>JAUMIR010000001.1:438518686-443518686 GCA_030847615.1 Gambelia wislizenii | reverse complement strand
ATTTGTTTTTCAAGATAATAGTAAACTTTCAACTTTTCTCCTTTTTTCCGGTGTGTTTAAACCTTTGACATTCCAGGTTATTATAGATAATGTCATATTGTTCACTTGCTGTCTACTTTATTTGTTCTAACTTCTATTCTTGATCATCATTATTTATTTCTTCTTCTTTCTCCTCTGTTCCTTCATCCTCTTCTTCTTGATCGGTCACCAATATATCTTCATGCAATTCCTCTTGCTTGTCTACTTTAGTTTCTGTTACTTTCTTTGTCTTATCTTTTCCTTCCTGTTCCTTGTCTTTCTCCTCTGCATCCTCCCTTTCTTTGCCAGGCTGCTTCTATATGTTGTTAGTGGTCTCAGAGAGAGAGAGATCTACAACACCATCCTACACACCTGTCAAGTTATGTAGGTACCACCAGACTGGTGATATCTGGATACCACCAATTTGTAGGTGTGGTTCACCCTTACTAGATCACTGTGACATTGATCACTGCTGTAATGTATGTATAAAGTGCTCCAAATGCTCAAAAACATATTATACAGATATACCCCCATATTTTTGGGACCCAAATCTATGGATTCACTTACCAGCATCTGAAAAAATATGGTCTCTCTAGAATCTTCTAGGTCGTCCAGTGTGACTCTATGGTATGCTTCTGCCAGAAACTGACTATAGTCATGCTGGCAACCTAGAAGATGCCCAGAGAGGTGTTCTCTCTAGGCATCTTCTCGGTCTGTCATCATGACTTTATGGTGTCCTTGGGCCAGAAGTCATTCATTTTAATAGGGTCTGCTATTATCTGCGGTTTCTGGTATCCATGGTAAGTCCCGGAACATATCCGCCATGGTTACCGGGGTCGTACTGTAAATGCAAAGTATTGTTATGATTTGTATGTCAAAATCTATTTCCTCAGATGGATGGTATCAAAAATATGAGTGGGATATATAGATGCATCTCTTCAGTCATTCTCTGTTCTGGTAGTTATTTGAGTCTTCTGTGACTGACAAAGAATGAAAATCTATATTGACCCATCAATCATCTTTAAAATGGAACAGCTACACTGTGTTACTTGCAGAAAGATGTTGATCCCAGAAGTATATAGCTATTCAGTTAGTAAAGGCACACGTGAAGAAAAATAGAATGAATACAGAGTGTTCCCACTCATGTTAGCTGAAGAGAATTTGCATCAGTCTAACCTCAAACCTTAATATTTCAGATAAACATGAAAACTCCCAGAATTTCTTTACTTGTTTTTCATTTTTCAAAGTGCAACCTTTCTAAAAGACACCAGCTGGGTGACACTGCATGAAATAAGCATAAAATAAATAATACAACAAAATGTATACATACGAAAAAAAAACCCCATACTGTAGGTAACATACTGTACACAAAACATAGCCATATTAGTGGGAAAGCATAAGAATGTATGTCATTTAAATCAATAGAGAAAATAGAACAATGTAACCATTCTCTACTAATTTATATTCTTGACATTTTATATAGTTTATACAACAGCTTTAGAAAAATGCTGGTGCCTGGATTCAGTCTTGGCACAGGGAACCACTAATAATAATAATAATAATAATAATAATAATAATGGCTGGCATTCTATGTGGGACATACACCTTTGTATATGGCCTTATGTGTGCACAAAACTGAATTGAGTAGTTTTGCAACATCCATAGTCAGCTTGTGGCTGCCAATGTGTTACAACATTTGGATATCCATTGAGCAGTGGTGGAATTACTGATGCACTATGGCCCAATGTGCAATGGGCACATTAGGGCACCAGATACAAAATGCCAGAGCACAACAGGAAAGCCTGATGTGCACCAGAAGTGCCTGATGCATGTTGGAGCACTCCTGCCAGTGCCCAGATGCAAATCTTAACAATTCACTAATAGGATTGTGTTGCATTTCTGCAACATAGCTATGGATTCATACAGTTAAGAAATGTAGACTAATGTTGAATCTTGGCCAATAGCAGTAGCAGTAGCAGTAGCAGCAGCAACAACAACTGCAACATGTCAGCCTGAGATAATACAATTTGACATAAAGAATAACAATCTCCTTGGGAGCTCTATGGGCTTGCCTAGATGGGTAATATACGCTGTTTTGCCCCTGACTCAGAGCCCTGCAGTCCATATGCTGCAGGAAATTTGCTCTGTTCTGGCCTGGGCAGTCCTCATCACCCCCAGGGCAGATATGGGACTGAGATGGGGGTGAAGGTGGGGTAGGAACCAATATGTTTTATAAAAATGCCTGTTTTAATCTGTATCCATGGGAAGGAAACAGATCAGGCCCTGGGAGACTGCAAGAGCCTGTCACTGCTGCTGCTGGTTTGCCTTGCCAAGGCTGGTCACATGCAGGGGGTCTTAATCATATGTTGTGGGCCCCCTTCCTGCCTTCTGAGACAGTGAGGGAAATAGCAGTGGGGGGGGGCTGCAGCAATGTGCTCATGTGCCCATCAGGACAGCCTCCTGTTCTGTGGAGGGAATGGGGGAATGACACCCCTGATCTGCAGCCAGGATACACTGGTGGGGAGCCGGCATATCCTGGCTCGTGTAGTTGAACCTTATAGGTCAAACACAGCATCTGGAAATCTCTCTCTCTCTGGCTTTTCTTCTCAAATGAAGATTCTGGAAGGATTCATCCCGCGCTTTCTGCAAGCGCGCTGATGACTAAAAAGGCCAATCCAAGATAAACAAGTCCAGTTGCAGAAAGGACAGCAGAAGGTCTCCTTGGGTGATGCTTCCAGGTTGTGATTCTTTCTGTGTTGTCATTTCTCTTCAAGACTTGTTCGGCATGAGTTCTCAAATAAGGCTGCAGCATTGTGGATAGTGCATCTCCCAATGTGAGGCCATGGCGGACTATTGTTGGTGATCAATTTGGCTGAGCCTGAGATGTTGTTTCAGGGAGTGCTTGTATCGCTTTTTTGGAGTGCCCCTCTTACGCTGACCCATGGCGAGTTCACCGTAGAGTACTATTTTTGGAGGCCATGGTCCTCCATCCTAGAAACGTGCCCTGCCCAGCACAGCTGTGTTCTCAATATCATGACCTCAATGCTGGTGATCCCTGCTTGTATCTGGAAATACCCTGAGAAGAAACAGGAAGGCAGTAGAATTTCTGGAGGGCTTGTGTAATTCTATCTTTTGATCTCACTATCAAGGGACAGGTTGCCAGGTTGCCACACAAGGGCCTAAATCCTTTTGTTAATTCCAGATGAAATAAAGCCATTGAATCAATTGGATTCACCTATTTGCTGACACACCATTCAGTAATTGATGGAATACGCCTAGTCTAGTTGGGATTAACCAACAAGAATCTAGCTGGAAGCTCAAAAAACCCCCCTAAACACAGTGGTAGAATAAGCAAGATGTTCTTGAACAAGTGACCACACTAATAAACATTTATTTGTAAAGATAGTAGATGAGAGAGGGAGTGTGCTTTTGAAACAAGAAGCTCTGTTTTCAAAACTGGCCTTGTGCAATTCATTATTCCAAGGATTCTGCTTTATCACAACACCCACCAAAAGAAAGACTGAGAACCACACAACTACTGTATATAGAAATCATTTGCTATCCTGTGAGACAAATTACCAGCCTTTGTTGCTTTTCAACAGTTGTGTCAGACATGCTCGGATACCATAGCAACCAACAGCATGTTTGAAGTAAGCCAGTAAATTTCACCAGTCTTTTGGAGCCAAAATAGCAGCTGCTACTGCCTTACTGTGAAGACACATCACATACATTTGGTTTTGTTTTTATTCTACAGAAACTAAATCTACTGAATAGAGCTATAATTTTCAGCTGTATATTCTTTATAGAGAGCCAGGGTGATGTAGTGGTTTGAGTGTTAGACTACAACTCTGGAGAATAGGGAGATTATCAGATAGGAATGCAAAAAGCATTCACGTCCCATAATCTCCAATCCTGCCCCTGTTCCAAAACAATAGCCCTCCCCACTGCACTTACCTTCTCTCCCATCATTCAGGCAGCTCAGGAATGAATGGAGCTCTGAGCTCCATTCACTTCCTGGAGTGAAACCCCACCCATTCTCATGAGAAGACACGAGCGTGGAAAATTAAAAAATAAAAATAAAAAGCACAAAAAAGCGACACTAAGCACCTAACCACACTAAAAACATTACAAGCAACCTAGGGAGGGTACAAAGAAGGGTAGGTTGCCTGGGTATCCTGATCTCACACAGAAATGTTCTGGCAGGATTGCCCATTGATGCTGGAATCTCACCAGCAAAATGGGGCACGTTGTTGCACACAGGCAAATCTGGAATGGAAACACCACAGGAGATCAATTGCCAGCCTCTCCCCAACAATAAAAAAAGAATGCTCCTGTAATGGCAGTAGAATGCTTGGGAGATGATGGGGGATGATGTCATCTGATAAGGAAGCCCTTTTGCGATCTCATGGTGTCATCATAACACCATTTTTGATGCGTCTGATAATCTCCCTGGGCTTGAATACCTGCTGAGCTATGGAAACCCACTAGGTGACATTAGGCAAGGCATATTCTCTCAGCCTCAGAGTGAGGCAAAGGCAAACCACTGCGATTAAAGCTTGCCAAGAAAACCCTGTGATAGATTTGCTGTAGGGTCACATAAGTTGGAAATGGCTTGAAGGCAAACTGAAGCAACAACTCTTAATTTATATAGAGGTTTTTTTTACTTGTGCAGTAGTCATCCAGTTATAATTCCATTGTGTGCCCTTCATCTTGAAGCAAAGCCCTGCAATGTTAGCTCCTTGAACATTTGGCTATAGAAAATAGATAAGGACATCCTTTCCAGGGGTCTTCAGAACTGAACACTGCCTTTCAGGAGCATCAGTAGCTCAACACCTGTATAGATGTGAAGTGTGGTGCAAGGAATCTTCTTTGTTAACTTACTTGTGGGTTTAGGAACTTTACAGACTCATGCTGTGACTTCTCCAAAAACTTTTATCATGGCCAGGAATTAGAGAGTCACATTAAATGTTTTAGAAGGCAACTAAACTAGTTTGTATTATGTGCTACAAAACCAGCCTTCCTCAACCTGGTGTCCTTCAGATATTTTGGTTCATAATTCCAACAACGCAAGCCAGTACAGGTCTCCCCTTATTTATGTGGGATCGGTACCCGCAGTTTCACTTACATGTGATCAAGGAAAATGGTCTCTTTAGGGATCTGGAGGTCCTCTAGCGCAATGCCAGTTGCCTAGAGAGGTATCCTCTCTAGCCATTTTCTAGGTCCTCTGGTGTGATTCTATGGTCTAATATGCTGGTTTGCTATTATACATGCTTTTGTGTATCTGAGGTTAGTCTGGGAATGTATCCCCTGTGTCAATGGGAGAAGCGCACGCAATCTCTATAGCTGATTGTCAGGGGTGATGAGAGCTGTATCCCCAAACATCCGGAGGGTGCCAATATGTCATCTGGAAAGTGCTCTCTAAAATATGGGTGACTTGGTAAGATAAGCAGCAGAGGCAGAGAAGGATGGAGAAGGGACTTTATCAGACCACCCTCCATAATGGTTCCTTTCCCACCATGTTTTGCTGCATTTTTTCCCCGGCAAAAGAATCCTTTCTACCAGACCTACTTTAAGGTAGCATAAAAAGGCAGCCCCAGCAGTAATGGAGCATGAATGGAGCTCCATTCACTTCCGCGCTTGTGATCTTGCCGATTCTTGCGAGAAGACATGAGCGTGGTAAATTTAAAAAATAAAGCAAAATTAAGACATAAAATGTTCACAAGCACAGAAACACACTTTAAAAAGTTCAAAATAAACCGGGGAGGTTCGTAAAAAGAATGTTCCCAACCTGGTTTTAGCGATCTCACCTGGAAGTGTTCTGCCCATTGATGCCATATTCACGTGAGCACAATAATGCGAGGTTTCAAGCACTGGCAATACTGGCACAAAAATGCAATGGAATCTATTGATGTCTTGGCCTGTCAATAAAATAGAACACCCTTTTGACAATACAAAATTGTGAAAGGATGACATCAACTGATATGTGTGCCCTTTCAAATTAATTTGGTGTCGTTACGATGCCATATTTACTGCATCTGATGAGGCTTTCCAGTTGCTGAGCTACAGCTCTAATTTGGGCTCACCATTGGCCAGGGTGGCTGGAACAGATGAAAACTGGACTTCAACAGCATCTGGCAGGCCACAGATTTCTTAGCCCTGCAGAAAGAGAGTTAGGCTGAGACAGGAACTAAACTGATTCAATATCTGTTAAAGATACAAGGACATTATCGAGCTTATCAGACGGGGACAAAAATAGTGTCCCCGTCTTGCTATCTCCTCTCCTGCCCCCTCCTGATCCCATCCTGGCATGAGAATGAAAAGTTTCACAAACCTACCTTGGCCACGTCCTCCCCTCCCCTCGGCAGCCCAGATGTGAATGGAGCTCTCACGGAGCTGCATTGACTTCCTTGATGAAATCCTGGGCCATTCTTGTGAGGGGATGAGCGTGTGGGAAATTCAAAAATAAAATGAAAAATACACTTTTAAAAATTAAACCAAGCACCTCAAGAAATTTAAACATTTACAGGTAACATGGGGAGGGTACAAAAAAGTGTGTCACTTACCTGGATCTCCCGATCACACACGGAAGTGTTTGGCACGGATCTCCCATTGATGCTGGCATCGTGCCAGCATAACAGGGCACCTTTTCACTCACCTGTCATTCCATGACAGAAACGGAATGGGTGATCTATTCATGGCTTAGCCTGTGAATAAAAAAACCAATGGCAAAATGGAAGGAGTACGGGGGCATGACGACTTGGGGACAACACTGTCTGAAAAGAAAGCCCTTTTGTGATCTCCTCGCATCGTTGTCATGTCCTATTAAGGGCGTCTGATAATCTCCTAAAACACAGTTGGCATTTTCTATTATAGTCTTCTTATTATGTTGCTTCATATTTATTTAAGATATGGTTTTCTTAATGCAGATATTACTTTGTTAATTGGATCATGTGCATATTAAAGCTGGAATCTGAAAAGTCCCATGGAAAGCGAGAAATTTGGTAGGCATATTGAAGCTTTCCTAATGCCTTTTTGTTGATTTTTTTTTTCATTTGGTACTGGAGGGCTATCCAAAATATTCCCAGAGTTTTGAGAGAGATTTACTGACTAATATGGGTTGCTGAAGTAATGTAGGAGGCTTCGAACCCTCTGCCACAGATGCAAGATCTTTGTATGGGCTTGGTATGCTTTAATCCAAGTCAATAATACCAGTAAGGAGTCTAATTTATAAGCCACACAAACACATGTTGTTTTTTTTATCATAGCAATCTTCATGCTGTTTTGTTAACTACATGTTAACCATGTGGCTAAAACTTTCTTTAGAGAAGCATTAATTTAATAGCATGCATAAGCACTTACAGTACATTGCTGAGAATTAGCATAGCTGGAGTTGGAAGTATTTGTCATTTTTATCACTTTCTGCCATGCTGCGCTTACCTATTAAACACAACTTGTCCCATGCAACCTTGATGGATGAAGCAACACACTTGTAAACTGATGTATTTATATTGCTTGCTGAAGAAACAGAAAAGCTGTCTTTGTCACTGCAAAGCAGCCAGAAAAGATTTAAAAAGAGGAAAATCTACGATCAGTTCTGAAAACCTAGGGACATAAGCTTTCGATTTGCATTTTTCTGGGGACATTAACATGTCAGTCTCTGGTTCCGATACATTGGATCAGTGATAGTAACTAATTTTAAAAATTGCATTCTCAATTAATTTGGAACTTTGATGAAACGGGGCAATTTAATTATATTCATTTTTTAAACTAAAGTAATTGACTTAAGTTGAAACTTTAACATAAATGTTTCTCCGTAACTGAGTCATTAACTTAATTATTAATTAATTATATGAGAGACAGGGCTAGAGAGGCAATACGTTTTATATTGCTCAGCTGGTTCTTTACCTGATGCCGTTGTTGTTGTTGTTGTTGTTGTGTGCATTCAAGTCATTTCCGATTTATGGTAACCCTCAGGTGAAGCTATCACAGGATTTTCTTGCGAAATTTGTTCAGAGGTGGTTTGCTTTTGTCTTCTTCTGAGGCTGAGAGGGTGTGACTAGCCTAATGTCACCCAATGGATTTCCATAGCTGAGTGGGGATTTGAACCCTAATCTCCAGAGTTGTAGTCCAAAACTCAAACCACTACACCACACTGGCTCCTACCTGATGCCTAGCTCTCATGCATTTTTTAAAAAACAGTCATTTTTGTGTGTGCATTAGAACTTTGGAATTGGGGAATTACAGTTGTCCCTTCATATTTGCTGGGGCTTGGTTCTAGGAACCCCTGTGGATACCAAAATCCTTGAATACTCAAGTCCCATTATATGCAGATGGCAAAATCAAGGTTTGCTTTTTTGATTATTTTTTAAAGAATATTTTCAAACCACGAATACTTAAATCCGTGGATACCAAATCCGTGGATAAGGAGGGACAACTGTACAGTGTTTGAATCACAAGGCTCAAATCTTGTGGGAATCGAATTCAGTGGGATGGACTGAATTAAGAAGCTTTTGAGGTTTGCAATGTCAGTTGCTTATCCTCCCCTACGCCCACCTCCCTTTAAAAAACAGTAGAAATACTGTAATAAAGGAACCACAGTACTGAAACCAATTGTTTCTTTGTATCTACAAAATCAGGCAGACCTGAGAAAGTTAAAGAAATGCTCAAAATCCATGTGAGAAAAAGACCAAAAGAAAAAACACTTTAATAATGCAATTTCAATTTTTCTTCTTTACTCTACAAAATACTTTTTGTCTCAAGAACACATCTATCCAAATCACTAAAATCCAGTTCTATAAAAAACAGAATGCTTTAGATTTTACCAGAATTGAAGTAGATATTTATTGAGATATGACTGTATGAACACATTAAGATCTGTTTTAGTTTTGCTATCCTGCAAAATCATAAAAAGAAAAAAGAGGAATTGCTACAGACCTACTTATAAACCATAAGATAGATGCAGCATTCAAAGACATAACCATGGGTTTGTTTACACGGCAGATTTATTGCAGCAACTTGCGCTTTAATTCTTTTCCGCAGCTGTGCCAGTCAGGTTTTTTTTTCCTAATTATTCTGTTTTTTCATTCAGACTTGAAAAAGTGCGGGGGGCGTGGCCTCCCAAGCAGAGGAAGGCTTTATGGGGAAGAGGCTAGATCATGAGTGGAAGAATTTGAAGCCCTGCATTTTCTAGCTAAAGAAAGACTCACAGACTGCCAAAATAGCAGGGGGGGGGGGAGATCAAAGAAGTGTCTCTGTCTCTGTGTCTCTGCAAATCTGCCTTTAAATGAACCCACTCCCTGAAGCAGAGAGACAGTGAGATCGCAGCTGAGTAGAAGAAGGAACTCCTTTCTTTATGTGGGGAACAGATCTCCCCTGACTGTAAATTGTTGGGAATCCTTTTTGTTCGCAAACTGGCTTGCAAAATAGCAGAGAGGATTTTTCAAAGTTTCCTGATCGCTACTGAATCTCCCTCCCTCAGTCCCCCTCTTTTAAGCCCACCTCTTCATCATAGCAACCAATCACAGTGAAGCTCTGCTGCAGCCCTTAGCGGAATGGTTGTTTACACTGCCAATAATGCACTACTTTGTAAATATACCTGCAAAAGTAGAGACATCCCTTGCCACGCTATATTTGGGTGTTTTACTTTCCCCCCTTCTGCATGAGGCGATGCTGTGGTGCGATCTGTGGGAATAATGAGCTATCTTTTTGCAGTATATTTAGAGGACCTCTCCATTGACGCCCCCTTGTCATGGGAGAGAGGCTTGCGTACCCTAATGATGTTTTGAGCTATGCTGGCAGTGGCATAATAGCCACTGGTAGGGTCTCCCATGCCAGACAGGTCAAAACCGAAGGGTCTGACAAAGAGCGTCAAAGGGCAGGATGGGCTCTCTAGCCTTGTGGCAGCCGTCCTAGGAGAAGGAAAACCCTAATCCCAAACCCGGGCAGATGGTGCTCGTCCAACCCTGTAAGGTCAACAATCTAAGAGAAGGAAACTCTAATCAAACCTATGGCCCGAGGACCTCGCTGCCACGTCCATGCTTGCAAGGCCACGGCAGATGAATCTCTGGTTTAAAGGGTGAGGCCAGTTCTGTGCACGCTGCGCTCCACCAGAAAAATCCATTGCACAGGCTCGAAGGACAAATCCATTTCCAAAAAAGCCCTGTAGCGACTGGTGAGGGATGAAACCGGCAGGTGTAAAGATGCACTGGAAGCCGCAGCCCCAACCCTGCATGCAGGCGGTTCAGGACATTGGTCGCTCAAGCCTGACCCGGGAGATGACAGTCTTATTCGGCAGCATCCTGAACGACCAAGCAGCCTTTTTTAAGGAGAGCACTGCTTGCTCCATATGGAGAGGGGCCTAGAAAAGGTGGCCTAACGAAAGCTCATCCCCAACTACCTGGTTGGCTAGCCGCGGCCAACGGGAATCTTCTGATGCGGTCAAACCAAGGCAAAGAAACAAAGGCACACACCGGCCTCCAAAGGTGTAGATAAACTGACACTTGCATGCTGGAACATCAGAACCATGCAAGACTCTGAAGATAGTGGACGGCCTGAGCGTCGTTCTGCCCTAATAGCCCTTGAACTATCACGGCTTAATATTGACATCGCTGCTCTTAGTGAAGTTCGCTTCCATGAGGAAGGCAGCCTTAAAGAACATGGCGCCGGCTACACACTTTACTGGTCTGGCAAACCCAAAACCGAAAAACATCTTTCAGGAGTAGGCTTTATGATTAAAAACTCCATTGCCTCCAAACTCGAAACCTTGCCAACAGGACACTCTGATCGCATTATTTCCTTACGCCTCCCACATGTTGTTCTCTTTAGTATATATGCCCCAACTATGCAAGCCGACCCTGTAGAGAAAGACAAATTCTACACAGACCTACGCCACCTCATACAAAAAGTCCCTGTAGAAGATAAAATTATTATCCTTGGTGACTTCAATGCCAGAGTAGGAAAGAACTCTGAAGCCTGGAAAGGTGTCTTAGGCAAGCATGGTGTTGGAAATTGCAATGATAACGGACGCCTCCTGCTAGAGTTCTGTGCAGAACAACAGCTGACTATTACAAACACAATCTTTCAGCAGAAAGATAGCTTGAAGACAACCTGGATGCATCCCCGATCCAAACATTGGCACCTCATTGACTACGTTCTAGTCCGTCAGAGAGACATTCGTGATGTCCGTCATACACGAGTGATGCCCAGTGCAGAATGCCAAACAGATCATCGCCTCGTCAGATGTAAACTAAATCTTCATCTTAAGTCCAAACCTAAGAGGGGTGGCATCTTAAAGAAGAGACTCCAAGTCAACAATCTTCAACAAGCTACCATGAGAGACAACTTCCAGGCAAATCTACAAACGAAACTTGAAGACCATCCTACAGATCCTTCTCCTACAGTGCTTTGGCAACATATCAAAAACAGTATCCTCCAGTCTGCAGAAGAATCCCTCGGGTTCTCCCACAAGAAAAATCAAGACTGGTTTGATGAAAACAACCAAGAGATCCAGGAGCTGTTGGCAAGGAAGAGAGCTGCTCACCAGGCATACCTCGCCCAGCTAACCTGTCATGTAAGAAAAGCAGCTTTCCGCCTCACATGTAGCAAACTACAACAAAAACTCCGAGACATGCAGAACAAGTGGTGGATCAATATAGCAGAAAAGACACAACGCTGTACAGATCTGGGTGATCATAGAGGATTTTATGAAGCTCTTAAAGCAGTGTTTGGACCTACTTATCAGGTCCAAAGCTCCTTATACAGTACAGATGGTCAAACACTAATTACTGATAAAGCCTCCATCCTAAATCGTTGGGCTGAACATTTTCAAAGTCTCTTTAGCGCCAACCGAGTAGTCCAAGGCTCAGCTATCCAACATATGATACAAAAACCAATGAAAAATGAATTGGACATAGCTCCCACTTTGGAAGAGACCCTTAAGGCCATACAGCAGATGAAAAACGGCAAGGCAGCTGGGATTGATGGAATCCCACCTGAAGTTTGGAAACACGGAGGTCATGCACTCCACGAAAAATTCCACAAATTCCTTGTGAATTGCTGGGAAAAAGGGGAACTGCCATCAGACCTCCGAGATGCAGTCATCATCACCCTGTACAAGAAAAAAGGAGCAAAATCCGATTGCTCAAACTATCGAGGCATAACACTGCTCTCTATTGCTGGAAAAATCCTTGCAAGGATACTCCTGAACAGGTTAGTTCCTGCTATTGCAGAAGAACTTCTCCCTGAAAGCCAATGTGGCTTCAGAGCCAATAGGAGTACTACAGACATGGTATTTGCCCTTAGGCAACTGCAAGAAAAATGTAGGGAGCAGAACAAGGGTCTCTATGTAACATTTGTCGACCTCACCAAAGCCTTTGACACTGTAAGTAGAAAAGGTCTGTGGCAGATCCTGGAAAGACTAGGATGTCCCCCCAAATTCCTTAAAATGATTATCTTGCTACACGAGGGACAGCGTGGTCAAGTCAGATATGGCGATGCTCTTTCAGAGCCCTTTCTAATAACTAATGGAGTGAAGCAAGGTTGTGTTCTTGCACCAACTTTATTTACAATCTTCTTTAGCACGATGCTCCAAAGGGCTATGGCAGAGCTTGAAGAAGACGACGGCATCTATATACGCTACCGTACTGATGGTAGCTTGTTTAACTTAAGCTGTCTGAGGGCTCACACTAAGACTCTAAACTATCTAGTCCGTGAGCTGCTCTTCGCCGATGCTGCTGCCCTTGTTGCCCACACAGAAGCAGCTCTGCAGCGCCTAACATCCTGCTTTGCAACAGCTGCAGAGCTGTTTGGGCTAGAAGTCAACCTGAAGAAAACAGAAGTTCTTTACCAGCCTGCACCACAGGACGAACACCACCATCCCCACATTGCCATCGGCAAATCTGTGCTCAAGTCCGTTCAGCAGTTCACCTACCTGGGAAGCATCATCTCCTCAGATGCCAAGATTGACAAAGAGATCAATCACAGATTAGCAAAGGCATATAGTGCATTCGGAAGACTTCACAAAAGAGTCTGGAGCAATAAACACCTGAGGCAAAGCACAAAAATCAGTGTGTATAGAGCCATCGTACTGTCTATCCTCCTTTATGGATCTGAAACATGGGTCACCTATCGCCACCACCTACGACTCCTCGAGCGCTTTCATCAGCGCTGTCTACGCACAATCCTAAATATACACTGGACTGACTATGTGACGAATGTTGCTGTCCTTGAGCAAGCAGGGATCACCAGCATTGAGGCCATGATATTGAGAACACAGCTGCGCTGGGCAGGGCACGTTTCTAGGATGGAGGACCATCGCCTCCCAAAAATACTACTCTACGGTGAACTCGCCACGGGTCAGCGTAAGAGGGGCGCTCCAAAAAAGCGATACAAAGACTCCCTGAAACAACATCTCAGGCTTGGCCAAATTGATCACCAACAGTGGTCCGCCCTGGCCTCACATCGGGAGGCATGGAGATGCACTATCCACAATGCTGCAGCCTTATTTGAGAACTCACGACGAACAAGTCTTGAAGAGAAACGACAACGCAGAAAGAATCACAACCCAAAAACATCACCCAAGGAGACCTTCTGCTGTGCTTTTTGCAACCGGACATGTTTATCTCGGATTGGCCTTTTTAGTCATCAGCGCGCTTGCAGAAAGCGCGGGATGAGTCCTTCCTGAATCTTCGTTTGCGAAGAAAAGCCAGAGAGAGATATTTAGAGGAATATTTGCCCGTGTAAACAGGCCCCATGTTAGTCTGGATCGGTATGCAAAGGGATCTTGTGTTACCTTTGAGACTGAGGGGTTATCTAAATGGCAAAAATACTTACAGAAGGTGAGGGGAAGATGACCTGTCCCAGTGGAAATCCATGTTGTTTTGTTGTATTGTGAAGGGAGGGGGCGAAACTGGCAAAAACTCAGTAGGAAAAGCCTTTGCGGCTTTCTCTCGAGTTTATAAAAACAACACAGTGAGGGGAATATGCATTCCCACTTGTTGGCACAAGTGATTCGATATGAATCACTTTCCCATATGAGAGGAAGCGCAAACCTGATTGGCTGGACAAGTGTGGGTGGAGCATGCTAACAGGGCAAGTGTCCACTGCCGGCTTGTTGGATTTTTGCCTTAGAGAGCAATTGCTAAGGCGATAAAATGGGGTGTTGTGTTTTCCCCTTTCCCCCTTTTTTTGTAAAGGTGAAATATTGCTTATGCACAGCGTGGAAATAGTTTTTTTTTTTTTTAAAAAAAAAGTTCAGTGGCTGCAGATGTAAGTAATTCACTCATGGACACCATCTTGGCTAGAGGGCATGTGAAGTTTATGGGGGCTGTAAAACCATTAAGACAAGTTGCAGCTGCTGCAACTTGGTATTACTGTGGAGCAATCTTTCTTTTGGCCTTGTATAGACAACCACAGACTAAGCGAAAGAAGTTGGTAGCATAAGCGCAAGCTTGCATAGACATAAATCTGTCTCATCAGATGCATTTGGATCTTCCAAGTCCCAGTCCAACACATTGATGTTTATCTGATGCATCTGATGAAGTAGGTTTAAGTCTATGAAAGCTTATGCTACCAACTTCTTTCTCTCAGGACTTTATCAGACGAGTCAAATACGGCATCATAATGATGCCACATAACTGCGAAAGGGCACACAGATCAGACGATGTCACCCTTTCATGGTTATCTTCTCCCCCAAACCTGTACCTTTTAATTGATGGCTTAAGCCATCAATAGATCCCCCTTGGTGCTTTTGTGCCAGCATTGCTGGCATATGAAACACTGCAGTTTCCCCCTCCTAATTACCCCAACAATGGCTGGCCCGGCCAGAACATTTCCAGGTGAGATTGTGACATCCAGGTAGGTGACTTTTAAAACTTTTAAAAACTTTCCCTGGTTTACTTGTAAGTTTTAAAGTGTGCTTAGATGTTTGGTGTAACTTTTTGATGTTTATTTTTTGTTTAACTTTTCAATTTCCCACATGATGAATTTGTGCGAGATTTCAAAGGAGGAAGTGAATGGGGCTTTGTTCACTTGCTCCTTCAGTGCCAGAGAAACCTTTGCCAGGAGAAGAAGGTAAGTGTGGTGGGGGATGTTCTTTTGCCAGCATAAGAATGGATTTTTTTATGCCGGCAAAAGAATGTCTTTAAGGGGGGTGGTCTGATAAAGTCCTCAGTCTCAAAGGTGCTACAAGATCCCTGTGCATAAGACAGATGACATTGAAATGTCTTTATCTGATATAAATAAACATCAGAATGTTGGACTGGGGCTTTGGAGATCCAGGTTCAAGTCACCACAGAAATATAAACCTCACTGGGTCACTCACTATCTATCAGCCTGATCTATCTCATAGGGTTGTGACAATAAAGGGGGGAGGAGGAGAGCAATGCATGCCAATTTATTGCAGAAAATGTGGGTATATATATATAAATAATAAGTAAATAAATTCTCTGAAGAAGAGTCCCTCCCAAAAGCAACTTAAAGAGGATTTTGATGCATTAATAATTGCAAATATTGCCCCCTCTTCCAAATGTGGATTAAAATACTATATAACCAGTTAAGAAATCACATGTCCATGTGTGCCTAATTATTAATTTCATCATCAGGTGTGTTATAGGCATCTTTTAAAAATATTTTAGTTATAATTAAATTAACTACTCTAGTTTAGTTAACTCCACGTTTAAAAGATTTTACACCAACAATAGTAAAGGCACCTTGGGCTGGGGATAATCTTTTCATCTAGGTAGTCCTCTTGTGTTCCATACCAGACACCTCACTGAGACTCCAAACTGAATATTGAAGCTCCTAATCTTGGGATGTTTGTTTGGACATTTATGGTACAATCCCATACTTGAACTACATCATTATAAGATGGGGCATCATTATAAGTTTTGTTGGAAGTCCTGCTATTGCAGCAGATACAACAGGTACTGATGGTTTGGGAGTTATAGTGGCTCAACTGGCTGGATGTGCCAGTGCAACAATGCATCAACATATCCATTCCACCAGTGCTGACGGAGCAACTGCTCCAGGATTGAGACATGGCATGGGAGGGATGGTGGTGGTGGTTGTGGGGACAAATATGTAAAATTTTGAAAGCATGAGTGGACAACTTTATGGCTAGCATGGAGGTCACATCTTCTCAATGTCACTCCATTATTTCTATGGCAACACCACCCTGTCTAGTGATTGGTTGGCACGAATAGTTTTACCACTGACACTGGTGTGTGACTGTCATTGTTGCTCTATTGTGTGTTCCTCTTCTGTTCCTGTTCTGTAGTTGATGTAGTGGATGTTGTTTCAACGTAGCAGTGACACCTCTTTCTTTCTGATGAAATTGGTGTGGAGCAGGACTACTTTGTTTAAATCCTTACCTAGAACTGAATCTTGTGAGTTCAGGATACATTTTCTGCACATATGTGGCTTCACAGTATACCCTTTTGATCTAATATAGATAGTTGCCCTCTGGACATGGTATAGTTTCTGTTGATGAAAATCTTTGCAATATACAAAGGTGTTCAAAACAGGTACTTAACATAGATAGTCCCCAAATTAAGAAATAAATTATGTCTTAGAAAAGTGCTGAACATATGCAAATCCTAATGATTTAAAATACTGGGTTACAAAAGTGAATGCACTCTGCTTGATTAATTTTGCACAAGAAATTCCAGGAAATTAAGCCAAATTGTACAAAGCTCTATAAAGGAAAAGCATTATCTGATCAAAGTTAGGCATTTCTAAATCCAATCGATTTCAGTGGGAGACTGTTAAGCATTATCAAATTCACTCCAGTTTAAATATTCCAGTGATAGCTTTGGCTGAACTGTGACCAACACTTGGAGAGGGGAAAAAAAGCTAACTGTGATCTTGAAACCGTACAGTATTCTGTATGAACACTGCTAGGCAAATACATTATCTGTGTTGTTTCCAGAAAGTTACCCTCTGCTCAATGCAGGAAATTCAGACCAGCCCAACAGATGGCCACCAGTAAAGGAGCAGTCACGGGAGTCTCATTGAATAAGTGTATGTATGTGTCATGTGGGGCAGGGGAGGTGACAGAAGATAGTTATAGGAGAGGAAGAACAGAACACATGCAGATTTGCATGTACAAGAGATTGAAACAGCTGCTGCTTTGTAACACAGGCATTAGAGAACATTCAGACTTGAATGTTTGCGAGTGCATTGCTATTGTAGTGTATGCCTAGAGGGGATTCACTGGTACCAAAATTGTTTGCAGTGATTCTTAATGGGCTACAAGGAGATGGAATTCTTTAGTAAAGTACCAGTTGGGTCTCTTGAGAAAAAGACTCCATTTGGTTAATTGATTTACAGCTGCTCTAGGAGTGCAGGCCCAAACTAGGAGGGCTTATTTTGTTTCCTGAGGAGAATAGGCCAGGATATGTTACAAGTAACCTGAGTGAGTTCCCTTGGAATGAATGTACCTTATTCTCTACAACAGAAAATTGGATTTGGTGCAAAGTGAACTTCTAAACTGATGCAAGAGAGCACAGCTGAATAAATAGTAAACATCTGAAGCAACCCTCATGAGCTTCAGTTGGAAGCTTTGTTGTACAAAACATTTGCTTACAGATACTCGGGTGCCTAGAGCTTCAGCCAGTTTTGAGATCTTCAAAGGGGTCAGTCACTGTATAAACAGCATAAATTAAACAGAGTAAACTAACTAGCATAAACTAAAGTCTTTGTAATGAAGCACCATGCTGAGCCAAGGAATGTATTCAAAATAGCAATACAAGCAGTGAGCTGCTACAGAGCTAATTGTGGTCTCGAAAGCTTCTTTTTGTTAGAAGTGCAACAACACTTAGGAGATTATCAGACACATTTAAAGTAGTGTTATAGGAATGCCAGGAGATCGCAAAAGGGCTCCCTTATCAGATGACTTTGTCCCCCATCGTTATGACACTGAAGCTCACCAATGAGACTGTCAAGGCACCTAACCCACAAGCAGGGGATGCAGAGGTGCAACTCAATGCTCAGACAGGAGGAAAGGAAAACCACCAGACATCTTGTCTATCTTGCAAGACTGGAAGAAGTATCAGAACCACCCACATGGGATGAACTAGATAAGATGGCAGCAAACAAAAGTGACTAATATCCCTGGAGCTCAGCTAACAGGCAAGGCCAAGAAGCATTTTGTGTTGGTGTTTAGTGGCGTAGTTTTGTGAGGGAGGCCCAGAGTTCTGTTTCAGTGCTTACTTAAGACTACTGAATACGGATGGTGAGAGAGCTGCTGTAGTCACCTGCCACAATATGGTATGTTTGCGTTCTTGTCGGAGGATGTGGATAGTTACACCTGCAGCAAGTGCAAATTGATTACCCTGTTGGAAGAGAAGGTCCAACAACTTGAGGCTTGTGTATCTACTCTTCAACATACTGGAGAGCATGAGCTTTTCTTGGACAGAGTGGAGCAGACTGACCTGGATGAGTAATACACAGTGGAGGGCTCTGAGGAGGAGGTCAGTTCCCAAACACAGGAGGTAAATGTTTGAAGGAATGTGACACATAGAAGTAGAAGGACCAGGGATCATTCTGTGAGTTTGGAGCTACAGAATCTATTTGAATCTCTCTCCCTTATCAGTGATGATGAGGAATAGGAACAAGAGCAACAGGGTCAGTCCTCAAGAGATCATGCAGGTGACCTTACATAGAATGGCTCCTGCTGATCCCCGGAGGAGATGTGTGGTGGTGGTAGGGGATTCCCTGCTGAGGGGAATAGAAGCAGTGGTTTGTGGGCCAGATAGGTGTCTTGAGAGGTGTCCTGTCTACCTCGGGCAAAAATCTGCAATGTACCAGAGAGGTTGACAAGTCTTGTTAAGCCCACTGACTGCTTCCCCTTTATTTTTGTCCACGTGGGAACCAATGACATTGCAGTGTGTAGCCTTTAGGAAATCACAAGGGATGATGAGATTCTGGGTAGGAATCTGAAGGACTTTGATGCACAGGTTGACATTTGTCTCTCCTCTCAGTTGAAGGGCAAAGACCCGGAAGGGAGAGAAGAATAGGGGAGGTGACCAACTGTCTTTGCAGATGGTGCCACTGGAAATGATTTGGTTTCTTGGACCATGATCTGTGGTTTCAAGAAAATGGTCATCTGGCAAGTGAGGGGTTGCACCTCACAGCAGTTGGCAGGATTGATTTTGCTAAGAGTCTCACAAACCTGATCAGGAGGGCTGTAAACTGAGTTATGTGAGGGAGGGACACAGTACTCTTGAGAGCAGGAGTTCATAAAGTGCTGGAGATAATAGCCTGAATGCGCTAGAGCAAACTGGGCAAATAGTACAAGAACCCAACAGTAGGAGGAAAAACACCTTAAATAAGCAGCGTGGGTGAATGCACCATGTTCTTAGATGTTGCTACACTAATGCACAGAGCATGGGAAATAAATAAGACAAACTTGAACTCTTTACAAAACAAAACAAATATGATATAATAGGCATCACTGAAACCTGGTGAGATTAGTCTCATGAGGGGTATACCCTATTTCAGAGAAATAGACCAAACAGGAAAGGAGGAGCAGCAGCATTATATGTCAAGGATGTTAACATCTGTGAAGAGCTCCTTGATTTAAATCCTGGAACCAGGTTAAGAGCATCTGGGTAAAAAATTAAGAGGGAAAAAAACAACAGTGATGTCATTGTGGACCCCTACTACAGACCTCCAAGCCAGACTGAGGACTTGAATGAAGCCTTCCTGGAACATATGACCAAACATTCAGAAAGGAGAGATATAGTAGTAATGAAAGATTTCAACTATCCTGATATTTGTTGAAAGTCAAACTCTACCAACAATATAAGGTCCAACAAATTCCTCACTTGTGCAAACAATATCATTGTTCAGAGGGTGGAAGAAACAACAAGGGGATCAGATATTTTAGATCTGATCCTAACTAAGGAGATTTTCACATGGGGAAATTATTCCCCGGGGAGATTGGGACAGAAATGGGGCTGTTATGGAAGCAGTGCCATGTTTCGCACACCCCCTTCCCTCTCCTGATCTATCGTTGTCCTCACTCTGTGCTCGTTCCATTTCCCTCCTGCTAGCTTCCGCGATTTTTTATTAACGATGAACCCTCATAATGTAGGGGGAACATTACTCAACCAGGGGAAAATGGAGCAGATGATGCAGAAGGAGAAATGCAGTAACGAATAGATAAAGAAGTAGTATAGGAATACTTGGCTACTCTGAATGAATTCAAGTTTCCAGGGCCAGATAAACTACATTAAACTATAGTATTAAAAGAACTGGCAAAAGTAATCTCAGAACCACTGGCAACAATGTTTGAGAATTCCTGGAGAACAGGAGATTTCCAAGCTGACTAGAGGAGGGCAAATGTTGTCATCTTCAAAAAGGGAAAAAAGAGAACACAAACAATTACTGCCCAGTCAGTCTGATATCGGACATTTTCAGACGGCCCTTACAGCGCAAGCAGCCTCCGGAGCAGTAATGAGGCTGCTGCGTGGCAGGGGGTCCTTTTTGGATGATGCTGTCCCTCTTCCATGACCATTTGTGGCACGTACGTGAAGCTTTGGAAGCGGCCACATCATATTTCAATCACGGGCAACTTCTTCAACTTGGATGAGGGAATAAAGGGCAGAAAAAAATGAAATGCAGAGATCTAGGGTGGGTGATACCTGGTCTGAAAACAGTATATGTGAAAGAGATCTAGGAGTCTTAGTAGACCACAAGCTGAACATGAGTCAACAGTGTGATGCAGCAGCTAAAAAGCCAATGCAATTCTAGGTTGCATCAACAGAAGTATAGTGTCTAGACTGAGGGAAGTAATAGCACCACTCTATTCTATTTTGATCAGACTTCATCTGGAAGACTGTATCCAGTTCTGGGCATCACAATTCAAGAAGCATATTGACAAGCTGGGACATGTCCAGGAGAGGGCAAACAAAATGGTAAAAAGTCTGGAAATCATGCCATATGAGGAGCGGCTAAGGTAGCTAGGTATGCTTAGCCTGGAGAACAGAAGGTTAAGAGGTAACATGATAGCCATGTTTAAATAGTTGAAAGGATGTCATATTGAAGAGGGAGCAAACTTGTTTTTTGCTGCTCCAGAGACTAGGGACTTTATCAGATGCACTAAATATGGCATCATAACGATGCCACATAAATGCAAAAGGGTGCACAGATCAGATGACATCACCCTTTTGCGTTTATGTATAGTCAAAATCTTGTATCTTTTAATTGACAGCTTAAGCCGTCAATAGATCCTCCTGCTGCTTTTTTGCCGTGTGTGAAGCCTCGGGCCATCTAACTCTCATCAATGCAGAGTCAATGGCCCAACCAGGCAGAACACTTCTGGGTGAGATCGGGAGATCCAGGTAAGTGATGAACTTTTTTTGATCCTTCCTTGGTTACTTGGAGGTTTTTTAGTCTGTGTATGTGCTTGGTGTGATTTTTACATTTTTATTTTTGAATTTCCCATCCCATTTCATTGTGCGGGATTTCAAAAGAGGAAGTGAATGGAGCTCTGGTCACTTCCTTTTTATTGCCAGAGTTGCCTTTGCTGGGAGAGGAAGGTAATTGCAAGGGGGAACATTCTTTTGTTGGCATAAAAATTGTTTCTTTTTTATGCTGGCAAAAGAACATTTTAAAGGGAACATCTGATAAAGTCCTAGAACAAGGATCACTGGATTCAAACTGCAGGAAAAGAGATTCCACCTAAATACTAGTTAGGAAGAACTGACTTAAGAGCTGACTCAAGAAAAATAAGGGTGAGGATTACAGAACATAAGAGCTGCATAAAGAATCAAAGAATGCATGCACCATTAGTTAAACACCTTTTCGAAATAAATAAAAAATTTAAACATGACACTGAGGACATAAGATTCTGGTGTGTTGAAAAGGTGTCCATCAAAAACAAAGAGGGACATAGGAGGTTAAGAGGAAGGGAAACCCATTGGATATGTCAACTGAATACCTTTTCTTCTTCAAGTTTAAATGAGGAAATAGATTGGATGTCAGTAATAGTATAGATTTTTCTTTTTTCTTTTTTAAAATAGATTTTCTAACTAATTTGCCCCTTTATAATCCTTGATAAAAATGTATACAACAGAGGCAGAGTAAATAAGGAATTCTATTTTATTCCTTTCAGCCCTGAAAGCCTTGCGATTGTTATTAATAAAAAGATAAAAAGACCATTTTTATTTTGAATATAAATATAGAAACCACCAATAGACCTATTTTATAAGCAGACTTGCATGTAATTTTGTATGTACTGAATGCATTCAAATCTTTCATCTAAACCTTAAGGATATATAAGAAATATAAGTATGTATATTTCTCATTTATTGTTAAGAGTTTTTGTTGCCATTGTTTATCATCATTTTGTGAAATAATTTGGTTGTTATATGTCTCTCTGGCTTTTCTTCATAAACGAAGATTCAGGAAGGACTCATCCCGCGCTTTCTCCAAGCGTGCTGATGACTGAAAAGGCCAACCTGAGATAAACATGTCCAGTTGCAGAAAGCACAGCAGAAGGTCTCCTTGGGTGATGTTTTTGGGTTGTGATTTTTTCTGCGTTGTCATTTCTCTTCAAGACTTGTTCGGCGTGAGTTCTCAAATAAGGCTGCAGCATTGTGGATAGTGCGTCTCCATGCCTCCCGATGTGAGGCCATGGCAGACCATTGTTGGTGATCAATTTGGCTGAGCCTGAGATGTTGTTTCAGGGGGGTGGTTTACACGGGCAAATATTCCTCTAAATATACCGCTAAGATAGCTCATAGTTCCCACGGATCGCAGCACAGCATCGCCTCATTCAGAAGTGGGGAAGGTAAAACACCCAAATATAGCGTGGCAGGGCATGTCGCTATTTTTGCCAGTATATTTGCAATGTAGTGCTTTATTTGCAGTGTAAACTAGCATTCCGCTAAGGGTTAAAGCAGAGCTGCATTGTGATTGGTTGATGATGCAGGGGTGGGCTTAAAAGAGGGGGAGGGAGGGAGGAAAGACTGTAGCATTTAGAGGAAACTTGCAAAAATCCTGTCTGCTATTTTGTAAGCCAGTTTTCAAACAAAAAGGATTCCCAACAATTTTCATTCAGGGAGCATTCCTTCTCACCTTCTCTGCTGTTTCAAAAGTATGTAAAACCTCAGTTGTCAACTTTTTTCCTGTGCATGGGGGAGGGAGAGAAACGATTTCACGAAGGGCTGTAGCAAGCTGAACTGCTCTCCCCCCCCTCTCTCTGGCTTTCCTGTATTTGGAAGAAAATGCTGTTTCAAGCAAGGAAGAAAACTTTCTAAGCTGTTCAGCACGGAGTTGGGGCCAGGGCAGGCATTCCTATGGCATTCCTTTCCCTCTCCAATGCTTGGCCATGCCCCCACCACATTTGGCTATGGGAACGCCACAAAATATAGCTGTGTAAACAATTACCGTATAAACTACCCACCACTGATGCGTGAAAACACTACAGCGCAACTTAACGCAATAAAACCTTCCATGTAAACCAGCCCAGGGAGTCCTTGTATTGCTTTTTTGGAGTGCCCCTCTTACGCTGACCCGTGGCGAGTTCACCATAGAGTACTATTTTTGGAGGCAATGGTCCTCCATCCTAGAAACATGCCCTGCCCAGCACAGCTGTGTTCTCAATATCATGGCCTCAATGCTGGTGATCCCTGCTTGCTCAAGGACAGCAACATTCGTCACATAGTCAGTCCAGTGTATATTTAGGATTGTGCATTTAGTCCAGTGTATATTTAGGATTGTGCGATTGTGTATATTTAGAAAGTGCTGATGTAAGCATTTGAGGAGTCGTAAGTGTTGACGATAGGTGACCCATGTTTCAGACCCCTAAAGGAGAAAAGACAGTACAATGGCTCAATACACACTGATTTTTGTGCTTTGCCTCAGGTGTTTTTTACTCCTTTGTACATCTATATCTTTTGTACATCTATATCTAACAGTTTGTACATCTATATCTAACAGTTAATTTTAATTAGTGTATTTACCTGTATCTTTGTAATAAGTTATGTTTGCAGAATCTTATGAGTGAATTGGAATATGTTGTGTCAGAACCAGGATGGAAGTGCAAGAGAAATATTCTGAGGAATTGTATTAAGTTTTGTCAGAACTAGAACCTAGTTGTAAGAGAAATATTTTCAGGAGCGATAAGAGAGTGCACCTGGTTTTTGCAGAGATTGTTTCTACATTTGAAGAATGAGTTTGTGGGCTAATAGGAGAAAATTCTTATATAATATAGAGAAATCTTTAGTAAATAATGAATATTATTGAGCAGTAACTTTTCAATTTGCACCTTCTTTAAGAAGTGGATAAAATTAATCCTAGTGTTTACCACTTTTTAAGATAAGGAAGTTCTGTTAAAAATCTTAGCTACTGATGAACATTCTGTTAGGATAATATCTCTTTAAGTGCAGAGAGAAAATGTTGAAGCAACAGACCACACTATCACAGCTGAAGTAGGTGTGTGCACAGCTGTGGCTAGGTAGAAGGTGAATAGCCAAACACTCCTATAAAGATACACTCTGGAGATTTTCAGATGGGGAAAGTATTCCCCGGGGAGATCAGGGCAGAATTGTTTCGGTCCCGGAAGCAGCACCGCGTTTTGCACGCCCACTTCCCTCTCCTGATCTTCTGTCGTCCTGACACTGTACTCATTCTATTTCCCTGCCAGTACCTTCCGTGATATTTTATTAATGAAAGTTTGGAGATTTTCACACGGGGGCTAAAAGCCCTGATTCTGTCCCGCCACCTCCTCTCCCGTTCCTGCAACGGAATGGAGGTAAATGTTTGCACACTTACCTCCATTCCAGAACAGGAACGGTCCTCCTCCCTCCTTGCCTGGCCGGCCATAAATGCAGCTGTCGTAAAGCTGCTTTTATGACTGGCTGGGGAACTCTCGCTCGTTCTCGTGAGAGAATGAATGGGAGGGAAATTAAATTAAAACCCCCCCAGCTGTCAAAAGAAAGAATTTTTAAAAAAATACAAGTAACCTGGGAAGGGGGGTGGGAAGGGTGGCACTTACCTGGTTGTCCAGATCATGGCAGGAAGTGCCTGCCACAGAGCTCCTCCCCCATCCCTGTCATTCCAGAACAGGGACAGAATCCGATTCACACACCCGTGATTCTGTAACAGAAACAGAACTGGGTACCTATTAATGACTTCTCCCCATGATTACTATATCATGGGAAGAAAACAGAACAGGCATAATGTAGGAACGGAACAGAGTGGACATCGTCCGAAAGGGAAAATCTTTCCCGACCCTGTTCTGTTCCAAACATGGGATATATAGCCTGTGTGAAAATCTCCTTCGTCGTTAATAAAAAGAAATAGAACGAGCACAGTGTCAGGATGACAGAAGATCAGGAGAGGGAAGTGGGCATGTAAAACGTGGTGCTGCTTCTGGGACAGAAACAATTTTGTCCCGATCTCCCTGGGGAATAATTTCCCCGTCTGAAAATCTCCTCTGTGTGAGTTACTGTTGTGGGTTGGTGTTGAGGAGTGTTTGAAGAATTGCTGTTGGACTTGTTATTGAGGTTTGCTGTATATATTTTCTGTTTGTTTTTTTACTGGGACTGAAGATAAAACCTCCAGAAGGACCTTGCTCCTTGTAAGTTTTCTTATTGTGGGTGAAAGTGGGTCAGAGCAGTGATAAAGCCTTCTAGCTGAAGCCTTTCTTTTTCAAGCTCTGTTCTGCTCTGAAGTCTATCTGCTGTTTGGCTACTCCTGGGTCTAGTTTGCCCCCAGGCTGTGCTAGTCACCTCTCAGTGAGACTATACTGAGTGGACAGACCCAAGGTTGAAATGCATCTGGCTGCTAAAAGTGGTGGACTGCCAAGTAAAAGATATCAAGAGACTTTATTCTTGGATATCAACTGATTTATTGCAGTCATCTATCTTTCTAAGGGCTTCCATATTGTGCGAAGTTACAATTTATCTCTGCCAGTTGCCTTTAAACAAGATGTTTATACTTTTAATGACTGGAGGTCTGCCCACAAGACCTTTGTGATATTTGTATTTTTTTATAGTATATGTTATAATATACAGTACTCACTGAACTATTTTATTGCATGTGATATATTACTTGTTTTTCAAGTTCTCTCTCTCACACACATATATGCTACAAGTGTTTTGAATTTTCACAGTGTATTTGTTATTTCATAAGTCTTAACCTCAGTTTCTTTCTTTAATTGGTATTGGTTAGGTTTAATTTCCCCTTTTGTTTTATTTTTTTTCTATGTAACTGTAGCCAGATGCATAAGAATGATGTCATCTTCCAGGTCAGCCAGAGACCCCCTCTGGCTGATAGTCATGAAGCCAGACTCTTCCCCATGATCCCTCAGTCTTTACTGTCCAGTGGTGATGTCATGACAATGGTGGGTTTTCAGGGGATTTTGGTCTTTGCACGAGAGAGGTAGAAAATTCTGACCTCTGAAATGAAAAAAAAAAAAAGACATATGCAGACATAAATTGGATTATACCTGAGTGTATCACTAACAGGATGCCAGCTACAGTTATTCATAACTGAAATACACCTTGAAATCCTTTAGTTGACATCAAGTTACAATATTGTGTCTATGCTCTGTCTCCTGATTCAGCTCCCCCAAATCAAGGGAGCCATACTGAGATAAGGAGTTCTGTGGTGCTGGTAAGCAGTGCACTGAAGGATTATGCATCCAGCCCCCCCCCTCCCTAACCAGTGTAACAAGCAGAAGCAGGAACCCTGTAGGGTCCTGTTGCAACTCCTTGTTGCATTGTGGCTTGCTGGTGGGAGGGGCCAGACAGGACATCCTTCAGAGTTCTGCTTGTCAGCACTGCAGAACTCCTTCACCTTGTATAGCTGCCTGGATCTTAAGGTGAGTTTCAGGGGCATATGCAGTTGTGGCCATAATTATAAATGTGACTATTAAACAGTTAGAAGATTGTAAATCTATTTTATGACATTGTAACGACTTAACAGGATGACAGCCATATTTTACAACAATGTGCCTTCACTATTAAATCCCATACTGATTCTAATCAAAACAACATTGAGTTAGATGAATTGACAAATAGAATGAGAAATAAAGATAATGGTTATACGAAGAAGAAATGGTTTGTATTAATAAAATATTGGACAGACTCAAAGGAGGTATATCAAAACACATGAAATTGACATAGCGTATAAAATATGGGTACTAAGATTGATATTATGTTTGGTTCTCATAGTTTATTTGTTAAGACTATATATGTAAATGTTGAAGGCAAAAAAATTGGAAAGATTTGTGTATGCGATACTGTAATTTGATTTAGCAGCAACTGTAAGTTGGAAACAATAGATAATATATCTAGAGGTGAAAAGGTATCAAGATGGAATACAAGTCAACAAGAATTTGAGAGAAGAGATGTAAATTTAGACTATTAAAAACAATATAAACACGAAGAGTGAGAAATCAAGAAGACAAGAAAAGGAAGTTGACTCCAAGATGGTTAAAGGAAGTCTTACCATAAGCGGAGAAGATGCAAGAGAAGTTAAACTACAAGGAATGCAATATTAGTCGTATAATGATGTAAGATGTAAAGTTTGCTAGGAATATTGTAAATCTTGATATTTATATCTTAAGCTAAGATTGCGTTAAGCTAAGATTGCATGAATGCACTAAATGTACGAATGTACTAATATGCCAATGTACTAATGGAAAATAAAAATAAAAATTAAATTTCAAAAAAACACACCAAAGAATATTCTTCATTTCTTAAAAAGGAGCGTAATAATTTGATTCCAGCATACACATGAAACTGTTAAAAAAGTTAAAAACATGTAGTAGAATGGACCTCAAAACCATAGACTGGACAAGCCCTGCATTAATTCTGGCGTCTGTACATGCTGTTGTGATTGTCGCTATGCAGCAAGAGTGGGACTCCCATTTCCCCCCTCCTCCACAGCCCTCTCTTCTCTTTATTTTCTTCTGTAGGGTCCTTAAAATGGGACCCTACTCTAGGAAGGTTAGTGACCAAAAAGGCTGAGCACTGACATCTCCTCCTTGGTAGGGGGAGGGTAGCACAATATTTCTTTTTTTTTTTTAAGTTATTTTTGTTCACATTATCACAAAAACACAAATGCACAAATAAAACAAAACCACACTAGGACAAAATTTCACATCCTTAGAGGGCATATGGTCCTTTGAGCACTGCTAACCACTGACAAAGCCAGCACCTTCTTCCCACCTTCATTCCCCCCACCCCAAAGAAAAAGAAAAAAGAAAAACCAAACCTGACAGCCACTTGAGGGTAGGGCTGCCATAATTCTCTGCCACAAAACCAGGACAAAAGTATACAGGACTGGATTAGGTGTACTATCAACAAAAAACAAGACACCCCCCCCCCCACATTTTGACATTTAACATTGTTTTATTGCATATTTCAGATGTTTAAGGTGTCTTGTACCAATTGTACTTTTCAGAACTCTGCTAAAGACCTTGTAAAACTACAAATCCCAGGATTCCATAGGAAGGAGTTTCAAACTAGATTATTTGTGTAGTGTGGATTTGGCCCTGGTCTTCTCATGTTCTAATCCAACACTTAAGCCACTACACCGCATTGGCTCTGAGGTTGGCTATGCATGTAGAGACAGTAAAATGCTATCATTCCTTTTTTTTCAAAGGTGCCAGTTAACAACTAGAGGCATTGGAACTAAAGGCTTGCTGCTCCTCCCCAGAGCTTAGAAAAGTTACTTTTTATTACAATCCTCCAACTAGTGGCTGTGCTGGCTGGGGGAATTATGGATGTTACATTCTCAAGCCTCTTTCCAGCTGTGTTGTGGGGCTTGGAAAAGGAAGGGAGATTCTCCCCTCTCCTTCTGAAGCCTCTTTCCATTTGGCCACTGGCCCATCATCCAAGGTTGGGTGGCCTAGGAGGCCAGACACTCACTACACACACACAAGTAGTTACTGTGAGCCCGACTCTGCTGCTGCCCTTCTTTCCTCTGACTTTCCTTCACTCTCTCTTCTACTGCCTGCTCTGCACTCTCCCAACTCCCACCTTTTGCACTCTCCTGGCTAGATTGCACTCTCCCATCATGTGACCTGAGAGCCTACAAACAGTGAGCCTGGATTTGGAATCTGGGATCTTCTGCTTCAAGCAGCCCAGCCAGATGGGACAACTTTCTGTTTCCTGGATTTTCCCGGTTTTCCGGGAGTTATGGCAACCCTACTTGAGGGTGGACTGACTTTGTCAGTATGCTGTGCAGGATTTCTTCTCTTATTTATAATTGGCCAGTAAATTGTTCCTTTCCTACATGCTTTTCTTCACCTCTCCCTCCTTTCTTTTGTCCTGTCACACTTAATGCTTTGTTCTACCAATAGCTTTTGACTGGATCAATAGAAGTGCTGCTGCAGCCCACAATCCTTTGTTTCTGATAGTGTGGTCTCCCATTTTGTACACTTGTGATTTGTCCAGTTCTAAATAATAATAATAATAATAATAATAATAAATAATAACATTTTATTTCTATCCCGCCCCTCTGCAACGCAATCGGGGCGGCTTACAATATAAAAACTCCATAGTCCCAGTACCCTAGCCCACCCCCCTTAAAATAATATTAAACTATAAAAGATTAAAAACATACAGTAAATTAAAAATATATAAATTAGAAAAATATTAAAACATACAATAGTTTTTTTTTTTAAAAAACGATTACAGCTCAGGGAGGACAACCGAGTCTTGGGCCGGGATAGTTATTCAGGAAAGGCCTGCCGGAAAAGATCCGTCTTGACAGCTTTTTTAAAGCTGTCTAAGGTGTTAATAAGACGGATCTCGTCCGGCAGGCCATTCCATAATCTGGGAGCAGCAGCGGAGAAGGCCCTCTGGGAGGTCACCAACAGCCTTGTTTTCACAGGCTGTAACAGATTCCTCCCAGAGGACCGAAGTGCGCGGGGAGGGTCGTACGGAAGGAGGCGGTCCCGGAGATAAGTTGGACCCAAACCATGCAGGGCTTTAAAGGTTATAACCAACACCTTGTACTGTGCCCGGAAACGAATAGGCAGCCAGTGGAGAGCTTTTAGCACAGGTGTTATATGCTCTCTTCTGGAAACACCAGAAATCAACCTGGCTGCCATGTTCTGAACTAGTTGAAGTTTCCGAGTTAAGCACAAGGGTAGCCCCATTTAGAGCGCATTACAGAAATCCAGACGGGAGGTTACCAGTGCATGTACCACAGTTTCGAGGTCCCTAGTTTCCAGGAAAGGGTGCAGCTGGCGTATCAGCCGAAGTTGATAACAGGCACTCCTGACCGTCGCATTTACCTGATTAGACATCTGGAGCGTTGGGTCCAGGAGCACCCCCAGACTGCGAACACAGTCTTTGGAGGAGAGTGTAGTTCCATCCAGGACTGGAAGTTGTATTCCCAGACCTGGTTTCGGGCCTGTAACTGTTAGTACCTCCGTTTTGTCTGGATTCAGTCTCAATTTGTTTTTCCTCATCCAGTCCATTACTGCTTTAAGACAATCATTGAGAGGAGAGATGCCATCTGAAGTCGAAGCTGATGACCGAGACATGGAGAAGTATATCTGGGTGTCATCAGCATACTGATAACAACGCACTCCATGCCTCCGAATGATCTCTCCCAGCGGCTTCATATAGATGTTAAATAGCATCAGGGACAGGATGGCACCCTGAGGAACGCCACAGTTAAGCTCTATTCTGGTAGAGCAGCTGTCCCCGAGCCCCACCCTCTGGGATCTGCCCGAGAGGAAGGAACAGAACCACTGCAAAGCAGTGCCTCCAATTCCTAACCCCCTCAGGCGATCCAGGAGGATGGAATGATCTATTGTGTCAAAGGCCGCTGAGAGGTCCAAGAGCACCAACATGGTCACACTACCCCTGTCGCTACCCAAGCAGAGGTCATCAGCCAGAGCAACCATGGCAGTCTCCACTCCATATCCCGTCCTAAAGCCAGTTTGAAATGGTTCTAGATAATCGGTTTCATCCAAGACAGCTTGGAGTTGGGAAGCGACCGCCCTCTCAATCACCTTGCTTAGAAAAGGCAGCAAGGAGACTGGTCTATAGTTGTTCCTGTCCAAGGGGTCCAGGGAAGGCTTTTTCAGGAGCGGCTTAACCGCCGCTTCCTTCAGACAGGGTGGAACGGACCCCTCCCTGAAGGACGCATTGATAATATCCCTAAGGAGTACTCTCGATGCGTCTCCCCCTTGGGTGGCCAGCCAAGATGGACAGGGATCGAGGGGACAGGTCATCTTTCTCACTCTACCAAGGAGTTTGTCCACGTCATCGGTACTCACAGATTGAAGCTGATCCAATAAAATTTCATCAACGGAGTTGCTGGACACCTCGTCTATAGATTCTGTCATAACACTGGCATCTAAGTCGGCTCTTATCCGAGAGATTTTATCTGCAAAGTGGATGTTAAACGCATCACAGCAGGCCGTTGTCGGGTTGAGTAAGGGGTTCTGCGCAGGTGGAATCTGTGTCAGCTCCCCCACCACCCTAAACAGTTCTGCTGGACGGGACTCTTCAGACGCAATACGTGCAGAGGAGAAAGACTTCTGCGCTGCACGTATCGCCTCTCGATAAGAATCAAGGAAATTCCTATGACGAGTCTTGTCGGACAAGAGTCGAGTCTTCCGCCAGGTGCGCTCTAGTCGTTGTCCAGCCTGCTTCATCTTCCTAAGCTCCTCTGAATACCAGGGCTTACGGTTAGGAGCAGGCTGGAAAGGACGTTTGGGAGCGATTGTGTCGATAGCCTTGGTGAGGTCGGTGTTCCAAATATTAACCAAAGCTTCAACAGAATCACCGGCGTTACCAACCATTAAACCCTCCAAGGCTTTCTGGAATCCAATTGGTTCCATTAGCCTTCGAGGGCGGACCATTCTAATAGGTCCACCACCCCCGGTGGGGCAGACAGTGGCTCTTAGCTCCATCTTGACCAGGAAATGATCCGTCCATGACAATGCAGAGGTTTTAATAACCTCCGCCCACGGATATTCCTGTTCCGTACTAAAGGCCGCATCGAGGGTATGACCTGCACAGTGAGTAGGCCTGACAACCAACTGGGATAGGCCCATGTTTGTCATGGATTCCATGAACTCCCGAGCTGCGCCAGTTAGATTTAGCAAGCTGGTCTCAAGTGGGATGTTGAAGTCGCCAAGAACTAAAAGTCTGGGCGACTCCAGCAGCAACTCTGAGACCAACTGTGTTAGCTCGGTTAGGGAGTCTGTTAGACAACGGGGTGGCCGGTACACTAACAGAATCCCTAAGCTATCCCTGGACCTCAGGCTTAGGTACATACACTCGATGTGGATTGTGTTCCAGATAGGCTTCCTGGTCAAGGTTAGATTGTTTTTATGAACCAGAGCCACTCCGCCCCCTCTCCCACTTTTCCTTACCTGCTCACTAACTGAGTACCCGGCCGGGAGTGCCTGCGCCCAAGTCGCAGCACTGGCCTCTCCCAGCCAGGTCTCCGTAAAGCATGCCAGGTCGGCAGCCTCATCCAATAAGAGGTCATGGATAATATGCGTCTTGTTTTTAACCGACCTGGCATTGCAAAGGAGCAGAGTAAGGGTCTGTGGAATGGTTGGTGCGCTCTCCAATTTATTCTGGGAAACAGAGTGAACTGAAGGCGGGATAGATATTAAACATCGATCCCGCCTTCTTTTGTAACAATTTTTCACTCTGTTGCCGCTATACCTTCCCTTCCCCCACACAACCTCAATTCCCGCTCCCAGATCATTCCCGGCCCCTGGTAGGTGTTCCTGGGGTGGGGTGGTGGAGTGACTTTTAAGGCCAGCCACTCCTGGCCACACCCCAACTCCCTGCTCAGCTGTCTCAGCTGCCTTTACCCCGGTGTAAGGGGAAGGAAGGAAGGCTCCTTCACAGCCCTGCAGAATGTTCTTCAGGCTGGCTGGCTGGCTGGCTGGTAGGTGTTCTGGGGTGGTGGTGGTGGAGTGACTTTTAAGGCTAGCCACTCCTGGCCACACCCCAACTCCCTGCTGCCTCAGCTGCCCTTACCCCGGTGTAAGGGGAAGGAAGGAAGGCTCCCTCACAGCCCTGCAGAGTCTTCTTCAGGCTGGCTGGCTGGAAGTATGTAGAATCAGCAAAAAAAAAATGCTTAATACAAGGTCAAATGTTCACAAATCATTAAGGCAACAAAGTGATTCCAAATGTAGTGGTAGGTTACGGTTAAAGTATCAGACTAGGACTAGGGAAACCCCAGTTCAAATCCCCACTCAGTCATGAAGTTCACTTGGTTGCTTGAGGCAATCATTCAGCTCTCAGCCTAACCTACTTCATAGGTTTGCTATGAAAATAAAATGTGATGGATTGTTTACATTATCTTGAGGTTCTTAGAAGAAAGACAGGATATAAATAAATAAACCATTAAGTCTAATAGTCCAGTTGCATGTTAAGACAAGAACATTCCAAAGTGATTTGTGGGCACCACAATCCAAGGTCAACACAACAATGGCATCTGGTCCTGTTGCTTATCTGTAATTAAAACACAGCCTTTGATCAAAGGATTTTTAGCTTTTGATTAATGAGGAAACTTTTGCATTGATAGTATCAATGTACTACAGTCTTTCAGAGGTAATGTTTCTTAAGCTTTGTTAAATTGCTGGCCAATATTCTTTTTTCTTTATTTCTTTTTTTCTTGTCCTTTGTGGCCCATGGAGAATGGCCATGAGCACCTAGCAATGACTGCCTGCTATCTGACATTGGCCAGCATCTTGTTAGTGACATACGCAGGTGCAAGCTGCACTATGTATGCAGAGAGAATTTTTTTGGACAATGCACAATGGTTGTATCCAGTTGAAGGCACCTTAAGGGAAGTTGTGCATGTGGGGCTGTTGTGAATGGGGTGGGGTAGTGCATTAAAATACACAAGAGTACTGTGTAAATGTGCATTGCCTCTATGCATTAAAATTGTGCAATGGCTGTTCAGCTGATTCACATTGAACATTGATTGACACAAATTGTGCTATGTTGGTGTTCAGTATAGGGGACTGCATAATGTAATTCCACCAGTGGATATTTATGTTACATTGAAGCAGTGTAGGATTTCAGCCATTATGTCCCTTTTCCATTCACCATATGCCATTCATTAGTTCATCTATAGCAAAGTGCAACAGGAGTTCAGTTTTAATTCTGGAGTCCTACAGAAAGTAAGTTTTTTTTTAAAAAAAATCTCCCTTGAAAAAGCCAAAAAATCCCCCCCCCCAACCCCAACACCTGTCCTTGAAAAGGAACAGTAAAGCTCAATTACAATTTTGTAACATTTCTGAAAGCATAACACTGAGGCTTTTATATCAATGCCTCAAATTCTCCCTCCCCCATTTCCTATTTTCAGTTAACATACCATTCAGCCTGAAGAGGAGTCCTTGAAAATTTGCTGACTATTTGTAGCTTTTGTGCGGTTTTACTATAGGTATTACCCTGCCAATGTTGATTTTTTGAAATTGTAAGAGATCATGAAAGTACTAACATTTATAGGCCCTGTCTAGATGGAATATTTACCTCCTCTTGGAGCCCCGCAATCCAGGTGACACAAAGCATTTGCCCTGTTTTGCCCCTGGGCAGTCTGCACGACCCCTGCGGCAAAGATGGGGCCAATACCTGGGAAAAACTACTTCATAGAATCGTAGAGTTGAAAGAGACCACAAGGGTCATCTAGTCCAACCCCCTGCCATGCAGGAACATGCAAAGTATTCCCAACAGATGGCCATCCAGCCTCTGTTAAAAAACCTCCAAAGAAAGAGGACTCTACCACACTTTGAGGCAGTGCATTCCACTGCTGAACAGCTCTTACCATCAGGAAGTTCTTCCAAATGTTTAGGTGGAATCTTGTTTCCTGTACTTTGAACCTATTGCTCTGTGTCCTAGTCTCTGGAGCAGGAGAAAACAAGCTTGCTCCATCCTCAATATGACATCCCTTCAAATATTTAAACATGGCTTTCATGTCCTCTCTTAACTAAACATGCCCAGCTTCCTTAGCTGCTCCTCATAGGGCATGGTTTCTTCAGTTGGCAAAAAATGGATTGGGCCCTGTGTGACCACAGGAGCCCTTACAGGCACACTGGCCCATTGCTGCAGCTGCTGTTGCTCTTGCACAGCCAGGAAGCAGGCCCACAGCATGTGACCAGGCTGGTCACAGGCAAGATGCCTTGCTCATGTGCTGTGGGCTGGCTTCCTGGCTTCGGAGAGTGGGATGTGGATGGTGGCAGCTGCAGCAATGGGCTGGCATGGCGGTCTGGACTCCATCCTGTTTTGTGCTGGTAATGGGGAGGAACGGGCCTCTATGCAGCTTGAATAGCCAATGTAGATTAGTCCATAAATACACACATACCTCAGTTAATGAAGCAGATGTATTCCTGCACTTTACTTCTTTAACAGAAACTTTGGTATCAAAAGCATGAGTAACAAAACCATTTTGAAACATCTAGTGACCACTTGAAATTTTCTTTCTTTCAACAGTCTCCACTTTTCTTATGATTTCAATTTTACTGTGGAAAGTTATAGGTCAATTCCTTTTTCAACATGCCAGGGTAACTGGTGACCAACTGCAAAATGATTCAGGAAAGCCCTTCTTTATTATCATCCATACAGAAGGTATATCACTAATTATAAGAAGCTGAAGAAATCTTAAGATGAAACAGTTTCAAATACCTGGGAAAACCTGTCCTCTTTGTTCCTGATTCAGCTACCTTTATAGTGAATGTCATGAAGGCAGTCCCATCATCCTGCAAAGGTGATGGCACTCCCATCATCCTGCAATAACCACACGTCCCATTATCTGTAAACAGCAATTGTTTTGCCAACAGGATATCAGGTAAACAAAGGATTAAAGGTTAAAGGAACCAAAGGTGGGAGGTGAAGGTAATCTTCCGATTCAGCATCATCAGTGACATCATCAGATCACCTGAGGCAGACTTGACCAATCAAGAATGCCAGAGTGGCAATTCCAAATAAGGTATAAATGCTTTGTGTGAGCACATGGCTGAGTCAGACCATGAGGTTTGAGAGAGAAAGTGAGCTGAGATGGACACCACATTTTAGAGGCCTGGGGTGGCTGGCCAGCCAAACTCGTGGCCTTCCCTGATTCCAGATGGATAAGAACTGCATCCTATGTATTACTGCTTGAGATTGTGAGTAGAATCATTAGGGACTGTTTTAGATGTTGCGTCAGGGCATTTCTATTGATTTCTAAACTTTGGCTGAATGTGGCTAAATGTAATTCCACGCTTTTGCTATTTCTGTAACTCTAAAGCGTACCTGGGGGCATGTAAGATGCCTGCCCTCATGAGAGATTTGCATGACTTGAACTTGCTTGAATAAAATAAGCTTTCCTTAATCTTCCTATATGCTGATGCTGCACGTGTCTTTATCTCTTGGTCATTGCTACATTTCTCTCTCTCTCTGGGGATAGGAGGGAGGAGTTGGTTGGTTCTACAGTGGCAAGTAGTTCCACAGGTCTCCCACTGGACTGGTAGTTCCACAGGTCTCCCATGGACTGGTCATAAACATCTCAGTGGGTGGTGGCAGCATTTTGGCCTTCAGGGGGCACCCTTGACTGACGCCGCTCAGGGTTGCCTTTAGAGGGAAGCTAACTCCAGGGGTTCCAAGCTGAGAGTCTCAAGCTACTCATCTTCACTTGTATCATTCAGCTCTATCTTGGACTTTCTTACCACTCTCATGAAAAAATGGATTGGAGTAGTCATGATGATATAAGGACACTTGATATGTTATGTCCATGTGTTTGAAAGTTTGTATTCACATGCTTTATTCATTACTGTAGTTGATATATATAGATATGTGTGTGTGTCACTAAAGTTATTAGTTTGTAAGTGTACCAGGTTGCTTTTGTATTTATGAGGTTAACTGGTGAGGCAGAATAATCTGCTTTCCCCTTTTCTTTGTTTTCCTTATCACATGTGCTCAGTAAGGACTTTATCAGATGTGGCAAATATGGTGCCATAATGATGCCTAATGATCGTGAAAGGGAGCACATACCATACAATGTTATCCTTTTGCGATCATGTACTATCAGAAACCTGTTCTATTTTTTTGACAGCCCAAGCTGTCAATAGATCTTCCCTGGATATTGATATCTTGCCCCCTGGTTTACTTGTTATTTTTTAAGTGTGTTTCTGTGCTTTTGTCTATGTTTTATGTATTTGTCTTGCTTAACTTTTTGAGTTTGCTATGTGTGCATCTTCTCACAAGAATTGGTGAGATCTCAATCCCAGAAGTAAATGGAGCTCCATCTGTGCTCTGTTTAAGCTGGGGATGCCTCATTGCACTGCTCAGGGCAGGTCTTGTAGTGGGGGTTCTTTTGCCGGCATAAAAACGCCACAAAATATGCCAGTAAAAGAACATTAATGGGTGGTGGTGGTAATCTGATAAAGTCCTAAGTGATTCTGTGAGCAGCTGCTTACCTCACCTGTTGTACATAAGCACAAACAGTTACATTAGGATCACCTGGAGCAGACTCCCATTCTTTCCCAGGTCAAGCTTTATTGCATCGTTTACTGCAGACAGACTGCTGCAACCCAACACTGAAAGTGTGCTTTCTCTAGCCGTCCTTCACCATCCTCCCAATGCTGAACACGCACACCCACAATCCAGTTAGATAGAAGGCAAGAAAGTAGGGCGGGGCTGGCCTCCTGTAAAAAGACCATGTAAAAAGGAGCTTCTTTGTCAGAAGCTTTGAACAGGTATGCCTTTACACTGGTTTACTAATTTTATTTTTTTTCTAAGTGCTTTCATCATAAAACCATGAATTATTAACCCAAAGCTAATTTATCTTGCAAATTCATACTTGACAGTATGTGTCAGAGGTAATTCATTGTCCAAATTTCAAGGTGAGGCACTCCATCTTCACCTTAAAACCACAAACTGCTCTTTAGAACATTAGACATTTACTTGCACATATTTCGTTCCTGTAAAACCCTCTCCCTACATGAATCTGCCCAAGGGCTTATCTACACGAGCCATGATACGTCGACTCCCTGTTGGTGTATCCTGGCTGCAGAGGTGGCCCGGTCTGCCCCCATTACCTGGAGGAAATGGGCCAGAGTCCATACAGAATACTGACCCCATTGCTTCCTCTGCCGCCATTTTCCTCACTGTGCCACATCCAGAGGAAGCTGGCTGCACTATGTGACAAGCCCCCTGCATGTGACCAGCCTTGGCCCCCAACAACAAATATGTAAGATCCCACTGGTCAGAGGCATTCTTACAAAGACTGAAAATCCCCTACTTATTTCCATATGTCTCCTTTTAAAATACAAGTCACCTATTTGTAGTAGATAGCAGCCAGTATATGACGTAACTGTAATAAACCACATTCCTGTTTGCTTTTTCATTGTGGTCCGTCTACAACAAACTATAAAATGTTTCCCATTGCACAGTACAGTAACAAGCTTGAATGATGACTTCTCATAGAGAAGACAATTTCCCATGCTTTTCATTCCCACATATCCTAAACCTCAGTTTTAAACTGGTAATTGTGATTACAGTATACTGTAGCTTTTAAAAGAAATTGGCCATGCTGTAAAATCTGACCTGAGTAATATTTGAGATGTTGGTAAACCTAATGCTTCAAATCTATGAGTTGCTGGTGGTAAAGAAATATGTGGAGTCAGGCACAGTGACAGCTGAGCAAGAATAGTGTCACACCTTCTTTCATTGGGTTGGTATGTTGCCCACTGCAATTGACCAGAGCTTGGAAAAGTTACTTTTTGGACTACAGCTCCTGTCAGATCCAATCTGCAAGTAACTCCAAAAAAGAACACCTCCAAGTCCTGATCCTCTGACATTGCACTAATACAGCAGGGTAACGTAGTACAGGAATGTCACAGTTCAGCCTTCCAAGATATTGTTAGGTTGCAAGTCTCAGCAGCCTTATCCAGCATAAACAATGGTGAAGAATGCTGGAGTGGCAATCGAACAGGATCTGGAGGGCTGCATGATTCCCACCCCTGGTATAGTGGTTCCTGGATATTCTAATAGTTCCTCTTTGCTTGGTTTATAGTATAGAGGACTCACTCATGAGTCCCAAGAGCACTCAGCAAATACAGATAGAATAATCAATAAAAGAACATAGGGAGAGCCTTTGTTGATCAGCCCAGAGTAGGGTGTCCACATGGAAAAAGAGATCAGGGCTCTCTTCTCTTCTCTTCTCCTCTCTTCCTCATCCATTCCTCACTTCTGATTTCCTTTCTTCACTTTCTCACACACATTCTGTCCTTCATATATGAGAAAGAAATGGGTGGAAGAATAGGAAGATGGAGAAGGGAAGAAAGGGAAGCAAGTGTCACAGTAGAAATGTTGGGATTATGGCAAATGGAGTATGAATTGTAAATATAGTAAAAGAAGTAAGAAGGATTAATTTGACAATGAGAGAACTAATGACAACTGTGTATGTAATATTTTGGATGTAACATTGTAAGTGAAGATTCCATGGAAATAAAAATACTTAAAAAAAGAAAAAGAAAAGTAAAGAAAAAGAGCTCAGGGCAACGGTGACATTAATAGCTGCATGGAAGAAGGCATTTCAGCGGGGTGTGTGTGTTCTTTTCATGAAAGTAATTGGTTGCTGTTGTGTGCCTTCCAAGTTGTTTCTGACATATGGCAACCCTAAGGCCATTCTTATCACGGGATTGTCTTGGCAAGATTTGTTCAGAGAGGGTTAGAATCATAGAGTTGGAAGAGACCACAAAGGCCATCTAGTCCAACCCCTGCCATGCAGAAATACACAGTCAAAGCATTTCTGACAGATGACCATCCAGCCTCTGCTTAAAAACCTCCAAAGAAGGTTTTTTGCTCTGTGTCCTAGTCTCTGGAGCAGCAGAACTGGAAACAGTATTCCAGGTGAAGTCTGATCAAAGCAGAATAGAGTGGCACTATTACTTCCCTCAATCTATACTCCTATTGATGCAGCCTAGAATCACATTAGCTTTTTTAGCTGCCACATCACACTGCTGACTTATGTTCAGCTTGTGGCCCACTAAGACTCCTACATACCTTTCACATGTATTGCTGTCAAGCCAGGTGTTACCCATCCTATATCTGCGCATCTCATTTTTACTGCCCAAGTGTAGTATCCTACATTTCTCCCTGTTGAAATTCATTTTGGTAGTTTTGGCCCAGCTTTCTAATCTGTTCAGATCATTTTGAATTTCGATCCAGTCCTCTGAGGTATTATCTACCCCTCCTAATTTGGTGCCATCTGCAAACTTGATAAGCATGCCCTCTATTCCCTTATCCAAGTTATTGATAAATATGTTGAATAACACTGGGCACAGGACAGGACCCTGTAGCACTCCACTAGTCACTTCCTTCCAGGATAAAGAGGAGCCATTGGTGACTATCCTTTGGGTTTGGCCAGTCAACCAATTGAAAATCCACCTAGCAGTCACATTGTCTAGGCCACATACTACTATTTTTTTTGGCAAGGTTTGCCATTTCCTTCTATTATGGCTGAGAGAATGTAAGTTGCCCAAGGTCACTCCCCAGTGTGTTTCTGTGGTCAAATGGGGATTTGAACTCTGGTTCTACACTTGGGCAGTAAAAATGAAATGCACAGATATAGGATGGGTGACACATGGCTTGAGGGCAGTACATGCAAAAAGGATCTAGGAGTCTTAGTGGACCACAAGCTGAACATGAGTTAGCAGTGTGATGCAGCAGCTAAAAAAGCCAATGCGATTCTAGGCTGCATTAATAGGAGTACATTGTCTAGATCAAGGGAAGTAATAGTGCCACTTTATTCCGCTTTGGTCAGACCTCACCTGGAATACTGTGCCCAGTTCTGGGCACCACAATTCAGGAAAGATATTGAGAAGCTGGAATGTGTCCAGAGGAGGGCGACCAGGATGGTGGGAGGTCTGGAGGCCATGCCCTATGAGGAGCAGCTTAAGGAGCTGGGCATGTTTAGTCTGGAGAAGAGAAGGCTGAGAGGAGACATGATAGCCATGTTTAAATATTTGAATGTCATACTGAGGATGGAGCAAGCTTGTTTTCTGCTGCTCCAGAGACTAGGACACGGAGCAATGGGCTCAAACTCCAGGAAAGGGATTTCACCTAAACATTAGGAAGAACTTCTTGACAGTAAGAGCTGTTCGACAGTGGAATGCACTGCCTCGTAGTGTGGTGGAGTCTCCTTCTTTGGAAGTATTTAAACAGAGGCTAGATGGCCATCTGTCGGGAATGATTTGATTGTGTATTCCTGCATGGCAGGGGGTTGGACTGGATGGCCCTTGAGGTCTTTTCCAACTCTATGATTCCATGATTCCAATACTCAAACCACTACACCACACTGGCTCTATGCAAGCAATACCTGCTGAAACTCCCTCCCCCACACAGCTCAAAGATACAGTGCCTTGTCCTTTTCCTCACTGAGCCACCCCAACCCTAAGATCTATTTAGTCCAATGCTCCATTCCTTCATTTACCAGCCAGATGCCTATTGAAAGCCCACAAGCCAAACATGGGAACCTAGGCATACACATGTCCACACATGTTCTCCAGCAATCATTTCATTTTAGACCCAAAGCACTAGTTCATTTTCCTAGCTGCAGCACTGTGCATATTTGTAACAGTTACAAACCAGTGAAATTCTTCCATGCATTGAGAAGGGATATGCTGGACTGCAGCCAGTGACCTTATGTGGGTGGAGAGGAAGTTTGGAAACAGGGGCACTCCTTTTCCTGTTGGTAAGATCCTTCTGAGTGGCCATCTAGAGATCATGCTCAGAAGCTGGCTGCTGTCTCCTTCTTTAAGAGGGAGCAGTCAGTGGGAGCCCGTGTGAAAATCTGCAAGCACACATAGTCTGTGCTAAAGAATGAAGAGAAACAGGTTATGCAATGTTCTATCACCTACCTCTAAAAAAATGATTTTACAAGAAAGATATTAGGAGTTACTTTATTTTTTTTTAATTAAAGAAAATATGCCACAATGTTGACCCTTCTGCTAAAAAGAATCTGCCCCACATCTCCTCTTTTTACTTTTCAAACAGTAGAAAATCAGTTATATTTTAAAAGGGAAGCAGAGGCAGATCCAATTAGTAGACCCGACTAGAGTAGACCCATTCAATCAGCTGCTGAAAGAGAAGTCAACAATGATGTAAATTCCATTGATTCAATAGCTCTACGTACTTCGAATTAACAATTAGATTTAGGCCAGAAAATATGTCTCAGAAATGTGTTTTAGCACTGTGATTTTTTAAAATGCTAGTTTATAAGTGGCCATGTGGGCTGTTACACTTCTTATTTTGAACCTACCCTATGTAGGGCCATAATTCACATGGAATATCATATTCAGGTATATAGCCGGCATGTGTGCCTTCTTATTTTAGCAGTAAAAACAGTGGATGGGAAAGGAGAGATGAACCTGGCCCTTGGGCACCTTACCTCCCTTACTTTGCAACCCTTATTTACTCCAGTGCTGAAAAGGAGCCAGGCAAGGAGGAGAGTGTTAATGTTTGCAACAGAGCCACTCCTTGATTCAGGTTTATTAGCATCTCCTGGACTAGGTATGGAAAGTTTTCCACAGGGCTTGCATTGTGCATCTGGGAAGCTAGAATATTTGGCCTATGGACCAATAAAACAGATACCTTTTAAATATCTGAAGAGCCTACAGTTGCACTTCTGAGAACTCAAGCCTCCAGAGAGTTAAGATTGGTTGAAGCAACATGCTGAGGGGAAGTATAGCTTTTGGTTGTGCTCTTATCTGCAGTAGTTCTTCTCAGTTCTTTCCACAATTGTAATCCAAATGAGTATACTGCAATGTCCTGCTATTGACAATCTTCACTGTTCCCTATTTCCCGTCTCCAAATATGCCCCCATCTTCTCCCTACTTTGCTCGGTGTTCCTTGCTTGATGCATCTCCTCTCTGCCCCCTTTCTGCTTGCTAAGGGTGGTTCTTGGGAGAAAGAAAAGGAGTGTTACCAGTCAAAGGGGAGGCAAAATTCAACATGGCTGTATGCCATAACGTAAGAAGCACTACTCATGATTGCCTCACTGATTTTGCTACTTCTCTGGGCATTATTCAAAATATGACAGAGCGGAATACATGCTATGATGACAAGGCACTAAGGTAGCATAGGGTCATTCTCTTATCCAGTTGGTCCACTGCATCCCATCCTCCAAACCATTGGAATTTAGAGCATATAGGGCTTGCCTACATGGGCTAAATAAAATGGTCTCACCTTGTTTTCACAGCAAGCTGTCCAGACAGTATACGGCTTGAATCCAAGGAGATTATCAGACTGTACAAATATCCCAGGACAGGGACGACAGGATATTGCTAAAAGGCTGGATTCTTGCAGTGGAACGCACTCCCTCGGAGCGTGGTGGGGTCTCCTTCCTTGGAGGTCTTTAAACAGAGGCTGGATTGCCATTTGTCAGGGATGCTTTGATCGTGATTTACTGCGTGGCAGGGGGTTGGACTGGATGGCCCTCGTGGTCTCTTCCAACTCTACAATTCTATGATTCTATGACATTCTCCCTGTCCTGGGATGCTCCCGTTCTGCTCCTGTTCCTTCCCCGCTTCCTCTAATTCATGAAAAAATCTGTGAATAAGAGGTCTGTTCCATTATTATAACAGAACGACAAGTGAGTGAACAGGAGCCCCGTTCTGCTCCCAGGATGACTACTGAACGTGATGTCACCAGGAGGTCCATGCCAGACACTTCCAGGTGTGATTGGGACAACAAGGTAAGTTAAAAAAAAAAATCCCCCTCCCTGGGTAGCTTTTATTTTTTTTAAAGTGTTTTTGTGCTTTGTTCACTTTTTTGACAGCTGGGAGTTTTTTAATTTTGAATTTGGGGGATTTCAATTGCCAGTCATAAAAGCAGCCTTACAACGGCTGCATTTATGACCAGGCAGCTAAGGGAGGGGGAACCCATTCCTGTTGCGGAATGAAGGTAGGCGTATGAAACTTTTTTCTTTATTCTGTGGCAGGAATGGGAGTGGGGCAGGTGGGGGGGGGTAGTGGGACAGGAACAGACCCTAAGGGTCCATATGATAATCTCCCAAGTCTTTTCAGTGTCTCAGGGCTTTAATCTGGACCAAAAAGAATTGGGATTTACTCCAGATTTGAGTGGAAAATGTGGACTGTACTCCATAGCAACATTGGTGTGGGGCTGGGGGGGGTGAGAAGTTTCAGCGGGTGGGCAGAAGAGGTTGGGAGAAGGCTCCCTAGGCCAGGTGATCAGCTGAACTTTCTCACCAGGAAATGCCTCTTTCCCTGTTTCAATTTAAGTTTTTAGTGGTTCCTTCACTGCCATTTATTTTTCATATGCAACAGTTGTTTGGAGAAGCACATACCAGCATACCCAATTTGTAGCTGAAGGTACCTCTGCTTAATAGGATGTCTGAAGCCCCTCCAAGCCATGGGAAAAGAGGCAGAGGAGATGCGGACATATGTACAATCAGATGCATGGGGTGAGGGGGAAAAAACCTGGAGAAACCATGGCCATGTGGCCACACATACTGTGATTTATCAGACCAGGGTGAATTTGGAAGGGAGAACTGTGTGGATAGTGCTTCCAAACTCGCCCCAGTGTTTATGGTGATCGTGTGGACAAGCCATGAGCACTACTGGCCAGGGTAACTCAAAGTTAAACTGGATTTTCCTGTCAGTGTAGATGAACCCATAGCTTCCTGAGCTGCAGAAGATAATTCTACTTAGGCTACTGGAAGTCATAATGGTGAAAAACAGCTGGGAAAGGAGGGAAAAACCCACGGAACTGGAATATATGCCATGCTGTCATGGTGCTAAGGCGCCATCCTTTTGGTCCCATACCACTGGAGACTAGTAAAATCATCTGCCAAGACAGACAATGAACAGAGGTAGAAATAAATTAATTGTGTTCCCCCCCCTAAATTAAAACACCAGAATTCGAAACATATAATCCCACAGACAGATAAGATTCTTCCTGTTAGGCCACTAGAAATCATAATGGAGAATAGAGGAAAAGGGAGATGGGGAGGCCAGCAAACCAAAAAGACATCCACAGCTACCTCATCCTCGCATTAGACAAGCCAGTCATTGAAGTGATACATTGTGGCTGGAGAAAACAGATGGGATGAATGGCATCAAACTGACTTGTTTTAGTTTTAATTATGGTGGGCTTTTTTTTTTTTGCAGTATGCTAAATATGCAGTTAACGTTAGATAAAGTGTTTGAGTAAAACAGAACAAGGAATGCATCATTCAGCTTCCTAGCAAGAAAGTCTAGCATATGAATAAGGAGATTATCACACAGGAACACAAAAAACATTCTTGTCTCATGATCTCCACTCCTGTTCCTGTCCCGCCACAATAACCCTCTCCACCGCACTTACCTCCTCTCCCCTTGGTCAGGCAGCTCAGGAGTAAATGGAGCTCTAACAGAACTCCGTTCACTTCCTGGATTGAAATCTCATGGATTCTTGCGAGAAGACGCGAGTACAGGAAATCCAAAAATAAAAATAAAAAGAACACCCAAAAAAGTGACAGCAAGCACAAAAACACACTTTATAAAGTACAAGTAACCAAGGGAGGGTAATAAAAAGTGTGTCACATATCTTGATGTCTCGATCTCACCCGGAAGTGTTCTGGCAGGGACCTCCCATTGACAGTGGGATCTCACCAGTAAAATGGGGCACCTTGTCTCACACAGGAAAATCTTGTTTTTGTTTCTCCCTTCTTCCCCTCCTTTCCTCCATTTGTCCTGGGCTTGCTTCAATTTATGCAAACTGAATTCAAAGTACAAAAGTAGTTTGCACTCAATTAACTAAGCAGGGGGGAAAGAGAGGAGGGGTGGGACCTTGCTGTTTTTTTTTTTTTTGTAGATTCAAGTAAAACTAAATTACTGAACCCTCTCATAGCTTGTGTGCTAGTCCTCATTAATAACTTTTGCTGTCGTGACCACACTCTGATATTTCATGGCCACACCTCTCCTGGTTTTCATTTGTGAAATACTGGAGGGTGTGGCATCCTGATCAGTTTTTGTGGCCTTTGACTTGTTAATCATTTTGCATCCTATTGTGTTACATTTAAGTTTTATGAAATGAATCATTGAAACAGCCCCTGTTCATTCCTTTCCCCCCACTCCAGTGGAAAGCTCCAAATTTAGCTCTGGTGTTTGAATATAGCCATTTAGTAATAGGATGACACTACTGTTTCTGTTTGAGTTCTTGACATTTTCAAATAAGGCACTTGTGTTGTGCGGGAAACAATAAAAGGTCACTTCTTGATTGCAGTTTTATCCACTAATTATTGCCCAGGAAAATGTTCACCTTATAATTAAAATGTAGGATGTGAAACATTCCAGAAGCCTATTAATGAGAGCTTTTGAATTAAGGAATGTCAAAAACAACATCTAAGAGTGTATCCACTCTACACAATTATAATGTTTGATACCATGTTAATTGCCATGACTCCATCCTATAAAATGCTGGGATTTTAGAAGGCACCAAAGTGTTACCTTGCCTTACAACCCCCCTCCCTATAATATTTCATAATATGGCAATAATGAGATGCTTCATTAGGTCTAATAGACCAGGGTAGACCAGATGTGAGGTCAAGTGAAGGTCACCAGGACCTAAATGAACGTGTCATGGAAAACTACTGGCAGTCACTCCCATGATAGGATTAAGTGGCACCCCTAGTAAACAATGCCATCACTGAGATATATGCTAATTCCCTCTTGGAAGCATTGGCAATGAGTCATCTATCACAAACAGTGACCAGAACACCCATTATCCCTAGAAAAGCCTTTCTTCACATCTTGCCCATCCCACAATAAGGAGGTTGTCATAAACCCATCAACTCTAATATCTCAGCCATTAACAGTAATTAGCGAAATCACGGTTTCCTTTGTTTAACAGTGGGAAACCCATCTAGGCTTTGTTTCAAAGCTCAAACACCCCTTTAGGACACAAAATAGAGTATTAGTCCCATATATTAGCCCCAAATAATAGCAAAGTGTGCTACAGTTGGACACTGTCACTTTGTTGGATTGCTGTACCACCCTCAGATGCATACCTGAGTTTCCTCTGCTGCACGAATCTCTGCTCTTCAGGACTGATAATTATCACCCATACTCCCCGAATCTATTCCAGTATCCAACATTCCTAACTTAACTCTTTGTTAGGCTTGTGTGGTTCTTGCAAGTGTGTGTGCGTATGGAAAAAGATATTAAGGCAGCTTTCAAAAGTTTCTATGAAAATTTATATAAAAAAATCAGAACTAAATGACAACCAACAAGAAGAAATGGGAAAGTTTATAGAAGATAACACTCAATGGAGAATCACAGAAGACATGAAAGAGAAGCTAGCACAACCTTTTAATAAAGAGGAAATCATACAAGCTATTAATCAGATGAAAATTGAGAAGTCGCCCGGCCAGGATGGCTTTCCTGCAGAATTCTACAAGAAATTTCAAGTAGAGTTGATAGCTCCACTCTCCCGATTGATGAATAGAATAAAAAATGATGGAATTCCAGACTCTTGGCAATTGGCTAATATTATTTTGATTCCTAAGGAGAGTAAGGAAAAATCAAAAGTAAAAAATTACAGACCAATCTCATTCCTTAACGTTGACTACAAAATCTTTGCCACAATCTCAACAAATAGAATAAATACTGTAATTAAAGAGATAATCCATGAAGATCAAACAGGTTTTGGTAGGGGGAGACATATGTCATCAAATATAAGAACCATGCTCAATGTGATTGAATATTACGAAAGAACAAATAACAAAAAAGCAGCACTTATTTTTGTCGATGCCGAGAAGGCATTCGATAATGTCAATTGGGCATTTATAATGAAAACATTAGAAGTATTAAATTTCGGAGAAGACTTTATAAGGAATATTAAAGGAATTTATAAGATTCAGAAAGCCTATTTAATAATAAATGGTGAGAAATCAAGAATCTTTGATATTGGAAAAGGAACCTGTCAGGGTTGCCCCTTGACCAGTTCTTTTCATCTTAGCTCTCGAGACCCTAAACAACCAAATAAGAAAAAACAGTAGAGTTCTTGGCCTGAAAATCAAAGAATATGAATACAAAATCAAAGCATTTGCTGACGATTTGACCATAATCTTAGAACATCCTGTGGGAAACATTACAAATCTATTAGATATATTCAAAACATTCAGGGACTTCTCAGGCTTCAAACTAAACAAGGAAAAAACTACAATTATAGCCAAGAATCTATTAAAAGAAGAAGAAATGTAATTACAATTTAAATCAGGTTGCAAATTAGAGAAGAAAGTGAAATAACTTGGAATTTGGCTCAGTAAAAGAAATATAGATCTCTTTGATAACAACTATAAGAGACTATGGTCCAAAATACAAAAAAGTTTTAGAAAAATGGAGCAAATCTGACCTTTCCTTGCTTGGGAAAATAAATACAATCAAGATGAACATACTGCCCCGTGCCTATATTTGTTCCAAAATCTCCCAGTCCTGCAAAATGATAAAACAATACAACAGTGGACACTCGAACTGAATAAATTTATCTGGAACGGGAGGAAACCAAGAATCAAATGGTCAACTCTGACAGCAAACAAGAATTCAGGAGGAGCTTCCTTACCAAATCTGAAACTGTATTATTTGGCTTGTGGAATGAGCTGGCTACAGAGTTGGGTTAAGCGTAGTGATGATCGAACTTTAACCCTGGAGGGTTTTGCATTGAGATTTGGCTGGTATGCCTACCTAGCATATGAGAAATCGGAAATCAATAAGGACTTCAGTAATCATGTGGTAAGGAAAGCCCTCATGAGAATCTGGCAAAAGATAAAGGGATAATTTTATACCAAGCTGTCCACCTGGATCTCTCCTCATGAAGCTATGCTAGGAAGATGGGATGAAACTAAAGCATGGATAAGATATAAAGACTTAATAGATCAAGGAAATTGGATGAACGAAAAAGGCTTGAATATGAAAGCTCTAGAGGAATTGGAAAAAGAAGGGATTCTGATGAATTGTTTAAGTTTCTACAACTCCAAAATAAATTTCAAGAAGATAAACAGAAATATGGCTTTGAGACCCAGAAAAATGGCTTGGACAAGATAATTTGGGAAATGCAGGAAAAGACTATAGCCCAAATGTATAATCTATTATTGGCAAGAGAATTAGAAAGTGAAATAGTAACTGAGGCAATGTATAAGTGGGCTATAGATTTAAGAGAGACAATAGATATTGAAGAATGGGAGAAATCATGGAATGTTACGAATACTTTCACTGAATATCTATTGTTGAAGGAATATCACTTAAAAATAGTAAACAGATGGTACCTAATGCCAGTCAGAATCAGTAAAATTTATAAAATAAAGGAGAATCAACGTTGGAAATGTGGAAAGGACTTAGGAACACTCCACCATATGTGGTGGAGCTGCCCACTTGTTAAATTTTTTTGGTTAAATATGCATAAAGCGATGCAAGAAATATACAATACTCAATATGAAATGTGTACAAAGCTATACCTTCTAAATATTACAATGGCTATCGAAAAGACAATTCTAAAGTGTCACTGGAGGACTATATTTAATAACGGCAGCGAGATTAATAATCATCGCAAAATGGAGAACAAAAGAAATGCCCCTTATTGAAGACTGGATATTTAAGATTAAAGAGATGTATGAGAATGATAAACTGACTTATATCTTAAATAAGAAAAATGCAGCCAAAATTAAGGAAAAATGGTTTTTGGTGCAGGAATTCTGGATGAAAAGATTGAATATAAAAACAGATCTAATCACATTGTCATATCAGTAAAGTATAACTGTGTAAATAACGGGAGTGGAAAAGGGAAAGTTAAAAGTAGATGCACAGTAAGAGAAAAGGGATAAAGTAGAAGACACTGTGTAGTGAAAACATAATCAAAACATGTACCATATTTTCTGGATATTAAGTTGCGCAGACTTTGAAACAGGCATGTAGACATGTACATAGCTTAAGGTAAAGATCTGGATGTTAACTAATTGACAGAGGAATAAAGGAGTAAGGAAATAAGAAGCATTCCATATTGAGATGTAGAATTAAGGAAGTCAACTAAGTGTTATTTATTTGTTTTGTGTGATATAAAGAAAGGGAAAATAGAATGACAAGTAAGTGTGAAGGTATGAGTAAACTGGTTTAGCGTGGAAGAGGAGGAGAAGGAGTAAAATGGGAAGGAAGGTGGGAGATGAGGATGATAGAAGGTGAAAATGAAAGTGAAATGAAATGAAAGTAGCAGGACGTAGAAAGAAGTAGAAAGAAGGAAGATGAAATGAATATGAGATTAAAGGCATAAGGTCATGCATAAGTAAGCGTATACCTATACTGTGTTTATGCTGGAATTTATGCTTATGTCAAGTGTACATGTTGAATTGAGAGTGGCTTATATAGAATTTTGTTATGTTTATGCTTATGCTTGCTTACAATTTTTGATAAATAAATATTGGAATGAAGTGTGTGTGCATGTGTGTATGAATTCTTCTGTGTCGTTTTCTAATAAAAAACATTTTTATTTTACTTTAACTCGGAGTCTCTGCAGTTAGTACTGGTATACATAGGTGCAAAGATCCCATGTGTTACCCGACCACTCGCAGACTTTCATTTGAGCTATTATAATTCCCACAATTAATATTATAAATTTGGCATCATGAATGGATTCCCCACACATTCAGGTAACAAAGGGATCCTGACAAGAGAGGGACTGAGAATTAAATCAGTTTAATTCTATAATGTAGACAAGCACTCAGAATATTTTGGGAACCATAATTCAGGAGTGGACCACGGCTGTCTGGTGGAAAATTCAAAATTCTTCACCAAACCACAAATCTCAGGAATCCATACTATGGACTCATGCCATGGTGCCATGGCAGTTAAAATGTTATCAAACTTCTATAACTGTACTCTGTGGATATAGTCTGGTAATTCCAACAGAGAGCTGCTCAGAACCAGGAGCGTGAGTATGCCTGGAACTTGCCTAGTGTAGTCATATGAATTTAATAATAGATATGACAGTCCTGGTTGACTTGATTTCAGGAGCGATCTCTTCAGAGAAGAGCAAACCCCATTGGTAAGCATATTGTGGAGCAACCTGAGGAATGAAGTCAAAGGCTTTCGCGGCCAGCATCCATAGGTTTTTTTGTGTTTTTTTTTCCCCCTGGGCTGTGAGGCCGTCTTCTAGAAGAGTTTATTCCTGACGTTTTGCCCGCATCTTTGGCTGGCATCTTCAGAGAATCTTCAGAGAATGATGTAAATCCCACACACCACCATTCTCTGAAGATGCCAACCATGGAGTTAGCCATCTTAACATAGTCCCTAAAAGGTTCCCAATTTTTCAAATACTTAGTCCAATACCTTTAACCAAGTTAGTTAGTTTATCTAATTTAGAAAAGTCTATCATTTTTTCAAACCACTCCATTATATTTGGAAGTTTATCTTTTCCCCAGTATTTAGCATATATTAATTAACCTAGCAGCTGTCACCATATAACAAATTAGGATTTTATGACTTCTTTCCACTTTCCAGAGTCAATCATAACAGTTCTGATCTAAAGGTTATCTCACATCCCAGAATCTTTTGCATAACCATGATAATTTACATCCAAAACTTCTTTGCTTTCTTGCATGTCCACCAGAGGTGCTAAAAGGATCCAACCTTCTAGCGACATTTCTAACATTTGTCATTTGTCCCTTTGTACATTTTAGCTAATCTTTCTGGTGTCATATACATCTACAAACATTTTAGAATCATAGAGTTGGAAGAGACAAGAAGGGCCATCCAGTCCAACCCCCTGCCATGCAGGCATACACAATCAAATCATTCCTGACAGATGACCAACCAGCCTCTATTTAAAAACCACCAAAGAAAGAGGCTCCACCACACTACGAGACAGTGTATTCCATTTTTGGACAGCTCTTAATGTCAGGAAGTTCTTCCTAATATTTAGGTGGAATCTCTTTTCCTGGAGTTTGAACCCATTGCTCCATGTCCTAGTCTCTGGAGTAGCAGAAAACAAAACTCCATCCACAGTATGACATCCCTTCAAATATTTAAACATGGTAACCATGTTGCCTCTTAACCTTCTCTTCTCCAGACTAAACATGCCCAGTTCCCTAAGCTGCTCCTCATATGGCATGGCCTCCAGACCTCCCACCATCCTGGTTGCCCTCCTCTGGACACGTTCCAGCATCTCAATATCCTTCCTGAATTGTGATGCCCAGAACTAGACACAGTATTTCAGGTGGGGTCAGAAAGCAGAATAGAGTGGCACTATTACTTCCCTTGATTTAGACACTATACTCCTATTAATGCAGCTTAGAATTGCATTGGCTTTTTTAGCTGCTGCATTACACTGCTGACTCACGTTCAGCTTGTGGTCCACTAAAACTCCTAGATCCCTTTTGCATGTACTGCCCTCAAGCCATATGTCACCCATCCTATATCTGTGCATCTAATTTTTACTGCCCAAGTGTAGTATCCTACATTTCTCCCTGTTGAAATTCATTTTGGTAGTTTTGGCCCAGCTTTCTAAGCTGTTCAGGTCATTTTGGATTCCGATCCTATCCTCTGGGGTATTAACTACCCCTCCTAATTTGGTGTCATCTGCAAACCTGATAAGCATACCCTCTATTCCCTCATGCAAGTCATTGATAAAGATATTGAATAACACTGGGCCCAGGACAGGACCCTGTGGCACACCACTGGTCACTTCTCTCCAGGATGAAGAGGAGCCATTGGTGACTACCCTTTGGGTTTGGTCAGTCAACCAGTTACAAAGCCACCTAACTGTTGCAGTGTCTAGCCCACAGATTACTAATTTTGTGCAAGAATATCATGGGGGACGTTATCAAAAGCTTTACTGAAATCAAGATACACTACATCCACAGTATTCCCTTCATCTATCAAGTTTGTAACTCTGTCAAAAAAAGAGATAAGATTAGTCTGGCATGATTTGTTTTTGAGAAATCCATGTTGTTTTTTAGGACTTTTTCAGATGGGGTAACCCCCCCCCCCGCAGAGATTGGGAGGAGGACGGCGCTGTTCCACTTCCAGTGATTAGTTTTGGATGATGCTGTCCTCCTCCCTTCCTTCTTTCGTTCTCCCTCTGTTCTTTGTTTGTTTTCCCTCCACTGCTTTTTATTGACGGAAACTTCTGTCAATAAAAAGTGGCGCCTTTCTTTTCCCTTCAGCATGGAGGAAGAATGAACGAAGGATGGGAGGAGGATGGTATCATCCGAAACCTATCGCTGGAAGCAGGACAGTGCCATCCTCTTCCCAACCTCTGTGCATTTTTTTTTACCCTATCTGAAAAAGTCCTTAGTGATCACGGCATTCCTTTCTAAGTGGTTACAGACTGTTTAATCATGTGCTCTAGAATCTTTCCTAGTATTGATGTCAGGCTGACTGGGTGGTAATTATTTGGGTCTTCTTCCCCCCCCCACACTTTTAAAGATGGGGACAACATTTGCCCTCCTCCAGTCTGCTGGGACCTCTCCTGTTCTCCAGGAATTCTCAGATTATTGACAGTGGTTCTGAGATGACTTCCTCCAGTTCTTTTAATAGCCTTGGATGAAGTTCATCTGGCCCTGGAGACTTGAACTCATTTATACTGGCCAGGTATACCTGAACTACCTCTTTACCAGTTCTGTGCTGTATTTCTCCTACTGCATCATCTGCTCCATCTTCCCCAAGTTGAGCACTGTTCCCCCTTTAGGAGAAGACTGAAGCAAAGAAAGTGTTAAGTAGTTCTGCCTTTTCTCTGTCCCCTGTTAGACTTACACCATCTTCTCCCCCATCAGTGGGCCCACCATTCTTCCTTTTGCTACGGACATAACAAAAAAAGCCCTTTTTATTGTTTTTAACCTCTCTAGAAAGCCTGAGCTCCAGCTGAGCTTTAGCTTTTCTGACTTTCCCCCTACATGAGCTGGCTATTTATTCAAATACTTCTTTGGTGACTTTTCCCTTTTTCCATTTCTTGTACATGTGCCTTTTAAAGTTTTAGTTTAGAAATTCTCTTTGAGGTCATAGTAACAGGTAAATATCAAACCTTTTAACCACACTTCGTCTCACCAACTCATCTGTATATTGTGTCCCAAATTCTTAGCCCATTGTACCATGCATCTTTGACTTGCTCATTTTCAGCGTTAAATCTTAATAACATTTTGTATAATTTCGGCAATTATATGATCATCCCCTGAATAAAGTATATTTTCAAATTCAGTTTTACTATGTTCAAAACCATATCTTAGCTTGTCTTCCTTAGACTTTTCTCTCAACTGGAGATACGCTAGCCATTGCAACTTACCATATATCTAAATTCCTCTAGTTTCTCTAGCAGCTTCATATTATCTCCCATCTGATTCTCTTCAATTAAATCTCCATAAGTAATCTGCTTTTGTATACTCCCTAATTCTCTCCTATAGAAAGCCTCTTGCAGCAAAAGCAGGGTTTCCTTATTTGAATGGTTGACCAATTGAAAGATAAAGAACTGTAATGGGCCTTGCAGGTGTCCATCAGCTGCTCAGCTTAGCAGACCAAAGAGGCATAGTCACAGTCTTCCCCATTATGGCATTATATATTTTATTTCTATTTATGTTATAGTCATTATTTCCAATCTTACTTCTGTCTATGTAATTTAGCATACACAAATTTTGTGCAGATCTCTACTCTCTTTTGTCGGTAATGCATTTCCTATTTCTGGGCTATTCTGTTCTTTCCCTCTTCCTCTTGTGTAAGCTGGCTAGCTAGTAGGACTTAGGCTAATATCCTGTTTGCTATGCTTTAGTCCAAAAAGGACATATGCCAGTAAGAATACTATCAACTTAAGTCACCAACAGGATCCCAGTCTTAGTCTGCTAATTAGACACTGCATCACTGCATTTGAATTTTGGCTAGTGTTCCCAGTTATCATGACATGGCCCCAAGTGTCAAGACCTGGCCCCTTTCTCTGATGTTTCAGAGTAAAGGGAAAGAATCTCAGGATGAGAGTGATGCCTTAAAATGTTTGTTGTATTTTCCTCATTACAGTAAGACCCTTGTATCCACAGATTCACTTACGGTACCTGGGTCCAAAAAAAGATGATCTCAATAGACATCTTCTACGTTCTCCAGCATGATTCTATGGTATGCTTCCATAGGAAATTGATCATAGAGTCGTGCTGGAGACCATAGAAGATGCTAGAGAGGTGTTCTCTCTAGGCATCTTCTAGTCCTCCAGTGTGAGTCTATGGTATTCTTGAGCCAGAAGTAATTCATTTTAATTGGGTTCACTATTATCCATGGCTTCCGATAGCCACGGTAAGTCCAAGAAGGAAAGAAGGAGTGACTATTTGATCTGCCACAGTGCAGGCACAGAGGGTAGCCACACCACTGCTGCTGCTGTTTTGTTTTCCAAGCCTCCCCCCTCCAATCTTTGTTTTCTTGCTTTTGCTGGACAACATGTAAGCAGCTGTTCCCTTGTACTTTGAAGGAAGGCAAAGCAGCAGGGAAATAAGAAGGCTTGGGGAGTGAAGCAACAGTAGTATTGGGACTGAGTGCTCAGCAGCCATTTCTTCTTCTGTGCTTGCTGTAATCGTCCTCCTCTTCTGTTCCACCCATGATGGAGGGGATATGGAAGCATCATTACCAATGATGAGGAGAAGGGAGGGGAGCTGTAGTCTTAGTGGCAGTTTGCAGTAATCAACAGCAAATAACAACAAAGGCCAACCATACAACGGCTGATATTAGGGACATCAGGATGTTTTAACATCCACTGGGCTCATCCAGAAGGAAAACAAAGTCTCTGGAACCATCAAGAGTTCTCAGTTTTTGTATTAATGTTACTTATGTCTTCCCAGGTTTGCACCTAAGCTCTTTCTTGAAATATCTGCGTTTCTTCCACCATTTTGTGTTCTTCCCCCTTCCATTGATCATGTGTCAGATTTAGCTCAGGCAACTTTGCAGAAATGGACTTTCACCAGTTTCCACTGAGCCCTTTTTAATTATTATTCAGGAATTATTATTACAGAGTTAAAGTGCTTTAGCAATATTGCACTAGTTAAGCATTAGGATAATTTTCTTTTCTTGCTTGCAATACTCTTTCCCTCACTTGACCTCTGTTGAATTTGGGTTCTGAAAAAAAAAGGCTGTGTTTCTTGCCAGCAGTCATCTTAGCTAGTACCAGTATAACACAAACAGACAGTCATGGAGAGATACATTCATTTAGGGAGGTAGTGGGAATTTAATTTCAGGAATTTAAACTGACCTGTGTAGTGGGAATGAAAAGTCCTTGATAATGTTGGGAGTTCCCTGGGAATACTTAAGGATTGGGAAAATATGATGTAGATCTCCAAAATAAAATCAATTTGTACAGGAGCAAAACCTGGGGGGTTGTCTAGACAATGAAAATGCACCTCATAGAATTTGAGGAGAATATCTTTTGTCCTAACATATTGTGAATGGAATTTGTGGTATTCAGAAGTCCACCCCTAAAAAAACCCCTCCATCTGCAAATGAGATTCATGTTATTTGGTAGTTCAGATATACCTGGCCAAAAACTCCATCTACTGTGTGGGAAAGCCCTTGTGGCTTTTCTCTGAGGTTTTTCAAATAATGTGCTTGTGCATTATTGCATGTCTGGACAACCAATTTGGGACACTGCACATTCTTGATGAGGGTGGAAGTGGAGAGTGGATTGGTCAGATGTGTGGGGTGGGTGGGCTTGTTGGTAAGGAAGCAGCTGGAAGCGCGATTTTGGAATCATGCACTTTTTTTGCTCCATTGAGGCAACTAAACAGCTTTTTTTAAAAGCAGCAGTTTGCACTTGCACACCTTTGATTTACAGTTTTTAAAAAATACTGTGCAGTGGTGACAATGTGTGGAGAATAACAACACACTGTAATTTACTCGGCCACCATCCTGATTTTCAGGCATGGCTGCATGTGCACTTCAAACGCTGATAGCTTTGCATACAATTGATTTTGCCAAAGGACCGTGGAGACAAATGAACGCTGTTGTAAATTTGCATTAATATGAAGCAATCAGCATTATATCTTCTTGTCTAGACAACCCCTGGGATTTTCAGGAACCTTTTTTCCATATTTGGAGAGGCTCACTGAAAAACTGGAAATGCAGAGGGTTACCTGATGGCACAGTGGTTTAAATGCCAGTACTGCAAGCCACAAGGTTATGAGTTTGATCCCAGAGGGCTCCAAGGTTGACTCAGCCTTCCACCCTTCCGAGGTCGGTAAAATGAGTACCCAGCTTGTTGGGGGCAATTAGCTAAAAAAATGGTAAACCACTTACGAGTGCTTCGGCACTGATAAATGGTATATAAATTTCAAAACTATGCTATGCTATGCTTATGTGTGGCAGTCCCCAGCCTATCTGTGACATTTGAAGGGTCTACCATGCTTGGCCTTTCCACTACTGAAGTCTCTTTGAAGGAGTCTAATTGGGTCTAATTTCAAGAACCTGAGAACCACAATAGTTGTAATGTAGTTGGAACCACATTTCCACAGTATTAGACTCTGAGACGCTGTAGATAATCAGTAACTGGAGCAAAGCCAGCTATGAGAGAGACAGAGCCTAAAGTAGATGTGGTTGTCCCTCTTCTCTCTCTTTTTGATACCTCTTTTCCAGGGTGGTCTTACTGTTTGAGCATAAAGGACACCACCCACCTAAACCCCAATACCCCCCCAATGTGCAGAGGGGGAAATGGGTTATTTACACCTTGCAAGGGAGGAGATGTCTCTGCCTCTGGGAACCCCTTGACTTTGACTCTGGTGACCTTCCTCCTTTGCCCCACAAACTCAAGTGGGCATCAGCCATAGGCACCATTTGCTTTCTTTAGCCCTTCCTCACTGTCCAGCAGATTATCAAAGGAATGACAGATCACTTTTGCCAGAGGTGCAAATTGCTTCCTTGCAGGGGGCTGTTGAAATTGGACAGGTTGTCCACCCCTGCAATCGTATATGAACAATGATGCATTATATTAGATTAATTTTAAATGGAGGGCCTACTCCTTTCTCTGTAAGTGCTTAATGTTTTAGAAGAAATAATGATTGAAAGTACAAATGAGCTAACATAGCACAGAGTCATTTGCCTTATGTAAGTTAGGAGTCATGTTGTAAGACTTGCTCTCTTTGGCTTCCATTCACAGCACACACACACAAAAAAAAACAATGAAGGAAGGGCAATCAAGGTTAATCAAAACAAAGAAACAACCACGAGCAACCATTGCATCATTTTGATGAAAAGTATAGATTTCAGTCTTGAGAATAAATATAGTGGCCTCCAGGGTGTTAGTAACCTTGAAGAAAGAAGAACAATAAAGTTTTTTTGGAGCAGTTTTCCCTTGGGCAAACTGTGTTTTCTTGGATCTATAAATGGCATACTATGGTGAGATGTCACTGGCTGAGAAATAGCTTTGAAGCCAGATATTGCAACAATAACTTAACTTGATTCTGTCAAAGGAGAGCTCATTCTTACCTTGTGATTTTAACCTAGGCATAGTACCACATTTGGTAACACATACACACGCACAATACCAGGAATTAGGACTAGTGGAAGTTTAAATGGCCAGGTTTCCCTTCAACAAACAGGAGACAGTGATCAAGAAAGACTTGGGTCTTTGGTTAACAGTTGAAATCTAATACTTTAAATTCATGCAAGTCAGTCCAGCGATAGCACCATGGCCTTGTCTACACAGGCCAGAATACGCTGGCTTTCTGCCAGTGTATTATGACCCCAGATCAGTTCAAAATGGCCCTAATTTAAAAACAACAAAAAGCTGCAGTGTTTTCAAATTTAATTCTTGCCTTGCAAAGCTATAAGCCCTTAAGCAGCATACTAAATCCAGAATTATTTTTACAGTGTGCAACAGTGGCGGCTCAGTCAAAGACTTACAATTGTGTGAATACAAAACAAACATGTTTACCTTTCAGCAGGGATAGCATGTCTATATTCATGTGACACTGTGCAAATGGCAATGGTGTCTACATGTAAGACTTAGTCTTTGCAAATATACTGGGGGTCGGTTCACAGTAAAAAGCAAGGACTTAGGGTGACGATTTTGTGTCAGGGGAGATTATCATATGAACTATACATCCCACCACAGGGATGACAGAGATCGATAAAAGGCTTCCTTTTCAGACAACGTCATCCCTGTGGCTATATGCCTCCATGCCTCTTCCGTCCCCCTCCCTGCTCCTTCTTATTGATGGCTTAAGCCATTAATAAATCGCCAGTTCCATTTCTGAAACGGAATCACGGGCTTGTGATGCCAGCATCACAGGGAGGTCACAGGTAGGTCCCTGCTGAACACTTCCAGGTTCCATCAGGACATCGAGGTAAGTGACACCCTTTCTTTTACCCTCCCCAGGTTACTTGTTAAGTTTAAAGTCTGTTTCTGTACTTGCTTTAACTTTTAACCTTGTATTTTTCTTTTTCTTTTTAAATTTCCTGTGCAATCATTTTCTTGTGAGAATGACTAGGATTGGCTTCCCATGAAGTGAATGCAGCTCGGAGAGGGCTGCATTCACTCCTGGGCAGCCGAGGGGATGGGGAAGACATTCAATAGCACTGCAAGGTAGGTCAGTTACAGGATGGGAGTGGGATGGGAGTGGGGTGGGAGGGAGGTAGTGAGACAGGGATAGGTTTTTTGGACCTCGTGTGATAATCTCCAAGGTACAGTAGTCATCTAAATCCCTTTGCTCCTCAGATTAAAACAATAACACAAAATCTGGAAGCACCAGAATGACCTGGGGCTCTTTCACACCACACAATTATAGCATTATGATTCCACTGCCATGGCTGTGTCCTGCGGAATCCTGGAGCTAGTAGTATGGTGAGGCACACAAGCTCTATAGCTGACAATTCTAGATACCTCTCCCTAAACTGCAGGTCTCAAAATTCCATAGGATGGTGCCAAGTGAAATCACAGTGCTAGAATTGTTTAGTGTGAACAGGCCCATGCATTGGATTCTAATACTTTTGGCTCTGACACAGATGTTGCAGACTTCATGCTCCTACCTGCCCCACTCCTATAGAAAGGGATTATTTGAGCTGAAGTCTGAAATATTTGGAGATTCAGAGGATCCACACCCCTTAGGACTTTTTCAGACAAGCCCCAACAAACATTCTTTTGTCACCATATTTTTAAGTGTGTCCCCCCCCCCAGCAAAAGAACCTTTTTTTTTTTATCATACATACCTGTAATAGTGTGAAAAAGCAGCCCCAGCATTACCGGAGCACGAATGGAGCTCTGTTTACTTCTGCGTTCATGATCTTGGCGATTCTTATGAGAAGATGCGAGTGAGGTAAAAATAAACAATCCAGCAAAATGAAGACACAAAACGTTCACACAAACACAGAAACACACCTTAAAAGTTAAAAGTAAACCAGGGAGGTTTATAAAAAGAGTGTCCCCTACCTGGCTTTCATGTTCTCACCCAGAAGTGTTCTGGTGGGACTGCCCATTGACGATGTAATCACGAGAGGACAATGGCGCATGTTTTCAAACACTCGCAATAATGGCAAAAAAACTGACACAGGAGAATTATTAATGGGTTGGTCTGTCAATAAAAAAGAATGCCTTTTTCGCCAAACAAAATTGTGAATGCACAACATAATTTGGTATGTGCACCCTTTCCTGTTAATTTGGCATCCATGTGATGCCATTTTTGACGCCTCTGATAAAGTCCTAAATCTTAGAATATGATCTGCATTAGCCAATGATGTTCAAGAAGTTCATAGAATCATAGAATCATAGAATTGCAGAGTTGGAAGAGACCATGAGGACCATCCAGTCCAACCCCCCTGCCACGCAGGAAATCTTGATCAAAGCATCTCCGACAGATGGCCATCCAGCCTCTGTTTAAAGACATCCAAGGAAGGAGACCCCACCACGCTCCGAGGGAGTGTGTTCCACTGCCGAACAGCTCTTACTGTCAAAAAGTTCCTCCTCATGTTGAGGTGGAATCTCTGTTCCTGGAGCTTGCACCCGTCTGTGTTCTCCTTCCCCAAGCAGGCAAAAATGTTTTTATTCATATTGGCTGCTGAGAAAAGGAATTTTAATGTGTAGATGCTATAGTTTTTTACTGATGTGTTTTTAAATTTCTTTCAATTCATTTTGGTTTTAATATTATATTTTGTTCAATTGTGTTTAAATATGATAACATATAGTATTTTTACTGTACTTATAAAAATTCATATAGTGAGCTGCCTTGAGTCCAGTTTTAAGAGAAAGGTGAGATGTTAAATAACCAAACAAGCTCGAAATTCAAGATTAGGAATAAGTTCTGTTCTTAAAAGGCCAGACTTGATTTATCTGTATCATGTGGTATCATGATTAAGATTAACTTTAATATGTGTAAAATACCCCTTTGTTATATGCTGAATATATATAACTTCCTATAGAGGCATCCTCTATTGACATTTTCTAAGTCCTCCAAGGCAGCTCTATGGTATTTTAAACGGGAAGTCCCATTATCTTCAGTGGTGTTCACTGTTATCTGTGGTTTCCAGTATCTGTGGTAAGTCCAGGAACTGAACCCCCATGGATATGGGGGTCCTATATCTTCTAGCAACAACTGTATTTGTTAACAAAACTTCTTCGCCTTATCACACAACCACCACATGCCGTAAAAGGATCTTTCATGTGCTTCACATTTCCAAAATACATTCTTTGCCTCTTTTACATTTTGGATAGCTTTACTGGAGTCAGGTACCATTGAAGGAAGTTTTCTCTGAGATCACAACACAGAATGCCTTTAAATTCTTTTGTCCGCATCCATTCCCACTATTCCAGATCAATGTTATAGCTAAAATTTTGGGGCCATTTGATCACGGATTCTTTCACCTGTCCTCCTTCTAATTCTATTTTTAACATTTTATAAATTTCCCCGATCAAATGCTCTTCATCTGAACACATTTTGATCTCAAACTCAGCCTGTTAAATATTATTTTCTCAGGCTTAAAAAGAGTTTTAAAGATTTTTAAAAACGTAACCTAATGGGCCATATTGGCACTTTTAAAACTCTGTTTACTTGATGCTTGGTAAACCAGTGGGGGCCAGCTCTCCTTCTCTGTATTTCTGCCAGATAAGAGTGTAGGTGGCCATTTAAACATCACTAAAAATATGGAAATGAATGGCCAAAAGAGAGAACAGAAGAGGTTGCAGATGTGCATAACATTTGCATGGTTGTTCTTACCACCACCACCACGATCTTCTTTATTTATACCTACCCCCCCCCAATTGGAATTCAAGGCAGTTTAGGTGTAATTGTTGGATGTAGAAATAGTTATTATAAATTTAAATAGGAATACAAATCTGTGCTCAAGTCCGTTCAGCAGTTCACCTACCTGGGAAGCATCATCTCAGATGCCAAGATTGACAAAGAGATCGATCACAGATTAGCAAAGGCATATAGCACATTTGGAAGACTTTACAAAAGAGTCTGGAGTAATAAACACCTGAGGCGAAGCACAAAAATCAATGTGTATAGAGCCATTGTACTGTCTATTCTCCTTTCTGGGTCTGAAACATGGGTCACCTATCGCCACCACTTACGACTCCTTGAACGCTTTCATCAGCGCTGTATACGCACAATCTTAAATATACACTGGACTATGTGAGGAATGTTGCTGTCCTTGAGCAAGCAGGGATCACCAGCATTGAGGCCATGATATTGAGAACACAGCTGCGCTGGTTAGGGCACATTTCTAGGATGGAGGACCATCGCCTCCCAAAATACTACTCTACGGTGAACTCGCCACGGGTCAGCGTAAGAGGGGCACTCCAAAAAAGTGATACAAAGACTCCCTGAAACAACATCTCAGGCTCAGCCAAATTGATCACCAACAGTGGTCCGCCCTGGCCTCACATCGGGAGGAATGGAGACGCACTATCCACAATGCTGCAGCCTTATTTGAGAACTCACGCCGAACAAGTCTTGAAGAGAAACGACAACACAGAAAGAATCACAACCCAAAAACATCACCCAAGGAGACCTTCTGCTATGCTTTCTGCAACTGGACTTGTTTATCTTGGATTGGCCTTTTTAGTCATCAGCGCGCTTGCAGAAAGTGCGGGATGAGTCCTTCCTGAATCTTCGTTTGCGAAGAAAAGCCAGAGAGATTGAGAGAGATAATATATCTTACAATAGTGGAAAAAACCCACAGTAGTTCCACTGTATTCTGCTTTGGTCAGAACTCACCGAGAATACTGTGTCCAGTTCAAGAAGGATATTGACAAACTGCAACATGTCTAGAGAAGGGCAACCGAGCCTCATGAGGAATAAATTAGCGAGTTGGGTATGTTTTGCTTGGAGAAGACAGAAGTAACATGATAACCATCTTTAAATATCTGAAGGGATGTCACATAGAAGATGGAGTGAGCTTGTTTTTTGCTGCCTCAGAGACTAAAACACGAACCAATGGATTCAAATTACAAAAAAAGAGATTCCACCTAACATTAGGAGGAGCTTCTTTACTCTAAGAGCTGTTTTTAACAGAGTTTGTAAGTTTTACTTTTGTGGTTCAGAGTTTCCTCAGTGCTGGCTGAGAGATTCTAGGGGCCCATCTTCATGGGCCAGAATAAGCTGGCTTCCTGCTGGCATATTCTGCCCATGGATCAGACTTGTGCCTCCCCCATTACCCGCATGAAATGGGATGGAGTACAGACTGACATGCTGGCCTGTTGCTGCCACCTGTGTCCCACTCTCTGAAGCCAGCCCACAGCATGTGAGCAAGACCCTTGCATGTGTTCACCCTGGTCACACGCTGAGGGGCTACTTTCTGGCTTCGGAAGAGCAATGGCAGACGGCAGCTGCAGCGATGGGCTGGCATGGCAGTGTAGGCTTCTGCGGTCATGCAGGGCCTGATCTGTTTTTTGCCAGCTGAAGCAGTTTTTCCCAGGTATTTTTTAAAAAGTGGTGTAACAAGCTTTTCCCGGTCTTGGCTCTGTCTTTGCTTTGGGATTGTGCAGACTGCCCAGGGGCAAAATGGAGCAAATGCCCTGCAGGGGGCCAAAATGTAAACAGCCCATCTAGACAAGGCCTAGGAGTTAATATTTTCATGTTATGATTCTTTACCTTTTCCCTCATGCCATTTCCTCACCACCCATACCTACAAACATAAAGTTTTTTTTTGGGGGGTTGCTTATAAAAAAAATATGTTTTTTTAGGACAGGGGTTGATAATGAAGTCCACTCTCTCACATTAGCCTTCAATTTTCATTGGCCGTGGCTGCATTTTGTACAACAAAAGGATAATAAAAGTTTGAGACAAACTCTTTGAATCAGAGCGTAGTCAGGCGTCAAGGTCCAGCAGGAATATAGAATATAAAGCTGGGGGTGAATAACAGTGTTAAGAGCTTCATTGAATATAGAGCAACACAGTACATTGGGCCTAGTCAAAAATGTTTTGGTAATTTCTTTTCTCAGTGCATGACCTTGAGTGAGCATTTGCAGTTAAATTTTGGTTCCTATTATATATTTTATTATACAGAAGAACATGTGCCTTGCAGATATCTGTGGTCATATTCCAGTTCAGCAGAGCTAATGCGTGATTTTTGCTGTCCAAAGCAACAGTAAGATGTCCTTCATTCCATATACAGAAACTGTCTGAACTAGAAGTGGAAACTTACTTCAACACTGTCAGTGTAACAGGATCTTTCACCACACCAAAAGGCAGCAAGTAAGTTTAGAGGTGCAGACCCAATTGTGTGACACATACAGTTCTAACCTCCAAGAGAGTGAATTGGGGTGCAGGGTATGTGTGTCAGGAGCAACATCTGGGATAGTGGTACTCTTACTTCCCAGTAAATGTCATGTGAGGTTTCAGGGAAAGTTGGAATAGCTGCAAATTGAATTTGGTAGTGCTAGGAGCTGCCCACCTCGGACTAGCTCGTGTTTGACCTTTGACCTGTTGCCACACTTTGTTGTACCCTGTGGGCTTATATCTGCCTGACCCCAGTCTGGCATACACCCAAAGCAGAGACAGGTCGGTGTGCTGGTATGGTCTCCTGCGTTCCCATGGGGCCTGACCCAGTTTCTCTTAAAAGATGCAGTTTGTCCCAGGTATTTTGCTGAAACGTTTTACTGGGCTTTACCCTGTCTTCCCCTTGTCTTAGCTCTGGGTGTTGTGAGGACTGCCTGAGGGCAAAAGCCCTGCATCGTTTGAACTGCAAGGCTCCAAGATAGGGGTGAGATGGGGTAAATAGCCCATCTAGACAATACCTGAGTGTGACTTGTCCATGGTCACCCAGTAGGTTTCCATGGCTGAGTGACAATTAGGACCTTGGGACTTTATCAGATGCACAAAATGTGGCATCATAACGATGCCACATAAACGTGAAAGGGCACGTATATCAGATGATATTGCCCTTTTGCGGTTATGTACACACCAAAATCCGTACTTTTTAATTGACGGCTGAAGCCATCAATTGATCCCCTATGGTGTTTTTTTTTTTTGCTGGCATTGCTGGTGTGTGAAACTCACGGTTTCCCCCCCTCATACTTACCCCATCAATGGCCAGTCTGGCACGAATACTTCCAGGTGAGATCACAATATTCAGGTAAATGACACACTTTTTATGACCCTCCCTGGGTTACTTGGGATGTTTAAAGTGTGTTTAGGTACTTGGTGCAACTTTTTCTCTGTTATTTTTGGTTTTTCTATAAATTTTCTGTGCGAGTGTGTTCTCGCGAGAATCTGTGGGATTTCAAAGAGGAAATGAATGGAGCTTTGTTCACTTCCTCTTTCATTGCTGGGGAAGCCTTTTTATAGGAGGGAAGCTAAGTGCACCATGGGGAGTTCTATGGCCAGCATAAACACAGAAAAGTTATGCTGGCAAAAGAACGGGTTTAAGGGGGGGGTCTGATAAAGTCCTTGGTCTCCCAGTGTCCTAGTCCAGCACTCAAACCACTATATCACAGTGGCTTGTAAATCCCTAAATAAAAATACAATATAGATACAAACAAACAATACAAAATCCAGTATAAGGAATTTTACTGTTCTGTTTCTTCCACACATTAAAATTGTATTACCTAATTCACAGTGACAAGGGCCTAAACCTTTTCCCTGTCAAACACAGCTCATCTTCTCTATTACACTATTTTAGAGCTATGATTCCACTTTAAATACCATGGCACCATCCTGGTATTTGCAGTTTAGGGAGGGGTATTTTAGAATTCTTAGCCAAAGAGCTCTAACACCTCACCAAACTATAAACTCCTGGATTCCATAGCATGTTGCTCTGGTACTTCAAGTGGAATCATAGTGTTATACAGTTGTCCCTTCATATTTGCTGGGGTCTGGTTCCAGAACTCCCCCCACCATGGATACCAAAATCCGTGAATGCTCAAGTCCCATTATATGCAATGGCATAGCAAAATGGTGTCCCTTATATAAGATGGAAAAAACATGGTTTGCTTTTTGGATTATTATTTTTTAAAGAATATTTTCAAGCCGTGAATACTTAAATCCGTGAATACCAAATCCATGGACAACTGTAATTGTGAAGTGTGAAAGGGATTCAACTCTCTGTCTTTCTAAACTGAACTAGGAAGTCCTGCATTTTCTTCAGGGTTTCCTCACTCACTGGCCCAAACCAATAATTTGTAAGAGTTAAATCTGCATGGTGCATTTTTTAATCCTCACAGTAATGTTGTGGATGGGCAATGTGATCTAGCTTAGCTTGTCTGTCTTTCTCTATCAGGAAATTCTGTTCTCCAGTAAAACTGCTAAACATTTTATATATTGAGTGTGATAGAAGTATTGACTTGTTTGTATAGCCATAATATAAATCAATACACACCTCCTGTACATTTTTGGCCAGAACATAATTGAAGCACACCAACTATATTTTAAGCATTTAGTTTATTAGATTCAGCAGCAAACCATGTATTTTAACCTATTTCCTGTGTTGTTATATTTTCCCTTCAGTGTTCTTGCTTTATAGCTAGAATCTTGCTGTGGGGTAGGACACCAAATTTGTCAGTATTTGGACACAAATCTGTCAATTGTATTTCAGTGTGACATATGTCTGTGTAAATTACAGTCTGTTTGCTTCAGGCTATAAATGGACTATAAATCAGACATGGGAAGAAAGAATTGAAAAATGGTAGAGGAAAGCAAACAACAAGCTGATATAACCCTACACACTCTCAAATAGGACTCTTGTCATAATTGCTAGCTAACATTGGAGCACTTTTGCCTAGTTTCAGAATGTATGTGTCCGCTCCCCGCTTCTCTGCATAGATTTAGAAATGTAGAAATTCTGGACATGGAAATAGAGGTATGGTGGGAAATTGAAATATACACTGGACTTTAGTTTTTTTTTGTCATAGGACTCCACAGACTTAATGTCATTGTTTTAAGTATGTACAATGCTTTAGGGTAGAGGTTAGCACACAAAATTAGACACTAGACACGGTTGAAGTGCCCGTTCCAGAGTCTGAGGAAGATGTCCTGGATTACATTAAAATCTGGAAGCAAAAGCTTGAAGAGGAATATAAACCTTACATGCTGGAGCTGAAAAAACAGTTAACTGCCAAAATGTTGCCCATGGATTTTGAAGAGCCTCAGTAAATCAAGACTATCCTAAAAAAAAAAAAAGTACTATTTGGTATATTTATGACACTTCAGAGTATACACACCAAGTTTTAATCAAACAAGAATTACAAACACGACCATTTGACTAATTAAGAAGAACAAATTTCTAGCAGAAGCTTTTGTGGATTCAGTCCACTTGCATTTGATGAAGTTGACTGAGACCATGAAAGGTTATAGAAGAAATTTCTTTTTCCTAGTGAAGGCTTATCTACACTTGCCAGGATAGTCTGTCTTCCTGCTGGTGTATCCTGGCTCTGCATCTGGCCCAATCTGAAACCATTCCCTGGAGAAAATGAGCTGGTATCCAAATGGAACACTGGCCCATTGCTGCAGCTGCTGACATTTCCCCTGCTGACATGGAAGCCAGGAAGGGGGCCTGCAACATGTGACTGCAGTCTCCGTGCATGTGACCAGCTTTGGCCACATGCTGAGGGACCCCTCCTGTCTTCTGGGAGATCCAGGGAGCTGGTGGTGGCAGTGAGGAACAGCGTGCAGGAATGGGCTCCCATGGATACATGGGGCCCAATCCTGTGGTACCGGATTAAGCTGAGTATTTTCATATAATGGTTTATGCCAAAACAGACTAAGGAGATTTTTACACAGGGAAAGTAATCCCCAGGGAGATTGGGAGAGAAACGGGGCTGTTCTGGTTGCAGCACTCCGTTTCACACGCCCCCTTTCTTCTCCTGATCTCCCATCGTCGTCCCTCCGTGCTGCTTCCATTTCTCTCCCGCTATTTTTCTACTATTGAAAGTTCTTCATTAGTAAAAAATTGTGGAACATACCGGGAGGGAAATGCAAGCAGGATGGAGGGAGGATGATGGGGGATTGGGAGAAGGAAGGGGGCATGTGAAATGGAGTGCTGCATCCGGAACAGCCCCATTTCTCTCCCAATCTCCCTGGGGTTACCTTCCCCGTGTGAAAATCTCCTAACATGGCTATCTGTTTGAAATATGTTGCTGACTAGCAACTTGCTTTAAGCAAAACTACCCAAGCTTTGTTTTTTGTAATTTGGGAAAATGGAGGGGGTATTAAACTAGGCTCAAAACTAACATGCCCTCCAACTGTCCTGATTTGGCAAGGACAGTTGGGATTAATCCTCTGTTATCCTACCTTTTAAGTTGCCTTTAAAATGTCCCAGTTTCTTTCTCCTCCACCCCCACCTTCTGCCATTTGTCTGTGGCTTAGTTCCATTGATACAACCCGAGCTCGAAGTGGAAAAATAGTTTGCACTCAATTACTGTACCTTACCAGGAGGAGAGGAATGGAAGGAAGCAGAATCTTGCCCTTCCTAGTATGGGAGGCTAGGCTAGCCCCTTCCCCGCTTTCCTTTCGCCGACAGGCAAAGATGTTTTTATGCAAGCAGGCTCTCAGTACATAGCTGGACTTATGGAGGCTTTTTATTGGGGTGTGTTTTTATTTTTTAATTTTTATTTTGCTTATTTTTAGCTTTTAACTTTTATGTCTTTTATGTAATTATAGATTTTTATATTGTGAGGTTTTTAATTGGTTTTAAACGGTATTTTGTGTGATTTTATGAGCCTCCTTGGGTCCTTTCTGGGAGAAAGGTGGCATATAAATAAAATAAATAGGCAGATAGATTATTTGGCATTAAATAAATAGCACTGTCAGGAGTCAGAGACTGAACTTCTTAGAAAATGGCCAGACAACTGCCAAGTTTGTCATTCTAGCCTACGCCAAGGCCAAGGAACAACCCTTGAGGCCACAGCTGCACAAGAAGGTTACTGCAGGGCATTGCATCAGGCTATAGTGTGGGCTGCATAACAGAGTCTGGTGTGAAAAAACTGATGTAATGCACCCAATGTGGTTGAGGGAGCCAATGCCCTGTGAAACTGTATAAAAGAAGGCTGCATCCAGAGCACATTCCCTTTTGAGAAACATTGATGTCTGGCGTAGCAGTTTGTCTGTCTGCTGTATATATCTGTACATATTGCAACTGCTTTGAGCTTGAAGATAAAGTACCTCCTACTGTTTGGACAACAATCTGTGTGTGAGTATTCTTGGGAACGGGTCGCTGCTGAGTCTGCTGAGATATCTATTGGTTTCTGCCAGGGATTGAGTGTCCTATTATCCCCCAACAGTATGCTTAGGCAAAACCAAACTACTGCATCCTTTCCTAGCTTGGGTGCTTTTTCTCATTAATAACTTTTGTCTTCTTGACCACACTTTATGGGCTTTATCAGACACAGCAAATATGGCATCATAAGGACACCTAATGATCGTGGAAGGGTGGGCATACCAGACGATGTCACTCTTTCACGATCATATCTTGTTAAAAAGTCCTACTTTTTTTATTGACGGCCCATGCGGTCAATAGATCAGCCATGGTGCTTTGTTGCTGACATTACCAGTGTTTGAATCCTCACACCATTGTACTCACATGAATACAGTATCAATGGGCAACACTTCTGGTTAAGATCGTGACAGCCAGGTAGGGAACGCTCTTTTTATGACCCCCCGCCCGTGTCAAGTAAAAGTACTTGGGACTTTTAAATTGTGTTTTTGTGCTTTGTTGTACTTTTGTGTTTTTTGTCCTTTTATTTTTAAATTTCCTGTGCTAGTATCTTCTCGTGAGAATCCGTGAGATTTCAACCCTGGAAATAAATGGAACTCTGTTTGTGCTCTGTTACTGCCAGGGAAACTTCATGGACACTGCTCAAGGTAAGTGTGGTAGGGGGTTTCTTTTGCTGGCATAAAAATGCCACAATTTATGCCGGCAAAAGAACAGTAATGTGGGGTGGTCTGATAAATTCCTATACGTTGCTTGGCCACACTTGTTCTGGTTTTCACCTGTGACATGTTGGAAGGTATGAAATAAAAGCCTTCAGCATTGTAATAAACATAAGTTTTTACAACCTGGAGTTTAAAACACTCTCTTCTCCGTATTGTTTCCGTTATTTAAAAGCAGAAGAAACTATAGAAAAAAATCCTCCAACACTAGTTTCTTGGAGGAGACAGATGAATGAGCAAACACACTGTAGTCACTGATACATTTTAAAAACTGCTTTAAACTCTGTGTGTCCACCTCACTCTTCCTTAATAACATTCTTTTCTGAAACCACCTTTTTACACAACTACCCTTAAAAACAGAGGAAGCATTGTTGGTCCATTAGAAACAAAGGTCAGCATACAGTTGGGCAAAGATAGGGCAATTCAAATGTCACCAAATTATTTATCAGGCAAAATGTTAAACAAAAGTGGGAGGGGAGGAAAAGGTGGCTTGATACTGAAGCCACAAAGTCTGTATCGAGTCACAGTTATAAGATGGAATGTAGGAGGAGTATTCAGATAAAATTGGATTAGGCTCTTCAACAGGGCAAGGCAAACTTAGACCCACCAGGTATTATGAACTTCATCTTCTAGAAGCCACAGTGAGCATGGCCACTTATAATGGATTGTGGGATTTGTAGTCCAAAATATCTGGAGGGCAAATGTTTCTCTCCTCATGTTTTACTGGATGGCATACAAATTATAAGTTGTCCATATGGCTGAGAAAAAAATGGCTCATCTCCTAATTCAAACAGCATGTTGTTAACTGCTGTCAAGTTGACTTCAACTCATGGTGACCCTATGAATAAGAGACCTCTTTGTCACTCTGTTATCAACAGCCTTGCTTATGTCTTGCAAACTCAGGGCCATGGTTTCCTTAGAATCATAGAATCTTAGAGATAGAAGAGACGACAAGGGTAATCTAGTCTGACCTCCTACCATTCACATCTAAACCACCCCTGAAAGATACACATCCAACCTCTATTTAAAGACCACCACCCTCAAAGGCAGTCTGTTTCACTGCTGGATAGCTCTCACAGTAAAAAAAAATAAATCTAATTTTTAGGCGGAATCTCTTTGTTTTTGTAATTTGAACCTATTGGTTCATGTTCTAATTATGCAGCAGCAGAAAGCAAGCTGGCTCCATCTTCTACTTAATATCCCTTCAGATATGTAAAGATGGTTATCATGTCATTTCTCAGTCTTCTCTTTTCCAAGGGCTGGTTTACATGGCAGGTTTTATTGTGTTAAGTTGCGCTTTAGCGCTTTCCTGCATCAGTGGTGGGTAGTTTACACGGTATATGTTTACACAGCTATATTTTGTGGCTCTTTGATTTTTTTTCCACTTTGAGGTTCACACAGCCAAATGTGCTGGGGGCATGACCAAGCATTGTGAGGAGACAAAGGGATGCCATAGGAATGTCTGCCCTGGCCTGAACTCTGTGCTTAACAGCTTAGAGGCAGTCACTCTTCCTCCCCCCAGCTCCCTGGCCACAAATCAAACGGAAGGTCTGTGTGCTTAACAGCTTAGAGGCAGTCACTCTCCCCCCCAGCTCCCTGGCCACAAATCAAACAGAAGGTTTTCCTCCTTGCTTAACAGCATTTCCTGCCAAATAGAGGAAAGCCAGAGAGAGAGAGAGAGAGAGAGAGAGAGAGAGGAACAGACTGTCAAAATAGCAGTGCAGCTCTGCTGCAGCCCTTCGTGAAATGGTTTCTCTCCCTCCCCCATGCACAGGATCACTGCTGACGAACAGAGCTTTTACATACTTGCAAAACAGCAGAGAGGATGAGAAGGAATGCTCCCTGACTGAAAATTGATGGGAATCCTTTTGTTTGCAAACTGGTTTGCAAAATAGCAGAGAGGATTTTTTAAAGTTTCCTCTAATCGCTACTGTCTCTCCCTCCCTCCCCCTCTTTTAAGCCCACCCCTGCATCATCACCCCTGCATCAACCAATCACAGTGAAGCTCTGCTGTAGCCCTTAGTGGAATGGTTGTTTACATTGCCAATAATGCGCAAGACTCTAAACTATCTAGTCCGTGAGCTGCTCTTCGCCGATGATGCTGCCCTTGTTGCCCACACAGAAGCAGCTCTGCAGCGCCTAACGTCCTGCTTTGCAACAGCTGCAGAGCTGTTTGGGCTAGAAGTCAACCTGAAGAAAACAGAAGTTCTTTACCAGCCTGCACCACAGGACGAACACCACCATCCCCACATTGCCGTCGGCAAATCAGTGCTCAAGTCCGTTCAGCAGTTCACCTACCTGGGAAGCATCATCTCCTCAGATGCCAAGATTGACAAAGAGATCGATCACAGATTAGCAAAGGCATATAGTGCATTTGGAAGACTTCACAAAAGAGTCTGGAGCAATAAACACCTGAGGCAAAGCACAAAAATCAGTGTGTATAGAGCCATCGTACTGTCTATCCTCCTTTATGGATCTGAAACATGGGTCACCTATCGCCACCACCTACGACTCCTCGAGCGCTTTCATCAGCGCTGTCTACGCACAATCCTAAATATACACTGGACTGACTATGTGACGAATGTTGCTGTCCTTGAACAAGCAGGGATCACCAGCATTGAGGCCATGATATTGAGAACACAGCTGCGCTGGGCAGGGCACGTTTCTAGGATGGAGGACCATCGCCTCCCCAAAATACTACTCTACGGTGAACTCGCCACGGGTCAGCGTAAGAGGGGCGCTCCAAAAAAGCGATACAAAGACTCCCTGAAACAACATCTCAGGCTTGGCCAAATTGATCACCAACAGTGGTCCGCCCTGGCCTCACATCGGGAGGCATGGAGACGCAATATCCACAATGCTGCAGCCTTATTTGAGAACTCACGCCGAACAAGTCTTGAAGAGAAACGACAACGCAGAAAGAATCACAACCCAAAAACATCACCCAAGGAGTCCTTCTGCTGCGCTTTTTGCAACCGGACTTGTTTATCTCGGATTGGCCTTTTTAGTCATCAGCGCGCTTGCAGAAGGCGCGGGATGAGTCCTTCCTGAATCTTCGTTTGCGAAGAAAAGCCAGAGAAATGCGCTACATTGCAAATATACCAGCAAAAGTAGCGGTATCCCTTGCCACGCTATATTTGGGTGTTTTACCTTCCCCCCTGCTGAATGAGTCGATGCTGTGCTGCGATCCGTGGGAACTATGAGCTATCTTAGCAGTATTTTTAGAGGAATATTTGCCCGTGTAAACGGCCCCCAAGTTAAACATCTCCATCTCCCTAAGATGTTCTGCATAAGGCTTAGTTTCCAAACCATTGATCATATTGGTCACTCTTCTCTGGACAGATTTCAGCTGGTTGATGTCCTTATTGAACTATGATGCCTGGAACTGGACACAGTATTCCAGGTGAGATCTGACCAAAGCAGAATAGAGTGAGGCTACTACTTCCCTTGATCTGGACACTATACTATGGTTGAGACAGCCCATGATTGTGTCTATCCACTGTACTGTGGTCTTCCCCTTTTCCTACTGCGTTCTACCTTCGCAAGCATTATTATATTTTCTAATGAGTCATGTCTTCTCATGATTTGGCCAAGGTATAATAATCTCACCTTAGTTATCTTGGCTTTTAAGGAGAGTTCAGGATTGATTTGCTCTTGGACCAATTTATTAGTTTTTTTGGCAGCCCATGGTATCCATAGAACTCTGCTCCAGCACCACATTTCAAATGAGTTGATTCTCTTCCTACTCAATTTCTAGCTTTCACAATCATACCTAGATACATAGGTTTAACAGTGTAAGTTCCAGTTATTATTCTGATGAAGGATGGCTAAAGACTTTGTATCCATTTGGGTTTGATAATGCTTACAAAGATTCACAAATTTCTTAATGTTTTACATGGTAAGAACGGGAGATTTTTAAAAAATAAAATGTGTGAGAATCTGAAATGGATTAGTCTATCCAGACCCATGGCTTTGAATGATTAACTCTGAAAGATCTTTGCATACAACCACATTAGAGATGAATTAGAGCTGTCATCCCCTTTATTATTGATTGATTGAGGTTCCTCAGCTTTAACACATACACAGCAGGGAAATACAAGATGGTCTACTCCACCTGGGAATGGTTGTGTACTAGTTGGATTGGGTTGGTACGTATGGTGGAGAACTCTGCTTCGGTTAATTTCTGAGGAATTTACCAAAATCTACAAATTTACAAAAAAATCACACAATCCTTCATATTTGGAGTGGGAAAAATCAAGATTTTTAAAAAATGAAATGTGGGAGTAAATGAAACCACATGTTCATCCATGCAGGCTCAGGGCTTTGAGTGCTTAGCTCTTAAATATCTGAGCTTGAGTCCCAGTGGGTTCCACATCCCCACATTCTGTTTTAAGCAAAATGCCTAAGTTCCTCATAAACATTCTGTCTCCTAAAAGAAAGGATGCTTCCAGCTGAAATCCAGTGCGCCTTTCCAAGTTCTTTCCAATCCATTCCAGGATTCTGTAATATTTGCTTACTTGAGCTCCTTATGGCTTCTGTTTCAACTGTGCATAGACCTGCTGGTTTTAATGTTTGCCACAATAACAGTACTTCATTATCAAGGTATCATTAACATACTAATGAATCCTGTCCATCAATGCTTATTAATAGCTAAAGTATTCTTATGAAGTGATTAGCCTGAGCCTTAGGGTGCAAAGTTCCATTAACATGCAAATATTGCTGCCATTCCCTGGTTTGAACATATCTTCAGTCAATGAGGAAAGACAATTCTTCCACTGTGCTAAAGCTATTAGCAACCAGGAAACCAGTGATACACTGGCTGCCACTCAACATTTCTTATCATCCATCAGTTTAGCATAACAGATTTTCATAAGCAGTTCATAGAAACAGGAGAGCAGAACAAATGGTGCCCAACATATTGCTTTCACAGGCTTCAGAACTGTTTGTTTAGCAAGACAGCTGACCAGTGCATCCCTAAATGTGCTACTACCTTCAGCCTCCCTCCAACCACCTTTTTCAAAGGGCATATTCTGAATTCAGCCAACAAATACTTTGTTGTGGCTTTACACTGTAGAACAGTGTTTCTCAACCAGGGTTCCCTAGGGCCCTAGGGTTCCTCAAAAGGTTGCTAGGGGTTCCTCAAGAGATTGTGATTGTGGGGGAAAGCAATAGCAGTATATAGAATAATGCAGGGATTATTCTATATTATGCAGGGATTCAGGTTATGCAGGGATTCCCTGAAACCTGAAAATTATTTCAAGGGTTCCTCTAGGGTAAAAAGGTTGAGAAGGGCTGCTGTAGAAGCAGAAGGAACTGGAAACATCAGATGAATCTGATGCAGCAAGGAGAGACAGAGGACTTTATCAGACCAGCCTCTGAAAATGTCTCTTTCCAGCCATATTTTGAAGCGGCTTTTCCCTGGCACAATAACCCTTTTTATCATACTTTCCTGTAATACAATACTGGCACAAAAATGCCACGGCCGATCTATTGATGGCTAGGCCTGTCAATAAAAAAGAACATCTTATTTTCTACACATAATTGTGAAAGCAAGACGTTGTCTGGTATGCACACCCTTTTACATTCATTAAGCGTTGTTATGATGCCATATTTGTCATGTCTGATTGTCATGATGGAGTTCCATCATGTTGCATTAAGGTGCAACTCCCATCATTCTGCTAGAGAACTATAACTCATGTTGTCTGTAAACAGATTGTCTTGCCAGCATAGTATCAGGTAAGAAAAGGGTTAATGGGAAGGGTCTCAAGCACCACCTTCACAGAGCTAATGAGATAACATCATTACCATGACACCATGTGACTGGGCTGACCAATTACAGCTTTAAGCCTGGGAAATCTGAAGAGGATTTAACTGCTTTTGTTTGAAACCAGTGAGAGAGTTTGGCGAGATTCTGGAAAGATATGTGAAGGAACAAAGACTGCTATGCTGGTAGAGCAGAACCATTCCATCCTGGCTTGACTCCCAGTGCCTGAATAACATCTCAAGACAACAAACTTCAAGTATTTAGTAGAGATTAGGGCATGTTTAGTTGTGTTAGGGAATTCTTTTTAATTTCTTTACTTTGGTTGAATGTAGCTAAATTAGTAACTGAATGTAACCTGAGTAATGTAATGCTTGTCTTGATACTCTGTATTGCTGTCACTTTAAGCCTGCCTGCCTGAGGTAGGGGAGAATCCTGCCTCATGTTAGATTGCATGATTACTTCTCTTGAATAAAGTAAACTTATTAATCTTCGTATACTGATGCTTACCATGTGCCTTACTCTTGACTATGCTACTGTGAGCCTCCTCTGGGGTTAGGAGGAGGGAGTTAGTTGATTCTATAGTGGCAAGGAGTGCCACTGATTAATATAGACTACGCACAACTTCCCACTGTGTTGTGCGTGAGAAAAGGGGGAGGTCCCAAGGGGAAAGAACCCCCCAGATTGACTCAGTGGGTGGTGGCAGTTACTGGATGATTTTGGGGTCTGTAGGGAGCATCCTGGAGTGAGGATACTCAGGACCAAACCTACAGGGAGGGCTAACCCGGGGCTCCTGGGAAGTGAACCCAGGTTTGAGCCCGTGACACTGATAAAGTCCAGAGCCTCAGAATGTGTAAAAGCAAAGATTTGATTTCTCAAATTATCCCAATGGATTTTGACTGGAAAACATTTGTATGGACTTCTCCAGGAGCACCTAGGACTAACAATTTATGTAGTGATGCTGCTTTGGAAAGTCTCATTGCATGAACAATTACTTCTAGTTGTTGCCTGAAGAAACCATCCTCAGTCTCCCCATGTTTGTAATCTCCACTGTTGTTGTGTGCCTTTGTTTCTAACTTTTGGTGACCCTGGCTGCAGACATACTGCAGAAAAAATACAGTTTGATACCACTTTAACTGCCATGGCTGAATGCTATGGAATTCTGGGATTTGTAGTTTTGTGAGATATTTAGCCTTGCCACAACAAACTACAAATCCCAGGATTCCATAGCATGGAGCCATGATAATTAAAATGGTGTCAAACTGCTTTATTTCTGCAGTGTGTCAGCAGCCCCTATGGTAACATATCATGGGGTTTTCTTGGAGTTTTGCCATTGCCTTCCTCTGAGGCTGAGAGAATGTGACTTGCCCAAGGCTTCCCAGTGAATTTCCATGGCCAAGCAGGGATTTGAACCCTGGTCTCCTGGAGTCCTAGTCCAAGTCGCAAAGTACTACACCACATTGGCTCTGCAATCTCCCTGCTGTGGAAATGATAACTGTAAATTCCCACTTCTTATGCAGCTGCTAAACGTACATCTGTCTATCCCAAAATAAAGTAGTGACACTTAGGCACTATAGGTATTATTAGTGAAATGGTAATTTATAGAGGAACACCCCCACATTTGAAGTTGAGGTGGATTTTTTAAAAACTAGGACAGGGTCTTTTCGATTGTGGCACACTACTTTTAGAACACAGTTCCTGAAGAGATTCACCTGGTATCAAGTCTAATGAAACTTCAGCACAAGTTGAATCCGTAAAAAAATGCGTAGCCTTTTTAGACTCTAGGCTTTCAGATTTGTCTTTTAACATTGGCTTGACACTGACATAACTTTGCCCTGTCCATATTTATTGTGTGTTTTAAACTATGCTGTTAATTATTTCTAGCAGCTCTGAGAGGCTTTGGGCTACAGAGTAGCATAATAAATGTTCTAAGTCAACAAATAAGTCCTTCCTACCAATTCAATACATAATTAACAGCCTTGATATTTTCCACACTGACGAGAAAAGTGTCAAGTCTTTCCTCTGAGAAAGTATGCAGAGGGTGTTAGCTTGAGGAATGTACAATTTATCCAAGCTGAAATTGCTCCCATTTGTACATTTATGATGAACCAAATGCAGTCAAATTTCTATCAGGATTACAGTTAATCGATCCCCCTGTGGAAAGTAATGTATGTAGTCAATTTCTGCTGTTTGAGCTCCAGAGTGTATTTCAAAGCAGATTTGAAGGTTTTTCAAAAAAAGAAAAAAAAGAAAAGAAAAAAAAGAATGCTTCTGCTCCTTGATTAAAAGTTTCACCAGAACACAGCTCATTATGCTTAAGTTGCTGGAGTGAGATACAGTTTTCTACCCATGCTTCCATGAGAGTGATTCTACTTGTGCATGATGTGGTGGGTGGGTGTGAACACTTCCTTTCAGTGGCAGTCTCTCCTGCCTCATAGAAACCTAATTTGGCCTGGGCAGCTCATTCCAAAGCCCAGGCCAATGCGGAGAAGAATACCTGTTATTGACCTGAATTTTATTCCTAATTGTAACTAGAACAGACCCATTGAATCAATGGGATTTACATATGTGCTGACTCACCATTCAACAATTGATCCTCTGTTTGGGGCTAACCAAAAGGCCATTGTCTCCAGTCACTGACTGGAGATATCAGCAGAACTTTGCCTTGACGGGCACTGTTTGTCATTGTCATTCCAATCAGGTTGACAAGTGCCATATAAAGCAAGGCCAACCATTCAGCTGGTACTTCTAGGAGCCAGGGTTACAATTCACCTAGATACTAAAAGCACTTGCTGAATGTGTTTTGTCCTCTTCTACCTTCTCCACATGGGGAATGCAGAGAGAACCAAAGCTGGGTACCCAGACCAAACATCAGCTGGCTGCTTCAACTAGTGCTTGGGGTGTGGACTTGTTGACATCAGCGGGCCTGAGAACACCTCCAATTGCAGGGGCATGGCCATATCCCAGATGGCATCCAGTCCTAAAATGATTGGGGAAGGGGAATGCAGCTCCCTTGCCCTCAAATTTTCTCTACCTCTATCTTACATTATTGCCATAAGCTGGAAACAGCTTGAAGGCACACAACAACTGTTGGAGTTTAGCAACCTTTGCATGCCTATACTCATAGTTAGAGATTGCATGCCACCCTAGGAGTTAGGCACAGCATGAGTTTATGGCTTCTTCCTGTTTGTTTGTTCACACCCACTCTCTTCATGGGCCACCTAAGCATTTCTTTGTTCTCTGGGGTCACATGTGCTTGCTTGTTCTCTGCCTTCCTATCTGCCTCCATGAAGCATGTGGTGAGAAGGGCTTTCCCTGTGTGAGACGCTCCAACTTTCTGATATTATGTAGAACTCCCTATTTAGACTACCTTTTCTCAAGAAGATGAGCCTGTGTGATTATGCACACATGGGGGTCGTTTACACGGCAAAATAAATCCTCAAAGAATGCGACAAGAAGCCTGATAGTTCCCATGCATCTCGAAGCAACAGCACCCTTTTCAGAAGGAGGGGGTGGAAAAAACCCATAAGTTGCGCAGTATCAGCTTTCGCTAGTTTTCCGAATTTTTTTAATTAAGTTCACGAAAATGCGCATACTTTATCGTGGGAACTAACAATCGTGTAAACTGGCATCTGCCTTTTCGAATTACTGTGAGCAGAGCTGAATCCTGATTGGTTGGAGTGACCATTCTGCTTTATCCGAAAAGACTGAGGAGCTGGAGAGAAGAAATTCACCCTCCTTCTGCTTGCAGCCCACTTTGGAAAATGGAGCCCTTCCTGTCTATCTTTTGGGGGGTGGGTGGGTGGGAAGATGCTTCGCTGCTTCACTGGTGTGTGTGTGTGTGTGCTGGAAAACAGCCGATCGCATGTTTGTTCTTTTGTTTGTTTGTCCTTCCATTCACTTGCCTTTATTCAAGGCTTCGGAGGGAGGGAAACCAAATGAGGCAAGCCCTAGTTCTGTGGTGTGTGTTTGTGTGTGCATGCATGAAGGGAATCTGCTCCACCATGCTTTTGCTTGTTCGTGCTTTCAATGACTCCTTTCTTTACAGAAGCCTTTTGGGGCTGGGGAAGACGGGGGAGTTTGGCAGATCGCTCTTTTGATTGCTTGTTTGTTTGTCCTTTTTCTTTCCTCTCATTATTTATGGTCTCCATAACCCCTCCTTTCTCCCTCCCCGCCTCCTGCCTGACTTTAATCATCTGGAGGCGATCCCCCCCCACCTTTGCCTGTGTGAATTAAGCAAAACAGAAGGTATCTGGATCTGTCTTCATCATTCGAAAATGCCAGGCATCGTGTGATTTATGTGCTCCTGATGCGAAAGGACGGTAATCTGGAATCTGGCGAACTTTTTCCTGTCGTGGAACCGGCCCCATGGTTACTGTTTCTAACTTCCGCCAGCATATCAGATGCTCTGCTAGAGAGATCCATGAACTCTCTTATATTTCCCCAATAACAATGACTTGCTTATGTGCAGCTCACAACTACCCAAAGTAGCTCATCAGCCCCATTCACCTTGACTTGGTATACATGTGTATCTGTCATTTGCCAATGTGCCTCAAGCGACTAAATGTGCTGGGCTACCCCAAATCACAAGCTGAATTTGTGCATGGCAAGTTCGTATTAAAGGCCCATGAGAAGGAGAAAGGAAGAGTGGGCATACAGTGCACCAGTGGCAATAGCTTGTAGGTGGAGGATGTTGTTTCAGTCCTAAATTTTTAATATTTAATGTAGCTTTACTGTTTTAACATTACTGTATCACTTTTAGCATTGTTCTTATCCTTAATATTGTAATTTAATTTTATATTTAATAGTGCATTTTAATTCATTTTACTGTTGTTTTATCTACTTTATTATTACTTATTGGTCAAGGACTGAAATAAATATATGTATGTATGACATTTCTTCAAATGCACATGATATGTACATAGCTCATCTGTGCTAGGATATTCACGATCCCACTCATTCTTTGGTAATGACAAACTACTATCCATACATTTGATAACTCTCTATGCATCTGATGAAGTGGCTGCTACCTGCAAAAGCTTATGCCAAATAAAACTTGTTAATATTTAAGGGTGGATACTGTCGAGTAGATAAGGGTAGACACTAGATCCTGGGTTGCTTGTTTGCTTGACACAAAAGAATAATACAAGCTTGAAAGCTTTAAAAGCTATTCCTTGCTGTAAGAAAAATATATATCAAAATAAGTGCTAATCAAATGTGGCAGATGTGTTGCCTCTCCCAAACTCCATCTTTGTACTTTACCCCAACATAAATCCTTTCTAAATTGTTACTACAGTAGCTGCTGCTTTCTTTCCTTGGTAGAGTCTCTCTCTCTCTCTGGCTTTTCTTTGCAAACAAAGATTCAGGAAGGACCCATCCCATGCTTTCTGCAAGCGCGCTAAAAGGCCAATCCGAGGCCAATTGACTAAAAAGGCCAATCTGAGATAAACAAGTCCGGTTGCAAAAAGCACAGCAGAAGGTCTCCTTGGGTGATGTTTTTGGGTTGTGATTCTTTCTGCGTTGTCGTTTCTCTTCAAGACTTGTTCGACATGAGTTCTCAAATAAGGCTGCAGCATTGTGGATAGTGCGTCTCCATGCCTCCCGATGTGAGGCAGGGGTGGACCATTGTTGGTGATCAATTTGGCCGAGCCTGAGATGTTGTTTCAGGGAGTCCTTGTATCGCTTTTTTTGGAGTGCCCCTCTTACACTGACCCGTGGCGAGTTCACTGTAGAGTACTATTTATGGGAGGCAATGGTCCTCCATCCTAGAAACATGCCCCGCCCAGCGCAGCTGTGTTCTCAATATCATGGCCTCAATGCTGGTGATCCCTGCTTGCTCAAGAACAACAACATTCATCCAGTGTATATTTAGGATTGTGTGTATACAGGGCTGATGAAAGCGTTCAAGGAGTCGTAACTCGTGGCGATAGATGACCCATGTTTTAGACCCATAAAGGAGAATAGACAGTACAATGGCTCTATACACACTGATTTTTGTGCTTCGCCTCAGGTGTTTATTACTCCAGACTCTTTTGTAAAGTCTTCAAAATGCACTATATGGTAGAGTCTATACTGCAGAGGTAAATGGCATCCCTTTCTTAGGGACATTTAGCTTAGTAGAACACACGTGTGAGTATAAAATTCAAATGCCCATACCATACTTCCAAGACAAATAAACATGGAATTAGTCTATTAAAAAAAAAGACTGTGGACTTTATCAGACACATCCCTTTTAAACATTCTTTTGCCAGCATTAAAAAAAAAATTATGCTGGCAAAAGAACTTTCCCCCCACACTTACCTTCTAATCTTGGTAAAGGCTCCTGGCAATAAAGAGGAAGTGAATGGAGCTCCGTTCACTTCCTTACTCAAAATTTTGCATGATTTCATTGCGCAGGAAATTTTAAAATAAAAAGCAAAATAAACAACAAAAAGTAAAGGAAAACATATACACACACTTAAAAAGTCCCAAGTAACCCAGGGAGGGTAGTAAAAAGAGCGAAACCTATCTAGATGTCCCAATCTGACCCGGAACTGTTCATGGCAGGACCAGGCACTGTCTGGGCAAGTACGTGATTTAAATGGTCTGAGGTATCTCATACCAGCAAAAAAGCAGCAGGGAGATCTATTGACATCTTAAGCAGTTAATTCAAAACCCCAGTTTCTGGCCAGCTCATAATCGTAAAAGGGCAATGACATCTGATCTGCGCACCCTTTTGCGGTTATGTGGTGCTGTGATGATGCCATACTTTCCCTGTCTGATAAAGTCCTGTATCTTTTCTTCATAGTTCTTTGAATCCATTTCCCAATAATCTGAAGATTCACATCAATCATCTACCTTAATCAGCTTCTGCCTACTCTATCTTCTTCCCTTGCCCTTTTGCAACTCCTTCTTTCCTCAGAGTAGCATCATGAGGTGGCTGCCTCAGGAAACAGAGCATGGGAGCAGTGAATTTTACCGTTGCCCTCCTGCAGGAGGAAGTCTGCTGCTGCCGTGCCTTCATCACTGTGCTCTTAACTTGGCCCCACCCCATTCCTAGACTCACCTGTTCCATGCCTCAGCCATGCTCCTCTCTATTGTTGTTTCTGCTCTGCTGCTGCATCACCTATTCCCTTTCTTCCTTCACTCACCTTGTGACACCTCATCTCCCTCTCTTGATCCCTGCCCTTCATCATGCCTTCCTCTCTTGCTCCTTGCACCCTGTCACTGGACCTCTCACTCTCCCTTCCCTCCCTTTCCGCTTCCTCCTAGTCACTCTTGCCTCACCTCATGGCCTTGTAGTGTGCCCCCTTTGCTTCTTGCACCCTGATGCTGCATCACTCACTCTCCCATCTATCCTAGTCCCTTCCTCATCGCACCTTGCATGCTCAAAATGTACCCCTTGCTTGTTTCTTGCAAACTGCCACTCACACTGCTCATTCTCCTATCTCTACTATTTCCTCCCTTGCCTCACCTCCCACCATTCTGGCATGTACCTCCCTTGCTCTACCATCTCTCCTGCTCCCTTCCTTACTCCATTTGTGCCCTCATGGTGTGCACCACACTTGAATTCTTGCTTGCTCTCAATTCCCTCATGCCTGAAATTCCCAGATGGACTTCTTCCTTTTGCAAAAATTTAACAGAAGAATGCATCCACATTTTGCCCCATATCTCAGTGTCTGGAGCTAGACCCTTCCTTATTTTTGTTTAAAAAATAATGAAAGCTTGGAATTTGGGCCGAATGCTAGTTCCAATGGGCACTGGGTTGCATGCCTAGAATCCAGGCAAAACCTAGCTATCTGGGAGACATGGAAAACATAACCAGGGCTGTTCCTTTTATTATACAGAATGAGCCACCTGCTTTAAGTGGCAGAGTACAAGGAACAACTAATCACACCCTGCCCTGCCAGAAAACGCCCAGCACACTGTTCTAGAAAGGTTTGTTGATAGCTTGTATGGGTTCTAGTTGTAAATGATTTTCAATGTCTCACGCTCTGCTATGCTAGAAATTTCATAGAATCATAGAGCTGGAAGAGACCTCAAGGGCCATCCAGTCCAACCCCCTGCCATGCAGGAATACACAATCAAATCAATCTCGACAGATGGCCATCCAGCCTCTGTTTAAAAACCTGCAAAGAAGGAGACTCCACCACAATATGAGGCAGTGTATTACACTTCCGAACAGTTCTTACTGTCAGGAAGTTCTTCCTAATGTTTAGGTGGAATCTCTTTTCCTGTAATTTGAACCCATTGCTCCATGTCCTAGGACACTTTCAGACGATCCTTGCAGCACAAGGATCGAGCAGGAAAGGTTTGTAGCAGCAGTGCGGCAAGGGGTCGATTTCGGACACCGCTGTCCCTGCTACAAAATCATCCGTCTCTCTTCCGCTTAGGGTTGGAGCCTGCTGTGCCATATTCAGCCAGATTTTATTCACAGAGGTTGTCCGTGAATAAAATCTGGTCGAATATGGTGTGGCAGGCTCCAACCCTAAGCGGAAGAGAGATGGACGATTTTGTAGCAGGGACGGCGGCATCCGAAATCGACCCCCTGCCGCACTGCTGCTACGAACCTCTCCTGCTCGATCCTTGCGCTGCAAGGATCATCTGAAAATGTCCTAGTCTCTGGAGCAGCAGAAAACCAGCTTGCCCCGTCCTCATATGAGATCCCTTCAAATATTTGAACATGGCTATCATGTCCCCTCTCAACCTTCTCTTCTCTAGGCTAAACATGCCCAGCTCCCTAAGCATCTCCTCAAAGGGCATGGCTTCCAGACCACCCACCATCCTGGTCACCCTCCTCTGAACACGTTCCAGTTTCTCAATATCCTTCCTGAATTGTAGTGCCCAGAACTGGACACAGTATTCCAGGTGAGGTCTGACCAAAGCAGAATACAGTGGCACTATTACTTTCCTTGATCTAGACACTATACTCCTATTAATGCAGCCTAAAATCACATTGGCTTTTTTAGCTGCTGCATCACACTGCTGACTCATGTTCAGGTTGTGGTCCATTAAGACTTCTAGATTCTTTTCTCATGTACTGCCCTCAAGCCATGCGTCACCCATCCTATATCTGTGCCTTTCATTTTTAGTTTTCAAGTGTAGTATCCTACATTTCTCCCTGTTGAAATTCATTTTGTTAATATTGGCCCAGCCTTCTAATCTGTTGAGGTCATTTTGGATTCTGATCCTGTCCTCTGGGGTATTAGCTACCCCTCTGAATTTGGTGTCATCTGCAAACTTGATAAGCATACCCTCTATTCCCTCATCCAAGTCATTGATAAAGATGTTGAATTTGGAGGGGGAAAGAAAATTCCAGAGGGGGACTCTTACTTGAGGTAGACAATGCCCTCATTTTGCCAGTGGGGTGCAATAATGGGTAATTATGGTGGGAAGTAATGGCAATGATGTTGGTGCAGCACTGGTACTTTTCTGCCCTCCCAGGCTGGTAGTAGAAGAGCTTGGTTTGCTCCCGCAGTATACAATGGGCCTATGGTATCCACTGGAGTTTGGTTCCAGGAACCTCCAACCCCATGTGAATACCAAAATCTGTGGATGCTCAAGTCCCATGATATACAATTGTGTAATAAAATGGTTTCCCTTATATAAGGTGGTAAAATCAAGGTTTGCTTTTTGGATTTTTTTGGAGGGTATTTTCAAGCTATGGATGGGGGAATCAGTGGGTGCACAATCTGTGGATATGGAGGGCTGACTGTACTTTCACTTTTCTGAATATCTGGTTCCCCTTTGGCCCTAATCTTTTTTAAAAATTATGTTTTTGGTATTATATCTCCCCAAATCCCCCAGCCAGCAAACCACTGCCCATGGCTGCTGGGGATTATGTGTGATGTAGTCCACCTCAACTTTCTCATTAACCATATCTTCTGCAGCATAGTAAATGTTTGAAATGTGCCTAAAATGAACTTGTGCTGGTCACTGGCTGCAAAGCAATTTGAGAATGCAGTCAGTACAGTGAGAGTGTGGATATGCAATATTTATAAAAACCTTTTCCTCTACAGACTCCGCATCAAAGATATTCTAAGCCTTTTTGTTAATACAAAGGGTAAATACAGAATGAAACCAATATTTAAATTGTATAATCAATGTTAATAATATTCTAACCATGGGTTTTCTGTGATTTAATGTTTATACAGAGCTTTATGCCATTTTTATAATACCACTAATCATGAGTTTCTTGCTTTGAAAATGCTTGCAATGAGAAGAATATGCATTTCTGTCACCCCAGCTATTGAGGAAAAGGGAAGTTCCCAACATGTGTAGGGGTGAAGATTTTTTTTTGTTTCCAAGCCCACCAAACATTTAGCACTATTTAGCACAAGGTGACTCTGTATGTAGTGAACTGCCCAATGGGACTGAAGCCAGGATTCTTATTTTCGTGGTAGGAATAAAATGCATCAGCTTCACATTTGGTCCATGTGACCAGCCTAATTAAGTTATCAACATTTCCAAGTGACACAAGTCATGAAGGAGTATCAATAAACAGATGAAAAAAGCAGAGATCATTAGCAACAACTTGGTAAAAGTGCAGTGATGCAGCTATATAGGGGGTGAAGCCTAATACCTAGAGAGATGCTGAAGGTTTTGATATGTACATTGTCTGTCAAAATGTGTTTTTGATATAAATACATTCTTCCTTCCTCTCATTTACCCCACTGGTAAAATAAATCTTGGTTGTGTTGTATGTGGGCCTTAAATTTGCATTTAAGATAAGTGAAATAGCTGGATAAACATTTTTAAAAAATTTTGCTCTATTGCTCGAATTTGAAAAACTGTGATGACATTAAGTTTGTGCATTTCTTTAGCATCCTGTAGTACCACAGGTTCTTTGGTTATTGGTTTAAAATATTTTGAGGCAAGATGTCCTTTAGGTGGTTCACAAACTAAAATGTTAAAACAATAAACAAGAACTAGTTGAAACATAAAGTACTTAAAACACCCAGAACAACCAAAAATAATATATTCCAACAACTGGACCTTGAAGGCAAATTTAAACACAGGAAGCCACAAGACACAACCCAAGGTAGGGCATTCCACAAGGATGGGACACTACAGAAAAGCCTCTTTCTCTTGTTCCTTCCAGCCTAACAGATCTTCTTATCTGGCATCTGAGGTGTGTCCCTGTGGCAGACTGTAGGTCAAGACAGGCCTCTATAAGTGCTGGTGATTCTTTAAATAAGGATCATTTTGATACCCTGCTGCCCAGCACTTTAAATTGTACCTGGAAATGCACTGGCAACCTGGCAGCTGGTGGAGAATGAGTGTTCTGACCACCTGGCTCCCACACACCACTAAATGGCTACATTTTATACCTGCCGAAGCCTCAAAACGAACTTCATAGGCAGCCCTCCTTAAGAATGTACTACAGTAGTCGGTTTGATCAGGGTGGAGATGACAGTAGCAAGGTCTAATCTCTCCTTGTTACAGGCACAGTTAATAAGTCAGCCAAAGTTGATGAAAGCACCCTTAGTAATGGATGCTACCCAACAGTAGCCATAGATAACATAGCTTCCATAAATAGCACTGAGTCCAGGAGAACCCCAAGTGATGCACTTGCTCTGGGGGAGCACAACTCCATCCAACACTAGTTTCATATCTCAACTGAGATCAGAAAGGCTTCACTGCCCACAGTCCTTCAATCTAGTCTGGATTAAGGTTTGATGTCTTTGCCTTTATCCATCTGTTACTCTAAGAGTTGGGGGGTGCTTTAGAATCCCACTCATGATGCCAACATCTCTTGTATTATCTGGGGGGAATTATTAGCTCAAATAAGAGGCCTGTGAGAGGAGGGTAACTTTAGGGATCTTTCCCCCTATGTATATTAGTACTAACTACTGTATAAAGAGCACTCCAGTTAAAGTGAAATAAAGTATTTTATCGGAATAACACAAAAGTGCATACAAAACACATGTTCTTAAAAACCATACAAGGCAGAAAGGTTTGTTACCTAAATAGGTGTGGGAGGGGGGGTCTGTGGGACTGACTCGTGACTCAGAAAATACAGTATTATATTGGGGGATTTTAATTAGCTCAAAGTTATGGCTGTGAGAGGCCATGTAATTTACGGGACCCTGTGCAACTATGTATACCAGTACTCATGAATGAGACTCCAAAATAAATAAAAATGGTTTTTATTGGAAAATAAACACAGAAGCATTCCCACGAACATGCACACGCTCAAGAGAACCACACAAGGCTAACGAAGAACCAGGAGGAAAAATTGGGTAGAGGAGATAGAGTCGGGGGAAATGGGCTATAATTATCTGTCTGAGGACCAGAGATTTGTGCAGCAAAGAAAGTCAGGCTTGAAGCTGTAGATGCAACAGCAGTCCAGCAAAGTGATGGAATGAGAACTGTGCACGCTTTGGCTATGATTTGGGGGTAATATTTATAACCAATATTGTACCCTTAAGGGGTGTTTTGAGTGAAAAATAATGGTTAGATGAGTTTCCCAGGGATAAACAATGCAAGCTCTGGCTACGCTGATTGTCACTAATGGTTGAGACATTAAAGTTAATGGGCTTATGGCCACTTCCATATTGTGGATAGGAAAAGGTGTGAGGGAAAGACATTTCACAGATAATGGGGATTCTGGTCACTGTGAAGTCGAAGGCTTTCATGGCCGGCATCCATAGATTTTCCTTGGTTTTTTTCCAGGCTGTGAGGCCGTGTTCCGGAAGAGTTTATTTCTGACGTTTTGCCTGCATCTGTGACTTGCATCTTCAGAGAATGGTTGGGTAAGAGTGTGTGCAGGGGTTATATACTTTGAACCTCTGTTGGGGAGGATATGTAAATTTGTGTGTTTGAATGGCTAGTTTCTGGGTGGAGATATGCAAGGAGGATTAGTGTCTGCTTGGCTAATGGTTGGTTAACGGTCCATTATCTGCTGGAACCCCCCCTGTCCCTGGGTAGAGTTCATTTGCAAGTGTGGAGTTCCCATTTTAGTGTTTTTCAGGACTGGCAGCCAGACTGTTTACTTTTAGGGTTTCTTATTTCCTGTTGAAGTTGTCCAGGTGTTTATGGATTTCAATAGCTTCTCTGTGCATTCTGACATGATAGTTGTTGGCTTGGTCCAGAATTTCAGTGTTTTTAAATAACATTTTGTGTCCAGGTTGGTTTATAACATGTTCTGCTACTGCTGATACTGTTGGTTATAAACTAACCTGGACACAAAATGTTATTTGTATAAATAATTTTTATTCAGTATAAATTTCAAACACATACAGACACAAACATGGATATCAGACATATAAGACATAAACGAAAACACATACAAGACATTTAACATTCCCCCCTTTAAAATTGACTTCCTGTATCTCTCTGCCTCCTTTTCTAATTTCCCCCCTCTAATTTACCCCTCTCATAATAGTGATTATTTAATTAATTCTTCTATTATTTGTTATTAATCATATTCCTAAATATGTGTATTCTGGATATAACATTAATATATTTCAAACATTTCTTTTATATAACAATATTTAACAATAATTGTTACTTAATTAATGATCACATTGTAAATCCCATAATGTTAAGTTCTCCATAATTATGTTTATAATATTCTATAAGTGGTTCCCAATTTTTTTATAAAATTCTCATTTGTCTTATTTTTTATCAAGTTTGTTAGTTTATCTAACAATGCATACTCCATAATTTTCCCCATCCATTCTTCATATTTTGGTATCTCATTGGTTTTCCATTTCCTTGCATATATCACTCTGGCGGCAGTAATCATGTAATTGATTATTTTGCTGTATTTTCTTTCTAAATTATTTTTCAAATCTAACATATTTAGGAGATATAATTCCGGTCTTTTTCTTATTTTAATTTTTAATATTTTCTCCATCCATTTATTGATTTTCAACCAGTATCTCTTTGCTCTATTGCACTTCCATCATATGTGAAAGAATGTACCTAATTGTTTCTGACATTTCCAACATCTATTTGAAGTGTTTTTATATATCTTTGCCAATTTTTGAGGGGTCATATACCATTTATACATCATTTTGTAATAATTCTCTTTAACCTTGTTTGAACATGTAAATTTTAATCCTTTAGTCCAAACGTCCTTGCATTGTTCTAAATTTAATTGATGTCCCACATTTTGACCCCAGTCTATCATGCACTTTTTAATTTGCTCATCTTCTCTGTTATATCTTAGTAGTATTTTATAAATCTTACTAATTAAATGATCTTCTTCTGAACATATCCATTTTTCTAGCTCTGACTTCTCGTCTGAATATTAGAATTGTTTTAAATCTTCTTTGACCCTTTCTCTTAGTTGATAATAATTTAGCCATTGCATTTGTATCCCTTCACTTTCCAGTTGTTGTTTATCCTTTATTTTCCAACATCCTTCTCTTTTTTCTAATATATCTCTATATTTCAACCATTGTTCTACTCTTAGTTCTTTTTTACAAAACGCTTCTTCTGGCTATAGCCAACCTGGCAATTTGGGATTTATTCTTTTCTTATATTTACTCCAAACTTTTATTAATGATCTTCTAATACTATGGTTTTTGAATTCAGCGTTAACTTTAACTTTGTTATAGCAAAGGTAGCTATGCCAACCCATTCTTATTTCGTGTCCCTCTAAGTCTAATTCTTTCTTGTTATCTAGTATAACCCATTGCTTAATCCATATTATACATGTAGCTTCATAATATACCTTTAAATCTAGTAGACCTCGCCCTCCCCTTTCTTTATCATCAACCAATAATTTCCATTTGATCCTAGGTCCTTTTATGTTCCAAATAAATTTTGTTAATTCCCTTTGCCATTTCTTAAAAATTTCATTTGATATGCTAATTGGTAAAGTCTGGAACAAAAATAATAATCTTTGCAGTACGTTCATTTTAATTGCTGCAATTTTTCCTAGTATGGATAAATTTAAGTCTTTCCATCTAATTAAATCTTGGTTAATTTCCCTCCAATTTTTTTCATTATTATTTGCAAATAGCTGTTGAGTATTTTCTGTTACATTTACTCCTAAATATTTTACCGTTTTCATAATTTGAAACTCTGTTTTTTTTACTCAGTTGTTCTTTTTCTGTTTTATCCATATTTTTTGTTAGAATCTTTGTTTTATGTATATTTATTTTAAGACCTGCATATTTTCCAAATTCTCCTATCATTTGTAGCACCGGATCTATACTTTTCAACGGGTCTTCTAACATAATAACTAGATTGTCTGCGAAGGCTTTTAATTTAAATTCCTCCTTTCCAATTTTAATTCCTCTGATTTCCCCCCCCCCTCTTATATTTAGATTCAAAATTTCTAAGACTAAAATAAATAACAATGGTGACAGTGATCATCCCTGCCTTGTTCCTCTCTCAATATTTATTACTTCTGTTGATTTGTCATTAATTATTAATTTGGCTTTTTGATTAGTATAAATTGCTTGTACCCAGTTATAAAAATTCTCTCCTATTTTCATTTCCTTCATCACTTCTAAAATAAATTGCCAATTTAATCTATCAAAGGCTTTTTCTGCATTTAAGAAAATTAAGGCTCCTTTTATCTCATTATGATATGATAAGTATTCTAATACATTTATAACTGTCCTTGTATTGTGCCTTATTTGTCTTTTTGGTAAAAAGCCATTCTGATCTTTATGAATGTAGGTTTGTAATATTAATTTTAGACTGTTTGATAATACTATTGCAAACAAATTTATAATCTTCATTTAGTAATGAAATGGGTCTATAATTTTCCATCAAATTTGGGTTTTTATTTTCTTTATGAATTAATACTATATTTGCTTCTTTCAGACTATTTGGGATCACTTTATTCTGTATTATTCCATTCATAATTTCTCTTAATGGTTTAACTAGTTCATCTACAAATTTTTTATAATATGCCGCTGTTAGACCATCCAGCCCTGGAGTTTCCCCCCATTTTAACCTTTTGATAGTTTCTCGTATTTCTTCATCTGCTATATTTTTATTCAACTTTTCAATTTAGGTATCAGTTAAATTTTTTATTTTACAATTTTGAATATATTGTTTCATTAAATCCCAGGGTACGTTTTGTTTACAATATATGGTTACAAAGTAATTTCTAAATACCTGTTGAATTTCAATTTCATTTGTTACCTCTCTATTTCCCAATTTCAACTTTAATATTCTTCTTTTTGCTCTTTCTTTTCTCATCCTATATGCTAGCCCTCTGCCTGGCTTATTAACATTTTCAAAGTTCTTTTGTTTCATATACTCCAGCTTTTTTTCATTTTTTCCATCATTGCAATCTCAAGTTGTTTCTGCAATATATTTAGTTGGTTTTTTACTTTTTTATCTTTTGGTGATATCATTTTTTTTTTCATTTTGTCTTATTTCCTCCATTAATTTTTCCATTGCCTCTAGCCTTTTTCTCTTCCATATATTATTCCATTTAATAAATACTCCTCTGGCTACAGCCTTGCTAGTGTCCCAGACTATATTATTACTCACTTCCCCATTAAAATTAATTTCAGAATATTCTTTCAATGTTTTCCTACATTCTGTTGTAATTTCCTCTCTTTCCAATAGTAACTCATTGAGCTAACATTTTCTCTCATCGTATATGTTTCTAAATATCATCAAAACTGGGTTATGATCTGATATTGGTTTGGCCAGAATTTCTATTTTCTTGACATTAGCAGTAAGATTATTTCAGACTCAAATCATATCAATTCTAGACATAGATTTATGGGTTTCTGAAAAAAAGGTATAGTCTTTTTTATCGCCCTCTTTGTATCTCCAAACATCAATTAGTTGTAATTCTTTGACTATAGCCAAGAATTCTCTTGTTAATTTACCTTGGCTTTTCTTGATCTTTTTTGAATCTGAGTGCCTATCTATACATGGTTCCACAACCCCATTGAAATCTCCCAGCAAAATCCAATTATCATAATTTAGTTGTGCTATTTTATTCCTTAATTCTTATATAAAAACATGTTTTTCTTGGGCTGGAGCATAAATTCCTATTATTAATTTTTTTTATTATCCATATTAACTTCTGTGGCAATGAATCTGCCTTTATATCAGACATTATTAGTTTTGGGCTCAAATCTTTTTTGATATATAGGACTTCTCCATTTTTCTCCCCCCCCCAATGATGTAAACTCCTCTCCTAAACTTTTTTGTTTTAGCAAGTAATCTTGATTTTTTAAAATTCGAATTTCTTGTAAACATATAATATCCAAGTTAGTTTTCTTAAGGAAATGGAATACCAATTTTCTTTTTCTTTCTGCATTTAATCTTTTAACATTCCAAATGAGAATTTTTTTATCCATTAATGATAACTTTATTATTATTTAAATATTTTTTTACTTCTATTCCCTTTATTTCTCTTTTATCCCTCCTTTCTCCCTCCCTCTCTCCTCCCTCTCTCCTCCCTCTTTTCTTTCTTAATACTTCATTTAGTTTTCTTGGTCAGAGATAGTTAAATCCAGCAGGTTCTGTTCTCCTTTGTCTTTTCTGTTCTTCTCCTTCCGCTTTCTTTCTTCTCTTCTTTTTTGGTTTGTATTATCCTCTTCTTCTGCTTCACCATTGTCTGATTTTTGTGAGTGATCTTCTCCATGTGAAGTTTTTACATCTTTGTTCTCTTGGGCCAGACCAAAGTCTCGCTTATTCTTTTTGATAAACTCTTTAGCCTTTTCTATAGAGTCAATTTTATCTCTCTCTCTCTCTGGTCCCTTTGTTTCTCTAATTCAATAGTTAGTTCTTCATTTTCCTTCTTTAACATCTCAATGTCTTCCTTTTGTTCTTTTACATCATTTTTACTTGTAGGAACAGATCATGTAGTGTATTAAATGTTGTTGTATCTTCAAAATGTGTGCATGTTTCCTTTCTAAATTGTTGGATTTCCTCCATAAATTTTTGCATGTTTTGTGGGACTCCTTCCTCTGCGGATCCCCTTCTATTTTGGCAAGCATTTCTATTCCTTGTCCCTGAATCTATCTTCTTTATTATATTTTATGTTTAGTTCTTCCAAGTGAGGAGAAAAAGAAAAAAAGGCAAAAAAGTAGGAAAAATATAAAAGGGGGGAAAATCCAAGTGATTCAGTCTTCTTTCTTCTTCTTTTTCCCTATTCTTCTCAGTCTTTTCAATAAGCTACTCCTTCTTCCTCTTAAGCATTCAGTGCTCCAACCCTTTTCCTTTCTCCACCTTGTTCATTCTCAGTCCTTTCCTCAGTTACTCAATCTTTCCTCATTTTTTAAAAAAATATAAATCTTCTTTCCAAATAGAGGAGAAGAAGCTCTTAAAAAAAGAAAAAGGAAAAAAAGGAAAAGGAAAAAAAACAATATCTAAGATATGCAAACAAAGAGGAAATGGAGAAGAAAAAAGAAAAAAAATCCTTTTTATATCAACAACATGTATTTAAAAAAAGGCCATCCAAGCATAGCAAAAAAAAAGAGAAGAAAAAAGTTATTTGAATAATAGTAGTGACAGTGATAATTATATTTCAATAAAAAAGAAAGAAAAAAAGATCAGTTTAATAATAATAGTAGTTAAGCCTGAGATAGTATTTCAAAAGTTACAAAATTCAAAAAAAGAAACAAAAAATGCAAAAAAGGAAAAAAAAGTAAAATTCAATAAATAAATAAATAAAATAAAATAAAAAATCATATGAAGAAAAAAAAAGAGAGTCAGTCCTTCAGGGGCAGTGTACGGGTTCAAATGCACAGAGAAGAGAGACTGCTTCACTCCAAAAATAAATACTTGTATATTTATATATTTATATTATATTATTGTACAAGTCGAATGAAGGAAAAAAAAAGTTATAACCAGCCCAGCTCAGCTAGCTGTGCTTCTCTATTCTTTTCTCTTTTCCCCCCTCTAAACTGCCAGCTGGCATTTTCAAGGTCATTTCAGGTTCACACAGTATGGGACTGCATAAGCTTTTTAAGCAGTATTCAATTTAGCTTTCAGTCTTTAGCTATCAGCCAGTAACAATAGTGGTATTCTTTAGTTCTCAACTGTTCTTGTTTTATATTTTTATAATATACATTTATATTTTAAGGGTAAGTTAAAAAGAAAAAAGGAGAGATAGGTAGAAAAAAAGAGAGAGGTGAAAAAAATAAGACAAAAATAACAAAAAATAACAAATTACTAAAAATAGTAGAAGAAAAAAGGATGGAAAAAATACAGTGATATGGCAATACAAATGCACACAAAAAAGAAAATAAAAGTAAAAATAAACAATGAGGGAAGCACAACAAACATATGTCTCCTTCTAAACTCCTTCAGATCCCACAGATATCAAAAATATGAAAAAAAACAAAAACAAAAGGGAAACACTATAAATAATATAACAAAAATAAGTCAAAAGACAAAAAAGGACTCAGTGCAATAACAACAACAAAGCAAAAGAACTCACAAAAGCAGAAGTAAACAAACAAAAAGGCAAGAATCACCCTTTGAAAAGAAACGTTTCTACTTATTGAGGAAGGTCAAGCAGTCAGAGAATATTTCCCAGTTCTTCTTTTAAATCGCCTTCAATCTTCTATTTCTTGGGAGGCTCGGTGGCTTGCTGGCAGGGCAAGTGGAGATTGCAACTCCACCAGTAATTTGTCAGGTGGCTGCAGCAGCCATTAGATCGCCTGGGTGCTTTGGCTGTTCTTCCTTCTCTTTGGCTCTAGCAAAGCCTCGCACCCAGTTCTGCGAATTTTACAGCAAGACTCAGGGTCCCCTTGCTCTTGGGGATCCAACCGCTCAGGTTTTTTGCCGTTTTTCACCCTGATCGCTGCCTGAGATTAAATTAGGAACCGCAGCTCCGTTCTCGTGCCCCTTGCCCGCTCTGTTCCGAGACTGAAAGCCAACACAAAATGTTATTTAAAAACACCAAAATTCTGGACCAGGCCAAGAACTATCATGTTATAATGCACAGATTATGTATCCCCTCCAACAGGGGTTCACAGTATATAACCCCCCCACGCCTACCCAACCATTCTCTGAAGATGCCAGCCACAGATGCACGTGAAACGTCAGAAATAACTCTTCCAGAGCACAGCCTCAGAGTGCAGAAAAAAACCCAAGGAAATTCTGGTCACTGTTTGTTTTGGAGTGTGATTCACTGCCAGGTACATCCAGGGAAGATTAGCACAATCCACCCTAACGACCTTGACTAAGGGGGGGCTTCACTTAATGTCATCCTGGACATCTCTGTTGGGGAATTTCCAAGACAACTTCTTTATGTCGTTGGGTGACATTCACTTGAACTTAATTTTGGTTGGCATGGTTTACCTTAGACCTCACAAACTGTCTCAATATTGCCAAATTATGAAATATTATAGGCAGGGGGTGTAAGGTGCAGTAACAGTTTAGATAGAGGGAGAGAGGTCCAGGAAGATAGGGTGATAGTTACCAGACTTGAAGAGAAGAGTTGCATGCAGCAAGGATACTCAGGCAGACATCTGGGGGTGGCACAGGAGGTTCAGATCTGGGGCATGCTAAGGAAGAGAGTGGCAGGGTTCATCCACTGTGGCACACTTTGCTAGGGTCTGGGCTCTAATATTTATACTCTTATTTTATATCCTGAACTCTGGATGGCTTTCCCACCATTTAGACAAAAGAGACCGAAACTCAACTGATTGCTTTAATTCCAGAAAGGTGAAACATTGATGGTTCTGCAGCAACCTCTTAATGTTTGGTCAGGTAGTGTGCATAGGAGAGATTTATATAGGGCATAGATTGAGGAATGGTCACTTAATTGCTCGATTGAATTATTGCTTGGAATGCCCAAGGCTGGAAGAAAGGATTAGCACATACCCTTCTTTTGATTGGGTTATTAGCATATACCCGTTATAGGGGCTTCCTGCTAAGTTTTAATGTGGGCTTTCTCAACTTTTTATTTCTAGAAATGTCTCAGATCATTGTGACCTCCACCTAACCTCTAGCTTCCCTCAGTCATCTTGACCCCAAAAAGTGTCCAGTATGTCCAGTTATGAGATACTATGGGGATGGGGTAGTAGGGCATGCTAACACATCCCAAAACTGCCTCCAGACATCTGTTCATGGTTTCCACACTCTCTCTGGGATTAGTTGTTCAAAATGAAGGGTAGAGCTCTGTATTGTTTACATACTGTAGACTCTTTAGCCCAAACATCTGGATTAACCTCCCCCCAATTGCTATTAATGTAGACTTTAAAAGCAAGATAGAACCCTAAGACATCCAACTGGTCCACTACCCCACAAGCAACACCCATTATCTTAAATATGATCCGATACCAAACTATTCATAGAATCATAGAATCATAGAATTGCAGAGTTGGAAGAGACCATAAGGGCCATCCAGTCCAACCCCCTGCCACGCAGGAAATCTTGATCAAAGCATCCCTGACAGATGGCCATCCAGCCTCTGTTTAAAGACCTCCAAGGAAGGAGACCCCACCACGCTCCAAGGGAGTGCATAACAGCTCTTACTGTCAAAAAGTTCCTCCTAATGTTGAGGTGGAATCTCTGTTCCTATTGCTTGCATCCATTGCTCCGTGTTCCAGTCTCTGGAGCAGCAGAAAACAAGCCTGCTCCATCCTCAATGTGACACCCCTTCAAATACTTAAACAGGGCTATCATATCGCCTCTTAACCGTCTTTTTTCCAGGCTAAACATACCCAGCTCCCTAAGTCTCTCCTCGTACGGCATCATTTCCAAACCTTTCACCATTTTAGTCACCCTTCTTTGCACACACTCCAACTTGTCAATATCCTTTTTGAATTGTGGTGGCCAGAACGAGACACAGTATTCTAGGTGAGGTCTGACCAAGGCGGAATAGAGTGGCATTATTACTTCCCTTGATCTAGACACAATACTTCTATTGATACAGCCCAAAATCGCATTGGCCTTTTTAGCTGCCGCTTCACACTGTTGACTCATGTTCAACATGCGGTCTACTAGGACTCCTAAATCCCTTTCGCATGTAGTCTCATTCAGCCAGGTCTCCCCCATCCTTTATCGATGCATTTCATTTTTTCGCCCTAAGTGCAGTACCTTACACTTCTCCGTATTGAATTTCATTTTGTTAGCTTTGGCCCAGCTCTCCAGTCTATCCAGGTCATTTTGAATTTTGATCCTGTCCTCTAGGGTATTGGCTACTCCTCCCAATTTGGTGTCATCTGCAAATTTGATAAGTATGCCCCTAATTTCCTCATCCAAGTAATTGATAAAGATGTTGAATAGCACTGGGCCCAGGACAGAACCCTGTGGCACCCCACTGGTCACATCTTTCCAAGACGAAGAGGAGCCACTACTGAGCACCCTTTGGGTTCGGCCGGTCAACCAATTACAAATCCATTGAACAGTTAACTTGTCTAGCCCATATTTTACAAGCTTGTTTGCAAGAACGTCATGGGGAACCTTGTCAAAGGCCTTATTGAAATCAAGGTATACGATATCCACAGCGTTCCCTTCATCTACCAAGCTGGTCATTTTATCAAAAAAGAGATCAGATTAGTCTGGCATTACTTGTTTATCTGAAACCCATGTTGACTTTTTGTGATTATTGCATTGCCTTCTAAATGTTCACAGACTCTCTGTTTAATGATCTGCTCTAGAATCTTCCCTGGTATTGATGTCAGACTAATTGGACGATAATTGTTGGGATCCTCTTAATTTTTCCTTTTTGAAGATGGGAACAACGTTTGCCCTCCTCCAGTCTGCTGGGACTTCTCCTGTTCTCCAGGAGTTCTCAAAGATTATTGCCAATGTCTCTGAGATTACATTTGCCAGCTCTTTTAATACCCTTGGATGTAGTTCATCTGGTCCTGGAGATTTAAATTCATTTAGTTTAAGAAGGTATTCCTGTACTACCTCTTTGCTTATTCTGAGCTGGATTTCCCCTATTGTGTCCTCTGTTCCATTCTCTTCAGGTTGGTCCCCCTTTTCCTTTTCTGAAAACACTGAGGCAAAGAAGGTGTTGAGTAATTCTGCCTTTTCTCTGTCCCCTGTTAGCATTTTGCCATCTTCTCCGCATAGTGACCCTACCATTTCCTTCTTCCTCCTTTTGCTGCGGACAAAGCCAAAAAAACCCTTTTTATTGTTCTTAACCTCTCTAGCAAGCCTGAGCTCATTCTGCACTTTAGCTTTTCTGACTTTACTCCTACACGTGTTCGCTATCTGTTTGAATTCTTCTTTGGTGATTTCCCCCCTTTTCCATTTCCTATACATGTTCCGTTTAAAACTTAGCTCTGTTGAAATTTCTTTAGTCATCCATCCTGGTTTCTTGAGACACCTCCCATTTTTCTTCCTCAATGGTACTGTTTGAAATTGTGCCTTCAGTATCTCCCTTTTGAGAAAGTTCCATCCATCTTGAGGTGTCTTCTCTTTTAGTATTCCTGACCATGGGATCACCCCCAGTGTTTCCCTGAGTTTATTGAAATCAGCTCTCCTAAAGTCGAGAATGCATGCCTGACTATGCTTGGCTTCTCCTTTCCATTGTATAACAAACTCCAGGAGAACATGATCACTCTCACCTAAGGATCCCACCACTTGTATCCCATTAACCAGGTCATCTCTGTTGGTTAGGATCAGATCTAAAATAGCTGACCCCCTTGTTGCCTTTTCCACCTTTTGGACCATGAAATTGTCTTCCAGGCATGTAAGGAATTTGCTAGACCTTGAAGTTTTGGTTGAGTTAGATTGCCAGAAAATATCAGGATAGTTGAAGTCACCCATCACTACTACATCTCTCCTTTCTGTGTTTGTGTTCATCTGTTCTAGAAAGGGATCATCCAGTTCCTCCGTCTGACTTGGGGGTCTGTAGTAGAGTCCCACAATAACATCCCTGTTGTTTCCCTCCCCTTTAATTTTTATCCAGATGCTCTCCACCTGGCTTCCAGGACTGATGTCATGGATTTCTTCACTGGTGTAAATATCCCTGGCATATAATGCTATTCCTCTTCCTTTCCTGTTTGGCCTGTTTCTTTTATAAAGGTTATACCCCTCTATTCCTACATTCCAATCATGAGGCTCACCCCACCAAGTTTCAGTAATGCCTATTATATCATACTTGCTTTGTAGTGCTAGGAGTTCACATTCATCTTGCTTATTTCCCATGCTCTGTGCACTGGTGTAGACACATCTAAGACCATGTGTTCCCATTATTTGCTGCCTGTGCAAGTTTTTTTTGCCACCCCTGTTGGGTCCTTGCGCTGTTTGCCTTGTTCCCTCTATGACAGTTTGACTATTTTCCCCAGCCCTTTTGCCTTCCAGAATACTGTCTCCCTTCCCCATATGACTCAGTTTAAAGCCCTCCTGATCAAATTCTTGAGACTGTAGGCAAAAACGTTTCTGCCAACTGTTGTGAGAGGCACCCCATCTCTTGCCAGTAGTCCCCCCTCATGGAAGCGCAGCCCATGATCCAAGAATCCAAATCGTTCTCGGTGACACCATCTATGGAGCCAGTTGTTTACGTCAGCTATTTTCCTCTCCCTTCCTGGACCATGCCCTTCAACTGGCAGAAGAGACGAGATGACCACCTGTGCATCCATTTCTTTCAGCTTCCTCCCCAGAGCCTCATAATCTCTTCTGATCTTGGGAAAGCTGTGCCTTGCAGTATCGTTGGTTCCCACATGGACCAAAAGGAAGGGGTAATGATTCATAGCAATGAAACTTTTTCTAGCCCCTCTGTCCATGAAAACCAGTACAAAATATAAGCTCACAGTATATCCTGCCACAAGTTGCAGGACTGGGGGGGGGTGTGAAATTAATTGAGACAGGCCTATGGATGCTTTTGAGATGGGGCCATGCTGGCTGAATGATTCTGGGAGCTATAATAAAGAAAAGGAACTTTCCGAAATTTTGCAGTATCCTACCACTATTCTATTATGGGTGCAATTATATTCATTCTTTGTAAAAGCAAGTTTTCAAGCTTTGTATAAGTCCACTCAATTAGAATGTAGGCTTGCCCTGTCCATCTGTAGAATAATTGGCACAGACTGCTATCTGTGAATATATGTACATTACATAGAGCCAGTCTGATACCAATTTAACTTTTCTAACATCCTATGGAATTCTGGGACTTGTAGATTGGTGAGGTACTTGGAATTTTCTCTAGATAGGCATATGTACTTCTTCTCAGAGAATTCAATGTACAGTCAGCCCTCCATATCCATGGATTCTGCATCCATGGATTCAACCATCCATGGCTTGAAACTATTCTTTAAGCAAATTTTGATTTTGCCATGTTTATATAAGGCACATTATTTTACTATGCCATTGTATATAATGGGACTTGAGCATCCACGGATTGTGGTATCCATGGTTTGTGTGTGTGTGTGTCCTAGAACCAAACCCCAGTGGATACCAAGGGCCTACTGTATCTTGCTAAATAATAGACCACAGGATTCTGTAGAATGGAGCCAATGGATTTAGTGTGGTATCAAACTGTTATACCTGTATAGTGTAGATATACTTTATGGCAGCCTTTCTTAACCTTTTCACCCTGGAGGAACCCTTGAAATAATTTTCAGGTCTCAGGGAACCCCTACGTAAAAATTATACCTATAGTTCCCCCCTTTTTTTTAAATGACAGAAACAGTGAAAAACATAGATGCTTATTATATTCCACATTGCTAGCAATACATATTTGATACTTGAAAGTAACAGGCCTGAAAGAGCACACTCGCAGAGAGGTATTTATAGTGTACATTAAAATGCTGACAAAATATCCTATGAAAATGCCAAAAAAGGTATTCTATAAAAAAAATAAATTAAATGAAAAACACATATACTTATTGTGAAACATTATTAAAATCTGTGGTTACAGAGCTTGCAAAATGCAGCAACTAAGCAGCAAGGCTCAGGATGAGAGGGAGGCTATAGCTTTCTGCCAAGCCAGCATCATGGTAAACTCATTCCTCCCTTCCTCCCCTTTGATTAGCACATCTAAGGCAGAGCAAAAGCTGGGAGGGAGAGCATTTGGAGGCGTTGGTGTGAAAACTCATTCACACATACTCATTCCTCCCTGGCTTTCTCTGTTGTGGAGGGGAGAGATAAACTGTTCAGCTCACCACTTTTCCGTGATTTATTAATTTATTACTATTTTCTCACGGAACCCCTGGCAATCTCTGGGGGAACCCTAGGGTTCCCTGGAACCCTGGTTGAGAAATGCTGCTCTATGACCTAAATCCTACTCTAGCATTCCAAACTAGAGTTGACCCACAGAATCAATGGGATTTACATAAGTGTTGATTCACCTTTTTAACAACTGACCTAGTGGATATACTCAAATTGGGATTACCCATAGGATTCAGACCATTGAGTCCAATATGTAACCATGTCAATAACAACCATTTTCTAGGAAATATATTCAGGTGTAGCTGTGTTATATATTTTTACAACAAAATCCACAAAAGAGTGATACCTTTACTGGCCAACCAAAATGCACAAATTACATCATGCACGTTTTTGAAGTTCCACTGGCTTCTTCATCAGACAAAAGATGTTAATAAGCATATGGGAGAAGAAAGGTGACTATGGTAGAGTCACAGGCTTACATTTTTGTATCATTCTGTTGTAGTTCAGTTCTGGAGAGATCTCATTGAAGGCGGAGGCCATTCCCTTTCTTGGCCATGTGGGGAGCAGCAACAAAGGGCAATAAATGACTGGTAATAACATTCCAACTCCATTAGCAACAGAAAAGTAACTTCCCTTGAACATCTTTTGCCCAATGAACTATTTTCTAGTGGAAGAAAATATTCATTTCATCATGCAGTTGATTCTGGTGGGGTGGGATGAGCCATGTATTATTTCTCCTTGGAAAGGGGAAAGACTGTCAGCCTCCCCACTTGCTGTTTCAATTATCTTACATCAATTAAAAGTAGGCAGAGGGCAGATGTATTCAGAAAGAAGCAAGCAGAACAAATGGTCCCAGATGAATCAGTCAGGCAAAACAAGCCACAGGAAAAAAAATATTCCAGGGTCACAGTAGCTAATCTGATCTGGGGAAACATTCTCTTCTGCTGTCAGCTATAATTAGTTGTTAGTCTCTGAATAAGTCTTTCCTTGATCTGGGGGCAACGTGGTCCCAGGGATATAGCTGCAGGAGGGCAAATGAGAGTACTGCCCCCCAAGTAAGAATCCTTCCAAATGAAATTTTACTTTAGACCCTCAGTTTCTGGCATGGTAGTAACTTAAACCTTCAGTTGTGCATTTGGAAATAGAGTTTAGGCATCCAAAGCAAAGTGGCAAGCAAAGGTACAAAGGGAATGTGAACACAGCAAATATAAGAATTCTAGGTGTGATTGATTTTCAATGTTTTACTCTCTGCAATGCTAGAAACTGAGAGACTGAAGGAAAATTTCATGGTGGGGGAAAATGAATTTTTATTTGGGCAGTAATATCCTCATCCCCCCCCACTATACCCTTGGGTGGAACTCTCTTTCAGAGGTAGGGAATTCTGGTGTTTCACATGATTTGGCTCCATTTCCATCCAGCCCACCCTGTATGCCTAATGGAGAGGAATTGTATGAGATCTATAGTCCAAAGACTTTATCAGACACACAAAAAACATCATCATAACGACGCCACATAAATGCAAAAGGGCGTGCACATCAGACGACGTTGGGCTTTTGTGTTTATGTACTGGCCTTAAGCCATACTTTTCTATTGATGGCCCAAGTCATTGATAGATCAGCTGTGGCAATATTTTGCCAGCATTGCTGGTGTATGAAACCTCGCACCTATGTCCTCTCGTCATTCCAGCGTCAATGCCTGATCTGGCCAGAACACTTCCAGGTGAGATTGTGACATCCAGGTAGGTGACACACTTTTTATGACCCTCCCCAGTTTACTTGGAACATTTATAGTGTGTTGATGTGCTTTTAAAACTTTTACTTTGTTATTTTTGTTTTTATTTTTGAATTTCCTGCGCAATGTATGCTCTCGAGAATCTGGGGGATTTCAATAGAGGAAGTGAACAGAGCTCCATTCACTCATTCATTGCCAGGGAAGCCTTTTCATGCAGATAGGAGGTAAGTGTGGTATGGGGAGTTCTTTTGCCAGCATAAAAATGGCAGAAGTTATGCCAGCAAAAGAACAGGTTTAGGGGGGTGTAGTTTGTTGTGGCACCAGAGCTCTCTGACAGAGAAGGCTAAATATCTCACAAAACTACAAATCCCAGAATTCCATAGCATTCAGCCATGGCAGTTAAAGCAGTGTCAAACTGCATTATTTCTGCAGCATGTCAGCAGCCATAGTCGTTTTCTTTACAGTGAGATGGATTGTGTTTCTAACTGAATTACAGTCAGTGGCTAGTATTCTGTATCAGCTACTGTGGAGATTTTCAGACGGGGAAAAAAGACCCTGTGGAGATCGAGAGAGAAACGGGAGTGCTCTGTTGCCAGCGCTCTGTTTCACGCGCCCCCGTCCTTCCCTCGACCTCCCTTCATTCTCCCTCTGTCCTGCTTTCATTTTCCTTCCACTATTTCCCACTATTTTTTACTAACAGAAACTTCCGTTCATAAAAAATAGCAGAAGGAAAATGACACCAGGATGGAGGGAGAACGAAGGGAGGTCGAGGGGAGGACTGGAGCATGTGAAATGGAGCACTGGCAGCAGAACAGCCGCATTTCTCTCCCGATTTCCGCAGGGTTCCCCCCCATCTGAAAATCTCTTTAGTTAAGTATAAGTAAATAAGTAAATTAAGGATGAGTAAATCTAGGTAATTCTCTCTGTTCATGATTGCTACTTAGAAACAATTGTGACACTGTTGCTATGGTCATAACTCTTTCCCCAATCTACTTTACTGGGCATCAGCTGCATGGGGTTTCAAGAGCAGGTTGGGCCTGAAGAGGTTACTAAGTATACTTAATATGTAGGTGATACAGAATACTGGTCATTATTATTAAATTATAAAATTTGCACCTATACAAAGAGTATGTAATTGTATAAGATCTATTAAATAAAGAGACTGTGTTTTTACTTTTCCGACAAATCAGAGAGAACGGATTGTGAATGCTTCACTGGTGACCTTGAACATGTCTGAACCTGCATGACAAACATCAACACTCTCAGCAGTTCAGTTAATTGTCAGTTGCCATTTAAGCAGCTATGTTGTCTGTTGTATGCTGGAAAAATGCAAAGTTTAAAAGTTGAGCAACGTGTCAATTTGAAATTTTTAGTAAAATTGAACAAAACACCAATGGAATCTTTTAAAATGCTTACTGAGGCCTACAGGGGAGACTGCATGTCTCATGAGCGTGTGTTTAGATGATGAACACCCTGGACAACCTTCCACTTCAATCACTGAATAAATTGTGGGAAAAAATCAGCCAGATCATTTGAGAAGACTGCCGACTCAGTGTCTGAATGATAGCTGAAGCTTTGAACATTGACAAAGACACTATGTGGAAAATTTTGCATAAGGATCTCAACATGAGAAAAATTTGTGTCAAGATGGTCCCTAGGGTTCTCACACCAGAGCAAAAAGAGTGCCGCAAGGAAATTTGTCCTGATGTTCTGCAGCAACTTGAGGCTGACCCAAACCTGAGATGAAACCTGGATCTTCCAGTATAATCCTGAGATAAAACGACAGTCAATGCACTGGAAAACACCATCATCAGCAAGAATGAAAAAAGCACGTCAAAGGAAGTCCACATTCAAAGTCATGCTCATTGGGTTTTTTTTAAACATCAAGGGCATAATTTTGGCAGGCTGGGTTCCAGAAGGCAGAACAGTGAACCAGCATTATTATAAGGAAGTTTTGACAAAGCTGAGTCAGGAAAAAAAAAAGGCCAGGAATGTGGAAAAATGGATTCATTCTTCATCAAGATATTGCGCCTGCTCATACAGCACTTTCTCTGAAGCAGTTTTTGGCCTATAAACACATTACTACACTTGAAGATCCTCCATATTCACCAGATTTGGCACCATGCAACTTTTTTCTTTTCCCTAAAGTGAAATCAGTGCTTAAAGGAACATGTTATGAGTCACCTGATGTAGAAAAGAAGAGAATAGCAAATGTGTTGAAACAGCTGACAGAAACTGATCTGCTCCATTACTTTGACCAGTGGAAAACAAGACTGCTTTGGTGTGTGAGTGAGAACGGGGAGTATATTGAAGGGGACAAGCATTAGAATTGTAATACATCTAAATAAAGATGAATTATTGTATCAGTCTTGTTATTTAATAGACAGTCTCATACATATATGTTAGCACATGCAAACTGTGTGCAAATCTCTGCTCTCTTTTGCCCTCTGTTTTGGGTGACACATTTCCTACCATATGATAAGGCAGTTGTGCACATTCAGTAATAGGGGACCAATCACACTATACAATTATATCACTATGATTCCATTTTAACTGCCATAGTTCCATCCTATGGAATCCTGGGTTTTGCAGTTTAGGGAGTGGCAGTTAAAATTCTCAGCCAGAGCACTCCAGTGCCTCACCAAACTACAAATTCCAGGATTCCATAGGATGGAACCATGGCAGTTAAAGTGGAATCATAGCAATATAATTGTATAATGTAAATGGGCTTCAGGTGTGTTAGGGCTTACCTGTCAGCATGTATCATCACGCGCTGGTTTCTCAGAACATAGCCACAAATGCTGAATGGCAGCTTCTTAGTGTGGTCTAGTTTGAGGGTATTTAACCGAGGACTCATCTACACGACAAAAGAAATCTGGCAAGAATGTGGGCAGAATACCTTTAGTTTACATGAGCTCTTGTCGGGATTCACCATATTCAGAAGGAGGGGGGATGAAAACTCCAAATAGACCATGATAACAGCTTTCGCTGTTTCTTGCAATCTTTTTTAAAAATTGTACGGAAATGCGCACAACCAATTTGAAAAGGGGCACACAACAGGGCTGAAACCTGATTGGTCAGATCTTGGAGGCGGTGGGCTTACTAGGGAGGGCTTGCAATGCCGGAGCTGCCATTGTTGTTGTTTTTTGCCTTGGCATGATCGTTCAAGCAGCAGAGCAAAAGTAATAAGGTTTCTTTATGTGGAAAATAGCTCTTCCACATCTGTTTTTTTTAAAAGGGTGCAGGGAGATTTTCAGGACGCAACTCACTCACGGCCACCATTTTTTTGTGCTGCTCTGTGTGAACTGCAAAATTGCTAATTTTCCCTTCCAGCAAGCTTGTGAATGAATTGTGGGCACAAATCACTTCAGTGATAGGGAGGTAAGGAGCTATTTTTCACAACAAATTCTCCCATCTAGTTGTGCCCTGATAATTTGTTGTAGGTATGATGATGCAGAAGCTTTATACCCTGCCATTATATGCTCAAGTGATTCAGGAAGATGGCATTCAGATGCTCCTTTAGGAAATATTGATTATTTCAAACAATCTGCTTCATTTCATCATTATTGTCTAACATTCATGCAGACATAATAGGTATGTGTGTGTGTTTGTGTGTGTGTTTGTGTGTATGTGCTAGTTAGCAAAGATAGTCCTTCACATTTGGCCTTAACAGGTGGGACTGGTGCTTTTGTCTACTAAATTGACTTGAGTTTTTGATCATCTTTTGAAACATATTTGGTCACATGGAGGTCTCTTTCAAGACAATATTGTCCATTTCTTTCAAGAGTATGTCTTATTGCCTTGCCTCTTATAAGTGCTCACACTGGTAAAGATTGCTAGTTAAGTACTTTCTTTCTTTCTAATTCTGGAAACAGATTGAGTGTTGTGAATGGCCTTGCTCCTTTTTCTCTTAATGCTTACCCAGACACAGTGAGTGAAAAATGGATTCAATTTGCTAAAAGGGCTGAATGGCAGAACCTGAACCTGAACCTGGTTCTGTTGTATAGGCACTCCAGAGCACATCTGAAAGAAGTTGGAGATGGTTCAGTAAACAATTTTAGCCTTACCAGGGACAAGGCATTGATCTAGCCCTACCTACATGTGCCATATCACCCAGATCAAGGAGTTACAGAATACTGATTGTTCTTTGTGTATTGTATTTTGTTGTTTTAATATGTTGCAAACACTCCAGGAAGAGTAGTGTAAAAATTCTTAAACATCAAAAGAAAGATAATGCTGCCAGTGGGTATGATAAAAGAAGGAGGGCAATTCAAATCAGAAAAGCCAGAGGTGATTTCAGTGGAAGGAAAACATACGTAACATATTGACATACCAGTAGTCAAATTCTGTAGCAAATGAATATCTGGGATAATAATCAGGGTTATGACCATTGTTTCAGCCTTTTAGTCCCACACTTTTATCCAGGTTTTGGTACAGCACTTATATATGTACAACTAATCATGTACAGGTGGGGTACCAGGGGCTGTACCCAATGTGTAAGTTCTGGGCAGAGGTTAAGAGATGAGATTTAGGAAAAGCAACAACATCCAGAAAGCCACAGGTCGTACAGCAAGTGACTATGTTGGCTGCAGGATTCTTAGGGTTGTAATCCAAAAAGTAACCTTTCTAAACTCTATTTCAGCTAGCATATAGACCCTGAAGAATATGAAGATTCAGGAGATGTGATCTTGACCATCTGGATGACATATTCACTATCTATGAACTTTGGTCTATTGACCAGGCCAGTATGAAAAATGCAAGTTAGCTGTATAGCATAGTAAAGGTGGGTAGCAGGTATGTAGCTACAGGAGTAGGGGGCGAGGCATAAAGTGAGGGCAGTGTAACCCAAGAAAAAATTCTGTTCCCTTCAAATGATATTTTCCTTAGATCTCAAATCTCTAGTATTGCAGAAACTTAAAACTTCAATTGAACATTTAGAAATGAGGTTTAGGCATCCAAAGAAAAGGGGCAGGAAAAGTTAACCAGGGAATGTGAACACAGAAAACATGAGTTCTAGGTATGAACTGTTTTCAGTGTCTCACTATCTGCAGTGCTAGAAATTTAGAGACGGAATAAAATTTCATGGGGGCAGAATTCTTATTTGAGAGGGTCAATTCCCTCATTTCTCCCCCCTCCCCTAGATATGCTGCGGGTGGGTAGTGAACAGATTTTCTATTAACAAAATTCAAACAAGATGGTTAAGCAGGGTTCAGGAAAATAGTATTAACGTTATAGTTGAAACTGGACTTTTACCAGTGGACTTGATAGCCAGACCCACTGACATTTGCCTCAGGTAAATTGCTAGAAAACATTATTATAATTTTTGAATATATAGAAGAACAAACCTTCTTCAGAATGATTCAGTTGTTTACTTCTTCCCATTGTGCAACAGTTACAGGTATAACAAAATCTCCATTGGTGATACAAGCACTCTGCCCAGGGGCAGAAAACTGTAGCATCAATCTCCTCTAGTTTCTCACTCCTTGTATGTTTTAATTGCGTGTTTTTTAAAATTGTGAGCTGCTTTGGGTCTTGAGAAAAAAGTGGCTTAACATCATCATCATCAACAACAACAGAACACTGATGTCATAATAAAATCAGACTATTAATTTTGAGGCAGCTGTTGTATACAATACAAACTAAGAAGGGGGAACTGGATACAGGGCTGCCATTTTGAAAAGCAGTCTCTTAACAGTTTGCCACTAATGTTGTCACCTGGTCAAAAAAGTCTTAGGTCAATTAAATAAATCTCTTACACAGCCAACAATATTTGGTTACATTTGTATGATGGTCTTTCTTTTTTATAAAGCAAAATTCAGCTATTAATAAATGTTGCTTTTTATGGTTGTGTCATATCCACTAATAGGCATTTCACAATAAATTTTATTTAGAAGATTTGCTTTCTGCTTAGTTTCCTTTTCTCAGAAGGCAGGATGTTGTTTCTTAGGACTTTATCAGATTACCCCTCCCCATTAACTTTCTTTTGCCAGCATATGTTTTGGTGTTTTTATGCTAGCAAAAGAACCCCCAGTACCAGGCCTACCTTTAGCATCAGAAAAGGAGCCCTGGCAGTATCAGAGCATGAATGGAGCTTCGTTTACTTCCAGGGTTGAGATCACACTGATTCTCGTGAGAAGACATGAGTGCGACAAATTCAAAAAATTAAGCAAAACAAACACACAAAACATAGACATAAGCACAGAAACACACTTTAAAAGTCCCAAGTGTACTGGGGGGGGGGTGTCGTAAAAAGAGCATCTCCTACCTGGCTGTCAGAATCTTAGCTGGAAGTGTTCTGACAGTGCTGCATTCCCATGAGCACAATGGCACACAGTTTCATAGAAACATAGAGTTGGAAGAGACCACAAGGGCCATCCAGTCCAACCCTCTGGCATGCAGGAATACACAATCAAATTATTTCCAACAATGGCCACCAGCCTCTGTTTAAAAACCTCCAAAGAAGGAGACTCCACCACACTATGATGCAGTGTATTCCACTTCCAAATAGCTCTTACTGTCAGGAAGTTCTTCCTAATGTTTAGGTGGAATCTCTTTTCCTGTAGTTTGAACCCAGCACAAAATGGAATGGGAGATCTATTGATGGCTTAGCCCATAAATAAAAAGGAACAGCTTTTTGACAAGACATGATTGTGAAAGGACAATGTTGTATGGTATGCACGCCCTTTCACAATCATTAGGTGTCATTATGATGCCATATTTGATGCATCTGATAAAGTCCTTATTGTCTTGCTGTGGATGACAATTGTTGTTTCAGTGGCTGCTCCCCGACTTTGGAACTCCCTCCCTGGAGAAGTTGGGATGACCTCATCTTTACTCTCTTTCAGGTGGCACATTAAAACATTTTTATGCCACCAGGCCTTTGCTGACAAATGAAAGTTGGACTTTTGGTGCTTCGGTTTTTAAGATCTATTTTAATTTTTATAGAGTTTTAATTTTTTTTATCATTTATATGTAATTTTAATTATATAAGTGATTTAATCTCTTTTTAATTCTTGCTTATTGTACTATGTTTTTTAGCTATTGTTGTTTTAGCTATTGTTGTGAGCTGCCTTGGGTCCTGCCATACAGAGAAAGGCGGGATGTAAATAAATGAAATAATAATAATTATGGCAACCCTACAGCAAACCTATCACGGGGTTTTCTGAGGCTGAGAGAGTGTAACTTACCCAAGGTCACCCAGTGGGTTTTCATGGCTGAGCAGGGATTTCTCCAGAGATATAGCCCAACACTCAAATACTTAAACAAATTATGTAGCTTTCTGTTATTCACTATCTATCACAACTAGATAGGATCAGAAGTATGAAAATGCCAAGTGCTGTTGAGGAAACTTTACCAATACTAGACAAGAAAAGGACATGTAAATCAAAAGGGGAGCCTCACCAGCTACATTTTCTTGCAAACAACTTTTTGTCCACTGTATTTTTCTCAATCTGTTCACCAGCCCAAGTAGCTTGTGTACTGGTACATTCCATGTGTGCAAGGACAGCACTTTGATGCAGATGCTGGTGGAGGTGTAGTTCAGTGTTTTCTCATTATGTGAAGTTTTGGCTACAGTCCAGTGCACAGTGCAAAGGAAGAAGACATATCCAGAGATCATAAATTTCATTTTTGGGGGATCAATTTAATTTACTGTTCTGCACCAGATGGGATGAAAAGATGACAGACCTCTCATGCAGTATCAGCCAAGGTTAAAAATGCAATTTCCAGTTTATTAAACTGCAGAATGCTATGCTTCAGTAATTGCATACCTACTATCATAAGTTCTCAAGAGACCATGGCATACCTGTGCAAAGAATCCATCATCTTCTAGGAAAATGAGTGATGCTCACTTTCCTGTAATACATGCTGCCATTTCTGACTTCACCTTCAATCATTTAGTGAAATAATACATTTGTTGATTCTTCTCTTAGGAATGAATTTCCTGCTGGTTTGATTCTAATCTCAGAATATTTTTTTTGTATACAGTTGATACTGTACATTCACATTCTTACCATACTCTTTGATATACATGCACTGGCAGTTAGTTCTACATTTTAGTAAGCCTTTATCTAAACCAGCCTTCCCCAACCCAGTGACCTATGGATATGTTGGACTACAATTTCGATCATGTCCAGCTAGCAGCAGCTGTGAATGATGGGGATTATAGTCCTATATAATGGGTGGTTGATAGGTTAGAGAAGGCTGGATTCCAGTCTATCTGCATCAATGGCATGTGAACAGAACTGATTGATTTTGATTTTCATAGTGTTCTGTACGTTGTAATAAGATGAGGTTCAACAGGGATGAAATTAGTTAGGGAATTAAAAAGGAAGAGTTAATGGAGATGACTCACACTTTGGAAATGAGCAATTAAAGCAATGATTTTTACTAATAATGCTGCTGAAATCATTTTATCTATAACAACGTGGTTCCCATGACTCAAGATTTCCAGTGAAAATAAAGTAAAATATTACAATCAACAATTGTAACAATTCCAGGGCACTTAGTTCCCAGACTAACTAAAGCTGAAGGCTCTGTCAAAATGAAACAAAGGGGATTATCTGACAGGAACGCAAAAAAAGTTCCTGTCCCACAACCTCTAGACCTGTCCCTATCCCGACACAATAACCCTCCCCATCAGACTTACCTTCTCTTCTGTCCAAAGGCAGCCCAGGAATGAACAGAGATCCTACTCAGCATTCTTTTGCTAGGCTTACTCTCCTGCATGCCTGAGAAATCAGGTTGGGGGCTTTTCCCAATTTACTGCTGTTTCTTTTCAGTGAATGGATTTGGGGAGCAGTGTGGACACATTTTTAATGGGCCCTTTTCAATGGAAGCAATTCGTGTCCCCTGCCCATTGTAGTGAAGTACTAATTCTCTAGCTGGGACTCACCATGTGATCAATTTCTGGCTGAGGAATTCTTGGAGTTGTAGGCCAAAATGTAACATTCACAAGCTCTGCATAGTAGTTAACCTAAGTCCAAAGGCCCCTGCAAATTCAGTTTGGAGCAATCAACTGGCGATCTGCTTGATTGAGGAAGAAGAGAGAGAAGAAGATAGCTCCATTCATTTTAGCTCAGCCCACCATTGGACTGAGCCTTGCTCTCCATTGGTACATGGCCCCTGACAAATCATCCTAGGGGGAATGTGGCTCTGAACATGAAAAACGGTTTCTCTCAGCTCTACAGTAGATGTTCATGGAAAAAGCAGTTTCATGCAGCTGAGATGTCCCCCGAAGTCCTCCTCCCATTTCAACTATTATAAGAAACCAAAGATAATCATCTTAATCACTCCACAGAGAGTGATAACTGTAAGATCTAAAAAAGTAAAACAAATAAAACAGAGCTGTATTATGTAGGAATGTCAGCACTTCCCAACTATTAGGGTTATATGGCAGCAATATTTGCAACAAATAGAGTCCTCTGACTGTGGAGTGGGGGAGCAAATACGGTAGACAAATAATGGCACCATAAACAGTTTCCCTATTAACTAATATGTGCACAGGAAAGCAATACTATATTGTATTGTGGTGTACTGCAAGTACATAATGATCCCAATTATGTTCTCAGCCTTCCTATCTAACTCTAAAGGACACTTTCATTGACTCACAAACTCAGAGTTTAGATAAGTTACTCTTTTGGACTATCAGAATTAGGAAGATTCTAGGAATTGTAATCCAAACATGTAATCTTTTCAATCTATGCTTTGGTTAAAGACTATGAGAGCCTTCCTTGATGTGTTGGTTCCTTTTTGTTGCCCCCTTCTGATGTGCTGCAAACATGGCTATAGTGATGTTAGCTGGACAGTATAGGCTTAATAGTCCAGCACTTCCAAGGGGGTGCCAGTTTGGGGAAGGCTGCACTATAAGGAGGAGGAGGAGGAGGAGGAGGAGGAGGAGGAGGAGGAGGAGAGCTTGACAGCTGGTGAGTTTTTTTGTTTTGTTTTTGTGCACATGGTATGCTGACATATAGGGGCAGCCATATCCTTAAAGTGTGGTGTAATGCTGAATTATGAGCAAGGAGAGTTGGGTTTTAATCCTCGTTTAGCCATGAACCTCACTTTGTGACTGTGGGTCAATAAAATTCTCAGCCTAGCCTACTTCACAAGGATGTTGGGAAGATAAAGAATGGAGATGCAGCTATATACTGCCATGAGCACTTTGGAGGAATGCACAACAAGAAAATAATATTATAACCCTTAAATTAATGTGTGCAAGTCAAGGGCTTAGTGAGTCCACTCACCCTAGAGTGAATGTTTGAAAATAGCTTTGAATGAGAATTAAATCAGCGAAGAGACAAAAATTATGACTCTATGGAGATTTTCACACGGTGGAAATAACCCGCTATTTTCCGCTATTTTTTTACTAACAAAGAACTTTCATTAGTATAAAATATCGGAAGGAAAATGGAAGCAGGATGGAAGGAGGACGAAGGGAGATTAGGAGAAGGAAAGGGGCATGCGAAATGGAGTGCTGGCAGCGGAACAGCCCTGTTTCTCTCCTGATCTCCACGGGGGATATTCCCCCGTGTGAAAATCTCCTATTAGTCAGGCAATTTTCATCATTGTCCAAAATCACCATACTAAAAGAAAACCTAAGATGGAACCCCTTTCAAACACATTCAGGCGTTAGATGGAATCAATCATTTAAATTTATAGTTGATACCCAGTTTACTAATTCCCCCATTAATAATCTTGGCTTGCTTCCTAGTTTTTAGTTATAGATTCATAAACTAGAGTTATGGATCTGTATCCTGGAGTTATGGATCCATAACTGCTCTGTATTCAGTAATACTACATATTCATAATCGTGGCACTAATGCCACTTTTGTAAATGCCTCCAACCAATCTTAAGAGCCAGCAGCTGCACTGAGTTATGGAGGTTTGTTCAGCTGGTGATCAGGATGTAGGAGGAGGAGTTTCCAGCCCCACCTGCCATTGCTTGATGCGACGGCTGGCTAGTAAGGTAGGTTGTGGGGGGATATTAATTAGGCATTTGCAAGTAAGTAGGTGACATAGGATATCAGTGCTGATTTTTATTTGATTTATAATTACCTATAGATGTAAGCTCTCTGTGCCTATGCAGGCTTAAGAGCACTCTGTTGTTTTATATTTTATTGCTGAAGAGATACTTTGGCCCATGTGAGTAACAGAGACATTCCCAAATACTCATTGAGGGCTAAAGACAAAATAGCATGAACTGCTTGAAGGGAGAACTACATTTTTTGTAAGCTAAACAAAATGAATTGGCACCTGTCTGAAGGTGCAAGTTGAGGATGTTGATAAAACCTCTCCTCCATGGCCTTCAGCAAGGATCTTCTGCTGAATTTGGCCAGGATTTTTTATGTACATAGCTTTTAAGCATAAGCAAACGTACCAATCATATACAATTTGTAAACATCATTGTTCTCTTGAGATTTCACACATGAGTCTAAAACTAATGCTCAGCAACTTCCATTAACGTAATAATCCTATTGTAAATCTCAGTAGTAGGGCTCCTCATTAGAAATATAAATTCTAAATGGGCTATTCATTGCTTAAATCTGTTTGCAAACTATAACAGATTCAGACACAAACTAATTATTTAGATATATGTGAAATTCTGGAACCTGTATTTTAAAATGTCATCCTACCTGAATCCTTCTAAATGCTAATTTTTCTTTCCTCGTATGCATGAATAATTTTGTTTTATGACACACTTTTGAAATATAATGTTTACACTGAAATATGAAGCTACATGTCTCTCCAAAAAGAGAGTTACTAGAGTTTCAGCCAACATATAACCCTACAACAGTGTTGTTGGATGTTGAATCTATAAATTTTTAATCTATTTTAATTGGAGAATTGCTTAGCCTTATATCCTATGAACAAAACCAAGCTTGAAGCTGACAGTTATATGTTTTGGATCAGTTTCTTTTAAAAATAATATTTTTATTAGTTTTAAAAACATTATAACACTTACAGAAATTAAACTTACAAAGATTAAAAAAAGAAAAAGAAATACAAAAAAGAAAGAGAGTGAAAGGTGAAAGAAAAAAAGAGAAAAAAATATGACTTCTGATCTTCATTATAATAGTTATAAATGCATACAAGTATACATAGTTCTCTAGCTACAAATGTAACTACAGTATTCTCTTCTTCCAATACCCTAATCTCATTAATTATCAAACCACATAGCACCAATTCATTTTGGTGTTTCAGATCTTAAAATGATCACTAACAATCTTTCTCTAATCAAATCCAGCATTAAATCCATTTCTACTAAATCTAACAGCTCCCAGCATCTTTTCCTCCATCTTGTTTAGTGTTTAAAATCTTCCATCATCTTCTGTGACTCTTTCCACAGAAATGGTCCCAAGCACCTGGTCCCAAAATGTCAGACAACCTCTCCCATTGGTTTTATGTAATCATAAAATAGCATAGGGGACAAAACAGAGCTGTGAGGGACTCCACAAGCCAGTGGCCAAGAAGATTAACAGGAATCTCCACCATCACTTTCTGAGATTCCCCTCTCCAAGAAGGACTGAAGTGCTTCCAAGCCCTCCAGAGGTGCCCAGAAAGATACCATGGGCAATGGTATTAAAATCCAGCGAGAGGCCCAACAGGGACACAGTCCCCCTGTGAAAATACCCCCACCCACCACTAAACATGTCAGAACCCCATACTGCTTCCAAATGTTTCTGTTTTCCCCTGCAGTCTTTCTCAATATGGCAACAGGAAGCAATGCAGCATTTTGCAATTTTGAGAAGGACTACAAAGGAAAACAGAGGTATCTGGCCTTGCTGTGGTGAAGGGTGTAGCCCATGGGCAGAAGGCTGGAGAGGAAATTGGCCCCTGACCCTTACACATTTCCCCACTCCAATAATAAACCTCCTGACAGTAAGAGCTGTTTGACAGTGGAACACACTGCCTTGGAATGTGGTGGAGTCTTCTTCTTTGGAGGTTTTTAAACAGAGACTGGATGGCCATCTGTAGGGAGTGCTTTGACTGGGTATTCCTGCACGGCGGGGGATTGGACTGGATGGCCCTTGTGGCCTCTTCCAACTCTATGATAATGATGACAATGATGATAATAATAGTTTATTTTTTACCCACCTATCCCCAAGGTTCGAGGTTGGGTACAATATGAATTAAAATACAATATATAACATAAAATCATTAAAACACACCGGTAAAAACCACACAGGATTAAAACAAACTTTACATTGAAATCATCCATAAACTTAAAATACATATTTAACATTCATATCTGTAGATTAAAATCAACTGGGTAAGCCTGCAGGAAGAGATAGGTCTTTAGTACTGTTTTAAATTCTGGCAGTGTGTTTAGCTGTCAAATCTCTTCTGGCAGGTCATTCCACAATCTGAGGGTGGCTGACGAAAAGGTCCTCTGGGTGGCAGTTGCCAGTCTAGTCCTGGCTGGTTGAAATAAATGTCCCCCAGAGGACCTGAGTGTATGGGGCAGATTGTATGGGAGGATGAGATCCTGAAGGTAACCTGGAACCAAACCATGTAGGGCTTTAAAGGTAATAACTAACACTTTGTACTTTGCCCAGAAACTAATTGGCAGCCAGTGGAGTGATTTTAATATTGTTGTAAAGTACTCACTCCTGGATGTACCTGTAACCAGCCTGGCTGCCATATTTTGTACTAATTGGAGTTTCTGAACTTGGTACAGAAGTAGCCCACTGTATAGTGCATTGCAGAAGTCCAACCTTGAGGTTACCAGTGTGTGCAATACCATGTTTAGCTCTTCCAGTTCTAGGAAGGGGTGCAGCTGGTGTATCTGCCAAAGCTGATAATAAGCACTCCTGACTGTCGCATCTATCCGAGTTGACATTTGGCGAGACAGATCCAGGAGCACTCCCAAGTTGTGAACACAGTCTTTCAGAGGGAGTGTAACCCTCTCCAGAACTGGTTGACTATCCCCAAGCACCACTATCTGGAACCTGCCTGAGAGGGAGGACTAGAAACACTGCAACACAGTGCCTCTGATTCCCGACACCCTCCCCAGGCGTTCCAGAAGGATCCCATGGTCAATTGTATCAAATGCCGCTGAGAGGTCTAAAAGCAGCAACAGGGACACACTCCTCCTATCAGTATTAAGGTGGAGATCATCCACTAGGGTGACCATAGCAGTCTCAACTCCATAGCCCGCTCTGAAGCCAGTTTGAAATGGGTTAGGTGTGTGTCATCCAAGACCACCAGGAGTTGGAAGGCTTCTTGATTAACATGCCTCAAAAAGCAATATTAGACACTGGGCTATAATTATTAAGGTCCAGGGGATCCAGGGAGGGCTTTTTCAGAAGTGGTCTAACCACAGCTTCTTTTAAACAAGATGGAAAATTTCCCCTCCTTGAGAGACACATTAATAATATGTTGCATTTGAAATCTAATTGCATCTCCTCCCTGGATGACCAGCCAAGAAAGATAACAACTGAGAAAATAGGTTGTCCTCCTTACTTGCCCTAGCAGCTTGTCCACATCAGCAATACTCAAAAATTGAAACTGATCCAGTGTAATTCCACTCACAGAGTTGCTGGACACCCCCATTATTGACTTCTGCTCCAATGATGGCATCTAAGTTGGCTCTTATGGGAGAGATTTTATCTGCAAAATAGTCATTAAAAGCATCACAGTGAGCTACTGAAGGTTCTAAGATCAGGTTCAGTGGGGAGGGTACCTGAGTTAGACCTCTCATCACTCTGAATATGAATTCAGCTGAATATGAATTCACAGAGGCAATACGTGCAGAGAAAAAAAAATCTTTTTTTTGCTATGTGTATTGCCACCCTATAAGAATGAAGATGTTCTCTATATTGTGTCTTCTCACACAGAAGTCAAAATTTTATGCCATCTATGCTCTAGTCATAATCCTTCCCATTTCAGTTCCCTCAGAGTTTCTGTATACCAAACAGCCTGATTACTAATGGGCTGGAGAGGATGTTTGGGGAGCCACTGTGTCAATAGTCCTGGTTAGATTTTGATTCCACTTATTGACCAGGGCTTCAACAGGATCATTGCTGTTACCAGCCAAAAAACCCTCTAAGGCCTCCTGGAACCGCAAGGGATCCATTAGCCTTCAAGGGTGGACCATTTTAATAGGTCCTCCACCTCTGCAGGGGTAGGTTGTAGCTGTGATACAAGCCCTGGCCAGAAAATGTTATAAAACAGCAGAGATGAAAGTCAGCTTCTTCAATGACAACTGTAATTATATAGGACGTTTCTATGGAGATTTTCACACAGCCACTTTGTCCCATTGCAGGAATGGAACAGGGTCGCTGAAAGATTTTTCTTTCAGATGATGTTCACCCTGTTCCATTCCCACATTGTGGCTGTTCTGGTTTCTCCCCGTGATATAGTATTCATGGGGAGAAGTCGTTATTCAGCACCCGGTTCTGTTTCTGTAATGGAATGCGGGTGTGCGAATTGGATCCCTGTCCCTGTTCTGGAATAACAGGGATGCGGGAGGAGCTCCATGGCAGACACTTCCTGCCACGATCTGGACAGCCAGGTAAGTGGGACCCTTCCCCCTTCCCTGGGCTCCTTTTTTTTCTTTTTATTTATTTATTTTTTGACAGCTGGGGGGCGTTACTTTTGAATTTACCTCCCGCTCGTTCTCGTGCGAGAATGAGCAGGATTTCCCCTGGCCAGTTGTAAAGGCAGCCTTACGACGGCTGCATTTATGGCCGGCTGGGCAAGGGGTGTGGGGGCCCATTCCTGCAGTGGAATGGAGGTAAGTGTGCAAACATTTACCTCCATTCCATTGCAGGAATGGCAGAGGAGGTCACGGGACAGAACTGGGGCTTTTGGTCCTGGTGTGAAAATCTCCTATATATGGTTATGAAAGCTGGACAGTGAAGAATGCTGACAGAAAGAGAATCAACTCATTTGAAATGTGGAGGTGGAGGAGCATTAATATGGACTGCCAAAATGGGTAATTAATGGGTGCTAGAACTATTCAAACCTGAGCTGGCCATAAAAGCTAAAAGGACCAAATTGAGGCCGCTGTACTTTGGCATACCATGAGATGATATGATTCATTAGAAAATATGATTATGCTAGGGAAAGTGGGAAGAGGAAGAAAAGTGGGAAAAGAGGAAGACCATATTACAGGTGCATAGACTCAATCAAGGAAGCCACAATCCTGAATTTGCAGGACCTGAGAGGGCAGTTGGTAACAGGGTGTCTTAGAAGTCTCTCATTCATAGTATTGCCATAAATGAAAACCAACTTGATGGCTTTTAGCAACATGCATTGCTACACATCCAATGTACACCAGTATGCTGATGAAACCCATCTTTATTTCTACTTTTCACCTCAATCCAAGAAAACTGTCTCTATTCTAAGGCAATGCCAGTCAGCAGTGATGGACTGTATGAGGCTGGACAAGTTGAAACTCAGTCCAGACGAGACAGAGGTGTTCCTGGTCAGTCAAAAGGCAGATCAGAGAAAAGGCATTTATTCTGTGCTGGGTAGGGTTACATTTGCCCAGAAAGGTTTGTAGTTTAGGTGTACTCTTGATTTGGGTGTACTCCTGCAGGGGAAGCACTTGATATTATCACACAGCCTTCACAGGCATGATTGGTGGTAAGGTAGGAGAAAGCCCTCTCTGTGGCTGCTCCCACACATTGGACCTCTTTCCCTAGAGAAGCTAGGATGGCTCCTTCTTTCTTGTATTTTTGGCAGCACATTACGACCCTTCTTTTCCAGTAAGGCTCTGGGAACTGATTTTTAATAAGAGAAAGGCAGCGGAATCCTGTATGACCATAATGTACTACGTAGCACTGTAACTATGGTGTTATGTAGTGGATTCCATCCAAACCCCACTAAACCCCATTTACTAGTAAGCAGCCTCCAGAATTGATGGGGTCTGTTCCCCTGTTAATCAAGAAGGGGCTGCCTGATGTTTCCACCCCTCCGGTGAGCATTCACCAGCACAACAGGCAGAAAAAGGACAGAGATTGCTCACATGAGGAATGTCATGTGAGAATGTCAAGGAGGGAATGTCAAGCAACTGCTTCTTGATCAACAGGGGAATGGATCCCTGTTTATCCCAGTGGCTGTTTACTGGTAAGTGGTGTTTGGAGGACTTTCATAGTCCCTATGTAGCCTCTAAGCCAGGGACTACATGGGGATCATGAATATGTAGCAGTGATTAACATGTAGCTGTAGGATATGTATTTGTAACTGTGCAAGAGGATTCTGGCCAGACTTTTTATGGTGTTGTGTACATGCCTTCAAGTCATTTATCAACTTATGGAGACCCCATGAATTTCACAGGGTTTTCTTAACCAAGGAATACTCAGATGTGGTTTTCCCAATTCCTTCCTCTGAAATATAGCCTACAGCACATGGTATTCATTGGCAGTTTCCCATCCAAGTACTAACTGGAACTGACCCTGTTTAGCTTCCAAAGCCAGACAGGATCTGATGCCTTTAGAGTATTTAGGGCTGTACTGTTTTTAATATTTTTTTTAAAGTAAGGACTTTTTCGGATGACTCTTTTACAGCGCAAGCAGCCTTGTCCCCGTTGCGAGGCTGCTGCACTACAGGATGTCCCTTTCGGATGATACTCTCCCCTGCTGGTACTGTTGAGTTACCATGGGGACACTGCAGCGTTATATTCGGCGGTTTTCTAATCATGATCAACTTTCGTGATTAGAAAGCCACTGAATATAACGCTGTAGTGTCCCCATGGTAACGCAACAGTACCAGCAGGGGAGAGCGTAATCCGAAAGGGCGCCCTGCAGCGCAGCAGCCTCGCAACGTGATGAGGCTGCTTGCGCTGTAAAAGAGTCATCCGAAGAAGTCCTAAGATTTTAAATGGTTTTAATTCTGTAGCTGTTTAATACTGTTTTAATCTCAATTTTGTATTTTTAAAAACTATATGGGGTTTTATTGTAATTTTCTTCCTTTCTATAAGCTGTTTGGTGTCCCAGTCTGGGAGAAAGGCAGGATATAAATAAAGTGAAACCTGGATGGATTAATTTAGTGCCCCTGTCTCACTCACTTGACTCTGGTCACAATAGCTATATATCCAGCATCAGAGAGGCTGCAAGACTTTTGTATGCTCAGAAATGGAGAGATGTATTGATTCCATTGTGAGAAGATTGGCTGACAAAGACATGCGACTTGGCTGAAATACATAAATTGACTATGGGCTTGTCTAGATGGGCTATTTATCCTGCCCTCCCCCTGTCTTGGAGCCCTACAGTCCAAGCGACACAGGGCTCTTGCCCCTCTTCACTTCTGGGCAGTCCGAGGCAAAGCTGGGATAAACCTATTTGAAACGTTTTTAAAAAAACAGCCAGGAAAACATGTGGGAAAACCCTGATCAGGCTGGCATTGGAATGTGTGTTGGAGTCACTCTGCAGCTGGGAAGGAGATCCCCAGCATGTGATCAAAGTCCCCTGCATGTGACCAGCTTCCTTCCTGGCTTCAGAGGGAGCAGTGCATGACATCATGGGGGATGCCCATCAATATTGGCTCATGTTGATGTGCGGACTTCATCCCTTTTGGTCTAGGTAATGGGGGAGGGGGAATGGGCCAGATCTGGCATATTCTGGCAGGTCTATACAAGCCCAATGTTGATTAAGGAGAAATCCTTGGTTAACTTTTCAAACAATTAGGAATTTTAAAAAAAAAATTTTTTGCAACAAAGTAAGGGGCATGTATCAATGTTGGGTTTTTTAAAATAGTAGAGTTTTGATTAAAAGTAGAAGTTGCAATATAGTATCACTTAATGGAAGTATTTTATTAGTGGAATATAATCAGTTGGGGTGGGGGGAGTCATTAGTAGTTTTGTTTGTATTAGTTTGTTTTATGTTTGTGAGTCTGTGTATATTAGTTTGTGTGTTTTATGTATTTAAAATAGGTTTGTGTTTATGTTTTTTGTTTGTGTTAATAAAAATATTTTTTAAATATTTAACCTTTGCAGATTGCTCTTTTTTGAAAAAAAAAGAGGGTGAATTTCCTGTCCCCAAACATTTCAAGAGATGCAATTCATGTTATTAATGGTTTGTACCTACTGCACTAGTTAATATAAAAAAATTATCTGTTTTCTCAAAACCAGAAATTTGGGGGGAATTTTGACAGTCCATACAGTTCTTGGAAGAGCCCAGGAGTATAAAAATGGCTCATGGAACAGCCAGAGGCACCCTTCCCTGTTACATATTGTCAGAAATAGACACTACTTTTGGAGATAAAATAGGTCCAGATTTTTTAAAAAACGAGGACTACTGCACTAAAATACAATTCTATACAAACATGTTAGTATTCAGAACATTTTTACACTTCACTTGCATCTAATCACAAAGGCTTTAATGCTTTTTAACTAGTATTTGCTTTGGGATTTCTGCCAATATTAAGTAAAGAACTTCAAAGCACTCACATCCAAATTCACAACTTGGTTTGATTACTAATCAAAGTGTTCGCCAAAATCAATGAAAGTGGTGGTGAAGACATTGTGAATGAGAAATACAAGGAGATGATATACTGTAGTCCTTTCAGTTAAAATTATATTGGACAGTTTGCAGCTATGTTTTCCCCTCCACATTTCCTTGTGTAGACTTTGGAGGGCAGTGTCATACAGTTGGCCTGGTGTGCTTGTTACCATGCCTTGCACCCACTCCTGATAATATTTCATAATTCAGCAATATTAAGATGCTCCACGAGGTCTAGTAGGTCAGGGAGGACCATAAGTGAGGTCAAGTGAACATCACCAGGACCTAAGAGAGGCGTTGTGGAAAAGTACTAGCATCCACGCCCAAGACAGAATTATGTGGAGCACCCTAGTAAACAAAGCTATCTCTGAGCTATGTGTTGAGCCCTTTTGGATGCATTGGCAATGAGTCATTTATCACAATCAGTGACCCGAACCCCTATTACCCCCCAAACACCTCTCCTCACACCTTTCCTATCCAACAATAAGGAGGTTGTCATAAACCCATCAGCTCTAACACCTCAGCCATTAATGACAATTAACGAAGTTGCAGTTTCCTTTGTTTAACTGTGGGAAACTCATCCAAGCATTGTTCTACACTCAAACACTACTTCAGGATACAAAATTGGGTATAAATATTAGCCCCAAATAATAGCCAAGTGGGCACAGTGCTGACACCATCACTCTGCCAGATTGCTGTGTCATCCTCAGCTCCAAGTCTGAGTCTTCTTCACTACCCAAAACTCTGCTCTTCAGGACTTGTAAATATCACTTATACTTCCCTGAATCTATTCCTCTATCCAACCTTTCCGCCTTAACTCTTCATTAGCCTTGTGTGATTGTTGTGAGTGTGAGTGCATGTGTGAATGCTTCCATGATTATTTTCTAATAAAAAACATTTTGTTTCACTTTAACTCAGAGTCTCAGCAGTTAGTACTGATATACACAGGTGCAAAGATCCCACAAGTTACCTGACCTCTCATACATTTGAACTAATAATTTCCCCAATTAATATAATAATTTTAGTGTCACAAGTGGGTCCCCCATGGACCCCACCAATTCAGGTAACATGCTTCTGTGATTGTCATAGTTGCCTAACAGGCAAAAGCCAGTGGAGAAAACTTCTCCTCTTGTAGAGAAGCAGAGACTTTTTAGACTTGACACCCAACCATGATTTGACGTTACAACATCGAATGTATTGTGAATGTATTCAGATTTGCACCTTCCCCTTCGTTTCTTCTCTTCTCTTTGTATGCCAATATTAACAAGTTCCAAGCATAGTTCATGGCAAACACAGCTTGCTATTGTGTCCAAACCCAGCCAACTGTGGTTTGTAGAACCATAGTTTGCTGGATTGTGATGGATCTGGGATTGGACAAAGTTCTCTACTGGCAGATCATCTTTTTCTAAATGTGTCCCAGAAAAAAAGTTCCTGACACACTTGAGGATGTCCAGCTCTAGGAGGGGTTGAGCCCTGTAGACAAGGGCTAGAATCTTGTTGGTGCACTACGCTAGCAGTGGGACAGCAGTGATGAGAGAAGATGGATAAAATCAACTGGCCCTGAGCAGCCTTTTCTTCATTGCCTTACTTCATGGCTGCTGCACCCATGGCTCTTTTCCTCTCAGTTCCATTGCCTACATTGGTGTACACCAATGAGATTCTACCCAAGGATACCTGCCTCCAGCTGATCTCTGGGAAAGAAGTTTTAGACTGGCATCCTGTTAGCGACATATGCTGGTTGGTAGAAGTCCATTTTATGCCTGCATATGTCTTTTTAGGGGATGGGATCATTGAATTCTTTTCCTCTATGCGATGACTAAACTCCTTGACAACTTATTATCCTCCTGTGCTCCCCCCTGCCCCAAACAGCTATGTAGTGACTGGTGGAAAATAAGGGACAGCTGAGAAGCATCTGGCTATGTAACATCTTCTGGCATCTCCCTGGGGTACTCTGGAAGTCTTGGAAGATGATGTTTTTGTTGTGCATCTGGCTGTAGTAACATAGCCCACCAGGCACTACATGGCTCTCCATCAGGCACTACATGGCTGTTGCAGGGGCAAAACATGGGGATAGTGAAGCCCATGGGAAGGATGAGGGGGAGAAATGCAGGTTCTTGACCTTAGTTTTATTTTTTCAGAAGCTTACAAAATTATTCTTGGAACACAAAGGATAGCTGAGTAATTTTATACCCTTAGCACATTAAGAAGAATTTAGTGAGAAATCTTGAGAAATGATTTTTAAAATAATTGGAGCCAAATATAAAGAAAGTTTATATGACAAAGGAAGGGAAAGGGATGTCTGCAAATATCTCACCCATTTTCTTTTATTACCTGATTTCCCTCTAATGCCATATTTCCCTCTGTCCTTCATAAAAATTATGAGGGCATCCTTGCTGTGCCCTTACCTGCATCATAGCTGGGACACTCTCCTCTAACTGATCAAGGTACTTTCAGAAACATGGACTGACTATAAGTAAAAAGAGTTGTCTCCAACTCACAAACCCACAGCTCCTTCTCAGACATCAATATAAACAGATAATAACCCACTATCCCCAACACACTGATATGGTTTAATGGTATAATTCTATTTGGTATAATTCTATTTGTGGGCTAAATCCAATTTTAGGACTTTATCACATGATAGATTTGTTGCAGAATTGCACTGGCTTATTTCTGTGTTTCATCTTTCTTTATCACATAATGTTGTGACCCTCGCATTGTTGCACTGCATTTCCATCATTATTGTATCACAACATTCATTGATGAGACAAACTCATTAATGCCTTCAACATTGCTGATGTTCAGCTATTGTTTCAGGTGTGATTGTTTTATTCCACTGCAGTTCCAATATTCTGGCAGTCATGTGGTGTGAGTGAGCATGGTTCTCCTCTTCTCCTCCTCCCTATTCCCAAGCAGAATGAAGTCATGTTGCTCTTACTCCTTTCCCCAGTTTTTATTTTTATTTTATTTTTTATTTGTTTTACCATACTTATGCAATTGCACTGCCATGATGGGTTGCCAGCATGCTGCAATTACAGCAGTGCCCTCCATTTGCGAGAAGTATCAAAACTGTGCAATTGCATAACTGTGGCATAAAAAAGAAAAAAAAGATTAAACAGTGCATATATGCTATGTAGAGCAGACACAGGTAGGAAGGTGGGGTCAAGTGAGGCAGTATGGAAGACTGATTGCAGGAATGTGTATCACTGAAGCAGCATCAAAAAGCTATTGGAGAGAAGCTGTGAAAGTGACTGTTTCCATACTGGTATGTTTCTCTTTGCTTAAACAATGCAATTGCTTCGAGACAACAGGCTGGTGTGATAAAGTCCAAAGTCTTACAAAGAGTGAACTCATGATAATCAAAGGGACTGAAGCTATGTGTGACTACCAACTCCCATACATTTCAATAGGTCTGTTCTTTTTGTTGTTGTGTGCCTTCTCTTTCTCTGGCTTTTCTTCACAAATGAAGATTCAGGAAGGACTCATTCCATGCTTTCTGCAAGCGTGCTGATGACTAAAAAGGCCAATCCGAGATAGACAAGTCTGGTTGCAGAAAGCACAGCAGTAGGTTTCCTTAGGTGATGTTTCCAGGTTGCAATTCTTTCTGCATTGTAGTTTCTCTTCAAGACTTGTTCGGTATGAGTTCTCAAATAAGGCTGCAGCATTGTTTTTAGGGAATAGAAACCACTGTTACCCATGGGAACCCTCTAATGTCCTAATATTTATTTGGGGAATTTAATTAACTCAATTTGGCATGTGAGAGGCCGGGCAACGGTGGGACCTTTGAACCTATATGCCGGTAATAATGGAGGAGACTCTAAGCCAAAAGGTATAATTAAATGATCTTTATTGGAAATTAATATCAACAACAATCAAACAAACACTCAGGCTTCAAACACTCACACAAGGCTATCAAAGATAGTTTGAAGTATTTGGATAGAGGGATAGAGTAAGGTGATGGCGGGTTATACTATACCAGTTTTGCAGAGCTGAGATCTTGAAGTGAACCAGCAGAGAGGAGGTTTGGGAAGCAGAATGCTGACATGAACTGATGTGGAGTCAAAAAGCAGGGGATTCGTGCACAATTGAGTGGTGTTTCAGGGTTATATTTATATGAAATAATTCTTCTGAAGGGATGTGAGGCTAGTTCGGACCATTGTTGGTGATCAATTTGGCCGAGCCTGAGATGTTGTTTCAGGGAGTCCTTGTATCACTTTTTTGGAGTGCCCCTCTTATGCTGACCTGTGGCGAGTTCACCGTAGAGTACTATTTTTGGGAGGCGATGGTCCTCCATCCTAGAAACATGCCCTGCCCAGCACAGCTGTGTTCTCAATATCATGTCCTCAATGCTGGCGATCCCTGCTTGCTCAAGGACAGCAACATTTGTCACATAGTCAGTCCAGTGTATATTTAGGATTGTGCATAAACAGCGCTGATGGAAGCGTTTGAGGAGTCGTAAGTGGTGGTGATAGGTGACCCATGTTTCAGACCCATAAAGGAGAATAGACAGAACAATGGCTCTATACACACTGATTTTTGTGCTTCGCATCAGGTGTTTATTACTCCAGACTATTTTGTAAAGTCTTCCAAATGGGCTATATACCTTTGCTAATCTGTGATCAATCTCTTTGTCAATCTTGGCATCTGAGGAGATGATGCTTCCCAGGTAGGTGAACTGCTGAATGGACTTAAGGACAGAGTTGCTGATGGCAACATGGGGATGATGGTGTTCATCCTGTGGTGCAGGCTGGTAAAGAACTTCCGTTTTCTTCATGTTGACTTCCAGCCCAAACAGCTCTGCAGCTGTTGCAAAGCAGGATGTTAGGTGCTGCAGAGCTGCTTCTGTGTGGGCAACAAGGGCAGCAGCATCAGTGAAGAGCAGCTCACGGACTAGATAGTTTAGTGTCTTAGTGTGAGCCCTCAGACGGCTTACGTTAAACAAGTTACCATTAGTACGGTAACGTATATAGATGCTGTCTTCTTCTTCAAGTTCTGCCTTGGCCCTTTGGAGCATCATGCTGAAGAAGATTGTAAATAAAGTTGGAGCAAGAACACAACCTTGCTTCACTCCATTAGTTATTAGAAAGGGCTCTGAAAGAGCATCGCCATAACTGACTTGACCGCGCTTGACCTTGTGTAGCAAGATAATCATTTTAAGGAATTTGGGGGAACATCCTAGTCTTTCCAGGATCTGCCACAGACCTTTTCTACTCACAGTGGCAAAGGCTTTGGTGAGGTCGACAAACGTTACATAGATACCCTTGTTCTGCTCCCTACATTTTTTTTGCAGTTGTCTAAGGGCAAATACCATATCTGTAGTACTCCTATTGGCTCTGAAGCCACATTGGCTTTCAGCAAGAAGTTCTTCTTCAATAGCAGGAACTAATCTGTTCAGGAGTATCCTTGCAAGGATTTTTCCAGCAATAGAGAGCAGTGTTATGCCTTGATAGTTTGAGCAATCGGATTTTGCTCCTTTTTTCTTGTACAGGGTGATGATGACTGCATCTCGGAGATCTGATGGCAGTTCCCCCTTTTCCCAGCAATTCACAAGGAGTTCATGGAATTTATCATGGAGTACATGACCTCCGTGTTTCCAAACTTCAGGTGGGATTCCATCAATCCCAGCTGCCTTGCTGTTCTTCATCTGCTGTATGGCGTTAAGGGTTTCTTCCAAAGTGGGAACTATGTCCAATTCATTTTTCATCGGTTTTTGTATCATATGTTGGATAGCTGAGCCTTGGACTACTTGGTTGGCACTAAAGAGACTTTGAAAATGTTCAGCCCATCGATTCAGGATAGAGGCTTTATCAGTAATTAATGTTTGACCATCTGTACTGTACAAGGAGCTTTGGACCTGGTAAGTAGGTCCAAACACTGCCTTAAGAGCTTCATAAAATCCTCTAGAAGCACACAGATCTGCACAGCATTGTGTCTTTTCTGCTATATTGATCCACCACTTGTTCTGCATGTCTTGGAGTTTTCGTTGAAGTTTACTACATGTGAGACAGAAAGCTGCTTTTCTTACACGGCAAGTTGGCTGGGCAAGGTATGTCTGGTGACCAGTTCTCTTCTTTGCAAACAGCTCCTGGATCTCTTGTTTGTTTTCATCAAACCAGTCTTGATTTTTCTTGTGGGAGAACCCAAGGGATTCTTCCACAGACTGGAGGATACTGTTTTTAATATGTTGCCAAGCACTGTAGGAGAAGGTTCTGTAGTTTTGTTTGCAGGTTTGCCTGGAAGTTCTTTCTCATGGTAGATTGTTGAAGATTGTTGACTTTGAGTGTCTTCTTTAAGATGCCACCCCTCTTAGGTTTGAACTTAAGATGAAGATTAAGTTTACATCGTATGAGGCGATGATCTGTCTGGTATTCTGCACTGGGCATCACTTGAGTATGACAGACATTGTGGATGTTTCTCTGGTGGACTAGAACATAGTCATTGAGGTGCCAATGTTTGGATCGGGGATGCATCCAGGTTGTCTTCAAGCTATCTTTCTGATGAAAGATAGTGTTTGTAATAGTCAGCTGTTGTTCTGCACAGAACTCTAGCAAAGGCATCCAGTATCATTGCAATTTCCAACACCATGCTTGCCTAAGACACCTTTCCAGGTTTAGGAATTCTTTCCTACTCTGGCATTAAAGTCACCAAGGATAATAATTTTATCTTCTACAGGGACTTTTTGTATGAGGTGGCGTAGGTCTGTGTAGAATTTGTCTTTCTCTACAGGGTTGGTGTGCATAGTTGGGGCAAACAGGTAGTTGGGGATGAGCTTTCATTAGGCCACCTTTTCTAGGCCCCTCTCCATATGGAGCAAGCAGTGCTCTTATTAAAAAAGGCTGCTTGGTCATTCAGGATGCTGCCGAATAAGACTGTCATCTCTTGGGTCAGCCTCGAGCGACCAAAGTCCTGAACCACCTGCATGCAGGGTTGGGTCTGCAGCTTCCAGTGCATCTTTACACCTGCCGTTTCGTCCCTCGCCTATCGCTACAGGGCTTTTTTGGAATTGGATTTGTCCTTCGAGCCTGTGCAATGGATTTTTCTGGTGAAGCGCAGTGTGCACAGAACTGGCCTCACCCTTTAAACCAAAGGTTCATCTGCTGTGGCCTTGCAAGCATTGACGGTAGCAGCGAGGTCCTCAGGTCATAGGTTTGATTAGAGTTTTCTTCTCTTAGATGGTTGGCCTTACAGGGTTGGACGAGTACTATCTACCCGGGTTTGGGATTAGAGTTTTCCTTCTCCTAGGATGGTTGCCATAAGGCTAGAGAGCCCATCCTGCCCTTTGATGCTCTTTGTCAGACCCTTCAGTTTTGACCTATCTGGCATGGGAGACCCTACCAGTGGCTATTATGCCACTGCCAGCATAGCTCAAAACATCATTAGGGTACGCAAGCCTCTCTCCCACGACAAGGGGGCGTCAATGGAGAGGGTGTGCCTTCTAGTCATTTCCAAATTATGGTAACACTAAGGTGAATCCATCATGAGATATTCTTGCAAAATTTGTTTAGCGGAGATATGCCACTGCAAGGCTTAAAGAGCATGATTTCTCCAAGGTCACCCAGTGGATTGCCATGGCTGAATGAGGTTTTGAACCCTGGTTTCCCAGAGTTCTAGTCAAACACCCAAAGTACTATACCACACTGGCTCTCTCTAGGTGGGATTAATATTGAATTTAGTTCTAAGAGAAAAATGATCTACACAGTTCCTTAATGCTGATATCTTTTGTTCTTAATCTTAAAGGGATGCAGATAATGTTTGTAATTCAGTTGTCCAGGGAAGATGAATGACAATGGTTTCAACTTTGTTACCTCCCCTCCCCAAATATTTGCCAGCTGGAGTTCTGCATTTTTTTTTAGCCCACTAACATTTGAAATGTACTGTTCTTTTTTTCTCTCATCTCTCAATGATACTGATCTGTTCATGTGATTAGAACACTGTGAATCACTGAGAGTAAATGGCCCTTTTCAGGATATGCAGCAGAATCGAAGAGATCCATTTGTCAAGCCTGCACAAAAACAAGGACTGCTCATAGCAGCAGGTCACTGAATCTAAATCACAGATGAATGGCGGAATTAATAGTACAGCTGCTACAAATGTTTCAAGGTAATGTACCATCATTATTGAAAACAATGCAGAATTTGGATAATCCTAGTTTACAAGAACCTGTGGGGAGAAAAATATACAATAAAAACTGAATTCCTGTGTTGAAATAGTCTTCCAAAATGATTTGAACTTGCCAAGAAAATATTTCTGGTAAACTTTCATTAGCTGGTGAGTAGGAGTTCTCTCTACCTACCCATTGTGCAAATTGTAAGTAGGGTTGCCAGAATGAAAACTTGAGAGGGCTCCTGTTCCTTTTAATGAATGTGTAAAAAGAGAGGTATTCAGCAGGTGTTGTTCTGCATGCAATCATCCCTCTTCTTTGTTATCAACTGCCTTCCAGTTGACTTCAGAGATTATCAGACAGGAACACAAAAAGCGTTCCTGTCCCACAATCTCCAGACCTGTTCCTGTCCCAGCACAATAACCCTCACTGTCAGACTTACCTTCTCTTGCTCCAAAGGCAGGCCAGGCATGAACAGAGCTCTAAAAGAGCTCTGTTCACTTCCTGGATCAAAATCTCGCCTCTTCTTGTGAGAAGACATGAGCGTGGGAAATTAAAATAAAAATAAATAACAAAAAAGAGTTTACACAAGTACATAAACACACTAAAAAAAATAACAAGTAACCCAGGGAGGTTCATAAAAAGAGGGTAGTCTACCTTGTTTTTGTGATCCCACCCAGAAGTGTTCTGGCAGGACCGCCTATTGACACTGTATTCACAGCAGGACAAAGGTGCAAGGTTTCAAACACCAGCAATGCCGGCACAGAAACAGAATGGGTGCTCTATTGATGGCTCGGCCTGTCAATTAAATAGAACACCATAGTAATGCTAGTCGGACGCAAAAGCACATTATCGTCTGATAATAGCATCCTTTTGCATTCTGCTGGTGTTGTTACGGCGCCACATTAGCTGCATCTGATAATCTCCTTCGACTTAGGTGGCCCCATGGAATGAGGCACCTCCAAGACCACCTGTCCTTAACTGTTCAGCTCAGGGCCATGGGCTCCTTGATTGAGTGTATCCACCTGGTATGCAGCTTTCTTCTCTTTCTACTGACCTCCACCTTTCCTAGCATTACAGGCTGCATCCCCACCCCAAATATGCAGGACATACATTCCTGGACTTAGTGCAGATATATGAAACCACGTATAATAGCAAACCACCATATTATACCATAGACTCATACTGTGTGTGGGGGGGGGCTAGAAAATGCCTAGAATACACAACTCTAAGCATCTGGCGCAACTCTATGGTTAGCTTCCAGTGTAAGTAGACCATAGAGTTGTTCTGGAGGACCTCCCTATGCCTAGAGGGACCACCTCCAGCACAACTCTGTAGTCCTCCAGATGCCTAGAGAGGCCTTTCTGCCCAATTGTGGGGAAGTGAAACCATGGATACCAATACTGTTTAAACAAGGGGCAACCTGTATTGTCTTTTCTCATGAGCCTTCTCATGATACACAATCATTATAGATACAGGAGCCCATTTTCTTTCTTGCATATTTATAAGCACTGCATCCCACTATGCTCCCTGATCAATCTTTTTGTCTCCAAATGTCCTCAAAGAGGCTTGGAGGCATTTTTGCTACTCCTCCCCCCCCATTTTAGGGCTAAGAAAATACTTTTTTTTATAAGAGAGGAAGTGGCTTTCAGACACTTCTTGTTTGCTAAAAAGGCCTCTCCAGAGCTTGAAATGACCAATGCCCCTCTACAAACATGGTGAACCCCCCACAAGTCCTAGAGGGCATTTGGAGACAACATAATTTTTGCAGGACGGTGGAATTAGATTTGGGGCAAATTAGACTTTCTAGCCTCCCACAGATATCCATCTCTGTTGTAGACGGACCCGAACTAGGTCTGATCACTCAACAGGTATCATCTGTCTGACAATGTGGATCATTGATTGATAAGGATAAATAAGATTGATATCTGATAATGTAGATTATTGATTGATCAATTTGTATGGCATTGTGCTTGGTGTATGAAGACAGGCCCATATGAATACATCCCATTCTTTTGGAAATGTAAGGATAGAATATTGCCATGGTTACCAAAGAATGATCTGAACCATTGTATTCCAGTTGTTGAATAATCTTTTTTAAAACCCAACTTTTCTAATGCTCCTTTTGCTTTGTGTCAAGTCTTTGAAGTTATACTTATTTAAGAGAATTGTATTCCTGTTCCACCTATAGTTGAAACCCCAGGATTTCTCCTTATAGATCAAAACAGAATGTCACATTTCATACAACACTGCACTATAATTGCATCCAGCCACAGGACCTTTACACTTCTCAAAAAAAGTCATGGGCAAAAGGTACTACTTGGAGATCTGAGAAAACATCAGATTTTCTCAGTAGGGATTTTGAAATAGATCTGAAGATTGTCTTGTTCAGAAATTGCCAGCTGACAGCCAGTGAGGTGTATCTGGCATAGCTTGTATTTTTTAAAAGCAGCTTTTCCAAGCTTTAGCAGCTGGACCTCAAGTGTGTTTTGTTGGCTCTTTAGTAGCTTGAGGACTCTGGGCTGAGGCCATAGAACCAAAGAATCTTAGAGTTGGAAGATAACTTCAAGGGCCATCTAGTCCAACTCCCTTCCATGCAGGAATACATAACTGAAGCAGTCCTGAGACATGCCCATCAACACTCTGTTTAAAAACCTTCAAAGAAGGAGAGTGCTCTGAAGCAGTCCTTTCCACTGTCAAACTGCTCTTAAAGTAAAGAGGTTCTTCCTAAAGTGGAATCTCTTTTCTTGTAATCTGAATCTACTGGTTTATGTTCTAGTCTGGAGCAGAAGAAAACAAGCTCTTTTCAACCTCTGGATGACATCCCAAAGATGACTATCATGTTACTTCTCAGTGTTCTCTTCTCCAAGGTAAACATACCTAGCTCCTTAAGCTATTTTTCAGAGGTCTCGGTTTCCAGACCTTTGATCAACTTGGTCTTCCTCCCCCAGCTTGTAGATACTCTTCTTGAACTGTGGTGCCCAGTACTGGACAGATGAGGTAGAATAGGCTGGTGTACTGCTTCCCTTGATCTGGACACTATGCTCCTGTTGATGCAGCCCAGAATTCTTGTTGATGCAGCCCAGAATGTGATGGATTTTTTGGCTATCACATCATGCTGTTGATTCATGTTTAGCTTGTAGTCTACCAAGAGCCCTAGATCCTTTTCACACATACTGCTTTCAAGCCAGCTGTCACCCATCCTATAAATGTATACTTCATTTTTTCTGCTTAAATGTGTGTGTGTGTGCTTTCAAGTTGTCTGTCAACTTATGATGACCCCATGAATTTCATAGGGTTTTCTTAGGTGAGGAATACTCAGAAGTGGTTTTGCACTGGGCCCAGGACAAAGCCTTGAAGAAACCCTACCAGTCACTTCTCTCCAGGATGAAGAGCAGGCATTAGTGAGTACTCTCTGGGTTTGGTTGGTCAGCCAATTGTGAATCCACTTAACAGTAGCACTGTATACCCTACAGTTCACCAGCTTGAATATCATGGGGAACCTTGTCAAAAGCCTTACTAAAATTAAGATATATTGAAATCTGCAGCTTTCCCCTGATCTACCAAGCTTGTAACTCTCTCTATATATAAAAGGGTAAAATTAGTTTGGCATGGCTTGTTTTTGAGAAACTCATGTTAGTTCTTGGTAAACAGCATTCTTTTCTAAGTGTGCATAGTTGTTGTGTGGCTTCAAATCATTTCAGACTTATGATGACCCTAAGGCTATCATGGGTTTTTCTGAGTCTGAGATTATGTGACTTGCCCAAGGTCACCCACTGGGCTATCATGCCCAAGTGGGGATTTGAACCCTGGTCTCCAGTATCATAGTCCAACACTCAAACCACTGCTGGCTCCACTAGCTGTCTAATAGACTTCATCCAGCCCTGGAGACTTGAAAATAATCAGATTTTACTCAGGTATTCTTTTACAACCTGTTCATCTATTCTGGGCTCTAGTACCTTTGTGGCATCATTTGTTTTATTTTCACCAGTCAGAGCACTGTTTTCCTCTTGGGAGAAGACTAAAATAAAGGAACAGATCTGCTTAGTCTCTCTCCCCTGTTAGCATTTTGCCAACTTCTCTATGTAGTGACCCTCCTGTCTCCTTGTTCTTCCTCTTGCTCCAAACTTAGCCACCCTCCTTATCATTTTTTACCTCTCTATCAAGCCTGAGCTCATTCTGGATTTTTGCTTTTCTGACTTTTTCTATACACTTACTGCATATTCATCTGTATTCTTCTTTGGTGACCCCCCCATTTTTCTATGAGTTACTGTATACATGCCTTAGTCCTTCGAGGGCTATGGCAGAGTTCGAAGAAGAAGACGGCATCTATATATGTTACCGTGCTGATGGTAGCTTGTTTAACGTAAGCCATCTGAGGGCTCACACAAAGGACTTTTTCGGACTTGTCAAAAATAACGCAAGCAGCCTCGTCGCGTTGCGAGGCTGCTGCGCTGCAGAGCGTCAGTTTCGTATGATGCTCTCCCCTGCCGGTACTGTTGCGGTACCGCGGGGAGATTTGAGCATCATATTTTGCTGGTTTTTAAGCACGATCAACTTTCATGCTTAAAAATCGACGAAATATGATGCTCAAATCTCCCCGCGGTACCGCAACAGTACCAGCAGGGGAGAGCGTCATACGAAACCGACGCTCTGAAGCGCAGCAGCCTCGCAACGTGACGAGGCTGCTTGCGTTATTTTTGATGCGTCCGAAAAAGTCCTAAGACTCTAAACTATCTAGTCCATGAGCTGCTCTTTGCTGATGATAATGCCCTTGTTGCCCACACAGAAGCAGCTCTGCAGCGCCTAACATCAACAACTGCAGAGCTGTTTGGGCTGGAAGTCAACCTGAAGAAAATGGAAGTTCTCTACCAGCCTGCACCACCGGACAAACACCACCATCCCCACAATGCCGTTGGCAAATCTGTGCTCAAGTCCATTCAGCAGTTCACCTACCTGGGAAGCATCATCTGTTCAGATGCCAAAATTGACAAAGAGATCGATCACAGATTAGCAAAGGCATATAGCGCATTTGGAAGACTTTACAAAAGAGTCTGGAGTAACAAACACCTGAGGTGAAGCACAAAAATCAATGTGTATAGAGCCATTGTACTATCTATTCTCCTTCATGGGTCTGAAACATGGGTCACCTATCGCCACCACTTACGACTCCTCGAACGCTTTCATCAGCGCTGTATACGCACAATCTTAAATATACACTGGACTATGTGAGGAATGTTGCTGTCCTTGGGCAAGCAGGGATCACCAGCATTGAGGCCATAATATTGAGAACACATCTGCGCTGAGCAGGGCACATTTCTAGGATGGAGGACCATTGCCTCCCTAAAATAGTACTCTACGGTGAACTCGCCATAGGTCAGTGTAAGGGGGCACTCCAAAAAGTGATATAAGGACTCCCTGAAACAACATCTCAGGCTCGGCCAAATTGATCACTAACAATGGTCCACCATGGCCTCACATCGGGGGGCATGGAGATGCATTATCCACAATGCTGCAGCCTTATTTAAGAATTCACGCCGAACAAGTCTTGAAGAGAAATGACAACGCAGAAAGAATCACAACGTGGAAATATCACCCAAGGAGACCTTCTGCTGTGCTTTCTGCAACTGGACTTGTTTATCTCAGATTGGCCTTTTTAGTCATCAACGCGCTTGCAGAAAGCACGGGATGAGTCCTTCCTGAATCTTTGTTTGTGAAGAAAAGCCAGAGAGAGAGACTGTATACATTCCTTTTAAAAATCTTGCTTTATCTGAAAGTTCTGTGTATGCCCACCTTGGTTTCCTTAGACACCTCCAATTTTCCTTCTTTGGAATTGTTTGCAACTGTGCCTTCAACATCTTACCTTTAAGAAGCTCACATTCACCATGAACTCTCTTCCTTTTGAGCATTTCTTAACTATGGGATATCACCAAGTATTTCTCTAAGTTTACTAAATCAGCTTTCTTGAAGTCCAAAGTGCATGCATAATAATGTCATCTCTGTCAGTTAAGATCAAATTGAAAAAAAGCTACCCCCTCTCCCACCTTGTTGTCTCCCTACTTTATGTACAATGAAATCATCAGCAAGGCTGTTGAGGAATTTGTTGGACCTTACATTCCTGGCAGTGCAGGACTTTCAATAAATGTCAGGGTGGTTGAAGTCTCCCATTATTACTTTAACTCTGTATTTTGAATGTTTGGTCATTTTGTTTTCAGAAGGCATCATCCAGCTCTTCAGTCTAGCTGGAGGCCTGTAATAGACCCCCACCCCACACACAATGATGTCTCTGTTGTTCCTCTTCCCTTTAATTTTTACTCAAATGTTCTCAAGCTGTTTCCCATGCTCTAAGTAATGGAACACCTCACAGATGTACACATCCTTGCCATGAAATGCTACTCCTCCTCCTTTTCTGATTGGCCTGTTTCTTTGGAACAGGTTATACCTCCTTCATTACTATATCCTAACACTGAGAGGGAAAATGTGTGATAAATGAAAATACACATACAAGCTTCCAAACAGTTCAGCCAAACAATCAACCTTGACTGCCTAAATACAAGTTCATAAAATCATAGAGTGAGAAGAAACCACAAGAGCCATCCAGTCCAACCCCCTGCCATGCAGGAATACACAATCAAATGATTCCCGACAGATGGCCATCCAGGCTCTGTTTAAAAGCCTCCAAAAAAGTAGACTCCACCACACTCTGAAGCAGTGCATTCCACTGCTGAACAGCTCTTACTGTCAGGAAGTTCTTCCTAATGTTTAGGTGGAATCTCTATCATCTCTCTCCTCAAAGAGTCACTCTGAGACTCTACATTGTCCTGATCTGGTTCATGCATGGGATCAAAAAACTGAGGTTCAAATCCTATGTTTCAGTTCACACTAGAAGAGGCTAGGTTAAGGAGCCATTGGTTGTTCTCTTATGGTGCCTCCATGTTGCATAATTACAATGCTTTGATACCTCTTTAACTGCCATAGCTCTTTCCTATGGAATCCTGGAAGTTATAGTTTCATAAGGTACTTAGAATTTCTAGAGAGCAATAACACTATTGTTCAGAAGAGTGCACTTGAGCTTTCCAGCAGAGAACGCTAACTGCCTCACTTAACTACAAATCCTAGGATTCCACAGGATAGAACCATAACAGTTAAAGTAATATCATACTGCTATAATGGTGCAGTGTGGAAGATAAACAGAGTGAACATCTGAGGTAGAGGAGAAGGAGGGCTAATCCTTGGATGGAAGTCATTTTTTTTTTGGATCTTTAGCCATTACTGAGTTTAAAATATGCCATGTTTATAGATGCCAAGGAACTTAATAGAGACAGGCAAAGTGTTCACTATGAAACATATATATTTCTGGATACTTCATGTATGCATTTGCTCATGGTTAGCAGGGAGGGCTTTGTCGCGTATTTTCTCCTTCAGGTGTAACTGTCCTTTCGATACTATTTTTCATAAAATTGAGCAACATTAGAAATTAAATCTGGCGCAAACTGGTTACAAGTGACTATGTATCACAGCCCATTAAATTGGTCTGTAGCACTTTCTTTCTGGAAATCAGAATACTGTAAAGACTGTTGACAAGCTCCCTTCTGCTCCTCATCTCTCTCTCTCTCTCTGGCTTTTCTTCGCAAATGAAGATTCAGGAAGGACTCATTCTGCACTTTCTGCAAGTGCCCTGAAGACTAAAAAGGCCAATCCGAGATAGACAAGTCCGGTTGCAGAAGGCACAGCAGAAGGTTTCCTTGGGTGATGTTTCCAGGTTGTGATTCTTTCTGCATTGTCGTTTCTCTTCAAGAATTGTTCGGTGTTGAATTCTCAAATAAGGCTGCAGCATTGTGGATAGTGTGTCTCCATGCCTCCCGATGTGAGGCCATGGCAGACCATTGTTGGTGATCAATTTGGCCAAGCCTGAGATGTTGTTTCAGGGAGTCCTTGTATTGCTTTTTTGGAGTGCCCCTCTTACGCTGACCCGTAGAGTACTATTTTTGGGAGGCGATGGTCCTCCATCCTAGAAACATGCCCTGCCCAGCGCAGCTGTGTTCTCAATCTCATGGCCTCAATACTGGTGATCCCTGCTTGCTCAAGGACAGCAACATTCGTCACACAGTCAGTCCAGTGTATATTTTGGATTGTGCATATACAGCACTGATGAAAGTGTTTGAGGAGTCGTAGGTGGTGGTGATAGGTGACCCATGTTTCAGATCCATAAAGGAGAATAGACAGTACAATAGCTCTATACACACTGATTTTTGTGCTTCGCGTCAGGTGTTTGTTACTTCAGACTCTTTCATGAAGTCTTCAAATGTGCTATATGCCTTTGCTAATCTGTGATCGATCTCTTTTTCAATCTTGGCATCTGAGGAGATGATGCTTCCCAGGTAGGAGAACTGCTGAATGGACTTGAGCACAGATTTGCCGACGGCAATGTGGGGATGGTGGTGTTTGTCCTGTGGTGCAGGCTGGTAAAGAACTTCCGTTTTCTTCATGTTGACTTCCAGCCCAAACAGCTCTGCAGCTGTTGCAAAGCAGGATGTTAGGCGCTGCAGAGCTGCTTCTGTGTGGGCAACAAGGGCAGCAGCATCAGTGAAGAGCAGCTCACGGACTAGATAGTTTAGTGTCTTAGTGTGAGCCCTCAGACGGCTTAAGTTAAACAAGTTACCATTAGTACGGTAACGTATATAGATGCTGTCTTCTTCTTCAAGCTCTGCCGTAGCCCTTTGAAGCATCATGCTGAAGAAGATTGTAAATAAAGTTGGAGCAAGAACACAAACTTGCTTCACTCCATTAGTTATTAGAAAGGGCCCTGAAAGGCATTGCCATATCTGACTTGAGCACACTGGCCCTCGTGTAGCAAGATAATCATTTTAAGGAATTTGGGGAACATCCTAGTCTTTCCAGGATCTGCCACAGACCTTTTCTACTCACAGTGGCAAAGGCTTTGGTGAGGTCAACAAATGTTACATAGAGACCCTTGTTCTGCTCCCTACATTTTTTTTGCAGTTGTCTAAGGGCAAATACCATATCTGTAGTACTCCTATTGGCTCTGAAGCCACATTGGCTTTCAGGAAGAAGTTCTTCAGCAATGGCAGGAACTAATCTGTTCAGGAGTATCCTTGCAAGGATTTTTCCAGCAATAGAGAACAGTGTTATGCCTTGATAGTTTGAGCAATCGGATTTTGCTCCTTTTTTCTTGTACAGGGTGATGATGACTGCATCTCGGAGATCTGATGGCAGTTCCCCTTTTTCCCAGCAATTCAAAAGGAGTTCATGGAATTTATCATGGAGTACATGACCTCCGTGTTTCCAAACTTCAGATGGGATTCCATCAATCCCAGCTGCCTTGCCGTTCTTCATCTGCTGTATGGCCTTAAGGGTCTCTTCCAAAGTGGGAGCTATGTCCAATTCATTTTTCATCAGTTTTTGTATCATATGTTGGATAGCTGAGCCTTTGGACTACTTAGTTGGCACTAAAGAGACATTGAAAGTGTTCAGCCCATCGATTCAGGATAGAGGCTTTATCAGTAATTAATGTTTGACCATCTGTACTATATAAGGAGCTTTGGACCTGATAAGTCGGTCCAAACACTGCTTTAAGAGCTTCATAAAATCCTCTATGATCACCCAGATCTGCACAGCATTGTGTTTTTTTCTGCTATTTTGATCCACCACTTGTTCTATATGTCTCGGAATTTTTGTTAAGTTTACTACATGTGAGACGGAAAGCTGCTTTTCTTACATGGCAAGTTGGCTGGGCGAGGTATGCCTGGTGAGCAGTTCTCTTTGCCAACAGCTCCTGGATCTCTTGGTTGTTTTCATCAAACCAGTCTTGATTTTTCTTGTGGGAGAACCTGAGGGAATCTTCTGCAGACTGGAGGATACTGTTTTTGATATGGTGCCAAAGCACTGTAGGAGAAGGATCTGTAGGATGGTCTTCACATTTTGTTTGCAGATTTGCCTGGAAGTTATCCCTCATGGTAACTTTTTGAAGATTGTTGACTTACATTCTCCTCTTTAAGATGCCACCCCTCTTAGGTTTGAACTTAAGATGAAGATTTAGTTTACATCTGACGAGGCAATGATCTGTTTAGCATTCTGCACTGGGCATCACTTGGGTATGACGGACATCGCGAATGTTTCACTGGCGGACTAGAACATCGTCAATGAGGTGCCAATGTTTGAATTGGGGATGCATCCAGGTTGTCTTCAAGCTATCTTTCTGATGAAAGATAGTGTTTGTAATAGTCAGCTGTTGTTCTGCACAGAACTCTAGCAGGAGGCATCTGTTATCATTGCAACTTCCAACACCATACTTGCCTAAGACACCTTTCCAGGCTTCGGAGTTCTTTCCTACTCCGGCATTGAAGTCACCAAGGATAATAATTTTATCTTCTGCGGGGACTTTTTGTATGAGGTGGCGTAGGTAGAATTTGTTTTTCTCTACAGTGTCGGCTTGCATAGTTGGGGCACATATACTAAAAAGAACAACATGTGGGAGGCGTAAGGAAATAATGCGATCAGAGTGTCCTGTTGGCAAGGTTTCAAGTTTGGAGGCAATGGAGTTTTTAATCATAAAGCCTACTCCTGAAAGATGTTTTTCGGTTTGGGGTTTGCCAGAATAGTAAAGTGTTTAGCCGGCGCCGTGTTTTTTAGCGCTGCCTTCCTCATGGAGACGAACTTCACTAAGAGCAGCGATGTCAATATTAAGTCATGATAGTTCATGTGCTATTAGAGCAGAACAACGCTCAGGCTGTCCCCTATCTTCAGAGTCTCGTGATGTTCTGATGTTCCAGCATGCAAGTGTCAGTTTATTTACACCTTTGGAGGCTGGTGTGTCCCTTTGTTTCTTTGCCTTGGTTTGACCGCATCAGAAGATGCCTGTTGGTTGTGGCTAGCCAACCAGGTAGATGGGGATGAGCTTTTGTTAGGCCACTTTTTCTAGGCCCCTCTCCATATGGAGCAAGCAGTGCTCTCCTTAAAAAAGACTGCTTGGTCGTTCAGGATGCTGCCGAATAAGACTGTCATCTCTTGGGTCAGCCTCGAGCAACCAAAGTCCTGTACCACCTGCATGCAGGGTTGGGTCTGCAGCTTCCAGTGCATCTTTACACCTGCCGTTTCATCCCTTGCCTATCGTTACAGGGCTTTTTTGGAACTGGATTTGTATTTCAAGCCTGTGCAATGGATTTTTCTGGTGGAGCGCAGCCTGCACAGAACTGGCCTCACCCTTTAAACCAAAGGTTATTCTGCTGTGGCCTTGCAAACATGGATGGTAGCAGCGGGGTCCTCAGGTTGTAGGTTTGATTAGAGTTTCCTTCTCTTAGATGGTTGACCTTACAGGGTTGGACGAGCACCATCTACCCGGGTTTGGGATTAAGGTTTTCCTTCTCCTAGGATGGTTGCCATAAAGCTAGAAAGCCCATCCTGCCCTTTGACGCTCTTTGTCAGACTCTTCGGTTTTGACCTGTCTGGCATGGGAGACCCTACCGGTGGCTATTATGCCACTGCCAGCATAGCTCAAAACATCATTAGGGTATGCAAGCATCTCTCCCACAACAAGGGGGTGTCAATGGAGAGGTGCTCCTCATATATGTTTAAGTGAACTAGCTGACTACTTCTGAACATTTTAGCATGTACATTTTTATAGGAATTGTATCTGTTTTAAAATCTGGCTTGATTCCTGTTGGTATCATACACACGTGTAAGTTCCCTTAAACATAAGAGCTGCAACCCTGCCATGGGAGATGTAGCTATGATAGTATCTAACCCAACCCTCCCAAACCCACCTTTTCTCAGATGCAGCCCCTCAAACCTGGCTTTTCTGGTTGATGGAGCAGCAAATCAGTGTCCAGCTCTTTTCCTATAGCTGGACATGCAACAAAATGCATCCACAGGGGCCTCTGGACTTTTTTGGCCAAGGTGCAGTGGACATACTCTGTTCATGGTTCTGAAGTTCTGTAAGCATACCCTCTTCACATAAAGTTGTGTATTCTTGAATGGTACATAACTATTTGTCAGCACCTTCAACCACTTGATTGATTGGGACTGCAGAGATAGACATTGTGCATTCTCCATTTCATAATGGGACAATACGGAAGTACGCTGGCAGATACACAATTGCAGAACATTCAGCAGAAGGGTGGTATAAATCTCTTGGGGTTGTTGTTTCTGTTGTGCTATTTCCTGGATCATAATCATCATTTTAAAAAACCCACTGACTGTTGGTGCTCGAAATTGCCACTGAATGCTCCAGGACAACAGAAATGTCATCTGGTTGGGTTGCTAAGGTTGCCGAGTTAGCCGAAGTTGCTATACCAACATTTTTAAAGGAAAAGCCAATCGAAGACTTTGTGAAAGATTGGAAACTATTTATGGACTTTTTGAGCAATAAGAAATGTAATGATGAAATAATCTGTTGTTATTGTTACTAATAAATTTAGTAGTAGGATCTGTAATGGCAGAAGCACGCACACACGCATGCACACACACACAAACACACACACACACACACACACACGTTCTACCATTGTATGTATATGTAATTAAAGTATATATCCTTTTTATTTTTCTGTATTACAGCTAGGATGTGGGGGTGGAGGTGGTCAGAGTGTTTTAGTTATATATTTTGTTTTTTCTTTGCCCCCTTCTTTTTCTTTCTTTTGTCTTTAGACCTTTTTATTTTTTCTCCTTTTATTGGTTTTCTGTTTTCTTTATGAATGTATTCTTTGAATGGATATTACTTTGATTCTGACTACAAATTAAATTGATTTAAAAACAAAAATGTCATCTGGTTATTTTTTTTTAAAAAAAACTCTCAGCATGACTGGTACAAATGTAACAGCAACATTTATTCTGGCTGGAGGAGTCCTTAGACAGTTTAGACCCAGTAACCCACATCCTAAGGAGGAATTTTAGCAAACATGCAAGAATGAAGATATACACAGTTATCACATTGTGAAATAGCAAACGTTATGGTAAAGTTTCATAAATTGCAATCGTGATTAGAAAACCGCCGAATATAACGCTGCAGTGTCCCCGCGGTAACGCAACAGTACCAGCAGGGGAGAGCGTCATCCGAAAGGGATGCTCTGCAGCGCAGCAGCCTTGCAATGCGACGAGGCTGCTTGTGCTGTAAAAGACTCATCCAAAAAAGTCCTATTAGTGGATAACAGGAATAAGTAGCTAATACAGTATCTTTAGGATGGGGTTAGGGCAGTGGCTCTTAACCTTTTCTTTACCATGGACTCCCTTTAAATATCTTTGGTTGCTCTGGACCCCCAAGACTTAACTCAACATTTAAAACCACCACCACAACATTACACCACCAATTAAGCCATCCCTCAGAGGCACTGGAGGGTGAGGTAAAACTTTTCTTCTGCTTCTTCCTGCAAGTTTGTGGCTGGAACAGATTAAATAGCAATTCGCAGGGCGGGCCAGCCAGCCAGCCTTCGCCTTGTCTCCTGTCACATGGCCACTCCACTTCAGGGAGGAGGTGGGCCAAGCAGCCTTTAAGCCTTCATGGACCCCTTGTGAGGACACTGCAGCCCCCTGGGGTTCTCCGGACCACAAGTTAAAAACCACTGGGTTAGGGCTAACTCAACAAAACAGACTCAACAAGATCCAGCCAGGCTTCTGGAACAAAGTCTGAGGTTATATAGTTGGCTGGATTCATTTCAAGAGATGCTAGAATCAAGGGTTAAGAAATCTGAGGACATTATCAGACGTGGCAAAATCATGTGATAATGATGACAAGCTATCGGGAACGGGCCCCCTATAGCATGATGTTGTCGTCCCCATGTTCCTCAATTGTTCCACTGCTATGAAGAAGGCATTATTTTTAATTAATGGGCCAAGCAGTGAATTGATCTCCCATACTGTTTTTTTCACGGTATTGCTTGTGTGCAAAACCGTGTCCCATTCTGCTCGTGTGATTACAGTGTCAATGGGTGGTCCCTGCCAGAAAGCCTCTTGGTGAGAACGCGAAAACTAAGTATGGGGCCCTCTTTTTATGAACCTCTCTGTTTTTCTGGCAATTTTTTTTAGTTTGTTTCAGTGCTTGTGTGTTCATTTTCTTTGTAAATTCAGGTGTTTTTAGATTTTTAAGTGCACTTGCATCTTCCTGCGAGAACTGCTGAAGTCTCATCCATGTGAAAACGTGGAAGTAAACAGTGCTAGTGATCATGGTGCAATAATTCAGTGGCGGTTCTTTCTTGTGATTACACCACCATGTGATAAGAAGTGTTATTATGCCAGGATACTTGCGCTTTTAAAAATAGTGGGACAAAAAGTTATTAGACGCTTGTCTGATAATGTCCTAAGTTTCAGGAGTTGCTAAGAGGAGGGAAAAAGAGAAAAAGGTTCAAAAGTGCAGGCAATAAAGCCACACATACTCATACACACACCAGTAAGGGAGTAGGTGTTGAGAAAATACTTCCTGAAAAGTATATTTAGGGGTGAGAGAGATCACTTGTCCTGAAGAAGTGCTGAGGAGCTCTGCAATTCTGATTAGATCAGTGGGAAGTCAGAGAGAGATTTTAGAGGCAAAGTAACCAAAGTCTTCAGGGCTACAGCCAGGATTTTAAGAGAGAAAATAAACTAATGAAATTCTCTAGCTAAATCCTGCATGGGGGGAGGGATTGTGAGAGGGATTTCTTTTAAGCCTAGAGTTTCAAGCTTCAGTTGGTTCAGCTTAGATGGAGCAAGGCAAAGGCCAGCCTGCAATTTTAGCAATGTTTCAATATGAAGTCCCCACATACTGGGGTTTTAGTGCTATGAGTCAACTTTAACTGCCATGGCAACATCCTATGGAATCCTGGAACTTGCAGTTTAGGGAGGGGTGTTGAGAATTTTCAGTCGGAGAGCTCTAGTGCCTCAGCGAACTACAAGCTCTAGGATTCCATAGGATGGAGTCAGGGCAGTTCAGTCAATAACCTCATAGTGCTATAATTGTTTAGTATGAAAGGGCTCCAGGAGGCAGGAAGCTTCCCCCCTCTCCAGGGATCAGAGTTCATTGTCAGAGATGGAAGTAGCAAGGAGGCCCCTGCCCCAGAACGAATGACCCTTGACGTGTAAATTTTATAAGTATTGGGGGTGGGTTGGCAGAACCTTGATCTTCAAGATAAAGAAAACCAACAGCATGGCTGTGTGCCACTTTGGCTTTCCTTAAAGGCATTGCAGGGTGTAGGCATACCTTATTTAACAAAGCCCCTGACAAAAAAAAGCTCCTTTTTATGCCTGCCCACTGCCCCCCTTTCCTTCTAAAGAAGCTGGGAAGTTTTTTTTTTTTTTTTTTTTTAAGCTGCATTGGCATTCTCTCTCTGGCTTTTCCTCGCAAACAAAGATTCAAGAAGGACTCATCCCGCACTTTCTGCCAGCGTGCTGATGACTAAAAATGCCAATCTGAGATAGACAAGTCCAGTTGCAGAAAGCACAGCTGTAGGTTTCCTTGGGTGATGTTTCCAGGTTGTGATTCTTTCTGCGTTGTCATTTCTCTTCAAGACTCATTCGGCGTGAGTTCTTAAATAAGGCTGCAGCATTGTGGATAGTGCGTCTCTATGCCTCCCAATGTGAGGCCAGGGCGGACCATCAATTTGGCCGAGCCTGAGATGTTGGTTCAGGGAGTCCTTGTATTGCTTTTTTGGAGCGCCCCTCTTACGCTGACCTGTGGCAAGTTCACCATAGAGTACTATTTTGGGGAGGCGATGGTCCTCCATCCTAGAAATGTGCCCTGCCCAGCACAGCTGTGTTCTCAATATCACGGCCTCAATGCTGGTGATCCCTGCTTGCTCAAGGACAGCAACATTTGTCACATAGTCAGTCCAGTGTATATTTAGGATTGTGCGTATACAGTGCTGATGAAAGCGTTCGAGGAATCGTAAGTGGTGGTGATAGGTGACCCATGTTTCAGACCCATAAAGAAGAATAGACAGTACAATGGCTCTATACACACTGATTTTTGTGCTTTGCCTCAGGTATTTATTCAATCTTGGCATCTGAGGAGATGATGCATCCTTAGAGGGATGGCAAATGAGGGCTGGAGAAACAGCTGGTGTTGGGTTACAGCAGCATGCTTGTGGTAAACAATGCAATAAAAGCTGGAGTCCCAAAATAATGGGGTTTTGCTCCAGCTGATCCTACTGTACCCATTTGAGCCTGCCTAGGATAGGCAAGGTAAATAGCATCTGCCTCTAGAATCCCTTACTGAGCATTAGTCAACAGCAAAACAGAGAGAAACGGGGAGAGCAGATAAGCTTGGCTTACCAGTTAACCTCCAGGGTATTAAAAAAGCATAGATCTATACATCTGGTTGCCAAAATGGAAATCAAAAGAACAGTGGAGGCTGGTGAAAGAAGAGTCATTCCTGGATGTATTTTGGTAGAAGACTTCAAGTGGTCTCTAGAAGGTTCAAAATGTTTTTGTTCAATTATACAAGGCTGACCTAATCTGGTTGTTTCATTTTTTTAGTTTTGAATAATTTTTCCCCCAGAAACACGTTGAACTGTTTCTTCTTTATTTGTGTGTGGTTTCCTCATTATTTCTACCTCTGGTACCAAATTTCCTGTTAAAAAAGTAATGCTGAAGAACACATCTACTTTGATAATTGAGGTATACCACCACCTCCTCCTCCTCCTCCTCCTCCTCCTCCTCCTTCTTGTTCTTCTTCTTCTTCTTCTTCTTCTTCTTCTTCTTCTTTTTTTTTTGCTGCTTAACAAAAAGTTAGCATTCTCAGATATTAAAGGGCTTGTCTACATGGGCAAAATATCCCACCTTGCCCCTGTCTCAGAGCCCTGCAGTCCTGATGACTCAGGGCATTTGTCCCATTCTGCCCCTGGGCACTACTCACAGCCCCTGGAGCAGATACAGGGCTCTGATGGTGGGAAGGTGGGATAGATCCCAATGCACTGTTAGAAGAAAGTACCTGATTTACTCTATAACTGCTGCCAAAAGATGGATTGGGCCCCATGTGTCCGTAGGAACCCATCCCTGCAGGCTGGCTCTCACTCCTGCTTTGGTCCCCCTGGCTCTTGCAGAAGGCAGGAAGGAGTTCTGTAGTGTGTGGCCAAGGCTGGTCACATGCAGGGAGCCTTGGTTACATGTTACGGGCCCCCTTCCTGCCTTCCAAGACAGTGGGGCTGGTGTGTCCCTCAGGACGTCCTCCCATTCCATGGAGGGAGCAGGGGAACAATGGGCCTGATCAGCAGCCAGGATATGCTGGTGGGGAGCTGGCATATCCTGGCTCATGTAGGAGCCCAAAGAGTGCTTGACCTGATAATCATCCACTTGAGGTGGTCACCAAGTTCATATGGCTATTGCCTAGGTGGGGTAGATACTGCTCCAACTCTTTTTTTGCAGCTCTAGGCCTCCAAGATATCTCCCTGCCCCCACCCCCAATTTTAAAAGAAAACCGCCAGGATATTTTTCAGCCCAAGAACACTTGGGTTTTTCAATCCCAAAACCTGTGAACCACCCCCCAAACATGGCAATTTGCCTTCTCACTTCTGGTCTGATGGGAACTTGTCTGCGTGGCCCTGTGGGAGGGTGGGACAAGAGAGAAAATTGCCCCCCTATGCAGTTGTGTACCCCTCACTTTCCCTGGAAGTTCACTGGAGGATCAGCGAAAGTTTTCCTTTTGTCTGCTTTAATTCTTCTCTTTTCTTGGCCAGTTCAAGAAGCAATCTCTAGCTCAAAGAGAAACTTAATCATACTTAACACATAGAAGAACTTAAACTTAACACCTGTGGATAAGCTACACAGCATCTATCTATCTATCTATCTATCTATCTATCTATCTATCTATCTATCATCTCAAGAAGCTAAACCGCTCACTGCAACCAATTGCAGCATCCATTATAATCATAATGGATATTTGTCTATTAGAAAAAAAGAATCATACCATTATTATAGCCTATTTGAGAGCAGATGTTTTATCTTCTCTCTTACCAACATTGTCTGGGTGTTTATCAGCCAGGAACAGTGTTATCAGCATCAGAGCTGTTGAAGATGTCTGTGCTGGAGACTGTGTAAAAGTCTGACTTTTGTCTTTCAACAGCTGGCTCTTGTAGGAGACTTTTAGACAGGAACGAAAAAAGTGTTCTTGTCCCACAATCTCCACTCCTGCCCCATCCTATCCCCGTTACACCACAATCACCCTCCCCACCACACTTACCTCCTCTCCTGTCATTCCAGCAGCCCAGAAGTGAACAGAGCTCTGACGGACCTCCATTCACTTTCTGGATCGAAATCCTACAGATTCTCACAAGAAGATGAAAGTGTGGGAAATTCAAAAAGAAAAAGAACACAAAAAAATTACAGCAAGCACAAAAACACACTTTAAAAGGTAGAAGTTACCCGGGGAGAGTCATAAAAAGTGTGTCGCTTACCTTGATATCCTGATCACACTCGGAAGTGTTCCGGCAGGGACTTCCCATTGATGCTGGGATCTTACCAGCATAATGGGGCACCTTTTCTCTCACAGGAACATCCATGACAGAAATGGAATGGGGGAATCTATTGATGACTTCTCCCATCAATAAAAAGCAGTGCTGGCGGAACAGCAGCAGAACGGGTGCTTAACGAGGGGGAACGTCATCTGAAAACGATCTCATTTGTGATCTCCTGGCGTTGGTGTAATGCCACTTTTAACACATCTGATAATCTCCACAGTATCTCCAGCCTCAATCAGAGGCAGATCTTCACTAACCTTTGGTAGCAAAAACAATTAACTTCCCCTCAAACCAGAGATGAGATCTTACTGGCTCTTTATCAGTGAACCACCTTTTGGAGGGGTTACTGTTTCCTAGCTGCCTGCATCAGATTGCATTGGCAATCTTATATTCGTAACCCTTTCATACCAATGCAGTACCATTCCTTGAGTTCATTATATGCTGGGAATTTGTTTACTTTCTCTCAGCCTATTTTCTATTATCTCTTTATTTTTAGTTAGATTGGTTTCATGCCTGGAACTGGCCTGGTAGCCTACACTCTTAATATTATGCTGTCAAACACACAAACATTCCTGCTTTATACTTTAAACAAACATACTTATTCATTGTTGTTATTTGGTTGTTGTCACCAGAAATGCTAGGAATTCTTATGCCTGCCTTGCAATTGCACAGTGGTCTCATTTTAATATGATAATCTTATACTGTCACCACACTGTTGATAGAAGAGCAAATGCATACCTTTCTTTGCAAAAATTATTCATGACATGTTGTGTTTATTCCTCAAACGAAGTGTATTTCAGGCATTGTTATGATCGGAATATATTTTTCACATTCCATTCACTTCATTTCATCAAGCCAGATGCCACCTATTTGACAGAGTATTCCACCAATGACATTTTTCAGTAAGTGTATTTGGTCTTTGTTATCAACTGACAGTTTGATTTTGTAATTTTTCTTGGAAAGCCCTTATTTACCTTTTCTGCATGATAGTTCTGTTCTGGCCTGTAAAGTGTGTTCTGCAAACCTTATTGAATTGTTTTATTTAGAGCAGGCATCTTTTTTACTTTTGTCAGTCTTGATTTCTTGCTTTTCTTTTGCATTTTAATTCCACCATGCTCATTTTGTACTAACAAAGGAAAGGCATAAAAGTTTGATTTTTTCCAGAGGCTGTTAAATATATGCATTTTTTTAATTGCTCAGCAGCCAGCTGACTGTCCATTATTGGATACTAATGGACATCCAATTGTCTAAGCCTCCAAGTTCACCCTAGCAGTGATTATTCAGGGAACATTTTTGCAGGATAAAATGATAATTTGACCAACCATATGCTACTCCACTTACAAGGCAACTTGGTAGTCTTTCAACATACAGAAAGACAATGCATATTAATAATCATTCATTGTGGCTCTGCTTTGCTAATTTGCATAAGGTACTGAGCTATGACTAAACCTATATAACAGCAATTTTCTTTCACTCCCTGAATGCAAACTTGGATATCAATAAAACATTTCATTTTCCTCTTTGGTTTTATGATCAGGCATATGATTTCAGTATTAATGTTGCAAACATCCAAACTACAATTTATGTTATTTTATTTTAAATTATTTCTGTGGCCTGCATGGCAGACATGGGTTACTGTAACTGAAATTCCAAAGCCCTACATGCAAGGATGGCTTCTGGGGCAGTTCTTGGGCTAGCTGCCAGATTTTGCTGTTCTTGTGCCTCATTCTCTCTCCTTGGTGCTTTGATACTTTGCCAAACCATTCATGCAAAGGTCAGGAAAGGAATATTAAATGACTGGATGGGGCTGTACAGAACTTGCACTTTGACAGGTGGAGAGACACTCCAGAAGTCTCTCCCTTTGGACAGCAAGCTGGGGCAACCACTTTCAAGTAGACATGGATATGCCAGAATGAGAGGCTGAAGTGTCTACCAGTGAGACAATCTCCATGCATCTCACTCTGCTCTTTAAAGTGGGAGCCACATTTCCCAAAAGATCCCAATTTCTCAAACTTCAGAAATAGGCGTCGTAATAACCTGATCCCATTGTAGAGCTCATATGTTGCTTGCCAAAGGTCCCAGGTTCAATTAATTGTCCAAGTAAGAGGCTTTGGTAGAAAGTGATGGGAAAGACTTTTACTTAACACTCTGGGGAGCCGTGGTTGGCCAATGCTCACAATGGTGGACTAACCCGGTATTTCCATCTATTTATTTATATTTTATTTATTTATTACATTTCCCACTATCCAATAGGCTAAGCAGTTTGAATAGTTAACAAAATGATTTAATAAATGTGTGTTCGTACCCTGCACATCACTTGAGGTGATGTTCTGATTATACCTTGCATTTACGGTGTTTTTGGGATATAGCTTGTTAAAAAATAACAGCTGGTGCAAACCTACTGTTAAGAGACTATGGTAGGACCTACGCAGGGGTGGGCAGAGCATGGCCCCCAGGTTGCATGTGGCACTCAGGGTCATTTTGTGGACCAAGCCCTTCAGGAGTGAAAAACTATTTTTTGAAGAAAAAATATTCCTGATGTGAAAAGGCATCTCCTGGGCCTAAAATGAAGGGCCTTTAGGAGTGTTTTGAGGGAAAGGTTTGGGGGACTTTGCAGGGTGTGTGTGGTGGAACTGTGGCCCTCCAAGTTCTAGTCTCTGACAGTTGCTCAACCTGGACCTAAGGGAACATGCAAGTCTCTTACTGATATTACTATGCTCCATTTGGCCCAAACCTTGACTTCTGTACATTAAGCTCTGAAAGAGGAGGCTATAGTTGTATATGGATAGGCAAAGATCAGCTGTAAAGTGATAAAGCACTCTGTAAAGTAGAAGGCAGTAGGAAAGAGGAAGACTGCATTACAGGTTGATTTATTCAATCAAGGAAGCCACAACCCTGAATTTACAAGACCTGAGCAGGGCAGTTGGTGACCAGGGCACTTGGAATCTCTCATTCATAAGGTTGCCAGAAGTCAAAGTGGTCTTGATGGCAAATAACAGCAAGAACAAGGCCAGGAGTGGGCAACTGTGAAGAGTGCAGGTGCCATTTCTTGTTTCTGTGCCAAACAGTGGGCCAAACCCACTCAAAAATTGACTTCTGTGTGACTGCAAATGAAACCTGAATTGGCTGTTGGAGGCTAATTTTTGTGGGTTTTGATGGGTTGGAGGGGAAATGTAGCTCTGTGTCTCCCCTAGAGGCCTACAGTAGTAGCAATTTCCTATTTGGGGGGATTTTCTTTCTAGTTTGAAGAGATGTGTGTGTGGGGGTTCATTGGGGTGTGTGAGGCTCACAAAAATGCTCCTGGAGCCACATGCAATCTGAGGCCTGCAGTTTCCCCACTCCTTGTGTAGGTGTTCCACACAATCCAGAATCTAGAACCAATCTACTATAGCAGTTTGAGTATTGGACTGGAACTTGGAAGAGTGAGGCTCAAGTTGCCACTGAGTCAAGAAACAAATTTGGTGACCTTGGGCTTGTCACTCTGTCACAGCCTCACCTGACAGGGCTGTTGTGAGAATAAAGTGGAGGCTGGGACAACTCACTGGAGGAAAGGGAGGAAATGGAATAAGTGCAACAGGACATTGTCAGGAACAGATCCAACTGGAGTAGTTCTTTCCCATCTCCATGCATGTATTATATACATGTGGAAGGAATTAAATGAGTAACAGTAGGGTGTATATCTAGCTGCTGAACTGACCAGTCATCAAGCTGATTGGGCTAACAACATTATTATTCCTTCCTCATTGTTTTACTATAGGTTGTGCAGTCTTATGTGGATATTCAGACATCATATAAAAAGGATATGAATCATAGAATCATAGAATTGCAGAGTTGGAAGAGACCACAAGGGCCATCCAGTCCAACCCCCTGCCATGCAGGAATACACAATCAAATCATCCCTGACAGATGGCCATCCAGCCTCTGTTTAAAGACCTCCAAGGAAGGAGACCCCACCACGCTCCGAGGGAGTGTGTTCCACTGCCGAACAGCTCTTACTGTCAAAAAGTTCCTCCTAATGTTGAGGTGGAATCTCTGTTCCTGGAACTTGCATCCATTGTTCTGTGTTCTAGTCTCTGGAGCAGCAGAAAACAAGCTTGCGCCATCCTCAATGTGACACCCCTTCAAATACTTAAACAGGGCTATCATATCTCCCCTTAACCGTATTTTTTCCAGGCTAAACATACCCAGCTCCCTAAGTCTTTCCTCATAAGTCTTTCCTCATAAGTCTTTCCTCATAAGTCTTTCCTCATAAGGCATGGTTTCCAGACCTTTCACCTCAGTGCTCTTTACACTGACTGGCAACAGCAAATCTCTTCCAAGATTTGCAATTAGATACTTTCTACATAATCAGTACTCAAAAGATGAAATTCAATTCCTTTTTTAATCTGATGAAACTGCTTCTGCCAGCAGAACAAGGAGGAAGGAAACTGTTCCTCCTCTGCGCAAATCTTCCAAATCTGCTCCACAGGATTAAGACATCCTTTGGAGCAGCTCAGCAGGAGGCGCAAAAAAGCTATGCAGGAGGGAGGTGAAAGCAAGAAAGTTCCACTGAGCAATTGGATGTTCACTCATATGATGTTGGATTGTGCCCAAGATCTTTTTAGTTCTAAACAGATCAAATTAGGATGACAACTGTATAATATGAAATAAGATACTAACATTTTTACAACCAAGACAAGTTATAAACATGACCTCTTTAAAAAATGTACATACTTCCATTAGGAAACATATGCATTTGCGACCGAGTGTCAATGAGCCCCCCGCCCCTTTGCTTCCCCACAAGGATACACACACATAAGTACATGCACAAAAGGTTTATTGTACAGAATAAAGGAATAATTGGCAGAGAGGCCACGACTTTCTGCTTGGTGATAGATGTTAGCGGTTGGACTGGGCATGAGATAACCCGGGCAGGATGAGAGCCCTCATTCTGCCCATGCACCCCAGTCCGCCCCGAGAGGCAGACTTCGAAACACGTGGGGATCACGTGATCAAAACACGTGCCTGGCCGTGAGACCAGTTCACGTGCAGGCCACGTGACCGGAAGCGGAAATACATGAGGGATCACGTGACCGGCCCACGTGCCTGTACTTAACTCCCCCCCTGGGGGAGGTGGTTGCCCAGTGGAGGTCCAGGCCCAAGACCTGGCCCACCATCCTGCAACTCCCACACACCCCCAGATGGGTAAACAAACTCATGCCCACCGCTCACAGAAAAGTCGTGACAAGAGGTGTACAAAGCATAATCAAAGGCTAACTAACAAAGTGACCTAACTAGAGGGGGGGAGGGCGGGTCTTCGGCTCGCGAGAGCCAACTGACGGAGCCGGGAGCCGACCGGGAAGATATACCCGGCCGGCGGACCAAGAGGGGGACTAGCCCCGCCTCCCGGCCAATCAGCGGCCGCGCTGAGCGCAGGCCCTGATTGGTCCCCGGGAGGCCGTCCCAGCCAATCAGGTGGGGGGGGCCTCCACCTGATTGGCCAGTTTGCTATCCTCTTCCCTGCCTGCAGGAGCAGTCTGGGAAGAGGAAGGCTAACATGGCGGCGCCCATGCCGCCATGTGGAGCTCCGGGGCGGCGGGGACACCGGCCGCAAACGCGGCCGACCAGGTAAGGCTGGCAGCCGGCTTGCGACCGAGTGTCAATGAGCCCCCCGCCCCTTTGCTTCCCCACAAGGATACACACACATAAGTACATGCACAAAAGGTTTATTGTACAGAATAAAGGAATAATTGGCAGAGAGGCCACGACTTTCTGCTTGGTGATAGATGTTAGCGGTTGGACTGGGCATGAGATAACCCGGGCAGGATGAGAGCCCTCATTCTGCCCATGCACCCCAGTCCGCCCCGAGAGGCAGACTTCGAAACACGTGGGGATCACGTGATCAAAACACGTGCCTGGCCGTGAGACCAGTTCACGTGCAGGCCACGTGACCGGAAGCGGAAATACATGAGGGATCACGTGACCGGCCCACGTGCCTGTACTTAACTCCCCCCCTGGGGGAGGTGGTTGCCCAGTGGAGGTCCAGGCCCAAGACCTGGCCCACCATCCTGCAACTCCCACACACCCCCAGATGGGTAAACAAACTCATGCCCACCGCCAACAAAGCCGAGCACCGCTTGGCTTCCGCCAACCCAACAGCTATCACCAAAAAGAAAAAAGGCCCCACTGCCTGGAGGGGTCCGCTGCTAGCCCTAGCTGTGGAGGAGGACGAGTTCCGGGCGGATGTACGCGGAGAAGACCTTAGACCTCCATCTTCCTAGGTGCTGAATGTCCGCCGATGGCAAGCCTTCCGCCGCTGCAGTGGTAGCTGCGCCAATTCGAAAGGAGTGACCGCTGAAGTCACCCGGGGGAAGTCCAAGGTGCCTCAAGGTGGCCCGAAGAATGCTGACGAACTGGAAGCGTGTCAAGAAGGATAAGTCCTGATGGATGAAGAGAGGGCCGGGGACGTCTGCGCGCTGCTTGAGGTACCGTTGTACCAGGTGTACCGGGCAAGCTGGAGAACCCATGAGGGCTTGGAGATGGATGACGGCCCCCCGGCCACGCTGGTCGTTCTTGGACTTCCGGAGCCGCAGGCGGAGGGTCCCGTCTCCCAGGTCGACATCTGAACGCAGAATAGTGTGCCCAGACCCGGACGCCTTGGCTCCGCAGACCACCTCCCCGATGCGCAGGGCCGCAAAGAAAGCAACTGAGAAAGCTGAGCGAAACAGAAGAGTTTCGTACCTGGACCGGCAGATGGACGGAAGAGCTGCGATGAGATCGCACAAGAGTCCAAAAGAGACTGGTCTGCGTATGTCCCGTTTGCTTCCTTCCAAGCGACGCCATCCCTCCACGGCTTTTCGGATCAGGAAAGAGCCACATGGATCAGCCTGCCCCGCGGCTTTGCTGAAGAAGGAGATGGCTGCTAAATGGAGGGAAATGGTCCTGGCGGCGAGGCCATCGTCCCTGAGGGTCCCGATGAAGTGGAGAACTTCTCGTTCCGAGGTAGGCCAGGAGCACCCGTATCCATGACGTCTCCTGAAGCTGTCAAACTGCCGGGCCGCCCGGGAATAACTGGCCCGGGTGGAAGGTGCCAGGGAGTTGAGGACTCCCCGGAGCACCGTTCCTTCCCAAGGTGCCAGAGTTCGACCGGGAAGGGCACCGGAGAATGATCCGCATCCGGGGCCAGCTCCCGAAATCTGCCATCCTGGAATCGAGATAAAGCATCCGCTATTTCGTTATTAACCCCCGGGACGTGGCGCGCAGAGAAGGAAATATTAGCTGAGAGGCAGACCAGGACGAACTGTCTGACGAGTCGCATGACCCGGTCAGACTTGGAGGATTGGGAGTTAATAATGCGGACCACCGCCTGGTTGTCGCACCAGAAACAAACTCGTTTGTTGCGGAACTCGTCCCTCCACAGATGGACAGCCACTAGAATGGGAAAAAACTCCAGAAACGTTAAATCCCGAATAACCCCCGACTCCCTCCAGGCGGAGGGCCAAGGCTGGGCACACCAGTGACCATTAAAGAAAATCCCAAACCCAGCGCCCCCCGCCGCATCAGAGTGAACCTGGAACCCCTCCCCTAGGGTCGCCTCCCCCTGCCAAAAAGTCACCCCGTTGTAGGATTCCAGGAATCTGAGCCACACCCTGAGATCCTCCTTAACCCCCTTGGTGAGCCGAATGCGATGGTGAGGGGACTTCACGCCGGCGGTGATGCGAGCCAGTCTGTTACAGAAAGCCCTGCCCGGGGCCACCACCCTGCAGGCAAAGTTAAGGTGGCCTAATAAGGATTGGACTTCCTTCAATGACGCTTTCTTCTGATCCAGAAGGGAAAGCAGAAGCCGTTTTAACCCCTCCAGCTTGTCTTCGGGTAGTCGTGAAACCTCCGCAACCGAGTCTAAAGAAATCCCCAAGTAGGTGATGTTGCTGGCTGGGCCAACGGTCTTTTCCGGGGCCAAGGGGACGCCAAGCTCCAGCGCTAACTCCTGAAAAGACTCAAGCAAAAACCCGCATTCCGGCCCCCCGGCCGCCCCGATCATGAGGAAGTCATCGAGGTAGTGCGTGACCAAGGCCGAGCCGGTCCTACGCTTGAGGGCCCACTCAAGGAAGGTGCTGAATGCCTCGAAGGCAAAGCAGCTAATGGAGCACCCCATAGGCAGAGCCATATCATAGTACCATTGGCCCTGGAACTTAAACCCCAGCAAGCAGTGGTCCTCGGGGTGAACTGGGAGCAGCCGGAATGCAGACTGGATGTCGCATTTTGCCATAAGGGCACCCGGGCCGCAGGACCTGACTAGCTTCACAGCATGATCGAATGACGCATACCGCACTGAGCAGAATTCAGGTGGTATGGCGTCGTTAACAGATGCCCCTTTGGGGTAGGACAGGTGGTGAATAAGGCGAAATTCCCCTGGAGTTTTCTTGGGAACAACACCCAAGGGAGACACCCTAAGGTTGCTAAAAGGTGGTGCGGGGAAGGGGCCGGCCACCCTCCCTGCAGCACACTCCTTGGCGATCTTGGCAGCCACAACCTCAGGGAGCTCGGACGCGGACTTGAGGTTGCCCGAATCCGATGCTACCCTGGGGCCTGAGGCCGGGATTCTGAACCCCTCAGCGAACCCGTACCTGAGGTACGAGGCTGCTTGCCTGTCGGGATATAAAGCCAAAAGTGGGAGGAGTGCCTGGAGTTTAACAGGAGTGAAGGCCATGCGGCCCTTTCCAGGCATGCTGCTATTGCTTACCGCTTCCTTGCCCGGCGCTGCTGCCCGACCCTGGATCCCTCTTGGCGCCGGAGGAAGCAGGGCATCCTGAGCGAAAGGGCTGAGCAGAAGCACCGGGTCAAGGACAGCTGATCCTGGGATGCGACCCATAGCAGTTCTCGCAGTAATGCTCGAACTTGCAACGAGATCGCTGGCATTTTCCCGCATTAAATTCCCAGCAAACCAGCCGGCGGGCATCCCTCTTGCGAGGCTTACCCGCTTCGGGTTTCCCTTTAATGTGAGAACCCACAATGACAAGCCAAAGCTTGTCATTGATGAGATCCCACCTGGCCCTGGGATTCCGGGAAGCCCTCTTACGGAAGGCAGAGTCATACTGGATGGCTGCCGATTCCCCGGCCAGTGACTTGGCCTTGAGCACATTGCTCAAGTGGTTGGCCAAGTGCCACCCCCTGTCAGGGTAGGCCATGCCCACCACCCCCATGTAAACCGTGAACCCAGCCAACCAGTTGGGGAAAGAGCGTTCCACTGGTTCTGGTTTCTCCTTGTCGGAGGATTTCTCCGATTTGGGGGTACAGCCCACCTCTCCCTCTGGTTTGAGGAGTGAAAAAACATCCACGTAATATCCCTTCAGGATATTGTTGCGGGTTTTTCTGTCCAGGTGGATCCCAGGAGGATCCTCATGGTCCAGAAAAAGGCTGGGCGTGGGGGGCCCAGATGAGGCCGCCCCACCCCGCCACGCCCTGGATGGTCTGGCAGAGCCCGTCCCCATGGCAGCCCTGGCCTTAATGGCCCAAGAAGGCAACCCCGGGACCAGCGCTGCCGTAGACCAATACCCAGCCCGGTCCCAATCCTCATCAGAGGACTCACCTGAGGATCCCTCGCTGTCTGAGTCCCTCCTCTTACGTTTTGCCCGCTTCTTTCCGCCTTCCTTCTCCTTCCCGCGGTCCTTTTCTCCCGACGCTCTACCCCCCCGTGCAGGGGAAGAGCCGACAGAGGATACCACGCTGATCTCGTCGGGCGAAGGCGTCCTGCGTTTTCCCCGCCGACCCGCCGTCCTTGCCGACTGCTGTGTGGCTTGATCCGTGGCGGAAGAGGAAGCCGCAGCATCGAGGTTTCCAGCAGGCTCCGGGGTTGGCGCCACTGCACCCGCCCCCGCTCCCCTGCCGGACCTCAACTCTCCCACCTGCTCTGCGAGGAGCGTGACCGCACGGGTCAGCTCTTGGAGGTTGGGAGACGCGGTGCCTCTGAGGAGGTGCTCCACGGCCTCAGAGCCAGCAGTCGCCCCCCTAGGGGGGTTGGCCTTCCGAGCACGAGGTGCCAGGGATGCCCAGGATTTGGGCGTACGGCCGGACTGTGCCCGGGTCGTGGGCCTACTGGGTATAGGTTTCTTTTTTGGTGGCATTCTGGTTTTAGATAGTGATTTCAGCTCTGATTAGCTGGCTCGCAGAAAGGCTCTGTGAGCTAATTGGGTGTGGGGGGTCTCTCTTGGCTTGTCCGCCCTGTTATCTGCTACAGCCCCCCCCTGTGCTTGTAGCTTGATTGCCCCTTTTGGGTACCAGCTGCGCTGGGTACCTGCAGATTGCTCTCTGGCTTGTCCGCTCCGTATACGGGGGAGGCGGGTGCCTTCCCCACTGCCCCCGTGGGCAGTCTTATTTCTAGCTTGTCCGCCCCCGTAGGCCACCAGTTGACCTGCCGTGGGTAGGGCCCCGGTGACCCTACCCCACAAGGCTCGGGCCTAGGAGCCCGCGAGCCTCCCGCTGGGCTCACTATAGGGGCTGCCCCCTGCCGGCCCCTATAGCTGCCCCTCCTGCGGACCCAAAGCCCTACCCCCCAGTGGCGGCCGCGCACTGGGTCCAGTCGGGCAAGAGGCAGAGAGCCCCCCCCCGCTGCCTGCTGGGTCCGCCCCCGCGGGCACCCCCAGGCGTTTGGGTCCTCCCGTGCCCCTGCTCACCGGCCTCCGGGCTCCGCCTCCGCGGGCACCCGGGCCTCTGGTCTGGCCTGCCCCAACAGGGCCTAAGGGCCGGCCCCACTGGGTCCCGTCGGGCAAGAGGCAGAGAGGCCCCCCCGCTGCCTGCTGGGTCCGCCCCCGCGGGTACCCCAGGCGTTGGGTCCTCCCGTGCCCCTGCTAGCCGGCCTCCGGGCTCCGCCTCCGCGGGCACCCGGGCCTCTGGTCTGGCCCGCCCTACCAGGGCCTAAGGGCCCGCCCCCAATGCCACCGACCCCGCGGGGCTGTTGTGCTGAGCCCGTCGCCCCGCTGGGCAGTCCCGATCAGCCCGCTTTGGCCGCCGCAGCCGCCGCCGCCTGCCCGGCTGCCGCTCCTCCTCGCCGCTAGCCGCCGCCGCCCGCCGCCGCTGCTCGCCGGGCCACCGCCGCTCTTCGGCCTCCTCCGGGGCCGCCGCTCCCTTCTTCTTGCCGAGGCCGGCCGGTCAGCTCTACCCGGCGGCCTCGGCTCCCGGCTCCTCTTCGCGGCCCCCCGGTTCTTCGCCGCGGCTCGGTTCTTCTTCGCGGCTCTTCCTTGCGGCTCCCGGCTCCTCTTCTCTCTTCTGGAGCTCCTAGGAGAGCTCCTTCCTCTTCGGCTCGCGAGAGCCAACTGACGGAGCCGGGAGCCGACCGGGAAGATATACCCGGCCGGCGGACCAAGAGGGGGACTAGCCCCGCCTCCCGGCCAATCAGCGGCCGCGCTGAGCGCAGGCCCTGATTGGTCCCCGGGAGGCCGTCCCAGCCAATCAGGTGGGGGGGGCCTCCACCTGATTGGCCAGTTTGCTATCCTCTTCCCTGCCTGCAGGAGCAGTCTGGGAAGAGGAAGGCTAACATGGCGGCGCCCATGCCGCCATGTGGAGCTCCGGGGCGGCGGGGACACCGGCCGCAAACGTGGCCGACCAGGTAAGGCTGGCAGCCGGCTTCCCAAAAGAAGCAACCACTTTTTAAAAGCACTTCACATTCTGCAAATTCGCAAGCATTCTGCCAAACTGTAGAACCATGTCAAGCTATTAATTCTGTAAGAGTATTTTTTTAATGCTTAATATTTTATGCAGTAGTTGACTGACAGAATCAGCAGTGAAACTTATTGTTGAGCAAAATTCTAGTTGGCCAGTGAAGTACATTTTCTTTCTTCCTCTCCCACACATTCCTATCAATTCTGCAGCCATTTCATACACAGGCCTTCTTGATACTCAATGAATAAATAAATAATAATGGCCTAGTTCTACTCAAAAGATCCCACCTGAGCCTATGAAATATTTGGCTACGATGTTGAAATTGGTCATGTTAATTGATTCTTGTGCTTTCAGGACTCACATCCAGAGCAAAGCTTTTAAATAATCTCAGGACTTTTCATATGCAAGAGCAGCTGTGCTTGTATCTATTCTATTAACAATCTTTATAAATTATGTAAAGATAGCAGACCTAGAAATGAAATTAAAGATCAGGAATGATAAAGCAAAGACATTGACATGGGATCACTTCGTTGCTTATGTAATTTTTTTTTTTTTAAGCATTGACAATCTTTTGGCTGTCTTTAAACCTCCTGGTGAGTCCTCTATTCTACACTGATTTTCTTCCAGAAGATAACCACCTATTTACTCATTGTAGTCTATGTTCACTTTTTCTTTGAAGATAATTGAATTAATTCAGAAATTATGATGAAATAGTAGCTCAATTGTCATCATAGATATTTCCTCTGAAACTGTGTATTTAGGCTGTAGAAAAACGGGAATAGAAATTCTTCTTCTTGTCTTTCCTTTTACTTTTGCTATATTATGATGCTGCCCTTGTTGCCCACACAGAAGCAGCTCTGCAGCACCTAACATCCTGCTTCGCAACAGCTGCAGAGCTGTTTGGGCTGGAAGTCAACCTGAAGAAAATGGAAGTTCTTTACCAGCCTGCACCACAGGACGAACACCATCATCCCCACATTGCCGTCGGCAAATCTGTGCTTAAGTCCGTTCAGCAGTTCACCTACCTGGGAAGCATCATCTCCTCAGATGCCAAGATTGACAAAGAGATCGATCACAGATTAGCAAAGGCATATAGTGCATTTGGAAGACTTTACAAAAGAGTCTGGAGTAACAAATACTCGAGGCGAAGCACAAAAATCAGTGTATATAGAGCCATTGTACTGTCTATTCTCCTTTATGGGTCTGAAATATGGGTCACCTATCTACGACTCCTCGAACGCTTTCATCAGTGCTGTTTATGCACAATCCTAAATATACACTGGACTGACTATGTGACAAATGTTGCTGTCCTTGATCAAGCAGGGATCACCAGCATTGAGGCCATGATATTGAGAACACAACTGTGCTGGGCAGGGCACGTTTCTAGGATGGAGGACCATCACCTTCCAAAATCAGTACTCTACGGTAAATTCGCCACGGGTCAGCGTAAGAGGGGCGCTCCAAAAAAGCTATACAAGGACTCCCTGAAACAACATCTCAGGCTTGGCCAAATTGATCACCAACAATTGTCCACACTGGCCTCACATCGGGAGGCATGGAGACGCACTATCCACAATGCTGCAGCCTCATTTGAGAACTCACACTGAACAAGTCTTGAAGAGAAGTGACAACACAGAAAGAATAACAACCCAGAAACATCACCCAAAGAGACCTTCTGCTGTGCTTTCTGTAACTGGACTTGTTTATCTCGGATTGGCCTTTTTAGTCGTCAGTGCTCTTGCAGAAAATGCGGGATGAGTCCTTCCTGAATCTTTGCGAAGAAAAGCCAAAGAGAGAGATTATGAGAATATAACTGGAATGACATTTTTATGTCAGTGTGCAAAATCACATCTGCCATTCCAGAACTTGGTGGCTGATGTCTTCTAGGTGTTTTAGTCCAAAAAAGTACCTTTCCAAGCTTTGCCTGTCTAATGCACAAAGTTTCAACCCCTGTTCTGTTCCAGTTTTCCAAATCTACTGTCTCTGGTACTTTCGACAACTCTCTTTCTCTGTATGTGCCTTCAAGTTACTTGTTGACTTATGATGACCCCATGAACTTCATAGGGTTTTCTTAGCCAAGAAGTACTCAGAGGTAGTTTACCATTGTCTTCCTCTGAAATGTAGCACACAGCACCTGATATTCCTTGGCAGTTCCCCTTCCAAGTACTAACCATACCTGACCCTGCTTAGCTTCCAAGATCAGCCAGGATCTGGTGTTCTGGCCACCAACGACATCTAGGTAAGAATTGGAAAGATTTCTATTTGGTCACAGACTTCTTGAGATATTTGATACTCTCTTTTAAGGAAACTTGCCTCATATAACTATGAGAATGTTTCTTCCCACACAAAGAAATTCTTAAGAGTGAGGTGATTCAGAGCACATAAGCCCTACATTGTACATAGAACCCCAGCAGGAAATGCCATTATGGCAACACATCTCTAAATAGCTAAATGTTTAAAAGTAGAGGCCTAAATTCCATTGCTCAACCCAACTGGAACAGACCCGGATAATCAGTGTGATTTACATATTTTCTGATTTTCCATGCAGCATTTGATTGTGTGCATTTACTCTAGTTAGGTCTAGCAGCTTGACTTAAGCCAGAGTGTCTCTCTAAATGCCAACTGGTGGGGTTATTGCCTACAGTTGGCTTCCAGGACATAACTCTCTGCTATGGAGATGATATTAGTCTATTTAGATCTTTGATTTGATTGAGGTGAGCTCTTGTGTTAACATTTAGTTATAAAGTTCTATATGGCTTAGGTCCAGACAATCTAAAATATCATATCTCTCTATACTATTCATTCTTCATCCATTACTATTGTATGTGGTACTAGACAAGGATGCCCCCTTTCCCCTCTCCTCTTTGCAATGGCCATTGAGCCTTTGGCCATTGCAGTAGGAGAAGACCAACATCTTTCAGGTATCACAATCAACAGCCAGAAGACTCTGTTAAATTTACTTTCAGACAATGTGGCCCAAACACTGTCAAATCCCCTCAAAGAAATCCCTTAAGTCTTAAATATATTTCATAAATTTGGCCAAATATCTGGTCTAGATAGACATTTTTAAAAATCCTAAATTTTAAGTTTAAGTATAATTGTACAGATAGAAGAATACTCACTGAAACTACTGAAATACACGTAGATAGTTCTTCATTAAAATATCTAGGTGCAATAATTCCCCATACAGCTAAGTAATCAAACTAAATTATGCTCCCCTAATTAAATCTATTAGACAGAAGTTAAATGGGAAAAACTCAATATGGCTTTGTTGGGGCATATGGCCTTAATAAAAATGTCTATTTTACCTAAGTTAAGCTTCCTTTTTTAAACTATACCTATATCGGTTCCTGATAGAATGTTTTTCTGTGTCAGAAAATACTGAATGAATGTATTAATAAACATAAGCCATCTAGGATAACCAAATCAGCAATATATAGATCAACTATGAAAGGGGGATCAGGAATTTCAAATTAAAAGTTTTACTTTGAAGCTTACCAACTTAATCCAATGGTGAGAGTAATGATCAAAGACAATGTTGAAATGTGGTTTTTATTGGAAATTGGCAAAATGCATATTGATTGGGTCGGAGGGTTTCCTTTGTCAGAAAATCAAAAACAAACACTGTAACGTTTGATAATCCTTTTGTGTGCAATAGCTTTAGAATCTGGCTTAATGGAAGAAACGTTTATTACCACCCCCTTTGGCATTATCCCATTTTTATGCCATCCATTATTTTATGATATGAACAAATTTGATTCATCTAAAGGCTGGGAGGAGAAAAAAACTATACAAACTGAGAGATCTGTGTGGTGGTATAAAACTAAAAACAAGTGTCCAATTTAAGGAGCAGTGGTTTCCCTTCAATGTACCCTGGTTATCTATTTGCCAGAGTCTTCATTTTACTACCTTCCCTATGATCAAGACACAAGCACAAGAGCCCCTTAGAGGTTTTGAAGAATATATGTTGATTTTTAAAGAAAATAAAAAAAATCTTATCTCCAAACTATAAGTTAATTTTACTTGAGAACTCATTTGGAACTTTCATAGGGGTTAAACAAGCATGGGGAAATGATTTAGAAATAAATATGGAAAGTGATGTTTGGACCTCCACGTGGACTAGAGCTCCATTTATATCTTCTATTCATTGTAAACAATGTTTAAAAACCATTCACAGATGGTATCTTACACCTATACATTTAAGATACATTAATTCTAATTCTAATACATTAATTAATTCTAATTCTAATCCGAAGGGCAACTGTTAGTGTGGGTGTATAGAGGTTGGTACATACAGTGCATTCATCTTTGAAATGCCCAGATATAGCAAAATTTTGGTTAGATGTTATGAAGAGCATGTGATGGATGGCTGATGGAGTGTTGATGAGTGAATGGGAAGAGAACATGAAGGAGCCAATCCTGTGGCAGGAAACTGGTAGGTGTGAAGGGAAGAGGGAAGCGAGGTGTATGACATTTGGGAGAGGGTGAAATACAATGACAAGAGAGAGCTGAAGATGTGATGTGATGAGGAGAGGGCTGGAATGTGTGTATGGCTGTGAGTGCAGCTGAGGGAATGTATGTGTAGTGAGAATAAGGAGATTTTCACACGGGGGCTAAAAATCCTGATTCTGTCCCGCCACCTCCTCTCCTGTTCCTGCAATGGAAGGGAGGTAAATCTTCGCACCTACCTCCATTCTGGAACAGGAATGGTCTTCCTCCCTCCTTGCCTGGCCAGCTGTAAATGCAGCTGTTGTAACGCTGCTTTTACGACTGGCTGGGGGAACTCCTGCTCATTCTTGCGAGAGAACGAACGGGAGGGAAATTCAAATTAACCCCCCCCCAGCTGTTAAAAGAAAGAATAAAAATCATTAAAAAAAAATACAAGTAACCTGGGAAGGGGGGTGAGAAGGGTGGCATTTACCTGGCTGTCCAGATTGTGGCAGGAAGTGTCTGCCACGGAGCTCCTCCCCTGTCCCTGTCATTCCAGAACAGGGACAGGATCCGATTCGCACACCCATGATTCTGTAACAGAAACGGAACTGGGTGGTTATTAACAACTTCTCCCTGTGAATACTATGGAGATTTTCACACGGGCTATATATCCTGTGGCAGGAACAGAACAGGGTCGGGAAAGGTTTTCCCTTTCAGACAACGTTGACCCCGTTCTGTCTTGCATCCATCCTACTCCTGTGACTGTGCCAGAACAATGTAATCATGATTTTTCATCGTGAATAGACCTCCCGTTCCATCACTATAATGCAATCACAGGTGTGCGAACAGGAGCCCCGTTCCTGTTCTGAAATGACATCCAGGGAGGGGAGGTCCGTTCCGAGCACTTCCTGGTACGATCTGGACATCCAGGTAAGTGGCACCCTTTATTTTACCCTCCCTGTTTTTATTATGTGATTTAAAGAGTTTTATTATGTGATTTAAAGAGTGTTGGTGAACTGATTTTATGTTTGGGGGAGTTTTATTTTTTAAATTTACCGTCCGGCATTATCACGTGATAACGTGATAACGTTTCAGACGGCTGGTCGTAAAAGCAGCCTTACGATGGCTGCATTTACGGCCAGCCAGCAAGGGGAGGGGGAGCCTGTTCCTGCTGCGGAATTAATGTGAGTGTATGAAAGATTTATGTTATTCTGTGGCAGGAACGGGAGAGGAGGTAGCGGGGCAGTAACGGGGCATTTTGGCCCCGTGTGAAAATCTCCTATATCATGGGGAGAAAACAGAACAGGCACAACTTAGGAACGGAATAGGGTGGATGTCCGAAAGGGAAAACCCTTCCCGACCCTGTTCTGTTTCTGCCATGGGATATATAGCCCGTGTGAAAATCTCCTAAGTGTTAAGTGGAATAGAGGCTGATTGGAATACAGAGTGAGAGAAAAGAAAGAACCTCACAAATTGGTTTTGAGTCTGGCAGATTCTGAAGTTATATGGTCACTGCAGAGTTGGATTAGCAACCAGTTTGAATTTAATTAAGCATTTTTCTTATATTGTTCAACCAATAAACCAATCTTTATGTTTTGTTTATCAAATCCAGACTCCTCATGAATTTATTTTCCCTTACTGGAAGGGATAAGGGGGAAGTTTGACATAAAGGTGGCAACTGTGGAACTGTGGTCGCCACAGATATTTATTTGGTGGCTGTGATGTACCAAGCACACATGCTCACATTCAATCAATAAATTGCTTTATTGACAAGGATTCATGTGTCAGGAACATAGGACAAAGCCGAAACTGAATACAGCAAGAGCAAACCCCCAGATAAACCCCTCGGTGTGAGAAAAGTATTCAGGGAGTAGAAATGCCTCCCTCTCAGGGCAGCTGGCACCTGGACGCCCTGACCTTGAGCCACTGTGGAGAGAAACGTTCCCAGGCCAACAAAGCGGGCTGGCCTCTCTCCAAAACTCCAGAGGCCCAGGCAAGGAGAACAGCCTCATGTCAGGGCTATCCATGAATTCCACTCCAATTCCCAGAATTCAGGGATGAGCCTGACAGTGGCAGTGTAAGTGGCAAGGTGGCATGAACAGTGATATACATTCAGTTGGTGTGCCTGTGCATCACAGATGTATTCTCTGAAATCAGTAAAATCATGAGCCACACAGTTCCTGTGTCACCAGCAATTGCTCTTTTATCTCTCTTTCCCCAAAGAGCATAAACAACTGTTACACTAAAATTTTAATAAATTGCTATGTCTGGCAGCAAGATTAGAAATCGTCATAGTTTGGAAAGATCTTAAAGGATTGTCATTAGATCAGTGGTGTACATGTATTGGAATACTGCACAAGTAAAAGCTCTTAAAATTTAAATGTATTATTAAAATGTAAATGTATTAGATAATTTTGTATGGTACTTGGTTTCCATATTTTGACTCTGCCAACAATAATGTTGATGTTGTTTGTCCTTCAAAGTCCCACATAAATTTGTGGAGTGGTGTACTCTTAATCCCCATATGAAAAAAAGCAGGACATATTGGAGCTTGTACCTTTGTTATGATCAATTTTAAAGAAAATCACTAATTTTGAGACAATCCCTGATATATTTTTCTTCTTTTTTATTTAATCATATAATTACTGTGGTATGTTTTAATAAGAAAGTATTTTTAGACAATCCCTGATATATTTTTCTTCTTTTTTATTTAAGCATATAATTACTGTGGTATGTTTTAATAGGAAAGTATTTTTAAAATCTCCCTATATGAACCTGCCAGAATCTTAAGATCCTTGTGGGAGGGTTTTCTCTTGGTTCTTCCACCAGGAGTACAGACCCCTCTGGTGAGGACATGGACGAGAGCCTTCTCAGTGAGGAATTCCCTTCCAGAGAGCAAGCCTTCTCTCTGCTCTCCTTTCACCAGCAAACAAAGACCCTTCTATTCAAACAGGCTTTTAAAGGTTTATTCATGTCAGGGAGTCTTTTATGGAGTGTGCATGCTATATTTTAAACTTTATTCTTATGTTTTTAAATACATTTTATACTTTTTAAAAAGATGTAATGGTGTTTTTTGTTATCAGGTTTTTAGCTTATCATAATTTTAGCCTTATGCTATTGTGAGTCCCATGCTGGGAGAAAGGTGGCATGTTAAATAAATAAATACATACATAGTTGAAGGACAGCTGTATGGACAATGACATACATAGACAAGTGGCCGTGTTATTAGGCAGAAGATATTGTAGTTGTTGGAGGAAGGGGGTGAGAGCAGCAGGAAAATTATGGAGGACAGGATTGTGTGTGCCTTGAGGCCTGTCCAATGCCCCCCTAAACTAACCTGCTGCCCTTGGCCCAGGTATAGTGGAAAATGCCATCCCATTAAGTAGTGCTGAAGCAAGATTCAATGACCAGTCTGGTCTACTTCCATAATTCCATGGTAGATGGTGGGGGGGAGGGACTGCATCTTTTTTTTTTTTTTTTGCCTCAGGTAACATAATGTTTTGAGCTTGTCTCTGTGTGTCACTGTCCATACATGGAAAGGAAAGATATGATGAAGTTCCCTTGTAGACATTCTAAGAGGCTCTGGAAAAGAACAAGGATGAGGAAGTGGATGGCATTGATAGGAGAACTATGGTTACTGTTGTCATAGCTGCTGTGAGGGAAGTTGATGAACAGGGGTGGTGCTATATAAACAAACAAGAGCCAGAGTGATGTTGTGGTCTGGCTGTTGGACTAGGACACTGGGAGACCAGGGTTCAAATCCCTGCTCGGCCATGGAAACCCACTTGGTGACCTTGGTCAAGTCACACTCTCTCAGCCTCAGAGAAAGACAAGGGCAAACCCACTAAGAAGAAATTTGGAAAAGAAAATGCCACAAGTCCAAAATTAATTTAAGGCACACAACAACAACAACAACATCAATAACAACATATAAATAAATAAATATGATCTGTGGAGAAGGGAAGGGGAAAAATCACGGAGAAGAATCAGATATCTGTTGAGTCAGTGTGCCTGGAAATGGCAAATTTCTTAAACCCAGAAAGCCTTGCCAAATTCCAAGATATTATAGTGCATATATATATTGTATGTAAACAATAATCTTTTCATTTCCTCAGCTGTGGGTCAAAAAAGCCCCGCAATGGTGATGCCATTCAATCAGTGTGTTGGGATATAATCAAACAAGACAATGAGGGTATCCCTTACTTACCTTAGAGTCAGCTGGGTCCACCAGAAAGTGTGTGGATTCGGAACCATTTGCCCATCAGTGCAGTTTCCAGTGCCATGAACCAACATATTGTGTGTCCTTGAACATCATGATACGCTGGGGGGGGGGTCCGGTACCAAGGAATTCTGGATTGGGGCAATCGTCGTTCTCTTTTGTAAGTTATTGTTCAAACAAATTCATTAAGAAACCATAAATGTCTAAATGGCAGTTTAATAGAAGAGTTAATATTCACAAATATTTAAAAGCCAGTGACATGGCGAATTATTTCCCCGTTGGCATTTACTGATTGAATTCAATCCTCCATTTTGACAGGTAAGATAAAGGGATTCACATCTCAATAAAGAGCATGCCTTCTAATTCTTGGGTTAAAACAAATGGGCTAACGTCCTTCAAATTAATCCCAGCTACTATGTATTGATTAAACTTCTGGGTTTGATCAATAAGTCAGAACATTGCCATAAAACTGCTGAATGCATTCCAAAAATTCTTTGCTTCTCAGCTATTATATAACTACAATTAAAAAGTTCCTGCTCTTATTGTGGAGATGCTATTTGAACATACATTGACTTTACCAGGAGAGGGGAACATGGAGGCTTTCAAATGTTGTTGGACTGCAGATCCCATGATCTCACAACATTGGGTATGCTGGCAAGTGCTGATGAGAGTTGCATCTGGATGGCGGCACACTTCCAACCTGGATTATAGCTATGCAAACTGTGTTTTTTTAAAATCTGAATTTTCTCTTATGGCACAAATATGTTAACTACCCCACCAATATTTTAAAAATCACTTCTAATAATAATAATGGTAGTCCTCACCTGAAATGCTGACTTCCCTGTAGCTCAATGCAAACTTAAATTCTCATACCAAATCTAACCTATTGCCCTCCAGAGACACCTATTGCTTTGTTACTTCCCTCCTGTCTTCATGACTTTTTCAAGTTTCCATGTAATAATAAAAAACAGTAATAATTATACTCCTTCACAATCTTGTCACTTATGTCAACTTTGAAATGGGCAATGAAGTGTGCCCAGTGGTTGCAAATGATGTGAAAAAGCTTAATGGAAAAAAGTGGAACTGAATTGCCAAAACAAAGGATAAAATTTGCATAAATGTTTTAATTTTAATATAAATAGAGGCAAATGTAGAAATGCCATACATAACAAAGTTTGAAACAATGTGACCAGGTGACCCATGTGTTTAGTAAGATGCTGTTTCTTGATGGTCATCATCATCATCATATTTATAGCTTGCCTTTCTCCCAAATTTGTGGCTCAAGGTGGCTTACAATTTTATAGAAACAACATACCTAAAAATATTCAAACAGTGAACATTAAAATAGAATTAAACTGTTCATAATATTAAAGTGGTTTAAACTGCAATTATAAAGATAAAAAGTTCAGTTTAAAACAGTACAGCACTCTCAGCCCATTAAATTAAAAGTGCATGCACTCTAGTTCAGTGGTAGCTGGTGGCCCCTATGTAAATGGGGCACCAAATCAGCTCTGGGTTTTAGACTGAAGTTTAAAGGAGTAAGCCACAAAGCTGAAATTATTTTAGGATTAGGATTCAGCAATGTGTATTGCTTCTTTAAAGTTCAGACTAAAACCTAGAATGGATTCACTAGCCCACTGACACAGAACCCACAGATATCACCATTCTAGGATCATGGTTCTTTATCCTGAAACAAGAGTTGGGTCTCTTTCACACTGCACAATTTTAGCACTTTGATACCACTTTAACTTCCATGGCTTCATCTTATAGAATCCTGGGATTTGTAGTTTCATAAGGAACTTAGAATTTTCTACTAGAGAACTCTAGTGCCTCACCAAACTACAAACCCTAGGATTCTGTAGGATGCATTCTTGAGAGTTAAAGTGATATCAAAGTGCTATTATTGTGTAGCGTATAACAGACCTTGGAGAGGACAACCACTCAAAGAGAAGATACATTCAAACAGGGAATTTTTGACAGCTCTTCAAATAGAGGTTGTTTGTTGTAAAACAGACCACACATGGCCAACATTTTACTTTCTAGATCTGAGCCTAGAAAACAGTTTTGTATAGCTTGTTTCTAGTACTATGTATTAAAGAAAGATCAACCCAGTTAAAGGGAGCCAGCATGGTGTAGTGGTTTAAGTGTTGGACTAGGACAATGGGGACATTATCAGACTAGCCCCTTAAAATGTTCTTTTAACCATTTTAAAAACAAAAATAAAGACATTTTTATGCCAGTAAAAGAACATTCCCTCCCATACTTAACTTCTTTTCCCGGCAAAGGCAGTCCTGGCAATGAAGAGGAAGTGAACGGAGCACCGTTCACTTCCTCGTTTGAAATCCTGTGAGACTTTGTCATGCAGGAAATTTAAAAATAAAAACAAAAATAAAGCATAAAAAGTTTTTTAAAAACACATACACACACACTTTAAAAGTCCCAAGTAACCTGGGGAGGGTCATAAAAAGAGCAAAACTTACCTGGATGTCCCGATCTCACCCGGAAGTATTTGTGCTGGACCGACCATTCTCACTGTTGTCACAAGTGTTAAATGGCCCAAGGTTACACACACCAGCAATGCCAGCACTAAAGCACCATGGAGATCTATTGATGGCTTCCGCCGTCAATAAAAAAGTATCACTTTGGGGCTGATTTTATCCATGAAAGGGCGACGTCATCTGATCTGTGTGCCCTTTAGTGGTTATGTGGCATTGTTATGATGCCTTATTTCATGTGTCTGATAAAGTCCTGGGAGACCAGGGTTTGAATACCCTATTGGCCATGGAAATACACTGGGTGACCTAGAGCAAGTCACACTCTCTCAGCCTCAGAAGAAGACAAGGGCAACCCCCTCAGAACAAATTCTGCCAAGAAAACTCTGTGATAGGTTCAGCTTAGGGTCACCATAAGTCAGAAATGACTTGAAGGCACACACATTGGAAACTGTTTAATGCAGTGTAGATGTGTAAATAGCTATTGCTTAAAACAATTTGTAAGCTGCTCTGATAGCCTTGTGGCTGAAGAGCGGGGTATAACTAACTAAATAAATAAATCATTAAAAAAAAACAGCATCAACAGTCCAGTTGAAAATGCTGTTACCTAATGTGTTCTACAGTGGGAGAAGTTGGAACACTGGTTTGTGTATGATTCTGTAGACACACACCAGTTGCACCATGGTGTCTGGGTTTTCACCTTGGTACTCCATAGCAGACTGCACTAGTGCATTCCTGCCAGACTAGAAATAGTGTGATGTCACTTCTGATTTGATTTTATCTGGTTTGGGGTCATTTTTTTCTGGCATGTGGGAGGATTGTGGAGGGGATGGATAGCCAAACCACTATAGTTTGGGACCATTAGAGAATTAGGGAATCATTTTTCATGGGGTACATGTGTTGTATTTTAAACATTTCTGGTTATGCTTTTAAATTATGTTGCATCAAGTGCTAGAGATAATAGCCGGAATGTTATACAGGGAACAAGGCAAATAGTACAAGAACCCAACAATAGGAAGGGAAAAAACATTAAAAGGCAGATAGGGGGAATGACCCATGTTCATAGATATCTTTATAGTAATGCACAGAGCATGAGAAATAAACAGGATGAACTTGAACTCTTAGCACAGCAAAGCAAATATGACATAATAGGCATCGCTGAAACCTGGTGGGATGAGTCTCATGATTGGAATGTAGTGATAGAGGGGTATAGCCTATTTTAGAGAAACAGACCAAACAGGAAGGGAGGTGGAGGTAGCATTATTCATTAAGGATGAGTACACTTGTGAACAGATCTATGACTTAAATCCTGGATGCCAGGTTGAGAGCATCTGGGTAAAAATTAAGGGGGAGACAAATAACTATAGACCTTCTATAGACCTTCAAGCCAAACTGAGGACTTGGATGATGCTTTCCTGGAACAAATGACCACACATTCAGAAAGGAGAGAAGTAGTAGTAATGGGGGTTTCAACTATCCTGATATTCGTTGGAAGTCAAACTCTTCCAAAATTTTAAGGTCCAACAATTCCTCACATGCCTTGTACACAATTTCATTGTCCAGAAGGGGGAAGAGGCAACTAGGGGATTAGTTATTTTAGATTGGATCCTAACCAATGGTGATGACCTAGTTAATAGGGTGGAAGTGGAAGGATCCATAGCTGGGAGTGATCATGTTCTCCCGGAGTTTGTTATATAGCAGAAAGGGGAAGCTAAGCATAGTCAGACATGCATTCTAGACTTTAAAAAAGCTGATTTCAGTAAACATAGGGAAATACTGGGGGTGATCGCCTTGTCAGGAATACTAAAAGAGAAGGGAGTTCACAATGGATGGGAGTTTCTTAAAAGTGAGATATTGAAGGTACAATTTCAAATTACAATGAGGTGTAAAAATGGGAGGTGTCTGAAGAAATTACAATGAGGTGTAAAAATGGGAGGTGTCTACAGAAACCAGGATGGACTTTCTACTGAGCTAAGATTTAAAAGGAACATGTACAAGCAATGGACAAAAGGGTAAATCACCAAAGAAGAATTCAAACAGCCAACTCATGTAGGGAGAAAGTCAGAAAAGCTAAAGCACAGAAAGAGCTCAGGCTTGTTAGAGAGGTTTAAACTTTTTTTAAAAAATGTCCTTTATGTCCATAGCAAAAGGAAGAACAAGGAGGTGGTAGGGCCATTGCATGCAGAAGATGGTGAAATGCTAACAGTGGGGACAGAGAAAATGTAGAACTACTCAACACCTTCTTTACCTTGGCCTTCTCCCAAAAGGAGAACTGTGCTCAACCTGGGGAAAATGGAGCAGATGATGTACTAGGGTAGACGTAGCACAAAATTGGTAGAGGTAGTACAGGAATACCTGGCTACTCTAAATGAATTCAGGTCACCAGGGCCAGATGAACTTCATCCAAGGGTTTTAAAAGAACTAGCAGAAGTAATCTCAGAACCACTGTCAATAATTTTTAGAATTCCTGGAGAACAGGAGAAGTCTCAGCAGACTAGAGGAGGACAAATATTGTCCCCATCTTTAAAAGGTGAGGGAGAGGAACCAAATAATTGCTGCCCAGTCAGCCTGACATCAATACTATTACCGCTCCTGACACCCCCTTGCTTCTTTGTGTGTGTCCACATCATAGTAATTGGCAATATTTAATAATTTGGCTGATTGTAGCCCTCCATGTAGAGTGACAGGTATATCAGAAACTCCCAAAGCCAGGGACACTTAATATGAACCAGAACACAGTGATATACACCCTAGGGAGGGGCTTCTCGTAAAATTCCAAATAAGGTCAATTGCAGAACAGGATGTTACCTCACGGAGATCATCTGCCAGTAAGTCAGCAGCTAATCCTATCACCAGGTGTTGAGTACTCAGAGTTTGGTAAAGAGACTATACTACTTCCTACCCATAAGCCCGAGAACTTGCCTGTCTTCCATTCAAACACAAATTAACATATATTCAGCAATCATTAACTATTCGGCCATTCTATTGTGTTAACCAGGGAGACTCTGAGAAGTATTGTCTTCCACTCTAAATCCACACTCTGAAGGAATTTATTGGGTATAAAACCCCCTTCAAAACTCCACTTAAGTGCACACAGTTCATTTTCCTCCGGTTGCAACACCAGACTGTGTATCCATTCCTACTTCCAGACCATCACTCTGCTGGTTTTCATTGCAACTTCTGCTCTACAGGACAGGTGTCGTACCACACACTTGAAACTCCCCTCACTATATCTCCTATCTCAATACTTCCTACTGTTTTCACTAGCCATGTGTGACTGTTTGAAGCTTGAGTGTTTTGGGTGAATGGTGTTGATATATTCCAATAAAGATAATTTAATTGTACTATCTAGCTTATGTCTCCTCCTTAGTTATGGTAAACATAGGTTAAAAGGTGCTGCTATCTGATGCCCCCTCTGACATAGCTAATCTGAGCATATTAATTCCCCAAATTAATATAGATCCTTAAGAGGGTCCTTAAGATCCCTAGCATTTATGGTAACAATACGAGGAAAGATTCTAGAGCAAATTGTTAAACAAACAGTGTTTAAGCACTTACAAAGGGATGCTGTGATCACAAAAAGATTTCTCAAAAACAGGTCATGCCAAACTAATCTTATCTCTTTTTTTTAATAGATTCACAAGCTTGGTTGATGAAGGGAATGCTGTGGATATAGCGTATCTTTGATTTCAGTAATGCCTTTGATAAGGTCCCCCATGATATTCTTGAAAACAAGCTAGTAAAATGTGACCTAGAGAATGCGACTGTTAGGTGGATTTGTAATTGGTTGACTGACTGAACCCAACAGGGAGACACCAATGGCTCCTCTTCATCCTGGAGAGAAGTGACTAGTGGGGTGCCATAGGGTTCTGTCCTGGGCGCAGTGCTATTCAACATCTTTATCAATGACTTGGGTGAGGGAATAGAGAGCATGTTTATCAAGTTTGCAGATGACACCAAATTAGGAGAAGCAGCTAGTTCAGAACAGGTACAGATTTCAAAATGACCTTAACAGATTAGAAAGCTGGGCCAAAACTAACAAAATGAATTTCAACAGGGAGAAAGGTAGGACTTTTTCAGACAAGCCTTACTGTGCAAGAGGACTCTGGGAGAGGTTTGGCGCTGTCGCGTGGCAGGGGGTCCTTTTCGGACACCGCCGTCCCTCTCGCACCATTGTCTGTGACAGTTCTGGGTCCCATCTACAGCAACCGCACCATTTTTTACTCGTGGAAGTTGTCCGTGAGTGAAAAATGGTGCGATTGCTGTAGATGGGACCTGGAACTGTCACGGATGATGCCGTGAAGGGGACGGTGGCATCTGAAAAGGCCCCCCTTCTGCATGACAGCGCCGAACCTCTCCCGTAGTCTTCTTGTGCAGTAAGGCTTGTCTGAAAAACTCCATAGAGTACTACACTTAGGAAGAAAAAAAAATAAATACACAGATATAGGATGGGTGACACCTGGCTTGATAGCAGTGCATGTGAAAGGGATCTAGGTGTCTTAGTAGACCACAAACTGAACACAAGTCAACAGTGTGATGTGGCAGCTAAAAAAAATGCAATTCTAGGCTGTATCAATAGGCGTATAGTGTCTAGATCAAGGGAAGTAATAATGTCACTCTATTCTGCTTTGTTCAGACCTCACCTGGAATACTGTGTCCAGTTCTGGGTACCACAATTCCTGAAGGATATAGACAAGCTGGAAAGTGTCCAGAGGAGGGCAACTAAAATGGTGAGAGGTCTGGAAGCCATGCCCTATGAGGAGCGGCTTGGGGAGCTGGGTATGTTTAGCCTGGAGAAGGGAAGGTTAAGAGGTGACATGATAGCCATGTTTAAATATTTGAAAGGATATCATATTGAGGATGGAGCAAGCTTGTTTTCTGCATCTCCAGAGACTAGGACATGGAGCAATGAATTCAAACTACAGGAAAAGAGATTCCACATAAACATTAGGAAGAACTTCTTGATGGTAAGAGCTGTTTGACAGTGGAATATGCTGCCTTGGAGTGTGGTGGAGTCTCCTTCTTTGAAGGTTTTTTTTTGGGGGGGGGGCATATATATGTTTTATTATTAAAATAATTTCTTGATAAAGAAGCTTATTGACATATTTAAACATAAAAAACAATGAGAAAAATGTATAATAAATTAAAAAATAATAATATAAAGTTGCTTACATGGGGCCCATCTAAATGGTGAAAATATTCCTCATGGAATTCACTGGGAATCCCACCAGTCTAAATGGGATCCAGCACCAATCACACTATTTGGAAGGAAGGGGGCCCAAAATGGCAAAAACAACAGGTAAAAGCCTTGGCAGATTTCCTTGTACTTTTTCACAAACTGCAAGGCAGGTGCGCATTTTTGCTTGTTTGGACTATAGAACAATAAAAGACTTGAAGGAAAGCACAAAGCTGATTGGCCAGGCAAGATCGGGAGTGAGATTTGCTGGGAAGGCAAGCCCCCACTGCCGGCATGTTGGATTTTCACCTTAGCTATTGCTCAGTGATAAAAAGGATCAATATTTTCTATTTTGCTACGGAGAATCGCTCTATCGCACCAGTGCACCTTGAGATGACTTTTTTTTTTAAAAAAACAAACAAACCAGGGGTAGTGAAGAACTAACGTGAGTAAATAACTCGCGGCTGCCATCAGGAATGCGAGGCTTATGGGGGCTTCCAAGGCCAGAAAAACCATTTGGACATGCCGCCGCTGCTGCAAGATGCCAATACTACAAGGTATTTAGGATTTTTTCCCCTTGTGCAGACGGGCCCATGGTAAAATTTCCATATATAATAGAAATGTTATAAAGTGGAAGATAAATTAATTGATATAACCATCAGCATATTTTAGTTTTTATATCATTTTACTCAAAGTAATTCTAATTTGAATAACTTCCTACACTTATCTGGCTTTCACTGGATTTTACCAAAGTAATTTTACTTAACTTTGTTCAAAAATTTAATTCTGACTTTATCCCCCAACTGTCAAGTTGATATCTTGGATTCCTTCTTTGGAGGTTTTTAAACAGAGGCTGGATGGCCATCTGTTGGGAGTGCTTTGATTGTGTGTTCCTGCATGGCAGAGGGTTGGACTGGATGGCCCTTGTGGTCTCTTCCAACTCCATGATCCTATGATTTAAAAAAATTAATGGAATTTGAATATTATAACTTGTATAATTATGTTTTAACATTTTTATTATGAGACTTATAGCTTTTTCTAGTGTTAATATGTTTTGAAGTCCCATGCTGCACAAAAAAGTGGAAAATTAATTAATTAATTAAAATAAAATAAATTGGGGGTTCTGGGGGGTGTTGGGGCTTTCCTTGGGGTAGGGGGCATGAAAATGAGATTGAGGGTTTCATGGGGTCTGTGGGCTATTCTTTCCCATCTCCTCCGTTAGACTAATGAAAGCCACATTGAAGCATCATAAAAACCTGCATGACGTTTATGGACACTGAAGGTAGTTAGCTCTTTTGTAATATGGCTAATGGAACTTGATCCAGTGCTAGAGTGAGTAAAACAGTTTGAAAGGGCAGGTGAGGCACAACAGTTTATTTAAAAATAATTTCCTTGATGTGCATCTGTAGTGTTGGCCAGAAATAGAAACTAACAGATTGCAATCTATTAAGTTATAAATGAAGTAGGAAATTTGCCAATGAAAATGGACCAGTTAGTTTAATTAAATGAGCCATAGTGCTAAAGAGCCAACAAAGTTTACATTACCTAGTTGGTTCTTTATCCAAAAAATTTTGCATTTTTTTTTGTCTCTCAGGTTTAAGAAATTGTAGGGTTTAAGCAACAAGTAGTAAGTGGAGCTGGCCTGTAATGCCAGTGTACTGGCAACAAGTCATGCCAACTGCGTTTTTCTTTTATATACTCACATTCACTTGTTTTTCTGGGCATTAGCTATTAGTATTGGGCCATTAGACTAAAACGAGATGAGTGACATTATCAACCACAATAGTTATGTGTGTGTTGATTTCTCCACAGGGCATATTGATCTATTTCTTTGTTGCACTATTCATATATGAGAAGTATGAATCAATTAAAAAAATGTAGTGAGAAAATGATAGATGGTGGTTACAGTTGTAGCGATCAAAAGAAATCTATATGTAGTTTAAATATAATGCAATTGTATGGTATAAATGACAACTGTCACCAGGGAGCCCTGGTGACGCAGTGGTTAAATGCCAGTACTGCAAGCTACAAGGTTATGCACTCGATCCCAGAGGGCTCCAAGGTTGACTCAGCCTTCCATCCTTCTGTAGGTTGGTAAAATGAGTATCCACGGGATGTGTGTGTCTTGGAACCAAACACCAGTGAATATGAAGGGACAAGTGTACCGCTAACAGCAGTATTACAGTTATAAACACTGAGGACACCCGCACTGGCAGCTGACAAAAAGGGCTCCAATTCCCTCAACCCTCCCACCACCATCACCACCACCACCACCGACAATGCTGGTTTAATGAATAACAGTTTCTAATTACTTTTGAAAGTTACTTTTCAAGGGCATCTTTAGAGGTGTTCCTACAGTATTTTTTCTCTCAAGCTTTATGCCATTCCTTTATTCATCTTAAATTTTCTTTCTCAAAAAAGGAACAGAAAGCAATGGAAAAGTAACACACAGTAATAGAAGTACGCAGTGTGATGTTTTAAATTTTCAGCATGACATGTAACACCAACAGATTAATTTCCAAACACTGTGATGAGTGATAAGAACAAATTACTTTTAAAAAGCTTTGATCACCACTTCCACTCTTAGAATTCATCTCATCATACTGATTGACATTGCTTTCCATCAGGTAGCTTGGGAAGGTTGCCATGGCTTTCTGTTAGCCATGTTTTTGGGTTCTCACTATGGGTTTGCAGCAGTATATCACTTTCTTTTGAAGTTCTGTAACCAAATACTTAGAAAGTTTGTTCAATTTGTTATCTTCAAAATGCTTTTTGAAGTAATATCAATATTCTGTCCTACCAATAGATGAGAGTGCTCAACTCAGTACAGGATGATAGTAATAATTATTAATGCTGTCTATGAAACATCATTTTTGTGGTTGTTATAACAACAAAGCAAATATTTCAAAGCATGTGATGGTGATTGATATGATGGTATGAGTTGTGAGGCTAATTTTACATAAATATCTGTTCTACAATTTTAGAGTAGTTTGTAATTTTTATCCTTTTCCAATTTGATTCTTTAGATCTATTTTAAGCTCAGCTTATCTAAGTTGTTTGGACTACAACAAATATTATTTCTGTCCACAGATGTAAGCTGCTAGACTTTACAACATGCAAATAGGAAAACTAGAGACTTGCTGTTTCACTTGAAAGATGTGCTTGATTTAAAACATCCTGGGTATTAATAAGATGGCTAGAATATAATGCCCTCTAGGGTATCTGACCCTCCCTGCTCCATTTGAGAATTCTCACACCACATGATAATGAATTTCACTATATTTGGATTTCTGATGAATACTCCTGATGGTAAAGTCTTTAAAGATTCATACATGGCTAATTGCTACATACATGGGTCAGATCCAGATTAATAGTGTAATCCTTCTCTAGGGATGCACTCTTGTAGGTGGTTAGGATTAGGCACATGTCTCTTGTGCAGGTAGGAATGCCCTTTGGCCAGTTGATCTCAGAGATCTGCTAATGAGCCATCTGCCAGCAGAACATCTCTGCTGGTGAAAATCTGCTGTGGATGAGCCAAAAAATGGGAGGCTGGAGGTGGAAAAGAGGAGTTGAATTACAAGAAAAAGGAGGAGCCCAATTGTGCCAGATGCAAACCTCTTTCAGCCAAGGCAGCCTCAGTGTCAGCACAAAGTTAGTCAAGAGAGAGGGTTGTTATGTGCCATCAAGTCAGTTTTGACTTATTTATGGACTTTATCAGATGATGGAATATGGCATCATAATGATGCCACATAAACGCGAAAGGGCGTACAGATCAGATGAGGTTGCCCTTTCGCATTTATTTACTGGCCATAAGCTGTACTTGTTTACCAACAGCCTAAGCTGTCAATAGATCAGCCATGGCAATGTTTTGCTGGCATTGCTGGCATATAAAACCTTGTGCCAATGTCCTCTCGTCATTCCACCGCCAATGGACATCCAGGTAGGGTGATGCACTTTTTATGTCCCTCCCCAGTTTACCTGGACTTTTTTTTTAGTGTGTTTATGTGCTTTTAAAAACGTTTACTATCTTATTTTTGTTTTTATTTTTGAATTTCCTGCGCTATGTATTCTTGCAAGAATACATAGAATTTCAATAGAGGAAGTGAATGGAGTTTCGTTCACTCCTTATTCATTGCCGGGAAGCCTTTTGCCAGGATGGAAGCTAAGTGTGGCATGGGGAGTTCTTTTGCCAGCATAAAAATGGTGAAAGTTGTGCTGACAAAAGAAGAGGGTTTAGGGGGCATGGTCTGATAGTCCTATGATTGAAAGACCTCAAGAAACCCTCTTATAAATAGCCTGGCTCAAGTCTTGCAAACTCAGGACTGTGGCTTCCTTGATTGAGTCTATACACTTGTAATACAGTCTTCCTCTTTTCCCATTGCCTTCAACTTTATCAAGCATTATATCTTTTCCTATGAATCATATCATTATCATTAGAACAGCACACAGAGAAACAGAATGGTTCCCAGTCAAAAAGGGAGTCAGACAAGGCTGCATTCTATCACCCTATTTGTTCAAGTTGTATGCAGAAAATATACACAGAGCAGTTTTAGATTCTGAAGAAGGAGGAGTGAAGATCAGAGGAAGGAAATCAACTATGGACTTTTTCAGATAGGACTTACCACGCAAGAAGACTCCGGAATAGTTATGACACTGTTGTGCAGCAAGGGGTCCATTTCAGATGACGCCAACCCTCTCTTGGCATCGTCTGAAACGGACCCTCGCCGCGTGACAGCGTTGTAACTATTCCGGCATCTTCTTGCATGGTAAGTCATGTCTGAAGAAGTCCAGTCTAGGATATGCAGATGACACCATAATACTAGCAGAAAACTACAAAGACTTGGAACAACTACTAAAGAAAGTCAAACAAGAAAGTGCTGAGGCAAGCTTACTATTGAACATTAAGAAAACAAAAATAATGACCATGGAGGATCTACATAAATTCAATCTAAACAATGAGGAAATTGAAATAGTTGAAGATTTCCCATACCTTGGATCAATAATTGATCAGAATGGAGACTGTGGTCAGGATATCAGAAGAAGACAAGGAGTTGGAAGGACAGTGTGAAGTCGAAGGCTTTCACGGCCGGCATCCATAGATTTCCCTTGTTTTTTTCCGGGCTGTGAGGCCATGTTCTGGAATAGTTTCTTTCTGACGTTTCGCCTGCATCTGTGGCTGGCATCCTCAGAGAATGTTTGTGTAGGTGTGTGCATATAAACTCCACACACACACCTACATAAACATTCTCTGAGGATGCCAGCCACAGATGGAGGCGAAACATCAGAAAGAAACTATTCCAGAACATGGCCTCACAGCCCAGAAAAAACCCAAGGGAAATCTACAGTTGGAAGGACAGCTATGAAAGGACTAGACAAAACCCTAATGTGCAAAGATATAAAACTGAACACTAGTTAGGATCATCCAAGCCATCATATTTCCCATCACCATGTACAGAAGAGCTGGACAGTAAAGAAAGCTGATAGCAAGAAAATCAATGCATTTGAGATGTGGTGCCAAAGAAGAGTACTACAGATACCATGGATTGCCAAAAAGACTAATACAGTAGGATCCCCATATCTGTGGGGGATTGTTTCCAGAAGCCCCCACAGACAATGAAATCCGCAGATAATAGCAAATGCCTCCGTCGCTATTTCCACGACAAGAGCGATCCTGAGGGGCAATCCCAGGGGGCAAAGGTAGAAGGTAGGCAGGTCTACTCCTCCACACCCTTTGCCCCCGCATTGCCATTTTCACCATGGGAATGATCCTAGGGAGCGATCCCAGGGGCGAAGGGAGAAGGGAGGCAGATCTACTCCTCCTCTCCCTTCACCCCCACATTGCCTTTCTCCCCACGAAAGTGATCCCAGGGGCAAATGGAGAAGGGAGGCAGTTCTACTCTTCCTCTTCCTTCACCCCCACGTCACTATTCTCCCCATGGGAGTGATTCTGGGGGCAAAAGGTAAAGGGAGGCAGATCTCCCCCTCCTCTCCTCCCTCCCCGTCCACCTCCCCCCACTGTTGCCATCTGCAGATAATTGAATCAACAGATGGCAAATCAGTGGATGCAGGGGTGCTACTGTAAATGAGTCCTAGAACAGATCAAACCTGAACTTTCCCTGGAGCACAAGATGACTGAACTGAGACTGTCCTACTTTGACCATTAGAAGGCATGACTCACTAGAAGGCATGACTCACTAGAAAAGACAATAATGCTAGGAAAGGTGAAGTGTAGTAGAAAGAGAGGAAGGATGCACATCAGATGGGTAGACTCAATCAAGGAGACCATGGCCCTGAGCCTGCAGGACTTGAGCAGAGCAGGTGAGGACAGGGGTCCTAGAGGTGTCTCATTCATGAGTTTGCCTTGAGTCAAAGTCAACTTGAAGGCAGTTAACAAAAACAAATATATCATTTCATGTTATTTTCAGAGTATGATACCCCCAGTTGAATAATTTTGGCTTCTAGTGAGAGTTCAGGCTTGATTTGCTCTTGGACCCTATTACTCAGGATTAAGGTAGTCCTAAATAATTACCAATTATGTTTTAAATGTATTTTAAACTGTTTTTTAAACTCTCTATTATTATTATTATTATTATTATTATTGTATATTTCATCCAATTTCAATTTTTAATTTTGTAATAAACACTACCAGGCTGAGAGGGTTTTGGATTCAACACAGTTTTGGCTAGCTTCATGTGAGTTCAGCTAGCTCTTGGACATCTTGTCCAGTTAAGATTGTGAGTGAATTGCACATAATTGATTTAAATCAATTATGAATAGTTAGTTATGATTTCACTTGTCCCATTCATTTAAGTGGAAAGTAAGGGCAACGTATTGATTGGTTGATTGGATTTATACCTTGCCTTTCATCCAGAGAATGGCATTCACAATACTTACCTTAGTCTGGATTAAACCCATTGATTCAACATGTTAGATAACTGGGTCCAGCTAACAAGCTGCATGCATTTAGCAATCTCTCTCTCTCTCTCTCTGGCTTTTCTTTGCAAACGAAGATTCAGGAAGGACTTATCCTGCACTTTCTGGACTATGCAAAATAAGCAGTTGTCACACTGATCATCCTTACTGTGGGGTGAGTCATGTGGGAAAGAATTAATTCTAACCCTTTCCCCCTTCTAAACAGCTGATTGAAAGGATTCACCTTATTTTTACAGCACGAGATATGTAGTCCCAGGTGCTTAATCAGGGCTGGTGCAGTATTCATTTCCAAAAAGGAGATGACTACTCTTTTCTCCCAGCCACAGCTGGAGTGCAGCTGGCACCCTGCACTCTCCCAGGCATGAAATGGCAGAGGAGACAGGTGCCTGCCCTTAGTAGTAGTTGTGATGATGATGATGATACAAATTTTGTATCTTACCCACCTCTCCCCCAGGCTCATGGTGGGGTACAACGTTGATTCAAATACAATATACTGTATAGCTAATCACATAAAACCATTTAACACTTAGGAGATTTTCAGACAGCGTTTAACAGTGCCTACCGCGGGATGAGGTCCCAGGAGAGGAACGGCACTCTTGTGCGGCAGGGGGTCATTTTCGGACGCTGCCATCCCTCTTCCGGGATCCTTCGTTGCACGTCCGTGAAACTTTGGAAGCGGCCGTGCCATATTTTAAGCACAGAAGTTGCCCGTGCTTAAAATATGGCGCAGCCGCTTCCAAAGCTTCATGGACGTACAACGAAGGATCCCAGAAGAGAGACGTCGTCGTCCAAAAATGACCCCCTGCCGCGCAAGAGCGCCGTTCCTCTCCCGGGACCTCATCCCACGGTAGGCACTGTTAAACACTGTCTGAAAATCTCCTTAGATTAAAACACATAAACATCAGATTAAAACAACCATTACACATTAAAATCATCCATACATAAACTTAAAATATACCAATTTAAAATTTATAGCTTAAAATAAACTGGGTAAGCCTGCCAGAAGAGATTGGTCTTTAACAGTGTTTTAAATTCATTCCGCATGTTTAGCGGTTGAACTTTTTCTGGCAAGTCATTCCACAGTCTAGGGGCAGCCAACAGAAAGGTCCTCTCAGTGACAGTTGGCAGTCTAATCCTGGCCAGTTGAAGTAAATGCCCCGCAGAGGACCTAAGTGTATGGGAGGAGGTGATCCTGCAGATAACCTTGATCTTTGCATCTAGTCAAGTGCGTGCGCATGTATGTAACCAATAGGATTCTGGCAGAAGGCTTTGCAGACTACCTCCCTCCCTCATTTCATTGTATTACATTATATGACTAGGAAATGTCCCTGTAAACATTCCTTCTGTTCAGAAGCCAAGGTCATCCAACAAAACAGAATGATGAAAGAATCAGCACATTAAAAAAAAGAGAGAGAGAGAAAGAGAGAGAGAGAGAGAGAAGTACTGTTGGCCCTCTGTATCCATGGGTTCAGAATCCATGGACTCCACCACCCACGGCCTGAAAATATTTTTTAAAAATAGATAAATTCCAAGAAGCAAAACCTGATTTTGTCATTTTATATAAGGGACACCATTTTATTGTGCCATTGTATATAACAGGAATTGAGCATCCAGGGATTTTGGTATCCATTGGGCATCCTGGAACCAAACCCCATAGGATACCAAGGACTCACTGTACTTCTCAACACAACACATTAAACTCTGGAATTTGTTACCATAGGATATAGTGAAGGCCACCACCTCATATTGCTTTAAGAAACGATTAGGCAAATCTCTGGATGACAAAGACCTTTTTATTTAGGCCACCTTTCAGCTTTTTCATACATTGGTGCTCTACCTTTTTTCCTGATCTGTTTTTAATTACTTTTAAATTCAGCAATGTTTTACTATTAAGATTTGTTTAATTATGGAAACTGATCAGTTTAAAATCGTATACAGAGGCTTAAGCCAAGTATTCAAAAGGATTCTAATTTAACCGATAAACTTTATGCTTTAATTTGAAGTAAGCCAATTTGAAATATATTGCAAATCTTTTTTTCTTTATATACTGTGAGATTTAATATATAGTATGTTGGGTGATTGCCTACTGAATATATTGAGTACCTATCGCATGAAAAGGATGTACTAAGTGAATCTCAATATTCCTGAATATTTGTGAAAATTGATTGATTTAGTTATATATATACAGACATATAGGGAAAAAAATAGTGAACTGGTTACTAATACATTTCAAATATAAGATAAATTTATTTGAGAGAGTTCTGATTGCTGTAACTAAGATCTAAGAAAATACGACAATGAGGAAAACAACACAGACAACACTGCAAACAACAAGAAGACCATCGTTTCAAAGAAACTTAAAGAAAAAGTAACTGTGATAGAAAATAAAATAGAAACTGTTGAGAAAAAATAGAAGTGTTGGAAAAAAAATAAGGAACAAGAATTGGACGAACAAGTGATTCAGGAGCTGAGATGGAGAGAGAACTGTTTGAAACTAAGAGGTCTCAAAATGCAACCAGACGAAGATTTGTATAAATATCTCATACCTAAATTAGTGAAGTTTATGGGGAAAACTAAGACTCAATTTGAATGGGAAATAGATAAAATGTACAGACTATCATCTAAGGTTGCAAAACAGAAGAATCTCCCAAGAGACATTATAATTTATTTTGACGTAAGAGAACCAGAGATTTATTACTACAAAAAAATTACGAACAAAAATTTGAAATTGAAGGTAGCGAAGTACTATTACTAAAGGACATTCCAATGAGAATTCTTAAGAAAAGGAGAAATTATAAATCCCTGACAGAACAATTACGCTTACATGGAATTCGATATAAGTGGGAGAGGTTGGAAGGAGTCTCTTTCAGATTTAAACAGAGGAATTTTAAGATCAACTCAACACAAACGATAGAAGAATTCCTAGAAAAATATAAAAAAGATTTGAAACCACACTATAAAGACACACAAGATTATAAACAAGAAGAAGAAGGAGCGACAGGTGAAGACCAAGAGAAGGAAGAGGGGGAGGAAGAGGAAGAGGAAGAAGCTGAAGAAGAGGAACAGGAAGAAGAACGAGAGGGAGACTTGATGCCTTGAGAAGTAAACAAATAATAGGATTAAAGCAAAATAAAATAAGCATGAAGCAATTAAAGATATTAACGTGGAATATCAAGGGATTAAATTCACCTGAGAAAAGGAAAAGAATATTTCATTTTTTGGGGAAGAGTAAATATGACATAATTTGTTTACAGGAAACACACATTGAGAAAGAAGATGTCAAACTGATAAGAAATAGCAAAATAGGACAAGAATATATATCTGCAGCAAAGGAGAAGAAGAGAGGAGTTGTAATTTATGTGAACCAGAGAATTCAGGCACAAGAACTATATATTGATCCAGAAGGCCAATATGTAATTATAGAAGCTAATATTCAGAACAAAAATAAAACATTGATTTTGGGCCTTTATGCTCCGTTAGAGAAGAAAAGCAGGTTCTTTGAAAACTTAATGAAGAAACTTCTAGAATTTGAACACGACAGGTTAATCCTATGTGGAGACTGGAATGGTGTGATATCCCCAACCTTAGACAAAAGCTCCCAGAAGAAACTGAAAAAAAGACAGGGGAAATTACCGAAAACTTTTGAAAGCTTAAAAGAGAATCTATCATTAATCGATGCCTGGAGACATAAATATGGAAAAGCAAAGGATTTAACTTTCTACTCAGATAGGCATAAATCATTTTAAAGAATTGACTTTTTCATGATTTCACGGACTATGGGAAATACTATTCAAACTATTGATATACTCCCCCAAATCTGGTCAGACCATAATCCTGAATTACTTGTATTAAAAGAAGGGGGCAAGTCAACATTTAATTGGCGTTTGAACGATAATTTATTACAAAGAGAAGAAGTAATTTCAAAAGCCAAACAAGAGGCAAAATGGTTTTTTCGAAGAAAATCTTAAGGCAGACACTAATATTACGATAGTCTGGGATACCTTCAAAGCGGTGATGAGAAGGTTCTTCATCCAAGAGAATACAATACTAAGAAGGAAGAAAATGGAGAGAACTGAGAGAATCAAAGAAGAAATGAGAGAAAGAGAGTTAAAAATGCAGGAGGACCCTTCCAAAAAAGAATTACAAAGAGAAATTAAAATCCTACAAGATCAGCTGACAACAGAGACGATGGAAGAGATCCATAAAAGGATACAATAGTTAAAGCAAAAGAATTTTGAATATTCAAATAAAGCTGGCAGATGGCTGGCCTACCAATTAAGAAAGCAAAAAGAAAGCAACTTTATATTCAAAGTTAAACAAGGTGACCAGATCTATACAGACCAACAAAAAATTAAACAAATCTTTAAGAGATTTTATGAGACATTATATAAAAAGAAGGAATGTCAAGGGAATCTCCAAACATTTCTTAAAGAGCAATCTGTACCGGAATGCACAGTGCAACAGAGAGAAATACTAAATCAACCTATAACGATGACAGAAATTTCAGATGTGATTTAAAATTAAAAGTTGGGAAAGCTCCTGGCCCTGACAGATTTACAGCTAAATTTTATAAAGTAATGGAAGAACAGATACGGATACCCTTTAAAAATACTTTGGAAGCAATAAATAAAGCAGTATATCCAAAAACATGGGAAGAAGCTAACATTAAATTAATACATAAGGAGAATAGAGATCCACAAGACCCCAAAAATAAAAATAATAAATAATAAAATTTATTTATATCCCGCCCCTTTGCAAACAGTCGGGGCGGCTTACAACAGTAAAATAATACATAATATAAACAACTCAAAATTCCTTCCCCCCTTAAAACATTATTAAATCAATACAAATTAAAATCAACATACAATACAATTATTATTAAAAACCCTTCCTAGCGAGCAGCAACAGTTAGGAGCTCCAGAATCAACTTCCAAAGGGGGTTCCTGAGGCCAGGATTAGCTATTCCGGAAAAGCCTGCCTGAAGAGGTCCGTCTTGACAGCCTTTTAAAAGCTGTCTAACGATGTCAATAGGCGGATCCCATCTGGCAGGCCATTCCACAATTTGGGGGCGATAGCCGAGAAAGCCCTCTGGGAGGTGGTCGCCAGCCTAGATCTTTGTGGCTGCAACAAATTCCTCCCAGAGGATATCACTACTCAATATAGATTATAAAATATTTGCTTCAGTTTTGGCATCCAGACTCAAAAGAATTCTTGTTGATTGGATTGGCAAAGACCAGAGAGGAATTTTAACTGGAAGGTATCTAAAAGATAATGTGAGACATGTCCTGAATTTAATTGAACATCATGAAATGCATAAAGACAAAAAAATGATTCTGATATTCTTAGACATTGAAAAGGCTTTTGATAATGTGAATTGGAGGACATTGTTGGAAATTCTAGACTGAATTAATTTAGGCCATAAATTCATAAATTGGATCAAAGCGATATATCATAATCAATTGGCGAAATTAATAATAAATGGAGAAAGAACAGATGATATACGGATACAGAAAGGTACACGAAAAGGATGTCTTCTCTCTCTGCTTTTATTCTTAATAATTATGGAAATATTAAGTAAGAAAATAAATGAAGAAAATAAATTGAAGATAAAAGGAATTGAAATTGGGAAATGTAAATTTAAGTTAAAAATGTATGTGGATGATTTAATTATTTCATTAAGTCATCCACAAGAAGAAATAAAACCTCTAATGAACATATTGGATGAATTCGAGGCATTATCAGGTCTGAAGGTAAACAAAGAGAAAACTTTGATCCTTACTAAAAATCTGATAAAGAATGAGAAATCAGAACTGATGGAGAAAACAGAATTTAAAATGACAGATAAAGTGAGATATCTTGGTATAAATATAACAAATAAAAATCAAGATCTGTTTTATAATAACTACGAAAAAATATGGACACAAGTTAAAAAAGACATGAACAACTGGCAACATCTGAATTTATCAGTTTTAGGAAGAATAAATGTAATTAAAATGAATATCCTACCAAATACACAAAGACTTATGTATTTATTCCAGACGATCCCCATAATCCTATCTCAGAAGACTTTTAAGGAATGGCAAGCGGATACATCAAAATTTATTTGGATGGGAAAAAGACCGAGAGTAAAGATGAAAACTCTTCAGGATGCCAAAGAAAGAGGATTAGCGGTACCTAATTTGGAAATATATCACGAAGCTTGCTGTTTAACATGGATAAAAGAATGGGCAACACTGGAAGATGATCAACTGTTAAAAATTGAAGGCGACGGAAACCGATTTGGCTGGCACACTTATCTCTTTTATAACAAAGATTTGATAAATAAGGACTTTCACAACCATTGTATTAGAAGTTCTTTAATTAAAGTCTGGAAGAAGTATAAAAACAGGTTATTCCCCCAAATTCCAATCTGGGTTTCACCACATGAAGCTTTTTACAGTAGAGAGGGAATCCCAGCACACAAATGGTTAAAATACAGTGATATATTGAAAACAGATAAGGACCAACAGATATTGAAGACCCAAGAGGAAATGAGAGAAGAGAATCTGACCTGTCATTGGTACTTATACATTCAACTAAAAGAAAGATATAAAATGGATACCAAATTAACAGGAATCACAGCTGACAAAACAGAATGGGAGAAAATTACTAAACAAGGGAATAAAAATATGATATCGAGATTCTATAAATTACTTTTAAAGTGGGACACAGAAGAAGAAATCATCAAAACCAATATGATTACCTGGGCACAAAATATAGGCCACACAATAGAACTGTCAAATTGGGAAAAGATGTGGACCAGACAAATTAAAAGAACATTACGCCAAGATATCCGAGAAAATGTTTATAAGATGTTTTATAGATGGTATCTATCTCCCCATAAATTATCATTAATGTATAAAGGCACCTCAAGCAAATGTTGGAAATGTGGAGAAAAAAATGGAACTTTTTACCACCTATGGTGGAATTGCAAAAAGACAACCAAGTACTGGAAACAAATACAAAGAATAATTGAAGAAATTATTAATATTAAATTACCATGGAAACCGGAACTTTACCTATTGGGTATGGTGGAAGAGGAAATGGATAAAGCCCACGGAAAGATAATTTTCTATATGCTAGTTACAGCTAGAATAACTTTCGCAAGGATGTGGAAGAATAAAGAGTGCCCGACTACGGATCAATGGCTGGAGAAATTTTATGAAATGATGCTTCTGGACAAATTAACAACACTGATAAAGGGTCAGAATGTAGAAAAGTATATGAAGGACTGGATTAATATATCAAATTATTTTGAAAAATGATGGGGAAAAATTGCAGCAATCAGAAATGTATAAAAAGACAAAGATTAAAGCAGAAAAGGAAAGCATTTTTTTTAAAAGAGATTCGGAGTGTGAGAAAGCTTAGAAGCAATAGAACACGTGTATAGGTGGAATAATTAACAAAAGCAAAAGGATCCAGGAAATGAAATATAAAAGAAATAATAAAAGGATGTAGGTCATGTTAATATATATTTAGGGTAAGCCAGAAAGGAAGTTAAGTAATGCTAGGTACAAAAAGGGATACTACAGCAAGGAGTAAAGGAAGATATACAGTTACAATGTGAAGTAATATCCCATAGAAAAGTTGCTATGTGAAGAGTTATTTTTGTTCTTCTTTCTAAATCATAGTTAATGCGAATACATGGAATAGAGAGACATTTAACACTAAACAAAGCAAATCATGAATATTTACAGATGATTTTCTAAAAAATTATTTATATTATTCAAACACTTTATGTTATGGCATTATATATTTGTATTTGTATACATTTTTAAACAAATGGTGTTTTTAATAAAAATAAAATTAAAAAAAAGATTTGTTTAGTTATATTTTGGTTTCTTTTCTCTTTTTACCTGTACTTGTGTTTATGTTATTTTGTTCATATCTGTTTCAATTTTGATGTGAATTCCTTTGAATCCCAGTTCTAGGTGAGGAAGGAGGCAGGATACCAGTCAAATTCATGAATGAATAAATAAATAATTAAGGATATTAATGGTTATTGAATATGATGTTTCCATAGAAATATTTTGTATTTTTATCATGCAGAATGCGGTGTAGCCAGTACAATGTGAGTTTGTGGTAGGAAACAGGAGCAAAATATGAAGGGTTGATGCCTCTTTGCTTCCAACAGCTTCTACATTCATTACTTGTTGCTGGAGAATGTGTTTATAGCATTAAGTAAACAGCTGCTTCAGTGAAGACCTGACATGTGCCAAGTCATAAAATCTCATTCGGTCTACTGTTTTCCTACAACATAGATACATTTCTTGGTCCCTCTCAGCTTAGTTGTGAATGAAAGTTATACACAGTGGGGGCCATAACAGAACAATCCTTTAATATGTACATGTTTTCTTGTTCATATTAGCATCTTCTTAAAAATTACATCGGTTGTGATTTTTTAAAAGAGTTATTTTATCTGTAATGGATATAACCATCAAATGTAATGTGTCTGCATTTGAGTTTTATGGATCATTTTACTCCACTTTCCTGTTCCAAGGATTAAAAGTGCTCCTTGGCAAATCTGAATAATTTACTGCTCCAACATCTCTATAATTAGCAAATTAATTATTTTCACCAGCTACACTTGCTGCAGCTGGCTTGAGATCATCACAAAAAAGAAAAGAAAAGAAAAGAAAAGAAAATGGTTGTAGATGGTTAATCTTAAACTGCATATGTCATGTGAGGAAAGACTACTAGCAATTCAACTATACCTCACAGCAGGCTACACTTTCTGCAGTTGGCTTAGGATCATCACAAAGAAAGCAAGAAAAGAAAATGGCTGTAGATGGTAAATCTGAAATTGCATATAATACATAAGAAGAGGCTACTGGCAGGCCAGCTATAATTCACAGCAGGCACTGCAGCTGCTTAATATATATATATAAAATAATATGCATAAGTGTCGGGAGGGAGATATCTTGGGAACACTACACTGTATGCCTACTGTTGTTCCCATCAAAAGTCAATAATAATAATAATAATAATAATAATAAAATTTATTTATACCCCGCCCCTCTGTTAAAACAATCGGGGCGGCTTACAAAATTTAAAATACAATACAAATAAAATCCCTAAACACCCCCACTCCCACCCTCCCCCATAAAAAAAACATTAAACAAATATAAATTAAAAACAACTAATCTAAAATCACATTTAAAACTATAAATACAATAAAATATAATAAATGGCCAGCAGGCTAGAAGAGGCCAGGATCCCCTGAGGCCGGGATCTAATTAGGAAAGGCCTGCCGAAAGAGATCTGTCTTTAGTGCTTTTTTAAAGCCACTCAGGCTTGTTATCTGACGGATCTCATTCGGCAGGTCATTCCACAATTTGGGGGCGATTACCGAAAAGGCCCTCTGGGAGGTTGCAGACAGCCTAGATTTTTGTGGCTGAAGCAAATTCCTCCCAGAGGACCGGAGTGCGCGGGGAGGATTGTATGGGAGGAGGCGGTTCCGGAGATAAGTTGGACCCAAGCCATTTAGGGTCAATTCTAAAAGGCCCTATGTTGGCTTTTGATAGCTTTGTTCCAGAGAGAAAGTTGCACATAAAGAATTCTGTTTGCCTTTGAAGTTAAATTGATGTGGACTAAAATGGAATTGGAGCATTATTTGGGGAACAGCCATGGCTACTTTGTGTTCTGGTAAAATAAGGATCCATTGGCTTGATTACATCTTATCCTTTTGATCTGTTGTGCTGAATTAGGATGTACGTTTTGCTTCAGTAAAATACAGGAAGGTTAGCTGTGGCTGAATAAGATTATGCAATTATATGTGGTTTTATTTTTATAGCACAAAACAATAATATGAAGACCTGGCCTCTCTTTTACCCAAGCCCATGGCCCAATCCCAGCCCACAGAGGAGCAGATCCTCCACATACATTTCTAAGTTTGCCATTTAACCGTGGCATTTTGGTAGTAATCAATGCTCAAAAGATTACATTATAATGCTATTCCTGTTTCTCTAGAGAAAGTGACAGCAGCAATCACCCAGTGTAGTCCAATGTTTCCAGTAATTTATGTCATAGTGATAAAACTCTGCTGCATTTATCAGACCTCCATAAACTTTCAGGGAAAAACAAAGACTTCAGATTCTGCATTAATGTCTTTGTCCCACCAGAAAATTCTGCACAGTCCCCTCAAAACATCTGGATGTCCCCAGAATCATCTTTGGGAGACATAGCTTCTCCCTCAGGAAACACCCATATTATATTGGGAGGTGACCTAAATGCTTGGCTGGGACAAACAAATGCAGAGCTCTATAAATATTTTAATATTTGCCTTGAGGATCCCTTTCTTTTGGACAGGTACTTTTGAGGACAAGAAGTTTAATAAGAATGATCAGAAATTAATTTTGCTCACTTGCAAGTAGTTCATACTTATTTTGAATGGCAGGCCACTAGATATGTCTGATGGTCATTACACCTTTCATTCTTCAAGGGGGGGGGTAGTGTAGTGGATTACTCCCTGAACTCTCCTAGTTTTCTGCCTGTCGTAAAAACCTTTACAGTAGGAAACTGACCAGAAAGTGATCACTACTCTGTTAAATTGGAGCAATCGGGAAATAAAGATGTTTCTGTTTAATAATTAGTTTATAGTTATATTGCAAAAGTGCTATAAAAGTGAAGTACTGTACAACTATATTTGTAGGGGGGAAAAAAGGAAAGAAGGAAAAGAAAATATAAGTTCATAGAATGAACACAGCAGAGTGCAGAGAAAGTGTTTAATCTTGTAACCAGAAATGTAACAAGGGAAGAATGATCAGTGAAAACTTCCATGGCAAATGTCATATTTCCATTCAACATGTCATCAGCAGGATAGCCAGAAGTACAGAAGGAACCAAGACAATGGATTCAGACATGGAAATGTATCCCACCTGTATCAGAAACTCTCAGGACAGAAACACCCACCCCCACACTAGTGTACACTGCCCTGGATTTAAAAAGTCACAACAAAGCCTGGAGATTCATGAGAAAAAGAGTGGGACAGGAGACGTGTCACACTGATATTTTTTTAAATGCTGGTAAGTACAGATACTTATCAGATACAACTCTCATTAAATCCCAAGGCTTTTAGCCAGTCTGGATGAGTCCTCAGTTTAGACATTTTGGCTTCTGGTGAGGGTTCAGGCTTGATTTGTTCATGGACCTGTTTATTAGGCTTTTTGGCAGCCCACAGTAACATAGTATCATAAGGGCCATTGAGTCAAACCCCCTGTTCAATGCAGGATCTCCAGTTAAAGCATCCCCAGCTGATACAGTAGTTGGCCAGTTGACGTCCAGAGGAGACCTACCGCCTCTCTAGGCGATTGGTTCTATTTCTAAATTGCTCTTACTGTCAAGACGTTCCTTCTGTTATTCAATTAAAATCTATCCTCCTGTAACTTCAAACCATTAGACCTGGTCCTACCCTCTTTAGGCAGCAAAGAACAAGCCTGAACATCTCTCTGTGACAGCCCCTGACGTATTTAAAGAGTACCATCATGTCACCCCTCCATCTTCTCTTCAACAAACTGAAAATGCTCAGATCCTTTAACCCTTTGCTCATATATTTTGTTCTCCAAGCCTCTTATCATCCTTGTCGCTCTTCTCTGAACCTCTTCCAACTTGTCTATATCCTTCTTAAAACAAAGTGCCCAGAACTGAATGCAGTACTCCAGTACTCAAAAAAGGCAAAAAAGAAGACCCAGACTTCACATCAGTCAGTCTGATCTCAATACTGTACAAAGAAAAATACTAGAACGAATTTTACAGGAGTCTGTCAGCAAGCATCTTGATGACTATGCAGTGATCAGTAGGAGTCAGTGTGTGTTTGTCAAGAAGAAATCCTCACAAACTAACCTTACACCTTTTTAAAAATGAGATCGCTAGCTTAGTAGATGATGGGAATGCTGTGGATGTCATTTATCTGGGATTTGGCAAAGTGTTTGATAAGGGCCCTCATAATATTTTGATTAGCAAACTGATTAAATGTGTAATAGATGTGTACACTGTCAGATGCATCCCTAAAAATATCCTCCTCCACTGTATTTCAAATGAATTACTGTACTTTTTTCCCCCTCCTGCCAGCTTACTTCACTGTCCAGTTTTACCTGTATGGCAATGGTGGTGTAAAAAAATGCATTTGGATTATTATTTTTTTCTTTGCTAGTAGCAAAAAAACAAAACAAACAAAACAAAACAAAACAAAACAAAAAAGCTTAATTTTTCTTTAAGGGCTTTATTACATGGGGGGGGTCCTCTCCCACTACAATAGCATTGTTTGTAATAATGCCATTCAATTGGGATTTCTCTCTTTCTTTGTGCATCTTCAGAACAGTTCTAGGATTATAGCATCAATTTGTGCTAAAATGTGCAATAAGGGCTGACCACCCACTACCTCCCCCAAGACATTGTTCCTGTCCTTTTTCCTAGTTTGGCACATGCACATGCATGGGCATGCACACAGACATAGATGCTTCCTCCCCCAGAAATATAAATGAAACCAATGTTATCTTTAAAAAGGCCTTTCCCCCCTGCCCCCTTGTGTGTGTGGGGTGTCTCCTAACTGGGATAGATCAGACTTTCCAGTTTAAACTTTCGGCAGGCCTTTCCTAATTAGATCCCGGCCTCAGGGGCTCCTGGCCTTTTTTAGTCTGCTGGCTATTTATTGTAGTCTGCTGGCTATTTATTGTATTTATTGTTTTTAAATGTGATTTTAGATAGTTGCTTTTAATTTATATTTGTTTAATATCTTTTTATGGGGCAGGGTGGGGGTGGGTGGTGTTTTGGGATTTTTATCTGTATTGTATTTTAATTATTGTAAGCCGCCCCGATTGTTTTAACAGAGGGGCAGGGTATTAATGATAATAATAATAATAATAATAATAATAATAATAATAATTGCTGGCTGATGAAAGTGGGCAGCTACTGCTATCTGAGCTGTCCTCATGTAGCGATTAGTATTTCTGAAGGAGGATACAGCAAGAAAGAGGCAGTGTTAATGCTTTTTTAAACTGTAAGAAGATTATCAGATGGGTTTTATAATCTGGGACAGGGATACAACAGGGTCATGAAAGGATTTCCCTTTCAGATGATGTTGTCACTCTCCCGTTCTCCCCCCGTGCTCCTTCTGTTCTGTCCCCGTGTTTCTTTATTAATGGGGAAAAGCCGTTAATAGATTGCCCATTCTATTTCAGTAATGGAATCACGGGCATCTGAAACGGAGCCCTGTTCTGCTGGTGCAATGCCAGCATCACTGTGAGGTCACTAGGAGTTCCGTGCCGAACACTTCTGTGTGTGACTGGGACAAGGAGGTAAGTGACACCGCTTTTCCCCCTCCCTGGCTTATTGGAATTTTTAAACTATGTTTTGGGGCTTGGTTTTTTAATTTGACATTTGGTTGGGTTTTTATTTTTAAATTTCCTGCACAATCGTTCTCTCGTGACAGTGGGTGGTATTTGCTTTACGGGACATGAATGCAGCTTTGCGACAGCTGCATTCACTCCTGGCCTGCTGAGGGGAGGGGGAGTGGTTCTTATGCTGGGATAATGGTAAGTGTTAGAAATTTTTTCTTTAAACTGTAACAGGGCCGGGAGTGGTTTGGGTGGGGGGCTACCGGGACAGGGAGGGGTTTTATGGGCCCGTCTGATAATCTCGTAAGACTCTTTTGGCATTTCCTCTTACATTTTCAGGCATGTGTGACAGTGTGTGTGTGTGTGTGTGTGTGTGTGAAGGAATGAGAGAGACAGAGAATGAGGGCACGATTAACACATCATGCCATTATAATGTTGCAGTGACAGAATGGGGTTGGAAAAGGAGATGGGGGCTTTTCCTTCTCCCCTGATCACTCTGTTTCCCCATCCACAGCAGCCCACTGACCACCCAAAATTGGCATAAAAGCACAATTGATCTTGCACACAGAAAATCATAGCACCATAGAAGCAGGAAAGGAAGTCATTAACAGATTTTTTTTGTGTGTTAATAAAAAAGCACTTAAAAAAAACTGTCTTCCATTGGAGAACAACAGAAGAGGGACGACATCATGTGATAAGTGCCAACTGAAGTTGCTATTATCCTGATGCAAATGTGATTTACCTGCCTAGTGTGATAAGGCTCTAAGAACAAGATGTGTGCTGCTCATTTTTTTTCTTTATCATGCTGAGCTGCAATAGTGTTGCTTTGCCATGGGCTTGGGAGGCTGTAAAAAATTGGAGGGGGAGTGTATGTGCCATGTGGGACATACATTGTTAGCTCCATGGGCTTGTTTACACAGGCAACAACCTTCCCTCATACTCACATCCTACCAGGGGCTGGTAGAACATTCTTGAGGATTCAAATTGAATATAGCTCTTTTTGGCATCTGAGGGATTAGGTCTGATTTTTAAAAAACTACATTTTATACTGCAACCCCATGCCCTGCAGTTTATTGTATGTGTGGCTGCTTCTGAGTTGGGTCCGGTGTGGAGCTGGGGTGGTGGGTTTTGGCTCCCCTGATCATTCCCACCAGGACAGGCTACTTCCTCTGTTTGTATTTATATTTTGCTGGCATGCAGTTGCTATTATTTTTTAAAGGTGTATTTGTGCAGATACTTGTATGTCATTCTTAGTGCACCTCTGCCTATTTGCCTATTTGTATATTTTCATGCATGATGGGAAGAAAAAAAAAAGTGGAGTGGCCACAGCTGTATGGCCGAAAATAATGCAAAGTATAGGACATGTGATCATAGCAGGACTGCCCTTTTACACCACAATGAGCTTGCCTAGGGGCCATTCTTACTTCGCTTTAACAAGATATGTGTGGCGTTAACAAGATGTGTGCAGAGTCACTGTACAGCAGGGAAATGTTATTTGAAGCAGAATTTTTTCATCTGTGTAGAAAGCCCCATGTTAACTCTGTTAACTGTTTCTGTTCTTTGTTTTCTTTCTCCACATCTACTTGTTTAGGCTCTGCATAAAACCAGTATTTCTTTGTTAGTTTAATTAAACGTTAAATTAAAGCAAGTAAAATTAAAACAAATATAAATTAAAACTCTGAGGAATACTAAACAGCTGCTCTTAAGTCTCTCTCTGGCTTTTCTTCACAAACCAAGATTCAGGAAGGACTAATCCCGCGCTTTCTGCAAGTGCACTGATGACTAAAAAGGCCAATCTGAGATAAACAAGTCCGGTTGCAGAAAGCACAGCAGAAGGTCTCCTTGGGTGATGTTTCTGGGTTGTGATTCTTTCTGCGTTGTCGTTTCTCTTCAAGACTTGTTCAGCGGTAGATTACAGTAAAATGAACATAACAATTTTGGTACACCAGCTCATTTTAACCAGTTATTTAGATTAAGTAAGACCCAAGCTCCCAATCTACAAAAGGTAACACTGAAATTTTGATTCAATAGTGACTGAGGATGCTATAGAGAGGTTCTTTAAATATGATTAGGTTGGATCCAGACTCTGTCTCCTATGGCTCTAAAGAACCTTCTTCTGGAAGGTTCTAATGAAATGGGGAAATCCTAGAGGTGGAGGAGATTATCAGACTCACTAAATATGGTGTTACACAAACAACAGGAGATCGCTAAAGGGCTTCCCTTTCATATGGCATTGTTCCCATGTCTTCATGCCCCTGTGCTTCTGTTCTGCTTGCGCTGCTTTTTATTTACATGCTAAGCCGTGAATTGATCCCCTGTTCCGTTTCTGTAATGGAATGGTATGCTTCTGACAAGATGCCCAGTTATGATGGTATGATGCCAGCATCAATGGGAGATCCATGCCAGAACACTTCCAGGTGAGATTGGGACATCCAGGTAAGTGACTTACTTTTTTGTACCCTCCCCAGGTTACTTGGGATGTTTTAAGTGTATTTTTGTGCCTGCTGTAACTTTTGGATTTGTATTTTGCTTTTACTTTTTGAATTTCCTGCACGCTCGTCCTCTTGCAAGAACAGCCAGGATTTCAAGCCAGGAAGTGAATGGAACTCCATTCAGGCTCCATTCACTCTGTGGCTGTGGCAAAGGTAGGTTTGAAACTTTTTGTTAGTGTGCTGAGACAGGGATGGGAGAGGGGTGGGAAAGGAGATTGAAGGAGGGGAATGCTTTTATTTGTTCCCTTCTGAAAATCTCTGGAGTGAAGGAAATAGCATTTTTGTTGACTCCTACCTCTATAGTCCTATATGTTGTACCTGTCAGCAAATATAGGGCCCTTTCATACTACATAATTATAGCACTGTGATTTCCCTTTAACTGCCATGCCAACATCCAATGGAATCTTGGGATTTGCAGTTTAACAATAAAATATTTTTTTTAAAAAAATCTTACTCGCCTCTCCCCAAGGCTTGAGGCAGGGTACAATATGAATTAAAATACAATATATAAAATAAAATCATTAAAACACACAAGTAAAAACACATAAGATTAAAATAAACATTACATTAAAATAATCCATACAAATTTAATATTCATAGATAAATTCAACTGGGTAGGCCTGCCAGAAGAAACAGGTCTTTAGTAATCTTTTAAATTCTGACAGTGTGTTTAGCTGTTGAATCTCTTCTGGCAGGCCATTTTACAGTCTGGGGGCAGCTGATGAAAAGGTCCTCTGGGTGACAGTTGCCAGTCTAATCCTGGCTGGTTGAAGTAAATTTCCCCCAGTGGACCTGAGTATATGGGGCAGATTGTACAGGAGAAGGTGATCCTGAAGGTAACATGGACCCAAACCATGTAGTTTAGGGGAAGGGTTTTTAGAATTTTCAGCCAAAGAGCTTTAGTGCCTCACCAAGGTACAAACCCCAGAATCCATAGAATGCAGCCATGGCAGTTAAAGTGGAATCATAGTGTCAAAGTGGGCCCTTGGTATCTGCTGGGCTTTGGTTCCAGGACCTCCCCACCATGGATACCAGACTCCGTGGATGCTGAAGTCTCATTATATATGAGATCTGTCTATTAAATGATGAGACTGATACAATAACCCATCTTTATTTATATGTATTACAATTCTAATGCTTGTCCCCTTCAATATACTCCCTGGTCACACTCAAACATCAATGGAGTTTTGTTTTCCACTGGTCAAAGGTGTGGAGCAGATCAATTTCTGTCAGATGTTTCAACACATTTGCTGTTTTCTTCTTTACTGCATCAATTGACTCAAAACGTTTTCCTTTAAGCACCAATTTCACTTTAGGGAAAAGAAAAAAAGTGACATGGTACCAAATTTGATGAATGTAGATGATGTTCAAGTGTAGTAATGCATTCATAGGCCAAAAAAGTTGCTTTACAGAAAGTGCTGTATGAGCAGGCACATTGTCTTGGTGAAGAATGAAACCATTTTTCTATAGTTCTGGCCTTTTTTTCCTGACCCTTTCTCTCTGCTTTGTCAAAACTTCCTTATAATAATGCTGGTTCACTGTTCTGTCTTCTGGAACTCATTCTGCCAAAATTACACTCTTGAAGTAAAAACAAACAAACAATCAGCATGGCTTTGAATGTGGACTTGCTTTGACGTGCTTTTTTCATTCTTGGTGATGAATGAACTGACTGTTTTCCAGTGCATTGACTGTTGTTTTGTCTCAGGATCAAACTGGAAGATCCGGGTTTCATCACAAGTGATGATTTTTTTGAACCTCAAACAATCTGGTTGATTTTTTCCACAATTTTTTTGGTTCTTGAAGTGGAAGGTCGTTCAGTGCATTCATCGTCTTCCACATTCTCATGTCTTTTTCTGAATCTTTTGTGCCACTCAAACATATGTGCATGAGACATGCAGTTTCCCCTGTAGGCCTTAGTAAGCATTTGAAAAGATTCTGTTGGTGTTTTGTTCAATTTTACTAAAAATTTCAAATTGACATGTTGCTCGACTTTTAAACTTAGCATTTTTCCAGCACACAACAGATGACACAGCTGCTTTACAGCTGTGCCATCTGACAATTACTGACAATTAACTGAACGGCCAATAGTGTTGATGACTGACAATTAACAATGACTGACAATTAACTGAACAGCCAATAGTGTTGATGTTTGTCATGCAGGTTCAGACATGTTCAAGGTCACCACTGTATTAAGCATGGCTTACACCCCACTTCCAGACACCCCACTTCTAGAATTTTGGTCCATCAGTGTGACAGTGTGCATTTAGGGCGGAAAAATGAAATGCATAAATATAGGATGGGAGAGACCTGGCTGAATGAGACTATGTGCGAAAGGGATCTAGGAGTCCTAGTAGACCACAAGTTGAACATGAGCCGACAGTGTGATGCGGCAGCTAAAAAGGCCAATGCGATTTTGGGCTGTATCAATAGAAGTATAGTGTCTAGATCAAGGGAAGTAATAGTGCCACTCTATTCTGCCTTGGTCAGACCTCACATAGAATACTGTGTCCAGTTCTGGGCACCACAATTAAAAAAGGATATTGACAAATTGGAGCGTGTCCAGAGAAGGGCAACTAAAATGGTGAAAGGTCTGGAAACGATGCCTTATGAGGAGAGACTTAGGGAGCTGGGTATGTTCAGCCTGGAAAAAAGACGGTTAAGAGCCGATATGATAGCCCTGTTTAAGTATTTGAAGGGATGTCACGCTGAGGATGGAGCAGGCTTGTTTTCTGCTGCTCCAGAGACTGGAACACGGAGCAATGGATGCAAGCTCCAGGAACAGAGATTCCACCTCAACATGAGGAGGAACTTTTTGACAGTAAGAGCTGTTCGGCAGTGGAACACGCTCCCTCGGAGCGTGGTGGGTCTCCTTCCTTGGAGGTCTTTAAACAGAGGCTGGATTGCCATCTGTCGGGGATGCTTTGATCAAGATTTCCTGTGAGGCAGGGGGGTTGGATTGGATGGCCCTCGTGGTCTCTTCCAACTCTGCAATTCTATGATTCTATGACCTTCCACAAGGAAAAAAGCACAGGATGGTCTCAGAAAAGGTCATCTATGTTTTATCCTAGGGAAGACTAAGGCTAAAGCCAAAAAGGGCACATTTCCCAGGAAAAGGGAGACAATGGATGAAATGAAACCTTTGTGTTTGCTGATTTTGAAACTTCCTTTCCTTAATCCCCAAAACCTTAAGACCCTTGCTCAAGCTTTTAAAATCCAATCACTGGACATTAAGAAACATATTTAGCATTTTCTACACCTTTTGTCAAGACCAGGAAACTCATTGTGCAATCCATGAAGGCTCATGGAATCTATTGTTTCAACCCATAAAACACCACTCCCCTCAGGTGTATTTGTATAAATGACGCCCCAAAAATATTCCCAGCGCACACAGTCAGTTATAGGGGAAACTCTTTCACTCTGTGTTAGCCACCCCAGGTTCCTCCATCCACTCTGCCGGATTGACTACAGGACAGTTTGCATCACCCCAACAAATCCTCTTGCTACCCTCTATCCCAAGGTTTCTTACTGCTTTTCCTATAGCCTTGTGTGAATGCTTTTTCTGGGTGAATGTGTGTGTGTCTGGTGTTATTTTTGAACTCGTTAATAAAAAAAAAACATCCTTAATTTTACATGTGTGTGTATTCCATCCAGATTAGAACTGGTAGACAAAAGTTTGCAAGATTCCCTTGTTACCCCCTTTCGCATAGCTAAAGTCGAGTTGCTGCTAATTTCACCAACATATTAGAAACTTGATATTTTCTTGGAATTTTCCAAAGAGCATTTTGGGTAACAACTGAAGCATTCACAATCAGTTCTCCCTGATTTGTCTGAAAGGTAGAAACACAGTCTCGCTATTTAATAGATAGATCTCATACAATGGCATAATAAAATGGTGTCCCTTATATAAAATGCAAAATCGAAGTTTGCTTCTTTGAATTTATTTATTTATTGAATATTTTCAAGCCATGGATGGTGGAATCTGTGGATGACAAATCTGTGGATACAAAGGGCCAACTGTATAGTGTAAAAGTGCCCCAGGTCCAGAGTGTTGAGGTACTCTGCAAAAACAGTGGGGAAGGTGGCACTGGGTGCTGCTGAGGGAGCCGGAAATCCACAAAGAGTGCCTTTCCCCTTTCCCGTCCCCCAGCAGGATTTCCACTAAGCAGAATACTCCCAGGCATGGCAAACATCCGGACCAGTTTTAATGATCCTTCGGTGCAATCAGTAAACAAAAATACTTCTAGTAAACAAAAGAAGGGTGATAAATTTAGTGTACATCATTCTTTGACATAGTATATTTATCTTCCAGGCCTCTACAAATTCCCACTGGTACACTGTTTCAAAAGTTGAGGCTACATGCATCATTTCTAGTTTCTGTGTCTCTTCCAGATATGCTGAGGAAAATCTATAACAAAGCCCAGTACATACTAAAAGAAACATTCATAGGATTTTTTAAAAATAAAAAAATGGAATTGAAATATCAACATACCTAACCAGACAACTAAGGCCTAAATTCAGTTAATAGTCCCAACTAGAACAGACCCATGGAATCAATGGAACTTATATTAGCACTGACTTAAAAGTTCCCATCGTGTTACTGTTTCTATTTTATTTGGGACAAGCAGTTGGATTTAGGTCTGAGGACATTTTCAGACATGTCTTACCATGCTACAAGCTTGCGGGAGAGCTTTGATGCCGCCGCGCAGCAGGGACTCCATTTCGGATGATGCTGTCCCTCTGGCGAAATCGTCCATGTCACTTCTGTGTAGGATTGGAGCTGGCCTCACCATATTTCACCAGATTTTATTCACAAAAGTTGTCCGTGAATAAAATATGGTGCAGCTGGTTCCAATCCTACACAGAAGTGACATGGATGATTTCGCCAGAGGGACAGCATCATCCAAAATGGAGTCCCTGCCGCGTGGCAGTGCCGAAGCTCTCCCGAAAGCTTCTAGTGTGGTAAGACGTGTCTGAAAATGTCCTGAGTGGTATACAAAGGCTGGCAAATACACCTAAGTTATGGAATGGAGGCTGTGTTACATTGTTCCATGTGGCAGCTGTTTTGACATGGCAAGACACTGATGTATGGCAGATTATTGTGTGGACACGTCATACCCTCCAATTGTCCCACTATGGCAGGGATAGTCCAAATTAATCCTTTGTCCTCTAGGTTTCTCTCTCTTTCTTCCACTTTCCACTTTGTCCTTGGCTTACTTGAGTTGCTACAAACTGAATTCAAAGTGCAAAAGTGTTGTTGTGTGCCTTCAAGTTGTTTCTGATTTTTGGTGACCCTAAAATGACCCTATCACAGGGTTTTCTTGGCAAGATTTGTTCAGAGAGGGCTTGTCTTTGCCTTGCTCTGAGGCTGAGAGTGTGTGACTTGCCCATGGTCACCCAGGGGGTTTCCATGGCTGAAGGGGGATTCAAACCCTAGTCTCCAGAATTGTATTCCAGTGCTCAAACTGCTATACCATGTTGGTACACAAAAGTAGTATGCACTCAATTAACATAGTGGGTGGAGAGGAAAGAAAGGGGCAGAATTTTGCCATTCCCAGAAGGCTCAGACAAAAGTAAAGTGCTGCTGCCTCTCCCAACTTGTCTGTTCTTCCTCATGAATTGGTCATCTCAACCACATTTTGATGTTGCTTGGCCACATGTGTCCTTGCTTTCATCTGTGAAATGTTGGTATGTATGACCTGTATTTCATATATTTCTTAAATGCAGTTACTGTGTATTCATTACTGTGTTATCATCATAATTCAGTTATGAATATGATGAATACACACAGAAAAGAATTTGTGAGAGCTCTTGCCCTCTCTCCTGTTCATTCATATTTCAGCTTGTGCATCTTCTGAATTTTGGTTAAAAATAGATTTTATTTAAACTGATCATATGTAATTGGAGATAGAAATAAAAATCTTATACATCAGAGAGTAAGCCCAGTAAAATACACTGGGACTTCCAAGTAATCACACACACACATACACACATACACACATGATTTTGATGTGGGTATTATGTGTCTTATTTTATTATTTCATTATTGTTGATTGTTGTTCGCCTTTTAACCAGTGGCTGCTTACAACATAGAATCAAACCAAATACAACTAAAATCAGTCTTTCCAGTTGAATAAACTACAGTATTAGATTAAAACAGCAGTGAATAAAAATAAAAGTGGATAGATGAGATGAGAAAACAGATGAGAAAAAACACACCCTAATTTTAAAAAAGCTTTCTATGGAGATTATTAGACAGGAACACAAAAAGCGTTCCTGTCCCACCACCTCCAGATCCGTCCCTGTCCTGGTACAATAACCTTCCCCATCAGACTTACCTTCTCTTCCATCCAAAGGCAGCCCAGACATGAATGGAGCTCTAATGGAGTTCCATTCACTTCCTGGACTGAAATCCTGCCCGTTCTCACAAGAAGATGTGAGCGTGGGAAATTAAAAAAGAAAAAGAAAAATACACACAAAAAAAGTTCATAAAAGCACATACATACACTAAAAAAATAACAAGTAATCCAAGGAGGGTACAAAAAAGAGGGTAGCCTACCTGGTTCTTGTGATCCCACCAGGAAGTCTTCTGGCAGGACCGCCTATTGATGCTGTATTCACGAGTCAAAAATGGCAAGAGGTTTCAGACATTGGCAATGCCGGCACCAAAATGGGATGGACAATCCATTGATAGCTCTGGCCCATCAATAAAAAGAAATGGCACAAGAACGAGAGCATAATGCAAAAGGATGACATTGTATGATATTGGCATTCTTTTGCATTCTGCTGGCGTCGTTTTGGCACCACATTAGCCGAGTCTGATAATCTCCTACAACTATGAAACAATGTCCCAAAGTTCTTTCCCTGCCAGTGGGAAGAGAACAGAGAGGGCAACCTTTTTGTGAGAGGGAATTCTATAGCCTGGGAATAGCCACTAAGAAGGCTCTCTTTAACATCCCCACAAGTGGGCTGGTGTTGATGGTGGATCCAAGAGAAACCCTTACCTGAGGAGCTCAAAACTTGAGCAGCGCCATATGGGAAGATACAATTTTTCAGATAGTCTGGACCCAAGCCATAATGGGCTTTATAGTCTATAACCAGCACTTTTGTGCCCAGAAATGGACCAGTAGCCAGTGAAGCTGTTGTAACAGGAGTTACAGTATATGTTGAATAAAACCAGCCCAGGTCAATACTCTGGCTACAGCATTCTGTACCTTCTGAAGTTTCTAAACACTTCAGAATTGTAACTGCTGTATTCTCAACTTTTTAGATAGCTGTCACAAGTTTAGAAAATCTCACTAAACACTGCTACTAGAAGTAAACATAAATAAATAAATAAATAAATAAATAAATAGCTCTGTTGCTTGCAGATGTTTCTAATAATATAAACCTGAGCAATGAATTAGCTTTGAACACTTAAATACTCTGCAATATCCTTTTCCCAGTTCTCTTCTCCCAGCACTTTAATATATTGCTTTTGTGCTTCAATACTGTTAACTGGAGTAATGTCTGTAGCAGCTGCTAGATTTATTATTCATTCTGACATATGCACCTAATGTAGGCACAGATCACTGCAAGGAAGTGTGCTCATAACCAGAGAGTTGAAGGCAATGCTATCAATCACTTTTGTTCCTCAAGCTCAATTAAGAAGCACATACTTTCTTCTGCTCAGTTTGTTTTCTCTCCCCACATCCTGTACCATGTTCTCTGTGTTCTTTCTTATCCCAGCTTTCTATGCTGAAGAAAGCAGTGCTGGAATGAGACATTGTGTCATCAGTTTAAGGGCAAAACTGACATTTCCCCCCAAATGGTTGTACAAGAATAACCTCAGTCTTACTACACATAGCACCTTGCAAAGAATGGCACTACTATAACTCAGGGGCTTACTGCACACCAAAGAAAAGCAGCAGGGTAGCAGGAATGTTACATCTTCCGTGCTGCCTTACCATATGATGTAATTGTTCTTTCATCTGAATAACATGCCAAGGTAAAATTGCATCTTTTTGCTAACAGGAAAAACCTGTTAGCAAAATGAGGCAGTTTTACATCAGTTCTTCATGGGACAAGAAAGAAAGAACACCAGAAGAATGTCGACACTATGCGGTAAGGCAGCAGAGACGATGGAATGTTCCTGCTGCATTGTCACTTTTCTTTGGAGTGTGGTAAGCCCATCAGACCTTGGAAATACAGACTCTTCCAGCTAGCTGTGCATAACCATGACCATGGCCATGCTGGCTCAGGGATTCTGAAAACCACAGTAACTTTTCCAAGCCTTGCCACCATGGAACAAATTCAGCTGCATGCATACCCAATAGTTTGGTTTTTTTTTTTTTTTTTTTTGGCCATATATCTAACTTTGAGATGTGCCAGCACATTGGATGAACATTTGGTTTCATAGCAAATAGAAGAATTGGTCTTGGTTGGCAGACTTATGGAAATGTTTTCTTCTGCTCCAGAGAATAGGATATGGACCAAAGGATTCAAATTACAAGAGAAAAAATTCCATTTAAACATTAAGAAAAAAATCCTGATGGTAAAAGCTATTCCATGGTGGAATAGAATGGCTTGGAAGGTTGTGGACTCTCCTTGTTTGGAGGTTGAGGTTGAAGTGCCATCTTTCAGTGGTACTTTGGTTGTGTATTCTTGTATGGCAAGGTCTTGGAGTAGATGGGCTCTTCCAGCCCTATTATTCTACCATCAACAACCCTATGATTCTATAAATTGTAATGACAGCCAAGAAGGTGATGTTGTGAGGCACTCAGCCATATAGACACTTCATGTAATGGGCATCATTGTTATAAAACTTTTACTCCTTGGGTTGGCCCATATATGTATGGCATCTGCACACCAGTACAGTACCTCTCTGGGTCATGAGTCACTATTATACAAAAGAAACATTCATATGGGTGGCAACATGATTTAAGGGCCTTATAAACTTGTTGCTGGTCCTAAGGATTGTCTATAAACTGTGATTGTCTATAAAACAAAATACTGTACTTTCATAGCTAATTATGGATGCCCTAAGCTGGAGCAACCTGCCCTCACCTGGCAACCTCTAGATGTGTTGGACCAACTCCAGCCATTATCATCCAACCTGGGTTATGCTGACTAGAGATGATGGGAGTTGTAGTGCAGCACATTTGGAGCCTATCAAGTCAGGGGAGGTTTCTCCTTAAGTAAGTATCCTAGAATTCTATTGACTTGACTTGTGTTACCAAAAACAGAAATAACTGACAAGGTTCCTTTTTTTCATATCTACAACTGATGTGTATGCATGGCTGCACAGGAGTGGGGGTGGGGTGGGGAATTGGGTGGGGAGGCTATCAGAAAATAAATACTTTTCAGTGCATGGTGAGAACTGATCTTGTGTATGCAAGCTTTTCATGTGGCTACCACTTGAAAGTGAATTACAAAGGGTTATTGTAAAAATAAAACCCAGATCTTTATATCCATGTTAGCTTGGAGTGCTTACCCAGCACAGCATGTGGTCCACCTAACATGAATGTGGTCCTTTAAGAGTACAACTTGCATATTATATTCTTGCCAGGTTTTTAAAAAGAAGAAATAAAGGTCCTCACATTTTTTTAAAATGTAAAATTTATGTCATGCTGTTTTCTTATAGTAGATGCATAAGAAAAGACACAGTTTTTAGGAGGCCTTGATGTTTTTTAACTGCTGTTTGCATCCATCATATTCAGCAAAGCCTCAGTGAACACACAATAGCTGAGCCTACCAGATTTCCCTTGCAGGAATGGAGCAATTGTACAGATGCTTTGTTAGGAGCCTCACCAGGCTTCTGTAGATCCCATTCGAATTGCCTTCTAGAGATTTGCCAGAAACAAATTGTTGGCTTATTGGCCCAGCTCAATTCACAGACATAAAGAAAGAGGAGTACTGGAATATGAAAATACTCTTCTCCTTGCTCATGTGAACCAGTGGAGATTTGTGTCTATGAGGCCTTCACTATTGGAGATGCTAACTATGGCTAGTATGAGTTGCAGTCCTACAATGTCTGTTATTATTATTAAAGTTTATTTCTAGTGCGCTGTTAGTCTCAAACCCCTGGTGCTACCCGAAGAGGTAGGGGGTGCTTTACAGCCTCACACGTGATACCAAAACTGTATTAATATTTGAGGGAATTATTATTATTAGCTCAAATGGCAGCGAGAGGCAGGTATTTTGGGACCTTTTCACCTATGTATACCAGTACTAACTGCAGAGAACTCCAGGTTAACGTGAAATAAAAATGTTTTTATTGGAAATAAGACAAAAGAACATTCACACATGCAACACAAGAACCACACAAGGTATTGAAGAGTTAAGGCAAAAAGATGGAATAGAGGAATAGATCTGGGAAATAGGGTGATAGTTACCAGTCTTGAGGAGTAGCAAAGTACTCAGACCAAAGTCTGAGGGTGGCATTGGACATTCCAATCTGGGGGCGTGCTGAAAAAGAGAGTGCCTGGGTCTTGTCCACAGTGTTATTGTCTAGGCTGGGATATTTATAACCCATTTGAAGGTGTGTTTTAGCTACAACGACTAAATGATTCTTCCACGAGAGGAACAAAGGAGAACAAAAATCCACTGATTGTCTTAGATGGCTGGGAGATAGATATTGATTAGTTTATGACAACCTCACATTGTAGGACAGGAGGGGTTTCTGAGGGATATTTCTTGGACATCTGGATTGTGTAGGTCACTTGATTGTTTAGGATATGTGACTCACCATTGAGGGGCCCAAGAAGGAATTAGCACATCCCTTCTTAATGGTTTTGTTTACTAAGGGGCTTCCACTCAATCCTAGCTTGGGTGTGCTTGCTAAAATAAATATTATTTATAAATAAATATTATTAGAAATAATATTAGAATAATGTATATTAGAATAATAATAATAGAAATTATTATTATTATTATTATTATTATTATTTCAATTTCTAAGATACCCTCCCAGGTCCTTGTGACCTCCATTTGACCTCATTTTGGATCTCCCCGATCTACTAGACCTCTTCGAACTATCCACTATTTCTAATTATGAGATTTCATAGGGAGAGGATAGTAGGGCATGCTAACTCTGGGTTTAAATCTAAGTCTATTTGATAAGTCTTCTTCTGATTTCTTGACTACAGCATCCATTTTGATTGATGACTGAGCCCAGGTATAGAAAATCTTTTAACTATTTTAATGTCCCCATCATCTACTTTAAGGTTATGGAATTCTTCTCCAGCCATTATTTTTAATGATCTTTAATTTTTAAAAAATGAACTAGACAAACTACTCAAGTGTAAATATTTATGTATGTATTTATTTACTGGATTTATATTCTTCCTTTCTCCCAATATGGAATTCAAGGCAGGTTACAATAGTTTAAAAAATACAACTAAAACATCACAAATTACAAAAGTTAAAAAAGAATTAAATTATATTTCCTTCATTAAAAGATAGTTAAAAACACATAATTTAAAAACATAAAATCAATAAAAACACAACATTAAATACATTAAAAAACAGCACACCAAGTAAAACTCACATGTCAAAATGCCTACCTAAATAAAACCATCTTCAACTGCTGACAAAAAGAGAGCAGGGAGGAGGCCAACCAGACCTCCCGCAGGAAGGAGTTCCACAGTCTGGGAGCAGCCAAGGAGAAGGCTCTCTCCCAAGTCCTCACCAACCATGCCTGTGAAGGTGGTAGGACTGAAAGAAAGCCCTCGCCTGCAGATCTTATAGCACACACTGGCTTATATAAGGAGATACAGTCTTTCAGATACTCTGGACCCAAGCCACAGCTTTAAAGATCAAAACCAGTGCTTTGAATTCTGCCTGGAAACAGACTGGTAGCCAATGCAGATGTTTCAGCGGGGGGGGGGGGGTAGCCAGCCCCAGTCAACAGCCTGGCTGCAGCATTTTGGACCCACTGAAGTTTCCAAACAGTTTCCAAAGGCAGCCCCACACTTAGATCTGAGTCCAGGAGCACACCCAAGCTGAGAACCTGAGATTTCAGGGGGAGTGTGACCCCCATCCAGCACAGGCTGTATCCCTGTTCCCTGATCTGCCTTTCTACTGACCAGGAGCACCTCTGTCTTGTCTGGATTAAGTTTAAATTTATTCACCCTCATCTAGTCTGTTACTGACAGCAGACACTGGTTTAGCACAGAAACAGCTTCCTTGGAGTTAGATGGAAAGGAAAGATAGAGTTGTGTGTCATCGGCATACTGTACTGATGACACTGAACCCCAAAACTCTGGATGAGCTCTCCCAGCATTTTCATGTAGAGTTTAAACAGCATGGGAAACAAAACTGAGCCCTGAGAGACACTGCAGGATAGTGGCCAGGGTGTCGAACAGGCATCCCCCAGCACCACCTTCTGGGTCCATTTCTCCATGACAGACTGGAGCCACTGTAAAACAGTGCCCCTCAGCCCCATCCCCATGAGGTGACCCAGAAGGTTACCATGGTTGATTGTATCGAAAGCCAGTCTCCCTGTCTAGTTCTCTGCCTAGGTCATCCACCAAGGTGGCCAAAGCTGTATCTGTATCTAGATAATCCATTTCATCTAGGAACACCTGGGGCTGGGAGGTCACCACATGCTCCAACACCTTGTCCAGAAAGGGAACATTGGAGACTGGCTGATAGTTCTCCAGTCTAGTGGGATCCTATGACATGACCCTGAAGCCTCTCTGCCTGAACCCCAGGGTTGCCCCTTTGTAAATCCCAAAGGATTTTTCTCTTTGAATTTTGCTACCACTCGCTGAGTTTTACCCCTTTTTGCCCAGCACAGTGAGAAGCTGGACAGGTTGTGCTAAAATATCACCAACGCCCTTTCTTCTATCCCAGAGAAATTCAGATAGTGAGCCCAAGCAGACATGTGTCCATGGAGATTAGGAAAAACAGAAAAAGCTTGATTTTAGTTCAAGCAATGCAAAAGCATGGAGGGAAATCACTCCTCCAGGATTTCAGCTTAATCAAGTTACAGGAAATACGTTCAGTCATAGTACTAAAATAAATCATAAACCTAATGCATGCTAACTACACATATCCCCTAAGCTAAGAAAATAGTAACTTACAAATCATGAAGTCGATGTAAGAGTCTCTGTGATGGGATTCAGAGTCATTGGAATGGAAGTTTCTTCCTTAGACTTCAGATATCATTTGGGCTCTTTGATGTTACAGAGCCCTGAGAGAGGTTGGCTCCCCTTGACCTCAGTACCATGCTGTTCTAAAACATGTCTCTCACAAGCATGTGGCCTAAGCCATGTGTCCTAGAACAAAGGGATTCAGAAACTTAAAAGGCTTTTGGTCAGATCTGATTGGTTCTGCATTGTCAAATCTGATTGGCTCTCCAGTCAGGTGATGTGATGTCATGTTTGGGAAATGAGGTTCCCACCTTACCTGTTGCCATGGAAGCAAGACTGGAAAATTCCAGATGTTGTGAGAATTCTTTCCCCATAATGGGGTTGACCCTTCATCATGACAGATCCAGAGAGGATTTTTTCAATAGTGGCCTCACCACAGCTTCTTTTAGGCAAGCTTGCCTTGCTGTAGTGAAGCATTCACTACTTCCCTTACCCAATCTGCCAGTCCCTCTTGGACTGCTTTCAGAGGACAGGATGGGCATGGATCCAGTATACACGTGGTGGCTCTCACCTCTCCAAAGATCCTGTCCACATCCTCAGGTTTCACAAATTAAAATATATTCAAATACCACTGGACAAGCAGGAACCAAGGTTGCATCCACCAGACCTGTTTCAACTACAGCATCTTAGTCAGAACAGATCCAAATGATTTTATCAGCAAAGTGCTGTGCAAACTCTTCACAATGGGCTGCTGAGTAGTTTATATACTGCTCTTGTGGGGCAGAATGCAAAAGTCCCCTAACCACTTGAAAAAGCTCTGATGGGTGACACTGTGCAGATGTAACGGTGGCAGTGAAGAAAGATTTTTTCACTGCCATCATCACCATAGCATAGGCTTTCCATCCAGTAAGCTCTAGCCTGTGTTCAGTCGGACCTGCTCCGAGTCTTCTGCCATTGTCATTCTAGTCTCCATCTCACTTGCTTCATCACCGCCAGCTCCCTGGTAAACCAGGGTTCTCACTTGGCCCCATTCTGTCAAAGGTGACACTTAGGGGCAATCATGTCCACTGCCCTGGCTGTTTCCCTGTTCCAGAAATCAGCCAAGGCTTAGACAGGATCACCTGCCAAGGCAACAGGAAACTCTCCCAAGAGCCACCAGGAATCACTATGGATCCATAAGCCTTCTGGGGTGGACCATTTTAATTGGCCCCCACCTCTGCAGATGTTCTGAGTTCCAGTTAGTCTAAACTGTAGTGATCTGTCTATGACAATGGAGCTATTGAAAGTTCCTCCATACTCTGATCACCATCATCCTGCCTAGCACAGAAAACTAGGTCCAAAGTGTTTCCTGCAACATGGGTGGCACCAGATATTATTTAGAACAGACTCATTGTTGTCATGGAAGCCATGAGGTCCTTAGCTGCTCCTGACAGAGAGGTCTCCACATGGATGTTGAAGTTCCCCAGCACAACTAGCCAAGGAGACTCCAACACCACTGTTGAGACCATCTCAGCCAGCTCAGGAAGGGAGACTGTTGAGCAGTGGGGTGGGCGGTACACCAACAGAATTTCTATTCTGTCCCTAGTACCCACCTTTAAATAAACAATTAAACCCAGCAGACTGTGGGACAGGGCACCTGGTGAGCAAGATGGAATCCCAATAGGCCACTGCAACTCCACCTCCCTGTGCCCCAAACCTCACCTGCTGTTCCACAGAAAACTGAGGTGGACAAATCTGGGAGATATTGATCCCTTCCCCCCAGCTTCATCTAGCCAGGTCTCCAGAATACAAGCCAGCTCGGCATGCTCATCCAAGATCAAGATATATCAGGATCTAGATATATCAATGAATATATAAAGTAATGACCATCCACACCATAGTATTTACAATTTCTGTATATGGGTGCAAAGCTAGACAGTGAAGAAAGCTAATGTGGGGGAATCAACTCAATTAAAATGTGGTGCTAGAGGAGATACTGTACTATGGACTGATACCCTGGACTGCCAAAAAGACAGATAAAGCAATCTGAGAGCAAATCAAGACTCAACTTTTCATGGAAGCCAAAAAGACTAAACTGAGGTTGTTGTACTTTGGATATACTATCTAGGAGAAAATGTTAGTAGAGAAAGGGTTACAGGAGAGGTAAACAGGAGTACAGTGGATTAACTTACATATGCTGAACATACATTTAAAAATCAGACCCCAGTACCCACTCTTAGGTGTGGATTGAGAAGCTGGGTTTAAACAACTGGACATGAGACAGTATATTGAGTTTGGCCCTGAAAGTCAAGACATTTTCCCGCCTGAGAATTAAGTTGCTCTCTGTAACGTTAACATTTTAAAGTTTTTTAAACAAAGCAATTTAGGCAATGCAAATGAGGATGAACTCTTCAAATTCAGATGCCGAACAAATCATTAACTGTATCTATTAAGGAATAAGAACAAGGCATAACACTTAGCTGTGGGATCAAGCCAAAATAGTACAAATCTATTGGTACATGGGGTTAATAAGGTAGTTGGTGACTCCCATGTCATTGAGGTGCTCAGTCTGCTCCAGGTTTAAGTCTCAGCTATCCAAGCTGCTGAACCTATTTTCAGGGTAAGATTCTACATCTTGGGGCTTGTCTATACGAGGCAATAAAATGTGGATTGGTGTGCAGTAACGCCAATTCGCAGCAACTTTCATTTGTCTCCATGTTTTTTTTTCCCCAAGATGGCAGTTATGCACATCTAACTGTGTTTGATGTTTAAATGAGCATAGTGCTGAACAGTATGGTTTTTTTTTAAAAAAAGCAACTCCAAGGTGCAGAAATATGACCTTCCGCTTAAATAAACAGAAAAAAAGCTGTTTCATCACCCCAGTGCACAATCACTATGGCAAAAATCCAAAATGGAGGTTCTGGGCATTGCCTTGCCAGCAAGCTCCACCCTTCCCGCACATCCAACCCATCAGCTTTCCACTTCTGCTGTTACACAGCAAAGCAAATTGGTTGTTCCAATGAGCAGGAATGGGCACTTCCATCAGGTTTTTTTAAAAAAAAAAAACTTCAAGAAAAGCCATGAAGTATTTTCCTGTGGAGTATATTGCATTTTTGGCCCCCTCCTTGCGAACATGGTGAAATGATGCCCATTGGGACAAAAGGTATTCTCCTTAAATTCTATGAGGAATATTTTCATCATTTTAGACAAGCCCCTTGTTATTTCCTTTAAATAAACTATGTACTGAAATTCAATCGTTCACTGCCCAAATGATTAAAAAAACTACCAGCCACCACTGAAACAAATGAAAAATGAGACAAAATGGGGAAAATTTAAGTAAGTTTCCATCCACTGAGAAATATAGAAGAATGGATAGGTATAAATAGATCTCTCTCTCTCTCTCTCTCCCTCTCTCTCTCCCTCTCTCTCTCTGGCTTTTCTTCGCAAACGAAGATTCAGGAAGTACTCATCCCGCGCTTTCTGCAAGCGCGCTGATGACTAAAAAGGCCAATCCGAGATAGACAAGTCCGGTTGCAAAAAGCACAGCAGAAGGTCTGCTTGGGTGATGTTTTTGGGTTGTGATTCTTTCTGCGTTGTCGTTTCTCTTCAAGACTTGTTCATCGTGAGTTCTCAAATAAGGCTGCAGCATTGTGGATAGTGCGTCTCCATGCCTCCCGATGTGAGGCCAGGGCGGACCACTGTTGGTGATCAATTTGGCCGAGCCTGAGATGTTGTTTCAGGGAGTTCTTGTATCGCTTTTTTGGAGCGCCCCTCTTATGCTGACCCGTGGCGAGTTCACCGTAGAGTAGTATTTTTGGGAGGCGATGGTCCTCCATCCTAGAAACGTGCCCTGCCCAGCGCAGCTGCGTTCTCAGTATCATGGCCTCAATGCTGGTGATCCCTGCTTGCTCAAGGACAGCAACGTTAGTCACATAGTCAGTCCAGTGTATATTTAGGATTGTGCGTAGACAGCGCTGATGAAAGCGCTCGAGGAGTCGTAGGTGGTGGCGGTAGGTGACCCATGTTTCAGATCCATAAAGGAGGATAGACAGTACAATGGCTCTATACACACTGATTTTTGTGCTTTGCCTCAGGTGTTTATTGCTCCAGACTCTTTTGTGAAGTCTTCCAAATGCACTATATGCCTTTGCTAATCTGTGATCGGTCTCTTTGTCAATCTTGGCATCTGAGGAGATGATGCTTCCCAGATAGGTGAACTGCTGAATGGACTTGAGCACAGATTTGCCGACGGCAATGTGGGGGTGGTGGTGTTCGTCCTGTGGTGCAGGCTGGTAAAGAACTTCTGTTTTCTTCAGGTTGACTTCTAGCCCAAACAGCTCTGCAGCTGTTGCAAACAGGACGTTAGGCGCTGCAGAGCTGCTTCTGTGTGGGCAACAAGGGCAGCATCATCGGCGAAGAGCAGCTCACGGACTAGATAGTTTAGAGTCTTAGTGTGAGCCCTCAAACAGCTTAAGTTAAACAAGCTACCATCAGTACGGTAACGTATATAGATGCCGTCGTCTTCTTCAAGCTCTGCCATAGCCCTTTGGATCATCGTGCTAAAGAAGATTGTAAATAAAGTTGGTGCAAGAACACAACCTTGCTTCACTCCATTAGTTATTGGAAAGGGCTCTGAAAGAGCATCGCCATATCTGACTTGACCACGCTGGCCCTCGTGTAGCAAGATAATCATTTTAAGGAATTTGGGGGGACATCCTAGTCTTTCCAGGATCTGCCACAGACCTTTTCTACTTACAGTGTTGAAGGCTTTGGTGAGGTTGACAAATGTTACATAGAGACCCTTGTTCTGCTCCCTACATTTCTCTTGTAGTTGTCTAAGGGCAAATACCATGTCTGTAGTACTCCTATTGGCTCTGAAGCCACATTGGCTTTCAGGGAGAAGTTCTTCTGCAATAGTGGGAACTAATCTGTTCAGGAGTATCCTTGCAAGGATTTTTCCAGCAATAGAGAACAGTGTTATGCCTCGATAGTTTGAGCAGTCAGATTTTGCTCCTTTTTTCTTGTACAGGGTGATGATGACTGCATCTCGGAGGTCTGATGGCAGTTCCCCTTTTTCCCAGCAATTCACAAGGAATTCATGGAATTTTTTGTGGAGTGCATGACCTCTGTGTTTCCAAACTTCAGGTGGGATTCCATCAATCCCAGCTGCCTTGCCATTTTTCATCTGCTGTATGGCCTTAAGGGTCTCTTCTAAAGTGGGAGCTATGCCCAAGTCATTTTTCATCGGTTTTTGTATCATATGTTGGATAGCTGAGGCTTGGACTACTCGGTTGGCGCTAAAGAGACTTTGAAAATGTTCAGCCCAACGATTCAGGATGGAGGCTTTATCAGTAATTAATGTCTGACCATCTGTACTGTATAAGGAGCTTTGGACCTGATAAGTAGGTCCAAACACTGCTTTAATAGCTTCATAAAATCCTCTATGATCACCCCGATATGCACAGCGTTGTGTCTTTTCTGCTATATTGATCCACCACTTGTTCTGCATGTCTCGGAGTTTTGTTGTAGTTTGCTACATGTGAGATGGAAAGCTGCTTTTTTTACATGGCAGGTTGGCTGGGCGAGGTATGCCTGGTGAGCAGCTCTCTTCTTTGCCAACAGCTCCTGGATCTCTTGGTTGTTTTCATCAAACCAGTCTTGATTTTTCTTGTGGGAGAACCCGAGGTATTCTTCTGCAGACTGGAGGATACTGTTTTTGATATGTTGCCAAAGCACTGTAGGAGAAGGATCTGTAGGATGGTCTTCAAGTTTCGTTTGTAGATTTGCCTGGAAGTTGTCTCTCATGGTAGCTTGTTGAAGATTGTTGACTTGGAGTCTCTTCTTTAAGATGCCACCCCTCTTAGGTTTGAACTTAAGATGAAGATTTAGTTTACATCTGACGAGGCGATGATCTGTTTGGCATTCTGCACTGGGCATCACTCGGGTATGACGGACATCACGAATGTCTCTCTGACGGACTAGAACATAGTCAATGAGGTGCCAATGTTTGGATCGGGGATGCATCCAGGTTGTCTTCAAGCTATCTTTCTGCTGAAAGATTGTGTTTGTAATAGTCAGCTGTTGTTCTGCACAGAACTCTAGCAGGAGGCGTCCGTTATCATTGCAATTTCGAACACCATGCTTGCCTAAGACACCTTTCCAGGCTTCGGAGTTCTTTCCTACTCTGGCATTGAAGTCACCAAGGATAATAATTTTATCTTCTACAGGGACTTTTTGTATGAGTTGGCGTAGGTCTGTGTAGAATTTGTCTTTCTCTACAGGGTCGGCTTGCATAGTTGGGGCATATATACTAAAGAGAATAACATGTGGGAGGCGTAAGGAAATAATGCGATCAGAGTGTCCTGTTGGCAAGGTTTCAAGTTTGGAGGCAATGGAGTTTTTAATCATAAAGCCTACTCCTGAAATATGTTTTTCCGTTTTGGGTTTGCCAGACCAGTAAAGTGTGTAGCCGGCGCCATGTTCTTTAAGGCTGCCTTCCTCATGGAAGCGAACTTCACTAAGAGCAGCGATGTCAATATTAAGCCGTGATAGTTCATGGGCTATTAGGGCAGAACGACGCTCAGGCTGTCCACTATCTTCAGAGTCTTGCATGGTTCTGATGTTCCAGCATGCAAGTGTCAGTTTATTTACACCTTTGGAGGCCGGTGTGTGCCTTTGTTTCTTTGCCTTGGTTTGACCGCATGAGAAGATTCCCGTTGGCTGCGGCTAGCCAACCAGGTAGTTGGGGATGAGCTTTCGTTAGGCCACCTTTTCTAGGCCCCTCTTCATATGGAGCAAGCAGTGCTCTCCTTTTAAAAGGCTGCTTGGTCGTTCAGGATGCTGCCGAACAAGACTGTCATCTCCTGGGTCAGCCTCGAGCGACCAATGTCCTGAACTGCCTGCATGCAGGGTTGGGGCTGCGGCTTCCAGTGCATCTTTACACCTGCCGGTTTCGTCCCTCGCCTGTCACTACAGGGCTTTTTTGGAAATGGATTTGTCCTTCGAGCCTGTGCAATGGATTTTTCTGGTGGAGTGCAGCGTGCACAGAACTGGCCTCACCCTTTAAACCAGAGATTCATCTGCTGTGGCCTTGCAAGCATGGACGTGGCAGCGAGGTCCTCGGGCCGTAGGTTTGATTAGAGTTTCCTTCTCTTAGATGGTTGACCTTACAGGGTTGGACGAGCACCATCTGCCCGGGTTTGGGATTAGAGTTTTCCTTCTCCTAGGATGGTTGCCACAAGGCTAGAGAGCCCATCCTGCCCTTTGACGCTCTTTGTCAGACCCTTCGGTTTTGACCTGTCTGGCATGTGAGACCCTACCAGTGGCTATTATGCCACCGCCAGCATAGCTCAAAACATCATTAGGGTACGCAAGCCTCTCTCCCACGACAAGGGGGCGTCAATGGAGAGGATAAATAGATACAACGTTCATTATCTTGTTTTTTACTATTAAGACATAAGAACATGGGATGAGCCACACGCCTATCAAATCCAGCATTCTGTTTACAAAATGGCCATCCAGTAGCCTGTGGGAAGTCCACCAGCAGGACATTCCATTGGAGTGACACATATTTGACTTTACCCTGCAGGAGGCATCAGCTTCTGTTTCCCGGCAACAAGTGTACAAAAACAACAACAACAACAACAACAACACCATACTATCTGATACATAGCCATTATGACTCATAGCTAATGAAAACGTTCTCCTTCATCAGTTTCTCTAATCCCTTTTATCATTATCCAAGTTACTAGTCCTGGGAGTAGTAGGGAGCCCTGGTGGCACAGTGGTTAAATGCTGGTGCTGCAGCCACAACATTGTGAGTTCAATCCCAAGGGCTCCAAGCTTCACTCAGCCTTCCATCCTTTCATTGGTTGGTAAAATGAATACCTGGCTTGTGGGGGCAATTAGCTAACACATTGTAAACTGCTTAGAGAGTGCCTAGTGCACTATAATGCAGTGTAGATGTGTAAGTGATACTGCTAAACAATTTGTAAGCCACTCTAAGAGCCTTTGTGGCTGAAGAGAGGGGTATAAATACTCAAAAATAAGTTAATAAATAGTCATAATTACATCTTGTAATTTGGAAATACCTAGTAAAGTCCATGTAGATTCAGGAGATTATCAGACGGGGACAAAAATAGCATCCCCGTCTCACTATCTCCTCTCCTGACCCTCTCCCGATCCTGTCCCGGCACAAGAACGAAAGGTTTAAGACACCCATCTTTGCTGCGTCATTCCCTCCCCCATCAGCTCAGGAGTGAATGGAGCTGCATTCACTTTCTTGTTGAAATTCTGGGCCGTTCTTGCGAGAGGATGAGCGTGCGGGAAATGTAAAAGTAAAATGAAAAATATACTTTAAAAAATAAAACCAAGCACCTAAACATACTTAAAAGTTTACAAGTAACACGGGGAGGGTACAAAAAAGTGTGCCAATTACCTGGATCCCCTGATCACACCCAGAAGTGTTTAGCATGGACTTCCCACTGACACTGGCATCGCACCAGCATAACGGGGCACCTTTTCACTCGCCCGTCATTTTGTGACAGGAACAGAATGGGTGATCAATTCACAGCTTAGCCTGTGAATTAAAAGGAGTGCTGGGGGAAAGGATTCAGCACAGGAGCATGATACCCGTGAATGATGTCATGTGAAAGGGAAGCCCTTTTGCGATCTCTATGCATCGTTGTCACACCATATTTAGGGCGTCTGATAATTTCCTCAGTACCAAAGTTAAAAATTAACTTTCTTGTGTCCTAGTATTAATTTCTCTGCACTTGTGTTTGGAAGCAAAACAGACATTTTGTTGGCCATTTCTATCTGAAATGTGAACACATTTCTTTGGAGGTAGCTATCTATCTTGTGAAAAGTACCATGAAGCAAGGTTTAAAAACTGACCACAATTTGTGGATCTCAGATAGCTATTACATATGTTACATATAATTTGACAGAGTTCACAAAAGCAGCTTCTGACAAGGCATTTTAAGGTGTGAGATTACATCTTGTGTTCTAGCTTTCAACTGTGATCAAAGGATGTGGACATATGAATGAGAATTTAATGGCCTGACTCGTATTGGCTAGTCCCAACTAGAATAAACCCATTGATTTGGTTGTTGAATGGTAGGTCAACATGTAGGTAAATCCCATTGAATCAGTGGGTTTACTATAACTGGGATGAAGAATAAGATTTAGGTCTGTTGGAAAAGATTGAATCATTCTCTTTTCCCCACACTCTCTTACTATAGAGCAACTCTTGTTGGGCTTCTTTTGTATATTGATTTCCCCCCTCTTAGACTCTGTACTTAGCATGCTTCTGTCTGTCCCACCCACTTTTTCTTGGGTAGCCATCTTCTCCTCATTTTCCTATGCTGGTGAATCAGGATGACTCTCTCTCCTTCACCTCTTTAAGTTAAGTTTATTGAGTTATTTTAACCTAATACATCATGCCTCTTTTGGGGATACATAGTACAGGGCAAAGCAATACATTTGAGTCACACTTCTAAACTAATACTCTGCTTGGAGGGAAGTTTTAAACAAGAATTTAATGTTTAGAGTGCCCAACACAGGGCAACTCTAACTCCCTCACATATTTTTGGGTTACGGGCCCAAAGTGACTCAATTTATTTTTAATTTTTGCACTTGCTTTCCTTGTGACCGTGACTCTCCAACCTGACTGAAACAGTACTGCTGACAAAGTAAATGGTAGCAATTATGAACAAGAGTCCTGGAATATTAGAATGCATTTAACTACAATGGGGCTGTCTGATGCTCTGAAAGGAGAAAGACCTACAGATACAGGCACAGCTCAAACACAATTTGATAAAGCCTCTGAGTAAAAAGCAGCAGCTTTTATCTCCCTATCTATGGATCCTAGCAAAATCTACCAGATTCAAGATTTGACCAGTGCTAAAGAAATTTGGGATAAGCTAAAGAAATTATATGATTCTCCAAGTATGGGAAATGAGATTGCTCTCGTGATGAAGCTTGTAAATATGAAATTGTCCAGCCCTCAATTTCTCAATCAGCATATAAATGACTTCATGACAAATTTGATTGGACTGCAATTTCCTGGAGAATCTATCCCAGAACCTATGAAACTTGGACTTTTCTTAGCTAGTCTTCCAAAATTCTACACTCCAATAATTAATGCCTTGCAATTAAAAGGATATGTGAAGTTGCCAGATGCAGTTGCTGAGATCGTTAAGTATCAGAACAGACAGAATTTAATTCAATACAAACCTGAAGCAAGAACTACAGACAGTGAGCTAATTTTGTTGAAAAACAATTGCATATCAAAGCCTCTTCTTCCCCTAAAACAAGTAAAGGGAAATTTAGCAAATCAAAGTCCAGACCTCAACAGCAGAGACAAAATGCTAAGAAAGGCAACTTTAATTTTGATTCTAAACAGAGGTCTCCCACTATTTTGAATGTTGGTCTGACTAATCAGAAATTATTTGAATCTTCTGGGAGCCAAAATGAGAATGCAATTATTATTGACAGTGGTTCTACCAGTCATTACTTTAATAGCAAGGAGTGGTTTGTGGACCTTGACAGAAATGTGAATTTTCCAGTTTATCTAGCCAATGGTGTACAAGTGATAGCACAAGGTAAAGGCACAGTCCTTTTGCAAACAAAACTTGGCCTTAACAGGATAGAGACTTTGGAGATTCCTGATGCTTACTTTGTGCCAGACATAACCATATCTCTTTACAGTGTGAGAACTTCAACAGCTAGAGGTAACAAAATTCTTTCCAAAAAGCAATTCTGCTTTGGTTTCCATGGCAAAAATGAATTTTAGAGGAACCTTAAAAGATGATTAATGTCATCATATGTAGATTTCAGATTCATTTGCAAACCATGTCACTCATTGCAATCACAAGAATCACAAGAGTTGTTTGCATATTTGGCATAAAAGATTTGGTCATTGAAATATAGAATACATAAAGAAATTGGCCATTCAAGAGCTTGCAAGAGACTTTAGCTTCAAAACATGCTCTAATAATGAAAGATGTGTAGAGTGCTTGAAAGCAAAGGCCACTAGAGCTCCACATCTGCCAATTACTGAAAAATTATCCACCAAACTACTGGACCTTTTACTTGTTGATCTTTGTGGTCCATTCAACCAAAAGTCTATAGGTGGAAACTCTTACTTTATGACTTTGATGACTTCAGCAAATACACATACACTTAGGAGATTATCAGATGCTCTAAATATGGCATTATAATGATGTCAGGAGATAGGACTTCCCTTCCACATGATATTGTTCCCCTCTTGTAATGCTCCTATTTGGCTGTTGTTGTGCTGGTGCTACTTTTTATTGATGGACTAAGCCGTCAATGGAAACCCCCTTCTGTTCCTGTCATGGAATGTTCTGCGGCTAAAAAAGTGCCCCGTTATGCTGGTACAATACCAGCGTTAATGGGAGGTCCCTGCCAGAACACTTCTGGGTGAAATTGGAACATCGAGGTAAGTGACACACTTTTTTGTACCCTCCTTGGGTTACTTGTAATGATTTAAGTGTGTTTAGGGCTTGCTGTCACTTTTTGATGTATCTATATCTATATCTATATCTACCTATATCTATATATTTGAATTTCCCGCACTCTCATCTTCTCAGAAGAACAGCTGGGATTTCAATCCAGGAAGTGAATGGAGCTCCATTAGAGCTCCATCCACTCCTGGGCTGCCCTGCTAAGACAACGAGCTGTGAATAATGTATGTCTGAAAAGTTTATCTTTTCTGTTGGGACAAGGACGGGAGAGGGGCGGGAGAGGAGATTGAGGAATGGGAATGCTTTTTTTGTTCTCGTGTGATAACCTGCCAACCTTCTCAAAGAGAAAAGTCAAGCTTTTCGAAAGTTCAAAGAGTACTTTAATCATGTCTCTAACAAATTTGGCTATAAACCCAAGAGTCTGTGCACTGACAATGGAAGAGAGTTTGTCAATGCTGAATTTGACCTATTCTTAAATGAACATGGCATTGAACTTCAAACTAATCAGTATTATATTCCAGAACAGACTGGATTGGCAGAGAGAATGAATGGAACTCTGAAAGAGATGCCAGTTGCCATGCTTTTAGAAGCTAATATGTCTAAAAGCTATTGGTCTGAAGCCATTATGACTGCCACATATTTATGTAACAGACTGCCAACCAGATCCAGAGGTGCAACCCCATTTCAGTTATGGCATAGAGTTAAACCTAAACTGAACCATCTCAAAGTTTTTGAAAGCAAAGAATATACCTATATTCCCAAGCAGAAAAACAAACTTGACTGTAGAAGTGAAGAGGGATTTTTTCTTGGTTATGCTAAAAATGCTTACACAATCTTAAATCCTGATGGACTCACAATAAAATTAACAAGTGCTGTTTATGTTGATGAAAGACCACAGTCCAGAACTAATCCAAACAATGATGTCTATCCAGATGTACTTGCAGTGGAAGAAGATTCCCACCAGCAGCCACCGGATGTGGAGTTCTTCCATCCTCCAGCTGTCTTGCATCCAGAATGGGCTGCATAAGCAGAGGACCTGCCAACAGATGAGGAACCAGATGGCATGCAAGAGGTAGGGCCAGGTATCCAAGTCTTGGTGAGAAGGTCAGAATGCTGCAATAAAAGTGTGCCACCTGACAGACCTCTTATCTAGCCACAGAAGAAATTCTTCAACAATCTTCTGGTTGTCAAAAGATCAAGGGACTGCCAAAGTCAGATTCTGAGAAGTGGGTGCAAGCAACTACTGAGGAGATGCAATTTTTAAAAATTATTTTAATGCTGGTATGAAGTCTCATTTCTTGGGTTATTATTGACAGGAAGGAGGGATATAAATTTAAGAAACAAAGAGTACCCCTACTTGGAAGTTGGTTATTGCTTAAAATTCTTGTGGTAAACAATAACATTGTAATCATTTATATTTTAGTTACTTGTGTCTTGTTTCAGTTGGCCTCTGGTGAGAGACCTTTGGCCCTCCCTGAACTCACATATCACATTAGCTATTCTGTCAAGTTACCTAAACCTTTTCAATCTCAACTGGTCATTATAAGAACTGTAACTTTAAAAACTGGTGTCTGAGCTTGTGTTTCCTCCTTCCTCTTCCTTTTTTCCTTTTCCATTGTAAGGTTGAGGAAAGGGACTAAATGAAAACTTCTTAAACTGTGGGTTGCAGCCCCATATGGGGTAGTATAACTGACTGTGGGGATTGCAAAAAATTTGCGATCCTATTTTACTTGTACCTGCGGTCGCATAAAAGTTTCTCAGGTGTAAAGGGGTCGTGAGTGGAAAAAGTTTAAGAAGCCCTGGTCTAAATAATGCTTTATGCATCCCACTCTGGCAGCCTTTTTGGCTAAAGAGTGGGATAAAAGTTCTTTGAACAAATACATAAATGAACAAACCACTTGTCTGAATATATGGAAAGATTTATTTAAACTCTCCAGGGGCTGCTTCTGATATTTAATTTAACACGCACAAGCAGTGGTATCTTTGCCAGAAAAGGTGTATAAATTATGGTGTAAGCATAGCTGTGAAAGTGTTTATTTTCTGCAATATATGCTTCTGTTTCTGACATGTGTATAAAGGCTATAGTTGACGTGTGTTGCCATTTGATACACTTTAGTTTCTGCTCTCTGTGACAGTCAAATTGATATTTGTGTAGAACAAAATAGGATGTGTGGTATGACCCTGCCCTCGCAATCAGTCCTGGTGAAAACAAAATGCTCGACTTTCCAGAGAATGTTGGACTTTACATGGTAACTCGCAGGTCTTTGGTTTATGTTCTGTTCTTCATGTAGTTTTTCTCTCTGAAGTAGCCTTATTCTCTGTAACTGGCATTAAGAAAAAAAATTTCTCTGTAGAATTTTATTCCAATGTTTGCCAAGGTAAGGAGAATTTGTTCATGGCAACTTCACTTAACACTTGGCAGGATAAGCAAATGAACATTAGCATGAGCTAAAAATTGTAAAGATACAAATGTCAGGACACTGGCCAGGCCCTCAGAGCATGTGCAGAGGGCCAAGTGGTGAAAAATGCCATAGCCAGTTGCAGCAGATATTGGGCTGACGAAATGTGTACTTTAAACTTATGGGCTATGCAGGTCCCATTCCCACACATATGGTTTATTCAACCTTTCCCCATAGAGATAGCAACTATATCTCTCTCCCACACTACTCACACAGAAAATTGTCAATAACAGCTGTGTCTAGCAGGCCCTCACTACTGGCCCCTACTGGCAGTAGCTCTTTTCATTATAAATTTCATATTGATTATATATCCAAATCAATCAAGTACTTGACAACAAATGCATGCTTCTCACAGATTAAAAGATTACTGCAAAACTCTCTAATCCAAGACAATTTATATGAACATGATCTGAGACAAATGTAGATATGATCCAACCATCAAAGAAATTTCCCCGTATAGGAACATGCATGATTCTAGCTGATGAGATATTAAGCAATTAATGAGTTGCTATTTTCAACTAGCAGTATTTTCAAATACGATGTTGGCTTTGGGGCCAGCTATTTTTCATTTTGTTTTTAACTTTCATATCACTTTGTCAAGCAAATATAAAGTTACACAAGGACAAATCACTTTAAATGGTGAGCAGGCTAGATATAGGGGGCAAAGAAAGAATTTGGAGGAAATTCACATCAAATGTCAGCTGCCCCTGGCCAAAAAGCTATCTCTAGTCACAGCAGGGTTTTGAGGCAATGAAAGGACAAGGAAAAAGTTATACACAGTGTAAAAAACATTTCGCTCCAGGAAACTCTCAAATTTTCACAAGGTCAGATGTCCCAGAAAGAGGCTATTACACGAAAGAATTATGATATATCAAATCTGCAGTGATTTCAAAGAGGATTTGAGATCCAGATTCCTCTCATATGCAGAGGAGAAAAAGTAGGTTGATACTTAAACAGTTCATAACATTGTTACAGCTCATTTTCAAGTGAAGGAAACTAAGTGAAAGCCCAGCCATAAGTTTCTAATCAACACTTATGGGAACGTGTAATTCCAGGTCAAGAATCAACTCCGTAAGCAAAAGAAAGCCTCTGAACGTTTTATTTATCATCATTTAAACATTTCTTTCCTACCTTTCACCCAATGCCTGCAAGAGTGGTTCATGATAAGATTGTGCAATCAGACCCAAGCAATCCAGATACAAAACCTGTGATATGAACTAATAGATAAAAAGCAGTAAAAGGCTGCACACCTTACATGTAACAGTAAGCAAAGTGAGCCTCAAGGAAGCAAAGATAAAAAACAATAACCCAGATTTTCCAGCTGCACAGACCTTGTGGTGGGGAAAGCTTTGCTCCTTGGTTACACCCTGTATCAATGGCAGCTTCTCAAGGGGAGTTAGTAGTTTTTATCTACTATAATGGCAAGAATTCATCTATGAATTTCCGATACTTCAATAACATTCTTGCTCAACAGACTTGTGTTGCTAAAACTGGTACCTCTGAAACATTGTTTCTCCCCTTGGTTCACAATAATCCTTGAATGTTTTTGAAACTTCTGCAAATCTTTCTGCATGCTCCTGCTGTTATAAATTTCCATGCCAACGCCCTATCTCCAATACATCCCGTGTGTCTAATTCCTCTCCCTGCATTTCCCCAACTGCACATATATCAGCTTCTCAACTGTATAATTTCTTCCCGCACATGTCTATCTGCCATGCTAAAACACAAAACAAACAAAATAAAACTGGAGACAAGCTTCTTTGGGGGTAAAGTTTTATAAATGGGTCCTTCCAGTCAGAAGAACCTCTTCTGAAAAAAGGCAGTTGGGATCTCATGGCTCCAGTTGAACATACAGGCAATTACTGTGCTTCTTCATGGACTTCATCAGATGTGGGGAAAATGTGTCAAAAGAATGCGACAAGAACACAAATGGGCAAAATTATCAGACATCATCCTTTAGCCATTCTAGGGGTGTAGCATGGGTGTGAATAAGGCATCACTTCTTGCTGCCTTAGCCCATCAATAAAAAAAGGGATACCTTATTCATACATGTGCTACACCCCTGGAATGACTGAGGATGCCAGGCATCTGGTAATGTTGCCCTTTTTGTTATCCTTCTGTTTTTCTGACATGATTTGGGATGCGGTTTTGCGCCATGTTTGCCCACATCTGATAAAGTCCCATGTCTCCAGTTAGTGAGAGAAACCCACAGACTGGAACCCATGTAATACTATAACTTGCAATTAGTGATTTTTCATATTAACAAGTAGACTACAGACGTGGCAAATATGGCATCAGAACAATGCCCAATGAACACAAAGGTGCCCATTTTGCACAATATGCTTTCGTGTCCTTGTGCTGTAAAAAAAGGTATTCTTTTTTATTGACAGGCCAAGCCATCAATTGATCTGCTGTGGTGTTTTTTCCATGTAATTGTGAGCATCTCAAACTGCATCCCATTCTGCTGGCATGATTTCAGCTTCAAAGGGTGCTCCTCACGAGAACACTTCAGGATAAGAACGTGAAACCTATGTATGGGATGTTCTTTTTATGAACCTCACCATTTTGCAGGCAAGTTTTAAAGTGTGTTTCAGTGCTTGTGTGTTCACTTTCTTTTTAAATTTAGCTGTTTCTAGACTTTTAAGTGTGCTCGCATCTCATGAGAACCACCAAGATCACACCCACCCACCAATACGGTAGTACGGGGCTGCTTTTTCATGCTATTATGGCAACATTTGATATAAAGAGTTATTTTGCTGGCACAGTTATGGATTACAATATGGTGGGAAAGAAATGTTTTTAGAGGCTCGTCTGATAAAGTCCTACTTCTATTTTCCTCCCAAGAGAAAGTTGGTATAATTTGGAAGGCTTCTTTGGGGGAACCAGGGAAGGAGGGGACTCACTTTCATTACCGGCATTGTTTCTTCTCCCTTTTGCTGCCTTCCCTGCCTTTCTCACCAGTTTTCACTCCACAATGGATGATGGCAAGTGCAATTGGTGGGGCAGCAAACAATGGGAGAAAGGAGCAGGAAGAGGAAGTCCATGGTATGCTACCTCATTGTACAGTGTGTATGCATGAAAAGAAAGCTGCAGTGTGTGTGTGAGAGAGAGAGTGGTGGGAGAGAGAGAGGTATAGATGTGTGACAAGTGTGAGAGAGGAGAGACAAGACAGGAAGTGGTGGGCATGGATGTGGATGGAAAGACAGAAGATGGGAGGAGTCTGGGAAAGAGAGACAGAGGTCTCAATCCAACATCCCCATAGCATAGTGTAAATAACCTGTATGTGGATGTACACCATGGCAATACTATGTAACTCCCCACATAGTATATCAACATTGCACAACACATGTCAATGATTAGGAGCCACTGTGCAATGCAAAATACATAATGTGCAAGTGCTATGCAAACTATAGGATACACAACCACAATGCAAAGTATATGATGCACAACCACAATGCACAACCTCATGCAGGGCCGATTTAAGGAATTTTGGGCCCCCCTGCAATGCTTTATTTTGGGGGCCCCATATGTTTATCTCAGGTCAATGTAACCTAACCTATTCACTGTCCAGGATGTTCAGATTACAGTAGGACCCCTGTATCCATGGATTCATTATCCATGGGACACAAAACAGCACACCTACCATAGAGTCTTCCTAGAAAATCTGTCCTCCCTAGCCATTTTCTAGGCCCTCCAAGGAAACTCTATGGTATTTTAAACCAGAAGTCCCATTATTTTCAATGGCGTTCACTATTATTCATGGTTTTCAGAATCCACGCCCCCCCCCAAACTAATCCCCAGTGGATAAGAGGGAGCTACTGTATTTACATAATTTGCCACCAATAATTTAGTTTAAAAACTATATTATAGGGAGTAACGTAATATTTTTTGTTTATTAGCAATTAACGTAATGGTGTAGATTTCCTCAAAGAAAAGAAAGAGTGGACTACAAGCTGAACATGAGTTAGCAAAAAATGCCAATGTGATTCTAGGCTGCATTAATGGGAGTAGTGTCTAGATCAAGGGAAGTAATAGTATCATTCCATTCTGCTTGGTCAGACCTCACTTGGAATACTGTTTCCAGTTCTGGGCACAACAATTCAAGAAAGATACTGAGAAGGATGGTGGGAGGTCTGGAAGCCATTATGCCCTATGAGGAACGGCTTAGGCAGCTAGGTATACTTAGCCTGGAGAAGAGAAGAGAGGTGACATGATAGCCATGTTTAAATATTTGAAGGAATGTCATACTGAGGAAGGAGCAAGCTTGTTTTCTGCTGCTCCAGAGACTAGGACACAGAGCCATGGGTTCAAACTACAGGAAAAGAGATTCCACCTGAATATTAGGAAGAACCTCCTGACAGTAAGAGCTGTTCGGAAGTGGAATATATTGCTGCCTTGGAGTGTGGTGGAGTCTCCTTCTTTGGTTTTTTTAAAACATAGGTTGGATGGCCATCTGTCATGAATGCTTGGATTGTGTGATCCCGCAGGGCAGAAGCCGATTGGATGGGGTGGCTGTTGGGGTCCCTTCCAGCTCTATGATTCTATGATTCTAGGCTGCATTCAGTGCCTGGGGACACTTGGATTACACCTCCCAGAATCCCCCTGCCAGCACCCTTCTCAAGGTCTGGTTGCATTGTTCCTTTTCCAGCATTCTCTAGCCCAGTGGTTCTTAACTTGGGCTCTGCAATGTCCTCACAGGGGGTCCACAAAGTCTTGAAGGCTGCTTGGCCCTCCTCCTCCCTGTAGTGGAGGAGCCACATGACAGGAACCAAGGCAAAGGCTGGCTGGCTTGGCCTGCACATTGCCATTCAATCCACTCCAGCCACAAACTTGCAGGAGAAGCAAGAGTGCCTCTGAGGGAAAGTTTAATGGATGGTGTAATTATATTTTCTTGTTGTTGTTAGCTATTTTTATTAGCTATTATTATTAGGGTTTTAAATCTTGAGTTAAGCCTTGGGGCAACAAAAGATATTTAAAGGGGGTCCCTGATAAAGAAAAGATTAAGAACCATTGCTCTAAGCCAATGCCTCTCACTTAACACTAATGGGATACTGGTGTTTTAGTGACAACAATAAAACCATTGTTCCCAGTAATATTACTCCAAATTTTAATTTATATTCTTTATATTATTCTGTTAAAAGAGCCAGAGTGTTGTAGAAGTTTCAGCATTGCACTATGACTATGGAGACCAGGGTTTGAATCCTTACTCAGCAATTAATGACCACTGGGTGACCTTGGGCAAGTCACACTCTCTCAGCCTCAAAGGAAGGGAAAGGCACACCCCCTTTGAACAAACCTTGACTAGAAAACCCCATGGTAGGTTCGCCTTAGTCAGAAATGACTTGAAGGCACATAGGCAAACACACACACATTCCTTTTGCAGGCTGAACTCAGTTGGCAGCAAGGGGAGGAAGCTGAAGAAGACCAAGGGGGAAAGGGAGGGGAGAGGAACCAAGACAGGTTAAAAGCAGCTGGAAAGATGGATGGAGGGGATCTATGTGGAAGGAAGGAAAGGGAAGGAAGGAAGAAAGAAAAAAGAAAGAAAGAAAGAAAGAAAGAAGCCCTTTTTGAGGAAGACAACCCTTAATTTCCCCCCTCTCTCTCTCACACACACCCTCACCCTCTCCGAGGTGCCTGGCTGGTTTGCATTTTGCAGTAGCAAACTCCTTCCAGCTTCTGCCACAGAGAGTTGCTGCTTCTTTCAGTTTGGGAGACGGCTGTTTTGTTTGTTTTTTTAAAAAAAGGCAGCAGGAGGTTTTTGGAGGAGGAGGGTAGGCTTGTGTCTAAACTATTTCTCTTTACTAAAACATATTATGGTGATATTTACAATGAATCTGAGACTTCTCTCATATAGACTAGATATCACAGCTCAATGTACACTGTAGTCCTATCACTGCAAAGTCCAGACAGAACTATACAGACACACAGCAAAACTCAGTAATACAGATACAGTGGTTCCCACACATATTCTCTCACAGAGGTAAGGCTTTCGGCCTTCTCACTCCCCACGCCAGCTTCCCAGGCGTAATCAAGATATTCTAGCCAGCTTATATTTAGCCTTCTCACTACTGGCTCCTGTGGGCTGTAACATGTCATACTTGCTCTTTACAGTATCAGTTTCTGGGTTGCACATCCCAGTACCCTGACACCACAATGCATAAGGCACAATTTGAAAAGACCAGGCACAGATGAACATTCTGTCTGTGCAATTCCACTTCTGCTATTATCAGCAGAATACACTTGTTGAGCAGTGGTGACTTTTTTGTCGTTTCTTCTAACTCCATGATTCTACACTGTGCCTTCTTCTGTAAAACAAATGTTAGCTATGGTGCCACACCATTGTCTCTGAGAGATCCTCTACCAGTGTCAGCCCCCCCCCCACTGCTGCCTCCCGATAGCTGTTTTGCACATTTAGCTGGCTCCTCAGCAAAAGCCTCTGTGACATGGGTGACCCTACCAGGAGCACTGCTACCATCAGCATAGCCTCTTGCCTCACAGGAGCATGCAATCTCACCACCATGGAAAGGTAGTGTCTGTTAAGGAAAATGCAACATGGGACATACAGTGAAAGAAATAAAATATGTATGTGAAAGTCACAATGACTAAGCAAGAGCAATTATGGGGCTACACAGGTGAAACTGCTAATGTAATCTAGAAGGCCTGAGAGCCAAGGACAGAGGTACTGAATGCAGATTGGAAACACCTGAGAATCATTAAGTGTACAAGGTGAAATGTTGAAATACATGGGTTGGTCTTAGGCATGGATGGAACTATGTGGACCAATCAGAATGGAAGTACACACCCACTGGGTGGAAACAAACTAGTGGGTGGTGATAAACAATGGCTATAAAATTGCAATGTTTGCCAATGTATTGTGGTGGAGTAGAGGTGGTGTAGTGTATAGAGATTGTGATTTGTTGACCATATAGTATATTTATATAGAAGAATAAAGTAGGTTTTATATATAACTACTGAGTTGCCTGAGTGAATCCTGGAAACGTTTTGGAGACACCTGGAGAAGAGTGAGAAGGCTTGGAGAGTTTGTCAGGATCTTCAGCCTATTCTCTGAAACTCTGCTGCTTTGAAGGAAAGCATTAATCACTGATCTAAGCTGGTTGGCTCTGCTGCATAACAAGGTGGTGAGTTTGAGCCAGAGGTGAAGAGCTACAACTCCCATCATCCCTGACAAGGGTTATGGGCCCAGTTACTAGAGCACCCAGCATCCACAGAAGCTGAAAGTTCCAGAGAGTGGAAGAAAGCTTTGTGGACGATAGATCAGAGCAAGCTGTTTGTGCTGCACTGATAAGCCTCGTGAGTAAATCATTTTGTGTTTTGCTTGAGCCCAGACGGGTCGGCTGTGCATACTCAGAAGGACTGTGTCAAATTGAGTCACTGCACAAATCAAGATGGAATTTCTAAAGTTTAGTAAATTAAATAGAAACAACTACTCTACCTGGAAGATTTATGCCCAATCTCTACTAGTAAAGGAAGGTCTGTGGTCAACAGTTGAAACAGGGCTGGCAGCTGATGCTAATGAAGCCACTCAGGAGAGAGATAGTAAAGCAAAAGCCTGTCTTTATCTCATGCTTGAAGAAGACTTGATTAATGATGTCAGAGATAAAACGTCTGCCAAGGATGTGTGGGATACCTTGCAGAGATTACACACTCCTTCAACTGCTTTTGCGAAAATGCTATGGTCTAAAAGAATATACAGGCAAAAGATGGCTAAAGGGCAGTGTGTGATAGAACATTTAAAAATAATGCAAGATTTGTTTGTGCAAGCTGAACTGAGGGGAGTGCAAATTAGCAAAGAGCAGCAATGCTACATTTTAATAGAATCGCTAGACTCTTCGTGGGACAATATAACGAACAGCTTGCAGAACTTGCCAGAAGCTGAGCTTAATAGAGATTTAATTGTGGCCAGAATACTGGAAGAGAACCAGAGAAGAATGTCTGAGCAGGGTGACTCAGCAAGCTTAAAGACTGTGCCAAAACAACAAACAACTCCTGACTGGCGAACGCAGGGGGAAGCAGCCTCTACAAGGGAGCAACGGAGGTGCTTTTATTGTAAGAAGATTGGTCATCTGCAGAGACATTGTAAACATTTTGCAGCTGAGAGACGCAAGCAAGCAGAGAGCAGATGGCAGCCGCGGCAGTATCAAAAACAGTCCAGACCTCCATTTTTGAGGGACAGTGGTAATAAAAAGGGGTTTGCAACCATGATTAAGGAAAAACAAAATGCAAATTCTAAATGGCTAGTTGATTCAGGAGCCACATCTTTGATGTGTAATGATATAAATTTAATAAGTAATAGAAAATCAGCTAATGTAAATACTGTAGTTTTGGCTGATGGGAAAGAGCTAAGTACTGTAAATCAAATGGGTACTGTGTACATTCCAGGGCTAAAAGAGAATTTTAATGATGTCTTACATGTAAAGGAGTTAGAAAATAATTTGTTATCAGTAAGTAGATTAACAGAAAGAGACTACACAGTCATCTTTGAAAAGAACATGTGTAAGATAAAACTGAATGGGGAATTGCGTGGCATAGGTTTGAAAAAGGACAAACTTTATTATTTGGAGGACAATATTGATAGCTACAGGGTTGAAGAAGCTAATAACATAGAAAATATTCCAATCCACAAAGACTGCATACATGAGCTTCACAGAAAATTTGGCCATGCGAGCTTCAAATGTTTAAAGAATTTAATCAGTATGTGTCCAGATTTAAAAGTTGCTGAATGCAAAAACCACTTAGATTGTACAGTGTGTCAACAGGTAAAGGTCAGAGCTTTTCCAGTAGCTAAGAAAACAAAAAGGATTGCTCAAAGACCATTTCAGTACGTACATGCAGATGTTGCCCAAGCTAACTGCTTGTCCTTAGGGGGAAGCAAGTATTTCCTAGTAATTGTTGATAGGTATACAAGATTTGCATTTGTGAGAATAATGAAAAACAAATCTGACGCTGGGCAAAGTTTAAAAGCATGGGTAAGAATGGTGGAAAGACAATTTGATAGCAGAGTAGGCACCATCATTACTGATAGAGGAGGAGAATTTTTAAATAATCAATTGTTTAACTGGTTTCAAAAGGTGGGAATAAGGCATGAAACTACAAACCCTGCTTGTCCTAGTGAGGATGGGTTAGCAGAGAAGAAAATACAAGATATAAAAAGAATTACTGCTTGTATGATGGCAGATGCAGGGGTGAAAGATAGTTTTTGGGCAGAAGCAACTTTGACTGCAATACATATCAGTAACAGATTGTATCATTCAGAAATTGAAGACATTCCCTACAGGGTATTGTATGGGAGAATGCCAAATTACAAGTACTTAAGGGTTTTTGGACAATTTGCTCATGTTTACACACCTGCTTGTTTCAGGAAGAAAGGAGAACCCAAAAGCAAAAGGCTTAGGTTTTTGGGGTATTCTGGAAATAGCTACAAGTTTCATTTGGATGGAAAACAAGTGCAGTATTCTAGGTCTGCAAATTTTGAGAGACATGCTGGTTGGGACAAACTGCATGCCAATAAAGAAGTGTTTTTGAGGTTAGGGAGTTCAAATGAGCCAGAAGCACAAACTGAACCAACCTCAGGAAACGGAGGGGTTTCAGTTAAGCAGGAAGCATCACCTAGCAGCAGTGGTAGTTCTTCTGATGATGAGATAGCATCTAGGCCTACTACTACTCGAATGACTGAAGACAAGAGATTTAGTCATAGAACTACAACTCCCAGTAGAGAAAGTGAGGATGAAAGAGACAGAACAGCAGATTTTATTCCCAGGCGTAGTCATAGAGTTAGAAAGCCTCCAGATAGGTTTGTTGTGACAAAGGCAAGAGCTTGTTTAGCAGTAGAAGAGCCTGAAAGTTTTGAAGAGTTGGAAAGTTTTTCTAGAGAAGAACAGGAAAGATGGTTTGATGCAATGGATAATGAGTTTGGTTGCCTGGTAAATAAAGATGTTTTTGAAATTGTTGACAGACCCAAAGACAAGAAAGTAATTGGTTGTAAATGGGTATACAAAAGGAAAGAAATGCCAGATGGAAGTATCAAATATAAAGCTAGGTTAGTGGCTAAGGGTTTTGCACAACAGCAGTATGAGAACTATGATAAGACATATTCTCCAACTGCAAAGCCAGAAAGTCTGAGAATGGTTCTAGCTGTAGCAGTAAAAAGGAATTTAGTTGTAGAACATTTTGATTTTGAGACAGCTTACTTGAATGCGGTTCTGGATGAAGAAATATTTATGGAACAGCCACAAGGTTTCGAAGAAAATGGTAGTCAGAGAGTATATAAATTAAAGAAAGCGTTGTATGGTTTAAAACAAAGTGCCAGAGCGTGGAATCTGTGCATCAATGATGAGCTAGTTAAGCTAGGTTACAAGAGGAGCATTGCAGATGCTTGTGTTTATACAAAAGGAGACATAGTATTAGTGATTTATGTAGATGATTTGTGCGTAGCAGCAAAGTCAAAACAGGAAATTGAGTCGGTAAAAAGAGAATTGTCTGAAAAGTTTGTTTTGAAGGACTTAGGTGTATTGAAGTCTTATTTAGGTATTTGCGTTGAATGGACAGAAGAAGGACATTGTTTATTAAGTCAGAGAAATAAAATTGAAAGACTGATTGAAAAGTGTGGATTACAGAATGCAAAAATAGTAAGAGCTCCAATGACAACTGGTTTTGTGTCTGAAGAAACAACTAGAGCGTTTGAGGACAAGACTTTATTCAGAAGTATAATAGGATCTTTACAATTCATATCTTGCCACACCAGACCAGACATTTCTTATGCTGTAAATGTATTGTCTAGAAGGGTTAATGATCCAAAAATTGAAGACTGGACAGCGGTAAAACATTTATTGAGATATTTGAAAGGAACCGTAGATAGGAAATTGATTATAAGAAACAGTAGTTCAGATCTAGATTGTTATGTAGACAGTTCATTTGCATCAGAATTAGGAGACAAGAAGTCAGTTACAGGAATGATAATTAAATATAGTGAAAGTCCAATAGTTTGGAGAAGTAGAAAACAAACTAATGTAGCGATAAGCACAACGGAAGCAGAATTCGCTGCTTTGAATGAGATAGTAAATGAGGTACAGTGGATTAAGCAATTGCTAAATGATTTAAATGAAAGTTACAAGATACCAGTAGAAATTCTGGAAGATTCACAGTCATGCATAGCGATGGCTGAAACTGAAAGTTTAAAGAACAGAACAAAATATGTTGGTGTAAGATATCAAAATGTGCGAGACATGGTTCAGAAGGGTGAAATAGAATTGAGATATATAGAAACACAACACAACATAGCAGATTTGTTCACAAAAGCATTGACAGCAGAAAAACATGAAAGGCTGACACAAATGGTTGGAATGACATTGTAAGACACATACAATATTTTATTTCGGAGGGGATTGTTAAGGAAAATGCAACATGGGACATACAGTGAAAGAAATAAAATATGTATGTGAAAGTCACAATGACTAAGCAAGAGCAATTATGGGGCTACACAGGTGAAACTGCTAATGTAATCTAGAAGGCCTGAGAGCCAAGGACAGAGGTACTGAATGCAGATTGGAAACACCTGAGAATCATTAAGTGTACAAGGTGAAATGTTGAAATACATGGGTTGGTCTTAGGCATGGATGGAACTATGTGGACCAATCAGAATGGAAGTACACACCCACTGGGTGGAAACAAACTAGTGGGTGGTGATAAACAATGGCTATAAAATTGCAATGTTTGCCAATGTATTGTGGTGGAGTAGAGGTGGTGTAGTGTATAGAGATTGTGATTTGTTGACCATATAGTATATTTATATAGAAGAATAAAGTAGGTTTTATATATAACTACTGAGTTGCCTGAGTGAATCCTGGAAACGTTTTGGAGACACCTGGAGAAGAGTGAGAAGGCTTGGAGAGTTTGTCAGGATCTTCAGCCTATTCTCTGAAACTCTGCTGCTTTGAAGGAAAGCATTAATCACTGATCTAAGCTGGTTGGCTCTGCTGCATAACAAGGTGGTGAGTTTGAGCCAGAGGTGAAGAGCTACAACTCCCATCATCCCTGACAGTGTCATTGGTGGGAACTCCCCTCTCCTCCCTGCAAAATGGAGTGAAAAATACTTTTGCACTATGAACTCAGTTTGCAGCAACTGAAAGCCAAGGATAAAGGAGATTATCAGATGTGCCAATTATCCCAGGATGGGGACGACAGATCGTTAAAACGCTTTCTGTTCAGATGATGTTGTCCCTGTCCTGCCATGTTCCCATTCTGCTCCCATTCTCCCTGATTCCTCTTATTAATGATTTAAATCATTAATAGATTGCCCACTCCCTCTGTGTGATGAAACCACGGGCATCTGAAACAGAGCCCCGTTATGCTAGTGCGATGCCAGCCACAGTGGGAGGTCCATCCTGAAGACTTCCGGGTGCGATCTGGATGAGGAGGTAAGTGGCACCCTTCCCCCACAAGTTACTTGTAATTTTTATACTGTGTTTTGGGGCTTGGGTTTTTTTAAAAAATGTTTATTTTTCATTTTATTTTTAAATTTCCTGCATGATTGTTCTCTCATGAGAACACACAGGATTTGCTTTATGGGACGTGAATGCAGCTTTTCAACAGCTACATTCACTCCCAGATGGCAGAGGTGAGGGGGAGTAGTTTTCATGCTGGGATAAGGTAAGTGTATTTTTTTGTTTAAACTGTTATGGGGATGAGAGTAGGTCTGGAGTGGGTTGGGTAGTGGGGTGGTGAGACAGGGATGCTATTAAAGGTCCCGTCTGATAATCTCCAAAGTGGGAAGTGGGAGAGGAGAAAGAAGCTGGTGTATTTTAAAAGCAGGTGAAAAAATGGGAGGACAGAGGATTAATTTGCAATGTCCCTGACAAATTGGAATAGTTCAAGCCTATGAAATAATATTTATTGATTATTGATATTGATAATATTTAAGTGAGATTCAGATTTATTTGTGGAGTATAGGAGGGCTTAAATACCCTTAAAGCACCAGATCCTGTCTGATTTTGGAAGCTAAGCAGAGTCAATCCTAGTTATTACTTGGATGGGAGAACACCAATGAATACTAGATAATGTAGGCTACATTTCAGAAGAAGGAACTGGCATAACCACCTCTGAGTACTCCTTGCCTAAGACAACTCAGTGAAACTCATAGGGTCACTATAAGTCAACAGGCAACTGGAAAGCTCCTACACACATACACATTGTTGATAGGAATGGGTGGGTCTGTCTTTTTGGATAGGATTTTTCACCTGCATTCTGGTAAGGATTTTATTGCAGTAAGGTGCACTAAAATGTAAGTGCCAGGTCAGAATTAACAGAATTACATTAACATCCACTTGTCAACATAAACAAAATGAATGTATGTTTATAACATCTTGTCCTTTATTGTGAGATCCTGGGGCCAGTGTATAAATAGAATATAAACAGTTCCAGATTAAAACAATAAATACCTTGAAACAGGATAAAAACATATTAAATAGGTCAACAGGTTAAAAAACAACAGATTAAAACCATACACATGTACATTTAAAATTAAAACAGGACCGAAACACTTTAATTAAAAAACAATGTTTTGACTTGGTACCAAAAAATAAAACAATGTTGGCACCAATTGGGCCTCCAAAGGAAGGATATTCCACAATTGGGGTGCCATAGTTGAGAAGGCCCTCTCATATGTCCCATACACCATATTGCCCCCAACAGTGGCACACAGAGGAAGACCTCTCTGTTAGATCTCAGTCCTTGGGCAGTTACGTATAGGAAGAGGAACTCCCTATATAGCAAGGTCCTAAGTCTCAAAGTTTCAAAGAGTTTAGGGCTCTAAATGTTATCACTAGTATCTTTAATTCAGACCAGATACAAACTGGCAGCCTTTAAGACTGGTTTCATGTGTTTTCTATATGGTACTCCCTTCAGCAAGCTTGCTGCTGAATTTTGCACCAGTTGTAGCTTTTGAGTCATCTTCAAGGTCAGGCCCATATAAAGCATATAATAGTAGGCTAATCAGGAAGTTATCAATGTGTGGACTACTATGACTAATTTATCCCTGGTCAGGAGAAGTCATAGCTGGTAGGTACACCAGTTGAAACTGGCATCAAGCACTCTGAGCTACAGAGTCCATTTGGCCTTCCAATGACAGAGATGGAGTATTCCCAAGCTACGCAACAGCTCCTTCAGGTGGAATGAGACTCCACTCAGACTCAAGAAACACCAATCCACACAACCTTCATCTTATTGTGATTCATCTTCAGTTTACTGGCCTCATCCAGCTCTTTATAGCATCCAGGCATTGGTCCAGCATCTGCAAAGCCTCAACCAGCTCCAACAACAAATACTGCTGAGTTCCTGGGTAACTGAATATTACTCAAAGGGTTTTTTTTTATTTGCCACAGAGAAATTATTATTGACTAGGAACTTCTTATCAGGTTTTCAGTTCTTCATTTGATTTTCTAATATGTGATCTTTGCTGGAAAAAATAATATAGACAGTTCCACCTAGGGAGAAAAACCATTATCTATACAGTTAAACAAATACTGCTTTCCCTTACCTTGTGAAATATGCCTAGTGTGGTTGCTTCAGTAAACATGAAAGTGATGCAATTCTACACTGTATACTGATTTTCATAGATATAATGCAGGAATCCAAGTGAATAATGTGGATAATTTAATTAATGGCAAATATTCTATGTTGTACACTAAAATAGAATTATCAGCCTCTACTGAGATGTATTCTGTATGTACTGTACAAGTGAAATACCAGATTAGCCTAATGAACAAAGATATTTACATTTCAATGCCATATTGTGTGATTCTGCTCAGCAGATTTTATAGAATTAATTTAATGCTAGTTTCTATGCAGATGAAATACCAACTATTTTTTCTGTTGGAGAAAGCATATTTAATTCTGCCTCCCAGACCTTCCCCATTTTACAATAGCGACACGTTTGCCATAATCATAACATCTAAGTTTTAAATTCTTTCATTTTATAACCTGTTAGGGACCAATAACTGTGAACCCGAACCATTAATAGTCAACGACAGAACACCCATTGCTAGTGCTCTGCTGTTCCAGCAAGTCCAAGGAAACAGGATGAAAAATGTGGAGCGAGGATTGAATTCTCCAATCAGCCATTATGTTAATGGAAAGACTTCACAGAAGATTAATTCACCCCGTTGTAGAATGTATATGTGCCTTGCCAACTAATGCAGAATAATCATAAGTTCTAGTTTGGTAATTGGCAATTGCAATTACTGTACATATATGAAATCAATTAAACTTTGCAGTTTAATTTTTCAGCTAAAAAAAGAAACCTAGGTGGGCTATGACACCAACAGCAGCATCCACAATCATAGAAGGCAGAGAGGAATGTGAAGTCAACAACTGGATTGAAGCAAACTAGCTAATCACTGGATGAGGCTGAGTTCTGAAGAGGAAAGGAATGAAATATGTCTGAACAATCAGTCTTGAAAAAGAGTTTGGAATGTTGCATTTAAAGAGTAATTCATTGTATATTACTTTTTAAAAGCCGTTTGTTAGCAACCCGCTCTTCCATTGTGGTCCTAGCACCATTGCATTATGTATTGCAGTTACCGGGTTTTTTTACCCTTACAGTTTTTTTAAAAAATGTTTTAAATAGCCCCAAATCACTTGAAACTGCCTCCTATGTCACATTTCAAAGTAATAAGTAAACAGTAGTTGCTACAGAAATGAATAAAGTATGTTGCATTACTCTTTAAAAGCAACACCACTAGATGTTGTTACCCAAAAAGTAGCGCTTTAGAGCTAACCTAATTATTTGTAACATGTGACTTCCATTCTTTGTTCCTTTTCAGTAAGGATTCCAGATATTTTGGACTTCATCTCCCAGAATTCCTAACTTTTGAGCAATGTGGCTAGGGCTTCTGGGAGATGAAGTCCAAAACACCTGGAGGACCAAAATTTGGGAATCACGGAGGGAGCTTAGTAAGATCATGGTTTGGCTATCAGGCTGCTGTAGAAATAATGTAGTTTGACCCCGTTTTTTAACTGCCATGGCTCAATGCTATGGAATTCTGGGATTTGTAGTTTTGTGAGAGATTAGCTTCCCCTGTCACAGAGCTCTGGTGCCACAACAAAATACAAATCCCAGGATTCCACAGGATGGAACCATGATGGTTAAAGCGGTATCAAATTGCATTATTTCTGCAATTCTGCAGGTGTTATTTTGTTTGAGTTGTTAATTTTTTATAAAGTATTTTAAGTTGTTCTAAGGTCATTATATTTATAGTACTCTACCCTGAGATCTGATGACATAGGGTGGGAAATAAATAATTAAATAACTATTTTATTTTAAAATATTTTTGTATCACCACCCAGCCTACAAGGGCTGCCAAGACTGTGAACAAATAAAAACCAATTAAAACAATACAGAGATAAAAAACATTCTGAAAACACATTAAAATACTTTTCAAAAACTCTTAAAAACAGTCTCAAAACAACCCTAGAATCCAGTTTTAAAACAGTAATTCCAAACACTGAATGCCTTGTAGAACAGCATTGTTTTGTGTGAAGGCTTTCATTCTTTGCAGGTTCCATTCTCTGAAGATGCCAACCACAGATGCAGGCGAAACATCAGAAAGAAACTACCAGTATTCCAGAACACGGCCTCACAGCCCAGAAAAAAACCAAGGAAAATCTAAGCATTGTTTTGGCTGCCTGCCGAAGCGTAAAAGAAACTGGGGCCAGCCTAATTTCCTTGGGAGGGGAATTCCACAGTTGAGATGCTGCTAAAGAGAAAGCCTTGTTATGTGTACCCACCAATCTAACTCCACAAGGTGTTGGGGCACGCAACAGGGCTTCCTCTGAAGATTTCAAACTTCTGGCAGGCTCATATGGGAGGAGGCGGTCACTCAGATATACTGGGCCCAAGTCATTTAAGACTTTGTAGGTCAACACCAGCACCTTGAATTGAGCTTGGAAGCAAATTGGAAACCAGTGTAGTTCTTGCAGGATCAGTGTTATACTGTCTCTAAAATGCATACCTGACATCAGTCTGGCTGCTGCATTTTGCACTAGCTGCAGCTTCTGATTTTTCAAGGGCACCCTAAATATTGCCAAAATGAAAACTGAATATGAAGATGCAGAAAATGTTTTAAATCTTCTACTTGTATTTCTACTAATTGTGTTGTTTTGATTATAATAACATAAATTATGAAAATCTGCCATGATTAAAAAAATATCAGTTAATATGCAAAACAGTAATAGGCAGGCTTTTAAAAAAATACATTCAGGTTTTGAAATATCAAATGTTATTGGGAAAGGAAAAGTGGTATGTGTGTGTATGTGCACAAACTTGCCATGAAAAGCTATTGCATTGGCCTTTGATCAGTAGTCAGAGCTGCATGTTTATTAAGTCTCTCTCTCTGGCTTTTCTTCACAAATGAAGATTCAGGAAGAACATACCCTGCGCTTTCTGCAAGCACGCTGATGACTAAAAAAGGCCAATCCGAGATAAACAAGTCCGGTTGCAGAAAGCACAGCAGAAGGTCTCCTTGGTTGATGTTTCCAGGTTGTGATTCTTTCTGTGTTGTCGTTTTTCTTCAAGACTTGTTCGGTATGAGTTCTCAAATAAGGCTGCAGCATTGTGGATAGTGCGTCCCCATGCGTCCCGATGTTGGTGATCAATTTGGATGAGCCTGAGATAAAAACCTTTCAGGGAGTCCTTGTATCGCTTTTTTGGAGCACCCCTCTTACACTGACCCATGGCGAGTTCACAGTACAGTACTATTTCTGGGAGACAATGGTCCTCCATCCTAGAAACATGCCTTCCCAGCGCAGCTGTGTTCTCAATATCATGGCCTCAATGCTGGTGATCCCTGCTTGCTCAAGGACAGCAACATTCATCACATAGTCAGTCCAGTGTATATTTAGGATTGTCCGTAAACAGCGCTGATGAAATCGTTTGAGGAATCGTGATAGGTGACCCATGTTTCAGACTTGTAAAGGAGAATAGACAGTACAATCACTCTATACACATTGATTTGTGTGCTTCGCCTCAGGTGTTTATTACTCCAGACTCTTTTGTAAAGTCTTCCAAATGCGCTATATGCCTTTGCTAATCTGTGATCGATCTCTTTGTCAATCTTGGCATCTGAGGAGATGATGCTTCAAAAACAAGAAAAAGATATGCTTTAATTAAATTGTCAGGTTTGCAATGTGGAACACTTCTTTGAGTAAAGGAGGAAACTGCTATCGAAGGATAAAACTATTACAGTTTCACAGGAGGAAACCTTAGAGTTCACAGCAATTTATGACCAAAGGCAGTTTCTTCACACATTTCTTCTTCACTATGACAAATTACAGAGGCATTCATAGATGTCATGAAGGTCTGTGCGCATGGCTGTATTTGTGAAGGTGATGTTAGGTATACCCTAGAATATAACTGCAAGTTTCATCCCCTTCTACAGGAAAATAATCTGTTACATTTGGAGTATATACATAGTTAAGACAGTAACCAATTATATTTAGCTTGAGAATCTAACTAGGGGGCTGTCTAAATGATGAAAATATGCCTCACAGAATGTGAGGTGAATCCTATCTGTCCAGAAGACTATCAGACAGGGACCAAAAAACCCGTCCCTGTCTCACTACATCCCCTGCCACCCCACTCCCATTCTCATAACTGAATAAATAAAAAATTATCACACACCTATCTTGCCGTATTATTGAAAGTCCTCCCCTCCCCTCTGGTATCCCAGGAGTGAATGGAGCTCTCACCAAGCCCCATTCACTTCCTGGAAACAAAATCCTGACCAACAATTGTGCAGGAAATTTAAAAATAAAAAGCAAAGTAGACATCAAAAAGTAAAACAAAGCACAAAAACACACTTTAAAAACCCCAAGTAACCCGGTGAGGGGAAAAAAAGGGTGTCACTTACTTGGATGTCCTGATCTCAACTGGAAGTGTTCGGCAGGGTTCAGCAAGGAACCTCCCACTGTGGCTGGCATCATGCCAGCATAAGGGGGCACCTTTTCACAAGCCCATGATTCTATTACAGAAACAGAAAGGGCGATCTATTTTATGGCTTAAGCTGTCAATAAAAATGAATGCAGATGGAATGGAGGGGACACAGGAGCAAGATGAGACAGAGACGGCGTTGTCCCTGTGCTGCATTAGGATCATGCATTGTATCACTGTATTCAGAAGGAGGGGCCCCAAAATGTCAAAAACTCCAAGGGAAAAGTGGCGGTGGCAGAAATGTGGGTAATTAACTCACAGTCACCATGGGCTTGCAAATCTTTTGGTGGCAAAAACCTATTATGACAATTCACATCTTCTGCAAAATGCCATTACTGCAGAGCACTCCATTTTGGGGGGACTCATATAGACAAGCCCTAAATGTCAGGATTGAAGCTTACAGATTTTCTGATTAGCTGGCATATCTTCTACTACTCACCTCAGAAGAAATTGAAAGATTCTATACTAGATTGCAGGAGCAAATTGATCATACAACAAAACAATTAACTTTTTGTTAATCATAGGAGATTTGAATGCAGAAGTAGGAAAGAGAGCAGATTGTAGGAAAATTTGGCCTAGGAACAAAAAATGAAGCCGGAGAGCAATTGATTGAATTTTGTGAGGGCAAAGTTTGTTCATCGCAAACACATTCTTCAAGCAATCCAAGACGCGACTGTATACATGGACATCACCTGATGGTCAATATATAAATCAAATAGACTGCATAATTGGAAGCAGAAGATGGAAAAGCTCCATTCTCTCTGTATAAACAAGACCGGGAGCAGATTGTGACACAGACCATGAATTGCTAATATCAAAAATGAGAGAATAGCTAAAGAAGAACACTAAACTAACTGTTGTGCCAAAATACAAACTGAAGAACATTCTGTAGAATTTAAAGATAATGTAAAAAATAAATTTTCACTATTAAGCTTAATTGACTGGGAGCTAGAAGAATTCTGGACTGCCAGGGAGATTGTCAGGGAGGCATTAAGGACAGATGAGAAGTAAATGTAAAAGGTGACAGAAATAGAGTCAGAACCCTAAATGCCTTGGTCACATGCTGCAGGACTCCTTCCTGGACCTAGAAGGGTAAGGGTGACCAGCAGCTGGAGCGACAGGCTGGCCTGCAGGGCAGGCTCCTGTGGACATGCGGGGCCCACTCAATTTTTTCTTGGCAGCAGTGGACAAAACTGGGCATTTTCTTATAATGCTGTATTGGTGCCATTCCTGCCATTTACCCTGCCATTTACTATGTGGAAGGTAACATTGCATCGCCTCTGCCTATGTGAGAGTTGATTTGCCTCCCTTTGTAATGGTAAAGAGTGAACATCTGGCATGGCTGGAAACAGGCCAAATGGTAAAGCATTCAAAATAACAAAGGGGGAGGGCAACGGGTGAGAAAGGATTGTAAAAGGTTTAAACTGACCAATGAATGAAAGCCATGGCAGGATTGCATGTTTGTAAATACTTTTATAACTTTGTATTTCCTTTTGTTCCTCATTCTAAGCAACAATCTTGAGCTAGTAACTCTGTTAGAGACACTATCTGTAATAAAGCTTACTGTTTTTAAAACCTGAAGCTGTTGCCTGTTGAGTCTATAGAAGACAGCTCATGACAGTTGGGCCCTACTCCAGCTTGCCCCTATCTCAGCCCCATTTCTGCCCAGGGGTTGTAAGGACTGCCCGGGGGCAGATTGGGGCAAATGCCTTGCATCATATGGACTGCAGGGCTCTCAGATAGGGTCTAGCTGGGGTAAATTGTCTGTGTAGATAAGGCCACATAAAAGTTAACCACCTGACATCCAAGTTAAACTTCTGGAATATCATCCACTAAATCTAGATAAATTTATTTGGCTGAGAAAAATATAAAACTGCTGATTCTATAATCCAGTCTCTAACCATTTGACCCAAGGGGCACAGCTTCAGTCTTCTTCAGGCAATTCAGGGAAGTAGAGACTGATTGAGATTTGCAATTATGTGACCCTTCCTTTGCATCACTATTATTAAGGCTAAATAAGTGCTCTCATTATGCCCTTAGCAAAACACTTCCAATCATTGACTTTCTTCAGATAATAAGGAGAAACAGAGCTGAATGTTGTCAGTATATCTATGTGACTTCATTCCAAATCATAGAATGACATTGCTTGAAGTGAAAGAGCCACCTGACACCCTGCCAATACACGGAACCCACAGCTTTTAGTTTTACAATATCAGGTAGCCATCAGACCTCTGTTAAAAAGGTGATGTGTGATGAGCTTTTAATGGTGTGCTGCTGATTTTTTTATTGTCTTTTAATGAATTTTAGGTGGTTTTTGACTCTACAGATTGTTTGCTTTAAAATAACTGTTGGGTAAAATTGGCTGACATTCTTGTATGGTTTGTAATCTGTTGTCACTCTTGTGTGCCTTCATGTCATTCCCAACTTATGGTGACCCTAAGGTGAACCTATCATGGGCTTTTCTCAGCAAAATTTGTTCCAAGGGGATTGCCATTGTCTTCCTCTAAGTCTGAGTGGATGTGACTGGCCCTAGGTCACCCAGTAGGTTTCCATGGCCAAGCAGGGATTTGGACCTTGATCTCCTAGAGTCCTGGTCCAACACTCAAACCACTACACCACACTGGCTCTTGTAATTTGTACTGCTTTTAATAATTTGTAAGCTGCCTTGAGTCCTGTTATTGGGGGGAAAGCAGGATGTAAATGATAATGATAACAATAACAACTCTCCAGCAAAGGAGAGACTGACACCTTTTGAAATAGTCTGTTCCACTATTGAACAAATCTTACCAGTGCTGAATAACCTCTGACAGTGACTTCACACAGGGTCACCATATGTCCCGTGAAAAGGAAAATCCCAGATTGAAGGGACTAAAAAATGCCCTGGCTGGCTGGGGCAGTTGAAGCAGCAGATCCTGGATTCCTCCTTAGTGGAGCACAGGCCAAAAGATTTCCAGCACTTTTAATGGTTATGTAGAAGAGGGAATTTTAGTAGGCCTTGCTTGTTTTGCAACCAGGAAACAAACAACACCTGCTGGAATTCCCTCTTCCGCACAACCATTGACAGTGTTGGAACTCTCTCCAGATTTCAATTGGGCAACTCTAATTTTCTGTGGGCAGAAAACCTTCCCCTAGCTTGTCTGCTGTTATCTCTGCAAAATAGGTTTTTTTAAGCACTACACAATCAGGGTGTGGAGTGAGGGAGAAAGGCTTTCTGTATACCAGTAACAAGGTGTAAGTATCACACACCATGTTCAAGGTGTTTTTTTTAAAGCAGGTACCAACTTTGTGGAGGCAGACTGTACACTATTTGGAGGCAGCTGTGACTCTCATTGGCAGGACTTAGGCCTATTGAAGGTGATGGCTTGAGAGGATTTTGGGAACTGAAATTTAAACAAAATTTTTTCCATGCTCTGGCCAAACAACAGGAAAGACATTGGCTTTGTGCCATCTTTGTGAACTTCCAGAGGCTTACATTGGCAGGCAACAAGCAACACCTGCTCCATAATACCAGGACCCACTGTATCTCTAGGACTCACTGTTTTTGATTGTTGTAAAGTGCCATGTAAATTGATGGCACAATATGAATAAATAAATATGATGATGATGATAACTACTACTACTACTGAAATATGTGATAAAACAATATTAAATGTCAAAATCTGTTTGTTTTGGGAGAGGGGTGCTGATAATCTACTCAACCCAGTCCTATGGAATCCTGGGATTTGTAGTTTGTTGTGACACCAGAGCTCTCTGACAGAGAAGGCTAAATATCTCACAAAACTACAAATCCTATAATTCTATACCATTGAGCCATGGCAGTTAAAGTGGTGTCAAACTGCATTATTTCTGCAGTGTGTCAGTAGCCCAGTAACCAGGCTCAAACCTTGGCAAATAAGACAAGATTGCATCTGTCTAGGGTCTTAATCATTCCTTCCATCAGTTCACATTGGGATGGTGCCTATAGCCTTCTACAACATCCTGAATTGGAACCATCCAAAAATTTGGGAGTCACTCCATTTGAGGTTGGTTTGTCTTTAGCTATACTGCAAATTCACTGTCTTCTCACCATAACTTAATATCACACTTGTATTTAGGAGACCTGTGACTGCAGGACCATTCACACTACAGATTTATCATGTCATTATTCCATTTTAACTGCCATGGGACTTTATCAGATGAGCCCCTTAAAGCGTTCTTTTGCTGGCATAAAAAATCAATTTTTATGCCAGCAAAAGGATGCCCCCAACCACACTTACCTTGCTTTTCCAGCAAAGGCTTCCCAGGCAATGAAGAGGAAGTGAGCGAAGCCCCATCCACTTCCTCCTTTGAAATTCCGTGGATTATCGTGAGACTTCATTGCGTGGAAAATAAATAAATAAATAAACAAATAAACAAATAAAAATAAGGCAGAAGAACTTTTTAAAAACACAGGAACACACTTTAAGGGTCCCAGGTAACCTGAGGAGGGTCATAAAAATGTGTCACTTACCTGGCTGTCGCAATCTCACCTGAAAGTTTTCACACCAGACTGGCCATTCTCAATGCATCAACGTGAATACAATGCTGGCACAAAAGCTCCACAGGGGACCAATTGATGGCTTCAGCCATCAATTAAAAAGTAGGGGTTTTGGTGGGGACATAAATATGAAGGGGCGACATCATGTAGTACACAGGCCCTTTCGTGTTTATGTGGCATTGTTATGATGCCTTATTTTATGCGTCTGATAAAGTCCATGGTTCTATCCTATGGAATCTTGGTGTTTGTAGTTTTGTGGGACCATGGCTGTTTTTAGAAGAGGAAAATTATGCTGGGAGGTACAGTCATAGATCTTTTTTTCACCATGTCACCTGCAGTTTGGCATTTAGACAAGATGCAAAAAATAATGTTGTATGTAATTTAGTCTCTCTCTCTCTGGCTTTTCTTCACAAACTAAGATTCAGGAAGGACTCATCCTGCGCTTTCCGCAAGCATGCTGATGACTAAAAAGGCCAATCCGAGATAAACAAGTCCGGTTGCAGAAAGCACAGCAGGTCTCCTTGGGTGATGTTTCCAGGTTGTGATTCTTTCTGCGTTGTCGTTTCTCTTCAAGACTTGTTCGGCATGAGTTCTCAAATAAGGCTGCAGCACTGTGGATAGTGCGTCTCCATGCCTCCCGAAGTGAGGCCAGGGTGGACCATTGTTGGTGATCAATTTGGCCAAGCCTGAGATGTTGTTTCAGGGAGTCCTTGTATCGCTTTTTTGGAGCGCCCCTCTTACGCTGACCCATGGTGAGTTCACAGTAGAGTACTATTTTGGGGAGGCGATGGTCCTCCATCCTAGAAATGTGCCCTGTCCAGCGCAGCTGTGTTCTCAATATCATGGCCTCAATGCTGGTGATCCTTGCTTGCTCAAGGACAGCAACATTCGTCACACAGTCAGTCCAGTGTATATTTAGGATTGTGTGTATACAGCGCTGATGAAGGTGTTCAAGGAGTCGTAAGTGGTGGTGATAGGTGACCCATGTTTCAGATCCATAAAGGAGAATAGACAGTACAATGGCTCTATACACACTGATTTTTGTGCTTCGCCTCAGGTGTTTATTACTACGGACTCTTTTGTAAATTCTTCCAAATGCGCTGTATGCCTTTGCTAATCTGTGATCGATCTCTTTGTCAATCTTGGCATCTGAGGAGATGATGCTTCCCAGGTAGGTGAACTGCTGAATGGACTTAAGCACAGAAAAATAGCATAAAGAATTGTCATTGGTAGGTAGTTACAGTACAATTTTGTGCCTCTTGAATTTAGTTAGCTAAAAACACCCCACCTATCAGCGTAGAGCACTTTTTCTAATTAGGAAGAAGTGCTTTATATCCTGTTTTTGAACAGTGATTAATTTAGTCCCTTCTGAGAACAAAAAAAGGAAAAAAAAGCCCTTTATTGTAGAATAAAACCGATTGAATATCAGAGAAGACATTTCAAAAGGAAACAAAATCCTGGTGTTCACTGCTGCCTGGGTTGTTATTTCAAATTTCAAGTGGGAACTCACCAAACTGACATTTTGCTGCATTAGTCAGAGCAACAAATGGTGCCCTCTGCTCTTCCACGCAAGCTGAGCTACCTAATATTCTAGCTCAGTCAAGTTATTTCATCTGAGGAAGAAAATCCCACAAGGACCTCTCCCTGACAATAAAAATGCTGTAACAATAAATAAAACAACTACTTGCTCCTCTTTTGTGACAGCTCAAATCTGCTGCCTTAGGCAGCCGCCTCACACTCCCTGAAGTAGTTCATCAAGCCCTGAGTGTTCACACAGCTGGATGCTCCTCTAACCAGGAAAACTTCCCTGTGTGATAACAAACATGCCAAGGAGAAGTGTCCTCTATGTAGAATTAGTGTCTGTGTGTTATACCAAGGAACATTCACCCACATAGTTTGTATTGGTACTTCGTAGAAACAGATTTACTATGTTAGGTTATTCAAGTCACATCCTCTGTAAATAGGGTTGCCAGATCTCAGAGCCTGACCTTGATTCTCCAGTCCTCAGTGTGAGGGAAAGGAATCTCCAGGCAAGAGCACTGCCTGAAAGGTGTGTGTGTGTGTGTGTATTTTCCTCATTTGCTAGATTTGGTTGTTGTTTTTTTTAAATTTAAATGGCATGCTTTGTTTAGCTTTGTCTGTGTATATGCATGTGCCTTTAAGTCGTCTGTTGACTTATAGCGATCCCATGAATTTCTTATGGTTGTCTTCGGCAAGGAATACTCAGAGGTAGTTTTAACAGTTCCTTCTTCTGAAATATAGTCTACAGCGCCTAGTATTCATTGGCGGTCTCCCATCCAGGGTTGACCCTGCTTAGCTTCCAAGATAAGATGGGATCTGGTGTCTTTAGGCCCTTGCTTGATGCTTAATGCATTCTGCATAGAGAATGCTATTTAAGGGGGCCCTGCTGGCGCAGTGGTTAAATGCCAGTACTGCAAGCCATAACATTGTGAGTTTGATCCTGCAGGGCTCCAAGGCTGACTCACCCTTCCATCCTTCTTTAGGTCGGTAAAATGAATACTCAGCTTGTTGGGGGCAATTAGCTAAAAATCATTGTAAACCACTTAGGGAATGCTCCAGCACTGATAAGCGGTATATATATATATATATATATATATATATATGTGTGCTATTGCTATTGCTATTGTTATTGCATAATGGTATCACCAAGAGCTGCCCCTTACAATCTCAGGGCCTGGGATAGGCCTGACCTGACAAGCCAATCTGAAAATGACACTTAACATCATAACAAAATGAAAAGCATTTACAATCAATCAATCAATAACTAATGCCATTATCCTATTGTTCCATTTTTGGACTTTATCAAACTAGCCTCTACAAACATTCTTTTGCCAGCATAATTAAAGCTATTTTTATGCCAGAAAAAAAATGCCTCCCACCACATTTACCTTTGTTTCCTGGCAAAGGCTTCCCCTGGCAATGAAGGGGAAGTGAACGGAGCTCAATTCACTTCCTCTTCAAAATCCTGCGGATTCTCACGAGACTTCATTGTGTGTGAAATTCAAAAATAAAACAAAACAAAACAAACAGACAAGTTTTTAAAAGCACATACACACACTTAAAAACTTCCAAGTAACCTGGGGGGAGGGTCATAAAAAGTCTGTCACTTACCTGGATGTCATGATCTCACCTGGAAGTGTTTGCTCCAGATTGGCCATTCAGGCTGCATTCATGTGAGCTGAATGGTGAGAGGTTTCATATGCTGGCAATGGCAGCACTAAAGCACCATGGGGGATCAATTGACAGATTCAGCCGTCAATAAAATGGGATGGGTTTTGTCAGGACCTAAAAGCTAAAGGGCGACATCATGTGATATGTGAGCCCTTTTGCATTTATGTGGCATCATTATGATGCTGTATTTAATGCATCTGATAAAGTCCTTTGTCTCAGAGACTATTACCATACCAAGCTAACATAGGATGACTAAATGTGACCTTTTCAGCTTGTTATATGTATTAGCTTATACAGATATATTTCGGAATGAGAAAAGAAACCAAATAGCTAGAATAAAACCAAATGTACTACAGCCATAGAGTTAGATCCTTCCACATTTCAGGAGCTTCATTTTTATTCTCTTTGGTGTCTTCTGAAAGAACAGCATGAATTAAAAATTTAGAGCCTATGCTTTGTTAAGTTCCCAAGGTATGTGGGCCATTGTTTTATACAGTTTCTTCCACCCCAGTTTGTCCCTGCTAGTCTCTTGTTATCTCTGTGAAATGTGCTTTCCCACATATTCTCTGTCCATACATCTTTTTTCCTGTTTCTGACACATGTGGGCATATATTGTGCTACTCATGTGGAGTGATTTGTTTGGGACAATGTACAATGTTTGTATCAAGCAGATGGCAGCATAAGTAGAATTGCCCATGTGGGACTTTTACACATGTGGTAGCGCATGAAAGTACACAAAGTAGCATGTGAGTGTAAGTTGCCTCCGTGCATTGCACATTGCAATTTCACAATGGGTTGTCAGGCATGAACACTGAACATTAATCCACATACGCTGTACTACATTGGTATTCGTAAACTCCATCCACTGGATATGGAGTTGCATATGTAGGATTTCAGCCATAGTGTCAGAATACATTATCTACACTGCTGTTGATAAACCTGTAAGCAGGAGCTACCAGGTTTTGCTAGCAGGATCCATCCTGCATAAATTAAAAGGATGGTTCATTCAGACTTGAAAAGTGTACATTGAGTGTAGAATGATGTCTGAATTGACCGAATGGTGTCCTTGCTATTATCTGTCTGACTAAGAATTCACTCAGACGTTAGTGTGCACCTGATCATTTTCAGGGACTTCTTGGTTTGTTTGCCATAGGTATTTGTGGTCTCTGCAACAACTCAAGCAGTGCTTAATAATGCCAAAATCTAGGATGTGAGAGAGAGCATTGCATGGTCATGAGAAGCACTAGAGATTATCACAGGAGGTTTCTATAGAGCAAAAATCGCATTTTTGAAGCAAATGCAAACATGCTGGTATTGAAGCAATCTTTATCACACCTCTGCTTCAATGGTGCCTCACATTCCTTCAGCACTGCCCTGGTTCCTTCCCATTATTGCCCTATGTAGGGCATGCAGACTGGTCTGGTGGAGGGAGGGAGAGATCAGGCCATGTGGGGGGGGAAGAGAAATTGGGCCAGCAGAGGGGAAAAAGAGAGACTGGGACAGCAAGGGAAGGGAGAGATTGGTCTGGTGGGGTGGGGGAAGAGTGATCAGGCCAGCAGAGGGGAAGAGAGATTGGGCCAGTGGAAAGGGAGGGAAAGAGAAATCAGTGTGGCCAGCAGAGTGGCGAAAGAGAGATTGGTGGGGTGGGGGTGGGGAGATCAGTCTGATGGAGCGGGGAAGAGAGATCTTTCTGGCAGATCATAGCAAAAATAATAATAATGAAAGGCATGGTTCAGTCTGCTTGAGAATAGCATGGGGGAGGGGGAGAAAGGGGAAGAGGAGGAGAATCCTACCACATCATGCCATGTGACTGCTATCTCTTCCATTTCGGAAGCAGAAGATATTACCACACAAGGGGGACTATTGGGATAGCAGTGCTATTGGGAGGCATCGACAGGTTTTCCCCATCAATGACAAGGTTCACTTCAGAAACAACTGAAGCGCACACCAGCAATCAGGTGAAGATGACACTGTGTGGTAAGTATCCCCCAATAATGCTACTATCTTGCTCTAGTCCTGCAATAGAAGCCCAGTGTGATAATCTCCATTATTTGGGATGGCAGGGAAAGAATAGAAGAACAGCTGTTGTAACAATGATTTTGGATCAGTTTTATGCATTGAGGCAAGATAATGAGCTATAGCTCATTCAAATTAAAACATTACAGAAAAATCCTCCAGTATTTCGGAGTTCTATTATTTGATTTAAGGGTGGGGAATGTGTAGCCTATGAGATGCTGCTGGGTTGCAATTCCCAATAGTCCTAGCCAGAAAAACCAATTGTTAGGGTGATGGGAGTTGCAGTCCTACAACATCTGGAGGGCCAGTCCCCCCCCATGGTTTAATTTCTTCAAGAAGCATAATCTCTTTTAATTAATGAATGTGTTACTGTTGACATCTTTTTTGCCTGTCTAGGGTAAAGCAAGAGTTCTGAGCCTATTTTACAAGAGAAAATGTTTTTTATGACCTTGACTGTTACTCTATCTATCATCAATTTCCTAAAACCGATTGCATCTAATAAATCTGATGGCTATAAAACCATAAAACTTAAGTGTTCCCTGCAGCTCCATCTAGATAAATGGAAAGATGTGTAAGTGTGTGATAGAAATCTAAAGGCACTGGTTTTTAGCAGCAGTCTATACTGTACAGGATGTTTGAACATGCTGCATTTCTTAGTGCCTTATTTTTTTTTTAATGGATAACGTATTATTTAATGGCTTCTAAGGCACAAGGATCTGTTTGAGATTATGGCAGCATTCTAGAGCCATTAACATGAAGGAGAATGCTGCTGTTATTTTAACGACATAGTGCTTCTATCCCACCTATACATTCCTTTGTCCCCTTGATTATACATATCTGTCTTTTAAGAAAATGTAACCTGCTTTAGAGAGGATGAGAGATCTGCTAAGAATCTCCTCCTTCTTAGATATCCTGCTGTGGCATATTTACCTCTGAGAAGTGTTGCCTCCAAAACAGTGGCTGAATCTTTCTTCTCTTTCATAATATATAGCATGAAAAGGGAGACAAGATATTAACATAGCATGCTTTACCCACTGAGCATCACTGGTTGCTGCAGGGAAAGGGTGAGTGGAAACATACAGAATATGATGATATTAGGGGTCTGAGCATAACCTTCTCCTCAATTTATTTTTCTTATTATTATTAACTAAAGTATTTATATCTTCTCCTATACCATGGAAACTCAGGATGGTGCACAAGTAAAGCAATCTCTCTCTCTGGCTTTTTTTTGCAAACGAAGATTGAGGAAGGACTCATTCTGCAATTTCTGCAAGTGTGGTAATGACTAAAAAGGCCAATCCAAAATAAATAAGTCCAGTTGCAGAAAGCACAGCAGAAGGTCTCCTTGGTGATGATTCTGGGTTGTGATTCTTTCTGCATTGTCGTTTCTCTTCAAGACTTGTTTGGCGTGAGTTCTAAATAAGGCTGCAGCATTGTGGATAGTGCATTTCCATGCCTCCCGATGTGGGGCCACGACGGACCATTGTTGGTGATCAATTTGGCCGAGCCTGAGATGTTGTTTCAGGGAGGCCTTGTATCGTTTTTTTTGGAGCGCCCCTCTTACACTGACCCATGGCGAGTTCACCATAGAGTACTATTTTTGGGAGGCGATGGTCCTGCATCCTAGAAACGTGCCCTGCCCAGCACAGCTGTGTTCTCAATATGAACAGTTTAAAACAATTCTAGATTTCAAACAACAATAAAATAATTGAAACAGGCTAAAAACCATGTTAAACAACTTAAGAGGTTCAAATACCTTAAAACAGTTAAAACCATGTACATGTACATTTGAAAAATAAGGTAGGCCCCCAAAGCTGTAATAAAATGCCACATTTTGTCCTGCCACTGAAAAAACCCCCAACATCTTTGCTAAGATGCCAACATCTTCATCCATGGTGAAGGCATTCCACAAATGAGGCGCCACAGCAGAGAAGACCTCACCCATGAACTCCTACAATGTATTTCTTCCACTGCTGGGACACAGAATAGGGCCACTCCAGAAGACCTCAGACCTCAGGCAGACTTATATAGCCATGGTTCTTAACCTTTTCTTTAGCAGGGACACCCTTTAAATATCTTTTGTTGCCACAGACCCCCAAGACTTAAATTTTCAAACAACAACAACAACACAATTACACCATCCATTAACCCTTCCCTCAGAGGCACTGGAGGGAAGGGAAGGACTTTGTCAGATGCAGGGGAACATGGCACAAAACTGCATCCAAAACTGCATCAGAAGAACGCTACAAGAACTGAAAGGGCAACATTATCAGATGACTGCATCCTCAGCCATTCCAGGGTGATCGCATGGGCATGAATAAAGTGTCCCTTTTTTATTGACAGGCTAAGCCATCAATGAAAGGGACACCTTATTCATGCCTGCACTACACCCCTGGAAAAGCTGAAGGATGACGTTGTCTGGTAATGTTGCCCATTTTTGTTCTTGTAGCATTCCTGCGACACAGTTTTTGCCATGTCTGATAAAATCCAAAGACTTTTCCCCTGCATCTTCCTGCAAGTTTGTGGCTGGAATGGATTGAATGGCAATATGCAGGCCAAGCAGCCAGCCAGCTTTTGCCTTGGCTCCTGTCATGTGGCCACTCCACTGCAGGGAGGAGGTGGGCCAAGCAACTTTCAAGCCTTCATAGACTCCCTGTGAGGAGAATGCAGACTCTTGACCCCAGACCCCAGGTTAAGAACCACTGTTATATAGTATTGAACACATATAGAATAGCAGGGAATATTGTGCCAACTGGTTCAACACTGACATTAATGCACCTGTTGCCTACCCTTTTCCAACATTAATGTGAAGGACTCCTATAGATATGTGGATCTCTCTATCTCTCTCTGTATGTATGTAGGCCTCTTTCTTGTGACCAGGAATACTGGTCCAATCTGTGTTCTGAACTGCAAGGGACATCCCTATAGATCTAGAGCTTTACATAAGGAGAAATATTTCCTGTTAATGCTGAACATGGAGGTACCACAGGGTGTGAGCAGTGGACATGTCAACATGGCTCATCAGTAAATGCAGCTCCATTCCTCCCTGTTTCTGTTTAAAAACATTTGATCTTATTTAAATTTAGTACAATGAACAATAAAAACTGAAATCATATAAAAACGGATAAGCAGCACACTAATTCCACAGAGTAAGGACATTATCAGACAGGAATGCAAAAAGTGTTCCTGTCCCACAATCTCCACCCCTGCCTCTGTCCTGTCTCTGACCCGCCACAGTCACCCTCCTCACCACACTTACCTTCTCTAATGTTGTTCTGGCAGCCCAGGAATGAATGGAGCTCTAACAGAGCTCAGTTCACTTCCTGGATTGAAATCTCGCAGATTCTTACGAGAAGACGCGAGTGTGGGAAATTCAAATATAAAAAGAAAACTAACAAAAAAAGGTGACAGCAAGTACAAAAACATGTTTTAAAATTAACAAGTAACCTGGGGAGAGTCATAAAAAGTGTGTCACTTACCTGGATGTCCCGATGTTACCTGGAACTGTTCTAGCAGAGACTGCCCATTGACTCTGGGATCTCGCCAGCAAAATGGGGCACTTCGTTGCACACTGCCAAATCCATGACAGAAACGGAATGCGGGGATCTATTGACGACTTCTCCCATCTGTGCTGGCAGAACAGGTGCATAACAGGTCCATAATGATGGGTGATGATGTTGTGTGGTAAGAGAGCCCTTTTGCGATCTTCTGGCATTGCTCTAACACCACTTTTGATGTGTCTGATAATTAATCTCCTAAGAGGTTTATTACACAAGGGAAGGGAAGGGAAGGGAAGCAGAATGAATCCCAATAATAGCACCTCCCGTCCTGCTTTACCACATGATGCTGGCATTCTACAGCTGTTCTTCCATTCCGGTCCTGTGGGAGACATTGGTAAATGTATTTTTTTTCTAACTGAAAAAACTGTTTAAAAAAGGCTCATGTTTACCACTGTCTCCCATGGGACCAGAATGGAAGAACAGCTGTAGAACGGCAGCATCATGTGGTAAGGCAGAACGGAAAGTGCTATTATTGGGGTGCACTGCCTCTTCCTTTCCCTTTTGTGATAAACCTCTTAGAAGCCTCACATGGTGGCAGACATCAATTCATCAAAAAACAAAAGCACAGCAAACACTAATTTGTAGTAGGTATTGTTGTGTGCTTTCAAGTTAACTCTGATTTATGCCACTCTATCCCAGGATTTTCTTGGCAAGATTTATCCAGAATTTTGCCACTGTTTTCCTCAGATGTTGAAAGAATATGACTTACCTAGGGTCACCCAGGGGTTTTCCATGGCTGAGCAGGGATTCGAACTTTGGTCTTCCAGAGTCCTGTTCCAACACTCATACCATTATAACATGCTGGCTCTCTAAACGGTGCTTATCCTATTTCAAGACATACTGACTCCTTGTATAGGCCATTAGCTGTCCCCCGCTTTTAAAAATGAGACACTATTGATTTATAAATAAAACAAACTGTACATACTTGTGTATAAGTTGACCGCATGTACATGTTGAGGGCAGATTTGGGGGCCAAAATTTTGCATTTTGATATGAGAGGGGAAAGCACTGGCACCACCTCAGGGGGCCAGCCATCCCTGGCCGCTGCCTCCTCCACCACCACCACCACTACTTTTCCACCCAGGCATTCAAAAAGACCTTTCCCCACTCTACTCAGAGAAGAGGATGATAAAAGTTCAGGTACAATATTAACATTAATAAAAAAAAAAGGAAAACATCCCCTTCTCTAAGTAGAGTGGTGAAAGGTGAGAGCTTAATCCATCCCAGGAGAACCTAAAAGAAGCACTGACCCCATCTCTCATCTCAGTGGTCCTTTGTGAGGAAGTGCCAAAGAGGTGCCACCACCACCATTTTCCTAACCAGGCATTCAAAAAGGCCAGAAGTGGTGCAAGTGGAAAGAAAGTAGAGGGGGTCAGTGCTTCTTTTATGTTCTCCTGGAATGGTCTAGGGTCTTGCCTTTCACCACTCTACTTAGTACTTTATCAGACGAGTCAAATACGGCTGTGGTGACCCGTACACGGTCAACCCACCACCTTAACACTCTGGCTTTAGGATGGCAGTCCTGTGGGTCTCTTGCATCCCACTACTGCCCCTAAAAGAACGTGTGAAGCACCAACCACTTTCTATTGGGACAGCCCTTTGTGTCCCTGATATCAGGTAGAGTAGTTTAAATTACACGGAGGCCAAGCAGCTTTGAACTCTAACGAAAGTTTATTGAAAAATATAAAACAAATAAACTTTAGTTGAGTATTAAAGTTGTTAATCTTCTTAAGGCTTAGTTACATCAGATTCCTTTTAAAATAATAATATCAATCTAGACACACCAGCACTACTAACTCAGGCACAAAGTCCTAAATCCCCTTTATATACTTGACTTGTTCTGAGCCTCTCCCTATTAGACTCTCCAAGTCTATTCAGTCCCTCTCTGGACCCTTAAGACCCTTCTGTGGTCGTCAGACTGAAAAGTTCCCTCAGGAACTCTAAGAGCACACCCACCCTTCGGTGTAACTCTTTCCAATCAAACCTCAAAACAACTACCAACCCCTCTCACTCTCTGTCAGGCCCCTTTTATAGCCGTGCCCAGCTGCCTTCCTATTGGCTGGGCTCCTGTTGCACTGAGATTGGCTAAAAGAGCGGCCTTTTCATCACAATGGCATCATAACAACACCGCATAACAGTGAAAGGGTGCACAGATCAGATGATGTCGTGGTTATATTCTGCCCCAAACCCGCACCTTTTTATTGACAGCTTAAGCCATCAAAAGATTCCCCCATGGTGCTTTTGTGCCGTCATTACCGGTGTATGGGACATCACATTCCCCCCCCCCTTGTACTTACCCCAACAGTGGCTAGACTGGCCAGAACACTTCCAGGTGAGATCACAGCATCCAGGTAGGTGACAAACTTTTAAAAACTTTCCCTGGGTTACTTGTAAGTTTTAATGTGTGTTTAGGTGCTTGGTGTAACTTTTTGATGTTTATTTTTTGTTTTACTTTTGAATTCCCCATGCGATTTCATCACATGGGCATTTCAAAGGAGGAAATGAAAGGGGCTTTGTTCATTTCTTCCTTTAGTGCCAGGGAAGCCTTTGCCGGGAGAGGAAGGTAAGTGTGGTTGGGGACGTTCTTTTGCCGGCATAAGAATGGATTTTTTTAATGCTGGCAAAAGAACATCTTTAGGGTGTGGGTTGAAAAAGTCCTTAGAGAAGGGGATAGTTCCTTTTTTATATATAAGAGTTAAGGTACAGTACTTATATTGACCCATGGATAAGTTGACTCAGGTTTTTGGGGTAATTTTTTTACTAAAATTTCTAGAATTATCCACGAGTATATACAGTACACAGAATCCAGTGCAACAATTAATTGTCAGACTCTGTATAGTAATATCAGTACAGGAACTGTATGTTTTGCATGGCTGGATATTAACAGGAATATCATGTTACAACAAAATACAAAATCCACCAGTGATACCATTATCACTGTTAAACACACAACCCAACAAAAGTAACATCTTAAGACAAAATGTAGGCCTGTGACTCTAACATCATCCTTTTTTTCTTCTGTATTATTTTTAACACCGTTGCCTGATGAAGAAGTCAGTATAACCTTGAAAGCTTCCATGATGTTTTTTGTGCTTTTTTAGTTGTCCCAATGACTGTTTGGAAGATTTTGGATTTTGCTGTACAGTTGTCCCTCCACATTCGCGAACTTGACATTCGCGGTTTCGGTTATTCGCGGTTTTGGGAGGGCCCCCCCGGGGCCCCCCCAAAACCGCGACACGGGGCCTCCAGAGGCCCCGTGAAAGACCTGGGGAGGGGTGGGGAGGCCTTCGCGGGACGCCCGGAGGCCCTCCGGAGGCCCCGCGAAGGCCTGGGGAGGGAGGGAGGGAGGGCCGGGGAGGCCTCCGCGGGGCCTAGGAAGGCCCCGCGAAGGCCTGGGGAGGGTGGGAGGGAGGGCCGGGGAGACCTCCGCGGGGCCTAGGAAGGCCCCGCGAAGGCCTGGGGAGGGTGGGAGGGAGGGCCGGGGAGGCCTCCGCGGGGCCTAGGAAGGCCCCGCGAAGGCCTGGGGAGGGAGGGAGGGAGGGCCGGGGAGGCCTCCGCGGGGCCTAGGAAGGCCCCGCGAAGGCCTGGGGAGGGTGGGAGGGAGAGCTGGTGAGGCCTCCGCGGGGCCTAGGAAGGCCCTGCGAAGGCCTGGGGAGGGTGGGAGGGAGGGCCGGTGAGACCTCCGCGGGGCCTAGGAAGGCCCCGCGAAGGCCCGGGGAGGGTGGGAGGGAGGGCCGGTGAGGCCTCCGCGGGGCCTAGGAAGGCCCCGCGAAGGCCCGGGGAGGGTGGGAGGGAGGGCCGGTGAGACCTCCGCGGGGCCTAGGAAGGCCCCGCGAAGGCCCGGGGAGGGTGGGAGGGAGAGCCGGTGAGGCCTCCGCGGGGCCTAGGAAGGCCCCGCGAAGGCCCGGGGAGGGTGGGAGGGAGGGCCGGTGAGGCCTCCGCGGGGCCTAGGAAGGCCCCGCGAAGGCCCGGGGAGGGTGGGAGGGAGGGCCGGTGAGGCCTCCGCGGGGCCTAGGAAGGCCCCGCGAAGGCCCGGGGAGGGTGGGAGGGAGAGCCGGTGAGGCCTCCACGGGGCCTAGGAAGGCCCCGCGAAGGCCTGGGGAGGGAGGGGGAGGGGTGTAGTTATTCGTGGATTTTTCACATTCGCGGGGGTCCGTGGAACGGCCTGGGGAGGGTGGGAGGGAGAGCCGGTGAGGCCTCCGTGGGGCCTAGGAAGGCCCCGCGAAGGCCTGGGGAGGGAGGGAGGGAGGGCCGGGGAGGCCTCCGCGGGGCCTAGGAAGGCCCCGCGAAGGCCTGGGGAGGGTGGGAGGGAGAGCCGGTGAGGCATCCGCAGGGCCTAGGAAGGCCCCACGAAGGCCCGGGGAGGGAGGGAGGGAGAGCCGGTGAGGCCTCTGCGGGGCCTAGGAAGGCCCCGCGAAGGCCCGGGGAGGGTGGGAGGGAGAGCCGGTGAGGCCTCCACGGGGCCTAGGAAGGCCCCGCGAAGGCCTGGGGAGGGAGGGGGAGGGGTGTAGTTATTCGCGGATTTTTCACATTCGCGGGGGTCCGTGGAACGGCCTGGGGAGGGTGGGAGGGAGAGCCGGTGAGGCCTCCGTGGGGCCTAGGAAGGCCCCGCGAAGGCCTGGGGAGGGAGGGAGGGAGGGCCGGGGAGGCCTCCGCGGGGCCTAGGAAGGCCCCGCGAAGGCCTGGGGAGGGTGGGAGGGAGAGCCGGTGAGGCCTCCGCAGGGCCTAGGAAGGCCCCGCGAAGGCCCGGGGAGGGTGGGAGGGAGGGCCGGTGAGGCCTCCGCGGGGCCTAGGAAGGCCCCGCGAAGGCCCGGGGAGGGTGGGAGGGAGGGCCGGTGAGACCTCCGCGGGGCCTAGGAAGGCCCCGCGAAGGCCCGGGGAGGGTGGGAGGGAGGGCCGGTGAGGCCTCCGCAGGGCCTAGGAAGGCCCCGCGAAGGCCCGGGGAGGGTGGGAGGGAGGGCCGGTGAGGCCTCCGCAGGGCCTAGGAAGGCCCCGCGAAGGCCCGGGGAAGGTGGGAGGGAGAGCCGGTGAGGCCTCCGTGGGGCCTAGGAAGGCCTCGCGAAGGCCCGGGGAGGGTGGGAGGGAGGGCCGGTGAGGCCTCCGCGGGGCCTAGGAAGGCCCCGCGAAGGCCTGGGGAGGGTGGGAGGGAGGGCCGGTCAGACCTCCACGGGGCCTAGGAAGGCCCCGCGAAGGCCTGGGGAGGGAGGGGGAGGGGTGTAGTTATTCGCGGATTTTTCACATTCGCGGGGGTCCGCGGAACGGAACCCCCGCGAATGTGAAGGGACGACTGTATTTTGCTGCATGTCCAATATGGCTATCTCTGAATATGTTTCAAGGAATGTCATATTTATAGATTTTCCTTGGTTTTTTTCCGGGCTGTGAGGCCATGTTCTGGAATAGTTTCTTGCTGATGTTTCGCCTGCATTTGTGGCTGGCATCTTCAGAGAATGGTTGGGTAGGAGTCTGTGTGTGGTTTATATACTGTGAACCCCTGTTGGGGAGTATATGTAAATTTGTGTAACTGCATGTGTAGCAGAAGGTCTTCTTGGGTGATGTTTCTGGGTTGTGATTCTTTCTGCGTTGTCGTTTCTCTTCAAGACTTGTTCGGCATGAGTTCTCAAATAAGGCTGCAGCACTGTGGATAGTGCGTCTCCATGCCTCCCGATGTGAGGCCAGGGCAGACCATTGTTGGTGATCAATTTGGCCAAGCCTGAGATTTGTTTCAGGAAGTCCTTGTATTGCTTTTTTGGAGCGCCCCTCTTACGCTGACCTGTGGCAAGTTCACCGTACAGTACTTTTTTGGGGAGGCGATGGTCCTCCATCCTAGAAACATGCCCTGCCCTGCGCAGTTGTGTTCTCAATATCATGGCCTCAATGCTGGTGATCCCTGCTTGCTCAAGGACAGCAACATTTGTCACATAGTCAGTCCAGTGTATATTTAGGATTGTGCGTAAACAGCGTTGATGGAAGCGTTCGAGGAGTCATAAGTGGCGGTGATAGGTGACCCATGTTTCAGACCCATAAAGGAGAATAGACAGTACAATGGCTCTAAGCACACTGGGTTTTGTGCTTCAGCTCAGCTGTTTATTACTCCAGACTCATTTATAAAGTCTTCCAAATGCGCTATATGCCTTTGCTAATCTGTGATCGATCTCTTTGTGAATCTTGGCATCTGAGGAGATGATACTCCCTTGACACATAACACCTATGTTTAGCACTATTAGCTCTGACTAAGACACACACACAAGATGAAAAGTTAATAATGATGTTAATTAGAAATTTTTAAAAATAGTAACATCAATCATACACACATTTATACAAGAAGCATTCACACAAGACTTCATGAAATAATGTTGGGGAAGTTGAGATAGAGGAATAAGCAAGGGAAGTTTCAGTGGGCAATACGACACTTTTTCCTAATGAGATGAAATTGCAGAGGAGATCCAGAAGGGCAGGGCTCCCAAGATGAGATGGCTGCACAGCGAGGCATGGAGTAGGTAGAAGGGATAAACTGTGAGCAACAAGGTGTGATTTCAGGGGGTTTAAATAGGAAAAATCTGCCCTTTGTGGATAGTATTTTGAGTGGAAAACAATGATTTTGAGGAGTGTTTCATAATCAAATAATGGAGTTCTGGGTGTGTTAATGTGTTGCATGTTTGACTTGAATAGCAGTGGCTGCCTCCTTAATTGCGAGGTTTGGGGATCAGGATAGATGTTTATAAATTTTCCTTGTTTTTTTTTCTGGGCTGTGAGGCCGGGTTCTGGAATAGTTTCTTTCTGACGTTTTGCCTGCATCTGTGGCTGGCATCTTCAGAGAATGGTTGGGTAGGAGTGTATGTGGAATTTATATGCTGTGAACCTCTGTTGGGGAATATATGTAAATTTGTGTAATTGAATGGTTAGTTTCTGGGTATAGAAATGCAAGGCTGATTAGTGTCTGTTCTTAAAAACTTCTCAACCATTTATATTTCTCCTGGGGCCTCTTCCTTCAGTTTTTTGAACAGATCTCTGTCTCTCTCCAAATAGTTAATTGTATATTTATTACCTGCTTATGTGGTTATCAAACCCTCTGGGCACCACAATTCAAAAAGGAACTTGGCTGGAACATGTCCAGAAGATGGCAACCAAAATGGTAAAAGGTATGGAAGCCATGTCCTATGAGGATCATCTTAGGGAGCTGGGTAGGTTTAGCCTGGAGAAGAGAAGGTCAAGAGGTGACATGATAGCCATGTTTAAATATTTGAAGGAATGTCATACTTAGGATGGAGCAAGCTTGTTTTCTGCTGCTCCAGAGACTAGGACATGGAGCAATGGACTCAAACTACAGGAAAAGAGATTCCACCTAAACATTAGGAAGAAGTTCCTGACAGCAAGAAATGTGTGACAATGGAACACGCTGCCTGAAACTGTGGTGGAGTCTTCTTCTTTGGAGGTTTTTAAACAGAGGCTGGATGGCCATGTGCCAGGAGTGCTTTGATTGTGTATTCCTGCATGGCAGGGGTTGGACTGGATGGCCCTTGTGGTCTCTTCTAACTCTATGATTCTATAACTATCCAGTTATAAGTAATATTTATTTCATTTTTTGTGCACTTCCGCCAAGAATTTATACTCTATGTTTCTTTTGGGAATTTCATTAAACATGATTTCATTCTCATTTATTTAAAGCCTTTTCTTAAGGTATGCTCTCAATATTTCATCTCTGACACTTTAATCACCTCTCTTGGAGGTTTTTTCCTCTGTGCATAACCAGTTTTGCTTATATATTGCTTTGATCTTGTCAAATTCTTCATAAGAGCTGGTTATAAGTTCCACCATAGATTTTTAAACTGTCTGTTTTAAATCTGTCAGCTCTTCTGGAACAGCTCTTAGCCTAATCTGTGTTTTCTTCAATTTTATCTCCATCGTCATAATTCTATCCTGTGCCTTTTCCATATCCTGTGGTAAAATGTCCATTCCATTCAAATTATCAGAGATCTCCTGTTCATGTTTGTGTGTAGTAGTTGTGAGATTCTGAACTAATGCTGTACCTCTCTGAACTGTTTTTCAGAAAGCTTTTTAAAATGGTTTGCTTGTCCTGCAAACTCTAATCTTAACAAGTCCTGTTACTGTTCTAAATTCCCATTACTTTCTGTCACACATTTATTCAAATTTAAAATCTGGTTAGACATCCTGGATATTGAGGCTTGAATTTTAATTAGTGGTGTAAGGTCAGTTACACCTAGCCCAGCTCTGGACATTTTTCAGGTGGCCATGTTTATGATGGCATATACATCGCTCTCTTGTTCAGCATGGGCCATCCAAGGTCCTTTGATAATATTGTAAGTCTATGTTTGGAGAAGCTTCTGTCTATCCAACTTTAATGAATCTTTGTGAATGTTGTGAATGCTCTGGGGCATGCCAGATGGCTCCCCAGCTCACTCCTGAGCTGGGTGTGTGTGATCCAAAATACTGTGTTTCTGCCCTTGTGATTTCATGAGCTACACAACTTAACTTCTGTATCTTTATTCACATAAAGATAACAGTAAATCCTGCAAAAGTAGGAGCAGTATACAAATCGAGCTGCTAAGGGTTGGCCATCTTGGTCAGAGTCCACAAAGAAAGCAATCTTCCATGGAATGAATCCACCCATCTGCCAAGCATGGAGCACTGTGAATTGTCTATGTCCAGTTTCCTAATCCATTTAGGTTACTCTGCATTCGAGTTGTTTAAGATTGCCTCAAAGTTCATGTATCAGTGTGAGAAATGGATGTATATCATCATTTTCAGCTTCTGGTGTATTAAGACTCCTAGATCCCTTTCACATGTCAAGTGTTACTACAAGTGTTACTATGATTTTCTGCTGCACTATTGGGCCTCTGAACTCCTGGAAAAGCAAAGTGCCAGTGGTAGTCACCTTCTTTGAAATCAGAACAGGTGGCCCACCCTGCCATCATAAGGCTAACCACCCACTCTGAGTAGTCCAAATTTCATGTGCAGCAGCTCCAGGCCGAAGTACTCTAAATCTCATCTGGATTTTTACGGCCTGTATAGTCACATCCCTACTGAACAAACTAGGAGTTACTTCTCAAAAAATGTGCATAGAGTTAAGATTTTAAAGATTAAGGCCCACTAACCCTATCTTAGCAATGTACATGCAAGGCCCAGTTTGACTACTAAAGAACCATCAAGTAGCTGGAGATAATGTGAGGGAGAACTAAGGAGGAAATGGAAATCATCAGGTGCGGAAATTGGTTGCCATCTCTTCCCCTCCCTTTCCTGATAGGGGAAAAAAAGTATCTCCCAGAGCTACTATGCGTGTCAGGCAATGTCTAACTACTAAATGTCTAGCTCCTATGTTTTCTATTTTCTCCATTGATGCCCCCTTGTCGTGGAAGAGAGGCTTATGTACCCTAATGATGTTTTGAGCTATGCTGGCAGTGGCATAATAGCCACCGGTAGGGTCTCCCATGCCAGACCGGTCAAAACCAAAGGGTCTGACAAAGAGCGTCAAAGGGCAGGATGGGCTCTCTAGCCTTATGGCAACCATCCTAGGAGAAGGAAAACTCTAATTTCCTTCCCGGGCAGATGGTGCTCGTCCAACCCTGTAAGGTCAACCATCTAAGAGAAGGAAACTCTAATCAAACCTATGACCTGAGGACCTCGCTGCTACCGTCCATGCTTGCAAGGCCACAGCAGATGAACCTTTGGTTTAAGGGTGAGGCCAGTTCTGTGCACAATGCGCTCCACCAGAAAAATCCATGGTACAGGCTCGTAGGACAAATCCAATTCCAAAAAAAGCCCTGTAGTGATAGGCGAGGGACAAAATGATAGGTGTAAAGATGCACTGGAAGCCGCAGACCCAACCCTGCATGCAGGCGGTTCAGGACTTTGGTCGCTCGAGGCTGACCCAGGAGATAACAGTCTTGTTCGGCAGCATCCTGAACGACCAAGCAGCCTTTTTTAAGGAGAGCACTGCTTGCTCCATATGGAGAGGGGCCTAGAAAAGGTGGCCTAATGAAAGCTCATCCCCATCTACCTGGTTGGCTAGCCACGGCCAATGGGAATCTTCTGATGTGGTCAAACCAAGGCAAAGAAACAAAGGCACACACCGGCCTCCAAAGGTGTAAATAAACTGACGCTTGCAAGCTGGAACATCAGAACGATGGGAGACTCTACAGATAGTGGATGGCCTGAGCGTCATTCTGTCCTAATAGCCCATGAACTATCTCGACTTAATATTGACATCGCTGCTCTTAGTGAAGTTAGTCTCCATGAGGAATGCAGCCTTAAAGAACACAGAGCTGGCTACACACTCTACTGGTCTGGCAAACCCAAAACCGAAAAACATCTTTCAGGAGTAGGCTTTATGATTAAAAACTCCATTGCCTCCAAACTCGAAACCTTGCCAACAGGACACTCTGATCGCATTATTTCCTTACTACTCCCACATCTTGTTCTTTTTAGTATATATGCCCCAACTATGCAAGCCAACCCTATAGAGGAAGACAAATTCTACACAGACCTACACTACCTCATACAAAAAGTCCCTGTAGAAGATAAAATTATTATCCTTGGTGACTTCAATGCCAGAGTAGGAAAGAATTCCAAAGCCTGGAAAGGTGTCTTAGGCAAGCATGGTGTTGGAAATTGCAATGTTAACGGATGCCTCTTGCTAGAGTTCTGTGCAGAACAACAGCTGACTATTACAAACACTATCTTTCAGCAGAACGATAGCTTGAAGACAACCTGGATGCATCCCCGATCCAAACGTTGGCACCTCATTGACTATGTTCTAGTCCATCAGAGAAACATCCGCGATGTCCGTCATACTCGAGTGAGGCCCAGTTCAGAATGCCAGACAGATCATCGCCTTGTAAGATGTAAACTAAACCTTCATCTTAAGTTCAAACCTAAGAGGGGCAGCATCTTAAAGAACAGACTCCAAGTCAACAATCTTCAACAAGCTACCATGAGAGACAACTTCCAGGCAAACCTGCAAACAAAACTTGAAGACCATCATACAGATCCTTCTCCTACAGTGCTTTGGCAACATAGCAAAAACAGTATCCTCCAGTCTGCAGAAGAATCCCTTGGGTTCTCCCACAAGAAAAATCAAGACTAGTTTGATGAAAACAAACAAGAGATCCAGGAGCTGTTGGCAAAGTACAGAACGTCTCACCAAGCATACCTTGCCAAGCCAATTTGCCATGTAAGAAAAGCAGCTTTCCATCTCACATGTAGTAAACTTCAACAAAAACACTCAAAGTCAACAATCTTCAACAAGCTACCATGAGAAAGAACTTCCAGGCAAACCTGCAAACAAAACTACAGAACCTTCTCCTACAGTGCTTGGCAACATATTAAAAACAGTATCCTCCAGTCTGTGGAAGAATCCCTTGGGTTCTCCCACAGGAAAAATCAAGACTGGTTTGATGAAAACAAACAAGAGATCCAGGAGCTGTTGGCAAAGTACAGAACGTCTCACCAAGCATACCTTGCCAAACCAATTTGCCATGTAAGAAAAGCAGCTTTCCATCTCACATGTAGTAAACTTCAACAAAAACTATGAGACATGCAGAACAAGTGGTGGATCAATATAGCAGAAAAGACATAATGCTGTGCAGATCTGGGTGATCTTAGAGGATTTTATGAAGCTCTTAAGGCAGTGTTTGGACCTACTTATCAGGTCCAAAGCTCCTTATACAGTACAGATGATCAAACATTAATTACTGATAAAGCCTCCATCCTGAATCGATGGGCTGAACACTTTCAAAGTCTCTTTAGTGCCAACCAAGTAGTCTAAGGCTCAGCTATCCAACATATGATACAAAAACCAATGAAAAATGAATTGGACATAGCTTCCACTTTGGAAGAGACCCTTAAAGCCATACAGCAGATGAAAAACGGCAAGGCAGCTGGGGTTCATGGAATCCTACCTGAAGTTGGAAACACGGAGGTCATGTACTCCATGATAAATTCCACGAACTCCTTGTAATAATAATAATAATAATAATAATAATAACATTTATTTATATCCTGCCCCTCTGCAAGCAATCGGGGCGGCTTACAACGATAATTTCTGGGGAAAGGGGGAACTGCCATCAGATCTCCGAGATGCAGTCATCATCACCCTGTACAAGAAAAAAAGAGCAAAATCCAATTGCTCAAACTATAGGGGCATAACACTGCTCTCTATTGCTGGAAAAATCCTTGCAAGGATACTCCTGAACATATTAGTTCCTGCTATTGCAGAAGAACTTCTTCCTGAAAGCCAATGTGGCTTCGGAGCCAATAGGAGTACTACAGATATGGCATTTGCCCTTAAACAACTGCAAGAAAAATGTAGGGAGCAGAACAAGGGTCTCTATGTAACATTTGTTGACCTCACCAAAGCCTTCGACACTGTGTGTAGAAAAGGTCTGTGGCAGATCCTGGAAAGACTAGGATGTCCCCCAAAATTCCTTAAAATGATTATCTTGCTACATGAGGGCCAGCGTGGTCAAGTTAGATATGGTGATGCTCTTTTAGAGCCCTTTCTAATAACTAATGGAGTGAAGCAAGGTTGTGTTCTTGCTCAACTTTATTTACAATCTTCTTCAGCATGATGCTCCAAAGGGCTACGGCAGAGCTTGAAGAAGACAACGGCATCTATATATGTTACTGTACTGATGGTAGCTTGTTTAACTTAAGCTTTCTGAGGGCTCGCACCAAGACTCTAAACTATCTAGGTCGTGAGCTGCTCTTCGTTGATGCTGCTGCCCTTGTTGCCCACACAGAAGCAGCTCTGCAGCGCCTAACATCCTGCTTTGCAACAGCTGCAGAGCTGTTTGGGCTGGGAGTCAACCTGAAGAAAACAGAGGTTCTTTACCAGCCTGCACCAAATGACGAACACCACCATCCCCACATTGCCATCGGCAACTCTGTGCTTAGGTCCGTTCAGCAGTTCACCTACCTGGGAAGCATCATCTCCTCAGATGCCAAGATTGACAAAGAGATCGATCACAGATTAGCAAAGGCATATAGTGCATTTGGAAGACTTTACAAAAGAGTCTGGAGTAATAAACACTTGACGCGAAGCAGAAAAATCAATGTGTATAGAGCCATTGTACTGTCTATTCTCCTTTATGGGTCTGAAACATGGGTCACCTATTGCCAAGAGTTATGACTCCTCGAACGCTTTCATCAGCGCTGTTTACGCACAATCCTAAATATACACTGGAGTGACTGTGTGATGAATGTTGCTGTCCTTGAGCAAGCAGGGATCACCAGCATTGAGGCCATGATATTGAGAACACAGCTGTGCTGGGCAGGGCACATTTCTAGGATGGAGGACCATCGCCCCCCCCCAAATAGTACTCTACGGTGAACTTGCCCTTGGTCAGCGTAAGAGGAGCGCTCCAAAAAAGTGATACAAGGATTCCCTGAAACAACATCTCAGGCTCGGCCAAATTGATCACCAACAATTGTCCGCCCTGGCCTCACATTGGGAGGCATGGAGACGCACTATCCACAATGCTGCAGCCTTATTTGAGAACTCACACTGAATAAGTCTTTAAGAGAAATGACAACACAGAAAGAATCACAACCTGGAAACATCACCCAAGGAAACGTACTGCTGTGCTTTCTGCAACCGGACTTGTCTATCTGGGATTGGCCTTTTTAGTCATCAGTGCGCCTGCAGAAAGCACGGGATGAATCCTTTCTGAATCTTCGTTTGCGAAGAAAAGCCAGAGAGAGAGAGATGTTTTCTATATTTTAGTGCTTGAGCCCAATAGTCTCTGTTATGGCAATAGAAATATGATACTTAAATGGCCATGATCCTAAATCAGGGTTGTTTTAATGCAAATCTCTGCATGTGGAGTTGCTCATTAATTGTTCATTGATTGGGCTACACACTTAAAACAGCAACCACACAATTGAATGCACAACCAAATGCACATATGCATTTATGCACAATATTCATACGTGCACAAGTCCAAATCGGCAACCTTGATCTATAACACAGATGTTTCTCATAGAACAAAAATGTTGCACAAGACTACAACAGGATTCTGGCTATTAACTCAGAATGTGTTGTCCATTAATGGTCCCCACTGGATGCAGCCTACCTAATGGCAGGGCAGGGCCAAATTGATGTAAAGCTTCAGGATTTCTGTTCTACTGGCTTAGAACCAGTGTTATAGTAGACTTGATTGCCTTTAGATTGCCTTTTTTTTTTAGATGACCTTTTGACTTGCTTGACTAATAAAACTCATCCAGTTTTCCTTCCATGCTAGGCTTTAAGATTAAAACAAATAAAACATACAAGCCTACAGAGTGATCCATCTGGTTGGTGTTGCACACTGACAAATACATTTTGCCAGCAGCGACAGTGGTAATCTGAAGATATATTGCACTAATATCCCTCCTTAGTCTTTGAGACCAGAAGAAAGGATAGACATTTACTGGTTTTCTGTAGAGGAAAATGGCTGTCTTGGAAACGTGTGAGACATGATAAGGCAAATCATCTACATTATCTTTATTGATTGCGTATGCTGTGAGACTCTGGAGATTTTCAGATGCCTCTTGCCGCCTCTTGCCGCACAAACAGCCTCCGGAGCAGTAACAAGGCTGCTGCGTGGCAAGGGGTCCATTTTGGATGACGCCGTTTCTCTCTCGGCGTCGTCCGTGACTGTTGCGGCTAGCATTGGAGGCAGCCGCACTGTTTTTTGCTCACGGACAACTTCCATGAGTGAAAAACAGCGAGGCTGCCTCCAGTGCTAGCCGCAACAGTCACGGATGCTGCCGAGAGAGAAACGGCATCGTCCAAAATGGACCCCTTGCTGCGCAGCCGCCTCGTTACTGCTCCGGAGGCTGCTTGCGTGGCAAGAGGCGTCTGAAAATCTCCTCTGACTCTGCAAAATAATATTCCACATACATTAACAGTACAATCCTAGTTATGTCTACTCAGGAATTAAATTCCATTGAGTCTGGTAGGATTTACTCCCAGGTAAATGTGTACAGTTATGCAGCCTAAATGGGACGTTTTAAAAGGCTGTTGAAATGCTTCAGGTCCTGTAAGACAATAAGTTTTCTCCAAATATATCAATTTAAATCTAATTTTACTTCATGTAACTCCTGAGGCTAAATTGATTGTAAACATACCCACCATCATTTCACAGAGGGAAACTGGTGCTGAATCTAAATGAAGGCTGTCTCTCAGCTCCAGTGCACATTATTCTGCCCCAGTTTGACCCCATTAATGTCATAATCACCTATTTTAATCCAAACTCAAACGGGTCTTGAAAGCCACACAGTTCCTCCACCCTGAAGTCACCTCTGGACAAAAAGGTGTTTCTACCATGTTCACATGCTCACTGTATCAGATTATTTTAGGTCACACAAGAACAGTGGCTATGCTTTCCCCCCTGACATGCATGCAGATAAATGTTTATCCACATATCCATATAAACCAATAGCCTTTCTTGTTTTCCCATTATTCTTACCACCCACATGTACTCCCATTGGATGGTGGATGTTCCTGGGAAGTTACCAGACCATACCTGGACAGTTACCTTAGCCCTCACACATGTTCCCTCTGCCCCTCTATTGGAGAATGTAACTGCCCTGATCATCTTCACACACATTCACTGCCCCATCTAATGGCTATCAGGGCACTTGTTTCTTCCTTGCTCCACCAGACACCTTTCCCTCTTTTTCTTTGGCATCTGCAAAAGGGCCTCTGCAGTGGCATCACTAAGGCTGGTGTCACCCAGCATAGTAACTCATAGTGTCACCCTCATGGACCTTTTCCCATACCAGGCCATGCAGAATCCTTCATTTCAGAGCCAAGATGAGGCTCTTGAAACTACATTTCCCAGCAAATCTACACAATCTTCACATTACTTTGAGGTTCACTGAAAACCTACATGTGGGAAAGGAACAAGAAGGAAGGCTCACCTGGCTTTACATGGTGCCAAGGATATTTTAATAAAAAAATAGTAAATTTCTGCTGAAACACTGAACATTTTTTTATAGATAGTCATTTTGGTGTCACCCCTCCTGATGGTGTTACCCAGTGTGGACCTCACCCCTAGCATCCCCCTAGTAATGGCACTGGACATCTGTCATTCTATAAAGTGAAACTGTATGATGAGTTTAAATGCTGATTTTGCAGTGGTACACTACACTACCTTTGGCTATACAGATAGCCACATAGAAAAACTGAACTTTTAAAAATGGTGATGCTCACTGGATGTAACAAACCACCAACCTGCCCCACCCTCCACCCACCCCACCCCGCTTTATTCCACCCTGATCCCAATTTGGGGCACAGGCATAGATTTCAAAAACTGGTTTTCCCAATAAATAGTGGAATAAAAAGGTTTTTTTAAAAAAATCACATTAAAGCTCCCAGGCATCTAAAAGAAGTGCTGTCACTCTGAAACCACAGGGATGTTGTGTGGTCAAACAGGACTGGGATCGAGGTAAGGATGAATTATTTTGCACGTGTGGAAATGGCCTCGGACATGTGTGGTCAAGCAACATTAGAGTGTGGTCAAGATGGCAAAAGTGATTGAGGAAGAACACACAAGCTAGGAGAGAAAGTAGCAGTTTGCTTTCATCTCAGCGATCTGGGAAGGACAAGATTCTGCCCACCTCTCCTCTCCTCTCCCTCCTCCTCAGTTAATTGAGTGCAAACTCCTTTTGAACTCATCAACTGAAATAAGCTGAGGACAAAGGAGGAAAGTGGCAGGAGAAAAGAGAAACTGGGACATTTTAAAGGCAGCTGAAAAAGTGGGACAACAGAGGATTAATCAGGATGGTCCCTGCCAAATTGGGCAATTTATAGCATATGACATGTTACGTAGGTTTAGCTGAGATTTGTTAGTATGCCCTACCACCCCCTCTCCATGATATCACATAACTGGAAATATTGGACACTTTTTGAGGGCAGGTTGACTGAAGCAAACTGGAAGTCAGTCTAAAGTCACAATGACCTGAGATGTGTCTAGTAACATAATAGTGGGAAAGCCCAAGTTAGGATTATGTAGAAATTCCCTTAGTAAACACAGTCATTAAGGAGGTATGTGCTAATCCTTTCTTCCAGCCTTTAGGATTTCAAGCAATAATTCAATCAAACAATTAAGTGATCATTCTTACAACTATACCATACAGAAATCCCTCCGATACGATCAAAGATTAATAAGTTGCTGAAGAACCACCAATGTTTTATCTTTCTAGAACCAAAGCGATCAGTTGAATTTTGTTCCCTTTGTTTATCCGGTGGGCAAGCTATCCAGACTTTGCCATAACCAGAGTGCCCTTCAGGATATGAAACAGGGTATAAATATCCCAGCCTAGACCCTAACTAAGTGTGTCACAGACTGACAGACTCCTCCATTCTGCCACACTCCTCTGTACCACCTTCAGATGCTGTCTGGGTGCCTCTGCTGTGTGGACCTCTTTTTCCAAGACTGGTAACTATCACCCTTCCACCCCTGACTTCTCTATAGCCAGTCCTTCACTCCTTACTTTCCAATAGCTTTGTATGGTTCTTAAGAGTGTATGTTCTTGTATGTTAACTTACCCCCTGTTTAATTCCAATAAAATACTTTGTTTGACTCTAACTGGAGTGCTCTCTACAGTTAGTACTAGTATACATAGGTGAAAAGATCCCCAAAGTTACCATCCTCTTACAGGCTTCCTTTTTGAGCTAATGATTCCCCTACACTTTAAGGAGACACTGGAATTGCAGGTGGGGCTCCAATGTCCCCCCACACTTCTTAGGGTAACAGCTGTGATTAGCTCAAGGCGGACACATGGACTTTATGGGCTTTGAGCCTTCCCACTGAATGTGCATTGGGCAGTCATGGTGGGCTGGGGTAGACTCACAGAATTCATGGAAGGATCCATGATCGGAGGAAAAGCTGTGTAATTTTTGGCAGGGTCTGGTAACAATAACGAATTTTGGCTTACAATATCCACATCACTGTAATGAAGGGTGAAGTAGAAAAGGCCTACCAGAAAGGCCAGAGCAGGACAGGAATAAACCAGAATATGTGAGAAGAACATAGGAGCATAATCTGGTATAGCTGCCAGATCTCAGGGCCTGGCTCAAAATCTCCAGTCTTCATGAGTCATCACCAGGTGGGATGTAAGGGTGCAAATTCTCCAGTTTTGGTGGGTTCATCTCCAGACAAGAAGAAAGAACTGTGTACAAATTTCCATTTCAGCTATTAAAGCAGCAGCTTTTTGGACCACAATCCTCAGGGCCTGGGACAATCCTGAAATCTACATTCTAGCAATGTTGGATCAAAATCAATGTTGGCTTGTTTTCTGCTGCTCCAGAGACTGGAAGACGGAGCAATGGATGCAAGCTCCAGGAACAGTGATTCCACCTCAACATTAGGAGGAACTTTTTGACAGTAAGAGCTGTTCGGCAGTGGAACGCACTCCCTCAGAGCGTGGTGGGGTCTCCTTCCTTGGAGGTCTTTAAACAGAGGCTGGATGGCCATCTATCAGGGATGCTTTGATCAAGATTTCCTGCGTGGCAGGGGGTTGGACTGGATGGCCCTCGTGGTCTCTTCCAACTCTGCAATTCTATGATTCTATGAAAAGTATTTGCACTTGCAAGGCAATGGGGGATCAACAGAAGGGAAAGGGCAAGTAGTCTGGCAGGAAAGGGAGAGAGCTTTGTGAACTGAGAAACCTGGCAGGTTTCATTAGATTCATGAGCCACAGTTTCCTAAACCCTGTTTGGATAGATAATAGATTGCTTGTCAGAAAACACACTTAACAGAGATTAAGCCCTACTGCACACAATGGGGCTTATTTCTAAGCAATTATGCAGAGAATTACACCATTGTACAAGTTGGGTAATTCCACCCCCTCATTTTATCCATATTCTGCAATATGTGGAGTTATCATGAAGGGTGTAGTACATTGGCCAGCAGACAGTTTATTTGACTTTTAAATATCAATTACTTGGAATGCCAAAGGGATCCTCCACAAAACCTTTAACCTGCTCAACAAGATTGAATCGAATCAGTTAGACTACCATTTTTCACACTGAGCTCCATGGTTTTTATCTTCAGGAAATAACACAAAAGGCCATTCTTCTGCAATTTCCCTTCTCTCTAAGGTTTACATTTAGGAAACGCAGCAGGGAGGAGAAACAGAACTTGTGAGTTATGAAATTAGCTAGGAAACTGGACAAAAAGGAGATACAGTACAGAATAACAATAACAAAAATGTTATATCATCTTGGGAAGACTGAGATGTTTGTCTCTAAAAGTGACACCCAATCAAAAGCAACCTGTTTTGAAGAAAATGCAAGCTGACATATTATTTTCAAGTACAAAGCTTTTTCCATTCAGAACATTTTAATCTATGGAGATTTTCAGACCTGCAAAATGCCGGTTTGCCGCGCGAGCAGCCTCCCGAAACTGCTGCGCGGCAAGGGTCTACTTCGGACGACGCTGTGCCTCTCGCGAGACTGTCCGTGTCACTTCCATGAAGCTTGGGACGGCTCAGCGCCATATTTCAATCACGAGCAACCTCCGTGATTGAAATATGGCGCTGAGCCGTCCCAAGCTTCACGGAAGTGACACGGACGGTTTCGCGAGAGGCACAGCGTCGTCCGAAGTAGACCCTTGCCGCGCAGCAGTTTCGGGAGGCTGCTCGTGCGGCAAACCAGCATTTTGCAGGTCTGAAAATCTCCTATATGAGGTTTTTTTAAAAGGTGAGTAACATCTCTATCAAAATAAATAAATAAATAAGACAAGAGAAGAGAAAAGAAGAAAGGGAGGAAGCATTGGATATAACTTCTAAATAAATAAACTCTATGAAAAAAGAGGCACCAGGTTCAGGACAATAGCAAAGTACATACAGTATATAGTCACACAAAATCAAATGCTACTTCTTCCACATGGCTGTAGAGATATGTATGGGGAGGCTGGGGTTGGGGTGCTTTGTGTGTATGGTTTTAAGTGTCTGACAAGGCCTATCTGTGAAGTTGTCCTTTATCACTGAGGATGTTTGCCTTTCTGATCATTTCCCACTGAGCCTCTTTTAAATAATTCTCTATTACATTTTCATATGCTATGTTTCCCCAAATTCTTAGGGCTTGTCTGTATGAGGCCAAAAAAATGTGGATTGTTCTGCAGTAATGGCAATTCAACACATGCTATGTGTCTTAATGGATTTTTTGGCAGATCCCAGGCATGCAAAGCTATCGATGTTTGCTGTGCAAACAGGCATGCCTGCAAATCAAGATTTTTTAAAAAACCATATCCAAGGTGTGAAAGAGTGCTCTTTCACTTTAACAATACAGCAAAAAAAGAAGAAGCCATTTTAGTGCCTTAGCGCTCGCTTGCTAAGGCAAAAAGCCAACATAGCAGCTCCAGGTGCTTGCCTTGTTAGCAAGCTCTGCCCCCCGCGCACATCTGACCAATCAGCTTTCAACTTCCACTCATATAGGGAAAGCAAATCACATCGAATGGCTTGTTCTAACGAGCAGGAACACTCATTCCCCCTGCTGTTTTAAAATTTTTTTGGGAAAAGCCACAGAGGCTTTTCCCATGCAGTATATGGTGGGTTTGGCCCCCCGCCTTCCCAGTATATCGAAATGATGCGGGATGCCATTTAGACAGATCATATTCTCCTCTCATTCAGTGGAGAAATTTTTTTGCCTTTTTTTTTTTTTTGCCATTTAGACAACCGTTATGCTCAGGTGTGTGAGTACCAATCACCCCATACTCACTAGCTAAGTAAGGAAGTGGATAATTCATTTTACTTTTTGAAAATTAAAGTACTGTATTATAAATGAATTGAAAAAGTAATAACAAAAAGAAGGAAAAGGGTGTACCTGTATAATGTTGGGGGTGTGTGGCGGCATGGTTCTCTGCTCTTTGAAAAGGCTGTTAATTATTTCTTAATTTAAATATTTATTGTTGTTGGTGGTATTGCTGTTATGTGCTGTCAAGTCAGCTTTGACTTATGGCAACCCCATGAATGAGCAGCTTCCAAGAGATCCTGTTAACAGCCCTGCTCAAGTCTTGCAAACTCTTAGGACCACAGCTTCCTTTATTGAGTTAATCCATTTTTAATGTTGTGGGTTCCTTTTTTCCTACTGCCTTCGGCTTTACTGGGCATTTTTGTCTTTTCCATGAGTCATGCTTTCTCATGATATGTCAAAAGTACAATAGCCTCAGTTTAGCCATTTTGGCTTCTAGTGAGAATTGAAGTTTGATTTCTCTATGACTCATTCATTTGCTTTTTTGGCAATCACCACCCTGTCATAAGATCATAAGGCAGCATACAAACATAAGGCTGCCCTGGGTCTCCTACTGGGAGAAAGATGGGCTATAAATAAAATAAAATAAACAAAAAAGAACATTTTAAAAAATCTAAAATAGGGTCATGGAAACCTTCAAATCTTGTTGGACTGCAGTTCCCAGCATTCCTTACCCCTGGTTATGCTGACTAGGACTGCTGATCTAAAACATATAAAACAGTTGAAGTCATTTAAAACAGTTTGCTTGACCAAAGCACTTCTGAAAGCTAGCCATATATTTGGGGTTGCTGGATACATTTGGGAGCACAGTGGCAGCACTGAATCCACTCTTTCTTTCATCATGGTTTCACTTATATTTCTTGTACCTTGGAATTTGTGTAGCAAATTGAGAAATGAAGAATCCTGTTCATTTCAATGTACAGTTGTCCCTTCACATTCGCTGGGGTTTGGTTCCAGGACCCCCCGTGAATACCCAAATCCGTGAATACTCAAGTCCCATTATATGCAATGGCAGAGCAAAATGGTGTCCCTTATATAAGATGGCAAAATCAAGGTTTGCTATTAGGATTGTTATTTTTTAAAGAATATTTTTCAAGCCGTGAATACTCAAATCCGTGAATGTCAAATCCGTGAATGTGGAGGGACAACTGTAATACTTTCTCCGAATGTTGAGGGGAAAGTACAGTTGTCCCTCCACATTCGCGAACTTGACATTCGCGGTTTTGGTTATTTGTGGTTTTGGGAGGGCCCCCCCGGCCCCCCAAAAACCGCGACACGGGGCCTCCAGAGGCCCCGTGAAAGACCTGGAGGGAGAGGGTAGGCCTCCACGGGGCCCCCGGAGGCGGTCCGGAGGCCCCATGAAGGCCTGGGGAGGGGGTGGGGAGGCCTTCACGGGACCCCCAGAGGCCCTCCGGAGGCCCCACGAAGGTCTGGGGAGGGGTGGAGAGGCCTTCGCGGGATCCCCGGAGGCCCTCCGGAGGCCCCGCGAAGGCCTGGGGAGGGAGGGAGGAAGGGCCAGGGAGGCCTCCGTGGGGCCTTGCTAGGCCCTGCGAAGGTCTGGGGAGGGATGGAGAGGCCTTCGCGGGACCCCCGGAGGCCCTCCGGAGGCCCTGCGAAGGTCTGGGGAGGGGTGGAGAGGCCTTCGCGGGACCCCCGGAGACCTTCCGGAGGCCCCGCGAAGGCCTGGGGAGGGGTGGGGAGGCCTTCGCGGGACCCCCGGAGGCCCTCCGGAGGCCCCGTGAAGGCCTGGGGAGGGAGGGAGGAAGGGCCGGGGAGGCTTCCGTGGGGCCTTGCTAGGCCCCGCGAAGGCCTGGAGAGGGGTGGAGAGGTGGAGGGTGGGGGGAGGCCCCAGGGAGGTAGGGTGGAGGTTGGGGGAAGGCCTTCACGGAGCCTTGGAAGGCTCCGTGAAGGCCCCGGGGAGGGAGGGGGAGGCCTTCACGGAGCCTTGGAAGGCTCCGTGAAGGCCTGGGGAGGGTGGGGGGAGGCTGCAGAGACCTTCAAGGAGCCTTGAAAGGCTCCGTGAAGGCCCCGGGGAGGGAGGGGGGAGGATGGGGGGAGGCCTTCACGGAGCCTTGGAAGGCTCCGTGAAGGCCTGGGGAGGGTGGGGGGAGGCCGCGGAGGCCTTCACGGAGCCTTGAAAGGCTCCGTGAAGGCCCCAGGGAGGGAGGGTGGAGGTTGGGGGAAGGCCTTCATGGAGCCTTGGAAGGCTCCGTGAAGGCCTGGGGAGGGTGGGGGGAGTCCGCAGGGGCCTTCACGGAGCCTTGGAAGGCTCCGTGAAGGCCCCGGGGCGGGAGGGGGGAGGCCTTCACGGAGCCTTGGAAGGCTCCGTGAAGGCCTGGGGAGGGTGGGGGGAGGCTGCGGAGGCCTTCAAGGAGCCTTGAAAGGCTCTGTGAAGGCCCCGGGGAGGGAGGGGGGAGGGTGGGGGGAGGCCTTGACGGAGGCCCCGCGAAGCTCTGGGGAGGGGTGTAGAGGCCTTCGCTGGACCCCCGGAGGCCCTCCGGAGGCCCCGCGAAGTCCTGGGGAGGGGTGGGGAGGCCTTCACGGGACGTGTGAAAGACTCCGTGAAGGCCCCAGGGAGGGAGGGGGGAGGATGGGGGGAGGCCTTCACGGAGCCTTGGAAGGCTCCGTGAAGGCCTGGGGAGGGTGGGGGGAGGCCGCGGAGGCCTTCATGGAGCCTTGGAAGGCTCCGTGAAGGCCCCGGGGAGGGAGGGGGGAGGATGGGAGGAGGCCTTCACGGAGCCTTGGAAGGCTCCGTAAAGTCCTGGGGAGGGAGGGTGGGGGTAGGCCTTCACGGAGCCTTGGAAGGCTCCGTGAAGGCCTGGGGAGGGTGGGGGAGGCCGCGGAGGCCTTCATGGAGCCTTGAAAGGCTCCGTGAAGGCCCCAGGGAGGGAGGGTGGAGGTTGGGGGAAGGCCTTCACGGAGCCTTGGAAGGCTCCGTGAAGGCCTGGGGAGGGTGGGGGGAGTCTGCGGGGGCCTTCACGGAGCCTTCCAAGGCTCCATGAAGGCCCCGGGGAGGGAGGGGGAGGCCTTCACGGAGCCTTGGAAGGCTCCGTGAAGGCCTGGGGAGGGTGGGGGGAGGCTGCAGAGACCTTCAAGGAGCCTTGAAAGCCTCTGTGAACACCCCGGGGAGGGAAGGGGGAGGATGGGGGGAGGCCTTCACGGAGCCTTGGAAGGCTCCGTGAAGGCCTGGTGAGGGTGGGGGGAGGCCGCAGAGGCCTTCCTGGAGCCTTGAAAGGCTCCGTGAAGGCCCCAGGGAGGGAGGGTGGAGGTTGGGGGAAGGCCTTCACGGAGCCTTGGAAGGCTCCGTGAAGGCCTGGGGAGGGTGGGGGGAGTCCGCGGGGGCCTTCACGGAGCCTTCAAAGGCTCCGTGAAGGCCCCGGGGCGGGAGGGGGGAGGCCTTCACGGAGCCTTGGAAGGCTCCGTGAAGGCCTGGGGAGGGTCTGGGGAGGCTGCGGAGGCCTTCAAGGAGCCTTGAAAGGCTCCGTGAAGGCCCCAGGGAGGGAGGGGGGAGGATGGGGGGAGGCCTTCACCGAGCCTTGGAAGGCTCCGTGAAGGCCTGGGGAGGGTGGGGGAGTCCGCGGGGGAGGCCTTCACGGATTCTTGGAAGGCTCCGTGAAGGCCTGGGGAGGGTGGGGCGAGGCAGCGGAGACCTTCACGGAGCCTTCGAAGGCTCCGTGAAGGCCCCGGGGAGGGAGGGGGAGGATGGGGGGAGGCCTTCACGGAGCCTCGGAAGGCTCCGTGAAGGCCTGGGGAGGGTGGGGGGAGGGTTGCAGAGGCCTTCACGGAGCCTTGGAAGGCTCCGTAAAGGCCTGGGGAGGGTGGGGGGAGCGCAATCAATATTCACTTTTTTTTGACATTCGTGGGGGTCCGTGGAACCTAACCCCCGCGAATGTGAAGGGACAACTGTATATACAGGGACGTTGAGAGGAATTTTGGTAGGATAGCTTAAATTTATCATTAAGTAATGGACATTTGAGAACCAGAATGGTGCAGTGGTTTGAAAGTTGGACTATGACTCTGCAGACGAGGGTTCAAATCCCCATTCAGCATGAAAACCCACTGGGTGACCTTGGGCAAGTCACACTCTCTCAGCCCCAGAGGAAGGCAGCAGCAAACTCCGTCTGAACAAATCTTGCCAAGAAACCCCTGTGATAGGTTTGTCTTAGGCTCACCATAAGTCAGAAACGAGTTGAAAACACATGGCAACAACACATGGACATTCCTTGCACACAAAAATCTATCAGTTGCATAAACTTGTGCAAAACAAGCCTATTACACTTGATGCAATGATGAGATGGACATATTTTTCTGCACAAAGAATAAAGACAAACATTGCCTCTGGAAGAGACCTGGCTTAGCCAAAACGATGGATTTAACAACATTCTGTGCAGTTTTGTTCAAAAATGAAGCAAGCCAAATGTGTTGCACAAATTTTGAGCCATAAATTCACTAAGCAATTTTAAGAAGGCTACTGTTTTCCTAGTTCTGAATCTGAAAATGGGGAGACATTAGCCAAATTACACTTGGGGCTTGTCTACATGTGGGGCAAACACTCAGAATGGAGTTTTGTCCGCATGCCCCTGCAATCCCCCCAAAGCCCTGTGAATTATTATTCTCTGCAGGGATCTAAGGGTACCTTGCCTTCACTGTCCCCGTGGAGTTTTGTCAGCCAATGCTGCCACCACCTCAACCATAATTTAAAGCTCAGAAGGCAGTTCCTGGCTGAAGGGAGAGGTTTTCTCCCTTTCCCTGCCTCAACAGCACTACCTTCACCTGCTCTCCTGCTTGCCCATCGCAGGAAGAGGCGCTTGAAGAAAGTGATGGAAATGCTTGATGGAAGTGCTGGAAAGAAGTAATGGGCGAGTGGAGAGTGGGCGGAGGCAGTGCTGCAGAGCCAGGGGAAGGGAGAAAACCTCTCCCTTTGGCTGAGAACTGCCTCCTGAGCTTTAAAATTAGTCACTGTGGTGGCAGCAGACAAAAATGTGGAGAAAACCCCAAATCCCATATACTCTGCATCTAGGTAAAATACCCTGAAATGCCCTGAATCTGGGCCATGCGACATGTGGTCAGATTGCTGCATATTCATGGAAAATACTATGATAGTGTAGATAAGCCCTTGTACTTCCATATTCTATGGTGGGTTAAAAATATTTTGACATAGAAGCAGGAAGTATCATAATTGGGACAATGGTGCACAGGAGAGAGGGTTAACCCTCACCCACCACCCCATCATCCCAGTGTAAAATACCCCTCCCCAAGCTTCTATGTAGCTGCAATTTGGTAGCTTCCTTCCTAGTAGCTGAGGAACGGTGGCTGGACTGCAGATTGGAGGAAGCAATTGAACTTTCTCCCTGCATGTCCTCAACTCTGGTATTTTTAAAGGGGAAAGGGAGAGAAATAATCATGCAACACTGCACTCAACATAATTTGGGTTTGGCCTTTACATTGTTTTTGTAATTATTGCTGAGATAATGTATAATAAGTGCCTTGAATGGTAAAGAGCATAAGGTGAATGTTAAGTATTACTATCATGTGATTTTTCTTTTCTTTTTCTTTTTGCTGGCATTTGGTGATCAGACACAACTATTATTGAAACAAAAATAAAGAGTGATGAAGCATGCATAGCAAATATGCTCCTTGTTGTACAAATTGAAAAAATACCTGCAAGTATTTGTTTAAATGAAAATGTTTTGATGAGGAAATAGTTCTGGATCATCATTAGGAATATTAATTGGTGGAATGTGCCTGCTGTTATGGATATGAAATGTTTCAGAAGTCTCCAAAGTGTTTTGTTATTTTCACCCAATGAAGGGTGAAATAAGTAAAAGAACCAATTGTTCTAAGCGTAACTACAGGACAAATTAAGATAATGGGATTTGGACCTATTACCATTAAAAGTTAATATAAAAATGTCATTATTATCTTGAAAGGCCTATGCATTAGGAACATATAGGCACATTAAGAGCCCTTGCGGTCTTCTATAATAATTGCCCAAGCTTTAGTTTCATCACCTGAACAACTTGGTGAGGAACTATCTGTAAAAACTGTGGTCCCCTGCCTCAGCAAACTATTGGAAGCCCACCTCCCTGTTTTGGACCATGCCATCTGCAGAGCTTGAAAGTAATGATTTAAAAGAACATATTACCTTAACAAGTGATTTACACCTTCCTTCCTTCCTTCCTTCCTTCCTTTTTACAAAGAGGGTACAACAAAGCTACACGTTATAATGAATGGGAATGAAGTTACTCTAAGTATAGGTTGACCCCCATGTCCACGGATTTGGTATCCATGGTTTCACTCTTCCATGTCAAAAAAAAAAAAAGTTAAATTTTAACTCCTTTAGCAGTAGTAAGGCAACCCCCCTTGAGATCCAGGAATTAAAATGTACTGCCCTTTGTCTCAGTTCCCATATGGCCAAAAAATGGAATGGGAGTGGCCTCTGCTTGCATGAGATCTCTCAACTGAGCAACAAGACAAGCAACATCTAAGACAACATTTAGGCCTATGACTCAAACACTGTCAATTTTCTTTCCTTATTTTTTAAACATCTTTTGCCTGATAAAGAAGCCAGTAGAGCTTTGAAAGCTTGCATCATATGTATTTTGCATTTTGGTTGGTCAATAAAAGTATCACTCTTTTGTGGTTTCTATGTTCTGGTTATTTATCTTTGGCTCCTATGGACTTTCTCTGACCACCTCAGAACTTGTCTTTCACTCTGTCTTAGGCATCTAGGCTTCTGTACTTCTGCCTGTCAGTTCTTGACTTGAGGTGGATTCCATGAATGCTTAGTCTGAACGGTAAAGCAGCTATCCAGTGCACTGATCTTAGTTTTGGGGATACGTTCAGGACCTTGGCTAGGTCCTGTAAAGTTCAGATTAAAACCTGGAGTGGGTTCACTGGCTCCCTAACATAGAAGCTCTTACTGTTCTGAAAAATGGCATTTGCCACTAGCTGCATAACAATGAGAAGAGCAATTAAATCAGTTCCTAAGCTTAGAAGACCATGTGATGACTGCAGTGGGAACAACATTTTTTATCTGAAGGGTGGGCAACTTGTGGCTCTGCCAGCATTGTCGGACTGTACCTCCCATCAACCTTCATCATTAGCAATGCTGGCTAGGTATGTGAGGAATTACAATCTAACAATTTTTGGAGAATCACAGGCCCTACCCACTACCCCCGTCTTAGAAGATTGTTACAGAAATGAAGATGTTGAATCCAGGCTTGTTCAACTTACGTACTGATATAGTAGTAGTAAGGATGTTTCGTTCCTCAGTACAACATCATCAGAGGTGAGTTATGGCCCCCTGACACAGATATAAGTGCCTACAGCCCAGTCATTCAGAAAATCAAGTTTTTTTTTTCCTTAATGGGAAGGGTAAGGAAATTGCCCATATAGTAGCTATATTTGGTGTAATGACTACTTAAACTAGGAGCTAATTTTATAAAAGCCAAAGTAGCTAGTTCTTGCATGACTATCTGGTGGAATGATCTATTCACTACCCAGGTATTTGATTAGTATTTCAAATTTCATTGTTATAGCTTGTGACAAAGACAATATAGTGATGTATATATGCACTTGTCCTCTAAAGTCGGTAGGTCTATTGTCAGTTTTATAGACTCAAGTCTGATTTTACTGGCTGTGTCCTTGGAGTAAACAGGGCTTGATGTATGCCAAGTCAGAACCCAACCAAGGCCAGACTCTGACAGCATTCTAGTTTCTGCAGCTTTCTTCTTACCAATTCCAAATGATCCAGTCATTCTGTGCAAGAAGCATTATGCCAGCTAATGCCAGCTCTCCTGTTAGGCAGAGTGTGTTGGCTGCTCCAGGCAGATGACTTTGGGGGTCATGAAAGTGAAGTTTCTTGTTAATTCATTTATAATTATATTGCAATTTTACTCCTGGTAAGAGTCTTTGGCAGCACGTGCCAAAATAATGTGGCTGGCTTTAGGTGCTCTGTACCTCCTAACGTAGGTGGGTGTGAGGAATGCCCTTTGCTGTTCCACTTCAGGCAGAGAAATGTCTTGGGATGGCCAGCAAAATGAAGGAGCGGAGCAGCTCTGCTATAAAAACCATAGTGTGCATTTCACAAACCAGGACCCTCTAGATGTGTTGGGCTACAACCCCTATTACCTTTGGACATTACAACCATTGGTTGTTCTGGGTGAAAGGATGGGAATTGTAGTCCAGCAAATTGGAGGAACCTGGATTGGAGAAGGTGGAAATAGGGGTATTGATTAAAATATTTATATCCCACTCTCTATTAAGAGATCTCTGGATGACCTGAATAAAACCAGTCTGACAAATTCTAAACAGAACAAATAGTAAAAATTACTTTAAAAGGATAAAAACATACTGTAATAAATGATTTAATAGGATAACAATAGGAATATCCCTAATAGGATGCTGGTTGCTTCACAAGGAAGAACGAAAACTATTGACTAGAGTTATTTATGTTTATGACTGCAGTTTAACAAGCTAAAATTTAATCCAAATAAGCTGTAGATTATAGCCTACCTAAGCATTACTCTGTAAGCTTTCTTCAACAGAGGACCACCTTGCATCACTCCCTCTTGTTAGCGTTTTCCTCATGTGGAAAGTGACCCATGGCTGAGGAGGAGAGTTTCTGTTCACATTGAGGTTCACCATGGAAGGGAAGACCCAAGAAAATGGTGGATCTTGCTCACGTGAAAAGCCTCTCCTCTCCTTTTCAAACATGTTTTCAAACAGGAACCTCTCCTTTTCAAACATGTTGCTTTTCATCTGAGGAAAGTAAAAGTAAAGGGGGTTAGGCTAGAGACTTTATCAGGCACGGCAAATATTGCATCATAATAATGCAAAAGGGCGCCTATGCTGCACATCATGCGATGGTGATTTTAAGAGGTGAATAAGGTGTTCCTTTTTATAGGCAGCCCAAGCCATCAATAGATCTGCTGTGGTGGTGGTTTTTTTGTGGTTTTGCCCATATTTGAAACCACACTCTTAGAGGACAGAAAAATACACAAACTGGAGATGAAGGCACCCACCATTTTGGGTTGCAAGAATATTCAAAAAAATGCTCCTTTGTCAGACATCCCTCATTCTAGATTTCCTGGAATCAGCTAACTGCAAGTCAATTAACCACAAAAATAGTAAATGGTCTCTAGACAGAGAACAATGATAGGATTCAGATCAGTTACAAAGAACAAGGCAAAGCTCGAGAGTACAAAAATAGCCAGTAGATAGACATTAGCGGACACTGGGAAAGGCAGTTTTAAAACATATTGTTTCAAATGATAATACGCTAACAGGTAGTTGGATTCAGGCTTTGATAGAATAGTGTAAGGGAACATACAGATCTCTAATAAATAATATGTTAAGGAAGGTAGACTTAGGAATGATCAAAATGCTCATAGAACAATGTGAATTATCAAAGGCTCATGCAATGGTATGAATGGTCAAAGGCTCAACTAGTGGTGAGATCATATAGAGAGGAAATAGACGTAATTAAGAGAAATTAGTGCTGGCAGGAAGGAATAACTGTATTAAATATTTTATTAGATAAATGATTGCAGAAAAGGTCTGAACATCTGGTCCAGGACAGGAATGCAATTGTACATGGTAAAGAGAAAAATAGAATTTGAATTCGACAATAATGATTTGTCAGTACTCTGAAAAGGATGGTGGTGTTCGTCCTGTGGTGCAGGATGGTAAAGGACTTCTGTTTTCTTCAGGTTGACTTCCAGCCCAAACAGCTCTGCAGCTGTTGCGAAACAGGATGTTAGGCGCTGCAGAGCTGCTTCTGTGTGGGCAACAAGGGCAGCAGCATCAGTGAAGAGCAGCTCACGGACTAGATACTTTAGAGTCTTAGTGCGAGCCCTCAGACGGCTTAAGTTAAACAAGCTACCATCAGTACGGTAACATATATAGATGCAAAATCAGTGTGTTTAGAGCCATTGTACTGTCTATTCTCCCTTATGGGTCTGAAACATGGGTCACCTATCGCCACCACTTACGACTCCTCGAACGCTTCCATCAGCGCTGTTGACGCACAATCCTAAATATACACTGGACTGACTATGTGATGAATGTTGCTGTCCTTGAGCAAGCAGGGATCACCAGCATTGAGGCCATGATATTGAGAACACAGCTGCACTGGGCAGGGTATGTTTCTAGGATGGAGGACCATCGCCTCCCCAAAATAGTACTCTATGGTGAACTCACCACGGGTCAGCGTAAGAGGGGCGCTTCAAAAAAGCGATACAAGGACTCCCTGAAACAAATCTCAGGCTCGGCCAAATTGATCACCAACAATGGTCCGCCCTGGCCTCACATCGGGAGGCATGGAGACGCACTATCCACAATGCTGCAGCCTTATTTGAGAACTCACGCCAAACAAGTCTTGAAGAGAAACAACAACGTAGAAAGAATCAGAACCTGGAAACATCACCCAAGGAGACCTTGTGTTGTGCCTTCTGCAACTGGACTTGTCTATCTTGGATTGGCCTTTTTAGTCATCAGCGCGCTTGCAGAAAACGCGGGATGAGTCCTTCCTGAATCTTCGTTTGCGAAGAAAAGCCAGAGAGAGAGAGAGAGAGAGAGAGAGAGAGAGAGAGAGAGAAGGATGACATAAGTGAACTTATGTGACCAATCACTACCCTGGAACATGCATAACGTAGTGCAACAGCTAAGGTATAAAAAGTCTGACGACTAGAGCAAAGGATCCCTCTATCAGGCACCCACATGCATGCATATATTATTCTGTAAAATAAACAGCTTCCTGTCAAGAAACACTTGTCTCCCTTGCCTGATTGTTGAAGTCCAGAGGGTCCCATACCAAGGAGAATGGGGTGATAGCATGCCATTGTGCTCACATGACTACAGCGTCAATGGGCAGAACACTTCTGGGTGAGATCGCGAAAACCAAATATGTGACATTCTTTCTATGAAATGCCCCGGTTTAGTTGGAAGTTTTAAAGTGTGTTTCTGTGCTTGTGTGTACATTTGGTGTATTGATTTTGGTGTATTTTTAAATTTGACTGCACTTGCATCTTCTTGCGAGAATCGCCAAGATCACAAATGTGGAAGTAAAATGAGCTCCATTCATGCTTCATTAATGCTGGGGATGCCTTGTAACACTACTGAAGGTAAAGTCTGGTAGAAGGGTTATTTTGCCACTACAATTACGCAGAAAAATATGGTGGGAAAGAAACGTTAATGGAAGTTTGCCTGATAAAGCCCTAGGTGTCCTGTAGTTCAAGAAAGCATACTAACATCTATTTGAACAGCACTACTGTCAGTCAATACTGGTGCTCTGGGTGAAGTGTTTCAGCCTGTTCTGATTGGGGGTCCACTCCATTTAGCAACAGTTATGTAGTGCAGAAATAGTGCTGTTAAAAAGCCTCTGACAGTGAAGCTCCTTTTTAAAAAGGCTTTATAAGCCTGCCTACCCCTCATTCTTCCATATTCTATGTCTAGCTGGGTTTTTAAAGTAGCATTGGCACTGGAAAGATGGTGAAGGAAGGCCAGAAGAGACTTTTGGCTCTGCTTGCAATGGTATGTTTGCAATAAACAACACAGTAAACAAAGTTTGAGCTGAGAAAGAACAGGATTCTACTCTAGCTGATCCTACTCTAGCCACATGTACTTTCCTTCAAAAGGCAAGGTAAGCAGCAGTTACCTCTTACTGAGCATGGGTGAACAGAAAAGAGGAAAGCAGCTAAATCTGCCTCACTAGTTACCTCTAGCTTGTTAAAAAGGCATAGATTTGTAAGTTTGGCCACTAATGTGGAAATCATAAGAAAAGTGGAGGCTGGTGGAAAAAAAAAGGTAATCTCTGGATGCATTTTGAAAGAAACCTTCTAGTGGTCCCTAAAAGGTTCAAAATGTATTTGTTTACTTCTGCAAAGCTTGCCTGTTTCATTTTACATGTGCATATTGTAGTTTTGAATAAAATGTTTGCTGGAGCTTTTCATTTTTATGGTGTTGGAACCTATCTTGATTGTTTCCATGTTATTTCTGCCTCTGTTGTTACTCTAAATGCCAGTGACATGGAAATTCCACGCAAATTGAGTTACTAATAATTTGGGGAAATTAGCAGCAACTCAGCAATACGAAAGGGGGAAATGAGGAAATCCTCAGTCCTTCTAAGGCATATGTACATGCTCAGAAGGCAACAACAGCAGAACAGCAGAAAAATGGTTCCCAGTTGCACCAAAGCATATTCCAGGTGAATAAAACATGGAGACAAATAAAATTTGCAGTTTATTTAAACTTCTAGATTCACTACAAAAAGACTACATACTGGTAGCATGAAAACAATGCAGCCTTCCAGCTACAAAGCAAAATCAGCTCTCTGTCTCTGTGTCTCTACACAGCAAAACAGCTTCTGCTTCCCACAGACACAGTAGCTGAGATAGCATGAAACCAAAACAAAAGACATTCACAGGCTCAGTAGTTAGAACTCCACAACATGGGTTGGCATCCAAGAAAGATAAGGCACAGCTGGTGCTGTGAAGTACTCTGCTAATGTGTGTTTGTATTAGCTAACCTTCAGGGTTTGGCCTGTTCCTTTGAAAGTCAAGCCAGGCCTTTATTTATCCACAGTGTGAATTTATTGCCAGGATCCTAGAACTGCAGTGTCTAGTATCCTTGACACTTTCTCTGGCTTTTTTCTTCCCAAACAAAGATTCAGGAAGGACTCATCCTGTGCTTTCTGCAAGGGAAGTTTCAGTGGGCAATACGACACCTTTTCCTAAAGAGATGAAATTGCAGAGGAGATCCAGAAGGGCAGGGCTCCCAAGATGACATGGCCGCACAGCGAGGCATGGAGTAGGTAGAAGGGATAAACTGTGAGCAACAAGGTGTGATTTCAGGGGGTTTAAATAGGAAAAATCTGCCCTCTGTGGATAGTATTTTGAGTGGAAAACAATGATTTTGAGGAGAGTTTCATAATCAAATAATGGAGTTCTGGGTGTGTTAATGTGTTGCATGTTTGACTTGAATAGCAGTGGCTGCCTCCTTAATTGCGAGGTTTGGGGATCAGGATAGATGTTTATAAATTTTCCTTGTTTTTTTTCTGGGCTGTGAGGCCGTGTTCTGGAATAGTTTCTTTCTGACGTTTTGCCTGCATCTGTGGCTGGCATCTTCAGAGAATGGTTGGAGTGTATGTGGAGTGTTATATGCTGTTGGGGAATATATGTAAATTTGTGTAATTGAATGGTTAGTTTCTGGGTATAGTAATGCAAGGCTCGTTTGTGTCTTTTTGGCTAATGGTTGGTTGATGGTCCATTATCTACTGGAACTTCCCCTGTCCCTGGGTGGAATTCCTTTGTAAGTGTTGAGTTTTGATTCTATTGTTCTTTAAAACTGGGAGCTAGATTTTGTTTACTTTTAAGATTTCTTCTTTCCTGTTGAAGTTGTCCAGGTGTTTGTGGATTTCAATAGCTGGAGTTTACCGCAGACCATGCAGCTGTGGACAAGGTTACATAGGGATCACTAAACGCAGTGTGCAAACACGAATCAAGGAACATGAGAGACATTGCAGACTGGGCCAATCAGAAAAATCAGCAGTAGCAGAACATGTTATAAACCAACTTGGCCTTTACAGACACTTCAGAGTCTCGTATGATGATTCAAAGTTATAATGAAATTCAAATTAATTTTTTATCAGTACATGAATTAAATTTCTACTTCAATACTTTTGAGTCTCCTGTGATAATTGATCTTGCTTTTAAAATAAATCCAACAAGTGAGTTAAATCTCGATGTTATTTTATAGGCTATGTTAAAATGAAAATGTCCCATTAGAAAGAAATTAGCTCCTACTCCTGAAAATACTGATATGTACAGTTAGTGACTGTTACTTCTAGAACCAATAGATCTGGTCTTTCTGGATATACAGTAGGTACAGGTATTAATTAGACTTGAAAGAGCTCTCCTAATATTGGAGGTGTTAAAATACATTTTTGGTGTTAGTGGCAGTTGGGTCATTTCTTTCTGATGAATCAGGGTTCTATTGTTTCACACTGTGTTAGCATGCCCTACTACCCCTCCTCGCGAGATTCCATAACTGGACATATTCATAGAATCATAGAATCATAGAATTGCAGAGTTGGAAGAGACCACGAGGGCCATCCAGTCCAACCCCCTGCCACGCAGGAAATCACAATCAAAGCATCCCCAACAGGTGGCCATCCAGCCTCTGTTTAAAGACCTCCAAGGAAGGAGACCCCACCACGCTCTGAGGGAGTGTGTTCCACTGCCGAACAGCTCTTACTATCAAAAAGTTCCTCCTAATGTTGAGGTGGAATCTCTGTTCCTGGAGCTTGCATCCATTGCTCCGTGTTCCAGTCTTATCTTTGGTTTCCTGTATTTGTGGTAAGTCTGGGAACATATTCCCATGGACACAGGGGTTGTACTACTCTTCTATGATCTGAAAAGCTAACCCTACTCCTTTCCTAGGAGCAGAGATTTTTTTAAAATTAAATTCAATTGCTACTGTTAATATATTGCAGCTGTTTGGCATCCTTCCCTTTTGAGGCTGTGCCATCACACTCATCGCACCCCCCAAAAATATTCTCTATGCGGAAGCATTCTGAGTATGGGCAAAGCTGCATCTTTCTCCTTTCTTTCTTTTTAAAATTGTAAAGTATAAATTATATTATAAAAATCATTTAAACAAACTAAAAGATTTATTAAAATTAAAATTTAAGGTATCATCTTATGCCGGCAGACCACTGCCGCTGCACAAAAGCTGGCTACCCTTGTTGTTATTGATGGGCAATGGTCCACTAGCAAATAAGATACATAAAACTCATCTGTTCTTCCAAGAAAATATTAAGAACTGGATAGATAAAAATTTGACAATAACCATTGTAGAAACGACAGTATAACAACACATGACCTATAGTCTCCACTGTGCCGCTTCCACAAGGACAAGTGTATGCAGCATAGGGGATACTACTGTATCTCCCTTCCAATAGGGCTGAGGGTAGAACATTAAATTTTGCTAATGTGAATGCTATCCTGTGTTTTGAAAGGGTCAGAAGACTCAAATGGTTAGCTAGCTTAAAGGCATTACCATTATTTCTAAAATCAGAGGCTGCTTTTAGATGTTGTTGCATCTCACTGTATATAATCCGTCAATGTATTTTCTGTTTTGCTTTCTCATGACCCATTGCCAAAATGATGGTTTGTGAAAAACCCAATTTACCTAGCTTCTCATTTAGAGTCTTGCTCCATCTAGATAGAAACCCATCAAACAATATCAAAGGAGCTAACCCTACTGGGTTGAACAACATTCTGAGCCAAAAATTAAATGTAAGTATCCATGCCCACAATTCAACTGACATTTGACCTGTCTCCAAATGTAAAATTGTGTTAGACACACACCTTGGAAGAGCCAGAATGGATCTCAGAAATGTTGTCTGCGTAGATTCCATAGAATCAAAGTTAGTGTAAGCACACCACTGTGCTCCATATAGCATCTGTGCCAGTACCTTCATATTAAAAACCTGGATGGCTGAAGGGATGTGCTGGCCTCCTTTGGTGAAGAAAAAAGAAATAAGTGACTTAATGCTTCTCTGAGCATTTGCTATGGCATTTGTAGACTGGGCCTTCCAAGTGCCTGAGGACTGAAAAATCACTCCTAAGTACTTATAAGATTTTACTTGCTCAACTGGTTGGTCATTTATTTGCCATTTATGAATGCTCCGTTTTCTGGTAAATACTAAAACTTTAGATTTGTTATAATTAATCACCAACTCTTCAGTTTGGCAGTAATTACCCAAAGCTTTTAGTAATCGATGCAACCTGATAGGGGTTAGAGAGAGAAGTACTATGTCGTCCGCATACAGAAGAGTTGGCAAGGGTCTGCCCGCTAATTTAGGAGGATGGAAATTTGAGCCAAAAAAATTCTTGACCAAAGAATTAATATAGATATTAAACAAAGAAGGAGCTAACACGCAGCCTTGTCTAACACCTGTAGATGATGGAATGGCCTTAGTAAGATGGCCTAGCCTATTACATGTAACTTTCAAACATGTTTTCGAATATGGGCTATTGATCAAAAACAGTAGTCATTTATCAATATTGGTTATTTCTAGTTTCTGCCATAATCTATCATGGGGAATCATATCAAAAGCCGATTTAAAGTCGATAAAGGCTGGGTAAAAATCCCCACTAGGCCTGGTTGAATATTTGTCTACAAGATGTTGTAGAATTATTCCATGGTCTCCTGTGGAGCAACCTGGTTTAAAACCTGCCTGTTCATCCTCCAAGAGAGTTGGGAATAGCTGCTTGCAAAAACCAAAAACCTATCTAGAACATGCCCTATGTAATGGCTTTATAAATGATGATGTCTGTGACCTTTACTCTTTTATTCTGTCAGGCCAAAGGAGGCAACTTGCAACCAGCACTTTCAAGTCTCCTCTTCCAGTCATAAATGTACTCACAACCGACCCTTTTGCTTTTAATGTGCCATTCCTTGTTGGGAACAACTATTTTGGTCCTCTGCTTTTGAATCTTCCAAGTGTTTACATCTTTTCACTCTAACCTGCTTCCCACTGGGGTTTAATGCTGCCTTTTTCAGTCTCCGATGTTTGATAAAAAAAAAACTATCCAGATTTTACACACGATTTTATTTTCATTTTTGTTTGCTTCAAACCACTTTTATATAAAAATGAAGATGATTTTTTAAAGTATTATACTTCATTTGTTTCAATCCATTTTATTGTTTTATAAAAAAAATGAAAAGGAGTAGGAAGAGAAAGAAAAGGGAAGAAAATAAAAGAAAATAACTTTCTTTTACTATTGTTTCATAGTCTATCAATTGAGTGTGATTGGAGTCCTGGACCACCAATGATTCAGACTCTACCCTAGAGTCTAACAATCAGTGAGGTATCACTGGGCAATGTGAGATGTTCCAAGCAGTGTCACTTTTAGCAAATGTGCTGATGGAATAAGTTAACTCAGCTCCATTTAATTCAGAATTCTTTTTACCCAAAATAGAGAAAGACAATTATCCCAGTTCTCAAAGAACAAAGATCAACTGTTAACTGATAAAATTATGGTAAAAGACAAAAATAGATCAGCACATAGTGTGGATTGCCATTTTAAAAAAAACTGATTTTTTTGATACTCACCTACTCACCTAGAGCAAAAAGTCTCTGTTACTATTAAAATTTCAAATATACAGTTTTTGACAACCGGCTTTCTAAATTTTTACTGTAGTCTCTGGCCCACCTCTGAACTCTCCCTCTCTCTCTGGCTTTTATTGCAAACGAAGATTCAGGAAGGACTCATCCTGTGCTTTCTGCAAGTGCACTGATGACTAAAAAGGCCAATCCGAGATAAATAAGTCCGGTTGCAGAAAGCACAGCAGAAGGTCTCTTTGGAGGACTCCCTCTGAACTATGGTGACACTGAAAATACATGACCATGATTCCTACATCCCAAAGAGCTCAATCAATGGGGAAAGGTGACATAAAATAAGTCCCTACTTTCTTTAAGCAGCCACGTGGTAAGGGAGGTTCTATCACAAGAATTCTAAGGAATGGGGGTACCTGATGCAAATATGGCTGGATTTCCACTTTTTAGCATCACATTGGCTTAGGCAGACTAGAGGTCAGTCGAACGTCATAATGACCTGAGACATGTCTAGAAATATAATGGTGGGAAAGTCCAAGTAGGATTATGCGGGAAAGCCCCCATAACGGGTTTATGCTAACAACCCAGTTGTTAAAGAGTATGTGTTTCTTCTAGCCCTGGGCATTTCAAGCAATAATTCAATCACACAATCAAGTGACCATTCCTCATTCCATACCCTACAGAAATCTCTCCACACACACCCTCCTGCCCAACTTTATGAGGTTGTCACAAGTCCATCAATGTTCTATCTCTCTGCAATTAAAGCATCCAGTTGAATTTTTTTCCTTTCATCTATTCTTTGTTATAACCAGTGCACTCCTCCAAGGCACAGAACAGAGTATAAATATTAGAGCCCCAACAATAGCAAGGTGTGCCACACCATACGGACCCGACCACTCACTTTCTCAGCACATCATGGATCAGAACCTCCTGTGCCACCCTTAATACCTATTTGAGTATCGTCAATGCACTGAACTCTCTCCTTCTCAACACTGGTAACGATCGCCTATCTTCCTGGATTTCTCTCTCTATCCAACCTTTCTGCTTCGCTCTGCTATAGCCTTATATGGTTCATACGAACGTATGTTATGTATGTTAGTTTACTTTCTGTATTTTTCAATAAAAGATAGTGGTCCCTTCTACACGATTTAAATAATACATGCGGTGTGCGGAAGTTCGCGCTTCGGTACACACGGCTGTTCGGAATCACATGCATCCAAAAGAGGGCCCCCCCAGTTTTCCACCCTGAAATACGCACATGTGGCGTTCAGGAGGGAAAGCGGATCGCAATGAGTAATCCGTATGCCGTTCGGATGGCTGATGGGTCTGTACGGTCCGTTCGCACACATACGAACAGGCTGTGTAATCTGATTGGCTGGCCGAGTAGAAGGGGTGGGGCTAGCACAGAGGGGAATTGGGAGCGGCTGCCATGTTGGATTCCGGCTAGCGAGAGTCTGGTAAGTCTGTGAATAATACATTTATTTATTTTTATTTTTATATTGTAAATAGGGAAAACTGACTGTCCGCAAAGCAGGAAGCTTTTAAAAAAAAAAAAGCGGTGGGAGATTTTAAACTGCCGCTTGGCTTGCTCGCTCCAGCCAGCTTGGGGAAGAGGGAGTCATACAGAGTTTAGGGGGGTAAAAAATCGTGTGGGCGGTTCGTATGCATACAAATGACAGCCTATTCATATTTTTTACCCCCCAAATGGATTTTTTTATGATTGTATAGACGCACCCTTTGTTTTACTTTAACTGGAGCCTCATCTACAGTTAGTACTGGATACATAGGTGAAAAGATTCCCCAAGGTTACCCTCCTCTCACAGGCTTCCTATTTGAGGTAATAATTCCCCCAAATACTAAAGATTTTGGCATCACAGGTAAGACTCCAACATACCCCTCACCTCTTAGGGTAACAACTGCAGAGGACTAATAGAGTCCAAAAGTAAGACTGTGGGGTTTTTCCTCCTTGACAGAATATATTGTGTTTTTCAGCTGCGTTAAAGGTAGACAACAGGTAAAGCTTATTTCCCCCATCATTAGATTTCCATTCTAAGTTTGTTTTTCTACCCACTGTTCAGTGGTTAAAAGCACAAGAGTGCTTTCAGGGGGGAAAAGGTGGAACCTAACCATGGTTTCACGGAGCACATTTGATTTCAAAGCTCTTTTGAGGATGTTCATGCTTGTCCTTTATTGATTGACTACATTATAAAACATCAGGTTGAGCTTAGCTATTGCTGCAATGTTTTCTAGGCTTCCCTTGCCACTACTGCAGCAATAGACATCCTCTAGGTAGCTCTCCAGTTCACTATATCTGTGTATAGTGCGGTTGGCTGTGATTTTATTCTTGGGAGAATGTAGCTAACCTGTTTCTCCCCTCAAAAGGAAACCTTTCATCTTTCCTGGGTGAGGGGGACAGTGTCAGGAATGTTAACTGATGAACATCCTTAAAACAGGAGTTCAGCCTCTGCTATTATTCATAGAAAATGGGTCAAAACATTGCAAGTTTATATATTCTATTAAAAATGTTGTTGCTGTTGCTCTAATGCCTGCCTTTTGCCAAGAACTGGGAATCAAGGTAGCTTACAAAAGTAAGAATATGTATAAAAAGCACAAGCAGTTTTTAGAAAGCTCATGTGAAACATTATTGTTAGAATGTAATTAACTTCCCATAGAATTAAAATCATTTAACATATATCAGTTAAAAAGGCAATAAATAAATAAATACACAACAGCACATAATTAAAAGCCCTTTCCCTATAAAAATAGCCAGTTCCCAACAGGACTGGTTTAAGGAATTTTGCGGGCCCCTGCAGTGCTTTATTTTGGGAGCCCTATATGTTTATCTCAGGTCAAGGTAACCTATCCTAACCTAACCTATTCACAGTACTGTATATTCAGATTGTTAGTAATAATGTTTTTGCAGGAGGAGGGTTACTGCGCTCCCCTCCCACATCGGCAGGCCCCTTGCTGCTGCAGGTGCTGCAGGGCCTTTAAACCAGCCCTGGTTCCCAAACACCTAGCAAGGTCTTTGCCTGCTAATGGAAGAAGAGTAAGGAAAGCTCCAGCTAGAATATGGGAACATCCACCAAAAGGCCCTGGTCTGTATTCCAAGATGCACAAGTGTAGGAAGCAGGACTGAGGAGATTATCAGATGACCTTAATACTCCGGGACAGGGATGCCAGGAGATCATGAAAGGGCTTCCCTTTCGGAAGTTGTCATCCCTGTCTCATCCTGCTTGCATGTCTGTTCTGCCTGCATTGCTTTTTATTGACAGCTTAAGCCATCAATAGATTGCTCATTCCATTTCTGTAATATAATCACGGGCTTGTGAAAAGGTGCCCCGTTATGCTGGCGCAATACCAGTGTCACAGGGAGGTCCATGCCGAACACTTCTGGTTGAGATAGGGACATCGAGGTAAGTGACACACTCCCCCACCCCCAGGTTACTTGGGGATTTAAAAATCTGTTTTTGTGCTTGGTGTACTTTTTTACCTTTTATTTTTATTTTTGAATTTCCAGTGCAATCGTTCTCTTATGAGAATGGCTGGGATTTCCTTTCCAGGCAGAGAATGGGGCTCCATGACAGTTTGATTTTGGGACTGCCGGAGGGGAGGAGAACAGTTTTTGCCATGTGAAAAAGGTAGGTCTGATTTTTTTAAAAGTGCTACAGAGATAGGAGTGGGGTGGGAGAGGAGATTGTGAGATGGGGATTCTATATTTGTTCCCATCTGATAATCTCCTGAGTGAAGGGCCTCCCTTTGAGATCTCTAAATTTAGGCAAATTAATGTGGGGAAATATGGACCTTCAGATTTCCTGGACTCTACCAGCAGTCACCTTGCCTATTAGCTCCGGTTGTTATGGCCTTTCATGCCGATTGTTACCTTTTCCTCAAATATTATTTTGAGAAATACTGTTCTGCTGAAAGGTGACTTCTGCAAGGCATGTGTGAAGTGCATAGTTTTCTGTGTGGAGAGGACTTGTTACCTGAATTACTGAGGTCCATAGAAATTCCACGCATGTCTACCAAAACCCAATATTTTTATGGGGAAGTTTAATTAGCTCAAGTAGTGGCTGTAAGAGGTTGGGTAACTGTGGGATCTTTGAAGCTATGTATACCTGTGATGTCCAGCCAGGACTGTTTGAATCTCCCCTGCATTTTACTTCATTTTAGTTCAGGCCTTGTATGTCTGAGCATAGGAATGTTTCTTTGTGTTAGAGTTGTGGAAGGAACTGAAGAATTCCCCTGCATTTTTCCAGGTTTGGTTTGTTCCTTCCCAGCAAGCTCTGTTTTAGCTAGAAGTTTTTTTTAGTCTTTTGCTCAGTCTTTGCTCTGAGCTTGCAGGGAGCTGTTTTATTGGTGGCAAACAGACCCAGACAGCCCGGAATGGTGCATTTCTTACACCATTTAGCCAAATTAGTTACCAACAATCAAGAAGTCAAGGGACTCAGGAGCTGAAAGACCCTGCACCAGTTCCATTGAGTGAGGAGATCAAACCAAGATCAAACCCAGAGAGATGACACCCTGAAGACTGCTGAAACTCAAACTGTAAAGTACCTTTTATTTCAAGCTTTTAGAGCTGGGGAGGAGAAAGCCCTTTACTTTTGTTCTTTAAAATAAATTTCCTCCTTTTTTGAACTTTATATTCAGCATCAGAGCCTTTTTGGGTAAAAGAGTTTGGTCTCACCAGGGTACTGGCGTTGCACACCCAAACTGCCACCACCTTTAGTTGGGTGTGTCTTCACAATGTAAGAGTGCCTGGCGGCCTTTGCTGCTTCCGTCTGTCAAGAGAGAGCCCCAGTGCACGGCCCTGCATTGAAGCAAGTTTCCCAAAACTCACATAGAGAGAGAAGAGGCCTTTCTGCGGCTGTGAAAGGGGAGAAGCAAAAGTTGTTGTGTTAAGATAGCCTGTCTTGCTACAGCAGCCATTTTGGGTCTACTTCTTCCTGCAGAATTCTGAGCACATGGTCAGCAGCCATTATGAGTCTACTTCTTCCTGCAGAGTTCTGAGCACATAGTCGGCGGCCATTTTGGAAGAATTTTTCCATTTAAGTATATGGATAGAGCTTTATAAAGAGAATAATGTGTGTTTTATGTTTGTTCATGTTGCAAATCTGAAGAAAGGAGCTAGAAGACTCTTCAACCGACTCCAGGCCTGGCTGTGCTGAAGTAGCATAGGAGTGGTGATAGCAGGAGAGCAGAGCAGTAGCAGGCTGTAAGTAAAAATCAGCACTACACCATTTAGTCCTCTTCATCCTTGCTGAGTTGTTGCTTTGGAGACTAGGACCAGCCAGAATAGATAGGCTTTCTGAAGAAACAGCACATGGACACACACATGACACTCTCTCCCTCAGAAACAGGCACCTGACTGAGAAGGCCATAGAACTGCTGTTGGAGGAGGAAAGGCACTTAAGTGTGAAAGAACTGGTAGCCTGGAAGAGTTTGCAGCATGCTATGTCCTTGCTGTCAGCAATCTGTGGCTCGGAAGACATGCAAAAAAAAAAAAAAAAAAAAAAAAGAGAGAGAGAGAGAGAGAGAGAGAGAGAGGTTGCCAAGCAATCCAGTTTTCTACAGTGGAAAGAAGTGGTGAATAAAAGGATCCAAACACTTCAGAACATTAACAATCCCGATGCAGAATCCAGACTAAAACAGTTCCTGGAAGAAGTGGATAAAGAAAAGGAGTACAGTGTAGTTTTGGACACAGTCAAGTTCCGGCTGCAGAGTTTGGAACTTAATAAAGAGGGTGAAAAATCCCCTGCCAGCAGTGCCAAGTCCAGCAGAAGAGTATACCCAGGGAAACCTCAATGTGCAAAGAGCTCAAAAACCTGTCACACCAACAAGTCTTCTTTGTACAGACATGGTTCCTGCTCCAGTAAAGTTTGTAGTAGCAGTTCTTCTTCCCATGCTAGCTGGAATTCGTCTATGGCAGCCCAGCAGTTCAGAGAAGTGGAAAGAATGAAATTGAAGTTTGAAATATTGCATGCCGAAGCAGAATCAGCAATGGCCAGTGAAGAACTAACCTTTTCCCATCAAGAGGTTGATTTAGAAATGCAAGAAGCTGCCTGCAAAGCAGAGCAAGTGATGCAAGAAGCTGCCTTCAAAGCAGAGCAAGAAAGGTAACACACAATTGCTTGCCATTTCAGGGCTTCAGCCTACAGAGGAACTTGTCTGTAAAGAGAAGGTCATTCATCGTGACTGTTTACCTATAAATATGCCAGTCAATGAATCCTTTGGAGACCAGAAACCCATGGTGGAGAGCCAAATTCCCAGCCATGCTAGCGTGGCCATCCAGCAAGCCCCGGCTGCTGAAGCTCCCAAGACTACAGGCCTAGAGAATCTATAGACTTGCCTGCCAGTCAAGCTGATTTGCAGACTAAAAGGAGTCCACGCTTCTTCCAGCCCACAGAGATGATTCCCACCTTCATGGAGTCTTGTTCACCATTTATGTTTAAAACTCCCAGGAAGGACCTTAGAGAGAAATTCTCAGACCTTCCTGAAGACTTTATCTTATGGAAGGTAACTTTTCAGAGAGCCATTAGAGACTTGAAGCTGCAAGCAGATGAGGACCTCACCTTGCTCATGGCATGGTTGGGCCCCAACTCGTCCCTTCAGGTCCAGAGAGTCTACGTGGCCTACGTGTCAGACCTGGATAAGGCATTGCAGACAGCATGGAACAGATTAGAGGAGCAATATGGTGCATCAACAGAAATAGAAGCATCCTTATTGAATCGGCTTTATAAGTTCCCAATCCTCAAATCAAAGGACTACCGTCAACTTTGGGACTTAAGTGATCTTTTAGTTGAACTTCAGTCTGCAAAATGTAATCCAGAGTTACCTGGTCTAGCCTGTTTAGATCAACACATCACGCAGAGGCAGGTGCTCCAAAAACTACCCTTTCAGCTCCAGGAGATGTGGGGAAGAGAGGTGTTTTCTTATAAGGAACTCAACATGCAATGCTACCCACCCTTTAGTTACCTTGTGACCTTTGTGACAAGAGCTGCAAAGGAAAGAAATTACCCACAGACTGGGTTCCCAACCCTTTACCAGAGTATGCATCCAGGGAAGACTGTAAAGAAGGACAAAAAAACTATCAAAGAGATGGGGAAGAGCACAGTTGTAGTTAAATCTACTGAGGTCGCTCAGTTTAAGTCAGATAAGAAGCCAGAGACTAAAGAAATTCCAGGTCCCATTCATAATAAACCACATAGCTTTGCAGATTGTAAAGAGTTCTCAAAAAGGCCTTATGACGAAAGGCTGGAAACAGCAGCTAAAGCAAAGGTTTGCTTCTGATGCTGCGGTTCAAGAAGTCACTTTGCTCAAAACTACAAAGTAAAGGTGAAATGTGCAGAATGCGGTAGCCCACAGCACTGTTCAGCAATGCACTGTTTTAAATCACCTTCAGTGTCACCTAAACTCAAGAAGAAAACAGAGAGTCCTAAAAGTGAGGCTGCAGAAAAGGCAGTTACACCTACTTTAGAAGCAGAGTCAGTTGTGGCATGCACAAAGTTATGCCAGGACTCAACACAGACTAGGATATGCCATCCGATTTGTCTAGCTGAAGTTTTCTCAGAGAACAAACCTCACTTTAGAAAAAGACTTTATATTGCCCTAGATTCAAAGAATGATGCATCCTTGGCCACACCAGAGTTCTTCAATACTTTTGCAGTCAAAGCCAAGAGGCTTGAATACATCATATCTATCTGTGTTGGACAACAACAAATGCAGGGTAGAGTGGCAACTGAGTTCATGATTTTGCTATGCAATGGCATAAGGTGCATTAAACTTCCTCCATTAATAGAGTACCCTTCTATCCCAAGAAGCAAGAACCAAATAGCAACCAAGGCTGTAGCTGAAAGCCACGCACACCTGAAGGCTATAGCAAAAGAAATTCATGCATTAGACAAAGATGCCGAAATTTCCCTCCTGATAGGATCAGATTGCCCAGAGCTATTCCAGGTCTTGAAGCAAATAAATGGACCTCCAGGTGCACCAATAGCACAGAAATTGCCACTAGGATGGCTAGTAATTGGACCTGTGTGCGTCCATAGCAAAAGCCTGCCAGCAGCGTTCAATCTTACAGGCAATAGCCAATTTCCGAATTCAAGACCCACGCAACTACAAAGTTGCCTAAGCCACATTAAAGTCTGTTGCCTTGGTATTATACCACACAACAGTGCCATTTTTGAAACTTCAACAAGAGATGAGGACATAGCTTTTTCCCATGAGGAAAGAAAGTTCCTAGACATAATGAATCTAGAGACAGTCCAGAATAGTGAAGGGAGCTGGATGGCAGCCCTTCACTTTAGAGAAGATCGGCCAATTTTGCCTAAGAACAGTCAACTTGCTGAGAAAAGACTTTTTGCTTTGAGAAATAGAATGCTTAAAGACTCCACTTTAAAGGAACAATTTGTGCAGTTCATTGAAGTTCTGTTTATAAGCAGCTATGCTGAAAGAGTTCCTTTGTGCAGTGAACCCCAAGAACAATGGTTCCTGCCATACCATAAGGTAACTCACCCACAAACGTCAGAAAAGGTGAGAATAGTTTTCAACTCAAATGCAAAGGTGCAAAACATCTCACTTAATGATGTTCTTCTTAAAGGTCCAGACTTGCTTAACAGATTACTAGGAGCACTTCTGAAGTTTAGAGAAAGGAGAATAGTGGTGACAGCAGACATACACAAAATCTTCTATGCCTTCCTGGTTAAGCCAGAACATTGCCGATTCCTAAAGTTCCTGTGGTTCCCAAACAGGGAAACCTTGGAAAATATAACCAAGTTCCACATGAGAGTACATGTTTTCAGAAATACCCCTAGCCCAGCGGTAGGTAACTACTGTCTTAAAAGGACTACAGAAACTTATAAAAATCAGTGTTGTACAGAGGCTTATCAAGCAATCAATTCAAACTTTTACGTGGATGACTTACTGATTTTCTTTGACTCAGTACAGGAAGCTAGCTGAGTTGTTAAAGAGGTACAGTCTGTGCTAAACTTGGCTAACATAAAACTTCATAAAGTAGTCTCTAACAGCAGAGAAGTTTTGGAGACTTTTCCTAAAGAAGAGCTTGTTGAAAAGGATGTCACAACAATCTTTGAAGACAAGCGTACACAGAGTACTCTTAGTATTTTGTGGAATGTCCTCACTGATAGACTTTCGATCAGAATCCCAAAACTTGAACTTCAAACTACAAGGAGGAAAGTACAGTTGCCCCTCCACATTCGCAAACTCAGCATTCGCGGTTTTGGATATTCGCGATTTTGGGAGGCCCCCCCGCGACACGGGGCCTCTGGAAGCCCCGTGAAGGCCCGGGGAGGGAGTGGGGAGAGCCGGCGAGTCCTCCATGGGGCCTTTGGAGACCCTCCGGAGGCCCCATGAAGGCCCTGGGAGGGAGGGGGTAGGGCCGGGGAGGCCTCCATGGGGCCTTCGGAGACCCTCTGGAGGCCCCATGAAGGCCCTGGGAGGGAGGGCGTAGGGCTGGGGAGGCCTCCACGGGGCCTTTGGAAACCCCCTGGAGGCCCCATGAAGGCCCTGGGAGGGAGGGGGTAGGGCCAGGGAGGCCTCCACGGGGCCTTGGAAGGGTCTCCTGGGGCCCCGTGAAGGCCTAGGAAGGGAATGGGGAGTCTGGAGAAAGCGAGTATGGGGCCTCTGGAGGCCCCATGGTCACTTTGCCGGGGGAAGGGAAGGGCAATAATTATTCGCGGATTTTTCACATTCGCGGGGGTCTGGGGAACCTAACCCCCGCGAATGTGAAGGGACAACTGTACTCTCTTCAATTAATAATATTTATGACCCCTTGGGTATTGCAGCACCAGTGCTTATAGTGTCCAAAAACATCTTTAGAGAAGTAATAAACCAAGTTAAAGACTGGGATGAAAATTTGCCCCCAGCCCTGGACTTAGCATGGAAGGCCTGGGCATCTCAGATCAAAGACTTTGAACACCTTACTGTGCCCAGACAGTATGTTCCTGTAGAGCATGGACCAAATACCATTTATGAGTTACACATTTTTTGTGATGCCTCTGAAATGGCAATTGCCACAGTAGCGTATTTGAGAGCAAGGAACAGTACCGAGAGGTATATAGGATTTATTATGGCCAAAGCAAAGGTAGCACCCAAACAGACAATACCCAGATTAGAGCTGTGTGCTGCTTTGCTAGCTACCCAACTTCTTCAAACCATTTGTATGGAGGTGGAAACAAATTCCATAGAATGTTATTGTATACTGAGAGTATGGTCGTATTAGGATACCCCACAAACACTACAAAGAGATTTAAAATGTACATAACCAACAGAGTGAACAAAATTCTTTCTCGCACTCAACAAAGTCAATGGAAATATGTTCCTTCTGAGTTAAATCCAGCTGATATTGCTACAAGAGGAGCTTCAGCCCAAAAGGTGCAGTCATCCACTTGGCTGACCGGTCCAAAATTCCTGATGGAGTTAGATGTTCCTGATCACAACAGAAGTAGAACTGAAACATCCTCTGAGTTACCTGAGTGCCTGCCAGAGATCAGCAGCTGCAAAATAGACTTGGTAAATGCGCCCAGCATAAGGTTGCCTCATTTAGATGCCAGGAAATTCACAAAGTTCTCTCAGTGGCTGAGTCTTCAATGTGCTTTTGCTAGACTCATCCATTTTATAACTTTCAGAGACAAAGCAGCACTAACAACTATGGACATGGTTAAAGCGGAAACCCTGATCTACAGGTCTGTATAGAGATCTGAATTCAAGGAAGAATCCAGATGCATAAAAAAGCAACACTATTTACCTAGGCACAGTGTCCTTAAAGATCTGTATCTGGTTATGGACAGCAGAGGTCTTCTACGTGTTGGAGGTAGACTTCAAAGAGCTAAAATCAAGAACAGCTTGAAAAATCCTATCATTCTGCCTGCAAGTAGCCATGTAGCCCTTCTAGTTGTCAGACACTACCATGAAAGAGTGCATCATCAAGGGCGTACCCTGACTGAAGCAAGTGTCAGAAATGTTGGCTTGTGGATTATAAACTGCAGAAAATTGGTTAACAAAGCTATTTTTCAATGTGTGACATGTAGAAAACTTTGCAGGAAGTGTGAAAGCCAGCTTATGGCTGAGCTTCCAGAAGACCTTTGACATACTTAGTTACCCTGTTTAGAGTTAGATAAAACATTTTGGGTTTGCTGTATAAATGGATAAGATAGGTCATAAGATTGCAAAATTTCATTGAAATTTTGAGCGGGGAGTGTGATGTCCAGCCAGGACTGTTTGAATCTCCCCTGCATTTTCCTCCATTTTAGTTCAGGCCTTAGTGTGTCTGAGCATAGGAATGTTTCTTTGTATTAGAGCTGTGGGAGGAGCTGAAAAATTCCCCTGCATTTTTCCAGGTTTGGTTTGTTCCTTCCCAGCAAGCTCTGTTTTAACTAGAAGGTTTTTTTTAGTTTTTGCTCAGTCTTTGCTGTGAGCTTGCAGGGAGCTCTTTTATTGGTGGCAAACAGGCACAGACAGCCCAGACTGGTGCATTTCTTACACCATTTAGCCAAATTAGTTACCAACAATCAATATGTCAAAGGACTCAGGAGCTGAAAGACCCTGCACCAGTTCCATTGAGTGAGGAGATCAAACCAAGATCAAACCCAGAGAGATGACACCCTGAAGATTGCTGAAACTCAAACTGTAAAGTACCTTTTATTTCAAGCTTTTAGAGCTGGGGAGGAGAAAGCCCTTTACTTTTGTTCTTTAAAATAAACTTCCTCCTTTTTTGAACTTTATATTCAGCATCAGAGCCTTTTTGGGTAAAAGAGTTTGGTCTCACCAGGGTACTGGCGTTGCACACCTAAAACTGCCACCACCTTTAGTTGGGTGTGTCTTCATAATACCAGTAATAACTGGCGAGACTCCAAGTCAATGGAAAAAATAAAAATGGTTTTTATTGAAAAACAACCAGGGGAACACACACAAACATACACTCAGGATTCAAGCACTCACACAAGGCTATTGAAGAAAGCAGGAAGTATTGGGATAGAGGATTACAGTTTGGTATGATGGGCTATACTATACCTGTCCAAAGAGCAGAAATTTGTGTAGCAGAAGATACTCAGAGTGCAGCTCTGAGGGTCACACAGCAAACTGGAAGACTGATGAGGTGGGAGAAACCGCAAACACTTTGGTGGTGTTTTGGGGTGATACTTATACCTAATAATCCTCCTGAAAGGGTGAGCTTGAATAGAATACAACATCTTTCAGAGTTTCCCAGGGCTGAACAATGGATTCTCCTGATGTATTAATGATTTTTAGTGGCTGAAACATCCAAACCAATGGGTCTCAGGCAACTCTCTATTGTTTTAGGACAGGTGAGAGGAAAGGTCAGTTTTGCAGGCAAAGAGTGTCCAGCTACCTTGAGGGATTATTCAATGACTCATTTCTATGTATGTCCAGGAGAATTAGCCAATTTCCTCCCTAACTCACCAGTTCAAGGGGCGTTTGCTTAATCCTTATGTGGACTTGTCTTTTAGGAATTTTTGCAGGCTACTTCCATAGGCTTTTGAGCAAACCATGATTCCTGTACTTGGGAGTCCCTGGTCTACTACCAACCACATGGAGTGCCAATAATAAGCCAATTTATGAATTATAGCCAATTAATGAATTAGTAAAAAAGTTAGGGTGTCAGGGCAGGTAACAGAACCACCAATACAGGGATTTTTATGACTAGGGCTGGCCCTACCATGAGGCAACTGACTCAGGTGGCAGATTATGAGGGGCAGCTATGGTAGCATCTTGGTTCTTTTTTTCTGTCTTTGGCTGCATCCCTCTGCTGAAGGACAGAATTCTGCCACATAACATTTCCTGGGCTTTCTAATACAGTTGCCTCAGTTGTGGTGGAGGATATTTTCTCATTGCTAGTGTTGAACTAAGATTCAACTGCCAATGCACTACCCACTTGTCCTTTGCCTCAGGTGGAAAAATGTTCTGGGTCCGTGCTGCTTGTGTATAGAAGGTTCAACTATGTACCCCCTTCTCTTCTGCTACACGTCTGCCAGGTGGGAGGAAAGCTATGTTATTAAAGATATGATGTGAAGAAATCAAGGTAAAACTATTTTCAGGAGGAAAAAAAATACTGTATTTTTCAACTATGATATGTCTATTAAATGATCTAAAAACCTTTTCCAAGCAACAAATGAATAAGTTGAATCTGTTTCTGGGATCGGAGCCAATATTTCCAATTCTGTATTAGCAAGATTATCCAAACCAGCTTGTTCTTCAGACCTGCAATTTGCCTAATTAGCCCACACCAAAATCCCTATAATTTGATTTAAAAAGAGGTAATAATGGGCTGTGCTGTTTTTCAAATAATGATTTCACAGTGTCCTTCTCAAAGATTGTAGAAGGGATAAAGTTTTGGAAGTGATTTAATTATTATTTAATTTGTCTCAGTGTGATTATTGATATATTGTAATAATTTATGTCTGAGTTAATTGATAATACAATTAAGCTAATTGTTTATCCACAGACAAATTAGCATTGCTTATTAAGGGAATGCACATGGCTGAACAGTTCAATGATAAATCAACCTTGGTAAAATTTCATAAGAGCTTGGACATTCATCCAGTCCTAACAATGCTAGTCAACATATTCAAGGTTTGTCAAGGGATGCAGCTGAAAATGGTCAGAATTTCAGGCAGCAGGACTGGAGAAGCTTTTCCTCAGAGCTAGGAAAAGTTTCTATCTTTGGACTACATCTCCTAAAATCCATACTGGGAATTCTCAGGCGCCAATCCCAATGGCCATGCTGACTGGGGAATTATGGGAGTTGCAATGCAAAAAAGTTATTCTTCCAAGCTCTGGGTAAAATGGACATTGCAGGACCAGATGGACCAACAGTCTGCATCAGTCTATAGCTTCATCAGAATTTCCATCCTGCATTCAGTGTGGATGTAACAATCCCTCAATTCAGTGGATTGAGTAACTGGGTATAAAATGGAAATCTGAGAAACAAGAGGTACCATAAGACTGGTTAAAGAAAAAGAAATCCCCCTTTTGCTAGTGTGTGAAAATAAAATGTTTTAAATTTTAAAGCTGAAACAATTGAGACTTTACTCACATAGACTGAGCATCAATGGACTGGTTCAATGAGTGTTGGTGGGTCTGCACATACATGTGTACGCATATACACACACAAACACATCCCCTCCATGTCACAAAAGAGTGTTTTAGGGAGAAGTTAAGGCTGCAGTCCTATATATCAGGGTTGAAGAACCTGGGGTCATTGAGCTCTAATCCCCATCATCCCAGATCATCGACTATGCTGGCTGGGGCTCATGGGAGATGCAGGCTGACAACATCTACAACATCACAGCCTCCCCGCCCCAGGAACACACAATAAACTTGAGATAAAATTTGATTGCCCTCAATGGGGCTTCCCTTTGAGTAGACATGTATAATTGTATTCTTAATGGCAAAAGCGTATGCTGAGAATGATTTGGATTCAGGCAGCAATAGGTGAATAATAATAAGATAATAGTGTCTCCAATCACAATAGAATCCAAAGAGAAATGTGGCCAGAAATTGGACTTAAATGACTAAAGAGTACCACACTCACATTTGGCTGTGAATAATACATGGACCAGAATCTTCAGAATTAAGACTTAACAAAACCTGGGGTTTGTCTAAGCAGTGAAAATACTCCTCACAGGATGTGAAGAAAATATGGGCTGTTTTAATGGCATCCCACATTGTTTCACAGTAAGTGAGGAGCCAAAAACATCACAGTTTTCTCCAGAGTTTTTTTAAAACTCTGTTTTTAAAAAACTCCAAAGGAAATAAATATTCCCCCTTGTTGGGATAAGTGATTCAATTTGAATCACCTCCCCATAGGAGAGGAAGTGCAAGCTGATTGGCTGGATGACTGCAGGGGGCTGGGCTTGCTAAAAGGGCAAGCGCTCACTTTTAGAGTTTCTTCTTTCCTGTTTACTTTTAGGGTTTCTTCTTTCCTGTTGAAGTTGTTCAAGTGTTTGTGGATTTCAATAGCTTCTCTGTGCATTTTGACATGATAGTTGTTGGCCTGGTCTAGAATTTCGGTGTTTTGAAATAACATTTTGTGTTCAGGTTGGATAAATAAATAAATAAATAAATAAATGTAAACAAAATCTGGCTTCCAGTCCTGAAGAACACTAAAATCAAAACTCAAAATTTGCAAATGAACTCCACCCAGGGACAGGGGGATTTCTGGCAGATAATGGACTATTAACCAACCATTAGCCAAACAGACACTAATCCTCCTTGAATATCTTCCCCGACGAACTATCCATTCAAATACACAAATTTTCATAACCTCTCCAACAGGGGCTCACAGTATATAAACCCCACACACATTCCTACCCAACCATTCTCTGAAGATGCCAGCCACAGATGCAGGCGAAACGTCAGAAAGAAACTACGGAACACGGACTCACAGCCTGGAAAAAAACCCCAAGGAAAATCTAACAACACTGTTCGTCACTCTAGCTTTCCGCAGAAAGCTTTCCACTCTAGAGCCTAGAAGCAGCCACTGAGAAGGCCCTCTCTGAACTCGTCCTTAAGGAGGATGTGCTGGCCTGTTCCTTACTATCTTTTCATCAGGAGAAAAAGATTTATCTATTCCAGCAGGCTTTTAAGAACTCACTGTTTGTTTTTTAAGAAAGAGCTTTTAGTAAGGTGCTGCTCTGTTTTTAATTGCCTTTTCTCTTTTTAATGCATCTTTTTATTTTTAAAAATGTTACTGATAGTTTAATTACATTTGGATGATAATCTTTCGTATGTTTTTGATGGATATTGTACTTGTTTTAAAATCTGATGAGCCTTGAGTCTTGGTTCTGGGGAAAGGTGGGGTAGGGAGAAAGTGAATGAGTGAATGGTTTTTTCAAAGCTCAGATTTCTATTCTGTCACTCATCCCCTCTCGCCCTTTTAGATCTCCGCCTTTCTGTCTATGTCTAAGATTGGCTGAAAACATACCCAGTTACTACCTGTCCTTCTGCATCGTATATTGGATTAGGCCTGCACAATTTGTGAATCATCAAATTGAACGCAATACATCAGATGTGCATTGTGGCCTGTCAAATGCTCAGCAACCCTTTTGTTTTTGTAATCCCTGAGAGACAGCAAGACAAGGAGCATATCTAACCACTGATAGACTGCATTCAGTTTGCTTGGCATACCAAGCTACACAGGCTTGGGAGAGATGCATTAAACTACTTAGCTATCCTTCCTCTTGCTCTGTATACAGATTAGCAAAGGCATATGGCACATTTGGAAGACTTCACAAAAGAGTCTGGAGTAATAAACTCCTGAGGCGAAGCACAAAAATCAGTGTCTATAGAGCCATTGTACTGTCTATTCTCCTTTATGGATTTGAAACATGGGTCACCTATCGCCACCACTTACGACTCCTTGAACGCTTTCATCAGCCCTGTTTACTCACAATCCTAAATATACACTGGACTGACTATGTGACGAATGTTGCTGTCCTTGAGCAAGCAGGGATCACCAGCATTGAGGCCATGATACTGAGAACACAGCTGCGCTGGGCAGGGCATGTGTCTAGGATGGAGGACCATCGCCTCCCAAAAATAGTACTCTACAGTGAACTCGCCACGGGTCAGCGTAAGAGGGGTGCTCCAAAAAAAAAACGATACAAGGACTCCCTGAAACAACATCTCAGGTTCAGCCAAATTGATCACCATCAATGGTCCGCCCTGGCCTCACATCAGGAGGCATGGAGACACACTATCCACAATGCTACAGCGTTATTTGAGAACTCACGCTGAACAAGTCTTGAAGAGAAACGACAATGCAGAATGAGTCACAACCCAGAAACCTCACCCAAGGAGACCTTCTGCTGTGCTTTCTGCAACCGGACTTGTTTATCTCGGATTGGCCTTTTTAGTCATCAGCGCGCTTGCAGAAAGCGCGGGAAAGAAAGGCTTGAAGGCTGCTTGGCCCACCTCCTCCCTGTAGTGGAGGAGCCACATGAGAGGAACCAAGGCAAAGGCAGGCTGGCTGGCTTGGCCTGCACATTGCCATTCAATCCACTCCAGCCACAAACTTGCAGGAAGAAGCAAGAGTGCCTCTGAGGGAAACTTTAATGGATGGTGTAATTGTATTGTTGTTGTTGTTAGCTATTATTATTTTTTAAAAAATATTATTAGCTATTATTATTAGGGTTTTGAATCTTTTGAATCTTGATGCTTTCACTCTTTTCTTTGAGGAAATCTACACAATTACGTTAATTGCTGATAAACAAAAAATATTATTTTACTGCTTATAATATAGTTTTTAAACTAAATTATTGGTGGCAAATTATGTAAATACAGTAGCCCCCTCTTATCCACTGGGGATTGATTCACGGGGCATGGATTCTGAAAACCATGAATAATAGTGAACACCATTGAAAATAATGGGACTTCTGGTTTAAAATACCATAGAGTTGCCTTGCAGGGCCTAGAAAACGGCTAGGGAGGACACATTTTCTAGGAAGACTCTATGGTAGATTGTGTCCCATGGATAATGAATCCATGGATACGGGGGTCCTACTGTAATCTGAACATCCTGTACGGTGAATAGGTTAGGTTACATTGACCTGAGATAAACATGGGGCCCCAAAATAAAGCATTGCAGGGCCCCCCAAAATTCCTTAAACCGGCCCTGCCTGCTGTGAAGAATTTGCAAGACACTTTGCAAACAAAGTTGCTTGGATCCACTCTGATTTTAGATGCTATAGCTGGTACAGGTATAGTGGTTGTGACCTTGGCCCCTGCATGCCCTGTATTTTTGGATTGTCATTGTGTGCCTTCAAGTCATTTCCAACATATGGCGATCATAAGGTGAACCTACCATGGGATTTTTTGGGAATAATTTCAATTTGTACAGCCTGATGAGGTGGGCAGGATCCTTGGAGAGGTGAGACCAACCACATATCTACTGTACCCTTGTCCTTCAAGGAGCTTGAAAACAGGCAGAGTGGGATTAGCTAAGGGGAGTAGTGAATGTCTCGCTGCAGCAAGGCAGTTTTCCATCCTGTCTAAAAGAGGCTGTGGTTGGAGCATGACTGAAAAACCCCACCCTGAACTTTCTCATGCTAGAGAATTACAAACCAGTTTCCAATATCATTTTCCTGACAAAGTTCTAGAGTGTGTGGTGGCCACCCAGCTCCGGGGATTCCTGGAGGAAATGACTTTCCTAGGTGTATTTCAATCTAGCTGCAGAACTGCTTATGGGACAGAAATGGCTTTAGTTACCTTGGACCTGGACCTGGACAGAACAAGTATGTCTTAATTGGTTCTACTGGACCTCTCAGTGACTTTTGATACCATTGACCATTGTATCCTTTTGAACCATCTCTCTGGGATGGGCCTTAGGGACACTGTTCTACAGTGGTTCCAGTCCTTCCTGGAGGAGCAAACTCATTACATGGTGATGTAGGATACCTTTTTGACACCTATTCAATGCCATTGGCCTGTAGGTTACCTCAGGAATCAATTCTGAACTCCCTGGAGGAGATTCTGCAGTTTTGGGGTTCAATGTCACCAATATGCTGATGATTCCAAACTCCATATATCCTTCCCAATTGATTCTAAGGAAGCTGCTTCAGGAATGAATTGAATGAGGACAAACAAATTGAAACTTAATCTATACAAGACAAAGTTATTCCTGGTCATTTGAAAAGCAGATAACAGAATAGGGATTCAGCTGGTGCCGGATGGGTTAGATTCCCCCTGAAATCTCAGACTCACGGCTTGGGTGTGCTCCTGGACTCAACCCTGAGCCTGGATGCCCAGGTTTCAGAGGTGGCCAGGAGTGCATTTGTACAGTTAATACTAGAATGCCAGCAGCGCCTGTTCCTTGAAAAGTCAGATCAGGCTGTGGTAACACATGCTTTGATTACATCTCTGTTAGGGCTGCTTTAAAACACTCTCCATGGGGTTGACTTTGGAAACTGTTCAGAAGCTTCAGTGGGTCCAAAATACTGTGTCCAGAGTGCTGATTGGGGACAGTCATAAGGAGCATATACTGTAATTCCTTTGATGAAGCAGCTTCACTGGTTATTGGTTTGTTCCTGGGCACAATTCAAAGTGCTGGACATGACCTGTAAAGCCCTATACATTTTAGGTCCATTCTATCTGAAAGATCACACCTCCTCAGGGGAGGGCTTTCTCTTGGTTCCATGATCTTCACAGGGCTGGTTAGAGAGGACATGGAAGAGAGCCCTCTCAGCAGCTGCACGAAGGCTGGGGCATTCACTTTGACGGGAAGCCAGGCTGGCCCCACCTCTGCTCTCCTTTCTCTGGCAGGTTTTTGTTGTTGTTGTTGTTCAAAAAGGTTTATTGTTCAAACAGGCTTTTAATGAGTTAATGGCTTGTAATGAGACTTTTTATTGTGTGTGAGCTCTGTTTTTAACTTTGTTATGCTTTTGAATATTTTTATGTACAATGGGCCCTTGGTATCTGCTGGAGTTTTATTCCAGGACACCCCATAGATACCAAAATTTATGGATCCTCAAGTCCCATTATATACAATGGATAGTAAAATGATGTCCCTTATATAAAATGGCAAAATCAAGGTTTGATTTTGGACTTTTTGTTAATATTTTCAAACCATAGATGGTTGAAGCCGTGGATGCAGAATCTGCAGATACAGAGGGCCGGCTGTATATAAAAATAGTAATTTTAATATGATAATTTAAATAGTTTTATAAGTTTTATTGTCAGGTTTTTAGCTGATCTTGTTTTAGTTTTGTGAGCCACCTTGGGCCCCACTTTGGGAGAATGGGAGCATCTAAAAGGAATATCTATCTATAGATATAGATATAGATATAGATATAGATATAGATATACGTAGATATTTCTCCAAGATGGCCTACAAATTAAAACAATGTACAGCTAAAACCTATTGGTGTCAATGCTGATGTCATTCCAAAACCAAGTCAAAACATGGCTTGGGAACAGTCATCAAGAAGGGTCTCTCCTGTGTCCTCACCAAACACACCTGTGATATTGGAATGGTGGAGAGAAAGCCCTCCCCACAAGATTTTAAAAGTCAGATGGGTTCATAGAGGGAGATACAGTCTTTCAGATGGTCTGGATCCAAGCCATGCATGGCTTTAATGGTCATAACCAGTACTTTGAATTGTGCACAGAAGACTGGTAGCTAGTGAAGTGGTTGCAACATGGGAGTTATGTGTTCGCTGTAAGCAGTCCTGGTCAGCAGTCTGGCCTCAGCAGAAATACTGTTCCAGATATTTGCTTGGAAAATAGATATAATAGATGCAGCTGTTACTTCTCATAAAAATAAATTAAACTTCCATGCAGGTTAACAGAAGTCCAGATATAGAAACTTACAGATGGCATTTATAGCTCTCTACAGGCATCAGGCTATAAAAATGTATGCCAACATGATGAAATATTTAATGTATAAATCAAGATATTTACTATCCTTGATGGTATCTTTCATAAGAACTCAAGATTAGCTTCTCTCTTGTTGTCCATTCAGGCGGGAACACAGCCAATGCTCAGATTACAAAAAAATAAAAATAAAATACTGTACAACCTAATTTGTTTCAATAGACTGGAAAAAGACAGGGGTATTTATAACAATAAATCGAAGTATTTTTCTGCTTAAGGTTATATTGATTTGAGCCAACACAATAGATAAAGGGAGAACTTAGAAAACAGTAGTGGGGGAGAATACACAGTGAGAGTATCTAGTCACAAGACATTAAACATATGCCTTGAATAAATATGAGGTTATTATTAACAATGAATGGAGACAGCTGGAGAAGAAATAATATTGGACATTAAGAAAAGGTGGTAATAATAGATCAGAACATGTTATATTTCCATATTTCAGGCAAGCTCTTGGTGCCAGGGACATTTGTTTAATGAACTTCAGACTACACCAAGGAGGTTATCAGACAGGAGCGCAAAAAGCGTTCCTGTCACACAATCTCCAGACCCGCCCTGTCATGACACAATAACCCTCCCCATCAGACTTACCTTCTCTTCTGTCCAAAGGCAGCCCAGAAATGAACAGAGCTCTAATGGAGCTCAGTTCACTTCCTGGACTGAAATCCCACCTGTTCTCATGAGAAGACACAAGCACAGGAAATTCAAAAATAAAAATAAAAATAAACAAAAAAGTGCAGAAAAGCACACACACTCACTAAAAAATAACAAGTATGCCAGGGAGGGTACAAAAAAAGGGTAGCTTACCTGGTTCTCATGATACCACCCAGAAGTGTTCTGGCAGGACTGCCCATTGATGGTGGAATCACAAGTCAAAAACAGTGCAAGGTTTCAGACGCTGGCAATGCCAGCACCAAAACAGGATGAGTGATCCATTTACAGCTCTGGCCTGTCAATAAAAAGAAACGCCAAAATAACGACAGTGAAACGCAAAAGGGTGATGTTGTGTGATATTGGCGTCCTTTTGCATTCCACTGTCATTATTCTGGAGCCACATTAGCTGCATCTGATAATCTTCCAAGAGGAGCCCAGCTTTTAATGGATTGTTTAATGATGCAATCCTACATAGGTCCTTTTCACACCATGCCATTATACCATCATAGTTTGGTTTGGTCCCACTATTGTCTCAGCCTTATCACATGATGTCGTGGTTCTCCTGATGCTGTTGTGCCATATAGTTGTTAGGAACACTTTTTTTTTCATGCTGAAAATAATCTGTTAATGGACTTCATCAGACCAGGCAAATATTGTGTCATAAGGATGGCTAATGATCGCGAAAGGGCATGCTTACCAGACAAGATCATCCTTTCACAATCATGTAATGTAAATGAGGCATCCTTTTTTTATTGACAGGCCAAGCTGTCAATAGATCTCCTGATCTACTTTTGTGCCGGCATTGCCAGCGTTTGAATCCTCATGCCGTTGTGCTCATGTGAATGCAGCACGAATGGGCAAACACTTCTGGTTGAGACTGGGACAGCCAGGTAGGGGACACTCTTTTTATGACCATCCCCCATGTACTTGGGACTTTTAGAGTGTGTTTCTGTGCTTGTGTCTACATTTTGCGTGGATTTTTTTGCTTTAATTTTTAAATTTCCCATGCTAGCATCTTCTCACAAGAAGCTCTGTTCATGCTCTGTTACTGCTGGGGAAGCCACTTTTACTCTGTTCAAGGTAAGTCTGGTGTGTGTGTTGGGGGTTCTTTTGCTGACATAAAACCACCACAATTTATGCCAGCAAAAGAGCATTAATGGGGGGTGGTCTGATAAAGGAGATTATCAGACACGCTAAATATGGCATGATAACAATGCCAGGAGATTGCTAAAGGGGTCCCTTTTCAGACGTCGTAGTTCCCATCTCATCATGCACCTGTGCTGCAGCTGTTCCGCCAGTGTTGCTTTTTATTGACTGGCTAAGCCATCAATAGATTCCCCATTCTGCTTCTGTAACGGAATGGCCTGTGATTGAAATGGTGCCTTGTTATGCTGGCACAATGGGAAGTCCACTGCCAAACACTTCTGGGTGAGATCGGGACATCCAGGTAAGTGACACACTTTTTTGTACCCTCCCTGGGTTACTTGTTATGTTTTAAGTCTGTTTTTGTGCTTGCTGTCACTTTTATCCCTTTTATCTTACTTTTAAAATTTGAATTCCCCATGCTCTCATCCTCTCACAAGAACAGCTGGGATTTCAAACCAGGAAGTGAATAGAGCTCCATTCGAGCTCCATTCACTCCTTGGCAGCAACAAAGATACTACCAAGGTAGGTCTGCAACTTTAGTTGATTGTAGCATGATGGGAACAGGATTGGGGTAGGAAAGGAGATTGCAGGATGAGAATCCTTTTTTTGTTCCCATCTGAAAATCTCCAAAGTCCAATGACTCTCTTTCCCACTATGATTCAGTAGCCTGTTTGACTGTGGGTGTCTCATTCCACTCACTTGTGAGAATGATCAATTAGTGGGTGCAGTGTGGATGTGGTCTGGTTGTCCCTCCCTTGGGGATTCCCAATGAAATCTTTAGTAGAGAAACCTCAGGTTACGGAGATTTTCAGACGCGATTTTCTGCAGTATTTATTCCAAAACAGCCCCATTGCTGCCGTGCGGCACAGGAGCAGTTTTGGATAATGCCGTTCCTCTGCCGAACCCCTCCGTGTCACTTCCGTGACAGAATGGAGGAAGCTGCATCATATTTCACTCACGGGGAACAATCGTGAATGAAATATGACGCGGCTTCCTCCATTCTGTCATGGAAGTGACACGGAGGGGTTCGGCAGAGGAACGGCATCGTCCAAAACTGTTCCCCTGCCGTGCGGCAGCAACGGAGCTGTTTTGGAATATATACTGCAGAAAATCGTGTCTGAAAATCTCCTACTTCTGGTGCTTGGGCGGGGAGGACAAAACCTCTGAAGAGAATAGCTGTGTTTTCTGTGGTCTACACTCTTGAAACCCTTTCCAGATTTCCCCCTTTAAAAATAAATAAATAGATGGCTTGCCATTATAGTACAATAACACCGTGATCCTGATTTGTTAACTGTTGAAAATCAGTATTCAGAGGTGTTTACTGCATGGGAATGTTTTCCAAAGATTTCTTTACTGCTTTTCCACTCATCAAAGTGTTGCCACCACAGTGCTATTTTTTTTAAAAATATTCTAATTATTTTAAGGTAATAGTGTAATAGCACTATTTTGTCATAGAATCATAGAATCATAGAATTGCAGAGTTGGAAGAGACCACGAGGGCCATCCAGTCCAACCCCCCTGCCACGCAGGAAATCTTGATCAAAGCATCCTCGACAGATGGCCATCCAGCCTCTGTTTAAAGATCTCCAAGGAAGGAGACCCCACCATGCTCTGAGGGAGTGTGTTCCACTGCCGAACAGCTCTTACTGTCAAAAAGTTCCTCCTCATGTTGAGGTGGAATCTCTGTTCCTGGAGCTTGCACCCATTGCTCCGTGTTCCAGTCTCTGGAGCAGCAGAAAACAAGCTTGCTCCATCCTCAGCGTGACATCTCTTCAAATACTTAAACAGGGCTATCATATCGCCTCTTAACCGTCTTTTTTCCAGGCTAAACATACCCAGCTCCCTAAGCCTCTCCTCATAAGGCATCGTTTCCAGACCTTTCAACATTTTAGTTGCCCTTCTCTGGACACGCTCCAATTTGTCAATATCCTTTCTGAATTGTGGTGCCCAGAACTGGACACAGTATTCTAAGTGAGGTCTGACCAAGGCAGAATAGAATGGCACTATTACTTCCCTTGATCTAGACACTATACTTCTTTTGATACAGCCCAAAATCGCATTGGCCTTTTTAGCTGCCGCATCACACTGTTGGCTCATGTTCAACTTGTGGTCTACTAGGACTCCTAAATCCCTTTCGCACGTAGTCTCATTCAGCCAGGTCTCTCCCATCCTATATTTATGCATTTCATTTTTCCGCCCTAAATGCAGTACTTTACATTTCTCCGTATTGAATTTCATTTTGTTAGCTTTGGCCCAGCTCTCCAGTCTATCCAGGTCATTCTGAATTTTGATCCTGTCCTCTAGGGTATTAGCTACTCCTCCCAATTTGGTGTCATCTGCAAATTTGATAAGTATGCCCCTAATTCCCTCATCCAAGTCATTGATAAAGATGTTGAATAGCACTGGGCCCAGGACAGAAGCCTGTGGTACCCCACTGGTCACATCTTTCCAAGACGAAGAGGAGCCACTGCTGAGCACCCTTTGGGTTCGGCCGGTCAACCAATTACAAATCCATTGAACAGTTAACTTGTCTAGCCCACATTTTAGAAGCTTGTTTGCAAGAATGTCATGGGGAACCTTGTCAAAGGCCTTACTGAAATCAAGGTATGCGATGTCCACAGCATTCCCTTCATCTACCAAGCTGGTAACTTTATCAAAAAAAGAGATCAGATTAGTCTGGCATGACTTGTTACTCTGAAACCCATGTTGACTTTTTGTGATTATGGCATTGCCTTCTAAATGTTCACAGACTCTTTGTTTAATGATCTGCTCTAGAATCTTCCCTGGTATTGATGTCAGACTAACTGGACGATAATTGTTGGGGTCCTCTTTTTTCTCCTTTTTGAAGATGGGAACAACGTTTGCCCTCCTCCAGTCTGCTGGGACTTCTCCTGTTCTCCAGGAGTTCTCAAATATTATTGCCAATGGCTCTGAGATTATATTTGCCAGCTCTTTCAATACTCTTGGAGTCATCTTGTAATAGCATTATTACAGCTTAGTGAGTACAAATGAAATGGTTTTTGAACAGAAAAACCTGAAACAACTGACTGGCATGATAATCACTTTTGTTTTTCACAGGAGAAAGACACCATAAAATGGCAAGGTATGGTGTGGCCTTTTTCTCTTCCTGTGCCACCTCTCATGATGAGGATTTGGGGAGTGATGGGTATGCTGTAATGACATCATCCTTTATTACAGGGAATATTACAGGGAACTCTGGTGGTGCAGTGGTTAAATGCCGGTACTGCAGCCACAATGTTGTGAGTTCCATCCTACAGGGCTCCAAGGTTGACTCAGCCTTCCATAGGTTGGTAAAATGAGTACCCAGCTTGTTGGGGGCTATTTATTATTTATTATATGTACTTATAGATATGCAAACATATACATTTCCCCTTAGGGAGAAACATAAACACGTCAATGTCTGGGGGCTGAGCTTTCAGTACATCACATCACATTTATGTATTTATGTATGTATTTATTTAGTATCTTGGCTTTCACCTATCATTGGATTCAAGGTGATGTATAGCATCTTAAGAAACAGTATAATTTTAAAAATTCTTAATAGCATAGTTAAAACACAATTAAAATAAATTTGATGTTAAAAACACTAGTTAAAAACAGCAAGAAAAACGTTAAAACAGAATCAAAACAGAATGAAATAAAAAAACACCACACATACACACCCATTAAAATCTTTATCTGCTGCAACATACTAAGAACTGAATGCCTCCTTAAGTAAAAAGATCTGCCAGAAGAAAGACAACAGGGAGGGGGCCAACCAGACCTCCTGGGGAAGGGAATCCCACAACTTGGGAGCAGCCACTGAAAATGCTGTCTCTTTTGTCCTCACTAGATGTGCCAAAAAATCATGTTCCCAACCATGCCAGAAGATTGCTAGAAGAACAGAGAAGGTGGCCATACCAGACACCCGCATCCTTTAGCCATTTTGGGGGCGTAGTGCTGCCATGGAAAAAGCTCTATTTTCCTATTGACAGGGACAAGCCGCTAATAGAAAGGCTGCATTATTCCCCCAGTAGACTGGAGGATGTCATCATCTGATAATCTTGCCCCTTCCTGTTCTTCTTGCTATATTTTGATGTGGTTTTTGCTGCGTCTGATATTTCCTCAGAGAAAGCCTTCTTCTCTAGGTCTAAGCACGTGGGCAGGCTCATATGGGGGAAATAAATTTTTTCAAGTAGTCTGGCTGCAAGCCATGTAGGGCTTTAAAGATCATACCCAGCACTTTGAATTCTGCTTCAAAGGGGATCAGCAGCCAGTGGAGTTGTTTCAGCAGGGGTTATATGTTCCCTATAACCTGTCCCAGTCAGCAGCTGGATGAAGCATTTTGGACATGCTACAGCTTCCAAACAGTTTTGAAAGGCTGCCCTATGTAGAGTGTGCCTTGTTGCTGAGGTGATGAAATAGTTTTTTTTTGGGGGGGGTGCTTATTTAAGTGGAAAATCACATGTCCATACCTTGGATTTAGGGGTTTGTTTATTTTTAAACATTGTTCGGCAGCAGCAACTTGGGGAGAATAAAAATGTGAGTAATTCACCCACACCCACCATCTTGAATTGCAGGTATGCCAATTTGAACAGCAAACGTGGATTGCTTCACATACCTGTGATCTTGCCAAAAAAAGTGGAGACAAATGGATGCTGATGTGAATTAGTGAAACAACATCTCAGGTTTTCGGCCAAATTGATCACCAACAGTGGTCCGCCCTGGCCTCACATCGGGAGGCATGGAGACGCACTATCCACAATGCTGCAGCCTTATTTGAGAATTCACGCTGAACAAGTCTTGAAGAGAAACGACAATGCAGAAAGAATCACAATCCGGAAACATCACCCAAGGAGACCTTCTGCTGTGCTTTTTGCAACCAGACTTGTCTATCTCGGATTGGCCTTTTTAGTCATCAGCGCACTTGCAGAAAGCGTGGGATGAGCCCTTCTTGAATCTTGGTTGCGAAGAAAAGCCAGAGAGAGAGAGAGAGAGACACCAATCCACATTTTGTCCCTTGTCTAGATAAGCCCCAGATTATCTTGCCCAGTGGTTTCATGCAGATGTTAAATATCATGGGAGACAAAACTGAGCCCCGAGGGATCCCACAGGCAAATGGCCGTGCCATGAAGTTGAGCAGGAATCCCCCAGCACCACCTTCTGAGTTCGTCCCTCCAAGAAGGAATGACTGTAGAGCAGGACCCCCAAGTCCCATCCCAGAGAGGCAGTTCAGAAGGATACCATGCTCTAGGTCAGAACTAATCATCTAGAGGAGTTATTCCCGATCAATCTACTGAATTTCATGTCCTCTCTGCTGCACCTGCTGCCACTTGAATCTTTTATCCTTGGCTTAATGTCATTTAGAAGGTTTGTGGCTTCAAAAGAGCCCAAAACATTCTGCTACCTCGACTAGAGCAGCAGTTGGTCTGCTTTCCCCCTACACATTAAGGTGCACAATACAAAGGATGATCAAGATTTTTTCAGCACCTGTGGGCAAAAATTGCACAAGCAGCTCTCTCTGATAGTAAAAATAGAGCAATATCAAATTAAATGGTTAACAGATTTACTGTCTTACATGATAAACAAAATCAGTTTTTGAACTGGCCTCATTTTGTGTAATGGTTGATCTGGCTCTACTTTGATATTAAATATAGCATAAAGATCTATAGAAGACTTGGCAGGCCTACAATTTGGGAAGGACCTAGCTTTAATTTATAGCTTAAAAGTCAAATGGGGCATTAAAAGAATGGAATGATCATGCTCTATGATTAACCTGGGTATGCAGTCCCTCTGAGCAATCTGTACATGCCCAGAGGGAACAATAGCAGAATAGCAGAAGCGAGAGGACCATATGCCCTTCTGCATACCTAGGTATGTAGACATGGAGACAGTTGAAAAATATCCTTTTTCCTTTTATTTAAAGTTCTACAAAATTACTACAAAACAAACTACATTCTGGCTGCTTGAAATGATGTAGACTTCTCTTCACTAGAAAGCAAAGAAGCTCTGTGTCTCTCTCACACAGACTGACAAAGACAGTTTTGTTTTTCACACAGAGAGCTGATTAGAGCTAACACATAACACAGGAAACTTCTCACAGAGTTGCATAGATAAGACTTTCACATGAACTCAGCGGTTAGGCCTCTGTAACATGGGCCCGCTTTCAAGAAAGATAAGACACAGCTGGTGAGAAGAACCCACAGTTACTACCATTTGTTTATATAAAATAACCTTGCAGACAGGCCTGCTTTTAATTGAAAGTCAAGCCGGCCTGTATTTTTGCCTACAGTGAGAATTTATTGTTAGGATTCTGGGACTGTATGTTCCATTATCCTTGACAGTTTTCACTCCCACAAATGGATACCTTCAACAATCAGATTAGCAGATCAAACCCACCTTCCAGTGCCCAATCCTAAAACATTGTACACTAAATACAGGATGTGTAGGTGAAGAGAATCATGTGATATGCCAAATAGATGTCTTTGGGAATTAGAGTGAGAATCTCAGGAAAAAAGAACATATGAAATATATAATCTAGTTTGATTGTTCTGTGCCTTCAAGTCATTTCTGACTTATGGCAACCCTAAGGTGAATCAATCATAGGATTTTCTGAGGCTGAGAGCGTATGACTTGCCCAAGGTCACCCAGTGGGTTTTCATGGCCAAGCAGGGATTCAAACCCTGGTCTCCAGAGTGGTAGTCCAACCCTCAAACTGCTATGCCACATGGGCTCATGTTACCCTCAATTTAAAAGAGACTTCTTAATGCCCCCTGGTTTGTAGACTAGCTAATCTCTGGCAGAAAAAACTTTATTAATAAGCATAAAAGCTGTGCTAATTTTGGTGATTAAAATAATGTGAGGGGTCTCTATGTAATGATTTTTTTAAACATGTGTCAACGGAATAATAATAATCCTATTTCCAAACTGATCAATTATACAATTATTTTATATGGTATAAAATTCAGGCCAAAGTAATCTAACATCTTATGAATGAGAGGCACTACAAGTGGTGACATTTTCCATCACATTCATTTTTATGGATTACCTTTATCTAGAAAGCAATAACACAGAGAGAATTGAGACTGAAATATATTTATTCCCTCTAGAGTATTGTTAACTGAATATCCTTGGTGCTTGCCAGTTCCTTCCCAGAGGTGAGATACAATTTCATCTGCACTTTCAAAATTCAAATGCAATTCCCCTTTTCCAAAGACTAGACTTTTGATTAGCTCATAAAATTGTATAATGGGCTGATACATAGCGGTGTTTTTTTAAAAAAAATATTCAGAAAACTCACCAAGCTTTATGGGAGTCCCAGAGTTTGCTCAACATAGAAGAGTGAGCTAGGAGAGAAATGAATGTAAATACTTCTGATGAAATAATATTAATGTGCTATATAACTTCTGAGAAAATGTAGTGAAACCCTACTCCCATATTCCTACCACAGTTTATTTTTTAACCTTGCAAGACACATGAGTATCCTGAAATGTCTTTCTTTTGTTCAGAGATATCAGTTTGGGGAAAGAGGATATTGGGGCATTATGCTAAACCTCATCTATACATATTGCAAACTATTTCAGTGGAGATTTTTCTCAAAAGATAACAATCTACCTGAGGCTAAAGAAGCACTCATATATTTACTTTTCCCTGGAGAAATTCACCAGTAATCCAGGAAAGAATACACTGCAACCTGAAGCTTATGCCAGTCTCCCAGAAGGTAAGAAACCACTGCTGTAGTCAAGCTGCCACAGTCTCTATAATGGGTCAAAATTATTTTAGCCCACCGATCTTGCCTATGAATGTTCAAATCAAATAAACTCACTGTTTTCAGTATTATTTTTTGCTGTTGCAAACTAACAGGTACCCTTTCTCAATAATGCATCACTACTATTAAATATTTATACAGCAGTTCGGAATACTTACTTTGACCGCCCATGCAGTGTGACTGGTACCTATCTGAATTATGAGGCTGCCATGGTGATGGTCAACTGTAAATTCTGTATGTGATGAATGCTTGACCAACAAAACAAAATCAGTATGATGTGAGTGGCTGACAAACAACAATGGACATATGGCAAAAGGGTTTATTTCTCCCTCAAGTAACATAGTGTTTAGAAGAGTACTGATGAGAAGACTTTTTTATAATGAGAACAGAATGCTTACTTGGGGAAAGTGCAGATGGCATGGAGAGGGTCTAGGGTGGTAGCCATTTGTGAGAACATTCTCAAAGGCTCTCTAGCTATGAAGTAGTCTGCACAAGAATATCTGCTAACCCATTCTCAACAGGAGCGTATAACTTTAGGAATAAGCAGTACAACAGGAAACAGACTGACTCATTCGGGACTAGGGTAGGCAAAGTATGTATGGCTCATATCTTCCCCACCCCTGCTCTAGACTCAACTTCAGGACAAATTATAGTATCTCTCAGTTTTACAAAGCTAGAGGTGAGAATATATGCTCCCTAAATTGTCATCATCTCTGGTACAAACCAAGTGAACATTCCAGGTTACTCAAACCATCATTTATTAACATGCAAAACTACTACTAGTGGATCTTTGTTGTTGTTGTTGTTGGTACATGCCTTTAAGTTGACTCCGACTTATGGAGACTCTAGCCTATGGTTTTCTTGGCAGGGGTGATTCAGAGGATGTTTGCCATTGCCTTCCTCTATGGTTGAGAGAATGTGACTTGCTCATGGTCACCCAGTTTCCATAGTCGAGTGGGAATTCAAACTCTAGTCTCCTAAAACCCTAGTCGAACATTTAAAACACACCACCATGCTCGATATACCCACACTGTATACTAGATAATAATTAAAGCAGTGCAAGTATATGTGTGGTCTATTTTACTCAGCAACATTACTTTGTAACTAGACAGAAGCTGCAAAAATTGGCAGTACTGGAACTTGCCTAATTCTCTTCTTTTGCTTCAGTAATTTATTGACTAGTTGCCAAGACATATGAAATCAAATTTTATGCCAGCAGTTTAACTTAATTAAATGCAGAAAGGTAGGTTTTTTATTGTTTCAATGTAAAGTATCTTCAAGGTTCCTGAAGCAATATGCAGTTTATAGTCTGAATCCTATTGGTTAGTTACAATAAAATAAACCCACTGAATTCATTGAGCTCAGTGGTGAGTAAACATTTGTGCAGATTCCATTGATTCAATTGGTTTACTCTAATCGGACAAACAATAAAATTCAGACCTGGGTTTCCCCCTGGTGATGGTGTTCAGGTAAGCATTGTTTGATTTTTATTTATTTATTTATTTATTTATTTTGTGGTTCCACAGTTACTTCAAGGACTTTATCAGATGGGGCTGTAATCACAGAATTACACATGACAGCACCGCAAATGGATCCCTGTTATCATACAACGTCATTGTCTTCCAATGGTCAATGTATGCTCCACCCGTTAATTACTCATCACTTTTAATTGATGGGAAAATCCATGAAAGCCCTCAATATCATTCTTTTTGCAGTATTGTCAAGCATGCAAAATTACTTTCTGCTGTAACCACACGATTACAGCATGAATGGGCAGTCCTTTCCCCCCCTCCCCTTTCGCAATGAGAACACATGATGCACAGGACACTCTTTTAATGAACTGTCACCTTTTCTTGGTACGTTTTTATGTTTGTTTAGAGAGATTATCAGACAGGAACAAAAAAAGTGTCCCCGTCTTGCTATATTCTTTCCCACCCCCGCTCCTGTCTCTGTCCCAGCACAATAACCCCATGTTTCAGACCTACCTTTTTATGTGACAACCCCCTTCCTCGGCAGCCCGGGAGTAAATGGAGCTCGAACAGAACCCCATTCACTTCCTCATTGGAGTTCCCGGCTGTTCTTGCGAGAGAATGAGTGCATGGGAAATTCAAAAATAAAAAGCAAAAAGTGATACCAGGCACAAAAGCACAGTTAAAAAAAATACAAGTAACCTGGGGAGGGTACAAAAAAGTGTGTCACTTACCTCCTTGTCCCAATTGCACCTAGAAGTGTTTGGCATGGCCCTCCCAGTGATGCTGGCATCGCACCAGCATAACGGGGCACCGTTTCACTTGCCAGTCATTCCATGACAGAAATGGAATGGGTGATCTATTCACGGCTTAAGCCATGAATAAAAAGGAGCATCGGCAGCATGGAACCAGCACGGGGACATAATGGGACAGGGATAATGTTGTCTGAAATTAAAGCCCTTTTGCAATCTCCTGGCATCCTTGTCATGCCATATTTAGGGCATCTGAAAATGTCCTAAGTGTTTATTTCTTAATTTCTTTCATTATTCATGTGTTCTTGGTATGTTTAAACAAAGTCGCATCTTCTCATGACAACAGCCCATACAAAAATCTTGCCCATACAAAATCATGTAAGTAAAATCCCATTCTTAAACTGCTAGTGGTGGTTATGCAATGATTCCATATTGCTAGTATTGTGTGATTATGGCAATGTGTGATAATTACTGTAATCATGCCACTATGTTTCCGCTTTCCTCCATAGTGGAATTACAGTGTTTTTAGACACAACTCTGATAAAGTCCCAACTGAAGGAGACTAAGCAGAATAGAGTTCACTCATCAGAGACTGCTGCCACACTGCAGAAATAATCCAGTTTGACACCGCTTTGACTGCCATGGCTCAATGTTATGGAATTCTGGGATTTGTAGTTTTGTGGGATAGCTAGCCTTCTCTGTCAGAGAGTTCTGGTGCCACAACAAACTACAAAACCCAGGATTCCATAGGATGGAGCCATGATAGTTAACTCAGTGTGAAACTTCATTATTTCTGCAGTGTGGCAGCAGCCAGAATCTGTTAAATTTTGGCTGCAAAGCTATTTACATAGCTTTTTACTTATTTACATAAGTAATCATCAGTTGTCCACTTCTAGTGTAGAGAAACAGGAAAAGTTGAAAGTAGGTGAGAATAAAATAATAATGGTTGGCACTCTTTGTGAGGCATAAAACATTTGAGTAGAATAAAGACAGCTGCCAGAAAGTATTTACCAACTCATTCTGGTTAAAGGCCTGCATGTCTCTCATTTATAATCTAAACTGTTATAACTTAACCTATTACAATATAATTTCATTCATACCTTATTATATAGCTGGGTGACTATAATGAATTCTGCCCCTTTGAAAATTGCTATAATGAATTGTAATTAAGAAACTAATCATAGTTGGCATGTTCTATAGAAGGAGAATGCAGTGGTATGCCTTTTAAAAAGTTAGCTTGCCAAAATCATATTACACCTGAGCATTAGCTCCTACATAGTAGTATTATAGCCTGTGGGGCCCAATTCAGCATTTTGCATGTGTGTGTGTGTGTGTTTTTAAAGGACTGGCTTCTTACATATGATGTGCTTCAGTGTTACCTCAAGCCCACTAAGGATTATCTTCTATACTTATCAATCACCTTTGGACAGCAAGAATATGTGGTGGGGGGAGTGAAGGGTGGCCCTTCAGATGCTGTTGGATTGCAGCTCCCAGCATTTCTCATCATTCTCAACTCTGTGTTGGCTATGGATGCTAGAGCTGCAGTTCATCAGTATCTGGAGGACCATACTTTGCTTATCCATGGTGATCTCAGTTGCTAAACGAACATACATTTACATTCAGATAACAGTTAAGAACTTTTCACTGTAATTCCCATTTTGAAGGGAGGATAAAATGGGTGCAACCACGTTTAACTATGTGTTGTAGTATTTTATTTGTATGCTGTTGTTATATGCCTTCATATCTTTTTGACTTATGGCAACCTTAAGGAGAACCTATCATGGGGGTTTCTTGCCATGATTTGTTCAGGCTGGTTTGCCATTGCTCAAGATCACCCACTGTCTTTTCATGGATTAGCAGGGATTCAAATCCTGGTCTCCTGAAATCCTAGTCCAACACTCATACCACAACATCACACTTCCTGGAATATAAAGCTTGAATTGTGAGAATGCTATTTTCTCCTAATCTTGTTTGCTGCCACACTGAGATTTATGGTTTCACCCCAGTGGTGGAAAGCAGTCACCTGTAGAAGGTTCATTTGCATCCCCATTTCCTGGCAGGTGAAAACTATCTTGTTTAGGTTGACTTCTTTTTCATCCTAGTATTTTAATACTCTGGTAAGTGGAAAGATGGAGTATAAATTATTCTAACAAAATTCTAGTTTAGTGTTTTCCATGTCTGCTTCTGCTTCTTCCAGTGACAATTTTCTTCTTCTTCTGGAACCAGTCATTCAGGCACTCTCAGCTAATTGAGGGCTAGTGTTATGAACATGATGACATTGTGAACCTACATAGCTAATCAGATTGGATTGCATGACAACACCACAAGGGACAAACAGCTTCATTTGATACCTAAGCAGCTCATCCTGTGTCCATCATGTGTGTGTTCCCACTTAATAACTAAACATTTTAACATTATAATGCTGTAGCTAAACAGATCTCTCTCTCTCTCTCTCTCTCTCTCTCTCTCTCTCTGGCTTTTCTTCACAAACGAAGATTCAGAAAGGAATCATCCCGCGTTTTCTGCAAGCGCGCTGATGACTAAAAAGGCCAATCCGAGATAGACAAGTCCGGTTGCAGAAAGCACAGCAGAAGGTTTCCTTGGGTGATGTTTCCAGGTTGTGATTCTTTCTGCGTTGTCATTTCTCTTCAAGGCTTGTTGGCGTGAGTTCTCAAATAAGGCTGCAGCATTGTGGATAGTGTGTCTCCATGCCTCCCTATGTGTGGCCAGGGCAGACCATTGTTGGTGATCAATTTGGCCGAGCCTGAGATGTTGTTTCAGGGAGTCCTTGTAAACAGATGTAGGTATGTGTCAATATCATTAAATACAACTATTCCAATGGAGAGAAACAGAGTAAGAGAGAGAACCAGAGCAAGACACACATTTTCTTGTCCATTGTTGAAAATTACTGGAAGGGGAGGAGACTTTCTGATCCCACTGAAAATGTTGGCAAAATAACAATGGTATAATTTGGCTTATCCCTGAATATCTTATATATCCCCTTCTTCTAAAGTTATGGTTAGAAAATATATCTCACATCCACAGAGGTCATACACATAAACACATGTGATATGGGTTATTTTAATGGAAAATTTGGGTTATGGGTAGATTGTCTTGTATTTGATTTTTGCCATCAGACCAAAAAACCCCAGATTCCAGTTAATATTCATGTGGCCAGAAAAGCACTAGCTCACATAAGGAGAGTCATACTTACTTCCAATAGATTATTTGTTTAGATGATTAGTCTATAGTTTGTACCTAGTGATGTTAGTGAAAATCAAACTGGAGAAGTTTAAAACAGATGTTCCTCTAGTGCAGTTACATTAGTCACATTCAAGGGAAGTTCAGATATTTCTAAATTTGACTTGTGCCCATATTGACCCATAGTGGAATTTAAACCTTTGCTAGCCAATTCTGGCGACATCCCATCCTTATCTCAGAAATTAACCTGGTGATAGGGCAGGCGCAGCAACAGGCATATCTTTTTGTTCCTTTATTCTCTCCAGAGACATCTGCTTTCATTTCTCTTTATAGCATCTCTTTAGAGCCTAGTATGCTGAAACAGATATTTAACAAGTGCAAAGATGCTGGAAAACTTGGTTTCTAAGGGCCTCTTTGCAACCAAGGAGATTATCAGATGTGTCCAATAACCCAGGACAGGGTCGAGGGATAGATCGCTATCTGTCTCCCTTTTCAGATGATGTCGTCCCTGTCTGGGAGGCTCCCATCCTGCTGCTATTCCTCCCCCACCCCCGCTTCTTCTTATTCATGGCTTAAGCCATGAATAAGAAGCCCATTCCGTTATAATGGAATCACGGGCATTTGAAAATGTGCCCCGTTGTTCTGGCATGATGCCAGCAGCATGCGACGTCACGAGGAGGTCTGTGCTGAAGACTTCTGGGTTCTATCGGGACAGCCAGGTAAGTGTTTGTTTTGTTTTTATTTTCAAATTCCCCACGCGATCGTTCTCTCGTGAGAACAAGCGGGATTTGGCTTCACTGCAGTAAAAGCAGCTTTAGGACAGCTGCCTTTACTACAGTGAAGCCAAGGGGAGGGGGAGCAGTTCCTATAACAGAATAGTGTCTGGGAAAAAAAATCATTCTGTTACTGGGATGGGAGTGGAGCGGGAGTGTTTCGGGGGGGGGAAGTAGCGGTACACTACAGCAGTAGTTTCCAGGGACACATATGATAATCTCCCAAAGTTTAGAAAAAATAGTTCTTTGGATGACAAGTTCCAGAATTTCCTAGCATCCTTTCTGAGAGTGGTGGTCGAAATAAGTAATTTTTCTAAGTTCAGCCCACAATCAGGTACATTTGGGAAATGGGTCATCACAGTGGGTGATGAAAGGGATCTAAGGATTTATGTGGTTTACTTAGTGCTCTGACAGGGAATTCTAAATACAAATCCCAGAATTCCATGGGATGCAGCCATGACTGTTAAAATGGTATCAAAGCCCAATGCGATTTTGGACTGCATCAATAGAAGTATAGTGTCCAGATCAAGGGAAGTAATAGTGACGCTCTATTCTGCCTTGATCAGACCTCACCTAGAATACTGTGTCCAGTTCTGGGCACCACAGTTCAAAAAGGATATTGACAAATTGGAGCGTGTCCAGAGGAGGGCGACTAAAATGGTGAAAGGTCTGGAAACCATGCCTTATGAGGAGAGACTTAGGGAGCTGGGTATGTTTAGCCTGGAAAAAAGACGGTTAAGAGGCAATATGATAGCCCTGTTTAAGTATTTGAGGGAATGTCAAGCTGAGGATGGAGCAGGCTTGTTTTCTGCTGCTCCAGAGACTGGAACACGGAGCAATGGGTGCAAGCTCCAGGAACAGAGATTCCACCTCAACATGAGGAGGAACTTTTTGACAGTAAGAGCTGTTCGGCAGTGGAACACACCCCCTCGGAGCGTGGTGGGGTCTCCTTACTTGGAGGTCTTTAAACAGAGGCTGGATGGCCATCTGTCGGGGATGCTTTGATCGTGATTTCCTGCATGGCAGGGAGTTGGACTGGATGGCCCTCGTGGTCTCTTCCAACTCTTCAATTCTATGATTCTATGAAAGTGTTATAAATGGGCAATGTGGAAGGGGGAGAGGGAGAGGGAGAGGGATCAGGAAAGGATGTATTGTGTGAAGAAGCCTCATTCTCACCTCCTCCCTCGCCAGTTCTCTTGGCTACCTTTGTCTTCTCCTTCTTTCTCCATCCATTTCTTTCTGTTTTTTCTCCTTCGACCTCTACTTTTCCTACCCACACTCAGTATCTAGCTTCTCTGTCTCTCCTACTCTGCTCCACCGCTCCCCAAGAAAAATTTGAAACCATCAGTGGGGTATGCTAGATTCTCTGCACTTTTAACTGTAAGTTTATCAGCATCATTATCATCACCATCTTCTCCTCCAAACAATTAGTGCTTATTAGAAAGATGATTATTCTTTTTTTTGGGGCGGGGGGGGGGGGAGTTCCACAACCTGACTGAAAAGAAAAGAAAATATAGCCAATGAAGGGTACTGATTAATGGGAGCAAGCCATTAACTGCAGAATTTGGAAAATACTCTTTTTAATTGGAAACTTTTTTGGGGTTGGACTACAACTCGAATGCGTTAAAACCAGTGCTTGCAAAAGTGTTAAAAAACAGTTCTGGGAACAGGTTTTTGTTTGTTTGTTTGTTTTTGTTCAAAGGAGATCTTAGAAAATTTACTTTGAGAGGATTACTACTCGTGAGCAGTTTTAAAAGCAGTATTCACAAAGCTATTAAAAAACAGACCTGGAATTTTTTTTCCCCTTGTGCAGTGCAGAGCTTGGAAAATATAATTTCCAACTGAGAAATACATTCTTATTTATTATAATGTGTGCTTTTTATTTGAATGGCATGCTCTGAGCAACTGTGGTTGATGTGATGTTTCCAATATATCATGCTGAATGATTTGAGTTGCCTCATACACATCACCAGGGCCAGTCCATAGAGCTCAGGTCCTAAGCCTAAAATATTAAGGTAAGCTCAATCTTAAAGGTAAGTGGCAATTGACATAAAACAAGCAGGTCCCCAAACTACTTGTTTGCTCCTCTCCCAAAGGGAAGTTTGCCCATCTGTTAGTGGTTCCATTTTCCCCTTTGTGCTGATGTGCTACAACAGTATTTTGTATTAATGCATAGCACTTCTACCGATGACTCATTCTTACCTTCCAAGCTGCAGCAGAAAGAATATAGGACATTAGTTCAAGGTTGAAAAGGCTAGAATGGTTTTTTGTACTCTTCCTTGTGAAGAGCAAGCTATTCCTTTTAACTGCAGTGTATCTCTTTGAATTTTTATTATCAGCACTTGCAAATCAAAAGAGAAGCCACCGCTCCTAGAACGCATGAAATATATGAGGTTGGTGGTTTTTAAAAGGGCCATGAAAGGTAGTCTGAAAGGTCATTTTGAAATCTAGTATCTTAGAACCTGAATGTGTCATGTCTAGACATATGAAATATAGTATTCTGGATAATAAAACAATGGATATGAATCACTGAAAAGTCAAGTATTAATTGCAAAGTTAAAAACATGCTTAAGTATACCACCTAAAATTAGAGGACTGATATTTAAGCAAGGGGTCCTTCTATCAAGTGAAACCTTTTCATCCAATGCAACTTTGACTTTTGTAAAGAAAGAAGCAATGCTGTGCCTCCCATCTGACGCATTCCTGTATGGTTCAGGAATCCTCTCTTACAGTAGAGAATGCAGGAGGAGAAGTCAGCAGAAGCCACCTGAAAGCAGGAGCATTCTGGCTGTAATTTCAGTTGAGGAAACTCCTGCCATACTAAAATCAGAACTGTGGAGCAACCCAACCTAATATTTTCAATGCCATATTGTCTGATCTTGCAAGCTAAACAGGGTCACCCCTGGTTAGTACTTGGATGGGAGACCACCAATGAATAGCAGGTGCTGTAAGCTATATTCCTGAGGAAGGAAATAGAAAAACCACCTCTGAGTATTCCTTCCTTAAGAAAAGCCTAGAAAATTCATGGGGTCGATGAGCTCTATGGTTGGCCTCATGTGAAATTGAGATAGATCCACACCAGTTCGTCTGAGGTGTTCCCAGACATGCTGCCACTCCTCCTGGGTTTGCCTATGTCCTATTTAATGAATTTGTGCCCTGCTGAGGAGCAGGGGCAGATTGCATCTCGTCTGCCTTGGTTGGCATGGCATTGGGAAGCGCCAGCCTTACTGACCATTTCTATTGCCATTGTGCTGATTGCTCCATGTGTCTTGGACGCTTTGCTCATTTTACTTCTTATACTGCTTGTGGGGACCATGGTTACTATACGTAACCAGCGGCACAGGTTCCCAGGACTTGGGTTCCTTGCAGGAACCCTTTACACTTTTAATTACTCCTGTTTCTCTGAAGAGATCTGCCACTGATTGCAACCTAGTTAACAGTTGCTCCCAAGTAATGTTGTCTATTTCTATTGGTCCCATTGTCATTTTCGTCTGCACATTTAATCCTCCATAAAGGAGCTCCTTAAACTCATCATCATCAAACTCGTTCTCATTGGTGACCGTGCATAGGGTGACTTTCTGGGCCAGGATTGCTAGAAGCTTTTTCTGGGCAACAAAAGCCTCAGGATTCTCACCAGGCTCCTGCTTCTTCATGACATATAATACATTAGCCATCTGTCTCAGCCAATCATTTCCCTCATCCACTTGTACATGCTGAGGTGGGCTAAATCCATAGCTGCTAACATGGATTCCACAGCCGGGAGGCCTGCTGCGGAGAGGCAGAGCATTGCCAACTGGGTGAGGTCTTGGCCATTTGTGGTGGATATGTGTATGTGACTGCATTTATCCACACAATCCCAGTTTCCTTATTGTGAGGTCCCTGCTGTTCCGATATGGCTTTAGCCTTGACAGCATTTCAGGGAATTCTCTCCTCCATGGTCATGCTATCCTGCCTGCCATTTGCTAAGGTCCTAGTGGTGGTCTTAGTCCTAAGAGGGTAAAGCAGCATGGGCTCCTCTCAATTGGGCTTGCTCTCATTTGGCCAAATGAGAGGGGAAAGAGGGCCTTAGGGTCCTAAACTGAGTCCAGCCAAATACTTTTTTTTTTTGGAACCGGGGACCCCTCCTGTGATCCAGACAAAGTCCTAAACCCAACTCTAGGTCTGCTGCCACACATGATGCACAGCCTACAAATTCTCATCATCAGGGAGCTACCTTGTGAGGACCGATGCTTCCTGCCTACCAACAACAATCTAACGCTAATAATTTCATTAACTGTGTGGTGTCTGTGTTTTGTCCTAGTGCCTATCACTTGGAACCCACACCACGATAGTCCTAAAGTACAGGAGAGATTCCTGGGCACAGTCAGTGCTCAGCCCTTGTGCTCTCCTCTTTTGGTGTAAGAGGCGGCTGCCAAGCACTGACCAAGACAGAAAGGGGATAAAGATTCCCACCATGGTAGCCCTGCAGACTGGTTCCACAGTCACAAACTTTCATTCTTAAAAAGCCTGCCTCAGTCTCACTCCGATTTCCCTACATCTGACACCCCAAAACTGTGTGTGGTAACTTCATGAGAAAAGGGGTGTATCTGCAATCTCCAACAAATCATGTTACCCTAAACACTTGGGGGTGTAAAGGACCCTCTAAATATCATTATTACTTTAGGGAATTAATGTACTCAATTAGACAATACGAAAGGAGGGCAACAAAGCAGGACCTTTTAATCTATATATACCGGTACTTAAAAGGAGACGTTAAGCTAGATAGTACAATTAATTGATCTTTATTTGAGAAAGCAATAATAACAATGTTCACACACACACACTCAGGCTTCAAGCATTCATACAAGGTTAGCAAATCAAGTAGGAAGGATTGGGCTAGAGGAATAGAGTAAGGGGTTGTTTTCAGATGAGTTGCATTTGTGGAGAAAACCAGCAGAGTGGGGGTCCAGAAGCAGGGACAGCTACAGTCTACACAGTCTGGTGTGGTGTCAACAAGCAGGGGAGCTGTGCACACTTGAGTGCATTTTGAAAGGATTTTTTTATATCCAATAATTCCTTTCAGGCGATGGGATTTAGAGTGAAACACAATGCTTCTTGGAGGTTCTCAAGGTAAGACAATGGGCACTCCGGATGTGCTAATGACCCTTAATGTGTGGATACTTTGTAATTGAATAGAGGAAGCCACTCTTCTTGTTTGGGGTAAGGTAGAGGTAAGAGAATTCTTAACAAACTTGAATATCTCAGCTTGGGCTGATGGGATTAGCCAGATGTTCAGGCAAGAAGTTGCCCTATGGCTACCTTTTGTTGGAATTTGGGCTGGCTCCTCCTTAGTGCATACCTGACTGAGTCTCAGTGCTAGTTTTGGGGATTTCTGTTTCTTGGGAGTCCCCAGTTTACTGGCCACACTGTGGGAAGGCCACAGTTGATCCAATTATGAAATATTGCCAATTATTACAGTTATGAAGCAGGGAGTGTCAGGGTAGGTAACAGTAGGTTTAACTTTTTGCCTCCTCCGTGGTCCTGAATAGGATTGTACCCACATGTATACTATTGACAATATTTTGCAACACTTTGCATAAACAATGAAGTAAGAAAAATATGCTTTGCCAATTTCCCACATAGAAATGAACATGTTCATTGTGCTTTGGATATTAAAAGAATTAATCTTCATTGTTTCCTCTTGTTAAATAGTACAGAAGCCTAATCTATTAGTTCTAAATAAGAATGATCTGTCTTGTACCAGTTTTTGTCCCTGCTGTTCTAACTGGATTAATAATAAGACCCTACATTATCTATTTGGGTAATGATCTTTCCATATTTCATGATCTGCATATTAGTTTTCACATTGTTATGAAATGGGAGAATTACATTATGCCTATGGCACAGATCTACTCATATCAGATCTTGCATGCAATAATATAAATTCTTTCTTTGACATTTGGAAAGCTGAAAGCAGCCTTTGGAGGTTGTGTGAGTCCGAGAGGACAAAAGACAGGGAGAGGAGCTGCTTCACCCTTTTCCTTTTATTCATTTTCAGCTCACAAAACATTTCCTTAAATGGCATTTCTTTGTGGGTGTGTATGTAGGGCAGGGAGGAGATACAGAATAATCAGAAGGATGCACATATCTGCAAATCATGTCTACTTTGGGTTCTGGTGATGCTGAAGATAATATTGCAGTACTGTACTATGACAAATTTTATCTTTGTATTTTGCTGCTGACTTGTAAGTTTTTACAGATGCTTGCATTATTATCTTTTTTTGCACTTGCTGGTTTCTAATAGAGCAATTTATTATTAGAATTTTATTATGTCATTTCAGACAGGTTTCAGGGTTTTCTAAATAGGACAATGCACATTCTTTCCTATACAAGCAGTTCACAGAACTGCACATACAAGAAAGTGTGCTTTATTAGCCATAGCAAGTCAGGTCTAGCAGTGGATACAGTTGTCATTGCAGATAATGTTTGGCAGGACTAGCTCAAGACATTTCATTTCCTGCAGTGAAGGACTGTCATGCCCCATCCCCAGGACCCAAGTTCAGATGATGACACAGAAGGAAAGGGGAACATGTCAGTGCTTGAAACAGACAATTCCACTTCCCAGCAACCACAGGACACAAACACAGAGGTACCTACTGCAGCTGAACACAACTGAGAAAGGGAGGGCTTAGGATGCTCAGAGCACTGAAACAGCAAACGCTCATTAATCAGGCATCATCTGCAGGAGGCTGCCAGACCATAAATATCCTGGCATCTCCTTTAGGCAGTTGTTGCTGACAATCAACCATTCAGGAGGAAGCAGCACTTTCATCTGCTGGGAATCCCCCAACAGATAATGGTCCATCAACCAACCATTAGCCAAACAAACACTAATGAGCCTTGCATTTCTATACCCAGAAACTAACCATTCAATTACACAAATGTACATATACTCCCCGTCAGGCTTTCACAGCATATAAACTCCACACACACACCTACCCAACCATTCTCTGAAGATGCCAGCCACAGATGCAGGTGAAATGTCAGAAAGAAACTCTTGCAGGACATGGCCTCACAGCCCGGAAAAAAACCAAGGAAAATTTATGGATGCCAGCTGTGAAAGCCTTCGACTTCACACACCCTCTTGAATTGACACCTTGGACTTATTGCTGTATCTTACTAACCTGGACTACCTGGACTTTGATAATGGTATATGATTGGCTGGTAAACTCCTGCATATGACTGAGGCTGTTACTGACTTTGCTTGGCATGTGCCCGTGGCTGGCCTCCCAAGGCAGGACAAGGGCAAGATAGCTCTTCCCTTTATTTCATGTGCCAGAATGGCAGTTGACATACACCACAACACTGGTGACAAGGCCGGCATACTCCACTGCTCCTGACATTAAGGGCTTGTCTATATGAGGCAATAAAATGTGGATTGGTGCACAGTAACACCAATTCACAGCAGAATCTATTTGTCTCCACATTTTCTTGGCAAGATTGCAGCTATGCAAAGCTATCCATGTTTGATGTTCACATGGGCATGGCCTGCGAATCGAGATGGTGGGTGCAAGTGAATTACTCACATTTTTATTCTCCCCAAGTTGCTGCTGCCGAACAGTATCTTTTTTTTAAAAAGTAAAGGCAAGGTGCAGAAGTGCAACCTTCTGCTTAAACAAGCTTAAAAGCGGGGGGGGGGGACTGTTTCATCACCTCAGCACACAATTGCTACTGTGAACATTCAATATGGTGGTTCCAGCCACTTTGTTGCAGGGAAACTCCGCCCCCCCACATCTGACCAATCAGCAGTCCACTTCTGCCCTTGCTGAGAATGTGCTGCGATCCAAATTGGTTGTCCCAATGAGCAGGAATGAGCATTTCCCTTGCAGTTTTTAAAAAACTTCAAGAAAAGCCATGAAGGCTTTTTCCATGCAGTATTTGGCGTTTTTGGCCCCCTCACTCTGAATATGGTGAATTGCCACAGGATCCCATTTAGAAAAAACGTATCCTCCCCAAATTCTATGAGGAGTATTTTCATTGTATAGACAACCCCAAAGATATTAATGGGGGAGGGGTCAGAATAAGCCATGTGATGGCACACAAATTTGATTTCTGTCATCCAGGATAATACTGTATATTCTGGCATATAAGACTGCTTTTTAACACTTGAAAAACTCCTCAAAAGTGGGGGTGGTCATCTTATAGGCCCAGCAGATCTTTCCCCTGCTGTGAGAATGACTGCCTTGTCTTTCAAATGTTAAATTTCCTGGGCAGTTTTCCCAGCAGATTCTTCCCCCTGCTGTGAGAATGACTGCTTTGCCTTTGAAGTGTTAAATTGCCCTCCATTTAGCTCAGGAGAGAAGAAAAACAGTCCATTAAAATTATGTTAGCCTAAAATTAGAATTTCTGGATTCAAACTTATCATTTTGCATCAAGTTTTGTCTATGATGAAATTCTCTTATCTGAATAAAAGCTTCTGGCAGAGTTAAGTCATTCTTTAATTGCAAGATATTTATTATGGAATTGTATTTTGGTAAACTTGCCAGGAAGATTCCCATTTGCATAGCTTTGGGGGATTTCCTCTCCAGGAGTTTGCAAGTGGCTTTAAAATCATTAATGTGCTAATTCAAAACTTTGGGATTTGATAGCTTCATATTAACCAGCTTCATATTAACCAACTTAATTATTAATGCAACCTTACTTTCCAAAGATTGAACACCACAGAGATTTTTCAAAGTATCCCATGCTTTTTTAGCTGTTCTCAGTCCTTTAATTTCACATACTATAATTTCACAGCCACTGAGCTGGCTGGCTGGTGGGGTGGGGCAAACTCTATATTTTAACTTAAAAATTGGGGAGCCGTCTTATATGCCTGGTCGTCTTATACACCGGAATATAGTACTGCTCAGCACTCCTCAGCTTCTGTCACCTCACTCTGCTTAATAGAAAGGTGGGAAGGAAAAGACAAAATATGAGGATCATTGTCACCCCCATATATAGCTTTGTCCCCATGCATGACAGAGGAGTGGTATGGGACAACCCACCCAACCCCTGACAGGTAGCCTGCCCTCTGTTCTACCCCTTAGCTGAATCTCTCTTCTTATTTGAAGAAAAAGCACTGCCACACACACACACACACACACACACACACATATATATGTTGCCACTGTGTTCGCTCCTTCTGTATTCTTGCTGTTTATTTATTTTTTTCTGGTGTTACCACAGGTAGATTATGCCTCTCATCTTTTAATTAATTTCTTTTTAAGCATCTCTGGTCATGGTGTTATGTAAAGGGAAAGACAATGTGAAAATAAAATTTCTGGCATGATTCAAAGTCATATGTATTTATGTCCTGTTGATTTCAATGGAACAGTTAAACTGAAAGAAGTGAACCTCAGTTTGGGTTAGACAGCCATTTTTAGAAATAATTATAGTTCTTTTGCAAAAATTGGACCATCCATATAGCTAATCAGGAATGGACACGCGCAATGAATTGTTATACAAGACTATTTACAGTGATTTATCTTTGGCTTATGTATTCAACAGGAAGTTGTAAAGATATTTAATTTCACTGACAACAGAAATGAGCAAGGAAAATGATGCTAGCATGAACATGCTGAAAGGCAAAGGAAGAAAAATGATCACAAAGATGTAGAGAGGCTCACAGAAGACATCACATGTGCTGAAATCAGTGAAATGACTGTGAAACCCTCTGGCTAGATGACAACAGAATTTGATTTAGTTCAGGTATAGTACACTCATGGGACTGTTGGGTGGAATTACATTTCAAGGGGATGAGGGATTTTTCTGCTGAAGTAAGAAGTGGTAAAAGAAATGAGGAAAGTTGCATGGTTTAGTGCTGTTGACTGTTCCTGTCATAGAAGTTAAACGTTGGTGAATACAGGGAGCATTTCCATGTGCTAACAGCAGTGTCAGCTGGTGGCTTCCATGCCAGGGGGACAGTGAATCCACTTTGGTTTTTAGTCTGAGCTTTACAGGAGGTATCAAATGTGCCGAGCCCTCAACCCAAAATAGATTTAGCACCTGGGGCAACTGCTTTGAAGTTTGGACTAAAACGCAAAGTGGATTCACTGCTCCACTGTAATGGGAACCACCACTGGCAAAGAGCAAATATGTGAATGCTACAGCTGGAACAATGAGGCTGAATTTTGCGACTTTGCTGTCCATTTTGTCACCAAGGGAGGGATGCATTCTCCCCATAATGTGCAGCCTGACTCATTTACATGAGACATTGGGAGGTACATCCCCTACACTCACCTTTCCACAGGGCACCTACTTTTTAATTGTAGTTAAAGGCAAAACTAGATTTTATGAGAGATGTGGAGCTGTTGCCTTTCTCTGGTAGGGTGGTCACCGTTGCAAAAGCTGTGCTTTTTATTGGATGTTTGTAATAAATATGTAGCTTTTAGAACTGCTAAATTCTTGGCTTTGGCTTTATGGTTGCATGCTAAGACCAAAAGTGATGTTTGTAACGTATTTGTATAATGGATATTTGCCAATTACAATAAAATTTTGACAATAAAATCTTGCATGACATACTACTGTTACTACGGAGTGCATTCTCCAATCCCCATATCACTGAATGGCAACAATGTGAGTGGTGAAATGTACAGCTAGAATCAGTGTCAACACACAGTATGATTGGGCTGTTTCTATAGGCCTATTACTGCAGATACTGATCATTGATTAGAGCCATTTGTATCTTGTGCAGTGTGCATTTCAGCCACCGGTTATTATAAATTTTCCACAATGCCCTGGAGAAATGCAGTGTCAGAGCATTGTAGGGAAATTAAAATGGTGAGCATTGTGGTACTGCTGCTTCTCCCACAAGCAACTCATGGGGAGAGGGAGTTCTTGTAGATATAAGCAGGATCACAATAGATATTGGGGGATAAGAGACTGTAGCAGACAGCACTTTGCCAGTGGGTACCTCAACCATGGGGGCTCACCCTGTGCACAATGCAACAATATATTGGGTTGATAGTAGACATTAGAAAGAAGAGAGAATAGGATTCGTTCTGCATTTCTTGTAACATCTGGACTGTGTTGACAATACTGTGTCTCCACATAGAACAAAGCCTTGATGGAAGATGTGATTCTGTGTTTATCCATGCATGTACTTGTGCACCTTTTTTTAATGGGGAAGGATTATGGGAGGAACAAAAACCAGGGACAGAAACCCTTATGAACTACTTCTCTGCTAGGTGCATCCCACTAAAGATAATGATAATTAATAGAACTCATTTCCCCAAAGCGAAAATGTTAAACTTCATTAGAATGCAGATGCATCAGGTCTTTCTCGTTCTAAATTACATCGTAACAGGATAATGTGTTGTCAAGTTTTTTAGATGCAGGTCACTACCCTGTGGAGATGAGCAATAAAATCTTCTGTATGTGTTTATGTGATCGTAGTTGCTGCATCATCCTGGTGGGTAATAACATTATCGTTACCATTAACACTGTCATGAAATGCATTTATAAGTAAGTGCATATGTTTAGGGGATGCTAAAACTGCAAGGAAGATGGTGGTAGAAAAAAATGAATGAGCAGACATTATTCAAGGAAACTTTATCATTGTCATCCATGAGTAAATATACCTTGCAAAAAAAATTAATTTAATTTTTTCTTACAGATGCTTATATTAATTCACATTATGCATTAGATTCTCAATTGTACATCTTAATCTGAAGTTCAGAATAAACATAATGAGTTATCCAAAATAAAAAACACAATAAAATGTTTTAAAATAAAAAAATATCATTAGTCCTGTTTCTTTAAAGTCAATTTATCCATAAATTTACTGCTTCAACATTTCCTTAAGCGTGTCTGATACTGATTTATAATGAATGACATATTGCCTTTGTATTGAACACATAAAAATTATGTCATTCCAATTGCTCGTCCCTGAATTCTGGGAATTGGAGTAGAATTCATGGAGGACCCTGACATGAGGTTGGTTCTGGCCTGGTTCCCTGCCTAGGGCCTTGAAGGTTTTGGAGAGAGGCCAGCCCACCTGTGGGGCGCCCTGAGAAATCCTTCCTAAATGCTTTTCTCACGTTGCAGGGTTTTATCTGGGGGTTTGCTTTGGCCGTACTCAGTTTCAGCTTTGTTCTATGTTCCTGACACATGAATCCATGTCAATAAAGCATTTATTAGTTGCATGTGAGCGTGTGTGCTTGGTACATCTTTTAAAATGCTAAAAGAGAAGCTTGCCTCATATCAGTCTTGAACTGATGACCTACTGGTTATAAGACCAAGATGCTGCCTGCTTTGCTACCAAGGTTCATATAAACTGATAGAGCTGGATTCCATGTGAGCTGAATGAAGGATTTGCAAAGTGATGCAATAGATGAATTTAAAAGGGGCGCATGCTCATACAAACTAGAGGAAATGATGTTCTAAAGATGGAGGAGGGGGAGATCATGGGGAGGTGTGGTTATCATATAGTGTGTGGTCTGCGTGTAGTGCTTAGAAAACCTGTCATTCCATTTCAGAAATGGAATGGAAGGCACTGTGTAGGTAAGGGTTGTATTCCGCAATACTTTTGCTTCATTATGTTGCGGTACTACCACTCAAAACTTCCATTGTGTAGTATTCCCCTGAATGAGCAGACATTACTCAAGGAAGCTTTATCAGTGTCATCCATGAGTAAATCTACCATGCAAAAATATTTAAACCATTAACACACAGGTTCTTAAAAGTCCTACACCAAGGGCCCCCTTGGGAATCCTGATGAGAGGCCCTCTAGCCACAAAATGGTCATGAAAAGGTAAAGTCAATCACACAACACTGGTGGATAATCATTTGGTAATTGTTGACATCCTTTCCCTACTAATAGTGAATCTTTTTTTTTTGAACTTTGTAAATTCTTTGCAACTGATTTTCTTGTTGCAAGGAGTTCCATAGTTCTTCTGTCCTCAAATTAATTGTTTCTGGAAGAACTGTGACACAGGCCTAAATATGGGGGTATGGATTTGAATCCTATGGGTAGTTCCAGCAAGAGCAGGCCCAGTGAACCAGTAGATTTATGTATTGGTTCAATGTTCAGCAAGCAACTGACTCAATGGGTCTACTGTGGCTGGCACTACCAATATGATTTAGGGTTCAATCTCCCCATTTTAGGCAGAACTTGCTGATCTTATACAAATTTGTTGAAGCTGCAAGAGAAGCCTTTTTTTAAAATCCTCCCTCTCTTAGCATTTAAAAACATTAGTCTCGTCATATATTTTTCCCCTTTCCTTCCATACTTAACTTGCATCCCATTTTAGCTGAAAGCTGAATTTGTCTTTCTTTACTCCTCCCTGTTGATTTTTAACTTACTTCTTCCTCTTATAGCAGCTTTTGTCTCTTAGCCCTCCTCTATTTGTTCCATTCTGTTCTCATGAAGTTGTGCTGTTTTACAATATTCATCTCTTTCTAATTTTCTTCCATTCCCCACTTGGCCCTTCCTCCTCACAGAAGAAAGACCTCCTCTCTGTCCCCCACAAAGTTGCTCTATTGGGCGTACTTTGGTTTTGTGTTCCTGCATGACAGGGGGTTGGACTGGATGGCCCTTGGGATCTCTTCCTTCTGGCCATTTTTACTGGATTCCATTTTCTCTCCCATGTCACATACATGAACACTCAGGCTGAATCCACAATACACAAATAAACCAGTTTGAAACTGGACTATTTGCCATGGTGCCTTCCTATTTAATCCTGAGATTTGTAGTTTTACAAGGTATTTAGCCTTCTCTGCCAAAGAGTGCTGTGCCTTACTAAACTACAAAGCCCAGGATTCCCAAGGAAGGAGCCATGGCAAATAATCCAGTTTCAAACTGGATTATTTGTGGAGTGTGGATTCAGCCTAAGTTCTTGGTCCCTTTACTCAGGAGTGATCAACTTCCTCAGGTCCAGGGCTCTGTTTTCTACTCCCAAGATCCTTGGGAGCTTGGGGGGTAAGGAGGCGGGAGGACAAGATTACTAAAATGCCCCCAATACTGGAGAAACCTCAGAATGGACCTTACATCCACTTCTGGTTTTGAAAAGCAGGTGTCTGATGTTAAAACAGTGAAGGGAAGCCCTAAAACTAATTTAAAAAGTGAATGGAGGCCCCTACAGGCTTGTAGAAGGGGCAATTCACCCACTTTCGTTGCCACGGAAAGCATGTTTGAGAGAGACAGAGGGTGCTTTTATACCATCAATGTCTTGGGTGGATCAAGAAAAAAGTCTACCCAATGTCATACAGGCTGTAGAAACCAAAATGATTCAATGTACGTGGCCTCCAATACAACAGAGATATGTCCAGTGGCAGCCCATTCCAATCACTGTTCAGTTTCTTAAACCCAATGTTTGTGTGGGGTGCTGATGAGTATCCAATGCAACTCTAAAAGCATTTTTAAAAAATCCATAGAATTCTGACATGTAGCACATTTTTTTCTCAGTTTTTACACATTGTGCTTTTAAACAAGACAATATATCTGATCTTTAACAAGAACCAATTTTGTCAGAGTGCTTTGCACTATCAATTTCTTTTTTCTTAGGTCTTTTGTGGGTTTTTTTTACGGGCTGTGAGGCCGTGTTCTAGAAGAGTTTATTCCTGACGTTTCACCTGCATCTGTGGTTGGCATCTTCAGAGAAATGTCAGGAATAAACTCTTCCAGAACACAGCCTCACAGCCTGGAAAAACCCCACAAAAAACCTATGGATGCCGACCGTGAAAGCCTTCTACTTTTGCTTAATTAAAGCTAACCAAGCTTTCTCTGCTCACCCACAACTACTCTTCAATGACAAGCTCCTTTGCATTGCAGTTCAGTCATTGTAGTTTATGCTCATGTTAGACAACAATGCAGAGAATGTCAGTATAGTTGTTGTTGTGTTCCTGCCAGTCATTTCTGACTTAAGGTGACTCTAAGGTGAACCTATCATAGGGTTTTCCAAGGTCGCCCAGTGGGTTTTCATGGCTGAGTGGGGATTTGAAGCCTGGTCTCCAGAGTCATAGTCCAACACTCAAACCACTACGCCACATTGGCTTCTGCAGTATAAAAGTTACAAGGGCACAATTACATGCAAATTGCTTACACAATTATTCCAAGCAGAACAGTCACATTTTGAATCATGAAATAAAAATCTCATTTAAGGACAAGTGTCAATATTTAAATCCTGTACTAGCCAGCTCAATCAAATTGCCCAAGTGCATTTCTGACAGTCTTATAGATTAATTTAAATTTAGTCTTGACATGAAATCAATATTTCATGAGGATTCAAGGAACAATTTTCTGAGCATTCAAAAAAAGATGTAGTGACCTGCAACACTTCCTATTTCTGTCAGTTAAACATGAAGGGAATTTTGGGATGGGGGAGGAGAGAAGTCTCATTATTTGTCTAGTTTTAAGTGATGAATTTTTAATGTATTTCGTCTTTATTAAAATTATTGTCATTGCTATTTGTTGTTCAAAATTGATTTTTTTGTACATTGTCCTGAAATTCTTGGATGCAGGGCAAGATAAAAAAAACTTTAAAAATAAATAAATATTTGCTAACTCATTTGAGAGGGAAAATCAATATTTGTTGTCTGATGTGTTGGGTTGGGGGAGCATTCTAACTAGATTCTCTAAGATTTACAGATTCAGGGGGCAAATCAGTGAAAAAATATTGGGCTAGACTCCAAGTTGCCCTTCTGGAAATGAAGGGACACATTCACAGATAGGAATGCAATCCAGCAGATTGCAGACGATGTGGGTTAGAGGCAACAATTTTTGCTGAATCTCTCTTCTCACTGCAGTCCTCCGTGACAGCGCCTACGTTCCTCCACAAGGTCCTTAAACACCATGGAGCAGATTTTCAGTGGGCACATACTCAGGGGGCAACAGAAGAAAGAATAAATGATGGAAAATCACTTTTCCTCTTTGACTCAGAGCATACATTTCCATTGTTATTTGATCTACATACATACAAGGGAATAAACATACAACTCCCTTGTTGCAACAGCTTTACTGGCTGCCAGTCTGTTTCTGAGCAAAATTCAAAGTGCTTGTGATGACCTATAAAAGCCCTACACCTAGACAGCTTGGGTCCAGGCTATTTGAAGGACTGTATATCCCTATAAGAGTGCTAAGATCTTTTGGAGAGGTTCTCTCTGTCCCAATAATAATAATAATAATAAATAATAAAATTTATTTATACCCCGCCCCTCTGTTAAAACAATCGGGGCGGCTTACAAAATTTAAAATACAATACAAATAAAATCCCTAAACACCCCCACTCCCACCCTCCCCCATAAAAAAGCATTAAACAAATATAAATTTAAAACAACTAATCTAAAATCACATTTAAAACTATAAATACAATAAAATATAATAAATGGCCAGCAGCCTAGAAGAGGCCAGGATCCCCTGAGGCCGGGATCTAATTAGGAAAGGCCTGCCGAAAGAGATCCGTCTTTAGTGCTTTTTTAAAGCCACTCAGGCTTGTTATCTGACGGATCTCATTCGGCAGGTCATTCCACAATTTGGGGGCGATTACCGAAAAGGCCCTCTGGGAGGTTGCAGACAGACTAGATTTTTGTGGCTGAAGCAAATTCCTCCCAGAGGACCGGAGTGCGCGGGTAGGATTGTATGGGAGGAGGCGGTTCCGGAGATAAGTTGGACCCAAGCCATTTAGGGCTTTAAACGTAATAACCAACACCTTATACTGGGCCCGGAAACTGATTGGCAGCCAGTGAAGAGATTTTAATACTGGAGTTATATGGTCTCTCCGAGATGTTCCCGAGACCACTCTGGCTGCCATATTTTGTACCAACTGAAGTTTCCGGACCAAGCATGAGGGCAGCCCCATGTAGAGCACATTGCAGAAATCTAGACGGGAGGTTACCAGGGCGTGCACCACAGTCTCGAGGTCCCTTACTTCCAGGAAATGGCGCAGCTGGCGTATCAGCCGAAGCTGATAACAGGCGCTCCTGACTGTCGCATTCACCTGACTTGTCATCTGAAGCGATGAATCAAGGAGCACCCCCAGACTGCGAACACAGTCCTTAACGGAGAGCGTGACCCCGTCCAGGACTGGAGGTTGCAACCCAACTCCTGGTTTGGGGGCCGCTACCGTGAGCACCTCCGTTTTATCTGGATTTAATCTCAATCTGTTTTTCCTCATCCAGCCCATTACTGCTTTAAGACAATCATTAAAAATAAATAAATATTTGCTAACTCATTTGAGAGGGAAAATCAATATTTGTTGTCTGATGTGTTGGGTTGGGGGAGCATTCTCAAGGCTTGATGCCAGAGTAATAGCGTATACTGATGCTGTTTGGCTTGCTTGCTGGAAACAGGCGAAAGGCCCTTCTCAGCTGCTGCTCCCATACTTTGGAACTCCCTGCCTAAGGATGCTAGGGGCTCACCTACACAATGAAAAAAATCCTCTAATAATTCGCTAAGAATGCTAGTGGTCCTCATGCATGGTGGGCCACATTTGCCATATTCAGAAGGAGGGGGGCTAAAAAGTCCAGAAAACTCCAAAAAGCTTGTGATAAGTGCTTTTGCTGTTTTTTGTGATCTTTTTGAAAAAAAGTGATCTTTTTGAAAAAAATGTGCACAATTGGTCACCTGTACAACTAATTCACAAAAGGGCATCTGTACAACCAATTCGCAAAAGCTTATGATGCCGGAGCCACCATCGCAACAACATTCAGCCATGAACCCCTGCCTATGTTTTAGATACCGGCCAGGAGGCCTTTTGCCGCGTCCCTGTGGAGCATCCATGTGGGCCATGGGGCTTTCAGACTCACCCCCCCCCATGTTTTAGACACCAGCTGGGAGGCCTTTTGAGTGGCATTGCCACGTCCCTGCCCCCCCCCCCCACACACACACCGTTCCGCTCTCGAGCGACAACTCTGTCGCCAGGCCACAGCCTGACTCCTACCCCCTCCCGCGGCTGTGTGAACTGCAAAATTGCTAATTTATTGCATCAACCAATTTCACACAAAATCATGGAAACAAATGGGCACTGGAACAAAAGGGAGGTAAGCCAATAGTTTCTGCACTTAATTCTCCCGTCTAGCTGACCTCTAGAGAGGCTCCCTCATTGCTCTCCTTCTGCCAGCAAGTAAAAACATTCCTATTCTGACTGTCATGCTGTGATGGTGTGCTGTGCTGTTTTTATCATTCCTTATTTTGTCTTTTAATGAGTTTTAAATGGTTTCAATGGTACAGCTTAACTGTTTTTTAAAAGAGTTTTATTTATTTTTTACTGTTTTTGAATGATTTTCAATCTGTAAGGGTTTTAATAATTTCTAAGCTGTCTTGAGTCTCATTATTGGAAGAATGGTGGGGTATAAATAAGTAAAATTATCACCGCCACTATCACTATCTAGTCTAATTCTTTCACCACAAGATTCTAAATGAAAGACTGTCACTTTTAAAACCCTACCATATGGTTCTTGCCTATAATATGCAAAGGACCACCTGTTAAACTAGGACTCTGCTAATCAGTGAAGGTCTTCTGTGTCTCACTACTGTGTGAGGTACATTTGATGACGAAGAGCTAGGGAAACCTTGGGCTTATTTACACAGGCCAGGATATGCCAGCTTGCTGCCGGTGTATCCTGGTTATGAATCAGGCCCATTTCTCCCCCATTCCTGTAGGAGGAATGAGTCTAAAAATAAAAATGTATTAAAAATTCCAGGGATCTAGCCCTTTTAAAAAGGCAATAAAAATATCTTCTTTAAAAGGAGTTAAAAATCACTTGCTTTCAAATTCATGCAGAGTGGCTTAAGAATGCTGAGACAAGCTCAATTAACATTTAAAAGTGTATTCAGAGGTCTGTGGTCTAAGATCACCCAGTTAAATTAGACTCATTACAAAAACAAAGGAGTCAGTTTAAAAATGCAAATCAAAAGTTTACTGAAGGTATATCAATCTCAATCTACATACTAAAACAAACTTTAAAAAGGAAAAGGTTCCTAACTAAATAGGAGGATTTAGGGTAGAATGACTCACCCAGCCTTTAGCAGTAGAGGCTGCATGGTGACTTGAAAAGGCAAAGCATCATAGCATGGTTTCATAGCAGCAGCATGGCATCCATGGCATGGCTAGATAAGAGACTCACAAAGAGCAATAAAATTTAAATTAGGTCATGTGTTGAATGACCCATCACTCCAGTTGGCTGGAAGTGCCCAGTGAAATAAGAGAAAGGTTGTTTGGAAGAACAGAAGCATGCAGGGAAAATTCCTAGACTTATCTTAGGATGTGAATGGGGTACACAAGATTGTTTTACATTACAATAATTATTTCCCCACATACTACAATTCCCACCATGAAACAGGCCAGAGTCCAGACAGGCACACTGGGTCATCACTGCAGCTGCCTCCTCCTCCTTTGTTCTCCCAGAAGCTAGGAAGCTGGCCCACAACATGTGACCAAAGCCCTCTGCATGTGACCAGCCTTGGTCACATGCTGGTCACATGCTGTGGGACTCTTTCCTGCTGTGGAAGAGTGATGGCAGGTTGGCAGCTGCAGTGATGAGCCAGCCTCCTACGATCATGTGGGGCCTGATCTGTTTTTTGCTGGTGGGAACGGATTAAAGCAGATATTTTCCAAAAACATTTTATCGGGCCCTACTCCGTTTTCCACCTGTCTTAGCCCTGTCTTTGCCCCAGGGATTGTGAGGACTGCCTAGAGGAAGAATGGGGCAAAAGCCATGCAACATCAGGATAGCAGGGCTCTAAGACAGGGGCAAGATGGAGTAAATTGCCCATGTAGATATGCCCCTTATTTTTGCAGGCATCTACCCTTTTTGAACTCCCTCCATTGGTAATCCCACTTAGACACTTCTCCACAGCCTATTCTTTTAAGACTTTTGATACAGCTTAATGCCAGAGTGATAGTTTATAATGTTGCTGTTCCACTAAGTTAGATCTCCTTCTGTGAAAATGGAACCCTCTGATAGGCTGAAAAATGCCACATAAATATTTATATCTCATAAATAAATTTATACCCAGTGTCTTAACTACTAGACAGATGTGCATAAACATTTTTGTGGGAAAACAATTGCAGTAAGCAAGACAGATTTTAAAGGAATAGGATTTTCCTTATTCTTGTTTCCTTTTTTTTTTAAGTACAGTTCTTCATGCTATTAAAATGTAAATGCTCACATGAAACACTGATGCTCTTAGCAGAAATCTAGAAGTGTTTAGTGACAGGATTACATTTTATGTAAGGCCTGTTTGACTCATTAATTTCATTGATGTGTGCAAGATAGCTGAATCAGTTATTAGGCAGATGATAAAAACAAATATCTACTTATTTCAATCACTAATTACCAATATTTTGATGTGTTATAAAAACTAATTTCCCTTGTAAAGAGTCAAGCAATTATCAGAATAAACAGATGGAGACCTTTAAAAATGGCTTCATAAAAGAAGTGTGTGGCTCAACTTGTAGTGTTAAGGGAGAAAATACCTCTCCCATTGCAAAATGTTTATTATAGCCACCCCCAACTGTGTACCTTCTAGATTTTCCAGCAACCCAATCATCCCCAAATCTATCAAGAAGGTGCTGGGTTGGGGAAAGCTGGTTTAGCATAATGTGAGCATCAGAATCTTATATTGTTTTTCCAAGTTCAAGACTACTTCCTTGGCCACTCCATAAGATACATAAATTTTAACAAGCTTTCTGAACATAAATTACTTCACCAGTGCTTTCAATGAACTGTGTTTTATTAATTGTCATAAAAGAAAATGGAAATCATGAACTCTGCCTGAAAATGGTTCTAAGTAATAGGAAGTATACAGTTCAAAATTGTGTTTCTAATCACTAAACTTATCACTGCATTACTTATTACAATATTTTGGCCACAATTTAGGAGTAATGTTGCATAGAAATCCTCAGATGTATCAAATCTCTACTCTCTAGGTTGCCAAATTGCTTTGAATATCCGGAGGGGAGTTAAAGGATTTGTAAAGATCCTCCAGGTCTGTCACATCTAAAGGCAGTTGGATACAACTGAGGACACTATGAGTTTGCAGCTGGTTGCATTTTTTAAATTATTATTATTTGCATTGGCACATTATAAAGTAATTTGCACACACCAGGAAGCTCATCCTCATTCAAGTTGACTGCTCCTTTGATTACCACCTGCAAGGAACAGTGGACCAAGGACCCTCTGGAATGTTACAGGGGGTCTTCTGAAGGTTGTTGACTACAGTTCATAAACTCCCCATGTTTTCCTGCCACTTTCATCTGTTCTCTTTCCAACTCTTCAAAACAAATGTTTAAGGAAGAAAAGATGGAATAGCTGAACAGTGCCCTTAGTTTGAAACCACTAGAAGCTCTCCATTTGGAAGTAGCCCTAGTCAGTGCTTGTAAATAGTAAATGCATGCAACCCCTGATTCCAACAGAAGGCAGGAAGGATATAAATGCACTAAATAAGAACGAAGATCAAGCCAGGTAGTTGAGGTTGAGGTCTAGTAGAAGAATGGGGAAAATGTGGTCTGTGGGTCTCTGAATCCCCTCCCATTCAAAACATTTTCAGACTCAGTTTTTGAGAGACCTTTCATCGGACAATGAACCACAAATGCAGTGGTTTCTCTTTCCCATCTTCCCAGAACCTAACACACACACAAACACAAACACACACACACACACACACACACACACCAGATTTTAGTTGAAAACTAGTAAAAAATGGTGACCTGAGGGGAAAAAATCCAAAGTATCTACTAGTATTGGCATCTTGCAGCAGCAATAACATGTCTAAATGGTTTTTCTGGCCTCTGAAGCCCCCATGAGCATCACATTCCTGATGGTGGCTGCGAGTGATTTACTCTTGTTAGTTCCTCACCGCCACTGTTTTTTTAAAAGGTCATCCCAATGTGCATTGGTGAGATAGAGCAATTTCCCAATTTTATAGGAAAGCAAAATAGAAAATATTTATCCTGTTTTATTGCCTTAGCGAGAGATCTCTAAGGCAAAAATCCAACAGGACGGCAGAGGGCACTTGCCTGCTAGCAAGCTCCACCCCCACTCTCACCCAGTGAATTACCTTTGTGCTTCCCTTCGAATTTCCTGTCAATCAGTAGTCCAAGCAAGCAGGAATGCGCACCCCCTCGTGGTTTTTTTAAAAGTATGGGGAAATCTTTTTACCATGTTGTTTTTTTCCTATTTTGGCCCCCCCTCCTTCCAAATAATGTGGATTGGCACTGGATCCCATTTAGACAGGTAGGAGTCCCAGCTAATTCCATGAGGGGTATTTTTACTGTTTAGAGGGCCCCTGAAGTGTTGTTTAAAGTAATTGCTAAATTAGATAAGTATGGTAACATCACTTACAATTACATAAGACTTCCTGTAAGTTTGGTTTTTATGGAGCAAACATACTTGTATAGATCATTGCTAAACTGACTTCTGTTAACCTTCATCGAATCAAGTTCTTCTCTGTTATTTTCCCTATTATATCATTATAGTATATCTTATTCTTTTCTAAGTCCTTGAGATCAGTAATAATTTCGCTAAGTCAGAATGCCTTTTCCCTTATTTTAAAATTTTGGTTCAGTTGCTCGTTTTAGCAAGCATCTCCTGCCTTTTCTGTTAAGAGACTCTGTTGAGGAGTGAGCCTAGGCAAATTGCCAAGAACTGAAGTCACTTATTTATGGCTAGGCTTGAAGCTTCCTGCTATTCTAGTGTGTTTTCCTAGGAAACCCTGCCTCATCACAAATGGACTGGAATTCTTCAGATATTTACTTTTGTATGGGCAGCCCTAAGAAAGCTCAGTTCTTCATTCTGCCATGGTTCCTCAACTGGAAAAAAAGTGGTGCCACTGATGTTATATGAAGTGTAGCTGTATATGAAGTGTAGCTTGTAGAGATGTCAAGAAAATCTAAAATTTCCCTGCAATGATAGTGTCACAATCAATGAAGGAGGAGGAGGAGAGTGTCAATAAAAAACAGATGGCAGAGTAGACATGCAGCAGGGCAAGCCACAGTGTGTATATGTGTGTGTATGTTTAGTGATCTACTGATTATCTGTACTGCATTAAGAGGGAGCACATGTCCTTGAAGAAATAGAAAAGGAGAGGTTCTGCAAAATACAGACATTGTTGGTGTTTTTACAGGACTTCATGAATGTTCCTGAATCTGAGAGGTATAGCAGAGTATGTTGTGAAATGCTGAGCAACACAATGCGATCTTAGCATTACATGCAAACTGTAAGTAATGTCTTGTTCTTGAATTATAATTTTAGCTCATTAGGAGAACAACAAGCCAAGAATCTTAACCTGGCTGTAATGCTAAAAAAAGCATGTTTCATGGCTAAGAGCTAAAAAGGACCAGTGAAGTGGTGTGGATAAGAATGCTTGCCCATTTGAGATAAACCACAGTTTTCTACAATTTGGATTGCCATTACATCAGAGTTGTTAAGATTTATGTAGGTTGATCAACAGCTTTAAGCCATGAAAGCTAAAGCTAATACACCTTTGAATACACTACTTTTGGACATCATTTTGTATGTTTGCTCACAGAAGCATCAGATTGAATACTGTTGGGGAAATGTGGCTTTATTAGATCCTGGGTTTTTTTCCCAGCAAGAAAATTCCACATCCATGTGCTTCTGTTTGTACAAATTCTTGGGTTTGAGATACCCACACTGCAATAAGACCGCCTCCTCCCATATGAGCCTGCCAGAAACTTAAGCTCTTCAGAGGTCCTGTTGCATGTCCCAGAACCTTTTAACTTTAGGTTGGTGGGTACTCATAACAGGGGGGCCATTTACACGTCAAAATAAATCCTTAAAGAATGCGACAAGAAGCCTATAATTCCCACACATTTCGAAGCCACAGCACCCTTTTTCAGAAGGAGGGGGTGCGAAAAACCCATAAGTTGCACAGTATCAGCTTTCGCTAGTTTTCCTGACTATTTTGATAAAGTTCGCAAAAATGTGCACAATTGGCTGTGTGAACTTACCATTCACAAATGTCTGTGTGAACTTACAGAGACCTTTTCAAATTAGTGTGAGCAGAGCTGAATCCTGATTGGTTGGAGTGACCATTGTGCCTTCTCCGAATAGATGGGTTGGAGAAAGAAATCCACCAAGCCTGCCATTTGCCCCTTCTTCTGCTAGCAGCCCACTTTCGGAAATCTGCTCTGAGCCCTTCCTGTCTGTTTCAAAGGCAGGCTTTGGGGGCAGGGAAGACGATCAGTAATGGGGCTAGCCCCTGCTTGGGTAGTGCGTGTGTGTGTTCATGCGTGCGGCAACCGGCCGATTGCACTGTTGTGCTTTTCTTTTGTTTGTGCTTCCCTTCAGTCCTTTGTATTTATTCAAGGCTTTCGGGGCAGCAGAACTTAATCCTGATTGCTTCAATTGACCAAGGAGAGAGGGGGTTTGATTTGCAAGAGATGAGTCTGAAATAAAAAGATTGAGCTAGCCAGCTTGCTTTCTAACTACTGTTCCTCCCTCCCTCCATCTCTCTCTCTCTCTCTCTCTCTCTGTGTGTGTGTGTGTATGAGAGAGAGAGCAACCGGCTGATTGATAAATCATCCTTTTGTTTGTTTGTGCGTACGCATGCGCTCTAGCAGGGATCTCCTTTCGGCTGCTTTCCTTCCCTCCAGCTGCTTCTTTTGTGTGTGTGTGCACGTGTGCTGGCAGGGAACTCCCCCGTCTCATGAGAGGGAGAGAGACAGGCTTCAGCTGCATTCCAGAGAAAAAGGAATCTCAGCAGATCCTTCTTTTGTGTGTGTTTGCTTCCCTCCTTGCTTCCTCCCTGCCTCCTGCCTGGCTTTCATGATCGTGATGCCATGCCGTGTAAACTATGAAACCCACAACACACCGCATCTTCCAGCTTAGCAAAAACTCATGTGAACTGGGCACTGCTGATGCGAAAGAACGGTAATCCGGAATTTCCTGCACTTTATCCTCCCGTGTAACCGGCCCCAGGGTTTTCTCTGTAGCAGTGCCTGAACTGTGGGACTCCCTACCCAAGGAAGTCAGTCTGGTCCCATCTCTTTTAGGCTTTCGGTGGGCAGCCAAAACAGTACTATTCTGCATGGCATTCATTGTTTAAAATTGCTGTTTCAACTATTTACAAACTAGATTCTAGGATTGTTTGTAGAATGCTTTTCAGAGTTTTAAAAGAGTATTTTAATGTGCTTTAAATTTTTAAAAATCTTTGTATTGTTTTAATTGATTTCTATTTGTTCATTGTCTCAGGAGCCCTTTTGGCTGGGAAGAGATACAGCAATTCTTAACAAACAAACAAACAAACAAACAAACAAACAAACAAGTTACTGTTCATTAGTATTTGGTACAACAAAGACACCATTTCTAAGGCATCTTTTACAAAACCCCCCAAAATACTTACTCGGAATTTGTCTTGCTTGAGGGAGAGGGAGTGAAGAGAGGGAAAAGTGCCTGGAGGTTTCAGCTGCTTAATAAAATCCTGGCTCCACTATGATCAATGGGAATTTTGCTACTAACTTCAAAGAAATCACGGTGACGAATTATTATCATTAATTTATTCAGAGCTTGTGTTAATACTGGAGGTTCAGAACTAAAATACGGTACTGTTTCACATTTTGTCTGAGTTGAGCACGGGAAGATGGATACATTCTAGCACAGTATAGCTGTGGGAGTAAACAAGGAGCAAAACCACAACAGACAAATAAAGCCCTATAAGCATTTTTTAAAAAATATTTATGACAAAAGCCAAAGTGGAGAAATAGGATCATAAATCCCTTAGAATTAACTCTCTAACAGTCATTTATTTTTAATTAATCTTTCAAAAGACCATTATTTGACTTTTAATGAAGTATCTGAGGCTCCTGATACACTCTTTTTCGTTCACCTTTATTAAGGATTATTTCTAGTGGTTGCTTTTGTCTGTTGCTGCAAAAAGATCAAAGAAACGTATGGCACCTTAAGGATTAACAAATTTCATTATGGCATATGTTTATGCCATTTATCAGTTTTGAGTGTTGGACTACAACCCTGGAGACCAGGGTTCAAATCTCCACTCAGCCATGAGAACCCATTGGGTGGTCTTGGGCAAATCACACACTCTCAGCCTCTGAAAACCCTGTGATAGGTTTGCCTTAGAAATGACTTGAAGGCACACAACAACAAACAGGCAGGAATGTACAGAAGAAGGTTGGCAAATGAAATCCAGATAAGCTTGGAACAGATTCAGGGCAACCTGAAGTAGATCCAGAAGTGTCTTCTCCACAATGTGAGCTCAGTTTAATCCACTCCTGTAGCTTCACTGTACTAAAATGGAAACATCATGGGCTTGGTTAGAGCAGGCTTGCCAACAAGTGATGTAATGTGGGTTAGACAGTGCAGCCCTACTGTTAGATGGATTTGTAACTGGTTGAAGGACTGAACACAAACAGTACTCATCAATGGTTCCTTTTCATCCTGGAGAGAAATGACTAGTGTGGTGCCACAGGGCTTGGTCTTGGATCCATTGTTGTTTAACATATTAATGGCTTGGACAACAGAATAGAAGGTATAATTATTAAATTTGCAGATGGCACTAACTTGGTGGGGAGAGATACTATCCTAGAGGAAAAAAATATAATTAGAAATGACCTTAATCAATTGGAGAGCTGGGTAAAAACCTAAGAGAATGAATTTCAACAAGGATGAATGCAAGGCAAAAAAATTAAATATAGGATGGCTTGTCAACAGTACATGTGAAAAGGATCTAGAAGTCTTAGTACACCACAAGCTTAACACAAAGTCAACAATGTGATGTGGCTGTCAAAAAATCCAATGCAATTCTGGGCTACATCAACAGGAGTATAGTGTCCAGATCAAGAGATGCAATAGCACCACTCTATTTACCTTTGTCCAGACCTCCCCTAGAGTACTGTGTTGAATTCTAGGCATCATAGCTCAAAAAAAGATGTTGACACGCTGGAATGTGTTCAGAAAGGGCAGCCAAGATGGTAAGGGGTCTGGAAACTATGTCCTGTGAGGAATGGTTTAGAGAACTGGGGATGCTCAGCTTGGAAAGGTGAAGACAGAGAAATGATATGATACCCCCTTTAAATATTTGGAGAGATACCATGTTGAAGATAGAGCAAGGTTGTTTTCAGCTGTTCTGGAGATTAGAGCTGTCAGGAGTCAGTGTCTGAACTCCTTAGAAAATGGCCAGACAACTGCCAAGTCTGCCAACCTAGTCAAGCCCAAGGCCAGTCTCAAACCTGGAGGCCACAGCTGCACAGTCAGGAGATTGCAGGGCACTGCATCAGGCTGAAGTGTGGGGTGCACAGTAGAGTGTGGTGTGCAAAAGGCTGATGTAAGAGCACCCAGGTGTTTGGGGGAGCCAATGCCCCAAGGGACTGTATAAAAGGAGGCTGTGCCCAGAGCACTTTCTTGAGCAAATCCGGTGCCTGGTGTAGCAGTTTGTCCATCTACTTTGAGAATATCTGTACATATTGTAACAGCTTTGAGCTTCAGGATAAAGTACCTCCTGTTTGTTTGGAAGACAATCTCTCTGTGTGTGAGTATCCTTCTTGGGAACGGGTTGCTGCTGATGTCTACTGAGATATTTTTGCTTCCTCTGGAGATTGAGTGTCCTATCATCCCCAACAATGGGTTATGGGCCCGGCTGATTGATCTCAGATAAGATAAGGTGCACCCAGAAATGTTTCCGGATACTAGGACTCTTTTGCCTATTTTCAGTGTTTTGGCATTTGGCTATGAAACGATTCAGCTCCAGTCCAGCATCTCTGCAGTAGATGTTATCTCACAGAAAGCCTTGAAGAGCAGCCAGCTGCCAGTTTTGTTTTCTGGCTGGAAGGTCTTTGCTTCCAGGCAGCACACTGGCTGAGACAAGCGTCATTTGCTTTGACAAGCTCGTAGACGACAAGTATCAGTCCTGGAGTGTTTATATGCAAGGTTTCATTAATTAGAGACAATTTGAAAAATGAAGGTGTGATCCTGGAGGGGTCGGAATATGAGATAGCAAGCCTTTCGTTTACCTGACCAGAGTGCTAAAGTTGCAATTCTCCTCTCACTGAGCTCGTCCCAGCTGATTCATGCCGCTGAAGCACAGACTGCTTATCAGCTGTGGGAGGCATTAAGAATAGTGCACCAGAGTTCTTCATGCCTGTCCAAGCTGATATGGACAAAAAGACTATAATACGAAGCTGTGTCCCATGGGCTGTGTGAAAGCCCATTTGATGGAAATGAGGCAGCTGTTTCAAGAGGTTGCCAATAGAGGGGTGAATATCCCAGAAGCCCATAAATATTACATACTCCTGGGCAGTTTAACCAAGGAGTGGGACTACCTTATGTACAGTTTGCAGGCTATCAGCGAGCATGAATTGTCCATGGCGCTGGTGGCCGAGCGGATTCTGGAAGAGGTCTAACGCAAGCAGTTCAAGTCCCGACTGCATACAAACTTAGTGGGAAGGAAACAGCCAGCCAGACACAATCAAGAATGCACAGCACCTCCAGAGGCATCTGACATGGAGGAGAGAGTCTGCAGCTCTGTGAGATGCTGCTTCATATGCAAGAAAGTCAGACATCTCCAGAAAGAGTGTAAATTGCCTGCACTGAACAGGAGGGGTGGCACAGCCATGAGGTGAAAGACTGCCCAGAGCCAGAGGGGTGCATCCTTGCAGGCTGCTTGCCATGCTTATGTGGCAAAACAACATGCTGTGGGTGCTGAGGGGGTAGTGTGTTTGTTAGACAGCGGTGCAACCCGTAACATTGTAAATGACTTGAGACGGTTAAGGTATGTACAAAATGTTTCCATAACAAATATTTCCCTTGCAGATGGTGCCGCCAGGAAGGTGCAAAAGATGGGCACTGCGTATGTGTCAGCCTTTGGTAAAGAGTTCAAAAATGTATTGTGTGCCACTAATCTAGAGAACTGTACTGTATATTAAGTGTGTCCCAACTGTTTGTTGATGGTTACAAGGTATTATTTGAGGGGGAACAATGTATAGTAACATACAAACATAATGTCTGTGCCAAAGGGTTGAAGAAACAGTGATTGTACCACGTTTGCCAAAGGAAAAGTAGCAAATGTGAACCCTGTAAATAATGTGCCCCTGCATGACAAGGGTGTCCACTATTTTCACAGAGTAATGGGCCATTCTAACTATAAAGGGCTGAAACAGCAGGCAAGAGTCTGCCCTGATTTGAACATGAAAATTTGCCCAAGGTTTCTGGAATGTGCAGTATGCAGGGAAGTAAAAGTGAAAGCTTTCCCAATTGCAAAAAGAAGCCAGTGGGTCACACAGAGACCTTCTGAGGTTGTCCATGCGGATTTAGCCAGCCCCTACAAGCCCACTGATTGGAGAAACTGCTACTTCCTAGTGATTGTGGACAGACACACCAGGTATACCTATGTATACCTGCTTAAACAGAAGTCAGGCTGCAGACAGGTTCCGTGAGTGGGTGAACTCTATCAAAAGAAAATTCCCCTACAAGGTTGCCAGCTTGGTAACTGATAGGGGAGGTGAATTTTTGTCTAATAGCCTGCAGACCTGGATGCGTAGGAGGGGCATTAGGCACAAAACCATGAACCCCACATCTCCCAGGGAAGATGGTTTTGCAGAGGGAAAAATTGGAATGCTAAAACAAATGCAGGAGTGCATGATGGATGACACACAAGCCACAGCTGAGCTATGGGGATGAAGCAGTGTTGACTGCTGCTTACCATATGAATCAATTATGGAGTTCTAGTGTCAATGAGACTCCATATTATCTATTATATGGTAGAGCACCAAACCTTAACCATCTGCGCATATTTGCCAATATGCAAATGTCCTGGTACCCCCAAACCTAAGGAAGCCTGGGCAGCCTAGAACCAGAAGGCTGGATTTCCTTTGATATGGGGACAATAAATATAGATTTTCTGTTCACCCCAGAAAGGTGGTTTACTCCAGAAGTTCAAGTTTTGAGTTCAACACAGGATGGGACAGGTTGCATTGCAATCGAGAGGTGTTCATTCCCTTGGAGAGAGATGTGCCAGCAACTCCCCAAAACCCTACAAATGGAGGGGTGGTGATGTCTGATGATGAAGGGGAAGCAGAGGAAGAAAAGCCTGACATTTCCCATGCCACTCCAACACACACAACACCACCACCAAGCTTTGAGCCTGACATGTTCCTAAAAAGAGAGCCTGACACGGAGAGAGGCAGTAGCAGCAGCTCCAGTGAAGATGTGTCAAGCAGGACTAGAGTGCTCATTCCTAGGAGGTCTAGGAGAGTTAGAAAAGCTCCTGACAGGTTTGTTGTTCAAGAAGCCAGATGGTATAATGTTGTGGCAGATGAACCTGAGAGCTTTCAGGAACCCCTAAAGCTTCCTCAGGAGGAGTAAGAAAAGTGGAACGCAGCAATGCACTCAGAGTTTGAGTCATTGGTTGAAAGGCAAGTGTTTCAAGTTGTTGAGAGGCCCAAAGATCAAAAGGTTGTTGGTTGCCGGTGGGTGTATAAGCTTAAGGACATGCCTGATGGAACACAGAAGTGTAAGGCACATTTAGTAGCGAAGGGTTTTTCACAAGAGCACTACACCAACTTTGATGTTTTCTCCTACAGCAAAGCCAGAGAGTCTGAGGATGGTGTTAGCTGTTGCAGCCCAAAGGCGAATGGTCGTGCAGCATTTTGATTTTGAGACAGCGTATTTGAACACTGATCTGGAGGAGAGTGTACATGGAGCAGGCCCCAGGTTAAGATAGTGCATGACAGAATAAATAAAGTGTACTTATTGCACAAAGTGCTTTATGCTCTGAAGCAAAGCACGCACGGTTGGAACAGGTACATCCATCAAGTTTTGGTGACACTTAGATATACAAGAAGTGTCACTGAGGCTTGTGTATATACCAAGGGGACAGGTGACAATGATGTCATATTAGTGATTAATGTGGATGACCTTTGTGTGGTGGCAAAGAGTGCCAATGATGTGAAGCATGTGCAGGTGGAGTTGGAAAGATGGTTCAAGCTGAAGGACCTGGGCAGCCTAAAATGTTACTTAGGTGTAGAAGTTGAGAGAACCGGCCTTGGTGGGGTTTTCCTGAGCCAGAGAAAAAAAATAGACAATAGCCAAGTGTGGGCTGAGTGAGGCTAAGGTAGTCAGAACCCCCATGACTATAGATTTTGTGAATTTGGATGCAGAAGAAAATTTTGAAAGGCCTGATTTGCATCACTCTGTAGTTGGTAGTTTGTTGTTCATTTCCAACAACACCAGACCTGACATAAGCTTTGCTGTTGGTGTACTTAGTAGGAGGGTCTCCAAATCTAGGAAGGTGGATTAGGATGCCCTGAAGAGTCATCAGGTATCTCAAGGGGACCAGGGACTTGTGACTGAAGTTGGCAGGGAGCCAGATGACACTTGAATACTATGTAGATAGCTCTTTTGCAGCAGAAACTTCTGACAAGACGTCTGTGACCGTCTTTTTAACATATTGTATTACATATTGATTTTAACTTGTATTAATTTAATAATGTTTTAAGGGGAGGGAGGGATTTTGGGTTGTTTTATACTGTCTACCATTTTATCGTTGTAAGCCGCCCCGATTGCTTGCAGAGGGGCGGGATATAAATAAATTTTATTATTTTATTATTATTATTATGACCGGGATGGTAGTTGGATATGCAGAGAGTTCCATAGTATGGAGATCCAGAAAACAGAATTGTGTGGCTTTAAGCACAACAGAGGCTGAATTTGCTGCCTTATATGAAATGGCAAGTGAGATACAATGGTTAAGGCAGATGCTTGCAGATCTTGGAGAGCTGTGCCACATGCCTGTTGCTTGCATTGCAATGGCAGAGGCAGAGAACTTAAAGTGTAGGACGAAATACATTGTGATATGCTACCAGAGCATGAGGCAGTTGATACAAGAGGGTGTCTTGTGTCTGCGTTACTGTCCATCTGAGGACACCTTTGCAGACCTGCTCACGAAAGCCCTTCCAGCAGGAAGCCATGATGAGCTGGCAAAGAGGCTGGGCCTTGCCACCACAGTGTAAGGTGGAGGCATAATAAGGGAAGATCAACTGAAAGACCATTGGTGTCTTACAATGTATGTAAATGTATACAGTGTACTGTTGTTGTGTTTGCACCACTGTACTATGACTGTATATGTTTTGATCAATATGTGTCCTACACAGAAGCCTGACCATTGTGGAGGGGATTGTCAGGAGTCAATGTCTGAACTCCTTAGAAAATGGCCAGACAACTGCCAAGTCTGCCAGCCTAGTCAAGCCCAAGGCCAGTCTCAAACCTGGAGGCCACAGCTGCACAGTCAGGAGATTGCAGGGCATTGCATCAGGCTGAAGTGTGGGGTGCACAGTAGAGTGTGGGGTGCAAAAGGCTGATGTAAGGCACCCAGGTGTTTGGGGGAGCCAATGCCCCAAGGGACTGTATAAAAGGAGGCTGCGCCCAGAGCACTTTCTCTCTTGAGCAAATCCGGTGCCTGGTGTAGCAGTTTGTCCATCTACTTTGTGAATATCTGTACATATCGTAACTGCTTTGAGCTTCAAGATAAAGTACCTCCTGTTTGTTTGGAAAACAATCTCTCTGTGCATGAGTATCCTTCTTGGGAATGGGTTGCTGCTGACTTCTACTGAGATATTGTTGCTTCCTCCGGGGATTGAGTGTCCTATCATCCCCAACAAGAGCACAAACCAATTGATTCAAATTGCAAGAAAGGAGATTCTGCCTAAACATTAGGAAGAACTTCCTGCCAGTAAGAGCTGTTCCACAGTGCAAAAGACCTCCTCAGTGAGTGGTGGATTCTTCTTCTTTGGAGGTCTTTAAACAGAGATTGGATGACTATCTCTCAGGAGTATTTTGATGGTGTGCCTGCATGGCAGGGGTTGGACTAGATGACACTGTGGTCTCTTCAAACTCTATGATTCTACAAGCTTTGCAAGGTAGCGAAAACCTTACCTTCATACTGCAGAGGGAAGCTGATGGGTGTGTGTGTGTGTGTGGCATGGCTGATGTGAGACAGGAGTTGAGGACTTCAATCAGGATGAAAACCAATGATTTAAAAACAGCAATTTGGGGTACAGAAATCTGATTTTTAAAATAAAAATTAAAAAGTTTCTCTCCTTTCAAAAATAACATAGTTTACTATTAATTATCATCACGATCATTCTAAACTCAGCAACTCTGTCAGACACAGAGGTTTGAGTTACCTACCAGTCAAACACAAGCATTGGTTTCTAGCTTTAAAAAAAAAAAAATCAAAAAAATGGTTCTTCTCCAGCTTAACTACCAGTTCTGGCTTCTTGAAAGTTCGGAGTAGCAGAGATCAAATCCCAGGCTACTTTCCTAGGTCTGGTTTGGGCGGGCAATTTCTCCAGTCCCCCGCGCGGTGAAGCGAAGGCAAAGGAAAGTCCTCCGCCTGTCGCTGGAGGCGAGTTTTTATCAGACGTTTCCCTGCTTTGGAAAGGCGCATCTGGCACAGACTTCAACAAATCAAGGATGTTAAGGTCAAGCCGAAGCCCTGACACATTTCCTTCCAGCAACTCGAAAGGGAAAAGGCTGTGGGAGCCAAGATATTGTTGTGAACACGGAGGAAAAAGGAGTTGCCCCATGCATGACACTTTCCTTCACCCCTGGCGGGCTGGCTGGCGGGCGGGCCCGTGAATGAATGCCCCCTCCTGGGCCCATTGTGGCGCTGGGAGTCGCGATGCGGAGGGCCGTCGTGTTTGCCTCTCTGGTCCTCTGGCCGTCCTTCTGGGCGCCGCGGAGCTCCGGGGCCGAGCGGCCCCTCCATGGCGCCCGCACGCGGTGCCTGGGCGCTTCGGGGCCCTGCTACAGCGTCCACCTGGCCCGGCTGCCCTTCCGGAGGGCCCAGGAGGCCTGCGCGGAGCACGGCGGCGGCCTGAGCACGGCCAGCGGCCCCCCCGAAGTCCGCGCCCTCCTGGCTCTGCTGGCCGGGCTGGCCGAGGGGTCGGGCGCCTCCTTGTTCTGGCTGGGCCTGGTGAGAAAGGCCCAGCAGTGCACCCGCGAAGACCTGCCGCTGCGGGGCTTCTCCTGGGCGCCCCCGGCCCGCCTCCAGGAGGCCGCCGGCAACGAGAGCGCCCCGACCGAGGAGGAGGAGGTGCCCCCGCGCTGGCTGAGGGAGCCCAGCAAGTCGTGCACGGTGCAGCGGTGCGCCGGGCTGCAGGTGACGCTGGGCCGGCCGGGCTTGGAGCCCTGGGGCCTGAGGGAGCACGCCTGCGCTAAGGCCAGCCCGGGGGGCTACATCTGCAAGTCCCGCCACGCCCGCGCCTGCCCCGCCCTCCAGGGCGCCGACGGGGAGCCCAGCCCGCCCGGCACCGAGCTGGCCCTGAGCTGCCCCGACGGCCGCCAGGCGCGCTTCCTCTGCCGCCTCTCGCCCGACGGCGCCCACTGGGAAGGCGCGCAGGGCCGGCTCTGCTCCTGCCCCAGCGGCTACTGGAGCCCCCGCCGGGCCGCCTGTGTGGAGCCCCCCGACTGCCGGGGCCCCCGCGGCGCCTTCCTCTGCCTCTGCGCCCGGGGCTCGCGCTTGGCGGCCGACGAAGACGCCTGCCTCGGGCCGACGGGCGCGGGAGGAACCGCCTCGACGGCCCGGCCCAGCCTGCCCACAGCGCCCGCCGCCGGCGGAGCTTTCCCTCCCGCTCCCAGCGGCCGGCCCGGCCCGAACAGCTCCACCGAGGAGGAGGCCTTCCCTTCTGGGGCGGGCAACGACAGCGCCGCCGGGACGGCCGAGAAGCCGCCGGCCTCCGCAGACGCCTCCAACTACGTCTTCATCCTCATCACGGTGGCCGTGGTGATGCTGGTGATCCTGGTCATGGCCGCGCTGCAGGGCTTCCAGGCCTGCTTCAGGATGTGCGCCGCCAAAGGGTCGCCGCAGCCGCCCGGCAAGGACGGAGCGGCCGCTGCAGCCGCCACCGACTCGGAGCACTCTTTGGGACCCAGCAAGGCCGAGGCCGCAGAAGCCCCCCAGGAGGAGCCCCAGCCTGTGGGCGGACAGGAGGGACTGGAGCAACCCTGACAGCGCCCCAGCAGGGCCATGCCCAGAAGAAACCACCCGTGGTTTGGGTGTCATCCCCCACACCCAGCAATGTGTTTCTTATGGTTTTCTGCAGCATAACTGGAAGCTGTAGTGATTTCTGGCCTGCATGCTCTGTGTCCACACACCCCATCCCAACACACTAGATCACTTAGAGAAAGAAAAAGATAAAGCTGCACATGCAGAGTGTTGACTTTTCTTTCTCCAAGCAAGGAAGTGGGTGATCAAATGCTCAGTAGAGGTAGCTGCAGGAAACAGTCGCTATTGCCTTGGCTTATTTGCGCCCCCCCCCCCGCCCACCCGTTGTCACTACCCAATTATACCACTATAGTACCATTTTAATTGCCATAGCTGCATCCTGTGAAATCCTGACATTTGTAGTTTGCTGAAGTACTAGTTTCCTCTGGCTGATAATTCTAAAAATTCCTCCTTTAACTTCAAATCTCAGGATTCCATAGAAAATAGACTATGGCAGTTAAAGTGGAACCACAGTGCTATAACTGGGTAGTGTGAATAGGCCTTCTCTCTAGTTATAGCAGTTGAGACTTCTCTCTCTGCCTTGGCCACTTAGGGAGGAAAGCAGATTGAGCCCCTCACCACTGCAAAGAAGGGGTAGGTGAGCTAGTGAGTGGAGATGGTTGTGGCTGGAAAGAGTTAGTGCCTCCATTTGCTTCCCTACTCTCTGTCCCTTGCTTTCCAGCTGTCTAGGCAGTACAGATGATGGAGATACTTGGCCATATATATTGGTCTGGTTGGCGAGTCCCAACTGTTACTGCTCCTAGAAGGATAATGCAAGCAAGCAACAGCTGTTCCTTGCTATTTTGCACCAACTATCACCTTGATTGTCTAGGTTTCTTTTTTTATTTTTAACTTCAAAATGTTGATGGTGTTCATTTTTCACCTCACAGTTGAAGTGTTAAAGGTTGAGTACTGGTCAGAAAGACACAGAATACTGCAAGATGCAGGTGAAATGGAACTCATTCAGATTTGTTTAAGTTTCAGCTGGGAGCACAATTCTGTGTGCGTGCTTAGAAATAAGTCACATTGGGTGTAGTGGGACTTATTTTCAGGTAAGTGTGGTGGGTTGCAGCCTGAGATGGGCTTATTATCAATCCTGTGTCATCCCCAGTTCTAATTTATCTTTTGCACCAATGCTGTTTTCCACGCACTCGGCTTTGTGCATGAGCAGGGAGATCAATTTATAAGACTAAAAAAAAATAATATTTGAAATCTCCTTTTTTGTGGCTTGATTGTCTGAAGGATTGGAACCATGATTGCCAGTCTGAAAGGTACAGGCCAGTGTACACAAGATTTTATGCTATAAGATCCACTGAAAGAGTTTTTTCATTGATTTTTTTTAATATGCCATACTTGGCACTTGTGTCTTTTCTGTACCAGGCAAAGATTTCTTTTTTAATTTTCCTTAGCTCTCAGTACATATTGGCAAAGATCTAGATCACAGATGTAGTTGTGAATGTGTAAGTGTGAAACATCTCCTGACATGTCTCTCCAAACCTACGTTAAGACCCAGCAGGTGCACTGAATGATGGAGATCTGTTCTGCTGGCAATCAAGGTGCAACAGGATGACATTTTCAGCCCCCTCCCACCAGTAAGTTGCTATAAGGATCCTGCTTCTGGCTGTTGTACCACAGATTATGGGTGGGTGGGGGCTAGAAACGGCATCCTGATGCACCCCGATTGTCAGAAAAACAGACCTCCGTGGCTTGTTGTGGTAGCTGGCCATTAAGGAAGGTTTGGAGGGCCATTTGTGATTGTGGCAATATTACCACAGTTGTAAACACGAATACAGATGTGTAAATCTATCTTATGCATTTGTAACTGCTTAACAGGATGGCAGCCATTGTATCCCTGAATTGACATCTTTTTATCTGTTTCTTTAATTTTTTTTACATTTTGTATTTGGTTTTGCTTTTGTGGCTGATGATTTTATTGATGGATTTGGTGTTGTTATTGTTACATGCCTTTGAGTCAACTCTGACTTATCATGCCCCTCTCATAGTGGTTTTTCTGCAAGGTTTATTCAGAGAAGATTTGCCATTGCCTTCTTTTGAGGCTGAGAGAGTGTAAGTTGTCCAAGGAAGGCAAGTGGTTTTCCCTGGCTAAGTGGGGATTTGAAACCTAGTTTGACAGTTTCCTAATCCAAACCTAATCCAAACCCAAATCACTACACCACACTGGCTCTTTTTTGCTGTAGTCCACCTAAGAAAATTCTATTTGGAAGGAAGATACAAATGTATTAATTAAAAAATGATACACACAAACTGTTTGTTACTTCCTGTGAATTTGATTTCAACTTATGGCGACCTTATGAATGGAAGATCTTTAAGAGTTCCAGTCATCAACAGCCCTCCTCAGGCCCTGAAAACTCAGGCCCATGTCTTCCTTGATTGAATTCATCCACCTCTGGTGCAGTTTCCCTCTTTTCCTACTGCCTTCTGCTTTACCAAGCATCTTCTTTTCTAATATAATGAAATCCAGATGACTCGCTTCTTCACTGCCAAGCCTCATGGGGAGGGGGCAGTCTGGAAAGGTAGGAGGAAATGGTGGGGAAAGGGGAGATAACAGAGGAAACTTACTTTAAGCACAATTTCAATTTCAACTATCAGGGAAAGGGAAACAAGCAATGGAGTTTAAAAAGAAAAGAAAATGAAACCCTCCTCTCCAAAATCTTTACAAATTCTCTGTTGTTCTAGTATTTTGTAACCCAGGCTTTCCCCAGCCTGACACCCTCCAACCAGTGGTCATGAAGGCTGAGGATGATGGGCACTGTAGTCCAACCGGTCTGCATAGTACCAAGCTAGTTAATATGTTAGGAATGCTTAACTGTGGAGGGTTACCTGCCAAAAGCTTTGCACAGGCCAGGGGCTGCTGGATCCCAAGGGAAGTTACTTTTCTGTTGCTAAGGGAGCTGGATTTTTTATTACTTGTCTTTTATTGCCCTTTGTCCCTAGTTATCCTCGCCTGGCCAAGAAGTGGCCTTGGACTGCATTCAAATCCCTCTATACCATCTTGACTGACAACAGAGTACATCTGAGACAGAATGTAGGCCCGTGACTCTAATGTTGCTCCCATTTTTTCTCCTATATCATTTATAACATCTTTGCCTAATGAAGAAGCTACTGAAGCTTTGAAAGCTTGCATAATGCATTTTATGCTTCGGAGTTGGCCCAATAAAGGTATTAATGCTTGTGGATTTTGTATTTTGTTGTATTTTGCTGCATGGCCAACACCCCTGAATAGGCTGCCTGAAGCTGTGCATTTCAAGAAATCACATATTAGGTCTGTAAGATTTTTCCAAATTCAGAGCTTTGATTAGAAGCTAATTGCATTGTTCAGAGAATATGGGCATCAGATGTGATTTGGCAAAAAAAAAAAAAAAATGTCTGTGAGATATAGACTCCATGCTGGAGCAACCTGCAAGGATGATGAAACACTGTGTTGTGATCCCAATGTTCTATGCAACCATGTGTAAAAGCCTGAAGGCCTACAGCATAACTGAAATGCCATCTAGGGAAGGAGTATGCAGGAGCACAGAAGCAGAATATGGGAAAGTCTGTCCTGCTTTTCCCCTCTGCTATCCTCTTCCAATTGCTTTATCTCTTTGGTATTCCAGAAACATTTTTGCAAGACAAACATGAGCATAGAATCATAGAATCAGAATCGTAGAGTTGGATAAAGCTCATCAGTTGGTCTAGTGATCTGGAATTTCATCATTGGGCCTTATTGGCTCACAGATCAGATCCATGAGAACTAGTGAGAGAAATGTGGACTTAGCAAAGGGGCATGCTATTTTTTAAAATTAAAAAAAAGTGTATGAGTTTCCTATTCTAGAAGTACACTGAGGACATGCATCAATTATAATGGGAGAACAGAATAGAAAGATAATGGAAGATGTTTTTTAATGGATTCTTCTCTGAAATAGCAGGTGTTTATAGAATACACATTAGCTTTGAAAGGATATAACTGAAATTCACTTATTTTTTTAACAAGCCAATCCTATGCAAAATTAAGTCCACTTAAACTGTTGGGTTCAGTGCATTCAGCACACTGTGTTTTTTATAGCATTGAGGTGTCTCTATAATAGCAATACAGAGTCAGTGAAGAAATATCCTATACAAGTCCTGATTAAGGACTCATCATTTCTTGAGCAAACAAACAAAACTAAACTGTTAGAAAATGTTTTAACACCATGTTTTTTCAACAAACATCCATGTAATGTTGCTGGGTGCCTTCAAATTGTTTCTAACTTATGGCAACCCTAAGATAAACTTGTCATAGAGTTTTCTTGGCAAGATTTGTTCAGAGGAGATTTGGCATTGCCTTCATCTGAGGTTGAGAGAGTGTGACTTGTCCAACTCAGGGAGTTTTCATGGTTGAACAGGGGTTCAAACCCTGGTCTCCCAAAGTCCTAGTCAAACCACAGCACCATGTTGGCTCATTCATGTAATACTAATAGTATAATTTCTATCGAGTGCTTTTAAGTTCCCTAGTGTTCAATTATTAAAAGCACAGAAGGGCCATTAACATTACAAACGATAGGGTTGCCCATTCCTCTGATCTAGTTCAATAGAAAAGTACATTCTCTTGTTACCTGTTAAATCTTATTTCTGGAACATTAATTCCTTCTAAGAAACTTCAAAAATGGTTATAGACATGTTGAAGGAAGAGGGTACTGTAAGGTACGACTGTGATGAATATTGGATGATTTATCTTGATCACATAATCAAGGATAAAATTCAAATCCTTAGAAAGATGTTTAATAATGTTTTAAACTACAGAGGGCTTGATTAAATGTGCTGTGGGATTAAAGTAAAACTGAAAGGTGGCCAAGAGCTAAATTTAAATACTTCAAAGAATATTTTTTTAAAAAAAAATCCAAAGTCATACAGTTTAATGGAGATTTTGTAAAGTGAATTGGTTGAGTACTTTCTTACCATTTGGTGACAAAACCCTCCCTCATCTTTCCCTCTTAAAGCAGCTTCTTTTCCTACTAAAAATGTTTGCACCCTCCAGGAAAGCAGAACTCTATTTGCTGCTGTTTATATAGATGCACATTACAATGCTCCTTCCAGTCTCTACAGGATGCATGATATGTATGGGGGATGTACAAGCTAGCCCAGAACTACAAACAGCAGGAAATAATGTACTGGTAGAGCTGGGCTGGACCTGTTTGTTAAGCGTCAACTATCTTGATGTGTACAGCTTTGTGTAATGGAGAGCAAAGTAGTCATAGAATCATCGAGTCAGAAGAGACCACAAGAGCCATCCAGTCCAACCCCTTGCCATGCAGGAATACACAATCAAATAATTCCCGACAGATAGCCATCCAGCCTCTGCTTAAAAACCTCCAAAGAAGGAAATTCCACCACACTAGGAGGCAGTATATTCCACTTCCGAACAGCTCTTACTGTCAGGAAGTTCTTCCTAATGTTTAGGTGGAATCTCTTTTCCTATAGTTGTAATCCATATTATTGTGGGAACTAGAGGATACTTTGTAAGAATGATGGCCAGGATCCTGTAATGACAGACCACTCACACAGTCCTCCCTTATGCAAGAACTCTCTAAGTTCACACAGGGAGGTTGCTGCAATGATGATGGCAATGGGAGCAGGAGGAAGCTGGCTCTGAGCTGCCTATGTAAAGGGCTGAATTAATCATTACAAAGGAAGTGATTGCATTAAAAAAAAAAAAAAACCAAAGCAGCAGCAGCTGCTGTCTTGTGTCCCAAACTGGGAACAGTGTTGGGATGATGATGATGATGATGATTATTATAATACACCACCACCACTGCAAATAGCACTGTCAAGTTCTCCTAGAAAATTGCCTGTGCCACTGATGTTTCCAACCCACCCCATCTCATCATGGTTTTGGCTTTGAGGAGCTCATGAGTCAAGGCATTCAAGACATAGATGGCTTAGAGTGTGCAAATTCTCCCTTTTCCACGTCTTTTGCCTTAAACTAAGATCTGCTAATAGCCTGGCAGAGGATAACACTAGACCACTTCTCAACCTGAACGGATAGGGCTGTGACTGTTAGGTAAGTACAGTCGTCCCTCCACATTTGTGGGGGTTAGGGTCTCAAGACCCCTGTGAGTGTGAAAAAATCACGAATATAAAAGGCCTCCCCCTGCCCGCCCGCAACTCCCCTGCCCTTCCAAAGTGGCGACAGGGCTTTTCCAGTCCCATCACCGCTTGGGGAAGTGCGGTGGTGCCTAAAAAGCCTCCTGCCTGCCTGGCCACCCCCCCCCCACGGTCACCTGCCGCATTTCCTGTGGGGCTCTTGAGCCCCATGCCTGCTTTGGGAAGGTTGGGGTGACGGTGGGCGGGAGGTTGGCCAGCCTCCCCCCGGCCTTCCCGAGAGAGCTCTGGGGCTTTGAAACCTCGGAGCTGCCTCAGGAAGGCCAGAGACCGCGGCAGGCGGATGGGCAGGAGGCTTGCCGGTCTCTCCCCGGCCTTCCCGAGGGGGCTCCGGGGCTTTGAAACCACGGAGCTGCCTCAGGAAGGCCAGGGACAGTGGTGGGAGGTGGATGGCCGGCCTTCCCAAGGGGGCTCCGGGGATTTGAAGTCTCTGAGCCACCTCGGGAAGGCCAGGGACGCAGGTGGGCAGGCGGGAGGCTTGCCAGCCTCTCCCCGGCCTTCCCGAAGGGGCTTTGGGGATTGAGAGCCCCATAGCCGCTTCAGGAATGTCAGGAGGGGTGGAGGGAGCATGACAGAGAGGCTTTTCAGCTACCCCCACCTTCCCAAAGCTGCAACAAGGCATGGAAAGCTCAATCGTGGCTTTAGGAAGGGGGGGCTAAAAAGTGGCTTTCCCAAGACCTCCCCGCTCTCCTGGGGCTTGGCTCTCCACCCCAAGTGGAGCCAAGTCCCAGGAGAGCGGGGAGTTGAGTGCCTGGTTTGCTCAGCAAGCACTCCGTTGAAATCGGCTCCTCTGCCTTGCATGCGAGGGAGAGAAGCTGATTTAAATGGGGTCTTGCTGAGCAAACCGCGAATAATCAAAACTGTGAGAGTGAAAACTGCGAATGTGGAGGGGCAACTGTAGAGAGAGAGAACTGCATCCTTACTTAAATCAGTGCTGCTGATTATAATCTGTATAATGATACAGATCTAAGCCTCCATCTACCACTCAAGTCATAGCCTTATTTGGATGCTCTTTTTACATAACTGCAGATGGTATTTCTAAGGCTTGCAGAGAAGCCCAAACACTGTTTAGCCTGGAAAAGGTATATTTAGCCTGGAAAAGAGAAGGTTAAGAGGTGATATGATAGACATGTTTAAATATTTGAAGGGATATCATACTGAGGATGGAACAAGCTTGTTATCTGCTGCTCCAGAGACTAGGACATGAAGCAATGGACTCAAAATACAGGAAAAGAGATTCCACCTATGCCTCAGAGTGTGGTGGAGTCTCCTTCTTTGGATGTTTTTAAACAGAGGTTGGATAGGCCTCTGTTGGGGATGATTTGATTGTGTATTCCTGCACAGCAGGGGGTTGGACTGGATGGCCCTTGTGGTCTCTTCCAGCTCTATGATTCTATGATTCAAACAACTGTTGAAGAAGTGCCAATCAAACAGCTACAGTTTGTGTATCAAAGGACAAAGAATTTTGTACAACTGAATTGTGTACAGTATTTTCTATAAATGCTGACAACTCAGTTTTATGATGTGTTGAGAGTCTTTACAGGGTACAGTACTAAATAAAATCACTAATGCAGGCAGTAAGGTGATAGTAAGTTTGGATGATGTGGTGCTGGAGATATGCCTAAGTGTTCAATTTTAAAAATTAAAATAAGCTGTTTACAGTTAAAAGAGGGTTGATTTCTCTGAAGATGCCAGCCACAGATGCAGGCGAAATGTCAGGAATAAATTCTTCCAGAACATGGCCTCACAGCCCGGGAAAAAACCCACAGAAAACTTATAAAAGAGGGTTGATTGAAGTGGGAAAGCAAAGCAATATGAAGGTGAAGGGGACAGGAGGGCATTGCTATGAGACAAGGTGGAAATAGAAGGGTCACTGCATCCTACAATTTAGTACCAGTGACATATGCTGGAGTAAGTGTAAGTGTATCCCATATGTATTATGCAGAAGGAAGTATCTAGCACCTCCTTGCATAGCAAGACCTTCCCCCATGCGTACCCTCAGATTGATGGCCTCCATGGTCAATTAGGAGCTAGGGAGGGTGGGGTGCCAAGGCAGCATTTGGCTGCCCTTGTGCAGCTAGGAAAAAGGGCCTCCAGCATATGCTACAGTGCACCCAGCACATCCGCTGGAGATCCAGGAGGGTTGTAACTGTTCATTTCTCCTGCCTGCCAGTTGGTCTCCAGGCACTCTCTCTCCCCCCCAGAAACTAATTGGCTGTAGGGATCTTCCCTGATACCATCAAACTGTGTTGTGCTGGGGGTGGAAGCAGAAGGCTAGTGTCAGTACATTAGTGGAGGTTTATATTCCACCATGGATCTCTTTCTCCCCTCCCCCAATATTTTTATCATAGTATAAACAACCCATCCAGTATTACATCTTCATCTTATCGCATACTTTATCACTTGTTTTTCTACCCAACACCAGATAAAACCTGACTTCCTTTGTGTGCCTACTCAATGAGTTTTTTATTCCCTTTGAGCATATCTCATCTTCATATTTCCTAGTATTTTGTATTTTGTTACTAGTATGTTTCTCTAACCATAGACCATCTGTATAATAAGACACTCTCTCTTAGCTCACTCTCCTTTCCTGCTTTTCTGACCCTTATCTTATTATATCTCAATTGTTGTGTTCCATCTTTTTTTAAAGAATTGAGTTATCGGAGTCCATTCTTCCTCAGTTTCTTCTTCTGTTGATTTTTTGTTTAGTATGTGTGTTAAAATATCGTTATCTTTCATCTTCAGGATTTTAAATAGACAATCTTCTACCTGCGGTTGTTCTTTTGTTTTCCACTTGCACCTAGGGTAATTCTCGCTGCAGTGCACAGGTATAATATTAGTCTCCAGTATTTTTTTTTTCATCATGTTGTTCCAAAATTGATATAATATTTAACAAATATATTTTTGGGATGAAAGAACATTTAATGCTGAATACTCTTTCTATTATGTTATGGATTTTTAACCAGTATGGATGGAGTCACACTCTCCTTTAAGGACTGTGTTCACAGTCTGGGGGTATTCCTAGATTCATCGCTTCACATGACTAGTCAGGTGAGTGCGACGGTCAGGAGTGCCTGTTATCAGCTTCAGCTGATATGCCAGCTGCGCCCTTAGCTAGATATAAGGGATCTGGAAACTGTGGTACATGCTTTGGTAATCTCACGTTTGGATTACTGTAACGCACTCTACATGGGGCTACCCTTGTGCCTAACCCGGAAACTTCAACTGGTACAAAATATGGCAGCCAGGTTAATTACAGGTACATCTAGGAGAAAGCATATAACACCTGTGCTTAAATCTCTCCACTGGCTGCCGATCAGTTTCCAGGCACAGTACAAAGTGTTGGTTTTAACCTTTAAAGCCCTACATAGCTTGGGTCCATCTTATCTCCGGGACCGCCTCATCCCACATGATCCCCCCCGCACACTTCGGTCCTCTGGGAGGAACCTGCTGCAGCCTATGAAAACTAGGCTATCGCAGACCTCCCAGAGGGCCTTCTCTTCTACAGCTCCCAGACTATGGAATGGCCTGCCGGATGAGATCCGTCTTTTCACTACTCTTGATAGCTTCAAGAAAGCGCTAAAGACGGATCTCTTCCGGCATGCCTTCCTGGAATAACTTCCCTGCTCAAGTGGAGCTGATTGCTTACCCGCCCCCTTGCCACTATTGCCTTTATTTATTTATTTATTGTATTTTAGCTTTGTTTTAATTCTCTATTAGTTTAATTTAGTTTTAAGGGGTGGGAGGGTTAGGATTGGGAAGGATTGTTTTAACTTGATGTTGTTTTAATCTTGTTGTACACCGCCCTGGTTGCTGAGGGGCGGGTTAAAAATAAATTATTATTATTATTATTATTATTATTATTTATTATGATTGGGCAATACCATCACATGTGCATTTGGGAACCGACCTCTTTCTCGCATTTCCAACAGTCTTTATTTTTAGTTCCATAGATTTTATTCAACTTTAATGGTGTCAAATACCATCTGCTGCTGATCTTTAGATGATTTTCTTTTAACACCTGACACGCTGAAAATGACTTGGTCTTTTTCCAAGCGTTTTCCCATTCCTCCATCGTTATTGTTTCCCCAATGTCTCTAGTCCATCTAACCATTGCATCTCTGACCACTTCAGTTTCCAGTTCTCTGGTTATGAATGTTTTATAAAATTTAGCTATTTTCTTCTCATTGTTATCATTCCAAATTATTTTATCTAGTTCTGTTTCATCATGGAGGAAGCCCATCTCTTTGTTGTCCTGTTTAAATCTGTTTTTAAGTTGTTGATATGAAAACCAGTTCAACCCCCATCCCTCATTGTTCAGCATTTCTTGGGATTTAATAGTGTAGGTACCTGATGGGTCTCTTGTGCCCAAATCCTTGTAAGGATTCCCCTTTCCCGTTCTTTCCCATCTTCCAAAAAAAGGTTCCTGGGGGGAAATCCAGCTCGGTAGTTTTGAGTAATATTGTTCTTTGATTTTATTCCAATTTTTAATTAGTGGTTTCCTAATGCTATGATCATTGAAGGCTTTATGTATTGTCCCCTTATTATACCCTATGTACGTGTGTCAACCCCATCTTAAGTCAGCTCCTTCCAGGGTTAGTAATCTTGTGTCCTTTAGTTTAATCAATTTGCTAACCCATAAGAGGGAACAGGCTTTATAGTAAGTTTTTAAGTCTGGAAGAGCAGCTCCACCTCTTTCCGTTTGTTCAACTAGTGTTAGCCACTTTATTCTTGGTCTTCTGTTGTTCCAAATAAAATCTGTTAAGTCTTTTTTCCAAGTTTTAAAGGGTTTTTTGTTTGTCAAGATTGGAAGATTTTGAAAAAGGAAAAGAAGTTTCGGTAATACTGACATTTTAATTGTTGCTATTCTTTCAAGCCCTGGGCAGGGCACGTTTCTAGGATGGAGGACCATCGCCTCCCAAAAATAGTACTCTACGGTGAACTCACCACGGGTCAGCGTAAGAGGGGCGCTCCAAAAAAACCCGATACAAGGACTCCCTGAAACAACATCTCAGGCTCGGCCCTGGCCTCAGATCGGGAGGCACGGAGACGCACTATCCACAATGCTTCAGCCTTATTTCAGAACTCACGCCAAACAAGTCTTGAAAAGAAATGACAACACAGAAAGAATCACAACCCAGAAACATCACCCAAAGAGACCCTCTGCTGTGCTTTCTGCAACTGGACTTGTTTATCTCGGATTGGCCTTTTTAGTCATCAGCGCGCTTGCAGAAAGCACAGAATGAGTCCTTCCTAAATCTTCATTTGCGAAGATAAGCCAGAGAGAGAAAGAGAGAGATTCTTTCAAGTAGCGATAAATTTAGTTTTTTTCACTGTTCCAGATCCTGTTTTATTAAGACCCACATTTTTTTGTAATTATTGTCATACAGATCCAGATTTCTGTTTGAAAGCCATATTCCCAAGTATTTTACCTTTTTTTCAATTTTGCATTCTGATCTTCTTAGTTCTTCTACCTCCTTTTTTGTAATGTTTTTCATCAGGATTATCATTTTTTCTTTGTTAATTTTGAACCCTGAAAATTTCCTGAACTCTGCTCTGTTATCTGTTTAGAGTTCTTATATTTTTTACTGGATCTTCCAGAATAATTGCTAAATTGTCTGCAAAAGCTTTTACTTTGTATTCTTGATTTTTAATTTTCAGGCCTTCTATTACTTTATTTTTCCTGATTGAGTTCAACAAGATTTCCATGACTAAAAGGAATAGCAATGGTAATAAAGGGCAACCTTGACGTGTGCCCTTTTGAATTGTTATCGGTAATGTTTTTTCGCCGTTGATTATGACATGCGCTATGTGGACATTGTAAACTTTCTTAATGTTTCTTACTATAAAGTCCTCGAATCCCATCTCAGTCAATACTCCTATCAGGAAAGCCCAATTCATGTTATCGAAGGCCTTCTCTGCATCAGCATAAATTATTGCAACCTTTTTATCGTAGTTCTTTTTGTAGTACTCCCTTGCATTCACAATTGCTCTTATGTTAGCTGAGAGATTTCTGCCAGGAAGGAAGCCATTCTGGTCTGAGTAAATTGTATCTTTCAAGACCATTTTAAATCTGTTTGCTAATGCCACAGCATAAATTTTGTAGTCCACATTTAGGAGTGATATTGGCTGATAGTTCCTGACCTCCATCCTATCCTTCCCTTCTTTTGGAATCACCATATTAGCATCTTTCCAAGTCTATGGCAGACCATCTACATGTATCAAATTTATTGTTACCAGAAAATGTTGTATTAACTCCTTTTCATATGTTTTATAAAAGAGCACCGTGAATCCATTGGGGCCTGGAGTTTATCATTTTTAAGATTTTTGATTACTAACAAGATCTCTTCCTCATTGAATGGATGGTCAGTACTTAATTTTTGTTCCTCTGTTAGTGTTGTAAATTTGTTTTCTTTAATATAAGTGAACATTTCTTCAGCCTGGTTTCCCTCTTGCTGTTGTTCCTTGTATAGCGAGGTATAAAATCCTAAAAAATGCCTTTTTTTATATCCTCTTGATTCGTTATCGTTGTGTCTTCTGACCTGATTTCCGTAATTAACTTTTTTCTGCTTCTTTTTTTAATGTGAATGATAGCCATCTGCCCATCTTGTTAGCCTGTCAAAATGTCTTTGTTTTATTTTCTTCAACTTTTCGCCTATTTCTTCAATCAAGATTGAGTCTATTTTTTTCCTTATCAGTTTTATTTCATTCTGTAAAATCTTGTTCTCTGGCTATAACCTCAATTTTTCTTCCCTTCGTTCCAAGTCTTCTAGCCATCTTTTGCTTCTTTCCTTCTTTAATTGGGCATTTTCTGCACCTTTTTGTAGAAATAGTCCTGTTATTGTTGACTTGAAAGCATCCCATAGTGATCTCATTTTAATTTCTGTCGATTTGTTTTCCTTTAAAAAAGCTTATTTCATCTCTTAGTTTCTGAGCAAATTTCTTATCTTTCAACATGGATTCTCTCAATCTCCAAACATACTCTCTCTTTGTTATCCTCATGCTTATTGATATTGGATTATGATCTGAAATAATTTTAGGCATTATTTTCATGGTTCTTATTTTTGGCAGAACGTCTTTAGTTGTCCAGAACATATGAATTCTGGACATTGTTTTGTGTACCTGTGAATAGAAGGTATAGCCTTTCTCACTGTAATATTTTGACATCCATACATCTGATAAATTAAAGTCTTCCATTATATTAAAGGAGGATTTGGGGAGTTTGCCTTGGTTTTCCTTTTGCGTGCCAGATCTGTCCCTTCTCCCATCCAGTACCCCGCTGAAGTCTTCTGTTATAATTATTGATCCGTTATCTAGCTCCCCCATCTCCTTCTGGAGTTTCCGATAAAATTGTTCTTTTCTTTCTAGTGGGGCATATCTCCCTGGCTTTTCTTCACAAACGAAGATTCAGGAAGGACTCATCCTGCACTTTCTGCATGTGCGCTGATGACTAAAAAGGCCAATCTGAGATAAACAAGTCCAGTTGCAGAAAGCACAGCAGAAGGTCTCCTTGGGTGATGTTTCTGGGTTGTGATTCTTTCTGCATTGTCGTTTCTCTTCAAGACTTGTTCGGCGTGAGTTCTCAAATAAGGCTGCAGCATTGTGGATAGTGCGTCATATATTGCTATTATATATACTTTCAAATCATTCAGTTTAACTTCCAATCCTCCATATTGCGCCTCATTATCGTTGAAGATCTCTCTGGCCTCATATTTTTTATTAATGTAGATCACCACCCCTTCTTTCTTTTTACTGAGGAAGAATAGAATTCTTGGCTTGATTTTTTATTCTTCAAATATTTGCTATCTCTTTGGCGAATCCTCGTTTCCTGTAAGTATGTTATATCCTTTTTTTTCCTGAGAATCTGGAATATGTGTCATCTTTTAGGTATTGTGTTTAGCCCTTTGACATTCCACGATATTATGTTTGCAGACATTGTTTATATGGCCAAGATGCCAGACTCTTCCCCTCCTTCTGCTATGCTCTTTTTCTTTTCTTCTTCTTCTGAGTTCTTCTGAGGCTGTGAGGCTGTGTTCTGGAAGAGTTTATTTCTGATATTTCGCCTGTATCTGTGGCTGACATCTTCAGAGAATGGTTGGGTAGGAGTGTGTGTGGGGGGGCTTATATACTGTGAACCCCTGTTGGGGAGGATATGTACATTTGTGTATTTGAATGGCTAGTTTCTGGGTGGAGATATGCAAGGAGGATTAGTGTCTGTTTGGCTAATGGTTGGTTAATGGTCCATAATCTGCTGGAAATCCCCCTGTCCCTGGGTAGAGTTCATTTGCAAGGGTTGAGTTCTGATATTAGGGTTTTTCAAGACTGGCAGCCAGATTTTGTTTACATTTAGGGTTTTTCTTCATTCCTGTGGTTTTTTCTGGGTCTGATCTGGAGTATCACAAGATACTCCACAAGATACATCACAAGAGCAGCAGGACCCAGAAAAAATCACAGGAATGAAGAAAGACAGCCACCCAAAGGGAAGGTATTTTTACCATACATCAAGGAGTCACAGACAGAATAGGGAAACTGATGAGGAAACACAACTGCCAAACAATCTACAGAGCAACCAAAAAAAATCAAGAAATGCTATGCTCAGTGAAGGACAAAAGAGACCCTCTCACAGCTACAGGAGTTTACCGCATACCATGCATCTGTGGACAAGTTGACATAGGGACCACAAAACACAGTGTGCAAACACGAATCAAGGAACATGAGAGACACTGCAGACTGGGCCAGCCAGAAAAATCAGCAGTAGCAGAACATGTTATAAACCAACCTGGACACAAAATGTTATTTAAAAACACTGAAATTCTGGACCAGGCCAACAACTATCATGTCAGAATGCACAGAGAAGCTATTGAAATCCACAAACACCTGGACAACTTCAGCAGGAAAAAAGAAACCCTAAAAATAAACAAAATCTGGCTGCCAGTCCTGAAAAACAAAACTCAACACTTGCAAATGAACTCCACCCAGGGACAGGGGGATTTCCAGCAGATAATGGCCCATCAACCAACCATTAGCCAAACAGACACTAATCCTCCTTGCATATCTCCACCCAGAAACTAGCCATTCAAATACACAAATTTACATATCCTGCTCAAAAGGGGTTCACAGGATATAACCCCCCCCCACACACACTTCACCCAACCATTCTCTGAAGATGCCAGCCACAGATACAGGCGAAATGTCAGAAATAAACTCTTCCGGAACACGGCCTCACAGCCTGGAAAAAAACCAATGAAAATCTCTGAGCAGGTTTATTACACAGGTTCATTCTTTACTATTTGAAGCATCAAATGTTGATCTCCATGTGTGAATGTGCTGTCCAGCACCACAAAAAGGATGTGATCTCAAACAGCATAACATAAACTTAAGACAGTTTACACATTCATGTATTCATATACACTGCTGCTACTTTGTAAAAGCAGAAAACAAAAGGTAGCATACAATTTTACTACCTTTCACATCTTGTGTAGATTACAAAATGCCCCAATATATTTGTGTGTCACAGATAGCAAATGATGGTGAAGCATCATTGCTCACTGCTGCTATACCCAAGCTGGAGATGACTAAGGGATCTTTGCTTCAGGGGAAAGGCAAGAGACATGTCTTTGCACTGAAGGCAGACATGTAATTCCCTTTCTATTTGCTCTATTACTTCTGCATGAAAGTATAACATTAGGTTCTTAGATTCATTGTTCACCTGTTCACTGATTTTTAAGCTATGTGCTGTATCAAGTCTAATGATTTTAAGATGCTTGAAGTAACTTTAAAAGATAAGAGGATTAGATCAAAAACCATCCTTTTTCCCACAGTGATCAACTAGATACCCCCTGGAAGCTCACAAACAGAAGGGCAAAAGGTCTCTCCTCCTGTTGTTCCCCAGCAGCTGGTATTCAGAATTATTTTGCCTCTGATCCTGGAGGTAATAGATAGCTAGTGTGACTACTAGCCACTCAAGACCCTTTGCTCCATGAATGTGTCCAATTCTCTTTTAAAGCTATCTAAGCTGCTGGTATCATATCATGTGGCCCAATTAATAATTTAATAATCTGCCTTGTAACTGTGAAGTATTTCTTTTTATCAGTCATGAATTCCACCATTCAGCCTCAGTGAATCACTACGGATACTAGTATTATGAATAGGTGAGGGACTTCTTTCTGTCCAGTTTTTCTATACCATGTATTCAGCTCCAGATCTAACCTTTCTTTGTAGAAGAGCCATTCCAGTCTCTTGAGCACTTGGGTTACCCTTTCTGTGTATTTCCCACCTCTCCAGTGTCCTCTGAGATGTGACTACTGTAACTGAACAGCAGGAGTGGGGATCATGGGCTACATGCAGACCTTCAACCCCTCAAGTCTCCCAGGACATCATCCATTTTTTTCAGATAAAACAAATCACACCCAAATTGCTCAAACCATTGGGAAAATGCCCATAAAACCTTTTTTAAAGGCTTCAGATTGGTAGAAAATGTGGTAAATCAAATCTGGAAGTGATTTCTTGTAATTCCCAAATTGCTAAAAATGAGGCAATGCAGACTGCAGGGGCAGGGCACAGAGATGAATATTGGTTCTTGCCACAGTTGTCCATAGCAGTTGACTGAAGATGTACCATTAACTTTCTCCTCTATTTAAGCTGCTGATTATCCTTCATTGTTCATCAGTGTTCAACAACCCAAAGCTCTGAGCAGGTTTATTACACAGGTTCATTCTGTACTATTTGAAACATCAAATGTTGATCTGCATGCGTGAATGTGCTGTCCAGCACCACAAAAAGAATGTGATCTCAGACAGGATAACTTAAACTTATGACAGTTTACACACTCATCTGCAAATCATAAACTGTTGAGTAAACCAGTGATAACATATAGAAATATGTTTCAGTGTGGCTTCAGGATACCCTCTGCCTTTAATTTTTTGTGTTTGTTGTGCTTTCGCTTTAAATATATGAGAATATAAGGTATTATTCTAAAACCTGGTATTGTTTTCCTTGAGCTAATAAAAGGCTGTCAATTTGCCAATTTGTAGCCTTTCACATTTCTTTCTATTTTTCTTCACTGAAGCAGATCCCACTTAAAAACATTTACAATCACTTTCCTGTCCTATGAGATACAAGACATCAAAGGGTTATGCTTATAGTTTTCATTGCTTCAAACAAATTAGTTGGGAAAAGTCCCTTTGGAGCTCTTTGAAATCCTTTTTGTTGTTACTTCAAATAATAATTTGGCCTCCCCCCCACACCTCATTCCTTGTCCCAACTCCTAATCATTACTGAACAAGTTAAGGAGCACCAGTCATACAGTTCAGTGGGATGCCCTCACTTCTTACATTCCTCCTTGTGAAAACTGAGCAGAACCAGTTAGCACATTGTAGCCTTTGACCACATGCTTAAAAGTATTACCAGTAGTACACTTCCCAGAGCTTCTTGATGATCCATAGCAGTGGAAAAATGAAAGCATGGTATACTTTGCAGGATATATTAAAAGCATTCAGATGTTTCTCATAGACAGTGGTTATACTGTAGTTTTTGTATTAATGCTGACACTGGAGATTATCAGACAAGTGCCTTAAAACATTATAATGGCACTATATTTTACAACATTCGTGTTCTGGCACAATGACACATGTTTTTGCACATTGCCATGATAATGATACAAAATCATAGAATAATAGAATAATAGAGTTGGAAGAGACCACAAGGGCCATCTAGTCCAACCCCCTGCCATGCAGGAATGAACAATCAAAGCACTCTTGACAAATCTAAGAGTTGTAATCCAAAAAAGAAAATTTTCTGAGCTCTGAATAGATTATACAGTATATCACAAAACTACTGTATGTCTTCGGTGTGACAGAATGCCTCAGTCAAAGGAAGCTGACCTTGCACAAATGCTTGCAAACCTAGAAAAGAGGTTTGCCTGGGTAGAATGATATAAACATCTCCACCTTATTGTAGGAGGCAAATATTATTATTCTTTTAACCACTGAAGTAAAGCTATTCTAGAAGACTTGCTTCCTCTGTATCAGACTTGTTCAATCTGCTACCCTCTAAACATGCTGAAAAATAACCCCCATTATCTCTAGACACCACAGCAAATGACTGTGCAGTCTAGGGATGATGGGAACAGTGCTGGGTTGAGAAAGGCTACTGTGTGTGCCATTTTAAAGTCAGCCAATACTCTACCTTGACACTGAACAGTTTCTCTCTCTCTTTAAAAAAAAAAGTTTCAAATGGGACATTCAGCCAAAGTCATAAGAAAAATCATTCCTCATGTGAAGGTTGGAATTTCAAGATCCTTTAAAAAAAAAAAAGTCTTCAGATTCCACTATGCCTGATGCGAGGCACAGCTTGTTCTTGGAGAGTCTGAGAAAGCAGCATACCAGTCCTTTCCAAGACTTCATTTTAAATGTTCCATAATACGAAATCCATTGGTGCAAAATTTTCCAGCGTTCCACCTCTCTGACAGCTACAAATGGATCTCTTGCTATGGTTTTGTCTAAAACAGCATTAACATGACGTAAAATAAATTCTAGTCATTAATTGTTGTAGGTATTCCTCTGAAGAGACAGCTCACACATGCTGTCAAGTCACCCGGTATGCTGGTGTGAAGATTCTGGGAGCTGTAGTCCAAAAATATAACTCTCCAGGATCTAGAACTGACTCACCCACAGGCCCTAAATTTAGTATTTATTCATAATTTACATTTATATCCTGCCTCAAAGGAGTGCTTGGTTCTCTTCCTCCATGTTTTATCCTGTCCGACAGGCTGATTGAAAGAGGGTGATTGGCTCTGTGTCACCCAGTGAGCCTGGTTTCCTGGCTCAGTGGGAACTAGAACATAGATTTTCCAAGCCTCAGTCCAGCCCTCCAACAACTGCACGAGACTGGAGGTTGTCTTCAAGCTATCTTTCTGCTGAAAGATTGTGTTTGTAATAGTCAGCTGTTGTTCTGCACAGAACTCTAGCAGGAGGCGTCCGTTATCATTGCAATTTCCAACACCATGCTTGCCTAAGACACCTTTCCAGGCTTCGAAGTTCTTTCCTACTCTGGCATTGAAATCAACAAGGATAATAATTTTATCTTCTACAGGGACTTTTTGTATGAGTTGGCGTAGGTCTGTGTAGAATTTGTCTTTCTCTACAGGGTCGGCTTGCATAGTTGGGGCATATATACTAAAGAGAACAACATGTGGGAGGCGTAAGGAAATAATGCGATCAGAGTGTCCTGTTGGCAAGGTTTCGAGTTTGGAGGCAATGGAGTTTTTAATCATTAAGCCTACTCCTGAAAGATGTTTTTCGGTTTTGGTTTTGCCAGACCAGTAAAGTGTGTAGCTGGCGCCATGTTCTTTAAGGCTGCCTTCCTCATGGAAGCAAACTTCACTAAGAGCAGCGATGTCAATGTTAAGTCGTGATAGTTCATGGGCTATTAGGGTAGAACGACGCTCAGGCCGTCCACTATCTTCAGAGTCTCGCATGGTTCTGATGTTCCAGCATGCAAGTGTCAGTTTATTTACACCTTTGGAGGCCGGTGTGTGCCTTTGTTTCTTTGCCTTGGTTTGACCGCATCAGAAGATGCCCGTTGGCCGCAGCTAGCCAACCAGGTAGTTGGGGATGAGCTTTTGTTAGGCCACCTTTTCTAGGCCCCTCTCCATGTGGAGCAAGCAGTGTTCTCCTTAAAAAAGGCTGCTTGGTCATTCAGGATGCTGCCGAACAAGACTGTCATCTCCCGGGTCAGCCTCGAGTGACCAATGTCCTGAACCGCCTGCATGCAGGGTTGGGTCTGCGGCTTCCAGTGCATCTTTACACCTGCCTTGCAAGGCCTTCGCCTATCACTACAGGGCTTTTTTGGAACTGGATTTGTCCTTCAAGCCTGTGCAATGGATTTTTCTGGTGGATCGCAGCGTGCACAGAACTGGCCTCACCCTTTAAACCAAAGTTTCATCTGCCGTGGCCTTGCAAGCATGGACGTAGCAGCGAGGTCCTCGGGTCGTAGGTTTGATTAGAGTTTCCTTCTCTTAGATGGTTGACCTTACAGGGTTGGATGAACGCCATCTGCCCGGGTTTGGGATTAGAGTTTTCCTTCTCCTAGGACGGTTGCCATAAGGCTAGAGAGCCCATCCTGCCCTTTGACACTCTTTGTCAGACCCTTCGGTTTTGACCTGTCTGGCATGGGAGACCCTACCAGTGGCTTTATGCCACCACCAGCATAGCTCAAAATGTCATTAGGGTACGCAAGCTTCTCTCCCACGACAAGGGGGCGTCAATGGAGAGGCTTAGCACTGTAATACTAAACTTATTGAGAATGAGACATAACTTATCTTTACAGATTCTTCTTGACCAGACAACATTCTAGATACTTGATCATTTTATCTTTAATAACGCTTTCCCCCAATTTACCTAGAACAGACATTAAGGTAATTGGAACATGTAATTTCCTAGATTCCTCCCAGATTACTTTTTTTAAAAAAATGGATGTTACATTGGCCATTTTAAAATCCTCAGGTATAGAGACTAATGTTAGGGAGTACATATTTGTTAGAAGATCTAGTTTCACTGTTCAGTTCTTTAAGAATAAAGAACTGCAAATAATCTGGACCTAGTGATTTGTAAACTTTTATCAATAAGATTCTTGTCTCTACTGTATTTGCATCAGATCATCTGGGCCCCTTCTTCAAAAAATGTCAATTCAAGCATAGGTAATTGCCTTATTGCTACTTCTGTGATGATTATTTAGCACCCGCAGTGCAGTGACAACAATATATCAAAGAGCTGAGAGTCATTCCAGAGGGCTTGGTTAACTCTGATGTCATCACCACATCTGGTCTTTCATCAAGTCATTAGAGATAAGGCACCTCATTAATTAGATAATAAAGGTGAGTTTCCTCATAAGTACATCTGCAGTACATGGGAGTCTGTTCTTTTGTTTCTGAAGAGTTCTGAATTCTCATTAGAGGTGAAGCAAGAACGTCCTTGAGCTGAAATTCAAATCCTCTTCAGTCCAAATGTAATGTGGTCAGAATCTATGATATCACTCAACATTACACTTTTAAGCCCATCATGAAACAGAAGATGTGGGTGGGCGTGAAGTGTATTAACCATGAAATTGACCACAGAGACTCCTGAGACTGAGAAGATGGGCCACTGTTCAGCTCAGTGGGTAGGCCACAGGCTTTACATACAGGAGATTATAAGACGTGTTAAAAGTGGTGTTATACAAATGCCAGGAGATAGCAAAAGGACTCCCTTTTCAGATGACGTCATTCCTCCCTCGTCCTGCACCCGTTCTACTGCCATTCTGCTGGTGCTGCTTTTTATTAACAGGATAAGCCATCAATAAATCCCCCATTCCATTTCTGTCATAAATGTTTCTGCGAGCAAAAAGGTGCCCCATTATGCTGGCAAGATCCCAGCATCAATGGGAGGTCCCTGCCAGAACACTTCAGGGTGAGATCAGGACATCCAGGTAAGTGACACACTTTTTATGACCTTCCCTGGGTTACTTCTGCCTTTTAAAGTGTGTTTTTGTGCTTGCTGTCATTTTTTTTGGTGTTCTTTTTATTTTTATTTTTGAGTTTCCTGCACTCATGTCTTCTTGCGAGAATCCGCAGGATTTTGCTCCAGGAAGTGAAGGGAGCTCCATTAGAGCTCCGTTCACTCCTGGATTGCCAGAACAACGGGAGAGGAGGTAAGTGCGGTGGGGAGGGTGATTGTGGTGTGACAGGGGTGGGACAGGTATGGGAGTGGAGATTGTAGGACAGGAACACTTTTTTTGTTCCTGTCTAATAATTTCCATAGATGTAAATTGTGTTTCCCTGAAGCTATGTACCGTATAGGTTGTGGGAGAACCTCTTCTTCAAATGATTTGAAAAATGTATAACAATTAAAATATAGAAAAGCTAGAACAGTTACAAACAACATATTTATAAAATATCCCCTTAAGAAAAATGTAAAATAAAATTCAAATATATTTAAACAAAAGGCAGAATCCAATGTAGTGTTTACACTGATGGAAAAAGCCCATCAATGGATCTAAGAAGAAGTTATTCTCCCTACATAGCTCTACATGCCCACAATGGGTCATTCTATTTCTCTCTTTCTTTCCTAGTCCTCCATGCCACTCAAACATTTACTATGGAGGATTTCTCCACCATTTGAATAGTGGGCGGGAGCTACATGGGGTGGTGGAGGGCTTGTCTATACAGCAAAAATTCTCCTCACAGAATTCAAGGAGAATACCTTTTGTCCCAATGGGATCCTACATAATTTTGCCATATTCAGAAGGGTGGGGGAGAGTCCAAATATTCTGCGGTAAAAACCTTTACAGTTTTTCCTGCATTTTTTTTAAAAGCTCCAAAGGAAATGTGCATTCCTACTCATTGGGACAACCAATTTGTTTTGCTGTACATTCCCAATAACAACCAGAAGTGGAAAGCTGATTGGTCAGACATGCACAGCGGGTGCTTGCTGTCAAGGCAAGCGCCTGGAACTGTCATGCTGGATTTTCACCATAGCAATTGTGCACTGAGGCAATGAAACAGCCTTTCTCTCTTTTTTTCTGTTTATTTAGGCAGAGGATTGTGCTTCCACACCTTGGATTTGCTTCTTTTTTAAAAAAAAAATACTGTTCAGTGGCAGCAACTGGTGACAATAAAAAACGTGAGTAATTCACTTGCACCCACCATCTTGACTTGCATGCCCGTTTGAACATCAAACACATATGGCTCCGCATGCCTGCAATCTTGAAAAAAAAAATGTGGAGACAAATGAAAACTGCTGCGAATTGACATTAGTGCACTTCAGTCCACATTTTATTGCCTTATATAGACAAACCCAGAGTCTGTCTCCTTCAAGATTTGCTGACATGCTTCTTTCATCAGTACAAAGTGGTTCCTCAACTATCCTCAGAACTCTGTTGCCTTTTATTATTCAACAATATTTAGAATTTGGTTCTAAACAGTATTTTTGATCTCCCAGCAGTTTCTCTCTGATAATATGCAAACTAAAGTTGTCAAGGTGATAGGAAGAAGTTAGCATTTAACTGTACTATTGATTTGTTGTACTTCAAAGAAATCGATGTATTTTGATTTTTTTTTTTTTTGGTTCTGTGCAAGCTGTTCTGTTACATACAGTGAGTGGAATAATTCACATAAGGCTTTTACTTCATCAGCCTTGCCCTCTGTAAGCTCCCATTGAGCTTTAATTGGCTCCCTGATTAAAACAAGGATGCATTTTTCATTTCATTAAAATGTATTCTAACCCATGAATACATAACACAGTTTGCACTCTTGAAGATCTAAACTAGGTGGCATGAGAATATGCCAAGAGTGCATGCATACATAACAAATATTTTTATGTGAAATAGGTACACTAAAATAGTCTCAGAATTATTCTAGCAGAAAGGAATGCTGCAATTGGCCAATATTACTTTCTGTTATTCCTAATTTCTTTATAAGGTAAATATTTCAGGATAGGTGGTCACCAAATAATAGGCCTCAAAGATATATGTACTTGTTCCTGCAATAAAACATAATAAAACATAAAAGGAGTAGCTATACCATGATATCCCTCTAGAAATTTATGTTAAATTTACAATCTGGTGATTTGAAAGTTGTAGGCACCAGATCCTGTCTGCTCTTGGAAACTAAGCAGGGTCAGCCCTGGTTAGTACTTGAATGAGAGACTGCTAACAAATGCCAGGTTTTTTACACTATATTTCAGAGCAGGGAATTGGCAAAACTACCTCTGAGTATTCCTTGTCTAAAAAAGCACTATGAAATTCATGGGGTTAACATAAGCCAGTGGGCAACTTGAAGGCACATATACACACATACATATCTAGGGCATACAAGATTCATAATTTCTTGATACTTCACAAATGTGTTATGTAGTTATTGCATCATAATTATATAATGCATTTTATATGACTGAAGGGCAGCAAAAACCCTATTTTAAAACTTTGTTTTAAACAGCATTCCATCATTCTAAAAAAAGGTTAAATCTTTTCATAGGAGTTTTTCACTCCAATTCCTATGCCCCAAATTTCATTTCTCCCCACCCATGGAATTTATGTTATAGTGAGAAGGCAATTCCCTGCCACATTTTCTTTCCTCCTTTCCAAGTCCTGCTAGGTATTTGTTGTTATTTGCTGTCAGATTGGCTTCGCCGTATAGTGGTACTATGAAAGCAATATGTCCTTCTAGATATACCTTTAGCATAATTAGTAACAGTAATTTATTCCCTGTGCCTAAAACCAAGATTTTCAATTTTCAAGTTCATTACATTTCAGGATCAAGTAAATTATATTAACTGTATGATATGGGGAAAGGAAAATGTGATGTTAGTTCAAATTTATACAAACGTGGTATGCAGCTTATGTTACTAGAATGATACAGCCCTCACAGGAGTGTCACAAATGGTGAATTATTATAAATGCCATGGTGACTGCTGGAATTTATTACATCAGGTAGGAGCAAACAGAACCTATAAGCTGCTAGTAGATTTATATTCCTAATACGTAAATCACAGTTTGGGGGTGCTTTTTATTGGGAGTAGTGAGTCCCTGTCTCCTCTGTGCTTTCTTGTTGACAGGCTGTTGAGCTTAGAGCCTGAAAGACACTATGTGATGCTTGATACTCTCATACATGAAGGTTTTGTTTGCCTTCTGCAAATAGCAGCTTTGAAGGTGCCTGGGAGGTTGACAATTCTAGTGAATGTACTGTACATCAAAGTATATGTGGGTACTAGTTCATCCTTGCATTCATTTGTTCTCTTTGAATACAGAAGGCTTGCTCCATATCACAAACTGCCATCACTTTGAAATCTCTTTGCAGAAATAATTCACATAAGGCATTGCCAGATAACTTTGTTAACTCTCCTTCAAAGACCATGCTTGGGGTCCTACTTCTGCCAAAGCAGAGACTCAGGTACACTTATCATTTTTTGCAAGGCTTCCTTCCCTACCAGTGACATAATTTCTCCACATCCCAGCTCCATCTTCAAGGAAGATGTTTCTCAGGAAAGAAATCTTTCAAATACTGTAGGACCCCATGTCAACTGATTCATTATCCACTGATTCAATTATCCACGGGACACAAAATAGCCCACCTATCATAGAATCTTCCTAGAAAATGTGTCCTCTCTAGCCATTTTCTAGGTCCTCCAAGGCAACTCTATGGTACTTTAAACAGGAAGTCCCATTATTTTCAATGGTGTTCGCTATTATCCACGGTTTTTGGTATCCACGCCCCCCCCCCAGAACCAATCCCCAGTGGATATGGGGGTCCTACTGTTGTAATTAAAGTGAGAGCAAAGTAAGGATAGGAATCCCTGTTCAGACCAATGATGTTCTGTGATGTTCTTTGGTCGTCATTGCATTGATCACCACAGCCCTCTTTGGGTGTTCAGCCCACCATAAAAGGCTCAAACTGTGTAGAGGGTGTGGGCTCTGTATGTTGGCCTTGCTTGCAGCAGCCCCTTCATTCAGTAACCTCTCCTCATCCTTCCACTCCCAACCTTCACACATTAAGTCTGAATGAGTCTCAAGTGACATTATAAGTGCCTTCAGCTGAATGTGAGAAGGTTGGAGTAAAGGAGAGGGGCCAGTGAGTGTGGATGCACTAAAGAGGGATTGATGCATGTGCTTTGTGCCTCCTACGTGGTATGTGATCCTACAAATGCAGCTGTGGTCAAACACTTGAATAGATTTTGTTTCCCAGCCCAGTCCACCATAAGAGGCTGCCCTGTGCTCTTTGGGGAAAGGCTTGCATATCTAGGTAATAAATTACATGTAATTATCATCATGGCATTCACTAAAAACCAAGTGTGCTTCCTTTAAAAGTAACTCACCTCTTAAGCCATAACTCTGCCATTGAAACATCAAAGCTTCTTCTATCCCTTGACTAATTGAACTCCCATCTATCTTTCATCTGTGGACCTGCCAACCAAATAGACTCCTTAATCTTCCTTAATTCTGTGGCTTGTCTGAGCCCATCCACATCAAAGCGCAGTCACCCTGATCACTTCCAAGTAGAGTGGTGAGAATTAAGCAACTATAGACCTTCAGTTTCTATAACTCCCCAGTATTCTTTAAAGTGAAACCAAGGAAAGGGTGATAGTTTCTTAATGGTAGCAAGTAGCAGGCTGACTGTACTACATTGAGCACACCTGATTGTGACTGATTTTGGAAGCTAAAATGTGTCATGCTTGGTTGGTACTTGGATGAGAGATGATCAGAGAATACCAAGAATCTCTAAGTGGAACTAGGACAGTATTCTCCCTCATACACTGGACAGCCACTATCAATGAGAACTAATACTGGACTAGATGGATTTAGTATAAGGCAACAACCTATGTATTCTTTGTCTCTCTCTGTGGGCAAAACAAAGTTTTTCAGGGCCCAAAGAGCAAGGAAGGGGCTACTAATTAAAAATGACTATGCACCAATAATTCATCCTAACTCATTTTTTTTTGCCTGAAACACACACACACACACACACACACACACATACTCTAATGAAATTCCATGTTTAAGGCAGAGACGTTGCAATACAAAGCATCCCTACAGGAGGTATGTGGGAACTTAAACACCTATTCTTCAAGAAATAAAAATTACATAATGGCAAACCTCTAAAATCCAATGATTTCTAATGTACCAACTTCAGCCGATTATTACTTTCACCATGGTTCTTGACTACCTCTTATTTTTGCAATACAGTATGTTCTCCAATAGATTTAAAATGTGATTGTGTGTGTTTTGTATGAGCTCAGGTTTCCAGCTATTGGTCCAGTGGGAGTTTGTGCAAGAGAAATCTACAATGCATAATATGAAGAAAGTATTTTATTTCCCTCCATAGATTTGTGATTCATTTTCTCAGCTGCTGCCCCTAGAGACTTGATAAAGTTCTAGGGACTAACAATTGCAGAAGCCAAGCACAGAGCAATTCTTTCTTGAGAATGACATTTATTTTTTGCATCTACTACTTCTTTGTTTCTTGCCTATAGTTTTTTTTAATGGAAATCTTTATTTTGAATCTTACTTTTTCAGCAAAATGAAATAAAGCAGTCAGAACTTGCTGGCATTTCTCAATGTGCTTCCATCTTTGCAACGACAAAGTTTTGAAACAAAATTTGCAGAAATGGGAATACTGTATACGATTCCATTCTGGAAATGAAATTGAGCTTGTTGTATATTTGTATTAAAATCTTTGAGGTTAGCTGAGATGTTTTAAAAATTATGTCTTCAGAAAGTATAGCAATGATACTACAAAATGTAATAAATACTCTAAATGTCCTGTCTTGAGAAACCAACCAATGTAAGATTATTGGGTCTTAACATATGAAAAGCCTACTTTATAGTGATGCATAACTGGAGAAGTCAAAGCTCATTGTCCAAGTCAGACTTCAGGAAACATTCACCTCATAGTACTCAACTCCTGGATATCCCCTCACCAACCCCCTCCCCCAATTTGGATTCTGCAGATATTTTACTTATGTACACCAGGCATAGCCAACTTCCAGTGTTAGGGTGTTGCAGTGGCACCAAGTCATTGGAGGCCATACCATTGGTGCTGCAGTTTGATGGCTACAACCATCAAGATTTCCACCATCTTCTCTTCTGGAAGGAAAGGTTAGGATGAGTGGTAACAGTGCATTTTGTGGTAACTACATTTTGATTGTGTGTTTTTACTGATGGTGGCAATGGCAAGTGTGAATGGCAGGATTTGCAAAACTGGCCATTGAGGAGTTCACATGTGCCCTGCTGGCTACATGTTGCCCATACTGGTATACATGGAATGTATATGGAAGAGGATTGGCATCACATCTGTTTACATCCACTGGCTTTACCCCACAAGCACTCTGTAACCTCTGAATCTTCACGTATCCAAATAGCATGTGCATATACTCTGTGTACACATGACTGGAAACCTTCCTCTTGGCTTCACATGAACAGCTTGCCAGATGACCCCATGTTTGAAGAGATTAAAATCACAAAAAAACCAACACAATGTATGAATAAGACCATGGTCCTGAATGTGTCTCATCACATTGTATTAGAATCTAAAGATTTTCAGTAAAATTAGCATCATATGTTATGTTAGGTGATTTATTTTGAGGTGGGGGGGTAGCCCTATCAGAGACATGTTTTTCTTCACTAGGGAAACACTGCAGCGTAATTCAACACAACATCCCCTATTTAAAATCCCAAGATAATGGCCTCATCCTGGTGTTTTGGCATGAAGGGCCAGTGTAATATTCTGTGATGTTGTGCTGGTGCAGCAGCTGGTAAACTGTAAGCTAAGCAATCTTTGTGCAGGCACAGCATGTCTTATTTAGAGCTTGTAACTAATTTAACACTTTGTGCATATCACTAAAACCTGTTAGTATTTATGAAACATCCACTCATATTATACTGAGTAAAAGGAATTCAACATTAGAATTTTAACTGAAGCATAATTTACATGATGATAACCCTGGCAACTCTTTCATCTCCAAACAATAACATATTTTGGTCACTTTTTATATAGTTAATCCCCCCACTGCCACTCCACATACCAAGCAAGGTAAAATATACAGTAGTACTTTTACATTTCTGGATACTCAGTACTAGATCAATTTGAAATTGTATGGGTGGCACTATTCATATAGTTGCTAGGTTGGCAGTTTAGTTGCGTGCTCAGGTTAACACAATGCACTTTGCAAAGCAAGGGTCTTCATGACCCCTCATTCCAGCCTCTGCAATCTGTGTAGTTATTTCCACCATGCTTATAAATGCATTATCAAGGCATTTATTTCCACAAACAAGAGTAAAATGTCATGAAAAGCAGTCAGGCTTGGGTTTGTTAAAAAGCTGGCTTCTCCCAAGGGAAAGAGTGCCCTCTTCTGTGAAACCCATCATGTGTTCCAATGAACTTTAGTGCTTTCCTGTTGAGCTGCATCAAAGAGGGCACAGCCCCACTGAGGCCTTTATAAACACTTTCAGAATAAAATTGCACTGCCTTCTCCTCAAATTTCAAAATGCAAGGCTTATTGACACTTCGTTTTAGAGTTCATAGAGGATTATTTTCAAGTGTAACCAACGCCATCTTTCAGTTTAATACTGCATGTTCAGATTCTGTATTAATTCTTATCTCTAGGCTCTCAAACTGAAAGGTTGGTCAGATTGGTTAAATCTGTATATATGCTGGCTTAGTCTGCTATGGAGCACAGAACCCTCCCTTCTTAAATTGCCTTTGTGACATGGTGAAAGAACAAGCAAAGCTTTGGTTCATTTCTGAGCAAATCTTGGTTCTGTGTGTGATTATATGCTTTTTCAGTACCTGTTAAAGCTCAAACCACCTGAGTGATTGCACAGAAATGGTAAAAAATAGATTGCAGAGTCCTGATTAGTACATCTGTTTATTAAGCTAACACTGAATTACAGTATTGCTGAGGGAAAAAATGACAGCATAAGAGCACTAGATTGATACCCTCTTAAGTAAACAGTGATCCAAATTTGAAATGCCACTCTAAAAATGTAAAAAATAACTTAATTAAAAATCAGCCCAATGTGATTTCTGTCTGTTCTGAACAATTTCACAATTCTCTTAATTTCTAGAGGCATGTTAGAAAAGACATTGAAGTGGAATCTGGAGAGTAGGAAGGTACAATGAGCAATCGAGTTAATATAATAGAATAATTGCAAATGAATAACCCACAGAATAGTGAAAGAACTGAAATACAGGCTATAGGCATGATTCAATAACTTCCATGTTGGTGTCTGCCATAATAAAATGATCTAGTCCTCCAAGGCTACAGTCCTATATGTGCTTAACTGTGAATAGGTCCTATTGAACTCAATGGGACTTACTTCTGAGTAATTACATAAGTGTCTGCAATGTATGGTAAACTGAAGTTTTTCCATTTAGTTCCACTGACTACCAGCTTTTTGTTGTTGTTGTTGTTGTTGTTGTTGTTGCAGCTTTGGTTTTTACCCATTGGGTGGACAATTGTACAGAATGGTGTGATGAGAGTTTGTCCAAATGGCATCTAGCCTATAATTTGAAGTCCCCAAGTGTGCCAAAGCCAAAACAGATGTAACTGCATCTGCAGACATACTGCATCTCTTCTTTTCGTCCTTCCCTTCCCTTCTCACTGACCAACTGTGAATACAATCCAGCCAAAGTGAAATACTTGTAAGTCCCACAGATTTTGCCTGGAGAAATGCAGACCTATGGCACTTGGATGCGAGTAAGCACCCGAACAACATGGGTCTTAAATTCCAAGTAAAAATGCATAGGATTAGGCTAGAAATCTCTTCCACTATAGTAAACCAGACATGTAAAGACACAATCCAACCAAAGTTAAGCTGTTAGAACCAATCATCTATTTTTTTCTGCTATGCACATGTGCTTGTGTGCATGCATGCAGGCAGACATACAGACTTTAAAGAACCATGTAATAGTGCTATACAGCTACTAAAAATTGCAAGAAGTGCATACAGTACAGTTCCACTCTACTGATGATTTTAACCCTTTAATTGTTGTAATAATGCTGGTAAGAATATATCATGGAAAGAGTAGAAAAAGTGAGCAAGGAGCAGTGCTAAACTGCATTGCTTCCCATTTTTCTTTGCACCTGAAATGTGTAATTTAACTCCATTGTGGTATGAGAGAAAACTTGCTATTTTTTCAGGGGGGTGGAGGAGAATTATAGTTGCAATCTTGAAATCACTTGTTCCAAAATAATTTTTAAACTTTTGCATACATATTTTGGAGCAAATTGGTATACTTATTTTTCTATGCCAGTTCTTTTAAATGTCCCTGATTACTGTGAAACTACATTTATTGGGGGCAGATTTGAAGTATATAGTTGGAATATATTGGCTTCTGTTTTGTCTTCATACTGTAGAGCTGGTTAAAAACAAAAGGTAGAACAGATTGTTTTATCAGGTTGTATATGCATGATTACATAATAATTTGAGCTTTGCACTTTAGCCATTGCCATTTACAAAACAACACTTTGCTGTTTTTCCAAACATATACAAGAATATTTTTAAAAATCAGGAAACAAAAGGAATGACAAGGGACTCCCCCAAAGCTACAAGCTTTTCACTTCCCCTCTATGAAAGTACCTTGGACAAATGCAACCTGTAAATTATCTTTCATTCAATCTTTTCAGTTATCCACTATTTGAATAACTATCCAGACTTGGTATACATCACTAGCTGTTTCAAAAGAGAACAGTTTCAAAGATCAAACATTTTCACAGCACATAAACAACAATATATTGCATGAAACAAAGAAACAACATAATTGGTCTTACATTTGAAAACAGGATTCCAAGAAACCTAACACACTGAGTGAAGCAATGGGACAGTGTATTACGACATAAGAGAGCTGCTAAGAGAGAAAAAAAAAAAGAGAGAGAAACACAAATTTATGTTACTTGGCAATGAAAAATAAAGGGACGGGGCCCATCTTTTCCCACCCTAGCAGCACCCAGCACCTTGTTTTTGCACAGTCCATTTATGGGTGTATGGTTTGTTTGTTTGTTTTAAATAGGGTCTACTCCAGGCTTTTTGGTCAGATTTTTTTGGTCAAAAGGGGTCAGTTGGCTTGACCCAATTTGGCAGCTCCCTTGTTCTTCAGCTCCTCTTTTGTGCCTAGAGAAATAGGAAAGAAGCAGCCTGATTCTACCATGGATACTACACATGGCAGCTGAATGGATTCTGCAAGTCTACACATTACAATTGCAGCCAGAATTCTGGGTGCAGTTCCCACAGCGTTTGCACTTCATAGAGACTTCCAAAAATTACCAACCCTGTACCTGATGATAGCTGCTTGCTGGGGCCAAACAAGAGAACAGGACACCTATATAACTTGTTTATTACATCAGGGTCTGGCCTGCAAGTTTCCCATAGCCACCTTTGGAACCTGGAAACTGGATTAGATGAGATTTCTGACTGAACTGGCAAGCCGACATTCTAGTATGTCACCGATTCATCACATAACACTATTGAGCACATAGATGCAGACCCTGGAAGTTACTTTTTGGGGGCTGGGGATTACAGCTTCCAGAATCCACCCAGCCACTGTGGCTAATGAGAAGATTTTGGGAGCTGTGCTCCAAAAAAAACCCAAAAACCAAAACAAAAAACAAAAAACAAAAAAAAAAACCTTGCCAGGCTCTAATTACAAGAGGCTCCCTTCAAAACAACCAGATTTCTTGGAGGTAAGTACCAGCAAATATTGTGTGAACTGCAGCCAAGTTATTTAGGAGTCTTAAAAGAAATCTTTTGAGACAAACTCTTTATCGGGTCTGATAATAATTTATTTTCTTCTCCCTACAGCCCCCACCTCCACCCTTATCGCTCACGCCAAATATCACGCTGCCCAGGACAATCACCTTGTCGCTCTTTCATCTGCTTTATTTGCACACCTTTATTATAAATGCTCCCGCAGAGCCAACCGTTGCCCGGATCACATATCGCTGGGAGTCCGGCGCTTTGCTCTTGACAGGCACCGGGGAAGGTGGCGGCGCGGCGACTGGGGAAAGCTATTTATCTCGCTCTTATCAGCAGCCTGCTGTTGCTGCGAGATAACGACATAATCGCCTCCCTTCCTCCGGGTTCCTTTCCTTTTCCATACAGATTGCCATTTCGCCCAGAGCGCCGGTGCTGAATGCCAAAGAGAAATCCGAATTGGGGCAATGATGGGGAGGGGGTGGTCTAGCCGGGTGGTGTGTATGTGTGTGTGTGAGACAGATGTTGCTTTCCTACGAAAGTGGTGCAATGTTTAGGTTCCCATTTTCCCGGGGTGCTTTGATTCGCGCAGTCCCGAGACTATTTCTCCCTATCTTTTGGGAACGACTTTGTCCCCAGCACCGGGACAGCTCCCGAGGAGAAGGGGGAAAGACTCTCTGGCCGCGCAGCTAGTTGCGCGCTTGGATTTCTAAGGCTTAGGATGATCTGAAAGCACTGCCAAGTTCTCCGCCTGCTTTTGAATTCCGCCCAGTCTGCCCCCCCGTGAAGACATTAAAGAGCGCGCCCCCTGAGCACGTGAAGAGCGCTTTCCAAGCTTCAAACTGAAACCAAACACGCAGAGAGAGACACACAGACACATCCCTGTAATTATAGGCGGGACCCTTGAAACGAAAGGGGCTCTGCTTTGAGCCCCGGCGCCTGCCTGCCTCCCCCCCACCCCGTTTAGAAAACAAATGCTTCTCCAACCCATCAAGACAACCTTTGGCTTGGGTTTCTCTCGGGACACCAAGAGCGAAGCACCGCCGACGCCTCTTTCACGGGAACGACGGGCAGGAACCCGCGGCTCTGCAGTCCTCCGCTCCCCAGTGAGGCCGTCGAGAGCGAGCGAGCGAGAGAAGCGACGGGGCGGAGGATGAGGAGCAACTCAGGAGGGCGGGCAGGGGAGAGGGAAAGCGACACGCAACCAAGCCCCCAGATCACCAAGGGACCCCACCGACCCACACAGCGGGGACCCCCCCCCCCACGCACACCCAAGGTTTGCTTTGGGCGATGCGAACTGATGGGCCACAGTGCCTTCGAGGAAAGGGAGGCGGAGGGTCCACAGGGAGCTCGGGGCAGACGGGGAGGAGAAGACGCCGCTGCCTTCGTTTGGTGGGCAAGTCTTGCGGCGCCGTCCTTCGCTCCGCTCTTTCCTCCTCGCCGCTTTTCTCTCCTCCCGGTCTCCCCTCGCCAGCCCGGCCCCCTTGCCCTGAGTTGGCCTCTGTTTCCGTTTTCTCCCTTTCCCGGTGGTGGGGAGCAGGAGAGTCTCTTTCGCCCTCCCCTCCCTCCCTCCCCGCCCTCCCTCCTCAGAGGGTCGTAATCCTGGAGGTGCACGTCCCGTTCCTGTACATGCCGCCGCCGCCGCCGGACTCGCCGAAGTTGTCGGGCGGGAAGTCCTCGACGCTGTAGGCGCGGCTCTTGAGGGCGGTGGCGTAGTAGTCGACGGGCTCCTCGGCCGCGTTGTCCATCCAGCTGAGGCAGAGGAGCCGCTGGAAGGAGCGCTTGAAGTTGTCCGAGAGGAAGCCGTAGAGGATGGGGTTGGCGCAGCTGTTGGCGTAGCCCAGGATGACCGAGAGCTGGCTGATGGTGGCGTCGTCGGGCTCCACGAAGAGGTTGACCAGCTGCACCACGTAGAAGGGCATCCAGCAGATGACGAAGACCATGACCACCATCATGACCATGAGGGTGATCTTCCGCTCGGAGCGCTTGCGCTGCTGCCAGCCCGCCTTGAGCGCCACCATGCGCATCTTGGCGATGATGAGGATGTAGCAGAGGCTGATGGCCACCACGGGCAAGAGGAAGCCCATGAGGAAGGTGTAGACCACGAAGACCACCAGCCACTTCTGCTTGGGGTCGGGCATCATCATGTTGCAAGCCACCGTGCCGTCGGTGTTGACCTCGGTGCGGGAGAAGATGATGATGGGCAGGATGATGACGATGGCCAGGCCCCAGACGGCCAGGTTGACCATCTTGGCCACGGTGGGCCGGCGGTAGCGCGACGCCTTGATGGGGTGGACCACGGCGATGTAGCGGTCGACGCTGAGCACGGTCAGGCAGTAGATGCTGGTGAACATGTTGACGGCGTCCACGCTGAGCACCAGGCGGCAGAGGAGCGAGCCGAAGGGCCAGTGGCGCAGCAGCGTCGAGGTGACCAGGAAGGGCACGCTCAGCATCAGCAGCTCGTCGGCGATGGCCAGGTTGAGGATGTAGATGTTGGTGGCCGTCTTCATCTTGGCGTAGCGCAGGATCACGTAGATGACCATGGAGTTGCCACACAGCCCCACCAGGCACACCACCGAGTAGATGAAGGAGATGAGGATGGCGCTGCCGCCCTGCGCCTCACCGCCGCCCGCGCCGCCCGCCCCGCCAACGCTGCCGCCGCTGCCACCGCCGCCGCCGGGCCCCTCGCCGCCGCTCCCGCTCACCGTGCCGTTGGGGACGGCGGGGCCCGAGGAGTTCCGCCCGCCCGCCGACGAGTCCATGCCTCCGGCGCCCTCGACGACCAGCCTGGCGCAGGGGCCATCCTCCGTCCCCTGGCCTACAGGGGCTCACAGCGGGGGCGGCGGAGCCAGCGCCCGGGCACCAGCAGCCTGCCGCTGCCAACAGCAGCCTCCGCCGCCGCCCGGCATCCTCCGCCTGGCTCAGCCGCGCGACCCTCTGGCCTCCGCCACCTTCCACTCGGAGGCCCCCCTCGCCGCCGCCGCTGCCTCTGCCCCTAGTCCCAGCCCGGCGGTGCTAAGCGGCACGAGCCGGCGCTCGGAAGAGGGACTGGAGACGCCGCCGCCGCCGCTGGCATGAATTGCCGCTCTCGCCGGCTGGCGGGGATGATTAATAGGAGGCGAGCGGCGCGTCAGCACCGACGAAAAGGAGGCGGGAAGCCAGGCGGGAAAAAGGCGGGAGGCGGCGGGGGAGGGGGCTGGGGCAGGGGCGCCTCTCCTCAGCTCCCTCGCCGCCTCACGCCACTTCCCACCAACCTGCTTCCGAGGGGCCAAGTCACTCGGCCGCCACCTCAGCCAGCCCGGGAAGTCTCTCTCTGTCTGTGTCTCCTGACGGACCCTTCTTTTAAAGGAGAGGCGCAAGGAACTGGGGGGAATGTGAAGCCCACTCCCCATTCTCTCTTTCCCATGCCTTCCCCACTACTCGGGCGCTACCCCACAACTTTACATGACTTTCTTCTCCATTTTAGCTACCCGCCCCTCGCAGCCGCTGTGTCAGCCCTCCGTCCCTCAGGACTGCGCAGCCAGTGCCTCAGCGGGTCTCTGTACCACCTCAGGAGCGACCTTCATCGAACAACATTTCTTCTAAGCAAGCCTTACTACCCCTGCCTCATTTTTACCTACCGACCTACTTAGCTACTCTGCCCCTTTCCCTTATTTAATTAATTTATATAACAACAACAACAACAACAAATTTATTTCTATCCCACCCCTCTGCAACGCAATCGGGGTGGCTTACAGTGTAAAAACTCCATAATTACCTCAATACCCTAACTCACCCACCCCTTAAAATAATATTAAACTAGAAAAGATTAAAAACATACAATAATTTTTTTTAAAAACATACAGCAACTAATCACAGCAGCATAGAATATAATTCAATGGCAGCTCAAAGGGAAAAAAAACAACAGTCGAATCTTCAGGGGGGGTAACTATTCAGGAAAGGCCTCCTTTCTCCCAGAGTGGGGAACAACTTTATTCTCCATCCTGCCTGTCCCCTGCTCCACAGCTGCTCAGTCCCCCATCTCTCAGGACTGGGCATTCTAGTGCCTCAGCGGGTCAATGCACTACCCCACCAGCAACCTTCATGTAACAACATTTCTTCTATTCAAGTCTACTACCTCATTTTAACCTACTGACCTACTTATCTATATGGCTCCTTTCCCTTATTTATTTAATTTATATGCCACCTTTCTCCCAGAGTGGGACCAAAGTGGCTCGCAAAAGACCCTCAATTAAAAGCTAATACAATTTTAAAAACAATTAAAATAATCACAATTAAAACAATGTAAAACAATCTAAAATTATTCACAATACAGTACAGTGTATACAAAAGCTAAAAATAAAATAAATAAAACACACACACCCTACTTGGCCATATGTCTGTATATAATTCCAAAACCCTATTGATCTTATCATCACAACAAGCACAAGACATTTGAGTCCCTGAAGCAAAGGGCAAGATGGCATTCTGCCCCTTGCTTATTAAAACAAACAAACAAATCCAATCTTGAGTGACACTTGGATCTTACTTCAGGAGTAGTTGGTTAGCATCCTCACTATTCCTACGCAGAGGTGGCTAGCTCAGGACAAGGTGCATGGTAGATATAAATCTGTCTTCAGACCCTTCCATACCACCCCCCTAGCATCAGCCTCATTCTCTTAGTGGTAAGACTGGCTTTGGTCATCATCTTTCCAGGACTAGTTTATTTTATTTATTTATCCGATTTGATTTATATCCCACCTTTTTCTCTATGCAAGATCCAAGGTGGCCTTCAGATTTTGTGGGGGCTTTCCTATCTTGGTGGGACATCCACCTCATCCCCACTCCAGCTGCTAAACCACACAGTGAGTGTGCAGGTTAGCATCCTTGTCCAATCTGTATCCACTCTATTACTCTACTTTGCACCACAGCTTCCAATCTCAAACACAGAATTGCATGGACTCTTCACTAACATCTTCAATGAAGATCTGTATGTATAGGTGAGTGATTAAAGTACATGTCACTGCCACTACCTGACATCTTGTTTTTTGCACTATGGCTATAGATATTAAATATAAAAGAACAACCATGTAAATGTGTGGAGTATGGAAAAACCTTCACTAGTAGCAGAAACCTTAATACATGTCAATGAATCCAAAGTCAGATTAAACAAACACATTAAGATGTTAGTATTTTATGTGAATAGTTGCTGAATCCTCTGGCATTTGTGAAAGGTAGGTATGGCACATTTATATATATTCGTACCAGCAAACATAGAGATGCTCATTTCATTAAGCTAAAAGTAGACTGAAACATAGTAGGGCTTTAAAAATGTATAAACCTACTTTCATTTTACAAAACTGTTTTCTATGTGTCTACAGCAATGCCTTAGTAATTACACATGATATCTTAATGACACTGTCTGTGACCTAGAAATCATTAGGGCTGACTTTTAACATGATTTATTAAGGATTTAAATATTCTCGGTAAGATTTCCATAGCTTTTGCTAGACAGAGCAGCTTCGCAAAATACATTACAACACAGCAAATTAAACCTATGCACCCATCTGTTTAAAAATGCTTAGATCATATTATAGGTGTTAGAATATTTTGCATTTCTTGTTATATTAACACAGCATCTCATTTTTTCATTTGATCAAAATCCTTAGCTAGACTGCTTTCAAGTGCTGCCCAAGGTAAAACAGATTGCAATACTGAACCCTAGGACGATTTGAAGGTACACAGCAACAAAGAAGGTACAGAGGCATGGAAGGAGCAAAGCTAGTATGTAATGGCTAATAGACCATCCTGACCTCTGCTGCCACCTGCCTTCCTAAAAGCAAGGCAGCATCCAAGTATATTAGACTGCATACCTGTTGCAGTGGTAGGATTAGATCTACCCCAACACTGACAGACAAATAAGGTGATGAAATGATGGAAGGTGCTTTATGGCACATCTCAAAGGGAGTTATTATTTATTTCAATGCAACCAAAGAACTAATGTGCACTATTAATCTTATAAGAAATCTCTTTTCACTCTACAGGATTGCAGAGTGTTGGGGCTCAGATTTGGACACCTGGGTTCAAATCCCCACTAAGTGAACTTTGTAGTTCATTGGTGATCTTTATCAATGGAAAAACTTCCCTCAGCTTAATTTAATATTGGCTTGGAAGCTATTAGGGGTGTGCATCCACTTGATCCAAATCCTAGTTGAAGCAGTCTAAAGTGTAACAGGCTTGTCCTGGGCCTGATTTGGAGCTTCAGACCATGTTTTTCAGTTTCTGTTTGTCAGCCTAGTTTGATATATTTTCCCCAAGCTGTCCATAAAATGAAAATACCAGGCAAGGGAAAGGGAGAGAGAGTGTCTGTATAATTCTGTAACAGGCAGCTCTGTCTTTCTACCTTCCAATTAAGGAATGATTTTACCAGAGCTCTCCAAGTACAGTGCTTTGGCAGAGAGTGTGTGCACGTGTGCGATGATGTAATATGTCAGAAGCTGTTCACTATTTTCCCCTGCTCTTTGCGTGTTATGATTGTGTTGCCTAAAACTCCCTATATTCCAGTACAGACCAATAATTTCCTCAATCCAATTATGTGCATCCTATTTTTAAAACATATTCTTTCTGCTGTTGCTTGTGCCTGTCTTCGAGTCTAAAGTAATCAGTGTTGTTAGTAATAATTAAGTAATAATTAAGCCCTGAAGTACTTCTAGATGGATAGTTCCTAGTGTGATCAGTCAAAAGACAATGTTCATATATCATCTTTACTTTGCTAATGGCTATTTTCTGATAAGAAAAAAAAGCAGAAACACAGGAGGGTTACAAATGAAAGACATCATTTTCTGATTGGTCTCTGTGTTTCTGTCAATATCAGACTGGACCCAGCATCTTCCTTTTAACCTGATTTCTATTGGATAGCACAAATTAGAGTAGAACCATTTAATTAATTGTTGAGTGATGAGTGAACACATACAAAAATGCCATGGATTCCATGGGTCTAATTTAGTTTACAATAACAATAGAATTTAGGTCTTTATCTGCTGGCAGAAGGGTTCCATTCATGGAAGGTGCCTTCATCTGATTTTCAGGGATCCCCTTTTCCATATGCATCACAACTGATCCCATCCAGCAGGGGCAATCTAGGCACTGTCAATCATCTTCAAGAATTCTTGAAAAAATAGGAGAAGTCTCAGCAGGTTGGAGTAGGGCAAATGTCCTCATCTTCAAAGGGGTCGGGGAGAGGACCCAAACAACTACCAACCAGTCAGCTTGAGGTCGATACCAGGAAAGGTTCTAGAACAGATAATTAAACAGTCAGTCTGTGCTCACTTGGAAAGGAATGCTACAGTTACCAAGAACCAGCATTGGTTCCTCAAAAACAAGTCATCCCAAACTAATCTTATCTCTTTTTTGACAGAGTTACAAACTTGGTAGATGAGAGGAGTGCTGGGGATGTAGCATATCATGATTTCAGTAAGGTTTTTGACAAGGTTCCCCATAATATTCTTGCAGACAAGCTGGTGCACTGTAGGCTAGACAGTGTTATAGTTAGAAGGATTTCTAATTGGCTGGCAGACTAAACACAGACAGTACTCACCAATGGTTGCTCTTCATCCTAGAGAGATGTGACTACTGGCGTGCCACAGGGTTCTGTCCTGGGCCTGGTGTTGTTTAACATCTTTATAAATGACTTAGATGATGGAACAGAGGGCATACTTATCAAATTTGCAGATGACACCAAATTAGGGGGAATAACTAAATATTCCAGAGGACAGGATTAGAATTAAAAATGACCTTGACAGACTGGAGAACTGGGTCAAAGTTAACAAAATGAATTTCAACAGAGATAAACGTACTACATCTAGGCAGAATGCACAATGAAATGCACAAATACAGTAAGACCCACTTATCCTGGGGGATATGTTCAAAGACCCCTTGTGGATGCCTGAAACCACAGAGTACCAAACCCTTTATTTTCACTTCCTGTGGCCAACAGTGTGATGCAGCAGCCAAAACAGCTAATGCAATTCTGGGTCAGCACACCAGTGAGAAGATGCACCACCACCATTCCTTCAGAGAAGAGAGTTTGTAGCTGTCTCATCAACCCCTCTCTCCTCCAAGAACTGCTGCCTGCCTGTCTGCCCACTGAGAAGACCAGCTACATATCTGCAGGAGCAGGCTCCAGGTTCCCCTGAGCCAGCAGCATTGTCGTCATCTGCTCCATAGCTGATGGGATATAAGGGGCTGCTTGGGTGTCAGGCCCACCACTGGTGGGTCGCCTCTTTGGGGGAATTGCTACAGGGGTGGAGTGAGGGTGAGGGCCAGTTACTTTGTTGAGGATGCATCAACAGGAGTGTAGTGTACACATCAATGGAGGTAATAGTCCCACTCTGTTCTGTTTTGGTTAGATCTCATCTGGAATACTGCATCCAGTTCTGGGAAACACCATTCTAGAAAGATATTGGCAAGCTGGAAGATGCTCAGAGAGAAGAGTGACCAAGATGATCAAAGGTGTGGAAACTAAGTCTTCTGAGGAATGACATAGGGAGTTGAGTATGTTTAACTTGGAGAAAAAACTAAGAGGTGACATACATCTGAAGGGATGTAATATAGAAGAATCCAGCTTGTTTTCTGCTGCTCCAGAGACTAGAAGTGGAAATAATAACAATAATAACAATAATAACAATAACAACAATAATAATTTACATAGCACCATCAATGTACATAACGCTTTACAAGAAAATAGTTCCCTGCCCTCAGGCTTACAATCTAATGAAGGCATGATACAAAAGGAAAGGGGATGGCAGTAGGGGAAGGGATTAAGTCTAGCATTCTCTTCTCCCCCTCCTTGGCCATGGCAGTGGCAGTTGGGATGGAGGGAGGGCTATTCTGCTTCTGGGCCAAAGCAAGATGGAGTTGGCTCCCTCTGCAGCCAGGGCAAATGGATTCAAATGACAAGAAAAGAGATTCTACCTAAACATTAGGAAGTACTTTTTTTTTTTTTTTTTTACTATAACAGCTGTTCAGTGGTGGGACAGACTGCATTGGAGGATGGTGGACTCTCCATCTTAAGCAGAGGTTGGATGGGCATCTTTTAGGAGTTCTGTAATTGTATATTCCTGCATGGTTGGGGTTTGGACTCGATGGCCCCTGTGGTCCCTTCCAGTTCTAAGGTTTTCTGATTCTATGGTCCCCTCAACCTCTGTGTAGCATCTTCTGGAGCCTAGAGAGGGACTGCCATGGATAAACAGGGGCAGGAAGCCCATTTCTGCCAGCCTCATTGTATGTGTGTTACCTGCCCTGACACCCCCCAGCCCCATTTTTGTATCAATAATTGGTAATTAGGTCAAATGTGGTCTTCCATGTAATGCGACCTTTAACATAAATCTGGGAAAAAAACAAAGACCAACACTGCTGATTGTCTTATACCCAGAAGGCAAATATTTGCTATAAAAACCCTCTCAAAACTTTGCTAAAGTCTGCACAGTCCATCTTCCTCTCGACTCCACGTTAAACTATATAGCAGTTCCAGATTGGGACCCCCACTCTGCTGGCTTCCTCCATGACCTCATCTCTTCACGAAAAAGTGTTGTATTGCCCTCTGAACTTCCTTCACTATTCCTCTATCCAATTCTTTCCTGCTTTATTCACTAGTCTTGCATGAATGCTTCATGTCTAAATGTGTGTGTGAATGTGGTTATTATTACTTTTTCCAAATAAAGATTATTGTTATTCTATCCAGCTTATGTCTCCTCCTTAGTACTGATATAGCTGGTCACAAGGTCTTGCCATTGCCCCCTCTTTGCATTTTAATTCCTCAAATTAATGTCTACATTTTGAGGGTCCTCATGACCTCAGAACGATTAGAGTAACACACGCATTAATCTGGACTTAGTCCATAGCATACATGCTGGAATCTTATTGGTGCTTTATGATGGGAAAACAGACTATTGCATTGGCATAATGCATTTTTGGCAAAAGCATGTAACAGTGGTAGTGCGGGGAGGCAGATGAAGCTGATTGTACATTAGAAGGAATCTCTTGACAGTAAGAGCAGTTTGGCAATGACCAATTGCCTAGATCAGTGTTAGGGTCTCCTTATCTGGATATCTTCAAAAAGAGACTGGATAGCTAGCTGCTGGGAATGCTGTAGCTAGGGATCCTGTATTGATAAGGAGAAGGAAATGTCTCACTGTCTCACAAACAAGAAAAATTACAGTCTCTCATTCTTACATATCTGAATTAACCAAGCAAATGTTTTCATTCCTGCCCTATTCAATTATTGCATATAAACAAATAATTAGGTTACTACACTTTAAAAATGTCACTGAAATATTGATCCCCTACTTGACAAAATGCAGATGCGTAGAATGAAATGCCTTTTCTTTTGAAACCATTTCCTTCTGTGATACTAACCCATCCTCCTCCTGCACTCCACCAATTTGTAAAATATATCTCTGGCTTTTCTTCGCAAACGAAGATTCAGGAAGGACTCATCCAATGCTTTCTGCAAGAGCGCTGATGACTAAAAAGGCCAATCCGAGACAAACAAGTCCGGTTGCAAAAAGCACAGCAGAAGGACTCCTTGGGTGATGTTTTTGGGTTGTGATTCTTTCTGCGTTGTCGTTTCTCTTCAAGACTTGTTCGTCGTGAGTTCTCAAATAGGGCTGCAGCATTGTGGATAGTGCGTCTCCATGCCTCCCGATGTGAGGCCAGGGCGGACCACTGTTGGTGATCAATTTGGCCGAGCCTGAAATGTTGTTTCAGGGAGTCTTTGTATCGCTTTTTTGGAGCGCCCCACTTACGCTGACCCGTGGCGAGTTCACCGTAGAGTAGTATTTTTGGGAGGCGATGATCCTCCATCCTAGAAACATGCCCTGCCCAGTGCAGCTGTGTTCTCAATATCATGGCCTCAATGCTAGTGATCCCTGCTTGCTCAAGGACAGCAACATTCGTCACATAGTCAGTCCAGTGTATATTTAGGATTGTGCGTAGACAGCGCTGATGAAAGCGCTCGAGGAGTCGTAGGTGGTGGCGACAGGTGACCCATGTTTCAGATCCATAAAGGAGGATAGACAGTACGATGGCTCTATACACACTGATTTTTGTGCTTTGCCTCAGGTGTTTATTGCTCCAGACTCTTTTGTGAAGTCTTCCAAATGCACTATATGCCTTTGCTAATCTGTGATCGATCTCTTTGTCAATCTTGGCGTCAGAGGAGATGATGCTTCCCAGGTAGGTGAACTGCTGAACGGACTTGAGCACAGATTTGCCGACGGCAATGTGGGGATGGTGGTGTTCGTCCTGTGGTGCAGGCTGGTAAAGAACTTCTGTTTTCTTCAGGTTGACTTCTAGCCCAAACAGCTCTGTAGCTGTTGCAAAGCAGGACGTTAGGCGCTGCAGAGCTGCTTCTGTGTGGGCAACAAGGGCAGCATCATCGGCGAAGAGCAGCTCACGGACTAGATAGTTTAGAGTCTTAGTGTGAGCCCTCAGACGGCTTAAGTTAAACAAGCTACCATCGGTACGGTAGCGTATATAGATGCCGTCGTCTTCTTCAAGCTCTGCCATAGCCCTTTGGAGCATCATGCTAAAGAAGATTGTAAATAAAGTTGGTGCAATATATACCATATATATACATATATATATATATATATATATATATATATATACTCCCAAAACACACTGCACAGTTACTTGAATATAAACAATCAATCTATTCAGTATTTCTGTATGGAAAATGGACCAAAACATTATTAGCTTTGCAATTCATTGTAACAGAGCAGATTATTTTGTGAAGCTATTGATTCTTATTCCTCCCACCCACTTTCTTTACACCTACTCACATCTCAGAGACATCATGAGTGCTTCCTTTCCTGGAAGTCTTTCATTTGGAGTGATACTTTTGTTATTATGATTTCCTTGAGCAGTTTATGAACCACTATGCTAGACTTCATGTGGTAAAAAAATATATGTTTAAACCAATCATGTGTTCAAGATTCTACTTTTGAGATGTGAAAGGACTGGTCAAGTGTATCTGCTGACTTTTTTAAACCATGAATTTCAGTTTAATAATGCAAGCATTTAAGGAAGACCCTAAAGTAAAGGTTGAGCTATTAAAAATCTTGTGCTTTCTTAAGTGACTTAACATCATTTAAATCATTAGTTCTAGTCTGCTCAATTTAATAATAATTGACGTGATCTCCTTCCCACTTGGGTCAAAAGCAGTTTATTTAGTTGAGTAAGTGATATGCTTAACAGTGGCTATTTGAATTAAGTTTTTATGGAGTTACAGTCACTGGAATAGTAGAAAATGTACTGACCTTTCTGAAGGTAGCTGCTATAGTAGTAAATCCTTGGTTCCTACGGGGGAAGACAAGTTTTAGTGGCTTCCTTGTCTGGCAAACTCTAGCTGTGCTTCCCAAAGCACAACTGTAACTAGGAATGGTATAATCCCATTGTAAAAGCAGGTTCTGGTGATTAGAAAATGTTATCAACTCTAAAAAAATGCCTTCTGCTATGCTTTCCTGCCTTACAGTTGATGTTTGGCCTCAATTCCAATTCAAACTAGACATGCAGCAGCAGGCCTGTTTGCTTAAATTTGGGGCTGATGGAAGTTGTAGTCAAATGTTATCTGAAGGGCAACAACTTCTGCTCCAATTATTTAAATTTAGGGCTACTTGGTAATGTATAATACATGTGTATCTTTAAAACATTTAGAGCAAAAAAGCCTTAAGAGAGCTGGGCTGCTGGACTCTCCTTTCTAGCAGTACCTTACCGTCACACCCCATCCCACACCAGCTCCCATCCCATCATTTGTTAATTAAGCTCTGTTGTGATACAACAGAAAATAGAAGTGGCTAGGGGACAAATATTTGTTGGGAGAAAGGTAACAGAAGTAGGGTAGATTCAGCTACTTGTCCACTTAAAAATTACGAATGCTTTTCATAGAATCATAGAATTGCAGAGTCGGAAGAGACCACGAGGGCCATCCAGTCCAACCCCCCTGCCACGCAGGAAATCACAATCAAAGCATCCCCGACAGATGGCCATCCAGCCTCTGTTTAAAGACCTCCAAGGAAGGAGACCCCACCACGCTCCGAGGGAGTGCGTTCCACTGCCGAACAGCTCTTACTGTCAAAAAGTTCCTCCTAATGTTGAGGTGGAATCTCTGTTCCTGGAGCTTGCACCCATTGCTCCGTGTTCCAGTCTCTGGAGCAGCAGAAAACAAGCCTGCTCCATCCTCAGCGTGACATCCCTTCAAATACTTAAACAGGGCTATCATATCGCCTCTAAACCGTCTTTTTTCCAGGCTAAACATACCCAGCTCCCTATGTCTCTCCTCATAAGGCATTGTTTCCAGACCTTTCACCATTTTAGTTGCCCTTCTCTGGACACGCTCCAATTTGTCAATATCCTTTCTGAATTGTGGTGCCCAGAACTGGACACAGTACTCTAAGTGAGGTCTGACCAAGGCAGAATAGAGTGGCACTATTACTTCCCTTGATCTAGACACTATACTTCTATTGATACAGCCCAATATTGCATTGGCCTTTTTAGCTGCCGCATCACACTGTTGGCTCATGTTCAACTTGTGGTCTACTAGGACTCCTAGATCCCTTTCGCACGTAGTCTCATTCAGCCAGGTCTCTCCCATCCTATATTTATGCATTTCATTTTTCCGCCCTAAATGCAGTACTTTACATTTCTCCGTATTGAATTTCATTTTGTTAGCTTTGGCCCAGCTCTCCAGTCTATCCAGGTCATTCTGAATTTTGATCCTGTCCTCTAGGGTATTAGCTACTCCTCCCAATTTGGTGTCATCTGCAAATTTGATAAGTATGCCCCTAATTCCCTCATCTAAGTCATTGATAAAGATGTTGAATAGCACTGGGCCCAGGACAGAACCCTGTGGCACCCCACTGGTCACATCTTTCCAAGACGAAGAGGAGCCACTGCTGAGCACCCTTTGGGTTCGGCCGGTCAACCAATTACAAATCCATTGAACAGTTAACTTGTCTAGCCCACATTCTACAAGCTTGTTTGCAAGAATGTCATGGGGAACCTTGTCAAAGGCCTTACTGAAATCAAGGTATGCAATGTCCACAGAATTCCCTTCATCTACCAAGCTGGTAACTTTATCAAAAAAAGAGATCAGATTAGTCTGGCATGACTTGTTTCTCTGAAACCCATGCTGACTTTTTGTGATTATGGCATTGCCTTCTAAATGTTCACAGACTCTCTGTTTAATGATCTGTTCTAGAATCTTCCCTGGTATTGATGTCAGACTAACTGGACGATAGTTGTTGGGATCCTCTTTTTTCCCCTTTTTGAAAATGGGAAAAACGTTTGCCCTCCTCCAGTCTGCTGGGACTTCTCCTGTTCTCCAGGAGTTCTCAAATATTATTGCCAATGGCGCTGAGATTATATTTGCCAGCTCTTTTAATACTCTTGGATGTAGTTCATCTGGTCCTGGAGATTTAAATTCATTTAGATTAAGAAGGTATTCCTGTACTACCTCTTTACTTATTTTCAGCTGGATTTCCCCTATTGTGTTCTCTGTTCCATTTTCCTCAGGTTGGTCCTCCTTTTCCTTTTCTGAAAACACTGAGGCAAAGAAGGTGTTGAGTAATTCTGCCTTTTCTCTGTCCCCTGTTAGCATTTTGCCATCTTCTCCACGTAGTGGCCCTACCATTTCCTTCTTCCTCCTTTTGCTGCGGACATACCCAAAAAAACCCTTTTTATTGTTCTTAACCTCCCTAGCAAGCCTGAGCTCATTCTGCGCTTTAGCTTTTCTGACTTTACTCCTACACGTGTTCGCTATCTGTTTGAATTCTTCTTTGGTGATTTCCCCCCCTTTCCATTTCCTATACATGTTCCGTTTAAAACTTAGCTCCATTGAAAGTTCTTTAGTCATCCATCCTGGTTTCTTGAGACACCTCCCATTTTTCTTCCTCAATGGTACTGTTTGAAATTGTGCCTTCAGTATCTCCCTTTTGAGAAAGTCCCATCCGTCTTGAGGTCCCTTCTCTTTTAGTATTCTTGGCCATGGGATCATCCCCAGTATTTCCCTGAGTTTATTGAAATCAGCTCTCCTAAAGTCAAGAATGCGTGTCTGACTATGCCTGGCTTCTCCTTTCCATTGTATAACAAACTCCAGGAGAACATGATCACTCTCACCTAAGGATCCCACCACTTGCACCCCATTAACAAGGTCGTCTCTGTTGGTTAGGATCAGATCTAAAATAGCTGACCCCCTTGTTGCCTCTTCCACCTTTTGGACCATGAAATTGTCTTCCAGGCATGTAAGGAATTTGCTAGACCTTGTAGTTTTGGCTGAGTTAGATTGCCAGCAAATATCAGGATAGTTGAAGTCACCCATCACTACTACATCTCTCCTTTCTGCATGTATGTTCATCTGTTCTAGAAAGGCAACATCCAATTCCTCCGTCTGATTTGGGGGTCTGTAGTAGAGTCCCACAATAACATCCCTGTTGTTTCCCTCCCCTTTAATTTTTATCCAGATGCTCTCCACCTGGCTTCCAGTATTGATGTCATGGATCACTTCACTGGTGTAAATATCCCTGACATATAATGCTATTCCTCCTCCTTTCCTGTTTGGCCTGTTTCTCCTATAAAGGTTATACCCCTCTATTCCTACATTCCAATCATGAGACTCGTCCCACCAGGTTTCAGTAACGCCTATTATATCATATTTGTTTTGTAGTGCAAGGAGTTCTAGTTCATCTTGCTTATTTCCCATGCTCTGTGCATTAGTGTAGAGACATCTGAGACCATGTGTTCCCTTTACTTGCTCCCTGTGCAAGTTTTTTTGCCTCCCACTGTTGGGTCCTTGCGCTGTTCGCCTTGTTCCCTCTATGACAGTTTGACTATTTTCTCCAGCCCTTTTGCCTTCCAGAATACTGTCTCCCTCCCCCATTTGACTCAGTTTAAAGCCCTCCTGATCAAATTCTTGAGACTGTTGGCAAAAATGTTTCTTCCAACTGTTGTAAGATGCACCCCATCTCTTGCCAGAAGTCCCCCCGCATGGAAGCGCAGTCCATGATCCAAGAATCCAATTTGTTCCCGGCGACACCATCTACGGAGCCAGTTGTTTACGTCGGCTATTTTCCTCTCCCTTCTTGGACCATGCCCTTCAACTGGCAGAAGAGACGAGATGACCACCTATGCCATGCTTTTATGTGTCTTGGGAAGGCCTGCTTTAAACAAGTAATTCTGATGCAAGCACATCTCCTTTGGCCCTGGGACTACACATTTTGCAGCTTAGAAACTAAGCCGCAATGGTAGGACTCTTAAATTTAAAAGATCAAAGAAATGTAGGTATGAGGCCAATTAAAATTTGAAATCATAGTGATATCAAACCTTTCTTTAGACCTTTTTTAAGCTACCAAGACATTACAACCAAGGGTGCAGAATGGAATGAAGAAGTATTCACCTATATAAATTAAAACATTTATCAAATAGCTTACAATTGAAGTGACATCCCTTTAATTTACTTTCTATATTTTGGAATTGTTTTTATAATACTTAGGTGTTGTCTAGATGGTGAAAATACTCCTCACAGAATTTGGTGGGAATACCTTTTGTCCCAATGAGATCTTGCAGTGATTCAGCTTATTTGGAAGGAGGGGAGGTTGAAAAACTCCATCTACTGTGCTGGAAAAGCCTTTGTGGCTTCCCAGTATTTTTTTTAAAATATGAGGAAATGCACCTTAGTGCCCATTAAGACAACCAATTTGATTTGCTGTGCAGTCTTGAAGAGGGCAGAACTAGAGATCTGATTGGTTAGACATGCACGAGGAGCGGACTTCCTGGCAAGGCAGCCCCTGGAAGTGCCCTGCTGGATTTTTCAAGTTAGCTATTGTGTGGTTTTTTGCTTTGCCAATTGCCCAAATAATTTATTTTAGCAGACAGTCACCCTTGTGCACCTCTGCTTTAATATATATATATATATATATATATATATATATAATTTATGACTGCCATCTTGATTCATGGGCATCTGAACTTCAAACCATGGATAGCTTCTTAGCATATCATTTTTGCAAAACATTGTGGGGTCAAAAGAATTCAGCAGTGAATTGGCAAGATTGTAATACGCAGGAATGAGCATTTCCTTTCATGTAGATGAGCCCTTAGTTTTCTGATAATCCACTTTTAAGTCATTGTGATAATTGTACTTCCAATTAGGCAGATTTAGAGAATGAAATGATTTGAAGTTATGAATATCTCCCTGGGGTAAAGCTCCTTTGAGACACATAGGCCAGAATTCAGTTAAGGACATGTGCACACATAAGTGTTCCTTAAGCATGTATAGCAATGTCCTTTGAGGGACACCGCAGGGGTTGGCATTCCCTTCCTCCCTCTGCAGCACCTGAAGCCCTTCTTACGATAAAGCCCCTGAGGCCATTCCATGCCAGGGCCATTCCATGCTTTGCGATGAGCAGGCAGGGTCGGGGGGGGGGGCACCTGGCCAGAAGCAAAACAATGATATCAGTGCTAAGATCTACAGGGGGGGGGTCCTTCATGGGTCTCTGCTGTAATCATTGTGCATCTGGCTATGGGGATGTAGCCAGATGCTTCTCCTATCCTGCCTGCTTGCCATGAACAAAAAAATGGCTGTGTGGGTCAGCTTTAGGGGCTTTACAGTAAGTCAGGCAGAAGGTATATGGCTCAGCATAGCGTAGGGTCCACATACAGATAGTTACACTATGTTGGATTGGGGCCACTGATAATAAAGGTAACTAGAAATATAAGTTACATGAACATCATAAACTACTGTATGGCTGGTGAGAGCCCCTCCCTCCATGTTCCAACAGCCATTGCTCTGACCTCTGAGGGAGAGAAGAGAAGCCACCTTCACAACTTAGGAGAGACTTCAAGGCTACAAGATCTTCAAGGGAGCCCTGGTAGCACAGTGGTTAAATGCCAGTACTGCAAGTCACCATGTTGTAAGTTCGATTCCAGCAGGCTCCAAGGTTCACTCAGCCTTCCATCTTTTCGTAGGTCGGTAAAATGAGTACCCAGCTTGTGGGGGCAATTAGCTAACACACATTGGAAACTGCTTAATGCAGTGTAGATGTGTAAATTGCTATTGCTTAAAACAATTTGTAAGCCGCTCTGATAGCCTTGTGGCTGAAGAACGGGGTATAAATAACAAATAAAAAAATAAAAAAAATCTGGTGCTGCTTCTGAATGTTCAGGTATACTAGTCATGGCCTTTTCTGGTTTAATCCAGGTTACATTAAAGTAATGCTCTTTATGTTGTACTATTCTTGAAGACAATATGCATACTTCAGTTGGCATAAAATAATCTGTCAGGGAGATAACCAGCAACTCCAGTCTGATACAACCTTCATTACTACTATTGTTTCTGGACTCGATATAAGGTGCTGGTATTACTCTTTAAAGCCCTTATGCATGATTAATTTATTTCATAGAATCATAGAATCATAGAATTGCAGAGTTGGAAGAGACCACGAGGGCCATCCAGTCCAAGCTGAGGGAAATACTTAAACAGGGCTATCATATCGCCTCTTAACCATCTTTTTTCCAGGCTAAACATACCCAGCTCCCTATGTCTCTCCTCATAAGCAATGCAGCCCTCCATTGGCCATTTCTGTGTCATCAGAGTAGGGGGATCAGCAAGGACATGGTCAGCTATCTTCCTATAACTGGAGGCACAGTAATAGGCATCCACAGGGACTTCTGAGGCTCCTTGGGATGTCCCTGCAGATGACATCATTGCAGTGTGTCCAACTAAAGTGAGGAGGCTGGATGCCTCCTCACTTATCTTCCTACTCCCAGACAACACAGAAATGGCCTTGGTGGGATGGGGTGAATGTACTACTTACAAGATGGTTGGGGGGTTGGTCACTAAGGAGTAAAAACAGAATTCTGACCTCTGTAACAATCAAAACCGTGAGTTACAATGGCACAAGTCTGACTTACGGTACACACACTGTAATTCACCAGCCAATGTTTTAAACTTTATTTGTAACTCTGGTTGATAGCTGTGTTGTATTCCCCCACCCCACCCCATTGTTCCTTAGTTTTATTGTGAGTTTTTACATTTTGCTTAAGTATTCTTAAATATGTTTACCATTGGGTACATAAATACATAAAATAAGTAAATAAACAATGTTTGAACATTCTAGAAACTGACAGGATATTTGTGTACTGTGAGAGAAACACATTTTACATAATAAAGTACCAACTGTATGAATCACATAACATAGTATAGATCACCCAACAGGGTTATTTAACACGTTAAAGCTTCATGCCTTTAATTAGAATTCTTTGAGCTTAATCATTTTTAACTACAGACGTTTAGGTTGCCTGTGACTCATGTCTACATCCTTTTTTGGTCCGTGTTTTCTTTACAAAGAAGCAATACCTGATTACCCAGGAACACTAATCTGATTATCTATAACAGTCAACAATTTATTTGTAATATCAGCTGTTTTTATGACCATTATAGAAACAATATTACTCACCACTGAGATTAATCAGGATACAGTATATTCCGAATTACTCTAATAGGGGAATGTGCCTGTGATAAACCCACCAATGCACACACTGAATCAACACACATGTAACAGCAACATGGTTTATTGATCAAGGATATGCATACGGTATTGTTCCAAAGCCAGTTCTGGCTGGCCCCAATACAGGACAGACAGATAAGGACATCATTAGGTTTTGATTCCCCACAGGCCTGGGAATGGTTAGGGAGGGTAGAGGGAGGCTAGGGAAGACACATTCCAGATTCTGCAGCTGGTGACCTTGGGCTGCCAGGAGGAGATATTTGTGGAGCTTAAGTCGGGCTGGCCTGGCTCCAGGAGTTAAGGTGTCCTGGGAAAGTTCCTGAGAGAACCAAACCATGTCAGAGCCTAACTAAACCATGTTGGGGCCTAACCTGGATCATTGCAATATCCAGCATCCAGGGTAGGTCACAACGTACCACCCTCCCTACGAGAAGCAACCCTGCTGACATAACAAAAGAGAGAAGAAAAGGTTAACCCAGTTTGTCATGGAACTTTGCCAACAAGCAGGGTGCCTGGACGTGTTCAGCATTGACCCATTCAGCATGACCTAATGGAAGGTGCTTCCACTTGACAAAATACTGAAGCACCCCCTGATGACGCCTAGAGTCCAGAATGTCAGTGATCTCAAAGTGTTGGTCATCATCGACCATGATTGGGTTGGGTACCTCAGATGCCAGATGCAGTGGTCCCAGTGGAGTCGTGGGCTTCAGCAGGCTGGAATGAAAAACAGGGTGTACATTACGATACAATTTAGGTAGAGACAACTCAAAAGCAACAGGATTGATTTGACGCACAATAGGAAAAGGTCCAATATATTTAGGGCCCAACTTCTTTGAAGGTTGGGGACTCTTGAGAAATCTGGTGGAGAGATACACATGGTTCCCCACTGCATAGGGAGGAGTAGGGTCCCTCTTCTTTGCAAAGTCTAGGGCAGCTACAACCTTAGGCCACACACATCCTTTATCTGAGTACTCCATTGGATTAAAGGGATAGGGTCCTTAGAATCTACTTCCCCCAATGGCAAGGGATTGAGCTCCAGGCCGAAAACAACCTTGAAGGGGGAGAGTCCACTGCTCGGAAACACAGCATTGTTGTAAGCCACCTCAGTGAATGACAACAGGTCCAACCAGTCTGACTGTTGGAAGTTTATATAGCACCTTAAATGCTATTCCAAAGTTGAGTTCATACATTCTGTGTTACCATCAGATTCGGGATGATGACTGCTACTTAGATCCCATTCAACCCCTAACAATTTAGTGAACAGTTTCCAAAACTGGGAGGTGAATTGTACCCCCCCTGTCAGAGACAATCTTGGCAGGGATCCCATGAATCATAGAATCATAGAATTGCAGAGTTGGAAGAGACCACGAGGGCCATCCAGTCCAACCCCCTGCCATGCAGGAAATCTTGATCAAAGCATCCCTGATAGATGGCCATCCAGCTTCTGTTTAAAGACCTCCAAGGAAGGAGACCCCACCACGCTCTGAGGGAGTGTGTTCCCCACTGCCTAACAGCTCTGACTGTCAAAAAGTTCCTCCTAATGTTGAGGTGGAATTTCTGTTCCTGGAGCTTGCATCCATTGCTCCATGTTCCAGTCTCTGGAGCAGCAGAAAACAAGCCTGCTCCATCCTCAATGTGACACCCCTTCAAATACTTAAACAGGGCTATCATATCGCCTCTTAACTGTCTTTTTTCCAGGCTAAATATACCCAGTTCCCTAAGTCTCTCCCCATGAAGTCTGTGAATGTGTTGAATAAACAGGTTGACCAGTTGCTGGGCCATGAGGATGCTTTTGCAAGCAACAAAATGGGCTTGCTTTGAAAACATGTCAACTACCACCCAACTGACAGTTTCCCCCTTGCTTTCAGGGAGGTCCACAATGAAATCCATGCTTATCACTTCCCAGGGCTTGCCCGGGATGGGTAATGGGACCAACAACCCTTTGGGCCTTCCCGTGCCCCTTTTGGCCATGGCACAAACATGACACCCTTTTACATACTCCTCCACCTCCTTGCGCATGAGAGGCCACCAAAACTGCCTTCTGGCAAGGTATAACATTTTGACATAGCCAAAATGGCCCACACTTTTCACATCGTGGCATTGCTTGAGAACTGAGTGCCTCATGGCCACAGGAACATGTGCTCCCCCTTCCAAGCTTAAACCCTGGCAATTCCACCTCAGGCCGATGGGCCAGAAACCATGGGTCTTGGGAGAGGGTGTCTGCCATCTGGGCATGCCAACCCCCTTCCTTGGGCATGGCACTGGGCAAGGGTTGAGCCTGGGGCCCTTGGGCTGGGACCATGACAGGAGGGATGGATGGGGAAGACAAAGGGCTGCCTGGTAGAGTGGGGCTCTGATCCCCCTCTGGGGAATGGTCCAAGGCGGAGCCTGCCTCAGCAGTTTGCTGCTTTGCTTGGCTGCGTGTGAGGACTGCAAGACCCAAATGTGAAAGGGAAAAGACAGTGTCAATGACCTCTTTCCATTTGCTTTCATGCTGTGGAAGCCTAGACAAAGCATCCACCAGAAAATTTCTTTTTCCCAGGAGAAACTTCAGTCTGAAGTTAAACCAGTAAAAGAAGTCAGCCCACCTAATCTGCTTGCAGCTCAGCCGGCGTGGGGTTTTTAGAGCTTCCAGATTTTTGTGGTCCATCCAGACCTCAAAAGGCTGGGAAGATCCCTCCAGCAGGTGGCGCCAGGTCTCCAGTGCCACCTTGATGGCCCCTGCTTCCTTTGCCCAAACTGGCCAATTGCACTCCATTTCACTGAATTTCCTGGATAGGTATGCACAAGGCCTGAGTTCCCCCCTCATCCCGTTGAAGTAATACCCCCCATTGCCATGTCAGAGGCATCTACTTGCACCACAAAGGGTTCATCAGCGTTGGGGTGTTTCAGGATGGGTTTGGAAGTGAGCAACCTTTTCAATTTCTCAAAAGCCCATTGGCACTGATCAGTCCACACAATTTTTGGGGAAAGTTTTTCACATTTACCCTCTTTGCTCTTGTTTTGTCCACCAGCCCCTTTGGTTTTGAGCAACTCTGTGAGGGGTAGGGCAACCTCTGCAAAGTCAGGGATGAAGGACCTGTAGAAATTAGCAAACCCCAGAAAACATTGCAGTTGTTTTCTGTTCTTGGGAGTTTCCCATGCTAAAACTCCCTTAACCTTCTCTGGATCCATTTCAATCTCCTTGCTAGAGATGCGACACCCCAGATAGTCCAACTGGGTCTGGTGGAACTCGCATTTAGAAAGTTTGGCATACAAATGGTTTTAGGCAAGCTTGCTCAGCACCCTTTTCACTAATTTAATATGGGACGTGTAGTCCTCAGAGTAGATGAGCACATCATCAAGATAGACCAGTACCCCTTTGTACAGAAATTCTCTGAGCACATCCTTAGTCAGGTTCATAAATACCTCAGGAGCCCCAGACAATCCAAATGGCATTACAAGAAACTCAAATATCCCTAGCTGACAATTCAAATAAGTTTTCCACTCATCGCCCTCTTTAATCCATACTCGATAGTATGCCTCCCTCAAGTCCAGTTTGGTGAAGATTTTGCCTTTGGCTAAATGAGCCAACATGTCCTTCATCAAAGGCAGAGGGTACTGATTCGTGACACTGACTGTGTTGAGGCCGCGGTAATCCAGGCACAGCCTCAGAGATGAATCCCGTTTGCACCGACACAGAACCGGGGGCCCCAAGGGGGAGCTTGTGGGCCTAATGAAGCCCTGTGCCAAGTTTTTGTCTATATATTCCCTTAAAGCATCCAGCTTCACAGGAGTCATGGAGTAAATCTTGGGCTTAGGCAGTTTGCCCCTGGGACAAGTTCAATAGCATAGTCAAAAGGTCTGTGAGGGGGTAGGATGTCTTCGAAAACAATGTGCCATTGCTTGTATTCCACAGGTAGGTCTTTCATCTCCCCCTGTACCAAGGCTACTAAGGACTCTCAGGGTCTTTCGCCTATAGAAGTCCCTTCTGTCACAGTGCCTCTCCCCTCCTTGACCAGACTATGTTCCTGGATGCAAGAGGGATCCGTGAAAGTCACGATTTCATTGACCCAGTCTATGGAGGGGTTGTGGAACTTCAGCCAATTCAGGCCGACCACCGCCGCAGGCATTAGACCTGGGGCGATTACAAACTGCAGTTCTTCCTGGTGACCCCCCATTCTCATCCCCAAAGGACCACGGGGGCCCCCTTCATCACCCCTCTGTCCATCTGGGAGAGCCATATGGGCTTGTCCAGTTTCACAGAGCCCAGGTCTAGTTCTCTCACTAAGGGCGGGGGGATCAGTACTTGCATGCACCCACATTCCACCATCATCACCATGACCTTGCAGGGAACCTCCTTCCCATTGACCCCTATTTTGGCTTTAGTAATGAATGGGGCTTTGACTCCACTCACCACAGTATTTGGGCATCTATCCATCTGATATGCAGTCTTCCCCCCTTTCTACTGCCCTCCATCTTTCTAGCATTATTGTCTTTTCTAGTGAGTCCTGCCTTATGATGTGGCCAAAGTATGACAGCCTCAATTCACTCATTATGGGTTCCAGGGAAAGTTCAGGTTTGATCTGATCTAGGACCCACTTATTTGTCTTTTTGGCCATCCATGGTATCCTCAGCACTTTTCTCCAGCACCACATCTCAAAAACTGGCTGGCATCCTGTTAATTACTTTTTTGGTCATTGTGGATGGAAAAATTCACTATGTTGCTCATGTAGTGACCAAAACCCCAGAGGATGCACCTTCTTCCTATGGGAACCTCACCCCACTCCATGGCCATTTAGTGGCTGGTGGGAAGCAGGTGGCTTCAGAGAAACATCTGGACATGTGGCTGGCATACAGTCAGACACTTCTCCAATGCCCACCTCACCCCACTTTCTACCAGCCACTTAATGCAGCCACTTAATCGTCATGGAGGGGGCTCCTGCAAGAGAAAGATGAATCCTGCAGGAGGAGGATAGAACTTTATGATACATCTCCTGATTCGGGATCTTGGCAATTCTGTTGTATTAGGTGTGCATGTTTTCCTACATTGTCTTCTAGAATAGTGAAGAGCATTAATGTGTATATATGTATTTATTTGTATACAAAGTGCAAAAGAGTGTGTAAGAGGCAGTTTAAATTAAGAAAACCCCCAATATGATCAGATATGCAGTTTTCTGCACATTTTCCAGAATATAGGTTGTCACTCTGGATTTTTCAAAAAGGCATAATGTTAAGGTCAGTGTAGTGTTGCAAAGGATAAAACCCCTGTGGTCTTCCCTTTAAACACTGAACATACCACTCTGATCTGATTTTGGAAGCTAAGCAGGGTCAGGCTTGGTTAGTACATGGAGGGAAGAACACCAGAGCATATCAGCGATCTCAAGGATAACTAAGAAAGTATTCTACGCCAAACCTTGGAGAACCACTGATGGCAGAGTTGACAATATTGGAGTAGATGTACCAATGGTCTGATTTAGTATAAGGCAGCTTTCTATGGCCTTATTATTCTAACACATCCATAGGGTTATATGTAAGGATAAGGTGTTCCTGGTCCTACTTTTCTCCTGTGCTACATTTGATTGCACTCACATGTTGTGTTGCTTATTAGAAGCTTGGAAAAGTAATTTTTTTAACTCTTAAAAACTCTTGAGTCCCTGGGGGTTTCAAAGAATTAGTGGCCTAAATCCTTTTGGAAGTCCCAGCTAGAGCAGGCCTACTGAATCAGTTATTGAATGGTCAGCTAACACTTTTGTAAATCCAACTGATTTCATTGGTCTACTTTAGTTAGACATACCAACAGCATTCTGGCCATATTCCCCAAAGGTAACACTTCCAAGCCCTGGAAAGTAGTGATCTATGGATGGCCTACTTTTTCTTCTAATTCCCACCAGAGCCTCAGTATGGTAGCAATGCAGTGAGACAATTTTTCTTTCTAGAAGTGAGAGCAACCTTCAGTGGTAATACAGTTATTGTTATTCAGCTAAACCCATCTTACAAATTTTTGTGAGAAGAAAATGGAGAAGAAAACCAAATGTGCTACTTCAAGCTCCTTGGATTATGTAGCATATCCATTTCATCAGTACATATATACATACCTTCTCTTATTCACAATCAGGGACCAATTCACACATGGAGTAGGCCAGTGGAGAGCTGTGTGTTAGGGATGTGCAAGCGAAAAGGTAGACACATCTAAAGATGCTAGAAGATGGTCTTCATTAGCTAAAAATCCTCATGTTTTCCCACATACTCTGATGTCTTCTTCAGGAAAGGCTATAAAAATGACATAATTACACAAGTAACATTATACTTCCAAATTTAAAGGTCAGGACTTCAGAAATTCCTGAAAAAGGAACTGCAATACCACTTATAGGTAAATGAAAGCATGTGATTGAAGATTTAAGGATTTTTTTTTTAAAAAAATATCTTGTATGCATGTAGTAGGGAAAGAAAGGGTACACAGATTATGTAGCCTAAAGGAAAAGGTATGTCTGGAAACTAAAAGATTTTGTAAGAGTGGAAGGTATTCAGCTTCTTCATTTAGTCCTAAGGGGGCTAAAGTTTTTAATTTTAAAGTTCCCTCCATTTCCTTTTTCAACAGAATATTATCATCAGTGTATTGTCAAAAATCTAAGATCTTTTGCAAAATGTTGTTCTCAAAAGGTGCTCACTAAGGGAGCATGTCTTTTGTTGATTTCTTATGTTACATAGTAGTTCCCTAGCTATAGGCAATGTGCAAGCATAGTAATAATTTTACTGTTTCTGATGTTATGTAAGCAGTTATCTGTTGTCCTCTGTATTTTCCATATCACCCCATGCAAAGCAAAGACAAAAAGGAACATCCTGGGAACCCTGCTGTTATGTTGTTGTGGAGATGGTGTGCCTTTGAGCTGTTTCCAACTTATGGTGATCCTAAGGAGAACATATCACAGGGTTTTCTTGGCAAGACTTGTTCAGAGGGGGTTTGCCATTGCCTTCCTCTGAGGCATAGAGTGTGACCTAGTGGGGTTCTGTGGCTGAGTGGGGATTTGAACCCTGGGCTCCTGGAGTCCTAGTCCAATACCCAAACCACTTCTATTGATTGCTAAAAAACACATAGGTTCTTGAGTAAGCATGTTTGGATATTTTCCGACTTCCAGCAAGCTCACTGGCTCTTTGGTGTCCCAGTACAAGGATGTCAAAAAGATCTCACTTAGGCCTTATCTACACAGGCTAAAAAAAAAAACCTGCTTGCCACTGGACTTTATCAGACACAACAAAAACCATGTCAGAAGAACATGATGATAACAGAAATGGGTGACATTATCAGACATCATCATCCTTCAGCTGTTCTGGGGGTGTAGCTCAGGCATGAATAAGGTGTCCCTTTTTACTGACGGCTTAGCCCATCAATAAAAAAAGGGACGTCTTGTCCACACCGACACTATGCCCCCAGAACAGCTGAAGGATGACGATGGATAGGCTCAGATAAGTTTGATGAAAGGCCTTCCCTCATATTCAACTGAAACAGAAAACACCCTCCAAACAATCCAGAGGAGTCAGTATATATCTGGTTTCTCAGAGTGCTGGAAATGTGGGTGTTGCAGAAAGAGTGACCTTATTTGGCATTGCTTTTCACTTTCTTTCATTATTATATAAGAAATTATTGCTGTCAATACATTTTAATTATTGTTTCAGGCAGGATCTAGGACCCATTTATTTGTTCTGCCCAAGCTATTCAACTCCGACAGCTCATTCTCAGGCATTACTTTCTCTTATATTTAGTGGCAGTGTCTAATGCTAATTGAATGCTTTAATAAATTCTGTAAACAGACAGGAGATTAATCCATCATTCTCAGCACATGTTAATAACTCCTATAACCAGTACTTTAAGTGATGTGTACAGTGCAAGGACAGACTATTATAATCTATCCTTCCAACAGATCTTTCAACATCTTGTTTTTGACTGCATCTCCTTTCTGTTTTTCTGACAACATCCCACAGTGTGATGCCCTTGCTTGGTCCCCATTTCTTCTCCTTGAGGGACTTCTTATTGTACAGATTCTGTTATTTAGATGATGATTCATAAATCTATGTTAAGAAGCTTGCATGAATTATTTTTATTTTCTTCTGTGTTCATCCATGTATTTCAAATTAGATAAGGGAAGGTTTTCTCAGGATAAAGACCATAAAGAGTTTTCACAGAATATAAAATGATGATCTTAGAAGGATATTTCCAGTGCAGTGGAAGAACAGTTGTAGCAGTAGAATCAGAGGGCAGTTCAGATTGAGAGAAAAATCCAAATTTGAAACCTAGTAAGATCAAAGATCGAAGGAACAGGCATCAGTGGCATTAGAAGAACTCAACATAGTCAAGGAATCTGACTCCTCACTCACCTGTCCATGATCTTCTGTGCACACAACAAACTGTAGATTTAAGGTCCCAAATGCATCTCCTCAGATTTTTAGACTCCCATTTTGATCATACCATTCCTTCTTGCAGCCATATTTTCCTACCAGTCCCTATGACCCATCACCCTTCATGCCTCATATCGAGAGCTTGGGAAAACATCAATTAATTATCAATTTGTTTGTATAATTAGTTCATTTTCATCCCCCAAAAGGCTAAATCTCACTGTACTTAGAATCTATCTTACCGTAGGCCAAAAAATGTTGCAAGAACGCTCATAGCTTTAATGGACGGCTAGGACTAGTTTAACTTGCTCTGTTTGCGCTGCTTTGTGTTGGTGTGTGTGTGTGTGTGTGTGCAAAAAACATTATTTTTACAAAAATTCTCACAATTTTCATGCAATTCTCCCCACTGTTTCAAAAAAAAAGTGGAATTTTTGTGTAAAAATTATGGGTTTGCACAAAATTCACATTTTTGCATAAAAATCACATTCCAGATATCCATGTACCCATGTGCAAGATTGCTGGTTTTTGAGCCAAAAAGCAATTTTACACATAAAGCTCCACATAACTATTGGAAGCAGTGTTTTGGGGGCAAAAAAGTAGAGATTTTGCACAAAAACATGATTTTTGTGCAAACACCACAAATGTATATTTGTGGAGAACAATTTTCCTACTTGGAATACTGTGTGAGTGTTGTTGTTGTGTGCCTTCAAGTCATTTCAGACTTATAGCGACTCTTAGGTGTCCCTATCACAGGTTTTATTGGCAAGATTTGTTCAAAGGGAGTTTGCTATTGCCTTTCTTTAAGGCTGAGTGTAACTTGCCCATGGTTTCCATGTCCATGCAGGGATTTGAACCCTGGTCTTCAGTCATAGTCCAACACTCAAACTGGCTCCTAACACTGTATATACTGGTCAAGAACTGTGAAGAAATATTGGTTTTCTCCCATAGCAGGAAGAGGTTATTTGCCTGTTGAGGGCTGGGTGAGAAAAAATGGAGGAAAAAAGAGTAAAATATAATATCAACATGGATGGTGTGGGAGGAGACAGCATTTTTCACAGGTCCCTAGGGATTGGCACCCTTTAAGGGCTGGCTAAATAAGAAGCACGATCAACATGATGGGTTGGTGACAAGATTACACTTGAATGCAAGGGCCTTTATATTCTCCATCAGTCCCTTCAAAGTGCACATTAGGGGGGAAGGTTTTGCTGTTGCTTTGGCATTTCAGAGATCCATTTCACTTCTGGCTGACAACCCTTACTTGCAGCAGCAGGATCAGCAGTTGTTAGTATTATACAGACAAGCCGTATTTATACAGATGGGCATTAATTCATGTTGGGGTAGCATTCCTGGACTCATGATGCAAACTGAGACTACTGTAAATGGGGGAAGCCAATTCCATAGGGAATCATTGGAAACCAGAGGATATGTTCTGACAAAGGTAAGTAGCTACAAAGTTAGCAACTTTACTCAACCCATAACCAATTTTAAAGAGGTTTAAACATATATATAACGTTAGAGCATATAACGTTAGAGTTCACCTTTTCCAGGATAGAGAAATGTGCAGATGCTCTCCGAAGGGACCAAGGGCTTGGCTACATGGGCAAATAAATGCGTACTCACCCTGTATTCATGGCACAGTTGACACACGATGTTTTCAACGATGTGTATCTTCACCAGGGTTTTTGCAGGAAACTCCAGATCTGTAAGATTCATAGTTTGCTCTGCCTTTGAGGGGAAAACTCAGATTTTTGGCTGTGTGGCGGCCAAGGACTGGCTTTGGAGCAAAGGTGGGGCAGGACTTCCAGTGGATGGGACTCCATTGTGGTGCTTTTTTTCTTCTTCTTCAATTGTGTGCATATCTGGATAAATGTATCTCTGCTTATCTACTTATACAGTACTCTGGGGCCACATATATTCACTTATTTGCAAGCATGAGCTAACAGGATAAAACACACCGGAGCAGCCCCAGCTGTTTGGTTGGAAACAGTATGACATACAGGACACATGATCAGCATAGGGCCACCCTTTTACTCTGACATGGATTACAGTGTGGCAGGATACTCTGATTGGACATGCCTGGTGTGTATGGCATTTACGGGGCCACTGCAGCTCAAAGAAATCCACCTATGAGGTAGGTGCAGGGTTTCCCACCAGTGTAGACAAGCTCCAAAAGAGGCTGCAACTGCTGATTCCAAGCAGTCCTGGCTGGGATGAACTGGCTTGCCATTAGATGACAGTTCCTCTTGACACTAAATTGTAGCTTAGATTTAAATTTAGCCCTTTATAATAAGTTATTCGTTATAATAGTTACCTGCTCCACTATGGAAATAATCATTATCCTGTGCTTTATATGTACCATGTGCTAATGTGAAATGAGAAATAATCTGGTTTATGTGTGCTAAACTGTTCATGGCGCTGTTATTGGTTTTAACAGACCCAAACTGCAAGATTTTTACTTACAGCTAAATCTGAATGGGGAAGGGGAGTAATACAGTTATCTGGGAAAGGAGCCCAAAATGCCCGCAGGATAAACAATATCTGGGAAAGCAGACAACCCCCAGTGATAGCAAAGTTAAGTAAGGGGAGCCAGATAAGGTTCAGAACAAGCAAGGTTCTGTTTCTTGAAGAAGCAGCAATACAGGCAAGAAGGCACACAGAGAAGAGTCCAGAATACAGTCCAAAGGTCAAGGCTTACAGAAGGCAGCGTTGTTAAGAAGTAGGTCCATGGGTCAGCAGGATCAGGCAACTGTGTAGTCAGGAACAGTCTGAGGTCAAGGCAGGAGTTAAGGCAGCAAGGATTACGGCAACAAAGTCAGCAGGAAGCTTTCTCCAGGAAGATCAGTTGATCTCTGACAAAGCCTCCATAGACTCTCCCAGCATATATAAAGCAATTAAGGCTTTGCTAGATGTTTCTTAACTAGCAGGGTTTTCTCATAAAACCTCAGAGATTTCCTTTGAGCTTCCTTTTGAGTTCACTGCTGGGTATACGATGATGGAGGTAAGTCCCTCTCTATTTCTTCCTCCTTTATCTGAATTGGCAGGACTCTCTGCTGGGACTGATGCCAACCCACTTGGACCAGGCTCTTTCCCTGCTCGAGCCTCTAGGTTGGCAGGGTTCCCTGCTGGCACAGGTGTTGATAAACCTGTGCCAGGGTCCCTAGGGCCATTCTCTGCCATGTCCTCCTCCTCCTCTGACTCTATACCCTCCTCAGGCTCACAGGGCATGACAACAGTGGGCACTCAGTAATCAGCTGGAATTTGGTTCCAGAACCCCCCGTGTGGATACCAAAATCTGTGGATGCTCAAGTCCCATTATATACAATGGTATAGTAAAATGGTGTCCCTTATATAAAATGGCTAACAGAAAAGTTTGCTGTTTGGAATTTTCTTTTTAAATATTTTTGAGCCATGGTTGGTTGAATCTGTGGATGCAGAATCCATGGATATGGAGAACTGACTATAGTTTCATTCCTTGCCTATTTCTATGCCATCAAACATGCCAGTCCCTTTACTCTCTATCCCATCTTCTTTTTCTTGCCTTACTTTTTGATTTGAGAAATGTGCATTTGCAGTGTTGGGTTGGCTAGGGGCGGATGGGCAACTTTCTTCTTACTTATAGTTTCGTATTACTGGATAACTAATAAAATCACAGATAAAATCTGAATAAAAGGCTAGTGAAGAAAGAATCTTTCATGTTATTTGAAACTATTATTTGTTTTTTTTCCAATTTATGATGAAATCACTTAAATAAGTGGAACATGCTTCTTTATTTTTAGAGTGTCAGCCTGATATTTTTTAAAAAAAATTCTGTGTTTTCTGACTTGCTATCAGTTAATTTTAGCACCATGCTTGACCTTTCTACTGCTTCAGCTGAGAACACGAGAACATAATAAAAATATCCTTTTGGAAGTGATTCACTGTGATAATGGCTGTTTAGGAAGCTTTACTTTTTAACTTGAATCATCTGTCTTTTTGCACTTAGCAATTAATTGGCCTTTCTCCTGTAAACCAGATTAGAATACACTGGATAAGCCAGATATCTGAATTCCACTTCTGTTCTGCTTTCTGTTGTTATTATTAACAGCAAGGTCCTTGGTATTTTACAGACTACATAAGCCATGAAGAGCTCGCAATCACAATGTCAGAAATAGTGGAGAGACAAAAGTAATGGGGTGGATATAGGTAAATGCAGTTACAACTTTGTTCACATGTGCTTTCAATTCATTTCCAACTTATGGAGACCCTGAGGCAACCTTGTCACAGATTTTCTTGTCAAGATTTGTTCAGAGTGGGGTTGCCACTGAATTCCTCTGGGGTTGAAAGAATGTGATTTTCCCAAACTCACTCTGTGGTTTTCCATGGCTGAGCAAGGATTTGAATACTGGTCTCCAAATAGGGGTGTATTATTTAAACATATTCCATTCAGCATTTGTTTCACAAGACTGGCTACTCACATCTGCTCTATTTCTGCAGAGTGCTATTTCTGGACTTTTTTTTTTTTACACACACAAGCAAAATTTGGATGGAAAATAATAAACAAAATAATACATATTTTTCTACAAGGCACACTACTACAGAGCCAGGTACACGCATTTGTATATGCAAAAATGTGCCTTTTCTCTTTTTGCATCTCTTTCATCATCAGCTATCATTTTCAAAAAATAATGCAACATTTTCAACAGACATATACATAAATATCTGTGTAAATTTCAAAGGAAGTAGATTCTTCCTGCCCAACCATATGAGGTCTGTGTATTAAATAATGAAATGGTGTTTCTACCCTTCAGACAAATCAGGGAGAACTGATTGTGAACTGCTTGATTGGTGACCTTGAACATGTCTCAACCTGCATGACAAACCTCAATGCTCTTGCCCGTTCAGTTAATTGTCAGGCATCGTGTAAAGCAGCTGTGTTGTCTGTTGTATGCCAGAAAAATGCTAAGTTTAAAAGTTGAGGAACATGTCAATTTGAAATTTTTAGTAAAATTGAACAAAACACCAATGGAATCTTTTCAAATGCTTACTGAGGCCTATGGGGAAGATTGTATGTCTTATGCGCATGTGTTTGAGTGGCACAAAAGATTCAGAGAAGGACATGGGAATGTGGAAGATGATGAACGCCCTGGATGACCTTCTACCTCAAGAACCAAAGAAATTGTGGAAAAAGCAGCAGGATTGTTTCAGAAGACTGCTGACTCATTGTCTGAATGATAGCTGAAGCTTTGAACATTGACAAAGACACTGTGTGGAAAATGTTGCGTGAGGATCTCAACTTGAGAAAAGTTTGGACCAAGATGGTCATAGGGTTCTCACACCAGAGCAAAAAGAGTGCAGCAGGGAAATTTGTGCAGACATTCTGCAGTAACTTGAGGCGGACCCAAACCTTTTTCAAAAAATCATCACTTGTGATGAAACCTGGATTGTCCAGGATAATCCAGAGAAAAAATGACAGTCAAGGAACTGAAAAACACCACCATCAGCAAGAATGAAAAAAGCACATCAAAGCAAGTCCACATTCAAAGCCATGCTCATTGGTTTTTTTGACATCAAGGGCATAATTTTGGCAGACTGGGTTCGAGAAGGCAGAACAGTAAACCAGCATTATTATAAGAAAGTTTTGACAAAGCTGAGAGAAATAATCAGGAAAAAAAAAAGCCAGAACTGTGGGGAAATGATTTCATTATTCATCAAGGAATGTGCCTGCTCACACAGCACTTTCTATGAAGCAGTTATTGGATAATAAACACATTACTACACTTGAACATCCTCCATATTCACCAGATTTGGCACCATGCAACTTTTTTCTTTTCCCTAAAGTGAAATCGGTTCTTAAAGGAATAAGTTTTGAGTCAATTGATGCAGCAAAGAAGAAAACAGCAGGTTTTAGCTTTCCCTCCTCATCTAAAATTAGAAACAAATTCCTTTTGCGGCCCTTATAAATCAAAGATTCCTGGACAGCAAGTTGAAAGTTCAAATTCTTACTTTACAAGATCCCACTATATTTATAAGAGCTTGCCAACAGAGTTTGAACCCATATACCTATCTCTGGCTTTTCTTAACAAACAAAGATTCAGGAAGGACTCATCCCACACTTTCTGCAAGCGCGCTGATGACTGAAAAGGCCAATCTGAGATAAACATGTCCAGTTGCAGAAAGCATAGCAGAAGGTCTCCTTGGGTGATGATTCCAGGTTGTGATTCTTTCTGCGTTGTCATTTCTCTTCAAGACTTCTTCGGCGTGAGTTCTCAAATAAGGCTGCAGCATTGTGGATAGTGCGTCTCCATGTCTCCCGATGTGAGGCCATGGTGGACCATTGTTAGCGATCAATTTGGCTGAGCCTGAGATGTTGTTTCAGGGAGTCCTTGTATGGCTTTTTTGGAGTGCCCCTCTTACGCTGACCCATGGCAAGTTCGCTGTAGAGTACTATTTTGGGGAGGCAATGGTCCTCCATCCTAGAAACGTGCCCTACCCAGTGCAGCTGTGTTCTCAATATCATGGCCTCAATGCTGGTGATCCCTGCTTGCTCAAGGACAGCAACATTTGTCACATAGTCAGTCCAGTGTATATTTAGGATTGTGCTTATAAAGCACTGATGAAAGCTCTCGAGGAGTCATAGGTGGTGGCGATAGGTGCCCCATGTTTCAGACCCATAAAGAAGAATAGACAGTACAATGGCTGTATATACACTGATTTTTGTGCTTCACCTCAGGTGTTTATTACTCCAGACTCTTTTGTAAAGTCTTCCAAATGTGCTATATGCCTTTGCTAATCTGTGACTGATCTCTTTGTCAATCTTGGCATCTGAGGAGATGATGCTTCCCAGATAGGTGAACTGCTGAACGGACTTAAGCACAGATTTGCTGACGGCAATGTGGGGATGATGGTAGTCATCCTGTGGTGCAGGCTGGTAGAGAACGTCCGTGAATAAAACAACCTCAGTGAATAAAATCTGGCCGAATATGGCGCGGCAGGCTCCAACCCTAAGTGGAAGAGAGACGGACAATTTCGCAGCAGGGACGGTGTCGTCCGAAATCGACCCCCTGCCATGCTGCTGCTACAAACCTCTCCCGCTTGATCCTTGCGCTTCAAGGATCGTCTGAAAAAGTCCTTAATGCGAGCCCTCAGACGGCTTAAGTTAAACAAGCTACCATCAGTATAGTAACATATATAGATGCTGTCTTCTTCTTCAAGCTCTGCTGTAGCCCTTTGGAGCATCATTCTGAAGAAGATTGTAAATAAAGTTGGAGCAAGAACACAACCTTGCTTCACTCTATTAGTTATTAGAAAGGGCTCTGAAAGAGCATCGCCATATCTGACTTGACCGTGCTGGCCCTCATGTAACAAGATAATCATTTTAAGGAATTTAGGGGGACATCCTTGTCTTTCCAGGATCTGCCACAGACCTTTTCTACTCACAGTGTTGAAGGCTTTGGTGAGGTCAACAAATGTTACATAGAGACCCTTGTTCTGCTCTCTACATTTCTCTTGCAGTTGTCTAAGGGCAAATACTATATCTGTAGTACTCCTATTGGCTCTGAAGCCACATTGGCTTTCAGGAAGAAGTTCTTCTGCAATAGCCGGAACTAATCTGTTCAGGAGTATCCTTGCAAGGATTTTTCCATCAATAGAGAGCAGTCCTATACCTTGATAATTTGAGCAATCAGATTTTGCTCCTTTTTTCTTGTACAGGGTGATGATGACTGCATCTCGGAGATCTGGTGGCAGTTCCCCTTTTCCCCAGCAATTCACAAGGAGTTTGTGGAATTTATCATGGAGTGCATGACCTCCGTGTTTCCAAACTTCAGGTGGGATTCCATCAATCCCAGCTGCCTTGCCGTTTTTCATCTGCTGTATGGCCTTAAGGGTCTCTTCCAAAGTGGTAGCTATGTCCAGTTCATTTTTCATCGGTTTTTGTATCATATGTTGGATAGCTGAGCCTTGGACTACTCCGTTTATTTTATTTTTATTTTTTTGCTGTAACAGAATAATATGGCTACCCTAAGGGAAGCTGAAATATTTTGTTCATTTCACTGACCTTTTTGGGGGGCTTCTTTCATTTTTTTTCTGTTACTGTGGTAGGAAACTCAAATTGCTTTCAAATGTTGCTTTAGGTGAAATTCATTAAAGGAATGTGAAGAAGCAAACAGAGATATCGTATATTGTTAGCCTCTGTGTGGCCGTCTCCCACAATTCCTCAGGTGCTTTAATGGAGGAACCCCCAAACTAAATTTCTCTTCCCATGAAATAGTGTCAACTCATGTACTAGAAAAAAGGCAATTATCCTGTAACCCAGAAGGAAGACATCAGGATCAAAGTACTAATAAACTGCATCATGGAAGTAAGGGCTGCTGTGCTGGGTACGGATACTTTGGGGTGAAATCCACTGACTACAGTGGAATGTGTACAAACGCATAGGATTTTGCTTACTTAGAGCATTGTCTCACTGTAAGTTAGAGTTTTAAAAAGTTACTTTTTGGACTATAACTCTAAGAATTCCCACTGGCCATGTTCATTGAGGGATTCTGGGAGTACAAAAAAAAAAAGGTCAGTGTTTTGTGGAAGACTAACTTTGACAAATGACACACCATTGGGGACACACACCTGTCTCCTAGGGCTTGTCTAAATGGTCAAAATACTCCTCATAGAATTTGAGGAGAATACCTTTTGTCCATATTTGGAAGGAAAAGGCACCAAAAACACAATATACTGCATGGGAAAATCCTTTGTGGCTTTTCCCGGTTTTTAAAAATAATGTGAGGGAAATGCACATTCCTGCTTGTTGGGACAACCAATTCAGATTGCAGGGCATTCCTGGATAAGAGCAGAAGTGGAAAGCTGATTGGTCAGACGTGCAAAGGAGGCAGAGCTTGCCGGCAGTGAAGTGGCCAGAACTGCCATGTTGGATTTTTGCAGTAGTGATTGTGTACTTTTTGCAGTGCTAAGGTGACAAAAAAGTTTTTTAAAGCTTATTTAAGTGGAAGGTTGCACTTCCTCACCTTAGATTTACTGTTAAAAAAATACTGTTCAGTGGCAGCAACTTGTGGAGAATAAAAATGCAAGTAATTCACTAGCAGCCATCATCTTGATTTGCAGGCCTGCCTCTGTGTGAACATCAAACACAGGTAGCTTTGCATACCAGAGATCTTGCCAAAAAAAACGTGGAGGCAAATGAACACTGCTGCAAATTGGCATTACTGTGCACCAATCCACATTATATTGCCTTGTCTAGACAAGCCCCTAGGGTTGGGTTATTGCCAGACCTTAATTCAAAACCAAACAACAGTTCTAATTTCACTTTGGAACTGTAGAGGTCTCCTGTTGAATCTGTCCTCATAATCTGAGTTGACTGAACTACCACATTCAATTCAATGCCTTGCACGATTATTGCATATTAACTTATAACAGAACCAGCTTTGTTGAGGCTAGGAAAAATAAAGTGTAAAGCCTGACTATACTTGAAGCAAAAATGCTCAGGAATCATAATTAATTAATATTCATTAATCACTTAAGCCAGTGTGGTGTAGTGGTTTTGTGTTGGACTAGGACCCTGGGAACCAGGGTTTGAATACCCACTGGGTCATTGAAGTCCATTAGGAGACTTTGGGCAAGTCAAACTCTCTCAGCCTCAGAGGAAAGCAATGGCAAATCCCATCTGAAACACATCTTGCCAAGACACCCCTATAATAAGCTTGCCTTTGTTGTTGTTGTTGTTGTTGTGTACCTTCAAGCCGTGTCCGACTTATGGTGACCCAAAGGCAAACCTATCAAGGGTTTTTCTTGGCAAGATTTGCTCAGGCGATTTGAAGGTGCTTGTGTGTGTGTGTGCACACACACACACCTCCTTCTGTGCAGTATTAACAAGTATTAGCTATGGTGCCACTGCCATTGTTTCTGAGAGACCCTCTGTCATTGTCACCCTCCACTCTTGCTGCAGCCCAATAACTGTTTGGCACATTTAGGCTGGCTCCTCAGCAATAGCCTCTGTGACATGGGAGGCCCACTGCTGCCATCAGCATCACCTCTTGCCTCAAAGGAGGGAGCACACAATCCCACCACTTCGGAAAGGCTGCCTGATTTATCAAGGGTTTCTATCTAACTGATTTAAAAAAGGGTTGATATGGCTACCTGACTAAATATTACAGTCCTAAAGTACATAAAATAAGTCAGGAATTATTATTCCCTGTTAACCAAATATATGTAATAAATCCTAGCATCTGAATAACCATACCCACTTTCTTTCTACTTCATTGCTTGCTGAGCATAGCTTAAATCCTACTATGCCAAGCTGAAATACTAATTGTAGAATGGTTTACAAGCCTATCATCCTCAGATAACATAGGTGAGCCAGAAGGAAAATTAAATATGTGATTGAACTAGTATGCTTTCAAAATGTCCTGCAAGCCTTTGAACTTTCCACAGCTTTTGACCGGAGATAGGTACTATGAAATGAAGATTATCCCCCTCCCCTTGTATGCCCATGTTTTGAGGCTTCATCTGGTTGCTTGGATAGCAGATAATTGTCTAGTAACAAGACCTAATATGTAGATCTAGTACTACCATGAGCTAGAGAGAGTCAGACAGCAAGATATGGGGTGGGGCAGGGACTTTTGGCAAGATGCTGGAGAACTGTTCATCACATAATTTGTGCTATGCTCCCTAAGCTAGCCTGCTCTCCTTAGATGTAGTGTCTTCTGGATACTGTCTTGTCACCATTGTTGAAGTTAGATTTGACTGATGGTGTGGTCAGGTTCTGCTTTTAAAATGGAAATGAGGTGCCATCCTCTCTTTGCCTTAGGCAGCAACATATCTTGCCCAAGGTAGCAGTACACAGTGCTGACCAGCGCCACCTTAGTAACATACAGTGGAACAAAATGGCAGTGTCATGTTCAGCATCTCCATATACCACACTCTAGTTAATTGGCTGCCTCTTACAGGGGTACGGAAACACTGAGCATGATGACACCATGTCAAGTGTTTTGTTTGCTATACATTACTTGGTGCATCGGTGGAGGTGGTGAAGTTGGGAGTTATGTGGGAGCAATGAATCCTTCATATATCCTTCATGACATTTGATTCAATCCTCAAGGGTTTTTTACCTACTTCAAGCTGCTCAAATACCACATGGCAAAGAGAATAACTCTTTCTGAGTCAGGAAATGTTACAGGGGTAGCTGTGTTGGTTGTTAAAAAACAAACAAGATACAAAATCCAGGAAGGATTATTAGACCAACCAAAAAGGCTTAAGAGGTGGGGGGATGATTTGAGACCCACCCATGATATCAACATCTAGATGGGGGAATTATTATTAGCTCAAATGGAAGGCTGAGAGACAGGTAACTTCAGGATCTTTTCACCAATGTATACTAGTATTAACTACAGAGAACTCCAGGTTAAAGTGAAATAAAATGGTTTTTTTGGAAATAGTACTAAAAAGTTTTCACACATGCAACACATACTCACAAGGACCACACAAGGCTATTGAAGAGTAAGGAGATTTTCACACAGCAAAAATACCCCCCGGAGAAATCGGGACAGAAATATTTCTGTCCCGGAAGCAGCGCCGCGGTTCGCACGCCCACTTCCCTCTCCCGATAAGCTGTTGTCCTCACACTGGGTTTTTTCTTCCCTCTTCCATAATATTTTATTAACGGTGAACTCCTGTTAGTAAAATATTATGGAAGAGGGAAGAAAAAAACCAGTGTGAAGACGATGGCATATTGGGAGAGGGAAGTGGGCGTGTGAACTGTGACGCTGCTTCTGGGACAGAAATATTTCTGTCCTGATTTCTCCGGGGGATATTTTAGCCGTGTGAAAATCTCCTAAGACAGAAAGGCTGGATAGAGGGATAGATTGAGGAAATAGGGTGATAATTATTGTTCTTGAAGAGCAGAATTTTGAAGTACTCAGGCCAAAGTTTGAATGTGGCACTGAAAGTTCTGATCCAGGGGCATGCCGAGAAAGAGTGGCCGGTCTCGTTCACAGTGGCACACCTTTCTATTGTTGGAAGACTAATATATACACCCTGCTTCATATCCTGAAGGGGGTACTTTGGCTAGGACAAAGCTTAGATGGGTTTCCCACTGTGTAAACAGAGGAAACTGAAACTTAGCTGATTGCTGTTTATGATTGGGAGATAAGAATTAATGGGTTTACAACAACCTCACATTGCAGGGCAGGAGGGGGTTCTGAGGGGATATTTCCTTCAGATTGGAGTTGGAAAGGTCACTTGATTGTTTAGGTTGGGTAACTTATTGCTGAGATGGCCAAGAATGGATTAGCATATACCTCCTTAAAGGCTTTGTTTACCGGGGGCTTCTGCACAATCCTAGTTTGGGCTTGCTTGTTTCTAAGACATCTTCCCAGGTCCTTGTGACCTCCACCTGACCTCCTTTTGGATCACTCCAGTCTAATTGACCCCTTCAAAATGTCCAATATTTCCATTATTAGATATTATAGGGAGAGGGCAGTAGGGCATGTTAACATGTGAAAAATAAATCATGAGAGCTTTTCAGAGCTTCACAGGTTTTTTCATCAGGCAGAGATAGTAAAATCACATACAAGGTAAATAAAGTGACAATCTTGTGGTTCTGGCATCTTGATTCTGGTTTGAACATTATAGGAAGCATGTGCAGATGAAAATCGAGCCCCATCCTTACAGCCATAGGCAGAGTTGGAGCAAAGGCAATGAAGCTGAGGAAATATAGTTTGCCTTCTCTATCTCTAAGTTAGAACCTCCCTCCCCACCTGCTGCCCACAGAGCTATATACAGCTAACACTCCCTCAAGATCATCTTGAATACCATCTTAAGCAAACATTGCAAATAAGATGCAGGCCTGTGACTTTGACATTGTCACTTTTCTTCTTATGTATGATTTTGAAAATCTCTGCCTGATAAAGAAGCTGGTGAGCTTGGGATGCTAGCATAACATATTTTGCACCTTTCAGTTGGCCTAGTTAAGGTATTAGTGTGATGTATAGTTTGGATTTTGCTGTATTCAATTGCCTCCGGCAACTAGTGGCAATCAGACTTCTGTATGTGATTAAAAAAAAATACTTGGCAGGTAACATGTTTCTTTAAAGGGAAAATTATAGAGATTGTTCTTTTGATTTTAGTTAACATTCTTGACATTTGAAAACATATAAAATGTGCTTGGCTTACAAAGTGATGCAACAAAAGGAGTATAGTATCTAGAGATTGAGGGAAGTAGTAGTGCCACTCTATTCTGCTTTGGTCAGAGCTCACCTGGAATACTGTGTCCAGTCTGGCCACCACAATTCAAGAAGGATATTGACAAGCAAGAGTGTGTTCAGAGGAGATGTTACGTGAATTGCTAGTGTCCATAGAAAGCCCATGCAAGATCTTAGCTTCAGTGGGGAATTAGAAGCATCTCAAATGGCTAGCAAGAGGTTCACATAACTTTGCAGGATCTTAACCCTGTGTATACGGGTGCAGCATAGGAAATACATGGGAGTCGGGTGTACAAAACAATGGATGAAACTTCATTGAACTGAACTGAAGCATTCACACATCAAACACACACACATTTTATCAAGCAGACACGACTACCAGAGTAAGGCAAGAAATAGTTAGAAGGGAATAGTTAGGCTAAAGGGTATCCATGGAGAAGCAGCATTACTCTCGAGTAGCAGCAACAAAAGTGGGGTGGAAGAGACTTGGGAATGGGAAGGTTAAGATTAACAGAGCAAGGGAGGAATGCCTGAAGCCAGTTGGAAGCTGTCTCAGGGTCCGGAAAAGGTTATCGGATGATTCAGGAGAACGGACAAGTGGTGGGGGGCTGAAGGTAAGGAAAGGAGCAGCGTAGATTAGGTTAGGAAGTGGGACTGAACCAAAGAACTTAAACTTGCCTGAGGTTTTTATAAGGAAAATTCCTTTGAAGTTGAGCTCTGAATCAAAGGAAAATTTGATTTCAGATTATTCTCAATTGTTTTACAAAGGGATTCTGGACAGCCAGGATTTGGGAGATTGGGAACAATCTGTTTAGCCTGGAAAAAAGATGGTTAAGGGGCGATATGATAGCCCTGTTTAAGTATTTGAAGGGGTGCCACATTGAGGATAGAGCAAGCTCGTTTTCTGCTGCTCCAGAGACTAGAACACGGAGCAATGGATGCTAGATCCAGGAACAGAGATTCCACCTCAACATTAGGAGGAACTTTTTGACAGTAAGAGCTGTTCGGCAGTGGAACACACTCCCTCAGAGAGTGGTGGGGTCTCCTTCCTTGGAGGTCTTTAAACAGAAGCTGGATGGCCATCTGTCAGGGATGCTTTGATCATGATTCCTGCGTGGCAGGGGGTTGGACTGGATGGCTCTTGTGGTCTCTTCCAACTCTACAGTTCTATGACTCTATGATATTTTACTGCTTGACAGATAACCCTCTTTGGTCTCTTGGATGCAAAGATGTCAGCTTAATCTACATAGCAATGAAGTTCCCTCTGTATGTTTGATGCCTGAAAGATACCTGTCTCCTTGGGAGACTTGGTGCTTCCATTTCAGAGAAGATGCATGATGTTTGTATCCATGTGTGAATTTGTGGGGAGTTTATGGGGGCACTTCCCAGGCATATCTCATACTTGTCCTCAGTTTGACTCTTGACAATGTCGTGGAGTGCATTTTATTTCCTGGTAGCCCTTAGATGGTTCTAATAGCCAGATCAGCCAAAATTGATAACAAAACACTGCTTCCACTGAAGTGAAGCAAAGTTGTGAGCCAAAGTTGTGAAACAAGTCAGGGATAATGGTCTTTGCAATGCAGATGATGGGATGTATTGTTACAGAGGGTGACCAAAATGGTGGGAGGTCTGGAAGCCAAGCCCTATGAGGAGCAACTTAGGGAGCTGGGTATATTTAGCCTGGAGAAGAGAAGGTTAAGAGGTGACATGATAGCCATGTTTAAACATTAGAAGGGATGTCATACCGAGGATGAAGCAAGCTTGTTTTCTGCTGCTCCAGAGGCTAGGGACTTTATAAAATCTCCCCTAAACCCCCTTCTTTTCCCAGCATAGTTTTACCATTTTTATGCCAGCAGCAGAACTCCCCATGCCACACTTACCTCCTATCTGTGAAAAGGCTTCCCCGGCAATGAACAAGGACAGAGTTCTGTTCACTTTCTCATTTGAAGTCCCATGTATTCTCACGAGAATACATAGCACAGAAAATTCAAAAATAACAGAGAAAAAGTAACACAAAGCACCTAAACACACTAAAAACAGCCTTAAGTAAACTGGGGAAAGTCATAAAAAGTGTGTTGCCTACCTAGATGTTGCAATCTCACCCAGAAGTGTTCTCGCTGGACCGGCCATTGATGCTACATTCACATGAGTACAATACTGTGAAGTTTCAAATGCCGGCAATGCCGGCACAAAAGCACCATGAGGATCAATTGAAGGCTTGAGCCATCAATAAAAAATTATGATTTTTTAACAGGACATGATAGCAAAAGGGCAATGTTGTGTGGTACGCGCCCCCTTTCACAATCATTAGGTGTCCTTATGACGCCTTATTTGCCCTGTCTGATAACTTCATAAGACACAGAGCAATGGACTCAAACTACAGGAAAAGAGATTCCACCTAAACATTAGGAAGTACTTCCTGACAGTAAGAGCTGTTTAGCAGTGGAATGCACTGCCTTGGAGTATGGTGGAGTCTCCTTTGGAGATTTTTAAACAGAGGCTGAATGGCCATCTGTCGAGAGTGCTTTGATTGTGTATTCCTGGAGGGCAGGGGATTGGACAAGATGGCCCTTGTGGTCTCTTCCAACTCTATGATTCTATGGAGATTATCAGACAGGAATGAAAAAAGCATTCCTGTTCCACAATCTCCTCTCCTGCCCCTCTGCCATCCCTGTCCTGGCACAAAAACAAAAGTTTTCAGATCTACTTTTGTAGCATCTTCAGGGCAGCCCATGAGTGAATGGAGCTGTAACAGAGCTCCCTTTACTTCCTGGAATGAAATCCCACCCATTCTCGCAAAAAAGATGCAAGTGTGGGGAATTCAGACTTTAAAAGAAAAATAAACATCAAAAAGTGACAGCAAGCATAAAACACACTTTAAAACTTCCAAGTAAACCAAGGAAGTTTTTAAAAAGAGTGTCACTTACCTGGATGTCCTGATCTCACCAGGAAGTGTTCTGGCAGGGACCTCCCATTGATGCTGGGATCTTGCCAGTGAAATGGGGCATCTTTTCACTTGCAGGAACCTCTGTGACAGAAATGGAATGGGGCATATATTGACGGCTTCTCCCATCAATAAAAAGCAGCACCGGTGGAACGGCAGCAGAACAGGAGCATTAGGAGAGGGGAAAGACATCATCTGAAAAGGAAGCCCTTTAGCAATCTCCTGGTGTCGTAATAACACAATTTTAGAGCATCTGATAATCTCCTATGATTCTGCACCCCCCCAGCTGCAATCATTTTGCCTTTATAATTCTATTCAAAAAGCTAACTGCAATGGATGGGCAATATTAGAATCCCTTCCAGCATCTCTTGTGAAATAACTTTTAATGCTGACCTTCTGCTGTATCCTGATGTACCCCTCCTCTCCTACCAATATGATTCTAGAAAGCAGAAAATACTTCAAAGTCTTATACTTCATGCTTTCCTCTAAAGCTTTTTGCCTTCAGCATCTTCATCTGTTTGCACAGGCTAGTTCCAAATGACTCATGCAATAAGTTTCCTGGTTTGTTTTTGCAAATTTGGATGCAGTCCAGCTAGTTATTTTAGAACCCCTTGGCTCAATAAAGAGGATAACCACTGAGCTAAATGTTCCAATAGAAGGAAAAGATAATCAGATGGCAGAGGGAGTAGGGAGAAGATTGTATAGAAAGATAGGTGACATAATTCACTATTACATACAAATGGCTTTAAATGAGATAGAAAATATATTCCCCTGTCCCATAAAAGCTAGGAAAAAGCATTTTGATAGGACAACCCTGTGCTTGACAAACAGAGCTGTTAAAGTTGGGAGGTGATTTAAAAGCCATTATGGTGTAGCCACAGATCAGTTTAAACTACTTTCAGCTGACATTAAACCTTTCCCCATAATCCTTTGGGCTCATAGAAATGACAGGATTTGTTAGCCTGGGCCAGGGACCCTGGAACTTTTTGAAAGGTGTGGGGAAGATCACTCTGGAATCATTATTAATTTTCCCCACTTAGAGGTTGTGTTGTTATTGTGTGCCTTCAAGTCATTTCTGACCTATGGTGACCCTATTGTGAAACTATCATGGGGTTTTCTTGGTTAAGATGTGTTCAGAGGGGGTTTAACCTTTGCCTTCCTCTGAGACTGAAAGAGTGCAACTTGTCCAAGGTCACCCAGTGGGTTTCCATGACTAAGTGGGGGGATTCAAACCCTGGTCTCCAGAGTCGTAATCCAACATTCAAACCACTACACCATGCTCCCTCAAAGCTCTAGTATCTCACCAAATTACAGCCCTCAAGGTTCCACAGGATGCATCCATGGCATTTAAGTTGGAATAAAATGCTATAATTGTGTACTGTGAAAAGGCTTCAACCTTTCACCCCACTATGGGAAGATGTATTTTATTTCTATTTATATTATTGCAATCTCCTCTAAAATTTGCTTATCTCTCTATAAATCATCCCATGAATATTGTATAACAACTTTTTTTTTTGGAAATGCTTAAGGACATTATCAGAGGCACAAATAAGGCGTCATAACGAAAGGGCACGCATACCACATGACGTCATCCTTTCACATTTATGTACTGGCCCAAACCCGTACTTTTTTACTGATGGCTCAAGTCGTCAATTGATCCTGCATGGTGCTTTAGTGTTGGCATTGTACTCATGTGAATGCAGTGTCAATTGCCGGTCCAGCCAGAAACCTTTCCGGGTGAGATCATGAAAACCAGGTAGGCGATGCTCGTTTTACTAACCTCCCAAGGTTACTTGTACTTTTAAAGGTCTGTTTCTGTGCTTGTGTAATTTTTTTCTGTGTTTTTTTTTTTTTAAAAATTGCTATGCTTGTGTCTTCTTGTGAGAATCGGCAGTATCTCTAACCAGGAAGTGAATGGAGCTCCGTTAGTGCTCCATTAATGCCTGGGCTGCTTTTTAATGCTGCCGGAGATAAGTCCAATATTTTCAGTTATTGTGCCGGGACAGGAATGGGTTTGCTAATAGTGGGACAGGAAGATTAGTGTGTTTTGTGTCTGATAAAGTCCTAAGTGTCTGACTTATTTGATGATCAACCTTTAACAATGCCCCTGTCAGTTGACTGCATTAATTGTGATTTTATGAATGGGTGAAGGGAGCATACACACTGTATTCTTCTACTGAAGGCTTTCTCCAGTCCCTCTGCCATCTGAAAAAAGGCAGGTATTCCCACTATGGAACTGTCTTGTTAAAATAAACACCTCTGACTTGTCCTCTATAATCTTTTAGGCATGAAGCAAACAAATAGCTCTCTGTTCTCTTACCATTTCTAACAATTCTGTTTTTGTTAAAAAAAAAACTGGTAGTAAATTTTAGTACATTTTAAACTGCTATGCTAAAGATGTATTAGCCCTTTTTGTATGTAAACTTTTCCCTTTTCTATGTTTTTGTATTTATTGTTTTAAATTGTACAGTATTGTAAAGTACCTTGGGTAGAGATTATGAAGGGTGGGATATAATTGTTTCAAAATAAATGAATGAACAGCATAAGTAACACTGTTTCTGACCTTTTTTTAAAAAAAAACCCCATGCTGCTGCTCTCACTTCGCCTAAAGATTAATGCTACTTCATAATCTGACATACAAATGGCTTCTCTGAACAAAGCACAGCAGTTACATTGTTTACATAGTGTCATGGAGGAGGCACATAATAATGTGGATATTAAGAAACCGGGTGCTATTGATCAGCATAAGCTGAAAAACAGAAAACTCAAGGCTGAGAGGAGTGAAAATGTATATTTGTTGTTTGCTTTTCATTTTTCTAGCTATGGATAAAATCATGTAATCTTTTAATCTCAAACATTTTGCAAAATGCAAATAGTGCTGTGTGGAGTGATTGTAATATGTCTTACATTTACTCTGAAAAATATTGGTGAGGTTGACAGAACTTCTGCTTGCTCCCTTCCCAGCATCTTTCTCTTCCCCTACCCCACACACACTTAGAGAAGCAATGAATTTTTAGGCATGTCTGTTTTCAGGATTGTAGGAAGGACAAGGAGAACTACTATAATAACCAATGCAAAGAAATAGAAGGCGACAACAAAAAAGGAAGTAAAAGAGACCTCTTCCACAAGATCCAAGAAATTAGAGGGAAATTTTAATCGAGAGCAGGTATGCTCTATGACTAGCAGGAGAACACATTACATGACTAAGAAATAAAAAGATGATGGAAACAATACACAGAAGAACTATATAAAAAAGATGAAAGGAGACCAGATTCATATGAGGAAGAACCATATGAAGGTGAACCTTCAGTTTTAGAAAGTGAAGTGGAAGCTGCACTCAGAACACTTGGGAGAAATACATCACTGAGAACAGATAGCATACCAGTAGAGATGCTTCAACCAACACATATAGAATCTACTCTAGTTCTAACTAAAATCTGTCCACAAGTATGGAAAACAAAACAATGGCCCACAGATTGTAAACACTCAATAATAATAATAATAATAATAATAATAATAGTAATAATATACAGTAGGACCCCCGTATCTGTGGAGGATTGGTTCCAGTCCCCCTTGTGGATAATTAATTCCGCAGATAATAGCAAACACTCCCCATTGCCATTGCTGCCACGGGAGCCATGGGGGAGGCGAAGGGAGAAGGGAGGCGAGAACTCTCCTCCACTCCCTTCTCCCCCCATCACCATTGCTGCCACCAGAACTATGCTGGGGGGTGAAGGGAGAAGGGAGATGAGAACTCTCCTTGCCTCCCTTCAGCCCCCATCACCGGAGCCATGCCAGGGGGGTGAAGGGAGGCGAGAAATCCCCTCCCTCGCCCATCCACCCCCCACTGCCACCAACCATGGATAATAGAATCAGCGGATGGTGAATCAACGGGTACAGGGGTGCTACTGTACATTCTAATCCCCAAGAAAAGAGACACCAGGTGTTGCAGGAACCACAGGACCATTGCATTAATGATCCATGCAAGCAAAGTGATGCTCAAAATTCTACATCAAAGACTTTTATGATACACGGAGTGAGAAATGCCAGATGTTCAAGCTGGGTTCAGGAAAGGAAGAGGCACTAGGGATTATATTACAAACATATGTTGGATAATGGAATGCACCAAAGAATTTCAAAAGAAAACCAGCCTGTGCTTCACACATGTTTGCAACTATTGTCACCCCCAGGAAAAAAGGAAAATGGGGTTTCAGATTGCCCCCTCAGTCATTATCACCATATCTCTCATTCATGGGGTCACCATAAGTTAAAGTTGACTTGATGGCAGTTAACAACAAAAGGAGGAGATAGTTTCACTACTCCTCTTTGCTTACATTTTTGGTATGCTATTCACTAACTGTTCCTATTCATACCTGCTCCTTTTCCTGATCTTCAAATCTGGTATATTTTCCGTAACAGAGGCTTTTCTTTGAGTTCATTCCACCCAATCCTCGGTCATACACTGGACACTATATTTTATAGCTATTTGATATTTTTGTGTGCCTGCAAGGTATTTCCAACTTATGGTGCCCTTAAGGTGGACCTATTATGGGGTGGTCTTGGCAAGATTGTTTAGAGGAGGTTTGCCTTTGCCTTACTCTGAAGCTGAGAGAGTGTGACTTGCCCAAGGTCACCCAGTGGGTTTCCATGGCTGAGCGTAAATATGAACCCTGGTCTCCAGAGTCATAGTCCAACATTCAAGCCACTGTACCATTATGGACGTTTCACCTGTCTCTGTGGCTGGTGTCGTCAGAGAATGGTTGGGTAGGGGTATGTGGGATTTATATACTGTGAACCCCTGTTGGAGAGGATATGTAAATTTGTGTATTTGAGTGGCTAGTTCCTGGGGGGGGATATGCAAGGAGGATTAGTGTCTGTTTGGCTAATGGCCCATTATCTGCTGGAAATCCCCCTGTCCCTGGGTGAAGTTCACACCCACAGATGCAGGCAAAACATCAGGAATAAACTCTTCCAGAACACAGCCTCACAGCCTGGAAAACCCCCACAGAAAATCTATGGATGCCGGCCGTAAAAGCCTTCAACTTCACAAAAGTCAGATTGTTGAAACATATATGTGAGAGGGGGAATTGCAGGAAGTCCAAATTCCCTTTAATATCTTGTTTGCCCTTCTGTGGTGACTTGTAGGAAAGCATATTTGGGTTCTGTAGTCCAGAGCTTTGAAAAATCTACTGTTTTAGATTGCAATTTGTGGAATCCTGCAGCCAGTACAGGGAATTCTGAAAGCTGTAGTCAAAGTTCTTAACAGAGTGATGACAATGCTTGGTGCCGTCTTTTTAAACTCTCTCTCTCTCTCTGTATGCACATGGCACATTGTTGCAGAAGGACTAAAGTTTTCTATGAAATGTGCTCTGTGTTTTACTTAGCCCTTGTCACACTGAAGACCTGATATATTATGAATTCCACATATGCAGTTACACCTGTTACTGTGTGTGTGCGTATGAATAATAAACAATAAAAATATTGTTACTAGTACTAAGGCTTTATGATGGTATGGGCTATAAATCTAAATAAATCTTTGCTAATGCTTGTCATAGGTCTGCTCTTTCACATGGAAAGAAACAAATCAGTGCCCCCAAAGAATCCATCTCTCTCTCTCTGGCTTTTCTTCACAAACGAAGATTCAGGAAGGACTCATCCCGCGCTTTCTGCAAGCGCACTGATGACTAAAAAGGCCAATCTGAGATAAACAAGTCTGGTTGCAGAAAGCACAGCAGAAGGTTTCCTTGGGTGATGTTTCCAGGTTGTGATTCTTTCTGCGTTGTCATTTCTCTTCAAAACTTGTTCAGCATGAGTTCTCAAATAAGGCTGCAGCATTGTGGATAGTGCGTTTCCATGCCTCCCGATGTGAGGCCAGGGTGGACCACTGTTGGTGATCAATTTGGCCAAGCCTGAGATGTTGTTTCAGGGAGTCCTTGTATCGCTTTTTTGGAGTGCCCCTCTTACGCTGACCCATGGTGAGTTCACCGTAGAGTACTATTTTTGGGAGGCGATAGTCCTCCATCCTAGAAATGTGCCCTGCCCAGCGCAACTGTGTTCTCAATAGTATGGCCTCAATGCTGGTGATCCCTGCTTGTTCAAGGACAGCAACATTCGTCACATAGTCAGTCCAGTGTATATTTAGGATTGTGTGTAAACAGCACTGATGGAAGCGTTCGAGGAGTCATAAGTGGTGGCGATAGGTGACCCATGTTTCAAACCCATAAAGGAGAATAGACAGTACAAAGGATCAATACTACGTAAAACATACAGAGAGAAAACCCCACATTATTCATGTTGTCTTATGCAAAACAGACCATTTGTCTCGAAAACTATCAAATTCCTGGGCATTCGAGTTGCTCAAGAATTTTGGATGCACTACATTTTTAAGTGAATCAGTCTGGTTCATACTTCCCAAGCTAATACAGGAGTCAGAATTTCATTATTCACCAGTTTTTCACACTTTTGCCCTGAATCTGCAAAATTCAATGGCAACTGCAGCAACATACATGAAATGAACGTATTTTTAACCACAGTTCCTGGATTTATTTCTATCCTTACACATTGAGGAGGAGATCCAGGAGCCAAAATCACTGAAAAAGAGAGGATCAGGGCTGGGTAAATTCCCAGACAGGGAGCCATATTGTGTCAATTCCCAAGAACCCATTGAAGGCTGGTGTCAGAATTTGGTGGACAAAGCTTCAATTTTCTGAATCTGCCACAAATGATGCTTACTTTTGGGCAGCAAATGTGTCAGCTTCTTATAGTGTGACAAAACAGAAAGTGGAAAGGCAGTCAGGAGGGAGGAAACCATAGGAAGTATGGTTCTGGTGACAGTAATGGAAATTTTGCCAGCAAAGGTATGGAGTTCTGGAGATTACCCCCCCCCCCGGTAGTGCTGAGATTATAGCAGCAGTGGGGATAAATAGGGGCAATTGGGAACAGAAAAAGTCATTGGGTTTACATCTGGCCCACAGGCTGCATGTTGCTGATCCTTCCCCTACATTTTAGGATTGGGACCCTGAAATTGGGGCCTGTAGGCCTCAGTGTGCCCATGGATCAAACATTTAAAAAAATTATAATTGGAAAGTTGCAGGCTGCCCTGTAGTACATCTTTATTTCCAAGACAATACCCAAAGTGCTCCAGAGGCATTCTTAGGGCAGGAAAAAGACAATCTGCTGCAGTCCTATGGTTAATAGTGAAATGCACTTTGTTGTTGTTAATGAGAGACCTCTAAGACCCTGTTATCAACAGCCCTGCTCAGGTTTTGCAAACTCAAGTCCATGGCTTCTTTGATTGAGCCTATCCACCTGTAATGTGGTCTTCCTCTTTTCCTACTGCCCTTCTCCCTTGCCAAGCATCATTCTCTTTTCTAATGAGTTGTGTCTTCTCATTCGTACAACTGTCTCAGCTTATTCACCTTGGCTTCTTGGAAGAGTTCAGGCTTGATTTGCTCTAGGACTGTCCTCCCACCCCCGTTGGCATGGGGAGGGGGCCTGCCTTGACCTGAGGCTCCATAATGCACCAATACACTGAGTAGCTTATTGAAGGACTTTTATTGTAACTCTTTCTTCAACAAAAGAAGTAAGGCACATGACTGCTTAAACACAAAGAACAAGGATTACTAGCAGTTCAGCACAAATCCAAGAACAATTGTCTCCACCTTGTTTCAAGGAGCTATAATTAAGGCTTCATTTACCAACTGTCTCTGCTCAGCTGGTCTTTTCCCACTGATTCCCATTCAAACTTTTCTGCTCGCCTTACACCCCTTCCACAGGACCACCACCTCTGTCCTGTCCCCCTTTTCTCTGCTATATTCAGACTCCCCTGGTTCCTAAGGGCCTCCAGGAACACAAATATCCCAAGCATCTTCACCTCCCTCCCAGAAAATACATCCTTCTTCAGGTTCCCAAGCCCTTTCAGGGTTTTGTCTCTTGCCTACTGTCAGTCCTCTAACCCCATCTGCCTTCTCTACTCCTTGTATCTCCGTTCTTCCTGTCCTCCTCCAGTATGCATGTCCCTTCACTAACCCCAACCCAAACATAATGTAACCTAGGATTTAGTGAGTATAGCTGTTGCTAACTTTATCAACTAAAGCAATAAATAAGGAGTGAGGGTGAAACATTCTCACAGTCCTTTTTCATGTAGCATTCTTATTGCTAGGTAGTCCAACACATCTTGACAAATTATTTTTTTGGTACACACAGAATTTAGTAGAGATGTAAATTCTGATTTGATTCATCATCAGTAAACAAGACAAGACAAAAAAAAAATCAAAAACCCTCCCTTGCTACAAGATGGCAAGATTTTTTGGGTGCGTGTGTTAGCATTGGAGAGATTTCGTGCACTTCTCTAAGGACTTTTTCGGACATCTAAAATGCAACTGAAGCAGCCTCGCCATGTTGTGAGGCTGCTGCGCTGCAGGGCATCCCTTTCGCATGACACCCGTCCCTGCCGGTACTGTTGCGGTACCACAGGGACATTTGAGTGTTATATTTCGGCGATTTTTACTCACAAAAGTTGATCATGAGTAAAAATCGCTGAAATACTGTTGCAGTACCGCAGGGACATTTGAGTGTTATATTTCGGCGATTTTTACTCACAAAAGTTGATCGTGAGTAAAAATTGCTGAAATACTGTTGCGGTACCGCAGGGACATTTGAGTGTTATATATCGGCAATTTTTACTCACGAAAGTTGATCGTGAGTAAAAATCGCTGAAATATAACACTCAAATGTCCCTGTGGTACTGCAACAGTACCGGCAGGGATGGGCGTCATGTGAAAGGGACACCCTGCAATGCAGCAGCCTCGCAACGTGGTGAGGCTGCTTCCGTTGCATTTTAGATGTCCGAAAAAGTCCTAAAATGCACAAAATGGAAGAAAAATGAGATAGCTGTTGACTTCTATGGATTAATAAAAGTACATCACTGGATGATTGGTTACATCTTTAAGATCAAGCAACCTTTCTTCTTATGCACATTGTATGTGCATTCTTAAATTCACAAAGGATGAAAAGGCATTAGGGTTGGGGGTTTTTTGGTTTTTTTTGTAGATACATTTGTGTGCAAATTGGGGGAAATATAACAGGGAAAACAGGACTTGTTATTCTGGTCTCATGCTGGAGCCAAGATCCAAGTTCCTACTAAGAAATCACTTCCCACAGTGTGAAAATCAGCCAGGAGGCAACTGCAGCCAATGTTTAACAGATGGTATTTACACTGTAGTTGGATGGGTTCTATAAGTGTGTTGACTCAGGGACATAAAATGTCCATGATATCTCATAATGAATTCTCCAGATTTATGGCCAAGCTGTCTGATTTGAGGAGAGGTATGGACTAGGTGGTTGGTCTATTTGACACTAATACCATGGGCTTGTCTAGATGGGCAATTTAACCTGGCTTCCCCCCATGTTGGAACCCTGCAGTCTAAATGACACAGGGGTCTTGCACTAGGTGGCATTTGGACACTCCTGACGACATTCCAGAAGAAGTATGTGTAAACGCTTTGAAAACATTTCGAAATAACCCCCAGGAAAATCTGTATCATGCATGAAAACATGGATGGGCCCAGCGTGGGAATGTAGGAGTCTGTACCTGCATGCCAGGCTGTATCACTGGATGCCGTCACCACTGGTGTTGCTCTGAAGCCAGGAAGGAGGCCACCAACATGTGATCAAGGCCCTCTGCATATGATGAACCTTGATCACATGTCAAGGGCCTCCTTCCCAGCTTCATAGTGAGATGCATGACAGCAGTGGAGCTGCTTGGCAATACTGGCTGGCATGTGTGCGTGGACTTCTGCCTGTTTTGTTGCGGTAATGATGGGGGGGGGGGAGATCCAGGTCAGCTCTGGGGCTAAAATACTCCAGCCAGAAGGTGTGGTATTTTGGCCAATGCAGACAAGCTCCATCTCACATGCACATGTTGCTGATGTTTCTCTGAGTCCAATTTAATGTGATATGGTCCAGTTAGTCTGACATCAATACCAGGGAAGATTCTAGAGCAGATCATTAAACAGAGAGTCTGTGAACATTTAGAAGGCAATGCCATAATCACAAAAAGTCAACATGGGTTTCAGAGAAACAAGTCATGCCAGACTAATATGATCTCTTTTTTTGATAAAGTTACCAGCTTGGTAGATGAAGGGAACGCTGTGGATATCGTATACCTTGATTTCAGTAAGGCCTTTGACAAGGTTCCCCATGACATTCTTGCAAACAAGCTTGTAAAATGTGGGCTAGACAAGTTAATATTTCAATGGATTTGTAATTGGTTGACCAGCCGAACCCAAAGGGTGCTCAGCAGTGGCTCCTCTTCGTCTTGGAAAGATGTGACCAGTGGGGTGCCACAAGGTTCTGTCCTGGGCCCAGTGCTATTCAACATCTTTATCAATGACTTGGATGAGGGAATTAGGGGCATACTTATCAAATTTGCGGATGACACCAAATTAGGAGGAGTAGCTAACACCCTAGAAGACAGGATCAAAATTCAGAATGACCTGGATAGACTGGAGAGCTGGGCCAAAGCTAAAAAAATGAAATTCAATACGGAGAAATGTAAGGTACTCCACTTAGGGCGAAAAAATGAAATGCATATGGGGGAGACCTGGCTGAATGAGACTACGTGCAAAAGGGATCTAGGAGTCCTAGTAGACCACAAGTTGAACATGAGTCAACAGTGTCATGCAGCAGCTAAAAAGGCCAATGCGATTTTGGGCTGAATCAATAGAAGTATAGTGTCCAGATCAAGAGAAGTAATAGCGCCGCTCTATTCTGCCTTGGTCAGACCTCACCTAGAATACTGTGTCCAGTTCTGGGCACCACAATTCAAAAAGGATATAGACAAATTGGAGCGTGTCCAAAGAAGGGCGACTAAAATGGTGAAAGGTCTGGAAATGATGCCTTATGAGGAGAGACTTAGGGAGCTGGATATGTTTAGCCTGGAAAAAAGATGGTTAAGAGGCGATATGATAGCCCTGTTTAAGTATTTGAAGGGGTGTCACATTGAGGATGGAGCAGAGACTCTGCTGCTCCAGAGACAGGAACACGGAGCAATGGATGTAAGCTCCAGGAACAGAGATTCCACCTCAACATGAGGAGGAACTTTTTGACAGTAAGAGCTGTTCGGTAGTGGAACACACTCCCTCGGAGCATGGTAGGGTCTCCTTCCTTGGAGGTCTTTAAACAGAGGCTGGATGGCCATCTGTCAGGGATGCTTTGATAGTGATTTCCTGCGTGGCAGGGGGTTAGACTGGATGGCCCTCGTGGTCTCTTCCAACTCTGCAGTTCTATGATTCTAATGTTGATCTTCAAAACCCCACCTGGTTTGAGAAGAACTTATCACCCCTACCAGTCTGTCTGTATTCTGAGGTCAGCATGTGTCCCCACCTGTGAGAACAAGGAGACAGGTGGGTAAAATGGAGAAAGTCTTTTCAGCAGTGTCCCTCTTTCCCCAATTTTTGCAACTCTGTATCACTCAGTACATGTTAGAATAAAGTAAGAACAGGGAATTTCATACTTGAAAAGCCCACACTAAGAAGACTGAGTTTTGAATATGCCATTCTGTTAATATAATTAGGCTTGGCATTTGCCTGTATTAATTTAGCTCATTTAAACTGAGTTACATGAAATACTAAATTTCCTATTTCTAGTGCTCATCGAATCTCCATAACCTTTATGTGAATGCTTTCTTATAGAGAAAAATTAAGAAAATTGTGTAGTTGTTACCAATTTGCTACCTGTGACACACTGGGTGAAATCCTGTGCCACATGAGTAAAAGTCAACTTGTGTGATGAGATCTTCCGTCATGAATACAGCCCACTCCAAAAATCTGGTCGGAAGCATACATCAGCCCTCTGGAGCAGACTTTGAGGTGATATGAGGGCTGCATGGGTGGGCAAGGTCACTTCCCTCCATATTCTGTTGATGGAAACTGTTGTATCAATAGAAGGGCATAGCAGTATTACCTTTAGCTGGAATTGTCAATATACTGGAAGTCATTATACTGTATACTGTGACCTGTTTTTAAGAAGGCAAATTTTGTGGCTACATTTTGTTACATGAATGAGTCTTGGGAGTTGTCAGCTTCCTCTCCGTTCCTCTTCACAGTACTAGTGCAGCTATGAGGAAGAGACTGGAAGTTTTTGATTCTGATTTTAATGACAGCAGATAAACTATGGTTCGTCTAAATCATAGTTTACTGAAACAAGTTGACTTCAAACCTTGGTTTAACCACAGTTTGAGTTCAAGTGAAACGCTAAGGCTAACTGAAAATAAAAGCAAAAGATTCCAATCTCCTTGCAGCTATGCCTAAGGAGGACGGGGAAGGTGGAGATAAATGACCTGTATATAAACACAAGGCTTTTTCTCATAATAATGAGCCATAATGTACCATTAGATCCACATGCACTCAATGTCTAAATAAATAAATAAATAAATAAATAAATAAATAAATGGAATTCATCTATAGTATTTGAGATGACAACCAGGGTACCAGTATGAGTTTCCATAGGATTGGGACATACATCAGAGCAAGGACTGCACCTAGATAAAGTTAATTTTAACTTGGAAGCACAGCATTAAAACAATGCAGTGGTTACCTTTAAAATATCTCATAATAACTGGAAACACAGAGGCTGTTTTTGGTCTATAGCCAAATGTTATCTCAACCCATCTCACCACAGTGACGTCCCAGAAGACAACCCAAAACAAAAGATAACAGACGTAACTTATGCCTTGGAGAAAGGAAGCAGTGTTCTACAGAGGAGTTTCTGGTCCCTTAAGAGCAAAATAATTTGTTTCACCCACCCATAGCAAAATAATTTATTTCTTGGGGTCCGCTCATCCCACTGAGCTTGTCTTCTGTTGCATACCCTGTTGTAGCAATGTGGATCTCTAAGAATGTGCAGCAATAGAGGAAGTCATTCCAGTCCTTTCAGCCAACATGTATAAAAGACTAATTAATGCTGTAGTTTCAGCCTCCCTGGCAGAGAATGAGTGTGGTAGTTGGAATGATGCCATAGCTGCCTTGTATTTGAAGGCTCATGGACATGTAGCAGCTTCTAATCCGCAACCTGTCTTGGCTGCTACAGCTAAAACTGAAGGAACAGCAGTAGTGTTAAGATTAGGAATTTGCGTTGTACCTGGAGCCAATGCCACTGTCTATGGTACAATGAAGAGTTTGTTGAAAGGACAAGCATTGATGCTGGCAGTCAGCATAGTTTTGGAAGCTCTTCTGTACCAGAGTAAAAACAGTTTAAGACAGTTCTGGCCACAGTGCAGGGTGTCCTAGGTTTGGATCCCCAGGAAGTACCCAAAGAACAAGAGATGATGAAGAAATAGAGGAGACCAGATCCCCACAAAGGTGAGTCAAGGGTATAATAAGAGACAGCAAGCAAAAGTACCTGCTCAAGATCAGAGGGTGCAAAAAGCCCCAGTAAGCTCATAGAGGGCTCTAAAATAGAGAACCCCTCTAAGAGAGGAACAACCAAGGGAGCCCTCCTAGCTGCAACCCAGAATGAGAGTCCCTCCGCACTATGGCGGAGATGAACAACCAGAGTTCAGAGAGCATGATGAATGCTGGGACATTAGACGCACGACTGCTCCCCAACAAGGAGGAAGGAAAGGATGCCACCAGATGGACTCTGGTGTCATCACAGATACAAAACCTATATAGAACATATACTCTATGTACTCTGAAGATGATGCTGATGAAACAGAGGACAATAGATTTTCACTTGAAACTCAATCATTTTCATTTTTATTTCTTATTTGAAGGACTACTCGTCTGAGCTTTGTGTTTGGCTATCAAGGGCAAAATGACTGTGAAGGACAGGAGGTCTGTGGGATGTAAAACATTTGAACAGAAAACAGTTGGAAAGGAAATGGCCAGACCTTCTGTGCTCAGTGATAGCAACAGGAACCAAGGAATTCAGGACTAGTAAAAAAGGACAAAGGTCTGAGTCCATTGTAAAGGGAGAGGGAGGGAGGGGAAATTACTATTTATTGATTGTTTTGGTTGTTATTAATTTAAACCCCAAAGAAACTTTACTGAAAGCTGCAAAACATGCATCTCCTTAATCAACACATAAAGAATATTTTTGTTGTGATCAGAACACTAATGTGGTCCTAGATTGAGACAGTGGGCTGTATTATATATATATGTGTGTATATATATATATATATATATATATCTGAAGGTACACATATTTTTCACACTGAAAGAACCAGGGCAGTTGGGAGGGAAGCAGCCTTTACACTTTGCTATGCTTTCAGTAGAGAGTACTTGCCTTTTGGGTGGGGGTGTAACTTTTGTCTTTACCCATCTGTGTACAACTATTTAGTGGCTCTTCTTGGTGCTGTGGACTTTAAAATGTATGTATTAATGAATTTGTTCATTAATCAAAAAATCCTGTCAGCTACTCACATTATCTTCAACAGAGCAGCAAGGTTTCTGTTTAAGAAAGATGGAAGATATAATTGGTGGGCTCCAGAGTGTGGCATTTTATGATTTTATTTTTTTAAAAAAAAACTTTTAAAAAACTTTGGCTGAGGTCCTGCCAAAGCTAACCTGTTTTAGGTGCCACAGACTGCAATGAGTTGGAACCTAAGCTGCTCGTGTTAGAGGTAGCAACTTCAGCATGCCTATATTAATTTATCCTCCACTTTGCAGTCTACAGTGTTTTCTCTCCCCTCCATATTTTGAAGAGCACATGTTACAGAGCCTCTCATGAGGAGCCTCTCATGAGTAGCTGGTACAAAATCTTTAGTCTTTTTAAGAAAGGCTACTGCATATGTTTTAGTAAAAGAAAACTAACCTTGCTTTTTTTCTGCTTGACCCTGTGTGGAGCAGGTGGTACGGGACTGGTTGCTGTTCACCTTCTGCTTCCAAATACTAATTATTCTGTTTGTGAGATGCACTATTCTCTCTCACACTCCCCAACAGTTCCTCTGTTTACATAAGGTGCGGAGTTGATTCATATACCCCATCCCTACCACCACTCCATTTGTAGTCTTCATGCCATATCTTTTACCTCTTCTAAGGATTCTCCAACTCCCAAGAGTAGATTTGGAGGACATGGGGGACTATAGAGGCAAAGGGCAGGCAGGACCGGTTTAAGGAATTTTTGGGGCCCCCTGCAATGCTTTATTTGGGGGGGCCCATATGTTTATCTCAGGTCAATGTAACCTAACTCAACCTAAGTTATTCACAGTATAGGATATTCAGAGTATTACTAATAATGTTTTTACAGGAGGAGGGTTACTATGCCCCCCCACAATGATGGGCCCCCCTGTGGATGCTAACACCATTGGTGCCTTAAACCAGCCCTGAGGGCAGGTGGGAAGTCCTGTTCTTTTCATGGAAGGAGAGCTGAAATCCAAACAAAGTGCTTAACTTTGGATGGATCATTTTAGCTTGTACAAATCCTCATACCAGGCTTTAAAATCAAAACTTTAAAATTGACTAACTACAATAAAGAGCTCTTAAAACAATACACAAATACTAATATGAAAACAAGAGGATAGAAATGGAGCATATAATCTAGAACATTTATATTCTGTAACCCATATAACCAATCTCAAGTTTGACTAGCGTTACCTGGCTCATTGCATTACTATGTACCCTCACAATGTTCTGGGCTACAGCTCCCATCATATTCATTTTACCTTTAGACAGTGCACACTATGGCAGCTGAGAATTGGGAATTATAGATCAATGCATTTGGAGGTCATCAAGTTGGCAAGGCTGACTCTAAGGAATTTTTCTGTGGCTTACACTGGCCTAAGGTAACAACATTTCATTATGCCAACATAAGACACATTTTGGAACTAGACTCATATAATCATAGAGTTGGAAGAGACCACAAGGGCCATCTACTCCAACCCCCTGCCATGCAGGAATATACAATCAAAAGCATTCCTGACAGATAGCCATCCAGCCTCTGTTTAAAAATCTCCAAAGGAGACTCCACCATGCTCCAAGGCAGTGCATGTTAAGGAAAATGCAACATGGGACATACAGTGAAAGAAATAAAATATGTATGTGAAAGTCACAATGACTAAGCAAGAGCAATTATGGGGCTACACAGGTGAAACTGCTAATGTAATCTAGAAGGCCTGAGAGCCAAGGACAGAGGTACTGATTGCAGATTGGAAACACCTGAGAATCATTAAGTGTACAAGGTGAAATGTTGAAATACATGGGTTGGTCTTAAGCATGGATGGAACTATGTGGACCAATCAGAATGGAAGTACACACCCACTGGGTGGAAACTAACTAGTGGGTGGTGATAAACAATGGCTATAAAATTGCAATGTTTGCCAATGTATTGTGGTTGAGTAGAGGTGGAGTAGTTTGGAGATATTGTGGAGTAGTGTGTAGAGATTGTGATTTGTTGACCATATAGTATATTTATATAGAAGAATAAAGTAGGTTTTATATAAAACTACTGAGTTGCCTGAGTGAATCCTGGAGACGTTTTGGAGACACCTGGAGAAGAGTGAGAAGGCTTGGAGAGTTTGTCAGGATCTTCAGCCTATTCTCTGAATCTCTGCTGCTTTGGAGAAAAGCATTAACCACTGATCTAAGCTGGTTGGCTCTGCTGCATAAAAAGGTGGTGAGTTTGAGCCAGAGGTGAAGAGCTACAACTCCCATCATCCCTGACAAGGGTTATGGTCCCAGTTACTAGAGCACCCAGCATCCACAGAAGCTGAAAGTTCCAGAGAGTGGGAGAAAGCTTTGTGGACGATAGATCAGAGCAAGCTGTTTGTGCTGCACTGATAAGCCTCGGAAATAAATCATTTTGTGTTTTGCTTAAGCCCAGACGGGTCGGCTGTGCATACTCAGAAGGACTGTGTCAAATTGAGTCACTGCACAAATCAAGATGGAAATTCTAAAGTTTAGTAAATTAAATAGAAACAACTACTCTACCTGGAAGATTTATGCCCAATCTTTACTAGTAAAGGAAGGTCTGTGGTCAACAGTTGAAACAGGGCTGGCAGCTGATGCTAATGCAGCCACTCAAGAGAGAGATAGTAAAGCAAAAGCCTGTCTTTATCTCATGCTTGAAGAAGACTTAATTAATGACGTCAGAGATAAAACGTCTGCCAAGGATGTGTGGGATACCTTGCAGAGATTACACACTCCTTCAACTGCTTTTGCAAAAATGCTATGGTCTAAAAGAATATACAGGCAAAAGATGGCTAAAGGGCAGTGTGTGATAGAACATTTAAAAATAATGCAAGATTTGTTTGTGCAAGCTGAACTGAGGGGAGTGCAAATTAGCAAAGAGCAGCAATGCTACATTTTAGTAGAATCACTAGACTCTTCGTGTGACAACATAACGAACAGCTTGCAGAACTTGCCAGAAGCTGAGCTTAATAGAGACTTAATTGTGGCCAGAATACTGGAAGAGAACCAGAGAAGAATGTCTGAGCAGGGTGACTCAGCAAGCTTAAAGACTGTGCCAAAACAACAAACAACTCCTGACTGGCGAATGCAGGAGGAAGCAGCCTCTACAAGGGAGCAACGGAGGTGCTTTTATTGTAAGAAGATTGGTCATCTGCAGAGACATTGTAAACATTTTGCAGCTGAGAGACGCAAGCAAGCAGAGAGCAGATGGCAGCCGCGGCAGTATCAAAAACAGTCCAGACCTCCATTTTTGAGGGACAGTGGTAATAAAAAGGGGGTTGCAACCATGATTAAGGAAAAACAAAATGCAAATTCTAAATGGCTAGTAGATTCAGGAGCCTCATCTTCGATGTGTAATGATATCAATTTAATAAGTAATAGAAAATCAGCTAATGTAAATGCTGTAGTTTTGGCTGACGGGAAAGAGCTAAGTACTGTAAATCAAATGGGTACTGTGTACATTCCAGGGCTAAAAGAGAATTTTAATGATGTCTTACATGTAATGGAGTTAGAAAATAATTTGTTATCAGTAAGCAGATTAACAGAAAAAGACTACACAGTCATCTTTGAAAAGAACATGTGTAAGATAAAACTGAATGGGGAATTGCGTGGCATAGGTTTGAAGAAGGACAAACTTTATTATTTGGAGGACAATATTGATAGCTACAGGGTTGAAGAAGCTAATAACATAGAAAATATTCCAATCCACAAAGACTGCATACACGAGCTTCACAGAAAATTCGGCCATGCGAGCTTCAAATGTTTAAAGAATTTAATCAGTATGTGTCCAGATTTAAAAGTTACTGAATGCAAAAACCACTTAGATTGTACAGTGTGTCAACAGGTAAAGGTCAGAGCTTTTCCAGTAGCTAAGAAAACAAAAAGAATTGCTCAAAGACCATTTCAGTATGTACATGCAGATGTTGCCCAAGCTAATTGCTTGTCCTTAGGGGGAAGCAAGTATTTGCTAGTAATTGTTGATAGGTATACAAGGTTTGCATTTGTGAGAATAATGAAAAACAAATCTGATGCTGGGCAAAGTTTAAAAGCATGGGTAAGAATGGTGGAAAGACAATTTGATAGCAGAGTAGGCACCATTATTACTGATAGAGGAGGAGAATTTTTAAATAATCAGTTGTTTAACTGGTTTCAAAAGGTGGGGATAAGGCATGAAACTACAAACCCTGCTTGTCCTAGTGAGGATGGGTTAGCAGAGAAGAAAATACAAGATATAAAAAGAATTACTGCTTGTATGATGGCAGATGCAGGGGTGAAAGATAGTTTTTGGGCAGAAGCAACTTTGACTGCAATACATATCAGTAACAGGTTGTATCATTCAGAAATTGAAGACATTCCCTACAGGGTATTGTATGGGAGAATGCCAAATTACAAGTACTTAAGGGTTTTTGGACAATTTGCTCATGTTTACACACCTGCTTGTTTCAGGAGGAAAGGAGAACCCAAAAGCAAAAGGCTTAGGTTTTTGGGGTATTCTGGAAATAGCTACAAGTTTCATTTGGATGGAAAACACGTGCAGTATTCTAGGTCTGCAAATTTCGAGAGACATGCTGGTTGGGACAAACTGCATGCCAATAAAGAAGTGTTTTTGAGATTAGGGAGTTCAAATGAACCAGAAGCACAAACTGAACCAACCTCAGGAAACGGAGGGGTTTCAGTTAAGCAGGAAGCATCACCTAGCAGCAGTGGTAGTTCTTCCGATGATGAGATAGCATCTAGGCCTACTACTACTACTCGAATGACTGAAGACAAGAGATTTAGTCATAGAACTACAACTCCTAGTAGAGAAAGTGAGGATGAAAGAGACAGAACAGCAAATTTTATTCCCAGGTGTAGTCATAGAGTTAGAAAGCCTCCAGATAGGTTTGTTGTGACAAAGGCAAGAGCCTGTTTAGCAGTAGAAGAGCCTGAAAGTTTTGAAGAATTGGAAAGTTATCCTAGTGAAGAACAGGAAAGATGGTTTGATGCAATGGATAATGAGTTTGGTTGCCTGGTAAATAAAGATGTTTTTGAAATTGTTGACAGACCCAAAGACAAGAAAGTAATTGGTTGTAAATGGGTATACAAAAGGAAAGAAATGCCAGATGGAAGTATCAAATATAAAGCTAGGTTAGTGGCTAAGGGTTTTGCACAACAGCAGTATGAGAACTATGATAAGACATATTCTCCAACTGCAAAGCCAGAAAGTCTGAGAATGGTTTTAGCTGTAGCAGCAAAAAGGAATTTAGTTGTAGAGCATTTTGATTTTGAGACAGCTTACTTGAATGCGGTTCTGGATGAAGAAATATTTATGGAACAGCCACAAGGTTTCAAAGAAAATGGTAGTCAGAGAGTATATAAATTAAAGAAAGCGTTGTATGGTTTAAAACAAAGTGCCAGAGCATGGAATCTGTGCATCAATGATGAGCTAGTTAAGCTAGGTTACAAGAGGAGCATTGCAGATGCTTGTGTTTATACAAAAGGAGACATAGTATTAGTGATTTATGTAGATGATTTGTGCGTAGCAGCAAAGTCAAAACAGGAAATTGAGTCAGTAAAAAGAGAATTGTCTAAGAAGTTTGTTTTGAAGGACTTAGGTGTATTGAAGTCTTATTTAGGTATTTGCGTTGAATGGACAGAAGAAGGACATTGTTTATTAAGAGAGAAATAAAATTGAAAGATTGATTGAAAAGTGTGGATTACAGAATGCAAAAATAGTAAGAGCTCCAATGACAACTGGTTTTGTGTCTGAGGAAACAACTAGAGCTTTTGAGGACAAGATTCTCTTCAGAAGTATAATAGGATCTTTACAATTCATATCTTGCCACACCAGACCAGACATTTCTTATGCTGTAAATGTATTGTCTAGAAGGGTTAATGATCCAAAAATTGAAGACTCGACAGCGGTAAAACATTTATTGAGATATTTAAAAGGAACCTTAGATAGGAAATTGATTATAAGAAGCAGTAGTTCAGATCTAGATTGTTATGTAGACAGTTCATTTGCATCAGAATTAGGAGACAAGAAGTCAGTTACAGGAATGATAATTAAATATAGTGAAAGTCCAATAGTTTGGAGAAGTAGAAAACAAACTAATGTAGCGTTAAGCACAACAGAAGCAGAATTTGCTGCTTTGAATGAGATAGTAAATGAGGTACAGTGGATTAAGCAATTGCTAAATGATTTAAAGGAAAGTTACAAGATACCAGTGGAAATTCTGGAAGATTCACAGTCATGCATAGCGATGGCTGAAACTGAAAGTTTGAAGAACAGAACAAAATATGTTGGTGTAAGATATCAAAATGTGCGAGACATGGTTCAGAATGGTGAAATAGAATTGAGATATATAGAAACACAACACAACATAGCAGATTTGTTCACAAAAGCATTGACAGCAGAAAAACATGAAAGGCTGACACAAATGGTTGGAATGACATTGTAAGACACATACAATATTTTATTTCGGAGGGGATTGTTAAGGAAAATGCAACATGGGACATACAGTGAAAGAAATAAAATATGTATGTGAAAGTCACAATGACTAAGCAAGAGCAATTATGGGGCTACACAGGTGAAACTGCTAATGTAATCTAGAAGGCCTGAGAGCCAAAGACAGAGGTACTGATTGCAGATTGGAAACACCTGAGAATCATTAAGTGTACAAGGTGAAATGTTGAAATACATGGGTTGGTCTTAAGCATGGATGGAACTATGTGGACCAATCAGAATGGAAGTACACACCCACTGGGTGGAAACTAACTAGTGGGTGGTGATAAACAATGGCTATAAAATTGCAATGTTTGCCAATGTATTGTGGTTGAGTAGAGGTGGAGTAGTTTGGAGATATTGTGGAGTAGTGTGGAGTAGTGTGTAGAGATTGTGATTTGTTGACCATATAGTATATTTATATAGAAGAATAAAGTAGGTTTTATATAAAACTACTGAGTTGCCTGAGTGAATCCTGGAGACGTTTTGGAGACACCTGGAGAAGAGTGAGAAGGCTTGGAGAGTTTGTCAGGATCTTCAGCCTATTCTCTGAATCTCTGCTGCTTTGGAGAAAAGCATTAACCACTGATCTAAGCTGGTTGGCTCTGCTGCATAAAAAGGTGGTGAGTTTGAGCCAGAGGTGAAGAGCTACAACTCCCATCATCCCTGACAGTGCATTCCACTGCTGAACAGCTCTTACTGTCAGGAAGTTCTTCCTAATGTTTAGGTGGAATCTCTTTTCCTGTAGTTTGAACCCATTGCTCTGTGTCCCAGTCTCTGGAGCCAAAGTTGTGTGTGTGTGTGTGTGTGTGTGTGTGACAGGGAGGGGAGACAAAAGCCAACTTCTTCCCCAGAGAAAGCTGTCCTGCCATTTCTCATGCAACTTGTGGGCTGGCAGGGCCACTTTTCTCTTGACAGTAACAGCTTCTTATGCTGTCCCCACAATCACTGTGGCATGTATAGCCATCCAAACCCTCTGCTGCTGCCTATATTGCCAGTGCAACTTGCTCTTAGGTAGTTACTCCATCCAGCCAACAGAATTCCATTCTAGTTTTTTACAATTATTTAAAATTTGTAATAATTGCAGGGTGAACATGAATAATGAGGTATCTGTTTTTTACAGGAGCTGGAATAAATAAATATGGCAATGAACTGTGGACTGGCAAGCTTTATCATTTTCTGTGTATTCTGAGGCAACATGAATGCGTGAAGAAAATCTTCTGATTTTCCTTGCCACATTACCTCTTTAATTTGGTGTGAGAGCTTTTCTGTAATGAACAGCATCCATATCTTGTTCAGCCATTGTACAGCAGATGGTTTCCCCCCCCTCATTTTAAATAATTCAAATTTGTTGCTGATCTTTTCATGGTAAAAAACATATCATTGTGCCCCTGTATAGAATTAAGCACCATTCTTTTTAGACCATTAGAAATCTGATGTCCAGCTTTCCTATTAATTGTGACACTTATGTAGAGATGCTATAAAATTAATTATGGAAGACAAGCTTAAAACAGCTTCAGAAAGTATTTTTCCCCCAATCCAATATACTGTATTATATTAACTTAAAAACGCTATGTTCAATCTGACCAAAAACTGAACAACTCCAGCTGGCAATCAAGATAAGCTTTTTTAGTAATCAAGTGTTCGGTTGGTTTCTTTTTGACATGGCAAGGAAATTTCTCTCTCATCAAAAGAGAGGCTGATGGATTTTTCAGAAAACCATTGAAAAAGAAGGTGGAAGCAGCTCACATGAGGGAAGGGAAGCAGAAGTGCACCTGGATAATAGTGCCTCCTGTTCTGCCTTATCACATGATGTTGCATTTCTTCAGTAGTTCTTCAGTTCTGGTCCTGTGGGAGGTGGTGAGATTTCTCCATGTATCATTTGCTTTAACAGTTATGAGGGCTAACAGAGTAGATGGAAATCTTCTCCACTCCAGTAGCTGGACCTTCAGGGATGGAGAGGGACATTTTCTGAACCCTCTGCAGGCTGAACTGGAGCTGTGTACAGTCCAGAATATATCTTTGCTCAGAATGTTCAACTCCCTTGCTTTAAGGGCTATAAAAACACAACTATTAGCAATCTGTGCTTGCTGTTTTGTTCTGAATGTTGTGTTACCCGAATTGCATAGGGTCCGTGGGGGCCCATTGGTGTCACTCAAATTAAGGTATTAATAGGGGAAATTTTAATTCATTCCAGTTAGGATGTGAGAGGCTGGGTATCTATGGGATCTTTACCCCTGTGTATACCAGTACTCACTGACAAGACTCCAAGACAAAAAGTAAAATAAAAATTGTTTTTATTGCAAAATAATCATGGAACCACTCACACATGCACTGCACTCACACTTCAAGCAATCACATAAGACTAGTGAAGTATTGGGATAGAGGAATAGATTCAGGGGATGATGGGGCTATACTTTAGCTGTCTGAAGAGCAGAGGTTTGTGCAGCAAAGAAGTATAGCTATGCATGCTGGGTGACACAGTAAATAAAGAGTAATGGCGCTGGGAAAACTGTGCACACCTTGGCTGTGCTTTGGAGTAATATTTATACTCGATATTGTACCCTTAAAGAGTGTTTTGAATAGAAGACAATGTTTGAGTGTGTTTCCCAGAGTTTAGGCAATGGAAGCTCTGGCTTCATTAATTGCTGTTAATGGTTGGAACATTAAGACTGATGGGTCTGAGGTGACTTTCTATTGTTGGATACACAAAGTGTGAAGGAAGACAGAGTAATGAGTGTTCGGATCTCTTGTTTGTGTTGGAGTATGACTCATGGCCAGGTGTGTCCAGGGTGGGTTAGCACATTCCTCCCTAACAACATGTCTAAGGGGTCTTCGCAGAACCAGTCCTAGGTGTGTCTGAGTTTTGGGAATTTTCCAACTTTGATTAGTTGTCTGGGTGACCTTTACCTGAACCCTTCTGTGGAGGACCTGGTCAACCAGGACCCACTTGAACTGTTGTTTCAAATGCCAAATCTATGAATTATTGCTAATAAATAAATTATTGTACAGGAGGGGATGTCTTTGGACTTAACAAAGAGCTGCTGCAGCTTTCTCATGGCCATTCCATGCTTGGTGGAGAAGCAGTGGGCTGTGTGGTCAGAGAAGCACCTGATGAAGTCCATATAGGTAGAAGCAAAATGATTATGACATCCAATAAAGTATTTCAAGGTCCTCTTGAAGTGATCCCCAACCTTTTTGGCTCCAGTGACCAGTTTTGTGGAAGACAGTTTTTCTGTGGACTTGGGGCAGGGGAAGTGGATAGAAAAATGTGGCTCCTTCAAAATGATCCAAGAGCTTTTTTATATGAAAAACCCTTCTATCCCAATTTTTCTCTTAGACCCCATTTAAAGTTTACCACCATATACTGAATAGATTCTAGAACTACTTTTTGGTTAATGCATTTATATGCCACCTTTTTCCTGGTGTGGGACCCAAGGTAGCTCACAAACAATAAAATATTTTTAAAGCATAGCAATAAAATTAAAATACAATTAATATATTGCCATTTTCAAAATCATACATTAAACAATATAAAATCATTTAATAAACATAGAAAAGTTAAAACTAGAGTATCCACCACCATAAGAAGTCTCTCTGCAAGGGAACCTCTTTTAGCCCAAAGGCAAAACTCAATTTCAAGGAATTTCTAGAGGGTTGTACTTCACTGGTGGGCAGTGGGAGGAATCTCCCCTCCTGTCCCTTTTTGAACTGACTTTCCAGCCACTTGCTCACTAAAATCCGTTGTGGATGGCAAAAGGAAGGCAGTAGCTGTCAGGAGAGCCTCTTGGAAAAAGGAGGGGGAATCCCATCCCCTCCCTTTTCCAAGTATCTACCCCCCCCCCATGGCTACTGCCATCACTTTGCATCGTGGGCCGCAAAGAGAAGGCAGTAGCCATCAGGGGAGCTGCTTGGAAAAGGGAAGGGGTAATCCCAGCTGGGTCTTCCCTTTACAACTGGCATTGGAACTGGAAGCCACCACTGGAAAGGATAAAGTTTTTTTTCAAACCTAATATCCAAATGAGTTCTTCTCAGATAAAAACAGTGGGAATGTCTTTACATACAAAAATATCACTGTGACTTACTGGAGGGAGGCTGGGGTGAGCAGCTACTGCTTGGCATAGAAGAGAAAGTAGCTTGCTGTGTCTTCTGCCCCTTCAAGCAGCAACCATGCAGCTAGGCTCAGAGAGAGGCTGCTGTAACTTCCCACCAAGCCAGCCTCGTGGCACATGCGTGATAGGCTTTTTGCAAGGTTTTTTTTTTTTTTTTGCAAGTTCTGCACTCCTGCTTGAAGAGGAGCGAACATAGCTTGCAAAAGCAGCAACCAGGCAGCCAGGCTCAGGCTGACTGCTAACTGGATACCTTGCACATGACCTGATCCCTAACACACCACAGACTGGTACCGGTCCAGGGACTGGTGGTCGGGGACCCCTGCTCTAGAAATCTTCATGGATGATGTAATCATTTCTGGCCATGGGACATAGTGGCATATGGGGGTTGGAAGAACTAGGTAACAGAATGCCATCCTAAAACTGCACAACTGAGGCCAGAGAGACTTTTCCCCCCCTGACACATGGAAAATCATCTGAGTTATGGGTTCTATGTCTGAAGTTTTTTATATATGCTGGCACTGGTGTGCTGTGACTTAGTGCACAATTCATCAGAACCTTATCTCTGTCACAAAAGAATGGAAGGTGATGATAACAGGAATGCATTATTGCACTTGTGTAAGGGTTAGACATAGTGTCTGGAGGACTTTAGGATTTGGACTAAGCTTGATCCAGACTTGACATATTTCTGACCCCACCCTCTTCCAGTCCTTCCACCAATGTAATTGTGATGGTATTGGGAACATGTGGCAATAGTAGTATAGTAGTAGTAGCAGCAGCAGCAGCAGCAGCAGCTGATTGATTTATTCCTTATCAAAGGAATAGTTCAAGGACCAAAAAATATTTCAAAGACCAAATATTTAAAATTATCAATTGCTATGATTTAAAATAAAATATACAGATCTCTGCTAGAATACAATAAAACTATAACAAACAAGCAGCAATACAAGGCAAATCAAACATTTGCTATTTCCCTGAAAACTTGTACAAACAGATATATTTTAACAGACCCTTAACAGACAAAACTCTAAGAAACACCTGGATTACTAAGTGGAATGAATTCTAGAGCCATGGTACCACCATTGAGAAAGCACTGCCACATGTGGTAGCCTTACAGGCCAAATTAGTCAGGGACACAAAAGCCCCCAAGCTCTAAGAAAGAGACAGTATCTGAAGAGGGTGTGTGTGAACACTCACTGTTGTAACGCTATTATTCCATAGATTTTCCTTGGTTTTTTTCCAGGCTGTGAGGTCGCGTTCTGGAAGAGTTTATTTCTGACATTTCGCCTGTATCTGTGGCTGGCATCTTCAGAGAAATTATTCCACTTTATTATTCCACTGTAATTGCTATTCCACTTTAACTGCTTTAACCGCTATTATTCCACTTTAACTGCTATGGCTATCTCCTGTGGAATCCTGGGATTTGCAGTTTAGGGAGGAGCATTTAGAACCCTCAGGCAGAGAGCTCTTAGGCCTCACTAAGCTACAAACCTCAGAATTCCACAGGAGGCAGCCATAGCAGTTAAAGTGGAATAATAGCTCTATAATAGTGTAGTGTGATAAAGTCCTCAGACCAAGCACTTAGTTTCATCAAAGGATGAGTCAACAGTGATCTAACCACACCAAAGACAGATGTCTGCCCATGTACACCAGCAGTATAAACAAACTCTGTCCAAACAGTGAGTTTCTGAGTTCAGTACAAGCCTTCTCTTAAAATGGTCACTGCTCTCTTCTCATCCAAACTCGTAACTTCTTGATCTTGGCAGACTTCCCGTGCTACTTCTTGGGATGCAGTAGGACACATCTCTGTTTACTTGACTTTTGTTTTCCTGGACCACCCACTTTAGCTGCTCCTGCAAAAAAACTATGATATTGTGTAGTCTATGTATTGATCCAGGCCTGACTCTGACTTCTCCAATTGTTCTTCCCTTGGGACTGTTGCTTGCCCCTTCCATGTTTTTGTCCTTTGGGGCACTTATAGCCTGAGCCATTTATTGACATCTTGAATTGATTCTTGAGGCTCACTGACAATAATGTAATAGTAGCAAATCTCTATCACTTTGTTGGTAATGGAAAGTAAACATAGGATATACACCAAATCCAACAGTATTGTAACTGTTGGAGCAAAAGTGTATTTACTTAAGAGGCATATTCAGCCCTTCACCTGAGCTTCCAGGTCAGTTTATAAAAACCAATATGAAATAATTTTTAACATGTTATGTTTTATTTATTTAAAATCTCTGGAATAATGAACACATTTTCCTCTGGCAATGGAAATAAATCAATGTTGGTGCCAAGCAGGCCTTTCTGGAAAGGGATTTCTTCTGTTTCTAGAATGATCATTGGCTGGATATTGGATGATGGGAGCACCCAAGAGAGTGTTCTAATGCTTAGAATTTTAGCTGCTCAACCACATTTTTAATGTTCTGCTGTCTACAGAATTTCAAGCTATAAATCCCTTTATTTTGCAAACTGCATTTTTAAATTACCTTCCACAAAATCCTACCCTGTTTCCTAATGGTAGTGACACTGACTTCTTCAAGGCTATACCAACTGAGTGCAAGCTCTTGTGGCTTCTGTCAATTTGGTAGGGCTTCTTAGTACAGATCAAGATGTTACCCAAATTGTGTGGGGTCCATGGGGGACCCTCTAATGTCTGAATATTAATATGGGGGATATTTAATTGGCTCAATTATGTCAGTGGGAGGACAAGCAACAGTGGGGCCTTTTTACTTATGTATACCAGTACTAAGGAGGAGACTCTAAGCCAAAAGGTACAATTAAATTATCTTTATTGGAAAATAATAACAATCACATTCACACAAAAACCCAGGCTTCAAGCACTCACACAAGGCTATCAAATAAAGTAGGAAATTATTTGGATAGAGGAATAGAGTAAGGAGATGATGGGTGACACATCACCTGTCCTGAAGAGCAGAGATTCCTGTAGCAGATGCTCAGAGTTGCATTCTGAGGGTACACAGCAAACCCACAGCATGGATGAAGTGGAACTATGTGCAATTTGATGATGTTTCATGGTGATATTTATATGAAATAATTCTCCTGAAGAGATAGGAGTTTGCATGAAATACAATGGTTTTCTGAGGTTCCCAGGCCAAAACAATGGGTACTCTGGTAGAGTTAACTATCGCTAATGGTCAATGCTTTTAGAGTTGAATAGGAAGTTGGCGTAGTCTTTTGTTGAAAGGGAACAGGAGAGGAAGATCCCATTTCATAAGCAATAAGGTCTCTTGCTATTGCTGAGTGGATTAGTGATTAACTCACCTCCAGGTGTTGAGTCTTAATTGGAGTATTTGTTTTGGGGGATTTTGAAAGGCCCTTCCTTTGGTCTTGCATAAATCCTACATTGGTATTTGGGGGTCCCTGTAAGCACATGGATGGCCACCTTAGCCAAATTCTAAAATATAGCTAATTATTTGATATTCCGAGATGGGGACTATCAGGGTAGGTAACAATGCTATTCTAGACTGCATATCTGCCATCTAAGGACCAGCCTAGCAAAGTAAGTGGGTCATCACCAGAAAGATGGGCATTAGGTAATAAACTGGCCACCACAACAATGAATACTATGACTGCACAGAACAGTTGCCATCTGCATCATTGGAGAACTGCTCACGTCAACAACATCATCAATGTATTTTTTTATCATCATCATGGGTGCCATTTTAGGGAGCAGTAAAGGAGAGTTCACTAAAGAGACAGTTGTTTAAGATTTGAAGGAGCTGGCAGAAAAATAAAAACTGCAACAAAACTTAAGCAATACAAAATATTTTATACAAATAATAATTGGATGAAAGAAATCACACAGTATAAAGCAGTAGTAGGCTACATTTGTCTTTTCCTACCCTCACTGTTTTATGAGTGTACTTGTAAGAGCTTTTCAGCACTGTGATCTGCTGCTGATTCTGTTGTACTCATTACAACAATGTTATTAACAGAACTGTTTCTTTCCACATAGCCCTGTAATATCCATTTATGTATTTGTAGCAAATAATCTCCAGGTGTCCTTGTTTTGCTGCAATGTTAGTACAGACCCACTGCAATATATTCCCGTGGTGCTAATTATAAAACTTGTTTAAAAAGTAAGCTAGGTTTATTTTTACAAGACTTGTAATCATCTCAGTAATTAAGCATCTCCAAAAAAAAAAAATTACAAGTGTAAACAGATTTCACCTCTTAACTTTCTAGTTCTGTTGCATAGCTAATGGGTCTTCATTTTTGTCATTTACCTGTCATTTTTCCTTTCCCTTCTGATCAGAGGTTGAGCAAAGCTTTTTTTTAAACTCCTTCAGCTGTTCAACACTGTTGACACAGTATGTGACAAATGCCAAAAATATTCATTTACCATGTTTCTCAGCAAAAGTATAATTCCAGGGTATTTAAGATAGAATTGACCTATTGCTGCCAACTAACTTTTTTTGGGGAGGGGGTAAGAAATGTAGCAGCAGATCAATACATACAAAACAGATGAAGGTTTTTAAAGCATGGAGATTGACAGATCACTTACTGATGCCTGTGCATCAAGATATAGTTAAATGCAGAACAACTGTTGAAAAGCAGGCAACCCTTACTTAAGCCAATGATTTGGGTCAGAAAGGATATGTTTTGGAGGAGGGATTCAAAAGGAGAAAAGCTAGCACCAATTGGTCTTTTTGGAGATAGTCCCATGTGAAAAGGACTGCAAGATGGGTTTCTCTTACCAGTACTGTATTAAACTAACTTGAAGTACTGAAATTAATGTGGCTTATCTCTGAGCAAACATGTATAAACCATTGCATTCCTCAAAATGCTACCCAGGCCTCCTTAGAAGCACTTAGGAAGAAGGTTCTGATAAAGAGGTGGAGTTAAGGAATTAACCCAAGGGATACATACACCAGTGAATGTTCAAGGTCATACAGAGAAAATCCATTTATGTACAGCTGCACATGCTACTGTATATCTAAAGAAGGGGGAGAAATTAACTACAGAACTAAATATATTATTATTGTTGCTATGGAAATATAGAAGCCAATAAGAGACAGAGATGACAAGCCACTCTTTACAAGCAACACTAATCTTGCAAAAAGACGATAAATGGATAAATGGTGTTGTTGTTTTTTTTACATACTAGCCTAACATATAGCTATTGTAATTGCATTAAGATTTCAGCAGGCCAGAAAAACTAATTAAGCACAAGTAAAACATTTGGCCTTTCTTTCACTATATAGAAAGATTTTTATGGATAAAATGCAATGATGTGCATACAAGATTTCAATAACTAAAAGATACTAGCTATACCCGGTGTAACATACACCTTCAAACTCCCTCCCCCATTTGCCAGGCTCGCCCCCCCCATCGCCCCCCATTGCCAGGCTTACGCCACCCCACCCCCATCACCAGGCTCACTCCCCCGCCAGGCTCGCAGCTCCCCCCACGCTCAGTCACACACATCCTACACGCACACACACCACATCCCCCCATGCTACTTACACTACCTCTGCTGCTACCATGTTTAGAAAAGACTGAAACTTCCACATGGTCCCACTCCCAGTGTCCTGATTGGCTTCCCAACCAAGCTTTGCTTGGTTGGTCAGTTTCCTAAGCGGCCAATCAGCTGGAAATGGCACCTGCAAATGGCAACATACCTAAGAGCAATATATATATAAATATACATTGCTATTACTACAAATGTGTGCATGGTCAAGGAATCATGTTGTATTAAACTTTGCTCTTCCTAATCAGTTATGGAAAATCTAATGCAACTTGTGCTAGTGTCTTTGTTGACAGTAAGATTAGTTCAACAATGGAATCAATTACTCAGAGAGGTTGTGGAATCTCTATCTCTGGACATCTTCAAGAAGAGGCTGAACAGCTACCTGCCTGGGATGCTCTAGCTGGGAATATTTCATTGAGCAGGGGGTGGGACTTGACGGCCTATGGGGCCTTTCCAACTATGTGATTCTAAACCATGGAAGAGAACATTGCATATTCAAATTTGCTTCTCAAATTAGAGGAAATTTAGGAAAGGGGACCATGTGGATGGAATGATGCCTCAGAAATAATTTATTTATTACTTTTAGATGCTGCACATTTTAAAAAATGTAAATTATTGCAATTCATCTATACAAATCTTTCTGTATAGTGAAGGAAAGTACACGCATCTCTGACATGACTAGAATAGTACATGAGGGGCAATCTTTGACAGATGAGCTCCTGCCTCTGTTCCTCAACAGGAGGTTGTTTTTTTTTTTTTAAATGGGCACTGAGGCTGAGTTTCATTTTTCTTAATATGCATTTAATAACACCAGAGGGTTTTTTTTTCAAAATCAGTACTACACATGGGCTCCCCCAGTTTTCATTGGGAAAACAGCATATTAAGATGGCAACCCTTCCCTTTCCAGTTGTGATCAAAATGAACATTATCCTCTATATCCTGAAATCAGTCTTAGGAAAGAGTTCCAATTTGCTTCCACCTAGCGTTATCTAACTATGATGGAGGGGCAGGGTTGTCGGGATTGCAACTGCGGATGTTAGACCTCCCTTTCCTATACACTGCAATCCTGTTGAAAACAAACCTTCTGCACATGAAGGCCAGAGTTTTAGGTGATGTACAGTGGTGTAACCTCTTTTTCTGCCAAGACAGGTACTTCTTCAGTTGCTGTGGAATTCCTTGGGGGAATTCCAGGCAGCATCTGTCTACAGAACCATAACCCAGACTTCCAAGATACTTGCTGAAGATCCAGGAGGGGGATGGCTGTTCCTTTTTCCTAAGTGCACAGTTATAGTCTGGTGATGTCTGAGGACCCTACTGTGCTCCAAAGGGAAAAAAAAGTGGCAGTGCAGCAGGAATGTTCCATCTTCCATGCTGCCTTACTGCATGACATCATCTTTTTTTTTTGTTGTTGTTGTTCCAATCCTGTAGGGGACCGAGGTAAAACCGCATCTTTTTGCTAACTGGATAAACCCATTAGCAAAAAGAGGAGGTTCTACCTTGGTCCCCCACAGGACTAGAATGAAAGAACTCTAGAAGAATGACAATGCCATACAGTAAGTCAAGATAGAAGATGGAACATTCCTGCTACACTGCCACTTTTCTTTGGCGTGAGGTAAGCCCCTGAGAAACCCTCAGTCACTGATTGGTCATGGGAGTTCACTCCAACACCATCAAGCTGTGTTGTACAATGACAGCAGAAGTTCAGTAGTAGTATGCTGGTAAAGGTTTGCCTTTAGCAGAAGTACTTTGGATTTCATCCCCAGTATTAAAACGTTTAACTATCTTCTGCCATATTTACCAACTATGCATAGAATATAACATATTGTGTGACCCTGAAAATACAGACTGTGAAACTGCATACATAGCATATTGAAAATCTATGCAGACTCTTGTAAAACTTTGACATAATGAAAAGACTTCTTATCTCTATGGAAGTTTCTGTGAAAATTGCTACCTCATTCAAATAAGTAGTTCAGAAGGACACATCATCATGGTGTTGCATTGTTAGCATATATGTGTGTAATTTAAATCAAATATTTACAGTGTGCTGGCATTGTTGATATTTTATACCACCTCAAATAATGCATTTAATTTCTGCAGTAGCATTATTGTCCTCTCCATTGATGCCTCTTTGTCGTGGGAGAGAGGCTTGCATACCCTAATTAAGTTTTGAGCTATGCTGGCAGTGGCATAATAGCCACCGGTAGGGTCTCCCATGCCAGACAGGTCAAAACCGAAGGGTCTGACAAAGAGCGTCAAAGGGCAGGATGGGCTCTCTAGCCTTATGGCAACCATCGTAGGAGAAGGAAAACTCTAATCCCAAACCCAGGCAGAAGGTGCTCATCCAACCCTGTAAGGTCAACCATCTAAGAGAAGGAAACTCTAATCAAATTTATGACCCGAGGACCTCGCTGCTACCGTCCATGCTTGCAAGGCCACAGCAGATGAACCTTTGGTTTAAAGGGTGAGGCCAGGTCTGTGCACGCTGCGCTCCACCAGAAAAATCCATTGCACAGGCTCGAAGGACAAATCCAATTCTGAAAAAGCCCTGTAGTGAAAGGCGAGGGACAAAACGGTAGCTGTAAAGATGCACTGGAAGCCGCAGACCCAACCCTGCATGCAGACGGTTCAGGACTTTGGTTGCTCGAGGATGACCTGGGAGATAACAGTCTTGTTTGGCAGCATCCTAAACGACCAAGCAGCCTTTTTTAAGGAGATCACTGCTTGCTCCATATGGAGAGGGGCCTAGAAAAGGTGGCCTAATGAAAGCTCATCCCCAACTACCTGGTTGGATAGCTGCAGCCTACGGTCAAACCAAGGCAAAGAATGCGGTCAAACCAAGGCAAAGAAACAAAGGCACGCACTGGCCAAAGGTGTAAATAAACTGACACTTCCATGCTGGAACATCAGAATCATGCGAGACTCTGCAGATAGTGGATGGCCTGAGCGTTGTTCTGCTCTAATAGCCCATAAACTATCACAACTTAATATTGACATTGCTGCTCTTAGTGAAGTTCGCCTCGATGAGGAAGGCAGCCTTAAAGCACACGGTGCCGGCTACACACTTTACTGGTCTGGCAAACCCAAAACCAAAAAACACCTTTCAGGAGTAGGCTTTATGATTAAAATCTCCATTGCCTCCAAACTCGAAACCTTGCCAACAGGACACTCTGATTACATTATTTCCCTGCGCCTCCCACGTGTTGTTCTCTTTAGTATATATGCCCCAACTATGCAAGCTGACCCTGTAGAGAAAGACAAATTCTACACAGACCTACACCACCTCATACAAAAAGTCCCTGTAGAAGATAAAATTATTATCCTTGGTGACTTCAATGCCAGAGTAGGAAAGAACTCCGAAGCCTGGAAAGGTGTCTCAGGCAAGCATGGTGTTGGAAACTGCAATGATAATGGATGCCTCTTGCTAGAGTTCTCTGCAGAACAACAGCTGACTATTACAAACAAACACTATCTTTCAGCAGAAAGATAGCTTGAAGACAACCTGGATGCATCCCTGACCCAATCATTGGCACCTCATTGACTATGTTCTAGTCCACCAGAGAAACATTCGCGATGTCCGTCATACTTGAGTGATGCCCAGTGCAGAATGCCAAACAGATCATTGCCTTGTAAGATGTAAACTAAATCTCCATCTTAAGTTCTAACCTAAGAGGGGTGGCATCTTAAAGAAGAGACTCCAAGTCAACAATCTTCAACAAGCTACCATGAGAAACAACTTCCAGGCAAATCTACAAACAAAACTTGAAGACCACCCTTCTCCTACAGTGTTTTGGCAACATATCAATCACAGTATTCTCCAGTCTGCAGAAGAATCCCTCGGGTTCTCCCACAAGAAAAATCAAGATTGGTTTGATGAAAACAACCAAGAGATCCAGGAGCTGTTGGCAAAGAAAAGAACTGCTCAGCAGGCATACCTCGCCCAGCCAACTTGCCATGTAAGAAAAGCAGCTTTCCGGCTCACATGTAGTAAACTTCAACAAAAACTCCGAGACATGCAGAACAAATGGTGGATCAATATAGCAGAAAGGACACAATGCTGTGCAGATCTGGATGATCTTAGAGGATTTTATGAAACTCTTAAAGCAGTGTTTGGACCTACTTATCAGGTCCAAAGCTCCTTATACAATACAGATGGTCGAACACCAATTACTTATAAAGCCTCCATCCTGAATCGATGGGCTGAACATTTTCAAAGTCTCTTTAGTGCCAACCAAGTAGTCCAAGGCTCAGCTATCCAACATATGATACAAAAACTGATGAAAAATGAATTGGACATAGCTCCCACTTTGGAAGAGACCCTTAAGGCCATACAGCAGATGAAAAACGGCAAGGCAGCTGGGGTTGATGGAATCCCACCTGAAGTTTGGAAACACAGAGGTCATGTACTCCATGATAAATTCCACGAACTCCTTGTGAATTCCTGGGAAAAAGGGGAACTGCCATCAGATCTCTGAGATGCAGCCATCTCCTGAACAGATTAGTTCCTGCTATTGCAAAAGAACTTCTTCCTGAAACTCAATGTGGCTTCAGAGCCAATAGGAGTACTACAGATATAGGATTTGCCCTTAGACAACTGCAAGAAAAATGTAGAGAGCAGAACAAGGGTCTCTATGTAACTTTTGTCGACCTCACCAAAGCCTTCAACACTGTGAGTAGAAAAGGTCTGTGGCAGATCCTGGAAAGACTAGGATGTCCCCCCAAATTCCTTAAAATGATTATCTTGTTACACGAGGGCCAGCACAGTCAAGTCAGATATGGCGATGCTCTTTCAGAGCCCTTTCTAATAACTAATAGAGTGAAGCAAGGTTGTGTTCTTGCTCCAACTTTATTTACAATCTTCTTCAGCATGTTGCTCCAAAGGGCTACGGCAGAGCTCGAAGAAGAAGACGGCATCTATATACGTTACTGTACTGAGGGTAGCTTGTTTAACTTAAGCCATCTGAGGGCTCGCACTAAGACTCTAAACTGTCTAGTCCGTGAGCTGCTCTGCGCTGATGATACTGCCCTTGTTGCCCACACAGAAGCAGCTCTGCAGTGCCTAACATCCTGTTTCGCAACAGCTGCAGAGCTGTTTGGGCTGGAAGTCAACCTGAAGAAGATGGAAGTTCTTTACCAGCCTGCACAACAGGATGAACACCATCATCCCCACATTGCCGTCTGTGCTTAAGTCTGTTCAGCAGTTCACCTACCTGGGAAGCATCATCTCCTCAGATGCCAAGATTGACAAACAGATCGATCACAGATTAGCAAAGGCAAATAGCGCATTTAGAAGACTTCACAAAAGAGTCTGGAGTAATAAACACCTGAGGCGAAGCACAACAATCAGTGTGTATAGAGCCATTGTACTGTCTATTCTCCTTTATGGGTCTGAAACATGGGTTACCTATCGCCACCACTTACAACTCCTCAAACGCTTTCATCAGCGCTGTATACGCACAATCACACCATTAGTGCTATGTGAGAGCCATTGGGCTAAGCACTGGTTCTTAACTTTTTCTTTAACAGGGATCCCCTTTAAATATCTTTTGTTGCCCCGAGACTTAACTCAAGATTTAATACCCTAATAATAATAGCAAAACAACAACAACAACAACAATACAATTACACCATCCATTAACCTCTCCCTCAGAGGCACTCTTGCTTCTTCCTGAATGTTTGTGGCTGGAGTGGATTGAATGGCAATGTACAGGGCAAGCCAGCCAGCCTTTGCCTTGGTTCCTGTCACGTGGCTATTCCACTACAGGGAGGAGGTGTGCCAAACAGCCTTCAAGCCACAAGTGGACCCCCAGTGAGGATAGCATAGAATCATAGAATTGTAGAGTTGGAAGAGACCACAAGGGCCATCCAGTCCAACCTCCTGCCATGCAGGAAATCACGATCAAAACATCCCTGACAGATGGCCATCCAGCCTCTGTTTAAAGACCACGGGGCTAGAGGATGCTAGAAAAGGAACAATGCAACCAGATGTTGAGAAGGGTGCTAGCAGGGGGATTCTGAGAGGTGTAATCCAAAAGTAACTTTCCCAGGCTCTGAATGCAGCCTAGGATCATAGAATCATAGGGCTGGAAGGGACCCCAACAGCCATCCCATACAATCTGCTTCTGCCCTGCAGGAACACACAATCAAAGCCCTCATGACAGATGGCCATCCAGCCTCTCTTAAAAACCTCCGCAGGAGACTCCACCACACTCCAAGGCAGTGCATTCCACTTCTGAACAGCTCTTACCATCAGGAACTTCTTCCTAATGTTTAGGTGGAATCTCTTTTCCTGGAGTTTGAACCCTTTGCTCCATGTCCTAGTTTCTGGAGCAATCAGAAAACAAGCTTGCTCCATCCTCAGTATGACATCCCTTCAAATATTTGAACATGGCTCTCATGTCACCTCTCCACCTTCTCTTCTCCAGACTAAACATACCCAGTTCCCTAAGTTGCTCCTCATAGGGCATAATGACTTCCAGACCTCCCACCATTTTGGTTGCCCTCTGGACACATTCCAGCTTCTCAATGCCCTTCCTGAATTGTGGTGCCCAGAACTGGACACAGTCTTCCAGGTGAGGTCTGACCAAAGCAAAATACAGTGGCACTATTACTTCCCTTGATCTAGACACTATACTCCTATTAATGCAGCCTAGAATCGCATTGGCATTTTTTGCTGCTGCATCACACTGCTAACTCATGTTTAGCTTGTAGTCTACTTTCTTTTCTTTTCTTTTCTTTTCTTTTTTGAGGAAATCTACACCATTATGTTAATTGCTAATTAACAAAAAGATTTTGTTAGTGCCTATAATATAGTTTCTAAACTAAATTATTGGTGGCAAATTATGTAATACAGTAGCCTCCCCTTATCCACTGGGGATTGGTTCTGTGCGGGCATGAATTCTGAAAACTGTGGATAATAGTGAACACCATTGAAAATAATGGGACTTCTGGTTCAAAATACCATAGAGTTGCCTTGGAGGGCCTAGAAAATAGCTAGGGAGGACACATTTTCAAGGAAGACTCCATGGTAGGTGCACTGTTTTGTGTCACATGGATAATGAATCCGTGGATACGGGGGTCCTACTGTAATCTGAACATCCTGTACTGTGAATAAGTTAGGTTACATTGACCTGAGATAACCATATGGGGCCCCCAAAATAAAGCATTGCAGGGGCCCCCAAAATTCCTTAAACCGGCCCTGCTTGTGGGAGGAAAGCTGACCAAATACATGCCATTCCATTGCCTTTAAAGCCCATTAAAGAACCCAAATAAATTATAATTTCCCTCCTCTTCTAAGAAACCTCCTTTTCTTGTCTATTTAAAAGGCTATTCTGAATCTTTAAGAGGCCAAAAGGCATCCCAAAATACTTTAAATGGCCAATGATGCCCCCTGAAGCCTTCTGCAGAACATGCTTATCTATTTTTATGCTGAAACAAGAATCAGCATGGGGGTGGTGGGTGGCTTCTGAAGGCAAAAATTGTCAGGGGGTGATAGGACACTCAAACCCTGGCAGAAGCCAAGAAAACTATCTCAGCAGACTTAGTTGTCCGTGAGTAAAAAATGGCATGATTGCTGTAGATGGGACCTGGAACTGACACAGACGATGCTGCGAGAGGGACGGCGGCATCCAAAAAGGACCCACTGCCACCCGACAGTGCCGAACCTCTCCTGGAGTCTTCTTGCGTGGTAAGGCTTGTCTGAAAAAGTCCTTAGTAGCTACCCATTCCCACGAATACTCACACACAGTGTTTGACATCCAAATAAGCAGTAGGCACTTTTATCTTCAAAGTCAAACAGTTGCAATATATACACAAATATTTGCAATTGAAGGAGAAACTGCTTCACCAAGCATCAGCATTCACAAGAAGAGAGTGAGTTTTGGACTAGCACATATATATATATATATATATATGACATTGCCCTCTAGTGGCCTGACTAGGCATGACTTGGTAGTTCATGCAGTCAGCCATTATGACTCACAATGGTTCTGCAGTTGTTTGGCCATTTTATAATGGAGTTCTGTCTCTAACTCCTGACAATCCCCTCCAAAATGGTCAAACTACTGCACAGGACACATGTCATCATCACAACATAAAATCACATTAACATACATTGTTGGACATCAATCGTCTGTTGGTTGACCTTCCCTTTTGACACCTTTCACTTTACACACTAGTGATAAGGCCCAGCCTCTTTGCCCTCTCCTCATGGCTTTCTGCTGGAAGGCCTTTTGTGAGCAGCTCTGCAACATTGTGTTCAGATGGACAGTAATTCAGACACAAGACACCTTCTTGTATTAACTACCTCACATTTTGGTAGCGTACCACAATGTGCTTGGTCCTGCATTTCAGATTTTCTGCTTCTGCCATCGCTATGCAAGCTTGTGAGTTCTTGTGCACCTCAACAAGCATTTGGCATGGCTCCCCAAGGTCTGCAAGCATTTGTCTTACCCATTGTACTTCACTTTCCATCTCAGACAAGGCTGCGAATTCAGCTTCCGTAATACTTATGGCTACACAGTTCTGCTTCCTTAATCTCCACACTATGGGGCTCTCTGCATACCTGACCACCAACCCGGTCACTGACTTCCTGTCTGAAGTCTCAGCAGCAACAGAGTTGTCCACATAGCACTCCAGGGCCACCTGACTTCCTGTCAGCTTCAAATGCATGTCCCTGATCCCTTTGAGAAATCTAACTACCCTCTTCAGGGCTTCCCAATCTGCCCTCCTTGGCTTGGAGACTCTTCTGCTGAGCACCCCAACTGCAAAACTGATGTCAGGCCTTGTGTTGTTTGCAATAAACAACAGACTGCCTACCACTGAGTGGTACAGGTCTAGCCTCTCAAATTTCTCTTCGGCCTCCAAGTTCACAAAACCAGTGGTCATTGGTGTCCTGACCACTTTGGCCTCACTAAGCCCACACTTGGCTACATTTTCTTCTTCTGACTTCGGAAAAATTCTCCAAGACCGGTTCTTTCTACCTCTACTCCTAGATAACACTTCAGGCTGCCTACGTCCTTTAACTTGAACCGGCTTTCTAACTCCACCTGCACTTTCTTGACATCACTGGCACTCTTTGCTGCCACACAAAATCATCCACATAAATAACTAGCATGGCAGCACTATGACCTGCCTCCTTGGTGTACACACAGGCATCTGCGACGCTCCTTGTGTAACCTAGTGACACAAACACTTGGTGTATGCACTTGTTCCAGCAACGTGCACTTTGTTTCAAGCTGTAGAGTGCTTGGCGTAACAAGTACACCTTGCTTTGTCAAAATTGCTGTAGCGCTCCTGTGAAAAGCCTTCTGCAACTAAGCATGCCTTACACTTTTGTGTCCCATCAGGCATGTCCTTAAGCTTGTACACCCACTTGAGGTGACCTTATTGAACTGGATAAAGGAAAAAAAGGAGGTAATAATAGAATGCCTGTTACTAGAAAAAATTGGCCCAACAACAACAAATACAAAGTCAGACTATGAGAAGGTCATCGTTAGATATGACTGCTAAGATTACAGACATAAATCAGCTACTTTTAAGTGAATTCAAGAAGTTGAAAACAGAATTGAAATCTGAGTTGAAGGATTTAAAAAGCGAAATTAGATCAGATATACACCAACAACTGGATAGCTTTGGGTCACAGTTAGAAATGGTAACCAAGGATATAACGAAGATCAGTACAGAATTACAAGTATTGCAGGAGAAGACACAGGGATTAGAGAAGAAAAAAAAATTGGAGGTACAACTTGAATTGGAAAATAATCAAAAATTAATACAAGAAATAAGATACAGATCTAGATGTGTGAAATTGAGAGGGCTCCCAGAACAACCAGATGAAGACTTAGCTAATAGAATAATCCCTGAGTTAGCAAGATTTATTGACTGGGAGCCGGAACAGCTGGACCTGGAGGTGGATAAACTCTACTGAATAGATTCCTGGGTAGCAAGGAAAAATAAACTACCCGGAGACATTGCAATTTATTTTGTTAGAGAGAGAGTTGAAGAGACAGTACTGTTAAGAAATTTTGAAGAAGCTTTTAAAATTGAAGGAAGGGAAGTCAAAATATTTAAAGACATTCCGACCCAAGTAATAAAAAGGCGTAGGCAGTATGGCTTTCTAACAATGGTGTGAAGAGAAAAAAATATATACCTTACAAGTGGAATAAATTGGGAGCTATAAACTTGACATATAAATATAAAAAATACTGGATAAAGTAATTGAATAATGCAAAAGAATTCCTAGAGAGACTAAGAGGAGAGAAAGGAGAGAGAACTAAAGAAGAGAAAGAAGGGGAAAGTAAGAGGACAGAGAGGAAGAGAACACAGATTATAAGGGTATCAAGGGAAATAAACAGAGCATTGAAGAGATCAAGAAAAGGAGAGAAGATAAAGAGATAAGTCAAGGAAGAGCTAGGAGGAGGATAGAAAGTAAAATAGAAATTGGATCGGACATAGCATTAGGAGCAATAACATTACTGGATAAGGAGGGAACTTTAGAAATAGAAAATACTCTTACAGCAAAGGAAAGAGAACTAGAATTGGAGACTAAAACAGACTCAGAGGTAGAAGAAGAAGATAAAGAAGAAGAGGAAGAAATAACAGAAGGAGAAAAAGAAATAGAGGAACAAGGAGAGACAGAGGAAGAAGAAATATTGGAAGGGGCAGTAGGAGGTATACAGGAATAAATGGTAAAATACTATCTTGCCGTATGGTGAATGATTTGAAGTAGAAAAACATTTAATAAAATTATATCATGGAATGTAAGGGGTCTAAATTCCCCCCCAAAAAGGAGAACAGTTTTCCATTATTTAGAAAAACAAAGGTTGGATATTATCTGTCTCCAAGAGACACATATTAAAAGAGGAAATACTAAATTAATAAAAAATGGCAAACTGGGGAAATTGTACACAACAGAATTCAACAAGAAAAAAGCAGGAGTGGCTTTTTATATAACATCAAAATATGACTCGAAAGAAGTATTTAAAGATGAAAGCGGTCTATATTTAGGTGTAGAAGTCAGATTGGGAGAAAAGAATATACTTTTGGGGGGTATATATGGGCAGCGAAATAATAAGAAGCAATATATACAGGAAATATACAATAGATTAATGGAATATAACTTTGAGTATGTAATATTGATGGGGGACTGGAATACAGTCCTTGACCCAACAGTGGATAAATCAGGGCGGATAGGGAAACAACGAAATCCAAAAGAAGGGAAAACTCCGATGATAATGAAAGAAATGATGGAAGAACAATGTTTAATTGATATATGGAGACATTTTCACGGGAGTGAAAGGGATTATACCTACTACTCAGATAGGCATGATGTGTGGTCTAGAATAGACTACTTTATAGTATCTAAGAACTTGGTCGGAAGCATCAAAGAAGTAGAAATACAGCAAAAAGTAATATCAGATCATTGTCCAATAGAATTGATATTAGATAGACCTAGAACCCAATATAGGTGGAGAATGAAGGATTTACTCTTTAAAAAAGAAGAGATTATGGAAAAAATAAGGAAAGAAATCCGAAATTATTTCAATGAGAATTTAGATAAAAGGCCAACGATAGAAACAGTGTGGGATGCCGGTAAAGCGGTAATTAGAGGATTTATGATGCAAAAAGAAATAGAAATGAAAAGAGCAAAGAAAGATAAGACTAAAGGAATATTGGAACGTATAGCAGAAAAAGAGAAAGAAATAAAAAAATGGAAGAAAGGGGAATATAAAGGAAGAGATAAATATACTGAAAAAGCAATTGAATTCACTATGGATAGAGGAGATGGGTAAACAATTAAAATATACCAGATTAAGATCTTTTGAACAGGCCAACAAATGTGGTAAATGGTTGGCCTATAAACTATGGAAGGAAAAAGATAAGCGAATAATAACGGAGATCAGAATAAATGGTGAACGCCATACTAAACAAAAGGAAATTAAAGAAATAATTTATAAACACTTTAGTAATATGTTTGAGGAAAAATTGAGTGGGAGTGAGGTAGAAATCACTAAGTAGATTGAGGATTAATTGAAAAAGGAGAAGGGTTTTTAAAATAACAGAAGATCAAAGATCAGAATTGAATAGGCAAATTACGGCCCAAGAAATAAGAGATGCAATTAAAAGACTAAAACCTGGTAAGGCACCAGGCCCGGATGGATTCTCGGCTTTATATTATAAACAATTTACAGAAGAGTTGATTGTACCGTTACATAATTTATTTAATGAGATAAATAATAATGGATGCCCAAAATCATGGCAGAATGCGGATATTTCACTAATCTTAAAAGAAGATAAGGATCCTGCATTGGTAACTAGTTACAGACCCATCTCCTTGTTAAACATAGATTATAAGATCTTTGCTAGTATTATCACAGAAAGATTTAAGAAAGTATTGGTAAACTGGATTAATACCGACCAGAATGGTTTTTTACCAGATAGATATATAAAAAATAATATAAGAACACTGTTGAACATAATTGAAATGTATGAAAAACAGAATGAAAAAAAAACTGGCGATAATACTAGTAGACGCAGAAAAAGCATTTGACAGAGTGAGATGGGAGTTTATGTTCAAAGTGATGGAGGAGATGGAGGTAGGAAGTAAATTTTTAAGTTGGATTAAAAATATTTTAATCGACAAGAAGCCCAGATAATTGTCAATGGGGAAAGGACGAAATATTGTAAAATAAATAAAGGAACGAGGCAGGTTTGCCCCCTATCGCCGTTACTATTTATAATGACATTAGAAATTCTGAGTAGAAAGATTTATAATGACCAAGAGATTAGAGGAGTTAAAATTCAGAAAAGTGAATTTAAATACAAGGCGTTTGCGGACAACCTTGTTTTCTTTTTGGACAGTCCGATGGGAAGTATTAACAAGTTAATAGCAATGTTTGAGGAATATGGGAGGCTTGCTGGATTTAAGATAAATAAGGAAAAAACAATAGTAATAACTAAAAATATGTCTAAGAAAGAAGAGGAGGAACTAGCGAAGATATCGAATTTTAAGATCGGAAAGAAGGGAAGATATTTGGGGATAAATATAACAAATAGAAATATAGATTTATATGAGAATAATTACACCAAAGGTTGGAGAGAAATTAAAGAAGATCTGAAGAGATGGTCAAAATTAAGATTATCCTTATTGGGAAGAATTGCAACAATAAATATGAATGTTCTCCCAAGAGTAATGTATTTGTTTCAAAATCTTCCGATTTTATCTACATCTTCGATATTTAAAGAATGGAATAGAGATTTGACTAAATTTATCTGGGCTGGGAGGAAACCAAGAATTAGGAGACAAATACTAGTGGAAGCAAAGGAGAGGGGCGGATTGGGACTCCCAGATTTTGAACTGTATTACAATGCAAGTTGTCTAATGTGGATTCTGGAATGGGTACACCTAAAAGATAAGAGGTTACTCCAATTAGAAGGATTTAACTTAAGATAAGGCTTTCATGCCTATATGTGGTATAGGAAAGAGGAAGTACATAATGATTTTGGACACCATTTTGTTAGGAAAGCAATATGGAGGATCTGGGTAAAATATAAAAGATTGTTATACTCAAAAATACCAACATGGGTCTCTACCCATGAAGCATTTCATAAAAGGGAAAGTTTATTCAAAGGAGATTGGTTAACATATGAGGAAATATTAAAGAAAGATGGAGATGGATATAAAATGAAGACCCAGGAAGAATTAAGGAAAGATGGAATAGAATGTAATTGGTTTCTATACAGACAAATAGTGGAAAAATTTAAAATGGATATAAAATTAGAAGGGATAGAAATGGAAAAAACGGAATTTGATCAAATATTGAAAGATAGAGGAAAAAAGAAAACTCTCTCAAGAATATATAAACTTTTATTAAAATTCAGTCAAGAAGAGGAAGTGGTAAAGCAGTCGTGAGTAAAATATGACTGTAAAAGCAAAAATATCACGGTCAAATGTCCCAGCAGTACTGCAACAGTACCGCTGGGAAGGAGCGTCATACGAAACTGACGCCCTCTTGCGCTGCAGCGTCGCAACCTGGCGACACTGCTTCCATTATTTTTACATTGTCCGAAAAAGTCCTTTATAACACAAAGCTGTCTACTGAAGGCTGCATGAAAGCCCATTTGGAGGAAATGAGGCAGCTTTTTCAAGAGGTGGCCAATAGAGGGATGGACATTCCAGAAGCCCGTAAGTGTTTTATTTTATTGGGCAGTTTGCCAAAGGAATGGGATTTCCTAATGTACAGTCTGCAGACCACCAGGGAGCGTGATTTGTCTATAGACCTGGTAGCTGGGTGTAATCTGGAAGAGGTCTAACACAAGCAATTTGATTCCTGGACGGAGGGGAATAAACAGCCACAAATTACCAGACGCAATCGGGAGAGCACTGAAACACACCCAGAGGCATCTGATGTGGACGAGGGAGCCTGCAGCTACGTGAAATGCTGTTTCAGATGCAAAAATCCTGGACATTTTCAGAAGGAATGTAACGTGCCTACACTGGATAGGAGGGGTGACACAGCTACAGGGAAAAGGAGGGGTGTATCCTCTCAGGCTGCAAACCATGCCTTCATAGCAAAACACCATTCTGATGGTACTGAGGGAAGAATCTGGTTACTTGATAGTGGAGCAACACACAACATGGTGAATGACTTAAAGTTGTTAAGCAATGTTAAACATGATTCCATAGCCAATATTACACTTGCAGATGGTGCTCCCAGCAAGGTGCAGAAAATGGGCACTGCATACGTGCCATCTGTTGGCAAAGATTTTGAAAATGTGTTATGTGTTAGCAAACTAGAGAATTGTATATTGAGTGTGTCCCAAATGACTATTGATGGTTATAAAGTGATTTTTGAGGGGGAACAATGTACAATAACAGAAAAGCATAACATGAATAAGGTCTGTGCAAAAGAGATAAAGAAACATGGGTTGTATTACATGTTACCTAAAGGGAAGGTGGCAAATGTGAATCCTGCAGACAATGTACCCCTACATGATAAGCATTGAGCATGACACAGGGAGAGATAGCAGCAGTGCAAGCAAAGATGAGACAGGCAGAACTAGGGTGCTCATTCCCAGAAGGTCAAGGAGAGTTAGAAAGGCTCCTGACAGGTTTGTTGTTCAGGAAGCCAGGCTATGCAATATCATGGCAGACGAGCCTGCAAGTTTTCAGGATATCCTAAAACTTCCCCAGGAGGAGCAGGAGAAGTGGAATTCAGCCATGGACTCTGAATTTGAGTCACTAGTTGAGAGGAAAGTGTTCCAGGTAGTTGAGAGGCCCAAGGACCAAAAGGCTGATCGTGAGTAAAATATGATGGTAGAAAGCAAAAATATCATAGTCAAATATCCCAGCGGTACTGCAACAGTACTGCTGGGAAGGAGCGTCGTACGAAACTGACACCCTCTAGCGCGGCAGCGTTGCAACCTGGCGACGCTGCTTCCGTTATTTTTACATTGTCCGAAAAAGTCCAAAGTCTCTTAGTCAATATAATCTGTGAGAGGCAGGACAAATTCTGATGAACCATTTTCAAAGCTGTCCAAAGCTGAAAGGCTATCTTTGCTGGGGCCGCGTGTATTAACTGGGAGAGGCTGAGCGATAAGAGAATTGCAGCTCTAGCCTCCTGGTCTTCTAGCCTGAATGCTGCTATTTCATCTTCGGAACCCTGTGTAATCACACTTTCATTCTCCAAAACATGCCACAAATTGTCCTTAATTAATAAAGCCTCCATGTATAAACTCCATGCTGAATAATTGCCATCAGCCAGCTTTTCAAAGCGGATGAAACTATCATCTGCCATTCTGCTGATTGAGTCAACAATTCTCCAGCTATGAAACACAAACAGCTGGCAGCTGGCAGCACCTCAAGGTTACTTGAAGATATTACAGAGCCTGGCTGAAACTTAACTGTTTCTCAGCCAACTAGCCAAAAACACTCAAAACAAAAGAATTTCTGGGAATGTTTCTGGGTGCACCTTATCTAATCTGAGATCAATCAGCTGGGCCCATAACCACTATCAGGGGATGATAGGACACTCAATCCCTGGCAGAAGCCAAAAATTATCTCAGCAGACTTAGTAGCAACCTGTTCCCAAGAATACTCACACACAGAGTGTTTGACGTCCAAATAAGCAGGAGGCATTTTTATCTTCAAAGTCAAACAGTTGCAATATATATACAAATATTTGAAATTGAAGGAGAAACTGCTTCACCAGGGATCAGCATTCACAAGAACAGAGTGAGCTTTGGACTAGCTCATATATATATATATGACATTGGCCTCTAGTGGCCTGACAAGGCATGACTTGGTAGCTCATGGAGTCAGCCATTATGACTCAGCATGATTCTGCAGTTGTTCGGCCATTTTATAATGGAGTTCAGTCTCTAACTCCTGACAAATATGTAATGTAATGGTAACTTTAGTTATGAGATCTCTGGGAGATAATTCACTATACTGTAGTTACCAATAAGCTTAATCATTATGTCTCCTCTTTTTGCTTTACAATGCGCATGTCTCAGTAAACATGCTACCATTTTTGTATTTCAATTCCGTATAGATTAAGTAAACAATGCGAACCACATGCTTCATAGTGCCTGTTTTTGGATTTGGTAGCAAAATGACTGGAAGTACATGTACAAGGGATCTACATTTGATTGAAGAAAGCACTATTTTCTGAAATATAATAATACCATTATTTATTTATTTATTGGCTTTTATCAGAACATTGGCACAATGTTTCCTGTCTTTTCAAAACAAACCCAGAGTAGGTCTAGACCTACATGCATTTAGGAACAGAAAGATCACACTGCCTCTGAATGTTTTTTTTTTTCCCTTTTTAAAAGCACATAGAATTAATGGTTGGCTGAGAACGGGCCTGTTGGAAAAGCATCACAACTACAGACTGTTGAAATATCCCATTTAGTCTTATTTTTCCAAATTCACTTGTGCTTTTTTAAGGGAAGGAGGTAGGAGTTTTGGGAGGCTTCCAGGGGTCTTCAGAGACTGCACTTAAGGGTCCAAAAGGTTACATTTGGCCCATGGGCTACACTTTGCTCACCCTTTAGTTAACCCTTACATAGAATGTCTGGATTTGATGATTTCACCTAAACCTGAATTTTGCTGGCACCTGTTCATCTAAAAGAGCACTGAAGTTCTCAAAGGATATTCTATTTTTTATATCACACAGAATCAACATACCCATTGAAAAATCTGTCACTTCCTTCAGTTTCTTAATTCGAGATACATCTGTTCAAGATCTTGATGATCCAATCATTTTGTGTGTGTGTGCTTTTAGAGAGACAGAGCTGGGTGTCACCAGCATACTGATATTTCCCAACCCCACGGCTTGCCCATGTTACCCATGATCAGTTAGCATTGAACAACAGTGGGAGAGGGTATGAGGGACTGCTATGCTGCCATTCTCCTTTCCTGCTGCTTCTCACAAACTGAAAGTCTGCCAGCTGCTAGGTTGACCAAGTGAAAAAAATGCTAACAGCTGTGCAGATGACCAGTTACTTAGCACCATGGAAATGCTGCAGACTCAGCAGTGGGGGTGGGGGGGAGCAACACTGATTTAAAAGCTAATAGTGTAGTGGTAGGAGAGTACACAGTCAGAGTGGGGAGGTATGGGATTTGTCTCAGTCTAGGAAGGCTGCCACCAAAAGAGACGAAGGCAGGAGGATGTGGGAGAGCCAAGCAAGCACCACAAAGACAGAAGCTTTCCAAGGAAGAGGGAAAGGATATCTTGGAGGGATTCCCCAGTGTGCTTTCTCCAGGGATTTTTCTCCCAAGTTCATGAAGCCCAGTTTGGGCAGTTTCTCCACTCTACAGAACAGCTCTACAACCCTGAATTACCATGAAGAGCTTGAGGAGACTATTTGCCTTACCTGCTGACTCAGTGTGAATGTGTGATCATGAGGGTGTGGCTTTGCATTGCCTTATGCACCTAACTCTGCTTAGCCTGGAAACTGGGGAAATTTTGCACAGACTTAGGCTGCATCTGCACTGCTGAAATAATCCAGTTCAACACCACTTTAACCACCATGGCTCAATGTTATGGAATCCTAGGATCTGTAGTTTGTTGTGACACCAGAGCTATCTGACAGGAAAGGCTACATTGCTCACAAAACCACATATCTCAGAATTCCATAGATTGAGCCATGACAGTTAAAACAGTGTCAAACTCGATTATTTCTGCAGGGCAGATGCAGCCTTAGCCTTCTGACTGTTGGAAGCAAAGAGACATCAACACTTGTAAAGTGATTAGTGAGAGGGGAGTCTAAATAATGCCTGCCCTTTTGTTTTCTCCTCTCTGTATTTTTCTTTTGTCGATGTGCTCAAGCCTTTTGCTTCCTTCTTACCTGTAGATGTCACTTCCCCCTCTTCTCTCAAGAAGTTAGTCTGTTTGTTCCTTTTGTCTGGATGGAGCACCCATGAGGCTCCAACCTCAACAAAGGATGCTAGTTCCCAGAAGGTGGTGCTGGGGGACTGTTGTTCAGACTTTTAGCCATTAGCCTGTGGAGTTACATAGGGGTCAGTAGTGTCCCCTAAGCTTTTTAACATCTACATGAAGCCACAGGGAGAGGTCATCCGGAGCTTTGAGGTTGGGTAACATCAGTATGCTGATGACACCCAGCTCTGTCTCTCTCTTACAACTGATACAAAGGAGGCTGTGGTAGTACTGAATCATTGTCTGGATTCAGTAAAGGACTGGATGGGGTAAACATACTGAGGCTTAATCCAGATAAGACATAAGTGGTGCTGGTCAATAGGAGAATCAACCTGGGATTGGGAATGCAGCTTGTTCTGGATGGGGTTGCACTCCCCCTGGAAGATTAGGTTCATAATTTGGGGGTGCTCTTGGACCCAGCACTGCTCCAGGAAAGCCAGGTTGCTGGTGGCCAGCAGTGGCCAGGAGTGCTTTTGCCCAGCTTTGGTTGGTATGCCAGTTGCACCCTTTGTCAAGGAGGGCAGATGTGGCCACAGTGGTTCATGCCTCAGTTACCTCCTGATTAGACTACTGTAATACACTCTACATGGGACTGCACTTGAAAAATGTTCAAATGGTGCAAAATGCTGCAACCAGATTGGTGCCAGGCATTTTAGAGGCTATATAACACCAGTCCTGCAAGAACTGCACCGCCTACCAATCTGCTTCTGAGCTCAATTCACAGTTCAGGTGTTGACCTACAAAGCCCTAAATGACTAGGGGCCAGGATATCTGAAAGACTGCCTCCTTCCATATGAGCCAACCAAAAACTTGAACTCTTTAGTGGAGGCCCTGTTGCATGTCCCAACACCTCATATAGCATATAGCAGAAAAAGATAGCATTAGAAATCAAATAGTAGATCCACGAAGTCTATGTCCAATACAAGCTGTTACTAGCAATTTCTCTAAGGAAAAGAAGGGGAATGATGGCACAGATGCTAAAACCCCACTCCTGACCAATCTAACCGGGGGTGGGGGAGGAAGCTGAAATATGCAGCTAAAGCCTAAGGGACTACAGACTAAGACACACATGGATTTTCTTACCCTCTGATGTGTGATATGAAGCTGGGGAGAGCTTCTTGAAAGGAGCATTGGAGAGAGAGTGTTCTATCTTCCTTTCTGGCCGATATACAGCCCTTTTCTAACTTGGGGGCTGTCACCTAGAGTGAAAGCAACACCTCTGGGCAAGGAAAGTCCTACTGGAGGGTTCAAAAGGTCCCATGTGCTTAGAGTGATGAGTGCAAGGCCTATGGCCTGTGTGCAAAGGGCAGATGCAAACGTGAGCTCTACCTTTTACCCTCTGGGCACTGGTAATGACTCAGATGGCCTGCGAGAGATGAACAATGGAGCTGCACACCTGAAACAATGCCAATGAAATACAGACAGAGGCCTATTTAGGGTTGCCCAATATCTCTGGAAACTTCACAATACCTTACAATGGTTGTACCAGTCTGAGTCAGTTTGGCAAGGTCTCCTATTCAGTATAGGTAAGCACTCACTACTCTCAATAAGACCATTTCCTTGTCAGCAGGAGGGGAAGATTCCAGTTTGTACTTTGAAATGATGGACAGAGGATCCAGGCTTTTCACCCCCCTACCCTTCCAATATCTTCCAATATATGCCTCATACTATGTGTGCAGACTCTGGCAATAGGCAGCTTCCTGCCCTAAGCATCAAAACCTACTTGCAATTCATATGTATCAAGCATAACTCATAACATCATAAGAGCCAGTCTATGGGGGCTCTTCTAACCCAGTATAGGTCAACTTCTTTTGTCTATCTCCTTGACTATCCTAAGATGGATCGCCTGAGACAATAAACATACGTTCTTGTTTTACTTTTTTTACCCTACAAGTTCATCCAGGGTCATCTCTATTGTTTCTACCACAAGCTCATGTTGCACTATCTCCACTGTACTCTGCTTAATACAGATTCCAAATATTCCTACACTGATTAAGTGGACTGGATTCCATGAAAGCTTATGCTAGAAATTTATTTGTCTCATTTACTCTCAAAAGGGCTACAGAATTTGAAACTCTAATAATGATAATACCTAACAATAACACTACAATTACACCATCCATTAAACCTTCCCTCAGAGGCACTAGAGAATATTCTCTAGGCAATGGGCAGGACAAACAGCCTTACACAGACACCCCGAACAGGGGCACGTCTGTGTAGGATCAGCCTCTTCTCAGTGTCAGCAAAGTCAGGCCCATGAAGAAGGGTATATTTATGTAAATCTGGGCCTTCAAGAGCTCCCTCTCTCACACACTTTCTCTCCTTCTAACACACACCTGATAAAGTGGGTTGGAATCCATGAAAGCTTATGCTACAAACCTCTTTCTCAAAGGTGCTACAGGATTCTTTTTTATCTTTTTATACTGAAACAGTTTAACATGGCTATATTTTTGGAAATTGCCTGGAGGATTAGCTCAGAAGGACTGATCACTGTCCTGACCTCATATCAGAATGCAAGGTAGGAAGTGAATGGTCTCAGGCTCTGAAGTGCTTTGAAGCCAATGTACCTCAGTGCAGTGGAATTCCAGCTTGTCTCTCCTTCATGTATAGAGCAGTGGTTCTTAAGCTGTGGTACAGGGATCCCCCAGGGGCTGCAATGTCCCCATAGGGGGCCCGTGAAGGTTTGAAGGCTGCTTGGCCCACCTCCTCCCTGCAGTGGAGTGGCCGTGTGACAGGAGCCAAGGCAAAGGCTAGCTGGCTGACTTGGCCTGTGCATTGCCATTCAATCCTCTCCAGCCACAAACTTGCAGGAAGAAGCAGGAGAAGTCTTCCCTCCGCCCTCCCCAGCACCTTTGAGGGAAGGTTTAATGGATGGTGTAATTGTGTTGTTGTTGTAGTTGTTGTTAGGTATTATCATTAGGGTTTAAATCTTGAGTTAAGTCTTGGGGGTCCACGGCAACAAAAGATATTTAAAGGGGGTCCCTGGTAAAGAAAAGTCTAAGAGCCACTGCTATAGAGCCTAAGGAGATTATCAGATGCAACTAATGTGGTGCCATAACAACACCAATAGAATGCAAAAGGATGCCAATATCAGACTACAATGTCCTTTTACGTTCTGCTGGCGTTACTATGGCGTTATATTTAATTGACGGGCTAAGCCATCAATAGATTCCATTCTGTTTCTGTGCTGGCATTGTTGGCATTTGAAATCTCGTGCCATTGTCCTGCCAGGAATACAGTGTCAATGGTCGGTCCTGCCAGAACACTACTGGCTGGGATCGTGAAAACAAGATAGGCTACCCTCTTTTTAAGAAACTCCCCAGTTACTTGTTATTTTTAGTGTGTCTATGTGCTTGCGTAAACTTTTTTCTTGTTATTTTTCTTTTTCTTTTTGAATTTTCTGCACTCGCATCTTCTCATGAGAATGGGTGAGATTTTGATTCAGGAAGTGAACAGAGCTCCGTTAGAGCTCCCTTCATGACTAGGCTGCCTTTGGATGCAAGAGAAGGTAAGTCTGATGGGGAGGTTTATTGTGCCAAGACAGGGACACGATTGGAGATTGTGGGGCAGGAATGCTTTTTGCGTTCCTGTCTGATAATCTCCTAAGTGTTGATGCATATCCTTCAACATTTCACAGATGAAAACTGAGACCACCATCCTCTTTCCTCCTCCTGTCACAGTGGCTGCTCTCAAAGCAGCCACAACTGCTGTTGCTGTTTCTGTCATGGCCTTGCCTCTGCCACCGCTGCCATCTCCTCACCCCTCCCTCCAAGCCCTGCCCAAGCACCAGCTGTTGCTCCTCAACCACCCAATCACTTGGCTGGGGGAGCAGTATGGGGCTGGGCGAAACTGAGCAGGGCTGGGCTGGAGAAGCAGCACCATCAGCTTGGACAACTGTAAGGTGTTACCAGTTGGCATGGTCAGTGACAGCTAGGTTAGGTGGAGGAAGTGGCAGCAGCAAACCTCTCTCTCTGGCTTTTCTTCACCAATGAAGATTCAGGAAGGACTCATCCCATGCTTTCTGCAAGCGCGCTGATGACTAAAAAGGCCAATTCGGGATAAACAAGTCTGGTTGCAGAAAGCACAGCAGAAGGTCTCCTTGGGTGATGTTTCCAGGTTGTGATTCTTTCTGCGTTGTGGTTTCTCTTCAAGACTTGTTCGACGTGAGTTCTCAACTAAGGCTGCAGCATTGTGGATAGTGTGTCTCCATGTCTCCCGATGTGAGGCCAGGGCGGACCATTGTTGGTGATCAATTTGGCCGAGCCTGAGATGTTGTTTCAGGGAGTCTTTGTATCGCTTTTTTGGAGAACCCCCTTACGCTGACCCATGGCGACTTCACCAGAGTACTATTTTTCGGAGGCGAAGGTCTTCCATCCTAGAAACATGCCCTGCCCAGCGCAGCTGTGTTCTCAATATCATGGCCTCAATGCTGGTGATCCCTGTTTGCTCAAGGACAGCAGCAAACCTAGGCCCTGTCTATATGAGGGGGAGGGAAATACAATCTGCTCTGAAGAAATAGCAATTTGCAACACTGGGACCTGTCTTAATGGTTAATAGAGCCCCCATAAACTTTGTGTGCCCCCTAGCCACTGCTGCCACCATTTTTTAAAAAGTTTACCATGGTGTGCACAAGCTATATTTCACATTTACAAAATAAAAAAGGAATGAAATAGATGAAAAGATTGTGGTTTTATTGCCTTACCGATCTCTTGCTTAGACGAAAATCCAACATGGCAGCTGCAGGAAATTTCCCTGTTTGCAAGCCTTTCCTTCATGCGTGTCCAGTCAATCAGCTTACATTGCCTCAGCACAGCAATGTGAATCTGACTGTCTTTACAATTGAACATTCACATCCCCTACAGAGCTTTTAAAAAACTCTGGGGATTTAAAAAAAAAAACCTACAGTGGATTTGGCTCCCCCCCTTCCGAATAAGCTGTGTCGATGCGAATGTCCATTTAGACAGATTGCCTTCCATGCGATTTCTATGAGGATTATTTTCACTACATATTTAGACAGGACCATAAGGTGGCAACATGGCCCTTAGCAAAGGCAGCACTAAGGTGGAGGAAGCAGTGACAGAAACTTTGCCCTTAGCAAGGGCAGCTCCTTCTTGGATGGAGGAAGCAACAGCAACAAAGATTATGGGGAGGGCAGTGCACAGCAGTAACCATGATAATGGAGGCTACTGCTTTCTATTCTTTCTCCTCTTGTGAGATGCAAGGCAAGATGGAAGCAACCCCAGACCTGCTATTAGCAACACCACCGCTGCCGCTACAGTGCCCTTCAACTCAGCACTAGAATCATAGAATCATAGAATTGTAGAGTTGGAAGAGACCACGAGGGCCATCCAGTCCAACCCCCTGCTACGCAGGAAATCTTGATCAAAGCATCCCCAACAGATGGCAATCGAGCCTCTGTTTAAAGACCTCCATGGAAGGAGACCCCACCACGCTCCGAGGGAGTGTGTTCCACTGCTGAACAGCTCTTACTGTCAAAAAGTTCCTCCTCATGTTGAGGTGGAATCTCTGTTCCTGGAGCTTGCATCCATTGCTCCATGTTCCAGTCTCTGGAGCAGCAGAAAACAAGTCTGCTCCATCCTCAACGTGACACCCCTTCAAATACTTAAACAGGGCTATCATATTGCCCCTTAACCATCTTTTTTCCAGGCTAAACATACCCAGCTCCCTAAGTCTCTCCTCATAAGGCATGGTTTCCAGACCTTTCACCATTTTAGTTGCCCTTCTCTGGACATGCTCCAATTTGTCAATATCTTTTCTGAATTGTGGTGCCCAGAACTGGACACAGTATTCTAGGTGAGGTCTGACCAAGGCAGAATAGAGCGGCACTATTACTTCCCTTGATCTAGACACTATACTTCTATTGATACAGCCCAAAATCGCATTGGCCTTTTTAGCTGCCGCATCACACTAGTTCCATGCAAGCTGGGACTAGCTCTTAGCCAAGGAAGGTCATGGTGATGGTGACAGCCCTGACAGTAGCATAACCCAGGGCACTCCCACCTTGCTTCATGCCCCAGGAGGAGGTGTCTCCTGTCATCCTGGTCACTGCTGTACACCACCACCAACATGTTGCTAAGGGCTGAGTACTTGTGCTCATCTTTGTTGCTGCTGCTTCCTCCACCCAGCAAGCTTGCTAAGGGCTGAGTTTCTGCCTCCTCCTCCTCCTCCTCACTTCCTCTATCCAGCCTCTCTGAACCTTCACTGGCTGTTGCTAATGGTAGTGCCCCATCTTCGCCTGAGGAAGAGCCTCTTGAGTTGGTGGTGCTGTAGACATCTTACCACATAATTACATTCCTTGCTTTAAAAAAAAAAAGAGCAAACCTTGGAACAGGGTGGGGGAATTTGGGACATTTAAAAACCAATTGAAAAAGCAGAAAGGCGGATAAATAAGCACGTCTGTCCCACTGAAAGGTTATGATTACAAGCTCCTTGCCTTCGAGGGAATGGTGGAGTCATAAGCAGACTGAGTGGACGCAACAATGGCCTGACCACAGACTCCCATGCTATGGGAGCAGTGTTTTCTCTCTTTAAATTATGGTAATGCATTAATCACTTCTGCATGTAGAAATTAGCAGATGCAGTTTTAATTCATATTTATGTTCTGTTTTGTCTTCCTCTTTTTTCCCCCTTGATTTTCTGTTTTAATGATATATAGCTATGCTGCATCTTCTACACAAAGAAGGAACTGCCAGGATTTTGGCAGCCACACTGTCCCCTCTGCACACACCACAGGACCTTGTAGGGCTGCATCAACTGCTGTGCCCCCAAAGACATTTTTTTGTAACTTCAAACAAACAAACAAACCGTGAATTCAGAATGCACTTGCATCCTTGGGGGGGGGGCTTGGGCAGTTTTAGGCCTTTTTTAAAAACCAGGAAGTACCATTAGAACTTCCAGTTTTACTTCTTGGTTTTACAAAAGGCCTCTTCTAGGCTGCATCTGCACCACAGCAATAATCCAGTTTGACACCACTTTAACTGCCATGGCTCAATGTTATGGAATTCTGGGATTTGTAGTTTTGTGAGATATTTATCCTTCTCTGTCAGAGAGCTCTGGTGCCACAACAAACTACAAACCCCAATATTCCATAGCATTGAGCCATGGCAGTTAAAGTGGTGTAAAACTGGATTATTTCTATAGTGCTGATGCAGCCTCAGCCCCCTTCCCAAAACATGGTGAAATTGCTTCCCCCTGGGGGCATTTTTAGTTTAAAGAATAAAATATAAATTGAGGGTGCAAGAGACATCTGAGGGTCTCAAAAGCAGCTTTGAGGCCACATGTGGCTTGTGGTCTACACTTTGCCCACTTTGCACTTTGCCCACTTTGATCTGCTATATCTGCCTGCCCCCTTCCAAGAGACCTAGCAATACTAACACCTTATCTACAGTACATTCAAGAGGTTGTAGGACTCCTGGTACATACCCTCCAACTGTCCTGATTTGGCAAGGACACTCTCATTTAATTCTCTGCTGTCCCACTTTCTCAGCTGCTTTTAAAATGTTTCAATTTCTCTCCCTTTCTCCCACTTTACTCCTTCATCTTCAGCTTGCATCAGTTGCTGTAAACTGAGTTTCAAGTGCAAAAGCAGTCTATACTCAGCACAAGGAAGAAGACAGGAAGAGATGGAGTCTTGCCCTTCCTGGTAGGTTCATTTATTTTGTTTTTTTCTTTCCTTTTTTCAAGCTTTCCTAAACTCAGTACATAAATTGCAGAGCTTTTCTATTTAAAACAGTAGTTTTGCATATTCCTCCCCACTTACAACATTTTAGTTCTTGTTTCCTGGCCACACCCTTTTGACCACACTCTGATGTTGCCTGGCAACATATGTCCCACTTTTTAGCTGTGAAATGTTGGAGGCTAAGCTGCCATAAGAAGGCATTATTTTTGAAGTTGGCTGTTCCTTTGATTATGGATCTTAAAGGTGGAATTAGAGCCTAATGAACATTCTAACTTCAAATTGTTCACACATTCATAGGAGAAGTGAGGAGGCAAAAAGAAAGAAGGAAAGAAAGAAAGAAAGAAAGAGACATAGAACTTCTTAATTTTTATTTTTTATTATTTTATTTATTAGCTATTTATACCCTGCTCTTCAGCCACAAGGCTATGAGAGCGGCTTACAAATTGTTTTAAGCAATAGCAATTTACACATCTACACTGCAAGAAGCAGCTTCCAATGTGCGTTAGCGAATAGCCCCCATGGACCAGGTACTCATTTTACCAACCTACGAAAGGATGGAAGGCTGAGTGAACCTTGGAGCCCTCTGGAATCGAACTTGCAACATGGTGACTTGCAACACTGGCATTTAACCACTGCACCACCAGGACTCCTTTAATGACTTTGGGGTTTTTTTCAGGGATGCCAGACTCGAATCTTTGTTTTTAGCAGAGATACTAGCCTGTGGAGTTACTAGGCCAGTGTGACCTGACAGTGTCACCTGGTTCCGTTTGGCCTCTCCGCACCCGCCTAGTGCTGGCACTGATGCTAGCTCAATCTGAGAGTGCTGTTTCTTTTAAAACTTTCCCCACTTTCCTACTTGCTTTAAAAGGGGTTTGCCACTGTTTCTCCAGCAGTAGTGATCCTCCTCAATCAGGGTCCCTTTGGGCCCACTACACATTAAAGTGTGGTGGAATGAGATGCCACTGATGAGGAGGATCACTGCCACTATGGAAAAACTGTTCAAAAGAAAGGATGAAAAACAAGTTCTGATAGAATAAGGAAGTGCTGACTGTGTCACTGCCTCTGGCTGCTAAAAATGTTAAGTTCCTCCTCTGAAATGGAAAAAGAACCACTACATCTTCAGGAAACTGGAAACATTTTCCCTTTTGAAAGGGAAAGGAAGAAAAAGAAAAATGGGCGAAATGTTTTAAAGGAAATGTGATGTACTGCCTTTCTGAAAGGCAAGCTGAAAAGGCCTCGGTGTTCGCAGGCTACCCGGGTTGGAAGCAGAACCTAGTTGGAATAGTTGGGTCCCATCACCTCCTCAAATGGTCCTTTGTCTTCAGGGCAATCTTAGGCTTATTCCAGTTATATAATTAAGTTTCTTTGAAGTTAGATGCTGCTCTATGTTCAAGAGATTTTAATACATGACTGCTATTCTCCCTGTAGTGCACATCCAGAGGCATTTCCTTCTTTTGTAGCTTTGCAGGATTAACTGGGGTATGTTAATCTAAATGGCTTTGGAGGCAGCACGTGGCCCATCTCTGGCTTAGTTTTGTACCTTTATGCCTTGCCCTTCTTCCAATAGAGCTCAAAAGCAGCAGCCCATAGGCTTTGCCAGCCAGCCATTGGCCAGAGCCAGGTAAGGTTAACCCTATCTGTGTTCATCATGTGTTCTGGAACTGCTGGATTACCCAGAGGGACACAGGCAATCCTCTCCTCCCCTCATTTTCAAAAATCTTTGAAACTATCATTCAGTATTTAAACAAATTGAACAAATCTCAAGTAACAATGTGTCAGTGTTTTTTTTGTTTTTGTTTTTTTTTAGTGTTGCAAGTGCTGAAAGGCTGACTATTCATTTGAAATGTGGTACTGGAGGACAGTTCTATAGATAACACAGACTGCCAAAAAAGATAAATGAATGAGCCCTAGAGCAAGTCAAGCCTGAACTCTCACTAGAGGCCAAGATGACTAAACTGAAGCTGTTGTACTTTGGACAAACCATGCTAAGATGCAACTCGTTGGAAAAAACAATAATGCTCAGTAAAGCAGAAGGCAGTAGGAAAAAAGGAAGACTGTACTAGAAGTGGATTGACTCAATAAAGGAAGACACAACCCTAAGTTTGTAAGATCTGAGCTGAGCTGTTGATGACCTGTGCTCTTGGAGGTCTCTCATTCATAGGGCTGAAGTTAACTTGATGGCAGACAATGAAAACATCTACAAAGGACTGACTAATTTCAGGCATGGCTACATAATTATAACAGTAACAGCCACAAAAGCTGCTCACAAAAGTTATCTATGATATGTATGTGGAAGATGTGGCAATTGTCACCAGAGGAACTTGTCATGGGTGCACCAAACATTCACGTGGTGCACCAAACATTCAAGGCAGCACCTAAATCATACTTAAAATCATACTTAAAAGGATTACTATGTTGGAAAGATGGTCAAATGGGCAGAAAGGCTGTGATCAGCTCCTCAGCTTAACATCTCTACATTTCAGGAGATAAAGGAGTGAGGTCAGACACATTCCTTGGGGCATGCTCGCTTCCTCTTGCTATGAAAAGTGTGACAGCCTGCGCCCGGGGTAGCCCCTTAACCAGCCGGTGGTGGTCCTGCAGGGGTAAAGCCCACCCGCGATGCGCCCGTTCTCTGGGTCGCTGAAGGCACTCAGGGCGCGAACCCAGGCAAAATGCCTGTTCACCTGGGCTGCCGCCGTTCCGACTCCCACCCCCGCCCCAAGGGCACCCCTCTCCAACCGCCGCCGCAGCGGTCCTGACAAACAGAAGGCACTGCAGGCTGTCAACGGCTGCCAGATAAGAAGGAGGAGGCGAGGAGGCCTTTTATATCCTCCGGCCCTGCCCCTCACCTCTGTTGCAGGCGACACAGCCTGTGACGTGAAGCCTGGTCTCAAGGCCGCAAATGGCGGCAAAGGCGGCTCCCCGGCCCAAGCAGCTCAGCCGCAAGGCGAGGAGCCAAATTTGCTGCACTTGCCTTGCTTCTCTAATGTTGGAACATCCAGAGCACAGTGGACAACTGTTGGCGGGTTATGAGGCCACATGGGTCTGCCAGGGAAACTTGGTGGGCCTTAGCACACTGTTGTATCCTCAGCAGGAAATTCTCTTTACCACTCTGAATAGCCAAGGGAGCAGGGGAAAATTTCACCACAGTTTGGGCTCATTTTTTTTTTGATCAATAATGAGGGAATCATTTATGATTGGCAAAAAGTGATAAGTAAGTTCATATGGGCGGGGAGGAAACTGAGAATAAAACTAAAATACCTTCAAGATGTATGGGAAAGGGGAGGCCTGGGATTACCAAACCTGAAATTATATTTGCATGCCAGCTGTCTTAATTGGATTAAATTATGGGTTAACATCGAGAAAGAAAACACTTTGGAAGTAGAGGGATATAAGCTAAGATTCAGCTGGCATGCATATTTATGCTATAATAAAGAGTTGGTCAATCAAGAATTTAATGATCATTTTATAAGAAGACCTTTACTCAGAATATGGAAAAAAATATAAACAAAGAATACTACAAAAAACAGCTACTTGGATCTCCCCGCATGAAGCATTCTACCGTAGAGAAAAAATCCCAGGGGTTAAGTGGTTAAGGTATAAAGATTTAATAAAGTGGAAAGGGGATAAATTGGAGATAAAAACACAGGAAGAATTAAGTGAGGAAGGTATTAAATGCCATTGGTGGGTATATAGACAGTGTTGAGAAAAGCTAAGACAGGATATAAGGTTTTTTGGAATAAAACAAAATAATATGGAAATAGAAGAAATTATGTTATCAGAAGAATCTAAGGCATTATCCAAATTGTATAAAGTTTTATTAGATTGGGAATGTGAAGATGAAACAGTTAAAGAACCCATGATTAAATGGGCAAAGAATATAGGAACACCAATTCTGTTAGAGCAGTGGGAAAAATTATGGAATAACACGATGAAATTGACAGTATGTCAAGATATAAAGGAAAACTGCTGGAAGATGTTTTTCAGATGGTACATGACACCGGATAAATTATCAAGAATATATATAAAAAAATGGGAAACAGATGTTGGAAGTGTAAGGAAGAAGTAGGTACATTCTTCCATTGCTGGTGGTCATGTAAAAAAGCACATAAATATTGGTCAGTAATACATGACTCGATTGAGAAAATAATCAAGAGGAAATTTCAAATGCGACCAGAAATTTACCTGTTATGTATATTTGACGATTCAGTAGATAAGAGTGTGGCAAAAATATTATTCAATCTAATAATTGCTGCCAGAATAACATACGCTAGGCATTGGAAATCAGAAACTATACCCTTGAGAGAGGAATGGTTAATTAAAGGGGTAGAAATGATATATTTGGACAAATTAACACGAGTCATTAAAAATAATGGTATGGAAAACTTTGAATTAGAATGGAAGGAATTTAAAGAATATATGACTGAAATATGGGTTAGTTGGATTAAAGCAGGTTTTCTTATGTGAAAAGAAAACAGAGGATTCCTGGTGTTAAAATAGAAAAAGTACAAAGGGAAATGCTGTTACCATAATAAATAAGGTTCAGAAAGGCATAGATAGGATAAGTAAAGAAAATGAGGTGATAATTTCTTAGTGGGAAGCAGTGCATGATACAAGATTGAATGTATGGATAGATCAGCATGGATATATATGTATGTGGATATACATATACGAAAGTATAGATGGTTATATGCTTATAGCTGATTACCTGGAAGAGGTATGGGAAGGAACGAGTATGGTGAAAACGGTTGTAATAAGGAGAGATTGAAGGTAGTGTAATATGTTTTTAGTTTATAGAAGAAAAACAGAGGAGTATAAGAGAGATTTAGAAGTGATAACAGGATGGTTTAAGAGTGTATGTGTTATGTAAATGGATGTATAAGGAATAAGAAATGTATAGGCGTTGGACTGAATTTTGAGATGAACTGATTGTTTACAGTGTGTAATTTGGAGAAACGACAATAAAAATATATACTAAAAAAAAAAAAAAGTTTGGGCTCATTTTGAACCATTTTTGTCCCAGGGAAGGCCTTTTTCCCCAAGAGAAAGTGACCCAGAATTGGGAAAAAAATGATGCTTCCTAGGTTTAAAATTAGGTCATCAATTTGGGTGTGAAAAATATATTTTTGTAAAAACAGTTTTGGGAGTAATTGTGGCTTCATCTCATCCTAGTTATCCTCAGAACTGTTTTTATTTGGTGGCCCTAATCAGTCTCTCCACAGTTCACACCATGTTACAGTATTTCTATCAATTATCTTCTGTAATAATTCTTGATTCCATGCTCATATATTCTGCTTATTCTCAGTAGTCATGTGATATTTTTACACTTTGTCTCATTATGAATTTATTAGCACAATGTTTTTAATAGTCACAGATGCCTGTTTCATAAGTATTCCATAAAGAAATACTTTGAAGAGAAAACCTGTCATTTCTCTGACCCCTTTCACTCAAAACATAACTGAAATTTTAAAGCGCTAGATTAGCCCCTTACAGTGGCTACTAGCAAACTGTTTATTGTTTGTGTAGTTACTTCTGTGAAGTAACTTCTGCTTCTGTGAAGATAAGCTGAAAAAAGTACTGTACAAATATCATTATACAAACATAATTGGAAACTATCCCTTTATGAAATGCAGTCTTGTATATCTAGTTCAGGAAATTCAGATTGCTTTAAATTGTGTTGACTCATTGTAATTTTATACTTTGCTTCTTGTGGAACTGGGCAGTGATTCATGACTGAACCATAGGTTTTCTTTTGTATGTCACACATTGTTAGAAAAGAAACCACAAAGGCTGCATGCTCTCCACATGTCTTTCCCATAAACGAGGAGGTATCAAATATTTTCCAAATAATCAGAGCCCTCAAAAATCATCCTGTGATTCAAGATGTCTGTGCTATTTTGTCTTGAAAAAGAAATATTTCAAAGCACTTTATATATACTCTCTCTCTCTCTCTCTCTCTCTCTCTCTGGCTTTTCTTCGCAAACAAAGATTCAGGAAGGACTCATCCCACGCTTTCTGCAAGCGTGGTGATGACTAAAAAGGCCAATCCAAGATAGACAAGTCCGGTTGCAGAAAGCACAGCAGAAGGTTTCCTTGGGTGATGTTTCCGGGTTGTGATTCTTTCTGTGTTGATGTTTCTCTTCAAGACTTGTTCGGCATGAGTTCTCAAATAAGGCTGCAGCATTGTGGATAGTGTGTCTCCATGCCTCCCGATGTGAGGCCAGGGCGGACCATTGTTAGTTATCAATTTGGCCAAGCCTGAGATGTTGTTTCAGGAAGTCCTTGTATCACTTTTTTTGGAGTGCCCCTCTTACGCTGACCCATGGTGAGTTCACCGTAGAGTACTATTTTGGGGAGGCGATGGTCCTCCATCCTAGAAACATGCTCTGCCCAGCGCAACTGTGTTCTCAATATCATGGCCTCAATGCTGGTGATCCTTGCTTGCTCAAGGACAGCAACATTCGTCATAGTCAGTCCAGTGTATATTTAGGATTGTGCATAGACAGTGCTGATGGAAGCGTTCGAGGAGTCGTAAGTGGTGGCGATAGGTGACCCATGTTTCAGACCCATAAAGGAGAACAGACAGTACAATGGCTCTATACACACTGATTTTTCTGTTTCGCCTCAGGTGTTTATTACTCCAGACTCTTTATATACTTTATATACAGAGGAAAGCTATAAGTAGCTGATGAGGAAATATGGAATTTTTTGCCTTAAAATCAGCTCACATCTCAATATATTGTCTATGGAGTCTTTCATAGAGCACCATGATTCAGTTTAAACTGATGTGGCAACATCCAATGGATTCCTTTCATTTGGAGTCTGCTGAGATTAGAACTCTCTGACTAAGAATTCTAAATGCCTTTCCCTAAACTGCAAATCTCAGGATTCCATAGGATGATGTCATGGTGGTTAAAATGGAATCAATCATGCTATAATTGTGCAATGTGAAAAGATCTCCTGAATAACAAACACTTGAATAACAAAAAAGAGACATTGGGGCAGACTTGGCAAACTGGTTTCATTGTATGGATGTAGCAGGTCGGTGTTCAACACTGCCCTCCTCCTGGAATCCAGCAATCTATCTTTCTCCTAATGCTGGCAGAACATGGGACTGGTTCACCCAACTGTCACTGCATTTTAATGGCCATAATATCTTATAAGGGAGTCAGCATAGTGTAATGGTTTGAGTTTTGGATTAGTATCACTGGTCATGGAAACCCACTGTGTTACCTACCCTGACACCCCCAGCCCCACATCAATATTAATAATTGGCAATATTTAATAATTAGATCAAATGTGGCCTCCATGCATTGCCACCATTAAAGCTGGGAAATTCCAACAAATTGCAAAGACTAGTGTTCAGACTCAGTCAGGTATGCACTTAAGGAGAGGCTGCCGAAATTCCAAAGAAATGTTAATTTGCAAGGCAGCTGAAGGCACGAACACCTGGCTAATCTGATCAGCCAAAACTGGGAGATGCAAACCTGTAAACAACGCTCATTCCTTCACCCTTCCCAAACAAAGGAAGTTGCTTTCCCACATTCAGTTGCAAAGTATCCGCATATTAACATATCCGGAGTGCCTTTGTCTCTCCTGAGGCAGCTCTAAAGAGCATTGTCTCCTACTATGGATTCCATCCCCTGAACACAAATATGGACTATAAATATCCTTTCAAAACCCCACTCAAGCACTCACAGATCCCCTTCCTGTGGACACTACATCCATCTGTGCAGCCATTCCTAATCGGGACCCCCACTCTTCTGGTTTCTTCTGCAACCTCATTTCTACAGGACAGGTGTTGTATCTTCAACAAACTCCCTTCTCTATTCCACTATCCTAATATCTCCTACTTTATTTGCTAGTCCTGCATGAATGCTTGAAGCCTGAATGTATGCATGAATGTTGTTATTGTTTTTTTCCCAAATAAAATCTACTTATTGTACTGTCCAGCTTAATGTCTCCTCCTGATTATTGGTATGCAAAGGTCAAAAGAACCTCTGCTATCTGTTGCCTCCTCTTGCAAAGCCAAGCTGAGTACATTAATTACCCAAATTAATGTTGATACTTTGAGAGTCTTTAAGACCCCTGAGCATAAAGGATAACAACTGGATTACTTTGGGCAAGTCACACACTCTCAGCCCAAGAAGAAAGTGATGGAAATCTCCTCTGAAAAAATCCTGCCAAGAAACCCTAGGATACAGTCACAATAAGTCAAAGTCAACCTGAAGGTGCAATGTAATGTTTCTATGTACTATATCTATGCCTAAAATATATTGACATTTCAAACAGTTGGTAACTGCTTGATCATTGTCCCATCAAAGATAAGGTAGGGGGGCATGTAGACTGAATCTCAATGATTTCCCCAGCTTCTGCCCACGCAAAAGCTCATTGGAACTCCAAAATACTTGAGCAATCTAGTCACAGTAACTTGATAAGACCATGAGCACAGTAAGGCGTATTTGACCTTTTGCAGTTTTGTAGCCTGATGGATCCAGCTGAGTTTGGAACATGATGGCTGGCATCCTTTTGATGCATTACAGTGGTGTAATTAGAACATACACCATTGCAACTTGCTTTTTGTTGTTGTGGAGGTTGGAATTCTCTACTGATTATGCAGTGAGCAAAATCTCCCCCATCACACCCACATTTGCTCAGCTGCAGCTCCTTCAAACCTGCCCATTTCCTGGTTGGTGGAGAGTGTGGGGAGCAACAGCCAAGTGTCTGACTATTTTCCTGTAGCTGGATGCAAAGCAATAAAATCATACACAGGGAACTCCAGAGGATCCCAGAGGTCCTTGTGGGTGCCTGTTGCTGTGCATCCAGTTACGGGAAAAGAACTTGACACCTGTCTGCTACTCCCCCTGCTCTCCATCCACTGGTAAATGTTCAGGTTTGGAGAGCTGCAGAAGAGAAAAGGTGAACGGAGGAAGGAATGGGCAGGAGACTATGCTAGCTGTGTCTCATCTCCCAATGCAAGATTGTTGTCAGCCTTTAAAAAGTCATCTGCAGAAAGGAATTGGAGCAGATTCATAGAAGGATAATAAGGATGACAAGAGGTATGGGGAACAAAACATGGGGAAAGGTTGAAGGAGCTGGGCATGTTCATCTTGGTGAAGAGTGAGGAGTGAGATGCCTGTACTCTTTAAATACTTCAAGGACTATCATAGAGAGGAAGAGGCAGGTCTGTTTTATGCTGCCCTAGAGGGTAGTACCAGGTCTAATAAGTTACATGAGAGTAGATTCTGATTGAAAGTTAGAAGGAATTTCTTGACTGTAAGAGCAGTTTGGCAATGGAACCAATTACTTCAAAAACAGGCTGGATAACTACCTGCTGGGTAGGACTTGACCATGAGGCCCCTTCCAACTCTGATTCTATGATTTGTTAATGGTTAGTGAGCTCAGAAAAGTGATTTGTTCATATTAATGTTAGTTGTTGAAATGTTTAATTCATTGCATTAATCATCATGCTAATTGGGAATTTTTAATTCTTACAAAAATCATAGTCTGCACACCAGAGCTCCTGCTCTATGCAAAACCTTCATGGGTTGCAAACCTGTGTTCTCGTCACTGCAAAACCTTTCCAGGGTTTACATAACTCCTTATTTCCAATCACTGATCACTAGAAAGAAAGCAAAAAGCAAAATAATAAGCATGTCAAAGTGCTATTTTTTAATGCCAAAAGATTAATAGGTATTAGTCTTGTTAACTTAAAGGCAAAATGCTAACCCATTTCCCCTTGTTATTCACCCCCTGCCCTCAATTCACATAGTACATTATTCTTGATACAGTCCTTCTAAGCTCTGGGATCAATGCCATTTGGAGGATTATAAAAAAGAAAAGAAATGCCATGCCTGCCATTTGTATGTAACTTTAATTGTGAAATTCCCTCTGTACAGTATTCTGTCACATATTAATTTCAAGATAGAGCAATGTCCTGTCAGGAGACTTGGTTTAGTTATACTAAGCATACCACAAATTTGTTGAATTGGCCTGAAATGAGGAGGTATGTTTCAAAAGCCTGTCAGTTTTTATACTCTGAACAGTCAAGTGGTGCAACTCTTCTTGGACACTGCCACTTCAGAAATGAGGAAAATTAACCTACAGACCAAACTGCATTTAATCCACGATTGCTGTCTCCCTTGATTTATTTTTTAACTGAATTTCAGCTCAGGGGAGTTACCAGCCTGTTCAGACCCCCATGGCAGGAGGAGGGGGATTGGTTTAAGACTTTACCCGAATGTTAATTTCCCCAAGGTGATGTTTGCACTGTCAAGGAAAAACACGGTATCTCCCCCACTCCAATGATATCAGTTCTATATTCTGTATGTGTTTACCTGGAAGGATGCTTTATGCAAAGTTAAAAGAAAGCAAAAACTGGGGAACACCCAATAGAATCTGCAGAAGAAACTGGAGACACCTATCAATGTGCTCAATAAATGAATTGTGTCCTTGAATGTTATCTAACTATCCTTTTTTCCTGACCCTCTACCAAGATAAGAAACTTAAGCTTTAGTTCATGTTTCTTCTATTTCTCCAGTAAATGGTGTGAGGGTTTCAATTTCTGAAGTTAAAGCTCAGATAGATGTATATAGGCAATGTACAAATGTAATAACGATTTCATACATTGCAAAATTATGCATTATTTTATTATGTATTTATATGTTGTCTCTTTTTATGATTTTATATAGCCCCTGACAAAGGCCTTTGAGAGCACATACAGTACAAGTCGAAATGCATTGAGCTTTTTATCAATAAATCATTCATCTATTGAGCACCTAGAGTTGTGTCTCCAGTTTCTTCGGCAAGTTTTGTGCACAGTTCAGCCTTTTTGTGCAAATAATCTTTCCTCCATAGTTCCCCTGCACCAGAGTGCCCCCTTATTGTGAGCTCTTAACTGTGAGCAACCAGAGTCTAGACATATAGAGACTCATGCCCTGTATGTACCTTATCATCTAACTTGGGAATGGGACTCTTAAAGAGCCCAGAGGGCTGCAGCTCATCATTTAGAGCTCCCAGAGAGTCCCAGAGGGCTGCAGCACACCACTGTATTTGTTGCCATTTTGTACAACTGTATTGTACAATATGGGGTCATTCCCAGGTGTGTGGGGGTTTTTTGGTTTTTTTGGGATATGCATGATTCCCACCCTGACCTAACTTATGTTCTGTGTGTTCTCTCCATGGGTCTTTTGCCTATTTCTATGTACAATTGTGAAAGTTGGACAGTGCAGAAAGCTGATAGGAAGACGATAAACTCATCTAAAATGTGGTGCTGCAGAAGAGTTCTGCAAATATTGTGGACTGCTAAAAAGACAAATGGATCCTAGAGCAAATCACTCTCCCTAGAAACCAAGATGCCTAAACTGAGACTGTTGTACTTTGGACATATCACAAGAAGACATTACTTGCTAGAAAAGATGATACAGTAGGAACCCCGTATCTGCTGGGAATTGGTTCGGGGGGGGCATGGATACCGAAACTGTGGATAGTAGCGAACACCATTTAAAATAATGGGACTTCCGGTTTAAAATACCATAGAGTTGCCTTGGATGATCTAGAAAATGGCTAGAGAGGACACATTTTCTAGGAGGACTCTATGGTAGGTATGCTGTTTTGTGTCCTGTGGATAATTGAATCAGTGGATAATGAATCAGTGGATACAGGGGTCCTATTGTAATGTTTGGTAAGGTAGAAGGCAGTAGGAAAAGAGAAGGACTGCAATTCAGATGGATAGACACTATACAATCAAGGAAGCCACACCTGCAACACCTGACCAGGGCTGTTGAAGATAGGGTGACTTGGAGGTCTCTCATTCATAAGGTCACCATGCATTGAAGTTGAATACATGGCAATTAACAACAAAGTCTGTGTGAGAAGGAATCTTTTCTTATGTATTCCCTTTTCAACTGGAAATACTCTTAAGAATGTTTATTTCTTTGTGCTTCAATGACAAGCTAACATAGTGATACTATTACCTTAAGAGGTGGGGGTGCTTTAGAACTCCATCCATGATGCCAAAATTTCTATTATTATTATTTGGGGGAATTATTAGCTCAAACGGAAGCCTGTGAGAGGAGGGTATCTTCAGGGATCTTTTCACCTATGTATACCAGTACTAACTATAGAGAGCACTCCAGTTAAAGTGAAAAAAATAGTTTTATTGGAAATAACACAATGTGAACTCACATACACAACACCTGTGCCTAAGAAGCCCACAAGGCTATAGCAGAGTAAGACATACAGATTAGATAGAGGGAGAAATTAGGGAATAAAGGGGAATAGTTACCAGTCTTCAAGAGAAGCGCTTTCTGCTGTAAAGATACTCAGACAGGAGTCTGAGGGTGGCACAGGAAGCATGCTAATAAAGAGAGTAGCTGAGTTCATCCACCATAGCATACCTTAATATTGTTGTGGGACTAGTATTGTATGAAATAGTATTTATACCCTATTTCATATCCTGAAGGAGTACTTTAGTTATGACAAAGCCTGGATGGATTTCCCACAGGATAGACAAAGGAAACCCAAACTCAACTGATTGTGTTAATTGCTGGGAGATAGAAACTGATGAGTTTGTGACAAGCTTGCAAGGTTAAATGGAGGGGGGTAGAGAAGAGATTTCCATAGGAATAGATTTGGCAATGGTCACTTAATTGTTTGATTGAATCATTGTTGAGATGTCCAAGACTGGAAGAAGGGGGCTTGCCGCTGGACAGAAGGCCATTTTGCAGCTTGGCCGGCCACCCCCTTTCAGCCATCCTTCTCGCCCCCCCTCTCTCCCAGCTTTGTTACCTGAGGGGAAGTGGCTGCATGGTGAGCCCCTGGGTGCCTTTGGGGCTGGGAGGGAGGGGAAAGGACATGGGCCAATCGGGGGTGGCCTGCCTGGCCCCGATTGGCCCAAATTTTGGCAGGATCTGGCCCCTTATATGGGCTGGCCTCTGGCCGGCCGCCTCAGAACAGAGGCGGTGATAGGGGTTGCCAGCCGGAGGCTCCATCACAGCCTCTCCTTAAGGGCTCCAGGGAGCTGAAAAGCTCCCCCTCTTTCCCCCAGGGCTGCCAAGGGTAGGCAGGAAAGCAGCCTGCCAAAGAGGGTGGAGCGCAGGAGTGGTGTCAGCTGCCACGTCTCCAGGCTTCTGATGGGGAAGGGGACTCAGCGGAAGGGGCATGGGGGTGGGGAGAGCAGCCACGAGCTTTGTGGCTATATCCGAGGGGAGGGGTGATCCCCGGAGCAGCCTTGGGGGTGGCGTTTTGCGGCCAATCCCCGTGGGCTTCCACGGGGGGGGGATTCCCTGGCAGCTCCCTGTGGCTTCTCCCGGCCAGGGCGCAGGGCGGTGATTCAGCCACGACCTTCCTGATTTCAGCCACAGGGGGTGGTAGCCTGGAATGGAGCAATGCCTGGCCTCTGGTCCCAGGGGGGCATCCCCAGAGAGGATCGGGTGTGGGAGGGAGGCTGGTATGGGCGGTGCCATCCCCACCCTCCCATTTTGGTTGTGCTGCATTTGCTGGCAGTGGGCTGCTGGAGCGGGGTGGTTCCCCACAGGGGGGCTGCCTGGACAGCTCAGCAGCCCGTCATCAGTGGCATCGGCCCTCCCTCAGACCTGGATGGCAGGATGGGTGGAGAGGGGGATGGTGTGCCAGCCCCCCTTCCCCCCTTTTTTCCTTTGCTGGCCAACAGTAGCTGGCAGGCATTTGGGGGATGGAAGGGAGAATGGGCCTCCATAAGTCAGAACCCTTCCCCCCCTTTTTCCTTTTGGCCCACAGCACCCCCCCATTGCAGCCTCCCATCCATGGCAGGGTGTTGGATGAGGCCCCAGATTTGGGGAGCTAGCATCGCAGGATTGTTTTTTCCTTTTCAGGCTTCGGGCCACGGGGCGGTGGCCAGTGCAGAATAAAAAATAAAAATATAATAATAATAATAATAATAATAATAATACCCCCAAAAAACCCCACTACAGTAAACAAAAAAGCACACCTTCCACATAGCCAGGGGCTGGGGAGGCCTTGGAAGCCATGGGGTCCAAAAGGACTTCAAAACAGTGCCACTTGGCAGAGCTGCAGCTCCAACAGGAAGAGGAGCCAGCAACGGGCAGCGACGAGGCAGGGCAGATGGGACAGGAACCCAATGATGTCACCAGTCTGGCACCAGTCCCCCGAACTCCAGTAAAGGCCTTTGGCCAGCCGGCTCCCACCATAGCTGATGTCATGGGGGTGTTGTCTGTGGTCCTTCAGAGGATGGACAAGGACTACCACCCTGGGTGTACTGGGGGACAGGCACAGCCACTGGTTGCAGAGGTGGCTGGGGCAGGGGAACCCAGTACTTCTTCCAGTATAGGTGCCTCCAGTGGCAGCGGAAGGTCCAGACATTCCAGATCTGGGGGGAGGACTGGTTGCAGAGAATCGAGATGTTCGGATTCCCATGGTTCTTTTTCCCGGTGGCGCAGTGGATCCAGAGGTTGGTGGAGCCCGAATAGGAAGTGCAGATGGTCCGCTCGGATTCCTCCTCAGGTGAGTCCTCAGATGAGGACAAATACAGGTACTGGGAAAAGGGTTCCTTCAAACCAGGCTTGCTGGGATGGGCCCTCAAGCATAGAAAAGCCAGGGAGAAAGCCAGGGAGGAGAGAAAGGAAAGTGGCAAGAACCCTCCAGGTGAGGAGCTCAGAAAAGCCAAGTCAAAGGAAGACCCCCCCAGGGTCCACTTGGATCTCAAGGTGCGCTCCAAGATCCTACAGGGCTATTACATGGACTTTTTTTGCTGGCGCCACCACCTGCGGTGGAAGCGAGGGTTCACAAGAGTGACAAGAAAGAAAATAATATGGCTGGAGCAGAGCCAATGGAACACACCTTTGCCAACTGGCTTAATGGGTACACGGTCTTCATGGGGGTGGTGGCCCTGGTCTTCCCTGAATGTGCCTGGTACTTGATCAATCACCTCCGCCAAGTGCTGCAGGTGTGGGCTCAGGCAGGGGACTCCAATGCCATTTTGTATGATATAGAATGCAGGAAGAAACCTTCCAGGTCACCTATGCACAGGCAGGAAACCATCAACTATCCCACGTGGCTGCAGGCCACAGGTCCTGGCAGGCGGGAAAAAGGGGACTCCCCCAAAAGCCACACAGAAAAAGGAGGGGAAGAAACCGGTATGCTGGGAGTACAATGGAGGTAAGTGCTCCAGGTACAAATGCTGGTTTGACCATTCTTGTGACAACTGTGGGGAGGGCACCCGAAGGTGAATTGTTCATGACAGGGTGGCGGCACCCTGTCCTTTTGGAACAGCCGCCCTGCCTCAGCTGACACCAGAAAGGAGGCAGGATCCAGGAGCGGTGCCAGCAACAACTCCACAAAATGAGGTGAGCCTTGGGGCCGGGGCAGGGGGTCACATGGCATCTATACCAGTACAGCTGGAGGCCATGTGTCCTCTCTTGGCAGCCTACCCCAAGAAAAAGGCTGCTACGTACCTGGCTGAGGATTTCGAATTTGGGTTCTGCATCCCCTTTCAGGACCCAAGAGAGGCCTCCACCTCGGGCAATTTGAAATCAGCAACGCAGCTGCCTGAGGTGTTGGTACGCAAGATAGGGAAGGAACTTGAGGCTGGGTGCATAGCAGGCCAGTTCGACCAGTGGCCAATGCCCAACTTGCACATTTCTCCATTGGGGGTGGTACCCAAGAAGGCCCCTGGGGAATACCGCCTAATTCACCACCTCTCCTACCCGAAGGGGTTGTCGGTCAATGACGCTATACCACCGGAGCTCTGCACAGTGTGATACGCATCCTTGGATCATGCGGTATGACTCCTCCAGACTTGCGGGCAGGGTGCACTCATGGCGAAATGTGACGTACAATCGGCTTTCAGGTTGTTGCTGGTTCACCCAGATGATCACTGCCTGCTGGGCTTCAAGTTCCAGAATAAGCGGTACTATGACATGGCGTTGCCCATGGGTTGCTCCATCAGCTGTGCAGCCTTTGATACATTCAGCACATTTCTGGAGTGGGCTCTGCAACACCGGGCAGGTTCCCCCTTTGTCACACACTACTTGGATGATTTCCTAATGATGGGCCCTGCCGGAGGAGCGGAGTGTGGGTTTTTACTTTCTTCCTTCCAGGCTCTGGTGGCCGAGCTCAGGGTCCCTTTGGCACCTGATAAGACAGTGGGCCCAGCAACGTCTCTGGTGTACCTGGGCATACAGCTGGATTCAGAGAAGGGGATCTCGAGACTGCCCGAGGATAAAATTGACAGCCTGAGGACGATACTGGCAGACCTCCTGAGAAAAGAGAAAGCTACATTGAAAGAAGTGCAATCATTACTGGGGCACCTGAACTTTGCATGCTGGGTGGTTTCCCCGGATGGGCTTTCTGTGCACGCATTGCACGACTTACTGGGGGTGGGGTCAGGGCGCAGCATCACCGCATTTGCCTGACAAAAGGGGTAAAAGAGGACATGAGGGTGTGGCTCACTTTTCTGTAGCACTACAATGGGGTAACCACATGGCAAGGGCGGCTGGAGCTGGGGGGTGACCTACAGGTACACTTTGATGCAGCAGGCAGCCTGGGTTTTGGGGTCTACTACAATGGCCACTGGTGTGCATAGCCGTGGCCTCAAGAGTGGGCCGACACAGGGCTCTCCAGAGACCTCACATTCCTGGAGTTTTTTCCCATTCTGGTGGCCATCACCCAGTGGGGAGGGGAATTCAGGGACAAGAAGGTTTGTTTCTGGTGCGACAATCAGGCTGTGGTTAGGATCATCAACAGGCAATCCTCCAAGTCAGAGAGGGTCATGAAGCTAGTGTGCAGCTTTGTCCTAATCTGCCTACAAGCCAACTTCAGTTTCCATGCATGGCACATTCTGGGTGTGGATAACGAGATCGCAGACGTCTTGTCTCGGTTTAATCATAGAATCATAGAATCATAGAATTGCAGAGTTGGAAGAGACCACGAGGGCCATCCAGTCCAACCCCCCTGCCACGCAGGAAATCTTGATCAAAGCATCCCTGACAGATGGCCATCCAGCCTCTGTTTAAAGACCTCCAAGGAAGGAGACCCCACCACGCTCCGAGGGAGTGTGTTCCACTGCCGAACAGCTCTTACTGTCAAAAAGTTCCTCCTCATGTTGAGGTGGAATCTCTGTTCCTGGAGCTTGCACCCATTGCTCCGTGTTCCAGTCTCTGGAGCAGCAGAAAACAAGCAGAAAACAAGGTTTCAGGATGATCGGTTCCATTTGCTTGCCCCGGACGCAGATGAGATGGCAGCCCCATTCCCGGCAGACCTTTGGAACCTTGGGAACGAACCATGATACAGGGCATGGTGGACTCTTTGGCACCTTCCATGCAGGCCAGCTATAGGAGAGCAGCAGCCTTTTTCATGGCCTTCAGGCGGCAGTGAGGTTACAGGATGGCATGGCCAGCGTCGGAAAGAGAGGTACTGCATTACCTTGCTTCACTGAAGAACAGGGGTCTGGCATCTAGGACTATCGCAGGCCATGTGGCTGGCATTTCCTTTTTCAGCAAGGTGGCAGGTCATGGGGACCCCTGTGACACCTTCATGGTAAGGAAAGCGATGGAAGGTTGGAGACGGGTGGAGCCAAGGGCACCGGATTCCAGGCAGCCAGTGTCATACACAATGCTGGCACAGCTGGTGGGGCGGCTGCCCTCCATATGCCAATCTAGCTAGCTACAAGGCTTTGCTTTTCGGCACAGTGTACACCACTGCTTTCTTTGGGGCCCTGAGGGTAGGGAAGGTGGTATGCTCCTCCAAGACAGATGCATCTGGCAGGGCTCTACAGATGCGAGATGTGGCTATCAGTGACAAAGAGCTAACTTTACACATCAGGTGCTCAAAGTCTTATCAGCACTGCTGTGCGGCCACTCTGCATCTGAAGAAGGTTGAAGGCTCCACACCATGCCCAGTGGCAAGTATGCAGGGCTTCGTGGCAGCTCGAGGCACCGGGCAGGGCCCACTGTTCCAGCACAGCGATGGGATCCCGCTCACCAGGTTCCAGTTCGTGAGCGTGCTGAAGATGGTGATCCAGCAGCTGGGGCTACCAGCTGAGGACTTCGGCAGCCATTCCTTCCAGATTGGGGCTGCCACGATGGCAGCAGAAGGGGGCCTGTCAACAGAATCCATCATGAGATTGGGGTGATGGCATTCTGGAGCCTATGCAGCATACATACGGCCCAGCAGGACACTGCCTGCATAGCCGGGGGTCTCAGCCAGCCTGTAGGCCTGCCTGTTGATGAAGGTAATGGTTGGCGGAAGGCAGTTCCCATGGGGAACACCTTAGTGGCAGATGTTATGGGTCGTGATAAGGTATTGAGGTCCAGTGGTCTCCAGCAAGTACAAGTTCAAGCTCAAGTTCAAGTTCAAGGGAGACCCCACCTCTGTTGCTAACAGTAATTTGTTTTTAGGGGAGGAGAGAGAGTCGAGCGGACGGCCCGGCCATTGGCTCTCTCCTCCAGGGGAGTCGGGATTGACTGACTCACAGCCATTGTCCACATGGGTGGGATAATGATGAGATCACAACCCATACATTTCCGCCAACCATTTAGCTGGCAAGTTGAGGCCAATTTATTGTCAACAATGTATTACTCTTCAACATTACTAACCTGTACCTAACCATGTTTTCTGAATATGTAACCAATATAACATTAAAATTAATTGTGTGTATGTGTGTTATTTAGGAGGGTGGAGGGGCTGTACGGTCTGGGTCTACAAGGGGGCTTGCCGCTGGATGGCAGGCCATTTTGCAGCCCGGCTGGCCACCCCCTTTCAGCCGTCCTTCTAGCCCCCACCTCCCCCTGCTTTGTTACCTGAGGGGGGGAGACTACATGGTGAGCCCCTGGGCGCCGCCATCTTCCTGTCTCCTTTCCAGCCTCGTTTGGGGCTGGGAGGGAGGGGAAAGGACACAGGCCAATCAGGGGTGGCCTGCCCAGCCCCGATTGGCCCAAATTTTGGTGGAATCTGGCCCCGTATATGGACTGGCCTCTGGCGGGCCGTTTCAGAACAGAGGGTGCGATGGGGGTTGCCAGCCAGAGGCTCCATCGCGGCCTCTCCTTAAGGGCTCCGGGGAGCCGAAGACCCGCCCACCCTCCCTGTAGGTTCTGATTTCCTGTCACAATTTGCAGGGCGGATGTTATGGGTTGTGATAAGGTTTTGAGGTCCAGGGATCTCCGGCAAGTACAAGCTCAAGCTCAAGTTCAAGTTCAAGTTCAAGGGAGACCCTACCTCTGTTGCTAACAGTAATTTGTTTTTAGGGGAGGAGAGAGAGTCAAGCGGACAGCCCGGCCATTGGCTCTCTCCTCCAGGGGAGTCGGGACTGACTGACTCATAGCCATTGCCCACATGGGTGGGACAATGATGAGATCACGACCCATACATTGCCACCAACCATTTAGCTGGCAAGTTGCAGCCAATTTGTTGCCAACAATGTATTACTCTTCAACAATGTATTTTATCTTCTACATTACTAACCTGTACCTAACCATGTTTTCCGAGTATGTAACCAATACAACATTCAAATATATTTTGTGTATGTGTGTTATTCAGGAGGGCGGAGGGGCTGTATGGTCTGGGTCCTCAAAGGGTTAGCACATACCTCCTTAACAACTGTGTTTACTAAGGGGTTTTCTGCATAATCCTAATTTAGTTTTTCTTGCCATTATCTCACTGTGACCTCCAACTGACCTTTAGTTTGCCCCAGCTAACTTGACCCCAAAAGTGTCCAATATTTCCAGTTATGAGATACTATGGGGGAGGGTAGTAGGGCATACTAACAATCCAAATCACAGACGGAAAACCCAAGACCACAGTAGGGGAAATTAATAAATATCCCTCCCCATTTCTGTTTATTTCTTTAGATTAATTTAATTTTTTTTCTTTTAAAGATCCTGCAATACTTAAAGTCATCAGGAGGTTTCTTTTTATTTTTAGTCTTGGCTGCCACACTCTTACCAGGTCCTTTGAAGCTCTTCCTCTCAGAAGGAAGGCAGGTGCTTGAGACAAGTTTACTCATAAACAGTAGGCCTTCTTATATTTATTCCCTTGAGTGAAAGCTACAACATTTCAGACATGGAAATAAAAGAATGGGGTTTTGTGGCTTTGGGGCATTGCAGGATTTAAGACTGATGGAAACATTACATTGGAAATGGAATAGAACAAGATATACTGCAACACAGACATAATGAAAAAAGTGTAGAATTTGAAGTAAGCTGCATCACAGGCAATATGATTTTCACACATATGGGCCTGGTGTGACTAAAAGTTCAAGAGCAACCCTTTTTCTTGTGGTGCCCTCTGCTTCGAGTCTGGAATGAAAAGGCCCACAGACAGATCACTGTCTGTGAGCCATGCAAACATGCTTGCAGGTTTAGGACTGCACTTTTAGGACTGTCAGAATTTTAGGTCCTTTGATGTTGTTTGTTAAGTGGTATGTAGCACTGTTTAGGATAAATTGCTTAGGATAAATTGTTAAGGATCTCTCTCTCTCTGGCTTTTCTTTGCAAACGAAGATTGAGGAAGGACTCATCCCACGCTTTCTGCAAGCGCGCTGATGACTAAAAAGGCCAATCCGAGATAAACAAGTCCGGTTGCAGAAAGCACAGCAGAAGGTCTCCTTGGGTGATGTTTTTGGGTTGTGATTCTTTCTGCGTTGTCATTTCTCTTCAAGACTTGTTCAGGTGAGTTCTCAAATAAGGCTGCAGCATTGTGGATAGTGCGTCTCCATGCCGTGAGGCCAGGGAGGACCACTGTTGGTGATCGATTTGGCTGAGCCTGAGATGTTGTTTCAGAGAGTCCTTGTATTGCTTTTTTGGAGCGCCCCTCTTACGCTGACCCGTGGCGAGTTCACTGTAGAGTAGTATTTTTGGTGATGGTCCTCCATCCTAGAAACGTGCCCTGCCCAGCGCAGCTGTGTTCTCAATATCATGGCCTCAATACTGGTGATCCCTGCTTGCTCAATGACAGCAACATTTGCCACATAGTCAGTCCAGTGTATATTTAGGATTGTGCATAGACAGTGCTGATGAAAGCGTTCAAGGAGTCATAGGTGGTGGCGATAGGTGACCCATGTTTCAGATCCATAAAGGATAAATTGCTTAGGATAAATTGTTTAGGATAAATTTTATTGATTTGATGGAGGAGTGTTTGTGTGGTTTATGTAAAAAACAGGTATGTTTTGTCAGATAAGTTGTGTTTTCTCTTGAATTGTTGTATAATGTAAATGTTAATAAGTGTTAATAAAGTTATTATTTTAAAAAAAAATTAAAAAGAATTTTAGGTCTGTGTTAGGTCCTTTGCTGAGGCAACCTCACCTGAGAAATACAAACTTACAATAGCAATAGTTTGAGTTTGGTGAAGCAGGCTGTCATCTTCTCAATGTTGTTATAGTCCAGTTTCTATTTGTGCCTGCTAGCTTGGCCAGCAATGAGGATGATGGGAGGAGCATTAATCAGTGGGCGGAGGTTACAGCAGGGATTAGATTAAGTGTTAAGAAATAGAAACGTATCCCTTAGTGCTGCTAGTGTCACACCCACTTGGTTTTTTAAAGAGCATCCATAATGGTTGATCTCTTTTTTTGATAAAGTGACCAGCTTGGTAGATGAAGGGAATGCTGGGGACACCGCATGCCTTGATTTCAGTAAGGCCTTTGACAAGGTTCCCCATGACATTCTTGCAAACAAGCTTGTAAAATGTGGGCTAGACAAGTTAACTGTTCAATGGATTTGTAATTGGTTGACCGGCCGAACCCAAAGGGTGCTCAGCAGTGGCTCCTCTTTGTCTTGGAAAGATGTGACCAGTGGGGTGCCACAGGGTTCTGTCCTGGGCCCAGTGCTATTCAACATCTTTATCAATGACTTGGATGAGGGAATTAGGGGCATACTTATCAAATTTGCAGATGACACCAAATTAGGAGGAGTAGCTAATACCCTAGAGGACAGGATCAAAATTCACAATGACCTGGATAGACTGGAGAGCTGGGCCAAAGCTAACAAAATGAAATTCAATATGGAGAAATGTAAAGTACTGCATTTAGGGCGGAAAAATGAAATGCATAAATATAGGATGGGAGAGACCTGGCTGAATGAGACTACGTGCGAAAGGGATCTAGGAGTCCTAGTAGACCACAAGTTGAACATGAGCCAACAGTGTGATGCGGCAGCTAAAGAGGCCAATGCGATTTTTGGCTGTATCAATAGAAGTATAGTGTCTAGATCAAGGGAAGTAATAGTGCCACTCTATTCTGCCTTGGTCAGACCTCACTTAGAATACTGTGTCCAGTTCTGGGTACCACAATTAAAAAAGGATATTGACAAATTGGAGCGTGTCCAGAGAAGGGCAACTAAAATGGTGAAAGGTCGGGAAATGATGCCTTATGAGGAGAGACTTAGGGAGCTGGGTATGTTTAGCCTGGAAAAAAGACAGTTAAGAGGTGATATGATAGCCCTGTTTAAGTATTTGAGGGGATGTCACGCTGAGGATGGAGCAGGCTTGTTTTCTGCTGCTCCAGAGACTGGAACACGGAGCAATGGGTGCAAGCTCCAGGAACAGAGATTCCACCTCAACATGAGGAATAACTTTCTGACAGTAAGAGCTGTTCGGCAGTGGAACACACTCCCTCGGAGCGTGGTGGGGTCTCCTTCCTTGGAGGTCTTTAAACAGAGGCTGGATGGCCATCTGTCGGGGATGGTTTGATCGTGATTTCCTGCGTGGCAGGGGGGTTGGACTGGATGGCCCTCGTGGTCTCTTCCAACTCTGCAATTCTATGATTCTATGATTCTTCACTACTGCTCTCCCCACCCATACATGAACATGCACACCACTGCAGCTTCCTTGCCATTGAAAGTGGAAGATGGGAGAACAGAGGTAGTCATTCTAGTGGTCTTCACGTGTAGCCAAGAGAGAAGGAAGTCTGTCTCTCTTGCCAACTAGGCCCCCTCCCATGTTCTTTGTTCTCCTCTGTTCCCATACCCACCAACTGTCCCAATCTTGCAGGGACAGTCCTGATTAAACATCTATCCTCCCACTTTTTCAGCTGCTTTTAAAATGCCCCAGTTTCTCTCTCGTACTCCCACTTTCTCTAGTTTCCTTCAATTGCTGCAAACTAAATTTAAACTGCAGATGCAGGACACAGAGGAGGGAAGGGGTGGGATGTTGCCCATTTCTGTACACTCTTGCAAAAGCAAATTGCTGCAGCCTCCCTTAGCTTGTGTGATATTCCCTATTAATAACCTTTGCCATTTTGACCAAATCCTGATATTGCTTGTCCACGTGTATCCCAGTTTTCATCTGTGAAATATTGGAAGATATGTCTTCCTCCAGTGGTAATTGCCAGCTTTGACTGACTGGTGGCCCATAACGTTGTCAGGTTAGCATCATCTGGGGTCCCAAGATTTCCAGGTCAAAACTGAGACCTAGGAGATTATCATACTTGGCTAATGTGGTACCAGCATAATGTCAGCATAACGCAAAAGGCATCCTTTTGCGTTATGCTGACATTATGCTGGTGCCACATTAGCCAAGTATGATAATATCAGACATCATCATCCTTTTGATCAGACATCATCGTCAATAGATTCCCCAGTTCTGTTTTGATGCCAGCATTGCCAGCATGCAAAACCTCAGGTCATTTAAATCTCATCAGTGCAGCAAGAACGGCCAATCTGGTACGAACACTTCCAGGTGAGATTGAGACATCCAGGTAAGTTTCACTCTTTTTATGACCCTCCCTGGGTTACTTGGGAATTTTAAACTATGTTTAGGTGCTTGGGTATTTTTATTTTTGAATTTCCTGCACTCATATCTTCTCACAAGAATGGGCAGGGTAGAACTCCAGGAAGAGCTTCATTCATGCCTGGGCTGCTTCAATGATGGGAGAGAAGGTAAGTGTGATGGGGAGGTTTATTCAGCCAGGACAGAGGTGGGATTGGAGATTGTGGGACGGGAACACTTTTTGCAGCTCTGTCTGATAACCTCCTTAGAGACAGACTCTAGTGATGTCATGGAGGCAATGCCTGGCATTATGCACTATGCAGCAACTGCTCACAGCTTGTCATTCAAGCAGTTGCTCACAGCATGTCATTCAAGCATATACACAGACAGAGCATATTTTCCTGGTTGGAAATTAAATGCATTTACAAATTGCAACACTTGATTTAGTTAACCTTTGCAAAATGCAGAGAACTATACAGCCTGCTAGAAGGCTTTCTGTCTGAGGACTTTTTCAGATGAGTCTTTTACAGCGCAAGCAGCCTCGTCGCGTTGCGAGGCTGCTGCGCTGCACTGCGTCCCTTTCGGATGACGCTCTCCCCTGCTGGCACTGATAAACTTTCATGATTAGAAAACTGCCGAATATAACGCTGCAGTATCCCCGCGGTAACACAACAGTACCAGCAGGGGAGAGTGTCATCTGAAAGGGACGCTCTGCAACGCAGCAGCCTCGCAATGCGACGAGGCTGCTTGCGCTGTAAAAGACTCATCCGAAAAAGTCCTGACTGAAAGTTTGCATGCAGACTTGTCTCTCACCTGGAACTGATTCCATTAAAATGGGAGAATCGGAATCCCCACCTGTTGCCTAGAGGTGACCCGCCAAAATTGAGGACTCTGAATGGAGTCATGATATCTGAAAGCCTTACTCAGGAGCCTTGCCCACCTCTCTGACCAGCCTAGCTATGCTCACTGGATTACAGGTTATCCAGCATTGCTGTAGCAAGAGAACATAAGTGATGCTTAGTTGCTACATATGTCTTCATAAATGCCTGTAGATCAGAGGTGGGAATTGTGCAGCTAATCTATAACTCCTAACATCCTGAGCCACCAGAGACAATGTTGAGGAATACTTGGACCCCCAGTCCAACAATGTCTGTTCTACACCCCTGCTGTGGACTATTTCTACATCTTCAGTGAATAAGCACTACTGACATATTAAAAAGCATAAGGCAGAGGAATCTAACTAAAAGGTGCTAAGGGGACTACAGCCAAATCCTGCATGGTGCAGCAGTAGGATTTCTGTTTGTTTTTGTTTAGAAGTCAGAAAGTTTAGAAAGGATATTTTCATGTATATACCTTAATCAGTATTTCTGTAACCTTATGTGCTCTCCCACCCCTCTGTACATCACTTTGTTGTCCTTCGTTTGATTGTTTCTATGGTAACCTGGTCAAGAAGCAACCAGGCGCAATTGCTGCAGCAGAGAGAGAGGGAGACATTATGGAGAAGCTGTTTTGCGGACCCAGACCGAACGACCCCTCAGCCCCTTTGAATGAACACTCAACACTTGGTTACATATTTTAAGATTATATTTTGGTTACATCTTCAGAAAACATAGGTTAGATACAGGGTAGTAAATACATGTTTTTGGCAATAAATTGGCTGCAATTTTTGCTAGATGGTTGGAAGCAATGTATGGGTCGTGATCCCTTCTTGAGCCTATCCATGTGGGCCAAGACCACCCGTCGGCCCATGCCAACTCCCTGGAGGAGAGGGCTGCTGGCCGAGCCATCTGCTCGACTCCCTCTCCTCCCCTGAAAACAAACTGTTAATCACTAGAGGCGGGGTCTCCCTTGAACTTGAACTAGAATTTGAACTTGACCTAGTGCTTGAACTTGCACTTGACGGAGACCCCTGACCTCACGCCCTTTCATGACCCATGACATCCGCCAACAAGGCTTTTCCCCTGGAAATGCCTTCCGCCAACCATCCCTTCATCAACAGGCAGCCCTGGTGGGGCCCCTCGCTCAGGCCGGATGTATGTGGCGTAAGCCCTGGACCTCCATCGGCCCAGCTTCATGATGGCTTCCACTGATAGGCCCCCTTCTGCTGCCATAGTAGCAGCCCCTATATGGAAGGAATGGCTGCCAAATTCTTCTACCGGCAGCCCCATCTGCACCAAGGCCTTCTTAAGCACGCCCACAAACTGATACCTCGTGAGTGGTATCCCATCCTGATGTTGGAAGAGGGGGCCCTTGGATGCCCCCCGCACATGCAAAAACTCCTGCATACAGGTAACTGGGCACGGGAACGAGACAGCAATCTTCTGCAGGTGAAGAGTGGCCCCATGGCCGCGCTGGTCAACCGTCGACCGGCGTATGCACAGAGTCATGCCCTTGCTGGAGATTGTCACATTGTGCCGCTGCAGTGCCCTGCCAGACACATCTCGTTTGGAGGAACACACCACCTCCCCGACTCTCAGGGCCCCGAAGAATGCCGTAGTGTACGCCACTCTGAACAGCAGCGCCTCGTAGGCGGAGCAGCAGATGGAAGGTAGCAAGCCTGCCAGGCGGGCAAGTGTCTCAAAGGACACTGGGCGCCTCCCATCTGCTGCCCTTGGCGTCGCCCTTCTCCAGCCCTCCAGCACCTTCTTTACCAAGAACGTATTGCAGGGGTCTCCGTGACCTGCCGCTTTACTGAAGAAGGAGATGCCCGCCACATGCCTTGCGATGGTTCTGGACGCCCGGCCCTGTTCCTTCAGAATGGCCAGGTAGTGCAATACCTCGCGTTCAGATGCTGGCCATGATGCCCCATAGCCCTGCTGCTTTCGGAACGCCATGAACTGGGAGGCCACACTCTTATAGCTGGCTTGCGTTGAAGGTGCCAAAGAATCAGCTACTCCTTGCAGCACTAATCGTTCCCAAGGTTCCAGAGGTCTGCTGGAAAGGGAGTAGCCATCTCGTCAGCTTCGGGGGCCAGCAGGCAGAAACGCTCCTCCTGAAATCGAGATAAGGCATCCACGATCTCATTATCCATGCCCGGGATGTGGCGGGCGTGGAATGTGATGTTGGACTCCAGGCATATCAGTACGAACCGGCGAACCAGTCGCATGACCCTGCCAGACCTGGAGGACTGCCTGTTGATGACACTCACCACTGCCTGATTATCACACCAGAAACACACCCTCTTATCCCTGAACTCCTCCCCCCAGATTGCAAGGGCCACCAGGATGGGGAAGAATTCCAAGAATGTGACATCCCTCACCAATCCGGATGCAGACCATGCCTGAGGCCATGGCTGTGCACACCAGTGGCCATTGTAATACACCCCGAAACCTAAGCTGCCCGCCGCATCGGAGTGCACCTACAGGCTGGCCTCAAGGTTCAGCTGCCCCTGCCATGCAGAGACACCATTGTAGTTTCTTAGGAAATCAAGCCAAACTCCCATGTCAACCTTGACCCCTCTCATCAGTCGGATGCAGTGGTGCCGGGCTAACACTCCCCCCGTGAGGCGTGCGATGCGGGCGCAAAAGGCCCTCCCCGGCGAAACCACCCTGCATGCAAAATTCAGATGCCCCAGCAGCAATTGGGCTTCCTTCAGCGTGACCTTCTCCCTTCGCCGGAGATCAACCAGCATCCCCCTCAGTCCCTCGACCTTGTCATCCGGCAGCCTGGAGACTGCCGCCATGAAATCCAGCTGTATTCCCAGGTACACTAGGGATATGGAAGGGCCCACCGTCTTGTCCGGGGCCAGGGGGACTCCGAGCTCCTCAGCCAATGCCTGGAAGGAAGAGAGCAAGAACCCACATTCCTCCCCCCCAGTGGGGCCCATCATGAGGAAGTCATCCAGGTAGTGGGTAACAAAAGGGGAACCAGCCCTGTGCTGCAGGGCCCACTCTAGGAATGTGCTGAAGGCCTCAAAGGCTGCACAGCTGATGGACCAGCCCATCGGTAGTGCCATGTCATAATACCACTTATCTTAGAATTTGAAACCCAAAAGGCAGTGATCATCCGAATGCACCGGTAACAGCTGGAATGCCGACTGGATATCATACTTGGCCATGAGGGCTCCCTGACCACAGTTTTGCAAAAGCCGGATCGCGTGGTCCAATGACGCGTACCGGACCATGCATAATTCCGGAGGAATGGGGCCACTCTTCACCTGCAGAAGATTGCTGTCTCGTTCCCGTGCCCAGTTACCTGTAATAAACCAGTGGCTCACTTAGCTCCACTCCATGAGAGGGGACACTCAGCGAAATTGTGTTCACTGCCCTAGTCATTTCCCCATTCCTGAGATCAACCTGAACAGGAACCTTCAACAGGATCACCTGCCCTGGTAACAGGAATCCATCTGGATCCATAAGCCTCCTAGGGCAGATCATCTTAACTGCACCCCTCCCCGTCCCGCACAGTCTTCAAGTCCCGGGTAGTCCCCACTGGGAAATTGTTTGTTCATGAAAACAGAAAGGAACTGATTCAGTGAATCTACCCTGGTTGGATTAAACAAGTGGATTTAGGCCAAAGAAAATACTGAAATGATCTCAGATTCTATCTGGCTGATGAATGGGAGTGAGGATAAAGAATAGCATCATCAGTACCAGTTCTTAATGACCAAGATATACCAATTTAGGGAAATCCTCTTGACACAATAAGACTTACTCCCAATAATGTTTTTTTTTTAAAAAAAGTTCATTGGCAAATGGTGGCTGAGCTTCTAAACCTTGATCTCTGAAGTAGATTATTATATTTACATTTGCTGGACTTGGGAACTAACAATTCTATAATTTGTTATTGCAGAATATTATTCTAGGCAAAGAGTGATAGAAATTTTCCAGTGCTTTTATCAGTATCCTTGTAAACATAAGGCTTTTCAAAGGCTTCCATGTTCCTGATGCTCATCCTTGATGATACATATTAAAGAGCTGTATAAACTAATCATTGGTTTTATTATTAGACAAAACATGACAGGTCCCTGGCTTTACGCTATGAAGGAAAGGGTTGTCAGTATGTAAACACTTGACCCTGTGGAGGATTAAAGGACCTGCTCTTTGACAAAAGAAAAATACAGAGATATCCAGTGGTTTCCCCTTCCAATAGAGTGTGCATGTGTGTGTGTCGAGGGGATATGAGTAGACTTTTGCTCCTCTCTTGTTCTTTCTGTGAACTTATTTTTCTTCTACCATTTTCCTTTTAGCAGTCCATGAATCTCAGATTGCTTAATCTAAAACCCTGTCACCTCTTGCAATCTGAATCCCACCCTCTGTAGCACTTCTGGGCCTTCCTGTAACAGCCTGAATCTTAAAACTCCCTCAGCCTTCCTATTCACTGTTTTGGATTAATATTTGAGATCATCTGTGCTGTATTAGTTAGTTAGCTCTGTTCTTCTCTCTCTCTCTCTCTCTCTCTGCGTGTGTGCGTGTGTGGTCATTTATCAACCTCTGTTGCAACAACTACTGTTCCAGGATTCTCAGCTGCTTTCCTGCCTCACCCACCCTATGCTACATCAGGAAGCAAATCTATTTGAGGATGGGGTAGTGGGAAAAAGGGGCTGGAGGATGATTGTCCTCATTGCAGTTTTAGGACACTTGAAAAGTCCCTTTCTCCCCCCCCCCCCGGAGCATTTAAATATTATTTCCATCCCTAGAACACAGCAAACATAAGAGTTTTAGGTGTGAGTTGCAGTTTGGTTCTTGGACTTGCTGCAGATACCCAAAACTGCAGATAATAGCAAACCCTATTAAAATAAAGGACTTCTGGTTCAAACTGTCCAGAAAACAACAAAATATTTTACCAGCAAAATATAAACAGCACTAGTCTGGGAAGGTAGCCAACAGTTAATTAGCTCACAGGAATTCAAACACAGTCAAAGATTTACTCCAGTAACACAATCCAAAAGGTCAGAGGCTTACTGAAGTCAGTCAGTGTGGGTCCAAAACAGTGTGTGGGTCAACAGGAGCAGGCAGCAGAGTAGTCAGGGATGGTCCAAGGTCCAAGCACGAGTCAAGGTAACACAAGTCAAGGTAACAGAAGTCCAGACAATAAGAGCGGCAGTGGAACACACTCCCTCGGAGCGTGGTGGGGTCTCCTTCCTTGGAGGTCTTTAAACAGACGTTGGATTGCCATCTGTCGGGGATGCTTTGATCAAGATTTCCTGCGTGGCAGGGGGTTGGACTGGATGGCCCTTGTGGTCTTTTCCAACTCTACAATTCTATGATTCTATGATTCTAAGATAACTGGAATCCAGGCACTGAAGTCAGCAGGAAGCTTTCACCAGGAAGTTCAGCTGATCTCTGACAAAGCCTCCATTGCCTCTCCCAGCATATATAAAGAAATTAAGGCTTTGTCAGGTGTTTTTAACAAGCAGGTTTTTCTCATAAAGTCTCAGAGATTTCCTTTGAGCTTCCTTTTGAGCTCGCTGCTGGGTATACGATGGTGTCCCTTTCTTCTTCATCCTTATGTAAATTAGCAACTCTCTGCTGGGACTGATGCCAACCCCCTTGGACCAGGCTCTTCCTCTTCTCAAGTCTCTAGGTTGGCAGGGTTCCCTGCTGGCACAGGTGTAGATAAACCTGTGTTAGAGTCCCTAGGGCCATTCCCTGCCATATCCTCCTCCTCCTCTGACTCTATACCCTCATCAGGCTCATGGGGCATGACACAAACATACTGTAGAGTTGTGCTGGAGGACCTAGAAGATGCCTAGAGAGGACACCTCTCTAGGCATTTTCCAGCATGACTGTATGGTATGTGTCCTATTTTTTTTCAGGCATGGATAACTAAAACTGTGGGTATTGATTCCATGGATATGGGGGGGTCCGACTGTATTTTCAGTGTTTCACTCTCTGAGTGCTAGAAATTTGGGGACTGAAGGAACATTTCATTGGGGTGGGCAGAATTCTTATTTGGGAGACCAATGTCCTCATTTTGCCCCACCATAGCTACATCCCTGATGGAGACTCATTGGCTGCTTGACTCTTCCTCACCTGCCACTTCTCTGATCCTCTCACTTGCCCCTCTTTTTGCCTCTCTCTCATCCCTATCAGACTTAAGGAGTATGCACTGGGGGATCAATCACTGCTTGCATCCTTTGTCTTCAGTTTATCACAGTTGCTTCAAACTAAGTTCAAAATGCAGAAGCAGGGGAGGGGAACAGGAAGGGGCAAATTCTTGCCCTTCCCTCTAGATTCAGGGAAAAGCAAACTGCTGAAGCCTCTACTAGCTTATGTGTTCTTCTTCACACATAACTGTGCCATTTTGACCACACTCAGAAGCTGTTTTTCATCTGTTAAATGTTGGCGTGTATGGGTCACAATTTCCCCCATCCTTGTTCTGTCTGGTAGTCTACCCCATTGATTCAAATAGAGAAAAAGGTACTGTATGTTTAGGATAATTTTGAGGAGCATGGGGTTTTACCCCACCTGATCTGTGTCAGGCTGGACAACTTGTGAGCCACATTTAGCCTGCACTGTACTGATCTGCAATTTCATCAGCACCTCTGGCAATAGCAGCTGATCCTACAAACTGCATGATTCCTCACTCTTTCTTCCTTCCCTGCTCTCTTCTCTTCCCCCAGGAAGAGAACTATATGTTCACCCCTTCAATCTCACAGGACACTATGATGTGGGAGGATGCTCTAACATTGTCGTGAAGCATACGTGGCCACCACACTTGTCATGGAAATTTTGATGTGAACTGCAGTGGCAGGAAATTTGAAGGCACTGCAACCTCTACTGGTTTCCAAGGGTCTTTAATGCAACTCCCTCCCAAATCAGGATGAGAATTGTGTAGCATTCCAGGTTGCTGAACTGCAGTTTCTAGCAGCCTGAGCCAGTATAGCCAACAGTGATGCTCAACAGTAGCTGGAACGCTGTACAATTCCCAGCCGATCTACATCCTTGTGTGCCTATGTCATACCTCACCAAGATATTAGAATTTGAAGAAGCGAGATCATGATTGCTGAACCAACAAATAGATGGTAAAGAATGCTCAGTGTTCCATATTTTATGTATTCCTCTACAAAAGCAAACATTTCATCCACAGGGAATCATGCATCTAAGAGACAAGGCTTAATTTTCTGAAAGAAAAACCCCAGAGGCAATAAAAGAGGTTGAAAAAGAAACCCTAAGTCAGTTCGCATGTAAGAACTCTTTTATTGAGTTAAACATGGCGAAACAAGCAAATAAAACAACACACACACACACTATAATGCTACTTCACCATAATTTAGAGTGTACTTATGTTTAAAGATCAAAACGTACACAAATCTTTATTTAATCACACAAGACAAATGAGTCACCCATGTACCAAATTAGTCATGACTGAAAGACTTGTTATAGAATAAATACAATTCATGATTAGAAATAATAATATTACCATAATTTAAATTGGCTCTGGAAAGGCCATTTATTCATATAATTTATGGCATGGGGAAAAAAAGGAAGCCTGATTGAAAGGAGAGTTCCTGCCTATTGCTCTTGAGAGAAAGAAGTTCAATTTTATTGCAATCACTTGTGCTGCAAAAGAAATTAAGAAACTTTAATAAACAACACGTAGCTGATGCCCTTTTGTATAACCTCACATAAGTATTCATTTATCTTTCTGTTTAAAATATTTTATCGTGCATTCACTATGTTATATTGATGCTGGGCACATCTCCCCCAATAGACCGTCTGTAATTTCATTTCTTTTACCACTAATGCACCCGGCTGTTTGGGGCCTTTGTTCTTCAGCCTTAGTTGTGCTGCATGAATGCAAGCACAGCAACGTTTGAACAGCCATCTTCCATACATGTGATTCTCTGGATCAAAACCAAAGAGAGGAGCTGGAACCAACATATCTGCACAATTCTGTAGTAGTACAAATACAGTATTGACCCAGTGTGGTATATTGGTTTGAGTGTTGGACTAAGATTCTGAGTGATCAGAGTCCGAAACTCCAGCCTGCTGCGGAAACCCACTGGATGACTTTGGACAAGTCACACTCTCTCAGTCTATTAAGAGAAAGGCAATGGTGAATCTTCTCTGAGGACTTTATCCTCAGACCAAAATGGCAGTACAAATGGCTTCCTGTTATCGCATGATGTCATCCTCCTCCCGTGCTCCATATGTGCTCCAACTGCTAATTGCACATAATTTTTCATTCATGGGCAAAAGCTGTGAATAGCTGTCAATGGTGCTCTTTTTGCAATATTGACAAGCATGCAATAATGCCATCCTGCTGTAGTTCTGATATTACCACATGAATGGGCATTCCTCCTTCTTTTCGTCATTCCCAATCCCAGTGAGAACACATTATTAAACTTCCAGGGGATGGTGTGAAGAGGACCTCCAGAATGCTTTTTAAATGAACTGTTGCCTTTTCTTGGAACTTTTTTTATTTGTTTAATTGTTAAGCTGTGAATTTGTTAAATTCTTTGTTAATTTGTTTGGGTTTTGTCTGTTTAATTGAAGTGGTATCTTCTTGTGAGAACAGCCAAAATCTTGCCCATGCAAAATTGCAGAAGGAGAAATTGTTTTTAAAGGCTCATGCGCAAACCATCTCAAAGCATTAATACTCCATCATTACAATGCACTGTGAAAACAAGTGTTACTATAGCATGAGCTTCAGTCCCATTCTTCAAACACTAGTAGGTGGTTGTACAACCTTCTGTTAGCAGTAATATTGCACAATTATGGTGACATGCGATAATTACTGTAATCGTGCCACTATGTTTGTTTTTCTCACAGCATTTTTAGATGCTCATGTGATGAAGTCCTAAATAAATCTTGACAAAAAAAACCCAATGACAGGGTCACCATAATTCAGAGTTTACTTGAAGACACATAACAACAAGAACAAAGTGTGATACATTAAATCTACACTTCTATACACACATTTAGTCACAACAATGTTCTGAATTAAGTTTATACACACAGAATTTTGTAGAAAGACCCACAAAGTGCTGTCTCTACCATTAGGCAAGAATGAGGCTACCACTTAATTGGAGTGGTAAGTGAGATGGTTCCTTGCAAATACTCCAGCTGTTCTCTTCTATCAGAGAACAAAACTATAGATGCTACACATCCTTCATGAGACCCCTAAACTAAATGGCTGCCTCAGATGTCATGGATTAAAGTGCAAGTTCAGTAATGTTTTGAGAAAATCATAGAGAGTTGGAAGAGACCACAAGGGCCATCTAGTCCAACGCCCTGCCATGCAGGAATACACAATCAAAGCATTCCTGAGAGTTGGCCATCCATGTTCAAGATCAAAAATGGGCCTGCAGAGTCTCCCAGAAATGCAGGAAATGGCCAGTTGCACTCTCTAGAGTATTGTAGAGGTACTAATGTTCAATTTCTTGGCCTAATTTTTTTGGGGGGAGGGAACAAAAACTGACACAAGGGTCAATGTGAGGGCTGAAGTTTGCCCACTCCTGCTCTCGGTTCTGTTTTCTATGGTCCAGCTGAGATTTCTAAAAACTTTTTACAGATAGCACTATGCAAAATGTGTTAAAGTAGTCCATTAGCAAAAAAGAGGGAAAAAGAGGGCATAGACTTACTTGAAATCTACATATGGTAATATAGGTAGATGCAAATATAGAAATAATGATTCCAATTTCTCTAATGTCTCTAATTTCCCAATGACTCTAATTCCCATAGTGGGAAAGCTGTGTAACTGCCTGGTCAGTCTCCAATACAGCTGATAACTGTTGTTGAGTAACTTGAAGGCTCCTGCTCTCTTTTTTAACTTTAAAAAGGATTTGGACCAGGCAGTCTTTTCAAGTAGAGCTAGGATGGGTAACTGCCTGGGGTGGTGGTGGTAGTCAATTTTTTCACCCCCAGCCCTCTCCACTCCCCCATGGGTAGCATCCCCAGCATGACAAAACCTTTCCATTTCCCTCTGTTTCTCCTCCAAAATGGGAGCAGCAGTAATGTTGCATCGCATCCAATTGCCATTTTGGAGGTTAAAATGGGGGGAAATTGAGGTACTTGAACAGTTTGGGGTTCTGAGTAGTTGGGAAGCGATTTTTGCATGGTTGCACACTTTTGAAGGAGGGGTTGCTGCAATTCTGAGGTAAAAATTACATGAAGCTTTACTAAATGATTTTTTAATGTTGGGGCTTTGTGAGACTGTTTGAGGAATTTGGGGAACAAAATGTGGGGCCAGGAGGGTCCATGTCTAGAAGACATCTTGGACTGAAGATGTTTAAGACACAGGCCACCCCTATATACAGTTATATCTGACTGTGTGTTTAAGGATCATCATCCTTCAGGGTCAGATTAAGACACACTGAGGCCTTTAACCGTATCAAGCTGAAGAGACTGCACAACATTACCAAAGAAATGTATATATTCTCACCGACTTTTGTTCATATTTAGACACCCCCCATGATGAAGCCCTATGCTGTGGCTGACTCCAGTTGTGCAAAAGTCTGACCCTGCTACATTTGCTTGTTTGCTTGTATCACATAGTAGAGGCAGATGATGATGGTAACTATAGAAAATGACAAACAGAATTAATGTGTCATGGCAGACAAACTAATAGACTACCAAGTAAATGACAGTCTCATTAACAAGTCAGAATAACATTAACATAGTAGAATATGTCATCCCTTTCACAGGAGGAGCGGTAGGGAGAATGACCTATGAAAGATAACAAAACTAGGTATATGGTTTTCGCTCTAGGTATTCACAAAGTGCAAAATAAAAATAATCCTGACTGTGCTTCCTGTCACATTAATTGGGCTTAATGCACTACAGAGTACATCAGAGCAAAGCAGCACAAAAAACAAAACAGCCATATTCCAAGCCTTGACAGGATTTTTCTAAATTAGCAGTTTTTAATGGGAATGGAAGAGAACATTCTTTTCCCTTCATGTAAGGCAACAGAACTAGCTGAGAAGAATTTTAATCTCTACAGTCTCATATGACCAGGCTAGGCCAAGACATTTTGTTGCCCGAAGCAGAGTTGTATTCCATCCCCACCCTCATCCCAGTGAAAATTCAGAGTACCCAAGACTAGTCAGGTTATTTTATTCCTGGGTGCAGAAAATCCCACAAATGTCTGCCCTTCCCCCCTGCTACTAAAATACAGCAATAATAAATTAAACGACCATAGCTTCCTTCTATCAATGGTAGAGGCCAGCCCTAAATTTTTATTATATTTAGGCAAGGATTATGGAGACAAGAAGTTAATAGCAAGCTAATATATTGATGATAAAATATTCTGGAGTATCTGTTTGGATTATTAGGGCACACACAATTTGTTTTCTTTACCAGGGACCCCCTTTAAAATATCTTTTGTTCCCACGGATTCTCAAATCTTAACTCAAGATTTAAAACAACAACAACAAGATTACACCATTTGTTAAACCTTTTCTCAGAGGCACTGGAGGGGGAGGGAAGATTTTTCTCCTGCTTTTTCTTGCAAGTTTGTGGCTGGAACAGATTGAATGGCAATGCACAGGCCAAGCCAGCCAAAGCTTGCCTTGGCTCCTGTCACATGGCCACTCTACTGCAGGCAGGAGGTGGACCGAGCAACCTTCAATCCATTGCAGACCCCCTGTGAGGACATTGCACCCACTGGGGTCCCTGCACCACAAGTTAAGAACCCCTGTTCTAAGGGATAACTTGAGGTAGGCAACTGCAGTGCATGTGGGAGCCAGTTTTCATCAACATGGACCCCAGTGGGCTGTACGGCCCCCAAATTGGCTGATAATCTCAACTGGAAGTGACTGGGAAGTCTATTTTTAGTTGCAATTTTGGACCTTATCAGACCACCCTCCTCAAAGTTCTTTTGCCAGCATAAATTATGGCATTTGTGTGCTGGAAAAAATCTCCCCCCACCAAACCTTACCTTTCTCCCGTTAAAGAGGCTTCCCAGGCACTAACAGGGAATGAACAGAGTTCCGTTCACGTCCTGGTTTAAAATCTCTCCGAATCCCGCAAGAAGATGCTTGCATGGGAAATTAGAAAACAAAACAAAACAAATGACTTTTTCAGATGGGGTAAAAAAACTCTGCAAGGTCAGGAGGAGGATGGTGCTGTCCTGCTTCCAGTGATAGGTTTTGGATGCCACCGTCCTCCTCCTGTCCTTCATTCTCCCTCCGTACTGGAAGGACGAGAAAGGTGCCACTTTTTATTGATGGAAGTTTCTGTCAATAAAAAGCGGTGGAGGGAAAATGAACAAAGGATGGAGGGAGAACAAACAAAGGACGGGAGGAGGATGGTGTTGTCCGAAACTGATAGCTGGAAGTGGGACAGCATCGTCCTCCACCCAACCTCTGCGGGGATGGGGGTAACTCCATCTGAAAAAGTCCAAAGACACAAAAAGTACACCAAAGCACCAAAACACACTTTAAAAAGCCTCAAGTAAATGGGGCGGGACTTCATAAAAAGAGCTTCCCCTACCTGGATGTCGCAATCTCACCCAGAAGTGTTCTGGCCAGTCCAGCCATCCATGCTGCATTCTTGTGAGTATGGCGCATGGATTCAAATTGCCACGGGGGATCAATTGACAGCCTGGGCCATCAATAAAAAAGTACAGGTTTTAAACATACATGATCACGAAAGGGCAACATCATCTGGTACATGCACCTTTTTGCAATCATTAGGCGTCCTTATGATGTTGTATTTGACTCATCTGATAAAGTCCTTCAAAGTTCTTTAGTGGATGTTGGAGGCCTTCAGGGCACATGTTGGTTGTTTTCTGGCAATTTTCACTGGAAGTGTTTTGGGAGAATGTGGAGGCTTTAGTAAGAATCAAGGGCCACATGCAGTAAGAATCAAGGGCCACATGCAGTGCACAGAGTTCTGATCAATGTGCTAATTCATATTGGGAACTTCAGGACCCCTGCTCTTTCTTTTCATGATTCTTTGGGCTTGTCCATACCAGGCAATAAAATGTGGATTTATGTGTAGTAACACCAATTCACAGCAGCTTTCATTTGTCTCCACAGGTGTTTTTTTCAAGATCACAGGCATGCAAAGCCATACACATTTGTTGTTCAAATGGGCATGCCTGTGAACCAAGATGGTGGGCATGAGTGAACTACTTGTGTGTTTTTATTGTTATCAATTGCCAGCACTGAACAGTTTTTTTAAAAAGCAAATATAAGGTGTGGCAGTGTGATCTTCCACTTAAATAAACAGGAAAAAAGGGGAGCTATTTCATCACCTCAGTGCACAATCGCTATGGTGAAAATCCAATATTTTGCAAGCTCTGCCCTTGCACACGTCCAACCAATCAGATTTCCACTTCCACTCTAGCAGGAAGGAGCATCAATGTGAATCAGTTGTTCCAATGAGCAGAAATACACATTTCCTTAGGAGTTTTTTTTTTTAAGTCAGGGAAAGCTACAAAGGCTTTCCCCACAGAGTATTTGAGATTTTTGCCCCACCTTCTTCTGAATATAACAAAAGATGCAGGATCCCATTGGGACAAAACATATTCTCCTTGATTTCTGTGAGGAGTATTTTCACCTTATAGACAAGCCCTTTATCTTTAAAGCAGACCTGGACTGGTGGTGGATGTTATTACATGCTTTAAAGTCATTTCTGACTTTTGGTGACTCTATCACAATGCTTTTATGGCAAGATTTGTTCAGAGGGGGCTTTCCCTTGCCTTCCTCTGAGGCTGAGGGAATGTGATTTGGCCAAGGTCACCTGGTGGATTTCCATGACAGAGCCAGGATTCGAACCCTGGTCATCAGAATTGTAGTCCAACACTCAAATCACTACACCATGCTGGCTTTCAGGTTGGACAAGCCTTCAAACAGAAAGGACTCTGATAGAAAAGACTGTCCTCCATTTTAAAGAAGGAAAAGGGCACAGGACCATCCTGTCACTTTCAGGAGAAGATCAATGGAGTTCATATCCCTCTCTGGATTAAATCAGATACAGATGTATTCTTTAAAATGGCTGAAATACCAGGGATCTCTGGCTAAGCTAAGTTTGAAGATATGGCTTCCCATGGGTCATTTCCAAATGTAAGTTAGAGGCCAGCATCTCTGTACATTAATCTCTTCTCAAAATTACCTCTTTAAAAACTCATTACATTCCTTGCAATTTGTGAGAAGCAATTTGTCTTTCGCCTAATTTCAATCCATAATGTGTCCTTTCAATAAGAAACCCCACCATGTACTTTGAAATGGACAATAGCCAGACTTGTACTCAAGAAATCATAATTAGATTTCATAACCTTGCACTGATTATATTGGCTCTTCTCCAGCAGAAAGGAAATGCTATGATATATTCTGTCCAAAGCAGACATCTAGAATGCCTCACAGTCAGGATTTGGGCTCTCATGAGCATTTGAGTAAGGTCGTTTGCAAAAAGCAAGTGCTCCTCTTTGAATGCGTGTGAGGAAGATCTTGTCTTCTGCAAGCAGGGTTCTGTTTGCCTTGATCCTGCAAGTCCTGCTGCTTCTCATTCTGTTCCCCCTCAAGGCCTCCAAAATCTGAGGAAAGGGTTGGAAAGGCAGCAGAGGCAGGTACTCTCGGGGCTTATCTACATTGGCCAAATACCTTGGCTTGCCCCCATTCCAGAGCCCTGCAGTCCAGATGATGCAGGGCATTTACCTTGATCTCCCCCAGGCAGTCCTCATGACCCCGGGGCAGATATGTGGCTAGAACAGTGGCAAGCTGGGATTGGGCCCTTTAGAGTGATTTAAGAAAACACTCAGTTTAATCTCATACTGCCAGATTGGGCCCCACATGACCATGGGAGCCTGTCCCAGCACACCATCCCTCACTGCCATTGCAAGCTCTCTGGCTCTTCCGGAACCCATGTAGGGCTCCCTCAGCATGTAACCAAGGTGGTCGCATGCAGGAGGCCTGCAGTCACAGGTTGCAGGCTCCCTTCCTAGCTTCCATGTCAGTGGAGAAAATGGTGGCAGCGGAGTCTGTAGTGGTGGGGTGGCGTCTTGTTTGGACACCGGCCCATTTTCTCCAGATAACAGGGTTGGGGGATGGGCCAGCTCTGAAGTCAGGATATGCTGGCGGGGAGCTGGTGTATCCTGGCGAGTGTATGCCCTGGCAAAATATTTGGAAAAACTGACAATCCTAAAATGCATATAGCCCCAGGAGACTGAAGCTCACTTAGGCTGCATCTACACTGCTGAAATAATCCAGTTTGACACTGCTTTAAGTGCCATGACTCAATGCTATGGAATCCTGGGATTTGTAGTTTGTCGTGGCACCAGAGCTCACTGACAGAGAAGGCTAAATACTGTATCTCACAAAACTACAAATCCCCAAATTCCAGAGCACTGAGCCATGGCAGTTAAAGCTGTGTCAAACTGGACTGTTTCTGTAGTGCAGGTGCAACCTTATTATCACTTAAAAAAAATTACAAAAATATATAAACAAACAACAGACAACATTGACCATATTGATAACAAAATAATATCAATAATAATAATAGTACTCTGCTAACTAACAAAACAGATCTACCTATCAAAAAAACAAAAAAAGACAAGATCAAAAACAAAAAGACAAAAAATAAACACACACACACACACACACACATATATATATATATATATATCCCCCTACCCTAACCCCTTAAAATGACTTCCCACCCCTTTCTTCAGTTGAAATAATCATAACATTATATACTCCCTCTGTTACCACTAAAACCATTATAAACTAGTTTTATATACTATAATACAATATGTGCTATATTTTATTTATTTATTTGCTATTAATTCTTCATTTCATTTAACACATCCTCTATTACCTAAGTTGTATCATTTGTATCCATTCTTCACTAACCATTTAATACATACCTATAGCATCACCTAAGTACCCAACATCAGCCCTTCAGGAGAGAACAGGATCAGAGCTGATTTACAATCCTTTTTGTTGCTGCGCCATCCTGAACCGGAAGCCCAATTGTCCTTATTATCACTTTTGTGGTGGATACTATCAAGGACATCTACTGTGACCTGTCAATATCCTTTTTCCCTTGCCCAGGACAGTAAAGTTGTTTTTACCTACCAAAGAGCATTGACTGCTGAAAGTCTTTATATTCTGGGAGAAAGGTGGGATATAAACCCAATCAATCAATCAATCCATTGTCTATAATGCTTGGTCATCGCTTCAAAAATGACATAGAGAAGATGAATACATATTAATTTAATGCCTTTAAATTACTGGAAATTATGAAGACATTTCGGCAACACGGGTCTAAATGAAATTATTTCAATGTACAGAGGAAGGAATTATTCCATAAAACATATTGAAGAAAGACAGCCTGGAAAATGCAAGTTTTTAAGGCTCAGGTAAATGTCTGTACTGAAGGAGCCATGCATAGTTATTTGGAAGAGAATTCCAGAGCTGTGGGGCCACCAAAAAAAAAGGCCCTCTCTCTACCATATTACATCCATCAGTTTAATCACGCTTTCTAGAAAGGGACCTGAACTGATCTTAATATACCGACAGCCATGTGGGCAAAGGAGGTTCTTTAAATAACCTGCTGTTAGGTAGTTTAGGACTTAAAGCTTAACACCAATACTTTGCTGAGAAACACCCTGGTAGCCAGTGCAACTGGTACAAAATCACACCAGAAATATCTGCTCATGAAAAATGACATGCCACATATATCATGACTATCTCACTCTGCTGCAGTATATGGAGATTATCAGATAGGCCCTTATAGCCTGTTTCTGTCCTGCTACCCCACCCACCCACCCCACTCCCATTCCTGCTGTGGAATAAAGTAAAAGGTTTCAGACACCTACCTTGATTCTGCAGTAGGAACGGGCTCCTTCTCCCTTCGCTAGCCAGTTGTAAATGCAGCCGTTGTAAGGCTGGTTTTACTACTGGCAACTGAAATCTCGGCCATTCTTGCAATATGGCTGGGCGGCAAATTCAAAAATTAACCCTCCCCAAACATCAAAACAATACACGAAGCAGAAAAACACATTTTAAAAAATAAAAGCTACCCAGGGAAGGGGGGAAAGGTAGAGTAATAAATTCTGTACCTGTTGTCTTTTTGTTGATAGACTTTTCTTTCTGCTATCAGTTAAATGAAATATTATGGTTTGTTCTTTATCTCTGAAAAGTCTACAGATCTTATATCTTTGTACGCTTAGTGTCCATAACTTAGAAAATCATCCTACAGTGGCAGTTCTGAGGCCTTCTAGGAATAGCATTGTCTATCATGTAGGTATGAATGAAAGTTTGTGAGAAATATAATTGTTGTATGTCTATTGTACTAACTCATTACAAGCTATACTGTACTTGGTTTGCTATACCAGAGTACAAAATACTTGAACAAAATGCATCAGTTGTGAAGAAAATATATAAATATTATTTGGTGCTTCTCCTGTACATTTTTTTAAATGCACAGAATAAATGCATAGTGTTTCTGCATTGTCATGTTTAGTTTTACTTGTTTTGAAATTAACATTAGAGCAAACCAGCTGTTAAGAAAATCTATTAGATGCATACATTCTTGTTACTTGTCCTCTTCCCTTATCACTACAACAGGACTAGTCAAGAAATGATTGTGATGGGAAGGAATGAAACTTTCTCTCCTCATCCCTGTGGTTTTAACGTATGTTTCATACATGATGATTACATTCATACAGGCAGTGTTGCATTACGTTAGACTGCAGTGTGCTCCACACAATATATTAGAAATGAAGTGATGATATGAGAGAGAGAGAGAGAGAGAATATGAGATGACAATGTGAAAAACTGAATACAAACCAAGTCAAGACTAAATCAAACCTCTTACTATGAGAAATTGCTCAAAATGTCTTGCTTAGTCATCTGGTTAATCTAGCTACAAAACTGTTTTACAGTGTGTGTACCTGAAGCACAGCTCTTTCTCATACATGTGGTGTGTGTGTGTGTGTATCTTATAATTATATATTATTATATATTTTATCTTATATATGTTTCTTGTACATTAGTTAAAATTATGCAGTATATTTTTGTGTTCACTCTCACATTCTCTGACAAGTGCAGAAAGTCCCCTCCCCACCCCGATCATTGGACACAGTATTTATACACTTTACTTTCTACTTCATTTTCAGTAACTGATGAGGCACTTTAGAGCCAAAGAAAACATCTGCTTTTGCCTTTTTAAAATTCATAAGGCTTTAATTTTAATCAGCCTATTTTGGAGTGGGGAGGGGGGAAATACAGAGAAAGCAAAATAACCCAAAAAGTGCCTTTGCAAATCTCTTCCCAAATTGCTTTATAGATTGGTTTAACTTTATGACACATTTCATTGCCAGGCGAAGTTGACTTACAACCATCTGTAGTGCAAGGCTGCTGATTCTGGTTCAGGTGGGGATATTATTTATATTAGCATATGAGAGTGCCTGACAAGCATGCATACATCTTTGTATCTTTTTTTATGGGTTCTACGACTGGGTCATGGCCAAGGACAAAATATATTAGCACAGAAATTTGTGTCAAGTGCAGTGAAGTGACAGGGTTCTGTGTATCTTGGAAACTGAGCATAGAGGGAAAACAGAGCTCACAGACAGATTCAATCAGTTGCTGATCCCATTACCATCTGTCTCAGCTTGCACATATGGCAAATGGCATCCTATACCAATCAGAATGTAGGAATTCCTTGGAAATGGCAGCTTGAAAAATATAAACTAAATAATCACCACCATCATACTTGATTAGACAATTTATGGTGATATCTACTTGTGTCCCTCTGCCAGTTGCATCCACCAGTAGAGGAAGATCTTCTGGAGCAGATATTATGGTGGTGGTGGTGGGGCGCTACATTGAGGGTTGCAGCATGAGGAGAGGAGAGAAGAGTCTCTTCCATGAGCAGAGGTCTGTTTGCACAATGCTGGATGTACCTCCTAGGTGCTTATCACACTAATCAGTTGTTTAGGACTGTTATGTTTGAAAAACCTATTCTCCTCTGCTCAGAAAGGTAGTGGACGGCATTGCACTGTTTCGCACCATCACTGCATTTGTGCTTCAGTGGTGTTAGTCGTCATGTACTTTCCTGCACTTGAAATATGACAATATTGTCTACACCAGCCTGTCTTCTCCATCTCTTGCTCCATGATTGGTATTTAACCAACCAACAAACCAAGGAATCATAATGGCACAATTGCATACTTATGTATTATGGAACCACTTCCTTGCCTAACCCAGATTGGGAAGGTAAACACATACCACACCAATTCCAAAAGCATTTTTCTATGCTTTCCCCCACAAACTAATACCTGCCTGGTTATGCTTTTGTAATATTACTGTTTAAACTTTTGTATGTGCCTTCAATACACCCGTTGACTTATAATGGACCCATTAATTTCAAAGGGTTTTCTTAGGCAAGAAATACCCAGATGTGGTTTTGCCAGTTCCTTCTTTCTCTTTCTCTTTTCTTAAACTGTACCTGAACCTTATGGTTTCTTTGGGCACTAATCCTTAGTAGGATTATATCAGAATTGTACAATTGCACTACTCCCCCTTTTAAAACAATTAAAATAATATTAAAAAAAAAACGTGCCAGAGAACAGAGAACAAACATATAGTAGTTCTTTTGGGAAGTTTTGGAAATCCTGGTATCCTCCCTGCCCAACCACTGGAAGTAGTCTGGGGGTTTCCCTGCTGGAGGTGCCTGGTGAACAAGGTAGGAACGAAGGTAGACACCACACCATGTCCATGATGTTTCCAATATTGCTACAAAGTGAAAGGAAGCATTCATACCCAAGGTGGTTAGTAAACAATGTATGAGCTTTATCTCTCAACAACCTCACTGAAGAAAGGCAGGTGAAACACCAGGACCCCTTGCAGGCTGCAATCATCCTCAAAGTTGCCTTGCGCAACTTCCGTGAGTAAAAAATAGCGCAGCCGCTTCCAGTGCTGGCCGCAACAGTCACGGATGACGCCAAGAGAGAAACGGCGTCGTCCGAAATTGACCCTTGCCGCGCAGCAGCCTCGATACTCTTCTGGAGGCTGCTTGTGTGGCAAACGGCGATTTTTACAGGTCTGAAAATCTCCATACTCACCTACCTTCACCGTGGCAACTACTAGAAAGTAGTGAGTCCCTTGTGCCTGAATGGGGGGGGCATTTGCCCCCTATGCCCTTCCCTGCTGGGCTGCATCAGGGACATTGCTTCTGGTTTTGCTTCTCGGGTCTGGAAGGAAGTTACAACAGCTGAATATACTCTCTGAATTTAAAGCAGCGTTAAAGACCAGTCTTTTCCAGTAGGCCTATCCAGATGATTTTAAATTGTGATTTTTAAATTGCATATTGATTGTTTTTATATGACTTTCTTTTACTTGTTCTTTTAAATTGATATATGTTTTTAACTGATATGCGTTTTTAACCAATAGCATTAATTTGTTGTTCCCTGCCTCGATCCACAGGGAGAGGCAGGTAGGAAATAAATATTGTCATTGTTGTTATAGTGGGATAGGGGATCATCAAGAAATTATTTCAAGTGGAAAAAGAATCTATTTGCAAATGACCCAATAGTGGTATAAGACAGGACAGCACTGGGAGAGCTCTGACATCGTGTGATAAGCTCCAGGCAAAGACGGGACTAAATGCTGCGCAATTGCAGTCCAATACTGTCATGTGATGAGCTCGCTAGTCTTGAAAAGACTGGAAGCCAAGTGTTTGCAAAGATATATAGAAAATATTTAAATCAGATGATATAAAATAAATCCTTCTCATGCAGCTGTAGCATGATTAGCATGACTGGCAGTTCATGGAGTCATGGAGTCAGTTTGACTCAGCATGATTTCTGCAGTTCTTTGGCCATTTTAAAACTTAGGGTTCAGTAACCCTGACAGATACAAGACAAGGCCTCCTCAGTGAATGTATTCAGCTCCAGATCTCTCTCCCTGGGGAGGCTAGAATGGCTTCCCTCTGACAACAGGTAAAGTTTTTTTTAAAAAAATTATCATTATTGTAATTGATAATTTTATAGTTATTGCTATTGTTATTCTGACAGGCTTTGGGAACTGAAGGTTTTTGAGGAGGTCTTTTAAGAGAGTGCTGTATTGTTTTAAATTGTACTATTTTATTTTTTAAATCCTTTTAAAGTGAATGTGTTTAATTGTTTTAATTTTTTAGCCTGTTTTAATATTAACATTTTGTATGTTTTAAATCATTTTTTTTAATTTGTAAGCTGTCCTGAGTTCCAGTTTTAAGAAAAAAGTGGAGTATTATTGATGATGATGGAGGTGTTGATGCTGCTGCTATTTGCATTAAAAGCAAACAAAATTCACCCTTTATGAATCCTGTGCAAAATTATTGGGACATCTGGAGACTTGTACTTCTGTGTTAAACATAATTTAGCATAATTCTGATAATTTTCTTTTGTGATGTCACAATTTTCTATAAAGACCAGATTAAAAAGCATCACTGAAAGGGAAGAGTTGTAAAAGGGGATACTATTGATCGTTTGTCCCACATGGTTTCTGCTCAACTCACAGGTTTCCAATAACAGGGTTTGGGGTGTGGGGGTGTGCGCGTAAGGCATAATCTAAATTCCTAAGAAAACCACTGATGAAGTTGGCTATACAATATGTTGTCAAAAGACAAAGGAACATCTAGTGGATGAGCATGTTGTAGTAATCTATGTAGCTTTCACACTACATAATTTTCACACTACAGTACTATATTCTGTTTAACTGCAATGGCAACATCCTATAGAATCCTTAGATTTTCAGTTTGGTAAGGAACTAGAGCTATCTGGCTAAAAAAACCCAAATACCTCTCTCTAAACTGCAGATCCCAGATTTCCATAGGATGTTGCCATGGGAATAAGTGGAACTATCATGCTAGAATTGTGTAGTGTGAAAGCATGCATCACCATTTTGAGGTAATAATTTTCTAGACAATGGGGAGTATGTGGCCTGCCAAATTTTATTAGAGCAAAACTCTCGTAAACCCTAGCCAGCCTATCCAATGATGAAGAATGATGGAGATTACAGACCAACACCTGGAGAGTTGCATGTTCCCCATCCTTAGTATAGGAACTGTATTACTTAAAAGCTATAATGGTAATCTGTTGCTTTTCAATAATTAAGGATACTGGAAAGTTATGTGGAAAATTATAGCCACAGGATAAAAAAGACTTTTGTAAAGCATATTTTTGAAGCATCTCTTTGCAATTTATAAGATGCTAAATGCCTTTGAAGAATAATATTAAAATGCACAGCATCCTTCTAATCTGATTTTATTGTTTCAGCTCTTTGGAGCTAAAGATTTTTTTTTTATGGCTGACCTTTTCAAATGTCAGTGGCCCAAGCAGAGTGCAGAGGAAAGGGTTATCATGCCTGAGTAATCTTAAATCCTGAGAATCATAGGTCTGGAAGGTCATCAAGTCCAATCCCATGGCCCAAAGCATTATTTTTTTTTTCACAGTTCAGAGAAATCAAATTCCCATAGATTACTTCACATAATATAAGAGTAGGTAGATGAATTGCTCTCCTTTTAAAAATCTAATCTGCCATGGCAACAACACTTTAATTGCACCCTCTACTGAAAAGCTAATTGACGTCTGCAAGCAGCTAAATGTAAAGGTGCCCAAGAAACCTGTAAATGATGAGCAGCCTTGAGAAAAAGCTGGAGCACAAAGGAAAAAGGAAGGTTGGAAATGCAACAAAACAAGTAAAAAGCGACACATTTTTACATGAATGCAGACAGAAGCACTTCAAAATGACTGTTCTAAGAAAATGTTGTACCTTAAATTATATTTATGCTTAGTTATCTAAAGTTACATTCACGCTTTGTTGCTTTGATGCTTATTAACTGCAGGTAGACAGTCATATCAACATGTTTAGTGTTGCTTAGATTCAAACCCTGGACTCCCAGGACCCCAGTCCAACACTCAAACCACTATACAACCAAAGTACGTAAGATCAATAGTGATATTCCAAAAAGCTACTGAAGAGGAGGTAGAGGCATAGGTTCTTTGAAATATATGTGGTTACAGTCTCCCGAGATGAAAGCTATTTGGAATGAAATAATAGAGGAGTTGAGTCTATATCTAAACAAACCATGCAGATAAGAAATACACTATTATTCTGCAGCTTTGATGGAAGAAAATGGCTTGACTACACAGGGGGTAAAAGTCCGGATGAGATTCAGACTACTTGGCTTGGAGCTGCAATGCATAAATTCTGGACTATTCTGGCCTGGATTTCAGTGCCATACCTGTCAAAGCCCAAAGCTGCATTGGGTTTTTACTAAAGCTGCTACTCACACTCGACTCTGAGCTCCAGGGAAAGCAAAACACCAACGATAGTTGCCAGCAGTAGTCGCCTCTCTGAAGCCAGAAAGGGTGGCTATCTCCAGCTGTTTGCTTTTCCCAGAACTCAGAGTGGTGATTGTGCACTGGAAAAGCAAATCACCAGTGGTAGTTTCCCTCTCTGAAGCCAGATCAGCCTTGCGATAGCGGGTCGGGCACCCAATCTGGTTTCAGAGAGGGCATCTACTGCTGGCACTTTGCTCAGAATCACCCCTCTGAGCTCCAGGAAAAGCAAAGCACCACCAGTAATCACCTCTCTGAAGCCAGATCAGGTAGCTACCATTGGGACTTTGTTTTTCCCAGAGCACAGTTGCCCCTCCAAGCTCCAGGAAAAGCAAACAGCCAGCAGTAGCCTTTCTGGCTTCAGAGAGGCAACTACTGCAGGTGCTTTGCTCTTCTGGAGCTTGGAGGGGCAATTGTGCACCGAAAAGCAAAGTGCCCATGGTAGCCACCTCTCTGAAGCCAGAAAAGGTGACTACCGCAGGTGCTTTGCTTTTCCAGAGGGGTGATAATGTGCCAGAAAAGCACAGCCCCAGCATCAGTCACCTACTCTGAAGCCACAATGGGTAGCTAGCCTTGTGATGGTGGGGCTCACCAGGGGTTTTGACCTCCGAAAGAGCGACTACTGCTGGGGCTCTGCTTTTGGAATAAGAAGTGGTGCCTCGGGCAGCACTTGTCCTTTCTCTCCTCACCACCACTCCAAATCCAGTGTGGATGGATTGTTCATACAACAGTTTTCTCTGGAGTTTCCAGCAAACTCCAGAGAAAATGGAGAGCTTTCTAAAGCCAGGATTAAGGATGTATTCCCCAAGACTGGTGTAAATAGGGCCCTACAGCATGTATCACTATCACACCAGATTCGGGGGAAAGGCCGCACGTTATGTGGCATTTTCGGGCCAAGTTCGGGTGGTATGTGACTGGTGTAGACAAGCTCAAAGACAAACTTTTGTATAAAAATCTTATTTCTGTATTTTTGGGAGCTACCGGGATACAAGTTGCAAAATCTTGGAAAACCTTAAGGGGTTGGTTGGCTAATGTTTGGCTTACTGCCCTGTCTTACTATCTACTGTACGATTAGCTAGGGGGAGCTAAAGAAAGATGTTTCATAGAAATTTGGTTACCATTTCTCTGTTACAATATGGATTTGACTTTGCGAAGGAAAACCAGAGAGAGAGATGAACTGCTGAGAAATCAACTGGACTTGAGGAACAATATCTTTTGATGTAGTGATTCATAATTGGACAGAAGACTGCTGAGCAATGTATATAAACATAATATAAACTTGTTAAGTGGTAGATGTGAAAGTCTGTGATGGTTGACTGTATTAACTCCATTAGTTGTTGGTGTGGGAAGGGGGGCATTTTTTATAAACTTACTTAAAATTCAAAAATAAAGAAAAAACACTGCTTTCATCTAGCTTCGTATTGTCAGCACTGACTAACAGATAGGGATGTGAAGGCCTGGGGGAAAAAACTGGGGAAAAAATAATTAAAAAACAGGTTTTTTTTCTAGTTTTTCCTGAAGCCTTTTAGTTTTTTTCCAAAAAATTGAAAAAAAGGGGAAAAAATCAATTATGGAATGTCTAATTCGTGCTGCTGCAAATCTGTTGGATCCAACATTCAAAGGTTGGATCCAACATTCAAAGGTGATGAAAGCACTGCTACTGCATTTGACTAGATTACAAAACAAGCATCACACTTAGGACTTGATGTTAGGAAGAGACTTTCAAATGTTACAAAATATAGAACATCTTCAGGAATTTGGTCCAGGAACGCAGTCTGGGATTCTGCCAAACATATCCCTCCTGTAACATGGTGGCAAGGTCTTTGCACAACACAGCCTCTGAGTCCTCTTGCTTCTCACCTTCTTCAAATTCCTTCATCTTCTGCAGCATGTGAAAGAATCGGGTCTATGTTTGGAAACACGTACACAAAATCAAGTAATAAACTGATATGTGAAAGGGTAGAGAAGCTTGTTTCAATTTGGATAAACATTCAGTTTTTAGAAGTCCATGATAACTGTGATGATAAACATAACGAAGCAGAAGCAGAGAATGAAAATGATACTGATAACTATAGCTCAATAAATGAGTCTGATTAAATTCCATGCTTATTCATTGAATCTTAGGACATTTTCAGATAGCGTTTTTTCATGACTACCGTGGGAGGAGCTTCCGGGAGAGGGACGGCGTCTTGCGCGGCAGGGGGTCGTTTTCAGACACCGCCGTCCCTCTCCCGAAATCATCCGTGACACTTCCGTGAAGCTTCAGAAGCCGCAGAGCCATATTTTAATCATGGAGGTTGCCCATGAATAAAATATGGCACTGCAGCTTCCGAAGCTTCATGGAAGTGTCACGGATGATTTCAGGAGAGGGACGGCGGTGGCCGAAAATGACCCCCTGCTGCGCAAGAGCGCCATCCCTCTTCCGGAAGCTACTCCTGCAGTAGTCACGAAAAAACGCTGTCTGAAAATGTCCTTAGTCACTCCCTTCTCCCTTCCACACATGTCCCCCCCTCTTCAATTCTTTTTATGGGAATGGGTACTTTTTGTCTATTTGATCCTGTGGAGAGAAAATATAAATAATTTTCTTTGTTACTAATGTTGATGGTTTCTTTTTTATTTATTTATTTATTTATTTGCCTGCTCCACATAAACTAGCAAAACCCAAGCAGTTCCGTATAGTTCGGGAGATGGTTGCTCCATTTGTTACAAACAAACAAAAATTAAAAATAAAAGTAAATTCAGTTTGTAATAATTGTTTGAATACAGTATATTTTTAACATGCCAATTGTGATAATTTTACATAGTCATATTTTATGTTCCTAAAGTAACAGAGTGACTTTCAATCTATAAAAAGTGCTAATGTTGCATTTTTCAATTTTTCTGAAAATTTCCATTTTTTTCCTGGAAAACTCCTAGAAAAAACATCTTTTCCCCCTGGCTTCAAAATTTCCAGAAATTTTACATCTCTAGTAACACGTGCTCTCTTCTGGCTTTCAGAAGGGACTTTTTCTCAGCCTTACCAGTGATGCCAGAAATTGAACCTGGGATCTTTTACATGCAAAATATGGGTTCAGCTCTTTTATAGTGAAGGAAGGAAGGAAGGAAGGAAGGAAGGAAGGAAGGAAGGAAGGAAGGAAGGAAGGAAGGTGTTTTCTTCAATGCCCAGCTTTGCCATACATGTAATTGAAAAATAACCAAACCTAAACTCTCTTACTCCTGGTGTTCCTGTAGGGAGGCTGACATCACTATAAGGATTTAAGCCAGTCCTTAGATTCTAGCAAAAGCAGCTTTTTATGGTCTGTGATACCTCTCCATCCTAAAAACTTCACATGCAGCACAGCTGTGCTGTATGATGGTGGAGAAAGGCATGGACATAGCATTCCCAAAAGCTGCTGATGCACTGCCTCTTCAGAGAGTAGGGTTGAATGTCAATGCCATTGCAAGGTGACAGAAAAGCTTTCTTAATTGAGGTGGCCTATGGAGAGTTAATGCACCATTCAGCTAGCACACACATACTTCATAAGTTTAGCTTATCACATATTGATGATTCTTGTTCATTTTTATTTACTGTAAATGTCTTTATTCACATGAAGTATCAAACCATGTGGACTGACATTTTATAAGTAAGCAGCAAGCTTATGTACTCCCCACTCCTCTCCTTATGCATGTGCAGGTTCAATTAATTATTTTCTCCTTCAAGCCAATTTATAATTTACGCCTTCACCTTTTTTTCTAGCTAAACTGGGAAACCATGGCTTGTGCTTTCCCTTGAAACCAGAATTGCAAATTGCAGTTTGAGCCAGGACTGCAGGACAAAACATAAGCCATAGTATCCTCACTGGATATAACATTACACTATGGTTTGCTCACCCAACAAAAGTGAATAATTGAATCTCTAGAATCTAATCCAGGAGAGGAGTGGAGAGGGAGGGAGGGAGGAGCCTGTGACATCTTAATCCAAACCATGGTATAGTTTAATATTATTCTTATTCGGCTTTTTATAGTTCAACATTGCCCATTTTTATTAACTGATTTAGCAACATGGTTAGTAGCCAAGGTGTATAAAAAATACTCATTTAAAAATAACAATACAATTCATTTTTTAAAATTTAAAATTTGGGCTGAGATCCTGCATTGTCAAATGTAGCTATGATGATGGAGCTCTGTCATTGTAGTTATGTCTGACAATACACACACACACACACACACTCTACCTTTCCATCTTGACAGTGCCCTAACTGAATGGTTTCCAAGGTACTGTAGACTGTGGCAGTGGGAAAGGATGACTGCAGTGCATTCCTGGTCATGGTGTGCATTGAGAACAGTAAGCTAGAGAGACCACTCAAGGTCCTGCCACTGTCAGTGTGTCCCATGATCAGGGAGATACTGCAGATATCAGAGATTATCAGATGCATTAAAAGTGGCATTACACAAACCCCAGGAGATCGCAAAAGGGCTCCCTTTTCAGACAACGTCGTTCCCCCCTCGTTATGCACCCGTTCTGCTGCCATTCTGCTGGCATTTCATTTTATTGATGGGGTAAGCCATCAATAGATCCCCCTATCCGTTTCTGCCACGGATGTTCCTGTGAGCGAAAAGGTGCCCTGCCCTGGTGGCGCAGTGGTTAAATGCCAGTACTGCAAGTCACCACATTGCAAGTTCGATTCCAGAGGGCTCCAAGGTTCACTCAGCCTTCCATCCTTTTGTAGGTCGGTAAAATGAGTACCCAGCTTGTGGGGGCAATTAGCTAACACACATTGGAAACTGTTTAATGCAGTGTAGATGTGTAAATAGCTATTGCTTAAAACAATTTCTAAGCCACTCTGATAGCCTTGTGGCTGAAGAGCGGGGTATAAATAAATACATTTTAAAAAATTATGCTGGCAAGATCCCAGAGTCAATGGGAGGTCCCTGCCAGAACACTTCCAGGTGAGATCGGGACATCCAGGTAAGTGACAGACTTTTTATGACCCTGCCCGGGTTATTTCTACCTTTTAAGGTATATTATTGTGTTTGCTGTAATTTTTTCATGTTCTTTCTATTTTAATTTTTGAATTTCCTGCACTCGCATCTTAGAATCATAGAATCATAGAATTGTAGAGTTGAAAGAGACCATGAGGGCCATCCAGTCCAACCCCCTGCCATGCAGGAAATCTTGATCAAAGCATCCCCGACAGATGGCAATCCAGCCTCTGTTTAAAGACCTCCAAGGAAGGAGACCCCACCACGCTCCAAGGGAGTGTGTTCCACTGCCGAACAGCTCTTACTGTCAAAAAGTTCCTCCTAAGGTGGAATCTCTGTTCCTGGAGCTTGCATCCATTGCTCCGTGTTCCAGTCTCTGGAGCAGCAGAAAACAAGCCTGCTCCATCCTCAGCCTGACATCCCTTCAAATACTCAAACAGGGCTATCATATCGCCTCTTAACCGTCTTTTTTCCAGGCTAAACATACCCAGCTCCCTAAGTCTCTCCTCATAAGGCATGGTTTCCAGACCTTTCACCATTTTAGTTGCCCTTCTCTGGACATGCTCCAATTTGTCAATATCCTTTTTGAATTGTGGTGCCCAGAACTGGACACAGTATTCTAGGTGAGGTCTGACCAAGGCAGAATAGAGCGGCACTATTACTTCCCTTGATCTAGATACTATACTTCTATTGATACAGCCCAAAATCGCATTGGCCTTTTTAGCTGCCGCATCACACTGTTGACTCATGTTCAACTTGTGGTCTACTAGGACTCCTAGATCCCTTTCGCACGTAGTCTCGTTCAACCAGATCTCTCCCATCCTATATCTATATCTTGTGAGAATCCATGAAATTTCAGTCCAGGAAGTAAAAGGAGCTCCATTAAAGCTCTGTTCACTCCTGGGCTGCCAGAATGACAGGAGAGGAGGTAACAATAATAATAATAATAATAATAAATTTATTTATACCCCGCCCCTCTGCTAAAAACAATCGGGGCGGCTTCCAACAATTAAAACATTATAATAATGACAAAAAACACCACCCACCCCCACCCACCCCCATAAAAAGACATTAAACACAATAAGATTAAAACCTTCTAACTAAAAAACACATTAAAAACAAATATATACATAATTTTTAAAAAGCCAGGAGACTGAGTTCCTGAGGCCGGGATCTAATCAGGAAAGGCCTGCCGAAAGAGATCTGTCTTTAGTGCTTTTTTAAAGCTACTCAAGCTCGTCAGCTGACGGATCTCATTCAAGTGTGGTGGGGAGGGTGATTGTGGTGTGACAGGGACGGGACAGGCGTGGGAGTGGAGATTGTGGGACAGGAATGTTTTTTTCGTTCCTGTCTGATAATCTCCATCATTTCCCAATGCCCTGATCTACAGCACCATAGAAACCTTTCAGTTGAGGTGCTGCCAGGCTGAAAAGCTGTTTTTTGAAAGGGGGGGTCACATTCATTCATTAATGACTGTAAACATGAATCTCTAGCAATTATGAGACTGTAAATCAAGCTTATGATTTCATATGAACACAATGCCAGCCATGCTATTTTTAAATAAGAATTTCAGTATTTAATGTGTGTGTGTACCATAGTTACAATTAAGTATCATCATAAATATGTTAATATTTGATAATTCATAAAAACAAATTAATGACTTGGTCATCCTCACATATGTTGTGCTACTTATTAATCAAACATGGGCATTCATTTTATTTTTTATTTTATTTTTTCTAGTGAAAATAGGTCTGTCCAGCCAAACTACCAGCTCTTGCTTCTTGAAAAGTTCAGGATTGCTGTTTCAGTATGTCTCACTAAATTTACATGTGCTAGATAAGAATGTTACTTAAGATTTCATTTAATAAAATATCAGTGCCTGTTTTGTGTGTGAATTGATTCTTGCCATTTCTAATATACAGTTACTGCTGCATTTGTAAGCTAACACATATGCACTTTATGAATGATTCCTATATTACAATAAAATTCAAGTTATTGAGAGAGAGGGGTTTACAACCTGGTGTGCACCATACTTTCAGATATATGTGACAGCCTATCAGTAGCAAACTTGCTTTAAAGCACTGGTTTAAATCAAGATTTTTCTCTTAGTAATTTAAATCACTGTGTCAATAAATCAATATGTCAAATTGCTTTGATTTAAATTGATCAAGTCTGCTAGCATCAGTGAGAGACCTACTACTGACACCTCTTTGTGGAGTATTTACACATCATTCTCTGCACAGTAAGAAACCTTTTTGACATTTGAAACTACAAGCCAGTTACAGTTTCCTTTGCTGGAAGTAGTTGATAGGAAACACATTTATTCAACAGGACTTTCTTAGTGTAGAAATTTGTTGTTATTTGCTGTCAAGTCAGCTTCAACCTACCATGTCACTATGAATGAGAGACCACCAAGACACCCTGTTTTTAACAGCCCTGCTAAGATCTTGCAAACTCAGGGCCATGGCTTCCTTGGTTGAGTCATTCCTTTTATAATGCAGTCTCTCTCTTTTCCTGCTGCCTTCAACTTTACTTAACATTCTTATTTTTTTTCCCCTAAGGAGTCATATCATTGCATGATATGGCCAAAGTGTGGTCATTTTGGCTTAGCGTCCAGTGATCTCCTTTAGGACCTATTCATTTATCTTTTTAGGCATCCATGGTATCTCTCCTCCAGCACTACATTTCAAATGAGTTGATGGATACCCTATCAACTTTCTTCACTCTCCTGCTTTCACAATTATACCTGTGAAAATGTATAGAAATACTATATGGAAATACTGTGTGATGAAATACCCTTTAGGAAATCCCACAAGGAAATGAAAAGGAAAGGGGACACGATCATGTGTGGCAAGGACAGGTTGCTTACCTATAACCATAGATGTTTGAGAGGTCTTCTGTGAATTCACACAGTGGGTTACTCCTGCGCCTGCGCAGAGCATTCGGAACTATCTAGAATCGTTAGGCAGAACTAACTTTGCAACATTTTGGCAGTAACTCCACCCATCCTAATGGTCCCTATATAGGCGCTCCCGCCTAAATCCGCTCAGTTCCTTAAGGATGCCGCAAAGAGCAGCATCAGGAACATTGAGCATAGCACATATAGCAGGACACAGAGGGGAGGATGGGCGGGTCTGTGTGAATTCACAGAAGACCACTCGAAGATCTATGGTTACAGGTAAGCAACCTGTCCATCTTCGTGGTCTCTGTGAATACACACAGTGGGTAGACTAGCAAGCTTCTCCTACAGGAGGAGGGGTGTCATGCTGAGAGGTTTGAGGAGGACCAAGCAGTGATATAGACCTCTTTAATAATGAACACATACAATAAACATGAGACCCCAAATATGAAGTAGGGTATGTTCAAAGAGTTACCGCCTAACGTATGGATAAATTGCAGTTGCACATGAGAAAAGGCATACCATGGTCCCGTCTACACGATTTAAATAATACGTACGGCATGCGAAAGTTCGCACTTCTGTACAAACGGCCGTTCGGATGCACACGAATGCAAAAGAGGGGGGGCGGTTTTCCACCCTGAAATACGCACACGCGGCATTCGGGAAGGAAAGCGGATCACGAATAGAAATCCATACGCCGTTCGGATGGCTGACGGGTCTGTACGGTCCGTTCGCACACATATGAACAGGCAGGGTAATCTGATTGGCTGGCCGAGTAGAGGAGGCGGGGCTAGCATGGAGGGGAATTGGGAGTGGCCGCCATGTTGGTTTCCTGGCTAGCGAGCGTCTGGTAAGTCCGTGAATTTATATGTTTATTTATTTTTATTTTATATTGTAAATACGGAAAACCGAATGTCCACAAACCAGGAACCTTTAAAAAAAAAAAGTGGCAGGAGATTTAAAACTGCTGCTTGGCTTGCTCGCTCCAGCCAGCTTTGGGAAGAGGGAGTCATACGGAGTTTAGGGGGCTTAAAAATCGTATAGCCAGTTCGTATGCATACGAACGACAGGCTGTTCGTATTTTTTGCCCCCCATACGGATTTTTTTATGATCGCATAGCCGCACCCCATAACAAAGGACAGTCATTGAATTGAAGAGAGGAGCACAGCCCTCCCGAAAGCCGCCTTGGCACGGGATCGAGTGTCAAGTCTATAATGTGAAATAAAAGTCATAGGCGTGGACCAGGTAGCCGCCCTGCACACATCTTCCAATGGGATCCCGGAAAGGAAGGCGGTTGAAGTGGAAACAGACCTGGTCGAGTGTCCTCGAAATCGAGTAGGGGGAGGCTTCTGAGCAAGTTCATAGCAGAGCAAAATCAAAGAGATGACCCACTTGGACAGTCTTTGTGGAGAGATGGGAGTCCCCAGTCTAGAGTCAGAATAAGAGACAAAAAGCTTTGGTGATTTCCAGTGTTGAGCAGTCCATTGCACATAGAAGGCCAATGCTCTCCTGGTGTCCAGGGTGTGCAAAGCTCGTTCGAAGTCATCTTTGGGGTCCTGCATCAAGGCAGGCAGCACGATGGATTGGTTCAAGTGAAAACTAGATACAACTTTGGGAAGAAAGGAGAGGTCGGGCTTGAGCACTACCTTGTGCTTATGAAATACCAGAAAAGGAGCATTGGATCAGAGGGCACAGATCTCTCCAGCCCGACGTGCTGACATGATAGCCACCAGAAACGCTGTCTTCCAAGACACAAGCCTGAGGTTGGTGGTGGCCATGTGTTCAAAGGGTTTCTTTGTGAGCTGTGACAACACCAGTTCAAGGCTCCAGGCAGGGGTAGGTTCGATTACTGGGGGGTGTAAGTTAATGTACCCCGGAAGGAACTTCTTTATTGTTGGATCCCTAAAGGGTGAAAGTTTGCCCCTTGCCTGAAGTTCCACAGATATCGCTGCCAGGTAGGTACGAATGGAGGAGACTGAGAGTCCGGAGTTGGAGAGGTGTAGCAGAAACTGGAGAATTACCGGTGTCGAGACAGAAATCATTGGAACATTAATGTCAGAAAGGTAGGATTCAAAACGTTTCCACTTATAGGAGTAAGATCGTCGCATCAACGGTTGAAGCGCAGCATCCACCACAGCCTGTACATCTGGCGGCAATGGAGAATTTGGGAGGCTGCCTGGTACCGGTGGCGTCTCTACGGTAGGATCCTCCATGCCGTCAGTCGAAGTGTGTCTCGGTCCAGGTATCTGACCTTCCCTCCCTGTAGAGTGAGAAGGTCCGGATGGTGTGGAAGATGCAGAAAGCGATGGTTGGCCAGACGTAAAAGAGGAGTAAACCACGCCTGACGAGGCCACCACGGTGTGATGAGGATCGCGTTTGACCGATCCCTGTGCAGCTTGGCTATAACTCGGGTGAGGAGTGGAAACGGCAGGAACAGATACAGGAGGGGCCTGGTCCACTGAAACAGAAACGCGTCGCCTTTCGAATTCCAGCTCCGGTCTTGAGAGCAGTACATGCGGCATTGCCTGTTGGAGGCTGTGGCAAACAGGTCGATGTCCGGCGTTCCCCACCTTTGGAACAAGCTCCGAGTGATTGAGCAATGCAGGCTCCATTCGTGTATGGAGGAAGAGGAATGGCTCAGTTCGTCTGCAAGACAATTCTCCTCCCCTAGGAGGTGGATGGATTGGAGGAGGATGTTCTTTTTGATGCACCAGTCCCAAATTTCCATGGTTAGAGAAAGAAGAGGCAGAGAATGAGTACCCCCTTGTTTGTTGAGGTAGTACATTACCGTGGTATTGTCGGTTGCTACCAGGACTACAGAACCCGATATCGGGATCTCGAATGCTCTCAGGGCTTTCTTTACTGCTAGAAGATCCAACATGTTGATGTGAAGCTTTTTCTCATCGAGGGATGATGTCCCCTGTACCGAGCAGTCACCGAGATGGGCCCCTCAGCCCAGCATCGAAGCATCGGTGGTGAGGGTGACCTGAAGTTGGGGAGGCTCGAAAGGCATGCCGGACAGTACCATCTCCGGGTCGAGCCACCATTCCAAGGAGCGTTGAACATCCCGAGGCATCGTAAGGAGGGTTCCAGGAGGGTCTAGGAGGGGATTGAAGACTTCCAGAAACCAAGACTGGAGAGGTCGCATCCTGAGTCAAGCGAACTGGGTAACAGATGTCGTGGCAGACATGTGTCCCAGGAGGGTCTGTACCGCTAACGCAGACACTCTCTGGGATCGACAGCAGAGATGATGGCAGCACAGAGAGGCGAAGTGGTCTGTGGGCAGATGGGCGATCACCGAGGTCGAGTCGAGGCAGGCTCCGATAAACTGTATGGACCGAGCGGGCTGGAGGTGAGACTTCTCCATGTTCACTATGAGTCCAAGTGAGTCTAGAAGTTCCAGGATGAATTTGACATCGAAGATCAGTTGTTGTCGAGTCCGGGCCGTTATCAACCAGTCGTCGAGGTACGGGAACACAATGATGCCCCACTGCCATAGGAAGGCTGTCACCAGTGCCATACATTTGGTAAAGACTCTTGGTGCCATGGAGAGGCCGAAAGGGAGCACCCTGAACTGGAGGGACTCTCTCCCGATATGGAAGGCTAGGAAGCGTCTGTGGTCGGGGAGTATCTTGATATGGAAGTGAGCGTCCTTGAGGTTGATCGATGCGAACCAGTCACCCTCCTGGAGGAGAGGCATGATTGTCCCCAAGGTCACCATTCTGAACTTCTTTGGAGTTATGAAGAAGTTCACTCCCCGTAGGTCCAGGATTGGCCGCAGTCCACCCCCTCGCTTCTTCACTAGAAAATATCGGGAAAAGAAGCATAGGTGACATCGGGATGGGGAGACCATCTCGACTGCACCCTTTTGAAGTAGTGTTTGGACCTCCTCGAGGAGGGGAGGGATGGCCAGGTTGTCCGGATGTAGCCTGTCGGTGGGAGTTCATCGAACTCTATCCGATAACCCTCCTGGACGATGCGTAGCACCCAGCGATCTGATGTTATTGATGATCAGTTGGTTAGAAACTGAGACAGGCGACAACTGAAGAGTGGAGTCTAAAAGAAAAGATAGGGAGAGTCGTAAGGGTCAGGGCTCAGAACTTCCTCTTTCCTTGGTCCTTTGACCTCTGCTTTGTGGATGGGTGGAAGCAAGAGGTGGAGGACTAACTCCTCACCGAAGGAGTAGTGGGGGATGTTGTTGGTACCAAGGCCACCTCAAAGCCTGCTGGCCATAACTTCTCCAGGTGGAAGAAGGGTAGTATTGATGCCAAGAGGGGCGTGCCTTGGATCTGTAAGTAGTGGTGGAGGGCATACCGTACTTCCTGGCCATCAAACGCATTTTTTGTGTAAACTCGAGCTTCTCGTCCGTAGCGGAATTGAAAAGACCTGAGTGGTCGAAGGCCATATCTTCGATGGTGGAAGCAGCTTGAGGGGCCAGTCCTAAGGAATGGAGCCATGCATGTCTGTGGAGCACCACGGAACCGGCAATGGTCTTTGCGGCGCAATCTGCTGCATGCTGGGCCGAGTTCATCTGCTGGCCCACTAGGGCTTGTGCTTCCTGCTGAATGGCCTCGGCCATGCATCAATGTTCCTTTGACAGGTCCTGGATCAAGGGCCCCAACCATTCCCAAAGGACCTGCTGGTAGGCCCCCATGCATACTGCATAATTCGCGATGCGAAAACTCAGTCCAGCTGCGGAATAGATTTTCTTCCCAATAATATTGATTTTATGGCCTTCGGAGTCTGCTGGGCTCGCCTGAGGTCGACGTTGGCGATGGTGTTGAGAAGCTTCCACCACTACGGAGTTGGGCTGTGGATGTTCACGGAGCCACCCAATATCGTCCCCTGATACCCTATAGAGACAGTCTATCCTTTTAGAAGTGGGTAGTATGGAAGACGGGTTCTCCCAGCTACCTTGGGTTAGCTTCAGTAGGGATGGTAGCACCGGCAACTCGGCTATGGGTGGTGTCTTAGACTTGAGCCGATGTTGGATTGGATCCAAGGGATCAGAGTCCTTCTCTGTTAGCTTTAGCTCTAGGGCGTGGGCCATCCTCACCATCCTCACCATCCTCACCATCTGAGAACGCCCGTATGTTGTCCGTAGGTGACGAAGAATCTTCGTCGAGCAGTTCCAGAGTCGGAGATGGAGGTCTTGGGACATAGTGGGAAGACGAGCTCGACGAATCAGAAGACGAGTCTGCAGATGGGGATGGGCTACGGCTGACCGGCGATACTGCTTGTGGAGGATGGGAGGCCTGTGTCGCATGAGTAGGGGGCGGTGAGGGAAGTGGAAGCAATGGCCTGTGCTCCTGTCAAATCGGAGAGACTTGACTCGCAGTGTCGACCCTGGTGGGAACCTGCGGCCCGGTGGCTGAATCTGCTTGGCTGCCCATATCCACAAGGAGAGGTCTGCGGGGTAGGTTCCAGTTGGCACCAGACCAATCCAGCATATGAAAAGAAAGGCACGGCAGGGAACAGAAGGAGCTCGCTTGGATCAGGTCTCTGGTACCGGCGGAGGGTCAGTGGTACGTGGGAAGGCCCTGGAATGGTGTAGGAGGGGGCCGATATTCAGAACCAAGCGCGGCTCGCACTGCATCAAAGGTGCCGTATGCATAGTGGGTGCCATATTCGTGTTCCACCTCCATCTCGTGATGGGCTGGAGAAGGCATGGGAGTATGGCTCGTACCCTCTGCTGGCTGGGAGGAGGATTCCACATCAATTACTATTGTGTCCATACAGAGGAGTTCCTCGCGGGACACGATCAAAGCCAGAGAGTCAGCCCTGGCATGGGGTTGGGCTTGTTCCTCTTCGGAAATCTCCCCTTCTTCCAATTGGACCACATGGAGGGATGCCTGACCCAGAGGTTGGCGTTGCTCAAGTGCCTCGAGGGTAACAGAGGAGCCCTCTGCCACTTGTGGGGTGGGGCAGGGAGAACGCTCGGGTACCGAGACGGAAGATGTCGATGCTGAAGGGCGAGGTAACTCTGTAGGGACCAAGGAGGCGGTAGCTGAGGTGGCAGGTTCTGGTCTAGGGGAGGTACGTTTGGCCTTCTTCTTCTTGGATTTCTCCTTGGAGGAGAGGCCAGAGCAGTCCTGTCCTGCTGTCAGTACCAAAGATTGGTCCCGACCCGAGCTCGAAGATTTGTCAGCTTTTTTCGTTGAGCTTGATGCCATGGAATGTTTATGAGACCTTCTGACCTCCTCAGGGTCAGAAGCCACCACTTCTCTATACTTAGGGCTAGAGGCCCGATGGCGCTTTTTTGCTAGGCCAGCCTCAGGAGATCAGCCCCGTCGTGGACTCAGCTTCCTGACTGAAGGTCCCAGGGATGGTGATCTGGCCCTTCTCAGGGGCGTCGCCACCGGTGGTAGCGGTGCAGCGGGTAGGCTCAACATCTTTTCATAGAGGAAAGATTTCAGCCTCGATAGATGTTGTTTATGGGCCTGCAGGGTGAACTTGCAGCAATGGACACAAGCGTCAACGTTGTGGGCCTCTCCAAGGCAGATGAGGCACTTAGAGTGGCCACCAGAGGCTGGCAACTTCGCTTGGCAAATGGAGCACCGTTTGAAACCTGCCAATTTAGATGCCATCGTAATCAGACCTGAGTCAGTCGCAGAGTCGAGCATCAAGCCAAATCGAGAAGCCAAATCATTGTCAGAAGCCAAATCGTCGTCAGAGAAACAGTCCGGTCAGAAACAGGGGTATGCCAAGACAAATCCAAAATCCGAGTCCAGAAGAACAGTCTGAGTCAAACACGAGAAGAAATAGTGAGGAAAAACTACAGCACTAGCTAAGACAATTCCTTACTAGCTGCTCACGCGACGGACGAAAGGAACTGAGGGGATTTAGGTGGGAGCGCCTTTATAGGGACCGTTAGGATGGGCAGAGTTACCGCCAAAATGTTGCAAAGTTAGTTCTGCCTAGTGATTCTAAATAGTTCTGAACGCTCTGCGCAGGCGCCGGAGTAACCCACTGTGTGTATTCACAGAGACCACGAAGAAGATCCCAAGTTCCTGTGTAGTAGATTTCACTTTGAGATGATTTTGTTGCTTGAAATCTTTTTGATCACTGCTTCTTCAACATCTTTTGTCCTGCTCTTTTCTCGCTAACTCCAGTATCTGTACTGACATTTCTTCATGCATAAATTGGTTCATATTCGCATTTTCCTAGCTAACAACTTTTGGTGGCAAGCCCAGCATGATCGCTTCACCTTCTTAACTTTGAAAGAAACAGAGAGTTATAATAAGACAAAGATGAATACAAATAGAAAGATGGGATGAGAACTAGACTGTGTAAATTCTAGATTTTATGCAATAAAGCATCCAGCTTTTCCATGATACTCAGTGCTGAGCATTAAAATGAGCCATAAAAATAGACTTATGGCCATGCTTTGTATCATTGTAATTGAAGACTAAAAATAGCAGTAGATAATCTAGTGTGAATTCATCTGCTTCAGATCTCAGTAGTTCATCTTAGCACCGTATCACAGATCTTGAACGTAAGTGGCTAGACTATATTAGAATTGTTAGCAGAGTGCTACAGAGCTAAGAAAATCAGTGAACCGCATAGGAACAGAGTTAAATTTTAAAACCCTTTTACTATGACTAAATTCTGCAAGTAGCATATAGTTTGCCTTCAGCAGACAGACAGGCAGACAAATAAAAATAGGAAAAGTATGTTAGAAGAGAAGTTGCTTGGATTGAAGAAAGAGAAACAAGCTGTAAACCAATGCAAATTGGTGGTGTTTGAGCCATCTGCTGCTGGTCCCTAGAGAGTTTTCAGGAAAGAAAGAAAGAATGGTAGCCAATGGGCACAAATATAGTACCAATCCCTCGAACATGAGGGAGGAGAGTTGCTGGTCCCCCACACCAAATAGCATAAGAAACAGTGCTCTATCCAATCCATTTGCTAGATTATGCCTCCACCTACTTCTGTAACTGACCATTGGGTTCTCAATAATGCCTTAATCTAATTCTATTCACCTGTGTCGGCTCCCCAACAAACATAAGATGAAATTATTCCCCCCCCCTTGCTTTCATCTGAATATCATGTTGCAATAAGAAAGGTCTCTTCTCTCAGTCTTTCTTGCATAAAGATTACTTTGGTATAGGAAAATTGTAATGTGTGAAGCAGTCCCAGCATCAGAGAGAAACTGCTCCTTTATCTGAAGAATCTAATGAAATACTTCCCAGCTATTCACAAAGTCTTTGAAAGCATATTCTTGGTTAAGATGCAATTACAGATCAATCTCACAAAGTCAGGAAAATGAACCATACATGTCTTGCAATGTAACTGTATAAACAGGGAGATGCCTGCCAGACGGCCCCATCCACTTCATTGTAATGATGATATAAAAGAAAATGGCAAAGCATCTCTTAATGAAATCTCACAATTCTTAAAAAAGATATATATACAGTTGAGAATAGTTGTTTATATGTTACTTTTGAAATGGGAGAATTTCAGATGCGGAGAATTTCAAATCAAATGAGAAGAAAGTGAGAAATAAGGACCACTAGAGAATACAGTGACACAGAATGGAAAATTCAGTGGATGAATCAGAAGTATACTAATCCCCCCCTGCCAAATGATACGATCAAGGATATGGACATCATAAGAAGGAGGACAGATACTTATCTAGTGGAGATTGAATTAGGAAGTGATGCATAGGAAACAATGGAGAGCAGGAATAGGATAGTTTCAATATTAAATTTCCTCAAAATGAGAGTAGGAATATTCAAGTTAACAACTTCATGGGAGAAGATACTTAATCTTTTCCTCAGCACTGTGATCTGGATCAGGATCAGGGGGCCCATACCAATTTAAACTGCCATTTACATTGTCTAATGGTAATTATTGAAACACACAGATCACACTGGGGGCAATATTAATTGTAGGCACAGGGGTCCGTAGCAGGGTACAAAGGATTAAGTCCTTCCTGTGCACCGTGCTAAGGTTCCAATTCAGAATGGGGCTCCTGAACTTACTTTAGAATTTTTAAAAAGAAAAGAAAACACAATTAAGGAGAAGTGAATATTGATGCTAACTGCTCATTCGCACAGTGATGAAATGAATTTTATGTATTGGTGCACATATAGTAGTTTCTGTGATTTCATCAGGGTTGCCTGTCACTTCCATGATCACAGTAATTGTTGTGTGCCTACTGATGCATTGTGTTCCCTCTGCTTTTTGTAACAGGTGAGATTTGCATTTAACTTTATGAGCTCCAGTGCTTAACCCACTGGTCCTGTTTATGCAGTGACAGCTAAAATGTGACATCATAAATCATTTTGTTTTCGATCTTGGATCTGAACATTAATATCAGTAGCTAGCCATAGACATCTTGATGGTCTAATGTTGATTGACATCTTGAAGCAAAAAGTGGAGCTAATGCAAAAATCTAATCAGCATAAACTGGCCAGAAGGTGGGCAAATTTGCTCCAACTAGCAGCATTTCTGTGTTTCACTCTCCACTTTCAGCTTCAAAAGGAATATTTTGCATATTGCCTTTAAGATAAACATGTGCATGCCAGGGCTAAAATGTCATAAGAATTCTTAGATGCACAAGGAGTGTCCCCACTTATTCCAGTAACTGAATCATTTTTGGTTGGTGAGTTGTTGTTGTTGTGTGCCCTCAAGTTGTTTTCAGCTTATGGCAACCCTAAGTTGACCCTATCACAGGGTTTTCTTGGTAGGATTTGTTCAGAGGGGTTTTGCCTTTGCTTTCCTATGAGGTTGAGAGAGTGTGATTTGCCCAAGATCATGCAATGAGTTTCTATAACTGAGTGGGAATTTGAACCCTGGTCTCTAGAATCCTAATCCAACACTCAAACCACTACACCATACCGGCTGTAATGTTGCTAATACTGAAATGAAGAGAAACAGTCAAGAACTCTGGATATAAATGCTGCCATAGAGGCCTCATTCAAGCCAGCAACTTGAGAGAGATTGGACTTTTTCAGACACCCCTTACCATGCAAGAAGCCTCCGTAACAATAACGAAGCTGCTGCGTGGTAGGGGGTCCATTTCAGATGACGCCGTCCCTCTCTTGGCATCGTCTGTGACTGTTCTGGGTAGGATTAAGGGCAGCTGCGCCATTTTTTACTCACGGAAGTTGTCCATGAATAAAAAATGGCATGGCCACCCTCAATCCTACCCGGAATAGTCACGGACAATGCCGAGAGAGGGACGGCATCGTCCAAAACGGACCCCCTGCTGCGCAACAGCTTCATTACTGTTATGGAGGCTTCTTGCATGGTAAGGGGTGTCTGAAAAAGTCCTTAGAATTATTCCTTATTCCATAACTTGAGCCATAGCAAGCTATAGTAGTGGGTCGTTGCTCCCATATCAGTGGAGCAATGAACCTGCTGGATTTTAGTCTAAAAGATATATCCAAAGTGCTGAACTTATATTTAAAGGGGATATCCAAGGTGCTGAACTTATTCTGGGAACAGGGTTCAGTACCTTGGATAGTTCCTTCATAACACCCAAGGAGACCTTCTGCTGTGCTTTCTACAACTGAATTTGTTTATCTCGGATTGGCCTTTTCAGTCATCAGCGCGCTTGCAGAAAGCACGGGATGAGTCCTTCCTGAATCTTTGTTTGCGAAGAAAAGCCAGAGAGAGAGAGAGTTTAGACTAAAACCCAGATGAGAAGCTGCAACTCACTGACAGCAAATGCCTGGAATCACTGATAACAGACCATATCCTATTGGTCAGTCCCAACCAGAGTAGACTGAGATTGGCTTCCTGTTCATTATTTTTGACACTGGAAGTTGGACTTACAATCTTGTAACTTTGGGTAATCATGTTTATGATTGTTGATGACCGAACGTTACACCCCAAACCTGCCTGTTAAGCCAGGCAGCATCCCACTTGGAAGGTTTCCAAGGTGCTGCAGATCACGGCACTGGGAAATGGTGGCTGCAGTGCTCTTCTGCAGTACTTTTGGTGGGCACATTGAAACAAAAAGTTGCAGCAGGACCACAAGAGGCATCTTCAGCTGCCTGTCTCAATCTGCCCTGTGACTGTGAAAGCACAGCAGTTATTATTTTCTAGTGCCTCAGAAACCATTCAGTTGGCTGAAAACACTGGTTTTGGGAAGAGCATCAGCAAATGTAGCTATGAAAATGGAGCTCTATTGTTGTTGCTCCAATTGATGGTGCAGGATCTCAGCCAAAGAATAAATTGTTGAATGATAGGTCAACATGTTGATAAATCCCCTTGATTCAACTGATTTACTCTAAGTGGGACAATAGGATTCAGGCCATTATATTCTCATATGTCTCCCTTTAATGAAAATTATATCCTGAATCCAAAGCTGTCATTCTGCTGATGGAACCATTTCTGGTAACCCTCCAGACCAGGTTTTGGGATGGACTGGAAGGATGAGGGAAGGGGAAGAAAGTCTCATTGCCTTAGTGAATGTTCACTAGAGTAGTGTTGGATTAAACCTTAATCCAGAGGCTGGATTAAACCTCTGCCTTGAGTTCAGCTTCATGGCTCTCCATTGGGATGGGTGGGGTGGGGACTGTATTAGGAAATCCATGTCAACTGATAGTAGAACCTTACATTTGTAGAGATCATTAAAACCTTGCCAGAAAGCTTTAGAAATATTTTTAACTGCACAACATTTTCCCCAGCATCACATCATGTTTTGTGCAGATTTCTTTAAGGCGTGCCAGGCATGCTAGCTAGAAATGCAAATGATTTATGGTGCCTTACTTAAACCCTCTTTAGAATTTCAGGGGTTGTCATGAGCATTGAGAATTCCTATCTGCTCCTCATCTCATTGTTCAGCATTTGAGGTGTTTTAAAGTCAAACAATGAAGCAAAGGGTAGCCTCAAGAACTACAAAACATTCCCATGGTCTGAAATGCATCATGATGTTTAAAAGACAGACAAAATATGCTTGTCAAAACCAGTCATCTTGAAATGGTGTTTGTTTTTCCAGACAGTACAGTTAAACAAACACATTTAATTTCCTTGATAATCTCCAGATGGGATTACATCATCTTTTCTGTCAAGGAATCAAGGTTTTTGATGCTCGTTTTAGAAGCCTATTATCATTTTACTGTATGTGATAGGGATCCAACAGCATCAGAAAGCACTGGGCATTTAGCAGGCAAGATACAGCAAAGTTCAAAGGCTTGTTCAAGATTAAATTGCAAAAAGGATAGAGAAAGACAGACAGAGTGAGGATCATTTATATTACTTCCTTTTAAAATATACAAAGATGGTGTGTCCATGGTGGTATGGTAATACATAATTCCATAGTAAATCATGAGAAATCATCTTACAAGACCATAGTAAACTATGCCATAATGACATCATAAACAAGATGTACAGTAGGGATCATCCCAAAATGGCAGCCATGCAAGGATTTTGCTTTCCCTCAGTTCAGCAAATATATAAATGCAGACTGGGTGGGGAGAAGGAGACTGAGGAAATTATCAGACGTGCTAAATACAGCATTATCACGATGCCAGATCACTAAAGGGCTTCCTTTTCAGATGTTGTTTCCCTCTCGTAATGCACCTGTTCTGCTGCCATTCTGCTGGTGCTGCTTTTTATTGATGGGAGAAGCTGTCAATACATCCCCTGTTCTGTTCTTGTCACAGATTTGCCTGCGAGTTAAAAGGTGCCCCATTTCGCTGGTGAGATCCCAGTGTCAATGGGAGGTCCCTGCCAGAACACTTCCTGGTGAGATTGGGACATCCAGATAAGTGTCACACTTTTTAAAAACTTCCTTGGTTTACTTGGAAGTTTTAAAGTGTGCTTTTGTGCTCGCTGTCTTGTATTTTCTTTTTTCTTTTTTAATTTCCCGTGCTCTCGTCTTCTTGCGAGAACGGGTGGGATTTCATTCCAGGAAGTGAATGGAACTCCGTTAGAGCTCCATTCACTCCTGAGCTGCCTTGAAGACATGAATAAAGTAGGTGTGAAAAGTTTAGTAGTTATGCCGGGACAGGGACGGGAGAGGGGCAAGAGAGGAGATTGTGGGACAAGAACACTTTTTTCATTCCTGTCTGAAAATCTCCTGAGACTGAAAGGGTCACAGACTCAGCACCCCCACCACTCCAGTCTGGAGATTAGTTTCTGCAAGATGTAGGTCAGGCCACAGACCTTAAAGTGATGGCACCAATTATGGGAGATACTGGGTGAAAACAGTACTGATGTTTCTCTTTGGACTGTGTCATGGCAGTCAGGTTTTACAAGCATGACACATTCTTTTACACTGTCACTACCCCATTCTATGAAGACATGGTCATGAGCTTGCTCACTTTGGTGGTATTCAATAATTGGTGTTTGACTTTCAGCTGTGTTGTGAGGGGCAGAATCAGAATTAACTTTGATGAGATTTGGTGGCCATAGTCATGATTTAACCCAATGGGTATGCAATGGGATCCTGTAGCACCTTTGAGACTGAGAGAAAGAGGTTGGTAGCATAAACTTTCATAGATTTAATAAAATAGACTTAGGAAATTATCATATGAGCATCTAAAAATGTTCTTTTGGCACTGTATTTTACAGTATAAGTATCCTGGCATAACAACACTTCTTATCACATGTCTCCATAATCACGAGACATAGATGCCTCTGAATTACAGCAACACAACGACTTCTGCATTTTCACATGGGTGAGATTTCAGCAGTTCTCACGAGAAGACACGAGCGCACTTAAAAGTCCAAAACCACCTAAATTACCAAACAAAATGAACACCCAAGCACTGAAACACATTTATAAACTTGACAGTAAAATGTGGAGGTTCATAAAAAGAGCATCCCATATCTAGTTTTTGCGTTCTTTCCAGGAAGTGTTCTAGCAGGGACTGCCCATTGATGTAGGAATCATGCCAGCAGAATGGGGCACAGTTTCGCACATAAGCACTACCACGACAAAAACGCCATGGGACATCAATTGGCAGCTTCTGCCCACTAATACAAAAGAATGCCTTCTTGACAGCAGCAGAATGCTTGCAGAATGCTAGGGCTTGATGATGTGTGGTAGGGGAGCCTTTTGCAGTCTCATTTCAACATAATAATGCTGCATTTGCCACATCTGATAATCTGCTTAAGTGTACAAAAGCTTATGCTACCAACTTCTTTTCTTTCTTTCAGTTAGTCTTTCTTTCTTTCAGTTAGTCTCAGAGGTGCTATAAGATCCCTTTGCATACTGATCCAGACTCACACGGCTATGCCTTGGAATTCTAACCCAGTGGGTTGAAAGGGTAACATATTCATTCACTGTGGCTGACTTTTCTAACTGTTAGGCTCTAACAGGTAAGAGCTAGAGCCAAGAAATCCAAAATTTCCTGTGTCTTGTTCTATGGGCCAAAGCTACCCCAAATGACCAAAGCAACCTCATCCAGTATTTAGACAGAAGGTAGCAGTGGTGTTTCTGGGAGAAGGTGCATGGGATCACCTGCATACAGCGGCTCTGTATTATATAGGAGGTCACCAGATTGTTTTCCTGTACTGTAGATCCCTGTGAAATTACAAGACAAGATATATAAAAGAGTGCAAGGAAAAAAACTGATGTACAAGTCACACACTTTAAATACATAAGTATTACAGGAACCAACATGGCAAATGGATTCATCCAGATGGGGGACGAATGAGTTGGAAAGTAACAGTATTTGTTGCTGTACATCCTGCTTTTAAAAATGAAATAAAATAAAATCCAAAGATGTTTCAGTAGTTGCCCAATTTTTCAGGTTATTTTTCTTGTTTTCTGTGGCATTTGGCAGTATTTGGTTCCTACTCAAAGGGCATTATAAAAATTGATACGTTTGGCCATCTTGTATCACAGGGTCTCAAAGTTAAAAACTATCCAGGATTCATTCTGATCCTTAGAGAGCACTATATCCAGTGTTGTGCACTTTTTTTTCACCCATTGCCAACTCAGGAGATTTTCAGACGCTCCTTGCTGCGCAAGGATTGTCCGGGACAGTTTCGTCACAGCAGCGCGGCAGGGGGTCGATTTCTGATGACGCTGTCACTGCTGCAAGATTGTCATTCCCTCTCGCGTGAAGGCTTGGAGCCTGCCGTGCTATATTCGCCAAGATTTTATTCACGGAGGTTGTCCGTGAATAAAATCTTGGCGAATATAGTGCGGCAGGCTCCAAGCCTTCATGCGAGAGGGAACGATGATCTCGCAGCAGCAACGGCATCATCAGAAATCGACCCCCTGCCACGCTGCTGTGACGAAACTATCCCGGACAATCTGCGCAAGGATCGTCTGAAAATCTCCTCAGAGTCAGAAATGTTAGGTTAATTGGCAAGCAGCAAACAGGAGGGGGGAAACTGCATGCAAAATACAGTGATGTCAAGTAAAAGGTAACCATGAATACCAGTCTCTGTGATTACGTCGGGAATGTTCTAATGTTGTCCACTTAGCTATCCATGACACTGGACTTTTCAAAAACGTATCTGTTGACTCTGTGCTTTTGCCAACAGGATCATTAAACAACACACAAACAAGTGTAATTTGTTATAGTTGGATTACTTTATAATTGAGTGTGTTTTTAATTATTATTTTTATTATATATAAAATACATAAAAATAAAACATTCATTTCTACAGGTGTATTTTATATTATATGTTACATACAAACTTTTCTGTTTTTTGTTCACATTTCTCATTAGATATTGCAAGAAAATATGTCGTACATTCATTTTCATAACCCTCTCCAACTCCTGTGCATGTATATGTTAACCTAATAATTGAGTGTGTTTTAAGGATCATAGTCACAAACAATAGCTATTTCTGGTCTCTTGTTAATCCTGCATAATTACACTGCTGTTGATAGATTTTACTTGGGGGTAGACCAAGACCATTTTCTGCATTTGTAGCCCTGGATAATGTTAATATTGCTTCAATTTTTTTCAGTTATACATCCATTTCCTCTTATGTAAGTATTTATGAAAACAAGAGGTTGCATGCAGAGAGATGGAGCACTTCTCAGCCTTTTGGCTAAGGTCAAGAGTAGGTGAATTATTATTCCACATGAGTTTTTCTATTCAAATTTGCCATCCTCCAAATTTGGAGTCACAACTCAGTCTCAGATCTGGTGGCCGTGAGGAACTTTTCTATTAATGGAGCATGTGTGTAGTGGTTAATATGAAATCCATTCTAAAATAGGAAAGTTACTAGGGGCTCAGCTAGATGGGAAACTTAATTGCGAAAAAAATAGTGTTTTACCTCACTATCCCAGCAATGTTCATTTGTCTCCACAAATCATTCACAAGATCACTGGCATGGAAAGGTATCTAAGTTTGCAGTTCACATGGAGCATGCCCGTGAGAAAAGATGGTGGCACGAGTAAATTACCTGCCTTATTATCTCCTGAAAGGCTTCTTCCATCCCCCCCCTTTTTTTTCTTTTGCTGTTAAATGACAGATGTGGAAGAGCAATCTTTTCTTTACAAACTTTTTTTTTTTGCTTTGCCATTTGAAAATAGCACTTGATCATGTCCCTGAAAACAACAATGGGGGCTCTGGCTGCTTCATCACCAGCAAGCCCACCTCTGCACACATCCCACCAATCACATTTTGACTTCCTAGATGTGCCCCAATTCAAATTGGTTGTTTAGATGGCCTGTTATGCGCATTTTAACATACTTTTCAAAAAAAAATCGCGAGAAACAGTGAAAGCTGTTAGCGTGAACTACTTGGAGTTTTCAGCCCTTCTCCTTCCCAATATGGAAAATCTCAGCAAGATCACATCTGGACAAAAGGTATTCTGCCTGCAATCTTTTGAGGATTTTTTTTTTTTTTGGTCATCTAAACAACCGCTAGGAGTGTTAAACTAATCTAGCTGCATTACAGGGAAGAGCTGACAGATTAAACTGGAAGGAGGAGAAATTGTAAAAACATCCCTAAATGTATCAGTTTATATGGAAGAGGGTTCAGTATAGGTAAATTGGAGGACACTTTAGGTTTCTATTACTGTTACCCCCTCTGGGACATTCTTGACTCTTTAGGCTAAGCGCTGCATACCTTCCACCATTTCACAGATGAAAATCGGCCCATGTGTGTCCCAGCAACATCAGAACATGGTCAAAATGGCAAAAGTTATGAATGAGGGAGAACATACAAGCTAGGAGAGGCTGTAGCACTTTGCTTTTGCCTAAGAACTTTATCAGACAAGGCAAAAATCACATCATTACAACACAATAATAACATAACAGGCCAAAATTATCAGATTACATCATCGTCCTCCCATGGCCAGCCTGTGTGCCAGCTGTGAATAAGGCATCATTTTTTATTAACGGCTTAACCCAAGAATTGATCTTCAGTGTCACTGTTTTAGTGGTATTGAAAGCATGCAGAAACAACATCCCACTGTGCTTGTGAGAATACACCAAAAATGGGTGGTCCTCTTTCCCGTCTTCATTGCCAGAGAGAAAAATTCCAGGTGAAAACATGAATATGATTGACAGAGCACTCTTTTTAGGGATTTTTCTGTTTAGCTGGCATGTTTTTAGGCTAGTTTCAGTGCTTGGGTGTTGATTTGCTTTGTTATTTAAGGTATTTTAACCGCAGTTGCATCATCTCGCGAGATCACACACCCTGGCTAATGCAGAAGTAAACTCCCATTCTTAAAGTCCTAGTGCTCATCATGTGATAATTCTGAGATGATTTCTTTGCATGATTACAGAGACACATGAAAGTACGTGTTATAATGCCACTATGTTCCCGCTTCCCTCATTTGCGGGATAACAACGTTTTTACACACCAGTCTGACAAAGTCCTAAGTCTACTGGGAAGAGTAAGATTCGAACCCTTCCTCTCCTCTCCTCCCTGCTAAATTAACTGAGTATAAACTATTTTTGCACTTTGAACTCAGTTTATTTGGTACCCACAACCAAATGTGCTGAAAACGGACACATGTCAATGTTATGAGATATGTTTCTTGGTGATAAATGATGCAACAGATGGTCTATAGCAAAGAAAGCATCATAGTCCTTTAGCTCAGTGCTACCTACTCAAAGTGGTGGTCCCTGGATTGTTGCTGATCCCTAAGCCATTGGCTGCCAGTCCCTGGCAAGCTTCCAGTAAGGACACTCCACACACACACAATTGTACCAAATGGGCACAAATTTAGTGCTGGTCCCTGGAACATTGGAAAAAAAATAATTGCTGGTCCCCCACATCAGATAGCCCAAGAAGCTATCAGCTTTATGTAGCTGATGGTGTCCAGCATCCTCTCACAGCAAGTAGGACTGGGCCCCTAAGCAGCTAATTTTACTCAGACTATCCCATGACTGACTAAAAAGGGTCCCTAAACCGGGGTGCACCACACCCAGAGTGAGTCCAATAGAAGATGGATTCTCAAGGGTTTATATAGGACAGTGTGTAGGCAAGACACTTCTCCTGTCTTGATAGTTATAAGAATTGTGGAAGCAAGTGGCTAAAAGGAAAGTTTACTCCTTTGGTCTGTTCCCAGGTGTCTATCTCTTCCCAGCCTTAAACTTTTGAGCTAAAGCAAAATATCTAGTAACAAACTAACTCTTTCTGTACCATTGGACAGGTGTGAACATTTAAGCCATGATGCAAGAAGTACTCTAAGACCCATTTGCTTGGTTACAGAAGTCACACTCACTACACACTCCCTATTCCCTGGCCTTTCTGGTACACAACACTTACAATGAATTCTTTCTAGAGCACTCAAGAGGAAATTGAGGCTAGTCCCAAGTGAAGCAGAGGTAGGATGAAAGACCCTTTAGCCTAGATAGTAAGTGACAGACAGCATAGCCACAAATAGACTGTTGTACTTTGGACACATTATGAGAGGGCATGACTCACTAGAAGAGACAATGATGCTTGGTTAGGGAGAAGGCAGTAGGCATAGAGGGAGATCACATTCCAGATGGATAAACTCCATCAATGAAATCATGGCCCTGGATCTGCAAGAACTGAGCAGGGCTGTTGTTGATAGGGTGACTTGGAGGTCTCTCATTCATGGGATTGTCATAAGTCAAGGTTGACTTGATGGCAGTTAACACAAAAAACACTCAGTGCTATGGCCCATCCCCACATTTGCGTTTTTGAATGTACTCTTTTTGAACCAAGATCTTTTATTAAACTGCAGTCTTACGCATACACTTACCAGCAGTTGTTGTTGTGTGCTTTCAAATCATTTCTGACTTATGGTGACTCTAAGGTGAGCCCACCACAGGGTTTTCTTGGCAAGACTTGTTCAGAGAAGGTTTGTCTTTGCCTTCCTCTGAGGCTGAGAGAGTGTGACTTGCCCAAGGTCACCCAGTGGATTTTCTTGACCGAACAGGAATTCATATCCTGGTCTCCAGAGTCGTAGTCCTATGTTCAAACCACTACACCATGCAGTTAAGCCACTAAATTCAGTGGGCTTTACATTTGAGTAGAAATATACAGGTATGTACTATAAGTTGTCTTTGCCATGTTGTAGCAGTCATATGCAGAAGGTGTGCATTGTTTTGCTCTCATTCACCGTGGAGTTCAATAATTCAGTGCCGCAGTTTGTAGAAAGTAGCTAAGGTCTCCAAGAAACACCAGTCAAGGCCAGGACTCAAGCTTGTACAAAGAAAAAAAAAGATTAATATGCCTTAACATCACTGGAGGGTCACCAATAACACTCCCTCTGGTCTCTAGATAACTAATTATGCCTAACTCTGTATATGTCAACTTCATTTTTTCAGCCTACAATTGAATAAGACAATGTTGCAGAAGGAACTCAGAAGGAAAGGTTTGACTTTTTCTGCTGACCCTCTTCTCCTTGGAATAAAGGATTATTGCAGTCAGTCCTTTCTTGATTTTAGGAGTGTCCACGTCATTTGCAAAGTCACTAACCATATTGCTGTCAGTCATTGGAATGCTAAAATTAAAAAGAAGGATGGTTAATGAAGAATTAGCATTTAGTGACCTTAATCAGTCTACTGATGATTTGAGCATTTTCACGCACCATAATATACAAGTGCTAATAAGACAGTGCCTTAAATATGTTAATACATGCAAATGGCCCAGTTTGGCTCCCCAAGGAACAGATTATCTCTGTACTTACTCAGAAAATGGGTATTATGGAGCTTAGACTTTTACACTCCATACACAAACATCCTTCTTCTTGTGAATGTTGCTTAAGGGATAAGCATGAAACATTTCAGACTTGGATATGTTTTCTAGAAAGGAAAATGAATTATAGAATCAAAAAGTTGGAAGAGATCACAAGGGTCATCTAGTCCAGCCCCCTGACATGCAGGAATAAACAATCAAAGCATTCCTGAAAGATGGCCATCCAGCCTCTCTTTAAAAATCTCCAAAGAAGGAGACTCCATCACACTCCGAGGCAGTGCATTCCACTGCCGAACAGCTCTTACCATCAGGAAGTTCTTCCTAATGCTTAGGTGGAATCTCTTTTCCTGTAGTTTGAGTCCATTGCTCTGTGTCCTCGTCTCTGGAACAGCGGAAAACAAGCTTGCTCCATCCTCAATATGACATCCATTCAAATATTTAAACATGGCTATCATGTCCCCTCTTAACCTGTTCTTTGGCTAAACATACCCAGCTCCCTAAACATGCCCAGCAACCTGAACATTGAAATCAAATCAAAACTGAGCTGCGTTTTGCAATCTACACCACCCTCGGCTGACTGGCAATACTCTGCTCCTTCAGATGACTCCATCAGGTCCCCTTTGCTTTCCCTTATGCTGCAGGATGTGTGTGTGTGTGTGCTTTCAAGTCACCTGTTCATTTATGGCAACCACATAGAATCATAGAACTGTAGAGCTGGAAGAGACCACGAGGGCCATCCAGTCCAACCCCCTTCTGACAAGCAGGAATACAAAATACCAGCAGGACCCCTGATAGACAACACTGCCTCCCTCCCCCACTGCTGGCCCTCTTGGTAACAGAGACCCTGGGAGGGGAGGGGGGTTGCAGGCTGGGTCCTCCTCTCCATTAATTGGGGATGGGGTCCCCCTCCTCCCAAGGCCCCCCTCACCTCCTTCTCTTCTCCTGCCTCCTCCGCTCACTTTCTTTCTCTCTGGCCCAGCCCCTTAGACAAGGAATACACAGAGGTGGTTTCGCCAGTTCCTTCCTCTGAAATATAGTCTACAACACCTGCTATTCATTGATGGTCTCCCATCTAAGTACTAACCAGGGCTGGCCCTGCTTAGCTTCCAAGATCAGATGGGATCTGGTGCCTTTGGGGTATTTAGGCTTCAGTTTACCTCAGTAAATATGGACAGGATTCTGTTGGTGGCTTTTGTGCAAACCGTATGAAATTAATATAAACCACATACTTACTGTTTTAGGCACTGTATAAGGAGGTATGCAGCACCTGTGTGCACAATGCCATTGTGCCAGCACTGGTTGGCTGCAGAGTTATGCACAGGTAATGTCTGGTTCTACTGGCATAACTGTAGAAGCAGCAGCAGCAGCTTTTGCCCTTTTCTGGGACAAATCAGTGCCCAGGGGGGCAGAGTTGCCTTCATGTACCTCTAGCTACTGATGGAATTGACTAAATGGGCTATTTGCCCTGGCTTTCCCCATCTTGCAGTCCGAATGAAGCAGGGCTCCCTCTTGCCCCGTTTTGCCTCCGGGCAGTCCTGATGATGCCTGAGGAAAAGCTGGGGGGAAGCCCCAGTGTGCAGACTCCTGCCTGTTTCGTCATGGTAATGGGGGGGGGGCAGGTCAACTCTGGAGCCCAAATACTCCACCCAGAAAATATTCTGGCAGTCTAGACCAGCCCCTTATGCCTCTAGGGATAAAGGGGAAGCCTTCAGTTCCCACCTTGACTACTAGGATAGCTACGCTGATGGAGATACACTGCCAACAGTCCTATTGAATCTTGGTCTTGGTATATGGCTCCATCCAGGGCACTCACAACATTCTGCTATCTGAGGTAACCATAAAATCGCTCTCTCCCTCCACACTGCTAAGTCAAAACACATGGTACTTAAAGCCAGCCAAGTTATTTTGGTAGGAGGCAGAAAATCTCACAAACATCTCTTCCTCTCATTGACAGTTTAAAAAAACAATAATAACAAATAAAGTAACCAGAAACTTGCTGCCCTTTCACAACACCCAAAATCTGCTGAGGAAAGTAGCTGCCTCAATTATTTTCTCCTCCTTTCCTCACTTCCTTCAGATCTAGGGTTGTATGTTCTACTTTTCAAAGGCAGCCTCTGTTTTAAAGGTAGGCAAATTGCAGCCCTTCAGATGTTCTTGGATTGCAGCTCACAACATCTATCGCCATTGGATATTCTGGATATGCAACATTTATTTCATTACGTGCCCTCTCTTTTGGCACGTACAAATGGCTTACTCAGAAAATGGGTATTATGGAGCTTAGACTTTTACACTCCAAGGTACAAATGGCTGCCCTGTCCCAAAATCACCTTTTTTTCTGTGGCCTTGGACTTATCCTCCTAAGTCTCATTCCAACCTGTAACCAAGTGGATTTTTCAAAGAAAAAAGGTCAATAGGAGTTCATTACAATTGTAAGTAAGTGTAACAACATTTGTCCACATTCTTCCTTTCTGCCCCCTTAGATCTCTCTCTCCCTCTTTCTCTGCCCACTTCCTAGTTTTGATTATAAGCTCCTTGGGACAAGCAATTTATCTCTGTTGCCTGAAGAATTCTGTAAGGGCCACATACTATATGTTGATGGTACATTATGGATAGATAAGGACAGACAGATAGACTGGAGATTATCAGACGTGACAAAAACCGCGGCAAAAGATTGTGATGAGAACAAGAAGGGGCGACCTTACCAGACATCATCCTCCAGCATTCTGGAGGCGCAGTGTAGGTGTCAGTAAGGCGTCCCTTTTTATTAGAGGCTTGTCCCTGCCAATGAAAAATGGGAGCCTTGTCCACAGCAGCACTACACCCCTGGAATGGCAGAAGAATTCAGGTATCTGGTAAGGTCACTCTTTCTGTTCTTGTAGCTATTTTCTGACGTGGTAGGGAACATGATTTTTGGTGCATTCCCTCACATATGATCATCTCCTCTGTTTGGAAAACAGAAGGATAGTTCATGGTGCTTTTCACTCACATTTCAACATTGGACCCTATCAGGCTACATTGCAGTAGTGTTATATTCCACTTTAACTGCCATAGCAACATCCTATGGAATCCTGGAATCTGCAGTTTAGGGAGAGGCACTTAGAAGGGGGCTTGCCACTGGCTGGCAGGCCTTTTTGCAGCCTGGCTGGCCACCCCAATCACCAGCCCTCCTGCCCCGCCCCCACTCTCAAGGCATTGTCCGTGGTGAGGGGGGGGAGGCCGACCGCATGGCACGACCATGCACACTGCTATCTTCCCTTTCTTCTCCCCATCGGCCCTTGCGGTGGGGGAGGGGAAAGGGAGATGGGCCAATCAGGGGTGAGTCTGCTCGGCCCTGATTGGCTAGGTAAGGGGAGGAATCTGGGCAGGTGCACGGCCTGCCCAGATCAGAGGTGGTGACAGAGGCGGCAGCAGCGCCAAACCAGATACGCTCACCCCCCCCTTGTCAGGTACCAGGGCCGGGGCCTCAGAGGCGGGTGGGCAGCATCAGGGGACCAGGAGCGCTGGCCGAGCCAGGCCAGAAAAGGGGTTTCCCCAAGCCCTCGCTGGGCTCAGAGCTTCGGGGCCGGTCACGCCGCCAAGTGCGGCTGGGGAGGGCAGTTTGGGCACGGTGATGGGAGCCCGCGCCGCCAATGTGGCAGGGAGGGGAGAGACTCACAGGGCATGGGGGGGTTTTCCTTGGGTCTATTGAGGGGCTTTTCCCCAGGTCCATGGGGGACATTCCCCGGACCCTTGGGGGGGATTTTCCCCGGGCCGCGGAGCCCCGGAGAGTGGGCATGGAGGGGTGGCCATTACACACATCGGGCCACAGGCCACGGGAGGGTTGGGGGGCCAGGCCGGCAAGGCCCAAGTGGGGTGCTCAAGAGAAGGGTGCCATGCCCAGCACTCAGCCACCCCCCTTTTTTTGTCCTCGCCGCAGTCTGTCCCGGCGGGGCCTCAGCAGTGGGAGGCTGGAGACGGAGGCCTTGCTGGGGGGCGCGTGGGGGGTGGGGGGAAGTGGGCAGAGCGGCGGGGGCAAGAGCGAGGGGAAAGCCCTTTCCGGGCAGTATTGGACCATGGCTGGGCAACACCCACCCCTCTTCTTACGCATGGCGCAGGCTGGGCAGGAGGTGCTCCCATGGCAGGCGGGGCATGGGGCCCGGAGGTGGGAGGAAGGTCGGCCATGGCCTTTGCCCACCCTTCGCAGCTCAAGGGGAGCTGCAGCAGCCCCTCCCACCCTGCAGTGCTCACCCCCCTGCAACACAGGCAAGGTATGCTGGGGGGGCTTAGGGATGCACATGCACACACAAAATACACATCAAGCTATGGAGAGGTTTTTTCCTTTTGCGGGTTTCGAGCCGTGGGGCAGTGGCTGGTGCTTAATAAAAAAACAAAACAGTAAGCAAGCATTCAGGCACCCTGCTGGTACTGCACACCACCCATCACAGCTCCCCAATCGGTTAAGGGTTCCGGAGGTGCATAAAGAGGACAGTGAAGCAGCGCCACCTAGCAGAACCCAGGCCTATGCAGGAGAAGGAACCCGCCCCGAGGGGTGAGGGAGCTAGGCTAGCGGGATGGGAGAGCAGCAGCGGTGCCATCATGGCGCAGGCACCTCGGCCTCCGGTGGAGGCCTTTAGCCACCCAACACCTATCCTGGCGGATGTCATGGGGGTCCTGTCCATAGTCCTGCAGAAGATGGACAAGGAGGCTGCCTCTGGTAGCACGCCGGAACAGGCGGCACCAGCGGTGGTGGAGGCGGCCGGGGAACCTAGTACTTCTTCCAGTTTAGGCACTCCCAGCAGCAGCGGACAGTCCAGACGTTCCAGGTCGAAAGGGAGGAGTGGTTCCAGGGAGTCGAAGCGGTCGGACTCGCATAGGTCTTCATCACAGCAGCGCAGCAGATCTGATGGTAGGAGGAATCTGCACAGGAAGCACCGATGGTCCCGATCGGGATCCTCTTCAGGTGAGTCCTCGGATCAGGACAGATAGAGGTACTGGGAGATGGGAGCTTTTAAGCCGGGTTTGCCGGCATGGGCCCTCAAGCTGCACAGAGCCAGGGAAAAGGCCGGGGTGGACAGGAAGGTGGAGAGGAAACACCCCCCTGAGGGGAGCTCAAGGAAGCCAAGTCCAAGGAGGATCCCCTGGGGGGTCACTTGGATCACAAGGTGCGTTCTAAGATTCTGCAAGGCTATTACGTTGACATTTTTACTCTGGCTCCACCTCCCGGGGCTGAGGCCAGGGTGCATAAAAGCGACAAGAAAGAAAGTGACAAGAATAGTGTGGAGCCATTGGAACGCACCTTCGCCAACTGGCTCAATGGGTACACGATCTTTATGGGGGTGGTACCTTTGGTTTTCCCTGAGCGGGCCTGGCACTTGATCAATCACCTTCGCCAGGTGCTGCTGGTGAGGGCCCAAGCGGGGGACTCCAGCACCATACTGTATGACATAGAATGCAGAAAGAAAGCATCCCGGTCTTCCATGCACAGATGGGAGACCATCGACTACCCCAATAGGCTGCAAGCCATGGGGCCACGCAGGAAGGAAAAGGATGAGCCCCAAAAGGCAGCACACAAAAAAGAGGGGCAGAAGCCAGTGTGCTGGGAGTTCAACGGAGGCAAGTGCTCCCGGTACAAGTGCAGATTCGAGCATTCCTGTGACAGCTGCGGTGGCGGGCATCCAAAGGTGAATTGTTCACGTCAGGGCGGTGGCAGTCAGTCCTTTCGGAGCAGCTGCCCCGCCACAGCTGGCAACAGGAAGGAGACCGGATCCGGCGGGATCGCCAACAACAGCGCCACAAAATGAGGTGGGAGCGGGGGTAGGGAGGTGCATGGCATTCACACCAGTGAAAGTGGATGCCATGTGCCCTCTATGGGGGCCTACCCCAAGAAAGAGGCGGCAACTTATTTGGTGGAAGGATTCAAATTCGGGTTTCACATACCTTTTCAGGACCCAAGGGAAGCCTCCACTTCAGGCAACCTGACGTCGGCAGCACAGCTGCCTGAGGTGCTGGCTCACAAGATCATGAAAGAGACTGAGGCTGGGTGCATAGCGGGGCCTTTCAACCAGCGACCCATGTCCAACCTAAGGATCTCACCACTGGTGGTGGTGCCCAAAAAGGCCCCGGGCGAGTATCGGCTCATTCACCACCTCTCCTACCCAAGAGGGGCTTCTGTCAATGACATAATCCCACTGGAGCTCTGCACGGTGAGATATGCTTCATTGGACTATGCGGTTCGTCTCCTGCAGAATTGCGGCCAGGGTGCACTAATGGCGAAATATGACATTCAGTCGGCCTTTTGGCTTCTGCTTGTGCACCCGGATGATCATTGCCTATTGGGCTTCAGGTTTCAGGACAAGTGGTACTACGACATGGCATTGCCCATGGTCTGTTCCATCAGCTGCTCTGCTTTTGAGACATTCAGCACATTCCTGGAATGGTCCTTGCAGCAGCGCACAGGTTCCCACACACTATTTGGATGATTTCCTGATGATGGGCCCAGCCGGGGGGGAAGAGTATAGGTTTCTGCTTTCTTCTTTCCAGGCTATGGCAGCGGAGTTGGGGGTACTGTTGGCACCTGACAAGATGGTTGGACCAGCGACATCCCTGGTGTACCTGGGCATACAGCTTGATTTAGATAAGGGAATATCCAGACTGTCAGATGATAAGATCGACAGCTTGCGGGCGTTGCTGGCTGACCTATTGAGGAAAGAAAAAGCCACACTAAAATAAGTGCAGTCATTATTGGGGCATCTGAACTTTGCCTACAGGGTGGTGTCCCCGGGGAGGGCATTTTGCATGTGCATCGCAAGACTCACTGGGGGTGCGGGCGCAGCACCATTGCATCCGCCTTACAAAAGGGGTAAAGGAGGACATGAGGTTGTGGCTGTCTTTCCTCGAGAATTACAACAGGGTTACCACGTGGCAGGGTCGTCTGGAGCTGGGAAACAGTCTGCAGGTACACTCTGATGCAGCAGGCAGTCTGGGTTTTGGGGTTTATTACGATGGGCACTGGTGCGCACAGCCCTGGCTGGAGGACTGGGCAGAAAGGGGTGTCACCAGAGATCTCACATTTCTGGAGTTCTTTCCCATAGTGGTGGCCATCACTTTGTGGGGCAGGGAATTCAGAGACAAGAAGGTTTGTTTCTGGTGCGACAATCAGGTGGTGGTAAGGATCATCAACAGGCAGTCCTCCAGGGCTGAAAGGGTCATGAGGCTGGTACGCAGGTTTGTGCTTGCCTGCCTGGAGGCCAACATCAGTTTTCACGCTTGGCACATACCGGGAGTGGATAATGAGATCACAGATGCCTTGTCTCGGTTTCAGGACGACCGGTTCCGTCTGCTGGCGCCGGACGCAAACGAGGTGGCGATCCCGTTTCTGGCAGACCTATAGAAACTTGGGAGTGAATCATGCTCCAGGGCATAGCGGACTCCTTGGCGCCCTCTATGCAGGCCAGCTACCAGAGGGCGGCGGTGCAATTCATGAGATTCAGGCAGAGGCACGCTACGGGTCTGCTGGCCCAGCATCGGAAAGGGAAGTCCTGAAGTATCTGGCTTCCCTGCAGGACAGAGGGATGGCATCCAAGACTATCGCAGGTCAAGCGGCGGGCATTTCCTTCTTCAGTAAAGCAGCAGGGCACAGAGATCCCTGCGACACATTCATGGTAAGGAAAGCACTAGAGGGCTGGAGGAGGATGGCACCAAGGGTGCGTGACGCAAGGCAGCCCATATCCTACGCAATGCTAGTGCATTTGGTGGCTCATCTGCCATCCATATGCCACACCAGCTACGAGGCACTGCTCTGTGGCACAGCGTACACGATTGCCTTTTCGGGGCCCTGAGGGTGGGGGAGGTGGTATGCTCCTCCAAGACGGACACATCAGGCAAGGCATTGCAGATCAGTGATGTATCTTTGGGGGCCTATGAATTGTCACTACGCATCAGGCGCTCAAAGGCGGATCAGCACAGCCATGGGGCCACCCTGCACCTACAGAGGGTCGAAGGTCCTTCCCCGTGTCCCATGGCGAGCATGAAGAAGTTCGTGGAGGCAAGGGGCCTTGGACAGGGTCCCTTGTTCAGGCACCGGGATGGGATCCCTCTTTCCAGTTCATGAGCGTGCTAAAAATGGCAATCATAGGATTGGGGCTTCCAGCCAAGGATTTCAGCAGCCATTCCTTCCGGATAGGGGCGGCAACCATGGCAGCGGAAGCCGGCATGTCCACGGAATCCATCATGCGGTTGGGACGATGGCGTTCCAGGGCCTATGCCACTTACATCAGACCAGGAAGGGCACTGCCTGCTAGACTGGGGGCCCATGGGGACCAGTAGGCCTGCCTGTTGATGGAGTAATGGTTGGCGGAAGGCGGTTCTATGGGAATGACTTAGTGGTGGATGTATTGGGTCGTGATAAGTAGAAAGAATCAGGGGTCTCCGTTAAGTGCAAGTGCAAGTTCAAGTTCAAGGGAGGCCCCTCTATAGTTTGTTAACATGAGCTTGTTTACAGGGGAGGAGAGAGCGTTGAGTGGGCGGCTCGGCCAGTATCTCTCTCCTCTAAGAAGGGGGACCGAGATGGACCGGTCCCAGCTCTGCCCACGTGTGTGGGCTGCGTTGAGATCACGACCCATACATTGCCGTCAACCATTTAGTTTGCAAGTTGCAGCAATTTTATTGCCAAATATATATTTCTCATATCTACCTCAACATGTATCCACATTTACTAACCTGTATCTAACCATGTTTTCTGAAGTTTTATATTTGTAGACAATACAAAGTTAACTGAATTTGTGTGTCTGTGTTTATTTAGGAGGGCAGTGGGGCTGTACGGTCTGGGTCCACAAATCTCAGCCAGAGAGTTCTTGGGCCTCGCTATCCCAACATTCCAAAGGAAGTTGCCATGGCAGTTAAAGTGGAATATAGTGCTGTAACAGTGTAGTGTGATGGGGTTTCCAGGCTTATGAAACAAGGGTGCAAAGAGGTATGGGGTAATCATACACTTGAAATTCAGAAGCACCTTGGGTGTGACAAAACAAGAAGTCCTTCTGTCTGCTAAGATTCTAATTGGGCATGACAGTTCATGAATTTTTGCACTGAAAAAAAAAAGTTCAGATTCATAGCAAGCTTGGAAAGTTACCTTGGAAAAGAATGAATGTCACAATGTAGTAAAGCCATCCATAACTGAGTTGTGATAGGATGATAGCACCCAGAGCAGCATCCTACCAATGCTCAGTTACAAGGTTGTTTACAGCAGGTCATTATATTCTTAAAAGTGACGTTAACAAGCTTTGAAGCTAAGCACAGTTTATTTTCCACTTATTGTGGGATTTTCTAAGAGGTGCAGTTATGAATAGCCTAGGGCCCAACCATAACTCTCTAGCCATGGTGGCTGGTGGCATCCATATCAGTAAGCCATGAATCCACTCTGAGTTTTAGTCTGAATTTTACAGGGCTATCCAAGGTGCCAGCCTCTATCCCCCAGCCATGGGTATCTCCTTTAAAGCTCCCTTAAAGATCAGACTAAGCACCAGAACTGTTTCACCACCACACTGATATGGGTGCCACAAGTTGCAAATGCTTCCTACTCTGAGTCAAATCCCTAAGCACCTGTTACAGCAGCAGATTTTTAATTAACTAATTAAGAGACTAGCCAATAATAAGGCCCCAGAGGTGATTTTATTCCCTGTTAATTCTGTTTAATGGGTTCCTGTGCTTGCAAAAAAGATTTTTTTCAAAGTAGTGCAATGGTTTTTAATCTATTACTTGGACTGATGAATCAATTAAAGGTCTTCCAAATTATTCTAACCTTGCTTCTGATTAATTGAAGAGCATTTTAGAAAAAGAAAAACCTTGGTTGGTTCCTGCCATTTTCCTTCTTTTCTCCTACAGGAGGTGTGTAGATGAAGTATGGGCTTTCAGATGTTCTTGGACTGCAGCTTCCAGCATCCTTCATCATAACTATATTAGCTGGAGTGGGGATGGCAGTAGTTGCAGTTCAAGAGCTTGAAGGGCTGCACTTTGCTCAGCCCTGCTTTAGAAAGCTGGAGATGTGGAGCAGGTGCATTTTATCACTTTTATTTTTAAAATACACTTATTTTTTTTTCTCTTTGAGAATTATGCTTATTCCAAAGTAAACATATTTCATTTTAGAACAGCAAAACCAAACCCCATTCTAGTTCTTTATTCATAGTGGTGCTATGATTTAAGTGATTGAAAATGCAGAAGTGCATAGGACATTTTATTTTTTAAATTAATCAAGGTTAGATTGTGGTTGTTTGCTCCAGCCTATCAGGTATATAGAAGGAATTGTAAATCATAGAACAGAGACTAATGAATGCTATTTATTGTATACACTTGCACACGCAAAGTAATGTAACATGGCCATCTAAAGACCTCTCCATCCATGTAACCATTAAGCAAAGTCTTAAATTCCCTAGCTGCATCAGTGCAACTGAATCTCTTATATAATGCTGTGTGTTCTGACCTCAGACCCCAGAAATTGTTCACCCTTAATTTATAGTTGGGATGTGGAATACCAGTTAAACCCAATGGGGTTGTGCAAAGTTGTAAAGACATATGGTAGTCAAATTCATACATTTATTAAGCAGCCAAGACAAGTACATTAATTATAAAGTGGAGAAAAACAAAGACTTTGAGAAGGTGAGTGTGGTTTGCTTTTTTAAAGACCCTTTGCTCTAAAGCTCTATATTGTATGACAGCCATGTTGATAATTGGATTTCTATTCTGTGTTTTATATCTTAAGCTTGTATCAAGTGAAGTATCACCATAATGTCAAAATTCCTGTCCTATCATAACTTTTAGTTTAAAAGATAAAGATTGATTGATATATTAATAGCTAAGATTAGAGGTATTGGAGAAGGGATAGTAAAATAGCCAGCAATAAATACCTGTCTCATGAAGAATGTTTTTGTTTGGTGAAGATAAAAAAATAAAATAAAATGTGCTTCATTGCACTGACTAACGTTTTGCTCACATAATCAGTCCTTTGCTTTGGGTTGGGCCAGATTACCAATTCAAGGATATACACGACCTGTTACATTGCTATAACTGGGAAAATTATTTTGATTTTAGATGAATTTTATTTTAAATTATTATAAGACACTTTGGGTCCATGCCAGGCAAAATAAGTGAAATGAAATGAAATGAAATTTGGCTCTACCATATTACATACTTTACCACATGAGGCTGCTAAAGTGAAATTTCAGTGGGATAGTAATGAATTTGGCCAGTACTTAACAGATGATGCCGTGGCTATCCTGTTGGTGCTTTACATTCTAGTAATTACTGTTGCACTTCTTTCCATTGATGGGGGGGGGGAACCATCAATACCTGCCAATATCACAGTTGTTCCACTACTACCCCTTGTGTGATAGATTCCTTTGCTTCAGTTCCAGGATGAATACTGTGTCCAGTTCTAGGCACCACAATTCAAGAAGGATGTTGACAACCTGGAGCATGTCCAGAGGAGGGCAACCAAAATGGTGAAAGGTCTGGAAGCTGTGCCTGATGAGGAGAGGCTTAGGGAGCTGTTTATGTTTAGCCTGGAGAAGAGAAGGTTAAGAGGTGACATGGTAGCCATGTTTAAATATTTGAAAGGATGTCATATTGAAGAAGGAGCAAGCTTGTTTTTTACTGCTCTAGGGACTAGGATAGGGAGCAATGGATTCAAAGTACAGGGAAAGAGATTCCACCTAAACATTAGGAAAAATTTCCTGATGGTAAGAGCTGTTCGGCAGCGGAACATGCTGCCTAGGAGTGTGGTGGAGTCTCCTTCTTTGGAGGACCTTTCAGGAATGCTTTGATTCGGTATTCCTGTATGGTAGGGGGTTGGACTAGATGGCCCTTATAATCTCTTCCAACTCTGTGATTCTATTATTCATTTTCCTTTCTAGCAAACATATCCAAGTCTGAAATATTTCACACTTATCCCTTAAACAACATTCACAAGAAGGAGGATGTTTGTGTATGGAGCATAAGAGTACTTTGTGTATTCCAGCATGGCAGGGGGCTGGACTGGATGGCCCTTGCGGTCTCTTCCAGTTCTATGATTCTATGAATTCCTTGTGCAATGTCCAAAAAAAAAAAAGGAAAGACACACCAGCGTTTAATATGAAGTTACATATGTGTGTGTCGCCAGTTGGTGACCAATGTTATCAATATATCACCAGTTCTAGCCAGGGTCGTGCGGGGGGGGGGAGGGTTTACAAAGGAGAAGAACAATGTTTTGAGATGGTAGCAACTAATTTAAAATAATGGAAGGATTTTTCCCGTATTCATCTAGATAGTTCCAAGAGAGCATTTTATATATTTTTATGGGGCTACCTTCTTTGAAAAATGTATATAACCATCTTTATGAGACTGTTGAATGCAATTCATCAAATTAAGCTGCAATTATCTAAATGTACCTTAAGAATGTCAGCACATGGTGGTCAGATCTGGAATAATTTTGATTCTCTAAGTTGACTGGTGTGGAAATAGAAAACGTAATTTAATGGAGCTTGATGTAAAATATGAATATCTGAGGTCAGCAAAAGTAATAGAGGGTACATATCTTAATGTAATATGTGTACAGTACATTGACCAGGGAAGAAATTTAGATATCAATGGGGAGGGAGATCTTTAATGGCATCATTTTATATAATAAAAATGAAATATAGGAGCAGACAGAGAATACTGGAGCTTTATATGGCTTGTAAGGAAGTGGTCTTCATCATCATCTTTCCAAGGCAGCCTTAACCCAAATAGCCTGTCTCTCAGGAGATTTTCACACAGGCTATGTATTCCGTGGCAGGAAGAGAACAGGGTCGGGAAAGGTTTTCTCTTTCAGACTTCACCAACCTCATTCTGTCCTGCATCCGTCCTGCTCCCGTGCCTGTTCTGGAATAATGTATTCACAATGAAACATCATGAATAGACCACCCGTTCCATGTCTGTCATGGAACCACGGGTGTGCAAACAGGAGCCCCATTTCTGTTCTGAAATGACAGCCGCGGAGGGGAGGTCTGATCTGAGCACTTCCTGGCACACTCTGGACATCCAGGTAAGTGGCACCCTTTATTTTACCCTCCCTGTTTTGACTGTGTAATTTAAAGTGTGTTTTTGTGCTTGGTGAACTGATTTTATGTTTGTTTGTTTTTTATTTTTGAATTTACCGCCCAGCCATTCTCTCGTGAGAACAGCCGGGATTTCAGTTCCCAGTTGTAAATGCAACCTTCCGATGGCTGCATTTACAGCTGGCAAATGAGGGGAGGGGGAGCCTGTTCCTGCCGTGGAATTAAGGTAAGTGTGTAAAAGATTTACTTTATTCTGTGGCAGGAATGGGAGAGGAGGAGGTGGGGCAGTATCGGGGCATTTTGGCCCCATGTGAAAATCTCCTCAGATAGCATTTTGGTAGCAGGTTTCAGGATTGCAAACAGTATTTTATTTCATTTTAGGCAGGCGTAGTTGCTGTGTGATAACACAGTCTTGGAGCTTTTGCTGCACCTTTAAAGCCTTAAACATTTTGGGGGCAAGTGATTCACCTTCGCCACCTTCTCAGGTTCATTGGGTGAGAATATGGGAGAGGGCATCCTTGGTAGCTGCTCCCAGGCTTTGGAATTCCCTCCTTAGTGAGGACAGAATTGTTCTCATTGTCATTTCATTGGCAAGTTAAAACTTTTCTGTTCTGACTGTTTTCTAGGAAATGACTGTGAGGACTTTTAATAGTTTGTTATTTATGGTATGTTCTGCAGATTTTTATCTTTAGTCTTTCAATGAAACTGTTTTAAAGGATTTTAATTCTAGATAATTATTAGATTGTATTTTAAAAATACCTTCTTATATGTTTTACCTCTCTTTTTGTAACTGTTTTAAATGGTATTTGTTTAAGCTGCCTTTGGCCTCAATATTGGAGAAAATGTAGGGTATAAATGAATTTAATAGTAGTAGCAGTAGTAGTAACACAGTAGGAGCCCCATATCCACTGGTTTAATATCCACTGATTCAGATCCACGGGACACAAAATAGCATACCTACCATCAAGTCTTCCTAGAAAATGTGTCCTCTCTCGCTATTTTCTAGGTCTTCCAAGGCAACTCTATGGTATTTTAAACCAGAAGTCACATTATTTTCAATGGCGTTCACTGTTATCTGCAGTTTTCAGTATCCACGCCCCCCCCCCGAACAATCCCTAGTGGATATGGGGGACCTACTGTAATAATAATCATTTAAAAGGCTGTTTGCATCCATATGAACCTATCTGCTCTTTTAGACAGGGGTGGGAATCATGCAGTTATCCAGATATTGTTGAACTGCAACTCCCAGCAGCCCTAACCAGCATAACTAATGCTGGGGAATGCTGGGAATTGCATTCAAGTGACATCTGGACAGCAACACATGCCCCCTCCCTGCTTTAAGACAAACCTCAGAGGCCCTGCCTTGTGACTCACCATTTTATTGCTTGTGTGCTCTTTTGGTTATGTGAGCATTCAGCAACTGACTGGCTGATGGACAAAGAGCTTTTAACAGATAAGAGCTATCCTTTTTTTTTTTTTTTACTGTTGTGATTTTCAATGGCTGCTTAATTCAGTAGGGTTTTCTTTTTTTTGTTTAGTATTTTAACGTTAAAATGTATTGCTAAATCAATACATGGGTGATGCATTTCACCAATCTTCCAAACAAAAGCAAAATAACAACAAAAAACACATAAAATAATGTTATTAGGTTTTTTAAAAAACCATAAACCTTACTTCAGCAGATTTTTTGATCCTCATTTGCTGGTGATTGTTTTACTTTTGTAACATTTTGACTTGCCTTTATCGGTATCTGTTTCAGGAGATTTTCAGACAGGCTTAATACCCCGGAACAGTGATGCAACAGGATTGAGAAAGGGATTCCCTTTCAGACGACGTTGTCCCTGTTCCATTCTGCTCCTGTGCTGCCTCCATTCAGTCCCTGTTTGTTTGTTTTATTCACGGGGAAAAGTCGTTAATACATCACCTGTTCTGTTTCTGTAATCACGGGTGTGCAAACTGATGCCCCGTTATGCTGGTGCGATCTGGGAGGTCCGTGCCGAACACCTCCAGGTATGACCAGGACATCCAGGTAAGTGACACCCTCCCCAGGTTACTTGGGGGTTTTCAAGGGTGTTTTTGTGCTTTGCTTTACTATTTGAGGCTTGTTTTTTTTTTAATTTTTAAATTCCCCGTGTGATGCCAGCTCCCTGTAAGATCCTGAAAGGTGCATAAAGAACACTTACAATGCCAATCAGGACATCCAGGTAAGTGATAGCCTTTTTTGTATCCTCCCCTGTTTACTTTTGTAAAAGTGTGTTTAGGTACTTGGTTTAAATTTTTGACGTTTGGTTTTATTAATTTTTTATTTTTCCCTGAGATCTGGCCTCCCTGTAATGTCCTGAAAGGTGCATAAAAAACACTTACAATGCTGATCGGGACATCCAAGTAAGTAACAGCCTTTTTTTTTACCCTCCTCTGTTTACTTTTTTTTTTTTAAGTGTATCTGTGTATTTGTTTTAATTTTTTGATGTTTGGTTTTATTTTTATTTTTTCCTGTGCGATCATCCTCTCATGGGATTTGCACTCCAGGAAGTGAACTGAGCTCTGTGAGAGCTCCATTCACACCTGGGCTGCTGGAGTGGGAGGACTTTCTGTTCTGAGAAAAAGGTAAATGTCTGGGGGGGGAAATTAACCTGCAATAGGTATGGGAGTGGGGTGGGAATTAGAAGGCGAGACAGGGACGTGTTTTTGTTTTTGTGACCCATGTGATAATCTCCTCAGTTTGTGGAGAAAGGCAAGACAAAATGAATAATTGAACAAATCAATGCTGCTGTTTGACTGATGTTTTATTATCTTGTCTCTGTATTTTAGTGACTGGATTGTAATTTAATGGATTTTTCATTTTTGTATTTTTAAAAACTTGTTGGTGAATCATGATGGCTAAGTCAGAATTATGCCATTGCAACTTACTTTTTTAGTCACTGTAGACTGAGGTTAGAATATTCTACTGACCATGCAGTTAAAAAAAAAATCCCTCCTTTTCTCAGTTACAACCCCTAAACTCAGCCATTTCCTGGCCAGTGGAGAGAAGGGGCAGCAGCAGAGAAGCATTCAGCTGTTTTCCTATAGCTGGGTGCAGAGCAAGCCATAAGAACCTCTGAAGGACCCCTGGAGTTTAGGGAGGGACATTTAGCATTCTCAGCAAGAGAGCTCTTAGGCTTCACTAAACTAGAAACCCCAGAATTCCACAGAAGGCAGCCATAGCAGTTAAAGTGGAATAATAGAGCTATAACAGTGTAGTGTGATAAATGTGGTGTTTTTCAGACGGGGACAAAAATCATGTCCCCATCTTGCTATCTCCTCTCCCGACCTCCTCCCAACCCCATCCTGCCACAGTAATGAACAGTTTCACTCCTGCCTTGTTCACACATCTTCCCTCCCCCTCGGCAGCCCAGAAGTGAATGGAGCTGTCACGGAGCTGCATTTACTTCTTGGTTTGAAATCCCAGGCCATTCTCATGAGGGGATGAGTGTGTGGGAAATTCAAAGTTTAAAAGGGAAACACACACACAAAAGTACAACCAAGCACCTAAACACACTTTTAAAAATACAGGTAACTCAGGGAGGGTACAAAAAAGTGTGCCACTTACCTCGTGGTCCCAATCATACCCAGAAGTGTTCTGGCACAGACCTCCCACTGACACTGGCATCGCGCCAGCATAATGGGGTACCTTTTCACTCGCCCGTTGTTCCATGACAGAAATGGAATGGCCAATCTCTTCTCAGCTTAGCCTGTGAATAAAAAAGAACAACAGCAGAACGGAAGGAGCATGGGAGCTTGATGAAGAAAAAAAGACATATACAGGTATATGTTGAACTTATGCTTGCATATGTCATCAACAACATGCCAGGCTATCTGTACATGTCCAGGTCTTATGGCTAGTAAATATGGTTAAGAGGTGGTAGTGGGGAACAGGGAGCAGGTGCATAGCTGCTGTGAGGGAAGGAAGACATTGGAGAAATGTCTTTTGTTTCTCTGTCTTCTCTCACCTCGGCTGCCGAGCTGTGAAAAAAAGTGCAGCCACTAACCTAGTACACCACCAAAGTCTTTGCCATGGTATTTTCCCAAAAATTGGGGCTGGAGTGGAAGTCATTGAAGAAGAATGGTGTGAGACCAGCTTCTCTGTACACATGGAGAGGTTGTTAGCCCCTTAAGTAAAGGAAGAGAGAGGGATCCAGTGGGATGGGAGAAAGAAATCCTCCATGATAGAAGTTGATCTGTTGGGGGTAAGAAATGATGTTTCTGCCTCTCCAACAACTTAGTTCCTGAATGGAAGAAAACTGAAAGATGCTTCTCTATATGTTTCTGGATGGGCAAATCTGTCAATTTTATTTTCTTTCACATTCAGTTTTTTACCAAGTTCTTTCCAAGGTCTACCCTTTTATAACACTCAAAGTATGATTGCAGTGGTGGCCGCATTGCTCTTTCATGGGTAGCAGCAAGGGGGAAAGCCCTTACAGGAAAGAAAGAAGGCATGCTGCTATCATGGCTAATGGCAAATTCCCCTTTATCATTATTTCTATCTTGCCTTTTTCCTTAGTTCAGATAGTTAAAACAAACATAGCTAAAAATTCACATCATTAAAAAAAAATGCTAAAGAAGCAACTAAAGGATCAATAAAATTAAAACTAGTAAAAAACCTGGGCTGGTATTCAGTATTGCAGTTACAGAATTATAACCTAGAGTTACAGATCCATAACAGCTCTGTATGACTACATAGTCTTCCTTGTAAAACAATGTACGCGTAAATGCCATTCCAGCCCACCTTAAGAATCAATAGCTGCATCAAGTGAAGAAGGTCAGCTTCTGCCAGAGCACAAGGAGGATGATATTTCCAGCTCCTTCCTGCCAGTGAACAAGGCTGCGACAATCAGAAGCAGGACTCCTGTTGCATGCCCTTGTCACAGCCTTGCTCACTGGTGGGAGCAGGGTGGAAATGTCATTCTTCTTGTGCCCCATGGAAGTTGAATAGACCTCTTTCACCTGATCTGGCTGCTGGCTCTCATGGTAGGCTGGGTGGGGGGAGGAGCTGTCAAAGTGTTGGTTGCTACCTTTAAAGCCCTACATGGTTTGGATCCCGGTTAACTACCTTCTCCCATATCATTTGCTGTGTAAACTCAGATCCTCTGGGGGGCATTTACTCTAGTCAGCCAGGAGTAGGCTGGCAACAGTCACCCAGACGACTTCTTCAGCTGCCCCTAGACTCTGGATTGACCTGCTGGAAGAGATTTAACAGTTGAATATGCTGTCTGAATTTAAAGTACAGTAGGACCCCCATATCCGCTGGGGATTGGTTCTGGGCGGGCTGTGGATACCAAAAACCATTTAAAATAGCAAATGCCATTGAAAATAATGGTACTTCTGGTTTAAAATACCATCAGTTGCCTTAGAGGACCTAGAAAATGGCTAGAGAAGACACATTTTCTAGGAAGACTCTATGGTAGGTGTGCTGTTTTGTGTCCTGTGGATAATTGAATCAGTGGATAATAAATCAGTGGATATGGGTGTCCTACTGTAGCATTAAAAACCAGTCTCTTCTGGCAGGCTTATATGATTTTTAAACTATTAATTTTAAACTATTTTAATATATATTGTGTTGTTTTGTTCGTTTAAACTGATATTATATGTTTTAGTGGGTTTATGTATTTTAAATTATATGTATTTTAATTATATTAGTTGTTTTCTATTAATCAATTGTTCCCTGTCTTGATCTGTGGGGAGAGGTGGGTAAAATGATGATGATGATGATGATGATGATGATAATGTTATGCAGAAGTAACTAAGTAGTCAATGTAGAATATTGGTGATAATTATTTAAAAGAAAACAACAAATAGACAATACAGCACATTATGCAATCTGTTCCCCTTGAGTTATTAGTCTTCAAAGGCCTACCAAAACAAAAACATTTTCACCTGCCTGTGGAAAGACAGGAAGGAGGGTATGGGTCTAACCTCTCTGGAGAGGAGTTCCAGAGTCTGGGAGTAGCAGTCAAGAAAGCCCTGTCCTGCATTTCTACCCGATGTACCTGCGAAGGTGATGGGACAGAGAGAAGACTTTCCCCAGAAGATCTCAAAACAAGAGTAGAAAGTCTTGGAGGATTTTCCCTTCTTTCTGGAGAAACTCAGTGAAAGTATTTTCCCAGTTTGTCTACCAGCAAACAGAGTGATGGATTTGGTGAGGTCATTTACATGTAACTTTAGGCTAGACCAACTGATCCAGTCAACTGATTTTTCATCGAAGGTTCTTCTTTAGTTTAGTTTTAGTTTAGTTTAACTTTACTCAGGATCAGAAAAATTCCAGCACCCAGATTAACACAAACAGAGAAATCTGATATAGAATTTTGCCTGTTACTCCCAGTGACCCACTCTGTCATGGGGATATCTACCGCTCAACAGAGATGCTTTCAATGTAAAACTATTTCTAGGTCTGGCATACTTAAAAAAACAAATGAAAGGGAGCCATTAAGCCTTTCCAGGAAGTTTTCAATTAATTATGCAATTTAATGAGCACCAGCAGTAGGCCGGTAGCTATTATATCCTTGCTGTTAATCATTTTATTCCATTTTACTTTTCTTAATGATTAAATATGTGGTTCTGGTAGATCTTCTGTTGCCTGGCTTATCTTCATTGGGGTGCGGGTGGGGATGATGAAGCACAGATTAAGTTTCCCCATCTCACATCATCAATATTAATTTGGCTTGCAGGGGAATTAGTAGCCTGAACATTGCCTTAAATATTCTCTTTTTGTAATATTTCTATGAAGGCAAGAGCAGTTTGAACAAGGTATTGATGGAGGCTGAGTTAATGATTTGATGCTATCTTTATTCATGCCACTAAATCAGCTCTATATGCCATTATAAGACAGGGACCATGCAGCAGGCAGCTCTCTAAAACTGCATTTGGACAAAGTGCATCCAAAAAGATGGAGGATGTCATATACAAAGTGAATTTTACAAACCAAGCATATCAAATTATCTTTTCTATGTCAGATATGGCTTACTATGTATGAGATCATACAAACCTTGACAGTTGTTTCATGTACCTCACAAACCATTTGTGTGGGATGGAGACAATGCTCCAATAGTTCACTGAAGTAGTAGGAAATCTAGATCATGGATTTCATAGGTATAATTAGTTCAAATGTTCTGTCATTGCTAACCACAGTATAATGGTTAGACTGCAGCTGAGAAGTCTTCTGGAGGCCACATCCCATCTCTTCACTGTCCTTGGGATCTGTTCTATGGATATAGTGAGAAAGGTGGTAAAAGGTGGTTAAATGTATGGTCCCTTTGTTTGTCCACCCACCCCGACAGACTGCAAGCAGACTGTGGATGTGAGGGAGGGGTTGCACTTTCATTTTTCTTCTACGTGGAGGCTGGAAGTAGCATGCACTCGTAACATGTTACTTTTAGTGTAGTGATATCACCAATGGCACTACTTTTGATGGGCAACCTACCTTTTAAAATGCAATGAGTAACATTTACTTGTTACCCTAAAAGCATTTAGGTGTCATTGGGATGGGGGATTATTGGCTACTTTTGTATTTTAACAGCATTTTAAAAACTTTAACATGTTACTCATAAAGTTATTTATGAGTTGTTGTTTTTTCAAAAGTAATTATGCCAAACTTTTTTTAAAAGCAAAATGTTCCAAGCTCTGCTCTTAAATTTTTAAAAAATTCCCTGTAAGTAGAATCTAGTGCATCAACGAATGAACTGGGCCCAAATCTTTCTCTGTGATGTTACAGGGTTTTGCTGGATTATCAGTCAGGCAAGTTAACTTGCAGGGAAATTTATGTGTGGGAAAACCTTGATCAATGGGGTGCACATGCTCGAAATCTGAATTGGTACTATATATTTAATCACTTCAGGGTTCTTCCTCCTTTCTGCACATGTAGACTGAATCTGAAACAAAAAGCAAAATGAAATAGAAGAAATAAGAATGAAATGTGTGTGTATGTGGAGTGGGGGGGAGAATGAATGTTTTTAATATTTGCAAAGAGGATGTCCATCTAGATTCCCCTTTGCCCTAAGTTCTTGAGTCGGGCTGGGAAGGTCTAGCCAACTAGAAGCTCCTAGTTTCTATCCATGAACTCCTCACTCCTTTTCAAATCTTTTATTTCACCTCTCCCTAGGTGACAGCGCACCCTGTGTGCCTCAGTAACCAAAGCTCCAACAAGGTTTAACTAAAAGATATGGAAAGAAAGTATTTATTACAAATAAGAAAAGTTACCTCAGACTTGTAAGGTTTCATACAGCTTGGGGCACTTCCAGAGTTAATTAGTTTAAGAAGTTGTAGAATTACTAAAACAACTGACATCTAAGTGCCTCGGGAACCAACAACCAGCTAGGGAACATAACAGAAATCTCTCACTTCCCTAACTAAACAGTCTGTTGCCATGTGTATAGAGTAGATGTTCTATTCTCGGTTTTTCCATGGATAGAGAAACCCAGAGTCTGACCTTTTTGGGTCGGGCCTCTACCATTCTTTCCTCAGGCTCATACCAGTGACAGAACTAGAAGAGGAGCAAGAGATGAGAAAACAAGAAAACAAAGGCTTCTGGCCCCAGTAAGTTGCAGATGTTCTGACACCTTTCTAAGACACATGGAGTTTGATTGGCAAAGGGTATCCCCCATGCTTTTATGTAATTCTGTCCCCTAAGTGGTTAAATTAACCTTTTGTTAAATAGATATCACAGAGCTCATAGCCACTATATAAGGGCATGGAGTGGCATTATAACAACCTTAAAAGTTCTTCCACCCTAGGTGTTAATCTGGAACTGACCTGCTTTCCTCACTCACTTTTTATGGCACATATGATAATCCAAATACTGCAATGCTGTCGTTTCTCTGAGGTTCACCTTGTGCTTCTCAAAGCAGCTGTTTTCAGACAGAAGATTCCCCAAGCTATCATTCATAGAGCACTGTGCAGCTGTACATTTCTCTGCTTTCCTTCCCCTACCTCACTTTCCTGGTAAGAGAAAAAAAAGACCTAAGAAGCCATGAAAATATGTGCGGATTATAAATGCCACAATGTTGAAAAACAAAAATTTTCCAATATCCATCATTAACCATTAATGTTCCTAAAATGCCAGCAACTGGGGTGGAATTAAAACTTTTTTTAAAAAAATTAGGATCATTATAGTGTTACTAGCTGGACCTGGCATACCATATGCCATTAAAAAACTCTGTCCCCCTACCACCCCTCCCTTGTTTGTTCTGCCCCCTGCCACCCCCTCTATTTGTTCTGTCCCCTGCCACTCCTATTCTGGTTCTTCTGCCCCCTGCAACCCCCCTCTATGTCTTCTGTCCCCTGCCACCCCTCCTATGTTTGTTCTTCCCCCTGCCACCCCTCCTCCATTTGTTCTTCCCCCTGCCACCCATCCGCTGTTTGTTCTGCCCCCTGCCGCCCCTCCTCTGTTTGTTCTGCCCCCTGCCACCCCACCTTGTTTGTTCTGCCCCCTGCCACCCCTCCTCTGTTTGTTCTGCCCCCTGCCACCCCTCCTCCATTTGTTCTGCCCCCTGCCACCCATCCGCTGTTTCTTCTGCCCCCTGCCACCCCTCCTATGTTTGTTCTGCCCCCTGCCACCCCTCCTCTGTTTGTTCTGCCCCCTGCCACCCCTCCTCCATTTCTTCTGCCCCCTGCCACCCCTCCTCTGTTTGTGCTGCCCCCTGCCACCCTCCTCTGTTTGTTCTGCCCCCTGCCACCCCTCCTCTGTTTCTTCTGCCCCCTGCTACCGCTCCTCTGTTTCCTCTGCCCCCTGCCACCCCTCCTCTAATTCTCCTACCCCCTGCCACCACTCCTCTGTTACTTCTGTCCCCTGCCACCCCTCCTCTCTTTGTTCTGCCCCCTGCCACCCCTCTTCTGTTTCTTCTGCCCCCTGCCACCACTCCTCTGTTTCTTCTGCCCCCTGCCACCCCTCCTCTGTTTCTTCTGCCCCCTGCTGCCCCTCCTATGTTTGTTCTGCCCCCTGCCAGCCCCCCATTTGTTCTGCCCCCTGCCACCCCTCCTCTGTTTGTTCTTCCCCCTGCCACTCCACCTCTGTTTGTTCTGCCCCCTGCCACCCCTCCTTTGTTTGTTCTGCCCCCTGCCACCCCTCCTTCGTTTGTTCTGCCCCCTGCCACCCCTCCTCCGTTTGTTCTGCCCCCTGCCACCCCAACTTGTTTGTTCTGCCCCCTCCTCCATTTGTTCTTCCCCCTGCCACTCCACCTCTGTTTGTTCTGCCCCCTGCCACCCTTCCTTCGTTTGTTCTGCCCCCTGCCACCCCTCCTCCATTTGTCCTGCCCCCTGCCACCCCAACTTGTTTGTTCTTCCCCCTCCTCCATTTGTTCTTCCCCCTGCCACTCCACCTCTGTTTGTTCTTCCCCCTGCCACTCCACCTCTGTTTGTTCTGCCTCCTGCCACCCCACCTTGTTTGTTCTGTCCCCTGCCATCCCTCCTATGTTTGTTCTGCCCCCTGCCACCCCTCCTCTGTTTGTTCTGCCCCCTGCCAGCCCCCCATTTGTTCTACCCCCTGCCACCCCTCCTCTATTTGTTCTGCCCGATCACCCCTCCTCTGTTGGTTCTTCCCCCTGCCACTCCACCTCTGTTTGTTCTTCCCCCTGCCACCCCACCTTGTTTGTTCTGCCCCCTGCCACCCCACCTTGTTTGTTCTGCCCCCTGCCACCCCACCTTGTTTGTTCTTCCCCCTGCCATCCCTCCTCCGTTTGTTCTGCCCCCTGCCATCCCTCCTCCGTTTGTTCTGCCCCCTGCCACCCCTCCTCTGTTTCCTCTGCCCCCTGCCACCCCTCCTCTGTTTCCTCTGCCCCCTGCCCCCCCTCCTCCATTTGTTCTTCCCCCTGCCACTCCACCTCTGTTTGTTTTGCCTGCTGCCACCCCACCTTGTTTGTTTTGCCCCCTGCTATCCCTCCTCCATTTGTTCTTCCCCCTGCCACCCCACCTTGTTTGTTCTGCCCCCTGCCACCCCTCCTCTGTTTGTTCTTCCTCCTGCCACCCCTCCTCAATTTTTTATGCCCCCTGCCACCCCACCTTGTTTGTTCTTCCCCCTGCCACCCCTCCTCTGTTTGTTCTGCCCCCTCCACTTGTTCTGCCCCTTGGCCCCCACCTCCTGCACTCCAGCACACACCACATCCACCCCCACTATACTCCCTCTCCCTCTCAGGTGGCCATGTTTGGAATCTACACGGTCCCACCCCCAGTGTGCTGATTGGCTTCCCAACAGACCTGTGATTGGTTGGTCAGGTCCCTAAGCAGCCAATCAGCACACTGGAAATGGCAACATACCCAAGAGAATTTTAAATAGATAGATAGATAGATAGATAGATAGATAGATAGATAGCACTATAATGCCATAGCACAGAAAATAATACTGAAACATTACACCATTATAACTCTTTTTCATGAAATGTCAAAAAAGCATTCTAGAGCTAATTAAAATATCTATTAATACTCGTTGACATTCAGTTCAGTAATTATGATGCCGTAAGCCTGATGTACAACAATTGCAATTATTATTGATTTTTATGATCACAATGACCAAAAATGTCCACATAATCCTACCTTTGAAGCCTCACGGACACCTCCACACAGCCACTTCCAAGGCACTGGAGAACAGGGTGGTGACTAGCGACATGTCCAGTCTTCACCCAGTTGCAGAGCACAATGACAGCTGTGACAAGATCCCAACAGGAACCCTCAGGGGTCTCTGTCAGTCTGTTAGGAAAACATGAAAACATGAACCAGTTAGTGGATTGTTTGTATGTGTTAAACACACCCATGACTGCAACTGTGCACATTCACTGAGGGACACACAAGACATCTCTCCAAAGCAATAGTGCAAAAGCTCGCACCCTTTTAGTAAGGCACATGATTTTTCATAAATCCACCCACCTCAACCAAAGTACAGAGTGCACCAAGCCTCTATCACTAGCAATTCCCATGAAAAACTGTTAGTCTGTATCCAACCCCATGTATTGTAGATGGAAAATAACATATTCTCACTGATCTCTATGCATCTTGTCTTTTCTTCTCCCTGAATAGCACTCATCAACAGGTCATAAGTATTTTCTGTCAATCTTCTCAGCTCTTCAGGGATTCTGCATTTTCTCTTTACCTATCCCCTTCTGTCAAGAGACACAAGAAGCCTGCTTGAAATCAATATGGTTCAAGCATCAGCTCTCAGCTTTCTACCAGAATGTCTTTATTATTTGTCCCATTCTGTGGAGCCATATTGATCCATGTAGAGCTTGGTGTTCCCAAAATTTGGAGGTGGTTATCTCAGCACTGCTTTTCTGCAATAACAATTCCTACTTGTGACACCTGGAGTTGCCAAGTGTTTTAAACACACTGTGTTATATGTGCCAATCATCTTGTTCCATTTTCTGGCCCAAGACTAGACAATTTTCTTGGCTGTAGACAACCTATAGCTTTAGACTTGAGTTGCAGACAAACTGGAGACTGGTAGTTCCATCTGCATTGAAACAACTTGATCCAGACAGGAAGAATCAGATAGTTCCCACAACAGACAGGTTGCACAGGATGAGGAAAGCAGCCAGTCTGAGAGTCTCTGTACTGACTAGTAAGACTAGATCCAGAGCTCCTGACTTCCTTGGCCAGGAGGTTTATATGTGGGTACATTAAGTCTTCTGGTTGGAACTATCTAATTACCTCTTCCAGCCAATTAGCAGTGAAGGTAGTAAGTGTGATGGATGGTTGGATGAACAAATGGGAGAAGTGTGTTCTAGGAGCCCATCCTATGGCAGGAAGCTGAAATGAGAGGGGCTTCTCTGTATTTGATGTTGGCATGGCAGTTGGGGTGAAGGGGAGTTAAGAACTAAGGTCAGTTGGTGACCATTATCTGGAGCAGAGGGCTGTGTGTGTGTGCTGTGTGAGGGAGGCTTGGGTGTGGTAAAATTGTGTGTAGAGGTTAATATTTTGAATTAGAGGAGTGAGTGGGAAAAGAGTGAATGAGTCTGGAGAATAAGGGATAAAATTACAAAGGTTTAAAATAAGTTCTAAATAAGATTCCATGTTACTGTTGTTCATTCCCTTCAATAAAGTTATGCTTGTTGTGTTGTAAAAAATTGCAGAGTCCGTTCTCTCTGCTCACCAAAGCAGAGATGTTTACTTCAGTACATGCAGCGAAAAACATGGGCTTTTGGGCAAAGCCATGCATACCTCTGGTGCAAAAGAAAGAGCTTGTTGGTTTTCTGTATAACTTTTATTGAAATGAAAAGAACTGCAAAATCAAAATAAAGGACAGAAGGCATTCATCCATGCTTCTGTATGCTCCAAAGCTTTTCAAAAGCTAAGAGGAGGGAAAAGGAGCTTCCAAAGCAATAGGCTAACACCAAAAATCCCTCCTCAGTTATATACTTTTCCCCTCAAAACATTCAATCCTTCTGAGGCAGAACAGAAACCCAAAGACCTAGTTTCATTTCTCCTCTTCTCACTCCGAAGGATAGAAAAACCAAACAATAAAAGACAGATTTACGACCTCTGATAGACAAACTAGCATCTCATTTGCCTGGTGAGCAAAATTACCCAAAAGGGGGAGATAGATTTCTGATTACAATATTTATTTTCTCTGACATGTTGTTGATTCAAACACAGACTTTGTCCATTCCTACCTATTATATATGTGTAAAGGCAAGCTACCAAAACACACTCCACACATTTAAGTAAATGTAGTAACATTCGTTCATAAGGTGGAACTAAGAGTGATTATATAGTGATAGGTGGGAGGAACAGAAGGCAGAGGCAGCCAGGCTAAGCCACAAGGAAAAAGTGGGGCTGGCATATTTGAGTTTCCTTTTGACCACCTTGACACTGTCTAGCTCATATAAAGTGGCTGGAAAGGTCACAGTAAGAATATCTGTCCAATCCACAGATTACCAGGCATGTCTGTAGTATGGAAAAATCATAGACATCTGTGGAAATGTGGGTTAATCATTTCTGAATAGTGTTGAGTAAAGTGAAGCCCTGACGTTGCATGAAGAACACACACAAAAAAACAGACAAAGGTGGAGCAAATCAAATCCAAGCCACAAAGTAAAATTGCTTGGGATGACAAATGTCAGAAGGCTTTTGACCAACTCAAATGACTTTTCCGTTCCAAGCCAGTGCTGAAACACCCTGAACCAGAAAAACCATTTGTAGTACAGGTGGATAGCAGTTATGTGACACTGGGAGCAGTACTGTTACAAACGTTGATAAAGATCAATTAAGATTGTGTGCATATCTGTCAAAACAAATTCCAAGACAGAATGCACTTGGGTGATCTGAGAAAAAGAGGTGGCAGCAATCAAATGGGCATTGGAGACTTGCAGCACCTGTTAGAAGGGGCCGCCCACCCATTTGAGTTCTGGAGGGACCACAAAAATTTTGAAGTGCTGCAAAGTGCTTCCTATAAACTAAATCTCAAACAAGTGTGGTGGGCAAAGTTCTTTTTTAAGTTTGACTTTCAGCTGATGTTGCTCCAATAGGAGATCCCAAGAGCGTAGGTGGTAGAGATGACATTCATGCCCAAGCAGCTGTGGTCACCTGCAGTAAGGCACAAACAGAAAGGCAGGCTTGCAAGGTGGATCAGTTCATTCAACAGGGCTAACAGAAAGCCTGTGAAGAAGATGACTGGCTAAAAGTTCACCAGGGAGAGTTAGAGTACAGAAATGGTATTTGGTGTAAAGGGGACAAAATATATGTGCCTGAGAAACTGAGATGTGATATATTACAGCAATGTCATGATGTAAAATCTGCTGGTCATTTTGGGTTTGTGAAAACTTTGCATTCAGTGATGAAACAGTATCGGTGACCTGGACTGAGAAAAGATGTTGCAGAGTACATACAGGAGTGTCCTATCTGTGCCACTGCTAAGACACAGGAGGGGAAACCACAGGGGCTGTTGCAGCCATTGCCAGCTCCTTTCTGCCCCGGGATCTCATTAGTATGGACTTTATTGTGAATCTCCCTAATAGATCCCTTACACGCAGCATTTTTGTATTTGTGGCTCCAGGGGGGTGGAAGACCTAGTGCATTATCATTTACACTGCCCACTGTATAGGGACCCCAGGAACCATTTCTTAGGACACCTTTTGAAAGTGAGGGCAGGTTGGATGCTGCATGATATTATTTGCAATCTGTTGGCAGACCAGTCCTTACATCTAGTACATGTAAGGTGGCCACCTTCACAGTAGCAGCCCAAAAGATCCTCTGCAAATTTCTTAAAACATCAGCAGTGGACTGCAAAGGTGACCAGTTGTTGTAGTCCTATTGTTGCCCTGGCATCTTTCCCAGTAATTTTAATTGATTTCATTCCTGTATTCTCCTTGTATTGTGTAGATACTTTGCTGGTAAGCATGTTGGTTGTATTATTATAACTTTCCTGCAGCTTTTTTGTAGTATTTTGTAATGGATGGTGTACCACAGACAAATAAACTTGATGATGAATCTTCCTAATAGTTGCAGTTAAGTCTGTGATATGAGTGGTGATGGACTTGTTTGCGAAGCAGGCACATTTTGTGGCATGCAAAACTTTGCCCACAGCTTAGTGGCTGGTCAAATTGTTTATTCAGCATGTGTGCAGACTGCCTGGGGGGGGGGGAATCAGTAAGATCATATCTGATTGCAGAAGTCAATTCACTTCCCAGTTTTGGAAAGCATTTTTGAAGCTGCTGAGGGTTGAGCAGGTGATGAATACTGCCCATCAACCACAAATGGATAGCCAGACATAACAGATCAACCAGATTTTGGAACAGTACTTGAGGTGTTATGTTAACTATCAACAGGACAATTGGGCAGAACTGTTGCTATATGGGGAGATGGCATATAACAACTCTTTACACCCAAGTACTGAATTATCACTATTTAAAGCTGTGTATGGGACTGATCTTAGGGTGCTGTCCAGCCTTGAGGTCATTCAGACTGACTTGGTGCCTCTACAAGAGTGGGCTCAATAAATTGCTTTGGCATCACCTGAAATAGCGTTAGCTTTGGACTATGTGACTTACAAAGAACATGCTGACTGGAAGAGAGAAACAAATTGTGACTTTATGGTGGGCCAGGAGGTGTACCTTTTCACTAAGTTTTTAAAGAGCCAACAACCATCCAGAAAACTGCCCCCAAAATATATGGGTCAGTTTGTAGTTAAAAGACTGGTGAATGCAGTAAGTGCAGTTGGAGTTACCAAAGACTTATAGTAAAATTTACCCCATGTTTTATTTCAGCTGGTTGAAGCCTGTGGTAGAGGCAGATCCATGGAGACAGTCATGCACCCGCCACCCATCATGGTGGATGGAGACCAGCATTTTGAAGTGCCTGAAATTTTGGACTCTAGAGTGTATAAAGGTTGTTTGCCATATTTTGTGAACTGGAAAGATTTGCCAAAGTCTGAACAAGAATGGGTTAATGTGCTGCATGTGTTAGCTCCCAGGTTGGTGAAAAAGTTTCATAAACAATACCCAAAGAAAACAGGGCCAGAGTGAAGGGAGCAGGTGTGTTTTGGGGGGAGCCAGATGTCAGGATCAGACTGCTTGGCACCTGTTCCTGCCATTTTCGCTCATTTTCCTGTGGCCTTGGTAAAGACTCTGCCTAGCAGTTCATGTGGGGGATGTATATGTAATTGTTTGGGTTTTGCTAGGGAAAGATAAGAGATAATGATTTAGCTGCAATTTATGGTTTTTAAAGTCTGGGGAAATGGTGGTTTCAGTTTAAGGAATGCTTGTGTCCATAGATGATGGGTGACCAATGATCATGCAGCCCACCAGATTTTGTTGATTGTAATGTGGTTTTTGTAGTATGTGGGGAAATAATCATTGTAATGTAAAAGCAATCTTGTGTACCTCATTCACATCCTAAGATAAGTCTAGGGTTTTTCCCTGCATGCCTTTGTTTATCCTAAGTTCCCTTTCTCTTATTTCACTGGGCACCTCCAGCCAACTGGAGTGCTGGGTCATTCAACACATGACCTAATTTGAATTTTATTACTCTGTGTAAGTTCTCTTTTAAGTTTTGAGTCTCCATGAGGCTGGAGCTATATTTGCCATCTTAAGACATCTTCATCTTAAGCCATCTGTAACAATGCTATGATGTATCACCATGCAGCCTTCTACCGTTGTAGGCTGGTGAGTGAGTTTTTCCTACCCTATTCCTTAGTCAGTTTAGGAACCTCTTTTTAAAGTTTTAGTATGTAGATTGAGATTGATATACCTTCAGTAAACTTTGATTTGCATTTTAAACTGACTCCTTTGTTTTGTAATGCGTCTAATTTAACTGGGGGGATCCCAGACCTCTGAATACACTTTTTAAAATGTTAATAGAGCTTAAGTCTGCATTCCTAAATGCACTCTGCATGAAGCATGAACCTGAAGTTAAAGTGAATGATTTTTAACTCTTTTTAAAGGATATAATTCTTGTTGTTTTTTAAAAGGACTAGATCCTGGAATTTTTAATACAATTTTATTTTTTAGACTCATTACCTTCCCACAGTTTTAAATTAGAGTGTATCCATTAGACTCTCATTCTCAGCAATGACTCTGTCTTACATGCTTCCTGGATTTCTAGCAATAAAGCTTTCTGATGAACTCTGAAACTTGTGCTCTACAAGTTTGGGAAAGCTGATACCTGACAACACCCCAGTGTTTTTGTGGCCATTGGTCCTTCCAGTCTTCCCAGATGGCTATTTTGGTGAATTTCTTATTTCAGCATATCCATAAATGGTATATAGAGGGCCACCCAATAGAGCAATGTGATAATTTAAAATATTTGGGGTTACATTTTGCTTATAATGGAAGCTGGACAAAACATCTAGTGATCACGAAACTGTCAGTTTGGAGATCAGCAAAAGCACTGCTTAGTTTTGGTAGAGCTCATGGAAGTTCCTTAGTTGCCCTTATGCTAAAGATTTTTATTGCTACAAATTCTGCCTCAGTTGCTTTATGCGATGAAGATAGGGGCCAGGGTCAAGTTGCAACAGTAGAAACTATTCAGAACGGATTTTTGAAGGAGTTCCTGGCTCTCTCATTGGGGGTTCCACCCTCCCTACTTAGGCTGGATATTGATCTCCCCTCGATTAAAGGCAAAATACCAAAAAAAAAAAAAAGTTAGTCTTTATGGGAAAAGACTAATGAAGATGGCTGAAGGCAATTTGGCAAAACTCTGCTTTGAAGAGCAGCTCTCCCAAGGTGGATGGGCGCATTATTGGTTTTCCCTGACACTCCTCTACTTTGAGGACATTCAGATTCCAACAATTAAGATGGACAAGCAGTTGATTAGAGAGAGAGAAAAAAAAATAAGCTTGACTGTTACGATAATGTACTCAGTAGCAAACAGCAAGGGTTTTCTCCCTGGTATAGCCAGTTCAAAGGGGAACAATATTTCCAACAATACTTCTATAACTTAACCTTTGTCACACAGAGGACTTTATTAGATGCTGCCCTTAAAACGTTCTTTTGCCAGCATAAAAAAACCACCTTTTTTATGCTGGCAAAAGAACGCTTCCCCCCCCCCCACCGCACTTATCTCCTTTCCCAGCAAAGGTAGCTCTAGCAATTGTCAGGGTAAGTATGAGAGTTAAATGGCCCAAGGTTTCACATGCCAGCATGCTGGCACAAAAGCAGCAGGGGGATCTATTGACAGCAATTAAAAGGTACGGGTCTTTTGATGTTTTAAATTGCAAAAGGAAGGTCATCTGATCCGTGCACCCTTTCGTGGTTATGTGGTGTTGTTACTACGCCATATTTTGAGTGTCTGATAAAGTCCCAGAAAAAGCCTTTACTTCCCTTCACTTCCAGACAATGCCAACAGTTTACCTGGATGGAAGGTAAAAAGGGATCCCTCATACGCAGCAGCTTTGCATCTGTGGTTCAGGGCAAGTGGATGATCTAGTCCATTATCTTTTATATGAGGATCCTAGGGGACATTTCCTGAGTGAGCTGTTGAAAGCAAGGGCAGTTTGGATGCAGCATGACATCATTTGTGATCTGCAGCCAGGCAGTTCTAAATTTATCACCATTAAGATTGCTACTTTTGCTGTAGCTGCCCAAAAGATCTGCTATAATTTTATAAAAACAACAATAGTGAATTGTAAAGGGGACAAGATGTTGTAGATAGAATGTTATGACAGTCTGTTTTGTCACGGACCTTCTGTTGCTTGACCTACTAAGGTTTCCCCTATTCCTTTTTATAAATTAATAAGTTCTTTCTGTAAATCAACAGTAGATGTTGTCCAGTGAAATGTATGGTGGTTCTTTGTAACATTTTGTAATAGCTGTTGTGCCTTATACAAATAAACTGTTGTTGTTGAATTGTCTTTCAGATATTTCGAGGAGGAGCAATTCACCTTTTAAATGTGTTGCAGACCCCACCATGCACTGTTTAATTTTTTTTTCCAAATCTGTTTTTCAAATCCAGAAGTGGATTTTTGGCCTTTAGGGTACTCTGTGCATAGCTGGAGGGCATTGGCAATAGAAATTGACCCCTAGACCCTTCACAGTTGCCAATCCTCGGTAAGATGTATTTGCTATCTGCTATTGTTTACATTATTTTTTGTGAGCCCAAAAGCTCTTATCTTTACAGGACTGTTGATTATCAACCCCCCCCCATCAGCCATACATTGTCAGAACTCACTTGAACCTCTCATAGGCTCTCATCTCCTATCATGGGATGAGATGAGAGCTTATCAGAAGTTCAAGATGACAGCATATCAGAAGTTCAAGTGCATTCTCGTTATGCTATTTTGGGATAACTCCTCATGTAAACAGATTCATAGTTATTATTATTATTATTATTAGTCTTCCCTTTGTATCAATTTTAGGCTTTTAAAGATAATATGGGTTTGATTTATAGTAGAACCTGGATTATAAGACCACTTGATGGAAGTACTTTAATAATGGAATATAATCATTAGTTAAGGATGAGGGAGTCGTTAGTAGTATAGTTGATGTGTCACGTTTTGTGCTATTCCCCCACCCCAGGTTGTTTTTGTCTATATGTTTTTAATGCATAGAAAATTAAGTATGTGTCACGTTGTCTTTTTTTCCCCTTTTCTCTTTTTCTTTTGTTTTTGTTGTTGCATGTGTGTAAGTGTGTGGTAAAATATATTTTAAAAAGATTCATAGCCTTCCTTTCCTATAATTGCTTCTCTGATTCCTTCTGCACACATGCAGCACATGTCTTTGCTCCAGAGGTTGTAGACAGGGCCGGTTTAACCAGTCTGCCAAATCAGCATTGGCAGGGGGCCCCAAGGTCAAGCCCCCCCCCCTGCTGACCTCCTTATCTGACAAAGGAGACAGCCAGGAAACAGCCGGGAGGAGCCGCTGCTTTGTAGCCCACTCCTACCCTCCTCCTCCAAAACCTTCCTGATGGTTTAAAAAAAAACAAAAAACAAGCATCTCCCAAACTAGAAAGAGAAAGAGAAAGAAGAAGCAGCCCTCCTGGCAGAAGCTGGAGGGAGTTTGCTGCTGCAAAATGCAAGCCAGCCAGGCATGTCGGAGAGGTGTGAGTGTGTGTGTATGAGAGAGAGGGGGAATTTGAGGGTTGTCTGTTTCCCTCAGAAAGGGTTTGTTTCTTCCTTCCTTCCTTCCTTCCTTCCTTCCTTCCTTCCTCCCCTTTCCTTCCTTCCACATAAATCCCCTCCAGTCCATCCTTCCTGCTGCTCTTAACATGTCTTGTTTCCTCTCCCCTCCCTTTCCCCCCTTGGTCTTCTTCAGCTTCCTCCCCTTGCTACCAACTGAGTTCAGTCTGCAAAAGAAATGTGTGTGTGTTTGCCTGTGTGCCTTCAAGTCATTTCTGACTAAAGCCAACCTACCATGGGGTTTTCTAGGCAAGGTTTGTTCAAAGGGGATGTGCCTTTGCCTTCCTTTGAGGCTGAGAGAGTGTGACTTGCCCAAGGTCACCCAGTGGGTATTCATGGCTGAGTAAGGATTCAGACCCTGGTCTCCATAGTCATAGTGCAATGCTGAAATTTCTACAACACTCTAGCTCTTTTAACAGAAGAATATAAAGAATATACATTAAAAATTTGGAGTAATATTACTGGGAACAATGGTTTTATTGTTGTCACTAAAACACCAGTATCCCATTAGTGTTATGTGAGAGACATTGGCCTAGAGCAGTGGTTCTTAACCTTTTCTTTACCAGGGACCCCCTTTAAATATCTTTTGTTGCCCCAAGACTTAACTCAAGATTCAAAACCCTAATAATAATAGCTAATAATAATTTTTAAAATAATAATAGCTAACAACAACAATACAGTTACACCATCCATTAAACTTTCCCTCAGAGGCACTCTTTCTTCTTCCTGCAAGTTTGTGGCTGGAGTGGATTGAATGGCAATGTGCAGGCCAAGCCAGCCAGCCTTTGCCTTGGTTTCTGTCACGTGGCTGCTCCACTACAGGGAGGAGGTGGGCCAAGCAGCTTTCAAGCCTTTGTGGACCCCCTGTGAGGACATTGCAGACCCCAAGTTAAGAACCACTGGGCTAGAGAATACTGGAAAAGGAACAATGCAACCAGACCTTGAGAAGGGTGCTGGCAGGGGGATTCTGGGAGGTGTAATCCAAGAGTAACTTTCCCAGGCTCTGAATGCAGCCTAGAATCATAGGGCTGGAAGGGACCCCAACAGCCATCCCATCTGATCAGCTTCTGCCCTGCAGGAAAACACAATCCAAGCATTCCTGGCAGATGGCCATTCAACCTATGTTTTAAAAAAGCCAAAGAAGGAGACTCCACCACACTCCAAGGCAGTGTATTCCACTTCCGAACAGCTCATACTGTCAGGAGGTTCTTCCTAATATTCAGGTGGAATCTCTTTTCCTGTAGTTTGAACCCATAGCTCCGTGTCCTAGTCTCTGGAGCAGCAGAAAACAAGCTTGCCCCATCCTCAGTATGACAGCCCTTCAAATATTTAAACATGGCTATCACATCACCTTCTCTTCTCCAGGCTAAGCCTGCCCAGCTCCCTAAGCCGTTCCTCATATGTAAATTATTTAATACAGTAGGCCCCTCTTATCCACGGGGGATTGGTTCGGGGGGGGGATTCTGAAAACCATGAATAATAGTGAATGCCATTGAAAATAATGGGACTTCTGCTTTAAAATATCATAGAGTTGCCTTGGAGGGCCTTGAAAATGGCCAGGAAGGACACATTTTCTAGGAAGACTCTACGGTAGGTATGCTGTTTTGTGTCCCATGGATAATGAATCCATGGATACGGGGGTCCTACTGTAATCTGAGCATCCTGTACAGTGAATAGGTTAGGTTACATTGACCTGAGATAAACATATAGGGGTCCCAAAATAAAGCATTGCAGGGGCCCCCAAAATTCCTTAAACTGGCCCTGGTTGTAGAAATTGATTTTTGACTACAACTTGTAGAATCCTCTGGCCAGAACGGCAACTGGCCATACTGGCTAGAAGATTCCAGGAACTGTAGTTCAAAAAAGCAAGCTTCCCAAGTTCTGCTCTATAGACAATGCTCTTCCAGTGAGTCTCAGTAAATAATCCATACCTTCAAAAGTTCTGCAACCATGCAACATTTCAGACTAGTATTCAAAAGTGTGTAATGTACAGGCTTATCTTGGTGTGTTGTCAAATGTATTCACCAAGTTTAGATGATTCTATACGAGCCCCAAACTCATGTTTTCAGGAATATTGATTATTGGAGGGTTTTCCTCACAATGCATCATCAGAACTTACTTGAACTTGTCATCTCATTTCAAGACTGAACACTTGGTCAAATTTAAACTTGGTTCTAAGCTCAGCATCAACAACAACAAAAGGGAAAAAACCCATCCTCCTTTCAACACCAGTCTCTGTGTGCAAATGAATGATTAAAGGTATTAAAAACGTGCATGAAGTACTATTAGAGTACGTGAGGCCTTGTGTTCTGAGAGATGCATTATCATTCAATAAATAATGAGAATAAGAACACAGATGTTCAGCATCTGTCAGGAGCTGATTCAATATGCATATTAGATCTTAATTTAAGCTGAAGGCACAATCATGCTCAGGAGCTCCATCCCTTAATGCACTGAATTTTATTCTATCAGCTGTATTGTGTTTGTCTGTGCTTAGATGACCCACAGAACACAAACACAGTGGGATTCCTCTCTTGGGACACTTAGTTTACCTCCCAGTGAAAGAGGTACTTTTTCACCAAACTCTTGAAAAAGCAAAAAAAAAAAAAAATCATTTTAAAATTGTAAGACATAAAAACAGGGAAATGATGCTTAAGAGTGGGGTGAGTGGAGAAAGAGAGAAGAAAGTGACTGATCACTGACTAGCAAATAGGAAAAAGGAATCTACCTCCTATATCCATAGGATGTATAATTTATTAATTATTTATTTAACGTATTTTAAACTACCCTACCCTTCAACTTAGCACATAGAAAGCTGGTATTCAAGAGCACAAAAATGCTAAAACAGAGATTGGAGTTGTGTGGTGCTCTAGATGTTGTACTTTGGGGCACTCCTCAGCAGTCCTCACCACTGCATGATTCTCACCCCTGTCCTAAAGGATGCCACAAGTGCAATACAGTAAAACAAGAGAGTAATGTTGCAACAAAAGACAAATGAAAGCATTAAAATACCAAAACAGACTAACTATAGTGGCATAAACCTTTAAAATCCATGGACAAAACAATATTTTTGAGATTCAGATGTCAGTAATGCCAGCAACAATTAAAGTTCTTCAGGGGAGGCTTTCCAAAGACTTTGGGCCACCACTAGTAAGGCCCTCTCCTTTGTATTTACGGAATGGATTTTTCCACAATAAACCTTTCCCTGAAGCTTGCAAATGAGAGATAGACGGAGAAATGCAGAGAAGCAAAATACAGTCAGACCCCTGTATCCCTGGGGTTTTGGTTCCCAGATACTGGAAACAGTGGACAATAGCGCACCCTATTGGAATAAAGGGCTTCTGGTAAAAACATACCATGGAGTTGTGTTGGAGGATCTAGAGGATGCCTAGAGAGCTCTCTAGGCATTTTCCAGTGCAACTTTATGTTATGTGTCCCTATTTTGTGTCTTGTGGCTAACTGAAACTATGGATATTGTTTCCACAGATATGGGGGTCTGACTATATATAGGGTAACTTGCTGTATACTTCCTAGTATGATATTTTCACTAATTTGTAAATCCATGTTAGGTAGCAGGATCGATCCCGGATGTGACCTTTTTCCTGCCAAATTTAGTTCTGTTGTATAACTCTGTGGCTAATTGGATTTGCATTCCTCTGTGTTTGTTAAGGAGTACATAGTCTAATGGTAGAAAGGGAGTATCTTGTACTCTATGTCTGTACTGTCTGTAAGGTTGGCACCTGGACTTAGCTCTGGGAAAAGTGGGCTGAGCCCGGGTATGGTGGGAACTGAGAGTGGGGATAATAGCTAGCCAACGACTTTATAGCCTGCCAGATTTTGTAAATTGTAGAATGTAGTTTACTGTTTGTTAGCTGGGTTTCATTCTGAGCAATGAACTTGTAGGGTTGCCTCTTTGGAATACTGTGACAAAAATGTTTTCTGTGAAGTCGAAGGCTTTCATGGCCGGCATCCATAGGTTTTTTTGTGGGGTTTTTCCTGGACTGTGAGGCTGTGTTCTAGAAGAGTTTGTTCCTGACATTTCGCCTGCATCTGTGGCTGGCATCTTCAGAGAATGGTGGCAGTGTGGATGTGTGGGTTTTATATACTGTGAGTCCCTGTTGAAGAGGGTTAGTTTTCAGTTGTTGGATGTTCAGTTCTTAGTGGGGGAGGATATGCGAGGGGGATTAGTGTGTATTTAGCTCATGGCCAATTGCAACCCTAAAAGTAAGCAAAGTTTGGCTACCAGTCCTGAAAAACAACATAAAAACTCAGCACATGCAAATAAACTTCCCCCTGGGACAGGGGGCTTCCCAGCAGACAAAGGACCATGAGATAAATAGACACTAATCCCCCTCGCATATCCTCCCACCCTAAGAACTGAACATCCAACAACTGAATACACAAATTTACATGCTAATCCTCTTCAACAGGGACTCACAATATATAAGCACCCCACACACACACACACACACAGCCACCATTCTCTGAAGATGCCAGCCACAGATGCAGGTGAAACATCAGGAATAAACCCTTCTAGAACATGAACTCACAGCCTTGAACCCCTGCCCACCCCCCACAAGAAAACTATAAAAAAAGTTTTCTGCTTTTTAACTTTGAAACTGCTGGTCACTGAGTCTGAAGAAGACAACACATGACAATAGGAAGTTGTGCAAGCAACCAGTAGTGAGGAAATGTCATCCTTTACTGCTACTGCTCTGCTTAAAAAAAATCACCCCTTCTTAAATCACTTTTCTGGAGGAAAGACAGCCACTGAGGTCTGATTACAAAAGTTAGCAATTACTAGAGCTTGGAAAAGTTACATTTTAGACAACAACATAGCACTGGCCATGCTGGCTGAGGGTTTCTGGGAGCTGTAGTCCAAAATAGAACTTTTCTGAGCTCCATTTCACCACAAATTAAGAAACTCAGGAAATATATTTAGCATACTTCTTATAGCTAAGCATATTTCACATAAGCAAGCATGTATTTTCTGCTAAAACATTTGATGAGAGGGATTAATATGCAACTACTACAGATGTGCAATTGAAACAAGACAACAGTGTTAAGCGTGCTACAGTTTTGCTACAGCAGCTTGTATATTTCACAATCTTAGTATTTCATCAGAACTACAAAGCACCAGTGAACTTTGAAGAAGTCAATGGAGGTTATATGGGTTTGAATGAAAGCAGAATTACTTACCCTTTATCTCATCTAGCGCAAATAGATGGATGATAGGATGTGAACTACAGCCACCATTATAGCTGACATTAATTTCCCCCTGCCAGTCTGATAATCGAGTAATTGAAAAGCGGCACATTTTTTTGTTCCTATCTAAGAAAAATTCCATTTATGGAAAGAAGAAGTAATTTACTTGGCGTATGATCCATCCAGGTGTTAAATATCCTCATTTACCTCTAATTTCAAAAGAATTTGGAAGCAGGACTTAACAAGGATCAGGGTCTGTCACCTTGGAACTGATCTTCAGGGCTGGAGTCCATTAATGTGAAATATGAAGGAATAAGCAAACAAATGGCTTTTTAACTTATACAGAGTGCCATCTCACTTTTTTTTTTAACTGACAGAAAATTAGAAACAAAGGCCTGAGTTCCAAGTGCCCTGTTCATGAATGGAAGTTACATCCACAAATTGGTGGGGAAATTGATCCCACCCCACCCCTATCTTCAGCATGGGATACAGTGAATGCCACCTGAGATACATTTTTAATATTTTATTTTGCATTTGACATATAACAATTCATTACAAATCAAAAAATTAACAAAGTATAAACTTGTTATTGTTTTCACAAGGAGCAACATTTTTGTTTCACTACTTCAGATATAAATTTTAGCACCTCGGTCAGAAAAGATGAGAGAGAGAGAGAGAGAGAGAGAAGAGCAACTTCTCAGGGGAAAAAACAGGCTGCAGGGAGAAAATGAGGAAGAAAACTCCTGGAATAAGGAGTTCCATAGTTGTGTATTATCCCTGTGTTGCAGGTGGGAGGAGGTACATAATGATTGTCTCAGACTACCTGAGAGAAAGGATGGCGTAGTGGTTTGAGTATTGTACTCAGTCTACAGACCAGGGTGTGAATCCCCACCTGGCCATGGAAACCCATTACATGATCTTGAGCAAGTTGCACTCTTTTTGCCTCAGAGGAAGGCAAAGGCAAACTTCCTCTGAACAAAAGTTTCCAAGAAAACCCTGTGACGGATTGGCCTTAGGGTCACCATAAGTTGCAAATGGCTTGAAGACACACAACAGGATTAATGGCAGAAGTAAGAGCTGAATTAGGGCCTTTGTAGTTGACAGCTCAAGAGCTAATGTCATGCACATACTGAGATGGCCCCACCACTAGGCAACATGACCCAGCTGCCCCAATCAGCAGATCTGGGGTATCATGAAAAAAAAAATGTCAGCTATTTTCTTTGAACACAATTCTAAGGCCATCTGAGTCAGCCAGGGGCCACCTGAGCCAGCACTAGGCCAGCTAAAGCGTGCGCGCGCGTGCACGCACACACACACACACACACACACACACGGTCTGTGAGTACTGGAAATCATTTAAGACTACCCTCGCCCTTTGGGCTGGCATTGTGGTTGTGTCCCTGGACTGGAGGAGGTTTGGAATTACTATAACTCAGGTCCTCCCTCATTCCATCCCTTCTCTGTCCCTGGTTTTTGTTTTTTGTTTGTTTTTGTTCTTGTTTTCTTTTCTTCTAGCAGACTCTAGCCAGCAGAGCAGTTCTGCCAGCAGCTTACTTTGTCAGCAGATCTCCAAAATCAGCCAGCAGAAGAGGGGTCCACCCGCAGACGTCTATTTCTAGTGGCAGAAGAGATTGTGCTTAGTCCTAACCCTCTCACTTGGTATATCTTTGAGCTAGGATTGTATTCTCTGTTCTTATTGTAGTTTTACTGCCAGGGATAAGGAAAGGTGTTTTCTACCTCATGGGCCATAATAATTTATATGGCTTTAACTCGCTTGACTCAGCTTGAAATATCCCCATTAATTGGTGGTGTTGAACCACCATCTGCCACTCCTAGGTTTCTCATACCTCAGGGCCTGCCCTTAGTCACAAGATCTGGACCCTCTTTTCTGGTCTTTAGGGTGTGTTTTGTGTGTGTGCCTGTAAGTTGCCTGTCAACTTATGCCGACCTCATGAATTTCATAGAGATTTTTTAGGCAAGGAACACTCAGGGGTGGTTTTGCCAGTTCCTTCCTCTGAAATATAGCCTACAGCACCTGGCATTCATTGGTGGTCTCCCATCCAGGTACTGTCCAGGGCTGACCCTGCTTAGCTTCCACAATCAGATGGGATCTGGTGTCCTTAGGGTGTTTAGGGCCTTGGCTAACGGGGAAGAATCTAAGGGTGAGATTCTTGCCCTAAGCATTTCCTGGGAAAGTGTGTGTGTGTGTGTGTGTGTGCATGTGCATGCATGCACGTGTGTGCACACACGCACATTCTTCATTTGTTAGGCTTGGTGTTTTTTGTTTGAGTGAATGCTCTGCCTGAATGTTTGAATAATCTCTACAACTGTGGTTCATGCTTAACACAGGTTGATGCCCCTTGTAACATTACCCTTGTAGTGTCACCAGGAACAGCCCATCATGATTCCACAAGGGGTCATCCCTAGGTCTCATGTTTTGGCTCTGAAATTTCAGAGATTGTCTTGACCTGGCAACCTTAGCCACTCCCCCTCAGGCAGTCAAGCATATCAGTCCCATCCTGTGCAGACAATAGAAACTCTATGCCTTTTAACAAAGAAGAAAAGAACTTTTAAGATCAGCAAAATTAGAGTGGAGAAGCAGCAATGTGCTTTTAGAACCCCATGTGGGGCAGTAAGAGGACTGAAGAAATGGCAGGTGGGAAAGAGTTAAGCAGACAACCAATGTTAATTACAAACTTCCCTCTTGAGGCTGCTTTGATTTAGTTTGCTGTTGATGTTAGAAAAGGCATCAGTGGATGTAACATGTATTGTAGTTGGTCGCTGAGCCTCTTTGGTGCCATGTGGCACTAGCTCTTAAATATCTACTTTCTCTGTACACTGCTATTGGCAGGTGGCAAATGTAACTGAACCTTATCTAACTCTACAGTATAAAAAAGAGATTCCATTATTGAACAGAATGGGGTCAGGGAGTTAATTTGTATTTACATGCCCATAACAAATAGCAGTGAGTGATCCATTATTAGATAGATAGAGAATGAACAGTGTTGCTGAGAAGGGACATCTTTGGTCCATTTATCTGAGAAAAGTTCAATAATTTCTTTTGCCATTAGTGGGAATGTCACAGGGTAAAGCTAAAAGCCTATATTAGAACAAATGTTGCCGTTCTGACCATGCAGAGCAAATAGGAAGAAAGTTGACATAAGTTTACTTTGCACTTTCTGTACTATGTGGCATAAACCAGAATAAGACCAATGGGAACATGCACTTCATTGACCTCTACAAATGACTAGGGGGAACAGTCACCATTAATGAACTATGAAAGTGGCCTGTACTAGAAAGAACAACCACATATGATGCTGTTAGAAGTCTAAGGACAACCAGAAAGTGTGTGGGGGGGGGAATCCCTGAACCATATGTTTGTGTCAGGATCAGTCCCGGACATGACCTGTTCCTGCCAATGCCAGTGTTTCGTTGTAACCTTGCTGTTAATTGTGTTTTTATTTCTTTGTGCTTGTTAACAATGGTGTTGTAGTGCCTGTGGAAGAGGAGTATAATTGTTGGTAATGAGAATGGGCATGTGATAATGGGACTCCATCTCCCATTATCTGCCAGCTCAGCAATCAGGTATCTGCAAGCTCAGTAATCAGGGTCTGCAGAAATGCAACACCTTTAGGGTTATCATAATCACAGATGTCATAGGTCACACGGGAGACACTGAAACAATCAAGACTCACAGAGTGGCGATCTGAAAGTTAATACCATATATACCACCTCAGTGCCACGAGGCAGGGGGAGAACAAAGGGACCTGGGATGGGGGGCATCGCATCTCAGGTTGAGAGACAAAAAAGAAGCCTCCTGGGGTGAGGACCTGAGGCTGCTGGAGGAAGGCTGTTGAGACTGGTCTGAAACGGACATGTGGCTTCAGCCCCTCTGAATCCTACAAACTAAACTTCATCTCAGTGAGTGAGTAGATCAGGAGTGTATTAGCTAGTTGTGTTAGGGAATTATGTTATTTTTCCACTTGACTGAATGCTAACTATATCTGTAACTCTAAGAATGTACCTGGAAAAGGGAGAGCCTTTTCCATGAGAACTATCTGCATGTATGAACTCTGCTTAGAATAAATAGTTTTTTTCTAATCTTTCTTAGCGGATGCGTACACATGCTTTGACTGATTGATTGGCCATTTCTCTCTCTTTGGGAAAGAAGGGAGAGGGAGGTACATTTCTGCAAGTAGCAGGGTGTAGAGAAAGAAACCCTCACAGTCTTCCTTTGGACTGTGTGGAAAAGGGGTTAGATTCAAAGGGTGGTGGTGGCGATACTGAAAGGGGGTGCAATTTAGGGGAATTCCCAGGCAGAGGAATCCCAATTGTGGGGAGAGAAGGTAAGTACAATGGAGGACGTTCTTTGGACAGCATAGAAATGGGGGTTTTTGCTATGCCAGCAAAAGAACATTTAAAGGGGCTTGTCTGATAAAGTTCTATGGCAGTTAAGGTGGAATCACAGTACTATAAATTGTGTGGCGTGAAAAGCCCATGGTCTAAAACCCCCAGCTACTCTCCTTCTTTGCTTCCTAGGGCTGGTTATTTATTGTTGACTGAATCTAGATTTAGGCAAATGTTTCTGAATATCAGGGAAGCCAGCTAAATGGGCTGCCTTATCACACAAAGGAAAGGAAGCGGAAGTGAAGCCCAACAGTAGCATGTCCCACCTTGCCTTATCACATGATGTCAGCCTGTTTTAGCTGTTCTTCTGTTCCGGTGCCATGGGAGACAACAGTAATTGCAAGTCTTTTTGCTAACAGATTTTTCCAATTAGCAAAAAGACTCGTGTTTACCACTGTCTCCCATGGAACTGGAAGGGGAGAAGAGCTGAAACACACCAACATTGTGCGATAAAGCAAGGCAGACAGCGCTATTATTGGGGTGCACGGCTGCTTCTTTCCCACATGTGATAAGCCTGTTAGTAAAGTTTGCCTTAAAGCAGCCTTTCTCAGCCTGATGCCCTCCAGATGTATTAGAGTACAGCTTCCATCATGCTAGGTGTCATCTGCAATGCAATAGACTAGGAAGGCTGCCTTAAAGCTTCTTTTGAGTACATGGTCCCAGTGAAATCAGCAGACGTAAAGAGTGCTCAGCTTAGAGTAGAGTGCATGTTCACAGAGGCCAACTGTCTTCTAGCAAAACCCATTGGAATAAACTCCCCCTAATTGCTTTCATAGTTCAGCATTCTCAGACACATTTTTTATACTCATGTTGTTCAGATTTCATGTTGCTCACATTTCGATCTGAGTTACTTGTCACAATTATATCGATATGCAGTACAGTAGGACCCCCGTATCCACTGATTCATTAGCCATTGATTCAATAATCCACGGGACACAAAGCAGCACACCTACCATAGAGTCTTCTTAGAAAATATGTCCTCTCTAGCCATTTTCTAGGTCCTCCAAGGCAATTCTATGGTATATTAAACCGGAAGTCCCATTATTTTCAATGGTTTTCAGTATCCATGCCCCCCCCCGAACCAATCCCCAGTGGATATGGGGGTCCTACTGTATATTTCTGTCTTTCTATCTGTTCTCTCCCCATTTATATATGAATAGTGGTTTGAGAAATATAGCCTGAAATAATCCAGCCTTTAAGCCCCTTGTTGCTTTTTCTTCCCAATTCCCTGAGCTTTTATTGAAAATAAGTGTCTGACCTTTCTCAACTCTCACATGACTTCTAATGAAGAGGCTGCCATAGGGTAGTCTCCTAGTAATTAGATGTTATGGAAGAAACATATATAGAGCTAGCAAAAGGGAAAGTATATTAGTTCAAAATTCTTTTTCTTTTTCTTTTCTTTTCTTTTTTTTTTTTTTTTGAGAAAGACTTCCAGTATCCAGTTCCTTTAGAATTATTTCATTAATTCAACTGCCTTGAATCATGTATTGGGAGAAAGGCAGGGTAAAAATTAACTAATACATGCCATCACCTCTATGACATCACATCCACCCTGTAATGAAGTAGAGTAGTAAGCCTCCTCTTCCTCCTCCCCCCACCATTTTTTTCTTGTTCTCAATATTATTTTGAAGCAAGTTTCATTAGCAGGTTCTGGTGACCTCTAGATTAGATTAATGTAACGTACTGAATTTAAAGGAAGTTCAGAACCCACAGTTATACAATGACTACATTAGTAACCAGACACTGGGCATTCATACAATATTAGTAATTATACTAGTTGTCAGGCTCATCCCTGAATTCTGGGCATTGGAGTGGAATTCATGGAGGCCCTGACATGTAGCTAGTATTTTCTCAGGATTTTGGAATGCCTGAGAAATGAGCCAGGCCTCCTGGTTGGCATGGTAACGCACGTCCTACCAGGAACTCAAGGCCACGCTCGCCGGCTACTCTTGCTCCCCTGTGGAACAACCTCCTCCCTGCTCTGTCTGTTCTCACGCTTGATGCCTTATTATCTCTGGTTTGTTTATATATACTTCAGTAGCAGCTTTGCAACTGTTCCTTACACATGCTTCTCTTCCAATAAAGAGATTTATTGAAGAATCCTGAGTTTGTGTTCTGTGTACATCACAGAAAGCTGCTACTCCACTTTTAATTTTTTTTCTCTGTCCTGAAACTGTGGAGCCTTTACCTGCAATGTCTGACGACGCAGAGACTGGCACACAGATGGACCAAGATCTGATTGCAGCCAGCGCCAGAGATGCTGAGGCCTCGAAGCAGGAGACCGGGGCAGAGGGGGGTGCTGTAGCGGCCGCAGCTGGAGGCGCCAGCTGAGACCGAGACCGCCGGAGGGCTGCAATATTTCTACCTTCCACTGAGCCCTGGGAGCTGGGAATGGAGCTGGCTCCGGGGAGGGGCAGCCTGCCAAGCTTCGGCACTCCGGTGCGAGAGGTTTTGGGCCCTGCCTGGCCATGGGCAGGGGCCGGTCGCCGAGAAGACCGCCGGTCCCGGTGGGACAGACCCCAGGGTGAGGGGCCTAGAGAGCCAGAAGCGAAGTTTTCCCTGGCAGAATTTGGAACCGAGGTTCTTCAACTGAAACAGCAAATGGGTGAGATACGGGAGGTACTCCTAGAACTCCTGCACAGAACCCCTCCAGCTCCACCAGCACCTGGAGGGGCCCAGCCTCCCCCAGCGCCACCTGCGGCTGCCCAGGCACCCGGGGATGGAGTCCCCGTTCAGCCCCCTGCTGTACCTGGCCTGCCGGCTCCTGGACCGGCTCCCCCAGTGGGGGCTGGCCCGGTCAAGCCGCAGGAGCGACCCCGGGGCTGGAAACACCGGCATATGAAGGCGAAGTTCGATGGGGATCCAGCAAAACTACCCTACTTCATGACTCAAGTGGTGAGTTACATGACTCAGTGGGAAGGGGAGTTCCAGTCTGAGGCTGAGAAAGTGCAGTATGTGTCCAACCAACTGGAGGGAGAAGCGGCCCAGTGGTTGGTGGGTCTCTATGATATGGGAGCCCCTGAACTGGGTAATTACCAAGAGTTCCTGATGGCTCTCAGGGCCCAGTTCGACGATCCCTTAAGAGGGAAGCGGGCTCGAAGCAAGCTTAGGAGCCTGAAGCAAGGCACGATGCCAGTGGCAGAATACGCGGCTGAGTTCCGCCGCCTAGCCAGCCAAGTGCCGGAGTGGCCAGAGGAGGTCAAGGTGCAGTTTTTCCAGGAGGGCCTGAACCCTGACATTCTAGAGTGGGCCAAGTTCCAGGGAGACCCCGAAACCCTCATGGGGTGGATACGGCTAGCTGGGGAAGTGGAGTCGGTGAAGGCCAGCATCAAGATGTTGCGCCACCAGGCCGGGACGGAGGGGAAGTCGGCTGGGGGTCCCAGGAAGAAGACCAAGTCGGCTCGCTTGGGGGGAGGCACCACCGGGGAGTCCGAACGTGAGCGAAGGATGAGAAAGGGGCTGTGCCTGCATTGTGGGAAGAGCGGACACCGCATAGCGGAGTGCCCAGAGAGGAGCCCACGGGAGCAACCCGCCACCGCCAAGCCAGCGCGGAGCGAGGGGAGATCCGGGTCCGCCAAGACTCCCTCCAAACCCAAGACCAAGGCGACGGCCAGGGCCCTGGCAGCGGGCCAGGCGGCAGGGGAGTCCTCAGATGATCCCGAGGATAGTGGGTCCTACTCTTCCGACGCTGAGCCGGCAGGAAACGGGCCCAGCCCGCCCTACTGAGCGCCCGAGGGCGGGCTAATCCGGAAGGGCGCCCGGATGCCGTGGTGAGTGGAGTGAAGGGCCCGTTCTTTATCAAAGCTCGAGTGGGGGTTGGAGGGGAGGGCCCCACCCACAAAGTTATGTTAATGATTGACTCTGGTTGTACCCAAGTACTTATGCATCCCTCCTTAGTCAGTGAACTGAACGTTGATACTGTCAAGCTGGACAAGCCCGTGTGGCTGTCTCAGATGGATGGGGGGATGATGAAGGGGGGCCCCGCCCGGCACATAACTGGCCCCATGCACATGAGGATGGGCAACCACCAGGAGGAACTGCAGTTTGTGATTGCTCCAGGTTTAGTCCCCAAGGCAGTTGTGGGTCTGAACTGGCTAAAGTACCACAACCCTACCATAGACTGGATAAAAGAAACACTGACTTTTACAGACCCATTGTGTATCAAGGAGCACGGGGCGGGGGGAGGATTCCCAGGGGAGGGGGCCCCCTGGTGGATGTGCCGCAGAATTACACAACTGCCTTAGTAAAAGGGGAGCTGAAAGGGCTGCCAGTGGAGTACAAGGCGTGGCAATATGTGTTTGAGGAGAGGGAATGTGACATTTTGCCACCCCACCGGGCTTTTGACTGTGCCATTGAGATACTCTCGGAGTCCAGCCTACCCAAACCTCGCATTTATTCCATGACACCAGCTCAAATGGAGGCGCTCCGAGAGTTCATAGATAAAAACTTAGCCCGAGGGTTCATTAGGCCCTCAACCTCGCCTGTGGGGGCCCCGGTGATGTTTAGGCGCAAGGCTGATGGCGGGCTTCATTTGATTCAGGATTACAGAGGGCTAAACGCGATTAGTGTCTCCAACCAGTACCCCCTGCCCTTGATGAAGGACATATTAGCCCATCTCTCCAAAGGGAAGATTTTCACGAAGCTGGATCTGCGAGAGGCCTACTACAGAGTACGGATTCGGGAGGGGGATGAGTGGAAGACTGCATTTAATTGCCCCCTAGGGGCTTTTGAGTTCCTCATCATGCCTTTCGGCCTCAAAGGGGCCCCTGGCATTTTTCAGAACTTAATTAATGATGTTTTACGTGAATTTCTGTACAAAGGGGTGTTGGTGTACCTTGATGATGTGTTGATTTATTCTGAGGACTACACGTCCCATGTGAAACTGGTGAAAAGGGTGCTTGCCAGGTTGGGGGAAAATCATCTGTATGCAAAAATGTCCAAGTGTGAGTTCCACCAAAGCCGTCTGGATTATTTAGGGTACCGCATCTCAAACAAAGGGATTGAAATGGACCCAGAAAAGGTTAAGGGGGTCTTGGCATGGGAAGCCCCTAGAACCAGGAAACAGTTGCAGAGCTTCCTGGGGTTTGCTAATTTTTATCGGTCCTTCATCCCTGACTTTGCGTCGGTAGCCCTTCCCCTGACAGATTTGTTAAAAACCAAAGAAGGGAAAGACAAAGGTTCCAAGCACGGTAAAGGGAACAAACCTCCCCAAAAAATTGTGTGGTCACCACAGTGCCAACAAGCATTTGACAAATTGAAATCCCTTTTCACTTCTGAGCCTATTCTCAAACACCCCGACCCCTCCCAACCTTTCGTGGTCCAAGTGGACGCATCTGATGTGGCTATGGGTGGTGTTCTGTTGCAAAAGGGGGAGGAAGGGGATTTGAGGCCATGTGCCTATTTATCCAGAAAGTTCAATGACACGGAACGAAATTGGCCGGTGTGGGAGAAAGAGGCAGGTGCTATCAAGTTGGCACTAGAGACGTGGCGCCACCTACTGGAGGGCTCACCCAAACCGTTCGAAGTTTGGACTGATCATAAAAATTTGGAAGTATTGGCTACCCCTAGGCGTTTGAGCCCCAAGCAGGTCAGGTGGGCCAGTTTCTTTTACCGATTTAATTTCACCTTGAAATTTATCCCGGGGAAAAGGAATTTTCTGGCTGACGCTTTGTCCAGGCTACCACAGCATGAAAGTAAGCGCAAGGAGGTCATTGATACCGTTTTTTCTCCTTCCCACTTGGGGCTAGCTGTCCTCATTCGGAGCAAAGCCAAGGAACAGAAATCCACTGCTAGCCCTGCTCAGGTGCCGGGTCCTACTGAAATTGGCGGTGATTCCCCCTTGGCACCTGGACCGGTGCCCCAGCCCTTGAGCCCCGAACCACCTTCCCCCGATCCGGGGACCCGAGCAGTGACCCCTACGGCGGATGGCTCTGCCACGCCCACTGTTTCTCAAGGGGAGGGAGGTGGGTGGCATTCTCAATTGGCCTCGGAACTGCCCCTGGACCAGTGGTTCCTGGCTCACCCCAATGAGGTGACTGTGAAGGATGGGGTGGCCTGGAAAGGGGATCGCCTGTATGTTCCTGAGGTCTTGAGAGCGAGTATTCTCAAACAGTGCCATGATGTCAAGAGTGCGGGACATTTTGGGTATCTCAAAACTTTACATTTGGCCCGGAGACAGTTTTGGTGGCCCCGTATGAGGAAGGAGGTGGAGGAATATGTGAAGGGGTGTACCACTTGTGCAGTGTCAAAAGGGGGGACAGGGAAGCCCAAAGGTTTGCTCCACCCTCTACCTACCCCAAACAAGCCCTGGGAAGTCATTAGCATGGATTTTATTGTGGAATTACCAGAGAGTAGGAAAAAGACAGTTATTTGGGTGGTGACTGATTTGTTCTCAAAGCAAGCGCATTTTGTAGCCTGTAAGAAACTCCCCACGGCCTCCCAATTAGCCAAATTGTTCATTCAGCATATTTATCAGATTCATGGCATTCCGGCCAAGATTGTATCGGATCGGGGGGCACAATTTACCTCGCAGTTTTGGAAGGCTTTCACAAACCTTCTGGGGGTGGAGCTCGGTCTCAGCAGCTCCCATCATCCCCAATCGGATGGACAATCGGAACGAACGAATCAGACTCTGGAACAATACCTAAGATGCTATGTGAATTTCCAACAATCTGATTGGGTTGATCTTCTACCTTTTGCTGAAGTGGCCTACAATAATGCCACTCACCAGAGCACTGGGCTCTCGCCGTTCAAGGTTGTGTCTGGGCATGATTTCGGTCCCCTCCCCTTGTTGGAGGGGTCCCCCAACTCTGACCCCGTTTCGGTCTCCCAGTGGAGTCAAAAGGTCAGGGATGCGTGGCCTCATGTAATCTCGGCCTTGGACTTTGCCAAAGCACGCTACAAACATTATGCTGATCAGAAACGGGACCCTTCCCCCAAATATGCAGTGGGAGATATGGTTTATTTGTCCGCCAAATTCCTTAAGTGTCCCCAACCCTCTAAGAAGTTGGGAGCCAAATACATTGGGCCTTTTCGTGTTGTTAGGATGGTAAATCCTGTGGCTTTTGAACTGTCTTTGCCTAAGTTATACCGTCATGTACATCCTGTGTTTCATTCCAGCCTGCTCAAGCCCGTGAACCCTCCGGACAAACACCATCCGGCTCCAGAACCTGCTCCTCAGCCGATCCTGGTGGATCAGGACCAACATTTTGAAATTTCTGAGATTCTGGACTCTAGACTTCACCGGGGAGGGTTACAGTATTTGGTGAAGTGGAAACACCTGCCTTTGGGCCATGCGGAATGGGTTGCTTCTGAGCATGTCAATGCCAAACGCTTGTTGCGAAAGTTTCATGCCCGCTTTCCCGATAAGCCTGGCTGAGAAAGGGGAAGGGTTGGTCTTCAGGGGGGCAGTATGTCAGGCTCATCCCTGAATTCTGGGCATTGGAGTGGAATTCATGGAGGCCCTGACATGTAGCTAGTATTTTCTCAGGATTTTGGAATGCCTGAGAAATGAGCCAGGCCTCCTGGTTGGCATGGTAACGCACATCCTACCAGGAACTCAAGGCCACGCTCGCCGGCTACTCTTGCTCCCCCGTGGAACAACCTCCTCCCTGCTCTGTCTGTTCTCACGCTTGATGCCTTATTATCTCTGGTTTGTTTATATATACTTCAGTAGCAGCTTTGCAACTGTTCCTTACACAAAGAGATTTATTGAAGAATCCTGAGTTTGTGTTCTGTGTACATCACACTAGTACTATATCACATGACAGTGACAAGCAGGGATCACCAGCATTGAGGCCATGATATTGAGAACACAGCTGCACTGGGCAGGGCACATTTCTAGGATGGAGGACCATCGCCTCCCAAAAATAGTACTCTACGGTGAACTCGCCACGGGTCAGCGTAAGAGGGGCGCTCCAAAAAAGCGATACAAGGACTCCCTGAAACAACATCTCAGGCTCGGCCAAATTGATCACCAACAACGGTCCGCCCTGGCCTCACATCGGGAGGCATGGAGACGCACGATCCACAATGCTGCAGCCTTATTTGAGAACTCATGCCAAACAAGTCTTGAAGAGAAACAACAATGCAGAAAGAATCACAACCTGGAAACATCACCCAAGGAGGCCTTCTGCTGTGCTTTCTGCAATTGGACTTGTTTATCTCAGATTGGCCTTTTTAGTCATCAGCACACCTGCAGAAAGCGCAGAATGAGTCCTTCCTGAATCTTCGTTTGCGAAGAAAAGCCAGAGAGAGATCACCTGACACATTTCATATTCTTTCTGAGTCCTAGGTGGGTTACTGCTTCTGATCTTAAAGGTCCTTTTTAACTTTGGACCAGAACACTTTCCCTACTGCCTTCTACTTTGCCAAGCATTATTGTATTTTGTAGTGAGTCACATCGTCTCATGATATGCGCTCTACATGGGGCTACCCTTGTGCTTGACTCGGAAACTTCAACTAGTTCAGAACATGGCAGCCAGGTTGATTTCTGGTGTTTCCAGAAGAGAGCACATAACACCTGTGCTAAAAGCTCTCCACTGGCTGCCTATTAGTTTCTGGGCACAGTACAAGGTGTTGGTTATGACCGTTAAAGCCCTACATAGCTTGGGTCCAACTTATCTCCGGGACCGCCTGCTCCCGTATGACCCTTTCCGCGCACTTCGGTCCTCTGGGAGGAACCTGTTACAACCTATGAAAACAAGGCTGTCGGTGACCTCCCAGAGGGCCTTCTCTGCTACCACTCCCAGATTATGGAATGGCCTGCTGGACGAGATCCGTCTTATTAGACAGTTATTAAAAAGCTACCAAGATGGATCTTTTCTGGCAGGCCTTTCCTGAATAGCTATCCTGGCCCACGACTCAGCTGTCCTTCCCTCTGAGCTGCAATTGGATTTTTTTTAAATATTGTATGTTTTATTTTTTTTCTAATTTAATATATTTTTAATTATTGTATGTTTTTAACCCTTTATAATTTAATATTATTTTAAGGGGTGAGTGGGCTAGGGTACTGTAATTATGGAGTTTTTATATTGTAAGCCACCCCGATTGCGTTGCAGAGGGGCAGGATAGAAATACATTTGATGATGATGATGATGATGATATGGCCAAAGTACAACAGTCTCATTTAGTCATCTTGGCTTCTAGGGAGAGCTCAGGCTTGATTTGCTCTAGGACCCATTTATTTGTCTTTTTAGAAGTTCACAGTATCTCTAGAACTCTTCTCCAGCACTGCATCTCAAAAGAGTTTATTTTCTTCCTATCACCTTTCTTCATTATCCAGCTTGCTCTACCATACAGATATACCTTCCTCCAATTTTCACACCTCCTTCCTCCGAGTCTTATCCTGCTTTACCTATGATATGTTCAGCAGACAAGTTAAACAGACAGGCTGATAAAGTGCACCCTTGCTTGACACCCTTGCCAATTGGAAACCATTCAGTTTCTCCATATTCTGGAGCACACCAATCAATTTCAGAAGAAAATCAGCCTGTGCTTTATAGAGTATAGCAAAGCCTTTGATTGCATAGAGCAGAGTTTCCCAAACTCTGGTCTTCCAGGTATTTTGGACTTTAGCTCCCCAAATTCCTGATCATTGGCCAAGGTGGCTGAAGCTTCTGAAGTCAGAAATACCTGGAGGACTATAGTTTGGGAATCATTAGTACAGAGCATTTAAAAAATGGATTGCTCTTAAAGAAAGGGGTGTGCCACAACATTTGGTCCCTCCCCCCCAAGAGCAATACAGTTTTTTTCTAGCTGCACGTATTTCAAAGCTCTGGCATGAAAGAATGGGGATAGACTTTTCCTTTGCCCAAAGAAGTGTGCTGTAGCAAGATGTTCTGTGGCAAAAACAGACAGAGGCTACAGTGTAATAAGACATGATATGATCATATTATTTGATATAGAAAGAAGTTTAATTGTTTGGATGAAACAAGTTACACATAATTTCAAGGCTATTGAAGCAGCTCAATTATCTATTCAAATAGTAAAATCAGTTGGATTTGACATGTGCTCTCTTCTTCTCTGTAAATGACTAACACATGTTATAAATACATTGCCACAACAATTCTCTAATAACTACTGACTCCATCTCCAGCACAGCACAGCAAAAACCTTAGATGTTAGTAGATATCCTCCTAGCACCACCAGTTTTTCAGTGTGAGTGGTCGATCTTAACATTTCCCCCATGTTTTTTAATGTGACTGAATGCAATAATGGCTAATAAAAATAGTAAATAAACATATATCTGCAGTGGGCACAACAAGGACAATCTGAAATTCCAGGAGTAAAATTACAAGTGTTAAAGGAGTGCAAACAGAAGGAATCTAGTTAATTGAAAAGCAAACTTTTGACTTGATAGATGAATCTGAGCAAGACTCCAGTGGAAAGTAAGGGGATTGAGTGCTCCTTTCAAATTCAGTCATGAACAGAAGGGATGCCCCTTAAAATCCAGTCATTCAGCTCTAAGCATTATTTTATCTATTTCTTTCCCTTCTGTCTAGATCATAACTTCCCCAAGTTGGGTTAAAGCAGAAAAATAATACAATTCAACATCATGCACACACATTCATAAAACCATATTGCTTGAATCCAATGTTAGGATAATGGAAAAAGTACGGTGGGGTGTGTGTGTAGTATTCCACCAAGCTGCACAAATGCTAGCCAACTAAAATACAACTAAGGTCTAGCATGATGAAATCACAATGAGTGGAACCAAGGCTCAGTATGTTAAAACTTGCTTGCAGACCAGCAGCATGCAAATCCAATATACTGTTATAGCAGCCTTTTTCTTAAGCATTACAATTTTGTATCAGCCATTTGAGTTTTAACGATCAGAACTCTAGAAATAAGCTTGCATTTGTTATAAAATTCTCCTTTAACACTTTGTTTTTATGTCTTTTGACTATCACTGTCTGTCTGCCTCCTAGCATATGGTGAAGATTCCTTTTGGAACAGCACTTTAGGCTTAATTCTGACAAAACTGCTTTAGCAGATGTTTTCATGACACTTCCTTTTGCAAGATTAAAGTGTTGCCTTTCTAGTCTCTAGTGCTAATGATGAAATAATGTAATATGCAAAGTGAAGCAACTTAACTTTTACAAAGGAAAATCAGCACATAAAACATTTGCATGAAGAACAATATTTTATTCATATTAACACAGTACAACAACCTTTCCTTATATGTTTGGATACTGCCTTCCAGTGATGTTATTTGCTTGGGTTTTCCCCACCCCCATGAAGGGAGTCTTGAAATTAAACTAACATACTGGAGGCTTAGAGTGCTAGACAAATTTCATCACCTGTTACACACGCAGTATCACCTACTGTTTGGAGGGTAGGTGAGTTAACAGAACTTGGCAGGCAATAATGTCTGGAATCTATTTATTGTCATGTACTGAAGTAACTCTCATTAGAATCCGTCACCCTCATCTAGCAAGAGCACAGCTTTAGGTGTTGAAATTATACCACCACACCCAAATAGTGTGTGCATATGCAGGCACACAACATCGCCTGCTTCTGCATCATGAGTGCTGCCCCAAATCGTTAGATTTTGCTGTCAAGGCTGGCAGCAGATAACATGTCTGCAAGGGCTGAGGAACTGAATCCAGAAACCATCTTCTCAGCAAGTGATTGCTGTTCTCAGGTCAATAATACATGTTATATTCCTGTATTGAGAGAGCCAATGACTCTCAATGACCTTTCTACACACAATTTGGTTTTGTGCAAAAAGTGCATATTTGTTACTCATTTATTGCACAGGATCATCACATTTTCTGAGCACAGAGTGCAATATTGAATTTTGGGGAAATGATGGGCTATGCCTTCAGCAATGTGCATTGCAGTGGCGCATTCATCGTTGAGATGAAGAGGTGGTTCGGTGAGGAGGCTACTGAATTATAACCAAAATGCCATCTTTCCAACTGTCTGTCTGTCAGAGTCTAAGGGCAAATTCACAGTATCCTGTTACATCCAGCTACTGATGGAGTTATGATGCACATTTCCACCCAATGCAGATTTAAAACCAAGCCTGCTTGTATGAAGCAAGTCTCTCAAAGAGACATGTGGATCACCTGAGGGCAAACTACACATGACTGGGGCAGCTGCACTGGCAATTTATGTCAGTGTCCATTCATGAATAAACTGTGCATGATTTTATGTTAAAAAGGGTCTGCCAGCCTAGTTCTTCATGATCTCCAAGAGAACTTTTCCCAAACTGGTGTCCTACAGATGCACTTGATCCCATCTTCCATCATCCTTAGTTGAGATAATGGCTATTGTAGCTACAGATAATGGAAATTGTAGCCCCACAAATATGGAGGTTGACATTTTGGAGAAACATCCACAGACATTGCTTTCCAGCTTCAAGACTATGAGCTGTGGAGAGAGGAAAGTATCCAAATTGGGGGACTCCCTGTCCTTAGCAAATCAGAAGTATGGAAAAGATTTTCCCCATTACTCCTTTCTTAAAACAAAACAAAACAATTCCAAGTATCTCAGCCTTTCTCCCACGAAAGGAAGTTAAGGCAGCTAGCAAGAACTGAGAGCAGAAGCAAATGTGTGGAATTTGAATGTTCCTCTCCCATCTTACCCCTCCCAAAAGCTTGTTTGGATTGTAAAAAATGGAGGCTCAACCAAGAAAGGAAATCACCCCGGATCATACGGATGCATTGATACATGCTGAACATGCATGATGAGGCCTGGTAAGGCTAAGCATATTGGGTCTGGTCAGAATCTGAAGAGCAGGTTGCCTGGGAACCCTCTGTTGTCAACGTCCTTGAATTTCATGGAAGACATTAATAAATAATTTTCATTACAACATCTAATGATATTTTCCTATATTGTGATATCACCATATATAGATCAGAACACTGTTGGCTCATTACAATAGCATAATTCCAGATTACATATGTGGATGCACTTTTTACATGCTTGCGGAAGAAGAAGAAGAAGAAGAAGAAGAAGAAATTCTTACTTGCCTCTCCCCATGGATTGAGGCAAGGAACAACAACAGACCAACATGCAACATACAACATCAGTTAAAATACATAACATCAATTTAAAAGAACAAATAAGAAAAATACAAATTAAAACAATCAATCCATATTTAAAATTCATAGTTTAAAATTCACAATTTAAAAAATCAGCTGGATAGGGCTGCTGGAAGAGACTAGTCTCTAATGCTGTTTTACATTTGGACAGCATATTCAGCTGTCAAATCTCTTCCAGCAAGTTGTTCCACAGTCTAGGGGTGGATGAAGAAAAAGTCCTCTGGGTGACAGTTGCCAGCTAGTCCTGGCTGACTGGAATAAATTTCCCCTGGAGGACCTGAGTGTATGGGACAGCTTATACAGGAGAAGGCGATCCTATAGGTAACCTGGACACAAACCATGTAGGGCTTTAAACGTAATAACCAACATTTTGTACCTTGTCCGGAAACTGATTGGCAGCCAGTAGAGTGATTTTAATATTAGTGTGTTATGATCACTTCTAGATGTACCAGTAACCAATCTGGCTGCCATGTTTTGAACCAAATGAAGTTTCCAGACTTGGTACAGACATAGCACAATGTATAGCACATTGCAAAAGTCCAGCCTTGAGGTTACCAGTGTGTGCATTCCAAAAACCTGTTTGAAGAGAGCTGGAATCCTCCAGGTATTTGGGCAGCAGTAGAATCATAGAATCATAGAGTTGGAAGAGACCACAAGGGCCACACAGTCCAACCCCCCTGTCATGCAGGAATACACAATCAAATCATTCCCTACAGATGGCCATCCAGGCTCTGTTTAAAAATCTCCAAAGAAGGAGACTCCACCACACTATGATGCAGTGTATTCCACTTCCAAACAGTTCTTACTGTCAGGAAGTTCTTCTGAATGTTTAGGTTCATTTCCGATAAAAGGCTACAAGGTGGAAGAAGGAGGGAAAGTAGGTCTGGCATGCTGGCAATTCATTGACAACACCATATTAGATTTAGGCCTGAGTTTAACTAAACATTATAGGAAAGGGAGGAGAAATTAGATGCAGGGTTGTTATTAACCACACTGTGTCTGATGCAATTATCTAGCTCTGCCCCACTCTTATGTTAGAAAACTCTGTGAACATGGTGAAAATAAAACCAAGGCGCATTAGGTGAAATAAAGGGACATTGGTTTAAACCAGCGATTCCCAAAGTGGGCAGTACTGCACCCCTGGAGGCAGTGGAAAGCTCCAGGGGAACAGTGAGGAAAAGGGTGCAGTGGGGGGGGTGAGGAAAAGGGGGGCAGCAGAGGGTGGTGAGGATGAGGGTTGCATGAAAAATTTCTTTTGGGGGTCCCTTAAAAACTACTGCACAGCCATGTTGATTGCTTCATGTGGTGGTGTCTCCTGTTCTTCATACCAGGCACTTCATTTGATTGTCTGTGCATGCTCACCCCCTTAGCCACATTTCACTAGCAATGCATGCTCTCTCTTCACAGTCTCCTCATCCCATCCTCTGCCTGCCTGCTCAAGTGAGTAAACACACACACTCACCCTCCTCATGATCTCCTCATCCCATCCCACCTGCCTGCCTGCAGAACTGAGCAAACACACGCACACATTGCCTCCTCACAATCCCCTCATCCCATTCCCTTTCTGCCAGCCTGTGCATGTAAGCAAGCAAATGCATAAATGACCCTCCATCCTTATAATCCCCCTCTCCCATCTCACCTCCCCCCAGTAGGTGCACTAGCAAGGAAATGCATGTGCAGCCTGGCCCAGCCACCGTGCAACTTTGATTTCCTTGCAGTGACACCAATGTTATCGAAGTGGTGAAAATGGCGTAAGACAGCAAAGCAGGCAGGGCAAATAATCTGTGAATAAGTAAATCCATGAAACTGAAACCCATGAATGTGGAGGGAGGACTTTATGTAATTTTATGTACTCTCTACACATAGTTTTGCCTTCTAGTTTACAAATTTTATTCTAAGAAAACAGTTTAAGATTGCTGATGGGTGTGTCTTTCAACACCAACATCCAAGGCAAAGTATTATGGATTGTTTGGTGTATGAAAAGCATGCTGGCTTGGGCATAGCAACCTGAGAACTGAGTACCTCTTATTCTCCATTCTATTTCAGAATGCTCAGGCTGGATGAAGTAATAAGCAACATTTCTATTATCCCTGCACACATCTACAGAGGCATGCAAACTGTGTCCATGGTGGTCCTCCTGTGCCAGAAGTGTACCTTACTGTGAGTTATAGTAAAGACACAAATCCTCATGGTTTAGTTTTGATTACAGCACTGATCTACAGATCACAATACAGTACTGGAAGGGCAGGCATTTATAGACCCCAATAATGCTACAGAAAAAAAGCCCTCCTTCTGCAGTCCAATCATGCAAAAAAAATGGTGTCCAACTTGTACAACTGGCCACCTATGCAGATATTTATGTGTATCCACACATTTTAATTGGTCTCATAGCCAGCCAGGGGTTTTGGTCACCACAATGTGTCCCTATCCCTCATGAGAGTACAGGGGTTTGTCAGATGTCATTTTTCGCTTTGGAAGCATCCAGACCATTTCTGATAAGCACCACAACTCTGAGAACAATTCTCAGCTCTTTGTCTACTCTAGCTAGCACCATCATAAAGAAGAGGGACACCATGACAAATTTGTGGAAGACTGATTCTACATAATGGTTTGGGAAGACCAAGTCTAACATTTTTGTTAAATATAATGTCTGGTTTCTCTAAGAACACTAGCACCAATATTACCTATTTATAACACAGAAAGTTTCTTTTAATCACTGCTATACAGTCAGACTCATGTATCCACTGAGCCAATATCTGAAGGTCCAGTTTTCTGTGGGACACAAAGTAGAGGACACATACCATAGAGTTGCACTGGAAAATGCCTTGTGAGGCATGCTCTCTAGGAATCTTTGAAGTTCTCCAATGCAACTCTATGGTATTTTTTACCAGAAGTCCATAATTTTAAAAGGGCTCGCTGTTAACCACAGTTGATTGCAGCTGTTATCCACAGTATGTCTGGGAACCAAACTCCTGCGGGTATGGGGGGGTGGGTCCAACTGTATATCAACACTGTCCACATAAGAAATTACTAAACATATGGTCTGCAGTGCTGTAAGGAGGAATTTTCTATGGGTAATTTCCAATAATGAAAAGTGTCCTCCTTCCCCGCTTTTCCCTTCGCCCCCCTCTCTAACTGGCCTCGGCTTAATATCATCATTTCCAAACTGATAAAAACATTAAATAAATTGTTTTTAAAATATAAGTTTTATTTGTGGAATGCATACACTTGTTTAACTTTATAGTGCTAGATTGGATGTTTTGAATTTGCAGAACAGTAGACCTAGTATCAAGAAATAGGCATGTGGGGGGGGGCACTAGAGTTGTCACTGAAAAAGAAAGGGGGCAGTAGCCAGAAAAAGTTTGGGAACACTGGTTTAAACCAATGTCAAAGGACCTACATAGGTACCAGATGCATTGTGTTTTACTCTAATGTGAACGGATGCTTATCCAGCCTATATAGCTCCTATATTGTGGACAACACTGAAAATGTTACTATGGGAATGAAAAAATAGTTCTGTCTCAATAGTGCAGATTTATAGGGTTTGGTGATTGCCCAAATGGCAGAATAATTAAGCTTTATTCTCTGCTGTTGCCAAATGGAGCTGAAACCATTTTTATCTCAATTTCATGTCTGGCACTTTTCAAGGGCAGCAAATTGCCAGCTCTGTTCTCGAGCACTGGAAAGGCGGGGGGGGGGGGGGGTGAGATGTCCACCTAATAAAATGAACATCTGAACATGTAATTCTATTTCTGTCTCAGAGAACATAACAAATGAACAGTGGTCCAGAGCAGGCATGCCCTATAAGATATTTAAAAGGGTATAAATGAGAAAAGTTCTAATTATTAATAGGAGATAAAATCATTTTGGAAGTTTTGAAGAACATCTAATGGATGCTAAGGGCAGGAGAGAACCTCTTCGTAATGGTAACTCCCATTGTTTCTTTATTGTCCTGGACAATAAAGAGGCTTAGACATGTCAAAAGGGGATTCTGATTTTCAGAGTATATAATAGTATACATATATAGATGGCCCAAGAATGTTGCTACCTAAAGCAAATCAGGAAATGCTTTCTCCTGCTCCACAGTGTGGTGTACTGGTTTGAGCTTTGGACTATGACTCTGCAGACCAGGGTTTGAATCCCCACTCAGCCATGCAAGCCCACTGGGTGACCTTAAGAAGTCATACTCTCTCAGCCTAAGAGGGAGGGAAAGGCTAACCTCCTCTGAACAAATCTTGACAAGGAAACCCCGTGAAAGGTTTGCCTTAGGGTCATGATAAATCGGAAACTACTTGTGAAGGCACAGAGCAACAACAACAAACCCCGCCAAAGTCAAGTTACATATTACTCTAAACCAGTCAGGTTATTTGGCCCATTTTCTGTAGTGAGTTGCTACTTTTCTTCATTAGTTGTATATTGTATTTAAATTGTGAATGAAAATGTAAAAGTTATTTGGGCACCTGAGGGAGAAAATCTCACAAGTCCTTCTTCCTCTTTCTAGTGGTCAAAATACCATCATAACAGATAAAATAACTTTCATTCTGTTGCTCTTTCAGGACACTCCAAAGCCTGAGCAGGTTGTCTTGCTGTGTCTAATGGTAGGGCTAGTCCTGAATGCATACCAAAGAGTATTTTATCAACTGATATAAACACATTCTTGAAGCTGTTCCCTAGTTTTTTCTTTGTGTTTACATCACCAAGATGCAATCTGAGTTCTTCCTGGACCTGCTCAATCCTCAAGGACTTAACAATATGGTTTTCTGGTACATGCACATCTTGAGAGACAATAGGCAGAGACTCTGTCTGTTGAACCTTTGCAAGCGGGTGGTCAACTCCATGGCTGATCCTCAGGATGTTGTTGGGCAGCAACTATTTCTCACGACTGGCTCAACTGATTAGGCTGGTGGGAATTGCAATCTAACAGCATCTTGAGGGACACAAGTTACCCATTCCTGCCTTCAAAGATTTTAAAACAGTGTCAGAAATACATGGTTAGATTTCTAAGAACAGTTTCCTGTGCCCAAATTATCACAATCATTTCTCTGAGGATGCCAGCCACAGATGCAGGAGAAACGTCAGAAAGAAACTATTCCAGAACACGGCCTCACAGCCCAGAAAAAAACCAAGGAAAATCTATCACAATCATTTTTTAAAAAATTGGAGAAGCCTGCAGAGGAATTGATTTACTGATCTTTTGTGGTCATTTCTTCTTGATGTGTTCCCTTGTTATGAGATTCAAAGATTGTTTCATAGTCCAAATTCCCAAATACCAAGATTTAGGGGCTTATCGCACACTGAAGTAAAACGGTAGTGCAGCTGGAAGGTTCCATCTTCCGTGCTGCCTTACTGCATGATGTCGTCATTCCTGTGATGGAAAAATCTGTTAGCAAAAAGATGTGGTTTTACCTCAATTATTTATTTATTTATTTATTTATTTATTTATTGTATTTATACCCCACTCTTCAGCCACAAACGCTATCAGAGTGGCTTACAAATGGTCACTTTAACAGTTCCCTGCCCTCAACTTAATTCCTCTGTATACAAGAAAATAGAGTTTATTCCACAGCTAGGAAATGCACAATCGTATTTGAAAAGTTACATGATAAACTTCCACTTCTGCAGCACATTTTTATATCCCACTAACTCATTAAAACAACACTTTTTGTCAGCCTCTGCAAAGTACCCCTTTTTTTGCATATCAGCAGTCATTTAACAAGTAACATTCATGTAGTACCAATGTTAGTCTCAACAAGGCTTAAGATCATAGAATCATAGAAATGCAGAGTTGGAAGAGACCACGAGGACCATCCAGTCCAACCCCCCTGCCACGCAGGAAATCTTGATCAAAGCATCCCCGACAGATGGCCATCCAGCCTCTGTTTAAAGACCTCCAAGGAAGGAGACCCCACCACGCTCTGAGGGAGTGTGTTCCACTGCCGAACAGCTCTTACTGTCAAAAAGTTCCTCCTCATGTTGAGGTGGAATCTCTGTTCCTGGAGCTTGCACCCATTGCTCCATGTTCCAGTCTCTGGAGCAACAGAAAACAAGCCTGCTCCATCCTCAGCGTGACATCCCTTCAAATACTTAAACAGGGCTATCATATCGCCTCTTAATCGTCTTTTTTCCAGGCTAAACATACCCAGCTCCCTAAGTCTCTCCTCATAAGGCATCGTTTCCAGACCTTTCACCATTTTAGTTGCCCTTCTCTGGACCCGCTCCAATTTGTCAATATCCTTTCTGAATTGTGGTGCCCAGAACTGGACACAGTATTCTAAGTGAGGTCTGACCAAGGCAGAATAGAGTGGCACTATTACTTCCCTTGATCTAGACACTATACTTCTATTGATACAGCCCAAAATCGCATTGGCCTTTTTAGCTGCCGCATCACACTGTTGGCTCATGTTCAACTTGTGGTCTACTAGGACTCCTAGATCCCTTTCGCACGTAGTCTCATTCAGCCAGGTCTCTCCCATCCTATATTTATGCATTTCATTTTTCCGCCCTAAATGCAGTACTTTACATTTCTCCATATTGAATTTCATTTTGTTAGCTTTGGCCCAGCTCTCCAGTCTATCCAGGTCATTCTGAATTTTGATCCTGTCCTCTAGGGTATTAGCTACTCCTCCCAATTTGGTGTCATCTGCAAATTTGATAAGTATGCCCCTAATTCCCTCATCTAAGTCATTGATAAAGATGTTGAATAGCACTGGGCCCAGGACAGAACCCTGTGGCACCCCACTGGTCACATCTTTCCAAGACGAAGAGGAGCCACTGCTGAGCACCCTTTGGGTTCGGCCGGTCAACCAATTACAAATCCATTGAACAGTTAACTTGTCTAGCCCACATTTTACAAGCTTGTTTGCAAGAATGTCATGGGGAACCTTGTCAAAGGCCTTACTGAAATCAAGGTATGCGATGTCCACAGCGTTCCCTTCATCTACCAAGCCGGTAACTTTATCAAAAAAAGAGATCAGATTAGTCTGGCATGACTTGTTACTCTGAAACCCATGTTGACTTTTTGTGATTATGGCATTGTCTTCTAAATGTTCACAGACTCTCTGTTTAATGATCTGCTCTAGAATCTTCCCTGGTATTGATGTCAGACTAACTGGACGATAATTGTTGGGATCCTCTTTTTTCCCCTTTTTGAAGATGGGAACAACGTTTGCCCTCCTCCAGTCTGCTGGGACTTCTCCTGTTCTCCAGGAGTTCTCAAATATTATTGCCAATGGCTCTGAGATTATATTTACCAGCTCTTTTAATACTCTTGGATGTAGTTCATCTGGTCCTGGAGATTTAAATTCATTTAGATTAAGAAGGTATTCCTGTACTACCTCTTTACTTATTTTGAGCTGGATTTCCCCTATTGTGTCCTCTGTTCCATTCTCCTCAGGTTGGTCCTCCTTTTCCTTTTCTGAAAACACTGAGGCAAAGAAGGTGTTGAGTAATTCTGCCTTTTCTCTGTCCCCTGTTAGCATTTTGCCATCTTCTCCACATAGCAGTCCTATCATTTCCTTCTTCCTCCTTTTGCTGCGGACATACCCAAAAAAACCCTTTTTATTGTTCTTAACCTCCCTAGCAAGCCTGAGCTCATTCTGCGCTTTAGCTTTTCTGACTTTACTCCTACACGTGTTCGCTATCTGTTTGAATTCTTCTTTGGTGATTTCCCCCCTTTTCCATTTCCTATACATGTTCCGTTTAAAACTTAGCTCCATTGAAAGTTCTTTAGTCATTCATCCTGGTTTCTTGAGACACCTCCCATTTTTCTTCCTCAATGGTACTGTTTGAAATTGTGCCTTCAGTATCTCCCTTTTGAGAAAGTCCTATCTGTCTTGAGGTCTCTTCTCTTTTAGTATTCCTGACCATGGGATCACCCCCAGTATTTCCCTGAGTTTATTGAAATCAGCTCTCCTAAAGTCAAGAATGCATGTCTGACTATGCCTGGCTTCTCCTTTCCATTGTATAACAAACTCCAGGAGAACATGATCACTCTCACCTAAGGATCCCACCACTTGCACCCCATTAACCAGGTTGTCTCTGTTGGTTAGGATCAGATCTAAAATAGCTGACCCCCTTGTTGCCTCTTCCACCTTTTGGACCATGAAATTGTCTTCCAGGCATGTAAGGAATTTGCTAGACCTTGTAGTTTTGGCTGAGTTAGATTGCCAGCAAATATCAGGATAGTTGAAGTCACCCATCACTACTACATCTCTCCTTTCTGCATGTGTGTTCATCTGTTCTAGAAAGGCAACATCCAATTCGTCCGTCTGATTTGGGGGTCTGTAGTAGAGTCCCACGATAACATCCCTGTTGTTTCCCTCCCCTTTAATTTTTATCCAGATGCTCTCCACCTGGCTTCCAGTATTGATGTCGTGGATCTCTTCACTGGTGTAAATATCCCTGACATATAATGCTATTCCTCCTCCTTTCCTGTTTGGCCTGTTTCTCCTATAAAGGTTATACCCCTCTATTCCTACATTCCAATCATGAGACTCGTCCCACCAGGTTTCAGTAACGCCTATTATATCATATTTGTTTTGTAGTGCAAGGAGTTCAAGTTCATCTTGCTTATTTCCCATGCTCTGTGCATTAGTGTAGAGACATCTGAGACCATGTGTTCCCTTTACTTGCTCCCTGTGCAAGTTTTTTTGCCTCCCACTGTTGGGTCCTTGCGCTGTTTGCCTTGTTCCCTCTATGACAGTTTGACTATTTTCTCCAGCCCTTTTGCCTTCCAGAATACTGTCTCCCTCCCCCATTTGACTCAGTTTAAAGCCCTCCTGATAGATCAGTCTATCTTTGTGAATCAATAACTTCATTCCTAATAGCAGACTTACAAAGCTTACCAACTCATACTATATGATAGTTATGAAAATAAAGATGTTATGTTCAGTAGTGCATTCACTGAACATCTTTGGTGCTTGCAGAACTGTCTATAAAGTCCATTCTGCAGCTTTTTTTGCATTCCTGGATCTTAGATAGAATTAATGTTCAAGGACCAGCCAGTTTTCTGTAATTGTTTGAAGATCTTGCCCACTAAGTGGCTCCCTGAGTCTCACATTTACTTCTAGTTTCCTGCCAGTAGGCTTCCTACTATCCAAAACCTCAATGATTTCTCTGATTTTACATTCAGATGCCAGTTTGTCCAGTTTCAAATGTGCTGTTCCCACTTGTTTGTCACTTCGGAAAAAGGACCCTTTGTGAAAAATTTCAAATTTAATTCCTTTGGCCTGAATTGCTCTTCGGAAACCTCTGTGATTTCTGTCAATCTCCTATGGGACCAGAATGCCAGAACACCAGAAGAATGATGATGTCATGTGGTAAGGCATTACAGAAAGCGGAACCTTCTGGCTGCCCTGCCACTTTACTTCAGAGTTTGATAAGCCTCTTAAAGACGGATCTTTTCCGGCAGGCCTTTCCTGAATAACTATCCCGGCCCAAGCCTTGGCTGTCCTTCCTGAGCTGTAATCAGATTATTTTTTTTAACTATTGTATGTTTTAATTTTTTTCCTAATTTATATATTTTAACTACTGTATGTTTTTAATCTTTTATAATTTAATATTATTTTAAGGGGTGGGTGGGCTAGGGTACTGGGACTATGGAGTTTTTATATTGTAAGTCGCCCTGATTACGTTGCAGAGAGGCGGGATAGAAATAAAATTTTATTTATTATTATTATTATTATTATTATTATTATTAAGTTTGAGGGAATTTGTCAATCGTTCATTTTAGGGGGAAAGAACACCAAGAAGATTCACAGTTGAAACAGATTTGAGATTGCCTACCTTCAAAGAAGAAGTGTGAAACAGATGTGATGTGATTTGATCTTTCCACACAAATATCGCTCACCCACGGATATGAAGCAAAAGAGAGATCACTTTGTGTGGTGATGTCTCCTCATGTTGTTACATTTTCAGATATGCTTTTACTGTATTGTTATATTGATTTTATTTTTGCACACTATTTTAGGAACATAACTGAGAAGGAAGGTAACAATCTCAATTACAAAACTGAAATAAATAAAATATGGTATATGTGGATTTTCCTATCAGGAAGTAGTGTTTATATCGAAAACTACTCTGTGTAATTGACTATATTCATAGAATTTTCAGTGATGCTGAACAATAATAGTATTGGAATGTGTATAAAATACACTGTTTAAAATATCAGGGTATGTTGTCCCTGTTTAAACATCCACACTGTACTTCACACGTTAGTGGAGAATACAGCCAGTTTAGCAGAGTTTAATGTTAACGCAGCAGCATCTAGCGTCAGAATGTTAGCATACATGCAAGAATCACAGCTTAGTGAGTAACCAAACACCCTTTGTCTTTTCCCAAGTTGTTTAACTAGCAAAATAACCACTTAAGTTAGTTTAAAGAGTACAAAAGCTTCATTACTCACAGTTTAGACAGCTCATTCTTGGCAGGAACAAAAACTCCATCAAAACAAACTAAAACTAGTTCAAAATACTTAAACACTACATTGTTACAAATCTATATTCAGGATGCCCCTTTCGGGGTCCTCTCATTTCAAAGACCCATGAGGTTTGTTAAGGATCATGGCTTCTGGAACTAAGAAGAATACTCAGACACTCCCCTTCATCCCAGATTGCCCAATAGCAAAACTTCAGGAAGTTACATCAGCTCATCTCATATGGCTTCTCAGTTAACCCTTCAATAGCAGAACCATTTCCACTTATTGGACTGCAAACTATATTTTCCAACATCCCCTCTCAGTCCAATAAGTGAGATATAAGTCCAAACTTAGCACGTAGTCTCTGAAACACATCTCATGGCAGTAGTCTGGTCAGGATACCCACTGTCATATTGTTCGCTGCACAGTACGTCATCTTCATCATGTCTTCTGTCACCAATTGGCACACATTATGATATCTGGTTCCAATATACTTATTACGTGGCATCATTTTCCCACTTTCAGACAACTTAACACAATTTAAATTAGTCTCAAATACCTGAGTTGGTTTCTGTTCTAAAATGTTAAAATCAAGAAACAATTTATCAAGCCATTGCATTTCTCTACATGCCTCTGCCAAAGAAACAAAATTTGCTTCAACATTTGAATGTGACTTAATCTCTTGTTTACGACTTCCCCATGATATGGGTGCACCCCCATACAGAAATAGATAACCACTTGTTGAATTCAATCTACTATCAACACCAGCCCATTCAGCATCTGAAAAACAAACAAGATTTGGATTAGCATTAGCAGGCAATCTCAATTGAAAATCTATTGACCCTTTTAAGTATTTCACAATGTGTTTCACTCCAACCCAATCTTCTTTGGTTGGCTCATTGACTTTTCTGCTAAGAATTCCTACAGCATGAGCTATGTCTTGCCTACTATTTGTAGCTAGATACAACAGCTTTCCAATTGCTTTTCTGTACATTAGATTGTTTGGCAAAAGTTCATTATTCTCACTGTTACCAAAGTCTGTTCTCATTGGGGTGTCCACAGGGTGGGTACCTTGCATGCCTAAAGTTTCTAGCAGGTCAACAATCTTCTGCTTTTGACTCAAAAGGAAAGATCCATCCTTGTCTCTTTGAATTTGTATCCCCAAGTAAAATGTAGCATCTCCCAGTTCCTTCAGCTCCACTTCTTTGTTCAAACTCTTCACTACTTCTCTGTAATCAGCATTTCTCTGTGTAGCAATAAACAAATCATCAACATAGGTCAAAACAAAAGTTGAAAAACCATCTCTGAATCTTGTGTACAAAGATGGGTCTGCTTCTCCTTCTTTAAACCCTAAATCCTGCAACATCTTGACTAACTTCTTGTTCCAGGCGAAAGTAGCTTGCTTGAGTCCATAGAGCCCTTTCTTAAGTTTACAGACAAAATGTGGCCTTTCTTGGTCCACAAAACCTGCTGGTTGTCTCATATACAATTCTTTCTGAATTTCTCCATGCAAGAATGCTGTCTTGACATCAACATGCTTTACAGTCATTCGTTTTGATGCAGCTAAAATAATCAACAGTCTTATAGTACTATGTTTCACTACTAAGGCAAATACTTCATCATAATCAACTCCAAACTTCTGTGAAAAACCTTGAGCAACCAACCTTGCCTTATAGCATTCTACATTACCTTCTGCATCTTGTTTCAGTTTAAATACCCACTTGCATCCTATGGCTTTCTTTCCTCGTGGAAGTTCTGTAAGAGTCCATGTTTCATTCTTGTGCAGCACATCTATTTCCTCTTGTGCTGCCTTCTTCCACTGAGCTGCCTCATCCGGCGACATCTGCTCAATCTCCTCGATTTTCTTTGGTTCCTTAGGTAACGCCACCCCTGCAAGGTAGCCAAATCTCTCAGGAGGCACACCTCTGTTCGGTCTGAAATTATACCTGGGAGGTTCCTGATTCTGATCCTGGTGACTTCCTTCTTGTTCAGCATCTGCTTCACCACCATCCAGATTGATCAGATCAGCTCCCACACGATTTTCTGAAACACAATGCTGCACAGAATATTCACTCTCTGCTTCTGAAATCACAGACATGTTATCCTCTTGTTCATAAAAATCAACATTATCCTCTTCTTGAAAATCAAGCATAGTTCCTGTTAAATCAACTTTTCTGCTTTCATCAAAATATACCACATGTCTGCTATATACTTTACCAGTCTTTAAGTTCATCACTATGTAATTTCTTGTTCCACTTTCGTATCCAATCAGCATCATCTCTTGAGTTGCTGAATCCAGTCTTCCTCTGAGTTCCCTTGGAACATATGCATATGCGATACATCCAAATGTTCTAATGTGTTTAACTGATGGGGGTCTCCCATGCCAAATCTCAAAAACTGTTTTCTCTGTGCCTTTTCTGGGTATGCAATTCTGTAAGTAATTAGCTGTAGCAATAGCATTGCCCCACATACTATTTGGTAGTCCACCATTGGCCAAAAGACATCTTGTCATCTCAATTAGTGTACGAAATTTTCGTTCAGCAATAGAGTTCAGTTCTGGAGTATAAGAAACAGTCTTAATATGTTGTATTCCATTCTCTCTCAAGAATTGTTGTGTATCATGTGATAGGTACTCACCACCTCGATCACTCTTCAAAGCTTTGGGATTCCTTCCAAATATTTTTCTCACCATGGCAACATACACACGCAGTGCATCACGCATCTCGCTCTTCTGTTTGAGCAGGTATATCATGCTGTATTTTGAGAAATCATCTATAAGGGTTAGTATGTATCTATTTCCTCCAAATGAGGGCACTCTCATTGGTCCCATTATATCAGAATGAATGAGGTCCAGAACTCTGTTGGACCTTTTTTCAGTTCTCTCTGGTTTTCATATTGCATCTATAAACTTATTTGCTTCAATTCGTGTTTCTACAAACTTTAACCACAACTGGTATGTATCTGGCTCCAAATCCACCACTCTTTTTAATCTCAGCTCTTCTGCTGCAGCCATCCTTCTCACACCTACAGGCAGGCAAGCCTTTCTCTCTCTGTTATGCTAATGTGCTCCAAATGGTTCTCTTCAACTTCCTTTATGACTCTGGAGCCATAAACAAAAAACTCTGCCAGCTCTCTCAACTCTCTTTGTTCCCTGAGGGAAAAACAACAAGACTGCCTTTTGTTTAAAAATCAGATTCACTTGGGAAAGGGTGAAAAAACACGCTTCTCTTTACTTTTTAAAATAACAAACCACAAAAAAATTTGGTTATCTAAGCAAAACACAAAATCCAAAACTATTCAAAATTCAAAATCAAAAATATGCAGATTAAACATTCATAATCTGGGCCCAATGACCTATTGGAATGTGTATAAAATACACTGTTTAAAATATCAGGGTATGTTGTCCCTGTTTAAACATCCACACTGTACTCACTGTATTCACACATTAGTGGAGAATACAGCCAGTTTAGCAGAGTTTAATGTTAACGCAGCAGCATCTAGCGTCAGAATGTTAGCATACATGTAAGAATCACAGCTTAGTGAGTAACCAAACACCCTTTGTCTTTTCCCAAGTTGTTTAACTAGCAAAATAACCACTCAAGACTCAAAAGTTAGTTTAAAAAGTACAAAAGCTTCATTACTCACAGTTTAGAGAGCTCATTCTTGGCAGGAACAAAAACTTCATCAAAACAAACTAAAACTAGTTAAAAATACTTAAAAACTACATTGTTACAAATCTATATTCAGGACGCCCCTTTCGGGGTCCTCTCAGTTCAAAGGCCCATGAGGTTTGTTAAGGATCATGGCTTCTGGAACAAAGAAGAATACTCAGACACTCCCCTTCATCCCAGATTCCCCAATAACAAAACTTCGGGAAGTTACATCAGCTCATCTCATATGGCTTCTCAGTTAACCCTTCAACGGCAGAACCATTTCCACTTATTGGACTGCAAACTATATTTTCCAACAATAAGAACCTCCTACATAAAGTAGATAATGTGCAAATGAAAATGTTAATTGTCATGTTTACTCAACTAATAAATGAGAATAAAAATAATAATTTGATGGGAAAAGTCATAAAAAGGAGGGTTCCTCTAAGCAGAAACATCATTCAGAGAACCTATACAGCTGATTATTATGAGGTACAAAAAAGATGTGCACAACTAGTGTTGTTGAAAATATAGCACACATATTGGCAGTTTGTCTTGAAGACAGTCAAGATCAAGTCTCTCTTTGAAACTCCTCTTTGTCTCTTGCCCCTAAAACGAAAGAATGATGGGCTTGGAATCAGCTTGGTATTTAGGAATATTCTTGCCAAGCCCCCATCCTCAACTTCTCTTAAACTAAAATATCCTCCAGGAAGCACTTATCTCAAAGAAAACAAGATGCATACCCCCTGCATGCCAAAAAGTGCCCACCCCCCTTTTTTTAAGTTGTAGTGACTTACAACCACTTCTAGTTTTAATTTGCAGTGATATTTGGTGCTGGGGGGTTGCAACCTATAGCAGATCCCATAGCCGGCTGAAATTGACCCCCCCCACACACACACACATTAAATAACCAAACATCAACCCCAGTGTGTGCATAATACTGGTACAGATGGTAGAATTATAAAACCATAGAGTTGGAAGAGACCACGAGGGCCATCCAGTCCAACCTCCTGCCATGCAGGAATGCACAATCACACCACATCCGCAGATTGTCATCCAGCCTCTGTTTAAACATTTCCAAAGAAGGAGACTGCACCACACTCTGAGGCAGCACATTCCACAGGGTCACCATGAATCAGGGTTGACTTGAATGCTGTTAACAATAACAACAGCATATACTCCCAGTGTCTAAACACCAATGCCATGAAGACAACGTCCATGAATAAAATCTGGCGGAATATGGCACAGCTGGCTCCAATCCTAAACGGAAGTGACACAGACAATTTCACCGCAGGAACGGCGTCGTCCGAAATGGACCCCCTGCCATGCTGCAGCGGTGAAGCTCTCCTGCTCGATTGTTGCACTGTAAGTCGCATCTGAAAATGTCCTAAGCCACTTTTCTCCAGGTGCTCATTGCACCCTGTACACTCCAGTGAGGATATGTAGTTTACAGTAGTCAACAAAGAGCCACAGCACTGAAAGGTCTTAGTTCTATGAATGTAAATTTTTAACATTCAGTGCATGTCCAAATTGTGCCATAAGTGCTGTTGTGGGTGTGATGGATTAGGACAGAAAGAAGGAAGAATGAGTTCTTGAGACATGTGAAAGGTAGAAAGCCCTTTAGACAAACAAGAAGGGTCGGGACGGAGAGAAACATAGTCCTGATTAAAGGTGCAAAGATGTTCCCTAACTAAAAGAGCTGCAAGCTCTGATACACAGCAAGCAGACATGATGGCTACCAAAAAGGCTATCTTTAAGCCTCAGGGAAATCTTCCTAAGCAATTAAAATGGATGTTTCATGAGCTGCTTTCAAACTAAGGGCAGGCGCCAAGATGTGAAACGATGCCTGACTGAAGGAGATATGATAGTAGCCCCCTGAAGAAACTTCCGTACATGTGAATGAGGAGAGAGTGGGGCTCTTTGGGTGTCAGGTAGAACTGAAGACAGGGCAGCCACCTGCCTCTTCCAAGTATTAGGCCTAAGGTCTAAAACCAGTCCTTTCTGCAGGAAACCCAGGAGGTGCAAGACAGAAACTCTGTTATACTAAATGGAATTGTATTTATACCACCTTGTAGGTTTTTGAAGTCGAATTCCTGCAGGAAGACAGGAGTCTGTTAATCACAGAATCTGCATAACCACACTCCTTCAACACCTTGCGTTCAACCTCCAGGTGTCTATCCGGAGCCAAGCCACATCTGGATGCTGAAGGGGATCCTTGATGATATGCAATAGGTCTTGCTGATATGGAAGATGCTACAGAGCTGTCAGGGACAGGTTCATGAGGTCTGAAAGCCAAGGCCTCCTGGGCCAGTAAGGGACTATAGTGAACCACTTGAGCCCTCTCCTCCCTCACCTTCCTGACCATCCTGGCTATGAAAGGAATGGGTGGAAAGAGATACAGGAGACCCCATGGCCAGCAGCACTGAGGCACATCTATGCCCTCTGCTCATGGGCAACATTGTGAAAAATCTGGGGAGCTTGTGAATTGTCTATCACTAAGGTTCCAAGCTCTCTAGCTGAAGAAACACTTCGGGGGTCAAGCTCCACTTCCCTGGTAGTAAGATCTGTCTGCTCAGAAAGTCTGCCTGGAGATTGGTGACTCCCTGGTCATGCTGTGCTGACAGGGACAGAACTGTTCTTTCCACCCACTGAAACAGGAGAACTGCCTCCCTGCAAAGACAGCAAGACCGGGATCCCCCTTGTTTAGTGATGTACATAGGAGCATGTGGTTGTGTTGTCTGTGAGAACCAACATGTGCCTTCCCTTGAGCTATGGGGCAAAACGAAGGAGAGTGAGACAAGCCAGTCTCAGCTCCAACGAATTGATGCTCTGACTCTTCTCTCTGGGTCCCCAGAGATCTCGAGCCACTGAGCCCTGACAATGAGTCCCCCAACCCAGAAGACTGGGATCTGAGGTTACTGTAATGCAATGAAGTCTGCAAATGGCGATCCCTTCAGCAGATTGGACCATCATGACCACCATAGAAGTGAATACCTGACCTGAGGTGGGAGACATAGTAACAGATATTTGCGCCTCACAATCCATGATTGTTGTGGCTGCAGGAACCACTGGAGGGGGCTGGAATGGAAGCTGTCCCATGGCATGATCTATATCACCAAGATCAGGAGGCCTAGGAGTCTAGCTAAGGTCATGAGAGGCACTGTAGATAGAGACTGTGCTGGTAAGTAAAATTTCTGAGCTACCACAGTTCCTCTTTTACTCTGCAGTGGTGCAGCCCATTCTGACCTTAGCAGTTGGGTTGAGGTAGGACAGAAAAACCCCTTTTGCTCAGCTGAGAAATATTCCCACATTGGGTATTCAGGTCTGGCCTAGATGAACACTGCAGAGACCTTGGATAACAGGGGGACAAAATCCTCAGAATGAAACAAATGGTCAGAAGGCTCATTTTGATTTGAACCTGAATCTGACCACTCCCATTCCTCCTTTTCAAATGAAAACTAGACTCCTGAAGGTCCCCTCACCTAGGAACAGAGACTTCACATTGGAATCACAGTCCTAATCCTCAGAGGAGTGAATAGGAGATTCTGGCTTCCTTTTTCCAGACAGAATTTAAGCAGAGACAACCTTATTGGAGCCCCTGTTGAGGCCTGAGATGCCCCCCATGAGCAACCTTATGCTGAACATGAACTTACATCTTAGCCACTACTTTGCTTGCATGAGAAGCTGCTAGAGGCTACACAGAAGAAACTTCTGAGGCCCCCTTGTGGCCATACTGAGAAACAGCCTAGGCTTCCAGAAGCTGTTTTAACTGTAACATCAAAGAGAGCATATCTTCCCAAACAACAGCTGCACAATGAGGCTTTTGCTTGGTGGGAGGGGAAGGGGGTAGACACTTCTCCAATAAAGACTTAATAGATTGCCATTGTGCCTTATTCTCCAAAAGAGGAGGGGGAAGAGAGCTAAGCTGGTGGTGATAGTGTCTACACTGATCCTGGCTATAAAAGTGGCCATGCTGCTCCTGGCTATGCTGATGCCCATACTACTCTCTGTTGACCAAGAGGGCTGACCCCTCAATGGACAAAGCGTCAGAATAATCGTCCAATGTTGCCCTTAAGGCACAGTTAACTATGTTAGAATCAGTCTGTGAGGGAGCAGGGAGCAAGATTAATGGCCAACTCAAAATGGTGGGCACACCCAAAATGGACACCATCATCATCGTCCTCCTCAGCAAAAAAAATGGAGGGAAAACTGTGAAGCTGCAGTGGAGCCTGAATGCTGAAACATATGTCATAGAATGCAGGGGAGAGGGAGGTTACCCCCTTTAGGGCCCTGAGGAGAACAGAAAACAACCAGTTGCTGATCCTTCATCCTCGTCTCTTCTCTCAACAAATGTGGAGGACTGTGGGGCAAACTGCCTCTGTGGCTGTTGCGTCCCTCTGTGAGATGCCCTCACGATATGAAACCACCTCCATAATGTCCTCTTTGGGTGCTGATGTGAACACATGACAACTGGAGTGGGGTATAGACTCCACCAGACTCCACCAGCACCTGCTGAAGGATCTTCAGTAGTGGGGGAACTTTAACCTTGGCCAGAACAGATCCACCATTAGTGGTCTGTTTCAGCCCGATCCCCTAACATGTTGTGGAAGTATAGTTCTGAAGAGGCTTCTTCTGTTTAATAACCTCAGCCCTCTCTTCTATTGGAGCCATCACAGACCAGAGAGAAATGAAAGAAAAGAATGGAGGAGAGACTGATAGCTGAAGATGGAGGAAAGGAAAGCATTTTTTAAAATAAAATAAAAGATATGAAAACAATACGAAGATCCTAGAAAGGGAATATGAAATAGGAGAATCAAGTGCCCACAGCTAACACTACACAGATAGAAAGATAACCAGAAAAAGTAATGACAAGAAAAGAGCTCTGGTCTGGGCAAAGGTAGGAATAAGAACTGATCTCCATCGTGGCTGAGTGGGAGGAGTCAACAAAATCTGTCTTCAGCTGTCACAAACTGTTATGTTCTTCCTGCCTGTCTCTGGGCAGTGAAGGGAGAAACCCAAGTTGTGTGGATTCCTCCTCTCACCAACCCAGAGAATCAGGAATGCACCTATCAAATATCTGATATTTCTGTTCTACTTTTTTCTTCACTAGATTAAAGTGATCGTGGTGCATGGGTTAGAATATGAACTAGGACTGATGAGTTACTTATTTGGAGAGGAGATGGGGTTGTTTATTTTAGAGTGGGCCCTCCAGATCCATGGGGTTCAGTTCTGGGACTGCCCCCCCCATGGATGGCAAAAAATGTGGATGATGGCTACATGTGCACAGATGTGTCAACACATCTATGAGCATGTCATCACCATTTTAGGTATGGAACTTGACGACCCACGGGAGGTTGAAACCGCAGGGCCCATGGTATTTATTCCATTTTAATGCCACCTTCCCAATAAAAAAAGTTCATGATGGCTACCATTAAATTAAACAAAAAGCCATTAAAATAATTATTAAAAGCAAACATTAAAATCAATATTCGTAAATATTAATGCATCAACAGTTGATTTCAGTAAAGTTTTTGACAAGATCCCCCATGATATTCTTGCTGGCAAGCTGGTGAACTGTGGGCTACAAAGTGCTACAGGTCAGTAGATCTGTAATTGTTTGAAAGACGGAACACAAAGAGTGCTCGCTAATGGTTGCTCTTCATCCTGTAGAGAAGTGACTAGTGTGGTGCCTCAGGGTTCTCTCCTAGGCTTGGTGCTGTTTAACATCTTTATAAATTACTTAAATGATGTAATAGAAGGCATGCTTATCGAAGTTTCATATGACACTACTTGTAAATGGGAGAGTGTAGTTAATATCCCAGAGAACAGGAACAGAATTCAAAATGACCTTGAGAGATTGGACAGCTGGGCCAAAACTAACAAAATGAATTTCAACAAAGATAAATGTAAGGTGCTAGATCTGGGGCTCCATCTATATGAGTCAATAAAAAATGGAGCCCCTCATAGTAATGACATTTTGCAGCAGCTGTGACCTGTCTTATTGGGATTTTTGCCCCTAAAAGCTTTGCATGCCCACTAGTAAACATGGTGACCACCAGTGATTTACTCATGTTTGTATGTACCTCAATTTTCCCGCCACCACCCCTTTTTTTAAAATGATGTCCAAGGTGTGATTGAGCGATTTTTTGCTTGAACACAAAAGCAACTCCCCAAACACCCTGTTTTCTCACCATAGCTCATCCACTAAGGTGAAAATCCAACATAGCAGCAGTGGGCACTTGCCTTGCTAGCAAGCCCCGCCCCTTGTGCTCATCCAGCCAATCATATTTGTGCTTCCTCTTGTTTGGGAAAGTGAATCAGATTGACTTGTTTGTCCTAACAAGCAGAAATGCGCACCCACTCGTTTTGTTTGTTTGTTTGTTTGTTTTTTAATGACGGGGAAAACTGTGAAGGCTTTTCTGGTGATCTTTTTGGCCTTTTTTGCCCTCCTCCTTCACAATGTGGCAAAATCACACAAGATGTCATTAGGACAGGTAGGATTCTCCTTGCATTCTGTGAGGAATTTTTTCACCATTTGGACAACCCCCTTAGACCGGGAGTGGGGGTATGAAATGCATAAATATAGGATAGGTGACACCTGGCTTGAAAGTACCACACACAAAAAGGATCTATGGGTCTTAGTAGACTCCAAGTTAAACATGAGTCAATAGTGTGATGCAGCAGCCAAAACATCAATGCAATTCTGATAAAGGGAAGTAGTAATGCCGCTCCATTTTGCATTGGTCAGACCTCATTTGGATTACTGTGTCCAGTTCTGTGCACCATAGTTCAAGAAGAATATTGACAAGGCAGAATGTGTCCAGAGAAGATCAACCAAGATAATCAAAGGTCTGAAAACCTAGCTTTATGAGGAACGACTGAGGGAGCTCTAGATAAGGGAGCTTGAGACTGAGAGGTAACATGATAACTATCTTTAAATATCTGAAAGGATATCGTGTACAAGATGGAGCAAGTTTGTTTTCTCTTACCCCACAGACTAGAACAAGAACCTATGGATTCAAATTACAGTGGACCCTTGGTATCTCCTGGGCTTTGTTTCTGGGACACCCCCCCCCATGGGTACCAAAATCAGTGGATACTCAAGTCCAATTATACTCTGGCTTTTCTTCACAAACGAAGATTCAGGAAGGACTCATCCCGCACTTTCTGCAAGTGCGCTGATGACTAAAAAGGCCAATCTGAGATAAACAAGTCCGGTTGCAGAAAGCACAGCAGAAGGTCTCCTTGGGCGATGTTTTTGGGTTGTGATTCTTTCTGCATTGTCATTTCTCTTCAAGACTTGTTCGGCATGAGTTCTCAAATAAGGCTGCAGCATTGTGGATAGTGCGTCTCCATGCCTCCCAATGTGAGGCTAGGGCGGACCATTGTTGGTGATCAATTTGGCCGAGCCTGAGATGTTGTTTCAGGGAGTCTTTGTATCACTTTTTTGGAGCACCCCTCTTATGCTGACCCATGGCGAGTTCACCGTAGAGTACTATTTTTGGGAGGTGATGGTCCTCCATCCTAGAAATGTGCCCTGCCCAGCGCAGCTGTGTTCTCAATATCATGGCCTCAATGCTGGTGATCCCTGCTTGCTCAAGGACAGCAACATTTGTCACATAGTCAGTCCAGTGTATATTTAGGATTGTGCGTAGACAGCGCTGATGAAAGCGCTCGAGGAGTCGTAGGTGGTGGCATAGTAAAATGGTGTGCCTTATATAAAATGGCAAACAGCAAGGTTTGCTTTTGGGATTTGCTTTTATTTATTTTTGGAATGTTTTCAAGCCATGGATGGTTGAATCCATGGATACAGAACCAGTGGCTAAAGAGGGCCAACTGTACAAAAAGAGAGATTCTGAGATTCCAGCTATACTTCAAGAAGAATGGTTTTACTTTAAGAGCTGTTCAACAGTAGAACAGATTACTTGGGTCTGGTGTGGCTCTCCATCTTTTGAGGTCTTTAAGCAGAGGTTGGATGGGCATCTTTTAGGAGTGCTTTAGTTGTGTATTCATGCAAGGCAGGGGGTTGGACTAGATGGCCTTGTGGTCCTTCTAACACTATGATTCTATGATTCGCAGTACCCACATAAGAGGAAAAAAATCAGAATTAGTCAGCAGCATATACTTTATACATACACCTCCAGGGATTAGTATTAGTGGAAAGAACAGCACTGCAGAATTGCTCAAGCTGGACAGCATTAGCACATATTGATTTATAATGGCAGCCAGTCTACTTCCCCAGTGCATGGAAAAAATAGGATACTAATTCTTCCAAGTGTTTTCTGAAACTGTACCTCAACATTAATCAGAAGTTCCCATGGCATCACTACTCTAAATAATCCCTAGAGATGAGGGAGAACTGGGTTCATTAAAAATGAGTGATTGCCCCACTAACTGTGCAATAGGGTAATTGGTTCTGTCTATGCAGAACTTTGACCATTTCTGCTACAAGAGAAACATGGTCCTTTTTTAGATCCTCGGCCATCTGTCCCACATCTAACCCCCTGTGAAGGTGACTCCAATGCTTCAAACAAGTAATGTCAGCTTGCACAAACTGCCTGTATGCTGGCAGCTTTCCATCTCCATAATAAAGTTCAGCAGTCAAGGGTTGCGAACATCTCGTTTCGAGCTACACAAAAAGAACTGGCTGTTATTCATTGTTAAACTGGAAAGTGGGGGTGAAGAGCACGTCAATGAAGGACAATGTGAAAATATACCTGTCTTGGGTAGATGAAACTCCCCCCCCCCCGCGCCATGAAATCTATGAGCACTAAATGGTCTCAGAAGCACCAAAGCAAGTCTTTTTTTTTTTAACTTTAGGAATGTGTTCTTTGAAATTTCCCCTTGAAGGTCTGTACCCTACAGAATGAAGCTGTCACTGAAAAGTAATATGGGACATTTTTGCCCTGCTTATGGCAAAGAGGACATGCTTGGCAGCAAATGAAACAACAGGAGAGAGGTACATATTTTCATAATCTCTTTTTCTACAAAACTGCCCTTCTTCCTCCTCCTTTCAACCCTACCCTTTATTCCTGAACATCTTGGAAAATGTGGGCTGGAGAGCCAGGTTACAAAAACTTTAAAGCCAGTGTAGAAAACCTGTGTCCCTCCAGATATTGTTGGAGTATAATCCTTGACCATGCCGACTGGAGTTGGGGGGGAGCTAAAATCCACCAGAAGTGGGCTTGACAGTTCTCTAGACCTTGTTAGAATGCAGTTTCCAGCATTACTTATCACTGGGTACACAAGATACAGCTGGGGAGAGTTCAGCAGTAGCTAAAGGACTGTGCTTTGCCCACCTCCTTACTAAAGCAGAACCTTCCAAACACAAAGAAAGAAATGAACTGCAGTGAGGGAATCCAAAGTTATTGGGCCTGTCACCCTCTCTCTCCCTTGCTCCTTCCTCTCTCCCACCCACCCATGGTTGCTTATTTAGTAGGTCTGTCAGATTAGTACCATGCCAGGTCCTGAGATTTCAGGACCCAAACCTGAGATGCAGAGATGGCTTCTTGTGCTGTCACAGGAGGCAGGCCTTGGGGATGACATTAAGCATCAACCACAGTTGCACAGGGTACTGTATACCATTCAAATTAAAAAAAAAAAAACAGCAAGTCTAACAAATGAGCAAGATCTATATGTACACCTCTCAATGGAGTGAAACAAGGTTGTGTTCTTGCACTAACTTTATTTACAATCTTCTTTAGCATGATGCTCCAAAGGGCTATGGCAGAGCTTGAAGAAGATGACGGCATCTATATACGTTACCGTACTGATGGTAGATTGTTTAACGTAAGCTGTCTGAGGGCTCACACTAAGACTCTAAACTATCTAGTCTGTGAGCTGCTCTTCACCGATGATGCTGCCCTTGTTGCCCACACAGAAGCAGCTCTGCAGCGCCTAACGTCCTGCTTTGCAACAGCTGCAGAGCTGTTTGGGCTGGAAGTCAACCTGAAGAAAACAGAAGTTCTTTACCAGCCTGCACCACAGGACGAACACCACCATCCCCACATTGCCGTTGGCAAATCTGTGCTCAAGTCCGTTCAGCAGTTCACCTACCTGGGAAGCATCATTTCCTCAGATGCCAAGATTGACAAAGAGATCGATCACAGATTAGCAAAGGCATATAGTGCATTTGGAAGACTTCACAAAAGAGTCTGGAGCAATAAACACCTGAGACAAAGCACAAAAATCAGTGTGTATAGAGCCATCGTACTGTCTATCCTCCTTTATGGATCTGAAACATGGGTCACCTATCACCACCACCTATGACTCCTCGAGCGCTTTCATCAGCGCTGTCTACGCACAATCCTAAATATAACTGGACTGACTATGTGATGAATGTTGCTGTCCTTGAGCAAGCAGGGATCACCAGCATTGAGGCCATGATATTGAGAACACAGCTGCGCTGGGCAGGGCATGTTTCTAGGATGGAGGACCATCGCCTACCAAAAGTACTACTCTACAGTGAACTCGCCACGGGTCAGCGTAAGAGGGGCGCTCCAAAAAAGCGATACAAAGACTCCCTGAAACAACATCTCAGGCTCGGCCAAATTGATCACCAACAGTGGTCCGCCCTGGCCTCACATCGGGAGGCATGGAGACGCACTATCCACAATGCTGCAGCCTTATTTGAGAACTCACGACGAACAAGTCTTGAAGAGAAACGACAACGCAGAAAGAATCACAACCCAAAAACATCACCCAAGGAGACCTTCTGCTGTGCTTTTTGCAACCGGACTTGTTTATCTCGGATTGGCCTTTTTAGTCATCAGCGCGCTTGCAGAAAGCGCAGGATGAGTCCTTCCTGAATCTTTGTTTGCGAAGAAAAGCCAGAGAGAGAGATGTACAAACACTTTTCAAGGTAGTGCACTTGCCCTGAGATTCCTCTTCCTTCTCCTGAGGTTCAGAGAAGAAGAGGCAAGATCTAAGACTCCAATTGTTTCTCCAGTTCATGATTTCTTAGATTTTTCAGCATGCTCACTTGGGAATAAGACCCACTGAACACCACGGAGTTTAGTTCTGAATAGATAGTCATGATATGTGACGAATGTTGCTGTCCTTGAGCAAGCAGAGATCACCAGCATTGAGGCCACGATATTGAGAACACAGCTGTGCTGGGCAGGGCACATTTCTAGGATGGAGGACCATCGCCTCCCCAAAATAGTACTCTATGGTGAACTGGCCACGGGTCAGCGTAAGTTGGGCACTCCAAAAAAGCGATACAAGGACTCCCTGAAACAGCATCTCAGGCTCAGCCAAATTGATCACCAACAATGGTCTGCCCTGGCCTCACATCGGGAGGCATGGAGACACACTATCCACAATGCTGCAGCCTTATTTGAGAACCCACGCCGAACAAGTCTTGAAGAGAAACGACAACGCAGAAAGAATCACAACCCAAAAACATCACCCAAGGAGACCTTCTGCTGTGCTTTCTGCAACCGGACTTGTTTATCTTGGATTGGCCTTTTTAGTCATCAGCGCGCTTGCAGAAAGCATGCGATGAGTCCTTCCTGAATCTTTGTTTGTGAAGAAAAGCCAGAGAGAGAGAGAGAGAGTCATAAAATTGCCCTGTTACTCTGATTCCTCCATCCTAAAAATGGCAAGGCACACATTTGTGCATAGGTGGCATTGTTATTTTGTTTAAAAGGATTAGAATCCCCTTCTTCCCAATTATTCCCTTCTCCTCTCTTTCCCAGTGCTGGGAAAAGGAGGAGAAGGGGGGGGAGGAAGAAGAAGTCCTCCCCATTTCCCAATGGATCCTCCTTCCCACCCCCACACACCACTTCTCATTAGGCCACTGATATGTATTAAATTCTGTGGCTTACATATTAAATATTTTATTTGTTATTATTTCTTTATTTTAAAAGTTATATCCCATTCTTTATCATGGAACTTCAGGGCAGCATAAAGATAAAATTATAATCATTTTAAAAGAATTCCAGATTAGAACACTAATTGTAAAAACATGTTAAATACAACAAGTAAAACTGCTTAAAAGGCTACAACAATTACAAGCCAAGCACAGGTACAATTAAAGTAAATTAAGCCCCAAAGGCTTTAGAATCATGGGGCCCATCTAAACAAGGGGGGGGGAAATCCAAAGAACCTCATAATATTGGCAACTTGTAGCAGCAGCAACATGTCTAAATGGTTTTTGTGGCCTCGGAAGCTCCCATAAGCCTCGCATTCCTGATGGAGGCTGTGAGTGATTTACTCAAGTTAGTTCTTCACCCCCCGCAGTTTTTTTTTTTAAAGTCAACCCAAAGTGCACTAGTGCGATAGAGCAATTTTCCAATTTTATAGGACAGCAAAACAGAAATACTCATCCTGTTTTATCATCACAAAAATCCAACATGGTGGCAGTGGGCATTTGTCCTGCTGGCAAGCCCCACCCCCGCTCTTGACCAGCCAATCAACTTTGTGCTTCCCTTTGAATTTTTTGTCCTTAGGTAGCCCAAATGAGCAGGAATACAACCCCCCTCATGATATTTCAAAAAGTACAGGGAAATCTATGAAGGCTTTTACCCCGCTATTTTTGCCATTGTGGGCCCCCTCCTTCCGAATAGTGTGGATTGGTGCGGGATCCTATTTAGAAATATAGGATTCCCAGCAAATTCCATGAGGGGTATTTTCACCATTTAGACAGACCCACAGAATCATTGAATTGGAAAAGACCACAAGGGCCATCCATTCCAACCGCCTGCCGTGCAGGAACACACAATCAAAGCACTCCTGGCAGATGGCCATCCAGCCTTTGTTTAAAAACCTCCAAAGAAGGAGACTCCACCACACTACACGGATGTGTAAATGTCAGTTAAGAAAGTCAGTTGGAGTTGGTGTTGAAGTTAGTTGAAGTTGAGAGATGAGGCTGAGTGGTTGTTAAAGTGAGTGGATGAGTCTGTTGTCTGAAAGATAATAAGAGTGTCACATATGAAGGAAATTTGGTTGAATTAGTCAAGAGACCGAAGTTATAGATTCTTTAGTACAATAAATAGTCTGTCAACAAAAGTAACAGTGGAATTAAGAAGCAGAAACAATGTTTTGTGCAGAATGTTGAACAGTCGAAGTTTGCAACTTTGAATATAATAAACCAACCAGTTTGTTTTGTTAAAAGTTCCTAGACTCATCATGCTTTATTCCACTTACTAGAAAAGTGTAATAGCCATGCTAGCCAACAGAAACCACACTTACACATAATCTATCCATATAAGACTCAGGACTTTTTCAGATGGGCTTTTTATTCCGTGGCAGGCACGGAACAGGGTTGGGAAAGGGTCTCCCGTTCAGATCATAGAATAATAGAATCATAGAATCATAGAATTGCAGAGTTGGAAGAGACCACAAGGGCCATCCAGTCCAACCCCCCTGCCACGCAGGAAATCACAATCAAAGCATCCCCGACAGATGGCCATCCAGCCTCTGTTTAAAGACCTCTAAGGAAGGAGACCCCACCACGCTCCGAGGGAGTGTGTTCCACTGCCGAACAGCTCTTACTGTCAAAAAGTTCCTCCTCATGTTGAGGTGGAATCTCTGTTCCTGGAGCTTGCACCCATTGCTCCGTGTTCCAGTCTCTGGAGCAGCAGAAAACAAGCCTGCTCCATCCTCAGTGTGACACCTCTTCAAATACTTAAACAGGGCTATCATATCGCCTCTAAACCGTCTTTTTTCCAGGCTAAACATACCCAGCTCCCTAAGTCTCTCCTCATAAGGCATTGTTTCCAGACCTTTCACCATTTTAGTTGCCCTTCTCTGGACACGCTCCAATTTGTCAATATCCTTTCTGAATTGTGGTGCCCAGAACTGGACACAGTATTCTAAGTGAGGTCTGACCAAGGCAGAATAGAGTGGCACTATTACTTCCCTTGATCTAGACACTATACTTTTATTAATACAGCCCAAAATTGCATTGGCCTTTTTAGCTGCTGCATCACACTGTTGGCTCATGTTCAACTTGTGGTCTACTAGGACTCCTAGATCCCTTTCACACGTAGTCTCATTCAGCCAGGTCTCTCCCATCCTATATTTATGCATTTCATTTTTCCGCCCTAAATGCAGTACTTTACATTTCTCCGTATTGAATTTCATTTTGTTAGCTTTGGCCCAGCTCTCCAGTCTATCCAGGTCATTCTGAATTTTGATCCTGTCCTCTAGGGTATTAGCTACTCCTCCCAATTTGGTGTCATCTGCAAATTTGATAAGTATGCCCCTAATTCCCTCATCTAAGTCATTGATAAAGATGTTGAATAGCACTGGGCCCAGGACAGAACCCTGTGGCACCCCACTGGTCACATCTTTCCAAGACGAAGAGGAGCCACTGCTGAGCACCCTTTGGGTTCGGCCGGTCAACCAATTACAAATCCATTGAACAGTTAACTTGTCTAGCCCACATTTTACAAGCTTGTTTGCAAGAATGTCATGGGGAACCTTGTCAAAGGCCTTACTGAAATCAAGGTATGCAATGTCCACAGCATTCCCTTCATCTACCAAGCCGGTAACTTTATCAAAAAAAGAGATCAGATTAGTCTGGCATGACTTGTTTCTCTGAAACCCATGCTGACTTTTTGTGATTATGGCATTGCCTTCTAAATGTTCACAGACTCTCTGTTTAATGATCTGTTCTTGAATCTTCCCTGGTATTGATGTCAGACTAACTGGACGATAGTTGTTGGGATCCGCTTTTTTCCCCTTTTTGAAGATGGGAACAACGTTTGCCCTCCTCCAGTCTGCTGGGACTTCTCCTGTTCTCCAGGAGTTCTCAAATATTATTGCCAATGGCTCTGAGATTATATTTGCCAGCTCTTTTAATACTCTTGGATGTAGTTCATCTGGTCCTGGAGATTTAAATTCATTTAGATTAAGAAGATGACATCAACCTGTCCCATGCTGCCCCCATGCTGCTCCCGGAATATCATATTCATGATGAAACATCATGAACAGACCACCTGTTCCATGTCTATCACAGAATCATGGGTATGCGAACAGGAACCCTGTTCCTGTCCCATGGTGCCAGCCTCGGGGGGAGAGCTCTGTTCAGAACACTTCCAGCGGAGATTGGGATGAGGAGGTAAGTGGAGCCCTTTTTTTCCCCTCCCGGGTTACTTGGGGTTTTTTCTATGTGTTTTTGTGCTTTGTTTACTTTTTAACTTTTTTTTTGTTTGATTTTTATTTTTAAATTTTTCACGCAATCATTCTCTCGCAAGAACGGGCAGGATTACATTTCCGGGTCATAAATGCATTCTTATGACAGCTGCATTTATGGTACTCCTAGCCAGGAGGGGAGGAGGAAGACGTTTCTGCCATGGGATCAAAGTAAGTGAAAAAAAATTGTTTATTCCTTGGCAGGGACGGGACTGGGGGTAGCAAGGCAGGAATGGGGCAAAAGGCCCCATCAGAAAATCTCCACTGACCCCAATCCAGATAAGGAATTCTAAGGGGGATCTGAAGATATGGTGGCAGTGACAGGCGGCCAGAGTGAGTGTTGAGGTAAACTTGGCTGGCAATTTCATCACAACCTGAATATCGGAAATAAAGTCATGTTGTCCGGAAACAAAATTGGCATTTCCAAAATATCTTTTACCATCTAGAAGCAGCCTAAAATAGATAGAGCTAAAGGTTGACATCTCTAAAGCAAACACAAGTAAAAATATAATTAAACTATCAATATAGTTAAAAGCAATCTGAAGTATATCCATCAAAATGCAACAAGCATTAATATTTCAGTGAATTATTAAAATCCATTTACACATAATCAGTCAAGTAGCAAAGGCCTTTTCACACCAAAGAGTTTTCATTTGCCACCAGAATGATACTGTGGAGGAAGGCAAACTAGCCTCTCTTATATGGGAATTCCAGAAACTGGGAGCAACTACCAAGAAGGTCTTCTCCTGTGTTTTCATGCCATCAGATGAACCAAGAGAAGGACCCCCCTGAAGATCTCAAAAGCCCAGGCTGGCTCATATGGAAGAATATAGCCTTTCAGATAACCTGGACTCTGTAGTATGTGGGGAAATCATTATTGTAATGCAATGCAATCTTGTGTATCCCATGTTAAGTTCAGTTTAGGAATTTTCCCTGCATGCATCAGTTCTTTCACACACCCCTTCTCCTTTCACTAGGCAATTTCAGCCAACTGGAGCAATGGGTCATTCATCACATGACCTAATTTAAATATTATATGACACTTTGTCTAAGTTCCTTTTAAGTTAAGTCTCCATGTGGCTGGAGCCATGTTTTGAGTCCTTTTAGTCACATCACAATGTTGCCCACACCGCAAAAGGCTGGGTGAGTTTGTTTTTCCTACCCTAAATCCTCTTAGTTAGTTAGGAACCTTTCAAGTTTGTTTTAATATGTAGATTAAGATTGATATACCTTCAGTAAACTTTTGATAAGCTTTCTAAACTGACTTCTTTGTTGTTTTAATGAGTCTAATTGATTGGGTGATCCGACCACACATTTAAATGTTAATTGAGCTGTGTCTGCATTCCGGACACTTTAATTCTTCTGAATTTGAAAGAAAAGGTTTTTACTTTTAAAGAAGATATTTTTATTTTTTTAAAAGGGCTAGATCTCTGGAATTTTTAAATACATTTTTAATTTTAGACTCATACCTCCCAACAGACTCAAGCCAATAAAGAAGGGTAAGAAAAACAATAGAGCACAGTATTGTTGGTGTTGGTGGTACAAACGAGGAATATGTTATCCAGTCTTCAGTTTACATATAGAATTGCTTGAGAAAGTTACTTTTTGGATGACAACTCTAAGAATTCCCAGCAAGCATGGGCATGGATTCCCTTCTCCTCAAAAGAATTCTACCTTTTCGTCTAACAGACACCCCCCCCCCGGATCTGCAAGAATGGATGATCCGGGGGAGATGTTTTAATGATGTGCATGGGACGAGGGAAAAGAATGGCCAGGATGAAGGCATGCCCTGGCTGGGAGGAGGCAGGGGCAGAGTTGAGTCAGGCCTATTTAGCCCTTTGCTGCCCCTGGCCTCTTCCTCTTTTTCCCTGGAAATGGACTGCGTTGGATCAGAGATCTGCTTATTGAGCCAGTTTGCTTCGACTGGGCTGCAATTGTTTGTGAGGCAGCCCAGCCGTGTGTGTGCGTGCTTCTGTGTGTGTGTGAGCGCAAGTGCGTTTTTGTGTGTGTTTGAGGCTTCTGTGTGGCTTCCTCTGCTCTGCCTCTCCCCTCGCCCCTTACTCCCTTGCCCAGCTCCCCTTGCCCCTTGCCTTGCTCCTCCACTCTTCTGGCTCCTTGCTCTCCTGCCTTGCTCTTTCCCCCGCTCGGGACCCCCTGCTTTGCCTTCCTCACTCGCTCAAGGCCCCCTGCCTGGCTCCTCGCTTTCCACGCGTTGCAATCCGCTTGCTGGGAAACCCCCCCCTTCCCTTCCTTCAGTGAGCAGTCAGGGCCTTTGGTTGGTGCAGCTGGGAGGGAGCGTTCGGGGAGCTGGCAGCGGGGGAGGGGGCAGCTGGGAGGGAGTGTTCAGAGCATCAGCATGGGTAGGGCGGAGCAGCAGCGTGGGTAGGGTGGGTTGTCGGGGGGGGGCGGTTGGGAGGTTCGGGGCGGGGGTGCAGCCATGAGGTGATACCTGACTACCTTTCCAGGTGGAGGAGGTGGGGGAGGGGGATGCCGGGGAGATGCCCTCGGGTCCCACGGGGCTAGCCGGGTCTACTGTTAGCCAGCACAGCCTTTTCCAATGGGGGGAGGCGGGTGAGCAGGGACGCAGGGAGATGCCCACAGGGCTTCCTTGGCCCTGGGTTGAGGCCTTTGTTTGGGTTTCAACCCGCCTTTTGCCTTGTTTGGGTTTCGCCCCGCCTTGTGCCTTTGCCTTTCACCGCGTTTTCGGGTTTGGCCTGTTGTGTTTGGGCTTCGGGCCTTTGTTGTGGGACTCTTCCCTCCACGTGGCCGGGCCTTTTTTGTTGGGCTTCAGGCCTTTGTTGAGAGGCTCAACAACAACAAAGGCTTCAGGCCTTTGTTGAGGGCCTCTTACCACCACGTGGCGGGGTCCTTTGTTTGAGGGCTTCTACTCGCCACGTTTATTTAGCATTTAATTTGTATTCTCCATTTTGTATTTTTCCTGCCTTTGAATTCTTGGTACAATTCCTATTTTTAATTATTTTGAATTTTTTGAATTTCCTTTGGATTCTTTATATTTTCTGTCTTAGAATTCTTTGTATTTCTATTTTTAAATAATCTGAATTTTGAATTTGATCCAGCATTTTGAATTTTGAATTTGATCCAGCATTTTGGATTTGTATCTTGCATTTATTTTGTATTTTCTCTTTTTGAATTCTTTGTATGTTCCGCCTTTGAATTCTTTTCATTTTCTAATTTTAATTAATTTGAATTTTGAATTTTATCTCGCATTTTGAATTTTATCTCGCATTTATTTTGTATTTTCTCTTTTGAACTAGTTGTGTTGTGCATTTTATACGTTTTGATTTAGGGAATTTTTTGGGCAACCCTGCATTTGCAATTTATTTCCACTGCATTTTATAGTTTTATGGTTTACAATTTGATTTAATTTACGCTGCAATTTTACAGTTTACAATTTGATTTAATTACATTGCAATTTGGTACTTGTTTACATTTTCTTTAATTTCTGCCTTATTTTATATATTTTGCTTTAAAGTTATTCTGATTTTCTGAATGTTTTGTTGTACACATGCACCTTCATTTTGGACCTGGTTTTCAATTTTGGTACAATTTGAGCAATTTTACATCCTGCATTTAAAGTGCATTTTGGTTTAATTTGACTTAACTTTGAATTTAATTTGATTTCCAGGCTTGGAGTTGCGACCTGGCTTTATTTTTGGTTTAGGTTTAATTGACATTAAATTGCACCTTGCCTAGCAGTTCATATTTTTATTTTAATTCGTGCAATTTATAGTTTGCATTTTTGGATTTATTTACAATTCGACCTTGATTCTTTAATTAACCAATTGGCCTTCTTCCAATTTAATTAAATTCCAAAATAATTTAATTATGGCCCCCAGGAAGGGGAAAGGGGGCCCAAAGTGTAAAGGGCCTGCCCCTAAACCAATACCCCCTCTCCCAGACAATGTGACTGTTAATGAGGGTGTTTTGCAGAAAATACTAGAACATTTGCAGGCTTTGGAGGAGGCATGTCAGCCAAGGCCAAAGCAACCCACTAGGGAGAATGAAAGGGGCTTGACTAATGATGTTGCTAACCAACTTCTTGCTCAAATCCAGGCCTTGGAGGACCAAGGGGATGTGAACCGTGATGACTTTGAGGAGGCAGAGTCTCAATCTGGGCACTAACTAATAGTGTGTTAACATGCTTAGGGTTGGGAGGTGTGCGCTTCTGCACACATTCTTTTCTCATTGGGGCCACCTCTATGGCAGCAGTGATGGGCATGCGGCCGGAGGCAATCAAAAAGCTGGGCAGGTGGAAGTCGAGTGCTTACAAAGGTTATGTTCGACCAATTTGCTACTGATATAGCTTTAACCTATATATGTGTTTTTCCCCCAGATGTATTCATGTGTTCTTTCCAATTTGGTCCTGTGTTTTCTTTTAGATGTATTCATGTGTTCTCTTTCAGATGTATTCAGGTACCGGGTATTGTTATGTGGCCACAGTTTTGTATATTGGGCATCCCGCTATGCCAGAACCAGCCCCCTAGGTCCTCATCTGGGTCTTGGAGAGATGGCCACGGTTGAATGGCTGGGCAAGAGGGGTTTGAAGTGGAATGGTTTAATCAATTTGCTGTTGCAGGAGCGTCGTGGACCTCTGCCTCATCTCCTTGTGTTACATCTTGGAGGAAATGATCTGGGTCTGCTGAAAGGCAGGGCATGGACACTTCAGGCCCTTGCTGACATGCGATATATCAAGGCGACGTGGCCACATGTGCATTTGATCTGGTCCGACATCATTCCACGGCGGACCTACCCAGGGGAGGGGGACACCAGACAGCTGGATATTGCCCGAAAGAAGGTGAACAGGGCAGTTCACCTGGCAATGGTTGATGGCCTGGGCCATTTCATCCAGTATCCGGGAATATCATATCGATGAGACATGTACTGAAAACAAGAGATGTAGGAAACCATGCCTTATGAGGAGAGACTTAGGGAGCTGGGTATGTTTAGCCTGGAAAAAAGATGGTTAAGAGGCGATATGATAGCCCCATTTAAGTATTTGAAGAGGTGTCACATTGAGGATGGAGCAGGCTTGTTTTCTGCTGCTCCAGAGACTAGAACACGGAGCAATGGATGCAAGCTCCAGGAAGAGAGATTCCACCTCAACATTAGGAGGAACTTTTTGACAGTAAGAGCTATTTGGCAGTGGAACGCACTCCCTCGGAGCGTGGTGGGGTCTCCTTCCTTGGAGGTCTTTAAACAGAGGATGGATGGCCATCTGTCAGGGATGCTTTGATTGTGATTTCCTGCGTGGCAGGGGGTTGGACTGGATGGCCCTTGTGGTCTCTTCCAACTCTGCAATTCTATGATTCTATGATTCTATGATTCCCGGACCTCTACAGGGTTGATGGGGTCCACTTATCAGACAAGGGGATCCAGTTATTTCTTGAGGGTATGCAAGCCGGGGTGAGGGCCGTGTTGGCCTCCCTGGTGGGGGATAGGGGCTAAGTCAACACTTGCCCCTTATCATTGGCAGGAGTGGGGAGACAAGGATCCAGCATTCACCTATGGCAACCTCAATTTGAGTGGAAGGATGGACCGTACTGAGCGGCACTGGCATCTGAACGGATGGTGTGCAGCAGAGGTAGGCTATCCTTGGGGCCAGCGTCAGGTTGCAATCCTCTTCAGAAGCTGTAAGGCTTGAGGATTTGCGGTCAGACGCAGGCCTCCCAGCAGATGGCGCCCAGGGGGCACCCTGAACACTGGGATTCCCCCTGGGGCTCAGGTGATTCGACCAGGGAAGCTGGGATTTTTTTTTTTTTTAGGGATTTTTTTATTGGAGTAAGACCATTCTACTAAAAATGGGACAGGTCAGGAGGACCTCTGCTCCAGCCGGTCCCACACTGGGTCTCCCCTTGTAGGTTTGCATACCCTAAGAAATAAATAACTAAATAGGTAAAGATCAATAAAGTGGCCCATATTTCAACCCAATTTCTGTGTCTTGCCTTGTTATTCCATGTGTGGATCATTAAAATAAAGCCAAAACAGAACAGCTGGTTTCAATGTAGATAAAATGACTAAGAAGTGACCCTCATCAATTTGGAACAGCTCAACCCCCTCCCCTCTGTTTTTGTTGCAATGATGGTAGTTGTTTTTCTGGCTAAACCTTGAGTTTCCTGTAAGCCTATTGATACTTCTCTAGTTTTTGGTTACATAAGCAATGGAAATTAGAACTAGAGTATCTAATGAGCTACAGGCTAAGAAATATCATCTGAGGATACATAACCCAGTGTCCCTGTTTGTAACGTCACTGCATTGTAAACTCAGGGAGTTTATCATTTCAGGCTCTGGCAGAATCTGGTTTCCATCAATGCTCTCATTTTTGTTCCTCTCATAGCAATTAACTCCTAAGTAGCATCCCAGCTAGCCTAACACAAATATTCCAATCAAGAAGCAACCAGTCAAGCATGTAATTAAGAGGAAAGCTGTGCTCAAGTTTTTGGATCATAGGCAGGAAAGGGCACTTAAATGAGCAAAGACAACTTTGATAATTGACTTAACAGAACAGTTCAGCTCCAGTGGATGCTGTCTTTAAACACTCAAGAGATTTCACAAATACCTTGCTCCCCACCCCCACCCCAGAAGCTCACAGAAGCCTCTGTTTTGAACCAATTTTTGTTTGGCAAAACACAGTGCAGGGACGGAGGACGGGGGAGGGGAAGGGACATATCTGCTTGCATTACTCCAAAGACTTACAGGCAGCTATATTCCACCCAAGGTAACAGTCTAGTCTGGGAATTTGTCAGGGTAAATTCAGATGTTTTGCTCAATTGCTCTACTTGGGAAATTGAGCTGCAAATCTTGTTTCAGCAGAACAGCTATAGGTCTGTGAAGATAAGGAAGAAGCCATGCAGAAAACAACAGTAGCTTCTCCCAGCATGCTCTTGATTCAAGAAAGATCCTCTCCGACTACTGCCACCCCTTAACTACACTCCCTGTTCAAAACAACTCAGTCTGAAGGCAGGTACACAAAAATCCTTGTTTACATACAAGAGTCAGGGAGATCCACATGATGCATGGATGTGCTTGTGTTAGATGTAAGAATTCTGGCTTGTTCCATGAAGCATTACCAGATTTTTATTTTTATTTTTAGGAAGGACAACATAGTAATGGTGCTTAATGTGACTGGCAAGGCCCTTCCCTGCTTTCCTTTCACCAGCCAGCAAAGACCTTTTTGTCTAAGCAGGTTTTTAATGTGTAAGCTGGGAAACTTCTTATTGGAAAGTTTTATTTATCTTTTTAAATAAAGGCTGATGGGTTCAGATGGATTCCTGACAACTCTTGCAGTTTCCTGTTGCCTTGACAGGTGATCCGGTCAAAGCCCTGGCTGATCTCTGGAACAAGCAAATGGCCAGGGTGCTGGATACAATTGCCCCTAAGCATCCCTTCCTACATAGTGGAGCCAAGCAAGGTCCCTGCTTCATTAGGGAGTTGGTGGTGATGAAACATGTGGGACAGAGACTAGAATGACGATGGCAGAAGACTTGGAGTGAATCCGACCGAACACGGGCTAAAGCTCATTGGAAGGCTTATGCCATCGCAATGGTGGCAGTGAAGAGATTCTCTGCCACCATTGCATTTGCACAATGTCATTCAGCTGAGCTATCTTAAGTGGTCAGGGGCCTTTTGTATTCTGGCCCACAAGAAGAAAATAAAGACCACTCAACAGCTTGCTGTGAAGAATTTGCAACACACATTGCAGATAAAATTGCTTGGATTTGCTCTGACTTGGATACTGTAGTTGAGGCAGGTCTAGTAGATGTAACCTTGGTGCCTGCTTTTTTTCTGTATTATTGGATGTGTTTCAATTTGTGCAGCCTGAGGATGCAGACAGGATCCTTGGAGAAGTGAGAGCCACCACAGGCATATTGGATCCTTGCTGTTCCTGGCTCTTGATAGCAGCCAGAGATGGGCTGACCGATTGGGTGAGGGGAGTGGTGAATGCAGGATCCCACCAACCTGAATAATTATTGGCGAGTCTCCAACATTCAATTTTTGGGTAAGGTTCTAGAGCATGTGGTGGCCTCCCAGTTCCAGGGGTTTCTGGATGAAACAGATTATCTAGAGCCAATTCAATCTGGCTTCAGGCCTGTCTATGAGATGGCAATAGCTTTGGTCACCTTGGTGGATGACCTACAGAGGGGATTGGACAGGGGAAGTGTGTCCCTGTTGGCTCTGCTGGACCTCTCAGCGGCTTTCGATACCATCGACCATGGTATCCTTCTGGGCTGCCTCTCTAGGAATGAGCCTTGGGGGCACTATTATGGTTCTGGTCTTTCTTGGAGAGGCAAACTCAAAAGTGCTTGGGGACTTGGGTTCGATGTCCTGGCTGTTATCCTGTGGGGTCCCTCAGGGTTCTGTTCTGTCCCCCATGTTATTTAACATCTACATGAAACCCCTGGGAGAGGTCATCCAGAGTTGGGGGTACAGTGTCACCAATATGCTGAAGATACCCAACTCTATGGGCTTTATCAGATGCTCTAACAACCCCCCTCCTGCGGAAATCGGGAGGAGGATGCTGCTGTCCTGCTTCTGGAAGTCAATACCGCATGCCCCATCCTCCTCCCGTCCTTCCTCCATGTTTCCTCTGTGCTGGAGGGATGAAAAAGGTGCCACTTTTCATTGACTGAAGTTTCTGTCAATAAAAGTGGCATCTTTTCCATCACTCCAGCACAGAGGGAGAATGAATGAAGGACAAGAGGAGGACAGGGCATGCGGTATCAGTAGCCGGAAGTGGGACAGCGGCATCCTCCTCCCGACCTCCATGAGTTTCTTTTAAGAGCATCTTATAAAGTCCTATCTCTCCTTTCCATCTGATTCCAATGAAGCTGTCTCAGTATTTATCCAATGCCTGTTGTCAGTAATGGACTGGATGAGGGCAAACAAATTTAAACTTAATCCAGACTTAAATATTTGAAAGGATGTCATGCTAAGGATGGAGCAAGCTTGTTTTCTGCTGCTCTAGAGACATTGACATGGAGCAATGGACTCAAACTGCAGGAAAAGAGATTCCACCTAAACATTAGGAGGAATTTCCTGACAGTAAGAGCTGTTCAGCAGTGGAATGCATTGCCTCAGAGTGTGGTGAAGTCTCCTTCTTTGGAGGTCTTTAAATAGAGGCTGGATGGCTATCTGTCAGGAATGCTTTGATTGGGTACTCCTGCATAGCAGGGGGTTGGACTAGATGGCCCTTGTGGTCTCTTCTGACTCTGTGATTCTATGATTCAGGCAAGACAGAGGTGTTCCTGGTCATTCAAAAGGCCAATCAGGGAATAGGGACCCTGCCTGTGCTAGACGGGGTTACATGCCCCTTGAAATCTCAGGCTCGCAGCTTGGGTATTCTCATGGACTCAACTCTGAGGAGTTGAGGATGCCCAAGTTTCAACAGTAGCCAGGAGTGCATTTGCACAATTAAAACTAGTGCACCAGCTGCGCCCATTCCTTGAGACATCAGATTTGGCTATGGTGACACGTGCCTTGATTACATCCCATTTGAACTACTGTAATGCATTCTGTGTGGGGCTGCCTTTGGAAACTGTTCAGAAACCTCAGTGGGTCCAGAATACTGCAGCCAGAAGGCTGACCAGGGGCCAGTTATAGGGCGCATGTAACTCCCATGTTAAAACAGCTCCGCTGGCTACTGGTTCTTTTCTGGGCACAATTGAAAGTACTGGTCATGACCTATAAAGCCCTACACTGACATAATAGCACACTGGTACCTCTGAGCATATCAAGAGGACTAGGCAGCAAATAATTCTTGTAGCAGAGTTAGCAAATGTCAGGCTGAAGAAATAAGCACACAGGCATAAGCTTGTGTCTAAACTACTTTCCTTTACTAGAGCATGTTAAAAAAATATATACAATGAGTCTGAGACTCCAGCAAACAGATTACATAACATAGTAAATATACAGTACAATCCTGCACAGTACAGCTTAGACTGCATGTGCACAGTCTAAGGGCATACACCCAAGTACAAAGGTAGTGTGTGGGAACATCTAGTTATATAGATACAGTATAGTCATGAGTTATACAGTTAGTGTTTCTCATACCCATGGGCTACACAACATTTTCCCAGGCAGATAACAGGTTCAGTCTCTGTTTCCATTCCCACAGAAGCCTCTTATACAATGTGGTTGTCCACACAGTGAAAATATCCCTCACAGAATTCACTCAGAAAATGAGCTGTCTTAATGGGATCCCACATTGTCTCATCATACTGTGAAGGAGGGGGAGCCAAAAGAAGGAAGAACTATGTAAGAAAAGCGTTCATGGCTTTCCCCAACTTTTTTAAAAAAAACTCCAGAGATATATGCATTTTCGCTCATTAAGACAGGTGAGTCAACATCTCTTCCCCATATAGGACACAGAGCAAACTTGATTGACTGGATGAGCACAGGGGGTGGGGCTGGGTTACAGGGCAAGCGACCACTACCACCATGTTGGATTTTTGCTTTAGTGAGTGATTGTTAAGGCGATAAAACGGAGGCTTGTGCTATCTTTTTTTGGGAGGGGGGAGATGAAATATCACTTGTGTGCACTATACCACTAGTTTTTTTTGTTTTTGTTTTTTTTTAAGTCAGCAGTGTCAGGTTTTAAAATGTGAGTAATCCACTCACAGCAGCTGTCTCAGCTACAGGCATGCAAACTTTATGGGGGCTGTAAAACCATTAAGACAGGTCGTAGCTGCTGAGACTTGCTATTACTGTGGAGCAATCTGTTTTTTTCCCCTTCCTGTAGACACCACCAACATCTAGATATGCTAGCTAGCTGCATTTAGCCAGCTCAGTGCTGGCCCCTGGAGGCAGTAGCACATTATACCATGCCAGCTCTTTATATTATAAATTTTCCCATGATTGCATGCCCCATCCATCACCTTGACATATATAATTATTATTATTATTATTATTATTATTATTTATACCCCGCCCCTCTGTTAAAACAATCGGGGCAGCTTACAAAAATTAAAATACCATACAGATAAAATCCCCAAACACCCCCCACCCCACCCTCCCCCATGAAAAAAATATTAAACAATTATAAATTAAAACCAACAGATCAAAAAAATAACATGACTTAGGTCCAGACTTTCTAAAAGATCGTATCTCCCTCTACAAACCTGCAAGTGTTTTAAGATCTGCAGGGAAAGGCTTTCTCTTGGTCCCACCACCATTGCAGTCTCACTTGGTGAGGACATGAGAGAGAGCCTTCTCAGTGGCTACTCCCACTCTTTGGAACTCCCTCCCACAGGAAGCTAGGCTGCCCCCCCCTCCCTGTTGTCATTTCGCCTGTAGGCAAAATCATTCTTGTTTAAGCAGGCTTTTGACATATAATTGTGGCTTTTTATTAGGGTGTATTTTTGTGTCATTTTTATGTTTATTTTTTATCTTTTTTAACTTTGTATGTTTTAATTGGTATTAATTGTGATTTTAATTGTTCTGTAAGTTGCCTTGGGTCCCACTTTTGGAGAAAGGTGGCATAGAACTTACACAAATAAAAAATAAATAAATATATTTTTAGTATGTAAAAGTATATTTTTATATGATTTTATACTGTTTGGTGTGGTGATTTTAACCATTTTTAAATTTTATTGTGAAGGGTGTTTTTTTTTAATTGAATCTCACTGGGAGCTGCCTTGGGTCTCAGTCTGGGAGAAAGGTGGCATGCAAAATAAATAAATAAATAAGTCTCAAGTGAAAGCTTTCAGTGGAGGATGTTGAAATGGATGAGGCTAGGATAGGTCTTCTTAGCTCTAGTACTGTCATTGTACCACTATGATCCCCACCTCTTCCTGCTGCTGTAGCTAAATTAATAGCAAAAGAGAAAGGGTGCCAGGTCAGCCTCTAGAAGCAAGGAATTCCAGAATAAAATAAATAAATAAATGTTGATGCTTCCATTGAGAAAGCCCTTTCTCTTGCCATCACCGACTGTGTCTTCACCATATGTACTTGGAAAAACACAGAGCCTTTCCACCTGATTTTAGGGCATAGACAGACTGATAGGGGAGGAGATGGTCTCTAAATTAAAGCAAGAATATCCTTGCTGTCAAGATACCCAAAGTCACACTTTGATGTACTTTCAAAATAATACCCTTAAGAGTTTGTTGTGATGGTTTTTAGCTTGACAGATAATAATAGCAAATGCTATTAGGTCGCATTCTCTGATCCCCTAAAAAACTCCCAAAACCTAATCAATTTTGGAAAATGCTGCAGATTCTAGATCTCACATGACCATTTTGTTCTTGAGCAGAACTTCCAAACTGGGCCCTATGTAAGGTTACTGCAGTAACTATCATACCTAAACAGGATTTCTTTGAGTGTGACTAGCTAGGATTGACTCTCTTCTCCTTGCCTTCTTCCATTTGTCCTGCCTCAGAAAAGGTCTTGTGAGGAGAAAAGTCAGTACCTGAACTAAGTGGATCAATGGAAGAATGAGAGCCCCTCCTTTCACTGCAGTGCCAATGGGAAAGTCAAACCATATGGTCTCCTCACTATTATGTAGAGACTGACCACTCCGGTCCAATATTTTTTTCTGAAGCTGAAAGCTGGAGACAGACTGATCAGCTTTGATGTGGTCTCCTTGTTCACCAAAGTCCCCATAATAGACACGATGGCACTCGTACAACAAATATTTCCAGAGGGCCTCACAGCCTTGTTCAAACATTGCCTCACCACAAGCTATTTCCAGTGGGATAACGAATTCTACAAACAGATAGATGGGGCAGCCATGGGCAGCCCCCTGAGCCCCATGATAGCAAACGTTTACATGGAACATTTTGAAAAGCAAGCCGTGGAAACAGCACCAAAAAGCCCACAACATAGTTCCGATATGTGGACAACACTTTCACCCTTTGAAGCCACAAAGAAGAAGAATTGGTCTCATTTCTGAACCACCTGAACAGCATCCACCCAAATATCCAATTCACGATGGAAAAAGAAGAGGAAGGAACATTACCATTCTTCGATGTCCTAGTCATCTGCAAACCAAACCAACGGTTAAGCCACAAGATATACAGGAAAAAACCCACACACAGTCAGATACCTACACAAGAACTCGAATCATCACCCCAGACAAAAAAGAAGCACAATAAAAACATTGGTAGACCACGCAAAAAGGATCTGCAAACCCCACTACCTGGAGGATGAGCTGAACCACCTAAACTGGGCTCTACAGGCGAATGGTTACACCAGATCAGACATCACAAGAGCAGCCAGACCCAGAAAAAAAACAACAGGAATGAAGAAAAATATCCACCCAAAGGGAAGGTATTTTTACCGTACATCAAAGGAGTCACAGACAGAATAGGGAAACTGATGAGGAAACACAACCTCCAAACAATCAATAGACTAACCAAGAAAATCCAAGAAATGCTATGCTCAGTGAAGGACAAAAGAGACCCTCTCACAGCCCCATGAGTTTACAACATACCATGCATCTGTGGACAAGTTTACATAGGGACCACTAAATGCAGCATGCAAACCTGAATCAAGGAACATGAGAGACACTGCAGACTGGACCAGCCAGAAAAATCAGCAGTAGCAGAACATGTTATAAACTAACCTGGACACAAAATGTTATTTAAAAATACCAAAATTCTGAACCAGGCTTACAACTATCGTGTCAGAATGCACAGAGAAGCTATTGAAATCCACAAAAACCTGGACAACTTTAACAGGAAAGAAGAAACCCTAAAAGTAAACAAAATCTGGCTACCTGTCCTGAAAAACACTAAAATCAAAACTCAGCACATGCAAATGAACTCCACCCAAGGACAAGGGGATTTCCAGCAGACAATGGACTATTAGCCAAACAGACACTAATCCTCCTTGCATATCTCCACCCGGAAACTAGCCATTCAAATACACAAATTTACATATCTTCTCCAACAAGGGATTCACAGTATATAAAAAACCCCACACTCCTACCCAACCAGTCTCTGAAGATGCCAGCTACAGATGCAGGCAAAATGTCAGTAATAAACTCTTCCAGAACATGGCCTCACAGCCCAGAAAAAACCCACAGAAAATCTATGGATGCCAGCCGTGAAAGCCTTTGACTTCACATTGGGGGTTTTTTTCCTGCTGACTGTGGGCCACAATACCGAAGGCATGGGAGTTTGATTCTCCCCAAGACTCAGCAAAATGGGGGTCTGAGCCCCTTCTCTTTGATCTGGCAAAACTGGACAACCAAGACTCCTACATAATTGAGTGTCCTTAGGAATTATCAATGAGGAATGTACAAAATGATAAAGAACTGAGAAATATGAAGACAGCAATTGACATTGAGCCCTCCCATGAATAATAATGGCTTCCTACAAGCTATCCTATGAACAGTTACTTGGGACTAAGCTATACTGAATGCATGGAGGGACTTCTATGTGCACATTGTAAGGACTTTATCTGAGGCAGCAAATATGGTGTCATGACGACACCTAATGAACATGAAAGGGCACACATAGCACACTATGCTGTCCTTTAACATTCTGCTGCTGTGAATATGGTGTTCTTTTTTATTGATGGGCCAAGCCGTCAATAGATCTGCCATGGCATTTTTGTGCTGGTATTGAAAGCATTTGAAACCATGCACCATTCTCCTCTCATGATTAAAGCATCAATGGGCAAAACACTTCTAGTTGAGAATGAGAAAGCCAGGAATGGGACACTCTTTTTATGAACCTTCCTGGTTTGCTTGGGAGCTTGTGAGCGAGTTTTTATACTTGTGTGTATGTTTTCTCTTTTGATTTTTCTGTTTTTTGAATTTTTACTGCACTTGCATTTTCTCATGAGAACCAGCAAGATCACGACTGCAGAAGTAAACAGTCCTAGCGTTCATGCTCCGGTAATGCTGGGGCTTCTTTTTAACACAATTACAGCCACATATGGTAAAAAGGATTATGTTGCCGGGACAATTACGCTGTAAAATATGGCGATAAAGAGACATCTTTGGAGGTTTGTCTGATAAAGTGCTAAGAGTCTTCATATTTAAGGATGTTTCAGGGCTTGGCTACATGGGGGATAAAAATCCAGGTGAAATTTGGACCACTTTGGCCCAGAACTGTGACACATGAAATTTGGACTACTCTGGCATGGATTTAAGCACCACACCTGGCAAAGCCCAAATCTGTACTTGGATTTTTACCCCCAGTGAAACAGAAAGATTATTTTAAAACACTTGGCTTCCATTCAAAGCTGTTAACTCACACTTAGGGCTTGACTCTGAGCTCTGTGAAAGCAAAACGCCAGTGCTAGTTGCTCTCTCTGAAGTCAGAATGGGTGGCTAGCCTGGTGGTCCTGGGGCTGACTGGGCATTCTGACCTCAGAGAGAGCAACTAGTGCTGGGGCTCTGCCTTTGGAATGAGGGAGTGGTACCAAGGAGGGGGAAAATGGGGCTACCTCAGGCAGTGCTTGTCCTTCCTCTCTGCCCCATCATCCAAATCCAGTGTGGATGGATTGTTAACACTACAGTTTTCTCTGGAGTTTCAAGCAAACTCCAGAGAAAACTGAATTTTCTAAAACTCTGATTAAGGGGGTATTCTCCGAGCCTAGTACAGATCGGGCTGTACATCATGTGGCATTATCGCACCAGATTTGGGGAAAGGGCGGGCTAGATTCAGGGATGATTTGTGATTTTTCACTAGTGTAGACAATCCCTCGGTGATAATGGATGGGGAAAGTAATTTGCCTTCCCCTACAAGCACCTTCAAGTAGGCATAATGAATAACAACCTGCCTGTCAGAGTTGAGCCTCCTCCTCCACCCTCCCACCCCCCCCACACACACACATTTTAAAAAGAATTCCAGGGTCCCTGCTGCTGCATGATGCTAAATCACTCCATTGGGAAATATAAATTACTGTTTGTGGAGGGAGAAGGAACACTGTGGTGGCTCACAAGAAGTACAATTTCAATGGGCCATAGTATGACCATGAGAAATGATTTTTTAAAATGGTATCGACTCTGGTGGTTTTAAAATTAGAACCAGTTCCCCCCAAGAATGACTGAGTTCATGAAAAAAAAAAAAACCCTTTCTACAGTAAGTCACCTCAGAGCTGCTGTTTCTGTTACTACATCTGTTTATTTAGACACAAATCTTCACAGAATGGAAATCCAGTATTATAACCTTTCAAACGTACAGTTTTAGGATTTGCTGCTCTTGCACACAGCAGGAGAAAACTGGGGAGAATGAGATTAGAAAAGAACATCACAATTTCTTTCTCAGTTCTCTTGGTAGGTTGGGAATTATGATGTTCGTCCCCAAGCTCACAGGGTTAGCAGGGTGAGAGAACAGCATGTGTTGGCAAAAGCTTTGCATATATTTTTAGGCACTCTCCTTTTTACTATTCACCTCAGGCCTTGCAGGCAAATCAGAGTGAGACCATAAGCATTTTCTAAATGCTATGGGCTTAGTCACAGAATTACAGATTCTTGGTGTCACGATACCCGCAGTTACACTTTTATGTAACTTCAAAATGGAAGTAATGGTGCCCTCCGGAGTTTGTTGTGATGGTTTTCAAAGACTGACAGATAATACCAATTCAAGCTACAGCAAGAGCTATTAGTGTGCATCCTCCCACCCCACCATGCTGGATCAATTTTCAAGCATACTGCAGCCTCTGGATTTTGTGCTGCAATTTTTCTCTTCAGGAGGACTTCAAATCCAGATATTAGGTTACTACAGCAACTGCCAGGCATTAGCAGACAAAGTTCATGAATATATTTTGCTTTAGAAGTAAAACTTAGTTGTTGTTCTCAGGGACCACAAATTCCCATTTGAATCAAGAAGTATTTAGGGAATGGCCTTTGGGGGAGGAAAAATATTAAATGTATTTAATCATCTCAGCCAAGACTGAGAGGAAATCACACCATGGAATTGTAGCATTTTTCAGTGAGTCTTCATACTTTCTTATTTATAATTCACACACCTTGTTGCAATCAGTCCTGGCCACATTTCTGACATTAAAAAGATTATTTTCATTCTGTAATAAGTCTGAAAGTTAAAATAAGAACTTTTGAATGTGATTCATTTTCTCCATGTGTTTTTCCCCTGTGTTCTCCAATCGCCATAAAGTTTCCTTCTCCACCCCAAACAGTAATTTCTGTTTGCCAATGGAGTGGTTTAGCATCATAGTGTAATGGTCTGGGTGTTGGACTAGGGACTTTTTCAAATGGTTGAAAAAACCCACAAGGAGGTCGGGAGAAGAACAGGGCTGTTGCGCTTACACAGCCCCGTTTCAGATGATGCAGTTCTCCTCTGTCCTCCTCCTGACCTCCTCTTGACCTTCCCCTGGGCTGCTCGCAGGGAAAACCTCCATGAATAAAAAGTGGCACAAGCAGCATGGGGGAAGGTCAGGAGGAGGTCAGGAGGAGGACAGAGGAGGACGGCTTCATCTGAAACAGGGCTGTGTAAGCGCAACAGCCCCATTCTTCTCTCAACCTCCTCATGTTTTTTTCAACTGTTTGAAAAAGTCCTAGGAGTCTGGGAGACTAAACTCCCCCCGCCAGTCAGCCATGGAAACCCAGTGGGTAACCTTGGACAAGTCACACTCTCTCACCCTTGGAGAAAGGCAATGAAAATCCCCCTCTGAACAAGAAAATTCTGATAAGTAAACAGATGTGCCCTCTTTCATCATCTCAATTTCATCATGGGAACATCTCCTCCTTACCCAACCATCCCTATACTTTCCTGCCTCTAGTCAGATTGATGTCACCAGTTGAGCAATGGGATGGATCAGACTATTTCCAGCTTTTGATAGTTCTGTATGTGTCCATGTATATATGTCCACCCTGTGTGTGGGAGGAGGGAGGGAGGGAAGGACAATCTTATGCAGTTTGGGGATTTGAACCCTGGACTCCAGAGTCGTAGTCCAATGCTCAAACCACTCATACGTCATGCTCAGGAGATTTTCAGACAGAGGAAATAGCCCCCACGGAGATCGGGAGAGAAACAGGGCTGTTCTGCTGCCAGCGCTCCCTTTCACACACACCCATCCTTCTCCCAATCTCCATTTGTTCTCCTCCATCCTGCTTTCATTTTCCTTCTGCTAATTTTTGCTAACGGAAGTTCTTCATTAGTAAAAAAAAAAAAAAACAGCAGAAAATAGTGGAAGGAAAATGAAAGCAGGATGGAGGGAGAACAAATGGAGATTGGGAGAAGGACCGGTGTGTGTGTGTGTGTATGTGTGTGTGAAACAGAGCACTGGCTGTGTAACAGCCCTGTTTCTCTCCTGATCTCCATGGGGGTTATTTCCCCTGTCTGAAAATCTCCTCACTCTCCAAGTTTGCCTTAGGGTCACCATGAGTCATAAACAACCTGAAGGCACACAACAACCAATGTGGCAAACAATGCTTTAAAAGGGTCTGAATAGCCCCTAAAGGTGTTTGCAAATTAGGCTTTTCTCCTGCAAACACCCTGCCTCAAGCACAGATTTGTATTGGGAAAGAGGAAGAAAATGTCTTCCACTTGTGAACTACTGCTGCTTCTGTCTTTTTTCATAAGGGAAAAAAAGACAGAAAAAAAATAATAAAGAAAAGACAGATCATTGCATAATGCATTTTGCCTGATAGTGCTAAGAGCACTCACTATGCTTGTGCTTTTCAACTATGGGGAAACTGGCTTGTCATATTACTCTTAAGAACTAGTTTATGGGATCCTTTCTTAAGTCAAAGAAGATGGTCACTCCCACACTGAACATTCAAGAGCACAGCTGTAGTGCTATCATGCTTTTGTTCAAGCCTCCCCATCAGCAGCATGAGCAGGAAGCTGCAGAATGCAGAAAGACTGGCTTGTGTAGTAAGTGAATTAGTACACAGTACTGTCTAAAGAGCCTGCATCACTACTGCAACACAAATCACTACTTTGAAATCACTGTGTTCCACTATAAAAACATCCCAGATGTGCTTCCAGATGAGGTTTTATTGTGCAATCACCATGCCTCGTTCATGGAATTTTACAGGGCATCCAGATGGTGTCATCTTTCATATGTTCATAGACACATAGAGAGGGAGGGAGGGAGAAGAAGAGAGAGAGCGCAAAGCAGGAAGTGTCTCTCCAATATTTTTCAAACTGCTTACCATTCATTAAGCAGGTGGGATAGTTGCACTGCATCTTTTCTTTGGTACCACTAGGAATGGCCCTTCCCACATTTCATACACACTTCTTCCTCTCATGTGCAATCAACTCTCCTTGTTGAACACACACTTCAGGGTGTAAATCATTGCTCATGAGCTCTGATTTAAGAATTGTTTAAACAATCAGCCAAGCATTGTGAGTCAATAGCAAACATCCCCTCCCCACTCATCCACACCTCACAGTGGACTGAAGTTGGTTTGGAGACACAGCTAAAATGATTGTTTGGTCAGATTCTCACTCAAAACAGTTTGAATTGCAAAGATTTCATTTCAAAACCTTGGAAATATATGTGGCTTTCACAGACTGCGGATACCTGGAGAAAATCTTTAAAAGAGAGCAATCTGAAAGAGTTTGGATTTGGTGCTATAAACACTGCTGCTGTGATGTGTATTTGTGGGTATAAGCTTTTAAACATTCCAGTTTATTCAACTTCTGTTCCAGACCCCTTTAAGCTAAGAAGAATATTTGGCTTGCCCCTGAATTTGATCAAGGCCAGTAAGCATTAATGATGGTCTGTTGCATAGATTCAAATGATTCTAAATATTATTTGTCTGATAGTTTTGGCTGGGATGTGTGCGTCCTAGATAGGAACGAAACATCTAGCTTTCTTTCAGTCCCACCACCATCAAAGTCCTGTCTGTGAGGACCCTGGAGAGAGACTTGTGAGTTCAGGGGTGAAGTTTGCTCTGCCAGACATAACACCAACACACTGAATTAGTGGAAAATAAAGGTCACAACTTGACTGGTTACAGCTGCAGATTGAGTTGGCAGATGGATGGTTCTGGATCCAGGCGTCGACCAACCTGCCTGTTGATCAATGAGCTCAATCCTCTGGCCCGATGCCGGAACCATTGGGATGACAAGCAAGGATCCACATGGGCAGATGCCCTCCCTGCGTAATCCTCCTGCCACCAGGTGCATGCCAGGATGGTGCCCACCCCCGCAGGCAAGACCTAACCACCCCATATCCTCTGAGCCTCTGAGAGACATTGGCAATAGAGATCCTAGATCCAAGACCCATGCAAACCGCTCCCCAAAGATTGTGGCAAGTAAATAATACAAGGACATAAGAGACCACACACCAAAAGTTACAACAAACACACACAACAAGAATAAAGGGAGGGAGGGTGGGCAGTGCTAAAAAGCAACTACTGAGTGTTCCTGTGAGAAGGGTAAAAATACCCAACCTCTTGACCAGAGCGAAACCTACATCTGGGTCACTCCAGCTGGGACTTGCCAGCCAATTACCTCAAAGCTAGCTGCTCTCACATCCCCCTCACAGGGAAAAGCCAAAGCACGGGGGGGGGGCTCTGGGAAGAAGATGCCAGCCCTGGAATGGCTGCAGCCAACCAATCTTGCTTTCCATCCACTTCAAATAGCAACAAGCCCTTGCAGTGAGTCATGAAGCTCTCCTCTCAATGGCTGGTCCCAGGCTGTGGAATTCCTTTCCACAATATATTAGGCTGACCCCCTCTCTGTTCTCCTTTTGCCAGCAAGCAAAGACCTTTTTGTTCAAGCAGGCTTTGACTGAGTAACTGTTTGCAGGGAGCCTTTTTATGGGGTGCATATGCTATATTTTCAACTTTATGTTTTTCAAAGTTTTATATTTAAAAAATAATGGTTATAATGTGAGCATGTTTAATTGTGTTTTAAATTTTATTGTCAGATTTTTAGCTCAACTTGTTTCAGTTTTGTGAGCCACTTTGGATTTGGATTTTAATAGCTTCTCTGTGCATTCTGACATGATAGTTGTTGGCCTGGTTTAGAATTTCTGTGTTTTCAAATAGCATTTTGTATCCAGGTTGGTTTATAACATGTTCTGCTACTGCTGACCCAGTCTACAGTGTCTCTCATGTTCCTTGATTCATGTTTGCACACTGTGTTTAGTGGTCCCTATGTAAACTTGTCCACAGCTCCATGGTATGTGGTAAACTCATGTAACATGTCAGAATGCACAGAAAAGCTATTGAAATCCACAAACACCTGGACAACTTCAACAGGAAAGAAGAAACCATTAAAATAAACAAAATCTGGCTCCCAGTTTTGAAATCTCTCTGGCTTTTCTTCGCAAACGAAGATTCAGGAAGGACTCATCTTGTGTTTTCTGCAAGCGCGCTGATGACTAAAAAGGCCAATAAGAGATAGACAAGTCCGGTTGCAGAAAGCACAGCAGAAGGTTTCCTTAGGTGATGTTTTTGGGTTGTGATTCTTTCTGTGTTCTCGTTTTTCTTCAAGACTTGTCCGGCGTGAGTTCTCAAATAAGGCTGCAGCATTGTGGATAGTACGTCTCCATGCCTCCCAATGTGAGGCCTGGGCGGTCCATTGTTGGTGATCAATTTGGCCGAGCCTGAGATGTTGTTTCAGGGAGTCCTTGTATCGCTTTTTTGGAGCGCCCCTCTTACGCTGACCCATGGTGAGTTCACCGTAGAGTACTATTTTGGAGTGGTGATGGTCCTCCATCCTAGAAACATGCCCTGCCCAGCGCAGCTGTGTTCTCAATATCATGGCCTCAATGCTGGTGATCCCTGCTTGCTCAAGGACAGCAACATTCGTCACATAGTCCAGTGTATATTTAGGATTGTGCGTAAACAGCACTGATAGAAGCATTCGAGGAGTCGTAAGTGGTGGCGATAGGTGACCCATGTTTCAGACCCATAAAGGAGAATAGACAGTACAATGGCTCTATACACAATGATTTTTGTCTTTTGCCTCAGGTGTTTATTACTCCAGACTCTTTTGTAAAGTCTTCCAAATGCGCTATGTGTCTTTGCTAATCTGTGATTGATCTCTTTGTCAATCTTGGCATCTGAGGAGATGATGCTTCCCAGGTAGGTGAACTGCTGAACGGACTTGAGCACAGATTTGCCAACGGCAATGTGGGGAAGGTGGTGTTCGTCCTGTGGTGCAGGCTGGTAAAGAACTTCCATTTTCTTCAGGTTGACTTCCAGCCCAAACAGCTCTGCAGCTGTTGCGAAGCAGGATGTTAGGCGCTGCAGAGCTGCTTCTGTGTAGGCAACAAGGGCAGCAGCATCAGTGAAGAGCAGACAATGAAATCAAAACTCAACACTTACAAAAGAATTCCAACCAGGGAGAGGGGGATTCCTAGCAGATAATGGCCCATCAACCAACAATTAGCCAAACAGACACTAACAAGCCTTGCATTTCGATACCCAGAAACTAATCATTCAATTACACAAATTTACATATTCTCCCCAACAGGGGTTCATAGCATATAAACTCCACACACACTCCTACCCAACCATTCTCTGAAGATGCCAGCCACAGACACAGGCAAAACGTCAGAAAGGAACTATTCCAGAACACAGCCTCACAGCCCAGAAAAAAACCAAGGAAAATCTATGGATGCCAGCCATGAAAGCCTTCGACTTCACATCTCCCTGAACGCCAAATTCCAGGATTCCATATGATTGGACCATGGCAGTTAAAGTGGAATCATTGTGCTATAATCACATAGGACTTTTTCAGATGCTCTTAAAAAAAACCTGTGGAGGTCAGGAGGAGAACAGCGCTGTCCCGCTTCCAGCAACTGATTTCGCATTACACCATCCTCCTCCCATCCTTCATTCATGCTTCCTCCGTGCAGGATGGACGAGAAAGGCATCGCTTTTCATTGATGAAAACTTCCGTCAATGAAAAGCAGTGCCTTTCTCATCCCTCCAGCACAGAGGAAGCACAGAGGAAGGACAAAGGAAGGACTGGAGGAGGACGGGATGTACAAAATCGATTGCCTGAAATGGGACAGTGCTGTCCTCCTCCCGACCTCCACGGGGGGTGGGGGTTAGAGCATCTGAAAATCTCCACAGTGTGAATGCGTCCCAGGATGCCAGATTTGTTATGTAAAATATCTTACTGACAGCAGTAGTATAGTACTGGGGAAAAGGGGAACTGCCATCAGACCTCCGAGATGCAGCCATCATCACCCTGTACAAGAAAAAAGGAGCAAAATCTGACTGCTCAAACTATCGAGGCATAACACTGCTCTCTATTGCTGGAAAAATCCTTGCAAGGATACTCCTGAAAAGATTAGTTCCTGCTATTGCAGAAGAACTTCTCCCTGAAAGCCAATGTGGCTTCAGAGCCAATAGGAGTACTACAGACATGGTATTTGCCCTTAGACAACTGCAAAAAAAATGTAGGGAGCAGAACAAGGGTCTCTATGTAACATTTGTCGACCTCACCAAAGCCTTTGACATTGTAAGTAGAAAAGGTCTGTGGCAGATCCTGGAAAGACTAGGATGTCCCCCCAAATTCCTTAAAATGATTATCTTGCTACACGAGGGCCAGCGTGGTCAAGTCAGATATGGCGATGCTCTTTCAGAGCCCTTTCTAATAACTAATGGAGTGAAGCAAGGTTGTGTTCTTGCACCAACTTTATTTACAATCTTCTTTAGCACGATGCTCCAAAGGGCTATGGCAGAGCTTGAAGAAGACGACGGCATCTATATACGCTACCGTACTGATGGTAGCTTGTTTAACTTAAGCTGTCTGAGGGCTCACACTAAGACTCTAAACTATCTAGTCCGTGAGCTACTCTTCGCCGATGATGCTGCCCTTGTTGCCCACACAGAAGCAGCTCTGCAGTGCCTAACATCCTGCTTTGCAACAGCTGCAGAGCTGTTTGGGCTGGAAGTCAACCTGAAGAAAATGGAAGTTCTTTACCAGCCTGCACCACAGGACGAACACCACCATCCCCACATTGCTGTTGGCAAATCTGTGCTCAAGTCCGTTCAGCAGTTCACCTACCTGGGAAGCATCATCTCCTCAGATGCCAAGATTGACAAAGAGATCAATCACAGATTAGCAAAGGCATATAGTGCATTTGGAAGACTTCACAAAAGAGTCTGGAGCAATAAACACCTGAGGCAAAGCACAAAAATCAGTGTGTATAGAGCCATTGTACTGTCTATCCTCCTTTATGGATCTGAAACTTGAGTCACCTATCGCCACCACCTATGACTCCTCGAGCGCTTTCATCAGCGCTGTATACACACAATCCTAAATATACACTGGACTGACTGTGTGACGAATGTTGCTGTCCTTGAGCAAGCAGGGATCACCAGCATTGAGGCCATGATATTGAGAACACAGCTGCGCTGGGCAGGGCACGTTTCTAGGATGGAGGACCATCGCCTCCCAAAAATAGTACTCTACGGTGAACTCGCCACGGGTCAGCGTAAGAGGGGCACTCCAAAAAAGCGATACAAAGACTCCCTGAAACAACATCTCAGGCTCGGCCAAATTGATCACCAACAGTGGTCTGCCCTGGCCTCACGTCGGGAGGCATGGAGACGCACTATCCACAATGCTGCAGCCTTATTTGAGAACTCACGCCGAACAAGTCTTGAAGAGAAACGACAACGCAAAAGGAATCACAACCCAAAAACATCACCCAAGGAGACCTTCTGCTGTGCTTTTTGCAACCAGACTTGTTTATCTCGGATTGGCCTTTTTAGTCATCAGCGCACTTGCAGAAAGCGTGGGATGTGTCCTTCCTGAATCTTTGTTTGTGAAGAAAAGCCAGAGAGAGAGAGAGAGTATAGTAGTGTTTGTTCAATGTTTTTATAACTCTGAGTGCCCAGTTTTGGTGTCCCTTAAGGGAATGTGTTATGAATGTAGTCCAGAGCTAGGGAAAGTGGGGTCAGCATAGCAATATTTCCTAGGAGCTTCTAGTAATTGTCACCCCAAAAGAAGTTTTTCCAAGCTCGGGGGAAGTTCCCACTGTAATGCTACTTTCTATATTTGCTTCTCAAATAATTTTGCTTCTTTTGCCTCTGAATTTCTCATACATGGATAGGAACTTCACTTTATTTTCCAGAAGCTACAATACCGTTTTTGATGACCTTGAGTTACCAGTCTTGAAATCCATGAGGCTGCTCTTAGATTTCAAGTGAAGTCATCAGTGGCAAACAGACAACAATCAGAAGTCATTATACCCTTCATCAAGATGCATTTCCTGAGTTACAGGCCTGGTCTTGAAGGGCACATCCATCCTTCCAGTGATTCTGATTTCCCTTGAGAAAAATGAGACATTTGCAAGGCATTTTTTCTTTAAAAAATGTCAGTTACAACACAGTGTATAAGCCTACTGCAAAATGCAATCATTCTATTTATACAATATCCTGAATGTGGAGTGTGGGATTGCATATACTATCATTCTTCCATACTTCCATACATTTAGCTGACAGCCTGTACAGAACTTATGGATAACTATGTATGTGTCTCTCATCTCTTCCAGAAGGAACCCTGGAAAAGCAGAACTCCCAGATCATATCAAGAGAGGTATAAACATTTTATTTATAATATTACTTTTTTTCTGTCTATCAGAGTCACCAAAGTGATATACCATAAAAGATATTGGCTGGCATCCTGTTAGGTATTTCCATCATCATAAACTGAATTGCGATCATGTTAGAAGTGAATTGCAATGTTGCACAATGCTCATATTCTCAGGAGAGAAGCAGAGACCAAGCTATGTCTCTGGGACTATTGCGCACGCAGAGCCAGCAGTGTGGCCTTTGTGCAATGGTCCAAATGAACAATGTGTTTCAATACACAATGGGACAATATTGCATATAGGGACATGTTGTGTGTCAGGACACATTGCACATTGGAATATCTTGTGTGATGCCCCATTGTGCATCATCCTAAGTCATAAACATGGTTGTGTATTGTGTCAGTGGCACTGTCATGCCCTGCATCCCAGACCCTGGGATGGACTATGATTCTGGAAGGGAAGGCTCTGATGGAGACCTTGAAAGCCCAGAGAGCATGCCAGGGCCAGAGGAAAAGATTGTCCAGCAGCCACAGCCCTGCAAGGAAAGTACAGACTTACCTATCCTCACCTCAGCCAAATGTCATCAGGAAAAGGAAGCTCACAGATGGTTGGAGCATTCATATAAAAACACAATGCAATTAGGGAGTACCTGCGAGACTCGGTTGGGCCATAAAAAACCCAACACCTCCCCTGGAAGAGCGTGGCTGACAACTATCCTTTTTGGTAGAAGCTACACTGGTGCTGTCATTGTTTTCCAGTTGCCTTGGACTCAGCCTTCATCTCTTGACCTTGCTTCTGCATTTCCCTTTGAACTGTTCACCTGGACTGCTTGCCCACCTGTTCACAACTTTGAACCAAACTGGACTGCCTCTGCACTTCATTTTGGGTGAACTTATCTGACTCCCTGCCTTTCCCTGGAACTTTGAGCTCTCTCACAGGGATTCTGAGCTGCTGCCAAGAGCAGGACAGGACAGGCACAGCTCCATCATTATTACGTTATGCATTCTAACCTGTGATGCAGGATCTTGGCCATTAAAAATAAATTTAAAACCATTTTAAAAGCCAGTTTTAAGAACCAAAGGACAAGGAAAACAGAACATTTCAGATGACCTTCTTGAAGGTCACTTAATGATAAAGCCAGACTGCCTTCCATTAGAAAGGAGTTGCACAACTGAGGTGCGGCTGCAGACAAAGCTCTGTCATGTGCACTGACCAATCTAGCCTCTTGCATGGTATGACACACAACAGAGCTTCTGTTAAAGATCTCAGAGCTGGAGCGGGCTCACACAGGAAGAGGGAGTCTTTCAGATAGCCTGGCCTCAGACTCTGTAGGGTTTTCTAGGTCAATGTCAGTACCTTGTATCAAGCTCATTTATGCTTAAACCTTCAGTTGAAAACATGGAGGTTGGGAGTAGGGACAGTGTTTATTGTTCTTAACTGCCCTCAGGTCAATCTTGACTCATGGCAACCCTATGAATGAGACACCTCTAAGGTATCTTTTCCTCAACTGTCCTGCTCAGTTCCTGAAGACTTAGGGTGGCCTCTTCGATTGAGTCTGTCCATCTGGTACACAGTCTTCCTCTCTTCCTAATGCCTTCTATCTTTCCAAGCCTTATTGTTTTTTTCTAGTGAGTCATATCTTCTCATAATGTGTCTGAAGTACAATAATCTCAATTTAGTCATCTTGGCTTCTAGGGAAAATTCAGGCTTGATTTGCTCTAGGACCCCTTTGTTTGTCTTTTTTGCAGTCCACAGCATCCACAGAACTCTTCTATGGCACCACATCTCAAATGAGTTGATTTTCTTCCTATCAGCTTTCTTCGCCATCCAGCTCTCACACCCATAGTGATGGGAAATATGATAGCCTTAAGAAGCCTGACTTTAGTGTTCGAGCTGTTTGGAAGTGGAATACACAGCCTTCGAATGTGGTGGAATCTCCTTCTTTGGAGGTTTTTAAACAGAGGCTGGATGGCCATCTGTCAGGAATAGTTTGATTGTGTATTCCTGCATGGCAGGAGGTTGGACTGGATGGCCCTTGTGGTTTCTTCCAACTCTATGATTCTATGATCTTGGTACTTCAGGAACTTGTCTAGATCTTTCTTAGCTGCCCTTCGCAGTCCTAGTCCTCTTCTGATTTCTTGGCTGCAATTTCCATTCCATTCAATTCCATCCAAGGTTATGGAAATTTTTTAACTATTTCAATTTCCTCATCGTCTACATTGAATTCACGTAAACACTCCATGTTTTGGGGTTTTGTTTTTTTTGTTTTGTTTTCCGAATGTTCAGCAGTAGGCCTGTCTTCGCACTTTCTTCTTTGACTTTCCTAATTAATTGTTCCAAGACTTCTGTTTTCTGCTAGTAGAACAGTGTCATCTGCATGTCTTAGATTATTGATGTTCTTCTTCTGATCTTCACTCCTCCTCCTTCCAAGCCTAAGCCTGTTCTTCCTATGGTGTTTTCTGTGTAGAGGTTAAACAAGTAGGGTGATAGAATGCAGCCTTGCCTGATTCCCTTTCTGATTGGGAACCATTCTGTTTCTCTGTGTTCTGTTCTAACAGTAGCCTCGTGACCTGAGTATAGGTTACGCATCAGAACAAATGTATTGTCCCTCCCCAATTCCTTAAGAGCAATCCAAAGCTTTTCATGATCTATGCCATCAAAGTGTGAGCAGGTCTAATCTCTAGGGTTAACTATTATTTTAGTAGGGTTCAGACAGACAGACCCACCTTCTCATGTAGAAAGAGTGTGTGAAATTGCGCACATGGACTAACACATGCACATACATCTTCTAGCACACACAAATAATATATAATACACAAATAATAAATAATATACAAATATATGCCTGTGGAGCTATGTGTACATCAGTATCTACATACAACCCCTTTTGATATACTCCATGCTGGAAGTAAAAAGCATGTGTAATCTGTTACCAGTGTGTGAGATGAGAAACACACACAGATAGCCAGGTAAATGTGAAAAGCTTGTCTCCTCTTGATTTTTCCTAAGTGACTATTTGTTATGCCAGGTGTAGGCACTGTTGGGATTTAAGAGGCTGCATTGCCATCTCAGGAGTCTTTGGAGGACTGCACTTCCACCACACTTTCCCATAAATGTGATTTCCCCCCCCCCACCCTATGTCCCATACATTCTTGGCCATCTCTGGACCATTTCAGGCCCAGGACAGTGTCCTCCCCCACCAGAAAGTGACTTGGAAGACACCTTCAGGGTCACTTTTTGTTGGGGAAAAAAGCCCCCCCTCAACCTAAAATGGCCCAGGGGTAAAAACATGCCAGATTGCCTTTCTGGAGGTGTTTGAGGACAAAAAGAAAAACATTAGAGAAGTAAAAAAAACCCAGCCCTGGGGTTACATGCAGCTTATGGGTCAGACTTTCCGCACCCCTGTGTGATGCAGATTGCTCTACTTCATCCATTAGGGAAGCTAATCAGTCTCTAGTCTTCCTTTAGAGAGGAGGGGGGGCTAAGGTTGCCAGATCTCAGGGTTGGCCATGAGTCTTCAATTTTCCTGGGCCAGCTCCACAAATCTCCAGCTCAGGCAAGTAGAACAGCTGCTTATAACAATTTGCAAGGCTTCATTGATTGGTTGCTGCAACTTGCAAAGATTCTCCAGGGGGTGTAGCATTTCTTTAGTTAATTTCCTCCTTCCCTCCCAGTCACTGTGGTGCCAGGGCTTACCCTCTGCTCTGCTCTGCAGCTCTCTCTCTCTGGCTTTTCTTCGCAAACGAAGATTCAGGAAGGACTCATCCCGCGCCTTCTGCAAGCGCGCTGATGACTAAAAAGGCCAATCCGAGATAAACAAGTCCGGTTGCAAAAAGCGCAGCAGAAGGTCTCCTTGGGTGATGTTTTTGGGTTGTGATTCTTTCTGCGTTGTCGTTTCTCTTCAAGACTTGTTCGTCGTGAGTTCTCAAATAAGGCTGCAGCATTGTGGATATTGCGTCTCCATGCCTCCCGATGTGAGGCCAGGGCGGACCACTGTTGGTGATCAATTTGGCCAAGCCTGAGATGTTGTTTCAGGGAGTCTTTGTATCGCTTTTTTGGAGCGCCCCTCTTACGCTGACCCGTGGCGAGTTCACCGTAGAGTAGTATTTTTGGGAGGCGATGGTCCTCCATCCTAGAAACGTGCCCTGCCCAGCGCAGCTGTGTTCTCAATATCATGGCCTCAATGCTGGTGATCCCTGCTTGTTCAAGGACAGCAACATTCGTCACATAGTCAGTCCAGTGTATATTTAGGATTGTGCGTAGACAGCGCTGATGAAAGCGCTCGAGGAGTCGTAGGTGGTGGCGATAGGTAACCCATGTTTCAGATCCATAAAGGAGGATAGACAGTATGATGGCTCTATACACACTGATTTTTGTGCTTTGCCTCAGGTGTTTATTGCTCCAGACTCTTTTGTGAAGTCTTCCAAATGCACTATATGCCTTTGCTAATCTGTGATCGATCTCTTTGTCAATCTTGGCATCTGAGGAGATGATGCTTCCCAGGTAGGTGAACTGCTGAACGGACTTGAGCACTGATTTGCCGACGGCAATGTGGGGATGGTGGTGTTCGTCCTGTGGTGCAGGCTGGTAAAGAACTTCTGTTTTCTTCAGGTTGACTTCTAGCCCAAACAGCTCTGCAGCTGTTGCAAAGCAGGACGTTAGGCGCTGCAGAGCTGCTTCTGTGTGGGCAACAAGGGCAGCATCATCGGCGAAGAGCAGCTCACGGACTAGATAGTTTAGAGTCTTAGTGTGAGCCCTCAGACGGCTTAAGTTAAACAAGCTACCATCAGTACGGTAGCGTATATAGATGCCGTCGTCTTCTTCAAGCTCTGCCATAGCCCTTTGGAGCATCGTGCTAAAGAAGATTGTAAATAAAGTTGGTGCAAGAACACAACCTTGCTTCACTCCATTAGTTATTAGAAAGGGCTCTGAAAGAGCATCGCCATATCTGACTTGACCACGCTGGCCCTCGTGTAGCAAGATAATCATTTTAAGGAATTTGGGGGGACATCCTAGTTTTTCCAGGATCTGCCACAGACCTTTTCTACTTACAGTGTCAAAGGCTTTGGTGAGGTCGACAAATGTTACATAGAGACCCTTGTTCTGCTCCCTACATTTTTCTTGCAGTTGCCTAAGGGCAAATACCATGTCTGTAGTACTCCTATTGGCTCTGAAGCCACATTGGCTTTCAGGGAGAAGTTCTTCTGCAATAGCAGGAACTAATCTGTTCAGGAGTATCCTTGCAAGGATTTTTCCAGCAATAGAGAGCAGTGTTATGCCTCGATAGTTTGAGCAGTCGGATTTTGCTCCTTTTTTCTTGTACAGGGTGATGATGACTGCATCTCGGAGATCTGATGGCAGTTCCCCTTTTTCCCAGCAATTCACAAGGAATTCGTGGAATTTTTCGTGGAGTGCATGACCTCCGTGTTTCCAAACTTCAGGTGGGATTCCATCAATCCCAGCTGCCTTGCCGTTTTTCATCTGCTGTATGGCCATAAGGGTCTCTTCCAAAGTGGGAGCTATGTCCAATTCATTTTTCGTTGGTTTTTGTATCATATATTGGATAGCTGAGACTTGGACTACTCGGTTGGCGCTAAAGAGACTTTGAAAATGTTCAGGCCAACGATTTAGGATGGAGGCTTTATCAGTAATTAATGTTTGACCATCTGTACTGTATAAGGAGCTTTGGACCTGATAAGTAGGTCCAAACACTGCTTTAAGAGCTTCATAAAATCCTCTATGATCACCCAGATCTGCAGCTACCTTCTGGTTAAAAGCAAGTGGGCTAGATTAAAGGTTCTTTGGCCTGTCTCCCTAATTTAGTGAGAAGGAATAAAATTATTTCATTTCACCTTGATCTGGGAACAGCCCCTTTAGCGAAGATGTTTGTCTTAATTTCCAAACAGGAAATTATGTTCCCTCTGTGTGTGTATGTTTGAAAGACAAGCTATGAACAATTGTGGTTGGTCCTAATGCATAACACTTAAGAACGTCCTCAGGAGCCACCCTTAGATCTCAGGTTTTGGCCTGAAACTTTAGGGCCTGGGATGATTCTGAATTGACAACTGTAATATGGGGTGTTCACCCTGTAATGGCTACCAGCATGTGTCTAAGGCCAGCAGCCAGTTTTAGGGGCTTCTGTAACCAGGTTCTCTCTCCTGTCCCCTCCCTGAATGTATTTCCTGAAAGCATAGCATCATGTACTGGCATTCCCAGACTCAGTGCTTTGCTATCATGTAATTCCACCATCTACTTTGCTGCTTCACCTTCCATGCATGCCATTATGCACCTTATCGCAGCTGACTTATCCTGGAACGTCAGTACCCCATCCTCCAGGAACCCTTGCACCTGCATCAAAAAAAAATAGGGCAGCTTCTCAGGGTCACCATCAAAGCTCACCCCCAGTTCCCAATTCCCCACGTACAGCGGGGGAACTGGCACTGGTCCTAGGACAGGCTGCCTAGGCTGGGGCCTTGGCTGGGCCTTTTTCTCCTTGCCCTGTGAGGCCTCTCCCAACTGCAGCTTCTGCAAGAGCCTCTGTGCCCACCGAGGCTGGGCATCCAGCTGCCAGGTCTCTTCTTCTAGCACATGTTGCTGGAAGCACTGCTGTGAAGTTGTAGCTGCCTGTAGGGTTCACTTTCTGGATTACCGTGCCAATAAAGTTTTCTGTTTTGAACTCTGAAACTGCTGGTCACTGAGTCTGGGAATGCAAGTAGATGAAAGATAGTAACTGTAACCTTAGTATGAACATCCATCATAGTTACTCCATTTTGTATGTATGGACTTTTTCAAATGGGGAATAAACCCCCCGTCGAGGTCGGGAGGAGGACGGTGCTGTCTCGCTTACAACACTCCGTTTCATACGACGCTGTCCTCCTCCCAACCTTCCCCCATGCCGAGGGTGGGAGAAACGCACTGTTTTTATTAACAGAGAACCCCATCAATAAAAAGCTGTGTGTTTCTCGCCCCCCCCCAGCATGAGGGAAGGTCGATGGAAGGTCAGGAGGAGGACGGAGTTGTATGAAACGGAGCGCCGTAAGCAAGACAGCTCTGTCCTCCTCCTGACCTTGACGGGGGTTTTATTCCCCGTTTGAAAAAGTTCTATAGGTTTACTGCACTTGTCCAGTATACTCTGCTGGTATACTTACTTAATATTCTGATATCTCAAAGGTGTAGGCAATGATGTCAGTGGTGGGGCCAATGTTCAATGTAGGTGGGGTGGGGCCTCATATGAACTCCCTTTCTGGGATTCTTTTCCAGAATTTTAGAAGCATTTGGACTAATTAAGTCTTAAAATGATGGGGGTGGTAGTGTAGTACAAATTGTAGTACCCCACACAGTCCTTGCCTCCACAATTTTACAGGAATGTAAATTTTGAAAAATGTTAACAGTAATTTTAAATTACTAATTTTCTCAAAGCTTCAATAAAATCCAGTCACACCACATGCACAATGAAAACTTTGTAAGAATAATTTTCAACTAAACTTCCATCTAACTCCATGTGAATAATTACTGGTTACTTTTGTAACAGCCAATTTGCAGAACTGTAATTTTTGTTCAGTAGCAATTAACTTTTCTTTAAGCAGATGGTGCATACTATATCATGGCACCTTGAAGGCTTCTGTTATGCTACCCCTTCCAAAATGGTGGTCAGCTTCATTCTGGTATCATTTGCCAGGTGGTTTATTGCTTTATGGGGATTGCGTCAGGTCGTATAAATGTCTCTAGTCTGAATTATCCTATGATATTTCTGCACAGTAATGGTTTAAAGCTAGGGATGCACAGCTTGCTAAACGAGATACTGCTGCATTAATGCAACGAAAAGATAAAGAAAATCTTTTAACTTATTAATTACTGAAAGGGTAATGATTTTTTAATTTGTGTGATTCTGTATGGAAATCTCCACTCCTAAAGTAAATTCTTCACTAAGCATTTCTAAAGTCCTCCAACACCCAAAGTGGAAGGGTAATTAGTAGCTAAATCCTTTTTCTCTTCTTGGGGTTCTCTATTTGCTACAAAATGTTTCCTCTTGGGAGAATACACTGCTGATGAGTCCCTATGAGTGGGGAAAACTTGGTCTGGAATTATCACAAGAGTGAAGAGAATTCAGAAATACTGTTTTGAACTAAAGCCCCTAGCTGGCATAGTGTAGTATGACGCAACCAAGGAAGCCATGACCCTGAATTTTCAAGACCCAAGCAGTGCTGTTGGAGGTTTCTTATTCATAGGGTCATTAGTAAATCAAAGCTGACTTATCCCCACATAACAACAACAAAGCATAGCACAATAGTGATTTGGAGCTGGTGTTAGCATTTGTCAATCCTGGGCTGCCACCCAGGCTTCAGTCAGAACCTAGCTGCCATTTTGAATTTACCACAATACCCATGTGAGAAGAAATTGCTAGAGACTGGAAAAGTTACTTTTTTGGACTACTGCTCCCATAATCCTCCAGCTAGCATGCCATATTGGCTTGAGGGGTCTGGGAATTGCTCAAGCAAGTCACTTTGCTGAGCTCTGCTCTGGAAGGAGTATCAATGTATGCAGCTGCATTCCCCCCTCATGTATGTTTGGTATATGCACAAATATAGTTGTGAAGGGAGGAGCTGGACAAACCTAGTTGGGGCCAGCCAATCACAGCTCAAGGAATGCTGCGAAGGGAGGGCTGCGGGGAGAAAGGATACAAAACTGAGGCTTGTCGCAGACACAAGGCAGATAGGGGAAGGATGGCCTAGAGATAGGGAAAAGCTCTAATAGAGATAGGACAACCGGCTAGGGGGGAGAACTGAATAGGATTTTAGGGAGCCATGAGTGATTAAATAGTTCAGGGTTAATGTATTGTCTAAATGTGTCCGAATAAACTTGTACTTGTTTATTCTTTTTTTATAACTGTGTTTGGCTATTCCTACTAAGTTTGATAGAGAATCTGGTCACACTTACCACAGTGAGCCCACAGAACAACACAACCACTGGTCCACACAGGGAGGAGACCAGCCTGGAGAGGAGATCCGTTTCAATTGGTGTGTAATTTCTCTAAACTCGTATTTGTGGTGGGGTGTGTGGCTCTCCTGGGTTTCCAGGAGAGGGCAAATGTGGTCCCCTAGCTGCAACAGCTCCCACTCCTGCACTAGACGTTACTTTGCAAGCTAGTCTATAGTTGTTCAGGCACAGTCTTTTATAATCCACTGCAATGGAGTTCTGATTGGTTCTTGGATGAAATGTTCACTTGCACTCATTATACACTTAGCCCCAAATTATTACTCAGAATGCTATAAAATTCTACAAAAGCCATGGATGTAGCCATCCAATGCTTACAGGGGATACAAATGGCATCCTTGGAAGAAAATTATTACTGCTTCAAGAAAGGAGGCACAATTCAAGAACAAAGCATCTACAGAGATTCTGACAGGGCCAATGTGTTGAGAGGCTTCACTGTTTGTTGCTCTCATTCTTGGGGTTGGGGGTTGGGGTTGTTTTGTTTTTAGGCTATCCAAATGACATTTTTGTTGTCTCAGACTATTTTCTGGCAATTCTTGGCATCATATTATTCCCACTCTCAGATGGATTTCCTTTTATTTCAGAAAAAAATATCAGAACAAAAAGGTCTCATTCTTTTCTCCTCCTTTCTTTTCTGTTTCTATTTTTTCTTATAGTTATGGTGCATTAGTGCATCAGTAAAATGTCACCTTTGCACTATAACACCATTTTTTTAAAGTAAAAATTGGAGAACATTTGTCCTTCAGATTATAATACACAGCAGCAAACCACACCGCCTAGGTTTTTTGGTTTTTTTTTAAAAAATCCCTTTGGATTAGTCATAGTGCAGACCCAGGAAATTGCTACAGACAGACCCCCCAAAAGATTGGAATGACTGACTGTGGAGGAGACATCAACTGGAAAATCCCAGCAAAACCCAAGGAACAATACTGCAAGAATTCACCTTTCTTTAGACCAGTTTGGGAGAACCTAGGGTCTACTTGTCCAGAACTGTGACAACTGCTGTTACATAAAAACATTAAAAGACCCACACTAAATTAGACCAAAGGCATATCTAAGCAGGCTCATACAGTAGCCGACTGTTACAGACCAGTCTAATTTGGTTGCCAACTTTAAGGCCTGGAAATATATGGTACATATAGAGTACAGAGTATATATAACCTATAGAGTATAACAGAGTATATGATGTAATGCAGAAAGCTTTGTGTATTTGAATATGTATGTATGTTGCTGGGAACAAGAGACAGGCTAATTCTGGGCAGAGTACATAGTTAATTATAAACAAAGAGATGGGAATGCCAGCTAACGACTAACAGTGAAAGATGAGCAGACTTGACCGACAATAACCTCCTAGCAGGTGCAATAGCTGATGCAGTCAGGATGAAAAGCAGCCAAAGACCCCAGATGTACCCAAAGTGACATCATGTCTAAATTCTCTGGGCTTGTCTACACTGGCCAGAATATTCCACCTTCCATTTGGAGTATTCTGGCCCCGTAACTGGCCCAGATCCCCCCCCCAGTTACTGTGATGAAATGGGCAGATGTCCACACGGACATGCTGGCCCATATTGGGGGGAGCTTCCACTGGTGTTGCATGTCACACTCTCTGAAGCCAGGAAGGAGGCCCTCAACATGTGATCAAGGCTGGACACACGCAGGAGGCCTTGAACATGTGCTGGGGGCTGTTTTCCCAGCTTCAGAGTGACACCAGAGTTGGTGGTGGTGGCATCTGAAGATGCAGCCTGGGGTGGAGGTATAGACTCCTTAGTTCCCGTGCTGGACCCATCCAGGTTTTCCTGCATGGCGCAGGTATTCCTCTGTGTGTGTGTACAGGGGGTGGAAATGTTTTAAATGGGTTTACCCCAGCTTCCCTCCAGCTTTGCCTTGGACATCATCAGGAGTGTCCAGAGGTGACTCAGGGCAAGAGCCCTGTGTTGTTTGGACTGCAGGGCTCCACCACGGGGGAAGCTGAGCTAAATTGCCTATGTAGCCAGCCCTCTGTTTTGATTTGATGACCTAAACTGGGTACAGTTAGAGATCTCTTATTTCATTGGATTAGATAGGACTGCTGATAGGCTGGGTGGAGGCTAGGGAGAGAATTAAGAAAGCTGAGAAGAGAAAGAAATCAGACTGCTTTGGCAGTCTCGCTGTATGAAGAGAAGGCTGCAACATAGCTTCCAAGGCATGCTATTCCTGATAAATGGCAAATTGACCAAGCATGCTGATGCAAATAAATATTGCTAGTAAGAGAAACATCTAGGATATGCTAAAATTGATGTATTTCCCATTATGATAGTAATGGATGCCTGTTACAGATCTTTCTAGCTATGTAATGGATGCTGTTAGATAAAACAAGACCTAGCAATGCTCAAGGATATTAACCTTTGAAAGCCTGTGTGTTCACAGATGCCTGTTTAGAGATGTATGGTTCCTTAACAGGTTACATAGTATTACTTAATAGAGAAATGTCTAAGCTATATTGTTTAAGATGTTAATGATCCTCTATACGTTGACTATTAAGAAGCCTGTTCAAGAATTGGAGAGATAGAGGTGTAGTTTTTATGAAAATATAACAGCTGACTTTCTATATACTGTAATGTAATGAATGTATGATCCCTTACATGTAATGTAATGTAATGTTATAAAGCAATGTGACCAGACTTTGACATGTTTGTATTCCCCCCCCCCCGCCAAGGGGATAGTATATGTTTGTATGCCTATGATTACATATAATAAATAGCCTAAAGGATTACCAGAGAGCCTTCTCATTCTCCCATATAAATACCCTGAGATTCCAATACTTAAGAATGCTTAAGTGTAGTGTTGAAGTTAATCCAGCCTGTCTAGTATAACCACCATCACATGTTGGGCACTCAGGTGGCCAGAAGGTAATAACAAGACCCCAGATAGTATACAGATTAGCTGACAAATGGCAAAGGACCCCCCCACACACACACACAATCTCTCAGTCTAAACAGTTAGGGATGAGAAATCATGCTGTTTCACAACCAGATGCCTATGGGAAGCCTTAAAGAAGGCTTTGGGTAAAAAGGCACCCTCTGTCTTGATACACAGTTAAAAGATCTCTCAGTGCAAAGCTTCAAATTATAAGAAATATGAAGCTGCTGCTAGTAAAAACAACAGCCTCTTGCTGACTCCTTCCTTGATAATAATGTACACTAAAATTTACCTTATGCCCAATATCAATACATTATATGTTTTCTTCTTTTGCTCTGTATTGTTCATTACTATTGGCAAGTTCAATTAAATGTTCAGAACATAAGACAAATTGGACTACAGATGATGGGGAGTGGGGAAGTAGATGTCAGAGTATGATGGGATATGCAGTCTGATAAATTCGTGCTGTAAAGAGATACAAGGGCAAGCAAAGCAACATGTTTGCCTACAGGGGACTTACTGGTGTAAACAAGGCTGCAGTTGGCCTATGCTATGGGAACGTAGCCTTGAAGGGAACAAAAGTGTCTATATCTGTACTTGTAATCTGTATGGAAACTGTGTGTATGCCTCACTGAGGCAGGAAGTTTATGTGTTTTGAAGCTTTGTAACCAGTTCTAAGCTGCCTGTTGGACTGTGCAGTGGCTGAAGCTGTTAAGTCCTGATTCTTGCAACAGAGAGGATTCTCTGTTGATTCTATATATATATTACCATGTATCAGTAAAGTTTAGTAGTTTTAGATACCACCTGAGTGTCTGTATGCTTTATTGGACATCTTAAGTGGAATGCTGGGGTGAATGAGTTTTTCTGCTACAATATTTGCTGCCTGGATCTCTCTGAGTATGTACAGAGTGTCCAGTGCACCATAACATGTCAGTAGAATTCTCAACACACAGCTGCAATTATCAGCAGCATTTCCATTTTTTCTTATCATTTTATTTCCATCTCTAGAGAAAAAACACTGTCACTCCCATAATGATAGCCACAATGTGGAGCTAGGTACAGCTTTGGTTTGATGTTGTACTTGGAAAGTGATTGGTATATTGATCAAATTTCCCCAACCTGATGCTCTCTAGATGCATTGGATTACAGTGCAACCTAGAAATCACAGAATGGAGTTGTATATTTGGAGCACAACAAGTTAGAACAGGTTAATCTAGATTCAGAGCTTGGGAAAGGATAATTTAATTTAATTTAATTTGACTAGCAGAATTGGCGGGTGGCCAAGCTGGCTGTGGGATTTTGGAAACTGTATCCACCCCACTCCCAAATTATACTTCCCTAGCTGTTGTCTATTGGTTCTCTGAAGTATGGATCTTATAAATGCAGGAATGTATGGCTTGCTAATAAACTCTTTGTAAATCAGAGGTTTTAGGCCATCAACTAATGAACACACAGCTGAGAACAAAGAAATGTTACATGATAATGGAAATAAATATTTCTCCTATATAGCGAGAGCTGTACTGGCATTACGCCCAGAGTTCTGTTTCTTTCAAGTGAATAAAAAGGAAAAAAAAGATACCATTCTCTTGCTCTTCACTTCGACTGCTGCTATTTGAAGACAGAGTCTGCAGGAATGAAGTTGTGGATATTGCGGCAAGACAGAGAAGTACCAGCCTAAGTGCACAAATATATTTGAAGCTATTAGCGCTGGCCTTGGGCATTTGGGCACCTGAAGTTAAGTTAAGCCGCCTCTTTTACTCTCTTCCACGACTTCTTTTAAAGAATAGATTGATGTTGGAAGCAGATAAATGTTTCCTCTCCTCACTTTTCTTTTTCCATCATGAATTGGATATTTGGGTGAATGTTATTCAGGTGGTTCAGAATCTTCTTCTTCTTCATCATCATCATCATCATCATATTTATTTATACCCCACCCCTCTGTCAAAACAATCGGGGCGGCTTACAAAAATTAAAGTACAATGCAGATAAAATCCCCAAACACCCCCCACCCCCACCCTCCCCCATAAAAAAATATTAAACAATTATAAATTAAAACCAACTGATCTAAAATCACATTTAAAAACAATAAATACAATAAAATACAATAAATGGCCAGCGGACTAAAAGAGGCCAGGATCCCCTGAGGCCGGGATCTAATTAGGAAAGGCCTGCCGAAAGAGATCCGTCTTTAGTGCTTTTTAAAAGCTACTCAGGCTTGTTATCTGACAGATCTCATTCATGGCTCCAAATGGTGAAAGTGTCATCCATATATTGGAACCATGTTGTGGGCTTTTTCCAGGGCTTGCTTTTCAAAATGTTCCATGTAAAAGTTTGCTATCACGGGGCTCAGGCGGCTGCCCATGGCTACCCCATCTATCTGTTCATAGATTTCGTTATCCCACTGGAAGTAGCTTGTGGTGAGGCAATGTCTGAACAAGGCTTTGATGTCCTCTGGAAATATTTGTTGTATGAGTGCCATCGTGTCCATTATGGGGACTTTGGTGAACAAGGAAACAATATCAAAGCTGATCAGCCTGTCTCCAGGTTTCAGTTCGATGTTGTTGATTTTTTCAGTGATCTGAGTCTTTGATGTAGTGGGGGGTTTGTCCTATGTGGGTTTGTAATTGTACCTTTTGAAAAGCAAGCCCTAGAAACAGCACCAAAAAAGCACACAACATAGTTCCAATATGTGGATGACACTTTCACCATTTGAAACCACAAAGAAGAAGATTTGGTCTCATTCTGAACCACCTGAAAAGCATCCACCCAAATATCCAATTCACGATGGAAAAAGAAAAGGAAGGAACATTGCCATTCTTGGATGTCCTAGTCATCCGCAAACCAAACCAACGGTTAGGCCACAAGGTATACAGAAAACCCACACACAGAGACAGATACCTTCACAAGAACTCCAATCATCACCTAGGTCAAAAAAGAAGTACAATAAAAACATTGGTAGACCACGCAAAAAGAATCTGCAAACCCCACTACCTGGAGGACGAACTGAAGCACCTAAACTGGGCTCTACAGGCTAATGGTTACTCCAGATCAGACATCACAAGAGCAGCCAGACCCAGAAAAAAACACAGGAATGAAGAAGAAAAACAGCCACCCAAAGGGAAGGTATTTTTACCATACATCAAAGAAGCCACAGACAGAATAGGGAAACTGATGAGGAAACACAATCTCCGAACGATCTACAGACCAGCCAAAAAAAAATCCAATAAATGCTATGCTCAGTGATGGACAAAAGAGATCGTCTCACAGCTGCAGGAGTTGACCGCATACCATGCATCTGTGGACAAGTTTACATAGGGACCACTAAATGCAGCATGCAAACTCGAGTCAAGGAACATGAGAGACACTGCAGACTGGTCCAGCCAGAAAAATCAGCAGTAGCAGAACATGTTATAGAATCATAGAATCATAGAACTGTAGAGTTGGAAGAGACCACAAGGGCCATCCAGTCCAACCCCCTGCCATGCAGGAAATCACAATGAAAAGCATCCCTGACAGATGGACATCCAGCCTCTGTTTAAAGCCCTCCAAGGAAGGAGACCCCACCACATTCCGAGGGAGTGTGTTCCACTGCCAAACAGCTCTTACTGTCAAAAAGTTCCTCCTACAGTTCCTGGAACTTGCATCCATTGTTATTAAACCAACCTGGACACAAAATGTTATTTGAAAACACCAAAATTCTGAGCCAGGCCAACAACTATCATGTCAGAATGCACAGAGAAGCTATTGAAATCCACACATCTCCCCAAAGCTCTCCATTCCAGGATCTATGCATTCACTTCTGAGAAACTTGTTCAGCTGTCAAGCCACCCTGAGACTAGATTTAAAGACTTGTGCTACAGCTTTTTTTCCTTCTCAAAACTGGTCAAACATATCAGTTTGATTGGGTCTGCTGTCAGCTTTTGTTACAACTGGTCTCAAGGTGTTTGATACTTTGCAAAATGACTTTCAGATGATGATTCTGTGACTGTGTATCCTTGGCAAGGAAGTCTCAGAAGAGAGCAGTTGGTGTGTATGTGGGCCCTTTCACACTGCACAATTATAGTACTATGATCCCACTCTAATTGCCAATGGCAGTATCCTAATAAAATCCTTGAATGTGTAGTTTGTTGAAACAGTAGATCTCTGTGGCTGAGAATTCTAAATATCTCTCCCAAAACTGAAAATCCAAGGATTCCATAGGATATTGCCAAGATAGTTAAAGGGGAATCATAGTGCTATAACTAATGTGAAAGGGTCCCAAGGGGAGAGAGAGGGAGGATGGATTACTAGTGTTGATCAGCTAGGGGGTATCCCACTACTACATGAAAGTTGTTTAGAGGTTTCAGTCTAGTCATTAGCAGCTGCCATTTAAAAGCAGTTTTTAGTCTCCATTTGGAAAGAAATGTTTTCACAACAAGGCTTGTCATTATGGTTGCAAGATCAAAAATGGACAATTCATGCATTACTGAACCTTTAAATCAGTGGTTTACTTTATGTGGGTTGGTGAAAGTGAAGGTGTTCTTGGATGGAAAAAAACCCAAGAATTTACCAATCAGTTACTGGGGGCGGGGGAAGAAAAGTAAAGATGGAGAATAAACATGTCGAAGGATTATCCCATATGACCCCCCCCACGCATTTCGGTCCTCTGGGAGGAACCTGCTGCAGCCTATGAAAACTAGGCTGTCGCAGACCTCCCAGAGGGCCTTCTCTTCTACAGCTCCCAGACTATGGAATGGCCTGCCGGATGAGATCCGTCTTTTCACCACTCTTGATAGCTTCAAGAAAGTGCTAAAGACAGATCTCTTCTGGCAGGCCTTCCCGGAATAACTTTCCAGTCCAAGTGGAGCTGATTACTTACCCACCCCCTTGCTGTTGTTGCCATTATTTATTTATTTATTTAATCTTTGTTTTAATTCTCCATTAGTTTAATTTAGTTTTAAGGGGTGGGAGGGTTAGGATGGGGAAGGATTGTTTTAACTTGATGCTGTACGCCGCCCCGGTTGCCGAGCAGAGGGGCGGGTTAAAAATTATTATTATTATTATTATTATTATTATGACGTGGAAAGCTTTGCTTTCGTGATCACTTTCACTTTTGCTATTTTACTAGATTGATGTGATTTGGGTTGAAAGCTTCTTCAATCATCCAGTCAAAACAACTTGCCATGGAAAGACTTTCGGTGTAGTTGTGGAGGGAAAGAAAGGATTATATGACATCAACTTCTATGCTGCCACAACCACGTGGGACTGCATTTAATATTTAGGGGCAGTCATGGCGCTATTTTACACTTTCACCATATCAATACACTGCCATTAAACCTCTTATTCACATTTTTCAAAATTTGTTTTTTCCTGATTTCCTTTTGCATTCTCCCTTTTAAGTGTATTGTATCTGTAGTGGAAGTGAACCATGAATCATATGGAGGCCACTATGCTGCTGTGTCATCACCTTGTGAGAGTGTTCCTGTTAGGCTACCAGAAATCATAATACCGGCACTACATGAAGGGGAAAGCAGAGAAGAGACTGGTAAAGGATGGAGACATCCACCGTTGCTTTGTCTCTACACATAACATCAGACAGACAGACAGAAACACACACACATGCACACACACCAAAAATTATGTTTTGCTCCTGGAAAAAAAACATGCCAACAAATGGCATCAAATCAACCTGTTTTAGTTTAAATTGAGTTTATTGCAGCATGAAAAATCTACAGATGATGTTGGGAAATGAGGCTGAACAAATAGGGACAGAGAGCTCATTGCTGGGTTTGCCAGGGAATAAGTGCAATGTCCCATGTACAAAAGGCATTCTAGAATGTCCACACACACAGACTTTGTCTGGTTTCCCAGTAAAGCCCCTAAAACATAAACTCCTTTGCAATGAAAATTAATTCATTCCCACATGTAAAGGTACAAACACCAAGACCAATTCATTATATAAATATCTCTCTGGCTTTTCTTCGCAAACAAAGATTCAGGAAGGACTCATCCCGCGCTTTCTGCAAGCGCACTGATGACTAAAAAGGCCAATCTGAGATAAACAAGTCCGGTTGCAGAAAGCACAGCAGAAGGTCTCCTTGGGTGATGTTTTTGGGTTGTGATTCTTTCTGCGTTGTCGTTTCTCTTCAAGACTTGTTCGGCGTGAGTTCTCAAATAAGGCTGCAGCATTGCAGATAGTGCGTCTCCATGCCTCCCGATGTGAGGCCAGGGAGGACCACTGTTGGTGATCAATTTGGCCGAGCCTGAGATGTTGTTTCAGGGAATCCTTGTATCGCTTTTTTGGAGTGCCCCTCTTACGCTGGCCTGTGGCGAGTTCACTGTAAAGTCCTATTTTATATAAATATAAATATGTACAAAAAGCCTATTAAATATTGATGGTAAATATTATTTTGCCAGTATTTCTGAATACATAGCTAGGGCTGCAATCCTGCATTATCAGACATAAATATTAACTATTATTTTGCCAGTATTTCTGAATACATAGCTAGGGCCACAATCCTGCAGTATCAGACATAACTATGATGACAGAACTCCGTTGTCATAGTTGCTTCTGATAATGACACCTCCCAATAGCCTACCTTGTCAAACTGGCAGTGCCCCAGCTGAAGAGTTTCTGAGGTACTACAGATCCGGGTGCTAGGAAATGGTGGCTGCATAACTCTCCCAGTCTCCGGGCACCTCAAGAATAGGCAGCTGGAGAAACCCCTTGGAGGTCTGCTGTAACTGCTTGTCTCAATGTCACACTCAGTTGTTAACACCTGTAAACCGAATCCCCAGCAGTTACAAGATTATATGTACAATTTATAATATCACCACTAAAGAACATGATGCCAGCCTGTATCTTTAGATGCTATAGATAGATTTCAAATCATAGGAAATAGACAATATGGTATATTCTCCTGAAATTTGTTGTTCCCAAAGTACTGAACACCATCTATTGCTTTCCAATAGATAAATCCAATGCTACAGTCAGAGCAATGCTGGGAATCCCACCCAGCTGTAGCCCTCCACAGTGCCACAAGTTTGTGGATCTGACTGTTGACAGTCTGTGGCAGTGCTTGGAGGGGGAAAGAGGGCCAAAAGGAGACCAGACAGTGCCCTCCACCTTCCAGTCTCCTCCCCCACTGCCATTTCACCCATTCCTCCCTAGCAAACACCATAGTTTCTCTTTTTTTCCTTTTCCCCCACCCCACCACTTCATCCTCCATCCTCTGTCCTCCTTCTCCTCCTTTTTTCTTCCATCCTTTGTGGGCTTTCCTGGGGTTGCTGTTGGTGAAGCAGCTGCACATCAACAACAAAATGACAACACAAGGATGCCAAGGTCACCTCCCACGGGCACCTGTCCCTCTCTCTACCCCTGCACCCCCCACCCCCAATTCCACCCCATCCCAATTCAGAGTGGTGGGCACACATTTTAAAAAAAAGTTTTAAAAACACTGTGCAGAGTGAAAAAGGTTTTTTTTAAAATTGCTTTAAAGCCTTCAGGCATCAAAAAGAACAGCTTTCACTTCAAATCCAGAGGAATGTCATCTGTTCAAACAGCATTGGGATTGATGTAAGTATGAATTATTTTACAGGTGTGGATTCAGCCTTGCCAAAATTAAGTGAGGTATTCAGTGCAATTTGCATACTCCTTAAAATTGCGGCCTGTGTGCCACCCTATCTTGCCCCATCATAGACCACAGAGCTATTTAATGCCTTTCTTTTGTATAGTTTGTGAAGCTGTACCTGTAGCAGAGAATGGTTATCACTGACAAGAATGGGTTTGTTATTACAGTACTTCTTGCCAGAGAGCCCTTATATATTTTCAATCCTGTAGAGGCTTTATTCACCTTAAAATGGTTTCTTTGAGCAGCAGCAGAGAGTTAAGATGTTATCCCATGCTGTTTTCGATCTCCTCTATTCAACAGAATGTGCTTTTTACTTTCATACAACAGAAAGCCTCAATCTCTGATGCAGTCAATGAAACCCTGCCACTTTAACACGAGGTCATAGATTCACCAGCTTCCTTTCTCTTGTGAGAGCTGCTTGCTGAAATAGCATATTTCATAATACAGTGAGGCTTTGTTCCTCTTAAAGGAAACCCAAATAGGAAATAAAAGTTTTTTTTCAATTTTTATTTATAACGTGGGAGCTGAATGCTTGCTTAAATCATCACTATCTCCAGGTAAAATTCAGTAAAATAATTAAATGTCGAAAGACAATGGGATTGTTTCTTTAAAATAAATGGAAGGTAAAATGATTGAACCCCCATTCGTTTCTATAGGAAAAATGAAGGGAAATTTGATTGGGGGGGGGAATAAACAAAAATGCAGTTCATTTGACTGCCTTGCATTGGAGGCATTGTTTGTGCTGAATAAATGGATACAGCAAAATAATAAATTTTGTATTGAAGAAATGAAGTCTGGTCTAAATCCAGTTGTTAGTCCCAGCTAGAGAGAGACATTAAATTGATAGGACTTACATAGGCATTGATTTTAAAAGTCTTGTTCATTTAGTGGTGTCCTCCGTTTGGGACCAATCACTGGATTTAGTTTTATATCTGTATAGGCAGTTTACAGAAAAGGGGGCGGGCAGGAAGAATGAGAGAATTCAAATAAACAGTGGAAAGACAGATGTAGTTTTTATACAAGTCAGACTGTATTTGTGTATCACTGTAAGTGCCTGTAAAATTAAGACACTTCATTCTCTCTTTCTGATATTTGGCAAGTCTGATGCCCTCTAGGTATAGTAACAGAACTGTAAATTTCTTGTCTTTTGTGAATAGAAAACACCAAAGTTGAATAGAATAGAAAATACCAAAGCCCCACCAGCAGAAGCTTGGCTGGGGCTTCCATTAAAATCAGTGGGGAAATAAATGAACTAATTAATGAATACAGTTGAAGCAAATAGAAAAAAATCTATCTATCTAAAATGTTTGGGTATGTTTCCTTTCCCAGTGTGCTGACTGGCCACTTAGGAAACATACCCAACCAATCTCCTCTCTCCTCTCACTCCCTCAGCCAATCACCACCTACATGCAAATTCCTTCTTCACCTCCCAATCAACTCCTGCCACTCAATCTGCATCTACACCCCCAGCCTCACAAGGGCTCCTTCCTCCTCTCACTCCCTCAGCCAATCCCCACCCACATGCAAATCCCCTCTCCACCTCAAAATCCACTCCTGCCACTCAATCTGCATCTCCACCGCCAGCCTCACAAAGGCCCCTCCCTCCTCTCACTCCCTCAGCCACTCACCATCCACATGTAAAACAATGTAATATTTTTTTCTAAAATAATACCATGTAGCTGAACCATGTGAAAGGAATGCTGCCACTCCAAGCTCCACACCGCAACCACTGCTTGAAGCCTCAGTATGGCACATAATGGCGTATGTTACACCAGGTACAGTTATACTAGTTAAACAAATTTTTCCTTGCTCATGAAACTTATTCGTACAGTATCTAACTTGACCATGAGTGCAAAGTATGGCTAAAAACATTGTCATTTACTCTGTAGGATGTTGTACTAGAAAATACAGCCGTCAGAACTGATGTTGCACTCTGAGCTGATGATGGGTATGAAACTGTGGTGTGCTGCCCCTGCACTGCAAATAGAAAGGGCATTTACACAAGAGTAGCAGGGAGTGTGTCAAAAAGAAACCAGATCAAGACTGGATTGTGCCTGATCTGCATCCTAAGCTGCAGCCTTAGCAATAGCAAACAGAAGCAGCCAAGAGAATGACCTCAGGAACCAGGCAGCATTTCACAAGGATTACAGTGCTGACGAAGAGCACTTGTATCTAATTTATGGAATCATAGTAGGAGAAAAAGTCATATTCTCAGTTGGTGAGGATTAAATAAATCCAGTTGCAATTCAAACACTGAAACTGCAAATCCATTTGGAAAGATATTTTAAAACAAATTTACGATAACGTAAAGCTTCTACCCGCTGACTGCTGTGATTAATGAAATCATTGATCACAGATTATAATTTAGCCCTCTGTTAATCAGTGGGATGAACAATAATTCTGCATCTAGAGATTGTTGGCATTCTGAAGGCCCAAGAGATAAACTGACATCATTTTCCTTCCACCAAATGTTATTTTTTAAATGGTTTTTCTTCCTTTTGGAACAATGGTATACCATGGGCTGGATCTTGGGGACAAAGTCCAGGCTTCCACAGCCCACATGAACTCCAAATGATTACCTAGAAAGCATCAGTTAATAGGGGCAATAGCAAACAGACCCAATGCCAGCACCCAGCTTGTCTACCAGGGCTAATGCTGCTTTATCACAGCATCCTTTCTTCATATTTTTTCAAACCACATTTTATATACTTGTGTTCTATAGAATCTAAATACATCATCTGGATGAAATATAATAGGATTTATAAAGCAGTTAGCAAAAGTATGGTAACTCATTGTTTATAGGTAGGCAGGGGGCAATGTGCTGTCCCTGGGAACTACCAAAAATGCAAAAAAGAAAAAAACCAAAAAGAAGAAAGGAAAAAAACAAAAACAGAAGTGCACAGAAGTCTGCTCCTGGTTGTGGAAAAAAAAATGTATTTTTTCAAGTTAAACAGTACACAGCTTTCTCTCTAACCTATTTTAAAAGGTGAATTATCACTTCCCAAGGCTTCCAAGAGTAGAACTTTACTGGGGGAGGCAAAACAAAAGGCTGGCCTGATTTGTCTCAGGGTCAGCAAAAACAGCCTTGGGAATTGCATGCAGCTTCAAGGCTTTATCCACCCTGACTGTGATGACTGTGATGGGCACCACAATTCAGGAAGGATGTTGACAAGCTGGAATGTGTCCAGAGGAGGGCGACCAGGATGGTGGGTGGCCTGGAAGCCATTACACCCTATGAGGAGCGGCTTAGGGAGCTGGGCATGTTTAGTCTGGAGAAGAGAAGGTTGAGAGGGGACATGATAGCCATGTTTAAATATTTGAAGGGATGTCATACTGAGGATGGAGCAGGCTTGTTTTCTGCTGCTCCAGAGACTAGGACACAGAGCAATGGGTTCAAACTACAGGAAAAGATATTTCACCTAAACATTAGGAAGAACTTCCTGACAGTGAGAGCTATTCAGAAGTGGAATACAATGCCTCGTAGTGTGGTGGAGTCTCCTTCTTTGGAGGTTTTTAAACAGAGGCTGGATGGCCATCTGTCTGGAATGATTTGATTGTGTATTCTTGCATGGCAGGGGGTTGGATTGGATGTCCCTTGAGGTCTCTTCCAACTCTATGATTCTATGATTCTATTGTCAGTCTGATCCAGGGAATGGCTAGTGCAGCCGACAGCCAACCCAGACGCATGGCTGCTTGCATTTGCTCAGAAGAGAATGCTACTGCCTCCAAAGGGAATGCTACATATGTTATCCCAGTGTGAATGTCTAATGGAGAATTCCTCCTTTCCGTCTGTTTCATACTGCTTCTTTCAAAGGAAATCCCAGAAGCCTCAGTGTCAGCAACCCTCATGGGAGGAAGTGAAGAAAATGCTTTCAGTTTTGGCTTGAAGAAGAGGCTAGGGTTTGTACTGCCTCCTCAGAAACCAGGACAACCCTGGACCTAAATCTGTTAAGAGCTTATGTTACCTTCAATGTGGGAATTTTAGGTTTGAGAAACTAGAAAATTATACGGTGGGCCCTTGGTATCTGGGGGAGTTTGGTTCCAGGACCCCATGTGGATACCGAAATCCATGGATGTTCAAGTCCCATTATATAAAATGGCATAGTACAATGGTGTCCCTTATATAAAATGGCAAACAGTAAGGTTTGCTTTTGGGGATTTCTTTTTTTAATATTTTCAAGCCATGGATGGTTGAATCCATGGAAACAGAGTGCTGATGGTATATACACATTCAGCCCACCTGTTGTTTTTTTCAGTCTAGAAAAGAAATGTATCGAGCCCTTTGAACATCAGTCAACATGTATAGGGAGGACTATAAGAAACTGCTGCGTCAGCACTGTACTTTCCCATCCCTGCCTGGAGATTCCAGGGATGAAACCTGGGACTTTCTATATGCAAAGCATGTGCTGTATCACACATTTTATGGCACAGCTTTGGTTGGCCTAACAAAGGGATTACCACAATATAGACTTTGGAGTTTGTCTTATGGTCACCATGGCTACCCTGCATTTATAGGTTTCTAGTACTTCAGAACTTCAGAGGTAACAGGAATGGGAAATAAATTTGTTTCGTTCTCATACTAAAATATAAACCAATTTGTCTTTAAGGGACTGTAGATTCTACTCCCCTCCTCTCTCTTTTTCCATTCCATTCATCTTAAATGTGAGTTAGAATTTTCCTTCTCCAGGGCCTTTTGTTCTCTGTAGAATGGTGAGTCCAGTAGAGATTTTCCAGAGTTCGGGGGGGGGGGCAGTATTGAAGGCTCATATTGTAAGGTTTCCATATGACCCGCTAGAATCATTAGCTGGCCCAGATTCTAAGGAGATTATCAGATGGTAAAAAATAACCCCATCCAGCAGAGGCTGAATCCCTGTTCCCTGATCTGACTTTTGACTGACTAGGAGCACTGAATGGAGCCACTGTAAAACAGTACCCTAAGTCCCATCCCGGCAAGGCAGCCCAGAAGGATGCCATGTTTGATAGTATCAAAAGCTGCTGAGAGGTCCAGTAGAACCAACAGGGGCACACTCCCCCTGTCCAGTTCCCTGCGTAGGTCATCCACCAAGGCAACCAAAGCTGACTCAGTCCCATAACCAGGCCTGAAACCAGATTGAAATGGCTCTAGATAATCCATTTCATCCAGAAACTCCTGGAGCTGGGAGGCCACCTTGTCCAAAAATGGAGTATTAGATACTGGATGCTAATTATCCAGAATGTTGGGATCCAGGGATGGCTTTTTTAGTATTGGTTTTATAACCACCTCCTTCAGGCAAGCTGGAACTCTGCCTTGTTTTAACGAGGAATTAACCATTCCCTCTATCCATTTAGCCAGTCTCCTCTGGCTTTTTTTTATATCCACTCAAATTCTAATGAAAATCTGCCAAAAAAAAATAAAAATAAAATAAAAAGCTTTTTGTAATCATCCTGGGCCAGGAACTGACCCAGACATTGAGGTAAACAGCAGTGCCTGCCAGGCAGTGATCTGTCTTGGCTCTCCCAGGGAGCTGACAGAGGAAAGGCAGCAGTGGTGGACCAAAGCAACATCTGGATGCAGGAACACATGTACACGCATCTGCCCGATGTTCCTGCGGAGAAATAGCAGGGTGGTTTAGAGGCAGGTCTGGGGCAGAGCAGGTTAGGGAGTCCATTCGAACTTTTGTCCCTATTGTAGACAAGCCCTTCCTTGGGTTTTTACACTGAATTGTGCACTACAATCCTTGAATTAAAATATTTCTACAAAAATGCATAACTTAAGGAACCCCGTATACAAAAATGTGCATGTGAGGAATTTGCATGCAAGAAACCATATATTAGGGGAAATTCCTTATGAAGATACCTACAATTGTGGTAAATGCTCATGACTACAAATTTGTGCACAAATTCATAGACTGATACAGAAACATGATGGAATAAGCTTGTGATTCAAAATATGTAAATATTATACATAGAAAAACATACAGATTAATTCATCCCCAAGTGATAAAGATGTTATTTTTTAACGTTGGCCTGTAACAGAATTGCATGTGACAATCCTTTCTGGCATAAACAGCACCTCTGCTGCCAGACTTTTGAGCAGACTTCAGCAGTGTTAAAATTCAATGAAATAAATCTTCTGTCAAGAGCAACCTAGAAGAAGTACACAAGTTATCTTTTTATAGTAACTGAGATACTTTGCTGTCACAGAAAGCTCATTTTCTTGTCATGCTTGTTTCCTTTGCTCACGACAGTCTATACACAGAAGTGCCAAAATAATAATGCTACAGTCTGAATCAAGCCAAATGGGCCAAGAAGGAAACCTTATGCTTTGGAGATCAGTGACATGTTAAAAGCCACTTGAGTATTTTTTTTAAAGCAAGGGTGGGCAGGTAGCAAATTTGTTATTATGTTACAAAGAATCTAACTGTTCCTAAGGCCTACCTGGAAAACAAGCCACTGTTTGAAAATCTATTGCATAATATATACATAAACTGTACATATATGCATATACACACACAGTTGCTGGTGTCCTGTATGTTTCAGCATGGTGTAAGAGTTCGGCATGCAGAACTATGCTATAGCTGGCTGTTTACTGACCCCTGGACTTCCTGTAGAGGTGCTGCAACCCTCACCCAAGGCCATTCCATTCATGGTGGACAGCAAGAGAAGATCAGATATTTGTCTGGTTATATCCCCTTAGCCAGATAAAAATGATTACATCTGCTGAGGACCACTGGGATTCTCCAGACATCTCAGAAGATAATGTAATAATTACATGTCTGACTACGGAGATTTTCAGATGCCTCTTTCAGCCTCTTGCCACACAAGCAGCCTCTGGAGCAGTAACAAGGCTGCTGCGCGGCAAGGGGTCCATTTTGGACGACGCCGTTTCTCTCTCGGCATCGTCCATGACTGTTGCGGCTAGCATTGGAGGCGGCCGCGCTGTTTTTCACTCACGGAAGTTGTCCATGAGTAAAAAACAGCACGGCCGCCTCCAATGCTAGCCGCAACAGTCACGGACGATGCCGAGAGAGAAACGGCATAATCCAAAATGGACCCCTTGCCGCGCAGCAGCCTCGTTACTGCTCCAGAGGCTGCTTGCGTGGCAAGAGGCTGAAAGAGGCATCTGAAAATCTCCTACCGGAACATAGCCAGGTATTTCTTGGATCTCCTCTTGCTTTCCACCACCCATGGGACTGATCATGGGGGAAGGTTCAGTGGCTCTACTTTAAGTCAGGGTCAGGGGGCTTTGGACAACGCAGAGGGAAGAAGGGAATACCAACCTTTGCACCAGCCAAAATAAAAAAAAGACAGATGTAGGCATAAGGTTGACTCAAATCTGTGTGTGCCACTAACAGGATGTCAGTGACATAAGGGAATTTGTTTCGATTCAGAGTTTGAATGTAATTTCCTCAGTCTTGAGAGTGAGCTTTAAACAATCAAATGTGTCTTAGAAATGGTTTGACTACCTGGCTAACTGGAGGAAGATATGCTGTTCTTAGTGAGCTCCTTATAGCAAATTCAGATCATTAGATATGAGGACAAGTGTGTACCCTAAATCTGCATAAAAATTTCTGTGTTAGCTTTCTAAAATTGATACAAGGAAATAATATCAACCCCCTCCTCCTTCCTATAACAAGGTTAAGATGGGTTAACTCAACCCTGAGGAGATGTGAAATCTGAGAAAGACAGAAGAACAAAGCCCAACCAAATAGGAGAGGGAGCTATAAGAAAAGTAGGAGACTTGGAAAAAATATTTTTATGGGCTCCAACTTTCAGAATCCCTGCTAGAGGATTCTGGGAGCTGTAGTCCAAAAATTAAGTTTTTAAGCTCTGTTTAGTGGTTCTACAGCTACTCTGGTTAAAGAAGAAAAAGCAAAGAGGAGGAATGAATGGTTTGTTCATATAACGGAAGGATGTGACCAATGGGGTTCCTCAGAGACCAGTGCTTTGGACCAACACTGGAGATGCTGCTGCATAAATTATTCATAAACCATCCACACTTAGGGCTGAGTTGTCAAATGGCTAAGCATGTTTATGGGCTTGTCTACATGTGGGGCAAAAACTCTGAATGGAGTTTTGCCTGCATGCCCCCACATCCCCCCTGGAAGCATTGTGCATTATTCTTCTCTGCAGTGACTTGGGGTACCCTGTCTTCACCGTCCTTGCAGAGTTTCGGCCGTTGCCACCATGACCAATTTTAAAGCTCTGGAGGCAGTTCCCAGCTGGAGGGAGAGATTTTCTCCTTTCTCTCTACTTGGCAATACTGCCTCCGCCTGCTTTCCCACTCAACCGTCACAGGAAGAGGCACTTGAAGAAAGCAACAGAAGCACTTGATGGAAGTGGCAGGCAGAAGCAGCACTGCTGAGCCAGGGGAAGGGAAAAAACCTTTCCCTTTGGCCAGGAACTGCTTCCAGAGTTTAAAAATTGGTCATGGTGGCAGTGGCAGTTGAGGCAGCAGCAGCTACAGCAGATGAAAATATGGAGAAAATCCCACATACTGCGCATCTAGGAAAGACACCCCCAAATGCTGAGAATCTGGGCCATGCGATGTGTGGCCAGATAGTCTCAGATTTGTGGCCTGATCACCACAGATTCAGGGGCATTCACACGTGGATTCGGGTTTTGATGGTGTAGACAAGCCCTATGACACTGCATTATTTAGGGTGAAGAAAACAAAAATAGATTATGAAGTGCTTTACAAGTATTTTTTTTTTCCAAGATTGGGGCAATGGGTAGAAACATGGCAAATGAGATACAATGTAAGCAAGTGTATATATGGGGCGGGGGAATCCAAATTTCACACATACACTGATAGGATCAGAGCTGGCAGTTGCTGAACAAGAAAAGGATCTTGGAGTTTTAGGCTTGATGGAATAGCTTGATACTCCCATCCTGCAGCTACTATAAAGCAGGTGAATCCAACATTGGGCATAATTAGAAAAAGAACTGAAAATAACACTTTCCAAAGAATGCAGCCCATATATAAATCTGTAATGCTACCATATGTGGAATTCAATGCACCATTCTGGTTAGCACACCTAAAAAAGAATATCATCAAAGTGGGAATGGGGCAGAAAGGGGCAGAAAACATTTGGGAGACTGAAGAACAAGGAAAAGTTGTAATGTTTGGCACTGTTTACCTTAGAAAAGGTAAGTTAAACATGATAGCATTGTATAAAATTATGCATGATGCTAAGAAAGAAGGATCTCCTTCTCTCATAAGACTAGAATTGGTAGTCATCCACAGAAGCTAAACAATGGGAGACTCAGAACAAATAAAAGGAAGTATGTGTTTATACAATATATATTTATACTGACACATTTATTATACAGGATGTGGTTATAGTTGCCAAGTTGAATTGCTTTGGAAACAGATTGGATGAATTCATGAAGGATGGTGCTATCAATGGTTCCTAGTCAGGATGGCTGTATATGGCCATTGGAGTGCCTCTGTATATCAGTTGCCGGGAACCATGCGTTGTGGGAGTTGCATTTGTGCCCTGCTGATGGGCTTTCTGTGGGCAGCTGACTAGCCACTGCTTGAACAGAGGATGGGCCTTTGGACTTTGGTCCAATCCAACATGGCTTTTATATTCCTCTGTACTCTAATCATGATGGAGGAAATCATCCAGTCCTCAGTATTGTGTCTTACAGAGGTTTCAATCATTCATTGCTGTTCATTCATTCAGTACTTGTCCTTGCATAATCTTGACTCCCCATTCTGCCATTACCATGAGGATTTATCCTACCAGGTTTTCCTACGAACTTAGTTCCTACATTCTACCAGCATTTCCTAGGTCCTATGGTAATACCATATCATGAATACTGTATACAATTCCTCCTAGCCTCCAACGCCCTTTGTTTTCCCAAGGAAATGGTGCATCCACAGCATCACCATCAACAACCCTTGAATGTATCAACTTTCACATAGGCCTCAGACATTGGAGAGTCTGGGATTAAAGCTGATCCCTTACTAGTTTGTTGTAATTACTAATAAAAGTTACAATTACCCTCATCTTTATTCTCTGTAAAATGGGAATAATAATTTCATCATTTTATTGTGAGGCTAAATAGTTTTGTCTGAGGGCTCACACTAAGACTCTAAACTATCTAGTCCGTGAGCTGCTCTTCGCCGATGATGCTGCCCTTGTTGCCCACACAGAAGCAGCTCTGCAGCGCCTAACATCCTGCTTTGTAACAGCTGCAGAGCTGTTTGGGCTGAAAGTCAACCTGAAGAAAACAGAAGTTCTTTACCAGCCTGCACCACAGGACGAACACCACCATCCCCACATTGCCATTGGCAAATCTGTGCTCAAGTCCGTTCAGCAGTTCACCTACCTGGGAAGCATCATCTCCTCAGATGCCAAGGTTGACAAAGAGATCGATCAAAGATTAGCAAAGACATATAGCGCATTTGGAAGACTTTACAAAAGAGTCTGGAGTAATAAATACCTGAGGCGAAGCACAAAAATCAGTGTGTATAGAGCCATTGTACTGTCTAGTCTCCTTTACGGGTCTGAAACATGGGTCACCTATCACCCCCACTAATGACTCCTCGAACGCTTTCATCAGTGCTGTATACACACAATCCTAAATATACACTAGACTGACTATGTGAAAAATGTTGCTATCCTTGAGCAAGCAGGGATCACCAGCATTGAGGCCATGATATTGAGAACACAGCTGCACTGGGCAGGGCACGTTTCTAGGATGGAGGACCATCCCCTCCCAAAAATACGGTGTACTCACCACGGGTCAGCGTAAGAGGAGTGCTCTAAAAAAGTGATACAAGGACTAACTGAAACAACATCTCAGGCTCGGCCAAATTGATCACCAACAACGGTCCACCCTGGCCTCACATCAGGAGGCATGGAGACGCACTATCCACAATGCTGCAGCCTTACTTGAGAACTCATGCCGAACAAGTCTTGAAGAGAAATGACAACGCAGAAAGAACCACAACCCGGAAACATCACCCAAGGAGACCTTCTGCTGTGCTTTCTGCAACCGGATTTGTTTATTTCGGATTGGCCTTTATAGTAATCAGCACGCTTGCAGAAAGCACGGGATGAGTCCTTCCTGAATCTTCATTTGCGAAGAAAAGCCATAGAAATAGTTTTGTGTATGTGTGTATTAAAACTCTGTCTTTGTCCCAGACCTGGATGTCAAGATGGCTGTTGGCTGTATACTCTAATACTGCAATAATAACTACTCAAAACAAAAACATTAAATGTGAGTTTTTATAGAAGCAGATTTAATCAGTCCATTTCAAGAAGATGTACCATGTTCTGCAGTTTTAGCCAACTAAATAGCACAAGATGGTGGGGAAGTGAGGTTGGTTAAAAATAAATAGCTCTAAGAGTAAAGTTAAGATGAAAGAGGACTAGGAAGTATTTTGTGGCACTTTTATCTCTTGGGGATTCTTATGTCAAAAAAGTCTACTTTCAAACTAATCCATTCACATAAAATACTGTATGTTCTCTGCTTTTCAGCAGATTTCCTATGAACTGACATGAAAGCATGAACTATCTAGCTGTAGTTCTCCAGTGCCTTTATTATACGCACTATTTCTCACACTCCCACTTTGCAGTGTCAGTTTAACCTTTAAAAATGTAGAAGCTATATAAGGACAGCTATCTAGAGCTGCTGAATGTTGAAAGGAAAGATATAGAATACTTTAAGTTCTCAGGAACTTTGCTATGCTCTCTGCCCTCTCTTTTCTTCCCTCGCAGCTACCTTTGAATCTTCTATCCATGCTATTTTTATGCTTCCTCAGGGCTGGTGTTAGCACTCTGCCACTTGGAAATATTACCTTTTTTTTTTTTACAACATCTCCCAGAATCCCCCAACTAACATTCACATCAGTGTCCTAGCAGGGTTCCAGATCCAAAGAAATGCATTAGGATTTTCTAGTGCTGAAAATTACCCTGGCTCCCATGCTGATGATGTGTCCCTCTTGGTTAAGGACAGGATGGAAGTTAGAAAGATTAAAGATGTTTTTGAGGCCTACGGTCGAGTTTCTGGTGCTTGACTTAACATGGAAAAGAGTTTTTTGATCAGGATTTTTGCTGCAGAGGACAAGATGGCAGCTATTCCTCTAAAGGACGTAGTTGGAGGAAAGGAAGGGTGGCAAGCAGAGCAAGAGGCAAAGATGGATAGGGTGAAGATCCTGGGGCTGAATTTTGCGATGGCTCCGGAGGGATGGAAAGAAAATTGGTATCGCTGGTTGGAAAAAGTGAAGGAGAGGGTGGTCCTCTGACAGAGATGGAAGCTGACCATTTACCAGAGAGCCGCTTTTGTAAATACCTACCTGCTTCCGGTGGCAGCCAACTTGGCGGCTGTTTTCCCGCCTCCAGATTCAGTGATTAAAGAAGCTGATTGGGTTCTCTTCAAGTTCCTTTGGGGAATGGCCACATTCCCCCTGGCAAGGGCAGTGGCTTATGGGCAGGTAGAACAAGGGGGCCTGGACTTCCCAGCCCTGGCACCTAAGTTCATCGCCATCTTTTCTGCTCAAAACTTTGGGAAAGTTTCTCTGTTACAAAAGGGTCAGATTCAACCTCAGGCTTGGCTAGTTTTGTTTTGTGAGTGCTGGATAGGGACTAGATGGGGAAAGACTTGGTGCGAGGAAGGCTCATTACGTTTTAGGATTTTTTGACCTGAAAAATTGAAAGCACCAGATTATTTGAAAGACTTTGTTTTTTACATAAAGAAATATAGAATTCATGCTGAGGAGTTGAAGGGGGAAGACAGATCAGGTCAGAGCATCAAGAGGAGTTTGTACAGGAAAATAGTGGAGGAGATTTATGTTAACCTGTTTTTGCAAAAGCGTCAGGCCAGACTAGATTTATCAGAATACCTAAATCACCAGACTAACCCAATTGAGTATTGCATGGACAAAAGGGTCCCCAAAAAGTTGTGGGACTTGAGGTGGAGGCTCTACCATCAGGTTCTTAATCTGAGGGGAAAGAGACCATGGACCGCAGAGGATGAGCAGACTTTTCCACGTCTGAAATGTTAAAAGGCTGAGATTTTGAGTGGCATGGCACAAAAGGAGATGATCAGACATTTTGTCCAGGACTGCCCGAGTGCCCGGGAAACATGGGAGGTGGCCCGGGTCCTGGATTGGCCAGATTTGGCACAGCATGGCTTGGGAGACAGTGCTTTCGGGGACTGAACCTCCAGAGGGTGTCAGGGGACCCAGAAAGTCAGTGGGCCAAAAGAGGAAGAGGAAGGAGCCTGGTTCTGCCGTGGCTGAGAGGTTTTGGAAAGTGCCCTGGTCCACGGTGCGCCTGGTAAACCTCTATGTGATGTTAGGGTTAGTTTTCCAGAGACAAAAGGAGGTGAAAAGTCAAAATCTGCAGGATATAAAAGGCACTGCCTATTATGTGAAGAATGTAATTGAAAATTTAGCTCTGAGTGAAAAAGAGAAATTGCCAAACCATCGTTGGAAAAAGTTTTGGCTGTGGTTTAGTGAGACGACCCCAGTAATAACATAAAAAGATATTTTAAATAAATATTTTATTATTTTTGTATTATTTTGTATTATTATTTTAATTAATATTTTATTGGGGTTTTTTCATTTCCAAATAGGTATAATTATAATGTGTAAATATAATGTGATTATAGTGTGTTTAGATTAAAGGGAAAAATACATTAGTGTTAGGATAGATTTATTTTTGTATTAGTAAGAAAAGAGGAAAATAATTAGTATTATTTTTGTATTATTGTTATGGCCTTTTGTGGTCATGTGTATTTTTTAGTAGAATGGTCTTACTCCAATAAAAAATTCCCTCTGAAAAAAAAAAAATCCCCATCCTTGGACTTATCTGGTGATAGCCATGATGGATGGCCATTTTAAATACCCACAATGTCTCTGCTCATCTGCTCTAATATTTTGTGAGGAGTTTACTTGCTGTCTGCTGCTGCCCTGCCAGGTGGTTCAGTATAATCATCCAGTCAGCCTGACTTCAATACCAGGAAAGATTCTAGAACAGATCCTTAAACAATCAGTCTGTAAGCACTTAGAAAGGGATGACATAATCACTAAAAGTCAACATGGGTTTACTCAAAACAAGTCATGCCAGAGTAATCTTACCTCTTTTTTTTGATACAGTCACAAACTTAGTAGATGAAGGGAATGCTGTGGTGGTGGATATCTTGATTTCAGTAAGGCCTTTAACAAAACCCACCATGATATTCTTGCAAGTAAGCTAGTAAAATGTGGGCTAGACAATGCTACTGTTAGGTGGATTTGTAATTGGTTGACCAACCAAACCCAAAGGGTGCTCCAGGATAGCTCCTCTTCATCCTGGAGACAAGTGACTAGTGGGGTGCCACAGGGTTCTGTCCTCGGTCCAGTACTATTCCACATCTTTAAAAATGACTTGGATGATGGAATAGAGGGCATGGTTATTAAATTTGCAGATGACACCAAATTAGGAGGGGTAGTGAATACCCCAGAGGAAGGATCAGAATCCAAAATGCGAGAAGACAGTAATTGTGGGAACTAGTATCGCGTATGTGTACTAAGGAGATTTTCAGACCTGCAAAATGCCGGTTTGCTGCGCGAGCAGCCTCCCGAAACTGCTGCGCGGCAAGGGTCTACTTCGGACGATGCTGTGCCTCTCGCGAAACCGTCCGTGTCACTTCCGTGAAGCTTGGGACGGCTCAGCGCCATATTTCAATCACAGGCCGTGATTGAAATATGGCGCTGAGCCGGCCCAAGCTTCATGGAAGTGACACGGACGGTTTCGCGAGAGGCACAGCGTCGTCCGAAGTAGACCCTTGCCGCGCAGCAGTTTCGGGAGGCTGCTCGCGCGGCAAACCGGCATTTTGGCAGGTCTGAAAATCTCCTAGTACTAACTGCAGAGAACTCCAGTTAAAAAAAGCACTAAGCAGCATCTCCTGTCTCCTTTGTCCTTCTGGGTCTCTTACTCAGGTACAGATACAGGAGCTCTTCTTTTTCCTCCTCCTCCTCCTCCTCCTCCTCCTCCCCCCATGAAGGGATCCTTCTCCCAGTCTTCCCTGCAGTGCAACCCAATGATCTCTTTCCTCTCTGCACCCCCACCGTTGTTTTCCAGCAGCTAGAAAAAGAGAAAGAGAGAGAGAGCTTTTGCAAGTAGTGTGTACCCGGCATGGTAAAATGTGGATTTCCATTGAATCCAGGACTTCTCACAGCTGGGAGGGGAGGGGGTAGAGGAGAGAGACGGGGATATACTGTGTTTTATTGCAGCTGCCTAATTAAAGCAACCTTTCTCCTGCAAAGACACTCAGACCCCCCCACACACACACACCAATTCCACCACATTTTGCTAATGCCAGTGGGGGGGGGGGGAGAAAGAAGTACTTCTTGGAAATGGAGGGGGTTTGGGGGAGAGGGCTAAAAGAGAGGGAAAGAGCATTAGTGCAATTTTGGGTTTTGGTTTTGTTTCTCCCCCCTCCCCCCCAACATTTCTCCTCTCCCAGAAGATGTGGGGGAGGGAGCAAAAAAATAATAATGGGCTCATCCTTGTTTGTGTAAATTGATACAGGCACAAAAAGGCCTCTCTCTCTCTCTCTCTGTGTGTGTGTGTGTGTGTGCGTGCGTGTGTGTGTGTGTTGGCATGTTGTGTTGGTGTCTGGGGCTGGTTCCACAACAGGAAAAAGTTCGCGAGATTCCGGATTACCATTCTTTCGCATCAGGAGCGCATAAATCACATGAATTCTGGCTTATTCGGAAGATGTAGCCAGATGCAGCCAGTTTCGGTTTTCCTTAGTTTACACAGGCAAAGGTGGGGGGGATCGCCTCCAGATGATTAAAGCCAGGCAGGAGGCGGGGAGGGAGCAAGGAGGGGGTCATGGAGACCATAAATAATGAGAGGAAAGAAAAGCACAAAACAAACAAAAGATCGAAAGAGTAATCTGTCAACTTCCCTGTCTCCCCCTGCCCCGAAAGGCTTCTGTAAAGAAAGGAGCGAATGAAAGCACAAACAAGCAAAAGTATGGTGGAGCGATCTCCTTCCCTTCCCTTCCCTTCATGCACGCACACACACACACACAGCACACAAGCAGGGGCTAGCCCCATTCCTGATCGTCTTCCCTGCCTCCGAAGCCTTGAATAAAAGCAAGTGAAGGGAAGGACAAACAAACAAAAGGACAAACATGCGATCAGCTGTTTCCCCGCACACATGAATGCACACACATAGACACACACACACCAGCGAAGCAGGGGCTAGTCCTGATCATCTTCCCAACCCCCAAAGCCTTCCTTTGAAACAGACAGGAAGGGCTCAGAGCTGATTTTCCAAAGTGGGCTGCAAGCAGAAGAAGGGTGAATTTCTTCTCTCCAACCCCTCAGTCAATTTGGATAAAGCACAATGGTCACTCCAACCAATCAGGATTCAGCTGTGCTCACAGTAATTTGAAAAGGTCGATGTCAGTTTAGTTCCCATGACCAATTATTCGCATTTTCACAAACTTAATCAAAAAAGTCTGCAAAACTAGCGAAAGCTGATACTGTGCAACGTATGGGTTTTTTCCACCCCCTCCTTCTGAAAAGGGTGCTGTTGCTTCGAAATGCATGGGAACTATCAGGCTTCTTGTCGCATTCTTTGAGGATTTATTTTGCCATGTAAACTACCCCTCTGATTCTGCAGCCCTTCTTTGGAGGGAGGAGGGAGGTCTGACCCAAAGCCCTAGACCACCTTCCTGGAATGGGAGCGCATGTTGCACACAGTGTAATCTCAGCCTTCTCTGGCACCCTTCTGTTGTCTCTCACTCCAACTCACATCATCCTCAGCCAGCCCATTGCCTTGTTGGCTATGTTTGAGGGGTGTTGCAGTCCAACAATTCTGGAGGTGCATCAGATTGTGGGGAGGGGGTAGGTTGCTGATATGTAGTGAGCAAGCAGGCCAGAGGGTGGGAGTTGTGGGTAGACCTTAAAAACGAATTGATTGCCCATCTGCATTTCTTATAATTACTCGGTGTTGTTGTGGCTCTTCAAGTCATTTCTGACTTATGGTGACCCTAAGGAGAGCCTATCTTGGACTCTCCTTGGCAAGATTAGTTCAGAGGGTGTTTGCCATTGCTTTCCTGTGAGGCTGAGAGAGTGTGACTTGGTTTACTGAAGTGGTCCGATGGCATGAAAGGGCAAATTTACGAATCCATGCTGAGAATCATGAAAGAGAGAGAGCCATTAAGCCACTCACTGTTTTTCAGCCAAGCCTAACTCTCAGGCTTGTTGTGGTTGTGGGTGTCAAATAGGACATGGGGCAAAATCTGACCTTCTTGGAGTAAGAGTGGGGCCAAAACAGGACAGGTAAGTTGGGGAGGGTAACTGAGTGAAATGGTATAACATCCAACATTTCACAGGTGGAAATTGGGAAACGTGTGGCCAAGCAACATCAGAGTGGGGTCAGAGAATTATAGAGTTGGAAGACACCCCAAGGACTATCTAGTCCAACCCCCTGGCCTGCAGGAACATCCAATTAAAGCACTCCTGACATATGGCCATCCAGCCTCTGTTTAAAAACCTCCAAAGAAGGGAGACTCCACCACACTCCCAGGCAGCAGCACATTCTACTATCCGGCAGCTCTTACCATCAAGAAGTTGTTCCCAATGGTTAGATGGAATTGATTTCCCTGTAGTTTAAACCCATTGCTCAGTGCCCTAGTCTCTGAAGCAGCAGATAACAAGCTTGCTCCATCCTCAATATGACATCCTTTCAAATATTTAAACACAGCTATCATGTCCCCTCTTAATGTTCTCTTCCCCAGACTAAACATAGCCAGCTCCCTAAGCTGCTCCTCATAGGACATAATGGTTTCCAGACCTCCCACCATTTTGGTCGCCTTCCTCTGGACACGATACAGCTTGTCCATATCCTTCTTGAACTGTGGGGCACAGAACTGGACACAGTCTTCCAGGTGAGGTCAGACCAAAGCAGAATGGAGTGGTACTATTACTTCCCTTGATCTAGATACTGTACTCTTATTAATGCAGCCTAGAATCGCATTAGCTTTTTTTGCTGCTGCATCACACTGCTAACTCATGTTCAGCTTGTAGTCCACTCTTTCTTTTCTTTGAGAAAATCTACACCATTATGTTAATTGCTAATTAACAAAAAATATTATGTTACTGCCTATAATACAGTTTTTAAACTAAGTTATTGGTGTCAAATTATGTAATACAGTATGCCCCCCTTATCTGCTGGGGATTGGTTCTGGGGGACGTGGATACTGAAAACCGTGGATAATAGTGAACACCATTGAAAATAATGGGACTTCTGGTTTAACATACCATAGAGTTGCCTTGGAGGACCTAGAAAATGGCTAGAGAGGACACATTTTCTAGGAAGACTCTATGATAGGTGTGCTGTTTTGTGTCCCATTGATAATGAATCCATGGATACGGGGGTCCTACTGTAATCTGAACGTCCTGTACTGTGAATAGGTTAGGTTACATTGACCTGAGATAAACATATGGGCCCCCCAAAATAACACATTGCAGGGGGCCCCAAAATTCCTTAAACCGGCCCTGATGGCCATCTGTTGGGAATGATTTGATTGTGAATTCCTGCATGGCAGGGGTTGGACTGGATGGCCTTCATGGTCTCTTCCTACTGTAGGATTCTATTCTAATCAGAAACATGCTGCATTGATGAGAGCCAAACAATAGAATCTCCCTTCCTCTTGGTATCTAATGTGTACAAGATCAATCTGAAGACTGTAAGTATAGCATTGTTACCCTAAAAGATGGGGGTGCTTTAGGGACCCAGCTGTGATATCACTCTGTATTCTTATCTGGGTGAATTATTAGCTCAAACAGTATGCCTGCGAGAAGACAGTAACTGTGGGAACTAGTATCGCATATGTATACTAGTACTAACTGCAGAGAACTCCAGTTAAAGTGAAATAAAGTGTTTTTATTGGAAATGACACAAACTGGGTTCACCCAACACACATTCCTAAGAACCATAAAAGGCTCTCAAGGAGTAAAGCAGAAAGATTAGAAAGAGGGAGAGATTGAGGGAAAATAGGGTGATAATTACTAGTCTTGAAGAGCCGAGTTTTGGGTACTGAAGTACTCAGAAGTCTAAGGGTGGCACAAGAGATTCCGATCTGGAGGCACACCAAGGAAGAGAGTGGCCAGGTTTGTCCACCATGTCACAGCCTTCTATTGTTGGGGGACTAATACTTATACCCTGCTTCATATCCTGAAATAGTACCCTGGCTGGGACAAAGCCTGTAAGGTTTTCCCACTGGGTAAACAAAAGAAACCAAAACTTAACTGATTGTGTTAATGGCTGAAAGATTGGAATTGATGGGTTTACAACAGCCTCACAGTGGTAGACAGGAGGGGGTTCCAAGGTGAGATTTCCTTGGGATTGGGGTTAGAAAAGATCACCTAATTCTTTAGTTGGATGTTTCATTGCTGAGGTGCCCAAGAAGGAATTAGCACATACCGCCTTAATGGCTTTGTATACCAAGGGGCTTCTGCACAATCCTAATATGGGTTTGTTTGCCAAAATATTTCTAAGACACATCCCTAGTCAATGTGATCTCCACCTGACCTCTTTTTGGTTCATCCCAGCCAACTTGATCCTGAAAAAATTCCAATATTTCCAATTATAAGATATTATAGGGTGGGGCTAGTAGGTCATGCTAATAGCATCAACACTGAAAATAATAATTATGTGTCTTCCAGTCAACTCTGACTTATGGTGACCCAATCATAAGATTTTCCTGGCAAGATTTATTCAGAGGAGGTTTGCCATTGTCTTTCTCTTAGGCCAAAAGAGAATGACTTGCCAAAGGCCACTCAGTTATTTTCCACAGCTGAACAGGGATTTGAGTCCTGGGCTACTGCCACACTGCAGAAATAATGCAGTTAGACACCACTTTAACTATCACGGCTCCATCCTGTGGAATCCTGGGATTTGTCGTTTCTTGTGGCACCAGAGCTCTCTGATAGAGAAGGATAAATATCTCACAAAACCACTAATCCCAGAATTCCATAGCATTGAGCCATGGCAGTTAAAGCAGTGTCAAACTGCATTATTTCTGCAGTGTGGCAGAAGCCTCGGTTTCCCAGATTCCTTGTTCAACACTCAAACCAGTGTGTGTCTCCAAATTTCAAACGTAACAACTACAGAATACTGGAAGAATATGTTTCACCTCCATGTAGTCTTCATCAAGTCTATATAAAATAAGTCTGAAGCCTTGTGGGAGTACATTTTCATCACCAATGTAAGGCAAGTGCTTGCTGTTTTATTTTCTTCATTAGCTTTGCTGCTCTGTCACATATCCATATGACATCTGGGCTCTCTTGTGCTTCCAAATTGGCTGGCATCTTTCCAACCTGTGGGTAGCTTGTTCCTCATGTTACATCCCTGGTGATCAGTGGCTCTTACCCCTACCTCTTCCAATTATGAACTAATAAGATTCCTCCTGCTTAGCATTCCTGTCTGCTGCAAAAACTGCCGATTTTATTTTCTCCCTTTTTGCAGTGCTTAATTTCCACAAAGAGAGTGGCCAAGGCACCAGTCTGCGGAGAAATTCCACTCTATGGCATGACAGCAATTCTTCTTAATCCTCAGTTTGTAAATTATAATGGTGGTAACACCCAACACTAAAGAAACTTTATTTTGTACATGCTTTTATAACTTTTTATTACTTATACTCTCTCTCTCTCTCTCTCTCTCTCTCTCTCTGGCTTTTCTTCGTAAATGAAGATTCAGAAAGGACTCATATGATACTACCACAGCTCAAAATAGCCACTTCTTTGGACTTCAAAATGCAGAATAGGACAATACCTTGTATTAGGACCACTAAAATGCTACAAAACTGCAAAGGCAATGCAGGTTTTTGAGCTTTCTCAGAAGTTTTCATCAGGCATGCTGGTACAAAAACAGAGGAAGAGACTGGAAGTCCAAGAATCTGGCTGGGCGGGTTGTCCATTGTGTGTGCAAAGTTGCAATGTGGGTTTCAGCAGGCTCTGTGAACAGGTAAGGCATTAAAAAGTATTTACTTTAACTTTGCTGGGATCTACAGTTGCTGGCTCCTCTCAATCTCCTGTGAACTGAAAGGGATAGGCTGAGATTGCCCATTGTCTATTTCAAAGCACAAAAGGAACTGCCTTGCCTTAGAGCTTAAGCAAAAGGGAACAAGATCACCTCTAGATAAACAGAGCTGGAGATTAAATTTAGGTGGGTGGGTGGGTGGGTGGGTGTCTTGAAGTCACCTTCAAGTTATGTGGCAACCCCATGAATTTCATGGAGTTTTCTTAGGCAAGGAATACTCAGAGGCGGTTTTGTCAGTTCCTTCTTCTTAACTATAGCCTACAACACCTGGTATTCCTTGGCAGTCTCGCATCCAAGTACTAACTAAGGCTGACCCTGCTTAGCTTCCAAGATCAGATGGGATCTGCTGCCTTTGTTTTAAAAGAGTCAGTCAAATGAAATTGTGTTACCTAGTGCTGTGAGGTAGCTGCAGGTCACTGGGCAGTTGTCGGAATCTCAGCCAGTCCTCTGAGTCAACAGGAGATGAAGAAAAACCATCAAATGTGAGTCGCAGGAAGCTGAAAGCCAAAACTGTACTTTTAACACTTTCCTTGTTCCCAGACCCTGCTCTAAACACCATGCTGCTCCTCATAAGGCATGGTTTCCAAACCTTTTACCATTTTGGTCACCCTCTTCTGGACATGTTCTAGCTTGTCAATATCCTTCTTGAATTGTGGTGCCTAGAAGTGGACACAGTATTCCAGGTAAGGTCTGAACAAAGCAGAATAAAGTGGTACTATTACACCCCTTGATCTAGACAATGTACTCCTATTGATATAGCCTACAATCACATTGGCTATTTTACCTGCCACACCACACTGTTAATTCATGTTCAGTTTGTGGTCTACTAAGACTTTTTGATCCCTTTTGCATATACTGCCACCAAGCCAGGTGTCACCCATCCTATATCTGTGCATTTCATTTTTACTGCACAAGTGTAGTATCCTACATTTCTCACTGTTGAAATTCATTTTGTTAGTTTTGGCCCAGCTTTTTAATCTGTTAAAATCATTTTGGATTCTGATCCTATCCCCTGGGGTATTAGCTATCCCTCCTCATTTGGTGTCATCTGCAAATTTGATATGCATGCCCTCTATTCCATCATCCAAGTCATTGCTAAGGATGTTGAACAGCACTGGACCCATGACTGAACCCTGTGGCACCCGATTAGTCACTTCTCTCCAGGATGAAATGGAGCCATTGGTGACTACCCTTTGGGTTTGGCCGGTCAACCAATTACAAATCCTCATAAGCCCACATTTTACTCGGTCATTTGCAAGAATATCATGGGGGACCTTGTCAAAGGCCTTACTGAAACTAAATATGCTACACCCACAGCATTCCTTTCATTTACAAATCTTGTCACTCTTTTTTAAAAAAATATACCCTGGCATGACTTGTTTTTGAGAAACCTACTTTGACTTTTAGTGATTATGCCATTCCTTTCAAAGTGCTTAGTGACTATCTGTTTAATTATCAGCTCTAGAATTTTGCCTGATATTGATGTCAGGCTGACTGGGTGGTAATTGTTTTGGTCTTCTTTTTGAAGATGCCCCTCCTCCAGTTTGCGGGGACTTCCCATGTTCTCCAGGAATTCTCAAATATTATTGCCAGTGGTTCTGAGATTACAGTTGTCCCTTCATATTTGCTGGGGTTTGTTTCCAGAACCACCCGTGGATACCAAAATCCATGAATACTCAAGCCCCATTATATGCAATGGCATAGCAAAATGATGTCCCTTATATCAGATGGGAAAATCAAGGTTCGCTTTTTGGATTATTATTTTTTAATAATATTTTCAAGCAGTGAATACTTAAATCCATGGATACCAAATCCGTGGATACGGAGGGACAACTGTACTTCTGCCACTTCTTTTAATATCCTTGGATGTAGTTAATCTCAGCCTGGAGACTTGAATTAGTTTAGGGTAGCCAGGTATTCCTTCACTATCTCTTTACCTTTTATGTGCTGCATTTCCCCTACTGCATCATCTGCTCCATTTTCTCCAAGTTGAGCACTGTTTTCCTTCTGGGAGAAGACTGAGGCAAAGAAGGTGTTGAGTAATTCTGTCCTTTCTCTGTCCTGTTAGCATTTCACCATCTTCTCCACACAGTGGCCCTACCATTTCCATGTTCTTCCTTTTGCTATGGACATAACCAAAAAAGCCTTTTTTATTGTTTTTAACATCTCTAGCAAGCCTGAGCTCATTCTGTGCTTTAGCTTTTCTGACTTTCTCCCTACAAGTGCTGGCTATCTGTTTGAGTTCCTCTTTGGTATTTTTTTTCTTTTTCTTGTACATGTCCCTTTTAAATCTTAGCTCAGTTGAAAGTTCTTTGTTCATCCATCCTGGTTTCTTTAGACATCCCCCATTTTTCCACTTCATTGGAACTGTTTGAACTACCATCAATCCCTCCTTTCACTATATTTACAGTGAAATTTTATGCATGTCTATAGATTTTCCTTGGTTTTTTTTCTGGGCTGTGAGTCCATGTTCTGGAATAGTTTCTTCAGATGTCAGCCACAGATGCAGGCAAAATGTCAGAGAGAAACTATTCCAGAACACAGCCTCATAGCCTGGGGAAAAAAAAACAAGGAAAATCTATGGATGCCGGCCATGTGGGCGTGGGGGAGCGAGGCTGTGGAGTTGGAGTTGTTAGAGGCAGAGGTCGGTGCTCGAGCAGTGAGACTTGAACAGGAACATCTCTCTTTGACGCAACATCCAAAGGTACAGGAGAGGGAGATTGAGGTCTCAGATGCCCAGGCTGAGACGTATCAATGAGGTCGCCTCTCGGAGTGAAGATCTGCGATCCCGATGGAGAACCCAGACGGGGAGAACGAGAACATTCACGGCCTCAAGACTCCGATGGAGGAGCTGAAGCAGAGGTCGACGGTGCAGCCAAGCCCGGGAGCAAATCCCTTCCATAAAGGAAGGATTTCAGTCGTGAGAGCCTATGTTTTCGGGCTTGTGGAGTAAATGCCTTACAATGGGCGCATGCGTCAACATTGTGAGCTTCTCCTAAGCAAATCAAACAGCAGGAATGGCCATCCACACTTGGAAGTTTAGCTTGGCATATCATGCACTGTTTAAATGGTCCTTTAGCAGACATCATAGGTCACAATAATCGCACAATAATCAAAAGAGAAGAATCGTAATCAAGCCGGTCCGAGGTCAGTAATAGAGGTCTGAGGTAGTGTCAAGCCGAATGAGTGAGCAGAAGTCATAGTCAAAGCCAGAAAAAATGAGTCAAAGCCAGAGATCAGAGTCAAATACCAAAACAGTGGGAGAGAGCGAAAATCGTAGTCGAAGAGCCAAAGCCAAGTCAAAATAGTAGCGAGACAAAAACACCTAGCACACAGAGGTTCCTTAAGCTGCTAACGCAGTGGAAAGAAAGGAACTGAGGGGATTTTAGGTGGGAAGCCCTTATAAGGGACTGTTAGGATGGGCGGAGTTACCGCCAAAAATGTATCAAAGCACGTTCTGCTTAGCGATTCTAGAGGGTTCTGAAGCTCTGTGCAGGCGCAGGAGTAACCCAGTTGTGTGATTCACAGAGACCACGAAGATCTATAGACATTTTAAAATGCACACTCCAAATCTTTCCTTTTTGTTGGTACAGTGATTTGTCTGAGACTACTTTTCTTCTAGCTAAAATTTTGGCACACACTTTCAGCCCATAACAGATGTAGTGGATGGGGGGAGGGGGAGCCTCAGGCTTTGCTAAATGACTTTATGATATATTCCACGTTCCTAGGAAGGTTGTTTTTGTTTTGTTTGTTTGTTTGTTTGTTTGCTGTTACTGGCGCTTTTTGTAGTAAGGATTTGAATATATTTTTAAAACATTTTGTCCAAGGTGGAGAAAAAGAGAACATACAGGCACATGTAACTCGAAATAATTTTCTATAGGAAACCCTAACATTCAGGAAGAGGAGGAGACTTGATTTTATGTAGATGTGTATTTGTATCTGCTCACAAGCCTGTTAAGCAAATTGCTGTGCCCTAGGCAACTCCACATGTAAAAGGTGTGAGAGCCTGCACAATTAATAGCATTGATTGGAGAACATTCTTTCTGAGCAGGAAATCATCTCTAAGGATCACAGCATAGGGCACTGAATTCAGCCTAGTGTGATTCAGTGTTAGCACAAGCAATAAACTGTTCTTATAGTGAGAGCCTTGTGAGATTGTGACATGAGGAATCATGACCATCATGCAATCAATATATTGTGGTTTACATCAAGGTTAAAATGATGGCTGCTGCAGTGGTTAAAAAAATAAGAGCAGATGGAGTGGCAGACAGTGGGTTTCCAGGCCCAAATACTAGTTCAGACTAAATCATCACATCTCTGTATACACACTCCCATGGGTGACCAGGTTACTTGTGCTAAAGACAACAATTTCTATATGAGAGCTCTATCAGGATCTGGGGTGTGGATGGCAGGGTCTAGGAGCAGAGATGTTGGGGCTGGGTCAGGAACAAGAGGCAGAGTCCAAAGTCCAGGCAGGGTCAAAAATAAGCCAAAGCTGAAAATAGTCCAGGGTCAGAACACATACCAAGGAGTCTAGAAGCAAAGCGAGGTCTAGGAAGGGGATGCCAAGTCAGAAACATAGGAATCAGAGGCCAAGCAAGCCAAAGTCCAAGATCAAAGCACATGCCAGATATCCAGGGACCAGAGGCAGGTCCAAGAGGCAAAAGAAGGTCCAAACACAAGTGGCAGGTCAAAGCAAGGGATCAAGGTCCAAGAACAAGAAACAGCACAGAAGGCCATGTTGCTGTAGCAAAAGCTGAGGGGAGAATACTGCTCTTAAATAGCAGTTCTCCCTAGCTGCTTCATCTGTGCTGCATGACTGCTGCATCTGATAGCTTGGTCCTGGTTCTTCCAAGACTCCCATAGCCAGGGCCTGAGTCTGCAAGGAGGCAGTGCCAGCTGCTGCAGCCAGAGGCCTGGTCCTGCAGATCCTCAGAAGCTGTCAAGAACATGGGTGGAAGGCTGTCCCCCCAACTCTGAAATGATGGAGAAAGGCACCTCTCCTTGCTTATTAAATGAAGTCTCTGTGTCTAAATCCAATTTAAAGAAAAAGAACCCTTAGGAGTCTTCAAGTTGCCCAGCAACAATTAGCACAATTATAGTGCTATGATTCCACTTCAAGTTCCATGACAACATCCTGTGGAACCCTGGAGTTTGTAATTTGGTGAGGCACTAGAGCTCTCCAGCAGAGAATTCTAAAGACCCCTCCCTAAACTGTAAATCCCAAGATTCCATAGGTTGTTTCCATAGCAATTAAAGTGGAATCATAGTGCAATGATTGTGTAGTATGAAAGAGCTCCTGGACCATACTGTGTAGGGTGAGCAGCCACACTGTTCATGTGGTTACAGTCTTTTCCACTATGAGGAGTAAAATTACAGCATTCCCCCTGCCAAATTTGTATCTGCGTGCATACAAATATTAGGCCAATGTGTGTCCTCTTTGATTCCTCTTTTGAGAAATGCATTTCTTATTTTTCAGCAGTGCCTAATATACCACATCATTTCTGGATTCATTCTTATAGCCTGAGCACAGTTATGCTTACTTGAAAGTAACTGCACTGTGTTCACTGAAGCTTAGTCCCATACAATCATGCATAGGACTGCACCTTGGGCCAACCTAACATATTTGGCTGTCTGGGGCAAAGAATAAACCTCTATTCCTGATGTAGAAGAAGGGAGAGCATTAGTGGAATCTTATTTCAGCACTGGTAATAAGGAAGTATCCTCTACCATAGTACACACATGTTGGAGGGTATGCATGTTAGGGAGATGCTGAGGAAGAAGCAATATTGCTAAGCCCAACAGAGATTTGGACATTATCATACTAGCATCTAAAACTGTTGTAATTCCGCGAATGAGGATAGTGGAAACATCATGGCATTATTACACTTATTATTGCATGTTGCTGTAATTGCATTAAAGAACCACCATGGAATGACAATGACACAATGACCACTAGTGCTTTAAGAACAGGAGCTTATTTCTGTGATTTAGCAAGGACAAGATTTTGACTGTTCTCACAAGGAGATGTGAGTGCACTTAAAACTTTTTTAAAAATATTAATAACCAAAGTAAATGAACAGGCAAGCACTGAAACAAACCTAAAAACGTGCAAACTAAATGTGACACTTAATAAAAAGAGTATCCTGTGCTTCATTTTCACGTTATCACCCAGATGTTTTCTTGCTGAGGACTGCCCATTCACTCTGTAATCTCACAATTACAATGGTATGTGGTTTCACATGCCATCAATACCATTAAAAAAGAGATACTGAAGAAATATTCACAGCTTGTCCAGTGAATTGGAAGAAATGTCTCTTTTGCAGCCAGAGCATACTGTAACCACACAAAGACAATGACATTGTGTGATAGTAGGACCCATCCATGCTACTGTGGCATCGTAATCCTGTGACTTTTGCCATCTCTGATAATGTCCTCTATGTTCTACCAGTGCCATGCAGAACCTTAGCAGGGTTGCCAGGTAAAATAAGGGACAGGGAACCTGTCCTTTTAATACTTGTGTTGAAAAAGGACAACAAGGGCAGCAGCATCAGCGAAGAGCAGCTCACGGAATCGATAGTTTAGAGTCTTAGTGCGAGCCCTCAGATGGCTTAAGTTAAACAAGCTACCATCAGTACGGTAATGTAACATCCTGCTTTGCAACAGCTGCAGAGCTGTTTGGGCTGGAATTCAACCTGAAGAAAACGGAAGTTCTTTACCAGCCTGCACCACAGGATGAACACCACCATCCCCACATTGCCGTAAGCAAATCTGTAAGTCCGTTCAGCAGTTCACCTACCTGGGAAGCATCATCTCCTCAGATGCCAAGATTGACAAAGAGATCGATCACAGACTAGCAAAAGCATATAGTGCATTTGGAAGACTTTTCAAAAGAGTCTGGAGTAACAAAGACCTGAGGCGAAGCACAAAAAACAATGTGTATAGAGCCATTGTCTATTCTCCTTTATGGGTCTGAAACATGGGTCACCTATTGCCACCACTTACGACTCCTCGAATGCTTTCATCAGCGCTGCATATGCACAATCCTAAGTATACATGGGACTGAGTATGTGATGAATGTTGCTGTTGGAAGCAGGGATCACCAGCATTGAGCAAGCAGGGATCACCAGCACTGAGGTCATGATACTGAGAACACAGCTGCGCTGGGCAGGGCACGTTTCTAGGATGGAGGACTATTGCCTCCCAAAAATAGTACTCTACAGTGAACTCGCCACGGCTCAGCGTAAGAGGGGCGCTCCAAAAAAGCAATACAAGGACTCCCTGAAACAACATCTCAGACTCGACCAAATTGATCACAAACAATGGTCCGCCCTGGCCTCACATCGGGAGGCATGGAGACGCACTATCCACAATGCTGCAGCCTTATTTGAGAACTCACGCCAAACAAGTCTTGAAGAGAAACAACAACGCAGAAAGAATCACAACCCAGAAACATCACCCAAGGAGACCTTCTGCTGTGCTTTCTGCAACCAGACTTGTTTATCTCAGATTGGCCTTTTTAGTCATCAGCGCACTTGCAGAAAGTGTGGGATGAGTCCTTCCTGAATCTTCGTTTGCGAAGAAAAGCCAAAGAGAGAGAAAGTGAAAAAGGAATTTCAACATGTGTTGGCTTGCTATATCTCAGCCAAACTATAAACTGAATCAGCAAGGCACAGTTTCTTACTCTTTTGCACAAATGCAATAATAGCAGCAGCTGCAGCAGAATGAGTAAAAATAGAACTAGAAGAACCTGAAATTGTTTTGGCTGTAAAAAAGAAATAAGTACTTAAACCCTGCCAGCAGGGACTGGGAAATTACTTACTGATGAGCCAGTTTGGAAATGCTGTAGTAGGCAAAATAAACAGTGCTGGAATCAAGACAAGCCACAGTAGCCTTGTAACAGTCCACACTAGAAAAGCTGGTGGTGTGATAGTTGCAGTAGTTTAGCAGCCGTGTCATTTGGATTCTGTATAATAATCAGTGAGAGGGGGAAATGAGATTAATTTATAAGCTGGCATGGAAACAACTAACTGTGTGTCGCAAAAAAAATAAATAAAATCAAACAAGTAATGATCCTGTGGGGACACCTAGTGAATATCCTTCTCTTGGTCCTTGTATAATTTAAAATATTTTTGAAACCTTGTATGAATGCAAAGAAACTTGACACAAATAGGTTTGGAGAAGTTTTACTCTCTCAAGTCAAATTCCAGTGTATTTCAAGATAGTAAAATGCCTCCAAAGAGAACCATGTGTAGGGTGTAAGAAGAAGAGCACTTAAGTCTGCTTTCTCCAACCTGTTTCTTTTTTGGTTGGTTCGAAAAACTCCAAGAATTTTTTTTTTTTTTTTACCCAGATATGTCTTTTTGGGGAACAAAGATAAAACCCTAATCTCCAGTACATTTTGTGAAAGCTTTTATGTCCCATGTTCATTTTTTGTTTTCAAAAATAAAATGATGGGCATTTACAGTACAGTAAATCCGCTTCCCTAAACAAGTTTTGGTTTCGGGGGTGGGGATTCCACTTCTTATTATTGGAACCAAAAAACAACAACAACCCATGTTAACAAAAAAAACCAAAAGGTTCCTTGGGTTGGTGTTGTTGGGAAAATGCAATGTCCATTTCCTCTCTGCTTAGCCAAGCAGTGAGATGTTTCAGAGTTTGCAGCAAAAACGTGGGCTTTGAGCAAAACTTGCATACCTCTGGTAAAAGATTTCAATAAAAGCTAAAGGTTTCTTTCATAGCTTTTATTATAAAGAAAAGGGAATAACAAGTCAAAATAAAAGACAGAAAGCATTCATCCCTGCTTCTGTATGCTCCAAGGCTTCTTGAGAACTAACAAAGGGAAAATGGAGTTTCAAGCTCCTGGCACCAAAATCCCTCCCTGCTTATATATTATAATTCTTCTCAAGGCACCCAACTTTTTTGAGGGGAAATAAAACTTAAACTACTTTCGTTTCTGCTCTTCTTACCCCGAAGGACAGAAAACAGAAACCAAAACATCAAAAGACAGATTTATGACTTCTTAACAAAGCTAGCTGGCGCCTCTTTGCCTGGTGATCAAAATTACCAAAAGAGGGGGCATAGATTTCTAATCAAAACACTTATTTTCCCTGACACCCCTCTAATTTTTCATCCAGGCAAATGCATTTTACACTTCAGACATTACACCCAGCTTGTTGCACAAATAGTTATGTTTGATTTGACCTAATGCTTTGGTAAACAAATCTGCCACATTCTCTTCACTAGGACAATAAACCAAATCAACTTTGAACAGATTCCCTAACATTTTGAAATTTTACAGCAACATGTTTAGTCCTGTTTTTCACCCCCTGTGCAGTTGCCATTGTTATACAAGCTTGAGAATCTTCAAAAACTTTAATAACCCCTGAAATTGGGATACCCAAAACACTAAAAATCTGCTTCAAAAAAATAAATTCAATGACCAGGCTCGACAGAGCTGCAAATTCCGCCTCTGCAGAAGTTAAAGCAATAGTTGACTTTTTTTTATCCCCAATCAATTAGATTTTCTATCGGAAATTTCGTTGGTGTTATCAGCATCTATAAAAGCTTTTAGCTCATGACAACCTTGTGAACTAATTATTACACCATGATTTATGGTTCCACATAAATATCTGAGCAACCTCTTCAAACCTTGCCAATCAAGTTGGGTTGGCTTTGACACTTTCTTGGACAGAATATTAACAGCATATTCAATATCGGGGCGAGGCCATTTTGCAATGTACAACAAACTTCCAATTACAGAATGAAAAAGATCAGGATATTCAAACAATCTATTATCTGTAATACTTATGAATCTGAACACATAGGAGTTCTTGCAGGTTTACATTGAGACATGTTACAAAGATCTAGGACCTTTTCAATTTTCTGAACTTGGCTCATCTTAAAATCACCATTTTCAAGCGTTTGGAAATCCACTCCCAAATAGTTTTTAATTTGACCAAGGTCTTTAAGTTTGAGCCTTGAACCTAGTTCTTCTTTAAATTTCTGCACTTGAATGTCAGTTTGAGTAATTAAGCATAAATCATCTACAAATGCGATGAGGATTTCATAATTCTGGTTGACACCTCTTGTGTACAAACATGGATCAGTAATGCTGTTCTGAAAACCAACATTTTTCAGCTGTTCATCCAAACATAGGTACCAACACCTCCCACTTTGCTTTAATCAATACAAAGCCTTTTTAAGTTTGTACACATGATCTGGTCCCCCACTGTGAAATCCAGGAGCTTGTTCAACATATATGCACTCATCCAGTGGGGCATTCAAATAGACAGTCTCTATATCAAAGTGATTAACGTTGAGCTTATGCAGGCTTGCAACAGACAAAGCAATTTTAATACTTTGTGCTCTGACAGTGGGGGCAAAAACTTGATCATAATTCAGATACCTTATCTGTGAATATCCTTTTGCCACCAAACGTGCTTTGTAATTAACATTGCCATCATGCATTTGTTTCTTTTTGTACACCCAGCGACAACCTATAGCTTTTTGCCCTGCTGGCAATGGCATAATATCATAAACCTGATGATTTTTAATGGATTGCATCTCACTGTCCATTGCCTGCTGCCACTTCTGTTGCTCATTTTGAGGCAACTTCAGGACATCAGCAAAACTGTCAGGTTCAAAAGTCACTTGACACACTTTTACATTTTGCACAGTGAATCTCAGAGGAGGCACTCTCCTTGTCTCTCTGTCAGAGCATCAGGGAATGACAGGCTCAGCTTGATCACTATCAGAATCTGCATTTGATGCATTTTCTGTATCAGAGGACTCCTGCTTTGAACCTCCCCCTCCCAATTTTGGGGAACTGCCAATGCCTGTCCAGCAGCCTGTTGTTGCTGCTGGCTAGGCTGGGTCTCATCCACAAGTGAAGGCAAAATTACTTCTGTGTTAGAGTGTACATGATTCCAGTTAGCATGTTCCTCGAACTCAGCACTTCTGGGAATCAAAACCTTCCCATCCGGGAAGCCGAAACGCCTTGCTTTGCTAGCCTGTTCATAGCCTAAAAATCTCAGTCTCCTAGCTTTAGGCTCCCCTTTTTTTCTGATTGCCTTGGGGATATTTACCCATGCATAGGATCCAAAGTTCCTAATGTGCTTTACAGATGGCTTTTTGCCATAAAACATGAAAAAGGCGTATTTGAGACCACAGAACTTGGCACGTGGTTACTCAGATAATTAGCTGTGAACATGGCTTCTCCCCAGTACTTCTGTTCAATGTTTGCATCAAACATCAGACTATCTTTAATTGTCTGCAAGACGCCAATTTTTCTCTCTGCCACTCCATTCTGACTGGGGGGAAAAGGAGCCGTCAGCCTGCGGAAAATTCCTTTCTGCTTTAGCCACCTCTGGAACTCATTTGACATGAATTCCCCTCCCCTATCTGACTGGAGTGATGACAGCTTCTGAGAGAAATGTCTCTCAACATAAGCTACCCAATTTTTAAAAGTCTGAAAGGTTCATCCTTACTCTTGAGTAAAAATATGAAGGAAAAATGACTGAAATCATCTACGAGAAATAAGACATACTGGGCTCCTGCCAAGGATGTTGGATAGGGGCCAGTCAGGTCCATATGGATGAATTCAAGGATTCTCTCAGACTTTCTGTCACTATGCTTGGGAAAGGGAAGGATCTTTGATTTCGATCACTTACAAACTTGACAAACCAGGTACCTCTGACATCCCCTCAGATTCAGCCCATCTACCATTTCAGGCATCTGCTTAAGAACTTTAAAGCTAGCATGGCCAAATCTCTGATGCATCAAGTGCACATGCATGGGTGAATTGTCATGCATGGGTGAATTCACCATCGCAGTATTAGTTTTAGGTTCTTGTACACAATCATACATGTAATACAATTGGTTATGAAAAACACCGTCAGCCAAAATGGCACCATCTTTCAAAACAAAACATTTGTTCCCCTTAAACTGTACTTCACAGCCTTCCTGTGTCAACTTGGCAACAGAAAGCAAGCACATTTTTAAAGAAGGAACAAACTGAACATTTTTTACATCCATGTTCAAACATTGTATAACACATGTACCTTCACCCAAACATTCTGACTTGGACCCATCAGCCAAACTCACATTTGAAGGGTTGGTCAATTTACAGTCCTTAAAATTGTCCTTATAATTGGAAATATTTTGATTACAGCCAGAATCGAGGGCACGGTAGCTTACCAGCCGGGGCTCTACAAATGGTTCCATCTCAGCAGCTCTCCACAGGCATTCTCAAATTCCAGGATTTTATGATCCCCTCTGTACTGGCTTGTCAGCTTTTGCCAGGCGCAGAAAAAGAATCTCCAACAGCTTCAAAAAAGCTTCCAAAATTAAATCCACAGTCAGGATTCACACCAGAGTAGCAAAATTGCCCACTTTGCCACTTGTTAAGAGCCCCTCAGCTTGGACTCAAACAATCTGCGGCCATAAAATGCTTTCACAAATGTCGTCTGCAAAAGCCTTCAATTTATAATCCAATCCTTTGACTCTTGATCCTTTAATTTTCTTGTTTTCTCTTATGTTGTTATTTAATATCTCAATTACTACAAGAAATAGCAACGGTGACAAGGGACATCCTTGTCTCGTTCCCTTTCTTATTTTTATTTTCTCTGTCTTCTCACCGTTTACCAAAATTTCTCTAGCCCACATTTTACAAGCTTGTTTGCAAGAATGTCATGGGGAACCTTGTCAAAGGCCTTCTAGCTTTTTATAATATATCGAGGTAAAGCCATCCGGGCCTGGCGCTTTGTCTAACTTTAATTTTTTTATATAGTTTCTGATATTTCCATTATTGTAAAGTTTTTGTTGAGTATGTCTTTTTTCATATCCGACAACCTAGGTATTTTTTGTTCTTCCAAATATCTATTTATTTTTGCTTCAAGTGAACTAACCATAGACTTTTCCTTGTATAGATCCGAATAGAATTCATGAAAGCATTTTTAATCAATTTTTGTTTGGTCACAATCTTGTCCTTATATTTCATTTCTGTAATTATTTTATTTTCTCTTAACTTCTTTAACTTCTGGCTCAGCCACTTACCGGGTTTATTTGCTGACTCAAAGTGTCTTTGCTTAGCCAAATGCATTTTTTGCTCAATTTCTATAATTGTTTATGATTACATTTTTTCCTTTAATATACTGATTTCATATTTGAGTTTTTTATTTTCTGGTTAGAATCATAGAATTGCAGAGTTGGAAGAGACCACGAGGGCCATCCAGTCCAACCCCCTGCCATGCAGGAAATCACGATCAAAGCATCCCCGACAGATGGCCATCCAGCCTCTGTTTAAAGACCTCCAAGGAAGGAGACCCCACCACACTCCGAGGGAGTGCGTTCCACTGCCGAACAGCTCTTACGGTCAAAAAGTTCCTCCTCATGTTGAGGTGGAATCTCTGTCCCTGGAGCTTGCACCCATTGCTCCGTGTTCCAGTGTCTGGAGCAGCAGAAAACAAGCCTGCTCCATCCTCAGCGTGACATCCCTTCAAATACTTAAACAGGGCTATCATATCGCCTCTTAACCGTCTTTTTACCAGGCTAAACATACCCAGCTCCCTAAGTCTCTCCTCATAAGGCATCGTTTCCAGACCTTTCACCATTTTAGTTGCCCTTCTCTGGACACGCTCCAATTTGTCACTATCCTTTTTGAATTGTGGTGCCCAGAACTGGACACAGTATTCTAAGTGAGGTCTGACCAAGGCAGAATAGAGTGGCACTACTACTTCCCTTGATCTAGACACTATACTTCTATTGATACAGCCCAAAATCGCATTGGCCTTTTTAGCTGCCGCATCGCACTGCTGGCTCATGTTCAACTTGTGGTCTACTAGGATTCCTAGGTCCCTTTCGCACGTAGTCTCATTCAGCCAGGTCTCTCCCATCATATATTTATGCATTTCATTTTTCCGCCCTAAATGCAGTACCTTACATTTCTCCGTATTGAATTTCATTTTGTTAGCTTTGGCCCAGCTCTCCAGTCTATCCAGGTCATTCTGAATTTTGATCCTGTCCTCTAGGGTATTAGCTACTCCTCCCAATTTGGTGTCATCTGCAAATTTGAAAAGTATGCCCCTAATTCCCTCATCCAAGTCATTGATAAAGATGTTGAATAGCACTGGACCCAGGACAGAACCCCGTGGCACCCCACTGGTCACATCCTTCCAAGACGAAGAGGAGCCACTGCTGAGCACCCTTTGGGTTCGGCCGCTCAACCAATTACAAATCCATTGAACAGTTAACTTGTCTAGCCCACATTTTACAAGCTTGTTTGCAAGAATGTCATGGGGAACCTTGTCAAAGGCCTTACTGAAATCAAGGTATGTGATGTCCACAGCATTCCCTTCATCTACCAAGCTGGTAACTTTATCAAAAAAAAAAGAGATCAGATTAGTCTGGCATGACTTGTTTCTCTGAAACCCATGTTGACTTTTTGTGATTATGGCATTGCCTTCTAAATGTTCACAGATTCTCTGTTTAATGATGTGCTCTAGAATCTTCCCTGGTATTGATGTCAGACTAACTAGACGATAATTGTTGGGATCCTCTTTTTTCCCCTTTTTGAAGATGGGAACAATATTTGCCCTCCTCCAGTCTGCTGGGACTTCTCCTGTTCTCCAGGAGTTCTCAAAGATTATTGCCAATGGCTCTGAGATTATATTTGCCAGCTCTTTTAATACTCTTGGATGTAGTTCATAGAATCATAGAATCATAGGATCATAGAATTGCAGAGTTGGAAGAGACCACGAGGGCCATCCAGTCCAACCCCCCTGCCACGCAGGAAATCTTGATTAAAGCATCCCCGACAGATGGCCATCCAGCCTCTGTTTAAAGACCTCCAAGGAAGGAGACCCCACCACGCTCCGAGGGAGTGTGTTCCACTGCCGAACAGCTCTTACTGTCAAAAAGTTCCTCCTCATGTTGAGGTGGAATCTCTGTTCCTGGAGCTTGCACCCATTACTCTGTGTTCCAGTGTCTGGAGCAGCAGAAAACAAGCTTGCTCCATCCTCAGCATGACATCCCTTCAAATACTTAAACAGGGCTATCATATCACCTCTTAACCGTCTTTTTACCAGGCTAAACATACCCAGCTCCCTAAGTCTCTCCTCATAAGGCATCGTTTCCAGACCTTTCACCATTTTAGTTGCCCTTCTCTGGACACGCTCCAATTTGTCACTATCCTTTCTGAATTGTGGTGCCCAGAACTGGACACAGTATTCTAAGTGAGGTCTGACCAAGGCGGAATAGAGTGGCACTATTACTTCCCTTGATCTAGACACTATACTTCTATTGATACAGCCCAAAATCGCATTGGCCTTTTTAGCTGCCGCATCACACTGTTGGCTCATGTTCAACTTGTGGTCTACTAGGACTCCTAGATCCCTTTCTCACATAGTCTCATTCAGCCAGGTCTCTCCCATCCTATATTTATACATTTCTTTTTTCTGCCCTAAATGCAGTACTTTACATTTCTCCATATTGAATTTCATTTTGTTAGCTTTGGCCCAGCTCTCCAGTCTATCCAGGTCATTCTGAATTTTGATCCTGTCCTCTAGGGTATTAGCTACTCCTCCCAATTTGGTGTCATCTGCAAATTTGATAAGTATGCCCCTAATTCCCTCATCCAAGTCATTGATAGTTCATCTGGTCCTGGAGATTTAAATTCATAAATGAATGGTTGTTCTCTCATTTTCTCTTCCTTGTTCATTATTTCTTGGAGTAAATTTTTATATTGTCTAGCCTCTTCCTTTCTTTTCTCATATGTCTTTTTTATGAAATAACCACGCATCACGGCTTTGCTGGCCTCCCATATTGTTCTCATAGTTACTTCCTTTGTTGTGTTCTCTCTGAAGTACATCTTTAATACCTCTTTTGCCTCATTTACACTTTGTTCGTTGTCTAACAGGTTTTTGTCTAGGCTCCAGTTATTGTCTTTTCTTCTTTGCAACATTGTTAATAGGATGGGGTTATGATCTGATGTCCATTTTGGTTTAACCTCCATATTTTTGCTCTTCATAGTTATAGTTTTTGAGGCTAGAAACATATCAATCCTTGATGAAGTACAATGTGCATCTGAGTAGAAAGTGAATCCCTTCTCCTCACCATGCTTCCACCTCCAGACATCTATTAGGTCAAACTCCTCCATCATCTCAAAAAATGTTTGTGGTAATTTCCCTTGATTTTTCTTTATTTCTTTGTTTGACATTTTATCCTTTATAGGGTTAATCACCCCGTTCCAATCCCCCAAGAGTAGAACGTTATTCTTTCTAGCATTTGCAATCTCACCTGTCAGCTTCTTGAAAAAGATTTCTTGCTTTTGAATGGGAGTATATGCACCAACTACTAGTATGCTTTGATCTTGTAGTTTGACCTTTATTCCAACATACTGTCCCTCTTGATCTTTAAATATTTCTTTTGCTGGATATTTCCTATTTATATAAATTGCAACCCCCTTTTTCTTCTTTGTATTGGATGATATGAAAAGTTGACCTAATTTGGAATTTCTTAAAAATTTGATATCTCGTTCTCTTATACGTGTCTCCTGCAGAGATATTATATCCATTCTTAATTTCTCTAGGTAATGGAAAATGTGTCTTCGTTTATGACTTGGATTTAAGCCTTTTACATTCCACGACATTATTTTTGTATCCATTTTTATGGTCTATTAATTATTATTTATCCTATTTTGTTTTTTATTCAGATTTCCTCTTCTTCTTCTTCCTCATTTTCCTCTTCTGTCTCTGTTTTATCTGTGTTATCTTCCAATTTGTTATCCTCTCCTACTTCTCCTTCCTCTTCTTCTAAATCTTGATCTTCTAGTTCTTCCTTGTTTCCTTCTTCTTTCCTTTTACTTTGCTTTCCCTTCTCAGTTAACAATTTTTCTTTGTTTCCTTTATTCCTTTTTTTCTTTTTAGCTAGCTTTTTACTAAATTTCTTAGCTTTTTGTATTGAATTAATTTTATATCTTTTACTTTGGTATGTAAAAGCCACTCCTTCTATCCTCTCCCACCTGTACTTTATTTTATTTTCCATTAAAAGTTTCATCAGGAATTTGTATTCCTGCCTTTTTTTTTTTTTGAGAAGTTGTGGTGGTATGTCTTTGAACACTTTTAACTCTTCCTCACCAATTTTCAACTTTTCTTCGTAGCTTTTCTGTATTACCTTGTCCGTAGTTTTTGCTCTTGTAAAGCATACCACAACATCTCTTGGGAGCTTTCTTTCCTTTGCCACTACAGAACTGATCCTGAATATCTTATCTATTTGTGCTTCTAAATTTTCTTGAGTTACATTTATGGTGGAATCAACCTATCTTCCAGATTTTCATTTTCCTTCTCAGTTAGTCCCCTTATCTTTAAGCACTTCTCTCTATGCCTCAATTCATTCATTAGTAATGCATGCTTTTCCAATTGTTGTTCTTGTGTTAATGTGGTAGTAGTTTCTTCTAATTCTTGTGTCTTGGCATGTATTTCATGCACCTCCTTTTTTATTTGGTCCATTTCTGCTGTTAATTTTTCCAATTTCTTCCCAAAGTTGTTCAGTTCTTTCTTCAGGTTGGCTTTCATTTCTGCTCTCATCTCTTTCATCTCTTCCCAGATTTCTTGTCTCATCTTTTTCATTTCTTTCCTCATCTCGTCTAAAATGATTGAGCTAAATTTCGTGGCTTTGCTGGGTCCTTCCATTAATGGTCTCCTTTGCATTATTACTTGTGTCTGGGCCTGAGTAGCCTTCCTTGTTCCTGTTGCCATTATTCTATATCTCTGTATTTCTCAATCGTTATATGATGTACTTTTTAAAAACTCTTCTATGTATGATATCTTTGAAATGTTCTTTTATTTTTTGTAGTTTGTACTCTTTATTGTATTTGTTGTATTTTTATTATTATTTTCCAGCTCTTATTTATCTACTTGCCTATATGTGTTCTCTGTTTCCTTTATATTTTTGTTTGTTATCAGGATTTGTTTGTTATATAATTATGTCTGTATGTATATTTTTATGCACATGAATATATATAGATTATTCCAATATTTAGTACACCGTATTAATAAACTCGTCTTACCAATGAATCATTCCCAATTTCATCACAGAAAGATTCCACAAATACAAAACCACTCTAATTATTTATAGTCAATTTTGAATTGATTACTATAGGTGATTCTAGATCAGTTCTGTGTTGATTACTGCAAACAGTTATCAAATGTTTTTAATAATATGAATATATACAGTTCTTATTTCCCTTTTAATCTATAATCTCCATATAAATTTTAGTAGAACTGATATTTCATGCCACTAAACACTTCATTACATATATGGTCTGTTTCAATTAAATTAAATTGATTTGATTCACTCCTTACTTCAGAGAAAGAGAAAAACCAAGAATATTATTATAGAGTATTACTATAGTTCAGCTTCTAAATTTATTTGATTTCAGCCTCTGACCTCAAAAATCAAATTATACTTCCTTAATTTTCTATCAGTTTTTACCCCAAAACCACCATGCCCAAAATGTATTTAGTATACAATAATATATATATGGTATATAATATATATATGGTTTATAATACTTGGTTAATCTTATTTGCCTCTAACAAACTGTTCAAATAGGTTTCTGCTAAGTTTATACCACTTTTTTCCTTTCTTTCTTCTTCTCTATAATCTGTAATCTTTTTCTCTCCTCTTTGTATATTGTTCTCTTTGTATGTTGTCCACTTCTCTGTTTTCCTTATGTTTCTTCCTTCTCCCTTCCACAAATTATGTAGTCGGGATTCTTTAGTCCGTTTAGTGGAAAAAAGTTAAGTTGTAAACTGTTCTCTTCCCTCCTTGCTTCCATTTACTATTACTCTGTTGCTATGTTTCTCTATTACTTCTTGTAAACCTTATTGCTTTTTTACTGTCTCTTTCTGTACTCTTTCTGTATTTGTCTCCCACCTTATCTCTCCCAGTTCCTTTTTCTTCCAATTCCACAAGAGGAAGAGTTTTGAATAGCAGACTGCCAATTAAACTCAAAATATAAGATGTAAGGAGGTTCCAGAAGTTGACCGTGATTAGGAAATCGCCAAATATGGCACTGCAGTCTCCCAACTCTTCTGGAACAGTATCGGCAGGGGGACAGCATCATCCAAAATGCCCCCCCTGCTGCACAGCAGCCTTGCAACGGGGACGAGGCTGCTTGCATTACAAATCGCCGTCTGAAAAAGTCCATAGTTATTCAGATCATTATAGATGGGAATTCTTTAAGTTGTATCACCCAGAGCTAGTATGTTGTAGTGGTTTGAATATTGGTCTGGGACTCTGGGAGACCAGGGTTTGAATCCCCTCTTGGTCATGGAAACCCTTAGGACTTTATCAGAAGTGGCAAAAATTGCATGATTATGTTATGGTAGCACAAATGGTTTCTGCTATCGCATGATGTTGTCATGTTCACATGGTTAATCTGTGCTCCAGCCACAAATAAAGCACTGCTTTTCATTGACGGACAAGCTGTCAATAGCCCTCAATATCACACTTTTCGCGTTATTGAAAAGTGTGCAAAAACACATCCTGCCGCAATCCTCTTTCCCCCCTCCCCATTTCCGGTGAGAAAATGACCAGGTCAGAATGTGAAAACTATCCACAGGACACACTTTTTATGAACTGTCCCAGTTTGTATGTACATTTTTAGGTTTGTTTAAGTGTTTGTGTGTTTGTTTACTTTGCAAATTAAGGGGGGGTTGTGTGTTTTTAAATGTACTTGTGTCTTCTTGGGAGAACTGCTGAAATCTTGCCCATGCTAAATCACGGACGTAAATTCCCATTCTTAAAGTGTTAGTGGTGGTCGTGTGATAATTCTGTGGTGGTTCTTTTGCACTAATACAGCAATGTGAGATAATGAATGTAATAATGCCACTATGGTTCTGATTTCCTCATTCATGGAATTACAGTGCTTTTAGACACTAGTCTGATAAAGTCCTCAGCCTCAGAGGAAGGCAATGGCAAGCCTCTTCTGAATAAAACCCTGTAATAGTTTCACTTTAGGATTATCTTAAGTCAACAACAACTTGAAGGTGCACAGATCACTCAGAAACTTGAAATCTGGGCATTTCTCTCTGCCAGAAAATGAGAGAAGTGCATTCTGTGACTGTCTGCTAGCTAGTCCCCCAGCATAGTTACAATGAGGGTTTTTTCCCCTTACTACGGTAATTCTAAAGTGCCTACACAGTTCACAAATTAAAAGAAAGCATAGGCTCCTCATCTAAAGGACTGGACACAGCGGAAGATGGGTGGAAAGAAAAAAGGAAAAGAAGTTCTGGTGGTACCAAAAGAAAAACATGAGTTGTTCAGACACATTTCGTGTAATTTGGGCCAAGCTGTTTTGTTTTTGTTTTTTTACTACAGGTCAACCTCCTTATCCATAGTGTATATGTTCCAAGACCCCTTGTAGATACCTAAAACCATGGATAATAGGGAACCCTATTATTTTCAATGAGAAGAATGCTGAAAGTTGACTATTGAATTGCACTGGAAGACCTAGAAATGCCTAGAGAGAATTTTTTTTCCCCGGATGTGGATAAGTGAAACCATGGATACTGAACCCATTTATATGGCAGCTAAAGTGCATTGTGTTGTTCTTCCTTAGAAAGAGCTGATACAACCTGCCTGATTATAAGAGTTGGTGTGGTCTTCCTCTTGCTTTTTAAAATCTAGGGCAAATCCCAGTTGGAATGGCAGTCTTCTTGGTAGAAACTGGTTCCATAGAAGTAATCTCATTGTGGCCTCTTGCTTTCTGGATTGCAGTGTAATTGAGACAGGTCTTCCCCACAATATTATTTTTCTTAATTTTAATTTATGGGTTTATATCCCACCTGGTTTTAAATCCAAGTAATCTCTTTTGTTCCTGCTCAGACCTTGGAGATTTTTGGCAATTACTACCAATAAAAATATATATAATAAGAACAGCACAGCTAACAGGATGTATCAATAGATCCCCCATTCCATTCCTGTCACAGATTTTCCTGTGTGAGACAAGGTGCCCCATTTCGCTGGCGAGATCCCAGCGTCAATGGGAGGTCCCTGCCAGAAAGCTTCCAGGTGAGATCAGAACATCAAGGTAAATGACATACTTTTTATGACCCTCCCCGGCTTACTTGTACCTTATAAAGTGTGTTTTTGTGCTTGGTGTCACATTTTTGGTGTTCTTTTTATTTTTATTTTTGAATTTATTACACTCGCGTCTTCTCACAATTAAAAAAAAAAAAAAAAGAATCCACAGGATTTCAATCCAGGAACTGAATGGAGCTCCATTAGATCTCTGTTTACTCTTGAGCTGCCTGACCAAGGGGAGAGGAGGTAAGGGGAGAGTCATTGTGACGGGACTTGGATGGGACAGGGACGGGAGTGGAGTGGAGACTGTGGGACAGGAATGCTTTTTGCGTTCCCGTCTGATAATCTCTTAAGACTGGGAGATCAGGATTTGAATCATGGCAACTCTGGGTGACCTTGGGCAAATCATATTTTCCTAGCCTAAGAGGAAGGCAATGGCAAACCTTCCCTGAATAAATCTTGCCCAGAAAAACTAAAGCCGCCATAAGTTGGAAGATACATAACAACAAATGCTAATGAGAGCGCACAAACTCACAGCTTCCATGTCTTTGCAGGCACTCCTTTTCCCTGTTTTTTGTATCCAGTGTATATAAGATAAGCAAAGGTTGTCTTACATTTCTTAACATTTAGCAAGGGCATTAACAAACAATCAGAGCAACATAGCACTTCCAACTGAGAATTTTGTGCCATGCTTGTATGTCAAAGTTGTGTAACAAGCTGTTATACAGTATTTCAGTTCTTCCCACAATTACTCCTACAATGTAGAAGAATTCCCATGGCATTATGGTACAGTTCAAAAAAAAAATGGTTGCACCTCTTCTCCCTTGTAAAAACTCAGTCATCCGTTAAACAATTATTGTGAGAAAATGCATGGGCCTTAGTAAATATAAATTAGGTAAACCAACCAGTGGAAAGCAAACATAAAAGTAAACCAACACTTAGATGGTGTGTATTGGGTTTAACATTCAGAAATTACAGGTCCGTCGCTCTCCCCCCCCCCATATCTGTGGCAGATACATTCCCACACTTACTATTTATAAATGAAACAGTGGATAATAGCAAACCCTATTAAAATAAAGGACTTCTGGTACAAATATACTAAGGAGTTATGCTGGAGGACCTAGCAATTCCTAGGATACCTCTCTCTGCATTTTCCAATGCAACTCTATGGTATGTGTCCCTATTTTTTCAGTCACAGATAACTGAAACCATATTGGTCCCATGGATATAGGGAGCAACCTGGATTCACCTCTAAACTTTTTTTCTGTCAAGTTCTATACAATTTACCCAAGTAATGGGTAAAATAAGACTACATTTCGATACCCAGATGGTAACTAATACAACACGAACAGCAAGATGATTAAGATGAGGCAACTAGTACTGCTGTGGTCAATCAATTCACCAGATAATTCTTATTTCAGAAAAAGTGTTTCCCGCAAGTGCATATGCCAATGATTAATCAACCATAATGAATAAACACAGTGTAAGTCAAAATGGAATATATTCTACTCAAATATAAATCAAAGGGGGTAATATTTCATGTTAATATGAGTAGGAACAGAGCCAGCATAACATAGCGGTTTGAGCATTGGCCTGTGACTCTGGAGACGAGGGTTCGAATCCATACTCAACCATGGAAACCCATTGGTTGATCTTGGGCAATTCATGCTCTCTCAACCTCAAAAGAAGGCAAAGACAAGCCCCCTCTGAACAAATCTTGCCAAGAAAACCCTGTGATAAGTTCACCTTAGGGCTGCCATAAGTTGAAAACGACATGAAGGCACACAACAACAACAGCAGTCTGTAGGAAGTACATTATAGTTACACACATAGCTGCTCAGGCATGCTGCAACTCAAAGAATGAGTAAAACACTGAGAAAATGAGCTTCCTAAGGGAGACAATGACACAATTGTGGTGCCACTTCAGAAAAAGTGCTATCTCACCAAATGAGTCTGATTTAAAAGGGGGAAAAGGGGGATTTGAATCTTAATGGTGGAGAGTTCCATATGGATGAAAGTGGTCTTTCAAATAACTGAGGCCCAGACAGATTAGGATTTGGGTACCTGACACTACCCCCAATGTTGCTGGACTACAATTCCCATCAATCCCACTGCCTTACTGCACTGGATGAGAACTGTATCCTGACAAATTATAGTTTCCAAGGTTAGGAAACATCAGTTTAGGGCTTTGAAGGTCAACTCAAGGTTCCGGAGACAAAAGAGAGTCTCCTGACCAGATGGATTTTTCATAAGCTAAGCAGAGTCAGTGTTAAGGTTAGGGGGTAGAGTTAGGCTCCTAAAGAGCTGCTAACAGTGTTGAACTAGATGAACCAGTGGGGTGACTCAGCTTTTTGTGTTACTTATAGTCTTTGGTCCTCTGGGTGGTTTGCTGATACAGCTGGTGTGATGAAATCACCAGCCGCGTTTACCTCAACACTCAGCCTGGCAACCTGTCACTGCCACCATACCTTCAGATCCCCCTTTGAAATACCTTAACTGGACTGGGGTCTGAGTCTTATGTGGATAGATTATGTATAAGTGTGGTTTCTGTTGGTTAGCATAGCTATTACCCTTGTCTACTGAGTGGAATAAATCATGATGAGTCTGGAACTTTTAACAAAACAAACTGGCTGGTTTATTATATTCAAAGTTACAAACTTCAACTGTTCAATATTCTCTGCATAACATTGTTTCTGGTTCTTAACTCCACTATTTGTTACTTATGTTGACAGACAATTTATTGAGCTGAAGGCTCTATAACTTCAGTCTTTTGACCAATGCAACCAAATTATGTGCATATGTGACACTCTCATTATCTTTCAGACAATAGACTCATCCACTCACTCTCTCAACTGTTCAGCACAACTTCAACTAACTTCAGCACCAACTCCAACTGACTTTTTAAACTGGTATTCACTCATTTCATACTCTCAGAAAACCCCTCCCATCACAGTTGCCTGTGGTGGGAATGGCTCCCACATTCTCTCATCTCATTCGTTCAGATGCCCCTCCCATCACAACTCCCTGTGTTGGGATTGGTTCCCTCATTGCTATGCATTTCAACTCTAGTTCTCCACCATTCCAAATCTATGGGTTCTGTATCCACAGATTCAACCAATCATGGCTCAAAAATAGTTGGCGGGGGGGGGGAGGAATCTAAAAAGCAAACTTTGGATTTTGCCATGTTATATAAGGGATGCCATTTTACTACTCCATTGTATATTATGGGACTTGAGCATCCATGGATTTTGGCGTCCACCGGCAGTCCCGGAACCAAACACCAATGGATACCAAGGGCCCACTGTATATGCAATTGATTAAAAGAGACCACAGGAATAGAAGGGAACTGATCCAATTAATGGTACCAGTTCTTCTGAGAATGATGTTTGCTGTTTGTGTCATAACCCAAGCAAATACCTTCTCTGTGGCATTTCCACAGCATTTTTCATTATATGGCTATTACAGTCCCCAAAGTTTCTTCAGTTCCCTATCAGGACAGCAACTGTATAACTGAATGATATGTCTAGAGTCTCTTTTTTTAATTAGTGATGCCCAAGAGACTGTTTATGGCAGCAGTAATTAAGGGACTGGAGGCCATATTTCTGTCTAATTAAAGCTTGCCTTCAAATTGACTCCCCTATGAAGAAAGTTGCCACAAGCTTAATGAGAAGAAATTACCTTCGAACATAAACACTCTAGCTCTGTGGTACCTGGAAGAAAAAGAATGAGCACAAAAAATGTAATCACTCCCCAAACTCATTAGCCTTGCAATTTACAGATCTCGTTAAGTTTGAATTGGGCTCTGACCCAATGGTGGAATTAGGGTGGTGCGGAGAAGCCAAACCAAACCAGTTGACACTGTCAGAGGAAGGGGTGACACTGACTTGAGTAACTCCTCAGCTCTGACCACCCTGTTGCATATCCAGTCATCATGTCAGAAATACATGTCAGCATAGTCGTTTGGACCTCTTTTCCACTGAATCCTGTTCTTGACACTTCATTTGCCTAAGATGAGAGCTGACTGTAATATTACTGTGCCAGACTAATCTCAGCTTGGGGATACTGGGAGGTGTCCTTTCCTTGTGAACAAATCATAAGTGATAGATACTCTAGCTATCTGTTACACTTTATCTAAAGACCTTGGCTTACTTTTTCACTTGGCTATAGATATGAAGCTGCAACATTTATATGTCACATTGTGAATCATGTGCATGCATTTAAAGCTATAGTTGTAATACTTAAATTTTGGGAGTGGGAGTATTGGCTTTTTCCCAGTTGCTGTTTCTAAAAACTCATACACAAAGAACCAGTGGGATGGTTCCATTAATGGAATTTCTTCAGTGGAAACAGGAGAAGGATGATCCCTATTCCCCACATCCCCACCCCCCATGCACACCAAAACTCACTCTAGAAGGTTAGGAAACCCTCCTGAGGCAGTTTGTGGATGATATGAAGGGCTGTGGTGAGAGAAGAGGAAAGAAATTTCAGTTGCATTAGAGGTGTCTATGTATATGTAGGCCATATAGGGAAATGTGCCTATACTACCTACCAAAGAGCCTTACCAGTCTCTGAGGAAAAGCGGAAAAGCAGCAGGAACATTCCATCTTTCCTGCTGCCTTCCCACATGGTGTCATTGTTTTTTCATTCCAGTCCCATAAAGGACCAAGGTAAAACCATGCCTTTTTGCTAACCAGAAAAAAAAATTGCAAAAAGGTGCAAAAATGGGACCAGAATGAAAGGACGCTGGAAAGACATCAGCATCATGCAGGAAGGCAGCAGGAAAGACGGAATATTCCTGTTGCTTTGCTGCTTTTCCTTGGAGTGCAGTAAGGCTCTTAGCCTATTTGGAATTGAATTAAGGTAAATCTCTTTTGTCATGTTTGTTTTCTCAAATGAAAAAGATTCCCTGAGAGACAGCAGAGTAGATGTACTAAGTATTCAGGTAGTCAAAGATGTACGACTACATATGAGGAAGGAGAATGAGGACAAACAAGTTACCATAGCTCCTCTGTTGTTGCTGTTGTCATAATCCATGTTAAGATAGAATGTCTTCAGAAAATGCCTTTTCTATCTGTTACTCTAAGAGGTGGGAGGTACATTAGAGTCCCACTCGTGATGCCAAATTCTCCTTTAATATTTGGGGAAATTATTTGCTCAGGTAGGAGGCCTGTGAGAGGAGAGTAACTTCAGGGAGCTGTCCACCTATGTATACCAGTACTAACTGTTGAGGAGGCTCCAGTTAAAGTAAAAAAAAAAAGTATTTTATTGGAATAATGCAAAAAGTAAATTAACATACACAACATACATTCTTATGGACCATGCAATGCTATAGCAAACTAAGGCAAAAAGGTTGGATAGAGAGAGAGGTCTGGGAAGATAAGATGATAGTTGCCAGTCTTGAAGAGAAGAGAGTTCCATGCGGACAACATACCTAGACTGGCATCTGTGGGTGGTACAGAATGACAAGGCCAAACCGTATCATACCTCGGCTGTGACACACTTAGCTAAGGTTGGAACTATGATATTTATAACCTATTTTGTGCCTTGGAGGGGTGTGCTGATTATAACAAAGTCTGGATGGCTTTCCCACTGGATAGATAAAAGAAATCAAACCTCAACTGATTGCTTTAGATCCAGAGTGCTATAACATTGATGGTCTTGTGATGACCTCGTAAGGTTGGACAGGAGGGGGTGTAAGCAGAGGTTTACACAGGATATGGATTGAGAAAAAGTCACTTGTTTGCATGATTGAATTATTACCTGAAATGCCCAGAGCTGGAAGAAGGATTAGCATATACACCTTAACAACAGGATTGTTAGCACAAACCCATTACAAGGGCTTTCCACATAATCCTAACTTGGGCTTTTCTACCATTATATTTCTAGACATATCTCAGGTCATTGTGACCTCTGAATGTCCTTCAGTCTCCCTAACTTTACAGCCAGCATGACCCCAAAAGTGTCCAATATGTCCAGTTATGGAATCTTGTGGGGAGAGGTAGTAAGGTATGCATGTGAATATATGTTTTCCCAGAGTACTATCTTATTGGACAAGCTGAGATAGGCTCACAATCAGGAGTGGGGGAGTATCTGCATGGTGGCAGAATGGAATCCTGTCAACTGGACGCCCCACCACCAGCTTTGCACCGAAGACAATCCATAGCCTCCACATGGCCAATAATCCAGGTTTCCCCCTGAAATTTGAAGTAAATCACTACTCTTTTAGACCCAAATTTTCTTTGAGTATCAAAGGCAGTGTTTTCATTTAATTGAAATTCATGAAGGATATTCACATAGAATAGCTAGCCCCATCAGCTCTATTGGATGAGGAAAGAACTATGAGTAGCTTTAATGGATTAGGGATGACAAATTAATTTTTAATGAGTTATTTCCAAGGGCTGCTTGGGATTAACTCTATAGGAAGCACTTATAGAAGGATCATCTCCTCCCACGTGAGCCTGCCTGCAGCTCAAGTCATTTATGTTCCACCACTATCAGTGTATGGTCATTGGAAATATGACATAGAGTCATATTTATCATGGCCCCTGGTTGTGGAACACTGGTTGATTTAGTCCCTGAAACTGTTTCCCTGTCAGGTATTTCTGCTGAGGTGTACTGTAATTTCTGTTAAGCAGTCACTTAACATTTCTACTACAGCAAGGCTTTAGGCTGATCAAATTCCTGGGTTTGATTGCTGCTAATTATTCTATGAATCTGTCTATTAAATAACAAGACTGATACAATACATCTTTATTTAGCTGTATTACAATTCTAATGCTTGTCCGCTTCAATATACTCCCCATTAACACTCACACATCAATGCAGTCTTGTTTTCCACTGGTCAAAGGCATGAAAAGGATCAGTTTCTGTCAGTAGTTTCAACACATCTGCTGTTTTCTTCTTTACTGTATCAATTGACTCAAAACGTGTTCCTTTAAGCACCGAAAAAGTAAAAGAAAAAGAGGAAAAAATGTTGCATGGTGCCAAATCTGGCAGACAGGAGGACGTTCCAGTGTAGTAATGCATTTTTCAGCCAAAAACTGCTTCCCAGAAAGTGCTGTATGAGTTGGCGCATTGTCTTGATGAAGAATGAAGCCATTTTTCCACAGTTCTGGCCTTTTTCCCCTGACTCTTTCTCTCAGCTTTGTCAAAACTTCCTTATAAAAATGCTGGTTCATTGCTCTGTCTTCTGGAAACCATTCTGCCAAAATTACACCCTTGATGTAAAAGAAAAAGCATCCAATAAGCATGGCTTTGAATGTGGACTTGCTTTGATGTGATTTTTTCATTTTATTGGTGACGATGGTGTTTTCCAGTGCACTGCAATAGCAATAGTATTGATATTTCTATACTGCTTATTATTGCCGAAGCACTCCCTAAGCAGTTTACAATGTGTTAGTTAATTGCCACCAACAAGCTGGGTACTCATTTTACTGACCTATGGAAGGATGGAAGGCTGAGTCAACCTTGGAGCCCTTTGGGGTCAAACTCATAACATTGTGGCATGCAGTACCAGCATTTAACTACTGCGCCACCAGGGCTCCTTGTTATTTGACTATCGTTTTGTCTCAGGATCATACTGGAAGATCCAGGTTTCATCACAAGTGATTATTTTTTGAAAAATCTTTGTATCTGCCTCAAGTTGCTGCAGAATGTCAGCACAAATTTCCTTGGGGTACTCTTTTTGCTCTGGTGTGAAAACCCGAGGGACCATCTTGGCACAAACTTTTTTCATGTTGAGGTCCTCATGCAAAAAAATTCACACAGTGTCTTTGTCAATGTTCCTGACTTCAGCTATCATTCGGACACTGAGTCGGCAGTCTCCTCGAACAATCTGGCTGATTTTTTCCACAATTTCTTTGGTTCTTGGTGGAAGGTCATTCAGGGCATTCATCATCTGTCATGCAGGTTCAGACATGTTCAAGGCCACCACTCAAACATTCACAATCAGTTCTCCCTGATTTGTCTGAAAGGTAGAAACACAGTCTCATTATTTAATAGACAGACCTTGTATATTTGCTTTGTATTTTTAATTTTAATTTATTGTATTTCTTTTTTATTACTTTGAATGTTAGCTGCCAGATTTCTCATTCAAATTTGTAAAGGTGAGGTATAAATATTTCATAATAGATAATTTCTCAAGTTAATCTACTTAATAGGTGCTGTAAGAATCAAATAGAAAGTCAGGGGCAGTAGTTGTATACACACACACACACACACACACACACACCATCAAATATGGTTGCATTGTTTAAGAATCTGTATCTCATTCAACTCTTTATGAATATGAAAATAAGTGATGAAGCAAGTATAACTTGACAAAAAAAATGTGTAATATCAGATAGTTGTCAACAAAGTATTATGAACAAAGCAGTCCCACAAAGTTGTGATGTTTCTTTGGTTTCCTGAACTGCTCCTCAGGAGATCCATAGCACTTAGGATCAGGTGGATCCAAAGTTCCCTGTCCCACACCTCAGCCCCCAAATGCCAAAATCTGAAGCCTTCTGTTAGTCACACCATAAGTTTGAAATCTGCCAATAGTTGCCCATGTAGCTCTGTGGGCTTAGTGGGGGACTCCATGGAGCCCCACAACCAGTGGAAACAATCAAATTCTCACCTTCTCCAGTAAACAAAAATCAGGGGGTTGGGACTGAAATGTAAGTAGTCAAGAGCCATTACTAAGTCCCATTTTTAAGAGAAAAGTGAGGTATAAAACAAGTAAATAAATGTTGGCTAAGATGCTGCATCATGTGATGGAACACAAAGTTCTACCAGAAAGAAATCAACCTCATTGCCCACTTCTCACACAGACAACTGACCTTCCTCCTGTGCCCTTCCCATGACATAGCCATTTAGTAGCTTGGGGGGCAAAAGGTAGGGGCTTCTAAGGAGCATCAAGCTGTGTTCCATCAGTTGGATGCACACCAAGAAAGGCATCTTCCAGGACTTCTTGGGTCCTCCAGAGGTCCTAGAGGATGACAATGTTGTTGTGTCTAGCTGTAGGAATGTAGCTGGATGTTCCTTAGCTGCTCACTCTCCCCTGGCCAGTAAATATCCTTGTCTAGAGGTGAAAGAGGAAGGTGAATTCTTCATGTAGGTTGGGTTGTGGCATGAAGAAGACAGTGAATAGTAATGACCGGAAAGAGACATATGCAGGTATAATTAGAGATTAATAATAATAATAATAATAATAAAATTTATTTATACCCCCTCTGTTAAAACAATCGGGGCGGCTTACAATAATTAAAATATAATACAGATAAAAATCCCCAAACACCACCCACCCCCACCCTGCCCCATAAAAAGATATTAAACAAATATAAATTAAAAACAACTATCTAAAATCACATTTAAAAACAATAAATACAATAAATAGCCAGCAGACTAAAAGAGTCCAGGAGCCCCTGAGGCCGGGATCTAATTAGGAAAGGCCTGCCGAAAGAGATCCGTCTTTAGTGCTTTTTAAAAGCTACTCAGGCTATTAATGCCGTGATGATAGAGGAGATAGGGGAAAAGCTAAAGAAGGCAAGACAAAGAACGTTTGAACAAGCTAACAAATCTGGAAGATGGCTTTCGTTTAGATTGAAAAAATTAAAGGAGAAAAGGATGATAACAGAAATTAAATCATTGGGGAGGATGTTGACAAATCAAGAGGAAATAAAAAAAGACAATCATTAAGAGAAGAGACACTATCAGAATTTGAGACTGACGATCAGGACAAGGAGAAATAGATCTGGGTGTCATCTGCGTACTGATAACACCCAGCCCCATAACTCCGAATAATCTCACCCAGCGGCTTCATATAGATGTTAAACAGCATCGGGGGACAGGATGGCGCCCTGCGGAATGCCACAAGTAAGCTCCTTTCTGCTGGAGCAGCTGTCCCCAAGCAACACCCTCTGGGACCTGCCCAAGAGGAAGGACCGGAACTACTGGAGTGCAGAGCCTCCGATTCCTCTCAGGCGATCCAAAAGGATGCTGTGATCTATCGTATCAAAAGCCGATAAGAGGTCTAGAAGCACCAACAGGGACACATTACCCCTGTTGATGCTTAGACACAGGTCGTCGGTCAAGGCAACCATGGCAGTCTCAACTCCAAATCCCGACCTAAAGCCAGTTTGAAATGGGTCTAGATAATCGGTTTCATCCAAGACCACTTGGAGTTGAAGCGCAACTGCCCTCTCGATCACCTTGCTCAAGAATGGTAACATAGAAACCGGCCTATAGGTGTTCATATCCAGGGGGTCAAGAGAAGATTTTTTAAGGAGCGGCCTAACATATTACATATGTCACCAACAGGATGCCAGCTGTTAAGTCTCATTACCATGCTTTTACTCCACATTTTACATTTTTTCTTTGTTAGCTAGGTTAAGATTTGTTTGTTTTCTAAAACACAACTCTCCATGGATAGAGGATCACAGTAATTGACTCTCAAGAGCAAAAGATGGATGTGATTTTTTAATTCAGCATAAAAAAAAATCCACGTAACCAGTTTTCATTTGCCAAATGACAGGAGGTCAGCAACATGCCTAACAGAGTACCAAAAATGACAAGAATGTAAAAATTATTGACAGTGAAGTAATATTGCTATGCATGGTTGCTCTAATCACAATATCCATATTTGGGTGACACTTTCTATTAAATTAAGGAGAATAAGAGGAAGGTTGAACAAACTGGCATTTTGTTCTTCTCTTTTAGCTTTTTCCCCCCATTGGCAACAAGTACACTTCTGTAGGACTCATCAGTCAACAAACCTGAACACAACATTCTAATAGAGATAAGGAAATTACTCTTAGAGGTAATCTGAAGTTATATTCATGGATACACTGCTATACTAAGTGCCAGTGGTTCAAGTGGTAGTGATGATCATGTATAATATGTAGGTGTGTAGACACAAATGTGCTTACATGCCATATACACAAATATACCAGCAACAGGAAATGTTCACTTTAAAGTGAATTTCTTAACATAGACCCAGAAATTAATTCATTTAGACTGTTTTAGTAAAAATAGTAACATTTTTTGTCAATTGTTAATACTATTCATTAGTTTATTTTTCATTCATTAGTTTATTTATTATTCATTAGTTTATTTTTTAAATAAAAGTACTAAAAGTGGTCAAAATGCAAAAATAAAAGTCAAAGTATCCCTAAAAGTGACAAAATAACATAACCATTCACATTGTTGTCATTTAACAAATTAAGTTAATGACCTTTAAAATCATTTTCAGGAGAAAAAAATTAACAAATTGAGGCAATTAATTAATGTTAATTATTTTTTTCAAGCTCTGAAATACACATATCATACAGACAATCAAAACTTTTACTGCTGAAAGAATCACATCCTGGACTACTTAGATGGATTCAAGAATGCCATTTCTATTCAGTAGATGCACACTAGCAGTACACCACAAGAAAACATATTCATCATATTTTCAAAGTTAGCCCTATTATTCTGTTTCAATGTCAAAAGAAGAGAAGGAAAAGAAGGGGAAATGAGTGTAGCACCTTTAAGACAAAGTGATTTAGGTTTAGGACGGGATATGGAGTGGAGACTGCCATGGTTGCGCTGGCTGACGACCTCCGCTTGGGTATCGACAGGGGTAGTGTGACTCTGTTGGTGCTCTTGGACCTCTCAGCAGCCTTTGATACAATAGATCATTCCATCCTCCTGGATCGCCTGAGGGGGTTAGGAATTGGAGGCACTGCTTTGCAGTGGTTCCGTTTCTTCCTCTCGGGCAGATCCCAGAGGGTGAGGCTCGGAGACAGTTGCTCTACCAGAATAGAGCTTAGCTGTGGCGTTCCTCAGGGTGCCATCCTGTCCCCGATGCTATTTAACATCTATATGAAGCCGCTGGGAGAGATCATTCAGAGGCATGGAGTGCAGTGTCATCAGTATGCTGATGACACCCAGATATACTTCTCCATGTCTCGGTCATCAGCTTTAACTTCAGATGGTGTCTCTCCTCTCAATGATTGTCTTAAAGCAGTAATGGACTGGATGAGGAAAAACAAATTGAGACTGAATCCAGACAAAATGGAGGTACTAACAGTTACAGGCCCGAAACCAGGTCTGTGAATACAACTTCCAATCCTGGATGGAACTACACTCTCCTCCAAGGACTGTGTTCGCAGTCTGGGGGTGCTCCTGGACCCGACGCTCCAGATGTCTAATCAGGTAAATGTGACGGTCAGGAGTGCCTGTTATCAACTTCGGCTGATACACCAGCTGCGCCCTTTCCTGGAAACCAGGGACCTCGAAACTGTGGTACATGCACTGGTAACCTCCCATCTGGATTTCTGTAATGTGCTCTACATGGGGCTACCCTTGTGCTTGACTCGGAAACTTCAACTAGTTCAGAACATGGCAGCCAGGTTGATTTCTGGTGTTTCCAGAAGACAGCATATAACACCTGTGCTAAAAGCTCTCCACTGGCTGCCTATTAGTTTCCGGGCACAGTACAAGGTGTTGGTTATAACCTTTAAAGCCCTACATGGCTTGGGTCCAACTTATCTCCAGGACCGCCTCCTTCCGTACGACCCTCCCCGTGCACTTCGGTCCTCTGGGAGGAATCTGTTACAGCCTATGAAAACAAGGCTGTCGGTGACCTCCCAGAGGGCCTTCTCTGCTGCCGCTCCCAGATTATGGAATGGCCTGCCGGATGAGATCCACCTTATTACCATCTTAGACAGCTTTAAAAAAGCTGTCAAGAGGGATCTTTTCCGGCAGGCCTTTCTATCCCGGCCCAAGACTCGGCTGTCCTTCTGAGCTGCAATTAGATTTTTTTAACTATTATATGTTTTAATTTTTTTCCTTCTAATTTATATATTTTAATTACTGTATGTTTTTAATCTTTTATAATTTAATATTATTTTAAGGGGTGGGTGGGCTAGGGTACTGTATCTATGGGGTTTTATATTGTAAGCCGCCCCAATTGCGTTGCAGAGGGGTGGGATAGAAATAAAATTTTATTATATTATTATTATTATTATTATTATTTCTTTTAGCATAAGCTTTTCTGGATTAAAATCCATTTCCTCATATGCAGTGATGAAGTACATTAATACAAGCCATTGATGGAAGCTTGAATATTGTTCTTTATTAGCACATCTAGGGAAGCAGGTTATAATCTATGAAAGCTCATGCTAAAATAAACCAGTTAAGTCTTACAGGTGCCACATGACTCATCCCTGCCAACTATCTTTTTATTTATCATTTACACATTACATCAAGAGCAGTGGTTGCTGTGGAGTCCAGTGGTTGAATGTGTGTATCACTGGGACAGACATTGTAGTGTTTTTCTGGTCTGTGTCAAACTTAGATATGTGTGTATGCATGTGCCTTCAATTCACTGTCAATTTATGGAGACCCCAAGAATTTTATAGAGTTTATTTTAGAAAAAGGAACACTCAGAGGTTCTTTGTTTCTTCCTTCCTCTGAAATATAGCCTGCCTCAATATATATAGCCTGGTATTTGCTGGCAGTCTCCCATTCAAGTATTAACCAGGGCTAACTCTGTTTAGCTTGCAAGATCACACAGGTTCTGATGTCTTTAGGGTATTTAGGAATCAATTCTGTTCCATTTTTGCATTAATGTGTGAATTTAATGCCAAAAATCATATAAAACTGCATATATTTCATATTTGCTCACATTATATGCATTTATGTATTTTAACTAATATAGTGTGTATTTCTCTCTCTCTCTCTTTTCTCTGGCGTTTCTTCACAAACGAAGATGCAGGAAGGATTCATCCCACGCTTTCTGCAAACGCGCGGATGACTAAAAAGGCCATTCCAAGATAAACAAGTCCGGTTGCAGAACGCACAGCAGGTCTCCTTGGGTGATGTTTCCGGGTTGTGATTCTTTCTGCGTTGTCGTTTCTCTTCAAGACTTGTTCGGCGTGAGTTCTCAAATAAGCCTGCAGCATTGTGGATAGTGTGTCTCCATGCCTCCTGATGTGAGGCCAGGGCAGACCATTGTTGATAATCAGTTTGGCCTAGTCTGAGATGTTGTTTCAGGGAGTCCTTGTATCGTTTTTTTGGAGCGCCCCTTTTACGCTGACCCGTGGCAAGTTCACCATAGAGTACTATTTTGGGGAGGTGATGGTCCTCCATCCTAGAAACGTGCCCTGCCCAGCGCAGCTGTGTTCTCAATATCATGGCCTCAATGCTGGTGATCCCTGCTTGCTCAAGGACAGCAACATTTGTCACATAGTCAGTCCAGTGTATATTTAGAATTGTGCATATACAGCGCTGATGAAAGCGTTCAAGGAGTCGTAAGTGGTGGCGATAGGTGACCCATGTTTCAGACCCCTAAAGGAGAATAGACAGTACAATGGCTCTATACACACTGATTTTTGTGCTTCGCCTCAAGTGTTTATTGCTCCAGACTCTTTTGTAAAGTCTTCCAAATGCACTATATGCCTTTGCTAATCTGTGATCGATCTCTTTGTCAATCTTGGCATCTGAGGAGATGATGCTTCCCAGGTAGGTGAACTGCTGAACAGACTTAAGCACAGATTTTCCAACAGCAATATGGGGATGATGGTGTTCCTCCTGTGGTGCAGGCATTTATGTATTTTAACTAATATAATGTGTATTTCTACGTTATCTTAAAATCACACTTTAACATATTGTGGTGATTTTCAGAGCTGAGAACATTACTTTTGGAGAAGTGCAAAATCTGAAAGATAATTATATTCTGATCCGCACATTTGTCCAAGAGGTGAAGATCAGGTCAGTTTTATAAGAAACTGCAAAGATCATATTCAGCACGTATCCCAGATGTGCATGAAACTTACATATAGAAGTGTGGGAAACAAGAGAAAGAGAGAAGTTTGCAACCTCTCATGTTTGAGTAAACATATATACAGCCTCATTTGTGTTGTCCTAGTGCACATTATTAGCCTGACCTCAAGCACACTTAATACCACTCTCTGCCCCTTGAGAATTCCTTTGGTGTTTTAGATTCCAAAATAGTCTCATTTCCTAATAGATATGCTAGGCATAGCACAGTCCAAAATTCTAATTAGCTGCTTGGTAATTCTCCTGCTAATTGAACAAATAACTTTGTTTCTTAACAAGTTTAGGGTGGGAGCACATTTACATCTTTAGAACATACCTGCCATCCTATAGTTAAAAGGAGCCCCACACAGCTGTTTGGTGATCAAATAGAAAGTGGGGGGGGGGGTTGGTAAATTTGAAAAAAAGGCTCCAAGTAAAAGGACTGTCGAGAGGAGAGCAGAGAATATAAAGCAGGGGGGCGGTTGACATGTCAGTTGACTAGGAAGCGGGGGGGGGGGGTAAATTCAAAGGGAATTCAAACAGCCAGGAACAATTCAAAAAGTCAGGCACAAGGGAACAAATTGCCCAGGAACCCCAAAACAGCCTAAACCTAAAATCAGTCCCAAACTCGGCACACTCACCAACACCAATCGCTCCCCCCAGCCCACCAGGCTGGGCAGTGGCAGTCCCACTCACACACACGTTACAAGCACACCGCCCAACAACCACTTAGCCTTCATGACACAGTATCAAATAGAGTCTCCTGGTGACGCAGCAGCTGAGAGTAGCAGTCCAAGCCTCCAATCGCCACCTTTGTCGAGAAGAAAGAGGAGGAGGCCAGGGGTGGCCAGGGGCTAAATAAGGCAAGCTCTGCCCCGTCTCCTCCCTGCCATCGCATAGCGCACCATAGCCAATTCTGGGCTCATTCCCATGTGCTCATTAAAACACCTCCTCCGGCTCAACCATTTATGCTGCTCGGGGGGGGGGGGTTCTCCTGAAAGTTTTATTTTTAATATGACTGATGCAGATTATGTGTGTGGTGGTGGTGGTGTTATATTTATTTGTATTCCACTTCCCCCTCCCCCCCCCACCAAATTGGGACTCAAATCAGCTCACAATTAAAAAGAACAATACAAAATAAAACCATACAAAAAGTGAACATGACAACAGAATTGAATTATTCACATTATTAAAACAACTCAAACCTTAAGTTAGAATAAAATGCAATTAAAGAAAATAAAAAAAAACTATTAAAAACAGCTCAGTTAAAACAATATAGCACCCCCAGCTTGTTCTTCAAAAAGTTTCTGTTTTAAAAGCCTGTCGGGATAAAAAGGTTTTGCCTACCAATGAAAGAACAACAAGGAGGGGGCATTCTAGCTTTCCTGGGAAGAAAGTTCCAGGCTCTTGGGGCAACCACTGAGAAAGCCTTCTCTCATGTCCCCAACAACCATGAGAATGGTTGAACTGAGAGAACGGCCTTTTCTGATGATTTCAGGGCCCAGGTAGGCTCATACAAGGAGATGCAAATAGCCTGGACCTGAGCCATATAGGGCTTTATAGGTCATAACCAGTACTTTGGATAGTGCCTGGAAACAAATGGGGAGCCAGTGGAGTTTTTGTAACAGAGGAGTAGTATGGTCCTTGTAACATTCCATAGTTAACATTCTGCCTGCAGCTCTATGTAATTAGCTGAAGTTTCTGAACTCTCTTCAAAGGCAGCCCTGTGTAGAGCATGTTACAGTAGTCCAAATGGGATGTAACTACAGCATGTACCACCATGGCCAGATCTGCTATCTCAAGGAACAGGCACAGCTGACACACAAGCTTTAAATGTGTAAAAGGCTCACATTATCACACCACAGATACCTGTGCCTCCATGATCGAAGCTGAGTCCATGAGTACCTCCAAACTACGAACTTGCATCTTCAGGGGGAATGCAACCCCATCTAACATAGACTGAATCTCTACTCCCTGATCTGCCTTTAGACTAACTGGGAGCACCTCTTGTATGGATTAAGTTTCTATTTGTTTGCCCTCATCCAGTCCATTACTGATAGCAGCCACTAGTTTAGGACTAGGACAGCTTCCTTGGATTGTGTGTGGGGGGGAAGGATATACATAGTGAATATTGATGGCACTGCATACCAAAACTCCAGACAACTTCTCCCAGAGGTTTTGTGTATATATTAAATAGCATGGGGGACAAAACAGAACTCTGAGGGATCCCACAGGCAATGGCTTGGGAATCGGAGTCCCCCAGCACTACCTTCTGGGTTCACCCGTCCAGGAAGGAATGGAGCCACTGTAAAACAGAGCCTCAGAACAGAATAGTACCTCCAAGTCCCCTCCCAGTAAGGTGGCCCAGAAGGATACCATGGCTGATGATAACAAAAGCCACTGAGAGATCCAGAAGAACCAACAGGGACACACTCTTCTTGTCTTGTTTCCTACATAGGTTGTCAACCAAGGTGACCAAAACTGTCTCCATCCCATAGCCAGTCCTGAAACCAGATTGAAATGGATCTAGATAAGCCAGAACCCCCTGGAGCTGGGAGTCCACCACACATTCCAATACCATGCCCCAAAATGGTATGTTGGACACTGGTCAATAATTATCCATTGTAGGGGGATTCAGGGATTTTTTTTCAACAAAAGCCTAGTAACTGCCTCCTTTAGGCAAGTTGGAACTCTGTCTTGTTAGGAGGCATTTATTACCCCTTTTGTCCACTCAGTCAGTCCCCATCTGGCCTGTTTGATGAACCAGGAAGGGCAAGGATTTAGCACACATAGGTGGCTCTCACCTCTCCAAGGATCCTGTCCACATCTTCAGGCTGCACAAACTGAAAAGTACCTCATAACAATGGACAAGCGGGAGCCAAGGTTACACCCACTAGAACTGTATTAGCTACAGCATCTAAGTCAGAGCAGATCTGAGTGATATTATCTGCAAAGTGATATTATCTGCAAAGTGCTGTGTAACTTCTTCACAGCAGGCTGTCAAGTGGTCTATATTTTATACTTTAGGGCCAGTGTGTAATAGTGTCATGAGTTAGAGGCTGAACTCCATAGAAAATGACCAAAGAACTGCTGAGTCATGATAGCTGAGGCCAAGGAACTGCCAAGTCATGCTAGCCTTGAGGCCACTGCTGCACAAGAGGTTACTGGAGGGCATAGCATCAGGAGAGAGTCTGGAGTGCAAAATCTGATGTAATGCACCCATGTGGTTGAGTGAGCCAATGCCCTGTAAATCTGTATAAAAGAAGGCTGTCCAGAGCATTCTTTCTCTTGAGATTCGTTGATGTCTGATGAAGCAGTTGTCCGTCTGGTGTATATATCTATACATATTGCAACTGCCTTGAACTTGAAGATAAAAGTGTCTCTTGTTTATTTGGATGTCAAGCACTGTGTGTGTGAGTATGGGAATGGGTTGCTAAGTCTGCTGAGATATTTTTTGGCTTCTGCCAGGGATTGAGTGTCCTATCATCCCCTAACAAATAGACCTCTTACCACTTGAAACAGTTCTGCTGGGTTGGGTGGGTCCTTGCAGTTACAATGGTGGCAGCAAAAAATAATTTCTTTGCTGCCCACACTGACATGGAGTCAGCCCTCAAATAGACTGTAGCCCATGTTTGGTCATTCAAACTCACTTTGAGTCTTCCACAAACATTGCTCTAGTCTCTGTTTCATTCATTTCATCACCAGCAACTCACTGGAAAACCAGGGGATTCATTTGGCTCCACTTTGTCCATCACCCTGGCTATTTTCCCCATTCTATACATAAGCTGGAGCATCAACAGAATCACATGCTGAGGTGACAGGAAAATCCCCAAGAACCATCTGGAATCTATCTAGAACCATCAACCTCCTGGGACCAACCATCCTGATCAGTCCCCCACCCCTACAGTGGTTCTGAGTCCCAGTGAGTCTAAACCTGACTATGTAATGATCTGTTAATGACAATGGAACTGCAGAAAGTTCTTCCACACCTATGTAGATCCTGTCAAGATAATATCCCTTTAAGTGCAGAGAGAAAATGTTGGAGCAACAGACCACTCTGATTGCATAGCTGAAATGTGTGTATGCACAGCTGCGGCTAGGCAGAAAGTGACTAGCCAAACACTCCTATATAGTTACACTCTGTGTGAGTTACTGTTGTGGTTTGATGTTAAGGAGTGTTGGATGTTTGGAGAATTGCTATTGGATTTGTTATTGAGGTTTGCTGTATATATTCTGTGTTTGTTTTGCACTGGAACTGAAGATAAAGCCTCCAGAAGGACCTTGCTGCTTGTAAGTCTTCTTATTGTGGGTGAAAGTGGGTCAGAGCAATGATAAAGCTTGCTAGCTGAAGCCTTTGTTTTTCAAGTCTTGTTCTGCTGTGTAGTTTATCTGCTGTTTGGCTACTCCTGGGTCTAGTTTGTCACCAGGCTGTGCCAGTCACCTCTCAATGAGCCTATACTGAGTGGACACATCCAGCACCCCATCCAACACAGAAAACAAGGTCCAGAGTTTTCCCAGCAGCCTGAGCAGGGCTAGATACCACTTGGGACAGACCCATGGTTGTCATGGAGGTCATGAAGTCCTGAGCCACTCTCGACAGGGCAGTCTCAGCATGGATGTTGAAGTCCCCCAGTACTACAAGCCACGGAGACTCCAACATCACCCCCGAGACCACCCCTGCTAGCTCAGGAAGGGATAATCCCTATTCATCCTGGCTACCCCCTTTTAAATAAACACACTCAAACCCTGTAGACTGAGGGACAGAGTACCTGGTCAAGGAGATGAGACCACTGCAACTCCACCTCTGTGACCCCCCCCCCAGCTCTCACCTGCTGCTGCACAGAAAAAGACCTGGCAGGCAGCCTCTTCCAGACAGGTTGTATGAAATCAGATCAGCATATTAGTAATTATGCAAGTGTGTGGTGCTTTCATATCTTCAGTTTTTGTAAAATTTTAATCCAAACCACTAAGAATTTTATATTGCACACTAGGAAGAAAGAAAGAACAAGAATTTGTTTCTTTCAAAATATATAAACAGACATTTGCAAAGTGGAAACAGTAACCATTCATTCATTCACTATCCCACTATCTGCCTTCATGAGACCTAACAACTCTCTTCAGCAACAACTGTCTGTAGTACAAACAAAACTTAGAGTGGTCACCTCACTCTTTCATGGTACAAATTATACTTTATAAAACAATGTGAATAGAAATTCCATGCTGCCCTCTACAGGTTGTTCACTAGAACTGTGATTTTTATGATAATGCTTGAGACATATACTATATATTTTTCCCTGCTAGCTAAAGGTGAATTTAATAATGCAAAATTATTCCTATTTCTTCAACCTGCAAAGTAAAGGCTAGAGGCCAAGAACTATGTTTTATTTCCTATCCACTTTCTCCATACCTCTGGTTCCTCAAACAGTAGGTTGTTCTTTCTTGCACTATCCCAAACTCTACTGTATCTTTATTGAGGGTGATTCTTTTGATTATCTTCTTCAGTTACTTTGGAAAATCTGTAGTTTTTCAGTCAGCTTAATTAGTTCTATTTTTAAACATACTCTGATGCATTTTAATTTGGGAGTTAGTATTTTTCTGGACTTCTATTATCATTATTATAAATCTAGTGGTTTCTAAAAAGCAGAGGTTTTTTTTTTTTTTAAAGCTCTTGTCTGGTCAAGAGTAAACCCCAAAGTGCTGCATGGCGACAAGGAAAGGGGCAACAGCAGCTGAGAAAGGAAGTGGTGAAGTACAGCCTATGTACCTAAGGACTCAGCCTTTCTGAAACACTTTCACCCCTGCCGTAATGCTCTGTTGCTGTGTGCATGTTTATCTGGAAGCAGGGCCGGTTTAAGGATTTTGGGGGCCCCCTGCAATGGTTTGTTTTGCCCCCCCCATGTTTATCCCAGTGTCTGAGAAAGCTATATACCAGACCCCCTCCCCATCAGCCACTCTGCATTTTTTTAAAAAATAAATTGCTGCTAAATTATTTTCAAGAGGTAAGAAGTACTTCAGAGGAGGACAAAAATTAAGTAATCACAACATGAGAGTGTTTTGCCACTGTAATAATTACATCTCCATGTGTTTCTGATTATCTGAACATATATTAAATGAGAAATATAATCAAAATGCACTAACTGAGTCTGATGCAATGAAAAGGTGCTGACATGGTAAGAGAAACTGAAACATTTACAGCCTTTACCTAAAGACTGATCTGTGTGAGTTCTGTGTTCATTTTTCAATTTTGTAAAACAGTTTAGAACATGTCCACTTCATGCTACAATGCTATACAGTGCAGCTGATTTTGCTTTAGGTTTATGTGCAAGTAACAATACATAAGGTAGCTCATGAAGCAAACTAGCCACTGGCTGATTAAGCAGAGGAACATACCACTGATGGAGGAATTATATCACCAATACTTCTCAATGAATTTAGTGTCCTGAATAAATACCCACAACTCATTTTCATTTTTGGAGTACATGGGGTTGCTGTAAGTCAAAAGGCAACTAAAAAGCACATGTGCACACACACACACAAATCCCAGTGAGTTTTATCTCCCATCTCTCATTCTCTGTGTCTCAGAGAAAGTGCGCGTGCTCTCTCTCCCTCTCTCTTTTCCTCCTCCCAGCTCATGCAGGGACCAAACTACAGCATCAGTATTAGCCAGGCATCTTCTCAGTGCTCCCCCAACTTAGTCAGTACCAAGCCTCTCTCTGCAAGCAACACTGCAGGGAGAGAAGTCCAGCAGCCACTCAGTCTCTGACTCCAGCAACAAGTTAAATAACCACCCCACTGTGCATGGCAGCCCCCCACCCCAAGATACCCCCATCCTCACAACAATGCAGGGGCCGTCTCCAAATTCCAACTTAGTCAGTAGGAAGAGCAACTCCCTCTCTGTCTCCAACAGCAGTCTTTAGCTCAGTGCTACTGCCAGGCCCCACCTGAGGAGGGAGTGGGGGGGCTTGCAAAGCAGCCTCTCCTCCTGGCTGTCTCTTGGTCAGACAAGGAGATAGGAGACAGCAGGAGGTTAGCCCCCCCCCCTTTGGCCCATTGACCCTGGGCCCCCCTGCCACTGCGGATTTGGCAGACTGGTTAAACCGGCCCTGTCTGGAAGGAAGTACAGTTGTCCCTCCATATCCACGGATTTTAACTATTCGCGGTTTGAAAATATTCTTTAAAAAATAATCCAAAAAGCAAACCTTGATTTTGCCATCTTATATAAGGGACACCATTTTGCTATGCCATTGCATATAATGGAACTTGAGTATTCATGAATTTTTGGTATCCACGGGGGGTCTTGGAACCAAACCCCAGCAAATATAAAGGGACAACTTTATATGGAGTCAAGGATGAAGACAGCATGTGTGTGAGGAACCTGAGGAGAATGGGCTGGATGTGATAAGATGAGAGAGGCAGAGTTTGGTGCAGATGACACCAAATTGGGAGGAGTAGCTAATACCCTAGAGGACAGGATCAAAATTCAGAATGACCTGGATAGACTGGAGAGCTGGGCCAAAGCTAACAAAACGAAATTCAATACGGAGAAATGTAAAGTACTGCATTTAGGGCGGAAAAATGAAATGCATAAATATAGGATGGGAGAGACCTGGCTGAATGAGACTACGTGCGAAAGGGATCTAGGAGTCCTAGTAGACCACAAGTTGAACATCCACTGGCTGCCTATCAGCTTCCGGGCCCAGTACAAGGTGTTGGTTATCACCTTTAAAGCCCTAAGTGGCTTGGGTCCAAGCTATCTCAGGGACCGCCTTCTCCCTTATAATCCTCCCCGCGCTCTCCGGTCCTCTGGGAGGAATTTGTTGCAGTCACAAAGACCTAGGCTGGCGACTACCTCCCAGAGGGCTTTCTCGGCTGTCGCCCCCAAATTGTGGAACGGCCTGCCCGACGAGATCCGCCTATTGACATCATTAGACAGCTTTAAAAAGGCTGTCAAGACGGTTCTCTTCGGGCAGGCTTTTCCGGAATAGCTAACCCCGGCCTCAGGAACCCCCTCTGGAGGTTGCTTTTGGATCTCCTAACAGATGCTGCCTGCTTAAAAGGGTATTTAACATATTGTATTACATATTGATTTTAACTTGTATTGATTTTAACTTGTATTAATTTAATAATGTTTTAAGGGGAGGGAGGGATTTGGGGTTGTTTTATACTGTCTACCATTTTATCATTGTAAGCCGCCCCGATTGCTCGCAGAGGGGCGGGATATAAATAAATTTTATTATTATTATTATTATTATTATTATTAACATGAGCCAACAGTGTGATGCGGCAGCTAAAAAGGCCAATGCGATTTTGGGCTGTATCAATAGAAGTATAGTGTCTAGATCAAGGGAAGTAATAGTGCCACTCTATTCTGCCTTGGTCAGACCTCACTTAGAATACTGTGTCCAGTTCTGGGCACCACAATTCAGAAAGGATATTGACAAATTGGAGCATGTCCAGAGAAGGGCAACTAAAATGGTGAAAGGTCTGGAAACGATGCCTTATGAGGAGAGACTTAGGGAGCTGGGTATGTTTAGCCTGGAAAAAAGACGGTTAAGAGGCAATATGATAGTCCTGTTTAAGTATTTGAAGGGATGTCACGCTGAGGATGGAGCAGGCTTGTTTTCTGCTGCTCCAGAGACTGGAACACAGAGCAATGGCTGCAAGCTCCAGGAACAGAGATTCCACCTCTACATGAGGAGGAACTTTTCGACAGTAAGAGCTGTTCGGCAGTGGAACACACTCCCTCGGAGCGTGGTGGGGTCTCCTTCCTTGGAGATCTTTAAACAGAGGCTGGATGGCCATCTGTCGGGGATGCTTTAATCAACATTTCCTGCGTGGCAGGGGGGTTGGACTGGATGGCCCTCGTGGTCTCTTCCAACTCTGCAATTCTATGATTCTATGAGTGGGAAATGAAATGTTGGTACTCACCGTAAAGAGTAATTCTTCAGATGTTCAGAGGGCCATTTCATGATCATGAGGATAGTATCCTCTCATGTTGCTTCCAGAGTCAGGAACCTTGCATTCTCTTTTGGTTTTGACCACAGCTGAGAGGAACCCCATCGAGGGTGGAAGGACCTGAAGTCCTTTTGTCTGTACTGAGACCTGAAGGGGTGAGTTTGAAACGAGACAGGCCAAGAGGTCTTTTTCTCTTCTTTTTTAGGTAGAGAACAAAGGGCTTTCTTCTTGTCTTTGGTTTCCACTAGGACCTCATCCAGAGAATCCCCAAACAATTTAGACCCTTTGAAGGTGTCAACATTCCAATTCTTTAGCCACAACTGCCTCCTGGCTGCTACCTTGGCTGCAAAGGAGCATGAAGCAAACTGGAAAAAAAAATCAGACTAGCGTCCACCATAAAAACTGCCTTGGCAATTTTACTGAGCCCTTGTTGAAGCCTGGGGTCCCCAGGGAGGTGGGTTGCCAGGAAGTCTTTAGACCACCGAATGGTAGCTCTGGTGAACAAGGAAGTGGCCATGGCTGCTCTAATGGCTAGAGCCGAAGCCTTACGTGCCTGTCGGCAAAAAATATTCAGTCTTTTATCCTCAGGGCTTTTCAAGTTGTCACTGCCATCATGAGGGAATAGTGATCCAGAGACCAAATTTGCAACAGGGGCATCAATGGGTGGCAGTTTCCATTTGTCCATGACATTTTGGGGCAAGGTATAGAAGGTCTTCGCCAGAGCACAAGTGGAGTGAGACACCCCTGGGAGAAGCCACTTACCCTCCAGAGTCTCAGAGAACATCTGAGGAAGGGCACAACAGAATAATCCTGTTTTGACTGAGAGCTAATCTCTGGAGCACTCCCTGGTTCCTTAGCAGGAGATTGAGAGGCGTGTGTGAAGAACCAGAGTCTTCTACACATTCTTAAGGAGAACCTGAAAAAAGGGTGCCTCAAAAAGCCAAGGAGAGAACTGCTGCGATAAGGCATCCTCCCCCTCTGAAGACAGCTCTCCCTCCTCCCCGTCTGAACCAGTCCAAGATGCTGCTGGACTGGTCTCCTCCAAGAGGGGGGGATATGCAGGCCCACTTTTTTCTGGCCTTACAGGGAGGAGAGGAATGCCCTGCTTGGCATGTAGGCAGAGATCTCCCAGCCAGAGATGAAGAGGTGCACGCCTCCAATGCACAGCGCATGTGTGGCCGTGCAGGAACACCTACACTGATGGTTGGGTGTGAAGAGCATGAAGCTCCACCCACTGCATTTTGGTGATGAACAGCAATGGACTGGCTTGAAGAGTTGTTGCCCCCCTGCCCCCCGGAGCTCGCTGCCACAACAGCCTGGCACATGATGAGAGCAATCCACTCAGCCAATTGTGGAGGGAGCTCCTCACCGTTGATAATCGGGGAGGAGGGTTGGAAGAACCCCTGACACTCACCCTGGTAGCCTTCGTGAGGCCCAAGGCCCCATCCCTTGCTGATCCAGCATTGTCTGACCCAGAGAATGGGTCCCCATCATGCACCTCCACCGCCGCCACTGCAGCAACCTGGGCTCTGACATCAGTGCCTCCTAAGAGGTCTGTGTGGGCCTGATCCCCACTCCGGCCAGAGAGGAAAAATGATCCTCCCACACCGATCCCTCATTGGAGGAGAGATCGGAGCAGCGAGAGGCCAATAAATCCTCCAGAAGCCATCCTCCAGAAGGTGGTAGGGGAGGAATTAACAGGAAACAAAAAAACAAAAAACAAAACCCAAGTCTTTTACTGGAGCCAAAAGAGCCCTGAACCAACCAGCAAATGACGTAGGATGGAACTGGGAGATAGGGGGTGCTCTCCTCCTTAAGGTGGTGGGTTGGCATTTCTTTATTGGTTAGGAGCCCTGTCTATCAGTCGTGAAGGAGTCAACCCAATCTGAAGGAATTGCTCCCCACACTGCTGGAGAATCTAAATTTTTTATTGTTTGTATTTGGTTTTATCGTCAACATTCTATTATAATTTTAATTACCTAATGGCAAAATATATCAGAAAACAATTTCAGGATATCTAATTCTTAATATTAGAAGCACAAATACATACTAACCACCCATAGTGTTATAGTAACCCAAGTACATATCTTCAATAACACGTTGAATAACTTTAGTTGTGTTCTAGCCTACACTGGTAGAAAAGGGGGCTATACATGCATACATACATGCATACTAAATACATATTGAAGTGATTCCTAATTTTTATTTGTTAATTAAACATTTATATACTGACTTTCATCCCATTTGGAATTGCAGAAATTTGTGCAACAAACATTAATTTCAGAATACAAACTAGCAGTACTTGTATTCATTTCATGCAATGTTCACTACTGAACTGTGTAAACAAGAAATATACACAAAATTTAAACACTGTGACCAGAAATAACCAGATTAGTATATACTCTACACAGCAGCAAAATATAGATGATGTTCAACATGAATTTTCAAAAAGTCCTTGTAATGGAAACCCTCATGTTACTATATACTGAAAGATGTCTTTTCACCCAGTACTGATAAGCTCCTGGATACTGATAGCTTTCTTGTAATCAGCAATTGCTTCTTTAATTAAACCCATTTTGCCACGAATATCAGCTCTGAGCTTATACATCAGAGAATCATAAGGTTGAATTGAGAGTGCTGTTAAAAAAAAAAGTAAATCTATTAGGTAACTTCTCAGAATAAATAACTACATGCTGAACCTCACCTGTAAACATGGGTATATTTGGGATATATCAAATATAATGGCTTGAGAACCTAAATGGCACATATGGAGCTGTTGTGCAGCTCTGTGCCTGCCCCATCTCCCTGGCAGCATCTAAGCCCCACTGGTCTGTTGCCACAGACATTAAGTAGCTGGGGAGGGGGAAAGCAAGCAACTGGGCACTGGGGTCAGCATCTTGTTCCTCTGCAATTTGCTCAAGAGAGAGCCAAAGGAATGGCAATGATGTTGCTCCTCTGCCATTCTCTCTCTCTCTAGAAAACTGCAGGGGAATGAGAACCTAAGAAGCTGTCCCCACTGCCCAGTCCTCTCCTTCCCCTGCTGCTATAGCAGCAACCCTATAGGAATTGGCAGCTTTCTGGGAGAGGTGCAAGAGGCTAGAGAATAGCCTTTTGTACCTCATTCAAAAAAGGACATATGTGCCTGTATGGCACTAAAAGGATTCTAGCCAGAGACCTAAATGTTGATTTACTCTGTTTCAATTTTGAGCCTTTATCTTTGGGTCACCAAATTAAATATGTCAGCATGATCTTAACCCACTTACTAAAACCAACTTAGAAAGGTCTTTCATTGCTTCTGGAAGATCTCTGGGATATAATGTTGTGATTTTCCAGCAGAACGGTGCTTTATAATATGACACTGGAAACAAATTAGGTATGAGAGACCACAACGCTGTATCAGCTGCTTAGTTAAGTAGTGGGCCCTTTTTATCGACAGGGATTGGTCCCAAGACCCTCTGCGGATTCCAAAAAACATGGATGCTCAAGTTTCTTATATAAAGGGACTTTACAGTATATAAAGCTCAAGCACCACCTGATCTCTTCCACCCAACCACCCCCACATGCACCCCCAAAGGTAGCTGCCGCTCATGGACATATACTTCTTCCCTCGGATATTCACTTCCTTTTCTTCGTCTCACTGTCTACCCCATGTGCACCCCAAAGGCAGCTGCCACCACCATGCACGCAAACCCCAGCTGCTGCTCCCCACCCTGATACATCACTGTCTTCCTCTCTCGCTGTCTGCTCAGGGTAGTGGCTGCCTTTGGTGTGCACACAAGGCAAAGTGAGAGAGGAAGTGAATGTTGGGGAGAGGAGGCTGGGGCTTGCATATGTGGTGGTGGCTGCCCAACTTCCCCTCCCCTCTCTCGCACCCTGCCTCAGCAGCTTCTTTGCCCTCAGCAGGGGAGTGCCACAGAACAGCTTCTGCCACAATCCTCTCACGAGGCTGTGGGGCAGGACAGAGATAAGACGTTCTGCACTGCTTTTTGTATTTTTTTAGTAGTGTATTTTTTTATATTTCTTTGTATATTTAATTTTTTAAAATTATTTTCAAGCCATGGTAGGTTGAATCTGCAGATCTAGAGCCCGCAGATAGGGAGGGCCCACTGTATTTCACTAAGTAACCTCTCCTGGCCTGACCCTCCCACAAACCTGGTGGAAATGCATTCACGCTGCTCCAGTTGCTGACATAATTTATCTCCTTCTCCCCATACAGCTGATGCCTGATAAAGTGTGGTGGAGAGAGTTATGATCATGAAAATAATGTCATAATCATGAATGGAACAGTTACCTAGATTTACTAATCCATAACTGTTCTGAATTCGCAAAAGCTACTTGGTCAAGATTGTGACACTACTGCTGTGATCATAACTCCCCTCCTAACTTAGTTTACTGGGCATCAGCTACACGGGGAGAAGGAGGTCTATTCTGCCAGTTACTACAGTGTGAATGAATGACATTTCCACCAGATAGGTATGGGGGATCAGGCCAGGAAAGGTTACTTAGTGGAGTATATTTAGCATACTTAACTAAGTACAGTAGTTGAAACAGAATTCCAGTCAAAATAAATAAGCTCATGGGTTCTGGCCTTGAAAATCTTGCAGGGCCAGCCCTAACATTAGAGAGAATGCAGCAACTGCCTCAGGAAATAGTTCCTGTCTATTCTTCCTCAATGTGCCAGTCTTTCCCTTCTCTTGGGGAACCACGTTACATCTGCTATGCCTGCACACACATAAACCACTCATCTGCTGCCCTCAAATGTCATAGGAAAACATTATCCTGTTATATCAGTGCTGAAGTAAAATTAAATTCCCAGTCCTCTTTGCATACGAACAGTAGGTGGAATTTGGGATGGGGTTGCTAGTTGTCCTTTATTTCAGGCAGCAAAATTTCTTTGGTCAGCTTTGGGCCCCTGCACATAGCATCTAGTTGCTGCACACAGAGCTCTTCCCCCACTGAACAGATTGTATGTGCTGATGGTTTGATGCTACTGATTACCTATTTGTAAAGATGATAAAAGGGACACTACGAATCACTGTGCCCACCCCATAACCAGGGATTTAGTGTGTCAGTGTTGACAAGCCTGCAATGTGTGACTGGTGCAGGACCATTGTATATGCATACTTGGGCCTTGTCTACACAAGCAAAAAACCCTGAACTCCCACCCCGAATCTGGCCTGATAATACCATACAATGTACAGCCCTATTAGACTTTGGGTATACCACCTAAATCCGCATTTTAGAAAGCTCAGTTTGCTCCAGAGTTTGTTGGAAACTCCAGAGAAAACTATATTGTGAACAAAGGATCTGCTCTGGATTCAGGTGGTGGGGAGGCAGAACAATCACTTCTTGACAGGCGCCACCATTCCCCCCCTCCTCCTCAGCAGTGCTGGCCATGCCTTCTTGGTGTGTGGCTGCTTCTTCTGACCTCAAAATGAGCAGCTGCACTCCAGGAGGGCAGAGCCCTGTGTGTGGCCATTCATTCAGAGATCAGAGTGAATGAGTGCATCAGGTGCAACTGCTCATTCTGCCCTCAGATGGCTGCATGCTGAGAAGGCAGAGCCCTGTGTGCAGCTGCTCGTTCTGAGGTTGGAGCAAGCGAGTGCCGGGTGCAACCACTCATTCTCCCTTCAGGACAAGTGACCACACACTGGTGCAGTCACTTATTCTGAGGTCAGAGCAAGTGGCTGCATGCCGGCAGCAGTGCCACCAAGGACCCGCAGCAGCAGGCTTATCTAACTGGGGGTAAAAATCCGGATGAATAAGTTTCAGGCTTTGGCCAAGGTCAACTTCTTGTGTGTGATTAAATCCAGGCCAGAATCATTCAGATTTTATCTAGCACAGCTCCAGGCCAAAGTAGTCCAAATTTCAATCAGATTTTTACCCCCAATGTGGACAAGCCCTTAAATGTTAGAGGAATTCACATGTGTGTCTGTATCAGTACTCTTAGTTCTGCATCAATAGCCTTTGTGGATCTGAAAGATAGTTTCATCTGTTCTTCCATTTAAATGAAGAGGAAAGCAAGGGACAACTGATCACCTATGTATATCTTTAAGTACTAATACCTTTTGAAATGTCCTCTTCAGCTTGTTCATATTGCTGTAAAGTGTTGTAGAGATTTGCCTTGTTAAAATATATTGCTGCAGAAAAAGGAGAGAGGCAAATTGCATTCTCAAAATCTGTTTTTGCTTCTTCAAAATTCTTCAGCAGAGTGTTAGTAATAGCACGATTCAGGAATGCAGACTCATTTTTGGGATCAAGTGTCAGTGCCTTGGAATAGTAGTTATTTGCCTGTAAAATAATAGCATGTTTATACCTTTTGATATTTGTTACCTTTCATAAACAACTAATTGGGAAATATACTGTAAAATTATATTATTTTAAGTAATCCTATAACAACAACACAGGAAGAAAAATAGTTCAACAGGAAAGTTGGCTCTCCTCAACTCCAGGGGATCGTTTAAATGGCAAAAATACTCACGGAATGCAAGGAGAAGATGACATATCCTAATGGCAATCTGCGTTGTTTCACCTTATTGTGAAGGAGAGGGGCCCAAAATGGCAAAAACTCTTCAGGAAAAGCCTTTGTGGCTTTTCCCGGAGTTTTTAGAAAAGAGTGAGGGGAATGTGCACTCCCGTTCATTGGGACAAACAATTCAATATGAATTGTTTTCCCATATGAGAGGAAGCGAAACCTGATAGGCCAGTCGAGTGCAGGAGGTAGGGCTTGCTAACAGGGCAAGTGCTCAGAGCCACCATGTTGGATTGCTAAGATGATTAAATGGGGTGTTGTTTTTTCTTTTCTCTCTCTCTCTCTCTTTTTTTTCTTTCTTTTTTTTTGTAAAGGCAAAACATCACTTATGTGCAGCATGGAAATAGGTTTTAAAAAATTGGTGGCTGCAGATTTAAAAACACAAGTAATTCACTGGCAGCTTCCATCTTGACTAGAGAGCATACAAAGTTTATGGGGGCTGAGTAGTATGTGGGGAAATAATTATTATAATGCAATGCAATCTTGTGTATCCCATGTTAAGTTCAGTTTAGGAATTTTCCCTGCATGCATCAGTTCTTCCACTCCCCCTTCTCTTTTCACTAGGCAATTTCAGCCAACTGGAGCAATGGGTCATTCATCACATGACCTAATTTAAATATTATATGACACGTTGTCTAAGTTCTTTTTAAGTTAAGGCTCCATGCGGATGGCGCCATGTTAGCAGTCTGTTAGCAGTCTTTGAGTCTTTTTTAGTCGAGTCACCATGTAGCCCACACCGCTCAAGGCTGGGTGAGTCTTATCCTACCCTAAACCCTCTTAGTTAGTTAGGGACCTTTTAAAGTTTGTTTTAATATGTAGATTAAGATTGATATACCTTCAGTAAACTTTTGATATGTTTTTTAAACTGTCTTCTTTGTTGTTTTAATGAGTCTAATTGATAGGGTGATCAGGCCACACATTTAAATGTTAATTGAGCTGTGTCTGCATTCCGATGCCTTGCTCTGCTTGCTTTGAAAGAAAGGTGTTTTTACTTTTAAAGAAAATATTTTTATTTTTAAAAGGGCTAGATCCCTGGAATTTTTTTAATACATTTTTAATTTTACACTCATACCTCCAACAGGCTGTAAAATCATTAAGACAAGTCACAGCTGCTGTGAACTGTTATTACTGCAAAGCAATCTGTTTCTTTTGGCCTCATACAGACAATTACACTATCCAGTAGCACCCCTGCATCTGCTGATTCACCATCTGCTGATTCAATCATCCACTGATGATGATAGCAGGGGGGGATGGACAAGGGAGGAAGGGCAGGAGGATAGATCTCACCTCTCTTCTCCCTTTGCCCCCAGGATCTCTGCCTGTGATCACTCCCAGGATGGAAATGGTGACACGGGAGTGAAGGGAGGGGAGGAGAGATCTGCCTTCCTCCTCCCTTGGTCCCCGCGATCGCTGCCCGGGATTACTCCCAGGGAAGAAATGGTGACGCAGGAGGGGATGAGAGGAGAGATCTGCCTCCCTCCTCCCTTTGCCCCCAGGATCGTTCTCGGGGCAGAAATGGCAACAGGGGCGTTCATGATTATGCACAGATTTCATTATCTGGGGGGGGGGGCTGGAACCAATCACCCACAGATACAAGGGTCCTACTGTATGCTCACTCATTTATTTCTGAGAATTATAACAGGCATCATTCCAAAACACCTTTATTTCTGTGTTTTGTCTATTGCATTAGTTTTCTGAGAGGTCTGATTAATCTTACATTTTAAAATTTCCACTGCATTACTCAAGAAGCATTAGGTGCAAACTGTATCATCAGCAGCAAAGGATAGGTGGTGACACTGTCCATATCCATTCAACCCACCATTCTAAGCTCTCTCCAGCTGCCTGTTCTCAACATACCCCACAATTGATGTAGCACTGTTGACGTTGGTCAGTATTCTACATCAGCTACTTAAGTTACTTAACTAGGTATACTTAACTAACTAACCTCTCCTGGTCCAACACCCCGAAACCTGATGGAAACCTGTGTTCCAATCACTGGCAGAATGAACCTCCTTCTCCCCATGCACCTGATGCCCAGTAAAGAAGGTTGGGGTGGCGTTACAATTGTAGAGACAGTGCCACAATAGTGACTACACAGCAATCGTGAATAGTGGATGACTTACAGAGTATGGGTGAATGATATTAAGTGCATTTAACTAAATAGCTGATGTAGAAATCTAATAATCATTTCACAATGCCCTGATTTGCAGTGCATCAAAAGTCCTTCAGCAGGAGTGCTGCAGCCTGAAAAGGTAGTTGTTGGGGGGGGGGTGGCATTGTCAGATGTAACTATGATGATGGAGCTCCATTAATGTAGTTAGATCTGATGATGCAGGATCTTAGTCAGTATCCTTTTGTTTTAAAGAAAATGTCATTTCAAGTAGAGAGAAAGAAAATGTTACATGAGATAAGTGGGTCCTTAGAATATGCTCAAATAACTGTAACTAATGTTACAGCAATCAAGTCTAACTCTGCTCCCTCTAGACAGGAATGTTAGCAAGACATTTTGATGACTAGTTTTATAGTTAACACACATTATAGCTGTATTATCAGTTGCCATTTTAAATATGTACTGTAAATTATAATGATACAAGAGTATTAATTGCTTTGGCACATCAGGGGACAGTTAAATTACTATGAAATAATTCTATACAATGAGCTGTCCAACTCTGGTTATGTTTCTGCAGTTTGGAGAAGAAGTGGAGCTGTTAGCACTGGCTAGATCCTGTACCTGTTGCTGTTGCAGCTGGGAAGAGATCAATAAACAGAGACTTGCCATAGAAATGCACTGTACTAATTCAACATTTCCCCTGTGAATCATTGTAGTGCTACATGGGGACTGTGAGGACGGGCTGCAATATAGCACAATTCTCTTCCCTGTCCTCCACCCCATGTCTTGTACAAAATATTTTTTCTGGCTATTCTGGAAGATTAGGCTGTGAGTCACCTATCCTTGAGCTTTTGGGACTCAAATGTTAAGTACTGTGGCATAAATCTTTTAAAAAGGTAAATGTGTTTGCGTGAAATCATAGTTTCACCAAAAGAAAAATATTCCAGAACATTTTGGAACACAGAATCGGATACTGACCTGTAAGAATTGCCTGTTAAGAAAGTAGATATTTGCTGCATTGAAATATGCCAAAGCATAGCTGGGGTCAACGGTGATAGCCTGCTGATAGTCTTTCATGGCACAGTTTAAATATCCCATAAATTGGTTAATGACACCTCGATTTGTAAGCAATTCTGCACTGGTGGTTATCTGAAATGTAATTAGAGAAATAAGCTTGTAAGAATAAATTTACAGAGGATATATTCAATAGAAACAGAAAATATATGTTTATCTAAACAGTTAACTTCAAATTATGGCATAAGTGGTCTTAGTAGATGCAGGGTATTTGTTTCCATTCTCTCACATTTTTTTCTCTGCATGGGAATGACTTTTAAAAGTAATAATTAAATTAATGAATGCAAGGTTTTTCAATACTAATGTCAGCTGTATGAAATTAATTTTTGGAATTCACTATTAATGGAACACATTATTTTTAAGCTAATGTTCCAAGCTCTTTCATATTACTGAGACTGGAGGTTAGGGAGGAAAATGAATGAAGGGTTTGGGATTTTACAGGCTGATTCAGAGAGATAACATTGATTTTGTATTGTAATACCATTCCTGATTCTCCCACCCCCCCTTCCAACAACAGTACACAAAATTATTTTTCAATTAAGTTGCACAGCCATAATACCGAAGTAAAAGATGTCAAAATGTTTCCTTACACAGTCAATCAAACACAGACATAAATGCCTTTGGAAGATTAACCTAGTGCCCCCCCCATTCAATAAAACAATCCCAAATCACAATAAAACTATGATTTTATTTCTTTCCTTCAGCTGTTTGAAGTTTATTAGGTACGTTTTCAATCAGAGCAAATCACCATTCCTTATTATACCATGTTGTCACAGATATCCCCTTTAAATATTTCCAAAATCAAGACATGTTGACAGGAACATTTAATTTTTATAGCCTCACCAGCAAAGAAGGGAAAGAATCGAGTCTATGTATGACAGTTGCACAGGAGTCAAATGCCAGTTGTGCAAAAATGTGAATGTGTTTTTCTTTATTGAAGCAGAGACACTTTGGAAAATGAGCTTATTCAACATACTATTGAAGTAGAATCATTTCTCCTAGCTGCACCAGGAAATGTTAGCAGGCCATGCTGGTGAATCAAGGATCCAACTTTATTTAGAGAAAGAAGTGCATTTATGTCCTGCACCCTGATAGACCAGAATCCAAACAGAATGGGAGCCCTGAGCCACAAGCTCTTACATTCTAATATAGTTGGCCATGGTTGCCATGTCACTACTGCAAAGTGCATGTATTCTATAGGGGTCTCTAGAGACCAGTGGGGCACCTCAGTTTCTACAGGCAAACTGCACTCAAAACTGACTGATGAAAATGGGAGCAACTGGGCACTGTTTGACTGTCTAATAGGGATGCATAGTGATGACCTACTTCTGAGAAATGCAATATGACCTCAGAGGTATTGCATGTGAAGATTCTGTGTTCATTACTAGTGCAGGTCAAAAGGACCTGCGTATGTATATGAGGTGTCTCAGCAATATGTACTTTGAGCCAGATACTCATGATCATGCGCTTCTAGCTGGAATGAGCTGCCTGGAGTAAGCATGTTGCCTGTGACCTGGGAATCAGACCAGCCTACATGGAATGTGCATCCAGTGCTGGTGAGGAGATGGATGTTGCCTTATTGTGTATCCATCTAGATGCAGAATTTAAAAGTAAGCCCAGACCTGACCTCCATTTCCCACATAGGGCCTCCTTGTGCAAGTGAAGGAACCCTTTGGTCTCTCCATTTTCAGTTAACAGCTAGCAGCTTTTTAATACTGAAGGATCTATAGCTTGAAATGGATGCTGATCAGGGGCACCAAGATGGCAAACATGGGAAGGCCTGATCCATCCTGTCCAGGCCCATAGGTACAGATCTAACAGTCCATATTATTGAGGGCCTGACTTATCTCTTGTGTGTACTGAATATGTAAGTTGGAGGGAAAGACTTGTGTAATGGGTGGTTTGTGTGAAATATCACTATCAGCCCACTTAGAGACACTACTATACCCAACATTATACAGCAAATCCCCTGATAACTAAAACAACGGTAAAGCAGAAGAACAATATAAGAATAAGAAAACAAACTCTTCTAAACGAACTGAGTCCATAAGTCTATGTCCCTATTTGGTTGCCCTTGCTCATATATCTTTTCATTACATCTCTCCAGGCATACTTTTAAGCTTTCATAGTATGCTTCACCCACTCTTCCTTTGCTCCTGATGCTAAGTTTTCATTATCATTATTTCATTTTCATTATTTTTCATTATCTAGACAAACATTCCAGTTAGTTTCCCATGCTCTTGTGAGACCATCTGAGGGGTCAATCTCTCTTTGGGTGGGTGGGTGGGACAGACAAATCCCTTTAAATAGCTATTGTGTCTAACAAAATTTTAAATGAGATAACCTCCTATAAAGCTTGAGTTTTAATATCTAGTTGCCTGATGAAATTACCAACCTGATACCATATATGTAAATGCATATTTGAACACTTAAGCTGATTCTTCCACAGATCTTGTGAAAGTGGTTGGGCATCAGTATAAATATCTCACAATTTATTTTTAATCCTACTCTATGAACATTTTATATTAAATTGTTTTTATTCTGTATGAAACTCTGGATGACAATATCATGGAATTAGTGGTGACATACCCGGTGTCAGAGCTTATTTTCTATGTTTGCAATGTAAGTGCTGATTTTAGAGTTGCATAAGTGCATTTCACAGCTTCTTTTTCACAAATGGGATTTGTACAACTATCTGAGAATTAAGTAATGATTTTTCAGTCTGTGTCTATTGCTGAATTTACTTTTTACTTTTCAAAATAAATAAATGGCTGCTGTTTTAAATCTTGCAATATCTTTTTCAAAATTATTCCATAATTGGCTTCAACAGATTTGCCAGCTTTTTTAGTTATCTGCACTCCTAAATAGCAGAATTCTTAATTACTTAAAGGAATATATACTGTCCAGGAAATGGCTATCTGAATTCTAGGAAGACACTGAAACACATAAGATCAGATGTATGAAAATTAATCCATGCCTTAGCATCTGGCAGAGAATAAACTGCAGAAAGAGATTATTTAAATGTGGGGCCGAACTGATAAAATTACAATGAACTTAATAGGAATTGACAATTAAACAATCAGAAACTTTAAAAAGTTCTAAAGCTATAAGAACCATCAGGGACTCCTCATGTTTACAATAATTAATTATACCAAACATCCTGCATCAGCAATATATCTATGGGGTAAAAATCCAAACTGATCAAGGAGTATAGCTTTATTTTTATATACAGTATTTTAACCTGGGCTCTCATAACAAATGCAAAGATCTTATTGTTTCTGTTTTGTGCCTTCATTTCCAAATTATGGTGACCTTAAGGCGAACCTATCACAGGGTTTTCTGAGATCTTATAATTATTATTTAATAAGATTGGATGATAAAGAGTCCATTTTCAATGGCTCTTTATGAGGATTTAATAAGACGATAATCCTAAAGTATGTCCAAGTTTTAGGAAGTCAGGCACTCTCCAGAATGTCATTTAAAACACTCTGTAAATGTGGGAGCACTATCTCTTTAAAATGTTTGTAAAATACTCTTTTCTTTGTCTTTGTCTTTATACAGGATGTTTTTGTCAGTGTTTGACTCTTATTGTTAATAATTGTTACTATTTCTTAGTTTTTGTTACTATCTTTGTTACTATTTGTTATTCAATAAAATTTATTAAAAAAATGTTTGTAAAATACTCAAGAACCCATCTGGTCCTGAAGACTTACTTGATTTAAGTCTTTTTATTGTCTCATGAATTTCCTCCAGGGAGCTTGTTTTTTCCAGATTTGTTCTATTTTCAGCAGAGAGGAGTAACTTTGCTTCCCATTTTGTACCTTATAATAGTATTTGCATTATTTGGGGAGGCTTTTATAAATGTTTTCAAAAATTAGAGACAAATTTATTCAGAATTATTCTAGGAACAGGTAAAGTGATGAATCATTGCTCAGACCCTGTAAATACGTCATTTTCATCCATTATAGCTCCTATTTTATTTTTTGCCTGCCTTTTCTTTAACTGATTGTCCAATAATCTAGACCTTTACCATCTAATTCATTTTAATAAGTTGCTGCAAATATAACATACTCATTGTGGTTCTATTAATATGATGTACATCTAATTCTACTTGTTTCTTATCCAGACTTCTCCATATTCTGGCAGAGCCTACCTCATAGAAATTACTGATAGATCTTTAGTTTCCAAGGGCTGCTACCTGAGCTCTATTTTTACATTTAAGTATGCTCAATTTTTTAATGTATAGCCTCTGCATAACAGCCTTCACAGCTTCCCAACAGAAACTTTCACTGACAGGATCACAGATATTCTCCTGAACATAGCATTCTAATCCTGTGAGCAGTCTTTGATCACACAGCTGAGTTGACAATAATAGTAGATTAAATTTCTATATTAGTGTGGGTTTGACTTGTGAAGAGAATGGCATTCTTGCATGCATATATATATATATATATATATAATTTATATCCCACGTTTCTCCCAATATAAGGACTCATTGCATAAACAAGCAATGATTCATCACTTTAACTATTCCTAGATCTGTGTCTACAATCTTGTCAAATAAGTCCTCTATAATAAGGATTGTATCTATTCTGGTGAAAACTTTAAGGGGTGCAGGATGAAATGTAAAAATATGGGTGTAATTCTGCTGGATATAATTCTGCCCCAATCCATAAATCTGGAATAGTTGAAAGATTTTTTTTTACCATATCAGTATATTTTTGTGGAGGTAAATATTGTTTTATCCTTCTTTGTAAGTCAGTACAACTTAAAGCTGTCGAGTTCATCCTGTGAAGATTCCAATTAAAAAACCCCTGTGTGTTATGTGTTTTGTATGCCTGCATACTAAATTTGAAAATGGTAGGAAAATGTTACCAGAAGAGTATGGTGTAAAAGAATATGTATCAGCCTGTGTCTCTGTAACCAAGAGCAAAGAAAAGAGGAAAATGAAGAATTAGAGGAATTATGACAAGATGATTGAAAGGAAAAGTATAAATTACAAGCAAGAAAGGACATACTTTAAATATGACTAGTAACAGAGCACAGATTTACCTTCAATGCAGCATTTGTATCCTGAAAAGCAGCAAAAGTATCACCCATCTGAAGACAGACTATAGCTCGCCCATCATAAGCAATGTGACATTTTGAGTCAATAAGAATGGCTGCTGTGAACTGGGCCCAAGCTTTCTGAAACTTTCCAAGAGCCTAAAATAATTTAACATAATTATTAACAAAATGACAAATAATAATAGGCTATAAAGAGAATTGCTTAAAGTTAAAAACCTGCAAGACAATGTGGAAATCAGTATGCACAGGGATCTTGCAGCACCCTTGAGACAGAGAGTTGGTGACATAAGCTTTTGTAGACTTTAATTCTACTTCATCAAGTCTATGAAAGTTTATGCCACCAACATTTTCTCTCAGTCTCAAAAGTGCTACAAGATTCCTTTGCATACTGATCCTGACTAACACGGCTATGTCTTTGAATTCTACCAGTATGAAAATCATTCTTACTTAATAAAGGACATAAAATATCCATTCATTTTCCTTCCCCCCCACCGACAGATTATGAAGGGCATGGCAAATCTATTATGAATGGGAACTTTAAAACTTAACCTCAAAGTTTGATATATACATGCAGTCTCTGCCTACAGCTGAGATTCTGAATAAAACTGGCCAAATCTAGCAGTTATAGTTTCCAAAAGTTACAATTTTTGGAACTAAACACATTGTAGGAATTAAACACCAGCAAGGGCACACCACCAGAAATTTTTTCCCATTCTGAGAATAGAAGTGTAATTTTTAAAAAACAAGATCTTTCAGAAGGCAATATGAGGCCAGTGGTCATCAGTAAAAGAAATCAAGAATCATAGAATTGTAGAGCTGGAAGAGACCACAAGAGCCATTCAGTCCAACCTCCTGCCCTGCAGGAAATCATGATCAAAGCATCCCTGTAGCTTGTTCCTCTCCAAATCATCATACTAACACAGGTATAAGTCTACAGATGTCCATAAATGTCTATAGGTGGAGGCAGGCAGCATGTCCAATACCAGGAGCACAGCCCCATTGCATATGATTAACATGAACAGGTTTATTATATTCTTTTAACTTTATATGGTAATTAGAAAAGCATAGGATTCCCACATGAGCTAATGTTGGAAAACTCCAAATTAAGTTTTTGTGGTACATGGTTCTTCTATAATCAGATTTTAATTAAGGGAAATAGATTTTACTGTTATATTGAGATAATCTAATCTTATCCAGAAAAGCCAGGAATATGTCATTAAGAGAATCACACTCCATTATATAGTGGAGAAAGTGGAAACTCACAAAAGGTCACTAAATAGCTTTGGTATCTCTCTTCCTCTTGCCTAACACTGACCACACACACACAAGAATAGGCCTGGCAGAATGCTATCCCTCCCAACCTAATCTGTCCTCTCCAATTTTACTGTGCATTCCCACTAGCACTTGGAGAGAAAAGTGGAGGTAATTTCACCCCGCCAACGCAGCGCTTATTTTGAGCAGCTCTTTGAGCTATGTATTAACAGTAGAAAAGCTCGGCTTTCTGGTCACCTTTCCCTGATGTCTTCCATTGTTCTGATATTTGCTTGTAGGAATGGTGTGGACTAGCTTTATTAGGGTAGAGAGGCTTATGACTACTGATAGCAGTAGGCAGAACTCAGTGATTTCTCTCTATTTCATCCACTTCTTCTGCACTTTATAGACATATTGGGAGAGGGCTTCTCCATGGCTACTCCCAAATCTTGGAACTCCCTTCCTAGAGAGGATAAGAGAGCTCCTTTTTGCTGTCTTTTGGATGGCAGGTGAATATCTTTTTGCTCAAGGAAGCCTTTGGGAATTTATTGTTTTACTAGAGAAGGGCTTTTTATGGTGCTGTACTGCTTTTATTCTTTGTTTTGAAGTAATGTTTTAAAATGTTTTTTTAATTCTGTTGTTAATTTAATATTGTTTTAATGTTAACGTACATATGTTTTTAACCATATATGTTTTGGTTGTAATTTTCTGTCTTTTTAAAGCTGCTTTGAGTCCCAATCTGAGGAAAAGGCAGAGTATAAATAAAATAATGGATGGTTAGGGATTTTCTTCCAAAAACAAAGTAAAATATGAGCTAGTTGGGTAGAAGGAGAAGGTACTAGCAACACTCTAGGAAGCTAGCAATATTAACACCAAATTTAAATGAGTATTATGCAAAATTTTATATGAAGAAGGTCATTATAACACAAACAATATTAGTTATATAACAAAACTATGTACATTGCAAAGGAAAAGCTGTTGCTTATTGCTACCTGACAGCAATGTAGAATTATTTCATTCTGTATACAGCTATATTGCTCAAGATTTCTACAAGACATTTACATTTTAAGTATTAGAGTTTTCATTGTCTTGGATCAAAAGGTTTTTTTTTAGAAGGCCTCCTTCTATTTGTGGAAAGGATCTTTAATCCAGTGGAGATTATTGCTGATGAAAGTATGTAGCAAGGGGACATGATTTTCCCTGATTCCCCTTACCCTCTGCAACCTCCACACCATTTCTCAAACTGTTTTATAGCAGATTTTTAGGGGGCTGCCAGGGAAACAGGAATTGGAGAAAACTGCTCTGCTCATCAGTCAGAGAAAGCCATAACCAGATTTCTGCTCACAAAATCTCTAAGGGCTTATCTACATGGCCCAGCTTGCCCCCATTCCCTGCAGTCCATACAACACAGGGCTTTTGCCCCTATCGGCCCCTGGGTAGTCCCTACCACTCCTGGGACAGATATGATGCTGGAATGGGAACAAGTCAGGGTAGGACTCAATAAACAGTTCTAGGATAATACCCAGTTTAATACAGTACTGCCAAGATGGAACAGATCAGGTCCCACATGTCCACAATAACTCGTCCCAGCATGCCGTCCCTTGCTGTGGTCACCAGCTCCCTAGCTCTCCTTGAAGCCGGGCAGGAATCCCTCAGCATGTGTCCAAGGCTGGTCACATACAGAGGGCCTGCAATCCTATGTTGCAGTCCCCCTCCCTGACTTCTGCATCAGCAGGAAAAATGGCAGCGGCTGCAGTGGTTGCAGCAATGGGCTGGTGTTCTGTTTGAACACTGGTCCATTTTCTTCAGGTAAATGGGGCAGAATGGGCAAGATCCGAAGCCAGGATATGCTGTCAGGAAGCTGGCATAGCCTGGCTAGTGTAGATAAGCCCTAAGAATCCAAACTCATGTGCAGAAACAACTCTACATCTTTTGGACATTTTTAAAAATGAAAGTTAGAAATTTCACAGTTACATTTTTTGTTTAAATTATTGGTTTGTATCCACCTTTCCTTATGTCCTACACATTTTTGCAAACTTTTGCCTTTTTATTCTAAACTGCTTTGCTGCACTACCAGGCAAAAAAATAGGAGGTGAAGCCAACAAAATGTTAAGGAATACTATAAGAGTCTTTTGTTCTTTTATCCTGGAAATGATTCCCATCATGTCCCTTTTGACATGCGCAAGGCCTTCCATAACTGATTTATAAATATAATCTAAAAAGAGATAGAACAAGAGCAGAAAGAACTGTTATTCTCCTGTGTAGGGCATGGATAGAGCTCTTCCAAAAAAAATTTTTTTTTTAAAGTACAGGATCACCCCCGTATCTGCTGATTTGCCAACCGTGGATTCAATTATCTGTGGTTGGCTATGGAGGGGGAAGGGAGGGATCTCACCTCCCCTGTCCCTTCCCCTGGGAGTGCTCCTGTTGCCACGGGGGCGATCGTGGGGGTGAAGGGAAGAGGGAGAGAGGAGGAGGGATCTCTCCCCCTCTGCAATCGCTGCCATGGTGGGGGAGAAGAGGGAGCAATATCACCTCCTCCCTTCCCCCCCAATCACCGCTGTGGCAGGGCCATGACAGTGGTAAAGGGGGAAGGGATGGGGGAGAAGTGCTCTTGCCTCCCCCCTTCCCCTGGGATGGCTCCTGTTGCCGTGGGGGGGGGCGAAGGGGAGAGGAAGGAGGAGGAGTGATCTCACCCCCCCTTTCCCCCGGGATGTTCCCCAGGATGGCATTCACTATTATCTGTGGAACTCACCATCTGGGGGGGGGGCTGGAACCAATCACCTGTGGATACTACTGTCCACAGGGGGTGCTACTGTATAGGTTTTTCACACATTATTAAACAGCAAGAGTGCTAAATGAGACATACACAGGTCTTACATAATTCAAGGGGCACCATCTTCTATGTACCTCTATGTACATATTATTTTATATCCAAGGAAAACAGCTAAAACTTTAGTCCTTATCAAATAATGTAAGTGAACTAATTCTTCAAAAAAAAATTGGCAGATCAACTTCCTGTTTTCAGCGAGATATTAGGGTGGAACAGTCATAAATATATTACCTGCAAATTGTATCCTAAGCAAAGTCTGGCCTTTATAGAAACTGGATTCAGGTGCACTGCTTTCAAGAAGTCCTTCCGAGCTTGTTCAGTGCCTTTCTCATGACCATATTCCATGTATGAATTTCCTCGCCCAATGTAGCCATCCAGAGAAAAGGGATCTATTTTAAGAACCTCAGAAAATGAATGCACAGCTTCCTCATATTTCTGCAATCTAAAATCAATATGCATACATATTAAGGTTGTTGTTCATTAGTACTACTTGTATATTTTAAAATATGCATATCTTAAGAAGAAAGCAAACAGTGGTAAAAAAACGGAAGACTTAAATATGATTAGAGCCAACAAGGGTAGGGGTGGGAGAACCCGGTACACATTACCACAGCCTGGAGCCCAGAAGGAGGCTGGGACTCAACTGCGTTGCATGATTTTTGGTCTTTCTCTGTGATATCATTATTTATCTATTGTTCTTGACATGCGTAAAATTGATGAATTTCAAAGAAAATAATAATGTCATAAAAATTCTATATTACCAAATATGCTACAATATCCATGGTTGCTGCAAGAGAGAGCAGGACTGGGGACAAATAAGGGAAAGGGAGCCATGTGTGAGCAAAAGGACATCGTGCCACTGAGTGGGAGGAAGGGAATGAGAGGGGCCAGCAGGCAGAGTTGTAAGAAGCCACAGGTAAAATGCAAGACCTCTGACAATGGTGGTGGCGGCAGCTGGAAACAGAGACCCAGAGACTATTAGTCTACTTTGGCCTCAGGGAGCGAGGCCCCCATAACTGAATTAACAGGTAGTGATGCATGCCTTAATCCCGCTGGTTGAAGTAGAAGAAGAAACGTTTAACCCCAGAGTTGATGTCTGGAATGGAATGAACAGGTGATCTGAAGCAATGGGTATACTTCAGATAGCTTCTGAGAGCTCTGCATTTGTCCAGAGTATGCCAGGAATTCTCCATAGCTCTAGCCGGACAAGGACGAAAGGAAGAAAGAATGACCTCCTGTGACCTGTGAAAAACTGTATTAACCTTAGGCATAAAGGAGAGATCCAGTCTCAGAACCATCCAATCCAAATAGAGGATGGACAGCTCTTGGTGTACTAACAAGGTACCAAGTTCCAACACTCTCCTTGCTGAAGTAATGGCTGTAAGAAAGAGACCTCTCCAAGAAACAAATGTGAGTGGCACCTGTCTTAAAAGCTTCAAGGGAGGTTTAATTCATTAAAGAACTTTGTGAATATCCCAGGTAGGATAACAGTGAATGGTTGGTGTCTTGAGCAAGGAGGCCACTCTCAGGAATCTTCTGACAAGAAGATGAGATGACAGTTTCTGACATTATTCAGCTGGAAGAACAGAAGAGATGGCAGAAACTTGTCTCCAGAGAGTACCAAAGGTGTATCCAGTCCATCCTGAAGAAAAAGCAACAAGGTGTTATGGACAGGTTGCTTACCTGTAACTATAGATTTTCCAGTGGTCTTCTGTGAATTCACACAGTTGGGTTATTCCTGCACCTGCACAAAGCATTCAGAACCTTCTGGAATCGCTAGGCAGAATGTGCATTGATACATTTTTGGCGGTAACTCCACCCACCCTAACGGTCCCTTATAAGGTGCTCCCGCCTAATTCCCCTCAGTTCCTTGAATGACGCCGCAACCAGCAGCATCAGGAACATTAAGCATGTTTATATGATGTAGTAGGACATAGAGGGGAGGATGGGTGGGTCTGTGTGAATTCACAGAAGACCACTCGAAGATCTATGGTTACAGGTAAGCAATCTGTCCATCTTCTTCATGGTCTCTGTGACTCACACAGTTGGGTACACTGGCAAGCTTCACTCCAGGAGGAGGGTGTGTCCTATACATGCTGACACCAGGACCAAGCTGCACAGTCAAAACAGTAGTTGGATTTATTGACAGCACATTCTTAAGTATGAGAAAACAGATCAAGTATATATAATCAGCATATCAAGGATATCAGTCAAGTAACTTGGCAACACATTAACCTCCATTGAATAGAAGACAAAAGCACAGCTTTCCCAAAGGCAGCCTCGTTCCTAGAATGAGTGTCAAGTCTACAATGGGAAATGAAAGTCAAAGGTGATGACCAAGTTGCTGCTCTGCAAATGTCCTCTAGAGGCACCCCAGAGAGGAAAGCTGTTGAGGTGGAGACAGCCCTCGTCGAGTGTCCTCGAATCTATGGTGGCAATGCCTTCTTGGCCAGTTCGTAGCAGAGGGATATAGTCGATGTCACCCATTTAGACAAACATTGTGGAGAAATAGGTTCTCCAAGTCTCAAGTCTGCATAGGAAACAAACAGTTTAGGTGACTTCCTGAAGAGAGTAGTTCTCTGGGTGTAAAAGACAAGCGCCCTCCTGACATCCATCGAGTGGAGGGTACACTCAAATTCATCCTTCGGATCCTGCATCAGAGCAGGGAGAGTGATAGACTGATTCAGATGGAAGCTCGACACCACCTTCGGGAGGAAGGAGATGTTGGGACAGAGTACTACCTTATGTTTGTGGAAGGCAGTGTATGGTGGGTCCAAGCGCAAGGCACAGAGTTCTCCAGGCTCGACGCACCAAAGTAATAGCAATAAGGAAAGCAGTTTTCCAAGTCAGGAGTCTCAAATCAGTAGATGCCATGGGTTTGAAGGGACGTCGAACCAGTTGTGAGAGGACCAGTTCGAGGCTCCATGTCGGAGTAGGCTCGAGTACCGGAGGATGAAGGTTGGCGTAGCCTCTAAAGAACTTCTTAGGCGACGGACGGAGTGCAGAGAAGCTCCTCACAGTCCATTCGACTTTGGGAGGGCAGCTTCAATTAAAAACGTTTTTGGAGCATATCTGGATCCTGGGAAGGAAATTCAGATAAAGACCCCAAAGTGGGTCCCCAGTAATTCTTCGGAGAGAGGGGAACGGAGGTTCCATCTAGCGCCGAAGAGTCGAGGGGATGAAGGGGACGCCCAACCAAAGGAAGAGTCCTTAGAGACCGGAGCTGCTCACATCACCAAAATGAAGAAATGGGAATTCTCTTAGAAGTAAGAGAAGTGAAAGTTAGAGTGTTTGATCAACCTTGGCTGTATCCTTTGGCTGAAAAATGGACTTACTTGTTGTAGTGGAGGCTCCCTCGAGGAAGGAAACAATTGTTTGGAAAAGCAGGGGAAATCACCTGGGGAGAGATTTGGAGCTCTGGCGACAGTAATTTTGATGGGAAAGGACAAACGCTGTATTTGTATGGTTGTTTAACGGGAGACACAGTGATCGAAATTGGGAAACAGGGAGCAACGAAGAGACAGACACTGAAAACTGGATTTAAAAAAACCTGGAAAATTGGATTATCCTCCACAAGAACTCGCCACCGCTACCTGGGGTGTTGTCTGTGAACCAAATGATAGTATCTACCTTCGCTTTATGTTGATGAGACTGTGTATCCTTGGTTTGCTTAGTTCACTTTCCTGCTTCCCTTAACTTCACAAAGGAATTTGGATTCTACTTATTTAAGGACAATTTATAGACTGGTTTCCTTATCAAGGTTGTATTAACGCCCTAAGGGTTGAGACGCCGGGAGTAAGAAGTGAGAAGCAAAAGGGCGGCGCGGGTTACAGAATTGAGTAACACCTGAGATAACGAGAAACAGGAGGGGGGAAATAACTGAACGTAATATGTAAGAGAAAGACAAGAAAGGCTGTGAAGGAAATAAATAAAAAAAAAGGATTAAGAAGAGAGCCAGCGAGGCAAGGAAAAAGGAGGAATATTGATAAGAAGGAAGAGACTGTTGAAGCCAGAGGGGAGCAGGGAGAAGGGAGGAAGGAAAAAAAAGGGGGGGAAGAGAAAGGGGAGAAAAGGGGGGGAAAAGGGAAGAATTAAAAAAACCAATAATAATAATAACAAATAAGACATAGAATAATTCAATAATACGTTAAGAGGGTATATAATTGAAAAAATAATATTTTTTTGCTTTTTTCTTTCCCCCCCCCTCTATTCTGGTGACTGGGAATATTGAAAAAGTCGAAGGGGGAGCGAACTGAGAGTATCCTTGCCCCAAGAGTGAAATTGGGTCTCAAACGGGGAAGAAATTGATTATTGAACTACTGGTTATTGGCTATATAACTGATTATCATTACTTTTTTCGCACTATAGTATAGCATATTTTGAGGGTCATATATATATATATATATATACATGGTACTAGTGGGATAAAGAAATAGCAAACTTATTCGAAGTACTTATTATCTACTTATTAATGGATCCAACTTGTTCAACAACATAAGTTGAGGTATCTGTTGTTAGCAGAGGAGGGGGAAGACAACTGGATACATGATATTAAATTTAATGTAGATAAGATGTGGCTGATAGAGGAAGTCGGTTGAAATATTCAGAGTAAAATTTGACGGTGGGTAAACGGTGATAAATTTGATTAAAGATTGTGAGTGAGAGGTAATCAAATTGGATGTTGAGATAGACTTAGAAATAACAGAAAGAAATACGGATACTGTTTTAAGAAATATCTGCACTTTAAGAAAAGTTGAGAGGGAAACTTGTGCTAGAAAGGTACAGATCTGAAATTGATTGGGACTAATAGAAATTAGAAGCTTTGCATGGTAATATGGCTTACAGCACAAGGAAAACATCCGCACAAATACAAACCCAAACCCTGACAGGTAGAAGGGGGTCACAAGAACTCCCTAAAGCTTCAGAAATGCACAACCTACTGATAGAGGAATTAAGGGCAGAACTTAGTAATTTTAAACAGGAGATAAGAAAGGAATTGAAAGATATTAGGAAAGAAATTAAACAAGATTACAGAAAAGAATCAGAAATAATAAGTAAAAAATTGGATAATATTAACAAGGAACTGGAGGGAATAAAATCTGATGTGCAAGAATTAAAGGTTAAAAATCAAGACACGGAAAAACTGACAGAGAAATTGCAGGATAAACAAGATAAAGCAGAAGTATTAATGTTAAATCACGAGTTAAGATATAGAGAAAAGTGCCTGAAGATAAGGGGACTTTCAGAAAAAACAAATGAAAATTTATATGAGAGGTTAATCCCAGATTTGGCAAAATTTTCTGAATACCCGGAGGAGTACTTAGAAGAGGAAACGGAAAAAATATTCAGGGTGAACTCTTTGGTAGCTAAAGAAAAAAAGCTGCCGAGGGACATCATCATACAATTTAGCAAAGTAAAAATAAAGGATAAAATCCTCCAACAAAGTTATAACAATACGTTCCAAGTGGGTGACCAAGAAATTAAAATTTATAAAGACATTCCAATAACAATTTTGAAAAGAAGACAAGAATATAAAGCTTTAACATTGTTATTAACAAAAAGAGGCATAAACTACAAGTGGAATAGAATAGACGGTGTTTCATTCACATACAAACAGAAACGATACAACATTGATTCAGAACAGAGAGCTAAAGAATTTTGTCAGAAACTTGAAAAAAAATATAAGGATCCATCTGAATTGAGAACTTATACGGGGAAAGGGCCAAAAAAAGGGGGATAAAACAGTTTCAAGAACTAAGGAAGGTGCAGAGCAAGAGGAGGGAAAGAGACAAAAAGGAGAAGAAACAGAGGAGGGGGGAAGCTCAGAAGAAGAAGACAAGGTAGGTAGAAAGGGAAAAGAACCTGAAAGCGAACAAGAAGAAGAAGAGATAGAGGAGGAACTAACAGAAGATGTCAATTAGCATATGTTCTTGGAATGTAAAAGGTTTAAACTCAGAGTATAAAAGACGACAAGTATTCCATTACTTAAACAAACAAAAACCAGAAATAACTTGCTTACAAGAAACTAAGATAAAACAACAGGACATAAGATTTCTCAAAAACCCAAAATTGGGACAAATATTTTACTTGGCAAACAAGAAGGAAAAAAAGAGAGGAATAGTGTTATATATAAACTCAAAATATCCCACTAAAGAGCTGTTTGCAGATGAAGAGGGAGAATTCATAGGAGTAGAGGTAACCCTACTGAATATAAAATTTGTAATAGTAGGAGTATATGCTCCAAATACAAGGCAAGCAAAGTTTTATAAAAAATTACATAAACAAATAGTAAAGCATGTAAACAAGAATATGATTTTAATGGGGGACTTTAATGGAGTTATGGAACCTAAAATAGATAGATCATCAATAACTGTTAAGACAAAGCAAAAATTACCAAGTAGTTTTTTTGATATTAAAGAAGAATTTAATCTGGAAGATATATGGAGGGCAAAACATGGGCAAGAGAAAGGTTTCACCTTTGTATCGGATAAATATAAGTCAATGTCTAGAATTGATATGGCTTTAATTTTGAAAAATTTGTTACCACAAGTTCTAGACATGGAAATATTATCTAAAATCACCTCTGACCCCCATCCAATAAAAATAAAACTAAAAACGAGAAATAAAAAATTTAACTGGAGACTAAATGAAAACTTACTAAAGAATGAGAGGTTTGTGGATAAGCTTAAAAAAGAAATTAGACAATACTTTGAAGAAAATGATAACAATGAATGTTGTATGAAAACTGTCTGGGACGCAGGGAAAGCTGTAATTAGAGGTTTATTGATAAAAAGAGGAGCAGAACTTTAAAAACAGAACTCAGAAAGATATAACTTTTTAATTAATGAATTAAAGAAAAGAGAAGAAGATTTAAGAGAAGATCGAACCAAAGCCAATTTAATAAACCAAATTAAACTAATTAAGACACAACTAAATTTAGAAACAATGTCAAAAATCGAAAAAAATATGAAGACGAGACAAGCAAACTTTGAATATGCTAACAAATTGGGAAAATGGTTGGCATATAGATTAAGAAAGGAAGCAGAAAGGAAGTTAATAGCAGAAATAAAACATCAAGGGAAAACGATAACAAACCAATCAGAAATAGAAACAGAATTCTTACACTATTACAAAAATCTATTTAGGCAAGATTCAGGGAACAGTAGTGAATATCAGAATATGAGAGAATATATAGAAAACCAAGATCTACCTAAATTAAATAAAGAACAAGTTGAGAAATTGAACACATCTATCTCAATGGGAGAAATTTCTAAAGCAATACAAGATCTTAAGATAAACAAAGCCCCGGGACCGGATGGTTTCACTGTGATCTTTTACAAGACATTGGAAAATGAACTTGCAGTACCGCTTTACAAAACAATAAACGAAATAGAGAAAAAGGGGGTTCCTGACTCTTGGAAGAATGCTAATGTAACACTCATACTAAAAGAAGGGAAAGATGGAAGAGAGATTGGTAATTATAGACCTATTTCTCTCCTAAACTTGGATTATAAAATATATTCAATGATCCTGGCAAACAGACTAAAACAAATAATTACTGATATTGTTAATGAAGACCAAAATGGATTTGTACCAGGGAGAAATATCAGCGATAATATAAGAACAGTAATTGATATGATAGAATATTTCGAAGCACATGGAGAGAAAAAGATGGGATTAATGCTAATTGATGCCAAAAAGGCATTTGACAGCATACGCTGGGATTTCATGCTGGAAGTACTAAACGAAATAGGCATGGGGGGGAAATTTATTGAAAAGATAAAAAGAATATACTCAGATCAATCTGCACAGCTAATTATAAATGGTGAAAAATCGGCAACGTTTATAATAGAAAAGGGAACGAGGCAAGGCTGTCCTATATCGCCATTGCTGTTTATAATAGTGTTAGAAGTATTAAACAGAAAAATAAGATCCAACATGAAGATACCAGGGGTAAAAATAAAGGGATTTACTTACAAGCTAAAAGCTTTTGCAGACGACATTATTGTATTTATGGAGGACCCTTTAAAACAAATTGGAGAATGTGTAAAAGCAATGAATTTGGGACTTTCTCGGGATTTAAGATTAATCAAGACAAAACAACTATATTAACTAAAAATATTACAAAATCTGAGGAGGAGAAAATTATGGAAATAGCTGGATGTAAAATAACGAAAAAAGCTAGATATTTGGGAATTTGGATTGCCAAAAGGAATGCGGAACTTTATGATAACAATTACAAACCAGTTTGGGCAGGAATAAAAAGAGACTTAGACAGGTGGAGCAAATTAGGACTTTCTTTATTGGGGAAAATTGCTGCCATAAAATGGTTGTACTACCTAGAATATTATATCTTTTTCAAAACCTGCCAATTTTGAGGAGTTATAAAACCTCTGAACTATGGAATAAAGATTTAAAAACATTTTTGTGGGAAGGGAAAAAAGCTAGGTTAAAATGGAACTTTCTAACCGATTCAAAGTTAAGAGGAGGTTGTGATCTTCCAGACTTGAGAACATACTATCAAGCTTCGACATTGATATGGATAAAAGATTGGGTTAAGCTAAGCAACACCAAAGTCTTAAATCTGGAAGGTCATGACATTAGATATGGATGGCACGCTTATCTATTCTATGAAAAAAAGAAAGTGCACAAAGACTTCACTAATCATTGTGTCCGAAAAGGATTGTTGGTGGTTTGGGAAAAAGTGAAATCTTGTTTTTATTACAAAACACCTTTATGGATATCACCCCAAGAAGCATTTATGTTAAGATGGGGTAGCAAAGACCGATGGCTAAAATACTCAGATATCAGTATAAAGGAGACTGGAAAAACACTAAGGCTAGACACAAAAGAGAATTTGCAGAATAGATACAACATTAATTGGTTTACTTATTTACAAATTAAAGAAAAATTCATAGAAGCTCAGAAGGGGAAAGGATTTGAGACAGAAAATAATGAATTAGACAAACTATTGTTGGAAGAAAATAAACCTAAAGAATTATCAAAACTTTACAAGTTATTATTGTTAAGATTTACTGAGCAAGACTGTATAAAAGAATATATGGTATTATGGGCAAGGGATTTAGGAAACACCATTGACATAGAAGATTGGGAAAAGGCTAGAAAAAGATCCTTTTCCTTCACCACCTGTCAAACTTATAGGGAAAATTACATAAAAATGGTTATGAGATGGTATTATATTCCGTCAAGGTTAAGTAAAATGAATAAAAAATCTTCAGGAATCTGCTGGAAATGCAGCAAAAACCAGGGCACTTTGATTCATATGTGGTGGCGGTGCAAGGTGATTAGAAAATTTTGGAAGCAGATACATGACTCAATCAATGATATACTAAAAATAAAGATGGAGTTTAAACCAGAATTGTATCTGCTAAACATAATAAATACACAGGACAAAAAAGTTAGTAAATACTGGAGGATAATACTCTACATGGTAACGTCAGCCAGATTGGTAATAGCGAAAAAATGGAAAGTTAAAGATCAGCCAACGATTAAGGAATGGGAAGACAAATTAATAGATACACTAGAATTAGATATATTAACAAGCAAACTACGGAATAGGAAAGAAAACAAATGGCAAGAAGAATGGGGGAGAGTATTAGAATATTGGGAAAAGAAGGATGAGATAAACAAGGACATAAGGTTTTGGTAACAGACTCTTCAGAGATGCGTAATCAAAAGCAGACAAGGATTGTAGGGAGCTGAGTCTAAAATAGAAGATATCATACTGGAAGCTAAGTTAAGTTAGAATTAAGGCTAAATCACAGTCAAATTCAGCCAAAATAACAAGATGGAAGGAATGGAGTAAATAATTCATTTATTTATATGGAAAGCCAATGTAAAGAAAAAGAAACAAGATAAAGTATTATATATGAACAAATAGAAATTAATGACTTTAGGTAAAGAACAAATGAAATGTTGTATTTTGATTACCTTTTATTTATTACCTTGTTGTGTATATCTTATTGTATTGCACTTTATCGAGAAAAAAAATAAATTTTAAAAAAAAAGAACTTCTTGACCATCAGATCCGTAAAAGGAGACTGGTGACCTCGAGCCTGGAATTTGACAGAAACGACTGCCAAGTAGCACTGGATGGATGAAGCGGTGCTTGGCTAGACGCAGGAGAGTTGCAAACCAAGGTTGACGGTGCCACCACGGAGTGATGAGGATGGCATCCGCTCAGTCCCGATGCAGTTTGAGATTACCCTCATCAGCAGTGGAAATGGAGGGAAGAAGTAGAGAAGGGGTCTCGTCCAATGAAAGAGGACTGTGTCACCCCTCGAACCCGGTGCACGACATCTGGAGCAGAACTGGTGGCACTGACTGTTTTCTGGTGATGCAAGGAGGTCTACTTGGGGAGTTGCCCATTGTCGGAACAGGTCTGACGTTTCTGACCTGTGCAGCATCCCTTCGTGGATGGAGAGGCTGGAATGGCTGAGTCTGTCTGCAAGAATATTCTCCTCTCCCGGCAGATGGATGGATTGGAGGTAAATGTTCCTGCAGTGTGAGTTGAAGAAGCTGAGGGGATCTTGTTCCTCCTTGCTTGTTCAGATAGTACATCACCGATGTGTTGTCTGTTACCACCAGAACGGTCTTGTCCGTCACCAGGGTCTCAAAGGCCCGCAGTGCCTTCTGGACACCGATAAGCTCTAAGACGCTGATATAACATGTCTGTTCGTTGGCATCCCAAGTGCCCTGGATTTCGTGGGATTCGAGACGGGCTCCCCATCCAAACATCGGGGCATCTGATGTTAGATGTCTGGTTGAGGAGGGTAGAATGGCATACCTGACAAGATGTTCTCTGGAGCCAACCACCATCCCAGCGACCGTTGAATTGCCCGTGGTATCGTGAGCAGTTTGTTCCAGGAGTCGCGCAGAGGGTCGAACACTTGTAAGAACCAATGTTGAAGCGGGCGGAACTGGAGCCTGGCGAAGCACGTCACATAGGTAGTAGCTGCCATGTGACCGAGAAGTACCTGGACTACATGGGCCAAAAGTCTTCGGGACCAGCAGCAGGCGTGGATCAGGGAACGAAGGGTGTTGAATCGGTCCCAAGGTAGGTAGGCTGCAGCCGGAAGCGAATCCAACTGAGCTCCGATGAACTGGATAGATTGGGATGGTTGGAGTTGTGACTTCTCCATGTTGACAAGTCCCAGGCCATCTAACATACCTAAGGTGAGACCAGAGACTCAATGTCCAGTTCGAGCTGACATCGAGAGTTTGCCATAATCAGCCAGTCGTTGATGTAGGGGAAGACCACCACTCCATGCTGGCGTAGAAAGGCCGCTACCACCACCATGCACTTCATGAAGACTCTTGGAGCAGTCAAAAGTCCAAATGGGAGGACCCAGAATTGGGATACCTCGGTCCCGATCTGGAACGCCAGGAACCGTCTGTGGGATGGATGGATCCTGATGTAGAAGTAGGCATCTTTGAGGTCTATGGAAGCGAACCAGTCGTCTTGCTGTAGGAGTGGTAGGATGGAAGCCAGGGTAACTATCCTGAACTTCTTTGGTGCTATATACCAGTGCTTTGGTGCTTCACTCCATGAAGGTCAAGAATGGGATGGAGACCACCGTCCTTCTTCGTGACCAGGAAGTACCTTGAGAAGAAGCAAGAGGTAGTGAAGTTCAGACTCCACGGGTTTGATGGCCCCCTTCTGCAGCAGCGTCTGCACCTCCTCAAGGAGAGTTGGGGAGGGCGCTGTTGATCGAACCCGACCTGTTGGAGGTAGTGAGTTGAATTCGATCCAATAGCCATTTTGGATGATTTGAAGTACCCAGCGGTCTGATGTTATTGAAGAACAGGCTTCTTGGAAAGTCAACAGTCGATCTCTGAACAGTGGAGTCTAAAGAGAAGAGAGAGAGAGAGAGAGAATGAGGTGGAAATTCAACATTTTCTCCTGGCTTGATCCTTGGACCTCTGCTTTGCAGGGGGTCGGTATCGAGAAGTTGACCACTGGCTCCTCACCAATGAGGCTGACGAAGGGGATGGCAGATATCAGGAGCATCTATAAGATTGGCCAGTAAACCCCCGTCTAAAATGATGGCCAGATGTAGAGGCCTGCCAGTTGGTACGGCTCCTGGAGTGGTATAGAGAAGATGAGGAAGCAGCCATACCATACTTCTTGGTGGTGGTCCTCATCTTCTGGGTGAACTCTAATTTTTCATCCATGGAGCCGTTGAAAAGGCCTGACTCATCGAATGGCAAATCCTCTATGGTAGGGGAGTGAGGTCTGAGGACCGGAGCCACGTGTGACGACGCAAGGTGATGGATCCAGCTATTGTCTTGGTGGCATAATCTGGTGGCGTCGATTGCGGACGGCGTTGCCTTCTGTTCTGGGAGGCTTCAACTACCACAGAATTGGGGTGAGGCCCAATTGAAGCCATTTGATATGTTCACCTCCAACCCAATACAGTCTATCAATCTTCTTTGAAGTGGACTGGATCGAAGAAGGGTTTTTCCATGAACCCTGAGTGAGTTTCAGAAGGGACAGCAAAACTGGGAGACTGGTGGTAGGAGGTGCCTTCGACTGTATATGATAGAATATTGGATCCACCGGTTCTGACTCCTTTCCCACAACCTTGAGGTCCAAAGCATGGGACATGCGAACCATTTGTTCAGAAAAGGCACAGATATTGTCCGTTGGCGACGCAGAATCATTGTCCACTAAATCAGGTTGTGGAGACGCCAGATAGGGTAAGTATGGATCCCATGAATCCGACATAGAGGTCAAACCCGCAGGTGATGGGCTGCGGCCGCCGTGGAGAAGAGAGGTGGTACAAAGTGGTGGTGTGGGAGGAGTCGGTGGCAGAGGATGTCAGTCAGGACGTGGAGATTCCTGACTCTCTGCATCCTTCTTTGCTAGACCCAGCGCGGTCCCTCGAATCCCAGGCATTGTGGGGAACAATGCACACTCCGACCCATGTACATTTCTGTGAAGTTAAAGGCCCAGGTGGTTAGGACCTGGGAGCCAGTCGGTGAAGTGAACTCGGCATGGTAGATGGAGTGTGCCAGGTCATAGGCGGAGTAAGCAGGCTCATCATCATGGATCCTAGGTGAAAAGGGATGGGTTCGAGTGGCGTCTTCAGATTCAACAACCTCAACTTTGACGTTAGAGGCAGAGCGTTCAAGAAGTTGAGCTCTTGAAACAACGAGGGCCGGTGAATAGCCTTTCCATTGGGGTGACACATCCATATTGGCACCCGAGGGTACTTCAACTGTGACAATTTCCACAGAAGCTGCAGGAGTTGGAACACGAGATGGTAGATTTCCCTCAACAGGCGTTGCTGGGGATGGTCGGGTGGAAGCGGCCTCGGCATCATCGGCAAGTGGCGCTTCCGCAGTTTCGATAGCCTTAGCGGCCATACTAATAAGGACCGTCTGTGGAACGGTCATTGGCTTTGACTTTTTGGGAGCATCCTTCGGCTTGCTCTTAGACTTAGAGCTGTCCTCATGCCGAGAGGAGTGTTTGTCCTTTTTCTTTTTTAAGGACTGAGGCTTCCCTCGAAGCACCAACCCGACCAGCAGTTTCAGAAGGCACCTGGTCCCGAGGGACAGCCTTTGAAGTGGAGGGTTCCTGGTACCGTGTAGAGGTTGAAGGTGTTGAGTGCGCTCAATCCCAACATTGATTGGAGGGAGCAACATGTTTGTGTGAACCTTGCACTGCCTCTGGGTCCAAAGCAACCGAACGGCGTCGGGACGGACTACTGGACTGATGTAGTTTTTGAGTCTTTGATTTCAGAGATGGCATGAGGCTCTGTTTTGGTGGAGCGGGTGCCAGAGCAGAGGCTGGAGTCGAGGCAGCCGCCAGAATTAGAGCCTTTTTATATAAAAATGATTTCAGGCAGGACATCCTGTGCTTACGGGCTTGAGGTGTGAAGGCCCTGCAGTGCATGCAAGAGTCCACATTATGGGACTCATTGAGACAAATAAGGCAGCAGGAATGGCCATCCACACTCAGAAGTTTGGCCTGACAGATGGCACATCTTTTAATGGCCACTCTCGAAGACATTGTACTCACGAGGTCGTCAAATCCAATGGGCAAGCAGTAAGAGTAGAGAGAAACAATCCAAGTCAACATCAAATTCACGGAGAGAATGCCAAAACCAAAGGAGCGAGAGAAAAATCATAGTCAATAAATCAAAAGTGAGGAAAAAACTAGGGAACAAAGGTTCCTTCAAGCTGCTAACGCGGCAGAAAAAAGGAACTGAGGGGAATTAGGCGGGAGCGCCTTATAAAGGACCGTTAGGTTCCAAACGCTCTGTGCAGGCACAGGAATAACCCAACTGTGTGGTTCACGGAGACCACGAAGATCTGAGACAGATCAGTAACATAGACCTTTCCTTCTACACTATCTTTGAAATGACCAAAAGGTATAATAATAGATTTGTCTGTGGAAGGATATCTGGAACTGATGGCTGTGTCCACCACCTTCATCAGCAGGCCCTCTATCAGGAGTGTTTTCTGCTCAATCTCCAGGCATGAAAATTGAGCCAAACTGGATGTCAATATAACACCTGCCCCTGAGAAAGCAAGTCTGGATGAAGAGGCAGGTGCATGTGATGCAGTTCAAGTGAAAGAATATCTGAAAATGATGCTCTGTGAGGCCAGAGAGAAGCTACAAGAATCATACAAGACCTTTCTAGACTTACTGACAGATGGCCATTCAGCCTCTATTTAAAAACCTCCAAAGATGGAATCATAGAATCACAGAGTTGGAAAACACCACAATGGCCATCCAGTCCAACTTCCTGCCTTGCAGGACTACACAATCAAATCATTCCTGACAGATGGCCATCCAGCCTGTTTAAAAACCTCCAAAGAAGGAGATTCCACCACACTACAAGGCAGCGTATTCCACTTCCGAACAGCTCTGTCAGGAACTAGTTCCTAATGTTTAGGTGGAATCTCTTTTCCTGTAGTTTGAACCCATTGCTCTGTGTCCTAGGAGATTATCACACGACCTTTTTAATCTGGAACAGGGACGACAGGAGGTTGCCATAGGGTTTTCTGTTCACATGACGTCATCCCCGCCCAGTTCTGCTCCCGTTCCCCCTCAGTTCCATTTGTTTTCTTCAATTGATGGCTTAATCCATCAATAGATCACCCATTCCGTTTCCATAATGGAATAAGGGGCTTGTGAACAGGTGTCCCGTTGTGCTGGCACTATGCCAGCCACAGTGGGAAGTCCCTCCCGAAGACTTCCAGGTGCGATCGGGACGAGGAGGCAAGTGGGAGCCTTGTTTTTCCCCTCCCCGGGTTACTTGTATAATTTAAAGGGTGTTCGGGGGCTTTGTATCCTTTTTTTACATTTGGTTATCTTTACATTTTTTAATTTCTCGTGCATCGTTCTCTCGTGAGAACGTGCGAGATTTGCTTTCCGGGACGTGAATGCAGCTTTATGACAGCTGCATTCACTCCCGGAGGACCAAGGGGACGGGGAGCAGTTAATATCTCAGAACAAGGTGGGTGTATGAAAAAAAAAGTGTTTTAACTGGAACAGGGACGGGAATGGGGCGGGGGTAGCGGGGCGCAGACAGTGCATCTGATAATCTCCCTAGTCTCTGGAGCAGCAGAAAACAAACTTGCCCCATCCACAGTATGACATCCCTTCAAATATTTAAACATGGCTATCATGTCCCCTCTCAACCTTCTTTTCTCCAGATTAAACATGCCCAGCTCCCTATGCTCCTCCTCACAGGGCATGACTTCCAGACCTCCCACCATCCTGGTTGCCCTCTGGACATGTTCCAACTTCTCAACATCCTTCCTGAATTGTGGTGCCCAGAATTGGACACAGTAGTCCAGGTGAGGTCTGACCAAAGCAGAATAGAGTGGCACTATTACTTCCCATGATCTAGACACTATACTCCTATTAATGCAGCCTAGAATTGCATTGGCTTTTTTAGCTGCTGCATCACACTGCTGACTCATATTTATTTATTTATTTATTTATAACCCGCTCTTCAGCTACAAGGCTATCAGAACAGCTTACAAATTGTTTTAAGCAATAGCAATTTACACATCTACACTGAATTAAGCAGTTTCCAATGTGTGTTAGCTAATTGCCCCCTCAAGCTGGGTACTCAGCTTGTGGTCAACTAAGATTCCTAGATCCCTTTCACATGTGTACTGCCATCAAGCCAGGTGTCACCCATCCTATATCTGTGCATTTAATTTTTACTGTCCAAGTGCAGTATCCTACAGTTCTCCCTGTTGAAATTCATTTTGTTAGTACTGGCCCAGCTTTCTAATCTATTGAGGTCATTTTGGATTCTGATCCTGTCCTCTGGGGTATTAGCTACCCCTCCTAATTTGGTGTCATCTGCAAATTTTATAAGCATACCCTCTATTCCCTCATCCAAGTCATTGATAAAAATGTTGAATAGCACTGGGCCCAGGACAGAACCCTGTGGCACCCCATTAGTCACTTTTCTCTGGGATGAAGAGGAGCCATTGGTGTCTACCCTTTCAGTTTGGTTGGTCAACCAATTAAAAATCCACCTAACAGTTGCATTGTCTAGCCCAGATTTTACTAGCTTAATTGCAAGAATAACATGGGGGACTTCGTCAAAGGCCTTACTGAAATCAAGATATGCTACATCCACAGTATTACCTCCATCTATCAAGTTTGTAACTCTATCAAAAAAAGAGGTAAGATTAGTCTGAAATGATTTGTTTTTGAGAAATCCATGTTGACTTTTAGTGATCATGGCTTCCCTTTCTAAGTGCTTACAGACTGTATGTTTAATTATCTGCTCTAGAATCTTTCCTGGTATTGATGTCAGGCTGACTGGGCGGTAATTGTTTGTGTCCTCTTCTGCCCCCTTTTGAAGATGGGGACATTTGCCCTCCTCCAGTTTGCTGGGACTTCTCCTGTTCTCTAGGAATTCTCAAAATTATTGCCAGTGGTTCTGAGATTACTTCTGTCAGTTTTACTACCCTTGGATATAGTTTATCTGGCTGTGGGGGCTTGAATGTATTTAGAGTAACCAGGTATTCCTGTACTATTTCTTTACCCAGTCTGTGTTGCATTTCCCCTACTGCATGATCTGCTCCATTTTCGCCAGGCTGGACACTGTTTACCTTCTGGGAGAAGACTGAAGCAAAGAAGGTGTTGAGTAGTTCTGCCTTTTATCTGTTCCCTGTTAGCATTTCTCCATCTTCTCCATGCAGGGGCCCTACTGCTTCCTTGTTCTTCCTTTTGCTATGGACCTAACAAAAAAAAGCCCTTTTTATTGTTTTAAACCTCTCTAGCAAGCTTGAGCTCATTTTGTGCTTTCGCTTTTGACTTTCTCCCTGCTGGTCATTTGTGTGAATTCCTCTTTGGTGATTTCCACCATTTTCCATTTCTTGTACAAGCCCCCTTTTAAATCTTATCTCAGTTGAAAGTCCCTCAGACATCCATCCTGGTTTCTTTAGACACCTCCCATTTTTTATCCTCCTTGGAACTGTTTGAAGTTGTGCCTTTAATATGTCACTTTCAAGAAATTCCCATCCATCATGAACTCCCTTCTCTTTTACTATTTCTGACCACAGTACCACACCCTGTATTTCCCTAAGTTTACTGGAAGTCTTGAGAGTCTCCATCTGGAATCTGTGCTTCCTCGGAACTGGATGGAACCATTTCAGATTCAAAATAGCCCTACATGTTTTGTTCTTTTGAGGGACTATTAAGAAAATGGCATAACAGCCCCTTGGTATTTGAGAAGATGGAACTGGTTCAATGGTCCATGTATCAACAAAGTGCTGGATGGCTTCCTGTACGAGGTGATGTTTTTCTTCATTCTTTGAGCTTGGGGAAGGAATGTAGAAATCATAAGGAAAACAACAAAAATCTATTAGACACCCCTTCCTTTATGTCTTTAGAATCCATTGGTCTGATGTGGTTTCCTCCCAAACATGGGCAAAAAAATGAAGTCTTCCTCCCCCCTGCGGGGACGGAGAGTCAGGCCTGAGGAGACCACCATGCTGGTTTGTTACCTAAGCTGCTGATGTTGTTAAGAGTTTGTTCTGGGATTTGTCTGGTGGGAGGGCTGTTGCCTAGGTTGGTATCTATGCTCAGACCAGTGCTGTCTGCCAGATCTGCTCAGACTATCTTCCCTATGGTCCAAAAAAAGTAGCCATGCTAGTCTTGCCTTTCAAGATAGTGAAGAGAATAGTACAAGGAGAAACTGAAAAAACCAACACTAAATATTTTTTAAAAAAAAGAATATGAGAGAGATAGAGAGGAAACAGAAGAGAAATAGAAAGACAGCCTATTCAGAGCCAGGCAGGAACAAGACTGAATTGTTTGTGGGATGCTGCCCCTGCTGGCTGCTACTGTAAATTTCATCATGCCTGTCAGAGCAAATGGAAGAAGCAACCCAATATAGTAAGATTTCCCCTCCACTGCTGGAAAATGGAATATGTACTTAATGTCTCCACAACTCATATACACATGGTGTGCATGATGCTCATGGGTATGCCCTCAAAGAACTGGTGCAGTAATTCCTCTTAAACTGATATTCTCTCTGCCACTGCATAGGTAAGATAAGAATGTATAGCATTATTTTGATTGTAAAGTGTATCACTATTTCCCTAGTCTAATCATTCATAAAGATACTAGAAAATAAACTTTTTAAAAATCAGAGGCTATGAAGAAAACTGTGTATCCACTAGGTAGTAAACATGCATTTGAAGTGTTCTTGTTTTGCAAATTACATTTTTATTGAAAAAGAAGCAACAGAAACAAGAATCAATCAATATATAATACAGGTTACAATGCCATTAGCAAGTGTTGAGTAACGTGAGAGATATTTGAATTATTCAGTTTGTCAAAATTGTGTTCCGGCAGTTATATATCAATCCTATTGATTTTAAAATCTGTGAACAGGTCTAACATGTTCTCTGTAGAATACTGTTTCTAGCAACACTAGAAAGTGAGCAAAAACACTATGAGCCACATGTATGGCTCCTGAGGAATAGGAAATCTCTTTTTCTTACTTCATGGCTGAGCATGCCATGCAGGAGAGTAAAATAGCCTGCTTGAGGTACCATCATGAATGTGGAAAAAAGAACGGGTGTTTGGTGCAAAAAGACTTCTCAAAATGTTAGGCCAGGAATGAATAGAGCAGGCCAACAGCATTTGGACTCCAGTTCAAGCAGGGAAAATGACTCAGATTGTTATTATTATCTTGTTCGCCTTCTACCACTTCTACTTTGTAAACCCTCACTGCTAATTTAATTGTAAACTGTAACATGAAAATATTCTAAACTCCTATTGATCGGTATTACCTGTGGTAGCACTGTCCGATAACTTTAAATAGTTGACTGTCTTTTTGTTTACTCAGCGATGCCTCTGTAAAATCCTAAAAATAGATTATAATACTTGAGATACACATGACTCTGATTGCACAGGCACTATTCAGTAAATACTCATGACGCTACTACATCTTTTATACTGTCATTTACCAACAACTTCTGAGAATGGCTTGAATCTTGTCTTTCCCTTGCAACAGAAAGGCTTGCGGTGTTGCAGAAAGAGTGGAGCAGTGTTTTCTTAGTGGTTCAGTGATAGCTACACAGTTTCTAAAGATTCATTAGAGCTTCTAGAAGTTCCATCAGAATTTTAAATCAAGAACCCACACATATCCTCCACTATTCTGTGAGTTCCTTGTATGTATTTGCATTCTTTCAAAAAACTTATTGCAAGTTTTATTTTATTGACATATTTATTAGGCTATTTCTAACCTACCCTATATCAATGGATCTTATGCTGGGATACAATCAATAAGAACAAATCAACCTCAACATAAAGCCACAAACATCTGCAAATCATCAAAGGTAAATTAGAACAAAGCTATGATCAATATGACTCAATAGGTAAGTGAGCTGATGGTGCCCAATGGGTGTCCAGTAGGAGGGCAGTGTGTGACAGGTATTGGAAAGAATGTCCTCTCTCATGTCTCTGCATAATATACCAATTCCAATGCAGGGGAGAGACCCATGGCAGATTTCAGACAAGTACATACAGGAAAATGTACTCTCTAAAATACTGAGGGTCCAAGCCATTTATAGTTTTAGATGTTACAATTAATACTTGAACTAGAAATGTATTGGCAAGTGGTGCCACTCCTTTAAAACCTGTGTTATATGGTTTCTATAATATGTTCCCAATAGCAACCTACACTAGCATTCTGAACTAGTTGCAGTTTCTGTGTCATTCTCAAGGGCAGCCCACTTATCAGGTACACTGCAGTAGTCAAGATAGGATTGCTTGAGCTACTGTGGCCAAATAATTGCTGTCCAGGAAAAGTTATAGCTGGCAGACCAAATAAAAATGTCCAAAGGCTTTCCAGCCCTTGAGCCCCAAGTAACAAAGATGAATCTAAGAGTACTGTCAAGCTCTGCACCTGCTCCTTCAGGGACAGCGTAAACTCATCCAAAGTTAGGTGCCTACCTAACTCTTTGGCCCGAGAACTACCAATCCGCAGAACCTCTGTTTTGTCAGGATTCAGTTTCAGTTTATTAAGAACTGGGTTTGGTGTTTTTTTTTTGTTAAATATGTTTTTAATTCTGCATAGATAGTTATTTACAACCATACCTATCATATATACTCATGTATAAGTAAAAAAATGCCAAAAATCAACACCATCCCCCAACAGGGTCAACTTATACTCAGGTCAATACGATAATCTTGCTCAGAAAAAATTGTAGCATCAGCTCTTTGGGATTTTTATGCCATGGCAGGGAGAGCAGAGGGGGTATTAAAAGAAGGGCCAACTCCTCACCTCAACGGGGAAATCCCAAAGAAACACCAATCCCATCCCACACTCTCCCTTGCCCAAAGATTTTCCTGCTGAGGCAGGGGCGTGTGTGTGTGTGTCAGTGCTTCTTTTACAGGAGGATCTCCCTGGATGTACTATGGCAAGTCATACCAAAAGAAACATCACAAAAAGCTTTCACATTATCAAGTTACCGAGTGCTAGAGCAGATATGCTAACAAATTTGTCACACAGCCCAAAGCATGGACAGGTTGCTGACCTGTAACTGTAGTTCTTTGAGTGGTCTTCTGTGAATTCACACAGCTGGGTTATTCCTGCTCCTGCACAGTGCACACGGAACCTTCTAGAATAGTTATATAACAGATTTTTGGTGGCAGCTCTGCCCACCCTAATCGTCCCTCTGAAGCGATCCTGCTTATTTCCCTCAGTTCCATAGGATGCTGCAATTAGCAGCATCAGCAAGGTTAAGGATAAAGCAGGACATAGAGGGTTCAGAGACGGATGAGGCCCTATGGCATTTTGAGGGATTTACAGATTCGGGCCTACGCCTGCTAGTGGATTCAGCTCTCTGTCATTTAAAAGGGCTTACCAAAGCAGTACAAGCCCTCTCATGGGTCAGTGATCGAACCTTGCCCAAAACCTCAGGAGACTTCCACAAACACCATTGTCATTGGTGGGACATGAGGCTTCAATGCCTACTCATACAGAAATGCCTCAAGTTGAGACAGGTGGTTTTTCCTGGCCTGCAGAGTAAACGCCCTGCAGTGTTCACAGGAATTCACATTGTGGGCCTCCCAGAGGCACAAAACGCATATAGAGTGCCCATCTACATTAGACAATTTGGCCCCACAATGCAAACACCACTTGAAAGAGGTCATCCCAAACCAACGGAGAGAGAGGGAAGACCGAAAAGAATAGCCAAACAGTCCAAGGTAGTTAATGGAGAGTTCAAATCAAAAGACAAAGCCAGAGGAGAAGCAGAGAGTAGTCAAGGACAGTCCAAGGTCATTATGAGAAATCAGAGTCCGAGCCAAAGCCGAGGGAGTGAGAGAAGTCGTTAAAAGCAGTCCAAAGTCAAATAATCAGCCAAAAACCAAGCAAACCAGTCAGTAGGAGTAGACAGAAGCAAAGACAGAAGCAAAGTTAGAACAATCTGAGTCAAAAAAGGGAAAACTGAAAGAGAAACTATCCGAGTTATCTGAGTGAAGGTTCCTTACATGCTCCTAGCATGGTGGACGAAAAGGAACAGAGGGAAATAAGCAGGATCGCCTCAGAGGGACCGTTAGGGTGGGCGGAGCTACCAACAAAAATGTTATATAACTATTCTACAAGGTTCCATGGGCACTGCACAGGTGCAGGAATAACCCAGCTGTGTGGATTCACAGAGACCATGAAGAAGAACTTATTGCTATTATAGAAAGACACCACTCATCCCTTTTTTCCTTTTCCAGAAAAGGAAAGTTGTGGTGGTGCACATCTCCCCAAACGGCGACTGAGAAAGGAGGAGGACTTTGTGGGAGGAATGGAGGATGTTATTCAATTGTGGGGTAATAAACAGCACATTAAATACAACATTGTCAGGATCCAGGGTGTGGATGGCAGGGTGTAGGAGCAGAGACTCAAGGGCCAGGTCAGGAACACAAGAGACAGAGTCCAAAGTCTAGGCAGGGTTAAAGATAAGCCAAAGTCAAAACAGTCCAGAGTCAGAGCACATACTAAGGAGTCCAGAGGGCCAGAGGCAAAGCGAGGTCCAGGAAGGGACTGTATTTTGAGTGACTTCTCCAGTTCATCTCCACCCACCCTTCATTGTCTGCCATGGAGAGGAACCACAGCATGCAGGCAAAAGACAAGAAGGGACCATTCAGCTACAGCAGAGAGATCCAGCAGAAGCTTCTGAATAAAGGTAAAATCCCTCTGCTGTGACTGAGTGGCAGTTTCTTGTCTTTTGCCTGTATTCAGAAGCAGTGGAGGGATTTTGCCTGCTGTGAAGTAGCCCTGGCCTCTGTATTAGCATGCACACACCACATACACATACTTTAGAAGCCAGGCTACTTTTAGTGATCCACTCAGGCGTCCTACTTCTGGGGAACACTCAATCTGGATCCTTCCAGACACACTTCCAGGGATTCCTCTAGCCTGGAAATCCCAGCACTGTGTCTCTCTTGCCGCCACCACCTCTTGATTTTAAGATTCCCCTTTTTAACGGACCAAGAGGAGACCTTTGGGGTACCTAGGGCCTTCCCAGCCCTGGCTGAGGTTTTAGCATAGCATGATCCAAGACAGGCACATGGAAGCTTGGCTTAGATAGGAAAAATAAAGGCTTATTTATTCAATAAGTAAATCACATTTAAAAGGTAATCATTTCATGAAGAAAACACCCTTTTCTCCAGGTTCAGCTTAAAGTTACAGAGATACAGTAAAAGTATAGAATTGCATCCAGTCAAGGAGAAAAACAAATGAAAATCCCTGACGCGATCTACCTAAAACTGTCCCTACCCAAAAGAAAGACTACTTACATTATGGAAGTCTATAAGGAGTAGATTTAGTGTCCAAGAGTTGCTAGGCCACATGCTCATTATAAGCCAGGCTTAAGCAGGGCTCTCTGAGATCCATACCCTCTCAGAGAGCTTCCTTGTCATTCCTCATGGTCTGACTCCAGCCATGTGCTCAGAACAAAAACATAAAAACCTGTGCAAATCTCTATTGCCAAAATCTGATTGGCCAGTCCAGTCTGGTGATGTGATGTCATGATGATGTTATCCCAGGCTATGAGCCCCACCTCACACTTCTCTTAACCTCATTTACCTGTTCATGATGATCAGAGAATTGCTGATTGCAGATAATGGGGAATGTAGTTCTTGCACATGATGGGAGTTGCAACACCCTGCACGCAGGAGGATGGAACTCCATCATGACACCTGCATTCAGAAGCTTCTGCCAGATCCCTCCACTGTGGCTGAATGTTGGTTTATTGTCTTTTGTCTGCATTCTCTGGTTCCTCACTGTGGTGGGCAATGAAGGGGAGCAGTTGAAGAGGTGGCTAGCTACTTGTCTTTTGCCTACATTGTCCAGTTCCTCTCTGTGGTGGGCAGTGAAAGGGAGCTGAAGAAGGCAACCAAAAGAAGTGTGGCTGGAGAGGTGCCTGGTTTCTTGGTTTTTCCCTGCATTCTCCAGCTCATCTCTGTGGCGGAAAACAAAGGAAGGGTAGAGAAAAACCAGAGAAGGCAGCCAAAACATCAGAAACAAGCTGTCCCTCCAGCAGAGAGATCCAGAGAGGGCCACAACCAGGGTGGATTCTGCTTTCATGCCAACCAGTTGGCGAAGAGGCCAGTTGAGGGCAAAAGGGAGCAAGCAGCCATTACCACCTCCTGCACTGCCAGGCAATGTTTCCCCTTGTGGAAGTGGTGAGCAAAGAAACAGTGGCAGGAATGAGAAAGATTTAGGAGGTCCCTTGGCTGCCCTCAGTTGTCTGCAGCCAGCCTACATGTCTTCTCAGAGAAAGACTTCTCAGAAGACACAAGTGGGCCAGCTGCAGCCAACCGAGAGTGGTCAGTTAGGGGGCTAAGAGTCTGTCCGGAGAGAGCCTACCACAAAAGAAGTACCCCCCTGCTCTCTCTGCCAAGGCAGGGTAGCACCGAATAGCTACCACCACCACCATTTTCCTGCCCAGTCATTCAAAAAGGCCAGAAGCAGTGCAGTGGCGGAGAGAGTAGAGTACAGGGGGTTGGTGCTTCTTTTTTGTTCTTCCGGGATGGAATAAACTATTGCCTTTTGCCACTCTACTCAGAGAAAGGGATGGTTTCTTTTTTTGATAGGAGTTTATACTGTACCTTGACTTTAATCAAAAAAAGGAACCATCACCTTCTCTAAATAGAGTGGCAAAAGGCCTTTTTGAATGCCTGGGTGGTAAAACGGCAGTGGAAGTGGTGGCTGGTCCCTTGAAGGGGCACTGGTGCTTTTGCCTCTCCACGGAATGGATCCAAGGAGCCCTGTGCTGAGCCCCCAATTTTTATACTCAACTTATTCATGGGTCATATCAAAATCCATAATTTTGGCCCCAAAACCTGCCCTCAACTTATACATGAGGTCAGCTTGTACATGAGTATATACAATATATATATATATATATATATATATATATATGATGTTCTGTTATTCTATATTTTTCAGATACTGTATCCAGCAGTGGAAGTCACAAATAAGAAATCTATAATGTTTTATCCCCATTATCGGAAAAATATCTAACCTCCAGTGCACTAGTATACTGGTCCAGTTCTATGTACAGCAGTCCACGGTTGATCAGGACTTTTAAGACAATGTCCTTGTTTGCCTCAAGAAGAAGAACAGACCCATAATCTTTCAAAGCCTATAAAAATATAAGTCACATGGTAAGCGCTGAAAAGTCTGTAACATGGAATACATTTGTTGGAGTAAAGAATTCCCTCCTGTATGAAGATGTTTCAGTCTCATTGCCTGATTTTGTTTCAAATGAATAAGTGTTGGGAATTTGGTTTCTACTATATGTCTACTAGGGATTAAAACAGTGACTTAAAATATATATTTTTCCAAATTTCAACAAAGATCATAAAAACAAGGAAGATTGCAACAGCGTTAGTTTCAGTAAACTGTGGTAATTATAAAGATTGGCAATTAAATGTTCTGTTATATTTTTAAAAAATGGCAATTAGAACCCAGAAAAGCCTTGGCGGGGTGGGTGGGTTCTACCTTATTTATTTAATATACTTCTGCCTTTCTTCTAATGTGGGATCCAAGGCAGCGTATAACAAGCCTAAAATAATATAAAGCTGAAAGGTTGATGATAAAAAGTTAACACACAATTAAACAATTATCATATTTAAATGCCACCAATATTAAAAGAAGCTAATTCATTCTTTAAAAACTTAACATTAAAGAAAAAATACAGCACACAAACACCATAAAAACACCCCCATGACGTCTGGGCCACCAAAATGGTGCGGCAACAGTTCCCCTCATAACTCTGGAGGCAAGGGAGACACAAGATGTAGTGTTTGCCAGTTTAAGAAAGAGAAAACCCAGAGGAAAGTGCCCTTCTGGTATGGTGGGGTTGGGCAGGCAAAGAATTAACCCTGTGTGCCCAGGAAGCTGCCTCAGTGACTTGAAAGTCACTTTCTGTGGTGATCATAGGAGATAGCAGGATGGAGAAAAACAGCCTGCCTCACTGCGTTTGCCTGTCCATTGTGGGCACGAAGCACCACATTAATGACCCTTTTCAAGAAATGTAATTAGTGATCTATTGTTTCATCAAAAGAGCTTTCTGATTCTGGAAACACGTTTACACTCCCTGCCAGTAAAAGTTATTCCAAGAAGATTTTTTTTAAGGAGGCATTTTACTGTGGATTAGCTGCTTTAGTCAATTGAACTTAAAAGTTAACCTGCAAGTGACTAGAGAGATTTAAAAATATCAGTACTTTAATATTATCAAGAACTCTTAAGGCTTTTTGGCTTGCTTTTTAGTTGCAGGAAAAATAACAGTACATTCAACATGATAACATTCAAGGTAATCTGAGCTGCCTGCTTACTGAGTTGCTAGCTGTTGTTTCTTATACTGATTTGAACAAAAAGCTAGTCGTGACACCTAGTGGAGAGACTGAGCAATGTTTCCATGTAGCCATTTTCCTTCTATTTTCTATCTGCCAGAATGAATTTATGGTGACACCAAATAGAAAGGAGTCATTTTTTTAGCATTTTTTTTTCTTTTCTTCACCATCATTTTACATTTTATATTTTAGAGAAGAATGGACAATGGACATTTTATAATTGATTTTTCTTCCCTGACTTTCTTCAGTAATCATCCCAAGTCTTTGCTACTTTCTGCTAGTAGTATGGTGACATTTGATAATTGATTTTTGACAGTGACAGTGTGATTTTGACTTTTTTATTTTTGAAAATGACACCTATGACAAGTAGATCAAAAACTGGTCCATAAGAAGCCAGAAAAGGATCTGTTGACATGCTACCAAAACCAGCTGATATTAATCAAAGATTACTGGAGAAGCTTCAGGCAATGAAAAGTCAGATGACTGAGATGGAACAAGATATAAGAAAAAGACCTGTCACAGATGGAATGATTTGAAAAGGGATCTGCAAATGGAGTTTAGGTGGGAAATGAAAGAGGAGACAAAGGAAATCAAAGGAAATCTGACACAGATAACTTGGAATTAAAACAAAGAAATAAAAAAAATGCAGTCTTTGAAGAAGAGGACTGAAAGATTGGAACTAGTATCAGAGAGATTGGACAGATTAGCATGAACAAGACCTGGATGCATTTGCTTTGATGGAAGCCCAAGAGAGAATTCCATCTTTGTTTTAGAGGAATACAAAAAAGTCCTAATGAGAATATGCATGGTATGATGTTGGAGATCTTGGAAACCTTTTAGGGATACAATCTGAAGGATTTGAAACTGAGTGGGATCAAGGGCATAGAGTAACCTCAAGAGCAGCTGTTCAGTGTGATCTCCCTCAGAATATTATATTTTATTTTGTTCAAAGACAGATACATGATCAAATCTTGCAACAACATTATGTATCAAGAATGAAGATCAGAGACAAGGTTATGAATGTAATGAAGGATATCCCATCAAGAATTTTACAGAAGAGGGGGAATTATACTTTTCTGACAGAGAAGTTGAAGCAGCAGGGAATTCCAGGGAGAAGTTGGATAGCATTTCTTTGATATTCAAACAGAAGAGAATGTCCTGAACACTGTACAGAAAGCAGAAAACTTTTTTCAAAAATAAGCTAAAATCTAGAGGTCAATGGAGATATATGGCAGGAAGGACAAAAAGATTTCGAACAAGATCTGGAAAGAAAACAGAAGGTGGATTCACCAGATGGAGGAAAGGAAACTTAAGGCAATGGACTCAAAATCTTTGGCTTAAAGATGGTACTGAAATGTATCTTGTGAAACATTAGAGGAATGTGCCTCAAAGAAAGATTTTTGATCACTATTTGAGCAAATTTGGCTATGATTTGATTTGTTAGCAAGAAACTCATATTAAGAAGACAAATATTAAATACTTACATTACTCAAAATTGGGGGGAGGATTGTGGCATCAGCAGAAGAAAAAAGAACAGGGTTGTTATTTATGCCTATCTGTGTTTAGCCCCCGTGGAAGTATTTGAAGACTATCAGGGTTGATATTTAGGAGTCCAATTAGAAGTACAAGGTTCAAAAATATTAGTGGTGAAAATTTATGCTCCCATTGAGAATAAGGCCCATTTTTTGAGAAATTATTATGTGAAGTTCTTGATCATTCATTTCAAAACTGTGTGTTCCTGGGAGATTGGAATGGAGTTATCTCACCTATACTGGACAGAAAATCAAGAATGAAAATTAAGCAAGGTAAACTTCTTAAATCATTCCTTGATTTTATGGATAATTTTGGATTGGTGGATGCTTGGAGGTTTAAATATGGTAATGCTAAAGAGTACATCTTTTTCCCCAGAAAGACATAAATCCTTTCCTAGAATTGACATGTTTTTTTTTATTTCAAAGGCATTAGGTCAAATTTCTAAAATGGAGGTTTTACCAGACTTTTTCAGATCCCAATCATTTATCATTAATTTTAAAGAGGAAAGGGACTTCTTTTAGTTGGAGATTAAATTAGATGATTTTGCAATCTGAATCAGTAGTAAACAAAGCCTCAAAGAATCTGAAAAAATATTTTGAAGATAATATCAATAAAGAGACTGAGATTAGAATGACAAGTTGTACTTACTGTGAACATTCATTCTGGGATAGCAGGAGGAGCAATTCACTACCTATGGGTTTATCCCCGGGTGCTAACCCAAATATGCATGAGTTCTAAGTTCTTTTACAGTTTAAAATGTTAGAACCCCTCCTCTCCTCCAGTTTCATTTCCTAGCCCTAACCAATCTATAAAAACACGCTCAGTAGCACAACCATTATATCTACCTAAAACCAACAGTCACTGAATCAAAAAACATAAAACAAAAAACATCTCCGTATATTTATTTAATTGCTTATTTAATTAATTCTTTTTTTCCTGCCCGGGTGGGTGTGGATTGATCCTCCTGCTATCCCAGAATGAACCTTCATGGTAAGTACAACTTGTCATTCTCAGGATAGCATGGAGGATCAATCCACTACCTATGGGATGTACCCAAGCTACCCATCAATCTGGGCGGGGCCATCCTCCCTGTCCAGTACATCCTCATATAGTAGCATTTCATATAACAGACTGCAGTACTACTCTACCAATAGCAGCCCTTGAAGATTTGAACTTATCTAGTTTACAATGCTGGACAATGTGGTCGCCTCTGACCAACCAGCCACCTCACAAATGACCTGTAGAGATGAAGTAACAGCATAAACCTTAGAGGCAACCATAGATCTTGTCGAATGTGGCAACACTGACTCTGGGCTAGGCTTATTCTCATAGTCATAACAAAGGTAAATACATGTTTTCACCCACGTTGCTATTACTGACTTTGATGCTCTTTGCCCTAAAGAGCGAGGATCAAAAGACACAAAGAGTGCTTCAATGTGCCTGATCATTTGCGTTCTGTTTAAATATATTCACACTGCCCCTTTAACATCCAACTTATGCCACCGACATTCCTGTGGATGACTTGGATGCGGACAAAACATTGGCAAGAATATAGGATCCAAAATCCCCTTTTTTGGAATGCACTTTGGCAAAAAAGATGGATCTAGAATCAAGTCCAATCTGTCATCTCCAAACTTGCAGAAGTTTGGATCCATTGACAGGGATGCCAATTCTGAAACCCTTCTCGTGGAGGTGACAGCCACCAAGAAAACCACCTTGAATGACAGTAGTCTTAAAGACACTTCTTTGAGCAGTTCAAAGGGATGTTGAACCAACCTGTTCAGTACTAAATGCAAATCCCATATAGGGAAACAATGCACCGTAGAGAATGTTAACCATGTGGCCCCTTTTAGAAACCTCTTTATGTGTGGATGTGCCCAAACTGGTTCCCCATCAAATGATAGTAGAACTGACAAGACCAGTATCTGCCTTTTCAAAGTGTTCGGTCTCAACCCCCTGTCTAAACCCACTTGTAGAAACTGGAGAACATACGTGAGTTGAAGCCCTGTGAGATGCTATCAAAGTCTTAGTTACTCTGGAGGAATACCCCTGAACCTCTAGGTGCCTCCTCTCATTTTCCATGCAGTCAGATCTAACCACTCAGGATTCGGATGGCAAACTGGACCTTGTGTCAGAAGATTTCTTTTCAGTCGCAATCTCCATGGAGATGTTATTGCCAGCTGCCTCAACAGGGGAAACCATGGCCTCCAAGGCCAGTACCTTGCTGTCTGACAGCTGCTGCATTCTTCCGCTGGATCTTGAACAACGCTTTCTAAATGATTGGTACCAAAGGAAATGCATAATGACAACCTGTCAACCAAGATGTTGCTAGTGCATCGAACGCTTCTGCATCTCTGTCATAGAAAAATATCACTTTAATTTGGCATTCTCTTTTGATGCAACATATGGACAGGTTGCTTACCTGTAACCATAGATCTTCGAGTGGTCTTCTGTGAATTCACACAGTTGGGTTACTCCTGCACCTGCGCAGAGCTTCGGAAACTTCTAGAATCGCTAGGCAGAATGTGCTTTGATACATTCTTGGCGGTAACTCCGCCCATTCTAACGGTCCCTTATAAGGGCTTCCTGCCTAAAATCCCCTCAGTTCCTTGAATGACACCGCAATATGCAGCATCAGGAACATTAAGCATGTTTATATGATGTAATAGGACATAGAGGGGAGGATGGGCGGGTCTGTGTGAATTCACAGAAGACCACTCGAAGATCTATGGTTACAGGTAAGCAACCTGTCCATCTTCTTCGTGGTCTCTGTGAATCACACAGTTGGGTGTAGACTGGCAAGCTTCCAACCAGGAGGTGGGTATGTCCTACACCTATATACCATACACATCAACCATTTGAGAGTAAAATACCAAAAGCACATTATTAATTGAAACGATTAAAACATGTAACAACAACGACTTGGCAACATAAACACGCACTCATTGTATAGAAGATAACAACACAGCCTTCCCGAAGGCTGCCTCGTTCCTAGAACAAGAATCAATTCTATAGTGAGATATAAAAGTCAAAGGTGACGACCAGGTTGCAGCTCTGCAAATGTCCTCCAGAGGCACCCCAGAGAGAAAAGCTGTCGAAGTGGAGACAGCTCTCGTAGAGTGTCCTCGAATCCGAGAAGGTAGAGGCTTCTTTGCCAGCTCGTAGCAGAGAGTGATGGTCGATGTCACCCACTTCGATAGTCTCTGTGAAGAGATGGGTTCTCCCAGTTTCGATTCAGCATATGACACAAAAAGTTTGGGAGACTTTCTGTGGGACGCAGTCCGCTGAATGTAGAAAGCCAAAGCCCTTCTGACGTCCATCAGATGAAGGGTGCGTTCAAAATCGTCTTTCGGGTCCTGCATCAAAGCAGGGAGAGTGATAGTTTGGTTGAGGTGAAAGCTGGAGACCACCTTCGGTAAGAAGGAGATGTCGGGACGGAGGACCACTTTCTGCTTGTGAAAAGCCGTGTAGGGAGGATCCGATCTCAAGGCACAGAGTTCACTAGCCCGACGCGCCGAAGTGATGGCCACAAGGAACGCCGTTTTCCAGGAAAGCAGCCGGAGGTCTGAGGAAGCCATCGGCTCGAATGGTCGGCGGACTAGCTGTGAGAGGACCAATTCGAGGCTCCAAGACGGTGTCGGTTCAACCACCGGGGGATGGAGGTTCGCAAAGCCCTTCAAGAACCTCTTCACCGTGGCATCCATGAAGGGGGAAGGGAGACCCCTCGCCTGGAATTCAGTGGAGATCGCCGCCAAGTAGCACCGGATTGAAGACAGTGACAGGCCGGCAGAAGACAGGTGGAGAAGAAATTCGAGGACTGTTGGGATGGAGAATTGGTCAAGGGGTGAGTCCCGGGATGCCAGGAAGCTTTCATACTTCTTCCACTCATAGTGGTAGGATCTCCTGGTGGACGGCCTCCTTGCCGCATCGATGACGGCTTGGACGTCTGGGTGTAGAGGTGCAAGTTGCCTCGGTACCGAGGACGAACCCAACGGGGTTGAACCTGAAGGGAGAGTCACAGGGTCAAGCTCCAGGCAGTCAGGTTTAGAGTGTCCAGGTCGGGATGTCTGACCTTGCCTCCCTGAATGGTGAGCCGATCTGGACAGAATGGAAGGTGGATGAAACGCCGGTTCGACAACCGAAGCAAGGTTGTAAACCACGGTTGCCGAGGCCACCATGGTGTGATGAGGATGGCGTTCGATCTGTCCCGACGAAGCTTGGTGATCACCCTTGTCAGCAACAGGAACGGGGGGAACAGGTACAGTAGTGGGCCCGACCATCGAAACAGGAATGCGTCTCCCCTCGACCTTGGAGCTGGGCGCCTCGAGCAGAATTGGGGGCACTGGGCGTTCTCGGGGGAAGCAAAAAGATCGACTTGAGGAAACCCCCAGGTTCGAAACAGGTCTAGAGTGACCGACCTGTGAAGCTGCCACTCGTGGATGGAGAGACTTGAACGGCTGAGTCCGTCGGCAAGAGTGTTTTCTTCCCCTGGTAGGTGAATGGATTGTAGAAACACTTTTCTTGTCACACACCATTCCCATATGTCCAGCGTGAGTTGGAGAAGTTGTGGCGATCTCGTGCCTCCCTGCTTGTTTATGTAGTACATGACCGACGTGTTGTCTGTCAGCACTAGTACTGTCTTGCCCCTCACCAGGGGCTCGAAGGCCCTCAACGCTTTCTGAACCGTGAGGAGCTCCAACATGTTGATGTGGAGGGCTTGCTCCTCCATGCTCCATGAACCTCGGATCTCGTAAGTCGAGATGCGCTCCCCATCCTTGCATCGACACGTCCGTTGTCAAAGAGGCGTCCAGCTGAGGAAGGTCGAAGGGCATGCCTGACAAAACATTGCCCGATACCAGCCACTAGTCCAGTGACCTCTGAACCGCTCTCAGCATAGTGAGCATCTTGTTTGGAAGATCGTGATGAGGGTCGAATACTTGCAGAAACCAATGCTGGAGAGGGCGGAACCAAAGTCTGGCAAGCCGAGTCACGTAAGTCGTAGCTGCCATGTGGCCAAGGAGCACTTGGACTGAGCGTGCCGGGAGCCTTCTTGACCGACAGCAGGTATAGATTAGGGAACGGAGGGTGTCGAAACGGTCCCGAGGCAAGTAAGCTGTCGCAGTTAAAGAGTTCAAACGTGCACCAATGAACTGAATCACCTGCGTCGGCAGGAGTTGGAATTTCTCAATGTTGACAACAAGTCCCAGGTAGTCTAAGACATCTGAGGCCAATATCGAGTTCGAGCTGATGATGAGTCTGTGCAACAATCAGCCAGTCGTCGATGTAAGGGAAGATTTCTACACCCCGCTGCCGAAGAAAGGCCGCTACCACTGCCATACACTTTGTGAAGACACGAGGAGCGGCGGAGAGACCGAAGGGGAGAACTCTGAACTGGAAGACGGCGGTCCCGACCTGAAATGCAAGGAAGCGCCTGTGGGCCGGGTGGATCCCAATGTGAAAGTAGGCGTCCTTCAGGTCTATGGATGCAAACCAGTCGTCCTGCCTCAGAAGTGGAAGGATCGAAGCCAAGGTGACCATCCTGAACTTTTTTGGAGTAATGTACTTGTTCACACCGCGAAGGTCGAGAATCAGACGCAGCCCGCCATCTTTCTTGTCGACCAGAAAGTACCTCGAGAAGAAGCAGAGGTGATGGAGATCGGGGTCGACGGGTTCGATGGCCCCCTTCTGCAGCAGAGTGTCCACCTCCTCGAGGAGGGGAGGGGAGGGCGGTGTTGAACGAACCCATCCCGTCGGAGGCAGATTGTCGAACTCTATCCAATAGCCTTTTCGGACGATTTGGATCACCCATCGATCTGAAGTCACTGAAAACCAGGCGTCTTGTTAGTTGGACAGTCGATCCCCGAAGAGAGGAGTCTAGGGAGAAACAAAGAGATCATCAAACAGGAGGGTTAGAACTTCTTTTGACCCTGGTCCCTGGGTCGTTGCCTGGGCTGCTGTCGGTGTCTGGAGCCCGAGCCCTGGCTCCTCACCGAAGAGGCCAGAGATGTGGAAGGAGCATAATGGGAACGCCGGTAGGTCTGACCGGAGTACCCCCGCCTTGATTGTTGGCCATAGGGTGGAGCCTGCCATGGATACTTCCCTCAGGGCCGGTATTGGTAGGTGGAGGTGGAGCCCATACCATACTTCCTGACCATATTCCTCATCTTTTGAGCGAATTCGAGCTTGTCGTCGGTAGAACCGTTGAACAAGCCCGACTCGTCAAAGGGAAGATCTTCAACTGTTGCTGACGCCTGGGGCGTGAGGCCAGAAGAACGTAGCCATGCATGTCGTCTTAGGGCTCCCGAGCCAGCGATGGCTTTTGCTGCGCAGTCTGCCACATGTCTGGCTGAGTTCATTTGAAGGCCAGCAAGAGATTGTGCCTCAGATTGTATAGCCTCCGCCATTCTGCGCCGTTCTTCAGGAAGATCTTTGATCAAGATATTTATCCGTTCCCACAACACTTGCTGGTATGCTCCCATGCACGCCGAGTAGTTAGCGACACGGAAGCTCAACCCAGCTGCTGAATATATCTTCTTGCCCACGATGTCGAGCTTCCTACCCTCAGGGTCATAAGGGGAAGACAAGGGCCGGTGTTGCTTCCTGTTTTGGGCTACTTCCACAACTACCGAGTTCGGTTTCGGATGGTTTTGCAACCAGTCGACATGCTCTCTGCCAACTCTGTACAGCCTGTCAATCTTTTTGGACGTGGATTGTATCGAAGAAGGGTTTTCCCAAGACCCTTGGGCCAGTTTCAGTAAGGAAGGTAGGACTGGTAAGATAGCAGATGGTGGTGCTTTTGATTGTATCCTCTGAAAAATGGGATCCACAGGGTCAGTTGGCCGGTCCTTGAATTTCAAGTCTAGAGCGTGTGACATTCTCACCATTTGTTCCCCGAAGGCTCGGACATCATCTGTCGGGGAAGTGGAATTGTCGTCCATCAGCTCGGACTTCGGAGACAGTAGATAAGGCCTGTAGAAGTCCGAGGAAGCAACCGACTCAGACGAAGATGCATCAGGCGAATGGCTTCTAGGCCGAGTTGGCGTGGGAGAGCGAGGCTGTGGGGTTGGTGGAGTCCGTGGCAGTGGTCGGAGCCCAAGCGGTGACACCTGAACCGTAGCATCTCGTTGTGAAGCAACATCCAAAATCACAGGCGAGCGAGAACGTCGTCTCGGAAGCGAGGGTTGTGGTACCTCAATAAGATCTCCTCTGGGGTTGAAGATCTGCGACCCCGACGGAGAACCCAGATGAGTTCTGCAAATGGAACGGGCCAAATCATATGCAGAGTAAGCAGGCACATCCTCTCTGATAGAGGGAATGAGAGGCCGAGGCAGTTCTTCGGATTCGACAATCTCCACGTCGATGTCCGAAGAGTGGCATTGGAGAAGTTGGTCCCGTGACACCACTAGAGCTGGTGATGATTCCACACGCTTCGCAACATCCACGGCAGGGGAAAGCTCAACAGTCACAACCTCCAAAGATCGAGGAGGGGTCCGCAGATCACAGGCTGCCACATCAGGAGTGGACAGAGGTGGAGGGCAAAGGAACGCATCATCAGAGCCCTTCGGATCCCGAGGAGGGACTTGTGGAACAACACGTTCCGCCGGCTTGGCTCTTTTATCTTTATCCTTCTTGCCTTCTGAGTGTTTGGAGAGGTGCTTCTCCTTTTTCTTTTTCTTAGCCGGTTCCGAGGACGAAGCAGAAGCAGTGGAAGAGGGCTCCTTTTCACCCATAGCCTGCTTAGAGGTCGATGGGGTTGGCTCAGTAGTCTTCTCCAAATGGTCTTGAGTCGAATCCGAGGCTGCACGTCGATGGGCAGAGTGTAAGGCCTCGGGATCTGACGCAGTGGAACGACGCCTCGAGGGGCTTCGAGACCGACGGCGCTTCTGACCAGAGGACAGTGGGGACCGGGAGCATTCATGGCCCCGAGACTCCGATGGAGGAGCCGAAGCAGAGGCAGGTGGTGCGGTCGGGAGCAAGGCCTTTTCATATAAGAAGGATTTAAGGCGTGAGAGCCTATGTTTCCTGGCCTGCGGGGTGAAAGCTTTACAATGGAAGCAAGCGTCTACATTGTGGGATTCTCCCAAACAGATCAAGCAGCGGGAATGCCCATCCGCACTTGGGAGCTTCGCTTGGCAGATCACGCACCGCTTAAATTCCCCTTTAGTCGACATCATAAATCACAATACCGCAGAGTCATCAAGGATAGAATCGTCGTCAAGTCAGTCCAAGGTCAGTAACAAAGAGCAGAGGTAGCGACAAGTCGAGGGAGCGAGCAGAAATCGAAGTCAAAGCCAGAAGAAGTGATCAAAAGCCAAAATACCAGAGTCAGACACCAAAACCGTAGGGAATAGCAAAAAACGTCATCGAAAGAGAAAGCCAAGTCAAAACCAATAAATTCTCAAAAACACCTAGCGCACAGAAGTTCCTTAAGCTGCTAACGCGGCGGAAAGAAAGGAACTGAGACGATTTTAGGCGGGAAGCCCTTATAAGGGACCGTTAGGATGGGCGGAGTTACCGCCAAAACTGTATCAAAGCACATTCTGCCTAGCGATTCTAGAAGTTTCCGAAGCTCTGCGCAGGCGCAGGAGTAACCCAACTGTGTGATTCACAGAGACCATGAAGAAGATCTATCTGGAATAGGACCCAAGCTCTGAAGAGTTGATTGAAAACACTGATGTAATGCCCATTCTCCTGGATGATTCCTATGACAGCTCAAATAGTCTGCTTGACAGTTTAGTTGGCCCTTTAAAAACACTGCAGAGTTTCACTTCAAATTCCTCTCTGCCCACTGGAATAGTCTGTTGGCTTCTATCATCAATGGTAAGGACTTCACACCGCCATGACTGTGAATATACGCCTGAACTGACATATTTTCCGTTCCGACTAACACATGGAGATTTTGAACTATTGGCTGCATCTCCATAAGAGCTAATCTTACTGCCTTCAGCTCTAAAAAAATTATGTTGTGCATCTTGTTTCTTGCACTCCATAGACTCTGCACTGATATCCTTGCACAATGAGCTCCCCATCCCAAAAGACTCACATCTGCCGGAACTTGGCTCACCTTTTGCTTTAGCAGTGGGGGCCCCCTGACTAAATTTTGTTCTAATAACCTCCATCTTAAATCTCTCTTCAGTGCACTTGGTAACTTTAGCAAGCAATGCTTCCCCCCCATCATCCTATCACCCTCTGATATGGAACCAGCATAGTCTGTAACTGTCTTGAATGAAAACTTCCCCATGGGACCAGCTATATCGTAGATATTAAAGTGCCCATTACCTTGGCTAGAAACCTTAAGTCCACTGATGTGGTAGAAATTATATCGGTTATTTATGACTTTAATTCGATCTTTCTCTCGATAATGTTAGAAAACCTAGCTCGGTATTTATTACTGCATCCAGATGAGTCATAACTCAAGTGGGATGGAACTGACTCTTCTTGTAATTTATTAGAATTCCATACTTTTCCAATGTTGTTATGTTCCAAAGCTTCATATCCCTTATTAACTTTTCCTGTGTGCTCACCTTCACCAGTACGTCATCTAAGTAGGGAAATAAATGGACCCCTTGCAATCTGAGAAAAGCTACCGAGGGGACCAATCCCTTTGTGACACTAGGTGCTGATGCTAGGCTGAATGGAAGAGCTCAGAACTTTCCTTGTAATGGAACCTGTGGTATTGCTTGTCCTCCTTTGCCATTGTCCTCCTCTGCCATTGGGATTTGCAGTTAGGATTCTTTCAAATCAACCAAGATCATTAAGTCTCCTAACCTTAGATTGTCTGCAATTGTCTGCAATGTTTCCATTTTGAATTTGAAATACCTGATGAAACTGTTCAGGTACCTCAGATTCATCACTGGGCAAACTGACCTATTGCTTTTGGCACTGTAAAAAAGGAGGAATAAACCCCTTTGAAATGTTGATAATCTAGGGACTTTTTCAGACAAGGGTTACTGCGCAACAAGCTTGCGGAGTAGGTACAGCGCAGTCGCATGGCAGGGGGTCCGTTTCGGATGATGCCATCCCTCTCTCGGCATTGTCCGTGTCAGTTCTGTGTACAATTTAAGGCAGCCGCACCATATTTTTTACTCACGGACAACTTCTGTGAGTAAAAAATGGTGCAGCTGTCTTCAATCATACATGGAACTGACACAGACGATGCCGAGAGAGGGACAGCGTCATCCGAAACAGACCCCCTGCTGCCTCTTCCGCAAGCCTCTTGCGCGGTAACCCTTATCTGAAAAAGTCCTAGGACTGGATTTATTGCTTTTATATCCAATAAATGTTGTATTTCTCTGAGAACTAACTGATATTTCATCTGACTTTTGATAATGGCAAAGGAACGTACTTGCTTCTTGGCTTCTATCGAACCAAACTTTCTAACCCTTTGTGACCAAGTGCATCACCCACATGTCTGTTGTAACCTGTGGCCAGAGAAATCCAAAAAGCAGTCCCTTTGTCCCACCTGTGTTTGTGTCATGTCAGTATTGCGGCTTGCCCCGCCTAGGGGCCTGACTACCACCTTTACCTTGGCCCTGTCTATTAAACTGCTGGTGACCTCTGAACCATTGAGGCCATTGCAATTTATAATCCTGTCTTTCCCATCCTCTGATGGCATTACCTCGAAAGGAATAATTACCACCTTATAATAATTATATAATAATTACTATTATAACGCCTGTCCAACTTTTTCTTATGTAAAGTTCTGTCCTGGGTCCAGTGCTATTCAACATCTTTATCAATGACTTGGATGAGGGAATTAGGGGCATACTTATCAAATTTGCAGATGACACCAAATTAGAAGTAGCTAATACCCTAGAGGACAGGATCAAAATTCAAAATGACCTGGATAGACTGGAGAGCTGGGCCAAAGCTAACAAAATGAAATTCAATACGGACAAATGTAAAGTACTGCACTTAGGGTGGAAAAATGAAATGCATAGATATAGGATGGGAGAGACCTGGCTGAATGAGACTACGTGCGAAAGGGATCTAGGAGTCCTAGTAGACCACAAATGGAACATGAGTCAACAGTGTGATGCGGCAGCTAAAAAGGCCAATGTGATTTTGGGCTGCATCAATAGAAGTATAGTGTCTAAAACAAGGGAAGTCATAGTGCCGCTTTATTCTGCCTTGGTCAGGCCTCACCTAGAATACTGTGTCCAGTTCTGGGCACCACAATTCAAAAAGGATATTGACAAATTGGAGGGTGTCCAGAGAAGGGCGACTAAAATGGTGAAAGGTCTGGAAACCATGCCTTATGAGGAGAGACTTAGGGAGCGGGGTATGGAAAAAAGACAGTTAAGAGGTGATATGATAGCCCTGTTTAAGTATTTGAAGGAGTGTCACGCTGAGGATGGAGCAGGCTTGTTTTCTGCTGCTCCAGAGACTGGAACATGGAGCAATGGATGCAAGCTCCAGGAACAGAGATTCCACCTCAACATGAGGAGGAACGTTTTGACAGTAAGAGCTGTTCAGCAGTGGAACACACTCCCTTGGAGTGTGGTGGGGTCTCTTTCCTTGGAGGTCTTTAAACAGAGGCTGGATTGCCATCTGTCAGGGATGCTTTGATCGTGACTTCCTGCGTGGCAGGGGGTTGGACTAGATGGCCCTCGTGGTCTCTTCCAACTCTACAATTCTATGATTCTATGAAAGTGGGTATTACCTGTTTCTTATCCCTACTTTCTACTAGTACTTTCTCCAAAGACTTTTCCCCAAAAAGAAGTTGGCCTTTAAAAGGGACGTGGGCTAGATTGTTTCTAGATTTAGAGTCTGCCTCCCAGTGATGCAGCCTCAGCAATCATCTGGCTACCGCCACTGCATTTATATTAGGTGTGGGGAGAGCTGTTGAATCTTGACCTGCATCATCTGCATATTGCAACACTTTCCTAACTCCTTCCCTTGCCTTATATAGTGTTGCAAAGTTAATTTCATGTAATTGCATAATCTCATCTAACCGCAGAACCCCTGCTCTTGCAAACATCGAGGAAACTAAGGGCACCTTAATTGCCAGAGCCGCTGCTTCATGAGATTTCCGAAAGACTGTGTTGGCCCTTTTCTCATCTGGATCTTTCAAAGTTGTTTCATTTTCACGAGGCAGCAGTGCACCTGAAATCATAGTGGACATAGGACTGTTCACCAAAGGGACATTAAGGAACTCTACATCCTGATTTTTAAATGAATAAATCCTGTGAATGAAACCTACATATCTCCTAGCATTCATGGGAGAATTCTATCCAACCTCTATAAGATCCTTAAACATTTCAGGGAATGGAAATTCAATCTCCTGAAAAGATTGTTTCTTTAAGATTGATGAAATTCTGTCATCTTTCCCCTTTTCTGCTTGGGACACCCCAGGTGAATTCAAATGTAAACTCGAAGTTTGGAGAACCCTTTTAAACAGATGCTTAAAAGATTTTATGGGAAATAATATATTTACATTTATTTGTTCATCTTCATCATCTGTGGACTTTAAGTCCTCAGAATCTACACTAACTTCCTCATCCCTCCAATTAGCATTTCTTTCCATACCGCCTTTCAATATCTCCTATTAACTGATTTAATTCCTTTAATATAATCTCCCTTATAAGAGATGAAAAGCCAGGTATTTCAGATTGGCAGGCTGCTACAGATTCCTCTAAGGGGCTGGATTTTCAATAATCAAAACATCAGACTGTTCATCGCTTGCTCCAAATCTCCCAGTGACATGCTCCCTTGGTTTAGTGTGGTCATCAGATATACCTTTTTGATAAGAATTAAAATCATTATATCTGTGGAGCACAGGAATAAAAGTCAGATTGCTCCGCTCCACCAATCTAATGTTGCAGCCATTCCTCCCATTCACATCATCTGACACTTCTAAAGGAAGGCTCTCTGAGCATGCCCTGTTGCCATGGCTACAACTTGGCTCTGCCTCACCAAAATGGCAGTCAGAATTTTCCTTTTGCGATGTCGCTGCTGCTGCAGCCGGTTGCTCCTGACGCACAAAATGGCGGATGGAACATTCTGCAGGAGATCTAGCTGCTACTGCAGCCGATTTCTCCTGGATAACCACCTGGATGGCACTTTTAAATAAAGATTTAGCCACTATTGCAGCTGATTTCTCCTGGGTAACCTGGATGGCACTTTTAAACAGAGGCCTTGCCACTACTGCAGCAGATTTTTCCCATTTGGCGTGGCAGACTGCACCCTTAACAGGGGATTTCACCTCTACTGTGAGTCCTTTCTCCTTCCTGGTAGGTTGGTCAGTGCCATGAATCAGAGATTTTGCCACTACTGTGGCTTCTTTCTACTTTTTGGAATAGGGTTTATTGGTTTTTGGCCTTTTAAAAGCTTTAGCTGCTGTTGTAGTCTTTGATGCCTCATTTACCTTGGTATCGGATAGTGAACACCTGACCAGGTTTTTTCTTTTTGTCACCCTTTGCGGTTGATTCCAGACATTTCCTCCATTTCACTCTCACTATATAAGAGAAAAATCTTTCTTAGTTCTTCTTGTCTTAATTCTTTGGAAGAGCACCTTACAGATAGCTGTTTTTCCTTTTGTGATTCCCTTGCTGTGGCATACTAATCTGATCTCATTTCAATTGCCCCTAATTATAACTATGTAACTTGAATTAATCTTATCCCAATTAGTAGCTAACTCTGGAGGAGAGGGTATATGCGTCAGCTTAGTAGGCATGAAAATAAAAACTGAAGGAGGAGAGGAGGGGTTCTAACTGTTTAAACTGTAAAATAACTTAGAACTCCTGCATACTTGGGTTAGTACGTGGGGATAAACCCATAGGCAGTGGATTGATCCTTTGTGCTATCCTGAGAGTACTTTGGGATGCTAGCAAAGCATTTATGAGAGGCTTCTTTATACAACAAAATACAGAACTTAAAGAAAAAAGGCAAGAAAAACAAATTTGATTTTCCAAAAGAAGGAAGATGAACTTAAGGAATATTTGTTAAATATAGGACTGAATAAAAAGATTAAAATGTTACAACTACAGTCATCTATGTTGATGGTAAATAAGCTGGACAAGAAGTTATCTTATTTGAAACAGAAAAATTTTGAATTTGCAAATAAACCAGGTAAATAGTTGGCACACAAATGGAAGAAAGAGAAAAAGAAAAAAAATAAGAGAAGGATGGAGTTACAAATAATTTGAAGACACAAAAAAAAAGTCATAAATATTATTCTGATATACTTATCATCATCAGCCTTCACTGCAGTTAACAAACCATAAGGCAAATCAGCTGAAGAATTAGTAGTTATACAGTCTTAATGGTCATAAATGAACATAGGGTCCTTTCAAATAATATATACATTTTAGTTATGCAATAGATACACATTAATGAAATTCATGTATTATGTAATGCCATTTTGTTTTTACAGTATATTTTAATGATTTGATTTGCCTTATGGTTTGTTAATCATGATAAAGGCTGATGATTATGGTCTATTTAAGAAGAAAAATATTCTAGCAATTAAAGAATATATACAAATAGATGACTTACAACCAATTTCAGATTTACAGAGACAACAGTTAAATGCTCCATTTTCACTGAAAGAGATCTCAGAAGCAATAGCAAGGGCCAAGACAGGTAAAGCACCTGGATAGTTTTAACTTAATTTTAAGATATAGGAGGATTCCAGGAACTCTGGAGGCAGTGGTGATAACACTGATACTAAATAAGGACAAGATTTGATAAAGAGAAATAATTATAAACCTATTTCCTTACTGAAAAATGACTACAAGCTATTTACTTCAATCCTTGCCAACAGAATCAAAAAGGGTATTACAAGAATGTATACATGAAGATCAAAGTGGATTTTTACCAAAGAGAAAATTATGAAACAATATGAGATTTGTTTTAAATGTGTAGAATATTTGGAACAGCACAATGAGAAGCAAGCAGCATTTATTTGGGTGTGTGTGTGCAGAAAGGGTTTTTGATAATTTGAACAAGGACTTTTTCTTTTCAGTGTTAGAAAAGATGGAGTGTGGAGTTAATTTTTTAAGTTGGATAAAGGCGATTATGAGACTCAAACAGCACAAATTTGATTAATGGAGAAATAACGAAGTCTTGTGAGATATAAAGGGAAATATGACAAAGCTGTCTGTTATCTCCTTTACTGTTTATCTTATCATTAGAGGTGGTATTCAGGGCAATTCAATAAGAAGACCAAACATCTAAATATGGAGAAATAATCTTATAAATTGAAGGTGTTTGCGGATGACTTGATGGTTGTAATAGAAATCCTCATGGGTAGTATTGAAGTGTTAGAGAAAATGTTGGAGGAATATGGAGAAGTATTTGGTTTTTAAATTAATAAACAAAAGATGAAGGTGCTAAAAATAATATGGGGAAGGAAGATAAATTGAGATTAATGCAGTTGTCTGGATTGAACAGAAAAGAAAGTGAAATATTTGGGTCTGACTATGTCTAATAAGAACTCTACATTTTTTCAGGACAATTATATCAAAATCTTGAATGAAATTAAACAGGATTTACAGAGATGCAATAAACTTAAATTGTCCCTTCTAGAAAGAATTTCAGCTATAAAGAGAAATGTTTCACTGAAAATGCTCTTTTTATTCCAGACAACACCAGTATTGTTGAATGATGTGTCACTTAAAGTTGGCGAAAGGACTTATCAAAACCAAGAGTTCTTCAAGATGTTAATCACAGGGGAGGACTGGGTTTACCAGATTTGAAAATGTATTCCATTGCCTGCAGTTTGGTTAAAAGAATGGATAGAACTTGACAACAGGAGATTGATGTCTTTAGAGGGGTGTGATTTAAGATTTGGATGGCATGGATATTTATGGTATGATAAAGCAAAAGTTAATGTTGACTTTACTAATCTATATATATAATTCTCTTAGGTATGTTGCCGTTCCCAGTGTACTGATTGGCCGCTTAGGAAACATACCTAACCAATCGTAGTGCTCTGTTGGCTGGCCAATCAGCAGCTTGAGGGTGTTTTCTGCACCACCTCCTTGTCCTACAGCCACATCTTTGCCTGCTGAGCTGCAGTAACTAAATACTCAGCCAGCTCCCCTTGCTGTCTTAACACGCATGCATGGGGGGAAATAATGTTGTTTTCTATGTATCCCCCAGCCTCTTCTTTCTTCTTTTTCCTCCTGTCCTACCTTGCAAGGTAGGTTTTTCCCCTTCCTCCGCACTTCACCCCTTCTGCACCCAAAAACTTAAGCCCTTTCTCCCCTCCTTCTATCAGGGTAATGTTGCTTTAAGTGCAAAAGTAAAAATGTTGGAGCAACAGACCACAGACTAGCACAACTGAAGTGGGTTTGTTCACATCTGTGGCTAGGCAGACGAGTGACTAGCAAACACTCCTATATAGCCAAAGCACACAATGCATTGTGTGTAGGTTGGTGTTATGGAGAAAGAGGAGTGTTGCTGTTGAGTTTGTTAATGAGGTTTGCTATATATATATATACTGTGTTTGCTTACAATGAAACTGAAGATAAACACCTCCAGATATTTTTGGATGAACCTTGCTATCTGTAAGTCTTTTTGGATGTGAAAGTAGGTCAGAGCTGTGGAACAGCTGCTAGCTGAAGCCTTTGCTTTTTTTTTTTTTTGCCCTTTCTGCTATGCAGTTCTGTTGTTTTGGCTACTCCTAGGTTAGTTTGTCCTCAGGCTGTGCCAGGTACCTCTCAGTGAGCCTATACTGAGTGGACACCTTCTGCCCCAAGGAACGTACAGGCTGCAAAAAAAAAAAAAAAAAAAAAAGGAAAGGATTGGGAAGGAGGTGGGAGGATGCCCTGGGGTTCCAGGCCCTCTTTTTCCTCCTTAGGGGACACTTTGGGGTCCTCTGGCCACCTCTGGCTCGGCTTCCCATGGGAGAAAGACTTTCTTTATGAATGATGCACCGGACGGGCTGCTGCCTGCTAAAAAAACTCCTCTGGTTGGTGGGAAGAGCCAAAACTATCAAGGGAGGGGGAATAGAATGGAGAAAAGTGGGCTGTCATTGCTCACCAGCCTCCCCTCAATGGGAATCCAGCATGCTGCCCTCAAAGGGCATCTGGTGTCAGAGTGGAAGGCCCCTCGACATTCGCGGCTTTCACATTCGCGGTTTTGATTATTCGCGGTTTAGCCTCAGCCCCTTAGGGAAGGCTGCCGAAAGGCGGGGCAACCTCCTGCCTGCACCTTCTCCAGCCTTCCAGAGGCGGCTCCGGGGCTTCAAAGCCCCGGAGTCTGCTCAGGAAGGCCGGGGGGCGGGGCGGACAGCCTCCCTCCCTCCACCTATCCCAGCCTTCCTAAGGGGACTCTGAGGCTTCTAAGACCTGGAGTCCCCTCAGGAAGGCCAGTGAGAGGCTGGGCAGCATCCCTCCCGCCCACCTGCTGCCTTCCCCGGCCTTCCTAAGCGGGCTCCAGGGCTCCAAAGCCCCAGAGTCCACTCAGAAAGCCTCCTCCCCGCCCGCCCGCTGCCTTCCCCGGCCTTCCTGAGGGGACTCCAAGGCTTCTAAGCCCTGGAGTCCACTCAGGAAGGCCAGAGAGAGGATGATAGCTGCCCGCCCGCTGCCTTCCCTGGCCTTTTTAAGTGGGCTCTGGGGCTCCAAAGCCCCGGTGCCCGCTTCAGAAGGCCGGGGGGAGGGAGTGCAGCCTTCTCCCCACCCGCTCGCCTGCCCACCCGCTGCTGTCCCCGGCCTTCTGAAGCAGGCGCGGGATTCCAAAGCCCCAGCACCCGCTTCAGAAGGCCGGGGGGAGGCAGCGCAGCCTTCTCCCCACCTGCTCACCCACTGCTGTCCCCGGCCTTCTGAAGCAGGCGCGGGGCTCCAAAGCGCCGGCGCCTGCTTCAGAAGGCCGGAGAGAGGCAGCGCAGCCTTCTCCCCACCCGCCCGCTCACCCGCTGCTGTCTCCGGCTTTCCGAAGTAGGCATGGGGGCTCCAAAGCCCCGGCGCCCGTTTCGGAAGGCCAGGGGGAGGCAGCACAGCCTTCTCCCCACCCGCCCGCTGCCGTCCCCGGCTTTCGTAAGCAGGCTCCGGGTATTCTAAGGCCCGGAGTCCCCTCAGGAAGGCTTGCGGAGAGGCCAGCCAGGCTGGCCAGACACCCTCCCGTCGCCTCCCTCCCTCTGGGGGTGTTGCCGGAAGCAGTTGTTATTCGCGGTTTTTCCACATTCGCGGGGGTCTCAAGAACGTAACCCCCGCGAATGTGGAGGGACGACTGTAATTGTATTACTATTGTTGTTACCAGGTATTATTGTTATTATTGTTGTTAGGGTTTTAAATCTTCTGTTACATCTTGGGGATCCATGGCAACAAAAGATATTTAAAGGGGATCCCTGGTAATGAAAAGGTTAAGAGGCATTGGCATAATTGTATTAGTATTAGTATAGGTATAGGTATTGGTATTAGTAGTAGTAGTAGTAGTAGTAGTGTCCAGTGTAACATACACTGTTATTTGCCCTGCTGGGGTTTCAAGCAGTGGTTGCAATGTGGAGCTTGGAGTGGCAGTGTTCCTTTCACATGGTTCAGCTACATAGTATTATTTTAGGGGGAAATGTTGCATTTTTTTATGTGTGGTTGGTGATTGGCTGAGGGAGAGGCCCTTGTGAAGCTGGGGGTATAGATGCAGATTGAGTGGCAGGAGTGGATTGTGAGGAGGATAGGGAATTTGCATGTGGTTGGTGATTTGAGTGAGGGGATTGGTTGGGTATGTTTCCTAAGCCACGAATCAGCACACTGGGAAAGGAAATAAGCACAAGCCACACACACATATATATATAGTCTACTATTCCAAAAAAAAATCCATGTGTGTGTGTGGGGGGGTTATTTTGTCAGAAATGAGTCAGTGAAGATGGGCCTCCCAACTAATTAAATGGATTTTTGGAATAGTAGACATTATTTACTATAGAACTAGACCAACTTTTGAGATGGGTTTTGATATTACCCAGGCGCCTAGAGGGTCACATCATCACCTCGCCACCCCTGCTGCTACTGCAATGGAACCCAGGCAGTCAACTGATGGCGGTAGTGGGGGCAGGGCAACAGAGCAACTCACCCTTAATGCACCACTGGAGTATGTTACATTAGGTACAGCTAGTCATTATGTAAAACAGATTATCCTAAGGACTTGGAATAAGTACAAATTCAGACTATTTCCTAAATTGCCTCTGTGGATTTAGCAACAAGAGTCTTTTTTATAACACTGACAAAACAGAGAATGAAAAATGGGTGACGTGCCGTAAATTGTTATCATTAGAAAATAGTCAATATAGATTTAAGACTAATGAGGAGGTACTGTCTAAGGGTTATAATTTGCACTGGTATCATTATAGACTATTAATGGAAAGGTATAAAATGGATAAAAAGTTATATGGTTTTGAACAAAAAAAATAAAAACACCCAAAATTTGAATTGCAGTTATGTACAGATTATGATCATTTGATTGGTAAAATGTACACATTATTATTAAAAATAGAGTTGGAGGAAGAACACGGGAAAGAATGTATGGTGAAATGGGCTCAAAATTTTGGGTACAACACTGAACTGGAACAATGGGAAAGAATGTGGCAAGAGATTGAAATTTACATTATGTTATGACTTAAAGCGGAAATTTATAAAATGAGGTATCAATGATATTTAACTCCAGTAAGAACAACTAGAGAGTATAAAGTGGCTAATAAGATTTGTTGGAAATGTGAACTTAAAGAAGGAACATTTTACCATTTGTGGTAAACTTGTGAAAAAGCCCTCCCACCCAAATTTAGGCTAATGATTCACTGTGCAAGTCAGAAGATACTTAAGCCTAAGGTTCCTTTTAAACCAGAACTGTTTTTATTGGGGCTGAAGATGACCAGATCAAATGCCAAATTGAAAAGATGTTATTACCATATATTCTGGCATATAAGATGACTTTTTCAGCATGGAAAATCAGCTAAAAAGTGAGGGGGCGTCTTATATGCCGGACTTATATGTTATCTTATATGTGCCAGCCCCATCTCGTACTCGGAACAACGGAGGTGGCTGGCTGGGGGTGGGGGAAGCTTGCTAGGCATCTTATCACCCCCCCTCCCAGTGCAGCTGCATGGGGTGGGAGAGCCCCACTGGCTGGGCGTGGGTCTTCTCCGTGACTCTGAGTCATGGAGACAATCCCCTCCCAGCCAGCACGGCTGCAGGGGGGAGTCTTGCTGGGCGGGAGGGGCTGAGCCTCTACCCAGCCAGGTAGCCATGCCCTGTGATTCCCCGAGCAGGCTGGCCAGCCTCCTTGTGGGTTGGGGAATCCTGGGAGGTGGCTGAGCCTCTTCCCAGCCAGGTAGCCCTCCCCCGCGATTCCTCAGCCAGCTTCACAGAATCATAGAATTGTAGAGTTGGAAGAGACCATAAAGGCCATCCAGTCCAACCCTCTGCCATGCAGGAATCATGATCAAAGCATCCCTGATGGCCATCCAGCCTCTGTTTAAAAGACCTCCAAGAAAGGAGTCCCCACCATGCTCCGAGGGAGTGTGTTCCACTACCGAACAGCTCTTACTGTCAGAAGGTTCCTCCTAATGTTGAGGTGGAATCTCTGTTCCTGGAGCTTGCATCCATTGCTCCATGTTCTAGTCTCTGGAGCAGCAGAAAACAAGCTTGCTTCATCCTCAATGTGACACCCCTTCAAATACTTAAACAGGGCTATCATATCGCCCCTTAACCGTCTTTTTTTCAGGCTAAACATACCCAGCTCCCTAAGTCTTTCCTCATAAGGCATGGTTTCCAGACCTTTCACCATTTTAATCGTCCTCCTCTGGACATGCTCCAATTTGTCATCACACTGTTGACTCATGTTCAACTTGTGGTCTACTAGGGCTCCTAGATCCCTTTCGCACATAGTCTCGTTCAGCCAGGTCTCCCCTATCCTATATCTATGCATTTCGTTGTTCCGCCCTAAGTGCAGTACATTACATTTCTCCATATTGAATTTCAGTTTGTTAGCTTTGGTCCAGCTCTCTAGTCTATCCAGGTCATTTTGAATGTTGATCCTGTCCTTCAGGAAAGGTGGCTGGCTGGAGGGAGGAAGCTTTCCAGCCACCACCCGCCCTCCCCGAAGCCGTGATGGGGGTGATTGGGGTCATCTTATATAGCGAGTATACCCTAAACTCTATATTTTGACTTAAAAATTGTGGGGTCGTCTTATACGCCAGAATGTACGGTGTATATGACCACAGCTGTAAGAATATTATATGCTCGAATATGAAAGAATTTAGTGGTTCCATGTATTGGAAATTGGACATTGAAGATCTTTGAGATGGCAGAAATGAAGAAACTACTTTGATATGAGAAAAGTCAATGGACATCTTTTTGAAAGATTGGGAACCCCTTTGAAGATTTTTAGAGGAGAGTAGAGAAGAGATAAAAGAATTAGTATAGTTCATAAATGTAACAGGAGGTTTATTAACAAATTATTTTTGGAGGGAGTTTATTTAGAACTAGCATTTGCACCTTTCGTAAGAAAATGGGAAGTCAACTTTTAATGGGCCATAAACCAGCCATTAGCCAAACAGACACTAATCCTCCGTGCATTTCTACACCCAAAAACTAACCATTCAAATACACAAATTTACATATACTCCCCAAGAGGGGTTCACAGTATATAAACTCCACACATGCTCCTACCCAACCATTCTCTGAAGATGCCAGCCACAGATGCAGGTGAAATGTCAGAAGTAAACTCTTCCAGAAAAAGAGTCTTCCACAGCCCAGAAAAAAACCAAGGAAAATCTATGGATGCCGGCCGTGAAAGCCTTCGACTTCACAACTTTTAATGGTTTATGTTTAGTCTTTAGTTTTTCTTTTGTTATTCGTATATTTTTTGTTGGTGTGCTTTGTCTTTTCAATGTCGTGGTGTGTTTTACTCAATAAAAATTACTTTTAAAAAATCCTCTGCAACATTTAACCATCAAGTGCATGTTTAAATAAAAAAAGGTAGCCTCTTGCGTTACAAGAGCATGTAATCCCACCACCACAGAATGGTAGTGTCATGGTAGGAAAAAGGGGCTTTGCTTGCCAAATAAAGAAGGCAGAGGGCACTCAGCCCTAGCTGTCCTATGGGACAGCATAAATAGGGGACAGGGATAAGAGCTGTATATATCCCTGTAGGGTACCAATGCAGATCCAAAATTCCTGGCAGCTGTTTGCCTCCTTTGTAAATTCATGAAACCACAGAGACCTGGATGCAAGTTCCTTTACCAATAAAGATAGCTCATATATTAATTGCAATAAAGGGTGGTTCTTTGTGTGTTCAGCTCTCCCTGCACTGAAGTGAATGGGAAAAATATACATGTGTAAGAACTCCAAGCATATACTATAGTGTGCATAAAATGTGAATGCAATATGTGAACTGCTGTCCTAAATGGAGGAAGACACAAAGTGAGATACGCTTACTCAGAAACTGAGTTAAAGCAAGAGAACAATTATCATAGTACTGCTAATTTAAAAAATGAAACTTACATTTTTGTAGTCCTTCATTAACTGGTAGGAAAGTGCTCTGTTGTAAAACGCCAAAATGCATGTATTATCCAGGTCTATGGATTTAGTTAAATCTTCAACAGCATGTTTGTAGGTCTTGGGGGGCAGGGAGTTACAGCATTAGTAGTATGGAACACATAACAGATGAAAACTACATGCCAAAGTAAAGCTAAAAAATAAAGCTAAAAAGCAATTATTGTATTTTTTTAAAGAATGAAACTATTCTATTAAAAACAGCACTGATTTAAAACAGAACAATAGATAGCATGCACCAATTAAAAGGCCCTTCTGTAACACCAGTTAATAGCCAAAAGCTGATCAAATAAAAAGGTCTTTTCTGTCAGCAAAAGGAAAGCATGGAGGGGGCCAGCAATAAAAGAGTTCCACAACCTGGAAGCAGCCATCAAAAAATCTGTCCCACATGTCCACTGTCTGTGGCAGTGGTGGGACTGAGAAAAAGCTCTCCCGGGGTTCTTAAAACTTGTGCAGACTCATACATTGAGACACAGTCTTTCAGACAGTTTGAATCCAAACCATATAGGGCTTTATAATTCATAAGCAGCACTCATTCGTGGGGGCCCAGTAGGAATGAAATTACATCCCCAAGGATATTCTTGGTTTTTCATTTCTTTTTAAAGATGGCTTTCTCTAGCGCTATTTCTTTTAAACTAAGACTGCCCCAGGAATGATGACACTTCATGACCTACTCTCTTTCCCACTAGGCCATTCACAATGACAAATGTTGCTGTACTGCAGCAGGGCTTTTATTTTTGTTAAGGCATTGCTTCACATAAAATATCTTTTGCCACTTTTCCCAAAACAAATCAGTACTAAAATTATAATCACTTAATTAGTGGTTTGTATTATTCACCTGTATGTTTCTGTGTCTGCTTCAACAACAGGCACCAGTGGAAATTACTAGAGAAAATTCTTATGGAACTATATTCCTAAAATCTCATTTAATTAAGGCCAATTAGTATACAGTCGTCCCTTCACATTCGCGGGGGTTAGGGGCCAAAGACCCCCGTGAATGTGAAAAAAAACACAAATAAAATAGGCCTCCTCTCCCCTGAGCCACAACACCCCCACCCTCCCTAAAGTGGCGATGGGGCTTCCAAAGCCCCGGTTGCCACATTCCTCCCCCCTCGCACCCTCCCTAAAGTGGCGATCGGGGCTTCCAAAGCCCTGGGCACCACTTTCCTCCACCCTCCCACCCTCCCTAAAGTGGCAGTCGGGGCTTCCAGAGCCCCGGTTGCCACTTTCCTCCCCCCCACCCTCCCTAAAGTGGTGGTCAGGGCTTCCAAAGCCCCGGTTGCCACTTTCCTCCACCCCCCTCCCTAAAGTGGCAATTGGGGCTTCCGAAGCCCTGGTCGCCACTTTCCTCCACCCCCCACCCTCCCTAAAGCGGGAATCCGTGAATATGCGGAACTGCGAATGTGAAACCCGCAAGTGTGGAGGGACAACTGTATCACCTGTGAATCATCAACTTTCAGTTTTCCATGTAAGTAAGCAGTGATGAAACTCAAACATCTGTCTTGACCTATAAAAATCCTGTATACTAGCTGGACCCAGCATACCATTGAACACACCATTGAAAAAACTCCCCCCAAAACATGCAGTAGACCTCACAACAACCCTGTAAGGTAGGCCGGTGGATTTAAATGCCTCCTTCCCCTTCTCAGTATTAAACACTTTTCCCGGAATTGCTGAGGGTGACTCACTCTGTTGCCCTGCTGCCCAGTTGACTGCCTGGGTCCTGTAGCAGTGGCAGCAGTATTGTCCCGTCACTGCAAGTTGACTGTCTGGGTCCCAATCTGGGGTACAGATTGAATGGTAGGAATGTGGGCCTCAGACTGAGTGACAGAAGTGCATTGTGAGGTGGAGAGAGAATTTGCATGTGCATGTTGATTGGTTGGGTTTGTTTCCTGAGCAGCCAATCAGCACACTGGGAAAGGCAACATACCCAAGAGAATTATAAATATAGATATTTCTCCTGCCCCACCCATACTAAGGCAGCAATAGGCTTGCTTACCCTATTACAACATTTCAGTGCTCCTCTGTAGAGATAGGCTCTCACGCTTCTAGGCTGTATTCTGATGGCTTCAGTACAATTCATTATTGCCTTAGAGAATCTTCCTTTGCTCCCATAATAAGCAGCACGACTTAAATATGCCTTTGCAGGAAACACAAATACATTATAGAACAAAAATGGGAGACAGATACTCCAAAAGTTTGTATTTACATCATTTTGTCTTACATGTCTAACAGAAGGCTCAACACTCTGAGCCACCAATAATGATTTGTAAAGATGAGTACAACCAACAGTATTAACAGTACAGCCTCCCCCTTCACATGAAAATTCTATGTACAATTAGCATTTGGACAGCAAATACAAATTAATACATCATTTACATGTGTGAAAATGTGTTTGTTCCTCTAATTGTGTGCTTAGCATTCTTGGAATTGGTAGAAGAGTGGACAACAAATGGCACAGCTCCCTATTACATGAATTATACAGTCAGGAGACATAACTCCCTCTCCTGTCCCCACCCATTCTCTGCAAAAAATAATAATAATTCAGTTTTAATCATTATATATATATTTTCCACTTATGTTTTCCCATAATACAACTCAATGTCATAGTGCACTGTTCAGCTTTCCTCACCTTTAAGTGAAAAGTTATATTTCCCCTAGAAAGAATCGTCAGTGGTTCAGTAAGACTGGGTAGGCAAAAGTATACTTTGTGTGTCACATGCTGTGATACAGCCTTTGCCTCAGTGTGTGCTCACGCACATGCCCTGAGAACTCTGCTGCCTTTGTGAGATGCAATCTTGAGGTTCCTCTGCCTGGGAATTCCCTTAATTGTGCCTCCTTTTGTCTAGCTGCCACCACACTTTGAATTCTACACCCCCTTACAACACAGTCCAAAGGGAGACTGTAGGATTTCCTTTTCTACTCTGTGCCACTTGCAGAGATTTACCTCCCCCTCCTTTCTATCCTGAAGAGGAGAGGAACAACTGAGCAAACAAGGCACGCGTATGCATCAGCTGAAGAAAGATTAGAAAAAGCTTATTTATTCTAAGCAGAGTTCATAACATGCAGATGATTCTCATGGAAGGCTCCTCCCTCCCAGGGACATTCATTGAAGTTACAGTCATGTTAAGTGTTCAGTTAAGCATTCAGCCAAGTGGGAAAGTAAACATAATTCCCTAACGCAATCTAGTGAATACATTTCCTGATCTACTCACTGACCATGGAGTTCAGTCTGTTGAAATCAGAGGAGGCTTTCTCCAACAGCCTTCCTCCAGGGTCCCTTTGTTCTCTTTGTTCATCTCCCTGCCTCATGGCCTCAAGGCCATATTTATTATCTTGTCTTGGAGGTTTCTAGAAGATCGCCACTCTGTAAATCTTGATTGGTCATTTGTCTCTGCTGACCTGTGACATCTGTGATGATGCTAACCCTAAAAGGTGTTACCTTTCTCTAGACCCTAGTTAAGCCTTCGTTACCTGATTGCTGAGCTGGCAGATAATGGGAAATGGAATCTTCCCATTATCACATATGCAGCTACCAATTTCCTTTCTTCTGAAAAAAAATTGTCATACAAATGGCTAGCCATACCCTCAGAAGACACATGGTACATGATCGGCTGTGTTCTCAATATCATAGCCTCAATGCTGGTGATCCCTGCTTGCTCAAGGGCAGCAACATTTGTCACATAGTCAGTCCAGTCTATATTTAGGATTGTGCATAGACAGCGCTGATGAAAGCGTCCGAGGAGTCGTAGGTGGTGGTGATAGGTGACCCATGTTTCAGATCCATAAAGGAGGATAGACAGTACAATGGCTCTATACACACTAATTTTTGTGCTTTGCCTCAGGTGTTTATTGCTCCAGACTCTTTTGTGAAGTCTTCCAAATGCACTATATGCCTTTGCTAATCTGTGATCTATCTCTTTGTCAATCTTGGCATCTGAGATGATGCTTCCCAAGTAGGTGAACTGCTGAACAGACTTGAGCACAGATTTGCCGATGGCAATGTGGGGATGGTGGTGTTCGTCCTGTGGTGCAGGCTGGTAAAGAACTTCTGTTTTCTTCAGGTTGACTTCCAGCCCAAACAGCTCTGCAGCTGTTGCAAAGCAGGAAGTTAGGCGCTGCAGAGCTGCTTCTGTGTGGGCAACAAGGGCATCCCTTTACTTGCTTCCTGTGCAAGTTTTTTTGCCTCCCACTGTTGGGTCCTTGCGCTGTTTGCCTTGTTCCCTCTATGACAGTTTGACTATTTTCTCCAGCCCTTTTGCCTTCCAGAATACTGTCTCCCTCCCCCATTTGACTCAGTTTAAAGCCCTCCTGATCAAATTCTTGAGACTGTTGGCAAAAAATGTTTCTTCCAACTGTTGTAAGATGCACCCCATCTCTTGCCAGAAGTCCCCCCGCATGGAAGCGCAGTCCATGATCCAAGAATCCAATTTGTTCTCGGCGACACCATCTACGGAGCCAGTTGTTTATGTCGGCTATTTTCCTCTCCCTTCTTGGACCATGCCCTTCAACTTGCAGAAGAGACAAGATGACCACCTGTGCATCCATTTCTTTCAGCTTCCTCCCCAGGGCCTCATAATCTCTTCTGATCTTGGGAAAGCTGTGCCTTGCAGTATCATTGGTTCCCACATGGACCAAAAGGAAGAGGTAATGATCCGTAGGCTTGACAAGTCTTGTCAGCCTCTCGGTCACATCACAGATCTTTGCCCCAGGGAGACAACACACCTCCCGAGTCATCTTGTCAGGCCCACATACCACTGCTTCTGTACCCCGCAGCAAGGAGTCCCCCACCACATGTGGGGGGAATCAAATGTGAACATGATTCCTGCCTAAGAATGAAAATGTGAAACATACTATCTTTCACTAAACCTAATGGCTGATAAGTATCCATCAGAACAATTCCTTAAAGTAAAGTAGTCTTGGCATTTCCACTCATGGCATTTCCACCAAACCTGCAGTCTCAAGCCTAAGTAAGAGGACCTTATTGCATGAGACTTTTCTCCTGCTAAAACAGTATTGTTTCTAAATCCACTGTGCAATTGCAATGCTCTTTTTCCTATCACACCTTTCCAGGATTACAGTGTTCGTTTGTGCAAAAACCTTATCGCACACAGGACTACCCACCCGTTACCTCCTCCAAGACATTCCCTTGCCCCTTTTCCTTGTTTGCCACACATGTGCACACATAGATGGCCCTCTCCTGAAGTATAAATAAGATATAAATGAAAAGAGTCTTATGTTTAAAAAGGCCTTTTTTCCTCTTGTTGGGGATGTGGGGGATCCTGAATGGTAACTGCTACCAGATGAAACCGAGCAGCTAGTCTGCTCTATCCCAGTGCTGCCTTTCATCTACCAGTGATTAGTTACGTCTGGCTACAAGAAACAGCAAGCAAGAGGCCCAGGGTAAATGAAATAAATTTAATTTAGTAAATGACTCTTTTCCACTTACATTTCCAGGTGTGTGAGAAAGTGAGAGACTCTGGAACAGGGCTGGAAAAGTGGGTGAAGTTCAAGGGGCACTGAGCAAAGTTTTGGCTTCTCTGACTAGTGGGGTGGGGGTGTCATTTGCCAATGGATTTTTTTTCAATAGGGGGAGTTTAAAAGTTTCCCACTTACTTTGTCAATTGAAAGGAAATCAAATTGAAACATCCACCCGTTCTGCTTCTGCCCTGATCACTGGACTGTTGTTTCCCACCCAAAGCAAACCCACTAACCACCCCCTGACCACCCAGAATTGGCATAAAAGCACAACTGGACTTTCACACAGGACATCATAACATATCAGAAGTGGGAAAGGAGGTCATTAATGGATTTTTTTGTGTTAATAAAAAGGAACACTTTCTAAACAATCTCCCACAGGAGAACAACAGAGGAGCAATGGTGTTATGTGATAAGGCCGAGGCAATAGCAAAGCTAATATTGCTATGATGCTCTAACACCATAGTGTGATAAGGCTACCTTATCTCCCTTGTGTCATCAGATTTGTTGAGTTTTCAATTGTCTATATTGTAAGACCAAACCCACATTTTTGTGTGATTACTGAAGGCAAAACTTGACGGAACATTTTCATATTTTTAAATGTATATAACAATTGCTAGGGAGTGTTATTATCAAGGTCACACTAGCATAGAAGAATCTTAGCCTTTCCTTCCTTCCCTGACAAAAATTGGCCTTTGAAGGTACTGTTTGCATGGGGAGGAAACTCATCATTGGTGTCAGTGTGGGATTTATTTCCAACACAAACAGAACTTTCAAAGTATCAATTTCCGGGTAAAGTTAGCATCAGCTGCAAGTATGAGAATATAAGGAAAGGGTGAAAAGAGACTCCATGAGGGAGGAAGTGCATAAGATTATCTCAAATCTTGCCCGCCTTCTGCGTGATGTGTCCTACATTCTTCTCCCCTCAGGCATAACACATGAGTGAGAAACGGACAACGCTCCCAATGCTGTGGAATGGGAACTCCTAGCAGCCCTAACCAGCATGACCAATGGTGAAGAATTACAGTTCAACAATATCCAGGACTGAAAAATTTTCATTTCTCTTTCAGATGTATGAAAAAAACTGCATGGGGAAAGAAGAATGTAGCACACATCAAACAGGAGGCAGGAAAGAAGGAAAAAGAAATAAGACAAGGCATGTTTAACAGGCTAGATATATTGTGCTGTTTAAGGGAAATGAAAATAGCATTGTTCATGAGAACACTTAAATGTAGCATGTAAGTGTGCTGGTAGGAAGGGTACACCTAGATAAGTAAAGCTGCACTTAGGAAACACCAATGAAAACAAATCTTTCAGACTTCCATTTCCCACTTATTTACTACTTATTATAGACATTGAACAGTCAAATTATCAATTACCTGAAAGTGTTTTGGTTCAACAGCAAGTGTTTTATTAAAATCTAATATGCTTTGAGATTGCTGGAGGTGCATTCTGCATAGCCCCCGCTGATAAAATGCATCTGCATAACGTGGATATAGCTTGACAGCTGAAGTAAAAGCATCACATGCCTAAAAAGATAATACAAAAGCGTTTTACTGAGCATTGCCTTTTATGAAATTGCAAGAATATCAACATTTAATGCTAATTTACTTTAGTTTTGTCATATTTTCTTTTCATTTTAAATTAATTTAAAAGGGGGAACAGAAGTCTCTATACAATATTAGCATCGCTGCAGTGTGCATAATAAAACAATTAATTTTAAAATATGTTTCTTTGGAAGAATCAAGGATAGGGAAGAACAATGCCAAATTGGAAATTTTGTGATCAAAAGCACTTTCTGCTTTTCCAAATGCAACTACTGTAACTAATTATTTATTTATTATCAAAATATATAATGTTTTAAGTGGTTAACAATATAATAACTAAGAATAACATTACAACATAACATCTATATATAAAATTCTCTTGGGTATGTTGCCGTTTCAGTGTGCTGATTGGCTGCTTAGGAAACTGACCAACCAATCATAGGGGGCGGGGAGGGCAGCAAGGGGTGGACCACGGTGGGGGGAGCAGGTGCCGCATGGAGGAGAGGGAGGTGGTGGGGTGGGAAGGGAACAGCATGTGTGTGTGCACAGGGGGGCAGGGCTCGGGGAGGGCAGCAGGGGGAATGGTGTATGCTACACCGGGTATATAGCTAGTTACAATAAATTACATTATTGCAGGTGGCATTTGAGCTTTCTTGGTTGTTATTGCACATGATCCTTTGATTAGAGGTGACTACTTTTTAAAGCTGATTTGCAGGGGGACGGACTTATATTGATCTTTCTGCACTTTCTAACTGATTTTATTATATGTTGTATACATAGATACCATGTGATATTGTTTTAAAAGAACGCCAATGGCTGCTAATTTGCTTAATATGCCACAGGCAATTCCTTCCCCAATCAATCTATATCTATAAAAGTATTGGATATTCACAATGGCCTTAGGTATGTAGGTATATTGCCTCTTGGGTATGTACAATGGGTTTAGGTACATTGGCTCTTTCAGTGTGCTGACTGACTGAGGGAGTGACAGGAGTGGCCAGTCACCACCCACATGCAAATTACCTCTCCAGCTCAGTATCCACTCCTGCCACTCATAGCCAATCTGCATACTGGGAGTGACAAAACAATGTGCTACAGTGTTGGCTACAGTTACTAAGGCTGCAGGCATTTCCAGTTCACCAATGTCTTAGGGCTGCACAATTCCCACTTATGATTTAAGTCTACACAGTAATATCATTTCTGTTCCTGCTGCAACATGATCCACGTAGTCAAATGGTGGCAGTGGTAGGACGCTGCTGCCGCCACGTCAACAGAACCCAGGCAGTCTACTGGCAACAGCAGTGGTGGAGAGATGCCGCTCCTGCTGTTGCAACGGGACCCAGGCAATGAGGCATGAGGTCTACCAGGCATTTTGGGGGGAGTTTTTTAACAGCATATGGTAGCCAAGTCCAACTAGTTTCCTAAATTTCTTTTATTGGGATGATCTATAAAGGGGTCAATAATTTTTAAAAAATATTTAGCAAATCAATGAAAAAAGTTTTAAGAAATGTTGGTTCTTTGCTCATTCCAACCCAGCAAGCCAAATTTTCATTAACAGTGCTTAAAACCAAGAAGTCCAAACAGTACAGAACAGATACCTCTAATAAACAGATTTGTTCCATGTAGCATTCTCCCATAAGAAAATACAGTTCTGCAGCCTCAAATGTATTAGGTGGGTTTTTTGTAGTACCATTAAGCAGCTTCAGAGCCTGTTTAAAACTGGCCACTGCATCCTGAAATAAAATGTAAAGGCTAAATATTGTCAATTGATGTTAATATCTATGTTCAAAGCTTTGTGAACTGAGAGATCAAGGCTCTTAAATTTATGGTTAGTTAGTGAAAAAGACTAATAGTCTACAGCACTGGATTCAAAACTCACCTGTCTTTCCCAGACACCCAAAAGTCCTTCCTGAACTTCAGAAGTGGCCCTTAACTCCTTCAAATCTTTATCTGCATATATGTGAGAATGAGCACTTAAGATTATTTTCATTTTGTCAAATTAGCTGGTTGTTGTTGTGTGTCTTCCTTTCTTACTTATGTTAACCCTAAGGTGAACCTATCACAGGTTTTCTTGGCAGAATTTGTTCAGCTGTTTTCCTTTGCCGTCCTTCTTAGGCTGAGAGAGTGTGACTTGCCCAAGGACACCCAGTATGTTTCCATGGCCAAGCAAGGATTTGAATCTTGGTTTCCCAGTGTCCTAGTCCAACACTAAAATCATTACACCATGCTGGTTCTCTAGCTGGTATCAATGATACTTTGGTGCATATACAGTTGGACTGCACACATGTCCCTTCCTTTTGGGAACAGGCTATTAGCACTCCAGTACTCGTAACAGGCCAACCAATACAATACTGTGGTGCACTTTTATTACTATCCAGTATTTATTGGAAGCAATGATCAATTAATATATATGCTCTTGATCTCTGGCTACGGATAGCAGCAGTCCATGTGGAGCTTAACAGCTAGTGAAAAAAAACCTGAGGAACTTAATATGATGAATTGGCTAAATGGAGTTTAGATCATCACACTCTTAGAAAAACTAACATATAAACTCTGAATGGCTAAAAGACTTAACTAGAAAGGTACATTTCTGGATGTCTGGCATTCTTTTATCATATTTGCAAACAAGGGCTCTTCATCTTGTGGTCTACCTGTGCTGCACATGAAGTACTGTACTTTGAAAAATATTATTTAAAGAACTTAATTTGACTCCCTCAGATGGAAAGAATGCTAGGGACTTTTCTCATGCTCTAAAATTCCCCATTGTTATAATTAGAATGTTATTACAATAAAACTTTTCTGTATTTAGACTGTTAAAGATTTGTTTATGGGTTTTTTCCCTTTTGTACAACTGTCAGTCTCTTGCTAGTTATCTGATTGCCTGCTTCAAGAGAGACCTGGACTTGCTTTTGTCTGAATCATAGAATCATAGAATTGCAGAGCTGGAAGAGACCACAAGGGCCATCCAGTCCAACCCCCTGCCACGCAGGAAACCACGATCAAAGCATCCCCGACAGATGGCCATCCAGCCTCTGTTTAAAGACCTCCAAGGAAGGGGACCCCACCAAGCTCCGAGGGAGTGTGTTCCACTGCCGAACAGCTCTTACTGTCAAAAAGTTCCTCCTCATGTTGAGGTGGAATCTCTGTTCCTGGAGCTTGCATCCATTGCTCCGTGTTCCAGTCTCTGAAGCAGCAGAAAACAAGCCTGCTCCATCCTCAACGTGACACCCCTTCAAATACTTAAACAGGGCTATCATATCACCTCTTAACTGTCTTTTTTCCAGGCTAAACATACCCAGCTCCCTAAGTCTCTCCTCATAAGGCATCGTTTCCAGACCTTTCACCTTCTTTGGACACACTCCAATTTGTCAATATCCTTTTTGAATTGTGGTGCCCAGAACTGGACACAGTATTCCAGGTGAGGCCTGACCAAGGCAGAATAGAGGGGCAGAATATAGTCTGGCAGAGGACAAGATGTGTGTGTGTAGAGAGCGGGGGACAAAGACTTCATCTAGTCTTTCTCTCACCTGCCCTCTGCCACACCCGACAACTGAAGTGCCACCACCACTACTACAGCAGCCCAGAAAGTCAGATGGATGTTAGGGATGGAAGATGGGAAGAGGTTAAAAAAAGGGGGGGATCTTTCTCCAGCTCAGATTAAAATCCAAGTTGGAGAAGAATTCAAGACACATATTCACAGAGAGCTTGTGTGATGCAGTGATTTGAGCATTGGACTAGGAGCCTGTCTACACTGCAGAAATACAGTAGTTTGACACCATAGATTTTCCTTGGTTTTTTTCTGGGCTGTGAGGTCATGTTCTGGAAGACACGGCCACACAGCCTGGAAAAAAACCAAGGAAAGTCTATGGATGCTGGCCATGAAAGCCTTTGACTTCAAACAGTCTGACACCACTTTATCCACCACAGTTCTATCCTATGGAATCCTGGTATTTGTAGTTTGGTGAGGCACCAAACGTCTCTGACAGAAAAGGATAAATACCTAAAAAAACCAAAAACAAAAACCCTACAACTACCAGGAATGTTCTGAATGCTGTTTCTGCACAAGCGCAAAGCCCATTTGTGTGATTTCACAGATGACCACTTGAAGAACTATAGTTACAGGTAAATAACCAGTTCTTTCAGAGACCGAGGGGGCAGCTGAAGAGAAAGGCAGTGGCTGCCATCTCTGCCATCCAACCAAGTCAGTTGCTTACTCCCATTCAGCACTCACTTCTTCCCAGGAGAAGCCCTGCCTCCTTAGATCATGTGCTCAGGCAGAACACAAAGCCCAAACCACAGAAAAATAAACAAGCTTGCCTATAAACAGCTTTGTCAAATAATCAGCCTTTACCCAAAAGACACATGTTCACCTTATTTTGTTTCTTCTACTGTTTTTCTCCTGTTCGTTGAGCTAATGCTCACATAATTTGTTACAGAATCCATACAGAACTAGACCTATAATGTTAGCATTCTGCAGCATTGCTACCCGAAAGTTGTAAAAATCAGGCTGCTGGACTCACCAGGTGGCTGTTTGTGGTCCTGGAGAGAGCCCCGTTCCTCCATGGCATGAGCATGGCCATTACCATGCATCCATCTTCCTCCCAGCGGGCATCGCGACTGGCTGGGAGAATGATGGAGCAGCAGCCAATCAGAGCATAGCCTGCTTTGCTCTGATTGGCTGAAATGTTCCCTTTGCAGCCAATCAGAAGCGAGCATCTAGTTCAAATCTGAATGAAAAGGGGAAGCTACCTTTTTCAGTAGGCTTCTCTCTGGTCCAGTGACCAGGTATATATTCCCGGTCACCTTGCTAGGCTAGCCAGTCATTCTCTTTGAGCTGAAAAGAGCGGACCTCTGAAGAAGAGTTGAAGCGAGGCAGCAGGACGAGGTGGCAAAGGAGGCAATGGATGATGGAGAAGAAAAGGCAGGGTGGAGAGATCGACGGGGCCAGTGAGGAAGACTCAAAGACGGCCACAGCGGCAGCGGGAAGAAGGGGAGATGGAGGCAGCAGAAAGAGCAGCGAGGAGACCAGCAACAGTGGCAGGAGTGCAGCCTTCCGCTCCAGGCCCTTGTCTCAGAAGTCACTGGCCTCCTACAGGGAGGCACAGAGCTGAAATCACTGGGCTCAACGGGGAGGGCTCATAGCTCATAGCTGAAATCACTTAGCTCAAAAGGGGGGAATCTGAGCTGATATTACTGGGAATCCAGGGAGGGGCTCGGTGGCGGGGGAAACAACTATCTGGGCAACACCAGCTGGGTGAAACCATCCAGGCACTAGGGGGAAAGACAAAATAGGGGTTGGATACCAGCGCTAGCTTTGCCTATATAGGTGCATCTGGCACCCTCCGTGGCCATTCCTTAGGGTGAATTGGAAGAAAATGGCTCCAAAGAAGTCACAGCAGCCTTCACAGCCTGTCACCAGGGAGTGAGCGGGGAGAGCCCAGAACTCCTGGGCTCCCCTGACACCTCATCCAAGAGGTGCAATAAAAGCAATGAAGGGCAATGCCATTCAGCCAGGCAGTCCTAATGAGCTCCCCTCACAGTTGCCAACAGGGCCAAGGGAGCTTCCTTATCTTGAACGCTTTTCTCAAGCCATCTCCTCACTGGCAGAGCAAGTGGTGAGGCTTGAGGCTCGAACATCAGTTGGCTCCCAAGAGCACACACCATTGGTGGTTACTCCTGTGCCAGGAACTCCACTAACAGTCAGAAGAATGAAAGGGTGGTGGGGGCGGTCTTCATCATCCAGTAGCAGCAGTGATGCCTTTTCTGGCTGCACTTCTTCTGCAGAGGAGGAAGATGAGGATGGCGATAGGCAAGGGAGGAAGAACAAAAAAGGGAAAAGAAAGAGGCGTAACAAGCACCGTCAGAGGAGGAAGGAGTCAGACAGCAAAGGGCCTTTGAGTCCTCAGGGGAGGAATGTATTGACAGGTCCTCGTACTGGGGGTTTTCTGCCTTGGTACTTGGTTTCCCTTCATGGGCGATCAAGGCCAGGACACAAAAGGTGCATTCTGCTCCTGGACCTAGCTGGGCATGGCAAGGTGAGGCGGATTCTTTTAAGAACCCAGTCTTCAGACCCTTCGAGGTTCACAAGGATCCCCTGGGTATCCCTTTGGATAAAAAGACCCAGGTTAAGATCCTCATGGGATATTATGTTGATATTTTTTCCCTCCTCAAGCCTGAAGGGGAAGAAGGGTGCTCATCAAAGGCAGACAAGAAGAGCTCGGGAAAAAGCAAGGCTGATTTAGTTGAACGCACATTCAAAAACTGGCTTGTTTTGTGGTCTTTATGGGGGTGGTACAGATTGCCTACCCTGACTTTGGCTGGCACCTTTCCAACCACCCAGGGAATGTCCTCAGGGCCAGATCACTTGTTGGGGATGCAGCGGCCATTGATTATGACACTGTGTTCCAGAAGCAAGCTTCCCAAGTGACAGATGGGATCTCATCAATGACAAGTTGTGGCTTGTTCTTGTTGGGCCCAACATCAAGTGCAAGTTAGAGGGCAGCAAGGCATTGCACAAGAAGGATTCCCAATGTCTGGTGTGCTGGGAGTTCAACCAAAGTAAAAGCTTCCAGGCACATTGCAAATACGATCACAACAGTGAGTTGTGCCTTGGCCCGCACCCACAGGTAAACTGCTCTCATTCAACCGCAGAGCACCAGTCCTTTCGGAATGGGCACCCTATCCCCACAGGCAACAAAAAGGAGGCAGATTCTGGGAACATCACCAGCCAGGGAGGAACCAAATAGAACTAGGAGGGTGAGGGACTTGGTGGAAGGTCTGGCCTTCAGCACAGTGCGGATACAGGCTCAGCTTCCACTCCTTCTCCACAACCCAAATCGGGAGGCTGATGCCTTTTTGTTCAATGGATTCTCCATGGGTTTCCAGATCCCTGTGTTGGGTCCTAGGGTGTCATCCAACTTGGGCAACCTAAAGTCAGCAGCTGAGTTGCCCAATATTGTAGCCCAAAAGATTGACAGTCAATGCAAGGTGGGGAGGGTTGCAGACCCCTTTCCAGAATCCCCCATGGCCAACTTGAGAGTTTCCCCTCTGGGTGTGGTCCCCAAGAAAACACCAGGGGAGTTCAGACTCATTCACTATCTGTCCTACCCCAAGGGGTCTTCAGTTAATGATGCCATCCTGCCAGAACTTTGTTCTGTCAAGTACACTTCTTTTGACCATGCCACTAAGCTGGTACTTGTGGTCGCGGGGTCCTCATGGCCAAGTGTGACATCCAATCTGCCTTCAGACTACTACTGGTTCACCTGGAGGACCACTGTTTGTTAGGATTCAAATTCCAGGGTCGATGGTTTTATGACATGGACATGCCCATGGGACATGCGGTCAGTTGTGCAGCGTTTGAGGCTTTCAGCACTTTTCTTGAATGGGCTTTAAAATACAGGACAGGGTCCCCATTCATCACTCACTATCTGGATGATTTTCTCATGATAGGGAAGGCCAGTGGGACAGACTGTGTGTCTTTGCTTCGCTCCTTCCAGGTTTTGGCACAAGAGGTCAGGGTTCCCCTAGCACCAGAGAAAATAGTCGGCCCTTCCACATCACTTGTGTATCTAGGTATCATGCTAGATTCTGTGGAAGGGATTTCCTGCCTACCTTCCGACAAGTTGGGGGGAATATGGGACCACTTGCAGAATCTGCTATTCCACAGCAAGACCACTCTCAAGGAGGTGCAATCTCTACAGGGACACCTCAAATTTGCTTGCAGGGTGATGGCTCTGGGTAGGGCTTTCTGCGCCAGGTTGGCAGGGGTCACGAAGGGTATCAGGGCAGCCAGGTGTCATGGGTTTGGGGTCTTCTACAATGGGCAGTGGTGTGTGGGGGATGCTGCTATCACTCACGACTTAACCTTCCTTGAGTTCTTCCCTATTCTAGTAACAGTTGTGACCTGGAGGGACCAGTTCAAAGAAAAGAAGGTTCTGGAGCCATAATCAGACAGCTGGGTGGATTATCAACAGGCAGTCTCCCAAGTCAGAGAGAGTCATGAAGCTTGTGCAGACATTTCTTCTAGTATGCCTGACATCGAATATCAGCTTCTCCGCCCGCTACAGCCCTGGCCTGGATAACAAAATTGAGGATGCATTGTCTTGATTCCAGGTTCTATGCACTGATCCTGGGTGCAGACCCCGAGCCAAGTTTCCCGGAAGAACTCTGGCAGTTTGGGAAGGAGTCATGATTCAAGGAATACTCAACTCATTGGCACCATCAACCCAGTCACCCTACAAGAGGGCAGTTGGCCATTTTTTTTTTAACTTTAGAAGGAGGAATGGCTATGGGGACTCATGGCCCACTTCTGAGCAGGAAGTATTACACTACCTAACTTCCTTGAATAAGCAAGGCCTAGCTCCTCGCTCTACATTGCTGTACCTAGCTGGCATTTCATTCTTCAGCAAAGCGAGGGGGGTTGGCAACCCTTGTACCACCTTCCACAGCTAGAAGGCTGTGGAAGGCTGGTGGAGGACAGCCCATTAGAACACTGATACCCGCAGACCAGTTTCCTTCAATATCCTGGGGAAGCTGATGGCCTAACTGGGTGAGATCTGCCATTCCAGCTATGAGGAACTCCTGTTCAGCACTGCCTTCACCACAGCATTCTTTGCTGCCCTGAGAGTGGGAGAACTGGTATGCAAGTCCAAGCGGGACTCATAGGACAGGGCACTGCAATACAGGGATGTTTCCTTCAATGCAGATACCTATGTATCAGGGTTCGGCGTTCCAAGTGTGACTAGCTGGGGAAAGGGGTTTCTGTATGCCTGGAAGTCCTGGTAGATTCATCTCCTTGCCCTGGACCTTGTTCAAAACACAAGGGCTGATGGCATCACTCTGTCAGACTACTAGAGGCAGACAGCAAAAGACATAACCGATTGCGCAGGGAAGATTCTACCCAATGCTATCGCTGTCCATAGGCATACATGGCTACGCTCAGCAGGCCTTTCGTCTACTGCCAGGGCAGTGATTGAGGATCTTCCGTTTGATGAAGTGGGTCTTTTCCATTTGGAAACAGACACAAAGTTAGAACACACCCACAAGATGCGCACAACTGCAAAGTACTTCGGCATCCCTCCTCATGGCCTTGCTACATGTCCATGCCTCTTCTCTAAGAGACTTCCACCTCCCTTTCGCAGGAGGTTCAGCCCAACGTCTTCCCGCTTTCAGCAGTCAGCTGATCACTATCCACCATACCACAGAAAATTTTAGGCTCCCACCAAACATAAGTCTCAGTCCCAAAAGAAAAGGCCGGACTCTTCCAAGCAAAAGCCCTGACTACTTACCAAGGGACCCTGTGCCCATGGCCCATTCTCCATCCCAAGGGCTCCAAGCTGCATATCACCAATGGTGTGCTATCACCACAGACACATGGGTCCTCGGCATCATAAAAATGATTATTTCATAGAGTTTGACAGCCTACCTCCTACGGGACTCCTGAAGTCAACCCCTTCCTCGGTGCACCTCGAGGAGGAGGTCCGCTCCTTATTGGAAAAGGAGGCCATAGTGGAATTAAGCTCAAGTCAAAGGACAGAATCTTTCTTCTTCCGCTACTTCCTTGTCAGCAAGAGGGTTGGAGGCTTGCACCCCATCCTAGATCTCAGGGAGGTAAACTGGTTTATCATCCCCAAACATTTCAAAACGGTCACCCTTGTTTCCATCCTGCCTTTCCTACACACAGGAGACTGGTTTGCCACCACAGACTTAAAAGATGCCTATCTGTGCATCTTTTCTGTGGTATGGTGGATAGCTAAAAAGACCAATGCAATTTTGGGCTGCATCAACAGAAGTATAGCGTCTAGATCAAGGGAAGTAATAGTGCTGCTCTATTTTGCCTTGGTCAGATCTCACCTAGAATACCGTGTCCAGTTCTGGGCACCACAATTCAAAAAGGATATTGACAAATTGGAGCGTGTCCAGAGAAGGGCGACTAAAACAGTGAAAAGTCTGGAAACGATGCCTTATGAGGAGAGACTTAGGGAGCTGGGTATGTTTAGCCTGGAGAAAAGACGGTTAAGAGGTGATATGATAGCCCTGTTTAAGTATTTGAAGGGGTGTCACATTGAGGATGGAGCGGGCTTGTTTTCCGCTGCGCCAGAGACTGGAACACAGAGCAATGGATGCAAGCTCCAGGAACAGAGATTCCACCTCAACATTAGGAGAAACTTTTTGACAGTAAGAGCTGTTCGACAGTGGAACACATTCCCTCTGAGCGTGGTGGGGTCTCCTTCCTTGGAAGGCTTTAAACAGAGGCTGGATGGCCATCTGTCAGGGTGCTTTGATCATGATTTCCTGCATGGCAGGGGGTTGGACTGGATGGCCCTCGTGGTCTCTTCCAACTCTACAATTCTATGATTCTATGATTCTATATTTCCACATCACAATTGCGAGACTTCACAGGAGATTCCTCGCCTTTGTAGTAGGCCACAGGATGTACCGCTTCAAGGCCCTACTGTTTGGACTTTGCACAGCCCCGAGGGTGTTTACAAAGTGCATGGCCCCAGTTGTAGCCCACCTTCACAAGAAGGACATCGTGATCTTTCCGTAGCTGGATGACTGGCTAGTTACAGGTCCTATGGAAGAGAAAGTGCTACAGGACATGGCCTTCACTATCTCCCTGCTCCAGGACCTAGGTCTCATAATCAATGTGAAAAAGTCCCATTTGACTCCAGCCAGAACTGCACAGTTTATTGGGGCACAGTTAGAGTCCTCAGACGGGAGGGCCTTTCTCCTAGAGGACAGCTTTGCCACATTGCAAGGCACAATATCCCACTGTATCACCCGGCGGCGGATGACAACACACTTCATTCAAACACTCCTGGGCCTCATGGCTTCCACCACAGCAGTGACGCCCTTCTCCAGGCTGTGTATGTTCCCCCTTCAGATGTGGTCAACTCCAAGCTGTCTTGGAAGAAACCAATTATCTAGATCCAATTCAAACTGGCTTTAAGACGGAATTTGGAGTTGAGATGGCCATGGTTGCCTTAGCTGACGAACTCCGTCTGAACATCGGCAGAGGTAATCTGACCCTGTTGATGTTACTGGATCTCTCAGAAACTTTTGATACAATAGATCACGACATCCTCTTGGATCGCCTGAGAAGGTTAGGAATCGGAGGCACTGCGTTGCAGTGCTTCCACTCCTTCCTCTTGGGTAGATTCCAGAGGGTGATGCTCGGGGACAGTTGCTCTGCAAGGAAAAAACTTATTGTGGTGTCCCACAAGGCTCCATCCTGTCCCCAATGGTATTCAACATATATATGAAGCTGCTGGGAGAAATCATCTGGAGGCATGGGGCGGGGTGCTATCAGTATGCTGATGACACCCAGATATATTTCTCCATGACTCGGTCTTCGACTCCGGTGTCTCTTCTCTCAATGATTGTCTTAGGGCAGCAATGGACTGGATGAGGAAAAACAAAGTGAAGCTGAATCCAGACAAAACGGAGGTTCTCACGGCAGCAGCCCCGAACCCAGTTACTAGGATACTCCAGTCCTGTATGGAGTCACACTCTCCTTCAGGGACTGTGTTTGCAGTTTGGAGGTACTCCTGGACTCGTCGCTCCGGATGACAAAGCAGATAAATGCGACCGTCAGGAGTGCCTGTTATCAGCTTCAGCTGATCTGCCAGCTGCGCCCTTTCCTGGAAGTCAGGGCTCTTGAGACTGTGGTACATGATCTGATAACCTCCCGTCTTGATTTCTGTAATGCACTCTACATGGGGCTACCCTCCTGCTTGGTCCAGAAACTTCAACTAGTACAGAATATGGTAGCCAGACTGGTCTCAGGTACATCTAGAAGAGACCATATAACACCGATCTTAAGATCACTTCATTGGCTGCCCGTTAGTTTCCGGGCCCAGTACAAGGTGTTCATTATCACCTTTAAATCCCAAAATGCTTAAAACAATTTGTAAGCTGCTCTGATAGCCTTGTAGCTGAAGAGTGGGGTATAAATAACTAAATAAATAATTATTTTTTAAAAAATCTTCGGGACCACCTCCTTCCATATAATCTTCCCAGTGCACTCAGGTCCTCTGGGAGGAATTTTCTGCAACCTTTAAAAACTAGGCTCTTGTCAACCTCCCAGAGGACCTTTTCAGCTATTGCTCCCAGATTATGGAATGGCAGGCCAGATGAGATCCATCACATTACCACCTTAAATAGCTTTTAAAAAGCTCTTAAGATGGATCTCTTTGGGCAGGCCTTTCCTGAATAGAGGCCGGTCATCAGAGAGAAAAAATCTTAATAGTCCAATCCCATCCAGCTTTTTATTGTGTTATTTTTAGTATGTTTAGTATTTATTAAGTATGTTTTAACTGTTTAATTATTTAATTGTATTTTAAGCAGTGGGTGGGATGGAGGGGTTTGTATGTATATTTTAATGCTGTAAGCTGCCCTGATTACATTTTGTAGAGGGGAGGGATACAAATAAATTTTATTCTTATTCTTATTCTTATTATGTGGTTCCCCCAATCCTTCTACTTGTTGAGACGATCCTACAAGATGGTTATTGGTTCCCAGCCCGATCCTCAGGCAACTTAGGAGGTGGTCCCTTCCTCAAAACATAAGGTGCTGTTTACCCATCGAGATTCCTCAACCCTCTAGGACTCTCATGACAGACGCATCCATGACAGGCTGGGCGGCCCACTCCCATGGACTGACCATCCACAGACGCTGGTTGAGGATGGAAGCGGAGCTTCACATCAATACACTGGAGCTCCTAGCAATCTTCAAGGCCCTGTGAGCCTTCGAGTCCTCCCTTCAGGGCAAGATGGTCCAGGTAGTATCGGACAATACCACCAAGGTCTTCTATATCAACAAGCAGGGAGGTACCAGGTCCCAAACCCTTCTGGACCTATCACTACAGATTTGGGATTGGTGCATAGACAGGGACATATTCCTGAAAGCTATCCATCTAGCAGGGAGTCAGAACAACATCACAGACTCTCTCAGCAGAATGAAGACTACCTCCCTTTGTTCCCTTCAAAATTACACAGATGATAAGAGTTTTTAACCTTGTGTTTTTTGGCTTTCATTTGGATTTTTCCAAGCAGAACAAACATCGGAGATTCAGGTTGCCTTCTGGTAGCAGCTAGAGCATATGCAATAGCCTTGTTATGATTCTGACAAAATGACTGAACAAGTGCTTCTTGAACAAGAGAACATTCAAGGGATCCTGTAGAGTATTTAAAGAGAAATTTATTATGGGCAAAATAATCATTACTGTGCACTCCAGAATAAATATAAATTAAATACATTTCTAAAATAAAAAGTCATAAGTTTGCAATTTTAAGAGATTACCCATCTTAATATAAAGTGTCAAAATGCTAAACAACCTTATCAATGTTCTCTTTTTTATTAGACAAAAGAACATAAGGAGTTTCTTAATATATAGTCAGACCCTAGGCCTGGTTCAGCTTAGTACTGGCAAGTGGCTGGCAGTGATGAGAATTACAGATCAAACATTCAGAAGACACCCGATTGGGGAAATGTCACTGATCCATATTCACAACCCTACACTAGCCTCTACACTAAAAATATGAAACCATATGTGCACTCAGGGCCGGTTTAAAGCACCAGTGGCATCAGCATCTGCAGGGGGACCCATCATTGTGGGGGGGGGGCGTAGTAACCCTCCTCCTGCAAAAATATTATTAGTAATAATCTAAATATCCTGTCCTGTGAATAGCTTAGGTTGAGTTAGGTTACACTGACCTGAGATAAACGTATGCCCCCCCCCAAAAAATAAAGCATTGCAGTGGGCACAAAATTCCTTAAACTGGTCCTGTGTGCACTGGACAGGATGCACATTGTATTTGTATATCTGTATGGTTATCATGACTCAGTGCAAAAGACTGTAGAAAGATTGTTGACATTCATATATTAAAAATGTCCTCATGGCACTGCATGCATAGTAGCAGGGGCCACATGGCCTTGCACCCAACCCAATGCACTTAGTACTGACAACCATGTGAAACACACATTATAAGTAAAGTCCACTGAATGAATGGCCTTTAGTTTCAATCAAATAAGCATAGGATAAGGAGACAACAATGGAAGAATACAGTCATCAAATATAGCACTTAGTAGCAATACGATCATTTTGTATTTAAACAGTGTCCTTAACCTGTGATTACACACCAGGATCCAAAGGACAACATTACTAGTTCCACATGCTTGAGGGGATTTTGAGCTTGTGTTTCTTCAAAGCAGCACACTATGTCATAGTCAACCCATTTTGAACTTGAGAGAATGTCCAAAAAGAAGCTGTGATTGGACACAAGGACTTCAGCTCATTAAAAAATAAAATAAAATAAAACACTGGGCAACCTTCAAGTACCTCTTCAGGCTCTGGGCTTTTTTACATAGTGTACACAAAACCAAACAGAAAGAGAATATACCCTCATCCGTTTCTGCCACTTGATGTATACAGAAACTTGCAAGTTCATATTTCTTCATCTCCAGTAAATACTGTCCTCTGCAATAAAATATTTAAAAGACATAAATTGCTTGGAATTCCTGTGGAACTGTTTCATCACCCTTTAATACAGTGCCATTTGAAGTTCTAGTTCCTGGACTGGTCCCATGAACCTTTGGCTGCTGGCCCTTGGCATATTTCCAGGAAAGAAAGAAACAATTATGGGTAATAGGAACAAACATAGTGCTGGTCCCAGGCACAATGGGGGAAAATAAATGCCAGTTCCCCATATCAAATAGCCTGAGAAGCACTGCTTTAATGGGTGATGAGCAAGTAATAATAATAATAATAATAATAAAATTTATTTATACCCCGCCCCTCTGTTAAAACAATCGGGGCGGCTTACAAAAATTAAAATACAATACAGATAAAATCCCCAAACACCCCCCACCCCACCCTCCCCCATAAAAAAATATTAAACAATTATAAATTAAAACCAACTGATCAAAAAAATAACAATTAAAAACAATAAATACAATAAAATACTATAAATGGCCAGCGGACTAAAAGAAGCCAGGATCCCCTGAGGCCAGGATCTAAATAGGAAAGGCCTGCCGAAAGAGATCCGTCTTTAGTGCTTTTTTAAAGCTACTCAGGGTTGTTATCTGACAGATCTCGTTAGGCAGGTCATTCCACAATTTGGGGGCGATTACCGAAAAGGCCCTCTGGAAGGTTGCAGACAGCCACGATTTTTGTGGCTGAAGCAAATTCCTCCCAGAGGACCGGAGTGCACGGGGAGGATTGTATGGGAGGAGTTGGGGGTAGGGTTTCCCCAGAAATTGCTCAGTTCTAGAATGCTCTGCAACAGGCTTTGTGCAGATGCAAAACCCATTTGTCTATTTCACAGAGACCATAAAGAAATAATGTTGTATGTGGGGAAATAATCATTGTAATGTAAAAGCAATCTTGTGTACCTCATTCACAATCTTAGATAAGTCTAGGGTTTTTTCCCTGCATGCATTTTGTTCTCCCAAAATTCCCTTCTCTTACTTCACTGGGCACTTCTAGCCAACTAGAAGTGCTGGATGATTCACACATGACCTAATTTGAATTTTATTGCTTTTGTGTGACTTCTTTTTTCTGAATCTGACTCTCCATGAGAATGGAGGCATCCTAAGCTTTCCTGTAACCATGCCATGATGCATCGGAACCCAGCCAAGGCTGGTGAGTCTTTCTTACCCATTCTTAGTCAGTTTAGGGACCTTTTCTTATGTTTGTTTTAGTATGTAGATTGAGACTGATATACCTTCAGTAAACTTTGTTTTGCATTTTAAACTGACTCCTTTGTTTTGTAATGAGTCTAATTTAACTGGGTGATCCCAGATCTCTGAATACACTTTCAAATGATAATAGAGCTTAAGTCTTCTTCTTAATCGCACTCTGCATAAAGCGTGAAGTCAAATGTGACTGAATGATTTTACCTTTTTAAATGAAGATAATTCTTGTTGCTTTTAAAGGACTAGATCCTGCAATTTTATTTTTAGACTCATTACCTTCCTACAAAAAACTATCAGTATCTTAACAGGTATTAACAGGGCATTATGTGGACACAGTGAAGGAGCAGATCATCTACCACTTCCAAACCTCCCTGACTTACAGCACAATCCTAAATCAAAAATGTGCTGGCGGTAAACAGTCAGGATAGCAGAAGCCTCTTGCACTGGCTGAACTGGTCTTTTGCTGGCTGAACTCAGAAATCATGCTGGCAGAGAGTGAAAGAAAGAAGCAGAGGCAGGGTGGTGTGATGGACAAGCAGATGTAATCTACATTCAAACCTTCCCCAGCCCAGGGACATATTCACCATGCTGGCATAAAGTTAGACCAGGACAGTGGCTAAGAAATTTCTAACATCACGAGACTGAGAAGGTTTCAGATTCAGCACAACTTCAACTGGTCTAGTGTTAACTCAGTTCACCCTTGGCCATCTTGGTGAGCTAGGATTGCATCTTACTGACTTTATTTTTATTCTCCTTTTAAAAACAGACAATGCAATAAGAGAAGAAACAACATGAAAAGAGATGCTGGAGTCTACATAATAAAGTATCTTACCTTATTAAGCATAAGTGGGCTGAGTTGGGATAGAGATGAATGGCTCTGTTTAGATCTCTAACTGCACTCTTTAAGTCATGAATCTGTTGTTTTCAAATAGATAAGCATCCATTATTCCTAGTTTCTGGATACTGCTATGCCCTTCAGTACATTATCCTATTCTCCTTTTTTCTTGTATGTTTACAACACCAGTCAATACTAAAAGCATGTCTTGTCTAAAAACAAGAGTCATCAACCTTCCCATTGCTGTCACAATATCTAGCAAAATATACCAATGTACCAATGCCCTAACAGCACAACACAAAGCAGCAGTGTAATAGCAGCAGAAGCAAGAGCAGCAGCAGCTTGTTAGAATAGAACTGTGGAGAATCAGAATACTGTGATCTCTTACCATTTCTACTAGATTTTATGGAGGAAAGAAAGCAACTACCTGCCTGTTTTATGGAAGGCTGGAAGGAACAGGTTACTTACCTGTAACTTGAAGCAATCTTCTGCACATTCACACAACTGACTCCATTCAGAAACTTCTAGAGCTGAGTAGCATTGGCAGGAACTGCACCCTTCCTTGCTCCTGCACACCAAAGCTATTCCTCCCTCAGTTCCATGTTCCGATATGACATCAAAGCTGGACCTGCAAAAATAGGGAGCTAGGAGGGGTTATGTGAATGCACAGAAAACCACTTTAAGAACCACAGTTACAGGTACGGACAGGCTGCTTACCTGTAACTGTAGTTCTTCAAGTGGTCATCTCTGCCCTCACACAATTGGAATCTTCACGCATGTGCAGATCAGACACGGAGAGTTGTAGAGCTGAGTAGCTTTTTGGCAGTAGCCCTGCCCATTCAAGGCACTATATATATATATATATATATATATCGCTGGAAAGCTACTCCCCCAGTTCCAGAGTCCATCATAAAAAGGTGGTGGACCTGTAAGAGAAGGGAGGAGAGTGGGTTTGTGTGAGGGCACAGATGACCACTTGAAGAACTAGTTACATGTAAGCAACCTATCCTTCTTCTTCGTGGTCCCTGTGCCTCACACAATTGGGAGAATAACAAGCTTACCCAGGAGGTGGGGCAGGTAGCCCAAGATAGAAGATAGTACCGAAGTCGGCATTTGCTCTTGTCCTTCAGTGCAGGTAGTAGTGGCAGATGAAAGTCAATGGTTGGGACCACACTGCTGCCCTGCAAACTTCTGGAAGGGAGCCCCAGTGCCAGGCTTGTGTGGTAGAAACAGCCCTAGTGGAATAAGGGCAGATGAGCAGTGGAACAGTTTTTTTGGCCAGCTGGCACACAAGGTTGATCACATTGACGACCCAGTGGGTGATCCTTTGGGAAGACACCAGTGAGCCTGGGTGGCATCCGCCATAACAGACAAATAGCCAGGGAGAGGATCTGATGGACACTGTGCGGGAAGTATAGAAGGCCAGAGACCTGCAGATGTCAAGGCTGTGGAGAGCCCTGTCAAGTGGCATGGTTGGGTTTGGGAAGAAGGAGCTCAGTACGGTATCTTGATTCATGCGATATGAGGAGACCACGTTGGGGAGGAAGGAAAGGTCAAAACAGAGAACTACTTTGTCCCTGTGGAAGGTGAGATATGGGCTGTCTGCCTGAAGCTCTGCAAGTTCACTGGCACGCTTTGCTGATGTGACTGCCACCAGAAAAATGGTTTTCAGCGTGAGAAGGTGGCGGTCGATGGAAGCCAGGGGTTTGAATGGTTTATACATGAGTTGGGATAGAACCAGTGAGAGGAACCAAGAGGGAACAAAGTCTCACACCAGAGGGTAGAGGTTGGAAAGGCCCTTGAGGAAGTGTTCCATAGTGGGGTCTCGAAAAAGGGCTGCAGCAGGGGGCCTTCTGGCTGATGGGCCACAATGACTGACAGGTGGACCTTGAGTGAGGAGACTGCCAGTTCCTGCTCCTTGAGGTGGAGGAGATAAGACATAACTGAGTGGGTGTCAGCTGTGTTGGAAAGGAAAGACGCTGAGTGAAGGCAGAGAAATGATATCATTTTGCCACATAAGACCTCCGAGTTGCAGGTTTCCAGGAGGCTGGATGCGGTTGGATGCATTTCCGGTCCGGCGGATTCTCCAGGCAGTCAGGCAAAGAACACCTGGGTTGGGATGACAGAGAGTGCCAGCGACTTGGGTTAGGAGCATCAGTGATGACAGAAGGTGGAGATAGTCCCCTTGTGTCATGTCAAGGAGTGTGGGGAACCATGCCTATCTTGGCCACCAAGGGGCCAGGAGGATGCAGTCTGTGTTAAAGACCTCCAAGGAAGGAGACCCCACCACACTCCAAGAGAGTGTGTTCCACTGCCGAACAGCTCTTACTGTCAGAAAGTTCCTCCTAATGTTGAGGTGGAATCTCTATTCCTGGAGCTTGCATCCATTGCTCTGTGTTCTAGTCTCTGGAGCAGCAGAAAACAAGCTTGCTCCATCGTCAATTTGACACCCCCTTCAAATACTTAAACAGGGCTATCATATCGCCTCTTGACTGTCTTTTTTCAGGCTAAATATACCCAGCTCCCTAAGTCTTTCCTCATAAGGCATGGTTTCCAGACCTTTTCAGACCATGATCAGAGGAACGGGGGAAAGAGATAGGCAATTGGCTCAGTCCAGTGGCACACGAAGGCATCGTCAAGAGAACCCAGACCCCAGGAGCAAAAGCGTGGAAGTTTGCCATTGAGGTGGGCAGCAAACATATCTATAGACAGCTGTCCCCATCACCTGCAGAGGAGGCAGAACACCTCATTGGAAAGGCTCCACTCATGAGGTTGGAGAGTCCTGCTGAGGAAGTCAGCAAGAGAGTTGTTAGTGCCCAGATGGTGAACTATGATGGGTGAATCTGTCTGGGAATGCACCAGTTCCAGAATTGGAAGGTTATCCTCATCAGAGTGGTGGAGTGGGTACTGCCCAGTTTGTTGATGTAGTGGACAGTGGTTGAATTGTTGCACATAATCTGAATGGCTGAATAGTGAAGGAGATCCCGGAAGGCTATGAGGGCACTCAGGACTGCCAGTACCTCCAGAACGTTGATGTGGAGGTGGCAGAGATGGAGTGGCCAGATACCCTGAACCATGGAATTTTTGCAATGGGCACTCCAACCCTGGAGCGAAATGTTGGAATTGAGCATAACGGTGAGGTGAGGGTATTTGAGTGGGATGCCCGTGTGAAGGTGGGTGAGGTGTAGCCACCACAGAAGGGATAGGTGTGCTGGAGGCGGTAGAAGGAACCGTTTGTTGGGAGAAGTGCAGTCTGGTCAAAAGTGACAAAAAAACCATAGCTGGAGTGTGCGGGATCTGAGCTTGGTGGGAGGTACTACCATGGTGGTGGACGCCATGTACCCCCAGGAGACACATGATGAGTAGGGTTTGTACCGAGTGTCGGGAGAGGATGAGGTGGACAAGAAGGGTCAGTGTCTCCTCCCTGGAGGGAAGAAGGAAGGGGCAACCCATGGAGGAGTCCAGAACAGTCCCTATGAATGGAAGAGTCTGAGAGGGGAGTAGGTGCAACTTTTCCAGACTGTGGCAAAGACCCAGTCTCACCAGGAGGCGTAAGGTGGTGTGGACATGTCAGCGAAGAGTGGAACTGGATGATGCCATGAGAAGCCAGTCATCCAAGTATGGAAAAATTCAAATGCCCTCAGAATGGAGATTGGAAACGACAACTGCTATTACCTTGCTGAATACCCTTTGAGCTGTTGAGAGGTCGAAAGGGAGGACCTTGTATTGGAAGAGAACTGAACCTACTGTGAAGCACAGGAACTGTGCTGTACTGTACTGTACTGTGAAGCACAGATGATGTGGATAGATTTGGATATGAAAGTACATATCTCACAGGTTGATGGACTTGAGACAATCTCCCTTTCATATGAAGGGAAGAATGGTTGCTAACGTGACCATGCAGAACTTTATACTGTGGATTAAATGGTTTACCGAGTGGAAGGAACCATCTCTTTTGGGAATAGTGAAATAATGGGAGAAGAATCCAAAATGAGGCATGGCCGGTGGTAGGCATTGAACAGCATTTTTGGTGAGGAGGGAGGTGATTTCTTCGTGGAGGGTGGAGAACACGAGCATGTAACGTAAGACACCAGAGGGGGAAGGATGGGTGAACTCTATGGTGTATCCGGAGTGCATGATGGTGTCTACCCATCTGTCTAAAGAGATGGAACCCCAAGCCCGGGCATGTCTGGAGATGCCTGGAGGCTTTGAGGACGTGAGTTGGTGGGCGAGAGTGGATAAGATGTTGGATGGCCATATCCCATAGTCAAAGGCACTGTTTGGTGGACAAGCATTGTTTCGAGTGTAAGAATGTTTGATAACGCTGTTGTTTCTCTGAGCGTTGTGGTTGCTGGTGATGCCTAGTGGGAGGACACTGGAAAAAGGTGGATGAGGAAGAGGATTGGAAGGAGGGCTTTCACCAGTACTGTTTAGAAGGGCGATATGTGCGCTGAGGCTGGGAGGTGCCCATCTTCTTGGATGAGAGAGGCCACAGCCTCATCCATCTCAGCACTGAAGAGACCCTCCCCATCCAATGGTAGGTCTTCAATCCATTAGTGGGTGTCCTTGGTAATGCCAGCAGATCACAGCCAGGCATAGCAGCAGTCCCACAGCCATGGCCATAAATTTTGCGGTGCAGTCAGCAACATGTCAGGATGTGGTGGTGATCTGGTGTGCTGCCAGCTGATGGGCCTCCTATTGGAAAAGTGTGGCTATGCTTTTGCAGTCATCTCGGAGGTATGGGAGGAAGGAAGCCATTTTCTCTCAGAGGAATTGTTGATAGCCCACCATGCAGGCCTGGTAGTTTGCCACTCAGACCGCTAGTGACGTGGAACAGAAAAAATGCCTACTGAGGAGGTTCAGACAGTGTTCTTCCTTGTCTGGTGGTGTCAATGAGGTGGACTGTCGAGTGGACTTAGCCTGGGCAGCCTCCACAATTATAGAGTTCAGGGGAGGCTGCAATGATAGGATGGGGGCCTTCTCCAAATGGATTTTGTAAAGGGTTTATAAGTGGCAGGCGGTGGGAGGCACCAAAGCCAGTTTCGTCCAGGCAAGGTGAACGGCCTCCCGTAGGGTCAGAAGAAAAGGGAGCATCGCTGGGGTGTTGGCCGGAGCATCCACCTGCTGGAAAATTGGGTCAAGGGAGGGTGATTGTTGTGAATTGAGTTCTAAATCCAGCAATTTAGCCATCCAGATAATAAAATCTGTGTAAGGGCAGATGTCCTCTGAAGATGTCCCGAGGGAAGCTTCTCGTTGGTCATCTGGAGTCTCCAGGTAGTGGGATTATGGAGTGTGGTCACCCCAGGAGCCCTCTGGTTCGGTGGTCTGGGGAGCGGCAAGGCTGATCCGACGGTCCTGGAACCAGTTCCTTAGAGGAAGAAAGACAGTCTGGATGTGCCAGGACATAACGGTCCAATGCTAGAAATCTGTGGGACTGAGCACTTGAAGAGTGATGGCCTTGGTGAGACCTGGTATGGTGCCAGCGGGGGGACCAACAATGGTGGTTGCTGCAGTCATCCCGATGCAGGCGATGTCATGGGTACGGATAGTACCACAGATCTGGGTAAGGCGCTCCCTGGAACCAGGGGTTTCTGAAGTGATAGCAGTTAGATGATAAAGAGTCGTAGTCCTGGTCTGTCTCCCAGTGAGGGGTGCAGGAACAGAAATGACTCCTGCCAGTCCAAGTCTGGTGCTTACCACATCATTGGGGTCTTACGCAGTGACAGTCTTGATATGGAGAAATTGATCTAGAGCCAAGTGATAGGGAATGATGAGACACCAAGTGGGATTGGTGCTGACAGAATCGGGATCCCCGGTGAGCCAGGGATTGGGACCAACAGCTGAACTGGCAGTGGGACCTGGACCAGTGATGGCATCGGGAGCAAGACCTTTGGGACTGAGATTGGCTAGATCAGGTCTGGGATCGGTGGGACTACAATTGGGAGCAGGACCAATGAGACCAAGATTGGGTCCGGGATCAGCGAGTCCAGGATTGGCAGGACTGGGACCAGGATTGGCTGGACCTAGCCTTGGAGCGAGCCAGAGATGGAGAGTGGGAGCATACCCAGGAATGCGGATGGTCCCAGGACTCTCAACAGCCTTCGTCTTGGGTCTCCTGGTGGCAGGAGAGTGAGTGAGGTCGTCTTGGAATCGGTGGGGAAGCCGTTCCAACAAGCTGCACTGGATGGAGGAGGCTAAGCCCAAGCCACAGGTGTCTCTGCAGTCATCATCCAGGATGAGAATCACCTGGTCTCATTGTGGGGACGGGACTGAGTGGTGAGACTGTATCGGATCTGGTGGTGGGGCTGACTTGAGGGACTCCAAACCAACAAAGGAAGTGTGATAATAAAAAAAAATTATATAACTAGTTTGTTAATACAGTGCTATTTTAAAGATTTTTCAATATGATGAATTCAATTTAAAGCACTACTGTTAAGGAAAATGCAACATGGGACACACAGTGAAAGAAATAAAATATGTATGTGAAAGTCACAATGACTAAGCAAGAGCAATTATATACATTTCCACTCATCTTGCCCTTTTACTCTCAAGATCCCTCCCTGGATCTGGTACTCAGGTCTCACTGTGATCCTTATTATGAAGAAGTGGCTGTGTTGTTTAGTGGGTTCACTGTGGTAAGTGTTATCAATTCTTAAATGCAACAGACTCAGTTGTAGAAAATAAACAAGTAAAGATTAATTGTATAACAAAATGAATTAAAGAAATCTCTGAACTCTTTCCTTATTCAAAGCTCCCAAAACCCTATTTGGACCTTCACTCTGTCTCTGACTGCCCTAACTGTATTACATCTTTTTCCTAGCTGACTCCTATCTCTCACTTTAGCACACAAACCTCTAGTGTGTATCCTCTCCTTCATAGGTCCCCCTTATGACATTGTCTCAGCTGTGATTGGCTGGCTTACCCAGCTTCTCTCTTCACAGTTCTCCTCTTAAGCATAAGCTTCAAGGACCTGCTCGGAGGTGCTTTGAAATATGGCTGAGTTCTCCAATACTGAGGGTGTTGCTTGTACTGGGGGTATGAGGCCCAAGCCCTTTGGTACTGATAAAGGTGCTGATATTATTGCTCAATAAATCTCAAAAGAAGCAGAAGAAGCCATTTCTTTCAACAACAAAACAGCAAAAATTGGTGAGTCTCACAAGGAAAAGTTGTGACATCCATTTTAAACCATTTTGTCTACAACCTGAAAGAACTGTTCTTACAAACACAGATGAAGCTGTGAAAGACAAGTTTTTCAGTCACTTAAGAGTGAAACACCTTCACATTCAGAAATTGTGTACTAAATGACCATCTCCTAAACAAAAGAGGCATTGATACTGATCATTTTGTGGTGAAATTGGACAAAAACAATCAGAAGGATTTTTTAAGACACATCAGACAGAAAGATAAAAAACAAAAGGCAAGAAAGAAAAAAGAATATAAAGGTGACTCAACAAACTGTAATACCATGAGAACTCTCTGGAGGTTGTTGCCTGAATGGTGGATGAGAACGAAGTGAAGGAGGACCAGCTTTGGCATGCATGATAGGGGAGGATGGGGTTCCCATCAAAGCCACTCAGCTCCAAAACATTCTGAAGGACATCTGCATAGGCACAAGACCTAGTTGTGTAATGCACACTGACCAGTACAAAGAACAATATAGGGTATTGGCGGGGGGGAGGATGCATTTCATAACCCACTTTAGAGAAAGCACTAATATGGCACAAGTGATGGTTTGTACCTTCAGTTTACTTTCAAAAGCTCAGATCTGGCCCTATCAACTATGATGGCAAATTTACAAATGGCTATTTTAAAAAAATGTTTTGTCAGAATTGGGCTACACTTATGATGCTGTAGCCCCTTCTGAAGGGACGTAACCTTCCAAATTCAAAACAACTATATAAAGAATTTTTTGTGATAGATTCTTTAAGGTCTGGAATATGTGGTGGATGCTGAATGCAGTTGCTGTCTTTTTTATGAGAATAGAGCAGGAAAGGATATCATGAACATATAAGACCTATACTATTCAACTATATTGGCTGTCAGTTGGTGTCTGTGCCAACCAGGGAAAGAAACTGTATTGGAGAGAAAGAACTAAACTCTTCAACCTAACATCATCCACACAGCCCCATATCAAATAGCAGGCACTTAGCTAGTTAAAATATTAAAGGTTTACCACAGAAAGTATGGAAAAATAATAGGTACCATGTGATATGCTTGAGCTCTGCACAAGTAAGGTCTGATATCTAAGGGATTGATCTGAATAGCACGAGTGAACTGTCGAATAGATTCAAAATAACGATCCAGATGCAACATCATAATCAGTCCAAGGTTTACATAAGCTATGGTAAGAGTCCTAAAACATAAACAGAATGTTATGAGTTTCTTTATACAACATGCATTTATTTATTTATTTATTTATTTATTTTAGGTATTTATACCTTGCTCTTTAGCCATGAAGGCTCTCAGAGCAGCTTACAAATTGTTAAGCAATAGCACCTACACATCTACACCACTTTTATAGTGCACTAGACACTCTCCAAGCAGTTTCCAATGTGTGTTAGCTAATTGCCCCCACAAGCCAGGTATTCATTTTACTGACCTACGAAAGGATGGAAGGCTAAGTGAACCTTGGAGCCCTTTGGATCGAACTTGCAACGTTGTGGCTTGCAGTACTGGCATTTAACCACTGTGCCATCAGGGCACAGTTATATCCCTCACTTACAACACTCTAGTCGTGATTCTCATTTCTTATCTCTCCAGGTCCGTAATAATGGAAATTAAATAATATTTGCCTTCCTGTGTTAAGAATTCAATTTCATCTTGTTTATTTCCTATACTCTGTGGATGAGCGTAAAGACATCTGAAACTATAGGTCATTCTCCAAGACTGCTTAATTCTTCCCCCCCCCGCCCACTGGCAGGTTTCCATAACAATGTCTGTTTCTGTTCCATCACCAAGTACTTGGTATCTATCTGTCCTTTGAAATATTTGCTTCTTCCCCCATAAGATTTAAACTCATCCCAATCAGATTGTTAACAAATACATTCTTCCCAAATACTATGAGATGCAACCCATCTCTTGCCAGAACTCCTTCTTCATAGAGGTACAGACCATGGTCCAAGAAGCCATGCTTTTCCAACAACATCAAAGCAGCCAGTTATTCACTTTCAGTAATTGCTCTCTTCCTGGACACTAACCTCCAACAGGAAGGAGTAATGGAGAGACTGAAGGAGGGAATGGCCAAAACCATACAAACGCACACAAGGAAACTTCCAGACAACTGAGACAAACAACTAGCCTTATCTCAAAAGATGTAATCTGTCTCTTCCACCAATCCCAAATGCCCTGTTTATTCTCCTTGTTCACAAGCTCCTTTTCTGGAGCTTGTAGGGACTGAGATTAACACTGGGAAATAAAAATGTGTCCTGAAACCTGAATTGAAACTGCTGATAAACAATCTTCAGTGTAAAATAAAAAGTATTTTGAAAATACTTATGTAGGTGTAAGTCATCTCTGCAAAGACAGTGATGTGAAGGGGGGGCGGAGCCACGCACCACCGGATGTGGCCGTAGAATCCACTCTCTCTGATGGGATATCTTTGAAATAAAGAAAACACCTTGTTAAAGCAGTTAATTAAAGAAAAAGAACTGTGTCCTCTGTTCTGGAATGCTGTGAGTAACATCTGTTTTATTTAAAAGCTAGAAGCTGAAAGCTGAAAGCTGAAAGCTGAAAGCTGAAGCCCGAGTTTGAGGATTTATGAGGGAAGCTGATGTCAAGAGAACAAAGAGGAGATAAGGGAAAGAAAACATTCTTACAAACTCCCTTATGGACAAGATCTAAAAATAAGCCCTCGGATAAGACAATTTCGAGATTAGAACAGGCTTCATCAGCTGAGATATTAACAACAACTGAAAAGATTAGAAAAGAAAAACAACAAACCGAAGCAATTAAAATGGCGACTGGAACAGGGGGAGGAAAAAATGGGCAGAAAAAATGGACAGAAAGGAAACCTGTCAGGGCAAGAAGATTTACAATCTTTGCTGGCACAGAATAATGAAAAATTACTCCAAAGTTTTGATGCTCATACATTTGAACTAAGAAATGAAATTAAATTAATGAAGCAGGAAACTGTACAAGAGGTATCTAAACAACTTCAGACTGCTGTGCAGCAAATCAACCAGGAGATGGCAGGAGTGTGCAAAGAAATTTAAAAAGTGAATCTTATGGTAAATGACAACAGGAACTGGCTTCAAAGACATGATGTAGAGAATGCTGAGATACAAACGAAAATTATAGCTTTGGAAGATCAAAGCAGAAGAATAAACATTAGGATTCGAAATGTTCCACATTTTGAAAAAGAAACTCCAACCCAGCTGAGAATTAAAATAATAAACTGGTTCCAACAACTGACACCCCAGCTACAGTGGGTGCAAGAAGATTTTGAGAGAATCCATAGAACTGGATTCAGGAAAACAACTCCCAGTGATGTATTGGTAAAAGTGGCCAACTACTATAAAAAAGAGACATTTATGAAAGAAATTAGGAAACTGGGTGATCAAATATTTTTTGAATCAACACCAGTGATGATTTTCAATGATTTATGTGCGAAAACCTTGGAATGGAGGAGAGGTATCAAACCCATTATAGCCATATTGAAAAAAAACAATATTAACTACAATTGGGGATACCCAGTATTTTTGAAGTTCAAGTATGCTGGGAAATTCTACAAAATAAAAACACTGGAAGAAGGATTACAACTGCTGACAACGCTGGGACTGAGAGAGAAAGAACAAGAAGCAGAAAAAGATCAAGGAGAGCTGAAAGGAGCAACAGGAGGAGAGGAGAAATGAAGATATATAGACAAGGGACTGGAAAAAAAACTGAGAGAGATGGGATCAAAGGTGACATCGGTGGTGGGTGGCACCCCCTCCCCCCCTCTAAGTTTGTAGCTATGGCGGGGATGGCAATCCCTGGGAGTAGGAGGGGGGAGAGGAAAGGTGTATGTGGGAGGGGTAGGGGGGAAGGAGGAAGGGGGGAAGGTGGAGGGTGGTGCAGGGGGGGAATGTGATTGTTATTGTTTATTGTTTATTTGAGTGTTGTAGTATGTGTGCACTATGGGGGACTATTAGAAGTAGAAATTTATTATACATAATATGGAAGGTAGATTGAGAATATTGACTTTAAATGTTAAAGGATTAGGAAATGTAATAAAACGGAAAAGAATAGAATCATTATTAAATAAATCTAAAGCAGATATAATATTCCTTCAAGAAACACATCAGAATAAAGATGGAGTGAATGAATTGAAGTTGAAATGGGCAAATATATATGAAAAAGCTTTTGGAACATCAAAATCAAGAGGAGTAGCAACTATTTTGTCGAAAGGATGTGATTTTATTGTTAAGAAAATTAAAAAAGATATAAATGGAAGATATATAATTATGCAAGGAATTAGGGGTAAGGAACATCTCACTTTAGTTAATCTGTATGCACCAACTGAAGGTCAAATAGAATTCTATGAAGAAGTTATTAAAGCTACAAATGAAATAAGTGAAGGATCTATAATAATGGCAGGAGATTTTAATATGGTAATGGATAAGCAGAAAGATAAATCTAACCCTACTAAAGAGGACAAGAAAATGTATGAAACTGGTCTGAACAAAATTATAAATAGAAATGGACTACGAGATGTATGGAGAGAATGGAAAGGAGAAGAAAAGAGATACACCTATTATTCACCAACACATAAAAATTATTCTAGAATAGATTATATTTTTGTAACAAAAGATCTGGTCCCACAAATTGTAAATACAGATATAGGGATTATAAAAGTCACAGGCCATGCGACAGTAATAGCAGATATAAAGATTATAAAAGATTATAAATTAGCAAAAAGATGGAGATTGGATACAAAAATTTGGGGTTATAAAAGTATAGTAGAGAAAATACAGGTAGAATTAAAAGAAATATGGGAAATAAATAGAGTAGGACAAGGCAATCAAGCATTATTGTGGGATTCAATGAAAGCTGTAGCAAGGGGAATATTTATTAGGGAAGCACATACATTGTGGAAAAAACGGGGGAAAAGTAGGAAGAAACTAGAAGAAGAAATTAAGGGTCTAGAAAAAGATTATTTCAGAAACAGAGATAAACAGACTCACGTATTAATACAAGCAAAGAGAAAAGAGTTAGAAAAGGAAGATATAGAAACAGCAAAAAGAAATCTGTTATTTATGAAAAGAGATTTTTTTGAATATAGTAATAAAAATTCTAGAATGTTAGCAAGAGCCACACAAACAAAGAAATTTAAAAGTCTAATTGGAATTATTAAAAATGAAAAAGGGGAAAAGAGTAACTTGATGAAAGATAAATTAAAGATATTTCAAGAATATTATCAAAAATTATATTCAGCAGGTGATTCACCGAAAAATTTAGAGAAATATATACAGGAAAATTGTAAGGATATAATTAGTGAGGAGGAGAAAGAATTAATGGAAAAACCAATAACAGAACAGGAAATAGAAGATATTATAAATAAATTGAAACTAGGGAAGGTTCCAGGAGAAGATGGTTTGGGAACTGAATATTATAAAACATTTAAAAGTATATTAATACTTAGAATGAAAGAATGATATAATAATATTTTAACAGGAGATAAGATCCCACCATCATGGAAACAATCTTTGATTATATTAATTCCAAAACCAGATAAAGATTTGACAGACCCAGAATCATATAGACCAATATCATTAATAAATCAAGATGCAAAAATATTGACAGCAATAATAGCGAAAAGGATGAATAAATTTATGTACAAATATCTACAAAAAGATCAATGTGGATTTATAGAAGGAAGACAGATGGCTAATTTAACTGGAAGAGTAATAAATTTAATAGAAATAATTAGAAGAAAGAAAATTAAAGCAGGGCTTATAGCTATAGATATATTTAAAGCTTTTGATTGTGTGGAATGGCCAGCAATAAAAAATATAATGAAAACATTGGGATTTGGAGAAAAATTTAGGGGTGTGATTGAACAATTATATACAAAAAATAAAGCAACAGTAATAGTAAATGATGGTAAGACAGAACAAATAAATTTATCTAGGGGAACAAGACAAGGCTGCCCACTCTCCCCAATAATATTTGCTATGGTAATAGAAATATTAGCTAATGTAATTAGAAACGATGAAGATATAAAAGGGATATGAAATATTGAAGAGATAAAACTGAATATGTTTGCAGATGATACTTTAATAACAATACAAGATCCATTGGAAAAAATGCAAGAGATAGAGAAACATTTGGAAATGTTTGGGAAGATGACAGGTTTACAAGTAAATTGGAATAAATCAGAAATGATGATATTTAATTATACAGAGGCAGAGCAAAAAAATATGAAGAGTAAAAAGAAATGTATTAAAATAAAAGAGCAAATAAAATATTTAGGAATAAATATTGTGGCAGAACTGGAAAAACTAGAGGAAAAAAATTTTACTATGTTAAGGAAAGATATGGAGAAAAGAATAGAGAAATATGGGAAAATTAAATTGTCATGGTTTGGAAGAATAGCGCTGGTTAAAATGAAAATATTACCAAAAATAAATTTTTTATTTAGAATGCTACCTATTAAAGTATCAGAAACGGAATTTAAAAAGTGGCAAAATATGATAAATAATTATTGTAATGGAGGCAAAAGACCAAGAATCAGTAAAAATAGATGGTATAAATCTCAAAAAAAAAGGAGGTTTAGGCTTACCTAATCTAAAGCTGTATTATGTAGCAAATCAACTGAGATATATTATTGATAGTGTTGCGGAAGTCAAGGAAATAGAATGGATGGAAATAAATAAACAAGAGATAGAGTTAAAATTAAGAAATATAATTTTTTGTAAACTAAAAAAGAAATTTAGGGAATCAATACAATCTGTTTCTTTAAAAAATATATTAGATATATGGAATAAATATAAAAAAGTATTAGTTCCAGGAATATCTCCATTAACGCCGGTAATATTGTTAGAGGGTTTCCCAGCAAACTTAAGAAATGAAGTGGAAGCAAAATTAGGAGGACAAGAAATTATAAGGTTGAAGGAATGGATGGGGAAAATGAAAAATAAAAATTATATGGAAAAAATATTAAAGGAGCAAGGATTTACATGGTTTAAATTGATACAGTTAGAAAGATGGACAAAAAAATGTTTAAAGGTGGATAGTTGTAGGAAAAGTACAAAATTTGAGGAATTAATTACAAAAGCTATTCAAGAGAAAAAAGTTATAAAGGGTATTACAAGCAAAATATATAGAATGTTAATGGATAATGAAGAAGTACAAGACCATTTAAAAGATGTTTGGGAAACAGATGTAGCAATTGTAATAGACAAATCTAAGTGGGAAAAAATATGGAATATGCAACATTTGAAAACATTATCAGTAAGAATAAAAGAAAATTACTATAAGATTATATGGAGATGGTATTTAACTCCAGTAAGATTGAATCAAATAGATAAAAAGCATTCAGCACAGTGTTGGAGGGGATGCCAAGAACTGGGAACGTATATGCATATGTGGTGGAATTGCAAATATGTACAGAAATTTTGGGAAATAGTAATGAAGGAAATAAGTGAAATACTGGAGATAAATATACCATTAAGCCCTGAAATAGCATTATTATCATATTGTGAAAAAATACAAGAACCTCAAATTGTTAAGGATTTGTTAACAAATTTGCTGACAGCAGCAAGGTTAATAATAGCAAAGAAATGGAAAATACAAGGTGAATACAAAATAGAAGAATGGTATGACGAGGTATGGAATATAGCAATAAATGAGAAATTAACAAATATGGTTAAGGGAAAAAAAGGAGGGTTAAATAAGAATGTTTTTGGTGAAAAATGGAGTAAATTTTTAGAATTTGTATTAATAAAAGGGAGAGGAAGCAAACCTGAGATAGAAACAATGAAATTTTGGAAAGAGGGATGACTATAAAGGGAAGTCCCTCGGTGGACGAAATCACTGTTATATATGTTTGTTAGTTTTATGTAGTAATTGTATGTCTGTTTTTTTTAATTTTAAAAATTAATAAAATTATTTTTAAAAAAAAAGACAGTGATGTGATGAGTTGAATGTGTGGTGGTTCTCAACAATGCAAATTTTATGGTACTTAGAAGAAAACAGAATAGGTAGGTAGCCTTGTTTGGAATATGTATGATAGGAAAACCAGCCTATTCTGCCCTTGGGAAGAAACAAGAGCAGTTCCCTGACTAAAACTCTAAACAGTTTTACAAATGGGGTCAGGGGTCAGACTCCAACTGTGAGACTATGTATTAGAAGAATATTTAATAAGACTGAACTCCATCCATTGTGGAAGATGCTGTTAACAGTGGTAGCCAGTGATAGGTTTTTCTTGAACTTATTGCAAGTTGTAACTGTTACTGAGGCTTTGTTTTTGTTTTTGTCCTTTTACTGAATTCTTCCTTTGACTGGTGCCCTACTTCATTCTTGAATATTTTCTCAATTGATTTTACTTGATCAACTGTCTCAAGGGCTCTTAAAACATAAGAAATTATGCAAGCAAGAGAGCAAATAAACAAAGTGTACCTGTCCAATGCTAACACACTTTCAAAGTCACAGATTGCCAGTGCCCATTGTTTCAGTTCTGCATACAAAATTCCACGATGAAGGAAAGCACCAATATTGTCATAGCTGTGATTGAGAAGAACTGGGAAAGGGGAGAAATCCAGATATTTAACTATTTGTATGTACCTTTTATTCACAGTACACAATATATCCTCCTTACAGAACAATATGCCTGTACTGAATGGGTTTACATTCCCCTGAAGACACACATCTGCAGTTTGGATGTAATTCTGGACTGAGCTTTGAACTTGGAAGCCTAGGTTTTGCAGTGGCCAGCAGTGCTTCTGTTAGTAAGCACATAAAGCCACTGCATCAACTTCACCATTACCCTGAGATGCTTGATATGGCCATTGTGACACATGCCTTCATTACATCCCATTTGTATTACTGAAACCTGCTGTAGAGATGGTTCACAAACTCAGCTAGTATAAAGCGCTAAAGCCTAATTGTTTAACTAGGGCTGGCTATAGAGACTATACAAACCCTTGCTATAACAGCTCCACTGGCTATTGGTTATGACCTATAAAATCCTATATAGGTCCAGATTATCCGACAGACCATATTTCCCCATATGAGGCCCTGAAATCCTCACTTTCACAGGCATGGCTAGTAGGAATGCTACATAGGATCTTCTTGGTGGCTGTCTCTAGGCTCTGGAACTTCCTTCCTAGAGATGCTAGAATTGTGTCACTGTCTTTTCAGCTGCAGGCAAAGACTTTTATTCTCATAGGCTTTTGAAAGCTAATGTTTTAAAGAGAGGACTTTTAAGAGGGTACTGTATTGTTTTACTCATACTGTTTTGAAACTGCTATTTATTGTTTTTAATTTTTAAAATTGTTCTTAATGTTGTTGATAGCTTTCATTTTAAAGTTGACCATTTTGTATGTTTTAACTAAATTGTATTTGTTTTAATCTGTAATCTGCCTTGAGTTCTAGTTTGGGGGGAAATGTGGGGTTTAAATAAACTTGATAAATCAATTATCGCTAAAAAAAAGTACTGAAGGTGTTCACTGGCACCCATATATTCTTCAAGCAATTTTAATCTGATGCGAAACAAACTTGGAGCAGAAGCAATGATTCTAAAATATCTAAGGGAGCTAAATGCAGACTTGTTTGAACCGAATCTATTCCTTCGCTTTTCACTATGGGCTCCTGCCATCTACCTTTTCTCTTCCCCTTGGCATGTCTAGATGAGCTATTTATATTTACTCTGTCTTGCCCCTGATGTAGAGCCCTGCAGTCCAAACGATGCAGGGCTTTTCCCCAGTTTTGTCCTGGAACAGTCCTCACAATCCCCAGGGCTAAAATGGGGCTAAGCCAGGTAAAACATTTCAGAAAAATACATGGGGAAAATGGTTTCTTTTCAGAAGAAGAAACGGATCAGGCCCCGCAGGTCCACAGGAGCCCATACTGGCCTGCCAACCTGTCACTGCAGCTGCTGCCCACATTGCTCTCTCTGCAGCCAGGAAGGAGTCCCACAGCTTGTGACCAAGGCTGGTCACATGCAGGGGGCCTTGATTACATGCTATGGAATGGCTTCCTGGCTTCGGAGAGAGTGACACAGACAGCAGCTGTGGCTGAAAGGACAGGCCGACTCCATCCTGTTTCGTTCAGGTAATAGGAGAAGAATGGGACAGATCTGACAGGGAGCCAGAGTATTCTGGCCCATGTAGATTAGCCACTTAATCCACTTCCAAGGTTATCTTTCAGAAATAGGTGCATATATAGTTGTCTCTCTCTTGGTATGTCATTGGTACCCAATAAATTCCCTAACAGAATCAACTCAGGTAGAGTTTAAACACAAACAAGAAAAATGTATTATAAGACATCTCTATAACATAAAATCAGATTGCTCACTTGTGTTAGTCCCAAGGTAACAATTTCATCTTTTCATAAACTTTCACTGAACTCCATCCTATTCCTACCTTTCATCTTTCCCTCAGTTCTCCAAACCTCTCATTCTCTATACTAGTGATGGGACTCAAGAAACCTTCAGATGTTACTGGACTGCAACTCTCAGCATTCCCCACCATTAGCTATGCTAGCGAGGCTGCTGGGATCTTCAACTGCCCAATTCCCAGCCCCGTCCTATACAAATAATGCGCTTGCTGAGCTCATTATATTTTCTTCCTTCTCTAACTCAAATCATCTCAGATTACTGTTATGTCAATCCTAGTCTAAGGTCTAAATCTTTCCTCAAACTAACTCACTTTTTTAACTTCCTTTCCCTTCCCGTTCTAACTCTTTGCTGTCTTCCAACTGCCATTTAATTCCTCTCTCTTCTCTCGCTCCCAAACACCCAATATTCCAAGGGCTGCAACAGAAGGCAGACAGCTTGCCCTCTGCCCATTATGTTTATTTACTGTAATTTTTCCCTGTGCAATCTAGAGTTCAAGTTCCCTGAAGCAACTGTTGTGGTGGATAGAAGAGCAAGAAAGTGGTGACTCTCTTGCCAGAACTCTAGCTTAGCTATAGAATTTTGCTGAAAGAAGCTCTGCTCAGAACAGAACACACACATTATGGGACCACATAGAGAACACAGAGAAGAATTAGTGCTTGTACAAGACACCAAACAACTTTCTTTATTTCATCTGAAAGAAATGCAGGTTCTGTTGTGAATAGTTTATGCCCAAATTCAGTATTTAAAATGTTTACAGGAGGGGAAATGCATGAAAATGGAAAACTGGTTTTAAAAATGCTAGATACAAGGAAAAAATAAATTTAGGAAGAAAGAGAAGAGCAAGGTCTGTTCATGAAATATGAAGGGTGGGCAATGGAAATGTCATGAAACCCTGAAATATATGCAAGAGGCCGTTATTAGAAGGCTAGGCTACAGCAGCCAGAGCCTGTTAAATACAAATGAATCAAATTTACTTTAAAGTGGTCAGTTGTTGAAGAGCTTAGAAACATGTGAATTATGACTCTGTAGCACCCACATATAAGAAGTGCATCTCACTATTAAGACTTTGTTTAAATTGCAACAAATATAAATGCAATTTAGCTTATATATGAAAATCAAGAGAGAAGTACCAGAAATGCTCAAGTCTTGTAAGGCTTGTTTTGGATTAATCTTTCGGAAAATGCAACCTCTATAGTAGTAGGCAATCCAATTACGAGGGTTCAAGTGAATTGCAGCACATAAATCTTCAGCTGCATTTTTATACTGCTCTAGTTTAAGATACGCTCTTCCTCGATAGGTCCTAGAAAGATTTAAGTGCAGAATTAAAGCACAACATTGAAGAAAAAGTAAGTAATCATCACTTAAGTGAATGTAGTAACTTTAACTGGGAAACAGCAATAGGAAAATATATCTCTGTAGCCCTAAAACCACTCATTTCCAGCACTATATCTGTTGTCATGCTCTGTAAAACTTCACAGAAACTAACTGCCCCCCTCCTTCCTTCCCCTACTATCCCCCAAACATCTAAAATCCTTTCCTGAGGGTCAGAGTACACCCCTAAATGTGGTGGCCAGCTGCATACAGCTATGCCAGAACACTGACAGAAGCATCTTTCATAAGCAGATGTTCTGCTCATTAGCAAAATAACACCATTGGATACAAAGTTCTTAAATCATTTCCAAAAATTGCACTTAGTATATCTTCCATCCTCTCATCATAATTTCTCTTTCTGTGTTTATGTCCACTTGCTTAGGCATTCATAATGACAACAGAAATTGCAAAACACAACCCATCACCACCATGGAAAGATAACAATAGGGTATGAACAGGTTACTTACCGTAACTATAGTTCTTCAAGTGGTCTTCTGTGGAATTCACACAATGGGTTAATCCTGTGCCTGCTCAGAGAGTACTTCAGAAACTTCTAGCACCTCAATATATATCTTTTGGGTGGTAGGCCGCCCTCCTCACCCCTGGTGTATATAAGCCCACCCCTCTCACCAACTGCTCAGTTCCGTTTAGCTACGTTAAATAAAGTCAGTGAGATGGGAGGACACCAGAGGGGAGGAGGGCGGCTTTGTATGAATTCACAGACAACCACTCGAAGAACTATAGTTACGGTAAGTAACCCATTCTTCTTCTTCATGGTCTCTGAGAATGCACACAATGGGTAGATTACAAAGCTCAGGAGAAAGGATGGAGGGGGTGTCCCAACTCAGTAAATAAAGAAAATACACACGGTACATTGGGTACAAAAATATACTATATTGCGACAGAGGTAGAGTGTTGCATAGGTTAATCATCCAATGATGAGTGTGCAATAACTGCCCTCGCAAGGGCTACACTACCCATCGTGATGGAGTCTAGTTTATAGTTCAAAGGTGAGTGGTGTTGTCCATGTGGCCGCTCTGCAGATGTCTGGCAGAGGCACTCCATGTAGGAATGCCGTTGAGGTAGCTGCCGCTCTAGTACAGTGGCTTCTGATAAAAGAGGGCAGAGGCATCTTTACAGCCTCGTACGAAATCCTTATGGTTGAGGCTACCCATTTGGAGAAACGCTGTGAAGAAACGGGGAAGCCTTTCTTTGGGCCACATAAAAGACAAAGAGTCTGTTGGTATGCCTAAACACCTTGGTTCTGCTGATATAGACCTGCAAAGACCCACACACATCCAGAGGGTGACGTGTAGGTGCAGTGTCCTGGAGAGAAGTGGCCTCCAAGGACGGAAGCACTATGTCCTGGTTGAGATGAAAGGGAGAGACTACCTTAGGTAGGAAGGCCACATCTGGTCTAAGGATCACCTTGTTCCCATGGAACTGGGTGTAGGGAGTGTCAGCCCTGAGGGCACAAAGCTCGCTTGATCTCCTGGCCGATGTGATGGCAATTAAGAAGGCTGTCTTGAAGGACAGGAGGTGAAAGTCCAATGTATCCAAGGGTTCAAAGGGAGGTCTGGAGATTGACCTGAGGACCAGCTGTAAATCCCATGATGAGACAGGGCCATTCACTGGAAAGTGTAAATTTCTGTAACCCTGAAGGAAGCGTTTGACCAAGGGTTCCGCGAAGCAGGAGCCTTTACACATACTCTGTAGATGAAAAGAGATGGCTGCTATGTAGGTCTGGAAGGACGACAGGGCAAGGACTTTCAGAGAAAAAGAGGCAAGAAAGTCCAATATGAGTGGTGTTGACGCCTGCGTTGGTGAGGCCCCCTTAGAGACGAGAAAGTTGTAGAACTTCTGCCATTTATAGTTGTAGGATTTCAGCGTAGAAGGATGCTGAGCTGCTTGAAAGATGGAGCGCGCAGAATCTGAGATCCCGTCTAATGGTCTATCAGCCATGCTGTTGGATTGATTGTCTCTAAGTCTGGGTGAAAGACCTGTGCGTCCTGCATTGACAGAATGTCCATTCTTAGAGGAAGCTGACAGAAACGTTACTTGGAGAGAAAAAGTGGGGTGAACCAAGGTTATAACCCTGTGGGCCACCACAGGGTTATCAGAATGCAGTTCGATTTGTCCCTCCTGACCTTAGCCACAACTCTGGAGAGGAGCAGAAATGGGGGAAATGCATACAGTAGGGTCCCTGACCACTTGAACAGGAACGTGTCCCCCAGGTTGTTGTGGGATGACGGTAGGCGTGAGCAGCATAGCCTGCACTTGGCATTCTGAGGGGATGCAAAGAGGTCTATCGACAGTTAACCCCAGTCTGTGAAGAGTGTTGACAGGGTCTTCGAGGCCAGAGACCACTTGTGGGAGGTAGTCTTCATTCTGCTGAGAGAGTCTGTGATGTTGTTCTGACTCCCTGCTTGATGGATAGCTTTCAGGAATATGTCCCTGTCTATGCACCAATCCCAAATCTGTAGTGATAGGTCCAGAAGGGTTTGGGACCTGGTACCTCCCTGATTGTTGATACAGAAGACTGTGGTGGTGTTGTCTGACACTACCTGGACTGCCTTGCCCTGAAGGGAAGACTCGAAGGCTCGCAGGGCCTTGAAGACAGCTAGGAGCTCCAGTGCATTGATGTGAAGCTCCGCTTCGGTCCTCAACCAGCATCCATGGATGGTCAGTCCATGGGAGTGGGCCCCCCAGCCTGTCGTGGACGCATCTGTCATGAGAGTCCTGGAGGGGTCAGGAATCACAAAGGGTAAACCACACCTTACGTTTTGAGGAAGGGAATACTACCTCAGTTGCCTGAGGATTGGTCTGGGAACTGATAAGTGCCTTCTAGGATCACCTCTCAACAGGTCGAAGGATTGGAGGAGCCACATCTGAAGGGACGCATTCAAAGCCTGGCGAAAGGCGTCACCACTGTGGTGGAAGCCATGTGGTCCAGGAGGGTTTGAATGAAGTGTGCTGTCACCCATCGCCAGTCGATATAGTGGTATATCATGCCTTGCAATGCAGTGAAGTGGTCCTCTGGGAGAAACAGAACTGGTGAGCGCTCTTCAAAGTGTTGATACTGAAAGTCTGGTCCCCAATGGTACCAGTCGGTACAGAGGCTCCTTGGGTATGAAGCATTGTATAAGTATCGACCATAGTGGTCCCACCACTTGTCTTCATACCATGCTAAGTTGTCATCTGATGTCTGGGAGTCAGACGATGGAGACTGAGAATGGTGTGGTAATCTGGAAAACAAATGTGATGAACACCTGTTCAAGTCCGGTTCAGACGACTTCAATTTTGAGTGTCCCATAGGTCTCGGTACCGGCGATTTCAATTTCGAGCATCCTGTAGGTCTTGGTACTGGGAACTTAGAAAGCAGTCTCAGTTTCGGAGAAGGAGTTCTCGATACACCGTCAGAGACCTGCAAAGAGATGGTGTCAGGGTCCTGTAAGGCATCAGAGTACGGCGAGGCATCGAGGACTGTTGATGCATCGGTGAATGGTGAGACATCTGAGTCCTGGAGAGGGACTTATGCATCAGAGGAGATCGGGATTCCCAAGTTGAAACCGGTCGGAACCAGCATTGGGAATTTCCTCATCCAGCTGACCCAGACCAGGACCGTTGTTGTCAGGATCTGGATCAATGCCTTGAAGCCAACCGGGATCGAGAGCCCGAGTGTGATTAGATCAAGATCACCTGAGACTGTGATCAGGATCGGGACCGGGATCAGTGTCGCACTGCGGAACCGGAGTCCAACAACGATCCCAAACACAAGGTCCTGATGATCCTCACACCAAGGGATGATTCATCATCAGTTCTGGTCACAACAAAAATAGACTGCCGTCTCGGGGACAGTATCAGCAGCCTTCTCTTCACCGGTGGTGAAGCCGAGGAACTCGGTTTCGATGCATCCTTGGAACCCTTCGATTTTGGATCCTGTTGTTGTTTGCTCCTCTTTCGCTCCCAGGACTGGCCTCTCTTGGGAGATTCCTTCCTCCCTACGGCCTTGCTCCTTTTCGGTACCATCTTCAGTACCGACTCCTTTGGTACCGATTTTCTCCCGGATTCAGTTTCGGTGGCACAGGACCAATCAGTACCGTTGTCCCTTGCTCTTGTCGTAATCGGAGCAGATTTCAATGAGGCCTTGGTCGGTACTGAAGCCAAGCCTTTTTTGGAGGGCTCTTCTGGGGTTTTAGGGATGGATCCCAAACCAAAGGCCTTCTCTGGGACTGAGGCTGAGAGCACCTTTTCATAAAGAATGGCCTTAAGCCTCTTGTCTCAATTTTTCCTGGCCTGTGGGGTGAAGGACTTGCAATGCTTACATGACTGAACGTCATCATTTTCTCTGAGACACGTGAGGCATTTGGAATGACCGTCGATTTCGGTCATTTCTATGGAGCATTGGGAGCAATGTTTGAAAAACCCGACCCCAGACATCTTCAAAGAGAAGAGGGGGGAGAAGGCACAATACCATCTGCCACGAGGTAAGAAGGAGCAGTTCAGTTGCAAAGGCTGAGGATGACAAGAGCCGAGTCCGCAGTCAAATCCGTGTCAAAACCAGCAAATCTGATATAAAAACCAAATCCGAGTGGAGAAAGCTAAAGAGTAGTCGAAAGCCAGTCCAAAGTCAGAAGAATTTGATCAAAAACCGCAACTTGTAGAAAAAAAGGAGAACAGAGAGGCTAGAGAAGTTCCTTTAGTGCTTTCCACGTGGTGAAAAAAAAAGGAACTCAGCAATTGGTGAGAAGGGTGGGTTTATATACACCAGGGGTGAGGGGGGCAGTCCTACCATCCCAAAAATTTACACTGAGGTGCTAGAAGTTTCTGAAGTGCTCTCTGCTCCGGTACAGGATTAATCCATTGTGTGCATTCACAGAGACCATGAAGAATTGTCTCATATACTTAGATCCTTTCCATTGTATGCATATACACAGAACACAGAAAAGAAACACAGAGATATTCTCTCCTCTTCTTTTATACTCATATACACAGAGGTTAAGACAGACGCTGATAGTTTTAATCATTCTTATTCACTATATAGGACATGAACATAAAACTCAAGCCAGAATACATTTTCTCAATCTTTGTCTACATTACATCCCTAACTGCATTACTAAAAGTTAACCTGATTTAATTGCTAAAACAACTACAATTGTTTCAGTTCATAAGTTGCAAGTGCTTACCTTGCCTCAGCATGGTTTCGATCTTCTTCAACCACAGTTGTAAAATCATTAATAGCTACACTCCAAGCAGATTTGTTAAAGGAATATATTCCATGCTTCATGAGTGCAACTATTCTTTTTGGATTATAGTAAAGGCACTATATTGAAATAAAAAACACAGACAACATTTCCAAATTCTTGTTATACTAGGCTTCATATTTTAAATACGTTTGCAAAATATTGAGCACCACATTATTTTGGCTTAAAGTAGATCACAAATGATGGATTCTGATGGACAGTCCATACCTTCTAAGTCTTTTAATACATTCATTATTTAGCTGAAATCGCAAAGGCTGCAATCCTGTATACACTTTTCCTGGAAGTGTGTCTCACTGGTACAATAAACCTTACATCTAAGTAGACCTGCACAACATTCTGTCAGTACTACATACACTATCACTTACTGAAGCTGAAATCAGATGCATCATGTCACCCATTTAATATACTTTTTGCTATATCTTAATTAAAAAAGGAATAACAACAGAAAACAATGAAGTTGGATACCATGCAGACCTGATTTCTCAGTTTCTTCAGATACAACAGATCAAATATATCCTAACAGGTATTCAAAAAGCACTTTGACATCTGCCTTTCATTTCAGTCCACATCCAGTCTCAGTTTTAGGGTATAAATAAAGTTAATACCAACAATAATACCCAGAAGCAGCCTGAAGGGATCACTTCTCCGAGGTCCACAACACACAGCCTGCCAATTGCATGTGATCCATGATTATCACCCCTGCTGACACATCTCTCCAATGATTAGGGTTGCTGGAGATGAGGAACAGTCTCTAGAATTCCTCTATCCAGTGACCCCAAAGAAGGTGGGGTCACTGCTTCTATGTCAATGATGGCAGGAAACTAATAACGCTAAAACAGCCAGGATCACAGCTTCAACATAGTGAGAAAACAGAAATCTCAATTCAGGTTGGTGGGAGATGAGAAGAATTTAGCTCTCCTCCCCCTTCAGGAACCATGAAGAAGCATCCCATCCAGAAATCTGGAACAGTAGTTTGGGATGCTGGGAAGGCAGTGATGAGGGGTGTTTTTAAAAATTGGAATGTAATAATCAATAAGAGGAAACAAGCAGAGCGGAAAATATTATTGGATGAAATAAAAACAGGCGAACAGGAATTAATGAAGAATCCGCATAACAAGAAAATTAAGAAGCAGATTAAAATATTGCAGGAACAATTAGCTATGACTATGACAGAGGAGATAAAGAAAAAATTAGATTTCTTAAAACAGAAAGATTTTGAATTTAGCAACAAACCGGGTAGGTGGTTGGCTTATAGGTTGAGGAAGGAAAGAGCAAAAAGATTAATCACCAAAATTAAAACAGGAGATAAAGAAATCATTGACGAAATACAAATCCAGAAAATATTTCATAACTATTTTAAGACAATATACCAAAAGAAGGAAATATCCCTAGTAAAGATAGATGAATATATTAAAAGATGTAATATTGCTAAAGTAACCGATTCCCAAAGAATGGAACTGAACAAGGATATAACATTGGAAGAAATCATGGCTACTATAAAGAGGATGAAATCCAATAAGACACCAGGGCCAGATGGTCTGCCAGCAGAATATTATAAAATTTTTCAATCAGAACTAATTGCCCCTTTCTCAATGGTTCTATAGGATATATTAAAAAAGGATAAAATCCCTAATAGTTGGAAGGAGGCAAATATAGTACTTATTCCAAAAGAAGGGAAAGATCAATTACAATTTAAAAATTATCGTCCTATTTCATTGTTAAATGAGGATTATAAAATTTTTACAGCGCTATTGGCAAACAGACTTAAGAAATTTTTACAAGATTATATTCAAAATGATCAAAACGGATTTCTCCCTAAAAGACAAATAAAAGATAACATTAGGTCAGTAATTGATATATTAGAGTATTTACATTATCGCAATGAGATTAAAGGAGCACTATTTTTTTTGGATGCTGAAAAAGCGTTTGACAATTTAAATTGGGCTTTCATGATAAAAGTGTTAGAAAAAATGGATTTTGGCCAAAATTTTTGCAAGTGGATTCTAATGATTTATTGGGAACAAAAAGCTAGATTAATAATAAATGGGAAATTGACTGAAGAACTAAAAATTGAGAAAGGTACCAGACAAGGATGTCCTTTGTCCCCTCTATTGTTCATTTTGATATTAGAAATTTTAATCAATGAAATAAGGAAAGATAAAGAAATTAAAGGCATCAGGATTAAGAAAGAAGAATATAAAGTGAAAGCATTTGCTGACGATTTGGTCCTTATTTTAGAGAATCCACTAATGGGAGTGGATAGACTAATGAGAAAAATAGAAGAATTTGGGAAGGTAGCAGGATTCATAATTAATAAAGAAAAAACAAAAATTCTAACCAAGAACTTAGACTGGAAAGAAAAAGAAAAATTAGAAAAGATATCAAAATGCGAGATAGTAAAAAAAGTAAGATATTTAGGAATTAATAATTGACAACGAACAACCAGCAATTATTCCAGAACAATTACGAGACGACTTGGAAAAATATTAAAAATGATTTGAGTAGATGGCAAGTACTGAACTTATCATTATTAGGTGGAATAGCCACCGTGAAAATGAATGTACTACCAAAGCTAATGTTTCTCTTTCAAACAATTCCAATAATTATCTCAAATAAAATTTTCAGGAATTGGCAGACGGATTTAAATAAATTTTTATGGGCAGGGAGGAAACCCAGAATTAAGTGGAAACTTTTAATAGATGATAGAGAAAGAGGCGGATTGGGCTTACCAGACTTGAGAATTTACTTTGAAGCAACAGGTCTATCTTGGATAAAACAATGGGTAACTTTGGAGAATAAAAGAGATTTGGAAATTTAGGGATTCGATTTAAAACTAGGTTGGCACCGATATCTGGGATATAATAAGACTAAAACTGTGAAAGACTTTAAAAATCATATAATAAGAAGATCACTGATTCGAATTTGGGAAAAATACAAAGCCAGGATATGTCCAAAAATCCCAGGCTGGCTATCCCCTCAAGAGGCCTTTTGTAAAAATGAATTGAGAGACTATATTTGGATAACATATCGAGAAATTATGGGGAAAAAAAGGAAATAAATGGGAAATTAAAGATTGGCAGGAGTTGGTGACAGAAGGTATCCAAATGCAATGGTTAAGTTATTATCAGATTCGCTCCAGAGTTAAAGAAGATTTAAAAGAACGACAATATGAAGATGAGATGTCAGATTTTGAAAAATTAATGATGTCAGACAATAAGAATCTAATTAGCAAACTTTACAAAATGTTATTAAAGTGGTATACGGAAGACGAACAAGTAAAGGACTGCATGGTGAAGTGGGCCAGAGACACAGGGCAAATTATCCAACTAGAACAATGGGAGGCCGTTTGGAGAAGGGATTTGAAGTTTACCTGTTGCTATAATCTAAAGGAAATTTTTTATAAAGTAATGTATAGGTGGTACATGACGCCACGGAAACTAGCTAAAATGAAGAAGGGTTTCTCCTCGTTTTGTTGGAAATGTAAGGCCTGCCCGGGCTCCCTATACCATATGTGGTGGGAATGTAATAGAATAAGAAAATATTGGGGGAAAATCAATAAAGAAATAGAGAAAAATATTGGAATTGATTTAGATTTGAGACCCAAATTATATCTGTTAAATATGATCGATATAGAAAATCCCAAAGAAAAGGAACATAGATCCCTAATACTTTATTTGGTTACGGCAGCAAGGTTGGTCTTAGCCAAAAATTGGAGAAACGAAGAAGTACCATCAAAAGCAGAATGGATAGAAAAAGTTATGGAATTAGCTAAATTAGATAAATTAACAAATTGGATGAGAAAAAAAACAACAGAAGAATATACAAAGGTATGGGAACCATTTATAAAGTATTGTAAACAAAAAGAAGGAAAAATCACTACCTTGGGTTTTTATAGTTAAACAGATATTAATTATATGTAATGAAACTTTTTTCTTTTAGCTACACTGTGATATGGGGAACTAAGGAATTAGATGGGAGGGAATACTTAAGTGATGAGTAATGGTTATAGGACAAGGGCATTACACCCTTATTGAATTAGATATTATCTGCTGGTAGGAATTAATGATAAACCACAGTGGAAACCAATGATAACACGAAGATAATGTAGGTATCTTAGATCTATTGGTAGAAAGCGTGAAATTAAGGACATAATAATTTGAATAGGAGGGTTATTTTAGAATGCGGAATAGAGTCAAGCAAGATCAAGTGGGAAGTCTTTTAACAGTTTGTGTTTTGTGTAAGCATTATGTTAACTTAGGTATTTTGTAGATGTTGGGTGTTGGGTATCTTTTCTTGTTCGCTTTTGTTTTTGTCTTCTCTTTTTTTGTGTATTGCATTTAGTATATGGAATACTGTATATTATATATTATTGTTTTACCTTTTGTTTTTTCTTTCCTTGTTTTCATAGTCATGTGTATATGTTTTTGTAATTTTGATTGCATGTCGTATGTTATATTCATTCAATAAAATAATTTAACAAAAAAAATGAAAAGAAATCTGGAACAGGACTGTTGGTGGACAGGCAGTTGAAATTAAGGTCCTACACAAATCAGTGTGTGAATATATGCACATGTGTGTAGTTGTGGCCCACAGCCAATGCCCAGGGGGTGCTGAAAAGATTATGCACACTGTATTCAACTGAAAAAATAAGAAATGTAACTTATTCTAAACCTGCTAGAGAACAAGCTGAATTAAGGCTGATTCAGTGACCAGCAATTTCAGAGTTAAAAACAGAAATTTTTCTTTGCCACAGTAATCCAAAGAGCTAACCCTACAAGTTCATTGCTCAGAATGAAACCCAGCTAACAAGCAGTGAACTAAAAGCATTCTAAAAAATCTGGCAGGCTATACAGTCATTGGCTATCCATCATCCCCACACTCCATTCCCACCGTACATGGGCTCAGCCCACTTTTCTCATAGCTGAGGCCAGGTGCTTGTTTTATCTAACTGTTAACAGACACAGAGCATAGACTCCCTTTTCCCAATTAAACTACATACATTGTTAGCAAGTACAAAGGAATGCAAACACAATTAGCCACAAAGTGATACAACAAAACTGAACTTGGCATGAAAAGGTCATGTCCAGGAGCAATCCTGTTAGGCTGGATCTCCATCTTTGTTCTAAAGGGTGGAAGGAAATAAGCAAATGTTTGGCTTCCATTCTGTTGGGATATAGTACTACTTCAGAAAAGTTTCCAGTAAAAATAATGTATTTTTCAAGTAAATCTGTTTAAAATTGGTGTATGATACAAGGACTCCCTGAAACAACATCTCAGACTCGGCCAAATTGATCACCAACAATGGTCCGCCCTGGCCTCACATCGGGAGGCATGGAGACGCACTATCCACAATGCTGCAGCCTTATTTGAGAACTCACGCTGGACAAGTCTTGAAGAGAAACGACAACGCAGAAAGAATCACAACCCAGAAACATCACCCAAGGAAACCTTCTGCTGTGCTTTCTGCAACTGGACTTGTTTATCTCGAATTGGCCTTTTTAGTCACCAGCACACTTGCAGAAAGTGTGGGATGAGTCCTTCCTGAATCTTTGTTTGCGAAGAAAAGCCAGAGAGAGATATGACTCCTGTTATAGTAACAAACAAAAACCTCAAAGGTCTTATTGATTCAGATCCAAACTACATAGACAGTGAATCAACTTTTTTCAAGTGAAATACATCTTAAGAGGGTGCAGTCAGAAGTGGGAGGAAGTGAAGGAAGAAATAAAGCTACCCCTTCCCATGCCAAAAATGCTCATTTCAAAAAGTTGGTTCTATTTAAAAACAAAAAGAAAGGCAAAGATGAAAAGAGCTACTTTATGTGCACTCAAGGCTTCCCTTATCTAGTATTTTTTTCAAAAAAAATGTATGTTGCTGCTGTGTGCCTTCAAGTTGCTTCCAACTTATGGTGAACTTATCACAGGGTTTTCTTGGAAAGATTTGTTCAGAGGGGGTTTGCCTCTGCCTTCCTCTGAGACTGAGAGAGTGTTAAATGCACAAGGTCACTCAGTGGATTTTCATGGCTGAGCAGGGATTCAAACCCTGTTCTCCAGTCATAGTCCAATGCTCAATCCACTATACCATACTGGCTGTTATTCAGTAAGACTTACTTTGGTATAATCTTCCATTGCCAATATCTGGTCACCATTCTCTTCATGGGTTTCAGCTCTCTTGAAATATATTTCATCATCTGTAGGCCTACATCTTGCAGCAAGAGTGTAGTTTATAACTGCTAGAGAATTATCTCCTTGCTTTCTATATATATCAGCTCTTGACAGATATGCATCTACGTATCAAAATTAAACAAAACAAAACTTTAAACATGCCCTTGATCCATACTGGCTTTTTAATATACAAATTTATTTTTAAAACAAATCTTTAATTTTATTTTTTTATGCAAGCCTGAGAGACAAATCTTCACATTACCAATCTTCATTAGAAACTGAGAATTTTAAATAATTTCCCCATTACTGTTTCAACTTTTCAGTTGATGCATCCAAATCAATCAAAACTGTATAAATCATAGGGCTCATGCAGACTGTCCAATAGTTCCAGTGAATGTTGTGGCATTCTGTTTCAGGGCTCTGAGTACTGTAACACCTTGTAGCCTTCTCCACATTCCCATATCCATTTATGTTGTAAGTATACTGGGTTTTTGGCCTTTATTTATTACTGGTTGTAGCAGATTTTAGCACTAACCCTATCTGCACATTACTTTTTTCTCCCATTTGTGATGTGATTAAGCTGTGATGTGGACATCATTTCCCTCCATCCCTGCCACCCCTTCCATGAACTCAACAGCTCTACCCAATACATTCTTTGTCCAGTATCGACATTCCCAATATTGCACATTATTTCTATTTTCTCTTTCCATTTTTCTTTTTTAAAAGTTTTTTGTATAATAGTAGTGCTAAAGTGATATAAGACCATACCACTTTAGCACTATAACTCTAAAAGAAAAGATGGTAAAGAAATCTTCAATCTGGTAACTGACTTCTATTTCTTATTTTCTTTTTCTTTTATTATTTTATAGTTGTTTGTATAATCATATATATATATATATATATATATATATATATATATATTGCTCTTAGGTATGTTGCTGTTTCCAGTGTGCTGATTGGCTGCTTAAGAAACTGACCAACCATTCAAAGCTCTGTTGGGCAGCCAATCAGCTCACTGGGGGTGGGAACATGTGGAAGTTTCACTCCTTTCTAAACATGGCAGAGGAGATGTGAGTAGCATGGGGGGATGTGGCATGGTGTGTGTGTGTGTGCGGTGTGTATGGGGTGCGGGGAAGGCGGTGCAAGTGCGGGGAATGGTGGAGCGAGTGTAGGGAAGGCAGCATGGGGGGAAGGAGGGCATTATGGGGGAAATGGCATGTGTACCGTGGGGAGGTGTAGCGCACGGGGGGGGGGGAATGGTGTATGTTATACCGGGTATAGCTAGTAGTGTTAATATGATATAAGGCTATACCTCTTTGGCACTGTAACTCTAGGAAGAAGGTGTGGTGGGAACACATTCAATTTGGTAACTGGAAATGTAACAAGGGAACACAGGTCAGCAAGAAACCTCCATGTCATACCTCCATTCAAAATATCATTTAGAAGGCTTGCCCAAAAAAATAAAGCAGAAGGAACGAGACACTGGATACAGACATCTTATATTCACCCCAGCCTATATTGGAGTTTCCCTTTGCAGTGGATATGAGAAGCTATGGCTAGTACCAGAATTTCAGGAGAAAAGAAAAAGGACAGGAAACACATCATTTTAAAAAAAAACACCCAATAAGTACAGCTACAAGTCACACCAATCCCAAGGCTTCTGGCCAGTCTGGAGAAACCCATAAATAATGTGCTCTGTGATATTTATTAGTTAAGAGAATTTCCAAGTCTGTTAAATGTCTATGGATTAAATACCCTGAATATAACAGATCCTGTCTGATCTTAGAAGCTAAATAGGGTTAGGTCTGCGTCATGCTTGGATGGTGGACCACCAAGGAATACCAAGCACTGTAGGCTATATTTCAGAGAAAGGCAATAGCAAGCCACCTCTGAGTATTCCTTGCCTGAGAAAACCCTATGAAATTCATGGGATCACCATAAGTCAAGTGACACATACAAACACATAGATGTTTATTTAAATAATTAGCACTAGAAACAATTAATATCATGGAACGCTAGTGATGTAAATCAAGGTCAATAAACATTATGCATGTTTAATGCAACTGTCACAGGACTTTCGAAAAAGTCCGAATCTTCATTATATCACATTATTTTGATACAAGGGACATATAAATCTGAGGACCAACTTTTAGATAACAGATTTTCAAAGATACTTGCCTGCATTGTTTTTGTTGTACTTAATTACAAAATTCAGGTCTTCTAGTGCAGGAAGAATTTTATTTTGGTAAAGAAAAAGTAAATGCCTATGCCAATAAGCATCAACCAGTGTTGGTTCTAAACTTATTGCCTGTAAAAATAATGAAACCAAAAAGAGCATGAAAGCTTATGAATGACATGCATCAAACTCTAAGCAGTTCTAGTTTTGTTGCATCTCCCAAATCAACTGTATGGTTGTCTTAAGCAATTCAGTGGAACAATGTATCATTATGTCCAATAGGGTAACCTTCTTGCAAGCATTTCTATGCCCACCAAAACATTTTGTAGTGTTTTTAATGGGTAGACAGTCGGTTCAACCTCCAGCCCCATCCAGACACCAAGACATCTATAATTTTGACTATTTAGCAGACAAATAAACGTTATGATAAGCAACACATATCTTTAAGATGCTTTTGCTTCTAATGCTCTCCCCTGTTTTAGGGATCTAGAAACATAAAAGAAGGTCTGTTTCCTTTATCAACCTGTCCATATACTAAGATCATCCATCAATGCACTTCTCTGGGTGCCTCTGCCATCAGAGACAGTTCATAACTAGAGGGAGTGTTTTGAACTGTGGCACTTGAGTTGTGGAATTCGCTCCCATAGAACAACATGACTGACACTCTTAGTGAGGCCTAAGAGCTCTCTGGCTGAGAATGCTAAATGCTCCTCCCTATACTGCAAATTCCAGGATTCTACAGGAGGCAGCCATAACAGTTAAAGTCAAATAACAGCGCTACAAGTGTAGTGTGATAAGGCCCTTAGTCATCATACAATTACTAGTTTACGATCTATTTGTTTATCCAGCCTTTTCTCTTCTCATGCTTTATATTTATTTATTGATACATTTATAAATCATCCCTTGCTCAAGGAGTACTAAGTAAAGTGTATGTACAAAAAGAATAAAATAGATTAAAAAATACTTGAGACAAAAAAAGGCAGAGATAAGAATTTCAATTAAAAATAAAATTAAAGGAAAGCAAAGGAAAGTATTAAAATCAGAGAGAAGCATTAAACTTTTTTGATAGTATGATCTTGATCAATTGATTGAATGTCAGGTACTTTGTTGCCACTTTAACTACCTTGGCTGCATCCAATGGAATCCAGGAATTTGTCATTTGGTGAGGCACCAAAGCTCTCCAGCAGAGAATTATAAGTATCTCCCTCCAAATTACAAATCACATGATTCCATAGGATGGAGTCATGCAAATTAAAGTGGGATCAAAATGCTATACAGTCGTCCCTCCAGATTCGCGGGGGTTAGGGTCTTGAGACCCTCCGTGAATGTGGAAAAACCGCAAATAAAAAATGCTGCTCCCGCAACCACCACCCCCCCAGCAAGAGGGAGGCAGTAGGAGGGTGTCTGGCTAGCCTGGCTGGCCTCTCCGCGGCCTTCCTGAGGGGACTCCAGGCCTTAGAAGCCCCGGAGACTGCTTAGGAAGGCCAGGGAAGGCAGTGGGCAGGCAGGCAGCTGCCCTGCCTCTCCCCGGCCTCCCCTAACGGGGCTCTGGGGCATTGAAGCCCCGGACCCCACTAAGGAAGTCTGGGGAAGGCAGGGGGCGGGAGGGAGGGAGGCTGCCCTGTCGCCCCGCGGCCTTCCTGACAGGACTCCAGGGCTTTGAAGCCCCGGAGCCTGCTTAGGAAGGCCGGGGAACGCAGCGGGCGGTGGGCAGGAGGCTGTCCTGCCTCCCCGCGGCCTTCCTGAGGGGACTCCGGGGCTCTGGAGCCCCAGAGCCCCCTTAGGAAGGCCAGGGAAGGCAGCGGGCGGTCAGGCAGGAGGCTGCCTGCTCTGCCTCTCCGTGGCCTTCCTGAGGGGACTCTGGAGCTTTGAAGCCCCGGAGCCCCCTCAGGAAGGTCGGGGAAGGCAGCGGGAGGGAGGGAGGGAGGCTGCCCGCCCCCCACCTTCCTGAGCGGGCTGCAGGGCTTTGAAGCCCCGGAGCTGCCTCTGGAAGGCCAGGGAAGGCACAGGCAGGAGGTTGCCCCACCTCTCGCCAGCCTTCCTGAAGGGGCTTGGGGCTAAACCGTGAATAATCAAAACCACGAGTGTGAAAGCTGCAAATGTGGAGGGGCCACTGTAATTGTGTACTTTAGTATAGGTGTATGCCATAAGCTTCCAGTGGCCCTCAGATCCCTGGTTCAAGATGGTCAGGATGCTTACCTGTAACCATAGATCTTCGAGTGGTCTTCTGTGAATTCACACAGCTGGGTAATTCCTGCGCCTGCGCAAAGCACTCAGAACTTTCTAGAATCGCTAGGCAAATTTTTGGTCGTAGCCCCGCCCATCCTAACGGTTACTCTCAGATGATACTGCCTATTCCCCTCAGTTCCGAAAAGGATGCCGCAATTAGCAGCATCAAGGAAATTAAGCATACAGCAGGACAAAGAGGAAGGATGGGCGGGTCTGTGTGAATTCACAGAAGACCACTTGAAGATCTATGGTTACAAGTAAGCAACCTGACCATCTTCTTCGTGGTCTCTGTGAATCCACACAGCTGGGTAGACTAGCAAGCATTACCCCTAGGAGGTGGGAATGTCTTGCTAACGAGGTAAACCCAGCTACAATAAGAACAACAACAAGGTACATGTTGTAACCAAGATCATGTATTGATCAAAATCATAAATGTCAAGCATAAACTGGCATTTCAAAATTATAACCATGTCTTAAGAAACAATATATGAAATCGCACCTTTAAACTACTGTTCACTGAACAGTAGAAAGAAGACCAGCCCTTCCAAAGGCAGCATCAGTCCTCAATCTGTTGTCCAACCTATAATGAGATACAAAGGTCAGAGGGAAGGACCAAGTCGCTGCCCTGCACACAGTTTCTAGTGGGACACCTGAGAGGAAGGCAGTCAATGCAGCTACCACTCTGGTAGAGTGCGCTTGAATCCTTGATGGGAGTGGCCTCTTGGCCTGTTCATAAGAGAGAGCAATCGTGGACACAATCCATTTTGACAAGCATTGTGGAGAAATAGGGTTGCCTTCCTTGCTCGCTGAGTATGCCACAAACAGTCTCAGAGTTTTCTGAATTCAAGTAGTCCGGTCCGTGGAGAAAGCCAAAGCATGCTAGATGTCGAGGGAATGTAGCATATGCTCAAAACCATTGGTAGGATTCTGCATCAAAGTTGGCAAAACAACTGGCTGATTGAGTTGGAAGCTTGAAACCATTTTAGGCAGGAATGATATGTCAGGTTTCAGGACCACCTTATGCTTGTGGAAAGCCAAATAAGGGAAGTCGGCACATAGCGCACAAAGTTCACCTACACACCTTGCCGAGATAATCACCACTAGGAAGGCCATCTTCCATGACAACAGTCGGAGATCTGTCGATGCCATTGGCTCAAAGGGACTTTTCAACAACTGTGATAAAACAAGTTCGAGACTCCATGCTGTGGTCGGTTCAGTTACTCGAGGATGAAGATAACCCCACATTAAATTTTTCACTAGTGGGTTCTGAAATGGAGATGGGGGCCCAACACCTGAAACTCCACCAAAATGGCAGCCAAATAACATTTCAAACAGGAGAAAGGCCAGAATCAGAGAGGTGAAGCAAAAACTGCAGAACGTCCGTGATGGTAGAACTCGGGATGGAAAGATTCCGTTCCGACAGGAAGGACTCAAAGCGTTTCCACTTGTACTGGCAGGATCGCCTCGTCAACAGCCAAAGGGATGCGTCGATTACCACTTGGACCTCGGGAGGCAATGTGAGGGAAGCATTCAAGGGGTGATCCTCCACACCGTCAACTTCAGTATGTGCAGGTCTGGATGGCAAACCCTGCCTCCTTAAAGTGTCAGGAGGCCCGGATGGGATGGAAGTTGGAGATACCGATGCTAAGCCGGATGCAGAGGTGGCCAAACCAAGGCTATCGAGGCCACCATAGTGCAATCAGTATCGTATTGGAGTTGTCCCATCTCAGCTTAAAGATCACCATTGTTAGCAATGGGAATGGAAGAAACAGATAAAGTAGAGGACCGTTCCACTGGAACAGGAATGCATCTCCCGAGGACTTCTTCGCACAAGTCTAAGTGCAGTATCGCTGGCACTGATTGTTCTTTTCTGACGCATAGAGGTCCACCTTTGGTACAGTGGAGCATCCATTTGTGGACAGATGATTTCGAATGGTGAATTGCCTATAGATAAACATTCCTCTGTACACACCAGTTCCAAATGTCGAGTGTGATCAAAAGTAACATGCAAGACCTTGTCCCGCCCTGCTTGTTCAGGTAGTACATGACCAATGTGTTGTAGGTAACAAGCAGGACTACCTTCCTTGTCACCATGGATTCAAAGGATTTCAATGTCTTTTGCACCGCCAACAATTCCAAAACATTGATGTGAAGCTGACTGTTCTCTGTGGACTAAGTGCCTCAAACTGTGAACTGGTCAAGATGAGCACCCCAGCCAGTCATGGACACATCGGTAGTGATGGTATGTTGAGGCTGTGGAGGCTGGAAAGGAAGACCCGCCAGAACATTGTCAGGCCACAGCCACCAATCCAACGACCGTTGTACAGTCCTCAGCATCATTAACAGTCTGTCTGGGTGATCAATGAGAGGATCAAATGCCAAGAGAAACCAAGCCTGCAGGGGACAATGCCGCAGTCTGGCCAGAGAAGTAACAGCTACAGTGGAGGCCATATGCCCCAGAAGGACCTGTATGGCATGAACCGAAACCCGTTGAGAGCAATGGCAGCTGTGAATCAGGAACCTGAGTGTATCGAAGTGAGTGTCTGGAAGGCGGGCAGTGGCAGTCGTCAAATCCAGAGATGCAGCAATGAACTGTACCGGGATTGAGCCAGATCGAGACGGGATTTCTCCATATTCACCACCAGTCCTAAAGAATCCAAAAGACTCAGGGTGAATGTAATATCTTCTTGAAGACGAACTTGAGACTCTGCTACCAGAAGCCAATGGTCTATGTAGGGGAAGACAGTCACTCCCTGTTGTCGAAGAAAGGCAGCCATGACTGCCGTGCATTTCATGAAGACCTGTGGAGCTATCGATAAGCTGAACGGGAGGACTCAGAACTGGAAAGGGGCCTGTGCAACTTGAAAGGCTAGAAATCGTCTGTGGTACAGATGAATCCCCACATGGAATATACGTCCTTCAAGTCTACCATTGCAAACCAGTCTCCTCGTTGGAGCAAGGAAAGAATGCATGACAGCATGAACGTGCGGAACTTCTTTGGCAAAATTAATTTGTTGACCTCCCTTTGGCAAAATTAATTTGTTGATCTAGGATAGGATGAAGATTGCCATCCTTCTGGGTCATCAGAAAATACCTCGAAAAGAAACCGGTGTTTTTTCCGGATCCATGGTGACAGCCCCTTTCTGAAGCAGAGTCTGAATCTCCTCGAGGAGGGGCTAGGATGGAGGTGCAACTTGAATTTGACCTGTAGGGGGGTACTATTCAAATTCTATCCAATATTCGTCTCTCATGATATGGAGCACCCATTGATCCGTTGTTAAGTTAGTCCATGCTGCATGGAATCAAGAAAGGTGATCCCGGAAGAGCACCGTCTGGGGAAGAGAAGGGCGAGAGACAAGCAAATCAGAAGTGGCATTTAGATAGGTCTTTCGAATGCTGCTTCATCGATGACCTGAAACGCAGAGCAGATGCCTGGGACCACACCAATGAGGCAGATGACTGGGAGGGAAATCTCTGCCGATGAGACGACTGGGAATAATAGCCCCTTTAGTATTGATAGGGTTTTGGGGGACCCTGACACCCTGAACGACTTCTGTACCGGAGAGAACAAGAAGGCATAGAATACTTGCAGGCTGTGTTATGCATTTTTTTAGTAAACTCCAATTTCTCATCAGTTGTTTGACTGAAGAGGCCCAAATGATCAAAAGCCATGTCTTCTATCATGGAACACGCTTGAGGGATTAAGCCAGATGACCTTAGCCATGTGTGCCGATGAAGGGATATTGACCCCGCAACCAGCTTAGCAGCGCAGTCCACAACATGTCGACATGAGCAGAATTTATCTGTTGGCCTGCTAAAAGTTGTGCCTCTGTCTGGATTGCTACAGCCACTCTCCTGTATTCTTCTGGCAGATGCTGTAGAAATGGTGTCATCCTCTCCCAAAGGACTTGCTGGTATGCTCCCATACAAGCTGCATAATTGAAGACCCTGAAGCTGAGTGCAGCAGAGGAATACAGTTTCTTTCCCAATATGTGCAGCTTACGGCCCTCGGGATCACCAGGGGTGGCTTGCGAGCTTCGTTGATGTCTATTCTGCAAAGGCTCAACCACAACAGAATTAGGCTTAGGATGTTCTTTAAGCCAATCGATATCATGAGCTGTGATTTGGTACAGATGGTCGATCCGTTTCGATGTGGATGGTAAAGATGAAGGATTGTCCCACGAACCCTGCGTAAGCTTAAGTAGGGAAGGCAAGACAGGTATATTTGCCACAGGAGGAGCTTTGGCCTTGATACGATGGTAGATAGGATCAATAGGATCCGACTGCTTCTCCTCAACTCACAGATCAAGAGCATGGGCTATCTGAACCATCTGTTCCAAGAAGGCCCTGATGTCATCAGTGGGAGAAGAAGAATCATCGTCGATCAAACCAGGTGGAGGTGATGGTACCATCAGGATGTATGGTGAAGAGCATCGATCAGAGGAGGGTGACAAGGATGATTGTGAACGGCTTTGGGCCCTATGATTCTATGATTCTACGACTGGGCCCCACAGTGCAAAGAAGTTGTATGTCTGGGAGGAGGAGGAGGCACATCATCCACTACTGGAGGCAATGGTCACAAAGAAGGCCAGTCCTCTACCAAAATCACATCCCGTGTCTGCGGAGGTGAGACTTGACTGCTGGTATCCTTTGCAACAGGCTTTCTCAATGGTCTCAGTCAGATTCAGAGACACCGTGGGTGTCCTTAGCTCGGAGCATAGCCACGGTGTGGGAAGCATCTCGATCCTGATCCTGCGCAGTCAATGCAGAAGAGTCTTGGGCCCAATCTGTCGACACTGACTTATGAACCTCAGTAACAAACGTCACTCGGTCTCTTCTCGAGCTCGATGTCAGAGTCTCGGTATCAGAGGCCATAACCATGTGACAACGTCAAGGCGGACTAACGAAGCATGCTCTTTGCTGCTTAGCAGGGCTCCTCGAACCTGACCTGCCTTTTTTTCTGGAAGCCGTCTCCTTCACCAGAGTAGAAGTTGACAAGGAAGTAGCCGAGATCGAGGTCGATGGTGTGGAGTACGGCACCAAAGCTTTCTCATAGAGAAACGACCGAAGTCAAAACATTTGTTGCTTATGGGCCTGAGGAGTAAAGGCCCTACAGTGTGAGCAGTTCTCCACATTGTGAACTTTGCCCAAACAAATTAGGCATTTAGAATGCCTGTCGGAGCTGGGCAACTTAGCCTGGCAAATGACACACCTTTTAAAAGCGGCAAGTTTAGAGGCCATTTTACAGTACCTCAGGAGAACAGCCAACGATCAGAGTCATTAGCAGCCAAATCGAAGAACTGGAGGGCGAGCTGAAGAGTAGTCAAACAGTCCAGAAATCGAAGCACAAGGGTGAAAAAACCACCAAAGTCAACAAACCAAGTCCATAATCCAGAAAGCACCAAAATCAGCCAATCCAAGTCAAAGAACCGTAGAGCAAAACCAAAAGTGGAAGAAAAAACAATCCTAAAAGGAGCGAGGTTCCTAGTGTGCCACTTGCACAGCAGACGAAAGGAACTGAGGGGAATAGATAGTATTGTCTAAGAACAACCATTAGGGTGGGTGGGGCTATCACCAAAAATCTACCTAGCAATTCTAGAAGGTTCTGAGTGCTCTGCGCAGGCACAGGAATTACCCAGCTGTGTGGATTCACAGAGACAGGAGATTCAAGTCACATGTAGCCATGGGCTCAAATGGAGGCCTGGGCAATGCACGAGGACCAACTCTAAACTCCAACTGGAATAGGTCCGGTCACAGGAGGGTGCAAGTTCTTGTACCCCTGCAGCAAACCAGGCACAAGAGGGTCCTTAAAGCAAGATGGAAAGCAGAAGGCGCGAGTGCCAATGGCAAAGGACAGAAAGCACCTGTGTTAAAGGGCAATGGAGACGGGAAAGTAGGTGTCACGAAGATTGAGAGTTGCGAACCACTGCAACAGCGGAAGGATAGAGGCTAAAGAGACCATCCTGAACCAATAGTGTTTTGTGTTTTTTTCCGGGCTGTGAGGCCATGTTCTGGAAGAGTTTATCCCTGACATTTCACCTGCATCTGTGGTTGGCATCTTCAGAGAATGGTGGTGTAGGGGTGTGTGGGGTTTATATACTGTGAGTCCCTCTTGGAGAAGATATGTAAATGTGTGTATTTGAATGGCTAGTTCCTAGCGTGGGAGGATATGCAAGGAGGATTAGTGTCTGTTTGGCTAATGGTCCATTGTCTGCTGGAAATCCCTGCCCCTGGGTGAAGTTCATTTGCATGCATTGAGTTTTAATTTTGGTGTTTTTCAGGATTGGTAGCCAAACTTTGTTTACTTTAAGGGTTTTGTCTTCCCTGTTGAAGTTGTTCAAGTGTTTGAGGATTTCAATAGCTTCTCTGTGCATCCTTACATGATAGTTGTTGGCCTGGTCCAGAATTTTTGTGTTTTTAAATAACATTTTGTGTCCAGGTTGGTTTATAATGTGTTCTGCTACTGCTGATTTTTCTGGATGGCCCAGTCTTCAGAACAATGTATTGGTTCACATGGTGTAGGTTTAGAATGGGCCAGAGGTCATCGTCCTTTTTGTTTCCCAGAAAGTACCTAGAGATAGCCTCACCTCACAGTCGAAGGTAATGGTTTGCCAGTGGTGGTAGGAGGTGTGAAGGCAGTTGGCATAGGAGAGTGCAGAGACGTGGGCAGGTAGGGGGGTAGTCAAACACGCTATTTAGCTGTATCAAGCTTCTTCTTACCAAATTGGGACGGGATGAGCTGAGCCTGGAAACGTTCAGAGACTGGAACCCACTGATAGAGGGCCACTGAGAGTGGGAAGGAGCTGGGCTATACCTTTGCTGAAAAGGTGGCAGGTGTCTTTTCTCCAAAAAACACTGTCATGGACCTGAATGCGTCAACGATAGCCTGAACTTCCTTGCTGTAGTGTGCATCTTCTGGGTATACTCCAATTTCACGTCAGTTTCCAAATGGAACGAGCCCACCTCGTCAAATGACAAATCCTCAATTACAGCCTACGACATGTTAGACAGGACAACCTCAGCCAGGCATGGTGGTGTACTGTGACAGAATTGGCGAAGATCTTCCCAGTGCAGTCACCAATATGTTTGGCTGCCTGTAGTTGGTGACCCACCAAAGACTGGCCCTCTTCCCTCAGCACATAGAGGAGGTGCAAGTCCTGGTCTGGCAGTTTGGCAAAATAGGGAGCTACCTTATCCCAGAGGAACCTCTGGTACGCTCCCATGCACGCACTGTATGTGGCCATCTTGGTGAGGAGGCAAGCAGAAGACTGGAATTTGTGGCCATGACATCTAATTTCTTCCCCTCCTTGTCCCTTGGCGTGGAGTGGACCTTGTGGGATGTACATGCCTGTGCAGCATCTACAATTACTGAGTTTGGCTTTGGATGTAACACGAGCCACGGTGCCAAATCTTCTGACACACGGTAGAGGTGGTTGAGGTGCCAAGACATTGGTAGAACAGATGATGTGTTGGTTCACGCACTCTTGATTACCTGAAGCAGGTACGCCAGTATAGTCAGTGTGGGCAGTAAAGGAACATGCTGTTGCAGATCACCAAAGATATGGTCCTCAGTCAACGTCTCAGCATGTGAGACGGGTAAGCCGAATGCTCCAGCCATTCAAGCCATGAGATCAGCAAATGCCCTAACCTCATCAGTTGGGAACGGAGCATCTGGGTTGGCACCGCGCAGGACTGGAGACACTTTAGGGGAAGCGGATAGAGACCTGGATCTTGATGAGGATGTCATTGATGCCTGAGAGGAGTGCCGATGGGATACCCAACGAGGTATAGCAGAATGGCTGATCCCAGCTGGAGTAATCCTGGAAGGGCCAGGAGGTACTGATCCTGGTCAACTGGTAAGAATTGCCTGGTCATGCCCTGCCACATGAGATGAAGGGCAACGTGGCGAAGCCTGTGGTGAAGGGGATCAAGAACGCTTACCTTGCAAATGAGAGCCACTGTAGCCCGGTTGAGCACGATCCCGTGGACAGTCCCATCCCATCGAACAGAAGTACTGTCTGTCCCTCAGGGAGAAGTCTCATCTATCGGTGGAGTGATCTTGTCCATACGAAGAGCGATCCCATCTGTCCATGGGACTGTCACAGGATCGGTGAGTGGTTCCCAAGCAATCCTGAGTGTGACTGGCCCAATCTTCCCAATGAGATTGGTGAGGGGGGCAGAAACAAAGCGTCATACTGATCATAATAGGGATACCTTGGAGATATATCTGAATCCCAATAGTATCACTCAGGAAGGCAGTGATGTTGCCTAAGGGAGTGATCATACAGATACTGTTCGTAGCAATCCCAGAAACGTTCATCAGAGTAACAAGAGTAGCTGGAGTATGGCAAGTAGCATGTACTATAGGAGCAGGACCTGGACCTGCAAGGCTGTGAGCAGGTCTGTGAACGAGTCCTGGAGCGAGATCGTGAACAGCCTAAGTTGCAAAACCAGAAGCAGGTCTTGGGGCAGGACCGGGAGCAGGACTGCAACCAAGGTCTCAAGCGGGAGAAGCTTCCATGTGATAGGGGATGCTCCGTAGGCATCGGAGGCAGAGGACAGTCCAATCAGGGCTGCCCATCTATATGTGAACTTGAGGAACAATGAAGATCAGTCCCCAGTGAGACCTGCATGATCTGCACATCCAGAGGAGAGTCACAGACTTCCCCTTCCAATACAGTGTCAGGAACTGCACTTGCAGGATGTGGGGATTCATGGTCTCTTGAAGACTCGTGATGAGTACTCTTGCAGGACCGGGTCAAAGAAGCCGTCAAAACCCTCCCACGAATCAGGGAGGCCGACCCCTGATGAGGAGCAGAGCCAAGAGGGCAGTCCCATCACTCACAGGACCGTCCCCGTTGAGGAGATTGGTTACGATGGTCATTCTGTCACTCATGGTACCAAACCTGACGAGGGGAGTGGTATCCAGATTCCTTAGGTGCCTTTTTCTTGAACTTCTTATGAGGAGGTTCCCCAGAGGGAGGCTCCTGGGAAGTTGAGATGGACCCAGCAGTAACCAAGGAACTTTCACCATTGGCCAAAAAAGAGGGAGCAAGACGAACCAACATGTGGTGGTCTCTTGGCAATAGCACATGCTCCTCAGCTGGGCTCAGAGCAGCACCATGACTAATATCATGGGTGGTATCATGAGAGTGACATTCAGTACTCGACTCCCAGGCGATCCCATGCATGCCAGAAGGGATCAAAAGGACCCATGATGCCCAGAGTCCTGAGAAAACAAGGGGGTCGCAGCCAATGTCCCTGACAAGCGGGAGGTTGTTGACAGAAGCCGTCCCTGACGACTTAGCCATAGGGAGATGGGTGGCAGAGAAAGGATGCTCATATAATAGAGCTTTCAGCCGCTTATCCCAGTTTCAGCAAGCCTTGGGGATGAAAGCCTTACAATGGTGACAGAAGCGGACATCGTGCTTTTCACCCAAGGAGAGGAGGCATTTGGAAAGACCATCCGCCTCAGGCATCTTTCCAGAGCAGACTGAACAGGTCATAAAGAACCCCATTGAAGCCACTGTACTGGGGCCTACGGGGGCTGAAACACACTGCAACTCATAAGTCCAATAATAACAGTAACTATCAAGGAGTAGACAATACCATGGTCAAGAACAGTCCGAGGTCAAAGTAAGGAGAGTAAACTACCAAAAGTCAAGCCAGTCCAAAGGTCAAACCATTGTAGTAGAAAATCAAGCTTCAGAAACATTCCTAGATGCTGCTAACACAGCAGGAAAAAAGGAACTGAGGCATTTAGGCAGGAAGGGAGCTTATATAGGTCAGGGGGTGGTGGGCGGAGCTATTGTCAAAAAGTCATATAATAGGGTTGTAGAAGGTTCCGAAGTGCTAAGCGCAGGCGTAGGAATTACCCATTGGGTGGATTCACAGAGACCACGAAGAAGAAACATTTTTACTCAGGCAATCATTAGATGTGGCATTGTTGTTTACTAAATCAGGGTTCTCTAGAAGTTGCTGGATTGAAAGTCCCAGCAGCCCTAGACCATGTAGCCAATGGTGAGGAGTTCTCAGAGCTGCAATCCAACAACATCTGGAGGATCACTTTATTTCCACCCCTGTGCTAAATGAAGATTCCAGATATCTACTTATCGTGAACCTCCTCTCCTCTCCCCACACAATGTAAGACCCTAGAAAGTTTTAGGGGGAACAGAGAAGTGTATAAAATAATGTATCCTACCATGGGGTTACATGAAAAAGATATCAATTCCTCTTTCTGAACCTATTTGGAACACTAAGGGGCATACCACACTCCAAGGAAAAGCAGCAGTGCAGCAGGAAAGTACCATCTTCCATACTGACTTACTACACGACATTGTCGTTCTTTCATTCTGAGAGACTGAGGTAAAACTGCACCTATATGCTAACCAGAAAAACCAGAATGAACCAGAATGAAAGAACACCAGAAAAACAACAACATCATGTGATAAGGCAGCACAGAAGAAGAACCTTTCTGCTGCACTACCACTTTTCTTCAGAGTGTGGTAAGCCCCTTAAAGGGTGGTAGCTACTCAAAGTTACAAAAAGGCAACAATAGCTGGCAAAATCAGTTAATATTTTATTTATACTAACCTTTTCCAAGTCATCCATAGCTGCCTGCATTTTGCCTATTTTCCTATAGATTGCTCCACGCCTACAATAGTTAAATGCCAAAGAACGTCCTTCATTTATCTGTTGGGTTAGTCTATCAATTTCAAATTGACACTGCTCGTTTTCCTCTGTTTTCCCTTCTAACAGAAGAGGATTCACTGTGTCTGTTAGTTCTTTTTCTTTTGTTTCCTCTTCTAAATTCTTTTTGCTTGATGCTGGCTTATCTTCAGTAGAAGGTGTACTGGGAGGGTACAACTCATCAAACCACTTATTCCAGATCATTCTGACCCAAAGATAATCATCAGAGTCTTCAGGTGTTCTACCTCTCTCTTCTACAAATTTTTCAAAATCTAAGTGACAAGGGAGGCTTGGACTTCGATAACGGCGAATTGCTCGAGACACTTTGATGCTAAATTTACCGTGTATATGAAGTTTCCCAAGAGATGTAGACCTGGATAAAGGAAAGCAAAGGAAAATTCTAGTCAATATGTTCACCACTGATATAGTGAAGTAAGAATTTATAATCTACTTTGATTTGTTACAATAATCTGTAAGAATAGATTGTTTAAATAATTTGAAAAACACATTATCCAATATACTATTTAACAATATACTTTGGTTTGGTACATAGTAGTCAAACTTTGGCCCATATGAGAAAGTTTCAGTCAGAGGGCAAAACTCAGAAAGAAATGCCTTAACTAAAAGTACAGTAGGCCCTCCTGATTCACGGGCTCTGGATCCATGATTTCAAGCAACTGAGGATCATCACATCTTATGCTTACAATGGCAGTGATGTGAACATGGATACACTGAAGCATCGTGCACATGTCAGCTCAATATAGTAATATGGGATGTGATCATCTGCATTTTTTGTCATCCACTGAGTGTCCTAGGACCAAATCGCTATGGATTCGGAGGGACCACTGTAGTCGCTTTTAATTAATATGGCCCAACATATTTTGGCACTACAGACAGAAAATCCGAATGGCACCATTCTTTCCTTTTAGTTATCTTATATTGCCTTATATAAGCCGAGACAATTAAATGCTACCAAAGGTAGCATATACTTATATACAAAAGACCAAAAACCCAGATGGGCAAAATTAGACCAGATCAGCCACACATAGCATGTCCTCTCAGGTCTCAGCAGTACCTAGGTCAACTCTCTCATGTATCTCTTCTTCAGACAATGTTTGTTAAAGTAATTCATTTTCCTCATCACTATAATTGTTTCATGCCATGGTGCCAAAACAGAATTAACTAAATAATTAGCCATTGGGGAGGCATTTAATGGCATCTTAAACTCAACCTCAGGTTCCTGCTTAATAGTAGATCTAGTCTGGGCTCAACAATGTTCTAGATCAAGGGAAGTAATATCTAGATCAAGGGAAGTAATAGTGCCGCTCTATTCTGCCTTCGTCAGACCTCACTTAGAATACTGTGTCCAGTTCTGGGCACCACAATTCAGAAAGGATATTGACAAATTGGAGCGTGTCCAGAGAAGGGCAACTAAAATGGTGAAAGGTCTGGAAACAATGCCTTATGAGGAGAGACTTAGGGAGCTGGGTATGTTTAGCCTGGAAAAAAGACGGTTTAGAGGCGATATGATAGCCCTGTTTAAGTATTTGAAGGGATGTCACGCTGAGGATGGAGCAGGCTTGTTTTCTGCTGCTCCAGAGACTGGAACACAGAGCAATGGGTGCAAGCTCCAGGAACAGAGATTCCCCCTCAACATGAGGAGGAACTTTTTGACAGTAAGAGCTGTTCGGCAGTGGAACGCACTCCCTCGGAGCGTGGTGGGGTCTCCTTCCTTGGAGGTCTTTAAACAGAGGCTGGATGGCCATCTGTCGGGGATGCTTTGATTGTGATTTCCTGCGTGGCAGGGGGGTTGGACTGGATGGCCCTCGTGGTCTCTTCCAACTCTGCAATTCTATGATTCTATGATTCTATGATTCTATGTGATACCAATTAGCTAGCCTTGGTGGCGCAGTGGTTAAATGCCAGTACTGCAAGCCACCACGTCGCAAGTTCAATTCCAGCCGGCTCCAAGGTTCACTCAGCCTTCCATCCTTTCGTAGGTCGGTAAACTGAGTACCCAGCTTGTGGGGGGCAATTAGCTAACACACATTGGAAACTGTTTAATGCAGTGTAGATGTGTAAATAGCTATTGCTTAAAACAATTTGTAAGCCGCTCTGATAGCCTTGTGGCTGAAGAGCATGGTATAAATAAATAAATAAATTTAAAAAAAACTAGCAACTCATTACTAAGAACTGTTACAAGCACTCCCATAGCCACTTCTGTTGGAGGGGAAGCAACATAGATTGCTGCATAGCAGCTCAGTTATGCAGTATCTCAGACTTAGGAATATGCAGTTTCCTGGGATATAGGGGTGGACTGATGTAGCATTTCTTCTGTGTCCCACCAGTGGGGGCAATACATGGGGGGAGGAACATGGAACCTTCTCTGTTGTGTTACCCCAGTTATGGAATTCCTGCCCCCCTGACACAATTGGTGCTGACACTAATGTCATTTCAGCCCAAAATCAAAACAAAGCTTTTCATTAAAGCTTTCAGATCTTAACAGATTTTATCCATATCTGTCAATGTGCATGGTTTACATTATTTTAAATAGTTTTAACTGGTTTTAAATTGTCTTGTTTTAAGTAATAAATGGTTTGATGTGTTCTTAATCTTTTATCATCTTATTGTTTTCAACTACGGTGAACTCGCCACGGGTCAGCATAAGAGGGGCGCTCCAAAAAAGCGATACAAGGACTCCCTGAAACAACATCTCAGGCTCGGCCAAATTGATCACCAACAATGGTCCGCCCTCGCCTCACATCAGGAGGCATGGAGACGCACTATCCACAATGCTGCAGGCTTATTTGAGAACTTACGCCAAACAAGTCTTGAAGAGAAATGACAACGCAGAAGAATCACAACCCGGAAACATCACCCAAGGAGACCTTCTGCTGTGCTTTCTGCAACCGGACTTGTTTATCTCAGATTGGCCTTTTTAGTCTTCAGCGCACTTGCAGAAAGCGCAGGATGAGTCCTTCCTGAATCTTCGTTTGCGAAGAAAAGCCAGAGAGAGAGAGAAATTGATTTTATTGTACACTGCCCTGAGATCCTCAGATACCTCTCCGTATCCATGGATTTAGTATCTATAGATTTAAGTATTCACAGCTTGAAAATATTCTTTAAAAAATAATAATCCAAAAAGCAAAGCTTGATTTTTGCCATCTTATATAAGAGACACCATTTTGCTATACCATTGTTTATAATGGAACTTGAGTATTCATGGATTTTGATATCTACGGGGGGGGGGGGTCCTGGAACCGAACCCCAGCGACTATGAAAGGACAACTATATATCAATGAGTAAATAAATAAATGTGTGGAAAATGAACAATACAATACTAATTTAAGGGGAGGATGAAATTGAAGTTTCTCTATCCAAAGTCAGCTTACACCAGTCAGAGTAGGAGATGTGGCTAGTTTTTCTCTGGTGATTCTGCAGACAGTTTAATCATTCATTCATTTCTCAATCCCTGCATGTTGGTTTCAATTGGGATGATAACTATGCTAGCTGGTCTACTTCAGGGGACCAATTCTGGTGCTTCTCAAATGAAATGAGACACTGTACTTACTGTGAATTTTCACTCTGGGATGGCAGGAAGAGCAATCCACCATGATTGGGTTAATCCCTGCATGCCAAACTCGACTGGGCAGGAGACTATGTTCTTTTTCAGTTTAGCCCATTAAGAGTCCTTCCTTTCCCCATCAGTGTAATTATCTAGCCCTGACTTAAATACCTACAAGAGGCTGGGGTGAGGCCCTGCTCCATCAGGAAGGCTACAAACCTCTTCAACTTGTATTGATACAAACGCCTTGTAGAAGGGCGAAGAGAAGCATCAACCACAGCCTGGATCACAGGAAACAGTGGTGGAGGTGGACCAGACGAATTCAAATCGGTGTTCACTGTGGACCTCAAGTCCAGATCCTCCAGGCAGTCAGACACAGTGTTGTCAGGTTCGGATATCGAACCTTGTCTCCCTGGACTGTCAGGAGATCAGGACAGGAAGGCAAGTGGATGAAGCACTGGTGAGCTAGACGTAGGAGATGTCCAAACCATGGCTGCCAGGGCTACCAGGGAGTAATGAGAATCACATCTGACTTGTTGCAATGGAGCTTCACCACCACACGTATTAGCAATGAAAAAGGAGGAAACAGGTAACAGCAGGGGCCCGTTCCACTGGAAGAGGAATGCATCTCCTCTCGAATCCCTCATGCTGGACTGGGCACAGTACTCCTGGCACTGCCTGTTCTCCACAGATGTGAAGAGGTCAATCCTCGGATTGCCCCAGCAAAGGAAGAGGGAGAAGGCCACAGAACGGTGCAACTTCCACTCATGGACAGAGGAACTACAATGGCTCAGTACATCTACAAGAGTATTTTCTTCCCCCGGGAGATGTATGGATTGAAGAAGGATGTTTCTCCATATGCACCAATTCCAGATCTCAATCGTAGTAAATAGTAGCATGGAGGATATTGTCCCACCCTGTTTGTTGAGATAATACATGACAGAGGTATCGTCTGTCACAAGCAGGAAGACTTTTCTGGCAAATTGGGATTCAAAGAAGACCCAAATAATTTTCACCCAGTCAGCCTGAAATCAATACTAGGAAAGATTCTAGAGCAGATCATTAAACAGACAGTCTGTAAACACTTTGAAAGGAATGCCGTGATCACAAAAAGTCAACATGGATTTCTTAAAAACAAGTTGTGCCAGACTAATCTCATCTCTTTTTTTGACAGAGTTGCAACCTTGATAGATGAAGGGAATGCAGTGGACGTAGTGTATCTTGATTTCAGTAAGGCTTCTGACAAGCTCCCCTGTGATATTCTTGCAAAAAAGTTAGTAACATGTGGGCTAGACAATGCAACTGTTAGGTGGATTTGTTAGGTGGATTTGGTTGACTGACCGAACCCAAAGTGTTGTCACCAATGGCTCCTCTTCATCCTGGAGAGAAGTGACTAGTGGACTGCCACAGGGTTCTGTCCTGGGCCCAGTGCTATTCAACATCTTTAACAATGACTTGGATGAGGGAATAGAGGGTATGCTTATCAAGTTTGCAAATGACACCAAATTAGGAGGGATCGCTAATACCCCAGAGGAGTGGATCAGAATCCAAAATGACCTCAACAGATTAGAAAGCTGGGCCAATATTAAGAAAATGAATTTCAACAGGGAGAAATGGATACTACACTTGGGAACTAAAAATGAAAGGCACAGATATAGAATGGGCGATGCATGGCTTGATGGCAGTAGATGAGAAAAGGATCTAGGAGTCTTAGTGGACCACAAGCTGAACATGAGTCAGCAGTGTGATGCAGCAGCTAAAAAAGCCAATGCGATTCTAGGCTGCATTAATAGGAGTATAGTGTCTAGATCAGGAGAAGGTTAGGAATTGGAGGCACTGCTTTGCAGTGGTTCCGTTCCTTCCTCTCGGGCAGATCCCAGAGGGTGAGGCTCGGGGACAGTTGCTCTACTAGAATCGAGCTTAACTGTGGCGTTCCTCAGGGCGCCATCCTGTGCCCGATGCTATTTAACATCTATATGAAGCCGCTGGGAGAGGTAATTCGGAGGCATGGAGTGCGGTGTCATCAGTACGCTGATGACACCCAGGTATACTTCTCCATGTCTCGGTCATCAGCTTTGACTTCAGATGGCGTCTCTCCCCTCAATGATTGTCTTAAAGCAGTAATGGACTGGATAAGGAAAAACAAATTGAGACTGAATCCAGACAAAACGGAGGTACTAACAGTTACAGGCCTGAAACCAGGTCTGGGAATACAACTTCCAGTCCTGGATGGAACTACACTCTCCTCCAAGGACTGTGTTCGCAGTCTGGGGGTGATCCTGGACCCGACGCTCCAGATGTCTAATCAGGTAAATGCGACGGTCAGGAGTGCCTGTTATCAACTTCGGCTGATACGCCAGCTGCGCCCTTGCCTGGAAACTAGAGACCTCGAAACTGTGGTACATGCACTGGTAACCTCCCGTCTGGATTTCTGTAATGCACTCTACATGGGGCTACCCTTGTGCTTGACTCGGAAACTTCAACTAGTTCAGAACATGGCAGCCAGGTTGATTTCTGGCGCTTCCAGAAGAGAGCATATAACACCTGTGCTAAAAGCTCTCCACTGGCTGCCTATTAGTTTCCGGGCACAGTACAAGGTATTGGTTATAACCTTTAAAGCCCTACATGGCTTGAGTCCAACTTATCTCCGGGACCGCCTCCTTCCGTACGACCCTCCCCGCACACTTCGGTCCTCTGGGAGGAATCTGTTACAGCCTATGAAAACAAGGCTGTCGGTGACCTCCCAGAGGGCCTTTTCTGCTGCCGCTCCCAGATTATGGAATGGCCTGCCGGACGAGATCCGTCTTATTACCACCTTAGACAGCTTTAAAAAAGCTGTCAAGATGGATCTTTTCCAGCAGGCTTTCCCTGAATAACTATCCCGGCCCAAGACTCGGCTGTCCTTTCTAAGCGGCAACTAGATTTTTTAACCATTGTATGTTTTAATTTTTGTCTTTTTAATTTATATATTTTAAATTGTTGTATGTTTTTAATCTTCTATAATTTAATATTATTTTAAGGGGTGGGTGGGTTAGGGTACTGGGACTATGGAATTTTTATATTGTAAGCCGCCCCGATTGCGTTGCAGAGGGGCGGGATAGAAATAAAATTTTATTATTATTATTATTATTGTGCCACTGTAGTCTGCTTTGGTCAGACCTCACCTGGAATACTGTGTCCAGTTCTGGGCACAATTCAAGAAGGATATTGAGAAGCTGGAGCATGTCCAGAGGAGGGCGACCAGGATGGTCGGTGATCTGGAAGCCATGCCCTATGAGGAGAGGCTTAGAGAGCTGGGCATGTTTAGTCTGGAGAAGAGAAGGTTGAGAGGTGAAATTATAGCCCTCTTTAAATATTTGAAGGGATGTCATACTGAGGATGGGGCAAGCTTGTTTTCTGCTGCTCCAGAGACTAGGGGGTCGTTTACATGGCAAAATAAATCCTCAAAGAATGCGACAAGAAGCCTAATAGTTCCCACGCATTTCAAAGCAACAGCGCCCTTTTCAGAAGGAGGGGGTGCAAAAAAACCATAAATTGCGCAGTATCAGCTTTCGCTAGTTTTCCACACTTTTTTGATTAAGTTCACAAAAATGCGCATAATTTATCGTGGGAACTAACGATCGTGTCAACTGGCATCTGCCTTTTCGAATTACTGTGAGCAGAGCTGAATCCTGATTGGTTGGAGTGCCCATTCTGCTTTATCCGAATAGACTGAGGGGTTGGAGAGAAGAAATTCACCCTCCTTCTGCTTGCAACCCACTTTGGAAAATGGAGCCCTTCCTGTCTGTCTTTCAGGGGGTGGGTGGGTGGGAAGATGCTTCGCTGCTTCGCTGGTGTGTGTGTGCGTGTGTGGGTGTGTGTGTGTGCGTGTGTGGGTGTGTGCTGGGAAGCAGCCAATCGCATGTTCGTTCTTATGTTTGTTTGTCCTTCCATTCACTTGCCTTTATTCAAGGCTTCGGAGGGAGGGAAAACAAATGAGGCAAGCCCTAGTTCTGTGGTGTGTTTGTGTGTTCATGCATGAAGGGAATCGAAGATCACTCCACCATGCTTTTTGCTTGTTCGTGCTTTCATTGACTCCTTTCTTTATAGAAGCCTTTCGGGGCTGGGGAAGACGGGGGGGAGTTTGACAGATCGCTCTTTCGATCCCTTGTTTGTTTGTCCTTTTACTTTCCTCTCATTATTTATGGTCTCCATAACCCCCTCCTTGCTCCCTCCCCACCTCCTGCCTGGATTTAATCATCTGGAGGCGATTCCCCCACACATACCTTTGCCTGTGTGAATTAAGCAAAACAGAAAGTTGCTGGATCTGGCTTCATCATCTGAAAATGCCAGGCCTCGTATGATTTATGCACTCCTGATGCGAAAGAACGGTAATCCAGAATCTGGCGAACTTTTTCCTGTCGTGGAACCGGCCCCTAGGACACAGAGCAATGGTTTCAAATTACAGGAAAAGAGATTCCACCAAAACATTAGGAAGAACTTCCTGACAGTAAGAGCTGTTCGGAAGTGGAATACACTGCCTCATAGTGTGGTGGAGTCTCCTTCTTTGGAGGTTTTTAAACAGAGGCTGGATGGCCATCTGTCGGGAATGATTTGATTGTGTAGTCCTGCATGGCAGGGGATTGGACTGGATGGCCCTTGAGGTCTCTTCCAACTCTATGATTCTATGATTCTATGAACAGCCAGCAATTCGAGAAAATTATGCATCTGCTGTTCCTCCACAGACCAAATGCCCTGGATGGCATAGCAATCAAGGTGCGCTCCCCAGCCAGTCATGGATGTGATGGTTATCAAAGTCACTTGAGGCTGTGAAGGTTCGAAGGGCATATCCACTAGAACAAGGGATGGGTCCAGCCACCAGTTCAAAGAGTGCTGTACCTGCCTTGGCATGATGAGCAACTTGCGTGGAGGGTCGGTCGGATGGTCAAACTCCAAGAGGAACCATGACTGAAGAGGCTTGAATCGGAGTCTGGAGAACAGAGCGACTGAAGTTGTCAAGGCCATGTGCTCCAGGAGGATTTGCACGGAATGAGTGTTCACCCAGAGAGAGTGGCGGCACTGGTAGATTAGAGCCTGTAAAGAATCAAATCAAGCTTCTGGTAGGTAAACAGCTGCATTTGTGGAATCCAGCCAGACCCTGATGAACTGGGTGGTCTGAGATGGATTCAATTTCTTCATGTTGGCCACCAGACCAAGGGAATTCAGCAGCTCCAGTGTGAAGTCGACATCCCGGAGAAGCTGAGACCAGGAGTCTGCCACAAGGAGCCAGTCGTCGATGTAGCGGAAGCAGACTATCCCTTGTTGTCTGAGGTATACCGCCATACACTTTGTGAACACCCTGGGTGCTGTTGCCAGGTCGAAGAGTAGGACCAAAAACTGGAACACATCATCATCAATCTGGAAGGCCAGGAACCGCCGATGAGCAGAATGGATCCTGACATGGAAGTAGGTGTCCTTCAGATCAACAGTCACAAACCAGTTGACACATTGGAAGAGAGGGAGGATCGAAGACAGTGTGACCATCCCGAACCGCTTTGGGAAAATGTAGAAATTCACTCCACGGAGGTCGAGGATCGGTCGAAGTCCTCTATCCTTCTTGTTCATGAGGAAGTACCTTGAGAAAAAGCAGAAGTGGTGGGAGTCACCAGTTTGATGGCACCCTTCTCGAGCAACGTCTGCACCTTCTTGAGGAGGACTGGAGAGGGAGATGTCATTCAAATTCAACCTGTGAGGCGGGTGCTCCTCAAATTCAATCCAGTAGCCCTCTTGAATGATTCAGAGCACCCAGCAATCCGATGTTATGGATGCCCAGGCTGGATGGAAATGGCCAGGTGATCCCTAAACAGCAATGTCTGCAAGATAGGAAAGAAGTTAGAATCTGCATTTGGCCTGGTCTTCTGGACGTTGCTTCGAAGACTGCCGATACCGTGAAACATTCAACTGGCTTCTCACCAAGGAGGCAGAGGAAGATTGAGATGGAAATCGTGATCGGCAAGAAGGTAGAGGATTGTATCCTTGGCGCTGGGAGTAAGGATACTGGGAGCCCTGCCACCCCAATTGGCCTCTGGCATGGAAGGAAGAGGATGGTATACTATACTTCCGCTCTGTATTCCTCATCTTTCATGTGAATTCAAGCTTCTCGTCTGCAGACTGAAGAGCCCAGTATGATCAAAGGACATGTCTTCAATCATCTCACAAGCCTGCAGGGTCAAGCCTGAGAATCGCAACCATGCATGGCAGAAGAGTGATATCGAACCCACCGACTTCACCACACAGGCAGCCACATGTTGAGCCAAGTTCATCTGCTGTCCAGCCAGGGACTGGGCTTCGGCCTGGACAGCGTGGGCCATGTGTCTCTCCTTGCCCAGAAGGCCTTCGAGATACGGGGCAATTCAGCCCCAAAGGACCTGTTGGTAGTTGCATATGCAAGTGGTGTAACTCGCAATTTGGAAGGTCAATGCCACAAAAATGTAGCTTCTTCCCCAAGATGTCAAGCTTCCTACCCTCTTATCAGATTGAGTGTCTTGAGAACAATGTTGCTGGCAATGTTGCAAAGCCTCCACCACTACTGAATTCAGCTTCAGAAGTTCACAAAGCCAGGAGATATCTTCACCATCAATCTTGTACAGCCTGTCAATAGTTTGGATGTGGACAGGAGGGAGGGAGGGTTCTCCCTTGGATCAGCTTCAAGAATGATAGGAGGACGGGCAGAGTAGCCATGGGAGAAGCCTTAGTTTTAATGCGGTTATAGATCAGGTCTACAGTGTCCAAAGCCTTTTGCGGGACCTTCAAATCCAGAGCATTAGCAAGTGAAGTGCCACCATCTGCTCTGTGGAGGCTCAAAGGCCATCAGTAGGAGAGGAAGAATCCTCATCAAGCAAATCAGGGGGAAGTGTAGGCTGGTGCAGGTAGTAGGGCAACAGGGAATGAATCCTGGACGACAAAGATGAGGAGACTGACCCACTCCTGCTCCGGCTCCTTGGTACACTATGGAGAGAGGTGGTTCTCCTTAGCGGTACTGGAGGAACCTCCACCGGGATTGGGGGCAGTGGGCAATCCACAGGATGAGCCGACTGGATAGGGGAGACTCAACAGTCAGGAGACTGACAGTGTGGAGTCATTTGGCTACCCACGTCCTTCATGGGCGGACAGTCCCTAGGCAGCTATTGAATGGAATCTGGCTCTGAAGCATAGTAAGAGAGATGAGGGGAAGAGCGATAATCCAATGGATCCCAAATATCATCTTGAATATAGTAATGTTCTGGCTGGTGGCTGAAGCTGAATTCATGTGCACAACATGGAGGAAACATCACATCTTCGCAGGCCCTCTGCGCCGTATGGAAGGCTCCAGCACCAACATCAAACATACTCCCGAATCCCAGGGGTCATGGGGACTGGAGGAGACTTTGAGTAAGATGGAGTATATTGGACTAGCTATTTGCTTGGGGTGAAGAGATACACCTGGATCCGAGGAGTTCCTCCCTCGACACAATCAGAGACGGCAAGTGATTCCAACCAGCCTGGGTAGCCTTAGGTGGAGAATCAGCAACCTCCTCTACAGACAGCAGCGCCAGTTTGATGTTCACCAATTCAACTGAAGAGGTGGAGGATGCCTAGGGAACAGGTGATGGAGTCCGCACTGCCGAAGAGATGCTGCTGGAGCTGTCGAAGGCTTCGGTGGAGATACCATAGGAGTGGCTGAAGACCATACTGAGCAACAATCCGAGGAACGATTGGAACACTTGCTCTTTTTCTTCTTGTGTTTGTTTCCCCTCTTGGAAGAGCAACCATAGTGGAGCGATGATGGTCGGTGCAGCTGAACCCAAAGCCTTGAGTTCAAAGACAGATCGAGCCCTCTGGCATTTTGAGGGACTTACAGATTCGGCCCTATGACCAGTGATTGATCTGGGCCTCCATCGTTTAGAGGGGCTTACCGAAGTAGTGCAAACCCTCTCACAGGTCGGTGATTGATCCTTGCCCAAAACCTCAGGAGACTTTGGGGCCACAGACACCATTGCCATTGGTGGGCCAGGGGGCGTCAATGCCTGCTCTTACAGAATTGCCTTAAGTCAAGACAGGTGGTTTTTTTCCAGGCCTGCAGAGTAAATGCCCTGCAGTGTTCACGGGCACTCACATTGTGGGCCTCCCCGAGGCACAAAAGACATTTAGAGTGTCCATCGGTGTTAGGCAATTTGGCCCCACAATCTGAGCACTGCTTGAAAGAGGCCATCCCAAACCAATGGAGAGACAGGGAAGAAGCAAGAGAATAGCCAAACAGTCCAAGATCATTAACAGAATTCAAATCAAAAGACAAAGCCGGAGGAGAAGCAGAGAATAGTCAAGGACAGTCCAAGGTCATTACCAGAAATCAGAGTCTGACCCAAAGCCAAGGAAGCAAGAGAAGGAGTAGTCAAAAGCAGTCTGAAGTCAAATAATCAGCCAAAAACCAAGCAAAACAGTCAATAGTAGACAGAAGCAAAGTCAGAACAATCCGAGTCGAAAAAGGGGAAACCGAAAAAGAAACTATCCAAGCTATCCGAGTGAAGGTTCCTTGCGTGCTGCTAGTGTGGGTGGATGAAAACAAAATAAGCAGGATCACCTCAGAGGGACTGTTAGGGTGGGCAGAAATACCACCAAAAATCTGTTATATAACTATTCTAGAAGGTTCCGTGTGCACTGCGCAGGCACAGGAATAACCCCAGCTGTGTGGATTCACAGAGACCACGAAGAAGAAGCATTGTCTTTAGATTTATCACATCCCCCAATCACCTGCTCAGCCATCAGGGGAATGGTTTCCTCCTTTAGCTTGCTTCTGCCAGTTTTCTCTTCCCCTCTGCATTGTTGTCCCTTCTGTCCTCCTTATTCTTTTTCTCCATTGTTTACCTACTTCTTACTTATCCTAATAACTTTAAAACTTAATTGAATCAGAGAAGATCTAAACTACATCAGGTTGGCCAGGCAGGATAAGAAAAACTGATGAAGGAGGGAAGGGTCAATGGTCTAAACTGAAAAAGAATGTGGATTCCTACCTAGTTACATTTGGCACATGGGGATTAACCCAATCATGGTGGATTGCTCCACCGTGCCATCCCAAGAATGGACCCAGCAGATCCAAGGCTGATCTCCAAACACTTTCTTGGAGTTTACCAATGGCAGAAACACTATCTGTGAGCCTTTCCATGGGTTGTGACAGAGAGGTACATCAGCCACATTAAACCCACTATAGGCAGGAGATCACCAACTTCAGAATGCTCTGCCTGGAGAGTGAAATGAATTTAATATAAAAATATTAAAATTACAAATATATAACCTTTGCAAGTGCTAACAAAATCACAACCTTTCAAGAATTCTTGGGGGTTCATTTAATTTCTCACATATAGTTTCCAATACTTGAGGAGTAACATATTTCCCTGATTTCAATGATTTTCTTCTTTGTGTTCTCTTTGGGAAAATAATGTATGTGATCCCAGCTTTTCGAGATGCTTCAACAAGAGTAGTGCCACTCAGAGGCAGGGAAACTTGAGCAGGCTGTTCAGGCTCCGGGGTGGAGAGTGGGGGAAGACTTTTTGTTAGTTCTTTCATTGTTCTTGTGACAAATGAATCAGAATCTTGATCTGTAGTAGGAGAAATTGTCTGAAGCCTAGGATTCTCATCAATAGGACTACCAAGTTTTGGCTGAAGCTTTGCTGGAGAACTTTCGACCTCTGGCATCATAATCTGAGTATCTGCTGAAGAAATGTTTTTCTTTATAACTCTTAACTCTTCCATAGCAGTTTTGAAATTTGCAGAAATTTTAAATCTTGCTTTGTCTCTATACAATGACAGTTCTGGTGCACTGTTTGTTCTTTTAACTGAATCTATCTGCAAGAAAATTAAATGTCAATTTATCTGGTGTCTTTTGGGGAAATATTCCAAGTAGCAATCAATTAGTCAAACTATAAATCAAATTGAGGTGCATTTCAATATATCTTAATAAAATAAAATATTAATGTTTTAATACTAACATAAACTAAAGTACATCTTTGATCTGGAATTTCATATGCACATCTCAGCCAGACCAGATTGCTAGATATGGCCATGGTTTTCCAGTCTTTTTCAGAGACACACAGATGGATTACCATGAATAAATTTGCCTACAATGAAAACATTCCCATTAATAAAAACCAGAGGGGGGGTTAATTTAGTCTTTAAAATCAAGAACCGTAAATTGAACACCTATATAAAATAATTTTAACTGGTGAAAGGCATGGTGTTCAGTATTACCCAGTTAAGATGTTCTGTTGGCAGAGGTGCTTCTGCCAGCAAGAGGAGGTGATTGTACCACCTCCTTTCGGAATCAATATATGCTCCAGACAGTAGAGGGAATCTTCACAGCAGAATTTAGGGCTGGCAGGTGGAGCCGAGCAAGAGAAAATCTTGTTGTACTATTTCATCCATTATATGAAATAAAAATAAAGATTATTTTCATTTTTAAATGTGTCTATTCAGATTTAGACTTTAGAAACCTCTGAAAACCTTGGAAGAAAACATAAGTGTCTCTCCAGTTAATCAGGTCATGAGTCTAAGCCAACCAAATACAAATGGTTTTTAAATTCCCTCTGTTTCAATGGGATAGATAGTTAAAATTTCCTCCAAAGTGCCTGACCCAAGGTGAATTAGTCCACTGAAGTATCTTAATACACAATGTTAACATTAACTGATCACTTTTATCTAACTTCTATGGACTAGTATTTTAAAAAAGAATTGATATCATGGCTGTAATAAATAAAAGTAATATATCCTTGTTAATATTAGAGCTGGTCCAAACTACTTCAAGGGATTTCCATAAGAAGTATAACTGGAAACTGAATAAAGGGGGGGGGCGGTGTTATCTTGTATTCCTGGTAAGTATACTTGGGTTTGCAAGTCTCAAAGTACATATTCGGTTTTCAGATCTCCATGTCAGGCAGTTCTTTATTGCAAGGAAGTTATCCTTTTCCTTGTTACATCTACAGGTCTCCTTCCCCCATATCCGAGGAACCAATATCCATGGTTTCAGTTATTCACAGCTGGGGGGGTGGTGGGAAATGGACACTTTGGAGTCATACTGGAAAATGCCTAGAGGGATGTCCCCTTTAGGAATCGCTAAGTCCTCCAACTCAACTCTATAGTATGTTTGTACAGGGAGGCCTTCATTTTAATAGGGTTTGTTATTATCCACAGTTTCATTTATAAACGGTTAGTCCTGGAACGTATACCCTGCAGATAAAGGGAGCAATCTATATATCAATAATTAATTTTTAAAATTTAAAATAAATAATTACTAGATCAAGACTTTGGCAGAACAGAGCATTAACTGGATGCTCCCACAAGCTGAAGTGGGGGAAGGAAATTTGGTTGATTCCTCTCCCAACTGCAGCAGCATCACCTCTGAAAAAAATTTTGGAGTGTTGATGAACTCTCCAGTAAATTGTATGAAGTGGTGCACAGAGACAAGGTTATTAGAAAAATATAGTCACCCAGCCACCCTTCTGCTCATAACAGCATCTAATTAGTGGACCAGAAGCTTTTTCTGCATCCAACTTACTTTTGTAGAGTAATGTTATCCAAGTCAACTCAAAGTCCCACTGAGGCTTACACCTAGGCAACTGGACAGGTATACCACAGTTAACAAAGTAGATGTGTGCCTGGGAGTTACTTCTTTAATGGAAATTTGGTACCAGAGGCAGAAATAACAAGGAAAGAGATAGGTTCTTACACCACAAAAAAGAAGATCAATTGAACATGTTGCAACAACCTTCTTATTTAAAACTGTGTGAAATGAAACAACTAGTTCAGCTAAGTCTTGCATAAGTCAACAAAAACATGTTGAACATCCTAAAGACTACTTGAAAGCTTTTTCCAAAATATATCCAGGAATGATTCCCACACACACACAGGGCTCCACTTTTCTCTACATTTCCAATTTGGTGGCTAAACGTACAGATCTATTTTTCTTTAATATGTTGAGGGAGGGGGAAACTGTTGAGGCAAGTTTATCTCCTCTCCTTTTCTCTCTCTGTGTTTATTCATGCTCAGTAAGAGATCCTGGAGGCAGGAAGTACTGTTTACCTGCCCATTGAAGACAGGCATACAAGGCTACAGTAGGGTTGACTAGAGTAGGACCCTGTTCCTTTCCAGCTCAAGCTCTGGTTATGGCATTATTCACAACAGACATGTTGCTACAACCCAACAGCAAAAGTGTTCCCGCATTTATCACCCTTCCAAGCTGACACTACTAGAAAATGAGAGGTTGATACTTATCATGAATGGTCATTCTAGGAGGGCTCAAAGAGCAATCCACAACCAGTGGATTAATCCTTCCTGTCAGCTGATCAAGGCAGAAGTTGGATGTTCTAATCTATTTCATTCACCGACTCCTGTCCCTTCCTTTCCAGTTTTTAATTTCCTGCCTTGCCAACCAGTCAAGGTTACATGAGTGTAAAAAGCCTTTGTAAAAACAAACTTCACTGTAAGGGTTTGTTAACTGAAGTATGCCTGTTTAGGATAGCTGCCTGCATAGTGCTGATTTTTAAAATGACTTCCTAATAAAAGTACTTTGATACTTTGGGGGGGACTGGTGCAAAGGAATACAAATAATAATAATAATAATTAAAGATGTTAATACCTCTATTTCATTTGCAGAAAATGAAAGCTGTGGACAGGAATTACTTCTTTCCTCTACTGTAAGAGTCTACAAAAAACAAACAAACCCAAAGTCGTTATTTTTTTGTTAATATGGTCAACTCATTTTACTACTACGACTTTTATTTGAAAAAAAAGCTGGATTTGGTCTGTGAATGTTTATGAAGGTTATGCTAATTTTATATTAGATGTATAAAATTTTAAAATAAGTACATTTTACATTAAGTTATACTTAAATTAGGATGTACAACCTGAAGCAAAACATAGTGACAGGAGAGATCAATTGTACGGATTTTCTTTCTAATTTATATCACCTTTTTCCTAACAATTGCATGTTGATAAGGAAATAGTATTCTACAAAAGCACATAAACAAAAATAAGAGTTTGGTCATTTTGCTGTAGAATCCAAACATAAGCAGATTTGCAATGCAGGCACTCTTCAACATGTCACCTGTACAGTTTTAAGTAATGTTTCCAAATTTCAGTCACTTGGCATGTGCAGATTTCTGCCTACCCTGTAAATACCCGGAACAAAAAAAGAAATTCCAAAAAATCTGGAGTATTTTTATTATGTTTTTTTGTTGTTGTTTGTCTGTTAGTTTTTGTTCTAGCCAATGTACTGCATTACAACTAAAAATGTCCCATGCCACTTTTTGGCCAACTATGATGCTGTGAAACAACAATGACAATCTCATTTTGAAAAAATTAGGTTTACAGTAAGTTGTAAAAAATAGGAAACTGGAATTTCTTCCACTGACGGACAGTGGAATTCATTAGGATCACAAAGTATCCCAAAGTAGAAGAAGTGCACATTTTATTTTATTTTATCTGATTTTATTTCACTTTCATTATACTTTATATTTTCTGGCTCTGGATGTTTGAGAGGAATATACCAGATCAGAAGTGAGGAAAATGTTGCCTCCAGACTACATGAAGTCCCCAGGCCTCCCCAAAGTTTTTGCCCCCAAATGCCCCCAATAACCCCTGGAGTGTGATAGGCAATTCTGATATATCCCCCACCCCCGGTTGTTTCAAGCTTAGGAGATGGCAATTTTTCAACAGTAGATGACCCAGAAGTCAAATTCTGGATCATAACTGGTTAAAAACAAGGACTTAAAATGGCCAAGAGAGGGCCAAAATGTGATGTGGCATTATGAGACAAAATAATAATAATAATAATAATAATGATAATAATAACAGGAATATTGCACATGCAAAGATTGATTTGGACATGGGTTTTTTAAATACATTATGCTATAGTAACATTTTCACTACGATTATAAAATACCTTGCAATTCAAACAACCAGTGTTGCTATCCCAGTGCATGAGGGTTAACTAGAATACTGGCTTGTTCTTCTTCGTGGTCTCTGTGAATCCACACATAAAGGGTTAATCCTGCGCCTGCGCAGTAGCATTCGGAAGTCGTTAGAGTCAATTAGCCATTAGATTGAGTTTTGGCGGTAATCCCGCCCACCATCCCCTTCAGGCTATATAGGCCCTCCTCAAGCCCGCCATTTTAGTTCCTTTTTTTCCGCCGCGTTAGCAGCACGAGGAACGTTGTTGGAGTCTTAGCCTTTGGACTTGGATTCTACCCCTCCCATGGTCTTGCTTTCCCTGTTTTTCTCACCGAATAGGATTCTCTTCGACTGGACAGACGGATTTTCCTCAGTACGACCCCGAATTTACCATCGGACCTCGAAACCGTGAGTGACCACATTGTTCATAATGGCGTCGACGGGCTTTTTCAAAGCATGCTTGACTTGCGGGGCTAAGATGCCCGAGTCGGACGGGCATTCCAACTGCCTGATGTGTCTGGGAGAAAGACACGACATCCGGTCCTGCCGCCACTGCAGCGCCTTCACCCCTCAGGCGAGGCGGAACAGGGAGAAGAGGCTAAAGGCCCAACTTTATGAACATGTGCTCTCGGGCTCGGCCACGACTACGACCCCAAGACCCTTGACGTCCAGCTCAGTGCAACAACATAAGCAATCCGCTAAGGACCCCTCCAAACCGAAATCCCGGGACCGGGGGAAAGAGGTGGCCAAGAGTTCTTCCTCGAGATCGAGGAAGTCCGATTCCGAGACTGCGGACGGTACCGTCCCGAGAGATCACGGTACCGCTACACTACAGAAAGAGAGGCCTAAGACAGTGAGACTTACCTCCCCAAAGGCCGCTCCACAGGAGGAACCGCCTAAGAAGAAAAAGAGGCGGTCCGACGACTCCCTCTCGAGTGGGACTCAAAAAGGCCGGACACCGATACCGGACCACTCTCCGGGTCACAAGTCCCCGGTAGTCTCTCCCATCAGAGTTAGCCTCTCCAAGCTTCGGTCACCGCCGAGGGATACATCCCCGATGTCAGTAGGGGATAACAGAGAACGAGAGCTGTCGGAAGGTGAACTCCAAGAACCGCAGCTGAAGATCGTCGAGGTCTCGACGAGCTCGATAGAAAGAGAGGGACGGCACCGATCCTGCTCGAGATCGATCACCTCGGTATCGCATCGATCCCGCTCACCCCAGACGATCCCTTCGAGGTTGGCCTCCCGATCACGGTCCCGCTCACCGCAGCTCACCAACCCAGCCACCCCTCGAAGGTCTCCGCGTCGGTCCCGCTCCCGCTCCCGGGACTGCCACTACTCTACGGAAAGATCTCCACAGGGATCACATACCCCCCGTCGGTCCCGCTCCCCGAAGGGATCACAGCGTCGGTCCCGTACCCCGCGACGAACCCACTCACCACGCCGGAGCCGTAAGTCCCACTCCCCAAGACGCCGACACCGGTCCCGTTCACCGAGATGCCCACGATCCCGATCTGGGTCATCGGCCTCGTACATCTCCGAAGTGGGGACATCGGAGGAAGAGTGGCCGTGGGAGCGGTACGGCCGTAGGTATTACGAACGCCATCACAGGTACCAACGGTACCACCCATTCGGGCACTACTGGGACCCCTACTACGAGGACGTCTTTGACCCCTCGCCACGCTACAGGGCTCAAAGACACAGAGAGCGTCCACGGTCCCTAACACGCACCCCAGAAAAGGAGCGCCAACCCATCACTAGACCACCAACGGAATCTACACCCAAGTCAGGCACCGGTACAGCCCCGGGTGGCTTGGGCAAGAATAAGGAACCGGCCCCATCGAGATCGCCGTCGAGGTCGCCTTCCTGGGAGACACCACTCCCACACAGCCCCCCACCAAGAGGCTCACCATCCGGAGCGACAGTGCCCCCCAGACGCCCAACACCACCGAGGAGGCCGGTCTCGAGAACCCCCGCGGCCCATTCTTCAGACTCGGACTCGAGATCCTCTTCGCCATCACCGAGACTGTCTCCGGTTCCGGGAGGAGCGCGACCGGACCCACCGTCGCCTTCAGACGATATGAAGGCTTTCGCCGACTTTATGCACCGACTGGCAGGCACCTAGGGGATCAAAACCACACAACCAGAAAAGGAGGTGGACGATCCCATATTTGAAGACCTGCAACAAAGGGCACCGTCCCTTCCCTCCTTATCCATCTCACCATACCTACTCCAGGTATTGACGTCGTCCTGGGCTACACCATCTTCCACACCGCCCACATCCAAACGACTGGACCATCTATATCGAGTCTGTACAGACTCCGCACCATGGCTTTCAATCCACCCAAAACCCAACTCGGTGGTGGTTGAGTCAGCTCAGATGAAGACATCCCAGAGACTGCACTCCACCCCGTCAGACAAGGAGGGCAAGAAGCTGGATGCCATAGGCCGTAAATTCTACTCCTCCGCCTGCCTCCTCACTAAGATGACTTCGTACGCGGCCTGCATGGGGGCTTACCAGAAGTTCCTATGGGACGCTTTGTCGGTCCACATCTCGAAGTTGTCTGAGCAGGACCAATGAATTGTCAACTCCTTCAGGGAGGAAGGTTTGGCGCTAGCGGGATACCAGCGACAAGTGGCAAAGCACATTGCAGAATGCACAGGCAAGATTGTAGCCAACTCAATTGCGGTTCGCCGCCATGCATGGTTGCGATCGTCTGGGCTGTCACACACCGCCCGCTCGATCATTGAGGATCTTCCCTTCGACGAGCTGGGTCTATTCCACGCAGACACAGACTCGAAGCTAGAGCATGCGGAGAAGATGAGGTCAACAGCCAAGAAATTCGGCCTACCCAGCAGCCACCACCCGACAAGACCTCGCCTGCCTTTTCGCAGGACGGGATCAACCTACCACAAAAGATACAGCCCGCCACCCTCCAGGCCACGACAGTCCTCCTCATACCAGCCCCACAGGAGATTCCAATCATTCAAGCCCAAGCCGCAATTCCCCAAACGGAAACAGGAGTCTTCCAAACAACGCGCTTGACTTCGAAGAGCCACTACCACCACCAGACACCAACGCTGCCTCCCCACCCCATACTACACCCTCTCCCGCAGACCGCCTCTCAGAGGCACTCCATTCATGGCAACTCATTACCTCAGATCGTTGGGTCCTGAACATTATAAGGAGAGGATACTACATAGACTTCGAAGAGCTTCCGCCCCCGAACCCACACAGAGGAACCCCACTGTCTCCACCCATCGTAGAAGAGGTCAACAGTCTCCTACAAAAGGGCGCCATCGAACGAGTTCCCCGCTCACGCACGGGAGGCCTATTCCTCTCCAGATACTTCATCATCGAAAAGAAGGACGGAGGTACCGCCCCATCCTAGACCTGCGAGATTTGAACTCATTCATCCGCCCACAGAAATTCCGTATGGTTACGCTCCCATCTATACTACCTTTCCTGAGGTCAGGAGACTGGTTTGCCACCTTGGATCTGAAGGACGCTTACTTTCACATCCCAATCGCGCCCTCACACAGGAGATTCCTCGCCTTCGCAGTCGGCGGCGTGGCCTTCCAGTTCAAGGTCTTACCGTTTGGCCTTTGTACAGCTCCAAGAGTATTCACGAAGTGCATGGCAGTGGTAGTGGCTTGGCTCAGGCAGAGAGGCGTAGTGGTGTTCCCATACTTAGACGACTGGCTTTTTATGGCCCATTCGGCCGAAAAACTGGACAGAGACATCAAGATGACCCTCAGCTGGCTTGAGCGACTGGGTCTAATGATAAACTACGAGAAATCACACCTGCGCCCCTCGCGGCGCGTCAGGTTTATAGGGGCCTCCCTAGACTCCAGAGTAGGGAGAGCGTTCCTACCAGACGACCGGTTCCACACACTTCGAGCAGCAGTACTGAAGTGTGCAAACCGACGAAGGTCCACAGTGAGAGAGGTGCAGCAGACCTTGGGCTACATGGCCTCTACTACAGCAGTCACACCTTCGCGCGACTACACATGAAACCCCTTCAAAGTTGGTTCATCGCAAGGTTCAACCCATATGTTCACGGGCCACACAAACGACTAACCGCCCCCCGACCACTCAGGAAATCCCTCGGATGGTCCAACGGGGCCTGCCTTTCAAACAACTAAACCCCACAAAAACCATCACAACAGATGTGTCCCTGTCAGGTTGGGGGGCTCACGCCGAAGGACTGTCTGTCCGGGGACGTTGGTCACGGAAGGAGAGAACACTGCACATAAACGCCCTGGAACTCCTAGCAGTGTTCAAAGCCGTGAGGGCATTCGAACCCTCCCTGACCGGACAAGTGGTCCAAGTGGCATCAGACAATACCACAACGGTCTTCTACATAAACAAACAAGGAGGAACGCACTCACAGACGCTCCTGCGACTCACCCTGGAACTCTGGGACTGGTGCGTGAGACGAGACATCACACTACTAGCCATACATGTCCCGGGCAGGATCAACGACCTGGCGGATGCGCTCAGCAGATCAACCACCAGCAATCACGAATGGGCTATGGACAGACAGACGCTCGCCTCCCTCTTCTCGCAATGGGGCACCCCAACAGTCGACCTCTTTTGCCTCCAAGAGCAATGCAGTGCTCCCGCTGTTCTGCTCGAGGGGCCACCGGTCACGGGACAGCCTGGGGGACGCGTTCCTTTGGCAGTGGAAGGGCCCCCTGCTCTACGCCTTCCCCCCCTTTCCTCTCATCCCCAGAGTGATTTCAAAACTACACCAGGACAGGGCCAGGTGCATCCTAATAACTCCATGGTGGCCCCGACAACACTGGTTTGCCCCTCTCCTCAGGATGGCACAAGGACGGTACCACCGCCTCCCACGGAAGCCGAACCTTCTGTCAATGGCAGACGGTCAGATTCTCCACCCGGACCTCGACCTGATCAACCCAACAGCATGGCTGATAACGCCGTGAACCCTCTCTCAGAAGCAGCAAGGGACATCATCAGAGCGGCGCATCGTCCTTCAACGGTGAGGGCCTACAGCTACAAGTGGAAAAGGTTTTGCTCCTTTCTAGAGGAGAAAAGGATTCCACTACACTTAGCGGACTCCTCTAACTTGATGGACTTTCTAGCCTCCTTCTCAGACAAGAACTTCGCAGTCTCTTCAATCAGGAGCTATGTAGCAGCGGTATCTTGGCATTTCCAACGCCTAGGTAAACCATCCTGCTTTAGAGACCTTAAGGTAAAAGCCTTCATCAAGGGCTACACTAACCTACACCCCCCAACACTGGAGCCTACCCCCGCTTGGAGTCTGGAGATAGTATTAGCGGCCTTATCTAAGGCCCCCTTTGAACCGATAACTACATGCGACCTTCGCCTCCTCTCCATGAAGACGGCTTTCCTGGTGGCGATCACATCGGCAAGACGAGCCAGTGAGCTGTGCGCGTTAAGGGTAGATCCCCCCTACACACGCTTTCACTCAGACAAGGTGGTCTTGCGGCCGGACATTGCCTTCCTACCTAAAGTAGTATCCTGCTTTCACCTCAACCAGGACATAATACTCCCTGCCTTCCCTAGCCAACCGTCGGATGACGGCCAACAGTCACTCCAATACCTGGATGTCAGAAGGACGTTAGCTGTCTACATTGACAGAACCGTGCAGACGCGGAAGTGCAACAGACTCTTCATCTGCTATGCAGGCCCAAGAAAGGGCAAGGCGGTATCTTCACAACGATTTTCGAAGTGGGTAGCAACGACGATCAAGCTAGCATACCAAATGGTGAATAGGCGGCTGCCGGAAGGCATCCGTAGCCACTCAACCAGAGCTACCTCCACCTCTATGGCATTCCTACAAGGGATCCCGATCCAGGACATCTGCAGGGCAGCCACATGGGCAACACCCCTGACTTTTGTCAAAGTCTACAAAATAGACTCTACCTCGAGAGAGGACGCGGCCTTGGGACGAGCGGTCCTCATGTCCTGCATTGCACAACGGAATTGACTGAGTCCATAGACACTGGACACCACAACGCAGCTACCTCTACTAAGTAAATAAACGGCCCTAAGGGGTCCCTTTTGGCCTTATCTTGACTGGCGTGTGGTGTCTCTTCATTTTACTTCTTCCTTGGTTTTTAGACAGGACACACCCTCCTCCTGAGTATAAGCTTGCTAATCTACCCTTTATGTGTGGATTCACAGAGACCACGAAGAAGAAGGACAGGTTGCTTACCTGTAACTGTAGTTCTTCGAGTGGTCATCTGTGAATTCACACAATCCCACCCATCCTCCCCTCGGGTGTCCTGGGCTACCTCCTCAAAAAAAAAAGGGGGGGGCTGCAACTGCAGCTATTCGGAACTAAAATGGCAGGCTCGAGGAGGGCCTATATAGCCTGAAGGGGATGGTGGGCGGGATTACCGCCAAAACTCAATCTAATGGCTAATTGACTCTAACGACTTCCGAATGCTACTGCGCAGGCGCAGGATTAACCCTTTATGTGTGAATTCACAGATGACCACTCGAAGAACTACAGTTACAGGTAAGCAACCTGTCCTTTTTTTAAATGTTAAATTGGCTGTTAAAAAGTTCAACTGTATCATAGGCAAGCTCTCCCCACGTATAGTGGGTTTACATACTCTGTAAAACTTCACAGAAACTAACTGCCCCCCTCCTTCCTTCCCCTACTATCCCCCAAACATCTAAAATCCTTTCCTGAGGGTCAGAGTACACCCCTAAATGTGGTGGCCAGCTACATACAGCTATGCCAGAACACTGACAGAAGCATCTTTCATAAGCAGATGTTCTGCTCATTAGCAAAATAACACAATTGGATACAAAGTTCTTAAATCATTTCCAAAAATTGCACTTAGTATATCTTCCATCCTCTCATCATAATTTCTCTTTCACAACTGTGTTTATGTCCACTTGCTTAGGCATTCATAATGACAACAGAAATTGCAAAACACAACCCATCACCACCATGGAAAGATAACAATAGGGTATGAACAGGTTACTTACCGTAACTATAGTTCTTCAAGTGGTCTTCTGTGGAATTCACACAATGGGTTAATCCTGTGCCTGCTCAGAGAGCACTTCAGAAACTTCTAGCACCTCAATATATATCTTTTGGGTGGTAGGCCGCCCTCCTCACCCCTGGTGTATATAAGCCCACCCCTCTCACCAACTGCTCAGTTACGTTTAGCTACGTTAAATAAAGTCAGTGAGATGGGAGGACACCAGAGGGGAGGAGGGCGGCTTTGTATGAATTCACAGACAACCACTCGAAGAACTATAGTTACGGTAAGTAACCCGTTCTTCTTCTTCGTGGTCTCTGAGAATGCACACAATGGATAGATTACAAAGCTCAGAAGAAAGGATGGAGGGGGTGTCCCAACTCAGTAAATAAAGAAAATACACACGGTACATCGGGTACAAAAATATACTACATTGGGACAGAGGGAGAGTGTTGCATAGGTTAATCATCCAATGATGAGTGTGCAATAACTGCCCTCGCAAGGGCTGCGCCATCCATTGTGGCGGGGTCTAGTTTATAGTTCTTTATAAAAGTGAATGCTGTTGCCCACATGGCCGCTCTGCAGATGTCTGGCAAAGGCACTCTGTGTAGGAACGCTGTTGAGGTAGCTGGTGCTCTAGTAGAGTGGCTTCCGATGGAATAGGGCAGAGGCATCTTCGCAGCCTCGTACGAAATCCTTATTGTTGAGGCTACCCATTTGAAGAAGCGCTGTGAAGAAATGGGGAAGCCTTTCTTTGGGCCAGCGTAACAGACAAAGAGTCTGTTGGTACGCCTAAATGCCTTGGTTCCGGTGATGCAGACCTGAAGAGACCCACATATGTCCAGAGGGTGACGTGTAGGCACAGTGTCCTGGGAAGAAGTGGCCTCAAAGGATGGTAGCACTATGTCCTGGTTGAGATGAAAGGGAGAGATTACCTTAGGTAGGAAGGCCACATCTGGTCTAAGGACCACTTTGTTCCCATAGAACTGGGTGTAGGGAGCATCGGCCCTGAGGGCACAGAGCTCACTTGCTCTTCTGAATAATGTGATGGCGACTAAGAAGGCTGTCTTGAAGGATAGGAGACGAACGTCCACTGTATCCAAGGATTCAAAGGGAGGTCTGGAGATTGACCTGAGGACCTGCTGTAAATCCCATGAAGAGACAGGGCCATGTACTGGAGGGTCTAAATTTCTGAAACCCTGAAGGAAGCATTTGACCAAGGGTTCCGCAAAGCTGGAGCCTTTGCCCATACTTTGTAGATGAAAAGAGATGGCTGCTATGTAGGTCCGCACTGAGCTGTTTGAAGGATGGAGCGCACAGAATCCGTGATCCTGTCTAGTGGTCTATCAGCCACGCTGTTGGATTGTCTCCAGGTCTGGGTGAAAGACCTGTGCGTCCTGCATCAACAGGAGGTCCTTCCTTAGGGGAAGGTGACGGAAACGATGTTTGGAAAGAAGAAGGAGTGGGCTGAACCAATGTTGTCTGGGCCACTACAGGGTTATCAGAATGCAGTTCGATTTGTCCCTCCTGAGCTTGGCCACAACTCTGGAGAGGAGCAGAAATGGGGGAAAGGCGTACAGCAGAGTCCCTGACCACTTGAACAAGAACACATCCCCCAGGTTGTTGTGGAATGATGGTAGCCATGAGCAGTATAGCCTGCACTTAGCGTTCTGAGGGGATGCAAAGAGGTCTATCGACAGTTAACCCCAGTCTGCGAAGAGTGTTGACAGGGTCTTCGGGGCCAGAGACCGCTTTTGGGAGGTGGTCTTCATTCTGCTGAGAGAGTCTGTGATGTTGTTCTGACTCCCTGCTTGATGGATAGCTTTCAGGAATATGTCCGTCTATGCATTAATCCCAAATCTGTAATGATAGGTCCAGAAGGGTTTGGGACCTGGTACTTTCCTGCTTGTTGATATAGAAGATCGTGGTGGTGTTGTCTGACATGGTGTTGTCTGACACTACCTGGACTGCCTTGCCCTAAAGGGACGACTCAGAGGCTTGCAGGGCCATGAAGACAGCTAGGAGCTCCAGTGCATTGATGTGAAGCTCCGCTTCTGTCCTTTACCGGCGTCCATGGATGGTCAGTCCATGGGAGTGGGCCACCCAGCCTGTTGTGGATGCGTCTGTTGTGAGAGTCCTGGAGGGTTGAGGAATCTCGAAGGGTAAACTGCACCTTACATTTTGAGGGAGGCACCACCACTTCAGTTGCCTGCGAATTGGTCTGGGAACTGATAACCGCCTTGTAGGATCGTCTCTCAACAGGTTGAAGGTTTGGAGGAACCACATCTGAAGGGGGCACATTTGCAGCCTGGCAAAGGGCATCACCGCTGTTGTGGAAACCATGTGGTCCAGAAGAGTTTGTATGAAGTGTGCTGTGCAAAGTCCGAACGGTACGCCCTTCAAGCGGTACATCCTGTGGCCTACCGCAAAGGTGAGGAATCTCCTGTGAGGCCTCATGATTGCAATGTGGAAATATGCATCTTTTAAGTCTATGGTGGCAAACCAATCTCCTATGTGTAGGAAAGGCAGGATGGAAACAAGGGTGACCATTTTGAAACGTTTGGGAATGATAAACCGGTTCACCTCCCTGAGATCTAGGATAGGGTGCAAGCCTCCATCCCTCTTGCTGACGAGGAAATAGCGGGAGAAGGATTCAGCCCTTTGACTTGGATTTAATTCCTCTATGACCCATTTTTCAAATAACGAGCGGACCTCTTCCTCGAGGTGCGCCGAGGAAGGGGTTGACTTCAGGAGTCCCGTAGGAGATAGGTGTCGAACTATATGAAATAACCGTTTTTTATGATGCTGAGGACCCATGTGTCTGTGGTGATAGCACACCATTGGTGATACTGGCAGGCCTTTCCTAATTAGATCCCGGCCTCAGGGGATCCTGACTTCTTTTAGTCCGCTGGCCATTTATTGTTTTTATTGTATTTATTGTTTTTAAATGTGATTTTAGATCAGTTGGTTTTAATTTATAATTGTTTAATATTTTTTTATGGGGGAAGGTGGGGGTGGGGGGTGTTTGGGGATTTTATCTGTATTGTATTTTAATTTTTGTAAGCCGCCCCGATTGTTTTAACAGAGGGGCGGGGTATAAATAAATATTATTATTATTATTATTACCAGCTTGGAGCCCTTGGGATGGAGAACGGGCCATGGGCACAGGGTCCCTTGGTAAGTAGTCAGGGCTTTTGCTTGGAAGAGTCAGGTCTTTTCTTTTGGAACTGAGACTTATGTTTGGTGGGAGCCTGAAATTTTCTGTGGTATGGTGGATAGTGATCAGCTGACTGCTGAGAGCAGGAAGACATCGGGCTGAACCTCCTACAGAAGGCAGGTGGAAGTCTCTTAGAGAAGAGGCGTGGACATGCAGCAGGGCCATGAGGAGGGATGGCTAAGCGCTTTGCAATTGTGGGCATCTTATGGGTGTGTTCTAACTTTGTGTCTGTTTCCAAATGGAAAAGACCCATTTCATCAAACGGAAGATCCTCAATCCCTGCCCTGGCAGTAGACGAAAGGCCTGATGAGCGTAGCCATGCATGCCTACAGAGAGCGATGGCACTGGCTAGAATCTTCCCTGCGCAATCGGCTATGTGTTTCACTGTCTGCCTCTGGTAGTTTGACAGTGATACCATCAACCCTTGTGTTTTGAACAAGGCCCAGGTCCTGCTGTGGGACATTGTCCAGGAAGGGGAATATGACATCCCAGAGATGCCTCTGATAGGCTCCCATGCAAGCAATATAGTTGGCTATCTTCATCAAAAGGCATGCTGAAGAGTAGAACTTCTTGCCCACTGCATCCATTTTCTTGCCTTCACGCTCCGTGGGTGAAGAGTGGATCTTATGAGATGTCCTCATCTGAGCCACATCGACAATGATGGAGTTTGGCTTCAGATGACCTCCCAGCCATGGAACCGCCTCCTCAGAGACTCTGTAGAGGTGTTTGAGCCACTTAGATGTTGAGGGTACTGATGAAGGGGTAACCCAGGCCGTCTTGGTGACTTGTGACAGGAATGTTGAGAATGAAATATAAGGCAAAGACGGAGCTTGCCTTTGAAGAGCATGGAACAGGGGATCATCCACATGCAAGTCTGAGGTGGAAGTGGGTAAGCCCAAAGCTGCTGCCATCCTGTTCACCATCTCTGAAAAGGAGCGTGCATAGTCCGTAGGGGACCCAGGGTCCTCAGCTTTCTTTTGAGGAGACTGCTTGTCATACACGGTATCCTCATCTGACTCCTCCAAATAATGCTCTGATAGAACTTGAGTCAACTGGACCTGGTGTCTGGGTCGTGGAGTCAGTGTCGGTGACAAGGACTTCCTTGGATCAGAAGGCTTCGGCAAAGGCATTCTCTTTGCAGGGGACTTGAAAGGAGGACGCGTCGGGACCCTTTTGATTGGAGATTTAGGCCTTCTACAAGATTCCACCACTGGCTGGCTGTGTTTGCGCTTGTGGCACTCCTCTGGAGAGAAGGGATGAACCCATCTATCCCGATCCTCTTTTCAGTACCAGGTGATCTATCGTAACAATACCATCTGGTACACATAACTGGTGAGTGCTCTTCAAAATGTCAGTAAAGTCTGGTCCCCAATGGTACCGGTTGGTACAGAGGCTCCTTGGGTACAGAGCATCGTATCGGTATCGGTCATAGTGGTCCCATCACTTGTCTCCATGCCACTTTGAGTCATCGTCCAAGATCTGGGAGTCAGAAGATGGAGACCGAGAACGACGTGGTGATCTGGAAAACGAATGTGATGGGCACCCATTCGAGTCTGGTTCCGATAACTTCGATTTCTAGCATCCCATGGGTCTTGGTACCGGCGATTTCGATTTCGAGTGTCCCATAAGTCTCGGTACCAAAAGCTGTCTTGATTTCAGAGAAGGAGTTATTCTCAATACCAGTGTCGGGGACCTGCAAGGAGATGGTGTCAGGGTCCTGTGAGGAGTCAAGAGTATGGCAAGGTGTCAGGGACCATTGAGGCATCGGTGAATGGCAAGACGTCAGAATCCTGCAAAGGGACTTTTGTGTCAGTGGAGATCAGGACCGCCAAGTCGAAACCGATTGGGACTGGGATCAGGACTTTCCTCATCTAGCTGACCTAGACGGGGACTGTTGTTGTCAGGACCTGGATCGATGCCTTGAAGGCAAGCAGGATTGAGAGTCTGAGTGCGATCGGATCGAGATCACCTGAGACTGTGATTGGAATCGGGACCAGGATTGGTGTCACGCTGCAGAACCGGAATCCAACAGCAATCCCAAACGCGAGGTCCTGATGATCCTCATACCAAGGGATGATCCGTCATCTGTTCTGGTCACAACATAAGTAGACTGTCATGTCAGGGACGTTATCGCCAGCCTTCTCTTCACTGGTGGTGAAGCCGAGGAACTCGATTTCGATACATCCTTGGAACCCTTCGATTTCAGATCCTGTTGTTGTTTGCTCCTCTTTCGCTCCCAGGACTGGCCTCTCTTGGAAGATTCCTTCCTCCCTATGGCCTTGCTCCTTTTTGCTACCATCTTCAATACTGACTCCTTTGTTACCAATTTTGTCCCAGATTTGGTATTGGTGGCACAGGACCGATAGGTACCATTGTCCCTTGCTCTTGTCATCATTGGAGCAGATTTCAATGAGGCCTTGGTCAGTACCGAAGCCGAGCCTTTTTTGGAGGGCTCTTCCAGAGTTTTATGGACGGATCCCAAACCCGAGGCCTTCTCTGGGACTGAGGCTGAGAGTGTCTTTTCATAAAGAATAGCCTTAAGTCTCTTGTCTTTGTTTTTCCTGGCCTGTGGGGTGAAGGCCTTGCAATGCTTACATGACCGAACATCATGATTTTCTCTAACATGCGAGGCATTTGGAACGACCATCAGTTTCGGTCATTTTTGCGAAGCACTGGGAGCAATGTTTGAAAAACCCAACCCCAGACATCTTCAAGGAGAACAGAAGGAAGGAGAAGGCACAATACCATCTACCACAAAGTCAGAAGAAGCAGGTTCAGTCTCAAAGGTTGAGGACGACGAGAGCCAAGTCCACAGTCGAATCCGAGTCAAAACCAGCAAATCCGATATAAAAAACCAAATCCGAGTGGAGGAAGCTAAAGGGTAGTCAAAATCCAGTCCAAAGTCAGAAGAATTTGATCAAAAACTGCAATTTGGAGGGGGAAAGGAGAACAATGAGGCTAGAGAAGTTCCTTCAGTGCTTTCCCCGTGGCAGAAAAAAAGGAACTGAGCAGTTGGTGAGAGGGGTGGGTTTATATACACCAGGGGTGAGGGGGGGCGGTCCTACCACCCCAAAGATTTACACTGAGGTGCTAGAAGTTTCCGAAGTACTCTCTGCGTAGGCACAGGATTAACCCATTGTATGCATTCACAGAGACCACAAAGAAGTGTCTCATCTTTCTTCGGCTGGACCACTGAAGTGTCCGTATGAAATTCACAGCGGCCCATAACTAGTGTTCATGAACAAGACTGATAACACAAGTAAACTAAGCCCTTTCAAAAAATAAATTCAGCTTAGGAACAGTTGAAAAAATACACTAATATGGTCATAAGTAAATTCCAATGCAGTAGGCTATCCTCCCAAAGTGATTGAAAAATAAAACTGTTATTTATATCAGTGGTTCTTAACCTGTGATCTGCAGACACCCAGGGGGCTGCAATGTATTCATGGAGGGTCCATGAAGGCTTGAAGGCTGCTCAGCCCATGTGACAGGAGCTCAGGCAAAGCCTGGCTGGCTTGGGCTGCGCATTGCTGTTCAATCTGCTCCAGCCACACACTTCAAACTTGCAAGAATAAGAAGGATAAAAGTCTTCAATCCCCCTCCAGTGCCTCTGAGGGAAGGTTTAATGGATGGTGAAATTGTATTATTATTATTATTATTATTATTATTATCATCAGGTACTATTGTTGTTGTTAGGGTTTAAAATCTTGAGTTAATTCTTGGGGGTCTGCAACAACAAATATTTTTAAAGAGAGTCCCTGGTAAAGAAAATGTTAAGAGACACTGATTCAGACAATATTAAAACCATTATCCAAATACAAAATAACAACAGCAGATTACACAACATAAAGCTAACACAGAGCTTACTATAGCAATACATACCGCAAGCAAACTGTCAAAGTCCTCATCAGACTCCGATCCTTCTTCCTCTCGAAGATCACAAGAAAAGTCTTCACAAATGACCCCATTAATTACATTACTCTAGGGGGAAAACTGAGTTTGTTTTATTAAAAACAAAAGGAAGCAATAAACCATCATTCAATTTCAATTTGACTTAATAAACTTGAAATTTAAAAGAACTAACTGGAAAGTTACATTTTCCCTGAATCTCACAAATCTCATGTTAGTCCCACAAAACAAGACTATAAGGATAATGTATCAGACAATACATTTTACTTTGGGCAAATATGTTGGGAACACTGTGCCTTTAAATCAAAGTAAAAAGTAGTTTGCATGGCTGTAAAGGATGTGGAACACCAGGTGCTAGCCCAGCATAATCACCACTGTATATCAGTCTGCTGAGACCCAGAGTTTGTGTGTGTAGTGGAAGGTGTGTTGTAGTAGTGGATTGTGTATGTTTACTGGGAATAGTTACTATTTACTGTTGGAAATTGTTGAAGAAGTGTTTGTGTATCTTGTATATATCCTGCAACAACAAGATAAAGAGCCTCCAAGGACTTTGGAAGGATCCAACCATGTCTGTGCTTCATGTCAAGGGTGATCAGTGCCAGATTGCCAAATACTACTAGAGGGTTCTGTGCTTCTGCACTCTGCTGGTTTTAGCTACTGTTAGGGACAAGCACTCTAGGCAGTGCTGTTAGTTGGTATTTCAGTGGGCCTAGTTATTGCATTTGTCACCGCATGTTTTGCAGGATGCACAAGAGAGACAACAAGGGGTTATGGGCCCAGCTGCACTAGTCTGTAACTGCCTGTTATTTTTGAACCCTGTCCTTGCAATTGGTTATTGTTCCTGTGTAAAGCCCGTGAGTCCCAGACTATTTTGTGTTGCTGGGAAGTCTGAAGGAAAAATGTGACACAGAAGAACTGCATTTGCAGTTTGCAGTTTGTTTTTCCTGTGTGTTTTTTTGCAAGCAATTAGCAGTGAGCATTTGGCTTGTGTTGAGTTTGTGCCTGACCAGAAGAAACAACCCATAGAGCAAAGAGTTTGTTTTTCATTTTTAAGTGACTTGCTTTGAAAATAGCCTGCTGATATGGCTGGAGTCACTGCTAAGTTAGATGGAACCAATTATTCTAAGTTTGCTTGTTAGAGAGAACCTGGTCAACTACATAACCAGCCCACCCACCCCCCAGATCATGGAATAATGAGCAAAGACTTGCTAACCAGAGAGCAAGAGCTACTATTATTTTGTGCTTAGAAACTGACCAGATTGTCTACGTAACCAACATGGCGACTGTGTTGGAATGCTGGCAGAGCTTGCAGGACATTTACCAGAGAGACTCCTGTGTGTCCAAGATGACTTTACAACACCAAGCTGAGAGATGGTGAAGATGTAAAGTGCCATTTGGACAAAATCAGGCCTCTGTTCATTGACTTGCAGAACAGAGGCATGCATCTCCCCGAGGCACACAAAGCCTATATAGTCCTTGGCAGCCTGAATGAGAACTGGGACTTTCTATTTCACAGTCTGCAGAGTTTGCCAGAGGTTGAGCTGACCTTGACCCTGGTCTCCGCCCGCATTTTGGAAGAGAATGAGTGGAGGGGCTTCAAGGTTGAAGAAGTTGAAATTGTTGAAGAAGTGTTTGTGTATCTTGTATATATCCTGCAACAACAAGATAAAGAGCCTCCAAGGACTTTGGAAGGATCCAACTGTGTCTGTGCTTCATTTCAAGGTTAGTCAGTGCCAGATTGCCAAATGCTACTAGAGGATTCTGTGCTTCTGCACTCTGCTGGTTTTAGCTACTGTTAGGGACAAGCACTCTAGGCAGTGCTGTTAGTTATTGCATTTGTCACTGCATGTTTTGCAGGATGCACAAGAGAGCTAACAAAATAGTGTTTAAGATGTTACATTGAACCTTTTCAATAATTTTACATTCAAGAAAGAGTTGGTAGAGCTATGTCATGGTCTGGTGATAACTTATTCCACATCTGTAGACATTTTTAGTCCCAAAGTAGAAAAAATTGGAACAATTAGATAGGTAGTTAGATGTGTATGCAAGTTCAGAAACAGCAGTATGGTCCCTTGGAAGTTTAAATTCTAACAGTAACCACAGCAAATGTAGTCTTAGTTGCTCTGTGTTTCTGCCAAATGTATCTGCTACACATCAGGGCTGTTTCTCCATAAGTGATAACTTTCCAGAAAGTAGAAGCAATTTTCAGAGAAGTCTAAATTACATCTCTCTAAGTAAAAGTAAAGCTATAATAAATCTTTCTATAACTTATACTTTTACCTGTATACTTCAGTACAGAAATTCTATCTGGACTAGTTTTATATTTAATAATATTGCTTGAAATACAATTCAGAAATTTTACCTCATATTTTGAAAATAAGATTTCCCTCATTACAGACAGAGGAGCAGAGAATTTTTGTGGAGCTGGTGTCCAAAACATTTTGAGGGAGCCTTGATGAATTTGAACCTTCAAATTAATTGAATGAGATATTTATTTAGTATGACATTATAAACACTTCATCCTAAAAACATTTTCTTCTTAAACAGAAGGTTTTACATATGTTGCTATATTCAGCTATCCAAAAGCACTGGCTGTAAACTCAACAAGTAATCATTATTAGGAGACCAAAACTGCTCCTACCTTCCAGAGATTTGTGAGGAGTACTATTTGCATTACAACTTGCTGGATGCAAAGTACTTCCCTCACCCACATCTGGTGATGTAGAATGTTACTTATACTTACTTGGGATGTCTATCAAATATCTACAAGTTATTATCCATGTTAAAGGAATAAGCAGTTCCAGAACATGAATGATTGGGGAAATTTAGCTCAAGTGCTCAGAACACTTCTCACCATGGCAGCCCTGGCTCTATTCTGTAGGAGTAGCCTGTTGTCTGCCTGGTAGAGCTGAACCAGAAAGTAATGGGTTTACCTAAACACATAGGAGTATAATATGTAAAACTCTGAGTAGCAATCTAGGCTGCAGACTGCCCTTATAAATTGCACAGGAGAAATGGAAGGTTAGGCCTTGTCTGCAAGGGCCAAATGAAACATGAGATGGCCTCCCTGCAGTTCTTACACCCAGCAGTGCAGACAATGCAGAGATTTTGTCCCGAGCCTAGTCTGAACTGTCTGGATTATGCCTGGGCAGTGTTGATGAGAATCCAGGGCAAATACCCCTTAAAATGGAGCAGACACATGATTAAAAACAAAAACAAAACAAAAACAAAAAAACACCTCACCGTTTGCTGCAGCCCTTCTGGAGAAAATGGTGAGTTCCACTACAACAATGGGGGGGTCCACACATGTAGCCCACATGGTGCCTGGCGCAGCCATTTTCCAGCTGCATTCTGTGTGTTGCATCTGCTGAGGTCACAATGAGGCGTCCAGCCATGTGACCATGGCCATCACCTCTTTCCTGACCTCAGAAGATGTAACAGGCATGAGATAGAGAAGTACCAGTTTGTGAGCAGGCCACAGGTGTGCAGATGCCCCTCCGTTTGCTGCAACACACGGGAAAGTAACAGGGGGAAAACACTATGGGCCTGGGGCTGGAATATTCCAGGCTACACCAAGGGTATTCCTGCCCATGTGGACAAGCCCTTAGCCAGTTGTACTGATGAAGCATGAAGGTTTTCCCAGAGAAGGAAGGGAAAGGTGGAATGGAATGTGAGGACACAGTAAGCCAAGGAAGCATCATGATAATATATATTTGGGCAGAATGGGGAGAAAGAGAGTGTTGTATTTTCCATCCTTATAACATATCTCAAGATAGGGCACTCAACTCAGCAAAAAAAAATTTAAAAAAAATGAAAGGTACAAATTTTCACCCCTTAAGATGTAGCAGGCCAGACAGACAATAGCAGGTTCTGTTTCAAAAGATGGGAGTTTATCAAAGGATATTACCAATGGCACATGGACTGAGCCTTACTTTCCTTCCTAATAATTCCAGTTGAGGTTTTTCAACATAAAGCTCAGCTGCTCTTTGCCACTCTGACATAGTTTTCGGTGGAGGCAAAACCTTAATTCCATCTTCCTGACTGCACTGATATACTTCAGAAATAGGAAGCCCTTCATTACAAATTCTGAAACAAAGTAAATAATGAGTAAGCTACTGGGCTATTTCTAAAACACACAATATAACAACACAGCATAAGAAAGGCCCTTTCCTGCAAGCAGCCAACCCTCAATTCCCTATGAAAGGATAGCAAGGACACCAGTCTAACCTCTCTAGGAAGGGCATTCCAGAGCCTGGGAGCAGCCACTGAGAAGACCCTCTCCCACATTTCCACCAGATGCACCTGTGTGGGCAGTGGGACAGAAAGCAGGATGTCCCCAGAATATTGTAAAATACAAGCAGATGCATATAGCAGCCCAGAGCTGCATTTACATGGCAGGTTTTATTACGATAAATTGCGCTTTAGCGCTTTTCTGCATCAGTGGTGGGTAGTTTACACGGTCTATGTAGGAAACAGCTGTATTTTGTTGCTGTTTGGTTTTTCTTGCTTTGAGATTCACACAGCCAAATGTGGTGGGGCGTGGCCAAGCATTGGAGAGGAGACAAAGGAATGCCATAGGAATGTCTGCCCTGGCCCCAACTCTGTGTGCTTAACAGCTTAGAGGCAAAGATGTCACCCTTTGCCTCTTCCCACCCCCCCAGCTCCCTGCCCACAAATCAAACTCCAAACGGAAGGTTTTCTCTTGCTTAACAGCTGATTGACAAAGGGGCCAGGTACAGGACAAAATACAGTGAGCGAAATTCCAGATTTCCGTCCTTTTGGAACAGGGGTGAATAGTTCTTAAGATTTATGGCTAATTTGGATGAGTTTCGGCAGACGAAGGTGGGGGGGATGGCCAGGCAGCTCTATCATTATCATTAAAGCCAGGCAGAAAAGGAGAGGAAGGTACCTTCGTCTGCAAAAAAGGAGGAGACCATGGAGGAGATGAATAATTAAGTGGGAAGGAAAGCAGCCACACACACACACACAGCTGGCTAGGATTCCTTTGCTCTGCAGTGCTTTTCCCATGCTAAAAGCAAGCCAGTTGGCTGGATGTTTAAAGCAAGCAAGGATTTTAAGATTTCCTGAGTCTCCCTCCTGGGTCCACATCTAGCCAGCCCACCCCTTCATCATAAGAACCAATCACAGTGCAGCTCTGCTGCAACTGTATCGGGAAGATTGCTGGTAATTCACACGGACTTGCTGTTCACACTAGCAATAATGCGCTAAGTCGCTCTACTTTTCAAATAAACCGGCAAAAGTAGCAACATCCCTTGTCACACTACATTTGGGTATTTTGACTTCCCCCTTCTGAATGAGGCAATACTGTGGCTCGATCCATGGGAACAATGAGCAATCTTAGCAGTATATTTAGGGGAATATTTGCCCGTGTAAATGCAGCCCAGGAAGCAACCATTCCAACAATAACAAGTAGAGGGAGATACAGAGTGGGAAAGCAGTACTATCTCTTTATCTCAGTACTGTTTCTGAGGAGAGAACAGAAGATGAACTGTGTTTGGGGGGCCATCCTTGACTCTTTGACTATGTTTTCTTTTTAAGGCTTGGGGGGGTATTTATTTTTGGCCATGTGCTCTCCCTGAGTGCATGCTCTTAAGGGGGCAGAGCTTCTGCTGAGTCACTGACATGCTTGGGAACAGAGCTAGCACCCATTAGCTCTATATAACTATTGCCTCAGTCTTAGGGGCTTTGTCTCTAAGGGCTAGCAGTGCTCATACTCATACCAGTAAGAGTTATTACAGTCTGAAAGGAGTGAAAAAATGCAAACTGGTGGCTTTTTTCAAAGAGAAGGTCAACACACTGCAGCTACATTTTATTATTATTATTTTAGATTAGCTGTTTTTAATTTATATTAGTTTAATATCTTTTTATGGGGAGAGTGGGGGTGGGTGGTGTTTAGGGATTTTAATCTGCATTTGTATTTTAATTTTTGTAAGCCACCCTGGTTGTTTTTAACAGAGGGGCGGGGTTAAAAAAATGTTCAACACATCAGAGAACACAAAAACTTCATGGACATAAAAGTGGGAGAACAGATCCTACAGAGCCAATGGGAAGAAACAGCCAATGAAAATGATGAGGGCTACAACAGTGAGAGAACACCCTGGAGGGGAATCACCATCAGGAGCAGACCATGCACAAGGGATTCAGAACCACCTGGACTAAGCAATCACTTCCTACATCTTCCTGAGGATAATGGTGGTGAAGGGATGCAAACTGGAGACCAGCAGCAAGATACTACATGGCAAGGAAAGAGCCAACCTAACCATCAGCAGCAGCAAGAAGAAAAGAAGGGTGCTGGTGGTAGGAAATTCATTGCTCAGGCGTATAAAAGGAATTGTGTGCCAGCTGGACAAGATTAATCAGGACATGTACCATCTGCCAAAGCTTATCAAGAACACAGAAAAGTTCTCCTTTCTTCTAATTCATGTGGCAGCAACAACACTGCAAACAACACCTTTGAGCAGATCATGTTGGACTATAAAGCCCCGAGCAGGAAAGAGAAGGTTAAAGGCACAGGTGATATCCTTGCCAAATTCTACCAGTGAAAGATAAAGAACCACACAGGGACAGGAATATACTGCAAATAAATGACTGGCTATGCAGATGGAGAGGTCAACAGGAGAGGTTTGGCTTCTGGGACTGTCTTTACGATGAAGTACTACTGGCTACAGTTGGGCTATGCTCTGTAAAGACTGGGAAGAATGTCTTTGGCAAAAAGCATGGCAAATCTGATCAAGAGGGCTTCAAACTAAATCCTTGGGAAGTTGGAGATGAGAGAATAGGAGCCACAGTAAAAATCACAGTAGAATAAAAGATGAGAACAAACAACACTTCAGATGTCTATACACCAATGGACAGAATTTGGGAAACAAACAAGACAAGCTTGGAGACCTAGTGCAGGAAGTTAAATATGTCTTTACAGGTATAACAAAGTCCTGGGATGACTCCAAAAATTAGAATATAATAATTGAATGATACAATCTGTTCAAAAGGAGTAGATGGGGAAGAAAGGGAGTGGGTGTAGCATTATATGTCAAATTCAAATTCACGCATACAGAAATCCACATGAGTGATCAAACTGGATCAGTGGGGAGCATTTTGGTAAAATAAATGGGGGGAAAATAAAACAACACTGTGGTAAGAATTTACTATAGGCCACCAAACCAAGACAAGGTGGTGGATTATTTTTTAAAAAAACAAATCTCAGAAATCTCCAAAAGCAAGAACTGGTGGTTATGGGGAATTAAATTATCCTGCTATCTGTGGGAGACTATCTCTGCTAAGCAGATTCCAACAAATTCCAGATGTGCCTTGCAGATAATTTCCTCTTTCAAAAGCTAGAGAAAAGAACTAGGGGGTCAGAAATCTTGAACTTGATCCAGTTGGTCACTGGAATAAAGCAGTTGGTACTTGGGGGGTGGGGGGTGAGCGACCGACCATGTAATACCAGAATTCATGACGGTGGGAAAGACGAAAGTGTTCTCTCTAGGCATCTTCTAGGTCCTCCAGCACGACTCTATGGCATGCATGAGCCAGAAGTCATTCATTTTAATTGTGTTTGCTATTATCTGCAGTTTCCGGTATCCATGGTAAATCCGGGAACGTATCTCCCACAGATACAGTACTTCAAAGTCCAGTGAAATAGTAAGTACAGTGGCCCCTCAGTATCTGTTGGGGTTTGGTTCCAGGACCTGCCATAGATACCAAAATCCGTGGATGCTCAAGTCCCATTATATACAATGACATAGTAAAATGGCATTCCTTATATAAAATGGAGAACAGCAAGGTTTGCTTTTGGAATTGCCCCCCCCAAAAAATATTTTTGAGCAATGGATGGTTGAATGCATGGAGGCAGAACCATGAATACGCAGGTCCTACTGTATGCATGAGTTTTGTAGGACTGGTATTATTGCATGAAACAGAGCTTTTATGTGTTGAATTAAACACATTTTTAAACAAACAAACAAAATGAGAATACAATGTAACTAGAAAAAATGCTTTTCTGTCTTAATGGCTATAATCCTATACTCATTTACTTGAGAACAATCCCCTATAGGATTTTTAATGTAGCACAAATGTGAACTAACTTACCAACTACCTTACCAATGTTTGTTATTATCAACACTGCTTTCTAAGCAGTGTAATAACATCTACAGTTTAGTTTTAATGTACATCAGATTTCTTGCACTGCATTTTCCTCTGACCTTGTTGCTTATAACTGTCTTCAACCCTCCTTAAGTGTAAATCTTCGTGTGTGTATGTATGTGTGTGTGTGTACACAAACACATACCCCTGCCAAGTGAAGAGAACTCTTCATGTAGTCTGATCAAATCTATTCTAGTCTACATTACGTGATTAAACTTTGATCATGTTTGGTTCTAATTGTTAAAAAATAAAAAAAATAATAAAAAAACCAGAAAAAAAAGTGGAGATCAAACTGCCAGTAATGTTAGATTTATGCTGAAGAATGAAGAACAATGACACAAGCACTAACTTTTCAGAAGGCTACATCTGAGTCACTATTATTTTTCTCAATACATGCTGACAGTGACATCTACTGGTGTTTCGTAAATCCCCTCACTAGAAATTATAGGCAAACATTCTCAGTTTCTGCAAGTAAATCATCATTTACCAGATAGACAAATATCATTATTATCCATGGACCTAATGAATTATCTCCACAATGTGTTCTCTTATGGCAGCTTTATAATTATTCTTTCTGTGACTTTGATTATTTTTGTACTATATTTGCTGGTAATGGCAAGTAACATTTGATCATGCAACAAATAATACAAAAGTGTATTTGACATGAAAATGTTGATTAGCAAGTACAGTTGTCACTTCATATTCGCTGGGGTTGGTTCCAGGAACCCCACCCCCATGGATACCAAAATCCATGAATACTCAAGTCCCATTATATGCAATGGCATAGCAAAATGGTGTCCCTTATATAAGATGGCAAATCAAGGTATGCTTTTTGGATTATTATTTTTTAATAAATATTTTCAAGCCGTGAATACTTAAATCTGTGGATACCAAATCTGTGGATATGGAGGGAAAACTGTATGTATGTCACATGAAATGTGATTCTCTGCAATCAATGAGAGGGGATCATATCTAATCATTCTAAATGTACCACATCTTGAACCCAGCCTTATCATCTGCAACTTTTGTATGATTTATTTCATGCTGCTGAAAGCTATTACCGGGCTTCCTGTTCATGACACAAAACAGAAACACAACATTCTCCAATATGGCAATCCAGTTTTTAGCAAAGTATGTTTTACAGGAGTACCCTCGTCAATTCTAATTATTATTATTATTATTATTATTACCCCACCCCTCTGTTAAAAACAATCAAGGCGGCTTACAACAATTAAAATGCAACAATGCTGACTAAAATCCCTAAGCACCACCCACCCCACCCTCCCCCATAAATAGATATTAAACTAATATAAAATTAATTCTCCTACAAATCTCAGCACATTTGCTGCTTTATAGCTTCAGTACCAGAGACTGGAAAAGTAATAGATAGTACTATACGTCTGTGAAGGGAAAAGGAAATAATGCACCAACAGAAGCATGACACCACCACTGATATGGCTCTCCAGATCATACAATTAGATATAACTGTCTACTAACTAAATAATCTTCCATTGTTCCAAATCTACAGTACCATCTCCTATATAGAGGACATGAAGCACAGGGTAAGCGTTTATCATCTAACTGTGAGAGCAATGAGTAGTACAAACAGTTCTATTGATGAAACAAAGCAATCTGTATCAGTTGTCACTATTTATGACTCATTCTTCTTTGCAGAATATGAGCCAGAGCACATAAAGCAGAGCAAACAGAAACTGCAGACAGAATGGCAGTGAAACTCCCTACGTTAAACAGTCTTTATTATAGTGTCTCTACAATAAGGACTGATCCAAAAACAAAATTTTGGGAAAATTGCCAATAGGAGTACAAAAAAATGAAAGAGTACTTAAGTCAGGGATGGCCAACATGGAGTCTGTGAGTCACATGTAGCCCTATCACCACCTGTTTTGCAGTCCCTGTGACTACCAGCACTGCTGAATTTGCTCCTTTGCCAAGGTAAAAACAAAGCATGTAAGGAAGGGTAACAGGAATATGACTGCTTTCCCACACACTTTGATTTAAAGGAGAAAGTACTTGTTTTTACCACTACCACTGAATTTTTAAATCACTGCTACATTTTTTTAACAATTGCCAATGTTTTTTTTAAAAAAAACACTGTCTTTCACTTTAAATTCAAACTTTCACTTTAAATGTAGACTGAAATGATTTTTTGTTCTGTTTTGAAAGCACCAGCTTTTATTATACAAAACCCAACCTGAAGAGTTAAAAGCTATGAAACCACTCCAATCAAAACAAAATAAAAACTCTGCTGCCACAAAACATGCAACAACTACAGACAACATAATAGAACACAGAAAAATCCTCTCATTGTGCAACTAGCTGAAATATATTTTTAGAAGTCATATAAAATAGTAATCTATAGTCTGAAACACTAAAACCTTTTTCTTTAAGTGTTACATTCTGATAAAAATGTACATATCAGCAGGATCCAAAACAAATTGGATTTACCTGATATCATATTGTATGAGAAGATAGCATCTCAGTTTGATTACTACTGCAATGAGCATATAATGAACCAGCTGATCATTTTTCAATTACCATACTGTAAGTTAGGTGAATGATAAAATGATCAGGTGATCTGTTCATGCTACCCACAGATGAAAATATATACTGAACTATTTTAATGTTCTTAACTGCTGTCAAGTCAACTTTGACTTATGGCGACCCTATGAATGAGACTTCCAAGTCACCCTGTTACCAATAGCCTTGCTCAGGTCTTGCTAACTCAGGGCTGTGGCTTCCTTGATTGAGGGCTTGTCTACACTAAGGAAATAAACCAAACGTACCCTGGACCTGGTGTGATGTGTCCAGCTGACGCATGCAGTGAATCCACATTATTAAGCCATTAATCTGGTTTAAGAGAAACCATAGGCAACTCAGGAGTGCCTATGGTTCTTTTCCTGTCTGGACAGCTGGATCAGATTCAATTTTGCCTGTTCCAGTTGTCCACACACAAATACAATGCCATCTCCCTTACCCTGACCTAAGTAGCACAGGGAAGGAGATTGATCATTGTTAGAGCCGTCGCCGCTTCAGCCTCACTGGCGAAGCAGCTCCTTGCAAGATCCTGGCTGGCATCGTTGCTACTGCTGAGATCAGACTGGATTGCCAGTGTAATCAATGAGGAGGGGGTAGAGTGACCCCCTCTTTGATGATCACACATCTGGACGCCCCATGCCTAGCTGGCAAAGCAGTGGCAGCAGCAGCAGCATGGGAAACAAAGGGATGGGCCAGCAGGCCCAATGTGGTGTCAGCCCAGCTTACCCATCTTGACTCTTGATACAGATTCACACTAGGTACGTGTGGCCACCATTGTGTTGAATCCGGGTCCAGTCCAGAGCATAATGCTCCAGACTGACATTGGATTAAGGTGCCAGTGTAAATGACCCATGAGCCTATCCACACGTAATGGGGTCTTCCTCTTTTTCTACTGCCTTTTACCTTGCCAAGCTTCATTGTCTTTTCTAGTGAGTCACATCTTCTCATTATATGTCTAAAGTATGATAGTCTCAGCGTAGTCATATTGTTTTCTAGGGAGAGTTCAGGCTTTTTTAGCCAAATGTTTTAATAGCCTACTGGAATCTATGCTTCTTCTTCATGGTCTCTGTGAATTTACACAATTGGGTAACTCTGTGCATGTGCAGAACAGCATTTGGAACATTCTAGAGCAGTTAGGTTAGATTTGTGGCAGTAGCTCCACCCACCTATGGTATATAAATACCGAACCTGCCAAAGTCACCTCAGTTCCATGTCCACCACATGAGCAGCCTCAATGAAACCAAGGAACAGCAGGACACAGGAGGGGAGAATGGGTGGGTTTGTGTGATTTCACAGATGACCATTCAAAGAACTACAGTTACAGGTAAGTAACCTGTTCTCCTTCTTCATGGTCTCTGTGAATTCACACAATTGGGAGATTAGCCAGCTAGACCATACAGGTAATGGGAGAGAAACCAATATAGTGGCTCAGCACAAAGAAGAACAGGTTACTTACTGTAAGGTCAGGTTGCTTACCTGTAACCATAGATCTTCGTGTGGTTTTCTGTGAATTCACACAGCTGGGTAATTCCTGTGCCTGCACAGAGCACTCGAAACCTTCTAGAATCGCTAGGCAGATAATTTTTGGCAGTAGCCCCGCCCATCCCAACAGTCGCTCTGAGACGATGCTGCCTATTCCCCTCAGTTCCATAAAGGATGCCACAAGTGGCAGCATCAATGAACTTAAGCATAAGGCAGGACATAGAGGGAGGATGGGCAGGTCTGTGTGAATTCACAGAAGACCACTTGAACTTCTATGGTCACAGGTAAGCAACCTGACCATCTTCTTCGTGGTCTCTGTGAATCCACACAGCTGGGTAGACTAGTAAGTTTTACCCCTAGGAGGAGGGAATGTCATGTTAACAACTCACACCCAGCTAATGAATCAATAAATAAATAGGATGAGGTAAATCCATTAAACCAACATCATGTATTAATCAAAGCATCAGAAAACCAAACACACACTAGCATATCAGAAAAGTATAACCATGTCATAAGAAACAACTCAGAAACACAACACCTTTAAGAGCACTGTTCATTGAGTAGTTGAAAGAAGGACAGCTCTCCCAAAAGCAGCATCAGTTCTTGACCTACTGTCCAACCTGTAGTGAGATATAAAAGTCAAAGGGGAGAACCAAGTCACTGCCCTGCAAATAGTTTCAAGTGGTACGCCTGAAAGAAAGGCAGTTGATGCCGCTACCACCCTGGTGGAATGTGCCATTGTGATGGCAGTGGTTTCCTGGCCAGTTCATAAGAGAGCGCAATTGTGGATACAACCCATTTGGACAAATGTTGTGGACAAATCGGTTCACCTTTCTTGCTCTCAGAGTATGCAACAATCTCAGGGTTGTTCAAATCTGAGTAGTCCATTTCGTGTAGAATGCCAGAGCGCACCGGACGTCGAGGGAATGTAGTGCGCACTCGAAACCAGCAGTAGGATTCTGCATCAGAGTTGGTAGAACAATAGGCTGATTGAGGTGAAAGCTAGAAACAACCTTAGGCAAGAACAATATATCAGGATTCAGGACCACATTGTGCTTGTGGAACACAAGATAAGGGAAGTCAGAACACAAAGCACAGAGTTCACCTGCACGCCTGGCCAAGGTGATGGCTACCAGGAAAGCTGTCTTCCAAGACAACAGACAGAGGTCTGCAGATGCCAGAGGCTCAAAGGGACTTTTCGACAACTGTGACAAAACAAATTCAAGGCTCCAAGCTGGTATCAGGTCAGCTACCGGTGGGTGAGATTCACATGCCCCCAGAGGAACTTTTTCACTAGTGGGTCTCAGAATGGGAATGGACGCCCCAGTGCCTGAAATTCGACCAAGATAGTGACCAAGTAGCATTTTAAAGAAGAGAATGAGAGTCCAGAGTCAGGTAGGTGAAGCAGGAACTGAAGAACAGTGGTGACTGTAGAGCTCGGTACGGACAGATTCCGTTCTGACAGAAAGGATTCGAAGCGCTTCCATTTGTACTGATAAGACCATCTTGTTGATGGGCAAAGGGATGCATCGATCACCACCTGAACCTCGGGAGGCAAGGTGGACGAGGAACCCACAGGGTGATTCTCCACACCATCAGTGTCAGCGTGTGTAGATCTGGGTGGCGCACCTTGCCCCCTTGAATTGTCAGGAGGTCCGGTCAGGGTGGTAAGTGGATATAGCGATGCCAAGCCAGATGCAGAAGCAGACTGAACCAAGGCTGTCGAGGCCACCACAGTGCAATTAGTATCACGTTGGAGTTGTCTCTTCTCAGCTTCAAGATCAACTTCGTGAGCAGTGGAAACGGTGGGAACACGTAAAGCAGCGAGCCAGTCCACTGGAACAGAGACCCCTTCACACAGGTCCGAGCACAAAATCATCAACACTGGTTGTTCATCGCCGATGCAAAGAGATCTATCTCCGGGAATCCCCACCGCCTGAACAAGACCAGGGCTTTGGTACAGTGCAGCATCCATTTGTGGATGGACAAATTCAGAAGGCTGAGTCCGCCAGCAAGAATGTTCTCCTGTCCCAGGGACTGTAGGGAAACCTTCCTCCATACACACCAGTTCCAGATCTTGTCGGTAACGAGCAGGACAACCTTTCCTGACACCATGGATTTGAAGGACCTCCACGCTTTCTGAACTGCTATCAACTCCAGAACGTTGATATGGAGCTGGTGATCCTCCACAGACTACGTACCCTGGACCGCAAACTGGTTGAGATGAGCCCCCCAGCCAGTCATGGATGCATCGGTGGTGATGGTGAGTTGCAGCTGTGGAGGCTGGAAATGGAGGCCTGCCAGAATGTTGTTGGGAATCAGCCACCAATCCAAAGACTGTTGTATAGCCCTCGGCATGATAAGCAGCTTGTGTGGAGGATCGGTGAGAGGATTGAAAACCAAGAGGAGCCAGGATTGCAGAGGTTGGAACTGGAGTCTGGTCAAAGGAATAACGGCTACTGTGGAGGCCATATACCCGAGTAGAACTTGCACAGCATGAGCAGAAATCCATTGGGAACGATGGCATCAGTGAATCAGGAGCTTGAGAGCATCGAAGCAAGCCTCTGGAAGGCGGGCAGTGGCAGCCATCCAGTTCAGGTGTGCACCAATGAACTGGACAGGTTGAACTGGATTGAGATGGGATTTCTCCATATTCACCACCAGTCCCAAGGAATCGAGAAGGCTCAGGGTCATAGCAATGTCTTCTTGAAGGTGGGCTCGGGACTCCACTACCAGAACCCAATTGTTGATGTACAAAAAGACGATCACTCCATGTTGCCAAAGGAAGGCCAAAACGACAGCCATGCATTTTGTGAAAACTCATGGGACCGTCGCAACCCTGAATGGTAGGACATGGAACTGGAAGAAGGCCTGCGCAACCTGAAAGACCAGAAAGCGTCAGTGGTGTGGGTGGATTCCCACATGGAAATACAGTTGTCCCAAGGAACTTCCGGTGGTGAAGGAGTTGGGGAGAGTCAGGGTTTCGGCGAGCTTCTGAAGCCCTGGCGTTTAAACTTGGGAAACCCCCAGCGTGTTACCAAATTTGGGGGGCGACTGAGCTAAAGGGAAAAAAGCAAGCAGAGGAGGGGACAGAGACCAGTTTGCCAGATCAGATAAGTGGAGGGGAGGGGGAAACCCCAAACCCGGGATGCAGAGGATCTGAAGAGGTCGACGCCATTATCACACCCGAGTTTATACCGCCGCAGAAAAGCGGCAGAGCAATGCCACCACTTTTAATTTGTATTTCACTAAGCTGCAAGTAAGCTTTGCTGTGTGTTTTTTGTTTGTTTGTTTGTTCATCAAACAAAAATCCTGAGAGGGAAAAGTTGCCTTCTTAAGTGAAGCGAGGAGGGTCCGAGGGAAGGTGGTGAAAGTGAAAGTAGTCCTCGGCATGACTCAGAGAAATGGGAGGTGGAGGATTGAAGCTCTAAGTCTGTAAAGTCTGTAGAAATACTGAGAATAAGATTTAAATATGAACTAAAAAGAACAAGAATTGAAGAAAGGAAAAGAAAGAAAAAAGAGAAAGAGAAGGAGAAATAAGCAGCTTAAAGGAGTGAAGCAGCAGACAAACAGAGAAAACGGAAAGTATAGAGAGGAAGGAGTGGGTGACTCCAGACAAGCTTGAAGCGAGATAGCCAAAAGAAATTAGACTAGAGGGTGAAAGAAGGAGAAAGAAACTAGAGGAAGGGAAATTTCAGAAAGGAATAAGAGTCCCTTGGGAATAGCAGTCAGAAAGAAGAAGAAGAAGAAGAAGAAGAAGAAGAATCTAAAGAAAAGTTAAGAAGCTTGAATGAAGAGGAGGAGAATAAATCTAAGGAAAGACTTGAACTAGTGACTGAAGAAAGAGAAGAGAAGGCTAATTCTAAGGATGTATTAAAAGCGTAATTGTATAGAATATACACTGTTAGATGTTAAGGATAAGATTTAAGGTTTGCCAAATGTATGAGATGGTATATTTATGGGAGATAAAGCCATAGATATTGAATATAGTAGATTAAAGTTATAGGTAACTATAAGAAAATCAAATAAATTAATTAATTAAGTTAATTAAAGGGAACAATAAATTGGGCATGTAAAGAAAGATTCCAAAATTAGTAAATATTACCACATACATTTAATATAAAATTCAGGTTGAATAGTGGATGAATTGTCAAATATTGTAAGAACAATGAAGGAATTGATGATGAATGTGAGGATTGATTGAATGATTTTGATATAATGATGAATTGAGAATGAGTTGTGAATTAAATGAACCGGGGAATTTATCTGATGAAGGGATGAATTAATGTTATAGGTAATTGATGAATTTATTTTGATGAAATTATATCATTTAAAAATTGATATCAATTAATTTAATTGACTGATGATTTGTAAGCAGAATATCAATGAACTGTAATATTAGGAAATATTAGGAAATTGAGGGATTTGGTGAAGTGTTGCATCTTGAATGGATAAATTGTGGAATATAATTAGTTTAAGAGAAGATATATTATGGATATTATAAATTTATAAAGTGGTTGATATATATAGATTGTTCTCAATGCAGAGTGATAAAGGTGCAATTAGTAATTGAAAATCTGTATTAAAACAAGTGACTGAACTTAAGAGGGTGGGGAAAGAAAGAAAGAAGAAGAAAGAAGGGAAAAGGGGGGGGAGAAAGAAAAAAACTGGTAAAAAGTTAGGAAGAATAAGAAAATAAATATTATAAGGGAATAAAGAAGTACTAAGTGTAAAGTCCAGAAGAACAAAGCTAATTAAAAGACAAAGAGGGAGAAGATAACAAAGAGTATTGGTTATAAAAGGGGTAATATGCCTGTAACGAGGATGGCACAAATGAAAACAATGGCACAAATGAAAACAAATATACCCGGGTCTAGAAGATCATCAATAGAACTGTCTACAAAAATAGGAGATACAAGCCAATTACTATTACAAGAATTTTAAAAATTAAGTAAGGAATTATGTGAGAGTATGCTTGCATGTATGATTGTGTGTATGTATGGGTTCCTGTCGATCCTAGAGAAGCAAGGCCTTAAAAGACCCAAATAAAATGGATGCTGCGCAGAGCATTGCTAAGAGGTGTATCTTGGAAGCCGGACCGAGAAATAAAGAAGACTTGGCAGACGAAGCGAAAATGTTAACCAAGCAGAACTTGAACGATTTTACTTGTCAGCTTGGCCTGTGGAAGTTTGGTACAAACAGAACTTCCCAGTGGACTGCTAGTGGACTGCTGACCATGCATAACATAGACAATACCAGCTGTCGGCATGATTGAGCGAGTTCTTTGCAAACACAGAACATACCGTGCTCTGCCTAAGGAACTGTTCTAACCTGAAAAGCCTGCCTTTCTCAAGGAAGGAGATATAAGAGCTGGGTATAAGAGCTGGGACATTTTCGGCTTTGCTTTCATGGTTCCTGAACCCGCAGCAACGGACCATCCGGCCTTCGTGGATCACTGGATTCAAGAGGGTCGTATGTGAGTATGTCTGTGTGAGAGTGTGTGTGAATGGAAAAGAGCTCTTGATACTTAATTGAATGTTTAATGTCTGATGTCTAAATAATGTATACATGTATAGTGACTGAAAACCAAATTTGGTCTCTCTGTGCCTTTTTGCCTGTCACTTGTCTTGGAAAATCTTAAACACTACCTGATTAAAAGGACCTTTATGTGGTCAAAAGTGAAACAAAGGAATTAAAAGGGGAAATAAGAGCTGATATCCAAACTCAATTGGACAAATTTGGGAGCCAGCTGGAAACAGTTACAAAGGATATGTCAAAATTAAATAATGAATTACAAGAACTTCAAATAAAAGAAGATAAACTAGAAAAAAGGAACAAGACATTAGAAGTCAAAATAGAACAGGAAAACAAACAAAGAGTATACCAGGAAATAAGAAACAGAGCAAAATCCATAAAAATTAGGGGGTTACCAGGAAAAAAAGGTGAGGATTTAGCAGTAAGGGTGATCCCGGATCTTGCTGATTTTGTAGGTTGGAACCCAGAACAGATGGACATTGAGATAGACAAACTGTTCAAGGTGGACTCTGGGATTGCAAAAAAAAAAAAAAAAAACCTCCCACGAGATATAGTAATATACTTCATAAGGGAAAGAGTGAAAGATCTGGTGATTCAGCAAGGATATAAAGATAAACTTGTGTTAGAACACGAAGTTAAGATCTTTAAAGATATTCTCCCTCAAAATCTAAAAAGAAGAAAAGAATATGGCTTTGTAACTCAGGTATTGAGGAAACACCAAATAACTTATAAATGGAATAGAACTGAAGGGATTACAGTTACATATAATAACAAGACATATTTAATAAATCCAATAAACAAAGCAAAAGATTTCCTAACACGATTACAGGAGGAAAAGAGAAGGGAAGATAAAGAGAAAAATAAAGAAAACAATTATGAAAAAAGAGATAAAGGAATAACAGAACTTGGAAATAAATTAAGGAGAGAAGTTGCATCTATAGAAGGTGTAATCAGTATGCATTTCAATCTGTTGTACCTCATCTCTGTCACCACTATGGAGAGGAGTGGGAAAGGAGAAAAAATATAGAGCATGGTCCCTGTCTCCTAGGTTCCTCTGCGAAGGGGGCTGCCTTGAGCAGTACAGACGGCATTTGGCATTCTTCTGGGTCGCAAAGAGGTCTATGGCCGGTGTTCCCCCTTCTCCGAAGATGGCACTCAAGACGTCCATCGCCATGGATCATTCATGACAATTACCCTTGGCTCGGCTCAACAAATCTGCAATCTCGTTCTGGTTCCCTTCCAGATTTATAGCTGTCAGGATTATTTGCCTGGCCACAAACCAATCCCACATCTCTACTGTCAGATCCAGGAGTCTTTGAGATCTGGTCCCCCCCTTGCTTGTTGATGTAGAAGACCGTGGTGGTATTGTCTGATACAACCTGAACCACCCTGCCCTAGAGTGATGACTCGAATGCTTTCAGTGCCTTGAACACTGCTAAAAGCTCCAGAGCATTGATGTGTAATCTGCTTTCCCTCTGTGACCAGAGGCCATGGACATTCAGACTGTGGGAGTGCACTCCCCACCCTGTCGTGGATGCATCTGTGGTCAAAGACCTGGGTGGCTGAGGGGTCATGAAGGGCATGGCACAGCACACATTCTCCAGCTGGGTCCACCACATCATCAATGCAAGTATGGGGTGAGGCACCGAAAGCATCATGAAGGGGTCGTCCATGAGTGGACTGAATGTTCAGAAGAACAAGGCCTGCAGCAGAAGCATCCATAGTCTGGCGAAAGGGTAGATGCCATGTGACCTAGAATGCGATAAATGAAGTGTGCTGTTACTCTTCTCCGGGCAATGCAATGGCGTACCATGCTTTGTAGCACATTGAACCTGTCCTCTGGAAGGAAAGCCTTGCCCTGTGCAGAGTCCAGCTGTGCCCCAATGAACTTTACGAGTTGTGACAGTTCCAGAAGAGATTTGTCTAAGTAGACCACAAGACCTAGATCTTCAAGTAAGGAAATGGTCATAGCTACATCCTTCGCTACTTTTGCCCTGGTCCCAATATCAGCCAGTCATCCAGATATGGGAATATCACCACCCCTCTTGTACAGAGGTGAGCTATTACTGGTGCCATGCATTTGGTAAAGACTCTTGGAGCTGTACAAAGGCCGTATGGGAGTGGTGTGAAGCGGTACATGCTGGAACCAACAGCAAATGCTAGGAACTGTCTATAAGGCTGGGCTATTGCAATGTGGAAGTATGCGTTGCGAAGGTCAATCGTCACGAACCAATCTCTGACCTGGAGGAATGGGAAGATGGAGGAGAGGGTGACCATTATGAACCGCTTGGCTAAAATATAGCGGTTGATGCCTCGAAGGTCCAGAATAGGATGCAGTCCACCATCTTTCTTGTTTACCAGGAAGTAATGGGAAAAGAAGGGTTCCTTTCCTTGGTGCCGAGTGATATGCTCTATAGCCCCTTTCCTGAGCAAAGTGTTCACCTCCTCTCTGAGGTGTACAGAGGGGGGTGTGGATATGAAGGCCCCCATAAGGGGAAGGCTGTAGAACTCTATAAAATATCCTTTGAGGATGATACTCAGGACCCAGGAATCTCATGTGATCAGGCACCATCGATGAAAAGTGGCGAGAAGCCCATTTGCTGGTGCTCAGATAGTGGGTGTGGTAGAAGGGGAGGGGTAGTCAAACTCACTGTCTAGACAAGTCCAGCTTCTTCTGGAACTGAGACTTGGATTTTGAGGTAGTTGGGAACTTCTTTTGGTACTGCAGATACGCATGGGTAGCGTGTTGAGAGAGCTTCGTCGACGGACTGTGTCTCCTGCAAAATGTTGGAGGGTATCATTTGCTGAGAAGGCACGACCTAGAGGCATGGCTAGGAGGTGGTATGCCAAAACGTTTTGCAGTTCTCATTTTATGGGTATGCTCCAGCTTCGTATCTATGTCTGCATGGAAGAGGCCAGCCTCATCAAAGGGAAGGTCTTCAATCACCCACCCATCTAGCCGTGGAGGAGAGGCCAGAGGAGCGCAGCCACGCATGACTGCAGACTGCTATGGCATTTGCAAGAATCTTCCCGGCACAGTCTGCCACGTGTTTAGCTGATTGCCGTTGGTAGTTGGCTAGAGCGAGGCCATCATCTCTCATATTATGAACCAAGTCGAGGTCTTATTGTGGAATTTTGTCCTAATACGGAGAAATGGCATCCCACAGGTGCCTCTGATATGCTCCCATACAAGCACTGTAGTTGGTGATTTTGGTAAGTAAACAGGCCAAGAAGCAGAATTTTCACCCAATGGCATTCAGTTTCTTACCCTCGCAGTCCATAGGGGAAGAATGAACCCTGTGCAACATGCGCATCTGGGCCGCACTGACAATTATAGAGTTTGGCTCTGGGTGCGAGGCTAGCCATGAAGCCACATCCTCAGACACCTGATAGAGGTGTTCCAATCTCTTGGAAGTGGGAGGGACAGAGTAGCCCAAGCCAACTTGACAATCTGAGTCAGGAAGGGTGAGATAGGAATGGAGGTTAGCAGAGGGGCCTACCTCTGGAGATCTTGAAAAATGGGATCATCCACATAAACATCTGGCTGGGTAACTGTCAGGCCAAGTGATGCTGCCGTGCGATTCACCACCTCTGCAAAAGAACGGACATTGTCCGTAGGAGAGGAGGGTCAGTCTGTGCATCTTTCCCATTGGGGGATGGTTTAGGAGATGGAGTCTCGGAGTGTGAATCGTCTGAAGCATGATTTGGGGTCCTTTGGAGCGCTGGTATAGGTGGTCTAGGCTGCCCCTCTGTGTCCAGTGTTGTCATCTTATGAGGGTCTGCAGCCTTTGACGAAGTTGGCACAGGAGGTGACTGAGTAGATCGTAGAGGCGTCCACTAAGAGCACTGGGAGCACAGGGTAGGCTGCTGTGGTACCTGTTTCTGTGGAGACCTGGACCTCTGTCGGACATCCTATCTCTGCCAGGGCGAAGCAGCACGATCTGGTTGATGTGGTCTCAGATGCTGGTATTGTGGTTCTTCTGATATCTGGGCACTCCCTTCTCTATTAGGCGGTACCGTCTACCGTCCTGTCCATCCCAGAGGTAGTGTGGCAAGAAGTCACGGTGGTACCGTCTCCCGTATGGTCTTGGAGAGGGTTCGTCAAAATAGAAGTACCGTGGATCCAGCTCCCAATAGTACCAATCCTATGGATAGCCCCAACAGGGAGGAATTTCGTAATGATACCGCTCATTTCTGTCCCGGGACCATTCATCTTCATACCAGGGGGAGTCATAGTCCGTATACTGAGAACTGAAGATTCACGGACACGGATGGGGGCAAAGGAGATCTGGAGTTAGAGTGGGACCATGACCTCGGTACTGGAGTTCTGGAAAATGGTCATGGGAAAGGTGTCCTTGGTCTCTCTGGTACCACCTTCAATGGAGGGTGGCATGCAGATCCATCTCCAGAGCAGGACCGTGACCAGGGCTCAGGGCTCTGTCGGGAGCGCGACCGATGTCATGGAAAGATTGAGCGGGATCATTACTTCGACCAGGAATGGGACCGATAATGATGAGCAGAGATCGAGCAGGAGTGGGGCTCTTGTGTTCCCTGAGAGACAGACCAAGAGTGAGACCATGGTCGAGGCCGTGGGTGAGACCAGGAGCGGGTCTGTGAACAGGACCGGGAGCGAGACCGGTCAAGGCACTATACCACAGAATCCAAAGCTGGCAGTGATTTTGATTGCAATATCTGGATGATCTGGAGGTCTAGTGAGGATTCATCTGCTACTCCATCTGATGCGTAAGCCACCACTGTCTCACGGTGCCACTATGGCAGCGGTATGGCAAACACCTCTTTACTGAAGACGGTGTCAGGGTAGCCTCTTCTACTTTGCCCTCTCAGTTTAGGATCGTTTGATGGGCAATCCGAGTTCTTGGGCCGCTTCCTTTCTCAGGACTGTCCCTTTCTAGGGGATCTCTTATCCTCCTTTGTTTTGGCCTTCTTTGATGAAGGCTCTTTCACCATCTTCTCCTGTTGCCCAGAGTCCAGTACCTTTCCCGATGGTACCACTTTACACTTGGTCTTTGAAGCCCCTGTATCGCTCATGTGGGGCTTAGGGGTACCATTGTCTCGAGCCCGAGTAGACATCGGGGTGAGCTTCGCAGTCGCTTCAGAGGAGGACAGTACCCCTGTGGAACCTTGTTGTGTCAGTTCCTGGGAGTGGGAGTGGTCCCAGAACCAGCAGCCTTTACCAGGGAAGAGGCAGAGAGGGCCTGGTTGTAGAGGAGGGCCTTGAGCCTTTTGTCTCTGTTTCTCCAGTCCTGGGGGATGAAAGTCTTGCAGTGCCTACATGTTTTAACATCGTGGAACTCTTCTAAGCACAGCAGGCATTTAGAGTGACCGTCAGATTCGGTCATCTTTCCGTCACACTGGTTGCAGAACTTGAATAATCCTGCACCAGACATTTTTTCCAAGAGTAGGATTCAAAAAGGAAGAGTACAGTACCATGGTCAGAGTGAAGTCCAGGGTCCAAAACTGAGTTCAATCCAGTCCTTCAGTGTTCCTTCAGTGCTGCTCACATGGCAGGAAAAAAGGAACTGAGCAGTTGGTGAGAGGTGGGGGCTTATATAGGCTGGGGTGAGTGGGGCGGAGCTACCGCCCAAAAGTTTGAATTGAGATTTCTAGAAGTTTCCAAAGTGCTCTGCGCAGGCATAGGATTAACCCATTGTGTGCATTCACAGAGACCACAAAGAAGAAAAAAGAATACACAAGACACACAGAATGGTTCAAAACCAAATGATTATGTATTGGAAGCTGAGCTGCATAGGACAGGGGGGAAAAAGTGCAAAGCAAGTGAAGGCCACAAGGCACATCAGTCAAAAAACCCATGAAGTCATAGGGTGGGTGTACATTGCATTACAGAAAGCAACAACATGAGCACATATTACCACCAGGTCATAACCATGAAAGATTCAGAGTAATAGAACCATGAAGTCAGCATAGCATAGGCATTATAGTTACCGAATTGTGTGATTTCACAGATAACCACTCAAAGAACTAGTTACTGGTAAGTAACCTGTCCTTGCCATAAATCTTCCCCAGAGGGGCAGATTCTTGTCTCTATTATCATGTTGAACTTTAAAAAAAAATCTTGAGTTTCAAAGCATAGACCAAACTCCGAAATAACCCACTCCATGCCCCACCACTGTCCAACTGCAAAGTCAAAAGATAGATGCAGAATTCTCCAAAGTTCACTACATTTACAAAGCACAGCACCACGAAAAGGATTCCTAATTCCTGTTTTGATCATGAATATGAAAATGAAATCTTACTAATACTTTTTCCTCCTCTCTCCATCTCCCTTCATCTGCAGCCATTTCTTAACCAGCATCTCAGAGCATCAGGCAATGCTCAAGCTGTGGCTGCCTTGCAATTGGTATGGGATTGAACAGAGTGGTGTATGCCACTGGCAGACAGTAATGGCCCTTGCAATGAGCAACAGCTAGTTCTGAGAAGAGAAAGAAAACACCTAAAAGCAATGCACAAACATGTGCTGGAAAAAGAAGACAGAAGCCACTGCATTTCAGTATTAGGCACCGGCCCTCGTGGTCTCTTCCAACTCTGCAATTCTATGATTCTATGGGATGGAATAGGCACACACACATGAAATTCATCCAACTGCTCAGCATATAAATATAAGGAAGCCCTGGTGGTGCAGTGGTTAAATGCCAGTACTGCAAGTCACCACACTGCAAGTTCGATTCCAGCGGGCTCCAAGGTTCACTCAGCCTTCCATCCTTTCGTAGGTCGGTAAATTGAGTACCCAGCTTGTGGGGGCAATTAGCTAACATACATTGGAAACTGTTTAATGCAGTGTAGATATGTAAATAGCTATTGCTTAAAAAACAATTTGTAAGCCGCTCTGATAGCCTTGTGGCTGAAGAGCGGGGTATAAATAACTAAATAAAGAAAAAATAAAGAAAGTTGCATGAAAAGGTTCTTTGTACATAAAAGAAACATTAATGCATACATTTATTACAATGCTCTGCTACCCTCAAAGTCTATACAAAATATTAGCTTTTCCTACCTTTTTCTTTCCCTCTTTTCCTCAAGAGCTGCAACAGCTGGGAAAAGCTCTTCTGGTTTGTAGCAGCCAAGATTAATTGGTGGCAATAAAATGTTATGGCCTCTTTTGTCTATAGTATGGTGTACTCTAGACACAAACTGCAGATCAACAGGTAATACGCATGTAGGACAAGCTGTACATAGGAGGTGAATAAGTGGGTAATCCACATCCCTGGAAAGAAAATAAAGTTCAAGTCAACATTTTATCCATTTAAATATTGACTATAAAGTTACTGCTAGACTGCTCAGTCTTATAAATGTTTATTCAGAAGAAAGTCTCATGCAGTTCAACTGTGATTATTTTAAGGCAAGTGCACATAGGACTGAAAACTTATTGTTGTTGTGTATCTTCAAGTCATTTCTGACTTATGGCAACCCTAAGGCAAACCTATCATGGGGTTTTCCTGGCAATATTTGTTCAGAGAGGGTTTGCCTTTGCCTTCTCTGAGGCTGAATGTTACTTGCCCAACTTCCTCCATGGGTTTCCATGGCTGAGCAGGAATTCAAACCCCATTCTCCAGAGCCTTAGTCCAATACTCTAACCACTGGCTCTCCTGAAGACTTAACCATGCTATAAATTAGAAGACCTTACTCTCTGCACAAGTACTGATAGCATGTTTCCAACACATTTTAGATTTTGCATACTACCACTACAACTTCCACATTAGCTCAACATCCCATCTGCATAGAATATTTCTTTAGAAAACTTAGATAAATTTGGGTGCTGATCAGATCCATATTGGTTTAGCTTCAATCTGGAATCATTTCAGGCTCAAAGCCTATAAAATAGTTTTCTTATCAAGACTTCAATGAAAATGAACTGTACAGATATCATTTACAGTAATTTATATTCTTCAAAAAGATTCTGGATCAGAGAGAGTAGTAACACCACTCGGCTGACCATCTATTATTTTATTGTGGTTCACACTGTCAAATATTCCATGGAGCCAACAATTCCCTTCACTAAGAAATGCCTTACTTTTTAAAAATTGCACTGTGATATCAGTTGATGGCAGAGTGAGGACTTCTTGCTCCTCAAAGTGCATACACACAAACTCACTCTTCATTTAAGAAAGACACTGCAAACAAAAATATACATTTCAAGTAAATTTACTTTTTGTTTTCTGTTCTTTACAGTGATAACTTGTGGGCTGAGCAGGAGGGCACCTCCTTCTCACAAATGCGGGGATGGGTTCCCCTGCATGGTCTATGAGCCACCTACAGTTCCTTCTGTACAAAGGTTTCGTGTGTGTACTTTATTTATTTACTTACTTATTTCATAAATTTTTAACTGTTTGGACTCTCCTTAGAGTTCTGGGCTAAAAGCCAAAACCAATACAATCTGCTCAGTATCACTATTATGCATTTATATTTGTACATCATTAATTAATTACAATGGTTGAGAATTGTATTATTTCAGAATCATAGTTAAGGGGCTATGATGTAGTTCCCTTATGAATCAACCTCTAAATGTATGTTACATTATGTCTGCACCAACAGCTCAGTCTCCCACAAGCAAGAGATTCATGGGAGAGATAGGAAAATGTTATATAGTCATCCCTTCACATTCGCAGGGGTTAGGGGCAGACAACCCCCACGAATATGAAAAAAAGCAAATAAGAAATGAGCCTGCAGGTGAGCGGCTTTCCACCCCAGTCCCATCCCAAGGCAGCAACGGGCTTTGTGAGAAGCCCTTTGCTGCCTTGGGAAGGGACTGGGGTGGAGAGCAGTTGGGAGGGAGGCTTTCCACCCCGCCTTCCCAAGACAGCGACGGGCTTCGTGAGAAGCCCCTCACTGCCTTGAGAAGGGCTGGGGTGGAGAGTGGGAGGAAGGGAGGATTTCCACACACACACCCTTCCCAAGGCAGCGACGGGCTTTATGAGAAGCCCCTTGCTGCCTTGAGAAGGGACTGGGGTGGAGAGCGGGTAGATGAGGGAAGCTTTCCACCCCCCTTCCCAAGGCAGCGACAGGCTTCGTGAGAAGCCCTTGGCTGCCTTGAGAAGGGACTTGGGTGGAGAGCAGGCGGGAGGGAGGCTTTCCACCACCACCCCTTCCCAAGGCAGCAACAGGCTTCGTGGGAAGCCCTTCGCTGCCTTGGGAAGAGACGGGGTAGAGAGCAGAGGGTCAGGCAGCTTTCCGCGAATAATTGAAACCGTGAATGTGAAAGCTGCGAATGTGGACGGGCAACTGTACTCTAATAAAATAAGTGTTTGAATAGTTAAATAATTTTTGACAGATTTTATTCATATAATGTGAATATTTTACAAAATACGCTAAAATACATTGTAGGTCTATAATATTTTATTGGCATAACAATATAAAACAGATTCTTATACTATGCAGAACTGCAAAACAGTATTCTGATTTGGTTATTCATTGTGGATTATCAAAATCTACTTCATTAAAGGCTGCCACAGAGCAGAATGCTAAAAAGACAGATAAATAAAATGAAATAGTACTGAATTCATGCAGTAGGGAATCATTGTTAAGTATTCAGTATTTAAATTAAGAGAGTACTTTTTGAGGCCAGAATGTTTATGGTGGTCTGTGAAATAAATTTTATAATGAATGGTAAAAACGACCATTTCATTTCTTAAGATACACATCTTACTTCAAAACACAATCTTCTAGCCAATCTCTTTCAAACAAGAAAAGTTACAGTTTTTCACCTCTGTCAGTATAGTTGTACAAATTTAATTAAATAAACATGGCTACCCATTGAAAAGCTGCCTCTCAGGAACTGTTAATAGTTTGCCTTTTATCTAAGAAAATAAGTTAGACCGTATCATTCTCTATCCCTTTGCTGGGTCTCCAGAAGAATTCATTTAACAGACAAAAAAGGAAACACTCCTAACAAAAGCTAAAATATTTAGAGCATGTTGCAGGTAAAGGTGTGTGTTTTTACAGCACACACTCTCCTTAAGCAGTCTATTTATCATCCTTTGAAAGAGAAGACCAGAAAAACCAATACTATGTGTGTGGCCTACATTAACCTCACTTAATGCACTCAGTAACTCACACACACACACAAAATGGTGCTTTTTCTGAACCATTCATAAACTGACAGTAACGTTTTACTGAAGTAAAATATTCATTGTCTGTTGTCATTATTTGTTTTAATATATAATCTTGCTAACCAAATGAACTTAAAGAAATGCAGATAAGCAATGGCATGCACAGAGTCACTTAAATGCCAATTTGACTGTTTCATAAACTTCAGCATTCTTTTCCTGTGAGTTTACTTTCAGTTACTTAATTGAAAGTAATATCCATTTACAAACTTCAGCCCTGCCATAAAAAGGCTGTCTTCCGTGTCCAAGAAACCTTTCAGGGCTTGAAGCACAACAAACACTAATAATTAAAGCTTTTTTCCCCTTTACATCAATAAAGCAGTGAAGGGTAACTCAGGATACTCCAAAACTAGCTTTACCATAAGATGCTGCTGTGCACAAAGAGTGCAAAACCAAATGAAAAGCTCAGCATAAAGAAAGCTGTACCAGGCAAATCATATAAAGGTAACCTAATAGCCCACACATTTAATTAAATGAGTTTCACAGACTGCAACAAAACTTACTTTCAGACAAACATGCTTCAGATTCCCAACTAGATGACATATTTAAGATCTTACTTAAAATGTGGGCACAGAATGAACAAGAGAAATTGTACACATACGTAACAGCCTACCAGAAACAGGACAAATATCTGCATGGAATATTTGTGAACTTTACATATAACAGGATAAACATTTTCATCTATCCTAAGGACTATAATATAGCCACTAAGACAAGGGGTGGGCTAGAGCTGCTGGGAGTTTTAGGTAATATCAGGAGGGCAATGCTTTGGCCACATTTGGACTAAGAAGTGAAAGATTTCCAGAAATATGCACATACAGAGACAGAAACACACACACACACAGAGAGAGAGAGGGGGGGGAGAACGTTTATTAAGCATTCCAGATATTTGATGCTTTCTGCTGGGATCCAAAACTACTGCTAACACACATGCAAGAAGCTTAAGCTTACCCAGTGGAATGTTTGACCTTTTTCCTCTTTGAACATCATCTCTATTTCAAAAACAGTGTGAAATGTTGCATGAGGCATGCTGTTCAAGAAATAAAATTCTGACGCCTCCTTGAGTTCATAGAAATACTTCTGTGGCTTTTAGGATCCTGATTTTTCCCCCAGATTATAACCAATATACATAGATAATAGAATTGAACTACAAAACAATGTATTCTGAGGTGACCTAGAGGAATACCACACAAGCCTTAAAAACAAAATGCATCAGGAACAGGATTGAAATTGACACGAAAATCACTACACAACGTCGGCTGAATTCAGTGGCCTTTCCATGTGTATTCCATGACAGATTCATTTATTTCTCTTAACGGGGATTCTGCGTGAATAAAAGCCTTAGTGATTCCAATCCACCTCATTTTGTTGTATAGAAGAACAGCAGCAATGCTGTGACTGGATGATGTAAAAACACGTCAGTGGAGGGAGCATGCCTGCTCTACCCAAAGCTCCCAGAGGTTTTGCTTCTCCAGCTTCCCTGGCATTCAAGTTCTGGTGGTCAGTGCTCGCTCCCTGCAAACTCACAGGCCAACTTTTAAACCTCAAATTTGTGAAATTCAGCAGTAGCTAAATTTACCAATGTAGTCATTTGGCAATACTTGCATTTAATGCATTTAATTTAATCTTTTCTTCCTATTTAAAACACATGTACTCCTTGTGCTTTGAAAACCTATTCCCTTGCCATCAGGGCTCTGCTATCAGCCTATGCAAATTTGGAGGCTGTGGGCATTTAAAGAAACAGAGACCTGTTTTGCTAGAACATCATGAGTTCAAACCTGCCTTTGGGAAAATTTTAATTCCTCCATTTATCATTTTAAGATTTTTAGAATTTTGTGGGTCCCTTTCCTTTCTTACTTGGCAATGCAATTAAAATCCCTTTTTGCTCACAAAGGGGTGATTAAGGGGGAAAAGTCAAGCAGTTGGATGCAATGTATGAACTTCGAAAAATGCCACCTTGAAGCAGGAAAATAGTTTCAAAACGTCTGGGCCAGAATCCTGTATCAGCTTCTTAGTTTATTGCCTTAAATAACAAAAATAAGTCTTTGGGGACAGGTAGGGGGGAGAGAGGAGGGGGGAGGAATTTTTAAATGCTAAAAGACAAATTAACCGCAGGCGAGATTTGAACCAACAACCTCTTGTGTATAAGGCAAAGACATTTCCTGTTTGCCACAGCAGCTAACACTGGCTGGCACTGGAGAATTCCCTGAATAGATGGATTTAAAAGGGGTTCATGGGCATGCAAAGTAGAGGAAATGATGTTTTTAAAGATGTAGGGAGGGGGGAAAGAGGAGATCGTGGGGAGGCATGGTTATCATGTGTGTGGTAACAGTCCTCCACTTTTGAAACATGCCATTGCATTGCAGAAACAAATGTCAGACTATATGCAGTAGATATGGTTTCTATTCCACAATGCATTCACTATCTTTTGTCCCAGTTCTGCCACTCTGAATATGCCTGTTGTGGTATTCTTCCAAGCACCAAGTGAAAACAGAAAAGGCATTCAATCAGCACTGAAGGTAATGTTATATAGACCCAGGGCCGGTTTAACCAGTCTGCCAAATCAGCATTGGCGGGGGGCCCACAAGTCAAGAGGGCCCCCTAGTGGTGAATGGTGATAGAGAATGGATTTGCTCTTGGTACTAAGTTGTAATTTGGAGACAGTCCCTGCATTGCTGTGAGGCAGGAGAAGGAGGAAGGGCGGGGAGAGAAGCTGGTTGTGTGGGTGAGTGACTATGACTACTAGGGTTGGTTCCTCAGGGACCCACGGGGAGGGGGGATTTTAGGGGGGGTGCCATGCATGGTGGGGTGGTTATTTTACTTTTTAACTTGTTGCTGGAGTCAGAGACTCAGTGGCTGCTGCTGGGCTTCTCCCTGCAGCGTTGTGTTGTTTGCAGAGAGAGGCTTGGTACTAAGTTAGGGGGGGCACTGAGAAGGTGCCTGACTAATACTGATACTGTAATTTGGAGACGGTCCCTGCATGAGCTGGAAGGGGGAAGAGAGAGAGAGAGAGAGAGAGAGAGAGAGAGAGAGAGCATTTTCTCTGAGACATAGAGAATGAGAGATGGGAGATAAAACTCACTGGGATTTTTGTGTGTGTGCACATGTGCTTTCAAGTTACCTTTTGACTTATGGTAACCTCATGTACTACAAAAATAAAAATAAGTTGTGGGTGTTTATTCAGGACGCTAAGTTCATTGAGAAGTAGTGGTGATATAATTCCTCCATAAGTGGTATGTTCCTCTGCTTAATTAGACAGTGGCTAGTTTGATTCATGAGCTACCTTATGTATTCTTAGTTTTAGCATAAACCTAATACCTAAAGCAAAATCAGCTGCACTAAATAGCATGAAGTGTACATCTTCTAGACTGTTTTGCAAAGTTGAAAAATGAACACAGAATTCACACACATCATATTCTTTAGGTAAAGGCTGTAAATGTTTCAGTTTCTCTTACCATGGCAGCACCTTTTCATTGCATCAGACACAGTGCATTTTGATTATATTTCTTATTTAATATATGTTCAGATAATCAGAAACATTTTTCTCTCTGCACACATACAGATGTAATTATTACAGTAGCAAAACATTCATGTTGTGGTTACTTAATTTTTGTCCTCCTCATCCTTTCCATCCTATAAATCACAAAGTTGGAAGATACCCCCAAGGGCCATCTAGTCCAACCCCCTTCTGCCATGCAGGAAGACTCAATCAAATCATTCCTGACGGATGGCCATCTGGCCTCTCCTTTAAAACCTCCAAAGAAAGAGACTTCCCCACTCTCCCAGGCAGCACCGTATTCCACTGCTGAACAACTCTTACTGTCAGGAAGTTCTTCCTATTGTTTAGGTGGAATCTCTTTTCCTGTAGTTTGAACCCATTGCTCCGTGTCCTAGACTATGGAGCAGCAGAAAACAAGCTTGCTCCATCCTTAGTATGACATCCCTTCAAATATTTTTAAACATGGCTATCATGTCCCCTCTCAACCTTCTCTTCTCCAGACTAAACATGCCCAGCTCCCTAAGCCACTCCTCATAGGGCCTAATGGCTTCCAGACCTCCTGGTCACACACCCTTCTCTGGACATGTTCCAGTTTCTCAATATCCTTCCTGAATTGTGGTGCTCAGAACTGGGCACAGTACTCCAGGTGAGGTCTGACCAAAGTAGAATACAGTTGTCCCTTAACAGTCACTGGGGTTTGGTTCCAGGACACACACACCCCGTGAATACCCAAATCCATGAATACTCAAGTCCCATTATATGCAATGGCATAGCAAAATGGTGTCCCTTATATAAGATGGCAAATTCAAGGTTTGCTTTTTGGATTATTATTTTTTTAAGAATATTTTCAAGCTGTGAATACTTAAATCTGTGAATGCTAAATCCATAAATGTGAAGGGACAACCGTACAGTGGCACTATTACTTCCCTTGATCTAATGATGAGTCAATTTGTTATTCAGTTTTCTTACCCACCCTGACATCCCAGCCCCATATCTATAGTAACATCTATAATAATAATTGGCAATATTTAATAATTTGGTCAACGTGTAGCCTTTAATAAAAACCTGGGAAATTACTCATCTAGCAAACCCAAAGACATGCACAACAGGGACCCTTTGTGGCTATGGGTGCTGGGGGTGCCTTGGGTTTCTAAATGGCACTAAAACCTCATCCTGCTTGTGTGTGTCTGTGTGCGTTTGCCTTTCAATAATTATTAAGGTGCAGACGGGCCCATTTATTTATAAAGGGGCAGGTTTGCAGTTTGCAGAAGGAACGTCACACCCTTCCTGCAACCCGGCTAAAAGTGGAGCATATCTTTCTTCTGAAATACTACTTACCTCTTGAAAATAATTTAGCAGCAATTTATTTTTTAAAAAAATGCAGAGTGGCTGATGGGAAGGGGGTCTGGTATATAGCTTTCCCTGACACTGGGCTAAACATAGGGGCCCCCCAAAACAAACCATTGCAGGGGGCCCCAAATTCCTTAAACCAGCCCTGTATAGACCTTAGTCTGTATTCTTTGGGAGTGCAAAATAAAACAAAAATAGTGCTAAGAAAGAGTTTGCTGACTTGTAAGGAAAGCTTATTTAATTATAACTGGGTTCCTTCAAGGGCAAGGAGGGGATTAAGCCAGATTTGTATTGCCGTTTGATAAGCTATGCTGTTTTGCTGGTTGCTGTTGAGGAAGGTGGCTGAGGGAGAAACAACAGTTGAAAGCAGGTGACAAACAGCCAACTAGACAAAACAGTAGGCACTCATGTAGTCAGATGTACTAGAGAAGGACAGGTTGCATATCTGTAACTGTAGTTCTTTGAGTGGTCATCTGTGAACTCACACAATTGGGTTTTCCTGTGCCTGCACAGTGACTCTTTGGAACCTTCTAGAATAGTTATGTAAGGTTTTTTGGTGGTAGTCCTGCCCACCCAAACAGTCTACCTCAGCAGTTCCTGCTCATTTTACCTCAGTTCTAAGGATGCTGTAGCAGCAGCATCCTAATGTAACCAAGAGCAGGACACAGATGGGAGGATGGGTGGATTTGTGTGAGTTCACAGATGGCTGCTTGAAGAACTACTGTTACAGGTATGCAAGCTGTCCTTCTTCGTGATCTCTGTGATTCACACAATTGGGAGACTAACAAGCTTCCTGAACAGGAGGAGGGAGTGTCATGCCACACCAAGCACATAATAGAGGCAAGGTACATAGTATAGGAATAAACAAACAGAATACATTTATTGCAAGGTAAACAACAAAACAGCCCTCCAAAAGGCTGCATCAGCCCTAGACTTTCTGCATCACCAGCATCTCTAGGGCATTGATGTGGAGGAGGCACTCTGACAAGGACCATGTGCCATTGATGAAGAGGTCATTGACATGAGCCCCCCAACCTTGAAGGGAGGCGTCTGTGGTGAGAGTGACGTGTGGTTGGGGAAGTGAGAAGGGCACCCCAGCCTGAAATTTCCAGGGTTGAGCCACCATAACAGAGACCTGTCGATGTAATGCAGCATTATGAGGTGTTTTCTTGGAGAATCTATCAGAGAGTCAAGCACTGACAGGAACCATGATTGAAGAGGATGGAATCGAAGCCAAGCAAATGGAATTACCGCTATGGTGGAAACCATGTGTCCGAGAAACACCAGGATGAACCTGGCAGGTAGCTGGTGAGCCTGACGGCATTGGTGAACATGCTGTGTCAAGGTGTTGAACCTGTCCTCCGACAAGTAAGTGGCTGCTGAATTCAAATCCAAAAGCACAAAATGAATCGAATTGTCTGAGTTGGTGAAAGGAGCGACTTTTCCCTGATGATGATGAGACCCTGGGAGCCCATCAATTCAAGAGTGTAGGTGACATTGAGAAATAACTGACAAGAGTGGGCAACTAGAAGCCAGTCGTTGATATATAGGAATACCACCACTCCGTGCTGGTGCATCCATGCCACCACAACCACCACCACTGTCATGCATTTGGTAAATACATGGGGTGCCATGGAGAGACCAAAGGGGAGCACTTGGAATTGGAAGCCTCCGCCCCGACCTGCAAGGCAAGGAAGCCCCTGTGTGAGGGATGGATTCCAATATGAAAATAGGCATCTTTCAGGTCTATTGTTGGGAGCCAGTCCCCACCTTGGAGAAGAGGCAAGATTGTTGAGAGGGTCCACATCCAAAAATGTTTGGGGACAATGTAAGAGCTGATTCACCTGAGATCTAAGATCAGTCAAAGACCACCATCCTTCTTGTTCACAATGAAGTACGTAAAAAAAAAAAAGTATCAGTGAAGTGATGGCTGAGGCACTGGCTCGATGGCCCCCTTTGACAAGAGGGTATTGACCTCATCCAGAAGGACTGGTGATGGAGAAGTTACATGAAAGAAACCTGTTGGTGGGTATTCCTCAAACTCTATCGCATAACAGTTTCGAATGATGTCAAGGACCTATCGGTCGGTCGTGATGGTAGCCCAAGAGGTGTAAAAATGAGCCAGACAGTCCCTCAAATGTTGTTGGATTCAGGAGAAGGCAAGGATTGCAGTCAAAGACACCTCTTAGACTGGTCCTGGGGTCATTTCTTGAATTGTTGATGGTACCTAGGTGTCAAGGACTGGTGTCTCCCAGAAGAGGTGGAGGCCTGGGATGGGTACTGGGTTCTGCATGACAAAGGTAGGCTGAAAGAACAGTGACATCTGTATGAAGAACCTTGCCAAATAGACCAGCTTCTTGGTGTGTACTGTGATTGAGGACATACCATATTTCTTAGCTATCAAACATATCTTCTGCATAAACTTGAGTTTTTCATCCATGCTCTGATGGAAAAGGCCAGATTTGTCGGACAGCATGTCCTCTATAGTTACCCATGCCTGTGCGGAAAGGCCAGAAAACCTCAGCAAAGCATTCCTCCGAAGGACCATGGATCCACCCAGCATCTTGGCAGAACAGTCAGCAATATGGCAGGATGAGTTAATCTGATGACCTGTCAAAGAGTGAGCCTCAGTCTGGATGGCCATGGCGAGACACTTTTCTAAAGGGAATTTGTCAAAGAAAGATAAGACCTGCTCCCAAAGAGTCTGCTGATATGCGCCCATGCAGGCTGAATAATTGGAGATACAGAGACTCAGTGCTGCCAAAGAATAGAACTTCTTCACCATGATGTCCAGTCTGCAACCTTCCTTATCTACAGGAGTGACATGTGATCGCTGTACCATACGGGACTGGGAGGCCTCCACAATTATGGAGTTAGGCTTGGGATGCTCAAGAAGCCACTCCATGTCCCCTCCACTCTGAAGCTGACCCTGTGTCCACTTGGACAATCTGAACAAACCCTGAAGGAGATGGTTCTTTAGGGGGGAATGGTACATTCTTCACACTGTAGGAGCCTGAGATTTACGTGGGGCATCCTTGTCAGAGAGGTGCTTTGAGTGCTGCTGCTTCTTTTTCTTCTCTCCAGGACATTTCATCTGGGAGAGAAGCCCCTGGAACCAAAAGAGCCTGAGTTGTCTGAGGCCTCAAAATGGAAGACATACAGGGCTCAGCCAAGTGGGGCCTGGAAGCCAAGGTAGAATCCTGTGGGTTTGCCTCCTCAGGTTCGAGGGACGAATCTGAGTGATTCCACTTCTCTGAAATCAGACAGCCCAGTTCAGCATGCCTCTTAGATGGAGAACGACTGGGGGTCAACTAACTCAGATCGTTTGGTGGCACTGACACCATGGCAGATGGAGGCATGGAATGCTTCAAGGCCTGCTCATATAGGAGGGCCTTAAGGCACAATTGATGGTTTTTACATGCCTGCGGGATAAACACCTTGCAATGGGGATAAGTATTTACATTCTGCCCCTCACCCAGGCAAAGAAGGCAATGGAAGTGGCCATCACATCCCAGTAGTTTAGCCTCGTACTCAATGCATCTTTTAAAGGAGGCAGCCACAGAAGCCATTATGAGAAGTGTAAGACAACCCAAGGTCATTACCAGAGGTCAGAAGCTGAACTCAAGCCAAGGAATGGGCAAAGAATATCTGCAGACACTCTGAGTTGATAAATCAATAATGAAGTACCAAATCCAAAGGGGCAAGAAAGAGAGTAGTCAAAGAAACAGGCCAAGTCTAATAACTGTAGAGAAAGACAAAGATGCTAGAGAGGTTCCTTAGATGCTTCTGATGCAGCAGACGAAAAGGAACTGAGGTAAAATGAGCAGATACTCCTGAGGTAGACCATTCGGGTGGGCAGGGCTACTGTCAAAAAGCCTTTCATAACTGTTCTAGAAAGTTCTGCAAATGCACTGTTCAGGTGCAGGAAAACCCAATAGTGTGAGTCACAGAGATCATGAAGAAGCAGCTGCAGAATGCTGTAGAAATTGTCAGGACTGTATCACTGGTTACAAGTCTATTGGTGTTAAAAGTATCAGTACCACAGACATGATAGGTATAGCAAGCACCTCAAAAACAGATATTGAAAGAGCAATGAGGTGTGTCAAGTCTGGAGGCCTGGAGACTGTCAAAGTCATCCTTAGAACTCAGCTGGACATCCCAGGGCAGATGAGAATACAATGAAGGAAATCTGTAGCAACCGGGGAGGGGGGGGGACTTAGAGACTGATAATGGTGGAATTAAAATGGAAAGAAATGCTTGCAGTAAGAGGGACTCTTAGATGAACAACAGTACTCCTAGACAGAATGAGTCAGAAGAGATAGGTTATCTAGCTCCATTTCATTCCAACTTCAGACCTAATGGATGCCAACAAGGCTTTGGTTGGCTTAATGGATGCCCTATACCAGGAGCTGGATAGGAGAGCATATCGCTGTTGGTTCTGCAGGACTTCCCCACAGCTTTACCAACTATGGTATCCTTCTGGACTGACTCACTGCAATGGAAGGACAGGTTGCTTACCTGTAACCATAGATCTTCGAGTGGTCTTCTGTGAATTCACACAGTGGGTTACTCCTGCGCCTGCGCAGAGCGTTCAGAACTATCTAGAATCGCTAGGCAGAACTAACTTTGCAACATTTTGGCGGTAACTCCGCCCATCCTAGCAGTCCCTATATAGGCGCTCCCACCTAAACCCCCTCAGTTCCAGAAAGAGCAGCATCAGGAACATGGAGCATATCACATATAACAGGACACAGAGGGGAGGATGGGCGGGTCTGTGTGAATTCACAGAAGACCACTCGAAGATCTATGGTTACAGGTAAGCAACCTGTCCATCTTCTTCGAGGACTAGCAAGCTTCCCCTACCGGAGGAGGGGTGTCATGCTAAGAATCTTGATGAGGACAAGGCTAAGATAGTAGTCCTCAGCAAGGGTACAGGCATTCAGTGAACAAGAGCCCAGAACAAGAAACTGAGTAAGCATGAAAATCAAAACATTACAGAGTAGCCATGCATTTCAAGGAGTTACTGCACAATACATGAATAGCCAGTCACGTCTGAACATGAGGAAGGCCATACCAGGTACAAAAAAGGAGTCATTGGATTGAGGAGAGGAGTACCACTCTCCAAAAGGCCACCTCAGTGCAAGACCGAGTGTCAAGTCTGTAGTGTGAGATGAAGGTCAAAGGGGTGGACCAGGTAGCTGCTTTACATATGTCTTCCAACGGGATCCCGGAGAGGAAGGCGGCTGAAGTGGAGACAGACCTGGTCGAGTGTCCTCGAACTCGAGAAGGCAGAGGCTTTCGGGCAAGTTCATAGCAAAGTGAAATAGAGGAGACGACCCACTTAGACAGTCTCTGTGGAGAGATGGGATTCCCCAGCCTTGAATCGGAGTAAGAAACGAAGAGTCTAGGAGACTTTCGATGCTGGGCAGTCCTTTGCACATAAAATGCCAGTGCTCTTCTGGCGTCCAGGGTGTGCATGGTTCGTTCAAAGTCATCTTTGGGGTTCTGCATCAAAGCAGGAAGGACGATAGGCTGATTCAAATGAAAACTAGTCACAACTTTAGGAAGGAAGAAGAGGTCAGGCTTGTGCACCACTTTATGCTTGTGGAACACCAGGAAGGGGGTGTCAGAGCGCAGGGCACAGAGCTCTCCAGCCTGAAGTGCTGAGGTGATGGCCACCAGAAACGCTGTCTTCCAGGAAAGAAGCCGCAAATCGGTAGTGGCCATGGGTTCGAAGGGTTTCTTCGTGAGCTGTGACAATACCAGTTCAAGGCTCCAGGCAGGGGTGGGTTCAGTCACCGGGGGCTGCAGATTGCTGTACCCCTTAAGGAACTTCTTTACCGTTGGGTCCTTGAAGGGGGAAGGCATGCCCCTAGCCTGAAGCTCCGTAGATACGCCAGGTAGGTACGAATGGAGGAGGCCAAGAGCCCTGAGTTGGAGAGGTGCAACAGAAATTGGAGAATTATCGGTGTCGAAGCGGCGACCAACGGGACATCCAGTTCAGACAGGTAGAATTGGAAATGTTTCCATTTGTAAGAGTAGGAATGCCGCGTCAACAGTCGAAGTGCTGCGTCAATCACAGCCTGTACATCTGCTGGAAAGCGAGGGACCAGGTGTCCGTCCGGTACCGATGTGGCTCCTATGGTAGGATTCTCCATGCTGTCAGTTGGAGCATCTCTAAGTCCGGGTGTCTGACCCTTCCTCCCTGGAGGGTGAGATGGTCCAGGCGGTGTGGAAGATGCAGAAAGTGATGGTTGGCCAGGTGGAGGAGAGGAGCGAACCACACTTGTCGGGGCCACCATGGCGTGATGAGAATCGCATTCGACCGGTCCCTGCGCAGTTTGGCCACCACTTGAGTGAGGAGCGGAAACGGTGGGAACAGGTACAAGAGGGGACCGGTCCATTTGAGCAGGAATGCGTTGCCCTTTGATCCCGAACTCCGATCCCGAGAACAATACAGACAGCATTGTCTGTTGTCGGCTGTCGCAAATAGGTTGATGTCCAGTGTTCCCCATTGTCGGAACAGAGTCCGGGTTACTGACCGATGCAGGCTCCATTCGTGTACAGAGGAAGAGGAACGGCTTAGTTCGTCTGCAAGAGTGTTCTCCTCCCCTAGAAGATGGATGGATTGGAGGAGAATTCCTCTTTCGATGCACCAGTCCCAAACTTCCATGGTAAGGCTGAGAAGAGGCAGAGAACGGGTACCCCCTTGCTTGTTGAGGTAGTACATTACCATGGTGTTGTCCGTGACCACCAGAACCACAGAGTTCGTTACCAGGAGTTCGGATGCCTTGAGAGCTTTCTTGACTGCAAGGAGCTCTAGTAGGTTGATGTGAAGCCGCCTCTTGTCGGTAGACCATGTCCCTTGTATCCAGTAGTTGTCCAGATGGGCTCCCCAACCGAATGTCAACGCATCTGTGGTAAGGGTGAGATGCGGCTGAGGGGGCTTGAAGGGCATGCCCGACAACACGTTCTCCGGGTCGAGCCACCATTGTAGGGAGCACTGAACCTCCCGGGGCATCGTGAGGAGGGTCTCCGGGGGGTCTCAAAGTGGATCGAAGGCTCCCAGAAACCAAGACTGGGGGGGCTGCATTCTGAGCCGAGCGAACTGGGTGTCGGATGTTGTGGCGGACATATGTCCCAGGAGGGTCTGTACCAATAACGCTGACACCGTCCGGGATCGACGGCAAGGATGGATGGAAGCGCGAAGAGAAGCGAAGCGGTCTGTAGGCAGGCGGGTGATTGCCGATGACGAGTCCAGACAGGCCCCGATGGATTGTAAGGAGCGAGTGGGCTGGAGGTGGGACTTCTCCATGTTCACGATTAGTCCAAGTGAGTCCAGTAGTACTAGGACAAATTCGACGTCGAGGATCAGCTGCTGTTGCGTCCGGGCCATTATCAACCAGTCGTCGATGTAAGGGAATACGACGATGCCCCGCTGCCATAAGAAGGCCGCCAACGGTGCCATGCATTTGGTGAATACCCTCGATGCCATGGAGAGACCAAAGGGAAAAACCCAGAACTGGAAGGACTCAGTCCCAACGTGAAAGGCTAGGAACCACCTGTGGTCGGGATGAATCCCGATATGAAAGTAAGCATCCTTGAGGTCGATGGACGCAAACCAATCACCCTGCTGGAGAGGCATGATTGTCCCCAAAGTCACCATCCTGAACTTCTTCGGGGTTATGAAGTTCACTCCTCGGAGGCCCAAGATTGGTCGTAGTCCTCCCCCTCGTTTCTTCACCAAGAAGAACCGGGAGAAGAAGCATAGATGACGTCGGGATGGGGGGACCACCTCAACCGCACCTTTTTGGAGTAGAGATTGCACCTCCTCGAGGAGGGGGGGCGGATGGCGGGGTTGTCCGGATGTACACTGTTGGTGGGAGTTCATCGAACTCTATCCAATACCCTTCCTGGACAATGCGAAGCACCCAGCGGTCTGATGTTATCGACGCCCAGTTGGGTAGGAATCGAGACAGGCAACAACCGATGAGTGGAGTCTAGAAGAAAAGACAAAAAGAGTAGTGAGGGTCATGGCTCAGAACTTCCTTTTCCCCAGGTCCTTGGACCTTTGCTTGGTAGATGAGTGGAAGCGAGAGGTGGAGGACTGATTCCTCACTGACAGAGTAGGAAGGGGCTGTTGTTATCGAGGTCGCCTCGAAGCTTGTTGACCATAACTTCTCCGTGTGGAGGAGGGGTAATATTGATGCCAGGAGGAACGTCCCTTGGATCTATAGGTAGTAGAGGCGGGCATACCGTACTTCCTGGCTGTGGATCGCATTTTCTGGGTAAACTCGAGCTTTTCATCCGTTGCGGAGTTGAAAAGACCCGAGTGGTCGAAGGCCATATCCTCGATGGTGGAGGCAGCTTGAGGGGCCAGTCCCGAGCAGCGGAGCCATGCATGCCTACGAAGTGCCACGGCACCGGTGATAGTCTTCACAGCGCAGTCAGCTGAGTGCCGGGCTGAGTTTATTTGTTGGCCGGCTTGGGCTTTGTGCTGGATGGCCTCCGCCATGCGTCTGCGTTCCTCAGGGAAGTCCTGGATCAGGGGTCCCAACTGCTCCCAGAGTACCTGCTGGTAGGCCCCCAAACACGCCGCATAATTTGCAATGCGAAAGCTCAACCCGGCCACCGAATAGATCTTTTCTCCATTGATGTCGATCTTGCGGCCTTCAGAGTCTGCTGTAGTCACCTGGGGTCGACACTGGCGCCAGTGTTGTGAAGCCTCCACCACTACGGAATTGGGCTGCGGGTGCTCGTGGAGCCATCCAATATCGTCTCCCGATACCTTATAGAGACGATCAATGCGTTTAGAGGTGGGTGGTATGGAGGATGGGTTTTCCCAGATGCCTTGGATCAGCTTCAATAGGGAAGGCAGCACCGGCAGCTCGGCTATAGGTGGTGCCTAAATTTGAGTCGACGGTGGATAGGATCCAGGGGATCAGAGTCCTTTTCAGTCAACTTCAGTTCCAGGGCATGGGCCATCCTTACCATTTGTTCTGAAAAGCCCATATGTCGTCGGTGGGTGACGAGGAATCGTCATCAAACAACTCCAGAGGCGATGAGGGGACCCTGGGGACATGGTGAGAGGAGGAACTTGACAAGTCAGAGGATGAGCCCGGAGATGGGGAAGGGCTACGGCTAGCCGGTGAAGCCGCATGCGGTGGGTGGACAACCGGTGACACGCGAGTAGGAATCGGTGAAGGGTGCGGGGGCAGCGGTCTGTGCTCCTGTCGAGTTGGAGAAACTTGGCTCATGGTGTCGACTCAAGTGGGGCCTCGTGGTCACACATCTGAGTCTGCTTGACTACCGGCATCGACTAAGAGAGGCCTATGAGGTGGACTCCAGTCGGTACCGGATCGCTCCAGTGCATGAAAGGAGAGACGCAGCAGGGAGCGGAAGGCGCCACATTGGAGTAAGTCCCCGGTACCAGGAGAGAGCCGGTGGTATGTGGTAAGGCCTTGGAGCACTGTCGAGGTAGGGCGATAGGCCAATCCAAGCGCAGCTTGCGCTGCATCGAAAGTGCCGTAAGAGTGGTGGATGTTGTATTCATGTTCCACCTCCACCTCATGATGGACTGGAGAAGGCATGGGAGTACGGCTCATACCCTCCGCTGCCCGGGGAGAGGACTCAACATCGATCACTACCATGTCCGTACAGAGGAGTTCCTCTCGGGACACAATCAAGGCCGGGGAGTCAGGTCGGGCTTGGGTTTGTTCGTCCTCAAAGATCTCCCCTTCCTCCAGTTGGACCACTTCAGAGGATTTCTGAATCGAAGGATGGTGCTGTCCTCGAGTCTCAGAGGCAACAGAGGAGCCCTCCTCAAGTTGCGGGGTGGAACGGGGAGAAGTGAGCTCAACCTCCGGGACCAAAGAGGTTGCCCCCAATGGGCGAGGTAGGTCCATTGGGGCTGAAGTGGACGTCATTGCCGAAAAAACGGCTTTCGGTCTAGCAGAGGTATGCTTGGTCTTGTTCTTTTTGGACTTCTCCTTGGAGGTGGGGCCGGATCGATCCCGACCCGACGTCGGTACCAAGGGTCAGTCTCGGCTCGAGCTCAAGGACTTGGCATCTTTCCTCGAGCTCGACACCGTAGAGTGCTTATGCGATCTTCGCGCTGCCTGTCATGGTCAGCCAGGACTCTGAGGACTCAGAAGGCGAGGAGGCTGAGCCAACAGCAGAAGAGCTGGCTGAGTCTGAGTCTAGCCCTGAAGAACCCAGGGCTCAGCAGCCTAGCCCTCCCCCAGCACAGGGTCCAAGCCTGGGAGACATAGTGGAGCAAGAGGTGGAAAAGCAGGTACCTAACTTTAGCCAAAGGAGAGCAGAGAAGGCGTGGCTTCGGCGTTCCCGGAGATTAAGAGACAGAAGCTCATCAATCACCCTGCAGCTGGGAGTGGGAGCTGGGCCAACATAAGCAGCTGGGGGACGCTGAGTTCCTTATTTCAGGCAGTCTGCGTTTCCTGGAGGAAGCCTCTGCCTGTGACTCTCCTGCCTCTTAGAACCTTGCTATCTTGAGACTTCGGATATCTTGACCTTGGACTGTCTTTGTTGACCCACCTGCTGGAATCCTTTTGACCTCGGACTGCCTCTTCGCTCTTCACTCTCTGTGTGTGTGTACTTCTGACCCTATAGGACTGCTACTGACAACACCAGGTACTGTGCTTTTCAACTGAATTGTTGCCGAGCCAGGCTGTCTTATCAGCTATTTGAGTTGGCTTCCCAACACTACCTCAGGATCAGAGGCCACCGCCTCCTTATACTTAGGGCTGGATGCCCGATGGCGTTTCTTTGATGGGCCCGCCTCAGGAGACCGCCCTCGCCGTGGGCTTGATTTTTCCACTGAGGGCCCAGGAGATGGGGACCTGGCCCTTTTCGGAGGTGAGGCTGCCCATGCCGCCATTGTAATGGGCAGACAGAGGGTCTTCTCATACAGGAAGGACTTAAGCCTGGACAGGCGTTACTTATGGGCCTTCGGCGTGAAGTGACAGCAGTAGACACAGGTGTCCACATTGTGGGCCTCCCTGAGGCAGATGAGACACTTAGAATGGCCGTCAGAGGCCGGTAACTTCGCTTGACAAACGGAGCACCATTTGAAGCCTGCTAGCTTGGACGCCATCATGGTCAGACGGTGAGTCCGGAGATGCAGGCCAAAATCGTTGTTGAAAAAACAGTCTGGTCGAAGGGAGAGAGACGTCAGCAAATTCCAAATCCAAATCCAAATCCGAAATCGAAAAAACAGTCCGAGTCAAGAGGAGAAAGACGTAGTGATAGAAAAAAAACAGTTCCCTACTAGCTGCTCGCGCGGCAGACAAAAGGAACTGAGGGGGTTTAGGCGGGAGCGCCTATATAGGGACCGCTAGGATGGGCGGAGTTACCGCCAAAATGTTGCAAAGTTAGTTCTGCCTAACGATTCTATAGTTCCGAATGCTCTGCGCAGGCGTAACCCACTGTGTATATTCACAGAGACCACGAAGAAGATCTTGAGGATGCCATCTTTCAGGAGTCTAGTCTTTTTTAGAGGAGCTAGCTCAGAAACTTGTGCTGACGGATTCCTGTTTGAACCATTGGCTTTGGGCATCTAGAGTCCCTCAGGGCTCAGCTTTGTCCCCTGTGCTGTTTGACATATGAAAGTGTTGGGACAAGTTACTAGAGTTTGGACCAAACTCTATCACTCCTTTCCATCTCATTCTAAGGAAGCCATTTCAATGGCCAAACAGTTTCTGCTATCAGTAATGGACTTGATTGGGGTGAACAATCAGAAGATTAATTCAGATATACAGTTGTCCCTTGACATTCGCGGGGGTTAGGTTCCACGGACCCCCGCGAATGTCAAAAAACCGCGAATATTGATTGCCCTCCCCCCACCCTCCCTGGGGCCTTCACGGAGCCTTCCAAGGCTCCGTGAAGGCCTCTGCAACCCTCCCCCCACCCTCCACAGGCCTTCACGGAGCCTGCCAAGGCTCCGTGAAGGCCTCCCCCCATCCTCCACCCTCCCTCCCCAGGGCCTTCACGGAGCCTTCCAAGGCTCCATGAAGGCCTCCGCGGCCTCCCCCCATCCTCCACCTTCCCTCCCCAGGGCCTTCACGAAGCCTTCCAAGGCTCCGTGAAGGCCTCCGCGGCCTCCCCCCATCCTCCACCCTCCCTCCCCAGGGCCTTCACGAAGCCTTCCAAGGCTCCGTGAAGGCCTCCGCGGCCTCCCTCCACCCTCCCCAGGCCTTCACGGAGCCTTCCAAGGCTCCGTGAAGGCCTCCCCCCATCCTCCACCCTCCCTCCCCGAGGCCTTCACGGAGCCTTTCAAGGCTCCGTAAAGGCCTCCGCAGCTTCCCCCCATCCTCCCCCCTCCCTCCCCGGGGCCTTCACGGAGCCTTCGAAGGCTCCGTGAAGGCCTCCGCGGCCTCCCCCCACCCGCCCCAGGCCTTCACGGGGCCTCTGGAGGGTCTCCAAAGGCCCCGTGAACACCTCCCCGGCTCTCCCCGCTCCTTCCCAGGGCTTTCAAGGGGCCTCCGGAGTCCCCTTTTCACGGTTTTGGGGGGGCCCGGGGGGGGCTCCCAAAACCGCGAATAATTAAAACCACGAATGCTGAGTTCGCGAATGTGGAGGGGCAACTGTATAACACAGAGATGTTACTATGTCAAAAAGGTAGATCAGGGAACAAAAAATCAGCATGTGCTGCATGGGTTACACTCTGCCTGAAATCTCAGGTTCACAGCTTGCTTATACTCCTGAAGTAAATCCCCAGTCTGGATATCCAGTTTCAGCAGTGGTCAGGAGTGCTTTTATACAGTTAAAACTAACATGTCAGCTGTGCCCATTTCTGGAGGCATGTGATCTGGCTACAGTGCACATGCCATCTGGGTCCATCATGGGAGAAAGGCATAATATAAAATGAATGAATGAATGAAAAGGAGGGAGGAGGAGGAGAAGTATAGTGTCTAGATCAAGGGAAGTAATAGTGCCGCTTTATTCTGCCTTGGTCAGACCTCACCTAGAATACTGTGTCCAGTTCTAGGCACCGCAATTCAAAAAGGATATTGACAAATTGGAGCGTGTCCAGAGAAGGGCAACTAAAATGGTGAAAGGTCTGGAAACCATGCCTTATGAGGAGAGACTTAGGGAGCTGGGTATGTTTAGCCTGGAAAAAAGATGGTTAAGAGGCGATATGATAGCCCTCTTTAAGTATTTGAAGGGGTGTCACGTTGAGGATGGAGCAAGCTTGTTTTCTGCTGCTCGAGAGACTGGAACACGGAGCAATGGATGCAAGCTCCAGGAACAGAGATTCCACCTCAACATGAGGAGGAACTTTTTGACAGTAAGAGCTGTTCAGCAGTGGAACACACTCCCTCGGAGCGTGGTGGGGTCTCCTTCCTTGGAGGTCTTTAAACAGAGGCTGGATTGCCATTTGTCGGGGATGCTTTGATCGTGATTTTCTGCGTGGCAGGGGGTTGGACTGGATGGCCCTCGTGGTCTCTTCCAACTCTGCAATTCTACGATTCTATGATTCTACGACCAGAGATGGCTCACTATAGAAAACAGCCACTTACTGCCTATTGGTTTTCATTGTGCCAGGTCAAAGCTGACTTGGAAAATCATTTATGCTGCAGAGGGTGCCGATATATTTTGGGTGAAGCCCCCCAAATGGCATGAACTGATAAATCCTGTTGTTAAATGGATTACATTGCTTGCATCTGATCAGCCAATAGTAAGCAAAGTTACTTTGTTTCAGAGAATTAAGAGAACATTTTGAGAAGCTACTTCTTAACAGTCCATTTACCAAGGAAGAGAATGTGATGAAAAGTTTTGGAAAAAGAAAAGATATAGTTCATTTTCATTTTCACACTTGAAAACTTAAATGATTTTTCGGCACTGTACAGAAGAAACATGTTAATAAATCAATTGTTTAAAATATATTTAACAAATGTTAAACAAAAAATTCTCAAAAGTTCTTCAAAACTATGTTCTGAAGAATTTTATAGCACTATTTCTCAGGATCAGAACAGTCAGCAATAGTACTCTTGTTCAAAATCAGTGGACTGATGAAGTAAGGAGAAAGATCATCTTTGCAATGTCCATAGTTATCTCTGGGCCTATCCACACGAGGGGAAAAAATCTAAAATACCTCATAGTATTGGCATCTTGCAGCAGCAGCGACAAGTCTAAACAGTTTTTCTACCCTCAGAAGCCCCCATCAGCCTCGCATTCCTGATGATGGCCACGAGTGATTTACTCGCATAAGTTCTTAATCGCCGCTGGGTTGTTGGTTTTTTTTAAAGTCATCCTAAGGTACACTAGTGTGATAAAGTGATTCTCCAATTTTTTAAGAAAGCAAAACAGAAAATATTGATCTTTTTTATCACCTTAGCAAGCAATCGCTAAGGCGAAAATCCAACATGGTGGGAGTGGGCTCTTGCCCTCCTAGGAAGCCCCACCCATACTCTCATCCAGCCAATCAACTTTATGCTTCCCTTTGATTTTTTTTTATTTTTCTATAGCCCAAACGAGCAAAAATGTGCACCCACCTCGCAGTTTGTGAAAAAGTACAGGGAAATAAAAAGTACAGGGAAATCTGTGAAGGCTTTTATCCCATTGTTTTTGCTGTTTTGGGCCCCCCTCCTTACAAACAGTGTGGATTGGTGCTGGATCCTGTTTAGACAGGTAGGATTCCCAGAGAATTCCATGAGGGGTATTTTCAACATTTAGATGGGCCCTCTGTAATGTTTGATTCCTCCTTATAATGGGAATGAAGATGGGTTTTCTCAGCACCAAGACAGATATGGGGACCAAAGAGTCAATGGTTCAGTAGTTTGCTCTGGGTCTCCTATTGAACAGACTCTTTAAGAATTTTACCATCATAAGTAGACCTAGTGTTTCATGAAATGAGTGGGAGAGAGCTCCAGATCAAACAATTCATATGGCTAAATCAACTCATAGGGCTATTGGTAGTCTAGTGGTTGCACAGTTGTGACAGAGCTGATATTAAGATGATTTCTTCTGCTGCTCCTGCTTCTAAGGCTTTACCTGATCTGCCATGTGATGTCTTTTATAATTAAAAGGTTTATCCTTAGTTGGTGAAGCAGACAGGCTCTTAAAAGTCTGTTGAGGCTCAATTGTGGAGTTATATACTGATAGTGTGGAAGGACCCTTGGTACCAATCACACAGGAAATCAGTGTCAACAAAGGAAACTTCAGTATTCTGTGAGATTTCGAAATTGCAGGTTCAACTATCATTAGCAGGAAGACAGGTTCGATGGAATCTACTGTAATTTTCCAGACTGCAGGTCTCAAGCATGCAGAACAATTCTGGCAAGTCTGACCAGCAAAGTCATGGAATAACTGGCAGGAATCAGCAGTTTTTACCTATAAACATAGGAGGCACTTGTCATTGCTCTCTATGAGAGAATTTTTTTCTTCACATTTAATAAAATCGGAGAGTATAGAAATCCTGGGAGACTATAGGCTTTCAAGCAGAAAAATTTGTAACAGTCAGCAAAATGACAGGAAAAGCATCTCCATTGGTCAGATGAGCAGAAAGAAGTAGAAAAAAACATTAAGTATACCAACCATCTCACATAAAGAGAGAGATGTCTTAACAATGCTTTGGCTGTGGTAGATAAAACAGAACTGAGAAGAAAGCAGTATAATAATATATGTTAGGGAGAAGTGGTTTAACACCAAAATCTCTGCTTTCTAGAAAGTTCCAAGTTGTTTCTTCTGCTGGTGCAGACCCACATGTGGTGATGCACAGAAAGCACAAAGAACTAATCTTCTCTGAGACGTCACGCATATGATTCTATATTTGCACAGAGCCATCCTTCTGTACATTCTAACACTCTAAGGCAAGGGCTCCTCTTATAAGAGGTTTTGCATGCAAAATATGCAGTCTGCACTATGGCACTTTTCATTCTTAGGCAAGCAGGAAAGGTAGTCAACACAGACTTTTTAAACAGATTCTTATGTGCACTACTTAAATAGAGGTTTAATTACAATATATTTCCATATTTTAATCTAGAACGTTCTGCATAAAAATTATACTGCTATAACACAGCAAGCTGTTGTGTAGCAGCTAACAATTCTAGTATCTCAACTGTGTATGCACTACATGGCTTTGGACAAATCACTATTCTTTCACCACCTGTTATGTGAAATGTCTGAACATCTGGAATATGGAGATAATAATATGACCTACTATACAAGTGTCTGTCGGAATTACAAGAAGAAATGCAGAATATTCTAAAGCATCTTAACACCAAGTATTATTATACTGCAACAGTAGTAAATAGAACATTTATCAAGCTCACTTGATCTTTGTAGTCCATGTGGAAAGTAGAGACACAGGCTGTGGCTCAGAAAGATCTTCTAAACTTTTCTGAATTTCAGCTGGTTTAACCCTTGTAAATGCTTTCCCTTTTATTGACAAATCCACATCTGAGCACAGAGACTCCTATAGAAGAATAAAACTCAATATTAAAGTTAACCTATCCAAGAATATGAAAAATACTACTAAAAATACTTTCTGAAGCCACTCAGTGGGAGAAATAACTAAACTTATGGGTGTTAGTTATTCCAGGATGGGGCCAAAGACAAAAGGATGGAGCTAAAATCAGCATATTTAGCTTAAAGCTCATACTACAAGTAACTAAGGCTTAAGTTAGACATTTCAAGCTTTTAACAATGAGGAAAAGCCAAAGAACTGCAACACATGAAACAATGCTACCATGGATAAAATGGTATTGCTGTCTGGGGAACTATCTGGGCTGACTTCAGCCCCAGGAGCTGATGTTCCCCACTCTGAACTAAAGAGAAAAGGGATACCATGAGTGCATATCAATGATAAAGGCTGTTTAACATGAAATCACTTTTCATCAACACAGATCCTCCACATTAATTTAGAATCACAGAATCATAGCTGGAAGAGACCACAAGGTCCATCCAGTCCAACCCACTGCCATGCAGGAATAAACAATCAAAGCATTCCCGACAAATGGCCATCCAGCCTCTACTTAAAAACCTCCAAAGAAGGAGACTCCACCACACTACACGGAACTGCATAGCACTGCCGAACAGCTCTTACAATCAGGAGGTTCTTTCTAATGTTTAGATGGAATCTCTTTTCCTGTCCATTGCTACATGTCCTAGTCTCTGGAGCAGCAGAAAACAAGCTTGCCCCATCCTCAGTATGACATCCCTTCAAATATTTAAACATGGCTATCATGTCCCCTCTTAACCTTCTCTTCCCCAGGCTAAACACACCCAGCTCCCTAACCCACTCCTCATAGGGCATGGCTTCCAGACCTCCCACCATCCTGGTCGCCCTCTTCTGGACACGTTCCAGCTTGTCCATATCCTTCTGGAATTGTGGTGCCCAGAACTGGAAACAGTATTCCAGGTGAGGTCTGACCAAAGCAGAATACAGTAGCACTATTACTTCCCTTGATCTAGGCACTATACTCCTATTGATGCGGCCTAGAATTGCATTGGCTTTTTTAGCTGTCGCGTCACACTGCTGACATGTATTCAGTTTGTGGTCCACTAAGACTCCTAGATCCCTTTCACATGTACTGCCATCAAGTCATGCATCACCCATTCTATATCTGTGCTTTTCATTTTTACTGCCCATGTGTAGTATCCTACATTTCTCCTTGTTGAGGAAAGTTTTGTTAGTTTTGGCCCAGCTTTCTAATCTGTTACAGTCATTTTGAATTCTGATCCTGTCCTCTGGAGTATTAGCTATCCCTCCTAATATGGTGTCATCTGCAAACCTGAGCATGCCCCCTATTCCCTCATCCAAGTCATTGATAAAGATGTTGACTAGCACTGGGCCCAGGACAGAACTCTGTGGCATGCCGCTGGTCACTTCTCTCCAAGATGAAGAGGAGCCATTGATGACTACCCTTTGGATTCGGCTTATCAACCAATTACAAATCCACCTAACAGTTGCATTGTCTAGCCCACAAGTTACTAACTTTTTTGCAAGGATATCATGGTGGACTTTGTCAAAGGCCTTACTGAAATCAAGGTACACTACATCCACAGCATTCCCTTCATCTACCAAATATGTAACTCCATAAAAAAAAAGAGGTAAGATTAGTCTGGCATGACATGTTTTTCAATAATCCATGCTGACTTTTAGTGATCACGACATTCCTTTCTAAGTGGTTACAGACTGTCTGTTTAATGATCTGCTCTAGAATCTTTCCTAGTATTGATGTTAGGCTGACTGGGCGATAATTATTTGGGTCTTCTTTTCCCCTCTTTTTAAAGATAGGGGACAACATTTGCCCTCCTCCAGTCTGCTGGGACCTTTCCTGTTTTCCAGGATTTCTCAAAGATTATTGACAGTGGTTCTGAGATTACCTCTGCCAGTTCTTTTAGTATCCATGAATGTAGTTCATCTGGCCTTAGAGACTTGAACTCATTTATACTGGCCAGGTATTCCTGAACAACCTCTTTGCCTATTCTATGCTGCATTTCCCCTACTGCATCATCTGCTCCATTTTCTCCAGGATGAGTACTGTTCTCCTTTGGGAAGAAGACCAAGGCAAAGAAGATGCTGAGTAGCTCTGCCTTTTCTCTGTCCCCTGTTAGCATTTCGCCATCTTTTCCACGCAGCGCTCCTACCACTTCCTTGTTCTTTTGTTTGCTACAGACATACCCAAAAGTCCCTTTTTATTGCTTTTAACCTCTCTAGCAAGCCTGAGCTCCATCTGTGCTTTTGCTTTTCTGGGTTTCCCCCTACACGAGCTGGCTATTTGTTTGAATTCTTCTTTGATGATTTCTCCCTTTTTCCATTTATTGTACATGTTCCTTTTAAGTCTTATCTCAATTGAAAGTTCTTTAGACATCCATACTGGTTTCTTTAGATACCTGCCATTTTAACTCCTCATTGGAACTGTTTGAAGTTGTGCCTTCAATATCTCACTTTCTAGAAACTCCCATCCATCATGTACTCCCTTCTCTTTTAGTATTCCTGACCATAGGATCACCCCCAGTAATTCCCTGTTTTCTGAAATCAGCTTTCTTAAAGACTAGAAGGCATGTCTGACTATGTTTGGCCTCCCTTTTTCTCTGTATAACAAACTCCAGGAACACATGATCACTCCCCGTAAGGATCCCACCACTTCCACTCCATTAACCAGATCATCTCTGTTGGTTAGGATCAGATCTAAAATAACTGTTCCCCGTGTTGCCTCTTCTAACTTCTAGATTATGAAATTGTCTGCAAGGCAAGTGAGGAATTTGTTGGACCTTAAATTTTTGGCAGAGCTGGACTTCCAACAAGTATCAGAATAGTTTAAACCCACCATTATTACTACATCTCTCCTGTCTGAATGTGTGGTCATCTCTTCTAGGAAGGCATCATCCAAGTGCTCAGTTTGGCTTGGAGGTCTGTAGTAGACCCCCACAACATCCCTGCTGTTTCTCTCCCCCTTGATTTTTACCTAGACCTGGCTCCCAGGATTTAAGTCATGGATCTATTCACAGGTGTACACATCCTTAATGTATAATGTTACTCCACCTCCTTTCCTGTTTGGTCTATTTCTCTGGAATAGGCTATACCCCTCTATTCCTACATTCCAATCATGAGACTCATCCCACCAGGTTTCAGTGATGCCTATTAAATTATATTTGCTTTGCTGTGCTAAGAGTTCAAGTTCATCCTGTTTATTTCCCATGCTCTGTGCATTAGTATAGAGAAATCTAAGACCATGGGCCATTCTCCCTATCTGTCTTTTAAAGGTTTTATTCCTCCCATTGTTGTGTTCTTGTACTATTTGCCCTAGTTCTCTGTATAACATACGGACTGTTATCTGCAGCAGCTGATGAACTCCTGTCTTCATGAATACTGTCTCCCTCCCCCACACAACTCAGTTACCCTCCTGATAAGGTATTTCAGACTCTTAGCAAAAACATTCTTGCCAACTGCTGTGAGGTGCAACCCATCCCTTGCCAGAAGTCCACCTCCCTGAAAACCCACCCCATGATCCAGGAAGCCAAACCATTCCTGGTGGTTTGTGAACAGCCAGTGGTTCACCTCCATTATTCTTCTCTCCCTTCCTGGGCCATGCCCTTCCACTGGAAGTACAGAAAAAAATGACTAACTGTGCATCCAAGTCCTTTAGCTTGCACTAACTTACAGTTCTCTTGCACTAACTTGAATCAGCTAGCTTGACAGCTGATGAGTTTAGCTAGATTTGCAATATTGATTAATTGACCGATAAATTGATTAATGGTACTTAAAATGGTTTTGTTACCTCTGATCCTTCTTCTGTGACTTTCTTCAAGTCTTTTAGTATCAGAGAAGTTGACTCTTGTATCTTTTCATCCTCTGAATATGAAAACTCTTCACTTTCTTGTACACTTGGTCCCTCTTGTGAAGGTGTTTTTGACACATTAACTTGTTTTTTTCTAGGTGTTTCAGTCATTTGTTCTTGTGTCTATGGGGAGATTTTAGTCTGTATATAATTCCTACCTTTCTGAGTCACAAAAAATCAGCTTCAAATCTAGCCAAATAGCAAAATATTTAATCCACTGATCAAACTTTCAAATAATGACAATTCATAAGGCGGCATGATATAAAAAATAAAGAAAAATTGCTAGAGCCTTCAGATCAATTATCTCAAATAACTACAGCAATGTATTGGTTAAATGTAGCCAAATAGAATTAGGAGATTGGCAAAGGTATAGAGACAGACAATAGTGACAGAGAGGAGGGGCTAAGTATTCAAGAACAGTTCCATGTATTTCTCTGTAGCTAAGCATGTTGTAAGTGCCTGGTGAGCCAAGAGAAGGCCCCTCTGCGTTATACTGATAAGTTACATGGTTTTTATTTATTACATTTAAACAAAGACTCTCAACTCTCAAAGAGGGAGTGGTTGTAGACTCTTCAGACAGTGAAGACAGTAAAAAAGAGAAGGTATTTGTGTAAGTTTAAAGACAAATGAAGTAAGGAAGATGCATTGAAAAACTGATTCCACAAAATCAACACAGCTATAGCAGAATGCATTCTATGTCACTAAGAGTTTTCATTTAAGTACTGTATACATGAGTTAAGTACTCATGTATAAGTAAAAGAATTGTCCAAAAATTTACCCCCAAAAAACTGGCTTGACTTATACACGGGTCAGTCAGTACCTCTGTCCACCATGGCCCACTTCTGGTCCTTTGTCATTTATTTATTTTTATTTTTTATTTAGTTATTTATACCATGCTCTTCAGCCACAAGGCTATCAGAGCGGCTTACAAATTGTTTTTAAGCAATAGCAATTTACACATCTACACTGCATTAAGCAGCTTCCAATGTGTGTTAGCTAATTGCCCCCACAAGCCGGGTACTCATTTTACCAACCTACGAAAGGATGGAAGGCTGAGTGAACCTTGGAGCCCACTGTAATCGAACTTGCAATGTGGTGACTTGCAGTACCGGCATTTAACCACCGCGGCACCAGGGCTCCCCTGGTGCCTGCTCAAAAAAAGGGCAGAGGTGCTATTCCCCAGTGTGCAGAGAGAGCAGAGTGGGTGGGTGCTTCTTTCAGGCTCTTTTGGCACCAAGAGTCCGAGAGCTTAGCCTGTGTCAAGAGAGCCTAAAGGAAGCAACCGTCCCCTCTGCTCTCTCTCCGGCGGCTCTTTTGGGGCTTCCCTAGCATTTGGGGTGGGAAGTGTTTCCTCCTGTCCCAGGTGAATGAATATTTAGGGAAGTTACCACCACTACATCCTCCTCAGGAACTTGCTGAGGGTAGGCAGAAGAAAAGAAAGAATGAAGAGAGAGCAAAGCTCTGTGCAAGGCAATGACTGGTGGCCCACAAAAAAACAACAAAGATGCTTCAGAGCCCGGCATCAGTGAGGACTGCTAAGGGGTTGATTTGGACCAGATGCGTCCCCACAGACAAGTGAGCATGCCATAGTGGTTTCTGAGGGCAAACACAATCCAGGATTTGGTGAGGCAGGAGCTTGACTGGAGTTCAGCCAGAAGGAGAGAAAGAGGAAAGAAGCAGCAGCAGCAAAAATGACAGCCACTTGCCTACTGCCCACCAAACCACATAGGTCTGGTGGCCACTCAGGAGAAGGGCAGCAGACAGTGCCTCAGACTGCCTACCCACCCCATACATAGCTTTTGCCCTCAGAAATCACCATGGTAAGTGCATGTGCTTCTGTGTGGGTACATGCAACTGGTCCAAACCTGCACCTTAGTAACCCTTGCTGATGCCAGGCTCCGAAGCACACATCACCACAGCTGGTTTCTGGGCCAGCAGCCACGGCCTTGCTTGGTGTCTTACTCTCTTTGGTCTTTCTTTTCTTCCATATTCACTCAGCAAGTTCCCAGGAAGAAGACAGTGGTGCCTTCCCTAAACACTCATTCACCTGGAGAAGGAGGAAACACTTCCCACCCCACCCCTTTTCAGCCGGGTCTTTAGTTCGTGAAAGAACCAAGGAGTAACAACTCTGCCACAGCAGGGAAGGCCCAAAGAGACCTGTAACAATGTCAGGAGTTAGAGACTGAACTCCATTATAAAATAGATGAACAACTGCAGAACCATGCTGAGTCATAATGGTTGACTGCATGAACTTCCCAGTCATGCTTAGTCAGGCCACTGGGGGCAATGTCCTGCAGATGCATATATAAGAGAGCTCAGAACAGAGCTCACTTCCTTCTCTTCCTGTGAATGCTGAGGCCTGGTGAAGCAGTTTCTCCTTCAATTGTAAATATTTGTACATATTGCAAATGTTTGACTTTGAAGATAAAAGTGCCTCCTGCTTATTTGGACATCAAACACTCTGTGTGTGAGTATTCTTGGGAAAGGGTTGCTACTGAGTGTGCTGAGATCATTTTTTGGCTTCTACTGGGGATTGAGTGTCCTATCATTCCCTGACAAACAAAGTCTGCTCCACAGAAATCCAGGGTGTCATGGAAGGTTTCCATTCAAAAATGAAGATAAGACAAAAGGAGATAAATTCTATTGAAAATCATCCCAAATCATTTTGAACAATGTGTCTGCAGCTAACCAAAGAAAATTCAGAGAAGTTGCCTGTAAGACACTGACACAGCAAACTGAGTACCTGAAGAAATGATATGATGTTAACACATTGCATTTTTTAAATAAACAGATGTCAACTATTACCTCACAATGATGTAAAATTGGTAGATTTACTGACACTTCCTAGAGCAAGCCACATAGAGATTAACATTGAAAAGATGTATGGCGGGGGGTGGGGGTAAAAGAAGATATTGTCTCCAGACAGTGGAACATAGATCAGAGACGGGTGGATATTTTTAAACAAATGCTAGAGAGGAATGTCAGTCAAATTGTATCTATTTTGCACTTCTCATTCCTGTGTCTAATATCTGCTGTGAAAGACTTTTCAGTATAATGACACAATTGTGGATAAAAACACGCTGCATGGTAACCTAGTGAAAGCTGAGTTGCAGGTGAAACTGAACACTAACATAACCTGTCCAGAGTTCCTAGAGGGAGGACAGAATTTTAAGAGTGACAAAAATTGTCTCTACCAGTTATTTGGGGATTGTCCTAGGACATACTGGTTTTTAAAAAAAAATGCTTTCTATTTTAAACATTTTTTGTATTTTTTACATAATGACTTAAAAAAGAAAACAGAACAAGAGCATATTAAAATAAATAAACAAAATAAATAAAAGTCCTGGTTTTTCATCTTGGGCCCTAAACAGTAAGGGTGAATTAAACAGGTGAAGTTGGATCCACAACATATCTAGAAATTTAATCTCAGTTTGTAAACATAAATCTCCAGGAATTTCTCTGGTCAGAATTGACATTATTTTGTAGAAAGAAATTTATATATTACTGAACTCCCTATTAAATAATTACAACAATATGCTCATGTCTACTTGGTGAACAAAAATGCAAGAATAAGGGAAAAAATATGCCTAACACAACAGCATGGAAAAGAATAACAATCTAAACAAAAAAAATTAACTAACAGAAATCAGCAAAGTTTGCAATTTTGAAAATTTCACCTCAACTCTGGCAGTATCTTCTTCTAGGTTTGCTGTTTCTTGCTGTACTTTGGAAAGAATACTCCCCGTATGTGGGCTTCCTGGTATATCCTGGGGAAAGTAATAAAAGACAACCAAACACTTTCTGAGGCAGTGTGGTGTAGAGTCTGAGTGTTGGATTAGGAGTCTGGGAGACTACGGTTCAAATCCCCACTCCAGCATGAATTCCCACCAGGTGACTCTGGTGGGAATCAGCCTACAAGGATGGCAATGGCAAACCTATTCTGAATAAATCTTGCCAAGACAACACTGTGATAGGTTTGCCATAAGTTGGAGTTTAAACACATACAAACAACAAAACTCTTTCTAAAATCACTGCAAACTATAAAGATCATGGATACTAATGAGGCTTTCAAAACAAAAGAAAATGTAGACTCTCTTTCACATCAGATATTTTAACTGTACATCAAACCAAGTTCTGCTTTCACCTTCCACATGAATATCCCTGGGCTTGTAAATATCAGCAAAAAAAAAAAAAAAAGTGGACTCACCCCAAATCTGTTACTGGCAGTCCAGACGTATGGCTACTTCTAGGGAGGAACCACATTTTTTTGCTCTTAACTTAATTTTGCTCCAAACTAAGCATAGTCAGGGCAAACTCCAGGATTTTCCAGAAACTCCAGAGTGACTTCAGGTTCTTTTGCTGTCTGGACAGCTGGTTTGAGTTCAATTCGGCACGATCCAGTTGTCCACATATAAAAGTGTTGCCATCTCTCTTACCCTGCAGTGAGCAGCAGAGGGAAGGGGATGGTTCCCCATCGAAGCCACCACCACCTCACCAGACAAGCAACTTCCTGTGAGAGCCTGGCTGGCAGCATCACTTCCACTGAGGTCAGAACAGGGCGCCCATGTGACCAACTAGGAGGGGGTAGCGTGACCCCCTCCTTGTTGATCACATGTCTGGGCACCCCATTTTGACCTCAGGAGAAATGATGACACCAGCCAAGCTCTTGCAGGATACTGCTTGACTGGTGTGGTGGTGGCTCTGAAAACAGGAATGGGCCAGTGGGGCCAATGTGGTGTTGGTCCGGCAGGCTCATGTGGACAACAAAAGCTGTTGCATCAGATTTGGCTTGGTGTGTGTGGCCACCATCATGGTTGATCCAGATTGGCCCAGATTTAAGCAGCCAGTGTAGACAAGCCCCCAGTCTTTGGGGAAGCACCTGAATAATTTGATACTACAGTACTACTAGTCAGCAAGAGAGGACCAAACATCATTACATAGTTACTAGACTCCATATTATTCTTAATTTCATAGTATTTTATAGGATGTTTATACCAATAATGAACATGCATAGCATTTTAGACTTTAGAAATAGGAGAAAGTATATCTAAAATAGCATCTACAAAAGAGAATAATAATAATAATAATAATAATAATAATACAAAATAATGATAATAATGATGATAATGACGTTTTTATTAAATTACCATGATTATTATTATCAGCAGCAACATTTTTATTTATACCCCACCTTTTCTCTAAGATTAAAACTCAAGGCAGCTTACAAATTGAAATAATTATAATAACATGATAATCATTTAAACTGATGTAAAAGAAATGGCAAAAAAGAACAAATAAGGAACAAAACTGTTTATATTTTACCTCAATTTTGGCAATATGTTCTTCTGCTTGTGACACTTCCTCTTGCACTCTGAAGGAAATAGTCCCCCTGTGTGAGATTCCTGGTACGTCCTATGGAAAGAAATAAAAGACAACAATACAATTTCTAACCACTGCTAAGCAGATCAGTTTCAAAAAAATAATGAGATTTTCTTTTTTTTATTAAAACATAAATTTTATTAAACATAAACAAAATAGACAAATACACCAACATACACCTACACATATGACAAAAAACAAACCAATACAATACCTACAACACCTAAACAACACATAAATTTAAAAAGACTTCCCACATAGTCTCTTCAAGCCCTTAATTGCATTCATGTCATTCCCTCTCCTACAGAATATAAGTTACACTGTTTATTTATTTTTACCCTAACATATCAAATATTTATTAGTATTTCTTTCATTTTTGTTTCACGCTATATCCCTTAAATAAAATGTTTATTTATCTACAACTTCTCCACCTTTTATTTATTTATTTTTTCCCTAGCAAAGAGGGGGGAAAAATTATAGTATACATTTCTCTATATATACTTCCAAATCCATTTATTCCATTGTGATATCACTATTAAATTATCAATTATCTACAACGATTACTAATGGATACATAATGCATTCACAACATGAAAAGGCGACTTCCAACCATATACAAATTCCCAAACCAATTGGAGGCATATGTGTATAAAGAAATACACAGATCCCCTCAATTACTAACTACTAAATCCTATTGTACTATTCTCTCCCCCCTTTTGTTTCATATACAGTCGTCCCTTCACATTCGCGGGGGTTCCGTTCCGCGGACCCCCGCGAATGTGAAAAATCCGCGAATAACTACACCCCTCCCCCTCCCTCCCCAGGCCTTCGCGGGGCCTTCCTAGGCCCCACGGAGGTCTCCCCGGCCCTCCCTCCCTCCCTCCCCAGGCCTTCGCGGGGCCTTGCTAGGCCCCGCGGAGGTCTCCCCGGCCCTTACCCCTCCCTCCACAGGCCTTCACGGGGCCTTGCTAGGCCCCGCGGAGGTCTCCCCGGCCCTTCCTCCCTCCCTCCACAGGCCTTCACGGGGCCTCCGGAGGGCCTCCGGGGGTCCCGCGAAGGCCTCGCCACCCCTCCCCAAGCCTTCGCGGGGCCTCTGGAGGGCCTCCGGGGGTCCCGCGAAGGCCTCCCCACCCCTCCCCAGGCCTTCGCGGGGCCTCCGGAGGGCCTCCGGGGGTCCCGCGAAGGCCTTCGCACCGCTCCCCAGGCCTTCGCGGGGCCTCCGGAGGGCCTCCGGGGGTCCCGCGAAGGCCTCCCCACCGCTCCCCAGGCCTTCGCGGGGCCTCCGGAGGGCCTCCGGGGGTCCCGTGAAGGCCTCCCCACCCCTCCCCAGGCCTTCGCGGGGCCTCCGGAGGGCCTCCGGGTGTCCCGCGAAGGCCTTCGCACCTCTCCCCAGGCCTTCGCGGGGCCTCCGGAGGGCCTCCAGGGGTCCCGCGAAGGCCTTCGCACCTCTCCCCAGGCCTTCGCGGGGCCTACGGAGGGCCTCTGGGGGTCCCGCGAAGGCCTCCCCACCCCTCCCCAGGCCTTCGCGGGGCCTCCGGAGGGCCTCCGGGGGTCCCGCGAAGGCCTTCGCACCGCTCCCCAGGCCTTCGCGGGGCCTCCGGAGGGCCTCCGGGGGTCCCGCGAAGGCCTCCCCACCCCTCCCCAGGCCTTCGCGGGGCCTCCGGAGGGCCTCCGGGTGTCCCGCGAAGGCCTCCCCACCCCTCCCCAGGTCTTTCACGGGGCCTCTGGAGGCCCCGTGTCACGGTTTTGGGGGGGCCTGGGGGGGCCCTCCCAAAACCGCGAATAACCGAAACCGCGAATGTCAAGTTCGCGAATGTGGAGGGACAACTGTACTCTATAAATGGTTCCCATACTTTTAAATAGCACTCTATAGTTTTCCCTCTTCCTAAATTTGTTAGTTTACCTAACTGTGCCAATTCTATTACCTTTTCTTTCCACTCTATTTTCATTGGGATATCTTTAGATTTCCATCTTTTTGCCAGTACCAATCGAGCTGCTGTTACTAAGTAAATTAAAAGGGTTCTATTTTTCTTTTCTTTTCTACTTTCTAAGTTTATCATATTTAACAAGTACAGTTCTGGTCTCAAGCCCACCTCAAAACCCACGATTTTTTCAATTTCCTTATTAATTTTGTTCCAATATCTCCTTACTTTACCACATTTCCACCACATGTGATAGAAAGAACCTTCTTGCTTTTCACACCTCCAGCAGTTGGACAAGTTGTTTTTTCCCATTTTAGATATTTTTATTGGTGTCATGTACATCATTTTGTAAAAATTTTCTTTTAAATTATAACAACAAGTAAACTTTAGTCCTTTTTGCCAGATGTTTTCCCACTGATCCATACTAATATTGTGGCCTATATCTTGTGCCCAACTGATCATACAGTGTTTAATTTGTTCTTCTTCTGTGTTATACTTTAGTAATAATCTATACATATTGCTAATTAGATGTCCACTTTCTGATTTTATTATTTTCTCAAACTCTGATGTTTCTTCTTCATATTGTTTATCTTTTAAATCTTCTTTAATTCTGGCCCTAACTTGATAATAGTTCAACCATTGTATTTGCAGACCTTCGTCCTTTAATTCCTGCCAATCCTTAATTTCCCAACTTCCTGCTTTTTTTCCCCATCAATTCTCTGTATGTCAGCCAGTTATAATCTCTTAATTCCTTCCTGCAAAAAGCCTCTTGAGGCGAAAGCCATCCTGGTATTTTAGGGCATAATCTATACTTATATCTATTCCATACCCTGATTAATACTTTTCTTACCACATGGTTTTTAAATTCCTTATTCACCTTAACTTTGTCATATCCTAAATACCCATGCCATCCCATTTTTAATTCATGTCCTTCTAACTCCAAATTTCTTTTATTATCTAACAAAATCCACTGTTTTACCCAAGATAGACATACTGCCTCAAAATATATTTTTATATCTAGCATTCCTAAACCTCCTCTTTCTCTAGCATCAGATAATAGTTTCCATTTTATTCTTGGCTTCCTTCCTGCCCATAAAAATTTGACTAATTCCCTTTTCCAATTTACAAGTATTTTATTTACATAAATAATTGGAATCGTTTGAAATAAAAACATAAGTTTAGGCAGGACACTCATTTTGATAATTGAAATTCTCCCCATCATTGATAATTTTAGACCCTCCCATTTTTTCAAATCCAGTTTAATTTCCTTCCATGTTTTCTCATAATTATTTTGAAAAAGTTGTTGATTATTAGTTGTTACATTTATACCTAAGTACTTCACTTTCTTTACAATTTCAAATTTTGTTATTTTGGCTAATTCCTCTTTTTCTTTTATACTCAATTTTTTTGTCAATATCTTAGTTTTTTCTTTATTCACTTTAAACCCTGCCAATTTGCCAAATTCTTCTATCTTTTGTAGTAATCTTTCAATCCCTTTCAATGGCTCTTCTAATATTATTACCAAATCATCCACATATGCCTTTAATTTAAACCCTTCTTTCTTAATTTTAATTCCCTTTATATCCTTGTCTTTTCTTATTTCATTATTCAGAATTTCTAAAACTAGTATGAATAATAATGGCGATAGCGGGCATCCCTGTCTAGTTCCTTTTTCAATTCGAATCTCTTCAGTTAAATTCCCGTTTATGATTAATTTTGCTTTTTGTTCCAAATATATTGCCCGTATCCATCTATACAGATTTTCACCACATTCCATTTCTTTCAATATATGTAACATGAAAGGCCATTTTAAATTATCAAACGCTTTTTCAGCATCTAGAAAAATCAGGGCTCCTTTAACTTCATTATGGTAGTGTAAATATTCCATCACATTAATTATTGTCCTAATATTATCACTTATTTGCCTTTTAGGGAGGAAGCCATTTTGATCACTATGAATAAAATCTTGTAGGTATCCTTTTAATCTCTTAGCTAATATCGCTGCAAATATTTTATAATCCTCAAAAAATAATGAGATTTTCAAAACAAAACAAAATGCTTTCAGTGAAAAAAATTAACTATGTAAATAATAAAAAAATCAGATTAAGGTTCACTGCCAGATTTTCACTGAGCACTATATTCAAGTGTAAAGAAACAAATACATAACATCAATAAAGAAACACAGGAAACAGAAAGTCTGACCAAATTTGAAGCAATCTTCTGGTCAGAGGGGAGCGGAGAGTTGTCAAGCAGGGTGAGCTTGGCCAGGTCTCTTCCCCTCCATGCAACGAGGTGTCGGTGGCTACCAACTGTGGTCCACTGACCAACACAGGTTGATTGATGAAGGGATCCAGACCCATGCAATTGTGTCAACCATTTACAGCTGTTGCCAAAGTTGTGGCCTTTTACTGCCAATATATATCATCAACTATATTCAAATCTTTTGTTTATCATCATGTCTCTCTCCCTCTCTGGCTTTTCTTCGCAAACGAAGATTCAGGAAGGACTCATCCCGTGCTTTCTGCAAACGCACTGATGACTAAAAAGGCCAATCCAAGATAAACAAGTCCAGTTGCAGAAAGCACAGCAGAAGGTCTCCTTGGGTGATGTCTCCGGGTTGTGATTCTTTCTGCGTTGTCATTTCTCTTCAAGACTTGTTCGGCGTGAGTTCTCAAATAAGGCTGCAGCATTGTGGATAGTACATCTCCATGCCTAACAATGTGAGGCCAGGGTGGACCATCACTGGTGATCAATTTGGCCGAGCCTGAGATGTTGCTTCAGGGAGTTCTTGTATCGCTTTTTTAGAGGGCTCCTCTTACTCTGACCCATGGCGAGTTCACCGTAGAGTACTATTTTTGGGAGGCGATGGTCCTCCATCCTAGAAACATGCCCTGCCCAGTGCAGCTGTGTTCTCAATATCATGGCCTCAATGCTGGTGATCCCTGCTTGCTCAAGGACAGCAACATTCACCACATAGTCTCAATACATTTTGTGAAGGTACATTGTATCTGCGTATTTCTTATCAAGGGAGGAGAGGGGAGCATCTGAGTTGGGTCAGCAAATTACGGTAGGTATTAAGCAGCTCTGCTTTTTTGTTGTGATCTGTTAGCATTTTACCATCCTTGCTGAGCAGTGGTTGTTACCCAAGTTACTGGGGATCCATGGGACCCAACTGTGACACTACTAAACTGGGAAATTTAATTCACTCAAATATGTGGCTGCAAGAGGTCGGGTAACTTTGCAAGATCTTTTGCACCTATGTATACCAGTACTCACTGATGAGACTCTAAGCCAAAATAAAATAAAATAAATAGAATAAAATAAAATAAAATAAAATAAAAATGGCTTTTATTGGAAAATAATCAAGGAAGCATTCACACACACACTCATGCATACAAAGGAACCACACAAGGCTAACGAAGAATCAGGGGGAAAGACTTGGATAGAGGAATAGATCCGGGGAAATGTGCTATACAGTCGTCCCTTCACATTCGCGGGGGTTAGGTTCCACAAACCCCCGCAAATGTGAAAAATCCGCGAATATTGATTGCCCCCCTCCCCCGCCAAAGCGACCACAGGGCCTCCGGAGGCCCCATAGTTGCTTTTCCCGGACTCCCCACTCCCTCCCAAGGCCTTCATGGGGCCTCCAGAGACCCTCCCGAGGCCCCGTGGATGCCTCCCCAGCCCTCCCCACTCCCACCCAAGGCCTTCATGGGGCCTACAGAGCATCTCTGTAGGCCCCATGGATGCCTCCCCAGCCCTCCCCACTCCCACCCAGGGCCTTCACGGGGCCTCGCAAGGTTCCGTGGAGGCCTCCCCGGCCCTCCCCCTCCCTCCCAGGGCCTTCACGGCCCTCCCCCCAAGGCCTTCATGGGGCCTCGCAAGGCCCTGTGGAGGCCTGCACGATGCTCCCCCTCCCCCCAAGGCCTTCACGGGGCTGCGCAATGCTCCGTGGAGGCCTCCCCGGCCCTCCCCCCTCCCCCCAAGGCCTTCACGGGGCCTCCAGAGGGTCTCTGAAGGCCCCATGGAGACCTCCCCGGCACTCCCCGCTCCCTCCCAGGGTCTTCACAGGGCCTCCGGAGGCCCCGTGTCGCGGTTTTCGGAGGGCGGGGGGCCTCCCAAAACTGCGAATAATCAAAACCTCAAATGCCGAGTTCGCGAATGTGGAGGGGCAACTGTAATTATCTGTCTGGAGAGCAGAAATTTGTGCAGCAAAGAAGTACTCAGATTTAGAACTGAGAGTACCACAGCAAACTGGCAAAGTAACAGCATATGAGGAACTATGCACACATTTGAGGGTAATATTTATACCCAATATTGTATCCTTGAGGGTACTCTGGCTTGTTTTCATCAGACAACTGAGGCTTGTCTAAACTTCCTATGATTGCATCCGCTGATGCTCCAGGAGGAAAAGTGACTGAGCATGCCCCTTCAGCGTGGGTGCATGCGATCATGGATCTGCCCATCTCGGCCGAATCTCTGTTTCCAACATGGTGGACGGAACTGACCGTTGGAGATTTTGCTGCTACTGCAGCTGCTTTCTCCAAATTAACAGGAGCCCTTAAGGAGCTTTTCTCCCCAGTGGGAGATTTCGGAGGCTTTTCCACCACTTCGGCTTTACTCTCCATTCCTTTAGGAGCCTCAGAACAGGTTTGTTTGCCTTCCATGGATTTTGTTTTAGTTTTAGACATGTCCGCGTTGTTCCCTGTGGATTTATGATGTTTTTGTTGTTTGTGGCCATTGCTAGTTGTTCCTAGATTCACCACCTCTCATTTCCCTTCCTCCATCTCACTTTCACTATACATAACTGGTGGCGCAGTGGTTAAATACCAGTATTGCAAGTCACCATGTTGCAAGTTCGATTCCAGAGGGCTCCAAGGTTCACTCAGCCTTCCATCCTTTCATAGGTTGGTAAATGAGTACCCGGCTTGTGGGGGCAATTAGCTAACACACATTGGAAACTTCTTAATGCAGTGTGGTTGTGTAAATTGCTATTGCTTAAAACAATTGTAAGCCACTTTGATAGCCTTTGTGGCTGAAGAGCAGGGTATAAATACCTAATTAAAATTAATTATTAAATTTAATTATTAAATTATTCACTAGAGGTTTGAAAAATCGTTATTAATTCTGCCCATCTAAGCTCCTCTGAATTTCTGCATCCTGACTGGAACTTTCCCTTGTCTCCAGCTTTCCACTCCAAATCTATAATTACTGGTACATCCTTACTTCCCTTTGCCTGTTTCCTACCCAAATTTTTCTCTTTTCCATTTTATATTCCCTAACCACTTCACTAGACATGGAGGAGAGGATTTTATGTCAGATTAGCAGGCAGGAAATTTAAAACTGAAGGAGGAGAGGTATGGAGCTCCAACAGGTATAACTGAAAAAGAACTTGGAACTCCTGCAGTGTCGGGTTAGCATGCGGAGATTAACCCACAAGTAGTGCATTGATCTCCGTAGCATCCCGAGAATTACCAGACTGTATTCATATCTATCTTCTAGTCAAGTACCCTAAAGGAACCAGATCCCATCTGATCTTAGAAGCTAAGCAAGGTCAGTCCTGGTTGGTACTTGGATGGGAGACAGCCAATGAACATCAGATACTGTAGGCCACATTTCAGAGAAAAGAACTGGTAAAACCACCTCTGAGTATTCCTCACCTAAGAAAACCCTATAGAATTCCTGGGATCACCATAAGTCAATAGGCAACTTGAAGGCACACACACACATTCATATCTATACTGAGAACAAAAATGCATGGCATGTCATACTCAGTGCCTAATACAGAGCTTCGAAAGAGAACAGCAAGAACAATATAAAAATTCTGAAACATAGGAATTTAAAATGTTTTACCTCAACATCAATAGCAGCTTCCCCTTCTTTTGCAGCTTCCTGCTGCACTCTATGGGAAATATTTGCCTTCTGTGGTCTTGGAGGTATTTCCTATGGAAAATAATAAAAGATACAAACAATATGCATTCTGCAAGCAATATAAGATATAGGTCAGGGTCAAAAAAAGTGCAGGTCTCCAAAGCTTTCAGGGACTCCCAGCACCCTCAAAAACAGTGTGTAGGGGAGCTCTCCACATTCCATAGGAGGCATGGAGGGAAATTTCAATACATCTTGGCCCCAACCAGGCATTTTAGACCCAGGAGAGGCCCCTTTTTAAAAAATCTTGAGGTAATTTCCTTGTCACTTCTACGGGCTTGTCTAGATGGGAAATTTACCCCATCTTGCCCCCAACTTGGAGCCCTGCAGTTTGATGATGCAGGGCTTTTGCCCCATTTTGCCCCGGGGAGTCCTCACAACCCACAAGACAAAGACGGGGCTCAGACAGGGGACAGATGCGGTAGGGCCCAATAAAACTTTTTTTTAATACCTTTTAAAATGTGTTCCACCCAAAATAAAATGGATTGGGCCTCACATCACGACAGGAGTCCCTTGTGGCCCATTGGCCCATCACCATAGCTGCTGGTCATCTCATTCTTCTGCATGCAGGAAGGAGGAGCACAGCATGTGATCAAGGCTGGTCACACGTAGAGGGCCTTGCTCATGTGCTGTGGGCCTCCTGGTTGAATCCAGAGAGTGGTATGCAGACAGAGGTGGTGGCGCCAGCAGGGATGGGGCAGCCTGCCCATCTGGACTTCTTCCCATTTCATGGAGGTAACGGGGGAGGAACAGGCATGATCCACAGGAAGGATACCCCAGCAGGGAGCCAGCATATCCTGGCTTGTGTAGATGAGCCCTTGGTCAGTTCCAGATTGAAATAAGGTCTCTCCTGAAACTAAAAACAGAACAGGGCAAAATTGTTCTCCAATGCCTCCTGGGTGTGTGGGTCCATTTGGGGGGGGGGGGCAGAAAAAAGTTTTTTATTAATTAATTTATTGATTGTCCTGCCTTCCTCCTAGTATGAGATTCACATGTGACAAGGCACAGCAGTGGGGTAGCACAGCAGTCCAATGTTTCATGGAGGACCAATGTAGTACCTCAACCCCTAGCGGTTCCCCACCCCAATCTGGGTAAATAGTCAACAATCACAGCAAAAAGCTAAACTGTAGCGTATACAAGTTATACAGTCTTCCCACTCTTTCACTGGCTTTGTTCCCAGAGCTGTCAAACACAGTACCTCAAATGGCCATACTGAATCTATCAATTATTATGATTCATAATAATGTGTTTTCTTAGTGTTTGTATGCTTAAATATTATCCAGAACAATTAAAAGTATTATTAATATTTTCAAAACAAAGGAGAAAAAAACATACTTATTTCATATTCTGATCTTTTTAGTTGTAAAAATTAAATTAGAGAAACAACCTTTGCATCCTGCCTTTCAGAGATAGTATATAATAACTTCAAATTACATCAAATAGCACTTTTAAATACAAGACACTTTGTGGGGTGGCTAAAACAAGCTGTACTATAATACTTTTCCAGTGTAACTGCAGCCAATTTCAGCTTCAGCAGCACAAGCAAAGGCAAAGCAACACTCTAAAGTAGACTACCAAGGACAGAGGTCCAACTTAACCTTACTTGTGTGAAAACAGTAAAAGCCCAACAAATGGCCCAACACAATAACTTTTTATAGGTGCAGATTTGTTCTTTATCTAGGTCAGATCAGGAGCCATACATAGATATCTTCAATGTGCAATGTTCTTATTCCATATAAAATCTTTTCACCAACAAAAAAGCCAAAACATATATTCTCTCACTCTAGAAGCTTAATACTCTGTTCTGTATTTAGAAGCCAGGAGACAGCATGGCACAAGAACACAAGTTAAGAAACATATGCTCTCTATAATTGCAGCTTAAACTACATCACCTTTGTTTGTTCAGCATCTGCTGGTGTTACTTCTTCAGCTAAAGCAGTCTCTCTCCACCTTTTTATCCTGGAGGAACCTTTGAAATAATTTTCAGGCCTCAGGGAACACCTGCATAAGCATTATTCTATGTACTGCTATTGCTTTCCCCCCACAATTACAATCCCTTGAGGAACCCCTAGCAACCTCCTGGGGAACCCTGTTTGAGAAACACTGAGCTAGAGTTTCAACTGGAGATTCAAATTCTGTGGTCCAAGGTTCTTTTATAACAGGTGATGGCTTCAGTGAAAAAGAAAAGGCTCAAAATTAGGATAAAAATGCAGAATTTCTGGTAACACATTTTAGGTTACGTGTGATTAGAGGTCTCTGAGGCGAAACACAAAAATCAGTGTGTATAGAGGCATTGTACTGTCTATTCTCCTTTATGGGTCTGAAACATGGGTCACCTATCGCCACCACTTACGACTCCTCGAACACTTACATCAGTGCTGTATACACACAATCCCAAATATACACTGGACTATGTGACGAATGTTGCTGTCCTTGAGCAAGCAGGGATTACCAGCACTGAGGCCATGATAATGAGAACACAGCTGCGCTGGGCAGGGCATATTTCTAGGATGGAGGACCATCGCCTCCCAAAAATAGTACTCTACAGCGAACTCACCACAGGTCAGCATAAGAGGGGCACTCCAAAAAAGCGATACAAGGACTCCCTGAAACAACATCTCAGACTCAACCAAATTGATCACCAACAATGGTCCGCCCTGGCCTCACATCGGGAGGCATGGAGACGCACTATCCACAATGCTGCAGCCTTATTTAAGAACTCACACTGAACAAGTCTTGAAGAGAAACGACAACGCAGAAAGAATCACAATCCGGAAACATCACCCAAGGAGACCTTCTGCTGTGCTTTCTGCAACCGGACTTGTTTATCTCGGATTGGCCTTTTTAGTCATCAGCGCGCTTGCAGAAAGCGCGGGATGAGTCCTTCCTGAATCTTTGTTTGCGAAGAAAAGCCAGAGAGCAAGAGAGATTAGAGGTCTGGACAAAAACTGCAGAGATGCTGGCTTAATACTCATGCATCCATGAAATTCCCACTTGGCCAACAACCCAGGCAACCTTGGTCAGTAAACATCTCTCACCCCATCATATTTCACAGGGTTTTTGTGAGGAATAAATGAGGAGGAAGATGCCAATATATGCCCTGGCAGAAAAGTGGGTTGCAAATGTAACAACTACAATTCAATATTTTCTACTTCATAGTTTCAGATATTTAAGTTTAAACCAAAACTCTAGTCATTAATTCCAACTCCAACTGCAGCCCACTCTGTTGTCACTTAACAACTATTCCACAAGGTCCCTTAACCCACCAGAGCAGCCTTTTAGGGATTCAGCAGGCTTATGGGCATGGGAATCAATGTCATCTCCCACATGCAAGTAAAATGCACAGACAGATAAGTCTACAACCACTTTGATCACAGAGGGTATGATAATTTTACTAGAGCAGTCTTCTATGTCTGAAAAGAGGGGAAATAAACACATTTCCTGAAACGTACCAGTTCTATTGGTTCTGTTTCCACTGATATTACTTCTGGAACCAAAGACTCCACTTTAGTTGGTTGAATTTCTTTCTGAACAGCTGGTAGCTTTATTTTACAAAGGAAATAATAATAATAAATCTCAGAATGCACAAATGTGTGATCGCTAGCAATAAGTCTGCAATATCAATTTCAAGAGCTGGTCTTAACATTTAACAGCCTAAGCAGTTTGGGAGCAGGCTGTTTGAAGGAATAGCTGCATCCATATGAATCAGCTCAGACATTAACATTCCCCTCAGAGGCCCTGCCCTCTAGTATGTCTACAGAGAAAATTAGGCTAGTAGTTACTAGGGTCAGGGTCTTTCCAGTTGTAGCTCCAAAAATGTGGAACTCCCTCTCCCAAGAACTGCATCAAGAGCCAGCCCCACCAGAAATCTTTTAATGTATCTTTATTATTTATTTGTTATCAGTGAGCTTTTCCTGAATATTTTTATGCTTACCATTTGGTTTGGTTGCTATTCAGTTTTTAACTTTGCATAGATATTTATTTTAATATATAGTTTTAAACTTGTTGATTAAGTTGCTGGTTTTAAGTCATCTTGTGAAGCTATGTCCTAAAATGCCAGACAAAAATCTCTGGAATTCTGTATAATCAATCAATCAATCAAATTTATTTGTCTGTGGCACAACGTCCATTACAAAATATTACAAAAGCACTGCAGGAAAATTATAATAATATAACCAACATGCTTACCAAAAAAGTATAAATTATGTATAATACTAATAAGAATACTGCCAAGATGAGTGACATTGCCTAAGTATAATAAACTTCAGCAAAATAATTTAAAATAAGTGTGATATCGCCAATACTTAATTTTAAAATCACAGCTATTTAGTTACAGAATAGCTTATCTTTCTCTCAACATCATTAAAACAAAGTATGGCTTTAAAAATAATGACAAACAGTTTAAAAATAATTCAGTAAACTATCTTATCAAAACATCACTAACAATATAAAAACATTTTAAAAACACAATAAAAGTATAGCACACTCACCCCATTAAACCTATTTCTCTCCAAAAGCCTGTTTAAATAATAAGACCTTTACCTGTAAGTAGATGGAAACCAGCAAGAGGGCCAGCCTAGCCTTTTGTGCAATACCATACTGTTATAATGCTATTATTCCACTTCAACTGCTCTGACTGCCTCCTGTGGAATTCTGGGATTTGCAGTTTAGGGAGGGACATTTAAAACTCTCAGCCAATGAATTCTTAGACCCCACTAAACTACAAACCCCAGAATTCTACAGGAGGCAGCCACAGCAGTTAAAGTAGAATAATAGCACTATAACAGTATAGTGTAATAAAGTCCTTACAATTCAAGTTTTTGTGAACTATAAAATGCCTACCACCTTCAGATCTGCATATGACTCCTTTCATATAAACTGTCACATTCAGTTAAAAAATCTTAGTAGGTTTTTTGGCATGTATGAAACTCACTTCCCTAGAGGCACAGTCTGAACACATTTCAAAAATAGCTAAGACACTAATGGTGAATTCTACTTACAGCTGTTTTATTCTATCTTGATCCTTCAGGGTGCAACATGATGTAAATAAATAAATGATAATTGTTGCATATAACAACAGCTTTAAGTATGTATAACATACTTCAACTGATATAGCTATGTAACCATATATAACATTTCAGTGCAGATGCATTTAATTTTGTTAAGTTTTACCATTAATAGACAGCAGAATGATAAAAAGGAGCTGATAATTATTTTTTGTCCAAATGTCTGTGTGGTAACACAATGTAATTTGGGTGGGGGGTGTAATTTTTATTTTAAAAAAATATTTTTATTATCCAACAATGTTCAGCTTATTCTACTTTACCTACATCTATTTTTATGTTGTAATCTTGGCCAAGAATACTCTCTAGGAGTTCTTTGATCCTCAGGTCTGAATCAGTTGGAGCAGTAGACTTCAGGGATGCAATTATTTCATCGATAGACCGTCGAGTAATTCCAGAAGGCGAAGAAGGTACCTTTTGGACAGAAGCTCGCATTTGTGACTTACTCCGGGAGATATGCCGCATAGAATCTGAAGCAGACTTCACACCAGATGAGATACTCCTTTTTTTACTATACGACTTTTCTAAGTCTAACAGTGAACTTAGTAGACTTGGTTTTGATGTTTCTTTACCCATTTTAGAAGACTTTTCATTCAAAATGGAAACCGCAGAAAATGAGCTAACTTCTCTAGTGAAAGTGCTGGGTCCTGCAATGGCATGGTCAGGGAATATTTTTTGCTCTGGCATGTCAGTATATGTACTGTCTTTCTGTAGAGAGATGGGAGATCTGGACTGTAATTTTGGGCGAACAACCTTTTGATATTTGGTTTTGGGGGGGGGCTCCGGTTTCTTTAATATACTGAGTTGCTTGCTGGTGCCTACAAAAGAAGCTATTGCTACCGGCATTTTTTCACCTTCATATTCTTGACTATCACTTTTGCATTCTAGGACTGCCTTTTCAGAGCCAAGGTGCTGTTTTTTCTTCACACTGGCTTCTTTCTTTGGAGATTTCTTTTGATGAGTTTTAACATCTTCTGTTTGTTTTTCCTCCTCTATTACCTCAGGGAAGATCTTTATTTTGTGGGGGATTTTAGAAGTATCCACTTCAAAAGGATGATGTGGGTATTTAGGAACCAGAGGTGGGTTGCTTGAAGTTTGGTGAGAATATAGTTGTACCTCAGGTGGTTGCTCTGGTGGCGTCAACTGCAATCTAGGTTTATTCTGATCTGTATGAGAAGCAGCTGTTTCTTGTTTAAACTTCAGAAATTCCTGTCGAGATTCTTTGCATATATTCTCACGCTCCTTAAGTATATTCAGTTCTTCCAAATACCTTAATCCAAAATGCTCATGTTTTCTAGCCATTTGTTTACACCTTGGGGAAAACAAACACAGATTTTTTTTTTATATGTGTGATGAAGAGCCATTAATATAATTCACTTTGTAATTTAGCATATTTGTGGTCACCTATAAACTTGCAGATATAAACCTCTCAACATCTTTTTGAGGAAATTCTTAAAACTTTAAAAAGAGAAAGGAACATCAGAAAAACCCAAAACGTGAACAGACTCCAGTGAAAAAGAGTAGGAGCAAGCAAAGCCCCACCACCTCTACCATTTAATTTTCCCATTCCACAGATACTGTATCTGAGACACATATAACAAGCAAACTAGAGAACTGAACTGCTATAGCATTCATAAATGTTCAAACTGTTCTTCTGTTTAAAAAAAACAGTATTTTTACACTATAAAAACTATATAGTTTTATTAGAGCTGTTACCCAACTGGAGAGTAAGTTAATTATAAGAACTTTAGATCATTAATTTATATAGATGTGCATGTAAGTAAATGCAGTAACTTGTTGTTGTGTGCCTTCAAGTAGTTTTCAACTTATGACTACCCATGACAGTTTTCTTGGCAAGATTTGTTCAAAGTCACCCAGTGAGTTTTCATGGCCAAGCGGGGATTCAAACCTTGGTCTCTAGGGTCCTAATCCAACACGTCAACCACTACACCACTATGACTCTCTCAGTGCAGTAACAGTAAACATACTGCCTTTGCTTTTAGTTGATACAAGTATATACTGTACAAGAGAGGAAGGCTGGTTTTGTTTGCCATCTGCAGTTTTTTACAAACACCATAGAAGCACAGAGTTGGAAGAAACCCTAAAAATGAAGTAATCCAACTCTGTGCCAGAGGCTGTATAAAAATGTATAGAAGTACTGGTATTTATAAAGTACATATATCAAAAATAGACAAGTAGACAAAAAATGTATCTAGACAGAGATATACCTGCCCTATTGCTGTGTTAATAATCAGAAATTTCATTCTGATCTATCAAAAGTTGTATCTGTTCATATAATCTATTAACGGACCACACCTTACTGCAGTTCTAGCTAGTTTCCACCTTTGGGCAGAGCACCAATATCTTGTGCCTTTAACAGCATCACCCAAAAAAATAAAGAAGCGTTTCCTGAAAAGGGGGCTTTCTATGATCGGAAAACTTTATGCTGTTGAATTTCTACCTTGCAGCTGTTTGAAATCAGAAAAAAAGGAATCATGCACCAATGCCTCTTGAGACGATCTGGATTACTACTCAGGGCCGCTGTTACGGCCTGACATGAAAAGCCTGTCCAGCACAGTTTCTCACACTACCCTCCCTCCAAGCAAAAGAGCAACGTTATCTGATGCGATTGTAGAGTCGGGTGTCTAATCCAGTGGTTCTTAACATGTGGTCTGTGGACCCCCAGGGGGCCACAATGTCCTCATAGAGGGTCTGCGAAGGCTTGAAGCCTGCTTGGCCCACCTTCTCCCTCAGTGGAGTGGCCACATGACAGGAGTCAAGGCAAAGGCTAGCTTGGCCTGCGCATTGCCATTCAATCTGCTCCAGCCACAATTTTTCAGGAAGAAGCAGTAGAAAAGTCTCCCCTCCCCCTCCAGTGCCTCTGAGGGAAGGTTTAATCAATGGTGTAATTATATTATTATTATTATTATTACCAGGTACTATTACAGTTGTCCCTTCATATTCACTGGGATTTGGTTCCAGGACCCCCATGAATACCCAAATCTGTGAATACTCAAGTCCCATTATATGCAATGGCATAGCAAAATGGTGTCCCTTATATAAGTTGGCAAAATCAAGGTTTGCTTTTTGGATTATTCTTTTTTTAAAGAATATTTTCAAGCTGTGAATACTTACATCCGTGGATACCAAATCCGTGGATATGGATGGATAACTGTATTATTATTATTATTATTATTATTTAAAATCTTGAGTTAAGTTTTGGGGGATACAGAGGGACAACTATATTATTATTATTATTATTATTATTTCAAATTTTGAGTTAAGTTTTGGGGGATGCAACAAAAGCTATCTAAAGGGGGTCCCTGGTAAAGAAAAGGTTAAGAACCACTGGTCTTGTCGGATCTCTCGCTGCCCCCTTTTCAAACTGATTCTCAGCAGCTCAGCCCCGTCTACACGGCCGTGAGGTAAAGTGAGACGATACAGAGACCCGCTTCCCGCCCTCCTTGGTCGCCACCTTCGTCCCCCAAGACGCCCGCCCACCCTAAGACAGAGGGACACCTCCCCCGCCCCAGCCACTCAGTCTCCAAGCGACAGACTCTCGGCCGGCGTCGCCCCCGTCGCAGCGGGCCAAGCTCCCCCCGGCTCCACTCTCTTTCGGCCCTTCGGCGGCCGCCAACCGCTCCCTGCACCGGCCAGGGAAGGGATGGGAAGGGAAGGGAGGGGGGACGCGTGCGCGGTCGCTTAGCAACAGACTCCGTCGCTGGACCAAAACAAAGGGGGAGGGGGAGAGGGAAGGAGCGAGGAAAAAATGGCGGAGGGGCTGGGGCTCCCCAGAGCGCCCCCTGGAGAATGGGAGGCGCAGGCAGGAAACGGCTTCGTCTTTTGAGGAAACGAGGGAGAGGATGGATACAAAAGACTCTCCTCGGCAAGAAGCGGCCCCGTTCTAACTAGAGCTTCTTCACAGGACACAAGTAATCCAGTTTGAAACTGGATTATTTGCACAACACCTTAATCCTGGAATATGTAGTTTTACAAGGTCTATCTCCATCTCTGAGAAAGAGTGATGGTGCCTCACCAAACTACATATCCCAGGATTCCATAGGAGGGAGCCATGCAAATAATCCAGTTTCAACCTGGATTATTTCTCTAGTGTAGATGCCCCCTAAACAGAGATTCTTCACAGGACACAAGTAATCCAGTTTGGAACTGGGTTATTTGCATGGTTCCTTCCTTTATGGAATCCTGGGGTTTGTAGTTTTACAAGGTCTTTAGCCTTCTCCGACAAAGAGTGCTGGTGCCTCACCAAACTACAAATCCCAGGATTCCATAGGAAGGAGCTATGCAAATGCAGTTGTCCCTCCATATCAACAGATTTGGTATCCACAGATTTAAGTATTCACAGCTTGAAAATATTCTTTTTAAAAAATAATAATCCAAAAAGCAAAGCTTGATTTTGCCACCTTATATAAGGGACACCACTTTGCTATGCCATTGCATATAATGGGACTTGAGTTTATGGATTTTGGTATCCATTGGGGGGGGGGGTCCTGGAACCAAACCCCAACAAATATGAAGGGACAATTTGTAATCCAGTTTCAACCTGGATTATTTCTCTAGTGAGGATGCCCCTAGAGGTGGCAGAGGAAGGCAGGGAGGAACAAAAAGATCTACTAGGAGTAGACTAACCAACTCTCCCTTATTTCCCAGGATCTCCCTTATTCAAGCTAAAAAAGAAATTATCCTCCCAGCTCCCTTATTTACCTTCTATTTCTTCCATATATTTACAAAGGTTTAACCTTTAGGAATGCAATGCTAAATTAATTGCATGTTAATTTTACCTGTCTTATACCCAAAGGATATACTCAAAGGACGTTGAGATGTCAAGGGCAAGCAAGTTGATGCACAGAGGGAACCAGTGAAGGCTGCATGCAGGTGTGCGTGTAAGTCGTCAAAAAGCAAGCCAGGAAACTCCTGCTGGCTTGAGGTGTGTGTTTGCATTTATGAGGGGGAAGAGTATGTATAGGAGGGAGAGTTATGTGTGTGTTGCTTTCTTTAAAGTTAGTAGTGGTGCTTGGGATCTTTTTAGAATACAGTAGGGCCCCCATCATCCATGGGGTATTGTTTCGGGGGGGGGGACGCTGGATACTTAAAACCATGGATAATAGCGAACGCCATTGAAAATAATGGGACTTCCAGTTTAAAATACCATAGAGTTGCCTTGAAGGACCTAGAAAATGGCTAGAGAGGACACATTTTCTAGGAAGACTCTATGGTAGGTGTGCTTTTTTTGTGTCCCGTGGATAATTGAATCAGTGGATAATGAATCAGTGGTCACAGAGGTCCTACTGTAGTTATTATTGTTCTTGTTGTTGCTGTTTAAGTTCCCTGAATAATGCATACGTACACAAACATCTCTGGCTTTTCTTCGCAAACGAAGATTCAGGAAGGACTCATCCAAAAATAGCAGACTTTCTGTCACTTTTAAGCTGGTGAAAAAGTTGTCTTTCACCACATTTCCTCTAGTGTGGAAACATACAACTAATGTTGTCACTACACTGTAATCAACTGGGCTTTCCTTGGTATGCCAAGTGCTTGTCCGTGTAATATCTCCCCTTCAGAGAATAGAATGTATTGTAGCACCACCACAAATTCTATTCTTTATTTTACTTGCTTTACTTGCTTTACTTGGTACATGCAGTGGGCCCTTGGTATCCACTTGGGTTTGGTTCCAGGACCTTCACGGATACCAAAATCCATGGGTACTGAACTCCCATTATATACAATGGTGTCCCTTATATAAAATGGCAAAATCAAAGTTTGCTTCTTGGATTTTTTTTTAATATTTTAAAGCCATGGATGGTGGAGTCTGTGGATGCCAAATCTGTGGATACAGAGGGCTGACTGTACTAATGGAATGATCATTTATCTCTAAATTCAAACAGCTATTCAGCAATTATTAGATCCACCCCGATGTGAATCATGTTTGAAGCTGCTCAACATAGTCCACATGTCCTGAAAAGCAGACTCTACACATCACACTTCCTTGCCTGTTGTCAAACCTCAAGTACTTCGCGAGTCCACAAAATCTCTTTGGGTTCATTGTTCTAAAGTAAAACACTGATATGTCTGATATATATAGCCCTGCCAGGAGCAATAGGCCAATGTATGCTTTCATTTCAGTGGTGTCTTAGGGCTTCTACACTTTTTCTTGTATAGCATTCATCTCGTTACATGTCCTAAATAAACACTGTGCCTTTCTCTCAATCTCAAAAATGCTACAAAATCCCTTGGTTACTGATATTCCAGACTAGCACGGCTATATCTTTGAACTGTGCCTTTCTAATAATTTCATGGATTACATGGTAAACAATGTTTTCTGGGAGAATCAGTTCAAAGATTTGTAGCAGTTTCTTAGGTTTTGTTTTTGTTTTTGTTTTTTTGGTTTTTGTTTTTTGTTTTTTTGTTTTGTTTTGTTTTTTGCCCTGGCCATTCCAAATGATCTCTCGGGATGCTCAACAGTGAACTCTGTATGGATGCTTGCATCAAGTCTGTACATCCCTGCCTTTCATAACCTCAGCATCTCTGCTCAGTCCTTTCTGGAGAAGATCAAGTGAGTGCGTACTTGCTACTGTCCCGTCTTTGAGCAGAGGCAGAGACTGTTTCTTATCCAGACATTAAAACCAGCTGCTCTACATTAATGCGAGTATTGCAAAATCAACAATGTTACTCCCTGTGCTTTACTGGAAGTACCTTACAAAACAGGTGCCATAAAACCGATAGCTTTAACGTCCTTAGAAAGCACAGTACTAATCAGCAGAGTTTCTCTATTTAAAAATACATATGCAGCAGACACATGTTGATTCCAGCATTCAGGCTTAAGATAGCCATCCACACAATTCCCCAATTTATATTTCTAGCATAAAAGAGACTCAGCACACTTAAAAGTAGTTTAAAAGTATAAAAACATCTTTACTCACAGTCTCTGTGCATTTCTCATTGAATATCAGCAGCATAACAGTAGGTGAAGGCTAAACTAGTAAAAATACAACTAAAAACTACATGTTGCAAACAAAATATGCAGGAGCCTGCAAAGCAGGTCCTCCCCTAGAAAGGTATCATGGCGACTGGTAAACCTCATGGTAACTTTCCAGACAGAGAAGGATTTGAACACACCTCTTCCTCTGGAAAGCCAATCACATTTCAGTAGGAAGTTACATCAAGCATTCTGTTTGCTTCTATCAGTTAACCCTTTCAACAAATATCTCAATTTATTGGATTGCAAACTACATATCCCAACATACATCACATTTCAATCACAAAATGGCATGGGAGAGTCTTGTCCCAATACATTACATTGTGTGGGACAAAGTACCCCAGTGGCAAATTTCTGCAGATTTGTTGGGGCAATTTTTGTCCCAGATGGTTTTTGCCCATAAAAACTCCTGGTGGTTGAAACTTGGGGATATTATTTTAAGGATGACAAATGTCTATTACATAGGTTTAATTGTGTATGAATTCTGCAATATATATATATATATATATATATATATTGGGGTGCCAAACCTCTCCGTTGACTCCCCCTTGTTGAGGGAGAGGCTTGCGTACCCTAATGACGTTTTGAGCTATGCTGGCGGTGGCATAATAGCCACCGGTAGGGCTTCCCATGCCAGACAGGTCAAAACTGAAGGGTCTGACAAAGAGCGTCAAAGGGCAGGATAGGCTCTCTAGCCTTATGGCAATCATCCTAGGAGAAGAAAAACTCTAATTCCAAACCCGGGCAGATGGTGCCCATTCAACTCTGTAAGGTCAACCATCTAAGAGAAGGAAACTCTAATCAAACCTACAACCCGAGGACCTCGTTGCTACCATCCATGCTTGCAAGGCCACAGCAGATGAACTTTTGGTTTAAAGAGTGAGGCCAGTTCTGTGCACGCTGCGCTCTAATAGAAAAATCCATTGCCCAGGCTTGAAGGATAAATCCAATTCCAACAAAGCCCTGTAGCAATAGGCGAGGGATGAAACGGCACGTGTAAAGATGCACTGGAAGCCGCAGACCCAACCCTGCATACAGGCAGCTCAGGACTTTTGTCGCTTGAGGCTGACCCGGGAGATGACAATCTCGTTCAGCAGCATCCTGAACAACCAAGCAGCCTTTTTTAAGGAGATCACTGCTTGCTCCATATGGAGAGGGGCCAAGAAAAGGTGGCCTAATGAAAGCTTATCCCCAACTACCTGGTTGGCTAGCCGCAGCCAATAGGCATCTTCTGATGTGGCCAAACAAAGGCAAAGAAACAAAGGCACACACCAGCCCCCAAAGGTGTAAATAAACTGACGCCTGTATGCTGGAACATCAGAACCATGCGAGACTCTGCAGATAGTGGACGGCCTGAGTGTCGTTCTGCTCTAATAGCCCATGAACTATCTCAATTTAATATTGACATCACTGCTCTTAGTGAAGTTTGTCTCCATGAGGAAAGCAGCCTTAAAGAACATGGCACCATCTACACACTTTACTGGTCTGGCAAACCTAAAACTGAAAAACATCTTTCAGGAGTAGGCTTTATGATTAAAATCTCCAATTGCCTCCAAACTCGAAACCTTGCCAACAGGACACTCTGTTGTTCTCTTCAGTATATATGCCCCAATTATACAAGCTGACCCTGTAGAGAAAGACAAATTCTACACAGACCTACACCACCTCATACAAAAAGTCCCTGTAGAAGATAAAATTATTATCCTTGGTGATTTCAATACCAGAGTAGGAAAGAACTCCGAAGCCTGGAAAAGTGTTTTAGGCAAGCATGGTGTTGGAAATTGCAATGATAATGGACACCTCTTGCTAGAGTTCTGTGCAGAACAACAGCTGACTATTACAAACACTATCTTTCAGCAGAAAGATAGCTTGAAGACAACATGGATGCATCCCCGATCCAAACACTGGCACCTGATTGACTATGTTCTAGTCCGCCAGAGAAACATTCACGATGTCCGTCATACTCAGTGATGCCCAGTGCAGAATGCCAAACAGATCATCACCTCATAAGATGTAGACTAAATCTTCATCTTAAGCTCAAACCTAAGAGGGGCAGCATCTTAAAGAGGAGACTCCAAGTCAACAATCTTCAACAAGCTACCATGAGAGACAACTTCCAACCAAATCTGCAAACAAAACTTGAATACCACCCTACAGATCCTTCTCCTACAGTGCTTTGGAAACATATAAAAAACAGTATCCTCCAGTCTGTGGAAGAATCCCTTGGGTTCTCCCATAAGAAAAATCAAGACTGGTTTGATGAAAACAAACAAGAGATCCAGGAGCTGTTGGCAAAGAAGAGAACTGTTCACCAGGCATATCTCACCCAGCCAACTTGCCGTGTAAGAAAAGCAGCTTTCCACCTCACATGTAGTGAACTTCAACAAAAACTCCAAGACATTCAGAAAAAGTGGTGGATCAATATAGCAGAAAAGGCACAATGCTGTGCAGATCTGGGTGATCTTAGAGGATTTTACAAAGCTCTTAAAACAGTATTTGGACCTACTTATCAGGTCCAAAGCTCTTTATACAGTACAGATGGTCAAACACTAATTACTGATAAAGGCTCCATCCTGAATCAATGGGCTGAACATTTCCAAAGTCTCTTCATTGCCAACCAATTAGTCCAAGGCTCAGCTATCCAACATATGATACAAAAACTGATGAAAAATGAATTGGACATAGCTCCCACTTTGGAAGAGACCCTTGAGGCCATACAGCAGATGAAAAACAGCAAGGCAGCTGGGATTGATAGAATCCCACCTGAAGTTTGGAAACACGGAGGTCGTTTACTCCACGATAAATTCCACAAACTCCTTGTGAATTGCTGGGAAAAGGGGGAACTGCCATCAGATCTCCGAGGTGCAGTCACCATCAGCCTATACAAGAAAAAAAGGAGCAAAATCTGATTGCGCAAACTATTGAGGTATAACACTGCTCTCTATTGCTGGAAAAATCCTTGCAAGGATACTTCTGAACAGATTAGTTCCTGCTATTGCAGAAGAACTTCTTCCTGAAAGCCAATGTGGCTTCAGAGCCAATAGGAGTACTACAGATATGGTATTTGTCCTTAGACAACTGCAAGAGAAATGTAGAGAGCAGAACAAGGGACTCTATGTAACATTTGTCGACCTCACCAAAGCCTTCGACACTGTGAGTAGAAAAGGTCTGTGACAGATCCTGGAAAGACTAGGATGTCCCCCCAAATTCCTTAAAATGATTATCTTGCTATATGAGGGCCAGCGTGGTCAAGTCATATATGGCGATGCTCTTTCAGAGCCCTTTCTAATAACTAATGGAGTGAAGCAAGGTTGTGTTTTTCCGCCAACTTTATTTACAATCTTCTTCAGCATGATGCTCCAAAGGGCTACAGCAGAGCTTGAAGAAGAAGACAGCATCTATATTCGTTACCATATTGATGATAGCTTGTTTAACTTGAGCTATCTGAGGGTTCACACTAAGACTCTAAACTATCTAGTCCGTGAGCTGCTCTTCGCTGATTATGCTGCCCTTGTTGCCCACACAGAAACAGTTTTGCAGTGCCTAACATCCTGCTTCTCAACAGCTGCAGAGCTGTTTGGGCTGGAAGTCAACCTGAAGAAAACAGAAGTTCTCTACCAGCCTGCACCACAGGACGAACACCACCATCCCCACATTGCCATCGGCAAATCTGTGCTTAATTCTGTTCAGCAGTTCACCTACCTGGGAAGCATCATCTCCTCAGATGCCAAGATTGACAAAGAGATCGATCACAGATTAGCAAAGGCATATTGTGCATTTGGAAGACTTCACAAAAGAGTCTGGAGTAACAAACACCCGAGGCAAAGCACAAAAATCAGTGTATATAGAGCCATTGTACTGTCTATTCTCCTTCATAGGTCTGAAACATGGGTCACCTATCGCCAACACTTACGACTCCTCAAATGCTTTCATCAGTGCTGTATACACGCAATCCTAAACATACACTGGACTGACTATGTGACGAATGTTGCTGTCCTTGAGCAAGCAGGGATCACCAGCATTGAGGCCATGATATTGAGAACACAGCTGCGCTGGACAGGGCACGTTTCTAGGATGGAGGACCATCGCCTCACAAAAATAGTACTCTACGGTGAACTCGCCATGGGTCAGCGTAAGAGGGGCACTCCAAAAAAGCTATATAAGGACTCCCTGAAACAACATCTCAGGTTCAGCCAAATTGATCACCAACAATGGTCCGCCCTGGCCTCACATCGGGAGGCATGGAGACACACTATCCACAATGCTGCAGCCTTATTTGAGAACTCACGCCGAACAAGTCTTGAAGAGAAAAAATAACGCAGAAAGAATCACAACCCAGAAACATCACCCAAGGAGACCTTCTGCTATGCTTTCTGCAACTGGACATTTTTATCTCAGATTGACCTTTTCAGTCATCAGCGCGCTTGCAGAAAGCGTGGGATGAGTCCTTCCTGAATCTTCATTTGCGAAGAAAAGCCATAGTGGGGGTACCAAAATGTACCATCTGCTTGGATGCAGGTTAAACGTAACTTTAAAAAAAGAGATCAATTAAAGCACAATTAGAAACACAACAATCAAATGAAATATATCATTGAAACAAGTAATAACTCTTTCAGTAACAGACCAGTATACAGACCAAAGGGTCTACCTGATTGAGACGTCTTTGCTTGCTGAGAAAGGAACAGAGAGTCCATTTAGCTTCCCTCAGCTAGGACCCTGGGAGCAGCCTTTAAGTTAGAACTCTTTTACGTCCCCATCAGCTGAGCCTCTCATATCAGTGGAACCAAGAGAAAATCCTTTCACCCAGCCACCCCCCCAAAATTTAAAACCTTGGCAGGTTTCTTGGTGAGAATGCAGCCTTTCATACACCCTGGCCTAAAGCTGTATAGAAATGTATGGCAAAAATACAAGTGCTATTATTTCTTCACACCAGTACTTCTTCAGCTAAAAGCAGCTTTGCTTAGTTCCCTGCCTCATATAGGTTCTTCCCTTCTCAACTCTCTTCTCTCCCCTTCCCAGAATCTTTTTTTTTTCATTGTTGGTGCCCCATCTGAAACCAACTGCAAGCATTTGGACCAAGCCTCAACACTTGAAAGAGTATTCTTAGAAACCTGGTGCCTGCCACCAAATGGCCTAGTGATCTAATGTCACCAAATCGCTCAATGTGATTTGAGACTAAAGACATGTTTTAATGAATTAAAATTAATGAATGCATTTTAAAATGAAGTAATCCTGAGATGCACACCTGCAGGGTCTCCTTAGTGTGCACAACAAATTTCACATTCCTAGGTTTCACAGTTTTGGAGCTATATAGAGATATACACACACACTTTGATTATTTTAAACTATTGTGGGTGGGCAACATTTGAATATTCTGCTTCTTCAGAGATTTGATCTGACATTGTATGTTACGTCTGTAGAAATTTCCACAGTAATAATGGCTAAGCCCATGAGCTGAGGGAGACAGTTAAACTGAGATGCTGTATGCAGTCTGTCTAATTACATATCTACCCTTTCCTATTCTGAAGGGGCAGGCCATAAAAGCAAAAAAGAACAAAATAAGTGTTAGCTCATTCAGTTTTCCCATTCTTTGTTGATAAATCTGAGTCCCAAAGGCCTGACAAAACAGATAGGAGAAGATTTCCAAAAGATGCCATGGCCTGGAATTTGACACATCTGCAAGGAAGAACCAAAAAGGAGTGGATGACTGCATTTCCTTGGTGGCATTTCGACAGCATGGAATACAATTGCAATTCTGACCATAAGTCATAGAACTATGTGTGCCCTAACCACACCAGCTAAGTATGTTGTTAATTTCATATCTTTAAAAATCGAGTTACTTTCTTAAAACAGCTAGATAAGATATTCCATTTCTAAATGCAGTTATCCATATTCTTCAGTTAAAAATGAAATACTGTACTGTATCTCATTCTGCCATTAAGTACTGCCCTCTACAGTTCATTTTGTTACTGCATAATTGTTTTCCCTTTCCTACAAAGCCACACTTCCAATAAATGCTAATTATGTGTTGCAAAACTTCATTAATGATTCCCCCTAAGGAAGTATTTTCTAATGATTTTCCTTTCAGCTGTATAGAAATGAGGGGGAAGGGAGACTGACAGCAAATAGTGTGTGGGATAAAATCCTACATACAGATGGGATTTTAGAGAGCAACCAGTCAGCAAGTAATAGTAAATAAAGCATCAAAATGCCATTTTAGGCAGCCATGACACCTCTCTGCAGGGGTCACAGCAGGAGCTAGATGACATGGCAATGAGTGTAAAGAGGCATTAGCATCAGGAGAACTCAGGAAGGATGCCTTGAATGGAACAGCATTTGCATCAGGAAGGAAGCCAAAGGACACTCCACAATAGATAGAGGGATAGAGTCTGTAAGTCTGTGTCACAATAGGTGCTCTCTGGGTCAGAATTCTGGCACAGCTGTGAGGAACATTTCAAATAAATTGGCACTGTTTGTTTTCCTACACTATAGCACAGTGGATGCAAGAAATGGGAGTCTTCTTCAAAGTTATTCATTTTCACAGTAAGGCAGGCTCAGTCCTAATCCTATTGAAATTAATAAGAATTTCTCTTTTGACCTCAGTGAGAATAGGATTTTAGCCCCAGTGTGCAAACTTCCTTCCTCTGAGTGCCACAGGTAGATGATCAGAAACTCAGATAAGAAAGGAAAGAGGAAGACCCAAAATTACATACCCTTTGAAGGACAGGTGTCAAAATATCTAGACTATTAGTTTCCCATTTGTGGATATTTGTTAATGGAAAATCTACCAAACAGATAATGCAGTGCTGGCATTTTGTTATCTGGCATTTTAAAGGGAATATGACCCAGTTTAGAAAGACAGAAGATTGAGTATGATGTTATAATCAAATGCTATCAACTATATAATGGTGTGTTTGATGTATATTTTTAAAAGAAATCTTTCCCAGGTTGGAAACTGGAATCAAGTTGGCTTATAGCATTGAGATGTATTTTGTTTTGTTTGTTTCTCTTCATTCTGAATCACTTAAACCTGAAAGATTGAGTTAAAATCAAAATCATGTCAGAAACCATATACACTGATGTCTTGCTATAAGGAGACCTTTTCCACGCCTACTCCCAATCAGTCATATGTATATTAAAGCATTCTTCCCTGACCTGGGTCCATGAGACATTTTGAACTAAACTCCCATTAGCCTCAGCTAGCAAGGCAATGTTCAGGGATGGTAGTAGTTGTTTACCAAAATGGCTAGAGGTACGTTGCTTGGGAATGACTGAATTAGAGTCACCAGGAGCTATCAACCTTTAAAATACAATATAGAGGTGCATCTTCTTGCTACCTTTCTCTGTTTATTGCCCTTTACAAATCTACTTATATGTCTTCAGTTGGAATGCAGTGTACAGTTCCAGGCACCATACCTGAAACAGGGTATGGCACAGCTGCAAAGCATGCAAAATAAGGCAAGCTAAATGACCTTGTGGCAGAAGCAACTCTCTTATTGAATAGAGGTTACAGTGTTTGGGGCTTTTTATGATAGGAAAAGGTGAGGATTAAGGGGATATGTGATAGAGTCCATACAATTATAAATGCTGTTTTTAAAAAATGGATATATTAAAATTTGAAGTCATTTACTAAAGCTAAACAACAGGAGATTCAGGATCAATAAAAGGAAGCACTTCTTTACGCAGCACATAGTTAAACTGTGGGGTTTTCAGCCAATTTGGAAGGCTTTTAAAAGGGACTGGACAAATTCATGGAGGGTGGAGCTATCAGTGGCTAAGCTTCATGATAGGTATATATTTCCTCTAGCATCAGAAGCAGTATGATTCTGTATTTCAGTTGCTGGGGAGCAGAAGTGTGCTGAAGGAAACGGTATTGTGCCCAAGGTGCTTGTGGATATCCCGTAGGCAACTGGTTGGCCACTGTGTGAACAAAATGCTGGAAGAGATGTATTTGGTCTGATGCAGCAGGACTCTCCCAAAGGTCTTATGGTTGTATCACACTGTAATGCCTTAACAACTTGTTCAGTCTATAAAGATGGGAGGGTCAAACAGTTTGAGCCATTTTGCAGAGGGAGGTGCTCAGTAGGCACATGATGAGTACAGCCCTAGATTTCTGTCATTTTTACTACATATATAATTATTTCTTCAGATTGGATTGTTCTTTTTTTTTCCCTCTGCACAAACTAAATTAATGAAAAGATGAAAGGGCAACCTTGTTTTAAGATGGAAATCTTTATACTATTATCATATTTTACTCACTCTTTCAATATCAACCTGCTTCTGTGTAAAAAATAAACAAATCAGAACTTTACCTTAATTTGTTATATGTATTTTTACCCAGTATGCCCAACAGACAATAACCAGAAAATGATTTCTCTTTATAGAGGTGTGTATGTGTAAGAGCCTTCAAGTTGCCTGTTTACTTATGGCAACCCCATGAATTTCATAGGGTTTGCTTAGATAAGGAATGCTCAGAGCTGGTTTTTCCAGTTCCTTCCTCTGAAATACTGCCCACAGCACCTTGTATTCCTTTGAGGTCTCCCATCCAAGTATTAACCAGGGCTGACCCTGCTTAGCTTCCAAGATCAGACAGGATCTGGTACCTTTCGTGTGCTTAGGCTTTGTATAGGTACATGTACATTAAAAAGAAATAAACATTTTTTTCATATACAGGTCACACACACACCTGTATGTGCAGGACCAGTACTCATGGTTTCAATTATCCATAGTTCTGAAAAATAAACTCTCTCTAGGCATTTCCTAGGTCCTCCAGCATGACTCTATGGTAACTTCTACCAGAAGTTACCATAGAGTTGCGCTAGAGATGCTTGGAGAGGCAGCCTCTCTAGGTATTTCCTAGGTCCTCCAGTGGAATTTTATGGGGTTCATTATTATCTGCGATTTCAAGTATTCGTGGAAAGTCTGGAAACATATCCCCTACAGATATGTCAGGTGACCTGTATAGAGATTCAAGAAGTAAAGAAAGCATTAAGATATAAGAAGAAATACTATTGTAGCCTTTTGAAATCAGCAGGAGCTTGCATATGGAATGACAAAGCCAGAATGTGCTCACTGTAAGACATCTTTAGTAAAATATGTACATTTGCCTCTCAAATGTCAGCTGCCATTTCATCATATCCAGGTGTTTCCTCTCTCTTTCCCTTTCTCATATGTCTTTCTCTACTATTATTGGTGCTTAGAGTAGTTTAGGATCCTATTTAACATAGGTATCATAGAATATTTGAGAGGCAGAACATTAACCCACAAAGGCTGGAAGAGGAAGGGTCCATGGCAATTACTCTGCCACTTTCAATGTTATGCCAGCTCAGTAATCTGTAGGTATGAGGAGACAACACTCTCTGGTGCTCGGAGATAGTAAATATTATCACTGGTTCATACCTGTTGTTACACTGGCAGCATAACCCTGGCATTGGTGCTCTGCTGGTTCAGGATATGAAGCAAGTGAAATGACATGCAACAGTCCTGGGCTTGAAAAAGAAGGCTAATTTATTAATGACAGCAGACAGGAAAACAGAATAGGTGTACTTTCATCAAGCAAGCAGACATAAAGAGAAAACAGGAAGATACATACATGAAACGGCTATGCAGAGTTGCATGCTGCTGCGAAGTGCACACTTTTGTCTGACATCACCTTATATGCGTTCTCCTGAACCTTTGAGAAGATGGTGGACTTGACCCGGGGGGGGGGAGGAGGAAAAACTTTTCCCAGACCAATTAAGATGAAGAAATTTTCTCATGCCAATTATTGTATCAGGTGCTAGGATGTATTAAAATATCTTTATCTCCTTGGCCTTGGAATGACACTCTCATCCCCTCCTGCACTCTCCAACTGCAGAGAGAAAACTCTCCTTGACCGAGAATACTACCGGGTATGTCAAATGCAGCCTGAACCATTCTTTGCTAGGCCATGCATACAGGGCCTAACACCTGTATGTAGATCAAGTTGTTTCTGAAGCCACAAAAAGGTAGGAAAAATTGTAACAATCCAAAGTTAAATTACATGTTAAAATTATTGCTAGCTTTTCAGTAGGCAGAGTATCTGTGTATCATTAACATCTATAGAAAAGATGGAAATAACGAGATATGTTTCCTGATGTGAAGGCGCAGCAATGAGGAAAGTTTTGCCTATTCCTTTTTTGGGGGTGGATCCCAATTTAAGTGTACACAGACAGGGTTGTTGAACTGGACCTTTCCAGTCATACCCCATGGCAGCCCCTACACCAACTACCCCCCCCAAAATGTTAGATAGAAGTAGGGGAGCCTGCTGTAGGGAGTCTAAGGGATATGGGGAGATATCCCCCTTCCCTATTAGGTACAGACACCTAGTTGTTCTGTGCCTTCAAATCCTTTCCAACTTATGGCGACCCAAAGGTGAGCCTATCAGAGGGTTTTCTTGACAAGATTTGTTCGAAGGGGGTTTGAGAAAGTGTGACTTGCCCAAGACCACCCAGTGGGTTTCCAAGGCAGAGCAGGGATTTGAACCCTGTATTATTGCAATGTAGGTCTCTGATAATGCCGTTGCCAAATTCCAGGGATGTGGCGGTGGACCTTTGTGCTCTGAGGCAGCTTGTTCTACAGAATTTGAAAAACAGAGATAAACCTTAGCACCATATGGTAACAAACATATGAAGAATGTGCCTGACTAGCCCCCAGTCTAAAAAACACTAGAACTCACTCATATTATTTCCATGTCCTGGCAGATTCAATCAGCTTGGTGCTGTCAAGTCAAGAGGACTCGCCCTGGAGCCAGAGCCAGCCACTTTCATGGCTGAGGGAAGAAGTGATGATGAGCATCCTCCTTGCCTTTGTCCCAACTGGCATGACCAAGGCTGAAGTCTCAGAAGCATCAACAACACACCATCTGTCCTTTCAGTCATACCACAGCTTGGAAAAAAAGGTTGGGGTGGGTGATAAATGCTGCCAACCTTTAGCAGAGGCAGTGAGAGAAACATCTACAGCTCCCTTCTCTTCAGGAACATTTCTATCTTAGCAGGATCAGAACAGAATGCAATAAGCTTGTGTGACTGTGGTCAAGATCCTACATCACTCAGCATAGTACAGTAGGACCCCTGTATCCACTGATTCATTATCCACTTTCAGTTATCCACAGGACACAAAACAGCACACCTACCATAGAGTCTTCCTAGAAAACATGTCCTCTCTAGCAATTTTCTAGGTCCTCCAAGGCAACGCTATGGTATTTTAAACTAGAAGTCCCATTATTTTCAATGGTGTTCGCTATTATCCACAGTTTTCAGTATCAACGCTCCCCCCAGAACCAATCCCCAGCAGATACGGGTGTCCTACTGTATAAATATCCACTGGCAGAATGATAAGTATGCATTATACAACTCTTATTTTTTTAAAAAATCTTTTTTTTATTCAGATCAGTCTTATTTTCACAGTTATACATACACCACTTGTCCTCTTTGATTTTATAAATTAAAATACATGCAACATTCAACATACATAAAATAAACTATAAACATAGGTATCAAACATATCCCTCAGATCCCTGTTAAGGGTATTACTCAATTGTTTCTGTTTTCTTTATTCTACTCTCTCATTCTATCTCCATTCGCTTCATCCACTCAACTGGCTTCCCCGCCCCCCCAGCTTATCTTATTCTTTGAGTCAGTGCTTAGTGATCTTATTCACCAGTGGTGTACAATGTATGCTTCAGTTATTTTCATATATTCATTTTTTTCTGTCTTTCTCAACCAGTTATATTTATCTACCATATTTGTACCAATTACCATATTACCATATTTATACCAATCTATATATCCCCCTTCGTCTCTAAACCCCTATAACATATACCCATTCTTCCTTTTCCTCTGACCCTACTTTATCCTTCTTTATTTTATTCTTTATCCATCTTTGTCTTATTCTTATGAGAGATCTGTCTCCCCCCCCTTCATATTTATAAGAATATATTATCTCTTTGTCTCTATATCTTGATTGCCGCTATTTTGCCCCATCTGAATTCCAAATATTTTGACACTTTATTCCAATCACCTATATTTTTTTTATGCTTTTTCTCTTTAGGAGCATTGTAAGCCTATCTAGCCCAATTACATCATAAAGTTTTTCCAGCCATTGGTCAATCGTTGGGTGTTCTTTGCTTTTCCATAATCTTGCATATACCATCCTTGCTGTTGACAACATATAAAAAAGAAGTTTGCCATGCTCTTTCTCCACTTTTCTCTCTATCATTCCCAATAGGAATACCTCTGGCTCGAAAGGGATATGGACATTTAATATTTCTTCAATAGTTTTTTTGAATTTCTTTCCAGTATTTTATAGCAGCCTTACAACTCCACCACAAATGATAGAATATTCCATTGTTTTCATTACACTTCCAGCAGTTGTTTGATACATTCTTGTACAGTCTGGACAATTGATGTGGTGATAGATACCACCTAAAATACATTTTATATAAGTTTTCACTTATGTCTTGACAAGAGGTTTGTTTTATTTGCACAGTCCATATCCTTTCCCATTGTTCTAATCCTATAGCATGTCCTACATTCTGGGCCCATCAAATCATATTTTCTTTCACTATTTCATCTTCCATACTCCATAGAATCATAGAATCATAGAATTGCAGAGTTGGAAGAGACCACGAGGCCATCCAGTCCAACCCCCTGCCATGCAGGAAATCACGATCAAAGCATCCCCGACAGATGGCCATCCAGCCTCTGTTTAAAGACCTCCAAGGAAGGAGACCCCACCACACTCCGAGGAGAAGGGAGGCGAGATCTCTCCTCATCTCCTCCCTCCCTCCCGTCCACCCCCCTACTGTCACCATCTGCGGATAACTGAATCTGCGGATGGCAAATCAGCAGATACAGGGGTGCTACTGTACTCATAAAACACCTTCTCTCATTCTGGAAGCATATGCTGTACTTCAATTTGTCATTCACATGATGTTGTTGTGAAGTGGAGACCCTCTTCTGCTTGGAAAAGGAGAGAGACAGATTTGGTCTGAACGATATAGTTATTTACTGTTCTTAACAGCAAATAAAAGTCATGGCCCCAAAGGCAGGATACCTCCTACCACATGTAGTAGGTATCAGTCACTGTAACTGTATGCTTTTTCCCCTCTTTACTTTTGAACTACTCTGGGAATTCTTTGGGTTTGAAGAATAAAAATATATGAAAGAAGATAGCCACCAAAAGAACTTTCCAAAATGCAGAACAGCATTAGAGATGTAAAATTTCTGGGATTTTGAAGGCACGGAAAAAAATTACCACCACCCAGTGTTTTACAGAAAAAAATGGAAAGTTTCAGAAAAATTGAAAAAATGCAACATTAGCACTTTTACAGATTGAAAGTTACTCTGTTACTTTTGGAACAAAATATGACTATATACTGTATGATTTGATTTTCCATAAAATTATTACAATTGGTATATTAAAAATACAGTGTAGTCAAACAATTACTGTATTCAAACAATTATATCTGAACACCTTGTCTTAAATGTTGTATTCATCATGCTAAAATAAAACATTGCATAATCAATTTTCTTCCTTCTTTCAACTTTCTCAATTGGGGGGGGGAGGCTTCAGGGGAAAAAATGGGGGGGTCTGCATTTTTCCAGGTCTTCACATCTCTAAACAGCATACACATAAACTCACCTCTTTTACTGTAAAAGTTTCTCCCTGAGCACCTGCAGCTTGCAGTATCTTCAGGAGTGGCAGTTTGGGTCGTACCTCTATGATTGGTTCATTTAGTAATAATTTGTAAAATCTTGAAATCATCTTTTTATTTCCGTATTGAGTTATATTCTCCCATTCCGACTTCTTTGTATTTATTCCCTGTAACTCAGAATCCATCTTAGACCTTTCTTTTAGTTGCTTACACAGATACCAATGACATAGGATTTCATCCTTCCTTAGCTCTTCCTGTGAATTCATTATACAACTCTTATAATGAATACCAACATAACAGAATGTATGTGGATCAAGGATCGCTACATAAAAGCTGTATGCTACTCTGTATATTTTAATGTATGCACAACAGTCCCACAAGCACAACTCCACTTAACATAATGCCAACTGGATACAACCATTCCACATGGTCTAAAAGAATCACTCCACATGCATAGCACAACTTATGCCTGCATGTTACACTAACAGGTGCTGGCCTGTGTGTGCAACATCAACAGCTCAATGAACTTCTAGGCACTGAGGGCCCTAGAACATTTGCTTAACCTGCACCACTCATAATCCAGACTTGGGACCCAGATATCTGAGAGAGTGTGCTCTCACTTATCAATCTATCTAAGACTCACCTACATAGGCCAGAATGTGCTGGAGTATTCCACCCGCGGATCTGTCCCGTTCCTCCCTGATTGCCTGGATGAAATAGGCCAGAGTCCAGATGAGCATGCTGTTCCATCCCTGCATCCACCACCACTGCCCTTTGTGTCATACTTTCTGATGTCAGGAAGCAGGTCCACAGCACATGAGCAAGGCCCCCTGTATGTGACCAGCCTTGTGAGGCAGAGGGTAGCTGCAGCAATGGGCCAGTGTACCAGAATGGGCGCCTGCAGTCACCTGGGGCCCAATCTATTTTATTTTGGCTGGAAATGATTTAAATAGGTATTATTTTAAAATATTTTATTGGGCCCTATCCTGTCTTCCTCCACCCACCCACCCCGTCTTAGTCCCATCTTTGCCCTGGGGGTTGTGAGGACTGCAAGAGGCAAAACAGAGCATAAGCCCTTCATTGTCAGGACTACAGGGCTCCAAGACAAGGGCAAGACAGGCTAAATCACCCATGTAGACAAGCCCCTAGTTGCTGAGATCATTAGATGAGGTGTTCCTGATGGGTCTTCATGGGCCTGAGGTCCATTTGGACACTACTCACTTGTATTAATTAGTTCTTATTATGTGCAGTGTCTGGATGGCAAGCATACCCCCCAATGTGGCTTTATTTTCAACATCTTCTAAAGACATTATTATTTCAACAAGCCTTCCCTGGTTGAAATTGGGATAATTGGGCTAGATGCAATGCCATTGGATTCTATCCATTGATCCAATATTTTAACTGTTTTAATATATTTTATTTTTGATATATCTATTATTGTTCATTGCTTAAGACTGTTTTAGATGTAGGGTAGTTTATCAATACTGTGGGCCTAACTCTTATTTCCAGTCGTAGCTTTGTTCTTTTGTGCCTTCAAGTCACTTCTGACTTAAGTCTGTTGGAAAATGCTTCCCAACCAAGCATTCTCTTTAATCCATGTTTCCCACTTTCTATTAGACCAATGGAGCTTTAGACAGTAAGGATTTTCCTTACTGCCTCTACCCTATACATGCTGTCTCTAAACCTTTCCCCATTTGCTCAGTCACCCATTGTGGGGATGTATCTAAGCAACCACACCATGTGACTAGAAAATTTTACAGGTGTGTTAGCAAGCACATAAAAGATTCCTCCCTCTCTTCCTCTTTCTCTCATCCTCCTTGCTCAAGATAATGAGTATAGGCTCTGCTGAGCTGCTCCCTTTCTTGAAACTTTCCTGTGGTAAGCCAAAGCTTAGGCACTGCATGTATATATGTTTGAATGTAAAGCAGGGATCACCAGCATTGAGGCCATGATATTGATAACATAGCTGCACTGGGCAGGGCACGTTTCTAGAATGGAGGGCCATCGTCTCCCAAAAATAATACTTTACGGTGAACTCACCACAGGTCAGCGTAAGAGGGGTGCTCCAAAAAAGCGATACAAGGACTCCCTGAAACAACATCTCAGGCTTGGCCAAATTGATCACCAACAATGGTCTGCCCTGACCTCACATCGGGAGGCATGGAGACACACTATCCACAATGCTGCAGCCTTATTTGAGAACTCACACCGAACAAGACAACGCAGAAAAAATCACAACCCAGAAACATCATCCAAGGAGACCTTTTGCTGTGCTTTCTGCAACTGGACTTGTTTATCTCGGATTGGCCTTTTTAGTCATCAGTGCGCTTGCAGAAAGCGCGGGGTGAGTCCTTCCTGAATCTTCGTTTGTGAAGAAAAGCCAGAGAGAGACCTTTAAATGTAATTAATAAAGTTTTTTGGCTATAAAACTTGCAAAATGCCTCCTTGCCTTACTTTGCTAAAACTAGTCTCAGAGAGACACAAGAGGTTCAGCGCTTCCACTTGTGAACTCTGCTAAAGGAGGATGAGTCCATCCCAACTGTCCACACTTCAAATGAATGAAAAGCACCTTCCAGGTGTTCAGAGCTCTTTTAATAGCTGCAGCCTCTTTTTCCCAAATAACCCAAGCTCTTTCCATGTCAGATAATTATTTTTGAGAGATGTGCACATAGTCTAAGATTTCCTTCATCGTCTTCTTGTAAAAGAACCACCCCCAGAGCCACATCGCTTGCATCTACCTGAATTACAAAGGGCTTATTCAGTTCAGGGTGCTCTGAACTGAAGAGGCTTTTGAAGCCATCAAAAGCCTCTTGACACTTGTCATCCCGTACTACATTGCCTTGGGGCTTCGGCTTCTCCCTCCCCTATGGGCTCCCCTTTTTCTTTCCTTTTTTTTTTCTTTTAGCAAATTAGGGAGGGCCACCTGGGCGAACCCCAGAATGACATTTTGGTGAAAATTAGTGAAGCCAAGAAAGCTTTGGACTTGCCGCCGGGTGCAAGAGGGTTTCCATTTCACCACCCTCTCCACTTTTGCTGGATCCATTTCAATCCCCTTCATTGAGATTCGGTACCCCAAATAGCCCAATTTTTCACAATGAAACTCGCACTTTGAGAATTTTACGTACAAATGATGGTCCAACAGTTTTCTTAACACTTTACACACCAATTGCACATGAGACTCATAGTCCTGTGAACAGATTAACACAGTATCCAGGTACACCCTTGTACAAGAATTCATGTAACACCTCATTAATCAAGTTCATGAACACCCCTGGGGCTCCTGCTAGTCCAAAAGGCATGACACAGTACTGAAAGGACCCCAGCAGGCAGTTTTGTACTAATCTCTCTTGTGGTTCCTCACCCAGAAGTAACCATCCCAAAAGTCCAGCTTAGTGAAGATCTTGCCCATGACCAGCTGCCCAAGTAAGTCCTAAATTAAGGGGATGGGATATTTATTGCTCATGCTGATGGCATTCAGTAGTCTGTAACCAGTCTCATTCCCCCCATCCTTTTTCTCCCTAAAGAATACAGGCATCAGTGAGGTAGCAGGTTTGATGAAACCTTGCACCAAGTTTTTGTCCACAAATTCCCTCAGTACCTCCATCTCTTTAGGAGTCATTGCATACAGTTTAGATTTAGGCAGTTTGGCCCCTGGGGCAATTTCTATAGCACAGTCAGTCTGTCATGAAGTGGCAAAGTACCACACTTCACCTCAGATAATATCTCCTGAAAGTCCTGATACTCTACTGGGACCAGGATCTCTTCACCCTCTGTTTTGGTGAATTCTTCAATTCCCATTCTTTGACCCCAGTTGCCACTGCCCTGGCCTCTGGGTTTTCAGCCCTCATGCCTGGGGATTCTTTCCCTGGTTGGCACCACCCATGGGTGTGCTCTTTGCACTTAGGGGCAAGGAGCGCCGATGTCTCTTTAGCCCAACTAATAGTGGGGTCGTGGAATCTCAGCCAATTCACTCCCAACACTACTGGATAGTCTTTAGTGGAGACAATGACAAATTTTAATGAATCCAATGTTCTCCCACACCTAAAAACACAGCAGAGGTGTGGTGCCTTACCACCACCACCACCCACATGTCACTACCATTTATTTGAACAAAGTTTATAGGTTCGGGCTAATCCTTGCATTTCACCCCCAATCCAGTCACTACAGCAGGATTCATTATGTACCTAGTGCAAACTGAATCCAACAGCACTGCTAAATTCATACTCCAACCCTGGAGGGATTCCTTAATTTTATTTGCATGAAGAATGGTTTAGCACTGCCATTCACCACAATCTCCTGGTGCCTGCCATTACTTGCCTGCCCTTTGGCACTGTTCAGGGCAGACTCACGTTGTTTCTCACCAGCTCCCCACTGTTCTCAGACCAGTCTTCCTTGCCTGAAGCACCCTCCGGAGTGTGTGGCTTCCAAAGTAGCATTCCTGCAGCCACCGCAGAGGGCTTGCCTTTGCTTTTGGGTTTAGCCTTGCACTGCCCTTTCATCACTCCCTCACTGGTTGGTTGAGGGTTATCCATCGATCTGGAGACGCTGCCACAAAATGCCCCTTCTGGCCACAGCGAAGACATAAGCCTTCTGCTCTCTGTCATTCCCACTCCATGGCCTCTCCTTCTTGTCTCTCAGGCCTCTCCTCTCACTGTCCCCTCTGGGGCATGGCTCTCCGGGCTTCCTCTTCCCCTTGTTTGGCCAGCTTAATTTCTCAGAGCTCCAGTTCTGGCTGGCTGGCCAGCTCGATCCATTTGCTTTGTGTTGCTGGCTCACTGCACAGTAGGGGCCACTCTAGATGTCAGCTTGCAACCCTCTCCAGTACCTGCATCTCCTCCATCCAGCCCCACACTTGTGCAGCCAAACTCTGGAACTCACTAGCATATTTGCTGATATTCTTAAAGCCTTGGCTAAGGCTTAGCAAACTCTTACATCCCAGCTCTTGCCTCAGTGGATCATCAGAACAATTCCTTAGCGCTCCCATGAAGCCCGCTAAGTTCTGCAACTCCACTGCTTGACTATCGTGGAGCTCAACCATCCACCTGGCTGCTTCATCCTTCAGTCTGGCAGCAATGCACCACACCACTGTGGGGTGTTGTCCCCCATTCTGCTGGAACCCCCTGGACCTGGGTCAAAAAGTAGGGTAGCTCTTCAGGGTTTCCATTGCAACTGGCCCTCAGTTTCCTCTCTCCTACATAATGTGGCTGGTTACTGCCATCTCCCAGATGTAGTGCTCCATCAAGACAGGGAGCTCCACCTCCTATGTCCGTGTCTCTGCCCAGGCGTGGCACCCAGTCTAGATGGAGAATGCTGGTGCACACGTCCTCAGTTCCCATTCCATTATCAGTGCATTCCACCTCCTTTTGTCATTGTTCCTGCAGTAATTGTTGGAGGTCAGTGTAGAGTTCTCTCACCTCCTTCTGTAACCATTGGTTCTCTTCACGTAGTGTCTTGACCAATCAGTTGCTCTCACCTCCTTCATCCTCATCTGTAATGGTGGTGACCCCTTCTAACGTACACTTCTCCATGGCATACGGCTCAGTGAGGCTTCACCCCTGTCAGATTGTACTAGGCCACTGTCCCAACCAAGTCTCAGCCAGCTCCCACATTCTCGTTACAGGCATCTGCTTGTGACACTGTGTTCCAATCAAGTTCACCAATATCATCAATGAGACGCTGTTCCCAAGACTTTCTAGCCATGGTAAACAGGACTCTTGTTAACTTTTGAGATTTGAAGCAAACTGTCATGTACTCATTTCTTCAGACTCAGTAAACAGCAGTTTCAGAGTTAAACAGAAAGCTTTATTGCTACAGTAGTCTAAAGAGCGAACTATACAAAATTGCTGCTTTAGTGAAGCATATAGGAAAAACAGTAAGGTAAAAGTATTTGCAATCAGCCAAATCTGGTGGGCAACCTACCCATTAGTTATCCATCATCCCCATTCCCAGTGCTCACCCAGAGTGGGCTCCATCTATCATTCCCACACAGGACCAGTTTAAGGAATTTTGGGGGCCCCTGCAATACTTTATTTTGGGGGGCCCATATGTTTATCTCAGGTCAATGTAAGCTAACTCAACCTAAGCTATTCACAGTACAGGATATTCAGATTATTACTAATAATGTTTTTTGCAGGAGGAGGGTTATTACAGGGGCCCCCACAATGATGGGGCCCCCTGCGGATGCTGACACCGCTGGTGCCTTAAACCAGCCCTGTTCCCACAGCCTTCTGCAGGTACGAGGCCATTGAGCCTATTTCCAGACCCTTCTCTCCTTCCAGCGCATCAACTTGTTACAGTGTTCTCAAAGAATGAAAAACATCAAATGGTCAGGCATGAAAGCACACGAATACACTTGCAGATGGAAATATTGGCAGGAGAAGGTCACTTTTATGGACCAATCCTGACACAATTGTACCAAACTTTGTCTTTCCCAGAAAAGGGGCCAACACCCCAGGAATCTACTTCTAATCCAGTAATGGCAACCCTAAGGCAAACTTATCATGGATTTTCTTGGGAAGATTTGTTCTGAGGCCAAGAGGGTGTGACTTTCCCAAGATCATCCAGTAGGTTTCCATGGCCAATCAGCAATTTGAACCCTGGTCTCCCAGCTTCCTAGTCCAACTCTCAAACCATTCTGGCTCTTAGTCCCAGATAGAGTAAACCAATTCAATCAATTGGACTTACATTAGTGTTGACTGACCATTCAGTGATTGATTCAATGGCTCTGAGTTGGAACTCATAATTGGATATAGTCCATCTCTCTCTCTGGCTTTTCTTCGCAAACGAATATTCAGGAAGGACTCATCCCACGCTTTCTGCAAGCTCGCTGATGACTAAAATGGCCAATCCGAGATAAACAAGTCCAGTTGCAGAAAGCACAGCAAAAGATCTCCTTGGGTGATGTTTTTGGGTTGTGATTCTTTCTGCGTTGTCGTTTCTCTTCAAGACTTTTTCGGTGTGAGTTCTCAAATAAGGCTGCAGCATTGTGGGTAGTGCGTCTCCATGCCTCCCGATGTGAGGCCAGGGTGGACCACTGTTGGTGATCAATTTGGACGAGCCTGAGATGTTGTTACAGGGAGTCTTTGTATCGCTTTTTTGGAGCGCCCCTCTTACACTGACCCGTGGCGAGTTCACCGTAGAGTAGTATTTTTGGGAGGCGATGGTCCTCCATCCTAGAAACGTGCCCTACCCAGCGCAGCTGCATTCTCAATATCATGGCCTCAATACTGGTGACCCCTGCTTGCTCAAGGACAGCAACATTCGTCACATAGTCCAGTGTATATTTAGGATTGTGTGTAGACAGCGCTGATGAAAGCGCTCGAGGAGTCATAGGTGGTGGCAATAGGTGATCCATGTTTCAGATCCAAAAAGGAGGATAGACAGTACAATGGCTCTAATACACACTGATTTTTGTGCTTTGCCTCAGGTGTTTATTGCTCCAGACTCTTTTGTAAAGTCTTCCAAATGCGTTATGTGCCTTTGCTAATCTGTGATCAATCTCTTTGTCAATCTTGGCATCTGAGGAGATGATGCTTCCCAGGTAGGTGAACTGCTGAACAGACTTGAGCACAGATTTGCCGACAGCAATGTGGGGATGGAGGTGTTTGTCCTGTGGTGCAGGCTGGTAGAGAACTTCCGTTTTCTTCAGGTTGGCTTCCAGCCCAAACAGCTCTGCAGCTGTTGCGAAGCAGGACATTAGGCGCTGCAGAGCTGCTTCTGTGTGGGCAACAAGGGCAGCATCATCAGCGAAGAGCAGCTCACAGACTAGATAGTTTAGAGTCTTAGTGTGAGCCCTCAGACGGCTTCAGTTAAACAAGCTACCATCAGTACGGTAACGTATATAGATGCCATCATCTTCTTCAAGCTCTGCCATAGCCCTTTGGAGCATCATGCTAAAGAAGATTGTAAATAAAGTTGGTGCAAGAACACAACCTTGCTTCACTCCATTAGTTATTAGAAAGGGCTCTGAAAGAGCATCGCCATATCTGACTTGACCACGCTGGCCCTCGTGTAGCAAGACAATCATTTTAAGGAATTTGGGGGGACATCCTAGTCTTTCCAGGATCTGCCACAGACCCTTTCTACTCACAGTGTCGAAGGCTTTGGTGAGGTCGACAAATGTTACATAGAGACCCTTGTTCTGCTCCCTACATTTTTCTTGCAGTTGTCTAAGGGCAAATACCATGTCTGTAGTACTCCTATTGGCTCTGAAGCCACATTGGCTTTCAGGGAGAAGTTCTTCTGCAATAGCAGGAACTAATCTGTTTAGGAGTATCCTTGCAAGGATTTTTCCAGCAATAGAGAGCAGTGTTATGCCTCGATAGTTTGAGCAATCAGATTTTGCTCCTTTTTTCTTGTACTGGGTGATGATGACTGCATCTCAGAAATCTGATGGCAGTTCCCCTTTTTCCCAACAATTCACAAGGAATTCGTGGAATTTTTTGTGGAGTGCATGACCTCCGTGTTTCCAAAATTCAGGTGGGATTCCATCAATCCCAGGTGCCTTGCTGTTTTTCATCTGCTATATGGCCTTAAGGGTCTCTTCCAAAGTGGGAGCTATGTCCAATTCATTTTTCATCAGTTTTTGTATCATATGTTGGATAGCTGAGCCTTGGACTACTCGGTTGGCGCTAAAAAGACTTTGAAAATGTTCAGCCCATCGATTCAGGATGGAGGCTTTATCAGTAATTAATGTTTGACCATCTGTACTGTATGAGCTTTGGACCTGATAGGTAGGTCCAAACACTGCTTTAAGAGCTTCCTAAAATCCTCTATGATCACCCAGATCTGCACAGCGTTGTGTCTTTTCTGCTATATTGATCCACCACTTGTTCTGCATGTCTCGGAGTTTTTGTTGAAGTTTACTACATGTGAGGCAGAAAGCTGCTTTTCTTACATGGCAGGTTGGCTGGGCGAGGTATGCCTGGTGAACAGTTCTCTTCTTTGCCAACAGCTCCTGGATCTCTTGGTTGTTTTCATCGAACCAGTCTTGATTTTTCTCGTGGGAGAACCCGAGGGATTCTTCTGCAGACTGGAGGATACTGTTTTTGATATGCTGCCAAAGCACTGTAGGAGAAGGATCTGTAGGATGGTCTTCAAGTTTCGTTTGTAGATTTGCCTGGAAGTTGTCTCTCATGGTAGTTTGTTGAAGATTGTTGACTTGGAGTCTCTTCTTTAAGATGCCACCCCTCTTAGGTTTGAACTTAAGATGAAGATTTAGTTTATATCTGACGAGGTGATGATTTGTTTGGCATTCTGCACTGGGCATCACTCAGGTATGACGGACATCACGAATGTCTCTCTGACGGACTAGAACATAGTCAATCAGGTGCCAATGTTTGGATCAGGGATGCATCCAGGTTGTCTTCAAGTTATCTTTCTGCTGAAAGATTGTGTTTGTAATAGTCAGCTGTTGTTCTGCACAGAACTCTAGCAGGAGACGTCCGTTATCATTGCAGTTTCCAACACCATGCTTGCCTAAGACACCTTTCCAGGCTTCGGAGTTCTTTCCTACTCTGGCATTGAAGTCACCAAGGATAATAATTTTATCTTCTACAGGGACTTTTTGTATGAGTTGGCGTAGGTCTGTGTAGAATTTGTCTTTCTCTACAGGGTCGGCTTGCATAGTTGGAGCATATATATGAAGAGAACAACATGTGGGAGGCGTAAGGAAATATTGCGATCAGAGTGTCCTGTTGGCAAGGTTTCGAGTTTGGAGGCAATGGAGTTTTTAATCATAAAGCCTACTCCTGAAAGATGTTTTTCGGTTTGGGTTTTGCCAGACCAGTAAAGTGTGTAACCAGCACCATGTTCTTTAAGGCTGCCTTCCTCATGGAAGCGAACTTCACTAAGAGCAGCGATGTCAATGTTAAGTCATGATAGTTCATGGGCTATTAGGGGAGAACGACGCTCAGGCCATCCACTATCTTCAGAGTCTTGCATGGTTCTGATGTTCCAGCATACAAGTGTCAGTTTATTTACACCTTTGGAGGCCAGTGTGCACCTTTGTTTCTTTGCCTTGGTTTGACCGCATCAGAAGATTCCCGTTGGCTGCGGCTAGCCAACCAGGTAGTTGGGGATGAGCTTTCATTCGGCCACCTTTTCTAGGCCCCTCTCCATATGGAGCAAGCAGTGCTCTCCTTAAAAAAGGCTGCTTGGTTGTTCAGGATGCTGCCGAACAAGACTGTCATCTCCTGGGTCAGCCTCGAGCGACCAATGTCCTGAACCGCCTGCATGCAGGGTTGGGTCTGTGGCTTCCAGTGCATCTTTATACCTGCCGTTTCATCCCTCGCCTATCGCTACAGGGCTTTTTTGGAACTGGATTTGTCCTTTGAGCCTGTGCAATGGATTTTTCTGGTGGAGCACAGTGTGCACAGAACTGGCCTCACCCTTTAAATCAAAGGTTCATCTGCCGTGGCCTTGCAAGCATGGACGTAGCAGTGAGGTCCTCGGGTCGTAGGTTTGATTAGAATTTCCTTCTCTTAGATGGTTGACCTTACAGGGTTGGACGATCACCATCTGCCCAGGTTTGAGATTAGAGTTTTCCTTCTCCTAGGACGGTTGCCACAAGGCTAGAGAGCCCATCCTGCCCTTTGACGCTTTTTGTCAGACCCTTCAGTTTTGACCTGTCTGTCATGGGAGACCCTACCGGTGGCTTTATGCCACCGCCAGCATAGCTCAAAACATCATTGGAGTACGCAAGCCTCTCTCCCATGACAAGGGGGCATCAATGGAGAGGATATAGTCCATAATGAATAATAAAATGACATCAAAATAAAAGAAATAAAAATAAATTTTCAGTGTTACCTTTTCCCCAAGCATCCTGACTGCATAGCATCCTGACAGTAGTCTTAATTACATCCACTCAGAAATCAGTCCATTTGAATTCTTGGTAAAGTAGGGTGCTTCCAAACAGAGGGTTCCTAGCACTACAAGTCAAACTGGTGAAACTACTCCATAACTGATTTTTTTTGTAAGAAAAAGGATGGCAATAGCAGTGAAGAACTCAAGAGGATTAAATTGATTAAGCCACTGTTTGACCTTGCTGCAGAATCCCATAAACAAAGCAGGGCAATTGCACAGTAGAAGTTATATCTGGAAGCAACAATATTTCCTAGCAAGTGTGTTGACTATATTGGCTGGGACTAAGTCCCACTGAAGACAGTATGACATTCAAAAGATGACACTGATGTTAGCTTTTTTGCATGTTTTACTATACTCTCCCTATAAGTTACAAAGGACACAACAAAATGCCTAGACAACAAAGTCTAGAAAGGATTGCTAAACTGTTGGAGGTTCTCCTAGCACTTCTGAATTTGTCACCAAATAACTAAAATGTTTTCATGCTAGGCCTACATCAGAAATTCCTACATCAGAGTCATTGTCATGTAGGAGGGAGCTATGTGATTTCTGCAGGTCGGCTTTTATTGGCATACCTATGAACTACAGGAGGGATTCATGCAACTGTTTACACCAGTGATGTAAATATGGGTAGGAATTTCACCCCACACCCCCTGCCGGGCCACAGCAACCACAAAAACCTGGCCCAAAAGTGACTTCTGGGTTTTCAGTCCTCCAACTGGAACAACTGACCCTTTGGGATTATTAATTTCTCCCCCCAACACACAGGATTTTGGACATGTTTGTGAGATATGTGGGACTTTGGAGGGTCAGTTTGAGTTTGTAGGGATTTGCAAAAAGGTGTTAAGAATTATACACAGCCTTCATGCTGCACTTTCTCTGCCCCAGTCTACACAAATGTGACCATCTGTGCATGTTATGTTATGTTGTATGGAGGTGCTCTAAATTATTATAAATATTGGCAGACAACTTTTGTACAGTGCCTACTGGAGTAAGATTGGGATGAGGAAAGTATAGCCCATGGGCTGTATGCACCATGAGACATTTAAAAAAAAAATAGTCCCAAATGCCCTCAAATGCCCCCTAAAAGGTGTGGAGGCAATTCCTCAGATGACCCAGCAAGGCAAGGGCCAAGAAGATGGCAAAGTTGCCACCCCACTTCCTTGGAGGCACTGAGGGGCATTGGGGGCAAAAACAAAAAAAATGGGAGGTATGTCGAGAGTGTGGCCATCCAAGATCCCTTGTGGGGCAAATTGGGCCCCTAATAAACAATAGTTGCTCCTTCTTGCTATAATGTGTGTGGATGTGTGGGTGTGCTTTCAAACTGCTTGTCAACTTATGGTGACCCCATGAATTTCATAGGGTTTTCTTAGGCAAGGAACACTCAGTTTCCTCACATCTGAAATATCACCTACAACACTTGGTATTCATTGGTAGTGTCCCATCCTAGTACTAACCAAGGCTGACCCTGCTTAGCTTCTGAGATCAGATGGATCTGGTGCCTTTAGAGTATTGAGGCCAGTAATATACATGAACACTAAGTAGAATATACAGACCAAGATCCCGAAAGCTAGCAGAAAGCCAGCAGAGCATTGACATGCCTGTGCAGGACTGCAAGAGGGGATAGACAGACAATCTGGTAGTGTAAGAAATCCCTTGCTCCAACTGGGAGCTTCCCAGTTCATGCTGTGGGCCAATTGCTACCAGGGACACAGGATGGAGCAGTGCCTTGGTATTGTTGTGCCACCTAGGACCGCTTGCCTAAAGAGGTAGCGAATACGTCTTTATGCAAGCTCATTAAAAGTACAAGCACAAGTGCAACCCCAGTAGGCTCTTTAAACCAGGGGTGGGGATCATGTAGCCCTCCACACTATGCTGGCTCAGACTGCTGGGATTTGTAGTCCAGTAACATCTTGAGGGATTCATTATTCCTATCCTACCTTTAAATCCATTGTGCTCTTAAAAATACACCTGGACACTTAAATTATTAATTCAAATTGAATTATTTCTGAATGTGTACAGTACATTCATCCCATTGATATAGAATCCTAAATACATTTTATCCTTGGAAATAAATTTGTTATTGATTTCCTAGCAACCCACTTCCACATAATAATGCATTTAAGACTGCTGTCTCTAAATGTTCACAGCTAAGTCCTTAAGTAATCAGTGGGATTTATTTTCAAGTAATTAGTATCTATATTGAAATCAATGACAAAACTCTTGGATTTCCACATGTCTGAATCACATGCATTAGCCACATCCATACTACAGGGATTGTCTTAAGATAAAAAGGAAGAAAAAGCAGCCATTTCCTTCTCAGTCTCTCCTGCAATCTGTAGGCTGCAACTCAATGTATCCTTCCTTTGGAGAAAATCCTTTTTAATAAAATAGTATTTACTTCTGAGTAAACATATGTAGGATTGCCTTGCAGGTTATGTTTTGAGAAATGAGCTGTGAATAGTAATGCATTTTATGTGGTGTATATTGCTATAGTAAAATAATCATTAAAGGTAATGAATAAGGAGAGGAGGGTTTCTCGTTTTCTAAGAGAAGAATGGCCAATACTTCCGGTGGGTGATAGGGTCTGCTCTACAGGCCACACTCCTTAATTCTAATTAGTAAAGACAAGGAAGGCTGTGGGGCCAGCATGGTGTAGAGGGTTGAATATTGGACTGAGACTCTGGGAGACCATGGTTTTGAATCCCCACTGGGCCATGGAAACTCACTGCATATCCTTGGGCAAGTCACTTTCTCAGCCTCAGAGGAAAGCAATGGCAAACCCTTACTGAACAGATATTGCCAAGAAAACCCTGTGATGGGGTCACCATAAGTCCTTAAATGATTTGACGGCACTCATCAACAATAGACAAGGTTGTGCTTCATCAAGTAGTGAACTGGAAGGCAGGTTTCCTCTGTGTTGGTTTCACACATTACAGGTCTCTGCAACTAAAAACTGATTCCAGGACTAAAACCTGGACAAAGTAACCACTGAGGACAAGCTTTTCTCAATCTACCTATCTTCGCAATCTACTTGGGAGAAGCCTCGTGGGACATGCTGTGAAATCCTATCCATATTTACATGGAATTGGTACTCCCAATTTAGAATCCTCAGTGTATACCATTATGTTTTTTAAAAAAGCAATTTCATGTACATTCATCTGACAACTAAATTTTATGTTGGAATTAATGGAATTCATACATTGAGGATTCTAAATTGGGAGTACATTGTTATAAGAAACGCACAGATTGTAATTCTTGTCTTCATTTCAATAGCTGTCATCCATTTAAATGCAAAGAAAACTTGAGAGATATCAGGCTGATTTAGAAGCAAGATCCTATCCTTGTTACATCATTAAGGAGGCTAGATCTCAGGTTCGCAATAAAGATAGAATGTCCCTATTTATTATTAAAAAACAGGAACACAAGGATAGGATTGTTGGGGTCTTTATGTTTAATCATGGTTTTCATCATATCAGGCAAATTATTTTGAAACATTGCCATTTGGTCCAACATATCCCTGGTTGTAATTTAAACCCTATTATAGCTTTTCATCTCCCCAGGAACATTAAAGACTAGTTAGTCCACACAGATTTACAGCTCAATATATCTTGATATAATAGATACAAGGGATATTACCATTGTAGGCATTGCAGTTGTTGGAAACCATCATTAAAACTAAAAGTGTTTCTACACCCCAGCACTAAAGAAAGATTCTATTTACATTCATTTACTAATTGTAATTCTTCAGGGGTTGTTTATGTCATTTTATACCCTTGTAATCAAATTTACATTGGACAAACAAGCAGACATCTTAAACAGAGAATTTCCGAGCACAAAAGCCATATTAGAACTGGTAACTTGGATAGTCCTCTTGTTGAACATTTCTTTCACTACAAACACCCACCAGAATCCCTACAAAAAAAATGTTATTGAAACCATTCAACATCATACCTACCAAGATGGATTTATTCAAAACAAGTTATTACAATGGGGATCTTTTTGGATACATAAACTTAACACAGTAGTTCCATATGGTTTGAATGATTATTTGGATTTAACACCTTTCATATAAAATTCTCTAACCATAATAACCAGGATGTTCTGCTTGAGGGACTTGTGTACCATCTGCAGAAGTTTGGTAAAAATGTGGAGTATCATTTTAAACCATTTGTTAGATTTGGTATCTATTCTGGCTGACTCAATTTTTGGGATAGGTATAAGAAACACCTGTAACTAGTGTTAGCTTACTGCATCCTTGAATTTCTCAAGGCAGTTGGAGGTAAGCATGGTGCTGTAACTTTATAATTAATATAGAATATCATTATTTTTAAATGAGTGATTAAAATGTTTTCTACTCTTTCTCAAGAGACTTTTGTGGCTCTGCATTAAAATAAGTGAAAGGAATTATCACAGCAGGCAAAAACATAATAAGGTGAGCTCAATTTTCTAACAGTAAAATAAAATTAATTAATTTTATAAAACAATGGTTAAAACAGTGATTTATATTTATTTGTTTTTCATAGTTAGTTGGATATACACTGCATTTTGGAAGGAATTTCCTGGCAGTAAGAAAATAATACATAACGGTGAGCACAAAATCATATTGGATTATAAATAAGATTTTTTTAGTTTATAATAATAAAAATAATGGGAAATAGAATGAATTAAAATTATTTGTTATTCATAGATAGTTGGAGACATACTGCATTGTGGAAGGAACTTCCAGGCATTAAGAAAAAAATACATTAAGGTGAGCCCAAAATCATACTGGATTATAAAACAGTTTTTATAAAATGAGTGTTGGTAATTATATGAAACAATTAGAGATTTTTGTAGAGACATACACACTGAAGAAGGCTTGGTGAAACAACCCCAGATAGACTGTGGAGATAGTCATCTGTGTTTTAGCTTTATCCTATGTTTAAAAGCACCAGAAACACTTACCTGTATTTGCTAAATTGTTTCATTATTCATTGTTATATTGTATATAAACAGCTAAGTTGCTTGTTTCATCATTATTAGTTTCATATGTTGTATTAGACTGATATATATCAGAGTTTATTATTCTCATGTTAATAGAGTATTGCAGACTGTTATTGTAAAAGTATTTGATTGTCAGGGTGTTGATACCTGTAAATTGTAACCAAAACATATTTGGAAAATATTTGAGTTTATTGTATACTTTATTCTGTAACAAGGACATAACCTCACAACAGTAATACTTTGTTGTATTTTACATTACCACAACAGTTACATTGTAATTTTCTTAAAGGCACATACTCCCATTGTGCTCAGTAGTTCCAGACACCCAGCCATGTTTGCTTTGTTCTGCAATGTCCAAAACATTTGTGCCATAGGTCAATGCTTCCTTCATCCATGCTGGCTTCATTCACCTTTGCTTGAGTCAAATATGCTTGTTGACCTGAAAGACTTAACTCATGGATCCCATTATTCTGAAATGCTTGAGCATACACCATATTTTAATCGTATATTTTGCACATTTCTTTCTCAAAAAGTACTGAAAATCCTTTATTATTGAGGGCTGGGATGTTGACCATGTTGCATTACAAATGAGGAATTGATAACACATCTTCTGCCACATGCTGCATGGCTTCATTTGGCAGTGCCAACTTAAAACACATTTTCCAGTTCTTTCTATGGCCAGATTACATCCATCAGCAACTTTAATAGTCCCACATGTATTATTATTCATATCAATAAAATTAGCATCATTAAAAATACTGTGACTTGAGCATCCAGAATCCATGACCCAAACATTTGATTTTTGTGTGTCATAATCAACTGCTAAAACTTTGTTGTTAATTAAAATGTTGTTGTTCAAAATCAGATATTTTCTGTCTTGTGATGCTTGAGGCTTGCTTTTAATAACAGTCTGAGCATTCTGCTGCCCCCTATGGTTGCTGACAGGCTGATCATTTTTAGGTGAGCTGCTATTGGTCAAAAGTTGTTTTGGGAGTCTACAGTTCTTAGCTGAGTGTCCCCTCCTATTACAATTAAAGCAGTGAACCTGTGGTTGGATCTTGGGAGGAGCCTTCCTTTGTTTGCCTGCAGCCATGAAATTTGAGTCACTTTGGGTTACAGCATGGCTCTGAGTAAGTTCTCTGTGATTAAGGCATTTGACGTGGAGCCTGTTAATAGCTTCATCAAGCCTTAAGCTCTGTAAGCCTTCCAAGATGGAAACAAAGGAATCAAACTATCTTCCTTGGGTTCCAGTGAAAAAAGCAATCTTTTGTCCCTCATTAGCCTTAAAATCATGCACATTTAGCTTTTCTAAGATAGGACTTTTTCAAACAGGAAAAAAACCCACAGAGATCAGGAGCACTCCATTTCCACAGCACTCCATTTTGGATGACGCGTCCTCCTCCCAACCTTCCTCCGTGCTGCAGGTGTGAGAAACGTGCCACTTTTTATTGACGGGGTATTCCACTAATAAATGTGGTGCATTTCTCGCACCTACAGCACGGAGGAAGCACAGGGGAAGGTCAGGAGGAGAATGGCATCATCTAAAATGGAGCACTGTAAGTGGGACACCACCATCCTCCTCCTGGCCTCCTCAGGGGGAGGGGTTCCCATTTGAAAAAGTCCATAGTCATAAACTTGTTTACATGAGTGTCACAATTCTGGCATGAGATCAGTTTTAAATGCATTAATTCTCTAATATAGACTGCTTGGGATTTAATACAGGTAAAGCCATAAACCTCTTGCAGTTTCTCTAACATCTGCTTCGCGGAAGCACATTCTCTTATGTAAATTATTTGCTTATCCTTTAAACAATTGAATATTAGACCTTGAGCTGTTGCATCCTTTTTATTCCAATTTTCCCACTCATCAACTTCTGAGGGTTTCTCTTTCTCAATGCATTCAATCACATTCTGAGCCATGAGTAAAATCTGCATCCTTTTTCTCCACAAAGAAAAGTTGTCATGATTTAATACAATTTGGCTAATTCTCATATATTAGAATAACTCTGGGCTCCTAAACCTGTTGGGAATATTGATATTCAGTAGCAGAGTAAAAATAAACACGCATTCAGCAGAAGGTTCTCTATAGATCAACAATTAAGCCAGCCACCTGGGCACCCCTTTCACACAAACTAGCAAACAAAGAAACACTTCTCAGACTTTGTTAGCAGTATATGAAAATAAGTTACTTAAAATATCTTGTGTAAGAAGGCTTAGTACTTGAATATGTATGCAGAGAAGTAAAAATATGAACCCTGTATAGGACTCAGTGCTACATCTCTAAAACAAAGTACTTGTGCCCTGTTTGGGCATCTCCCAGGGAAGAAGAAAGGCAAAGAATGGAGACTGATTCTCCTTGGGTTTTTTCCGGGCTGTGAGGCCATGTTCTGGAATAGTTTCTTTCTGACGTTTCACCTGCATCCGTGGCTCTGAAGATGCCAGCCACAGATGCAGGCAAAATGTCAGAAAAAACTATTCCAGAACATGGCCTCACAGCCCAGGGGGAAAAAACTGGAAGACAGGTTGTAAAAGGCTCTTGTAACAAACAAGAAATTATCTGTAAACATCTCTTACATGCAACTTAACTCTTTAACTACTATGTAACCATGTACCCATGCATGCTAGGTTGTATTTTCCCAACACCACCCACCCAGGCAGGAGGGGAACCCAGAGGATTTCGGGGGGGGGGCGGGAGTGGTGGAGTGTTTTGTTGCCAATGGACTGCTACATAAATGGCACACAGGTTACTTTCCCACCATTTTATAGGAAGACTGTCTCGGAAAGAAATGGGTAACCGGGCTCAGCAAAGCGGGTGGAGAACAGGATAAAGGCACTCAGATTTTCAGAGCGGATCCGAGGGTGTTACGTACTCAGTGCATTAGATGCCCCCATCATCATCATCAGTATTAACAAAGCCCCCCTCCTTTCTGGAATATGTTAATACAGTATAGCATTCATGGTTGCTATCAAATTTACTGAGATGTAAAAGAAGAATTGCTTTGCAGCCTTTTCAAGGTACAGAAAAGCCCGCTGTGGCTTGAGGGTCTGTACTTAGACTGGGGCCAGAGGGAGTTGGCTAGTTAAGCGGGCACAACGCAGGCACGCCTGGCACCTGGCTCTCCTTCAGCACCTGCCTGCAGTCTTCCAACATCCGTGGCCAGAGGCAGCTACCTCGCTCTGCCTAATATTAAGGTTGGATCCACCTGAGGTCTTTGGAGGGAGGGTGAGATAAAAATAAGAGGACAGGTAGATACATACGCAGGTGGGTAGTCTCGATTCTAGTACTGCTGCAATTTGGTAGTAATTCCCATGCAACTCATGGGTATGGTAAGACCAGATCTGACGAAGTATTACTCTGGGAATAGTACTAGATAAAACCATAGTCTGGAAGAACCATGTAGCGGACCAGACTTGTTGTCCGAACCAATTACTGTATATTGAAAGATATGCAGTTAGATTCCAGCGATTGCTCCTGCTTCTGTTATACTCTTCTGTTATGCAACACAGTAATGAGTTTTGTAGTGAGCCACTCTAAACATTTAAAATCGAAGTACGGTAGAAATGTTTTAAACAAGCAGCCGCTTATTGGGTCTTGACCCCTTTCCTTTCTAAGCAACATTATCTGTTCTCTATACAGTACCAGTTTTACTCACTCATCGGGTTTATTTCAACCCTAAGGCATAGCGCATTTGCATTTTGTTTTGGAATTCAAGGAAACCTGGTTCTGCAGAAATGTAGCGGGCTGGGCTAGGAATTTAGAAAAGTGGTTTTAATTGAAGTGATCTCCGAATTGATTGCAGTATCGTAAAAGGCATGACCATTTCTCGTGCAGAGTACTGTTGCAAAAAATAAAGCAGCTGTGGCTATCTTAGCAGATGTAAGCGATATGAAGAGAGAGCAACGACATAAATACAATCTTCTGGCCTCCCCTCAGTCGTGAAGTTTTGTGCTGGACAACCTACTCTATCCCGGGAAATTCTATAGTACCTATGGTGTACTGCACTAGTGCCACCGAAGCGCATTGGCTGAGCGGACCAGATGGCTCAGAATGTTTACCAACTGTCCATTCAGAAAATAAAGTGTCAGTACAGCACTGTATCTTCAGAGCAGTGTCTGTAAAGGAAGGAAAATTATTCGGCTTGGCTCGAAGTGAAATTTCATAGGGTAGGAATTAGCCGCTCTGATAGCCTTGTGGCTGAAGAGCGGGGTAGAAATAAATAAATAAATAAATAAAACTATCAAGAGATCTCAGGAGATTAAGAATAGTTTAAGACATGGGAACCCAGAAACAAGGCAGGAGTAGGTTCTTGTTGTTGTGTGCTTTCAAGTCGTTTCCGACTTACGGCGACCCACCACAGGTTTTCTTGGCAAGATTTGTTCAGGAGAGGCTTGCCTTTGCCTTCCTCTGAGTCTGAGAGAGTGTCACTTGCCCAAGGTCGCCCAACGGGGATTCAAACCCTGGTCTCCAGAGTCGTAGTCCAATGCTCAAACCATTACACCAGGGCTGGCTCTCCAAAAGTAGGTAGACTATGAAAAAAGGTCTCCTGGGGAGGGGAGGCAGAAGAAACAAGAACTGGAGAAGTTCATGGGTGGAAGGAGGAAAGGTATATCCCAAACCAAAGCAGATGGTTGTAGGTCTTCACCCTGCTACTTTATTTGGACTGGAGCTTACTTTAGCATGAATGGGTCTAAGAGATAGGAGCTGGGAACAGCCGGGAAAATCGATGCTAAATCTAGAGTGATGCCTCGAAAAATATGGGCACGTGTCGTGCTTAACAAAGCGTGAGAAAGCAGTTAAAGCCGCAATAGCTTTTTAAAGGCGTTGCCACATACCCTCGCCACAAGCACTTTCCGCTGCCAAATAAACGTTGCAAATTGCCAGAGCATGGAGGTTTATATTGTCCCGGGAAGCTAAGTGGGATGGTCATCCTGTAATAAAATTACGTTTAGACCGTTCGGACAGAAATCCTACCGGGCACTAACATTCTTTTTCCGAGAAGGTCTTCACTTACCCTGGCTAAATGCTCCTTCCCTCGGCCGGAAAAGGGGTAGTAGGCGAATATTCGCAGCATCCTTTGGAAATCAGCTATGCTGCTGTGGCAAGGAGAGCCCCCCCCCTAAAAGATTCAGGGTTGGGCTATGTGAAGGGTCCTGTCTTCCCATACGTGCCTGATCTTGGGGGAAGGAGCTCTTTTGTCAATCCCACCACCTTCACAGGCTGGTGTATTGGACGAGGCAGAGGGCCTTCTCGGTGGTGGCTCCTACACACCGGGTGCGACTCCCTTCCTGAAGAGGCGAGGCTGGCTCCCTCCGCTGTATTCTCAAGTAAAACAGGCCTGAGTAACTGATCGTTTTACATAATGGGTTTTCTGGTTTTGGTACTGTACTGTTTTTAATCTAATTTTTTCATCTATGCTTTTAAATTGACGTTTTATGGGGTTTTAATTCTCTAGACAGTTTAATGTTAACTTTCTATATGTTTTAGCTATATATGGTTTTACTTGTATCTTTTTATTCTGTAGCCGCCTTGAGTCCCACTTTGGGGGCGGGAAGGTGGGATATAAATAAGGTTATTGATCTATTTATCGATTAAAAGGGCAATGGATTTGGAAAAGGGGAGATCTCTCCCTTTTAGATACGAGAATGACAGAGAATGTACGGTAGGAGAAAAGGATAGGACTGCACGCAGCGGGGAGCGGGGGGGGCAGATCCTTGCAGAACGGAGGATGGATAGATAGATCAGATCAGATCTTTTGCTTGGGAACATGCTGTTACATCTGGTTGACCACCGTGGAAAGGGACAATACCGAGCTAAATAGACCATTGTTGTTACCCAGCAAGCTCTTCCTTCTGGTTCACGAGGATTAGATGCGAAATTCCGGTCACCCGGAACGCCATTATCAGGTTTAAAACAAACAATGTAAAAAACCTCCTGCCCATCCTGTCTCAATCAAGGAGGCGATCCAATGGCTAGATAGATTTAGATAGGGAGGAAAGTAGGCTAGACTGATTGATACCAGGAGAGATATGCAGGCTGTGTAACTGTAAAAGAGAAATAAAAACACAGAACAGTAGCAGCAGCTTTCTGCCTTCCGAAAGGACTCCTCAATTCTGCTCCCTATTTTAAATAAAAAGAAATAAAATTGGATACCGCCTCCTTCGACACTGGCATTACCTGTCGTGTCCTTACCTGGATGACAACAGATCTAGCTATCAAAGTAAGCTGAAGGCAGCTTCCAAACTAGCCAAATTTCTGACTACCAGCCTGCACCTCAAAAAAAGCTAAAATACTGGGATGCAAAGCCCACCTGTTCCGGGACTGGGGCTCAATGAGGACAAATGCGTGTCTAGCAGTGAAATAAGTACTGGGAAAACGTCCTTTTAAACAGCTGCATGAAGTCCGTCCTAAGAAACGCTCCTTCTTGTGGAAGCGTTTCATGTGGATGTAAGATTTTCTTCCCAGTGAAGAATTACATCCGAAATGATAGGATAGTGTTGCAAGCCCATTTTGCTCCATTTCTGGTCGAAAATGGGTTAAAATCTTTGGTTCGCCGGAAGCGTTGGATTTCAGCTCCCAGAACCTCCTAGCAGATAGATGCTCAGGGATCCTGAGTGCTGACATCCAAAATATCCGGAGGGCCCAAAGATTGAGAACCACCCCGTTTTAGATAGAGCTGTACAGAGACATGGATGGAGAACGGGATTTATTGCGGGACAGAGGGGGGTCAGGGGGACTTCCACGTTTTCCATGGCTCCTACTTGCGAGTAGCAGCCTGAATGGGACACAACCCTGATGGAGGAAAATATTTAAGACAACCCACCCACACCCCAGCCCGTGTCTTCGGTGTCTTGTCAGAGGCCTGAGTGAGCTCTTAACACTGAAAGAATGGAGGGTGTCCTGGCTGGGCGGCGGCGGCGGAAGAGGCGAGACAGCAAGAGCGCGCTCCTTTCTCCAACCCAGATGTTGGAAGGAGCCGGGGCGGAGGCTCATAAGCAGGAAGCCTGGAGCACGCTTGGGGCTTTTCCCCATTGATAGGAAACCCCACAGTCTCGTGGTACTGTAAAGACGGGCAGCTTTTGTGGCGGATTCCCGAACAATCGCCCATTCGGTGCCATGAGCAGGTGCCAGCCCAGGAATCCCTCCCGCCAGGACCCTTCTTTAAGGTTCCACCTTGGGTTTTTTTTTTTTTTGTTTGTTTTTTGTTTTTGCGGCCACCTTTCTTCTGCTGTTCCTAGCCGATCAGAGGTTCTTCTCCGGACGTTTTTCCTCGGGTCCTCCCAACCCCCTTATTATGCGCCTCCCCTTCCCTTTCCCCTAAAGTCAGAAGAAATGACTGGAGACGAAAGCTGAAATCGCCCCACCGCAAAAAAAATCCCCACCCAGATCTTCTCTGTCCCCCATCCCGAGGTTTCCTCCGAAGGCAATGGAATGGAGAGAGAGAGATGGGGGGATCCGATGGCCGCTCCGCCCGCAGCTCTTGCCCCCGAGGCGTCTATTTCTAAGAATCGGGGGCGTCTCAGCTGTCCCACACCCCCAACCCGAAAGGGCTTAGCGCCCACCCTCCCGCAGCAGAATCATATGACAGTGCGGCAGGGCGGGGGGAGTATGAAGGAATCCCCAGTCGTCTGTGGGTGGGTTTTTTCCTCCTAAAACTTAAATTAAAACAAAGAGATCGATTTGGGTCGGTGGGAGTGTAACCACGTAGAAATGAGGACGGACCTTCCCTTTGGGTTGCTTCCCTCTCTGGGGTGCAAGTCTGCCCTCTGCGCTCTGCAGGAGAGGAAGGGTCATCGCAAGGCCGGGAGGGCGGCTCTCTTGGGGGGGGCGCTTTGGTTGCAGGGAAAAGCTAGGAGAACAGCGTGGAGGAGAGGGTCTCCACCTCCCTCTGAAACCCCTCACTGCTTTTTCAGCCCCGGGGATTGAAGGGGCTCCGTAGATGCCTTGAGCGGCTGGGTTCCTCACCCCAGGTGAGCGCACTCGATGGTGCGGCCAGACAACAGGAGGCGCTGTGAGTTTGGACAAATCGAGGAGCGCTTGCTTGCCTTCCATTCCCCGGGCGAGGATTTGGCCCTGTCCAGAGCAAAGCACTCCTAACTCCCACTCCAAAGGATGGGGAGAAGCGGCCGCTGTGCTGATGGACGACGACAACAACAACAGCGCAACATTTTAAAAAATTCATGCCTATTCAAATCATCTACGGCTACTGTTGAGATGGCCAGCAAATTCATGCATTGCCAGATAGGGAACTAAATCCAGCGTTTCCTTTCTATAAAACATATCCATTTTGATACAGTATGCGTAAATCGTACAGAGAAAAAACCGTAAGAAAGATAAAGGGGGATTCATATCTTCAGTGGGGAAAGGAACTCTGTAGAAATGAAAATCCAACAAATAGAACCGTGACTAATCTGTACATCAATGTCAATAAATGACGGCCAGATCTCCAAGAAAATATTCAGAGGTAGTAGAGGTCGGAATGTCACACCTTTACAGAGTCAGAGTCTGAGGTCCTCGGTCTATTGAATAAAAGGAGGCCGACATTTTACCTGAAAGCAATGGGGCTTACATTAGTGGCGGCTAACGATGAGCCAGCTGGCGCAATAGTTTGAGTGTTGGACTACAACCCTGGAGATCAGGGTTCAAATCCCCACCGGGCCATGAAAACTCACTGGGTGGCCTTTGGCAAGTCACACACTCTCAGCCTCAGAAAACCGGTGAGAGGTTCGCCTTAAGGTCGCCGTAAGTCGGAAAAGGCTTGAAAGCAAACAACAACAAGGATGACTCTGCTCTAGGTTTGAGTATACCTCTCTGTTCACCTGTGGATTGGACATTTCTAAACGGGGATGGAATATGTTCCAGAGAAGATATGCAATGAGATTATTGAGCCAAATCTAGAGTAGACCCCTTGAAGCAATGGAAATTTGGTGAGCCAAACAGTTATATAAGTCTTGTGGGTTTACTCTCCTTGGAACTAATAACTGGATTTAAGCCCAGTAGTAGCAGTAAATATCCTTCTAGTCTGGTATAATACATTCCAGGCAATAAGTCAGTTAAGAGAAGAGGAACAAACACTCCTTGCAGCTGAGTTCCTGGAGTGGAAAAAAAATGACCGCAGAAATGGACTACTAGGCAGTGTTAACACCTAACTAGAAATCTAGTACATCAGGAATTTAGGCAGCGTCCCTTCATACTCTTCTAAATTTTAGCTTAATCTCCATTAAAACCAATGGAGCAGGCTTCCAGATATGTGTTTTGGGTCAAGGTTGCAAAAAGGGCAGTGGGATAGACATTACATCACAGGACACAAACGTTTTGCTTCCGGTAGAATTTAAATTCCAAGTGAGGACGCAATCGGAAGTCATCTATTGATAGTGCTCAAGGCGGTTTTCATGAAGTGCAGCTAAAAATGCAGAAATGATGTTAGAAAATCAAAATCTGTTTTTCAAAAGAAAAAAAACTTCAAAAACTGTCTGTGTATCTGTGCGTGTGTGTGTGTGAATTCCTCCCACAAAACATATTTTCGAGTCTTTGCCAGCTGACGAAAACAAAACAACCAAGATGAAACTAACCTGGTTTCTCCTTGTCAGGGCACTTGGGAGCAGTCACCGAAAAGGCTCTCATTCCCAATGACATCTGGGATTTTTCTTCCAGTGATTGGTCTGAGGCTGAAAATGTGTCCAGGGTTGCAGCATAGTATCCCTACGCTGGTACGGGCATTACCCTGCTAGAGTACGAAATTCCTCCTTCACTGAAACTGATGGGGGTCGCATTCGCTTCACTTACCACTAATAGGGCCCATTAATCTGAATAGAACTTACTCCAGGTAATGCTTTTCCGCCCGGAGGTTACCACCAGCACGACAAACTGTACCGTCTGCCTGTCTAGACCAGTCACTATTAAAGGTTCTGGCGCTTAACATTCTTTCACGGGGATGCGTTTCCTACCCATTTTATTTCATTGTCAGCCTTTAATTTACACTAGGGCGGTATTTAAAGAGCAGTTTGTAGCCCAGTGCTTTTATCCTTTATTTCCTTAGTGGCACTTTTTTTTTTCATCCCTTGTTTCTCTCCTGCTGATTTGAGACCGTTGTTTGTTTCAAGGATTTAACTTAATTCTGTTGCCAGAATTAGAAAGGAGGAGGAGAAGGAACAAAGAAAGAAAAGGGATAAAGAGAGACCGCCTTTTGTCGACAAGTTAAAACATATTTCTTTATGCAAAAGTTTCCATTTCTTTTTGGTACGAAAGGAAGATAGTGTATTGATTATTTTAAATCTGATATCAACGTTTGTTTTGGTGAAAAGTACAGATACATTTTAATGCAACAGATAGATACTAACTCGCTTATCTAGAGAGGGAAAGGGAACCCCAAATGTCGAAGAAATTAATAATTAGGTTCACAATCCCATGTAAACCGAAAAGGTTGCGTCGGATGCAAGCCTCTGAAATAGCCCATGGGTGAAAGCTGTAGAACTAAACGATGTGAAATTCAGCGCGAGCGTTTACCATTCTCAACACACGGGGGTGGGGTAAAGGTTCCCTGTAGGTAATGGGACTTGAATTTTTCATGCTGCGGGTGTGTTAACTGGGGTTGTAGATGGAGCTCTAAAAGGATTTCTGTTTGCTCCATCGGATAAACATCCTCCTTCCACACATTCCGCTCAGAGCCGGGTCATCCTTTAGCAGGTTTACTCTGCCTCGTTGAAATGGATGCTCAGATTCTCTGGGGAGCGTCAGAAACCAGTCTCGCCTCTTCTACCACCATAAATAAAATAAGAATACCTATCTATCTGTCTGTCTCACTAACCGGAAGGCAGGTCGGAAAGAAAACCCATAATCTACTCCGGTCAGAAAAGGCGAGATGTTTACATCGAACCATATTTTATTCCAACTCGAAATTGGCTTCCAGCCGGTCCCTAATCAATAAGACCAAATGGCTTTGCGAGACTCTGTTCCTCTAGGACAGTGACTTCCTTCTCTTTTCAGTGGGGTTTGACCCTCGAGGAGGATTGCAGACACGGATCCATATACTCAAACAGTAACGTGAGACGAGGACAGACAGGGCTGAGAAATCTTAGTTGCCCCGCGATCCTATATTTATCTGCACTAAACACAGGGAAACATACTTCTGGATAAGCATGCACAGGATTACTCTGTAAAGACAAGATTGGACCCAAAGTTTCGTGAACTGCGGTTCCAGTTAAAAAAATAGGACACGCTATTCAAGGCAACCAGATTTCAATAAGATGGAAAGTTCAGCTTACTTGGTCTGGATCCTACCCACGGCATGTCTTTTAGTCCCTTAAAAACTGGTTTCTATGCAGTTATTTCCTTTTCCACACTCTCGGCGCAAAGACAGGCGAAGCATTAAAGACTGTAACGCGCAACCCATTTACTCAAACGTAGCCCTGTTGAAGTCATGAAGGCCCCTTTGGTCGTGGATACCTCCCATGTTAGAATGAGGGAATCCCGTCTCCCAGTAGCGGAGAGCCCTTTACTGGAAGCGCAACGAGGGTCCTGGCGGGTTTACTCGGGAGTAAAGCCCGACGCATTTATTTCTCACTAAGAGGGTGGGGTCTCAGGGTCAGGATTACTTGGGATGATGTCTACCACCTACCAGGTCGGGTTGGACTGCAACTTCCATCAGCCCCGTCGCCAGGAGCGATGAGCGTTGCAGTCCAACCACGCCCGGAGGGCCACAGGTTCCCCGCAGGAGGATCGCCACCCTTTCCTCCCGAGAGGTGAAGCCGGCCTTCCCCCCTTTCGGCGGCGATCGCCTCTTGTTTGCTGGCCCGGGCTGCTTCTAAGGCGCCTCCCGCAGCGCCAGGCCGGGCTCTGGGGCGGGAGGGACGGAGGGAGGGCGGCTCCGGCCGAGGCGAAGGGCCGGGACAGGGCCGGAGCGGGACTCACCTGGGCGGGTGGCCAAGGGGGGGGGGGTCGGGCGAGGGGAGCCGCGTGTCAGGCCTCTCCCTTCACCGGGCCTGGGTTGGCCTCTCGGCACGGGAGTGACTCATGCCCACGACTGGGGCGTCTAGGCAGCAGGGTGACACGAGGGGGCGTGGGGGGTGGCAAGGAAGGAGGAACCCCGGGGACATTCCGGCAGACCTGCTGGGTAGAGTTTTCAAGCACACGAGAGACAGCTAAATAGACTGATAGCTTATGCGTGTGTGTGCGCGCGTGTGTGTAACAATGGGTTTTATTTCGCTCTGCGTTGAGTGGGCGGTGGGTCGATTATGTGGGATCAACATTGTTCGCCCGGCGTCTGAGGGGCACACAGTTAAGGTCCACTTTGCCCCTCCAACCTAGTTAGACAAAGTCTCCTGCCCCTGGCAATCCCAACTCCTCCCTGGCCTACACGGTCGGGCTGGTTTTCTTCTCTCCCCTCTGGCGGCTACTCAGTCAGGGCCACCCTCCCGTCTCGCCCGAACTGTCCCACCGCCTCCTCCTGCCGTCCAACAAGCGGCCTTGGGGGCGGCGGATTGGGACCGAGTTGGGAAAAAACAGGGTGGTTCCCCCCCCCCTGTTCCTTTTCTGCACGCCTTTCCCATCCGGCTCTGTCTACCTTGGTTTCGCTTTTTTTTCCCCTCTCCTTTTTTGTTTCTACCTCTTTCAGGTCCTCCCTCCCCGTCGGCCCCGCTTAAACCAATCTCCCCGCCTGGCAACTCGAATGGAGGGGCGTGGAGGGGGTGGGCTGGGCTTGCACGGGTTGGGGAGGGCGTGGGATTGCCCCGCGTGGGCCCGCCCGCTTTTGCAGGTGCCTGGCCGTCTTCGGCGGTGCGGGCCGTCTTTGTGCGGCGGACAAATGGGGCGGAGAGGTGGAGGAGGCGGAGGCGGAGGCGGAGGTGGGCGCTGGTGGCGCCGTCGCTGCCGCGGCGACGTAAGATCCCGCGCAGCTGCCCCACTCCCTGGCCGCCCAGCCGGCACTTCCTCACTTGCTCCAGGGGCGCCGCGCCACACACCGCTCCCGGCCGCCGGCGTGGGTGGCTGGCTGGGGGGCTGAGCGAGGCCGCCTCCGCCTGCTCCTTCCCGAGGGCTCGCCTCCCTTGCTAGGCTCCGGGGGAGGGGGCCCTCCCTGGCCCCCCTCTGCTGCCAGGCAGTCGCCGCCCCCCTCTTTCTGCCGCCCCCACCTCCCGCCAGAAGGGGCTGGATGCTTCCACCGGGCGCCTGGGCTCCAGGATGTTAGGGACGGTGAAAATGGAAGGGCACGAAGCGAACGAGTGGAGCCACTACTATGGCGAGGCGCAGGAGGTGAGCCCACCGGCGGGGCTGGGAAAGGAGGGCTGGGGGGGGGGGGGAGATGGACGCTCCACAGCCCTAAAGGGGGACTCCGTCCGCTCTGCGTGTGTGTGTGTGTGTGTGTGTGTAGAGTGGGTCCACTCCAAATCCCAAGCCCAGAGTGTGTGTGTTTTTTACAACTCACCACCCTGCCTTTTGCAATGTTTTGGCCCAAAGCCACTTCATTCCCACCCACCCCCCAAATCGTCCCACGGAGGGAAATGGAGCTTGCATGGGGACTGGGGGGATCAGTGGCGGTGGAGTCGACGGGGTGAGTGGGAAAGGAACGGTTGCTCGCTTTCTGGGAAGGCGCTGGGAGCGCTCCTCAAACTTCTCTTCCTCCACAGCCACGTCTCTTCGCGGAGGGCCTCGGCGGGGTGTGTGTGTGTGTATTTGTGCGTGTAGATAGGTGGACGGAAACTATCACAACCCCCCCCCGTTGGGGAAAACCCTCAGGTTTGAGGTCGCTTTCCCTCTCCCGCCCCTCACCTGTACTGTGGTTTATACTCCACTGGGCAAAATAATCGTGTGTGTGTGTGTGTGTGTGTGTTTTGCGACACGCTTCTTTCGGGGGATGTGGGAAAAAGGAGGAGGAAAAGCGAGAGATTACAAATAAAAGGTGCGCCATTTTCCCGGAGGCCGGTGGGTGGCGCTGCTGAGAATAGGATCTGACTCAGTTAACCAGGAAACCGGGCTCTTTTCATTGTCCATTCATAACCCCCTTCCTTATTTTACAATATGCTCCAAAGAGTGGAAAGAAAAGGATCAAAGACGAGCAAACGAACAATAACGGGTGGAGGAGCATGTTAAAAAAAAACAACACAGCAGACAGATGAATGGGTCCTGTTACTGAATAGAGAGTGAAAGGCAGAAAAATACCCCAAAAAAGGAAAGTGAAAAACCTTAGACAAAAAAAAAGGGGGGGGGAGGGATAAACCCTGCGAACGTATCTTTAACAAAACAGTGAAAAGGACAGAAACCAAATGATATGAAGGGAAAAAATACAAGGAGGGCATCCGGGGAGGAGGGAGGTCTGCATCACCAGGGCGGGCAGAAATTAACTGCGCGGACAAAAAGGAGACGTTGCTTACCAGAGTTGAGGTCCGGAACTCCTGCACGGCGACCGCAGGCGGTGGACTCCCCGTCAACATATGTGTGTGTAGGTGGTCGTCTTCGGGCTTCCTATTTAATACTCCAGGGTCAACAGGGGGCAAAGAAGAGGTTTAGATGAAAATGTGTGTCTCTTCTTGACCTCGCAAGGCACTCCTCCCGCCTGAGGGGGAAAGAAAGAAAAAGACCCTCTTGTAGTAAGGTGGGGGTTTTCTTTTGTAAGCAAGAGTAGGTGCGCTGAGCCCGACGGGTTTCTCTCTGTGTGTCAAGATGATTTTGGACATTGTACTCTGAAATGTACTCACCATATATATATATGAATGATATATCATACACACGTAACACGCATTGCTGTTCTTGTGTGCCTTCCGATTTATGGCGACCCTAAGGTGAACCTATCACAGGGTTTTCTTCGAGCTGAGAGTGTGTGACTTGCCCAAGGTAACCCAGTGGGCTTCCATGGCTGAGCGGGGACTGGAACCCTTGTCTCCAGAGTCCTACTCCAACAATCAAACCACTAGGCCAGGCCGGCTCCAATAATACCTGTAGGAACACGAGAATGTCATATAGAAATGTTCTATGTTTAAATAAAACACAGATAAGATAGGCGTGGAAAATTGTGTATGTGTTTATAGAGATGTGATTTTTTTCCCCCATCAGTTATATACACTTTGCAGACCCGGATTTGTTTACTACAATTTGTAAATGATCTGGCTATCATCCACAATATTTAGATCTCTTTATATGCAAACATTGCCCTGGAGTTCTCCCATAGAAATGTCAAGCATCACCCAACTGAATATTTTCTCTGTTATTAAGGCACTGCCGTTCTATACTATATTGAAGATTCTGGCCTAGGCATTTTCTGCCTTGAAAAAAAAACAACTAGGAAGCGAAATAAATTCTCTTTCATATACTGTAGGTCCTTCCAAACCAACCACAACATGACTTTTTTTAGTCACTAGATAGTGTTTAAGGTGACAGTTAGACTTTTAAAGGCTCATTTTCTCCTAATCTGGCCTCTCATTGGGTCTGCTTGTGGAGATTCCTTCCGAATCTAGCTTAGACTGCTGAAAGTTTTAATGGATTGGGCTTTACTAGTCGGCCAGACTAGGAGAAAAGAGAAAAAAAGGGTGCAAGGCCTCCCCGCTCTCCGTCTGCTCGTAAACTTCAGCCTTACCCCGGGACTGTTTGTTTGGTTTTGTTTCGGGACAAAAAGATACCGCTCTTCTCGTAGAAAGTCTTCTGATTTCCCGGCTGCCTGTAGCGGTTCGAGGCACCAAAACAGATCGAAGGCAGAGCAGAGGAGAGGAGGGTGGAAGGTTCAATAAAGTTTGCTTTTCCCACCAGCCTTCTTGGAGACCCTTCGCCACCGGCGAGAGCTCCATTTTGGCGCGTGGGACCCACTCGCGGGGTTTAGGCCGGCGCTGAGTTTCAGGCAGCAAAGCCTCAAGGCGCAGGAACTGGGAGGGCGCCCGTCGGGGCGGCTTAGGCCGCGATGTGGCCTCCGTTTGGGTTTTCTTTCCTCTGGATCTAAACTGTGGTCGAGCGTGGAGCGAGCTGTGAAGTCGAAGGTTTTCACGGCCGGCATCCATAGATTTTCCTTGTTCCAGAACACGGCCTCACAGCCCGGAAAAAAACCAAGGAAAATCCATGGAGTCTTGCAGGAATGGCGTCTCTCGACTCCCCACCACCACCAAATAATAATCAGTTTGGAGCGATTTCATATGCCCCTTCTCTTGATTTTTTCCTTGGGTTTTTAAATTTAATTTAATTTTGTTAAATAACAGAATTGTGTTCCAGATTGCTGGCACCGGGGAGTCTCTAGAGTAGATCTAAGTCCTATTCCCAAGGTTTTGAAACAGCTTTGCGGCAGATTGTGTTCGATAATCGAACTCTGCGGCTCCCTCTGGTTGGGATACGTTGATTCTTTGCTGGGGTAACTTAACCTCAGGCGTGACACTCTGTGAGTCTACTGAGTTGCTCTTTTTTTCTCAACCCGTTTCCGATCTGTGGGGTTTGTGGGGCTCATGTGGCAAAGGCCACTCACAATCACACACCTCTCCCCAAATCCCTAATTTATAAGAAAAGTTTCCATCTCTATACAATCTCAGTCTAGATATCTTCGTAAAGACTCTGTTGTAGTTCCCTCCTTGAGAGGGAAACCGGGCGGCAGATTTTTGCGCCGTAAGCCTACTTTTGCTTGGAAGTAAGACTCTGGCCATTAAACGGGTCGAGTCAGTCTGTTTAGCACTCGAGAGAGCCCACTGTCTGTTTTTATTTTGTTATGCATTTTTAAAAATCATCACCACACAGTTCTTGCAGCCCTCTCCTCGGATGTAGGCGCATGCCGGCCTGCATGTGTTTTCCGTGCCCGCGTTCCCGACTCGTGTGTGTGTGTGTGTGTGTGCCTGCCTTCAAGCGGCCTGTCCACTTATGGCGACCCATAAATTTTATGGGGTTTTCTTGGGCAAGGAATACTCAGAGGTGGTTTTGGAAGTTCCTTCCTCTGAAATCTCGCCTACAGCACCTAGTATTCCTTGGCAGTCTTCCAGGCAAGTACTAACCAGGGCCGACCCTGCTTAGTTCCCAAGATCAGACAGGTACTGATGATGCCTTTAGGGTATTTAGGCCGGTGGTGAATGTCCGTGCCCTCCTCCTTCTTTCCCGAATTTTGTACGTTATCAGGAGGGTCTAAGGAGTGCGGGGTGACCTTTGTGTTGCAAAGCGGGGCGCGTGATGATGCGCGGAGGCCGGTGACTTTAGAAGGATCCCGTGAGGGCGGTCGGGCGGGGGGGCGTCTGGGGGGCGCCACCTTCGGTTTGGGGGTGCCCCGCGCGATCAGGGAGTGGGCCGCCCGCTCTGCCCGCCCTCCTCTCCTTGCGTGGCTCTAACCTGTCTTTCCCTCCGCAGGCCTACTCGTCGGTGCCGGTGAGCAACATGAACGCCGGCCTGGGCTCCATGACCTCCATGAACAGCTACATGAGCATGAACGCCATGACCACCAGCGGCAACATGACGCCGGGCTCCTTCAACATGTCCTACGCCAACCCGAGCCTGGGCGCCGGCTTGAGCCCCGGGGGCACGGGGGGCGGCATGCCAGCGGCCATGGGCTCGGCGCTGAGCCCCGGGGGCATGTCGGCGGCCATGGGCGGGGGCCCCCCGGCGGCCTCGCTCAACGGCCTGGGCGCCTACGGGGCGATGGGCCCGGCCTGCATGAGCCCCATGGGCTACGCGCCCTCCAGCCTGGGCCGGGCCGGCGGGCGGGAGGCCAAGGGCTTCAAGCGCAGCTACCCGCACGCCAAGCCGCCCTACTCGTACATCTCGCTGATCACCATGGCCATCCAGCAGGCGCCCAGCAAGATGCTGACGCTGAGCGAGATCTACCAGTGGATCATGGACCTCTTCCCCTACTACCGCCAGAACCAGCAGCGCTGGCAGAACTCCATCCGCCACTCGCTCTCCTTCAACGACTGCTTCGTCAAGGTGGCCCGCTCGCCCGACAAGCCCGGCAAGGGCTCCTACTGGACGCTGCACCCGGACTCGGGCAACATGTTCGAGAACGGCTGCTACCTCCGCCGCCAGAAGCGCTTCAAGTGCGACAAGCAGCCCGGGGCCAAAGGCGGCGGCGGCGGCGGCGGCGGGGGCGGCCAGGGCGGCGGGGCCGAGGCCAGGAAAGACCAAGGCGGCGGCCCAGGCGGCTCAGGCGGCCCAGGCGGCCACTCGCCCTTGCACCGAGGAGCAAAAGGCGGCCAGCTGGAGGCCGCCCCCTCCAACCCGGGCGCCGGCAGCCCGCCCGCCCTGGACCACAGCGGCCACGCAGCCGAGCTCAAGCCCTCCGTGGCCGCCGCCGCCGCCGCCGCCGCCGCTGCTGCTGCGGTGGCGGCCGCCTCCTCGGTCCCCAGCGGCCCGTCCTTGGCCTCTTTGGGCCACCCGGGCCACGGGCTGGGCCACCACGAGTCGCAGCTGCACCTCAAGGGCGACCCGTCGGCCCACTATGCCTTCAACCACCCCTTCTCCATCAACAACCTCATGTCCTCCTCGGAACAGCAGCACAAGCTGGACTTCAAAGCTTACGAGCAGGCGCTGCAGTACTCCTCCTACGGGGCCGGCCTGCCCGGCGGGTTGCCTCTGAGCAGCGCCTCCATGGGCGGCCGGGGAGGCATCGAGCCCTCGGCCCTGGAGCCCTCCTACTACCAAGGTGTGTATTCCAGACCCGTCCTAAACACCTCGTAGCTGGCGGGGGGCGCCAGGGGCCGAGCCGGAGGAAGCCCCCTCCCCAATCTCTCTGCCCTCTCTGCCCCCCCCAGACGCCCCCTGCCCTCCCAATGCCTCCACCGAGCTCTCCGCAGACGGACTGGGAAGCCCACCCGCACGATCCGTGCTCGGGAAAAACGGGGAGCAAAAGAAAGGACTGTTACTTGATGATGATGATGATGATGATGATTGTTGTTGTTATTCTTGTATCCCAACGCATCTTCTTTCTTCTAGTTTGGCCTGGAAAGTTCAGTAAACCCTATCCAACCACACCCGTATGTAGACTGTATATATACATAGAGAGGCCCACCTCCCTTTGCCATGACCACTTGAGAAAGAAGGGAGAGAAAGACAGACAGACAGAGAGTAAAGCTTTCATCTGGCAAAACATAGTGATTTATTGGTGGATTTCTAGCGAGACGAGTTAGGAAGTTTGCTGCTTTACAACCCAGGCGGTCCGGGCCTAAGGACAGCCTGGGTCGGGGTTTTCTCAGGCTCGCTGCTACCTACCTGAAATCCGGGTAAGTTTAGAGAGCAAACCCGTGCAAAGCCGGAGCTCTGCTCCTGAACTGTCGGCTCCGATTGCAAAAAGCCAGGAGTCACATTTAGAGGTTTAAAATCAAAGGTAAACAAGGGAGCATTTGAGGGCCATAGCGGTAAAGAATAGCAAAGCACCAAGGCAAAGATGGGTTAAGGCAGTGGTTGTTTAGTTTTTTTAAGATCCAAAAAACGGCCTTGCCTGCACTGTTGAAATCGATGGTAAAAGCATTTCCCTCTCACAAAAACCACACACACATTTTTGTTCCCTTGGGAGATACAGCTCTCTCTCTCTCTCTCTCTCTCTCTCTCTCTCTCACACACACACACACACACACATACACACACACAGGGCCAGATCCTGAATGCTCCCCCCGCCGTGTAAAGTGACAGAGGAGGCGGCAATCAGAGTTTAATCTGAGACTTGTGCGTCTCCAAAATTGCCTGGGATACAGAGTCACACAGGTCACAGCCAATTGAAGGCGTGTTGTTGTTGTTATTGTTATTGTTATGATTATTATTATTATTTTTGCCCAAGCTGTTACTGAGGAGTCTCCTTCACCAGGGAATCTCCTGGCCACGTGGATGACCCGGTTATTTAATCCCAGAAACCTTTTTCCCGCGTGCGTTCGAGACCTATATAACTCTTCGTGACAACGTTATTATTGTCCAAGCCTTCCCACGCCCTCCTCTCTCCAGATTCGAGAGGGATTTTTTTTCTCTCTTTCTCGCCTTTTCATCAGATCAGTTTATTCCCAATCATGATTGCCCAGCCCCCTCCCTCACCGAATTTCTTGTGGCCGGTTAATTATCGCCGTTCTTAGCACGTCCATCCAGTGTTAATGCACTTTCCACAGTTTTTACACCATGTTTGCGCCTAGCCAAAGGGGTTTCCCCCTTCTCTCCCCCCCCCCACCTTTTTCGTTTCCTTCTGTTGTTTTTTTCTCCTTGCCGGCTGTCACGATGTTCTTAATTTATTTGCACGGTTTATATTTTCTTTCTTTACAGCTTGAAAGTGCTTTAAATGACGGTTTTAAAATGAGACACCATTTTAAAGAAAATAAAAAAATCTTAATTTTATAATAAATGTGATTGTAATTGAGAAAATGTTTTGATTATTTTTTTTTTAAAAAAGGATAATTGACAATATAAGTGTGGCTTTTTAGTTTTGTTTTTTGTTTCTCTCCCTTTCTCTCTCTCAATCATTTGCAGTTAAGGACTTTAAATAAATCAAAAATTATCAATGAGTGGTTTTTTTGGGTTACTTTTCTTTTTTGGGGTTCCATTCTTGGAAGAACAATTGCTTCCATCTAGAACTTTTTTTTTAATGGTCTGGTGTTGAAAGAGAGAGGTAGGGGTAAACAAAAGAGATTCTTGGCTGTTCCTGCCTGTCCCCCCACCCTCCCTATACTGAGCTGGAGCATTAGAAGCCACCGGGGCTGCTGTGATTAAGGGCCGGGATGTCCAAACACACGGCTTATGAGATGTATATTAAATATTTATTGAACATATTGAATATTTAACCAGCAGGCCGATCCTACTGGAAAAAATCTATCACAAATTGAAATATTCACGCTTTATGCAAATGGAGAAAAAGCAGTGCAATTAGCATCTCTCCATATTTGCATCGGGGGAATAGACAAACGGGTCTCATTTCCTCCGAGCAGAGAAATGTGCAGTTTGGCAGAAAAGGTCCCCACCCCCGCCAGGAGGAATCCCCCCACCCCTTTCTCCATTTTGTAGTCTATTGCACTGAAGTTCAAATCAGCTATCTTCGGGTATTCAAATCTCCGGGAATATTGCCATTGGCTTTAATGGAAAATAGGCTGAGGTCCCTTTGCACGTTTTTTTTTAAAAATGCAGACTCGGCTTCAATGCTAAAATGGGCTCTTTTTCTTGTTTTCCTCCTTCACTAGATGGAGGTGAACTCTGGAGTAGCATTTCATTTATTCCCCTTTGAGAAACAAGCACAAAACATGTGGTCAGTTCTGGTTCTAACGTGTAGGAAATCGTGTAGGAAACCAGCTTCTACAGGATCCTAGGCAAAACTGTTAGGATGGGCTATTGCTTTTTTTTTTTTTTTTTTTTTGGTAGATTAAAGTCTTCATAGACGCACATCTGGTGACATTTATTATGCAAAAGGTGAAGACTCCTTTTGGGCGCACATTTCCCAGGTAGTTGTGGGGGAATTTGGTACCAAGTTAGCGGGCTAGTAAGAAAAGCCTTGAAACTGGATTTATTCCTCACAATGTATTTTGGAACCCAGACGCTTTTTGTGTGGGTGTGGGAGGGGGGGCATACCTTTCCAAATGCACCAGTTTTTGATGAATGAGCTAGTTAGTGTTTAATCCTGCTCTTTGTATGTAATTTGCTTCATATTGTAAATGTTTATATTCAGATTGGGCTGCTGAACTAAGAATATGAATATAAATATTTTTAAAAACTAAATCATCAATATTAATGCTGCTTTATAAAGTACAAGAAGATGGGTCCCTGTTTCTAAATGCCCACAATCTAAACTATTTTCAGGTTATGGCTGCCTTAGACACACTTTTGGAGGCCTCATTGAATTCAGTGGACTTACTTCTGACCCTCTAAGTTGTTTCCTGGAAAAATAAATCCCTCTCCATTCCTTATGGTATTCATTTTCACCTAGGACTGAAACAGTAACTTGTAGACTGCTGTTAGTATTACTGGTGTAAAAAAAAAAGGAGCAATAATAAATGCACTTTCCACAGGAGAAGTCCTATTACGTCTGATGCAGAAAAGACATAAGTCTTGTAAAAACCTTAGAGACAAACTGCAAAAACATGGTGTGCTTCTAAGCCCCATTGTGTTCCTCTCTAGCAAATTTACTCAGTAACCTCTATTTAACGCAATGGGGCCTCACTTTTTCTTAAAGCAGTACAGGCACAATGGCCTAAATTAACCTGAGCCAGAACTACTGAGACAGCTGCAACTTTAAATCATTCACGACCCAATTCTAAACCCGTTTAGCTGCAAATCCAATAGAGTTTGAATTGAGCTCTGCATTATCGCTACCATTCCTTGGTTGACCTGGACTCCCGACGGTCTGGCTCGGTCCAGTTTAGGCCTGCTGGCTTCGGCCAGGCTGCAGTAGGCCATCAGTAGTCCAAACTTTGGGCTTGGTGGTGGAAATCGCCCTGCTCCTTTCACTGGGCCGCCAACTTATTTTCTTTTAAGGATAGCTACGGTCCGGGCATTGCTTAAAAGCAAGCCTCACGGGCTTCATTGTGGCTTTCCTTTGGTGGGTGGAATTCTTTGGGAAAGCGGTGTGCGGGGGCGTCGGGGCCAAAAAGGTCACCCAAACGCCTCCGCTTTCCCTCGGTTGAGGTTTCTGAACTGCAGAAAGCCAGCCAGCTCTCTCTGATAGTAGGGAACCCGGCTTTTCCGGACCTCTGACGAACAAGAACCGAGGGATCTTTAAACCCACGGGCCTCCGTGTAGGGAGACTGCAACCTGTCGCTTGGCACCGAGAATAACAGAACAACCACAGCTGCAAGCAGGGAGCAAACAGGGCCCCTCCGTCTCCGACCTGCCTCTCTCCACCAGGCTCTTCGGACTACAATTTGGAACCTCGCGCCGGAGAAAGGTGTGTGTGTGTGTGTTCACCGCTTACGTCGGTTTCCTTTCGGTCAGCCCCATCTCCAGCCCAGCACTCCAGGGAAAAGTCCTGAGTTCCTTGGGCAAAATCTCGCTGTATTGTTGGTCCCATTCTCTCGCAATCAACCTGGGACGGACCGCGGAGGACAACGGCTGCTCCAGTCCGATGCAACGCCAAGACTGGATCTGCTAATCTCTCAGGAACGGTGCCTTTAGAATCAGGATTAGGGCTTTAAAGGGGCTCTCTGGTCCTCAGCAGATCCTGCTTCCTAAAACGCTCAAGACAACCACTACCCATTGGGTTCAAAGGAAATGATACCTGTGTAGATGCTTATGTGGGAGGCAGTGTGGGTGTAGTGGTTTAAGCGTTAAATTAGGAGCTGGCCATACTAGGGTTCGAATCCCCGCCGAGCCACAGAAACCCACTGGAGAACCTCGGAAAGTCACACTCTCTCAGCCTTTGAAGAGAGCAGTGGGTGAACCTCCTCTGAAGAAATGGTGCCAAGGAAACCTCAGGATAGGATCAATATAAGTCGGAGTCGACTCGGAAGCACATAGCAACAGTACAGTAAATATGTCTATGTACTTGTAGATGGGTGTTTGTATGTATATATGTGTGGTTAATTATTTTTATGTATTGTTTACTCAGAGGTTAGGCATAGACCGACTTGTTTCCCAGTCAATTCGGCTGTTCACAATGGCTGGGCTTTGTAAGTAACTTATGTCAAAGAGGGTCAGGCGTTACACCAACACACTTCAAGAATATGCATATAGGTCAGGCAGAGATGATGAATCTTTTTACTCTCCCTTCCCAGTAAATAAAAAGAGCGACGTGCTCTACATCTATTTACCTGATTCACCAGCCTATGTAGTTCCTAAATTTTAAAGAAGTATAGTTGAAGGGGTTGGGTCAGCAGCTGTTCCTAGGGCTTGCACTTAACCCCTTCCCTAAATGGCAAGTTCCAGCAAGTATGGGCAGCCAAAGTGATGGGGGCAGGGGGAACGACGACTTACCTCTGAGTAAGCAAGCATAGGATCAAGTTGTTGCCTCCAACATTTGGGGCTCCATGAGGATTTGAATCGGATCCCGGACCAAATCCGAATTTCGATGAACGGTACAACAGAGATAGTGTTGCTGATGCAGCTGCCTGCCTTCAAATTGTTCCCGGTTTATGGCGACCCTAAGACGAACCTAAAACAGGGTTTTCTGAGGGCTGAGAGTGTGTGACTTGCCCAAGGTCATAGAATTGTAGAGTTAGAAGAGACCACAAGGGCCATCCAGTCCAACCCCAGTGAGTTTTCATGGCTAAGCGGGGATAGATAAGACACACACCTACAAAAGCACATACACATATTACACAAGGACTTAGGACCCAGTGTAACATTCAGGCTGCGCAGTCATTATGAAAACCAGCAACATGGGTCACATTTCTAAATGAATGCTTAAAGTGACAGCCCGTAGGATTCCTCTGGCTTTTGTCGCAAGGGTTTGGAAGCTGCAGATAATGCGCACCGACTTCCCTCTTGAGGCCTGACCGGTCTGGTTAGGTCAGTCCTCCATTAAAAGGCCGCGAAAGTTACCGGCGCCTCCCTTGGCCTTTTGCAGAGGACCCGTTCTTTGGAGGAGGCTAAGGGCTTGGATCCAGCTTTAAAGCACAAGCCTATGCAAGCGGCTCCCAAGAGCGTCCCATTGACACCCGTGGCTTACTCGTGGGTAAATGGGCGCGAGTAAGCCCCAGCCGTGGAGCACTTCCAGCCATGCTTACAACAGGCCTGGCTAATTTAAGTCCACTTGATTTCAGTGTTGCATCATTGATTAAAATGGGTCTACTCTAAGCATCAAGTCCGTCCCCAGGTCTAGTTTAGAACCTGCCCTTTCTCAGCGGCCATGCCCAGGGACCCTGGAACTGGTTGTAAGATTATGGGGTTCAAAGCTAACGCCAGGTTGTTATTAATTTTGCCTGCTTAGAGGAGGACAAATTACTTTTCCCCATGCATTATAACGGACACCTTCTAAAACGTGAAGACTCTTACAACCGCAATGTCGCCTTAGACGGTTCATGTGTTCAATGTAGCTTACTCCCAAGTGAGGGCACATAGTACAGATGGCAGGCTGCCTTTATTGCGGGGAAGGCTCAACAACCATATTTCTTAGTGATTGGTCATTTAGTACACCTCTGATTGATAACGTTTGGAGAAGCTCAGCTACATTGGAGTCTTGATCCAATTTTGCCAGTTCATTAGCCTAGTTTTTTTGGGGGGGGGTCCAAGCCCGCCCAATCCCCCCGTTTCGGGGTCCACGGTAATGTCTAGCAAGTTTTAGAGCGACTAGCGGAGGGGGGGGGCAGTCAGCTCAGCGACAATTACTAAAATATGGCCATTAATTCTCTTACCTTTTTTCACATTTTACTTTATTTGATATTCACATTCCCAGCCTCGCCCCAAGGCATGCTAAGCGTAATAATATGCATGCATTTTTCATTGGGTTGGTTGACAGGTAGCACTTTTGAAAAAAAATCGGTCTATATACGATCTTTATTCTTAATCCAAGGGTCAGGAGAATAAGCATAGGCATCTGCATAGAAGTACCCCTCTGTCCCCAATGCTTCTGCACATTTTATGAACTTCAGGGTTGTTGGTTTTTTTTAAAAAAAGAAATTTACCTACAAATGAGTTTCCTTGATTTTCAATGGATCGATCTCCCCATGTCAGTTAAGGAGATTTATTTCTATCAAAATATATTTTAAGATCGTGTATAAGTATGTATATGCATAATGTATATTATGTGTGTGGGTGAGTGTGGCTGGCTGCTAAACATTACAGAAAGCGCTATAGGGTTTGCTGTGACGCAGAGTCGTCAAGGGCGAACAGAATGGATCTGGACACCGTATGTGTGTGTCTGTGTGTATTTGAGACAAGGTGCGGTGGGGGTGGGGCGGAGGCTTCATTCATTCTTGTTGTTGTTGTGTGCCTTCAAGTTGTTATAACGAGTCTACATTACACGCTAGTAAAAATGCTTTCGCTACTGGAGCCACTCCATTTGTTTGGATGTCAATTTCAAGCCAGAAGACGGAAAGGAAAGCTGTTGGTCGTCCGGCCAAACTCTCGACGGTCACCATCCCTTGTTTCCAGGGCGGTGTGTGTGTGTGAGAAAAAGAGAAGGCGTCCTGGAAGCGGCATTTCTCTGAAAGCCTTAAATCATATGCATAAAAAGGAAGTGTGTGTGTGTGTGTGTGTGTGTGCTTATTCACACACACACACACGAATTCAGTCCTCCTTCCTGGCTCGGATTCCTTTTCTCCGGGGGAGGTTTGCGATCTATTCCATACATAGCCTGTTGGGGATGTAGGGAAATCCCACAGTTCCGGTCTCAGGGTCGGGAAGCGCTAAGTTTCTTCCCGCGGACCCAGGAAATATCTCTCCTTTTCAAATGCAATTACCTTCTTTTACAAGCCACGTGCTAGACAGCTAAAACTGTTGCCATCATTCACGCTCATTTAACTCCATTAAACTCAAGCGGGGAGCAATTCAGCATATTACTGAAGCCTTGGAGAGCGCTAACTGGATTTGAGCTGGTGAGAAAGACCCTAAACATGGAGGGAGGGGGAGAAGGGAGGGTTAGCTACTTTCTAAACACAGAAACAGGGGCATTCCCCAGGTCCTTTCTCCCCTCGTAGTGAATTACCCCGAAACACCAAGGCAAAGGGTGCGGATCGGGACCCAGTATATATATTCTGGAGTTTTATTTTCTGCTCAGCTCTACCAGGAGGATAACTTTGTGGATTTTTCAGTGATCTTTTTTTCCTCCCAGCGACTCACTCACTGAACCTGAGTAGCAAATTCAGAAATCCAGTGGCTGGATTGTAGCACGTTATTTTATTTATACACATTTTAAAAATAACCGCAACCCACGATTCTTCCTCGGGAGACAAAGAGATTTCTCCTGCGTAAATAATGTAATTATTTCTGTCTGTATGCGCTACAAGATTGTCACAAACTGTTTCTGATAGTGTTGCTAGGTTTTTAAAATTGCTATAAGACAGTCGAAATTCATGACGCGTAAAGTTAACAATCTGGAGGTAAGCTATTAAGTTTGTGCTCTACTTAAGTACCAAATGGATGTATTGGTTTCAGTTAAGCCAGCCATGTATTTCTCTGCAAAAACTACATATTGTCCACATTCAAAAATGTCACAATTTCTGTCTTTAAGAAGGACCCACGCCCCCAAATATTGGGTTGGTGGTTCAGCCTATATAATAGGAAAAGCTTTCCAAATCTCAGTTAGGCGACAAACCTTACAATAAGGGCACCCTCCAGTCCTTATAAGGGACAACCTTTCTCGACCTCAGATAAGGGACATCCCTTATACCAAGGGACGCTTGGCAACTTTAGTTTGTGGGTCCATGCTGCACTAATTTCTCAAGCAAACACTGCTTATAACAAGCCAAGAGTTTCCAGCGACTTTCATCGAGAGTACACGGGACAGATTAAAGCTCCAAAGGAAAATATATTTTCTAGTTCTTGAAAAAGGCATTTGCTGGTCATTGACAGTCTTTCCGATCCAATGTCTTTTAAAGGAAGAAGTTTCAAAACTTTTTTGGGGGGGGGAGGGAGACCTGGAATTGGGAGGGGTCAAAGATAACACGTGCCATGTGGGTTTAATTCATCCACGTTATACTCCAAGGATGAGATCCTTAGCCTCCCACTTGAAAGTAAGCATAATTTCAATCAATAAGACTGACTTTCCTTAAAATGTGTTGGGGATTAGGATGCCTGGCTACAGTTTTGTGTATATACGCACAGGAAATCATTCCAAAGACAGGCAATAATAACTCTCTCTTTAAAAAAAAAATCAAGTTTGGAAAGGATTTGAACCCCAACGTCCATTGATGTTAACCACTTCATCAAGAGTTAGTGAAATCTACCTGAATCTGTTTTTAGACACCCCCCCCATCCTCCATGGCCCTAAGTCCTTTAAAGGTAAACATGCCTGATTCTCAAACGTCGCATTGAGACGGCTTATTATAGGGTTGATTTATATTGGATACATTCCACATTTTACGGAGGTCAGCGGGAAAGTTTTCATTGATTTGAATGGATTTGCATTGCTTCTAATGAGTGTGTTCTGCCTCCAAACTGTCTCGCCTTTACATTGAACGGAATTGTACCGATATTTGCAAGGAAAACAAAGGCAGGTGCCAAAACTAGCACGAATCTGCACTAATACAGTTATGAATTGATTTTTTTCTCTCCAGCACAAAACTATGTAGTATAAAATTTGCATATCTCATAGCTATCGGATGGCGGTAGTTCTACAGAACCGCGTCAATCTAAGTTCGGTTGCAATGGACCTTGACTCCAAATATATATCTGCAGTCAGGTCTTAACCTTATGGTCTGAGCATATTTACTCAGATGTCATTTCAACTGAAATCAGTGGCATAACTCCCTCCCATAAGCACAGAAGAGGTGCAGCTTCAGAGTCATGGTTTGTAATGGCATTATATGGAAACAGGTTCCTCCTCTGACTTTCATCTCAAGTTCTGCCTCTAGGATGGAGGTTATAAAGCACAGCACCGCTTCTTTAGCTGCAGCCTCTGAAAGCTCTTGGCTGCAATTCTCTTCCTTGGGAACAGGGGTATGGCTGGGCAGAGGGCAAAAAGCAGGCATTGTTCCCAAAGATTTTTTCCTCGCCACGAGATTTCTCTTCAGTTTCCAAATTTCTAGCATTGCAGAGAGCGAGACATTAAAATTCCCTCACCCCCAACACTTTTGCATTTGCTGTGCTTGCATCCACCTGGTAGCTTTGGTTGCCCCTTTGCTTTGGATGCCTGAACTCTATTTCTAAATGCTCGACTGAAGTTTTAATTTACTTCAGCGCTAGAAATTTGGGGAGGAAACAAAAATATCATGGGGGGGGATCAGAATTCTTATTTGGGAAGTACTGTTCCCATTTTGCCCGCCCCACACATAACGACACCTCTGCTTGGGACTAAGCCCCTTCCAGCCCTTGGAACTTACTTCCGAGTAAGACTGCTTAGGATCAGACTACAAATGCAACTCCTCCCTATCCTCGCCTCTTTAAAGTCCACAGGATTCGATTTCTCAGCAAAGGCGGCATAAGGAATGACTTGAAGGGCTCTCCTGCGAGGGGGAAGCTTCCCGTTCGCCTCTGGAGGCGGAGGATCGACAGCCACCTTTCCCAGAGGGTCGGAGGGGTGGAAAACCAAACTGAAGAAGGGCGGGTGACGACATGGAAACGCTGCCTTTGTTCTCCCTGTGTTCTTTTCCACTAATTATTCCGCACACGGTGACAATGTAACAGTTAAGGACAGATTAGTCAAAATCACCTCCTCAGTTCACAGTAGAGTGCCATTTTTTTTCCTGGCCCAAGCCTGCCCCCCCTCTCTTTCTGGGAGGGAGAGAAACAGAGAACCGACCTTTCACAGCTCTGAACTTTGAACAGCTCGAGCCTCCCCTTCCTTGTTCGGTTTCAGCCTAGTGATAAACACCAGAGAACTTCCCTCCCTGCTTCTTCCGCCAATCCTACTTTCTCGACGGCTGGGTGCACAACCACCCTGCAAGGGGATCTGCACCCGGACCCTAAACCCTTTGAACCGCCCCAGTGGGCAACTGATTTCCAAGTTCTGGTTGCTGCTGGTCCCAGCTTTTCAGCAAAGAGGGATCTCCCCATGCCAAGGGGAACCTACTGGGAAGAAAACGTGTTGAGGATCGGGTACTAGTCCTACGGAAACCTGTGGTAACCCCATTCCTCCCTACCTGGAAGGCCTGTTGATTTCAATGGGGTTGCCTCCCTTGTAGCGGCCGATCCCAAGGCTGGGGAGGAGGGCTCACATCCATTCTGCAGGCTTTGTCATTGATGCACAACCCATGCATGGCATTCATGGAATACTTGACCTTTGTCACTCACAGCGCTGCCGAATATCTTTAGAGGATCTTCTATAAGAGGACCCCAATGGCAAACATCCACTGAACAAATCTTGCCAAAGAAAACCCTGTGGTAGGTTTGCTTTAGAGTAAGAAGAAGACACAAAACAACAACTCACACACAGGTATATATAGAAAAAGGAATAGATGAAGAGGGATTCTGTAACACCTTTGAGACTAACCATGAGAAATTTCTAGCATAAACTTTTGTGGATTGCATTCCACTTCATCAGATGCAGTTCACTGTAGTTCATGAAAGCTTACGGCAGAAATGTCTTTTCCCCCCTCAGTCTCAAAGGTGCTCCAGGATTCCTTTGTATCTTCCTATGAGGATGCAGACTAACATGGCTATGTCTTTCAGTATCACTTCCATGATCGAAAATAATCAGTGACAGAATTGGCACACAATTGTCCTTTTTTCTTACTGTTTCTCCACATTTCTCCTTATGGCATGATTCACGGGGTTTACTGAAGACTTTGCATCCTGTGAAAACGCTAAACAGCTTAAATTCAGTACAAGTATTTTTAATTCCACTAGTTTGGGGATGAAACTGGTGAAGGGTAAGGCTGAAACCTGACCTTGAAAACACGGTCCAGTTTAATCAAAAGACTGGACTCTGTTCCCTCGGTCTGAAGTAGGTCAGGAGTAGGTCTAGGAGCCAGAGTCCAGCTGATTTCACTGGAGCTCCTGTCCCACTGTAAAGAAGACGCTGCCAAGCATCGACCTTCCATTTCTAACTCTCCGCTCTGAACAAACTGACCTGGATAGAGTTCCCACTGATTTCAGCAAAATTCACTCCAAGTCATCCTTCTCATAGGAGTTCAGCCTTCACGGAATCACTTTGGACGCTTCTCTTAGCCTTAGTTAGGCTTAGAACCGGAGAAGCAGTTGGTTTTCAATTTTCAATATCTTGTTTTTTGTCTTTAATTGCCTTCGAGTGGGCTTGGACTTATGAATGAGGGACCACCAAGTGTCGCGGTCTTCAACAGACTTGCTCAGGTCCTGCAGACTCAAGGCTATGATTACTTTCATTGAATCTTCTTTTCCTACTGCCTTCCACTTTGCCAGCATGATTGTCTTTTTAAATGTCTAATGATATGTCTAAAGTACAAAGGCCTTCGTTTAGTCACTTGGGCTTCTATGGAAAAAATCCAAGAGCTTGATTTGATCTTGGATACATTTATTTGTCTTTTGGGCAAATCATAATATCCCTTCCACTACCACATTTCAAATGAGTTTATTATTTTCCAGTCAACTTTCTTCACTGTCCAGTTTTCTCAACTGTACATAGAAATACTATGGCATGGATTCATCTTATTCCGCAGGAAGAGAATTAAGAAAATAATTGGTTTGAATTAACTGTTTTATCTTTATTTTATGTTTATATACATATATATAAATGTGTGTATGTGTGTTTACACACACACACACACACATTCAAAGCAGGTTGTAATAGGCTAACCAATTGCCTTCGTATTTTGGATTCCCTCTTTGCGCTGTTTTTGCAAATCTTGATATTCAAATACTCGACCTGAAGGCATCAGATCCTGTCTGAGTTGAAAAGATAAAATAAAATATTGGTATTTCAGTAGCAGAGTAAAAATAAACACGCATTTAGCAGAATGTTTTTCAATATAGATCACAATTAAGCCAATCACCCAGAAACCCCTTTCACAGTCTAAACAAAAGGATCAAAGCATTTGCTGCCTACCCGGGTTGTAAAAGAATCTTCTTACAAACCGGAAATTTACTCATAAACATTCTTTACATGCAATCTAACTCTCTAACTGCAATGAGCCTCGTGCATGCTAGGTTGCACTTTTCCAACAGTCTGATCTTGGAAGCTAAGCAAGGTCAGCCTTGTTTAGTACTTGGATGGGAGATTGCCAACAAATACAAGTTGCTGTAGGCTATATTTCAGAGGAAGGAATTGGCAAAACCACCTCCGAATATTCCTTGCCTTAGGAAATGAAATTCAAGAGGTCACCGTAAGTGGGCAGGCGACCTGAGGCAGTACACACCCAAACATGTTAGAAGTTTACAGGCGGTGGGCCAGGCAATAAAAATAAATAAATAACTCGTCTTACTCTCACTGCTTTGTTAAGAGACTGAAAGATTCGAATATGATATATTGTTACAACTGGTTGCCAGACAGAATAAATGTAAGAACAATATAGGAATATAGATCATGCAATTCCATCAGATCATATCCCATTGTTTTATTTCCTAACAAGTATGTTCACATCTCAGTCCTGTGGATGTACAAATAGGTACAATTATGCTCAATGGGTTTTAATCCCAAATGGGGTGGACTGGGGGGGGTTGCCTTTGCCTTCCACTGAGGCTGAGAGAGTGCAATTTTCCCAAGGTCACCCAGTGGGTTTCCATGGCTGAGTGGGGATTCGAACTCTGGTCTCCAGAGTCATAGTCCAATGCTGAAACCATTAAACTACACTGGTTCTTTGCCCCCCCCCCACATAAAAATTCTGCCACCTCCCATGGAATTTTCCATCAGTCCCCAAATTTCTAGCACTGCAGAAAACGAGACAATGAAAATCTTTCTCACGTAGAACTCTTATATTTGTGGTAGTTTTCCCAGTCCCTTGGTAATTTTGTTGGTCCCTTTTCTAGTGAAGGCACTGATGCTTCAAATAACAATTCTGTCCTCCTCCATGAAATTTTCCTTCAGTCCCCAAATTTCTAGCATTTCAGTAATTTAAAATTTCAGTTTATTCACTAGAAATGCAGGCATGCCTCAGCCTAGGAAGGAGATGGTACCAGAGGCAAATAATAGTAGAGATAGGTTTCAACACTAAACAAACAAACAAATAAAATCATCACGTTTCAGCAAACTTTTTATTTAAAACTAACATATACATGTGAATAACAACCATAAATAAATAAATAAAACGTTTTGAACCTTCTAGAGACCACTAGAAAGCTTCTTCCAAAATGCATCCAGGGATTATTTTTTCTTTCTTTCTTTCACTAAACTCTACTTTTCTTACCATTTCCATTTTGGTGGCCAATGTATAGATCTAAGTTTTTCAACATGTGAGGAGAGCTGGTGAGGTAGACTATCTACTTTGTCTCCCACTCCCCTCTGTTTTGCTTTTCACTCATGCTCAATAAAAGATTCTGGAGGCAGCTTCTGTTTACCTTGCCTCTTGTAAGGCAGCAAACACAGCTAAGGTAGGATTGGCTACAGTAGAATTCTATTCTTTCCCAACTTAGGTTTTATTGAATTGCTTACTGCAGCCATACTGCTACAACCTGGCGCTGAACGTCTGTTTCTCCAACCCTCCTTCATCATCCTTCCAATGATGATGTTGCTTTAAAAAAATCTTTTAGGCAGACATAGGATATGGAGGAAAAGGTGGGGTTGGATCAGTGTAAAAAAACTTTGAGAAAAGGAACTTCTTTATAAAAGTCTTTGTTAACTACAGTATGCCTGCTTAGGCATTCAAAGAAAAGGGGCAGGCAAAATTACCAAGGGAATGGAAAACAGCAGATATAAGAGAAAGATTTTCAGTGTCTCACCCTCTGCATTGATATAAATTTGGGGACTTGTTGGAAAATCCAGCATTCTTCCTGCAACCCCCCACCCCACCCACTTGCTGGCTATTAGAGCAAGCAAGTCTCAGGGAAGTTTTAGAGTGTATTATCATGTGACCCAGGTCTACTGACCTCGTGGGTTCAAAGTTTTATTACTCTTTGTTCTACCTCTGAAGAAGAAGGAGTCTTCCCTCCATGCTCCATAGAGATGCATGTCTTTTCCCCTATCTCACTGGATTGGTGAGTTCTATCCTAAATCCATTAGTTAGTTAGGATGTAGCTTCCTATGCATATGTAGATTGAAAAGCCATTAGTAAATGCTTAAGTATTCAAGAAGAAGTTGTTTGTTTTTTCTTTTGTTCTTAGCGGCTTGGGGCCTGAGTACTTTACTGATTGAGTCCTGTTTCCAGTCTCTGCCACTCTGCTATACTAGAAATTAATTCCTAACCATTTTAACTTTGAAGAAAAATTCCCCACAGCGCTTGCACCCTGGGATCTTTAATGATTTTTTTTTTATTTTTAAGCTTTTACACCCCAACATTTGGGTTATGGGCCCAGTCAGAGATAATTAAAGAGACTCAATCTATTTTTGTTTTGTAAAATACTTTCCCTGATCACTCAGACACTGCATGCCTCCATTTTCAGCCTGACTGAAACAAAGGCAATTAAGTATAATGGCTGAAGCTCATTCTAACTCCCGCTCTATACTGACCGTTCGGATGCAGAATGGAGCAAACTACAAACAATGGTCCTGGTCCATTAAGATGCATCTTACAACCACAAGACTATTTTATGTCATAGAAGAAGAAACATCCCAGCAGGCTAGCAGAGCTCAAACTGAATTTGATAAAGATAACAAGAAAGACTCAGCCTATATTTGTCTTGCTGTGGATACTGGTGTAGTCTATGAAATGCAAAAACTGACTACTGCTAGAGAAATTTAGGAGACTCTACAGAGGCTGTATGACTCTCCTAGCTTGGGGAATCAAGTTGCTTTGATGATGAAACTTGTAAACATGAAATTAACAAGCCCTAAATGCCTTAATGAGCACATAAATGATTTCATGACTGCTTTAGCTGGGCTGGAATTTCCTGGAGAGCAAATTCCACAAGCAATGCAATTGGGACTGTTCTCGGCAACTTTGTCAAAGTATTATACTCCAATAATAAATACTCTACAATTGAAAACTGATATAAAATTACAAGAGGCAATTACTGAAGTTAGAGAATTTCAAAACAGACAAAATATGATGGAATGTAAGTCTGAAATAAGAAATTTTCAACAGCTAGCTAATCTTGTTGAAAAGAAAATGCATTTTAAAGCCTCCTCTTCTCCCAAGGCAAGAGAGGGAGAAATTAGCACATCAAAGGCCAAAGTGCCACAGCAGCAGAGACCAAATGGTCAGAAAACCAACTCTAACAAAGGAACATTTAATGCCAAACAAAGCTTCTGTAAAGTTTAATATTGGTCTCACTAACCAGAAAATGATGCAATCTTCTGAAATTCAATATAAAATGTCATTGTCATTGATAGTGGAGACACAAGTCATTATTTTAATCAAAAGGAATGGTTTAAGGATCTGGATGAAAATGTAGACTTTCCTGTTTATCTTGCAAATGACCAGACAGCCAGAGCGCAAAAAGAAAAGAAAAGAAAAGAAAAAAGAAACTGTGTTGTTGCAGACAAAGATTGGTCCTAACAGAATAGAGACTTTGAAAATTTCTGATGCATATTTCATCCCTGATTTGCATGTTATCCCTCTATAGCATGAAACCAACAACAGCTAGGGGTAACCACATTATTTTCAAAAAGGACTCCTGTTATGTTCTCCATGGCAAAAGTTTAATTTTTAGAAGAACTTTAAAAGATGATGATATCTTTTACCATATGGAGATTTCAGATTCATTTGCAAATGCTGCTACTCAGTGCAATCACAAAGATTGTTTGCATCTATGGCACAAAAATTTGCACACAGAAGTGTTGAATATATAAAGAAATTGTCTAATCAAGAGCTTGTAAGAGATTTTCATTTCAAAACATGCCCTAATAATGAAAAATGTGCGGAATGCTTGAAAGTAAAAGCAACTAGAGCTCCACATATTACCGAGAGACAACCCACATGGCCACTTGATTTATTGCATGCTGATTTCTGCAGTCCTTTTAGCCAAAAGTCTGTAAGTGGAAACCTATACTTTATGACTATTACTGATGATTACAGCAAATATACTAATATTTATATCCTCAAGGAGAAAAGTCAAGCTTTTGAAAAGTTCAAAGAGTACTTTAATCACGTCTCAAACAAATTTGGCTATAAACCCACCCTGCTAACTGACAATGACACAGAGTTTGTTAATACTGAATTTGATCAGTTATTAAAGGAACATGGCATTGAACACCAAACTACGCAAATTTATACACCAGAACAGAATGGTCTGGCAGAGAGACTGAATAGAACTCTGAAAGATATGGCAGTTGCCATGCTTTTAGAAGCTAACATGCCTAAAAGCCACTGGCCTGAAGCCGTTTTGACTGCTACATACTTATGTAACAGACTCCCAACGAGATCCAGAGATGCTACTCTATTTCAGTTATGGCATGGGGTCAAACCTATAATAATAATAATAATAATAATAATAATTTATACCCCACCCCTCTGTTAAAACAATTGGGGCGGCTTACAAAAATTAAAATACAATACAAGGTTTTGGAGCTAAGGCATATACCTACATTCCCAAGGAGAAAAGAGGCAAACTTGACTGCAGAAGTGAAAAGGGTATTTTTATTGGTTATGCTAAAAATGCTTACAAAATCTTGAATCCAGATGGACACACAATGAAAATATCAAATGCCACTGATGAAAGACCACAGTCTAAAACTAATCCAAACAAAGATGTTTATTCAGATGGGTTTGCAGTAGAAGGAGATTCCCACCAGCAGCAACAGTGTGTGCAGTTCTTCCATCCTCTGAGTGTTTTGCATCCAGAACAGGCAACTCCAGCAGACGACCCCCCAGCAGACAAGGAACTGGATGGAGCACAAGGGGTGGAGCCAGGTACCCAAGTCCAGGTGAGAAGGTCAGAGCAGTATAACTGTGGAATGCCTCCTGACATATTCTCTTATCTAGCCACAGGGGAAAGTCTCCTAAAACCATCTAATTGGCAAAAGATCAAAGGACTGCCAAAGTCTGATCCTGAGCAATGGGTACAAGCAGCTATTAGGCGATGCAATCTCTATATAAAAATAAGACATGGACTTTGACAGAATTGCCAAAAGACAAAAGGGCAATTGGCTGCAGATGCGTCTTCACAACAAAGCAGAATGCAGAAGGGGAAATTGAGATATATAAAGCAAGGCTTGTAGGTGAAGGTTATAGTCAGCAATTTGGGGAGGATTACAATGAAACCTTCTTCCCTGTAGTCACACATACAGCCATTAGAACTCTACTGGCTGTTGCAGCTTCCAAGAATATGTATGTTTAACATTTAGATGTAAAGACTGTGTTCCTTTATGGAGATCTAGATGAAGAACTGTATATGGAACAGCCTCCAGGATTCCAAGTTCCTGGGAAAGAGCATCTAGTATGCAAATTGGAAAAGAGTCTCTATGGTTTAAAACAGGCTGCATGAGTATGGAGTGAAAAGTTAAACCAACTCCTTATCAAAGAAGGATTCACTCCAGGCACTGTTGACAAATGTGTCTACAAGAGGTTCAGAAATAACAAATGGACTTATATTACAAGTTACATTAATGATCTGGCCCTGTGCAGTCAAAACAAAGCAGATAGAAAAGAGATAGTCCAGAATCTCAAGAAAGAAATCGATATCAAAAACTTGGTAGACATCTTACACTATCTTGGAGTATAAGTAGAAAGAAGCAGTGAAGGGAGCTTCTTCCTTATTAAAAAACAAAATATAAAGGATTTTCTGGGCTGTCTTGGCTTAAAGGATGCTAACGAAGTGCCAACTCCAATGGAAGTAGGTTTTTTTAAAGCACTGAGGAATCCGAACCCTTAAGAGATGGCAAAAAGTACAAGACTGCAGTTGGAAAATTCCTGTACATAGCTAATTTCACCAAACCTAATGTTGCAAATGCTGTTGGCATCTTATGCAGAATGGTTAACTCTCCTACTGTACGAGATCTTTTTGTAGTGAAGAGAGTCACCAGATACAAGGAGGGAACTGCATATTTCAAACTGATGTTGCCAGTGTTGGGATATGTAGTTTGCAATCCAATAAGTTGAGATGTTTTTACTGCTAAAGGGTTAAAAGATAGAAGCAAACAGAATGCTTGATGTAACTTCCTGCTGAAATGTGACAGGGCTTTCTAGAGGAAGAGGTGTATTCCTTCCCTTTGTCTGAGAAACTGCCATGTGTTCTACCAGTCTCCATTATACCTTTTTAGAGATAGGACTGCACCTCAGAGTCCTGTATATATTTTGTTTGTAATCATGTAGTATTTAGTCATTTTTACTAGTTTAGCCTTCAATTATCATAATGCTGCTGATCTTATGTAAGGAATGCTCCTAGAATGTAAGTAAAGAAGTTTTTGTACTTTTAAGTGTTTCTGAGTCCTTATTATGCTAGAAGTATAACTTGGGAAAACAGGGTGTGGTTATCTTAAGCTTACATGCTGGAATCAATACACAACTGCTGCATATGTGTTTTTTAAATAGTTAAACTCTGGTGATTTACTGTGCTTCCCAAGGAGATTTAAAAGTCATCCATTTTATGGCTGCCTTGTCTTGTAAAGGTATTTCCAGTGAAGGATAGAGGGAGAACATTACTGAGTGTTCTATGTATCCCCTAATAGGTTATGGGCCCAGTTTTTGTGATTCCAGGCTGTGTTTTTGAGTTTTGAGGTTTTTGAGTTTTGGCTAAAGATAACCATTTTTTCGGGGTTTGTTATTTTTAAAGTTGAAAGCATTGTTCTTCCACCCAACCTTCATGCTGAGTTTTAAAAGGGACATTTTTCTCTCCGGAGCGGAGCTGAGAGTCGAGGGCAGTTAAGGAGAGCCCTTGCATAACAAAGACAGAACCATTATGGTGACAGTACAGAATCAGCAGCTAAAAAGGCCTGTAAATCTCACATATTAATTACTTCATGTGGCTGAAAGTTGTGGAAATGAGATTAAAAGCAAATAAATTATTTGATTTGATTTGATTTAATGCAAGATGAGCCACAAAATGCTGATGAACAAAGAGTTTGGCTGGCCAAGGATGTGGCTGGGCAGGAAATAATATTTCAAAGCCTAAGGGAGATTCAGGTAATTTATGTGATTAAAATATTCCACAACGAAACAAATGCTAACAAAACTTAGAGAGATTTACAATGTAAATTGTGGGAAAATGCAGTCAAAAGCAATAAGAGAGATGATGAATTTAAAGCTGGATTCCAAGGGAGACTGTGAATCCCACATCAGAAAGTTTTTAGAGATTTTAGAAAACTGAGTGTATTAAATCTGATAGCAAGTGATTGCTTATTTCACTGGGACTTTAGGAAGTGAATTTGCCCCTTTTATAAGCATGATTGATGGAATGCCTGCGATTTCTATTGATGAGGTGCTGGCACGTTTGAGATTGGAATGTTTGGATCACAACAATGCATCAGCCAGAAAGGCTGAAAGAGCTTCTGGCTCAAATTTCATGGTGCAAAAACAGCAGAAGAAAACTCCTGCTAACCAATCAGAGATTTGCTGTTTTAAATGTAACAGGAGGGGCCACATCACCAGAAACTACAGATCACAGGCACAGGCTGAGTCTAACAAACAAAGAGAGCCTGCAGAGGCAGATTCTGTCCAGAGGGGGCAGAAGGTTTCCCAGACTGGAAACAGAGAGGAGAAAAGGAGTTTGATTGCCCTCAAGGAGGTTTCCAAAACTGTTTGCAAAGTTAATAAAGAGACTGAGAATAAACAAGGCATATGGTATATCAATTCTGGGTGCTCCTCCCACTGTACAAACATTGAAAGCAATTTCATAGAGTTAGACAATAATAAAAATGGAAATATACAAATTGCTGATGGTTCAAATATCCAAATAGAAGGAATTGGGAAATGCATTCTGAATTGTGCATTGCCTGGTAAGACTGTAGAACATGTGGCGGAGAATGTAGACTATGAATACTGATCAAGGTGGTGAGTACATGGCAAGCAATACACAAACATTTCTAGAAGAGAATGGGACACAACACATTAAGACGATTCCTCATACCTCAGAATTAAACTCTCTATCACAGAAAAAAAATAGATCTTTAATTGAAATGACAAGTTGCCTTTTGGCTGATGCCGGCCTACCTAACAGGATGTGGGGTGATGCAATTGCTGCAGCTAATTATTCACAGAACCGTTTACCTACAAAGGGTACAGAGAAGACTCCTTTTGAGATATGGCATGGGAGGGCCCCATTGATCCAACACATCAGAACATTTAGATACATAACTTATGCATACATACCTAAACAGCTGCTTGGGAAACTAGATCCAAGTACAGAGGAAACCATTCTAGTTGGTTATGAGAGTGCTACAAGGAACCACAGAGTGATAACTTAAAGACTGGCAGACTAGTAAGTAGACATGTGGTGTACTTTAAGGAAAACAGAAAAGTTGACTTAACAGGAACTGTGATTGATTTTCTAGAAGAGGATAACATTGACTTTGATGTTGAGAATGAACAAATGGATAACATGTCTGTGATTTCAGAAACAGAAAGTGAATCTCCTATGCAGTTTCATGTTACAGAGGCTGACATGGGAAGCGATCTGGATGATCTAGATGGTGATGAAGCAGATGTGGAACAGCATCACCAGGATCAGCAACAGGAACTTCCCAGGTATGAACTCAGACCAAACAGAGGAGTGCCTCCAGAGAGACTGGGCTACCTTGCAGGGTCAGCGTTACCCAAGGAGTCAACAGAAGAAGGAGATGGTGAGCAAGTGCCTACAGATGAGGCACCACAACATGTGAAAATTATTTCTATGAGACTGTTTCTAAGTTTAGCTGCCTCTAAGCAAATTATTGTCAAACATATTAATGTGAAGAATGAGAAGTTGCATACAACTTTGGAGAATTTAGGTTTCAAACATGGAGAAACAGACAAACATGTGTACACCAGAATCAAGGATGAACTGTTTACCTACGTTCTGGTTAATGATGATGATTTGCTTATTGCTAACCAGAAAGATAGTGAGTACAAAGAGATTGTGGAAAACCTGAACAGAGGTGCTGAAATGAGAGAGCATGGAGATACAACAGTGTTCATGGGCATTGAAATTCAAAGAGGAAAAGATCCAGCTTTCTTACTGAGTGAAAAACAAAGGATTGTCAACATGTTAGAACTTTTAGGGCTACAAGATGTACATTGTGTAGCCACCCCAATGGTAACAGATTTTAACAAAACCAATGAGTACAGTGAACCTTTACCAAACAATAACATGTACAAGACAGCTATTGGAGAGCTGCAGTGTTTAGCTAGAGACACAAGACCTTATGCTGTTGGAGTTCTTAAAGAAAGAGTTAATGCACCAACCAAGAAACACTGAAGTGCATTGAAGAGAATTCTGAGATATTTGAAGGACACATTAGATTTACAGTTAAAGTTGCCAGCTAACAATAATCCAAATCTTGTTTGTTTTACAGATGCAGATTGGGCTGGATCCAGGGGTGATTCAGTGTCAACAAGTGGTTACCTGATCCTGTATGGAAATGGACCAATCTGCTGGGCTAGTGCTAAACAGAATGTAGTAGCATGTTCTTCTACAGAGGCAGAATATGTTTCTGTGGCACAGGCATATAATATGTTAAAATTGCTTGATGACTTGTTTGTTGACTTTTGCATCACAGGACAGAAGCCTACCACAGTGTTTGAGGACAATCAGAGTTGTATTAAGTTGTCTGAGAGTGGGAAGAAAGTGCCCCCACAGAACAAGCATATAAAGACTGAGTTTCATGTTGTTAGAAAGCTGGTGGCTGATGGTGTGATTAAGATGAAGCATTGTCCAACAGATGAAATGATAGCTAACATCCTGACAAAGCCCCTGGCAAGAGTTGGTTTCCAGATACTGCATATCAAGATGGGGATGATAGCACACTTATTGGATTGAGAGGGGATGTTGGGATATGTAGTTTGCAATCCAATAAGTTAAGATGTTTTTACTGCTAAAGGGTTAACTGATAGAAGCAAACAGAATGCTTGATGTAACTTCCTGCTGAAATGTGATAGGGCTTTCCAGAGGAAGAGGTGTGTTCAAATCCTTCCTTTATGTGGAAAGCTGCCATGTGTTCTACCAGTCTCCATCATGCTTTTTTAGAGGTAGGACTTGCACCGCAGTGTCCTGCATATATTTTGTTTGTAATCATGTAGTATTTAGTCATTTTTACTAGTTTAGCCTTTAGTTATCATAATGCTGCTGTTCTTATGTAAGAAATGCTCCTAGAATGTAAGTAAAGAAGTTTTTGTACTTTTAAGTGTTTCTGAGTCCTTATTATGCTAGAAGTATAACTTGGGAAAACAGGGTGTGGTTATCTTAAGCTTACATGCTGGAATCAATACGCAACTGCTGCATATGTGTTTTTTAAACAGTTAAACTCTGGTGATTTACTGTGCTTCCCAAGGAGATTTAAAAGCCATCGATTTTATGGCTGCCTTGTCTTGTAAAGGTACTGTATTTCCAGTGAAGCATAGAGGGAGAACATTACTGAGTGTTCTATATATCTCCCAATAGCCAGCATGTAACCAGACATGGCCAATCATGCATGTGACCAGCCACAACTGATCATCTATAGTCTATACAGATCAGTTGGGCTGTCGAGCTGCCAGACAGGAAATCAGAGGAGCGGTAAGTTTGACAAGTAAGAAACATAGTACCGTTGCAGATTCTTCCACAGATGCAGCGTGTGTCTCAACAAAGACAGCTTGTGATGAAATAAAATGGCTGCAGAATTTACTTCTGAATTTTGGGATAACAGAACCCAAACCAACCATTTTGATACAAGATAATCAAAGCTGTATCAAGATTTCTGAAAGTGAGAAGCCACTCAGGAAGAATATCGACATTGCCTTCCACAAGGTGAAAGAGATGTGTCAAAATCAACTTGTTCAGCTGAAGTACTGAAATACTGAAGAAATTATTGCTGATATTCTCACTAAACCTTTACCAAAAGACAGTTTCTAGAGACTAAGAGAAGGAATGAATATTCTCGATGTGGGTCCAGGAGAATGAGAAGGGGACTGTTGGAAAATTCAGCATTCTACCTTACACACACACCCTTGCTGGCTATTAGAGCAAGCAAATTACAGTAAAGTTTTAGGGACCTGTGCTTGTTAAAAGAGTTCCTCCCTCTTCTCCTCAACCTATCCTTAGTGGGCTTGGCTTGTAGAGACACAACCAAGCCATATCATCATGTGACCCAGGTCTACTGACCTCGTGGGTTCAAAGTTTTATTACTCTTTGTTCTACTTCTGAAGAAGATGGAGTCTTCCCTCCATACTCCGTAGAGATGCATGTCTTTTCCCCTATCTTTCCCGATCTCACTGGATTGGTGAGAGGGGAGGTCTGAATACTTTACTGATTGAGTCCCATTTCCAGTCTCTGCCACTCTGCTGTGCTAGAAGTTAATTCATGACTGTTTTAACTTTGAAGAAAACTTTCCCACAGGGCTTGCAACCTGGGATCTTTAAAGATTTTTTAATTTTATTTTTAAGCTTTTACACCCCAACAGGACTGAAGGAAAATTCCATGGAGTGGCAGAAATTCTTATTTAGGGGGACAAAGCGACATGATGAAGTGGTTTGAGCTTTGGACTTTGATTCTGGAGAGCAGGGTTTGAATCCCTGCTCAGCCATGGAAACCCACTGAGTGAGCCTGGGCAAATCACACTCTCAGTCTCAGGGAAAGGCAAAGGCAAACCACACTGAACAAATCTTGCCAGGAAAATCCCATGATAGGTTTACATTAGGGTCACCATAAATCAGAAACTACTTGAAGGCACACAACAACAATGGCCTCATTTTGCCCCCTTTAGCTACACCTCTGGTCCCACAATCAAAGGCCAAAATCCTGTATCAATTTTCCTTTGAAGGACTTATCTCTGACATTAAGACTTACTTCTGAGTATACGTATACTGTATACTGTACTGGAAGCCTTGGGAGTTTGCAGTCTTACACCTTACTCCCTAGGAGTAAGTCCTATTGCGGTAATCGGGACTTACTCCTGAGCAGGCTCATTGGAATGGCGCTGACAAAGCAATTGACCTTTCCTATGTGTTTTAGAGAAAATAAGACTGAATACACTAACCATAAGATAGTCTGATATAGCCCCACCACCACCACCACCGAGAGGATGGGGATGGGGTTGTGGAGAAAAGAAAAGAATGGCTGGCCATCTCGCATGCTTTGTCACTTTTTTGCGTTTCTACTGGAAACCGAGGAGAAAGCAAACGTTGTAACAGCTGGAAATGTAATACAACGCCTCGAGGAAGGGTGTAACTGGAATCTAACGCCGCACAGCAAACATACTTGGGAGTCAGCGATGGGGGGTGGGGAGCATTAACTATAATACAGGTTTGGGGGGTGACAAACCAGAGGAAAACTTCACAACTCTCGGATCGTTCTCCTCTCTTTGAAACCAAGCTGTGGGCTTGCAATTTTGTCCAGTCCTGTCGATGGCTGCGTTAAACAGACGGTAGCATTTTAAACGGCTTGGGGTCCCGCTTCGAAACATTAACTTGGTAGTAAAGTCCCACCGACTTATTTTCAAATGATGAGTTTAGTACTGGGACAGAGAGAACGGCCCGAGGTGGGGAGCGGAGGATGTCAGGGGACAATCCATCACGGACCCTGCCCTGTGCCAAGTATTCCAAGGGTAACTAAGGGGCACCGTTGCTGTAGCCAGAAGCTCACGCAGAATGCATTGCAAGAACTGTTCTGTACATAGAGGCTTGCGAAGAGGAATGCGTGGTGGAGGAGTGTTCAGGCACCATCTCGTGGAAGGCATCAGACAGCATGCATTCGGCCCAATAGGTCTTCGTTTCAGTAGTGGGCATGTGCAAATTATAGCAGGAATCCCAGAGTGACTCATGGACCAGTGAAGCAATTCCAATGCATGGCAGTTCTGGCCATTGCTTCTGAGTAGCTCAATCACAACCTATTTCTCAAGCAGAGAACTACAGAACTTTCCACTGCCTCGATAAGATTCTCCTCTCTAGACTGCAACCTCAGGAAGAGTCATAGAACAGTTTAGAGATGGAAGAGATCTCAAGATTCTTCGCCCAGCCAGTATAGGAACCCACAGCTAAAACATCTCTGACAAGTGGTTACCCATCGAAGGAAGGGAAAAAACGAACACTGGTGTCACTGAGGATTTGAACGCCCAACCTCTAGATCCGTAGCAAGGCAGCCCCTCCTCACAGTCATAGGACTTTATCACACGACACTGTTATAGTGCTATTATTCCACTTTAACTGCTATGGTTGCCTCCCTGTGGAATTCTGGGGTTTGTAGTGTGATAATCTCCATAGTGACTGGCTTGAATCGTAATAACAATAAATGCAGGTCTCGGGAATATAACTTAAGACAACTCCCAGCATCTTCAGCTAGCATGGCGACCATGCTGGCTGGGGATTCGGGGAGTTGTAGTCCAAAATGTAACTTTCCTCAAGCTCTGAATAAACCCACCAACAAAAGCTGAAAGATGCGATTAGGCAGACCACATTCCAGATATTTATTACTCGTACCTCTAGTAAAGAAGGGAGCAAAGTGTGGCAGCTCTCTCTCTCTCTCCTTTCAATTTATTTGTCGAGTTATGACAACCCCATGATTTTGTTAGACAAGGAACACTCAGAGGTGGTTTGTCATTGCCCTGTTCTGAAACATAGCCCACAGCACCTGGTATCAGGTAACGGAGTTTTCCCCTCCAGCGGAATCGATGGGAAAGATTTTTTGTGTGCAGTTCATGGGTTTACTTTTATGTGCAAGGAATTGTGGGAAGGGGGGATTGTGTCCACCTGGGGAAACACTGGAACTTGTCCAAACACACACCACCCGACGGCAGCCTGTAGTCTAGGAAAAGGTGTGCCGCTTGATTCTGCTGAATGCATTAAAAAAAGTTTCTGAACGCAAATAGGCAGCTAAGAAGCTGATTAATGTATGTCTCTCCCAATGGGGATTAATGGAACATCAAGCCAGAAACGCACACCGTTTTCTGCTGCGTGAGCCGCTGTAGACGACAGAAGTTACACAAAGAGGAAACCCAACACGTGTGCTTGTGGTCCAGCTCGCTTCTTCCACCCATATTCCCAGCATACTGTATTCGTTCCGAGTCTTCACTTTTAACCTGGAGCTTTGTAAACAGGTCGGAAACATATAGCTTTGCAACTCCAAGCAGCTCATTAGAGCCCCCAGCCTTAAACAAAATAAAAATAACCACGGCTTTCTTCTAGAACCGTCCAAATTCCTTGCCAAAAGACCCCTGTCGTGTCGGCATGTTAACAGCACAGACTAGTTCTCCGGCAACCGATTCAATCTCCATCTGGTCCAAGTTTTTAAAAATCGAGAGAGAAGGAAAGGAGTCTATTGCCATCGAAATGTCTGAGACTTGGTTTGACTCCTGGCCATTACTTAAGAGGGTCCCAGTGAAATCAACCGGACATATTTCCAAGGAAGGGCGATCCTTGGATCAATTCAGATCAATTCACACCAATGTCATAGCGCCTTGATGCGCAGCTCCTTTCCTGTCGCCAAAGAGGTGTAGATTGGGTTCTACCACTCAAGCTGTGTTTCTGATCAGCCAGATATTTAGGATATAATCCTGCGAACACTGACGTGAAGGAAATCTGTGGGGCTTACTTCCGAGTTGTCGTGGGCAGGATCTCCTTGCTAGGGACTGAACTGTGGTCTCATTCACGGAGATTAGCAATTTGACCCCATAAAAGTACAGTATTCGAAGTCATTTCCCCCACCCCTGCCCCCAATGCACCGCCTGAACAAATCCAGCGTTCCTGTCTCCACTTTTAAGTCAGATCTGCTGGACCTTTACTTGAAAGTGAGTCCCGCCGAATTCAATGGAGCTTTCTCCCAAGAAAGTGGTGCAGAAAAGGGCTGGCTTTGTGGTGCAGTGAAAGGAACTCAGCCGTCACCCCTCTCCCAAAGTCGGGGGAGGCGAAGTATTTGAATGTCAACAAATCCACACATTCCAGCCTAAACACACCATGCGTCCTGGCTCCGGCTGAAAGAGAGAAAAAAACCCACAGAAAGGAGGAAATTAACCTCATATACCAAGAGCTACCCTTCACCTCATGAACCCTCGTTGGCCAAATCCTGCACCATCGAAAATAAGGCTGTACAGCTTATTTACATTATGCAAATGAAAGCTATCTGCATGTTTTATTCTGTTTCCAAATCCGTCCAGAAATTGCACCCCATCCCCACCCACCCCCGGTACCCCTGCCTTGTCGTCTGAATTCCCCTGGTCGCTTTGATGCTTTATACAGCCAGGGCGGTAGCTATGGATGTTGGGGGGGGGGGAGAAGAGGGCATTACGCCCCAATAGCAATTCTTCCTCCCCTCCCCATGAATTTTTCCTTCAGTCTCCACGTTTCTGGCACTGCAGTGACTGAAAACTTCCGTTGAGTATTTAGAAATACACCTACGGAATGGAGTTCTAGGTGTGTGTGAAAATTTTCAATGTTTCATCCTCTACAAGGCTATTTGGGAACTGAAGAGAATTTTCATTTGGAGACCAATGCTCTCATTTTGTCCCGACCTGCAGATTTATTGCTGCTGGTGTGTGCTTTTAAGTCGCTTCTGACTTACAGAGACCCTATCACGGGGTTTTCTTGGAAGATTTGTTTAGAGGGGGTTTGCCATTGTCTTCATGAGGATTTGAACCCAGCTTATCTGGAGTTCTATCCAGCACTCAAACCACAAGACCACACCGGGCTCCTAAGAGTCATTCACTCAGGAGGGTGGACTCGCCTTTGGAGGTCTTAAAACAGAGGTTGGGTGGGCATCTTTCAGGAGTGCTATAATTGTGATTTCCTGCATAGGAAGGGGGCTGGACTAGATGCCCGTTGACACCCCTTCCAACTCTAAGGATTCTTTGGTTCCATGGTTATTTTTGAAAGTCTCTATCCTGTTAAGGCTAAGTGTTGGAAGTGAAGAAGCATCAACACTTGTTTATAGCTCTGTGTGTGTGTGTCTGTTCCTGATCTGTGTTTATTTCTTGCTTGCATGCAGAGGTCACTTTCTCCCTTTTTGCTCCAAGACGTTTTTAGTGTTTTACAACCCTTTGTCTCAGAAGCAAGAAGCCAGTGACATGAGGCAGATGGACATCATGTTGGGAGGTAATGAGTCTTAAAATAAAATTGCATTAAAAAATTCCAGGATCTAGTCCTTTAAAAACAACAAGAATTATTTCCTTTAAAAAGGAGTTAAAAACATTCAGTCACTTCACGCTTTATGCAGAGTGCGGTTAGCAAGCAGACTTAAGCTCAATTATCATTTGAAAGTGTATTCAGAGATCTGGGATCCCCCAGTTAAATTAGACTCATTACAAAACAAAGGAGTCAGTTTAAAATGCAAAACAAAGTTTACTGAAGGTATAGCAGTCTCAATCTACATACTAAAACAAACATAAGAAAAGGTCCCTAAACTGACTAAGAATGGGTAGGAAAGACTCAACAGCCTTGGCTGGGTTCCGATGCATCATGGCATGGTTACAGGAAAGCTTAAGATGCCTCCATTCTCATTGAGAGTCAGATTCAGAAGGGAGGCAAGTTACACAAAAGCAATAAAATTCAAATTAGGTCATGTGTTGAATCACTCAGCACTTCCAGTTGGCTAGAAGTGCTCAGTGAAGTAAGAGAAGGGAATTTTGGGAGAACAAAAATGCATGCAGGGAAAAAACCCTAGACTTATCTAAGATTGTGAATGAGGTACATAAGATTGCTTTTACATTACAATGATTATTTCCCCACATACTACACATCAAGATGCCTTACCTGCACACATGAGAGTCAGCCTTAGGGACTCTTTTACCCAAAGCCAAATAACTATCTCCTATCTATTTTTCCTATCTAAGATGTATTCTCTGCCATAATAAACGTAAGTTGTGCTTCATAACTCGAGTATCCTGTATGTTTTATGTCCTGTTTTGTATCAGAAGCTCCTGATGCACTGGGGCTCTGCTGCAATCTGCTCAATATAAATAACAAAATATCCTACACTATCCAGCACTAAAAACAATAAGACCATGCGGGGCTCCTAAGATTCACTCAAGAGGGTGGATTCTCCGTTGGAGGTCTTGAAACAGAGGTTGGGTGGGCATCTTTCAGGAGTGCCATAATTATGTATTCCTGCATAGCAAGGGGCTGGACTCAATGCCCCTTGCCACCACTTCCAACTCTAAGGACTCTATGGTTCCATGGTTATTTTTTAAAGTTTCATAGAATTGTAGAGTTGGAAGAGACCACAAGGGCCATCCAGTCCAACCCCTGCCACGCAGGAAATCATGATCAAAGCATCCCTGACAGATGGCCATCCAGCTTCTGTTTAAAGACCTCCAAGGAAGGAGACCCCACCACGCTCTGAGGGAGTGTGTTCCACTGCCGAACAGCTCTTACTGTCAAAAAGTTCTTCCTAATGTTGAGGTGGAATCTGTGTTCCTGGAGCTTGCATCCAGTGCTCCATGTTCTAGTCTCTGGAGCAGCAGAAAACAAGCTTGCTCCATCCTCAATGTGACACCCTTTCAAATACTTAAACAGGGCTATCATATCGCCCCTTAACGATCTTTTTTCCAGGCTAAACATACCCAGCTCCCTAAGTCTTTCCTCATAAGGCATCGTTTCCAGACCTTTCACCATTTTAGTCACCCTACTCTGGACACACTCCAATTTGTCAATAACCTTTTTGAATTGTGGCGCTCAGAAATGGACACAGTATTCTAGGTGAGGCCTGACCAAGGCAGAATAGAGTGGCACTATTACTTTCCTTGATCTAGACACTATACTTCTATTGATGCAGCCCAAAATCACATTGGCCTTTTTAGCTGCCACATCACACTGTTGACTCATATTCAACTTGTGGTCTACTAGGACTCCTAGATCCCTTTCGCATGTAGTCTCATTCAGCCAGGTCTCCCCCATCCTATATCTATGCATTTCATTTTTCCACCCTAAGTGCAGTACCTTACATTTCTCCATATTGAATTTCATTTTGTTAGCTTTGGCCCAGCTCTCCAGTCTATCTATTCTATTTTGAATGTTGATTGTGTCCTCTAGGGTATTAGCTACTCCTCCTAATTTGGTGTCATCTGCAAATTTGGTAAGTATGCCCCTAATTCTGTCATTCAAGGCATTGATAAAGATGTTGAATAGCACTGGGCCCAGGACAGAACCCTGTGGCACCCCACTGGTTACATCTTTCCAAGAGGAAAGCACCCTCATCCTGTTAAGGCTAAGTTTCATTTGCAAAAGGACTGTGCCTTTTCCTTGTGATTAAAATAGTGACTATAGGTTTTCCTATAGCCATTCAAATACACAAATTTACAAATCCTATCCAACAGGGGCTCACAGTATATAAACCCCCCCCAGACTTCTACCCAAATTCTCTGAAGATGCCAGCCACAGATGCAGGTGAAACATCAGAAGTAAACTCTTCCAGAACATGGCCTCACAGATTGGGGGGAAAAAAACAAGGAAAACCTATGGATGCTGGCTGTGAAAGCCTTTGACTTCACAAAATAATGATTGGTAGCACCACTGTCAATAATAATTGCATTCTTATATTGAGTCTCAGAAGACTGAAATAATTTCAGATTAGTCAGACCAACATTAAAATTAGTAGTAGACTTCTGTTTAGAATCAAAAGTTGGCCTTAAAAGGATAGAGACTTTCAAAACTTGACTACAGGGGAAATTGTGAGAAGGTACTTATTGGCTGCCTTTTAGGGTAGTCATTACAAGAAAGCACCAAAGAAGAAATAAAAACACTATAAAGCCACCTTCAAATGTGTTCTGGGCATGTTAATGTCAGCAATACCTAAAAAAAAAAAATAGCTTGATTGAAAGCTATTTGATTGAACAGCTATTTTGTTTCTGCTGTGGGGATCTGGCTTAGCATTTATAAACTTGTTTGTTGCAGATGTAGTCAGCTTATCTGGGTATATATGGCTCTCCTTCTCTGCCTTTTATCCCCACAACAATCCTATGAGGTAGTTTGGGCTGAGAGAAAAAGCATCTGGCCCAAATTCATGCAAGGTGTGTCATAGTTCAGTGGGGATTAGAACCCCAGTCTAGTAATCTAACCACTGTACTAAACAGATGTGTGTGTGTGGGAGTGTATGCAAGAGCATGCATGTGATAGGGTACTATGATGTGGGGAGAAAGTCCATGTAGAAGAGGCTTCTGGCAAAATGTGATTTGATATGTGTGTGGTTCTAGTCCACATCCTTTGACTAGATTTATCTATCAACTTTATCTGAGCAGAGCCCTGCAGAAATTAATTTAATGATGCCATTTCCTCTGACCCATTTTCTCTGCTGCATTTCTGTGTTCAGACTTAAAGAGAAAGCAACAACATTTTCATGCACATCACACAGATCAGCAATAAAGTGAATCTGTTCTGGTCTGATCAGTAATCGGTGGTTGTCCTGATACTGTCAGAATATCTTGCTTATCATCTGTGATCATTTACTTTGCTGACTGGGGCTGATGGAAGTTGGAGTCCAGTAACATCTGGAGGACAAGAGGTTTCCTACTTCTATGTTCTGCTGTAGCCTGGGTTCCTTATCAGTACACTGCAATGAGAATGAAACAGGAGGAGCAATCACAGGAGTATTTGCAGTGTGGCATAGTGGTTTGAGTGCTGGACTAAGACTCTGGAGACCAGGGTTCAAATCCCTGCTTGGCCATGAAAACCCACTGGGTGACCTTGGGCAAGTCACACACTCTCAGCCCTCACAAAACCCTGTGATATAGGTTCACCTCAGAGTTTCTATAAGGCATGCAACAACAGTAAAGGAGATAGAGTAGGGTCATTAAAATGCCCTTTAAGTGTTCAACTCACTGGTGCTCTAATGAAAGGTTAATAACTATAAAATCCTGCAAGATAGCCCTTCTTCTCACCCAGTTTTAAATATGTAGTAGCTGGTGTCAAATGAGAAGTACGCTGCCCATGCTCAGAATCACAGTGCAATCCAGTTTTCCAGGCTGGAGTGATGGTATTAGGATAGCACCTTAACAGACTCTGAAATATGGGACAAGCAGAAAGATTACCTACTCAATTTCTTTCAATCAATCTTCCCCTAAAATCGAAATAATATCTTTGCCACCCATGCAGTCCTCCTCCCATGCAGTCCCAAGGATCACAACAGGGCAGACAGAAATTCAGAAGGTGAAATTTCTCCCTGGGAGACCACCAGTGAATACCAGGTGCTGTAGGCTATATTTCAGAGGAAGGAACTAGCAGAACCACCTCTGAGCATTCCTTGTCTAAGAAAATCCTATGAAATGTATGGGGTTGCCATAAGTATACAAGAAACTTGAAGGCATATACAGACACACACAGTGCAGCAAAAAAGATAGCTTCAGCTGCCGAACCCCTCACAAATCACTAAAAAGGCACTATATTGCCCAAATAGCTTTACCCCACAACAACATCTCACTGAGTGGCCTTAACAGCCTCTTAAGAAAAACAAGCTAGACACTTTGCAGTGCAATCCTAGGCACATCTACACAGATATAAATACCATTAGATTCAGTGGGGCATTCTCCTCTCCCTGAAAGAAGCCTCATCTGGGCTCCTCCCAGCCTTTCTCCTCCCAAGCAGACCCTTAAAGGAGCATACATTTCCTCCTGGCTATTCTGAGCTGGGCTGGAGGGGGGAATGTCAACAGCTTGTTAAGGAGGAGGAGAAGGGGGAGGTCTAGCTTCCCATCTCTCCATAGTGATGCTTAGCAATGAAGAAAGGCACTTCACAATGCAAGTGTGGGTCCTATCAAAATTACCTGTGAACCAAGTTAGGTGTAGACTTAGGGTACATCTGCACTGTAGAAATAATGTAGTTTGACACCACTTTAACTGCCATGGTTCCATCCTACAGAATCCTGGGATTTGTAGTTTTGTGAGGCAACCTCACTCGTTGGCAGATAAGGTTAATGACCTTGTAAAACTACAAATCCCTGGATTACAGAGGATGGAGCTACAGCACTTAAATTGGTGTCAAACTGCATTATTTCTACAGTGTAGATGCAACTTTAGTCATATCTAGAGTGCATGTGCCTTCAAATCGACTGTCCACATATGGAACCGCCATGAATTTCATAGGGTTTTCTTTGGCAAGGAATCCTTAGAGGTGATTTTGCCAGTTCTTTCCTCTAGTATTCTTGGTGGTCTCCCATCCAAGTACTAACTAGACCCTACTTAGCTTCCAAGATCAAGATCTGATCCCTTTAGGATATTTAGGCCCCTTCTAGAGTAGATCTATTGATATCAGTGGAACTTCAGTTAGGACCAGTAAGCTAAGTCCCATTCATTTCAGTGGGGGTTTATCTAATATATGGGGGGGGACCCTGGATCCAACCCCTTGGATTTCATTTAAACTATGGCTACAAGCATTTATACTTCCTGAAAGTGAATTCCCTAATCCTTTAGGGCAGTGGTTCTTAACCTGTGGTCTGGGGACCCCCAGGGGGCTGCAATATCCTCACAGGGGGTCCGCGAAGGTTTGAAGCCTGCTTGGCCCACCTCCTGCCTTCAGTGTAGTGGCCAAGTGACAGGAGCCAAAGCAAAGGCTGGTTGGATAGCTTGGCCTGTGCATTGCCATTCAATCTGCTCTAGCCACAAGCTTGCAGGAAGAAGCAGGAGAATAGTCTTCCCTCCTCCTCCAGTGCCTCTGAGGGAAGGTTTAATGGACTGTATAATTGTATGATTATTATTATCAGTTATTATTATGGTTTTAAATCTTGAGTTAAGTCTTGAGGGTCTGCTGGCAACAAAAAAGGGGGTCCCTGGTAAATAAAAAGTTAAGAACCACTGCTTTAGGGGACTTAATTCTGAGCAGGCAGGCATACGCTCGTCCTTCTATGAGCACATAATATGAGAGTAAATCCCCCCGAATTCAGTTAGACTGCAACCCGATTCTACATACGTTTTACTCGAAAGTAAGTCCCAAGGTAAGTCCCAAGTAAACACACATAGGGCTGGACTGAAGCCCTGCAGCCTTAGTGGATTGCCCCGAAGTAAAATCCACTGAACGCAACTGACTTCCCTTGTAAGTACGCACAGCACTCGAACTTCCAGTAACGGTATGGAAAGCTTCAGGAGCTTTCTACACCACGAAAGGGCGTAAAGGAAGTCTGGCATGAATTTACTCAGGCTCTGGTTCGGAACAAGTTACTTTTAATCCAGAAATCCTTCATTACTTCCCCTAGTGTAGGTGGACTTCAGTTGGGTCGTTCCAAAGGAAATTATTTCTTGATCGCAGCAAATCCTAATCGCGTTTGCTTTGGTACCAAGTCCGGTCCTCTTGATTTTCCCATCACTTACTTCTAAGTAAACAGGATTAGGATAATATGACTACTCGTTACCCGAAACAGATTCTGGAACAGCAAGGCTACAGTCCTGTCCACACTGATTTAGGAGCAAGACCTGAACCCGATTGAACTCAGCGGAGCTTACTTACGAGTAAACAGGCATAGGTTTGGGTTCCGCAACAGGGGGTTTTATGTTTCAGTAAGACTTTTAGGCATAACAGGCTGAGGCCGCTTCAATATATTTCCCAGCGGCCCCATTGCGCATTTAATGTTTATGAAGCTTTCATCTCCATAGATTTTCCTTGTTTTTTTCCAGGCTGTGAGGCTGTGTTCTGGAATAGTTTCTTTCTGACATTTCGCCTGCATCTGTGGCTGGCATCTTCAGAAAATGTCTGGGTAGGAGTGTATGTGGAGCTTATATGCTGTGAACCCCTGTAGGGTAGTGTATGTAGATTTGTAAAAATGTAAAAATGACAAATTTACATACACTACCCTGCAGGGGTTCACAGCATATAAACTGCACATACACTCCTACCCAGACATTCTCTGAAGAATGCCAGCCACAGGTGCAGGCGAAACGTCAGAAAGAAACTCTTCCAGAACACGGCCTCACAGCCCGCAAAAAAAAAAAAAAAACAACAACAAGGAAAATCTATGGATGCCAGCCCTGAAAGCCTTCGACTTCACTTTCATCTCCACTTTGACGGCAGCCCAGAAGACTGGAAGCAAAGGAGAGGGCTATGGACGGAACCGCTACGATTTCGGATTGATTGAGTTGCTGTGGGAATCCATCCTCGAGACTTTCAATTGAAATGTTATAAAGGCGGTCCAGCCACCTGTTCTACCGCCGCCTGCAGTGCGGACGGTCGCGTGAAAGATTAGTCCCCGCAGATCAAACAACCCGAGAAAGGCTTTCCTGCTCCTTACAAGACAACCACACGTTTTCCTGGTGGTAAACAACATCATTATTCACACATGCACGCACACCACTTGAAGACGTTTGATTTTTCTGCAGCATGGGTAGGAACTGTGGGGCTCTCCAGATTTTGTTGGACTGTAAGCCCCAGCAGCCATGGTGGGGAGGAATCCTAAGGGTTGCACTTGAGAAGGCTGGATTAAGGAGCTTGGGGCCTTGAAGCAGTTCCAAAACTAGGAAATCCCTTCCCAGCTTTCTGTACATTCATGGCCTATTCCAGGAGCAGAGGCATAGAAATTAATTTAATAGATCCAAAGCACAAAGAGAAGCCCCACAAAAACCTTTGGTGGCAACCCAGTTTCAGTTCTACAGTTCTACGGAGTTGCCCACCGATCCCACGCATTTGCATTCAGTTATTTAAGTAAATATAAAATTGATGTTGTGTGCCTTCAAGTCGTTTCCCACTTACGGTTACCCTATCACACAGTTTTCTTAGCAAGATTTGTTCCGAGAGGTTTGCCTTTGCCTTCCTTTGAGGCTAAGAGAGTATACTTGTCCAAGGTCACTCAGGGGATTTTTGTAGCTGAGCGAGAATTCGAACCCTGGTCTCCAGAATCGTAGTCCAACTCTCAGACCGCTACACCACGCTGGCTTATAGGCAGCTAATACAAAAAGGGAGGGGTCAGAGCTTCAAAAACATCTGAGGGCCTCACAATTCCCCCCCCCCCGATTGTGAGGAGTGACAGCTAGCACGGTGTAAGTGGCGTAAGGGTTGCACTAGGACTTCGGGAGACCTGGGGTCGAATCCCCGCTCAGCTACGGAAACCCACCAGACGACCTTGGGCCAGTCACACACTCTCAGCCTCAGCAAAGGCAAACCCCCTTTAAACAAATCTTGCCGAGAAAACCCCATGATAGGTTCCCCTTAGGGTAGCCATACGTCGGAAACGACGTGAAAGCACACAACAACAACCTCAAGTTTGGGCGTTGGGGGGGGGGACACGTGTCAATCTTCCAAACTCCTATCTTGTGCTATTGAAGTACCGCTGCCAACTTGTTCACACGTGCGCCTCCTCACTTGAGGAGGAGCTGAAGAATCGGGGAATGTGAAATCAGAATCAAAGAGTTGGAAGAGACCGCAAAGGCCATCTAGTCCAACCCCCGGCCTTGCAGGAATACCCAATCAAAGCATGCCCGACAGATGGCCATCCAGCCTCTGTTTCAAAACGTCCACGGAAGGAGACGCCACCACGCTCGGGAGGCAGCACGTGTGAACTCAGGGCTTCGGAAGCTTCCTAACCAGCCGGCGAAAGAGCGTCATTCTTCCACACAGGCAGCCCACCGGCCCAGCTCCAGCTCCTCTCCAACCCCCCTGGGGCTCGTCTAGAGGCGGGACAGAGGTCAGGCCCCGTCGGAGGTCAGCCCCACTTCTCCCTGGCTGCGCAACGGCGGAGGCGGTTCCCATCCCGCGCATCAAAAGCGGCCGGCCTTTCTTCAGCCGGACGCCCCCTCCCTCCCTTGGAAAAAAAAGAGGGGGGGGGAGGACCTGTGACCCTCCGTCCTGCCCCCCTCACTTCACTTCAAAAGCCGCCATCAGGGAGGCTCCCGGCCGAATTTCCCGGCCGGCCTTTCATTCCCCGGGCCCGGCTAATACGCTTTGAGGGGGATTGCATTCATTATCTCCACTCACACAATTGTGCTCGGCCAACGAAAAGAGCAAAGTGTACTCATCGAGAATTAGAGCCAGGGGCTCAGAAGAAAAGGGACGGAGGGGCCATTTCAAAGGGAGCAGAGGCGAGCGGCGGGGGGGGGGCGAGAGAACACCGAGCTGGATGATCTCCTCGGCTAAGGAGCCCCCCCACCCCCGGTTTAAAGCCCAGAAGTGGATGACGTGGGCCAGTGCGGGGATCAGGGCGCGTTGGTGGTCCCCGGGCGGCGCATTCCTGGCTGCCTGCTTGCCTTGGCCGGCCGGGGGAGGCAAACAAGGCCGGGGGGCTTGACATTTCCTCCCCCACGCCGAGAAAGAGAGAGGAGGACTTGTTCACCCCACCCACCCTCTCTCTAATCGCAGAGGCTGGGGGAGGGGGCTCCTGTGCCGTGGGGGGGGCGGAGGATTTCGAAGAGCAGAGGCCTCGATCCGCAGCAAGGGAAACAATGCACTGGGATCTGTTTCTTTACCCACGTCAGCCCCCCTCCTCTTCCTCAGGCGCTTTCCAGGCGAGGACTACAAGGCCCATCATCCCCGCCCGGGACAGCCTACGCTGACCGGGATGAGGCAAATTGTACAAGACTCCCTGATTCGACGGGAAACCCTTCAAGCATAGTCCCCAAACTGAAGAGCCAAATATTAAAGACTGCAGGAAAGCTCTCCTGCTTCTAAGCAGCCGTGTTACTTTTCCTCCAACAGTTTAATGTCAGATACAGAGCTGGAGTTAGTCTTTTGGACTACAGCTCCCAGAATCATCCAGGCATTGTGGACAGTTTCTCCAAGCTTTGATCAGATGATGGAATTCCCTTCCCAATGCCAAAGAAGAAGAAAGAAGGGCTGGGGGGGGGGGAGGAGGCCAAGATGGGAAGGATGGGTTGGGAATGAGAAGGCATTGACTTCAAATTGGGATGTGGCCCTCCTGGATTATGTTGGACTGCAACTCCCATCAGCCTATAGCTAATCAAAGAGGAGGGAGATGCAGTCTTAATAATATCTGGGGCTAGTAGGGTTAGAATCCATGAGGTAATACTTAAGGAAATAGGTTATTGAGGTTTCAGATCCAGTATATCTTACCCTAACTTACCTCACAAAGTTGCTGTGAAGATTAAAGATAGGAAAAGGGGAAACCAAAGAAATTCAGCTATTGGGACCAAAGCAGAAGAAATAAAGTAAGGAAACAATTCGGTGACAGGATGCAAATGGGGCTTTGGGGACATCCCCACATGGATGGAATCAGAAAAGGCCCTGAAGGCAACCAGAGCAGCAGAATTAAAATGGAAGGAAGGGAACTCTGTCCTCTGAATAGATGCTCCAAAAAAATTACCCTTTGGAAATACAGCTCTTACAATTAGAAAGTAAGTGTGTTCACTGCAGTTCTGAGAGTTGCAGTTCAAAAAGGCATTTCCCCCAGCTCTGCTAGGAAGGAAGGGTAGCAAGCCTCAGTTCAGCCATTTTTGCTTCTAGTGACAGTTCAGGCTTGATTTGCTCTAAGACTCATTCATTTGTCTTTTTTCAGTCCATGGTATCCACAGAACTCTTCTTTAGTACCACATTTCAAATGAGTTGTTTCACTTCCTGTCAGCTTTCTTTGCTTCCCAGCTTTCACAACTACACAAATACTGGAAATACTGTGGCCGGGATGATTCTGACTTTGATGTTTAATAATATGTCTTTATACTTGGAGATCTTACCTAGTTCCTTCATGGCTCCTTTTCCAAGCCTCAGGCTGCTGACACACTGCAGAAATAACGAAGTTTGACACCACTTTAACTATCATGGCTCCATCCTATGGAATCCTGGGATTTGTCATTTGTTGTGGCACCAGAGCTCTTCGACAGAGAAGGCTAAATAGCCCACAAAACTACAAAACCTAGAATTCCATAGCATTGAGGCATGGCAGTTAAAGTGGTGTCAAACTGCATTAGTTCTGCAGTGTCTTAGCAGTCTTAGTCTCCTTCTGATTTCCTAACTGCACTCTCCATTTTTAGTTAAGGACTGAGCCAAGGTATAAGAAATCTTTTAAGTAATTCAGTGTCGTAGGTACCCACTGTCCAAAATATGACAGCTTCTATTTCTGAAGGAGAAAACCAAAAGCAAAAACAAAACAAAACAAAACAAACCCACCAAATGGCTGGAAGTCCACTTCTGGTTCTCAACATTGGTATATAGGTTTGGTTTGGTTTTTTTTAAGTTAGAGAGCACAGGGAGGCCTTGAAACCTATTTAAAAACTGTCAGGGATGATGGGAGTTGTAGCTCTTCACCTCTGGCTCAAACTCACCACCTTTTTATACAGCAGAGCCAACCAGCTTAGATCAGTGGTTAATGCTTTTCTCCAAAGCAGCAGAGTTTCAGAGAATAGGCTGAAGATCCTGACAAACTCTCCAAGCCTTCTCACTCTTCTCCAGGTGTCTCCAAACGTCTCCAGGATTCACTCAGGCAACTCAGTAGTTTTATATAAAACCTACTTTATTCTTCTATATAAATATACTATATGGTCAACAAATCACAATCTCTACACACTACTCCACAATATCTCCAAACTACTGCACCTCTACTCAACCACAATACATTGGCAAACATTGCAATTTTATAGCCATTGTTTATCACCCAGTGGGTGTGTACTTCCATTCTGATTGGTCCACATAGTTCCATCCATGCTTAAGACCAACCCATGTATTTCAACATTTCACCTTGTACACTTAATGATTCTCAGGTGTTTCCAATCTGCATTCAGTACCTCTGTCCTTGGCTCTCAGGCCTTCTAGATTACATTAGCAGTTTCACCTGTGTAGCCCCATAATTGCTCTTGCTTAGTCATTGTGACTTTCACATACATATTTTATTTCTTTCACTGTATGTCCCATGTTGCATTTTCCTTAACAATCCCCTCCGAAATAAAATATTGTATGTGTCTTACAATGTCATTCCAACCATTTGTGTCAGCCTTTCATGTTTTTCTGCTGTCAATGCTTTTGTGAACAAATCTGCTATGTTGTGTTGTGTTTCTATATATCTCAATTCTATTTCACCCTTCTGAACCATGTCTCGCACATTTTGATATCTTACACCAACATATTTTGTTCTGTTCTTCAAACTTTCAGTTTCAGCCATCGCTATGCATGACTGTGAATCTTCCAGAATTTCCACTGGTATCTTGTAACTTTGATTTAAATCATTTAGCAATTGCTTAATCCACTGTACCTCATTTACTATCTCATTCAAAGCAGCGAATTCTGCTTCTGTTGTGCTTAACGCTACATTAGTTTGTTTTCTACTTCTCCAAACTATTGGACTTTCACTATATTTAATTATCATTCCTGTAACTGACTTCTTGTCTCCTAATTCTGATGCAAATGAACTATCTACATAACAATCTAGATCTGAACTACTGCTTCTTATAATCAATTTCTTATCTAAGGTTCCTTTCAAATATCTCAATAAATGTTTTACCGCTGTCCAGTCTTCAATTTTTGGATCATTAACCCTTCTAGACAATACATTTACAGCATAAGAAATGTCTGGTCTGGTGTGGCAAGATATGAATTGTAAAGATCCTATTATACTTCTGAAGAAAGTCTTGTCCTCAAACGCTCTAGTTGTTTCCTCAGACACAAAACCAGTTGTCATTGGAGCTCTTACTATTTTTGCATTCTGTAATCCACACTTTTCAATCAGTCTTTCAATTTTATTTCTCTGACTTAATAAACAATGTCCTTCTTCTGTCCATTCAACGCAAATACCTAAATAAGACTTCAATACACCTAAGTCCTTCAAAACAAACTTCTCAGACAATTCTCTTTTTACTGACTCAATTTCCTGTTTTGACTTTGCTGCTACGCACAAATCATCTACATAAATCACTAATACTATGTCTCCTTTTGTATAAACACAAGCATCTGCAATGCTCCTCTTGTAACCTAGCTTAACTAGCTCATCATTGATGCACAGATTCCACGCTCTGGCACTTTGTTTTAAACCATACAACGCTTTCTTTAATTTATATACTCTCTGACTACCATTTTCTTCGAAACCTTGTGGCTGCTCCATAAATATTTCTTCATCCAAGACCGCATTCAAGTAAGCTGTCTCAAAATCAAAATGTTCTACAACTAAATTCCTTTTTACTGCTACAGCTAGAACCATTCTCAGACTTTCTGGCTTTGCAGTTGGAGAATATGTCTTATCATAGTTCTCATACTGCTGTTGTGCAAAACCCTTAGCCACTAACCTAGCTTTATATTTGATACTTCCATCTGGCATTTCTTTCCTTTTGTATACCCATTTACAACCAATTACTTTCTTGTCTTTGGGTCTGTCAACAATTTCAAAAACATCTTTATTTACCAGGCAACCAAACTCATTATCCATTGCATCAAACCATCTTTCCTGTTCTTCACTAGAATAGCTTTCCAATTCTTCAAAACTTTCAGGCTCTTCTACTGCTAAACAAGCTCTTGCCTTTGTCACAACAAACCTATCTGGAGGCTTTCTAACTCTATGACTACGCCTGGGAATAAAATCTGCTGTTCTGTCTCTTTCATCCTCACTTTCTCTACTGGGAGTTGTAGTTCTATGACTAAATCTCTTGTCTTCAGTCATTCGAGTAGTAGTAGGCCTAGATGCTATCTCATCATCAGAAGAACTACCACTGCTGCTAGGTGATGCTTCCTGCTTAACTGAAACCCCTCCGTTTCCTGAGATTGGTTCAGTTTGTGCTTCTGGCTCATTTGAACTCCCTAATCTCAAAAACACTTCTTTATTGGCATGCAGTTTGTCCCAACCAGCATGTCTCTCAAAATTTGCAGACCTAGAATACTGCACTTGTTTTCCTCCCAAATGAAACTTGTAGCTATTTCCAGAATACCCCAAAAACCTAAGCCTTTTGCTTTTGGGTTCTCCTTTCCTCCTGAAACAAGCAGGTGTGTAAACATGAGCAAATTGTCCAAAAACCCTTAAGTACTTGTAATTTGGCATTCTCCCATACAATACCCTGTAGGGAATGTCTTCAATTTCTGAATGATACAATCTGTTACTGATATGTATTGCAGTCAAAGTTGCTTCTGCCCAAAAACTATCTTTCACCCCTGCATCTGCCATCATACAAGCAGTAATTCTTTTTATATCTTGTATTTTCTTTTCTGCTAACCCATCCTCACTAGGACAAGCAGGGTTTGTAGTTTCATGCCTTATTCCCACCTTTTGAAACCAGTTAAACAATTGATTATTTAAAAATTCTCCTCCTCTATCAGTAATGATGGTGCCTACTCTGCTATCAAATTGTCTTTCCACCATTCTTACCCATGCTTTTAAACTTTGCCCAGCATCAGATTTGTTTTTCATTATTCTCACAAATGCAAACCTTGTATACCTATCAACAATTACTAGGAAATACTTGCTTCCCCCTAAGGACAAGCAGTTAGCTTGGGCGACATCTGCATGTACATATTGAAATGGTCTTTGAGCAATTCTTTTTGTTTTCTTAGCTACTGGAAAAGCTCTGACCTTTACCTGATGACATACCGTACAATCTAAGTGGTTTTTGCATTCAGTAACTTTTAAATCTGGACACATACTGATTAAATTCTTTAAACATTTGAAGCTCGCATGGCCGAATTTTCTGTGAAGCTCGTGTATGCAGTCTTTGTGGATTGGAATATTTTCTATGTTATTAGCTTCTTCAACCCTGTAGCTATCAATATTGTCCTCCAAATAATAAAGTTTGTCCTTTTTCAAACCTATGCCACGCAATTCCCCATTCAGTTTTATCTTACACATGTTCTTTTCAAAGATGACTGTGTAGTCTCTTTCTGTTAATCTGCTTACTGATAACAAATTATTTTCTAACTCCTTTACATGTAAGACATCATTAAAATTCTCTTTTAGCCCTGGAATGTACACAGTACCCATTTGATTTACAGTACTTAGCTCTTTCCCGTCAGCCAAAACTACAGCATTTACATTAGCTGATTTTCTATTACTTATTAAATTTATATCATTACACATCAAAGATGTGGCTCCTGAATCAACTAGCCATTTAGAATTTGCATTTTGTTTTTCCTTAATCATGGTTGCAACCCCCTTTTTATTACCACTGTCCCTCAAAAATGGAGGTCTGGACTGTTTTTGATACTGCCGCGGCTGCCATCTGCTCTCTGCTTGCTTGCGTCTCTCAGCTGCAAAATATTTACAATGTCTCTGCAGATGACCAATCTTCTTACAATAAAAGCACCTCCGTTGCTCTCTTGTAGAGGCTGCTTCCTCCTGCGTTCGCCAGTCAGGAGTTGTTTGTTGTTTTGGCACAGTCTTTAAGCTTGCTGAGTCACCCTGCTCAGACATTCTTCTCTGGTTCTCTTCCAGTATTCTGGCCACAATTAAATCTCTATTAAGCTCAGCTTCTGGCAGGTTTTGCAGGCTGTTCGTTATGTTGTCCCACGAAGAGTCCAGCGATTCTACTAAAATGTAGCATTGCTGCTCTTTGCTAATTTGCACTCCTGTCAGTTCAGCTTGCACAAACAAGTCTTGCATTATTTTTAAATGTTCTATCACACACTGCCCTTTAGCCATCTTTTGCCTGTATATTCTTTTAGACCATAGCATTTTTGCAAAAGCAGTTGAAGGAGTGTGTAATCTCTGCAAGGTATCCCACACATCCTTGGCAGACGTTTTATCTCTGACGTCATTAATTAAGTCTTCCTCAAGCATGAGATAAAGACAGGCTTTTGCTTTACTATCTCTCTCTTGAGTGGCTTCATTAGCATCAGCTGCCAGCCCTGTTTCAACTGTTGACCACAGACCTTCCTTTACTAGTAGAGATTGGGCATAAATCTTCCAGGTAGAGTAGTTGTTTCTATTCAATTTACTAAACTTTAGAAATTCCATCTTGATTTGTGCAGTGACTCAATTTGACACAGTCCTTCTGAGTATGCACAGCCGACCCGTCTGGGCTTAAGCAAAACACAAAATGATTTACTCACGAGGCTTATCAGTGCAGCACAAACAGCTTGCTCTGATCTGTTGTCCACAAAGCTTTCTTCCACTCTCTGGAACTTTCAGCTTCTGTGGATGCTGGGTGCTCTAGTCACTGGGCCCATAACCCTTGTCAGGGATGATGGGAGTTGTAGCTCTTCACCTCTGGCTCAAACTCACCACCTTTTTATACAGCAGAGCCAACCAGCTTAGATCAGTGGTTAATGCTTTTCTCCAAAGCAGCAGAGTTTCAGAGAATAGGCTGAAGATCCTGACAAACTCTCCAAGCCTTCTCACTCTTCTCCAGGTGTCTCCAAACGTCTCCAGGATTCACTCAGGCAACTCAGTAGTTTTATATAAAACCTACTTTATTCTTCTATATAAATATACTATATGGTCAACAAATCACAATCTCTACACACTACTCCACAATATCTCCAAACTACTGCACCTCTACTCAACCACAATACATTGGCAAACATTGCAATTTTATAGCCATTGTTTATCACCCAGTGGGTGTGTACTTCCATTCTGATTGGTCCACATAGTTCCATCCATGCTTAAGACCAACCCATGTATTTCAACATTTCACCTTGTACACTTAATGATTCTCAGGTGTTTCCAATCTGCATTCAGTACCTCTGTCCTTGGCTCTCAGGCCTTCTAGATTACATTAGCAGTTTCACCTGTGTAGCCCCATAATTGCTCTTGCTTAGTCATTGTGACTTTCACATACATATTTTATTTCTTTCACTGTATGTCCCATGTTGCATTTTCCTTAACAATTGTTGCACCTGGAGGCTTCTAGGAGCAAACTCATTTGAAAAAGGTCAGTCTGGGGATTCTGAGGTGCTAAGCACAGCAAAAAGTGTCAACTTCCCTGGCAGTGCCATATGTGGCCCCATGCTTTGCCCACCACACATATAGAGCACCTCATGTCTCTCCATCCTGATGATGGCAGGAGTATGAAATGGAGACAGGCTGTGATGTTTCCAGAATCACCAGGGCAGAGGAGAAGGGGCGGGGGTGGAGTGGCAAAATCACCAGACCAAACCTATATGGAAGGCTCAGATAGCAAACAACCAGCACTATATTACAGCCAGCCAGCCAGCCAGTTTATTGTGTTTCAAACAAGCAGCCAGCTTACACAAAGGTAAAAAACAAATAAAAACAACTTAAGGTGGAAATAGTTACAAATAAACTCTGCTGTCTCCAAAGCCCAAAGCGGCTAGAGCACCTGTTGCTAAATTTAGGGAAGAGGCCCCACCATGCATCTTCCCTGGGGCCTAGTGACAGTCTTCTGGGTCCCCCAAGAAAGTGGCAACCAACTGCTGTGGTGAGGGGCAGAAAGGTCAGGATGGCCAAAAGCTATCCTTGGCATGGATGGACCAGGCATGTTTTGTGGAGACTTTCTAAATTCATCACAGCATTCATTTATTCCAGGATCACAAAAAGAACCAGCTAATACCTAACAATAATATCCTCCCACCCATGAGGACAGTACCATGGGGGGGGGGGATGCAGGACAGGGCCTTCTCTGCTGTGACACCCCATTTCTAGAACGCTCTCCCCTTGGAGCTCTGATGGGTATCAACACTGGTTTCTTTTTAAGTGCTGGGTTAAGACATGGCTTTTTTTAAAGAAAACAAAAGTAAAGCGTTTGGGGCCTAATTTACATTTAAGCATTAGTTTTAGCTCTTTAGGCCTCTTTAAACTCTCTTAATTTGTTCGAATTGTTCTGTACCTTTTGATCTTGCTTAAATTACTGGTCCTTAATTGTTTCAATGGTGTGTATCGTTTTACCGGTTTGCTGCCCATAGAGCTTATGAGGAAAGGGCGGGACAAAAATATTGTAACCAGTAACCCCATTCCAGCCGCAGAAGGGGCGAGAGCGCTTGAAAAGGGTCAGGCCCACCACCAGCCGTCGAGTGGGTGGGTGGGCGGCCGAGCTGCTGTCAGCTTCTCCCGGGGCTAATCGCCTCAACCTGACAGAGTTAGGCCGCCATAAAGTGGCCTCTGTGGAACAAGCCAAAACAAAACCCCGGGGCGGTTCCCGAGCGTGCCAGGAAAAGGCTCGGGGCGTGGCTGCGACCGTCGACTCCCCCGGCCGTTTAAAAGGCGCTCAGCCCGCCACAAAGTTGGAAAGCAAACAGGGGCGCAGGGCAGGTCCGGCCCCCATGGCTATCAGGCGCCGCTGCCCCCTCTTTCTTCCCCTCTTTTATTGCGACACACACACACACACACACACGGAGGAAGGATAGCCTCACGCTCGAGTGCACGGGAAGTGCTTAGAGGAGAAATGCTCCCCAGTGAGAACAGAGGAAAGGAACAGAGGGCACCAATGTCTGTCTGGGCACAAGTCCCCTGGTTGTAATGGGATTTGCTTCCCTGCCATGTGCAGTTGTGGCTGCCTGCCTTCCAAGCCCTTTCCGCCTTATGAGGACCCTAAGGCGAACCTATCACAGGGTTTTCTGGGCAAGATTTGTTCGGAGGAGATTTGCTTTTCTCTGAGGCTGAGAGAGTGTGACTTGCCCAAGGTCACCCTGTGGGTTTACATGGCTGAGAGGGGATTCCAATCCTGATCTCCAGAGTCTTAGTTCAATGCTCAAACCACTACACCACAAACTAGTTCCTTCCTCCGTTTTTTCCCCCTTGCTGTTGGTTTTCATAGAGTTGGAAGAGAGCACAAGGGCCATCTAGTCCAACCCCCTGCCATGCATAAATAAGAGCTGTTCAGCAGTGGAACACACTACTCTGGAGCATGGTAGGGTCTGCTTCTTTGGAGGTCTTTAAACAGAGGCTGGATGGCCATTCGTCAGGGATGCTTTGATTGTGATTTCCTGCATGGCAAGAGTTTGGACTGGATGGCCCTTGTGGTCTCTTCCAACTCTACAATTCTATTCTATGACCCAATCAAAGCACTCCCGACAGATGGCCATCCAGTCTCTTTTTAAACACCTCCAAAGAAGGAGACCCCACCATGCTCCAAGGCAGTGCATTCCGCAGGGAGATAGCAAATTATTATAGCCAAGGTTTGCCTGCCCTTTTTGTTGGATGCACCTTAAACAGATCACTAAAGCTTTGAGAAGAGAGCAAAATAAAAATACCAGAGATTATCGATATAGTAACTCTCTGGAGGTAGGCCTTGATTTGCCCAGTTTAATGAATCTAGCCCAGAAACCTGCCTCTTAGCTCAGTACTCAAGTCACTCAAAATGGGATTTTAGAAGGGCTAGACAAACTGTTCTAACCAGCATAGCCAATGGTGATGGATGGCAGAAGCTGGGACAAGATTTGAAAGGCTGGCCTTTGGCCAAGCTCAGTTTAAAATGTTCAGGCAGAGCAGGTGTAGGGAATTTTTGATATACCCAGGGCCGGTTTAAGGCACCAGCGGTGTCAGCATCCACAGGGGGCCCCATCATTGTGGGGCCCCCGTAGTAACCCTCCTCCTGCAAAAACATTATTAGTAATAATATGAATATCTTGTTCTATGAATAGCTTAGGTTGAGTTAGGTTGCATTGATCTGAGATAAACATAAGGGGTTCCCAAAATAAAGCATTGCAGGAGGTCCCAAAATTCCTTAAATTGATCCTGGATATATCATTGAATACCAAAGTCAGGATTGTCCATGCCATTGTGTTTCCAATTTCTATGTATGGTTGTGAAAGCTGGACAGTGGAGAAGGCTGATAGGAAGAGAATCAATTCATTTGCGATGTGCTAGAGAAGAGTTTTGGCAGATACCTTGGACTGCCAAGAGGACAAATAAATGGGTTCTAGAGCAAATCAGGCCAGTACTCTCCCTGGAAACTAAGATGACTGAAATGAGACTGTTGTACTTTGGATATATCATGAGATGCCATGCTGGAAAAGATAATAATGCTTGCAAGATAGAAGGGAGTAGGCAAGGAGTAAGACTGCATTACAGATGGATAGACTCAGTCAAGGAAGCCACAACCCTAAGTCTGCAAGACCTGAGCAGGGCTGTTGATGACAAGGTGACTTGGAGGTCTCTTGTTCATAGGGTCACCATAAGTCAAAGTTGACATGGTGGCAGTTAACAACAAAATGTTTTGAACTACAGTTCCTATAGTTCCTCACCAAAAAGACATTACGGTTAGGACTTCTGGGTGCTGAAGTCCAAAACACATAGAGAGCCTTGATGTACTGAAAGAGTGGAAAATGCCACCCTCTTTGCCACTCTTTAACTATCCAAATGGGAGGGAAATGGGAAAAGTCCAGTCGTTTGTAAGAATATTTATAGAAGCAGCCTTCCCCAACTTGGTGCTCACCAGATGTGTTGGGATAATGAGAGCTATAATGCAAAACATCTAGAGTCCACCAAGTTATGGGAAACAGGTTTATAGCATGATTTCCTTTTAAAGTTGTTCCAGCTGCAATGTGCAGTTGCAGGGTAGTTCTGTTCTAGTAAATTACATCACTATTTATTTATTTTTACATTTCTATCCTGCCTTTGCTCAATGCAGTGTACATGGTTAATCCTCACAACAACCCTGTGAGGTTGGTCTGAGTGAGAGTGAAGGGCCCAAGGTTTTTTTTTGGTCCAGGTCCAATACTCTAACTACTACAATGAGGGTGTATGGCTAGTGAGGCCCTCCAGGTGTAGTTGGAGTACAACTCCTACCATTCCTCATCATTGCCTGTGTTGGCTACAGCTGTTGGGACTTGCTGTCCAACAACATCTGGAGGGCTGCATGATTTCTACCCCTGTACTAAGGAAGTTTACAGCTGCAAAGGACAGGTGAATATGTGAAGTTGAAGGCTTTCATGGCCGGCATCCATAGATTTTCCTTGGTTTTCTTCTGGGCTGTGAGGCTGTGTTCTGGAATAGTTTCTTTCTGATGTTTCGCCTGCATCTGTGGCTGGCATCTTCAGAGAATGATTGGGTAGGAGTGTACGTGGAGTTTATATGCTGTGAGCCCCTGTTGGGGAGTATATGTAAATTTGTGTAATTGAATGGTTGGTTTCTGGGTATATATGCAGACTGGGCCAGCCAAAAAAATCAGCAGTAGCAGAACATGTTATAAACCAACCTGAACACAAAATGCTATTTAAAACACAGAAATTCTGGACCAGGCCAACACCTATCATGTCAGAATGTAGAGAGAAGCTATTGAAATCCACAAACACCTGGACAACTTCAACAGGAAAGAAGAAACCTTACAAATAAACAAAATCTGGCTCCCAGTTTTGAAGAACAATAGAATCAAAATTCAACACTTACAAAGGAATTCCACCCAGGGACAGGGGGAGTACCAGCAGATAATGGCCCATCAACCAACCATTAACGAAACAGACACTAATGAGCCTTGCATTTCTATACCCAGAAACTAACCATTCAATTACACAAATTTACATATACTCCCCAACAGGGGCTCACAGCATATAAACTCCACATACACTCCTACCCAACCATTCTCTGAAGATGCCAGCCACAGATGCAGGCGAAACGTCAGAAAGAATCTCTTCCAGAACATGGCCTCACAGCCCGGAAAAAAACCCAAGGAAAATCGACAGGTGAATATTATTTATTTATTTATTTATTTATTTATTTTTAATAATATTTGTGAAACAGAAAGTGTGGGGAGAGAGAACTCCTGGATAGTTTTGTAGACTAAGGAAAGGTTCACAGTTGAGCACCATCAGTCATAGGTGAGTACAATTTCAGGCTGGAGACATTGATGAATACAGCTTTTGTAGTTTTGAAAAATGGTTTATAAATTTTGTACACCATTTAGTTCCATCAGGGGTGCATATTTATTATAGAGACAACCCCCACACACTTTTGCGCCCCTAGCATGGGTTTCAGGGACAGCAAGTGAAGCAGGGAGACAAGAAAATCTTGTTGATATTGACACTATGAGTGTGAAGGAGTGTGGGAACATAAATATGAGAGTATTTATCCATTACTTTTGGATGATAACTCCCATAACCCCCAACCATGTTGACTGAGGGATTCTGGAAAGTGTAGTCTAAAATGTTTCCAAGTTGTAGATAGGAGTCAAGGGAAGATTCTAACTACAATCCTAAAACATTAGGGACCGAGTCCCATTGCAGACAGTAGAATTTATTGTAATCCTTTGAATGTTGTGTTACACATCTCCCAAAACTGAAGGAAGGGCTTTCTTTTCTAAGTACTGTATACTCAATGTCATCACATAATTTACACCTCTGCAGTGGGTGGGGAATGAATTTAGCTGCAAACTTGGTGGTTCCAAACCAAATAGATATCTCCTGCACTTTCCAATTTATGCACAATTCAGCTAAGTTTCAGTATATATGTTCTGATTATAAAGTCTGATGACAATGGCATTTAAGCTTTTGTCATTTTAAAAACCTGGAGTGGGAGATCATCAGATGTTGATGAACTACTACTCCCATCATGCCTTACCATCAACCAGAGTGGCTAGAGCTGCTGGGAACTAGACTTCAGCCACAGCTGGAGGACCGCCGATTCGCTAGCACTGATTTGAAGAAAGTCTGGGCTTGTTTGAAAGACATTAATATGTAGCAAAGTTGATGCTAAGCATGTGCAAAACCCATTTGCCATCCTCGTCAGTGAGCAACCACAACCATCCCTGATCTACGGTGGGATGATGGAACAAGCTTTCTTGTGTTAAAATATGTGAGTTGTGTCCGAACACCTTACATTTTAGAAGGCACACACCAGTCTTGATATTGACATGCCTGAAGCATATTGACATGCCTTAATTGTCGTGCCCCTGTGATGAGCACATCAGGAGCCTGGGCTTTATCTGGACCCTCTTGCAGGGTCTGACACTGTGAAATGTTGTTTTGTTCCTAGAAATGAAATGACTAAGGGTGGAGGAGGGAAGTTCAGCCAAGGTGCTAAAAGCAGACTCCAGAGTTGTTGGGTTCCTTTGCTCCCAGTGGGCTTTATCTGGTGCAAATGTTCTGAATGCAAAGGGAATTAAGATGTCCAGCAAGCTGCAAGATTTGACGCTAGCTCAAAGAGAACTAGAGAAAAGGATATTGGGCCTCCTAAACCTTCAGGGATTACATTTTTGGGGTGTGTGGGCAAGAAGCTTAGAATGGCTCCACACTAGGCTCCCAGTATCTTGGCTGTTAATACTTTTGCTTAATGCAGTTACCAGCCTAGACTCCTCTCGAAAGTTAAGATTAGATGAAATCTCTGGGAAGGGTGCTGAAGAGAGAAAAGTTTCACAAATACTTTCAGAAGGTCAAATGATAAAGGTTACTTTGTTAAGCCCATTGTGGCTCTGGTTACGTGTCAGACATGGCTGAAGACATTTTAATTTTTACTCCAATGTATAAAGAAGGAGTGAACCCATTATTTTCCACATGTTTCACCTGAGTTTATTAAAAAATATCATTTAAAGGAAAGAGTACAATCCAAAACCCACAGCAGAGTACCTTTATTAGGACCAACTGAAATGTTCCCTATCTCCTCCAAAGTGAGCTTCAGTCTTCAATTTCCAGAACACTAACTAGGGATAGGGGAAGCTGGAGCTATTGTAGTTTTTCTCCAAGGGAATCATTTATAACAACCTTCAGCTGAAATGCAGGAAGCACTCTGCAGATAGCATCCTTAGATACATTCTCAAGGTACAAAACAGAGCATTCAGAACTATCAGGTCATAAACAAAACTGATTTTTTTGTTTTTGTGCTTCACAGGGGAAGATAATGAATATAGTGGTTGGAACAGTGTTTGAACTGCGTGGCAGGGGGGTTGGACTGGATGGCCCTCGTGGTCTCTTCCAACTCTGCAATTCTATGATTCTATATAAAATCCAGTAGCTACAGGTTCTGTCCCAAGCTCTCATTGAAATATATGTCATCTGGGAGGCAGAAAACACTACTTCTGCTACAGAACAACATGGTAGTTCTTATGATAGCAAAATTGGAGATTAGTTTTTAGGAGGTGTGCTAGGTAAAAAATCAATAGGAGCCAAATGAGGCATCATTATTAAGTGATTAGCAGGCCCTGTAATTATTCCCTGTATAAAAGCTCATCTTTAGGTGAGAGAAAATAATCTTCCTACAGTTTGATGGTCCCTCTCTTCAGTGATTATATTCACTCTTGTCCAAGACACAGGAAAAACAGAAAACAGTGTTGGTCCATGGAGACCTAACAAACAGCAGTCACTTTATTATTAGGGCCAACTGAAATGTAAAATTGTGAGCAAATTTTTGAGTTCTTCAAAATTCTTCATCAGGCAAGAGGTAGTGAAGCAAAATGGGGGCAGGAATGAGAAATGAGGACTGTCTCTCTTCAGACAAATGTGTCCTTCAGATAAAACCTAATGCCAAGGTCCAGAGACTTTTGCTGTCATTTCAAGCACCTGACAGTGTTGCACAAGAGACCTTTTGACCACATTTCATATTGGGTAACCAAAAGCTTACCCACAATTCTCTGCAGTCAGGACTGTTCTTTTGTTGCTGCTGTGAATAATGGCTAATTTGGAATGTTTGCTGTTGCTTTAAGTGGGAATATTCCTTTAATATATTTGAGGTATAATATGTATGTAAGTACGTATGCGTATTTATTGTTGTATATAGCGCTAGGATTTTGATAGCCTCATTTTCTCTGAATCCTTTCATTGGAATTACAACAGTTAAAATCTCTTCATAACATATCTTCTGCTTGTACAGTTGTCCCTCCATATTCACAGATTTGGCATTCACAGATTTAAGTATTCATGGCTTGAAAATATTCTTTAAAAAATTATAATTCAAAAAGCAAACCTTGATTTTGCCATCTTATATAAGGGACACCATTTTGCTATGCCATTGCATATAATGGAACTTGAATATTCACGGATTTTGGTATTCACGGGGGGTCCTGGAACTAAACCCCAGAGAATATGAAGGGACAACTGTATTCTTTCCTACCACAGCCAGCAAACATTAATGAGGCAATCCTATACAAGTCTACTTGAAAATAAGGCCAGCTGAATTCAGTGGGGCTTTTGCCCAGGTAAGTGGGTGTAAGATTGCAGGCTAAATTTGGTTTCTGGTTTAGAAGAACAGTAATCAACCTATTTTTAAAAAACCATTCTTTTAACTTAATTTTTTGTCAATGTATCTATCTATAGTAACACCATAAGAATTTTTGTGTTGCTGAACAGGTATAAAATTCCAAAGAATTGGTTTTCCAAGAAAAATGCAAATACTACCCTTGGGGTATGATAATTAGCAAATAGAAAATGGAAGTTCTTGTTCAGTGGGCCTGATTCCTGACCAAAAAAAATATTTTTGCTTTATTGAGCCACATCACTCCAATGAAAGATAACTGATATAAAATGTGACTTCTAGAGTTTGCAGTCACTGCTAGTGATTCTTGGGTCATGTGTAGCTGTCAGTGTGACAGACTCTCACTTCCTGTAAAACAGTCCTTACAGTATATATGGCTGGGGGTAGAACTCTAGACACTGAGCTGAGAGGTAAACTAAATACAGTAATTACTGTCAGTGGCAATTACGTTATTAACAATGGCCATTCACAAAGCTGTTGCTCCTGATAACAGGAACACATCAGCTATAAGTAAGCCAATTAACACATACAGTGGCATTAAGAAATCCTTTATCCCCATTGCAGAGGTTGGAAATGTTACTTATGGGAACTGCAAGGCCTAAAATCCCCCAGTCTATGCTGACTGGGAAATTCTGGAAGTTACTCCCCAATATTAATGTTTCTAAGCTATTAAGCCAATTCAAGCCTCCAGTGACAAGACTTGAACTTCTTGTTGAATTGAAGCCATTTTCTTGGAATGGGAAGAGTGAGGGACAAAAATATACTGGCTCTTGTCCTGAAGTGGACACCAGTGATTCAATTTGAAGGCGCTAAGCAATTCTTTGGATGATGTTTTGTAGAAAAGACCATCACAGGGTAATTAAACAGCAGAAAAACCTTGATTCAAAAGTGAGTGATTGGATGAACTGATTGAAGTTTGACAGATGGATATATTGTAAATTAACAGCTGGAGCAGGTTAGACAGAGTGTGCTTAGGAAAAGTAATGCCTCAAAAGATTTGAGGGGTAGTTATAGCAACCAGATCAGTCCTTGTCTCCTCTCTGCCCTCTAAAGCCCTTTCAGCTCAGGCTGCCGGAACATGTTTTTAATTAAGGCATGTAAAAAGTTGTTTTGTACAGGCTCTCTCTATCCGATCAGTTTCAAAATGGTTAATCAGGCATCATCTCCTTTTTGATGTTCAGGGAAGCATGGGACTACCAAAAATGGCTGCCAAGAGAGAGCAAAATCTCTCAATCAGAATTCCCACAACAGAGAGACTATATCCTTGTGCTACTGGCTACAGTAAAGCTTCCAAAATTTGACCTGTAGTTATTGGTACTTACTCATAGAAACCCACAAGCTCAAAGTGAGTGCGGTAATGAATGTTGGGGTGGTGGTGATCAGTAAAGGCATAATTAGGTGTTCTGTGACACACACCCTCACATTTAAGGTCTTTCTCTTCCTTGATAATCTCTATGCTGGATTTCTTCATCACTTTACTCTAATGCAAAGTGGGTAGCATTGCTGTAGGCCACTTTCCTCAGGAATTGCATTTACCCGCAGTCACTGCTGAGCAGCACCAAAATTTGGTGTCGGAAGTGAATAAAAATATATATTTTCAGCTTACAAATAACCACAATTTTGGTTTAAAACAAGACATATTGGAAACATGCACCATAGTTTAAAAGATAATTATGTTTCCTAGAGGCTCCCAGGAGTGTGATTCCCCTTTAAAACAAGGTATATATTTTCAATGCACCTTATTTTCATCCTAAATGCAATTTAGGATTGGTGATAGTGGCAGGGGCTTATAGGGTATGTGTTGCCCATCCCTGTTCTAATGTAGCCTTCTCCAAGCCAGTGCCCTCCAGAAATCTGGGATCACAACTCCCAGCACTCCTGACCAGCGGCTGTACTAGATGGGGCTTATGGCAGATGAAGCCAAAAATATCTGGCAGGCCTCTGGTAGGAAAGGGGTGCTTTAATAGATGTGGTGCAGCTGTTTCTTGTTATTTCAAACATCTTGTGCAGCCTTTACCAACCTGGAGCACTCTAGATATATTTGACTACAATCCCACCCTTCTTAGCCAGCATAGCCATGGCACAATGCGATGTCAAACAGCAGAATGACATCAATAATAAATCTGGATAATAAAACTCCTCAGACAGCAAAAACCCAAGCAAAATAAAAAGTGCTTCGCAGGCCTCAGAAAGAGGAGAGAGATAGTTTTCCATATGTGAAACACCACAGCAAAGGACTTCTTCCCAACGGCCCCATATCATATCCGGTGCTAGAGGACAGTATGAGAATGGCTTCTGAGGGGATCACAATGCACTGGTAGGTTAATGTCAAATAGGCCTTCCTCCAGGTTTCTGCATTCTAAATCATGTCAGGTTTTAAAGGTGATCACTAGCACTTTGAATTAGAATTAGAAATGGGTAGGTAGTTTGGAGTTCTTTCAACACAGTTGAGAAGTGTTTCCCTAAAGCAGTGATGGGCAACCTTTTGAGCTTGGTGTGTCAAAATTCGCCAAAAAACTGAGCATAACTTGAGTGGTGTGTCACTTAGAAGAAAAAGCATTATTTCGTGATATTTATTGTTTAAATAATATGAATGTATAATTGTTATATATAATTGTATTTAATAAACCAAAAACTAATAATTTAATTTGCCTGCTTAGTGACTTCTTTGTTCATCCATCAGTCGGTTTCTTTTGTTGGTCTTGATATTTTTTAGCTTATGTGGGGTGCCGTGAACTGAGATAAGTGAGGGGGAAAGGGAATTCTTTAACTAAGTTGCCTATTATTGACATTTTTGTTGCTGAAGCCCAGGAGCCCCCTCAGGAAAGCTGGGGAGAAACTGGGCAGACTCCCACCCACCTGTCTGCTGCCTTACCCAGCATTTCCGAGGCGGCTCCAAGGCTTCGAAGCCCCGGAGCCCCTGGGGAAGGCCGGGGAGAGGCTGGGCAGACTCCCACCCACCCACCAGGCCGCCAGCCCACCTGCCCGCCTGCCACCTTCCCTGGTCTTTCTGAGGTGGCTCCGGGGATTCAGAGCACCGGAGCCTCCTCGGGAAAGCCAGAGAGAGGCCATGCAGACTCCCTCCTTCTTGTCAGCCTGCCTGCCCACCCGCCGACTTCCCCGGCCTTTCCGAGGCAGCTTCAGGGCTTCGAAGCTCCGGAGCCCCTCGGGAAGGCCGGGGAGAGGCTGGGCAAACTCCCACCAACCTGCCAGCCCGCCTGCCACCTTCCCTGGACTTTCTGAGGAGGCTCTGGGGCTTCAAAGCCCTGGAGCCCCGTGGAGCCTGGGAAAGGCCAGGCAGACTCCCTTCCACCAGCCCACCCACCACCTTTCCCGGCTTTCCTGAGGGGCTTCAGGGCTTCGAAGCCCTGGAGCCCCTTGGAAAGGCCGGGGAGAGGCCAGGCAGACTCCCTCCCGCCTGCCAGATAGCCAGACCGCCCACCGCCTTCCCCGGCCTTTCTGAGGCAGCTTTGAAGCACCAGAGTCCGTCAGGAAGGCTGGGGAAAGGCCATGCAGACTCCCTCCCTCTCACCAGCCTGCCTGCCCACCCGCCACCTTCCACAGCCTTTACGAGGAGGCTCTGGGGCTTTGAAGCCCTGGAGCCCCGCGGGAAGGCCAGGGGGATGCCGGGCAAACTCGCTCCCTCTCTCCCTCACGCAAGCCTGCCTGCTGCCTTACCCAACCTTTCCGACGAGGCTCTGGGGCTTCGAAGCCCCAGAGCCCCTCAGGAAGGCTGGGGAGAGGCCGAGCAGACTCGCTCGCTTCTGCCAGCCCGCCAGCCTGCCTGCCGCCTTTCCCGGCCTTTCTGAGGAAGCTTCAGGGCTTTGAAGCCCCGGAGCCCCCCGGGAAGGCCTGGGAAAGGCCAGGCAGACTCCCTCCCGCCAGCCCACCCACCACCTTCCCCGGCCTTTCCGAGGAAGCTCCAGGGCTTCGAAGCCCTGGAGCCCCTCGGGAAGGCCGGGGAGAGGCTGGGCAAACTCCCTCCCTCCACCAGACTGCCTGCTGCCTTACCCGGCCTTTCTGAGGCGGCTCCGGGGCTTCGAAGCCCCAGAGCCCCTCAGGAAGGCCACGGAGAGGCTGGGCAGACTCCCTCCCTCCCGCCCGCCAGCCCGCTGCCTTCCCTGGCCTTTCTGAGGCAGCTCCGATTGTTTTAACAGAGGGGCGGGGTATAAATAAATTTTATTATTATTATTATTCGAAGCCCTGGAGCCCCCTCAGGAAGGCCAGGGAGAGGCCGGGCAGACCCCGCCCACGCGCCCACTGCCTTACCCGGCCTTTCTGAGGTGGCTCCAGGGACGCAGGCAGCCCTCAGGGATGGGTGGTGGCAATCAGGGCTTCGTAGCCCCGCCTGCCACTTTCCTCCTCCCTCTCACCCTCCATAAAGTGGTGATCAGGGCTTTGAAGCCCGGCCTGCCACTTTAGGGATGGTGGTGAGGTTGCGTGGGGAAGGGGGGGAGGCCTAGCCACATGTCACCAAAGATGGCTACGCGTGTCAGTGGTGACACGCATGTCATAGGTTCGCCATCACCACCCTAAAGACTTTCAAAGGCATTTTAAAATCTAACAAATTTATTATAGCTTGAGTGTCTATAGATTATAACTCATTTTATCACATAGATGAAGGGTTTTCAAGAAATTCAGGGGTGTGAATGTATGCATACTGCGTATGGTCCAGGGTGGGATTTTCAATAACTGAGGTCAATTAAATGCAGAATGTGTGGACAATATACTTTCAACATCACTGTTGAAAAATCATAATTATAGGTTGAGTCTCCCTTTTCCAGAATTCCAAAATCTGAAATACTCCAAAATTATTCACATAGGTGGCTGAGATAGTGACACCTTTGCTTTCTGATCATTCAATGTACACAAACTTTGTGTCATGCACAAAATTATTTAAAAATATTGTGTATAAAATTACCTTTTTACTATGTGTATAAACTGTATATGAAATAAATGAATTTTGTGTTTAGACTTGGATCCCATCTCCAAGATTTCGTACTATGTATATGCAAGTATTCCAGATTCCAAACAAATCCAAAATACAGAACATTTCTGGTCACAAGTATTTTGGATAAGGGATACTCAACTTGTATTAGCACTGGCCATTCCCAAAACTTACTAGAAACACAAACATTTGATTACTTGGTAAGCCAGCTAATATATGCAGTGTGATAAGAATCCTCTATCTAGCTTCAAACTGTGGTGTTAGGCTGGGATGTATTAATAAAGCTACAGTATCTTGCTCTTAAGTTCCCAAGGATCAGTCTTGCTTAGAATCCTAACAGTTTCTAGGCCATGTTCAAATGAAGTCCCATGTACAACACATGGTAGCAGAGTGGAAAGTCATGGTTACTATTTTATTGAACTCCTTCATCGAGCTTGAAAAAGTTACTGGTTTTGTTCCCAGAATAGGAAGAGGAGGGGGTTACTGCAGTGGTAGCAGCAGTGAAAAGAAACTGAATTGGAGGTTCATCAAAATAAATTTAGAAGACAGCTCTTGGAGTTTCTCCCATATTCATTATCTGCCCATCTCAGAACAAAGACAATGAAAATTACACTCAAATCCTGGAAATTAGCTACGCTAAAGTCGACAGGAAATGCTAGATTAGGCCAGATACTCCCAAGAACAGTGTCATCTAGTGACTAAACTGTACACTAACCCTATCTACAAAATGAGCTAATGGACTTGTTGCAGGAGCTGGTCTCCAGAATTCTAACACAGCAGTTTCAGTGGGGAAAAGATGTACATTCATTGGCCAACCAGCCTGTATGATTTGAATTTCAATTATCTCTCATCCAATGGATTACATCTCCCATTCATTCACTCTTCTGCCCAAGAATATATATAATAATCTGACAACTGAGGGTACACTCCATGCATCCAACGAAGTGAGTGGAGTCCATTAAATTTTATGCCAAATAGAATGTGTTAGTCTTTAAGATGCCACAAGACACTCCTGTTTTTGCAGCAACAGACTAATACAGCTACCACCCCTGGAAATTGATTCAGCACTTTTGGCATCCTTTGAGACCCCTAAATTCCTATCTGGGCTCAAAAACGATGTAAAACCTTATTTATTAAAAAGCAAAAGACAAAAAATAATAATATACACTAATAAAACTCATTCCCTGTAAAGCTTCTCCAAAGTTTGCAGAAATAAAACAGTCTTCAGCTACTAGGGCAGCAAGGATAGGAGCCAGTTTAGCCTCACTAGGAAGGGAATTTGGGTGCCTGAGAGCAGCTGCGGACAAGGCTTTCTCTCACACATATTTACCAAATGTGCCTTTGTGGATGGTATGACCAAAAGAAAGAAAGAACTCTTGAGATCTCTCCTCCAAAGATCTCAAGAGTTCAAAAAGGCATGTGTGAAAGGGTACAGTCCTTCAGAGAGCCAAGCTATACAGGGCTTTATAGGCCATAACCAGCACTTTGAACTGTGGCTTCAAAGAGACTAGCAGCCAGTGGAGCCATTATGACCAAGGAAATTGTGTACTCCCTGTTACCATATATTCTTACAAAATAAGAGTGCCTCTGAGCACAAGCTCAGCCCAGGACTTTTGTTTCAGAACCAACACATTTACCCATTTTTAAACAAATTCCAAATTCTGGTTTCCCCTGTAAATTCTCCTCCTCTCAGTAAAAGCAAGTAAGAAAAGGAATGGGTGTCGTTACTGTATTTATATCCCACATTCCCCCCCCCCCCGCAATACTGGCACTTAAGGTAGCTTACAAATTATTAAAATTGTTGCTATGATTAAATAATTGGGGATCTGATACTCTTTGATAATCTACTGAAAATCAGCCAGAGATTCCAATCTATCTTCTGCCCAGCTCTGGCCAAAGCTTGTAAAGGTTACTTTTATGAACTACAGCTTCCAGATTTCTCCAGTCAGTCATGGAATTTTGGGAGCTGGTCCAAAAAAGTAACTTTTCCCAGTTCTGCGTCCAGCATAGGCAAACGCCATGGTGGATTGTATCACCTTGAACGGATTCCATTTGGATTTCATTTTCCTGCCACTCTGAACAATTGCCCTGAACAATGGTAGTTTCCAGTTCACTACAAACCATAGCCCTAAAGTTCCTTGACTGGGAAACTTTTCTCTCCTGCTGAATCAGGCAGAGACTCAGTAAACCTTCAGGTGGCCAGCATAGGAGAGGTTAATCTAGAATAGATAATTAAAACTAGAATTTGCAGCATGCTTAAATTTTGGAAAGAAGTGCATTAAACGGTGGATCAGTTGCAGGTCAATCCAATGATACTTATCAGCATGACAAGCTATGCAAGAGTTGCTAAAGACTAGAAAAGGCTTGACCTCTAGCTCCCATAGCTAAGGGGTTGGGTATATACCCATAGAGGGTGGGTCACACAGGTAAGGCTTTTAACTGGTAAAAGCTGAAGTTTACTGCTGCCAGAGTTACAAAGCTACAGGCTGTAATGACTCAGGTTAGATAAGGAATTGAATGGGTGGAGCCAGCGAACAATACATTGAAGTGCTTTGCTTTCAACACCCCTGGTTCAAATGAAGGTTAAATTCCAGGGGGAGTGAATTTTCCCCCCTCCTCAAAGAAAGGATTTAAAAGTCCTTATTTTTAGTTTCGGAATAGCTAAGAAGGGCACATGTAACCCTGAACGTTGTGGTAGGCCTCAGATGATCCATTGAGTTTTGTAAAGAAATTAATCTAGTGCTGAGCAGCCATCATTTCAACCCTGTAGGAATATGAACAGGGCAAAGGAGGTGTACTCAGAATCCTGCAAATGTAGAACCAACCCCAGAGCTAAGGCTGGTATGGATAAATTCCATTAAAGTCAATGGCTTGGATTCTGCAATTTGTTAAACGAACATTAACTTGGAGGCACTAACTCAGAATGTTTTGCATCCTTGGTCAACTTTGGACTTTTTCGGACAAGTAAAATGCAACAGAAGCAGCCTCGTCACGTTGCGAGGTTGCTGCACTGTAGGGCATCCCTTTTGGATGACGCCCGTCCCTGCCGGTACTGTTGCGGTACCGCAGGGACATTTTGAGTGTAATATTTTGGCGATTTTTACTCATGATCAACTTTCGTGAGTAAAAATCGCCAAAATATTACACTCAAATGTCCCTGCGGTACCGCAACAGTACCGGCAGGGACAGGCGTCATCCAAAAGGGATGCCTTGCAGCGTCTGTTGCATTTTACTTGTCCGAAAAAGTCCTTTGATTCTTTGGAGGCAGATATCATGATAGATAATCTAATGTCTCTGACATCAGTTGATCATCCTCTCCTCAGCCCACCCCAACAACTAGAATAATCAAGCCAGGCCATCATATTTGTCTTATATACATGTGTATACATTCCCCAACAGAGCTCAGAAAATTAATTTTTAAAAGTAATTAGTTGCAGTTTTAGTTCCAAGCTGCCCCCAGTAGTTTGTTAGGAGATAATCAGATGGGCCCTTGTAGCCCTTTTCTGTCCGGCTATCCCCCAACCTGCCCCACTCCTATTCTTGCCGTGGAATAAATAAAAAGGTTTCAGACATCTACCTTCGTTCCACGGCAGGAACGGGCTCCCCCTCCCTTTGCTGCCTGGTCGTAAATGCAGCAGTCGTAAGGCTACTTTTACGACCGGGAACTGAAATTCTGGCTGTTCTTGCAAGAGAATGGCCAGGCAGCAAATTTAAAAAGACCCCCCCACCAACATCAAAACAAGTAACCAAAGCACAAAAACACATTTAAAAACATAAGTTACCTGGGGAGGGGAAAAAAAGGTTTAAACTTACCATGACATGCCGATCGCACCCAGGAGTGTCCGGCGTAGACTTCCCCCACGACTGGCATCATGCCAGCAAAACGAAACAGGAACGGGGCATCGTTCAGACCACCCGCGATTCCATTACAGAAACGGAATGGGTGGTCTATTAACGATGTTTCCCTGATTTTGTAATATTGCTGGAGCAGAACGGGGGCAGAACGGGAACAACACAGGAATGGAACAACGTTGTCAGAAAGGGAAAGACTTTCTTGATCCTGTTCCGTTCCTGCAATGGAATTTTAGGTCTGTCTGATAATCTCCTGAGTGTCAGAGTTAGAGGTTTTTTTAAAGTAACACTTTCATTTCCTGTCTCTGAAAAATTATGAAAACAGTCACCTTTTAGATATTGTTAAAAAGCACCTGAATGCAGCACCTCAATGCACTACATGAGCCAGCCTTTGAAGTGTCTGATATTCCTCCTTCAGCCATTCAGTGGATCCATAATTCTAAAAGCAACAAATATTACACTTACAGTTAAGTTACAGCTGTAATGTGACTTAGGACTTGTTCAGACAGCGCTTACCATACCACAAGCTTCCGTGAAACATACGGCACTGTCGTGCAGCAGGGGGTCTATTTCAGATGACGTCGTCCCTCTTGTGAAACTGTCCGTGTCACTTCCGTGTATGATTGAAGGCAGCTGCGCCATATTTTACTCACAGGCAACTTCCGTAAGTAAAATATGGCACGGCTGCCTTCAATCATACACGGAAGTGACACGGACGATTTCGCGAGAGGGACGGTGGCGTCTGAAATGGACCCCCTGCCGCACAACAGTGCCATACCTCTCGTGGAAGCTTGTGGCATGGTAAGCGCTGTCTGAAAAAGTCATGAGTTATACCTTTGTTGTTGAGGAAATGAATTCAGTATAGGTAACTAGTCACAAATGCTTTGTTGCTGTGTGCTTTCAACACATTTCTGACTTGTGGCAACCCTAAACCTGGGTTTTCTTGGCAAGATTTGTTCAGAAGGGGTTTGTCTTGCTCACTTGCAATGAATTATTTCCTAAATTATCCCCAAGCTCTGCTGTTCCTAAAGTTCAAAGGACTATTATTGTTGGGAACGAACCTTGGGAAGGTCTTTGTCCTCTCATTAGAAAATGATAAGTGAGGAATCCTAGAATTCCCTGCTATCTTTAACTGGGCGACTTCTGTACAAAGTCAGGGGAAAATAAATCAGCCATGATGCTGGGCCTCCCTGTGAAAAAGGTCTCCAGTATGTGTTTGTAGCATTGATAGGCAAACTGGCTTTAAATGAGAGGACATTTACATTTATTTATTTACATGAAGGGCTTAGATGGGAGTGCAGTTGTCTCTTTAAAAAGGCATTCTTTGCATTACAATCTTTGGGTTTATATTGAAACAAGCACCCTGGTTTTCTGGAGCATGGTCCTGAAAGTGGTCAAATGCTATGTGAATGAGTTGGAACTAGGGAGAATGGCCATGTGTTGTGCTTTACCATTTGCTCTCCTATGCATGGTCAATTTGAAGAGATCTAAAGGCTACAGTCCTGATGTATACCTTTCAACTGTCCCTGTTTACCAAGAACAGTCCTGACTAACCCTCTCATATACCACTCTTTCAACTGCTTTAAAAATGTCTCCGATTCTTTCTCCTTCTCTCACTTTATCTGTTTGTCATCACCTTACTTCATTTGCTGCAAACTGACATTATCACACTACACTGTTATAGTGCTGTTATTCCACTTTAACTGCTATGGCTGCCTCTTGTGGAATTTTAGGGTTTGTAGTTTAGTGAGGCCTAAGAGCTCTCTGGATGTAAATGCCCCTCCCTAAACTGCAAATCCCAGAATTCCACCGGAGGCAACCGCAGCAGTTTAAGTGGAATAATAGGCCTACAACAGTGTAGTGTAGTTTGCACTAAGCTCAGTGGGTGGGGAAAATTTCAACTTTTTTTAAAAAATGGCATGGTTTCCAGGTATTTTTCATCTGAAAATTGTGTGGAAAGACCCCCAAATATTCAAACAAATCCCTAGCCCCACACAGAAAGTACTCCAGAACTCCCAAACACCTTGTATTTCCATCAGAGTGCTTTTCAAAACGGCAACAAGAAGTGACAGAATCTCACTTCCAGTCACCATTTTGAGAAGTACTCCCACAAAGATAGATATATTTGGCAGCACTCTCGAGTGGGTTGTGGTCTGTGATGAGGGGGTTGAAGGGCCCCTTGCTCTTGCACAGTTGCCCACCCCTGCAGGAAGGTATTAGAGAAATAGGTTGCTTGGAGTTGACAGATTTTGTCTGCCTTCCTTTGCCACTGCTGCACAACTCTCAAAAAAGTGCAACTGTTAGCCTTGCAAACAGGATTCCAGCCAACGACCCATAAGCAGGGTGAGCCCAGAGACCCTGAAAATGCCTATCAACGGTTTAGCAGCTGAACACCAGTCAGCCTGCAAACAGATCATTTGGTGACTGTATTCCTTACTATAGAGAAAGTATTGTATTTCTGTTTACATTGTCTTAATTCTATATTTGCATCTCTTCCTGTATATTGGTAGTTATAGTAGTAGTATGTGACATCAAGTTGCCAGCCAATGTATGGCTACCCCATGAATTTCATAGGATTATCTTAGTCAAGGAATACTTAGAGGTGGTTTGGTGTTGCTTTCTACTGAATGCAGTCTACTGCACCTGGTATTGTGTGGTGGTCTCCCTTCCAAGCACTAACCAGACCTTACCCTGCTTAGCTTCCAAGATCAAACAGGCTTGGGAGCCTTCACGGTATTTAGCATGTGCAAATTGTTCAACAAAACTCTTCTGTCCTCTTTTTGGTGTTGCATTTTCTCTATGGGCGGTCGTGGTGGAGGGCAAGTAGTTACTCTGACACCCACACTTCTGACCCTGACTTTTACATTCAGACCAAAACAATTTGTGTTGGGAAATGCTTTCCAACCAAGCATGCTCTTTAACCCCCTTCACCCACTTGCTACTAATGCAATGGGGCTTTAGACAGTAAGGGTTTCCTGCATGCCTCTACCCTATCCATGCTGTCTCTAAAAATTTCCCCATTTTCTTAGTACGCATTGTGGGGATGTATCTAAGCAACCACACCATGTGACCAGAGCACCTTCCAGGTGTGTTTACAAGTGCATAAAAGACTCCTCCCTCTCCTCTCTCTCTTTTCCTCCTCCCTAAAGATAGCGAGTGCAGGCTCTGCTGAGCTTCTTCTCTTCTTAACCTTTCCAGTAGTTATCCAGGCTTAGGCACTGCATGTATGTATGTTTGAATGTAACTTTAAATGTATTTAGTAAAGTTTTTAGCTATGAAATTTGCATGCTGCCTGTTTGGCTGAGTCTTAATTGAAGCAGTCTTCATTTTCCCCAGAAAAGTGGCTAACGCCCCAGGAATCTACTTCTAATCCCACTATTTGCAATAGACCCCATGTCCATTCACAGTAGATACCTTTGCATTTCACACACTGAACTAAATCCCTTCTTTTCAAATTATGCAGTTTGATTTCCAACCCTTTCACTATCCATCTCCCTCCTTCCACAGAGTCAAGCAACATCACTCCTATCGGCTCCACATTCTGTTTTTGAATCTCTGAAAGAAAAAAACAAACCTGACTTGCAGCTAGCATTCCACCATGAATCATTCACCCATTGCTCTTATAGTACTTGATAATCCTTCGATTTAGCTCACGTTACAGTACAATTAAAACAGTCAGAATTTAAAGCTAATCTAACAAGATTAACTACTTTTGCTGTTATGTGGAAGCCTTTCAGCCTCACTGTACTAGATATTGTTGTTGTCTTGTTGGACTGTAAGCTCTTTGGGACAGGGAGCTAGGTAGCAGATTCTTTTATATGCCTTTAAGGCCTCATGTCACACCAAATTCACAAAAGAATCCCCCCCTCCCACACACAGAGGCTTTCTATTGAAAAAAGCCTGTGGAAAGTAACTTTACAATTGCTGGTTTATCTTTTTCTTACAACAAAAGTAGGATAGTGGCTTTTCCAAGGCCAGGCACAGAATCCATTTCATCACACCATGCCTGTGAACCACAAAGGAAGTTCCAGTGAGCCCAGTGGAAATATGTTCACATATGTGATTTTCAGGCACCAGACAGCACAAGCACTGCCACTGGGACCTGGTGGCTACAAAGGCTGCCAAAAATGACCCAGTTTTTAAAAAACCCTGAAGGGGTGGACGTCCATTTCTGGTTTTGAAAAACAGGTATTTTTAAATCTTAAGCAATGCAGAGGGGCTGTGTTCAAATTGTTACTGTTCAAGACTTCTAGGAGAGATGCAATTTACCTTTCATTTTTTATTTTGGCCATAAAGGGATGGCCTGGGGAAATGTGATCAAGGACTATAAAAACTGTTTTTGGGAGCCTCATCCACCCCCAGGGCCACATTTTTCACCTCCCTCTTTTAATGATACACATATTGCATGCACTGGCCTCAATCCAGTTGTTAGTCCTGAACGACAAACTTATAGGACGTTATCAGATGCGGAAAATATGGCGTCATAATGACGCCTAATGATCATGAAAGGGCGCGCATACTATATGACGTTGTCCTTTCGTGATCATGTACTGTTAAAAAGCCCAAGCCGTCAATATTTCTGCCATGGTGCTTTGTTGCCGGCATTGCCGGCGTTTGAATCTTTGCACCATTGTGCACACGTGAATACACATTGTTTGAATCTTTGCGCCATTGTGCACACGTGAATAGGGAAACACTTCCAGCTGAGATCGCGACAGCCAGGTAGGGGATGCTCTTTTTATGAAACCCCTCCTCTGTGTACAGTACTAGGGACTTTCAAAGTGTGTTTCTGTACTTGTGTGTACATTTTATGTGGGATTTTTTTTTTGCTTTAACTTTTAAATTTGTAGCGCTCATGTCTTCTCACGAGAATCAGCAAGATTTGGAACCTGGAAGTAAATGGAGCTTTGTTCGTGCTCCGTTTGTGCCAGTGATGCTTTTTGGTGCGACTCAAGGTAAGGTCTGTTGGGGGGGGGGAGTTCTTTTGCTGCCATAAAAACATTTTAAAATATGCCAGCAAAAAACTTTTAGGGAGGGTGGTTTGATATAGCCCATAGAATCAATGGCAAGTCATCACTTAATACACATTCTATTGATTCAGTGGGTCTATTATAGGGTTACCCTTAGAGGGGGGGGATGTTGGAATTCCACCCACAATGCTAGTGTTGAAGTTTGGGGGGAATTATAGCTCAAAAGGAGGCCTGCAAGAGGAGGGTAACTTTGGGGATCTTTTCTCCTAAGTCCTTCGAGCCTGTGCAATGGATTTTTCTGGTGGAGCACAGCATGCACAGAACTGGCCTCACCCTTTAAACCAAAGGTTCATCTGCCGTGGCCTTGCAAGCATGGATGCAGCAGCGAGGTCCTTAGGCCGTAGGTTTGATTAGAGTTTCCTTCTCTTAGACAGTTGACCTTACAGGGTTGGACGAGCACCATCTGCCCGGGTTTGGGATTAGAGTTTTCCTTCTCCTAGGACGGTTGCCACAAGGCTAGAGAGCCCATCCTGCCCTTTGATGCTCTTTGTCAGACCCTTCAGTTTTGCCCTGACTGGCATGGGAGACCCTACCGGTGGCTTTATGCCACTGCCAGCATAGCTCAAAACATCATTAGGGTACGCAAGCCTCTCTCCCACGACAAGGGGGCATCAATGGAGAGGTATATCACCTAAGTATATCAGTACTAACTGTAGAGAGCACTCCAGCTGAAATTAAACAGGTATTTTCTTAGAATTAACATAAGAGGTAAACTGTCATACAAGAACACACACTCTTAAGAACCATGCAAGGCTATTGAAGAGAAAGGCTGAAGATGGAGAGAAGTCAGGGGTAGAGGGGTGATAGTTACCAGTCTTGGAGGAAGAGGTCTGCACAACGGAGAGTCTCAGACAGTGTCTGAGTGTGGCACAGGGGGATCCAGTCCATTGAGAAAGAGAGTAATGAGGTGACAGGCGGAATGGTAGGTCTGGTCTATGGCACACATGGTTAGGGTCTGAGCTAGGATATTTATACCTTATTTTATACCCAGGAGGGGTGTGTTGGTTATGACAAAGCCTGAATGGCTTTCCCATGGAACAGACAAAAGGGTCCTGAACGGGCTGATTGTCTTGACTCTGGAGTGACAAAACATTGATGGGATTTGCAAAAACTTCTTAATGTTTGGCCAAGTAGAATGTATAGGAAAGATTTTTGTAGACCATGAGTGAGGGATGGTCACTGATTGCATGTTTGAAAGGATTAGCATAGACCCATTAACGTCTGGGTTTTCTACATAATAATAATACTAATAATAATATTTATTTTTACCCCGCCCCTCTGTTAAAAACCATCGGGGCAGCTTACAACAATTAAAATGCAACAATGCTGACTAAAATCCCTAAGCAACCCCCACCCCCACCTTCCCCCATAAAAGATATTAAACTAGTATAAAATTAAAAACCACCTAATTAAAATCACTTTAAAAACAAATACAAGCAAGACTAAAAGAGACCAGGAGACGCAGCTTCTGAGGCCAGGATCTAATCAGGAAAGGCCTGCTGAAAAAGATCCATATTTAGTGCTTTTTTAAAGCTACTCAAGCTCATCATCTGACGGATCTCGTTTGGCAGGCCATTCCATAATTTGGGGGCAACCTCTGGGAGGTTGCAGACAGCCTAGATGTTTGTGGCTGAAGCAAATTCCTCCTAGAGGACCGGAGTGTGTGGGGAGGATTGTATGGGAGGAGGCGGTTCCAAAGATAAGTTGGACCCAAGCCATTTAGGGCTTTAAAGGTAATAACCAACACCTTATACTGGGCCCGGAAACTGATAGGCAGCCAGTGGAGAGATTTTAATACTGGAGTTATATGGTCTCTCCAAGATGTTCCTGAGACCACTCTGGCTGCCATATTTTGTACCAACTGAAGTTTCCGGACCAAGCACGAGGGTAGCCCCATGTAGAGTGCATTGCAGAAATCTAGATGAGAGGTTACCACTGCGTGCACCACAGTCCTGAAAGTAAGGGAACTTGAAAGGGCGCAGCTAGCGTATCAGCTGAAGCTGATCACAGGCACTCCTGACCGTTGTATTCACCTGACTAGTCATCTGAAATGATGAATCAAGGAGCATAATCCTATCTGGGTTTTCCTACCATTATGATTCTGGACACATCTCAGGTCATCGTGACCTCAACTGTCCTCCGATCAGCTTGACCCCAAACAATGTCCAGCCAGCATGACCTCCCCCAAAGTGTCCACTATGTGCAGTGGACATCATGGGGAGGGGTGTAGGTTATACTAACACTAGTTAGACAAACGGATTAAGACAATACTTTAATCCCTTTCCTATTGCATTATTTATATTCTAACCTGATCTTCCTGTGTACAGAATTTACTTTATAGAAAAAAGGCAGTTGCCCTTCTATGTAACAGCCCCTATGCAAAGACCTCTGAGGATTCATGAAGCTTCTGGTCTGGAAGTATCATTTCTATGAACTGTTGCCTCCATGTGGGCAACATAATTATAGCCACTCCAATTCCAATGACAGTCCCAATCTGAGTGATATAAAAAGTGTGTAGTTATGGGTTCCACATTTATCCACAAGCTAAGTTTATGGCATCAGATCATATATATGCATGTACATGTGAGGGTCATGTGGTGTGGCTTGAGTGTTGGACTAGGACCCTAGGAAGTCAGGGTTTGACTCCCTGCTCAGCCATGGAAATCCACTGGGTAACCTTGGTAAGTTCAACTCTCTGAACAAATCTTACCAAGAAAGCCCCTTTGATAAGGTTGCCATAAGTCAGAGACAATTTGAGGGCACATAACTACCAATATGTATATGTATGTATGTACTACATTTCAAAAACACGTTTTTGGCAATACTGTGGGGTCTCTTAAACCAGATATAGCTTAGGGCTTTAGATGTGCTAATCCATGTTGGTGGTGATTTATGTGGGAGTACCTAGACTGCTAACTGGGCAAATAGGTTAGAAATATGGGTTGGTGTAATACATTAATCTGAAATCTGAACCACTTCAAGGCTGTAGGTTAGCGATAGGGCTCCATATTTGTTTGTTTTAAAATATTTGCATGCTATCTTTTGGGGAACAATCTGTCTAAGATGGCTTCCAAAACTCAATATAAACAGATTAAACAATGTAGGTAACATAGAAACTAGATAAAACCTAAAAGACAGTGATTGGTAAAATAAAAAATAACTCAAATACATGTTAGCAATTAAAACCATAATAGCTCAACAGTCTGTAAAAATACCTTTCAAAAGAAACAACTGGAAAAATAAGTGCATTTTACAAGTGCTCTGGAAGGCATGCAATGACCTCCTAGGATGTTGTAGTTTTTGAATGTTCTTTTTCAGAAATAGTTCTGCAGCTAGAAAAACGGCACATCAGAGAGATAGCAGGGTGAGACACCTTCTCACAGAAATCTAGTCGCCCACAGGGTGTGTTTGACATGTAGAAGATTTGTGTTTCCTGCACTTGCATTCTGAAGTGGTACAGTCCTGAGTGGGATGAACAATATGATATTTCTAAATGTGTGGTTTGGTTATAAACCTATGAAATAGGTGGGCTTTTCCAGACCTAGAAATGAACACAACCAAACTTTATTTAACATAAGGAAATAAGTGAGCTGAGTAACAAGAGCACCCAGTGTTATGCTGCTATATGAGCAGTCCCTGCCAGTAATGTTATGCTGCTAAGGGAGGATTTAGATAATATCTGTACAAAAACTGAAATGGCTGTGAAGAGATTTGACACTCATAAGGAGTGTGGGAAGGGAGCAAAATAGGAGGCTAGCTTGATAACATACCTTATGACATTTAAAAGGAAATGAGACTTCTATGCATGAAGTCTTAAATGAGAAATATTCTGCCTGATGAGAGCTGTTCTTCTGACAGACAGTTAATGACTAGAACATTGCAGACATAATGTGATTATTGAAATAAAGGCACACCATTGGTATTGTGTGCCTCTGGCTGGGAGGAGCAGATTGGAAGCCAGCCTGTGTCAGTTCATGAAAATAAGATCCATAAAAGGTATAGTTTAATTAAATACAGGATAAAGGATGTTTAAGATGGAGAAGTTTTGATTTAGATCAGCAGTTCCCATTTTCTCTCTCTTTCTGTGAACCACTTAAAAATTGCTGAGAGTCTTGGCAGATCACTGAATACACTTGGAGTTTTCTGTTCTATACGTCTTTCTCTCTCTCTCTTTCCCCAGGTCCACAAGGTCTGTCTATTAAATAAAGAGACTGATACAATAACCCATCTTTATTTATATGCATTATAATTCTAATGCTTGTCCCCTTCAATATACTCCCCGTTCACACTCACACACCAATACAGTCTTGCTTTACATTGGTTGAAGGTGTGGAGCAGATCAGTTTCTGTCAGAAACACATCTGCCATTTTCTTGTTTACGGTATCAGTTGACTCAAAACATGTTCCTTTAAGCTCCTTTTCTTTTAGGGAAAAGAAAAAAACGTATGGTGTCAAATCTGGCGAGTATGGAGAATGTTCAAGTGTAGTAGCGTGTTTATTGGCCAAAAACTGCTTCACAGAAAGTGCTGCACGAGCAGGTGCATTGTCTTGATGAAGAATGAATCCATTTTTCCATAGTTCCGGACTTTTTTCTGACTTTTTCTCTCAGCTTTGTCAAAATGTCCTTATAATAATGCTGGTTCTGCCTTCTGGAACCCAATCTGCCAAAATTACACCCTTGATGTCAAAAACAAAAACAAAACAATGAGCATGGCATTGAATGTGGACTTGCTTTGATGTGCTTTTTTCATTCTTGCTGATGGTGGTGTTTTCCAGTGCATTGACTCTTGTTTTGTCTCAGGATCATACTGGAAGATCCAGGTTTCATCACAAGTGATGATTTTTTGAAAAAGGTTTGGGTCTGCCTCAAGTTGCTGCAGAATGTCAGCGCAAATTTCCTTGTGGCACTCTTTTTGCTCTGGTGTGAGAACCCTATGACCATATTGGCATAAACTTTTCTTATGTTGAGATCCTCATGCAAAATTGTCCAAAAAATGTCTTTGTCAATGTTCACAGCTTCAGCTATCATTCAGACACTGAGTCGGTGGTCTCCTTGAACAATCTGGCTGATTTTTTCAACAATTTCTTCAGTTTTTGAATTGAAAGGTCGTCCAGGGCATTCATCGTCTTCCACATTCTCATGTCCTTCTCTGAATCTTTTGTGCCACCCAAACACATGCGCACGAGACATGCAGTCTTCCCCATAGGCCTCAGTAAGCATTTGAAAAGATTCCATTGGTGTTTTGTTCAATTTTACGAAAAATTTCAAATTGACACATTGCTTGACTTTTAAACTTAGCATTTTTTCTGGCATACAACAGACAACACAGCTGCTTTAAACGATGACTGACAATTAACTGAATGGCCAAGAGTGTTGATGTTTGTCCTGCAGGTTTAGACATGTTCAAGGTCACCACTGAAGTGTTTACAGTCAGTTCTCCCTGATTTGTCTGAAAGGAAGAAACACAGTCTTGTTATTTAATAGACAAAGAGAGAGAAAGTTATATATGTGCAGAGAGAGACCTCTCTCTCTGCACACGCGCGCACACTTGTATAACCATATCCATCTCTTTCTTGTGTTTCTTGTAGAAAGGTCCCATGAACCAGTGTAACTGTTGTCATCTTCACCAGAGGCCAGGTTTTGTATTCATGTATTTGGACTTAAAAAAAGCATAACAAGAGCCATGTTGGATCCCACTATCCACTTGTCTAGTCCAGCATTCTGTTCTCACTGTGGCCAATCAGGTGCCTGTGGGAAGCTAGAAGCAGGTCACTTGTACAATGGCATTCTCCTGCTCATGTTTCTGAACAATTAGTACTGACAGTGCCATGCTTTAAAATTACTATTGGATTGGGATTTTGGAGATCAAGATTCAAGTCCCCAGTGTGTCATGAAATTCAAAAACCTCCTGAATAGTGCTTGTGAACCACAAGTGGTATGAAGACTTGAGTCTCAGGATCGCTAGACATTTTAGGTATCATGACAAGGAGCATCAATGAGATAGAATTTATAGTTAAATACATGTTAAAGCTATTTGGCTATCTGAGAATAAGTGATGTAGGAGAGCCATGAGCCTTCTCGTGGTCTTTAGAAGCAGAACCTACTGGAGCTATTCTAACCTTACTGCCTGACAGTCACTACTATCACAACCCTGGCCCTAGGTAGCGTATCATGTCAAATAAAGACAATTATTTTTCTTTCATACCTGGAAAGTTAAAGAACATTCCTAAAAGCAAAGTATACACCTTTGTAATAGTCTTACAAACACTGAATATTATCTCAGTCTTCAGGTAATAGTCACCATTTCAAATACAGTTGTCCCTCCATATCCACGGATTTAAGTATTCACAGCTTGAAAATATTCTTAAAACATAATACAGTTGCTCCTTCATATTCACTGGAGTTTGGTTCCAGGACCCCCCATGGATACCAAAATCCATGAATACTCAAGTGCCATTATATGCAATGGCATAGCAAAATGGTGTCCCTTATATAAGATGGCAAAATCAAGGTTTGCTTTTTCGATTATTATTTTTTTAAGAATGTTTTCAAGTTGTGAATACTTAAATCTGTAGATACCAAATCTGTGGATATGGAGGGACAACTCTAATCCAAAAAGCAAACCTTGATTTTGCCATCTTATATAAGGGACACCATTTTGCTATGCCATTGCATATAATGGGACTTGAGTATTCATGGATTTTGGTATTCACGGGGGCAGGGGGTTTCCTGGAACCAAACCCCAGCGAATATGAAGAGACAACTGTATTCCCAAGTTGGAAAGGAGATGAAAATGAAACTGAGAAGAGAAACATGAAAATGCCAAGGCTTAAGACAGATATGGAATGCTCCTTGGAGAATAAAAATCAAGAATTGGCTAAGCATCCACTCAGGGTTGCATTCTTGCATAACCACTGAGGGAATGTCAGTGATGCCCAATTCAGTGTTTTGGTCTGCAAGTAGATCTATGCAAGCATCTCTGTGTGTGTATGTTTGGGGTCATGTATTTTTTAGCACATTGTGTGAGGGGGCAGGGCTTCTGCTGAGTCACTGACTTGATTGGTGACTCTATTTAGCTGCTGTCTCACTCTCTGGAGCTCAGCAAATAGGATGAGAAAAACACATTTTGTGTGGGCATCTTATGGGGGAGTTTGAGGGGGAATCCTTGTGTGTTGTGCTACTGCCAATAAAGGACAATGAACATGAATAGTGTTGGAGGTGTTATAATGCCCTGCAACATCTGCGCCATGGTTTTTCTTTTCTTGCCAGAGGAGCTGGAGGGCTGTACCTGCAAGAAGTGCAAGCTGGTTGCCCTGCTGGAAGAAAAGGTGCAGCAGATTGTATCTACACACAGAAGATGAAACTTTCTTGGAAAGAGTAGAGCAGACTTTCCTTGAAGGGCCAGGGAAAGATAGGGGGATGCCTCTAGGAAGGGGGACAATTCTGATGGACAGGACACAGATTGCTTGAACAACATGACACATAGAACCATGCTGCAACATATTGTTCCTGCTCCTCGTAATCAATTGTGTAGTTCCTGTGAGGAACAGGAACAGCAACAGTAGCCCCACTCCTCAGAAGACACGGAGATTACTTTGGAGGGTTCTATGGCTGGAAGGGCTCCTACCAATTTCCAGAGGAAGAAGAGACATGTTATAGTAAGTGATTCCCTGTTGCAAGGAACAGAAGCAATGGTGCGCAGGCGTGATAGATGCCTCGAAGTGTGGTCCCCCACAAGGGTGAAGATCCATGATGTAACGTAGAGGCTGACAAGACTCATCAGACCCACTCTCAAATATCCCTCCCTACCTTATGATCCAGGTTGGAACAAATGTTACTGCAAAATATAGCTGTCAACACATTACAAGTTATTATGAGGCTCTGCATAGGAAGTTAAAGGACCTTGGGGCACAGGTTGTTATTTTATTGCTCCTTCCTCTTGACGTTTATGGCCCAGGAACAGGGAAAATAATACTAGAAGTGAACAACTGGCTTCACAGATGGCTTCATCAAGAAAGATATGGCTTCTTGGACTATGGTCTGCACTTTCATGAAGAAGGAGTTCTTGCAAGAGATACAGTTAGGTCTGTTTCACTTGCGTTGAGAGCTCCTTTGACCACATGTTGTACGTTCAGAGCAACAGCTTCCAAATGCGAATGCAAAACCTGGAATCAACTCCAGACCTTTTACCTGCTTAATTAATGAAGGAATAGCCCACACCTCTCCATGAAACAACTTTTGAGTCAATTGTCCAATTACTTTTGGTTCCTTGAAAAAGAGGGGGCTACATATTTTGTAATTCCTAAACCCTTCCTCCAATTTGGATGTGAATACCCTCAAATTAAAGCTGAGAGACTGCCCGTATTCATTATTTAACTGTAAGTTGAATTTATTTTGGTAAACAGCCAAATGACAAAACTTGTGTCAGTGTCCAATCATTTCCGGACCTAACTGTCAGTTGTATCTCACAGCAGTTGGTAAAAACGTATTGCTAGGAGTCAGGACAAAGATAAGCTTCTTATTCCTCTTGGTCTGATTCTCCAGATCAGTAGCTTAAAGTAGAAATGTTTGCAGGAACTACTGTAACCATGGCATGAAAACACACACTCGTTGTATTTGTATTTCACAGCAGTCTGACACTGCAATGTCATAGTCAGTTCTACTCCATTTTCTTCATTTGACTTTTGGTACTTTTCCTTTGACTAGAGCTGTCCAGCTAACATTTCAACCATGAGTGTCTAGCAGCCATCATTTGGAATCCAGGAGCTAGGATTCAAGAATAACAACATGTGTGAGGACTGAGAGCTCAAACTGAGAGACGGATTCAAAGCCAGGGGATGTGGAGAATCAGAAAGCAAAGCATCCAGAACCAGCAAAGAGAATTGTGGTCTAGGTCAATTCCCAGTTTGAACAGGAAGCCCTTAATACTTCTTCCTGTCAAGGGTAGCCAATGGCTTGCCAAGATCACTTCTCCATCCCCTTCCCCCCGCCATGGCCCTGCCACCCCCCAATTGACAGCCCTCCCAGGGAAAGGGATAGAGCCATCTTATCCCTCCTTCCCCCGGGATGGCTCCCCAGGATGGTGTTCACTATTATCCATGGAATTCACCATCTGCAGGAGGCCCCGGAACTAATCCCCCATGGATATGGGGGGGGGTTTGCTACTATACTCAGGTTTATAAAGAACCTTCATACCTCTACAAAGATGGTTGCTTCCTTTATTCAATTGCAAAGTATCTGCACATTAAGGATTGTTAGCATATCTGGAGTGTCCATTATCTTACCTTGAGAACCTCCGAGAAGTATTGTCTTTCACTCTAAATTCCATACCCTGAAGGAAATTATTGGGTATAAAAACCCCTTCAAAACCCCACTCAAGTGCACACATATCCTTTTCCTGTGGACACTACATCCACCTGTGTAGCCAGGCACAACCATTCCAGCTTCTGGACCCCCACTCTGCTGGTTTCTTCTGTGACCTCATCTCTTCACATCAGTGCAGTATCACTTAAAAACAACCTCCCTTCGCTATTCCTCTATCCCAATACTTCCTACTTTAGTCACTAGCCTTGCGTAAATGCTGAGTGTGTGTGTGTGAACATTATTATTATTGCTTTTCTCAAATAAAGATCAAATAATTGTACTATCTAGCTTAACATCTCTTCCCTACTACCAGTATGCAGAGGTCAAAAGGTCCTATCTGTTGCCCCCTCTCACATAGCCAAGCTGAGTATATTAATTCCCCAAATTAATATTGATATTCAGAGGGTCCTTAAGACCCCCAAAGCATTTAGGGTAAAACCACAACAGTGGAAGTTATAAATCCTTGTTAACTATCCACAGCTCAATAAAAATTATTTTCCTAAGTGCAAGTGCCTTGATGACAATTTACAGGGAAAGTGCCATACTATTGCAAGTCTGCTGAAGCTAGATTGACTGACAGTGGCATGGTGGACCCGAGGCTTACAAGTACTGGACATTTTGATTAACAGGGATGCTAGCATCCCCACACCTCAGGCTTTCCTCTTCACTCTGAGATTAGCGGCAATCCTCACAGGGGAACAGGGAGGGAGAAAATGGATTTTCCTAGCAACAATATATTTTTACGATCCATCCCTGCTATTATGCAATGTATGTTGGGATGGCTTGGTCTAGGATCATAGGCCAGTAGCTTGTAGCATTTTGGGCTTGGAAAAGTTACTTTTTACTATATTGGGTCATGGTGGATTCTGAAAGTTATAGTTCTAAAAAGTAATGTCCAGAATCCTATTGGGGAGTTATGAATGCATAACCTGGAGTTTTGCATTCGTAACTGTATAGTATTCAGAATCCTGACATAGCCCCTTGTGTAAGACATACGTAGGGACTGTGAAAGCCCCCAATCCTCACTTACCAGGAAGCAGCCCTTGTGATGGGGATCTGCTCTCCTGTTGTTTGGGAAATAGGTGACTGAGATTTCCATCCCTTTTGCATGAGCAATCCTGGTTCAAGGGGGAATTTAAACAGGGCCTCTATTTCTGCCTGTTGCAATGGAGATCACTCATGGGAGGAGGGATATCAGTCCGCTGCTTCCCAAGTGACAGGGGAAAGGATCAAAGTTCCTTCCTGGCTGCTTCCTGGTAAGTGGGGTTGAGGAGGTTGGGCCAGAAATCACTGTGTAGCTCTGTAACTATGGCAGTTACACACATTTGTAACCAACCAACAGGAATTTGGCCAATCTTTCAAAGTTCTAAATGCTAAGAATCACTAGTCTGTGGTACAAAATACTCTTCCATCCACTTATTACTGTCTTGATAAAATAATTTTTAAAAAGTATTTAATTCTTTTTCAATTCAACAATAACAAGCAAGCAATCCCTATCTAATCTCCCACCAAATTAGCAATATAATTATGATATCTCAAATACAGTGATATATACATAGATGATCAAATCACCTATAAATAATCTGCCTTTCTGTCCTTCCATACATATATAATGTCGTTAGTTGATCTAGTTCTATAATATATTAATGTCTGCTATGATAAAATCCAATTGATTAGTTGGAGGTCCATCTTGAACATTCAGTTCTTGAAAATACATTAAAATATATAGAAAATATTCTCTGTGCATCCACCTCGTTGCTATCTGAACAAAACACAAAACAGTCTTTGAACCATGAGATATTTCTCCTTTACCATTTTCTGAGACCATATCCCTGTAGTTATGAAAGAAATGAAATATTCAGTAATACTACAAAAGAGTGAAGTTATTTTTAAGATACAGTTGTAATGTAATGTACTGTAGTTGCAGGTTCACTAGTGGGATAAGAATCAATTATATGTAATAAATGAATAAATTTGTAACTAGTTGTTTTCAAGTTCTGTGGAAGAGAAAATATGGTTGTGCAAGTTGGATTATTATGCTGGTGAAATCAGGTGACCATTGCATGACATTATACTGCATCACTCTGCCTGGATTCACAGCCTTACAGTTTGCTCAACATGTTCATGAGAACTTGAAAAAACAGCTAGAGGATGGATACAACCTTTCTATTCCCTTGGTTATGAAATGACTTAGTGTGTTTGCAGAAACACACACAAGCGCAGGGTGATTCTGTACTGAGTGATGCCGAGCAAAGTGCACTTGCCAAGTAACCTTAATGACCCTGTTAAGAATTGCTAATTTTATTTGCTGGAAGAAAAGAAGGAGATTCCAGTCTATTGAAAGTTCTCCAAATCCTGCTTGTTTGCAGCCTCATATTTCAGAGGCTGATTTTTATAAATAGTAAAGGGAGAACACACCCACTAGGCTACATAAAGAACTTGTGAAACAATAAAGCAACATCTGTGAAAGTCAAATACTAGAGAACAAAGCTCACGGCCTCCAGACATACATGTTTCAGCAGTTCCCAGACAGTTATGTATCATGTATCTTAATTTCTGGAATTCCCTTTCAGTTGCTTTGCTTTGGAAAATGCTGGTCAATACTACTTAGTTTTTTTGGCAAATGTACCAGAAAAATACAAGCCCCTATTTGAGTCCCATTTTGAGAGTAAGATTTTACAATTTTGCCTGCAACACATTCCTTTTTGGATAATGACATTATCAACAATGGCTGGGTTCCCATTGGCGAGTTATAAATCCGGAACTTAGAGTTACCCGTTCATAACTGTTTGGTATTCACAATCCCTATGTATTCCTTAGTTTAGGGGACACATAGGGACTGTGAAAGTCTCCCAAACCCCTCTTACTGGTAAGCAGCTGTTGTGATCAATGGGTGTCTGCTTCCATGTAGCTGGCTGTTTCCCACCTACCATTGTGTGTGTGATCCTTGGTGCAAGGAAGAATTGTGACAGGGACCCTGCTTTCTGACTGTTGCAACAGAGATTGCTTATGGGAGGATGTGGGATCATCTGTCAGCTGCTTCCTGAGAGACTTGGGGAAGAGACCCCTGTCGATTGCATCAGCTGCTTCCTGGTGAGTGGGGATTGGAGAGGGATTGGGCAAGGAGTCACTGCTTAGCACCATAACTACAGTGGTTATGTATTTGTAACTTTCCTACACGATTCCTGCTAAAAAAAATTTGTAGTGCAATGACTGACATACTTTTTTTTTCATAACATATAACATTTGTATGTTTCTCCTGAAATACTATTTTTTTTTTTGGTGATCATTTGGGTCCATTTTTGTATTTTAAGGGCATTTAAAAAAAATAGAAATAGAAAGTAACTAAGTAATATACAGTTGTTCCTCTGTATCCATGGATTTAAGTATTCACAACTTGAAAATATTCTTTAAAAAAATATAATCCAAAAAGCAAACCTTGATTTTGCCATCTTATATAAGGGACACCATTTTGCTATGCCTTTGCATATAATGGGACCTGAGTATTCACAGATTTTGGTATCCACAGGGGGTCCTGGAACCAAACCCCAGAGAATATGCAGGGACAACTGTATTACTAAGCAGCAACATGACAGTCCAAATCTTATTGTTACTCCTAATGATAGCAGACCCAGAGAATCAGCTACTTACGCATTGACTCACCATTCAACAATTGATTCAGTGACTCTACTATTGTTGGGACTAACTAGTAGAATGCAGGCCAACAAATTACTCTTTCAATATGTGGAGTGCTTGGAAAAGCTATTTTTTTGGACTACAACTTCTTAAATCACCCAACTAGCATGTTTACTGATGATTTTGAGAAATGTACTCAAAAAAGTGGGGGCTTATGTGTGCGGGAAATAGAAATGAGTAGCTTTGGAATGTAATCTTCACCTTTGAGCTGCTGTATCATTACAACGTATAGGCATCCTTTGCACAATGGTAGCCAGTGGAGTGACGGTGTGTCACTGCCCCAATGTGCAATAGGCACCAATGTACATAAGGACACTTCTGATGCACACCTGGACCACTTGCTAGGAAGTGCGAGAGTGCAACCGAAATGCCTAATGCACACCAGAAATGCCCAAAGCACATCAGAAGCAGCCAATGAGCGTGAGAAGTACCTAATGTGTATCTATTGTTTGATGTACATCAGAAGTGCCAAATGCACATTAAAAGTGTATGATGCTCATCAGGACCACCCAGTGTGCATTGAAACACTCTTGCCAGTGCCCAGAGACACACCTTCACAATTCACTAACGGTTTGATGCATTTCTGCAATGTAACTACAGATTCATAAAGTTACCTAATGTAGACTGTGATGTAGAATTTCAGCCAACATTTTCCCCCTAAGCTGTGGTAACAAGTAAGAATTAACATAAACCATTCACCTTTCTAGCAGAAATGAGTGATAAGCAATAAAATCCTTTTACAAAGTTATGATCCAGGCTCAGCTTGGAGTTCATGCCTTTTAGAACCTTGTTTTGCCTTGAATCTGGAAATCAAAGGTATGTCCAGCACATTTACACTATTTGATAGGTGCCATTTCTAGAAAGAAAGAAAGAAAGAAAGAAAGAAAGAAAGAAAGAAAGAAAGAGGTGGATTTGAGTCAGGAAATCCACTGTATTTAGTTGTACTTCAACAATCAGCCCATCAGAATGTAGCAATAAAAGAGGAAAGTTATTAATGTACCATAACTCCAATAACAGCAGCCAAGAGATGAAAGAGCTATAACTCTGAGTCAAATTTAGGAATTTCCTGAGGAGAGGAAAAGGTTTATTTTGATCTCTCTGAGGAATTAACCTCATGTCCTGAGCTCCCTAGGACAGCATGGTACCAAATCAAAATGAAACACCCAAAACTAAGACATACATGCATAAGAAATAAATTATTTAATTATTTCGTTTAATTGTATTTTAAATTTTAAAAAATCTGTTCTGTAAGCCACCTTGGGTAACATATTGGGAGAAAGCTAAATAAACAAATAAACAAACAAATAAATTAACACTGTCCAGCCCATGCACAGAAATCTGCATGTGTGCAAATGGGAAATCACTATGGTACATGCATCTCATCCCAAGAAACTGCTGCCACACTAGAAATAAAAATGTCCTTGGTAAGTTCTTACCTTGGCTCGGTCATCAGAATGGAGACTTCAGTTAAGAAATCAGAAGAAGATTTGGAAGGGCAGTATGTAGAAACCTGACAAGATCTTGAAGTGTAAAGATATATCATTGCATTTTAAATTTGGGATTGTCCCCACCATCATATTTCCCATTTCTATGTATAGTTGTGAAAGCTGGACAGTGAAGAAAGCTGATAGGAAGAAAATAAACTCATCTGAAATGTGCTGCTGGAGAAGAGTTCTACAGATACCATTAACTGCTGGCAGGACAAATAAATGGGTCCTAGAGTAAATCAAGCCTAAACTCTCCCTATAAGCCAAGATGACTAAATGGAGACTGTTGTATTTTGGCCATATCATGAGAAGACATGACTCACTAGAAAAGACAATAATGCTAGTAGAATGCAGGCCAACAAATTACTCTTTCAATATGTGGAGTGCTTGGAAAAGCTATTTTTTGGACTACAACTTCTTAAATCACCCAACTAGCAATAGGAAAAGAGGAACACCACATTCCAGATGGAGAGACTCAATCAAGAAAGCCACAACCCTGAATCTGCAAGACCTGAGCAGGGCTATTGTTGATAGGGTGACTTGGAGGTCTCTCATTCATGGGGTCACTATGAGTCAAAGTTGACTTGATGGCAGTTGATAGCAATTGAACTTAAAAAAAATATGTTCTTACCTGTGTATTACAGTATATTTAAAGAACTGAAATTGTAATAACTTCTAAATTACATCTATTCATAAAAATTAACATACACAAACCTTTGCAAATCAGATTGTCTCTTTTGTTCTCTTTTGGGATGATGTATTAACAGCCAACCTATTGCTGGGAGGGTGTAAGAAAAGGCCAGGTATTCTGGCTACACATCAGCCTCTGGTTTTGCAATTCTTATTTTTTATTTTTATTTTTTGCAGAGAGAACAAATCTGATTATTAAAATAAAGTTTGAAAATCCCCTGTTTCTGATTTTTACAGTTAATGCTGACTCTCTTCAGGCAGCAATCTTTCACACTGAACTGTTTTTAAAGCAACCTTTTCAAAGACTATTTTAATAAAAGGATTACAATCTACAAAAGGGTAAGAGACAGGTAACCTGAGATCCAATTTTGGAAGGTATACTCCTAGTTCAAATGTGCAGGCTTGAACTTAACAAATGTTTAAAATATTTGAGTTTTTTAAACCCTGCCAAAATAAACCACATCTTTTCTAAAGACTACATATTTAGCTAGGCACTGGCAATGTAAATCATTCAGCCATTCCAACTATTTGTTTAAAAGCCTCATGGAACACGTGCAGCTCCAACAAAACTGAATTGAAGTCTAGACTGCTCAAGACTACAAGCTGACTTCCAATCGAAGTAAAACAACTAAGAAACTTTTGAGAGTTTCAGTAGTACTTCACTAATGAAATGGTGTAAAAGTAACAAGACTTTTAAAATAAGGAAATTATGTCCTTTGGATTCAGAACAAAACAAAATCTCACATGCCTTAATACCACAAAGGTGATGAATATATGAAAGCAGCATCTAACTGCATACCAAAATATATGGGGACTCTGCACAAAATACTCTATATTATACACATGTACCTTGGCACTACATTGGGAAATGTATACAAGGAACTGAAGAAATTGCACATGTAATCTGTACTTTGTAAGGTGCAGCATAAATCCAGATCTTGGTTTTCTTTTTCTTCATCCTTCAGGAGGTTAGGATTCAGACCTACCCATCAGACTCTGGCATCTTGTTGATAATGCCCACTAGCATTAAGTCCTTCTTACAGTTGCATATTTTTTTGAATGATCAGCATGGACAGTGAAATTTAGCTCTGCCATCCACGCTGACCTCTTGAGTCCCTACCACAGCTTTCCTGGTGCCACCATTTGCTGGCAAGGGGATAACCATGGGGGTGGGCAGCCAAGGACTAGCTGGTTGTGTGAGCAGCCAGCCATAGGATGACAAAGGCATCCTGCTGGATAGCCCAGAAGTCCAGGAGAAGGACGTCATCTTCCTGTGGCTGGCTGCTGAAGCACAACCAGGCACTTCCTGGCCAGCCCCTGTTATCCACTATTCATGAAATGGTTCTGGCAGGGGCTGCCAGGAGAGATAAGGGTTGTGTGTAGTGGAGGCACTTAGTTATATCTGGTAGAGCTTTACACTCCACCAATGGGATGCAATAGGGGCCCTGGTGGTGCAAGTAGGCTAATGCAGCTAAAACTGTAGCCAAAACTCATGTAGATCTTGAGTTCATAAGTTTGATTCCAGTCCCCCCACAGGTCGACTCAGCCTTCCATAAGTTAGTAAAATGAGTACCAGCATAATAAAAGACCTGGGGCAACATGCTGTGGAAGCTGTTAATTCAGTTTCCAAAAAAAGCAGAAGTTGTTATTAGTGTACAATGCATTCTGCAGTGTCACTCTTACAGGATTGTTTGTATGCCAGCAGCACCATCTACTCGCACTCACATTGTACAATTGTCTGTACTGAATGTACTGTACTCTGAAATGTATTGTATTAAAAAATGCATTGTAATGTTTTGTATTGAATTTACTGTATACTGTACTGTGTGATGTTGTACCCCGCCCCAATTCTGAGGAGAGAGGCGGGTAATAAATAAGTAAGTATGTATGCAGGATCTCAGCCTATGATTACCATGATTTAAGTGTGTGTGTATTTGTTGACATGCTGGAACATGCCCAGAGGAGGGCAACCAAACTGGTGGGAGGTCGGAAGCTATGCCCTTAGGGAGCTGGGTATGTTTAGTCTGGAGAAGAGAAGGTTGAAAGGTGACATGATAGCCATGTTTAAATATTTGAAGGGATGTCATACTGAGGATGGAGCAAGCTTGTTTTCTGCTGCTTCAGAGACAAGGGACTTTTTCAGATGTGAGCTTACCAAGCAAGAAGGCTCGTAACAAGTGCAACGCTACTGCGCGGCAGGGGGCCTGTTTTGTACGACGGCGTCCTCCTGCCGAAATCAGCTGTGTCAGTTCCGCGAGAGACTGGGAAGCTGTGCCATATTTGGCCATTTTTTATTCACGGAAGTTGCCTGTGAATAAAAAATGGCCAAATATGGCGCGGCTGCCTCCAGTCTCTCACGGAACTGACACAGCTGATTTTGGCAGGGGGACAGCGTCGTACGAAACAGGCTCCCTGCCGTGCAGCAGTGTCACGCCTGTTACGAGCCTTCTTGAGCAGTAAGTTCACATCTGAAAAAGTCCTATGACACGAAGCAATGGACTCAAACTACAGGAAAAGAGATTCCACCTAAACATTAAGAAGAACTTCCTGATGGTAAGAGCTGTTCAGCAGTGGAACATGCTGCCTCGGAGTGTGGTGGAGTCTCCTTTGGAGGTTTTTAAACAGAGGCTGGATGGCCATCTGTTGGAGTGCTTTGATTGGAGTGCTTTGCATGGCAGGGGGTTGGACTAGATTGCCCTTGTGGTCTGTTTAAAAAAGTTTGCTTATTTCCATAGCAAACCACAAATTAAATGGTGGACTCCCACTGTGACATAGGTTCCCTTCCACTAACCTGTATGGAAAAGTGCTTATTGCTGTGTCTTAGGGTGAGGTCTCAGGGCATATGTTACGCAGTCCAGATAACTCAACATATGCAGCCCCCAGTGCGAGAGGCACCAATGCCACGAGCAGTGAGGATAAGATTGCAATAATCACTGTCTATCTAAGGGATGCAACAGAGAGAGCAGGAAGACAGCACTGCCAGTTTGACCAAAATAACCATTTTATGATGTCTTCAATGGTGCTGTGCCCTGCCACTGCCCCAATATACCATCTTCATAGAGGGATTTGATTTATATTCACCAATTACATGTTTACCCTGCTTATGCTCCTACAAGCCCAAGGTGTGTATATGCCTCTTTTATCCTCACAGCAATCCTATGAGTTAGCTCAAGTTGAAAGAAAATGATTGGCCCAAGGTCACTTCATGACTTTTGATGGCTCTCTGGGGATTTGAACCAGGATCTTGTCCCACACACGCATCACTACACCACATTAGCTTGCTCAGTCTAAGACTGCTTAAACCTAGGTTGACTAATCCAGTCTTGAACTGGGTGTCATCTTGACTCCCCCCGCCCCGGCCCTTCTTGGAAGGGAGCTGGTGTAAGAGGATGCCAGAGGTTGAGGGACAGGGATTGCACTGTACAAAATATCATGGCCAGGTTACAATGTGAGGCTGAATGGGAAACATTGCTGGGTGGTGAAAGGTCCCCAATTCTTTTCTGTTCAAGTTGACTTGTTGCAATATAGTTAATTAGTGAGGGCTTAGGGAAGGCTTACCATGAATCTAATTACAGTGCTGAAAAGCTTTAATAATGTTCTTATTCTGAGATAATGTGATGTTATTTACATATTTTACTATGACATGGACCATGGATGGCTCATAGCTCACGGTGCAGTCCCGCAGAAAAATACACAGTATCTCCATGTAGCATTGAAGAACGAGCAACACTACTCACGGTGGTAATTAAATTTGTTATCTTTGGGGGGGGCTCTTTCTTTGTACCCTGAGAAGGGGGGAAAGTATTATCATTATCAGTGTGCAATTAGAAATCATCTCACATTTCCTACTGCAATCAAGTAGCATAAACCTAATTCCAGGCCACAGCTTGGAAAAGTTACTTTTTGCAACAACAGCTCCCAGAATTCCAAGTTAACGTGACTGGTGCCCAACTGGCTGGGGGGTTCCTGAAGTTATAATCCAAAAAGTAACTGTTATGAGGTCTAATCGATAGACAGGTGCAGTAGCCCAGGAGCCATGATGAGACAAGACAAGAGTTGAGAAACAGATTTTCTTAAAAAAAAAAAAAGTTCCATATCCTAAATCAAGCATTGTTGTTAAAAATACAAATATAGTTAACAAAACCAATCCAGTTAAATTGAGAGAAACTAAGCTAGGATTCAGAGCTGAAGGATGCACACCACCCTCCAGGATGGCCCAACTAAGAAAGTTGAAGGCTTTCATGGCTGGCATCCATAGAATTTCCTTGGGTTTTTTCCGGGCTGTGAGGCCGTGTTCCAGAACACAACTGTGTTCCAGAACTATTCCAGAACCCGGTCTCACAGCCCGGAAAACCCCCCAAGGAAATTCTATAAGACAGAAAGCCTGTGATTACCCTTCCTGTCTGGATGGGCAACCTAAGTGTATGGCGTCAATCAAGACTTTTGACTAGATGCTCTTGCCTGCAATTTTGCTTGATTCAGCCAATGTGGTTTAGTGGTTTCAGTGTTGAACCAGGATTCTGGGAAACTAGGGTTCCCTCTTAGCTGTGGAAACCCACTGGGTAACTATGAGCAAGTTACAATCTCTCAGCCTAAGAGGAAGGCAATAACAAGCATCTGAATAAATCTTGGATAGAGTCACCATAAGTCAAGAATTGACTTGAAGGCACATAATAACAACATATAACACGGGGCAGAAGGGGAGAGTGCCAATGATTCTTGGTTCTATTATTGATTTGTTACATCCATATACTGCCTTTCCTCCAGTGAATTCAAGGCAGCACACATGACTTTCTTCCTCTCAGTTTTATCCTCATAATAACTGTGTGAGGTAGTTTAGGATGAGAGACAATGACTAGCCCACATTCAAATAATAAATTTCAGAACTGAAGCCCAGATCTCTCAAGTTCCAGTCCAATACTCTTAACATTGCATCACACTAGCTCTCCTACCAACCTCTGGCAACTTCTGACATCTTTGTTGAGCAGTTTGTAGGCAAGAATTTTTTAAAAAATGTGTTTTATTATAATTCATTAAAGATTCAAGAGGATCAACTTTTCAGCAGGAGTGAGGATATGAGGTTAAAACTATTGGAATCTTCAACAGATTTCTTCTGTCCATTTTTTCTTCAGGAGCAGCCATGTTAGTCTGTACCATGCCAGGAATAGCCCTGTAAGTCCTTAGAATTAAAAGATCAAATATTGTGAAGTCATTTTGGGGAAGAGATGTTTTAATGTAGTTTCAAGAGCACCTTCTGCTTCTTCAACCTTCTTCTTCAGATGCATAAAATAGACTGAAAAGGTTGTGAATGTGTACACACACACACTGAGGTACAATAGCAGATAAGTTAGCAAGACAAAAATAGAAGATAACAGGAATAACTGACTCACAGAAAATAGATATTACATGGGATTTATTTCCTCCTCATGCTGTTCTTCATTTTTCCATTCCAATCTTTTCCAGAAACATCATCAAATGAATCCGTAACATAACAATCAAAAGGAGCTAAATTCGAAATGACACGAAACTAACACCGATATACTTTTTTTTAAAGCAGAGGTTAATTATATGGCTGTTCATTTGTTTTTATTGAGAGGATTCATAACAAGGACTGCTTTATATGGAATTAAATGTTTTTGTAACTTTGTATCTTCACTAGTATCACCAAACAACCCACATCCTGATAAATTAAGTACATATATTTTTTACTGTAATGGGAAATGCCTTCTTCTGTGTTGATAAGTTATGTCAAATGATGTGTTTCTGAAAACTCACTCATACTCCCACTCTTCCTTTTTCTGTCTACACACCCACATTGTCTATCTGTCTGTCTGTCTAAAACGGAGGCATCCTCAGTGGTATGTCCCCATCTTGATAGGGGGTAACTCCTTGGGTAACTCCAGGTTACAATATTTTGATGCCCTGTATATGAGGCTACCTTTTGAAGATGGCTTGAGAAATTGAAAGAGCAGTCAGATTGATCGTAGATTTTCCTTGCCCCCCCCCCCCCGGGCTGTGAGGCCGTGTTCTGGAAGAGTTTATTTCTGACGTTTTGCCTGCATCTGTGGCTGCCATCTTCAGACTGATCATCGGGCTCAGAAGGCCTGAGCATATATATATGAGCACAGTTCCTCTGTCTGCCAGGGCATTTCTGAGTTCAATTCCAATTCCAAATTCTGGTTTTAACCCAAGGAACCATATATAGCTTAAGGCCAAAGTACATGGCGGAACCTGTCAATACCCTAAGGTCAACATCTGAAGCCCTCGAGTACTTCCTCGAAGAGAAGAGTGGATGGCATTGACAAGGAAGAGGGCCTTTTTGTTGTTGTTGTTGTGGCCCTTGGGTATAGAATATGCTCCCTCAGTGAGGCTCACCTAGCTCCTACATTATCATCTTTTCAGCAGCAGGTCAAGATGTTTCTCAAGGCTTACATGCTATGTAACAGGCTAGTTTTTAAATACTAGTGTTATACCAGTTGAATACCCCTGGTAATTTGTTATTCTTAACAATATGCAGTTTTAATAAGTAGTTTGCATTGTTTCTAACTCTTGCATATTTTAATTGAGGTAAGATGACTTCAACTTTTTCTAGAAAAAGGCATCTAAGAAATTTAATAAACCATTAACCACATATTCTTCTCCTTTCAGACATATATGCACGTCTATATATAGGGAGTTCTCATTAACCATTATAACACTGTGGGAATATAAGTGTACCTAAAGACAATACAAAACATTTGACAAGATGTTATCCACAGATAATTCTTGATTCTGGATGCCTCTTATAAAACCTATCATTTTGATGTGATGATATTCAGGATTGTTAGCTAATTTAAAAAATTCTATTCAACCCAGTGTATTTACAGTTCAAGAAATCTCTAAAAACTTCTGCACTTTCAATTAGGCAGAAACAGCAGAACCAAACTATGTTTTGCTTAGTAAGTCTGCACTCTGTAAAGAAACAATTGTTCAAAGAATTATCTATATATCTATGTGTCTATCTGTATGTATACACATACACATATACATATACACACCCTCCCTTCCAAAGGTTGACTAACTATACCAAAATAGATCTGCTACAAAAGTAAATAAATGTTCATCAGGATACCTCTGGACAAATCACAGAACTCAGCAGCCAAGTGGTTAAACATTTATGATTTGATTTTATCTTGGCTTGGAATGTCGTTGGAGTGTCCCACTTCTAACAACTGTTTGCTAAGTTAAGGCTTTCATGTTTACACAGTGCTGAATGAAGCAGCCTGGTCACCAGATGTGAATGCCTTCCTTAGACTGGAGTTTTCTATCAGATCACCGTCCTAATGGTCCCCGCTCCAATCTTCTTCCTCAGGACGTCCACCAGCCTTTGCAACCTAGAAAGGGAAGGGAGGGGAAAGGAAGAAAAGGAAACTAATATTAGGAATGTTCTGACTGAAAAGAGACAGTGTTTGCCTTGGACCAATATGTCCTGGGGTGGTCATTCTAGGAAACAAAGCAATACTGTAACAGAGACAGACTCCCAGGGCAGAAGGCAGACAATTTCAGAGGAACTTTTAACCTACAACCCAGCCCTCTCGCAGTCAGAAGAGTGTTTTAACTCATCTTCCACTTTGTAGTAAATACAATATCTAAGGACCTCATGGCTCCTGTGTTTAATCAGGAGTCTGACAGTTTGTGTGTGAAGCTTCTTACAAAGATGCCATTACGCAAATAGGGTATGTGTATGTTTGTGTGTATAAAACCCTGCTGCGGCGACTGTTGCTCTCATTATGTGGAACATCCAATTCTCTTTTGTCATCTAAAAGGTCTCAACACTTATTTGAGCTTCAGTTGTACACATTCTGTACACTGACATTAACATCAGCAGATGTTATCAATCCAGTCTTTTGCAACCTCCTATCCTGCATGTGTTGGACTACAACTTCCATCACTCTCAGCCACCACAATGAATCTAACACTTCAGATGGGGGTGTGGCACCAGGAGGGCACTGCATGGGGTGCGCTAGCTGGGAAGTGGTGAGAGTTGCAATGCTGAGTAAGTGTTAAGGAAGCTTGTCTTCTTGTAAAATATAATTTGGAAAATTGAGGGTATAGTACTGTATTGTTCTTATGTGCCTTCAAGTCAACTCTGACTTTTGGCAACCCAATCATAAGATTTTCATAGCAAGATTTACTCAGAAGAGGTTTGTCATTGCCTTTCTCTTAAGCTGAGAGTGTGACTTGCCCAAGGTCACCTAGTGAGTTTCCATGGCAGAGCTAAGATTCGAACCCTGGTCTCCCGGAGTCCTAGTCTGACACAGCCTGGCCACTGTTATAAGGTAGATGGGAGTTCTTTGTCAGATAATTAGTAGTCTTTCTTCCTCTTCTTACCATGATACCTGGCAATGAATTCTGTTCCACCTAAGATGGCTCCTAGTTTTATGTCACTACCACCTATTCTGCTTATATTTTTTCAGCTGCCAAGGAAATTTTTAAAAAGAAACACAGTTTCTTCTGTTACCCTTTTACCAATTCCTTGATCCCATCTTTTAAAAAAAACACACATTACTTCTCCATTTATTTGAAAAATGTACAGAAACGGTAAAGTGCACAGTGAATTTTTCATTGGTCATGCAAACTGGGATATTTGGTGAGTTGTAATCCAAAACAAGTATTTTTTTTAAAAAAAAATTGGTTGTAATTTTTCATTCTCTTGTTCCATGTTCCATGGAGTAACAATGACGGGAGTAGGAGAGGGTGAACATATTTTTAGTCCATACAAATAGTTGCCTTGAATCCCATCTTGGGAGAAAGGCAAGATATACATGAAATAAATAAATAGTCATAATTCAATTTTACTTCTACATTAAAGCTTCTCAAAATAATATTGATGTATTTCAGTATGTCTTACAATTATGTATTTTTCTCTCAAAATTTGAAATCATTTACACTTGGGAGATTCCATTACAACTTTTCAAAGAATGTGGTATCTACCAGATAGCTAACTTCTGATCTACACAATTGTTCAAGAGCTGAAGATAGGTGATTTCATATAGGGATTGGCAAAGATCAAATTACTCAAGCTTTCCTAGCTGGCAGGAGGAACACATCCATGCAACATGATCGTGCATATCTGCTAGGAATACTTCCACTTTTCTTTATCTAAAATGAGTTCCAGAGTTTTTATTCTGTCAATGGAGGCTCTCATTACAAATGCTTCTACTGGTGGAAAGCACATTTTACTAACCCCTCTCCTTTTGCTGCACCTAGCATTATCGCCCTCATTGATTTGAAGCAGCAGCATTTTGGGGTGGATCCAGCAAAAGCCTCCCATAGATGCAAGGGTCCCTAACATCATTGGGAGACCTTTGATCAAGTGGAACTTTCCCACTGGTTGAACAGGAGGAGGAGGGAGGCTTGATAGAGGCAACCTGCATCAGTTCTCCTCTCATTTTCTGCCCACCCAACCATTATTTATTTTAGGTATTTATACCCCACTCTTCAACCACAAAGGCTCTCAGAGCGGCTTACAAATTGTTAAGCATTTTAAGCATCTACACTGCTTTATAGCATGCTAGGCACTAAATGGTTTCCAATGTGTGTTAGCTAATTGCCCCCAGAAGCCAGGTACTCATTTTACCAACCTACGAAAGGAGGAAAGGTTGAGTAAACCTTGAAGTCCTTGGGATCAAACTTGCAACGTTGTAGCTTGCAGTACTGGCATTTAACCAATGCATCAACAGGGCTCCCATTCCACTATCCTCCAGAGCAGTTTTTCAAGGAACATTGGGAACTCCAAGGACAAATCAGTGAGGATTTTTCCTCCCCAGTTTGGTCAGCAGAAAAGTATGTGGATGTGGAGACTTTTAATGGATCCAGCCAGAGTTTGGAAAAGTTACATCTCTGGACTATAACTCACAGGACCCTCTAGTCAGCACTGGATGGAGGATTCTGAGTGCTCCACCCCCACAAAAGTAATTTCTACAGCTTATGTATTTATTTTGGTGGAAAGAAGAGATCTAAACTAAACTAAACTAAACTAAACTAAAAATCCTACTCTTCTGGTAAATCTTTCCAGGGTGGATAACATGGTTAACAAAAATTAGATCAATAATGCATGTATGGAGGTGGCATAAAATATTAGAAAACAGTAGAGCAGAGGGCCCCTCATAAAGATTCCTTCTTCAATAAACTGGTATTTGACTCTGAATAGTGGAAAGCCAGACCTCACAATATCATTTTTAAATCCAGAATTCTGTTTGCTTTTTTTAGCCATCACTGTAACAACAGTGTCCTCTAGCAGCCAGTCTCTTAGTTTATCTATGTTTTATTCAACCATTCTCAGAATTTCTCTCACATACAAACACATAGCGTAGAGTATGTGTCAGATAAAATCCAATGTGGCACTAGCAGACTCCTGCCTGAGCAACAAAATTTTCTTCTCTTCTCGTTCATCCTATAGTGCCCCCAAATCTTTCTCTGGAGAATCTTCAAAACCAGGGACAGCAGGGGGTAATGCAATAATCCCTCTCCATTCTACTGACAGGAGGTGTTTCACTGGCAGGAAGGTTTCATGGGAAGTTCCTACCCAGTGCAGTGGTTCAAACCCATCACAATGCATAGAACAGGGATGGCCCTCCAGATGTAGCAGAACTGCAGATCCCATTATCTAGAATAAAGTCAATGGGGAAGGAAGATGGGATCTTCAGTTTAACATCCTTGGCGTAAGTTATTGAACACACCATTAGTTTTTGCCACTGGATGGTCAACGAGTTGCCTTTAATAGAGGCCAATGGCTTCATGGCTTCATGAATCATCAGGAGACATAGTGTAAAGCTCCACAGAGAAAGAACTATGTTACATTTCCACTTCCAGCCCTTCCAGTTCTATTTAGTGGTCACTAAATGGCATGGATGGGGGGCTGCAACAGCTGCAGCAGCTAAAAGGTGACTCCTGGGGGATTTTGGCCATTGTGTAAGGTCTGTAGAGAATTCTGACCTCTGCAATGACCAAAAAAGAAAAGAAAAAAGAGAGAGATTTACAATGGCGTAAGTCCAGGATGCCAGCCAAACTTAGAAACATTTATCTAGCAGACAAAAGAAATCATGTTCTATCAAATGTGCAAACTGAATTTGAAGTACAGAATGATTCCCCCGCTACTGAATAAGAGCAAGCTGTGCAATACAGAGCTCTAGACAATCTCAGAAGATAACTGCTTTTGATTTAAGTGATGCAAGTTGAAACATCAGATGACAACAGAGGTGCACAATAGGTACTGGAATTCTCCCAGTTTCCGCAAGAGTCTAGCTGCCCTCCAATTGAGATTTTTATTGCACTATTGAGAAAACCTCATCCCTGAAACTTGATTAGGAATCCACTATTCAAAAAACAAACACAAAACACCAAAGAACAAAGAAACAGAAGGATGGGGGGGGGTTGGGTTGGGAGAGAAAGAGAAGACAAGAAGAGGATATAGGTAGCTTAGCTATGTTAGTTCACTGCAACTAATAGAAAAGTGTTACAAAAAGAAGACTTAACACACCTTAAAGACTACTATACTGATTATGGCATAAGTTTCCATCCACTCCATCAAATGCAACCTTTCCCCTGTGCTACGCACTGTTTGAGAGCAATTATCTCCCCCCCCTTTTTTTTTTGCCGTGAATGCTACTGGGCAGACCTTTGTTTCTAAACAATTTTCTGTTGTTCCTTTGCTAGTCCATATCATTCTGGCATTCAGGTATTTTATAAAACCAAGAGTGATTTTGTGAAAATTAAGTGCACAACTGCCTTGGTTCCAGGGTTCAAGGAATGCCTTGCTTAGAGAGCACCCTTGATCAGAAGCAACAGCTGACAGGTCACTCTAAGACTTGAGCTATCTTGGAGGAAACAAGCCTCCATCCTCTGTATGTGTGTACTGAAAATTTCCTAAACTAATGGGGCAGCATGCCACAGTAGAGCTTGCTCCATTCTTTTACCTTTACAACACAATCCTACGCAATGGGGTGTGGGACCTTTTTCCAGTCATTGTTGGATCTGGGCAACTGCATCATGGGCCACATGCCAGCAGCAACAATAAGCCATGTTACTGCTGGCATACAATCCCAAACATCATTGCCTGGGCTCCTTTGTTTTTTTATTTCACAGATGAGGGTCTTCTCAGTTATTTGAATCATTCAGGCAAATCTCTTATGGTGTCCATTTAATCCTTTCCATGAAAGAAAATCATTAGAACAAAAGGAAATTAGTCAATGATTATACATATATATGTATGTTTCTATTTGCCATCAAGTTAGCTTTGGGTTATGGCAACCCTGTGAATGAGAGGCCTCCATGGACCTTCTTGCATTGGCACACTGGCCTGTTGTCCCACAGCAACCGTGCTAGTTTAATGATGCAAGCATACCGGTTTTGCACCAATCTTTATCATACTTTTTACACTTTTCCACATTAACACTGCTTTGGTGATCCATGGTGGCATGATCTGCTTTCCACATCGCTACCATAACTCTGCCTTCTGACCCCTTCATGCCCTTCCCTGTGCATGTGTATCTCTCAGGTGAGGGAGAACTATCATTTCTTCTTTGGCAGGGGGGAGATGGGGAGAAGCTGTCTCCCTGTGCCTGCCAAAGAAAGAATGAGAGTCGTTCCTCGGGGACAGGGAGACATCTGTCATTCCTTCATTGGTGGTGGTTGTGGGGGAGCTAGCTGTGCCCCTCTGCACCCACCAAAGAAGGAATGACAGTCTTCCCTTGTCTGGGAGCAGTCTCCCCAGAGATGGAGGAGTATCATTCCTTCTTTGCGGTGGGGGTGGGGGGAAGAAGCTGGCTGTATGTCTTTCTTTTCTCTCTCTCTCTCTCTCTCTCTTTTCTTTTTTCTTTGCCATTATCATAGCAATAATTAACTAACTAACTAAATAAAATAAATATCAAGCATGGAGTGGAATAGCAAGCAGGAGGAAGATGGGGGGAAAGGAAGAAGATCACACCCCCTCATACCATGTGATTTCCATAATCTCAGTAATGCTGAGGGAGGGATCATTCGCACGAGGAGGAATACTGGCATAGGAGTGGCATTGAGAGCCATTGATGGGTTTTCCCCATCAATGAAGAGCTGTGCTACAGAAACAATGAATGCAAACCAGCAACAGAACAGACATGGCTTCATGCAATAAGTACTGGCTAAATTTGTGAATGCTTTGCTGTGATTCCAGAATAATAGCCTTGTGTGATAACCTTTTTTTGTTGTCAATGGCCCTGCTCAAATCTTGCAAACTCAGAGCCATGGTTTCTTTGATTGTATCAATCCACCTGTAGTGCAGCCTTCCTCTTTTCCCACTGCCTCTCACTTTACCAGTCATTGCCTTTTCCAATGAGGCAGGTTGTCTCATGATCTGTCCAAAGTATGGCAGCCTCAGTTTAGTTATCTTGGCTTCCAGTGGGAGTTCAGGTCTGATTTGTCCTAGGACTCATTCATTTGTCTTTTTGACAGTCTATGCTTTCTGCAGAACTCTGCTTCTGTACCACATTTCAAATAAGTTGCTCTCTCTCTCTCTCTTTCACACACACACACACACACACACATACACACACAAATATCTTTCTTTTTATCCCCTTCAGGTAGAGAAGAAAGCCTCCTAACATCTGTCATGGCATTCTAATATTATTTAAACCACACAACTAATACCATCCCAGGACAGGGGTGGGTTACGGAGAATATAGCAGATAGGGGCCTTATTTAAGATCTAGGGCTGCCAAAAAAACAACAACACACAACTAGGTAGATGTGACCAACTGACATCTAGGAACAACACAACTGACAAGTCAATGAAGACTCGCCCATGTCTGAAAAGAAATACCCACTGGATGAAAGTTGCTGTCTTCTGGTTAACTTTGAAACTGTCAGGCCTCATTGAAAATAATGAGGCTTAACAATCATGGCTCTTGCTCTTCAAATGCATGATGACGGCTAGCATCGAAATGAGGGAGACCACACCATGCAAAAGGAATGCAAGCAAGGCCACTTTCTTTTTTGTTTTACTCTGGAATAAGTCTACATATTTTTTCAGTGTTCACTCAAGGAATGAGGCTTTTGTTTTTTTAAAAAAAAATGTTGGACGATTTCAAAATACATTTCAAAGACAAGTCACAACCCCTCATCCAATGGCAGGTTCATCCCCTGGCTAGATGCAAATTCCTTCTGTAGAGAAGGTCAAGAAATGAAATTTAAAAGGTCAGTGGCACTGCCAGAGCTGAATGAATCCTGGTTAAGATGTGGTGGGGCCTAGGTGAACTATGGACACTAAGCTACAACATATCCAATCTCAGTGTTTTTTTTTTAAGGAGATAATGGCCACAATCCAATAAGCATGCTGTCAGAGCATAAGTGTCCTCTTCCTCTTCTTCTTCTATATACCTTAAGGTGGCTTACAATTAAAATGCATAAATAATATCCAAAATAGAAGTAGAAAATGCACTTTGTGACATAATATTTCAGTTTAATTACTGGCAATATGCAACAGTATATATACGTGTTTGTGTCTTCAAGTTGCCTTTTGACTTATGGTGACCCCAATAACTTCATAGGGTTTTCTTAGGCAAAGAATATTCAGAGATGGTTTTGCCAGTTCTTTTCCCTGAAATGTAGCCGACAGCACCTGGTATTTGTTGGTGGTCCCCCATCCAAGTACTAACCAGGGCCGACCCTGCTTAGCTTCCAAGAACAGAAGGGATCCAATGCCTTCAGGATATTTAGACCATATGCAACAGACTGATTGAAAATCAACTGTAAACACAATTGCAAGGAATGAGAAGAAGAAAAAAGACCCTGCACTACCATTGGTGGGATAGCAAAGTTCCTTCAGGCAAAGCTATGAGTCTTCCTCCTCCCCACACACTCAACCCACCTGTTTTCTGACTGGGCATTCCCCCACCCATTCAATGGCTAAGGGAGGATGCAGGGCAGCAATGCAGCCATTTGGGCCTCTTTTTGGAGGTGGAAAGTGGTCATCCTTCTGGACCTCCAGAGACCCCAGGAGGTTCGGGACGATATCATTTTCTTCCTGTAGGAACTCAAGCAGCTGTTGTCTGCCTGACCTTCCTCTTTCCTTGGCCACTGAATGGTGACGGAGTGGGGCGCCCAGCATTGAGAAGGAGCTGTATGGAAAAGAAATGCTGAATTCCTCCATCTACCATGCCTAAAAAAATTACATACATGGTGCAATGTTCCATTATGCCTCTTTATGTCACTAAAATATATTATGCCAGCCTGTAACAATATAAAATGTAATAAATAGTGATCGTTTCACAAGTGGGCATCATAGCAATATAATAATATTATGTCATTGAAAATATATATTTACAACAATAACATCCAATCGACTTTTGGTAAAGTTCTATTTTGACAGCACTCTTTTCCAAAGAACTAAGATAGAAATACAAAAATATTACACTGTGGGTTGGTACAATCAAGATTCCAATAAAATAATACTAAACTGAGAATTTGGTGGAACAATATCCCTCCAATTGCTGCTGAAACAGAGTACCACATTTAATTAAAACTAGCAAAACCTCCATTTCTCTTACAAGAACAGCACACACAAAACAAAACTGATGGTGACAGTAATAACTACATTTCTTACAAGTTACCAAAGATTCCTTGCTAGCCCCATAAAAAATTACAGCTGTCATAGCATAACATATTACCCCCCACTATATTGGGGGGTGGGATTGTGACCCTCCAGGTGTTGTGGGATTGCAAGTCCCAGGAGCCTCAGCCAATGTTAACAATGGTTAGGAATGCTGGGAGTTGTAATTAAACAACATGTGAAAGGAAGCATGATACAAACCTTTGCCCAATTTTTTAAAAAACCAGTCTACCTTTAAAGACACAGTAAGAGGGGCATTCCAAAAAAGCGATACAAGGACTCCCTGAAACAACATCTCAGGCTCAGCCAAATTGATCACCAACAATGATCCGCCCCAGCCTCACATCAAGAGGCATGGAGACGCACTATCCACAGTGCTGCAGCTTTATTTGAGAACTCATGCCGAACAAGTCTTGAAGAGAAACGACAACGCAGAAAGAATCACAACCCAAAAACATCACCCAAGGAGACCTTCTGCTGTGCTTTCTGCAATTGGACTTGTTTATCTCGGATTGGCCATTTTAGTCATCAGCGCGCTTGCAGAAAGCGCAGGATGAGTCCTTCCTGAATCTTCATTTGTGAAGAAAAGCCAGGGGGAGAGAGGTGGGGGGAGGGAGGGAGGATAATTCACAAACTGTACAAACATAGGACTGTAATGCACTACAAATGTGAACCTGAGCACACTGTACAAAATATGGTTCCTCTAAGAATTCACCCTTATTGTGAAATACAAAGTACAATGAAATAATTATTTTTGTACATTAAATACTTCCCTCAACAATCTTTCAGAATTGCATGTGGTTTTCTAGAGAAATCAGGACCAAAAATATTCAAAAGGAGCTATTATATAGTTAACTGGGGTTAGTGTACCTTATATCCTAGAAGCTGTCTAGACATTAAAATTGGCAACGTAACGGTTTGGCCCTAACTGCTATGCTATCTGTGTGTGAAATAGTGAATACTCTTTTTCTCTGGAATAGCTGCTGTTTAGAGGAAGATGCCAAAGTGTTAGGATAAAGTGATTTTTGCTGAAGTTCATGACTTTGGGGGCAGGAGTGCATGAGACAGTAGACTACTAGTATTCTGCAGGAAGTAGCCATTTCACCTCCCTTCAAACTAATAAATACATTGGCTCAAAAGCTGACTTTAGTAAAGATAGCTCAACTTAATAGATGAACAGTTTGTTTGCTAATGCATGTGAGTCTAGTCATATATGTGTGTGTGTGTGTGTGTGTGTGTGTATTATATATATGAAGAGGAATTGCACCACCAGTAGAATATATGGGTGGTGTCACACTTGTTGGGGTTTTTTGCACAGCCACATTTTTAGTGGTATTTTATTACCCATGGTATTTGACATATATATGTAGTATCAGAAACACTGCACAGGAGGGAGAATTAATTTATTTGACAAAACTCCACTGTTGATTATCACAATAGAATAAAAAGCCTTTTTTGACCTCTTGTTTGTGCTCCTGTCTCCATGGTACACATGGCATATTTGGGAGTGAACAAATCATGTAATATTGTTGGAGCTTGTTGCTAGAAATAGGTCAAGTTGTGAGGTGTTCTTTGAGCAGTCAGTATCAGGGCTGAGAAAAGTTACCTTATTGGACTACATCTCCCAGAATACCACAGCCAGCTTTGCTGCCTAGGGCATTGTTGGAGATGTAGGACTTTTTCGGACAAAGAAAAAACAACGCTAGCAGCCTCGCCACATTGTGAGGCTGTAGCGCTGCAGGGCGTCTGTTTCGCATGACGCCCGTCCCTAGCGGTACTGTTGCAATACCGCTGGGACATTTGAGTGTTATATTTCGGCGATTTTTACTCACGATCGTTGATTTCGGTGTTGATCGTTGATCGTGAGTAAAAATCTGCTAAATATAATGCTCAAATGTCCCAGTGGTACTGCAACAGTAACGCTAGGGACGGGCGTCATGCGAAATGGACGCCCTGCAGCGCTGCAGCCTCGCAACGTGGCGAGGCTGCTAGCGTTGTTTTTTCTTTGTCCGAAAAAGTCCATAGTCCAAAAATATTTTCCCCAAGCTCTGGTTACAGCACACCTATACCATTTCTTTCTTACTTTTATTTCATAATCATTTTAATTTGGTGACTAGGCTTTTCCTAGCAACCTCAGAATTTTGGAGAAGCTACCACTTAGGATGAGTGATTTGAGTCCTGTCAGTTTCACTTCTTATTCTGATAGCAGAAACTCATAGAATCATAGAATTATAGAGTTGGAAGAGACTACGAGGACCATCCAGTCCAACCCCCTGCCATGCAGAAATACACAATCAAGGCACTCCCAACAGATGGTCATCCAGCCTCTGTTTAAAACCTCCAAAGAAGGAAACTGCACCACACTCCAAGGCAGTGTATTCCACTGTCAAACAGCTCTTACCATCAGAAATTCTTCCTAATGTTTAAATGGAATCTCTTTTCCTGTAGTTTGAGTCCACTGCTCCATGTCCTAGTCTCTGGAGCAGCAGAAAACAAGCTTGCTTCATCCTCAGTATGGCATCCTTTCAAGTATTTAAACATGGCTATCATGTCACCTCTTAACCTTTTCTTCTCCAGGTTAAGAGTCAAAGAGTATCTTGAGAAAGTAACAAGCCATTAAATTTCTCTGCTGTTTTCCACCCAACCACTATGCAACCTTAGAGGTGGACAACACATGGCACATAGGTCAAGTTCCAGTACCTTGCCCAGTTTTGTGTCCCTGGAGCTCCAAGAAGCCCCACTGCAACAAAAAGTGTGGGGAGGAGACAATAAAAGAATAGAATTTCTAGAAGCCTTCAGGAGGCAGGGTATTCCTTTAAAACAGTGATTCTCAAACTTTAGTCTTCCAGGTGTTTTGGACTTCAACTCCCAGAAGCCCTAGTTGACTTGGCCAATGGCCAGGAATTCTGGGAGCAGAAGTCTAAAACATCTGGAGGACCAAAGTTTGAGAACCACTGCTTTAAAACAAGGTAAGTGGCACATCTACCCCTTGTTTTACTCAAAAATTAGGTTTTACAAAACCAGAACTGGAATTTCCCATGAAGAAACAACGGGCCTCTAGACTGCCAAATTTTCTAAGCTCTGGTATTTGGCTCTTTCACAGTACACAATTATAGCACTACCATTCTACTTTAACTATCATGGCAACTTCCTATGGTAACTTTGGCTATGTAGTTTCTTGTATTTAGAATACTCAGCCAGAGAGCTCTAGTGCCTCACCAAACTACAAACCCCAGGATATGATATGATGCAGCCATGGCAATTAAAATGGAATCTTAGTGCTATAACTGAGTTGTGTGAAAAGATACACGCATCCTTAAGGGCATTGCATGAACTGGACTAGATACACATATTACCTTTACATTCTCTGTCCTTTTTAAAAAAGGCTATATGTTGCATCACAGCCATTTCTCCCAAAGCAAGGTTGTATCTATTCTCTGTAGCAAGGCAAGATATTGTCTATTTTCCATAGGGTGTGATTCATTGTTACTGTTGTGCAACTCATTGCATAGTGAATCCATGCAGTTTTCTAGTTCCTTGTTCCTGTTTCTACAAGGAGGGATGGGGGACCTGTAACCTACAGCGCCTATCAGTCACGCCCAGTAGCGTACTCTCCAACATTTCACAGATGAAAACCAGGACATATGTATGACCAAGAAACATCTGACTGTGGTCAAGCTGGCAAAAGTTATTAATGTGGTAGAACACACAGGATGGGAGAGACTGTAGCATTTTTCTTTTGCTTGAATTTACTGGGAATGGCAGCAGCAGTAAGAGGTGACACTGGCAGGATATCTCAGGGACAACAGCAGTGGCATCACAGTTAACACATGTTAGTACTGCGCATGAGGAGGCACTGGTAAATCACCTTTATGTCCTTTACCATGAATGTCCTTTACCATGAAAACCCTATGATTAGACAATCCAAAATGAAGCAAGAGATAGGCCTAGAAGATGAGACTCCCAGGTCAAAAAGCACTCAATGATCTACTGGGGAAGAGCAGAAGACAAGTACGAGCAGTGGTGTAGCTAATGATGCAACTGGACTAAAGCCCAAAGGATGTTTGTATGCTCAAATATGAAAGTCTGAAGCTGCACAAGACATATTAAAAGAACATGGAACATAAGATGCATGAATCAGGGAAGCGAGATATTATAAAACAAAAAATGGGGTGTATAAACATTGCAATATCTGGGTTGAGCGAGCTAAGGTGGACAGGAATGGGACATTTTCAATCCAATAATTGCATTGTGTTTTACTCAGGAAATTAAAATCTAAAAAGAAACAGAGAGACATTAATAGTGAGGAGAGATGTAGCAAAAGCAGTCAGGGGATGTAATGCAAAGTCTGAATGATTAACATCAATACGGCTTCAGGGAAAACCTAGCAATATACCAAAACTCAAGATTATGCTCCAACTATGGAGGTAAAAGATGAAGAAATTGAAAGATTCTATGCTTGGGGATACTGATCACACATCAAAACAAAAAGGAAAAGAAAAGAAAAACAAATGTCACTAGGGATCATATTGCAAACATTCTTTGGATAATGGAATGCACCAAAGATCTGGGAAACTAAAGAGAAATAAATGACCAGGGTCAGATGGGAGATGTTTCAAGCAGCAGAGACAGAATTCACTCAATTCTAATAAAAACCTGCCAACAAATACAGAAAACAAAACAACTGCCCCACAGACTGGAAATGTTCAATATACATTCCAATGCCCAAGAAAAGGGGACATCAGAAATTGTAGTAACTGTTGGACCACTAGTTTTATCTCCTCTGCAAGCCAAGTAATGCTCAAGATTTTGCAGCAAATACTTTTACCATATATGAAGCAAGAAATGCCAGACATCAAGGTGGATTCAGAAAAGAAAGAGGCATCAGGAATCATATTGTAAATAATGGAACATGCCAAATGCATCCATCATGGATTTGGGGGGTGGGGAGGCAGGACAAACACTGCTTGACAGGCACTGCCATCCCCCCCTTGGCACAATTTTCTTATTCCAATATTGGCTGGGATGGCAGACTCCTGGTGGCTGGCCATACCTTCTGACCTTAGAGAGAGCAATTGTGCACCAGGAAGCCAGAGCCTTGGCGCATAGTCACTCTCTCTGAGGTCAGAACAAGCAGGCAGCCCTGCAATTGCATGGCTGGCCACCTGGTTCTGACCTCAGAGAGAGCAACTGCATGCCAGTGGTAACAGCACCAAGGAGGGAGGAAATGATACTGTGAAGGTGCCTGAAGTTAAAAAAAATCTGGATGATTCATTGTATAGACAAGTCTAGCAATGAGCGGTGCACATTCCGTCTTTGCCCAGATAAGGTGTGGTAGTTAAATCCAGGCCAGAGGAGTCCACATTTCATTCAGCATAGCTCCAGGCCAAAGCCCTCCAAATTTCAACTGGAATTTTACTCCCTAGCGTAGTCTTGCCCTGGGAGGTATCTCATTCAAAGGTTTGACATGAGTTGAAGTCAACCTAATGGCAATTAACAACAACAACAACAACATAGATTTATTGTTATCTGGAAAGAAACAATGTAAGCAAGCAATAATTGATTATGATCCTTGCCTCTTTCATAATAAAAAGTTAGCCTTACTTGATGAGAATCTCTAGCAGTTATTCAAGTAGGTAACACTGTTTTTAAAAGGTGGTAGTCTAACAGTTTGCAATCTCAGGGGTTGTTTAGACAATGAAAAAAATCCTCATGGAATGCAAGGGGAATGAATACCTTTTGTCTAGATGAGTTGCCATGGGGATTCACCATATTTGAAAGGAGGGGCCAAAAATTCCATGTACTGTGTGATAACAGCCTTAGCTGTTCTCGCAACTTTTTAAAAAAATATATGTGGAAATGTGCATTTCAGCCCATTTGAACAACCAATTCAAATTGGGGAACATCCTGGAAGTCAAAATGTGATTGGTTAGATGTGCGCAGAGATGGGGTTGCCAGCAATGAAGTGGCTGGAGCCGCCACAGTCAATTTTTAGGTATGCGATGATGCGCTACTTTCAAGAGGCAGAGCAAAGAACAAAAATTTAAGCAGAAGATCACTCTTCCGCATCTCTGATTTAAATGAGAAAAAAAGCAAAACAGCAGGAACTCTTGGAGAATAATAATACGAGTACTTCACTTGCAGTCACCATTTTTATTCATGGGCATGGTCCGTATGAACTTCAAACATAGATACCTTCCCATATCGGTGATCTTGATACTCTCTGGCTTTTCTTCGCAAATGAAGATTCAGGAAGGACTCATCCCACCCCTTCTGCAAGTGCGCTGATGACTGAAAAGGCCAATCTGAGATAAACAAGTCCAGTTGCAGAAAGCACAGCAGAAGGTCTCCTTGGGTGATGTTTCCGGGTTGTGATTCTTTCTGCATTGTCATTTCTCTTCAAGACTTGTTTGGCGTGAGTTCTCAAATAAGGCTGCAGCATTGTGGATAGTGCGTCTCCATGCCTCCCGATGTGAGGCCAGGGCAGACCACTGTATGTGATCAATTTGGCCGAGCCTGAGATGTTGTTTCAGGGAGTCCTTGTATCGCTTTTTTGGAGTGCCCCTTTTACGTTGACCCGTGGCAAGTTCACCGTAGACTACTATTTTTTGAGGCGATGGTCCTCCATTCTAGAAATGTGCCCTGCCCAGCACAGCTGTGTCCTCAATATCATGGCCTCAATGCTGGTGATCCCTGCTTGCTTAAGGACAGCAACATTCGTCACATAGTCAGTCCAGTGTATATTTAGGATTGTGCATATACAGTGCTGATGAAAGTGTTCGAGGAGTCTTTTTGTGCTTCGCCTCAGGTGTTTATTACTCCAGACTCTTTTGTAAAGTCTTCCAAATGCACTACATGCCTTTGCTAATCTGTGATTGATCTATTTGTCAGTCTTGGCATCTGAGGAGATGATGCTTCCCAGGTAGGTGAACTGCTGAATGGACTTAAGCACAGATTTGCTGATGGCAAATCATAGAATCATAGAATCATAGAATTGCAGAGTTGGAAGAGACCACGAGGGCCATCCAGTCCAACCCCCCTGCCACGCAGGAAATCTTGATCAAAGCATCCCCGACAGATGGCCATCCAGCCTCTGTTTAAAGACCTCCAAGGAAGGAGACCCCACCACGCTCCGGGGGAGTGTGTTCCACTGCCGAACAGCTCTTACTGTCAAAAAGTTCCTCCTAATGTTGAGATGGAATCTCTGTTCCTGGAGCTTGCACCCATTGCTCCGTGTTCCAGTCTCTGGAGCAACAGAAAACAAGCTTGCTCCATCCTCAATGTGACATCCCTTCAAATACTTAAACAGGGCTATCATATCGCCTCTTAACTGTCTTTTTTCCAGGCTAAACATACCCAGCTCCCTAAGTCTCTCCTCATAAGGATTTTTTTCCAGACCTTTCACCATTTTAGTTGCCCTTCTCTGGACACGCTCCAATTTGTCAATATCCTTTCTGAATTGTGGTGCCCAGAACTGGACACAGTATTCTAAGTGAGGTCTGACCAAGGCAGAATAGAGTGGCACTATTACTTCCCTTGATCTAGACACTATACTTCTATTGATACAGCCCAAAATCGCATTGGCCTTTTTAGCTGCCGCATCACACTGTTGGCTCATGTTCAACTTGTGGTCTACTAGGACTCCTAGATCCCTTTCGCATGTAGTCTCATTCAGCCAGGTCTCTCCCATCCTATATTTATGCATTTCATTTTTCCGCCCTAAATGCAGTACTTTACATTTCTCCGTATTGAATTTCATTTTGTTAGCTTTGGCCCAGCTCTCCAGTCTATCCAGGTCATTCTGAATTTTGATCCTGTCCTCTAGGGTATTAGCTACTCCTCCCAATTTGGTGTCATCTGCAAATTTGATAAGTATGCCCCTAATTCCCTCATCTAAGTCATTGATGAAGATGTTGAATAGCACTGGGCCCAGGACAGAACCCTGTGGCACCCCACTGGTCACATCTTTCCAAGACGAAGAGGAGCCACTGCTGAGCACCCTTTGGGTTCGGCCGGTCAACCAATTACAAATCCATTGAACAGTTAACTTGTCTAGCCCACATTCTACAAGCTTGTTTGCAAGAATGTCGTGGGGAACCTTGTCAAAGGCCTTACTGAAATCAAGGTATGCGATGGCCACAGCATTCCCTTCATCTACCAAGCTGGTAACTTTATCAAAAAAAGAGATCAGATTAGTCTGGCATGACTTGTTTCTCTGAAACCCATGTTGACTTTTTGTGATTATGGCATTGCCTTCTAAATGTTCACAGACTCTCTGTTTAATGATCTGTTCTAGAATCTTCCCTGGTATTGATGTCAGACTAACTGGACGATAATTGTTGGGATCCTCTTTTTTCCCCTTTTTGAAGATGGGAACAATGTTTGCCCTCCTCCAGTCTGCTGGGACTTCTCCTGTTCTCCAGGAGTTCTCAAAGATTATTGCCAATGGCTCTGAGATTATATTTGCCAGCTCTTTTAATACTCTTGGATGTAGTTCATCTGGTCCTGGAGATTTAAATTCATTTAGATTAAGAAGGTATTCCTGTACTACCTCTTTACTTATTTTGAGCTGGATTTCCCCTAGTGTGTCCTCTGTTCCATTCTCCTCAGGTTGGTCCTCCTTTTCCTTTTCTGAAAACACTGAGGCAAAGAAGGTGTTGAGTAATTCTGCCTTTTCTCTGTCCCCTGTTAGCATTTTGCCATCTTCTCCACGTAGCGGCCCTATCATTTCCTTCTTCCTCCTTTTGCTGCGGACATACCCAAAAAAACCCTTTTTATTGTTCTTAACCTCCCTAGCAAGCCTGAGCTCATTCTGCGCTTTAGCTTTTCTGACTTTACTCCTACACGTGTTCGCTATCTGTTTTAATTCTTCTTTGGTGATTTCCCCCCTTTTCCATTTCCTATACATGTTCCGTTTAAAACTTAGCTCCATTGAAAGTTCTTTAGTCATCCATCCTGGTTTCTTGAGACACCTCCCATTTTTCTTCCTCAATGGTACTGTTTGAAATTGTGCCTTCAGTATCTCCCTTTTGAGACAGTCCCATCCGTCTTGAGGTCTCTTCTCTTTTAGTATTCCTGACCATGGGATCATCCCCAGTATTTCCCTGAGTTTATTGAAATCAGCTCTCCTAAAGTCAAGAATGCGTGTCTGACTATGCCTGGCTTCTCCTTTCCATTGTATAACAAACTCCAGGAGAACATGATCACTCTCACCTAAGGATCCCACCACTTGCACCGCATTAACCAGGTCGTCTCTGTTGGTTAGGATCAGATCTAAAATAGCTGACCCCCTTGTTGCCTCTTCCACCTTTTGGACCATGAAATTGTCTTCCAGGCATGTAAGGAATTTGCTAGACCTTGTAGTTTTGGCTGAGTTAGATTGCCAGCAAATATCAGGATAGTTGAAGTCACCCATCACTACTACATCTCTCCTTTCTGCATGTATGTTCATCTGTTCTAGAAAGGCAACATCCAATTCCTCCGTCTGATTTGGGGGTCTGTAGTAGAGTCCCACAATAACATCCCTGTTGTTTCCCTCCCCTTTAATTTTTATCCAGATGCTCTCCACCTGGCTTCCAGTATTGATGTCGTGGATCACTTCACTGGTGTAAATATCCCTGACATATAATGCTATTCCTCCTCCTTTCCTGTTTGGCCTGTTTCTCCTATAAAGGTTATACCCCTCTATTCCTACATTCCAATCATGAGACTCGTCCCACCAGGTTTCAGTAATGCCTATTATATCGTATTTGTTTTGTAGTGCAAGGAGTTCAAGTTCATCTTGCTTATTTCCCATGCTCTGTGCATTAGTGTAGAGACATCTGAGACCATGTGTTCCCTTTACTTGCTCCCTGTGCAAGTTTTTTTGCCTCCCACTGTTGGGTCCTTGCGCTGTTTGCCTTGTTCCCTCTGTGACAGTTTGACTATTTTCTCCAGCCCTTTTGCCTTCCAGAATACTGTCTCCCTCCCCCATTTGACTCAGTTTAAAGCCCTCCTGATCAAATTCTTGAGACTGTTGGCAAAAATGTTTCTTCCAACTGTTGTAAGATGCACCCCATCTCCAAATCGTGGAGACAAATGAACGATGCTACAATGGTGAGTTAATGCGCTATTTTCCACAATTAATTCTCCCATCTAGCTGACACCTAACAGTTACAGATGTTAAAACATTAGGTAAATATGTTTTTGCATTTTGGACAAGGCCTATAACTCTGAGACTGAATTTGTTTGTGTCACTGATCTTGCATTGTTTCTATTGGACTGGCTGTTTATACCTTTAATGCTCACCATGCCAACGCTAGTGTTTTCCCTGAAATATTCTGCAACAAATTCATATTGTTCTACAGTAGCCTCTAAGCTAGCCTTTCCAGTTTACTGAGTATGCTTAGTATATTTTGCTGCTGATAAATCATTGTACAAACATTTCTCTGAAGCTGTTGTAAGTAAACTGTAAATGAACATTCAGGTCAAAAACGGGATGCTGTGATTATATTGACTCAGAAAACATTTAACTTCCATAGAATGCAGTCTATTGTTTGGGGGAATGTTGCAGCAGTGCCTAAATTTTTATGGAAAGAAAAGGTGAACGTTGATTCAAGGATAATAACTTAATCATATCACAACAGCTGATATGTGATAGACAACTGAAGTTAAATATTCCAACTTTGTGAGCTCCTGCGTTCTACAGGTTTCACAGTAGGAGATGTCCTACACTCCCGAAGCTTCATTTTTCCTATACAAGGAGTGTTTTAGGCATTTGCATAATTTTTAGAAGATAATGTATATTATTATATCCTGGCTCAAATTTGTTGCAAATTATTCTATAAACAGATCAACCAACCAACCAACCATAATCTACATTTCAGTATATTTTGTATTTTCAACAACTTTCTTCTATTTTAATAAGTTAGCTTCATTTGTTTAACAAAACTGTGTTCATTCTGATTTATTATGCTCCTCTTCAATCTTGCCTGATATCATCCCTCTGACCATAGTAAAAGCTCTAACAAATTATCCAAAGCTGACTTCAAATTCACAAATGGATATAAAAATACATGTATATCTCATTAACAAAGTAGATGTGTTCGTGGACATTACTTCTTTAATAGAAAATTTGATACCAGAGCCAGAAATAACAGGGAAAGAAAAGGGATAGGTTCCTGCACCACAAAAAAAGAAGAGCAGTTCAACATGCTCCAGCAAACTTTTTATCCAAAGTAAAAATATGCACATGTGACATGAAAAAAACAGGTCATGCAAATCTGGCATAAATAAAAAAAATATTTTGAACCTTCTAGAAACCACTTGAACGCTTCTTCTAAAATGCTTCCAGGGACAACTTTTTCTTCCACCAGTCCCCACTTTTCTTAGGTGTTCCACTTCGATGACTAGATAATAGAATCATAGTATCATAGAGTTGGAAGAGACTACAAAGGCCATGTAGTCTAACCCCTGCCACGCAGGAGTACCCAATCAAAGCATTCCTGACAAATGGCCACCCAGCCTCTGTTTAAAAACCTCCAAAGAAGGAAACTCCATGACACTCTGAGGCAGCACATTCCACTGCCGAACAGCTCTTACAGTCAGGAAGTTTTTCCTAATGTTTAGGTGGAACCTCTGTTCCTGTACTTTGAATCCATTGCTCCCTGTTCTAGTCTCTGGAGCAGCAGAAAACAAGCTTGCTCCATCCTCAGTATGACATCCCTTCAAATATTTAAACATGGCTATCATATCACCTCTTAATCTTCTCTTGTCCAGGATAAACATACCCAGCTCTCTATGCAGCTCCTCATAGGGCATAGCTTCCAGGCCTTCCACCATTTTGGTCACCTGCCTCTGGACACATTCCAGCCTGTCAATATCCTTCTTGAATTGTGGTATCCAGAACTGGACACAGGATGTGTGCTTCTTCAACATACTGGGGTTATCTGAAGTGGGCTTGTCTGCTTTCACCTTTTCTCTCTGTTCTGCTGTTCACAAGCACTCAGTAACAGATTTTCCTTGGTTTTTTTCCAGGCTGCGAGGCCTTGTTCTGGAATACTAAAAAAACCAAGGAAAATTTATGGATGCCGGCCGTGAAAGCTTTCGACTCAGTAACAGATTCTGGAGACAGCTGCTGTTTACTTTGGCTGTTGTAGGCAGGTACATGCAGCTGTGGGCAGATCAGGTAGAGTAGAATCCTGCTCTTTACCAGCTCAAGCTTTATTGCATTATTTATCCCAGAAGCACTACTGTACCCTTACGCCTGAAGTCCTTGTTTGTGCAGTCTTCTTTCAATATCCTTCCAGTGCTGATCTTGCTAAAAAAACAAAAACAAAAACCCCACACATATGCACCCCCCCCTTCCAGCTAGAGAGAGGGCAAGGATGGCTGGGTGGGCAGAAGAAAACTTTATAAAAAGGTTCTTTGTCTGAGAGCTTCCTAACTGATGTATGCCTGTAAAACACTTTCTTGGCTGTTTTAGGTTCTAGGCATCTACGCTCTAATTTTTTTTTTTTTTTTTTTTTAATATCAGGAGAGTGCTGTCATTTTGGGGCCTCATTTTCAGTTTATGTTGCAATTACGTCAAGAGTAGTTGATGTTTTATAGCAGAGGTGGGCAACTGGGACCAGCATCACCCTTGCAGATTGCACACCTCCCTCCCCCCAAATGCACCAAAATACCTTCTTTTCCCTTCATGTGTATTTGCATGCATTTGGGGACTTTGGGCACACTTTTCAGCCAGTTTTTGCCTGAAAAAGGCCAGTTTTTAAAAAATGGGTGGGTTTGGTGGGCTTCTGGAGACAATAAAATGGAATCAAAGCCATGTAGGGTTTTGATTGTCCTCACCAGCACCTTGAATTCAGACCAGAAATGTATTGGCAGCCAATGCAATACCTTTGGAATTGGTGTAGTGTGACTCCCATAAAGCATGCAGGCAGCAGTGTAGTTGCTGTGTATTGCATTAGTTGATTTCAGATTCAGCCCCACACAGAGTGCACTGCAATAGCCTAACTGGGAAGTTCCAAGGCATGAATTACTATAGCCAGTTTATCTAGAATAGGCTTGACTTAGTGTTCCAAGCCATGGAATCCACTTGGGCCTCCAGTGACAAAGAAAGATTATATCTTCCAGGCCACACATCTGCTCCTTCAGGGGAAATGAAACTCCATCTAGGCCAGGTCATTCACCCAGTTTCCATATCTGGGGACCCTCAATCCACAGAATCACCATCTTATTGGGATACAGCATTGATTCTTATCCAGCCCATTACAGAATCCAGCACTCCATGGTTTCACACGACACTGATGACAAAGAGAAGTAGAGATGGGTGTCCATATTGATTTCACTCCCAAACCCCTTATGACTTCACCTAAAGGTTTTATGTAGGTATTAAACAGTGTGGGGGATAGTGTGGTTCCCTACAGTTTTAAAGGCGTGAGTCTGATTTCTGTTACATTCTGCAATTGGTTCTGCAGGTAGAAACACAACTACTGTTAACATGTTGTCTTCTGCTCCCATCTTAGAGCCAGTTTAATAGGGTACCATGTTTAGTAGAGCCAAAAGACACTAAAAGACCCAAGAAGATCAAAATTCTTTGCTTTATACAATTGACATGTACTATATAAATGCCACTTTGGGTCCCATGTGGGAGAAAAGTGAGATATTAAGTAAGTGTGTGTGTGTGTGTGTGTGTGTGTGATGAACATTGTATAGCATTTGCCTGTCATTAAATTAGCAATTGAAGTACAGGTTGAATCTCATTTATACAGAATTCCAAAATCTGAAATATTCCAAAATCCAAAATTGTTGAAATGAGTGTCTGAGATAGTGACACCTTTACTTTCTGATGGTTTAATGTACACAAACTTTGTTTCATGCACACAATGATTAAAAATACTGTGTATGCAATTACATTCAGGCTATGTGTATAAAGTGTATATGAAACATAAATGAATTTTGTGTTTAAATTTGGGTCCCATCTCCAAGATATCTCATTATGTATATGCAAGTATTCCAAAATTTGAAAATCCAAAATACCTCTGGTTCCAAGCATTGCAGATAAGGGAGACTCAACCTGGATTGTGAAATTCACATTTAGTCTATTTTTGGATTTTGTTTTATTGATTCATTGTCACCTTGGATTTCATGATATCAAAGTGATAGAAGCACAATGGTGAAAGATTTGTCATTGTGACCCATGATTTATGTAACTCCCAGACAAAAACACAGGTAGCCAACACCAAGTCCATGGAAGTTAGGAATTAAGATCGCCTAGAATGGCTTGATTTAATCCCTCATTCTTTTCCCATCTGTGCATTTTCATCATGATACAGTGTGAAAGTCTGTGATAACCAAGAATCTTGATTTGATACTTTTGAGCCAGTAGGTGATTAATCACTCACTACAACTGGAAAGATCACTCTTCCTCAACCTCTTCAGATAGTTAACAACAACTGAAAGAACTGTTTGAGGAAATAATGAGAGAATACTTGCTTTGTCTTTTCATCTTTCACATAAGCTGTAAAATCCGTACACTGTATACTTTTTCAGAAAGCAATATTTTGATTGCATTGCTCAGGCAAAGTTCATGAACTAGCCACACAGTAGGTGGCTGTGTATAAAACCTGGAAGAGGTATTTCTTCCCTGCCCTTTGTGAGAGTAAATTAAGACAATACCTATTAACTTTTTTACTTGCACTTTTAGAAGTAAAACTTGAAGTTATCAGTCTACCCATTAGAAAGCAACACAGCAGACAATAGAAAGAGAGAATCTATCAGGGAATCCTTAACTGTATGTCTCTGTTTTTAATGTTTCCTAGAAGCACATAGCCACTTGGTTGCACATTTCTCCACTTCTAACACCAAGAGATCCTAAACATGACAGACTTCAGAAGCATAGCTTAACCAATAGGCATTACATGAACTGAACCTTTCAGGAAAACTAGTCTTATTCACTTATAAATGCACAGAAACTGGAAATGTCACCATACCAGATGCAGAAATATTTATTTGAATTTATCCATACTCTTTATATGGTAAGGTATGCCCTTCTTTTGGAAATAGTATTTAGTGCTCTCTCTGTATACCAAATTAAGCTGAACACTATCAAAACCGAAGCATCTGCATTTTGAGAATTCTGAAGAAAACTTCCCTGATGAAATGATGGCCAGAATTGAATTATAACATTTCTTATAGTGAACAAATAAGGCTCCTTTGAAGAAAATGGAAATCTAGCTCTCCATATTCCTTTCAACCATCACTGCTTTCAGACAAAATTAGACATATGAAATCCAAATATTGATTCATATTTAGTATTACACAAGAACTTTACACTGAATCTACATTGACTCAGCTTCTCTTAGCTACTTGTCTTTTCTCCACCTTTCCATCCCCTCCCCATTTTTCAAGGAAGTGGGAGCATCTTAAAATGCCTTGGTGTATTTCACTACCATGAGGTAAAATGTTTATGGTCAGCCTACAAACTCTCATCGTGACTCCCTCAAGACTTATAAAGAAGGGCAGAAATTCTTTTATTAAGAATGAAGGGAATGATCAGACATCCCTCTGAATAGTAATCCCTCCCTCCCTCACTTAAGAATATGTATCCCCACATATGGATGTGTTTCATCTGAATGTATTAATGTAATATTTCCCTTCCCCTGCACTTTAGGGGAACCAGATAAAACACCCAAATTGCTTTTCGTGTCTCTCATATGACCGTTGTGTGCATGGCGAACGTCCTCCCCATTTCCCCCTCAGAGCCTGAAGTAGAGCTGTCAATAATGCAGACCTCAAATTGTTGTTGGACTGTATGTAACTCCCACTGTTCCTCACTTTTGGTTGTCCTGTCTAGGCTTGCTGGGACTAGTAGTCCAACAATGTCCAAGAGTCACATGATTCACAGGCTTGGCCTACAGAATAGAAAGAAACTCATCTCATGGTTACCAGTCATGTAGCATGTTTTGCCTGCAAATAAGATAGATTCACAATGCTATAGATCAGGGCTAGGCAACTGGGGATGTCCAAACACTTCTGGGGTGCAACTCTCATAGTCCCTCAGCATTGGATATATTGAGTAAGGCAGATGGGTGTTGAAGGCCAAAAATATATAGAAGGCCACATTTCCCTCCCTCCTGCTGTAAACAAACTATCAGTGACACCTAAGCTGTTGCTAAAAAGCAAGGACCAATAATTTAGTGGTACAGCATGTGCTTTGCAGAGTCCCAGGTTCAGTCCCTAGTGTCTTCAAAAACAGTAAGAACCACGCTTAATCAGATTCAATACTATTGGGCTAAATGGTTCAGTGGTCGGACTCAGCATAAGATGCCTTCCTATGTTCATTTGATTGGATATTGCTTATTCCCCCAAAATATTGGGGAATGAAAGTGTCACCTGTAAAGCTTTTCTATTATTGTAGTATGACTCCATTTCCATCCCTATTCACAGCATTTGCTTTGTTGGGACTTTGATAACCAGAAATACCTAACAACTTTTAAGAATATGTCTTGCCTTTAAATTACTGGACTTTCTATTAAAATTTGTTTGTGTGTATATGGCCTTAGTTATACCCTAGTGATAATTGATCTAGTAGTCAGTTGACTTTCCTGATAACTTATAACTATACCGTACATGTCAGTTCCTGAAAAAGCCCTTTCTGTACAAATGAATTTTCCTGACTAGAGTAATAACTGGGATTACTGAAGGGTTTAAAACAACTGTGATGTGTGCAATCAGTCTTAAATACCTAAATAAACTTTGTAAGTTCTCAGTTGGATCACACACAACCTCCTTTATACATTGCAATTAGTCTTAATTCTACACAAACCTTAATCCCTAAGGCAGACTTAGTTTGCACACCCACCGTCACAAAATCCAGTGACTTTACTGTGCCCTTTATTCAGATATTCCATAGCTTATATGCCAATTAAAGACAATATCTCCACCTTGTGAGTTGGGAACCTTACTTTCTTCAATTTCAGAATTTCTTCTGTCTCTGCTGTGGGGAAGCTCGCCTCAGTTATGAAACACTCTGCAGAATCCCTTTACATTCCTAATACTTTGTTGGATTGGGCTGAGGAGTATGATGGAACCTGGCTAGAGAGGACAAAAGTTAGGGTTGATGGCTCACACAGTGCCAAATAACAAGTTGTGCACGTGTCTGTATGTTTAAAAAATGTGTCAATCTTCCCTGCTTTATGTTCTCATCAGGAAACATTACGCAGCCTTTCTAGACCAGGGATGGGAATTATGCAGCCTTCAGATGCTTTTGAGCTGCAACTCCCAGTAGCCTAGGCCAACATAGCCACTGGTGAGGGACACTGTGAGTTGGAGCTCAGCAACATTTGAAGCACTGAACAATTTCTACTTCTGTTGTAGACCAAAAAGGTCTGAAGAAAATGTTGTCAAATCTTCAAACAACTAATAATTTGATTTAGCCTCAAGGTGGTGAGAAAAACTTTTGAGATTAGGAAAAGAACCCTGACTGTTCACATATGATTCACATATCACAATACTGCTCATATGTTCAAACTTTCCCACTCCAACTGAGGGAGCACCTATGCAAGAATACACACACTCTGAAGCAGCCAAGTATGGCTAGCTGGTCAGAAAGCAGGAAAATCATGGTGCTGAATATATAATTTCTTAATGATTAATAGGAGGCACAGATGCACATATATATTTTTTGTAAATCTTTGGCTTATGGCTTGCTTATAATTACAGGCACACCTCAGTTAACAAAGCCTCTGACAAAAAAACACCTCCTTTTTACAAAGTCTTTTTATGCTCACCCAAAGCATAATGCTCATGCAAAGTCTTTTTATGCTTCCACCCGAGCTGGAAGTTTTTAATAGTGATAGCACTGGGAGGATGGTGAAGAAGGGCTGGAAGAACACTGACTTTAAGTGTCAAGTTGTAGCAATGTGTCTGCAGTAAGCAGTGCAATAGAAGCTTGACCTGGGTAAGAATGGGATTCTGCTCTAGCCAATCCTGTTGTAACTCTGACTGCCTGAATACAACAGGGAAGGTAAACAGCAGCTGCCTCCAAGAATCCCTTATGGAACATTTGTGGGCACCAAAACAAAGAAAAGGATACAGATAGGCCTGCCTCACCAGCTAACCCCCATCGTGTTAGATAAGCGCAGATCTATAAGTTGATGGATAATGAAAGAAAAATAAATCATCCCATGTATTTTGGAAGAGGCTTTCAAGTGGTCTCTTGAAGGTTCAAAATGTTTTTCTTTACTTAAGCAAGGTTTACTTGACCAAGTTGTTTCATTTCACACATGTACTGTATATTGTTACTTTTGGATATAACGTTTGCAGAAACATGTTCAACTGTTCTTGCTTTTCATGGCATAAGAACCTATCCATATTATTTCAGTGTTATTTCTGCTACTGGTACCATACATTCTGTTAAAAAGTAACATGCAGAACATATTAACTTCATTTATGGAGGTACAGTATGCAGCCGTCCCTTCCTTTTCACAGCTTTTCCTTTCACAGTTTTGTGTATTTGTGCAGTCCCACCCAGCCTCGGCTCTTCCCCTGGGGAGGGGAAAGTATGTGTGTGTGTGTTGGAGGAGGGGGGCGGGCAGGTGGGGGCGTGCGGCAATGTGGCGGTGCAGCAATGGCGGCAGGTCTCTCCTGCCCCCACTGCGGCTTTGCCTGGCCTCTCCTCCCCGGGACTACGGCGGCAGTGGCAGCAGCAGCACCACCACCAGCTGCCCCCCATCCACTCACCAGGTAGGTGGGTGGGCATGCGGTGGCATGAGGTGGTGCGGCGATGGTGGTGTGGCTCTCCTGCCCCCGCGGCAGCTTTGGCTGGCCTCCCCCTCCCTGGGACTGCAGGAGCCACTCAGCCCTGCCTCCCACCTAGCATCGGCTCTTCCCCTGGGGAGGGGAGGAGGGGAGGAGGGGAAAGTGTTTGTGTGTGTGTGCTGGAGGAAGAGGGTGGGCAGGCAGGGGTACATGGCAGTGCGGTTTTTACTTTTTACTTTATTTGTGGGGTGTGTGTTTTTTTTTGCAGTGGTGCTCCACCCCAACCCCGCAAATGGGAAGGGACAACTGTATTATACTATATTATATTTTTATTTATAGTCTACTTTTCTCCTAAATGGGAGTCAAAGCAGGTTACTATAAATTAAGACAGAGCAGTTAAAACAATATGAAGTACAAAATTTTTAAAAGCATTAACTGGTACATTCAATTAAAACATTATTTTAAAAACATTAAAATTTAAAACAATTAAACACTTAAAATACACAATGTATATTAAAACAGCCCACCTAATTAAGTAATTTATTATTATAATTATTAATGTATATCAATTGTGTCCCCCACCTTCTTTTATCAGCCCCTGAAGAAAGCCATATAAATGTTTCCTGGCTGAAATGTGCTGGGCTAATTTGTAGAATAATCCTTTTCAAAAACATCCTGAGATTCTGGAGCTTTTCACACGGGGAAAATATTCCCCGGAGAAATTTGGACGGAAATATTTCTTTACCGGAAGCAGCGCCGCAGTTCGCACGCCCATTTGCCTCTCCCGATATGCCGTCGTCATCACGCTGGGTTATTTCTTCCCTCTTCCAGAATATTTTACTAATGGGAGTTCGCCATTAATAAAATATTCTGGAAGAGGGAAGAAATAACCCAGCGTGACGACGACGGCATATCGGGAGAGGCAAATGTGCGTACGAACTGCGGTGCTGCTTCCGGTAAAGAAATCTTTCTGTCCTGATTTCTCCGGGGAATATTTTCCCCGTGTGAAAATCTCCTCTGTCTCTCCTTCAAATCTGGTGTAAATAGCAACCAGTAAGCTAGCAACACAAGCCTATAGAAAGCTAACCTGCCTTACAACAATAGCTATAGTTACATTTTTATGGACAGTCTGTAAGAAAGTCACAGCTCTGTGAGCTTAAGAGACAGTCCCATTGAGGAGCATCATGAAAAAGGTAGAGACATTTGACTGAAGGACCTCTGTGCAGGTGACAACAAAGCAAAGAAAACAAGGAAGCAGACAGCAAATTTAAAGTTAAAACGCAAGACAAAGGACATTATCACACCAGCATGCTGTCCTGCAGCAATCACTCTAGTTTAAGTATGGAAGCATACCGGTTTGGCACAATTTATTATCGCACTTCCTCTGCAATAGCACTTTGGCACTGCTTTGGCGATCCATGGCCACACAATCTGTTTTCTGCACCACTGCCATAATGCCTCCTTCTGACCCCTGTATGCCCTATCCTGTGCATGCATGCATGCCTTTTGCACTATTTTATTTTATTTAGTGCAATTGAAAAATTATGGCAATACTGGAATAAAAAAAGAAAAGAAAAGAAAACAGCCTGCTCAGGAATAGTGAGGGAGAGGTGGAGAGAAGCAGAATATCACACCAACTTACACCGTGTAACTGCCCAAGAAGTGTAACTGCAGTGGGAGGCACTTATCACACAAACATCCATTTTGGAAAAACAGCATAATTGGGAGGCATTGATGGGTTTTCCCATCAGTGAAAAGGAGCATTCTAGGAATGGATTGCATGAAAAGCAGCTACAGGACAGACATGTAGTATGTGGGGAAATAATTATTGTAATGTAAAAGCAATCTTGTGTACCCCATTCACATCCTAAGATAAGTCTAGGATTTTTTCCTGCATGCTTCTGTTCTCCCAAACTCCCTTTCTCTTATTTCACTGGGCACTTCCAGCCAACTGGAGTGCTGGGTCATTCAACACATGTCCTAATTTAAATTTTATTGCTCTTTGAGAGATTCTTTTAAGTTAGAGTCTCCATGAGGCTGTAGCCATCTTATCTTTGTCTTTGCCATCTTATGTAACCATGCTGCTGCTATGAAGCCATGCCATGATGTTTGCTTTTCAAATCACCATGCAGCCTATACCGCTAAAGGCTGGATGAGTCTTTCTACCCTAAATCCTCCTAGTTAGTTAGGAACTCTTTTTAAAGTTTGTTTTAGTATGTAGATTGAGATTGATATACCTTCAGTAAACTTTTGATTTGCATTTTTAAACTGACTCCTTTGTTTTTGTAATGAGTCTAATTCAATGGCTGATCAGATCAGACCACAGACCTCAGAATACACTTTTAAATGTTAATTGAGCTTGTCTCAGCATTCTTAAGCCACTCTGCATGAATTTGAAAGTAAATGATTTTTAACTCCTTTTTAAAAGAAGATATTTTTATTGCTTTTTAAAAGGACTAGATCCTGGAATTTTAATATATTTTTATTTTTTAGACTCATTCCTCCTACATTAAAGGTTATGGGCCCAGTTTGCAGACTTAAAAGCTCAATTTAATTTTTGTTTTTGCAAAAGTTTTGTTTTTCTTTTTATCTCATCACCTCAGTTCCTGTTTTTTTTTTGTCTCTCTCAGCTCTGCTTAAGACAAAGGCAATAAAGCAATTACGGCTGAAGTGCCTGGCCTCAGCTCTCTTTTAAGCTTGGAGAAACTGTATGGTCTGAATTATAGAAGATGGCCTTTCTCTTTTGAAACATATTTAAAGGCCATGGGACTTATTGATGTTTTACATAAACAAAGACCCCCTCAGGGAGAGAAAGGAATGATTTTGATAGAGATGATCAAAAGGTCTTAGCCTACACAATTTTAACAGTTGATCAAGGATTAGCTTCTGAAATCAAGGATGAGAGAATAGCAAAAGCTGCTTGGGACACTTTGAAAGATCTATGTGATGTTCCATCTATGGGAAATAAAATTGCATTGATGATGAAATTTGTAAACATGAAACTGGTGAATCCCAAATTTTTAGATGAACACATTAATAATTTCAGAGCTACATTGGCAGAATTACAATCTCCTGGAGAAGAGATTCCAAAGGGTATGCAAGTTGGGATTTTTTTTAGCAAGCTTACCAAATTTTTACAATCCCATCATAAACACTTTGCAATTAAAGAATGATTTAACTCTACCAGAAGCCTATATTCAAAGAAGAGAATTTCAACATAGGCAAAATTTGATGCAAAATGATAAGTTTGAATCCAGAAATTCTAACTTTAACTAACAAGTTAATTTGGCTGAAAAAGAAAAGCAGCATTTAAAAAGGAATGCTACCCACTTCAAACCCCCCTCCTCTTCTGAGCCAAATGGGGTGCAATTCAAGGCTTCAAAGGGAAAGGGACAGTCGTTCTCACAGCAAGGGATGACTGGCCAGAGGCAAGAGAATGCAAAAGGCCATAGAGATAGAGAAGCTAGTGCTAAGCAGAAATTTAACATTGGATTGGCTTATGAAAAAGTAATGCAAGCTTCTGGAAATGAATATAAAGATGCCTTCATAATAGACAGCAGAGCTAGCAACACATTTATTAATAAAAGGGAATATTTCCAAGATTTTAATGAAGAAGTAAAATCCCCTGTGTTTCTTGCAAATGGAGATTCTGTTACAGTGCAAGAAATTGGAACTGTGTGTCTTCCTATGAGATTGGGAGATAAGACAGAAATATTAAGAATTGTGGACGCTGTTTATACTCCCGACCTCAAGAGCTCCCTCTATTCAGTAAAAATGAGCACATCTAGAGGCAACAGAGTACTTTTCAAAAAGAATGCATGTTATGGTCTTCATGGCAAACATGTGATTTTTAAAGGCACTCTAAAGGATGATGGCCTTTATCACATGGAGATCAGTGATTCAAATGCCAATGTTGCCACTGAATGTAAACACAAAGACTGCATCAATTTATGGCATAAAAGGTTTGCTCATCGAAACATTGAATGCATAAAGAAATTGGCTAATCAAGAGCTAGCAAGAAACTTTCATTTCAAGAACTGTCATGTGAATGAAAGGTTGTGGAATACATTAAAGTTAAGGCTACTGCACCTTCACACAAGCCTCTCACAGAAAGACAATCTACTAAACCTCTTGAGTTGATCCATTCTGTTCTCTATGGGCCATTTAGACAGAAATCAGTTGGTGGAAACCTCTACAGTTGTCCCTTTACATTCGTGGCTTTGACTTTCGCGGTTTTATGTATTCGCGGAAATTCCTTCCCCACCCTGCTCTCCCCAACACAGCCTCTGAGCATTTAAGGAGGAAAACGTCCTGCACACATACACACACAGGGAAGATCCCAGCAAGCAAGCAACCCCCACACCAGCCTCAGAGGGTCTAAGGCCAAGCAAGGTCCCCCCTTGCCACTCCCCTCTCTGTGTTTTAACAAACTTAATGGCTTCTTTAAAACTCACATTTCGCCTCATGTCTCCTCATGGCCCAAAGTTTTCCCAGCAACCCAGCCTCTGAGCATTTAAGGAGGAAAGCTTGCGTGCTTACAGTATCGGGCTGTGCTTTCTTTGAGCCAGCAGGAAGCTTTCCTCCTTAAATGCTCAGAGGCTGGGTCTGGTTGCTTGCTGGGAGATCCCACCCGCACCTTCCCTGTGTGTGAATGTGTGTAGGAAAGGTTCAAAATGTGAGTTTTAAAGAAGCAATTCAGTTTGTCGCTGTGCTTTACTTTGGGCCATGAGGAGACATGGGGCGAAATGTGAGTTTTAAAGAAGCCATTCAGTTTGTTAAAACACACTGAGGGGAGTGGCAAGGGGGGGACTTTGCTTGCGTGCTCACAGCATGGGGCTGTGATTTTCTTTCCTCCTTAAATGCTCAGAGGCTGGGTCAGTTTCCGTGTGTGTGTGTGTGTGTGTGTTTAGGAAGGCTGCTTTTATCCATGGTTTTTTTCACTTTCGTGGGGGTCTTGTTCCTGTAACCCCCACGAATGTGAAGGGATGACTGTATTTCTTGACACTCACAGATGATTTCAGTAAATATTGCCATTGCTACCTCCTAAGGGAGAAAAGTCAAGCTTTTGAAAAAGTTCAAAGAGTACTTTAATTATGTCACTAATAAATTCAATTATAAAATTCAAAATCTGAGGATGGATAATGGCTCTGAATTTGTCAATACTCAATTTGATGAGTTCTTAAAGGAACATGGCATCAGACACCAGACTACTGGGATTTATAGTCCTCAACAAAATGGTTTATCGGAGAGGATGAACCGCACCTTAAAGGAAATGGCAGATGCAATGCTTTTACAGGCTAACATGTCTAAAGCTTATTGGTCTGAGGCAATTCTCACAGCCACATACTTATACAATAGACTTCCAACCAGATCCAGAGATGTTACTCCATTTGAATTGTGGCATGGTGTGAAACCCAGACTCAACCATCTCAGGGTTTTTGGATCAAAAGCTTATACATACATTCCTAAACAGAAAAGAGACAAACTGGACTGTAGAAGTGAAGAGGGAATTTTTATTGGCTATGCCAAAGGTGCTTACAAAATCCTAAACCCTGATGGATGCACAATGAGAATAACAAGTGCTGTTTATGTTGATGAAAGACCTCAATTTAATTCTAATCCAAACAAAGATTTCTATTCAGATGTGTTTGCAGTGGAAGAAGACCCTGACCCTGATTCTCAGCGGCAGCCACAGTGTGTGCAGCTCTTTCACCCTCCTGCAAGTGCTTCACATCCAGAAGGGTCTCCCTTAGCCCACAACTTACCAGAGGATGGAGGACCGGACGGCACGCCACAAGCAGAGCCAGGAACTCAAGTCCAGGTGAGACAATCTGCGAGGGGGAACAAGGGCGTGCCTCCTTTGAGATTCTCCTATCTAGCCACAGGGGAAAGCCTTCTGGAACCCTCTGATTGGCAGAAGATCAAAGGACTGCCAAAGTCTGATTCTGAGAAATGGGTGAAAGCAGCAATAGAGGAAATGGAATCTTTATATAAAAATAAAACTTGGACTTTGACAGAATTGCCAAAAGGCAAGAAGGCAATTGGCTGCAGATGGGTCTTTACAAAAAAGCAAAATGCAGATGGGGAGATTGAAAGATATAAAGCCAGACTTGTAGCTAAAGGTTACAATCAGCAATTTGGAGAAGACTTTCATGAAACTTTCTCCCCAGTAGTTACACACACAACTATTAGAACCTTGTTGGCTGTTGCAGCTTCCAAGAAAATGCATGTACAACACCTATATGTGAAAACAGCATTTATTTATGGAGATCTAGATGAGGAACTGTACATGGAACAGCCTTCAGGATTTGTAGTACCTGGAAAGGAGCATCTAGTATGTAAACTTGATAAAAGCTTGTATGGATTAAAACAAGCAGCCAAGAAATGGCAAGAAAAGCTAAATCAGCTCCTTATCAAAGAAAGATTTACTCCAGGCACTGTTGACCAATGTGTTTACAAAAGATTCAGAAACATAGATGGACTTACATTGCAAGTTATGTTGATGATTTGATTCTGTGCAGTCAAGACAAAGCAGATAGTGAAGAGATACTCCTGAATCTCCAGAAAGAAATAGATATTAAAAGTTTGGGAGACATCTCACACTATCTTGGAGTACAAATTGAAAGAGACCATGATGGAAACTTCTTTCTTAATCAAAAGCAAAAGATTATAGATCTTCTGGACTGTCTTGGCTTAAAAGATGCAAAAGATGCTCAAACTCCAATGGAAGTAGGTTTCTTAAAGAACAATGAGGCATCTGAACCTTTGAGAGACAGTGAAAAGTACAGAACTGCAGTTGGAAAACTTCTGTACATAGTGAATTTCACTAGACTTGATATTGCAAATGCTGTTGGCATCTTAATGTAGAATGGTTAATTCTCCTACTCTTCGAGATTTTACTGCAGTGAAAAGAATTTCAAGATATTTAAAATTGACCGCTTACTTCAAACTGATGCTGCCAGCATGTGACAAGCCACGACTGATTGGAGTGACGAGTCAAGAGATTGTAATATCCAAATACGTTACGATTTTGTGTAAAACCTAAAACTGGAGGTGACGCAGAGGAAGTGCTTTCTATCTTTTGTTTGTGATGTGTAATTTGTTGCTGTCTTTTGTTATTATGTGTTTTTATACAAGGTATCAAATTAAACAATAAGGAGTTACCATACGTGGATACAGACATTATACATGGATATTAGTTGGAAGGAGGAAAAATTTAAGATTATATAAATGTATAAATGTGGAAATGTGGTAATGTGGAAACAAAGGAAAATGTTTTATATTGTCGTTGAATAAAAATTATAATAATAATAATAAAAAGAAGGGATGCCATTTTATAGGGAGCCTGGTAGTGCAGTGGTTAAATGCCAGTACTGCAAGTCACCACATCATAAGTTCAATTCCAGAGGGCTCCAAGGTTCACTCAGCCTTCCATCCTTTCATAGGTTGGTAAAATGAGTACCCGGCTTGTGGGGGCAATTAGCTAATACACATTGGAAACTGCTTAATGTAGTGTAGATGGTAAATTGCTATCGCTTAATAATTTGTAAGCTGCCCTGATAGTCTTTGTGGCTGAAGAGCAGGGTATAAATGCCTAATTAATTAAATTAAATTAAACTACACCATTGCATATAATGGGATTTGAGCATCCATGGATTTTAGTCTCCATGGGGATGGGGTCCTGAAACCAAACCCAGCAGATACTGAGGGCCCAATGTATTTACATATATTAGAAGCATCAAACCAGACAAGAAGACAATTGGATGACATAGTTGGGAAGGATGTCTGACGGAAAACTACATATTTTGTTTTATACAAATCTGTTACAGAAAATTTAAGGCAGAAAACTAGAAAGTGATGAGACTGGGGAAGTAGGCCCCTCTAACTCTATAGAAAATTATTTTAGAGAATGGTATCTGAAGAAATAAGTCTTTGTTGTTGTCATCATCATTGTCACCACCACTACCATCACCCTTAGAACAATTCTAAACAGACAGACAATCTGAATAAAATTGCCACAAAAAGGACAACAATAGCGCAAATATAAAAATTGACACTATTTGGAACATACCTCATTATCTGATGATAGCTCACTAATTCCTAGATTCTTGGCTAAAATATGAATCACAAATAGATTTTCCTTGGGTTTTTTTCTGGGCTGTGAGGCTGTGTTCTGGAATAGTTTCTTTCTGACGTTTTGCCTGCATCTGTGGCTGGCATCTTCAGAGAATTCAATTACACAAATTTATGGTACATATACTCCCCTACAGGGGTTCACAGCATATAAACCCCAGACACACTCCTACCCAACCATTCTCTGAAGATGCCAGCCACAGATGCAGGCAAAACGTCAGAAAGAAACCATTCCAGAACACGGCCTCACAGCCCGGAAAAAACCCCCAAGGAAAATCTATGGATGCCAGCCATGAAAGCCTTCGACTTCACATTGAATCACAAATGTCACAAAACTCCATTAACACCTGGTAAACTGTGAACCAAGAATAATCATAACCGTAATCATACATAAAGATCTGTGACTATCTGACATAATAGTCATTGCATCCAGCAGTCACTCCTTACGGAGTTAAAATGGGAAAAAATGGTTGGTCTTCTAATGAAATATGTATGTTATTATTAAAATTAGTTTCCTTACTAGAGTATTGAACTTTTTTTTTTACACTAGCTGATCTGAGCCAGGAAATGAAATGGCATTAACCTGTCCCTATTAAATTGTTGGAAACCATTAAATATGGTTTCTATTAAATATATAGCATTGCAGAGATAAAATTAGTGTGGCTTTTACAAAAGGAAGTATTGTTTCACCAACCTTTTAGAAATCTTGGGAAATTTATAACAAGAAAGTGTGAACTGGCTGACACTGTATTTTAGGATTTCCAAAAGCCTTCTGATAAAATTTCGTACCAAAAATAAATGTATTATTAACTAGGTGAATGACATAAAAAGGTAAGTAAATGTAAAGTGATACACATGTGCACCCAGTGAGTTTTGAAGTGGCTGAGATTCCCCAGGGAAGAGATGTTGGTGTCACAGGGGATAGATCTAGCCACGCTGCATCCTCCACTGTGGAAGTAGCTCATTGTGTGGAAAGCTAATGTGCTTCATGAGAAACTGAAAAACTCACTATACAAGTAGAGCCAATTTCATGGTTCTCCATCCTGTTCCCTAGGGAATATACATGGGATGGAAACAAAGAATTTTCAAGAGAGATGGAAATGGTCTAAAAGAGGACAAGAGGATGAGACTAAGGCTGAATGATTTTCAGAACACAGTTCCTGGAACTGAAATGGCCATTGCTGGCTGGGGGATTCTGGGAAATGTAGTCCACAGAAGTAACTTTTTCAAGGCCTAATCCAGTCTAAGTCACCCTTTAGTCCCACTGAAATTGATGGGATAAATTTGCCGACTCAATGCTCTAAAATGGGAGTGACTCCACAGTGTAAAATGCAGGACAGCACACAAAGTGAAGCCCATAAGATGCATAGGGCTCCAACATCTTTTTTGTGACTCCCAAACCCCTGCAGGACTCCCAAGCCTCTGGGCTTCTATATTTTTTAAAGTAGAAAATCACACACATCCATCAACAAGACACCAGCACAGCAGTTTGGCTTAACTGTCCGCCATGACCTTGAACACCCTCCCCGTGGGCTAAAGTCAGTTAAAAAAACAAAGTGAAATCAAAACTGGAAGTGAGTTTTGATCACTTTTGGGTAACCCCGAATGGATTAGTGCAACCTGCAGGGGGGCAAAAATTGACACAGTTGTCCAGTCCCTGAATAAAACACGCCACTTTTGTCCTATACTCACCATTAGTTCAATAAGTATCATAGGTTTTTGAAATCCTAAAACCCTGTGATTCTGTTTGTCCAAGAGAAAAGACAGTTGAATACAAACACAGAACTTTCTTTCAAATTATCTGTAGTTCCTTGAAAAAAATGCCTCTAGCTGAAGACGATATTATGATGCTTCTAAGTGTTGATGCTCAACATGAAGAGTTAATTTGTTCATTCATGCAATAGGAAAGTACTTTTTAACAGGTAGTAGATAAGTTACCCCCCAATAAACTACATTAAAAACAAAGGATTATTAATAAGATAACATATTCAAATAAATGCTAAAAACTCACTAAAGTGAGAACTATTTGCTTCTGCAATTTAAAAGATATTATTTTTTAAAAAAATTGTGGGGGAGAAAACAAATATTTTCAAACCCAAACTGAGCTTATTTTTCATAAAGTGATTGTAGTGATGTAATGTTACAACCTAGAATTTCATTAACAGGACCTATTCTCATTTTAGAGCAACAATTAACATTTATACTACATTTGATAAGGTTCATTTCCTGGAAATGTATTTAGGCATCTTAACTGTTTTGCAGGAAGGTCAGGAGTAAACTGGTATTACCCATGAGGGCGAAAATGAACCAGCAGAGATAGTCACAAGCTCAGAACTGAGTCTGCTTCCTATTTAATAGACATTACCCTCTACAGAATACAATATGTACTTTAATGATATAATGTTTGCACTTTACGAAAAATCTCAGACTTTAGACCTATGTATAAAAGATACTCGTATGATCCTTTTCTGAGACACTGACCTGTATCCTCATTTAAAAATGAACAACCCATCTTTATGTAATTAAATCTTTGTTTTGATCTATTAGTATTCAGCAAAGTGCCATTTTATAAAACCTCATTCTGAATAGGCAATGCTGGAGGTAACCATCTGCAGCCTTAGAGCCCAAGCTTGAATTGATGAAAAGAGCTTTGTGTTTTCATTGCCAAGGTTGATTCTTCCAGTCATTAAGCATTCGCCTCAGATTGAATCAATGAAGCTGAAGCGCTTACACCCTCGTGTTAAATTCTCTTCCCCTCGTGGCTTCCTTTGCCAGCTATACACCAGAAAGGCTACTAGGTCTTAGCCACATTCTTCTCACAGCTGTGTTAAAAAAGAACATCAGAGCCTCTTTCCCCAAACCCATATGGGGAACTGGTCAGTTCCCTGTCTGAGGGTCACCTCACATTGTGGTGTGATTATTCAAAGATTCATTCTTGTTCTTGAACAGCACTGCTCAGATCATTCTGGGAAAGATTATACCCTCCAGTGGGCGCTGGAGAATGTCTTGGACATTGGTGTGAAATGCACACAATTCATGTGCTCAGAAGGCAGATTAGTTTTACTTTTTAAGATGATAACACCTATTAAACAGGCCGTCTAAATGTGATTTTTTTTCTTGAGTTACATGGCAGCATAATATATTTTTAAAAAATCATATGGATTTCTAAAGAGATCCCATTCAACAAAATTCAACAAAAGAAATGAAACTTATTCTGAAACACAACTCTTACCGGGATCTCATTGTCCTAAAGCTACAAGTATAAAAGGCACAGACTAGGATAGAAAAATGGCTCTGAACAGAATTATATCAATATAAAATTATGCCTGTCTTGTTTTATAGTAAGAATAAGACAGATACAGATATAGATATATATTCCTTTCTATCAAAATTCTGTTTGCTGGTTTTAAAAAAATATTATCCCATGTTAAAGCATAGTTTGTAATTTTGTCAATGAATAATAAATAGTTGCTGAAGGGGCATACTTAAATAAATATATTAAATAAATAATGCCATGCAAATTGCAAATACATTCTACAAGCATTTCTGCTGATGACTTTGCTAATTTTTCTGCTATTCTGTCTGCATGTGAAACACCACTTCATTTTTAATTCTTTATTTAATTAATTTACATTCCATCTTTCTTTCACAGAACTTATGCACTATGGCAGTGTACTTTGTTGTTGTTGGGTACCTTCAAGTTGTTTCTGACTTATAGCAACCCTGAGTCAAACCTAGCACTGGGTTTTCTTAGCTAGATTTGATCAGAGGGAGGTTGTCATAGTCCAATGCTTAGTCAACAGTGCACTAGGAACACTAAAAGGGCAATCCTAAGAATGCCTATTCAGATCTACTGAATTGAATGGGGCTAATCTGTGCTTAGGTCCATTCAGCAGTTCACCTACCTGGGAAGTATCATCTCCTCAGATGCCAAGATTGACAAAGAGATCAATCATAGATTAGCAAAGGCATATAGCGCATTTGGAAGACTTTACAAAAGAGTCTAGAGTAATAAACACCTGAGGTGAAGTGTGTATAGAGCCATTGTACACTGTCTATTCTCCTTTATGGGTCTGAAACATGGGTCACCTATTGCCACCACTTACGACTCCTCAAACGCTTCCATCAGCGCTGTATACGCAGAATCCTAAATATACACTGGACTGACTATGTGACGAATGTTGCTGTCCTTGAGCAAGCAGGAATCACCAGCACTGAGGCCATGATATTGAGAACACAGCTGCGCTGGGCAGGGCACATTTCTAGGATGGAGGACCATCGCTTCCCAAAAATAGTACTTTACGGTGAACTCGCCACGGGTCAGCGTAAGAGGGGCGCTCCAAAAAAGTGATACAAGGACTCCCTGAAACAACACCTCAGGCTCGGCCCAATTGATCACCAACAACGGTCCACCCTGGCCTCAAACCCTGGAGGCATGGAGACGCACTATCCACAATGTTGCAGCCTTATTTGAGAACTCACGCCGAACAAGTCTTGAAGTGAAATGACAACGCAGAAAGAATCACAACTCGGAAACATCACCCAAGGAGACCTTCTGCTGTGCTTCCTGCAACCGGACTTGTTTATGTTGGATTGGCCTTTTTAGTCATCAGCGCGCTTGCAGAAAGCGCGGGATGAGTCCTTCCTGAATCTTCGTTTGCGAAGAAAAGCCAGAGAGAGAGACCTGGTGAGCACCTGGATGGGAGACCTCTGCTATAGGTTATATTTCAGAGGTGCAAACTGGCAAAACCACCTGAGTATTCCATGCCTAAGAAAAGCCTGTGAAATTCATGGGGTCACCAGAAGTCGACAAGTGACTTGAAGGTGCACACACACACACACACTCCTAAGTAAGCAGGCATATATGATTATAGCTTATAGGAGGCCAGGCCAGGGACACAATATAGCGTGTAGCCTACATGTAGTAAAAAATAATCCTCAGTACTGGTATAGAAACATTCACTTCTTCCAAGACTCCTTGGAATAGGAGAAAGATAACTCCAGCTCTGGAACCAGTGTGTTGATTTCGCCTCTAGTTGCCTCTATGCAACCCCAAGACTCTGGATTTGGTGGCTCTTCTGCCATGTGTTCCCTCTTCCCTGCTTTCATTGGATTGCTCTGCCCATAAACTATCTATAGATAGAGATCTCACATAGTTATCACGAGGCAAACAAGTAAAGTTTGATCCAGACAAGGTGAAGATAGCATGGGTGGGGAAATCAGTTTCTATGGATAGAGGTTTGCAAAGGGTGTCTTCTACTCTCTCTGAAGAAGGAAAAAGAGGTCCTTTTGGACTCAGTGTTATCTGTAGCAGCAGAGGTGGGAAAGGTGGCTAGGAGTTAGTGATGCTTGAGGATATTTGGCCAGAGGAGTGCATGTTTCCCACATCATTTACCACAATGGTTTCTATATGGATTTTTCTTTTAAATGGTTCAAGAAACTTTTAACTGGGGCTGAATGAGGCTTCCTAGATACTGGACAAAGCATCTAGCATCAATGTTCTACCAGCTATACTATTTGCCAGTGCAATTCTGCATCCTGTTCAAAGTCCTGGTTTTGACGCTCAACCTGGTTTTGACCCTCAATCATCAAGATATTGCTGTTAATTGATCCAGTGCTGAATTTTGTAAGGATGTTGTGCCCAGTCTGATGTTGCTATTTATTGTATTGTTTTGACTTATTGTTAATTTACTGTTATTGAGTCTTACTGTTCCCTTTATGCTGGCTTTAATTTTGATGCTTCATGGAAGATATACTTTTTTGTGATTTTGTATTTATATGCTTGAAGCCATCTTGCGAGGGCTTGCTCCTAAAAGTTGGCCTAAGAGGAATTTAATTGATAACAATAAATAAATTCATCAGCATATTTAGAAATGAATGAACAAATACAGGAAAGAATAATGTAAATGAATAATAATAATCAACCAATCAGTCCACATATTGGGAAATAAATGATCAAATACAGTGAGGACTGATTAACATTATGATTCTGTTCTGGCTGCCTTCTCTCTTCAGCCCTTGGTGTGATGAGAATTTTTGTGAATTTTCCTTTGGGGTGGCACCCAACATTTGCAAGCTCCTGGGTAACTCCCAACAATTTGCAAGCTTCTAGGAAACTCCCACCAATGGCACTACCTTTTTGGAAACTGTAAGGGAGAACTGGCAGAAGTAAAGAGTTCTTAACTCCTCCAGTAGCTACCAATTTCCTTCTACAAATACTTCCCCAACCATCATTATTCATCAAGGGTGCTACCTTTCTATGGTGGGAGGACTGTGTGCTCCTGTGAGGCAAGAGGCTATGCTGACAGCAGCAGTGCTCCTGGTAGAGCTTCCCATGTCAGACAGGCTTTTGCTGAGGAGCCAGACTCAATGTGCCAACAGCTACTGAGCAGCTGCAATAGTGCGGAATGTGTGTGTGACACTGGTGGACGATCTCTCAGAGACAACAGCAGTGGAACCACAGCTAACACTTGTTAGTACTGCACAGAAGGAGGCACCTTCTTCAACCTCCTTTTGAAGATATTTTACCACAAAAACCCTATGATGAGCCAATCCAAAATGAAACAAGAGATAGTGCCAGAAGATGAAACTTCCAGGTCAGACAGCATTCAACAAGCTACTGGGGTACAACAGAGGACAACTATGAGTAGACCTGTGGCTCATGAGGCAACTGGACTCAAGCCAAAAGGACACTCAACTGTTGTTGATGTGCTCAGAGGTGAAAGGAAAGTCCAAAGCTGCACAACACATATTATAGGAACACGGACTATGAGAAGCAGAAGTCAGGGGAACTTAGACATAGTAAAACAAGAATTGAAACACATAAACATTGCTATACTTGGGGTGAGTGCACTAAAATGGTCAGGAATGGGACATTTTAAGTCAGATAATTACACAATATTTTGCTCAGGAAATGAAAATCTAAGAAGAAATGGAGTGACATTAATAGTGAGGAGAGATATAGCAAAACCAGGCAAAGGATATAAGGCAAAGTCTGACCAAATCATATCAATAAAACTTCAGGGAAAACCCATCTATATAAACATAATTCAAGCTTATGCTCCAACTATGGATGTAGAAGAAGGAATTGAACGATTGCATGCTGGAGTCCAGGAGGAAACTGATCACACATCAAAACAGGGCTTCTCGTTAATCATAGGTGATTGGGATGCAAAAATAGGGCACAGAGCAAAATTAAAGATGGTTAGGAAAATTTGGCCTAGGATCAAGAAATGAAGCAGGAGAGTGACTGACTGAATTCTTCAAGTAACCAAAGAGGCATGAGCTGTCTTCTATAGACTCAACAGGCAACAGCTTCAGGTTTAAAAAACAGAAAGCTTTATTACAAATAGAGGATCTACAGGGTTACTAGCTCAAGGTTGAATGAGGAATAAAGCCTGGTGTGACTTTCATCCATTGGTCAGTTTAAACCTTTTACAATCCTTTTCTCACCTATTGCTCCCCACCCACCTTTGTTATTTTGAATTCTTTACCTTTTGGCCTGTTTCCGGCCATGCTAGTTGTTCACTCCTTTCAAAGGGGGCAATTCAGAAAGGCAATTAAACTCTTACATAGGCAGAGGCGAAGCGATGCTACCTTGCACATATCAAATGATGGAGTAAATGGCAGGAATGACCTGTTCCTCGCAGAAACTATATACATGCAAATCACCTGACAGCCAATATAGAAATCAAATAGACTACATAATTGGAAGCAGAAGATGGAGAAGCTCCATTCTCTCTGCAAAAACAAGACCAGGAACAGATTGTAGCATGGACCATAAACTACTAATATGGAAAATTTTAGTAAAGTTAAAGAAGAACAACCAACCACCATCCATAATACAACCTGAAGAATATCCTCAGAGAATGTAAAGATAATGTAAAAATAGATTTGCACTAATAACCCTAATTGACCAAAGGCCAGAAGGACTCTGGACTGAAGCCAGGGACATTTTCTGGGAGGAATGCAAAAAACACTATCTGCAGCCAAAAAGAAATAGAAGCCTTAATGAATGACAGAAGAAACTCTTTAAGCAGTTAAGGACAGATGAGAAGCAAAAGTAAAAGGTGACAGAAATAGAGTCAGAACCCTGAGTGCACCTGTTCAATGACTTTTGAGCAGAGACAAGAAGAACTACTATAATAACCAATGCAGAGAAATAGTACGTGACAGCAAAAAATGAAGAACAAGATAACCCCTCCAGAAGATCTGAGACATCAAAGGGAAATTTAAACCAAAAGTAGAGATGCTCTACAACCAGCAGGGGAACACATTACATGATCTTGTAGAAATTAAAAGATAATGGAAACAATACACTGATGAACTATATAAAAGAGATGAATCATTCAAGGAAGAATAATATGAAGATCAACCTCCAGTTTTTAGAAAGTGAAATGGAAGCTGCACTTAGAGCATCTGGGAGAAATAAATCACCAGAAACATAATCTACTCTAGTTCTAACCAAAATCTGTCAACAAACATGGAAAATTAAAAAAAAACAGCCCACAAACTAGAAATGCTCAATATACATTCCAATCCCTAAGAAAGGTGACACCAGGGATTTCAGTAACCACAGGACCATTGAGTTAATTTCTCATGCAAGCAAAGCAATGCACAAAATTCTACAATAAAGACTTTTATCATATATGGAGCATGAAATGACAGATTTCAAAGCTGGGTTCAGGAAAGTAAGAGGCACTAGGGATCATAATACAAACATACATTGGATAGTCGAGCAAACCAAAGAATTTCAAAAGAAAATCAGCCTGTGCTTTATAGATTGTAGCAAAGCCTTTTGGTTGTATAGATCATGAAAAACTATGGATTGTTCTTTAAAATTGGGTGTGGCACAATATTTGATTGTCCTGATGGGTAACTTGTACCCAGGACAAAAGGCTACCACCAGGACAGAATATGGAGAAACAGAATTATTTCCAATTAGCAAGGGTATCAGGTAAGGCTGCATTTTATAATTCTGTCTGTATACCTTTTCTGCCAAGCACATCATATTCAAAGCAAGATTAGACTTGAAGGAAGAAAGTGCAAAAGGTGGGGGAAGGAACATCAACCATTTAAAATATGCAGATGATACCATACTACTAATAGAAAATACCAAAGACAGGGAACAATTGCTGAAGAAAATCAAGGAAGGAAGTGCAAAGGCAGGCTTCAATTTGAACATTAAGAAAATAAAAATAATGACCATACCTTGGTTCAGTCATTAATCAGAATGGAGACTGTAGTCAAGAAATCAGAAGAAGACTAGGACTTCGAAGGGCAGCTATGAAGGAACTAGATGAAATTCTGAACTGTCGAGATATGGCATTGAATAGTACATTAGTATGGCCCATGCCATCGTATTTCCCATTTCTATGTATGGTTGTGAAAGCTGGAAAGTGAAGAAAGCTGACAAGAACAAAATCAACTCATTAGAAATATGGTGCTGGAGAAGAGTTCTATGGATACTGTGAACTGCTAAAAAGACAAGTAATGGGTCTTAGAGCAAATCAAGCCTGAACTCTCCCTAGAAGCGAAGATGACTAAACTGAGACTGTCATACTTTGCCATATTATGACAAGACGTGACTCACTAGAAAAGACAATAATGCTCGCTAAGGGCAAAGGCAGTAGGAAAAGAGGAAGACCACAATACAAATGGATGGACTTGATCCAGGTAGCCATGGCCCTGAATCTGGAAGACCAGAGCAGGGCTGTTAATGATAGCATGACTTGGAGGTCTCTCATTCTTAAGGTCACCATAAATTGAAGTTGACTTGATGGCAGTTAACAAGATATCAACTTCCTCAGCTTTACACTGGAATGTAGAGCTCTAAAAAAGTTGCTTCTTCATCCACTATGAAGTTCAAACCAAGGGATTACATAAGAGTTGGTGGCTCTTCCCCTAGTTTTCAACCCAGCCCTGATGAGCAATGATATGCATTTTCTCTCTTTCTAAGAATACAGATGTGTGGCTAGAGATGTAAATTTTCTGGAAATACTATAGCTATAGGGGTGGGTGGGGAGGGACTTCCTCCTTTTTTCAGTAAAATTGAAACTTTCAGATACACTGAAAAGATGCAGATTTTTTCTTTTTACAGACTGAAAGTCATTTTATTAATTTAGGAACATAAAATGTTTTAGGTGTAATTTGGTTTGCAAAAAATAAATATTTTACATTTTAAAAGTACAGTTTATTCAGCTAATAATTACAAACTAAATTTACTTTTTATTTTTTTACAACTGGATCTACAAGGTGCTGAACTATAAGGAGCATCTGAACTGTAAAGAAACTCTTTGGTTTTGTCAGTTTATAAGAGTCAAACGACAGTAGAACAGAAAACTCTATCAATATTAGTAGACAAAGAAAATTATTTCATATCCTTTAGACCTCCATAGTATCAAACAGATATAAAGCACTCATTCTGATAAAAACCAGTATGAAAAGGAAACCACAGTCAGAAATTACAATGGTGTGATACTTTACACCAATGCTCCCCCAACTTTCTTATCTTGGGGAACTGGTATTTTTATTGCTAATGGTCTAAAGACCAGTACTATATATGTGCCCATTGGATAAAACAGTTTATTTCTTTTCTGAAAACTCACTGTTGAGTGACAGCAAATGGCTCATATATCACCATCAGTCTACAAACCATCACTTTGAGTAGCACTGCTGTACATAGTAAGGACTTTATCAGATGACCCCTTCTAAAACGTTTTTTTGCCAGCATAAAAAAACCCACACTTCTTTGCCGGCAAAAGAACGTTCCCCCCCCCCCGCCGCACTTACCTTCCTCTCCTGGCAAAGGCTCCATGGCAATAAAGAGGAAATGAATGGAGCCTCATTCACTTCCTCATTCAAAATTCTGCGAGACTTTGTCATGCGGGAAATTTAAAAATAAAAACAAACCTAACACATAAAATTGCACCAAGCACCTAGGCACACTTTAAAAAGTCCCAAGTAACCTGGGGAGGATCATAAAAAGAGCAAAACTTACCTGGATGTCCCAATCTCACCCAGAAGTGTTTGCGCCAGACTGCCCACTCTCGTTGCAGTGAAAATAATTAAATGGAATGCTGGCACCAAAATGGCAGGGGGATCAATTGACAGCTTATGCCGTCAATTAAAAGGTATGGAGTTTTGACAGGACATAACCGTGAAAGGACGATGTCATCTGATCTGAGCGCCCTTTTGCGGTTATGTGGCATTGTTATGATGCCGTATTTTGTCCATCTGATAAAGTCCAGAGTCTATCTGCTACAAACATTTTTTTTTTACAAATAATGTGGAAGAAATAAATATATCATAGAATCATAGAATTGCAGAGTTGGAAGAGACCACGAGGGCCATCCAGTCCAACCTGTCCTAAAAAATTATTCAGCATTCTAAAAAAAATTCCAGAATCCATTTGTTTCAATTTTTCTAGTAAAATATTTCTTGTGTGTGGGGGGAATTGAAAGCCTCCCCCCGAAAGTAAAGTGTGTGTGGGATTTCTGGGCCTTCACATCTCTATTTTAAAAAGTCAGGCACTTGTTTGTTTTCCCTGCCACTCCTGCTAGACACACAGTTTCCTCTATTGCCATGGTTCCAGGTCAGGGAGAAGAATCTGAGAGCTGGCCAGGAACCCATGTGACTGAGGTGGAGGTATCTGGTCCTGCAGTTGTCATGTCTGGGTCTGAAAGTTCCTCAGGATCATTGTGGGTATTGGGCCATGTTGGGTAATCCTGCTCCTCCTGACAAGTCCTTCAAGAAGAACCCTATTTCCTGGTCTGGACAGAGTTGAAGCCTGACAATGGCCTCCAAGATAGTACATCTCTTTACAGCAATCTCATACAACTAACCACATTTAAAAGCTGAATGACATTACCTCCCCTCTGGAGTGTACAAAAGTTATTTTTGGAGTATATCTCCCAGGATCTCCTAACTATCATGGCCATTGGGACCCTGGGCATTGTAGATCAAAGTCAACATACTCAAGTTCCACTCCTCTCCATGAACATGGAAGATCTATGACAAAAGTTATTGTTATGAGTAAAAGTTGCATGCATCTGCCCTGACTTGCCTTGAGAAGAAAATTTACACATCTCTCTCCCTGTCTCTGCTAATTTTTTGCAATAATAATAATAATAATAATAAAATTTATTTTTACCATGCCCCTCTGATCCTGCTGCTATTCCCCAGTAAAGTAGATTCACTGAACAATATGATTTATATAAGTGTGACTTACTGTTTAGCAACTGATCCAGTGATCTACTGTAGTGGTGACAAGCAACTGGATTTTGATCAAAGTATACTGGTGAACATTCGAGGGTTTGAAGAATTATGCAGATCATCCTTCAAGGATGATCAAAGGTTTAAACTGTTCAAGCTGAGGAATACTGGAATAAAGAGCATTATCCCAAATGTAGAAATAAAGGATTTGGTCACAAATGTGTATTATATTCTTCAGAAATATCTTGAGACGTGTATAACTATTACCAATGAAAGATGAGAGAATCAGAAAACACTGTTTGATTACAGTGCTTTCTAATGATTTCTTGTGCAAAGCACACATTTTGTTTTTATTTGCTTAAGGATACCTGGTTTATCTCACATACATAACTATATAACTATTTCCTCAAGGAGATGGGGGTGGGGGATGAACAAAACCAAGCCTGTTAGGAAGTCGTTTGATAAAGCAATCAGTCCGTTCCCTTTAACAATAGATATATAGAATATTTTCTTCCCTCATCTCTCTCCTTAATAAACGCATACAAATGTAGTTCTTGCCTAATTGTAAAACACCAATTTATGTGAAGCCATTGAGGTTACAAAGACATTGTGAATTCTTAGCCTGGTTTCCCTGCTGATGAGCGAGAGCCGTCTGTGTGGCTCTCCCAGAGGTGACAGTGGAATCTCTATAGTGCCACACAAGGGTTCTTAGCTCAAAGTAAACACACTTTCCACAAACTCAGCTGCTTAATCTGTTTGCAGGTTGAATTATAAGATGGGGTGGGTGATGGTGGGTGCTGGGAAGCTGCAGCGAGCATTTCCACAGTTCCTTGATAAAAAGGGCATGGAGCTGTTGTCAAAAGACTTTGCCCAGCTGTATAATTTTGCTATAGGCTCAGAAGGCTGACTTTAGCATTAACTAACCTGGCAGACATTTTCCCAAGTAGTTAAGCATGTCAAATTGAATTAATTCCCTATCCCCACTCCCACAGAAGCTCATGTTAGAGTTAGCTACGGTTCAGGTTATATCTGCAGGTCTGTTATAGTGCATCTTGTTTTTGGAGGAAGGGGGAAACATACCAAAGCTAGAAAATTTCATGTGGGATAATCCTGATCTTTACAACAAGACTATTATAGCAGCAAATGTTAATTTATTTTTTTCATTCACAAATTTTATAATGACCTCACTGCCCCCAAAGTCCTTCAAGGTGAGATTTTTTCAAGGCGATATTACAGTACTGTTTTAAAAAGTCACACACAACAGAGAACTTTTTTTAAAAAACCAGAACAAAAGAAAACCATTTTAAAAATAAACCAGTGAGCAAATCAGTCTGATTTTAAAAACCATCAAAACCCAGGTGGAACAAAAGTTTTTATGCCTGCCCAAAGCTAGGCAATGATGGGATTAATTCAAACTCTTTAGGGAGGGAATTTCAGTTAAGAACGATGCTACAGAATAGTCCCAGTCCTATGTAACACCAATTTAACCTCTGGAGGAGTATATAACACCCCAGCTTGTCCAGTTGCTGCCACCACCTGTCACAACCACTTTTGGGACCCTTTATGTGAGACTTCTCAAATCCCATGTCTCCTCAAATCCTACTGCTGGCCAGCAAATGGGATATCTCAGCTTGTTGCCATTGCTACCACAGACACAGACTTGTTCCAGAATTAAAACTGGAGAGGGCTCTTGTACTTATAATGGTTGTGAAGAACACTAAACCAACTATCATGCTGAAATATGACCTGAAGAACATCCCAGTAGAATATAAAGTTAATGTGAAAAACAGATTTGTACTATTAAGCCTAATTGACCGCGAACCAGATGAACTATGGACAGAAGCCAGGAACATAGTCAAGGAGGAATGCAGAAAAACGCTATCTGTAGCCAAAAAGAGAGAGAAGAAACAATGGATGACAGATGAAACACTTCAAGCAGTAAAGGATAGATGAGAAGCAAAAGAAAAGAGAGACAGGAATAGAGCCAGAACCATGAATGCAACTGTTCAATGATTAGTGCACAAGGATAAAGAGAATTACTATAATAATCATTGCAGAGAAATAGAAGAAGACAACAGAAAGGAAGAACAAGAGACCTCTTCCACAAATATGAAAAACAAAACAATGGCTTACAGACTGGAAATGATCGCTATACACTCCTATCCCCCAAAAAGGAAACACAAAGAATTGCAGTAACTACAGAACAATTGCATTAATCTCCCATGCAAGCAAAGTCATGCTCAGAATTCTCCAGCAAAGACCATATATGGAGCGAGAAATTCCAGAGGTGCAAGCCAGGTTCAGGAAAGGAAGAGGCACTAGGAATCACATTGCAAACATACAGTGGATAATGTAGCGCATCAAAGAATTCCAGAAGAAAATCAGCATATGCCTTATAGACTATAGCAAAGCCTTTGACTGCATAGATCGCAAAAAGCTATGGATTGCTCTTAAAGAAATGGGTGTGCCACTACATTTGATTGTCCAGATGTGAAACCTGTACTCAGGACAAAAGGCTACCATTAGAACAAAATATGGAGAAGCAGACTGGTTCCCAATTGGAAAGAGGGCCAAGTAAGGCTGCATTCTATCACCCTACTTGTTCTACTTGTATGCAGAAAATATTATATGCAGAGCAGGTTTGGACTCGGGGGAAGGAGAAGTGAAGATAGGAGGAAGGTATAGCAACAACCGATATGCAGATAGACCCCATAATAATAGCAGAAACAAAGACTTGGAACAACTACTAAAGAAAGTCAAGCAAGAAAGTGCTAAGACAGGCTTACTGCTGAACATTAAGAAAACAAAAATAATAATCACAGAGGATTTACATAAATTCAATGTAGATGATGAGGAAATTGGAATAGTTAAAAATTTCCCTTCCCCGGGATCGATCATTGATCAGAATGGAGATTGCTGTCAAGAAATCAGTAGACTAATACTGGGAAGGGCTATGAAAGAACTAGAAAATATCCTGAAGAGCAAAGATATAAAACTGAACACTAAAGTTAGGATTGTCCATGCCATCATATTTCCCATTACTATGTATGGGTGTGAGAGCTGGATGGTAAAGAAAGCCGACAAAAATAAAATAAACTCCTTTGAAATGTGGTGCTGGAGAAGAGTTCTGCGTATACTGTGGATGGCTTAAAAGACAAACAAATGGGTCCTAAAACAAATCAAGCCTGAACTCTCCCTAGAAGCCAAGGTGACTAAATTGAAGCTGTACTTCGGCCACATCTTGAGAAGGCATGACTCACTAGAAAAGAGAATAATGCTTGGAAAGGTAGAAGGCAGTAGGAAGAGAGAAAGACCACAATCCAGATGGATAGACTCAATCAAGGAGGCCATGGCCATGAGCCTGCAGAACTGAGCAGAGCTGCTGAGGATAGGGTGTCTTGGAGATGTCGACTTGAGGGCAGTTAATAACAATTTGAAAAATGAATTTCACCAGTTTTTTTTTTTTTGTCATGCAGCTAAGGCAGCAAAAGTGCTGAACCTATGGGGAGGGGATAGGGTTCAACACCTTCGATAGCTTCCTTAAAGTTCAGACAAAACCCAGAATGGATTTGCTGCCCCTATGACATAAAGCCACCAGCCAACACTGCAATTATATTATGCCAGAATTCTGCTCTCTGTATGTCTGCTGGTCTCTTTCTAGGCTCAATTAAAAGTTTTGGTTTTAACTGTCAAACCTAGGGTGGGCAAAGTGCAGCCCAAATATGCTCCCGCCTCCAGATGTTTTTGTGACTCAGCACCTTCAGAATCCATAGATTACTCTTTTTTCTTCAAAAAAGAGGGTGAATAGCTTTTCCTGGAAGCCTCAGGTGCTACAATTTATGTTTTAAATAGGCTGCAAGGGCTTCCTATTTAACATTCAAAATACTATTTTTGAGAACCAGAAAGACTTCTGGCTACATTGCTTTGCTTTTTTCCCTCAGTAATCCATGTAGCCCCTGGAGGGCCATAGTGTACGCACACCCCAAAAAAACTATTACAGTTGCCCACCCCATTGTAAAACCCTTGTCTGGCTTTGGACTGGATTGCCTGATGGAGTATCTTCTCTCTCTGCACATGCAGACATGGGACTTTATCAGACCATGCAAATACGGCATCATAAGGACACCTAATGATCGCAAAAGGGCACGCATACCAGACGCCTCCACCCTTTCACAATCATGTCAAGTTAATAAGCTATCCTATTTTATTGACGGGCCAAGCCATCAATTGATCCCCTGTAGCGATTTGTTGTCAGCAGTGCTGGTGTTTGAACCCACACGCCATTGTACTCACGTGAATGCAGCATGAATGGGCAAACACTTCTGGGTGAGATTGCAACAGCCAGGTAGGGGATGTTCTTTTTATGATCCCCCCCCCATTTACTTGGGACTTTAAAAGTGTGTTTTTGTGCTTGTATTAACCTTTTCTATCTTAATTTGGGTTTTTAAAAAATTTCCTGCTTGAGTGTCTTCTCACAAGAATCCAGGAGATTTCAACCCCAGAAGTAAACAGAGCTCCATTTGTGCTCCATTACTACTGGGGAAGTTTCATGGATGATGTTCAAGGTAAATGTGGTGGGCATATTTCTTTTACCGGCATAAAAACACCACAATTTATGCTGGCAAAAGAATATTAAAGTGGGGTGGTCTGATAAAGTCCCCTAAGGTCATAATCTAATACTGTGCTACATTTTTTCAGACCAAATGAAGTGAGGCCAATGGCCAGAAGTGAGTGAGGGGCCTTTTTAGAAGTGGCACCTATAAATGCCCTTCCCAGAGAGGCAGACTTGGTGCCTATGCTGTTTTTAGTACCCTAAAGGCACCAGATTTTCTCTGATCTTAGAAGCTAAGCAGGGTCATAGAATCATAGAACTGGAAGAGACCTCAAGGGCCACCTAGAACAACCCCCTGCCATGCAGGAATAAACAATCAAAGCATTCCCGACAGATGGCCATCCAGCCTCTGCTTAAAAACCTCCAAAGGAGGAGACTCCACCACACTCCAAGGCAGTGCATTCCACTACCAAGCAGCTCTTACTGTCAGGTAGTTCTTTCTAATGTTTAGATGGAATCTCTTTTCCTGTAGTTTGAACCCATTGCTCCGTGTCCTAGTCTCTGGAGCAGCAGAAAACAAGCTTGCTCCATCCTCAGTATGAAATCCCTTCAAATATTTGAACATGGCTATCATGTCACCTCTCAACCTTCTCTTCCTCAGGCTAAACATACCAAGCTCCCTAAGCCACTCCTCACAGAGCATGGCTTCCAGATCTCCCACCATTTTGGTCACCCTCCCCTGGGTCACCCCTGCTTAATACTTGGATTTGAGACTGCAAAGGAATACCTGGTGCTGTAGGCTACATTTCAGTAGAAGGAACTGGCAGAACCACCTCTGAGTATTCCTTGCTTAAGAAAGCCTTATTAAATTCATGGGGTTGCCATAAGTCGATAGACAATTTGAAGGCACATACACACAAAGACCATTTAATTTTTCCCTTGGCAATGTATGAATGGTTTTTAGTTATTTTAGATCTTCACAGTATTATTCTTGTGCTAGTTTTATTTTAGTTTCATGAGCTGATTTTGTTGTTGTTGTTGTTGTTCTTTGCCTCTTGGGGTGTTGTTGATGTTATTTATCATTTATCCTGCCTTTCTCCCAATAATGGGACTGAAGGCGGCTAATAACATATTTATCACAATACAAATGAAAAACAATACTAAAACATTAATAAAAGTATAAATATAAGGTTTAAAAACAATTAAGCAGGGCTGTGGAATTGACTATGCAATTAACTATGGTGGATGTGTAGCTGTTGTGCTCCTCCTGAATCTTGTGAAATATTAATAAAAATGGAGTAAATAGCTGTTAAATTACTTCGATTTGGGCACCCTTATTAATGCAAGGGGGTCAAACGTCCGGCTGAGCAAACAATTTTGGATTACTACCCTGTGGCCAAGGAATGACGGCCCCTTCTTACAGGTGGCCCTGATGACGATACTGAAAGCACCATGGCTCCAGGCCCAAACAAGGCAGGGAAGGGGACTCGTCCTGAACCCCAGCCAGATATGGAATTGGGCATCTCATCTCAGCTAGAGAAACAGAGAGAACTGTTTGTAGCAGACCTTCACAGGGAGCTAGCTTCAGCTCGGATTTGACAGATAAAGGCACGGCTGTAGAGAACACTGCCTCTGAAGTGCTACGGGTAACATTGGCATTAGACCCTCGTATTCAACATTTAGAGGAATCTAATCAATATTTAATGGACAAGGTTGATAACCTGGAAAATAGGAACAGGCGTCTTAACATCTGCCTTCATGGGCTTGAGGAGGGGACAGAACAGACAGACCTCAAAAGTGTTTTGATCACTTGGATTGATGATCTGTGTCCCAGCCTGAATATTACAGAAGATGATATTGAGAGAGCACACAGATCACTTGTTCCCTCCCAATCAGCCCAAAGACTTCTCTGAGACATTCTTCTGAGATTTTCCTCTTTTTCTAAGAAGATGCAGGTAACCTCTAAGCTAAATGACCTAGCTCCCCTTACCTTTAATAGGAAACCCATCTTGATCTTCCAGGATGTCTCCCTAGAGACCCTACGAAAACAGAGAGCCTTCAAACCCCTTACTTCTCTCTTGGTGGGGGCTGGCATAAAATATCTTTGGGGATTCCCATTTAGGATCACAGTCACGAAAGGGAACTCTGTCATGTCTGCCACTACGAAAATACAGCTTCTAGACATATTACTTGCTCTAGACATCCAGGTTCCTAATTCCTTGGAATTAGAAATTAGGAAGGAACAACCAGCCTCTTCTACTCAAGATGAGACAGACTGGACAGTTGCCCAGTGGAAAAAGGACAAGAGACCTACTCAATGAGAACAGAGGACCCCTTGAGGATAATCTTTGTGGGACCCTCCCCTTTGATATCTTTATGGGCTCTTGGATGGAGAGTGGCGGCCATACTGTCATCTTGTCATCGCTCTCTGCTAAACAACAAGAATACCCCCATTGTTGGCTCTTCAGGAGCTTTTCTTCAAGTTCAGCTAAACAGATTTTCCTTGGGTTTTTTTCCAAACTGTGAGGCCGTGTTCTGGAATAGTTTCTTTCTGATGTTTTACCTGCATCTGTGGCTTGCATCCTCAGAGAATGGTTGTATAGGTGTGTGTGTGTGTGTGTGTGTGTGGAGTTTAAATGCTGTGAACCCCTGTTGGGGAGTATATGTAAATTTGTGTAATTGAATGGTTAGCTTCTGGGTATAGAAATGCAAGGCTTGTTAGTGTCTGTTTGGCTAATGGTTGGTTGTTGGGCCATTATCTGCTGGGAAACCCCCTGTCCCTGGGTGGAATTCTTTTGTAAGTGTTGAGTTTTGATTCTATTGTATTTTAAAACTGGGAGCCAGATTTTGTTTACTTTTAAGGTTTCTTCTTTCCTGTTGAAGTTGTCCAGGTGTTTGTGGATTTCAATAGCTTCTCTGTGCATTCTGACATGATAGTTGTTGGCCTTGTCTAGAATTTCTGTGTTTTCAATAGCATTCTGTGTCCAGGTTGGTTTATAACATGTTCTGCTACTGCTGATTTTTCTGGTTGGCCCAGTCTGCAGTGTCTCTCCTGTTCCTTGATTCATGACTCTGGAGGCTTAGGTGTCCCCAATTTGGAATTGTACTTTGCCACATTGCAGCTCACCCAAATTATCCCTCTCCTCCAGAAAAATTTGACTATACCAGGGTTGTGCTGGAGCTCGATTTGAGTTGTCCAATAGCCCTAAAATATTTTTTTCTCAAAAACCTCCACTTATCAGCTGAGAGCTTTGGACAATCCTTTCTTTTGCACATCCCTAATGGTCTGGAACAAATGGCAGCATACCCTTGCCCCACCACCTTCCCCCATACAGCCATTTACTCTCCACCCACTTTTCTTCGACCCTGATAAAGTGAACCAGTTTTGCCTATGGGAAGAGAGGGATGTATACAGGTTGCAAGATCTGTTTCATAATTCCAAACCAAAGACCACATATGAACGTCTTAGGGCTATCTCTCCACACGTCCCCAATTGGTTCCAACTCTGCCAGATCCGGTCTTTTTTGGAGCATCTGAGGACTTCCAATTTTACTTTGCACTCCCTCACAATATATGAGCATATCTGTACTTGAGCCACTTCTCCAGTGAAAGGCTGAGCTGCTCGTATCTACAGATGGTTGCTTGAGGAAACTTTTGGGAGTAATCTAAATTTCAAAACAAGCTGGGAAAATGATCTCCATATCCAAATACATGATGCGGAATGGCTGAAGTTATGGACATCCCTGATTTTTAAATTTCGCTCAATTGCTCTGAGGGAGACATCTCTTAAACTCCTTTATAAATGGCATCTCACGCTGATCCAGCTTGCCTGGATGACAAAAGCTGCCCCCTCTACCTGCTGGAGAGGATGCTCTGCTTTGGGTATCTTCACCCACATGTGGTTAGAGTGCTCAAGTGTTGAGAGGTTTTGGTCCTTAATTGTAGATATTATTAATGCCATCATCGTACAACCTATAGACTCCTCCCCAGAGCTGCTCTTGCTGTCACTTTTTTACTAACTCTAATAGAAATCTTAAACATAAAAAGATTATTGTTTTCTTGCTTGCTATCTCTCAGATTGTTATTGCTAAAAATTGGAAGAACGAAATGCCTGCTTGGTGGGACAAATTTTGGGATGTGTGGTTTATGGAGAAGCTTTCAGACATCAGCCGACACATGGCTGTCCATGCTGATTCTGAATCCTTTATTGAAAAATGGTTCCCGATAATCACATATCTTTCTAACACAGATCTTGCAATAGCACCTTGACCTTGTGGAAGGATGTCCTCCCCGACTCCCCCTGATGTCCTTATTTTCAAGCTTTTTTATGCCATGAACTACTTTCCTGACTAATCCTATGCCCCTTCTCTTGGTGTTTGTTACGTTTTAATTTTGTTTTGTATAGTTGTTTTGCCATCTATGATTCCAGTTCTCCTGGTATTGTTCCTATTACAAATTAACAACTGTACAACTTTTTTTATATTAAAACAATAAAACTTTACCAATAAATAAATAAATAAATAAAACCAATTAAGCAATTTATGAAGTTAAAACATTAAACACTAAAAATATTAAAATGCATTAAAAGACTATATACCAGCCTTTCTCAACTTTTTTACCATGAAGGAACCCTTGAAATAATTTTCAGGTCTCAGGGAACCCCTATGTAAAAATATACATACAGCTCCCTTTTTTAAAAAAATTACAGAAACAGTGGGAAAAAATACATGCTTATTATATTCCACATTGCTAGCAATACATATTTGATACTTGCAGGGTCAGAAATTTCTATAATATAAATATAATATAAAGTATAATATAAATATAAATATCTCTCTCCAAAGTAAGACAGTCTCAGTTTAATCATCTTGGCTTCTAGGGAGAGTTCAGGTTACCATGATCTGCTGCCTCAGGCAGCAACATAGAATCATAGAATCATAGAGTTGGAAAAGACCACAAGGGCCATCCAGTCCAACCCCCTGCCATGCAGGAATACACAATTAAAGCATTTCTGACATATAGCCATCCAGCCTCTGCTTAAAAACCTCCAAAGAAGGAGATTCCACCACACTACGAGGCAGTGTATTCCACTTTCGAACAGCTCTTACTATCAGGAGGTTCTTCCTAATGTTTAGGTGGAATCTCTTTTCCTGTAGTTTGAACCCATTGCTCCATGTCCTAGTCTCTGGAGCTCTAACACAAGACAGTCCCCAAAAGACAAACTGACCCCAAACTGGGAGATAAATGATCTATCAATGAAGTATTTTTTTAAAAAAACACCTCTTGCATATTTTCTCTCCCTTGTTCCCACCAAATGAGCCTGAGAGGGAAGTGGGATAGAGCAAAGGGCCTCTCCAGAGGATCTTAGAGCTCAAATGGGTCCATAAAGTGAGACATGGTCCTTCAAATAACCTGGATCCAAGCTGTATAGGGCTTTATAGATCAAAGCCAGCACTTTGAATTTGTAATGGCATCAACTGATAGCCAGCCAATATTTATGTTGGTTAAGAGAAGGAGAGAAATACTGCCACTAAAGCATTTCTGAGGTCTGTTTTAGCCCCAAATAGGAATCATGTATCAGCATTCTGGAAAGAGTCACCAGAAGATCTAGTCCTTCATGACAGCAACAGGCCACAATGGTGGATGTTGTTGAAATCCAACTCCCAGTATCCCTGACCATGATGGTGATGATGGTGATGGGAGCCTGAAGACATCTGGAGGGACACGTGCACCCCACCTACTTCAAGAAAGCCCAGCCACTAAGATGGGGGAACGTGGAAGGACGATAATGGGACATTTTAAAAGCAGCCTAAAAAATGGCATGACAGAGGATTGTCCTTGTCGAATCAGGACAGTTGGACAATATTGGACTATACCTTCCATCAAATCTTGCCAGCATAGCCAATGGTGAGGCTAAATAATGATGGCAGTTCCAAATCCCCATAGCAGAAAGCACATCTTTCATTGGGTACTTCCTGTTTGGGGACTATCTTCCCATTGCTGTTATTCTAAGCAGAGTATGGATTTAAGTGTTGATGTCATGAATTAAAAAAATGATGGAAATACAGAGTGAGTGTGAAGGCATCCAATCATTTCATTTTTTATTCAAATAAATTCCCAGGACAGGCTACAATGGTAGAAGACTAATAAATAAACTAAAAAAACATACAAACACAATGGCTGGAATCCTGTTGGTGTCTTACACATGTGTAAGTTTCCCTATGGAAGGGTTAGACATATGCATATCATGCATATATGCCCACTGTATAAAGGTCTACACTACTCATGAATGAGCAATGTGCATTGCACATGGATGTACATTTGCACTTGGTTATGCATTCTGTGGCACACTTGCTGTCTTGGTTCACTTCTGTAATATTACCATTTAAGACAAGGGGTGAATAGCATAATTAACTCATAATTTGCTATGTGCATACTGTTCTGATTTGGCGGGGACAGTCCCAATTAATCCTCATTGGCCCAATTTTTCAGCTCTTTTAAAAATTTCCTGTTTCTCTCTCCTCCTCTCTCTTTTCAACATTATCCTCAGCTTACTTCAGTTGATGCAAAATGAGCTTAAAGTGCAAAGGTAGTTTGCTCTCACTTACTTCAGCAGTGGGAAAAGAGAGGAGGGGGCAGAATTATAGGCTCAGGCAAAAGCAAACTGCTGCAGCCTTTTGTAGCTTGTGAGTTCTTCCTGACTTTTTTACTGTCTTGACCACACTGACACTGCTTGGCCACATGTGATCCAATTTTCAGCTGTGATATATTGGAGGATATGCCTTTCTAGGATCTCAGCCTACAGACTAGAAGCAGCAGGACCCAAATTTGAAGAACAGCAGCATAAACACTTCATGGAGATAAAGCAGTTTGGATCAGAATCAAGGTGGAACAGAAAACAGGGTGTCAGATTAGAATTGGGCAATCCCCATTCACCCATGAAACTCATTGAGCCAGGTGTCATCTCTTAGCCTAACAGGGCTGTTGTGAGGATAAAATGGGAAGATGAGCAGGTATAGTAAAGTGTTGGGATGGATTTGGGGGACACCCTAATACTCAGCTAGCACTCATTGTGTGACCTTGGGCCAGTCAGAGACTTGTGTTTGTGTGTGTGTGTGTGCCTTCAATTCACCTGTCAACTTCTGGTGACCCCGTGAATTTTATAGGGTTTTCTTAGGCAAGGGATACTCAAAAGTGGTTCTGCCAGTTCCTTCCTCTGAAATATAGCCTACAGCACCTGGTATTCATTGGCGGTCTCCCACCCAAGTATTAAGCAGATCTGGCCCGGTGTAGCTTAAAAAATTAGACAGGAATTAGAGATTCTTAGTTGGGGAGAGAAAATGGGGACAGTATCATGTGTACTGTCTTGAGCTCTTTGAAGGAAAAACAGGATAGAACAGTAGCAAATAAAATACCATCTAAAGCACCTTGGAAAAAAGTTGGGATAAAAATGTAATAGAAGTACAGTATATATACACCTGCTCCCCCCCCCAAAAAAAAGCACAGAGAGAAGGGAGGAGGGAGGGAGGGAGGGAGAAGGGCTGGGATAACAAGATTTTTGCCTGATACTGAAATGATGACATCCACATAGGCACCAAGTAAGCTTTCTTAGAAGAGAATTTCTTTGTTGCAGCAATGCTGGCAGAGCTTGGGGCCATACCAGCCCAAAATAGGGGTGGTGGTGATGACAAAAACAGGGGGGAAAAAACATACTCAGAAGTGACCAAACATGTACTTCCAGTTTTTGACTTTTTGGTTTTCAGGGGCTTCTTTGGCTTGTCACCTTCCCCAACCTCTGAAAATCTGCTATTCCAAGAGCAGAAAGCCCATTTTTGACCAATTGTTTCCCCAGCAAAGAGCAGGCTCTAAGGAACCAAGGGATATGACACCCAAAAAAGGGCCTCTGGGGATTGTGTGTCCTCCTTCTTTTCTATTGGGACACAGCAATTGAAAAAGTCCCTTTTCAGGAATTCTCACTGCACCATCAACAGTAAAAGATGTCAGGAAGGGCCTAATAAAGATCTCTGCAAGGACACATATGGAGAGAGATCCATCCTAGCAAGCCCCGACACTGCTCAGTATTTAAAAGCAGTCTATGATGCTTATTCCATTACAGGGATGATCTGTACTTTACTTTAAAAGAACGTTTACTTTAAAAGAACAGAAAATATGAGGCAGGGAAATGTGAATTGCTGCCAACTGAGTTCTGTAAGCATATACAATTAGAAAGTGAAGAAAAGAGTGCAGCCCTATGCCTACATACCTTGGAGGAAGTAATGCTTGATTCTGAGTACACCTGAATAGCATTACGCTGTGAGACTGCAACCCTATGCCTGTTTACTAGGGGCCCGTCTAAACGGTGAAAATACCCCTCATGGAATTTGCTGGGAATCCTACTAGTCAGAACAGGATCCAGTGACAGTCCACACTATTCAGAAGGAGGGGGGCCCAAAACGGCAAAAACAATGGGGCAAAAGCCTTCGCAGATTTTCCCGTACTTTTTCACAAACTGCGAAGCTGGTGCACATTTTTGCTCTTTTGGACTACTGAACAATAAAAAACCTGAAGGAAAGCACACAGCTGATTGGCCAGGCGTGAGTGCTGTCGGGGCTTGCTAGGATGGCAAGTGCCTGCTGCTGCCATGTTGGATTTTTTTTTCTGTTTTGCTTTGGAGAATTGCTTTATCACACCAGCACACCCTGTGATGATTTTTTTTAAAAAAAAACTGGCGGCAGTGAAGAACTATCACGAGTAAATTACTCGCGGCCGCCATTAGGAATGTGAGGCTTATGGGGGCTCCCTAGGCCAGAAAAACCATTTGGTCTGGTTGCTGCTGCTGCGAGGTGCCAATAGTATGAGGTACTTGGGATTTTTCCCCCTCGTGTAAATGGGCCCTAGGAATGAGTCCCCCCCTGAAACCACTTGGAACTTATTTCTGAGAAAACATACACAGGATTGTGACACCTGAGATACTAAATAGATGAATTGTACTGAGGAAATGATTGCACAATAGTTGCAAAAATAAACCAAGAAAGAAAGAATATCACAGAGCAACACCAACTAGCCAAAAAAAGGGTCTTTGTTTTCAGTGTTCTAAAATGAAGCAATATACAGCTGACTGTCACTGGGAATTAACCAATACCCAAATGACTGTCATTCCATAATTATAGCATTATATAATAGCATTTTGCATGCACGTACTGTGGCAGTGGGCATGAATTATGTTTGAATCCCTGACTCCTATACCAAGATATAATTATCACATTACAGTTGGCAACTGAATGGTGGCACAGATTGGTAACTTGAGACCCTGGATTTAACTGGAGAGGAAGGTTACATTTCTTTAGCTAGAAAGGTGTATTACTTCAGTTGCATACCATGTCCTTGTACTGGAACTGTCCCGATTTTGCAAGGACAGTCCCAATTAATCCTCCCTTCCCAGTAGACTCAGGCCAAAACAAGAAAACTGGGACAAATATGGTCTAGCAATATCAGAATGTGGTCGATATGGCAAAAGTTACTAATAAGGAGAAACACATTTTCTAGGAGAGCCTGCAGCAGTTTGCTTTTGCCTGAGCCTACTGAGAAGGGCAAGATTCCACCACCTTCTCTTCCTCCTGTTGACTTAATTGAGTGTAAACCCAATTTGCAGCAACCAAAGCAAGCTAAGGACAAAGAGGGGAATGGGAGGAGAGAGAAACTGGAACATAACAGTATTTAAAAGCAGCTGAAAAAGCAGGATGGCAAAGGATTAATTGGGATTGTCCCTGACAAACTGGGCCAATTGGAGGATATGCCCTCCTGTCACCAGTTCCATTTTTTTCCTCATGTGGAGAGCAATGATTCTGGACAGGATAACTTCCATAATGTGTGGGCACTCTCCACATTAATAGGAGCCCCAATTAGCAATCATGCATTGGAAAATTCTCCTGTTCAGACTCATCACTCTTCACAAGAACAAACTGGAAATGGAGGGGTGGGGCTAGTTCATTCCCCCTCCCCTGTGTCTTTTCAACACACATTGTAAATGACTGAATAGGGCCACTAACAAAGACTGCTCAGATTTCAAGCACACTCAGGAGAGGGAAAGGCCTGGAAAAACCCAAGAGGGGAAGTCATGGTTATGGTTATTCCTTCAGAGGTCTTTCCGGGAAGCAGCATCAGCTAGGAAGGCTGAAAAGCACATGAAAACAGCATATAACCTGTCAATTAAAGATCACACATCCCTCAGCCACCTTGTTAAATTAAATTAAGGTAAACATTGCAGCCCTGCAGTGTTGTGCTAGAAATTTCTCAGAAATTTTTTCAATAGTATAGATGGCTGAGAAATAAGAAGGGAAATAGGGAGGGAAGGAAAAGAATTTGAGATCTGAGACAACATTACTTAGAACTTTTGTGTAATGCTTTGGTTAATGCTACATTGCCCAAGAGTTTCCACTCTGAAACAAACAATGGGGCACTGCTTGGGAAAGTTATTTTCTTAGATTACAACACCAAAAATCCCCAGACAAATTTTACAAACAATGGAAGTGGGAATATGGATTGGTGTCACTATTTTAAAAAAGAGGAAACAAAGAATGAACAAGTAATGAATTTCCAAGCTGTGAATGCGTATGTATGCGCTTTCAAGTCACCTGTCAACTTATGGCAACCCTGTAAATTTCATAGGGTTTCCTTAGGCAAGAAATACTCAGAGGTGGTTTGTCATTGTCTTCCTCTGAAATGTAGCCTACATCACCTGGTATCGTTGGCAGACTCCCATTCAAGCATTAACCAGGGCCGACCCTGCTTAGCTCCCAAGATCAGATGGGATCTGGTACCTTTATTCTCACACAATATTCTTATGGGTCCTTTTCTGTAAGCAGGAATACTTTGCAGAAAAAGAAAGAATTTTTGGTGGGCACCCAACAAGGACTGAGCAGGGCAATGTAGATGTTCAGGGGAGCTCTGCCAGGGGTTGGGGGATATGGCACAGAGTGCATACAGGACATTGTACAGAGGTGTTCAATCTCACCTACTAGAAAAAAAATTGTTAGCTTATTATATTTTTCTTCTGCTCAATAAAAAAGATCTTAAGACAGATTAAGACATAAAATTTAAAATGCCTGGAATAAAAGAACAGTCTTTTCCTGGCACGAGGAAAGTAACAGTATAGATACCAAGGGTGTTTCACCCTACAAAAGTACAATATGGTACTAGGTTCCACTTTAACTGCCATGGTTCCATTCTATAAAGCACAGGCTGATTTTTTAAAAAATTCTTTGGTGTGCTCCATCATTCAATGTATGGTTGCAATATGATCCCTAGTGTCTTTTCCTTTCCTGAACCCAGCTTGGACATTGTTGAGTCTTTGTTGTAGAATTTTGAGCATTACTTTGCTTGCATGAGAAATTAATGCAATAGTCCTGTGGTTACTGCAATCCCTGGTATCCCCTTTTTTGAGGATTGGAATGTACAGTAGGCCCTTGGTATCCACTGCGGTTTGCTTTCAGAACCCGCTGTGGATACCAAAATCTGGGGGATGCTCAAGTCCCATTATGTACAATGGCATAGTAAAATGGAGTCCCTTATCTCCCTCTCTCTCTGGCTTTTCTTCGCAAACAAAGAAAAGGACTCAGCCCGCGCTTTCTGCAAGCGTGTTGATGACTAAAAAGGCCAATCCGAGATAAACAAGTCCGGTTGCAGAAAGCACAACAGAAGGTCTCTTTGGGTGATGTTTCCGGGTTGTGATTCTTCTGCATTGTCGTTTTTCTTCAAGACTTGTTCAGTGTAAGTTCTCAAATAAGGCTGCAGCATTGTGGATAGTGCATCTCCATGAGCCTGAGATCTTGTTTCAGGGAATCCTTGTATCGCTTTTTTGGAGCGCCCCTCTTACAATGACCCATGGTGAGTTCACCGTAGAGTACTATTTTTGGGAGGCGAAGGTCTTCCATCCTAGAAACGTGCCCTGCCCAGCGCAGCTGTGTTCTCAGTATCATGGCCTCAATGCTGGTGATCCCTGCTTGCTCAAGGACACCAACATTCGTCACATAGTCCAGTGTATATTTAGGATTGTGCATATACAGCGCTGATGAAAGTGTTCGAGGAGTCGTAAGTGGTGTCGATAGGTGACCCATGTTTCAGACCCGTAAAGGAGAATAGACAGTTCAATGGCTCTATATACACTGCCCCTTATATAAAATGGCAAAATCAAGCTTTGCTTTTGGGATTTTTTTGAGGGGGGTATTTTCAAGGTGCAGATGGTAGATGCAGAATTTGTGGATATGGAGGGCTGACTGTATATTGAGCATTTCCAATCTGTGGGGCATTATTTTGTTTTCCATATTTGTTGACACATTTTAGTTAGAACTAGAGTAGATTCTGTCTCTGTAGCTTGAAGCAAGTCTTGGTATGTCATCTGTTCCTGGTGATTTATTTCTCCCCACTGCTCTGAGTGCAGGTACCACTTCACTTTATAAAACTGGAGGTTCATCTGTTCCACAATCTGCTCCTGGTCTTCTTTTTGCCAAAAAAAAAAAAAAAAGGAGCTTCTCTATCTTCCGCTTCCAATTATGTACAGTAGCACCCCCATATCTGCAGGGGATTGGTTCCGGGGGGCCCTGTGGACAGTGAATTCTGCGGTTAATAGCGAACACCATTCTGACAACCATCCTGGAGGAAAGGGGGGGAGATGAGATTGCTCCTCCACCTCCTTCCCTCTCTGCCCCCGTCATGGCCCCACCAGGTAGTGATTGCGGGGGTGAAGGGGGAAGGCAAGATTGCTCCTCCACCCCTGCCATGGCCCTGTTGCAGCAGCGATCATGGGGGGAAGGGGGCACATAAACCCACTACCAAGGAAAGATAGTGTCATTGGTGGGATAATTGACTGATAGTATTCAAAGTATTGGAAGATACTGGACTGAGCAAGGCTAAGTTAGATGTTGAGTTTTCATAGAATCATAGATTCATAGAATTGCAGCGTGGTGGGGTCTCCTTCCTTGGAGGTCTTTAAACAGAGGCTGGATGGCCATCTGTCGGGGATGCTTTGATCAAGATTTCCTGCGTGGCAGGGGGGTTGGACTGGATGGCCCTCGTGGTCTCTTCCAACTCTGCAATTCTATGATTCTATGATTCTAAAATGGTGGAGGACTCTAGCACCCACCTTTCTTGGTATCCATGAGGGGCTGTGGAACCAAACCCCCACAGATAAGGCAGGCCCACTGTATATACACTCATCTGGAAGTAAGTACCACTGAACTCAAAGGGACTTCTTAAAAGAATATTATTTCATGTAGAACTGGGTTCTCATGTCTAGTGTTGTCATGTAGTAGCTTCTTTGAACTCAGTAACCAGCAGCTTCAGAGCTAAACAGAAAGCTTTTATCATGGCCAGCCAGGCTGAGGACTCAGAGGACTCAGGAGATGAGGAGACTGAGCCAGCTCCAGCAGAACTGGCTGTCAGGCTCATCCCTGAATTCTGGGCATTGGAGTGGAATTCATGGAGGCCCTGACATGTAGCTAGTATTTTCTCAGGATTTTGGAATGCCTGAGAAATGAGCCAGGCCTCCTGGTTGGCATGGTAACGCAAGTCCTACCAGGAACTCAAGGCCACGCTCCCCAGCTACTCTTGCTCCCCCGTGTCTGTTCTCACGCTTGATGCCTTATTATCTCTGGATAGTTTACATTTACTTCAGTAGCAGCTTTGGAACTGTTCCTTACGCAAGCTTCTCTTCTAATAAAGAGATTTATTGAAGAACCCTGAGTTTGTGTTCTGCGTACATCACAGAAAGCTGCTACTCTCTTTTTTCTTTTTTTGGTCATTGATACCGTTTTTTCTCCTTCCCACTTGGGGCTAGCTGTCCTCACTCGGAGCAAAGCCAAGGAACAGAAATCCACTGCTAGCCCTGCTCAGGTGCCGGGTCCTACAGAAATTGACGGTGATTCCCCCTTGGCACCTGGACCGGTGCCCCAGCCCTTGAACCCCGAACCACCTTCCCCCGATCCGGGGACCCGGGCAGTGTCCCCTACGGCGGATGGCTCTGCCACGCCCACTGTTTCTCAAGGGGAGAAAGGAGGGTGGCATTCTCAATTGGCCTCGGAACTGCCCCTGGACCAGTGGTTCCTGGCTCACCCCAATGAGGTGACTGTGAAGGATGGGGTGGCCTGGAAAGGGGATCGCCTGTATGTTCCTGAAGTCTTGAGAGCGGGTATTCTCAAACAGTGTCATGATGTCAAGAGTGCGGGACATTTTGGGTATCTCAAAACTTTACATTTGGCCCGGAGACAGTTTTGGTGGCCCCGTATGAGGAAAGAGGTGGAGGAATATGTGAAGGGGTGTACCACTTGTGCAGTGTCAAAAGGGGGGTCAGGGAAGCCCAAAGGTTTGCTCCACCCTCTACCTACCCCAAACAAGCCCTGGGAGGTCATTAGCATGGATTTTATTGTGGAATTACCAGAGAGTAGGAAAAAGACGGTTATTTGGGTGGTGACTGATTTGTTCTCAAAGCAAGCGCATTTTGTAGCCTGTAAGAAACTCCCCACGGCCTCCCAATTAGCCAAATTGTTCATTCAGCATATTTATCGGATTCATGGCATTCCGGCCAAGATTGTGTCGGATCGGGGGGCACAATTTACCTCGCAGTTTTGGAAGGCTTTCACAAACCTTCTGGGGGTGGAGCTAGGTCTCAGCAGCTCCCATCATCCCCAATCGGATGGACAATCGGAACGAACGAATCAGACTCTGGAACAATACCTAAGATGCTATGTGAATTTCCAACAATCTGATTGGGTTGATCTTCTACCTTTTGCTGAAGTGGCCTACAATAATGCCACTCACCAGAGCACTGGGCTCTCGCCGTTCAAGGTTGTGTCTGGGCATGATTTCGGTCCCCTCCCCTTGTTGGCGGGGTCCCCCAACTCTGACCCTGTTTCGGTCTCCCAGTGGAGTCAAAAGGTCAGGGATGCATGGCCTCATGTAATCTCGGCCTTGGACTTTGCCAAAGCACGCTACAAACATTATGCTGATCAGAAACGGGATCCTTCCCCCAAATATGCAGTGGGAGATATGGTTTATTTGTCCACCAAATTCCTTAAGTGTCCCCAACCCTCTAAGAAGTTGGGAGCCAAATACATTGGGCCTTTTCGTGTTGTTAGGATGGTAAATCCTGTAGCTTTTGAACTGTCTTTGCCTAAGTTATACCGTCATGTACATCCTGTGTTTCATTCCAGCCTGCTCAAGCCCGTGAACCCTCCGGACAAACACCATCCGGTTCCAGAACCTGCTCCTCAGCCGATCCTGGTGGATCAGGAACAACATTTTGAAATTTCTGAGATTCTGGACTCTAGACTTCACCGGGGAGGGTTACAGTATTTGGTAAAGTGGAAACACCTGCCTTTGGGCCATGCGGAATGGGTTGCTTCTGAGCATGTCAATGCCAAACGCTTGTTGCGAAAGTTTCATGCCCGCTTTCCCGATAAGCCGGGCTGAGAAAGGGGGAGGGTTGGTCTTCAGGGGGGCAGTATGTCAGGCTCATCCCTGAATTCTGGGCATTGGAGTGGAATTCATGGAGGCCCTGACATGTAGCTAGTATTTTCTCAGGATTTTGGAATGCCTGAGAAATGAGCCAGGCCTCCTGGTTGGCATGGTAACGCAAGTCCTACCAGGAACTCAAGGCCACGCTCCCCAGCTACTCTTGCTCCCCCGTGTCTGTTCTCACGCTTGATGCCTTATTATCTCTGGATAGTTTACATTTACTTCAGTAGCAGCTTTGGAACTGTTCCTTACGCAAGCTTCTCTTCTAATAAAGAGATTTATTGAAGAACCCTGAGTTTGTGTTCTGCGTACATCACACTGGCTGAGCCAGAACCTAGCCCTGCTATGCCAACTACAGCAGAGCCCAGGTCTCAGTAGCCTAGGTTTTCCCCAGCACAGGGTCCAGGCCTGGGAGACATAGACAAGTATGATGAGGAGGTACCTACCTTCAGTCAGAGAAGATCAGAAAGGGCATGTCTCCGGCGTTCCCAGAGATTAACTGAGAAATGCTCAGCAATCACCAAGCAGCTGTGATTAGGAGCTGGGCCAACATAAACAGCTGTGAGACACTGAGCTTTTTCGTCAAAGACTATCTGCGTTCCCTGGTGAAAGCATCTGTCTCTGGCTCCCTTGGCTACCAGAACCCTTGCCTCTTAGACTTTGGATTGACTTGGAACTCTTGGCCTTGGACTGGATTTGCTGACCTACCTGCTGGAACTCTTGACCCCTGGACTGGACTCACCGACCTTCTCTCTCTGGACTCCTGAACCTTTAGGCTTGCTATTGCACATTGTATTAGGTACTGTACTTTAGATTTGGTGTTACTGTCAAGCCTTGCATTCTTATCAGCTGCTTGCTTTGGCTGCTTTCCCGGACAGCTTTATTGTTACAGTAGTCGAAAGCGTGAACTATACAAAATTGTTGCTTCAAATGAATTTCATAGGAAAAGCAGTAAAATAAAAGTCATTTACAATCACCCAAATTGGGCAGGCAATTTTCCCACTGGTCACCTATCATCCACATTCCCTGTTCTCACCCAGCCTGGGTTCAACCCATTGCTTTCCAGTCTCTGCAGCTGCAAGGACAACCAGACAGACACCATCCTCCCTTGTCTCATCTCAGTACACCAACATGTTACAGTGTTAAAGAATGCAAAACATTAAAAGTCAAACGTAAAAGCACAAAATAACTTGATACGGACAGAACTCTTGGCAGGGAGGTCATTTTTAGGGACCAGTCCTGACAAATGTGCAGCTAGAGATGGGATGTTCGTATGAGAGTGAGGTCTGACTCTACTTACATCTGACTATCTACGGATGTCTCGTGACTTGATGACACAGATGAATGTATGTACTGGAAAGTATATTTGAGGAATTTCACCCTACACAAAGTCAAAGTGGAGGTTGTACATTTTAATGTTACATTGGAGATTATCAGACGGGCCCGTATAGCCCGTTTCTGTCCCGCTACCCCCCCACCCGCTTCACTCCCATTCCTGCCATGGAATAAAGAAAAAGGTTTCAGACACCTACCTTAATTCCTCAACAGGAACGGGCTCCCCCCCCCTTCATTGCCCAGTTGTAAATGCAGCTGTCATAAGGCTGCTTTTACGACCGGGAACTGAAATCCCATCTGTTCTCATGAAAGAATGGCCAGGCAGCAAATTTAAAAATACCCCTGCCAGCTGTCAAAACTGCAAACCAACCACAAAAACACATTTTAAAAAATAAAAGGTACCCAGGGAGGGGAGGAAAAGTGTTTTACCTACCTTGTCATCCCAATCGCACCCGGAAGTGTCCAGCATGGACCTCCCAGTGATATCACATCCAGTCATCATCCCGGAAGCAGAATGGGGCTCCTGTTCATTCTCTCATCATTCCGTTACGGTAACAGAATGGTCTTCTTATTCATGGATTTTTCCATGAATAAGAGGAAGCAAGGGAGGAACACGAGCAGAACGGGCACATCCCAGGACAGGGACGAAGTCGTCTAAAAGGTAAGCCTTTTAGCGATCTCCTGTTGTCTCTGTCCTGGGATATTTTAGCATCTGATAATCTCCATTCTGTACCTGTACCAGTTAAAGCCATACTGTGTGAAGCAATCATTAATACATGATTTACAAATAAAATAAATGAAATGAAAACACTTCGTATCCACAGAAGTTTGCTTCCAGGACTCCACATGGACAGCAAAAAACACAAATGCTCAAGATCCTATCAATAAAATGGTTTAGGGCAGCAGTGAAGGCAGCAGCAAGCCCTGGCCTCCAGGTGTGCATTCTTTGGTCTTCCCCATTTCTAGAGAGTATGCCAGTTGGCCACTTTTGCCTTTGAGGTGTTGGCTATGGCGAGTCGGCTCATTCCTTCACAAGGCAGATGCAGGCAGCTGATGGGCTTCCTGGAGGCGGAGGAGCATAAAGAATGCGCACCTGGTGGCACTTCTGGCAACCCGGACTTGCTCCCCTGCTGCACTACACCATTTTATTAACAAGGAACTTATAAAGGAGATCTCCTGGGTTTTTCCCCAAATATTGTATTCTAGTCTGAGGAGATTTTCACACTACACTGTTATAGTGTTACTATTCCACTTTAACTGCTCTGACTTCCTCCTGTGGAATTCTGGGGTTTGTAGTTTAGTGAGGCCTAAGATCTCTCTGGCTGAGAGTTGTAAATGCCCCTCCCTAAACTCCCAGGATTCAAGAGGAGGTAGCCATAGCAAAGAAAATGGAATAGTAACACTAAAAACAGTGTTGTCTGAAAATTTCCTATATCTCCTTGCTCCACCCTCCAGAGTAGGGAGACATGAACGTGAGACCGCAGAGAGATGCAAGTATCTGTGATATGGTGAGCAGTGTGGATTCATGGCCAAGCACTAAGATTGGATTCTCGCCATTCCATGTGTCTCTTGTCATAGAATCATAGAATTGTAGAGTTGGAAGAGACTACGAGGGCCATCCAGTCCAACCCCCTGCCACGCAGGAAATCACGATCAAAGCATCCCCGACAGATGGCCATCCAGCCTCTGTTTAAAGACCTCCAAGGAAGGAGACCCCACCACGCTCCGAGAGAGTGTGTTCCACTGCCGAACAGCTCTTACTGTCAAAAAGTTCCTCCTAATCTTGAGGTGGAATCTCTGTTCCTGGAGCTTGCATCCATTGCTCTGTGTTCCAGTCTCTGGAGCAGCAGAAAACAAGCCTGCTCCATCCTCAGCGTGACACCCCTTCAAATACTTAAACAGGGGCTATCATATCGCCCCTTAACTGTCTTTTTTTTCAGGCTAAACATACCGAGCTCCCTAAGTCTCTCCTCATAAGGCATGGTTTCCAGACCTTTCACCATTTTAGTCGCCCTTCTCTGGACATGCTCCAATTTGTCAATATCCTTTTTGAATTGTGGTGCCCAGAACTGGACACAGTGTTCTAGGTGAGGCCTGACCAAGGCAGAATAGAGCAGCACTATTACTTCCCTTGATCTAGACATTATACTTCTATTGATGCAGCCCAAAATCGCATTGGCCTTTTAAGCTGCCACATCACACTGTTGATTCATGTTCAACTTGTGTCTACTAGGACTCCTAGATCCCTTTCACATGTAGTCTCGTTCAGCCAGGTCTCCCCCATCATATATCTATGTATTTCATTTTTCCGCCCTAAGCGCAGTACCTTACATTTCTCCATATTGAATTTCATTTTGTTAGCTTTTGTCTCTATGCAGCCTCTTCAGTCTTGCAAATGTATTATGTAAAATGCAGTATAGGTATTGTGTATCATGTATGAGTGTATGTACATACTGTAGTTTGAATCCATGGTGGATTGAATCCACAGTTTTTGAGCCTGCAAATACAGTGGGTCCATTGTAATGGATCATCCCTCCTGCTGATGGCTTGACTATGCAGCATTATAGTTGCAGAGACTCGTGGTGGTGGGAATCCCGGTGTTTAATGACTCTGTCATTGTCTGATGAATTGTTTTAACAACATTGGCACTACTTTAAAAAAGTGTAGACATTTCTGTCTTTTTAGTTCAGTTTCTACATTATGTCACAGGAAGAAGACCAAGAACCCATTTAGTTAATAAATGGCATTTTTCAAAAACAGAGACAATGGACTTACGTTTGAAGCTTCTCATTGGCTTGTTGTGAATCCTCTAAAGCTTGCTGAAACTTTAATTCCATGTTTGTTCTCTCTTCTATTGTTTGCTGAAGCTGGGTTTCTAGCTCCTCATTCTGGAGCAGAAGCATAGATACAATATCCTCTCTGTTCTTCAGAACTTTTTCGTAAGTCAGAAGAGCAGAGTTGAACTGATCCTTAAGGTTCACTTCTTGAGACAAAGATTGGTGTAAGCTGGCAGAAGAGAAGGTATACATTTCAGTGATGTGAAATACATACCTAGAAAATTTAATGTAAAAAAAACCTGGCATGCAAAATAATTTTTCAAATAAAAACTGGTTGACCCCTTTAACCATAGATTCAGTATTCACATCCAGAGTTTCATTTATTTACATCCGAAAATATATGTTCTCTAAGCATTTCTAGGTCTTCAAATGTGATTCGATGGTCAAATTCTGGTGTTTGTTTCATTGAAAATAATAGGGTTCCCTCTTATCCATGATTTCAGGTATCCATGGTGTGTGTGTTGTAATGGGGGGGGGGGTCAACCTGTATGTACAAAAATTCTATGATCAAAATACAGTATTCCAATGTTAAAAACAACAGCACACCAGAAGACTACTTGAAATGTCCATCCAACTGTTAATTTCATCTAGAGTAGATCCACTGAATCAATGGAAAGTTAGTAAGTCAACACTTAAATAAGTTTCATAGTCCAATTGGAACTAACAATTTGATTTAGGCCAATGGCATTAAAATGAAATAAATGCAAAACTGAATTACTGTACTGTTTTGTACACTGACACATGAATGTGTAACATTCTTTACACTCCCTTATCGGCTTCCCATTATGGCAAGTCTATGAACCAGAAGTTATTTTTAGTCAATTTTTTAAAAAGCACTTAATGGAGCAGGGGGAAATGCATCAGTTTTGATCATGTGAAAACAACACAATACTGGCCAAGACCATAACATTTTATAGTCAAGGATGTTTCTCAGGATCAGAGATGCAAGGATGCATTTCACTGCATCTTTGGATCTCTTCTATCTACCAAGCTGGGACACATTTTCTTAAGCTGCATGTAAAGAGTGTGCATCTTCTGCAAATGTTATCCTTAGGTATAGGAATGGGCAGGATGACTTATAAGAACATTAGAACTGCTGATAAGTCACAGAAAAGGCCTGTTTGATCCAGCATCATGTTCCCACAGTGGCTAAATAGGTGCCTATAGGAAGCCTATCAGCAGGACTAGAGGGCAATAACACCCTCTCATCCTAGCAATGCTTAGCCAGAGGCATACTGTTTCCACTACTGGTATTGGTATGTGGCCAATGTGATTGGTAGCCACTGACTGCCTTATCTTCAGGATTCCTCAGTTACCACTCTTAGGGAGCATCTGAGGACAACCAGAATCTGAGCCTGAATGACTTCCCAACAGTGATTATGAACTGATACATGCCGACTAAATCAAAACCTAAAGCCCTCACGCATTGAGTCAACTACTGAACAGAGTCAACACTTAGGTAAACGTTTTAAAAGAAAGAGATGTGTTACTCTGTTACACCATAAAAACAAAAGGTGGGGGGGGGCAGGAGGAAGAAGGAATCCAGCAGCACCTTTAAGGTAACTAACTTGTTTTAGCATGAGCTTTTGTTGATTTCAGTTCATTTATTGATGGGAGAAGCTGTCAATAGATCCCCTATTCCATTCCTGTCATGGATATTACTGCGTGCGACAAGGTGCCCTGTTATGCTGGTGAGATCCCAGCATCAATGGGAGATCCCTGCTGGAAAAATTCTAGGTGAGATCGGGACATCCAGGTAAGTGACATGCTTTTTAAAAAAACTTCCCTGGAAAACTTGGAAGTTTTAAAGTGTGTGTATGTGCTTTTTGTAACTTTTTTGGGTTTTTTTTTTTATTTCCCACGCTCGCGTCTTCTCGCAAGAATCCATGGGATTTCACTCTAGGGAGTGAATGGAACTCCGTTAGAGTGCCATTCATTCCTGGGCTGCTGGAACGATGGGAGAGGAGGTAAGTGCGGTGAGGAGGGTGATTGTGGCAGGTCAGGGACGGGACAGGGACAAGAGTGGAGATTGTGGGCAGGAATGCTTTTTTCGTTACTATCTGATAACCTCCAGAGTTGTAGAATGACCTATAAGAACATAAGATAACCTTTGCAGGATCAGTGCAAAGGCCTGTCTTGTCAAAGAATCATAGAATTGCAGAGTTGGAAGAGACCACGAGGGCCATCCAGTCCAACCCCCTGCTATGCAGGAAATCACGACAAAAGCATCCCCGACAGATGGCCATCCAGCTTCTGTTTAAAGACCTCCAAGGAAGGAGACCCCACCATGCTCCAAGGAAGTGAGTTCCACTGCCGAACTGCTCTGACTGTCAAAAAGTTCCTCTTAATTTTGAGGTGGAATCTCTGTTCCTGGAGCTTGCATCCATTGCTCCGTGTTCCAATCTCTGGAGCAGCAGAAAACAAGCTTGCTCCATCCTCAACGTGACACCCCTTCAAATATTTAAACAGGGCTATCATATCTCCTCTTAACCGTCTTTTTTCCAGGCTAAACATACCCAGCTCCCTAAATCTCTCCTCATAAGGCATGGTTTCCAGACCTTTCACCATTTTAGTCGCCCTCCTCTGGACACGCTCCAATTTGTCAATATCCTTTTTTAATTGTGGTGCCCAGAACTGGACACAGTATTCTAGGTGAGGTCTGACCAAGGCAGAATAGAGCGGCACTATTACTTCCCTTGATCTGGACACTATACTTCTATTGATGCAGCCCAAAATTGCATTGGCCTTTTTAGCTGCCGCATCACACTGTTGACTCATGTTCAACTTGTGGTCTACTAGGACTCCTAGATCCCTTTTGCACATAGTGTCATTCAGCCAGGTCTCCCCCATCCTATATCTATGCATTTCATTTTTTCGCCCTAAGTGCAGTACCTTACATTTCTCCGTGTTGAATTTCATTTTGGCTCAGCTCTCCAGTTTATCCAGGTCATCTTGAATTTTGATCCTGTCCTCCAGGGTATTAGCTACTCCTCCTAATTTGGTGTCATCTGCAAATTTGGTAAGTATGCCCCTAATTCCCTCATCCAAGTCATTGATAAAGATGTTGAATAGCACTGGGCCCAGGACAGAACCTTGTGGCACCCCACTGGTCACATCTTTCCAAGATGAAGAGGAGCCACTGCTGAGCACCCTTTGGGTTCGGCCAGTCAACCAATTACAAATCCATTGAACTGTTAACTTGTCTAGCCCACATTTTACAAGCTTGTTTGCAAGAATGTCATGGGGAACCTTGTCAAAGGCCTTACTGAAATCAAGGTATGCGATGTCCACAGCGTTCCCTTCATCTACCAAGCTGGTAATTTTATCAAAAAAAGAGATCAGATTAGTCTGGCATGACTTGTTACTCTGAAACCCATGTAGACTTTTTGTGATTATGGCATTGCCTTCTAAATATTCACAGACTCTCTGTTTAATGATCTGCTCTAGAATCTTCCCTGGTATTGATGTCAGACTAACTGGATGATAGTTGTTGGGATCCTCTTTTTTCCCCTTTTTGAAGATGGGGACAATGTTTGCCCTCCTCCAGTCTGCTGGGACTTCTCCTGTTCTCCTGTTGTCCTGCATCATGTTCTCACAATGACCAAGCAAATGCCTATTACAACCATGTAACTGTATTTAAACACCTGTAGCTGTAGTGTTATTCCAACAGTGCATATGAAAAGTGGACTGATATAATTGAAACCTCATGCTAAAATACATTGTGTGTGTATGTGCCTTCAAATCGTCTGCCAACTTATGGTGAACACATGTATTTCAAAGTGCAGGGGATACTCAAAGGTAGTTTTGCCAGTTCCTTCCTTTGAAATATACCTACAGCACCTGGTATTCATTGGAGGTCTCCCATCGAAGTAATAACCAGGCCTGTTCCTATTTAGCTTCCAAGATCAGATGGGATCTGGTGCCTTTAGGGTATTTACTAGTCTTAAATGTGCTGCTAGATTCCTCCCCCCCCTTCCAACACCTATGTAAATCTCATTGATTCAAAGAATCTGTTCTAGTTAGAATTGGCAATTAGATTTTGGTCCAAGTACATGTGAGCTGCATTTTCTCACAGACACCCCTTATTACCTTTATTTCTCTCCTTGCCTCCCACTCTGTCTGAATTTGGTTTGAAAGCTCCTTGGGAAAATAACTTCTCTTTTTTGTTATAATAACATGTCATCTACTACAAAAACAATGAACAACAATAACAAAAGGCTACCAGTGGTATGCAAAAGATAATCTTTTCATGCAAATCCTAAGAATGACAGAAAGATAAACAAGACTATCTCATCACAGATGCACGTGGTGGAAACTAGCAGGTGCTATGCCTTTTCTATGCAGCCCCACTCTTGAACATTTTGTGAGCCCATGACCTAAATACACGGCTTTTTCAAGTTACGTTATTAGTCTACAAAAAGTCCTGTTTACTTTAAAAATGTTATTGTAAAACTGTCATCCACTTAAGAAAGTTCTGAATTAATTAAAATATTATTGCACATTATGTAGACAGAAGTAAAGTTCAAGTGCTACTTAATGAAGACCCATGTTTATTTGATTTCACACGTAAAACCATTTTCTTATTTGCTTCCTCAGTGAAGGCAGCTAGACTGCCCCCTCCTTGTTGTCTTTCCATCACCCAACAAAGACTTTTTTTTATTCAGACAGGTCTGTGAAAACTAACTTTACTTGCTGCAGAAGGGACTTTTAATAAATGGATGGGTGCTTTGTGCTTTTCTGCTGGTGTCTTTAACATGTTTGAGAAGTTTTAATGCTTTTATTCATTTTATGTTTTGGTTACATTTGTTCTGTTTAAATTGTAAGCATGCCTTTGGCCCCATTCTTGGGAAGAAAGGGAGGTATAAATTGAATATAAATTCCAATTTTTGAAAATAAATTTCAAATATTATGGAAATAGTTGCAATTGAAGATCCATATTTTTAAACAAGTTGATACAATGCAAAAATTAATATTTTCTTCTCTGATGTTGTAGATGATGATGATTAGCTAGAGCACACGAATTCCTAGAAAATCCATATTACAATCAGCCCTCAACTGTTGTGGGGGTTAGGAGGTGCAGCAGCCCCATGAAAGTGGAAAAACAATGAATATAGGCCTGCTATTTATTTTTTACAAGACAGAACACTTCTCTAGGCATTTGTAGGTCCTCCAGCGCAATTCTTATGGTCAACTTCCACCAGACGTTGGCCACAGAATCACACTGGAGGACCTACAAATGCCTAGAGAGGACATATTAATCAAATCTGTGAATAATCAAATCCGTGAATGCTTAACCCACAAATGTGGAGGGACAGCTATACTTCCTTTCACATACAAAGGGGAACAAAATCTTCTATGTATACTTAGGAACAAAATCTTCTATGTATACTTAGCTGTACACGGCAGGTCTCAATGTAGGGTGGCAATGTGATCTGCTTTACAGAAGATAGTCTCTTCTGTTTGAAGCACTACCTGGTTCAAGATAAATCACCATGAGAAAGGAGAATAGGGGACCTGACAACTTTTAGTAGCATTAGGTCAGCAAAGTAAACAGATGTCCAGGCCACCTGATCATTCTCTTCCCTACCATCAATTATTGTTAAACATGCTTTTATATCTATGTAACAAAAATAAATCATAGACTCATAGAGTTGGAAGAGACCTCAAGGGCCATCCAGTCCAACCCCCTGCCATGCAGGAATACACAATCAAATCATTCCTGACGCTAACCAGTGTCCCATCTTGTAGTCCTTGTTTTATTGTTGTTGTTGTGTGCTTTCAAGTTGTTTCCAACTTATGGTGAACCTATCATGGGGTTTACTTGGCAAGATTTGTGCAGAGGCATCCAACCACCTTTTTGAGCAACATCTATCACTGGGCTTCTCAAGTCTTAGAGCCTGCCTCCTGTTCTCTGGTCCTCAGGGCAAAGGGGAGGAATCTCAGAGTAAGAGGCAGTGGCCTTGATATGTATGTACGTGTGTTTTCCTCATTTGTTAGACTTGGGAGATTATCAGATGTGGCAAAAACCGCGTCAGAAGATTGCTAAAAGAACAGGAAGGGGTGACATTATCAGATGACATCATCCTCCAGCATCCTGGGGGTGTAGCACGAGCATCAGTAAGGCATCTCTTTTTATTGGTGGCTTCTGATGTGATTGGGAATGCTTTTTTTGTGTGTGTTCCCCCACCTTTGATAATCTCCTTGGTGCTTTTTATTTGAATGGCATACTCTGTACAACTCTGATTAATGCTTAATGACATTACTACAGCCTGCCTCATACAACATCATCAGGGCCTTGTGACATCAAAAGGGGCCTCACATTTTGACCCTGAAATCTCAGGGCCTGGATAGTTCTGACATGGCAACGTCAGCCTATCACAGTTTTGGGATTTGCACACATGGCACTCTGGGTGCTATGTTGTCATGTACTGGCATTCCCAGATGCAGTGACCAGAAGCTTCAGAGTTAAACAGAAAACTTTATTGGCGGTGAAATCCAGAAAGCAAACCATACAAGGTTGTTACTCAGAATTGAAACTCACAGGGCAGATAATGTACTAAAAGCATTTGCAATCTATGGAATCTGGTGGCTACAAAGCTATTGGTTATCCATCATCCTCTGACCCCGCCTTCCCAGACAATTGTACGTTCCCTGTTCTCAGGCAACCTCTGCAGCCAATCATTCCACAGTGACCATTACACTCCCTTTTCTCCAGAGTTGCTACAAAGCACCCATTAAGCACTACAGAGAAATAAAACATAATTAAAAGCAAGGTTACTGCAAGGTTACAGAACAGCATGAAAAATGGCAGGAACAGGCAAAGTCAGGGGCTGATCCCAAAATATGTCTATGAATTGCCAACCCCTCCTGTATTTTCAGGAAATAGGGCAAAGTCCAAGTACAGCTTCCTCATTCTGTTAGACCAGTCTTCCACACCAAAATATCTGGTGCCCTTCAGATATTTTGTATTTCAATTCCCATCAGCCCCACCCAACATGACCAGTAGTTGAGAATGCTGGGAGCTGTAGTCCAAAACATCTGGAGTGCACCAGGTTAGAGATGGCTGCCTGCAATAACCTGTACAGCTAGTGTAAAAAAACCAATGAAATGGTTTCTGTAAGGCTGAAATTCTATATGCACTTACTTGGAAGTAAGCCCTATTGAACCTAATGGACTTTGCTTTTGAGTAATCATGCAGAACTTTATGAAATCTTAGTCCCATACTGCTATGTCATTGCTGTTTTCCAAGGGTTGCTTTGGGTTGTGTTTTTCCCCCCTTGTTTTGTTTTGTTTGCTTGACTACAAACGTTAGGTGTAGAGGCTGGATGCTAAACCTCTGAATGACTGTGCAAGTGAGAAATGATGTATAAATTGTGTTCTCCTGTTCTGAGACCTGAAAAGTGAGCAATGAATAATAAACAAAGAGCACAGTCCCCTTTTTCCTTTTCTTCAGGGAAAAAATATGACTGTATTGTCATATCGTATAGAAATTAAAACACACCATACATGCATAAGTAAAATATGGCTGATTTAATAGGAATCTAGAAGTTAAAGGTCAGAATATTGGTATGTCATTACACCTACCACCTGAGGTTGTTTGAAAATGGTGTGAAGTACCTATTCAATTAAAGAAGGACATTTTGAAACTATAAATAATGTATAAAGAGATACGAAAAAATCCAGACAGCAGAGGCTCTAAAAAAGAAATCATGCTCTGAAGAGTAGCAGATAAAATATATTGACTTGCATTTCCCCAGAACTGGAGGGGGGAAATTAAGCACTCTAGCATTTCAAAGAAGCACTCAAAAATATATAAGCTGAAAGTATCCCAGCTACACTATTAATGTGCCACAGGAGTACTGCGTTTCACAACAGAAGCCTAGATTTCAGTTTCCAATGTTGCAATCCAATTGCAAGCAGTTGGAAACTGCCCAACGCAGTGTAGATGTGTAAATAGCTATTGCTTAAAACAATTTGTAAGCCGCTCTGATAGCCTTGAGGCTGAAGAGAGGGGTATAAATAAATAAATAAATAAAATCCTTTGTGAAGTGACATATATTCAATACAAGATGCATAGCATCAGGGTGCATAACTAACATTTATTACAATTATGTACCAGTCTTTGCAAGAAATCAGAAAGCACTTTACAAATAATAATTTAAAAACCCACAGAAGCACTATGAAAACTGTGAAACCCTAAATATTCATAAAAATCCAACCAGAAGGAAAATAATAAATATTGTAAATTCAACAAAACAGTGGCCTTCATAGACAACATCAAAAGGACCTGAAGGCCTGGATGAAGATTTGCATCTTAAGCAACTGGTGAAACTGAACTGCAGAAGACAACTGATGCCCTTCCAAATGCAGAGTCCTGTAAGGTGGGTGCCACTACTGGAAATGATCGTGCTCAGGTCATTACCCTTGGAGGTACTGCTCATGGGGCAAAAGGCAAGCGGGGCCACCTCCAAAGAGTGCAAAAGCTGAACAGGCACTCTGATGGAAATCTGGCCCCCTTACAAATCTACATCAGTACCCTGATGTAGAGTCAGAAAAATACAGTCAATGCAGATCCTGGAGGATAGATGTAATACAGCTGTCTATGCATACTGTTGAATGACAATTGGCATTCTGCACTTGATGCAATCTCCAAACTGTCTTCAATGGCAACCCTATAAATAACACATTTGTGGGGTTACTACACCATGGGAATGAATCACAGAATCATAGTTGGAAGAGACCACAATGGCCATCCAGTTGAACCCCTTGCCATGCAGAAATACGCAATTAAAGCACTCCCAATAGATGGTCATCCAGCCTCTGTTTAAAAACTTCCAAATAAGGAGTCCCCATCATACTCTGAGGCAGTGTATTCTGTTGTCAAACAGTTCTCAACATCAAGAAGTTCTTAATGTTTAGTGGAATCTCTTTCTGTACTGTAGTTTGAATCCATTGCTCTGTGTCATAGGAGATTATTAGACCGGAATGCAAAAAGCATTCCTGTCCCACAGTCTCCAGTCCTGTCCTTGTCCCAGCACAATAACCCTCCCCATCACACTTACTTTCTCTTCTGTAAGCAGACAGCCCTGGAATGAATAGAGCCTAACGGAGCTCCATTCACTTCCTGGACTGAAATCCTGCCTGTTCTCGCGAGAAGATGTGAGCATGGGAAATTCAAAAATAAAAAGTAAAATAAGAACCCACACAAGTAACCTGTGGAGGTTCATAAAAAGAGGGTAGCCTACCTTGTTTTCATGATCCCACCCAGAAGTGTTCTGGCAGGACCGCCCATTGATGCTGTATTCACAGCAGGACAATGGGTGAGAGGTTTCAGACATTGACAAAATGGGACGGGTGATCTATTGACGGCTCGGCCCATCAATCAAAAGAAACTCCCGAATAATGACATCGAAACACGAAAGGACAACATTGTGTGATATTTGTGTCCTTTTGCATTCTGATGTCGTTATTCTGGCGCCACATTACCTGCGTCTAATCTCCAGTCTCTGGAGCAGAAGAAAACAAGTTTGCTTCTTCAATATGCCATCTTTTCAAATATTATGGCTATCATTTTATCTCTTAACCTTTTCTTCTCCAGGCTAAACATAGCCAGCTCCCTAAGCCACTCCTCATAGGGCACAGCTTCCAGATCTTTCACCATTTTGATTGCCCTCCTCAGGACACATTCCAGCTTGTCAATATTCCGCTTGAACTGTGGTGTCCAGAACTGGACACAGTATTCCAGGTGAGGTCTGACCAAAGCAGAATAGGATGGGACTATTACTTCCCTCGATCTAGACACTATACTCCCATTGATGCAGCCTAGAGTTGCATTGGCTTTTTTAGCTGTAGTATCATACTGCTAACTCATGTTCAACTTGTGGCCTACTAGGACTCCTAGACCCCACTTGTACTGTGGTCAAACTAGGTGTCACCCATCCTATATCTGTGCATTTCATTTTTTTTCCTGTCTAAATGTAATATCTCATATTTCTCCCTGTTGAAATTCATTTTGTTAGGATTGGCCCACCTCTCCAATCTGTTAAGATCATTTTGACTCTTGATCCTGTCCCCTGGGGTATTAGCTACCCCTCCTAATTTGGCATCATCTACAAATTTGATAAGCATGCCTTCTATTCTATCATCCAAGTCATGGATAAAGATGAAGAATAGCACTGGGCCCAGGACAGAACCCTGTGGCACCCCACTAGTCACTTCTCAACAGGATGAAGAGGAGCCATTGGTGATCACCCTTTGGGTTGGGCTCATCAATTAATTACCAATCCACCTCACATTAGTATTGTCTAGCCCACATTTTACTAACTTGTTTGCTAGTATGTCAAAGTTATACTTTGAAGGGGGTTATGTCAAAGACCTTACTAAAATCAAGATATGTTATATCCACAGCATCCCCTTCATTTACCAAGTTGTAACTCTTTCAAGACAAGAGATAAGATTAGTCTTGCATGACTTGTTTTTGAGAAGACAAAACATATGTCCCCCAACACTATTCTCTGGAAGTGGTCCTGCAGGATGGAGCAGAATGATGTATTACTGTGCCAGCAGTATTTATTTTGCAGGGCTGCTCCAGGAAGACACCCTAGTTGATGGTATCAAAAGCTATAGATATGTTCAGAAGAAACAAGAGAGTTGCACTCCTCTTCTCCTGGCACAATTAAACTGGATGGCCAAGATACTTTTAGAGCCAAACCCAGGCTTGAAGAAAGACTGAAATGGGTCTGGCAAATACAATTCATCAAAGCCCATCCAAAAGTGATGGGGATGATCAGCATTGGCTGATGGAAGGCTTCTTGAAAAGGGGGTGCACTCACTCCTCTTTTAAGGCTATCAATACTATTCCTTCCCTCCAAGAAGCATTTACTAACCCTTGGGCCTACCAAGCTAACTTTCTGTGACTAGGTTTACTTTCATCCTGTTGGGCAATGATCCAGAGCATAGATGATGGTATAAACCTGGATTGTACCAACTGAAACTGATCCCATACATTTAGATCAGATGGTACCCTAGGCATCTCTCCTTGTATTGTATGCCCTATGGCACATAGGTCAGAGCAAATCCAAGTGATTTTGCTCTAATGTATTTGTTACCGCTCACCACAGAGGGCTCTGATGACCCAGAAAGCAGGTTGGAACCAACCAGTCCCCTTAGGGAAGCTAAGTAAACAGCATGATTTCCAGAACATCCAAGAGCTCAAAGGCCTCTAGTTTATGTTTGCTCCACATAAAGGTACATGAAAACATCACGTCTGATGTGGCTTCTTCTCCAGCACTATACTTCAGAGTTCATATTATTTTCTCACTCTCATGCTTTACTATATAATTCACTCTACTTACTAAATGTTTTCTACTTCTAGGTTTTCTGGGATGTGGTGGAGGAAGCAGAGCTGGATTAAAGCTCTTAAAGGCCTTAAACTACAAGGGCTCATGGCACTGTTTTTATTCTAACAATTATGTTGGGCTTTTGTATTTAAAGGGCCCTCATAATCTCAGGCCCTAAACTGTAACTGATTTTGCTTGTGGAAAAGTCTGGCACTGGGTGGAAAACATCTACAGTCTGAAATCTACAATCTGAGGCAGTGCATTTCATTCTGTCACTTCAGAACTCAACAACTTCTGGGTCACACTACATGGTACTCTAAATATGTGGCATGTAGCTACATCACATACCCTCCAACATTTCAGATGGAAACCAGGATGTGTGTGGCCAGGAAACATCAGAATGTGGTCAAGATGGGGAAAGTTGTGAATGAGGAAGAATACACAAGTCAGAAGAGGCTGCAGCAATTTGCTTTTTTGAGTGTCTACCGGGAAGGGCAAGATTCTGCTCCTATTTTCTCCTCTTTCTTCTGCTGAGTTAACTGAGGGTACATCTACACCATAGAAATAATGCAGTTTGGTACCACTTTAACTGACATGGCTCTATTCTACAGAATTCTGGGATCTGTAGTTTTTTGAGGCACCAACACGCTTTGGCAGAGACAGCTAAAGACCTTGTAAAACTACAAATCCCAGGATGCCATAGGATGGAGCAACAGCATTTAAAGTTGTATACAACTGCATTATTTCTACAGTATAGATGCACCCTGAGTGCAAACTGCTTTTGCAACTTGAACTCAGTTTGCAGCAATTAAAAAAAGCTGAGCACAAAGTGAGGGGAAATGGGAGGAGAGACACTGGGACATTTTAAAAGCAGCTGGAAAAGTAGGACAACAAAGAATTACTCAGGAATGTTCCTGTCAAATCAGGTCAGTTGGAGGGTATGACATCGGTGCTTTTTCTCTATCAGTTATAGGCACTAAGTAGGCCTAGAATTACAGCAGACAAAGAGGGAAAATTTATTCCTTCTTTCCCTAACTGCAGTCCAGAAGAAAATCACTTCCCACTCCTCCCATGAGACTGAGGGGGGGTGGAAACAGTGCCCAGTATCATCATTTTTTTCTTCTAAGCCTCACACTGAGTAGGAGAGGTTTTGATCTGGATTGCAGCCTCTTATAAACCTTACCTCCCTACACACAGTCCACCTGATCACAATTGTCACCTTTCCACATCTATAAAGAAAAAAACTAAACCGCTACATACTATGCTTGCAGAGAAACATTTTGCTTGGTTCCTGTTCTGTCATTTGTACAGCACTTGTCACACATTTGGTGTGTTCAGATGTTAAATAAAACAGACATCTTGAGAATTCAGGCTTACCATGAATGAAGCAAAATGCTCACATGAGCTTCCTGATTGTCCCCCCACTGCAAGCGAGGGCAGCTAAATAAACAACAAATTTTCAACTCATGGTTTCCTTACTGGAAGCCTTACTTTGGCTTGTATCTACCCCAGCACACCAGATAAAGACCCCATGATTTCTTATTGGTGTACTTCTCAAATAACAGAAGTTGGTAGAGGAAGGGGAAGAAAGCCAAGCTAGACTGCCTGGTCTGGACATCACAAAAAGCAAACATAAAGAAAGGATCATCAATTACTTAGCCACTCCCACTTCAAGAGGGAGCAACCAAGCAGGTTGCACCAGTACCCTGCTTGTAAATGATAAGGCAGGGCTCTCCTTGGCTTACTGTGACATATGAACAAAGCCACAGTTATCTAGAGAGCCTTGAGTGTTATCTGGGACTGCCATCTTGCATACACTTTCTTGGAAACAGGAAGACAAGAACCTGCGTATATTGAGTCAAGACCTTTAGGCTAAGGCGGTTATCAGACTGTCCCTTAAAACCCATTCCTGTTCCAGTACCCCCCCCAACCGCCCCACTCCCATCCCTGTTCCATTTTAATATTTTTTTCCCAAACACTTACCCCCATCGCGGAACAGGAACATCCTCCCCCTCCCCTCTGCTGGCCGTGAGTGAATGCAGCTATTGCAAAGCTGCATTCACATCCCATAAAGTAAATCCCGCCCGTTCTCGTGAGAGAACAATGCATGGGGAATTTAAAAAGAAAAAGAAACATCAAAAGCAAAATCCAAGCCCCAAAGCAGAAAAGTAAAATCCCAAGTAACCTGGGGAGAGTTAAAAAAAAGGGTGTCACTTACCTCCTCATCCCGACCGCTCCTGGCAGTGTTCAGCACAAACCTCAAAGTGACCTCCCGGTGACGTCAGATGACGCTGGCATCGCGCCAGCAGAACGAAGCTTCATTTCGGACGCCCATGATTCCGTTTCTAAAACGGAACAGGCGATCTATTAACAATGTTTCCCTGTGTTTGAGAAAACACGGGGACAGAACGGGGGCAGAACAGATGGAGAACCAGACAGGAACAACATCGTCTGAAAGGTAAATCCTTTCACAACCCTGTTTTGTTCCTGTCCCTGATTTTACAGCCCATCGGATAATCTCCTAAAACTACACTACACAAATAATCTAGTCTAAAATTGGATTATTTGCCATGGTTCCTTCCTATGGAATCCTGGGATTGTAGTTTAACATGGTTTTTAGCCTTCTCTGCCAAAGAGTGCTGGGGCCTCACTGAACTACAAAGCCCAGGATTCCCTAGGAAGGAGCCCTGGCAAATAATCCAGTTTCAAACTGGATTATTTGTGTAGTGTAGATTTGGCCTTAGTTTATCTGGCTTGGTTAGGCCTACAATGAGGTGCGGAACCTCAGGCTCTGAGGCCAGATCTGATCATCCTAGAGTCCCAGCCCTCTGGGGTTCCCATCCCAGAGCGTGCTGTCATTCTCATGACTCTGCCCCTTGGCGGTTTTCCAGCTTTTGTGCAGGTGTTGAAATGCTTCTCTATAAGGTTTAGGTATTTGCAGTAAGAACTTTCAGAGGTCCTTATGCTGGTCTAGAAAGCTGTTGCCTCCCTCTGCCCTCCCACCCCAAGATCTCACCCAATACCCTTGAGTAGTCTATTTTCAACTAAACATGCCTTTATAGTCAAAAAGCAGTTTGCCATAGTGTTCATTTAGAATTTGTATGCAAAAGAAGAGTGAAGATTCAGCATAATGATCCCATAACTATAACAATTTCATGCAGAATGCTGTGTTAAAAAAAACCCCAAAGCAGGAGTTGGCTTAATTTTTTTTTTAACAGTATGACATCTTCTCATGTATCATTATCATCATCATGTCTCATTAACAGGAACAGAGATTCCACCTCAACATTAGGAGGAACTTTTTGACAGTAAGAGCTGTTCGGCAGTGGAACACACTCCCTCGGAGCGTGGTGGGGTCTCCTTCCTTGGAGGTGTTTAAACAGAGGCTGGATGGCCATCTGTCAGGGATGCTTTGATCGTGATTTCCTGCATGGCAGGGGGTTGGACTGGATGGCCCTCGTGGTCTCTTCCAACTCTACAATTCTACAATTCTATGATTCTATCTTATAATTCTGCCTGTTCTACAAAGTTAAGAATTCAGTGAAGTGCCTATTGAGTTAAAGTGACATTTCTCTGATAACAACAATCTCTTAGCAGGGAAACACAAATCAGGTATCTGACTCACCTCAAAACAAGTCCAACTTAATGGCTGTGCAATATGCCATTTACTTTTATTATCGTCTCCAGGGAATATGCTTACCCTGCTTTAAAATTTATATGTCTCATTTTGCAAGCTGCTTTTCAAAAATCAGTTTGAAGGAAAGAGTGATTCAGGAGACAGAGCGGAAATCAATTCCAATTCGATATTGATAGCTACTGTGCGATATAAACTGTGTGTTCTTTCTAATTAAATGTAAACACACTCAGTTCTAAAGTCCAGCAGCGATGACAACAGCCACTAGAATGGATTGCTTAAGCATTGATCAACCAATTTGTCTGAACCTTTTGTTCATACCGTAGGCATTCTTGAGCAATCTGTGGCAGGGTTAGTGTCAGTTCCAACTGACTTCAGTTTAGGTCATCTTGGGGGGTGGGGGAGAGAGAGAGAAAGAGAGAGACTTGACAAGAATGTGGAGTCCTCAATAATACCTGAAGTTATTCATTAACTATGTCCTTCTGATAGCTAATCAATACCATTGAATGGAGCCAAGCACACTGCTCTGAACTGTCCCTCTCCCAAAAGCCAAATCCTGGTAAATATTTAATGGCAGTAAAGGTGTTTTCTTATCAAAGTGATATGTTAAAGAACTCTTAAAAGAAACTTTATCTTCCCCCTCTCCAGCAGAATTGGTTCAGTAATTATAAAGCTCTGATGCAAAGTGCTTGAGGGAATGCATTTCAATTCACATTTTGGAGAACAGAGGATATTCAGTTCCGGCCATGTACTTGTAAGTGAAAATTACATCTTTGCATATATGTATGTCTGAAGAGACATTTTTAAAATCCCGTATTTCCTTGGTAAAACATCATCACACAATGAGCTAAATCCAGACTATGATAGATATACACAGTTCCCATTGAAACCAGTGAGACCAGGGGCCAAACTACATGTGACCTTACCTGTGGAGTTAAGGATAAACAAAATAAGGCAATTATCCATTGTACCAAGTCTGAGTTTAGGAAAGTAGTCGACATGACATCTTTGCGTTGGTTGATCTCCCCTTTACAATTCCCCTCTTTTTCACATGTAAGTCCTGTTTTTCATTCTTTGCTGCCTATCAGGGTTGATCAGGGTGTGTCCCCTCCCCATCCTCTCGCCACTGCATTTGCCACAGTGCTGCAAAGGTTCAGCAGCAGCAGGAAAACAAACATTGTGGGCATTATGTTGTCCATAAGCTGCATGCCCCATCTCTTTCTGTAGCCCCTCAAGAGCCCTGAACTGCCTATTTTCCCCCTGTTGGTCTCTCGCACACTAAAAATGACCAATAGTGACCTCATAGCCACACAACCAATCGTTCTTATGGGATGGGAGTAGAGATCCATCTAGTCATTTCCAGTTTTGAAGAAAGGCCCTAAATCTGATACATTGAGGCTGAAAATATGGCACAATAACCAACAAGGTCCTGAGGGGAGGTGGGGGGGGTGTAACGATTGCTTATTTTTGGTGAAATTTCCCCCCACAAATAACTTTTTTTTGTGGGGTGAGGAGCACTGGTGGATGAGAGTGGGGATGGTGACCTTCTTGGGTTCCATAGAAGGCTGACGCTGCCCTGCAACCCGTGCAAATAAAATATCCGTGCTTTAAAACAAGGCATGCAGGATGCACATATTTGTTTCCAAGCCCCACTGAACTCTGGGAAGCTTTCTGGATGTGTGATAATGTTTTAAAAAAAACAAGGCACACACTTTCTGTGCACCTTGTTTTTGAAAGGAAAACTCCCTTTGTTTGGCTGGTTTAGCAACAAAGTTGCTGCAGTTATCAGGGGCGAGTACAGCCCTCCATGGATTCTGAGAGGCTGCAGGGATCCCCATCCTCAAGAAGTTACTCACCTCTGTATTGGAATTAAAGGCTCCTTTGTTTGATTACTGAATCTTTGTGTTGAGGAAGCTGCTAAATAAGGGAAGGCTCCCTATGCAAATTGTGGTCCATCATCAGGCAATAAATTTTCCAGTAGGCTCCTAACTGCAGAGGTTCAATCCCAATATCTGGCAGGCTGTGGGACTGGGAAGTGAGATGGACTGAATCAGTGAGCATGTCCCCATTTTCTTCCCTCATATTATAGAGCCTGATTGAATAAGACTGCCAACTAAAATTGCATTTCATGTGAAAAATATTACCTGGGTATTACCAGGGATGGCTATAGAGGTGCTGAAAAGCATCAAGGTCAACAGCTGGGAAGGGTCCTGTCAGCATAACAGCAGCTGCAGCCCACAGCCTGGAGCTACTCCTTTGGTCTTCCTAGTGCTACCTCTTTGGACATTTGGTATCTCTCCACTTGTCTGTATCTACCATCTGCCTATCCATCCCCAATTAAGGGATACCAGAATTGCCAATGAGACGCAAGCATGGGAAACAGAGTGAGGGAGCCAATTGGAGTTACCCAGTCATACATGGACAGCAAAATAGCCAACTGAGGGAAAAAGCACAGGAAACAGAGAGAAAGAGACTGAGGGCTTCTTTAGATATGGCTGTGAGTATACTGCAAGTGGGTGCACATTTTTGCCCATTTGCAGCAGCGCTGTTGTGTCTCCACCATTTCCTCCCTTTTTGCATCCATTTGCATGTGTTCGAATGGAATGTCCACACACTCTGATAAAGGGCAATAGAGCAAAAATGCGCAGCAATGCAAATTCAGATGTCCACAATGTGAAAATGCACATTATGCACATTTTCCGGAAATCTTCAGGGAAAATCATGAATCCTTTAACTGCACAGCATGTTGAGTTTTTAATCCCCCCTCTTCCAAATACCATGAATCTCATTTGGATTGCTTTGGGATACATAATATTCTCTGTGAATTCTATGAGGAGTATTTTCATCGTCTGAACAACCCCGAATCAAACAGCCAGTGGGAAAAAGTTCTGAGTTCCCAGACTCCAATGAGGCTGTTTCCCTGGCAGTTCTCAGGGAAAGTAGCAGTGTTCTTGGCTTATGTTGTCCCTCACTCTATTGTTTCATCTATCAAGCAAAAACAATCAAAAAAGGTTTTTTTCTTCTTTCTTACAATATTCTCCGTACAATTGGTCTCATTTGTTCCAGCAGCAGAGCTGTCATTTGTAACTTGTAACCAAATGAGCCCTGTGGCTTAGCAGATTTGAGGAGAGAAAAGGTTTTGTTCACTCCTCACCTCTTTTTAAGCCACTGGGGAAGAAGAGAAACACTGAATGGGTGGTTTTTTTATTCCCCTGCCCCAAACGTGGAAGAAACCTTATTCTCTACACCCCCCACTCCAATCCTTTCCATAGATGACTGCAAACTTTCTAGATATTTATTTTCTTTTGCTCTTTATGGGGCTGGACTGAAGGAAGCTTGCTGCAACCCATGAATAATGCAGTGGTGATGATTACTTGGTTAACAATATATGCAAACTATTTAAAATTTCAATCCTTGGTGGGTGTTTGTTTTGTTTTGCTGTGAGTTAGTAAGCCCTTTTCAACTTAACAAGGCTCAAAGATTAGAGCACCCAGTCCTCAGATCATGTCAAGAAACTACTTTGTACCACTAACAGCATCACGGTATGCAGTTACTTAGAAATAAGTCCCATTGGAGTTTACATAGGGGTGTGCATAGGTGGGGAGTCTTAAGACATATTAATCAAAACAGTTGGCCTAGAATCAGAATGACAAATGAGACTGCTATCAATTCACCTCTCAGTCTTCTCCAAGCTAAACATACACAACTCCCTAAGCTGTTCTCATAAGGCTTGGTTTCCAAACCTTTGATCATCTTGGTTGTTCTTCTCTGGACATGTTCCAGCTTGTCAATCTCCTTCTTGAGCTGTGGTGTCCAGAACTAGACACATATTATTCCAGGTGTGGTCTTGATCAAAGAGAATAGAGTGGCACTACTACTTCCCTTGATCTTGACACTACTCCTGCTGATGCAGCCTAGAATCGCATTGGCTTTTTTGGCTACCATATCTATCCCTTTTTGGCTATATATATATATATATATATAGTTTTCAGCATGCATTTCATAGGAATAAGAGCAAGATGCATTCTCTCTTTATACCCTCCCTCAAAGAAATGTGTTCAGAAAGATCTATCCAGATATGGTGCCTGCTCTGTCATGTTGTTCTCCTGCCTGCCTTCATAACACTTTCAATATATATGGTCTATTCAACCCAACTCATTAGAAGTCATAGAACGATACCGTTTGAAGGGCCTTTGAGTCCAACCCCCTAAAATTGTTCTGAAATAGTAGAATGGTAGAATGGGACTGCCAGTGAAGGATGCCTCCCCCCCCCTTTTAGTAGAAAAATAATGGGCTAGCTAGAATTTTTCTATGTATTAGGTTTGACTTCCCAACAAGCTTTATATTGATAATACTCATAAGCATTATCTGTCACTTGGCAATGGATATAGAATAATGTAATCTACATCAGGATTACGCTGAATACATAGATCAGGGACCTTTTCACACTACACACTACACTATACTACACAACACAACAAAATTATAGCCTGTCAATTGCCATAACATTGTTAATATCAGGAATTTCAAGAGTCTCCCAGCTCATATAATCAAATATTGGTTGGGAATAACATCTGCTTCAGACCTGATAAATCTCAATTTATTGGTACATGTTGGGTAAAATGGGTGATTACAGTCTCCCTATGAAATGTTTTAATGAGCAAATATTTAAAATGTCAGAAAATTGCTAGCTGTCTAACTTTTATAAAGTGTTACCCAGTTATAATTATAGTGTGAATGCCTTGGGTGTTTCCAGATCTAACATAAAAAAAATTAAGCAAAGGATATTAGAAGACAGATAGACATATCAGCCATATCAAATACAAAATGTATGAAAAGGCTAGCAAAGCAAAATATAAATTTGAAGAAGAAAAATATCTGCCCTTTCCCAAAATGAACAATGTATGGCCTTTCCCTGTCTTGCTACTGAGCAAATGGAAACAATGATGCCACAAGGAAGATTACAGGGCATCCAAATAGTACCAAATAGACTTTGTATATGTGGCTCAACTGAAGTAGAAGATCTGGGCCACTATTTACTGGAATATCACTTGCATTACAATGTTAGAGAACATAGATTTTTTTAGGCATATGGGAAATTGGGAAGCTGAAGACAAATGGAACGTTTGCAAGGTTCTTACCAGTTAGTACACAGAAGGTTGCCCCTTTGCAGTTAAAGTAGTCAATTTAAGCGAAATAGAAAAGGAAAAAGTCTGATAAAAAAATTAATACAATAGGTATCCTTTCCTTATCTTTGAAACAGAATACAGTTGGTATGTATTCAGTATTTTTTTTATATGGTTTATCTGTATTTGATATGGTCTGTTGACTTTCTCAATAATTTCTTCTCGTCTATGTGAGGCTTACCACATGCTGAAGTAAAGCAACAGTGGAGCAGGAAGGTTCCATCTTCCATGTTGCCTTACCACACGTCATCGTCGTTCTTCAGGTGTTCAGCCATTTTGGTCCCATGGGAGATCAAAGTAAAACCACATCTTTTTGCTAACAAGGTTTTTCCAGTTAGCAAAAAGATGCAGTTTTACTTTGGTCTCCCATGAGACCGGAATGGAAGAACAATGACATCATGCAGTAAGACAGCAAGGAAAACAGAACCTTCCTGCTCCCTTGCCGGCTTACTTCAGCATGTGATAAGCCCCTGTATCTACAAAATTATAGCACTACAGTGCCATTTAAACTGCTTTGGCTACATCCTGTGAAATCCTAGGGTTTATAGTCTGGTGGAGCACCAGGCTCTCTGTGGGTAAGAATTTATTTTATTTTATTTATTAAAAAATATTTATATGCTGTTCTATATCTGAGACTCTCAGGGTGGCTTGCAATAAAATCAATTTAAAACAATAAATAACAATACATTTAAATGATTAACAACATATTAAACAGATTACCAATTAAAAATCAGACAATTTAAAACTGATTAAAGCATTTTAAAATAATGTAACCATAGGATAGGTGCGGCCTGGGTAAAATCAGTTATGCCCAAAGGCTTTAATAAAAAGCCAGGTTTTGACTTCATCCCAATGTTGGAACCAGTTGGGCCTCCAGGGAGAGGGAATTCCACAACTGGGATGCCACCACATAGAAGGCTATCTCCCCATCCTCCTACAATGTATTTCCTCAACTGGTGGGACACAGAGGAGGGCCCTCCAATAGATCTCAATTCTCGGACCTGCATTCCACAAATGCAGGACAGAAGTGCTCCCTCGAGTATCAAGGTCCCAAGCCATGTAGGGCTTTAAATGTTATCACCAGCACCTTGAATTCAGAATTCTGGATACTTGTCCCTGAACTGCAAAACCCAGGATTCTGTACAGTGTTGCCATGGCAGTTAAAATGGGATCATAGCACTATAATTGTGTAGCGTGAATGTACTGATAAGGAATATAATTTCTGCTTTCTAAAACAGTCCACCTTCCCATTCCTTCTCACTGGACAAAATGAAGGAGGAGCTGCTAACCATGCACCCAGATTTCACTTAGGGGCAGTTTATGGGAACAAGTATTCAAGGAAACAGACTAAAATTCTAGATCACATTTACCATGATTATTTCCTGTTTTCTTTGCTGTTGATATCTCAGCCCCACCCTTTTAAAATGTTGCTTCTTTGTAATTGTAAGTCAAGTGATATATCTTTACACACCTCTTCACAAATTCCCTTTTTAGAGTTAACTTGGATGATTTAATAATTCACAGGGATGTTGTGATGACAAAGTGGTAGAGGAAACCCAAGCACACAATCCTGAAAAATTGAAGGACAGAGGAGTGAATGAATGAATGACTACTTCCATCCCTGTTTCCCAGTGTAACCTAGGGAGAAGGAGATCACTTCCCACCTCCCACAACCACAATGCCATGGAAGTTAAAGGAGAACCAAGTCTTCATTCCAATGTCAAGTTCCTCTGGGGAGAAGCCACCACCTCACTTTACTCCTCCAGTGTAAATTTCACTAAAACATAGGGAGGATCCAAATCTGGTTTCCAAACTTCTCAGAGGAAGTACCCAGACTGTTCCATTCCTTCTCTCCCAGCTCTTTACTGGTTTGAGTTAGAAAAACCAAACTTAAGGGTAGTCTAAATGGTGAAAATAAACCTCATGGAATTCGCTGGGAATACGACCTGTTTAAATGAGATCCTGCATCAACCCACAGTATTCGAAAGAAAGGAGGCCCAAAAAGGGGAAAATATTGCAGGAAAAGTCTTTACAGCTTTCCCCATAGCTTTTTAAAAACAGCAAGGAGGGAGCGCATTCCTGCTTGTTAGGACAAGTGTTTTATTTCCCATACAAGAGGAAGCGCAAAACTGATTGGCTGGGCAAGCGTGGGGGCAGGGCTTGCTAACAGGGCAAGCACCCACTGCCACCATGTTGAATTCTTGCCTTAGTGAGCAATCGCTAAGGCGATAAAATGGGGTGTTTGTGTTTTTTTCTATGTCCTTTTAGCTCAGAAAATCATCTTATCGCTCCAGCACATCTTAGACAAAGGTGTTATCTTTATTAGTGTAATATTGTTATTGGGCCAAAAAAAGGGAACAAACATGGTACCCTTTTGAGATCTTCTGTTATTTCTATCAGGCAAGATGCAAGGCAGTTTGAGAGAGAAAGGTAGATAATTTTTGACAGAGTTTGTTAAATGCATAATAATTTTTCTCAGCAGTCCTAGCTGGATCTTTACTTTTTATTTTACTTTTTACAATAGCGTATCTTTTGAGAAGAAGAAAAATTCATAGTAGTCATGCTGTAAAGAGAATAAAGAAAGCCAAGGCTGAGAAGCAGATTGCTGAATTGCAAAAAGCCAGATTTCATTTAGCAAGAGTAATAAGAACTGGTGTCCTAACCTGGAGACAGTGGACAGTGGACTGTTTGTCATTTTATACAGGAACTAAATTCTCAAGAAGAAAGTAAAGCAATCTTACCTGGCTTCATTGGCACACTTGGCTGTCCCACAAACCAAATATTTCTCCAGAGTTCACAGCATGGCATCTTCCTGAAAGGATTTCTGAGCTCTGCCAACACATGAGATTTGGGCTTCCTGTGACCAGGGACAGAGCTGATCTCAGAGGAATACACTTTAGGACAGCAATGGAGTCCTGACTTTCTATGGCCTTCTTTTACTGCCTTTGCTCCTGTCAGTTCTGTCTTTCTTTTTTTGGGGGGTGGGTGGGCGAGTGATGAGATGGGGTCTAAACAACATGCAGACTTGCAACCCATGACAACAATAACAATATAACTCTCCCCCCTGCATGAATTTTGTTAACCTCATCACCTGATGAAAAAGCTACTGAGTTTTGAATGCTAGGGTAAATTTTCTGTGCCTCCCAGTTGGCCTAATAAAGGTATCATCAATGTGTATTTCGGAGAAAGAATTGACTGTGAGATGCAGAACACAAACAGGCATCACTGATTACGATAGATTGTTGTTGCGTGCTTTCAAGTCATTTCTGACTTATGGAAATCCTAAGGCATGGGGTTTTCTTGGCAAGATTTGTTCATTGCCTTCCCTGAGGCTGAGAAAGTGTGACTTGCCTAAGGTCACCCAGTAGGTTTCCATGGCAGAGCAGGAATTTGAACCCTGCTCCAGTGTCACAGTCCAACACTCAAACCATTACACCATAGATATAGTTGTATATTCAGACTAAATTTGAAAGCTGAGGAGGAGAATCTATTTTGCACCAGGATCCGCAACCAACCGTAGCTACCATTGCGTGCTGGAATTCTGCATCAGGAGACATAGCTAGAGGCACTTTGGAGAGGGGTGGACACTTCTTCCCTCACTGCCCTGCTCCCCAACACCTCAGAAATCCCTCCATTGGTGGAGCTGACTGGTTTCTATGGTAGGATTTGGGAAGCACCTCCGGTCATTGCAATGGTGCAACTACTGTAAATGTCAGTTCCAAAATTTACAATGGCAAAGTCAGTTTACAATGTTGTAAATACTAAATAGGATGCCAGCTGACATTTTTAAACATTTAAATACCACCATGCAATTCCAAGCAAGTCATCAGAAACCAAAGCTTCTGGATGTAATTCAGTACAGGATTTGGGTTGAGAAGTGGTCTTAGACTTTTGGAACTCTGCTCCAATCAGAGAGATATTCTGAACTGGTAAACTGGTAATATTGGACTTAAAATCCAAACCAGCCCTCAGCTTCATTTCTAACTTACAATATTAACAGTGGACAACATTGCAGAGTTGTAGTAAGTGACATTTTCACAGTTACTCCCATTCACCCCAAGAAATCTGGAGATAATGGACATTATTGGTATTGTCAGGCCAAGTTTAAAATGTTTAAAAACTAAGCACATATTTTTAATTTATTTAGTACACTCATAACCTAGGCTTTCCTCCCTTTTATCATTCCAACAACCCTGTGAAGTATATTAGGTTGAGAAAAACAGGCTCAATATTACTTAATGAGTAAGTAATATCAAGCCTCCAGATTGGCAGGGTTCCCTGATGACACAGGTGTAGATAAACCTGTGCCAGGGTCCCTAGGGCCGTTCCCTGCCATGTCCTCCTCCTCCTCTGATTCCATACCCTCAACAGGCTCACAGGGCATGACACTAGTACAGTCAGACCCCTGTATTTGCGGAACCAATATCCACGGTTTCAGTTTTCTGCAGGACACAAACAGAGGAGCATATACATAGAGTCTTCCTAGAAAATGCCTAGAGAGGCATATTCTCTAGACATTTTATAGGTCCTCCAAGGCAACTCTAATGTATTTTAAACCAAAAGTTTTTTCAACGGCATTTGCTGTTATCTGCAGTTTCCTGTATCTGCGGTAAAGTCTGGGAACAGATTCTCCATGGATACATGGGTCCAACTGTAGTGGCATGTTAAGATTTGTCTCAGACAATAAAACATTGCTTGACTCTTTTAAACAAGGAGAAATACTATTACTGTGATCATGCACCTTGATTTTGAGTTTCAGCAATAATGGCTAAAATCACATTTTTGGTAAAAGCCACTGCAATATCAGTAGTTCACTCATGTACTGTGTGAAAAAAAGTACTAGCTTTTGTCACCTGAAATTGGCCATCTTTCAGGATAGAGTGTGACCATGAGTTTTTGGACTGTATGTTTCCTTAGTTAACACTAATTGACATTGTTGTTATGTGCTTCCAAGTCATCTCTGACTAATGGCAGCTCTGTGACTGAGTTTTCTTGACAAGATTTCTTCAGAGGAAGTTTGCCATTGCCTCCCTCTAAGGCTGAGAAGAAATATGTCTCCATCACTGAGTGGGAATTTGAACCATAGCCTCTCGGAGTCCTAGTCCAACATCCAAACCACTATACCACACTGGTTTTCATGCACTGCGTTTTTATCCAATTCCATCATGCCCCCTTTCAATAATCTTTGTTTAAAACACCTTTCCTATTTAAAATCTCTCCCCTTCTCCACTGATAAAGATGATCCTCTTTCTTTTTCTACCTGCCATTTCTGCATCTTTATCAAAGAAATCTGAGTAGCTCAATACTAGCAAATGTTTCTGAGGCAAAGTACATCTACAGTTACATTAACATCATTAAATGTAGCCCCATGGCAGGGAAACAGAGAAACAGCCCAGGTCATTGTGTTCCTCAGTCACTCAGAAAAAAGAGATGCTTGAACAAATGGGGGGAAGGAACCCTGCCGCCACCACCCCGCACAAACTTGTGACTTCTCAGTTTTCCTTGTTTCAAAAATCTATAGTAACCCAGAATGAAAGAAAACTCGAACTCTATAGAACAACTGCAATCACTGCTATTCTATTTAAAAGGAATGCCTCCACCACCAGCTCCCCCCCCCATTTCATTGGGATAATTGTGATTCTTTGCATGAAAAATTTCTTGGCAGAATCTCTGAGGCAAGAATAGATCAGGTACTTCAAAATTGATTTTAAAATATGAGTTTAAAAAGAGTATTCAATCAAGTTTGCACATATATTAAAAAGTGTATGTTAAAGTATATGTATTAAGTGCATGAATTAATGGGTACTATGCAAGAACACATTGCTGCTACCCTATGAATTTGTTGTTAGCTTCATTAATTCACTTTCTGAGACCATTTCAAAGATAACAAAACTTATTGTATAAGGTTAATGGTGTGCTAATCAACAGCTGCTATCACACACTCACTAAACCACACACACGAGATCATTTATTGTTAACAGTGCAATTCTTCTGTTTAATCAAGAGTTAAAATATGCACTGTAATTCCTTATTTTCATAATATTTTTTTTTTTACAAAGATAACAGCCATGAAAAGAGTTCCCACCTGGCTAAACCTGAGTTACAGGTTTTGTTGGGGGGAAAAATGACTTAATTATTGAAATGGATCTATTAGAACCGTTCCCCAATCCACCTTGTCTGCTCCACCTACAGATGAACTTCAAATGACCTGTTTTATGCAAAAAGAATTGCAATAACTTGTACTAAAAGCTGTTATAAAGGTAAAGCCACTAGGAAGACAAAAGCATGATTCAGAAATGCATATGATGCTCCTAGAGGAGAGAGCTTTTAAAAAGTCACCTTTTACCAAGTTTACTTTTACAGTGAATAAGTAGCTGTAATAAGTTGAACTGTGTTATAACTTATTTCCTTAGTGTTAATTATGTTTGATTTCATTGGCCCTTGAAACTGTTTATTGTTTAAACTGATTCATTAAAACAACAGATAGTGTCAAGAGTAACACACTGGAAGACATTTTCCCCTAGGATTTCCTATAGTAAAAAGGGCATTTTTATAACAAGAGTGCTACACTTTCATTTCCCCACCTAAATAATACCATGAGAGATCATGATGGTTATATTTTCTAATTTGTAAATGAGGAAGTGAAAGTCACTTTTCCAATGAACGATTTGCACTGTATTTTGGGAAGTTAACCAAAGTTAACCATTATTCTACTTGCAGTTGTATTCTGGTTGGCACTCAGCTGTTTTTTAAATACATTTTCATCAATGCTGCCAGATTTTATGCTGCCTACAGTTAACCATATAGGATGCCTATTCTGCCAATGTGATAACTGTAACTTAACAAGCAATCACCAAAGGCACTCTGTTGACTCTAGTCTCCTTGGTCTTGGTCCATTTAAGAAAGGAGATAATCAAGAAGCACCTACCTATCACATCCAGGGTGAATTAACTTTTGTCTCCAAAGGCATCAAACACTTTAAAATGTGATGAAATGACCAGCAGTAACCCCTGAAAGCTTGGATGTGCTATTTGGAGGGGATAAAATGTTCATCCTACCAGAATCTGGGATGTAACTCTCCAGAGACATGTGATGGACGAATGTTGTCCTTCAGCCCCTGTCAGTTGCTCATCCCTGCTACAGTACATCTACCAGAATCAAATGCTTTCAAAATGTGTGTGGATGTGCCACCAAGTTGCCTGTCAACTTATGGCAACCCCATGAAATTCATAGGCAAGGAATGCTAAGAGGTCATTTTGCCAGTGTACTAACAATTCTGTTCTATCTTAAGGAACCAGCAGTGGAAGTTCTCAAAGTAAAAAGGTGAAAAGGACAAAGAAGAAAAGAATTCTGAGTTCCTGGAAGTAAAACAAAACAAAAATTGCCTTCATTTCCTATTGAATGGGGAAAGTATCAGTGACAACCATTCTGAGAAAAAGGACAATAAAGCTTCTTCCATGTAGCTGACTAGCTACTGAGCCTAGAAATACATATTTTAAATTGACATTAAATTTTACATTAAATTAAATAAACATTTCCACTGTGCTTGCTTCTGCAGCACATACACTACAATTGGAATGATACAGGGAAGATTTCCAATGAATGTGGTGCATTTTTCACATGCTGCAGGGAAACCAATGTTTTGATAAGGAATTCAAGAGGAGGATGTTGAGATGCAGTATTCAGGAGGAATTGTGATTGGGCCATGAACTTTTAAAGTAAGCTGCTTAGCCTTCCAACATGCTCTGCATTTTCTTGGGAAGATGAATAATTATAAGAACATCACTCTGAGGGGGTGGGGTGGGGTGGGGAGGAAGGAATCTAAAGTGCAGACTCAGTAACACAATTGCTAAACCAAGTTATGTTTTGGGATGAAAGAAGTCCTTTGTCAAACCAGGACAATGAGATTGTTAAAAGCTGTACATAGTAGTGCTGGGACACCCAGAGAATCACAATCACAAATCAAATGATAAAACATCATTCAGATCTAAGTGCAACATCAGTTTATCACATTTAGATGTAAGGCATACTAAGGATGGCCTTAAAGAGGAGCACTGAGGGGAAGAGGTTAAATATACTATAGTGAGTGACTACATGATGTAGAAGAAGAATTTCAGCAGCCTGCCTCATCAAGTACTGACAAATGGAATGTGAGAACTGTTCCTTAGCTGAAAGGAGGCAGGCTGAACAATTCAGCTAATGGGATCACACTGAGCTAATGGGATGGCTCTGACTTGCTCGGCTTCTGTGGGCATATGTCAGAATGCTCATGTTATTTTAAGGCAGTTTCTTTTATTTGTATATTCACTAGCAGTCAGCCATGACAGGTTGAGAGAATTCTGAAGCAGCTAAAACACATCCACATACTTTACAAAGGTGTAAGACAAAAAGCAAACTCTCTGAAAGACATGTTTCAGGGAAGGGGAAAAACAGTAAGCGGCTATATACTGGACCCAGGTTGCCTTTTGTTACTTTTCAGTTAAACCTCCAAGTTTAAGTTTCTTGGAGTTGAACAACTACTTTGAGAGTTCACTACATACAAAGTGGAGGAGCCTGTTGTGTGAAAAAACAAAACAACAACAATAAATTCTCCAGGAGTCTTGCAGCCTGTTTTTAAGTGTCTAAGTGAGTCTGCTTGAATAATGCAATGAATAGAATGAAATTAACTTGCTAGTAAGAGTGTTTATGACTGTGACCTTAAGCGTACATACAAAGATAAACACATTTTACATGTTTGGCCAGAACTCCCACAGTGCATCGTTTAGTGAGGAACAAAGGCAAAAACATTTCCACAAATTCAGTGCTTAATTACTTTGTCACCTTTCCCCACATGTTGGTATTTCTTGGGTTTTGTAGTGATATGAAGAAAATGATATTATTAGCCAAAATTCAAGTAGTTTCTTGTAAACTGTTTGCCCATTCACGGAGCCAGCATAGCCTAGTGAACATTGGACTACAGCTCTGTAGACCAGAGTCTGAATCCCTGCTCAGCCATGGAAACCCACTGGGTGACCTTGGGCAAGTCATACACTCTCAGCCTCAGAAAATCACATGACAGGCTTGCCATAGGGTCACAATAAGTTGAAAACAACTTGAAGGCTCATAACAACAATAGATAATATATTCTTTATGCAATTTTACTACTAAGGAGATTTTCAGACTACTCTATTATAGTGTTACTATTCCACTTTAACTGCTCTGGCTTCCTCCTGTGGAATTCTGGGGTTTGTAGTTTAGTGAGGCCTAAGATCTCTCTGGCTGAGAGTTGTAAATGCCCCTCCCTAAACTGCAAATCCCAGGATTCAACAAGAGGCAGCCATAGCAAAGAAAATGGAATAGTAACACTATAACAGTGTTGTCTGAAAATCTAGCAACACTTGCATAATGAACTCCTTTGTGTTACAATGAAGCACCTTTTCATTTTCCAACTGTAAATAGGAAACTTGTATACACAACTAATCAGAAGTAAGGCCCACTGAGGTCAGTGGGACTTCTAATTTATGTAAAGAAGCTTACAAGATACACCTCCTGGATTTTCACAATATCCAGCAGACTTTCATGATTTGAGATACAATACATGGAACAATAATGTATTTGAAAATCTACCCTTAAAAACTCATTGCCTTATGCCAACCTGGAATTGTTCCAGTTAAATCCATACCCATTTGTTTCAAGGCGGGGGGGGGGGTTAAATTCCTCTCTCTTACCCTTGTTGACCCAAGCTGGCAGAGCTTTGAATGAGGCAGACAATTAATCACTTTGCTATCCCTATCTTGTTAGAGGTGAACATAGTTAAATGAGGATACTCACTGCCACAAGATGGCTGCCAACCTGGATGGCTTTAAATGAGGATTGGATAAATTAATGGATGACAGGCCCATCAATAGCTATTAGTTAAGATGGCTGTATGTCACCTGAAACATCCAAGGCAGTATGTCTTGGTGTATCAATTGATGAGGAGCATGAATTGGAAGGCTGCACTTCCAAATCAGGCTCCCAATGGGCAACGGATTGGCCACTGTCCAAACAGAATGTTGGACTAGATAGGCCTTTGGTCTCAGCCCACACGGCTCTTTTTATGTTCTTATGCAACTTTACAAAACCATCGAGACAAATCAATTTCAACTTTAGTTAATGGAGTAAGGTGATTCAATAATTAGATGTTTTTCAGAACTCCACCAAGTAACCCCCCAAATTTGAGAACCAGTGTGGTGTATGAGAGCCAGAAGGATGTAATGATTTGGCTGCTGGACTAAGACTTTGAGAGATCAGGGTTCAAATTCTCACTCATCCATAGAAACCCACTGGGTGACCTTCGGCAAGTCACACTCTCAACCTCAAAGGAAAGCAATGCTGAACTCCCTCTGAACACATCTTTCCAAGAAAACCCTGCGATAGGTTTGCCTTAAAGTCACCATAAACTGGAAATGATTGAAGACACACGACAACAGCCACCATATTCTTAAGTTAGTTCACAAGCTACTTATAGCTGTACCATACCAATTCTTATACAAAGGCCAAGTATGTGCAGGAAAGATCATGGAATTTGCATGTTAATCATTCTATTTTTATCTTACCCACACTGCTGCAAGCACAGGCAGCAGGAAGCCATAACTGGCTACTGCTTAGCCTGTAAAACATCACAATATACAGGGTGTGAAACCTACATGTATTTTCTGTCAGATGTGAAAATCCACATGTGGATTTCATGCTAATTCTTCAGTCTTCATTACTCCAGTTTCTGTGTACCATCTGTAAGAAGCCATGTATGGAACAAATGCTTTCTTCTTTATAATTTTGTAAATCTGGCTAAGGTCACAAAAATCCTGTGAAACATAACATCTTAGAGAGGCCATTCAACAAAAACCCAGGGTCAGTGAGCTCCACCCTGGAAACCTTAAGATCTGATAAGATTACTTGTATTATCCACAACATCATTAGCTTTAATACCACTAGTGGTTAAATACAGATGAGCTTTTGAGATACCATTGTTACATTCTATCTGGTAACAGTGGGCATCCTATTGTGACTTCAAACTAGTCTGCTTCTAAGCACTGCTCCTCTTTCTTGCTATTATCCTCCCAAACAACAGACTAAAGAACATAAAGAAGCTTTTTTTCCCCTGATGAAAGTAAGTGAAACACCACTATAATAAAACACCAATATAAGAAACAGACGTTTCAACATACACTTGCAAACAGATTCCTGAAGTATCATGATAGAGAAACCAAAAGTAGTCATTATTTTTATAGAGGACAGTTTACTATTGGTCGTGTTACTTAAAATAATCTTAAAATTTACATCTTTTATCACATTGATGGTAATTTCAGTATAAAATCTTTATAAAATGTACACATAATTATGTACAAAATCTGTCAATCACTTAACACTCAGTGCTTTTAAAAACTGTTCTAAGGGCTGCATTTATGTTAACAATCCACTAAACCTCTCATTGTCTTCTACCTGATGGACTTCCATATCATGTTAACAGTTACAAATGATACATATTGTGGATCCACACTTCACATAGTATTTATTATGAGGAGAAAGATGCTGCCAAGGCAAATGTGCACTTTTTCCTTTGTCATATCATGCTTTTGACTAATAACTCTGCTGAACTATAATGTGTATAATGGAAAACCACAGAACCTTGACAATATTTGATTTGCATTTGAGTTTCAGAAGGAATTTTGGTTCTGATTTTGGATTTTTCATAGTTATTCTTTTTTTGGCAAGAATCAAGGCATAGGCTGTTGCTAAACCTGGATAGAATGATTGGAGTTGTATATATTACAAAATGTGAATTTAATACTCAACTAACTGCAGATATATTAAAAATAGAAAAGGCTAAAGTTGAGATTATAAAGAACAACCGCTTGAGCAAATAAATGAGGATCAAGATTAACATTACTTCCACCAAAATTATTGTTATTTAACCTTAGTTGTTAGTGTTTTCTTACCCTAGTTAAAGAAGTAATAATGTGTTGAAAACATTTTTGTTAGAAATGTTAGGTGTTTCAACAATAATTCCCAACAGTGGGTCAAGTATAATATTTCCGAAAGTAGAATACGACATACTTGTATGATTTTGATGACAGCTCATCTGTTTTCTTCATTAGCCAGGAGTCAAATTATTGGAATCTCTTCTGGCTTATAATTGACACAGTGAGTTTTATTTTTCCTCCTATGGAAAATCCCTTATGAAAAATGTATCAGACCATTTTTTCCTTAGTTCTTGGAACAAATGTTTTGTTATATAAAAATTCGTGCAAAACAGGACCAGACAATCACATTCTCACTCTTCTATGGAGCCAAAATGTAAACCAGGATGTGCAAAATGTAGCTAGTGGGCTGCATGCTCTTTTTGTGGCCCCCCTGGACTACCCAAAGATATCTCCCCCCCCAATACTATTGGGCATGGGGATACTTTTGCCAGGCATTTGGGGAAGCCTCAGCCATTTTAGTCTCAGAAGAGGCCTTTATTTAAAATAGGAGGTGTCCTGGTCACTTCCTGTTGTTAAAATGAGGTCCATCCTGGGCCTAAAATGACCCAGAGGTATCTAAGCAAGTGACAAAATGTCTAGGGAATGTGGGGGGATTGGGGAAGGTACAGTGGGGGAGCAATGGTCCTTCAAGGTCTTCTAGGAGCCTAATGTGCCCCACTAGCCTTCCATACTTGCCCACATCATTGTAAACCATGTCCATCTGAAAACAAAAGCTTTTGTGATAAAAGTAAGTGAAATAGTACGTAAAACCAAATTTAAAAAATCTTTTCCATATTGAAATTTTGGAAAAGCTTTTTTTTTTTTTAATTACAAATTCCAGATTCACATAGAAAGCATAGTCAGTGGCCATGCTGGCTGGGAGCTCTGGGATTTGCTATCCAAAAACAACTTGCCTAAGCTCTATATGAACAAGGATGTTTGCCCTACAAGCCCTAAAGTGCCTTTCAGCATAATCCTATGTATGTCTACTCAGATGTAAGTCCCACTGAGTTCAATAAGACTTGTTCCCAGGCAAGCTGATACAGGATCACAAGCTTGAAAAAAAATAATGTTGACAAAAGACTGGAAATGCAGGAAACTGTAAGCAAGAATTGGCAGAAGTAAGGAGTTCTTAACTCCTCCAGTAGCTACCAATTTCCTTCTACAAATACTCCCCTAACCATCATTATCCATCAAGAGCACTATCTTTCTGCAGTGATGGGATTGCATGCTCCTGTGAGGCAAGAGGCTAGGCTGACGGCAGCAGTGCTGCTGGTAGGCTCTCCCTTGTCAGTCAGGCTTTTGCTGAGGAGTCAGACTATATGTGCCAAACAGCTACTAGGTAGCTGTAGTAGTGAAGGGTTATACTAGCAGAGGATCTCTCAGAGACAATGGTAATGGCACCATAGCTAACACTCGTTAGTGCTGTGCAGTTGGAGACACGGTAAACCTCTTTTTGAAGATCTTTTACCATGAACACCCTATGATGAGACAGTCCAAAATGAAACAAGAGATAGTGCTAGAAGATTAAACTCCTAAGTCAGATAGCACTCAGCAAGCTATTGGGGTACAGCAGAGGACAACCACAAGTAGCCCTGTGGCTAATGGCACAAAGGGAATCAAGCTAAAAGGACATTCAGCTGTTGACATGCTCAGAGGTGATAGAAAAGTCTGAAGCTGCACAACACATATTATCAGAATGTGAGAAGCATGAATCAGGAGAACCTAGACAAAGTAAAAGAAGAAATGGAACACTGCAATACTTGGGGTGCGTGAGTTAAAGTGGATAGGAATCGGACATTCTGAGTCAGATAAATACACAGTGTTTTACCCAAGAAATGAAAAGATAAGAAGGAATGGTGTGGCTTTAACAGTAAGGAGAGATATAGCAAAAGCAGTCAAAGACTATAATGCAAAATCTGACCGATTGCTTTTGCTATACCTTTCCTTACTGTTTCCACACCATTCCTTCTTATCTTTTCATTTCTTGGGTAAAACACTGTGTATAAAAATAGCATAAAAACTCACAGAGTCCCATTCACTTCCTGGAAAGGAAACCCCGGCTGTTCTTGCAACAGAACGATCATGTGAGAAATTCAAAAATAAAATAAAAGGTAAAAAAGTACTCCAAGCACAAAAACATATTTAACAAATCCCAAGTAACCTGGGGAGGGGTGAAAAGTGTGACACTTACCTTGATGTCCTGATCTCGACTGGCAGTGTTTGGCAGGAAACTCCCAGTGATGCTGGCATTGTGCAAGCATAACGGGGCACCTTTTCGCTCACCTGTCATGCTATGGCAGGAACGGAATGGACAATCTATTCACGGCTTAAACCATGAATAAGAAGAAATAAGGGCAGCATGGAACCAGCACGGGACAAGGACGTCGTCTGATAAGTAAGCCCTTTGGCGATCTCCTATGGTATGGTAACACCATGTTAAGGGTGTTTGATAATCTCCAGAATCTACTCTAGTTCTAACTAAAATCTGTCAACAAATGTGGAAAACAAAAGAATGTCCCACAGATGGAAATGCTCAATATACATTCCAAACCCCAAGAAAGGGGACACCAGCAATTCCTGTAAGCATAGGACCATTGTATTAATTTCCCATGCAACAAAATTCTACAACCAAGACTTTTACCATATATGGAGCAAGAAATGTCAGATGTTCAAGCTGGGTTCAAGAAAGGAAGAGGCACAAGGGATAATATTGCAAACATACATTTGATAATGGAGTACACTAAAGAAATTGAGAAGAAAGTCAGCTTGTATCTTTGATTGTGTAGACGATGAAAAACTATGGATTGCTCTTAAAGAAATGGTTGTGCCACAACATTTGATTATCCTGATGAGTACACCTGTACTCATGACAAGAGGCTACTGCCAGGACAGAATATGGAGAAATGGAATGGTTTCTAATTGGCAAGAGGATGCATTTTATCACCCTATCTGTTTAACTTCTATGCTGAACATATCACACATAAAGTAGGATTAGACTTGGAGGAAGGAGACATGAAAATTGGAGGAAGGAACATCAACAATTTAAGATATGCAGATGACACCATACTACTAGCAGAAAATAGCAAAGACTTGGAACGATTACTGAAGAAAGTCAAGGAAGAAAGTGCAAAGGCAGGTTTACTGTTGAACATGAAGAAAACAAAAATAATGACCATAGATGATTTGTATAACTTAAAGAAGACAATGAAGACACTGAAACGGTTCAAGATTTTCTGTACCTTGGCTCAGTCATTAACAAGAATGGAGACTGCAGTCAAGAAATCAGAAGGAGACTAAGATTTCGAAGGGTAATTATGAAAGAACTAGATGAGACTCTCAAATATGAGGATATGCTGTTGAATACTAAATTCAGGATTGTCCATGCCATCGTATTTCCCATTTCTATGTATGGTTGTGAAAGCTGGACAGTGATGAAAGCTGACAGGAAGAAAATCAACTCCTCTGAAATGTGATACTGGAGCATTCCGTGGACTGATAAAAAGACTACAGTAATAAATGGGTCCTCAAGCAAATTAAGCCTGAACTTTCCTTAGAAGCCAAGATGACTAAACTGAGATTGTTGTAATTTGGACATATTATGAGAAGACACGACTCAGAAAAAACAATAATGCTCAGTAAGGTAGAAGGCAGTAGGAAAAGAGGAAGGTTGCATTACAGATGTATAGACTCAGTCAAGGAAGCTACGGTGCTGAGCTTGCAAGACCCAAGTAGGTTACTGATGATAGGATGACTTGGAATTTTTGGGGGGGAATTTTTGGGAATTTTTTTATTGGAGTAAGACCATTCTACTAAAAAATACACCTGATCGCAAAAGGCCATAACAATAATACAAAAATAATACTAATTATTTTCCTCTTTTCTTACTAATACAAAAATAAATCTATCCTAACACTAATGTATTTTTCCCTTTAATCTAAACACACTATAATCACATTATATTTACACATTATAATTATACCTATGACTTGGAGGTATCTCATTCACAGTGTCACCATAAGTTGAAGTCAACTTGATGGCAGTTAACAACAATAACATTTTCATCTAGGCAACTGGTCTTGGAGCCCGTCTAGCAATGGGAAGAGATTAAAAACTCTTTGGAGGTTTTTGCACCAACTTGGATTTTTTTTCATCCCCCCCCCACTACAAAGTGCTCCCCACCCCCAGGACCATCTATACCATTTATTTATTCCATTTTCCAAAATTGCAATAATGCTCTTGGAGGTGTATGCCCCTTATTTCTTAAAAAACATATTCTACAAATGGCTTCGGTATTTCATCAAAATTACAACTTTTACATAATCCTTTTTAAACTTTCAGTCTGCATGTTAATTTATCATTAATAACAATATCCCAAACTTCTCTATATCATTCCTTTTATTTGATAATCTCCTTGAATCTTCCAGTTTCTGGGTATCATTAATTTTGTTGCTGTTAGGAAATTCATAAACAAATCCTTAATAATTTGGGTACAATGAAACTTATAAATGCATAATAATGCAATATCTGCACAGATTTCTAAATCTTGTCCTGTTATCTCTCTTATTTCTTTAAATACTATTTGCCAAAATTTCTGTACATATTTACAACTCTACTTCCTCTGGCTTTTCTCTTCGCAAACGAAGATTCAGGAAGGACTCATCCCGCGCTTTCTGCAAGCGCGCTGATGACTAAAAAGGCCAATCTGAGATAAACAAGTCCGGTTGCAAAAAGCACAGCAGAAGGTCTCCTTGGGTGATGTTTTTGGGTTGTGATTCTTTCTGTGTTGTCGTTTCTCTTCAAGACTTGTTCGTCGTGAGTTCTCAAATAAGGCTGCAGCATTGTGGATAGTGCGTCTCCATGCCTCCCGATGTGAGGCCAGGGCGGACCACTGTTGGTGATCAATTTGGCCGAGCCTGAGATGTTGTTTCAGGGAGTCTTTGTATCGCTTTTTTGGAGCGCCCCTCTTACGCTGACCCGTGGCGAGTTCACCGTAGAGTAGTATTTTTGGGAGGCGATGGTCCTCCATCCTAGAAACGTGCCCTGCCCAGCGCAGCTGTGTTCTCAATATCATGGCCTCAATGCTGGTGATCCCTGCTTGCTCAAGGACAGCAACATTCGTCAGTCAGTCCAGTGTATATTTAGGATTGTGCGTAGACAGCGCTGATGAAAGCGCTCGAGGAGTCGTAGGTGGTGGCGATAGGTGACCCATGTTTCAGATCCATAAAGGAGGATAGACAGTACGATGGCTCTATACACACTGATTTTTGTGCTTTGCCTCAGGTGTTTATTGCTCCAGACTCTTTTGTGAAGTCTTCCAAATGCACTATATGCCTTTGCTAATCTGTGATCGATCTCTTTGTCAATCTTGGCATCTGAGGAGATGATGCTTCCCAGGTAGGTGAACTGCTGAACGGACTTGAGCACAGATTTGCCGACGGCAATGTGGGGATGGTGGTGTTCGTCCTGTGGTGCAGGCTGGTAAAGAACTTCTGTTTTCTTCTCTACCACATTGGACATAAAGACCTTTTTTCATTAACATCCCCTCCAGCATAACATTGAATAATTTTGATCTATTTGACTTAATCTTACTGGTGTCAGGTACCATCTCCATACCAATTTATAATAATTTTCTTTTATTGTTACAGACATATTTTTAAGATGCCCAAGTCCCAAATTTCCCCCCAACTCTGATTACTTATTGGTTGCATTAACTCATAATCCCATATTGCCTTAAAATAATCATTTTGTTCTTCAGTTTTCAACAGTAATTTATATATTTCACTTATGGTACAACTTGGATGGTTTTAAAAGGAGTTTACACAAATTTACGGAGGATAAAGCTCTTAAATGGCAATATATTGTGTCATGTCGTACGAACAGTGTTATAAGTAGCTGCCCATCGGCATCCAGCTGGAAATTCTGATGACAGAATGCTGGGCTAGACCAGCCTCCAGTATGATCCAGCATGACTCCTGCAATATTTTGGAAGTGAACATTAATGGACTTGGGAAAGGTTGCACCCTTCCTGTGGTTTCTCCTCTATACATGATTTCCAGTTTCTCCACTAGCAATTGCAGTGGAAGCACTGCACTTGGAACCCCTTATTATTCTTAGAATTTCAAATTTTATCATTAACCAATCTCACTAACAATAAAATACATGCTTGAAACCCCGTAGTAATTCAGATTTGATTTATAAGTCTGCATTACTTTCTCCTGCATTCAGTTTTTATTTTAATCGCAAATTCTTTCCATTTTGTCTGTGAAAGCTCTTATGAATTTTACTAAGTTTTTTATTTTTAGAAATACCCAAACTAACTGAACTGAATTCTCATTTAACTGCATTGTGAACATATTTAATAGGTACCACTATATTTACGACTCTGGAAATCAGGGTTCGAATCCCAGCTGGGCACAGAAACCCACTGTGTGACCCGTGGGCAAGTCACACTTGCTTCGCCTCAGAGGAAGGCAAAGGCAACCCACTCTCTGAATAAATCTTGCCAAGAAAACCCCATGGTAGGTTTGTCTTAGGGCCGTCATAAGTCCGAAACAACTTGAAGGCACACAACAATTCCCATTATGGAAAGGTCCATACCTTACCTGCTACTGTTAAAGATGAGGAACGTGACAGAAAAAACATCTGGCCACTCTAATTCAGCATCTCAAACTTCATTGAATATGATGGAATTTAAATCTACACTTTTAAGTGCCCTCTGCCTGGGTTCCCATTATTGTATGACGTTGTTGTCCTCCCATGCCCTGTACATGCTCCACCCATTCATCAGGTGCCACTTTTAATTGATGGGCAAAAGCCATCAGTAGCCCTCAATATTGCTCTTTCTGCAGCATTGACAAGTGTGCCATAATCACATCTTGCTCTAATCGCATGATTCCACTGTGAATGGGCAGTCCTCTTCTCCCCCTCCCCTTTCCCAATGAGAACACAGAATTAAATTTCCAGGAGAGAACGTAAAGAGGACCTACAGGATGCTCTTTTAATCCCAAGTTTAGCCTTTTCTTGCTACCTTTTAATGTTTGTTGAAATGTTTATTGGTGAAATTTCTTTGATTATTATTATTATTATTTTAGTGTTTTAGAGCAAACTCGTGTCTTGTCATGAGAACAGCCAAAATCTTGCCTGTGTAAAATCACGAAAGTAAGAGAAATTTTTTCTTAAAGGCACATGCATGAGCCAGCAGGAGGCATTAATACACTATCATGAGAAGGCAAGTGATTACTATAGCGCAAGCTTCATTAGCATTCTTAAACAGTGTGTGATGGTGTGCAATAATTCCTTAGCATTAGTATCGTGTGATTACAGTGACGTGCAATAATTACTGTAATCATGTCACTATGTTTCCGCTTTCCTCAATCGTGGAATTACAGCATTTTTAGAAACTAGTCTAATAAAGTCAAAAGTGCTGTTGGATTATTACACTTATACACACACACACACACACACACACATACAAAATTTTCCATTTTACTCATACCTAAGAAAACTTTCCTATCTGCAAGGACTAAAAGGAAACTGAGTATCTTCTTCCCTTCTGTTACTTTTTACAGTCATTGAACTAAATGTGTACTTTAATATGAAGCTTGCACAGAAACGAGGTATTAAATTGGAGATTTAGAAAAAGAATACAGTTGTCCCTCCATATCCACGGATTTGGTAACCATGGAATTAAGCTTGAAAATATTCTTTAAAAAATAACAATCCAAAAAGCAAACCTTTACTTTGCCATCTTATATAAGGGACACATTTTACTATGCCATTGCATATAATGGGACTTGAATATTCACGGATTTTGATATCCACGGGGGACCAAACCTCAGCGAATATGAAGGGACAACTGTAGTAATAAATGAACAGAACGCTAGACTGTAAAGACCAGACTAACTTTTTTTCATGATTAGAAGAGCTTGGAAATCTAGAAGACATAAAAGGGCATCATCCATGGACATTAGTTTTTTAAATAATGACCTATTAATAGCAGACTTGGTGTTTCCTTACTTTTCTTTGCTAAATATAAATTGTGTTATATCAAGTTGCTTTAGATTGAGTTCTTTCATACACAGAGAATAAATGGGGATATATTGCTTTCTGTCCCACAAAACAGGTAAGCAAGAAACTCTTCTTTACAGAAAAAACTTGAAAACACTCAATTATATATTTTAAAAAATGCTGTCAGTTTTAACATGTTGTGTTAAGGCTTTCCACAATCACTCAAGCTCCAAAACACTAGTAATTTGCAGCTGTGAAATTAATCAATGTATCATTTGAGCAATATGAATATGGTATAGCACAGTCCTTAGCAGGTATAATTTCCTAAGTCTAGCATCAGGAATCTAATGTGTCAAATAAACAGGAGGAGTTCTTCTAGGTGCCTTCAAATCATCTGTCGAGTTATGGTGAACACATGAATTTCATAGGGTTTACGACTTTTATGAATGTACTTATTGTATTTTATCCCACTTTACAGGCAATTACAACCCCCCCAAAAAAATCTCATATCCCCCAGCCCCCCAAAAAGGTCTGGCCACCATTTTGCATTCTCCAAAATCTGTGCCTTCTACTATGTCCTTCTGTAGCATTGTGGTAGTGATGGGAAGGCAGTCACAACAAATGGTGGAGAGAATTTGGGAGGAAAAAAAATATCTGCAAGTGGGCTGCTATTTCTAGACGAATAAGATAAAGGAAAATATCAGAAATGCTTCTTAAAAAAGTACCTTCTGAGAAAATTTTGCTTAGCATGGGTAGTTGCTTTTACTTTTCTCAGAGTCTCCCAAATGTTACATTTTACAGGGGTAACGGTAGGTTAACTTTGGTCTCTGCTGGATATGCTCACAATGGAGCTAATCCTAAAACCAGTAGGAGGAAGGGCAATGTTGCATCCCACTTCAGGAAAGAGTTTGGTCAAAACTTGTCCTTATGTTTTCCATGTTGGAAATGAAAAAGCATCAACGCTTGTTTACAACTCTGTGGGCATGTTCCTGACCTGTATTTACTTCCTGCTTGCAGAGATCACTTCCCTCCTTCTTTGCCCCAAGTAGTTTTAGTGTTTTACAACCCTTTGTTACAGAAGCAAGCAACCAGCAACATGAGGCAGACGAGCCTCAGGATTTCTTACACACACACATGAGAGTCAGCTTTTAGGGACTCTTTCATCTAAGTTAAGTAACTTTTTTCTATCTATTTTTCTTATCCAAGATGTATTTTCTGCCATAATAAATGTAAGTTCTGCTTTATAACTTTATTGGAGCATCCAGCATGTTTTATGTCCCATTTTGCACCAGAAGCTCATGAAGCACTGGGGGTCTGCTGCAATCTGCTTAATATAAATACAAACAACATACCAAAGGGTTTCTTTCCACATGAAAAAGGCTTCTATTTCTCTGCCTCTTTCTCGGGGCTTTTTAGAATTTCTTGTGGTGATATTTTTTGAGCTTACTAGCATAGCAAGGTCACTGAAGGCACTTTGTCACTCCTTCTCTTTCTGTTACACTTCTCTTGTCACTCTTTAGCTTCTCTGGCTGCCCTGGCTCTCAACTGAAAAAGCCCTGTGGGCACTAAGATCCATTAAGAACCACTGCTGCAGGGTTAGCCATCACCAGTGTACTTATGTCATTGTCAGGGGTAAAAGCTGTTCCTTCTTCCCTGTTTCCTCCCTGGATAAGCAACACCACTTAGAGGGCTCCCAGGCACAGCTCCATCCCCAGCCACTGATTGGTTGTGCCACATTCTGGCTGTCCTTAAGCATCTGGAATGAAGGAATAACCTCTGTAAGACTTTATTTCTTTCCCAGATGTTCAAAGGCAAGTAAAATTTGCTGATCTCTATTAATGGTTCTGCTGGGGTATATGTGTGTGTTGTGTGTGCATATATGTATGTGTTTTCAAAATTTTAGCTTTTAACTTTTGTATTTTGTTGATTTTAACAATGTCTTTTTATTGTATGCCACTTTGAGTCCCAAATCGGGGGAAAAACAGGATATAAATGAAGATAACAACAACGTGTCTGGGTGCACCCTCATGGTAGATTGGGCTAGACTTGTGTTTAGAGCTAGGGCAGTTGCTCAAGTAGGCACCAGAAACCTCCTTCTACAATGTCTCCAAAAGTACTTGATGACCAACCAGGGAGTAATGAGCCAGACACACAGAGATGGGTTTAAATAGGGCCACTTTATTTGACCTGCAACTTAATTAATGAATTGTACCTGGGACAAACCTAGAAGGGGGGAGCAATTTGATGTGGGTCTGGCTGAGGCCAGGTGACAACCTGTGACCACCTCCTCAACTTTCCCTTGGCCATCACACTTGACCTCAAGGGCAATCCAACATAACTGGGTTGCTCACCCTGGTAAGTCTTATCAGGAAGGCAACCTGAGGCACTCCCTCCCAAGTCCCAGGACTCTACAAGAGAGAGCAAACTTCCCAGGTTATCCCTAAGAGCAGGCGCCTTCACAACCCCTCAGGTCCCAGGACCCAAAGAGGCCATTCCAGGGCCCTACCCTTCACCACAAGGTGCCAAGGTGCTCCGAAACCTGCCACTGACAAGGGACAAGTGTCTGCTTAGTCCCTTTCCCCCACCAAGCCAGCCAACATGGCTCTCACCCCTTCCTCCAAACCTCCCAGGAACAAATTGTTCAGGCCAATGGATGTACAGCTCTGGCTGTCTGAAAATTATAGAGGGATGAGGGAGAAAATTGCCCCACGCCTGTTGAGAGAATTCCATATCTTCCTATTAACCCTAAAGTGGCCCTGGTCTAGTCTTCGGGGGTCACTGTCCCCTTGCCAAATTTGGTGAGGCAGAATGGCAGACCAAATTATTAAAACCCCAGGCCATCAGCTCTGTATGAAATTCAGGGCATACAAATATAAGGGCCTTCCCTTTTAGCAAGCCCAAGCCATTACCCCCAAATGCACCACCACTAATCAGAAGGAGGCCCCACATACCCTTCAAACAGCAGAGGCAGCAGCCCATTCCACCAGAGGCCTCTTCCACACTGTCTCCAAAAGTACATATACTGACATAAGTGGGAGCTACGCCAGCATAACACACCAGATTCTAGCCTATGATGTCTTCCCTTGGGTTTCAATTAAATGTCTGGTGGAAAACTGGGGGAGGCTGTTGGCTGCAACTGAGAGGCTGTACAATGAAAGACAGGATAGTCAAACACACCCTTCCATTGCCTAATATGATAAACACAAGAATTCTCAAGCTTACCTGTTATATTTTCTCAGCAATAGTCTCCTCTTTTGAAATTCTTTTCTAAATGATTTTTTAAATCAACTTGAATAAAAATGGTCAGAGTGGAAAAAGGTTGTGGAAGCTTGTACAGTTGTCCCTCCACATTCACGGATTTGGCATTCACAGTTTTAAGTATTCACAGCTTGAAAATATTCTTTAAAAAATAATAATCCAAAAAGCAAACCTTGATTTTGCCATATTATATAAGGGATACCATTTTGCTATGCCATTGCATATAATGGGACTTGAGTATTCACAGATTTGGATATTCATGGGGGGATCCTGGAACCAAACCCCAGCAAATGTGAAGGGACAACTGTACTAACTTTGCATGCCCAAAATGTGTTCTACTTGGGTGTACACTTAGGCAGATATAACAATAGCATTTATATTTCTATACCACATATCAGCGCAAAGCACTCCCTAATCAGTTTAAATGTGTGTTAGCTAATTGCCCCCAACAAACTGGATACTCATTTTACCGACCTACAGAAGGATGGAAGGCTGAGTCAATGTTGGAGCCCTCTGGGATCAAACTCACAACCTTTGTGGCTGCAGTACCAGCATTTAACCACTGCACCACCAGGGCTCCATGTACAGTAGGACCACTGTATCTGCTGGGGATTGGTTCCAGGGGCCCCATGGATACTGAAAACCATGGATAACAGAGAACGCCATTGAAAATAATGGGACTTCCAGTTTAAAATACCATATAGTTGCCTTGGAAGACCTAGAAAATGGCTAGAGAGGATGCATTTTCTAGGAAGACTCTATGGTAGGTGTGCTGTTTTGTGTCCTATGGATAACTGAATCAGTGGCTAATAAATCAGTAGAAAGGGGGTCCTACCGTATATGGACAGAACTGAGTTATACTTTGTATGCTTTGTGGCAAAACATCCAAACGGATAAGAATTAGATCTAGCTCCACCTACTGTGCTTTGGCCATGCTTACTGTGTCCCTGGGTCTGCCCTTGGCCCTGCACAGCCCACAAGAGCCTTCCCAAATTGGGATTTGGCTCTTGGGTAAAATAGGTTTCCCCACCCTGTGCCGGGAGTTATTTGTGATGCAAGGACAAACTGAGTCATGGCTCCTTAAGAACTAACATTAATCTTAAATGTGCCACAAGACTCTTTTGTTGTTGAACATCTGATATTTTCCCACTTAACTTGGAATATTAATGCCAGATAATGTTAGGACACTGAACCATATCTTTGAGGCAAATACCAGCTGGGGGTGGGGGAATTCTGGTAAGAAACTGGCACACTGCCCCAACCTGGATTGGGGTCATAGAGCGGTTTTTCTCTTCAGAATAAACCTGGCAGCTTGAAGCACCCTTTTAAAACAGTTTAGTCATGTAACATGTTATGTTTAGCCATTCAGGTGCTGAACACAAGCAACTCATACATTTGGCCATTAGAGCCACTGTTACACAATTCAATAAAGCAGACAGATGCATACAAATTTATCACTGTGAAGCCAGATGCTTAGGACAGGGATCTATAGAACTTTGGCCTTACCATATGCTTAACAGAAGAAAACAGAGAAGGGGAAGTTGGTTGTATAGAAAAGGAAGGGGTTTGAATCTGCATCCCATAATGTCCCATAAGAGGAAGTTACTTGGCACATGTTAAGCCAGTGAAGAAAGGAAGACGTAGAAGAGACTAAAAGGTGAAATGAGAAAGAAGGAAGTAAGGTATATTAAACTTTTAAAAGATTACTCCTGGCAGCTATTGGCCTGGGAAGGCCCCTGCTTGGAAAATTATCAATCAGATAAGCTAACCTGTTTATCAAGCCTCCTTTTAAAGGCATAACATTGGTCAAAGTCATGATGATTTGATTGTGTATTCCTGCATGGCAGGGGGTTGGACTGGATGTCTCTTGAGGTTTCTTCCAACTCTATGATTTTATGATAAGCAAGAGCCTCTTATCGGGTGTCTTTTATATTCTTTGGAAAATTTAAGAAGTTCCATTCCAACCGTTTTAGGATATATATATATACAGAGAGCTGTGGGTGCTATTATTTCTTTTCAGTCTGGGGTATAGTTCAAAGGAGAGAAAAAAACTGCCCTTCAACTCCAGTTGCTGGAGCTATTGAAGACAAATGGAACTCAGAAGCACTATGTCCTCTGTGGGTCCCAGGTGGTGGCAGGTTTGGGTGTGCAATGCCAGTACCCTGGTGAGATCAAACTCCTTTACCCAAAAAGGCTCTGATGCTGAATATCCAGTTCAAAAAAGGGGGAAGTTTATTTTAAAGAACAAAAGAAAAGGGCTTTCTCCTCCCCAGCTCTAAAAGGCTTGAAATGAAAGGTACTTTACAGTTGGAGTTTCAGCTGTTTTCAGGGTGACATCTCTCTGGGTTTGATCTCCTCACTCAATGAAGCTGGTGCAGGGTCTTTCAGCTTCTAATTCCTTTATTATTGGCAACTAATTTGGTTGATGACTGTTGGTAACTAATTTGGCTGATGTTGTAAGAAATGCCCTTCCCGGCTGTCTGGGCCTGTTTGCCACCAGAACTGCTTTCTGCAAGCTCACAGCAAAGACTGTCCAAAAGAACTAAGCTTCTAGGTGAAACAGAGCTTGCTGGGAAGGAACAAACCAAAACCTAGAAAAATGCAGGGGAATTCTTAGCTCCTCCCACAAGTCTAATACAATGGAGTATTCCTATACTCAGACATGCTAAGGCCTTGAAAAGAAAACAAAGGAAAATGCAGGGGAGATTTAAACAGTCCTGGCTGGACATCACAAAGATTTATTTTAATTTTATGGAATTTTAAAAATGTTTTATTATTTGTGTGGAATTTTAATTATATAATGGTTTAATCTCTTTTAATTCTTATTTATTGTACTTTTTAAAGAAGCTAGTATTGCTTTTAAATGTTGTGAGCTGCCTTGGGTCCCGCTATAGGGAGAAAGGCAGGATATAAACAAACAAACAAACAAACAAACAAACAATTACAGCCAATCATGATGGGCACTTTCTTACTCTAAACTTACTTAAAGTCTCAATATACAGTATACATACCTACATAGCATATATTTACAATGCTGCTGCTGATTTTATTTTAGAAAATGAACACAGAATTAAAACTTCAAGACACACTAATTTGTTTTAAATTTAACTGAACCCCCATAAGAATTTACTATTGTAAAAAAGGATAAGAAACAGGCAAATCTTAGACAGACAGATCATTTCTAGCTTTCCTCAACTTTGTGTATAATTTTTACTATCTACCACCCCAGCAAACATGATGGCCATGCTCTGTAGTGATACTCTGGAAGACAATGGATTGGGATATGAAAAATGGAACTGTGCAGAAATGCACTTTATCATGTTCTCCTCCCTGTTGAAATTTCCAGGGGAATAGCTGTGCTAGCCCACAGCAGCAAAAAAAAAATAAAGTATCTTGTGAAACCTTAAAGACTCTTAAGTTTCCATGGACTGCAGTCCACTTCATCAGAAGCATGGCATGCAGCCCCACTGGGCAGATATATACGGTATATACAAGCAAACAGCAGAAAGGCATGGGAAATGTAATAGAAAAGCAAAACATACTGCCATGGTGATGAAAATTACATCTTAATAGTGACAGTTACTGGGAATTGAACTCAAAAGGGCCACAGGGTACAGGAATACAATAATTACAGGTAGTTTAAATAGTACAGTTGTCATAAATATTGAGTGACAACACATTCTCCCTTTTTAGGCCTTTGTGCCCCCTTAGGGGAACCTGAGAATTTGGAAATATTGTGGGGGGCTGCAGGTGAAGGCACCCTAGGCAGGAAGGATGATGTAGGTGTGTGTAAGTGTGCATCTTCAAGTCACCTGTTGACTTATGGTGACCCCTTGAATTTCATAGGGTTCCTTTAGGCAAGAAATACTCAGAGGTGGTTTTGCCCATTCCTTCCTCTGAAATGCAGCCAACAGCTCCTAGTATTCATTGGGTGATCTCCTATCCAAGTGCTAACGAGGGCTGGTTCTGCTTAGCTTCCAGGATTAGACAAGATCTAGTGCCTTTAGGCAGTGTAGCCCAGCAAAATGATTAAGGACAAATGAGATCAGATGAGTTTAAGTATCAGGTAATGGAAACACAAAATATTCAAATACAATTAAATCTGGACTGTATCATATCAAGAGCCCAGTGTCTAACAATAATCACTTTCAATGCTATTGAGGGAAATGAAGCCATTTTTAAAAATTAAAGCTGTAATATAGTTGTATATTGTAATGGCAGGAACATTCTCACGATGCAATTTGGTGTACTCTTTGTTTTGTTAGCAGGAGGATGGATTATTTTAACACAGCCTTTGCACATCTTCCAAGTTTTTTATGATTTGCATTAATCATCACCTAGGGAATACAGTGGTTAGAAAATTAGAATAAACTGGCAAGACTGTAACGTCTGTTATGCAAAATATTGTTTCAGGAATCAGGAAGAATGGCAACCTTTCCTGAGTCACAATACAAAGAAAGGAACTTGCCTGTCTTCATTTGTAGCCAACTTTTTCTTGGCTCAGGGGACCAAGAAATATTTCTTTTCATATTCCACCTTCCTCACTTTTCTCTTTTTTATATTAAATAGCTTTAAAAAATAATATTTAAGAACCTTTTTAAAATACCAAATTTAAATCCTATTTAGTCCAAACTGGAGCTGAATGAATTGGATTTACTTACACGTTTACTCTCCAATCCACAATTGTTTCAATGTGTCTACGCTAGCTGGAATTACCAATAAGAGTTAGGCCATTCCTATCTGGATAAAATCACCATTTAGGAAGAGATTTTCAAATTGTTGTTCACAGGTCTATGAGCTCCATTCAGACATCCTATAGAAAGGCTGAGGAGCAAATGAGTATGTCTGTACTTGGCCCCAAATAGCAGATAACAAGTCTGTTTTGACCATGGGCAGATTACTGAAAACTAATATGGCCCTGGTTTAGGGCCTAAGATTTTCACAACACAGTGCAGGGCACAGTTTACCAACTTTCCTCCTGAACATAGAATCACAGAATCATAGAATTGTAGAGATGGAAGAGACCACTTGGGCCATTCAGTCCAACCCCCTGCCACGAAAAAAGCATCCCTGACAGATGGCCATCCAGCCTCTGTTTAAAGACCTCCAAGGAAAGAGACGCTACCACGCTCCGAGGGAGTGTGTTCCACTGCCGAACAGCTCTTACTGTCAGAAAGCTCCTCCTAATGTTGAAGTGGAATCTCTGTTCCTGGAGCTTGCATCCATTGCTATTCAACATCTTTATCAATGACTTGGATGACAGAATTAGGGGCATACTTATCAAATTTGCAGATGACACCAAATTAGTAGGAGTAGCTAATATCCTAGAGGACAGGATCAAAATTCAAAATGACCTGGATAGACTGGAGAGCTGGGCCAAAGCTAACAAAATGAAATTCAATACGGAGAAATGTAAGGTACTGCACTTAGGACGGAAAAACGAAATGCATAGATACAGGATGGGGGAGACCTGGCTGAATGAGACTACATGCGAAAGGGATCTAGGAGTCCTAATAGACCACAAGTTGAACATGAGTCAACAGTGTGATGTGGCAGCTAAAAAGGCCAATGCGATTTTGGGCTGCATCAATAGAAGTATAGTGTTTAGATCAAGGGAAGTAATAGTGCCACTCTATTCTGCCTTGGTCAGGCCTCACCTAGAATACTATGTCCAGTTCTGGGCACCACGATTCAAAAAGGATATTGATAAATTGGAGCGTGTCCAGAGGAGGGCGACTAAAATGGTGAAAGGTCTGGAAGCCATGCCTTATGAGGAAAGACTCAGGGAGCTGGGTATGTTTAGCCTGGAAAAAAGACAGTTAAGGGGCGATATGATAGCCCTGTTTAAGTATTTGAAGGTGTGTCACCATCCCCACATTGCCGTCGGCAAATCTGTGATTAAGTCCATTCAGCTGTTCACCTACCTGGGAAGCATCATCTCACATGCCAAGATTGACGAGGAGATCGATCATAGATTAGCAAAGGCATATAGCGCATTTGGAAGACTCTACAAAAAAGTCTGGAGTAATAAACACCTGAGGTGAAGCACAAAAATCAGTGTGTATAGAGCCATTGTACTGTCTATTCTTCTTTATGTGTCTGAAACATGGGGCACCTATCGCCACCACTTACGACTCCTCGAACGCTTTCATCAGCGCTGTATACGCACAATCCTAAATATATACTGGACTGACTATGTGATGAATGTTGCTGTCCTTGAGCAAGCAGGGATCACCAGCATTGAGGCCATGATATTGAGAACACAGCTGTGCTGGGCAGGCCACGTTTCTAGGATGGAGGACCATCGCCTCCCCAAAATTGTACTCTACGGTGAACTCGCCACGGGTCAGCATAAGAGGGGCTCTCCAAAAAAGCGATACAAGGACTCCCTGAAACAACATCTCAGGCTCGGCCAAATTGATCACCAACAATGGTCCACCCTGGCCTCACATTGGGAGGCATGAAGACACACTATCCACAATGCTGCAGCCTTATTTGAGAACTCACGCCGAATAAGTCTTTTTGAGAAACAACAACGCAGAAAGAATCACAACCCAGAAACATCACCCAAGGAGATCTTCTGCTGTGCTTTCTGTAACCGGACTTGTTTATCTTGGATTGGCATTTTTAGTCATCAGAGCGCTTGCAGAAAGCGCGGGATGAGTCCTTCCTGAATCTTCGTTTGCAAAGAAAAGCCAGAGAGAGAGAGAGATTGAGGATGGAGCAGGCTTGTTTTCTGCTACTCCAGAGACTAGAACACAGAGCAATGGATGCAAGCTCCAGGAACAGAGATTCCACCGCAACATTAGGAAGAACTTTCTGACAGTAAGAGCTGTTCGGCAGTGGAACACACTCCCTCGGAGCGTGGTGGGGTCTCCTTCCTTGGAGGTCTTTAAACAGAGGCTGGATAGCCATCTGTCAGGGATACTTTGATCGTGATTCCTGCGTAGCGATTGGATTCGATGGCCCTTGTTGTCTCTTCCAACTCTACAATTCTATGCTGCTATGATTCATTGTTTCATGTTTGAGGAGATTTTCAGACAGGCAAAAATCGCCCCTTGCCGCGCGAGCAGCCTCCCGAAACTGCTGCGCGGCAAGGGTCTTTTTCGGACGACGCTGTGCCTCTAGCGAAGCCGTCCGTGTCACTTCCGTGAAGCTTGGGACGGCTCCGCGTCATATTTCAAGCACGGAGGCTGCCCGTGATTGAAATATGACGCGGAGCCGTCCCAAGCTTCACGGAAGTGACACGGACGGCTTCGCTAGAGGCACAGCGTCGTCCGAAAAAGACCCTTGCCGCGCAGCAGTTTCGGGAGGCTGCTCGCGCGGCAAGGGGCGATTTTTGCCTGTCTGAAAATCTCCCTAGTCTCTGGAGCAGCAGAAAACAAGCTTGCTCCATTCTCAATGTGACACCCCTTCAAATACTTAAACAGGGCTATCATATCGCCCCTTAACCGTCTTTTTTCCAGGCTAAACATACACAGCTCCCTAAGTCTTTCCTCATAAGTCATGGTTTCCAGACCATTTTAGTCACCCTCCTCTGGACACACTCCAATTTGTTAATATCCTTTTTGAATTGTGGTGCCCAGAACTGGACACAGTATTCTAGGTGAGGCTTGACCAAGGCAGAATAGAGTGGCACTATTACTTTGTGAGTGACCCTTGATCTAGACACTATACTTCTAGATCCCTTTCGCACGTAGTCTCATTCAACCAGGCCTCTCCCATCCTATATCTATGCATTTCGTTTTTCCGCCCTAAGTTCAGTACCTTACATTTCTCCGTATTGAATTTCGTTTTGTTAGCTTTTGGCCCAGATTTCTAGTCTATTAGCTACTCCTCCCAATTTGGTGTCATCTGCAAATTTGATAAGTATGCCCCTAATTCCCTCATCCAAGTCATTGATAAAGATGTTGAATAGCACTGGGCCCAGGACAGAATCCTGTGGCACCCCACTGGTCACATCTTTCCAAGACGAAGAGGAGCCACTGCTGAGCACCCTTTGGGTTCGGCCAGTCAACCAATTACAAATCCATTTAACAATTAACTTATCTAGTCCACATTTTACAAGCTTGTTTCCAAGAATGTCTTGGGGAACATATATCAGATAAAGGGACCCTTCTCAAAAGCCAGACCATGGCCCATGCTCTGACATTATATTTAGAAGGGCATTTATTAAACCAATAATCATATATGTGCTTTGATTCTTAGATTAACTAATTGTTATTTGATCAATAACCAGAAAATAGGTTATTAAGCAAGATTCACAGCTGTCTTCAGGGAGCTGATGAAAGGGGGTGGGACCCACTGTCCTATGTGATCATTCTGACAGAAGTCTTCCATCATTTACCTGTTGTACAGTACGATCCCCATATCCACAGGACCCGTAGCTATGGATTCACTTACCCACGTCTAAAAAAAGTATGGTTTCTCTAGGCATCATTTATATCCTCCAGCATCATTTATGGTATGCTTCTGCCAGAAGCTGATCACAAACTTGCGCTGGAGGACTTAGAAGATGCCTAGAGAAGTGATACAAACTCTCTCTTCAAACAGTGACACCACCACAAAAACCCTCTGCATCTCCAGCCTTAGGCTGAGGCAAGTACACCTCCCTCATGGCTCCTTCTTCTCCTTCTCCTCCACCACCACCTCAACTGCTCCTATACCTCCATATTCAAGTTCTTAAACTTTGTAACTTCCTCTTCCACACTGAAAGGGAGAGATTAGATACAGACATTTCTTCACCAACACACTGTCCTCACATGTAGGGCAGACTTGTTTCCCTTTCGTGGGTGTGCATGCCTTCTGAAACAACGTGTTGGTGTTTGCACAGCATTCACACACACATTTCTGCACTGAAGGATTATCACGGGATAAGGGAGAGATCAGAAAGGGGGAGGGAACAAAGAAAAAATGGGGGGGGGAGAAGCATCCCAACAAAACACCAGTGCTCAAGAAAGTGCCACAATCCTAGAAGCCCACCTTTACAGTTGCTTGTGGACGAAGCTCCCAGTGCATCGGATCCCCTGCAAACTGCATTCAGTCACCCCAGAGTTTCAGGTGGGGGGCACCAATGTCATGTACCAGCATTTCCAAACTCAGTAACCAGCAGTTTCAGAGTTCAAAACAAAAAACGTTATTGTTACAGTAATCCAGAATGTGAACCCTACAGGGTCTTTGCTCAGAATGAAACTTAATTGACAAACAGTATATTAAAAGCATATTAAAAGGGTTTTTGTTGGTGGTGTCAGTGTCTGAAGAGAGAGTTTGGAAGAAAAGGTTGGTGAGCCCCGCCCCCCAGTATTGCTGCAGGTCCTTGATTTAGTGCCCTGTCTTTCCCCTGGAAAGGAGGGAGGGAGGGAGGGAGGGAGGGAGGGAGAGGGAGAGGGAGAGAAGTGCAAAGGCTGACCGGTATCAGCGCTGCTATCATTCAACTGCTCAGCCATCTTCACCCCACAACGGAGTGGCCATATGACAGGCAACACATAGGCCCAGGCAGCCAGCATGCCTTTGCCTCGGCTCCTGTCACATGGCCACTCTGCTGCAGGGAGGAGTTGGTCTGAGCAACCTTCAAGACTTTGCAGCCCTTCTGTGGAGACATTGTAGCCCCTGGGGGGGTCTGAAGACCACAGGTTATAAACCACTGGGGTAAGGTAATACACTCAAGGAATAAAAAAGGATTAAAAAATGGATGTGATAATTTGAAATGTAAAGCAAGGACATTGGTACCTCATTCTTGTTCCAGACATTTTTTTAAACTTCCAGGAATAATAGTGAAATCGAAAAACATTTTTTCTACCGAATATATTTTTAAGAACACAGATTACATTACCTGTAATAAATACGAAGGGTCTGGAGCTCTTCTTCGAGATTTTTATACTGCTTAACAACAGCTTCTCTCTCTTGTTGCATAGCCAGCAATTTTTCCTATAAATATATAGTTGGTAAGTGTTCCTTCTTTTTCCCATTCCAAAACAATAGAAAAAGCAAGTTACTTTCTGAATGGAATTAAATATGCTGCATTTAAATAACTAGCACTGCAATCCTAGGCATGTTCACTGAAAGTCCCACTGTGAGCAATAATTTAGCTAAGTGTACACTGGATGCAAGCTTAAGAATATATCAAATACCAACAAATAACAAATGGATCAGATCAAAGTTTATCTCATCCAGTCTTCCAGGGCCATGTTTCCCACAGTGTCAATGAGATGACTTTAGGACCAGTGTGGGCAAAGCACAGCCCATGGGCCTCCTTAGGGTCCACATGGTCCCACCAAATGTTTTTGTACCCACGTGACCTCAAGCCTTTTTTCTGTTGTTATGTGCTGTCAAGCTGGCCTTGATCTATGGTGGCCCTATGAAAGAGAGCTCCAAGAAAACCTGTTGTTAACAGCCCTGCTCTGGTCTTGCAAACTCAGGGACTTGGCTTCCTTCCTTCCTTCCTTCCTTCCTTCCTTCCTTCCTTCCTTTCTTGTTATTCCAAATGTAATTCCATTTTTCCTACTGCCTTCAACATTGCTGATCATTATTGTCTTTCCCAATGCCTGCAATTGCCATTTTGTTACATTTTTAGGCATTTTGTCCCCATATTGTTAAGGCCTATGCAGGCCTTTTTAATCACTTCCTGTTCTTTAAAAAAAACAGTTTGTAGAGGCCTAAAAGATGGCCAGAGGAGATACCTAAAAATGTGGCAAAAATGGCCAGTAGCAGCCCTCCCAAGCTTTTGACCATTTGAATGGAGGGTGAGGAACATTTTTTGGTGGAGGAACAGGGGATGACAATGGGAATTGGACCTCCAGGGCGCCCCAGTAAGCCAATGTGGCCCCCACACCCTGGCAGCTTCCCACACCTGCTCTGAAAAGATGCCAAGCAGGATATAATCTCAACGGACCTTTTCCACTCTTTATCTGCAGGAATTTAGAAGTTGCATGTAGCCATCATGACCATCATTTACAGATCTAGTTTCTAAGACAATTCCATTTAGCTTATCTTTTAAATATAATATAAGAACCTGCAAGTAAATATTCTGTCACAATAGGTGAACATTTTGTCTTATGTAGAACAGTAGACCCATCACAGTTAGTGGGACAAGTGCTTTCAGTCTATTGATTTTAGTGGGTCTATCCTGAGGTGTGACTAAATCTGGATCCAAGCTGTATTTTGTAGTTTTATTTTAATTCCCAATCTATGTATATTTTCACTACATTATCTCAATTTTCTTTTTCAGAAAGTCCATAAGTGGGGAGGGCTAATGGTAATAAAAATCAATACAAAATATTACAGTCATAGCTTTAATCAAAACAACCTAAGCAAAATAAGATCAATAGTAATTCATCAATGTCGGGGGTTCTACAAAAGTAATAATCACAGAGCCAAGCCAGAATCATCATACTGACTCTTAAAATGGAATAGCATTGTGCAGGGAATGAGGGAGGTGCTGCCACAAGATTGGCGCCGCTGCTGAGTTGACCTTGCCATACTTAGATGGAAAGAGTACACAGAGCCTGAGGAAGAGTTCGATGTTCAGTTAGATTCGTATGAGAGAAAAAAGCCATCAAATATCTGGGACCCAGCCATGTAGAGATACTTTTTAAAGGAAAAGGTAAAATTGATGTGTACAATTCCAGTCAACAATGTGACAGTCACATTTCAAACCAATGGAAGTTTCTAAACAGTTTTAAAAGGCAGACCCACCCAGAAGATATTATAGCAGTCCAGTCAGTAAAGATGACTGTAATCCGGCCGTTATCCCACCAGTTTTCTTTAGGCTCACAACCTGAAATATTACTTTTTTTTACTACAATTCCCAGAATCCTCCAGCTACCATGATCTATGCTGTGGGTGGGAATTCTGGGAGTTGTAGTAAAAAAATAACTTCCCAAAGTTCTGGACTTTTCGACATTTCCAAGCCAATAGAACACACTTGCAATGCTCCTATAGCCACATACAAATAACCTATTACTGTATAGCTATGAATCATCACTCTGCCAAGAAGGGAGAACAATGGGAATAAAGTGCATGCTTCTTTTAAAACCAAAGGCACTCACTTCTAATCTGTTCACCAAAGGGTCTTGCCAGACTTTGAAGACTCACATTTTTTTATTTAGCATTGTCCTTCACAGACTGCAGCCTACTTCAGATGGAAGGCACCACCTTTCAGCTACAAGGAATGGAAAGCAATCACTTCATAAAGCTTCTGATGAAGTGAGCTTCATTATGAAGCTCCATGAAAGTTTACAGCACAGGGTCAGTTTAAGGCATTTTGAGGCCCCCTGCAATGCTTTATTTTGGGGGGGGGCATATGTTTATCTCAGGTCAATGTAACCTAACCTAACCTATTCATAGTACAGGACATTCAGATTATTACTAATAATGTTTTTCCAGGAGGAGAGTTACAACAGGGCCCCCCACAATGATGGGACCACCTGCAGCTGCAGGTGCCGCAGGGCCCTTAAACCAGCCTTGCAGCAAATAAAATGTGTAAGTCTTTAAGGTGTCACAAAACTCTTTGCTATTTTCTCTGGGACAGATTAAACACTGGAAATTCCTACAAGAAGTTGCTTCAAACTTCAGGCTCACTGCAATTTACTTTGGCTTTATACTTTTCTTTCTTTAATTCTTTATACCTCTTTCATGTATTCCTTAGTCACCTTTCAAGATTCCAGTTTTTGAACAGGCAAATTTCAGCTCCTAGAATTAAACAGTTAAAATTTTGTTGGTAGGCAGAGCCTCTGCTTTTAGGCTCACAAACCCACAGAAAACAAGAATGTTAGCCAAACCAAACTATTTTCTATAATTATACTGTACCAATGGTGAAACAACCTTCTTAAATATTGGGGGAAGCATGTTTGAATCAAAGTAGGTTGTTCAAGAGGCCAATAATTAACAGCCTTGACAATTTTCAGTGTGCTGTGAAGTGCAATTGAAATGTTAGATGGGGAGGAAATGTTTTCAACAGACACACCCACTCCCCAAGAGATTACCAGCTAGATTCTTTAGAGAGGTATCACACCTGATACCCTTTTAGGATGAAGGTCAGGAGACATAGGTCCTGACTCTCCTTTCACTTACACTCATACTGGTCTGGCATTACTTCACAAGAAAAGCTCCTAGTTTACAGCAATGTAAGAGAGAAGGGAATTGGTATAAGTGGATTTAAAACAGTCAGCCACAAGAGGAGGAAAATAATAACAATACAAGGCTTGAAGATAATCTCCTCAGTATAATACGTAAGATGGGAGTGGAACACTGGTAAGGCAGAGAGACAATAACAAACATTCCAGTATGGGATTTAGGTGCATTCTACCTGAGAGAGAGAGAGAGAGAGAGACTGAGATTGTCCCTATTAAAGTAATTAAACTGTGCCTTGGTCATACAACTTCAGATTGAATGGAGCTGGGTGTCAAATAAATTAAAACAACAGCAACCCTGCACATAGAAAACCCGAAATTAATAACCAGGCTAGGACAGAGCTCTTCTTTCTATGTGGAGGAACTCCACCCTCCCAGTTTTTGGTTATTTAATTATCTTACTTGCAGTATGAATTGGTATGGTCCAGACATGAGTATGCTACCTTACTTAGACAGTTAAAAGAATTTGGAAGAATATGAGTGCAGTTTACTGAAAAAATATGTTACTAAACATGGCATTTTAGGAGAGCTAAAAAGGAGGGTTGTTTACCTAGAAGTGCAGTGCTGGAAAGAATCACAAGGATTATCCAGTTTAACCCCCTCCCAAACCATATGAGACAGGAATCATTATACCTCAAGAATCTCTGACTATTGTTTATCTATGGCCTTCTTTTAAAAGTCTGTTGACAGGTTTCTATTACTTAATCTTTCAGTTAGAAACCTTTCTTGAACATTTAATCTAATCTATGTTCTTAAAACTCTGCTGCCTTTCAGCCTGCTCTCATAGGCAATAAACAATGCTTTCTATCTTATTTATAGCCATACTGAAAACTATTCTGAGTTCATAAACTCCTTTCTTCTAGGTTCAAGCATTAGGACTGCACCAAGTGTTCTGCATTTTTTATTTTGTGGGCTGAAAATAAAGACCTCAGTGCAAATACTTTCCAGTAATGACTTTGATTTTTGTGATTTTCCCATCCTTTGGGTGTGTGCTCATGCTTGATAACACCACCTACTCAGGTGCAACAGTAATTCTGCCTGTAAAGCAGAGTCAGTGCTGTCCAATACCTCTTGTGTCTGCTAAGCTCAGCCTCATGTAACAGCTTTCCTAGCTACAATTTGCAGTTCAGAGCTCTGCAGGCTATTTAAAGTTTAGATTCCTTTAAATACTCTCATATTGCCAGTCACTGATGGGAATAAATAGCGGGAGAAGTTTGTCAGTGAGATGGAGGACACTTGTGAGCTAGGTTCCCAATCCCTGCAGTAATGGCACTGAAGGATGTTATGGGTGAGGTGAGATCTGGGGGAAAAAAAACTTCCTAGCTCATGCTTATCTATTATATCATCGTGTGAACCATGTGTTCTTTCAGGTATTGCTGGACTGCAACTCCTAGCAGTCCTAGTCAATGATGTGGAATGCTTGGAACTGCACTTCAACCACATTTGGCAGGGCACACAATGCCCACCTTTGTATTAGATGATGTTAGTTTTCACTGTGAAAATTGTGAGTCATCTTTAAAGGAAATCACAGGATCCTTTCAATATTGTGATTTTTTATTAATGTGATGAGCAAGGCATATGTTGTTTCAGTATATATATATCTGTTTGGCATTCTGCACTGGGCATCACTCAAGTATGACGGACATCACAGATGTTTCTCTGGTGGATTAGCACATAGTCAATGAGGTGCTAGTGTTTAGACCGAGGATGCATCCAGGTTGTCTTCAAGCTGTCTTTCTGCTGAAAGATAGTGTCTGTAATAGTCAGCTGTTGTTCTGCACAGAACTCTAGCAAGAGGGGTCCTTTATCATTGCAATTTCCAACACCATGCTTGTCTTTACGGGTCTGAAACATGGGTCACCTATCACCAACACTTAACGACTCCTTGAATGTTTTCATCAGCACTGTTTACGCACAATCCTAAATATACACTGGACTGAATATGTGACGAATGTTGCTGTCCTTGAGCAAGCAGGGATCACCAGCATTGAGGCCATGATATTGAGAACACAGCTGCGCTGGGCAGGGCACGTTTCTAGGATGGAGGACCATCGCCTCCCAAAAATTGTACTCTATGGTGAACTCACCACGGGTCAGGGTAAGAACGGCATTCCAAAAAAGCGATACAAGGATTCCCTGAAACAACATCTCATGCTTGGCCAAATTGATCACCAACAATGGTCCACCCTGGCTTCACATCGGGAGGCATGGAGACGCACTATCCACAATGCTGCAGCTTTATTTGAGAACTCACACCGAACAAGACTTGAAGAGAAATGACAATGCAGAAAGAATCACAACCCGGAAACATCACCCAACGAGACCTTCTGCTGTGCTTTCTGCACCTGGACTTGTTTATCTCGGATTGACCTTTTCAGTCATCAGCGCGCTTGCAGAAAGTGCGGGATGAGTCCTTCCTTAATCTTCATTTGCGAAGAGAAGCCAGAGAGAGATATATATACCCCCTTTCCAGACAGTGTAGTTTGTTTTGAAAGTGAGTTGTATCATCATGATTCAGAATTTATTGTACAGTAGTGGGTCTTCTGATCCTGCTTTGGTTAGAACATGTACTTTCTGAGCCATGTATTTAACAACCTGCCTGGTCATCATAAGGTGACAAAGAAATCCATGCAGGTGAGTGAGCAGGCTAGAGAAAGAGGGACAGATGACCTTTACTCATCTACCAACCGGTTTTTGGTTTCCATGATAGCCATAACGATAGGTAAGCCTGTATTTTCTACAACAGTAGGAAGCCTACAGTGGTAGAAGAGCCTTCTCAGTGGTTGATTCCAGGCTCAGGAACTCCACTCCAGAGTGCCTAGAATGGTCTTCCTCTTCTTTGCCACCTGGCAAAGGCTTTTGTCTCCCAACAAGCATTCAGAAAGCATATTTAGGAAGGGCTTTTCATAAGGTGCTGTATTTTTTTTTTAAAAAAAAACTCTTTTCAATACATATTTTAATTTTTAAAAATGTTATTGATATCCTAATTACATTTTAATGATACTTATCTGAGAGTTTGTTATCTAGATTGTATTTGTTTCAAATTGTAAGCTACCTAAAGTCTCATTTCATGGAGAAAAGGTGGGATATAAATAAAGTGAAGGAAGGAAGGAAGAAATTTCCATTAGAGTACCTGAGGAGGAGCCTTCCAGATAACTCCCCTAGAAGTTTACCAATGCTCCTTGCCACAAATGTTAATAAGAATGGGTGTGGGGTAGAAAACTCATTTATTGAGAGATTAGTCAATTGTACGTATTCATGATTAAGAACATGATGCATAACCAACTCATACTAATAGCTATCCCAGCCCATTTTACAACAGTTCATTCCAATCAATGAAAAGATGCAAAGAGTCCACTCCCTGCCTGGCAGTCAACAACCAGCAATGTAATTGTTTAGTTATTTGATATAATAGCAGCTTATATAAATGCATTGCCTTAAAAACATGAGAAGATCCCTGCTGGATTGGGTCAAGGGGCCATGTAGACCATCAACCTCTTTCCAACTATTGCCAGCCAGCCCTGCTCCAGTATCTCATTATCAACAACAGGCAGCATATCTCTATATTCTATGGAATTATTATAAAAATATTATTATGATGTTGTTAAACAACTCTTATCTTTATCCTTAATCAAAGTATCTTCATGACATTTCAGGAATACATCAAAGCTTGTAAAATCATATTCTCCTAAAATTAACAGGTGTTCAGCTCTTAGCTTAAGCAGAGTTAGGGTCAAGGCATCATGAGAGCAAAAATTCCTAAGAACTGTTAGAAGTGCACTTACCAAATTCTTTACACCTAAAAAATGCTAGTGAGCTAACATCAATCAGTATGGACTGAATTACCATATATAAACCCACAGTCTCTTAATAGGGAACTGTAAACTTTACTCCCCCCTGCCCGTGCCCTTCTGTAGTTGGAAACTTTGCCAGTGGTTATGTTTTTGTTTATTCAAAGGATATCATTGGCTGTCACTGTGACTATCTTACCATTCACCATATGAATACCTGCTGAACTGAACTTGCCACACCAGAAACGTTAGGCAACCTCCGTTCAGTGAACGGTAAGGATTTGGGTACTATTTCTGCTGTAAGCTTTCAATTTAACCAATAGACAATTGGGGAACTGACTGTACAGAGGTATTTGCCAACTGAAAGGTTATTGAAGCAAGTTTAATCAAGTAATCTTGAGTAGCAAACAATGACTATATAATCTGGCAAAAAAACAAAGTGGAAGCATTAAACATAATTTGCCAGATTTAAGTGCAGTTTTGGTAAATGGAACATCTATTCTACCCAGTTAATGAAAAGGAACAATAAACCATCCATAAAATGGCCTTCACTTTCACTATACTTTATTAGCCACATGCTGTAGCTCAGCTTGGAAAACGATTGGGAATTTATGCAATTTTTGGACATATACTCAGCAAAAGATTAAAAACAAATTCTTAGTTTTGTGAAAATTAGGCCTCATATTCAGAAGCACTTAATGTCTACAAGTGGTTAAAACAATTCAAGAGAGAAAAGTTAAATATACAAGCAAAATAGCAGAACACAGAATACTTGTAGTACTGTGGTACACATTAAGCTATGCCAGCCTTTGTCTTCCATATCCTAATCCCATAAGAAACCCAAAACACCTGGAAGGTACTTGGTTGGCAAGGGCTGGTCTGGGTCAATATGTTAAAAAAAATAAAAATAAAAATACAGAGCCTGAGTATCTTAGCATTCTTAGCTAATTGCTGCCTGCCTTGAAGGCAGGAACATCCCAGAGAAGAGCTTCAAGGGAACATCTAAACATCCCTTGTGCAGGTTCATATAGGAGAAGGAAACCTTTTCGGTGGTGTCATGATGGAGTTCCCCAATCCACATAAGGCTTTAATGGCAAGCTCCAATATACTTTGAATTGAGCTAGGAAACTGACTAGCAGCCAGTTTAGTTGTTTTTGGAAGTGCTGTGATGTATACAGTTAGTCCTGGTCAATCATCTAGTGCAGCCTTTCCCAACTTCTCTACCCTGGAGGAATCCTTGAAATTATTTTCCCATCTCAGGTAACCCCTGCATAAAAATTAATACAGCTCAGGGGAAAAAAGTTTATTTATCTATTTTTTCCCCCAGTCACAATCTCTCATGGAACCCCTAAGGTTCCAGGGAACCCTAACAAAGCAATTCTAGTCTGGAGATTGATACAAGTCTTCAAAGGCAGATGCCTGTAGAATAAATGTCAATAGTCTTGCGAGGAAGTTAGCAGTGCATAGATAACTGTAGTCCATCAGGTTAGCTTTGTTCAAGATGCTTCCCATACAGAGTGTGAAAAAGTTGCTTGCTCGGACTACAGCTCTCAGCTCTTTCAGCCAGCATTACATTGGGAATTCTGGAAATTACAATCCAAAAAGTATCCTTTTCAAGCTCTGGTCATCACTAACGTACCAGCTGAAGTTGGAAGCAGGCACTTTGTGTCATGGTAGCACACTGGTGCCTCTGAGCATATCAAGAGGACTTGGCAACAAAAGTTGTTGTAGCAGAGTTGCATTCATCAAGTGAAGAAATGAGCATGCAGACACAGACATGTGTCTAAACTACTTCTTTTTACTAAAGCATAAAGCCTTTGACACCGTGAGTAGGAAAGGTCTGTGGCAGATCCTAGAAAGACTAGGATGTCCCCCCAAATTCCTTAAAATGATTATCTTGCTACACGAGGGCCAGCGTGGTCAAGTCAGATATGGCGATGCTCTTTCAGAGCCCTTTCTAATAACTAATGGAGTGAAGCAAGGTTGTGTTCTTGCGCCAACTTTATTTACAATCTTCTTCAGCATGATGTTCCAAAGGGATATGGCAGAGCTCGAAGAAGACGACGGCATCTATATATGTTACCGTACTAATGGTAGCTTGTTTAACTTAAGCCATCTGAGGGCTCGCACTAAGACTCTAAACTATCTAGTTCGTGAGCTGCTCTTCGCTGATGCCCTTGTTGCCCACACAGAAGCAGCTCTGCAGTGCCTAACATCCTGCTTCGCAACAGCTGCAGAGCTGTTTGGGCTGGAAGTCAACCTTAAGAAAACGGAAGTTCTCTACCAGCCTGCACCACAGGACGAACACCACCATCCCCACATTGCCATCGGCAACTCCGTGCTTAAGTCCGTTCAGCAGTTCACCTACCTGGGAAGCATCATCTCCTCAGATGCCAAGATTGACAAAGAGATCGATCACAGATTAGCAAAGGCACATAGCGCATTTGGAAGACTTTACAAAAGAGTCTGGAGTAATAAACACCTGAGGCGAAACACAAAAATCAGTGTGTATAGAGCCATTGTACTGTCTATTCTCCTTTATGGGTCTGAAACATGGGTCACCTATCACCATCACTTACGACTCCTCGAACGCTTCCATCAGCGCTGTTTACGCACAATCCTAAATATACACTGGACTGAATATGTGACGAATGTTGCTGTCCTTGAGCAAGCAGGGATCACCAGCATTGAGGCCATGATATTGAGAACACAGCTGCACTGGGCAGGGCATGTTTCTAGGATGGAGGACCATCGCCTCCCCAAAATAGTATTCTACGGTGAACTCACCACCGGGTCAGCGTAAGAGGGGCGCTCCAAAAAAGCGATACAAGGACTCCCTGAAACAACATCTCAGGCTCGGCCAAACTGATCACCAACAATGGTCCACCCTGGCCTCACATCGGGAGGCATGGAGACACACTATCCACAATGCTGCAGCCTTATTTGAGAACTCACGCCGAACAAGTCTTGAAGAGAAACGACAACGTAGAAAAAATCACAACCCGGAAACATCACCCAAAGAAACCTTCTGCTGTGCTTTCTGCAACTGGACTTGTCTATCTCGGATTGGCCTTTTTAGTCATCAGCGTGCTTGCAGAAAGCGCGGGATGAGTCCTTCCTGAATCTTCGTTTGCAAAGAGAAGCCAGAGAGAGATTGTATTAGTATTTACAAAAAGTCTGAGACTCCTAGCATACAGACTACACATATCACAGCACAGTACACAGCACAGTCCTGCAGTGTACATCCAAGACTGGATGCACACAGTCTGACAGCTAAATCCAAGTCAAGTCAAGTGCAGAGACAGTGAGTGGGGTGATCTAATTAAACAGTACAGATACAGTGCTGTCATGGGTTATACAGTTAGTGGTTCTCACACACATTTTCCAATACAGATAAGACTTCATCCTTCACATGTCCTTCCCACACCTGTCTCTCAGACATAATCTAGACATGCTCACCAGCTGCATTTAGCCTGCTCATTGCTGGTCTCTGCAGGCTGTAGCATACTACACCATGCTAGCTCTTTACAGTATAAATTTCCAGTGTTTGTATATCCCATCACCTTTACACTTTGTACCACAGATGCCACTTGAAAACAGAAAGATAGAACTGATTCAAGGAAGCTCCAAGAGATTTTAGGAGGCAGAACGCATTGAACACCAACTCCCAAGATCACCCCCATTGGCTCCCAGAATCGTCTATTACCAGTACTTATGTCTTGTCTGGACTGAGCTTCAGGCTTTCAGCCATCATCTAGTCCATTACCAATCCCAGATGCTGGTAATTACTGGCACATCCATGAGCTCACTGAGATGCTGTCTGCATCCCTTTTGTAAAAATAAGGAACAGAAAATCATGAAGTTGCAACAACATCACAACAAATAAAAAGCAAGTGGTTCTGGAGTTTCTTTGAGCATCTCAAAGTACTCTTATTGCCTCTTCAATGGTTTATTTGTTCATTCATCTTCCAGCATTCATCCAAGGTTGAACTCAAAGTCTTCCTCTTGCAGTCTACCACCCAGGTGCTGGCTAAATCTAGGGATTGTCTACACAGGCAGAAAACTGCACAACTACCTCATAGCTGTCGTGGATATCTGCAATTAGCTGCGGCCCCCTAAATGTCACATTCACTGGGCTTGTCCAATTGTAGATTGGAATATCCTGCCACACTGTAATCTGCACTGGAGTAAAAGGGTGGTCTTATACTGATCACATGTCCTATATGTCATACTATTTCCAGCCACATGGCCAGCACTGCTCTGTTTCTGCCCCCACCCTCCATTTGCTCATGCACGTGAATAAGCAAATATACATGGTCCTAGGATACTCTATTACTGGATAAAGAGATTACAAGACTCAACAAAAACAAGACACCAATGTTCTGACAGAATCCATAGATGAGGCGTCCAACAACTCCAGTGATGGCATTTTACTGGATCAGTTTCAATCGGTGAGTACCGATGACGTGGATAAGCTCCTTGGAAGAGTGAGGAAGATGACTTGCCCTCTTGATCCCTGTCTATCTTGGCTGGTCATCTGGGGGGGGGACGCGTTGAGAGTATTCCTACGGGACACAATCAATGCGTCCTTCAGGGAAGGTATTGTACCATCTTGTTTAAAGGAGGCGGTGGTTAAACCACTCCTGAAAAAAACTTCCCTGGACCCCCTGGACAGGAACAATTACAGACCAGTGTCCTTGCTACTTTTTTTAAGCAAGGTGATCGAGAGGGCAGTTGCTTCCCAACTCCAAGCCGTCTTGGATGAAACCGATTATCTTGATCCATTTCAAGCCGGCTTTAGGACAGGATATGGAGTTGAGACTGCCATGGTCACTCTAAGCGACAACCTCTGCCTGAGCATTGACAGGGGTAGTGTGACCCTGCTGGTGCTCTTGGACCTCTCAGCGGTCTTTGACACTATAGATCATTACATGCTCTTGGATCACCTGAGAGAGTTAGGAATTGGAGGCACTGTTCTGCTGTGGTTCCATTCCTTTCTCTCGGGCAGATCCCAGAGGGTGAGGCTCGGGGACAATTGCTCTTCCAGAATTGAGCTTAATTGTGGCGTCCCTCAGGGTGCCATCCTGTCCCCAATGCTATTTAACATTTATATGAAGCTACTGGGAGAGATCATCCGGAGGCATGGAGCTTGGGGCCATCAGTACGCTGATGACACTCAGATATATTTCTCCATGACCAGGTCGTCGGCTCAGACTTCAGATGGTGTCTCTCCTCTCAATGACTGTCTTAGAGCGGTAATGGATTGGATGAGGAAAAACAGATTGAGACTAAATCCAGACAAAATGGAGGTACTGACAGTCACAGGCCCGAAACCAGGTCTGGGAATACAACTTCCAGTCCTGGATGGAGTCACACTCTCCTCTAAGGACTGTGTTCTCAGTCTGGGGGTACTCATAGATTTGTCGCTTCACATGACTAGTCAGGTGAGTGCAACGGTCAGGAGTGCCTGTTATCAGCTTCGGCTGATACACCAGCTGCGCCCTTACCTGGATATAAGGGATCTGGAAACTGTGGTACATGCTTTGGTAACATCACGTTTGGATTACTGTAATGCACTCTACATGGGGCTACCCTTGTGCCTAACCCAGAAACTTCAATTACGGGTACATCTAGGAGAGAGAGCATATAACACCTGTGCTTAAATCTCTCCACTGGCTGCCAATCAGTTTCCGGGCACAGTACATGTTGGTTTTAACCTTTAAAGCCCTACATGGCTTGGGTCCATCTTATCTCGAGGACCACCTCATCCCATATGATCCCCCCCGGCGCACTTCAGTCCTCTGGAAGGAACCTGCTGCAGCCTATGAAAACTAGGCTGTCGCAGACCTCCCAGAGGGCCTTCTCTTCTATGGCTCCCAGACTTTGGAATGGCCTACCGGATGAGATCCATCTTATCACTACTCTTGATAGCTTCAAGGAAGTGCTAAAGACGGATCTCTTCTGGCAGGCCTTCCTGGAATAACTTCCCGGCTCAAGTGGAGCTGATTGCTTACCTGCCCCCTTGCCGCTATTGCCATTTATTTATTTATTTATTGTATTTTATCTTTGTTTTAATTCTCTATTAGTTTAATTTAGTTTTAAGGGGTGCGAGGGTTAGGATTGGGAAGGATTGTTTTAACTTGCTGTTGTTTTAATCTTATATGCCGCCCCGGTTGCCGAGCAGAGGGGCGGGTTAAAAAAAATTATTATTATTATTATTATAAAAACTGTCAGAAGATTGTGACGAGAACAGGACCGGGGGATATTATCAGAAAATGACATCCTTCAGCATCTCAGGGGCATAGCACAGGTGTGAGTAAGGCATTCCTTTTTATTGGTGGCTTGTCCCCATCAATGAAAAAGGGAAGCCTCATCCGCAGAAACGCTATGCCCTGGGAACAGCTGATTCCACAGCAACACTATGCCCCGGGAACGGCCCAGGTGTCTGATAATGTTGCCCTCTCTGTTCTCCTCCCATTCTTCTGACATGGTTGGGGATGCAGTTTTTTGCTGCATTTCCCTGTGTCTGTTAATCTCCTAAATGGAGATATGCTTATCCAGATATGTGCACAATCAAAAAATAAATAAGTAAATAGCAGCAGAACGGGGTCTTGTCCACTGGAAGTCCTGCCCCAGCTTTGCTCAGAAGACAATCATTGGTTGCCGCAGAGCCAAAATCCAGGGGTTTCCCCTCAAATGCAGAGCAAACTGCAAATCTTACAGATCCAGAGTTCCCTGCAGAAACCCTGGTGAAAATGTGCATCATTAAAAATATCATGTGTTAACTGTGCTACAAATATGGGGTGAGTACGGGGGTGGGGGGTTACTTGTGTAGACAAGCCCCAGTGAAAGTCAGCAAGGTTATTACATTATATATATTTTCACTCTTGCAATCTTCTTCTGTATTACAGACTTCTCAAACTACCCTACCCTGTTCTTGGCCTTGAGCATGCACTGGGTCATGGCTACTCTAGCTTCCCATTAAGTAAAAATAGCCATGATTATGGCAGGCCAGTGTGCAGAGCTAGGTCTGCTGTTCCTCCCTTTTGCTGCACATGGAAAGTAACTCATATTGGAAGGAAAAATGCTAAAAAGAAAACTTATTTTGTGGAGTAACATGGGCAGGGAAGGGTTTAGCACTCTCACTCACCCAATTTCCCACCCCAAATGGCTGTACTCTCTCAAGACTCTTATCTAGCTTTGGCTACACAGCTTTGTTTTAATATCAGGATGGAATTAGATTTGACAGATGTTCAGCTCAAATTACATCTTTCCTGTTCACCCTATAGAAGTGGGTGAGGTAACTTAAAACATACTTTATAGGGGATTTTGTATTTAAATTATATTTATTTTGTATGATAACTATCATGAAGTACTAGGCCAATAAAATTATTCACATGGCCAGTGACTAAGAATGACACAATTTATTCTAAAGAGAGGGTCAAAATATGCACCAGTTACATAAAGAGGTAGGCATACACCATCTTCTGTTTGAGACTGTGACTTCTAGTAGTCATGTCATGTTCCTTTAGCGCATAGTGCTACCAACTTGTGGCTCTTGTGCAGAACTCCACAAAATGCTTTTGATCCATTTTGCCTTGCAACTGAGCAAAGAAATGTTGCAATAAGAAACACCAACAAAGATCCGAAAATCTTAAGCTCTGGATTACCATATTGTGTTCTCCTGCCATTCAATGCCTCAGACAAAGGCCGTGGTGTTCAAAGTAAAAGGAAGGGAGAAAGGAAGGAAAAGAATGAAAAAAGAAAGAAACTGGTCACAGAAAGTGCAGAGTACAAAGTCAATAATATTCCTCCACATCTTTACTCTTTTCACAGATTGGATGTTAAAAGAGTTGGGGGCAATTAGGCTTTTGTTAATTACCAGCTGTTGAAACAGATGTGTTGACTGTCCTTATTAACCCACAGCTGGGACAGGAGAACAATTGAAGCTCACTAAAACCAACAACCAGCTGTTTTGCTGTAATTATCTCCTATCAATAATACAGGTGATAAATGCAGTAAAGCTTCTATCTGTGAGTTTCAATAACAAAAGCACAGTTACTAAATATATGCTATTTTTTATTTTTAATCTAAATGCCAGATTCTCTTGTTTTCAATATTTGTGCCAGCATGTCTTCTTGGATGGGTTGGATGTAAATATTTTGGTAGGTATAGCAGTTAGCACATTGTATCCTATATAAAGATTTATTTACCAGCACAGCAGGCCTCAGGATTGACTCAACATGGCAGGCATATATTAACCATGGACTGGTTTTAGTGTAGATGTTACCATGTTGGTCTGGAGAATATGAGATCCAAAATAGGAAATCTCTTTTCTTGAATTATATTGGGTAGCAGAATTCACATGAGGAGTTTGACAAAATTTTGATGAAGAGTCCTGAATGTCTTGGATGCTTTCATATGCTTAGACAGCTCAACATTCAGTAAAGGCATTGGCCTAAATACTATTGTTAGTCTTTGACTAGAGTAGACCCATTGACTCAATGGGAGTTATCAATGTGTTGACTCACTGTTCAACAATTGATTGCATAGGTCAACTGTAGTTGAGATTAACCAACAGGATGCCAGCCATAATGCTATGTTTTGCCTTCTCTTTGTGACAAAAATACACACAAATTGATTGCTTAAATACACAAATAAAATGCTTAAAACTGGCTTGCCATATTATAAATGATTCTGCTTACTGTTCTTTCCAGTCATTATCTGCAATAGGACTTTATCTTAACTTGACATAACCGGATCTATGTTTTTTAAAAATTTATATCAATGAATGTTAATAACCAGTTGAAAACTTCATTATAGAATATGAAATAAAAAGATATTTTAGGCAACCACTACTTTTCTTCTTTAGACATTTGTTTCAAGTCCAGTTCTATCTTTACTCCCAATTAAGCACATTCATCAGTTAATTTTTGTTTTCAGACAGTATTTGACATGTGTCCAAAATGAAAATAATTAGAGAGTTATGATTGAAATTTGATATGACAAGAAAAGGTTTAGCAATACAGACTTAAATGTTAAGACTAATCCAAAGGCAGAACTATTTTCTCCTCAGCTACACAAATGTTTTATAATAATCCCATTAAAGTGAATGTAAAAATTTGAGAAAGTTGATATTCATAGGAAAATGCTAATAAGCCTAGATGAATTTTATGAATGTCCAAAAATAAACGTGTCCCACTGATAGGATGTGTGTGTTTAGGTGATTATCAGCTGGCACTATAATGTACTCTCATGCACCATTTCTCCACGTTTTCAGATCCTCACTGATTAGCTTTAACATGCAAATATCTACACTCATATTTTGGGAGTTCACTGCATCCATCACTCTGCATTTTGTGGGGGGGGGAACTACAATATTTTGAAATAATCAGAATATGTCACATTGCACCACTACAGATTCTCATATAGTAATTTATTTACATTGGTTCCTCATCTTACTCCTAATGTTATCTCTGTATAATTCCTTGCAATGCTTTCAGAGAGAAAAAAGAGAAGGTAATGTAAAATAGAAATTTTGCTTCTAAGTAAAGCCATTCATCACAGTTCAACAAAGGATCTGCCTACAGGAATTTAAGTCTACCACTAATTAGTCCACATTTTAAAACACCATCTTATTGAAAACAAGGATTATGCAGGCTGAATATTCACCCTTTCATGTCCTTCTTTCCTTACCTCTTCAGTAGAATCACCATAAAAAGCCTGTTCAGTCAACTTTTAAGGAGAGAAGTTGACAATAATCAGGGCTCTGTTCATTAAGAGGGACAATATCAATTAAGAGACATTATCAGGCAACAAAGAAATCAGAAACCCAACACGCACAGTCCACACAATATCCACAAGTGGATTTCTAACACTGTGTTGTGTCTTAAATTATCTACATAATTGCTATTTAGAGCTAAGCTCATTAGTATGTATGTCAAAATCCTAAAGGAAACACATACAAATCACCAATGTACTAACTCAAATGAAAATGCTTCTTGAACAACCAGCCTGTCTATGCTTCATTATATTTTTAATACAATTTAAATTTATATTTTGGGAAAAGCTAAAGAAAACTAAAGTATACAATTTACATAAGGTTTTTACTTTATCAGTAATATCTTATGCCATAAATCTACTTTTCTCTCATCATTAACTTTAGGAAAAATTAATTAGTGCAACTGATTATGAACGTTGCAATAAGATATAGCAATTTCTTCCAATTCACCACCCCATTCAGTTGTTGTTGTGCCTTGTGCACAATAAATCCTGTTTTGTTGGAATTTTACTTTGAGAATTTGTACTTGAGGTGATTGAGAATTTGTACTTGAGAATTCTATAAATTCTCTGCTGTGTTTGAAGCAAAATGTAAAATAAAAACCTGCAGTAAATCCCATCTGACACTTTTGAGCAATCCATCCATCCAATAGAATACTACTTTATGTACTCAAAATAACAGGATTAGTTTAGCCACAATATGTTTTAACTATTCTTTTGTATGTGTAGTCTTGGGTGCCAAAGAAGTTATCTTCTACCTTGATTTTTTATTTCCTTGTGTTGTGATGTTGATGCACATGGCATATCAATGCAAAATGAAGGAGCAGTAGATGTTCAGAGTTAGAAATCCTGGGGAAAGGGGGATGAATTATCTTATAATCTTTCACCCACAGTTTATTTCTGGTACCTTGTAAATGCTGTCAAATTCAATCTCTCACAGTTATAACATTACAGATGCTGCCCTAAATGCTTTATTTGGAGTTTTGAATGCCCAGCAAAAATTTCAAGAAGTGTAGCAGTGTCATGAACAATATACATCTTGCCATGAACTACTGGATGTGCCTCCAGTCACCGTGCAGATTTGTCTTAGGCAAATCTGTGGGGAAAGATACTAATTTTAAGATGTTGAAAAACAACATCATACACTGGAAGAAGATCTTTTATAGTCTGTCTTCATGTTCATCTTCTGTACGTTCAGCTCATGAAAGTGAAATATAAAGAGGAATCTCTCAGTTTTCAAGCAGTTAGAACATGATCTTAAAATGTGCTCCTCAACTTTTTCAGATAAGTGGTAGTTAGTAGATGTACAAAGAAGTGACAAGAATTGAAACCCATACTTTTCTTTCAGTATAATTTTTGCTGCTTGTAAAATGGGGTATTCATTTCAACATTGGCTATGATGGACACAACCATGGCGGTCAGTGGGAAAATGAAAGCCAATTTTAATTGTGATAGATTGCATTCATAATGTTTGCCATATAAATGCACAAATGCACACATTTTCCTCTAAAGTAAAATCTATATTAAGGGCACATGTGCAATTCCAAATTTTAACAAGTTACAGTAATATGGGGGCACAGGTGGTTTTGGTAAGACATTAAAGGCCAGAATGAGAACATAATCCTGATGAAATTCTAAACTGCTGCAAGCTGTCTATAAAATACAGTTCCTCCTTGATAGACCTCATAAAGTACTAGCAAATGCTCCCATCAAGCTCCCAACAAAATTCACCTGGCAACAGTTGCATTGAAACAAAGTTACTGCAGCAACAAGCAACGTCACAGCGTTAATAATTGACATGAAAAGAATGAACTGTGAGTGAGGGATAAAAGGGACAAAGGAAAGATTTTAGTATAAATATATCCCAGCAAGTAATCAATCATACTGGGTCTCAGAGGTGTTTGGAAGGGTTTGCTTAAGTGTCACACTATAATGTAAGCAAATTTTAATATTTTATACCTAACTCCTTTTAATCATGAGCCAAAGAAGGTATCAGCAATCACATTTGGAACTTCCCATCTAGAATATGAAATGAAGAATGACAGGAAGGGAAACCCATTAAATTGGTTTCTTTCCTCAAATGATGTGATCAAGAAACCCAAGATAGTGCCAGAACAGTAGCACCAACTGTTTAATGTTCCTAAGGAAATAAAAAGATGGTTGAGTCACAGTTTAAACTAAGGTTAAAACGGGAAACAGCAGTGTGTTGCTGGATTTAAACCAATCTATCAAAAGTCATTCCTTTCTGAGAGTGGTATAATATCCCAGTGACACTGTTTAGATTAATGTGATCTGCATGACTTATCAACAACTTTGGGTGAATTTTGCTGTTGTGTTAACATCCATGACAACTATTGCTAGTGGCATTATAGCACAGAATTGTTAAGAAGAAAAAACTAACAAATCCAAGGCCAAGCCAAAGGAGAATCAAACCAGGTGTGGGATGCTGGTGGCAGTGCCCCTTTGTTCCTCTGTATATAAATTACACACACACACACACACACACACACACACTGTTCTGATGGCTCCAATTACATTTTGTTTCTTTGTTAAATAATTGCAAAAGCATATGTAAATGTATTACTTTAAAGGTCTTCATTGAATAGGTAAAGTAGAACATTGTGTATGTGCCTTTAAGTTGCCTGTGGACTTATGACGACCTCATGAATTTCATAGGGTTTTCTTGGGCAACGTATACTCAGAAGTAGTTTTGCCAGTTCCTTCCTCTGAAATATAGCATTAGTATGTGGTTAAATGGATTGAACAGTTCTACATGATTCTTTGTAACTTGGAGATTCAACACTAAAACATAATGCATATTGAAAATACAACTGCTTTCTTTCAATATTAATGGCACTTTCCCTGAAATCCCCTACTAGACTTGTTTATATAGTAATTTTTACACTTGATCTTAGCCAACAGGCCAAGAAACGATATGTAAACATTTTTATGTAGGCAATTTTTTTGATGTTGCATTGAAAACTCTGAGGCATAGAAGCATGTTTCAACTTCCATTTCTCCCTACCTGATGAGATCTGTTCTTCCCCTTGATTTTTTAAAAAATGACAAGACAATGAAGTGGTTTGATAACCCTTTAAAAAGTTAATTCTTACAGAAGGAGATTGATACCTCATGGGGTTTTAAATCCAAGATGAGGAGGAATGTGAAATGGCAAAGACCAAGTGCATTTGCTGTTTGCTGTCGTTGTCTACTAGATTTTGATTTTCTTCCCTTTTCCTGCTTGTTTTGCATAGAGGTAGAATTAGAGCTCTGCTTATCTATATAACAACAATTCTTCCATTATTAATAATATCAAAAAATTCTTCTTAGTAGGGAGCATCAGGTTTCTGTTATGATTTATATCTATTTGATGCTGAAAATGGGAAAACAATGTCACTTTGGTCACAGCAATTTCACAGTAGAAATGTACTACAAAAATTGAGATTTCATAATTTAATCTCTATTAATAATCTTAATACAGATTAATATTAAATTGTATTAATAATATTAATAAATACGTTCATGAAAATTTCTAGCTAAAATTGTCAAGGCCTTCTCCATTCTGTGGAATGTGTGTGATAGATGGAACCAAATTTAGTACACAATATATATATATATATATTGTATATCTACAGAGTGAATCTTAATGGTTAAAGCCCTAATATAATATTAATGCTTGAAAGAATATCCAAGTCAAGTAAGTTATCTTTCACCTTTCATTCTGTGCTCTTTCCACCATGAGTTGTCTTTTAAATGATTAACCCATGGGCAAGGCACAACAAGCATTCAATGCCTAGGTGCTGAAACATTGTAAAAATAATAATTAGCAATCTAGGTTATGTTAGTTTAATTCTAATATTTAAGTATTGTATATAGAATGTTTTTGGAAAATAAATTATCAGTTACACCAATCTAGCATTAATACCTTTAATATTGCTGGTTTTGTTGCTATTTAAGGAAACTTAACACTATACAGTACATTTGTATCGATTCTAGTGGAATGTACATCAAAGTAAAATGTGGAGGAGCTGAATGGGATTTGCAGTGTGATTTTAAGCATGCCTACTCTGAAGTAAGTCCAACAGCATTCAACTGGACTATCTGTGGTTAAGATTACAACCTCTAGAATGAGATACTGAGGTTTAGAACCTTGTTACAAACACTGAAACCATCAGCTACTACAATCAATCAGCTTCACTAGTAATAGGAAAGAAGTCAATCATTAATGTAAGCCATATTCTCTCGCTGGAATATTCTGGGTTTATTCCCCCCTTCTCCCCCCAATTAATTAATTAAAATACACATGATCATACTGGTATCTACTGAGGATTTCATGCTACTTGAAACTACTTTTGAGCTTTTATGTGAAATGATTCTATACTAAGGATTTTAGCAAGAACACTCCCTAAGATGTGAATTGTTTACCAGTAATAAAACAACTAGTTTCATCTTTTTGGGTCACAAAAGGTGATGAAATATCACATTAAAACAAAGCAAAACAAACTTCTTTTTTTTACAGAATATGTAAATTCCTGTATCTTTTCCCTATCACCAAAGGAATAAACTATTTAGGGTTAATTTAACCAAGCTGAAGCTAAATAACTTTAGCAACTGATTTAGGTTTTATGATTGAGGTATAAATACTTGTTTAGCATATTTCTCTATATTTGTTTCAGTTTGAATTATGAGACACAATGACTGCTTAACAATCAACAGTCATAGGATATAAACTATTACACATAACCCTGTCTCAGGCTCTTCAGTTCACTCAAGTGAGCAGATATTCTTTATCAGCTCTGGCAATCTGCTTATCAGAGTAATAACCATATCACATTATTGTAGCAGAAAGGTTCCGGCTAGACAGTCAGGAAACAGATTAAAAAGAAGGTTACATTTAATGCTGGGCATACAGGAAATGAATGGTTTCTATGTCTTGAACAGAACATATACCAATTAGGAACTTACCAGACTGTATGTACAATGTAACCACTTGGTAAGCTGGTTGCTTGTATATGTTGACAATCATATGACCATTTCCTTGCTTTCCCATCTATCAAATGTAGTAGGAAAATTACCTTCACATCTTGCTGACTGTTACAAGCAGGCTACACGATAGCTACGTGGTAAATTAGCATTCATTTAATAGTCATCAGTATTCACCTTATGAAGTATAGTAGCTAAGGAAAATATAGATAGTTCTAGACTTCTAGAAGGAAAGTAGCATGGACTAATAAGGAACTAGGGACCAATCCTGCTTTGGCCTGAAATCTCAAGGAAAAGTGTGGATGTGTGGACACAGAAAGCACCACCTACAACACAGCACAAAACCATTTCTGACTGTGGGGCGCTTCTTCATTTAGTGTCTGGCTTTCTTGTGTTTAAACCAATATGAGATAACTCTAACTCTGGCTCTTTAAAAAACAGACAAACCAATAATATTTCTTGTTTTCAAAAGGAAATTTATCATTACATTGTTGACAATGCTGTTGTCTCCCCAAAGTCTTTGAATTCATTTTCCTTCAAGCTGATGTATATGATACATGTAATTAAATCATCATCATCATCATCACCACCATCATCATGATTTCATTTCAGCCTGCATGCTTAATTGCTTGTTTGTTTTTAGGTGTACCTCCCAAGCGATACATAGAGATAAACACGTTTGGATTTCACATACTGAATTAGACACACATACAGTTTGTGTACATGTCTGCACTTATACATAGTTATACAAAGATTGCAGATCTATTCACATGTGCATTCACACATAATAGAGGGTACATCTGTATACATAGGGGGTCTGGAATCTTGCCTAGTATTGCTTTGCTCTTCCAAGGAATTCCTTTACTTGTTAGGACATGTGACAGAATATTGCATTGTTACAATATTCAAACTTCTTGATTAACAAATATTAATGGCAAGGAATTTTTGGATACTAGAAAAATCTTTTTTTTTAATTGCAAGCAATTGAGCATAAAAGCACTGTTACTAATCTGCACAGAAATAAATCAATTGGGTTATATGCAGCTGGCATAGGATTGTGCTCTTTGGGAAAAATTACTAGTGCTGCCTAAACCATTGTAAGTATTGGTCCAATTGTGGAGACTTTTAAAAGACATATCTACCCATCAAACATGGTACTATTAATTTTGGAAACTAAAAAGGTGAATGAACATCAAAAATTACTGATGATAGTTCATGTTAAAATGAGAGGAAAAGACAGAAGCAAAATAAAAATGTAGCTACTTGAAGGTAAGTCTCTAAATAAAACAAAACAGTAGTAAGACACTGACCCCAAAAAGTCAGTTATCCAGCCCTAGTGAAAGATTAGGGTCTTTGGAGAAAAGCCTGCTACATAAACCTGGCTGGGATGCAGCTGTAGAACTCAGCCTGTTAATTCCCTGGTCTCCAAGTTGCTGCTAGATGAATGCTGCACTTGAAGAACTGACTGCATTTCCTTCCTTCACTGCCTTCTCTAGTTGGTGATTTTAATTCACTCTCTCCCCTTGGTTTCTCCAATCTCTTTCTTCTCTCATATCTTCTACGCCCTCTGACAATTGGCTCATGAAAAACTCCTCTTCAGAATATTTTCTCAGGGCCAAAAAGGAGTATTCTCCAGGCATCTGATGTTTATGGGGGTGGTTGCAGGTTAAAGTGTTCTGCCCTGCCCCATTCCCACTAGGGATCTGATCCGTATCCAGTCTGATGTTGTGGAGCACATTTCTAAAGGAATAGGCAATGGACATAGACTTCCCCTATGAAACAAAAAGTCTCTGAAAAAACTGGAGTACTGGAAGCATTCCAAACTTTGGAATGAATCTGAGTGTGCAATGAGATATCTTTGTTAACAGCTGCGGCCGTAGGCATTAATGGGACAGAAAAACTCTTAATTACATTTGAACTGCTGGTCAAAATTTCACCAAACCAAAGAAGAATTTCTATTCTTGAAAAGCCTGAGTAAATTTTTTTGAAACCATTATTTAAAATGTAGAATGAACACTGTATAAAGAAAAACATCAAATGTACACCCCACACAAAACAACTGCCATTAATTTCAAGAATAATATGTATAATGCTGTCCTTCAAGAATGTCTTCATCTGAAATTAGAAATGTCCATGAGGAACTTTAATTTGCCCATAAGAGGAATAAAGGGATACCATAAATCCTAAATGTTGTACTGTTATTTCTGAATTTGTTATTCTTTTCAAATAATGTGTGCTCTTCCCAGCTAGGGCTATAATCTAAACTGTGGCAAGCCATTTTTCAAAGGTGATTCTTTTGACCTTTTTCTAGCATTGTGTGACTTTCTGCCATGCAGTGTGAATACAATAACTGATTATTTTTCAGCACAGTTTGACAAGAACAGATGATAGGCTTGTCAAAGGTTTTAGGAAAAGAGCTATGGGGCACATTTCATCACATATGCACTAGCTGTACCTGTGGTGATTTTTACCATATAAGCTTGAAATTTTTCACAACTTTAGGCTTTCCTCTCCTTGCCATCTTCTGTAAGCAGGTCAATACTTCTTCTGTTTCAGCATGTCTCTGAGGACTGATTTCTCATGGGTCTTCAATAATGTGCTGTATTTTTGCCTACATTTGTCGTTTTTCTTTTTTAATGGACATGATTTTAATTGATTTTAATTCTATTAATGGTTTAATTATATTTTAACTTCTGCATGATTTGTCTTTTAGCTGCATCTTTTGAAATTTTTGTAACCCATCTTGAGTCCCAGGGCTGGAGAAAAGGCAGGATATAAATAGGTAGATTAGTTTAATAAAGTAGCATATGAATGCCAGGTTATTAACCCAACTTAAACCCAACTAGCCAAATTCTGAGACTTACAAAAAACATTTTTTGTGATTTGCTTTAATTAAAGAGCACATTTATGTCCCTTTTAATACATTCACTGAATGTAGTTCTAATAGTGTTTTATAAAAAATAAACTCAAAGAAGTACTAATTGTCCTTTGACCTATTTTATAAATAATAAAACAGGTGCAAGAAACTGTGACTATTTGTTTTTTCCCCAAGTCATACTTCTCAGAGTTGGATACATGAAATATGTAGGGGCTTGGGGCAATTATTTAACCAAAGTCCAATGGAAAGAAAAAAAAATGTGTAAATGCATAAAGGAAGATAAAACAGATGTTTTAAAATGTCTGTTTTGTTAATATGTCTTACAAAATTTTTAACTATAATCTTCATTTTCAGGAAAACTGCTATGGTGTTTTATATTGGAGTGGAGCGTATTGGAATAAAGATGTGCAGCAAATGAAAGATCAAAATATTTTGAAGTAGAGTCACAAGTACTGTTAATGATTAGCTGCATGAAAGGCCTGGTTTCTCTTTCTATGTCTCATGGATTGCAGAGGCAACACGGCCACCATGCAGATCTGTCTGTGTCATTCTTTAGCCACTTCCAGCAGATTGAGAAAAGCTGGAAAGTAAACACAGGTGTTTTAAAAACCAGCACCGCTGTCACGGACAACCACAAACACCCTTCACTCGACTGTCGCTATGCCTCTTTCCCGCCCTCTCTTTTTAAAAGGAGAGCTTAACAAGAAAATGTCAAATGTTTTACCTTTCAACACCTCAAAATAACTTGGAGCTTAAAGTATTGTCTAGGAAAACCTCAAGCAAATAGTTCTTTTTCTGACTTTCTTTTTAAATGTAGCCAAATGTGAATTAGTCATGTAATATGCATATTTTAACTAATTATTTTAGTTGGAAAACAGATTTCTTTCTTTCTTGAAAAACAGTATTGCACAGAGGCCACAACCCAGAGGACTGGACAGATATTCCTTCAATCCAGTGGGACAACTGACTCTTTTCGTCTTTAGCCAACCTCAAGCCCTCTTCCCCAGTGTTCATTGATTCCTTACCCATGTATAGTTAAATTATCAAACTCTCCCAACCATGTATCCTTCAGAGGTGTTGTATTACATTCCCCACCATCCCAAGCCACCCTGGCTTGTTTGCATCATTCTATTGGTATAGAGTGCAGTCTTCCTGGATATTAACTGGTAAGGGCAGATCACAACATGTAATACTCCATCATTTGCACTAGCTGCACATCATCTTTCTGGAGCAATTCAGACTTTGTGTTTTGACTTAAACAGCCTGAGACCAAAGTTCATTAAAAACTAGCTCCAGGGCCCCCACAAGTAGGGCTCTATCCTGGGGGCCCAGGATTAAGAAGGGCCCTGGAGTGATATTATTTTAAGTTTTAGTATGTAAACCCATTTCAGTTTTTTTTTAAATATATATACCGGTAAATGCAGTTGTCCCTCCATATCTTGAGATTCGGTATCCACGGATTTAAGTATTCACGGCTTGAAAATATTCTTAAAAAAATAAAAATCCAAAAAGCAAACCTTGATTTTGCCATCTTATATAAGGGACACCATTTTGCTATGCCATTGCATATAATGGGACTTGAGTATTCCCGGATTTTGGTATCCACGGGGGGTCCTAGAACCAAACCCCAGCGAATATGAAGGGACAACTGTATTACTTTGGTGTCATCATTTAAACTGACTTATTTTAATTTTTATCCTAAATCCTGTAGAGCATCTTGCCTTTGATCTTAACAGTAGGTGGGGGGGGCACTTCAGGATGTGAGGGGCATGACTGGCTCCAACCATATGAAACTGCCTGACCCTGGCCAAATCCTTACTACACAAATAATCCAGTTTGAAAGTGAATTATTTGCCATGGCTCCTTCCTATGGAATCCTAGGATTTGTAGTTTTACAAGGCCTTTAGCTTTCTCTGTCAAAGAATGCTAGTGCCTCACAAACATAAAAATCCCAGGATTCCATAGGAAGAAGCCACAGCAAATAATCCACTTTCAAACTGGATTATTTATGTAGTGTGGATTTGACCCCTGGTCACAAGAATCTGCCTTATCAGGTTATTTGACAGATCTCCAGGGTCTGAGGCGGACTTTTCTCATTTCCTGAACATGATTCTTTTTTAAATGTATGGGACTATCTGCATGCCAAGTATGCACTCTTCCATCAATCTGTGATCCAAAATCTCTGTGGACTTGTCTAAGGACATTTGCTGGATTTCTCATTGCCTGCCTTCTAGCAGGGAACTATTATCAGTTGTATCACCAAGAGTGTTTTACCAAAGTTTCCATAAATTCTGACTGCAACACTGAGAATTCTTCAGTAGCCAAGCTGCAGTCCAGCAAATAACTTCCTTGAGCTCTGGATTTTGCTGCTGCTTTCTAAGATTTAGTTTTAATTCTGCTTCTCTTAGTTGTAGTAGTTAATAGTTGCCTTGCCTTGAATATATTTTCATACTTAAAGGGGGTTACAAATGTTGAAAACAAACTCTTGAGATATATGGATTTGGGGGGAAATTATAGTACTGTAGGGACTTTTTCAGACATTTACTGTGGAAGAAGGCTCGTAACACTTGCGGGGCTGCTGTGCGGCAGGGGCCCCATTTCATACGACACCGTCCCCCTGCCGCGAGAGATTGGAGGCAGCTGTGTCATATTTGGCCATTTTTTACTCACAGAAGTTGCCCATGAATAAAAAATGGCCAAATATGGCACGGGTGCCTCCGATCTCTCCCAGAACTGAAACAGTTGATTTCAGCAGGGGGGACGGCATCATACGAAATGGGCCCCCTGCCGCGCAGCAGCCTCACGAGTGTTACGAGCCTTCTTCCGCGGTAAATTGACATCTGAAAAAATCCTAGGTGTAAGTACCTCTAAGGTATGGTATCTGGATTGTGGCCCTAATAATGATTTTCCCTTCTCCTTTGCATCTGACTTAATGGTTTAGCCAATATTGACTTTGTTTCAGTTTAAGTTGTAAAGTAAAATGAAAAGAATTTTGCAATGTCTGGGAGAAATGATCTATAAGTTTAAAGTAAAAAGAGGCATAACTATTGGTTATTATATATTGGAAGAAACATAGGAAAAGTAACTGCCTTTTGGGAATATAACACATTAGGAAAAGGCATGCCTTTAATAATTGCTAACGGTTTTCATATTTCAGAAGGAAACGTGAAAAACCAAATCACAAGGGCTTCCCATCAAAGGAAGCAGGAAAGCTAGAAACTTTGGCCTTCTTACAGCATATCCTCTAACTGAACCTACCTGGCAGGGAGACTCTCAATTAATCCTCTGTTGTCCCACCTTTTAAGCGGCTTTTAAAATGTCACAGTTTCTCTCTTGTCCTTCCACTTTTCCTCTTTGTCCTCAGCTTACTTCAAATTGCTGCAAACAGAGAGGTTGTCTAGATGGTGAAAAAGCTCCTCATAGAACTAGAGGAGAATACCTTTTGTCCCAAGGAGATCCCACAGTGATTCACCATTTTTGGAAGGAAAGGGGCCAAAACTGCACAAGAAAAGCTTTCATGGCCTTATCTGACTTTTTTTAAAAAATGCACGGAAGTGCGCATTACTGCCCATTTGGACAACTGGTTGGCAGTCGAAAGCTGATTGGTCAGACATTGCATGGGGGGGGGTGGGCTTGCCAGTGACAAAGTGGCTGGAACCACCATTTTTTTAGCTTCGCGGTAGCAATTGTGTACATTTTTGCAGCGGTAAGGTGACCAAACAGTTTTTTAAGTGGAAGGTCACACTTCTGCACTTTAGATTTAAAATTTAAAATAACCTGTGCAGCAGCAACAACTTGTGGAGAATAATAACATGAGTAATTCACCTGCAGCTACCATCTTGATTGGCAGGTATGCCTCTGTGTGAACTTCAAACACGGATAACTTTGTGTACCAGCGACCTCGCCGAAAAAATTCTGGGGACAAATGAACGCTGCTGCGATTTTGCATTAATGCATTAACAATCCACATTATATTGCCTTGTCTAGTTCAAATTTCAAAAGTAGTTTGCATTCAATTAACTTAGTAGGTAGGCAGAGGAGGAATCTTGCCCTTCTCTGCAGACTCATGCAAACACAATAAGTTGCATCCTCTCCTAGCTTGTGTGTTTTATTAATAATGTTTGCCACCTTGACCACGCTTGGTCACACATGTCCCACTTTTCAATTGAGAAATACTGGCAGGCATGCTATGGCCTAAATTAGAGACAGGAACTATCTGGCCTTCTAAATATTGTTGGAGTACAACTCCCCTCACCCATGGCTGTGCTGGCTAGGGCAGCTGGAAGTTGCAGTTCAACACCCTGTGGAGGGGCACATGTTCCTGAACCATGATCTATGTAGTTAAATCCTCAGTTGGTTCCATATCTTTGTTGGGTGCTTGCATCTAACCAGCATTTCTCCCAAGGGGTCATTTACACGGGCAAATACTCCTTTAAATATACCGCTAAGATAGCTGATAGTTCCCACGGATCACAGCACAGCATCGCCTCATTCAGAAGGGGGGAAGGTAAAACACCCAAATATAGCGTGCCAGGGGATGTCTCTACTTTTGCCGGAATATTTGCAATGTAGCGCTTTATTGGCAGTGTAAACTACCATTCCATTAAGGGCTTCTGCAGATCTTTACTGTGATTGGTTACTATGATGTAAGGGGCGGGCTTAAAAGAGAGGGACTGCGTTCAGTAGCATCAGGAAACTTTGAAAAATCCTCTCTGCTATTTTGCAGAAGGTCTGCCAAGAAAAAGGATTCTCAAGACCTTTCAGTCATAAAGTTCCCATCTGTCAGCTCTGCTTGTGGAAGGGAGAGAGAGAGAGGGGGGAGGGGGGACTGAGGGAGGGAGAGGCAAAAATCCTCTGCTATTTTGCAAGTCTGTGAACCCTGACTAAACAAATTGTGCTGGAAAAACTTGTGATAGGTTCACCTTAGGATCCACGGCATGGCAGCAATGCCTTTCAGCAGAGAGATTACTGTCCCTCTGCTTCAGGGAGTGAGTTCATTTACAAGCAGATTTAGAAAAGAGACAGAGCCACTTCTTTGATCTTGCCCCCTGCTATTTTGGCAGTCTGAGAATCTTTAGCTCAGAAATGCAAGGCTTCAAAGGAGGGTCTATGCCCTTCCCCATACAGCCTTTGTCTGCTTGGGAGGCCACCCCCCCCCACTTTTCCAAGTCTGAATGAAAAAGCGGCATAATTAGAAAAAAACCCTGACTGGCACAGATGCGGAAAAGAATTAAAGTGCAAGTTGCCGCAATAAATCTGCTGTGTAAACCAGCCCCCAGTTTCAATTGGAGCTGTCCACAGTTCTTTCTTCCTGCTTAAACTCTTGTGGTTTCTTTCCTGGTTCTTCCTGAGGCCTCTGCCTGCAAGGAAGAACCACGTAAAAACCGCCAGTACAAAAAAGAATCTGTAGATACATTTAGGAGCATAGGCAGGACCTGGTCAGAACTTTCTGGGCTAGTTTACACGGCAGGTTTTATTGCGGTAAGTTGCGCTTTAGCGCTTTCCCGCATCAGTGGTGGGTAGTTTACACGGTATATGTTTACACAGCTATATTTTGTGGCTCTTTGATTTTTTCCGCTTTGAGGTTCACACAGCCAAAAGTGCTGGGGGCATGGCCAAGCATTGGAGAGGGAAAGGAATGCCATAGGAATGTCTGCCCTGGCCCGAACTCCGTGCTTAACAGCTTTTAGAGGCAGTCCCCCCCACTCCCTTCCCACAAATCAAACGGAAGGTTTTCCTCCTTGCTTAAAACAGCATTTTCTGCCAAATAGAGGAAAGCCAGAGAGAGAGAGAGAGATAGAGAGGGAAAATAACAGCTTAGAGGCAGTCCCCCTCCCCCCACTCCCTTTCCACCATTCAAACGGAAGGTTTTCCTCCTTGCTTAAAACAGAATTTTCTGCCAAATAGAGGAAAGCCGAGAGAGAGGGGGGGGGAGGGAAAATAGCAGTTCAGCTCTGCTACAGCCCTTCGTGAAATGGTTTCTCTCCCTCCCCCATGCACAGGATCACAGCTGACGAACTGAGCTTTTACATACTTTCAAAACAGCAGAGAGGATGAGAAGGAATGCTCCCTGAATGAAAATTGTTGGGAATCCTTTTTGTTTGCAAACTGGCTTGCAAAATAGCAGAGAGGATTTTTCAAAGTTTCCTCTAATCACTACTGCATTTCCCTCCCTCCCTGCCCCTCTTTTAAGCCCACCCCTGCATCATCAACCAATCACAATGCAGCTCTGCTGTAACCCTTAGTGGAATGGTAGTTTACACTGCCAATAAAGCACTACATTGCAAATATACCGGCAAAAGTAGAGACATCCCCTGGCACGCTATATTTGGGTGTTTTACCTTTCCCCCTTCTGAATGAGGCGATGCTGTGTTGCGATCCGTGGGAACTATGAGCTATCTTAGCAGTATATTTAGAGGAGTATTTGCCCGTGTAAATGACCCCTCTCTCTCTTTAAATGACTGCAAAATATGAAATTTTGTTAAGTTTTGCTAAACCTGGACCTTTGCTTTGAAATGGTAAGACTGGCCAGAAACATCAACCATCTCATATACTTTGTTATGATTCAAGATGTAAACAAGAAAATGCACAATGGATCAATTAAGCAAACACAAGCTACAACACTTGCACATTTAGGCTATAGATTTTCTAAAGAATCTGCTACTTGCGAGTCACATAGAACACTAGTATTTTACCTTGACTAATTCTGGTTTATTAAACTGTGTCTGGTCATGGCCCTTCTGGAAAAGCTGAGCATGTACATGCATGAAAAAGTAAGGCCCAACCCACATAACTCATTCTGTACAATATAAGATCCATTTATTAATTATTCTCATTTTAACGATGGCCAGAACCATCCACCTGTTTCACACAGCATACTATAAAAAGATTTATGTACTAAATGCTAAGTAATCTAACTAATGTGGCTAACTCTGGAATATTTTATAGTTATAGTTACCATACCTTTCTTATCATGTTTCTTCTTGTGAGTGTTTTTAAAGTTTTTGTAATAGTATAAAACTTCTGGAATTAATTAAAATAAAATGTATTGGTTAATGTACATAGATCAGAGATGATCTGTGGCCCTCCAGATGATTTTGGACATCTTCCATAATCCTTTACCATTGCCCATGCTAGCTGGGGGCTGAAGTCAAAACATCTCAAGGGCTGAAGGTTTCTATCATTCCCTTTCCCATTCAGATGTGAAACTTCTTTACTACTGGTATTTCAAGAGAGTGGAAGCTTTCAGTTATGTTGGCACATCATATTCTTCCTCCGACCTCCCAATTCAAACAATCCCTGGAGAAACCTGCAATACTTTTCATATCTGTTCAAGCTGCCATGCTAATAACAACAATCAAAATAAACCTGTAAAATCTGCTACAGTCCATCATCACACTTTGAAACATGTGTTCGACTAATTCAGAGGCTAGGAATCCATGTCTGATACATCAATTACTAAGCTTATGTGGCAGTATTCTTAAGATATACCTTACCTAAGTGTGTGAACAAGCTGAAGGCAAGAAATCCCATCTGATCTTTGAAGCTAAGCAGGGTCAGGCCTGACTATTACTTGGATGGGGTGTGTGGATAATGAACACCACATGCTACTGGCCACTGCTTCTCAGGCTATCTGATGTGGGAGAATGGCAATTATTTTGTTTTTTCAGTGTGCCAGGGACTGGCATTAAGTTTGTGCCCACTGACTCCAATTGTTTCTTTCTTTTCTGGAAACTTGCCAGGGACCAACAGCCACTGGGTTAGGGACCAGCAATGGTCCAGGGGCCACTGCTTTAAATAGGACCACTGTAGGCTATATTTCAAACAAAGGAAATGGCAAGCCACCCCTGTCACATCTTTTCTTCATGGCCAGATGAAGGGGGAGGTGTAATTTCAGTGTCCACCTATGGCACCAATTTTGGTGAGGGGGGGGGTCTCTGGAACTGCCGCTTTAAGTCAGGTGACTGGGTGTGTGTGTGAATGAGACTCTCCTTGGGGCTGGCCTGAACTAGAGATCCTCACCTAAACTCTCCTGGTTTGGGTAAGGGGCTTTTGGGTTGGCCTTCCAGATGTGGGCTGGCTGGGAGCAACCCCAACTCTAGGGGTTCCTCTCTGGGGCTCAGGTGTTCACCCTGGAGAAGCTGGGGAGTAAGATCTGGGATAGACCTACTGCCCCAGCTGCTCCCACACTAGGTTGCCTCCCCCCATTGAAGATCTTTAGCGGGTTAATAGGCAGGGTTAAATAAAGCCCAATTATTGAATCCCATCTCTTGTGTCTGGTCTCTTCTTGTTTCTGATCTCTTTATTTCCCCAAATCGGTTATCAATAGAACTTACGACTGACTAACAGGCATAGGACATATATAATTAAGACATCCATGTCTACAAAGATTTGCATATGTTAGTGTTACTCAAAGTGGCAGAAGATGGTAATAATTAAGATTTAAGCTCAGATTAATTTATATTTGCTACCCTAAACATGATCACTGTAATATTAAGGGATGTGCAAACTGTGATGAACATTTTGGCATGTGACTTAGGCTCTTTATTTCCATGATAAACATAATGCTTTATGCCGGCATTATTTGTGCTCAGGTAGCTATATTAGATTAGCATAAACAGTTTGCTTGGAACATGGGGGTTGTCTAGACAGTGAAAATACTCCTCATAGGATTCAAGAATACCCTTTGTCCCAATGAGCTCCCACGCTGATTCGTGGTATTTGGAAAGATGGGGCAAAAAATTCCAAATACTCCACAGGAAAAGCCTTTGAGGCTTCCCCTGACTTTAAAAAAAAACACCTCTGAAGCAAATGTGCATTCCTGCTCATTGGGACAACCAATTCACTTCGCTCCACTTTCCCTATAGGAGCGGAAGTAGAAAACTGATTGGTCAGATGTGCACAGGGGGCAGAGCTTGCCAGCAAGGCAGCACCCAGAACCACTATGTTGGATTTTCACTGTAGTGATTGTGCACCAAGGCGATGAAACACTCTCCCCGCATTTATTTAAATGGAAGATTGATCGTCCGCACCTTGGATTTGCTTTTTTAAAAAGTACTGTTCAGTGGCGGCAACTGGTAGGAATAAACATGTGAGTAATTCACTCTCACCCGCCATCTTGATTTGCAGGCATGAACATCAAATGTATATGGTTTCACTTGCCTGCGATTTTGCTAAAAAAATGTGGGGATAAATGAAAGCTGCTGTGAATTGGCATTACTGCATCAATATGTGCAAAATGTGCATCAATCCACATTTTATTGCCTCATATAGACAAGCCCCTGAATAAAGTAGTCTCATAGGTGGCAAACCAACACCAAAACATGGAGGCTGTTGACATGCAGTGTTATAATTTCCTTAAGCATATTATTGTCTTCTTTAAAATGGCCATGGATACAACCCTGCGGTTATTGTGCATTACTCTGAAGCAGAAATCACTTGCTACATCAACTCTCATGCTGTAGTACTCAACGATTTTAAAACACACAAAGAGAGTATGGCCAGCTCTCCAGTTATGGACTCATCCTGAACATGTTGGCAATGAAAAGCAGTGTAACTTTGTGGAGGGATAGGCCTGAGGCTAAATACACAAACCTGCAGCCTCTTTCAACACACTTTACCCATTACCACCATCCAGAGGACTCCCAAATGATGCCAATGAGCTGGTATCACTTCAGCAAAGGCCACAAGTGCTGGAAAGCAAAACCCTATGCCAGCCGAGTCAAGGCTGCAGCCATAAACCACTTCCTCCCACATTATTCCAGAAACCCCGCTTCAGACTGTCTGCAGAGATTTCCATTGGTACAGGGTGTGATAATGGGAAGCTGTATCACACAGGGGCTGTTTGTTGTTGTTATGTGCCTTCAAGTCAACTTATGGTGACCCTATCATAGAGCTATCTTCACTGATCAGGGAATTCAAACCATGGTCTCTTGAAGTCCTAGCCTAACCCTCAGACTACCAGTAAGCAAGGGGAATCTTGTAACACCTTTGAAATTAACCAAGAGAAAGAAGTTGTAGCATAAGCTTTGACAGACTTGGTCTACTTCCTCTATGCATTTGAGGAAGTAGACCAAGGGGTTGTCTAAACAGTGAAAATACTCCTCATGGAATGTGAGAAGAATTCTACTGGACTTAATGGCATTCTACATCATTTTGCTGTATTGGGAAGGAGGGGGGCCAAAATGTTAAAAACAGTGAGGGGAATGTGCATTTTTGCTAGATGGGACAAGTGATTCGATATGAATCGCTTTCCCATAGGAGAGGAAGCACAAAGCTAATTGGCCAGGCAAGTGTGAGGGAGGAGCTTGCTCACAAGGCAAGTGCCCACTGCCACCATGTTGGATTTTTGCCTTAGCAAGCTAGTGGGTCCTGCCGACCCACGGACCTACTTCTTGACTACACTGCCTTCTGTAAGCCTTGACCTTTGGACTGCATTCTGGACTCCTCTCTGTGTGCCTTCTTGCCTGTATTGCTGCTTCTTCAAGAAATGGAACCTTGCTTGTTCCGAACCTTATCTGGTTCTCCCTAATTAACACTGTTATCACTGGGGCTTGGCTGCTTTCCCAGACCTTGTTTATCCTGCTGGCATTTTGGGTTGCTTTCTTGGACACTACTACAACACTCTGACTTATAAGGGCTGTAGGAGAGGGGAAAGACAGGTTGGATCCCCCCACCTCCCATGCAGCTACATTAAATATAACAAATAATGCTTCCTTACATGCCTGTTTGTCCTGAGGACAATAGGCTTGTCTACTGTAATCCAGGGCATAGGGAAAGTATGGGCTGTGGGACACACAATGCCCCAACTTGCAAGGGACAGGAGACTTAAAGCCACTTAGCCCTCTAAAGTTGTTGGGTAATTTTTCACCTCAAAACCACATGGAAGTGCAGTAACCCTTACAACCTCTTCAGCCCTGTCCCAAACTGTCATAGAAAGTCCACAAACCAGTTTAAACAAATACCAGATGTATTGCCATATTTCCAGGTCACTGGTGACATACCAATATGGCCTGCATAGGAGCAAAAAATAGATTCTGACCACAGCATATTTGCTTGTATCTGTGTAATTTTTGTGTGCCTTCATGTTTCCTCCTATAGTACCATAGGGTTTTCTTGGCCAGATTTCTTCAGAGGAAGTTTGCCACTGCTTTCCTCTAAGGTGAGAGTGTGTGACTTGCCTAAGGTGGGTTTCCATGGCTGAGTGGGGATTTGAACACTAGTTACCCAGAGTTCTAGTCTAACACTCAAACCACTTATACCACAATGGCTTTTTTTTTTTTTGGATCTGTGTACAGACAGACACACACACCCCTTATCTGTGGGACCTGCATCACACTTACCTGCATCTGGAATTTTTTTTAATCTCTAGCATCTTACTGGTCCTCCACCATGACTCTATGATATGTTCCTGCTAGAAGCTGAGCAGAGTCACATAGGAGGATCTAGAAGATGCCTAGAGAGGTGTTCTCTCCAGGCATCTTCTAGGTTCTCCTATTCTCTCTATAGTATGCCTGGGCTGGAAGTCATTCATTTTAATAGGGTTCGCTATTATCTGCAGGTTCCAGTATCCATGGTAAATCTGAGAACATATCCCTGTTGATACGGGAGTCATGCTGTTCAATGTTTAAACTTTGCTTTTCAGTAAAAAAAAAAACATGAATTCAAAGCACTTTACAAAATGTTGAAACTTTTTGTTCTTCAGTAATTTTACTGCATTTGTGAAATAACTGATTTCTAGAGGGTGAGGCTCGGGGACAGCTGCTCCTCCAGAACTGAGCTCAACTGTGGCGTCCCTCAGGGTGCCATTCTGTCCCCGATGCTATTTAACATTTATATGAAGCCGCTGGGAGAGATCATCCGGAGACATGGAGCTCGGTGTCATCAGTACGCCGATGACACTCAGATATATTTCTCCATGACCAGGTCGTCGGCTCAGACTTCAGATGGTGTCTCGCCTCTCAATGACTGTCTTAGAGCGGTAATGGATTGGATGAGGAAAAACAGATTGAGACTAAATCCAGACAAAATGGAGGTACTGACAGTCACAGGCCCAAAACCCGGTCTGGGAATACAACTTCCAGTCCTGGATGGACTCACATTCTCCTCTAAGGACTGTGTTCGCAGTCTGGGGGTACTCCTGGATTCATCGCTTCATATGACTAGTCAGGTGAATGCGACGGCCAGAAGTGCCTGTTATCAGCTTCGGCTGATACGCCAACTGCGCCCTTACCTGGATACAAGGGATCTGGAAACTGTGGTACATGCTTTGGTAACCTCACGTTTGGATTACTGTAATGCACTCTACATGGGGCTACCCTTGTGCCTAACCCGGAAACTTCAACTGGTACAAAATATGGCAGCCAGGTTAATTACGGGTATATCTAGGAGAGAGCATATAACACCTGTGCTTAAATCTCTCCATTGGCTGCTGATTAGTTTCCGGGCGCAGTACAAGGTGTTGGTTTTAACCTTTAAAGCCCTACATGGCTTGGGTCCATCTTATCTCCGGGACCGCCTCATCCCATATGATCCCCCCCACGCACTTCGGTCCTCTGGGAGGAACCTGCTGCAACCTATGAAAACTAGGCTGTCGCAGACCTCCCAGAGGGCCTTCTCTTCTACAGCTCCCAGACTTTGGAATGGCCTGCCGGATGAGATCCGTCTTATCACTACTCTTGACAGCTTCAAGAAAGTACTAAAGACGGATCTCTTCTGGCAGGCCTTCCCGGAATAACTTCCCGGTTCCAGTGGACTGATTGCTACCCACCCCCTTGCCATCGTTGCCGTTATTTATTTATTTATTATATTTTATTCTTGTTTTAACTCTTCATTAGTTTAATTTAGTTTTAAGGGGTGGGAGGGTTAGGATGGGGAGGGATTGTTTTAACTTGATGTTTTAATCTTGTTGTACGCCGCCCCGGTTGCTGAGCAGAGGGGCGGGTTAAAAATAAAAAAATTATTATTATTATTATTATTATTATTATAGACGTGTGGATTTCTGGAATTGTGGGAATAATAGCCCTTCAGTAACGGAATACTTTCTCATTCTCTTTCTGTTCTGCACCCCCACATTGATTCCAACATTCATAGGATTTATTTTAAAAATTACAAACACAAACTATGTAACAAGTGTATATTAAATCTGTGAATATATATACTAAATATCATTATATAGGATTGTACTTGTCAGTCAATCTAAACAATGTGAGACTGTAACAATGATAGTTACAAATGAGATGGCACAAAATAAATAGTTGCTTAAAATGGATGTATAATTTAAGAAGCCAAGCTAATTTTCATAAGAAATAAAATCATTTTTATGCACTTCTTAGAATACTACTCTACGGTGAACTCGCCACGGGTCAGCGTAAGAAGGGCGCTCCAAAAAAGCGATACAAAGACTCCCTGAAACAACATCTCAGGCTTGGCCAAATTGATCACCAACAGTGGTCCGCCCTGGCCTCACATCGGGAGGCATGGAGACGCAATATCCACAATGCTGCAGCCTTATTTGAGAACTCACGACGAACAAGTCTTGAAGAGAAACGACAACGCAGAAAGAATCACAACCCAAAAACATCACCCAAGGAGACCTTCTGCTGCGCTTTTTGCAACCGGACTTGTTTATCTCGGATTGGCCTTTTTAGTCATCAGCGCGCTTGCAGAAGGCGCGGGATGAGTCCTTCCTGAATCTTCGTTTGCGAAGAAAAGCCAGAGAGAGAGAGAGAGAAGACCCACTGATCTACATTTTAAAAACACACATACACCACATTTCCAGAGAAGTAATTCCAAGAAGATGAAATTCCATTTTGTGAAAACTTTTTTTTCCTGGAGTCACATCTGCTAAACTGCAACTGGAATGAAGTTAGCATTACAATATTTTAAAGTCATGTGGATAGGAAACCAGAATGGTGTGACCTCAACGGCTTCAGCTACTACTACAACATCAACTCTGCCACACAAGTTTTCTTAAGTACCTAAAAAGGAGGAAACATGAAAGCTGATGTCATTTTCCTTTGAACATAAACAAAACTCAGCAAGAGTGTGAATCTATTTTTCAGAAGAAAAACTGAAAAAACAAAACTTTGAGAGAAGGAGACATTCCTTTGCAAGGTCAGAGCTAATAAAACATTTGGAAGGCAGGATGACACAATTTAGGTTTAAAGGTTCACTTAACTTTGTTTTAATGTTTTGCATTTGACAGGCTCACATGTCAAAAGATGTTTGAATTGTTTTGTGACTCAACAACTGATCTACAAGAATAATTTTTAAGGAGCTTTCTTTTTCTTTTTTGTTTCAGTTAAAATTAAAATCCATGCTGCCTAATCCTTGGAGTCAATCTGTAATTAAGGGGATTTCAAGAGAGACCATGCACTGCATTAATGATAAAATTTAATATCAGTTTAATACTGTAACAAAAGAATGAAAACCAAGCAACACACAAAAACACTATCACTTCTCTATTTGGTATGAATTGTCATTTTTCCTTTTACCTGCTACCTGGTTTTTTTTCCCAGATGAAGATCCCAGGGACTGGATCATTTACACTCATATCACCACCACCAGCACCACCATTTTCCCAAAACTGGGACTCAAGGAGTCTTACAATTTAAAACAAGACTGCTAAAAAGCATACAAAACGTGAACATTAAAACGGAATGAAATATTCACAACATTAAAAGAATTTAAGCATACACTTAAAAAGATAAAAAAGCAATTAAAAACAGTTTAAGTTAAAACAATGCAATTCTTCTTAAATACCTGTTCTTTAAAAATCTTCTGCTTTAAAAGCCTATCAGAATTAAAACTGTGCCTGCTGATGTAAAGAAAGCAAGACGGGGTAATTCAGGCCTGGGGCAGCCACGAAGAAAGCCCTATCACACACCTCAATTGACTCTACCTGGGAAGGTGGTGGGACTGAGAGAAGGGCCTCTCCTAAGGCTCTCAATGCCCAGTCAAGTCACACGGGGAGATCTGGTCTGCCAGATAACTTGGATCTAAGTCATGCACTCGGTAGGTATTGCTGAACTAATGCTTAGTGAGATGGCCAGCTGGGAAGCCTATTGCCCTGGTGGCGCAGTGGTTAAATGCTGGTACTGCAGCCACAACATTGTAAGTTTGATCCTACAGAGCTCCAAGGTTGACTCAGCCTTCCATCCTTCTGTAGGTCAGTAAAATGTGTACCCAGCTTGTTAGGGGCAATTAGCTAACATGTTGTAAACTGCTTGGGGGTGCTTTGGCACTGATAAGCAATATATAAATAGAAGTGCTATTGCTATTGCTGGGTGTATCTGAGGAAATGATGAGGAAGGAGGCTCAGAGACAATGCCACAATTAAATGCTGTATAGCAAAGTATACTGGATGCATAATAAAAGTTTGGCAGACTGCCCTCCTGAGCATAACATGAGTGGAGCAAAGCCTAGGCAATAGTTTTAAATGCAAAGATGGTTCTTGTATCAGTATGTTCACTAGGTAGGCCAGGCAAAAGACACCATCCGACAGGGCACAGACATCTTGGGTTCAACCATGTCAACTGGGATTCAGAGAAATATCAGGCCTATTAATCTTTAAATCCCATCTTATAGGGAACAGGGAACATTTTAATCATATGATTAACAATTTGTAATTGTTAGGGCAGTCAAAAGGCGAGAAGCATTTGATGTTTGAAGTTTGTGAGTGTACACTTCTGTGGAAGAGTATTCTATACAAGGGCTCAGCTAGAGAGCAGAAACACAGCTTTCCCTGCTTGAAATCTATGACTGAGCCTGTATTACTCAATCTGGCTGGTATATTTGCATTGAACTCTATTCTTGCTTTGTTATGCTTAGAAATCTGTATTCCCACCTTTTGTCTACGGTTTTATATTATAAAATCTTTTTGCAAATAAAGTTTTACTGGTTTTACTGGTTAGGACATTGTCCTTGATAGCATGCCAGTTCTGCTGTCTTGACTCCACAGACTTCTCTGTCTACACATCACTTTATACTACTTGATTTTTATAGATTATAGATCTTGACCTTTATAGATTAATCTACAGCCTGATCCACAGTCCTGTTAGACTGAGGTTCTTGGATTTAACTCATTTTCTTCATGCTGATGACTATGGGATTAAGGCTGTAATCCTATACATGCTTACATCAGAGAAAAACCCCTTTAACTCCCATGAGACTTACTTTTGAGTAGACATGCACAGGACTGTGCTAGCAGTCTACTTTCACATCCAAATACAGCAAGTCAACTGGTTTGTGGATTAAACCCCTCCTAATTATCAGTTTGGGTCTACATTGAAAACTAAGTTCATCATGAAATGTTACTAGCAGCAGACTTTGGGGCAAGTGGTATTAATTCTACTTCTGAACTTGAACTATATTTAGCTTATCTATAATGTTAACATCACACATGCTTTTTGTATTAGCTGCATTTATATTTTTTTCTTCTTAACAGAAGGTAGAATTTTGAAATCACAACGCTCTTAAGTGAATATTCAAATCAGTGGAGATTGAACCCTTAACTGGGAATGCCAGGGCATTGTATTTATTGCTATAAGAGAGGAGAACTTCTCTGAGCTTATTGCTTCCTACTGAATAATTCATTTCTGTATAAGTATAATAAAATACTCAAATCAAAGTACACGCCAGGACTGAGCAATCAGGTTCTGCAAGGACGACACATCCTAATATAGTCTCCACAGAGATCTCAAAGTATTTGCATTGCTTTAATATCTTCCATACAGCGGGACTGCATTCAGCTTGCCTTGCTTGTGAGTAGTACGTATGTTTAGTATTTGTGCCTAGGTCTTACTGAGGACTAACGTGAACCAAATAAGGATTTCTCTTGCTGTGTATGACCTAGTTGATTGGCTTCCTGAAACACAGAGAGAATGCAGGGTCATACTTGCTATTGTTGAGTTTAATCTCTATATAACCATCTGTTCTATGCATATGCCAGAGATTCAGAAAGGTTACTTTTGGAAAGCACAACTCCAAGAATTTCCAAAACAATATGGCCAGTGGTCTTTGCTGACGGGGGGATTATGGGAACTGTAGTGGTTAAGTGCCAGTACTGGAGCCACAAACGTCTTAAGTTTGATCCTACAGGGCTCCAAGTTGACTCAGCCTTCCATCTTTCCGTAAATTGGTAAAATGAGTACCCAACTTGTTGGGGGCAATTAGCTAACACACTGTAAACTGCTTAGGGAGTGCTTTGGCACTGATAAGCAGTATAGAAATAGAAGTGCTATTGCTATCACTATTGCTAGTCCCAAAAGGTAACATAGTTATCCCTTTATATCCATGGATTCGGTATCCATGGAGTTAGGTATTCACAGCAAAATATTCTTAAAAAAATAATAATCCAAAAAGCAAACTTTGATTTTGTCATCTTTATATAAGGGACACCATTTTGCTATGCCATTGCATAGAATGGGACTTGAGGATTGTGATATCCACGGGGGGTCCTGGAACCAAACACCAGCAAATATGAAAGGACAACTGTATTTCCAAGCTCTGTTGGTGGATATATATGTGTGTATGTACATATATACACGTGTGTGCACTTCACTAAATTAATGAGCAAGTGTGGTGTAGTGGTTTGGGCATTTGACTTTGACTCTGGAGACCAGGGTCCAAATCTATACTCAGCATGGAAATTCAGTGGGTGACCTTGGGCAAGTCACACTCTCTTAGCCTCAGAGGAAGGCAAGGACAAAACCCCTCTGAGCAAATTCTGCCAAGAAAACTCCTGATAGGTTTGCCTTAGGGTGCCATAAGTCAGAAACGACTTGAATGCACACAGCAACAATAACAACAACATCACTCAAGTAACATTTACATTCTACTACAACCTTATCATCAATATTAGAACAGTAAAGGACAGGCCAGTATGTGGATACTATTGGCAGAAAACAGAAAGCTTCAGCCTTCAGATCGGAGTTATGCCCAAGTGTACATCAACTTTTTTGTGGGGAGGGGAGAATATGAATTATGGATATAAACCACATTAGATACAGTGCCATTTAGCCAGCCAAGTCATCACATGATAAAACTGCATTTTGTATCACACAGGTGCCCACTTTGTGGGTACTTCTTCCCCATCAAAATGTTGGGGTAGATGGCAGGAGAAACTGAGCACATCGAGAATCTATATAACCGGAAATCCAGGTAGAGCTGTCAGGGGATGATAGGACATTCAATCCCCAGCAGAAACCAAAAACTGTCTCAGCAGACTTGGTAGCAACCCTTTCCCAAGAATACTCACACACAGAGTGTTTGGCATCCAGAACACAGGAGGTGCAATATCTACAATCAAAGTGCTACGCCAGGCATCACAGAATCACAGGAAGAGAATGATCTCTGTTCTGGCTCACTGATATACACATCAGTACAGCATTAGCTTATTCAACCACATGGTCACATTGCATCAGATTTCCTACTATATGGCTTTGCACTCTAGTAACCCTTCTCATACAGCTGTGGCATGATTAGGCATGACTGGCAGTTCATGGAGTCAGTGATCATGACTCAGCATGATTTCTGCAGTTGTTTAGCCATTTTAAAACTGGGGTTCAGTTACCAACTCCTGACAAGAGCTGCTCTATAATGTAAGATATGGTCAATGTGGGGAGAGAGCTGCAGCATCACACTGCTGGTTCAATTTAAAATCAACAATAATCCAAATGTCCTTTTAGCATGTAGTCCTGCTGAGCCATGTATCCCCCATTCTATTCCTGTGCGTTTGTTTTTTGTGGCCTAAATGCAGAATTTTGCAGTTGTCTCTATTGAATTCCATTTTAATTATTTCTGCCAATTTACTAGTTTATCTAGATCCCTTTGAATTCTGTTCCTATCCTCCAATGTGTTAGCCACACACACACCTGAGTTTTGTGTCATCTGCAAACTTGACAAAGATTATCTCCACCTGTCATCTAAGTCACTGATAAAAACGTTGAAGAGTAATGGCTCCAGGCCAGAACCCTGTGGTTCTTCACTTGGGAGCTCATTCCAGTTTGAAGTGCAGCCACTGATGATGACTCTTTGAGCATAGTTTTCCAAAAAGTTATGGATCCATCTGACAGTGTTCCTATCTATTCTACATTTAATCAGTTTGCTAATCAAAATATCATGGGTGGCCTTATCAAATGCTTTTCTGAAATCCAGATAAATGATATCCACAGCATTTTCACAACTATTAAATTAGTGACCTGATCAAAAAAAGATATAATATTAGTTTGACAAGATTTGTTCTTGACAAACCAATGCTGGTTCCTATTGATCACTGCACTGATATCAAGATACTTGCAGACAGATTCCTGTATAATCCATATTTTTGCTGGTATTGAGGTCAGGCTGACTGGTCTGTAGTTTCCTGGATCACCATCTTCTTCTTCTTTTTCTTCTTTGGCCTTCGTTTGAAGAGAGGGACACTTTTTGGCCTTCTCCAGTACTTTGGTACCTCACCTGTTCTCCAAGATTTCTAAAAAATGATAGCAAGTGGTTCAGAGACTAAATCAGTAAGTTCTTTCAGTACTTCAGGATGAAATTCATCTGGCCCTGCAGAAGTGAACTCGTTTAAACTAGCTAGGTGGTTCATGTCTAACTCCCTATTTGCAATCTAAATCCCTTCTAGGCTTCATTAATAGGAATATAGTATCTAGATCAAGGGAAGTAATGTTGCCACTGTATTCTGCTTTGGTCAGACGTCATCTGGAGTAATGTGTCCAGTTCTGGGCACCACAATTCAAGAAGTATATTTACAAGCTGGAATGTGTCCAGAGGAGGGCAACCAAAATGTTGGGAGGTCTAGAAGCCATGCCCTATGGGGAGCAGCTTAGGGAGCTGGGTATGTTTAGTCTGGAAAAGAGAAGGTTGAATGGAGGCTGGGTGGCCATCTGTTGGGAATGATTTGATTGTGTATTCCTGCATGGCAGGGGGTTGAATTAGATGGCCCTTGTGGTCTCTTCCAACTCTGATTCTATGATCCATTGCCAAAGTCCCTTCTGTTGCAAGGAAGCACACCGTTCTCTTTATTGTGGGGAGGGGACTGAAGCAAAATAGGTACTGAGTAGTTCTGCCTTTTCATTGTGATCTGTTAACATTTTGCCATCCTTATTGAACAGCAGTCCCACTGTCTCCTTGGTCATTCTATAGCCTCAAATGTATTTGGGGGAAAAACAACCCTTTTTGTTGCCCCTTGCGTGCCTAGCCTGTCTCAGCTTATTCTAAGCTTTAGCTTTCCTTATGCTATTCCTGCTAGCTTGGACTACATGTCTTTACTCTTGCTAAGTGGTTTGTCCTGCTTTTCATTCTATATATAGTTGTCTCTCTGTATCCACGGATTTGGTATCCATGGATTTAAGTATTCACAGTTTGAAAACATTCTTAAAAAATAATAATCCAAAAAGCAAACCTTGATTTTGCCATCTTATATAAGAGACACCATTTTGCTATGTCATTGCATATAATGGGATTTGAGTATTCACAGATTTTGGTATCCACAGGGGGTCCTGGAACCAAACCCCAGTGAATGGGAAGGGACAACTGTATATATCCTCTTTTTTCTTTTCATTTTCTCCTTGAGTTTGCTGTGCAGCTACATTGGATTTTTCAGATGTGTTCCACTTTTGTTCTTCCATGGGAATTTTTGTGATTATGATTTTTGCAACTCCTTCTTTAAGAACTCCCACCCTTGCTGGGTATCTTTTTTTACTTTAGCATGTCCAGACATGAGATTCCACCCAGTAATTTGCTAAAATCAGCATTCCTGATATTCAAGGTCCTTTTTTTACTATACAGTACTCTTCTTTGCCCTGTCCCACAATTGCAAATTCTAACATTACATGATCACTTCCCCCTAAAGTACCGACTACTGTACTTTGATTTCAGTGAGCAATTCCTCCCTATTGGTTAGGATCAAATAAATCCCCTTGTTCCTTCCTCTACCTTTTGAAATAAGAAATTATCTGCAAGACACATCAGGAACTTGCTAAAGAGCTAATGCTTACCAAAGTTAGTCTCCCAGCAGATATCAGGGTAATTGAAGTCCTGCACAACTACTAATTCTTGCATCTTTGAGATTTCTGAGATTTGTTTCTGAAAAAACATCATCCACCACCTCCTCTTGGTTTGGTGGACTGTAGTAAACTCCCACCACAATGTTACATTTACTTATTTCTCTATTTTTACCCAGATGCTCTTGACTGGTGCATTCTGATAGGTTTCTGTACAAAATTGAATTTGTCTTTGACATATAATGCTGCTCCCCCCTCCTTTTTCTGCCACAGCTATTCCTTTGGAATAGGTTATACCCTTCAATTATAATATTCCAACTATGGGTCTCTATTATACTGATAAAGTCATATTTACCTTCCTGCACTAGGACGTCAAGGTCATCTTGTTTGTTTTCCAAACTCTGTGCATTAGTGTATGGACATTTGAAACGGTGTCCTATTAATTTACTGTCAGTTTTTCTGTGGAACCCATTGTCTCCCTCAGTTTTTTCTCTAGAATTCACATCCTTGTGTTTAGAGCTTGCCTTTGGGCTGATGTTTGAGTTATCATCTGAAAACCACTTCTCCACACCAAGGATTTAGGTTTAAATCCCTCTTGTTCAGACTTTCTGTGCTAATACCAATGGCATTCTTATTCTTCTTGAAGTGCAGCACATCTGTAGCAGTAGTTCTCTGTCCAAGAAGTGAAGACCATGGGCCCAGAAACCAAACCTTTTGCATCTATACCATTTGCATAGCCAGTCATTCACTTTTAGTAACTTTTAGTATATTCCTGTCCCTGTGAAGTCCTCTATTCTTCACTGGCAAAATTGTTGAGAATACCACCTGTGCCTCAACCCCCTTAAACTTCCTGCCAAAAGATTCATAGTCAGAGGTGATCTGCTCAACAGAGTTCTTGGCTGTGTCACTGGTACCCACATGAATAAGGAGACAGGGATATTGATCTGTGTTCTTGATGAGTTTTGGCAAGTTGTCAGTGACATCCCAGATACGTGCAGCAGGAAGACACCACACTTCAAGATTCATCTTGTCAGGCATGCGTCTCTATACTCCAGAGGAATGAGTCTCCACCCACCAGCATCTTTCTTTTCTTCTTGTTGTGGTTGATGATTATCTTGACTCGTTCCTTGGCATGTGGTATCCCTTGTTGCTGTTTCCTGTTTGAGCATCTTTACTGCTGCTATCCTCCTGAAGATGTAGGAGGCGATTGCTTAGTTGAAGAGTTTCTGAATCCCTTATGTACAATTTACTCCTGACTTTCCTCCAGGGTGCTTCCTCATTGTTACAGCCCTCTTCATTTCCCCTGGTAGTTCTTTCCTCTTGGTTTTGTATAACCAATTCTTCTTGTGTTCCATCCAGGAGTTCCTCCTGTTCTCTGATGCACTGAAAGGATTCAACACATAAATTTAGTGCATTGTGTGCTTCTCTTCCAAGAGAGCTATCAATCTACACTTGCTGCAGGTGTAGTTGGTGATGTTCTCTGGCAAAAGCCAAACATTGCACATATGTTGCAACAGACAACTGTACCCTTCTGCCTCCATCTCTGCAGTTATTTCTCTCCCTTTCCTCCTTTCTCTACAGAGTTGCATTGCTTCTCAGTTTTTCCTGTATTCCTTGAAACTTTATTCCAAGGCAGCTCTGTCCATCTTGTGAAATTTAGCAGTGTTGACTCAATTGCTTCAGGACTGCTCCAGCATCACCTCTGGGCAAGGCAGAGATCTGCACTCCCCAACGGTCACCACTGCTGCCTTGCACCTGTACTGCCCTTGTAATATCTGGAGAGGGACCTTCTTTACAGATGTGAAGGGAGGCAAGGGAAAAGGTGGATGAAAAGCCATTGGCCCTGACTGTTGATTCCATGAATTAGTCACCAGCCTCTTGTCACCACTGCCATGCTCACCCAGCCCTGAATTCTCACTCTCTTACACTTCCTCCATGCTCCTCACCATCACCATGAGAACTTCTTCTTCTCCCATTCCAAAATCATGGTTCATCTCCAGGCTGGGGATGTCATTCTGACATAACAACCTTTAAGAGAAAGCACACAAGAAGCCACAGGAAAACTGGCTGCATGCCACTGAATACTGTGTGCTCTGGATCTAGGAATGGCTTCAAAATAGTGAAACCTATAAAGAAAATTAGTTTTGAACAGATCCTCAGCTTGTTGCCAGAACTCAGTAGGCCAAGACAGCAAAAATGTTCTGACAAAAAAGCAGCTGCCAGCAATGATGTGCAGAAAGGTATTTATTTTCCAACTGTTTCAACACAGTTCAAAGGCATCGAAAAGAAGGACCACTCTACATTGTTAATGGCAGTTACTTTTGGTCATGGGACCAGACTGAGCTGGTTGTTGATTTGGTTCAGATGTAGTGCCAAGGTTTGCTGTTGTGTCTGAAACAGAGGTAGGCCACTGCTCATAGATATTAGCTCCAAGTGGGCGTAGATGTGAACGGGACAAAGTGACCAGCAGTCACCAACAAAATGATCCTGAATTGGAGCTTGGAAAAGTTGCTTGTTTAGACCCAACTCCCAGAATTTGTCCAGCCAGTATTCCAGGGGATTTTGGGACCTGTATGTCTGATCATTAAAAACTAATAACTTTAGTGACACACACACACATATATAAAACAACTATAATACTAAATAAAGCATATGAATACAAACTTTCAAGCACATGGACATGACAAAATATATGTAGATATATCAAGTGTCCTTCTTATATCATCAGGACTATACTCCAATCCATTTTTCTAACTACACCCACAGTACCCTTCACAAAAGGTGCTCATTTCACTTTAAGTAGGACTCCTTTTACACTTAACTACAATCAGCCTCAGCCTCTCTACAGCTGTGGCCCTGAGCAGCAACCAGGGGTGTTTTATAAAACTTTACAGGTCATAGAAAATAACACCTTCCTGTTGCTTACATCAACAAAGGTGAGAGAATGGCATAACATTTTGAAATTTACAGATTTGTTCTCATAAGTAGTATTACATTTTCTTGTTTGGCTTTATAATATCTAAGCGAATGGTTTGTTATGAATTTCTTTATTATAATCCATATAGAAGATATATAGCTAGTAATAAGAAGCTGAAGAAGTCTTTTAAGATGAAACAGTTTCAAATACCCAGGAAAAATGGTCCTCTTGGTTCCTGATTCAACAGCCTTCCTAGTGAACTATTCATCTTCACTTGCATCATTCAGCTCTAGCTTGGACTTTCTTACCACTCTCATGAAAAACAAATTGGAGTAGTCATGATGATATAAGGACACTTGATATAGCTACATATATTTTGTCATGCCCATCTGCTTGAAAGTTTGTATTCACGTGCTTTATTTAGTATTGTAGTTGATACACACGCATGTCACTCAAGTTAGTTTGTAATTGTACCTGGTTGCTTTTCTAAATGCTATCCAGGGCTTTCCTGAATTATTTTGCAGTTATTCATTAAAAACAACAAATGAAAAAAAGAAGCAGGAGTTAAATAAGTCTGATTGACTATAGCCATTTTGTAGAAAGCAGTAAAGAGACTTGCCTGTTGTTTTCCTGTCAGGGCTTCTATGCACAGCTGGCCATGTCACTGAGCAGGGTGAAATCAAGGAGTTGCAGGGTCATCCTGTCTGTACTCTGACTTTCTGTGTAGCATTTTAAGTGGGGGTGAAAAGGCTCACATGAGGAAAAAGCAGCGGGAAAGGCCCTCTCCACAGCAAAATAGCTGTCAAAAGAGAATTCCCCCTCTCCTTCTTCACACACCCATTTCCACATTTTTAGTAGGTGTCTCAATCCTACAGATTAGATTCGGAGGGGCTGAAGGAGTTAGGAATTTGATCTGCCAAGGTTGTTCATTATATTGGTAGAAGAACACAGTTGGAGACAACCCAACAGCCTAATTCAGCCATGATGAAAACCATGGCTTGACATTATACAAACGAACCTTTCTTTTCAGGTTTCTGAAATCCCATGATGCTCTCTTCCTTTCTAAATGCCAGGGAAGATGGAAAACATCTGCTTTATTTTTAATTTAATCTCTATTCTCCATAATGTCTGGATGAGGAAAAAATGTGTGGTTTGTTTAAACTATGTTTAGTGAAAACAAGCTAAGATCTGAAATCATGCTGGTGGCTTGGTCCCACTATCTGTAGTTTGCTTGAAGTTGGTGGCTTGCTACTGATTTGTTTGTCTAAAGTTAGTGGATTGTTCCCACTAACTCTAGTTTGTTTAAAGTTTGGATGTCACCAGGCACTGCAGTTAGTCTAGGAAGGAAGATGTTATTATTTACGCTCTTCATCTAACATGTGGAAAATGAGATAGTCCATGAGCTTGGGTGGACAGTGTTCAAATAGTGGAAAGCCATGGTTTCTCATTACGCCTGAACAGAGTCAATAAGATCAAGAAGCAGCAAATAGCAGGTAAAAGCCTTGTAGAATAAAACCTGTCACATTAATTATATAAAAAAAATAGACACTTCTTTCTGAATTTTGTATAAGGAAGATATTTGGGTGACAAGAAACCATCACTAAAACTCTCATTTCCCAATCTTTGGGTTTTGAATGAGAAATTTGACCTTTAAAAGTCAAACTATGAAAAAAAAAGATCAAACTATGGTTTGGTGCATCTAAACTAAACCTTGTTATTATTTTTTTTTAAGTCAGTTTCTGTTAAAGGAAAGAAAGACTAGAAATAGTCATGAAGAGATTTCTTCATCTCCCCACATCCTGTCATTGTGCACCCGTGTATCTATTTTCTTATCTTTTTTAGAGTAGGAATGGGATGAGTCCCATGCTTGTAGAGAGGTGGGGTATTAAATAAATAAACAGACAAATATATAATTTTTTTTTAATTCTGAATGAACAGCTGACATGCCAATGCTATGAAATCTTGCAAACTAAACCACATTTATGGATGTCCACTGGATATGATTTGTATTATTCTCATTCCCTAGTTTCAAAATTTGGAGTGTGGTAATGTGGTGGTATAATGTGGGGATAGTTTCAGGGGCCCCCAGAAACTATTCCCACAACTATATAAACTCTAGGAATCATTTGTCAGTTTGGGTTTTGGTGTTCTTTGGCCAATCTGAAAGGAACTTCCTTATTGGCCACATTACTTAAGTCAACATGATATTTCAGATTAAGAATGAAGGAAACCTTGATAAATGCAAATATGTCATATCTTTTGAGCCAAGGGATGTTTGTAGCTTTAATGCATTAAGGCATCTCTAGCTTTTTTTTCCTTAGAAAAATTCAGGACACTTATACATCTCAGGCCACATAAAAGAAAAGAGTTGAGCTGTTCCAGGTAAAGGGACCTGCATATCATGGGGAGGGGAAGCCTTCAAAAGATCTATATAGACTTGCCCCACCTATGTCTCCTTAGTGTCTACCAGAGGCTAAAAGTAGATTCTATTAACTTGGGAAAGCATTTCAGATAAAGAGGTCATGGATGGGTCAAAGAAAGACCTTTGCTATTTAGAACTTTCTATGTTTTCTTTGTGGAGGAGGATTTTGATAAGGGTTTTAAAAACATTTTACTATGGGACAAATAAGAACAGATCATTAAGCACTCAGGGTGAAGGGGGAAGTCTAAATGAAGATTATTTTGAGACTTGCTGTTTTATTTTCAGTCTTTCTCAATAATTCCTGACACTGAACAGCTTTTTTTTTTTAAGTGATGTAGCATGCGAGTTTTCTACTATGATGCCAAAGCACTATCCATTCATAGTCATAACAATTCATATTCATATACTATGAGCATTTGCAAAACATTAGGATTTTTTTGTTCCCATATTCAGCCCTTAGTCTGAGCCTTTTCTGTCGCCCAGTCTCTAAGTCACACAGCTTGAAGAGATTTGGTTGGAGTTCTTGACAGTATGCCTGAGACTTTTTATCATCCTGATATTTGGCAGTGGCAGGTGCTGGCTTGTTCATATTGGTAGGCTGGCAATCTGCTCCAGGTTTTAGCTTGAACTGAGCTATCCAAGATGCTGGACAATATACCTACAATAGGTTCAAGCCTCAGGAGTCCCTCTGAAAATCAGACTAAAAACCAGAATGGATTCACTGCCCCACAGACATGGAAGCCATGGACTACCACTGTTATTTGGTGCCAGCTGCCAGTTTGGTTACTTTAATGTTCATCTCTTGGTCCAGCTAGTTTATCATTCTGTTCAACAAGGCTAACTCAGAAGGGAAAGACAATTTCTTTTCTTGATTGGAAAAAAGAATAATCCTGAATGTGCATCTCTTAACAACAACAACAATGGCTGTCAGGTCTTTGTGTCATACAATTTTTGCTTCTGAATCAATAATGTACAGAAAAAAGAAGCCAAAGGTAGCTACTTGGGAAATGAATTGTCCTTGTTTCTTTGAGATTGGTATCTTCTAGACAGTCCGGTTCATCAGTAACATCTTTTTAAAGGTCCCTCTTAAAGACACAGAAATACTATGTTGGCAGAAAACAAACCTGGATCAACTGGTTTCTGACTTCCCCAAATCCCAAGGATTTCTGACTCCCAACAATAACAAGCAGAGGATTTTTGTGTGGCCAGACTGTGATCTCCCCTCAGCTCTGATATTTAGCACAAATTCCTAGACTTAGGATGCTAAGGTCACATTTTTTTCCACCAGGCACCTCTTGGGGTGAGGAGAAACTCAATTTGATCTTATAAGTCTGAGGTCTGTCACCCCCGCTATACACTAACCATAATAATTCAAATGCAAGCTGGAATCCAGTTATGCCTGTCCACTGATAGGAAAGCATCTGCCAGTGGAATGAAGTCCTCATACCCTCTAAATCTGCTCTACAGGGTTGAGAGTTTCCCTAAAGTAGGTTTTTATGGGGAATGGGTTAGGGCACAAAGGTGGAAGAGAAGACAGGAAAGGTATGTTGTATGGGAGGAAGGCCATTCATCAAACTTTGGACATGGCTCTGACTTTGTCATGAAAGCTACCTGGTGATCAAAACTCTAATGATTTTTACCCCTCTTCATTTCAAATTTCAGTTTTCCTAGACCAGAAGCAGAAAATTTCAGTGGATCAAGGGGGATAATTTTCAGCCTCTGGGACCCGCTGTGGGCTGTACGGATGGTCAAAAAAGAAGGAAGGAAGGAAGGAAGGAAGGAAGGAAGGAAGGAAGGAAGGAAAAATGAGAAGTACCCAGACGTCCATTACTCTTTTTGAAAAAATTGTGTCTTTTTAAAAATGTAAAACAGTACCAGGAGTGTGTGCTACAACCTATACTAAATGTGAATTGCCAGGGAATGGAGTTCACCCCCTTTTTTTGCAGGAAAAAGGGCAAACTGGGGGAGTGTGGAGGTGTATGGTGGGTTAAAAAAAACAGCTGGGGAAGACTGCATGTGGCTGCAGAGCTAAACTTTGTCCACTCATGTCCTGAACAGATCTAATCTCTTGCTTATATAAACTAACAAGCTACATTACATCTTCCTATTACACTCCCTTCCTTCAGGCCTTATAGTTTGCTAAGATTAACTCAGCACTTTCCCTTAATCTGTTTTGCTTTTAGAAATATATTCTTCTTGACCAAGCATCTCTTTCCCTTAACCACAACAGAAAAAAACTCCATTCATTTGACTTCAGTAACAAGCAAAAGAATACTATTGCTAGTAAACATTTTCATCTCTGTTGAAACAGACACTAAGCTATACAATTAAAATTACTCATACAAATGAGTCAATAGTAGTATTTGTGTAGAGAGAACCACATATGTAAATACCAGCTGAATCTCATCATGAAAACTAGCATGCTATTTCTAAAATGGGTGTCAGTTTTTCTTTTTTGGAAGGAGGGGGGGAATATGACCAAGTGGCCCACTTTGTAATTCCACTGATTATAAGATAAGGAGTTGCACACTTTCCAACTGTCCCTATTTGGCAGGTACAGTCCCAATTAATCTGCTACCATTCCACTTTTTCATCTGTGTTTAAAATATCCCAGTTTCAGTTGACCTCCCACTTCCCCACTTTGCTCTCAGCTTAATTCAGTTGCTGTAAACTGAGTTCAAAGGCCAAAAGTACTTTGACTCAGAGGGGAGAGAGGAAACAAGGAGTGGGGCAAATCTTGCCCTTCTCTGTAGGCTCAGGCAAAAACATACTGTAGCTGCATCCTCTCCTAGTTGCATGTTCTTCCTCATTAATAACTTTAGTCATCTTGACCAGACTCTGATGTTGTTTGGCCACCTGTGCCCTGGTTTTCATTTGTGAAATATTGGAGGATATGGAGTTGATTTTCCAAACTTAAGCTGTTAAACTACCTATTATGCATAGCTAAAACACATCTACAAATACTGGCCAGGATCCTAAGAATGCTCATATGGTGGACCATAGTGCAAGCAGTTTCATACTTTCCAGGTATCCACACCTTCACTGTGCAAGCAAAATAGCCAAGTGACAAGAAACAGCAGAGGGCAACCCAGGCTGCCTGCTGCACATTGCTAGAGGAGGAGGCAGCGGCCTGCAAACAACCCCTACCGGAGACTGGCTCAATTTAGAGTGGGGTTCTGCTTGGAGGCTGCGGTGTAGCTAGGCTGGCACTGCTCTCTGCTCCAAGGGATCCTTTACTTCACACATATTTAAAGTTGCTGGAAAACTGAAGCAGATGAATACCAAACAACTGAAGGACTTTTGCAAAATGGAAGGAATGCTAGGGAAATCAACAACCCAATGTCATTGATTTTATTTAATTTAGTAACACTGACATCTGTCGCCATCTATTAGTGAAGATACTGAAAACAGATTTCAAGATGCCCCAAAGATGGTTGTTTTATCAGTAAAAATGCTGAAGCATTTTTTTTGTAGGTATTTATGCCCCGCTCTTCAGCCACGAAGGCTCTCAGAGTGGCTTACATGTTGTTAAGTGATAGCACCTACACAACTACACTGCTTTTTATAGCACACTAGGCACTCTCCAAGCGGTTTCCAATGTGTGTTAGCTAATTGCCCTCACCAGCCAGGTACTCATTTTACCAACCTACGAAAGGATGGAAGGCTGAGTGAACCTTGGAGCCCTTGGGATAGAATTTGCAACGTTGTGGCTGCAGTACTGGCAGTTAACCACAGTGCCACCAGGGCTCCCTGTGTGTACTCTTAAGGCCTTCAGGAGCTATTCAGAATCAAAGTTCAGAAATTTCTGGACTAGAATTCTCAAACCATTTACTAATTTGTCCTTAAGGGGCTGTTTAAACAGTGGAAATACTCCTCACAGAATGAGAGGAGAATCCTACCTGTCCTAATGGGATCCTGCATTGTTTCACCATATTCAGAAGGGGGGGGGGCAAAAACTTCAAAAATTCTGAAGGAAAAGCTTTTGTGGCTTTTCCCAGCGTTAAAAAAACCCAGCAACGGGGATGCGCATTCCTGCCCATTGGGACAAGCAATTCACTTTGAATTGCTTTCCCATAGAAGAGGAAATGCAAAGCTGACGGGCTGGATGAGTGCAAGAGAGGGGCTTGCTAAGAAGGCAATCACCTGGTGCTGCCATGACTGATTTTCACCTTTGTGAATAAGTGCTAAGGTGAGAAAATGGGGTGTTGTTTTTTCCCTTATTTTCTATAGGCAAAATATTGCTCTAGCGCACAATGGAAAATAGGTTTTTTTTTAAAGAAACGGGTACACAAGACCAAAACATGTGAACTTTCTCCTCCTATTAATAAAACAACCATTTTTGAACATCTCTTTTTTTCCTCTGTTACTGAACAGTTCATAGAATCATAGAATCATAGAATTGTAGAGTTGGAAGAGACTACAAGGGCCATCCAGTCCAACCCCCTGCCATGCAGGAAATCACTATCAAAGCATCCCCGACAGATGGCCATCCAGCCTCTGTTTAAAGACCTCCAAGGAAGGAGACCCCACCACGCTCCGAGGGAGTGTGTTCCGCTGCCGAACAGGTCTTACTGTCAAAAAGTTCCTCGTAATGTTGAGGTGGAATCTCTGTTCCTGGAGCTTGCATCCATTGCTCCGTGTTCCAGTCTCTGGAGCAGCAGAAAACAAGCCTGCTCCATCCTCAGTGTGACATCCCTTCAAATACTTAAACAGGGCTATCATATCGCCTCTTAACCATCTTTTTTCCAGGCTAAACATACCCAGCTCCCTAAGTCTCTCCTCATAAGGCATGGTTTCCAGACCGTTCACCATTTTAGTTGCCCTTCTCTGGACATGCTCCAATTTGTCAATATCCTTTCTGAATTGTGGTGCCCAGAACTGGACACAGTATTCTAGGTGAGGTCTGACCAAGGCAGAATAGAGCGGCACTATTACTTCCCTTGATCTAGACACTATACTTCTATTGATACAGCCCAAAATCGCATTGGCTTTTTTAGCTGCCGCATCACACTGTTGACTCATGTTCAACTTGTGGTCTACTAGGACTCCTAGATCCCTTTCGCACGTAGTTTCGTTCAGCCAGGTCTCTCCCATCCTATATCTATGCATTTCATTTTTCCACCCTAAGTGCAGTACTTTACATTTCTCCATATTGAATTTCATTTTGTTAGCTTTGGTCCAGCTCTCCAGTCTATCCAGGTCATTCTGAATTTTGATCCTGTCCTCTAGGGTATTAGCTACTCCTCCTAATTTGGTGTCATCTGCAAATTTGATAAGTATGCCCCTAATTCCCTCATCTAAGTCATTGATAAAGATGTTGAATAGCACTGGGCCCAGGACAGAACCCTGTGGCACCCCACTGGTCACATCTTTCCAAGACGAAGAGGAGCCGCTGCTGAGCACCCTTTGGGTTCGGCCAGTCAACCAATTACAAATCCATTGAACTGTTAACTTGTCTAGCCCACATTTTACAAGCTTGTTTGCAAGAATGTCATGGGGAACCTTGTCAAAGGCCTTACTGAAATCAAGGTATACGATGTCCACAGTGTTCCCTTCATCTACCAAGCTGGTAACTTTATCAAAAAAAGAGATCAGATTAGTCTGGCATGACTTGTTTCTCTGAAACCCATGTTGACTTTTTGTGATTATGGTATTGCCTTCTAAATGTTCACAGACTCTCTGTTTAATGATCTGCTCTAGAATCTTCCCTGGTATTGATGTCAGACTAACTGGACGATAATTGTTGGGATCCTCTTTTTCCCCCTTTTTGAAGATGGGGACAACGTTTGCCCTCCTCCAGTCTGCTGGGACTTCTCCTGTTCTCCAGGAGTTCTCAAATATTATTGCCAATGGCTCTGAGATTATATTTGCCAGCTCTTTTAATACTCTTGGATGTAGTTCATCTGGTCCTGGAGATTTAAATTCATTTAGATTAAGAAGGTATTCCTGTACTACCTCCTTGCTTATTCTGAGCTGGATTTCCCATTCTCCTCATGTTGGTCACCCTTTTCCTTTTCTGAAAACACTGAGGCAAAGAAGGTGTTGAGTAATTCTGCCTTTTCTCTGTTCCCTGTTAGCATTTTGCTATCTTCTCCACGTAGTGGCCCTATCATTTCCTTCTTCCTTCTTTTGCTGTGGACTTACCCAAAAAAACCCTTTTTATTGTTCTTAACCTCCCTAGCAAACCTGAGCTCATTCTGCGCTTTAGCTTTTCTGACTTTACTCCTACATGTGTTCGTTATCTGTTTGAGTTCTTCTTTGTTGATTTCTCCCTTTTTCCATTCCTTATACATGTTCCGTTTAAAACTTAGCTCCGTTGAAAGTTCTTTAGTCATCCATCCTGGTTTCTTGAGACACCTCCCATTTTCTTCCTCAATGGTACTGTTTGAAATTGTGCCTTCAGTATCTCCCTTTTGAGAAAGTCCCATTCGTCTTGAGGTCTCTTCTCTTTTAGTATTACTTACCATGGGATCACCCCCAGTATTTCCCTGAGTTTACTGAAATCAGCTCTCCTAAAGTCAAGAATGCGTGTCTGACTATGCCTGTCTTCTCCTTTCCATTGTATAACAAACTCCAGGAGAACATGATCACTCTCACCTAAGGATCCCACCACTTGCACCCCATTAACCAGGTCATCTCTGTTGGTTAGGATCAGATCTAAAATAGCTGACCCCCTTGTTGCCTCTTCCACCTTTTGAACCATGAAATTGTCTTCCAGGCAAGTAAGGAATTTGCTAGACCTTGAAGTTTTGATTGAGTTAGATTACCAGCTAATATCAGGATAGTTGAAGTCACCCATCACAACTACATCTCTCCTTTCTGCATGTGTGTTCATGTGTTCTAGAAAGGCATTATCCAATTCCTCCGTCTGACTTGGGGGTCTGTAGTAGAGTCCCACAATAACATCCCTATTGTTTCCCTCCCCTTTAATTTTTATCCAGATGCTCCCCCCCTGGCTTCCAGTATTGATGTAATAGACCTCTTCACTGGTGTAAATATCCCTGACATATAATGCTATTCCTCCTCCTTTCCTGTTTGGCCTGTTCCTCCTATAAAGGTTATACCGCTCTGTTCCTACATTCTAATCATGTGACTCATCCCACCAGGTTTCAGTAATGCCTATTATATCATACTTGCTTTGTAGTGCTAGGAGTTCAAGTTCATCTTGCTTATTTACCATGCTCTGTGCATTAGTGTAGAGACATCTAAGACCATGTGTTCCGTTTACTTGCTGCCTGTGCAAGTTTTTTTGCCTCCCACTATTGGGTCCTTGCACTGTTTGCCTTGTTCCCTCTATGACAGTTTGACTATTTTTCTCCAGCCCTTTTGCCTTCCAGAATACTGTCTCCCTCCCGCATTTGACTCAGTTTAAAGCCCTCCTGATCAAATTCTTGAGACCGTTGGCAAAAACGTTTCTTCCAACTGTCATAAGATGCATGCAATCTCTTGCTAGAAGTTCCCCCTCATGGAAGCGCAGCCCATGATCCAAGAATCCAAATTGTTCTCGGCAACACCATCTACGGAGCCAGTTGTTTATGTCGGCTATTTTCCTCTCCCTTCTTGGACCATGCCCTTCAACTGGCAGAAGAGACGAGATGACAACCTGTGCATCCATTTCTTTCAGCTTCCTCCCCAGGGCCTCATAATCTCTTCTGATCTTGGAAAAGCTGTGCCTTGCAGTATCATTGGTTCCCACATGGACCAAAAGGAAGGGGTAATGATCCGTAGGCTTGATGAATCTTGTCAGCCTCTCTGTCACATCACGGATCTTTGCCCCAGGGAAACAACACACCTCCCGAGACATCTTGTCAGGCCCACAAACCACTGCTTCTGTACCCCACATCAAGAAGTCCCCCACCAGCACCACACGCCTCCACCGAGGCTATGCAGCTGCTGTTCCTTGTGGTGGTACTCTCAAGGTCCCCTGCTCTACCCCTGAAGTCTGTCCATGCTGTTCTTCCTCGATAAAGGAAAGGGCTTCGAATCGATTCTGTAGCTGCAAGCTGCTCAAAGAATCCCTGGATTTTCTTATTCTGTGTGTGACATTCTTCCAGCTGTCTACTTCCTGTGTCTGTGAAGTGACCGTCTCCTCCGCAGCCACTTCCTCTGTGCAGTCCCCGTCCAAGACAGTTCATTCTGTTCTGTCCAGGAAAACCTCTTGCTCACGAATCTGTTGAAGTATAGCTACCTGTGTCTCCAGCTGCTGGACTTTCTGCTCCAAGAGGGCTACCAGCTTGCACTTGGTGCATGTGAAGTTCCCCACATCTGTGGACAAGAAGACGAACATCGCACAAGTGTTGCAGGCGACTGCCGCAGTCCCCTCAGTGTTCATGGTGAGAGCTTTTAGGTCATCTAAGAACTCTTAGGTAATGCTGAGAACGCTAAGCTGTACTTTTAGGTACGCTGTATTTTTGTTTGGTCACTGAAATTCATGCGCCATTAGGTGCGCGCCTCAGCAACAAGCAGCCTCTCCCAACATTTTTTTAAAAATTCAATATCCCCAGTCAAAATGGCTGTCCAGAAGCTGCTCTCCTTCTTCTCCCTGGCAGGAAACTGGCCTGGAAACTGGCAGGAAACTGGCAGTCCAGAAGCTGCTCTCCTTCTTCTCTCTGGCAGGAAACTGGCCTGGAAAGCCTCTGCAAGGAGTTATATAGAGCTAGGCTCCCAGCTCCACCCCCTAGTGACTCACAGGTGTGACTCACAGAAGCTCCACCCCCTCAGCAACAAGTAGCCTCTCCCAACAGTTTAAAAACAAATTTCAATCTCCTCAGTCAAAATGGCTATCCAGAAGCTGCTCTCCTTCTTCTCCCTGGCAGTTTAGCTTTTATTTTTAAAACTGCAGAGGTAAACATTGTGTACTGCAAACTAGACATTTTACTTTGGAGAAAAACTGTGGACTGGTGTATTCAGGATGCTTCGAAGCTTGAATCAAATATGTAGAAAGAGTTGCAATACCCCCCACCCTACCCCGCCACTCAGTCTTAAGGCTGGTGCTACAATGAAGAAGTGCAAAGGGCAGGGTAGGACTGGTTCAAAATGACAAAAGTGACCAGAAGCTCATTGACAAAATGGCCCTGAATCAGATCTTGGGGAGGTTAGTTTTTGGGAATACAACTTCCTCAGTTCTGTCAGCCAGCAAGACCAATGCCCATGTTGTCCAGGGGATTATGGGAACTGCAGACCAAAAATTTTAAATTTCCAGGTTCTGTTGCATGGCTGGCCCAAAGCTAGGGTTGTTAGGTGTCCCATTTTATAAGGGATGTCCCTTATTTGAGGGCCACAAACCTTGTCCTTAATAGGACTAGCAGGTGCCCCTTGTTATAAAGGATGTTTCCTATTTGAGGGTCAGAAAGCTTTTCCTTTTATGCTGACTGAACAAGATGCCAAAATCCCATATTTCTGATGTGATGCCCCTTCATAAGGACACAAATGGGTGCATCATGTATTTTATGAATGTAGATAATATGTTAATTTTACAAAGAAACACATAGCTAAGTTAACAGAAATCAATACTTTCATTGGTATTTATGTATAAGATAAACTTGTTAATAGCTACTTAATAGTTAATTAGCTAACACACATTAGAAACTGCTTAAAGCAGTGTAGATGTGGAAACTGCTATTGCGTAAAACAATTTGTAAGCTGCTCTGATAGCCTTGTGGCTGATGAGTGGGGTATAAATAAATAAATAAATGAAAAATAGCTACTTATTGTCAACCCTGCACATCATGACATCAACTGTCTCTTATTGCTATTTGAAAAACCTGGCAACACTACCTAAGACAATTGTCTGACCAAGGGCTTATCTACGTGGGCTATTTACCCTGTCTTACCCCATCTTGGAGCCCTGTAGTCCAAACCATGTAAGGCTCTTGACCCGTTTTGCCCCCAGGCAGTCCAGATGATGCCAGGGGCAAAGACGGGAAAGATGGGGCAAAGCCCTTTACAATGGTGTAAACAAAGCTCCAGGAAAACCCACAATATGTAGGAATATCCACACTGGGCCAGATCCGGAACACAGGGTCTATAACTGCATGCTGTCCTGTACAGCTGGACACCACTACTTCCACTGGAGTCCCTCTGAAGCCAGGGGGGAAAGCCCCCAGCACATGATCAAGGCCTCCTGCATGTGACCAGCCTTGATCACATGCTGAAGGCCTCCCTCCTGGCTCAAAGGCAGCAACGTGCAACAGTGGAGGAGGCTACCGCTGGTATGGGCAGGAGTGTCCATGCAGACTTCATTCCATTTTCTGTAGCTAATGGGGGGGGGGCCTTACTGAGGGCCAGAAGATGCCAACAGGTCTAGACAAGCCCAAAGGCACACCATCGAAGGCTCATCTTCCCCCTATGTCAAGATTTGTCAATTTGACACCTGAAGCAAATAATGCCACAACCACTTTTTTCTATCCTGTCAGTAAACATACAAAAATAGCAAGAGATAAATGAATAACAATTTGCTTTTCATGACACACCCAAACCTGCTTCACTTTGCCAAATGGTAAGGCCTGCCATGTAATGTGTTCAGTACTACAATAACTTTAAAACATCTAAATGTAACAACACTGACTGAGAGATATTATTCTACTTATAGTGTTCTAGGCAGGTACCATGGGCACAGGTATTGTACCTATGGACAGTGCCAATTTGAAAGTTTATCTTTGCATGGCCAAAATGCTAAAAGCTGCTCTTGATTTTGTAATCAATAACAAAAGCAACAAGGACATGGAACAGTTGGGCATCAACAGCATTTTATTTGACAGCTGTCTAAAATTTCCTCTCCTCTAAGAGCTTTTTAAGTATTCCTATGACAACCAAACAAATAACAGTTTTATCTTTGTTGCCTTGTGTAAGTTGTATGGATGATAACTACTGTATATTAAGAGTAAGCCTGAAGTTGCAAGTCCATCTTTATAGGTTGCTTTTTTTGCACATACTAAAAGTAACCTATAAAGACAGTGGAATTTTTGTGTCCCAAAACATAAAAGAAGTTAACAAGAAACAATGGAAACAGTGAAAAGCTTGATACAAGTTGTCCCCCCCCCTCTATTGTTAGGGTAAATAGGAAATCCATGGATTTTTTTTAAAAAAAAATTCTTTCAGGCTGCAATTCTAGAAACTGTTACCTTGGAGTAAGCTCCACTGAGCTCTATATGACCTATGAGCAGAAATGCTCAAGATTATACAGTACTGATAATTATAATCTGTCATTTTTTCCTAAAAGGAGATAGCAAAGAAATCCAGTGCCACCATGCTGTGTCCATTTTAGAATCAAAGTATAAAACTCTTTCAAATATTCTCAATCTCCTTTTTTCTCTCCTCATTTATTATTTGTTTAATATGTATATCCCACTTTGCCTTAAAGACAAGGAACAGATAAATACACAATTAATATCGACTTTACAACAAAAAATGAACACCTTAAAGAATTAAAACAGCAACAGATAGTAAAAAGGAGCAATCTATACTTCAAAATATTCAGAAAATAAAATCAGAGACTGAGTTAAAATAGGTTATAACTAAAATGCTTTCATAAGGGGGAAACTCTTTTCCAGCTTCTAGTTGGCCATAAACAAGGGATGAGGTGGGCTTTCTCAAGCCTCCCTCCTCCTTTTTATCCATCTCCTCCCTTTTATCCTTTTCAACAAGACTTTTTCTACCTTGAACTGGGAAGAGGACTCATAAGCTACCCTTTTGCAAACATCAGTATCAACTGTGTGGTCACTGCTAGGATAGGTCAACAATCTTATTAATACATCTCACACTATCTGAAGCATATCAAACACTCTTTTTTTAAAAAAAAATCATTTTGTACAGTCGCCATTGGGCAAACAAGAGACAATGTCCCCCAATATTGTGAAACGACAATATGGCTGAAAGGGAATCCACATGAACCTAATGTTGGTTACCATAACCGAGCCAGGCAATTTGAAGAAATATGTTGTTTTTATCTTGTGCTCATACACATACACACACCACAAAATAATACCATAACAGAAGGGTGCTGTATCTGTGTTTAAAGAAGAGGTTGTTGGCAAACAGCGCAGCTCCCTTCTGCTGAAATGTACACAACTGATATATGCAGCACAGAAAGCTGGCACCCAGGGCTTACAACCTTAATTTGCCTGCAAGAAGGAATGGAGATTTACCTTCAGAGCACGTTCTTGATTGTTTTCAGCAGTCAGATGTCTCGTGTTGTTTGCAGAAGTCTGGTTCTGCTCTTTCATATGATGAAGCTCCTGCTCCAGCCATTTGCACTGCAACGAGGAAAGAATCCCATTAAGTAAAGGAACTGGACATCTCTGGATTTCCCCCCCGTTCAACAAGCCGAATGAATTAATGTAAATAAAACTTGTGTGTGTGTATGTATACAGTACATATTTAACTCCAAAATTTGAATCAATGCAATAGTCTTCTATTTTTCACATAAGCGTGTGCGTCTCTCTCTCTCTCTCTCTCTCTCTCTCTCACACACACACACACGCACGCAACACACACACATATGTAAGAAATGGAAGACTATTGCACTGAATCAAATTTTGGAGTTAAATATCTTATGAGCCAAGGTGCATGATAAACATAGAGCTTATTCTCTTGTGCTACAATTATTCAGAGACAAAAATTCAAATATAATATTTAAAAGAAGAATATAAAACTATCAGAATGATGTCACGTGAATTACTGAGGGGAAAAAAATCATTATCCAAGTCAGAATGAAGACAAATGTGATTAGTTACACAGAGATGCCCATACGCACAAATATACTTGACCGCATAATGCTGGACAAGAAGATGGAAGCACAGTGTTGTACACTGTGTCTTAAAATATTGTTTTTTTAAAAAAACAGATTATATTCATCCTACAAACTATCCCACACCACATAAGGCTATAGCTATGAAAGTATGTGTTTGCATTACTAATTAGAATTTAATACTGAGGAACAGAACTGTTATTTTTGTTTGTGACAGGGAGCCTATTTCAAAAATGTAGGCCAAAATGTTGTATATATTCTGATGGTCACATAACCAGTTTTTAAGAAGGACAGTGCCTGGGTATCTTCGTTTAAGATAGGACTCTTTCCCCTGAAATCAGTTTTAACTAAATAGATATATTAAGGCCAGACAGACAAACACAGTCTAACATAGGAGAGAGAGAGAAATCACAAAAATTAAAATGAGAGAAGAGAGTCTCTGAAAGCATAACATTATATAAGATTAACACTGTAAATTTATTTGTACAGCAGTATGTCAACGCTTGTTAGTCACTGACAATAATGTGCAAGCTTCACTTTCGGCCACTCAGCTGTGTGAAAGCCATCAAGTGAATGACACATTTCTGGGAATTTGCCAGAAGCGTATGGAGAATCCATTTTGGAGTACAAACTGATTTTTTTTTAAAGACACAAGATATAGGTGAATTCATGAACATTTTATGTTCGCATCTAGATTTTAACTCTCTTCATTTTTGTAGGAACAAAACTTTTTTTTTATCAATGAATAATAAAAGTGTAACAATAATGGAGTTGCACCGTAAGCAAATTTTGAAGAGAACAGAGACTGAATGCCAATGAGCAAAGCCAGGTTTTCATGGAAGCTAAGATATATTTTTCATACTGAAATATTTATTCACATAAGCAACATCCAGATGTGCAGGCTGGCTAGGGTCCAATGTGCAGTTTCAAATGCTTATGTCCTATTAGATCAGTGTAACTTAAACATGCTTAACGGTGAACTGGATTGGAACAATTTTATATTTTGTTTACCACACTCTAGATGCAGCATTTGCTTTCAACAGTGGTAGCATCCCCTAAGCCTCTGCTCAGCATAGTTCAGGTGGCAGGAAAGGGCCTATCTTACACAGCCTCTAGTGCTACCTCCTGAACTTTTCTAGGGAATCCTGCTCCACACACCCTCCAGAACGGGTCTTTCAAGGGTCTGCAGGGAAGTGAGGAATCTGCAAAAAAAAGTCTCTTCCATTAATGGAGGTGCTCTATTGGATCAGAAGGTGTCTGTAAGCAGAAAGAGCGTCTGTTCACAGGAGAGAAAACCTGTGAGATTAGGCTTGCCACAGAATTCAACCGTACTAATTTAGTGCTGCCCAAAGTGAATGCTTCCTGGAGAGCTGATTTAGTAAACTTCCAAATATTCATGAGAGTCATCCCTATAGCACAGCCATGACTAGAAAACATTACTATCACATGTAAGTATCAACACTGTCCTGTAGCATTTCTCATTGTATCAAAAGAATATGCAGAAACGTGTCATGTTCTGGATGGGGTTACACTCCCCCTGAAATACTTGTGTACGCAGCCTGGGAGTGCTTCTGGATCCGTTGCTCCAAATGACAGCTCAGATAGTGCTTACTACCTGCTCCTGCTGTTACACCAGCTGCACCCCTTCCTAGAGTTGGAGGACCTAAAGATGCACATGCTGGTAACCTCAAGGCTGGACTTCTGCAACGCACCGTAGATTGGGCTACCTCTGTACCAAGTTCGGAAACTTCAGTTGGTTCAAAACACAGCAGCGAGATTAGTCACTGGTACATCCAAAAGTGATCATATCAAACCAATATTAAAATCACTCAATTGGCTGCCAATTAGTTTCCAGGCAAGGTACAAAGTGTTGGTTATTACCTTTAAGGCCTTACTTGGTTTGGGACCAGGTTACCTATGGGACCGCCTTCTCCCGTATAATCTGCCCCACACACTTAGGTCCTCTGGGGGACATTTACTCCAGTCAGCCAGGACTAGGCTGGCAACGGTCACCCAGAGGACTTTTTTCTTCAGCTGTCCCTAGACAATAGAATAGACTGCCGGAAGAGATTCGACTGTTGCATATACTGTCTGAATTTAAAAGAACATTAAAGACAAATCTCTTCTGGCAGGCCTATCCAGATGATTTTAAAGTGTGAATTTTAAATTGTGTATTGATTGTTTTAAAATGTCTTGGTTTTACTTGTTCTTTTAAACTGATATATGTTTTTAACTGATGTGTATTTTTAACTAATGCTATGTTTATGTATTAATTTGTTGTTCCCTGCCTCAATCCATAGGGAGAGGCAGGTAAGAAATAAATATTATTAACATTATCATTGTTTTCAAGGAACCCCAGTGGTTCCTGCCTCTAAATGCTCAGAATGCAACTAACTTGTCCTCCAGATTTGTTGGACTGAAACTCCCATCATCCTTCACCATTACTTTTGTTGGCTAGGGCTGATGAGACTTGAATTCTATCAACACTAAGAAGGTAGCATCTTCAGCATTCCTAAGCCAACCTTTTGAATACAAAACAACTACTATCAAAGTTACTACTATGGGCCAGAATCCTCAATCACAGTCTATGTTATATAGCTTTATCTATTACTTAGCTACATAGAAGAGGTGTTAAGAAATCCTGTTAGTGAATTGTGAAGATGTGTAACAGGACAATGGTAAGTAAGAGTGTTCCAATGTGCATCAGCTCTCTCTAGCTGGTGTCCTGATGCGGAACAGGACCAAGCACATCGGTCACTTTCCCGGCTTTACCCTACATAGTAATATAACAGCAGCCCCTTGTTGGATACAGACACATTATGGAACTGCCCAATTCTAATTCCCACAGACATAAGCCCACTTACAAAGACAGAACTCCCCAACAGGATTCTGGCCCTGAATGTTACTACTTCTACATTTCTAAGCTTCTGGATTTTGTTGGGCAATAATCTCATGAAGCACTACGGCTAAAGGTGGCAAGTCGATGGTACTAATCACTCCCTTCCTTCCAGAAAGCCATTTATTTTGTAATCAGTATGTAATACCAAATCCAGAAGCATCTTTTGATTTCTTCTGCTCAAGGTTACTTCTACTCAAGGAGAGAGGAGAGAGTGAGTAAGAGAGAGAAGGAGGTGAGCTTGTGTTTTGGGGGGGGGGTCAGCACTGACTGTTTGACTGAGGTTTGGACATTTGTGTGCTTGTTTTTGTTTGTTTTTGGCTGCCTTTTCTTCCTGGTATAAGGTGTGAGACTTCTGTCTAGTCACTGACTTGGTTGGGGGTAGAGCTAGCAGCCACTAGCTCCATATAGTTTCTGCATCAGTCTTTGGAGCTCAGCAAACAGGAAGAGAAAACAGGCATTTCTGAGGGAACTTTGTGAAGGATTTTAACTAGCAAGAAGCCTGTACTGCCACATATATAGAATGAACAGTGACCTGAAACACCTGTGCCATGCTTGTTTTCTTGCCAGAGAATATGCCATGCTATACCTTCAGAAGTGCAAACTGAATGCCCTATTGGAAGTGAAGGTGCAACAGCTTAAGGCCCATGTATCTACATTTTGACTTATCAGGAAAGATAAAGCTTTTTTGGAAAGAATCAAGCAGACTCTTCTGGAAGGGCAAGAAATGGGTGAAGCCTCTAGGGAGGTGAGAATTTTGAAACAGAGAAGGAAGATACTTGAGCACTGTGACACACAGTATCAGAACTAGCAAGAACCATCCTTCAAGCTTGGAGCTACACAATTGTCTTCAAGCTATCCCCTTAATCGGTGGTTACGAGACACAGGAACATACCTCTGAAGTCATGTGGTGACCATGGCACCTCACTAAGAGAGCAGCAAGCAGTGGTCAGAGGAGGCAGGGCACAAATATGTATGGCTAAAACTACCCCTTTTTTACTTGATTGAAGACCAATGTGAGGTCTTCAGATGGAACTGGTGATATTCCTTGAGATGAATGTGAAATACTATGTACCAGGGGAAATAAAGGCAATTTGCATTCTATCTAAGGTTGCCAGATTGCAGGGTGTGGCCCTGAGTACCCAGTTTTAATGGATCATCTCAAGTGGGAGATGAGAGTGTATTTTTTCTAGTTTTGCTGGATTCAGCTCTAGGCAAGAGGAAAGAACCTCAGCTAGTATAGTGGTGACTTGCTACATTTTCAAGGCATCATTGATCTGTTGCTGCAGCTTGCAAATATTCTGCAGTGGGGCTCTATGTTAGTTACTGGGGGCTTGTCTACACAAAGGGAAAAAACCCAGGGCTGGTTTACATGGCAGATTTTATTGCGTTAAGTTGCGCTTTAGCGCTTTCCCACATCAGTGGTGGTAGTTTACACGGTATATGTTTACACAGCTATATTTTGTGGCTCTTTGATTTTTTCCGCTTTGAGGTTCACACAGCCAAAAGTGCTGGGGAAATGGCCAAGCATTGGAGAGGGAAAGGAATGCCATAGGAATGTCTGCCCTCGCCCGAACTCCGTGCTTAACAGCTTTTAGAGGCAGTCCCCCCCCCACTCCCTTCCCACAAATCAAATGGAAGGTTTTCCTCCTTGCTTAAAACAGCATTTTCTGCCAAATAGAAGAAAGCAGAGAGAGAGAGAGAGAGAGAGAGAGAGAGAGAGAATAGCAGTTCAGCTCTGCTACAGCCCTTCGTGAAATGGTTTCTCTCCCTCCCCCATGCACAGGATCACAGCTTACGAACTCAGCTTTTACATACTTTCAAAACAGCAGAGAGGATGAGAAGGAATGCTCCCTGAATGAAAATTGTTGGGAATCCTTTTTGTTTGCAAACTGGCTTGCAAAATAGCAGAGAGGATTTTTCAAAGTTTCCTCTAATCGCTACTGTCTTTCCCTCCCTCCCTGCCCCTCTTTTAAGCCCACCCCTGTATCATCAACCAATCACAATGCAGCTCTGCTGTAACCCTTAGTGGAATGGTAGTTTACACTGCCAATAAAGCGCTACATTGCAAATATACCGGCAAAAGTAGCGACATCCCTGGCACGCTATATTTGGGTGTTTTACCTTCCCCCCTTCTGAATGAGGCGATGCTGTGCTGCGATCCGTGGGAACTATCAGCTATCTTAGCGGTATATTTAGAGGAGTATTTGCCCGTGTAAACGACCCCCTGGACTGCTCCATAGTAATAGCAAGTCGCAGCATCTGTGACCTGTCTTAATGGTTTTACAGCCCCCATAAACTTCACATGCCTGTAGCTGAGATGGCAGCTGAGAGTGGATTACTTGCATTTTTAAATCTGCTGCCGCCAAACTTTTTTTTAAAATGGTGTGTACAAGTGATATTCCTCCTTTCCACAAAAAAAGGGGGGGTAAGCACAAATCCCTGTTTTATAGCCTTAGCAGTCACTTGCTAAGGTGAAAATCCAACATGGTGGCAGCAGGCACTTGCCCTTTAACCCAGTCCCTCCCCCTGTGCTCATCTAGCCAATCAGGTTTGCAGTTTGTCTTGTATGGGGAAGCAATTCATGTTGAATTGCTTGTCTTAGTGAGTGAAAATGTGCATATCACTGGAGCTTTTTTAAAAAGTCAGGAAAAGCCGCAAATCCTTTTCTCACATAGTTTTTCCTCTTTTTAGGCCCCTTCCTTCACAATACAATGAGACAATGCAGGATCCTATTAAGACAGCTCATTTTCTGAGCAAATTCTGTGAGGATTATTTTCACCATATAAACAACCTCATAGTTAGCCTCCTCCTTCCTTCTCAATCATTGTGGCACCAGGGCTCACCCTCTGCTCTGCATAGGCCTTCTGGCTAGAAGCAAGTAGGCAAGATTAGGTTTTTTTTAATCCCATCTGCTTAAGTAAATCAGAAGGAACAATCCTCTCATTTCACTTTGATCTAGGAATAGTCCTTTAGCTAAGATTTCTGTCTTAATTTCCAAACAGGAAAATATGTTCTCTGTGTGCGTGTGTGTGTTTGAATGACAATCTGTGAACAACTGTGATTGGTACTTTATGCATAAAGCTCAATGACATTACCAGGCACTGTCCCTGGGTCTCAGATTTTGGCCTGGGACACTCAGGTCCTAGGACAATCCTGAACTGGCAACTTAATTCCACCACTTAATTCCATCCTAATACACTACAGTGAACATGTATCAAATTATAAGAGGCATTGCACAGGTGAAGTGTAATACTCCAATCAATAGAAGCATAATATAATGCTTTCTTCAAATGTAATAGTTTGTATGCAATCTTGAAAACAGATATGGCCTGTTACTGTGCTCTGGGTCATCCTGTTTCATCCTGATACTACAGGGCTGAATATGATCCAGGAAAAGGCAGCTAAAATGATGTGGGGTTTGGAGTTTCTCCTAAAAGGGGCAGCTATAATGGGGGGGGGAGCAAAAGACGTTTACCTTTAGAGAAAAGACTATGGGTGGAGCAATTCTAATCTCCACTGAACAGGTAGCTTTAGGGGATTCTAGGATCTGCTGGACAAGAACCTCTGCCCAAGAGATTCCTGGTACAATAGTAAGATCCCAGAATGGGGTGGTCTAGGAAACACGTCAGGATGGTTTTGGATCTGCTAGATTCAAAGCTCCATTGTTCTACAACAGGTCACGGGAGATAGTATAGATGTTCTCCCTTCTGTTGAAACTAATGAGAGAGAAAATGTAAAAAAAAATTGAATCCCTGCAAGAAAGAGAAAGGGAAAACTATCCCCTCAGTTCCTACCCTGACTGGAGCAAAAGAAACAGTCTTTGGAAATGGCTGAGCACCTGCCATTTTATTCCACTATTCAAGTCCACTTTCTAGGGAAGGATATGTTGCACTATAGAAGTGTGGAGAGGCTGACAGGGATAATGATCTATTTCATACTTTTGAAACACTTAAGTCTGGTTCAGATGCATCAAATTTGGTCTGATAAATCATGGCTTATTAGACTGGGAATGAGCCACAATACTGCATGCTCCCTCAAATATTTTCCTTATCTTCTCCTTGTCTGTCTGGTTTTGAAAAAGATACCCTGATTTCTTGAACTATAAATGTCCTGTGAAGTACCAGGAAACTTCAGTGTCATTGTATCAAATCAGAATTTTGTCCAATGAAATGACCTGATTTTGCCACAAGGCAAAGGAAAGTCAAGACAAAATACATCTTCCCGCTATGCATAATTAACTCAAAGAATTTGCAGCTGTAGGATGTGGTGATGGCCACTAGCTTAGACAGCATTAAAAGGATTATATAGATTCATGGAGAAGGAGGTTAATCAAAGGTTCTGAGTTCAGAGATGGTGGGAAGGGCCATTGGCTGTGAGCTTCTTAAGTGTGTCATCACTGAACAACCCACTTAAACTTTACAGTAGCTAGCCCGCACTGCTGGTATACAAACTTTACAATGTTCTGCAGTTATGAGGTTTAAATCAGAATGAGCACACAAGGTTCCTGAAAACCTTGAGATTATATATCTGTAAGTTTTCATTTCATAGAGTGGCTAACAAAACAAATATTTGAATATCAGGGCAAGATGTTGCAGCTTCTGCCTTCATCAGCTGTTCTGAATTTTTGGCTTTTTGGCAGAGGCCCAAAATGTCTTGCCATAACATTCAAATAGTCTTGTTTTGTTAGTCACTCTCAGTGCATCTTTCTGAGATCCACAACAGACTTGCCTGGAGTGCTATTTGATGCTTTAAAAACTGCCTCTATGTGTGTATGTGTATGCATGTGTGTGTGCATGCACACGTACATGTATGTGTATCCCACATTTCATGTGTTTCTTCCTGAAGGAGAAAAGAATTGTGCAGAATGGCATAGGATTGTGTATCTGCCAGTAGACTAGGAACACCTTTGTCCAGTGGAAGACTTGTCACTTCCAAAACATCCATCAAATACACACATTTTATCTAACAGAAAGCAATGAGAAATATCTCTACAGTTATCACCTTTTAATTCTATTTCCCCATGCTGAAAATGTGTTAATAGCTGATCTCCGAGCCTACGTGTTGGACCTGACAAACCATGATGGGTCAGGGTCATATCTAGTTGGAGGATTACCATATCTCTTGTTGGTCTGTTCTCCCACTCCACAGAATAAAGGTGGGGCTACATTCCTATGATAAGTTGTCTACCATCAAACATATGGGTGACCCTTGAGCACTGCAAGTAAATTTCCTGAATCTCTTTAAATGTCTAGTCTAGCCAGTGGTCTTTAATTCTACCTGCTTGTTGTTTCTCCCTTACCTTAAATGCTTAATACCATTTCTTAATTGGAACCTCAGTTTCAATTATACTTTGAGCTTCCAAGGAATATTCTCCCCCACATTAGATTGCACAGTAACTCAGGCTACTAGTTTTGAACTAAACAGAGGTAAGGCAACAATGGGTTCAGCTCTGCCTCATGATGCTAGAGAGTCTGCTAAATGTCCCTTCCAGAAGCAAGCTCCCAGGTTTCTTTTTGTTCCATTAATGTAGTTGAGGCCAGAAATGTTGGTGACTGATCACACAAAGATGATATAAGACATGCTTTGGGTGTGTACGTTCCAAGGTTTAGTCCCTGGTATTTCAGATAGCACAGCTTGGAATTCCCTGCTTAAGATCATGGAGAACCAAAGCCCATCAGAGCAATCAAAACCAGATGAAATGAACCAACAGTATAAAGCAGGAGTGGGGGATTCATGTGGTTCTCTAGATGTCATTCGACTGTAGCTCCCAGCAGCTAGTCAGCATAGCTAAAGTTGAGGAATGCTGGGAGCTGGAAACCAAGAACACTTGGAGGGCCACATGACCCTCCTCCACACACCAGTGGCAGTTGGTGGCTTCCAAAATATCTTCAGCAAATTGGATAGATCCTGTAAAGATCATACTAAAACTTGGGTTCACTCTCCCACTGTGATTGAAGCCACCACCTGCCTCTGGATATAAAGGTAGCTTGATATGTTCAAGTTGTTGTTGTTTGCCTTCAAGTAGTTTGCAACTTATCACAATCCTTTTGTGAACATATCATAGGCTTTTCTTGACAAGATTTATTCAGGGGAGGTTTGCCATTGCCTTCCTCTGAAGCTGAAAGGGTGTGACTTGCCCAAGGTCACCCAGTGGGTTTCCATGGCTGAGTGGGGATTTGAAACATGGTCTTCCAGAGTCATAGTCCAACACTCACACCACTACACCACTCTGACTTTCTTCCTCCTTTACATAAACTTTCTGCCAAACCACACTATTGCTCTCAATAGGGAAATGGTTAAGTTTCAATAGTTAAGATATTAAGACTGCAATTTTACATATACTTGCAGTCAATCCATTTCCCCATCAGCTTCTCTCTGCCCCCACCCTCTGCACACTGTTCTGAGCAATGCCACTAACACCACTCCCCAACTGGCAACCCTCCTGTGATTGCAAGCTAGGCATATAGGGGAAGGACTGTTTTGCTTCTAATAGTTTGCATACAGGTCAGCCTGGACTGACCCTCTACTTGCCAATGCAACATGTTTAATCCAGCAGGGTCTGAGAAAAAATAATGCATATGATCAGCCCATTCGTGAAAGAGACCAGTGATGTTTATTAGTGAGATGATTACTTAAGTAAAATGGAGGCAGATTCAATCCACTGAGCACTAGATGTCAAAATTAAATTTTATCTTTGTTAGGTTGAACTGTTCATATTTTTCTTAAAAAAATGTTTTGCACCCCATCCAAAGACCTTTCATTTATTTGGCAGTCTCAAAGTGTTTTAAACAAATACATTTTTACTTCATTTATTTTAAAAATGTGTGTCCTATACTTCTATCAAACTGAAACTCAATAGACATGTCAAAAAGCGACTTATACATGCTCCCAGACAAAGACAGTTTAACAGATTTCAAACTTGTTTTATTATTCTGTTCTCCTTTTCTTTATTTTCTTTTGAAAGATCTGCACATGAGGATAGTTCCCAATGAAAAGATTCCTAAAGGGAAGCAAGCAGTTTTCACAGTGATTTTTGTTTTAAAAAAACAGTCTCTCCCTTGTCCCAAATTCATCCTGATTGCTTGAGAGGCAAATATCTCACCACTTGGATGCTACACAACTCCTTCCTCTGCAGACAAAAATAATACCAAGCTCTTCCAGTCAAAACACAAACCAACCTTTGGTGTCAATGTGAGTTATGTACTTTGAACAGCAGATGTTTGGAAGCACTTATATTTATCTAAATTGATTTTATCCTTTTCTTTTACATTTAAAATGTAAAATGCTGGTCTAGATGGGTTTATTTAGCTAAAATATGACTCAGAATTAAAGGTTTCCCTCCCTGCTTTTAAAAATGTGAAGTCTTTGCTCTGGAGTTTTGACAACAACCAACAAGAGTATTTAACTGATTATTAGTACAATCCCCGGACATTTTAAACACCTAGATTTTGGAATGAAAGAAAGAAAAGTAAAAAAGAAAGAATGAGTGAGTAAGTTTTGGTGAAAGTCAGGTCCCAGGGCCATCAGCATTTTGATTTTTTTTTTTATATGATTAGCAAAGAAAAAAAATTGAATTAAAGGAAGGAAACTTCAAAACAGTTCCAATGTTTTGTCAGTCATAAGGTGTAAAAGAACACTCCTTGTTTCTTTTACACTCCTTGTCCTTGTGACTGTAATCCCATCAGAGTTTGAAACTGCCGAGTCAAAGAGAATTTAGTATATTTGGATCACTCCTAATAAATATCCGTTTATGAGTAAGATGAAGAAAGCAAAGTTCATTAAAATATGCCAAGGGTTAGATTTTTCAGATGCAACCCTCACTTAAGAGCACAAATCCTACTGAATATAATTTGATTTGCATGAAGGTTAATGGAGCTTGTGATCTTATTTGGGAATTTTTATTCAACCCCCCTTCCCTGGTTTCATAAGGAAATGACTGCATTAGGAACAAGAAATGGGCACTGACCACAAGATTTAGTTCAGACCCCAATTCAGAAAATGGCCCAATTCACCTCAGGCTTGTTTCGAGGTCATCCAACTCACCACACATCCAGATCAGAACGTTTGCTTCAGAAACCTGAAGCATCATGTCTCCCCACTTACGAACATATGTGGAGAAAAAATGGCTATAGCTTTGTTTTCTCTATTGAAAGAACTGGATAGCATTTGTAGAATGCTATGATTCTATAACACACTCTATAACATATTATGAGTGGATAAAGCCCTGCAAGATTTCAGACAAATGGACATAGATATTTTTGTGGAAGTAGACTTTAAAGTAATTTTATTTAAAAAGGAAAACTTATAAGGAAAATTGATTTGAAAAATTAGATGAATTTTACAGGCCCCTCTCCTATGGTGATGAAGGTTATCAAATTTCAGGCAGGTAAGTGCACAGTGATTTCTGTATGAGGTTAGAAAAAGTTTTGTTAGTCCACTCCTCTTTTGTTTAATGGACAATTTGTGTGACAATAGCAGGCATTGTATAGGTATCCCTAGTTAGAAACCTACAAAACTACAGGATATTTACAGGGATTTTTAAATATTGTGTGCGTGTGTGTGTTAGTGCTAGACCCCACACATTACAGTGGTCTAATGAGTGTGTGTGTTGCCAGTACATAAATTAGTGTGCCTAGTTTACCCTTGTTCAGGAAAGGTTAGCATCACAGAATCACGAGCTAGAAGAGACCACAAGGGCGATCTAGCCCAACCCCTTGCCCTGGAGGAATACACAATCAAAGCATTCCCAACAGATAGCCATCCAGCCTCTATTTAAAAACCTCCAAAGGAGATTCCACCACACTCCAGGGCAGTGCATTCCACTGCCGAACAGCTCTTACTGTCAGGAAGTTCTTCCTAATGTTTATGTGGAATCTCTTTTCCTATAGTTTGAGTCCATTATTCTGTGTCCTAGTCTCTAGAGCAGCAAAAAACTAGTTGGCAGACCAGTCAAATTTGGACTCAAGCACTCTGAACCACGGAGTCCACCTGGGCCTCCAGTGAGAGAGATGGATTTGGGAATATTCCCAAGTTATCTACCTGCTCTCTCTTGAGGAATGAAGCTTCATCCAGAATATATTGCTTACCCAAGTCCTAGACCCAAGAACCATCAATCCACAGAACTTCCATCTTATTGGGACTTTGCCTCAGTTCACTAGCCCTTATTACAGCAGGTAGTGGTCCAACATCAGCACAGCCCCACCTGAGTCCGACAACGAGGAGAAGTGGAACTCAGTGCCATCAGCATACTGCTAGCAGCCCACCCCAAAACTCAATTCAATAGCATGGCAGTTAGGCTGGAACCTCATAGCTTAATGACCTTGGGGCTGAGCAGGACACCACCAATGCCATCCTCTGGAACCAGTCCTGTAACACAGACTATGCTTCCATACTTGCTTCTTTTTAGTCTATTTCAACAAATCCCTTTCTGCTTTCTCACCTTGAACTTGTGAGCTGTTTTCCTCCTTTCTCTATATTTGATTTTATATCATGATAAAGGAGTAACATCTAACTTTTAAAAATACGTTGCTTATGATCTATGGCAAGGGGAGGCAGAAGGTTGATCTTAGAAATGTAAGAAGCTGCTTTAATCTGAATCAGACCATTGGTCCATCTAGTTCAGTGCTACCAATGCTGGCAGCAGCTCTCTGGGTTCTCAGGTAGGATTCTTTCCTAGACCTACCTAGAGATCTCAAGTATTCTATGGTGATCTCTCCATCCAAGTGCTGACCAGGCCCAACCCAGATTAGCTCTGTAATCAGGTAAGACTGGGTGTGTTTAGGGTGGTTTGGTGTTCAAATTATTTCTGAGTGATCTTCAGTAGATTGGTAACTATTTCTGAATCTCAGTTGTTTAACAAAAACCAAATGAGACCCCATACCTTGAATCATATTGCAGAAACGAAGACAGGTTGGATGACTAGAAATGGATTGTTGTGGAAAAGTAGTGTGAGCTCTGTTCAGTTCTGGTACTCACAATAAATTGCTGGGCCCAGGATTCTTTCATTCTAAGTGCATGTTTTTTTGCAGCCAATGCTGGTGGATCTCAAATTTCCAATGAACAACCAAGGAGGTCCGCTAAAGTCTGCTCACAACTGCATTATCTGCTTATATCATATAGGATATTATAGAATATGCTACATTCCAGTGTAGTGTACTGGTTTGAATGTTGGACGATGACTCTAGAGACCAGGGTTTAAATCCCTACTTGGTCATGGAAACCTACTAGGGGAACTTGGAGAAGTCATATTCTCTCAGTCTCAGAGGAAGGCAAAGTCAAGCCATCTCTGAACATATCTTGCCAAGAAAATCCCATGATCGGTTCACATTAGGGTCACCATATGTCTGAAATGACTTGAAGGCACACAACAACAATAGTTATATCTTATATCATATTAATAATAACCTTTATTATATATTATAATACAATATAATATATAATAAAGGATATTATTATATTGCAGAGAGAGGTTGATGTGAGAGAATGGCTTGCCTATGGCAGAGGCAAAATTCAACCTAGGTAAGGGCCTGATTTCTAGTTCACTCTCTTAACCACTGCACCGCTAACCAGTTCTCCATTTTTAAAGGGAATGGGCAAAGCTAAAGATAAGGATGCAGGAAGGATAGTCTCCAGGAGCTGGTTCTTTTTAGCTCTAACGTCTAAGCTAATTTTCTGGTTGTTTGTTTCTGTATAACTCTTATATCTAGAGAGAAAAAGTTATTAGTCTTAATGTACAGTTGTCCCTCCGTATCCACGGATTTAAGTATGCACAGTTTGAAAATATTCTTTAAAAAATAATAATACAAAAAGCAAACCTTGATTTTGCCATCTTACATAAGGGACACCATTTTGCATATAATGGGACTTGAGTATTCATGGATTTTGGTATCCACGGGGGGTCCTGGAGCCAAACCCCAGTGAATATGAAGGGACAACTGTATGCTACATTTTTTTGTTTTATTTAAATTGCTCTTACATACAAAACCCACTCTACCTAAAATTAGGTAACCATATCAACTCAGGCAGGCCTTGTTGTCTCAAAAACAAGATGGGAGTTGGACCTATGGATACAAAGGGATTGCTTATAGTAACCAAAGCACAGTAAGGAATTTTGAGCACACCTCCTATAGCAAGCAGATGCAGCCAAATTTCTTTTCAAAGGCCTCCACTTTACTTGAGATTAGTCACCACCTTCCCAGTCTACACACATGCTGTCTGAAGATAACTTTACACTGTGGGCTAAATAAAGTGATACTGCAACCTAAATCCAAAATATCAAAGAGATTCCTCAAAACACCACATAATTCTCTGCCTGTTCATGTCTAGTGAACAGAGCTTGGGAAAGTTACCTTTCTGGACTACAGATCCCAGAAAGTAGGCAGAATGGCTACTAACCATGCTGGCTGTGGGATTCTATGAGTTATATTTTGAAAAAAAGTAACATTTCCAAGTTCTGCTGGTGACAAGCCAATTGGCAGGAAATGATTCCACATCACTTCCTATTGTAATGGCACTTTCAAAAAATGAAGCAACCAAAGCAGTAAACAATTCAGATGATGCATTGCTATTCTTGAAAATCCATGTGACTGTGGTTTTTGGTAAAAGGAATTTTGAATGATGGGAGAGAATAGAACTATTGGGTAGATTAGATAATACCTTTGTGTATATTCATTGATTCTTTCTTCCCTTAGTTTTCAGCTCTGGCTTTTCCAATTCTGCTTCCATTAAACATAATGTAGTTGGAAAAAATTCTAATCACTTTTCTGATTTGGATCAGGCATTTTATTTGTGATTCTATGCTAGGTGTTAAAAAAAAAGCCCTTAAGATTTTTTTAAATGCCCCTCATATATACATATGAGATTTCTGTTTTACATGGAAGTTCTATTATTCATTCAATTTTCTAATTTCAAGCCTCTTATTCAAATAAATTATTTATAAACAAAGCATGTAAGATGATAAATAGTACTCAAGGTAGTAGATTAGTATGCTCAAGCACACTTTACAAACCTGAGATAATGCACCTTCTCCCAGTTGTTCAAACAAAAGGAACCCAATGCAGTACAATGGGCTTTAAAAGGTTCAGAGCTATATAGCATACATCTCAGAATTATCAATAGCCCAAATAATTCCCATTAGTGCGCACGTGTGCGTGCACGCGCGCACACACACACACACAAAATGCTAGTTCATTTCTAGTCATATGTTAGTGCATATAGTCATATGTTAGTAAGGGTCACCAGATAACAAAGGTAAGGTTCTAATAACCATTTCTGATAAATGTGACAAGGTTTGTTCAGTGAACGTTATCATCTTGACCTGGCTGGATTAAACCATGCTTCTGGGAAATTTCAACATTCAAGCTGAGGTCAGAAAGTCAGGAGTGGCTCAGGATTTCATGTCTGCTATGGCAACCATGGATCCATTACAATTAGTATCTGTGATGCACACTCTTGATTTGGTATTCTGTTTCTGTGGAGTTGGCTCTATGTGCAGGCACACACTGTTGTCACAGTCTGATTACCTTCTGGTGAGTTTTAGACTTGCTGGTTGTAGAAAGAGAAAAGAGAATGGGAAAGTAAAAAAAGGCCCATCTGGTATGGATCTGGGTGCACTTTGCAAGTCAAGCACCATATAATCAGGATTGGTTCCCTGGTTTTCAGGGTGTGACATGAACTTTATAAAAGATGAGTGAAGAGCAGGCTGCTTATTTTTTGTTTTGTGATTGGCCACCTATGCTTTCACACCTATGGGCCTATGCCTATGCAGAGCATGACCTCAGAATCTTCTAGACAGTAGAGATTTTGGTGGGCCTTCTCATTGATGTGAATGCTTGTTCTGATTCCTCTTGAATGTAAGGAAACATTTAACACAGCAGTAGACAATAAACCAATGTCCACCTGTGCTGCAGGGGTAGGATGGGTAGGTAAATTCATAGATGACCACTTGAAGAACCACACTTACAGATAAGCAATCTGTTCTTCACTGTGGTCTTGATGCATTACACATATTAACAAGCTTAACTTAGAATGCAAGTGGAAGGCTTATTAGGACAAAACTGATGATATCACAGCCCTTCCAAAAATCATATCCATTCTAGTGCAAGTATCAAAATGGCAGTGTTGAATAAAGGTGGAGTGCTGAGATCCAACCTTTTGTGGAAGACAATGGAAGCTACCTCTGACACAAAAATCTCACTACTCTTGGTTTCCCTAAAATGTTGCTAGAGAAAAGTTTGCCTACACTGGTAATGGAGATGATGATGATGATGATTCCTTTATATCCTTATATAATTTATATTAAAATTCATTGAAAGAAAATATACAAACCTTAAAAACTGTACTGCACAGCATTAAAAGCCCAACCCTAGTCAGTTGGTAAAAGTCTGACAGCATAAAAATGTTTTGACTTGCTGACAGGAGAATAAGGACAGGGCCATCCTGGCCTCTCAAGGGAGGGAGTGCCAAAGTCTGGGAGCACCCACCAAGAAGGCCCTATGTCTTGTCCCCACCAAATGAGCCTGGGAAGGTGATCATAGAATCATAGAATTGCAGAGTTGGAAGAGACCACGAGGGCTATCCAGTCCAACCCCATTCTGCCACGCAGGAAATCACGATCAAAGCATCCCCGACAGATGGCCATCCAGCCTCTGTTTAAAGACCTCCAAGGAAGGAGACCCCACCACGCTCCAAGGGAGTGTGTTCCACTGCCGAACAGCTCTTACTGTCAAAAAGTTCCTCCTCATGTGGAGGTGGAATCTCTGTTCCTGGAGCTTGCATCCATTGCTCCATTTTCCAATCTCTGGAGCAGCAGAAAACAAGCTTGCTCCATCCTCAATGTGACACCCCTTCAAATACTTAAACAGGGCTATCATATCGCCTCTTAACCATCTTTTTTCCAGGCTAAATATACCCAGCTCCCTAAGTCTCTCCTCATAAGGCATGGTTTCCAGACCTTTCACCATTTTAGTCACCCTTCTCTGGACACGCTCCAATTTGTCAATATCCTTTTGAACTGTGGTGCCCAGAACTGGACACAGTATTCTAGATGAGGTCTGACCAAGGCAGAATAGAGCGGCACTATTACTTCCCTTGATCTGGACACTATACTTCTATTGATGCAGCCCAAAATCGCATTGGCCTTTTTAGCATGATGAGACAGAAGGAATAGCCTCTCCAGACAATCCTAGAACTCTAATGGGCTCATAAAGGGACATACAGTCCTGTGGATAAACTGGACCCAAGCCATATAGGGCTTTATAGGTTACAACCAGCACTTTGAATTGTGCCCAGAAATGGACTAGCAGCCAGAGGAGCTGTTGCAACAAGGGAGTTGTGTGCTCCCTATAGCCAGCCCTAGTTAATAACCTGGCTGCAGCTCTTTGGGCCAACTTAAGTGTCTGAGCACTTTTCAAAGGCAGCTCCATGTAGAGTGCATTACAATGATCCAAACAGGTACATGTAACCAAGGCATGCATCACCATGGCCAGGTCCAGCTTTTCTAGGGCAATGTTGATGGGTGCCTTCACACATAAGGGGGTTGTTGTGGTGGTGGTGTGGTGGTGTGCCTTCAAGTAATTTCTAACTTATGGCAACCCTAAAGTGGATTTCTTCGCAAAATTTGTTCAGAGGATGTTTGCCATTGTCTACCTCTAAACAATGCTAAAATACAAAATCAAAACAAACACACAACGTAAGAGCTACTCAATAAAAACACAGTTCAAATCACAATAATAAATCAGAATCTGGCAATAGTCAGTATATCACCAAGGTTTTCTCAGGCCATCCCACCCTCCATTATGCTGCTGAAATTAAGAAAGCTTTGGGGAACTGTTGTTGTTCTCATGTGTCTTCAAGTTGCTTCCAACTAATGGCGACCCTAAGGCGACCCTATCTCGGGGCTTTCTTGGTAAGATTTTTTTCAGACAGGATTTGCCACTGCTTTCCTCTGAGGCTGAGCATGTGTGAGTTGCCCAAGGTCACCCAGTGGGTTTCCATGGCTAAATAAGGATTCGAACCCTGGTCTACAGAGTCCTAGTCCAGTGCTCAAACCACTACACCACACTGGCTCTCTTTTAGGGGAACTAAGAGTATATTTTCGTGAGGAAGGACTGTGAGCTCTGCATATCTGATACCCCCCAAAGAAGTTGTGTTTTGGGCTCAGAATTGCTTAATTTTAAGTTGACCTACCTAGAACAAGGCATTGGTTGATATACCTGGGATTCTAATTAAAAAAAAAAAGTATAACCCAGAAGCCTGACATATGCCGAACCCTAATCCACCCAACCATTATAAGCCATCATACATTTGTAGTATCTTCATTTCTCATCTTAACCCCACTCCCAGAGATGGGGACCTTGCAGCCCTCCAGATGTTGAAGTGCAACTTCCATCAGACCTAATCAGCTTATCCAGTGGTGAGGGCCTGATGGCAGTTGCTGTTCAACATCATCTACAGAGCCACTACTCCCAACCCCTGTCCCACATTCTTCCCCAGTTAAAGTCTATTTCTGGAGGGACCTGTTTTTACTGAAGTTTAGATGCTGTATCTGTCTCTTTAGAAATAACTTGGAAACAGCAAACCTTGATACAAATTTCCATGTTGTTGCTGTGTGCCTTCAAACCATTTCCAATTTATGGCAACTCTAAGGAAACTCTATCATAAGATTTTATTGACAAGATTTATGTAGAGGGGGTGTTGCCATTGACTTCCTCTAAGAATGAGAATATGTGATTTGCCCAAGGTTACCCTATGGGTTTGCATGGCTGAGTGGGGATTTCATTCATCCATTTTCCTTGGTTGAGCAGGTCTCCCAGGGTTCTAGTCCAATACTCAAACCACTGCACCATGCTGGTGCTTTTTCATTAGGAGACAGTACAGATACTGCAGAATATTAGTGCTTTTTTAACAACAACAATGAACAAATCCCTGTCGATTTGGGTGAAATAAGCAAGAGGTACATCACAAGTGAAGAATTATGCTCATATCATCAGCAACTCCAGAATATTGTAGCTATTTCACTGTTGAAACAGTTTCAATGATAGCATTCAGTTTTGGAAATGCTGAATCACTAATAAGAGCTACAGAGCACATGCAAAGTGCCCTTTCCTGAAATCACAACCTCATACCTAGGATAGGAAGAAACTGCTCCATGTATACGTTGCAGAATTCATTTGCCTATAAGCAAAGAAAAGGTATGTTGTTCTTTTGTGTACAGTAATGTCAGAGCAAACATTTAACTCAGTTGGTTTCTTGTCCAACGGTTCCATCGCAGTGAGATAGAAGTAGCTTCGATTAATGCAGAGGAAGCTTGAGTGAAAATAGCCAGGCATTCTCCATGACTATAACACTTGTTTGGTTGAATGCCCCCAATGTATGTTGACGGATAGGAAAACAAAATTCGGTAAACAATCTGTCATTCTAATGAGCTGGTTTTCAAATAAGCTTCCATGGATTTTATTGAAAGCCATATGCAAACAAGAATATTGCCTAAATGTTAAGTTGACAGTAATAGCACAAAAAGACAGGAATTATTATTGTCCTTTGCAAAATACTGCCACATTAGATCAGGAAACAAATATCATGGATCACTGTCTCATCAGCAGCACAAATCATTTATTAATCTTGTTCCATCCCCGCCCCCACCTACCCCAATCAGGAGTTTGCAGGTGCCTCCATGCAATACACAAGTATTTGTTTGTCTACTGTACTGTCAGTTGAGCTGTCAACAGCCTAAGTCTCTCTTCCTGGTTGTGTTATATAAATGTATATTCCCTAAACACTTCTAAATTCTAAGTAAACTACTTTAAAGTAGTTGGGGCACAAGAACATAAAACACACACACAAACTCAGTGGGATTTACTGTTCAGTTTACTGCTACAGTGAACTGGAAACAAGCACAATCAATACAACACACACAAACTTTCCCTTGCTCTTAACCCCACTGCAACTTCTCAACACCAAAATCTAATCTGGAGTGCCCTCCACTGCCAAAAACAAAACAAAACAAAACAAAACAAAACAAAACAAAAACCCTGCAGAGAAGATTTGGTGGGTGTAGAAGGGGATAAAAAGTGAAGAGGAATCTGTTCCATCGAGGAGTTCTGTTCTATTGGGAGATGGATTGGACTGGGCATGACCAACTAAGAGTTTTCCTTCTAGAGTTTGGAACAACATTTGTTGCACTACAGCCAGTATCTAGTTGTGAGTCACTCTGCAAGTGTACAAGACATTGATTGCACTTGTGGACAGTTAGTCTGGACTATGAACAAGGCGAGAATTTCCACTTGTTCAACTGGCTGAATAACTGGTTCCAGAACTGGTTGTTCTTGCCTAGGAACAAGGACAAGTGTATGACCAACTGCACAACTGGAAAAACCAACAGAAGTCTGTGGGTGCACTGTTTGCTTCTGCTAGCATTACCCTGGAGTTAGGCTTGGTAAAGTAAAAACGTTACCACAATAAACCCCGTAATTTGGACGATCTTAATAGAACTTACAATGGAGCAATGGTTGAATTTGAAGCATGCAACCAAACTGATCTTGTGTTCATTTATATATTCTGCAGAATTTCTTGGAATGAAAAACTTCAGAATGCATTTTATCTTTGAATAAAATGGAGACTGCCTCAAAGGAGTTCACACTGTTTGTGCATCCGGTCCAGTACTGTGTATCTTAATGGGAAGTGACTCTCTGGGATGTCAGGCAAAACTCTTTCCTATCAAATGCAACGTGATCCTTTTTAAATAGAGCTACCAGGAATTGAACTAGAGACCCTCTGCAAATGGTGGCAGCTGTTGGTTTCCATGTCAGCAGATCAGTAGACTCTGGGTTTTAGCTCAAAATTTAAAGGTGGTATTCAAAATGTTGAATCTATTCTGGGGATAGTGTTCAGCACCTTGCAAGCTCCTTTAAAATTCAGACTAAAACCCAGGGGGGCATGAAAGTCATCTACTACCCACGTTTTTACATGTTGAGAATATGCACTACTAAAACAATAGCCATTCATTTTCTAATGGAATCCTTCTGTCCAAGATGCTAGTTTTGAATGTTCACTGAAATGAACAAATATGAAGGAACTAGACAAGGTCCTGAATTGTCAAGATATATAATTGTATACTAAAGTTAGGATTGTCTATGCCATCATATTTCCCACTTTCATATACAGATGTGAAAGCCGGACAGTGAGTAAAGCTGATAGGAGGAAAATAAACTCCTTTGAAACGCGGTGCTGGAGAAGAGACCTATGGAAACCATGGGCTGCTAAAAGAGACAAAACAAATGGGTCCTAGAGCAAATCAGACCTGAACTCTCCCTAGAAGTCAAGATGACCAAACTGAGACTATTATACTTTGTCCATATCATGAGAAGATATGACTCACTAGAAAAGACAGTAATGTTTGGTAAGGTAGAAGGCAGCAGGTGAAGAGGAAGATCGCATTCCAGATGGATAGACTCAAGAAAGTCATCGCCATGAGTCTGAAAGACTTGAGCAGGCATCTGCTGAGGAGCCAGACTAAATGTGCAAACACCCACTGGGCAGCAGCACTAGTGGGGGGTGACACTGGTGGAGGATTTCTCTGAGACAACAGCAGTGGCACCATAGCTAATGCTTGTTAGTCCTGCACAGAGGGAGGCAAGGTAAACCTCTTTTTGAATATCTTTTACCATGAAATCCCTATGATGAGACAATCCAGAGAGACAGTGTCAAAAGATGACACTCTCAGGTCAGAAGTCACTCAAGCTGTTAGAATACAGCAGAGGATGACTACAAGTAGCCCTGTGGCTAATTATACAACTGGACTTGAGCCAAAATGATGTTCAGCTGTTGTCATGTTCAGAGGAAAGTCCGAAGCTGCACAACAGATATTATAGGAAAATGGAATGTGAGCAGCATGAATCAAGGTAACCTAAACACAGTAAAACAAGAAATGGAATGTACAGTCATCCCTTCACATTCGCGGGGGTTAGGGGCAGACAACCCCCGCGAATGTGAAAAAAACTGCGAATAAGAAATGAGCCTGCTGGCGAGTGGTTTTCCACCCCAGTCCCTTCCCAAGGCAGCGAGGAGCTTCCTAAGAAGCCCCTGGCTGCCTTGGGAAGGGAGTGGGGTGTAGCGCGAGCGTGCCAGCTGGTTCCCACCCACCCCCTTCCCAAGGCAGCGAGGAGCTTCCTGAGAAGCCCCTGGCTGCCTTGGGAAGGGAGTGGGGTGTTGAGCGGGGGGGGGGGCGCAGGCAGCTTTCCGCGAATGATCAAAACCGCAAATGTGAACGTCACGAATGTTGAGGGGCAACTGTATAAACATTGCAATAGTTGGGGTGAATGAGTTAAAGTAGACAGGAATGGGACATTCTGAGTCAGATAATTACACAGTGTTTTACCCAGGAAGAAAGAAGAAGAAATGGGGCGCTACTAACTAGGTAAGATTAAACAATTAACGTAACTATCATGTTAAAAAAAGCCTAACAAAAATAATTTAAACATGTTAAAAACACATTAAACAACTGAATAATTTACAAGTTGGATAATTTAAAAAGTTTAAACATTCTAAAATCCTGTATATGGCCAAATTAGGATGAAATCATTAGGCCCCAAAGATTTTAATAAGAAGTTAAGTTTTAACTTGGTTCCAGAATAAATCAGGCACTACTGATCAGGACTCTGAGGGCAGGGTATTTCACAACCATGGTGCAACAGGGGAAAAGACGCTGCCCGTGTCCTCTGGGGTACACAGAAGAGAGCCCTTCCAGTGGACCCCAGCTCTCAGGCAGGCATATATAGAGAGAAGTGTTCCTTAAATATCAAGGTCCCATGCCATTCATGTTCTTAGTATTCAAATGGTTCTCAATGGGTACCCTTTCCAAAGGCTAGACATTCTTTTTGCTTTAGTCCAGAGTGTTTTTTTTTTTTTAAAAAAGCACAATATAACACACTATGTGCAGGTAGGTGCATTCTGGACCTAAGGCATTTTCTAATGTTCAAAGCATGCAACGAGTACAGTTATATTCTGAGTAGTATAAATATACATGGGATAGTTTCTTCTGTTTTTTAAAAAAACTTTCAATTATTTGCACTTAATGAAATCAGAAGGAGATGAGGAGGGACCCTCAGTTTCATGTATTGTTACCTTCTCATTTAATGTTTTTAATTAATTTGCAAGCAGGGATCACCAGCATTGAGGCCATGATATTGAGAACACAGCTGCGCTGGGCAGGGCACGTTTCTAGGATGGAGGACCATCGCCTCCCAAAAATACTACTCTACGGTGAACTCGCCACGGGTCAGCGTAAGAGGGGCGCTCCAAAAAAGCGATACAAAGACTCCCTGAAACAACATCTCAGGCTTGGCCAAATTGATCACCAACAGTGGTCTGCCCTGGCCTCACATCGGGAGGCATGGAGACGCACTATCCACAATGCTGCAGCCTTATTTGAGAACTCACGACGAACAAGTCTTGAAGAGAAACGACAACGCAGAAAAAATCACAACCCCAAAACATCACCCAAGGAGACCTTCTGCTGTGCTTTTTGCAACCGGACTTGTCTATCTCGGATTGGCCTTTTTAGTCATCAGCGCGCTTGCAGAAAGCGCGGGATGAGTCCTTCCTGAATCTTCGTTTGCGAAGAAAAGCCAGAGATGATGTCATTCAATACCTAATGAAACAAAACAATAAAAAAACCCCAGCAGAACTGGAAGTTATAAAACAGAATAATAGAATCATAGCCCTGATAGACTGATAGTCCTGTTTAAGTATTTGAAGGGATGTCACGCTGAGGATGGAGTAGGCTTGTTTTCTGCTGCTCCAGAGACTGGAACACGGAGCAATGGATGCAAGCTCCAGGAACAGAGATTCCACCTCAACATTAGGAGGAATGTTTTGACAGTAAGAGCTGTTTGGCAGTGGAACACACTCCCTCAGAGTGTGGTGGGGTCTCCTCCTTCCTCCTTCCTCCTTCCTTTAAACAGAGGCTGGATTGCCATCTGTCAGGGATGCTTTGATCAAGATTTCCTGCACCTTGGCACCTATTTTGGTGAAGGGAGGGTCTCTGGAATGACCAATAAAGTCGTGGGACTTAGTGGAAGTGAAGGAGACCCACCTTGGGGCTGGCCTGAGGGATAATCCCCCACCTTAATCTGTGGGGCTTGGGTGGGGGACTTTTGGGTTGGTCTTCCAAATGCAGGCCAGCTGGGGAGCAACCCCAACATTGGGGTTCCTCTCGAGGGCTCAGGTGTTCGCCAGGGTAAGCTGGGGAGTAAGGTCTCGGATAAACCTACTGCCCCTGCTGCTCCCTCACTATGTTGCCTCCCCCACTGAAAATCTTGGAGGGATTTAAATAGGTAGGGTTAAATAAAGACCCATTTTATTCACCCCATTTCTTGTGTCTGGTCTCTTTATTTCCCTGAGTTGGTTAGCAATGTCACTTCGCATTCTTTCGTTACTGTTGTGCCCCTTTCAGTTAGTGGGAAAGCCCCATCAATACCTGCCAATATCACTATTGTTCCGCTGCTGCCCCTGGTGCAATAGGTCCCTTTGCTTCGGTCCAATCCCCTGCCATGCAGGAATACAAAATCAAAGCACTCCTAACAGATGGCCATTCAGCCTCTGTTTGAAAACCTCCAAAGAAGGAGACTTGTCCACACTGCAAGGCAGCCTGTTCCACTGTCAAGCAGCTTTTAACATCCTAACATTTAGGTAGAATCCCTTTTCCTGTAGTTTGATTCCATTGCTCCATGTCCTAGTCTCTGGAGCAGCAGGAAACAAGCTTGCTGCATCTTCAATATGACATCCTTTCAAATCTTTAAACATGGCTATCATGTAACCTTTCAACCTTCTCTTCTCCAGGCTAAACATGCCCAGCTCTCTAAGCCATTCCTCATAGGGCATGGCTTCTTGAACTTTCACCATTTTGGTTGCCCTCCTCTGGACACATTCCAGCTTCTCAATATCCTTCTTGAATTGTGGTGCCCAGAACTAATAATAATAATAATAATAATAATAATAATTTATTTCTATCCCGCCCCTCTGCAATGCAATCGGGGCGGCTTACAATATAAAAACTCCATAGTCCCAGTACCCTAGCCCACCCCCCCTTAAAATAATATTAAACTATAAAAGATTAAAAACTTACAGTAAATTAGAAAAACTAGACACAGTATTCCAAGTGACATTTGACCAAAGCAGAATAGAGTGGCACTATTACTTCCTTGATCTAGACACTATATAGTTGGCCCTCCACATTCAATGGGGTAGGTGCAGGACCCCTGCAAAAGTGGGAAAAGCGTGAATATCTCTAGGCTCCCCCAACCACATTTAACACATAAAAAGTATGATCTGCAGATTCAATCTAGTGTGGATCTCTTTGAGGTGGCAGGGTTCCTTCACAAGGTAGAATCGGACAGCTGGCAGGGCTTGCTGCCTAAGCCACTGCTTCCCTAAGACATTTTCATTAGGGGCTTATGAGCCTTGCCACATGTTTGTAGTCTCTCTCAGTCTTGCAAGGCTTGCAATCACTATTAAAAATGGCATAAAGCAGCAGTGGAGATGGCAACAAATAATCCACAAATACTCAAACCTGCAAAATTTAAACCCATAAAGGTGGGGGGCCAACAGTTCTCCTATTGATGTAGCCTAAAATCGCATTGGCTTTTTAAGCTGCTGCATTAGATTGCTGACTCGTGTTCAGCTTGTGGTCTACTAAGATTTGCTAAAGCAGCATTTCAGCAGGATAGTAATGAATTTGGCCAGTGCTTATCAGACAATGTCATGGCTATCCTCCTGGTGCTTGGCATTCTAGTTGTTACTGTTGTACCCCTTTCAATTAATGGGAAAACCCCATAAATACCTGCCAATATCACTATTGTTCTGCTACTGCCACGGGTGCAATAGGCCCCTTTGCTTCAGTTCAGTAGTCATGAGGGGGCCTGATTCTCCTCCTCTCTCCCTTTCTTCCCTCTACCACTCATTACTCCAACAGCACAGTGTCAGCCAGGTGTGATAATAAACATTTTACAACTGGTATGTTCCCATTTCCTTTAATAATGTGATTGCTGTGAGACACGAAGCTGATGTGATAATGTCCTAAGATTCCTAGATCCCTTTCACATGTACTGTTGTCAAGCCAGGTGTCACCCATCCTATATCTATGTATTTCATTTTTCCAGCCTAAGTGGAGTACCTTACATTTCTTCCTATTGAAATTCATTTTGTTTGTTTTGGCCAATCTGTTAAGGTCATTTTGAATTCTGATCCTTTCATCTGGGATATTAACTACCCCTCCTAATTTGGTGTCATCTGCAAACTTGATAAGCATGGCCTCTATTCCCTCATCCAAGTCACTGATAAAGATGTTGAATAGCACTGGGCCCAGGACAAAACTCTGTGACACCCCGCTAGTCACTTCCCTCCAGGATGAAGAGGAGCCATTGGTGACTAACCTTTGGGTTTGGTCAGTCAACCAATTACAAATCCACCTAACAGTTTCACTCTCTAGGCCACATGTTACTAATTTTTTTTGGAAGAATATCATGGGGGACGTTGCCAAAGGCCTTGTTGAAATCAAGATACACTATATCCACTATCTTCATGAAACTACAGATCATGGTCCAAGAAGCCAAATTATTCCTGGTGGCACCATCTGCAGAGCCAGTTGTTCACTTTCACATTCTCCTCTCCCTTCCTGGGCCATGTCCTTCAACTGGGAGGAGAGATGAACTGATAACCTATGCATCAAGGTCCTTCAGCTTCCTACCCAGAGCCTCGTAATCCCTTAAGATATGATATCCATAATTTCGAATAGAAATCCATCTCATTGCAGGGGAGAGGCCCTCTTATACTACACAATTATAGCACTGTGATTCCACTTTAACTGCTACAGCTGCATCCTATAGAATTTTATGGGGTTCATAGTTTGGTGAGGCACTAGAGTTCTCTGTCTGAGAATTAATATCACTTCCTAAATTGCAAATCTCAGCATTCTATAAGATGAAACCATAGCAGTTGAAGTGGAATCATTGTGCAAGGGTCTGGAAAATCTGACTCTCCAGATATTTTGGCCAACTTCTCCCACCAGTAAGGCTAATAGGAAGGGATTCTGGGAGCTGTAGTTCAAAACAATTGGATTGCCAAAGTTTCCCAAACTGCTGGAATAGAGGATGCCTTCAAATAAAGTACTACTAATGTAGGATACCTTGTCACCTTAGGAAACAGAGATACCTCCACTGAAGTAAACAAGAAAATCATTTCCCCAAGAATCACATATATCCATTGGAGCTCTTAAATGCACAAGCCAGTGCCTCAAAACGCAGCAAGAAAAAATTTGTTTAGCATTAACAATAAAGTACATTTGCTTTGAATTGTAATATTACATGCATGCTACTGCTTTTGGAAAATGGTTTGGCAATATGTTAACTAAAGCAAACTTTCACTAAAATAAAGCCTTTTGGTTTCCTCCCAAGGTTCTGACATTAAATATTTAAATTCATTCCAAAAAGTGGTTAGGGAGTCTGGTCTGTATGAACTTAGAGCTTAGCACTATGATAGAAGAGTCAAACAGCAATTAATCTAACAAGCTTTCATGCAAATTTAGGGACATTACCTAGAATCATTTACAAACGGGGAGCGGCTCTTAACTATTAGAGAGAAAATGAATCTTCCATGTTAAAAAGTAATTAATATGTGTAATTAGAGGTATGGTTTAATTGTGTCATCAAACACTATGCAGGCATGAATTTTGCAAATTCTTCACAACACCATTGTTTGAACGAGCACAACAGGTGATTTTATAATATAAATAACAGATATCCCAGGGCAGAAATATGACATGGTTCTTACTATAAGTGGAAGAGTCATTAAAATGTACTTATGCATATTGCATATTTGTTCATATATTTAGTACACATTAACTATATAAAAAAATCTAAATAATGTGAGGAAGAAGAGAAATACTAGATAACTAGCTGGACCCGGCGTACCATACGCCATTAAAAAACTCTGCCCCCTGCCACCACCCCCTCTGTTTGTTCTGCCCCCACCCCCTCCGTTTGTTCTGCCCCTCTGCCACCCCCTCTGCTTGTTCTGCCCCCTGCCACCCTCCTCTGTTTGTTCTGCTCCCTGCCACCACCCTCTGTTTGTTCTGCCCCCTGCCACCACCCTCTGTTTGTTCTGCCCCCTGCCACCCCCTCCATTTGTTCTGTCCCCTGCCACCCCCTCCATTTGTTCTACCCCCTGCCACCCACCTCCATTTTTTCTTCCCCCCGCCCCCTCCATTTGTTCTGCCCCCCTGCCACCCCCTCTCTATTTGTTCTGCCACCCTGCCACCCCCCCTCCACTTGTTCTGCCCCTTGGCCCCAACCCCCTGCACTCCAGTACACACCACATCCACCCCCATGGTACTCACTCTCCCTCTCTGGTGGCCATGTTTGGAATCTACATGGTCATGCCCCCAGTGTGCTGACTGGCTGCCCAACAGACCTGTGATTGGTTGGTCAGTTCCCTAAGCAGCCAATCAGCACACTGGAAACGGCAACATACCCAAGATAATTATATATATAGATCTTTGCCAATTGTTTTTCATCAGTCAGTGTTCCTTTGTTATTTGATTGGACATTCCATCTACATAATTTGAAAATAGAATTTTGAAGCCAAAGTTTAGAAGAGCAAGTTCAGATAATTTGATTAAAAAACAAACAAACAAACAAACCTCTGCTCAGACTGTAGCATATAAAATGGACAGATACATGTGTGTGTGTGTGTGTGTGTGTGTGTGGTGTGATATATATATATATATATATATATATATATATATAAAATTCCTCTTCTAAAAAAGGTTTTTTTTATAGTGCTTGCAGTGGTAGTTCTGCATGAGCAAAGAGGTTACATCTTCAACTTGATAGATTAATCTACATTGATTCAGTTCTGCTGTTGGATCTGGGTTGGGCAGTTGCTTCAGGTGAAGAGTCCAATTATAGCCCCTAAAGATCCATAACAAGCCACACTGCCCAAATTTGACCAAAAATGGAAACTGGAAGTGATCAGTCTACTGCTGGTTATGATTCTGGAGGGTTGGGTTAATGGGGGAGATTATTTCTTGCTAAGTCTGCCATACCTGGGTGCCTCCGAGTGATGAGCATTTAGGGCATGCTTCTATTTTTTTTTTTAAAATTATTATTATTATTATTATTTGTATGGAATGGGATGCTCCTCTGTCACAGAAATGAAGGAAGCTGTCTTGCTGCAAGTCAGACCCTATGGTCTGCTCTGAATGTCAGAAACTCTCCAGGGCTTCAGGCAGAAGTATTTCCCGTCACCTGCTAACCCAAAACTTGGTGCTAGGTTAGATGGGGCAGAGATGCAGGGACTGAACTTGAGACCGTCTACATGCAAAGCATGTGCTTTACCACTGAATTATGACAAGGCTTCCTGAAATGCTTTCCACATGGATCAATGACATGGATTCCTCATAGAACCATTTTAAGAAGAGTGATAGGCTCAGTTGTCCTTGCCTTTCTATGCTAGCAGCTTCTGCAAGTACTCCAGGCATTAAACTTCAAGTTGGCATTCCAATTTTATAATGTATTTCTCTTTCACCTTTATTCTACACTCAAGGGCAATAGCAACTCATCCCAGCTTTTTGATCTATTGCATTAACTCCTCATATACTTGCTGATTAGGTATTGCTCCCTCTTGTTGAGTATCAAATGAAAAAATGAAAAAAGAAAGAAAAGCTGGCCAAAAGAAAAGAAAGAAGAAAAGAAAAAGAAAAAAAGAAAACTCATAGCAAGGCTGGGACAGGAGGTTTGGCTGATGCCATAAATCAGAGAAAGAAACTGATAAATTAGCCAGAAGAGTTCTAGGAAAGCTTTGGTTATAAGCACCCTGTCACATATTTTTCTGAAGTTTTAGCCCATCCTAGTTGAACTTTTAAAAAACAAAGAGATTTTAAAATGAAATCACAAAACACAGAATATTTACTATAAACATAAACATGAGCAAAATCTCATACTTATTTGGGGCAAATCAACGCTGTGCTCAAATACAATTCCACAATGTATTAAAATCAAGTATTTTCTTTTCAATGAATGCATACATTTCCTAATGGCACCATTAAAGTCATAGAATTTTAGGAGTTGGTAGGGACAGCATGGGCCATCTAGTCCAATGCCCTGCCATTTAGGAGCACACAACTAAAGCAGTCTTGAAAGATGACCATCCAACTTCTGTTTAAAGCTCCCCAAAGATGGAGAGTGTGCAGTCCTCCAAGGTGGTGTATTCCACTCTGAAACACATTTTACAGTAAAGAAGTTCTTCCTAATGTTTAGGTGGAAGATTAAAATGAAGAGTTTCAAGTTTTCAATCTCTGTTGAATTTTTTGTTTGTGGAGTTCTTCCTGAGGATAGCCATCAGGTTATTGCCAATGGTGTCAACCTACGTCTCTCTCTTGAATGCCCTCTCCCCCAAAATCTGCTCGGGGGGGGGCTCACCTTACCAGAACTGGTGGCAATGCATATATGTGAGCAGAAAAATGGGAACTCCCCCTGGATAAGCAGAAGTCTATATTGTGTAACACTGGAAGTAGGTAATTGTAAGCTTATCTAAATGGGAATGCCTGTACATTTGAAAGCACCTTAAGGACTAACAATTGGAACTTTACAGGCATCTTAAAGACTAACAAGTTTCTTTTGCATAAGTTTTTTTGGGTTTTGTGAACTGCACTGGATGCAGTTTCCTCATGGAGTGGATTTGTCATTTGGGCAAAGCACAAAGCTTATTTTGGGGTGAGAAATCCCCAATTCCTTATTCATAAATGTGCCCTGAGGTAATAATCGCAAGTTTCTGTGTGTCCTGTTTCCCCAAATGTCAAAGGGAACTATTTCCTAGTCATGGAGATGTATGACATGGGAAAGTAGTCCAGAGCTTTTCTGAGATTTAAAGCCCTATAACTTGTATTCAAGCTGTTCATGCAGCTCTGGCCTAATTCCAAATGCTAATCCCAACTAGACTACACCTGTTGAATTAATAGAGCTTATTAAGAGTGACTTACTAAGTTTGCACTGATTCAGTGGCTCTACTCTAGCTGAGAATAAGAAGAGGATTTAGGCCTGTTTTGAACTTCTAGTTAAGGAAATAGAAACCAACAATGAATTTTAATCTCATCATACTCGCAGGATGGTTCAACATATAAAACTAGGTCAAATTGAGAGAATTTTCTATTAACATCTAGCCCAAACATATAAAAAGATGGATATAAATATGTAATTTCATAATGTAATCCTCCAAAGCATCTACAGTCATCCCACCCTATTTACAGTGGTTAGGGTAAAGGACCTACACAAAAGTGGAAAAACTATGAATATCTCTAGTCCCTCCCCAACCCGAACCCATATTTAGCACACACACACACACACACGTATGATCCTCAGATTCAACCACCACAGATTCAAAAGTACATTACACAATACACTTGAATCCAGTGGGGAGCACCCTTCTGCCTTCAAAGCAGCAGGGTTCCTTCGCAAGGCAAATGCAGGCAGCTGGCAGGGTTTGCCACTACCTCTGTCTGGGGATTATGCTGCCTACACCATTTTTAGTAGAGACTTACAAGCCTCACCATGCAATCACAGTCTCTCACAGTCTCACAAGGCTTGCAGAGAAACTACGAATGTGAGGAGAAACAACAGAAAACAACAGAGACCACAGAAAATAATCCGTAAATAATCAAATACGTGAAAGATAGAAGTGGGAATGTGAAGGAATGACTGTATTAACTTCAAAGAAAGGATTTAACAGGAGTCTCATTTTGGTGGATTTTGCTCAGCTCCTTATCCTCTACATTTTGGTCCAATAAAAAGTATGTAGCAATTTTGATTCTTTATCATCTGTTGTGTGCCTTCATGTCACTTCTGACTTACGGTGACCCTAAGGCAAACCGATTATGGCATTTTCTTGTCAAGATTTGTTCAGAGGGGGTTTGGTTTTTCCTTCCTCTGAGGGTGAGAGAGTGTGAGTGTGCAAGGCAAATTCACAGCAAAGCTTGAAAAGTTTCTAGAGAGCAATTCCCATAATCCCCAGACAGCATGGCAAGTGGCCCTGCTGGCTTGGGACTTTGAGAAATAGTCCAAATAATAACTTTTCCAAGCTCTAGTTGAAAAGTAGTATCTAGCTAATAATCACCCAATAAGACCTTCACTTCTAAGTGAAAATTTTAAACTCTCATTTACAAACTCTCATTTGTAATTGGGTGACTGACCGAACCCAAAGGGTAGTCACCAATGGCTCCTCTTCATCTTGGAGAGAAATGACTAGTGGGGTGCCACAGGGTTCTGTTCTGGCCCCAGTGCTATTCAACATCTTTATCAATGACTTTGATGAGGGAATAGAGGGTGTGCTTATCAAGTTTGCAGATGACACCAAATTAGGAGGGGTAGCTAATACCCCAGAGGACAGGATCAGAATCCAAAATGACCTCAACAGATTAGAAAGCAGGGCCAATATTAACAAAATGAATTTCAACAGGGAGAAATGTAGGATACTAAACTTGGGCAGTAAAAATGAAATGTATAGATATAGGATGGGTGATACCTGGCTTGATGGCAGTACATGCAAAAGGGATCTAGGAGTCTTAGTGGACCACAAACTGAACACGAGTCAACAGTGTAATGCAGCAGCCAACGCAAAAAGTTCTAGGCTGAATTAATAGGAGTACAGCTGTCCCTTCACATTCACTGGAGTTTGGTTCCAGGACCCCCCCCCCTTGAATACCCAAATCCGTGAATATTCAAGTCCCATTATATGCAATGGCATAGCAAAATGGTGTTCCTTATATAAGATGGCAAAATCAAGGTTTTCTTTTTGGATTATTATTTTTTAAAGAATATTTTCAAGCCGTGAATACTTAAAACTGTGAATGCCAAATCCGTGAATGTGGAGGGACAACTGTATAGTGTCTAGATCAAGGGAAGTAATAGTGCCACTCTATTCTGCTTTGGTCAGACCTCACCTGGAATACTGTGTCCAGTTCTGGGCACCACAATTCAGGAAGGATATTGAGAAGCTGGAACATGTCCAGAGCAGGGCAACCAGGATGGTGGGAGGTGTGGAAGCCATGCCCTATGAGGAACGGCTTAGGGAGCTGGGCATGTTTAGTCTGGAGAAGAGAAGGCTGAGAGGTGACATGATAGCCATGTTTAAATATTTGAAGTGATGTCATACTGAGGATGGGGCAAGCTTATTTTCTCCTGCTCCAGAGACTAGGGCATGGAGCAACGGGTTCAAACTACAGGAAAAGAGCTTCCATCTAAACATTAGGAAGAACTTCCTGACAGTAAGAGCTGTTCAGAAGTGGAATACACTGCCTAGTAGTGTGGTGGAATCTCCTTCTTTGGAGGTTTTTAAACAGAGGCTGGATGTCCATCTGTCAGGAATTATTTGATTTTCTATTCTGCACGGCAATGGGTTGGACTGGATGGCCCTTGTGTTCTCTTCCAACTCTATGATTTTATGAAACCATAGTTGCCACTCTCCTAAATGGACACACCACTACACTATGCTGGCTCTCAAAAATATCCTATCAAATGTTAATTACATGGAATGTGTGTGTCTGTCTGTGTGTGTGTGTGTTTAAAAAACAATTTCACATAACAGTACGATAAGGCAGTTTTGTGCCCTTTCTATAAGTGAAGACTAGAGATTCTTAGACCTAGATGAAGCATTCCCTAATTTTTTAATTTAAACTAATAGCTTTTAAAGAAAAGAATGAATCCCTTGCTGCACCTCACAGGTGTAGTTTTTACCTGAGAAATGCTCGCTCGCCTGTGGCAAGAATGCTTGAATGCTTTCTGAACAGCAAAAGGAAAGGTGGGAGGGGTGGTAAGTTGATTTCTATGGTTCTCTTCAGTAAACTGAGCTGCGGAAAAGGTTGCTCGAAAGCTGGCCTGCTGTGCCTGTTGATGCTTTATTAGTTATCAACAACTAGCTGGAACTGACAAAGAGGGGCAGTCAAGTGTGCTGCTTCTCAATCTTTGTCCTCTCATTGACTGAACAACAGTAGGCCTCTTGTCAAGTGGTGCCACAAACAGAAGAAAAGGGACTTGGGCTGGTTTCAGATGAGCAACTGGGCGTGCGCCAGTTTTGTTCATGAACAGTTGCAAGCATGTTCCTGCAAAGCAGGATGTGATCAAACTATTTCAAGAGCTGGAAAACCAGGTTTGCTTGCCAATTACGTTACTGCTTCAGTGCCGACTATTAAATAGACAGTGCCACACCAGCCATGAAACAATTGTTTGTCTTTAACAACAAATTCAAATTCTACCTCTTTGGCCTTTGGGCCAGACCATAAGATAATTACAGCTATAAAGGCAGAATAAAAATTCACACCCAGCTGAGAGTGTTTAGAATCCCCTTGCAAGTAAAAAATAGCCATTTCTCCCCCCCCCACTCCAAAACCTTTAAGAGAAAACCAGCCACCCTTTCCTGAGTTACTGAGTTTTGGCTGCCAAGCCTCTCATGTTAAACATTCCTGTTGAAAAGGTGTAAATGGCAAAGGGCCAGGAGCTACTCTGAGATATTTCATCATACTGCCCACTACTGGTGCATATATTTATTAATCATCTTTAAGGAGAGGTAAAAAGATTGCTATTCAATATGTTTCATTGCTCATCAAAACAGAAACAACAAGATATGGAACCAGCAACCAAATGCTGCATGGGGCTTGTGCAGCCCATCATGCTGTACTCCAGGATACATTAATACCACCCTCCTATTGAGTTTTCTTTTCAGCTTTTCAAGAATCAGTAATCCTTGCATGACCACCAGACACACTCAGGTCTTGCCAGAGTGTGTTCGAGGGGCCTTTCACAACATACAATTACAGCACAATGGTTCTACTTTAACTGCCGTAGTACAAAATGGGGTTTGTAGTTTGCTGAGACACTAGAGCTCTCTGGTTAAGAATTCTAAATACTTCTTTTTAAACTTCAGATTCCAGGATTCCGGAGTATGTTGCTATAGCAGTTAAAGTGGAATCATACTGCTATAATTACGTAATGTGAAAGGCCCCTGAGTTTCCTCACTTCCAATTTTTCATTTATTCATTCTTTAATACAATTTAATTTGTATCCTGCCTTTTTCCCAGTGTGGGATTCAAGGCAGGAGTCAAGATATTTTGTACCTCACAAATCTTGGGGTTCCTCATGTATGTTGGTACCTCCTTTTGTGTGTGGATGCCTGAACACTAGAAACCAAGGGAATTGAGTTCAGGAGAATATGAAAATGATAAATAAAATCTATTTGATAGTCCCTAATTGCTGAATGGTAAACCAAATTTTTGTAAACCACTTTGATTTAATGGTCTCAATCAGGAGTAAGCAACTATAGCCAGATGTTTTTGGCCTACTATTCCCATCCGTCTTAAGCAGCATAACCAGTGCTGAGGAATTATGGGATTTCTGGGCCAAAAACAGCTGGAGGACCACAGTTGTCCACCCCAGCCTAAATCCAATTGGTAGTCACAATTAGAGTAACTCATTAAATCCATAGGATTTGCAGAATTAATGGAATGGGTTAAATCTAGTTGTGATTAGCAATTGGATTTAGGCCAATTGATCTATTTGGGACTAACAAATACATTCATGCCAATGAGTCTACTCTAGTTGGGACTAGCTGGTGGATTTAAGACAATGAAACTTCTGACCCACAACCCACACATGTAAAAAAGTTTCTTCGTTCATGAAATTTCTCTGTTTTCTCTCAAGTGTATCATTTTCACTGCCAAGAGAATAATCATACTACAGCTTCCACAGGATAACACAGTATCTCTTTGCTAACAAATATATCTTGGCAGTTGAAAGTGAATGGCTGAGAGGTTTGCTTCTTCTTTTGGAGGGCCAAAAGGGTAAAAGGGAGGCTGCTGTCAATGTTTAGCTATACTTTAATTGTTTGTTTTCTTTTATTCACTTGAAAATACATACGAAAGTAGTATCAAATATTTGAGTTTAGACCATTTTATTTGTTTTTGCACATAGAAAAAGGAGTTTGCATATTTGCTCAGCAATCTAGTGAATGATTTCAGTTTGTATACACATGTGCCATTCAGCCCAGTGAAGATAATGCTCATCATTCCATTAAGACAATGTGCTCGTAACAGCCACATACACACAAATCAGGGTCTCAGTTAGAACTTTCACAATCCTTTCACCCCCCAAGAATTCATACGTTGTTCTAATTTTGCCAGCAGAGCAAAGTTTGAGGGAAATTCTAATTTAAAACTATGCCACTGCATAGCTGCAGGTTTATCACAGGCTAATTAAAACTTAATGGGTATTATATAATAATGTGATGTCAAATAACATCTGAATGATTAATCCAATAACAGGCTAGGCTGTAACCATACTTCACAGAAGACATACAATTTATTACTATACAGCTACTACAAAACCATATTAAACATGGTCAGGTCAAACCAACTAAAGCTAAAACTCTATAACTTCTATATACTCTCCCCCATTTTAAAATTGTCTACTTGATACCAGAGGGAACTGAACACACGGGTATAATATCAACTACAGAGATGTAGCCTTTATGATACAATCCTATCCCTGGTATGACAACATATGGTTTTCAACTGTCACTGGAGTATCACATCACCAGCGCAAGTTGGAAAAGAGCTTGGAAAAGTTACTTTTTAGTAACATTGCATCTTCCCGAATCCCCAGCCACCATGGATTGAGAGGGTAATCCAAGAAGTAACTTTTCCAAGCTCTGAGGTGCAATCAATAGTAAATAATTCAGGGGCCATCCCCCCACAGAACAAATTACTTAATACATTGATACATAGCAAATAGGAAATACAATTAGGATTCAAAATGGGAGCGACATTTTTAATAACCTACACTAACCTTTCAGAGAAGGCACTCTTTGGGGGACGATCATCAGTGCACTTTCACCCTTGCAGTGTTTCCAATTGTGTATTATATGGTCTCAGATGGTAGGGGTTATGGGCCAGAATAGACTATACAATTGTCCCTTTATATTTGCTGGGGTTTGGTTCCAGGACACCCCCCCCCCCCCGTGGTTACCAAAATCCATGAATACTCAAGTCCCATTATATGCAGTGGCATAGCAAAATGGTGTCCCTTATATAAGATGGCAAAATCAAGGTTTGCTTTTTGGATTATTATTTTTTAAAGAATATTTTCAAGCCGTGAATACTTAAATCCGTGGATACCAAATCTGTAGATACAGAGGGATAACTGTACCTGTCCCGCAATTGTGTTCCATACATTTCATGGAAAGCAAAACCACACACCTTTTCTCCCCATCCATCTGATCTGCTTGCTCCACCTACCATGTGAACAGATGTCTGTGTGTGAGCAACATTGGAATTGGTGCAGCTTGCATAAAACCAAACTCAGAGGCCCATTCTGCATGGTTGATATTTCAGATAAAACCTACGAATCAGCCATGCAAACTGGGCCTGCATACATAGATGGTATTTCAGTCCTGCATTCCTGGGTAGGGTGGAACAGATGGCATGCACTCACTTCTCCATCACATATTTGGGACATATCCAGGAACTGATATCATCTGGCCTGACAGTAAGAGAGATATTTATAATGTAGAAAAGTCTTTGTCACATAGTTTCTGTTATTCAGCTTCCTCTAAGTCTGCACTACAATGCTTAACTTTCTGTAGTTAGCTATCATCTGACCACACTTTCTGAACAACCAAACAGTACATATACGATCTATCTTTGGTCCAGTTAGCCTGATGAATCTTTGTTTAAAAAAAAAAAAAAAAGGAACTTCCTGCCCTTCATGAATGGGATTATGTTGTTTTATCTCTGGATGAAAATAAAAAAGAAAGCTTCTTTTGCTTTAAATGGAATGATCCACAGTTCACATCTACCCAACACAATGGCAGCAGCACAGTGAAGGATACTGGACAGCTCAATCCAACCTTCCCCTCTAGGTTGTATCTAGAGTAGTGTTTCTCAACCAGGGTTCCCTGGGGGGGGGGTCACTAGAGGTTCCCTGAGAGATGTGATTTCTAAACATTTTTCTAGATGTAGATATAATAATTTTTAGGCAGGTGTTCCCTGAGACCTGAAAATTATTTCAAGGGTCCCTCCAGGGTAAAAAGGTTGAAAAAGGCTGATCTAGAGGCTTTGGATTACAATTCGTATCTGATTATGAGGATGATGGAAGCTATATGCCATTGATTTTTTTTAATTATTGTATTTTTTTAATCTTTTCTAATTTAATATTATTTTAAGGGGTGGGTGGGGTAGGGTATTGATGTAATTATGGTATTTTATACTGTAAGCTGCCCCAATTGCGTTGCAGACGGGCGGGATAGAAATAAATTTTGTTGTTGTTGTTGTTGTTGTTATTGTTGTTGTTGTCCAGTACACCTGGTGGCTGCCTGGTTGGGGAAGGCTGCTCATTCCTTTCCTTAGGCAAGAGAAGAATCTGCTTTTTATTCAATTAGTAGGTCAGCTATGGGGCAGTGTTGATCAAAAGTAACTAAGAAGTATTACATAGTAAATTCTTTAAACAGTTAAGGAGTAAATGGAAGTAAACTAATCTGTATATACATCTGTTGTGAGCGGGGAGGACAGGATATTATTAATACTGTAATAGTTAAATTCTGAAAGATCTGATGTAATAAATTTGTTATAAATTTGGCACTGTACCACTGAAAAGTCCATAAAAATGCATTTCACTCTTAAATATAACATACACAAAGTAGAGCAGTACTGCTTGGAATCAAATATTTGGAGTGCAGTATACTTAAGATTAAAGTGGCATTTGTGGTCTGCACCATCTCCTTGAAACGCCCAATGTGCTACACTGAGAGAGGCATAAATAGATGCCAGGAGGACAGAGCCAAGAAAATGCTCTGGATGAATGGCCTTTTATTAAGATTTTGCTCAATATTTTGGACACTGACTTTCAACTCAAAAGAAACCCACAATTTGAACCCACAGTTCAGAGCCAAAGTTGCTCAAGACCGGTTTGTCAGGTGCATTTACCAAATCCTGCTGGAAAGCACATTGTGACAGAAATGCTGAACAAATCAAACCTGCCACAAGCCAAATATAAAAATCCCCTCTTCTTCTGTTGGCATCTTTTCTTTTACCCTCAGACCTCTGCATTTTAAAAAAAAAGGTATGAAAAAAGATTTTAAGAAGAGTCTACAGTTGGTATTTCCCAGCTGCAAATCTATCTGCAATGAATTATAAATATATTCAAACTTGCAAACTAGATGGACAGAAATAAAATAATAATCTTCATTTTGAAGCACTGAGCTAAGATATAATCCACCTTAGCAGTGAGTCACAAGTTTTGATTCAAAATTTAAAAACAAGCTTAGATCAAAAGATCTGTGAATATGGCTGCTGATTTTCTTTCTATAATAGTAACAACAACCTTGTGAAACAGTGGCACTGGTGGTGGACACCCATTAGTAATGGCTCAGTACTGCTTTAGATAGCAATAAAGTTGTTCTGAGCAATCTTGTGTCCTCCATGTCTGCAACTGCTATTCCACTGAAGAGAGGCACCTCCCTTCATTCCAACTGCCACTGGTGTGGCCTCCGAGGGACAGTAGAGCAGCCAGCATCAGCTGAACTTTATCCCCTCTCCCACTGAAATTCCCTTTCCCCTTGTGTGTCCTCTCTTTTTAGACTGTAGCTCTGAAGGCAGGGAACTGTCAAATCAATGATTTGTAAACCAACCTGGGATACTTTTTTGGCTGAAGAGCGGGGTATAAATATTGCAAATAAATAAATAAATAAATACCCATCTCCTCTGAGATAGATGACATGTTCCTCCATATAGTCAACATGTCCTCTATCCTTTCCAATGTTCCCACTTTAAACCAGTGCTTCTGTCTCTAACTCACCAGTTCAAGTTACACAGGCTTTCTGTCCAAACCAGATTCCAAGGTGATATATTTCAAAAGTGCTTGTTCATGGCCAGCTATCACACACCACAGCTCATAATCCTCATTATCTCTCTTCCCTATGGGAAACACTTGAACTCCCACTAACCTGAGAAATACCCTAAAACAAGACCTTAGATTCAGAGGGTGTTGGTTAATTTGCATAGCCTGTCCCTTCCTCCTGTAATCCTCAGTGCCTCTGAAAACCTGAGCTAGACCTTTTGAGACAACATGGGATACTATTTATTTATTCATTTCATTTGTATGCCACCTTTCTCCCAAAATAGGACCCAAGGCACCCTCCATAGAACAACATATTAAAAATACAATCTATATAATTAAATTTTATAAAATTAGTTTAACACATATAAAATCTAAAACACACTGGATAAAACAAGTTCTGCTGCTTGTATGTCCAAAGCCTGCTTGAAAAGAAAAGTTTTTGTCTGCCAGCAGAAAGAAATCAGGGAGGGGGCCAGCCTAGCCTCCCATGGAAGGGAGTTCCAGAGGGTGGGAGCAGGCACTGAGAAGGCTCTCTCTCTTGAGTCCTCACCAAGATGGTTATCTCCCCTTCCACTTCTGTGGCCCTCCACTGGACCATCAGCCCTTCTGCAAATGGAAGGAGCCCTAATGCATAGGAAAGGGCTACTAAAACACTAAGCTTATGTGTCCCTGTAACCTTCTAGCACCACTTCTGGACAGCACAGTAGGGTGATCCTATTCCCCTATATGCCCCATAAAAAGAACATAGAATCTGAACTGTGTATCCACCATGGCTGAGGTGTCTTTATCTATTCCACATTAGAATGAAATGGAGTGAGTCATAGGTCCTCTTTAGTAAACCAGCTTGGCAAGGCATGGGCTGCTTGTGGACCACGGAGGGGTTATCCCTACCACTCTGAGATGGGGCACTCTAATACCTGTTTGGGCCATAATCTGTTATCGGATGGGTGCCTTTAGCTTGTAGATTCAAATTTAGATTGTGATATTCTATAAACTGTAACAGTTCAGTCCTCTGCATCTCTATTGAAAAGCAAGTTCCATTGAATCCAATAAGGCTTACTCATGTGAAAATGGCTGTAGGATTGCAGTGTAAGCCTCTCAACATTTACATTCAAGCCTAGCCATTCTTTCATAACAACTTGTGTTTATACATTTTTTTCTACATACACAGTTCTGGCTTCCTTAGCTTCAGCTGGCATTACACTTTTCATACTAAATTTCATTTCATTTCTTAAAATGTCCCACTCTCAACTTATTAAGGTAATCTTGGGTTTTTATGTCAGATCTGGGTTGGAAACTTCCATTTTCCTCAGTTTTTTTATATCATGTAAAGTACTTTTTTTCTTAATAATTTCATAGATTGCTTGGAGAAGTGGCTTGGAAGTATGAATTAGTCCTTTTATATATTATTCTTATTTCACTGCAATAAGTTTTTAGGATAACAGTGCCCAAAAAAGTCTTCTAAAAAGCTAAAATTTTTATACAAGAAAGCCATTCATTCTTCCAGCAGTGACAAAAAAAGGGGTGAATGGATATCTGCCAATGAATTCTTCATAAAATGATGTGGACTTACTTGAGCCAATGCAGCATCTCGTTCTTCAATCACTGCATTCATCTCTTCAGCTGTTATTTTCTTTTTTCGTTCCTGGATCCTGTATATTCGGTCGACAATTACAGCTCCACTCCTACATATTGCCATCCCGGTGTCTGCATTGTTTACTCTGTTCAGTAATTCCTGTAATGTCTACCAACAGCATTATATGTTAGTCAGACAAGAAGTTTTAATATATTTTATTTAATATAGGGTTTTAATTAATAGGCACATGTGAATTGTAAATTGACTGAGTGAAGTTATTGAATTTTCATATTGCAGCAAAGATGTACATTATTAGTGTGTCAATTCTTCTTTTTCCCACATCTTAGTTCCTGAAACCCACTCAATTGAAATTAAGCCTCTAAGATATAAGACTGACATCAAGAAATCTCCTCAGAGAATGGCTTACCATGTCATTTTCTTCAGGGTTAATATTTTCTAGCCTAGGAAAAAAGGGACACAGAAAGCCTGATCAGTAGCATTTCCTTAGTGCACCAAAATGAGTTCGCTTTTTAAATCTTTAGAACCTCAAGTAATTTCATTCTACTAGTCTTTAGAGTCAACCATGACACTGAACATATTAAAGTGCCACCTGCTCGATTCCATCTTTCAATAATGCACCATATCTTCAGTACTGACTTCAGAATGTTAAGTTATTAATGTTTACTGCTATATATGACTACAAGGATCAATTGTTCATATGTGCTTAGATGAAGAAAGTTCCCTAGCGGCAGAAGCACAGATTTATTTATTTATTTATTTATTTATTTATTTCTAGACCTACGACTTTCATCAGAAATTGTATATTTTAATTCCATTTTCCCAAATCCATAAAAAACAGAAGCCAAATAAAACACTGGCTTTCCAACCCTAAAATGTATTTATCTGGAAGTTTAGTCTCACAGCCATTAATGGAATTGTTCCTTCCAGGTAAGTTTGCTTAGCATTTCAGTCTTATGTTCATGGAATGTGAGATAAGGTTGGCTTTCCAAATGTGTAACATTTCAGAGTTCTGAACAGAAGGTCAGAAAATTAGGTAGAACTTTATTTGAAAAGCTTCAACACAATTGAGGGGTGTGCATAAAGGCAAGCCAGTGGTTTTCCCTCTTAGTCAGTTCTTAAATATACATAAAGGATTTTACAGAAAGTTGCTGTTAGTAGGTTTACAGCTCTGTCAAAATTGTTCTGCAGATTACATGTTAATAAAAAGATGTACAGCTATCAGGTTCATTAGCAAAAGCAGCAATGGAATTAGCTGTAGGAATAAACGTCGCGATACAGAACTGCTGACAAAAATAGTTTTAAAATGTCTACTAGTCTTTTTGGAAGATCAAATCCTACTAATAAATAAAGGCAACTAATGATCTCATTGCCAGTCATGGGATTAGTTGCCATATCTCAAGCTGTGTCTGTGGGTTTATAAACTGCGTAGCTCCATTTAGCTTTTTTAAAACATTGCAGCTCTTCTCACTGAAATTGAAAACGTTGCAAGACATCGTATTCTAGTTGCTGGGGCATTTTTTTCAGAAGCGTCAATATATGAGTGACCATTTCAACACAACACTTGGGACCCTGCTTTACTGTAAGGTTCAAGGAATCACTACAAATAGCCCCAAAAGAATGGTACATGGAGGTGACAACAACTGGCAAAATCCAAAGTGCTATATCAGAAGAAGGCACACTTTTTTAGAGTAATCTGGAAGAGCCTTCAGTCTTTTTACAATTAAGCCAGTGTGGTGTAGTGGTCTGAGTGTTGGACTATGACTCTGGAGACCAAGGTTCGAATCTTCACTTGGCCATGTGACTGGGTGACCTTGGGCAAGTCATACTCTCTTAGCCTCAGAGGAGGGCAAAGGCAAACTTCATCTGAACAAGTCTTGTCAAGAAAACCCCATGATAGGTTCGCCTTAGGGTTGCCATAAGTCGGAAATGACTTGAAGGCACACAATAATAACTAAATCTAACTGCTGCTCTCAGCTAGAGGAGACCTACTGGACAGATTGCTGAATAAGTCAACACATATGTAAACCTGTTTGACTCAATGAATCTACACCAGTTGGCAGTAGTAGTTAGATTTAGACTTCTATTTTCTGAGTCTACCTGAAGCTTCAATACTTTCAGCACAAATGACAGAAGGAGTTTATGCAAAGCATGTGTCAATATAACAAGTGACGAATGGCATGACAGATGTTAGTAAAGCACCACCAAAGCTGGGGAACTTCTTTGGACTCCAACTTCCACCAGTCCATGCCAGTTTGGCCAGGGGTAAGGAATATTAGCAGTTGTGGTTAATCAACATCTGGATATCCACCATCCAGATGTTAATGTATATATCTATATCTATCTATCTATCTATATATATATATATATAGAGAGAGAGAGAGAATAAATACTGTTGCATCATAGCAAATGTGGGGAGCGGAAGTATATTTGAAAGGGTTTTTTTAATGAGAGAAAAGCATCTATTGGCATCAAAATAATAGATTGATTTTCTGTACTGTGTAACTTTTGACTGACAACTTTTTAGCCCAAGCTCTGGACTGTAGTATGAAATGTCACACTTCCCTGATTTATTCCTGATTAAAATCAATCCTGGTTCCTCACCCTCACCTGCCCCTATCCATAGTCATTTGCCTTTTTTTCTTTCTCAGGAGCAAAACAGTGACTGTAAATCAATAACAAAAACCACAACAAATAAAGCCAATGGCCTAACCAAGACTCTTGTTACCCATGTAGCAAACAGGCTATCCCCCTTCATATTTGATACTTGGGGTAATGACAGGAATGGGAACAAGAATATGAAAACAAGAATATGAAATATTAAGATACCCAATAGGTCACTCTCTTCATGTGGTTTTTTCTCTCACCCTGCCATCATGATATTTCACTCATCCTAAGCTCAGAAACACATCATAGCTAGGAAAGTACCAAATCCTCCCTTCCTTCTCACAGAGGCTCTTCTACACTACACAGTTATAGCACTATAATTCCCTTGTAACTGCCATAGCAGCATCCTATGAAATCCTGGAGTTTGTAGTTTGAAGAGACACTTGAGTCCTCTTGTTGAGAAATCTCCTCCTTAAACCACAAATCCAGGATTCCATAGAGTGTTGTCATGGCAATTGAACTGGGATCACAGCATTGTAGATGTGCAGTGTGAATGGGCTCCTGGTACAGGCTATACTTTTGTACCCGGTACAGGCTATACTCTTAACTATAGTTTAGGCAAAGTGGACTTAAGTGCATTTAAAAGGATCTATGTGTATGGCCTAAATCCAGCTCTGTGCTGCTACTACAGTGCCAGTGTAATTGAATCGTCTTTACTTCCTTGCTACAGTCCTTGGCACCACCTGAAAATCCAAGTATAGAGGTATACTGGAGGTTGTAGTGAGGAGAGCAGATCACACCCCCTCTTGATTCTACTGAGGGAAGCAGTTTTCTCAGCAGATATTTCCCACTGGATTTAGGCCTGCAACTGAAGTAAATCAATGATATTTGTCCCCAAGGCTGGTAAGATGTGCAGACACTATAGAGAAAAATCTGAAATAATCAGTAAACGAAAAATGTCTTTGTGTGTGTGGATGTGCGTATTGGACACAACTGCATTCTTACCCAAGATAGGCCCCTTAAACAAAAAAATATTGCAGGATATATACACACATTTCAAAAGATTGTTCCAATGATTTTATTCGTTTCCATGCATCATCTCTCTCTTCATTGGCCAACTTCAGTCTAGCCATGATGGCATCATCATGTTCCTGTTGTGCGGAATGAACTTCCTGTACCAAACCTGCAATATACCAAGAATTTTTTAATGTGTGAGTATGATGAAGGCAGAGATTTTGTGTCAGAATTGTCAGACCTGCTTGAAAGCAAGAGAAATCATCCTGTACCACAGAGGAAACTTTCCACATCAACAGATCTCCATTTCAGAAAGTTGTGTTCAGAAAGTCATAGTTGTGTTACTGTTGTAATAGTTTCCATATGGATAGGCAGGTTAGTTTGGATCAAATTTAATTTTTCCTGATTAAGTGTACTCATCCCTGGATATAATCCTGAGAGGTTCTTTAGGCATGTCTAAAGATTCAAAGCATCCAATTAAATATGATTGTTCTCTGTAATGAGATATGGCATCATTTCTAATTGTCAAACTAGACATTAGGCTGCTACCTAAGCACGTAGGAAAAGCCATGTTATATCAATCAAAATCATCTATCTTTTGACATTTCATACTTATAGTACTTGAACAGACATGTAAGAAAAGACCACAGGAGGGTAAAAGCACAACAGCATCTTTCTGCTGATACTTCCTACCACTGGTATTCAAAGGTTGCTGCATCCCACCCATCTCTACCCACCTAACAACTGAGATAACATGAAATATTATTTAACAGATTTTACACACATAATAATAATAATAATAATAATAATAATAATGGCTCACTTTGTTTCTTTGGAAACTTCCTTACCTTCTCTCTTTAAACATTTCAGTCCCACCCCTTTCATTTGAATTGGGGCCATTGTTCCATGACCAAAGTTCTATTCATGGACTTGGGCACTCTCAGGATTGGCCCCTTATTCTTTTTGGAAACATCTGTGCTCTCTGGAGATAAGTTTTGTAGCCCTGGATGACCTTTAAGAACAGTGTGGGAGGGGGTGCAGGGCTTGTGTGAGAGGAAAATGGCAAGGATCAGCTTCCTCCATAACTGTTTACAAATGCCTCCAGTGTATTGAAGCTTTTCTATAAATCAAAGGACTGCTTCCTCTTGAGGAAGAACATCTTTGAAACTAATCCCATTTGGTTTTTAAACTAAGCTAAGCACGTTATAGTTTGCACAAACTACAGCTTGCCCCATTTGGAGGTAACATCAAATTACCATTTCTTGTGAAATCAAAAGTCAGAGGTCATACGGGGCACTTGGGAATGGAGCAGTATTTGGTCATATAATGCCAAACTACATCTTGAATGACACAATATTTCCTCCAAGGTATGGTGATAAGGCAAGACAATGACAGTTTGAGACCAAGTCTACTGTGAGACAATTCTGGGTTTTTGTCTACTCAGATAGGAGTCATGATGCCCAAATGAAAGGAAGTGTGGAATTCAGTGCTAAGAAATCTTAACAGGTTTGAGATCTAAATGAAACAGACCAGATTACTGAACACATGTCCAATGATCCTAGCAACTACATGGTCAAAGGAACTGCCTTTTTCTGAATAACTTGCAAATAACTTAATGCAAAATGATGTACTACCATTCAATCAGGGCAAGGCAGCTGCTTCAGACAGTGGTTTTTTGGATGGCACAAAAAAGGAAGCAAATTATCATATAATGTCTATTTTTATACTACCAGAAATATGGGAAAGTATCTGAGAGATCTTCAGCCAAAATAACTTGGCTGGCTTTAGGTATTAAGCAACTTAAATTGGGTGGGTAGGCATCATTTGCAATTCTAGCCCAGGAAGCAAAAGGTCTTGGGCTGAACTTAATAATAGGTATTTCCTACCTGTGGTTGAGTAGACACCCTTGTTTTTACTTAGTCCAATGAACAGCTTTGGATCAAACAGTTTCTTATTCACATGAATCCCAAGCTTCCTGTATAGTCTGTTTGACCTCAGTTTGCCCGCTGGCAAGGACTTCCAGGACTCTTGCTCCAAAGTCACCTCTGAGATTTCCTGGAACACCTGGGTTTATCTTGGCAACACTGTTTCAACCAAGTCTAGTGTGCTCAAGTATATTTTGAAATGACATTTTAATTGAAACGACTATCTTATTGAACTGAATGTACATATCAATGTCAGGGTGCCATGATATGGAGGGGAGGGATAAGGGATCAGGCCCGTTAAGCATACTCAAGCTCACTGACTTCAATGAGAATAACAACTCCTACAGACCCAACAACTGAATTAATGTGCATCAGATTTTGCTTCATGAACAAGAGAAACAACCTATGATTTCCGTTACTAAAACATATATTTCAGTGATTTGATGAAAGATTGGCCTGTCAGCATTTTGCTTGAATATCTTATCTGTCAGGGCAGAATCAAAGCCAACATCCCATCTACAAAAATCTCCCCACTTCCCCGCTGCTGAAAGATAATTGTGCTAAACCCATCAAGTCTAACACACTTGTAGTTTTAAGATAGATAATAACGGTAAACAGACCGTTTTTGTAAGGCACATATCTATTTCAAAGTTCACTTAGAAAATCAACATAGCATTTTAGCTGGAATTTGCTCATTAAATACCCATAACTGCAATGCAAATTATGCTGGAATGAATAAAGCAAATACATATGCTTCTTTCTTTTTATTAAATGTAAAATCTGCTGTTAATTACATTGGCTATGTCATATAAACTTTTCTCTTTAACTATTAAACGGAAGTCTTTACAAAAGTCATTAGAGATCCTCATTCCTTGACTTGTATAAATTTCAATATTTGTTCAGTAAAGGTTCACAGCAGTTAAATTACATTAACAAATATTATTAGCTACTATGTAAGCCAACTAAGTAAAATACTTATATTGCAGGTAAAACAAATCATTGGATGTTTACGATAATATTTGGATATGTCCATTTTTAAACAAGCTTATCAAATATCCTGTAATTCTTAGTCAAATGAGGGAGAATCAAAGTAGATCTTTCCCCCCAAATACTCAAATTTGTTTAGTAAGCTAATTGTTTTCTAATATGGGATAAAGCAAATATGAAGAAGCTGAACCATTCGGAGTGTGAGTTTACCGAGTCAAAGTAGTGTACATATTTTCTTAGTTAAACCCGATTCTGTTGGCAAACCTTTTGGCCACACTTTTAAACTATCTTTAAAATACAGTAGTAGCAAGAGAGGGTGTTAGAAATTATTCTAGTATAAACATTGGTTCACGATTCTCCAAACAACAGAACATTGGAGGGAAGCTGGGTGAGAGGTAGAGAAGGGGCATTTATGTCTGTTTGCTGATTTCTTAGGGGTCATCTGTGTAAATACGGAAACAGAATAGCAAACCCATGAAAGAAGGAATAGTTAGAATGTGTTCTATAAATCTGCTGCAAAACTCACATAACACATATTAAAGGAAAAATAACCTTAAAATCTTAGACAACATACCAGATGTATAAATAAAACATGACTATGCAAAAAACTATATGCTCCGTAGCATGCTGCATTCTGATGTGTCACTCTGAGAAATATTTTGTGGGAAATATTTTACCACTGAAATGGTACATTGTTCTTAAAATCCAAAAATCAAAAAGCCTTCTAGCTATGCCCACCAGGAAAATTAAAACTAAAACCTCTTACACAATGTCAACATCTTCAGCAACTATCCCTCTTCCTTCCAAATCTCCACATCCCACGAATATGATTTCTAAATTTTCTTACTCGTTTTAGTTGCAATCATTTCAAAGGTATCCTCAGTAAGTAACAAAAAAGAAAGAAAGAGAAAAAAGAAAGAAATTTGCTGCAATAATGAGAAGACTGTTGTGAGGGGTTTTGTGATTTTGGATTTAGTATTCAGGATTAGGGGTTGTTGAACTCTGCGTGACCTAGGATTTTCCATAGAGCTGCTGAAGGAATGATCACAAGACTTCTAATGGCCTTGCCCCTAACAGGACCAATATGAGGGGCAAACATTTTTACCTTGTACTAGGATATTTCTAATTATGATAAAATGTTCTTAATCCAAAAAAATATTTTTCAAAACAGACATATACAGAGCTAATATGCAGTGGGAGAGGGAAATGGAGAACAAACATTTTCTAATTTTTGTTCTCTGCTTGAAATAAGTAGTGAGGCGGGAATGCAAGATAAAGCTAATTCTCTGTAATGCCATCCTTTGAATCTGAGCTCTTTCTAATGGCCTGCTTCATTTACTTATTTTCCTAGTTCATTTTATGGGAAACCTACCTATAATTATTTTGGGCTAATATAACTCCTGTGAAGGTGCTGGTATGTTGTTTTTTTAAACAGAGTAAGGAAAAGTCATTCTGTGTGGGAAGAAGATAGGTTCTGCTGAAAACAATGACCCCAATATTCGTCCTACCCCACATTTGTCCCAATCCAGAAAGCTTTAGCTCCTGTCTGTGCCTTTCTCTCTGTGTGTGCATACCATATCTGCACCAGAGTCACAGCAATGTGCTACTTATCTGCTTGTACACACAACATATTGCAGAATGCTGATAATCCTGGGAATTATTCTAAGGGCTAGATTGCGGTCTGGTTAAAATGGATGTCAGCAGTCCCATGGTACTCTGCGTGTGTATGTGTATGCAGTATATAAAATTTTAAATGACGTTATTCTGATGTCATTAGGGTAACTGAAAAGTAGAATCATTATAGGGATGCATGAATAAAAATAAAGCAGTTTTAACAGGTCAGTATTAGGCATTAGAGACTAAAAGCCATTTACATATAAATGTGACTGCAGATAAAAGCAGTGTGTTCAAACACAGATACAATATGCCAACATGTTTGTTACCTCGTGTTTGTTGTATGTATTTGGTTTGAGGTACTCAAAGACTCCTAAATTTCTGGTGCTGTAAATACATTGATCCCACCAAAATGTTTAGCAATAAAAACAAGCGAAAAGACTCTGCACTGTGGTGTGTTCCTGTTTACTTTGAGCCACACAGAGAAAATGAAAGAGAAGGTATGCAAATGGCAATATGTACATTTCCCTCCTCTGCACTTAACTCACTGCATTTCTTATCAAAACTAATCTTTGCAATGCACTGAATTTTCCCCCTTTCCTTTCAAAATAAGTTTTTGCTGACATAACCTTTTTAAAAACTGCAGTGTTGCTGCTTACCAAGTACTAATTTTGACAAAAACCATTTTTATGCATATTATTATTATTATTTAAAAGCACCCCTAATTAATACAAATAGTGACATTCAGGAATTTTGAATTGTGTGCAGATGGTAAACTCTCAAAGTATTTTTAAAAAAATTCTCAAGGAATATGCTGGAATTTTGGTTTATTTTTTTTAACTGACAGGAAAGCTTATTAGAAGCAAAAACATAGCCAACTAATTTATGCTAGACAGACTTATATGTAAACACAACAAAACTACACAACTATTTTAATGACTGATATTGTAATCCTATATATGTCTCCTCAAAAGCAAGTCCCTTTGAGTTCAGTGAGGCTTACTCTCATGAAAATGGGAACAGGATAATCTATTCAATGATCAAGCTATTCCATAAAATCAAAATGTGCTATATAACATTTGCGAATGTGCCTTGTACTTCAGTAAGCTCCCTACTCCAGAATATGCCTTTGCAATGAAAGCAAAAAACAAAACAAAAAACATTTCTCTTCACCACCCCTACCAACATTTTCATGAAGCAAGTTTCCATTTCAGATATTACTGCTGCGAGTTCAGTAACTTGACAGCACAACTCAGCTCTCTCTGAAGTCCATGAGAAAACTCAAATCGATTGAGTGGAACTAAACAGCACCTCTGGTGTCTTAAAGGTCTTTGCTTTATCAAGACACCATCTGATGAAAGGTTTAGAAAAATGTATTTGCATAACTATAATGTAACAGTCTTACAACAAAACTAAGGCTAAGTACATACTGTATATAGAAAGAATAATTTTAGAACATAATTATTAGTAAAACTATGTCCGTTACATTCTTTTAAAAAATAGAATGTCACACATATTTAGATTTATAAACACAAGGGTTGGGAACTGTTGAGATCTTTTGGCTAAAGCCCAATATTGGCCTTATTTCAGTTTAATTGGAAGAGGATCTCAAATTCATCTTCTCCATGAGATATCAGGAACCTGGATTTCTCTTTGTATCAAAGGTTAATAAGAAATGTGTCTGCAAAAGTCAAACAGCATTAAATATCAAAAACTGATTATTATTCCACAGGAGTTGTTCTGGCATTCATAATCTCTCCATGCTCCAACCTTCCACAGCTAATCTTTAATGGATGACATGCAAGAAAGAAAAATAAATGGCATCTAAAAAGAAGTCACCAAAGTGAGCTTAAAAGAAATGGTAGAGATATTTCCCTATAACGATGAGAAAAGGGGAAAGGAAAGAAGAATTAATGAATGCTAATAAATCTCTATTTCCTGTTTGTAACTTGATTTATTTGTATTCCAAATGTAATCCAAACTGTTGCTTGTTTCCTACAATAACTAGAACTTTCCCAACCTTATTAAGAAATATTTAAAAGTAACACTGTAAGCCACCTTGGATCCTGTATAAGGAGAAAGGTGGGATATAATTTATTTATTTATTTATTTATTTATTTATTCATTTAGGTATTTATACCCTGCTCTTCAGCTACGAAGGCTCCCACTGTGGCTTACAAATTGTTTAAGCAATAGCAATTTACACAGTCTACACCACATTAAGTGGTTTCCAATGTGTGTTAACTAATTGCTCCCACAAGCTAATTGCCCCCATTTTACCAACCTACGAAAGGATGGAAGGCTGAGTGAATCTTGGAGCCCTCTGGGATCAAACTTGCAACATGGAGGCTTGCAGTACTGGCATTTAACCACTGTGCCACCTGGGCTCCCTAAATATAAATTTAATGGAGTGTGCACCAGACACAGAAAAAGACTGAGGAAAATATAAAAACGCACATATTTAGACCACCACGGGCCAGAGAATATCACAAAGTCATGGCAAGGTTATAGGACTCTTTTTTTTACAAGAATATATAATATATGCACAAACAAAGTCAGAACTTCTTTAGGACAACCATACCAAATTACATAGATGCCAATAAGCAAATTATACTTTTGCACATGTCATCAAGTTAAACTGATATAATAAAAACTGACATATTGCTGGGATTTCACATTTTTAAAAACATCACTGAATTTCTCACTCATTGGTGTTGCTGCTGCTGCTGCTGAGAAGTATATATTTAACTGCTGGAAGTTCTTTTATTAAAGCCACACAGGTTTATGACTTGTTTTAAAATTGGGTATTCAAAATCCTGAATTCCAAATTGTGAATTCTTCTGTGCTATTTAGGAAATTAAAGAACTTTAAGTATGGCATCTTATTCTCTGTTTTCTCTCTACCTATTTTTTTACCCTATACACTTAAGATTTGTGCAGCATAGTGTGTTCTCTGGTTAGTATTTGGATGGGAGACTGTCAAGGAATACCAGGTGCTGTAGGCTGTATTTCAGAGGAATGCAAAGGCAAACCAACTCTGAGCATTCTTTGCCTATGAAAACCTTGTGAAAGTCACATACACACACAGCATGTGCATTTTCTTTTACTTCTATAGTTCATCCTAGCTTCTGAAAGTTTTGTTTTTAGCAAGATGAGATGTAACTTTAACACAATAAAGAAAAAAACTTTAAAATTACTGTTTGTTATTCACCTGATGGGAGCCAGAGTGGTGTACTTTTTTGAGCGTTGGAGCAGGACTCTGGAGACCAGGGTTCAAACCTCCGATTAGCCATGGAAACCCAATGGGTGACCTTGGGCAAGTCACACTCTCTCAGCCTCAGAGGAAGGCAAAAGCAAACCCCCTCAGAACAAATCTTGTGAAGAAAATCCTGTGATAGGGTCACTTTAGGGGCATCATACATCAGAAACAATTTGAAGACATACACCAATAACAACAATACACCTAATAGCCATTGGTGTTTCAAACAGTAGCAATTATTAGATTTTAAATCAGACAATATCTTTCCTCAACTGCAATTTGGTCAAAAGCCAAGGACTTTAATAAAAAAAACAAATATTAACTAACTTCTTGGCAATGTTTATCTGGAACACCCTGCCTAACTGCATGTGCTGAACCGGGTAAGGATTGTTTTAAGGTGGTTTAGATTTACTGGAGCAGCAAGTGGCTGTCTCATAAAGCAAGCCTTCTGCCCATTACCTATATATATCTGGGAACATTTAAAAACTGTCTCCAGTCTTATTAGGTGGCAGGAGAAGGCCTGCATTATTGAAACTTTATTGTTCCTCTATACCTGGATTCAGAGACTCATAGTGGAATTGGTGCCAGATATTTCAAATGTTTGAAAACAGTTCACTAGTCATGCTTTTATGGTACATTGTGACTCTGTCAATCACAAACTGTGGGCTTTCCAGCTCAGTTAAGTCATAATATTGGGAGACTTAATAAAGGGCTCTGCAGACAGCCTCATTAATCAACTGGACAGGATGATCAGAGCTCAAAATTATACCTTCTGACATAACATTCTTTCCAGATTTTCCTCCCACAAAATATTAATTACATGAATTTAACTCTGTTTTCAATAGTCTGATGTTTCTGATGATTATCTGGCAAGTCTTCACTTTACAGAAGAGTTATGTTACTATGAGAACAGCTTAATATGTTGGAAACTGGATTATGATTTTATATCATATCAAATAGCCTGTGATGTTGTGGTTTGCGTGTTGGACTAGGACTCTGGGAGATCCGAGTTCAAATCCCAGCTGGGCAATAGAAGCCCACTGGGTGACCTTGGGTCAGTCACATTCTTTAGCCTCAGAGGAAGAAAATGGAAAACTTCCTCAGAAGAAATCTTGCCAAGAAACTCTTGTGGTAGGGTTTCTTTAGGATTGCCATAAATCGGAAATGACTTGAAGGTGCACAACAAAATGGATTGGGCATATTTAGTGCCTCCTCCCTTGCCACTAAGCAGTAACAGGAGGAACAAAAGCTCTTGCTTTGGCTTGGGAGCCAGCATGGTGTTGTGGTTTGAGTGTTGGACTAGTATTCTGGGAGACCAAGTTTCAACTCCCTGCTTAGACATAGAAACACTGAGTGACCATGGGCAAGTCACACTCTCTCAGCCTCAGAGGAGGGCAAAAGCAAACCCTCTGTTGTTCTTTTTCTTGTAAAGCGCCATGTACATTGATGGCACTATAGAAATAAAAGATAATAATAACAAGACACCATGATAACTTCACCTTAGGGCTGCCATAAATCAGAAAGGGCTTGAAGGCACACAACAAGAGTACTACATGATCTATCAGATGACAAAATATTTTTTATTAATCTTGATGTCCTCCTATTCACCTTCTTCAGTCACTCATCCACTTCAATCCTTTTGCTTCAGCAAAAGACATGTTGATGCTGGTCCATTCTCTGCACTCCCAAACCTAATTCTGCATTTCCCAGTAGCATCTTTGATAGGAATTTTCCCCAGAGCCCTGCTACAATTTATCAGTCTATATTCTTTTCATATTCACATTTCTCTAGTTGGTCTCCTCTTCTTCCATCCCAGGTTATAGTACCGTAATTATACTTCCTGTCCTTCATACCTTTGACACATATGCTGAGCAAGAAAACAGTATCAAGAGGTAACCTCTAACAATCAAACACCAAGAAGGAACAGCAGCCTCTAGTGGCCAAAGAAAGGTGCTGGTTAATTGACCCCTTCTTTAAACCAACTCACAGCGAGAGAAAGAAGGCATAAATATGCAACGTACTATTGGTATTATAGTAATGCAGCCATTTTGATTCTGCTCTTTCAGTATAAAAGTACTAATATTTTATTGATTTTTAATTTTGTAAACTACCCCTTGATCCATAAGGATCACAGAGTGGTGAACAGAGCATTTTGAAAAGAGATATAAAATAAGAAATGCACAATTACATATTTAGAGGCATAACAGCAATCAGCAAGTAAAAAAACCCAACCAATTAATGACTCAACATTTGTCTTTTGTTTTTTTAAAAAATCAAATGTATGGGCAAAAGGGAATGTTTTACCTGGAGATAAAAAGAAAATAAGGTTGGCAGCAATTGTGTTTCTTTAAGAAGAGCTTTAAAAATGAATCTTAATTTTTACCCATTATTCAGTCACTATCATTCCCATTTTTCGTTCCAGGTACAGGAAATGCTGTGATACATTTAAAGACAACCAGTGACTAGGATGAAATTTGAACACAGGTCCCAGGTCCAAGCATATCCAATATCATCCACTTCATTACACTAGAACTTCAAACCTATGCCTGTGGACTGAATGGGATAACTACAGATGGGCATCCTCACTGGTAGGATGTTTTCCTATTTCTTTTCTCTTTTATTCCTTCATCTGTTCTTTTGCATTCTCTTTCCTCTTAACCTTTTTTCCAACACCAACAATGATCTAACAAATTCTATGAGCATATGCTCTGCAGGGCTGAACATAAGGCAGAAAATTTAAATTCACTGCAGACATTTGCACTGCTGGAAAGTCACTGTTGAATTTCAGACGCAACTGGCTTCCATCAACAATGTAATTCACTACAATACAAACACTCACAAAAACTGCCTACCTGGTTGTACCTGAGGACCACCATGACATATATAACTTTCTTAGGTATAGGTAACATTTACAAAGTTGCACCTCAGATACAATACAAATGGGTGAAATTCCCATTTTAGTTGCTTAATAATTCGGTCCCAGTTTTCTCCAGCTTTTTGCACACTTCCCTATGTCAATTTTATATTGCTAAGGTCCTTTCCTTTAAGAGCTATATTGTAAAATTATCTGAAATATATATCTGAAAGTGCATGGTAGAACATAATAATACACTCCCTGAATGCTTTCTATTAGTCACTCTTCACCAGTGATTTCAAATTAAGAACCTGTATACCTATAATTTTTATCTGGAGCTTGCCATCTGGATGGAAGAGCAGAAAACAAATATGATTTGTGGGGCGGGGGGAACCCCACAGTATGAAAACATTTGGGTTCTCTTTTGCACATCCAAAGATGCAGTAACCAACAGTAGGTATTCACAGAAAATCCCAGCAATGTACGACTGAAAAACAACTGACCTAACGTAATTAAATTTAAAAATATCTAAAACGAAGGCACTTTTGAGCATATTATTGGTAGCAAAAAACCACTAGAAATGTCAGCAAAGGATACAACATATCAGTATCAAATGCAAAATAGCCCATTTCCCCATTAAGCAGTACACAGTTCCCACATCAGCAGTACATAACCCAGGGAAATTCGTGTAGATACAAAGTGCAGGATACATACTTTTCTCATAAGCAGCACATAGAATCCTATCCCCAAAGTGATCCCTACAGATGAGACTTCTGTACATGGAACACCACAATTGCTGGATCAAGGCACGTGTGTTTTGATCTGCCGTTTTCCTCCATGGATTTCAATGAGCAAGGAAAGTCTATACTGAATAAAATATTTCACTATTATATGCACAGAAGTAAAACTCTGTGCAAACATCCCCAAAACAAACACATAACTTGGAATTTAATCCAAACAGTTCACATACTGTAAATGTTTAGTTGGTGGATAATCAAGATGTAACTATGATCTAGGTGTTTTATGGTGACTCAAAAAATCTATAGCATTATGGTAAATATCTTTAATTGGAGCTGCAAATACTTGGGTTTCTGCCAGTATTATAGAGTGATTGGCCTTGGTTAAAATGTTTGGATTCTCTAACATGGACACACACACAATCAGATTATAGACAATATGAAGTCGAAGGCTTTCACGGCCAACACCCATAGATTTTCCTTGGGTTTTTTCCGGGCCGTGAGGCTCACAGCCCAGAAAAAAATCAAAGAAAATCTATAGATTATAGACAGTGTAAAATGCTAAGGGGTAAATCCAATGTTCGTCCTGTTTAGATAAGTGCCTCCAAATGTAATGGGAGTTGTTAATTAAAACTTACCTAAGACTAATTAATATCAATAGGTATAATTTAGGTAGAACTAATATCAGGTCTGCATAGATTTTTGCTGTTAATTGCCATCAAGTCGACTTATAGTAACTATGAATGGGAGACCTCCAAGTCAACAGCTCTGCTCATGTCTTGTAAACGCAGAGCTGTGGCTTCCTTGAGTAAGTCTATCCAATCATCCCCTTTTCCTGCTGCCTTCCACCTTAACCAAGTGATGTCTTCTCATATGTCCAAGGTATGACAGCCTCAATTTAGTCATTTTGGCTTCTAGGGAGAGTTCAGGCTTGATTTGCTCTAAGTTCCATTCATTTGTCTTCTTAGGAGTCCACTGTATCTGTATAGCCCCTTCCAGCATCACATTTCAAATACGTTCAATCTCTTGCTGTCAGCCATAATATTTCCAATTTCTATGTATGGTTGTGACAGCAGAGCAGTCACAACCATACATAGAAATTGGAAATATTATGGCATGGACAATCCTGACCTTGGTGTTCAACAACATATCTTTACATTTGAAGATCTTCTCTAATTCTTTCATAGCTGCCCTTCCTATTCTTCTTCTGGTTATAGCTTTATTTTTTATTTATAACTGAGCCAAGGTATAGAAAATCTTTAACTGTTTCAATATCTTCATCATCTACTTTAAAGTTATGTAAATCGCTTGTGGTCATTATTTTTATTTTCTTAATGTTCAGCTGTAACCCTGTTTTTGCACTTTCTTCCTTGACTTTCCTCAATAGCTATTTTGAGTCTGCTATTTTCTGCAAATAATATGGTATTATCTATATATCTTAAACTGTTGATGTTCCTTTCTCCAATTTTCATGCCTCCTTCCTCCAAGTCTAATCCAGCTTTCCTTATGATATGTTCTGTCGATAAATTAAACAGATAGGGTGATAAAATGCAACCTTGCCTCACCAATTGGGAATCATTCTGTTTTCCATTTTCTGGCCTCACAGCAGTCTCTTATCCTCTTATCCTCAGTATAGGTTTTGAATCAGGACAAACAAATGCTGTGGCACATCCATTCTAAAAAGAGCAATCCATAGTTTCCCATGATCCTCGTGCACAATTAAAGACTGTTATAATCTATAAAGCACAGCTTGATTTTCTTCTTCTTCTTCTTCTTCTTCTTCTTCTTCTTCTTCTTCTTCTTTTGTGGTGCACTCTATTATCCAATATATGTTTGCAATATGAACCCTAGTGCTTCTTCCTTTTTTGAACCCAGCTTGGATGTCTCGCACTCCTTGCTCCATAAACGGTAAAAGTCTTCGTTGTAAAATTTTGAGCATCACTTTGCTTGCATGGGAAATTAATGCAATGGTCCTGTAGTTTTTGCAATCCCTGGTGTCCCCTTTCTCGGGGACTGGAATGTATATTGGGCATTTTCAATCTGTGGACCATTGTCTCATCTTCCATATTTGTTGACAGATCTTAGTTAAAACTAGAGTAGATTCTGTCTCTATAGCTTCAAGCAGCTCTATTGGTATGCCATCTGTTCCTGGTGATTTATTTTTCCCAAGTGCTTTGAGCATAGTTTCCACTTCATATTCTAAATTGGTGGGTTCGTCTTCAAATAGTTCTTCTCTCGTTGAATCTGTCATCTTTTAATCTCTTGTATACATTTCTTCAGTGTATTGCTTCCATTGTCTTTATATTTCTTCATAATCATGTAATGTGTTCATAGATTTTCCTTGGTTTTTTTCCGGGCTGTGAGGCCATGTTCTGGAAGAGTTTATTTCTGACGTTTCGCCTGCATCTGTGGCTGGCATATTCAGAGAATGGTTGGGTAGGAGTGTGTGTGAGGTTTATATACTGTGAAGCCCTGTTGGGAAGGATATGTAAATTTGTATATTTGAATGGCTAGTTTCTGGGTAAAGATATCATTTGCAAGTGTTGAGTTCTGATTTTAGTGTTCTTCAGGACTGGCAGCAAAGATTTTGTTTACTTTTAAGGTTTCTTCTTTCCTGTTGAAGTTGTCTAGGTGTTTGTGGATTTCAATAGCTTCTCTGTGCATTCTAACATGATAGTTGTTGGTCTGGTCCAGAATTTTAGTGTTTTCAAGTAACATTTTGTGTCCAGGTTGGTTTATAACATGTTCTTCTACTGCTGATTTTTCTGGCTGGCCCAGTCTGCAGTGTCTCTCATATTCCCCTGCTGGTTATATGTGATTGCTACTCTTGGTTTACATTTCCCTTTGATTTCTCATATCTTGCAGAATAGGTTTCTTGTTCTACCTTTTTTGCCTTCTTCTATTTCTCTGCATTGGTTATTATAATAGTTTTCTTTGTCCCTGTGCACATTCTGACCCTATTTTGTAAACTTTTACTTTTGCTTCTGGTCTGTCTTTAACTGGTTGAAGAGTTTCATCTGTCATCCAATGAGACTCTTCTTTCTTTTTCTGCAGGAAGTGTCTTTTTGCATTCTTCCCTGACAATATCCTTGGTTTTGGTCCAGAGTTTTTCTGGCTCCCAGCGTAGTAGTGCAGAAATCTTTTTTTACAGCTTACCTCAGGTCCTGTCTACACAATGAAAAATGACACGTATTTATTCAAAAAAATCGGCAATCTGTATAGACTACCATTCAAATAAATACAAGCCATTCAAAGGGATGGGATGGCAAAACTCACCTTTTACTCCGTGTCCAGCAGATCTGGAGCTTGAACGAGATCTCAGGGATTAATCCGTGTGGCTTCCAAATGATTGGCCATTTTTGTACACTCCTATTTGCACAGATATGAACAGGAGTGCAATCTGATTGGGTAGCCGGGTAGAGGGGATGGGACTAGGAAAGAGGAAAAGCAGCTGCGGCCACCATATTCGATTCCCGGCTTGGCGAGGGTCCAGTAAGTCCATGCTATGTTTTTTTGTGTTTATATTTAAATATTAAACTGTAATCATGGCTGTCTGGATCGCAGGCAACTTTTTAAATTAAAAAAAAAAGCAGCAGGAGATTTAAAACTGCCACTTGGATCTCTGGCTCCAGCCATCTGGGCAAGGGGGTCATACAGAATTGGGGGGGGGGGTTAAAAAAATCATGTAGGCAGATCGTACGCGTTCGAACGGCTGACTTTTCAAATTTTTTACCATCCGAATGGATTTTTTTTCTGTTGTGGAGACAGGACCTCAGTCTTAATAATATCAGTGGGCTACTTTAAGGAGTGGGAACTGTACGGCCTTCTAGATCTCCTGAACTGCAACTCCCAGCATTCCTCACCATTGACTGTGCTAGCTAAGGCTCCTGGGAATTGCAGTGCAATAGCATCTAAAAGGCTGCATAGTCCCCATCCCTGATTTTGACCTGTTTCACAATTGAAGAATCTACTCTATTACCCCCACCAACTTCTATTAACTTTGCCTAGAAGATGTGGACAGGACATTTTTAAGGTACTAAGTCAGATACATTGAAGACTTCAAATACTGTTCATGTCTTCAATTAGGCAAGGTTCCTATGATTAACCATAATAATATCACTGAGAATTATCTGAGTGCTATGACTTTCTTCCTTGTGATCAAGAGTGCAATATCTATTGTACAATATCTATTGTACAATATCTATTGTACAATACCTACTGTACTCTTACCTCTTGTTCAAAGCTCCTTGCTGCCAGTATCACAGCTTTGTAATATCTTGATCTATATAGCTGACAACAGCTTCCCAAACTTTAAAATGAAACACTTATTTAAAAACAGAATGAAACTGATATTATGGGGAAGGTGGGGAACCCACCTCTAAACCATATGTAAATTATTGGTTTCTCTCTAATCTGTTTCCAGTCATCAGTTTGTCATCATGGGAAATGTGTAAGTAAATCTTTGGGGCTCAAGAGTCATCATCCTCAAATGGCATTTCTTTCACTAGTCAAAAGCTAGCTTTTGTTACCCACTGAATCAAGGTTCAGGTCCTGAGTTGAGGGGAGCACAGGTATATCTCCATACGAAGGTGTGTGGAGGGAGAGTATCATTAATCGGGAGCGGGGGGGGGAGGCTAAAACAATAAATGGATATTTGGACTGCTGGTTGAAAGGCAGTGGCTGTGGTAATCATTTTTCCCTTGTTTGTTCAGAACATTCAAACAAAACAAACACCCTTTTTGTGATTGGATTGACATGGTGTTAACAATGCATTTAATGCCCAAATCAGTATGAATACAGGTAAAGCTCCTACTAATACCGGTACCAGGATGTTAAAGCCACCTATTTTCTAAGCAACTTTAAACAGCCTCACACAAAAAGTCAAACCATCCCTCCTTTAGCAAATATACCTAATGTTCATGAGGCCACGCCATACAGCAACCAGGTGGATTGTCTGAGCAATATGGACATCTGTTGAACGTTCATCTACCGTACCTGCAGCTTTTTCTGCAATCTTCGCTTCTGTCACTCTCTCATGCAGTTCTAAGTCCAACTTTATTGTCTTCAGCTCCTTGTCCTTTTCAGACAGCTTATCCTGAAGCTGAGTTGAACAAACAGACTGTAAGAGTATTGGCTAAATATAAAAGTATATAGGCAACCCATAACAGAGCATATGTTTAGTTCTCCTCATCATCGAACAATGTAAAAAAAGTTGTTTAAGATTTCTGTTATCTAAAGGCTTTAAAAAGATTTTTTTTAAAGGTTCTTATCCATTTTCAGCCAATGTGTTTTCATTTGCTCGAGAGACAAAATACCTCTGCATTCCAATTTAATTTCCTGAACTGTAAGACATTTGAGGGTGATATTAGCTACAGTGCCTTCCCCTAACATGGTGCTCCCCAACTGTGTTGGTTTAAAATTCCCACCATGCCCAGACAGACCAGCTATTGGCCATCCTAACTGGAAATGATAGAAGCTGCAGCCCAACACATTTGGTGGGCATGTGGTTGGAGGAGGTTGCCATAGGGATAGGGGAAAGAAAGAGCATGCAGAGCAAACCTAAGTGTGTTTACTGAGCAGCTCAGTAATCCAATGGGACACTGAACAGGTTCATAGCCTCAAGTAACTATTTAGGAGCCAGTAACCAAGTTAATGTCCTTTCTCCAGTTTGAATGGCTGAATTTTCAGGTGGGGAATACCAGTTCAAGATTAAGACTTATCCACCCCAGTCTGGGGCAGAACCCAAAGGCTGGCAAGATCCACATAAGTAATTGGGTTTTCTCATTTGTATCCTAACATGTGCCCATGTCCTGCTACAAGATGCCCATGAAATTCAAACATGATATGCAGTGCAGCCCAGGTAGATGGCCATTGTTTTTAACAACAAGAAGAAAAACAATGAAAAGCACACTGGTCCACATGTCCAGTTCCTTGTATTGCAGGATCATGGCTATAAAAGTTAAATATTAACTAATAAACTCAGTTCTGTACATATTTCAACTACTCTATAAAATAAGAAACTACATATATTTATCTTTTATAATGAGCAGATGTTACATCTGAATATAAGTACAATACTACCATATTTTTGAGCATTAATTTTTGAGTGTCCAAATGTAATTTTTAATCCATTTCTTCATTATCTATATTCTAAAATCCAAGATACGTTATGGGCTTCCCATACTTGAGGATGATTCAATAGTTACTCTATAGCAATGATTTTGCAACAACAACAAATCTATAAAACAATTCATTCCAGATTTAACATTCAAAATTATGGTAGAATTAGACCATTTGATTACACAAAGAAACACATCTTCAGGATGCTTTATCTGATCAATTCACTCTAAAGATCTTGCAGAAACTGACTGTTCTAAAAACTGGAACAAATATTTCTAGTATGTAAACTGCAGTGATCTACAACAGATCTCTTAATCATCATTGCAAACTATAACCTTGCTGTTGTTTCATGGAAATATCTCATGATTAGTCTTGATCCACAGTCGACTGGGGGCAATTCACAATATTTAATTAAACCATTGCAGTTTTTGAGCAAGTTCTGCCATTCCAAATTTCTAGGAGTCTTGAGCCAGAAAAAAACTGCATAAGAATACGGATGACAGGAAATGTATCTGTGATTCCACTGATTAAAAAAGCATAAAAGGTAGACAAGCAGACTATCCCAAGATAAATAAATCATGAAATAAATGTTCATCAGACAACAAAAGTGGTATCTTGTCAATCAAAACAAACAATAAAAGTAAAATTAGAGTAGTTTATTAGGCTGTACTGGAATATTTCCACTGTACCTTTTTATTGTTTGCCCTTAGAACATCCAATTCCTTTAAGAGGAATGCAATATCCTTTTCTTTATCTAGGTCTGTAGTGACATGAAAAGTATTCTCATGGTTGGGCATAATTTTTCCTCCTTGCTTTTCAGCAGAACTAGAATAAAATGAAAGGGGAGGGGAGTCACTGCATCACTTCAACAAAGGCTCCTCATTAAACCATACTTTTGCTGAACACAGAGGAGGTGTCATTGCTGGTAAAACACACCATCTACGAAGGACAATTCATTGGCCTCTTTGGTTAAAAGAAAAAATCCTCAAGCCAGTTTTATTCCAGACAGAAGAACACCTGGAAAAGCTGCTTTATGGACTACAACTCCCAAAATTTGCTGAGAATGCTAGCTGGGGGATTCTGGAAACTTGTTGTCCAAAAAGTAACTTTTCCAAGCTCTGGATTCTTTTAAGTAGAACAGTTAAGGTGGGCATACATTTCTATTAGAGTTATTGTTTTACAACTATATAATTCATTCGCCATAAACATCCAGCTACAGAGGGAAATGAATAGGATGTGAACTGCAGTAGACAGGAAAAGTTCAGGATAATGTAAATATTAGAAAGGTAGAATTAAACTGGGGAGGAAACTGAAAACCAGAAAACTGCTCTGAACAGATGTGCAAGGGAACAAAAACAGATTTAAAAACTAGCTGAAACCAAAACAGGAAGTGATGTCACATCACTTCTTGTTCTGGAAAAACACAGGCATATAGCACATCAGTGACAACAAGTAGCCCCCACGTTGGCACAATTGCTCACTTCTCTTCTAAACACAGTTTAAGAACCAGGATTTAATCCAAGTCTTGGGGTAGTTTGATGTGTAGGGTGAAATTAGGAGCAAACCTAATTTTATTTTATGTTGGCACTGCAACCGTGGGGTTGTCTAAATGGTGAAAATACTCCTCATGGAATGCGATGAGAATGCTGTCTTAATGGAATTCCGCATCGTTTTGCCAACACCAGGAAACTGGAAAATAGTTTTTTTACAAGTGGCAGCTCAAGTTCTTCACTTGTTATGCTATACAGAGGAAAAATGCTAACTGCATCCTTAATGTGGGAAAAACCTCTGGGTGTAAAAGTAGCTCCATGGAGTATCAGCAATGCATGTGGGAGAAGTAGCATACAAAACTAGTGCATGACAGGAACACTTTGGAGTGTCAGTTGTGAATGGGAAGATGCAAAAAAAAAAAAAAAAAGGAAAAAATACGGACCTTTGTTGGTCCTGTGAAGGTGGTAATTGCTCTATGAATGGCTACTTGGCTGACCATCAGGCATTTCACAAACGAGGAAGGTACAAGTACCTTCTTGCCACTCCAAGTGCCAAAGAAAGAAAGGGGATTTTTGCACGTTCCACATATGGAGGAAGAGGTTGGTCCCATTTTGCTAACAGTTTCAGCTACTTTTACAATACAGTTGGGCCCTCTGGTTCCATGGAAGTTCAGATCCAGGACTACACACACACACCCGGCAGAATACAACAAATGTGGATGATCGCATCCCATATTATTAAATGATGGAAACATGCATGCATACGTTTCAGCACATCCACATTCATGTCACCACCATCTTAAGTGTAGGTCGTCACAATTTGCAGCCACTTGAAATTGTGGATCCAGAGCCTACGGATCAGGAAGGCCCACCGTACTTACCTAAGTCTCATGTCATTAATTCAGGGAGTCTATAACTGTTTTTATAGAATCATAGAATTATAGAGTTGGAAGAGAACACAAGGGCCATGTAGTCCAACCCCCTGCTATGCAGGAATACAGAATCAAGTCATTCCCGACAGATAGCCATCCAGCCTCTGTTTAAAAACCTCCAAAGAAAGAGACTCCACCACATTCCGAGGCAGTGTATTCCACTTCTGAACAGCTCTTACTGTCAGGAAGTTCTTCCTAATGTTTAGGTGGAATCTCTTTTCCTGTAGTTTGAACCCATTGCTCTGTGTCCTAGTTTCCAGAGCAGCAGAAAACAAGCTTGCCCCATCCTCAGCATGACATCCCTTCAAATATTTAAACATAGTAATCATGTCCTCTCTTAAACCTCTCTTCTCCAGACTAAATATGCCCGGTTCCCTAAGCCACTCCTCATAGGGCATGGCTTCCAGACCTCCCACCATCCTGGTCGCCCTCCTCTGGACATGTTCCAGCTTCTCAATATCCTTCCTGAATTGTGGCGCCCAGAACTGGACACAGTATTCCAGGTGAGGTCTGACCAAAGCAGAATACAGTGGCACTATTACTTTCCTTGATCTAGACACTATGCTCCTATTAATGCAACCTAGAATCTGTAGCTCCACATTGGCAGTCAGGTTGTGATTAATTTTGCCTATCTGCATGGGGAAGGCAAATTACTTCTCTCATCCATTATCCTTCAAACAACCTTAGGTCTGAAAACTCTTACAAGCACAATGTGTACTCAGAAGTGCCACCTATGTGTTCAGTGTAGCTTACTCCCAAGTAAGTGTGCATAAACCAGATTGCAAGCAGCCTTTATTATTTCTGGGAGGGCTCAAGAACAATAGTAGTCATAGTGCTTGATCATTTAGTATACAGTTGTCCCTTCATATTCGCTGGAGTTTGGTTCCAGGACCTCCCTATTAATACCAAAATCCGTGAATACTCAAGTCCTGTTATATGCAACGGCATAGCAAAACAGTGTCCCTTAGATAAGATAGCAAAATCAAAGTTTGCTTTTTGGATTATTATTTTTTAAGAATATTTTCAAGCCGTGAATACTTAAATTCATGGATACCAAATCTGTGGATACAGAGGGTCAACTGTAGTTCTCATGGATAACTCAAATAGGAGCTAAACTTCATAGGAGTCTTGGTGGTCCAATTCTGCCAGATCATTTGGGGGTGCGTGTAGAGGACAGGCTCCCCAGCCTAATCTTTCCCCTCACTATTCCAAGGCCCATGCATTAATCCCCAATCACTGACCACTGGCTTCTTGGTAGCTTCTTCTGAATTTTTTAAAAATCAGTATAATAGTTCAAACTGTATTCTTAAAGTCTAGAATTAACAGCATGCTCACTTTAAACTTTCATCTGTACAAGAGACAGCAGGATTATTCTGATGCAAAGATTCGACAGAAGCAGTTTGTGCAACCCTTAAACTTGCCGTTGATTGATTTAGGGACTTTATTCGTTCATTGTTTGCCAGGGTGGCTTGCTCTCTTCTTGGCTGTGATTTTGTTGGAGAACTTTGAAGATTCAAGTAACTGGAAACAAAGGAAGCTCTTCTTTGCTCAGAATTTTGCTCCATGTTAAAAAGGTGCAGTCTGGAAAACAGCAATGTTTTACTGGTCATTTAAAAGAGAATGTGAAAACAATAATTCAACACAGCTTAAGAATGACACTTCTGGTTTGTAAAACAACTAAGAATATTTTTTAAAAAACACATGTTGGATCATAGCCCTACATGTCCTACCTTAAAGGAGGGGGACATAGGACCTGCTCCATGTTGTTGGGACTGCAACACTGAGGAATTATGGGAGTTGTAGTCTGGCAATGTTTCAGGGACCACACATCTTCCCCATTACTAGTCTATGTAGTTCTGTATTTTGTTCCTGCAGTGCCCATCATATGCACCAATGGAAATCCCACCCACCACAGTGTTCCTCAGCAATATTTATTGATAATAGAACTTGGAACATAACATTTTAAGGTGAATTTGTTTGGGGTGATAGATAGGAAGAAAATAATTCATTGATTCTTACAATTGGGCAGCAGAAATATGATTTCTTGTACTAATAATTAATTAATGAATTATTCAAGTCATTAGTTTTCAAAGAAACTATGGAATTTACAAAGAACGTGATTAGTTGTCACAATGGCCTCCACTTTATTATTAGTGCCTTCAAAGTGTTTTCTGTAGTTTTTAAGTTGATTTCATCAACATGGGAGTGACTGTAAGTAGCAGGGGTGGCAGATCACTTAGATATACTTAAAAATATTCAGGTATGATGAGAGGTTAAGACAGTGTGTGCACTCATTTCACAGGAGGAGTGGACAGGCAGGCATTTTAAGGAATCTTTCTTCTTCAGTCTCTCAGACATTCCAGCATGTCATACTAGTCCTCAGAGGAGACAAGTAGACAGAGCTTCCTTTCTTCCCCCACACAAGAAGCCATCCCTGAGCCATGTTATCATCCTCCTCTTGAGAACACCCTCTCTGTTTATTCCTTGCGCAACACGCAAGTGAGTGCTGTTGATTAATCCTCTTTAGGAGAAGGAGAAAGAATAAATTAGCTTTAACTAGGGAATGTAATGTATCTTTTCCAAGCTCAGACAGTGAGTTTTATTAATCAAAAAATTAACTCATTAAGCCTTGTTAGGGGAAGAAGGTAGCTAGTTAGTATGATAATATCTAAATTTAACTAGTTGTTTCCAAGCTCTTGTTGATAGACATGCTGTGATAATACAGGCGGTAATACATAGCCATCATGATTAGCAGTTATTGATAATTTTAAACTCTAGGAATTTGTCTAACATCCTTTTAAAACTGTACAACTTGGCTGCCATCATTCCATGGTTTAACTATGTACTGTGTGTGTGTGTGTGTGGGGGGAATCTCTTAACCATCTTCCATTTCAGTTTCACTTAGATGACCTTAGGTTGCACTCCCATGTGAGTTAGAAATGTTCTGAATATCTTCCCACTCAGTTTCATTGGATGACCAACAGTTCAATACAACTACTAACAATATAACACATATTTTCATGCCACTTTAACTACCAAGGCTTTCAAGGCATGAAACGTCAGCTGAGTGGAAAGATCACACAATCTGCACCCATACTGCAGAAAACAGGCACTCCAGAACATTTCCAGAGATACTTAGTGCTGGGTACAACACAATATATCCCTCCTAAGACTATTCCACTTCAGAATGCATGCACAATTCTCTGCATAGGGAGGTTGTGGCATAACTGAATGCATAACTAAAACACTTCTTGCCTGTGGAAAACCAGCGCATAAAGAAGATTGTACTCGTTTCTATTTTTAACCTGGAAAAACAAATAATCAGTGTTCCACCTGCAATATGAAGCAGTTGCGTCCTGGGTGAGGGAAGCTCTCAGCTCTCTTCCCAGTTAATGTGCAATTTATATAAACACAAATGTATGATCTATTGTTGAACACAGTTGTCTCTCTACATTGCTCCCAGAAGGAATTAAAAGCATCTGTGCTCTTATAGCTCTAGAAATAAGTGTTTTTCAAAAGAAACTACCGTACTAATGTCTCTCCTTCAAGCATTCTTCCCACCCCACACAGTCATACACAAGAAAATTGTATGTTAAAGAAAGGGGGTTTCTGCTGAAAGATCCTTTGATTTCTTTGCAAATCTTTCCTGGGTATAGGCAGAATTGTGTTCCTGTGCATTTATTTATTTATTTATTTATTTACCTATCTATTTATTTATTTTAGAGTATTTATACCCTGCTCTTCAGCCACAAAGGCTCTCAGAGTGGCTTACAAATTGTTAGCAATAGCACTTAGACTTCTACACTTCTATAGCACCAGGCACTCTCCAAACAGTTTACAATGTGTTAGCTGGCCTGCAAAAATAAAGAGGAAATGCACAAGAGCAGTAAAGTAGCTGGGTGCATTGTGATCTAAGGCAGTGCTACACAAAGTACTAGTACCTGGACAAGCGCTAGTCCCTGAGCCATTGGCTGCCAGAGCCAGACAAGTTTCCAGGAAAGAAAGAAACAATTATATCCAATGGGCACAACTATAGTGCTGGTCCCTGGCACACTTGGAAAAAATAACTACTGGTCCTCCACATCAGAATGAGAAACACTGATCTAAGGGTTCACATGTTCCTTTTATGAAGCACTTAGAAAAGATACTTTTTCAGACTGTAACTCCCAGAATCCCTCAGTCAGAATGGGCAATCAGAAAAAAAAAACTTTCCCATGTTTGCTGCCTTGTTATATAAAGGGTATGAATATTCTCAGGACAATATCATAATCTCCAACATTTCACAGGGGAAAACTGGGACACCTGCAAGCAACATGAGAGAGTGGTCAAGATGGCAAAAAGTTATTAATGACGAAGAACAAACAATCTAGGAGAGGCTGTAGCAGTTTGTTTTTGCCAAAGCCTACAGTGTGCCCTTGGTATCTACTGGGTTTTGGTTCCAGGACCCCACCCTGGATATCAAAATCTATGGATGCTCAAGTCATTATATACAATGGTATAATAAAAGGTGTCCCTTATGGCAAAATCAAGGTTTGCTTTTTTTGGATTAAAAAAAAACATTTTCAAGCCATGGATGGTTGAATCAGGAGATGCAGAATCCATAAATATGGAGGGCCAACTGTACTAGGAGGGGCAAGATTTTGCCTTCTCCTCTCCTCTCCTCTCCTCCGTGCTGAGTTGGCTGCAAACTACTTTTGTACTTTGAACTCAGTTGGTATCAATGGAAGTAAACTGAAGACAAAGGGGGAAAGCTGGAGGAGGAGAGAGTAACTGAGACATTTTAAAAGCAGCTGAAAAACTGAGATGACAAAGGATTAATTGGGATGTCCCTGCCAAATCAGGACAGTTGAAAGGTATGCAATATACACATACCTACAGTGTGTTTAATCAAATCAGTGTGTACATCCTATTTCTTGGCCAGAATTAGATAACCAGCACTTGATCTAGTCATTACATGCTCCATCCACCCTCCGTATCCATGGATTTGGTATCCACGGATTTAAGTATTCACGGCTTGAAAATATTCTTTAAAAAATTATAATCCAAAAAGCAAACCTTGATTTTGCCATCTTATATAAGGGACAACATTTTGCTTTGCCATTGCATATAATGGGACTTGAGTATTCACAGATTTTGGTATCCACAGGGGGTCCTGGAACCAAACTCCAGCGAATATGAAAGGACAACTGTATATATCAAGCATGGAACTCTGCCTGGAGTCTCTACCAATAATTTAATAAAGAGTCGAAGGTACCTATGAAAAACTGAAAGAAGATCATGAGTACCCAGCTTGGGCAATTAGCTAACACACATTTGAAATTGCTTAATGCAGTGTGGATATGTAAATTGCTATTGCATAAAACAATTTGTAAGCCGCTCTGATAGCCTTATGGCTGAAGAGCGGGGTATAGCTAACTAACTAACTAACTAACCCTGGTGGTGCAGTGGTTAAATGCCAGTACTGCAAGTCACCACTTTGCAAGTTTGATTCCAGCGGGCTCCAAGGTTCACTCAGCCTTCCATCCTTTCGTAGGTCGGTAAAATGAGTACCCGGCTTGTGGGGGCAATTAGCTAACACACATTGGAAACTGTTTAATGCAGTGTAGATGTGCAAATTGCTATTGCTTAAAACAAATTGTAAGCCGCTCTGATAGCCTTTGTGGTTGAAGAACAGAGTATAAATACCTAAATAAATAAAATAAAATAACTCTTGCAGTCAAGCCTGAAGCATGCTCCTCAACTTCTGTGTAGAAGGTGGCATATACCTTTAGGCTTTGCTCTTAAACTTCAGGCCTAAATTTGCTGTTGATACCTCCTCTGAGACTTGCCCATAAGTATATTAGGAAAGTACCCAGCATGACATTCCTACAACCAGAAGATTATATGTGTTCTGATTAATAAGTATATTTACAGTCCGTTTCACACATTATGAGAAGTCATCCCCTCCCCCCAAAAAATCTGAATTCTGAAGCATTTCCAATGGAACTATACATATATTTACTGTACAGTATTTTTTAAATGACATTTTACTGTAAAGATACAGAATAATACCATACTAGTATAATCAGTAATGATAGCTGAAGATGTCTTTAAGATACACATTAAATGATGTGAGGCGACTGCATTGCATGTAAAGTAGATGAATCAGATACTAATCCAAGAATACTCAAATGAACTTAATTCCTCAAAAATCTACCTGAAATTGCTGCAATCCCTTTTTCCTGAGGGAAGAATAACAGTGGCACACATTCAATTACCATAAATGCTGCACTATGGAGGAAATTTTCCCCTCAAGCTTGAGTTTCCCAAGGCCTCTTATAGATGAATACATCTATGGACACTCATCTCATGTCCATTTACATTCTGCTGGCCTCTATATGATCAGTGGCTGCATTAAATATGTTTCCAATGGCAAATTCCTAGAAAAATCTCTGTCTGAAATCCTTCCCAGTCTACACCAATCAATGTAGAATGGGATGGGGAACCATGGCACTTTCAGATGTTTTTGACTACAACTCCAATCATCTCTTACCATTTGCACTGACAAGAGTTATAGGTCAAAAGATCTGGAAAGCAAAGGTCCCTCTGCACTTGTTTAGAAGAGGTTCCTTTAGGGATGTGGCATAATTCAGTGGTCTACATGAAAAGAAACCAGGCTCAGTCTACAGGCAGAGCTCAGGAAATCTCCTCTCTGAAAGCCCCAGAAAGAAGTTACCTAGCCAAAGTAGCCAATACTGCATGATGAAGGCCTATGGTCTGTTTCATAGAATCAAGAAATTATAGAATTAGGAGGCACCTTAAGGGCCCTCTAGTCCTCCAAAGAAGGCAAGATTCCATCTTCTGAGGCAGTCTATTCCATTGTTGAACAGCTCAGGAAGTTCTTCTAAAGGTGAAATCTTTTTTCTTATAATTTGAATCCATTGATTTGTGTCCTAGTCTCTGACGCAGCAGAAACCAAACTGGCTCCATCCCCTTCATGACATCTTTGAAGGTACTGGCTCCTGACTGATCTTGGAAGCTAAGCAGGGTCAGGTCTGGTTAGTACTTGGATGGGAGACAGCCAAGGCTATATTTCAGATAATCATAGAATCATAGAGTTGGAAGAAGCCACAAGGGCCATCCAGTCCAACCCTATCATGCAGGAATACACAGTCAAAGCACTCTCAACAGATGGCTATCCAGCCTCTATTTAAAAACGTCCAAAGAAGGACACTCCACCCTACTACACGGATGTGTAAATGTAAGTTAAGAAAGTCAGTTGGAGTTGGTGTTGGTGTTGAAGTTAGTTGAAGTTGAGAGATGAGGTTGAGTGGCTGAGAAAGTAAGTGGATGAGTCTGTTGTCTGAAAGATAATAAGAGTGTCATGTTTTATATTTTTGGCTGTTTAAGCTGGGGGCGGGGTGAGGGTAAAGCGTAGCCTACAAGCCACATGCTGTTTCTAAGGCCTACAGGATCCCCCAGCCAACTCCCCCAGCTGATATATTTTTTTGCAATGTATATACACATTTGATGTACAGTACCTGGAATCCTCCAACAGTGCTTTGCATTTTGCACAGTGTCTTCTTTCAGTATGGGTGCACTTGGGAGACGAGTGCTTTTTGGTTTCAAAACTAAAACTAAACTTCCAGTCCCAGTTTAAAGGGAGAGGAAAATGCAAAACATTCACTTTTTGGAGTTAAGGTGGACCACAGTGTGTCCCTGGGTGAAAAAATAGCCACCAGACACACCAAAGTTGCTCACTCCTAGGATAAACTCTCCTGTGGCTTTTGCAATCCACCATAAATAGAGCTGATTCTTATCAAACCATGCAAAAGACCATAGAACTTGATCCTCTGCTAGTAAACTACAAATGCATACAATACATATTTTTGTCATGGTTAATCACAATTAGTTTGTGATTCAAATAAAGGACATTTTTCATATACCAGAGCATGAAGAGCTATCTGTTTATTAAGAATAATATAGTTAATGCTTAAAAACAATTTTATCTTTATACTGCTAATCAATGCTTAGTAAGATTTCTTAGTAAGAAAATAATTTGGTACTCCATGCTTCTCCCTCACTACTCAACATTCTTTATCCCTCTGTGTTATAACCTAAGCCCTGGGTTTAGATAAGCAATAAAATACAATAATCTGCAGAGGGAGAATGATCGATACATATATATTGTGTCAGCTACCAGAGAAATACAAAATGGACCAAGAAACCTCCAATTTATTAAACCACTCAGACACGATTGCTGGATATACTCAGGATTATTTTTTTAAAAAAACAGTGAAACTAGCCATTTTAAGAAATTTAGCAAACGTCATATTTTCATCATCATTCGCTTATGGGAAGAGAATAAAGATGAGAGCTGCCTATGTAACCACAATTGGCCAGAGATTGGAAGTAACTTGCTACAAACAACAAGCTACTTGTAATTCTCAAACAACTAAGGCATAACTAAGGTATATTACAATTGTGACATAATGAGGAATAACGTCATTTCTTTTCTGTAGGGTAACTATGTTAGTTACTTCACTAGTTGCAGGATGTATGTGGCTTTGCTACTTCAAAGTATTTTGTATCATAGGCCAATAGTTCATACATTTCCAAGGTGTTTTTTTTTTTAATGATGTGACTAAAACGGAGCCATTTTAGCTATTTTTTAATAATGAGAAACCAAAGAAATGTAACTAACAAAGGCAATTAGAAAACTCTGGAGGCCCTGCAATGGTCACTTTGAGGATGTAACTTCTAAGGCTTTGTAAGCCAGTGCTCAATACCACTGCATAGATTTCAGTCCACAGAAGCATGAAGGCACATCAGTTGATCATGTGGGAGAGGGCCTTCATGGTGGCTGCTCCCAGGTTTTGGGATGCCTTTTGTAAAGTGACTAAACTGGCTCCCTCTATGGTGCCCTTTTGAAGATTTTTTTTTTGTTTTGACAGACCTTTGGGAAGTGTTTATGGGGAAAGGGCTTTCAATAATGTGTTGAACTATTTTTATTTCTTGGGTTTTTAAAAATGGGCATACTCTTAAATTTCTTTTAATTCTATTGACAACTGAATTATATTCTTTGTGTTTGTATTTTTTTTTTTACTGATTTAAATTTTTTTCCTGTATTTTAAAATTTTTTGAAAGACACCTTGACTTCCAGGCTAGGGAAAAGGCAGTATGTAAACATAATGGTTAAATGGGTGGTGTAGTAGTTTGAGCACCGGAATACAACTCTGTAGACCAGGGTTTTAATCCCCACTCAGCCATGGAAACCCACTAATGGCCTTGGGCAAGTCATTCTCTCTCAGCTTCAGGGGAAGGGAAAAGGAACGTTGGTCTTACCTGTGATATGTTTGTTTCCAGTGGATAGGCTTCAGAACATCCTGAAGTCTCTGGGAAACTTCTCCCACTTGCTCCTGGTAGCCAGGGAAGAAAGAATGGCTCTTTCTGGTGAGATCACATGGGAGGAGCAACCCCCAGATAGCCAGTTCATACTACAGCCTCACAATGTGCTCCAAGAAAACAGAATTAGCCAGATAGAACTTAAGGTCTGAAGAAGGGAAGTGGAATGTGTCAGGGAGGGGATCCAACAGGTAGATAACAGAAACTTTGCCGGCAGCCTATGGTGGGGAGGATGTTTTTTGCCTATCCACTGGAAAAGAATGCATCACAGCTAAGACCAATGTTCCTTTTCCCAGTGGGTAGGCTTCAGAACATCCTGAAGTCTCTGGGATGTGCAAAACCTCCAGACGAGGATGGAAAAGCTGGTGAGAGAAAATGTACCTAAGGCCTAAACACTTGGTGAAGGACCCTTCTGCCAAAGGCGGCCTCTGCCAACTGCAAGTTGTCTACCTTATAATGTCTGATGAAAGTTGAGGGTGACTTCCAAGTGGCCACCTTGCAGATCTCCTCCAGCAAAGCATCCCTGGCCCAGGCGGCCGATGCTGCAGTGCTTCTAGTAGAGTATGTCTGAATTCCTTCTGGAATTGGGATGCCCAATGACTCGTAACATGCTGAAATACAGGACCTAATCTAGAGGCCTAGGGTCAATAGAGATACTCTCTTACCCAACGACTGGGCATGGACCAAGATGAACAGCGCCTCTGACATGCACAATGGTCTGGTTCTCTTTATGTATATGTGGATGGCCCTGCGAACGTCAAGGGTGTGGCATATTCTCTCCAGCTCCCTAGCTGGGTGAGGGCAGAATGAGGGAAGGATGATCTCCTGACACCTATGGAATGCAGAGTTGACCTTGGGACAGAAGGCCGGATCCAGATGAAGGACACCAGAATCTGGTCTGATCTGGCAGAGCTCCTCCCTAATCGAAAGAGCTCCTAGCTCCGAAACCCAACATGCAGAAGTGATGGTGACAAGCAGGAGAACCTTCCATGAGAGATCCTTTATTGAGACCTCCCTCAGGGGCTCAAAAGGGTGAACAGTTAGGACATGCAGAACCATGTGGAGGTCCCACGATGGGGAACGATGGATCATAGGAGGTGCCAGGTTGGCCAATCGTCTTAGGAATCTCCAGACATGTGGGTGTGCAGCAAGATGATGGCTGCTACTTGTCTCCTGATGGTGTTAGGACGCAGGCCATGGTCAATACCCTCTTGTACGAACTCCAAGTGGTACTGAGATGTCTAGGAAGCTCTGCTTTTTGCGCCCACACCATCTATGGAAAACCCTGAAAGTATACTCATAGATCCTGTGTGTAGATTAGTGCCTGGATGCCAGGATGGTAGACACTACGCTGTGGGAGTAACCCTGGGAGTTCAGCACAAACTGTTCAACCTCAAGGCATGGAGCTGAAGCCAGGCTGGGTTTGGGTGATGAATTTGGCCCTGCAACAGGAGATCTGGCTGCATCAGAAGAGCAATCAAACCTATTGCCACGCTCAATATGTCTGAGAACCAAGCCCTCTTTGGCCACGCAGGGGTGACTAGGATGACCTCATCTCCCTCTGTGCGAATCTTCATCAGGACCTTGGGAATCAATGGAAGGGGAGGGAAGGCGTACAACAGCCCGGGAGGTCAGGCCCATGTGAGAGCATCCATGCCCTCCATCCCCTCTGTCAGGAACCTCAAAAAGAAACATGGAAGCTTGGTGTTTCCTGGGGAAGTGAAGAGATCCAGTGTCGGATGGCCCATAGATCGAGTAATGGTGTTGAACACCTCCGTGTATAGGTTCCACTCCTCTTGGTCCAGGTCGGATCTGCTGAGCCAGTCCGCCTTCGTGTTGAGAGTCCCTTGTAAATGTTTCACTTCTAGGGAGATGAGATTCTCCTCTGCCCACTTCAGAATGAGGTTTGCTTCTGCCATAAGGGATCAGGACCTCATACCCCCCCCGTCAATTTATATGGGCCTTCTTTCTTGTGTTGTTGATCTGGACCAGGACTGCCCTGCCATGGATCAGGTCCTGGAAGGCTAGGAGTGTCATTCTGAGTGCCCTGAGCTCCAGCCAATTGATGCTGTGAGACAGCTCCTCTTGGGGCCACCTGCCCTGCACTAGGTGAGTTCTGCAACCCTGCAAGCTTGTGTCTGAGGTGATCTTCACTCTCTTTGGTCTCCAAATGAGGTGCCCCTAGTAGATTGCCACCAACCAAGCAACATTCTCACCTCCACTAGAATCTTGACTAGCCAATGACATTTGATAGTGATGTCCCCCTGGAAGGGTAAAAGAAACCACTGAAGCGGTCTCGTGTAAAACGGGCCCAAGATAGGCAATCTATTGCTGCTATCATGACCCCCTGTAGCTGGGCAAGATGCATGATGTCCACATGGGGCGCTCACTGTATCTTCCAGATTGTCCTCTTTAAGGCTTCAATCCTCTCTTGCAGGAGGGAGATCTACCCTTCTGGTGAGTCTAGCTTGGCTCCCAGGTGCTGGATCTGCTGAGCCAGGACTAGAGAGCTCTTCTTGAAGTTCACTTGGAAGCTGTGTTCTTGTAGGGTTGTGAGCACCAATTGAATATCCCTTCTCGCCTGGTGACTGGAGTGCAATTGGATCAACAGGTCATCCAGGTAAGGATAATGATTTTCTTGAAGACCCTGGAGGCCAAAAACGATCCAAAAGGTAATGCTCTGTACTGGTAATGCTTGTTGTTGTACGTGAAGTGTAGGAAGTGGTGATGCCCACAAAAAATGGAATGTGAAGATAGGCATCCTGAAGATCCAAGGAGGAAAGGAAGTCCTCTGGGTGAAGGGCCTCCAGAATGTGCTTAATGCGAAACCTCTTCCTTCTCATGAACCTGTTGAGACCTTGCAAGTTGAAAATGGCCCTCCAGTCTCCATTCTTCTTGAGTACTAAGAACAGATTGAAATAACATCCCCTTCACTTCTTGGACTGTGTGACCCTCTCTAAGGCACCCAAGAGAATCAAGTGTTGAATGGCATCTAATAGGAGGTGATGCTTCGCTGAGTCTTTGGACTTCAGGTTGGGTATGAACCATTGGGGAGGTTGGCTGGAGAACTTTATCTGGTAGCCTTGATAAATAGTCTGCAGAACCCACTGGTCTGAGGCCAAATTCTCCCATAATCCTATGAATCCCTGAAGTCTGCCCCCTACTGGAATAATGCCATCATGCCTGCTGGTTCTTGTGTGGGACTATGAAAGGTTCTTCCTGATGCACTTGGCTGGAACTTGAGTTGAAACTTGGTGTCTCCCCAATGCTGTCTGTATGGCCTGGAATCTCTAGACTGAAATGAGGTGGTTGTGGAAACACTGGATTGTGGCTTGGAGGAATGAAACGAACAGTTCTGCCTAGGAAACCTTCTGTCCTCTCTTCTCCTTGCTGAAGCCAATGTTTTCTTCTTGTCCTTGTCCTCAATCAGTACTGGCTCCAAGGATTCTCCAAACAACCTGACCCACAAAAAGGGTGAAAAAACCAAATTCTGCTTAGATTTAAAGTCTGCATTCCAGCTCTTGAGCCACACCTGTCTCCTGGTTGCCACTACTGCTTGTTGGCCTCTTATGAAGAACTGGATGGAGTCCAACCTGCTGTCAGCTAAGAAAGCAGAAGCTCGTGAGATCTTGTTGAGGCCCTGCCTGATCTTCATTTCTCCTTCTGGGATCTCGGCTAGAACCTCCTTGGTCCACTGTAGGGAAGCTCTGGTAATCATAGTGGCTGTAGTTGATGCCCTAATGGCCAATGAAAGTGGCTCATGTGTTCTCTTGAGTGCCGCATCAGTCCTCCTAACCTCAGGGACCTTTAAGGACTCATCATCATCGTGACAAAATATTGTGGAAGATACCAGCCATGATACTGGGGCATAAATGAGTGGGATCTGGAGTTTCGTCATGACTTTCTGAGGCAGACTGCACAGCTTCTTAGCGAAACTGGGTTGGGTCCTGCTAGTGCTGGACTACCCCATTCATCCCTGACCACCTGCATGAGGTTGGCTGGGATGGGCATTTCCAAGGCTGCTGGAAGTGAAGCCAAAAAAAAAAAAAAAAGTCCCCAGAGACCCTGGGAAGATCAGAGTCAAACTGAGGCTCCTGGTTGGGAGGGAGGCTGAGACCTAAGGTTTTCTTTAATAAGGTGGGGAAATCCTCCATTTTTAAATGACGCATGGAAGGATGAGCTGGGTCCCTTGGCTGCTCCTCTTCCTCCGCAGAAAATTCCCCCTCCTCAACCTCTGAATGGTCAGAGCCCAATGAGGTTTCCTTCTCCTCTTTGGAGGAGTAGACAGAAACTGCTTTATCCTCCTCCCTGGACTAGGCACACTTTCCTGGGGGGGGATTCACCATTCGAGGCTGACTCTGAACCAAAGGCCTAATCTTCCTCCTTCTCCTCCTCCCCTGTCCATGGAACCTTAGCCCTCCTTCCCTTGGGCCCCACACAGCTGCGGTGGGTGTTGGACAGGCCCAATGAGGAGTCATACACCTCCTCTGTTGACCAGTTGGCGTTCCTGTGCCTACTGGCCTGCCAGGCTTCCTTGCATGCCAGCTTCTTCGCTCTACCACCCTTCTTCGCACGGGCTTTGTGCTGCAAGGAGGAGGGGGAAGAGGGTGAGGTGGAGCTCCCATTTACCCTCCCCACTTTAATAAACTCTGTAAGGCCAGCAATGCTGGACTGGGCAAAGCTGGCGACAAGAAGGCCCACCATCTCCCTGGCCATGAATTTTCAGATCCAGATGGCTAAGCCTGCAGCTGAGTTCCCCCCCTTGCAAACTGACCGATGGACCCCTGATCAGACTCACAGTGTCCTGAGGGGCAACCGGGGCGCCAAGAAGCTGAAGTGTGTCTTTCTCCTCAGAGGTGCCAGGGTGGTGGGGAAGAGCAGCCACGGTAGCATGGAGGGCACCCCCTTCCTCCGGTGTGTTCCACGTCTCCTCAATCTGGAGAGTGGAAGTTGTGGTGCAGTCTGGCTGGCTCCAAGTCTGTTTGGAAGGAGCATCGCTGGGGGGGGGGGGTTGGGAATGCTGGATGAGGCAGGGAGTTGTCCTCCTTCTTTGACATCTTGTTCTTCATCCTTTTCGGGCCCGCAGTTGCCAGATTGAGAAGCGGCGGAAAGAGAAACAAGACTGAGAATGGAAGGCAGGAAGAGGTAAAGAGACACAGGTTTTTTTGATAAAGGATGCAAAAGAAAAACGGGAAGTAAAGATGGTTCTGGCAACCATGTAGCAAGAACAGCACGGAGCACAGTGACACGTGTCCACCAGGAGAGGTAGGCAAGAAACCTGGCCATCTGGAGTCACTTGTCCCATGTGACCTCACCGGAAAGGGCTGTTCTTTCTGCCCTGCCTACCAGGAGCCAGTGGGAGGAGCTATCCAGAGACTTCAGGATGTTCTGAAGCCTACCCACTAGAAAAGGCAAACTCCCTCTGAATAAAACTTGTCAAGAAAATCCCATGATAAGTTTGCCTTATAGTCGCCATAAGCTGGATATGACTTCAAGGCACACAAAAAGAAAACATATCAACAACCACATTATGAATAGAATTCTGCTTACACAATGGGCTTTTCTTGCCTTTTTTCTGCCCATTGCAGGCTCTTTAGTCCAGGAAAAGCACATTGGAAATAGCATGGGATATGGCATGAAAATTGCAACAGGAAAGGAGACATTGGCCAGATCTTGATAGTTAACTATACCAGTTTAACTACTCCTGTAAAGACGTGTATAGGAGTGCAGCAGCTATGAGGAAGTAAGGAATGGAGAAATAAATTTTCTTTGTCTTCTCTTGCTAGTGCTATAAGGCCCTGGAAGAAGTGCAACCATTAGCTTAGAATTCAAAGACAGCCCTGTTAGTCTGGATCAGTATGCAAATGGGATCTTGTAGCACCTTTGAGCCTAACTGAGAGAAAGAAGTTGGTAGTATAAGCTTTTGTAAACTAAGTCTACTTCATCAGACCCATCTGATGACATAGACTTAAGTCTATAAAAGGCATTTGCCCCATTTTGCCCCTGGGCAGTCCTTGCCACCCCTGGGGCAGATACAGAGGGAGGCAGGTTAGGCCCCAATAAAGCATTATAGGAAAATACCCAGTTTACCTCATTACCACCAGCAAAAAGTGGATGGAGCCCTCCGTGTCTGCAAGAGCTGTCCGGTACACCAATCGTTGCTGCCACCGCCATCTCCCTGGCTCTTCTGGAAGCCAGGGAGGAGTCCATCAGCATGTGACCAAGGCTGGTCACAAGCAGACGGCCTTCAGTCATATGTGGCAGCCTCCCTTCCTGCCTTCCGAGTTAGCAAAGAAAATGGTGGAGACAGCTGCAGGGATGTGCCAGCATGCCAGTTTGGATTCAGTCCTGTTCTGTAAAGGTAACGGGAGAAGAATGGGCCAGCTCCACAGCCAGGATACATCAGTGGGGAGCCAGCATATGCTGGCTTGTGTAGATGTTCTCCTATTTTCTGGAGCAGCAGAAAACAAGCATGCTCCATCCATATATTAAAAGATGACCTGCATGAACAGTGGCGTTGCCCATGAATAGAATGAAATCTAGATCCTAACCAGATGGCTATACTGAAACACTTTTGTGAAATGGAAACACATTTGTAGAGAACTATAATTTCACAACACTGACAGTCGATACAGAGATTACTGAATGTTGACTGAAACATTATGGCAAGCACTGAGCCTGTACTGATCAGTTATCACAGTAGATTATACTGTGCTTTTTTTCTTTTCTTTTGGGGGGGGGAGCGGGTACTCAAAACCAACCCCACTCAGGACCACTTTCACAATTGATCCTACCTACAAACCAGGTTGCTAATGATGCTTTCTACACAAAGAGCTACCCAGCCAGTGAAAGCTTAAACATCACCATCAGCTTCAGCTGATATACAGCTTTATCTATAAAAGCCATTTGACAAGAGGGTATTTTCAAACAAACCATTCTTTCTTTGTATACTGAGCTGATAACAGAACTCTGAGGAGGCTCTACCACTTGTCCTTCCTCTGAACAAGAATGATTCTACATTCATTCTCGGCAAGCAATTTCTGTAGGTAAAGTGAAGGTGACCCCATCTTTCCTTTCCTTTCCTTTTTTTTTTTTTTTTTGGCCAACAATTATGTGGTGGTACCAATCCAGACCAGGACCACCACATGTGAGGAGGTTTACACTTTCCCACTCTAGATTTTTGTTCTTGATAATCAGCCCTCCCAAGTTCAAAGAAAAAGGTCTCAATGGGTAAATTTCAAAATTCAAGGGGGGGCATTATTAAATCCCCCCGCCGTGCAATGATTTCAGTCTAGATTAGGGGCTAGGCACATTCACTTGTCAGTAAAAAGGAAATGGTGTAAGCTGCACATTGGGTTTATAAGGCAACATGTACTGTCTTACTTTGCTCACTTCCACCTTTTCACCACGCATTTGAAAATGCAGAGGTTAATACATGTATACCTCAATTAACAAAGTAGATGTGTTCCTGATCACTACTTATTTAACAGAAACGTTGGTACCAGAGACAGAAATAACATGGAAAGATTAAGGATAGGTTCCTACACGACAAAAAAGAGCAATTCAAACTTTTAATATGCATGTGTGAAATAAAACCAGGCCAGGTAAGCCTTGCATAACAAAAGAAAAAAAATTTGAGCTTTCTAGAGGCTATTTGAAAGCTTCTTCCAAAATTCATCCAGGAATGATATTTTTCTTTCACCTGCCTCCACTTCTATGATTTCTATTTTGGTGGCCAAACAGATCTATGATTCTTTAACATGCTGGGGGGAGCTGGGGAGTCCTAACGGCCTTCCACTTTTCTCTGTTTTGCAGTTTATACATGCTTAGTAAGAAACTGTGGAGGCAGCTGCTGTTCACCTTGTCTTTTGAAGGCAGGCACACACTGCTACAGTAGAATCCCATTCTTTCCCAGCTCAAGCTTTATTTCAGTGCAGACATCTGCTGCAACCCAACACAAAAATCGGTGTTTCTTGAGCCCTCCTTCATAATTCTCCCAGTGTCCATGCTGCTTTAAAAAAAAAAAAAAACTTTCTAGCTAGACAAAGGACCAGGAGATAAAGCAAGAGCTGAACAGGAATAAAAAGGCTTTGTAAAAAGTAGCGTCTTTGTCAAAGGCATTGTTAACTGAGGTATACCTGGTCACTTTCCTACTATCCTGCTTCTTTTTTTCCACCCCAGCTGCTCCTGCCCCCTTCCCACTTTGTTGAAATGTAGACTGTAAGCTCCTTTGGGGCAGGGATCTTTGTTCTCTGTTTTTCTCTCTAAAGCCTTGTATACATGCATGGCAATGTACTAACAATAATAATGGCAACCCCTTTAAAAAATAAAAAAAAATGACAAAAGTTTTATTTGGTAGCCTGTGAGTTTAATTTCTAAAGACATTAGGTAGCTCAGTAATTGTTATTTCCCCTATTCTAGATAGGTTAGTGCAATTTTAATCCATGCTTACCAAAAGGTAGTCCCATTATATTCAGCAGGGCTTACTCTCTGGTAAGAATGCACAGAATTGTAGCCAGTTTCCTCCCCTCTCTCCCATTTGGTTGATAAAGCATTGCATAACCTCTTCTAAAAACTAGTTAATCACAACTTTAGTACTCAATGTCAACTGTGATCATTAAGCGCTTACTGTGTAAATATCACTGGCTTCTTTAGGTATTTGCTTAAATTTCTGCAATTCATTAACGTATTATTTTCCAGCATCAGATTTTGGGAATAATTCAGGTTCCCTCATACAGATCTTTTTTTCTTGGGCTTTAAAGGCATTTTTGAGATTCCACACACATACAATCAAAAGAGCAGTATTGCTAGACAGATAGCAAAGGGGGGGGGAGGACACATTCAGTGAAACACAATGTTAGTTCTAATGGATGGATGATTGTGTTTGGTCTTTTGAAACTTTGAAGTATAGGTAAGTCTTGATCACACAAATTAATAAATCCTAAAGCTGGAGTTAACAATAACCATTACACCCAAATTCTGCAGCTTAGCCCAGGCAATTTTTCAAAAGGTCAGGTTGTGAACCGGAGAAGAGCAGGGAGGTCCACGGCATAGCTTTGTTGCCAGGCATCTCCCGTCTGGATTGTTGCAGGCGTTTATTAGCATTCGTCAGCAGACTCAACAAAGCAAACAAGAAATTCAAGCACGAATAATAAAATGAAAATGCTGCTATATAACCCTTTGTCATTCGGCAAATATGGGACTTTTTAGCTACATTGTTCCTAAATCTGGGTTACTACTTTAATTTTTCTCCACAGTGCTGACTGATGTGAGTATGCATGTGTGTTAAATGCAGAGCTTCCTTAACAACTGCAGGGCTGCCATTTAATCTGTTGGTAGATGGACCATTTCCTGTGGGAACTCTAGCTATGACTTACAGATCCAAATAAATCTCAGATTAAGAATCCAAATGAAACCTGCCTTTGGAAGATAAAAAAAAAAAGGTCAAGATGGATATAAACAGTGAAATTATAAATCATCTAGGTGTTGCATGACAACTTGGATGCAGAGGGGTTTCTTTGTGTGTTGTTTACATTTTCTAGCAGTAGCACAATGACACAAGGTATCCGTCAAATGTCACACTTTCATCATATTGGAAGCATCATTAAAACTGTTTGGCTAAGGACCTTGAAGTGTTTAAGCAGTAGCTCAAAAGTATATTTGTGCAAAGTAGAAGAATAAATTTACATATCAGCAGCAGCTCATAAGGGATGAGTAAATATTCTGTTTATCTCTCAGTGTAATTCAGGTTAGTTTAAATACAAGGGTTCAGGATATCATTACAATCTATATGGATTTATTACATAATTTCCAAATACAGTGGTTGGGGGAGTTTTACTCAGGCAAGTTAAGTTGTCTAAACCAGTTTTTTAAAAGTAATGCTTACATAATATGTGAGAGCATGTGTATATAAATATAGAATATTTTGTTACTGTGAACATAGCAGATCACATTGGTTCTCATCAATTATCCAAATCTTAATTATCTAAATTTCCTATTTATTCGGAGCAAGGTCATATCTGTGTACACCCTTTAATTAAACAGAAATCCTCTCTGTCACCCAAATTTATTCATGTATTAATGATGTTATGATAAATTTAGAATAAGACAAGTGCTTATGTGTGTGCACCTACACAAACGTCACTTTACTGTTAAAATATTATACATTTTAAAACATTTGTTTTACTTCTTAAGCATGCATCATAATAAAGTTAAGTCCACTTTAGGTAATAATGAGCCAATATATATGATTCTCAATCAAATTATTCTATTAAATATGCAGGCAAAATATTTGATCCCCATCTCATCTCTGATGCACTTCCTCTGGGGGGGGGCATGAACGGGTTTTTAATGAAAATGTTGTTATGTCTTTGCTTATCTTACCTGCAGCCATGCTGGAGTGATCTAAATGTAAGCTTTACACTTCTTGACAATGTTTTATCATCAGTGAAGGTTTATAAGCAAAGCAACTGCCAGATGTTTGTATTACATGTGGTAATTTTCTTAAGCCTTATTTGGAAGCACACAGAATACATGACAATTCCAAAAATGTTTGACAGTGGCAGTGCAAAGCTACTGCATTTCACACAGACTTAGCTATGGTCAGATCACATACACTGAGATCAAGGGAAATTTATCTAATTGTGATTACTGTAATTTGCCTAAGTGATTTCAGTGGGTCTATTGTAAGCACTACTAAATGTGTATCCAACTGACTCAGAACAGTACACTCCTAAATTTATATTTAAGGTAAAAAAAAAAGTGTAGCTTTAAAAATGTCAACTTGCTTTTAAGAACAAAAGGTGGTACTTTAGCAGTATCTTCCTTTCTTTTTTTACTTTACTGATTAAAAAAAATATAGAAAGAATTATTTACATGAAGAGAAAAGAGCTGGCAAATGTAATCTCAGAGCCATTGGCAATAATCTTTGAGAACTCCTGGAGAACAGGAGAAGTCCCAGCAGACTGGAGGAGGACAAACGTTGTCCCCATCTTCAAAAAGGGAAAAAAGGAGGATCCCAACAATTATCGTCCAGTTAGTCTGTCATCAATACCAGGGAAGTTTCTAGAGCAGATCATTAAACATAGAGTCTATGAACATTTAGAAGGCAATGCCATAATCATAGAGAAACAAGTCATGCCAGACTAATCTGATCTCTTTTTTTGATAAAATTACCAGCTTGGTAGATGAAGGGAACACTGTGGATATCGCATACCTTGATTTCAGTAAGACCTTTGACAAGGTTCCCCATGACATTTTTGCAAACAAGCTTGTAAAATGTGGGCTAGATAAGTTAACTGTTAAATGGATTTGTAATTGGTTGACTGGCCAAACCCAAAGGGTGCTCAGCAGTAGCTCCTCTTCATCTTGGAAAGATGTAACTAGTGGGGTCCCACAAGGTTCTGTCCTGGGCCCAGTGCTATTCAACATCTTTATCAATGACTTGGATGAGGGAATTGAGGGCATGCTTATCAAGTTTGCAGATGACACCAAATTAGGAGGAGTAGCTAATACCCTAGAGGACAGGATCAAAATTCAAAATGACCTCAATAGACTAGAAAGCTGGGCCAAAGCTAACAAAATGAAATTCAATACGGAGAAATGTAAGGTACTGCACTTAGGGTGGAAAAACGAAAAGCATAAATATAGGATGGGGGAGACCTGGCTGAATGAGACTACATGCAAAAGGGATCTAGGAGTCCTCATAGACCACAAGTTGAACATGAGTCAACAGTGTGATGCGGCAGCTAAAAAGGCCAATGTGATTTTGGGGTGCATCAATAGAAGTACAGTGTCTAGATCAAGGGAAGTAATAGTGCCACTCTATTCTGCCTTGGTAAGGCCTCACCTAGAATACTGTGTACAGTTCTGGGCACCACAATTCAAAAAGGATATTGACAAATTGGAGCATGTCCAGAGGAGGGCAACTAAAATGGTGAAAGGTCTGGAAACCATGCCTTATGAGAAAAGACTGAGGGAGCTGGTTATGTTTAGCCTGGAAAAAAGACGGTTAAGGGGCAATAGGATAGCCCTGTTTAAGTATTTGAAGGGTGTCACGTTGAGGATGGAGCAAGCTTGTTTTCTGCTGCTCCAGAGACTAGAACACGGAACAATAGATGCAAGCTCCAGGAACAGAGATTCAACCTCAACATTAGGAGGAACTTTCTGACAGTGAGAGCTGTTCAGCAGTGGAACACACTCCCTCGGAGCGTGGTAGGGTCTCCTTCCTTGGAGGTCTTTAAACAGAAGCTGGATGGCCATCTGTCAGGGATGCTTTGATCGTGATTTCCTGTTTGGTAGGGGGTTGGACTGGATGGCCCTTATGGTCTCTTCCAACTCTACAGTTCTAAGATTCTATGTAGGATACAAGCTTTGTGTTCACAGTAAATAGTGATAGATGAAAGAGAAAGGAGTACAAAACAGGAATACATCTGCATTCTAGATATTATTATCAATTTGTAGTAGCTATATAGCTGCTATATAACCCTTTGTCATTTGGCAAATATGGGACTTTTTAGCTACATTCAGTTATTTCTTTTCAATCTATTTTAAAGGTTTTCAACACATCAAATCTTAAAAGAGTCAGGTACTACATTGTTTCTGGAAGGAATCTATGAGCTGGATGCTAAAACATGTCTTACAACTTCACAATACAGGTTCTACCACAGGATTCAACTTGAGGGCAGGCAATAATGGCAATAAAATGTGGCTTGATGCACACTAACACCAATTCGCAGCAGCTTTTATTTGTCTCCATTCCCCCCACCCCAAGATTACAGGCAAGCAAAGCCATATGGATTTGATGTTCAAATGGGCATGCCTGTGAATCAAGATGGTGGGTGTGAGTGAATTGCTCATGTTTTTATTGTCACTAGTTGCCACCTCCGGACAGTATTTTTTAAAAAAACAAAAACAAATCCAAGGTACAGAAGTGTGATCTTCTGCTTAAATAAACAGGGGAAAAAAGGGGGAAGTTGTTTTGTTCCCTCAGCACATGATCACTACAGCAAAAATTCAACATGCGGTTCCAGGCACTTTCCTTGCAGCAAGCTCTGCCCCCTGCACACATTCAACCAAATAGCTTTCCACTTCTGCTTTTACTGGGAATGTGCAACAAAGTGAATTGGTTGTCCCAATGAGCACATAGGTCATTTTCTTTGAAGTGTTTAAAAAAATACAGGAAAAACCACAAAGGCTATTCCCACAGAGTATTTGGAGTTTTTGCCCCCCTCCTTCCAAACAGGGCAAAATGATGTGGGATCCCACTGGGACAAAACGTATTCTTGAATTCTATGAGGATTATTTTTGCTGCATAGACAAAACCTAAATGAAAAAAAGGGGATGCAACTCTGGAAGGAAGATAGTGAACACACACATAGAAGATTTTCACACGGGCAATTTGTCCCATTACTGGCACGGAACAGGGTCACTGAAAAATTTTCCTTTCAGACACATTTACCCTGTTCTGTGCCCAAATTGTCACTATGCAGTTTTCTCCCTGTGATATATTATTCACGGAGAGAAGTCGTTCTTAAGCACCCAGTTCCATTTCTGTAATGGAACACGGGTGTGCGAATCGATCCCCGTCCCTGTTCTGGAATGACAGGGACGGGTGAGGAGCTCCATGGCAGGCACAGGTGTTTTCAGAGACAAGCTTCTCTGTTTTTTTTTTTTTTTAAAGCTTAAAAATCATCACTGATTCTTTTTAGCCACACTTTGTCTTAATCTATAGTGTGAGCTGCTTTAGGTCCAATTTTGGGGGGAAAGGCAGGTCTGGATAGGACCTTTCATTGTTGGAATCCATGTGCTGAATGATCCTTACATTGGCACAATATTATGTCACCCAAGCTCAATCGCCCATACGTATTTTTTTCCCTCAGGAAGAAAAAAAAAAAGAACTAGATGCTTGGCAGCAAGATATTTGAGCAACTATTTAGATAGAGAAGTAATATGACATTAGTTTGTTTTTCCTCTGTGAACAATGGTCATGGTTCTTATAGTGGTGCCCAACCTCTTCACCAGAACACTTATTTATTCTTGGGGGGGTTTTGGGGGTGGTGGATGTAGGAAATGGAGAAAGAAGAGGGTGAGGCACAATGGATAGAAATCATTACAATATTACTATCACAGAATCATAGAGTCTAACCCCCTGCCATGCAGGAATACACAATCAAATCACACCTAACAGATGGCCATCTAGCCTCTATTTAAAAACCTCCAAGAAGGAGACTCCACCACTCACTGAGGCAGCACATTCCACTGCTGAACAGTTCTTTCTGTCAAGAAGTGCTTCCTAATGTTTAGGTGGAATCTCTTTTCCTGTAGTTTTGAGTCCATTGCTCCGTGCCCTAGTCTCTAGAGCAGCAGAAAACAAGCTTGCCCCATCCTCAGTATGACATCCCTTCAAATATTTAAACATGGCTATAATGTCACATCTTAACCTTCTCTTCTCCAGGCTAAACATACCCAGCTCCCTTAAGCCACTCCTCATAGGGCATGGCTTCCAGACCTTTAACACACTCCAGCTTGTCCATATCCTTCTTGAATTGTGGTGCCCAGAACTGGACACAGTATTACAGGTGAGGTCTGACCAAAGCAGAACAGAGTGGTACTATTATATCCTTCTATCTGGACACTGAACTCCTATCGATGCAGCCTAGGATGATTTGTGACACATTAATATATGAAGACAACTGAAGAACAGTAATGAACAACTGGGTATCCTGAAGGCAGATAACAGCAGGTATTCGAAAAAAAGGTCAAAGAAAAAGGAAGTTAAAATACACAACACAAAAACACCTCCATATTCTCAGGCTGTTTGTTTAAACATACTTAGAAGTATGTAGCCCATTGGTATACATCACTGGTTAAGACTATAAGTTTCATTTTCACTTTTCTGAATCAGCCTGTTTTTCTTGACCTACAGTCTGCTATGCTGCACTGAATCCAGTCCTGAGGGGAGAAATTCCTATAGGATATTAATTTATTCCTACGAATTCAATATAAAAATTGAACATATGTACAGTAATATACAATTCTAATGTTGGGAAGGGAATAATGTAGATCTGGATCTACTGCCAAGTTCTAGTACACTGGTTCTTAACCAATGGTCCAGGCACCCACAGGGGTCTGCATCGTCCTCACAGGGGGCCTGCAAAGACGTGAAGGCTGCTCTGCCCGCCTCCTCCTTGCGGGTGAATGACCACATGACAACAGCCAAGGTGCTGGTTGGCTTGGCCTGTGCAATGCCATTCAACCAGCTCCAGCCACAAACTTGCAGGAAGAAGCAGGAGAAAAGTGTTCCCTTCCCCTCCAGTGCCTCTGAGGGAAAGGTTTAATGGATAGGGCTATTGTATCATATCATCATAGAATCATAGAATTGCAGGGTTGGAAGAGACCACGAGGGCCATCATCATCATCATTATCATTGTTTAAAATCTTGAGTTAAGTCTTGGGGGTCCGCAGCAACAAAACATATTTAAAGGGGGTCCCTGGTAAAGAAAAGGTTAAGAGGCACTGTTCTAGTACATTGAAAAGGTTTTTATTTCCAGATATTGAACAGTGTTGTTGTTGTTGTTAATTGCCATCAAGATGACTTCGACTTACAGTGGCTCTATGAATGGAAGACCTTCAAGTTATCCTATTATTAACAGCCCTGCTCAGCTCTTGCAAACCTCAGGGTCATGGCTTCCTTGACTGAGTCTATCCACCTGTAATGAGATCTTCCTCTTTTCCTACTGCTTTCCACCTTGCCAAGCATCACTGTCTTTTCTAGTGAGTCATATCTTCTCATTCTATGTCCAAAGCATGATAGTCTCAGCTTAGTCATCTTGGCTTCTAGGGAATGTTCAGGATTTATTTGCTCTAGGATTCATTTATTTATCTTTCTGACAGTTCATGGTAGCCACAGAACTCTCCTCCAGCACCACATTTCAAATTAGTTAATTATCTTCCTCTCAGCTTTCTTCACTGTCCAGTTGTCTATTGAACAACAGCAACAACTAAATGTCTCATCTTTGCACCTCCATTCAGTATTATATGGCTAACATGAAGAAAGTGTGGTGGTAAATAGGAGTGGATTTGTGTTCACTGTAAACTCTGTTTACTTCTGGCACTCAAAACAAACTCTTAGGATGTGAATTATTTATTTCTAAGAATATGCCTTTTGTGTTATGTTCTAGGTGGTGGAATATGGGGTTCAAGTAAAAAAAAAAAGAAAGAAAGAAATCCAATAAGCCTCAAGTTTGCCCATCCCTACTTTAATGCAAATACTCTAAGGCTCCAGTGGCTAGAATGGATGAAAAGATTTGTAAAGTGAACTGCTGTTTAGAATGTAAAAGTGCATTATATCATATTATTCCTAGCTTACTACAGTAAAAGTTACACTGTCATCAACAGAATCTCAGGGTACTGTACAACCAATTAATATTATGGAAGGAAAAAAAATTCAGTTGTACCACAAAAATTATAGGAATAAAAGTATGAATTCCCATTGGTCTACAGACTGTATGTGCAGAAGGAGAACCAGGCAAACTAAAAGATTATCTTAGTATTCATTTCATAATCACATAGACCTTGGCATTGGCCTCTTTCAAAGAGTTAACCTTTTGAACTCTTTCTGAGGGTATAGTGACCCCTAAAGGTACTGAAGCTGAACTGGTTGTAGATCCTCAAAAGATATTCATCTGAAGTTTGCAAGGAAAAAACGTGTGGGAGAGGGGAGTGAAAGACACTACAATTCTTAGCATCCCTCACCAATAGCAAAGCTTAATGTGGCTGAATGAATTTGCAGTCCAACACCACTTAGATGGCCACAAATTGCCCAACCCCAGTTTACAAATATCAGCACCCTCACTTGTTCAAATTCCCAAACAAAGACTCGGCATCCTCATTCACATACCTTATGGCATAAAATATGAATGGGAATATAGCTTATGGCCCAATTCCATAAGCTATTGCATTTAAACTAAGGCAATGGTCAGGAAGTGAGAGAACTATGCAGCTGCAATGGCCATTGACAAAGCTGCTCATCTGTGGCCCAGTCACACGACAGAATTATAGCGCTATTGTTCCACTTTATCTGCCATGGTTCTATCCTATGGATTCCTGGAATTTGCAATTTAGGGAGAGGCATTTAGAATTCTCATCCAGAGAGCCCTAGTGCCTCACCAAACCACAAATCCCTAGATTCCACAGGATGCAACCATGGCAGTCCGAGCGCTATAGTTCTGTAGGGTGAAAAAGCCCCAGGCCTCAGCCTTTCTCCTTCACACATTTTCATCCTGCTCCCCCATCCTGTTAAGAAAAGTACCAAGCTCTGGTACACTTAAATGGCTGTGTTACCTGACACCCCAGAGTTCCCAAGAACAACAACAAAAATCCACAACTGCAAAAATTGGTAACTGTATTCAACAAAATGGCCTTCTTTATACATATAATCTTCACACAGAGTGAAATGTATGGGTAAAACCACAGGAGGGAAGTTGCCAAGGGTGGTGGTATAGAAAGAGTTACCTGTCAGCATTTGGATATAGTCAGCTAGCCATGTGGGAGGCAAACTATGACTCCCGCAGGATTAGGCCTAAAGAAGAAAAACGGGCAGATTCACAAGAGAGGGATTATAAGAACAGAATAATAGGGATACCCAATAGAAAGCCAGAATCTGGACAGAGAATTATTCTTTTTTAGAGACAGATGGCAATTGATGGATAAGCAGACCATTTGGGCTAGGCAAGCAACAGGGACACTGACAAACTTAGAGAAGAACAAACAAAGAGGGCCAAGGAGATCAAAGAGCCAAGAGGCAGGCTTACAAGAAAGTAATACTTGGGCTTGTCTATACAGCGAAAATACTCCTCAGAGAATTCAAGGAGAATACGATTTGTCTAAATAGGATCCTGCATCAATTTGGAAGGAGGGGGGCCAAAAAGCCACAGGAAAGCCTTCCTGGCTTTTCCAGTATTTAAAAAACTGTGACGGACATGCACATTCCCACTTGTTGGGACAACCGATTTGCTTTGATACACATTCCCAATAAGAGCAGAAGTGGAAAGCTGATTGATCAGATATGCACAGGGGGTGGAGCTTGCTGGCAAGACAAATGCCCTGAACCACCACACTGGAATTTTGCCATAGAGATTGTGTGCTGTGGCAATGAAACAGCCTTTTCTTTTCTTTTTTTCAGTTTATTTAAGCAGAAGATCATACTTCCACACCTTGGATTTAAAAGTAATTGCTATCTTGATTCTCAGGCATGCCCATTTGAACAACAAATGCGTATGGCTTTGCATGCCTGTGATCTTGCCAAAAAATTGTGGAGACAAATGAAAGCTGCTACAAATTGACTCAACATTTTATAGCCTCGTATAGACAAGCCGCCTGAAACAGTGTTAGGAAACCACATAAACAAAGCCAAAGTCTGACCTGGTAATATGCATAAGCACACATCTATAGTTTGTTCATTCATTCATTCATTTTCACACACATACACACACACTCTATAGATATTTCTGTTTAGGAGGAACCCCTCTCTCTGGCTGTTCTTCGCAAATGAAGATTCAAGAAGGACTCATCCCGATCTTACTGCAAGCATGCTGATGACTAAAAAGGCCAATCCGAGATAAACAAGTCCGGTTGCAGAAAGCACAGCAGAAGGTCTCCTTGGGTGATGTTTCCGGGTTGTGATTCTTTCTGCATTGTCGTTTCTCTTCAAGACTTGTTCGGGATGAGTTCTCAAGTAAGGCTGCAGCATTGTGGATAGTGTGTCTCCATGCCTCCTGATGTGAGGCCAGGGTGGACCATAGTTGGTGATCAATTTGGCCGAGCCTGAGATGTTGTTTCAGGGAGTCCTTGTATCGCTTTTTTGGAGCGCCCCTCTTATGCTGACCCGTGGCGAGTTCACCGTAGAGTAGTATTTTTGGAAGGCAATGGTCCTCCATCCTAGAAACGTGCCCTGCCCAGCGCAGCTGCATTCTCAATATCATGGCCTTGATGCTGGTGATCCCTGCTTGCTCAAGGACAGCAACATTCGTCACATAATCAGTCCAGTGTATATTTAGGATTGTGCGTAAACAGGCTGCCAACTTGGTGGAGCAATGCTAGGATTGGGAACTGACTGGGATTTAAAGGCTAGGAACCTTCCAATCTGTTCACTCCACTGATCCTTGGGCCAAACCAGCCAGGGCTGTGGGATTGATGATAAATACCAACTCTTTTCTTTTTTCTACACCACAAAGTTGACCGTTCTGCCACGGTAGGGGGGGCACAATGGATGGCTGAAGGGGCTCCTGGTTTTAAACAGTTTCCACCCTTACCACTCTCAGAATCCATTTCCTAATCTCAAATCCCCCAAGCCTCCAGCTCATTTTTCAACTGCAGTTTTATGTTTGAAGGTCTCTTTCTCTGGTATCACATTCCATTTAACTTGAGTGGCACATGCTTATTACATAAAATGAAAACAAAAGAGATGCCTGCTCTGGCTACTGGTTTTCTTCAGCTTTGCAGGAGATTTGCACTGGGCAGTGACACTGATAGCCAATAATCTCTCCCTGGCCATAACTTTGGTGTGTGTTTCTGGGGAGCAAAATACTACAAGAGCTGGACAGGGAAAATGACACCCACCCACTCATTTTAGTGCTTGGAATTTACAGCTGCTTCATCAGCCAAGAACTTAATACTTTCCTCCCTTAACATGCAGGGTAGGAATGATTTCTGTTCATAATTTTGATCAAAGAGGACATTTTTAGAGGGAATGACAGAGGCCATCTGATAGCAATGGAGAGAATGAATGAGAGAAAGAACTGGTGTTAAAGAGAAGAAGTGTTAGTGCAGTTAACAGTGAATCATATCTCTAGTTTATCTCTGGTGAATCACCAAATAAAGCATCTCAGTACTGGAAAAATAGGTATTGCTCTCAGTTTCCTCTGGAAATACATACTTTTTAAACTTTTTTATTTCTGCTCAATACTATGAAGAGAGAAAAGGGAAAAAAACATGTAAAATAGTCATGCACTCCAATGGTAACAACTTTATGGGATATTTATTTATTTTAGGTATTTATACCCCGCTCTTCCACCACAAAGGCTCTCAGAGTAACTTACAAATTGTTTTAAGCAATAGCAATTTACACATCTACATCCATTAAGCAGCTTCCAATGTGTGTTAGCTAATTGCCCCCACAAGCTGGGTAATACAAAAGGATGGAAGGATGAGTGAACCTTGGAGCCCACTGGGATCGAACTTGCAATGTGGTGGCTTGCAGTAATGAAATTTAACCACTGTGCCACCAGGGCTCCCTGGACATAGGAACATATCAAAAGTCAGGCAGGGATCCTTTCACATTATACAATTATAGCACTATTATTCTACTTTAAGTGGCATGGTTCCATCCTATGGAATCCTGGGGTTTGTAGCTTGGTGAGGCACTAGAGCTCTCTGTCTAAGAATTTGAAATGCCCCTCTGGGTTAGGTAAAGGTTTACCTTCGCTAGCATTCTGTTCTCACAGTTGCTGAGCAGATACCTGCAGGAAGTCTATAAACAGGCTATGAGTGCAACTGTACACTCCCACTTTTGCTTCCCAACAACTGTCATGGATACAAGTGACACATAAGTTACTGCTTGCTTCTCTTCCATATGAGTACCTCCATCCATGGCCCTCTTAGCTCAGATGCAACTTGCTGTATGGAAGGCTGTTCGACAGTGGAATGTGATGCCTTGGAGTGTGGTGGAGTTTTCCTTCTTTGGAGGTTTTGAAACAGAGGCTGGATTGCCATCTGTCAGGAGAGCTTTGATTGTGTATTCCTGCATGCCAGGGGATTGGACTAGATGGCCCTTGTGGTCTCTTCCAACTCTATGATTTTATGAAGGGGGAATTCAGATATGTATATACTGCATTCTGTAGATGTTATAGGTCTTGGTGATCTTCCACACATGCATTGCTAGATGGGGCCATGGTATGGTATTTCAGTGTTTGTGCAGTGCTTAAATAAGAACATAATACAGGATAGTGCTACAAGCTGGCAAAATATATCTATAACTAAGCTCTAATTCATGTGCAACATAGGATGTGGAGGGAGAGATCTGAAAGAGACGAATCACATATATAGAACAAAAACTAATGTATTTATTTTATATATTTATTTGTTGGATTTATATCCCACCTTTCTCCCAAGACTGTGCAATGGGTTGCACAAGTTGCACATACTGGCTTCCTCCCTTGTGGATAGTGCAGGACTAGGAATCTGTGAGCACAATGTCTTTTGGGGACCTACTGTTATTGCCAAATGTAGATATGTGTTTTTATCAAATGTTTTAATTGTTCTTTTAATTTGTAAATTGATTTAATAACTCTTTAAGGGGAGGAAGGGAGTATATTGTTTTACTTGTATGGTTTTTTAATGTTGTGAACCGCCCTGATTGGATTACCAAAGGGCGGTATATAAATACATTTATTATTATTATTATTATTATTATTATTATTTTAAACTAGTGGCGTATCACTGTTGGATACGAGCTGTATTATCCCCACAGAAAATGGAAGTCAGGTTTCAGTGAAACATGCTTGCAGTTAACATTACTTTGAACACACATACATTACTTTGCCTACACCAAGGACATAAGCATTCCAGGCAATGCCTTTCATTGGCATAGTCCCTGGGGTTATGTATAAATGTCGCCAAAGTCTTTGCCTTTTGACCAGTCCTCCATCTGTATTTTTGAACTTGTTTGATCTGGCAAGGACTTCATGTCTTGCTCCAAGACTTGAGAGCTAAACTAAAGCCAACTCTGGATAAATAAATTTAAAACAATACACCAGAACACACCTATACCTTGCCCTTATTTGTCAGGGAATTTAAAAGACAAATGACTTGAAAAATATTTATATTAGGACAATAAAACCTGTTTATTTTTACAGGTGACATTAAACTGACTTTCACAGAAAAGGGTGGTTTTTTTTGTTAATACTTTTTGTTTAGAGAGTTATCTTTCCCTCATGTTCGCCATTGCATTTAATGGTGGTGCTGAGAAATTTATTAATTCTCAAAGCCTGATCCTGACAACAGTTGCTAGAAAACAGACTGAGTAGGTCCAGTAAAACAAATAGGATTCCTTTTTTTCTATCTTTGCAGTAGGTATGCTAATGAATGTTTGCAGGATTAGATCACATGATGGTTATTCTCAGGACAATCCTTAGGCATATATGAAAAAAAATCACAAATAGGAAGTTCTCACAGTGTTTTCAGACTCATATTAAGGTGCATGAACTACCACATTAATATGTTCAATATGTAAAATAGTCAACATAGAACTCCAATTGATACTGTTTTGTTATAAACATCAGTATCATAATAACAAAAAATTCACTTCTTAGGAAAACCACAACAGTAAAATAAGGGAACACATATGCTAAATTAGCTCATATGTTGATTTTCAGAAAGTAATATATAGCCAAGAATGAACAGCCTACGTATCCTGTGCTTGCTTCAACTCTGCAGTACATGATGAAATAACACCAGCAATTTCTTTCTCTTTCAAGAACGAAAGGAGGTGGGGTTACCCCATACCTGGCAGATGCATTCCTTACAAAAGCCCCCAAATGAAGCTGTAACTTTGCCTTTTTTCCCCCAGTTCTATGTAACTGTGTTGATTGGGGGGTTAGCAATTTTTTTTTCTAAGTTCCTCATTTACTTTTGGATTAGCTGAAAAGATAGAGGGTTATTATTAATATGAAAGAAATGTGTTTTAAGTCAATGAAGCCTTTTCCCTACATATTGCACAAAAAGGTCCATAATAATTGCGGTATTTTAATAAGGTATTCATATAGCAAGAGATGAAGAAAATACAGTCTTTAATAACCTCTGGAGTATTTTAAAACATGTCTCAGGGCCTTAATGTGCCTAGTAATATACTATTTAAAACCACAATTTTATCCCTGCACAATATACAGTCATACTTCCTCGCCATTTACCCAGCTAATGAATGCCAGCAATTAGTAAAATGTAATCCCACTGCACAATCAGTTTAATGCTTTTAGCACTCAGAAAAGTAAACACCAAATTAATACTGCTCAAGCCATATCAGATCCTACTTGGAAGCAAGCAATTATAGTTCAGCTCCTCAGGTGTAATTAAATGATTGGAATGATTTAGTTCCATAAATGCAAGTTAATTCATAAGCAAGCAACAAATATACTGGGAGTAATTACAAGAAACATTGGCAGTCTAAGCAGGGCATGCTCTTTTATACACCTGGTATAGGAAAATGCTGCCCTCTCCTGGATATATCCTGTGACTATCCATTGAAACAGTCACAGGGATCTGAAGGACAACATGCAAGGTGGGAGCACCTGAGAGCCTTTGGAGGTTAAAAGCCATTCTTGCGTTTTGCATACACAGACACAACCATGAAGTGCAGCAGCCACAGTAAGAATTACCCTTATTTCTAAATCATCAGCATTCAGAGACTTGCAGGGAATAAAATCTGTTAATCCAAAATTGACTTTAGTGGAAGACTGTACTCACAAAGTTCTTCCTACACAAACATATTACCTGCCTTGAGGGGTGGGGGACATTTACAGTAGCACTTGTAAAGAGCCTGTAAAAATGACCCTTACAAAATCTATATCAATCCTCCCCAAAATGGCTACCCACGCAGAACTATGCTGTTATCAAACATGACAATCTACACAGACTGTACACTTTTCCCTATACAGAGATCATATCCTATCTATGCTAAAATCTAAAAAAGCCTATCTTAAGTAATCCTTAAAGATTTGAGCCTGTTTGAGGAACGAGAACTCTAAAACATTATGGTACATCATTTCTCATTTTATTTCTACATATTTTGTCTACATTAACAATATCACAACACATATAAAATGTGCAGCTTTAGTACATCTAAAAAATCCCCACATAGAACAAAGTATCCAGTGCTGTTAGCAGTGTAACTGTAAATTAATTAATAAAAGATTACTGGTTTGTTCACTAAAAGAACTAAAGGCTATTTTAAGAATTATGGATAATTTTATATTATGCAAATTACACAAACACATCTATATTACATACAGAAAATTGATGAATTAGGTTTTGTTCAAGAGGGACCCATTTATCCCAAGAACTAATTTTAAGATAATAAATGTTTATGACATTTTATTCCCAACGTTATAATACAATTTTGGTTGCACTCAAAGATCAATGAAACTGATGTAACTAGTTATTTCTGACAGAAATGCAATTCTATGCATGCCTGTTCATGGTGTTCAATATGGCTTACTCCCATATAGGTACAGGATTGTGGCCTATATACTACTACCTCCCTGAGATCAAGTCCTATTTGACCTGATGGAACTGACTTCTGCATAGACTTGCAAAGAAGTGTCCTGTAACTTTATTTCAACAGGACTTGTGTGTGAGTAATTTGGGTGGATCATGGTTGTGTATTAATGATTGTTGTTGTTGTGTGCCTTCAAGTAATTTCTGACGTATGGTGACCTTAAGGCGAAACTATCACGGGGTTTTCTTGATAGAATTTGTTCCAAGGGGGTTTGCCTTTGCCTTCCTCTGAGGCTGAGAGAATGTGATTTGCCCAAGGTCACCCAGCAGGTTTCTATAGCTGAGCAAGGATTCAGACCCTGGTCTCCCAGCGTCCTAGTCCAATACTCAAACCACTACACCATGCTGGGTGTCTGTATTAATGCTAATGCTGGTTAAATCATACCATTCTCAAACACAGATATATTAATCAAATTGGTATTTTAATAACCAATAACAGAACAACTCTGAACTTTTAAGGCTGTGTATCTGTCACCCTTTATATTACTGAGTCAGTTTATGGTAACAAAATATGCTTATCTCATTAATATTTAAATGTTGTTAAGCAAGCAAAGAGATTGGATAAATAACTGCACTCAGACTACACCCCTTGTAGATATGAATTCAATTATTTTATTAGAAGACATATTACTAATTTTAAAATGTACAGCACATTTGCTTTGCCCTTTAATGTCATGGTCTTATTTTTCTATTCAAATCTTGTACACTGTAAGTTAATTGCTTTTGGAAACTACTTATTATTCATGTAAAAATTAATGTGCCAATGTGTTTAAATCCTTTTAAATGACCATTCATGCATCCTCCTCCTTTAAGTACCAAAGAAATCTGTCAAAGATATCAGTGCAAGATGGTCTTAAAGAAAGTTCTAATAAAGATTTTTTTTTCTACTAACATAAGATTTTCATTTTCACCAACTTTACTTGAATTCCATTAATTTTTTAAGCTGCTTTTAATAAATTCACCAAGTAAAAATTTTTAGGCTCCATAGTCTGTCATTTGTGTTCCAGCTGACTCTATGAATATTAATAACAGTGTTATCCTGATTAAATAGGCTTCATATGAAATCCCTGTGAATCCTATAGCTCAGACATCTCATTTTTCTAACTCTTTATGAATTCGGATTCAGACATTAAACTGGAAGAAATCTTTAAAAACAGATCTAGCGGTACATTTGTGTATTCTTAAGCAAAAATGAGGTCTTCACATAATTCAAACAATTAAAAGAAACACATCTACATCTTAAGTTTCAGACTATCTGTAAATACACAACATATTTAATTCTAATGGAAACTTCAGTGTTTTCTAGAACAAAGGATTGGACAGCTACTGTAAAATAACACTAACAACTGTCCTTAGAGTCACCTTACACAAAAGACTGCATGATCTTAAATCATTGGTCATTTGCAGAAAGGAACATATGGCCAACTAGAGAATGATCCAAATATATACACAAACATCTGCATTTCATTCAAAACCCACAATTAATATAAGTATCCTTATATTGCAACACTTATTGAATTAAATGAACACAGTACTTATTAAAACCTCATTTAGTATAATTTCTTCAGCATTTTTAGGTTGTAATATACATACGTAATGGCATCCTGGTGTCTACATTTTAAGTCTTCCATTCCAATTCTTATGCATTTTGTACTTTGAAACAAGACCTGTTCTAATGGAGATCATTCTATTAGATACCTGCATAGTACAGGGTTGGGCAATTGTAGACTTCCAGGGGGTATTTTGGACTGCAAGTTTTATAGTCCCACATTATGGGGTATGCTGGCTAGGGCTGCCAGGAGTTGTAGGTGAATACTGTATATGGAGGGTCACAACTGCTCACTCTGTTATACAGTTGGCCCTCCACATCCATGGATTCTGCATCCACGGATTCCACCATCCATAGCTTGATTTAAAAAAAAAAAATTCAAACAGCAAATTTTGATTTTGCCATTTTATATAAGGGACACAATGTTACTATACCATTGTATATAATGGGACTTACTCTCTGGCTTTTCTTCGCAAACGAAGATTCAGGAAGGACTCATTCCGCACTTTCTGCAAGCGCGCTGATGACTAAAAAGGCCAATCCGAGATAAACAAGTCCGGTTGCAAAAAGCACAGCAGAAGGTCTCCTTGGGTGATGTTTTTGGGTTGTGATTCTTTCTGCATTGTCGTTTCTCTTCAAGACTTGTTTGTCGTGAGTTCTCAAATAAGGCTGCAGCATTGTGGATAGTGCGTCTCCATGCCTCCTGATGTGAGGCTAGGGCGGACCACTGTTGGTGATCAATTTGGCCGAGCCTGAGATGTTGTTTCAGGGAGTCTTTGTATCGCTTTTTTGGAGCGCCATTGTATATAATGGGACTTAAGCATCCACAGATATTGGTATCCACAGGTGGGTTCTGGAACCAAACCTTAGGAGATACCTAGGACACTACTGGGATCACATCCAAGTACCTTATCCTATAAATCTGAATGTCACTACAGTTGTCCCTCCACATTCACGGATTTGGTATTCACGGATTTAAGTATTCATGGCTTGAAAATATTCTTAAAAAAATAATAATCCAAAAAGCAAACCTTGATTTTGCCATCTTATATAAGGGATACCATTTTGCTATGCCATTGCATATAATGAGACTTGAGTATTCTCGGATTTGGGTATTCACAGGGAGTCCTGGAACCAAACCCCAGTGAATGTGAAGGGACAACTGTACAGTGGGTTTTCTGGATCTGCAAGGGTTCAGTTCCAAGACCCCCTGTGGATGACAAAAATGTGGATGGCCGTGTTCCATATAATTAAATGGCAGTGAAGTGCACACAAATCCTTCAGTTTAGCCTGGAGAAGAGAATGTTGAGAGGGGACATGATAGCCATGTTTAAATATTTGAAGGGATGTCATACTGAGGATGGAGCAAACTTGTTTTCTGCTCCTCCAGTGACTAGGACATGAGGCAATGGACTCAGACTACAGGAAAAGAGAATCCACCTAAACATTAGGAAGAACTTCCTGGCAGTCAAAGCTGTTCAGCAGTGGAATCAGCTGCTTCCTGGGGGTGTGGTGTTTTCTTATTTTGAGGTTTTTAAACAGAGGCTGGATGGCTGTCATGTCTTCCTTAAATGGAGCGAGTCTATAGTCACATCACCCCCATTTCAAGTATAGAACATGACAATTTGCGGTCGCTCAAAATCATGGATTCAGAGCCTGTGGATTAAGACAGCCCTGTGTACATCTATTGCAAAAGCGCGCAAAGCTAACTGTGTCTGAACCAGTAATAACCTCTTCAGAACCCCTTACTACATTTAATATGACGGCTATGTTCACACATATCTTGACTACATCCCATTGCTGTGGATATCGCATACCTTGATTTCAGTAAGACATCTGACAAGGTTCCCCATGACATTCTTGCAAACAAGCTTGTAAAATGTGGGCTAGACAAGTCAACTGTTAAATGGATTTGTAATTTGTTGACCTGCCAAACCCAAAGGGTGCTCAGCAGTGGCTCCTCTTCCTCTTGGAAACCAGTGGGGTGCCACAGGGTTCTGTCCTGGGCCCAGTGTTATTCAACATCTTTATCAATGACTTGGATGAGGGAATTAGGAGCATGCTTATCAAATTTGCAGATGACACCAAATTAGGAGGAGTAGCTAATACCCTAGAGGACAGGATCAAAATTCAAAATGACCTGGATAGACTGGAGAGCTGGGCCAAAGCTAACAAAATGAAATTTAATACAGAGAAATGTAAGGTACTGCACTTAGGGCGGAAAAATGAAATGCACAGATATAAGATGGGGGACCTGGCTGAACGAGATTACGTGCGAAAGGGATCTAGGAGTCCTAGTAGACCACAAGTTGAACATGAGTCAACAGTGTGATGCGGCAGCTAAAAAGGCCAATGCGATTTTGGGCTCATCAATAAAAGTATAGTGTCTAGATCAAGGGAAGTAATAGTGCCGCTCTATTCTGCCTTGGTCAGACCTCACCTAGAATACTGTGTCCACTTCTGGGCACCACAATTCAAAAAGGATATTGACAAATTGGAGTGTGTCCAGAGAAGGGCAACTAAAATGGTGAAAGGTCTGGAAACCATGCCTTATGAGGAGAGACTTAGGGAGCTGGGTATGTTTAGCCTGGAAAAAAGGTGGTTAAGAGGCGATATGATAGCCCTGTTTAAGTATCTGAAGGGGTGTCACATTGAGGATGGAGCAGGCTTGTTTTCTGCTGCTCCAGAGACTGGAACACGGAGCAATGGATGCAAACTCCAGGAACAGAGATTCCACCTCAACATGAGGAGGAACTTTTTGACAGTAAGAGCTGTTCGGCAGTGGAACACACTCCCTCGGAGCATGGTGGGGTCTCTTTCCTTGGAGGTCTTTAAACAGAGGCTGGATGGCCATCTGTCGGGGATGCTTTGATCATGATTTCCTGCATGGCAGGGGATTGGACTGGATGGTCCTCATGGTCTCTTCCAACTCTACAATTCTATGATTCTATGATTTGTATCTCTGTAACTCACTTTAAGTGGCCTTGGCTTTGAAAACTGTTCAGAATCTAGTGGATTCAAAGTGCTGCTGCCAGGCTGATGACTGGGGCTGGTTACAGGCAGCTTACAACTCCATGTTATCAATCACAGTATCCTTTTGGGAAACTCGGCTCATGTGGGACTTGCAGATCATCTGCTTTTTGGCTAAACATTTTCAAAAAGCAGTGCTGGGAACTACAGCTTGGTTGAACTGGCTATTGGCTCGGGGCTCTCTATATTACCTCATTTTTTAACATCTATGTGAAGCTGCTGGGGAAGGTCATGTGAAATTTTGATTCCCCCCCCCATCACTATGCTGATGATACTCATCTCTCTTTTCAACTGATACAGTGAATAATATCATAGAATTATAAAATCAAAGAATCATAAAGTTGGGAGAGACCACAGGGGCCATATAGTCCAATCCCCTACCCTGCAGGAATACACGATCAAAGCATTCCAGACAGATGGCCATCCAGCCTCTGTTTAAAAAACTCCAAAGAAGGAGACTTCACCACACTCCAAGACAGTGCATTCCACTGCCAAACACCACTTTCTGTCAGGAAGTTCTTCCTAATGTGTAGGTAGAATCTCTTTTCCTGTATTTGAGTCCACTGCTCTGTGTCCTAGTCGCTGGAGCAGCAGAAAACAAGCTTGCTCCAGCCTCAGTATGAAATCCCTTCAAATATTTAAACATGGCTATCATGTCACCTCTTAACCATCTCTTCTCCAGGCTAAACATACCCAGCTCCCCAAGCTCCCTCATAGGGCATGGCTTCCAAACCTTTTAGCATTCCTTTGGACATGTTCCAGCTTGTCAATATTCTTCTTGAACGTAGTGCCCAGAACTGGACACAATATTCAAGGTGAGGTTTGACCAAAGGAGAATAGAGCGGCCCTATTACTTCCCTCGATCTAAACACTATACTCCTATTGATGCAGCCAAGAACCACATTGGCTTTTCTGGCTGCTGCATCACACTGCTGACCCATGTTCAGTTTGTGGTCCACTAAAACGCCTAGATGATAATAATAATAATAATAATAATAATTTATTTCTATTGCGCAATAAAAACACATATAGATTAAAACATACAAAGTTGAGGTTAAAACAGTATTAAATAACAACAAAATTGAAATCAATTAAAATCTTACTTACGTAAGATTAAGCATGGTACAGCACCATAAAAGCCGAATGCTAAAAATCAATTTCCAGTGGCTTGCTGGAAGGGAAAAGTCTAACCTGCCACTGAAAGGACAACTAAGGATCTATCCTAGCTTCCCTAGGAAGAGAATTCTAGAGTGTGGGAGCAGCCACAGAGAAGGTCTTCTCCCATGTTCCCACCAACCATGCCTGTGAAGGCAATGGGATAAAGAGAAGAGCCTCCCCTGCAGAGCATAAAGCTCAGACAAGCCCATATGGGAAGATATGATCCTTCCAACAGCCTGGGCCTCAGCTGTATACGTCAAAACCAGCACTTTGAATTTATGCCTGGAAATGGACTAGCAGCCACCGGAGCTGTTGCAACAAGCTGTTATTTTGTATTCTCTAAACTAGTCTGATGCCCATTGTTTCAACGGAAGACTCTGTCCCACCACCAGTGTTGAAGTAAGATTTCACTATCAGTCCAGCTGGCTTCTAAGAATGAAGGGGGCATTACTGCACCATTCACCTCAGATAGCAAAATGTCTTGCACCAACCCTGTTCAGTCATGTTGTTTCCAAAGGAATCCAGGTATAGGTAGCAAGGTCACAGGATGTCTTACTACCTATGCAGTTCTGGACTGCCTAACCATACTGTATCCTCAGCAACTGCTGTGAATAATATCCTGGCTGCAGAAATCTGTGATAAAACAGTCTGAGGCTGCAGAAAGGTAGCTCTCTAAACTAAATCATGGCCCAGATATGAGGATAATAAGTAAGAAATGGAAAGGGAATGAGGTTCAGAAAGCAAGATCATGTGGTTTACATACCAAGGTCCTATACTCACTGTGTTCATCTTGAATAAAAAATTTCAATGTGTATTAGCAGGGATTAATTTGTAAATGCAAGTGTTCCAGGCCACTGAAAGTGAAGAAACCAAAACTACCCACCTTCCCTGCAGCTGGGCATTCCTTCCTTTTGTTCTATGGGGTGGCAAGGGGGAAGAGAAATGGCAGTCAAACAAAGAACAAATAAACAACAGGGGGGCTTGGGAGACCATGGGTGGGCAACAAGGGACCTCACCATCTGTTTCCCACCTCCTTCAAATTAGATTTGAAAATGAAGAATCACACTCCTTCAAGAAGTGCTATTTTCACACTGCTGTGTAGTTTTTTAAAAAAAATTGAAAGCAGAGGGAGGGAGGTGGGGATTGGATTTTCAAAAAGAATGTAGGTGGGGAGAGGGTTTAAGTGAGAAGTGGGGGAGGCATGACATGGAGTGGTAGGTCTGGGAGGGGTTGGGGAAGAAATTGGACCCTGGATCTAAGTTGCCCACCAGTGGTATTAACTGGAAACATGGTGAAACAGGAAAGTCTTTGCATCGAAAAGAATACTTTAAGCAGGGCTAAAAGTACACCTTAAAGTTTAAAACAGAAACCACAGTAAATTGCACTAGACACAGTTTACACTACTGTCCAGCCTGCTAATTCCTGACTGAGCAGAAGCATTCCGAAGTCCCAAGCCATTTCAATGGCCTTTCTTTAGCATACATACAAAGCAGCTAGGCTATAGCCGGATTGGATCAAGAAGGATGTTAACATGGGCCAAACTAGTCACATCAATCTACACATAATTAGTAATTGCTCAAATGGTTCTTTCATTGTTATTATAGAGGTAGGAGGGACAAGTGTGGGCAAGGACAAACTCAGATTGGGACCCTTTTAGGGAGGTGTCTAATCTGGCTGTAATTCTATGCCCTCCATTGCTGTATTGACCTCCCCAAACATACCTATTTGCATTGGGATGAAAACTATAATGGGCCCCAATCTGTACTGGGAGCACTGGAGGTAAGGGTGGGCAAGAGAGGAGTTTTTGTATTATTGTAAAAGAAAATAACTTCCAAGCGCTACCATGATCAGTTCTTTAAAGTCATCAGTGGTTATGAGCCATCTTCCTTTTTGAATATCTGATTAAGAATGTGAACAGAAGAAAGAATTAGAACTTGATGTAAAGACATTTTAATTAGATATGCAGTAATCTATTTTAAATGCTCAGCCTTTTTGCCTATTTCAGCACCAGGCAAACTGGACTCAACCATGCCCATTATTTTAGGGGTGAGACTCAACTCTCCCTCTCTATCATCAACATCTTCTATTCATGTCAAACTCATTTTATGCCTCTCTGTTGCACAAACTTCCCACCATTCCCTCAGGTCCCATGCCAGGAGAAAGCCAGGATATTAAATAAATAAATAAATACATAAATAGCTTTGAAAGCTCACGTCATATGCTGGGCGAGAACTTGTGGCTCTGGAGATGCAATTGGACCCCAGCTCCTATCAACCTTGACCACTGGCTAGAGATGAGGATGGCTGGAAGTTCAGCAACATCTGGGGAACCCATTCATGCTTACAAAGAGAAACAATTTCAGAATGTCTGGAGCGTTCCTGAGACATGTGCTATTCTAAAAAGTACTCTATGGTTACCTTTACACTATTTTTTCTATTCAAGGCACAGGGTAACTAAATTTCACACTGGAACAAACATACATAGCTATGATCCTTTCACCTATTCTTCTCTCCTAGAAGTTGAAGAGAAGTCCTTGGGATGTTTAATTGCCAGGAATAAGGCTGGTTTAATTCTATACATACTGTCTTAGGCTGGAATCCTGTAGGGGTGTTGCACCAACATAATGCCTGTTTATTGGTAGCTGTACTGTGCAACAGGAGTGGGAATCATATGGCCCTCCTGAAGTTGTTGGACTGCATGTCCCAGCAACTGTAGCCAGCACAGCCAATGGTGAGGAATGTTGAAATCAATTGTATCTGGAAAGCTGTATTATTCCAGCCATTTTACATGTTTTCATAAGGTAGTTTCTAATAAGCCATTACATAAGCAGTTGCTCATTCACCTGCAGTGTAACAGGCAAGCTTAGAAGTTGGTTGCTGTACAGGCAGAGGTCTAACTGCCCTTCCAACAACTGGAATGATCAATGATTGGCTTCAGGATGTGCTCGGAGCAGCTACACTGCACCCGTCATCCACACGGGTGGATGATGCTGGAGCTTTAGACTCTACTGAGACTGAATAGAATCTTGTATTAATATTAGGAAACCTTGAACAGGAAACGCTGAAAGACAATGAAGGATGGTAAACTGTAAACTACGTCTGTGTCTGTTGAAACTCATGAATTCTTCCCCTAAATCTTGTTCAAAATTGGAGGATTCTGTGGTGGCGGCTAACATATTTTGAGTATTTATTAATTGCTTCTCCATTTGCATATAAGGTTCTGTATGCATAGGAATCTTTATCATTTGAGGACTGGTCGCTTGCATATAGTGAGAACACTTTCTTACACAACATCAAATACTAAGTTTCTAAATAAGTGGAATCAGTTCACACATTCTGCCATTTGGTTCAAATTTTAATCCATTAAGTGTTGTGATGAGGATCCAAATAAGGCATCCCACATGAGTACAGTAGTCTGGCAAGAGAGTGAATGTTGATCAGCCCATTCTGATTTCTCCCTGTCAGAAATCCCAGAAGAATATGTCTAGAGAACTGGGTCAACCATCTCTAGCACCAAGATAACACAACTTTCATCACTGCTGTGATGCTTCTTAATCCCACTGACTACTATCCAATAGGGTGACTCTGCTGAAGGGCTCTTCTTCCCCCTGTAGTAAAACCATACACCTCCAAAACCTCTTCCAGAAGCCCAAGAAACTCTCCAGAGTTAGTTTGCAAAGATACAAAAGGAATGAAGGAGGGTGAAATGGCAGAGTCCTAGGGGCTTATCACATTCTTAAGTAAAGCAGCAGTGCAGCAGGAAGGTTCCATCTTCCATGCTGTCTTACTGCATGATGTCATTGGTCTTCTAGTGTTCTTTCATTCCAGTCTCATGGACACTGAGGTAAAAACATGTCTTTTTGCTAATTGGTTTTTCTGGTTAGCAAAAAAGATGCAGTTTTATCTCAGTCTCCCATAGGGCCAGAACGAAATAACAACAACACCGTACAATAAGGCAAGATAGAAGACAGAAACTTCCTGCTGCACTACTGCTTTACTTCGGAGTGCGGTAAGCCCCCTAGTGGTCAGGTCCTGGCACAACACTGGATTTAGGCCACTAAGGTTTCAGAATTCCACATACTCCCATCACAAATATCTTTCTCAAAAGAGAAAGAAAGGGACTCGTGCAAAATACTCAACTCTATCTCAAGTAGGAATGAAAATTTTTCTTCCTCCTGGGTGGAATTATAATTATAATTACAGGTGGAGTACCCCATATCTGGAATCCCAAAATTTGAAAATATTCCAAAATTCAAAATGTCCACATGGATGGCTGAGATAGTAACATCTTTGCTTTCTGATGGTTCAGTGTGCACAAACTTTGTTTCATGCACAAAATTATTAAACATATTGTGTATTAAATTACCTTCTGGCTATGTGTATAAGTTGTATATGAAACATAAATGAATTTTGTTTTTAGACTTGGGTTCTATCTCCAAGATGTATATGTAGGTACTCAAAAATCTGAAAAAAAATCCAAATATACATCAATTTGGGTCCCAAGCATTTTGGATAAAGGATACTCAACCTGTATAATCCTTATCATTTATATCCAATATTATTTATATTTATATTCTGAAATGGTCAGGCCTCATCTAGAATACTGTGTTCAGTTCTGGGTGCTTTATTTTAAGAAGGATATAGACAAGTTGGAGTGGATTCAAAGAAGGTCAAAAAGAATGGAGACGTTTAAGGAGCTGGCCATGTTCATCTTGGTGAAGAGAAGATTGAGGGATGACATGATCTCACACTTTAAATAGCTCAAGGTCTGCCACAATGAGGAGGGTGCAGGCTTGTTTTCTGCTGCCTCAGAGAACTAGGTCTAATGTGTTTAAATTACAGGAGGGGAGATTTTGATTGAACATTAGAAAGAACTGCTTGACAGTTAGAGCAGCTCAGCAATGGAACCAATTGCCTATCCAAAGTGTGGACTCCTCTGGATGTCTTCAAAAAGAGGCTGGACAGCTACCTGATAGGAATGCTGTAGCTGGAGATCCTGCATTGAGCAAGAGGGTTGGGCCTGATGGCCTATGAAGCCCCTTCCAACAATATGATTCTATGATTCTAATCTAGAATGCAAGGGGGAGCTTCTATATTTCTCCTTGTGGTCATGACATAGGAGAAATGGGAGCATGGAAGCCTGAGGTTTGTTGAAGGGTGCCTTCATAATGCTATACTGAACTATGATTTAGTATACTTCTGAACAAACCTGTTATGTTTTTATTATCTTATGCTAAGATGATCAAAATGGAACAAGATTTCTCAAGACATCCAGAAGAAGGCATTTAGATAAACCAAAGGGTTCAAGCAGTGAGGAATGTTTGTTAATAAGGTTCTGTTTCATCTTCAAGCTTAAACAGAAATTAATTTTTTAAATGACCAAACTCTAAATTTGGAACAAAACCCAACCACAGTGCTCACACTTCTCCAAGCCCAATATGAATCATGCATATAGGAACAGTACTTTAAATGTATAAAGTATAATGGAGATAGAAAACTCAACTGATAAGGAAGTAAAGACTGGGGGAGGGGGAACCCTACCCCTATTTTCCTAGTGTTAATCAGATGCCAGGATCTTTTAAAATATCCTGAAACGTTTTGCCGTAGGCCAAGCTAAACTAAATCACTTAATCTAGGAGGGTACTGAGTATAAAAGCAAAGTTAGCTTATAGAATAGTTTCCCCAGGGAACAAACAGCCTGTTTTCTTAGCACTCATATTCATGCCAAGTTTTGATGTAATGACAAACTCTTCCACAAAAGGACTTGCATTTCTACAGGACTAGAAAAATTTACTAGCAAACCAAAAGGTCAAATATTACATCGAAAAAGCTCAAGAGCCTAGAACAGGTGCTATGAGAATTCTCCACTGCAGAAAGGATAAAAAGGTTAAGGGCAATTATTTTAATGACTGTCTTCAAACAAAATGTTCTGCATTTCAGAAACATTTGAATACCGTCTCCACTTCTAAATTTTAACTGTGATTTGTACATAGCTAGCTTTGCTAAGAATCTCTTGTTAAAATATCATGACTGCCTCATTATTCTGTAAGTTTTTGGATATTATAGGCTGGGGTGGCAACTGCCAGGGGTTGTGAGGCTCCATCAGCCCCGTAGGTCTTTAGAGGGGTGCACCCCCAAAAAATGGCCAATAGCAGCCTCAATGCTACCTAAAATAGAGCTATAACTGGCAATTTCACCACATTTTAGCACTACCTCCCCAGTTTTAGGTCCATAGTAGTCTAAAAAGGTGGGGATCTTCTGAAAATCCAGCTGAATATAAATAGAGCAACCTGGAAAGTAGGGATGCTATTGGCTGTTTTGGAATGAAAACAGTAAATTCTATTTCTCTGAGCCCTTGAGAACCTTGGGGATACAAAAATAGCCTTGGAGCTTCTTGTGGCCCATGGGTCACACACTTTCTCCTTCTATTATAGATATTATTCCAAACTACAGAATTCGATCCTTTTTCTTTTTGATGCATCTTCCAACTCTACAATTCTATGATTTTATGATCCCTTCTTAGTTCCATTCCCTCCATCTCTTTCTACAAAAGTCACCATATGTTATATGACAAGCTGGAATGTGTACAGAAGAGGGCAACCAAAATGGTGGGAGGTTTGGAAGCCATGCCCTATGAGGAACGGCTTAGGGAGCTGGGTGTGTTTAGCCTGGAAAAGAGAAGGATAAGAGGGGACATGATAGCCATGTTTAAATATTTGAAGGGATGGCATACTGAGGATGGAGCAAGCTTGTTTTCTGCTGCTCCAGAGACTAGGATGCAGAACAGTGGATTCAAACTACAGGAAAAGAGATTCCGTTTAAACCTTAGGAAGAACTTCCTGACAGTTAAGAGCTGTTTGACAGTGGAATGCACTGCCTTTGAGTGTGGTGGATTCTCCTGTCAGGAATGCTTTGGTTGTGTATTCCTGCATGGCAGGAGGTTGGACATGATGGCCTTTGTGGTATCTTCCAACTCTATGATTCTAAATAATGGCCAGAAAGTTTTCACATGGCTTTGGCTTGCATACTAGCCATGCTCTTTTCAGGAAAAGCAAGTCTGATCACTGACACTACCACATCTCGGTTATCGAGTACTTCACAACTCCTTACATGGCTGCCACTGAAAAATTGAAATTTCACTATGTGCAAAAGCAAGGAGTTTGAGCAAGACTTAAGCCTTTAGGGCAGAGAAAGGTGAAGCATGTGAGGGCCACAGGGCAATTCCACCCTACAAGAAATCCCCTGTGGGCTACCTCCTTCCAGAGCAAGTCCAAAGACTTGTGTCCAGAGAAGGGCAACTAAAATGGTGAAAGGTCTGGAAACGATGCCTTATGAGGAGAGACTTAGGGAGCTGGGTATGTTTAGCCTGGAAAAAAGACGGTTTAGAGGCGATATGATAGCCCTGTTTAAGTATTTGAAGGGATGTCACGCTGAGGATGGAGCAGGCTTGTTTTCTGCTGCTCCAGAGACTGGAACACGGAGCAATGGGTGCAAGCTCCAGGAACAGAGATTCCACCTCAACATGAGGAGGAACTTTTTGACAGTAAGAGCTGTTCGGCAGTGGAACACACTCCCTCAGAGCGTGGTGGGGTCTCCTTCCTTGGAGGTCTTTAAACAGAGGCTGGATGGCCATCTGTCGGGGATGCTTTGATTGTGATTTCCTGCGTGGCAGGGGGGTTGGACTGGATGGCCCTCGTGGTCTCTTCCAACTCTGCAATTCTATGATTCTATGACTTCTGTTTTTCTCTGCAGTCCATCTGAAAATGTTGATGTGATGTCACTTCCTGTCACTGTTTTGAGAGGGACTGCAGAGGAAAACCAATTTGGATATTCTTTTTCAGTGGCTCTCAAATTAGTGACAGGAAATGATGCTATGTCACTTCCTGTTGCTATTATGAGAGGGACTGCGGAGGAAAATGGGAGTATTTGCAGGATCGTATAGGGTTCTGGAGTGCTTCTGTGGTGTGGGTGGGGTATTTTTGCATGTTTTCACGTATTGGGGGCTGTTATGTGGTTTTGGGGCAAACCCTGCTTGAAAATCACATTTAAAAAAAATGCACCTGTTTTTAAAAGGGGGGATTAGGAGGTTTGAGCAGATTGGTGAGAGGTTTCAAGAGCCACAGAAGTGGGGACCGGGGTGCATACTATTTTTTTTTAAGAAACAAAGAAATAAAAACATGCCCAATTCCCCTCTAAATAAAAATAATAAAGAAAAGTTTAGAACAACCAAAGTACATGCTAATGTGCATGAAATTTAATGAGTTATTAATCATTTATTGGCAATGATAATGGGCAACATCTTCTTATGGGCTTGGAGGGGCCCATAAAAAGCAACACAATGAATTACATTTTCAGTAACATTCCAAGTCCTGCAATTTTTTGTTAGGACCAGGATGGGAATCAGTGAAGTCTAGGGTCCCCTTTTGCATCTTGTACAGTCTTAAGGCTTTCCAAATTTTCCCCATGGCTGTTCTTCACATAACTAAACATGAACCTATAAACTGCTTTCATGCAATTAACATCACCTCAAGAGTTTTCCTCAACATCACCCATGTGCAAAATATTATGCGTGTGGAGTTAGGACACATGGATTTCTAGAATAGTGAAATCCTTTTAGCTGAGAAAGCCTGGCCTTGCTCTCTCTCATTAAAGACTACAGCTGCTTTGGCAGCCTCCATGTATTCCTGGCACTGTGCTGCAATGTATGTGGATTCAGAACAGTGATGCTGAGTTATTTCTGGAACAATGCCAGAATAAGGAACGGCACATTTAAGACTGCAACACAGGCCAACCTTACATGGAAGAACATAACGAGACCTTAAAAGAGACATATCTGGCCCACAGTCTTTCCCTATGGCAACTGCAACCAATGGTGAAATAAGGAAATACTTGGAGCAGGCAAGCATGCTTTCATATATGATCTAACACAATGTTTGAGATTAGGAACTTCTATATGTTTTATTTGTTTATTTATTTACTAAAATATTTGTAGACAGTCCAAAGGATCTCAGAGAGGCAACCAGTGAAATCAGTTTAAATGTTTTAAAACAATTCAAAACAGTAAGAATAATTTAAACAGCACAAAGTAAGAATACTATAAACATACCATATTAAACAATTTAACAAGGTAAAAACAAGACAGCTAGAATCAAAGAATCATGGAGTTGGAAGAGACCACAAGGGCCATCTAATCCAACCCCCACCTTGCAGGAATACAAAATCAAAGCACTCTCAACAGATGGTCATCCAGCCTCTGTTTAAAAACCTACAGAGAAAGAAACTGCACCACACTCCAAGGCAATACATTCCACTGTCAAACAGCCCTTACTATCAGGAAGTTCTTCCTAATGTTCAGATGGATTCTCTTTTTCTGTAGTTTGAGTCCACTGCTCCATGTCTTAGTCTCTGGAGCTGCAGAAAACAAGCTTGCTCCATCCTCAATATGACATTCCTTCAAATATTTAAACATGGTTATCATGTCACCTCTTAATCTACTCTTCGCCAGGCGAAATATATCCAGCTCCCTAAGCCGCTCCTCATAGGGCATGGCTTCCAAACCTTTTATCATTTTGGTCACCCTACTCTGGACATGTTCCAGCTTATCAATATCCTTCTTGAATTGTGGTCCCCAGAATTGGACACAGTATTTCAGGTGAGGTCTGAACAAAGCAGAATAGAGTGGTACTATTAGTTCCCTTGATCTAGACACTATACAATACTCCTATTTGTGCAGCCTAGAATCACATTAGTTTTTTCTTAACTGCTGCATCACACTACTGACTCATGTTCAGTTTGTGGTCCACTAAGACCCCATAGATTCGCATGTACTGTCGTCAAGCCAGGTGTCACTCATCCTATATCTGTGCTTTTCATTTTTACTGCCTAAGTGCAGTATCCTACGTTTCTCCCTGATGAAATTAATTTTATTAGTTTTGTCCCAGCTTTCTAATCTGTTGTTATTTTGAATTCTGATCCTGTCCTCTGAAGTATTAGCTACTCCTCCTAATTTGGTATCATCTGCAAACATGATAAGAATGTCCTCTATTTCCTCATCCAAGTCACTGATAAAGGTGTTGAATAGCACTAGGCCCAGGACAGAACCCTGTGGCACCCCACTAGTCTCTAGGATAAAGAGGAGCCACTGGTGACTACCCTTTGGGTTCGGTCGATCAACCGGTTACGAATCCACCTAACAGTCGCATTGTCTAGGCCACATGTTACTACCTTTTCCCTAAGAATATCATGGGGCACCTTGTCAAAGGCCTTACTGAAATCAAGATACACTACACCCACAGCATTACCTTCGTCTACCAACTTGTTTTATAGTAGTATTTTATACAATTTATCTTGTATTAATACAAGTATGCATGAAAATGCTAAAATTCCTCCTTTACTATACATTGCAATATACAGTATATTGCAGTGAAGAGATAATCACATAAGCTCCTCTACTGCCATTAAAAATGGCCAGTTAGGGCCTTAATCTAGTTACTAGTCCCAGTAATAACAAGACCTACTGAATCAATGGAATTTTAATAAGTGGATTTGCACTTATTGCAGGTATACCTTAAGATAACCTGCAAAAGATAGTCATGATTAACTGTTCAGCAATTGATTCAATGGGTCTACTCTAGTTGGAACTAGCAGTTAGATTTGGGCTTAGGTGTGAAGCACTTATTGTTACTGATTGCATGTATAATAATACAAAAGCCAAAGCATACTCATTCATCCATTCATCTGCCTATGAAAACAGGCAATTCAAAACTTTAGGCAACTAACTTAGGACACCACTCATTTGGTTCACTATGGTGGAACAAGTCTGATGGCAAGCTTGCAGTACATAATTGAATATACAGTGGGAAAGTTTCATTGGAAATGATTACCGGTATGTTTAACAGTGTTTAAGAGGTAGTTCTTAACATCCAATCTTTGCTAAATACATGCTTATAAGTAGCCTCTGAAACAAAGTATAGCAGTGAGTCTCTTGGAGTGCAGTCAGTTACCTGAGGCTGGTAGAGGCTGGTATTCTGAAGAGGATGCAAAAATAAGATAGCAGAGGGAGTCTTACTTTATCTTGGTTGTTATTTCATGTGCTTTTAACAAAAGCTTTTGAGCACTTTGTGAAAAGCAATGAAAAATAAGGCTTCTGAATGCAATTGCTTAGTTTCACCTGGAAGAAGATTGAGATGAATGGCAATTTAAGTATTCCCACCTTTAGTCTACAGTATTTACAGTGGACTACATTTCAGGGTGCTGTAAGTTTTTCTTTCTTTTGTTAAAGCCCTTTAACCTGTAGTAGAGGTATAACAGAGAACTGTATTTCAGCGGTGTTGTATATTATTGTCTCAGCCCAACCTAAATAGACACTGGACTGACTATGTGACGAATGTTGCTATCCTTGAGCAAGCAGGGATCACCAGCATTGAGGCCATGATATTGAGAACACAGCTGTGCTGGGAAGGGCACGTTTCTAGGATGGAGGACCCAAAAATAGTACTCTATGGTGAATTCGCCATGGGTCAGTGTAAGAGGGGCGCTCCAAAAAAGCAATACAAGGACTCCCTGAAACAACACCTCAGGCTTGGCCAAATTGATCACCAACAATAGTCCGCCCTGGCCTCACATCGGGAGGCATGGAGACGCACTATCCACAATGCTGCAGCCTTATTTAAGAACTCACGCCGAACAAGTCTTGAAGAGAAACGACAACGCAGAAAGAACCACAACCAGAAACATCACCCAAGGAGACCTTCTGCTGTGCTTTCTGCAACCGGACTGGTTTATCTCGGATTGGCCTTTTTAGTCATCAGCGCACTTGCAAAAATTGCGAGATGAGTCCTTCCTGAATCTTCATTTGCGAAGAAAAGCCAGAGAGATATTTCAGCGGTGTTGTATATTATTGTCTCAGCCCAACCTGCAACGTGAGGGCAAAAAGCGATGGATAGCAAAGCATGCTTATCAAAAAATATTCCTTCAGCTTTAGATCAACCCCTAACCTGCAACAGGAATCTAGTATGTCTCGATAATACTGTAGAATTTTTGTGAACCACTCAAGAGCTTGAGCTACAATATTCAATATGGACAGTATGGGCTGTCATCATTGACACTCCATGGTTTGTGCATGGCCCATCTGTCTTCACAGTGGTAGGAATCATATGTTACTCTCACCTTTACACAGCTCCTTTCAAGCAACAATATGGGGATTTTCTTAAATGATAACCTGTATTTTCATTGGAATTTGCACTAGCAAGGTTAGTTTTTTGTAAAACATTATCTACTAAATAGGAACTCAGTTTAAAAAGAACAGGAACTGCTGTGCGTGTGCATGTGGTGTCTCAGGCCCAGCATCATTAAAATCTTGGATTTCTCAGTTTCTACAGGCAACTATGACTATCCATAGAAGTATTAGAGACATTTAAAAACAGTCTTAAAGAACATGGAAGGACTTGTCCAAACAACGCATGGTTCTCTTCACTTGTTTTATAAATCTCCTTTCCCAGACACACATTTCCAGTACAGTGATTATCTCTACCTACCCATTTTTCTATTTATTCTCCCAATATTCAATCAGCATTTATGTCCAAACAGCTTGTTCAGTCCTCACTGGGTGACTTTGCTCTTACCCTGCTCCACTAAGTTTTTCCCCTAAATATTTCTTTTGTTCTTCTCAAGTTTGTAAGTAGCTCCCTCTTGTGCCTGACCGTTTCTGTTCTTGCTACATAATTGTGAATACAGTATTCCCCTCCACCCAGAAGACTGGAAACAGAATCTGAGAGATAAGTATACCTTAAGATAACCTGCGAAAAATAGTCATGACTACTGTATTGTAAAAATCCTGATTTGTTACAGTTTGTGAATACATAATTCTTCCCTGTATATCAGGATTTGTTGTTGTTACCGTTGCTGTCCTCATTTCGCTTAAGAAACTGCTGATGTTGTGTGCTTTCAAGTCACTTCCAACTAATGCTAAACCTATTTTAGGATTTTGGGGGGGTAAGATTTATTCAGAGGAGATTTTCCACTGCCTTCCTTAGGCTGAGAGTGTGTGACTTGCCCAAGGTCACCCGGTGGGTTTCCATGACTGAACAGAAATTTGAACTCAAATCTAACACTGAAACCACTACACCACACTTGCTCAGGAAGAAATTGCTATTTGAACCACAAAGATGAATTTACTGGTTTTGTCCTGGTGGCTTAAATACCAATTGCAAACCCTTATACAAATGATGTGGGAGCTGTAAGACATATTATTTTATCTGGATAGAAAAAGGAAAAGAAGTAAGCCTTAACAGGAACAGTGCAATCCTCAGGTGAAGTGGTGAAAACAATTAAGGTCAAGCAAATGTTAATAAGTTTCTTATCTGTGGTTCAATTTTTTCCCCCAAAAGAGAGCTCTGTAACAAAAAACTAATTGTTCAAAGCAGTAGAAATCATTCTTGCTGAGGAAGGGGTTCAGATCTTACAATAAATTAACATGAAGAAGTTCCTGGAAAGTCATGTCCTTTCCTCCCCTTGTGGCTACGAATGCCACCAAAGATCCTGTCTAAAGCATCCTCCTTTACAATGGTGATGAGACACAGGAGGCTGCAACGCAGGGTGAATTGCCCCATATCAGGATTGGAACCCAAGTTCCACATCTTTCTTTCTCTCCGGCAGCTTTATGTTCCATCCCCATCTCACATTGCTCGGGGGTGACAGTTGCTTGTAAAGAAAAGCAGATGACAAAACATACCTTAACCCCCTGAACCATACCTGATTGTACCAAATGCCCACACAGGCAAAAGTTCTGTTTAGATTCTGATCCACCAGATGTCCATGAGAAGACCACAAGCAGAACATGAATGTGTGTGTGACGGACGGCTAGGTAGGCCAATGGAAACAGTGTGCTTCAGGACCCAATCCTCCGTGAAGAGGAAGAAAGGGGAGTGGGTGTGATAGGGAGAGAGTGAGTTGGTTCAGGGAAGTTCTGTTTTAAGAGAGGCTTGAGAGTGGGAAGTCAGGGAAAGAGAGAGGCTTAGAAGGAATTTATGTGCAGGGAAAGGGATTTATTAAATCAGTTGTGTTTATGTTATGTAACAATAAAGCATTTTTATGTTAGTTCATGACACGTAGTCTGGTCATGAGTGACTTCTCTGACAATTAATTCAAAAGTATTAGGGTATATCCACACCTAAGTACACATGCTATACCTCACTGGGAAATGTAGTTCGGCCATGACGTGGCTGAGCGTCCCAAATTTGGTGACAGCGGTGGGATAGGAAAGCCCCTATGCACCACTAGGAAGCTGCTAGCACCAGTGTGCCACCTTGGGTCCCACTCCAAGAGAAAGGGAGCATATACGGTATATGGAATAAATAAATAAATGCAATTGCACCCTCCTTCCAGTGTTCCTCACCAATGCGCACTGAAAGACAGTCTTATCCTCCATGGAAAGTCTTGTCTTAGGATGAAAGGCATGATGTACTCCTCACAAGCTTTGATTTGACTTATTGTTCAGGATTTATCTGATTCATTTTGTGAGCGTCCATTGGTCTGACTCCAGGAGAAAGGGAGCAAATAAATTAAATAAATAAAAGCAAGAGGTAGATTTACTTCTGGTAAAATTTCTATTGCAAAACAGTATGAAAAGGCATGCCACCTTAAAATCACCTTTGGGGACTATTTAAGATAAATACATAACAATCCCCCCCCCAAACAGCAACAATATGTCCCTGCAGTCATAATTTACTAAGACACATACATATATCTCAGATGAACCAAACTACTGCTCAAGTCCAGGCCAAGTAGGAGTGTGGCCAGTGCCTGGGAACTGCAAATTATCATTGGAAAGAGAAATTCCTAGGCCAAATATACATAGGATTCTGTATTAAGTGGATGCTCATTTTACCCTGGGGGGGAAAAAGAGTCACTGCCAACAGTTAAGTAGAAAGACTCAGAAATGAAACTGGAGGAAAAAACTTTTGCCTTTGCAAAGGAAAGAGGGAAACTGTTAGAACTAATGGGCTGAACCTGAAATAAATGAGTAGCATGGCTTCCCATGAAACAATGCCCACCTGGAGAAAGTCTGTGCTAATAATCTCAGAGAGCAAGAGAAGTTGAAGACTTTAACAGGAAAAATAACGCCACCTATTCAGATCTACTCTGTATCATCTAGCAATTGTAGGAACTTTCCAAATGAAGTATAATGATGCCTGCACCTTTCCTTTAATGCTCCATTCTTAGGTTTAGGGAAAAGGCAGGAGTTCAGTGATGGAGTGTGTGCACTGCATGCAAATTCTTCCAGGTTCAGGCCCTGGCTTCTGTTGGAAAATCAAGCTCTCTCTGTCTCACTTACCTTTTTCATTGCTGTTAGAACAATTGTGGTTTTACATAGTAGAGGTCTCCCTGCGTGCCTGTACTCATTCTGCAGTCTTTAGCTCAAGTTTCTCCATTTGTGTATCTAACCAACTCCCACCAATGGCACCACCTTTTCATGGTGGTGGGATTGTGTGCTCTTATGAGGCCAAAGGCTATGCTGTTGGCAGCAGTGCTGCTGGTAGTCTCCCATGTCAGACAGATATTTGCTGAGAAGCCAGACTATATGTGCCAAACAGGTACTGGGCTGCAGCAGTAATGGAAGGTGACCCTGTCAGAGGATCTCTTAGAGATAATGGCAGTGACACCATAGCTAATGCTTGTCAGTACTGCTCAGTTGGAGGCACAGTAAACCACCTTTTGAAGATCTTTCAGCATGAAAACCCTATGATGAAACAATCCAAAGTGAAACAAGAGACAGTTGGAGAAGATGAAATCTCCCAGGTCAGATGGTACTCAATGAGTTACTGGGATACAGCACAGGATAATTACGACCACTGTTGTTTCTAATTATGCAAACAGACTCAACCCAAAAGGACATTGAGTTGTTGACAGAAGCAAAAGGAAAGTCCAAAGCTGCACAACACATATTCTAGAACAATGAATGTGTGAAGCATGAATCAGGGGAAGCTACACATAGTAAAGCAAGAAATGGAACATATACAGATTGCAATATTTGGGGTAAGCAACCTAAAGTGGAAAGGAATGAGATATTTGAGTCAGGTAACTACACAGTGTTTTACTCAGGAAATGAAAATCTAAGAAGAAATGGGGTAGCAGTAATAATAAAGAGAAATATAGCAAAAGCAGTCAAAGGATATACAGTTGCCCCTCCACATTCGCGAACTCAGCATTCGCGGTTTTAATTATTCGCAGTTTTGGGAGGCCCCCCCCGGGGCCCCCCCAAAACCGTGAAAAGGGGCCTCCGGAGGCCCCTTGAAAGCCCTGGGAAGGAGCGGGGAGGGCCGGGGAGGCGTTCACGGGGCCTTCGAAGGCTCCGTGAAGGTCCCGGGGAGGGAGGGGGGAGGTTGGGGGGAAGCCTTCACAGAGCCTTGGAAGGCTCCGTGAAGGCCTGGGGAGGGTGGGGGGAGGCCTGCGGAGGCTTCCACGGAGCCTTGAAAGGCTCCGTAAAGGCCCCGGGGAGGGAGGATGGGGGGAGGCCTTCACGGAGCCTTGGAAGGCTCTGTGAAGGCCTGGGGAGGGTGGGGGGAGTCCGCAGGGACCTTCATGGAGCCTTAGAAGGCTCCGTGAAGGCCCCAGGGAGGGAGGGGGGAGGATGGGGGGAGGCCTTCACGGAGCCTTGGAAGGCTCCGTGAAGGCCTGGGGAGGGTGGGGGGAGTCCGCGGAGGCCTTCATGGAACCTTGAAAGGCTCCGTGAAGGCCCCGGGAGGGAGGGTGGAGGCCTTCACGGAGCCTTGGAAGGCTCCGTGAAGGCCTGGGGAGGGTGGGTGGAGGCCGCGGAGGCCTTCACGGAGCCTACAAAGGCTCTGTGAAGGCCCCGGGGAGGGATGGGGGAGGGTGGGGGGAGGCCTTCACGGAGCCTTGGAAGGCTCCGTGAAGGCCAGAGGAGGGTGGGGGGAGGGCAATCAGTATTCGCGGTTTTTTGACATTCGCGGGGGTCCGTGGAACCTAACCCCCGCGAATGTCAAGGGACAACTGTAATACAAAGTCTGACTGATTTATTTATTTATTTAGTTAGTTAGTTATACCCTGCTCTTCAGCCACAAGGCTATTAGAGCTGCTTACAAATTGTTTTAAGCAATAGCTATTTACACATCTACATTACATTAAACAGTTTCCAATGTGTGTTAGCTAATTGCCCCCACAAGCTGGGTACTCATTTTACCGACCTACGAAAAGATGGAAGGCTGAGTGAACCTTGGAGCTCGCTGGAATTGAACTTGCAATGTGGTGACTTGCAGTACTGGCATTTAACCACTGTGCCACCAGGGCTCCATTGGATCATGTGAATAAGATTTCAGGGAAAACCTATCAATATAACTTAATGCAAGTTTAAGCTCCAAGTACAGAGGCAGAAGAAGAAGAAATTGAAAGATTCTATGCTGGGATCCAGAAAGAAATTGATCCCACACAAAAACAGGACTTCTTGTTAATCACAGGTGATTAGAATCAAAAAATAGGAAACAGAGCAGAATCAACAATTGTTGGCCCAGGATCAAGAAATGAAGCAGGAGAACGACTGATTGAATGTTGCAAGGCCAACAGTTTGTTCATCACAAACACATGCTTCAAATAACCCAAGAGGCAGCTGTATACATGGCTATCACCTGATGGTCAATATAGAAATCAAATAGACTACATAATTAGAAGCAGAAGACGTAGAAGCTCCAGCCTCTCTGCAAAAACAAGGCCAGGAACAGACTATGGCACAGAACATGAGCTACTAATATCAAAATTAGAGTAAATCTAAAGAAGAACACTAAACCAACCACCATGCAACATCATGCATGTTTTGGTGTGGATCAATTTCTTTTTGAATCCATACAATCTGAAGAACATTCCTGAAAAAATAAAAATAATGTGAAAAAATCAATTTGCACTATTAAACCTAATTGACCAAGAGCCAGAAGAACTCTGGACTGATATCAGGGACACGGTCAGGTTGGAATGCAAAAAGACACTATCTGTAGCTAAAAAGAAAGAGAACCTCAATGGATGACAGATGAAATTCTTCAAGGAGTTAAGGATAGATGAGAAGCAATAGTAAAAGGTGACAGAAGGAATCAGAACCCTGAATGCAACTGTTCAATGACTTGTGAGCAGAGACAAGGAGAACTCCTATACAGTAATAACAAATGCAAAGAAATAGGTGACAACAACAAAGGAAGAAGAACAGACCTCTTCCACAAGATCTGAGACTCAATCAAGGAAGCCACAGTCCTGAGTCTGTGAGAGCTGAACAGGGCTGTTGATGATAGGGTAATCTGGAGGTAAGTCGAAGTCTACTTGAGGGCAATTAACAACCATCTAAGTAAATGCACCATGTGACCCAAGAAGCTTCTAGGGTCAGTGGTCCAATCCTACAAGATGGCAAGTTAAAGGTTAAGTTCACCGGGAGCTCTCTTTTACCTAACCCTTTCATTAGTTAATTAGGATGTAGGTGTTTCAAGTCTACATACATTCTACAATTTTTGGGGGGGGGCACTCGCAACGGGTCAGCGTAAGAGGGGCGCTCCAAAAAAAGTGATACAAAGACTCCCTGAAACAACATCTCAGGCTCGGCCAAATTGATCACCAACAGTGGTCCGCCCTGGCGTCACATCGGGAGGCATGGAGACGCACTATCCACAATGCTGCAGCCTTATTTGAGAACTCACGACGAACAAGTCTTGAAGAGAAACGACAACGCAGAAAGAATCACAACCCAAAAACATCACCCAAGGAGACCTTCTGCTGTGCTTTTTGCAACTGGACTTGTTTATCTCGGATTGGCCTTTTTAGTCATCAGCGCGCTCGCAGAAAGCGCGGGATGAGTCCTTCCTGAATCTTCGTTTGTGAAGAAAAGCCAGAGAGAGACATTCTACAAGCAATTAGTAAAGTCCTTTAGTTTGTAGCTTGATACTACCTGCTTGTTTTACTAAGTCACAGTTGGGGAGGTACTAAAGATTCAGGCATCTCACTCTGCTAACTCTGCTGATGGAAGACTGTTTCCAAACAGATTTAGTCTTCATATTTTTCTCTGAGGGACCTAACACCCTGGGATATACTCCTATCTCTCACAGCATCTCTAGAGCCCCACTCAGGTGTTTTTTCCTCTGAGTAAAATGGAAAGAAAGGGAGGGTAACCATGCTAAGTCTTCCCCATCCGGTGCCATTCTGTTTGTCTTCCATGAGTTGGAAAATTCAGAAGCTGGAAGATCAAGGACATAAGTTGTGTAGAGGGTGCATACTAATACCAAAGGCTTCCTGTTGCAGATGTTTACCTCCATCTTCTGACCAGAACTGGGAATATCATGTGTGAAAATTAATGTGTTAGTGTTAACAGTTAGATAGAGTGAGATTAATTTGTTGCCATTAACCTTAACATTTGGAATTGTTTCAATCAATAATTTAGCTAACACACATTGGAAACAGCTTAATGCGGTGAAGATGTGTAAAATGTTATTGCTTAACAATTTGTAAGCCACTCTGAGAGCCTTTGTGGCTGAAGAGCAGGGTACAAATACCTAAATAAATAAATAAATAAATAAATTGTTATTAAAATACAAGTTGAGCATCTCTTATCCAGAATTGTGAAATCCAAAATACAGTCCTCCCTTCAAATTCGCAAAATACAGTCCTCTCTTCAAATTGAAGGAACCTTCTCCCTTCAAATTCACGGAGGTTATGGGCGGAGAACCCCTGTGAATTTGAAAAAAATGCAAATAATGGGGGGCCTGGAAAGCCTCCCCGCCGCTCACCCAATCCCCAGTCAAGCTGCTCAGAAAGCCTGAGCAACTCACCTCCTCCTCGGTCAAGCTGCTAGGAAAGAAACTTTTGTGATGCACAACCTCCACGTCACAGCCGCACTACATCTTCCAGTGGTATAGCACAAGCACTCAGGTGTGGCTGGGTATTCCTGGCTGTGTTGCCTTGCCTGAGAATCATGCACACCAGGCTGGATGTTTTTTATTAACAGAAGATTGTTTATTGTTAAATGAATAAATCATGCAACTGTATAACCAATTTATTGGGCGTGCACAGACATTCGCTCTCTCTCTAAACCTCTCACATACAAGGAACTTAAACTGTCTTGAATCACTCAAAGCCTCATCTCAACTCTCCAAAACTGAAAAACGACTTTTTTACAGGTGGACTACAATGCCCATAATACAACTGTTGACTGGGGATGGTGACAGTCTAACATTTGGAAGCTGGCATGTTTGGAAAGGCTGCTCTAAAGCATGAGATCTTTTCTTATGCTTCGTTCAACCAAGTTTTGTCTTTCTTTTTCCAACGTACTGTCCATTCACCCTTCAAGCATCTTCAAGGGTTAGTAAGGAGTTGTGTTAAAGGTTAGTAAGGAATGATCTGATTATTTTAATTAGAAAACCCTGATTTACTGCAAGTACATTAAAAAGTGGCTGGGTACAAAGATCAGTCAGCAAATCAGGAATTGAGAATTCTTGATCAGCAATGTTTTGATTGCCTCTGAGCATATGCAGAACATTTTCTGAAGCATCCTCTGCCTCCACTTTACCAATCAAGAAGCATGGGCTTTCATTTTCTCTCTCTCTGCACTTACACTTAATGTTTGTAGGAAACGGCCTGAATACAACAGGAAAAGATCTTTCTTTGATTCTCTAGAGAACTGCTGTCAGTGTGGATCATATCAGACTTTGTCATGTGTTGGAGTATAAATCCCACCATCCCCAGCCAGGACAGGCAATCTTGTTTGGAATGTAATTTAACACAGTTGGAGGGCAGCAGGATGGGGAAGGCTGATGTAGATAATACTGAAATGGACTACTGACTTGGTACTAAGATTACTTGTGGTACTACAAATCCCATAACTCCCAAACCAGTATAGCTACTGCCCTGCACTGACTAAGAATTCTGGGAGTTGTATGCCAGAAAAGTAGCTTGTCCAATCTCTGTATCCTAAGGTGCATCTACACTGTAGAAAAAATGCAGTTTAATACCAGTTTAACTGCCTTGGCTCCACCCTACAGAATCCTGGGACTTGTAATTTTGTGAGGAACCAGACATCTTCGGCAGAGAAGGCTAAAAACCTTGTAAAACTACAAACCCCAGGATTCCATAGAATGGAGCTACAGCACTTAAAATGGTGTCAAACTGCAGTAAGAGCTGTTCGGCAGTGGAATGCACTGCCGCGGACCGTGGTGGAGTCTCCTTCCTTGGAGGTTTTTAAAAAGAGGCTGGATGGCCATCTCTCAGGAGTGCTTTGATTGGATATTCCTGCATGGCAGGGGGTTGGACTAGGTGGCCCTTGTGGTCTCTTCCAGCTCTATGATTCTACAGTGTAGATGCACCCTTAGTTATTAAACATTCACAAAGGCCATGTGGGCCATAAGAGTTAAGCCCACCCACACAACTACGGTACTCATCTACCTACCTAGCTCCAGGGCAAGTGAAATTTTAAACATTAAAAAAAAACTTATTTTGTCTCTATTAACCTGAAAATTAGATCTTCCTTTTGTACCAGAGGCAGCAGCACAAATGTCATTTTAAAATGTGTATAAATAGGTTTTAAAAGCATTCAGACAAACCCAGAACAGCTAAGATATACAATTTCCAAGGATGACATGGCAAGTAAAGGTCAGGAAACAGACAGAATGTTGATGGCTTTCTTAGAGCAGAAGTATTAATTGCAATGACTTTTCAGAGATAGATTTGTAACATGACTACAGCAGCAGCCTAGCTTTTTCTGCAACTCTGTATAAGGTTACACATGAGAAAAAAAAGAGTATTTGCCATTGCATGCAAAAGCTTTTTTGGAATGTGAAAGAGATAAATGGGGTGTGGGGAGAACAGAATCATAATTCTTCTATTATTTTGTAACCTTCAGAGGCTATAATATCACTTCAAATCCCTAAAAAACAGGGTAGAGACAAATATTAGCCTTACCAGGATGGCAAAGGAATGGATCAAATTACATTTCAAGGGGAAAATTGTATTTTAATTAGTGCTGCCTAGTGCCTCTACACAGCAGTCACCTTCAGTGCAGCATGGAGTAACAATTACACCCCACAATTATTTCTAATTTTTACTATATTACCTGGAAAGAGAAAACAACTCCCAACAGGACAGTCTGTTACTATGACCACAGAGGTATTGTCTTCCCCTTGCACATCTCAGAACACTGACCTTTATAGAATAATGTTGCAGCAGAAGATGGAGTGCAATGAAAAGGCCCAAATGAAGGAACAAGGCTGCTTTGATCTAATTGATCCCAAACTATCACCAGCTCCATAATGCCCCCGTTTTGAGGATCTAATGCAAAAAGGTTTCATTTAATACTGAGAAGACCATAAATATGGTGTAGTAACTTACTTATCATACTGCTAATACTAGACAAAAACCCTTTAGTCTTCATATATATGAAGAGAGTCAATAGCTCTACCACAACAACCCCTTTAAATGATGTTAAATTACTCTAGCGTAGATATATCTATCTGGAACTTCTACTCAGTAGAAGACGTAGCTCCATAGTTCTGTCTGCTTATGTACTTTTGTCAACCTCAGAAAGTGTTACAGAGATCAACAAAAAATATGCACTTTCCATCTTCTGTCGTTGATATGAGCAGCCCTGCAACATAGCAGATATACAATTTACTGCACTACCAACATTTAAACTGCATCATTCTGCAAATTGTGATAAAACATGAGTGTGTGTCATGAGGAGGACAACAGATATCTAATCTCATTTTATTCACTTTGTATTTCCCGCAAAAGTAATATGCTTTCTAAGTGAAGGGCTTTTCCTGCTCTGACCTTGGGCATCCATCGGGACCATACTGTGATTTATATTGAGAATTCCAAGCCTTTACCTAATCTTATAAATAAATGTAAAATACATAAAACAATTACCCCAGAATAAAATTGAATTTTATCTCTCTGTAATCAGCTTCTGCCTATGCTACAAATTTCTGTGTTTGAATACAATTCAAAATTAATAACAGCTATAATTTATTTTCTGACTTTTCATTACCTTGACATTTTAACAATCTTTTTTTATATACTCAGGCTTTAACTCTATCTAAGGCTTCAACCTCATACAGTTGATTTTTAGCCATGCACAGAGTACTCTCCCAGAATTTCTATTTAAAGAACATACTTGCTGAAGAAACACATTTCCCATTTACAACACAAAACATACAACATAATGGAATTGGTGAGGGGGGAGGCTTTGCTGAAATGTAAAGAAAGATTAAGGGAAGATTTATTGTGTTGCATGTCAACGATCCAAGGACTATGCACGCTTCTGATTTTTGGCTATATCAAATCAGGTTTAGTGAGCTATAATAAAGGCATTGTGGTGGGTTTTTAGTAATGTTGCCCCATTCTATTTTAGGTAGCTATATTTTTTAATTTTATGTTTTATCATTCTTACTATATAATACCTAGAAGCTTAACTGAAGAACTGCACAACTTAAAAATCCTAAACTAATAAATAAATAAATGCTTGGCTTTTAGTTATATGGCTACCACTTTTTGACTAGAGTTGTTAATTTCATTGTTTTCTTCCTTTTGTATACAGGTTGCCTTCCATATCCACGTGGGATACATTCCTGTACTTACCAGTTATAAATGAAACTGCAGATAATAGCGAACTGCCACAGAATAGAAAACTGCCACAGAATTGTGGAGAACCTAGAAAATGCCTCGAGAGGACATGGAAGCTGACCAAAGTCATGCTGGAGGACCTCCAGATGCCTAGAGAGATGTTTCCCCCCTCAACTGCAGTTACATGAAACCATGGTTACCGATACCGCAGATACAGAGGGCGACCTGTAATAAGATTTGAGCTGTACTGAGATTTTCACTGAGGAGGGTATGGCAGCGATCACTGCCGCCACAGCAACGGGTAAGAGGGGAGGTGGCCAGGAAGGGGAGGGAAGAGTGGTCTTCCACTTATTTACTCATGAATAAACCCCCACCTCACTTTGAGCAGCCCAGAAGGGAAGGTGCAACGCAGAGGTTGTGGTACATGAGGTGGTCTATGGGGCTGACACCAACTTTAGTGATGCCATGGGGAGACCTGGGAAGAAGGCAAAGGGTTGCTTGTCATTGCTACTTCTTCGAATGCCTCCTTGTGACACTTCACACCAAATGACTTCAAATAATATTATATGAAGTCACACCACAAGCTGGTCGAAAGCAAACTTCAGAGCGCCAGCCCTACTCTACCTCAGAGTGCAGCCTGGCCTCCTCGTGAGCCTGGACTGGGGCCTGCATGTAATGAGAAAGATCCTCACTGAGAAAGCCCCCTTATCTCTCCTTTATTGTATCTAAAGTTACTTTTGTCTGACACCTGCAAGGACAAGGAGGAACAAACAGTCTTTCTTAGAACAACAAGAGTCTTCTAACTTTATCTTTATGACTTTCATGCTTACCAAGAAATGTAAGAAGGTAACTTCTAACTTGTATCTTTAAGACTTCTTCACCAGTGCCAAATATCTCTAAATGTCCTTCATGTCTACCAAAAATGTCTGGACAATAGATACTCTTTCTAACAGTAGATACTCTTCTTATCTATGCATTCTTTAGGTACATAATTAGAACTGGCACTAAATAGCCATAGCAACTATGACGAAAACATGTATTTTGCAAGCTAGCAAGAATATGCTATAAAAGGTCTGGTTCTATGATAATTGGTTGTCTCCTCTTCATATGAGGACACCATAAATACCTAATTAAATTAAATATATATCTGACAGATATATATTTTTCTATGATAGCTCGAGTCTTTTGACTTACCTTTTGACTTAAGTCTATTTTGCTAATTGACTTCTTTTTTTCTATTCTGTAATAAAAATCCTGAACCAAGCAATGCTGTTTGTCTATTTACCTACTTATTATTGAGCTGAGCTGTCAGCTTGTAGGAGAATGAGGTGACAGCCTTCTTTACCCTCTCTTCCTTCCAACTCAATTCCTTTGGTTTCCTTAGTTCCTTGTTTCTGAACCAAGGATATACCTTTTCCTTCTATGCGTGGTTTGTGTATTATGGTATTCTGCCTTTTCTTAGCTATAGTTTGAAGGAATGGACCAGAATCTGTAGTTGAACAAACAACATAGGGGAACTTTATTAAAGAGAAATAAAATGTACAGTAACGTGGGATCTTCTGCTTTAACAGTTCTTAAATCTTTATAATATTCTCCCTTTAGCCCTCAGGCTTTTTCTCTCTTTGTCCAATCAATCTTCGCATTCAAACGATTAACCTCTGCACACAAAATATCTAATTTCAAACCTCACTCATACACCTGGAGCCCTCTGTTCCAGTCATTGTCATCAACAGGACTCCACAGAACAACTCCTCCTCCTCTGGCTAGTTGGCATGCAACCTTTAAACATACAGAAACCACTCCCAATTTCAGTTTCCTGCCCTGGGATTGGTTCCTGACACACACTCCTCCCATTTGCTCACCTTTTTGTTTGTCACACTCCTCCTTCCCCGCTCTGAGGGATGCACAGTAAAGGGGGGAGGAGAAGAAAGACAGATTTAGTGCCTTTTTTATTTTCCACAGCGATGCAAAGTTTCCCCAGTGTATAAAAGTAATAGGGGTGGGGGGAGAGGACAACTATACTGGACTCTCCCTCAAGCTTTCCCTTGTTCAGCAGAAGCAGCAATAATAAGCAATTCTTTGCCTTCTTCTCCACTTCCCCCCTGCACACTTCATTCTAGGTGGCCCTGGATTAACATTTTTTGGGCTTGAGAGGTAGAGGCAGCAAGGGCATGGATACATCAAGCAAGCGTGGGGTGGAGGGGCTGCCAGAGCAGCTGATGGGCCGAGCAAGGCAAACAGAACAAGCCAACCAGTGGGAGGCAAACAGAGCAGACAGGCAAGGGAGCAGGTAGGTGAGCGACAGGCAGAAGCCACCTTAGTCGTAGACCGTGCACAACATGGACTGGAGGGGGCTGATGGTGGGAAAGGAGATGGAGAGGAGGAGGAGGGCAAGCTGCTGCAACCAATAGCCCAGCCCTGCCACAACTATGGCAAACATCTCCTTAGTGTTTCATCTTCCTTCTCTCCGAGAGGAGGAGGACAGGACTGCGGGGTGCCAGTTACACGACAGAAATTGTCGCGTTGCCTACCGTGACATAGTGATCACGAATCCACCCCTCGCTGTTTATACGATTTATGTCTCTGATCTGGATATCCTGTGTGGTCCCGTGACTGATATTTACACGTCCATAGTTCCGGTTTTGTTTAGGTTTTAAATTTTTTTGGCTGTCAATCAAAGATGCGATTACTCGTGTTTTCACAACCTCGGTGACGCACTTCCTTTAGAGTTCCGCGCCACGAGCGATGCTATTGGCTGGCTGGGGGGGGTGGAGAGAGGGGGGCAGAGGTTTGTTATTCCCCCTTGCTTCGTGAACATTTTGACCCTTTCAAAAGAGGCAAAAAGCATTTTGAAAGATCCTGATAGATCTTTCGCTCAGTCGCAGGGCTTTCCTTTTGAAATCAAGCTGAGTGCTTTGAAAACAAGCAGCGTGCTTTCCTTTTGAAATCAAGCGCTTGGTTTTCCTCTTGCCTTTTTAAAATATTAACCCCTACAGCTGGCTGCAGAGATGGCTATAGGCAGGCGTTTTGAAAGACACAAACACAGAGAGGGGGAATTAAAGGGTGCTAATTCGCTCAGAGGCTTGAATATTTTAATGTGCCAGGAAGGTGACCAAGCTACTACGATCTCTCTGTAACATGCAGTTGAGGAAAAGGTAAAGCTGAAGGGTTTGCAGTGTAGAAATCCATATAAAAAGGTAATTGAGTACACGCGCGTGCGCGCACACACACACATCAACCTTCGTGCAGCTGGAAGGGATGCCTTTGTTTTCGGCTGGTGAGGCTGGATCTGTTGAACGGGTGATTGACCCCTCCTTTTCTGGTCCCTGAGCTCTAAGCCCGCCCCCAGTCACCATTTCCGGTCATCCCAGTACCGAGACTTTTTGTCCCATGCTGTTTACATTTCCGATTTTCCGAATCCTCCAGTGACTTTTTTAAAAACCGGCACAACCTGCGGGACTGGAAGTCCCGCGGGTTGAGGGATAAAAGGTGCCCCCCCTTCCGAAAATCACGTACCCGACCCGATGTACGTGTAAACTGCCAGGGATCGACACGAATTCTTCCCAGGACATTTTCATCATGTAAACAGCCCCCAGGAGATTTCTGCAGCAGTGTTCTCATCCTAGGTGGTGCGGGAGGGGAGGCTTGGAGACTGGTGGCACAGGCAATGGAGGTGTGGCAGAGGTGGCTTGGAAACAAGGAGAAGGTTTTTGCAGCACCAGAGCCTGTAGCATGCATATTGGGGCCTTAAATATTAACAGTTTCCATTTTCACAGGGTTCCTGTGCCCCTAATCCAAACCAAAGTTGAGGATCTACTGTACATTGCCATAAACCAGAACCTCTGATGTCAGTTCTTACATAAGTGTTTCCCCCCCACTCAGTTCAGTAAAGGATCACTATTACAAAAGGACACTATTTTGCTGTCCTTTCCACAGAAATGAAATGTTTATAAGATTGATTCATTGTACATGTATTAAGACAATTCTAAAACACTTTATATTGCAATGGTGCAATTCAAGTAAGTATACCATTCCAGATTAGCATGTGTCTTGGATGGGTGGGTGAAAGCTCTCTATATTATTGTTTTTAATGTAATCAACAAATGGAAACCACGTACCACAAAATATGTTTTCAGAATATACAGTTGACTCTCCCCATCTTAGGGGTTAGGAGTGCAGGACCGCCCCATAAAAGTGAAAAAACCTGTGAATATCTCTAGCCCCCTCTCCAAACCACTCTTAATGTATTCATAGACAATAATTACAAGGTTATATGTAATGTTCATCATAATATGTTTGAACTAGCTTTTTAAAAAAATTGCTTTAAGAAAATGTTCAAGTCTGGCTTACATTATTAAAAAAAACTGGTTTAAATAAAATTGATTTTTAATTTTTTAAAACTCATTAATTTTTTTAAAAATTAACTCCGCTCTATAAGCATTTTGACTATCACAGAATCAAAACTATATTGACACATTTGTTCTGTGCCTAGTGCTAACAATATATAGCCCTTTACCCTTCATCGTGGGACAGTGATTAATAGAACACAGTTGCATCCCACCAATCCCAGTACTGTAATTATTCGTATTAAAAAACAATTATAATGCCTGTATTTATTATATCAAAATGGCAACAGTTGGAACAAGCCTATTGTCTGAAATAAGCTCTGGTAAAAATTGACTGGCAAAAGCTTTCATGGGGTCAGACCAGTGGAAAAATGGCTTTCAGTACATCCTTGTAAAGCTTGTAAGATGTGGGCTAGACAAGTTAACTGTTAAATGGATTTGTAATTGGTTGACCGGCCGAACCCAAAGGGTGCTCAGCAGTGGCTCCTCTTCCTCTTGGAAAGATGTGACCAGTGGGGTGCCACAGGGTTCTGTCCTGGGCCCAGTGCTATTCAACATCTTTATCAATGACTTGGATGATGGAATTAGGGGCATACTTATCAAATTTGCAGATGACACCAAATTAGGAGGAGTAACTAATACCCCAGAGGACAGGATCAAAATTCAAAATGACCTGGATAGACTGGACAGCTGGGCCAAAGCTAACAAAATGAAATTCAATACGGAGAAATGTAAGGTACTGCACTTAGGGCAGAAAAATGAAATGCATAGATATAGGATGGGGGAGACCTGGCTGAATGAGACTACATGCGAAAGGGATCTAGGAGTCCTAGTAGACCACAAGTTGAATATGAGTCAACAATGTGATGTGGCAGCTAAAAGGGCCAATGTGATTTTGGGCTGCATCAATAGAAGTATAGTGTCTAGATCAAGGGAACTAATAGTGCCGCTCTATTCTGCCTTGGTCAGACCTCACTTAGAGTACTATGTCCAGTTCTGGGCACCACAATTCAGAAAGGATATTGACAAACTGGAGCATGTCCAGAGAAGGGCGAATAAAATGGTGAAAGGTCTGGAAACCATGCCTTATGAGGAAAGATTTAGGGAGCTGGGTATGTTTAGCCTGGAAAAAAGACGGTTAAGGGGCGATACGATAGCCATGTGCTTTAAAAAACAACAAATAACAAACAAAGCCCCAAACTTGTTACAGTACTAACAAGTCCTAACAATCTTATACTTGTTTAATTAACAGTCCCATATAATTCAGTGGGGGTTACTTCCATGTGAATGCCTATAGGGTTGCAGCCAGGCAGAGCAATTTTTTTACTTCTATGTGTCTATAGGGTTCCAGCCAGGCAGGGCAATTTTAACTCTCTTATGGACAGTCATTCAAGGTGGCTACACTGTAGTGGAACACACTCCCTTGGAGTGTGGTGGGGTCTCCTTCCTTGGAGGTCTTTAAACAGAGGCTGGATGGCCATCTGTCGGGGATGCTTTGATCATGATTTCCTGCGTGGCAGGGGGTTGGACTGGATGGCCCTCGTGGTCTCTTCCAACTCTACAATTCTATTATTCTATGATTCTAACTGCTTTAATAAAGTCACTCAGTGAATTTCATGACTGAGAGAGGAGTACAACCTGGATTTCAACACTCTTAACCACCACACCACACTGGCTTTCTGACTTGAGTCAGGCCAGGTCTTATATGTAGGAAAGTGCTTCCTGAACTTCAGTCATGACCCATTTTAAACAAAAATTAAGGTCTCTGTGTGTATACATCCAGTAGTTAACCAAAGAAATGGTTAAAATTAAAATACAGCTGAACAGTTTATGGACAGCTGGAGTAATTCTATGCTTGATGGCAAAGTTATGAAGCTCTTGGTAACTTGACAAGACAAGCTACAAGCTTGAATGAAATTGTTCAGCTTAAAAAGCCAGAATGAAGTTGATGACAGATATGTTACTGAACATGACAGGGTGTCATCTGTTTTAAACAGGATCTTTACAAGGATGTACTGAAAGCCATTTTTCCACTGGTCTGACCCCATGAAAGCTTTTGCCAGTCAATTTTTACCAGAGCTTATTTCAGACAATAGGCTTGCTCCAACTGTTGCCATTTTGATATAATAAATACAGGCATTGTAATTGTTTTTAATACAAATAATTACAGTACTGGGATGGGTGGAATGTAAGCCATGTGCTTTACAAAACAACAAACAACAAAGCCCCAAACTTGTTACAGTACTAACAATTCCTAACAATCTTATACTTGTCTAATTAATTAACAGTCCCATATAATTCAGTGGGGTTTACTTCCATGTGAATGCCTATATGGTTGTAGCTAGGCAGAGCAATTTTTTTACTTCTATGTGAATGTCTATAGGGTTCCAGCCAGGCAGGGCAATTTTAACTCCCTTATGGACAGTCATTCAAGGTGGTTACACTGTAGTGGAACCATCTATACACTGATAGAGCGAAGGTCTGGAAATGATAGTGGAGAAACCAGAGGCCCTAGTGAAGCCTGTGGAAAGCTCTGTGGGTATGGATCTATCACCATGGTGGTCTGGGGATAAAGCTGGTGGAACTATTCCCCCAGTATCAATTTTAATAGGGGTGGGATAGGATAGGATAGGATAGGATAGGATAATTCCTAAAAAACAAGATCTTCTCAGCATAAGAAATCTAGTAAATCTATCTCACCACCTTTTGTCCTGACCATCTTAAGCTGGCCAGACCTTAGACATTACAGGTGATTTATCATTTTGCTTTCTCTATTTTGGGTTGCTCTGTTTATTTATTGATTATATAAGATATTGACAAGCTCAAACATGTCCAGAGGAGGGCAACTAAAATGGTAAAAGGTCTGGAAACCATGCCCTAGGAGGAATGGCTTAGGGAGTTGGGTATGTTTAGCCTGAAGATTAAGAGGGGACATTATAGCCATCTTTAAATATTTGAAAGGATATTGTATTGAGGAAGGAGCAAGCTTGCTTTCTGAACTATTAAGAAATGTATTGCTGCAACCTGATTATCAATTTACTTATCATTTTAAGTACAAATAAAGTTTCTGAAGAAAAGAATCTCAACAGTTTTTAAATAATATACACATCAGAGAGGAATGTGTGCCCCTCCATGTGTGTTGACTTGTAACTCCCACAGTCTTACCCTGCTGGCCAGGGCTGCTTGTGGAGTTTCATCTGGAGGACCTGAATTTTAAAGTGGCATCCTCTCTAATGCAAGATAAAAAGGGGAATCTCTCAAGATATTAAAGCTGGCAATGTCAAGCACAAATTAATTGTCATGCAAGTTTTTTTTTTAAAGTCTGCTGGTTCATGATTAATTGGAGGCATTTAGCTGATCAAAAAATCTTCCAATTGCTTTACCTAGCTAACAAATTAACTGAACCCACAATCTCCAATGTCCATGCTCTCTGGGAGATGCTGGAAGTTGTAGTCTAAAAGGTAACTATTTCAAACTCAGGACCATACCATTGGTTTTATTTAAGCTGATATAGTCAATTAGGTGTGGAAAGCACATAGGTGCAACAGGTTCTTTACTACCATCACTGAAGCTGTCTCTTTTATTACCACTTACTACCCAAATTTCCATGGCAGCACATACTATCAAGAACAAGAATTCGGAATGAAAGTTCTAATGAAATTTTAATACCACTATACTGAAAGTATTTAGGAGAAACCAAAACACAGAACTGCTCAGGTTCACAGGAAGCAAACCTCTCAGACTCAATTGTAACACTAGATTGGTTACCTCTTGCCTGGCCATGAAACACAGACACATTGCACTGTTGTTGTTGCTGTGTGCTTTCAAATCATTTCCAACTTCTGGTGACAATAAGACAAATCTATCATGGGGTTTTCTTGGCAACATTTGTTCAGAGGAGGTTTGCCTTTGCCTTTATCGAGACAGTGTGACTTGCTAAAGGTCATCCAGTGGGTTTCCATGGGAGAGTGGGGATTTGAGCCATGGTCTCCAGAGGTGTAGTCCAACACTCAAATCACTACACCACACTGGCTTCTTAGAGGACATCAATCAAAGGTTGGGATTCCATGAAGAACAGTATGAACAGAAGGTACTCCCATTCCAGTCTGGAGAGGGTTCCCTACAATTTATGCTAATTTCTACTTTTTGCTAGATGTTCCATGTAAGATCTTTTGATGCTTCTGAAGATCTCCCAGCCCCTCAAGCATGGATTTTAAGGAGATGCAGGAGTAGAGATGCAGGAACACTCTGTTCTCTAAGTGCAGTTCCATGTGTGATCTGATGGATCCAATATTTAAAGATTTCATTTGTTGTTGTGTGCCTTCAAGTTGACTCCAACTTATGACATCACTATCATGTGACCTTCTTGGCAAGATTTCTTCAAAGTTATAACATTGCTTTCCTCTAAGACTTAGAGTGTGTGATTTGCCTAAGGTCACCCAGTAGGTATCCATGGCTGACCAGAGATTTGAACTGTAATCCAGCACTCTAACCATTACAACATATTGGCTCCAGAGTTTGTTCAGTACAAATAAGAATGTGTACTGACCAACACACAGCAAAGTTTTGCCCGAAATAAACAGAATGCTGCTGTTCTTTACAATATAAGGTTGCCCTGAAATCAGGCATGGATTCATGCCAGAGTTTTGAACTAGCTATACAGCTGGGGGCAATTTTTAACAGGGAGCTTCCCTAGGGCAGAGGTTCTCCTCGCCTGATTAACAAATTAGTCCTGGGCTGTACACGAAACAGAATGAGGTGGTAGAATAAGTTGTGCTGTGAGTAAAAGAGCCCTGCTTTAGATCTGCTATTGGGAGAACTTCATCTCTCTCTGTGTTCATGGACAATCATTGCTGAATTGTAAGTTCAAGTCCAGGAGAGATGAGTAGATAAGCATTCAAACACAATGAGAGACTTTCAAAAACCAAAATAAAGGGCCTTAATTTACTAAAACCATTTGACAAATAATTTGCTCTGAGTCATGAAGTTATCATATTTTTCTGGTCAAATGGGTGTGGTAGAAATAGGAGTAGTGGGAGTATTTTTGGAACGACACTGTCTTTTTCACTTTTATTGCTGTAGTTCAAGTGGCAGCCCTTCTCCCAACTCCCCTCCCCACTCTTAAAAACTTATTCAAAGTGTTGTGCAATGCCACAAAAGTTCAAATCTTAAAGAAAATCCATATGGCTAATCTCTGCAAGCCAATGATATCTAAGTAAGAAGCTCAAATTTATTCCATCCATCAAAGGCAACCTGAACAAGGAAAAAGGTACTATTTCAACAGAATTCTATGTTGTTTTGCTCAATCACTTTGACAAATGTCAAAACATTACCTTTCCCTGCCTTGCATTTAACACTGTTCCTTGAAGCCTGAATGTGTTCGTTTATACTTGCATAAATATCAGCAAAGGCTTCTGCAGATTCCTGTTGTGTGTGCGGCACAATGACATGATTCAGCCAAATCCATAACCTTTGAAAATAAACTTTACACCTTTCTTCTGGGATATCAGATATAGCTCCAGAGCATAATTACATTACAATGGTGGTAGTCAAATCTGGGTCACCTAGATTTTGTGCAACAGACATGAATGATCAAAACTATTTCTTTTTCTGATATACTTCTGAAGGTTTTTCACTGCTAATAAAATCCATATACTCCGTTCTAAACATAAGCAGAAATAATTGCTACATTGTTTTGTGGCTGCTTTCTACTCATCTAGGTAACGTGTTGTGTGATGCAAACTACATTAAAAAAGCAGTTTGATAGTTTACATATGAGTAAAACTATTTAAAAGCAATGTTAAAAATGGCTAATTGCCCAGCTTCCCATGAAGGAGTTGTTATGCACTGTTTAGTCTATATGCACAATCACAAATGATGTGAGGGAACATGGACAAATTGACAAAGTATGTGGTTTTCATGGTGGTGGATGGATGAGGGAAGGAGCATTTCTTATTTGAAGTCACGTCAGCTTCAACTTATTGCAACCCTATGAATGAGAGACCTCTGGTCACCAACAGCCCTGCTCAGGCCTTGCAAACTCATTTATGTGTATAAACAGGGAATTTCATGCACCAATAAGTAATATGATCCTGGAGAGCATGCACAACTTAACCATGTGCAGATTCTGCATTTTTTCATGTTAAGCTATGTGACGAATGTTGCTGTCCTTGAGCAAGCAGGGATCACCAGCATTGAGGCCATGATACTGAGAACACAGCTGTGCTGGGAAAGGCATGTTTTTAGGATGGAGGACTATTGTCTCCCAAAAATAGTACTCTACGGTGAACTCGCCACGGGTCAGTGTAAGAGGGGCGCTCCAAAAAAGCAATACAAGGACTCCCTGAAACAACATCTCAGGCTTGGCCAAATTGATCACCAACAATGGTCCACCCTGGCCTCACATCAGGAGGCATGGAGATGCACTATCCACAATGCTGCAGCCTTATTTGAGAACTCACGACGAACAAGTCTTGAAGAGAAACGACAATGCAGAAAGAATCACAACCCAGAAACATCACCCATGGAGACCTTCTGCTGTGCTTTGTGCAACTGGACTTGTTTATCTCGGGTTGGCATTTTTAGTCATCAGCACGCTTGCAGAAAGCATGGGATAAGTCCTTCCTGAATCTTCGTTTGTGAAGAAAAGCCAGAGAGAGAGAGAGAGAGAGAGAGAGGCAAGATACACTTGGCGCTCCACATTCACTGGGGTCAGGGGAGCAGAACTACCATGAAATTGGAAAAACCACAAATATCTCGAGGCTCCCCAAAACCATATTCAACACACACAAGAAGTACAATCCATGGATTCTACCCACTGTGGGTGCCTTTGAGATGGTGGGGTTCCTTTGCCAGGTGGAATCAGGTGGCTGGTGGGGCTTGCCACTGCCTCCGTTGCTGCCCTACACCATTTTTAATAGGGACTTACAAGCCTCACTGTAAGTTTGCAATCTCTCTTAGTCTCACAGTCTCTATTAGAGATGGCATGGGGCAGCAAATAATCTCTGAATAATCAAATCCACAAAAGTTAACCTGCAAATGTGGAGGGCCAACTGTATCTCCCACAAGTCTTCCATCATCAGTACCTCCCATAAACTTCAATGGCACTTGGAGACTACAGTATACTGCCTGGCAATGCATAACACCCCCTATTTATGCTAACCAGCTGTGTGCATTCTCCAAGCCATTTCCTGAAGATCTCCACAATTACCGGTTTATTCATCATTCAGCTCAAAATACGCATAAGAAATACAATATATATTTAATTATAACAAACTGGAATCTCCTCAGTGGGGTGGGAGAGCTTCTCTGTTGTCTTTGTTATGTTTGATTACTGTCACATTTGTTGTAGTGTTCTATGTTATTTGTATGTTATGATCTGTTTGTAATAGCGTGGTTTTGTTTTATTTGTGCTGTTGTGTTTTTGTTTATTTGAATAAAAACAATCTTTAAAAAGAAATATAATTCTGAAATATTTGACACAAATAGTCTAACCTGTTTTGACAAGATTTTTTACACCTTGATGCTCAACATGTTTTCTGAAAAATCAGCTTCTGTGATTCACTGGAAGTAAGGGGATGAAAAGAACACTTGCCAGTTTTCTCATCCTTGACCATCCTTGTCAGACTGAGCCACTCTGTTGAGAAAAGGCCAACTGAGAAGCAATGTTTCTGGTAATTTTCGGATTTTGTTTTTTAAAAAAAACTGTTTGCACAATAACTTTAGGATTTTTGTGCAAAAACAATTTTTAAGTTTTTCTTAAAAAAGAAAAAAAAAACTACCTAAGGGTTCCACCCAAATAACTTCTTTCATATACAGTCTCCAAGCATAAAAAAAGGTGCACAAAAACTCTGCCCCTCTCTCCCAATAGGGAGAAAACGTTTGAAAACATTTGTTACAAAATAAGTGAAGATTTACAACCCTTCCTAGGGGAAGGCCATTAAGTTACAAACTGTTGGCGCATAGCCCCATCTAGCGGTTACACATCTGTTAGAGAATGCACAGCCCCGTTTTCACATATTTTTTCATGATTTGCTATGGAGGAAGCTTCCCCATATGCTACTTGTAAGAAAAAAGAATGGACAAAATTATTAATAAATGTTTTGTTTGTGCCTTTAATAGTATCAGGGCAGGAAATAAATTTTATTCTTCTTATGATGTACTTGCATATTATTCCTGTTAGTATGTGTGCTGGAACATATTATTGATCATGGACAGATTTTTGTTTTCTTACTCCATCAAAAAGATGAACATAACTGATTATTAACAAAGTTTTACAATATTCAGCACAGATATTTTGTCCTCATTGCTTTTTATAGATTCACATTGAAATATTCCCCAGAAGTCTAGTCTAATTCATGATGTCTTTGCCATCTCTTAGTTCCAATAAATGCTAAGTTCTGATGCTCTGCAAAACAAAGTAAATTTGGAAACCAAGTGAGAGGCAGAAAGGCATAGATAGGATCTTACAGTAAAGATACTAGAAATCTCTGCTACAATGCCATCTGAATGCTTCTTTTGGCACTGTAAATGTAACAACAATTTATTTTAAGAATAATAAAATCTGGCCTAACCATATGTGCACTTTTGTTAGTTTCACACACTGCTCCTTCAAACAGCACAACGAAACAAGGAAGAGATTCTATTTCACATGGATAAAGGTGTGGTGGACTTATATTCTTTTTTGTAATATGTGGTTAGGTACAAACAATGAATATATCAACTAATGGGAGGAGGGAAAATGCTTTGGAGATGGAGCCAAGGAGAAAGCTTTATATATTTGTATATTTGTTTTCCTTTTGTACACAGAAATCTTTGGCACCATAACACTTTCTGTGAATTTTTCTTTACTTTTCATGTACCAAAATATTGACAGTAACCAGATGCTCACGTTCTAAAACCAAGCATAATATAGTAATAATGAAAATGGCTCAGTTTTGATTCTATTGTATTTCAAAACTCAACACTTACAAAAGAATTCCACCCAGGGACAGGGGGATTCTCAGCAGATAATGGCACATCAACCAACCATTAGCCAAACAGACACTACGAGCCTTACATTTCTATACCCAGAAACTAACCAACCATTCAATTACACAAATTTACATATACTCCCCAACAGAGGTTCACAGCATATAAACTCCACACACACACCTACACAACCATTCTCTGAAGATGTCAGCCACAGATGCAGGCGAAACATCAGAAAGAAACTATTCCAGAACACGTCCTCAAAGCCCAGGAAAAAAAACCCAAGGAAAATCCATGGATGCTGGCTGTGAAAGCCTTCGACTTCACATGTCAGTACATTAAGACTGACACAAGATTTCAGCATTCAACATGTGAAATAAATATATTCATGATGCTATGAATTATCTTTAGAGACTATCTTTAGATTATCTTTAGAGACTATCAATTCTATGAGGAGTTCAACACTGGGACAATAAGTGTCCAAGGTGGTTCCAATCTAGGTACCAAGAAGACCTAGACCTGTATAATGTCAACAAGGATGCAACTATTAGCATACTAACTGAAGCACAACAATCCATTATATAAGCTACAGAACAAATGGCTCCTGCAACAAAGCGTTGCAGTATAGAGTGTTGTTCACAGTGATGTAGTGGAGCCAATGCTCATAGGGCTGGAGTCCTGGTATTCTTTGATTAGCAGGGACAATGACATCATCCGTCACTCCAATGCCCTTGTCCTTCCCATTCCCTCTTATTGTAGACACAATACCCACAGCAACTGGAAGCGGAATGGATTGTCCCAGCTACCATGTACGAGCTGCTTCTGCTGTAACCCAGTATACTCTGGAGTGGCTTTATTAATAGTGGGCAAAACCCAGTGGGATTACAAAAGACTTGCTGCTAGTGGAGATGAAAACAGATACAATTTCCCCCCCCCGCAGATAGATAGATACAGCTGTCTTTTGCGAGTTTCCTTGGGGATATTGCTATAGAGACTGTCATGATGAGTGCCTGGAAAATTTGTCATTACACTACATCCTCCCTCCACATTCGTGGCCTACACACTCACGGTTCCGCATATTTGCGGTTTACTGCGAGGGAAGGCTGGGGATAGCGGCGACAGAGCCTCTGAGGTCCTGTCGCCACGTTTGGGAGGGCAGTGGGAGGTGAGGGGAAGTGACAACGGGGCCTCCGGAGGCCCCATGGTCGTTTGGGAGGGTGACAGGAGGTACGGGGAGCGACGACAGGGCCTCTGGAGGCCCCGTGGTTGCTTGGGGAGGGCGGCGGGAGGTGCGGGGAAGCGACAACAGGGCCTCCGGAGGCCCCGTGGTCTCTTGGGGAGGGTGGCGGGAGATACGGGGAAGTGCCGACAGGGCCTCCGGAGGCCGCGTGGTCACTTTGGGAGGGCAGCGGGAGGCAAGGGGAAGCGACAAAGGGCCCCCAGAGGCCCCATGATCACTTGGGGAGGCAGCGGGAGGCGAGGGGAAGCGAGACGGGCCTCCAGAGGCCCCGTGGTCACTTGGGGAGGGTGGCAGGCGGCAAGGGGAAATGACGACAGGGCCTTCGGAGGCCCTGTGGTTGCTTGGGGAGGGCGATGGAAGGCAAGGGGAAGCGACGACGGTGCCTCCAGAGGCCCCATCGCCACTTTCGGGAGGGAGGGAGAGGGCTGTCATTATTCGCGGAATTTTCACATTCGCGGGGGTCTGCGGAACCTAACCCCCGCGAATGTGGAGGGACAACTATACTGGTTTTTCAGGAGTCTAACAACTCTCTTTCATTTGCCTTTGCCCTTTGGCTTTCTATTTCCCACCACCACCAACAACAACAACTCCTCCACTGGCTGCCCAAGTATTAGGTGCCATTCTGCAACCTTTGGTGTTTCCCTCAATCCTGCTAATACCTCCTTCTTATGCATGGGTGGTACTGTTTTGATTACATAAGCAGTGACACTCAAACCATGAATGTTGGAAATACGTAATAATCGCTTGATTTCTAACACATTAACCTGTTACCTACCCTAACACCCTCTGCCCTGTATCTATAATACATTGGCAATATTTAATAATTAGGTCAAATGTGACTTTCCATGTAGTGTGGCCATTAAAGCTGGGAAATCCCAAGAAATCCCAAAGACTACCGTTCAGACTCAGTTAGGTATGCATTTAAGAAGGGGCCAACCCAAATTCCAAAGAAATGTTAATTTGCAAGGCAACTGAAGGTCCAAATACCTGGCTGATCCTATCAGCTAAAGCTGGGATACTCAATCCTGTAAACAATCCTCATTCCTTTACCCTTCCCCAAACAAAGGAAGTTGCTTCCTCCATTCAGTGGCAAAGTATCCACACATTAAGATGCCATTAAAATATCCGAAGTGCCTTTATCTCACCCTGAGCAACTCCGAGAAACATTGTCTTCCACTCTAAATCCCATCCCTGGAAGGCAATAATTTATTATAAAAACCCTTCCAAAATTCCACTCAAATGCTCACGGATCCCCTTCCTGTGGACACTATGTCCGTCTATGAAACCATTCCTGTTCCAGACCCCCACTCTGCTGGTTTCTTCTGTGACCTCATCTCTACATGAGAGGTATCATACCTCCCACAAACAACTCCCTTTTCTATCCCAATATTTCCTACTTTATTTGCTAGCCTTGCCTGAATACTTGAAGCCTGAATGTGTGCGTGAATGTTGTTATTATTGCTTTCTCAAATAAAGATCAATGATTGTATTATTTAGCTTACCGTCTCCTCCTTAGTACATGTAAACATAGGTCAAAAGATTCTGCTATCTGTTGCCCCCTCTTGCATAGCTAAACTGAGTATATTAATTCCCCAAATTAACATCGATATTTGAGGGTCCTTAAGACCCCTGAGCACTTAGGGTAACAAGCCAATGTGCTTGTTTGTACATTTAACTACAACAAACTTTATTTCATACTAAAAGCTTTCATACTAGAAGCTGACATGACCAGATTGAGTCAAATGCACTCTGCCTGGATAACACAACCACCCTCTGCTATAAGACCAGATTGCTCCTGCAGACTCTCTAATAATAATAATAATAATAATAATTTATTTATATCCCACTCCTCTACGAATGCAATCGGGGTGGCTTACAACAATTAAAATGTACATAATGGACCTTCACTCTCACCCCCCCCTTAAAATACAATTAAATAATACAGGAATTAAAACATACTTTAAAACGAAATACAAAAAATAAAAATAAACAACAGACAGCGGCCGTAGCAAGTTTGGGACAAGCTAGATTTTCTTTTTTTTTTTAATGGCCGGGTATCTATTCAGGAAAGGCCTGCCGGAAGAGATCTATCTTAAGAACTTTTAAAAAGCTATTTAGGTTGGTGATATGACAGGTATCATCCAGCAGGCCGTTCCATAATTGGGGAGCAATAGCTGAAAAGGCCCTCCGGGCTTGGGTCCAACCGGGCTTGGGTCTGGGCTTGGGTCGAAGAAAGCCTCGTTTTTAAGGGTTGTAACAAATTCTTCCTAGAGGACCTGAACGCATGGGGAGGATTATATGGAAGGAAGTGGTCCCGAAGATAGGTTGGACCCAAGCCATTTAGGGCTTTAAAGGTGATAACCAACACCTTGTACTGGGCCCGGAAACTAATGGGCAGCCAGTGGAGTGATCTTAAGATCGATGTTATATGGTCTCTTCTGGATATACCCGAGACCAGCCTGACTGCCATATTCTGTACTAGTTAAAGTTTCCGGACCAAGCATGAGGGCAGCCCCATGTAGAGTGCATTACAGAAATCAAGATAGGAGGTTACTAGAGCATGTACCACGGTCTCAAGATCCCTGACTTCCAGGAAAGGGCGCAGTTGGCGTATCAACTGAAGCTGATAACAGGCACTCTTGACCGTCGCATTTACCTGATTCGTTATCTGGTGCGACGGGTCCAGGAGCACCCCCAGACTGAGAACATAGTCATTGGAGGAGAGCGTAACCCCATCCAGGACTGGAGATTGTATCCCAATGCCTGGGTTTGGGGCTGCTACTGTGAGTACCTCCGTTTTATCTGGATTCAGCTTCAATTTGTTTTCCCTCATCCAGTCTATTAATGCCCTATGACAATCATTAAGAGAAGAGATACCATCTGAAATCAGAGCTGAAGACCAAGGCATGGAGAAATATATCTGGGTGTCATCAGCATACTGATAACACCCCACCCCAAGCCTCTTGACCAATATAAGCCGACCCGTACTGAATAATATAGGCAAACCACTTAACAAAGACTCTGACAACCAAGCTCCTTTCTACAAAAGATGTTTACATATATCTAGCCCCCACTTTTTCTCCTTCACCTCTGTCTAGCTGGACATTTTTAGCAGACTCAGCATTCGGAGGATGGCGAGGGAGGGCTAGAGAAACACAGACTTTCAGTGTTAGGTTGCTAAAGCCTAAACTGGAAAAAAGCAGCACTCCAGCCAATACTATTGTAGCCATGTGTGTCTCCCTACAACTGGCAAGGTAAACAACAGCTGCTTACATAATTTCTTACGGACAATGTATGAATAGCAAAACAGAGAGAAAGGGCAGAGCAGATAAACCCCCTTCACCGTCTACTCATACCCAGCATGACAAAGAAAGCACAGGTCTGAAAGTCTGACAACCATAAGAAAACTGGAGGCTGCTAAACATCATCCCTACATGCACTTTTGGAAGAAGCTTTCAAGTGGATTCTACAAGGTTCAAAATGTTTTTGTTTACATATCTAAGATTTACCTGACCTGGTTGTTTCATTCTACATGTACATGTTGTTAGCGTAAGAGCAATACAAGGCCTCCCTGAAGCAACATCTCAGGTTCGGTCAAATTGATCACCAACAATGGTCCGCCCTGGCCTCACATCGGGAGGCATGGAGACGCACTATCCACAACACTGCAGCCTTATTTGAGAACTCACGCCGAACAAGTCTTGAAGAGAAACAACAACGCAGAAAGAATCATAACCCAGAAGCATCACCCAAGGAGACCTTCTGCTGTGCTTTCTGCAACAGGACTTGTTTATCTCGGATTGGCCTTTTTAGTCATCAGTGCGCTTGCAGAAAGCATGGGATGAGTCCTTCCTGAATCTTCATTTGTGAAGAAAAGCCAGAGAGAGAGACATGTTGTTAGCTTTGAATACAGGCATCCTCCACTTTTTGATGGTCTGATCTTTCAACCCTTTTCAATTATAACCAGAACCCATATATTGGATGCATGGTCTTCTCTTTTGACATATTTCATCATGGTTCCACAATCTTCCATGTGCTTCTGTGACCACACACTGCAATTGAGAGAAACCACCTTCTCTCCACAGCTGACTCATCTTTCTAATCTGAAATGTAACACACACTGGTGCTTAACCACACGGGTCAGCCCAAGGGTTCCAACATAAGAACAGCATGCTTTTAAATTTGATGATATGCATTAGGTCTCTATTTAAGATTTATATATAATACTTTTAATTCTGGTTTGGCTATTAGACTGATAACCATTTTCCTGTAGCTCTTCTCCTCCCCTTTTGACTATAATGTATTGAAAAATGAATTGAAAACCCATGAAAAGGCATATCAGTTGATACATCACGAAACCACTAACAAGCTGCCCATTACAACCTCTAGAATCATACTGACTTTCTGAGTTCTCTCTGCCGAAGAAACAAATTACAAGTTATGTACACTGAAGATCCAAGTGTGACAACCTCAATACATGCTTCCCTACTCATGTCAACATACGAGTTCCTGCTCTATCTGCAGTCATTCAAACTTGAGGTAGCTAGGCACAAGCAAGAAGACCTTTCTAGGTGTACCACCCAAGAGAGAGACCTACTGGTCCTTGTTACTGCTGGCTTTGGGATGCGGTTTTAACATTCAACCCTGCTGCATCTTTTCATATGTCCCAGGACTTTCATTCTGAGTTCTAATACTGTACTCAGAAAAAGTGGAAGAGATGTGAAACCCAGTGCACAGAATGTTCCTTGCAATGTCACATAACTTCTAAAGATAGTTTATGATCCTATATTGTATTGTATTAATATAAGATGGTTAAGCATGTTTGGAGTGTGTATGGATTTGAGTGGCAGGTACCGAATGAGCTGCACATAAATGAAGTGAATTTGCATATGGATAGTGATTGCTTGAGAGTCAGAGTGGGAGATATTACTGGAATGATGTGATGAGAGTGAGCACCAGAGGGACAGTTAGGATTAGTCATGGATGAAAACAAGTGGTAAAGAGGGAGTTCTGAAGGGTGTGAGAGAGAGTGAGAAAGATTGCATTACACGTAGAGACTGTTAGCAGTGTATTAAAAGGAAAACAGCATTGCAAGTGTTTATGTGCTGGAAAATGAGTGAAACAAGTTTTGTCTAATGAACTCATATTTATTATTTCACATAACCGTGCCTACTTCTTAGTCACTTATACCTACTGTTACAGCATAAGAACTTAAAAGAATAGATTTGCATATAAAACTTAAGGCTCATCTACACTGGCCAGGCTACACTGGCCGAGAGCCAGTGGATTCCTCCCCCATTACCATTATGAAACATGCATCCAGATGGGCAGGCCATCCCGTCTCTACAGCCACTGCCACCTGAGTCCCATTCGCTGACACCAGGAAACAGGCCCACAGTACACGAGCAAGGCTCCCTACATGTGACTAACCTGGCTGCAGAAGAATGAGGCAGAGGGCAGCTGCAGCAACAGACCAGTGTGCCAGAACAGGTTCTTGAGAGCACATGGGACCTGTTCCATTTCTCCTCCAGCTGGAATGCATTTAAACAGGTATTTTTTACCAAAAAAAAAAAAAAAAAAGTTTTACTGGGCCCTACCCCACTTTACCCCTGCCTTAAGCCCAGGGGTTGTGAGGACTGGCTGAGGGAAAAACAGGGCAGGACTGCAGGTCTCCAAGATGGGGTAAATTGCCCATGTAGACAAGCCCTTAGAGAATGCTGGAACATTACTTTAGATCAGGGTATATCAACCAGGGTTCCCTGGAACCCTTGGGTTCCACAAGAGGTTGCTAGGGGTTCCATCAGATATTGTGATGGGAGGGGGGGGACAACTTTTTTGGCTGTAGATATAATAATTTTTAGGCAGGAGTTCCCTGAGACCTGAAATTTGTTTCAAGGGTTTCACAAGGTTAAAAAAGGTTGAGAAAGGCTGCCTTAGATGAAAAGTGTGGAGAGCTGAGGTGGGACTGCCACAGAAGATGGTTTGCATGGGATCATCACACACCTCCACAAAGAAAGATTCCTACAGAAAAAACTAGGAAGTCAGGCTAGAAAAAAAACCTTCTCCATGGTGCCTAGGGTTTTTTTTATGTGCAAGGTACTGCCTCTTCTTCGGTTTTCTTTTTGATGGAAGATCTTAAATAATATCACTAAAGTGGCACATTCCAGATAAAGGTTTGGCACAGAGCCTGCAAAGGTAGTTTCTGGACTATGGCTCCCAGAATTCCTCAGCAAACATGGCCAATACACATGCTGGCTTGTGGAGTTGTAGTCCAAAAGGCCCATACTTAAATTATGAATGAAAAACTCACCACAAAAGAGAAATACAAAGTTAGTTCTGTTCCAATTAAATTCCTTGGGTTCTCAATCTTTACCCTGGCAAGACACTGTAATTGCAAATGAAAATAAAAGATAGCAGCTCTAAACAAAGACAGGAAGACTAAAGAAACAAACTGTTTCTATTAACTATGGAGGCATAAGGTCTACAAAAAGGAGTTGATTTGGAGGAGGTGTGGAGGACTGAGTGAAGGAACCAACCCCTCCCCCATTCTACAGATGGAAGCAGTTCTGTCAGTCAACTTAATTGGATGGCATCCAAAGTTCAAATACTCAGTTCAACTCTGACACCTGCTTTTAGGGGAGCTAAGAGAAGCACAGCATAATAAACTCTCTCTCTCCCTCATACATACACACACATATTCGCCACAAAACTCTGCATATTTACAATGTAATTCACAGAGGAACAAGGGGGAGAAAAATGTAAAAATTCACTAAGAATACTTTTATATCTGAAGCATCCAATCCTTTATCATTCAGCATTATACAGTATATAAAAGGAATAAGAAGAATTGATTATGGTGCATTAACTTAGTGTTGTTGTAAACTGTCTTCAAGTTGACTTCAACTTATGGCAACCCTATAAATGAGACATCTTCAAGACACCCTATCCTCAACAGCCCTGCTCATGTCTTGCAGACTTAGGGCTGTAGCTTCCTTAATTGAGTCTATCCATCTGGAATGAGATCTCCCCCTTTTCCTACTGCCTTCTACCTTTCCAAGCATTATTGTCTTTTCTAGTGAGTCCTGCCTTCTCATGATGCGGCCAAAGTGTGACAGCCTCAATTTATGATCTTGGCTTCTAGGGAGAGTTCCAGGACCCATTTATTTTTCTTTTTAGCTGTCCACAGTATCCACAGAACTCTTCTCCAGCACCACATCTCAAATGAGTTGATTTTCTTTCTGCCAGCTTCTTTACTATCTAGTTCTCACAACCATACATGGTTATGGGAAATACAATGGCATGGACAATCCTAACTTTAGTGTTCAGTAACATGTCTTTGCACATCTTGTCTAGTTCTTTCATAACTGTCCTTCCAAATCCTAGACCCACATCACATCTTAGTACCTAGTATTACATTTGTTATCTGCCTACTTTATCATGTATGTTTAAAAAGATCTTTTTAAAGTACTGTATCTTGGTTATTCTTTTGTCTTCCATCCCTTCCCATGCATCTTACACTATGCTGCTATACATAACTACTTGGAAGTTAGCCCTACTAAATTTAATACAGTTTATTCCCAGGTTAGTGTGCACAGGATTACAGCCTTCACTGTTTTCAAGAGCTCTTCTCTTTGATCCTCTTCACTAAATCTGATCAAAGTTAATGCCTACCATCTGGAAAAAATGTGCAGACTTATGTCTACTTTCAAATACAAAACAGAACACAAAGAAAAGCACTTATGTGGTCAAAAGTGGGATACACTGGGGTCACAAGTCCCAAGAACATAGTATTTCAACTGTACACAAAATTTAAAAATCTCTTTTGTCACAGAGTGTGGACAATGTACATAATGGCCTGCTCTCAAAAGTTTTGGCCTTTATGTGCAAAAGAAGCCTTTCAAGGTGACCTCCTAGGGAGCTCTGCCTAGCAGTATCTTGACTCCCCAGTAACTCTTCCATCCATTTTTCTGCTTTGGAATTAAATGCTACCTGACCTTTTCCCTAGCGATGCTTTCCTTGTCAGGACACTCAAAGGGATGCTACTGGATATGACTACAGATGAGTTTTAAATTTAATTTAATTTAATACAAAGGGCCTTTCATTTTTCTCTTATACCATTTGTGATGCCCTACATTATTTTTAATAGGTCCTACAAACAACAACACAGAACAATGGAAATGTGGGCTACCAACTCTCATGGCCATTTCTCACAGCCAGAGAAGTGAGAGGGCCCAAGCCTAACTTGACTTGGACAAAGACTTGGGTGAAATGCAACTACTCTTATATTTTTGCAGCTATCATACCTAATCCAATAGCCTCATCGAAAAAGGTGAAAGAAACACCATTACAAGACTTATGGACAAGTTAAGGATTTCAGAAACCTGTTACCAAGTCAGATGGGGGTGGAGAGGTGGGGGCAGGAGAGTTCGGTTACATTTTCTTATGGTGCATCAACTTCTAAATCAGTCTTAGTAACCACCATACTACAGAATCAGGCTTTAAACAAGAGGATGGGATGATGGAAGAGGGATATTCGTACTTCAACTGTGTGGAGTCAAAGTAGCATTTAAGGCACCAAGTGCCCTTGAAAATTTAGTGTCTGTGTTGAACCCATGCAAGTTTTGCCACCAAAAGCAGCAAAGAATCTTGTGGCACCTTAAAGGTGAATACATTTAACTTGGCAGTCAACCTTCTTTGAACTCCAGCTCACTGGAGTTTTTGAAAGTTCATCCCAAGTAAAACTTGTTTGACTTTAGGATATCACAAAGCTCTTTGCTGCTGTTGTTGTTTTTTAAGTTTCTATTGGCCTGGTTTCAGTTCCTATTCAGCTTTGATTTTCTTCCCTGAGGAGAGAAATCTTAACAGGATAATGTGGGGTGTAGGGGAATTGTAGGAACCATAGGGTGCAATATGGAAAATCAAGGAGGCGCACTGGAGGCTCTCCTTTATCGGGTTGAGAACAGTGCAAGAGAAAGCATCCGCAGTCCTCTTCCTGTTACTCCTGAGGACCCATCCAAAGGAGGCTTCGTAAAGTCACACAGTCTCGCCCCCAAAGAGTCAGATCTGGGCACATCTACACTGTAAAAATAATGCAGTTTGACACCACTTAACTAGATAACATATATTGTAAACCACTTAGAGAGCACCTAGCACGTTATAAAGTGGTGTAAATGTGCAAGTGCTATTGCTTAACAATTTGTAAGCCACTCTGAGAGCCTTTGTGGCTGAAGAATGGGGTATAAATAAATAAATAAATAAATACAATTAAAATTAACTACCATGGCTCCATCCTACAGCATCTTGGGATGTGTAGAGAGAGCATCCTCAGTTCGCTTCCTATTACTCCTGCAGACCCATCCAAAGGAAGCTTCCTAAAGTCACACAGTCTTGCCCCCAAAGAGTCAGATCTGGGCGCATCTACACTGTAGAAATAATGTACTGTAGTTTGACACCATTTTAACTAGATAACATACATTGTAAACCACTTAGAGAACACCTAGTGCAGTATAAAGTGGTATAGATGTGTAAGTGCTATTGCTTAACAATTTGTAAGCCAAGAGCCTTTGTGGCTGAAGAGTGGATTATAAATACTATGGCTCCATCCTACAGAATCTTGGGATGTGTAGTTTTGTGAGGCACTCAGTAGTGGTTCTCAACCTATGGGACCCCAGATGTTGTTAGACTACAGTTCCCAGCATCCCTCACTATTGCTTTGCTGTCTGGAGTTCTGGGAACTGTAGTCCAACATCTGGGGTCCCACAGGTTGAGAACCCCTGCTGAGTGCCTCACAAAACTACACATCCCAATATTCTGTAGGATGGAGCCATGGTAGTTAATTTTATTTTAATTTTATTTATTTATACCCCGCTCTTCAGCCACAAAGGCTCTCAGAGCAGCTTACAAATTGTTAAGCAATAGCACCTACACATCTTTTTATGTTGTGATGTTGTAGTTTGAAGTTTTAGGGTAGTATTTTTACATTATTGTTGAATTTGCCAATTATTTTTACATATATGTATTATTATATGTAATTTTAAGAGGGGGTTAAACTGTTTTAAGCTATTACTGTTGTTATGGATTTGTTTGTTTTATATCCAATTGTTGTGAGCCGCCTTGATTGCCTAATAGGCAAAAGGCGGAGTACAAAAATAAAGTTATTATTATTATTATTATTATTATTATTATGTACACTGCTTTATACTGCTCTAGGCGCTCTCTAAGCGGTTTACAATGCGTGATAAAGTTAAAGTGGTGTCAAACTGCATTATTTCTACAGTGTAGATGCAGCCAGAAGATATTTCCCAGCAAGGGCTTAATTTCGGCCACTCAAAGGAAAGGCAACAGGGTTCCAAGCCGAGCGCAGCAAGAAGCCTCTCCTCTCAGCCACTCCCTCCCTCCCGGCCGGTAGCGATTCCGCCTCGGTAGCAAAGCGGCTGCGAATTGTTACCTGTTGGCTTCACCCCGAACCTCCCTGGGATGGCCGGCGCTCCCCCGCCCCTACTTGCCGGGACCACAGACTGCAGCCGCTACTTAGCTTCATACAATGATAGACTCACCTAAGCGGTCGACTTCCGGGTTCCTTTCTTCCAACACATACACTCCCACCACCAAGGGAAAGACTTATGGAAGAAGATTGGGTGGGAGACACTCCTAATTGGACAGCCCGTGTGCTGTTGTGGAATTTGCATGTTGTGGATTATATGTCTCCAAGGGAGAGCAGGGGGGATCAACTCCCCGCTTTATAGCACTATCATTCCATTTTAACTGCTTTTAAGGAGTACCCAGTTTGTGGGGGCAATTAGCTAACACACCTTGGAAGCTGCTTATTGCAATGTGGATGTGTAAACTGCTATTGCTTAAAACAATTTGTAAGCCGCTTTGACAGCCTTGTGGCTGAAGAGCAGGGTACAAATAACTTTAAACAAAATTTCCCTCACACTACACTGTTATAGTGTTACTATTCAACTTTATTTGCTATGGCTGCCTCCTGTGGGAACCTGGAATTTGCAGTTTAGGGAGGGGAATTGACAACTCTCAGCGAGAGAGAGTTTAGGCCTTACTAAACTACAAACCCCAGAGTTTCACAGGAGGCAGCCATAGCAGTTAAAGTGGAATAATAGCACTATAACAGTGTAGTGTGAAAACCTCCCTGGTTGCTTCCTCTGGGATCCTGGGATTTGCAGTTTTGGGAAGGGGCATTAGGAATTAGAGCTCTTAGGCCTCACTAAACTACAAATCTCAGAATTCCATAGGAGGCAGCCAGAGCAGTTAAAGTGGAATAGTAACACTATAACAGTGTAGTGTGAAAACCTCCCCTGGTTGCTTCCTGTGGGATCCTGGGGTTTTTCAGTTTTGCGAAGGGGCATTAGGAATTAGAGCTCTTAGGCCTCACTAAACTACAAGGATTCCACATAGCAGTTAAAGTGGAATAACAGTGCTAGAACAGTTGTAGTGTGTGATATAGGGTAGCAGGCTGCGTAGCTATAGAGCTCCTTGTCCATGTTTGAAAAACCTTTTTTAAAAAAATAATGGTGCAAAGCCAGCCTCCTTCTTCTTCCACCATATAAAACTCTCTGCAAAAGTCAGAACTAAAAAAAAAAGAGAGAGAGTAGCAACGTCTGCCTGTTTTTTTCTAAGGAGACACGCTGCAGCCCAAGTCATAACTAAAAAGTTGGATTCCTCCCTTTCGTTTTCTATAGGCATCTCTCACTTCCCCCCTGGGAGAAATGGGATATAAAGGGACAAGGGAGTTCAATGGCAATCGGTATTCTATTTTTTCCAATCTCTATGTTCATCCCGGCACAGCAAAACCTCGCGCAGGGGGGCGTGGCCGAACGGAGAGTTCCTCCGAATTGTCCCCGAGCGCCGCTCCAGCTGTTGGGCTGGCAGTCGAATGATGGAGGCGGGAGAGAAAAGACGGAGAGGTGGATCCAGAGCGGGACGGGACTTGCATTTGTTGTGCTTATGGAAATTAGTGGGAAAAGGTCGTGAGTAGGAAGGGAGTTAGTTATCAATGAATTAACTCTAAAATACCAAGTTAACAAAAATATTAATAGTTATTTCCCCACCACCACCCTTCCATCTAACTTTAAATAGAAGCCAACGTGGAGGCGGGGTGCATCCACACTACATAAAAAATCCAGTTTGAAGATGGATTATTTTCCATGCCTCCTTCCTGTGGAATCCTGGGATGTGCAGTTTGGTGAGGCACCAGCACTCTGATTGAGAAGGCTAAAGACCTTGTAAAACTACAAATCCCGGGATTCCATAGGAAACAGCAATGGCAAATAATCCATCTTCAACTTGGATGTGTGTGTGTGTGTGTATGTGTATGTGTAGCATGGATTAGGACTAGGTTTTCAAGTTTATCAATAAGCTTATTTAAAGCCTATTTAAAATTAGATGGAAGTGCATAACTATTAACATTTTTGTTAACTTGGTATTTTAGTGTAAGACAAAAGCCTGCACTAAACCATCTCCAGAATGAAAGTGAGAAACGCCATCTGTGATATTTTGCCCCCCCCCCCTTGTCTTAAGCCTGAGACAGCAGAAAATAGCTGTGGATTTGAAAATCCCATTTCTCATCCACCCCACCCAAATCATCTTCACACCTTTATAATGTCATGTCCATAACCTCCTCCTTTCTCTAATTAACTGACTGCCCTATGGAGCTAACAAAAGCCCCGTGTTAAGGCATTCTACAGAGCTAGCCTGGTGTAGGGGTTTGCGCATTGTACTATGAATCTGCAGAACAGGGTTCAAATCCCCGCCTGGCCATGGAAACCCACTGGGTGACCCTGGGCAAGTCACATTCTCTCAACCTCAGTGGAAGGCAAAGGCAAACCCCTTTGGAACAAATTCTGCCAAGAAAACCCCATGACAGGGTCACCTTTGGGTCTCCATAAGTTAGAAATGACTTGGAGACACACAGCAACATCAAGCATTCAACAATAAATTCCCTGGGACAGATGCAGAGCTTTTCTGAGATGATACATGCAAAGGGATGTTGTAGCACTTTTGAGACTAACTGCATCTGATGTAGTAGACCCTGTCTTTGAAAACTTAACTTACAAACTTCTTCGGTTGCTACAACATCCCTTTGCATATCAATCCAGACTAACAAGGCTATGTCTCTAAATATCTCTGAGAGGATATAGAATACTGAAGGGCCATCTGGATGCAAGGAAAACCACCCCATTCCAAGTTAATCTTACTATTTGCTTGTTTAAAATCTTTTAACTTTGGAATTAACTAAGGGCCCATCTAAACGATGAAAATACCCCTCATGGAATTTGCTGGGAATCCTACCAGTCTAAACAGGATCCAGCACCAATCCACACTATTCAGAAGGAGGGGGGCCCAAAATGGTAGAAACTCAATAGAACATAGTCTCTATCTGTAGAGCGCAATGATAAATATTATAAACACCAGTTCAAAGTACAGGGCATAGTTATTTTGTTTTGTATCCCTCTTCTGTTGAGGTTTTTTGTGTTTGATACCTTTCCTTTTGCTTTGTTAATTTAGGACAGTGCAACTCAAAGTGGTGGTCAATGGACTGATACTAGTTTGTGAGCCATTGGCTACCAGTCCATAGCAAGTTTCCAGGAAACCATTACTATCATGTATCTATGCAGTGTCACTGTACATGGTGCTTTACAAGTAAACAGTTCCCTACTCTCAGGTTTTCAATCTAATTAAGACATGATACAAAAGGAAAGGGGATAGCAGTGTGGGAGGCCATAACAGTGGGGATTGGAATGGAGGGGAGAGTGTTTCATCTGCTTCTGAGCCTAGGTATCATGGAACTGTACCTGCCTATTCTTCTCTTCTTCCAAGGCCATGGCAATAGCATTTTGGATGGATAGAGAGCCTTTAATTTACTACAGCCAAGAAATAGTTGTAGTCAATGGGCACAAATATGGTGCTGGTCCTTGGGATAGTGGGGAGAAAAACTGTTGGTCCCCCTATACCAGATAGCTTACAAAGCGTTGTCTAGGGAACAGGACAGACCCTTCCCCCTACTTGAGAAGTAAACCTGGAAATGGGTTATGTTTAGTTGCTCCAGGAGAAGATACCACCCCAAAGTGATGAATGGCCTCTGAGAAGCTCAGCTGCATTTCAATTACATATATACACAGTGTGTGAGGGAACTGGAATTGGTGTGGTAAGAGGAAATTGAGATACTGTTACCTACCCTGATAGCTCCCATCTTGGAATATGACATAATGGGCAATATTTAATAACTTGGCTGAATGTGACCTTCCACTTAATTAGCAGGTAAACCAGGGAACCCCGATACTAAGGCTGGAGTCACGTAACAAAGGGAGGGGCCTTTGGAAATCCCCAAACAGGTAACATCCAAGTCAACGTTAGCACCTGGAGGTGAGTCATACACTAACATATTCAATGATAGTAGAGTCCTCGATGGTTGCAAAATGATTTTTTTCCTCTTTCCTTCTGCCGTAGTCAGAAGGAGCGGGGCCAAATCTACCATAAACCCCGATGAATAGCCTTTGGGGTATTTCCAAAGTTTTTTAAAAACTCACTGGGGAATTGCACATGATTGATCACTAGGACAGGTGATCGGATTTATCCTTTCCCCAGAAAAGCAGAAGTAGAAAGCTGATTGGCCAGATGGGAGCAGGGGGAGGGGCTTGCTAAGAAGGCAAGCACCCCGGAACAGCCATCTTGGATTTTCTCCTTAGTGATAGTGTGCTGAAACAGCCTTTTTCTTTTGTTTTTTATGTTTATTTAGGTGGAACATCGCACTATCACACTTTTGCACCTTAGAAATGTCTTTTTAAAAAAAAAAAATACTGTTCAGCGGTGGTAACTGGTGAAAATAAAAACATGAGTTCTGCCTGTCATCTTGAATCACAGGCATGCCCGTTGGGGCAGCAAAAGCGGATAGCCTTGCATGTTTGCGATTTTGCCAAACACCATTAAGACAAGTTGATGCTACTTCAAATTTGCGTGAGTATGCATCAATCCACATTTTCCCTCATTGTATAGATGAGCCCCTAGTTTCTGATAGGATCTGTTCTCTTTCTGAATATGAGAATAAACAGGTTTCCTGTAAGCCTTATGAAAAAGTAGCCTACTTTTGCAACAGTTTGAGCAATCCACTCAACCACCAAGGTACAGTACTTAGAAACCCTACAAAGAAACAGATTCTAGAGAGCAAAACTAAGCAACAACAGATGGCACTCTAAGCAGGTATGGGCAGAAAGTGAGACCCTGAACCCCACATTTCTACCTATATGAAACCAGACAGTCAAGAAAACAGACTAGAAAGCTGCAAGCACAATCCACAAATATCATTTTTAGACAGTTAACATTCTCAACAGAGATTGAAAGATGTACGTAGTTCCAGGCTTTCCACACTTATCTGCTGGCAGAATGCCACTGCTCTGTATAGCATGTAGCTCAAGGGATTTTTTCCCCCCTGCTTAAACAAATAATTTTTCTTCTCCTATCATTGCATAGAATTTTCTGGGTAATTTGTGATTAACTCAGATTTGCCTGTGCTCATGTGAAATCATAACCAAAATGTTTAATCTCTGAGTGGCTTTGCTCTGAGAACCACTTTTTCAGAATCTTTAGTCTGGGCTCAACTGGCAGGAGCCACAAGTGATCATTTTTGTAGTAGCCAACAGTTGCAGTTAAGATGCCTGTGTGCAGTCAGCTTTATAACTTATAAGCCAGGGGCCCACAGCTGAGGAGTAATGTTGCTTTTAAGGGCAATGGTTCTGAAATCTGAGGTTGTCATTCTTAGATTGTTCCTACTCAAGAGTTTCATGAAGATCAAGGTGGGTAATGCTGTCCATTCCAATATTAGATATACCTCATTTGTCAGGAGTTAGAGACTAAACTCCATTATAAAATGGCCGAACAACTGCAGAGCCATGCTGCATGAACTATCAAGTCATGCCTAGTCAGGCCATTAGGGGGCAATGTCCTGTAGATATATACCTGTATATATATATCAGAGCTCAGAACAGAGCTCTTCCTCCTTCTTCCTGTGAAAGCTAAGGCCTTGTGAAGCAGTTTCTCCTTCAATTGTAAATATGTGTACATGTTGCAACTGTTTTGACTTTGAAGATAAAAGTGCCTCCTGCTTATTTGGCCGTCAAACACTCTGTGTGAGAGTATTCTTGGGAAAGGGTTGCTACTGAGTCTGCTGAGATAATTTTTGGCTTCTGCTGGGGATTGAGTGTCCTATCATCCCCTGACATCATTTTCCTTCCCCTCCCAGTAGCAAGTTTATTCCCCTACCAGTAGCAATTGTGTATTTTAAGTGCATTTAGAAGGTATAACAGTTTTCAATATCATAAGTTAGGGACTCTATTTTTCCATAGGTGAAAGTAACAATTATATAAATCACCACTACGCATTTTAAACCATACTGGGACTTTCATTATGGATAGGGAGGGATGAAATCTATTAAATACATGAATTTGTTGTAAGACCCACCAATGACGTTTAATGTCCATTTTGCACCCCTAAGCAGGTTGTTCCCAGGGCAGATACCCCTACTACCCCGCTCCCATTTTTATTCTTCAAACAATCATCTGAGTTATGTCTCAAAGATGATGACTGGTCACTCCTTTGGTTGCAAAGTTTAGGAAAAAAAGATGAACAGTTATCTTCAGTCTAAATAGCTATTTTCAGCACCACATGGGTCATTTTATTTTTATATGAGACCAACCAGGACATGTATGGTTCCCTGCTTCCAGCCTCACAAAAGAGATATAGATAACACTCAGAGATTGAGACTGGCCCAAGGTCACTCACTGAGGCGAGGTTTCAAACTCAGGTTTCCCTAGATACTTGTACCCATACTGGTAGGGTTAGCCCTGGTAAGTACTTGGGTGGTAGACCACCAATGAATACCAGATGCTGTTGGCCAGTGGTGTCCAACCTTTGGCCCTCCAGGTGTTTTGTACTATAGCTCCCAGAATTCCTGGCCATTGGACCACCTGGCTTAGTCTTCTGGGAGTTGGAGTCCAAAACACCTGGAGGGCCAACGGTTGGACACCACTGCTGTAGGCCATATGTCAGAGGAAAGAACTGGCAAAGCCACATCTCAGTATAACTTGCCTAAAGGAACCCTATGGGATTTCCATGGGGTTGACATAAGTTCACAGGCGACTTGAAAGCAAACACACACAGATGTGTCAACCATGATACAAATTCCATGTCCATATTGTGGCAATACTTTTATTAGGGCAACTAAAAATACACAAAAATCATTCTGCAAGTTTTTGAAACTTAAGCTTCTGTTGCAAAAATATTTGGAAAATACCATTGTGGGGGGGCAAGTGAGGGTGTTAGTCATAGGCCCTGTCTACACTAGTAAAAAAACCCAAATCCCCCCACTCCCAAATCTGTCCTGATAATACCACATGATGTGGTCTTATCCCTGAACCAGGCTAGCATGAGAATGCCACATGATATATAGCCCTATCCACACCAGACTCTGGGTATGCCACCTAAATCTGCATCAGGGCTTTTTACAAAACTTGCAGTTTTCGCTGGAGTTTGCTAGAAACTCCAGAGAAAACGGTTGTGTGAACAAAGGATCCTCAGTGGATTTGTGGGGTGGGAGGCAGGACAATAGCTGTCTAACCAGCCACCACCATTTCCCCCCTCCTCAGCACCACTGGCTCTGCCTTCCCAGTGTGCAGCGTTCTGAGGTCAGACCAATCAGCTGCACTGGGGGTAAAAATCCAAATGAATCAGATTTGGGCTTTGGTTTAAATCCAGACCAGAGCAGTCCAACTTTCACACAGCGCAGCTCCAGGAAGTAGAGTGACTATACTGTGTTTAGATTAAGAGGAAAAATGTATTAGTGTTAGGATAGTTTTATTTTTGTATTGGTAAGAAAAGAGGAAGACAATGATTATTTTTGTGTTGTTGTTACGGCCTTTTGTGGTCATGTGTATTTTTCAGTAGAATGGTCTTATTCCAATTAAAAAAAAATCCTAATCCCCCCACAAAAAATTCCAGGAAGTAGTCTGAATTTCAAACAGATTTTTTTTTTAACCCTCAGTGTAGCCAGGCCCATAGTCTACATCAGTGTTGCTCAAAGCAGTGGTCTTTGTACAGGTGCTAATCCCTGAGCATTTGCTGCTTTTCCCTGGAGTTTCCAAGAAAGAAACAGTTGTAGTCAGTAGGCACAAACACAATTGTCCCTCCATATCCATGGATTTAAGTATTCATGGCTTGAAATTATTCTCAAAAAATAATAATCCAAAAATAATAATCTTTTTTAAAAAATAAGATTTTGCCATCTTATATAAGGGACACCATTTTGCTATGCCATTGCATATAATGGGACTTGAGTATTCATGGATTTTGGTATGCACGGGGGGGGGGGGTTTCCTGGAACCAAATCCCAGCAAATATGAAGGGACAACTTTATAGTAACAGTCCTGACATATTGGGGAGAGAGAAAAAAACTGTTGGTCCCTCACATCAGATACCCTGAGAAGCACTGATCTACATTTTGGCTTCAAAAGGCACAGAGGAAAGATGTGCAAGACAATCAAAATTAGGCTATGAAGACCATACCCCCGCTGGCCCTGGGCTGGCCAGGAAGAATTTCTTGGCAATGAAAGCAAATCCATCAAATCTGAATACAAAGGGCCTCCTACATATATTCCAGATGATGGGATGGCAGCTCCCATCAACCCTCAGCACTGGGTGTGCTGGGCTAGAAGTTGCAGTCTAACTAACATCACCTTGAAAATTACTTGCCTGATTTGTAGAGGTTGGCTAACATTGCTCTAACTGCACATCCATATCAGGAAAGCAGCCTAACAGCAAACCTATGTGGAGTCTACACAGGTTTCAAGAAAATATATGATGGGGTGGTTTATAGAGGGCTCAGGTTTTCTCTTCTGTTGCTGTGCCAAACGGTTGACTTTGCAAACGGAGACTTCCCACAGGCGGGTTTTGCAGGAGGTGAAGAAGGAACCCTGTCTTTTTTTTTAACCTAGTATGGTCATACTTTGAGGGGCCACTCGGTAGGTCCGGGTTCCCACGCGGGGAACAGCAAACGAAGGGACATCATACAGGAAAGATGTCAGCCAAGGTTCCGCGCAGCTCCCTTTTCCTGCCCTCAAAGCTCTGGGGCCAAAGTCCTAAACAGGAGGGCCAACAGTCCCAAACATTGGGAAGCTGTGACGGTCTCTTCTCTTGCAGGGCAAAGGCTTCACCGGGCTGCTTTTGGCAGGGGTCCCAAGTCCCGCAGTCCAAAGGTTAGGAGGGCCGGGAGTGAGAAGAGGGAGCGGGCAGGCGCATCCCCCAAACAAGGGCGCGGAAGGAAAAGCTCTCCTCACAGAAACCCACTTCTGGTCTCTACCCCACTTCCCGCCCTTTCCTGCCCAGTCGCTATTTCCGAGCCCGGGGGGGCGGCTCTCGTCTCCCCTCCCACCTTTCCTTCCCTCATAAGCTACAAGGAGTCGCTCTCGCTCTCCCCCCAGTTCCCACGCCAAGCACGACCCCACAGCTAGTCCAGGCGGGGTTTCCTCCTCAGCTGGCTTTCCCACGCGCAAGTTGACCATGGCAGGGAAACCGTGGGGGTTTTGGCACGAGGCGTCCCACCAAATTTTGGCCGGAGGCTCGGCGGGTAAGTCAGCCATTCTCCTCCTCCTGCTTCTCAGCGGAAGCCAGGCTCTTATTTGCTTTTCTGGTCGGTGTCCCTTCCTTTTCCTCCTCCTCCAAAGTTCAGTCCCCTTCGTCTGAACAACCCTCTTCGCCCTTCTCCTTCTTCCTGCTGCCTGCCCGTCGGTGTGTCCTGGAGTTGCAGGAAGCACTGGAGAGCCCCGGCCTCTGTGGCTCCTCCTTTCAGGGCGACACGGGCTTCTGCTCAGAAGTCAGCCCTATTGGATTCCATAGGACTTAACTTCCAACTAAGCGCGTAGAGGATTGTCGCCTTCAAAGGAGGGGTGTTTTTTGTGCCCGCCTTGGCCACGGTGGCTCGAATGGCATGCTTGTTTTGGGGGGGGCTGCTGAAAGCGAACAGGTAATCGCGGACCCCTGGGGGTCCCAGGACCCCTGGTTAAGAACCACTACACGCGCGCAGATCTCTATGGCAGTGGTTCTTAACCTGGGGTCCTGGGACCCCCAGGGGTCCGCGACTTCCTCACAAGGGGCTTGAAAGTTGCTTGGCCCACCTCCCTGCAGTAGAGTGGCCATGTGCAGGAGCTAAGGCAAAGGCTGGCTGGCTTGGCCTGCGCATTGCCATTCAATCCCCTCCAGCTTCAAACATGCAGGAAGAAACAGGAGAATAGTCTCCCCTTCCCCCTCCAGAGCTAGGTATTATTGTTGTTGTTGCTTTAAATCTGGTTAAATCTTTGGTGGGAGGCATGACAACAAAAGATATATGGGGGGGGCGGTAAAGAAAAGGTTAAGAACCACTGCTCTATGGGTTTACACAATGGTGCACACATTTGAGTTGTTTCTTTGCTGCTTTGCCAGTCCATGGTCGCTGCCACACTTTCCTAGTTTTATTATCTGTCGTGTTTTATAGTGCCTTTACTGTGGTGCCCTGTTTTTATCCCCCCCCCCCAACAATGTTACAATATACAGTATTTTGTGTTTTCAGGTGTTGAGAGTGGCCTGGACCGGGTTAGGGCAAAAGTATAGCATGTAAATGCTTGTCACCAGAGGAACAGAGGGGTGGGGATAGGGTTGGAAAAAAAGTTGCACATACATAATAGAAAAATCCAATTTCAAACAGACTTAATTTGTTGAACAGGAAGTGCCTTGTACTAAGTCTGGCAGACTGTTGGCCCACCTGGCTTTGTTACCTTTGCTCCTGTAGCCAGTACAAGCTGTAGTAGATTCTAGCACTTATTGTTGCTACACAAGTTCCTAGACCACAGTGTTAAAATGGGAAATGGAAATTCCAGGATCAAAATAAGTTTCAAGTGTTCAGTTCCTTACACATGCTGTTCTTTACACTGTGTGATACAAGCTGTGTAATTCATATAGAAACAGTTGTTAGTTCTTACAAATATTTTCTAATTAATGTTAAGTGGTGGGATGAATGAACCCCCCTCCCCCAAAAAAGTAGTACTAGTGACCACTAGACCTGAAGATACTGAAGGGATGTAAATTCTATTAAAATCAACAGGACTTATTCTGAATATGCACATTTAAGGGAGGAATATATGATTATATCTTACTCCAGCAGTAGCCATAAGCGATACCTTCCATGGCCTTAGAGGCAAATGCACATTCCCATTCGTTTCCAAAGGTGCATCCAGGAAACTAAGGAGATCTGCGCCATGGGTGGACAAAGCACAGCCTCCCTCTTGATGTTGGACTACAACTCCCAGCATTCCTCACTATTCTGATTAGGGTTTATGGGAATTGCAGTCCAGTAACATCGGGATGGGTGCACTTTGTCCGTACCTGCTGTATGGAAATAGGGGTGTATATGCAGGTTCTGAGATCAGCACTATACACAGAAGGTTGTTTACATACACAGATGTCTCTTGCTGAATCAGATTCAGAACAAGGATCCATCTCACCCTCAGAGGCCAGTGATATGTATACAAAACATGGCTTCCTCTCTAGCAACACTTAAAGTAGGGACATCAGACTGGTTCAATCCATTTTGAGTGAGTAGTGAAGACTCCACTGTTTTTTATGGCCTTTGGTCCTTAAAAGCAGAGTTGGTTTTTGGAACTGGTGTGTGTGTATGTGTTGTAAGACTAGAAATTATTTTGTTTTGTTTTGAAAGAATACTTTAACAAATAAAGTAAAACTTTTTGGCAGACTGATTGGTTTGAACTGGGCCTTCTGTAAAAGACCTCTAGTTATTGAGAAGATTGTTCAGATACCATTAAGGGTGAACCAAACTGAAAGGAGCACTGTCAGCCAGAACTTTTTTCCACTATTTTAATTTCTTGAGAACACCCTCCCCAAAGAAGAGTTCTGTGTAGTTCAAGAGTTTTTATCCATACCGTGAATACTGATGGTTTTATCCTACTTTATTGCATCTGTAAATTTTGTTCTAGTTGATCAATAATGTTCTAGTGGATCAATATTGTTATTTTTTTTTTTTAAAAAATCTATATTGACTGTGGTTTGTCTTTCCCTGTCAAAGTCATTTGTCTCTGTGCATTCTACAGATATTTGGTGGAGTCATTTTAAATCACATTGCATTTTCTGGCTTTTTCTGAAACCTGGATCGTCTCTTATTAATTGCCAGGTAGCTGATGTTGTTGCAGCATGAGAGCCAATGTGGCATAGTGGTTTGAGCATTAGACTACAACTCTGGAGACCTGGGTTTGAATCTCCACTCAACCATGGAAATCCACTGGGTTATCTTAGGCAAGTCACACTCTCTCAGCCTCAGAGGAAGGCAGAGGCAAACCTCTCTGAACGAAGCTTGCCCAGAAAACTCTGTGATAGGTTCGCCTTAAGGTTGCGAGAAATCTGAAATGGCTGAAGGCACACAAGAACAACAATGGTAGCTGTATACACTGTTGCAGCAAAAACAACAATGAGTCTTATGGCACCTTAAAGACTAGTGGCTTACGCTTTCATAGGCTGCCATTTACTTCATCAAATACACAGAGTGAGATCCAGTTGATAAATTATGCACACGCAATAGTGGGGATGTGACGAAAAGAAAATGCTACCAGTAAATGATTATCTTAACATACATCTGGCACAGATAAGCAGATTAGATTATATATCATGATGAAAAATCTTTTATCTAATAAAAGTAAATCTATCTCTCACTGCACTGGAAAACTGACAGCTGCATCTCAGGGGGTAATCTAGAAATCTAGTATTTTGCTATTTTATTGATTGGCAAATCATTCTCCACCCCTAGAGAAGAACACAAATAAGACAGGAGTTCATGTTTTTTCCATTTTGCAAAAGTTTCCTCTCCTAGAAACAGAGGAGCTAAGTGTACAAAGGGTTATTATCCCCATGTTGCAGCTGTGTGTTGGTAATGGTGAAAGATACTGTGCAGATATAGTTAGAGAAGGAGGGAGAGCTGAGGGTGAATGTTTACAGTAGGACCTGCCATATCCACTGGGGATTGGTTCGGGGGACATGGATACCGAAAACCGTGGATAATAGCAGGCGCTGTTGAAAAAAATGGGACTTCTGGTTTAATATACCATAGAGTTGCCTTGGAGGACCTAGAAAATGGCTAGAGGGGACACATTTTCTAGAAAGACTCTATGGTAGGTGTGCTGTTTTGTGTCCCGTGGATAATTGAATCAGTGGATAATGAATCAGTGGATACAGGGGTCCTACTGTACTGGCTCTCCAGAATTCTGTCATGTAGCCCATGTAATATCTCCTTATCTCTGTTTTGCAGATCAGAGGTGGCACAAACTGAAGCTCAAGCCTCTCTAAGCATGACTAAGTCTGGTTTCAATTTGTTGTGCTACAGCCACTTGCATGCAGAACTATTGTGCTCTTACAGTTTACAGATCTAAGAGCACAATGATGTGTTTGTTTCCTTGGTTTTAATTAATTTGAATGAAGCAAAGGAGGTCACTCCACTCATTCATAGAGACAGGACATCGCAGAATAGTACTACAGCCAACTATTTGAAATCTAGATACAAGAACAAATTTGAGGCTTTTTTACTTGGCCCCCAAAGCAGCTGATGCTTGTAACAATTTATGTTTCTTTAGAGGCATACACATATAGCAAATATATTTTGTATACAACATACTGTAATGCAGGGGAACACTACCTGTGTACCTCAGATGCTGTCTGTACAGCCCCAAAGAATGGCAGGAAAAACACCCTTGTTTTCCTGCAGCCCAGTTGTTTAAGGAGGAACCCACTATTCTTTTGCTTTTAAGAGTACCTTTTGCCCATCACTACCAGCAGCAGGTAAACAGCAATCTTAGTGGAAATTGCTGGGGAATAGGAGCACACTGATGTCTGTGCACATGTATGAAGGTGATGGACAGCAGGCACAGTTCACAGGCTGAAAAGGTTGAGCATCCCTGCTGTAATGCCTTGCCCAGAGTGTAAAGAATAGAGGGGGAGTGTCAAGAATTGAGGGGAGGAATGTGTAGTGACTATGACTCAGGAAGATCCTGGTTCAAATGTTGCCTCTGCCACAAATTCAGGAGCTGGCCTTAGTTAAACAAGCCACTTTCTTCTCAGCCTTACCTCACCTTCACCCTGCACTCTGGGGGATAATTGTTATTGTTTATGCTCAGTGTTTGCCAAAAATATGAAGTAGAAGATCATATATTGATCCAAACTCTGTGTCCTCCAGACAGTGGTGGCTGGTGACCCAGTGGTTAATCTACTCCTGGTTTTAGTTCAAACTTTGAAGGAGCTAGCCAAGAAGCTGAACCCACTCATATCAGAGCCACTGCCTCTGGATATGCTGGACAGCAACACCCAAAATCTTAGCCTAATGGTATGTTTTTGAGAAATGGTTATTCATATTTGGAACAGTTGAGAACTGTCAAGCCCAGATGTTAGGACAGCTGGCTGGAAGATTCTAGGAGTTTCATGATGAATACATCATGTAGTCCAGACCAAAGAGTTTGGAGAAATGACTGAAGGAGCCACAGCAGGGTATTTTTCCAAATACTAAAATGAAATGAAAATGAAACCCAGTTCAAGTTTTATTGCGTTGTTTACTGTAGACAAGCTGGTGCAACCTGGCACCAAAAATGTTTCTCCAGCCTTTTTTCACCTTCCAGTGCTGATGCTGCTAAAAAACAAGCACCTTCCCACTAGAAAGAGGACAAGGAAGAAAATGGGGGACTGGGCAAGTGTAAAAAGACTTTGTAAAAAGGAGCTTCTTTGTTAAAGGCTTTGTTATCTATGCCTATCCATTCTGAGACTATACCAAGCAAATTGTTCCTACAATGTAATGGCAAGTTATTCTGAATACAGTTGTCCCTTCATATTTGCTGGGGTTTGGTTCCAGGACCCCCCATGGATACCAAAATCCATGAATACTCAAGTCCCATTATATACAATGGCATAGCAAAATGGTGTCCTTTTTATAAAATGGCAACATCAAGGTTTGCTTTTTGGATTATTATTTTTTAAAGAATATTTTCAAAGCCATGAATACTTAAATCGACTGATACCAAATTCGTGGATACAGAGGGACAACTGTAATTCAAAGGCTGAGTGTGCCTGCATTTTCACTATTCCATTTTCCCCACTAGTTTTTCCCTCATGTGGAAAAAACAAACAAACCACTAGTTAATATTTGAAATACAGTACTTTTGTTTGTGTGTGTAACAAGCTTGTAGAATGGTCAAGAAAAGTCCTATGCAGTTAGACTCATATGAGGAGGGGGGTATACTCTCTACCTGTGCCCCCTATATCTGTGTCACTATCACTTGGCCCCACTGCCTCTTATATCTTGGAGGAAAGAAATGGGAAGTGAGAGCCTGCTGTATGCATGCTTCAAACCTTACCTCATCAATGCACTAATGGTAGCAGGATTGGGCAGTGTGATGTAACTACTTCTTTAGAGTCAGTGGATGGTAGCTTCAGGTTTCAACAGTAAGCTTTATTGTCACAGTAAACTAAAGAGCTAAGTACGCAAAATTTGCTTCAAATGAGGCTCATAGGAAATATGTACAGTAAAATAAAAAGTACTATATTCACAGTCAGTCAGAATCTGGCAGGCACTCTGCCCATTGGTTACCCATCAGCCACATGCCCCGTTCTCACCCAACTGTAGCTCTACCTTTTGATTCTCATAACATCTGCAGGTGCAAGGCCATCTTTGCCTGCATTCCCAAGTCTATTCTCAGTCACTACATTATTTCAACTGCAAAGAATGCAGGCATCAAACATCTCCATCATGACTACACACAGTTACTTAACACATACATATAGGTTTGCTGGCAGGGAGGCTGCTTTTATGGGCCGATCCTGACAGCAGTGAGGTTGCTCCAGAAAGCGTGGCGCTAGTGAACATGGCTCTGCACTTCCCGTCATGCAGTTGAAATCACATGAAAGGTGAATGTGCAAATTGGGGAGAACTTGTTTCCATTTGTGTAAATCAGTTAATTTTTCTGTAGTGTAGGGAAGGCTGTAGTGTAGGGAAGGCTGACGGTTAAGAGGCGATATGATAGCCCTGTTTAAGTATTTGAAGGGGTGTCACGCTGAGGATGGAGCAGGCTTGTTTTCTGCTGCTCCAGAGACTGGAACACGGAGCAATGGATGCAAGCTCCAGGAACAGAGATTCCACCTCAACATTAGGAGGAACTTTTTGACAGTAAGAGCTGTTTGGCAGTGGAACTCACTCCCTCGGAGCATGGTGGGGTCTCCTTCCTTGGAGGTCTTTAAACAGAGGCTGGGTGGCCATCTGTCGGGGATGCTTTGATCGTGATTTCCTGCATGGCAGGGGGTTGGACTGGATGGCCCTCATGGTCTCTTGCAACTCTGCAATTCTATGAACCTTCAGCCTATGGGTTGAATCTTCAAGTTGCTCCATCTCCTCAAGCCCCACCTCCTTTCCCATGCCAGTGGGGAAAGGAATCATCATTGTTAAGTCCAACCACTGATCAGAGGCCACTGTGATGGGTTTCCTTTGTGCACAGTTCACTGTCCCCATTTTGGTTGCTCCAAGAACCAGCCAAGTTTCTTTCTCCATGCAGAAAGAAGCAAGGATTTCTGTGCCTCTCTCTCTCCATACAGAAATATGAAATGGGCATTGGGAAAAGTGGGGCTTTGATGTCAGAGGATATGATATCATCCCTCCTACCTGAATGATCCTGGGTTGGGCAGTCTGGCCACAGTGATAAAAATATAATCCCCATCTCTGACATATTTTATGAACATCACAATGAATGTTTACAGCCAAATGTTCTTGTCTTTCAAATATTTTAATTAGAGAGAGAAATCTGAGTGATTCTATTATATGTACCAGTATACTTTAGTTAACAAAGTCTCTGACAAAGAAGCTCCTTTTTGCAAACTCTTTTTATGCCCACCCAGCCCACCTTTCCTCTTCATTTTCGATCTAGCAGCATTGGCATTGGGAGGATGGTGAAGGAGGGCTGAGTTACAGTAAACAATGCAATAAAAAGGTTGAGCTGAGAAAGTGAGAAAGTGGGATTCCACTTTAATAGATTCTACTGTAGCCATATGTGCCTGCCTACAACAAGCAAGATAAAGCAGCTGCCAACAGAATCCCTTACTAAGTATTTTTGAACAGCAAAAGAGAACAAATAAGGCTCATCCACCAGCTACTTTTACCATGTTAAAACAGCATATAGATTTGCCTGTCAAAATGGAAATCACAAGAAAAGTGGAGACTGGTGAAGAAAAAGTAATCTCTGGGGGTTCAAATTGTTTTTCTTTGCTTATGCAAAACTTACCTGACCTGGATGTTCACAGGTGCATACTGTTAGTTTTGAATAATAAGTTACTTAAACCTATTGAACAGCTCCTTTTTGTGGTGTAGGTGTAGCAACCTTTCCCTATTCTTTCCATGTTAGTTCTGCCTCTGGTACCAACGTTTCTGTAAAACAAGCAACGCCCAGAAACACATCTACTTTGTTAATTCAGCTATGCCTCTAATTATTATTTAAATGTCAATGTACTGGTTCTTATAGATAATCTTGAGCAGAGTTCTTAAGCTATTGACTGTGCATGTTTTCCTGAGTTAGGAATTTGAGGGAAATGTTTTCTTTATTCATGCATGTCTACTTTTGTATAATGTTGCACAGAATCATGCCCTTTGTAGTACAGAAGCCATGAAAACAGTCATTCTTGTGCATGTCTCTTACTGTAGGTTTTTCATGGTTTTTTTTCCAGGCTGCGAGGCCGTGTTCTGGAGTGTTTATTCCGGACATTTCACCTGCATCTGTGGCTAGCATCTTCAGAGAATGGTTGGATAGGGGTGTGTGTGTGGAGTTTATATGCTGTGAACCCCTGTTGGGGAGTATATGTAAATTTCTGTATTTGAATGGCTAGTTCCTAGGGTGAGATATGTAAGGAGGATTAGTGTCTGGTTGGGCAGGGGTGTGTGGGGTTTATATCTCCTTGCATATCTCCCCCAGGAACTAGCCATCCAAATACACAAACTTACACATCCTCTCCAACAGGGACTCACAGTATATAAACCCCACACACCCCTACGCCACCATTCTCTAAAGATGCCAGCCACAGATGCAGGTAAAATGTCAGGAATAAACGCTTCCAGAACACAGCCTCACAGCCTGGAAAACATGAAAAACCTATGGATGCCGGCCGTGAAAGCCTTTGACTTCTCTTGCTGTACTTAACACTGCATCACTAAGGTTGAGCTCCATTGTAATTCTTTGGGGATTAGGGTTGATATGAATATTTATGTTATAATATTTTTCTCTGTTTCATTTTTTGGTGGAACCAGATTAAAAATACGGTGAGGATTAAGATATAGGAGGAATACATAGCAATGTTTTATCTAAGAATGGGCTAGAATCTGTAAAAAAAATTGTCTAATAAGCTATTCAGAGCAGAATTGGGCAATGGCAAGTATACAAGATTTGCTCTGAATTTTTAATTTTTTTATGGGCAGCAAGCACATTGTAGGACTCTTGGAACAGTGGATAGAAAGATGCTTTATAAGTGTCAGCATGATTTTCTTCCCTACAATTAAAAAAAAAAGATAGGAAAATATCTGGAAGGAAAACCAAGGCTGGAAACTTGTATTACATATATGTAGCTACTTTTCAAACCCATGGTTGTGTTTCAGAATGCTAAATTGTGCTTATGAAAAAACAACCTTTACTTTTGTGTTGAACAAGTAGTTCTGAGGAAGAATTTGATATACAATAATTCCAAGTTATACTCCCAGCATTTTCAACATGAGTTGGTCCAATAAAATGTTTTGGTTAAGTTCCTTTGAGGTTTTTGTTCTGTAGGATCAACATAGGTTCCAAATGCTGATTTATGACAGAGTAGTAATCCATGATTTTTCTCCATCATGGGAGTGCTCTCTCGCTCGCTCTCTCTTTATTTTCTTGGTCATTGCAGAATGGTTTGATCAAAAAATGTGTGAATTGGAATTGCCTTAAGATGGAAATCTTGTCTCAGTGTACACAATCACTATCAATTATGCTTCTTGCAGTAGGTTCTTAATTAAACCTGTCCAGGTAGGTACTGAATGCATTGTGAAGATTCTGACCAAATAGCAAGACCTGGATGAATGGATTATGCATTCAGTGGTATAAGCAGTACTTTTCCAGCATTGTAAAAGTAATGTAAGGCAGGGCTTGCCTGTTCAGGATCATCCCAGGCCCTAATGTCTTCAGGCCAAAACCTGAGACCTAGGGACAGGTTATGCATTAAGTACCAACCACAGCTACTTACAGCTTGTCATTTAAACACACAGGCAACATATTTTTCTGTTTGAAAATCAAGATAGAATCTGTAGCTACTCAGGCTCTTCCCAGATCAAGTGGAACGGAGGGGTTTATTCCTTTTCCTTTGCATAAGGAGACAGAAAAAGGAACATTCAGTCTAGCCTACTTGCTTCTGTCCAGAAGGTTGAGGCAGAGCAGAGGGTCAGTTCTGGCACCACAAGGAGGGAAGGAGGAAGTAAATACATAGCCCCTTCCTGGAGAGTCTTTGCAAGTTGCAGAAACAAATAAATTATAGCTTTCAGTTTATAGCAAGCTCCTTCTCTATTAGGTGAGTTGGAGATTTACATACAGCCCTGGAGCTGAACCTACCAAAACTGGACAATGTGCACCTTATCTGGAGATGAAACACAAAAAAGGGAGACTCAGGACCAGGCCCCAAGATCTGGCAACCCTAATGTAAGGCAAATAGGTGGGTAGAGGGCTATGCTTATTCTTTCCTTTGTTGCTCTCCTGATATCGAAAACAACTTTTTGAAGAGGAGAGCTTCCTCCTTATGTGGAGGCTTTCCAGGAAAATGGGGATACTGGAAAAACTAGGGTTCACAATCATGTGGAGACTTTCCATGTTTACAAGAGTGTGTCCTCTTTAGAAAATTACCCTCTAGGAGGGTGCAGGAGGTGATGGTTGATGGCAAAGCATTAGCGTGCTTCACTTCCTTGCATGATGTCCTTGCTTTTAGCAGGATTAGTGTTGTTTGCTGTAGCCTGGGAAGAGTAGGTGAGGTTCTCAAGAATTAAAGCAACTAAATACATTTTCTAAGAATTCAGAATATATGACATGTTGTCCAAGAAGTTGGATGCCTTTATTACACTTACTTCTGAGTAGACATGCATAGGATCACACTGTTTTTTGTTTAAGGAAACTGGTTTATTGAACACCAACATATACCAATACAAAAAAAATATTTCTTCAACATACATATTCTAGATTGGCCACTGGATGGCAGTGTAATGATACTCTAATATATTAAATAAAGAATTTAGGGAAGTAACAAACATCACTTTTTTAAAAAATGAGTTGCTTTTACAGGTGAATATCAGATTTGTTTAACTTGGATTATTTTTTTAAAGAGTGTAGTGGTGAAAATGAGACATCAGAAGGAACTTGACATCTTTATGGAGAGAAGGCTATGTTTGTTTATTAGAACATTTATAATCCTACTGTTTTGCAAATATATTACTCTAAGGCAGATCACAACAATAATTAAAAACAAACAATTTCAATAAAACTACCAAATGAAAATGAAGACATTACCATTGTCACTCAGCCACAATAAATTATGAGTAAAATCATCACAGATTTGTTGATGCCAAAGCCTGAGTGGAGAAACTTTTCTTTCCTCCTCTAAAAAGTTCATGGCAGATGTATCTTGTAAGTAGAAATGGGCAAGCAACCCAGTGCTTGTCTTGAAAAATGAGCCATCAAACCCTGATGGGATCTTTGAGTGTCCAAAAGCATTTCTCAGAGCCTGCTTCTGTCTGTATCCCTGTAGAAGGAGAGGTCTTACAGCGGATTTACCAGTCTTGGATGGAGAGGTATTTTTTTTCTTAAGCCAGGGTGGGCAATTCATGAGTTGCATGGGGACCCAACAACTTTCTGGGCCCTTGAGTCCCCACCAAGTCCCTGACCCCCCCCCCAACATTTTTAATGTTTTTCTGGGCAAAGGGTCCCCTAGAACTTCATAAAACATGCCCAGTATGACATCTTGATTTTGCCCTGATCCTCAACCCCCTGGTTTATTTTTTGGCCCCCAAATGTCCAGGGTTCCAGTTGCTTCTGGGACAGATTTTCATACTTACCGTATTTTCAGCCAAAAAGCAGTCAGTGTGTCTTGCTGCAGAGTTGTGGAGCTAGGTTTCACCCCCTCATTTCAGTTTCCCACCATGGCCCTAAGGTGCTTCATTTTTCCACAAGGAAGGGTTGTGGCAGATCACCTGTGTCTTATACAGACCTTGGAAATGTTTATTTTTAAAGCTGTATCTTTTATATCATTGCACTAGTTCAGCTGCACTAGTGATTACACATTTTCAGAGTTAACACAAGGGTGTTGTCCAATGCATTTTTTATTTTAAAAGTGGTTGTACAAAGTATGCGGCCTCTTGTGTGACTGTTTTGGCCAATTGTGCAAAGGTGCCATCCAGTGCAATTGTGCAAATGGTGCATTAAATTTGATTTGGGCCATAGACTACTACTGACTTATAGTTAAAAATAACCAAAGAAACTATTTTCCTAGCTCCGGTCTTATTGGACGCTCCACAACACAGGATGTCTTCAACACAGGAGTTAACACAAAGTTATACTCTTTGTCTTACCACCTGAATACACTCCACATTTTTGAGTATGTACGGGAAACAGCAGTCATGAGTTTGTTGCTAACTACTGTCATGTCAACTTTGACTTATGGCGACCCTATGAATGAAAGACCTTCAGATCACCCTATCTTCAACAGGCTTCTCAGGTCTTGATGATTCAGCACCATGGCTTCCTTAATTGAGGCCAAATTCACACAACACGAATAATCCAGTTTGAAATTGGATTATTTGCCATGGCTCCTTCCTATGGAATCTTGGGATTTGTAGTTTAATAAGACACCAGCACTATTTGGCAGAGAAGGCTAAAGACCTTATAAAACTACAAATCCCAGGATTCCATAGGAAGGAGCCACGGCAAATAATCCTGTTTTTCTATTTGTGTAGTGTGGATTTGGTCTGAGTCTATCCACCTGTAATGTGTTCTTCCTCTTTTTCTCTTGCCTTCTTCGTTACTAAGCATTATTGTCTTTTTTAGTGAGTCATGTCTTCTCATGATATTGCCAAAGTACAACAGTCTCAGTTTAGTTATCTTGGCTTCTAGGGAGAGTTCAGGCCTGATTTGCTTGCTCTAGGATCCATTTATTTGTCTTTTTAGCAGTCTATGGTATCCAGAGAACTCTTCTTTAGCACCACATTTCAAAGGAGTTGATTTCCTTTCTATCGGCTTTTTTCAGTCTCCACCTTTCACAACCATACATAGAAATTGGAAATATGATGGCATAGAGAATCCTAACTTTAGTATTCAATGACATAACTTGACACTTCAGGATGTTGTCTAGTTCCTTTATAGTTGCCCTTCTAAGCCCTAGTCTTTTTCTGATTTCTTGATTGCAGTCTCCATTCTGATTAATGACTGAGTCCAGGTATGGAAAATCTTGAACTATTTCAATGTCTTCATCATCTGCTTTAAAGTTATGTAAATCATCTGTGGTCATTATTTTTGTTTTCTTAATCAGAGAATCATAGAGTTGGGAGAGACCACAAGGGCCATCCAGTCCAATCCCATGCCATCCAGGAATACACAATCAAAGCACCCACAACAGATAGCCATCCAGCCTCTTTTTAAAAACTTCCAAAAAAGGAGATTCCACCACACTCCGAGGCAGTACATTCCACTGCTGAACAGCTCTTACTGTCTGGAAGTTCCTCCTAATGTTTAGATGGAATCTCTTTTTCTGTAGTTTGAACTTTAATGTTCAACTGTAACTTATATATACAGTATTTAGTTATATATTTGATTTGTATACTTCCTTTTTTCTAAAACTGGGATTCAGGCAGTCCACTCAACAAACAGAGCTTGGTATCCCTTTATTTCAAAGCCCCCTTAAAGATCACATTTACAATTGTTGAGCAAATCCATCTTATAGGATTGGTTCTAGTCTGAGGGGGATGGTATGTTTCCTTCTCCTCAAGATTGCAAGTATAGATTTTAGGCTACTAAGGTTTCCTGCTTGTTATTCTGATGCTTTGGAAATTCTTCAGTGACACAAATATGTCCAGCCTAGTATCCCTTCTTATTTCACTGGGATCAGTGGAAGAGGATACCTAGAAGAATCATCTGCACGGAGTCTTATATTTTTGTGTGGTATTCCCATTAAATAAGCATCTTTAGTCTATTCTAGGGAGGTGAATCATGTGACTCCCATACTACATGTAGCCCACCGAGATCCCTCTTATTCTTACAACAAAATGTGGTAACCATGCCTCCAGAACTATCCAGGCAGTGCAGTTATATTCTGAAACATGACTACTCATAGTAGTAGTCTATGAGCTAGTCCACAAACCATCAGCTGCTGGTCCTTGGAGAGTTTCCAACATAGAAAGAGCTGTAGCCAATGGGCACAAATATGACAATGTGCCAGCCCCTGGCACATGGGGGGTGAAATTACCAGTCCTCCACATCAGATAGAATAGGAAACACTTTTGTATAACCGGGTGTGCCCACCCATGCCTTAGTTTAGCAAAATAGCATTAAAAAAACCGAAACTTCTAGTCGCTTCTGATTTTGTCAGGAAGGTCTTATATGATCTAGTGTTTTTGAAAATCCCCCTTCCCAGATTTGTCCATCGTGGTCTAGGTTCCAGCACTGCATAAATTGCTTTGTGTGGGTTTTTAAAATTACTCCTGCTTTCTAGCCCCATTGCCAGTTAGCAGCATCCTCACTGAAATGCTAGAATCCTACACGGTTCTACCTGTCTCTGTTATCATCCACTGGCCCATTAGCCTCCTTTGTCCATTAGCAGCAAAAATGCTTCATGCACTAGTACTTGTAAATAGGGTTGATTTTCCATTGGGAATAGGTAGTAAAAAAACACACTTTTTGCAAAAGATTATCCCAGTTGATGGGTCTACAATCATCTTATGGTTCAATAAGCCTCTCTTAATGGCAAGAGCTATGGGGTGATTTGAGCAGAGGTGGGAATCTGTAGCCTGCAGCTGTTGGATCCGCCCCTCCTTGCCTAATGTGGAGATCCCTGGTGGTGATCTCCAGTCCAAGCACTAACCAAGTCTGATCTTGTTTAGCTTCCAAAATCAAATAAATTGGGCATGTTCAAGGTATTATGTTAGTACAGTAAGATTATTACTATCCTTGAGAAGCCTGTATTCCATATCATTACCTCTGATAAGGAAATTTGTGTGAATAATGCATAACTGAAGATTAGGCTCAGCATAGACAGTGGTGAAGGATTATTGGAGATGCAGTCTGTTAACATCCACACAACTACTGGGCCACATTTGCTATAATAATAATAATAATAATAATAATATTTATTTATATCCCGCCCCTCTGCGAACAATCGGGGTGGCTTACAACAGTAAAATAATACATAATATATAACAACTCAAAATCCCTTCCCCCCTTAAAACATTATTAAATCAATACAAATTAAAATCAACATATAATACAATTGTTATTAAAAACCCTTCCTAGCGAGCAGCAACAGTTAGGAGCTCCAGAATCAACTTCCAAAGGGGGTTCCTGAGGCTGGGATTAGCTATTCTGGAAAAGCCTGCCTGAAGAGATCCGTCTTGACAGCCTTTTTAAAGCTGTCTAATGATGTCAATAGGCAGATCTCACCCGGCAGGCCGTTCCACAATTTGGGGGCGACAGCTGAGAAGCCCTTTGGGAGGTGGCTGCAAGCCTAGATCTTGTGACTGCAACAAATTCCTCCCAAAGGACCAGAGAGCGTGGGGAGGATTATAAGGGAGAAGGCGGGCCCTGAGATAGCTTGGACCCAAGCCATTTAGGGCTTTAAAGGTGATAGCCAACACCTTGTACTGGGCCCGGAAGCTGATAGGCAGCCAGTGGAGGGACCTCAAAACCAGAGTAATGTGGTCCCTCCTAGATGTTCCAGAGACAAGCCTGGCTGCCATATTTTGTATCAGCTGTAATTTCTGAACCAAGCACAAGGGTAGCCCCATGTAGAGTGCATTACAGAAATCAAGATGTGAGTTTACCAGCGCATGCACAACGGTCTCAAGATCCCTTACGTCCAGAAAAGGGCGCAGCTGGCGTATCAGCCGAAGCTGATAACAAGCGCTCCTGACTGTCGCATTTACCTGATTTGTCATCCGGAGCGATGAGTCGAGAAGTACCCCCAGACTGCGAACACAGTCACTGGAGGAGAGTGTGACCCCTCCAGGACTGGAAGTTGCAACTCAATTCTTGGTTTTGGGGCCACTACCGTGAGCACCTCCGTCTTGTCTGGATTCAGTCTCAATCTGTTTTTCCTCATCCAGCCCATTACTGCCCGAAGACATTCATTGAGAGAAGAGATGCCGTCAGAATTCGAGGTCGACGAATGAGATACGGAGAAATAGATCTGAGTGTCATCAGCGTACTGATAACACCCAGCTCCGTAACTCCGAATGATCTCACCCAGTGGCTTCATATAGATGTTAAATAACATCGGGGACAAAATAGCACCCTGTGGTCTAAATAGTATGGTGGAAGAGAGATAGGGCTACTACTGCTGCTAGAAGTGTGTTATGTATTTTTAAAAGATCTTATGTCCCACTGATTTTGGCAGGAGAAATAAGTATGATTGTACCGGGGCCATCCACATTAGACAAATATACCACTAATTTCCCACTTTAGCTGCCATTATTCCATCCTATAGAAACGTGGGGTTTGTATTTCATGAAGCACTGGAGTGCTGTGGTTGAAACTTCTAAATGCCCCTTCCTTAATCGCAAGTCCCATGATTTCATAAGCTGGAACCATGGTGATTAAAGTGGAATAAGAGCACTATAATTATGTAGTGTGAATGGGTGCCAGGTGTAGAGTCACCCCCTCTACTACAGAATTAGGTAATGGGCAGAATTTTTTTATAGTTGTTAAAATGTTAAACTTTTACTAACGGGAAGAACAGTCCTAAATGGGGTTGAAGGAGACATTTGCCATGGAGCCAGCACACCATCCCAAATCCTGTTAGTTCAAAAGTCAGCAGATGTGAAGTGAGGGGGAGCAGGTGCATAGGTGTGCTGATTTTCCTTCCAAAGCTTCTCAGTTTTAAAAAGTTTTCCACCTATTGAAATCAGTGGAGAGAAATACCTATTTCATCTAAGAGTGCTGCAATTTCATGTGGAAATGGAGTGGCTTGGAATCCAATGGATCCAAACAGGTTCCCACATTACCCCTGAAACACTCTGTTTGAGCGCCCACTACCACTTTACAGCACAGAAGCATCTCTTTCTGAATCTGTCCCATACATCATATTTTCCTCTTAAGCTCTAAATGAATTAATGAATGTTTCACCATTATATGACATGAATACAGCCCTCCTCCCACATATTAAAATTGTCCAAGAACAGATTGCTCCTCAAGTATCAAACAGTGGGTATTATTTAGAGTAAGAGTAAATATAAATCAATGTCATATTCCTGGTATGAAACTATTTTAGTTTAATGTCAATAAACTTTAAATTCAGACTTTTCTTATTAGAATAAATGTTTCCTCTTAAAATGCATGATAATCATAATCAAGACTAAATTTGTTCTGTTATTTATTTTCTAAATGATTGTACATGTTTAGCAGACTTTTGATTTAAATCCCTATGGATATATTGGAGACAGATGTTTAGATGACCTCATGTTTAAAGTAATGTTATATTTGGACACCAGATTAAATTTTCCTTAAAATCTTTCCTTATAAGTGAGACTGTTGGGGTGCAGAAACTAATCAATGATTTATCTTTGCAACAAGCCACTTTGTTCAATAGCATTTGTAACATTTTGAAGATTTTTTTTTTGTTGCAACCATCTATATTCTAGTAAAGTTCTGGTTATGCAAGAGTTGTTTACATATGAAAATGTTGTTTCTGGCTGGAACGTTAAATGAGAAACAGATTTTTGAAGTCACTTGAATTTGAATGCAAATTTGCCATGTCATATAAACTTTTCTCTCTCCCCCCCCCCCAGTGGTAAAATATTTCAATAAGGTTTCCATAATACTGACCATAAATATTTTATATTTCATTTCTCTGGTAAAATTTTGTATATTTCACTTCTTTGAACAAAGAGAACAATCCTGTGATCATTTTAAAGTATATACAACTGATTTCAATGGGAGTCTTAAAGAAGTTCTGTAAATTATGTTTAAATAACAGCAGATAAGAAAGTTGGTGGGAAAAGGTTAACACCTTAATGGTTAATGAGCTACGAAGTTTCATTTATGATGGAAGGGACCATTTTTTACAATTAAGTTAATTTGAAAATAGCTTTAAAATTTAATTTATAGTACTATACTAAAACCTGTAGTAGAGTAAAGGAGAAAAATCCTGTCAATTATTTTACGTCTCTCCACCATACCTCTTTTGTGCTTTGGAAAGAAGCAGCTAGTTTTGCATGCATTTTTGAAAATTCCACTTTTCTTCCACCTCACCAATAACCCTTCTCTTGCCTTTGCTTTCTCTCTCCCTCATAATCTTATCTCCTTATCATCTCACTTTGTTTACTGATTCCCATGTAGAGTCCAGCAAAATTCTCAGAAAATTCAGTTTCCTGGGACCTTTATGAGGTCTTTGGTGAGAACATGAGAGGGCCATCTGAATGCAAAGAGGATCCTCCCCTTCCAAGCTGAGCTTACTAGTTATGACCTAAACCTTTTAATTTCTCAGTACCAAGGTTGTGGGGGAAGGGAAGGAAGGAAGAAAGGAAAGCAAGGAAAAAAAAGTGAGAAATGCTTATGCAAAAAATTAAGTGAACTAAACATTGGATATAAACCAAGTAGGTAATATAAAAATATGTGGGGGGTTTTAAGCAGTGTGGCTCATTTAATTAATTAATAACTTGATTCTACAGGAACATTATACAACCATTAATACATTATATGTAATACAACCATTATAGCTTAAAAATTTAATTAAGTTGCCCTTTTTCCAGCTTAATTAAAAACTTAATTGGTTTTCATTAGTTCATTTTACTGGGTTTTAAGTATTAAAACACCAGATAGTTACAATAGTTGTCCTGCTGGAAACTAGTCATGGTAGCTGAAACTTACATAATAATCTAAAAATGAAATGCCCTATTGCTTATAGTAGATAGTCCCATTAAAAATGAAATGAATTGTTTGGCAAAAACTATGTTATTGGTAGTTATAATTAATATGTTATAATACAGTTGGCCCTCCATATCCATGGATTTGGTATCCATAGACTCAACTAGCCATAGCTAGAAAATATTAAAAAAAAAATCGAAAAAGCAAACCTTGCTGTTTGCCATTTTATATAATGGAGGCCATTTTACCATGCCGTTGTATGTAATGGGACTTGATCATCCATGGATTTCTGGAACCGAACCCCAATGGATACCAAGAGACTCCTGTATAGTAGTTATAATATATTAATTTTAGCTACTATGTTATTAGTTACAGTTGTCATCAAAGTCAACATTGATTTTGAAACTAACCTATATTACTTATAGAGAGCCCATCCTGCCCTTTGACGCTCTTTGTCAGACCCTTCGGTTTTGACCTGTCTGGCATGGGAGACCCTACCACTGGCTATTATGCCACCGCCAGCATAGCTCAAAACATCATTAGGGTACGCAAGCCTCTCTCCCACGACAAGGGGGCATCAATTATGGCAACCGTCCTAGGAGAAGGAAAACTCTAATCCCAAACCCGGGCTGATGGTGCTCGTCCAACCCTGTAAGATCAACCATCTAAGAGAAGGAATCTCGAATCAAACCTACAGCCCGAGGACCTCACTGCTACGTCCATGCTTGCAAGGCCACAGCAGATGAACCTTTGGTTTAAAGGGTGAGGCCAGTTCTGTGCACGCTGCGCTCCACCAGAAAAATCCATTGCACAGGCTCGAAGGACAAATCCAATTCCAAAAAAGCGTGCTTGCAGAAAGCGCGGGATGAGTCCTTCCTGAATCTTCGTTTGTGAAGAAAAGCCAGAGAGAGAGAGAGAGATTACTTTTAGTTCAATTTAGTAAAGATTGTTCTTAGAATGTAATACTATAATAGTAGTATAGTAGTACTGTACAGTAGATACAATAATATTCAATTTTCTCCAAAATTTAAAATATTACACTGTATGTCAATGATGAGTCGTGATTTTGGGCATGGCACATAACATGTACCATGTAAATGTAAATTGTTAAACTGACCATAAAAGGCTGCACAGAGTCTTATTTATGTACTACTTTTATTTTGGTAATACCCTGAAAATGAAAGGGCAAGGCTGCCTTCCCCCTTGCTGTAACTGATGTAAACATGCTGTTTTTGTGGTGTCTACCACCAAATTTGCCACAAACGGTGGGTCTGGGTCTAAAAATGTTGGTTGCCAGGAGACAAAGGGAGCCTGGTCTACTCTGCAGGGGGTCTGCCAGCATCAGCAATCATGACCCTTTGCTTCCCAAGGGAGGAATGGCAGGGGCCCCAGCCTACTGGCACATGCTTCCACCCCACAGGGGTCTCAGTCTACCTTCCAGCCTCCACACAAGAGAGACAAAGTCCACCCAGGGGTCCAGTCCACCAGCCTGGCCTGCAAAAGGCAGCCTGTAGCACAACATACATTTTAGTTGCATACACTAATAAAGTTGGAACTTCTATTATATTTTCAAGCTACTAAAAGGTCATTAACATTTTAAACATATTGTCTAATGTTTAAGGGGGACCACTTCATCAGGGGCCCAGAGGGCCCACTTGACATTGGACAATCTGAAATTCTGGCCAGTCTGCCACTGGCCACAAACATTGCAAGAAATACAATGGAGGAACAGGGCAGCTTTTCACATCTTTACATTGCTCTGTTGGATATAGCTGCAATACAGAGCTTTGAAAAATCACTTGGGAGACATTGGTTTTGGCCCTGCACTTTAACTGAAACCATTCTTTTCTCTTCATAGCATTATAGCAGGATGGGCAGAGTGCAGCCTGGGGTCACGTGATTGTTTGGAAGGCCCATGGCACCTTCAGACTCCCTGGGCAACCCACCAATCTTTTCCCTCCTAGCCTACTTTATTTAATAAACCTGCATTTCAAAGCTAGAAATGAACTTATGGTGCTGGGAATTTTTTTGGAGGGGGGTTAGAAAACAAGCAGTCTTGGTCTTATAGGGGCTCAGAAGTAGAAAATTGGCCTCCAGACCCATTATGTTTGCCTACTCCTGCATTATACTGTTGCCAGGGGCAGTATCCCTGTCTGAAGGAGCTTTGGATCTTAAATTTTGGTCCTCACCTGATACAGAAACTATTTCCATGTCTTGTACTGATAGAATTGTGTGACTATTTGTGTTGTGATCTGGTTTCTGATGGCACTCCAGCCAGCATCATAGGGACCACAGGACTGCACTTTAAATTGATAACTTTCTGCAATTTGTATTTATAGTTGTCCCTTCATATTCACTAGGGTTTGGTTCCAGGACCCCCCTCCCCCTTGGATACCAAAATCTGTGAATACTCAAGTCCCATTATATGCAATGGCATAGCAAAATGGTGTCTCTTATATAAGATGGCAAAATCAAAGTTTGCTTTTTAGATTATTATTTTTTTAAGAATACTTAAATCCATGGATACCAAATCCGTGCATATGGAGGGACAACTGGACTTGAGGACTGTGAATGTTTCACTCTCACTGAATTATATTTTTAACAATTTATCATCATCACCAGCCAGCTGAGTTGGAGCATTCATTAGTATGTCCCAGGAGAATTTGTAGGGCAGGGCCAGATAGCCCTCTAGTTCTGATGGTCTGCAAATCCCATCAGCCCTAGTCAACTTACCCACTATTGAGAGCACATGGGAGTTACAGTTCTGAGCCACATCTGGAGGACCACGAATTGCCCAAACCTGACCTTGGCAGAACCAAGTCATTAATTTTTTATTATTATTATTTTTTAGCCTCTTAACTCCTTTTAATGCTATTGCAGCCACCCTGACATCTCTTGATATAGGGTGTGGTATAAATATTTTAATAAATAAAAATAAAATAAATAAATATCTTAAGCTCCTAAAATGGGTGGCAAAATGATAGGGGTTGGGGGAGGATGCATTGGTTTCCCTGGAGACCATAGAGAGCTGCTTTGTTGTTAACTAAGTTGAATTTGACTTATGGTGACCCTATGAATGAGAGACCTCCACCTCCTCACAAAAATGCAAATTTTTGGCCCCAAATACCCTCTACTTTAGCCTGTGTGGAGGATATTTTCACCACATTTTTGATCTCGCCTGGCCGTTTTAGGAAGTCACTTTGAGTTTAATTCCTGTTTTTTTAAAATGGGCTCTCCTGGGACTAAAATGGCCTGTGGGGTCCAGATATATGGAAAATCCCCCCCATATCCTCTATAAAGTGTTTGGGGGAAGCATTTTTTAACCCTGGAGGGTTAAAAAGCCCCTCACAGCTCCTGAAGAGCTGTGAGGGGCCACATGAGGGCCATTGGCTGCACTTTGCCCACTTCTGTCCAAAAAAAAAAAAAAAAGAGAGACCAATCGCTCTTCACTTAAGGAAAAGAAGAAGATGGTTGCTTCTGTATAAGATATCAATGCCAGACACTTGATGCTTTCAAATGTTTCTTTTCCAGGCGTCCAAATGTTCAATATTTCTACAAACAACTTTAAAACGTTTTTACTGTATTTTTATACAACTTTGAAGAGAGGCTTTCACTCACACACAATATATCTAAAGTTATGAATTCTCCAGGTCTATAACTAGCTCAACAACTGCTAGATGGGATTTAGGTTTTAGGCATTTTCTTTTTTAGATGGATTTCCTCCCCCTAAAAAAGGGAAGGAAAACATTACAAATTGCTTAACAGACAATGTGTAGTCTGAGTCCTTTTAAAAGTCCTTTGTTAAAGTGACTTTACTTGTTCTGTTCTGCAGGTGAACTGGAGTGAATGTCCTTTGCTTCTCTACAATAAGTTTGATTATCATTTTAAACAAGTCAGACCTAAGGCAAAACATTCCAGCAGTGCTTCCCTTTAGTGCCCCTTCCCAATGTATTCCATTCTCTTTTTCTTTTCTACTCAATGAATCAGCATTCCACTGAGGATACTCAGTTGTTACTGTATGGTTTCAGAGCTGACTTTAAGGTTTTTGCTTCTTTTTTAAAAAATATTTTTTTGTAAATATTTCTAGAAACCTCAAGATTCCCCCAAATCTACTGATACTTCCCTTTTCTGTGTGGATGATGCTGTTTCCAGAAATAGTGGAAATAATACAGACAAAACAGTTATCAGTCCTATTAATTGTAAAGTATTGATTTAAGAATACATGTTGCTTTTAGAAAATCAGTATTTTTGGTTCAAAAGTGTGCTTTGTACAGAAGCCAGAAGTAGTAATGCATAGTTAGAATTTCTTAATCCATCCTGATAAAGGAATTTGGAGCTTTAAAAAACCAAAACCAAACATGTGAATAAATATCCTGCATGGTAAAATCAAACACCAGCACTAACTTGCATATGGTAGAAGAAAGATATTCCACACTTAAGTTGATTTGGGGCTGACTGAAAATGCTGCCTGGCTGAAGCTAAATGGCCCCTGATAGGATATAAGGCTGGACTCCTACACACTGTGCTAGTGGAGGAAGGTGTGGATTGGCATTCCATAAAAACTAAATGCCAACAGATCTGTTTCTTACCTCCCTGGACACTTCTTTCTATTATAGCTTGGCAGCTCTCTGTCTGTCTGTCTGTCTCTCTCTCATAATCAAGACAGCTGCAATTCTATTTGACTTTGATTAGCTATAACACCCACTGAATAAACGAGGACGAACTTCTCAATAAGCATGCATAAGACTAGGCCACAAACAGCATACTAACAGCCTGAACTATGGATTTCAATAAAATTGAACAGCAGCCCCCAAAGCGCACGCGCGCGCACACACACAAGCATACACAGATTCAGATTAGTAAAATGTACAACAATCATCCTGACCAGAAAATGATTCTTCTTTTTCAAAAAGAATGATGTTGAGAAATTCTTTTAATGACAGCCTTTAAATGGTAGTCTGCAGTTCAGCCTAGTGTTTTGTGATGATTCTGACAACATGGCATCATGTAGACTGGGCAGCATTTTCTAGCCAGCTACGTTGCTCAATAACTATTATGTCTATACCCTATCAAACTTGTATATTGTAAATGAATGGGGAGTTTGTTGCAAGCAGATGAGGAAGGAGATGGATTTTAAAAACCCTATTTTTATAGTATACTTAATACTATTTTTAATGCCAAGTTTTCCCTCAGAGAAGAACTGTCAAATAGAATGTTTTGGTTATTAGGTAAATTTCAGTTTGCACCTATTATTGGATTTAGTATGCCTTGACCTCTGCTGATTTAGCATGATTGGTTTATACCACTTGGAAATACAAAAGAGCTGAAGGGTTGAATTCAGCTAGAATTTATGTGTATTTTTGTATCCCTTGGTTCCAGTGGGGCCAAGTATGGTTATTCCAGTTTTACTGTTTTGTGAATCACACTTGACACACTTTGATTTCATAGTGTTCTGGGATAAATTTAATGTGTTTTTTAAAGGAAAATTCTTTACAGCTGTAGCCTCTCACTGTACATATTAATTCTTAACTTTAAAAATGAGAACATGCTCTTTTTTATTAGAAGGATATGTTCTTGTGACTTTGAAACGTATCACTTTTTAAAGTTTCACATAATGAGAGCATGACTCCAAAAGCAATGTTAGATCATAAGTAAGATTACCTAAAAGACTGAATATTTTAGAAATGTTTTAAATGCCAGCAATATGTATGATTAATGCAATGCGTATTTGTGAAATGGGATGCATTTTTAGAGTCAGGCATTTTTTTAAAACCTTCCAGTGGTATCAACTGTAGCAACAAGAGCATAGCCCCGAGTAATTATTCAAACAGTTTATGTTACTGCCAGAATTTGCTTATTTTACCTTGCAAGTGAAATCTTTGACACTTATAGCATTTTTAGAGAAGTATGTGGGCCTGAAATAACATACGTATGATATGTTTTTGTTCAGTTTATATTATCTAGTTGTTTCTCTAGCAGCTGAAATGTTATTTAGGACTGCAGGTGTTCCTGCAGGATATGCCTCTGAATAATATTGAACTGAAACTTAACAGGTGAGACCATTTTCCTATCCAACATCTTTCATCTTATGCAGGACCTTTTAAAGACACTGAGAGGGCCAGGGCAGAATGTGAATTTGAGGCCCCTTTCTTGCAGTCAGTGTACTGCAAGTGTGTTGTATTGGGATTCAGGAAATCCAGTCTAGTCCTCACACAGCCATGAAGCTCACTAGATGATTTTGTGTTAGTCATTGATTCTTAGCCTAACTTCCTCACAGCTTTGTTGTGAAGGTAAAATGAGGAGGAAGAACAGTATTTGTAACCCTCCTTGGGATACTTGGAAAGAAAAGGAGAGATGTAAATATAATGATGTTTAAACTGGCTGCTCCTGTTATTAGTCCCTATGGCTGTTGCCATCTTGCTGATTCTGTTGTGTCAAAAGTACACTGCTACCAGTAGAGTTTGTTTTGTGATTTTTCCCATTACATTTATGGTGCTCAAGTTAGTGGGATTCTGAAAGAAATGAGTTTACAACAATATAGTAATAGGTATATTGCTCATTAGAACCTAGTTCAGATAGTTGGACTTTCTATATAGTTTTTCACTCTTTACTATTTGTACATGGGAGGTGGCCAACACTGAAGGTGTTTTGTTTTGTTTTTGTAATTGTGTACACCTGACCAAGAGGCTAAGACACATGACTACCACATATATACCTTTAATGTTCAACACTCATAGCTGTTCATTATCTGTGGTGATTTGTCAGTGTTACAGGCTAAACATGAATTTGGGTATATATTTTGTGAAATTTAAGCTCCTGAACCCTGAATATTAGGAAATAAACCTGTCCATGTAGAATAAGAAACAAAATGTCTAAGAATTACAGCTGTCTCTCCATTTGGTATCCACGGATTTAAGTGTTCACAACTTGAAAATATTCTTAAAAAAACAGTAATCCCAAAAGCAAACCTTGATTTTGCCATCTTATATAAGGGACACCATTTTGCTATGCCATTGTATATAATGGGACTTGCATATTCACGGAGTTTGGTATCTATAGGGAGGGTTTCTGGAACCAAACCCCAGCGAATATGAAGGGACAACTATACAAGCTCACCAACTAGTTTTGGGCACAAAGCCATTAAATTCCTAACAAAGGAGGTAAAAAAATGATTTTTCATGAGACCAGACTATAAGTAAACAGAAATGTGTACTGCTTAAGTGTGTGTGTGTGTGTGTATCTGCATCAGTGTCTCTCTGTGTGTGTGTCTATGGGCTCAAGTTGCTTGTTGACTTATGGTGACCCCATGAACTTCACAGGTCTTTCTTAGGCAAGGAATATTCAGAGGTGGGTTTGCCAGTGCCTTCCTCTGAAATATAGACTACAGCACCTTGTATTAATTGGGAGTCTCCCATCCAAGTACTAGCCAGAGCTGACCTTGCCTAACTTCCAAGATCAGACATGATCTGGTGTCTTTAGAGTTGTTGTTGTTTATTTTTTTTTTTTAGGTACTTATACCCTGCTCTTTAGCCACAAAGGCTCTTAGAGCAGCTTAAAAATTGTTAAGCGATAGCACTTTACATATCTATACTGCTTTATCACATGCTAGGCACTAAGCAATTTCCAATGTGTGTTAGCTAATTGCCCCCACAAGCCAGGTACTCATTTCACTGACCCACAGAAGGATGGAAAACTGAGTGAACCTTGGAGCCCTTGGGATTGAACTTGCAATGTTGTGGTTGCAGTACTGGCATTTAACCACTGCACCACCAGGGCTCCATAATTATTGTTGTTGTGTGCCTTCAAGTCATGTCTTACTTATCGTGACCCTAAGATGACCCTATAACAGGGTTTTCTTGGCAAAATTTGTTCAGAGAAGGTTTGCCATTGCGTTCCTCTGAGACTGAGACAGTGTGACTTGCCCAAGGTTACTCAGTGGTTTTCATGTCCCAGCAGGTATTCTGACCCTGTTCTCCAGTTGTAGTGTAACACTTAAACCACTAGACCATGCTTGGTAGTGTTAATCAGCTGATGCAGTCACCTGCAAGCAGACTGAACCAATCTGATGCAATAATCTGAGGCTGGCAGCCAGAAATGATGGTTAGTGACATTCTTAGAGAATTGGTACCTTAAGTGGTCTTGTGTAAATCTCACTTCCCATTGGAGGGGAAGATTATTGTTGACATTAATGGGGATCAGTTAGATCTGTCTGAGTGTACAGAATCTGAAAGAATTTTAAGATGCTAATATGCTAAAAGATCAGTGATGCCTTACATGAAATATAAAGTCTCTGCATAAGATATGTGCCCAGATGATGAGAAATCTATATTCTTCCCCAAGGAGAGTAGTGTGTTTGCACATGTGTCTATGTTTGTCCATATTAATATAATAACCTAAAAGATTATTGAGCTGCCAGCTCATTCTCCCATGTTAAAATATCTTGAGATTTCAGCATTTAAGAGTGCTTAAGTGGACTGTCAGTCCTAAATCTGCCCGCTTGCACTATACAACCGTTCATAAATTGGGAGCCTAGGTAACCAGACAGTGGCAAGAGAGACCTCCAAACACATACAGAGCAGCTGACAAACAAGCAAAAAATTCTCAGTCTCTCAGATTTAAGAAATAGGAGTGGGGGACCATCTCAGTTTCACCAACTGCATCTCTGATCTTGTCTTGAAATTAATGTGAGCTGTGGCTTTGATGCTGATTGATTTTTAGCAACTGTTATAAAGTTCTCTTATAACAAGAGTGCTTGCTCTCTTTCTCTCTCTTTCAAATTGGCAAAAAACAAGATCAACAGTTCAGGGCTTGTTTTGAAATGAAGCATTTCATAAAATTTCTTCTTCAGAAAAAGAAAGAGTTGTTGAAGTTGTCATTTAAGCATTTTATTTCTTATTGGGTGTCTTTTATTATATTCTAGTCTATATAGCTGACTCGAACTGAACGAATATTAAACAGGCAATGGCTTTCCTTTGTATACTTTAATAAGCCCATTTTATTTATACAAAAATCTGCATCCTGAATCTTTTAGCTAAGCAAAGACCCTGGAACCCAATAATAATACACTTACATATTTTGTTCCAAACACTGTCAGTTCTGATCACCACTCCAGTTTGTGCCTTGACAACTCAGCCAAGCCACTTTGACACTGATTTTCTCCACAGTCCTGAAACATCAGAGTGAGAATATCAGGGACAAGCTTTCTTCCCCGAAGATAGAATTAGAGAAACCTTCTAGAGCTGTGCTTTTGACCTATTGTCACCTTCCATTAGCTGTGGTAGTCATACTATCTGTCTGAGTTGTCACAGATGAATTCTGCAAATGACTGTCAAATATCCTTAGTTTAGTCAGATTGCTCGCAGTCCCAATTAGTTGATATTGTAGTGCATCTCCAAAAATATATTCTCTAAAACCTATTGCAGTTAGCAACAGCAGCCAAAGCTAAGCAAAGCCTTCCAGCCACCACCCATTTATCCAAGACCACTTCTAAACAGCATAACTGCTTCATTAATGGGAATGCAATTCGATGAAACAAGTGATAGTACTGGAGGATTTAACTCTAAAGTCAGACGGTACTCAGTGAGCTACTGGAGAAGAGTGGAGGTAAATACCAGCAGTGCTGGGTCTAATGATACAACTAGACTCAAGGTGAAATGAAGTTCAGCAATTGACATGCTCATAAGAGAAAGAAAAGTCTGAAGCTGCACAAGTTATGTAGTAGGATCATGGAATATGAGAAACATGTATCAGAGAAAGCTAGAAATTGTAAACAAGAAATGGAAGGCATAGATGTTGATATACTTGGTATGAGTGAGCTGAAATGGACAGGAGTGGGGCATTTTCATGGAATCATAGAGTTGGATGAGACCACAAGGGCCATCCCGTCCAGCCCTGTGCTATGCAGGAATAAACAATCAAAGCATTCCTGACAGATGGCCATCCAGCCTCTTCTTAAAAACCTCCAAAGAAGGAGACTCCACCACAATCTGAGGAAGTGCATTCCACTGCCAAACAGCTCTTACCATCAGGAAGTTCTTCCTAATATTTAGATGGAATCTCTTTTCCTGTAGTTTGAGTCCATTGCTATGTGTCCTAGCCTTTGGAGCTGCAGAAAACAAACTTGCTCCATCCTCAGTATGACGTCCCTTCAAATATTTAAACATGGCTATCATGTCCCCTCTTAATCTTCTCTTCTCCAGGCTACACATACCCAGCTCCCTAAGCCACTCCTCATAGGGCATGGCTTCCAGACCATTTTCGTCACCCTCCTCTGGACACGTTCCAGTTTGTCCATATCCTTCTTGAACTGTGGTGCCCAGAAGTGGACACAGTATTCCAGGTGAGGTCTGACTAAAGCAGAATAGAGTGGCACCCATCCTATATTTGTGCTTTTCATTTTTACTGCCTAAGCATAGTATCTTACATTTCTCCCTGTTGAAATTCATTTTGTTAGTTTTGGCCCAGCTTTCTAATCTGTTGAGGTCATTTTGAGTTCTGATCCTGTCCTCTGGGATCAAATTAGCTAGCCCCCCTAATTTGGTGTCCTCTGCAAACTTGATAAGTATGCCCTCTATTCCTTCATCCAAGTAATTGATAAAGATGTTGAATAACACTGGGCCCAGGACAGAACCCTGTGGCATCCCTCTGGTCACTTCTCTCCAAGAGGAATAGGAGCCGTTGGTGACTGCCCTTTGGAATCAGCCTATCAATGAATTACAAACCCACCTAACAGTTGCATTGTCTAGCCCACATGTTACTAACTTTTTTGCAAGGATATCATGGGGGACTTTGTCAAAGGCCTTACTGAAATCAAGATACACAACATCAACACCATTTCCTTCATCTACCAAGTATGTAACTATCGAAAAAAGAGATAAGATTAGTTTGGCATGACTTGTTTTTCAAAAACCCGTGGTGACTTTTAGTGATCACGGCATTCCTTTCTAAGTGCTTACAGACTGTCTGTTTAATGATCTGCTCTAGAATCTTTCCTAGTATTGATGTCAGGCTGACAGGACGATAATTATTAGGGTCTTCTTTTTCCTCCTTTTAAAAGATGGGGACAACATTTTCCCTCCTCCAGTTTGCTGGGACCTCTTTTCTCCAGGATTTCCAAAGATTATTCCCAGTGGTTATGAGATTACTTCTGACAGTTCTTTTAGTACCCTTGGATGTAGTTGGAGACTTGAATTCATTTATACTGGCCAGGTGAACAACCTCTTTACCTATCCTATGCTGCATTTCCCCTACTGCATCATCTGTTCCATTTTCTCCAAGTTGAGCACTGTTCTCCTTTTTGGGAGAAGACTGGGGCAAAGAGGGTGTTGAGTATCTTGTTTCTCTGTCCCCTGTTAGCATTTCGCCATCTTCTCCTGGCAGCGGTCCTACTACTTCCTTGTTCTTTCTTTTGCTATCCAATAACAGTCCTTTTTATTGTTCTTAACCTCTCTAGGAAGCCTGGGCTCCAGCTGTGCTTTTGCTTTTCTGATTTTCTCCCTACATGAGCTGGCTATTTGTTTGAATTCTTCTTTGGTGATTTCTCCCCTTTTCCATATCTTGTACATGTTCCTTTTAAGTCTTAGCTCAGTTGAAAGTTCTTTAGACATCCATACGGGTTTCTTTAGACACCTGCCATTTCCCCTCCTCATTGGAACTCTTTGAAGTTGTGTCTTTTTAGTATCTCACTTTTTAGAAACTCTCATCCACCATGTACTCCTTTCTCTTTTAGTATTCCTGACCATGGGATCACCCCCAGTAATTCCCTAAGTTTTCTGAAATCAGCTTTCTTAAAGTCTAGAAGGCATGTCTGACTACGTTTGGCCTCCCCTTTCCTCTGTATAACAAACTCCAGGAGAACATGGTCACTCCCCCCTAGGAATCCTGCCACTTCCACCCCGTTAACTAGATCATCTCCATTGGTTAGGCTCAGATCTAAAATAGCTGTTCCCTTTGTTGCCTGACTATGAAACTGTCTGCAAGGCAAGTAAGGAATTTGTTGGACCTTAAATTGGTATAGCTGGACTTCCAACAAATATCAGGATAGTTAAAATTCCCCATTATTACTACATCTCTCCTATCTGAATGTGCGGTCATCTCTTCTAGGAAGGCATCATCCAAGTCCTTAGTTTGGCTTGGAGGTCTGTAATAGACCCCCACAACGACATCTCTGCTGTTTCTCTCCCCCTTAGTTTTTACCCATATGCTCCCAGGATTTAAGTCATGGATCTGTTCACAGGTGTACACATCCTTAACGTATAATGCTACTCCACTACCCTTTCTGTTTCGTCTATTATTCTGAAATAGGTTATACCCTTCTATTCCTACATTCCAATCATGAAACTCATCCCACCAGGTTTCAGTGATGCCTATTAGATCATATTTGCTTTGCTGTGCTAAGAGTTCAAGTTCATCCAGTTTTCAGTCAGATAGTTTTACTTCGAAATGAAAATCAAAGGAGAAATGGGGTGGCATTAATGGTGAGGAAAGATGTAGCAAACGCAGCTAGGAGATACAAAGTAAAATCTGACCAAACTATCAATAAGCTTCCAGGGAAAACTTTTCAATATACAGTCCTCCTTTCAAATTTGTGGGTTCCGGGTGGAGCACACCCACAAAATTGAAAAAAATGTGAAAAAAATGTGAGGAGCAAAAGTAAAAGGTGACAGAAACAGGGTCAGAATCCTGAGCGTAACTGTTCAACAACGTGTGCTTAATACGGTTTGGAGCAGGTTGGAAAGGACACTTGGGAGCAATCGTGTTGATAGCCTTGGTAAGGTTGGTGTTCCAGGTATTAACCAAAGCTTCGACAGGATCACCAGCGTTACCAAGCATTAACCCCTCCAAGGCTTTCTGGAATCCTATCGGTTCCATTAGCCTTTGAGGTCAGACCCTTCTAATGGGTCCGCCACCCCCGGTGGGGCGGGAGGAGACTCTTAGTTCAGTCTTGACCAGGAAATGATCCGTCCATGACAATGTGGTGGTTTTAATAACCTCCGCCCAGGGATATTCCTGTTCCATAGTAAAGACCACATCGAGGGTATGACCCGCACAATGTGTGGGCCCGATAACCAATTGGGATAGGCCCATGTTTGTCATGGTTTCCATGAACTCCTGAGCCGCACCAGTCAGATTTGTCAAACTGGTCTTGAGTGGAATGTTGAAGTTGCCGAAAACTAAAAGTCTGGGTAACTCCAACAGCAACTCTGAGACCAGCTGTGTCCACTCAGTTAGGGAGTCTGCTAAACAACGGCGTGGTCGGTATACTAGCAGAATCCCCAAACTACCCCTGGTCCTCAGGCTAAGGTACATACACTCAAAGTGGACTGTGTTCCGGACAGGTATCCTAGTCAAAGTCAGATTGTTCTTATAAACCAGAGCCATTCCGCCCCCCCCCCACTTCTCCTTACCTGCTCACTGACAGAATACCCAGCTGGGAGGGCCTGCATCCACGTGACAGCGCTATCCTCTCCCAGCCAGTTTTCTGTGAAGCAAGCCAGGTCGGCATCCTCATCCAAAAGAAGATCGTAAATAATGTGAGGTTTTTTTTTTAACCGACCTGGCATTGCAGAGAAGCAAAGTAAGGTTCTGTGGAATGGTTGGTAGGTTCTTCAATCCATTCCAGGAAACAGAGTGAATTGAAGGTAGGATAGCCTACAAACAGCGATCCCACCTTTTTTTGTAACATCTGTTCACTCTGTTCCAACCATACCTCCCTTTCCCTAGCACAAGTCCGATGTCTGCCCCCACTTGGTTCCCGGCCTCAGTTGACTCCAGTTCAAAATGACGCTACCGCTGTTGCCGGTGGTCGGGCTAGCTAGCAGAGCGTCTTTTCAAGGCTCTCATCAGTGTTAAGATGTTAAGGAGATCCTTCTGCAGTCTTCTAGCTCCAGTGGAGTGGGGGGGGAAAGAGGGTGTTGCAGGCCTGGGGTCCTCCTGGCTGATGAGCTGGTGTTCCTGAGGGGTGTGGGAGTGGCTTATAACACCAGGCACTCCTGGCCACGCCCCCTCTCACTGCTGCGCTGCTCCTGGAAGTCCTCAGGTCCTTCTGCAGCCTTCTAGCCCTGGTGGAGTGGGGGAAAAGAGGCTGCTACAGGCTTGGGGTCCTCCTGGCTGAAAAGCTGGTGTTCCTAAGGGGTGTGGGAGTGGCTTATGAAAAACAAAATAGTGGCTCACATATTGGAAATATTCAATATACCTTTTAGTTTCCAAGAAAGGGGACACCAGGTACTGTACTAATCATCGGACTAAAGGTGGTGCTGGTTTGGGAAAAGGAAGAGGCAGTAGGGTTCATATTGCAAACGTACAGTGGATGATGGAACACTTCAAAGAATTTTAGAAGAAAAATTGACTGTGCTTTGTAGATTATATCAAAGCCGTTGTATAGATCATGAGAAATTAGGGTTCATTCTAAAAGAAATGCTTGTGCCACAATATCTGGTTGTCTTGATGTGTAACCTCTACTCTGGACAAAAGGCCATTAGTGTTGGGGGAATGAGTCTAAAAATAAAAGTGTATTAAAAATTCCAGGGATCTAGCCCTTTTAAAAAGCAATAAAAATATCTTCTTTAAAAAAGGAGTTAAAACCATTTACTTTCAAATTCTTGCAGAGTGGCTTAAGAGTGCTGAGACAAGCTCAAATAACATTTAAAAGTGTATTAATAATAATAATAATAAAATGTATGTATACCCCGCCCCTCTGTTACAACAATCGGGGTGGCTTACAAAAATTAAAATACAATACAGATAAAATCCCCAAACACCCCCACCCCCACAAAAAATATTAAACAATTATAAATTAAAACCAACTGATCTAAAATCACATTTAAAAACAATAAATACAATAAGTGGCCAGTGGACTAAAAGAAGCCAGGATTCCCTGAGGCCGGGATCTAATTAGGAAAGGCCTGCAGAAAGTATTCAGAGGTCTGTGGTCTGAGATCACCCAGGTAAATTAGACTCATTACAAAAACAAAGGAGTCAGTTTAAAAATGCATATCAAAAGTTTACTGAAGGTATATCAATCTCAATCTACATACTAAAACAAACTTTAAAAAGAGTGTTCCTAACTAACTAGGAGGATTTAGGGTAGAAAGACTCACCCAGCCTTTAGCGGTAGAAGGCTACATGGTGATTTGAAAAAGCAAAACCTCATAGCATGGTTTCATAGCAGCAGCATGGCATCCATGGCTAGACTTCATAACATGGCAAAGACAAAGATGGCTACAGCCGCATGGAGACTCTAACTTAATAGAGTCTCACAAAGAGCAATAAAATTTAAATTAGGTCATGTGTCGAATGACCCATCACTCCAGGTGGCTGGAAGTGCCCAGTGAAATAACAGAAAGGGAGTTTGGGAGAACAGAAGCATGCAGGGAAAATTCCTAGACTTATCTTAGGATGTGAATGGGGTACACAAGATTGCTTTTACATTACAATAATTATTTCCCCACATACTACAATTAGCAAAATACAATTTTGCAAAATACAAAAAAACAAAAAACAAAACACCTCACCTTATCTCTCTAATTTGTATGCAGAAACGTTCATATAGAAAGGAAGATTAGACTGAGAGGAGAGGGTGGTTTGAAAATTGTGGGAAGGAACAGTTTAAGATATGCAGATGATACTGCATTACTTGTAGAAAATAGTAAAGACTTGAAACAGCTATTGAGGGAAGTCAAGGAAGAAAGTATAAAAGTAGGGTTTCAGTTAAACATTAAGAAAACAAAAATAATGATCACAAATAATTTACATAATTTAAAGTGAGTAATGGTGACATTGAACATGTTAAAGGTTTTGTATACCCAGGCTTGGTCATTAATCAAAATGGAGAATGTAATCCAAGAAATTGGAAGAAAACTAACATTTGGAAGGGTAGTTATGAAGTAGCTAGACAAGATCCTCAAGTGTTAAGATACATGAGTAGATACCAAAGATAAAATAATCAATATCATAGTATTTCTCATTTCCATGTATGGGCGTGGAAGCTGAACAGTGAAGGCAGCTGACAGGAAGGAAATCAACAGATTGGAAATTGAGAAGAGTTCTACAAATACCATGAATTGCTAAAAGGGCAAATGAATGGGTCCTGAAACAAATAAGGCCTGAACTCTCAATAAAAGGCAAGTTGACTAAACTGAGGTTGCTGTAATTTGGGTACATCATGATAAGATGTACATTATTGGAGAAGATTATAATGCTTGGCAAAGTGGAAGGCAGTAGGAAAAGAACACCTTTTCTACACCGGGGTAAGGGCAGCTGAGGCAGCAGGGAGTTGGGGTGTGGCCAGGAGTGGCTAGCCTTAAAAATCATGCCACCACCCCCACCCCAGAACACCTACCAGCCAGCCAGCCAGCCAGCCAGCCAGCCAGAAGACTCTGCAGGGCTGTGAGGAAGCCTTCCTTCCTTCCCCATTACACCGGGATAAGGGCAGCTGAGACAGCAGGGAGTTGGGGTGTGGCCAGGAGTGGCTGGCCTTAAAAGTCACTCCACCACCCCACCCCAGGAACACCTACCAGGGGCCGGGAATGATCTGGGAGCGGGAATTGAGGTTGTGTGGGGGAAGGGAAGGTATGGCGGCAACAGAGTGAAAAATAGTTACAAAAGAAGGCAGGATCGATGTTTAATATCTATCCCGCCTTCAGTTCACTCTGTTTCCCAGAATAAATTGGAGAGCGCACCAACCATTCCACAGACCCTTACTCTGCTCCTTTGCAATGCCAGGTTGGTTAAAAACAAGACGCATATTATCCATGACCTCTTATTGGATGAGGCTGCCGACCTGGCATGCTTTACGGAGACCTGGCTGGGAGAGGCCAGTGCTGCAACTTGGGCGCAGGCACTCCCGGCCGGGTACTCAGTTAGTGAGCAGGTAAGGAAAAGTGGGCGGGGGGGAGGAGTGGCTCTGGTTCATAAAAACAATCTAACCTTGACCAGGAAGCCTATCCGGAACACAGTCCACATCGAGTGTATGTACCTAAGCCTGAGGTCCAGGGATAGCTTAGGGATTCTGTTAGTGTACCGGCCACCCCGTTGTCTAACAGACTCCCTAACCGAGCTAACACAGCTGGTCTCAGAGTTGCTGCTGGAGTCGCCCAGACTTTTAGTTCTTGGCGACTTCAACATCCCACTTGAGACCAGCTTGCTAAATCTAACTGGCGCAGCTCGGGAGTTCATGGACTCCATGACAAACATGGGCCTATCCCAATTGTTTGCCGGGCCTACTCACTGTGCAGGTCATACCCTCGATGCGGCCTTTAGTACGGAACAGGAATATCCGTGGGTGGAGGTTATTAAAACCTCTGCATTGTCATGGACGGATCATTTCCTGGTCAAGATGGAGCTAAGAGCCACTGTCTGCCCCACCGGAGGTGGTGGACCTATTAGAATGGTCCACCCTCGAAGGCTAATGGAACCAATTGGATTCCAGAAAGCCTTGGAGGGTTTAATGGTTGGTAACGCCGGTGATTCTGTTGAAGCTTTGGTTAATATTTGGAACACCGACCTCACCAAGGCTATCAACACAATCGCTCCCAAACGTCCTTTCCAGCCTGCTCCTAACCGTAAGCCCTGGTATTCAGAGGAGCTTAGGAAGATGAAGCAGGCTGGACAACGACTAGAGCGCACCTGGCGGAAGACTCGACTCTTGTCTGACAAGACTTGTCATAGGAATTTCCTTGATTCTTATCAAGAGGCGATACGTGCAGCGCAGAAGTCTTTCTCCTCTGCACGTATTGCGTCTGCAGAGTCCTGTCCAGCAGAACTGTTTAGGGTGGTGGGGGAGCTGACGCAGATTCCACCTGCGCAGAACCCCTTACTTAACCCGACAACGGCCTGCTGTGATGCGTTTAACATCCACTTTGCAGATAAAATCTCTCGGATAAGAGCCGACTTAGATGCCAGTGTTATGACAGAATCTATAGACGAGGTGTCCAGCAACTCCGTTGATGAAATTTTATTGGATCAGCTTCAATCTGTGAGTACCGATGACGTGGACAAACTCCTTGGTAGAGTGAGAAAGATGACCTGTCCCCTCGATCCCTGTCCATCTTGGCTGGCCACCCAAGGGGGAGACGCATCGAGAGTACTCCTTAGGGATATTATCAATGTGTCCTTCAGGGAGGGGTTCGTTCCACCCTGTCTGAAGGAAGCGGTGGTTAAGCCGCTCCTGAAAAAGCCTTCCCTGGACCCCTTGGACAGGAACAACTATAGACCAGTCTCCTTGCTGCCTTTTCTAAGCAAGGTGATTGAGAGGGCGGTCGCTTCCCAACTCCAAGCTGTCTTGGATGAAACCGATTATCTAGATCCATTTCAAACTGGCTTTAGGACGGGATATGGAGTGGAGACTGCCATGGTTGCTCTGGCTGATGACCTCCGCTTGGGTATCGACAGGGGTAGTGTGACCCTGTTGGTGCTCTTGGACCTCTCAGCGGCCTTTGACACAATAGATCATTCCATCCTCCTGGGTCGCCTGAGGGGGTTAGGAATTGGAGGCACTGCTTTGCAGTGGTTCCATTCCTTCCTCTCGGGCAGATCCCAGAGGGTGAGGCTCGGGGACAGCTGCTCTACCAGAATAGAGCTTAACTGTGGCGTTCCTCAGGGTGCCATCCTGTCCCCGATGCTATTTAACATCTATATGAAGCCGCTGGGAGAGATCATTCGGAGGCATGGAGTGCGTTGTCATCAGTATGCTGATGACACCCAGATATACTTCTCCATGTCTCGGTCATCAGCTTCGACTTCAGATGGCATCTCTCCTCTCAATGATTGTCTTAAAGAAGTAATGGACTGGATGAGGAAAAACAAATTGAGACTGAATCCAGACAAAACGGAGGTACTAACAGTTACAGGCCCGAAACCAGATCTGGGAATACAACTTCCAGTCCTGGATGGAACTGCACTCTCCTCCAAAGACTGTGTTCGCAGTCTGGGGGTGCTCCTGGACCCAACGCTCCAGATGTCTAATCAGGTAAATGCGACGGTCAGGAGTGCCTGTTATCAACTTCGGCTGATACGCCAGCTGCACCCTTTCCTGGAAACTAGGGACCTCGAAACTGTGGTACATGCACTGGTAACCTCCCGTCTGGATTTCTGTAATGCGCTCTACATGGGGCTACCCTTGTGCTTAACTCGGAAACTTCAACTAGTTCAGAACGTGGCAGCCAGGTTGATTTCTGGTGTTTCCAGAAGAGAGCATATAACACCTGTGCTAAAAGCTCTCCACTGGCTGCCTATTAGTTTCCGGGCACAGTACAAGGTGTTGGTTATAACCTTTAAAGCCCTGCATGGTTTGGGTCCAACTTATTTCCGGGACCGCCTCCTTCCGTACGACCCTCCCCGCGCACTTCGGTCCTCTGGGAGGAATCTGTTACAGCCTATGAAAACAAGGCTGTCGGTGACGTCCCAGAGGGCCTTCTCCGCTGCTGCTCCCAGATTATGGAATGGCCTGCCGGACGAGATCCGTCTTATTAACACCTTAGACAGCTTTAAAAAAGCTGTCAAGACGGATCTTTTCCGGCAGGCCTTTCCTGAATAACTATCCCGGCCCAAGCCTCGGCTGTCCTCCCTGAGCTGTAATCAGATTTTTTTTAAAAAAAAAACTATTGTATGTTTTAATCTTTTCTAATTTATATATTTTTAATTTACTGTATGTTTTTAATCTTTTATAGTTTAATATTATTTTAAGGGGGGTGGGCTAGGGTACTGGGACTATGGAGTTTTTATATTGTAAGCCGCCCCAATTGCGTTGCAGAGGGGCGGGATAGAAATAACATTTTATTATTATTATAAGAAGACAACTGCATTACTGGTGGATTGATAATCAAGGAAACCACAATTCTGAGTTTGCAAAACCTGAGGAGGGTACTTGGTGACCGAGGCTCTTGGAGGAATCTCTTTCGTAGACTGAAGTAAACTTGACAACAATCCCATGTAAATTGCAGTTGACTTGACAACAATACCACATAGTGGGTGGTTGAACAGCTTTTTCCAGATCAGCCACTCTTTCTTCCATGTTGTAGACTGTGTCCAAGTCTTTACTAACACATGCCACTGATTTAGCACTTTTTTGGAATCAACTGGAAAGGGAGGGATGGGGGATCATCTCCAGATGACTGCAGCCAGATGTTAAATGATACAGTTGTATTTAACAATTATAAGTTTGTCCCAAATTTCACTTGTGTATTTTAGCCAGCATGGCGTAGTGGTTTGAGTGTTGGTCTATGACTCTGGAGACCAGGATTCAAATTTCCGCTCAGCCATGGAAACCTACTGGGTGACCTAGGGCGAACCACACACTCTCAGCCTCAGGTTCGCCTTAGGGTTGCCGTAAGTCAGAAACGGCTTGAAGGCACACAACAACAACAACAACTTTTAGAAAAAGATGCACAAAGTTCCACTCTTATATTAATTTTTATCATAGTGTCTTCACTTCTTTTTTTAAAGCAACAGAAAGTAATTAGTTACTTTTAGTAACTGGGGAATAAAGAGTTACTTTGAAAAGGTCATTCTGGCAACTTACTGAGCTTCACCCATTGGGCAAGATGTGATGGGCAATTCTTTCCTCTCCACATACGTTGGAGAACAACTTCATCTTCATCAGCCACACATTAGCCTTGCTGGCTGGGAATGAAGAGAACAGTAATCCAACACAGCTGGAGGACATAATATTGGGAAAGTCTTTTCAGTGAGTACTTTATTACGCTTGTTTGAAGTAAATTGTGGGCTGGTCTCTTGCAGTATCATTGAGAGTTTCCTCACCAATAGCATGTGTTCCTGAAGGTGTCCGTCACTGGTATGTGCACCACACAAATCTCCCCATCCCTGGATATATTCCCCAAGTGAGAAGTGTATTACAGCAGATATTGGAGTTATCAGGGGAAAAAAATATATAGTCAGGAGGATTATATCATGTGTAGATGCATCCTAGTGCTGGCTCCAGGCATTTTGCTATCTGCATTGGACTCCAAATGGTTAAAGCCAAAAACTTTAAAAAGTTTTGCTATACTATCCATCCCATCCATTCTTACCTTTAGCTACTTCATGGTGCCACTTCAAGCAGGCCACTTCACCCTGTCGGGGTGGCCCTGGCTAGCCCCAAAATGTCCAGTATTCCAACTTTTTCATTCAGCGAAATACCATGTGTGCTTCTTTGAGTGTTGATAATTTTCTTGAAATGAGTTTGCAGCTCCTTAGCAAGCCATAACTCTGCATGGCATAGGAATATTTGCTCCAAGGGCTCTTCTACACCAGCCAGGATATGCTGGCTGCCCTCCGGCGTATCCCGGCTGCAGAAGTGGCCCATTTAGTGGTGGAATTGCAAATATGTACAGAAATTTTGGAAAATAGTAATGAAGGAAATAAGTGAAATACTGGAGATAAATATACCTTTAAGCCCTGAAATAGCATTACAGTCTCCCCTCCACATTCGCGAACCTGACGTTCGCGGTTTTGATTATTCGCGGTTTTGGGAGGGCCCCTCGGCCCCCCCCAAAACCGCGACAAGGGGCCTCTGGAGGCCCCGTGAAAGCCCTGGGAGGGAGCGGGGAGGGCCGGGGAGGCCTCCAAAGGGCCTCTGGAGATGCTCCGGAGGCCCCATGAAGGCCTGGGAGGGAGCGGGGAGGGCCGGGGAGGCCTCCACAGGGCCTTGCTAGGCCCCACGAAGGCCCGGGGAGGGAGGGGGGAGGGCCGGGGAGGCTTCCGCGGGGCCTTACTATGCCCCACGAAGGCCCGGGGAGGGAGGGGGGAAGGCCGGGAAAGGTCTCCGTGGGGCCTTGCTAGGCCCCACGAAGGCCCAGGGAGGGGGGGAGTGCCGGGACAGGCCTCCATGGGGCCTCCGGAGACACTCCGGAGGCCCCACGAAGGCCCGGGGAGGGAGGGGGGAGGGCCGGGAGAGGCCTCCGCGGGGCCTTCCTAGGCCCACGAAGGCCCGGGGAGGGAGGGGGAGGGCTGGGAGAGGCCTCTGTGGGGCCTTGCTAGGCCCCGCGAAGGCCCGGGGAGGGGATGGGGAGGGCCGGGAGAGGCCTCCGCGGGGCCTTGCTAGGCCCCACGAAGGCCCGGGGAAGGGGAAGGGGAGGGCCGGGGAGGCCTCCATGGGGCCTCCGGAGACTCTCCGGAGGCCCCATGAAGGCCTGGGAGGGAGCGGGGAGGGCTGGGGGGGCCTCCATGGGGCCTCTGGAGATGCTCCGGAGGCCCCATGAAGGCCTGGGAGGGAGCGGGGAGGGCCGGGGAGACCTCCACGGGGCCTTGCTAGGCCCCATGAAGGCCCGGGGAGGGAGGGGGGAGAGCCAGGAAGGCCTCCGCGGGGCCTTGCTAGGCCCCCCGAAGGCCCGGGGAGGGAGGGGGGAGGGCCGGGAGAGGCCTCCGTGGGGCCTTGCTAGGCCCCACAAAGGCCCGGGGAGGGAGGGGGGAGGGCTGGGGAAGGGCTGGGAGAGGCCTCCGCGGGGCCTTGCTAGGCCCCACGAAGGCCCGGGGAGGGGATGGGGAGGGCTGGGGAGGCCTCCATGGGGCCTCCTAAGACGCTCCGGAGTCCCCGCGAAGGCCCGGGGAGGGCCGGGAGAGGCCTCCGCAGGGCCTTGCTAGGCCCCACGAAGGCCCGGGGAGGGAGGGGGAGGGCCGGGAGAGGCCTCCGCGGGGCCTCCGGAGACGCTCCAGAGGCCCCACGAAGGCCCGGGGAGGGAGGGGGGAGGGCCGGGAGAGGCCTCCGCGGTGCCCCGCGAAGGCCTTGGGGGTGAGTGGGGAGGGCCGGGGAGACTCTCCGGAGGCACCGTTGAGGGCTTGGGCGGGAGGGGGGAGGGCTGGGGAGGCATCCACGGGGCCTCGGGAGGGTCTCCGGAGGCCCCGGGAAGGCCTAGGAAGGGAGTTGGGAGGCTGGGGAAAGCGACTATGGGGCCTCCGGAGGCCCCATGGTCGCTATGGTGGGGGAGGGGGAGGGCAGTTGTCATTCGCGGATTTTTCACATTCGCAGGGGTACGTGGAATGTAACCCCCGCGAATGTGAAGGGACGACTGTATTATCATATTGTGAAAAAATACAAGAATCTCAAATTGTTAAGGATTTGCTAACAAACTTGCTGACAGCAGCAACGTTAATAATAGCAAAGAAATGGAAAATACAAGGTGAATATAAAATAGAAGAATGGTATGATGAAGTATGGAATATAGCTATAAATAAGAAATTAACAAATATGTTTAAAGAAAAAAAAGGAGGGTTAAATAAGAATGTTTTTGGTGAAAAATGGAGTAAATTTTTAGAATTTGTATTAATAAAGGGGAGAGGAAGCAAACCTGAGTTGGAAACAATGATTTTCTGGAAAGAGGGATGAATGTAAAGGGAAGTCCCTCGGTGGAGGGAATCACTGTTATATTTTTTTTGTTAAGTTTTATATAGTAATAGTATGTTTTTTTTTCTTTAATTTTAAAAATTAATAAAATTATTAAAAAAGAAAGAAGTGGCCCATTTTGCTTCTGCTACCTGAAGAAAATGGATCAGAATCCACACAGGAATGGTGGCCCATTTCTGCAGCTGCTGCCGCCATTGCCATTTTCCCTGCTCCGCTGGGTCCAGGCAGCTGGCTGCATCATGTGACAAGCCCCATGCATCTGACCAGCCTTGGTCACATTCTGCAGAGCTGCTGCCCGGACTTAGCAGAGCAAGGGTGACTGGCAATAGCAGCAAGGGCTGGCCTGCTGAGACAGGCCCCCGCAGACATGCGTGCACCAATTTATCCTGTCCCAGTGAGAAAACATTAGACTGGGTATTCTTTTTTAAAATATACAATAAAGGGCCCTATCCCAGCTTGCCCTCTCTCAGCATCATATCTGCCCTGGGGGTTGCAGGGACTGCCCAGGGGACGAACGAGGCAAAAGCCCCGTGCCATCTGGATTGTAGGGGTCTGGAATGAGAGCAAGTCAGGGTATTTGGCTGGTGTAGACAAGCCCCAAGTTAATGTGAAGTATTTTGATTGCAGACTTCAATGCTTTTCTTTCTTCCTTTTCTACTACAGGGAACAGAATCCATTTTCTAATTTGTTTTGCTTTTATAATTATGCAATCTATATTTCATCGTAAGAATTGTGTATATGTGTGCCACACATGCGTATTCACAGGGTGCAAGCATAATCGGCGGTGGGGGCAGGCAGTACAAACTTGTAACATGGGCTGCCACTCATGCAGATATATCCCCTATATCAGGTAAGGGTAAATTATTGGGGCCAGAGGAGTGAATTGCCCTTGGATGCCACTAGGGGCTGGACTGCAGCTGGATTTCCTTTTGTCACTGATATGCTACTGAAATTTGGTACGTGCAGGAACATGGTAATAAGCCCTGCAAGGTATGGTACAGTGTCTCTATCTATATTTCTTTTCCAGCATCAACAAGAAAGCAATGGAGTAAGCCACTGCAATTTTGGGAGCATGGGTAGCAGAGGTTCTGTTGGGGCAACAACCTGTGTAAGACTGCATGTAGCCTGCAGGTGGCATATTGCGCCACCCCATTATATATACAATCTCATAAGTCATAGATGAAAAATTTGTATTTTAATTCAGTTTTCTGAAATAAAACTCCCACACTGGGGCTTTCCCCACCAATATTTAAAGTTTTTCCTCTTCTGACACAGTCATTATAAAATACAAATGTATTACCTTCCATTATGGCCAGACATGCCAGTATGCTGTGTGTATATGTTTGCTGTGTTCATGTGCAGTGCAAATCCTCTCATTAGCTTGGTCTCTCACTATCCTTTGGATCAATGTTTCCTGATTTTTCTAGTGCTTTCCCCCTCCTGTTGGTTATGTCCAAGTAACTTTAAGACATACTACAAAAAAAAACATAATGACTCCTGGCAGAAACAACTCTGTATCTCAAACTTTATGCCCTAGTTTCATTCAGAGTTTGGTTATGCTGGCTGAGGGATTATGGAAATTAGAGTCCCCAAAAAGTAATTTTTCTAAGCTCTGATGTAATTGCACAGGCACACACCCTATGTTTAAAGAAAGGACCTGGGGCAGTAACTCATTGTTCAGAACTTTGCTGATTGTGCTTCAATACTGCTTCTTACTTGTTGCAGCAAAGCTTACAAGATCTAGACAATGGATGCAGGGGCACAATGAATCAATATATTGAAGCATGATCTACAGAAATTGTAGCCTAATTGTTCCTCTCACTATAATGGGGTTGCAGCCTGGCCAACTTCCCCCCGAAATCTCCAAACTTGGATAAGGTGTACTTCCCCCACCATTCTTTGGCCCTGCATATTCTCATACAACTTCTAATTTATCTTTTCTCTTATTATTGAAAGCACATGTAATTTTGATAGATTACTCTTAATTATATTATGTCCCTTTTTGACATACCGGTTGGCCATCCACAGTCACTGGGGTTAGGGGCACAGGACCAACGTGGAAGTGGAAAACCCATGAATATCTTTAGGCCCCCCCAATCATATTTTATACACAAAAAGTATGATCTATGGATTCAGCCACTGTGGAAGCCTTTGAGATGGCAGGACTCCTTTGAAAGGCAGAAGGGATTTAATAGGGACTTACAAGTCCTCACTGTACATTTGCAGTCTCTCTGTGTCTTCTGAGGCTTGCAGTCGTATTGAAAATGGCATAGGGTAGCAGTGGAGGCAGCAGCAAACAATCTGTGAAAAATCAAATCTGAAAAAGTTAAACCCACAAACGTGGAGGGCCGACTGTGATTTCCAAGGGGTACTTAACATGATTTGAACATGTTTTGCCAGTATGTCCCTCCAGATCTTCTTTTATGCATTAGGGTTTTTTATTACAGTTTTATTTTAAAAGAAAATGATAAATACCAATATAATCAGAAACCTATAGACCCTGGGAATGTTTGTCATCATAATATTATTGTAGTTTATTTCATTATTGTATAGCAAGACAAGCAAACAACTGAATTTTTCAGTGGGTATGAGAACTGACATGAGCAAAATTCTTATTGCATTGCATAGTTCAGCATTTCTTTCCAGGCCTTTAATATTTACTTGCCTGCTTCTGAGAATGCAAACTGCTACAGTCATTTTCATGCCTTATTCTTTTCTTTCTTTCATCCAACATCAAACCAGAACCAATGCACTGTAATGGTCAGGGTACTAGATGAGAAGATCCAGTTTCAAATCCCCCACTCATCTCATTAGGCCAGTGCCTATATCTTAACCTAACTTTCCTCACACACTGATCATCAGCTTTCATTCTTCAGACGAAATAGAGAGTAAAAATCTAATCTTACAGTCAGCTCTCTGCATCCATGGATTCTGCATCCTTGGCATGAAAATACTCCAAAAAAGGAATTTCAAAAAAGCAAACCTTGATTTTGCCATTTTATATAAGAGAAGCATTTTATTACATTATTGTATATAATGGTATATAATTGTATATAATTGTATTGTATATAATAGTATATAATGGTATATAATAATTGTATATAATTATTTACAATCTTCTTTAGCATGATGCTCCAAAGGGCTATGGCAGAGCTTGAAGAAAAACACGGCATCTATATACGTTACCGTACTGATGGTAGCTTGTTTAACTTAAGCCGTCGGAGGGCTCACACTAAGACTCTAAACTATCTAGTCCGTGAGCTGCTCTTCGCCGATGATGCTGCCCTTGTTGCCCACACAGAAGCAGCTCTGCAGCGCCTAACATCCTGCTTTGCAACAGCTGCAGAGCTGTTTGGGCTAGAAGTCAACCTGAAGAAAACAGAAGTTCTTTACCAGCCTGCACCACAGGACGAACACCACCACCCCCACATTGCCGTTGGCAAATCTGTGCTCAAGTCCGTTCAGCAGTTCATCTACCTGGGAAGCATCATCTCCTCAGATGCCAAGATTGACAAAGAATCATAGAATCATAGAATTGCAGAGTTGGAAGAGACCACGAGGGCCATCCAGTCCAACCCCCCTGCCACGCAGGAAATCACAATCAAAGCATCCCCGACAGATGGCCATCCAGCCTCTGTTTAAAGACCTCCAAGGAAGGAGACCCCACCACGCTCCGAGGGAGTGTGTTCCACTGCCGAACAGCTCTTACTGTCAAAAAGTTCCTCCTCATGTTGAGGTGGAATCTCTGTTCCTGGAGCTTGCACCCATTGCTCCGTGTTCCAGTCTCTGGAGCAGCAGAAAACAAGCCTGCTCCATCCTCAGCGTGACATCCCTTCAAATACTTAAACAGGGCTATCATATCGCCTCTTAACCGTCTTTTTTCCAGGCTGAACATACCCAGCTCCCTAAGTCTCTCCTCATAAGGCATCGTTTCCAGACCTTTCATCATTTTAGTTGCCCTTCTCTGGACACGCTCCAGTTTGTCAATATCCTTTTGAATTGTGGTGCCCAGAACTGGACACAGTATTCTAAGTGAGGTCTGACCAAGGCAGAATAGAGTGGCACTATTACTTCCCTTGATCTAGACACTATACTTCTATTGATGCAGCCATCGATCGAAAGAGATCGATCACAGATTAGCAAAGGCATATAGTGCGTTTGGAAGACTTCACAAAAGAGTCTGGAGCTGAATGAAAAAGATGGTATTCAGTCGATTGAGGTGAAAAAACAAGCACACCAAGCCAATTATAGAAAAAGTAGTGTGTGGTCACAAACAACGACAAAACAACGACAAAACGACAAACAACGACAAAAAACCAGAGCATGTGTTGAAAGTACAGTATAAGTGTGTAATTTAGAAAGGTTGAAACAGCATGATACCAAAAATTGAGTCGCCAAAAAGCAGGGACACCCGTAATAAAGTACACACTTAAAAGAAAATGCAGGTTGGCACTGCTAGTTGCCACTGTCACACTCTCCAACTGTCCCAATTTGGCAAGGGCAGTCCCAGTTAATCCTCCGTCATCCCACTTTTCCAGCCAATTTTAAAATGTCCCAGTTTCTCTCTCCTTCTCCCAACTTCCCCCTTCATTGCAGATCAGTGTGGGAAATGAAAGTAATGGACTTTTAAATGAACACAAATAAAATTGGCATATACTGGAAGAAGACTGATCAGTTTTTAAGAATACTTTATTTGAAAAATTTGAAAATTAATTTGATGATCTTGACAGTTAACATTGGAAATTAATTCACTAGCATTATCAAAATCATTTAATTTGTTACATTATTGTTATTTAATTTGTCAATTAAACAGTTAGTGCTGGATCAGGCCATGGGATTTAAAGAGGGTGGCCTGGAGATTGTCACTCTTCATTTTAGGGACATACACTATGACACACACACACATATACACAGGACCAGTATATGCAGTTCCACTTACCCACGATCCATGGCTGCTGCTGGCGGCTGAGGTCCTTCCTCACCTTTTCTTTGGGGGAGGCAATGCCACTGCCTAGCTCCTCTTTCCTTCCTCCTCAGAAGCTCCCTGCACATCCCTCGTTCCTTACTGGTCCCTGGATGAGGAGGACGAGGGACTTCCCCCTCACCACTGCCCCTAACTTTGTGCAGCAGCCAGGCAGCCAGCAGACTCTGCCTTGTCTGGCTCGCCGCTGCTTCCACTTCATGCTTCTCCACTGCCTTAGGTTCTCTTGGCCAAGGAAGGAGACAGACACTCCTTTCTAGGCTGAGAAAAGTGTGGGGGCCCCACCTGCATAGAGCCATGTGCTTCTCTTGGTGTGGACACTGCACTCTCACATGAGAGAACAGCAGTGGTGGTGGCCTAGGTGTGCTCCTCCCTCTTACCTGCACTGGTCTTTCAGCAAAAGGAAGGAAGGAAGGTCAGCCAACCATCAACCAGCTTGGTTGCTGCTTCCAAGGTGACTGAATGCAAAGGAAGGTATCGGGTGGGAAGCAGAAGCAGTGGCACCGGCATCAACAGCAATGCTTTTCCTGACACTTCCTTCCTGCCAGAGGTGGAAAGAGACATTCAGGTCCTGTCAAAATAATCATCATAGAATCCACCATGGAAGGTGATCTGTCTGAACTCACGTCGATATGTTGTATTTGGAAGGGGGCACCAAATCCACCATAAACTCTATCGGTGAAGATTTTGTGGCTTTTCCTGAAGTTTAAAAAAAGCTCTGTAGGGGACATGCATGTCAGCTCGTTTAGACAGTCGCATTTCCATCACTGCACTTTTCCATAACAGAGGTTGATTGGCCAGACGAGCATGGGAGGGGCAGGGCTTGCAAACAGGGCAAGCACCTGCTGCTGCCATGTAGGATTTTTGTCTAAGCGAAAGATCGGTAAAGTGATAAAATGGCAATCTTTTCCTCTCTTTTCTCTTTTTTTCCTTTTGTAAATATGAAATATCACTTGTGCACATCATAGTAAACTTTAAAAAAAAAAATAGGCCGTGGCAGATTTACAGCCACCATTGGCTAGGGGACATGTGAAGTTTATGGGGGCTCTATTAACCATTAAGACAGTTTGCAGCTGCTACAAATTGCTATTACTGCTGAGCAATCCACCCCCCCCTCGTATAGACGACCTCTGAAATGTTAGCATTAGGCAGCATGAACCAGAGGCGTTGGAGGAGCCAGCAACGAGCTGGATACAGCTGAGGCAGATGCTGCTGGCTAGCTGGCTGCTGCACAAACCTTGTCCAGTCTGGAGCAGCAGCTAGGAGTGAGTTTGGGCTTCTGCAGCCTTTAAAAGGACTTCAGCCACCACCTTTTCCTCCAGCAGCAGCTAGGAGTGAGTTTGGGCTTCTGCAGCCTTTAAAAGGACTTCAGCCACCACCTTTACCTCCAGTAGCAGCTAGGAGTGAGTTTGGGCTTCTGCAGCCTTTAAAAGGACTTCAGCCACCACCTTTTCCTCCAGCAGCAGCTAGGAGTGAGTTTGGGCTTCTGCAGTCTTTAAAACGCCTTCAGCCACCACCTTTTCCTCCAGCAGCAGCTAGGAGTGAGTTTGGGCTTCTGCAGCCTTTAAAACCCCTTCAGATACCAGCTTTCCCTTCAGCAGCAGCTAGGAGTGAGTTTGGGCTTCTGCAGCCTTTAAAACGCCTTCAGCCACCACCTTTTCCTCCAGCAGCAGCTAGGAGTGAGTTTGGGCTTCTGCAGTGTTTAAAAGGACTTCAGCCACCACCTTTACCTCCAGCAGCAGCTAGGAGTGAGTTTGGGCTTCTGCAGCGTTTAAAAGGACTTCAGCCACCACCTTTACCTCCAGCAGCAGCTAGGAGTGAGTTTGGGCTTCTGCAGCCTTTAAAACGCCTTCAGCCACCACCTTTCCCTTCAGCAGCAGCTAGGAGTGAGTTTGGGCTTCTGCAGCCTTTAAAACGACTTCAGCCACCACCTTTCCCTTCAGCAGCAGCTAGAAGGGAGTTTGGGCTTCTGCAGCCTTTAAAAAGACTTCAGCCATCATTTTTTCCTCCAGCAGCAACTGGAAGTGAGTTTGGGCATTTGCAACTTCTAAAAAAGGCTTCAGGCACCACTTTTTCCACCGGGAGCAGCTAAAAGCCACCCTCATCCACCGCTGCAGCAGTAGCACTGCCTGAGGTGGAGGAGCCCTGGAGAGGCAGGGAGGTAGTGGTGACAACGTCAAAGGCCACCTGCCCCCATCCCACATCACTATCCCCAGCTGCAGCTGTTTGCTACTGTCCCACTTTGTGCTTAAGCTTTGGTGTCTTGTGTAAGGAAATGAGAGCTTATCTCGCAGATGTTTATAATTATTATTCTAGTTAGCCTTGTATTTTGTTCTGTTTCCTTTCTTTTTTCCTCAAAGCCATTCAGAGGGTGCTGTAACAGGTTTAATACTCAATTTGCTACAGTAGCCTCTGTTTACTGGTTGTTTTAACCAATATAGCTCAGATTTTACTATATATAGTTATTGACATTTTTTTATCTATTTTATATATAATAATATATTTTACATGTTCACACTGTTAATAGTTTTTTGTTTTATTGTACTTGTGATATTTATTCTATAGTGTGGGTTTATAGTCCCCCCCCCCTTTCTGCTGGCTTAGGCTAATCATCATGGTAGTAACTAGGAGTCAATCTGACCTCTCAAAGAAACCTAGAAAATCCTCTAAAATTAACAAAAATACTCCCTTCAGCTCAATCTGGCCCTTTGTTAAAATCACAAGAGGGAACAGAGGTAAAGTGGCCAAGTACTCAAATGGTACTCACAGGGGAGAATCTTATAACTTGAAAGGTAAACATATTAATACTGTTAAAACTGACCCTACTGAGGATGCTACCTCTGATATACCTGACAACACCCCTGATCTCGATCCTCAACTATCTCTACCAGAATATAATCCAACTAATGATATGAAAATGGGCCTTAACTTGAATAGGAGTCTGCCTCTCGATCATGAGCATCCAGAACTAAAGCTAGATAATAATATCATAAACTTAGATCAGACAAGTGACCCTAAGAATAAAGATAAAGATGATATTTTGTCTTTTTTTGAGGATATGCCTCCTTTGGAAATCTTATTGGAGAATGAAAAAAGAACATTAGAAGAATACAGTAAGCGTAGGGAAACAATTAACCAACAGCTAAGTGCTCTAGATGCAGAATCCCACAAATATGAAGAAACTTTGCATCCCTTAGCAGACTCTGATGAGAAATTAAACAAGTTAATAGTGAATGAAAATCCTCATTTCTCAGTGTTATTTGACATGTTAAAAAAACAACATGATCTATTAACCACTACAAAAAATAACATAGATATAATATCCTGGACTATTAGCGAAGGGATCTTACAAGTCGCACCCCCCAAAACTGTAGGGCTTTTAAATACAGATGTAGATCATTTGGGTAAACTCTCACCTTGTAATGATATTAGTTTGAGCCAAGTTACTCCTCAGTCAGATAACAAATCTAAAAAGCAATCTAATAAAAAGAAGAGCAAAAAGAAGAGGGGGACTATAAGTAATGCTCCTAGCCGAAATTTGGAGAAACAACTGGTCAGAGCTAGGAAGGCTGTAAACTTTAACTTCAAGAGACTATTTAGTCTCTTAGACAATCCCTCAAAATATCCTACAAATTTAGGTTTAACAAGGGAGGTTACAGGCTCCATTAAGAATAAAAGAGAGGAAATAAAGCTGGCTGCAAAACCAAATGAACCTTCCCCATTAGCAAACTCTTCCCAGGTGGATTCTAGCAACTCAACAAGACTTCAGATAAAAAAAACAGATACTAGAGGGGAAAGATGAGGGCAGTAACAATAATAGTACTTCCCAGTTAAACAAAAAAGACAATAAACAGCATTTATCTGCTCCTCAAACAAGATCTAATACACCATCTTTAGTTCTAAAAAGATCACAACTAGCATTCATTAACTACCCTAAGCCACATGGTTTCATCTCCCAATTCAGCAGGAAATCCCACTTTTACAACAGCTTACAGCCCTTGGAATAACTTTTATGAAAGAAGGGGATATAGAAAATGTCCAATACTTATTTTATAATTATTTGACGGCCAGAGCCCTTATAACGTTTAGGGATGCTGATATAGCAGCAAGGCTATATAAATTGAAGAAATTAATCTCTCGATCAAATATTGAAGTAACAAGAGTCTTTTGCTACTCAGCACCATATCCTTTAATTGCTAATACTTCATCCTCTATAAACGATCTGTCATTGATGGACTCTGATAAGCCTCGACAGACGGATGAGGATCTGATTTGCTTGGATGATACATGTCCCAACCCTGAAATTCCCCATGCCTCTCAGGACATCCCAAACAACATATTAATGGATGATATGAATGAAGTCAGCCTTATAGATTCATTTACCAGACTCCCCCTTTTTGATAAGTTGCTTATCACAGGTAGACTGAATTCACTTCAAGCTAGATTAAATAAAATATGTGAATCAGAGTATACAGCTGCCAACAGGGTTACACAAACTATGGAATTAGCTGGGGCCCCTACTGATGGCCTTATGTCTGGCAACAGAATTGACTCACACAATCTCTTAGCCATAAACATTAATGTTAATAATCATGATATGGAGAGTATTGGGAACTGCTTCAAAGGAATGGATACTACTAAAACAGCTGATGGACATGCTCAATTCACTCTGCCTTCTATAAGAAAATCTTGACTTGTTGCAGATTCAATCAAGGTCATGTCCTGGAACATAGCAGGATGGTCTAATAAGATACAGGATGAGGATTTTTTAAAATTCGTACAATCATATGATATCATCCTTCTCCAAGAAACATGGGTACCCAATGGAGGTGTTATAAACCTACAAGGTTATACTTCTTACACTATTCCAGCTATAAAAATTAGGAAGTTTGGGAGACCTTCAGGAGGTCTTGCTGTTCTAATTTCAACCACACTTAATGCTATTATCTCCCAATTTCATTCATTAAATACCTCTAATTTCCTAGTGTTAACAATCTCTAATATTGCCCCTGTACCATTACACATTATCTGTACGTATATTCCTCCAGCAAGATCTGGTGTTAAGGAATGTTTGCTCTGGGACAGATTGAACTATATTCTGGAGGAATTAGACATCCAATCTCCTAATCCATGGGTGATCATTGGAGGTGACTTCAATGCCAGGATCGGCACTGTTTCCCTCAATAACACAATTTTTGGATTATGCATAGAAAATGTCCCAGAACTTTCCCTTAGGGCAGCTCTGGATAAGACAGCTAATGCTGCTGGGAAACACTTATGTGAGTTAGTAATCAAATACAATCTTCAACTCTGTAACGGCCATGGTCTTGGAGATCTAAATGGGAATTATACATTTATTTCTCCCAAAGGCCATGCTAGTACTGTCGATTACTTTATGGCCACTAGCTCTGTTCCAGTACTTCGTGACTCATTTATAATAATCCCCCGGGCTGAGAGTGATCATAACCCCTTACAGCTGCATATTTTAACATCTGGCTCTCCGACTGTTCCTCGTAATGTTGATGGCTCCAATTATTTAATCCTTGGTGGCAAACGACTAAGGTGGAACGAACAACTCCAAGACAGAATTATTAACATCTTGAAATCATCTGATTTTGTTAAACTAAGAGAAAATATTCTGTATGAATCTGACAATATCATTGGGTCATATGAAATCCTTTTATCTCATTTAAAACCATTTCTTATATCATCGTCTAACTCTAAAATGCTTAGATTTAAATCTCAGACCTGGTTTGATGAGGAATGTCGCAAGACGAAAAAAATGTTAGTGAAAGCACTGAGGGTTCTAAAACTAAAGGCCAAAAAGGAAGACATGGAAACACACTTATATATAGCTCGGTTGAGGAATGATTATAAAATGCTACTTAATGAAAAGAGACATAATTATTATATATCTCAATGGAAAGAACTGGGTAATGCTGCTATGCAAAAGGATTCACAAAAATTCTGGCACATTATCGCACGAGCGACCAGAACAATAGATCATTCTTTGGAAGCAGTAATTCAAAGTAATGTATGGGAGGAATATTTTGCAAACATATATAGTTGCAAACTAACTCCATATCCTCATTTATATCTTCCTCAAATTGCCACCTTACCAGAATGGCCAGAGGTTACCCCTGAACAGGTTAAAAAAAATATGGCCAAACAATCAATTAACAAAGCTCCTGGGGAAGACATGATTCCCATGGAATTATTTAATGTAAAATCAGATTATTGGGCACCCATTTTGGCTAAACTGTTTACCTATATAAATAAATCAGGATGTATTCCTGAAGGATGGAGATCAAGCATTGTTGCCCCCATACATAAAAAGGGAGACAAAAAAAATCCTGCCAATTATAGGCCGATTAGTCTTTTAAATATCTCTTCTAAACTGTATGCACGTACCTTATTAGAACGCTTAGAAGATTGGTCTGAGAGACATGATTTAATATCTGAAGTCCAAGCTGGTTTTCAGAAGGGGAAATCTACTATTGACTTGTGTTTTGTATTAAATTTTTTGATCTGCAAATATACTCAAAACATGAAGCAAAAACTTTACGCTTGCTTCATTGACTTAAAGTCAGCTTTTGACTCAGTCCCTAGGGACCTCTTGTGGCAAAAGCTAGAGAAAGCAGATATTGACCCCCGCTTATTATATCTTGTTAGGGCTTTATATACTAATACCTCGATACAGGTCAAAGTTGATTTGGCTGGCCATCTTTCACCCAAAATAAATACCTATACTGGTGTTAAACAGGGCTGTATTTTAGCCCCTTTTTTATTTAACTTTTACATTAATGATATTGTTAAGGAGTTAGAAGGTTTACAGTATGCCCCAGTCACCATTCTGGATCAAAAACTTTCTCTGCTAATGTATGCTGATGATATTATCCTCCTATCTAGAACTCAGGTGGGCTTAAGACGTTTGCTTGCCAGATTTTCATCATACTGTAAAAAAAATGTCCTGACAATAAATTACGATAAAACTCAGGCTATGGTTTTTGGTAGGCACCCCAAAATACACTCCTGGCACTTAGATGAGCATATAATAAAACAAGTTAAATCTTTTAAATATCTGGGAATTTTCTTTTCTGAATCAGCCTCCTGGAAACAACATATGATAAATATCAAAATTCAAGCTTATAGATCGGCTAAAGCAACGTTGAGCTTTGCTGCTAACAAGGGAGGCAATTTAGTAAAGCCTGCTCTAATGGTTTACAAAGCTAAAACTTTGGCACAAATCCTTTATGGGGCAGAAATCTGGGGCATACCTAAGGTCCTAGGTTTAGAAGTGTCTCAAAATTATTTTTTAAGGGCATTACTAGGACTTCCTAGGGATACCCCAACTGCTATGCTTCGTCTCGAAACTTTTGTTCCAACCTTAGAAAGCCAAATAGACAAAAGGATTTTGTATTATTGGTTTAAGATCCAGGAGATGCCAATTTCTAGACTACCAAAAAAGTGTCTTCTGGAACTTAATAATGGATTATCTGTTAAGAACTGGGTTCATGGGGCAGCTCAATTAATTTCTAAGTATGGGCTTTCAATGAGCGAACTGGCAGGGTTAGATTATCCTGCAAGGAAGGTAAAAATAAACAGCACAATATTAGAAGTTACTACACTTGCAGATTTACATACTGTTCGGGATTCTTCGTGTGCCCCTTTATATTATGGCCTTAGGCAATTCTGTGATTATCTGGATTATTTTGATAACTTGACTTTTGCCCAGTTGCGTCAAGCTTTCACAGAACTGCGACTTAATATGTTTGAATCGGCCGAAAGAGATGGAAGGTTTAAAAAAGTTCCGAAAAATGAACGGACATGTATTGTTGGCTGCCCCCATTCAGAGGACTTGGCACATTATTTAATCTGTTGTCCTTTATATAAAGATCTTAGGGAGCGTTTTATTTTACCTTTAACTGACAATAAAGTCTTTCTAAATTCTGAGGAAAAACTACTTTATCTCCTTATGGACGCAGATAAATATGTAACCTGGAGAGTAGCCTTGTTTGCCCTTGCTGCTAAAAAGACCAGGAAGAAATATATAGCAGAGATAGCTATTCCTTGTAACGGGGATAATATGATCTAAAAGGGTTTAAATGTGAATTTTAATATATTTATGTAATATAGATTACCTATGGAAATTTTATGTATATTGTTTTATTATTTTGGTTCTTGCAATGGCCATTGGCCAAAAGCAATAAAGATTGAGTTTGTCCAGTCTGGGATCAAAATATAGCATTCAGTATTACTTGTGGTTTCATGTATCCACAGAAGATCTAGGAATATATTCCCTTTGGATATGGGGAATTTTATTTTGTTACTGTATGTTGTATTATTGTTCCCCCACCCCCGTAGGATCTATTTTGTCATTTAAAGTTGCCTTCCTTTAGCCTGGAATTTTGCGCTGTATACACACAATCCTAAATATACACTGGACTGACTATGTGACGAATGTTGCTGTCCTTGAGCAAGCAGGGATCACAAGCATTGAGGCCATGATATTGAGAACACAGCTGCGCTGGGCAGGGCACATTTCTAGGATGGAGGAAATGGAGTGTTCCAAAAATAGGGACACTCCAAAAAGAAGTGATATAAGGACTCCCTGAAACTGTTGGGAAAATGCAATGTCCGTTCCCACTCTGCTTAGCCAAGCAGTGAGATTTGTTTCAGAGTTTGCAGCAAAAACGTGGGCTTTGGACAAAACTTGCGTACCTCTGGTAAAAGAGTTCAAGAAAGGCTAAAAGTTTCTTTCATAGTTTTTATTGTAAGAAAAAGGGTAACAAGTCAAAATAAAAGGCAGAAAGCATTCATCCCTGCTTCTGTATGTTCCAAGGCTTCTTGAGAACTAAGAGGGAAAATGGAGCTTCAGTCGCCTGGCACCAAAATCCCTCCCTGCTTATATATTAAAATTCTTCTCAAGGCACCCAACCCTTTTTGAGGGGAAACGAAAGTTAAGCTCTGCTCCCATTCCTACTTATCTGGCCTTGGAAGTGAGAACAGAAACCAAAATACCAAAAGACAGATTTATGACTCTCAGCATGACTAGTTGGCACCTTTTGCCTGGTGATAAAATTACCGAAAAGGGGGCATAGATTTCTAATCACAACACTTATTTTCCCTGACAGAAACAACATCTCAGGCTCGGCCAAATTGATCACCAACAATGGTCCGCCCTGGCCTCACATCGGGAGGCACGGAGACGCGCTATCAACAATGCTACAGCCTTATTTGAGAACACACGCCGAACAAGTCTTGAAGAGAAATGACAACACAGAAAGAATCATAACCTGGAAACATCACCCAAGGAGACCTTCTGCTGTGTTTTCTGCAACCAGACTTGTTTATCTTGGATTGGCCTTTTTAGTCATCAGCGTGCTTGAAGAAAGCACGGGGAAAGTCCTTCCTGAATCTTCGTTTGTGAAGAAAAGCCAGAAAGAGAAAGAACTAGAAAAGCTTGCAATTTCATCTTTTAGTGTGAAGTCGAAGGCTTTCACAGCCGGCATCCATAGGTTTTCTGTAGGGTTTTTTTCTGGGCTGTGAGACTATGTTCTGGAACATTTCGCTTGCATCTGTGGCTGGCATATTCAGAGAATTCTCCTTACCTTATCTTACCTTGACTGTACAATTAAAAGGAGATGGGTAAGATGCAGGAGGAGTGGCATGATTAAAAAGCAAAATGGGAAGTGTGCACGAAGAGAGGGAGGAAGAAGTTAAGAAGAAAGATAACAACAACAAAATGTATTTATATACCGCCCTTTGGTAACCCAATCAGGGCGGTTAACAACATTCAAACACCATACAAAGTAAAACAATATACTCCCCTCCCCCCCTTAAAAAGTTATTAAATCAATTTACAAATTAAAACAACAATTAAAACACTTAATAAAACACATACCTACATTTAGCAATAACAGTCGATCCCTAGCGATATTCAGGTCCTTTAACAAAGGAGGCTGTGGTGACTCTCCTGAAGGAGGTGGGGTTCCCGAGGCCAAGATAATCTATTCTGGAAAGGCCTGCCGGAAGAGATCTGTCTTGACAGCCTTTTTGAAGCTGTCCAAAGATGTCAGTTGGTGGATCTCATCCGGTAGGCCATTCCATAGTCTGGGGGCGACAACAGAAAAAGCCCTCTGGGAGGTAGCCAAAAGCCTCGACTTTTGAGGCTGCAGCAAATTCCTCCCAGAGGACCGGAGTGCTCAGGGAGGATTATAGGGGAGGAGACGATCCCTGAGATAGCTTGGGCCCAAGCCATTTAGGGCTTTAAAGGTGATAACCAATAGTTTGTACTGGGCCTGGAAACCATAGGCAGCCAGTGGAGGGACCTCAAAACCGGAGTGATGTGGTCCCTGCTAGATATTCCTGAAACAAGCCTGGCCGCCATATTTTGTACTAACTGTAGTTTTTGAACCAAGCAGCCAGAATTGGGTTTCTGGAAAACTTTTCAGATAATTATCTCTAAGAACCTAGCACTGTGAGTATTACACAAAAAATGCAAAGAGGTTCATTTGAGTTCACCCTAGATAATTGTTGTTTTGTGCCGTCAAGTTGTTTCTGACATGCTGATCATAAGGCCAATCCATCATGGGGTTTTCTTGGCAAGGTTTGTTCAGGGGTGTGTGTCTTTGCCTTCCACTGAGACTGAGAGAGCATGAGTACCTGGCTTGTGAGGTCAATTAGCTAACACACATTGGAAACTGCTTAATGCAGTGTAGATGTGTAACTTCCTATTGCTTAAAAACAATTTGTAAGCTACTCTGATAGCCTTGTGGCTGAAGAGTGAGGTATAAATAACTAAATAAAATAAATAAAATAAAATGAAGCATGACTTGCCCAAGGTCACTAGGTGGGTTTCCATGGCAAAGCATGGATTTCAACCCTGGTCTCTAGAGTTGTAGTCCAGCATTCAAATCACAACACCATGCTGGATCTTAATAATTGTACGTACTACCACAGTAATACAATAGAAACAAGTGCAGAATATAATGAATTAAGGGGGATAAGTTACTGAAGAGAGTGCATTCCCACCCCTTGGAAGGCTCCATGAAGGCCCCAGGGAGCGAGGGGGGAAGCCCGGGGAGGCCTTCACGGAGCCTTGGAAGGCTCGGTGAAGGCCCGGGGAGGAAGGTGGGAGGGCCGTGGAGGCCTCCTTGGGGCCTTGGGAGGGTCTCTGGAGGCCCTGTGAAGGCCTTGGGAGGGAGTGGGTAGTCTGGGGAAAGCGACTATGGGGCCTCCAGAGGCCCCATGGTCGCTTTGGCGGGGGAAGGGGGGCAATCAATATTCGTGGTTTTTTGACATTCGCGGGGGTCCGTGGAACCTAACCCCCGTGAATGTGAAGGGACAACTGTATATCACCCCCAGTATTAGAGACAGTGTGCTTCTACAAATCAGTTGTGCCTCTATCAGTTCCTGGAAAAACTTAAGATGGAGAGTGCACTTACATTCATGTCCTCCAGCCCAACAATAGGTTGCTATTGTGGTAACTTTATACTGGACTAGATAGGGCATTGGTCTAATCTAGCAGGGATCTTCTTAAATTCTTATTTCTCTTCTAATATTCTTACACAAATGTCAGGAGAGGGAATATTTTAATTTAAATCCTCTCAGCATGTAGAATGCTTTAAAAAATCTTAATTTCATATAATAATTTGCTCTCAATTGTGCATATAGTTTCATTTTCAGAATTACTTGTGGTTCATTTTTTAACATCACAGTGTCTCTGTTTTGAGGGAAAACATATCACAGTTGTGCTAAATGCAGCTAGATTTGGGTAGAAAAATTAGGCCTCTTGGGATGTCTTGTGATGTACAACATGATTCATTCATGTTTTCTTGGAAGTAAGTCCTCTGGAATTCAATGACAGTTATTTCAGTGCAAGTGAGCATACATAGTCTATGCACACTTATTGTGGATTAAGTCCACTGAAAGTCAACAGGACTTCCTTTTGAATGAGATATGTGTAGGATCAGGCTGCAGATGTGTTAGCTGTTCTTTAGGAAATCTCTGCAAGTGAAAGAAAAAACAAGCACCAAGTAATGGAAGGAGACAGGAAATGAGAATTGTTACTCTCCAGAGAATGATTAGAGAAGGCCACAGAAATTCCCTGATGTTCCCACAATCAGAGACTTATGTGAAAACTTATGAACACAAATAAGCTTCCCCAGATACTGAGAAGTTCTTTGTAGAGAGATCTAGCAAATTTAAACACAAACTGGTTAATTACACTTATAACCATCAATAGATCAATGAGATTGTATTCATGTTCTTCAGGAAAAACTTAATCGCCACAATATAAAAGCCCTTATTTAAGAGCTTCTTATTCATGAATGACTTCCCCCAATGTTTCTTAAAATGTTTGTTACATTTATAGCAAAATCCTCCCAATGAGCTTTCCTCCTTCCCACTTTATTGTGGCAACAACCTTCTGGGGTCAGGCAGGCTGAGAGAGAGCAACTGACTCAGGTTCACCCAGTGAGTTTCACAGCTTGGTGAGGACTATTGAGGGATCTCTCAATAGTAAGTTGAACACTCTAAAAATATAGGTTTAATATTCTTATATTACAAACTAACTCACTGAAGCAAGAACATCTTCATCTCAAAGCTATGGATGTTCTTTGGTGCCGATTCAGTGAGGGGCAAAAAGTTCAGGAGGTTGCTGTGAGGTTATAGAATCTCTCACCGCTAGATGCTGTATGGAGAGACCCAAGTATTAATGCAAAGATTTTCTGGAAGGAGAAAGAGAAGCCCATCTGAACAGGCTTTCCGCCATGTGCTGATTATCCACATGTTCTCATTGTCCTTATGATATTACTCAGTCTGAAAAGCTTGAGATGGAAATAATCTTCTTGTTTATTATGCTTCTGCCTGTGCAAAATTACTCTCATTATCATGATTTCTAATGTGTGCTTAAAGTGTCCCAAGTGACAAAGATTTCACCACTTCCTTTACAGACAACTTCACACTCTATAGAATTTACTGCCAGGAAGCTGTTGCTGATATTTAGCCTGCTTCTTCAGCTTAAAGTTGTCTTTTCATCTCATCTTCCTGCTGTTGAGTAGTGTGGTATTCCAAAACAAACTGAACGCTGGTGGCCAGACATAAAGGTTTTATGGCAAGGATACTGAGAATTATTTAATCAGCAAGCATATATTTTAACAATTCAAACAGAGGTTTAACATATTGCAACTTAACTGTCATCATCATCAATGGATTGGAGCCAAATTTAGGCATGGGCAAGAGGGCTAATAGAAACCAACTTTCCCATTCCCATTGCTTTCTTGAAAGTCAGGAATACCTGTTACCTCCTGTATGGCATGGGATGTGTTAAAGGGAGATGGACAGAACTGGTTGCATAGGATGACTACAGGTACCATTGATTTTCAGGAATCCCATCTCCATGTGCTACAGCCTAGTCCATTTGTCAGCCCCCCCTTGACTCTCTTTGTAGCATTTGCAGGGGATTGGGGAAGACTATTCCCTCCTACCCTTCTACATGGGCCTAAATTTAAACCCAGCCCAGATTATGTTGTTGTTATTTCATTGCTAATATATTATACAATCTAGCTGCTGAGTCAGCCAGAAATGGGAAATCTTCCTTTACAAAAGCATGGCGCGCACTGGTTCCTCTGAGCATGTCAAGAAGACAAGGCAGCAAATAAATCTTGTAGTAAAAACAGCAGACATCAGGCTGATGAAATGAGTACACAGACACAGAGATTGTGCCTAAGCTATTGTCCTTTACTTGAGCATATTAAAGAAATATATACAACTAGCTATACCCGGAGTAACATACACCATTATCTACATATATAAAACACTTTGGCATGTTTCTGTTCCCACTCTGCTGATTGGCCACTTAGGAAATATGTCAAGAGTATGATCATTTGATGCATTATTATATAACCTTTCAAATCAACTGTAATGGCTAGTTTCATGTCAAGAGCCCCGCTGCTGCCACCATGCAATCGTGCATACACATAGAAACAAACACAACACTAGATACATACACCATGTGCGTTAGGACACGAGAGCCCCTCTGCCGCCACCATGCAACCACGCATACACACACCCAACACTACATATGCCCCCACACATACACACCCCACATGTGCCAGGAAGCAAGGGCCCCTCCACCACCATGTTTAGAAAGGACTGGAAGCTTTCCCCATGTTTCCACCTCAAGGCCCAAGAGCAAGGAGCAGCTACAGACAGCACAGAAGACCCAAGGCCAAGGAGCAGCTACAGACAGCACAGAAGCCCAATGCCCAAGGCAACCCAGCTACAAACAGCACAGGAGATCTTATGCAGGCAGTTGGACTAGATCACCCTTGTGATCTCTTCCCTCTTTATAGTCACAGAATCCATTCCCACCCCAGCTGTTTGCATTTACCTGGGACTAAATCTCATTCAACTCAGTGGGGCTTACTGCTACCTAGACATGCAACGGATCTAATGTTTGTTCCCAAATTTGTAGATGGTTTCACCGCTGTTTCATAAAACACACAAAGTTGTCTGCTCATACCGAGTAGTAAATGCAGTAGTCAATGCAGTAGTCGTAGACCCAATTCAACCTAGCAGTTGTTGGTTTGATGCTCACAGTGGGGGATTTATGTCTTCCCTATTGTATTTCTCCAGACATCAGCAGCAGCAGCAGCAGCAGCACCCCCACACGAACACAAGTTGCAAGCTCTAATTTTAGATATGGCAGCATTCCTTTAAAATAAGTCATTTTTTGTTGGTTCCATCTTGTTCATACTTATTAATAGTGAATTTGAAATTCAGTTCTCCATTATTTTAGGCAGAGGCCTTTTTTTTTGGTCCTTTCAAGTTAAAATAAGGAAGTTCAATTCCACAAATGGCTCAACAAAATCCACAAAAAAGCAATACCTTTATTGGCCAGCCAAAATGTAAATAAAATACACGATGCAAACTTTCAAAGCTCTACTGGCTTCTTTATCAGGCAAACAATGTTAAATAAATAAATAAAGAATCATAAAATCATACGGTTGTAAGAGACCACAAGGACCATCCAGTTCAGCCTCCTGCCATGCAGGAACACCAACCAAAGTCCAACAGACAGCCATCCAGCCTCTGTTTAAAAACCTCCACAGATGGAGACTCTACCACACTCCAAGGCGGTGCATTCCACTGTCGAACAGCTCTTACTGTCAGGAAGTTCTTCCTAATGCTTAGGTGGAATCTAACATTGGATTTTGCATTTTGGTTGGCCAATAAAGGTAAAGCTTTTTTTGTGGATTTTGGATTTTGTTTTGCTGCATGGTCAACATGGCTGCCCTTGAATGTTTTCCACAAATGGCTGGTAGTTAAACAATTTTTGATGGTGCAACCAAATGTTTTCTTAGTGGCTGCCACCTGACTGTGGAATTTGGACCTTGGGCTGGCTGTTGGGTTGACTAAAGGATTTTTCTAAGCTGTGATGGAATTGTCTCCAAAAGTAATTTCTGTTGTCTTTCCATCAGTAGGCAAATATCCTTTTATTCAGGTGGGCTTTCAGTAATTGACTGGCTGATGAGAAAGGAGCATTTAATGGGAGGATGCTGTTTTTGTTATTTGAAAAAGATAACCTATTTTAATTTAACCTTGTTTTAAAGCTGTAATTTGTTTCTTTGTGTTTTAACACTCAACCAAATACTATAATATATATCTTACTAGAGAAAAAAGCAAAGTAAATAAGGAAAACCTCACAGGAAGGAGTGCAGGATTTTTTTTCTTAATGTGTAAAACTCTAGTGTTGGATTTTGCTGTTTCTCCTCCACACACATTTTTAAGGTGCAGACTGAATAGAGGAAGAATTTTTAAATGTGATTTTAGATTACTTGTTTTTAATTTATACTGGTTTAATATCTTTTTATGGGGGAGGGTGGGGGTGGGTGGTGTTTAGGGATTTTAATCTGTATTTGTATTTTAATTTTTGTAAGTTGCCCCGATTATTTTTAACAGAGGGGCAAGGTAAAAATATTTATTATTATTATTATTATTAAGTAACACCAGTTAGAGAACCAAATGGGTGAAGTCATAAAGTCTTCCATCTGGTGAAGTGGACTCTGTCCATGAAAGGTTATGCTAGAAATTTCTTCTTTGTGCTTAGTCTCAGATGTGCTGCTGGATTCCTTTATGTCTTCAAATGGCTGAAGTGTTTGCCTCTTCTGCCTTCAGTGAAACTGGACCCTTTTCTGACCTTTCAGACAAAGTATCCTTTCATAATCTAGTGTCACCCAGATGTGTAGAATTACAGCTGTTATCATCAAAAGAGCTGGGATGATAGGAGGTTATTATCCAGCCTGTTACAAGGGCACCAGAGTGGGGACAGCTGTCCTAGATGCATTCTCTCAGTGGCGGTTAGAAACAATGAAGACATGAGAGCCAAACCAGACCCATGCGTTTTTATTAAACACATGCATACCAGTTTGGCTATAAGCAAGGGCTAAGCAAGCTTTTCTGGCCTGGACATCACCTGGTGATGCTGGTTCTGGGGTTGCGGGCTGCATATGTGAACATAATTCCATAGTGGCTGTTGCCACACTGCAGAAATAATGCAATTTGACACTGCTTTAACTGCCATGACTCAATGCTATGGAATTCTTGGATCCGTAGTTTTGTGAGATATTTAGCCCTCTCTGTTAGAGAGCTCTGGTGCCACAACAAACTACAGGATCCCATAGGGTGGAGCCATTATGGTTAAAGCAGTGTCAAACTGCAAATTATTTCTGCAGTATATCAGCAGCCTCAGTCTCTTCCCTAGTGGGAGGATGTGGACTATTTTTTCCTTCATTCCCCCTTCTAATTTGGAAAGATTTCAGCCCAGATCTCTGAAGGATGGCTGAAGAAACCTTTCTCCACCCCACCAGATCCCCAGTGGTTGAGATTGCATTTTCCTTGGTGCCAGCATAAACAAGGAAAGAGTGATATGTATGAAACCTGGTGCATGGTGGTTTGAGTGGGGTGGCAGCGTCAGAGCACCCATGGGAATGTACTTCAGGCATGGCTATAAACTGTTAGTGTTTGTGTGTTTGTCCTGAATTCACAGTGGCAAGTGCCTGAGGAGTAACAGGGGAGGGGTGCAGGTCTAATCTGTCGCCAATAGAAGCATGAGAAGTAAAGAGCTTGTCTGGAAGTCAATCACCAATAGTCCATACAAGATGCAAGAGTAGTCAAAAGCCAATCCAAAGTTCAGTTACAAAATGTCCATACCAGATGTCAGGGAAACCAATAGCCAGTCCAGAGTTCAGTAGAGTCAGGTCCAAGGTCCAATTCCAGGGTCAACAAGGGGTGACTGCAACAGTCCAGAAGTCCATCCAAAGTCAAGGCAAACAGGAACACAGGAGGAGTGCAACAGCTGTCCGCAGTTGTCTGCACTGAATCTTGAAGGAAAACTGCTGTCAGATTTATAGCCAGTTTCCAGGCCAGGTGGACCTCATTAGAGGGAGCAGGACAGTGTTTGATATTTAAATGATGCTGGGCATGGCTTTTCTTTCTCTGGCATTCAGAGAAGGGAGGCGGTATTATCTATCACTGGCTGGCAGACTGTTTGTTCTTCAGAGTGAGGTATGTTTTCCCTGTCTGCTTTGACTGCCCTCTCAGAGGGAGCCTGGGCATTCTCTGCAGGCTGAGCCATGCCTTCCCTTTCTGTTTCTTCAGGCTGAGCCATGCTTTTTCTCGCTGCCTCATCTGTCTTCTCTGCTTCCTCCTCCTCCTTCTCCTCCTCGGAGTCCTTGGCAAGGGGGTTCATGACAGTGTGGTGGGGGAGAGAGTGCAAACCCCCACTCCTATCTTCATGTTACCTTTCTGCACTTTCACTTGAGGATCTTTTTTCTTTATCTTGGCTCCCTTTAAGTATGAAAGTTAAGTTGGGGCAAACAGCTTCAATAAGTGGAGACGGGGAAGGAGGTTGGTTTTATTTCTGTCACCCAAAGATTCCTTTTAGTGTTCAAAATGAGTTTTCTTTATCCTGTCCAATTTATATTCAGATGGGTGTGTACATGCTTAATAAATGCATGGACATCTGGTTTGGCCCTTAGGAAAGCATTATCATTAGTTTGCTTGGTAGCTCCTTGGCTACAGCATTAACTCTGGAGATTTGGACGTATCTTTGCTAAAATAAATAAGGTGAAGAATGGAGAGAAAAAGACAAATGAGTATGCACTATACATGCACATACACTTTCACATATGGATATTAAGCAGCCATGGGAACAAAGTAAGTTACCTAGAGGTTCTCTGGTGCAAAATGCATTGACACATATGAACTACTGCCTTCTGCGATTTCTACTCATTTTAACAGATTTTGCAAGAAGATTTACAGGCGGACTGTGTCCAAACACTAGAGTCACAGAATAATTGAGGCAGGAGTTTTCATTAGATTTTTTAAAAGTTCTTGGGCAAGAGAATAAAATTTAAAAGTATCCTCTATAGGTGCTTAAAAAAAGAGGGAAAGAAATATCAATGCCATACCCTCCAACATTGCACAAATGAAAATGGGACGTGTGTGGCCAAGCATACTATGGTCTGGAAAAAGTTATTAATGAGGTAGGAAAAGGTTATGTATTGATGTGGCAGGACATATAAGCTAGAAGAGGCTACAGCAATTTGCTTTTGCCTGAGCCTACAGGGAAGAGCAAGATTCCTCCCTGTCCCCAGTTAACTTGAGTGTAAACTATTTTTGAACTCAGTTTGCAGCAACTGAAGTAAGCTGAGGACAAAAGGGAATAGTGCTAGGAGGAGAAAGAAAAGTGGGGCATTTTAAAAGTAGTTGAAAAAGTAGAACAACAAAGGACTGATCAAGACTGTTCCTGTCATATCAGAACAGTTGGAAGATGTACAATGCTCCCATTTGCACCTATGGAGTTACTTAAAAAGCAAGAACTCCCCATTTGGGGGGATATGTGTGACTTTTGAACTCCTCCTTAAGTAGGGGAAAATTTTAAAAACTTCCACACCTCTGTGTGATGCTTATGCGTCTGACTAGGTATGCAGGTATCCTACTTGGATGGGGAAAAAAGAAAGTGATCCTAAATGACACCCCTCTCTCTCTGGCTTTTCGAAGATTCAAGAAGGACTCATCCCACGCTTTCTGCAAGTGCACTGATGACTAAAAAGGCCAATCCACGATAAACAAGTCTGGTTGCAGAAAGCACAGCAGAAGGTCTCCTTGGGCGATGTTTCCGGGTTGTGATTCTTTCTGTGTTGTCATTTCTCTTCAAGACTTGTTTGGCGTGAGTTCTCAAATAAGGCTACAGCATTCTAGATAGTGCATCTCCATGCCTCCCGATGTGAGGCCAGGGCGGACCATTGTTGGTGATCAGTTTGGCCGAGCCTGAGATGTTGTTTCAGGGAGTCCTTGTATCGCTTTTTTGGCGCGCCCCTCCTATGCTGACCCTTGGCGAGTTCACCGTAGAGTACTATTTTGGGGAGGCGATGGTCCTCCATTCTAGAAACGTACCCTGCCCAGTGCAGCTGTGTTCTCAATATCATGGCCTCAATACTAGTGATCCCTGCTTGCTCAAGGATAGCAACATTCGTCACATAGTCAGTCCAGTGCATAATTAGGATTGTGCGTATACAGCGCTGATAAAAGTGTTTGAGGAGTTGTAAGTGGTGGCGATAGGTGACCCATGTTTCAGATCCTTAAAGGAGAATAGACAGTACAATGGCTCTATACACACTGATTTTTGTGCTTCGCCTCAGGATTCTATTATTCCAGACTCTTTTGTAAAGTCTTCCAAATGCGTTATATGCCTTTGCTAATCTGTGATTGATCTCTTTGTCAATCTTGGCATCTGAGGAGATTATGCTTCCCAGGTAGGTGAACTGCTGAACGGACTTGAGCACAGATTTGCCGACGGCAATGTGGTGCAGGATGGTAAAGAACTTCTGTTTTCTTCAGGTTGAGTTCCAGCCCAAACTGCTCTGCAGCTGTTATGAAGCAGGATGTTAGGCACTGCAGAGCTGCATCTGTATGGGCAACAAGGCCAGCATCATCAGCAAAGAGCAGCTCATGGACTAGATAGTTTAGAGTCTTAGTGTGAGCCCTCAGACGGCTTAAGTTAAACAAGCTACCATCAGTACGGTAACGTATATAGATGCCGTGTTCTTCTTCAAGCTCTGCCATAGTCCTTTGGAGCATCATGCTGAAGAAGATTGTAAATAAAGTTGGAGCAAGAACACAACCTTGCTTTACTCCATTAGTTATTAGAAAGGGCTCTGAAAAAGCATCGCCGTATCTGACTTGACCGCACTGGCCCTCATTTAGCAAGATAATCATTTTAAGGAATTTTGGGGGGACATCCTAGTCTTCCAGGATCTGCCACAGACCTTTTCTACTCACAGTGTTGAAGGCTTTAGTGAGGTCGACAAATGTTACATAGAGACCCTTGTTCTGCTCCCTACATTTTTCTTGCAGTTGTCTAAGGGCAAATGCCATATCTATAGTACTTCTATTGGCTCTGAAGCCACATTGGCTTTCAGGAAGAAATTCTTCTGCAACAGCAGGAACTAATCTGTTCAGGAGTATCCTTGCAAGGATTTTTCCAGCAATAGAGAGCAGTGTTATGCCTCTATAGTTTGAGCAATCGGATTTTGCTCCTTTTTACTTGTACAGGGTGATGGTGACTGCATCTCGGAGGACTGATGGCAGTTCCCCTTTTTCCCAGCAATTCACAAAAGCAATTCACTAAATGATACACTAAATGTTTAATACTGGGCTATAACTGCTGGGGCAAATGCATCAGGATGCTGTGGCATTTGTTGCTGTAGTTCTTGTTTTATTTAGCTTTCCTTTTTTAAAAAAAAATTCCAAGTGGAATTTCTGTTGTCCCAGGCTATTTTCTGGCAATTCCTGGCACAAGCTGCAACATTTTATTTTCACCCTGAAGTGGGCTTCTTTTTTAATTCCAAAGCATGTTGATATAAACAAACAAACAAAAAAATTCTTAGTTCTTTTAATTTTTTTTAAAAAGTGTTAACAGTGTATCAGTGAAGTTTCACTTTTGCACTACAGTATTGCACTATAATGTGTACAGTAGGACCCTCGTATCCACTGGGGATTAGTTCTTGGTGGGAGTGGATACCCAAAACAGTGGATTATAGTGAATGCCATTGAAAAGAATGGGACATCTGGTTTGAAATACCGTAGAGTTGCCTTGGAGGACTGGAAAATGGCTAAAGAGGACACATTTTCTAGGAAGACTCTATAGTAGATGTGCTGTTTTGTGTCCTGTGGATAATTGAATCAGTGGATAATGAATCAGTGGATATGAAGGTCCTACTGTAGTTCTGTCCTGAGAAGTGGCTCCATTGCTTGGTACCTTGAAGATGATTTCTTGCTATTTCTTCATCACCAATTGGTTACTGTCTTGTTCTGACTGCCTCTCAGATGTAAATTGCATCATTCTTTCTGTGTAACAGCAAATAAACCATAAACCATTTATAAAGCTGAAGCCTATGATGAATGGAGAAACCTTGAAACTTGGTGTGATAATTAATGTTGTTTAATACAATGCTAAGTGAACAAGCCTCATTTAGCTCCATTGTTTCATCATTTTGTTATAAGTGTGTAACATCCTGCCTGCAATCCGTATGCTGACGGAAAACTGTCACAACACAGATCCTTGCAATCTGAAAGTTAAGTTTGACTGAAACATATGTCTTCAATTTTAATAGCTCAGCTTCCCAGATGCCCTAGAGGAGAATATTGCCTGAGAAGGAGCTTTTCATGTAAGAATAATTTGTGTTAAGTAGCTCAGTGATCTGTTTGTTAGGTTAGAGCTGACAGTTTGTTTATATTTCTAAAGAGGTATGATGAATGGGGGAGAAGTTGATGCTAATTAGCCTAAATTGTTTCTAAGAATGCAGAACACTTAGCCAGTTTCATTGTTCCTGTTTCTTTGCACTTTTTCAATAATTGAATGGAGCTCAGATCATTCATCATAATTTCAGCCAACATGGAAATAAGTGAATATAGCACGGGCCTGCCGGTGCGATGGGAGATGTCATGAGGGAGGTCAATTAGGTAAGACATCACCTTGGGACTAAGGCTGCATGTTGTAGTAAGTGTAGCAAACAGGATCATTGCCCCCAAATAAATTAATTCTGTCATTAGGCACTAGCACAAGGTATTGCTGCTACTTAGAAATCTGCTTGATGTAGTAAACATATTACTTTCTTTATTCTTAGAGATTCACACCATAACATTAGGCTGGTGACATTCTGTATGTAAACATTTGCTACTTATCAGGATGCATGTAAAAGACAATTGTGGTACAACAAAACTGATGGATTAAATCTTTTGCCAAACTTAGAAAGGCTACTTTTTAGACTGCAATTCCTAGAATTCCCAAGGTAACATGGATAGTGGTCATACCTGCTGGGGAATTTTGGGAGTTGTAGTCCCAAACAGTAACATTTCCAAGCTCTGGAGTGAAGTCCCTTGATGGTAGTCGATCACAGACATTTTTAAAAAAGGGAAGGAAAAAGTAGTCTTGAGGCACCTTTAAGACTAACCAGCTTTGTGGGCTACAGTCCACTTCTTCATTTGTATGGAGTGAAGTAAATTTCTTACATTTTTTAAGCTTTTATTAATAATTATTTGAACAATCATTGTCACATATCCCATGAGAAATTACATATTTCATTTAGAGAAGTCAGTTCTCAATGTGTGTTAAATGTCTCATCACATGGTCTGCAGGAGACCAATCCAATAAGACCTTATGCACCATGCAGGATAAATAAACGATGGATTGCAAAGAAAGAATCTGATCCTCTTGACTTTGTTGATCTGTTTATATTTCATTTAAGAGTTTTTGGTAGAGTAGTTTGTCCAGGTTCTTTCCACCCAGGAATTTTTGGAGAGACTAAATTGTAAAGGTGCCACAAGACTACTCTTCCCTTTCCAGCTACCTCTTTGAAAATGCACAGACAACATGAGTGTAAAATGGTCTGTGTGCACTCCCAGGCCCCACTTTTTTGGCTCTTGAAGCCCCCTGCCAGTCCCCCATGGTTCCCAGCCAAGTTCCCCAACCATGTAGAAAATCTCCTCAAGTGCATGAAATGCCCATAAGAACTCCAGAATATTATATTGCCCTAAATACCTCTATTTTTTGCTGCAGTCTTTCAAAATGCCACCAAGTCACTTGTTGCCATCTTGAAAGGGATTGAAGGGGAAAACCAAGGTATTTGGTCATGATGTATTTTGTGCATTTTGGTTGGCCAATAAAGGTATCGCTCTTTTGTGGATTTGGGATTTTGTTGTATTTTGGTGGGGAGGATGTTGGGGCAAGAATATTGGCTCCAGACCCCCACAGAGTTGCCCACTCCTGGCATAAAGGAATATATGATTTTAACAGTATGCTGAAATGAGATGAGGAATGTATATAACTGTGGTGGGGGGAATATTGGATCAGAGAAAGAGACCCATTTTAAAATCTCTGCTTAACAGAGAGTCAGAGAGTCACTTTAGGCTAGTCCTTATTACATGTCTTGACCTACCTCAGATTGTTGTGTGTGTGAGAGAGAGCGCACACACATGGGTTGGAACCAGATGTGTGCCTAGAGGAATAAGAAAAGGCAACAATTTTTGGAGATTCCTCCTTCCACCTACATCTCCCTGGAGCTGCTGAAAAAATGCTCCAGGAGATGGGGGAATCCTGTGAGAGGCTGTGCCAGAGCTTGGAAAAATTTACATAGGAAAGTTAGAGTTTGGAAAAGTTACTTGGAAAAGGTTCAGAGCTTGGAGGAATTGTACTCCGTCTGAATCCCCTCACTGCCTACTTGGCCAACAGGGGATTCTGAGAGCTGCAGTCCAAGCAAGTAACTTTTCTGAGCCCTGGTCTTTGCCAGAATTTACACTGAGAACAGTGTGTCCTGCCCTGTCCTTTTCTCTATAAGCTTCATCTGCAAATGGAGCTTCCTGTTGTGGGCTTCAAGTCATGACTTATGGTGACCCTAAGGTGAACTTATGGGGTTTTCTTGACAAGATTTGTTCAGAAGGGGTTTGCCATTACCTTCCTCTGAGGCTGAAAGAGTGTGACTTGTTCAAGGCTACCCAGTGTGTTTCCGTGTCTTGGTAGAGATTTGAACCCTGGTCTCCCACAGTCCTAGTCAAACATTCAAATTATTATATCATACTGGCTCAAACGAAGCTTATAGGCTGTCTCTTACCTTTCAGCAACTCTGCGAGGTAGGTTAAGCTGAAAGACAGTGATTGCCAACATCATGGGTTAAAATTGGATATAAATCTGTGGGATTTTTTTTTAGTCCAATACCACTACACTACTTCAGCAAATATTGAATGCTCTGTATTTGATTGCCATTTTAGGGGTCAAATGCCAGGGTTATAAATTCTTGTGATCACACTCAAAATGGTATTTTTATAACTTACTCTTTCTCTTTCTTAACACACATGTAAACACACACACACTTCATGCAGGAGTTTATTACATCTCCATTTAGTTCAAGAATAAATCTACACATGTTCAATCCAGGTCTTACTCAAAGCCATTCTTTTTTAATTTATGCAGCATACAGGATCACAGGAAGAGATGGAATAAATTTGTGGACTGTGGCGAATGAGAGAACATTTTTGAATCAGGATCTTTAAATGGGGTGAAATTTGAGTATGATTAAGTTAGGAAAAAGACTCGTTTACAGCGGAAGTCAGAGACACTGTATACATTATAGACATATCATACTCCCCCTCCCTTTTATAGCTAAATTAGGCTTTCATACAAATTATGAAAGAATTTGAAATCCTGAGTAGAATTTTCTGTCTTTATAAGCCTTTCTAGAAGTGCAAAACACAACAAAATACAAAGACAAATAGCAATTAGTACTTAGTATTCAGATCAGGAGCAATCCTTGCTGTAGGTCAGACTGGTAGTTTATACTGCATGGGAGTCCTGCTCACCACTAATTTTCTCGGAAGGAAATGATCCCATGGCTTATGCTAGCCACGTTTTGTGCATATTTGCCCTATAATTGGCATTTATTAAAGAGACTTTAGGTTTGATGGATGACTGTCAGGATACAGACTGCCAGCTTTCATGCAAATTGCTTTTCTTTTACATTAACTCATTAGGACTCTGCTCTGTTTCAACATGCTCTTTGTTTATCTTATGATAATTAAGGTTTTTTAAAAAATAAAATCCATGATTTGAAGAGAATTAGTTTTATTCTGTTATTTGTATTTGCAACTTTGACAGAAAGAAACCCCATTAAAAACTTACAGGGTTAAATTCCTTGTATTTAACCTTCCCTAAAAAATACATACAAAAGCAAATAAAACACAGTTGTAAACCCATAAAATTGGAGGTCTGGATCCAATGCTATCCTTTTGCTGACAGAAGCAGTTCTGAGGAAAAAAGGGGAAAGGAGCCCCCCTCCTGTGTACCCTCAAAGCCTGTTTCAGGGGCTAGGGCACACCTCACAGCATATTTCTGGGTGTTTTAGAAGGCTGCAGGAAAGAGGAGATAATGAAACAGACCTGTTGCATTAGCAAATGTACAATTGCACTAGCTTAGATTTAACATGCAAGGTATAGCAGTATTTTCTCAACAGGTTTTAAACCAATTATAATTGAACCAACCCAGATTTAGCACCTTAAACACAGTAAGACTCTCTACAGGTATAAATCTGAGAGAGCATGTGGAATATTTCATGATATACTTGCCATACCCGACGTAACATATACCATTATCTACACATAAAACACGTCGGTATGTTTCCGTTCCCGCTCTGCTGATTGGCAACTTACAAACCATGTCAACAGTATGATCATTTGACGCATTAATATATAACTTTTCAAATCACCTATAATGGCTAGTTTCATGCTGAGAGCCCCTCCACCACCACCATGCAGCCATGCATACACACAGACACATAGACACACACACAATGCTAGACACACACACACCATGCACAGCAGGACACGATAGCCCTCTGCTGCCATGGAACCATGTGTACACACACACCACATATCTCAGGACACAAGAACCCCTCTGCCACCACCATGCAACCACACATACATTCCATGCTACACACACCCACACCATGTGCACCAGGACATGAGAGCCCCTCTGCTGCTACCATGCAACTGTGCATACACACCCCACACTGTATACGCCCACCCCATGCTACACCCCCACAAACTACAACCCACACTATACACCACACACATACACCCCCATGCTATACACACACCACATGCCAGAAAATGAGGACCCCTCCACTGCCATGTTTACAAAGGACTTGAAGCTTTCCACATGCTTCCACCCCAAGGACCAAGAGCAAGGAGCTATAGATAGCACAGAAGGCCCAACGCCAAGGAGCAGCTACAGATAGCACAGAAGGCCCAAGACCCCAACCCAAAAGCAAGACCCCAAAAGCAAGAAACACTCACAAACTATACAGAAAACCATGTTGTTGCAGCCACAACTGAGGGCCAAATGCCACTCTTAAATAGCAGTTCCCCTGGCTGCTTCAGGTGTGTTGTGTGATTGATTGCAGCCAAGCTTGGCCCTGGTTCTTCCAAGACTCCCACAGCCAGCGCCTGAGTCTGCAAAGAGGCTGTGCCAGCTACTGCAGCCAGGGGCCTAGCCTTGCAAGGAGAGGCAGATCCTGACACCTAAGCAGCCAATCAGCACACTGAAAACAGCAACATACCCAAGAAAATTATTTGTATAGATAAAGAGTAAGTACAGTAACAGATTCCTTCTTTATGATACAACATTCAGAATAATTTAGAATAATGCTTAATTTGATGAACATTTGCAATAGATCAGCCCTGCCTTTATTATTTATAGATATTTTTAATCAAGAGCCTGTGCAATGGATTTTTCTGGTGGAGCGCAGCGTGCACAGAACTGGCCTCACCCTTTAAACCAAAGGTTCATCTGCTGTGGCCTTGCAAGCATGGACGTAGCAGTGAGGTCCTCGGGTCGTAGGTTTGATTCGAGTTTCCTTCTCTTAGATGGTTGACCTTACAGGGTTGGACGAGCACCATCTGCCCGGGTTTGGGATTAGAGTTTTCCTTCTCCTAGGACGGTTGCCACAAGGCTAGAGAGCCCATCCTGCCCTTTGATGCTCTTTGTCAGACCCTTCGGTTTTGACCTGTCTGGCATGGGAGACCCTACCGGTGGCTATTATGCCACAGCCAGCATAGCTCAAAACATCATTAGGGTACGCAAGCATCTCTCCCATGACAAGGGTGTGTCAGTGGAGAGGATATTTTTAATATTGCCATCTAATCATTTAATCTCAAGGATTAAATTGTTCTCGCCGAGAACAATTTGGATTCTTGGATCATGGGCTGCGCTTCCATGAGGGGGGACTTCTGGCAAGAGATGGGGTGCATCTTACAACAGTTGGAAGAAACATTTTTGCCAACAGTCTCAAGAATTTGATCAGGAGGGCTTTAAACTGAGTCAAATGGGGAGGGAGACAGTATTCTGGATGGCAAAAGGGCTGGAGAAAATAGTCAAACTGTCATAGAGGGAACAAGGCAAACAGCGCAAGGAACAGTGGGAGGCAAAAAACTTGCACAGGCAGCAAGTAAAGGGAAGACATGGACTTAGATGTCTCTACACTAATGCACAGAGCATGGGAAATAAGCAAGATGAACTTGAACTAGCACTACAAAACAAATATGATATAATAGGCATTACTGAAACCTGGTGGAATGAGTCACATGACTGGAATGTAGGAATAGAGGGGTATAACCTTTATAGGAGAAACAGGCCAAACAGGAAAGGAGGAGGAATAGCATTATATGTCAGGGATATTTACACCAGTGAAGAGATCCATGACATCAATACTGGAAGCCAGGTGGAGAGCATCTGGATAAAAATCAAAGGGGAGGGAAACAACAGGGATGTTATTGTGGGACTCTACTACAGACCCCCAAGTCAGATGGAGGAATTGGATGATGCCTTTCTAGAACAGATGAACATACATGCAGAAAGGAGAGATGTAGTAGTGATGGGTGACTTCAACTATCCTGATATTTGCTGGAAATCTAACTCAACTAAAACTTCAAGGTCTAGCAAATTCCTTACTTGCCTGGAAGACAATTTCATGGTCCAAAAGGTGGAAGAGGCAACAAGGGGGTCAGCTATTTTAGATCTGATCCTAACCAACAGAGATGACCTGGTTAATGGGGTGCAAGTGTTGGGATCCTTAGGTGAGAGTGATCATGTTCTCCTGGAGTTTGTTATACAATGGAAAGGAGAAGCCAGGCGTAGTCAGACAGGCATTCTCAACTTTAGGAGAGCTGATTTCAATAAACTCAGGGAAATACTGGGGGTGATCCCATGGTCAGGAATACTAAAAGAGAAGAGACCTCAAGACTGATGGGACTTTCTCAAAAGGGAGATACTGAAGGCACAATTTCAAACAGTAACATTGAGGAATAAAAATGGGAGGTGTCTCAAGAAACCAGGATGGATGACTAAAGAACTTTCAACGGAGCTAGGTTTTAAACGGAACATGTATAGGAAATGGAAAAAGGGGGAAATCACCAAAGAAGAATTCAAACAGATAGCGAACATGTGTAGGAGTAAAGTCAGAAAAGCTAAAGTGAAGAATGAGATCAGGCTTGTTAGGGAGGTTAAGAACAATAAAAAGGGTTTTTTTGGGTATGTCCGCAGCAAAAGGAGGAAGAAGGAAATGATAGGGCCACTACGTGGAGAAGATGGCAAAATGCTAACAGGAGACAGAGAAAAGGCAGAATTACTCAACACCTTCTTTGCCTCAGTGTTTTCAGAAAAGGAAAATGTGACCAACCTGAGGAGAATGGAACAGAGGACACAATAGGGGAAATCCAGCTCAGAATAAGCAAGGAGGTAGTACAGGAATACCTTCTTAATCTAAATGAATTTAAATCTCCAGGACCAGATGAACTACATCCAAGACTATTAAAAGAGCTGGCAAATGTGACCTCAGAGCCATTGGCAATAATCTTTGAGAACTCTTGGAGAACAGGAGAAGTCCCAGCAGACTGGAGGAGGGCAAACGTTGTCCCCATCTTCAAAAAGGGGAAAAAAGAGGATCCCAACAATTATCGTCCAGTTAGTCTGACATCAATACCAGGGAAGATTCTAGAGCAGATCATTAAACAGAGAGTCTGTGAACATTTAGAAGACAATGCCATAATCACAAACAGTCAACATGGGTTTCAGAGAAACAAGTCATGCCAGACTAATCTGATCCCTTTTTTTGATAAAGTTACCAGCTTGGTAGATGAAGGGAACACTGTGGACATCGCATACCTTGATTTCAGTAAGGCCTTTGACAAGGTTCCCCATGACATTCTTGCAAACAAGCTTGTAAAATGTGGGCTAGATAAGTTAACTGTTCAATGGATTTGTAATTGGTTGACCAGCCAAACCCAAAGGGTGCTCAGCAGTGGCTCCTCTTCGTTTTGAAAGATGTGACCAGTGGGGTGCCACAGGGTTCTGTCCTGGGTCCAGTGCTATTCAACATCTTTATCAATGACTTGGATGAGGGAATTAGGGGCATACTTATCAAATTTGCAGATGACACCAAATTAGGAGGAGTAGCTAATACCCTAGAGGACAGGATCAAAATTCAGAATGACCTGGATAGACTGGAGAGCTGGGCCAAAGCTAACAAAATGAAATTCAATACGGAGAAATGTAAAGTACTGCACTTAGGGCGAAAAAATGAAATGTATTGATATAGGATGGGAAAGACCTGGCTGAACGAGACTACGTGTGAAAGGGATCTAGGAGTCCTAGTAGACCACAAGTTGAACATGAGTCAACAGTGTGATGCGGCAGCTAAAAAGGCTAATGCGATTTTGGGCTGTATCAATAGAAGTATAGTGTCTAGATCAAGGGAAGTAATAGTGCCGTTCTATTCTGCCTTGGTCAGACCTCACCTAGAATACTGTGTCCAGTTCTGGGCACCACAATTCAAAAAGGATATTGACAAATTGGAGCATGTCAAGAGAAGGGCAACTAAAATGGTGAAAGGTCTGGAAACCATGCCTTATGAGGAGAGACTTAGGGAGCTGGGTATGTTTAGCCTGGAAAAAAGACGGTTAAGAGGCAATATGATAGCCGTGTTTAAATATCTGAAGGGATGTCACGCTGAGGATGGAGCAGGCTTGTTTTCTGCTGCTCCAGAGACTGGAACACGGAGCAATGGAAGCAAGCTCCAGGAACAGATTCCACCTCAACATTAGGAGGAACTTTTTGACAGTAAGAGCTGTTCGGCAGTGGAACACACTCCCTTGGAGCGTGGTGAGGTCTCCTTCCTTGAAGGTCTTTAAACAGAGGCTGGATTGCCATCTCTCGGGGATGCTTTGATCAAGATTTCCTGCGTGGCAAGGGGTTGGACTGGATGGCCCTCGTGGTCTCTTCCAACTCTACAACTCTATGATTCTATGATTCTATGATAAGATTTTAGTATTGTGTATGCACTCAGTTATAGAACTAGCAGGTAAAAGCAAGGGGTGTTTGCAGCATGTGGAAACTTAATGTATACAGGTCACAACCCTGTATATTAACGGAATTTATATACAGTACTACCAAACTGGCAAATGTTCTCAGGGCTATTTATATACATTAAATAGAACAGTCAATAAAATCACAACCAAAGCAAAGGTAAGCCAGTTGATTCAGTATCAACATGTTAAGAGAGTACGATGCTGAAAGCAACTAATAAATCTTTGTAATTAAAGCAAAACATCCAAGACTAAATAACTTCTGGAAGCTTTGATCTCTAAATGTATGTAATGAAGAGGCCAGACAGATCACCTAGGAGAAGGCTCTTTCCTTGGCAGCCACTAATTCACCATTGAGGATCATGGCACCCAGAGAAGATTATCCAAAGGTTATCTTAATAAATGGGAGAAGGTGCTCCTTTAGGTAGTGAGAAAGTCTGCCCTGTTTGGGTAGCTACATGTTTTGCAACGAGCATGGTTATAATTTCCATTTCTGTTGCTTGGCACTGGGTAGTAAGCATGGAAGGATTTTGCAATATATGGTGACAGCTGTAAGACTACTCTAGGCACAGAAATGGAAAGATTTACAAATACCTACACAAGAAGACTGGGAATTGAAGATATATGAATTTGCAGAGATGGATACATTGACTATTTTAATTAGAGAGGGATCTATTGCTAAATTCAAGAAAGAATGGGAAGAAGTAATAGATTACATGGCTGATCAATGGGGAAATTATATGAGATTTGGATTTGAAAATTAAATACTATAACACCAAAGTGTGTGTGTATCCGTGTATGTGTGTTTATAGATATACAGTTGCCCCTCCGTATCCACGGATTTATGTATTCATGGCTTGAAAATATTCTTTAAAAAATAATAATCCCAAAAGCAAACCTTGATTTTGCCATCTTATATAAGGGACACCATCTTGCTATGCCACTGCATATAATGGGACTTGAGTATTCATGGATTTTGGTATCCATGGGTGGGGGGGGTGCTGGAACCAAGCCTCAGTGAATATGAAGGGACAACTGTATATGTATTGTATTCCAAATTCTAGGGTGTGAAAATCAGATATTTACACTTAACCAGTAGTGGCAGCTATAGGTATATAATTCATTTATAAAGGATTTAATACTCTTTAAACAAGTGTATGTAATGATTTTAGAAAAAGTCAGTCTAAAATATAGTTGTCCCTTCATATTCACAGGGGTTTGGTTCCAGTACCCCCTGTGGATACCAAAATCCGTGAGTACTCAAGTCCCATTATATGCAATGGCATAGCAAAATGGTGTCCCTTATATAAGATAGCAAAATCAAGGTTTGCTTTTTAGATTATTATTTTTTAAATAATATTTTCAAGCCATGAATACTTAAATCCGTGGATATGGAGGGACAACTGTACATTTATATCCATCAATCAAAAGGCAGGAAGCTTAGCAGTTAGGTTATGTGTTAGATGTAGTTTTAGGGTAGAATTTAAAACATGTTTGTTATTTTATATATGTAGTACATGGTTTTGTATGTTTAAAATGTGTTGTCTTATTGTGTTTTTGATGTTTAATAGTTGTTATGTGTGTTTTAATATTTGTATTTTAAAAAGAAAGTTACCTGGAGGGAAAAATAACAAATACCCTTGAGAGTCTATCTACACTACTCAGTTCTAGCAGTTTGATAGTGCTTTAATTGCCATGGCTCCAACCCAAGGAATCATGGGATTTGAAGTTTGGTGAGCTACTTGGACATCACTGTTAGATAAATCTTCCCAACAGTCCTTGAACTATAGCTCTTGAGTAAATAATTTTAATCACTACAAAACCCTACAAATCTCAGGATTCCATAGGATGGAGCCATAGTAGCTAAAGTAATTTCAAACTACTACAACTGTATAATACAGATAACACGCTGTGAAGTCACTAAGTATTTTTCAACTTTCTAGAATGCCTGCCTTGTCCAGAATAGAACTGGCCGTGACTGCCAAATAAAAGCTCTCACATCTCTGAATCAGAGAGTCCACAAGTGCCTTTCCTCAAAAATAAAATGTATGTAGCTTGTCAAATTCTGTCAGAGCAACCCCCTTATTATGTTTATATTATTTAAATTAAGCGATGTAATGTTGATTGGGCTGAGGGAAAAATGTAATTGGAGTGGCTAGATGGTATGGTCAGATAGACTTTCACCCTTGGGAACATTAATTTAAATTCCACATTGAGCCTGAAAAGAGACTATGTTTGGTGGTATCATCTTCAGTCACTGTTGAGGCACATTATGAACCCACCAGATAATTTGGCATGACTGCCAGCCTCTCATCAAGTGAAAAAAGGAAAACTGAAACCATGTAACTACGTTCTACATAGAAGACAAAATACTTGTGAGCTTGTTCTAGTTCTGAAGACAACTGCTGGAAAACTCCTATTTTATAACCATTCCTTTTCAAGCAAATGGGTTTGATGAGCTATTAAAAGTTTTTAAATTAAAAGTTTTATAATTTTTATTTCACGTTTTTAAAACTTTAAGCTATCTTTAAGGGTAAAATCCTTCTAAGGCTGCTTCTAAGAATCAATAAGAAGATTATCAGACGTGGCAAAAAACAACAAAACAAAACACCAAGAGATCACTATAAGAACAGGAAAAGGCAAGATTATCAGACGATGATGTCCTCCAGCATCCCAGGGGCGTAGTGTGGCCATGAGTAAAATGTCTATTTCTATTAGTGGCTTGTCCATGTCCATAGGAAAATGGAGCCTTCTCTGTGGCAGCGCTACACCCCTAGAATGGCTGAAGGACTCAGGCATCTGGTAAGGTCACCCTTCCTGTTCTCCTCTGTTCTTCTGATGCAGTTGGGAATGTGATTTTTGGCATGTTCTGCCACGTCTAATAATCTCCTAAAACATCAATAGCACAAAATTTTAAAATGCAAATAAGAACATGGAGATGAGACTAACTGAAAACCAGTAACAATAAAAGCTAAAATTGTTTCCATTCAGCAGTTCAATAAGCGTGTTAGGAGAATATTACATGAAAAAATTCATATGGTTGCATATACCTGTACATTTTTGTAAATAAATTTCTAATACATTTATGGTGGAGAGTCAGGTTGGTGTAGTAGCTTTAGCATTGGACTATGACTCTGGAGACCAAGGTCTGAATCCCTGCTCGGCCAGGGAAACCCACCAGGTGATCGTGGGCAAGTCACACTCTCCCAGCCTCAGCAGAAGGCAAAGGCAAACACCTTACGAACAAATCTTGCCAATGAACTCCCCTGATAGGTTTGCCTTAGATTCACCCTAGTCAGAAATGACTTGAAGGTACACAACAACAACAACAACAGCAACAACAACATCATCATCTACGGTCTGCCCTACTGTTTAAGTTCTAAATATCTTTATAGCACACCTTCCAACTGTCCCAATTTGGCAAGAATGCTCCTGAATTAATCTTTTGCCAACCCACATTTTCAGCTGCTTTTAAAATGTCCCAGTTTCTCTCTTCTCCTGCTTTCTTCTTTGTCCTCAGCTTACTTCAATTGTTGCAAAAAACTAGTTTGCACTCAATTAACTCACAAGGGGGAGAGAAAAGGAGGGGGCAAATCTTGTTCTTCGCAGTAGGAGCAGGCAAAGGCAAATTGCTGCAGTCTTTCCTGGCTTTCAAAGATATAGCAGTGTTAGTCTGTATCGGTATGCAAAGGGATCTTGTAACATCTTTGAGACTTACTGAGAGAAAGAAGGTTGTACCATAAGCTTTCATAGATTGGGTCTACTTCATCAGATGCATTTCTGGGTCATATTATGAGAATAATGGGGCATTAATTTTGGATGGCAGTTGCAGGTTGCCTTTAGATTATCTAGAAACTGTGTTATCTGAGAAAATAATGCTATTGAGTTACAGCCGGCCCTGTGTATCCACAATTTGGTATCTGTGGATCCCACAATCCATGGCTTGAAAATATTCTCCCCCCAAAATAAATTCCAAGATGCAAACACTGATTTGCCATTTTATATAAGGGACACCATTTCTCTACACCATTGTATATAATGGGACTTGGGCATCCAGGGATGTTATCCATGGGAGGTCTTAGAACCAAACCCCAGTGGATAACAAGGGCTATGTGAATAACTTTGGACCACCATGTATAAAATTAGAAGTAAGTGATGGGAGAGAAGTATTGCCTAGATTAAATGGGTATAATTTGTTACAGTTTGTTACATTCCAATGAATAAGATATGAGGTAAAGATAAAAAAGCAATTGAAAAATGGTTTGGAAGCATCTTGCATAAAATCATTTTTAACACACCCCTAAATCTTGGAAGGGATGTATGGAAGGGGGGCACAGATTGCTGCCATTCCCTTTTCCTTATGTGTCACGTCTTATTTAGATTGTAAGCCTGAGGGCAGGAAACTGTTAAATTAACCATTTGTAAGCCGCTCTGATAGCCTTTGTGGCTAAAGAGCGGGGTATAAATACAATAAATAAATAAATAAATAAATAAATCTCAGTTCCCCATGTATATTGCCCTGACTAAGTGGAGTGGCAGCTGGTGTTTTTCATGTTAGTGGCATATTGAATCTGCTCTGGCTTTTAAAATTAACTTTAGAGCATCTATCCAAGGGTTTGTGTTTGTGTATGTGCTTTCAAGTCATCTGTTGACTTACGGCGACCTCATGAATTTTATAAAGGTTTCTTAGGCAAGGAATACTTAGAGGTACGTAGTTTTACCAGTTCCTTCTCTGAAATACAGTGGGCCGTGGGTATCTGCTGTAATTTGGTTCTAGGTCCTCCTGTGGATACCAAAATCCATGGATGCTCAAGTTCCATTATGTCCCCGATGCTGTTTAACATCTATATGAAGCCGCCGGGTGAGATTATTCGGAGTTATGGGGCTGTGTGTTATCAGTACGCTGACGACACCCAGATCTATTTCTCCTTGTCCCGATCATCGGCCTCAAATTCCAATGGCATCTCTCCTCTTAATGACTGTCTTAAAGCAGTAATGGGCTGGATGAAGAAAAACAAATTGAGGTTAAATCCGGACAAAATGGAGGTGCTCACGGTAGCGGCCCGGAAACCAGGATTTGGGTTGCAAGCTCCAGTCCTGAACGGGGTCACGCTCTCTGTTAAGGACTGTTTGCAGTCTGGGAGTGCTCCTTGATTCATCGCTTCAGATGATGAGTCAAGTGAATGCGACGGTCAGGAGCTCTTGTTATCAGCTTTGGCTGATATGCCAGCTGGCCCTTTCCTGGAAACTAGGGACCTCGAGACTGTGGTGGATGCACTGGTAACCTCTCGTCTAGATTTCTGCAATGCACTCTACATGGGGCTACCCTTGTCCTTGGTCTGGAAACTTCAGGTACAAAATATGGCAGCCAGAGTGGTCTCGGGAACATCTCGGAGAGACCATATAACTCTAGTATTAAAATCTCTCTACTGGCTGCCTATCAGTTTCCGGGCCCAGTATAAGGTGTTGGTTATTACCTTTAAAGCCCTAAATGGCTAGGGTCCAGCTTATCTCCGGAACCTCCTCCTCCCATACAATCCTCGCCGTGCACTCTGGTCCTCTGGGAGGAATTTGCTTCAGCCACAAAAATCTAGGCTGTCTGCAACCTCCCAGAGGGCCTTTTCGGTAATCGCCCCCAATTCATGGAATGGCCTGCCGAATGAGATCCGTCAGCTGACGAGCTTGAGTAGCTTTAAAAAAGCACTAAAGACGGATCTCTTTCAGCAGGCCTTTCCTAATTAGATCCTGGCCTCAGGAACTGCGTCTCCTGGCTTTTTTAAAATCATGTATTTGTTTTTAATGTGTTTTTAGTTAGATGGTTTTAATTTTATAGTGTTTAATGTCTTTTTATGGGGGAGGGTGGGGGTGGGTGGTGTTTTTAGTCATTATTATAATGTTTTAATTGTTGGAAGCTGCCCCGATTGTTTTTAGCAGAGGGGCGGGGTATAAATACATTTTATTATTATTACTATTATTATTATTATTATTATATACTTTGGCTTTTCTTTGCAAACGAAGATTCAGGAAGGACTCACCCTGCGCTTTCTGTAAGCGCACCGATGACTAAAAAGGCCAATCCGAGATAAACAAGTCCGGTTGCAGAAAGCACAGCAGAAGGTCTCCTTGGGTGATGTTTCCGGGTTGTGATTCTTTCTGTGTTGTCATTTCTCTTCAAGACTTGTTTGGCGTGAGTTCTCAAATAAGGCTGCAGCATTGTGGATAGTGCGTCTCCATGCCTCCCAAAAGTGAGGCCAGGGCGGACCATTGTTGGTGATCAATTTGGCCGAGCCGGATATGTTGTTTCAGGGAGTCCTTGTATCGCTTTTTTGCAGCACCCCTCTTACGCTGACCCGTGGCGAGTTCACTGTAGAGTACTTTATCAGTAATTAATGTTTGACCATCTGTACTGTATAAAGAGCTTTGGACTTGATAAGTAGGTCCAAACACTGCTTTAAGAACTTCATAAAATCCTCTAAGATCACCCAGATCTGCACAGCATTGTGCCTTTTCTGCTATATTGATCCACCACTTGTTCTGAATGTCTCGGAGTTTTTGTTGAAGTTTACTACATGTGAGATGGAAAGCTGCTTTTCTTACATGGCAAGTTGGCTGGGTGAGGTATACCTGGTGAGCAGCTCTCTTCTTTGCCAACAGCTCCTGGCTCTCTTTGTTGTTTTCATCAAACCAGTCTTGATTTTTCTTGTAGGAGAACCCGAGGGATTTTTCCATAGACTGGAGAACACTGTTTTTGATATGTTGCCAAAGCACTGTAGGAGAAGGATCTGTAGGGTGGTCTTCAAGTTTTGTTTGCCTGGAAGTTGTCTCTCATGGTAGCTTGTTGAAGATTGTTGACTTGGAGTCTCCTCTTTAAGATGCCCCCCCTCTTAGGTTTGAGCTTAAGATGAAGATTTAGTTTACATCTTTTGAGGCGATGATCTGTTTAGCATTCTGCACTGGGCATCACTCGAGTATGACGGACATCGCGAATGTTTCTCTGGCGGACTAGAACATAGTCAATGAGGTGCCAGTGTTTGGATTGGGGATGCATCCATGTTGTCTTCAAGCTGTCTTTCTGCTGAAAGACAGTGTTTGTAATAGTCAGCTGTTGTTCTGCACAGAACTCTAGCAAGTCTGTTATCATTGCAATTTCCAACACCATGTTTGCCTAAGACACCTTTCCAGGCTTTGGAGTTCTTTCCTACTCTGTCATTGAAGTCTCCAAAGATAATAATTTTATCTTCTACAGGGACTTTTTGTATGAGGTGGCATAGGTCTGTGTAGAATTTGTCTTTCTCTACAGGGTCGGCTTGCATAGTTGGGGCATATATACTGAAGAGAACAACATGTGGGAGGTGTAAGGAAATAATGTAATCAGAGTGTCCTGTTGGCAAGGTTTTGAGCTACTCTCTTTCTGTTCCTTTTCATCCGCTGTGCTGATCTTCTAGGATAGCTCCAGAAGTTGAGTAGCCTTTCATTGTTTTTTCTTTTTTGTCTTCTCTTCCCTTCTTCGAGTGATGTGTGTGTGTGTGAAAGAGAGAGAGAGAAAGAGAGAGAGAGTAGTCCCTCCTCCCTTCTCCTTCCCCATTTCTGTCCATGATTGGTTAATTTCTTTTCCTTTGTATGGCTCTGAAGGCTCTTTTCAAGAGCTATGTCTCTTGGAGTGTGTGTGTGTGTGGGGGGAATTGCTAACACTAAAGGTCACTCCCAGGGCCTGTTTTTCTCTGGGTGAGGGCCACCAGATAAATTCCTGCTCCATTTGTAAGGGATTTGCCACCCATGGGCTTTGGTATCAGCTGTCCTTGCTTTGTTTGCATTTCTGAGAACAATCCATTTCTGAGAACAATGCCAAATTGTCCTCTCCACTCCAGGTCAGAGACAATCTGTAAAAAAAAGCCCCTTGCAGGGGCTCTCTCCAATCCATCCACTTCTTTGAGTGTGGCTTGGAAGAGTATGTTGCTGCTGTAGACTTCAGAAGCCAGGCATGCTCCATCTCCGCCACCTGCTGAGGCTCACAGTGGATACGATCCAAGCTCCCCCAACTCCAGGCAGATCTGTCTCCATATAGCCTAACTCTGGTAAGAGGCAAATGAGAAGGGCTGCAGACTCAACCCTGCTCCCCAAGGAAAAGAAGTGGGCTAAGAACCAAGACAGAGGGAAAGCCGGATTGACTACTCCAGGACCAATCTTGGTATCGGCCACCACTTTGGTCCAGCAGTCACCATCACCTCCTCTACTCTGGCCGGTCTTGATGAGGTTGCTCACCTTGAGGAACAGTCAGTGACAGGGGCCTGGACTCTGACTCAGAGGATGAGGAGAATCCTGCAGCTTACCCTGTAGGATGGTGGTCTCAGGAGACACAGAACCAGGACTCACCTGAAGTTGATCCAGCACAGGCTCTGTCTGAACAGCTGGACCACTCAAAACACCACTCCAGAACCCAGCGAGAAAGAAGAGAGTAAAACAATGATGTTCTATGAGGCTCCTTCCCAAACAGCAGGGGAAGTGCTCTTAATCATGGGCAGCTGACTGCAACCAATTTAAGAGATGGTGCTGACCTTTGTTTCCTGCTGGAAACAATTATCTGCTACCCAGCTCTAGCTTGGTGTTCCTGCTCTAGACTCCTGATTCCTGACCACTGGACTGCTGACAACCCTGCTTGGCTCTTGAATCCTCAGACCAGCTGACTTTACGGAACTTTGGATTGGTTCGATTTCCCTCCTGTGCATCTTCATTGTAAACAGACCCTTTCAGGCAAGACCGCTCTCAGAGGCTTCTGTGTAATTTATGGTCTTGCAGTAGTTGTTATTTGGGAGAGCTCTGGCTTAATTGCTCGCTCACTAGCAATGCTCCTGGAGTGTGGGCAAAGTCTGAGCAAGGACAGTTGGTCCAGGTTGTGCCACATGTAGTATGTACCCGGACTGATCAGCCTTCAATGGAGCAGCTTATCTGGAGCAGCCCACTGATCCAAAGTGTGATGATCTGACGCAGCAGCTGAAATTATGTCACCGTTCAGCCTGACCGCCTCATCACTTTTGCTGCCACCAGGCCTGTGATACAGGGATTTCACCTCCCACTGCTGCTACAGAATGAATAACCTGCAGTTCCACAATTAGATGAATAGTACTTGTACTTAGGTGTGGGTGTTTATACTCATGAATAGACTGAATATAATAAACAAATATAAAGAGTGATTTATTGTTGAACAAAATAACATAACTGCTTTGAATTTTATTTTCAATCCGCCTCTATCATTTTTATCACTTTTCTCTTTGCACATTTATTCTTTCCAGCTTCACTCAAAGCCACACACCCTTCAGCCTTTCCTTAACATATCACATCTCTCACCTGTTGACTCCCTTCTCAACTGACATTTTTCCTAACTGTCTTTCTCTCAACTGTCATTCAGACTTAAAACATCCAGAAGCCCCTCCCCTTTCTGTTTCCTCCCAGAGGACTGACTCCTAAACTACACTACTCTCATTCATCCACATAGCTGTCCATCACACAAAGGTCCTAAGAGAGCCACTTGCTGGCACGTTGGCCACCTTGCTTCTCTCCTTGACCACTTGCTCCACTGCCTCGTCACAATCCCATTTATCCAGACTTATCATGTACACCATGGAGCCATGGCTCCTGGTTGATCCAATATTCCCCTCTGTTCCTGGACCAAGCTCTGCCTCATGTGATCGGCCACCATTCTCCATCCCTGAACCAAGCAGGTGCATATTTCCTAGAGTCTCCCCAACAGCAGGACTATCACTCAGGCTCAGACTGACCTTGACACTTACATCAGTACCACAAAGTTTATCCAGGCTTGGATTTGGCATCTTCTAGCTCCTATGTCTATGATCACCCTGGACAGAACCACCACATGCCTACCTGGTGGTACCATTCCAGGAGGCTCACCAATATTACCCAGGGTGTCCGTACCGATCGCTTCAATGTTATGCTGAGCATAGAGAGGTCTGCCTGAACAGGAACATTGGTACCAGTACACATCTTACACCCCCTCATCATGTCTTTTGCATCCATCAGAGAGTGATCCAGCCTTTGGTTCATTCACTGACTGCCTTCCTGTCTTTGATGAACCATCCTAACAGCTTTGATGTCAAGGCCAAGTACCAAGGCTTTGGTACTGTCAACTTCAAATATCAGGTCATTGGACTGAGAAACCACCTTCGCCACAGTCTCCTAACCACTGGACCAGGAACTGGCCTCAATGTCAGTGTTTTGCCCGTCAGACTGGGAAACTGTCTTTGCAACTCCATGTGCTCCATTGCCGCCAACTGCTGCCCAACGCCTGTCTTCACCTGGGCCTGACCAAGGTACTGTGCACTTGGTACTGGCATCCTCAGATTATTCTTCTGAGAATGAGGAGGAGGATATGTCTGACACATCACCACAGTCTTCATCACCCTTCACCTTTTCTCACATGGAGGAAGTTGGTGAACCTGCTCCCACATCACCAATGGACGATCTCCAATCGATATGCGGAGCTCATGCTTCAGATGGTTGGGTCATTGGACCTAAAGGTCCTGACTACATTGCTGCATCTGGTGTTCTAGCACATAGATGCACAAAACACCGCCCCAGCCATGCTTCCTCTATTACCAACTTTGCTGGAAGTCATAAGCAATTCTGGTTGAAATCCTAATTGATTCTCCCAATAGCCAGGCATCTAGAGAGTCTGTACAAGGTGCAGCAAGAAGGAATCTCCTACCTCTTTACTCATCTGGTACCGAGCTCAATTGTGGTGCAGACCTCACAGTCTAAGTCCTCCTGTAAGTCACAGTCCACCCCACCAGACAGAGAAGGCCATCACCTCAACCTGTTTGGGAGATAATTCTATTCTTCTGTGGCACTGGTGATCTGAATGGCCAACTACCAATCCTACATGGCAAGGTATCAGCAGTTCCTCTAGGAGAAGAGGACATTCTTCAATCCATACTTATTGAATGACCAGAGGAATGTAGCTGTTCATTCCCAGCAAGAAGCACATTGGTTGGCTCCTCAGCGGATCCATGCTTTGCACGATGGGGCGGATGGCTCAGTTGCCCACCTTTTCTGCTTATGTCTTTCCACCACTGTCTTCCCAACCATGAGCCTCCCTACTTACTCGATCACCTAGTCAAGTGGCAGCAAATATGCCCAGATTCCTAGGCATTTACCAACATCCACCAGGGCTACATGATAAGAGGTTGCTCACTCACTTCCATTGGGCTTGTTTTGTTATACCTCTCTTTGGGTCTTCCCACAAGAGGTTGCAACACTGCTCAAAAAGATGCCATCAAACAGTTTCCTCATTGGGCACATCTGTCATGTTTCTTCTTCCAGTATTCCACTGAAGAAGGATGGTTTACTGAGGACTGCCATGGATCTCAGATGAGGTAAACCATTTCATCCCACCCAAAAGGTTTTGAATGGTCATGCTATCCACCATTCTTCCCCTCGTAAAACCTGGAGACTGGTTTGCCTCTTTGGACCTACAAGATGCTTATTTTCACATCCGCCTCTGCCCTCAACACAGAAAATACTTGTGTTTCTTGGTCAGGCAGAAGCTGTACCAGTACAATGTGCTTCCCTTTGGTTTGGTGACTGTCCCCCCGGGTGTTCATGAAAGTGATGGCAGTGGTCACCTCGTATCTCAGAAGCAAAGGGATAAGGATCTTTCTGTACCTCAATGATTGGCTGATTGTTGCTTCAATGGAAGACAAATTGCACAAAGACATAGGCAGAACCCTCTCCCTTCTTGTTGATCTGGGCCTCAAGATTTGCCCAGCCTACCTTCTGCCAGATAGAGCTCAAACCATCTGGTACCTACTTCTTCCATCTGCTTCTTACTTTTTCCATCTGGTACGTACATGTCCCAGCTCAGCTCATCATGAAGTTACTAGGATTGTTCTCTGCTACCATGATGGTCATCCCATGTACACAGCTCTGGTCTCCACCTGGTGCAGCTCTGGTTCCTGTGATACTTGGATGCAAGATGAGACTCCCTCCACAAGTGACTGTGGATTCCATCACAAGTTTGCTTAATACTGTGCTGGTAGCTCTGGCCTATCAACCTCTTTAACCCCTTTCACTCCTTCTCCCTCCAAGCCCGTGACCCTCATGACTTCGGATGTGTCCCACTCTGGATGGGACACCCACTGTACCAACCTTACAGTCCAGGGGCATTCCAGGGTTGAGGACAGAGAGTTGCCATGGAGATGAATCAGTCATGAAAGCCTTCAGGGCATTCGAAAGCTCCATCAAGAGCACAGTTGTTTAGGTACTGTTGGACAACATGACCACCATTTACTACATAAAGAAACAGGAAGGGACTAGATCTTCCACAATGGATGCTCTCTGCATGTCCCTGGGCAAGACAATCTCCTAGTGGAGTCACTCAACCAGACAGTTGTGGAAGCACATGAATGGTCCCAGTCCTGAAATACCTTCAACGTGATTGTACATTGATGGGACTGTCCATTGATAGATGTGTTCACCTCCAGACAGAACTGCAAATGCAAACTCTTCTGCAGTGGGGGGGATGCAGGCATAACTCTCTAGAGGATGCCTTTCTCCTGTGGTGGGTGGGCTCATTGCTCTACTTCTTCCCACTTAATCCCGTCTGATCACAAGGATGGTGATGAAGGAGGACATGTCCAACCGGGTCCTTGTAGCCCATGGCATCCCAGGCAACCTTGGTTTGCAACATTCCTGCAGATGTCTTGCCATGACTACCTCTGGCTTCCATACCCACCCTCTGTCACCCACTCTTGTGCAGGGCAAGATGAGGAATCCAGATCTCAGCCCCCTTCACCTGCTGGATTGGTGGCTTCACAGGCGCTAGAGGCACACATCTGTTCTGCAGGCTGCATGTAACCTGGCAGTCCTACACCCTCAAATGGCAGTGCTTTTGCTCTTTTGCCCAGGCCACAGGACTCCTGGCATTGCCAACCAATGAGACGTCAGTGATTATTCTTCTGTTGTACTTAAAAGAGATGTGTCTCTCCCTTTCTTCTTTATGAGTCTATCTGGCAGCGGTAGTGGCACACCAACCAACTAACCATCCTGCCTTGCCATTATTCAGGACCATTAAAAGTTTCCTATGTGGTTTATCAAACCTCTGTCTGCCTGTTAAGGACTGGTTCCACCTTGGTCCCTATCTCTCATTCTATCTTCACTGATGCAGAAGCCTTTTTTGCTGATGGCTACCACAGATGTCCAACTCCTCACATTCAGGAGGAGTCTTTTTGGTAGCTATAATTTCTGCTAAGCATGCTGGAGAACTCTGTGCTTGGACCAGCCCTATATGACTTTTCACAGGGAGAAGTTGGTGCTGTACTTTGACCCAGTATTCCAACCTAAGGTGGTCTCCCCATTCCACCTTAATCAAGACATTGTGCTATTGGCCTTCCATCAGGACCCTTCATCCCAACTGGAAAGGGCTTTGCATTCTTTGAACATTTGGCAGGGCTTGGCCTACTACACTTACTCTACCACTCCTTTCAGGAAGTCTCTTAGACTGTTCATCTGCTGCAGGGGATGGAAAGCCAGTTGCCCTGTCTCCTCACAGCAACTGTCTAAATGGGTCATTGAACTGATAAATGTCACTTATCAGCTGGCCAAGAAACCTCAATCATTAGACCTCAGGTCCCACTTGACCCGTTCAGTCTCCATGTCCCAAGCATGGCTATGTGGCATTTCCCTGCCAGAAGTATGCAAAGCAGCTACTTGGGCTCAGACATCCACCTTCATCTAGCACTACTGAATAGACTGCACAGTTCAGACTGATGCAACATTTGGAAAGGCTGTGCTGTCATCTATCCTTGATTGACCTGCCCCATCTCCTGTGGTAAGCTTGCTAAATCACCTAGCTGTGTGAGGCACTGGGACCATGACAAAGAAGGACAGATTGCTTACCTGTAACTAGTTCTTCAAGTAATCATCTGTGCCCTAACACAACCCTCCTTCCTCCCCACTATTTCTGAAGGTCTGGTCTACTCATGTCAGATGACAGAACTGAGAGGGAATACCCATATATTCTGGTGTATAAGACTGCTTTTTAACACTTGAAAATCTCCTCAAAAGTGGGGAGTCGTTTTATAGGCCCAGCAGATCTTTTCCGCTGCTGTGAGAATAACTGCCTTGTCTTTGAAGTGTTAAATTGCCTGGGCAGTTTTCCCAGCAGATCCTTCCCCCTGCTGTGAGAATGACTGCTTTGCCTTTGAAGTGTTAAATTGCCCTCGATTTAGCTCAGGAGAGAAGGAAAACAGTTCATTAAAATGATGTTAGCCTAAAATTAAAATTTCTGGATTCAAACTTATCATTTTGCATCAAGTTTTGTCTATCGTGAAATTCTCTTATCTGAGTGAAAGCTTCTGGCAGAGTTAAATCATTCTTTTATTGCAAGGTATTTATTATGGGATTGTATTTTGGTAAACTTGCCAGGAAGATTCCCATTTGCATAGCTTTGGGGGATTTCCTCTCCAGGAGTTTGCAAGTGGCCCTAAAATTAATGTGCTCATTCAAAAATTTGGGATTTGTTAGCTTCATATTAACCAACTTAATTATTAATGCAACCTTACTTTCCAAAGATTGAACACCACAGAGATTTTTCAAAGTATTCCATGCTTTTTTAGCTGTTCTCAGTCCTTTAATTTCACAGACTATTCCATCATCTACAGCCACTGAGCTGGCTGGCTGGATGCAGGGGGGGACTCTATATTTTAACTTAAAAATTGGGGGCCATCTTATACTCCCTGTCGTCTTATACACCGGAATATACGGTAGCTCTTGGTGCTCTTTATGAGGAGGTGGGATTCCTGACAAATGCTACTCAGCTCTGGAATGTTCTGGGAATGGATCTGCACAAGCGCAAGATGCAATTGTGTGAGGGCACAGAACCACTTGAAGAACTACAATTACAGATAAGCAACATGTCCTTTTTATAATAATGGTGAATTTTTATAGGTTAAATCCTGTCTAAATTTAGCTATGTTAGCATGGGGAATTCTGTGCCTTGCTGTTTCATGGCTCTGTTCTTCCATGTGGCCCTGTCACCACCTCTAGTTGATGCTTTGTTGTTGATGTGTTACTTCAAGCCATTTCCAACTTATAGCAACCCTAAAGTGACCCTATCACAGAGTTTTCTTGGCAAGAGTTCTTCATAAGAGGTTTGCCTTTGTCATCTTCTGAGAGAGTGTGACTTGCTCAAGGTCACCCAGTGAGTTTCCATGGCCAAATGGGGATTGGAACCCTGGTCTAGAGACTCATAGTCCAATGCTCAAACCACTATACCATGCTGGCTCTCCAAGTTGATGCTATTTCCTAAAATTTCTTTGAAAATAAGGCATATGGGGAATGTGCAATTTTAAAAAAGAATTAAAGCCTCTCAGAGAGACTATTTTACTTCCAACCGAGGGACATGTTCTTTTTTGCCCCAAATGCCATTTTTGCTACCAGTGGCACAGAGGCAAATTCAGAGGCAAGGCAGTGGCAGGGTTTGGCTCCTGGGCGCTGTGGGACAGTGTCTATCCTTGGAAGTGCCCTGTCTCTTTGCTTAGAAAACCTGCAAATCCCTGGTTGCAATGTCTTGATAGTTCAATTTCTGTTAACAGAAAAATAAATTATTTTAAGGAATTTTTAAAATATGTAACATTAAATATGCAACACTAAATAAATTCTTTCTTTAATATCATTTTACATCCCACAATTCCTCCTTAAAGTGATCAGAGTGACAGACATGAAAATTAGCAAAACAGCAAAAACAAGCAATAGCAATGATAAAAATACAGAGAAACCAAAATATCTAGGAGTATTCACAAGCCTGATTTTAAATGAACATTATTACAGAAAAGGCCTTCTTGCCCTTGTCACTTTATGAGTACCTGTACAGGCACGTATCAGTTCACAAAGCCTCTGGCAGTGAAGTTCCTTTTTACGAAATCTTTTTATGCCAACCCAGCCTCCCCCTTTCTTTTCTTACTCTCTGTAGCTGGAAGGTTTTTTCCCCCAACATCAGTATTGGGGTGATGGTGGAAGAGGGCTGGAGAAACACAGAGTTTTGGTGTCTGCAGTAAAGAATGCAAGAAAGCTAGAGCTAGGAAAGAGTAGATTTGACTCTAGCCAATCTCACTATAGCAATATGTACCTCCTTACATGAGGCAAAGTAAACAGAAGCTGCCAACAGAAAAGCCTGCCTCACCAGCTACCCACAGCATGTTTAAAAAGCATAATCTATTAGTGTGGCCACTAAAATGGATTTCATAAGAAAAGTGGGGGCTGATGAAAGAAAAAGTCAGCCCTGGATGGATTTTGGGAGAAGCCATCAAGTAGTCTCTAGAAGGTTCAAAATGTTTTTGTTTACTTATTCAAGGTTTATCTGACCTGATTGTTTCATTTCACAGGTGCATATTGTTAATTTGTCTTTCAATGAATTTTAAATGGTTTCGACTCTATAGATTGTTTTAAAATGAGTGTGTTAAAATAAAAGAAATACTTTACATACTGTTTTTGTACATTTTTAATCTGTATTAGTTTTAATAATTTGTATGTCATTTTGAGACCCAGTATTGGGGAAAAGACAGGCTATAAAAGAATAAGATGAATAAATAAAGATTCCTTCCTTGTTATTTCTGCCCCTGGATCAGATTTTCTGTTAAAGAAGTAACACCCAGGAGAATGTCTAGGTCATTAACTGCAGTATACCTGTATTTATTATTATTTTATTTTAAATGATTTTGAACTTGAGACCTCTCTTCCTACATGCTGTCCCTGTAAAAGGTTTTCTTGAGATTTGGGGATTCTCTGGAATCTAGTAACCCATTCTATATGGAGGGCAGCTTCAGCAGGAAGGGGAATTACCCAAAATTGTCCAGAGACATTTTGGGCATGAAAAACTATGCTTCAGGAAGGTGCCTCTACCTGCTCTGTGCAATTCCCACTTGTGGTCAGTGTCCTTCCCTGGTGGCCCAGGGATTAAATGCCATTACTGCAGCCACAACATTGTGAGTTCAATTGTGCAGGACTCCAAGGTTGACCCAGACTTCCATCCTTATGAGGTCGGTAAAATGAGTACCCAGCTTTAGATTTTTCTTGGTTTTTTTCCGGGCTGTGAGGCCGTGTTCTGGAATAATTTCAGACTATTCAAACTATTCCAGAACATGGCCTCACAGCCTGGAAAAGACCCCAAGAAAAATCAATCGATGCCGGCTGTGAAAGCCTTCGACTTCACAGTACCCAGCTTGTTGGGGGCAATTATCTAACACCTTGTAAACCGCTTAGAGAGTGCTTAGCACTATAAAGCAGTATAAAATGCCGGTGCTGTTGCTACTGCTTCCCTTCACCCCCATTCCATCTTAGAATATTGAAAAAAGATCCTCAGTCATATGCATAGAGAAGAGGGTGAGAGAGAATGGGGTTGTTCCTTTCTGGGATTTTCCACCCATTCATTGATCCAATCCTCCAAAATCCAATTCTCCTTTTCAGATTGAAATTTTAGAGAAGTTTACTCATACATGTTGGCTTAGTTTTAAGTGTAATCGGTAGGAATGTAATCCATACTCTAAATCCAAAACAGGAGGTATGCGGGAAGTATCTGGTTCCATTTCACTGATGATTGTGTGTGTTCTTAATTCTAATGAATTACTTGCAACAAGTGAAGCAAGCTGCTCTATTGTGATTGTCCAAAATATAATATTGTGATTATATGAAATAGATCTGTTTAATGTAGATGTATTCTATCTTGTCTTTTGCCTTAGTTCTGGTGAATACCACTTCTTTGAAAATATGGAGCTATCTTAAAGAGTGCCAAGACAGACATTAAATTGCAAATGTATTTGGATTAAATTATGCTGATTTCTAAAAATCCAAATACCATCAGTGAGGTACGGTAGGAAGTGGATGATTATATGAATCAAAGCAGATGTAGTTATAGCTCTTCCTGCTGCTTTGGTCCTGAGGGTTATCCCTCCTCTGAAGCTGGTATTCACTTTTGTGGTATTTATTTGACTCTCCAGTTCTTCCTTGAAGTCCCTATGCTCTAATCCCATTTTTCTGGCTATCGTGTTCTAGGTAATACCTATAGGTATAAAAAAAATGGACAAAGGCAAACGGGGAAGGAATCTCTGTGTATGTGCCTTCAATTCACCTGTTGACTTATGGTGACCCCATGGATTTCATAGGGTTTTCTTAGGCAAGGAATATTCAGAAGTGGTTCTGTCAGTTACTTCCTCTGAAGTATAGCCTCTAGCACCCTGGTATTCATTGGCAGTCTCCCATCCAAGTACTAATCTAGTGGAACTTAAACTGAATTACATTAACTGAATTACTTTAGCATAGGTTTTCATGGATTTCAATCCACTTCTTCAAATGCATTGACAGAGTACGATCTTCAAGGCACAGGTATTTAAGCATAGTTGCACAGTTGGGGTGGTGGAATAAAAAAAAAAAAAGGATACAGATAGTCACAATTGTGACACTGGTTGTAAGCCTTAAAAGGGATGTGCATGATGATTTGGGTCTGTCAAGCAGCTGTTTGGCCTGTTAGTTGTCTCTGAGGTGTCAAAGCAATCCATTCTGCTTACCAGAACATTAGTGCTATAGAAGTAAGAGATTTTTCAGAGGAAGTGTGTGTGTGTGTGTGTGTGTATGATGTATGCAACTATGATGAAAAGCAGCATATTTATATCTGTAGTGTGCCAAGAAACCTCTGCTATAGACTGGAATTTGTGAATATACAGGTGTTTCTGTGACAGAGTACATTATACACCAGTGCATGGAGAGGAAATGTGGTTGAATAATTCTTCCACCTTTGTACTTCCACATTAATTTTAGAGCAGGAATCTCAGTATTGTGATGTACAAACTTACCTTGTATCCCCCCCTCCCCGAACATCATGTAGCTCATCTTGGAGGAAATTTGCAAATCTTCTCTATCGAAGCCTGAAAACAGGAGGCACTTATCACTTCTATTTCTTCTGTCTCTACTTCTTGTAATGTACTTTCAAGTGATTTCTGATTATTTTTCTTGGCAAGATTTGTTCAAGGAGGGGGTAGGGTTACCACTGCCCTCCTCTGAGGCTGAGACTTGCCCAAGGCCATCCAGTGGGTATCCATGGTTGAGCAGAGATTCGAACCCTGGTCTCCCAGAGTCTTGGCCCACCACTCAAACCACTACATCATGCTGGCTGTCTTGTCCTTACTTATGTGGGTTCAAATGTTGCTGCAAGGTTTGAATAGAGCTTCTATTCACAATTGGTATAATGGCAGTAGGATGCTTTGTGTGATTAGAGATCCTGTTCTGTCAGGATCACTGGCTGAGCGGAGAACCTCTGTTTCAGACTTCCCTCCTCAGAGAAAAACAGGAGGATATAGATAAAATATATAAATGAAACGGGGAGGCTGGTCTGAACACACACAAGCATGAGGCTAGTATGCAGAGGCCTGTCCCTATCCCTACTTTTTAGGGACCTCAGAGTACCTCAGAATCTGTGAATAGTACTTGAGAGTGGTAGGGACTGGTTTTAGAAGCATCTTTTGTGAGGAAAGTTTACAGGTGTATTAATTTAAAAGTAAAGGGAACATAATTGAGGTTTATAAAATTAAGTATGGTATAAAGAAATTGTAGAGAGTTTCCTCCAATCTCAAAATACTAGAACTTGGAAATGCAAATAGGGTCACCCAACAAAATTCACTGACAGGAAACAGGGCCCTTTCACACAACACAGTTATAACACTAGGGATTCCACTTTAATTGACATACTGTAGTTCCATTCTATAAATTCTTGGGGTTTGCTATTTAGGGAGGGAGCTCTAGTGCCTCACCAAACTACAAAACGCAGGAACCCGCAGGACATTGCCATGCCAGTTAAAGTGGAATCAAAGGGCTTTAATTGTGTAGTGTGAAAGAAAGTATTTCTTCATACATCAGACAATAATTTGGATAGTACTCACTGTCACAAGATGTGGTGACAGCCATTAGTTCAAACGGCTTGAAAAGTGACAACTGACAACTACTAGCTATCAGTACCTGAAATCTTTAGGTTCAGTTTCAGCATGCTTCTCAGTTGCAGTTGCTGGGAGCATCAGAAAAGGGCTGTGGTCCATTTGTAGGCTTCCTCTAGCGGAGGTCTGTGGGAGACTGGATGCTAGACTAGATGGGACCTTGTTACAATCTAATATGGCTCTTCTTAAGATGCAGTAGTTGTCTCTCTGTTTTCCACACTGCTTGTGTTGTAAATTTATAAATAAAACTAAAATATCATTTATGCTTAATAATATGCAACTTCTTATTGAAAACTTTAAAACGAAAGATTTTCTTATTTTCATTCACAAGATTTTCGTTCACAAGTGGAAAATGGAAGACTATGTGCATCTGTATAGAATATAATGTGAAGACAGCTGAATAGAGTAGTAGACAAAAGAAAATGGGGGGCGGGGAATACATCCATTTGAAATCCGGAGACCTTTACAATGCTTCAAGTAAGTAAAAGCAGATGTTGTAAAGTTTAGAAAATCAAGACATTATTTTCCTGTTTCCATTGAATTTTTCTAAACACATTATAAATAAGCTTTGAAGTAATACAAAATACTCTGTTTGTTTTGCTGATAGCATCTTTCTGTAAAAAACTTTATCAATGCTTGTTTAAGTTATAGACTAAATGATACCTTAGTCAGCGGTTAAACAATTAACTTTATCCCTTAACAAATACAATGCAGAAAGTCTGGCAAAGTCTTTGATACTAACTTGCAAAAGCCTATTGGAATGGTTTTGAATTTAACTTTAAGGAGCCAGACGATTTTGCCTACTTTAATATGCAAAAGTTATGCTGATTTATAATTGCCTCAAAATACCATGACTCCCTTTGCAGTTTTAAAATAGGTTCTCCCTCCTTTGCCAAACACATATACAAAACATTTAGGGTTGTTTACTTGCTTGCAGTCTTTTTGAGGCTATTTTTTTCTTGCTTTGCCCAAGAGCAAAGGCGTGAAAAAGTTTCCCAGTAGAGGAAGGACAGGTGAAGAGCACTGATGCTTAGACATTTCTCCACTGTACACTTTTCAGCTAAAAGCTGCCCACTCATTTATTTTTGTCCCAACCACTTCAACTCCTGTATCTTTGAGAAGGAAAATTGCTAGCAGGGAAAGAGTTAAGAGTCTCTTCCTCCACTCTACTGTAGTCTCCAGTGGTGCTTTTCTTCTTTTTTTAAAAAAAGTGCACAGCAGGGGAAGGAAAGTTACACTGAATTCTATTACAGAAGTTTTGGCCTCAATAAACAAACAAATATCCTCTTAGCATAGAGTCCCACTAATAAAATCCTCCCATTCTGATTAAATAGCTAAAAGCTTTAGCTGATTCATCTACTGATTAAATGAATTAAAGACTGCTGTCTTATGTCTTCCCATTTTTCTGGGTGGCATGGCACCAGCACTTTGCTTTTTCTAAGATGCAACCTTTGGTTGCATCATTACTTCCTAAGGTCCACAGTTCCTAAGTCAAGGAACCATAAACATTATGTTGCCACTGTGGAAGAGTATATCCTATAAGGAAAACTGAAATGTGACTGGTGAAATGAATATTTCTTGCTAAGAATATCACTGTTGTCTAGACATTTTGTGATATGCTTTTCATTAGTAAAAATCTGGGTCTCATCAAAAAATAAGATAAATTTACAAAAACAAAAACAAAACAACCCACACATGCAGTAACTTGCCCACCCATTCCTTTTTGTTCATTTCCAAGCAAAGAAAAAATTGACTGCATGTCTTTAAATAATCTTAAATTCTCCCTTTCCAGAATTCTAATTTAGAATTCATTAGTAATGGGATATATTCTTAATTTGGGGACCTTATTCATGTGTTAAGATAGTTTCCAATAGCATGACATGATTCTATAAATCTTCTGTTACATGGAGGAGTGAAAAGTACTTTTCAAGTTACCAATTGCTACACTGGTTTGTAGAATAATGTTGTTGTGCCATTATTGTCCCCCCAATAATGTTGTGTGGATCTGTACTTGGTAATATTCTTATGAGCTTCTGACTCTATTTCTCAATCTAAAACTGATGTTATGTGCCCCTCCAGTTCATAACAGATGGCCAGTCATAAGGGGAGCATGAACCGAACGGCTACAGTGGAGCAGAATTTGCAGCTGTATATGAAAACGTGTTTTATGGATTGTTTGCATATTTGCTACTGAGGAGACTTGCTAAATTAATTATTTTCATTATGAAAAAAAATAAAGTGTCAGTAAACATTACAGTGTTTTGGGAAGGGAGCCTGACATCTGCTCTGTGAAGAGCTGCCCAGGGAGTATACTGCAATAATATCAGCTTTGCAGTCTGCAGTACTTTTGGCACAACATTTCATATTTGACAGCGCAAATTAAGTGTATCGTATCATATTCAATAGCCACCATTACTTCTCAGATCTAGTAGTGAGCCAAAAATATTTCATGGTAGCTTGCAAAAAATATATGCTAATAAATTAGAATAATTTCATTTAGAAGAGGGATGCTGAACTCTGAAAGAGTAGTTAGCACTTCTCACATTTTTACTTGGTCACACCCAGAATGTGTGAACACCCACTCCTGCGTTGCCTCCAGCTGTTATGCGAGTCCCTTCCCAGATGTGTACATTCCCTCTGATGTCACTGGAGATACTTGGATCGGAAAGTAGTAAACACAAGCAAATCCAAATTTAACTGCAGAAGCACAAGGAAACATACAGCTAGCTTTCTAAACTGTTGTGATTGCTATAGATTTTCCTTGGGTTTTTTTCTGGACTGTGAGGCCATGTTTTGGAATAGTTTATTTCTGATGTTTCACCTGCATCTGTGGCTGGCATCTTCAGAGAATGGTTGGGTAGGTGTGTGTGCGGAGTTTATATGCTGTGAGCCCCTGTTGGGAAGAGTATGTAAATTTGTGTAATTGAATGGTTAGTTTCTGGGTATTGTGTCTGTTTGGCTAATGGTTGGTTGACGGGCCATTTTTCCCAGTGGAGAGACGCCGTAGGATCCTCAGATCACTTGGTTAGCTCCACCCACTCACTCCTGGTAGGCAGGTAACAAAAGGTCTTTTTGTAGGCCCCTTCCTCTGATGTCATCCAGGGGGAGCGACCCACCTCTGGCCAGTTGTTTCCTGCCTACCACTCCTGGAGGTCGCTTTTTCTCTTGCTCTCGGTGGCCACCGAGAGTCAAGTTCTTCTTGACTTCCTTTGCCAAGTCCATCATGGCCACGTTCTTTGTTCTCAACAAACGTGGCCATGATGGACTTGGCGAAGGAAGTCAAGAAGAACAAAAGCAAGTTTAAGGGACCCAAAAAGGGGGACAAGCCCCCCTCTATCGTGCCTGAACTCTTGGTGGGACAGGAGGACAAGCCCTTCGATCCCATCCTTGATCCTGCCCTGCCCGCACCCCAGTCGTTGGATCTGGGACACGAGCAGGAAGCAGCAGCAATGGAAGCCCTCCTGGAGGAGGAGGCGGGGACCGTCTCCCAAGCAGAGGAGAACGGCCACGCTGTGGAGGCTGATTCTGACAGGGAAGAGCCCGTGAGTAATACTGGGCCCTGATCCCAATCCCCCAGGATAAAACCAACACGCCGGGGTTGGCGGCCTGGGTCAAGGATTTAGTGGCGGAGGCACTGGGGGTGCTGGCCATGGGTCTCACACAACCCGTCCTTCTTGGATACTCCGGTCTCTGGCAGGGGGGGTCTGTCGCACATCGTGGGAAGTTTCCCGATCGCCCCCCCCCAGGGCTGGCTGGGCTGGCCTTCCGCCCTAGCCCACCCCATACCCTCTGTGGAGTCAGCTGCCCAGGGGTTTTTGCCCTTGCCCCTTGCCATGACGCCCCCACCGGGGGAAGGCTCATCACGCCACAACCTTTCCTCCCCGCTGCTTCAGACCGCGATCCTGGCCCTCTCCTTCCTCCCCTTCCAGCCTGCCCACATCAGCCAGCTGTGACAGACATTCCTCCCTCCTGATACTCACAAGCTCCCTGCCAACCCGCCGGCGCCGCAGCAGACTGTTAAGCCTTCCAAGCGCCCGGCCAGTTCAAAAAGCCGTGTAAGGCGGCAGTTCAGAGCGGAGCCCCTAAACGCGTACGCATGATTGCCGTGCGGCTCTCTGGGAAGGGGGACAGACTCCGCAGGGGAGGCAGAGCGGCTGCTAAGTCCTGGTGTGGAAATGAGGATCTGGAGCCAAAGGAGGGCACAAGCACGTCTGGGCAGGTGTCCATGAGCACCCTGCCAGCAAAAAAGAGAAGGAGACCCTCTAGGGAGAAGGAGGAGGAGAGTTGGGGGGAGGATGAAGAGGAGACTGGCTGAGCCTCTGGCTCTGAAACAGGGACTGTGCCCAAGCGCATCGAGGCTGCTGAGGAAGTGGAGGACAAGCAATCCCAGGATTTCTCAACTGAGGAAGGGAAGATCTCGGGAGAGGAGGATCTCCCTGGGGACGCTGCCTCTATTCAGGAGGAGGACGAGTTCTCTGCAGAAGAGGGAGTGGGTGCAGAGCCCTCCCGCTCCTCTGCTCGTCTCTTTAAAATAGAGGACCTTCCCACTCTGTTTACAAAGACAGTGAAGACTATGGGTTTATCCCTGTTACAGGACCAAGACCAACAGCTTGATCCTGATCTTCCAAAGATGTCCTCAGAATTTTTTCCAGCATCAACACCAGCAGCCATGGAGATGCCTGTTCCTGCTAACATTATGCAAGTACTACAGGATGAATGGTCTGCTCCAGCTGCTAATAAGTCTCAACCTTGCATTAGTCAAGAAGCTGTATGCCTTACCTAAGAAGGTCATGTCCAAGTTTCCAAGTCCCTCTTATCGACGCACCAGTCTCAGCGTTGGTCTCATCTGTGGTGTTTTGTCAAGATGGGGAGGACACACTTAAAGTCCCTGGGGATAGACAAAAGACGCTGAGCTCAAAAGAGCACAGAAAGCACTGTCACTGGCAATAAGAGCTTCTATCACAGCTACGATGGTCGCCAGAGCCTCTCTACAGTGGTCCAGAGACTTGCTAAATGATACTCCCAGGCCGACCACCAAGTTTCGGCAGGGTCTCAATAAGATTTTGCGTGCCTCTGCTTTCCTTGTGGATAGTTCTGGACGCAGTCCAATTTTCGGCAAGGGCCCAGGCAGCAACAGTAGCTGCAAGATATCTTCTATGGCTCAAGAGTTGGAAAGCGGATTTCAAATCCAAGCAGAACTTGGTCTTCTCTCCCTACTTAGGGGAGAAATTGTTTGGCGAATCTCTGGAACCAGTCCTTGTAGAAGGGAAAGACAAAAAGAAGGCCCTCATCTCATCCAAAAGGAGAGAGAATAGGAGATCAACTAGGGGTTATCATTCCTTTCATCCCTACCGCTCCCAGTCTAATTCCACCGTCTCCACCAATTTCCAGCAGCGAGACAACAGGAATTTCAGACAATGGTGGGGAGACAATAAAACTCATCACAGAAACCAGCCGGGATCGTCGGGCAGAGCCTACCAGTCGTCCAGCACTAAGTCGCAACCCAAAAATCAACAGGCGTGACTCGGAGTCTTCGGTCGGGGGCAGGCTCCAGAAATGCATCAGAACTTGGGAAAGCTCAACCACAGACATGTGGGTGTTACAAACTTTGCTGCAAGGATACTGCATAGAGTTTTCCCATCTGCCCCCTCGACGATTTATCCCTACACCGCGCTCCAGGGACAGGGACAGACACCATCCGATGTTGGAAGCAATTTATCATCTGCTTTCCTTGGGTGCCATAGAGGAATTTCCGAGTGTCCATAGGACCCACGGCTGCTACTCCAACATTTTTCTGGTTCCCAAGAAGAACAGTTCCTGGAGAGCCATTCTAAACCTAAGAAACCTCAATAAGTTTGTGCGTTAACGCAGGTTTCGGATGGAAACCTTGCGTCACATCTTGGAAGCACTACGCCACGGGGACTTCTTGGCCTCCTTGGATCTGCAGGATGCCTATCTCCACATGCCCATCCTTCCTGCACACTGTCATTTCCTGCGGTTTGCCTACGACAAGTGGCATTTCCAGTACAAGGCTCTTCCTTTCGGCCTGTCCTCAGCACCAAGAGTCTTCACAAAGATCATGGTGGCTTTGGTCGCCTGTTGGAGAAGGAGGGGCCTTCACTTCTACCCGTATCTGGACGACCTCCTGATTAGCTTGTCATCGGAGACACAAGCCAGAGAGGATGTCCAACAGGTCTTCAGCTCACTACAGGAACACAGATTTCTCGTGAATCTGGAGAAGAGCTCTCTCGTACTGAGCACAAGGATCCAGCACCTGGGGGCAATTCTGAACAGCACAGGCAAAATCTCCCTACCACAGGAAAGGGTGCTGACACTAAGGCAGACTCTCCTCTGTGTCTTGAGAGCCCCAAAATCGGATATAATGTTGCTAGCACAGCTTCAGGGCCTGATGATAGCAGCCATAAAAAGTGTTGCATGGGCCCGGTTTCATGCGAGGCCCCTACAGTGGCTGCTTCTTCCTTGGCAACACGAGATATCTCTCCAGAGGCACAAGAAGATTGTTGTACCACAGGACGTGAAACGGTCCCTGCGATGGTGGATGTCCAGCGCAGTGCTTCAGGGCCGCCACACATGGCTCCCACAAAGGATTCAGATTACCATGGATGCCAGCCTGCAAGGCTGGGGGGTGCACTGTGCGGAGGCCATAGCGCAGGGAAGATGGACGCAGGAGGAGTCCCGGCACAGCATCAATTGGTTGGAACTGCGGGCAGTGCGCCTGGCTCTATGGAGCTTCAGGAATCAAGTATGCAACAAGGCGGTTCTTGTCAGAATGGACAACACCATGACAAAGGCCCACATAAATCGCCAAGGTGGAATGTGTTCCCAGCTCCTGATGAAGGAGACCACGCTGCTATTCAGTTGGGCCGAGAGAAATCTACTCTCCCTAGAGGCGGAACATTTACAGGGATCCCTCAGTTCCAAAGCAGATTGGCTCAGCAGAACGGACATAGACCAGGGAGAGTGGAGTCTGCACCCGGAGGTCTTCGACCGCATCTGTCAGGAGCTAGGCCTTCCCTCCGTAGACCTGTTCGTGTCCCTGGCAAACACCAATCTCCCTCGCTTCTTATCAAGATTCTGGACGGAGGGGGCTGAGGGGATGGACGCCCTCACATTCCCCTGGCCTCCCGGTCTGCTTTATGCCTTTCCACCCATGTCGCTGATTGCCAGAGTACTCAGGCGAATATGGATGATGGAGGCAGAGGTCATCCTAGTAGCTCCAGCGTGGCCCAGGAGGGCGTGGTACTCGGAGATCTTATCCATGAAAGTGGCAGAGATTACTCTTCCGACTCATTCAGATCTTCTCTCACAGGACAGGGTTCATCATCCAGATCCAGATTGGCTATAACTCCACACCTGGAGATTGAGAGGGAGATGCTGATGTCCAAGGGATATCCTTGAGAGGTGGTGGAGACGATTCTCTCAGCCAGAAGGGAGTCTACTCAAAGGATTTATGAATACAGTTTCAGAGTATTTCGCAGGTGGTGCAGAAGAAAGAGGTTTAACGAATTGGACATTACAGTTCCGATGTTGTTAGCTTTCCTTCAGGACGGTGTCGCACGAGGCTTGCAACCCAACACCATTAAAAGGCAGGTTGCGGCCATAGTATTCATTTTGCCCCCGGACGAGGCGCCAGAAATATCAATGCATTCAGATGTACGTAGGTTCATTCGAGGGCTCTCAAATTTAGCCCCTCCTACAGTTCACAGATTCCCGTCTTGGGATCTTCACACTGTTTTAAAAGCCTTGACTGTCCTGCCTTTTGAGCCGTTCAGACAGGCTTCCCTTAAGCACATGTCCTGGAAGGTCCTTTTCCTTGTGGCCATCACTTCAGCTAGAAGAGTCTCAGAATTGGGCGCCCTTTCTGTGCGGAAGGACCTTTGTATCATCAGACCGGACTCGGTCATACTGCGCACCCGTCCTGACTTCAGACCTAAAGTGAACTCTTCTTTCCATACATCACAGGATATTATTCTGCCTTCTTTTTGCCCTAATCCTTCTAAGGAGTTGGAGCATATCTGGCATACCCTGGATGTTCGTAGGGCAATTCACATCTACTTGAAAAGGACTAGCTCTTTCAGAGTTTCGGAATCACTGTTTATTTCTGTCCATCAGAGATATCTGGGTCGCAAGGTCATCATCCTCCATGTTAAGCAGATGGATCTGGGCTTGTATTGCCACATGCTACGAGTCCTTGAACATCCCGGTTCCGGAGGGTATCCTGATGCATTCGACCAGAAGCGCGCGACCTCAACTGCCTGGGACAGAGATGCTACGCTAGAAGAGATTTGAAGGTGGCTACATGGAAGTCCTCATCTACATTTCTCTGTCACTATAGACTAGACAAGCTGCAATCAGCAGAGGCTGCCTTTGGTAGAAGAGTGTTGCAGCAGATTGTCAGTGTTTGAGGGCGTTTTTGTCCCAAGTTAGAATTAATTTTCTGGTGCCAGCTCCCACCCGGGAGATTGTATATATTTGTGGGTTTTTGTAGATCCCAGTGATCTAGAGGATCCTCTGGTGTCTCTCCACTGGCAAAAGGAACGTTGGTCTTACCTGTGATATGTCCTTTTCCAGGGGAGAGACAAGGAGGATCCTCCCCACCCTTTTTCTTCTGGCTGGCACTGTTGCTTTGCTTGCATTTGTAGATTTTGATTTTGATTTTTACCTCGCCCCTTTTTTGGATGAGATGCAGAGGACTTGAGGGTTACAGATATTTTTTCCTTTATGTTTAACTTTATGTTTCTGTTGGTAGCAATCCTTTTATCCCTCAGGAGCACACGTGGAGGCTGGGAAAGAAACTGGCCAGAGGTGGGTCGCTCCCCCTGGATGACATCAGAGGAAGGGGCCTACACAAAGACCTTTTGTTACCTGCCTACCAGGAGTGAGTGGGTGGAGCCAACCCAGTGATCTAGAGGATCCTCCTTGTCTCTCCCCTGGAAAAGGACGTTTCACAGGTAAGACCAACGTTCCTATCTGCTGGGAATCCCCCTGTCCCTGGGTGGAACTCTTTTGTAAGTGTTGAGTTTCGATTCTATTGTATTTCAAAACTGGGAGCCAGATTTTGTTTACTTTTAAGGTTTCTTCTTTCCTGTTGAAGTTGTCCAGGTGTTTGTGGATTTCAATAGCTTCTCTGTGCATTCTGCCATGATAGTTGTTGGCCTGGTCTAGAATTTCTGTGTTTTCAAATAGCATTTTGTGTCCAGGTTGGTTTATAACATGCTCTGCTACTGCTGATTTTTCTGGCTGGGCCCAGTCCAGAGCATATAAACTCCACACACACACCTACCCAACCATTCTCTGAAGATGCCAGCCACAGATGCAGGCGAAATGTCAGAAAGAAACTATTCCAGAACACGACCTCAGAGCCTGGAAAAAACCAAGGAAAATCTATGGATGCCGACCAGGAAAGCCTTCGACTTCATGTTGTGATTGCAGTGATAGATGCTATGCAAAGTATGATTTATTAAAAATAAAAAAATTAGCGTAAGAGATGTATTCCTAAACATCTACATTTTAAAATATTTCCTTTCCAAGGCTTATTTGGCCCCCTTTCTCATTATATACTAGAACATATATAGCGTGGCAGGGGGTTGGACTGGATGGCTATGATATGAAGATACTAATGACTTAAACTGAGTCAGAAAATTGGTCTGTCTGTGCCCAGTATGGTTTTCTTTGAATGGTACCAGCATCCATGGTCTCAAGGTATTTTCCTGCTATCAGATTTCTTGTAACTGGAGGTGCTGAGGATGAAACAAACTGAGAGACGTTCTGCACATAAAGTACGGTATGTTCTCTACTGTTTCGCCTTAGCTCTTTCCCAAGGAAGGAGGGCAAAAAGGTAAGGATATAAGTCAGCACACATTAGCTTTGTAGAAGAATATTGCAAAATTTAAGCAAGAGCCAAAGGGTTACTCTGGGCAAGCCAATGAGTTACAAAAGCCTAACGCCTTTTTAAACTTCATTTGACCAGTTATCTCCCCATGCTATCACCAGAGCTTGGAAATATTCTTTTTGTTTTTTAGTACAACACCCAGAATCCCCATTCTACAATTTGTAGTCTAACAAAGTAAGTTTCTGAAGCTCTAGCCATCACACACTGCTTTTCACACTTCTCTGTGCAAGCATAACTATCTCACTCATGGTTTTTACGTCCCTTGTTGTCAGTTGTGTAGTGCCTAAATCCCACATTAGAATGAGTATGTGTATGTGCCATCAAGTTGCCTGTTGACTTATGGTGACCTCATGAATTTCATAGGGTTTTCTTAGGCAAGGAATACTCAAGAGTGGGTTTTGTCAGTTCCTTCCTCTGAAATATAGCCTACAGCAGCTGGTATTCCTTGGCAGTCTCCCATACAAGTACTAACCAAGGCTGACTCTGGTTAGCCTCCAAGATCAGATGGGACCTCGTATTTAAAGTATTTAGGCCTACACTAGAATGAAAAACAGTATTTTTACTAGCTTAAACTTTCCTTTAAATTTTGAGCAAAACAAAAACTACGTTCATATTGAGGGGGAAAGTTCATATAAAATGCCTTCAAATATATTTCAGTTAATTTGCGTTTCAGCAGTATTATATTAGGTAGCTGTGTGTTGGCTAAGCAGAAGTTGACTCCTGCAGCTGAAAAAAAAAAGTAACTCCAGAAGGAGTTGTTGGCTGTAGAGTATTTGCGAATGGCCCAGTTCTCCTTTATTTCCCATTCCACTCAACATATAAATATGGACCCAAAATGGACTCTAGATGGAATGAGGGCTCAGTGCATTTCTAGTACTCAAAACACATTCCTGGGCTCAGAGTTCTTTAATTGTAAGTGTACAGTTTGTGCACCAGATTCTAGTGGGGGAAATTTGAGGATTCCAGTTTAAAAATGGAGCAGCTCCAGCAAGCTAACATTGGGTTTTTGTAGAGGGAAAATGGCAGGATTGGTGGGACTTGAATTGTTTCTGTTAACCTGTCCAACAGTAATGATCTTCTAAAATTTATTTCAAGTATTTATACCCTGCTCTTCTGCCACAAAGGCTCTCAAAAGCAGCTTCCAGATTGTTAATTTGATAGTTCCATGCCCTCAGGTTTACAAACTAAATAAGACACAACACAAAAGGAAAAGGGGTTGGCAGTGGGGGACAGATTAAGTCCAGCAGATACTGTTGGTTCTTCTTTCCCTCTGAGGCCAGGGCAGTGTTAGTTGGGATGGGGGAAGGACTTCTCATCTGCTTCTGGGCCTATGCATGATGGAGCTGTGCCTGCCTCTTCTCTCCTTCTGAGGCCAAGACAGTGGCATTTGGGATGGAGGGAGAGCCTTTCATCTGCTAAAACAGGAGTGGGCAACTGCGGTGGGTATAAGGGGAAGTTTTCTGTCCCTGGGACAGCCTAGGGGACACACAGACTGCCAAACATGCCCCCAAAGGTGCTTGGAAATCCACCTGTTTTGAAAAGCTGGTGGAGCATGTTGTTAAACAATGTGGGGGATGCAACCTATTTAAAGGGTGAATTGGTGTTCCTGGAGGCTTCCCTCCTTTTTTTTCTATCTAGAAGAAAGATGATCCAGGGAGCCTGGAGGGTTTGATTGCCACAAAAACAGCCACAAGAGGCCATGTGGAGCCCTAGGGCTGCAATTTTCCCATCCTCCTATGAATGTTCCATAAAGAGTTTCAGGGCAGTGTATGGATTATCCTTTCAGATTTCCTCCCATTGGTTTAGTATCTTCATTACCACCACTAGCATCACCATCCTTATCAATGTTTTGCCCATCATGGAAGTAAAATATAACTGGGTAAAACAAGAGAAGAACCTTCCTGGTGACCTAGGCTGCATTTAATATTTATCTGTTTTATTAACATATTTATAACCCACCCTGTGTCCAAGGATCTCTGTCTGTGAGTGGGCAATAAAATCAGTTTAAACAGTCCAAAATACTTTAAAATAGTAGAAATAATTTAAAAGGTTGAAACATATTATACTCCCCCCTTTGCCCCCACTATGACTGCTGTGGTGGGGCCATGGCAGGGGCGAAGGGAGGCAGAGGAGCAAACTGGCCTCGTCCCCTTCCCCCTTTGCCCCATGATTGCCGCCATGGTGGGGCCATGATGGGAGAAAAGGGGAAGGGGGCAGAGGAGTGAACTGGCCTCATCCCCTTCCCCCTTTGCCCCTGCAGTCGCTGCCACGGTGGGGCCATGGGCAAAGGGGGAAGGAGGCAGAAGCGAACTCGCCCCCCCTTTCCCCCAGGATGCCCCCCCGGGATGGCATTCACTATTATCCATGGAATTCACCATCCATGGGCGCGCTGGAACCAATCCCCCACAGATGTGGGGGTGCTACTGTAGATAATGAAATGTAATAAAAGCCAGAGCACTAAAATAAATCAAAATTCATAAAAATAAGAGCTAGCTCATAATTAAACAAAAAAGATGCAATAAGATAAAAGTTAGCATAGAATGGAATGTTCAAAGAACATTCTCACATCCAGTACCTGAGTGCACTTTTGGGTTGGATCTAGACGTAGTCGTACTCATAGAAACAGAATTGGAAGGAACTGTAAGTGCCATCTAGTCCAACCCCTGCTGTGCAGAAAAATGCAGCTAAAGCACCCTTGAGAGATGGCCATTCAACCATTGTTTAAAGACTGCCCAAAGAAGAAGAGTTCACCCCAGGGGATCTGTTCCAGTGTTGAACAGGGATTACCATCAGGAAGTTCTTCTAATATTTAGGTAGAAAACTGATCCAGCCTCTTTTAGCTTGTATGTTCTTTCTCATTAATAACTTTCACCATCTTGACCACACTCCAGTGTTGCTCGCCCACATGTCCAGTTTTCATCTGTGAAATATTGGAGGATATGAAATGCATCACATAGAAGTATATAGTAGAGCTATGAGAGACCATGGACTTTATTGGGGGTGGGGAATCACAATAATAGCAGTATAATAGTGTCTTAGGCTGATTCTTATCACATGACATCATGGTTCTTCCATTGCAGCTTTGCATTCCACTCATCAGTGTCCCACATCTTTTCACTGACTATAGAACTCTGTGAATCGTTGTTAATATTTCAGCTGTTCCAGTACTCACTGTGGTGTGATGGGTCTGCAGTTCTGCTGCAGTTCTGATATTGAAACTCTGCGGCTGCTCAGTAGGAGCACACAGGATCACATAAGACTTCCAAAACTGTGCAATTGTGCAGTTGTAGCAAATATTTTTTTTTTAAAGCACATCTCCTGGACAGGAAGAATGGTGGGGTTAGCAAGGTGGTGTGGAAGACTGATTGCGGGATTTTGAATCACCACGGTGGCACAAAACAACATGCTTGCACCAATTTACCACTCTTGTGTAATGAAGTTTCATGTCAGATATAATAAATCTCTGCCTGCCAGTCTCACAGTCATAATTTAACTGTGCAGTCATGTTTTCTCTGTTCTCAAGAAGGGCCTGAGGCTGGGGCCAGAGGCCCATCAACTCAAAATGTAGCCTGAGATTGTATTTGCACTGTTCATTACTTGCTCCAGCGAATCTCCCAAGAGTTTGGCAATAGATATAGAGATACAAAAATAAGTTTTTATAAATTTCAGGAAGTTTATCCTTTTTTTTCTTTTTCTTTTTTTCCCCTTTTTTTTGCAGTAAAGATGATGGCAGCCTTACTAGGCCACTCCAGACTTGTGAGAGCCCTATTAAAGTGTATTTTCCCCCTCCATGGGCATTGTTTCCTTCTTTCTGGAGAAAATCCTTCATATTGTTCATTTTCCTATAACAACAAGTGAATGAGCAGAAAGCTTTTTTATTTTTTTTCATTTTTTTCCAAATCTTTCCTGTGTTCTCCCTTAGCCATGTTAATTTAGTAAGGCAAGAAGACATCTGGGATACACTATGGGCAAAAGATACTGATTTTTATTAGTTCAGCCTACTTCATTTTTTGGTTTTTATATGCACTATAAATTTGCCAGATCTTTACAAAGTCAAATTTGAATGAATAGCTTATTCTGGTCCAAGTTCTTTCTCCCCCACTCCCCGCCCTGGCCCATATGTGGGGACAGCAGACTTAAAAAAACAACAACAACACAAAGCTCTTCAAAACAGTTGAAGTTGCTCTTGGAATCAAGACTGGCATCTAGTTAGTGAGTTAGATGTGTTTTTAACCTGTCATGTGGCAGGACAGACAAGGACATTTCACATCTACATTCAAAAACACACCAGCAAGTACAAGGGATCAAATTCACATGTCTGTTTTTTCAGGGCATGTCAGGGTTACCCAGAGCGTATTACAAAAGAAAAAACAAGCAAGAAGAACACTGTTTTGAAAAGCAGTTCCTTAGCACCAAAGCTGATGTGAATATTTTTTTTAAAAACACATTTTCTGGTCGGTGTGGGTGATGGGAAAGCAGATTTAGTTAGCATGGTTTTGCTGTATACTTCATAGTCCAAAACTAAAGTTAATCTAATTTACCTTCACTATAATTCACTGATAAAGTACTTTTATCTGGAGACTTTTAAGCAGTATTTTAATTTAAGGTAGAGAAACATGTTATAAAATGCATCATAATTATTTAGTAAGATAGGAATGAGCCAAGTGCTATTTTTGAAATCTGCTTTCAACACCATTTTATGAAGTATGAGCAAAACAGGCTGTTCAAAAAGTAGTAAGATTTTCTCCATATCCTTTCAACTTTATAACTGCAACTGAAGTCCAGTGGCCAGGGTATTCACCTTGAAACTCACTATGCACACTTTATCTGTAACTAGTGCCTTTTGACCTCACTTCTGAATCAAAAGTAAGACAGATCTAATGAAAAATAGGATATATAGGTGTCATTAATATGGTTACTGTAATAAAGAGTGAATTTGTACAAATGCCTGTCATATTTCCTGTGTCATATTTTTTTTAATTCTGAGTTTATTTGGAACCCAAATCCCGATCTTTGAATTTTAAAGATTTTTTTTTAAAAAAACAGACATTGGTGTAAATCCTGTTCTTTGTCCTGACTAAATTGTTGAATCAATGTGATTTGCCTATGTGATGAGTCACCATTCAGTAATTGATTGAATGGATCTACTCTAGTTGGGAGTAATGATCAGGATGCCCGGCTATTAAATGAAGTCCCACACTTGATATTAATGTTTAACCGCACAGTGCTTCCCCTTCCCTGCTTTCATTTCACCAACATATGGTTTTGTTTAAATAGGCATTTATTGTATTAACAGGAGGGGCTTTTTATTGGAAGTTTTACCTATCTTTTAAAACATTTGTTTATTGTTAAAAATGATTTTAAAATGTTTTATCAGGTGATTTTAACTTTTTAAAATTTTACTGTCATTGTTTTTAATTAACTACTTCTGGAAGCTGCCTTGGGTCCCACTTTGGGAGAAAGGCAGTATATAAATGAAATAAATAAATGACTTCTGGAACTGGAAATGGTGTTGTATAGGTCTTCTTAGCGATCTTGCTAAGGGAACTCTTGTCAGCTGCGGAGTTGTAGGTCTGAAGACACAGGACCGACGAAAATTGCCTGCTTGGCATGGGGGATTTGGAGGGTTCTTGCAAGAGTGTGAACCCACTCTTGATGTGCCACTGGGACAGTGGAACACAGCAGAGCATGGGGGACCATGAGAAGAAGACCTGTCACAGCTGAGCTGCTGAAAACAGCACAATTGATGCACCCCTGCTTATTTAACTTCAACAATCTCCTAGAATCATTTAATGGCACCTTTTAACTAGTGGTGACAACTGACTTTCTCCACTTTTCAGCTTCTGCTTCAACTGTTTTAAAAGCGAGTAAAACAAATTATAGACAAGTTAAGAAAACTGCCTAACTCTGAATCTAAGGAAACTGCAATTGAGTAAAATAGAAGATTTTGTCATTAAAAAAAATCTTTTAAGAAAAGTACATGCAGTAATAGCACTGGGGTGGAAAAATAAGCAATGTTGGGATGAAAATAATTGGAACACATTATATAGCAGATTATTTCTTATTCTAATTTTTAAGGGAGAGAAAAGGAAAATATAATGGACAAATAAAAGAAATGGCCTGGTGGATAGGTGGGGTTTTTGGATTGAGAAAGTCACAGGTGGAAAGGGGTACAAAAAAGTGAGAGAAACTATTAATAAGATATTTCACATTATAGGTAATGGATATTAAAATGTTATATCTAACCATTGGAGAGGTGGGGGGAGGAAATGCTTCTGTTACAATATGGAAATATATTTACATTCTCTTAATATATAAGTTGTATGTTATTAAAGGCAAAAAAATAATAAATAAAGCAAAAACAAATATTCATCCACATTGAAGGGATTTGTACTGTAGAATTGAAAGTCTAAAAATTAGTCAAAGAACTTTTTAAATAAATATATTCAAAGTACATGATATATTCAATCAATAACCAATTGCACATTAAAAAGTAATAGCATAATATAAATAAAGTAGATTGAATTAAACATTTGATCAAATAAACAGTAATGTATTCTAATTTCCTTCTGTTCTAATGACTTCTCAAGTAATACCATCTTACAAGGGTTTTGTCTGAATAGGAATTTTCAACTTCATTAAAAAAAAAAGAGAGAGAATGTTTGGTGTTTTTTCCAAAGATACTTATACCTATTTATAATGTTGTAAGCTTTAGAATCACAACCCGGAAATATCACCTGAGGAGACCTTCTGCTGTGTTTTCTGCAACCGGACTTGTTTATCTCGGATTGGCCTTTTTAGTCATCAGTGTGCTTGCAGAAAGCGCGGGATGAGTCTTTCCTGAATCTTCGTTTGCGAAGAAAGCCAGAGAGAATGAGAAGCCTTAATTATTATTTTTAAACCCAACTGTCTTATCTCCTTTGTTTTCTGGCTCTTTTTATGTCTGACATGGCTTTATTGTATTTATTGTTTTGGTACTCATTCAAATAAAGTGTCCTGTTCAGTTCTTCGTTTCACTTTCCAAAATTTGGTTACTAGAAGCCAGTCCTTTTTCACTTGGTCTGTGTAGTTGTTTTGCGATATGCATCAGGATATGAAGTTCTTTTATGTCTATCAGTTTTAAAATCCAATCACCTATTGTTGATGCATCCTGATTTTTCCTTTCTTTTTAGCCAAATTTGTTCTCGCCACCGTGATCATATATAGGATTATTCTCCAGTGATTTCTTTCATCAGTCAAAGAACTTTTTAAAGTTGGATACTGTAGATAGAGAGCCCTGGCTGAGAAAGGCTTAACTTTGGAAAAAGGAATATAATTTACCGTAAGAGGAGGTCACCATGCTGCTGGATGGAAAAAGGAAATGGTTCCCTATTGAACTTGGATTGAACTTTTGGATGACCTTCCCACTGTAGAGTACGTATATATAGAGAACAGAAGACCTGACTCACTTAGCAACATTGTGTGGTCAAGAGGATTTATTGCAACCTAAAGTGGGGGAGGGGAAAGGCTTTTCAGGTTTGAGTTGCCTGACCCAAATTTACAGATCTTAGAGATCAGACAATTTAGACAGGAAATGAAGAAGATGAAGGAAGACTTCAGGATAGAACTTAAGGATATAATAGCACTTTTATTTCTATATGGCTTATCAGTGCCAAAGCACCCCTAAGCAATGTACAATGAATGTGTTAGCTAATTGCCGTCAACATGTGGGTACTCATTTTACCAACCTATGGAAGGATAGAAGGCTAAGTGAACCTTGGAGCCCTGTAGGATCAAACTTACAACATTGTGGCTGTAGTAATGTCATTTAACCACTGTGCCACCATATAAGACAATAACTGGAGAAAATATCATCTGATAAGACGTAAGTGAATTAGAAGCTGGAGACCTTCAAAGAGAAGACTCAAAATCTTGAGGATACTTGAGAAGATTGGTTCAAGAGAGAGAGAGAGAGACCTGGATGCAGTGGCTTTGTTGGAGCAAAGAGAATGAGAGAAATGTTTAAGGTTTAGAGGCCTACCTGATCAACAGAATGATGATGTTTTTAACAGAATAGTGGAAGCAGTGGTTGAATTAGTGGAGAGGACTAAAAAAGAATTCAGTTGGAAATTTGACAAAAATTTTAGAATAGATTCCAGTGCAGCAAGATCTCTGCCCTTGCAGAGATGTAATTATAGTTGTCCCTCCATATTCACGGATTTGGCATTGATGGATTCAAGTATTCATGGCTTGACAATATTCTTAAAAAAATAATAATCCAAAAAGCAAACCTTGATTTTGCCTTCGAGACACCATCTTGCTATGCCATTGCATATAATGGGACTTTTCACAGATTTGGGTATTCATGGGGGGTCCTGGAACCAAACCCCAGCAAATATGAAGGAACAACTGTATCTACTTTGTAAGAAGACAGCTGAAAGATCAGATACTACAGCAACACTATGATAAACTGAAAATTGATGGAAAGGGCATGCTACCAAAAAAATTTTTAAGAAAGAGAAGGGTGTCTGCTTCCTTGACAGATAAGCTGAAAAGGGAGGAGATCCCATTTATATGGGAGAAAGTGGAGGGAGTGTGTTTTAGATATTTGCTAACAGGATTCAGAATAAATTCCATCAAAAGGCTAAAGATTTTTTGAAGAAATACGGAAAAGAATTACAGGTATTTGGATCTACAGAGGAAAGAAGAGCAGAAGACTGGTCATCAGGGGAAGAGAGGGATGTTGGAGAGGAGCATAGCAAAGAACCATCTGGGCAAGAAGAAATAGAAATGTACTCTGACACTGCAAAATATAATAATGATTTGAAATTTTTAACATGGGATGTTAGAGGGGCTAAAGAAAACAAGTATTCTATTATTTGAAAAAATAGAAATTTGTTTTAATATGTCTGCTAAAAATCTTCTGCAACTGAAATCTATGTTTCAGAACCTTTGTTTCATCATATGCAAGTGTATTTATTGTTATACATATATTGAATTAAAGGTATAATCCACCCATCTGGTTAGAAATGTTTTGAAAAAATCTCAACCTATACCCTGAACATATTACAGGTTGAGTACACCTTATCTGAAATGTGTTTTGTATTTTTGTTTTTGTTTTTTTTATTTTGGAGTACCTGTATTTGCATATGTGTGTGCACACACATGCACCTCCTGCTATTTCACAGATCCTGACATCTCTCTCCAGCCTTGTATCCTCTCCAGCCTTGCATTTCTTTCATTCACTACTTTTGTTGTATATGAGACACAAGGCTGGAGAGAGACTGAGGATCTGTGAAATGGTGGGAAACCAAAACTTTTTGCTGCCAGCCACCCACTTCTGCTTTAGAGGCTGTGGCTGTGGTGCTCCAGCTCATTTGTATTCCAGATCCTAAGTCTCTTTCCAGCCTTACATCTTATAGACAACACAATTAGCAAACGAACAAGACAGCAGGCTGGAGAGAGACTGAATATCTGAGAGACAAATGAGCAGTAGTGCTACAGCTGCTGCCTTGAAGGCAGAAGAGGGCACCTGGTGGCAAAAGGTTTCAGGTTTGGGATTTCCGGATTAGGGATGCTCAACTGGTAATACCAAAAATAGTTTTTTTCCCAATTTTTTTATTAAAACAGCCACAACAAAAGGAAAAAGAAAAAGAAGCTTATTTGTTTGTTCACATAAAAAAAAATCATGAAAGCTTATGAAATGTATAATAAAAATAACAACACCAAAAATAGTTTTTATAAAGATCTCAGTAGAAAGACTGTGGACAAAACAGATTTTAAACTAAGCCGTGTTTTGAGAGTTTTCTTTTAATTTTGCAATATACAACTTCCACAAAGTTTTTGTGTTGCTTTGTAGTAAACAGTGTTATGTTCCAAATGTTAATTCCAGGCCAGAAAAGGTAAGTTGTGCTTTAAAAGGGATTCTTGGTGTTATGTATCTCAAAATATATATGTTGAACTGCGTGTCTCTATTCATCACTCAGAAGTTCCTGCATCAGCCTTGCCATTTTATCCCCTTCAGTTTGAAAGCCATAAGGAAAATTGTGATGACTCTCCATTATTGGTTGTGTGGCGTGAATCTAAGTCCATATACGACCTCCTTAATCTTCTTGGGACTCCAAACAAACATCGTTGTAAGGAGAAAAAGAATCTTGGCTCCACTTTGGCTTGACACTACTTAGCTTCTGTCCTTGGTGCACTTTGTCACTCTTTCATGGTAGCCTCACAGGCAGACCAGGATTCAATGGGATGTACTACCTGTGTTATGGAGTCCCACCATGGATGTCTCATTAGGTCTCTCCTACCTGATGACTCTCACTGCCCCTATTATGGGGACCTCATCCCTTTAGTTTGCTGGATCAACAGGTGTTTAGGTGAGTGTGGAAGCTCATGGCCCATGAAGGAGGGGGTTAGTGAACATACTTTACTTTTAATGTGTTGCCTTTTGGTGTATATGTTGGGAGCAAGGGAGCAGGCCTTTCCTGAATAGCTATCCTGGCCCGAAGATTCGGCTGTCTTTTCCCTTAAGCTGCCATTGAATTATTCCATATTTTTTCCTCTTTTTAATTATTGTATGTTTTTAATTTTTTAAATTTAATCTTGTTTTAAGGTGTGGGTGGGTTAGGGTACTAATGTAATTATGGAATTTTTATGCTGTAAGCTGTGTTGCAGAGGGGCGGTAGAAATAAAAATTTTTATTATTATTTATTATTATTATAGACAGTTGGGACAGAGAAAAACCCATGATTAGTCATTTGGTGCCAGGTGAACACTTTTATTTTGCCAGACCTTTGAAAAAGTTCTGAAGAGTTCTAACAAACTTGAAAGCTTGCTTTTTTAATGACATTTTAGTGATCCTAACAAAGGAATTATCTGACTTTGATTTTTGCACACACACCCCGACAACATAGCTACTTTGCCAAATTCTGAATTTTTTGATCCTGTTGTTATGTAGTATTGCTTGCATTATACTCTATATTTTAAATAATCTTTTCTATGCTTCTCTTTATTGCAAAAAAAATTATGTTGCAAACTATCAGTCTGAGATACTGCACTTTAAACTGTATTTTATCATGTTATTTTGTAAGCCACCCAGGGAACAATGTTATCAATATTATAAATAATGTTGCTGTAAATAATGTTGCTGTTTATACTAACAGCGTTAGGGCTCATAATAAAATTTTAGTGATTAACATTCTTGAAATTACTGCTTGTTTTAAGAAACTGGAAGATGAAATGGGCAAAATATAGATCGCAGGTCTAGTATCCAGAGGTCAGTCTGAACTACTGGGGGTGGGGGTTGGAGTCAGGAGCACACAAGATAAGATTGTAGACGAAAAAAGCCACAATTTTACTGTATGTTGTTGTTAACCGCGCCCAAGTCAACTATGACTCATGGTAACCCTATGAATGAGACATGTCCAAGACCCCCTTATCCTCAGTTGCTCTGCTCAGGTCCTGCAGGCTCAGGACTGTGGCTTTCTTGATTGAGTCTATCCATCTATTATGTGGCCTTCCTCTTTTCATACTGCCTTCTGCCTTACCCAGCATTATTGTCTTTTCTAGTGAGTTATGCCATCTCACGATATGGCTGAAATACAATAGTTTAGTCATTTTGGTTTCTAGGGAGAGCTCAGGTTTGATTTGTTCTAGGACCCATTTATTGGGTGTGTTTTTTCGGCTGTCCACAGTATCCGTACCACTCTTCTCCAGCACATCTCAAATGAGTTGATTTTCTTTCTATCAGCTTTCTTCACTGTCCAGTTCCCATTGCCGTACATGATGATGGGAAATACAATGGCTTGGACAATGCTAACTTTAATGTTCAGTTTTATATCTTTGCACTTTAGGATTTTGTCTTATTCTTTCTTAGCTGCTCTTCCAGTTTCTAGTCTTCTTCTGATTTCTTGACTTCAATCTCTGTTCTGATCAATGATTGACCCCAGATATGGGAAATCTTTATTTCAATTTCCTCGTCATCTATACTGAATTTATGTAGAACCTCTGTGGTCATTATTTTTGTTTTCTTAATGTTCAACAGTAAGCCTGCTTTAGCACTTTCTTCTTTGACTATCTTTAGTAATTTTTCCAAGTCTTTCCTGTTTTCTGCTAGTAGTATGGTGTCATCTGCATATCTTAGATTGTCAATATTTTTTCCTATGATCTTCACCCTCCTTCCTCCAAGTCTAAACCTGTTCTAAGTATGATATTTTCTGCATATAAGTTGAACAAGGAGTGTGATAGAATGCAACTTTGTCTGACTTCCTTTCTGATTAGGAACAATTCTGTTTCTCCATATCCTGTTCTAACGGTAGCCCTCTATCCTAAATAGAGGTTTAACATCATGACAATCAAATGTAATGGTACACCCATTTCTTTGAGAGCAGTCCATAGCTTTTCATGGTCTATGTAGTCAAAGACTTTGCTATAGTCTATAAAGCACATGCTGATTTTGTCAGGGTACTGGGATATACAATCACTGGAAATGCATACTATAAAGAGCTAGTATGGTATGCTACTGCCTGTAGGGACCAGCAATTAAGCAGGCTGAATGCAGCTGGCTGGCATATCTAGATTATGTCTGGGAGACAGGCATGGGAAGGAAATGAAGGCTAGGGCCTTATCTATGTGGGATAATGTGTGTGAGAACCACCAACTGCATAACCCATGACTGTACTATATAATTGTATCACCCCCCTCTCTGTCTCTGCACTTGACTTGGATTTAGCTCTCAGAGTATGTGGATTCAGTCTGGGATGTACAGTACAGTGCAAGATCGTGCTGTGATACGTAGTCTGTATGCTAGGAGTCTCAGACTCATTGTAAATATTACTACAATATGCTTTAGTAAAGAAAAATAGTTTAGACACACATCTGTGTCTGTGTGCTCATTTCTTCACCTGATGATTGCAACTCTGCTACAACGACTTTTGCTGCCTGATCCTCTTCATATGATCAGAGGTACCAGTGCGCTACCATGACAGATTTTCTTCTGGAATTCCCTGGTTTGCTCCATTATCCAGTGTATGTTTGCAGTGTGATCCCTAGTGCCTCTTCTTTTCCTGAACCCAGTATGCACCTCTGGAATTTTTCACTCCATATATGGAAGGAGTCTTTTTGTTGCAGAATTTTGAGCATGACTTTGCTTGCATGGGAAATTAGTGCAATGGTCCTGTAATTACTGCATATCTTTTGTGTTTCCTTTTTTAGGGATGAGAATCTATATTGGTCTTTTCCAGCCATTGCTTTGTTTTCCATATTTGTTGGCAGATTTTGGTTGCAACTAAAGTTGATTCTCTCTCTGTAGATTGTAATAGTTCTATTAGTATGTTACTGTATACAGCTGAATATTGTAACCTGCCTGTTATCTGAGAAGCCCAACCACCATGGCTGGCTTCTGTTATGGGATAACAGTTGAGGAATCCACATGAGCACACCACCAGTATGTGGTTGCTAAGCCACTTGGGACTGAGCTTGGTCCTAAGCCACTGGGTTGAGTCTGACCTCAGTAGCCTGTAATCCCAATGCCCCTTAAGGGGACCCCCAAATGGGGAAATTAAATGGGTCTGTGAGCCACTTTTTCCTTAAAACTTGATCTTGTCCATGTCCAATTTATGACAAACATAAAATCTCATGAAAAACATATAACAAAGACCATATTTACTAGAAAGGGTGGGATAATGGGAAGGCCATTCAAGTCTAAATGCCAGAAGAGCTGATGGTGGAAAGCTTATATTCCTCCCTGCTAGTCCTCAGAGGGAGCCTACTGGCAAAACAACGTCCCATCCCCACTGGCTCTTCATTGACTGCCTTCCCCAGAAAGCCACAAAAGACACAGAGGGTTCTAGAAGTAAACAGATGTGTTAAAAGGAAATTGGCAGCACCCACAACTCCCACAGCCCACCACCAGGCTTCTTTGGTGAGTTACGACAACTTACAGTTGCAACAACTGTGTGGATACTGAAATAACATTTCTTTCCTTTCTCTAGTGCTTGGTCTTTCACTTTCTGTTTTAAACATTTAACATGTTCAGTGCTAACAGTTCATGCACAGTAGATGTGGAACATTGATATATAGCAAAAAGCTGAAATACTGTATACTTTAATTTCAAAGAAAAAAAGGGGTTAGAGGAAGGGACAGGGCAAATATATATGATATGGTTAGTCTGAAATTCAGAAACAAAAAGCATCCAGTTCTGACTTACCAGTTCATTCATATCTTACATTAAAATTTATGTGTAAGTAGACAAATTAGTGTAATGATATAATAATGCTTTCTGCTGTTTCTTCACTATTTTGCTTTGCACATTGGTGTTCAATGTTCTTGTTGGTAGAGAAATCTTACCCAGGACAATACTGATGCAAATTTTACTGGTGAGATGGGAGTACAAGCTATAAAGTTCTGTTTTGTGGTGCTTTTTTTTAAAAAAAAGATTAAATGTACCATTTGGCCAACAGGAATGAGTGCAGAAGAGCCAGAGGTTTTTAAATTCCCCCCTAACATCTGGGTATAGCCGTGTATTTTTACTCCAAGCACAATAAAACAATCCTACTTGCTGGTGGTATATGACATAATGACCCAAATATGTTTTTAAAAAATCATTTATTGCTGTACATAAACAACTAAGTTAGCACTAGGGATGATAAAATAACAGTGGTAATTCTTCCTTAAGCTGAGAACCATTGGTGGCCTATTAGGATTCCAGATGTGGCCGTGTGTGCTTTCCCATTTGTTTTCCAATGTCTAGTGCTTGGACTTTTGGTATCTTGGCTGTGGTTGTCAGGCATGTTGGCTTTTCAGCTTGAGGTCTTCCTGGAGCAACACATTGGCCTAGCTAATAGCTATAAAGCAGTTTATTGTCTTTGGCCTAGTTTGTTAGGAAAAGTCAGAGAGAGGGCAGGCTTTTGTCAAAGGTCAAACACCAGCTTGACCAAGTTTTTCTGCATGGAGGTGGGGGAAATGCAATAGGTCTACAAAATGAAGGTGGTATTTGGACTGGATAAAAAGTAGGAGGCCAGTATTAGTGACTCTTTAAAAACACAGCCTGGAAAAAAAACTTTTAGGATTGCAGTCTCAAAATCCGACAGCTAGCATTGCCACTGGCCATATTGGCTGGGGGATAAAATAGTTGAAATCCCCCCAAAACCACAAAAACACCAGTTTCTAAGCTCTGTTTAAGATTATTAACTCCACAGTCCTAATCATTTTTACTCAGCATTAAATTTTCCTGAGACTGATCAGATTTACTCCTGAGTAAGTGTGACTATGACTGTAGCCGCAGTGCCCTAAATATCATAATCATCAACAACAATATCCTCCTCCTCCTGTGTTTCTTCTGAATGGGGTTCACACATGAGTTAAGGCGAGGAACATGAATTGGCAGTAAAAAAAGTTAAAACACATTTAAATCAGATAACATATTAAAACAATACTTTAAAATAATATAAAATCATTTAAAACCATGATAAGAACAAATAAAAAACAACAGAGCTCACACACCCCAGTATATCTTCTACACATGCTTCTTGTAAGTACTTTACAAAGAAAACATAATATTTTAATAGAAATATCTGTACAATCCATTGCCAGAGAAATAAAGGAGGGCTGTTTTGCAATCTAGAACAGAAAACGAGTTTTACCTTTCCAATTTTTTTTAAAAACAGACATCATGTGCTGTAAACGTCAGTCCTCTGTATTACCAGACAATTAGTTGTATGAAGTCTTCATATAAAAAGTGTAGCATGGCAGCCTAGTTAATTAAACATATGTGACAAATATAGTTTCAGCTAATATGCAATCTCTAATTCATTTGAGAGACATTCTTCACTTGAACATTCCCAGTGAAACCATTAGGCCCACCCATGTAAGTACTCACCAGAGGAATGAAAGAATTCCCTTCCAGTATTCTTCAGTGAAACACATTTAATAATGCCATTCAGCATGAGTAATGCTTTCAGTATCAGCAATGACATAAGGAACCTAAACAGTTATTTAATTGTATCTGTTCCTTAGTGGGTTGGATTATCATCAAAAGCACATTTTAAATAAGCTGAGTGTGTTAATTCTTTCAATAAATCGGCAGTTTGTTAGTGCTGAACTTGAAGTAGACCCCTGCCTTTGAGTACCATCAAACTTTTTTCCCCTATTGTGTTATTTTTCTACTGATGACAGTCTTTCATGTATCAAAAGATGCATGTATAACAATTTCTTTCCCCTTTTCATTTTATATCAGAATGAAAAGGGAAAAGAAATGGTTGTGTATCCTTACTTAAGAAACTTACAGGTATTTGCTTTTAGAAATGCAATTCTTACCACCACAGAGACCATATCCTAAATGTTGCCGGAATGCACTCATCCATATAAATAAATCAATTCTAGCAGTTTTTATTTCCACCAGGAGCTGGTATTTTGTAAGACTCTACCAGGAACTGGTCTTTTGGCCCATTCAGAACCAAGTCATCCTCAAATAATTTGCCTCACGACAGAGGGAGCTGACAACATTATGTTTTTGCTGCGGGGGGGGGGGATTCATTTCTTCCTCCCTCCTTTCAGTTACTGTAAAGATTGGGTGTGGATGATGTCATTGTTCTTGATAATCAAAAAAATCCTGATGCTTTCACCCTGGAGTTCCTGATTTCCCTGCACCACTGCTTACAATCCTGCTCTTACTTCTATTTATTCTGTATGTGGAAGACTGAATTAGGAATCTGTTCAAAGACACATTTATTGAGGGTGCGTCTATACAATCATAAAAAAATCCTTTTGGGGAGTAAAAAATACGAATAGGCTGTCGTTCGTATGCATACGAACCGCCCACACAATTTTTACCCCCCCCCTAAACTCGGTATGACTCCCTCTTCCCCAAGCTGGCTGGAGTGAGCAAGCCAAGCGGCGGTTTTAAATCTCCCGCTGCTTATTTTTTTAAAAAAAGGTTCCTGCTTTGCGGACAGTCAGTTTTCCCTATTTACAATATAAAATAAAAATAAATAAACATATATAATTCATGGACTTACTGGACTCTCGCTAGCCGGGAATCCAACATGGCGGGTGCTCCCAATTCCCCTCCGTGCTAGCCCCACCCCCTCTACTCGGCCAGCCAATCAGATTACACAGCCTGTTCGTATGTGTGCGAACGGACCATACAGACCTGTCAGCCATCCGAATGGCGTACGGATTTCTCATTGCGATCCGCTTTCCCTCCCGTACGCCGCATGTGTGTATTTCAGGGTGGAAAACCAGGCCCCCGCTCTTTTGGATGCGTGTGAATCTGAACGGCTGTGTGTACTGAAGCGCGAATTTCCGCATGCCATATGTATTATTTAAATCGTGTAGACGGGACCTGAGTGTCTATTTCAAGCTACCAATCACTATGATAGCTCCCACTTTAAATAGTCTATAAACTCTGAGCAGTGGTAAGAGGATCCACTGCTCCTCACTGTCCTGGTGATGGCAGTGGGGTGTCTTTCTCCTTTCCACAGTCTTCCTCCCCAATGGGCCTTCCCTTCAGGATGGAGGAGGATGACATCCCTTTTGATGACATCAGTGGCAGTGGCCCGACTCAGCTGGAAACTGGTGAGTCCCTCAATAAATCCCATGGAACTGAGGCTGGCTGCTTTGGGGGCTTCCCTCGGCCTGCTTTTAACCTGGCACGTCTCTCTTCCTCCTCCTCAGAGCTCTACCACCTGGTTGCCAGCTTTCTCCAGTCTAGACCTTATAAGAAAACCCAGACTTTTTACAAATCTGCTGAGACAGAAGTTTTAACTCTGAAAAAGAGGACATGTCTGAGAAATTAGAGAACAGTAATTTTAGCTGTGAAAAAGAGGACCACGCCCTGGAAAAGGAGGATGTATAGTAAAACCCTAAATTTTGGCATGAAGCACTGGCAACTGTCAGTCATGTTTCCGTCAAAGGTGTTGCAAAATTCCCTTTTCCACAATGGAACCTGCTGTCATCTTGAAGGTTTTTGAATGTCAGAAACAGTATCACATACTGATGTGTTCAGTAGCAACCTTTTATTAAAATTTCCTGGAATATAGAACCATATCTAAGTGTATGAACCACAACAATTAACTGAATGGGCTAGAAGTGTCCAGGCTGCTAAGGAGGTCATATGGGACCCAGCTGCCCCTCCAAGATTTCCCCCCCAAAACTATCTATAAAAAGATATTTCCAAAAGTATCTGTAAAAAGATACAGTTGGCTTTCCACATTTGCGGGTGTAATGTTTACAGATTTGATTATCTGTGGTTTATTTGCTACTGCCTTCTCTGCTGCCCTATGCATTTTTAATAGGGACAGCAAGCCTCTCCAGACTGAGAGAGACTGTGAATGCACGATGAGGCTTGTAAGCCCCTATTAAAAATGGTGTAGGGCAGCAGTGGAGGCAGTGGCAAACCCTACCAGCCACCCACTTCTGCATTGCAAAGGAACACCACCACCTCAAAGGCATCCACAGTGGGTTGACTCCATGGGTCATACTTTTCATGTGTGTTAAATATAGTTACGGGGTGGGGCTAGAGATACTTGTGTTTTTTCCACATTGGTGGGGAGCCTGTGCCCCTAACTGCAGCAGATATGGAGGGCCAACTGAACTTGAAATATTCAAGCTCCTTGTAGATCTTCTGCTGCTGCACATGTGTACATGGCCCTCACATCCTGAAGCAGGCCCCCAGGCCAGAATCTTTTGTGGATCTCCTACCTACTGCTAAGGTTAAGGTCAGTGAGATACTCTACAGGCTTTATGATAAAAATTAAAATAAGTCAGTTTAAATGATGACACCAAAGTAATATTTATATTTATTTATTTTTTTAAAAAAACTATATAGATTTACATAATAAAAACAATAATACCAAGCCAGGCCCTCCTAATCCTGGCCCCCTGGGTCCCCAGGCTAGAGGCCTGTCAGTCTCCTCCCCTTGTGGGGACCGTGCTAGTGTAGATCTTCATCCCACTAATCACGTACAATGTACATGGTTTGAATATCTGCATGTCTTTATCATTCTCCTGCAGTCATGCTGCCTCAGAATGCCCTGAGAGGTGCATGTTTAAAGGCTTGCCCATCTCAGAAACGCCCTGTCTATGAAAAATAGGGAGAACAGTTACAATTCAGTGTTCTTTCTCATTTATTGAACAGAAGAGTTTTATTATCAAAGTAAGCATTTGGACTTGTGTTTTTGTACCTTCATTCTTTGTGCTCCTAAGAGGACTGTACTACATGTTATACCTCCATATATTATTCAAAAGGAGAGAACAGACTCTTTGTGTATACAATTCTATGTATGGTCAAGAACCCTGGTGCAACTGATGTTCCTGACACTGATCATAAGTACATACTCTATGTCTTGCAGATACAGTTACATCTACACAGAACTGGCTCTTGACTTCTATTCTGTTTTCAGGTCTCAGGGAACCTCTGCATAAAAATTGTTATATCTACAGCTCAAAAAATGTTTCAGCCATGATCTCTTGCAGAACCCCTAGTGATCTCTCACATAACCCTAGTGGTCCAGGGATCCCTAGTTGAGAAACCCTGGCATAGAGGTTAGGGTGGACAGAATCAGCAATAAATCCTCCATACTTTCAGTGGCATGAAAGTAAGAGCCCCGCTTAACTCCCATACAGTCAGTGCCCCTTGATATTTGCAGCTAAATCCAGTCCACTGCTATCTTTTAAAGCTAAAATACACACTATTTTAAATATGAAGTGTGCCATTCAAGATCCCTGTTTTACACTAATGTAAGCATGTGTGGCCCAATTTGGTTTGGAACTGTCACACTTGCATCTTCCCTCATCTGGCTTTTATTTCAAAATTCCTCTCTTCCCCTGATACCAATGCAGGTTTTTCTTTTCTTTTTTTAGTCCTCATAAGAAAAAAACACACCATGGGGGTTTAAACTGCATGCAGCATATTTAACATAGTACGTAGCTCAGCCCTGTCTTTGGCTGGATTATGCTTAACATTTCTAGAAATGTTTCTTAAAGACACTGCAGGATGCTATGTTTGTACAAACACATCGCTGTTTAAGAGCTACCTATATTGCCATCAGTTCTCCTTCCCCTTCATGCCAATGAATGTCAGGAGGACAACTTAAGCTGGTAGGGCTGTACCATTGTCACAAGGAAACCTGGAGAGATGGGTTAAAAGAATAGAAAAGAATTGTATTGAACAGTGCTTCCTAAGATGAAATACACTAGACTTTCTGGAGATGGTTGGCTGGGAGTTTTAATCCATGACAATTTGATAGTGAGAGCATCATTTTTGGCCTTTCCCCCTGATGTATTTAAATAGCATGGATCTGGGAATCATTCCCACATTGAGGACCATGCAGAGAGGATTTCAGATTAAGTTTCCATTTCAAAACAGTAGAATGTAGCCCTGTATATATTTAACAGTAAGATTATGATTCATTTCAAGAGAATTTGAGTGCGAGTTAATGTCTGATCCTTTTAATAACCTACAGCGCACTGGAATCTTTTCCCCCCCGTTTCTTTCTTTCCATGAAACACTTAATTGCATTATTGGAATCTAAAACATACATGCTAATTCACCACACAGTTAGAATAAAGGCTCATTTATAATAGGTTGTATTGAAGAAGAGGGAAAATGGCTTGCCTGTTTTCCCCTGATGTTTTGTCTGAATAGAAATTATTTGAATGTATCAATGCAGGAAGACTGAACAATACTGGAAATGGAGAGAATGATGTGTTTTATGCAAAACAGAAAGGCATACTCTGGAACTCCACCACCTCATAAACAGTCACCTGAACTATTTCATCCTTCAGATTTGCTCATGGGTTGATCTGGGCAGGTTGTTTACCATTTATCTTAGTGCAGTTTAATGACTAAGGACATCATCAGCTGCGGCAAAAATCACAGAATTACGATGCCACAGTAGCGCAAACAGGTCCCGCTATCACATGATATCATCGTCTTCATGCTGTTACAGCATGCTCCAGCCACGAAAAAGGCATTTCTTTTAATTCAGGGACAACCTGTGAATAGATCTTCAATATAGCTTTCTTCACAGTATTGATGGCATGTAATCTTGACATTACAGTGTGAATTCATAGTCCTCAGTGAGAAAACGTCTGGGTGAGAACATGAAAATGAAGCACAGGATGCTCTTTGTATGAACGCTCCCATTTAGTTTGCATGTTTTTAGGTTTGTTTCAGTGCTTGTGTTCATTTACTTTTTTAATTGAGGTGTTTGGGGAGTTTTAAGTATGCTTGCATCTTCTTGCACAAACAGCTGAAATCTTGCCCATGCTAAATGACAGAAGTAAAATGCTAGTGGTCATTGTGCAATAATTCCATGGTGGTTCTTTCACGTGATTACAGCGACATGCTATAATAAGTGTGTTAATCCCACGATGTTTCTGCTATCCTCATTTGCAGAATTGCAGCATTTTTAGACACTAGTCTGATAATGTCCTAAGAGTCCAAACTATGGATAAATCCATCCCCACATCAAATCTCCTATTCTCCATGACTATGAACTCATTCAGTGCCTTAAACAACATACCCTCTCTTATCCTCTGTACCACTGCTGCTTGTAAATATTATACTGGTCCATCATACAGAGTTCTTGTAAGGATTGCAAGTAATTTTTTTGATAAATTCTCTAAGAATTGTGGGCAATTGTGAACTTTCACTTGCAGAATCCTGCAGTATCGGGAGGGGGCAGTGCTCTCTCCCCACTGCAGCCCCTTCCCATGCACTAAGCCAATTTTCCCAGACAGTTGTGGGGGAAAGGGAGAGGGGAAAGATCTGTTGGATCACCAGCCTAGCATTCGATGATATATATAAACATAATTTATACATAGATGATGATGGTGAGTTTATCATGCAAATCCTTTAATGTGGTTGAGTGTTTCATTCTGGAATCAACTTTCTACCTGTATATTTCATAAACAGCTCTCTAAATTACATTCTCTCTCTGGCTTTTCTTCACAAGCGAAGATTCAGGAAGGACTCATCCCGTGCTTTCTGCAAGCGCGCTGATGACTAAAAAGGCCAATCTGAGATAAATAAGTCCGGTTGCAGAAAGCACAGCAGAAGGTCTCCTTGGGTGATGTTTGTTTCCAGCTTGTGATTCTTTCTGTGTTGTCATTTCTCTTCAAGACTTGTTCAGCATGAGTTCTCAAATAAGTTTAAAATGAATGCTTTGTGCTCACTACACTAGTAATGATTCATAATCTGTAGCTGCTATGAGACCTATCCCTAAATCCAATTGTTAGTAGAACTACTAAGATTAATGGAACTTACGTAAGAGTCGATTTATTCAGTGAGTCTACTTTAATTGGGTTTAAGCCCTGGAGCCAAATGGTTTATATTTACAGAGCTGAAATGCCAATAGAGGAAAATTAGAATGTGAAGTGTATATTCAAAGTATGTAATGAACTATCTCAATATAAGGCAGTTTTATATACTCTGTATTTCTTTACTGTTTAGATTATTAATTGGCTAGGATACTGTTTTTATAAATCCCACTTGAATTTCATCATCACCTGGCATCTAAAAGCAAATAAAATACCCAAAGTTGTTAATATTTTTTATTTATTAGAACAGCCTGAATATTGATTGTGAAATGTCAAACATTTAGTAGGATGACTCACTTTTCAGAAATGCCATGTAACTTTTTAAAATAAAAAATGGCTTGCCAACTTTGAATTCTTTTATAGCTTCTAATCTTCAGCCCATTCACATGCTATCCTTTAAAAATGTGATTTACTCCAGTAACCAGTGTTGTTTTTCCTCTAGAATTAATGTTGAGAGTAGGTATTCAATCACTAGTTTGCAAAATCAAGCTAATGTATAATTTTAAAAGTGCTTGTCCATATGTAATATATAATGTCCATATGTAAAAAAAAAAAAAAAAAGCTGAGGGAAGAAAAAATAACAACTGGAGAGGCTTAACATTTTAGACTTAAATATTTCCTTAGTTCAGATATTCTACCTGAGTATGACATAAGTAAGTGTTGTATAATTGTGTCTTGAAAGGCAAAGTAAATTGGCATTTGGAATAGCCTATAGGTATACCCATAGATGATTATGTTTCTAGATATTTTTATATGCATACAGTGGAATTTCTGATGCTACAATAAATTAAGAAGTTGGATGCTTTTCATATGCTATCCTATTTCAGTAACACAGAACAACCTTGAACCACACTAGAGCAATAATTACCTAACCTAAATCAGAGACATGCCCAGCCAAACAGCTGTTTTTAGTTTGTTAGGAGATCCATTTGATTTACTCTCCTGGTCAACTTTCATTACTGTATAAGACAAAACTTCAGTTTAGTTTTTAACCCTGAATTCCCAGCCTTGTTTGCAGGCTGCTATAAAATTGCATGCTTGAACTGTCAGAGCCATTCAGCATGCTAGAGAGCTACTGTTGTGCTTTGAATGAGCTTTGGGTTTTAGAAGGGAGACATTTAAGATACCAGCTGTACAGGCAAAACCAAGCCTTTGATCTACGTTTTGCCCCCAAAAGCAAATTGAAAATTCAGCTTCAGAAATGACCAGAGCTTGGAAAATTACTTTTTCAACTACAGTTTCTAGAATTCTGGAAAATTCTGGGGCTGCACTCCACAAAAGTAACTTTTCCAAGCTCTGCTATTAATTGGTATATTTAGCAATTTGCAGAATTGAGACGTCTTCAACAGATCTTTATAAGAGGAACATTGAGCTCACTGGACTCCAGGGTATTGAAAGAGAACAAATGTCTTCATTTTATCTGTTTGGATATTTATAAATAACCCTTCAACAACAGATATCAGCATGATGAACAATAAAAAATTAGGGGAAATGCCCATAAAAACATAATGAAAACAATAGAGGAGAATCATCATCATCATCAACGTCATCATTGTCATCAGCAAAATCAGTAGTAGCACTAAATGGAAATAAAACACAGACAGACAGACTGGCCACCTTAACATGCCAAACAGGCTTGGCTTGGCACCAAAAATTATTGCCAGGATGGTGCCAGTTGCACCTCTATAGAGAGGGTGCTGAACAGACAGGACACCATGATAGAGAAGGCCCTTTCCCTCTTCGTCACATAATGAGTAAAAGGTGCTTTGAGAGGCCCTTCCCCTGCAGACAGAGCCAGACTTGGCTACATAGGCAGATGCATCTCTTGGAAGATTATCACATGAGGCTACTATTCTGGAGTTACAGCAAGGTATTAGCAAATATGGCCGGTACTTATCGCACAATGTCATGTCTATCCTGTTGCTGGTCTGCATTCCAGTAGCACACCTCTTCATTGACAGGGAAAACTATCAATGGCTCTCAATACTGCTGCTATGCCAGTATTCCCCCTTGTGCAAAAGATTCCTTCTGTAGCAGTAGAAAGATGACAGAAGTCATGTGGCATGAGGGAGTGTGATTCTCCTCCTTTCCTCCTCTCTCGCCCTCCTCCTTGCTAGTCCATTCCATGACCATTTTTTTATTTTTATTTTTGCTGTGATCATGGCAAAAAAAGAAAAAGAATAAAAGAAAGCCATGCAGCCAGCTTCTTCCTCCCCCTCCCCCACTGAAAGAAGGAATAATAGTACTCCCTAACCCCGGAGAATACTGCCAGCTGAGGAACAACTGTCATTCCTTCTTTGGCAGGCGCAGAAGGGCACAGCCAGTTTCCCCTCCCCCAATGAAGGAATGACATCTTCCCATAAGGAATGACTCTCATTCTTTCTTTGGTGGGTTCAGAGGGGCAGCTTCTTCCATCTCCCCCTGCCAAAGAAGGAATGACAGTTCCGGGGGGGCATGCAGGGGTAAGAAGGCAGTGTTATGGTGGTGGTGCAGAAAGCAGATCATGTGAACATGGATCACCAAAGCAGTGCTAATGCAGAAAAGTGTGATAAGTATTGATGCAAACTGGTACGCTTCTATAATTAAACTAGTGTGATTGCTGCAGGGCAACAGGCTGGGGTGGTAATGTCCTTAGTAATTGCGTCCCAAGTAATTCAGAACTTCATCTAAAAGTACCAATACCTTGAATTAGACCCAGAAGCAACTACAGTAGTCTATCTCCCTTGGTACTGGTGTAATATGATCCCATTTGGCCATAACCATTAATATTCTAGTTGTCTCATTCTGCATTAGCTGCAACATAACCATGTAAGAAGAACATTGTTGGACCAGAAGAACATTGTTGAAGTCTCATCAAGTCCAGCGTCCTGTTCACAAAGTGGCCAGTCAGTTACCCTTGGGAAGCCCACCAGGAAGTCATAAGTGCAAACGCGCCCCTCATCTTGCATAGGAACCATTTTGCCTGGGAACTACTATACTTTGGTTTGCCTCCAGGGGGAACTCCACATATGATACATTACTGTATAATACCAGAAGGAGACACAAATTTTGATTGTGTTAAATGTACATCTCATCCTACATTCCAAGGGGTGAAAGGGCAAATATTATAGCCACAAGATCACAGGTAATAATAGTCTTTGTTTCCTTACTGAGAATGGTGCTGAAATGATCAGTCATTATCACAAGCAAATCCAAGGGCTGAGGGCCTGAACCTGGTATCTCAGTAATGTGACAGTGTGTAGAATTGTACTCCTGCTTGCTTGTCTTTTTCCAGGATAGTATTTTTTTTACTCCAGTTAACAATTTTCAGAGGTAGCTATGTAAGTCTGTTGCAGCAGGAAGTTTAGAGACTTCAGAATTTTGATAGAAAACAAACTGGAAGCCTGACATTTATACACTCCTGTAGTCTTCATCAGATGCAGGATGGTGTTTCCAAATGCACAAGGTCTGAATTACACCTTAATGGAAATCTATGCTTCCCTCATATGTACCTTTCGATACATCTAGTAAAAGAAATGTGGGATGACATCATCTTATTCAACATTTCCTTGCCCTCTACAAGTGATATTGGTAGCCAATGAATTGGTAACATTAAAAACTGACACATATTGCTTGTATGAGCTTTGTTCATGGTAAATGATGTAGTAGGTAATCTATTGGAGTGCTTCTTAAGCTATCTGATGTGAAGAAGCAGCAGGATTTCACCCCCAATGTGTCAACAACTGGCAGCATATTTGTGACCATTGATGATGCTTGTTTCTTTCCTGGAAACTCTCCAAGGACTGGTAGTCAATGGCTTGGGGACTGGCACCAGTCCAGGAATCACTGTTGCATTGGTCTACAGCAAAGGAAAGCACTCCAGTATTTAAGCTGATAATATCCACGTTTCTCTTGCAGCAAGCCATAGAGCTGTGCTGCTAAACAAAAACTCTACACAGACTATCCCAGGACCAACACACCATATCCCTGTGGCTGGATAATGGGTGCTCTGGGTGGGAATGCATCCCCTCCCCTAGCAGTGGAACTGGAAGATGAATAGGGTAGAACCAAACAAAGCAAATTGGATTGCCCAGGTATGACCTATGTCCCATCCTAATAGCTATGAACAGTACAAGTAAGTTGCTAACAGCAAAGTTTACTCCCCCAGTTGCTTCACAGCTGCTGGTCTGTTGGAAGCATTACCCTACCAGGCTGAAGCATAAACTATGTAGCAAGGCCTACTGAGCACAAAATATTTTTTTATGCCACTGGACAGCTGTTAATGTTGGCTATGGTGCTACCAAGGTATATAGAACCCATCCACTTGATGAGAGGGGCCAAATCTACAACAGTATCCCTTTCAAGGCTTACTGTAAGCTAGAGTTTTATGCTGTTAGCTGACTCATCTGAAGATTTGTCAAATGGAGGTCTGGAAATTGAATTTGGGACCTGCTGCATGCAAAGAACTTGACCTCCATCCCATTTGGACTATAGCCCTGGCTGTAAGGCATGGGCCAGGATCAGAATTCCCAGAGCAAGATCAACCCCAAGAAAGTAGTTATTTTATCACAAAGGGCAAAATCCCCTATTTCAGCTCTTTTTATGATAGCTGTACAGGAATCCAGCAAAGCTGTCCTACCTCCACGAGACATGCCCTAACAGTCTTGCTGGAATGATGTATCTTGGTAGAACGGAGCCCCAATGTACTCTGAGGGCTCTAAATAGCTTCAGCAGTGATTGGGGATTAGCACTGCCATTGCCCAACCTGCCACATGGTTCACTTCATCACTGACCCCTGACCCCACAAGGAATGGAGTTGGTAGTTCTGGAGACAGAGTAAGGAACACTGAGTGATTCTGCTCTGGCAAGCAGTGGATGATTTGGCATTCCTGTTGGAAGAAAAGGGTTGCTCTGCAATTGTGGTTCTTTGCAATGTTATTCCCTTATTGCCGTTCTGAAGATGCGTTCACTGTAGAGGTTGTTATAGTTACTTTCTTGACTGCTATCTTGCAGTGAGCCTTTTAAGATGACGTGGTTACTTCCAGATTATCAGATTATTAACAGATTATCTTCCTTTGTCCATAGTATAGAATGAAATAAACTATTAAGATCTTTTGCAGTAAAGAGGGAAATAGATTGCATGCATTGGAAAGGCAAACAATATAAGGACAGCTTTTCAGCATCCATGAGGAATTTTGGTGCAGGCATTGCTTGGTCCATATACAAAAATGTCCTGCAACATTTCAAAAGATAACACATAACTGAAGGAACAATCAACATAGCTCGTAGGTTTGTGGAAATTACTTTCTGAATATGGTTTTGCACACACAGTGCTGAGAAGCACATATGCCCAAAACCATGGCTTCGATTGTGCTCTCAAGTCAGCTTTCCAAAAGGAAAATTTAGGAAGATAATTGTGGTTTACTGGTTCAGTGTTAAACCAGGACTCCAGGAGACCAGGATTCAAATCCTCACTCACCTCTGGAAGCCTAGTGGCTGACCTTGGGTAAGCCAACCCTCTCAGGCTTAAGAGGAAGGCATTGGCAAAGCTTTTCTGAATCCGTGTTGCCAAGAAAACCCTAGGATTGTTACAAGTTGGAAATGATTGAAGGAGCACAGCAACAACAAAATAGACCAGTGAAAAAGAGTCTACAATAGCTTTTCAGGGTGCATTTACCTCTATAACCTTGTAGGTAACCAAAACACCTTAGTAAATGTTATATGTCTCCAAATGGTATGTTTCTAAGACATTTTGGCCTGAATTCTGGAAGCGTTATATGCACGTGGAGTAGGTGCTGTGCACATGGTGCAAAGAGCTTGCCATTGCAAAACAGACAGATCCAGTGGGCAATTACAGGAGTGAAGGACTATGGTGCTTGATGTGCAACAAGCACATTCAGAAGGCCACAGCAGAAGCACTGTCACATTACCAGTGACATATGCATTCAGGTTTCAATACGGAAGTATCTTTGTGTAACCCACAACATTGTGCAACCAAAGCTAGCCCAATCTGCTGTGCACAGACAGGTGCACACAGTGCAACAGGTGCAGTTTGGCTGTTGCGCATCTCAAGCATGCATTGCCCTATATTTTTTTATTCTACATGGGGGTTGTGCATTGCTGTGATGGTGTATGTTGGCATGTGGTTCTTTACATCACAGTAAGGGCTTATTGAATTGAGGTCAGTTTGTTTTATTTCTCCTAGTTATTATTTCTGTAACTGTATCAGTATATTAATAAGTATATTAACACCAGTGTGGACATTTTCAGACAGGGACTTTTACCCTGGTCCTGTCCTGCTAAACACCCTCCCGCTCCACTCCCGTTCCTACCACGGAATTAATTTTTTTCCCCAGACACCTATGTTTTTCCATAACAGGAACATCCTCCCCCTCCCCTCGGCTGGCCAGGAGTGAATGCAGCTGTCATAAAGCTGCATTCACATCCTGGAAGGCAAATCCTACCTGTTCTTGTGAGAGAACGATCACGCGGGGAATTTAAAAATAAAAGTTTTTTTAAAAAAGAATGTAAAAGTACACCAAGCACAAAAACACATTAAAAAAAAACACAAGTAAACTGGGGAGGGGAAAAAAGGGTACCACTTACCTTGATGTCCCGATCTGAACCGGAAGTGTTTGGAACAGACCTCCCCCCGCCATGGCTGGCATCCCACCAGCATAACGGGAGAGGAGTGGGGTGCCTTTCAGACCACCCGTGATTCTGTGACAGAAACGGAACAGGTGGTCTATTCACGATGTTTCTCTGTGATTACAATATCATGGGGGCAGCACGGGAGCAGCATGGGACAGGGTCGATGTCGTCTGAAAGGGAAACCCTTTCTCAACCCTGTTCTGTGCCTGCCACGGAATAAAACGCCCGTTTGAAAATATCCTGTGTTTGGTGTCTTATCCTCCTCTCCATCGTACCTGGAAACCTGCCAGTTGAAAAATATACATAGAAATGTCCCATATATGTAGTGTGTATATATATAATGCAATAACCAAAGTAACCAAAATGAAATTGGTAACCTCAAGAAACAACTTTGGTTTAACAAATGTATATCATTAAAATGAAAATTTAATTATTTGCCTTAAATTTGTACTTCTGGGAGCTTACTGCCAGACCATGTTAAATAAACGTATTACTTCCGCTTTTCATTTAACCGTTGGGTTATACTATGACAAATCTGTTTCATATCCTCAATCAACAGATGATTGTATTTGGTAATAATTTATCAAGAATAAAATCTGTTTTTGAAACTAATCACCTCATGTTAGGTCTGCCCTTTTTCAAACCCACCATCTGATATTAATTTGCCAGCAAGGCAAACATACTGATGAAAATGCATATACCACAGCATATGGATCATTGTGGAATGAAACATTTCATCAACCCTATTCCCCCCCCCATGTGTGTGTATTTTCTGTGACACATGGCAAAATTTTCATATTGAATAGAAGAAAATTAATTTTACATACTCAGTTAAACAATTATGAAACCAGAATTATGTAATTCTTAGTCTTGTATCTTAAAGATTCCTGCAGCCCACTTCCAGGATGTTAAATCTGAGTAACACAATTATTGCCCTTTTTAACCTCAACCAGAGATTTTCTCTATTGATCAAAGACATATCACCAGCCACAAGATTGTTATACAATGAACTTTGCAACCACTGTGAGGCACATACTTGTACTGTACTCCCCAGTACATTGTAGTAGTGTAGGATCTTGAAAGAAGTGTGATTTCTGTATTGCTATATTCCTGAATTTTATCCGGTATTTACTTTTCAGGAAGTGTCCCATATCAGAAGATGTTCATATTAAACTTTAAATCTCCTTCCAAATAGAAAAAAACACATTTTTTAGATTAGACATGAGAATTTCTGAAAAGAAAGATGGAAGAGATAATGTCCCTCACCAGAACCCAGTCACATACTAGTCTATGTACAATAGGCTATATACTTACTATATAGTATTATTTATCTATTTATTTATTCAATTTATATCCCATCTTTGGGTCCTACCAAGGTGACCTTTTATCTCAAAAGCCATATGATGAGACAATACAAACGAGAAACATGAGATAGTGCTGAGAGATGAGACACCCAGGTCAGAAGGCTCACAACTAGCTACTGGGGAGGAGCAGAAGAAGAGCTATGAAAGATCTATATATGATCTTCAAATGTAAATACCAAAGTCAGAATCATACGTGCCATAGCATTTTCAATTTCTATGTATGATCATGAAAGCTAGACAGTGAAGAAAGCTGACAGGAAGAGAATAATTTTTTAATGTGCTAGAGGAGAGTTCTGTGGATACAGCGAACTGGTACAATAATCAATAAATGGATCTGAGAGCAAATCAAGCCTTAGGTCTCCCTAGAAGTCAAAATGACTAAACTGAGGCTATCATACTTTGGGCATATCATGAGATGAGATTATTCATTAGAAAAGACAATAATGCTTGGTAAAGGTGAAAGCAGTAGGAAAAGTGTAAAACTGCATTATAGGTGGATAAACTCAACCAAGGAAGCCACAGCCCTGGGTTTGCAAAACTTTAATAGGACTGTTAATAACAGGAGCTCTTGGACATCTCTCATTCGTAGGGTCACTATCAGTCAAAATTGACTTGACAACAAATAACCACAATGACAAATGATTTTTAAAAATAGTATTCTGCTTTGCTTTGATGTCAGTCTGTGTTCAGAAGCTGATTAATGTTTTATTAAGAGAGAGAGAGCAGAAAGTAATAGTGAGGTCACTGCTGAAGAAATCAAGCCTGTAGACTACATATTCTAACAACTATTAGATGGTCAGAAATACCACCTTGGGCTAAGGTGAGTTATCATATGAATCTACTCACTCTTGGATAAAACTGAAAATGATTGTCTGACTTCATTTAAATCTGGTTTTAGTATGGCTTTGGCACAGAAGATTCCACTGGAAACTGATGAATGATCTAGATCAGAAGGGCAGTAAAATCCTACGAATACTCCTGCATCAATTGCCATCTTTCAGTATCATCAACAATGGCAACCTTTTAGATAGGATATCTGGGTTGTGAACTGGGAAGCTTGTTGTTCAGTGCTTTCAATCTTACTTGAGTGTTTAATTCCAGAACGTGGTGCTAGGACACTACTGCTTGTCTTTGTGGTATTTATGGTAAATTTGTCACTGATCTGTGCAGAGCGCAGTCACTCCCTGTTCATCCGAACAGGGGATAAGCAACAAAAACGTGTGCTTTGTGAGCAAACAAATACTCCTTTGGTGCAAAAGTAAGTCCATGCCAAAATTCTTTTAGGCTTTTATTAATAACAATTAAATAAAAAGGAAAACAATAACAGAAAGCATTTAACCATGTTTTCTAGGTTCTCTCTAAGCAAGAGAGGTACACACAAGCTTGAAGCTCTTTTCTATCTCAGGAACAAAACAATATAACCCCTCCCAGTTATATAGACCATAACACTTAGTCCTTGGGAGAACCGAAAGTAATCCAATCTTAAGTTTCGTTTCTCACATACAAGCCCAAAAAACAGAATAACAAAAACAGACAGATTTATTACCTTCTGATAACTAAAGATGGCGCCAGGCATGTCTGGCTAAAAAATTATTCAGGGAGGGGGAGACAAACTCCTGATCTCAAAAACTATTTTCCCTGACACCCCTCTAATTTTTCATCCAGACATCGACAAATCATACCCAGTCTGTCACACAAAAAATCATGCTTAATATTTCCCAACGCTTTAGTAAATAAATCTGCTATATTTTCTTCACTGGGACAATACACCAAATCAATTAAACCATTTTGAACAGCTTCTCTAACATTCTGAAATTTTACAGCCACATGTTTTGTTCTACTTTTAACACCTTGTGCTGTTGCCATCGCTATACATGCTTGAGAGTCTTCAAAAACTTTAACAGCTTCTGAAATTGGCATACCTAAATCACTAAAAATTTGTTTTAGATAAATCAGCTCATTTACCACGCTTGACAACGCGGCAAATTCTGCCTCTGCCGAGCTTAAAGCAATAGTGGATTGCTTTTTTGACCCCCAGTGTATGGCAGTGCCAGCATAAAAAATTATCATCCCTGAATCAGAATATCTATTTTGGATTTCGCTGGCAAAACTGGCATCGCAAAAAGCTTCCAACTCATGAGAACCTTGTGAACTTATTTTTACGCCATAATTCAAAGTTCCACGCAAATATCTTAATATGCGTTTCAAACCTTGCCAATCATGTTGAGTTGGTTTTGACACTTTTCTAGACAAAACATTTACAGCATATTGTATATCTGGACGTGACCATCTTGCAATATACAATAAACTTCCAATTACAGAATGAAAAAGTTCAGGATGTTCAAATGGCCTAGAATCTGTGACATTTATGAAATCACAACACATAGGAGTTCGAGCAGGTTTACATTGAGACATGTTACAAAGATCCAAAACTCTTTCAATCTTTTGAACTTGACTCATTTTAAAATCACCATTTTCAAACCTCTGGAAATCTACTCCCAAATAGTTTCTAATTTGACCAAGGTCCTTCAATTTGAATTTTGAACCCAATTCCTGTTTAAACCTTTGCACCTGAACATCAGTTTGTGTAATCAGGCAGAAATCATCCACAAAAGCGACGACGATTTCATAATTCTGATTAACACCCCTTGTATACAAACATGGATCAGCAATGCTGTTCTGAAAACCAACATTTTTCAGCTGTTCATCCAAACAAAGGTACCAACATCGGCCACTTTGCTTGAGACCATACAAGGCTTTATTGAGGCAATAAACCTGGTCTGCTCCCCCACTGTGAAACCCAGGAGCTTGCTCCATATAGATGCACTCATCCAATGGAGCATTTAAATATGCAGTCTCTACATCAAAGTGATTGACTTTAAGTTGATTTAAACTTGCAATAGATAAAGCAATCTTTACACTTTGTACTTTAACAGTGGGTGCAAAAACCTGATCATAATTTTGATACTGTATCTGTGAATACCCCTTTGCAACCAAACGTGCTTTGTATTTGACACCCCCATCCTGCAATTGCTTTCTCTTATATACCCAACGGCAACCCACAGCCTTTTCTCCCTGTGGCAATGCCACAATACGGAAAACATCATGGCCTTTGATGGATTCCATTTCATTTTCCATTGCCTCTTGCCACTTTTGTTGTTCTTCCTTTGGCAACTTTAAAACATCAGTATAATTATCAGGTTCAAAAGTCACCTGGCAAACTTTTACATTCTGTGCTGTGAATCTTAAAGGAGGCACTCCCTTTGTCTCTCTGTTAGAGCGACGGGGGACAACAGGCTGAGCCTGATCATTGTCAGAATCTGCATTTGAATCACTTTCCACATCAAAGGATTCATGCTTGGAACCCTCTCCTCTCAAGTCTGGGGAAATACCAGTGCCTGACTCAGCAGCCTGTTGCTGCTGCTCAGGCTGATTTTCACCAACAAATGAAGGCAAAACCACATCTAAATTAGCATGGACATGAGACCAGTTGGCCTGCTCCTCAAATTCAGCATTCCTGGAAATCAAAACTCTCCCATCCCCAAACGCGAACCGCCAGCCCTTTGATGATTGGTCGTACCCGACAAATCTGAGCCTCCTAGCCTTGGGTTCCCCCTTTTTTCTGTTTGCCTTAGGGATATTCACCCATGCATAGGACCCAAAGGTCCTAATGTGCCTCACAGATGGCTTTTTGCCATAAAACATGAAAAAGGGTGTATTTGAAACCACAGAACTGGGTACACGGTTACTTAAATAAGCAGCTGTTAACATAGCTTCTCCCCAGTACTTCTGCTCAATGTTTGCATCAAACATCAGGCTATCTTTAATTGTTTGCAAAACACCAATTTTTCTCTCAGAAATCCCATTCTCATTAGGACTATAAGGGGTTGTGAGTCTGTGGAAAATTCCTTTTTGTTTTAGCCAATTTTGGAACTCATTTGACATGAATTCCCCTCCCCTATCTGACTGGAGAGATGACACCTTCTGGGGAAAATGTCTCTCAACATAAGCCACCCAATTTTTAAAAGTCTGAAATGTCTCATCCTTACTCTTGAGTAAGAATAGGAAACAATAACGACTGAAATCATCAACCAAGACCAGGATGTACTTGGCTCCTCCCAGGGAAGGTGGATAGGGGCCAGACAGGTCCATATGAACCAATTCTAAAATTCTTTTTGACTTTCTCTCACTATGCTTGGGAAAAGGATGGACCTTGGATTTCGATTTTTTACAAATTTTACAATCCAGGTACTTCTGACAAGCCCTCAAACTTAACCCATCCACCATGTCAGGCATCTGCCTGAGGACTTTAAAACTAGCATGGCCAAATCTCCTATGCAACAGATGTACACAATTATCATGCAAAGGAGAGTTTGCCATTATAGTACTGGTTTGAGGCTCCTGTACACTATTATACATATAATACAGTTGGTCATGAAAAACCCCTTCAGCCATAACAATACCATCCTTTAAAATATAACATTTGTTCCCTTTAAATTGTACTTCATAGCCCTCCTGTGTTAATTTAACAACAGAGAGTAAACACATTTTTAAATCAGGAACATACTGAACATTTTTTACATCCATGTTCAAACATTGTACAAAACATGTACCTTTACCCAAACATTTTGACTTGGATCCATCAGCCAAACTCACACTTGAGGGGCTAGTCTCTTTAAAGTCCTTAAAGAGTTCTTTATTATTGGAGATAAAAGCATTGCAGCCGCTATCCAAACACCATTGAGATAAATCTCTATTTTGCTCCTTCACAGCTTGCAAAACAACTGCAGAAACAGTCATACTAGATGAAGCAGGCTTTTTTTGCTTTCTTTGCTCTTTTTTGCTTTGCATTGTTTTGCAAAATGTCCATCTTTGCCACAGTTCCAGCAAAGCTTAGATTTCACAGCAAAAGCGGGGACCACACCCTTACTGGGGTCTTTAGAGCCATCTACTGGATCATTGGTAGAATTGCGGGTCTTCGCCTGTACAGCCTTTTGAGCAGAACTTTTCCTCTCCAACCACTTAGCCTCTTCTTCCAACAAACGACCAGTAATAAAATTAATGGTCATATTTGCTGCTGCCATATTTTTGAAGGAGAATATTAAGGCATCGAATTTTTCTGATAAGCTTGATAAGAGGATATGAACTTTTTCTTGTTCAGTAAAATGGACATTAATCTCCTGCAACTGATGGAAATATTGCCGGATAGTTGAAATGTGTGTGGCCACATCGCCATCTGGCTGCAGCTTTAGTCTATACAGCTTCCTTGTTAACATAAGCTGTGAACCAGTCCCAGCATGGACATAAACCTGCCGCAGTGCTTGCCAAATGTCCCTGGCCGTGGCACAGCCTCGCACATACATCAACTGACTGTCCTCAATTGCCAAAATGAGAGACGCTCGAGCGCGTTCCTCAGACTGCTGTTGCAATACAGAAGCGCCTTGGGCAGGGGGGGCTAAAATGGGAGCGTGTATCAATTGTTGATGCAAATAAGCCTCCATCTTCACAGCCCACAAATGATAATTCTTATCATTTAACTTTTGGAAGGGAAAAACTGCCATACTCTGAGCCATTGTCCATAAACTCTTTAGCCCCTCTCAACTGATTATCTGCTTCCCTCACACAGGGGTTGCTTACCAGCAGGGCGTTGTAAATGGTTCGGTCTCAGCAGTCCTCACAGCAGGCTTTCTCACCTTCCAGTCCCCTCCTTGCTGGGGTTGTAAGCTCTTGCCAGGCGTAGACAAAAGCAAGCTCCAACAGCTTCAAAGGAAAAAGACTTCACACCAAAGGGAAAAGTTGCCCAACTTGCCGCTTGTTCAAAGCCCCTCTCAGCTCAGGCTTAAACAATTTGCAGCATAAGAGCTTCACGGCTCATAAACTCTTGAGCCAGCAATCCTGGGCATCCCATAACCTGTCACTGATCTGTGCAGAGCGCAGTCACTCCCTGTTCATCCGAACAGGGGATAAGCAACAAAAACGTGTGCTTTGTGAGCAAACAAATACTCCTTTGGTGCAAAAGTAAGTCCATGCCAAAATTCTTTTAGGCTTTTATTAATAACAATTAAATAAAAAGGAAAACAATAACAGAAAGCATTTAACCATGTTTTCTAGGTTCTCTCTAAGCAAGAGAGGTACACACAAGCTTGAAGCTCTTTTCTATCTCAGGAACAAAACAATATAACCCCTCCCAGTTATATAGACCATAACACTTAGTCCTTGGGAGAACCGAAAGTAATCCAATCTTAAGTTTCGTTTCTCACATACAAGCCCAAAAAACAGAATAACAAAAACAGACAGATTTATTACCTTCTGATAACTAAAGATGGCGCCAGGCATGTCTGGCTAAAAAATTATTCAGGGAGGGGGAGACAAACTCCTGATCTCAAAAACTATTTTCCCTGACAAAATTGGGATCCCCAACAGGACAAGTATGTTCTGCCTGAAACCAAAGAACAAGGTCATCCAAAGAGCAGGAGTGAGGTGCCATCACTATGCTGATGAGACTCAACTCTATTTCTCTTTTTCATCATATTGAAAATTGAGTGTGGAATGTGCTGAATCAGGATATAGTATAAGAGCCATACTAGATAAGAGACAAAGTCAACAAGCTGAATCCAGATAAAATGTCAGACTTAGTACTGAAACTGTTCTAGATGTATTGCTCCATCTAAAGCAAGAATGGACAACAGTGGCCTTCCAGATATTTTTGGACTGCAGCTCCCATAGTCTATCAGTTTTGACTCTGCTGGCTGGGATTGATGGAATTGTAGGGCAAAAACAACTAAAGGGCCAGAGTTGTCCATCCTGTGATATTCTGTGGTACTGATTCATCCAGCATTATTACTGAAGGCCCAGCTGGTATTCCTAGCATACAACATTGTTTACCACCTAATTTGTGACAGTACCTAGAGTGAAGTAGCCTGACCACAGTGATCCATGTCATATTCCATCTCAGCCAGACTGAATAATAGGTTGTGAACAATGGCTTCCATTGAAGACATCACGACAACTTCATTAAGTAAAAGATGCATCTGCTAGGTTACATACTGGAGCAGTATTTACACAATTGCACTGGCTACCAGTCTATTTCCAGGCACAACTCAAAGTGTTGGTCAGTGACACTGAGGCAGAGAATGAGTTCTAGGCTTTAGTTTAATCTTGAGAGAAGCTGCCTAAGGTGCAGAACATATTTGGGGATTGGGTTCAGTACCTCAGACAGCTCCTTTAAAGTTCAGGCTAAATGCCAGTATGGATTCACCACACTACTGGCATGGAAGCTACTGGCCTGTAGTGCTGATTGTTATCTGTAAATCCTTAAATGTGCAGCTTGATAGGAATAGGATACAAGATGATCATAGAATCATAGAGTTGGAAGAGACCTCAAGGGCCATCCAGTCCAACTCCCTGCCATGCAGGAATAAACAAACAAAGCATTCCCGACAGATGGTCATCCAGCCTCTGTTTAAAAACCTCCAAAGAAGGAGAATCCACCACAGTCCGAGGCAGTGTGTTCCACTTCCTAACAGCTCTTACTGTTAGGAAGTTCTTCCTAACGTTTATGCGGAATGTCTTTTTCTTTAATTTGAATCCATTGCTCTGTGTCCTAGTCCCTGGAGCAGCCAAAAACAAGCTTGCTCCATCCTCAGTATGACATCCCTTCAAATATTTAAACATGGCTATCATGTCCCCTCTCAACCTTCTCTTCTCCAGACTAAACATGCCCAACTCCCTAAGCCACTCCTCATAGCGCATAATGGCTTCCAGACCACCCACCTCAGAAAGGCCCACTTCGGGAAAGTGTCTCTCCTATTGATTAATTGAGCTAGAAGTCAGCAAGTACAAAATGGCAGTTTGTATAGCCGCATTCAGACATGCATTATAAGAGTTAACTAATCATATGAGGGAGATGAGGGCCTCAACCCCTCTAGTATCACTTCACTAACATGAAAAGCAACAAAGATGAAATGGAGAGTCTCCTGTGCTAAAGTTTTACATGTGAACCAGAGCAATTAAGCAAATCAGGATGGGGAAATTAGGGTTCAGAATCAAATGTGGGAAGATCTCCACTCACTGCTGTTCATGTCAACAAAGTATTGACAAGAAGGGGCAGGACCCATGCAAATATTTTGCTAACCCTTATATAGAATGACCGAATAGAGCTGTTGTTTTGGCTGATCTTAATCCCTATTTATTAAGATTTCCAGGACTAAATGGAACAATGTAGAAACACGTTGCATGGTAATATGCATGTCTTAGAAATGTACTGATTGGTTTATAACGGGGAGCACAACTATATTTGGTTTGTAGGCCACCCACATAACCTAGACATGGGATCACTGATCTCCTCCATAACTCCCCTTTTAATTTTTGCATTTTAAAATAATTGACTTTAAATTCTCCTGTACCTTTTGGAGATTATGTGGGGCAGTTGGACTGTTTGGGCCTCTCTGGCCTATTTTAGGCCCAGAAGAGGCTCTTTGCTCAAGCAGAAGTCACTTTGAATTTGGGAAAAAGCCCTACCCTTGGCCTAAAAAAGGCCTGGGGACCTTGCAAAATTTCCTCCATGGGCTTTAAAGAGCACAGTAGCTTTCCCCAGCCCCATTAAAAATTCAGTTGGGATAGTTACGGGCCACACTGGGTTTTGGTGGTTCCCTTTGCCCACCTCTAGCTCTGAAGGATTGGAAGAAACATTAGGCTTATACTATGTGCCATCCAAGTTGCCTTCAGCAACTGAGTGACCCCCAAGAGCCCTGGACACCAAGTGTTCCACTCAGGTCTTGCAACAACATAGCGACAATTCATTTAACTGTTTCCAGTTTTCAGGCCGTGTGCAAACTTTTTCTGCTTCAGAAGTTTAGAAATCAGTTATTCTTTGGGGAGCAAAGTGATCTATCAACTTCTCTATTTTGGGAAGGAAATCTTTAAGTGTTAATTTGAGGCAATTATCAGGCAGCAGCATGATATTCAATCGTTGATGACTGTATAAATAATGTTTCCTTTAGAAAATCTCAAAAATCCAAGACAGTTCATGCCAATAGTATCTACTGTCTGTGATACTGAACATTTTCCTCCTCCGTCCCCTATAGCACTGACTACCTGGGATTGAGAACTCGTGCCCTAAACAGATGGTTGGCATTTTCAGGATAGACAGTCCATCAAGTTGTTTCCCTGAGTGACATTGTTTTATAAAATGGTGGCCTTTCTTTTCTAAAATTCACTAATAAGAAGCTCTGACAAACCCTGTGGGATAAGAGTGAAGTGGAATTTCCATCTTTACCAGTGCTGGAAATAGTGGAAGAGGTAGAGGACACCATAGTCAGCATCGTGCAAGTACAAGGGCCTAAATCCTGTTGTTAGTCCCACTAAAAATAGAACCACCATGTCAATTAAATTTACTGAAATACTGACTTCTCAAATTATCATTGGTTCAATGGACTTAACCTAGCTGGAACTCACAATCAGATTTAGACCATGGTGGCTGACTGGCTGGTTGACACTCCCCCATACCACTACTGTTTCCAGGAAAGCAGCCAACGGGATGGATGATAAGATGAGACACACAAGAAGCAAGGCTTTGCAACAACACGGAAATAATGCAGAAGCACAGTACCAGTCCAATAGCAGAAACCAGGGGCAAGCCAAAGGTCCAAGAGTTCAGAGAGCACATCAGTGAGTCCAGTCCAGGGTCAAGAGTTTCATCAAGCAGGTCAGCGAGTCCAGTCCAAGATCAAGAGTTCCAGGTAAATCCAAAGTCTAGGAGGCAAGGTTTCAGGCAACAAGATAGTCAGAGTCAGATGCTTTCACCAGGGAACGTAGATAGCCTCTGTCGAAGAAGCTTGGCGTCTCACAGCTGTTTATGTTGGCCCAGCTCCTAACCACAGCTGTTTGGTGATTGCTGAACGTTTCTCATTTAATCTCCGGGATCTCCAGAGACATGCTCTTTCTGATCTTCTCTGACTGAAGATAGGTACCTGCTCTTCTATGTCTCCCAGACCTGGACCCTCTGCTGGGGGGAGGCTAGGCTGCTGAGACATGTAGTTGGCATGACAGGGCTAAGGTTCTGGCTCAGCCAGCTCTGCTGGATCTGGCTCAGCCCCCTCGTCTCCTGAGTCCCCTCAGTCCCCAGCCTGGCTGGCCATGAGAACTGTCCTTATACAGTACATGGAAACATAAAGGTGAAATCTAATTACTGCCCCCCCTTTTCTGATCATACTAATACACTGACCACCTAACACTAAAGAGTTTCTTGGACAGCGCAATGCCTTAAAAGTTGTTTTGGAAAACAAAACTGTGGGGGTGGGAGAATGAAATGCAGCTGTTTTGAGAAACAAAAAACACACAAAACTTAAAATTCTTTACACTGATTGGCTGGATTACATAGAGTGTGGGTCACTGCTTATAATAATTGCCAGCTATTTCTCTCTCCCCCCCCCCCAATTAAAATGAGCACCAACTAAATATTAGAAAAAGCCTTGAAAATGAACTGGGAATGTGGATATGCCTAGGGCCTTCATTTTCATTGCCTGCATAATAAGAGGATCTGAGAAGGCAACATTTCACATGCTGTGATGTCTTTTGTTACATAATGAAATGTAATTTGATTTTCCAGCATAGAGAATCCTAAAATCAAATACAGGGGATCCTTGTTGTTGTTGTTGTTGTTGTTGTTGTTGTTGTATGCCTTCAAGTTGTTTCCAACTTACAGCATCATACTATTGTATATTCCAGAGACAAGCTTAGTGAAAGATAAATTGGGTCCTGGTCTAAAATTCCAAAAACATGGGATTCTTAAATATCATGTTAAAAATACCTTCTAACTCTTCAGGTTCCTCTGTTTATCTGAAATGTGTCTGATGATTTTTATTTGCTGTTTCAAAAGTGTATTTCTAGGAATAACTTATTTCAACAATAACATTGGGTGGAGGGTAGTCACTTTTATAGACATGATCCAGACTGCAATAACTAAAAGTGTGTTTTGTGTTGTTTTTTTTTACTATACTACTCTTTATTAAGTTGTTATTTAAGTACATTGAGTAAACATATGAGGTGAAGTATGCTAGCTCTGGTCCCTCTTGGCTCCATCAACCCACCTACATGGAGGGTGACAATCTGTATCATTGGTAAAAGATTGAATAACATTTGTAAAAAATTAAATAACAAATTCAAAGTCTGCTATGATAGCTAACAAAATAAACCTTTTAGTTTTACCTTCTCATGCAAAAATTAATGAATTTGTGATAGTTTCACCAACTTAGATCCCTTGAAATGCCCACATGTACACTAAGGTGGTGATTCTAAACCTATGGTATCTTATGTCACACCAATCACTCTTATCAAAGAGTGCCAGTCCCACCATGATACACAGAAAAAGGCCACTTTTTCCAAAGAGAGACATTTATAGGTTTACATTTTGTTTTTATATTTATCCATTATGGTATGTTTTAAAGGCATAAAAATTGCAGTAGTATTCCCCAGAATATACACAGACACACAAGGAAATTGTAATAACACAATGTATTAGCTTTTGAGATTTATGTTGAGCACACAGTTTACTGCTGTGGTAACTATAAAACACACAAACACAAACACTAAAATTGCAGTAATATGATTGCTATGACATTGCTATACCTGTTCTGTTTCCAGTAATCTGTTGTCTAGATTACTTACTCTTGTGTCCCAGTGGAGTTATATGTATCATGGGTTGAAAAGCACTGCACTAAGGAACATTTAGTTATTGGGAAGAACTGGAGACTGAATAACCACAGAGGTGATCTCTTACTCATTTTATGGGTATCTACCAGTTCAGCTTTGTTTGTTTTCCCCCCAGGATATCCAGCATAACTAATCAGAACCCCGTTCAAACAAAATAGATCTTTTTGTAGCCAGTAGACTGTCTTGTATACCATAAATACCTAATGGCAATCTAATACTGTAATTTAGTTGGCCAGTTGTGGGATTGACTAGACAACTGTTCCTCTGGGAGTAATTTAAACTTTAATTTCAAGGAATGTGTCCTGTTACAGGTTAAACATCTGTATACAGAGGTTGTATCTTTGTGGTTTGTGCTGCACATATGCACTGCCTCTTTCCATATACATTTTAAATTAAATCTGTGTTCTATGAAATCCACATATTGCCTTCAGAGACCACCTACATCAAAACTCTGACATCATGTTTTCTTTGAGATTCATTATGGTAAATTGTACAGATCATGCTTGCCAGCCCTTTACTATTGTTACAAGTGAACAGTTTGCTAATCATGCAGAAGAGAGGTAATTGCAGCCCTGCTTTCTGGATGCACATTTGTTTATACTTTTCAGAGAATAGAAAGAATTAATCTAATCTTGTGTATAACATATGTGCCGAATGCGCAGGGGATTCATCTACTTGACTTTAATATATCTATCAGTCTTCTCCATGCATTTTGACTTAATAACTTGTGTCTACTGAGTTTAAGGTTCCCTACCACCTACCCTTTTGCACTATTTATATTTCAGCCTTTAATCCTACTAGCATCTAATAAATGCCATTCAAATATGCCCTGAAATACCAAAACTATCCAAACTGATTTTATGATTACTATTATTCACTCTCGACCCAAATTACATATTTTCTGGCTCTAATCATAGGTGGCACTAAAACAGGAATTCAATCAGCTCTTGTAGTATTTACATAATAAAGATAATCTAACAGACATTTTGCTCAATTTCCTTCAGTCCCATTCATCACAGTGAGAATGAACAGGTTGCATCTGATTTTCAAAAAAATGCAGGAAAAGAAGAATATGCTTCCTTTTTTTATTATATTTTTTATTGGTTACATATACATATACAAGTACAGTGTAAACTCTATAACTTATTGCCAAAAGGTTTTCCACATAACCATTTTTTTAAAATAAAAAACAACACATCCATCACAAACATAGATTTAACATGTATTTTTAGCTTTTTCTTTTGTACTTCATAACCCATTCTTTGTTTGTTTTACTTCCTCCTTTAGTCGTATGTAATACATTCTAACTGATTCTATTCCATTTCTCTTTCTTATGATATGTTATCGATGCTGCTGTGCTTATGTATCTTACAATAGCGTATTGTTTTATTCTAATAGTTTCCTTATTCTAATTGCTTATATGTTTATATATATATATACACCCCAACTATGTATGTTTAAATATTTCTTCTTATGCGTTTATTTGTGAGTATATATATATATATATATATATATGTATTTTTTTCACTCACTCTTTTTTTTAATCCCCTTAGCTTTTTATTTATATTATTTTTCCTCTCTTTTCCTCAGAGAAGCGTTTTATTCTTAAATTACAACATCCCATTTCTCTTTCCATAATTTCTTAATCAGTTCCCACTCTCTCTCTATGTAATTTATAGATATATTTCATAACCTAGCTGTTAATCTATCTGCTTCCAGATTATCATGCAGTTTTAAAAGCCATTCCTCTACATTTGGAATTGTTGGTTCTTTCCAAGTTTTCGCATATAAAATTCTTGCCGTAGTAATCATGTAGAGAAGAATCTTTTTCTTTCTATCCACATCTTTTCTATTTACTCCCTGTATCTTATCCACCATATTAAGTAAGTAGATCTCTGGTTCCATAGCATACTCAATCATTAATATCCTCCTAACCATTATATGAATATTCTTCCAATATTTTTTCGCTTTCGGACACCTCCACCATAAATGATATAGCGTCCCTTCCGCCTTACCACATTTCCAACTTGAAGATTTCCCAGTTTTGTACATCTTATTAAATTTCACCCGGGTGAGATACTATTGGTAGAACAATTTTATATAATTTTCTTTCAGATTTTGAGCTAGCGTAAATTTCTGCGTGTAAACCCAAGCTTTTTCAGAATATGCTTCCTTTTGTATCATTATTAACTTCTGTAACAAAGAATAGTGGAATGTGAATAATAGTTCTGGATGATGATGATTTTGTTTCCCGGTGTTTTGTATTATTTAAAGAAGGCCAATGATATAGTTAGTATTTTGCATTCTAATTTTTGGATACAAATTTTCAACAAAAACGTGATGTTGTAAAGTTTATGCTATCACATCTTTGTTGAAAATGCATGTCCAAAAATTAGAATGCAAATTACTAAATGCATCATCAATGTTCTTTAAGACTTAAAGGATATAGCTGAGATAGAAAATGCATAGCATGGGAAGAATTGAGATCATGCCTACTGGACTTATTTCAGACCCCATATTCAGAACTTAGAAAAGGGTGTTTTTTTTACAAAAATAACAGCTCCCCAAATCCCTCAACCAGAATGGCTGAACAAGTAACATTTTACAAACTCTGAACCCAGAGCATCATCCACTGCTCAATTAAGCATGAGTTCAGCATATAATTAAATTCATTTTTCTTAAATGTAATAGTCCAAGTTCTGCCTGAAAATGGTCTTCAAGACATTTTTTTCTCATCTTGGACTTCAGGCAGAGGTAACAGCATGGGGGAAAATGGAGAAATGAAGGGGGAAACAATAATTTTCTTTTTAAAATGACAGCTGCCCAAAACTGCTCATGAGATTGGAATGTTAAAACAACTCCTGGTGAGTTATATTAATGGGCAGTGGTGTAGTCATAGGTATCACATGCCTTTTCAGTTTATAACCATGTCCCCTCAAAATGTGTGTTGGGAAAGAGAGAAATATGTGGTGGTGGTGGTGGTGAATTCTACAGGTACAGAGAAAAGAAAGCATATCCTATTTTATATATATATATATTTAGTTCTTATTTACTTCTCAACCACAACCAGTGATTTATTTTTAATTATACCGTTTCCTTCATAATTCATGCACATAAGAGGAATGTGAGCAATGGAACACAGAAGACAATAACTATAATAAAGAATGAGCAAATCATGTCAACAGAAACTCAAATAATACAGCATTTATATGTTTTTCGTGGGTTTTTTTCCCCAGGCTGTGAGGCCGTGTTCTGGAAGAATTTATTCCTGACGTTTCACCTGCATCTGTGGCTGGCATCTTCAGAGAATGGTTGGGCAGGGTCCTGTCATGCCCCATGAGCCTGATAAGGCTATAGAGTCAGAGGGGGAGGACATGGCAGGGAACGGCCCTAGGGACCCTGGCACAGGTTTATCTACACCTGTGCCAGCAGGGAACTCTGCCAATCTAGAGGCTGGAGCAGAGGAAGAGCCTGGTCCAAGTGGGTTGGCATCAGTCCCCGCAGAGAGTCCTGTCCATTCAGATAAGGACGAAGGAGAGAGGGACTTACCTCCATCATCATATACCCAGCAGCAAGCTCAAAAGGAAGTTCAAAGGAAGTCTCTGAGACTTTATGAGAAAAACCTGCTTGTTAAGAAACACCTGACAAAGCTATAGATTTTCCTTGGTTTTTTTTTTTCCCCAGTCTGTGAGGTCGTGTCTGGAAGAGTTTATTTCTGATGTTCTGCCTGCATCTGTGGCTGGCATATTCAGAGAATGGTTGGGTAGGAATGAGTGTGGGGTTTATATACTGTGAACTGCTGTTGGTGAGAATATGTAAATTTGTGTATTTGAATGGCTAGTTTCTGGGTGGAGATATGCAAGGAGGATTAGTGTCTGTCTGGCTAATGGTTGATTAATGGTCCATTATCTGCTGGAAATCCCCCTGTCCCTTGGTGAGGTTCATTTGCAAGTGTTGGGTTTTGATTTTAGTGTTTTTCAGGACTGACAACCAGATTTTGTTTACTTTTAGGGTTTCTTCTTTCCTATTGAAATTGTCTAGGTGTTTGTGGATTTCAATAGCTTCTCTGTTCATTCTGACATGATAGTTGTTGGCCTGGTCCAGAATTTCAGTGTTTTTAAATAACATTTTGTGTCCAGATTGGTTTATAACATGTTTATAACACCCGACAAAGCCTTAATTGCTTTATACTGTATATGCTGGGGGAGGTGAGGGAGGCTTTGTCAGAGATCAACTGATCTTCCTGGTGAAAGCTTGCTGCTGAATTTGGTGCCTGGATTCCAGTTATCTTGACTTCTGTTACCTTGACTCATGCTTAGAACTTGGACTGTCCCTGATTACTCTGCTGCCTGCTCCTGTTGACCCTCGGACTGCTTTAGACCATGCTGACTGATTGCCGTAAGTCTCCCCACACACCCTACCCAACCATTCTCTGAAGATGCCAGCCACAGATGCAGGCAAAAAGTCAGGAATAAACTCTTCCAGAACATGGCCTCACAGCCTGGGAAAAAGCCATGGAAAACCTATGGGTGCCGGCCGTGAAAGCTTTCGACTTCACAATTTTATAAATACTGTCCTGTTTTGTTTTTACCATAGTTTATTCATATTAAATAGAATAAGTAGTAGTTTTGGGGTTTTGTGTTTAACTACTTAAAAATGTAATCCGGTGGCTGGTTTTGGGTATGTGTCTTTTAGTCCCTTTCATTTGTTTTAAATGTTATCCTCCTCTTCCTCCTGATCATCATTTCCAATTGTAAAGAAGCAGCAGAATACGTGTAACAGTAACTGTCCATGTTATTCCCTCACCTAACCTTGTTTGTCCTTTCCTCCCTATACTGTTATCCTACTATTTTTGACTGTAAGCTCCTTGTGATCAGGGGTCTGTCTAACTAGGTGTTTTGTGTATTCTTTCAGAGAGAAAAATGTTACTATTGCTAAGAGTTGGGTTGAGACATGTTGCCTCAGCACAGAAAAACAATCTGGTGAGGATTTTCCTGGCTCTATGAAAGATCTTGTCCCCAGCACAAGACTGAAACACAAGGCAGCACCCCCCCCCCGTCATCATAATCCTATCTACATTTTGGACAAAATTTGTCTTCTTAAGCCATGAAGGTTTTGCGTGCACACACCCCCTTACTAGGTAGAATGCAGAGCAGATCAAGCCATCTTCAAGACTCTAGTGTCTCTCTGGCTTTTCTTTGCAAAAGAAGATTCAGGATTTCTCTAGTAAAAGCTAGAGTAAAAGACTCTAGTAAAGGCTGCACAAATACTTTTGTGGCTGATTCGTAAATGTTAAGATTATTACACTATACTGTTATAGTGCTTTTATTCCACTTTAACTGCTATAGCTGCCTTCTGTGGAATCCTGGGATTTGCAGTTTTGGGAGGAGCATTTAGAACTCTCAGCCAGAGAGCTCTTAGGCCTCACTAAGGAGATTATCACACTGCACCATTATAGTGTTATTATTCCACTTCAACTGCTATGGCTGCCTCCTTTGGAATCCTGGGATTTGCAGTTTAGGCAGGGGCATTTAGAACTCTCAGCCAGAGAGCTCTTAGGCCTCACTAAGTCCTAAGGACTCTATCACACTATACTGTTATAGTGCTATTATTCTACTTTAACTGCTATGGCTGCCTCCTGTGGAATTCTGGGATTTGTAGTTGAGTGAGGCCTAAGAGTTCTCAAGCTGAGAGTTCTAAATGCTCCTCCCTAAACTGCAAATCCCAGGATTCCACAGTAGGCAGCCATAGCAGTTAAAGTGGAATAATAGCACTATATCAGTGTAGTTAGAAGCTTCATTCACTTTCCTCTGTCTAACTGAGCATGGGATGGGAAAAGCTCCATACCATTATTGCCTGTCTAAGATTGGAGAGAATAGCAGGGTTTTCCCCCATATGCTGTTGACCTTCCTATTTTATTCAAGCAGGTGCTGAGATCCCACAGGGCAGTAAGACAAGCCAGATAGTTCAGCACCTGGGAGAGATCTTATTGTTTCAACAACATATTGCAGTGGAACTAAGTCTTCTCAATTTCATGGCCAGACTATGCCTCTCAGGTTACACCTCTTCCCACAAAGTGGGAAGCCTTTGGCTGCAAGCCTGGCACTTGTCTCTTCAGGAGTTCAGACTTGGTGTGCATGAGCTGACATTGGTGTATGGCCTTCATGGTCTGTGGAGCTCTTGGAGGTGGCTGTTTCTTGGGCGCAGAGGTCTCATCTTCCAAACTCGGATTATCATCCTCCAGTGGTGCTTGGGCCTAATGTCTCCTAAGTTGGCTTCTCAGTCTCTGTGTGTTCCTCAGTCTCTTTGTGTCCAAGGTACTACTGGACTCTTGGGCTATGACAGTTCCCACTGGGGACAGTGAGCAGTGCAGTGGGGGAATCCTCAGTGTTCTCGCCAATCATTTATCCATCCTTAAATTGGGAGGGTGATCAGCATGAAGGTATCTTTTAGAACTTGGTTTTGGTATAGGGAAGAATTTGCCCCTGGATCCCTTTCTAGGCTGGATTGGGAACACTGGACAGGCCAAATTAGGCCTACAGGCTTGAGGCTCCCTTATCTTGAGGTAGATAATACTGAACTGGGTGAATAAATGATCCAGCTCAGCTTCCTATGTTTATAGTACTTAGGTTTGAAAACAATTACTTTTGGAAAATTCCTTATGGCTTCTTTGTGGGGGGATATATTTTATTTTAATAATGGATTCAATTTCAGTGTATTTTTCCTGAATCCCCACCCCTGAGTTGAGAAGTAACCTGTCAAAAGTAACATCATTACTCATTACTTTTTTTATTTGTAAAATAGAAGGTGCAATGTTGTGACAATTAAGAATTTGATAAGAATGTGATATACAGTCAGACCCCCGTATCCACAGGGGTTTGGTTCCCAGACTTACCACAGATACTAGAAACCACGAATAATAGTGAACCCTATTAAAATAAAGGACTTCCAGTACAAACATACCATAGAGTTGTGTTGGATGACTTAGAAGATGACTAGAGAAGATGTGGGTATTGGTTCTGCAGATATAGGGGTCCAACTGTGCTTCTTTCATTGTGTTTTGGAAATTACTTTTTGAGGGATTATTTTAGGGTATTTGTGTCCATATTTTGCATATTTAAGTGAGTTCTATTTTTTAAATTGATTAAAGAGTAGTGTTTTCATAAATCATTACTAAAAAGTATCAATACATGCCACTTCTGACTTCTAACTAAAGATTTTCAACGTTAGCTTGTTTTCAGTAAAATTTCCGAACTCTGATTTTGCTATAGTTGTTTATATCAATAAATGTTTGAGGATGGTACAGAAAAAACTGCTAAGAAATTGAACATTACATAAATTAAAAAAGAAAAAGAAAAATGTAAAACAATAAATATGCAACCAGCCATTCTACTATGTTTGCTTGGGCAATTTTTTTTTTTTTGGCTAGAAAAGCATAAGTGAGTAATTAGATAATTGCTGTCTTGATTAAGTTTAATAGAAAACATTTCAATTATGCTAAAGCTACATTGAGAGGAAGTAGGCTTTTAAAAAAGGGAAACGTTCCTTGTCATGCAACTGTCAGCTTTTGCCACACACTAAGAGGTGGAATTAAGTGGATCTATGCAAAGGAGAAAAATAATTGCAGTAATTAGATGTAGTTGAACAGTCAAAAGCTAGACCTATAGTCAAACTGATATAATGTCTTGATGATTCCTTCTTTGATAACATTGGTCTTATAAAGCATCTGTCTCTAACAAATTAAGATATTAAATCGATGGGACTAGTTAGTTTTCTCCCAAGGTAATGTACACTGGATATAAATGCATTAAAAAAAAACTGACTTGATAATAAATAATTTTACTTACTTGTTGATAATTTGTTAACTTGATAAATTGTTATAAGATTAATGTATTCAATTACATGAAACTATTTTTAAAGGCCCTAATAGGCATTTCTATGAAGGATGTACTTTTCTATCACCATATTGGAGACAGAATATTTAAGACAGCCTCTTTTCTTTAGGACTCTACATCCAGTCTATTGACTTGCACAGTTCTCCCATGTGATCGGTCCTACATAAAGACTCTAATTATAAGTTCACCAAGGGCCCCAGCTATAAGCCCTGTGCTATTCCTGGCATGAATGCACCAGTATTGAACATATGGCTCTGCATGGCTTCCTTACACTGAGTCAGATCCTTATACTACCTAGCCCAGTATTGTCAGCTCTGGCTGACAGCAACTCTTCAGGTAGGTCCAGTCTAGCCATTAGGGAGAGTAAGGCAGTTGCCTTAGGAATCAGATTTGGGGTGTCAAAAAGGCAGCAAATTCTTTGTTATTTAATTTCTTCCTACTGTATTTTTATTGACATTTACCTGTGGGGTTTTCCACCTCGTGTGTCAAACGACTTGGTTGGCTTACTTTGAATTGGGTTGATGTGTATGTGTGCACGCACATTTGAGACTTTGTTTCTGGTAGCAAAATATCCTGGTCTGGTTCTGTTTTCAAGATCGCAGGTAAAGGTATTCTCCAGTGTTCCTATCTTAACAATATTTAAGGAGATATGGTGGGGATTGACCCAATGAAAGTTTGTGCTCTTCACTGAATTACAGCCCTTCCCATCAGGGCCAAAATTACTGAATTTTTATGTTGTGTCATTAAAAATATATATATATCACAGAGCAATTAACTTTAAAAATCATGTGTGGTATTTCTTCTTCCTCGCCATTATTTTATATGAAAGAAAGCATGGGCATTGTAATATGGAATCTTTCCTGTCAAAGTGTATCTGGGAATGGACTGAAGGAGTGAGAGAGGGTGGCTGAACAGTCAAAAAATACAAAGTACATTGAGCATGAAATTGAAGAGCTCAAGGGAGGGTTTCATTTTCCCTTCTTAAAATAAAAAAAAGAGACCTCCTGGCCACTGATAATAATTTTAACAACAAAGACCAGATTGTGAATGATTTTTGTCATATTTTTTCTCAATAATTTGTGAAGTGCTCCTTAAAATCCTATTCTCTAGCATTTCTTGAAAGTGTGTGTGTTGCATGTATTTATTGATTTCATATTGTGTAGCCAAGAATGTCCCTTTTGAGAATCTATTAAAGCCTGATGTGGAATTTGTTTAGCCTGGAAATACTTGACCTGAGGTAAAGAACCATTGGAGGTTTGCATATCCACAGTTATAATTTAGTCATTTGTGTATGGATGATGTATGACCATTTGACTAATGACTGCCCTGCAGTGGAATGCCTACCAAGCTGCCATTTAGGATGCAGTGTTCTTCAATCAGTACTCAGGTGTGTTGCCTGCTCATGCTAAAGAGTAGAATGTATTCTTTGGGTCTCTTACACTTTGCATTTTCCTCTGTTTGGATTTGGGTTGTTATCTATTCTCCAGGAGCTGGATTGGGATAAAGTTCTGTATTCTGACAAAAGCTTGACAGCCTGCCAGAAAAACTGGAAATGGAGGCGACTTAAAGCAAATACTGATAATATTTCTCTCTCCCTTTCTTTTACTCCTGAACATTTTTTAATAAAAAGGAAAAGCATATGTTCATAGCCTAACTTGTCCCAATAGAGGGTCAATTACAACCATTTGCCTGAAAATCCAATCCAAGAAAAATACCGAGTAAAGAAACAGCAACAGCAGGTACCAAGGGCCCCCACTACAGTCAGATGTTCTCAGTGCACATCAGATGTGAACATAAAGCCTATGGGTAAGATATTTTTCATCCTTCAGTTTCCCATGAAAGTCCAAAATGAATCAATAAACCAAGGAGACATTTTTGCATAGTTAGGTATTTTCCTGGAAAGCCCTATAAATGTTCACAGAGATGTGCATTCTCTTAATGGGGTCATGAGAAGAATAAATTGATGTCAGATTTAGACAAATATTGTCTGGCCAGGTATTCATGTACAGATGGGAATACAAGTTTGGTGTGCACAGGCAGGTATTGCCTGCATGGGGTGCTCCCTTCATTTAAATGGGAGGACCACTTCAATACATGCAACAGGATTCATATGGAAAATTGCATCTTTCCTAATAAGTGTGTGTGAACATAAGCACACTTAGGACTTTGGATTAACCTGTTGTAAACTATCTTGCACTCTTCTGTTATATACCCTGATAAAAGTGTCAATGTTTCAAATTTACCTTCATTCATAAATCCCATGAATGAAGGTAGATTTGAACGAATGATCTTTTTTTTTCCCCCTGTCCAAGTTTTCCATACTGGATTGTTGCTTTTTTGTTTCTTAGGACTATATATCCTATTGCTTGATATCTTGCTCACTGTGTGAGGATACTGTCAATATCTTATCATGGGAGAACACAACTCCATTGATGCAACATCTCCACTGTCTGCCATTTTGTTTCTGGGCATTATTCAAAGTGATCATTATGGCCTTTAAATCTCTATACAGCTCAGGTCCAAGTTATCTGAAGGACCGTATTCTCCCTTATGAAGCTGCCCATCTTTTGAGATCTGCTGGGAAGGCCCTTCTATCTGTCCCACTACCCTCACAGGTATACCTGGTGGGAACATGGGAGAAGTCTGTCTTGGTAGCTGTTCCTAGGCTCTGGAACCACAGTGGGCCCTTGGTATCTGCTGGGGTTTGGTTCCAGGACACCCTGTGGATAATAAAATCCATGAATGGCATAGTAAAATGGTGTCCCTTACATAAAATGGCAAAATCAAGGTTTGTTTTTGGATTTTTTGGGGGGAGGGGGAAAGGAATATTTTGAAGCCATGGACGGTTGAATCCATGGATGCAGAATCTGTGGCTACAGAAGGCCAACTGTAACTTATAAGAAAGATTTAGTCTGGCACCTCCCTGATATCTTTCCACAGGCAGGTTAAGACTTTGTTTGTTTCAGGCCTTTCATAGAATCATAGAATTGCAGAGTTGGAAGAGACCACGAGGGCCATCCAGTCCAACCCCCTGCCATGCAGGAAATCACGATCAAAGTATCCCTGACAGATGGCCACCCAGCCTCTGTTTAAAGACCTCCAACCCCACCACACTCCGAGGGAGTGCGTTCCACTGCTGAACAGCTCTTACTGTCAAAAAGTTCCTCCTAATGTTGAGGTGGAATCTCTGTTCCTGGAGCTTACATCCATTGAAGGCTCACTGCTGAAGGGGACTGAGTCCTGCAGAATTGTGCTGAATTGTCAGTGTTTTGTTTATTTGTTGTATTTAAAAGTTATATTTTTAAAACTATTTTTAATTTTGTGGAAAGTTTAATTATGTTTTTAACTTTTGTGTTTGATATAGTTTTTAGCTACGTCTCTTAACTGTTATGAACCTCTGTGAGTCCCAAACTGGGGAAATGATGGAATATTAAAATAATAATGATGATGATGATAATAATGATGATGATGGTAATGATGATGATGATGATGATAATAATAATAATAATAGATTATTAATTAATGCATCTAAAACACTACAGGAATATATTGTCATTTCTAAAGAATTTGGAATGAACTCATGTCTGTTACTGATCCATGTCAGTTTTACATGTGTTCAGTCATTCCTGCCCCAGTTCTTAGTCTGCAATCTTTTTAAAAAACATGTTTCTTCTAAAATATGCTTTTGTGAATATATTTTTCTTTTCAAATACACACTTTTGTACACATTGCCTTCTAAAATATGAATTACAATGAATTTTCAGCTAATACTTATACTGTAAAATTTGGAGATGCAAAGAAACCTGCAATTTGGTTAATATATTAATCTGAGAAGTGCCAATTAGGCTACGGTAGTTAATTGTAAAATACAAGCCTGACAAAATTTTACAAAGAATAGCAGCTACCTGTCTTAAATTCTGTCAACTTCAATCTATTTCAGTTAATAGCACTGCAAAGTGCATTTGAAAGCTAAATAAGTATTCCACAGTTAAAATTTCCAAATCTCTTTTACTCCTTAATTGTTAACATTTAGAACAGTTTTGAAATGGATACATAGGTACAGATTAGACATGGTTTTACAGTCATGTGAAAAAGAAAGTACACCCTATGAATTCTATGGTTTTACATATCAGGATATAACAATAATCTGTTCCTTAGCAGGTCTTAGAATTAGGTAAATACAACCTCAGATGAACAACAACACGTGACATATCACACCATATCATGACTTATTCAACAAAAATAGACAGAATGCTCAGAGGGGCTGCATACCCTGACATAGTATACAGATACACAAACACACTCACACATACACAGGAAGATAAAAGCAAGAAAACAGCAGAAAACTGGCCCAGTTTAATAAATAAAACTCATTAACATGCCTTTATAAAATGAAAATGTTTTTGCCTGGTGCCTAAATGAGAGGATAACCTTCCAAGAAGGACAGGGAGATCCTTTCTAAGAAAACAGTTATAAGCTGGATGCTACTATGTATGTGTATCTAACTCAACCACCTTCCATCCAAATTCAGTTCTAGAGCCTTCACCAGTTCACTGTGATGCCTTAAATGATAATTTCACAGATACAGGGTTTCGGATAAGAGCCAACTTAGATGCCATTGTTATACCACAGATGTAGGCAAGCTGCTAGTACAAAAGTAAGGAAGACAACTTGTCCTCTTGATCCCTGTCCTTCTTGGCTGGTTGTCCATGGAGGAGTTGCAGTTAGATCTCAGCAGCAATGTATTATTAATACATTTCTCAAGGAGGGAAGTTCTCCATCTTGTTTTAAAAAGCCCCTGGACTTAAACAGCCATAGATGAGTATCAAATCTCCCTTGTCAGGGCAAGTTGAGCGATAGGGCAGTTGCCTCCCAACTCTGGGTGGTCTTGGATGATATAAGTTATCTAGACCCATTTCAAATTGGCTTCAGACCAAGATATGGAGTTGACGCCACTGTGGTTGTCTTCGTGAATTATCTTTGCTTGAGCATTGACAGGGGGAGTGTATTCCTGCTGGTGCTTTTGGACCTCTCAGTGGCATTCAATACCATCAACCATGCTATCCTTCTGGAATGCCTGAGGGGTTTGGGAATTGGAGGCACTGTGCTTCCATGGTTCCAGTAATAATAATAATAATAACAAAATTTATTTATACCCCGCCCCTCTGTTAAAACAATCGGGGCGGCTTACAAAAATTAAAATACAATACAGATAAAATCCCCAAACACCCCCCACCGCACCCTCCCCCATAAAAAAATATTAAACAATTATAAATTAAAACCAACTAATCTAAAATCATAATTAAAAACAATAAATACAATAAAATACTATAAATGGCCAGCGGACTAAAAGAAGCCAGGATCCCCTGAGGCCGGGATCTAATTAGGAAAGGCCTGCCGAAAGAGATCCATCTTTAGTGCTTTTTTAAAGCACTAAAGACAACGACTAGAGCGCAACTGGTGGAAAACTCGACTCTTATCCGACAGGACTCGTCATAGGAACTTTCTTTGGTCCTATCGAGAGGCAATACGTGCAGCACAGAGATCCTTCTCCTCTGCACGTATTGCGTCTGCAGAGTCCCGTCCAGCAGAGCTGTTTAGGGTGGTAAGGGAGTTGACGCAGGTTATTCCTGCGCAGAACCCGTTGCTTAACCCAATGACAGCCTGCTGTGACGCGTTTAACAATTTCTTTGCAGATAAAATCTCTCGGATAAGAGCCGACTTAGATGCCAGTAATTTGACAGAAACAATTGACGAGGTGTCCAGCAACTCCGTTGATGTAAGTTTACTGGATGAATTTCAATCTATGAGTACCGAGGACGTGGACAAGCTACTTGGTAGGGTGAAGAAGACGACCTGCCCGCTCGATCCTTGCCCTTCATGGCTAGCCATCCAGGGGGGGACTGCCTTGATGGTGTTCCTTAAGGACATCATCAATGCATCCCTCAGAGAAGGGTGGGTTCCATCTTGTTCAAAGGAAGCAGCCGTTAGGCCGCTCCTGAAAAAATCTTCCCTTGACCCCCTGGACATGAACAACTATAGGCCGGTTTCTATGTTACCATTCTTGAGCAAAGTGATCGAGAGGGCAATTGCGCTTCAACTCCAAGTGGTCTTGGATGAAACCGATTATCTAGACCCATTTCAACCTGGCTTCAGGATGGGATTTGGAGTTGAGACTGCCATGGTTGCTTTAACCGACAACCTGCGTCTAAGCATCGACAGGGGTAGTGTGACCTTGTTGGTGCTTTTGGACATCTCAGCGGCTTTCGATACGATACATCATAGCATCCATTTGGATCGCCTGAGAGGGTTAGGAATCGGAGGCACTGCGCTCCAGTGGTTCCGGTCCTTCCTCTCGGGCAGGTCCCAGAGGGTGTTGCTCGGGGACAGTTGCTCCAGCAGAAAGGAGCTTACTTGTGGTGTTCCGCAGGGAGCCATCCTGTCCCCGATGCTGTTTAATATCTATATGAAGCCGCTGGGTGAGATTATTCGGAGTTATGGGGCTGGGTGTTATCAGTACGCTGATGACACCCAGATCTATTTCTCCTTGTCCTGATCGTCGGCCTCGAATTCCGATGGTGTCTCTCCTCTTAATGACTGTCTTAAAGCAGTAATGGGCTGGATGAGGAAAAACAGATTGAGATTAAATCCAGACAAAACGGAGGTGCTCACAGTAGCGGCCCCGAAACCAGGAGTTGGGTTGCAACCTCCAGTCCTGGATGGGGTCACGCTCTCCGTTAAGGACTGTGTTCGCAGTCTGGGGGTGCTCCTTGATTCATTGCTTCAGATGACGAGTCAGGTGAATGCGACAGTCAGGAGCGCCTGTTATCAGCTTCAGCTGATACGCCAGCTGCGCCCTTTCCAGGAAGTAAAGGACCTCGAGATTGTGGTGCACACGCTGGTAACCTCTCGTCTAGATTTCTGCAATGCGCTCTACATGCGGCTGCCCTCATGCTTGGTCCGGAAACTTCAGTTGGTACAAAATATGGCAGCCAGAGTGGTCTCGGGAACATCTCGGAGAGACCATATAACTCCAGTGTTAAGATCTCTCCACTGGCTGCCTATCAGTTTCCATGCCCAGTATAAGGTGTTGGTTATTACCTTTAAAGCCCTAAATGGCTTGGGTCCAACTTATCTCCGGAACCGCCTCCTCCCATACAATCCTCCCCTAGCACTCCGGTCCTCTGGGAGAAATTTGCTTCAGCCACAAAAATCTAGGCTGTCTGCAACCTCCCAGAGGGCCTTTTCAGTAATCGCCCCCAAATTGTGGAATGACCTGCCGAACGAGATCCGTCAGATAACAATTGTTAAACGCGTCACAGCAGGCTGTCGTTGGGTTAAGCAACGGGTTCTGCGCAGGAATAACCTGCGTCAACTCCCTTACCACCCTAAACAGCTCTGCTGGACGGGACTCTGCAGACGCAATACGTGCAGAGGAGAAGGATCTCTGCGCTGCATGTATTGCCTCTTGATAGGACCAAAGAAAGTTCCTATGACGAGTCCTGTCGGATAAGAGTACTATCTCTCAGGTAGATTCCAGATGGTGGTGCTTGGAGACAGCTGCTCCTCAATTATCTTTCTTTTAAAACTGAAGTAGCTATGGTGTTGAGCAATAATGGATGCAATGGCCGAGGCTATGGTCTCAGTTTTGCTCTTCAGCATACTTTCTGCTCCCCCCGCTTCTACAGCCCAGGGTTGTTTTGCATCCAACCAAGCAACATGAGGGAGGGGATAATTCTGGCAAAAACAGTTGGATCCAGTGGAAGCACACCATTGGATCCTGGCCTTTGTATTTAATTGTTAGACTAAAACAGTTTTAATTAGTATCCATGATTTTATTGGGTTGAAAAACCTTTGATAGTATACTTACTTTGCCTTACTGATGTTGTTAATGGCTGCCTAAGGTGTCAATATTTTGCCAGGTGTAAAGGTGACAACCCTTTAAAGAAAGAAGTGTGATTCAAGGAGCTTGGCTTGATGGAAAAGATTTAAGACTGGCTTTCTAGAAAACTGTCTTTTAGATTCTTGGAGGTCTGCAGTTCCCTGTGCAACTGAAAGTTTTGGTTCTGAAATTGCAGCTGAGCTTTTATTTTGAGGTGGGCCAGGGCTGGGGTTAAGATACCAATACATTACTTTTCTTTGAAGGTAACATATTTCCCCCATAAGGCTAGGCTCATTCGATCTCACTATTTTTCTTATTGATGAACTGGCATTTGACCTATATACAGCAAAACATTGCTCTCCACCACCTGTCCTGGTTTTTTTTTCTCTTGTGGAAACTTAACTGGTGGATAATTTTTTAAAATGTTTATTTATTCTTTTTTAGAATTCACTGGTGAATAAGACTGTCATTCCTGTCTCATTCCCCACCAGTGTCTCCTGTAATGAATTATGGAAGAGCTGTTTTAACACAGGGGTTATTTGCTCAAAATAGATATACCCAGCCAGAACTTAACTTACTCAGCAAAAGAGTTAGCTTTCTTGGGGGAAATTGAATAATTTAGTTTGAACATATAATATCTAAGCAGAAAACAAAATGGAACATTTCTGTAATCTTTATGCTTTTCCAGCAGATCTTAGCTGAGTTGGAATCACTTCTGGATTTGATTTGGACTACCATATATTCCTGTGTATAAGACTGCTTTTTAACACTTGAAAATCTCCTCAAATGTGGGGGGGTCATCTTATATGCCCAGCAGATCTTTTCCCCTGCTGTGAGAATGACTGCCTTGTCTTTGAAGTGGTAAATTCCCTGGGCAGTTTCCCCAGCAGATCCTTCCCCCTGTGGTGAGAATGACTGCTTTGCCTTTGAAGTGTTAATTGCCCTCCATTTAGGGATTGTATTTTGGTAACTTGCCAGAAGATTTCCATTTGCATAGTTTGGGGGATTTCCTCTTCAGGAGTTTGCAAGTCTGTCAATGTGGATCTAAAATCATTAATGTGCTCATTCAAAAATTTGGGATTTGATAGCTTCATATTAACCAATTAATGCAACCTTACTTTCCAAAGATTGAACACCACAGAGATTTTTCAAAGTATCCCATGCTTTTTTAGCTGTTCTCAGTCCTTTAATTTCACAGACTGTTCCATCATCTACAGCCACTGAGCTGGCTGGCTGGTGGGGGGCAGGCTTTCCAGCCAAGTGGCTGGCTGGACGAGGGGGGGCAAAGTCTATATTTTAACTTAAAAATGGGGGGGGTCATCTTATGCGCCCAGTAATTGGACTGATGAATTTTTCTAGCTCTTCTTCATGGTCTCTATGAATCCACAGAATGGGTAATTCCTGTGCCTGTGCAGAGTACTTTGGAACCTTCTAGAACCTCATTATACAGATTTTTGGCAGTAGCTCCGCCCACCATCCCCTGACCTATATAAGCTCCCTTCCCGCCTAAGTGCCTCAGTTCCTTTTTCCTCACCGCGTTAGCAGCACCTAGGAACATTTCTCTGAACCTCGTTTTTTTTCTCTAAACAGTTTGACCTTTGGACCAGCTTGACTTTCAATAGTAAACTCTCCTTACTTCAACCTCGGACTGCTCTTTGACTACCGTATTGGTTACTCCCTGACGGATATTGTTATTATTATTGGATTGTGAGTTGCTTGGTGTGTTTCGGCTCTAGTAGGGCTCAGCAACATGGCCTCAATGAGGTTCTTTAAGACGTGTTCTGTCTGCTCCAGGAAGATGCCTGAGACAGATGGCCACTCCAAGTGCCTCCTCTGCCTGGGTGAACTCCTGGGGCCCGTTTACACAGGCAAATATTCCTCTAAATATACCGCAAAGATAGCCCATTGTTCCCACAGATAGCACCACAGCATCGGCTTATTCAGAAGGGGGGAAGGTAAAACACCCAAATATAGCGTGGCAAGGGATGTTGCTACTTTTGCCAGTATATTTGCAATGTAGCACATTATTGGCAGTGTAAACAACCATTCCGCTAAGGGCTGCAGCAGAGCTGCACTGTGATTGGTTGCTATGATGAAGGGGTGGGCTTAAAAGAGGGGGACTGAGGGAGGGAGATTCAGTAGCAATCAGGAAACTTTGAAAAATCCTCTCTGCTATTTTGCAAGCCAGTTTTCAAACAAAAAGGATTCCCAACAATTTACAGCCAGGGGAGATCTGTTCCCCACATAAAGAAAGGAATTCCTTCTTCTCCTCAGCTGCGATCTCGCTGTCTCTCTGCTTCGGGGAGTGGGTTCATTTACAGGCAGATTTACAGAGACAGAGACACTTCTTTGATCTCTCCCCCCCCCTATTTTGGCAGTCTGTGAGTCTTTCTTTAGATAGAAAATGCAGGGCTTCAAATTCTTTCACTCATGATCTAGCCTCTTCCCCATAAAGCCTTCCTCTGCTTGGGAGGCCACGCCCCCCACACTTTTTCAAGTCTGAATGAAAAAGCAGCATAATTAGAAAAAAAAACCTGACTGGCACAGCTGCGGAAAAGAATTAAAGCGCAAGTCGCCGCAATAAATCTGCCGTGTAAACGAACCCCTAGATCCCATTCACATGTACGGCCATCAAGTCAGGTGTCACTCATCCCACCCATGTAAGTTTGCATATTTTAAAATGTCTTTAATAACCCAAAGAAATTGCATACATATTTTGGGTTGGGAGAGGGGGTAACAAATCAAAATCTGCTGCTCAAGCTTTATGGTGTTTTTATCACAGTAGCTCATCCTGATGAAGAAGCCAATCACTTTTTAAAGACTGAGCAGTGGCTTCTCTCTTCAGCAATGGGGTTTACTATGAAAAAGAACCCCAAAACACATTTCTGACAATGCAAGTGGTTCTCTTTTTCACTGACATAGATCAGGGTCAGAGTGTACAGGCCAATGCCCCTTCAGTAACCAATGTCTTACGTGAAGCTAGGGCAGCTGGAGAACTACACCATCAAAAAGCTGACAAGGAATTAGTTATTCTCTTGCACTCATTGTGCAGTTGCTTGAACACTATTTCCTGAAAACTGTATTTGCAGACAGAAAACGCTATACATTGATGCCTAATGTAGCTCTGAGTGAGAACTCAAACATCTTCCTGATGCAGAATGAAAGGAAAAGACAACCAGTGAATGGCTATACATATGTATATACACAGAGGTTATGCCACTCGCTGGGGTGCCAGCCCCAGACGTAGACCTGGATAGGCCTGGAGTTACATTCCTTTCCCTCCTCCTTCTCTTGCTTTTCCTTTGCTGCTCTACTGGTGGTCTGCTGTACTATGTGCAGATGTTACTCCCATGCTATTTCATGCTTACTTTAAAGTGGCTGTTTAGAAGAGGAATGGAGGATCAACACGTGGGGGACCATCTGCTCAGATGGTGTTTCTAAGCAAACAGCAGATAGCACTGCTGTTGTCTTTGATCCCATATCACTGGTTTTGGCTTAAATTTCAGGCTGCTGGGCAAAAGTGCCTGTGAGCTTGTACGTTCTGCCCTTTTCTTCACAGTAGCAGTACTTACAGATGTTTGCTCTGGGACCTTCTATTCCAGTCTGCTTCTCCTGTCACTCTGATGATTAGTGGATGATTTGGATGGTCTCCATCTCCCTCCTCAATCCTTTTCCCCCCTCCCTTCTCTGAAGTTCTGCTAGAGATGGCTGTAGTCAAAGATTTGTTGCTGATCTTTTCTTGCTTTTTTTGCTTTACTGGAGTACACTGAAATGCACCTGGATTGCAAAGAAGTTACTCTTTTGGACCACAACTCCTAGAATTCCTCAGCCAGTGGCCATACTGACTGGGTGTTTACAGAAGCTGAAGTAAAAAAAAAAGATTTTTTCCCCCCAAACCTAAGAAATACACTATACTAGATTGTGTTTCTTCTATTGGAAAAGGTCAGTCCTAACACTGATGGCCCATCTAAACGGTGAAAATATCCCTCATGGAAGTCGCTGGGAATCCTACCTGTCTAAACAGGATCCAGTGCCAATACACACTATTTGGAAGGAGGGGGGCCCAAAATGGCAAAAAAATGGGGCAAAAGCCTTAGCAGATTTCCCTATACTTTTTCACAAACCGCGAGGTGGATGCACATTTTTGCTCATTCGGGCTATTGAACAATTAAACAACTTGAAGGAAAGCACAAAGCTAATTGGCCAGGCAAGAGCGAGGTTGGGGCTTGCTAGGAGGGTAAGTGCCCGCTGCTGCTGTGTTGGATTTTGCCTTAGCAATTGCTCGGTAAGGCGATCAATATTTTCTGTTTTGCTTTCTTATAAAATTGGAGAATCACTCTGTCACACAGCGCATCTTGGGATGACTTAAAAAAAAAACACCCAGTGGCGGTGAAGAACTAATGGTGAGTAAATCACTTGTGGCCACCATCAGGAATGCATGGCTTATAGAGGCTTCCAAGGCCAGAGAAACCATTTAGACATGTCGCTGCTGCTGCAAGATGCCAATACTACAAGGTATTTTAAATTTTTTCCCCTTGTGTAAATTGGCCCCGACTGTAGCATTATAATAGACCTTCTTCCCAAATTAGTGTGTCCTACCTGTAAAAGAGAGATCATAGAATCATAGAATCATAGAATTGCAGAGTTGGAAGAGACCACGAGGGCCATCCAGTCCAACCCCCCTGCCACGCAGGAAATCTTGATCAAAGCATCCCCGACAGATGGCCATCCAGCCTCTGTTTAAAGACCTCCAAGGAAGGAGACCCCACCATGCTCCAAGGGAGTGTGTTCCACTGCCGAACAGCTCTTACTGTCAAAAAGTTCCTCCTCATGTTGAGGTGGAGTCTCTGTTCCTGGAGCTTGCACCCATTGCTCCGTGTTCCAGTCTCTGGAGCAGCAGAAAACAAGCTTGCTCCATCCTCAGCGTGACATCCGTTCAAATACTTAAACAGGGCTATCATATCGCCTCTTAACCGTCTTTTTTTCCAGGCTAAACATACCCAGCTCCCTAAGTCTCTCCTCATAAGGCATCGTTTCCAGACCTTTCACCATTTTAGTTGCCCTTCTCTGGACACGCTCCAATTTGTCAATATCCTTTCTGAATTGTGGTGCCCAGAACTGGACACAGTAGATATTATATAAATTTTTGTCTTTAAAGATAAATCCACTCCAAGGCAATATAAAATACAATTGATTAAGCCCCAACAAAAAATGACCATACTGCATCTAAAAGGTATTTGAGTGTTCATGATATTAATGTGTATGACCCTTTTTATTTGTTTCATTGAGACAAATAAAGAAATTATTTGTTTCATTGAGACATTTGCTCCCAATATTTGTCCTTCCGGAGACAAATGTCTCTTTGTGGATAGGAAGGAAAGGTGCTAAAACCGCCATGCTTGTATGAAATGTGAAGTAAGGGGACTGGTCAGAGCCAGGCAGAGATTCTGAAAAAAACCCCAGATAATATATGTATGGAAGTCAGAAACAGACACATAAGAATTAATGGATTGAGAGGCTGCACTGAAGGAACTCAAATGCCAGTAGAAGTTGATAGTGGTAACTCCAAATTTGTGTTCTATAGGCAAGGTGTTATTATTACAATTCATTTTCTAAGAGCTGATCGTGCCTCTTGCAACATTATTTGTTCTATATCCCGAAGTCTTCTGGAGTGCTAGGTTACAGGCAGTAAGGGAAATGTCCTCAACTTTAGTCTCCCTCCCTCCCTTCCCCCACGCTCTTTCTCTGTGTATCAGCCTGGTCAGCCTGTTCTGCCTACCTCCTCCATATTTATTGCCTCCTACTCCATACTTAATACTAAATACCATTGTTGTTGATGTAAACTGGCATCAAGGTGACTTTGACTTATGGTGACCCTATAAATGAGAGGCCTCCAAGTCACTTTATAATCAACAGCCCTGCTCAGCTCTTGCAGGGCTGTGGTTTCCTTGATTGAGTCTATCCATCTGGAATGTGGGTTTCCTCTTATCCTATTGCTTCCTACCTTACCAAGCATTATTGTATCTTCTAGTGAGTCATATCTTCACATAGAATCATAGAATTGGAAGAAACCTCAAGGGCCATCCAGTCTAAGCCTCTGCCATGCAGAAATAAACAATCAAGATATTCCTGACCATCCAGCCTCTGTTTAAAAACCTCCAAAGGAGGAGGATCCACCACACAACAAGGCAGTGTATTTCACTGTCGAACAGTTCTTCCTAATGTTTCGGTACAATCTCTTTTCCTGTTATTTGAGTCCATTCCTCCGTGTCCTAGTCTCTGGAGAAGCAGAAAACAAGCTTATTCCCTCTTCAATATGAAATCCTTTCAAGTATATAAACAAGTCTCCTTCTTGGAGGTTTTTAAGCAGAGGCTGGATGGCCATCTGGCGGGAATGATTTGATTGTGTATTCCTGTATGGCAGGCAGTTGGACTGGATGGCACTTGTGGTCTCTTCCAATTCTATCAAGATGATCACACTACACAGTTGTAGCACTGTTATCCCCCTTTAACTGCTAAGGCTGCCTTCTGTGTAATCCTGAGATCTGCAGTTTAGGGAGCGGCATTTAGCATTCTCATCCAGAGAACTCTTAGGCCTTCCTAAACTACAAACTCCAGAATTCCACAGGAAGCATACAGAGCACTTAAATTGGAATAATAGCCCTATAACAGTGTAGTGTGGTAAAAGCTTCTGAGTCTATGATTCTATTCTGCTTTGTTCACACCTCACCAGGAATACTGTGTCCAGTTCTGGGCACCACAATTCAGGAAGGATGCTGAGAAGCTGGAATGTGTCCAGAGGAGGGCAGCCGGGATGGTGGGAGGTCTGGAAGCCGTGCCCTATGAGAAGCGGCTTAGGGACCTGAGTACGGTATGTTTAGTCTTCCCTATTTAGGTCTGAAAAGGAATCTTCAAAAAATAGAATCATAGGTTTGCTACTCTTTAATAATGCTTCTCAATAGATATAGAAGATGATATACAAACATTGGCACATTGTCTGGCAATTACCAGGGAGCTCAGAACCACCTCTTATTGGATTATGTAGAACTAGGAATATCAAGGATATCTTAGTTTGTTCTGACTTTCATTCACCAAAATTTATACAATCACATAATGGGCCATTTCAAATGTGGACATTTTTTGTGCTGCAGTCAGTCACTGAACATAAAAATGTTTATTCATCTGACAACGAAGGAACGGTTCAATCTAAGATCTTTCACAAACTGCAATAACAAAAATGTTATCTACATTATTGTTTGTCCTTGTGATAGAATTTACATGGGTCAGTATTCTAGAACTGTGAAACAAAGAATCAGAGAACATAAAAGTAGAATTAGAAATAAAAATTTTGATAGTCCACTTGTTGAACATTTTGTAAGTAACACTCACTCTCCAGAATCATTAAGATATTGTATAACTGAAATGATAAAACTAGGTTCTTACAATAAAGAGTGCCTATAAAAGGAATTATCACAACAGGAAGCCTTTTGGATTTTTAGGTTATCTTCAAAAAAAAAAATACCCAAGGTTTAAATGAACATCTGGATTTTACAGTATTCCTATGAAGCAATATAATTTCAGTTAAGGTACTGAATAATTTCATAATTTCAGTTAAGGTAAAAGAAAAGGCCTAACGAAAGCTCATCCCCATCTACCTGGTTGCTAGCCGTGGCCAACAGACATCTTCTGATGCGGTCAAACCAAGGCAAAGAAACAAAGGCACACACCGACCTCCAAAGGTGTAAATAAACTGATACTTGCATGCTGGAACATCAGAACCATGCGAGACTCTGCAGATAGTGGAGGGCCTGAGCGTCGTTCTGCCTTAATAGCCTATGAACTATCATGACTTAATATTGACATTGTTGCTCTTAGTGAAGTCATCTCCATGAGGAAGGCAGCCTTAAAGAACATGGCACCGGCTACACACTTTACTGGTCTGGCAAACCCAAAACCGAAAAACATCTTTCGGGAGTAGGCTTTATGATTAAAAACTCCATTGTCTCCAAACTCAAAACCTTGCCAAAAGGACACTCTGATTGCATTATTTCCTTACGCCTCCCACATGTTGTTCTCTTTAGTATATATGACCCAACTATGCAAGCCGACCCTGTAGAGAAAGACAAATTCTACACAGACATACGCCACCTCATACAAAAAGTCCCTGTAGAAGTTAAAATTATTGTCCTTGGTTACTTCAATGACAGAGTAGAAAAGAACTCCGAAGCCAAAGCCTGAAAAGGTGTCTTAGGCAACCATGGTGTTGGAAATTGGATTGATAACAGACGCCTCCTGCTAGAGTTCTGTGCAGAACAACAGCTGACTATTACAAACACTGTCTTTCAGCAGAAAGATAGCTTGAAGACAACCTGGATGCATCCCTGATCCAAACATTGGCACCTGATTGACTATGTTCTAGTCCGTCAGAGAAACATTTGCGATGTCCGTCATACTCGAGTGATGCCCAGTGCAGAATGCCAAACAGATCATCGCTTCGTAAGATGTAAACTAAATCTTCATCTTAAGTTCAAACCTAAGAGGGGTGGCATGTTAAAGAAGAAACTCCCAAGTCGACAATCTTCAACAAGCTACCATGAGAGACAACTTCCAGGCAAATCTGCAAACAAAACTTGAAGACCATCCTACAGATCCTTCTCCCACAGTGCTTTGGAAACATATCAAAAACAGTATCCTCCAGTCTGTGGAAGAATCCCTCGGGTTCTCCCACAAGAAAAATCAAGATTAATAAATAGAAAGTTTTTGTGTGCTTTTTTTTCTACAGACAATTGGAAATTACTGTTCTGCTGTTCTATTTTCCAGATGTGGGAAACAGCTTGTCTTTCTCTTTCCTGTTTGAAAGAGGAGGTTCGTCTAGCTGAATTTATTTCAGATGGCAGTGAAATTAGAGGCACACACAGCTCTGGCAATGTTCATTTTTTTTCATTACTGCACTAATTAATCAGGAGTGATGAAAAATCAGCACAGATTTTTAGGCTTCACCAGCTTTTTAAATCATGTGATATCCAGACACACTGTTGTTCCTTTAAATGTTTTAACCTGAACCTGAATTAAGTTCATTTTGCATCGCTACCTAAATATTGCGTGAAGGGCTGTATTCCAGTGGAAATGCATCATTAAGCACAAACACATACAATACTAGTTTTTATGAATGAAGAATCCTGCAGTAGTGGACAATTGATTTTCCTCCAGGTATTGCTGGACTCCCCCTCTGATCAGCTTCAGCTCCCAATTGCCAGTGTTGATGGAAGTTGTAGTCCAACAATATCTGGAGGGCTGCCTCTGTAGATATGTGAGCATAAAGCACAGATCTTGTAAAGTTACTTTTTTGGACTACAAATGTAATGATCAAGAATGGTGTAGAAGGCAATGGACATGCGGCTGGGGTATTCTGAGAAATATAGCCCAAAAAAGTAACTTCTGGAGATAAAACATGAAATGCTGTCTAGTGTAGTTGCTGAGTAAACCAGATCTCCCTGCAGCAACTACACATGGGGGGAGGGGGTATAAAATATATGATTTCCTTATCTCACAGTCATGCTACCATTTCCCATTCTCCTAAATGATGTGAAATGATTGGGACAAAAGAGAAAGATCTAACTTCAGGCTGCTGAGAAATCTGGTTTAATGCTGGTTTGGGAATGAGCTACAGTATACAGGTCGACCCCTGTATCCATGGGAGATGTTCCAAGACCCTCCATGGATACCTGAAACTGTGGATAATAGGGAACCCTATTATTTTCAGTGAGATGAATGCCTTAAGTTGACCGTAGAACTCATTGGTGGACCTAGAAATGCCTAGAGAACATTTTTTCCCCGGACATGGATAAGTGAAACCATGAGTACCAAATCCATGGATATGGGGTCTGGCCTGTAAAGCCCGTCGTAAGCAGTGACCCTTACTCTGCTATGGTAATAGAAGAGCCAGATTGTAGAGCAACCCATCCCAACTTGACTTAATTCCGATGTGCTGGACTACAGCTTTCATCAGCCCAGCTACACGGGCTCCCGGATGGAGGTTGTTGTAGTTGTAGTGCAACACTTCTGTAGGTCACCATGTTGGGACAGCTTGCCCTAGACTCTGATCAGTGTGTCTATACATTCCACTCAAGGGTGTCAACCTATCTATATCACAACATCACATGATTTCTGGTAAAAGAGCCCTTCCTCCATGTACGTTATGCCAGCGGAAGCAAGGTTATAGAGGGAAATCTACTCTTCATACACTCAGATGTACAGTACTGTTATTCTTTAAAAGGCTTACATGGTATGGACTCTGATCTTATTTCTCCTGGCTTAAATAAATTCCTGGGCAGTTTCTTTTGGTGCTCACCCAGTTCATTCTTCCATCTTGCTCAGTCTTTGCACAGAGCTCTTTCACACTGAGAGAATGATTTTGCTTGGGAAACGGAGTTACTTGTCTGGGTCAGTCCCCCTCTTCCCCAGTGATACATAATTTTATGAGACTTTCCCTTAATTTTAGCACATATTGAATATATTAGCGATATGTTTTTTTGTCAGACTGCTGTTTTCCCAAGACACTGTATCTACAGGCTTTTTCCATTTGCTTTTTACAGAAGGACATATAAAACTGCAAAATTAGCCTTTTTTCTTTGAAAAACTTGTCAAATCATCTGCTTAATGGCTAGTTTAGCATTGCCAGGTTTTCAGGGCAGTTGACAAATTGTGCAGTTTTAATGCACCGGAATAATGGCGCTTATGGGGCATAAACCTACTGGTTGTAAATACTGCTTTCATTTTCTGGTGGTGGTGGTGGTTGTTTCTGCATTCAGTTTAATAACTTGATTTCATTTTCTTCTGGAAGAGAAAACAAAGGAAAATGGAGTGAAACAAACTTGTATTTCCATTGATCTAGGGAAACAATTTATCTTCATGTAGTCTAGTAATGAAGAGGCAGTAAGGCAACTGCACAGTGACCACTAATTAAAAACAAAATGGTGACATGGATTTTTAAAAACAAAAATCTGATTGTTTTATTTGTTGAAAGTCTGCTCAAATCTGTTTCACAAAGCACACCAGTTCAGATGCTCATACAAATTATCTTTCATGTTTTAGGTCTGCCTGAGCATGATAATGAAGTCACCAGTTTGGGACTTCTCATCATTCCCTCCGGCTGAGACAGTAAAACCATAGATGACCTGAGACTATTTGGGATGCAATTAATTTATGGATTTATTTAAACACAGCAGATAAGCAGGAAATTGGGTCTCTGCAAGGAAGGCACAATATAGCAGAAATCAGAGGTAAATAAATGAATTTTTACAGAAAATGGTTAAAGCAACTCAGGTTAAAGGTTCAGATGAAATTCGCTCTTACATACCAGAATTATAATATGCAAAATTAGCCATAGTTAGCCCTTTAGAAAATGCTGCTTTACCTTTAATGTTCTGCCGGCTGTCTAGCTAAAGCTTACTACCTCCCCAGCTGCTTAACAGTTTGTTTTGAAGATTCAGAAAGGAAAACTTATCTATTCCAAGAGGTAGATTCCTGAAGAATCACTTGAAGACTGATTCAGAAAAATTCAGATGGGAAAAATTAGTTGAGGGAGAAGTGGACTGCGGGATGGGGAGTAAATTAAGCTTAAAAAGCAGTTAAGCCTGAGCCTCAAGAAGAGTAAATAAAAGAAAGAAAATGAAAGTGAGTTATGCAAGAATGTGTGGAAGACTTCATACGGAAAAACTTAACCCATTATAAAAACTGAATTCTTCTTCAAAATATCAGGGCAAATAAGGCAAACGAAGGGCCAAAGGCCCCAGAGCAATTATAATCTGGAAAAATTAAAATAAGAAAAAGAGAACGAAAAGAGAGCTCTTCTCCCAGACTGAAGTTGCTTTTTGATCCACTGACACCCCAATTTTTCCTGTCTTCAGATTGATCTCTTTTCCCTCATCACAAAAAGTCCTGTATTGATACTGATAGATGACAAGTCAGGATGGGAGAAATCATTATGCTACTTTTATTTTTACCACTCACAAACAGGATTCTTTTCTCCTGGGATAAATCATGTGATCCTATGATCTTATCAGGGTACACTCTAGGCTGGTAGTTCTCAACCCTTAGTCTTTCAGATGTTTTAGACTTCGACTCCCAGAATTCCTGGGTATTGGCCACACTGGCTGGACCTTCTGGGAGATGAAATCCAAAACTTCTGGAGAACTAAAGGTTGTGAACCACTGCTTTAGGCATAGAACCACTGAAACTATCCAAAGTATCCAACTCGGTAGCTTCTTCATAATGTTCTGTTGTCTTCTAGCTTGACCAAGGCTTTTTCAGTACAAGACAGAATTATGTGTCTTTCCATTCATTCCAGAATCCAAAAGATCAAAGCTGAAAAATCCCTGCTGTCTTTTCCCAAACTAAACACTTCTTACATTTTGTTCCATAGCCCCATATTACTTGCTTCCAGTATCCAAGACCCCCAAAATAGAATGTGTGCTGAGTCAAAGGAAATCAGTAAGTCATCCACGTAAAAGTTTGAGTTGATTGCTCGATAAGCCTCTACTACACTGATTTTTATACGTTTCTGCAGTCCTTTTAAGACAGTAGTTAGCTACCGCTGGGCTAGAGGTATTTCCGAAAACATGTACTCTCATGCAGAACTCGGTTATATTTTCCAAGGTTTCCGTGTTTTGGAACCACAGGAACTTTAGGAAGCGGTGATGTTCTGGCTTAACCAGGAAGGCATAGAACATTTTGTGTATGTCTGTTGTCACCACTATTCTCCTTTCTCTAAATTTCAGAAGTGCTCCTAGTAAGCTGGGATTTAAGCAAATCTGGACCTTTAAGAAGAACATCAAGTGAGATGTTTTGCACCTTTGCACTTGAGTCGAAAACTATTCTCACCTTTTCTGACTTTTGTGGGTGAGTTACCTTATGGTATGGCAGGAACCATTGTTCTTGGGGTTCACTGCACAAAGGAACTCTTTCAGCATAGTTGCTTATAAACAGATCTTCAATGAACTGCACAATTTGTTCCTTTAAAGTGGGGTCTTTAAGCATTCTATTTCTCAACGCAAAAAGTCTTTTCTCAGCAAGTTGTTGGTTGTTAGGCAAAATTGGTCGATCTTCTCTAAAGTGAAGGGCTGCCATCCAGCTCCCTTCACTATTCTGGACTGTCTCTAGATTCATTATGTCTAGGAACTTTCTTTCCTCATGGGAAAAGGCTATGTCCTTGTCTCTTGTTGAAGTTTCAAAAATGGCACTGTTGTCTGGGATAACACCAAGGCAACAGACTTTAATGTGGCTTAGACAACTTTGTAGTTGTGTGGGTTGTGAATTTGGAAATTGGCTGTTGCCTGTAAGATTGAACGATGCTGGCGGGCTTTTGCTATGGAAGCACACAGGTCCAATGACTATCCATCCTAGTGGCAATTTCTGTGCTATTGGCACACCTGGAGGTCCATTTACTTGCTTCAAGACCTGGAATAGCTCTGGGCAATCTGAGCCTACCAGGAGGGAAATTTCGGCATCTTTGTCTAATGCAGAAATTTCTTTTGCTATAGCCTTCAGGTGTGCGTGGCTTTCAGCTACAGCCTTGGTTGCTATTTGGTTCTTGCTTCTTGGGATAGAACAGCACTCTATTAATGGAGGAAGTTTAATGCACCTTTTGCCATCGCACAGCGAAATCATAAACTCAGTTGCCACTCTACCCTGCATTTGTTGTTGTCCAGCGCAGGTAGATATGGTGTATTCAAGCCTCTTGGCTTTGACTGCAAAAGTATTGAAGAACTCTGGTCTGGCCAAGGATGCATCACTCTGTGAATCTAGGGCAATATAAAGTCTTTTTCTAAAGTGAGGTTTGTTCTCTGAGAAAACTTTAGCTAGACAAATCGGATGGCATATCCTAGTCTGTGTTGAGTCCTGGCATAGCTTTGTGCATGCCACAACTGACTCTGCTTCTGAAGTAGGTTTAACTGCCTTTTCTGCAGACTCACTTTTAGGACTCTCTGTTTTCTTCTTGAGTTTAGTTGACACTGAAGGTGATTTAAAATGTTGCATTGCTGAACAGTGCTGTGGGCTACTGCATTCTGCACATTTCACCTTTACTTTGCAGTTTTTAGCAAAGTGACTTCTTGAACCGCAGCATCGGAAGCAAACCTTTGCTTTAGCTGCTATTTCCAGCCTTTCGTCATAAGGCTTTTTTGAGAACTCTTTACAATCTGCAACGCTATGTAGTTTATTATGAATGGGACATGGAATTTCTTTAGTCTCTGGCTTCTTATCCGACTTAAACTGAGTGACCTCAGTAGATTTAACTACAACCGTGCTCTTCCCCATCTCTTTGATAGGTTTTTTGTCCTCCTTTACAGTCTTCCCTGGATGCATACTCTGGTAAAGGGTTGGGCACCCAGTCTTTGGGTCATTTGTTTCCTTTGCAGCTCTTGTCACAAAGGTCACAAGGTAGTTAGTTTAACACTAACTAAAGGGTAGTGTTGCATGTTGAGTTCCTTATAAGAAAACACCTCTCTTCCCCACATCTCCTGGAGCTGAAAGGGTAGTTTTTGGAGCACCTGCCTCTGCATGATGTGCTGATCTAGACAGGCTAGACCAGGTAACTCTGAATTACATTTTGCAGACTGAAGTTCAACTAAAAGATCACTTAAGTCCCAAAGTTGACAGTAGTCCTTTGACTTGAGGATTGGGAACTTATAAAGCCGATTCAATAAGGATGCTTCTATTTCTGTTGATGCACCATATCACTCCTCTAATCTGTTCCACGCTGTCTGCAATGCCTTATCCAGGTCTGACACGTAGGCCACATAGACTCTCTGGACCTGAAGGGACAAGTTGGGCCCCAACCATGCCATGAGTAAGGTGAGCTCCTCATCTGCTTGCAGCTTCAAGTCTCTAATGGCTCTCTGAAAAGTTACCTTCCATAAGATAAAGTCTTCAGGAAGGTCTGAAAATTTCTGGACTCCCTTGTCTCTAAGGTCCTTCCTGGGAGTTTTAAACATAAGTGGTGAACAAGACTTCGTGAAGGTGGGAATCATCTGTGCAGGCTGGAAGAAGCATGGACTCCTTTTAGTCTGCAAATCAGCTTGACTGGCAGGCAGGTCCATAGATCCTCTAGGTCTGGAAGTCTTGGGAGCTTCAGCAGCCGGGGCTTGCTGGATGGTCACACTAGCATGGCTGGGAATTTGGCTCCCCGCCATGGGTTTCTGGTCTCCAAAGGATTCATTGACTGGCATATTTATAGGTAGACAGTCACGATGAATGACCTTCTCTTTACAAACAAGTTCCTCTGTAGGCTGAAGTCATGGAACAGCAAGCAATTGTGTTTTGCCAGCATCTAAATTAGGAGGTGACTTGACCACTGGGTCTTGTGGGGAGCTCTCACCCATAAAGAACAAGGTAGACATCCTGTCTCTAGGCTCTTGTGTAGGGAGCTTCCTCAAGTTTTCTTCACTCAGATCATCTTGAAAGGTCTTGGCTAAAATCCTGGCCTTTATGGACAGTTTTGAAGCCTCCTTAGCCTTGAGCAGAAGTTTCTTTTCATTCTGAATAGCAAGTTCTTGCCTTTCTTGCTCTACTTTAAGGGCAGCTTCTTGCTTTTCTAAATCAACCTCTTGATAGGAAAAGGTTAGTTCTTCACTGGCCATTGCTGCTTCCGCATTTCAAATTTCAATTTCATTCTTTCCACTTCTTTGAACTGCTGGGCTGCCATAGACGAACTCCAGCTAGCATGGGAAGAACTGCTACTACAACCTTTACTGGAGTGGGAACCATGTCTGTGCGAAGAAGACTTGCTAGTGTGACAGGTTTTTGAGCTCTTTGCACTTTGAGGTTTCCCTGGGTATACTCTTCTGCTGGACTTGGCACTGCCGGCAGGGGACTTTTCACCCTCTTTATTAAGTTCCAAACTCTGCACCCGGAACTTGACTGTGTCCAAAACTGCACTGTACTCCTTTTCTTTATCTGCAACTTCTTCCAGGAACTGTTTTAGTCTGGATTCTGCACTGGGATTGTTAATGGTCTGAAGTGTTTGGATCCTTTTATTCACCACTTCTTTCCACTGTAGAAAACTGGATTGCTGGGCAAGCTCTCTTCTTTGCATGTCTTCTGAGCCACAGACTGCTGACAGCAAGGACATGGCATGCTGCAAACTCTTCCAGGCTTCCAGTTCTTTCACACTTAAGTGCCTTTCTTCCTCCTCCAACAGCAGTTCTAGGGCCTTCTCAGTCGGGCGCCTGTCTCTGAGGAAGTGAGTGTCATGTGTGTGTCCATGTGCTGTTTCTTCAGAAATCCTATCCATTCTGGCTGGTCCTAGTCGCCAAAGCAACAACTCAGCAAGGATGAAGAGGACTAAACAGTGTAGTGCTGATTTTTACTTACAGCCTGCTACTGCTCGGCTCTCCTGCTATCACCACTCCTATGCTACTTGAGCACAGCCAGACCTGGAGTCAGTTGAGGAGACTTCTAGATCCTTTTTTTCAGATTTGCAATGTGAACAAACATAAAACACACATTATTCTCTTTATAAAGCTCTATCCATATACTTAAATGGAAAAAGTTCTTCCAAAATGGCTGCCGACCATGTGCTCAGAACTCTTCAGGAAGAAATAGACCCAAAATGGCTGCTGACCATGTGCTCAGAACTCTGCAGGAAGAAGTAGACCCAAAATGGCTGCTGTAGCAAGACAGGCTATCTTAACACAGCAGCTTTTGCTTCTCTCCTCTCACAGCCACAGAAAGGTCTCTTCTCCCTCTATGCAAGTCTTGGGAAACTTGCTTCAATGCAGGGCCGTGCACTGGGACTCTCTCTTGACAGACGGGAGTGGCAAAGGCCACCAGGTATTCTTACACTGTGAAGACACACCCAACTAAAGGTGGTGGCAGGTTTGGGTGTGCAACGCCAGTACCCTGGTGAGATCAAACTGTTTTACCCAAAAAGGCTCTGATGCTGAAAAGTTCAAAAAAGGAGGAAGTTTATTTTAAAGAACAAAAGTAAAAGGCTTTCTCCTCCCCAGGTCTAAAAGTCTGAAATAAAAGGTACTTTACAGTTTGAGTTTCAGCAATCTTCAGGGTGTCATATCTCTGGGTTTGATCTTGGTTTGATCTCCTCTCTCAATGGAGCTGGTGCAGGATCTTTCAGCTCCTGAGTCCTTTGATTTTTTTGTTGTTGGTAACTAATTTGGCAAAATGATGCAAGAAATGCCCTTCCCGGCTGTCTGAGCCTGTTTGCCACCAATAAAACAGCTCCCTGCAAGCTCACAGCAAAGACTGAGCAAAAAAACCAAAAAACGTCTATCTAAAACAGAGCTTGCTGGGAAGGAACAAACCAAACCTGGAAAAATGCAGGGGATTTCTTCAGCTCCTCCCACAACTCTAATACAATGAAATATTCCTATGCTCAGATATACTAAGGCCTGAACTAAAACAAAGGAAAATGCAGGGGAGATTCAAACAGTCCTGGCTGGACATCACACTGTTATTAATGCCACAGCACAGATATAACACATAGAATATTTGTTATGTAGATCATACCATAGCACATGGAGAGTTTTCACACTGGTGATGGCACACAAACTTTTTCCATGGGGAGGGGGAACCACAACTTGGAATGGCTCACTTGCTGGACCCATTTGAGGGTGGGAAAAAGAGAAAGTAAATATTACTAATATATTACTATTGTCCATGTTGCTACCCATCCCGATGTTGCTTGCTTTTGAGGCAGCTCCCCCATCCCTCTTTTTTTATTTGCTCTTTAATAGCCCCTAACAGCCAGAAGAGCAGCAGCTCCCATCTTGTTTAGTTTCACAAATGTTCTGATGACACTCCAGTTCAAAGGATGCATTGAGACAGAACAGCAATAGCATGCATTCATTACACCAATAGTAATGTGTTTTCAGCGTTGTGTGTATTTTCATAATGTTACTTTTAACAAAAAGCAGTCCCCAAGTCAGTATTTTTTTTGTTTTTATCTGTACTTTGATCATTTGACACACTTTGTGTGTGTCAAGATGATAGGAGTTGTAGTCCAATATAGCTGTAGGACACCAGGTGGGAAAAGGATTATTTAAAGTGATGAAAAATTCTGTAAGAATGTTATAATAACATCACAACAACAACAACAACATAATAATAATAATAATAATAAATTAAATAAATGATAATAAAAATAATAAGGAGCTAAATAATAAAACCAAAAGTATCAAATAAAAATGCATAGTTATTTTTAAGGCATTGCACTCCATATAAAGGCAGAAAGACAAGAATCCCTCCTCCTATCTTTGATGTGGGAGAATATCGTAGTAGGGAATCAGAAGGAACAGTTTCTCTAGAATGTGTGAGTCTTGGCCCATTCTCTCATTACTTGTGTGAAGGATGCATAATGGGACTATGTGAGTGGGCTACATACCCCTCAACTGTTCCAATTTGGCAGGGATAGTCTGGATTAATCCTCTGTCATTTCATTTTTTTCCATCTGCCTTTAAAATGTGCCAGTTTCTCACTGTACTTTCGTCCTTTGTTCTCAGCTTACTCCTATTCCTGCAAACTGAGTTCAAAATTCGAAAGCAGTTTTCAGTCAACTCAGCAGGGAGGAGAGGAGAGGAGGAGCAGAATCTTGCCCTTCTCAGTAGAGTCAGACAAAAGCAAACTGCTATAGCCTCTCCTAGCTTAGCTGTTCATCTTGATTAATTACTTCTTCCACCTTGACCATACTCTAATGTTCCTTGGTCACAAGTGTCCCTGTTTTCATCTGTGAAATGTTGGAGGGTCGGGGACTATTGAGCTTACTGACTGAGCTTATAGGCATCCATGCCTTAACAAGGTTATCTGCAGTGAAATAACCAGAGTCTTAACTCCATGTATAGGCTTCCATGCCATTGGATCACCTGATTGCATTGCTGCTGTTTCTGTGCATGTTTTCTTTTAAATTTCTTGTGCTGCAGAAGACCATGGTAAAATGTAGATCTTTACAGGCAAGGCTAGGGAGCGTATCTGACCCTAGGAGAAAGGACTGGGACACAGTCTTGCTTCCCATGACCTATGTGATAGCTCCTTTGTTCAAGTACTGTAATAGTTTTCACCATATTTGGAGTAGAACCTATGGAATGTAGTAACTGCTAATAGTAAAGCACATGGGATTAATTAATTGTCTTGTAAAATGGTAATCAGCTGGAAAAGTGGGGGTCTGATGGACCCAAGACTCTGCTGTTACTAGCGCCACATCACAGGTGTAACACATAGAATACTTTCTTACATAGAGCACACCACAGAGTGTGAAGTTTCCAATCTGGTCATGCTAATAAAACTTTTTCCACGATGGGGAGTATCCACACAGTAAGCTGCTGTACCTCCTAGTGCCACTGTAGGCAATCCTCTTGGTGGTTTTTTTGTTAAAATATGCAAGTTGATGTTATTCATTTTTTAAATAGAGGAGCATAATTAGTTCTCTCTTTTGGTGTGAGGGTTTAATTTCAGCTTTTAAAATTTCTATGGCATTCCCCTCACCCCAGGTTTAGCATAGGATATGCAGATGTAGACCCTGAGGGTGTCTCTTTGCTTCAAAGAGTTTTTATAGCAGTCGGAATATATTCACCAAATGCAGTTTTTCCCTTCCTGGTGCCTTGGTGACACAATTTATTTCCTCTTCTATTAAGATCTTAAATGGTAAAGAATGTAGAAGCACCATCTGGTGTTCTAACAAACTATGTGCTTTGTTATAAGCTTTCATGACAGAAGTCAAAATACTACTGTCTTTTTCTTTTCTTTCTTTTTAATATCTTGCATTTTGCTGTCCAGAAAGAACATTCCATGAATAGCAGTAAATGTAGTGTGGCATCAGGTCTCTCTGCTGGTGCTACATGGAAAAGATAACATCACTGAAGGCTTTAAATTCTCTGACTGTTGTGGCTTTTTAGTTTTGTCAGGTGCTATGACTTGGTTCTAACACTGAGCTTGGGAGACAAAACTGTGGGAGACCTGGAGAGTGGCACTAAGGGTCAATGACATTTACTAGGGGCAGCTGCTGCTTCAAAGCAGCTGTATGTGCAGAAGCCTATTAAGAAGTGGTAAGTTACTTTCCTGAGTTTCCCCAAGCATGATAGACGATGTTCTGAAAAGTGAAAGTGCTTCCTGTGCCATTCTCTCCTTGGAGGGAGAGAAGAAGAGGCAGGCAGAACTCCATCAAGCCTGGGCCCAGAAGCAGGTGAAAGGCCCTCCATCCATCCCAAGTGCCACCCCCCTGCCCTTGGAGGGAGAGAAGAGGAAGCAGGCGGAACTCCATCAGGCCTGGGCCCAGAAGCAAGTGAAAGGCCCTCCCTCCAGCCCAACTGCCACCGCCCTGCCCTTGGAGGGAGAGAGGAAGAGGCAGGCAGAACTCCAACAGTATCTGCTGGATTTTATCCCTACCCACGCTGCCATTCCCTTTTCCTTATGTGTCATGTCTTATTTAGATTGTAAACCTGAGGGCAGGGGAACTGTTAAATTAACCATTTGTAAACCACTCTGATAGCCTTTGTGGCTGAAGAGCAGGGTATAAATAAATAAAAATAAATAAATAAATAAATAAAATAGAGGCTCCCCACTCCCCAGATAGTGAGTTGCAAGAAATAGTACAGTATATCAATATGAATTTCCAAATACTAAATGTCACTATGCTATTGGGTATTACAGGTTAATCAAGATGAATTTCCAAATACTGAATGCCACTGTGCTATTAAGCATTGCAGGTTTATCAAAATAAATTTCCAAATACTGAATGCCATTGTGTTGTCACATATTGCAGGGTTATCAAGATGAATGTCCAAATATTGAATGCCACTGTATTGCAGGTTTTGCTCAGATCATTACACTAGCATTACCACTTGTTGTTGAACATTGGTTTAATACTTGTAATCTCTAACTTGGTTCTTAATATGAATAAATAAAATTAATGAATAGGGGTCAGCATATAGCCCATCAGTATCAGAGAGTTCAGATATTGTGTTGATGTTTCCAGATGTTATGCGCCTGCTTTAATTATGTTGTGTCTCCCAGTTTTAATTTAAAACAGGGGTTCCCAAACTGTGAGTTAGCAATATCACTGCTTGGAGGCCACAATGGTTAAAATGAGGGCCAATAAGATGAGTTCCATCAAGACAGAGTTACTGTGGGTGGGTAATCTCTCAGGAGTAAGAATTAGCATAGTGGTCTGCTGTGGGTAGAGTTGCTTCCATCCCCACCCTCCTGGAGCAGGAGCACAATATGAGGATACATTTTGCTTCTCCCTTCTAATTAGAAAGCCAATTCATTAGAAACCCAACACAACTGGCTACAGTGATACAAAGTGTGTTTTCCCAGCTCTGACTGATTCACCAGCTGCACCCTTCATAGAGCGAGATTGCCTGGCCATACTAGTTCATGCCCTGGTAATTCACACATACTGTAATAGGCTCTGCCCTTGAAGATAGACCAGAGATTACAGCTTATGCAAAAGGTAGCTGTGTGGATGTTGGAGGGGAAAAGCAGTGTAACACTGGTCCCTCAAAATAGATAGATAGATAGATAGATAGATGGATGGATGGATCGCCCTGGCTTCCTGCTTGTCTAAGCATAATTTAGAGTGCCTTTTTTGATGAATAAAAGCACCTCTCCCTTTATACTCCTGCCTATGAAGTGATGATTTACAGATCTATATGCATGACCCTCTCTCTCATGGCTACACTCCAAACTTCAGATTGAGTTAAGATGGACATCATCACCCACCCATTTCCATCCGTTTCTCCCTGCATAAACAGGTTAGTCGCAACTCCATTGAGCTTGGCAAAGAGCCTAAGTGATGAATACACAACCTAGTCCTCCAGATGTTTTAGACTACAACTAAAATACTCCCTATAAACTGGCCATGGGAACTGTGGTCCAAAACATTTAGAGGACACCAATCACATCTAGCCCTACCACAGGTGAATCCGACCTTCGGTGCACAGAAAGAATAGAAATTGGCTGCCTATTATTGCTCTCCCTTCCAGTGTCATGGACACAGGTGAAATAATTTACGTTTGTTCTGTTTTGCTTTTAGGGTTCATATTAAGTGCTACATAACTGAATATAAATCTCATGCATAAACTGCTATAGTTCTAGTTGCACAATCTGTAGAAAATATGCAACAAGTCTCCTGTCTCCCCTCATCCTCTTGCCAAGTTCCCTGCCACAATTGCACACTATCTTGCTTTCTTCCACCCACATAAGGCAGGGTAATATCCGGCCCCTGAGTGAAGAAATACTAACTATAAAAGTGCAATACAAATGTTCCAGGAGTGATGTCCAAATAATTGGATTTAGTGCAGTTCTTTCCATCTCTTTTGGGAAGAAGAATCAACAATACTAACTCTGTTTCCAGGTTTTTCTGGTTCTAAAACAGCTTGTGTTTTCTTTCTTTGAGGATTGTGATGTATTAAGGTGATTTTATGCAACTCATGGATGTCAGAAGATGAGCCAATCATACTACTCTAAGGCACTCTACATGGGGGCCTGGCACAGATTCTGTAGGCAGAACTTGGAAAAAGTACAGTACGTTGTGACAATGCCAGTAAGTTTTGGGGATTCTGGGCATGGTTATCCAAAGAAGGAACATTTTCAAGATGTGCCCAAAAGTTACAGAAAATGAACTCTTTAAAAGTCAGAATCATACTGTCAGGTACAATCATTCTCATTTGAAAAATGTGAAAATTCCATGCATCATTTCAGATAAGAAGCATGCAAACTGTATAGTTAACAAGTTTATCTTGTCCATCCAATACTAACATTACAAACTTATTAGTATCCCTTCTTCAATACCTTCTTAAAATCTGGCCCACATATTTTATACTCAACACATTATAAAGAAGACAGTAAATAATAACATGTATGAGCTCTTTAACCTGCCCTAACCCAAACAGAGAGGACATTCTGGGTTAGATTTGTCCCCAAATTTTCCTTCAGGACTGCTAAAGGATCAAAATCAGCTGGGTTCTAGTAGAAGCCACCCTGTTCCCCAAGCCACTAATGGGGTTTATCAATGTTACCCCTGTGCTTTACTGGAGATACCTTTGAAAACAAGTGCCAAAGTACTGTTGGCTTTAATCCCCTTTGAAAGCACACACTTAGCAGAGTTTCTGTTTAAAATATACAGTATGTGCCGGAAAAACGTACTGATTCCAAACATGCAGGTTTAAATAGTCATCCACCTAAGCACACAGCCCCCAGCATCCACTCTCTAGCATAAAAAAACCTCAAAGTACTCAAAAGTAGTTTAAAAGGTAGAAAAATACTTTACTCACAATCATTATGTTCATCGTAGTCAAAAATCAGGAACAACTTGATAAAGGTAGAGTAAACTAACTAAATATAACTGAAAAACTACATCTTAAAAACTAAAATATTCAGGAGCTCTGTCCCAGAGCTCTTGCCCCTAGAATGTAAACATGGCTTCTGAATCACCTCCTGGTGTCTTCCCAGGACAAAGAGAGTTAAGACACACCTCCTTCTCGGGAAAGGCACTCACATCACAAACAGGAAATTATGTCATGCATTCTGTTTACATTTACCACTTAACCCTTTCAGCAGTTAAACAAGTCTGCTTATTGGATTGCAACTACATATCCCAACAGCCACCCTGTTCCCCCACTTCTGCAATGTAAAAAAGTAAGGCAGTTGGGGGACTATATTGTACAGTACTCTGTTTTAAATAAGGTATAGGAGGAATGCTGAGTCTTATTTTGGTAAGTCATTTTAGGAGTAATTTAGATATTGTATGTGATGTTCCTTGAACAACAACAGAAAGAAAGAAAGAAAAAAGACAAGGATTGCAGAAAAGGCAACAATAATGTAAAATGGGAATTTTTCTTTCAGAGAAAGAGCATAGTATTCATAGTCTTTAAATATTTTAAGCTTATGTTATTTAAAAAAAACCAACATTTTTTAAACTATCTAGTTTTGTCCCAGCAGGCCATGGGACAAATAATAATTAATTTAAAATGGAGGAGACTGCAGAAATAATGCAGTTTGACACTGGCTCAGTCCTATGGATTCCTGGGATTCATAGTTGTGACACCAATTTGTTGTGACACCTGACAGAGAAGGCTAAATATCTCACAAAGCTACAAATCCCAGAATTCCCATAGCATCAAGCCATGGCAGTTAGAGTGGTGCCAAACTGCATTATTTCTGCAGTGTCTCAGCAGCCTAAGTTTTGTCCAGTCATGCCCCTTTTCTCCTTCAGAAGGAGTCCTTCTGGATCAATCAGAGCTCTCCATTAATGGAGGAGAGAGGGTGCTATATTTCTTGTTTATCCCCTTCCCTTGCCTCTTCCCACTTTACACTAAAATTAGGGCAAATTTTATTTTAAAATGTGAATCTTTTTGTACCAATGCTAAAAGCCAAAGAGGGAGTGTATTACTAACTGTAAACCACTTAATCTAGCAAGTTCATTCCTAATACAGTACCCGGCTAACAAGGTGGGAAGAACTGAAGAAGAGCAGGCAGACTGTAAAGGCCTGCTTTTTATTTGGCATTCTAATCAATGGCTCTGCGGAAGCATATGAAAATGACACAAATGATTGAAGTGCTGTCATAGCTAATTTTGCTCATTTTTAGGTCACAGAGCACAGCTTGTGAAAATTCTTGCACTACAATTCCTAAAATCACCCATCCAGCATGGTCACTGGTATTTTCCAAATTCTGTTACAGACTTCTGTAGGCAGTACAACATTCTTTTCCTAGAAGGGTTACATGGTGACATCTGGTTAAGGAAAATGCTTGCTCCAAATTTAGAAAATGTTGGGAACAGCTCAGCCCTGAGAGGTTTTGAGGTACTTGCTAAACCAGTGCAAAGCCTCCATTTGCTGCTAAACTAATGGCGTGTCTTACCATGACTTCATTTTCATACAATTTCTCCAGTTCTCAGACAAGTGGCCTGGAAAGAAATATAGTCCAACTGTCAACAGCAGTAAGGTGACTTTTCCATTCCCACCAAGCAGTGAAAAGTTCCAGGGGCAGCACTAGTTTTCTTTGGAGAATAGACATATTTAAAGACTATTTTTTTTATCCCACCCCCAAACTGGGCATTGTATTTCTTGTTATTGTGCCCTTTGTTTTTGACATTTGCACAAGCTTCCACTTTATCTCTCTAGATTTGTTTGCCATTGATCAAGTCTTCCTGTCTGTTATCAAGAATTGCCTTGCTTTTCATTGGTAGAATTTCTATTCCTACTTAGATTAGTTTTCCTTAGAATGAAAAAAAAATCAAATTCTTTCTTCTCACCTGTTTTCTATAATTCTAAATTGCAGCCCAGAGAGCACGGACTTTTTATCTTATCCATCCCATCTCCTTTACCACAGTCTGTTTCAGCCTTCCTTTCATCCTCTACAGCTAAGTATTTGATCCAGTACATTTGCTAGTTGCTGGTCAATTTATCCTTATGGATGAATAGAATGCTGGGCCTTTGGTCTAACCTACCATGGGTGTTCTTATGCATTTTTACTAGGCAGAAGATCCTTATGAGCACCACATGGGCTGCATGTGTGGACACACGCACATCCATTGCAGTAACAGAACTCGCTGTTTTCTCTGGAAGAACTGTAGCAAAAGGTTTTTTTTTTTACCATGTATCTGCTCCATTTTAAGGGGTATTTGCTCCAGATTATCATTGGAACTGCCCAGACATCATCTAGACAATTCAGACTAGAAACGGGGCAAAACCCCTGTGTCATCTGGACAGCTGGGTGTGGGGAGGCCATTTCATTTGGTCTGTCTAGAAAAAGCCCCAGTCTTCTTCTGATTTTTTGACTGAAGTCTATATTCTTATTAGTGACTGAACCAGTTATACAGTAGGACCCCCTATCCACTGATTCATTATCCACTGATTCAATTATTCATGGGACACCAAACAGTTCACCCACCATAAACTCTTCCTAGAAAATGTGTCCTCTCTAGCCATTTTCTAGGTCCTCCTAGGCAACTCTATGGTATTTTAAACTGAAAGCCCCATTATTTTCAATGGCGTTCGCTATTATCTATGGTTTTCGGTATCCACAGGCCCCCCAGAACCAATCCCCTGCAGATATGGGGTCCTACTGTATTCTGCTACTAATCAACAATCTATGTAATGATCAACCAACAGTGTAACATCATCGTCTCTCCCTCAGTAGGTTCTCATTCCTGAACTATTTCCAAAGGTATCAGTTCTTCACAGTAAATAAATGAGTAAATAAGATCATACTCAGTGATTAATAATTAATATTATAAAGCTGAAGGTTTTTTAGACCACATCTCTAGACTAACTTAGTTCAGCTCCTCTGCTTCAACAAAACAAAAAGATCTCTTCAGAAAGCCATTGTTGCATTTACATCCACACATTTAACATAAAGATAAGATTTTCTTCAATCTCTGTTTCCTTTTTGCTGCTCGCAAAAATCCAATGTACAGCTTCTTGAATTTAGATCCATCTCAGTTAGACAAACATTCAATTGAAAAATAATTTTTTGCTTGGTGAGTCATGCTTCTCTTTGTTCTGGGTTTCAGTAGAATTCAATTTCTGTAGAGGAAAAGATGGCACCCCTCTCCATTCCAGGTTCACAAGCTGACTGGATTAGCAGTTGAAGTTTAGTTTATTTTTGCCAGTGAAATAGGGTTTTACTAGGGCAGTTGAAGGGTTTAGGATAGAGTGTTTTGAAAAAAGAAGGAAAGTCATGGGCCCAAGTGGGACAGTTGCCACAGCTGCCACCAAAATCTACTGTCTGGGGTGTTTGTCTCACAGTGCCTAATGGTAGGGCCAGACCTGTTTAAAGTGTTAAGTATTTCTGGTGATAAGAAGGAATGTCTGTTTCAGTCCAGCTATCTCATTAAAATCTCAGACACAAATAAACCCCAAACTCCAGTTCTGTGCGCAGTCATTTTTTAAAAGCACTCAAGGGCAATTAAGCTTAATAATTCTTATAAATATGTCAGGGAAACCACTAGTTTTGTCTAACAGCCATGTGCTGGGACATTATATGAGTAAATATTCCACAAACACTCTCACATACATCCAGTTACTAAGAAATCAAAATATAGTCATTAGCTTGAATCTCTTAGCAGCCATAGAAAGACTGGTTTTCTTCCAGATTCTGTGAATCAAACGGCAGGGGTCCATTTTGTGAAGTGAGCTCTGCAGAATTCACACAGCTGTAGAGAAAAAGCAAGTATCTAATCCACCTGGGGGGAAGAAATTGAAAGGTCACTCAAACCACAAAGCTTGATTTCAAAACTGTTGTTTTCAGCTTTTAATGTTTGTGAATTATATTGATTACATGGGGGGGGGAGTTTTGTTCTTTTGCCTTCCCTTTATTCAAGGTAATTAATAGACTCCCTGTTTCTTTTGTATTTGATAACAGTACTAGCAACAGAATGTTTTTGATTTTTTTTCTTTTATTAAGAGAAAACAAAGAACAATGAAAATATGCCTATTGCTCAACGTAATTCATTGGCTACCATGCCTAAGCCACTGGTTTTAATGTTCCATGTCCAAGAATAGTTTACTAAAATGTGTTACATCCAAAGTGTCAAAATGGTTACTTTTTAGACAAATCCCAGAATCCCCCAGCCTGTATAGAGGATTTTGAGATTTGTAGTCAAGAAAAGTAATTTTAACAAGTTTCGGGGGGGGGGGGACTTTATCTTGTACCAAGGTGCTTTCTCTGTATCCATGTTGTAAGGGGCTGTTGCTGGTACAGACACTGGCCTTGTTCCCTGACCTTTTCTTGCATCCTGTCCCTGTGTCATATAAGTATACTTACAAAGCATGCATACAGCCATAGGACTGGCTACTGCTGCTTTCTCAGGTTGTGGGGACAGATCTGCTAACTGTGTGGGAGCAAGGGAACAAATTGTTCCTAGTGCCTGGCAGGATGAACTTTGAGAGGAACTGAAGAACTGGTATTCTTGTGTTTTGTTTTGTCTTGTATTTGATAACACTGCAGCATTGTCAGTTTATATTTGTGAATTGTTTTAGTTTTGTCTCTTAGCTTGAACAATTATTCAGTGCACATATTGTGAATTTCTGCCAGCCTTTGAGTAAAGCTGGAAAAGATTTACATGCGTCTGAACGAAGAGAGAGAAGTGCATAAGTTCCCATAGTAATTTTCCTACCACACATGCTCAGTATGAGCCTAATTCAATTTTGTGACATTTGGAAAACTTCTACGGTATGAGTATTAATGCTAAGTTTTTATAACAAGGCTTTATTCTGACAGACGGACTGTTGAAATAAAAACTTGAAAACAGATTTTACAGGTGCAGAGAACATTCATTTGAAATAACTAAAATACTCCCCCCCCCTTAAAAGCTGACATCATGTTGGAAGGAATGTTTTGTTTACATACAGTGCTTTCATTTATTGACTAGTATCAAAATGTATGACCAAATGGAGATTTCTCTCTCTCTCTCTCTCTTTTTTCCCCCTGGAATTTTTTTTTTCTTTTATTCGCTTTATTCTCCTGACCACCAGCATTCTCTTTATTCTCCTGACCACCAGCAGGTTAATTTCTATTACTGGATTATTATTTCCACATGAAACAACATTTCTTAAAATGAGGAGTAAAGCAGAAGATGTTGTTTTTTCAGAGACAAAAAACAGATATTTTATAATAGATGTAGACTATCACACTGATGGTAGTGGTGGTGACAATGATGATCATAATAACAGCAATGCTTTTATGCTCTCCATTACTGTCACACATCTGAATGTGTATAACTAGGCTGCCTTTTTTTGACTTGTGTAAAAAAAAATATGCTGGATGCCAGATGGAGTGGCAAGCAGTAGGGAGGGGGAATGTCAGCTGGAGTGCACAGCTGGAGTGATGTCATCACTCAGCACCAAATGCACAGCTGGCTGTAAATTGGGCATGAAGTGTTGGGGCTGGGGAGGGAAAGATGAGGCTGAGGAGCAGTAGCAGTGGCCCTGCCAACTTTGTTCTATGCCAAAGATATTCAGCTTTCTTTTCTTTTGCCATTGGGCAAATAGGAAAGCAGCACAAACAAGGAGATAGCAGAAACCAGTCCTCTTTGGCAGTAAGTATTTATAATAGTTCTACAGTAGGTATGTAGTTCAAATTATATCTTGCTAGATCCTTAGGGACAGGTCACAGTGATTCTAGCATCTTAGAATGAGAACTGCAAAACAAATGAACAAAAAGTAAGAAGAGCCCCTCCCCCATCAACTTTTTTTTGGCAGGGAATTCCTTGTCTGCGTCTCACATCAGATTCTGCATCCTTGATGGCTGTGATCCACCAATGCTTCTTTTCCTACTTTTCCTCTCTGTGTATGCATACCCTCCAACATTCCACAGGACCTGTGCAGCCAAACAACCTCAGAGTGTGGCCAAGATGGCAAAAGTTATTAATGAGGAAGAACACACAAGCTAGGAGAGCCTGTAGCAGTTTGCTTCTGCCTGAGTCTACTAGGAAGGGCAAGATTTCACCCCTTCTCTACTCTTTTCCTGCTGCGTTAATTGCAAACGACTTTTCACTTTGAACTTATTTTTCAGCAGTGGAAGTAAGCAAAGGAAGATAGTGGGAGGAGGGAAGAGAAACTGAAACATTTTAAAAGCAGTTGGAAAAGTGGGGTGGCGAAGAATTAATTGGGATTGTCCCTACAGAATCAGGACAGTTGGAAGGTTATCATGTGCGAAGTTAGAAAAGTTGCTTTTTTGGACTGCATTCCTTGAATCCCCTAACCAGCATGGCCAGTTTATCCTAAATTGATCCTGAATTACTTCCCAGTCCTGTGTGTTTGCTTGCTCTTGACCAGTCTGTCCTGGTCTCTCTAGAATAGATCTGGGAAAATGTGCCTCTATAGAACTGAGTGAAAAAATGCTGCTTACACCATGGATAGTTTTGTAGCACTTGGCTAAGAATCAATGAGATGTAGTCTACAGAATCTCCTTCAAAGTTAACAAAATTAGATTTGTTTTGAAAAATTAGTAATAAACATGGGTACCAAAGTGAGAGAAATCTTATGTTCATTATAAGAACAGGGATACTTTTGGGAGGTCCTTTCTTTATATTGCCTGCTTAAATTAAACTGACATTCATTCATCTCCACTTAAATCTGTAGGATGAATGGATCCATCACTGTACAAGGTAATATATTTTGCAGAGGTTTCCCTGAATTTGTGTAACAAATTGAAAGAGGGAAATGATATACAGCTAGGTGCTTGACTCTTTATGGCACATACATTAAAAACATCATCAGGTGTGAGTTTGAGTTCTGGAGACGTTGGGGACTTTTTGGAAAACTCTATGTCATCATGCATTTTAGTGCAGTCCTGGTAAATCTATTCATCATGAAATGAAGACCACCACTGTGTTTGCAGAGAAAAAAAGCTACCCTTTCTTTTCTGGATAATAAATGATCACAGCGCTGGAAGTGAGTCAGCCTAGCCAGAAGACAAACTATCTTTCATACCAGTCTCTTGGATTCACCTGTACACATTCAGGTGCTCAGCAGAAATGAGTTTTGCCTTCAAGGCTGAAAGGCCCCTTAGTTTAATTTAGGAGCATTTCACTGGACTTCCCTGAGAAAGTAAAATAAATTTGCTAGTGGTTACAAGTTGTAAAAAGCTGTTAAAATACACAGGTTCTGCCTCATTTCCAGTGAAACGCTGTGACTTAAGAACACTCGTTTATTGTTACACACTATGCTGCCAGACTGTCCAGGTAGATGAAACTGGACACCCCTTCATATTTCTTTAAGCATTTCATTATCATTTACGGTTTGTTTCAAAAGACAGGGGAGAGGAACCCAAAACCAAGGTCCTTGGAGGGACATATAAGCTAACTATCAGCAATGTGCAGCTGAATGCATTAAGAAAGAAAAGAAGACTAAATGGACTGCATTTGACCTTGGACCCAGAAGGGCCTTTCTGGTTTTCTATTACTAGGGAAACAGGTTTCCTTAATGGCAGCCCCATTAGAGGTGAGATGAGCAAAATAAGCTGTTATGTAATGAAACATGAAGAGACACACATGAAATATTAAAAACTTGACTGGACAAGTTGGCCTGTGTCAACAATGCATTAACAACATCTATCATAGTCTGACTTGGATACTTACACCCAGACTGGATACCCTGACTGCACATTAGGTATGTCATAAAGAAAATGAAAGCTAGTCCTCCATCACTAACCTGTTACCAGGGTATGAATTATGAATCTGGGTGTAGATAAACTGTCTGTGGTCAGACCAAGAATCCTTGACTATAATTAGGTCTGTGCAGCATTTCTATTTTTATAGAATATATCTTGGCAACCTTTCAGTTCTCATTTCATTCTACATACAGAGTGTAAATAATGCCAGGGAGATGGTGACTACTTGTTTTTTTACATAAGCTTGATCTAATTGTGCCAATCCCATGTTTCATATAAGTGGCTCCAAGCGTAACTGAAAACATTACCAAGTTGTACTACCAAAAGGCTACTCATCTTTCTTATCTCCTTCAGGATTTTAAAGTTCCTGAAAATCCAAGGTGCAAGGGAACCTCCTAAAAGTGAGCCATAGGGAAGGGTAGAGAAAATCACCTAAAATTGGCTGGAGGTACGTTATGTGAACAGAAGATAGGATGGGACAGATCTTTGCACAAGCAGAATTTCATCTATGCAGACTTTGAAACCAACCCATGCTAATGTCATTGATTTTAATGGGATTTAGATGTGCTACCAGCAAATGAATAAGGCCGATGCATTTTACTTTTTATTTCTATTTTATATTTGGATGCTAAGAGGAGTAGCTGCACTTGCTGAGTTGATGTTTGAAGCAAACTCCACCCAAGCATTTGCCAACTGTGACATTTCTTCTTGCTGGACCTGGAGCTGGAGTACCATACACCATTAAAAAACTCCCCAAAAAACTCCCAGTAGACCTCCTGACATTCCACATTTTTCCTGGAATTGCTGAGGGTGACCCTGCCGCATCCACCACCAGTTGACTGCCTGGCTCCAGCCCAGTGGCAGCAGTCACATCCTGCCTCCGCCACCAGTTGACTGCCTGAATCCCATTGCAGCACGTGACTGATGAGTGGCAGAGGGAGTGAGAAGAGGGAGAAGCCCTTGTGTGGCGGTGATGCAGATTGAGTGGATTGTGATGTGGAGAGGGAATTTGCATGTGGGTGGTGCTTGTTTGGGCGGGGTTTGGGTGTGTTTCCTGAGCAGCCAGTCAGCATACTAGGAAAGGCAACAACTCAAGAGAATTATATATATAAATATCGATATAGATTCCTGTAAACGTTTTAACAGATATTGGTCATACTAGCTGGACACGGCGTATCAAAATGCCGTTAAAATATTCCCCCCGAAAACACCCAGTACACCTCATGCCCAGTTGCCTAGGTTCCATAGCAGCGGCAGCAGTGACAGCATCCCACTGCTGTCGCCATTGCCAGTTGACTGCTTGGGTCCTGTTGCAACAGCGGCTGATTGACTGCTTGGTTCCTGTTGCAGTGGCAGCAGCAGGGTCCCGCCACCACTGCCAATTGACTGCCTGGGTCGCATTACAGCAGGAATAGAAATGATATCACTGTGTAGACTTAAATCATAAGTGGGAATTGTGCAGTCCTGAGATGTTGGTGAACTGGAAAGGCCTGCAGCCTTAGCAACTATAGCCAACACTGTAGCACATTGTTTGGTCGCTCCCAGTATGCAGATATGGTCATGAGCAGCAGGAGCGGAGAGGGAATTTGCATGTGGGTGGTGATTGGCTGAGGGAGTGACAGGAGCGGCCAGTCAGCACATGGAAAGAGGCAACATACCTAAACCTATTGTACATACCCAGGAGGCAACATACCTAAGGCCATTGTGCATACCCAAGAGTTGTATATATATAGATGTTTGTGAAGAGAACATGACACAAAATCTAACGCAATCTAACTACACATTCCCTATCTACTACATGCAGACTAACTTACAGTCTCTGTAAATGGAATTCAGAGTCTTTTTGGATCTTTTTTGGAGGCCTCTGGATAAGGTTGGCTTCTCCCAACCCTTTGGTATCACAGATTGTCTTTTGGGGCATTTCATGGTTGTGTAGGCCATCGGGCCCCAGAGCTAGGCCATGGGGTCAGAGTCCATCTTAGCTAGCTCCATCTAGCTGGCTATGTGCTCAGCCAGTCTGACTCAGAACAAAGGAAGGATAAAGAACTTCTAAAAGTCCTTCTTGTTGATTCCTGATTGGCTCTGCCAGTGCCCAATCAGAGTGGCTATCTAGCCAGGTGATGTGACGTCATGTTTATTTAATGAGGGTCTTCCACCCACTTCCCATTTCCAAATAAGGAGTGGAATTTTCCAATACTGATCCTGTGAGTTATGAAGGTGAGCTCCCATGCTGGCATAGCAAGCCAGCATGACACAACCGTATGAGTTTTTAACCATATTTTTTTGTAGGAGAAACCTAAGATTAGTGGGAAAGTGTTTTGCTTAAATAAACTTAACAGAAAGTCATCATTCTGAGATTTTACAGTAGGAAGCTTCCCCTAGTTTCTGGAACAATAAAAAAATCCCTATTTTATATGGGATTTCATCCTGCCTTTCTAGAGAACCTCAACAGCATTTTAAAACAGTAATATAAGTAGGACTAGAAACAAACAAGAAGAGCAGATCAAGTCTACTTATTTCAAAGCCAAGAGATAACAGTTAAGAACTGGTTAGACCATAGGCTTATTGGAACTGTAAAATCTTCACCTGACATCTAAAAGTCATTAGTAAGCACTGCTTGGAAAGTTAATAATGCTTGAAAGTAACTTGTTCTGTTTTTCATTATGGTATTTGAGAAGTAATTTGTTTTTGTTACTAATGGCATTAGTTTAAAAGTAACTCGTGTTACATATTGCATTACTCTTTGTTTTTTTTCAGTTATGTTTCAATACTTTTGTGAACTGATAAAGAAATGGCAAAAATTCCAGCTTCCAAAAATGCAATTAAAAGACTTTGGTATTTCTTCCAATAACAACATTTTCTAAGTATTTTCTAAAGTCTTCATATCTATTTTGTTAGGGAAAGATCAACTGGATTTATGGGACAAGGGGTTTCACTGGGCCTGTGTCCCATGGACAGCATCTCTAATGGTAACAAGACTGGACTTCCCTTGATAACCTGATAAAATGGGAGGAAACTTTTAAAAAACAAACAAACAGTATTTTGGCTCTGCTGCCATGTAATGAGAGATCTAGAGATGGTTGAACAGAACTCCACTTGCTCTGTGCCTCATTGAACAACCTGGAATGGCATGGTCTTGCAGAGGGGCTTGCCAAGTAGACATTTTCCCCCACATATAGAAGCCCATGTTTAGAATGAAAAAAGAAGAAAAATTGTACAAGGATAATAAATTATTGTGCAAAGTATCATGGTACCAATTTGTTTAAAGTTCATAAAAGACAATGGGAATAAAAAATAGCCATCCATTGTATACAGCCAGTTAGGTTCTGAAATATTCAGAGAAGGTCTGTTCCACATAATGGAATAGCATCATGTAATATCACAAAAGTAGGCCTTCTTAGCAGTGGCACACACCTTCTGAAACGTCCTCCCATAAACTGTTTTGGAGGCAGAAATTGTGATGAGTGTTCAGAGCTTTCTGGGAACAAATTTGTTCACACCAAATTTCCCTTGGTTACAAGACTGGTTGTGATGGTTTTTAAAAAAAACTATTAAGCACATGTTTTAGCTGTATTTTTATACTATTTCGCATCTAAACCATTTTTATGTCTGAAAGGTAAAATAACCAGACACAGACTGGAAACTACTGACCTGCGTTGTGTACTGCCACCAAAAAAAGAAAACCACAACTCTTCAGCTGGTTTTGGACTAGATGAAATTTATGACCACAGCCTACAGGGATGCAACCTACATGCTCTTTCCATATGAGCAGTTTTGCAGATTGCACAAATAGGCCTGTTGCCATACAAATTTAATATACCAGTTCTGTACAGAAGATTCATTTGTGTGAAGAGACTGGAAGTGAAAACAGCCAATATGATCAGCTGGTGGTTTCCTGTGTTACTAGGGTATGTGTGACAGCATGAATCTGGACGAATGAGATGAGAGCATGAGGGAATCAATCCCAGAGCAGGAGACTGCAATGGGTGAGGTTTCTGTGTGTTTGAAAGTATGTGTGTCAGTTAGGAGTTCAGTTGAAGTTGAGCGGCAATTGAAGTTGATGTTTGAGGTTGAGTCTGTGAGGTTCTGAGTGAGGTTTGAATCCAGGAAAGTTGTGTGCAGTGGTTGGGTGTTGAGGCTGAATGAAACAAAGAGAGAATGAGTCTGGGATCTATTTAAAAACATTAGGATATCCAAGGGTTAATCTGTGTGCTGGTATATTGGTGATTGATAACTTAATAGTGATATCCTGTACTGATAAGTCAACATAGTAATAAGCACAAGGTTGCCTGATTAATATTTCATCTTTATTCTTTAATAACTCAATCCTTTTATTTGTTCAAAATATCAAGACTCCTTGTGATTCATTCATTATACAGACAGTTTAAAGGCACGGTTACCAGAGTAACACCAAACATCCCCATATTTGGTCAAAAAGGTTCAATCCTAGTTCAGAGAAAAGGAACTAAGTGGGAATATGAAGGAGGGTGGTAGGAAAAGAGGGTGGAGGTAGCCAGGCTGAACATTTTGGTAAGGTCGGCTGGTGTGTTTGGCGGTTGCCCTCGGGGCTTCCTGTCACAGCATGGAGTCCAGGTTTTAGTCCAGATTATAAAGATGCTATCCAATGGTGCTGAAACCTATCTTCAAAATAGTTTAGCAACTTGGTCAGATCCTTCAAAGTTCATACTAAAAGCCAGAGTAGAATCACTGCCCACTGTTATGAAAGCTTCCACTGGATATAATCACATATTCCTCTTTGTGTTTTGATTGTATGTGCTTTGAAAATGTCGAAAAATTTAGGTAGGGCGTACACATTAGCTCAAATTAATGTTCAGAGATCAAGTCTCAGTTGGTCTCAGTCCAAACTGTTGACCTATCTTCTGTGGATTTATTGCTATGGGGAATGGTATTACTGAAAATAACCTATAGTAAGTAGTGAATCATATAAAGTAAAAGAGAAATAATACAAATCTGTTTAAAATGTGACAATATTATTTTCATACTTACAGAACTGAGCAATGTAACACCATCCCTTCAGAAAACCTTTCAGATAACTTCCTTAAATTCTTAAACGTCCCTTTAATTTATCTTCTCAGCAGCAGACATTTTTGACATAAGACACCTTTAACAAAATGCTATGACTGAAAAATAGGGTCACACCTACCTCACATAGGTTATAGCCCTGGTATCTGAGGGTCCCTTCCTTTTGTTGTTGCTTTAAGTGACTTTTTTTCTAAGAGAAGAAAGATGAGAGAGAAAGAGAGAGAGAGAGAGAGAGAGTTCTCACAGTATATTATTACAAATTATCCAAATTTATGCCAAAAAAATTTGCTAAACATCCAAAGTCTTCATTCGCATCAGATATTGAAATGGTCGATCTTATGGCATATAAAAGATAGATGCCTTCAGCTATGGGGAGAAATAAACTGATATGAAGCTGATTAGGAAGGAAGGAAGGAAGGAAGGAAAGAAAGAAAGAAAGAAAGAAAGAAAGAAAGAAAGAAAGATACCAGTAACAAGAAACAGAGAAAGTGCACTTCCATTTATATATACAGTTATACAGCCACAGGAAGCACAATACAAAAACATATAGTTAGTAGCAATAAAATTAGGGCAAATCAGTTCAAGAATAGCTTTATTGCACTAACTGGAATACATTCAATGTCTGTTTGCTTATATGAATGGAATTCAACTTGCTCTATGTTTCTTGTTAGTGAAACAATTGTTTTCATAACCAGCTTTATAAACATGTTAGTCCATTCCATTTTCCCCACTAAGCTGAAATTATCCTTCCTGCCTTCCCCAACAAACCCTCTTTTGGGAACTATTTCTCCTTTTTATTCAATTTTCCTTCTGTTATTTTCTGTGATCTCTATAGAGGATACAGTTAGACAACAAAGCAGAGCATTGGGAATGTAATTCTTCACTTCATTCTTGCTTCAAGAACAAAGAATTTAAAAAGTTTTCTCTCTGCTAGGCAAGGTTATGACTTTTTATACATTTTTATTCTTATTCATATTTGGGGAGTTTTGGAGGGGGGGAATCATACTTTTCATAGAAAAAAACTCACACTTTCCTGTGCAAAACACCAAATTTTTGTAAATGAATTTTCACACATACACACACATACACACACACACGAAAAAGATATCCAAAATGGGAAAAATCTCATGGTAGTCAATCACTTTTCAACATAATGCCTCAATGTGTCAGGATATCGAATTTTTTAAAAGTATTATTTACGTCTCTGTAATAAATACCCATGTAGAACACATTTGACACCACTATAGACCTTCTAAATAGATAGCTTTATTTTTAAAATTCAGTCTTACTGTGACTTCTTATTATTTATCATTTTCAACACAGTTGTGGGTGATCACAACCTTACTCTAATTGGCAATCTTACTCTAATACTTCATCTAGGGAAATTAACTTCATTCCCTGTGAAGGAATGAAAATTATACATAATCCCACCCACCCACCCCTTTCCCCCCAAAATCAAGTGTAGTGCATTAAGTCACAGCTGTCTCAGGTGCTGCAGCTTCCAATTGTGTAACTAACATTAATCCTTTAGATTATTCTAGGTCTCATTAACCTTGGCAGTCTGGCATGTTAACCACTGCTATCAAGTACAAATTAGTTTTCATTGCACAGACGTTATTTCCAGTCAACCCAGCTATTTCAGATATTACAAAGTAAGCTAACCCTGCTAAATTCTCTTGTGTATACTAGACAGATTGTCTAGGCAGGATAATGAATGGTGATTATTATTTTTTGAAAAGAAAACTCTACATTTTGACATCAAGGAGATGAGGCAAGGAAGGAAGATGGGAAGTATATGGCAATTCTGGAAGTAACATAATTCATCTTGGTCAAGTTCATTAACACTAATTTGACCCTCTTATAGAATGCATTTCTTTTTTGTGGCCATGTTAATGTGAGCTTTCTGTTGGTATTGTCTCTCTCTATCTTTGTGGAAATAAATGTCATGTTATTATTCTTAGGGCCTTGCTGCAAATATTTTAGTTAAGAAGTAAAACAAATTACAATATGGGAGAATATTCAAAGATAACATACAGCAAGATAATCAAACTGTACTGTTAGGTTAGTGCACAGGAGGAAAGACACCTTAGGTGAACAAATTCATTTTTATTTAGCCAAAAGCCATTGCAATATAAGATCAAAAATCCAACAATTTGTTATGCATTTACATAGCATAGCAACACAAACTTTCACTTTATGAATTTATTAAGTAATGGCAACATTTAAACAAGTGTGATCAAACTACAGTTGTCCCTCCACATTCACGGATTTGACATTCACGGATTTGAGTATTCACAGCTTGAAAATATTCTTAAAAAAATAATAATCCTAATAGCAAACCTTGATTTTGCCATCTTATATAAGGGACACCATTTTGCTATGCCACTGCATATAATGGGACTTGAGTATTCACGGATTTGGGTATTCACGGGGGGTCCTGGAACCAAACCCCAGCGAATGTGAAGGGACAGCTGTAGTTAGTAGTCTGCATTTCCAATAAAAGGTGAAATAATGGTATCAGTTTGGAAAAGGGCCAATCTGTATTCAGACAATAGTTTCAGACTGTAGTATTTTCTCACAATATCATAGTAAGCCTGCTGTTGTAGAGCAAGCTTGTGCAAGAGAATTACCTTAGCCCATGTCTGCAAGTCTAGTAACAGTAGTATAGCTCTTAATGTACTCCTAAGAGGACTTTCTCTGTGACCGAGAAGACCTTTGCACAGATAGGCTGAGTTCATTATCTGTTCCATGTGGGTAAAGTAGATGTGGGCTGTGTGGGCATGGTTCTATGGATCAGAGTTTTATTGGCTTGGGATTGACCAGTGTTGTACATGTACAAATGTAAAAAATGATGTTGCTTGGTTTCAGGGGCCTACAAGCCACAGTCCTACTCTGCATCCTCTGCTCCCACTTGTCCAGCCAGTCTGGGTCCTTCCTTCCTTTTTTCCATTTATATCCCATTTTTCTCTCAAGGTGGCTAACAGTAATAATGAATAAGAATATAACTTAAAACATAAGATCATGGCCAAAATCCTATTCGTTTATTCCCATTAGAGCATGCCCTTCATCCTGGCTCCTTTTCAACTGCTTTGAAAGGTACCATTCTCTCTACCTCTCCCACTTCCCCCCTTTGTCCTGTTACCTGAATTGTGTGGGGTTTGGGAGGATCCCACTAGTGTCCAAATTTTAATATGAGGAATATTTAAAAATTTAATATTTAATTAGCTCAAAATGACAATGAGAGCACGGGTAATGGCAGGCTCTTTTGACCTATGTATACTGGTAGTAACTGAGGAGACTACAAGCCAGAATGTAAAATTAAATTATCTTTATTGGAAATTAGTTTTAACAGCATTCATGCAAGTACTCAGGCTTCAAGCAACCACACCAGGCTATCAGAGAAAGTAGGAAGTATTTGGCTAGAGGAATAGAGTGAGGGGATTGTGAGTTATACTATACCGATCCTGGAGAGCTGAGTTCATGAAGTAAACTGGCAGAGGGGAGGTTCGGAAGACAGAATGGTGACATGAACTGACATGGAGTCAGAAAGCAGGAGGTCTGTATGCGTTTTGGTGGTTTTTTAGGGTGATATTTATAACTGATAATTCCCCTGAAGGGATGAGATTTAGAGCGAAATACAATGTTTCTCAGAGTTTCCCAGGACTAAACAAATGGTTCTCCAGAAGGGTTAACAATCGTTAATGGGTGATATATTTGGAATAGAATAGGAGCAGGAAACATCTATTGATAGGGGGAAGGGAAGAGGAAAATCCCATTTTGCAACCATGGAGGACTCTGCTATTGTTGAGTGGATTAGTGAATGACTCATCTCCAGGTGTTAGGTCTGACCTGGCTATGACCTATTGTGGGGAGTTTTCAAAGGCCCCTCCCTATGTGACTCAGGCCTTGGTATCTGAGGGTCCCTGGTTTACCTGTTAACTATGGTGAAGGCTACAGCAAGCCAAATTATTAAATATTGCCAATTATGTGATATTCCAAGATGGACTGTCAGGTTAGGAACAGTCCTCAACTTTCTTCAACTGCTTCAAACTGAGTTCAATGTGCAAAAGTAGTTTGCAGTCAATTAACTGAGCAGAAGAGAGGGGTGACAGAATCTTGCCCTTTCCTATAGACTCAGATAAAAGCAAACTTCTGCAGCCCCTCCTACCTTGTGTGTTCTTCCTCATTTATAACTTTTGCCATCTTAATCATACCCTGGTGTTGCTAGATCACATGTGTCCTGGCTTTTATCTGTGAAATGCTAGAAGTATGGTAGAGTATCTTGAATGGTGAGTCCATATGAAGGGAAATCCCATTGATTCAATGGGTCTGCTGTAATTGGAATTCACAATATGGTTTGGGCCCATATGTTAAAGTAGGATTAAGCTAAAAGCTGTATTTTGGACTCTGAAAAACATAATATAAAACACATCCTAAGGTGAATACAGCTGGTAAAAAGCCTCATCTTCAGCAGTGTCTGAATTGCCAAAAACCTGACTGAATGTCTTTACCTGCCTGTTGAAATTCATCAGGGAAGGGGTCAGCCACTATCTCTTGTTAGGTGTTTCTAGAAAGTGAGAGTAAGCACCCAGAAAGCCCTGTCTTGCATCCCCACAAAAATATACTCCTCAGGAAGGTTGAACCATTTACTAAGATGTTAATAAACAATTTCACATTCATCCTCCCACAGACTGTACATGCAACGGGATGTGAGAACTTTGTGCCCTCGGCTACCAGGCATACAACCTTGACTTTAAGCTGGGGATTTCAGCATAAATCCCTATTTAGGTACATCCCATCCCTATGGTTTCTTTACTCAGATAACCTCCAGTGAGTGAAGACTACTTTCTTTGGACTTTCTGTATACATCTTAGCGGGTTAGCATGCATAAACAGGGAGCATGGAACCCTAGTACTAGTCTTTGTGTGTCTGCTTTTGTCAACTTTTCTGTCTGTCTATCTATCTGTTATATATATATTGCATCTTTCTTTCCACGAATCTGAGATCAATTACATGCCTCTCCTTCTCCTCACTTTATCCACACAAATAGTCCTGTGAGGTAGGTTAGGCTGAGAGAGAGAGGATATCTATCTATCAGCTAGAGAGCTTCATTTTCCATGGGGAATTGAACCTGGGCAATGAGACAGACAGTTTCCTCATATACCACCAGACATAGACTACTCTGTACACTATCACAGTAAGGCATATAGAAGTCAGGAAATCAGTTTCTATTTGGACATTCCTTCCACGTTATATAAGAGTTGTGCAGGGTAGAAGGCAGACTATGAACCAGGCAGTGGTAGGGAACATTGCTGCTATGCTAGCAGCCATTCGTACTACATATTTACATCTTGTGATTCCCCAGATGAAGTGTACATCTTTAACATTTCATAATAAAGGATAAATAACCAAGCTGTGTATTGAAGGTGAACCTGTCAGCTAACAGAGCAGCAATACAGCCACTGTAGTAAGGCCACCATAAATTTCCCCTTGTAGTTTAACTGCGTCTATAAAGACATTAACTTGACATGCAGTATATTTTTTAACTTTCTTGAACACTAATAAGTTGCAGAAATGAAATACTAGGTAGATATTTCTACTACCTTTATCCACTAGGTGACAGTACAACCCTTTAACCTATTTGTTATTAGACAAACAGTAATGGAAATAAAAGAAAAGGTAACTTAAATGAAACCTTGCTGAATGTGTGCTGTCCAGTTGAGTAAATATTATGTAATATGTGTATGGGAATTATCTTTGGCTTACACATTACTGGGAATGAACTTTTTTTGTTGGGGGGGTGATTCACACAGGTGGTATTTAAAAAAAAAACCCTTTCTCTTTCTAAAAAGACCCCTTTCTGTAGCACTTACTTGTAGACCATTAGTAAAAGAATACCTAATGGGACCTAGTGATGGAAATGAACCATATGTAAGGTAAGAAATATAGAATATTTCAATTTTGGGTATCAGTACCAATTTCCGAGAGAAAAAAGTAAATAATTAAGTTCTTTATTACAAGATTAGCAATATGTGAAATTAACATTCTAAACAAAACAGTTGTTCTTTTCTTTTACTGTTTTAGTATAGTATTATATTTGTCATTTTTACAGGGTTTTGGCACAATTGGAATGGCTATATTATTTTTTTAAAACGTTCCTTTTTTTATCATAAGCATATTTACTCATACTTACTAGGGCCCTAATAGGTGTGTTTTGGATTATGGTGTCAGTCCCATGAAAGTAGGTTTATATACTTGTATATTTGATGAAATATTATCCTCAGCTCAAGAATTTTTATCTTGCTATTGTAATTTTGAATAAATAATATAAAAAAGGATTAAAAATAACACTGTTCACAAATGTTGGAAAACAACATGCTACATCTGTTATTATTCCTGCAAAGAATATTCCATATTTAAATGTTTAGAGAGGAGAGATCTGGTGTTATCCCAGTATTTCATACTATACTTCCTATGAACCCCATTCCATACATCCCAGTATGATCAATGTTTATGGAAGTTGTGGTTCAAAACTGGAGGACTCCAGCTTGATGATTAATGGTAAGACTAACACTTGGGCATTGTCATAACTTACTATCTGATTATAATATATGAGTAATACATTATTCTCAGAGCTTGGAAAAGTTACTTTTTTAGATAAGAATACTACAGCCATAATGGCCATTGGAGAGTATGGGAATTATAATCCAAAAGATAACTTTCTCAAGTTCAGAAATATTCTGCACATAGTAAGAAAGCACTATTACTTGGAAATATTTTATTGAAATACAAATTAATATTTTTGTTTACAAATAAATGTATAATTTGTATAATTTTAAATATAAAATATATAGACTACAGTTGCTAGTCCCAGCTACCATAGACCTGTTAAATCCATGGGATTTACATTAGTGTTCACTCACTGCAATTGGTTGAATGAGTGTACTCTCATTGGAACTAACAATAGGATTTAGGCCATGGCAACAGTTAGGGGGAAAGTTGAAGCTTGTGAGTTTAAGTAAAATTCTAATTAAAGTAATGTACAGAGTATGCCCTTACAAATTTTTATCAAGAGAGGACTATGTCTTCTTTACCCCATGCTTGAGGACTTGCAAGACATGGAGGAGAATAGAAAAGTTAGTTCCTTGTTTGTAATTATTCTGGAGCAGAGAATTATGCATTATTACAGAGATTCCCTAGTTCAAACTGAAAGTATAGTGCCTGGACCAATAAAACAAGTACAGTGCTTGGAGGGTATATACTACAGTGCATAGACCTCTCTTTTGCAATTCTCTTTAATGTGTTTATGTGTATCTAATCCTTTCACATGCAACACCCAATGCATATGTATGCTGCTCCTGCATTGCATATATGCAACTGATAGGGTTGCCAGGTGTCTTTTATTTGAGGTGTCTTTTATTTGAGGGTAAGAAAGCTTGTCCCTTATAGGGTTGGGAGGTGCCCTTTATTAGATGCCCCCTATTTGAAGTCTGGAAGGCTTTTCCTTCTATGCCAATTGTAACTCTATAGGCGAAATAAGAAGCCAAAAAATCCCAAATTTTTAACATAGCCTCTCCATAAATGTGTGCATTATATAATGTATGAATGTGCGTATCATACAATGTATGAAATTATGAACAATATCATAATTTTACAGAGAAATACATGACTAGATCAACTGAAATCAATACTTTCATTTGGTTTTTAGGTAGAACATAGTCTTGTTTATGGCTACTTCCTGATTGTCAACCCTGCATGTCATAAATTTCAGCTGTTCCTTATTGCTGTTTTGAAAACCTGGCAACACTAATCACTGATAATGTAGGTAATGTCAATTCCAACTGCAGTCATCATCTGTTGGTACTCTGGGATGACTGAATTTCCTCTTGCCCCAGTAGGCAATCAGTATTTTGGAAGTAGAGATCACAGATGGATGTGAAGATTTCAAGAGTGTGCTCTCTCTCTCTCTCTCTCTCTCTGTGTGTGTGTGTGTGTGTGTGGCTGTAGGCATATGGGCATTTCATTTCTTTATTACAGTCAACAGATCAGATAAAGGCATATGGGCAAAAACACACATATATGCACATACTGCTGTTCAAAAGTCAATATGCAAACCACATTATTTATAGTTTGGCTGATTCAAATATTCAAATAATCATGGGTAGTAAAAGCAAGAGCCATTTTTATTCTTATTCCATGGAGAACTCTACACTAATATGTTTGCCTTGGTCTTGTGGGAAGAACTAAAGGATTAGAAGAACTTAAAATGATGGCCACTGATAAAGATGACAGTATTGAAATGTGTCTGGCTTTATTGAAGACTTATTTAGATCCATGGTCATTAATCTCCTCCAGTTAAGGATGCATGCCTAAAGAACCTTCACATCTACAGTATTGTGCCTTTGGTACTATAAAATTGTATGAACTGTATATTTATTATATATGAATTATATATGATTTCAGTTTACTCTTTCCCAATCTTGTGAATCAGATCCTATATTTCTTTTTTTCCTCCCTCCCTCCCATAATCATAAATCATAATGCAACAGCCATAAGATCTTTGGCCGCACCATAAGTTCTTTATATTATAATACCATAACAACTTATTCACACATAGTAGATGTTGCAGGAGGACAGTAAGACTGCTATATATCTGCTTAAAACAATGAAACCAAACCAGGTAGATGGTTTACAAAGCAAAAGTTCACCTATGTATGCTGGGGCACTGGTGAGGAGTTATAGGGAAGCATATTGGTGAAACTTAAATGTGTTCACTTGGAAATAAGTTTGATTTAAATGGTGCTTCCTCTCAAATATGTGTATGTAGGATTTCAGCCTTAGTAAAATATGAATCTTGTAAAAAGCATTGTTCAATAACATAGGCAAAGGCTAAATGTGTCATTTGCTATAAACAATATTCAGTAATTGACTGTGGAGATACATGGTTACATATCCAGGAGAGTAACTTTTACCCAGCAGGAGAGAGGGGGAAAAAATCCTACAAATTGTAATAAAAAAGGAAAATTCTATCTCCTAAACAGAAAAAAAAAAAAAACAACCCACACCTAGTCTGTGCTCTGTGTTCAAGCAAAAGAGTAACAACTTCACATTTATGGCACAAAAATGTATTTTTCAAAGAGCATGTTTCACCTTTCTCCATCATTTTTATGTTGCAATTTGAAGAGAGCCCATATGAAGCTGACACTCATAATTGTGTCAAAGGAGGTTGTTTTTAATCAAATGTGGCCAATTATTGCATACCTGTGAATGTCTTTAATTTCCTTTTAGTTTGTAAGGGGAAATGATTTGCCTGTTAATTTTATAAAGGCTATAAAAGATTGTAAACCAAAGTGGAAACTTTTGTTGTGATTGATTCGGCTAGGGAATCAATAGGTTATCAGACAGTGACACAGTGTAATTAGCATTATCATCTCCACTATAAATTTTTGTTTTTAGATGTTTCCAACTAAATCCATTTTGTTTAGTGGTGAGGGAAAGTTACTAAAATAATTCCTCTCCTTGTAATGAACTTATACTGCTTACTGGGTGAGGGGGATGATGTTCATTTGTTCATATATAATTTATATAATTATATAACTTTAGCATGTTTGACATTGTGAAAAGAATTTTACAATATATGCCAGTTCCTAATCATTATTAATGGCAACAAAAATGTGTAAAAAAATCCCCATTGTATTGTAAAGTCAGCAACTTCCTCCAGGAAAAAAAAAATCATTATAGACGATCAGTTCCTACAGAATAAACCTATGAATTTAATAGAATAAAGCAAATAGTTTTTTTACATGCTGTGTTTTGGTTTTTTGGTTATTTTTTGACCAGCGTCTTTTTTCAACCATTCCCTTTATGCTATAGAGTGAGAATTGCATGTAAGTGGATCATTTTGTGCCTCAGTCTTCCTACTAATTTTTGAAACGTGAATGTTTATAAAGTGAAAGTCAGAAAGGAATATTAAAAACCAATGTATGGAGGGTAGGAAGACTGATTTTAAAGTTATTTGTAAATAGTTCACTGCTTGATTTGTTTGTTTGTAATGCTAATGTCAACGTTAATAAAGATATTATTTAAAAAAAATATATGAACATTTACCAGGATGCTCCTCTTGTATGTATCGATACTGTGTTCCCCTGGATTATGGTTATGGGGGGGAAATTTGTGGCGGGGGGGGGAAAGGTTTGCTAGAAAGGTTTGCAAATTAGTCACAATCAGTGCATATTGACAGGGAAATGGAATGTTAAAGTCTGTACACATTGGTGTTGCAGTATTGTAGATACTTACCTGGACAAAGTCCCATTGACCCAATGGAGCTTACTTCTGAGTAGACACATATAGTAGTTCCATAAAGATTATTCAGTTTACACACTAAAATCTAGTCTTAGGACTTTTTCGGACAAAGAAAAAGCAATGCTAGCAGCCTCGCCACGTTGCGAGGCTGCAGCACTGCAGGGCGTCCGTTTCTCATGACGCCCGTCCCTAGCGGTACTGTTGCAGTACCGCTGGGACATTTGAGCGTTATATTTCGGCGATTTTTACTCACGGTCATTGAGTAACGATTGTGAGTAAAAATCGATCAACGATCGTGAGTAAAAATCAACGATCGTGAGTAAAAATCGCTGAAATATAACGCTCAAATGTCCCAGCGGTACTGCAACAGTACCGCTAGGGACGGGCGTCATGCGAAACGGACGCCCTGCAGCACTGCAGCCTCGCAATGTGGCGAGGCTGCCAGCGTTACTTTTTCTTTGTCCGAAAAAGTCCTTAGATAACAGAATATCTCAAATTGTTAAGAGCACCATTTACAGGATTAGTTTTTTTACACCTGTCAAGTGTATGTTTATATGTGTTAGTTGTATGTACAGATGTATGTGGTTATATGTACATTCACATTTGCATTTATATAGTATATTTACAGTACATAAATGCTGATATTTTATTTTTATTGCTAAGATGGTATTCAGTATATGATATGTTAAATTACAAAAATAAAATAGTTGTGGCAACGACAGGTATATTACAAAATATGTGGGTCCAAGTGTCACTATTAATTTGCATGCTTTGATTGCATGAAAACAAGGTTTAAAGGGCAGGCATCAAAGAACAGCTGGTAGGCATATGGTACATGTTGAGTATCCCTTATCTGAAAGCTTTGTATCTGAAAGTGTTTTGGATTTCAGATTTTTTGGGGATCTTGGAATACCTGCATTTGCATGTACGTATATAATGAGATGTCTTGGAGATGGGACACAAGTCTAAACATGAACTTCATTTATATTTCCTATACGTCTTATACACATAACCGGAAGGTAATTTTATACAATATTTTTAAATAACTTTGTACATGAACGTTTGTGTACATTGAACCATCAGAGAGCAAAAGTGTCACTATCTCAGTCGCCCATGTGGACAATTTTGTATTTTGGAGTTTTTTTGGATTTCAGAATTCCAGATAAGGGACATTCAACTTGTACAGTACTTTCTATTATATAGAAAGGGTGGAATTATGATGGAATGTTTCCTTTCATTGAGTAAATTTTTAAAAATTCCTGTGTAGGTTTAGAAGCTATAAGAGTTGAAAAGCAAAAGGAGTTTGGCCTACTTTTTGTTCCTCCTTTTCATGTGGGATGCACAATTTTTAAACTTAACTTGACAGCCCTGAGGACTAGTAATACACATTTAAAATAAATGCTTGAGCATTCACAGGGAGTATGAAAATAGCTTTCACGAATCACATGTAGCTCAAAAGTAAATGCTGCCTACTGCTAAATTGCATAAAATGAAGAAAGCTGAAATGTTATGGAGAATAATGTACATTAAAAGGCAGGGAAGATCTGGTTAGGTATCAGATGATAATATGTCCAAGGCTTACTCACAGCTGTTTCTGTAAAATGATCCTTCATAGAATTTTGTAGTCTCAAAATAAGGGCTCAGTAATATGGTAGCTTTTAAATCACTCAACTTATATTTCCATAGTTACTCAACTTATATTTGTACTCAATTTATATTGCCACAATGACTCAAGAACATGTTGCTATTCTGAGAGAGATCTTTTCAAGAGTGAGTAGACAAGAAATATTCCCAAACAGCTCCACTTTATTATACACATGCACTTTATTTGCAGGTGAGATTGGGGAAAAAATGAATCACGAGTCTAGGTGTAAAGGAAGCAGATATGCCAAGGAATAAAAATGTTCACTCTCTGTCAAAAACAACCGCAACATTTTATTGGGTACACAATTAAACAGCCTCAGGTTTTCAGCAATAGGGTTATTATGCAAATAAATATATAAATTAGAAGATAGTCAATACACAGCATTAACACGGGTGGTATTTGTCTTACCAGGATTTCATTTTTATGACTCTAAATCTAAGGCTTCCTTTATCCATTTGCTGCAGTGGTTCAATTTCACTACCCCCAGCCTTGACCACAGATTATATTCATTTGCCAAAAAGAATTAGCTGTGTCTTTGGAAATTTTCAGATTTCTCCCAACAACCTTCTAAATGTCTCTTTCGTATTTAATTTGTACATTGATGGCAGATCACTATGGGCAGTGAGTGACTGCTACCCTTCTCCACTAGAGAATACTGTCTGCAAATTTGAGATGAATTTGTAGATAAAACAGTCCAAATATTTGCAGTATGCTAGGTAGCATGTACAGAAGAAAGGAAGTAGACTGCATCAAAAACATTTCTTTTCCTTTTAAAATTATTTTAGAAATGTCTGCTTTAGCCATGAAAAACATTATACAGTATATTTTCCCATAGTTTCCTTTTACACTGCACTTAATTTTTTTTTAATTTTTTTTTTTTATGTAAGGGCCTACTTTTGACTGACCTCACTGGATGGTAACAGGCCAGGAGTCCAATTGTTACTCACTTTCTTTTCTGTTACTTACAATATAGTACTATAATGTTTACTCTGAAGTATTTCTTATTGTGCTCAATGGGACTTACTCCCACATAAATTTGTAAAGGACTGCAGCATCAGTAAAGTAATACCTACGGTATCCTAATACCATATGATAACTATTTCTTTTCATTAGATATAAGTAATGTGCCAACAAGATTGTAATTATTTTTACAGTAAAATAAGAACAAAGGAAAGATAACCATAGTAAAGGGGGTCGCATTTAGTGTAAAAATCAATACTCTATTTCAGTGGTTCTTAACCTGTGGACCACAGACCCCTGGGGATCCATGAGGGATTGAAGCCTGCTCAGCCTACATGACAGGAGGCAAGGCAAAGGGTGACTGACTTGGTCTGTGTATTGCTGTTCAGTCCAGCCACAAACTTGCAGGAAGAAGTAAGAGAAAAGTCTTCCCTCACCCTTCAGTGCTCTGAGGGAAAGTTTAATATATGTTGTAATTGTGTTGTTGTTATTAGGGTTTTAAATCTTAAGTTAAGCCTTGGGGACCCACACAACAAAAGATATTTAACGGGTCCCTTGCAAAAAAAAAAAAAGGTTAAGAGCCACCACACTATTTCAAAGTTCTTTTTGTGGGAATTGGTTCTCCATAAGTCAACACCGACTTGACAGTAATTAACAACAACAACATTTTGCTAATGAAAAGCCACATTCACTTTGTGTCGTTGTGTACCCTCAAGTTGTTTCTGACTTGTGGCAACCCTAAGGCAAACCTATCATGGAGTTTTCTTGGCAAGATTTGTTTAGAGGGTCTTGGCTTTGCCTTCCTCTGAGGCTGAGAGAGTGTGACTTGCCCAAGGTCACCCAGTGGGTTTTCATGGCTGAGCAAGGATTCAAACCCTGGTCTCCAGAGTTGTAGTTCAGACCATTACACCATGCTGCTCACATTCACTTTGTTAGACTCTCCTATTTGTTAGGTAACAATTTGTTAGCAGAAATCCTGTACTGTCAACCCTTTGCTACAAAATGAAAAAAGGAAGCAGGTTTGGAAATGTTACAGAAGGAAATACAAATAATGGCAACTTGTGCTCCTAAATTCTGTAGAAGAGATGTCTTTCTACATATCTTGGAATTACAGACTTTAGTATTGAATGATCAGTTTTGTAATTCATATGATGAGTTAATTCCAGGAACTAAAAATGAATTTAACTAAGTAACAGTTTTTCTAACTCATTGACTTATCTAACTTTTTCTAACGTATACTGTACATAATTCTGTATGGCTTTTTTGTTTCAGTAATTTAAATTAAATAGTGTGTTTACTGACTGAATATTTTGGCTAGGGAAACCTTGCACTACACCAAATGGACACATTCTTGGGTTTTTATATTATCTAATTCTATGAAGTCAGTGACTTTGCTTTGAAATAAAATGTTTTCAGACTGTGAATACAGATGCAGTGAACATAAATCCTCTGGCTGCCATCCTAAGCACATTTAGGTTGCAAGTTGATACCCATTTAACCAGAGAGTAAGTCCCATCGAGGTCAATGGGACTTAGTTCTGAGTCTACTTCAAGGTTGCTTGAAGAAAATCTTCAGTGCAAATAGTGAAATTTCCTCACAGAAAAATGTAAAAAACAAACAAACAAAAAACTAAGTGTCTGGATATAGCCAGGTTGCAGATAACAAGCTCTACATTAAGAGAACATTTTCTAAAGATTATGACTTTTGCTTAGGTTGCACTAAGTAGAGCACCCAGTTTTTCAAAAGATTTCACATTCCATTTGTTTTCATTCTGAATAACACTGATAACTGTGGGTGTTTAGTTAAGAGGATTAAGCTCTTTAGAGGTTTCTTCTTAACATTCTTCAATGAGAACATCAGGAATGGTGTGTATGTGTGTGTATGGTGGGGGAGAGAATGAATAATGAAGCCACAAAATTAGGTGCTTAAGACTAATTGATTGTATCTTTAAATTTGAATTAGTTTATCTTTTTGTTATAATACTTGCAAGGCATTGTCTCATCATGTCTGCAATGCAGCATTTATTCTTCTTCTTTTCAGACAAAAATGAAACTTAGCACATTGATAACCTACAGTAGGACAGATAATGTTAAAAGTCTGAGTTTGTTTATATTCTCTTTGCTGTGAGCCTTAAAGTTTCAAGCTACTAAAGTCACCATCCCTTATTTACAGTTATCCAGCTCTTCTTTTAAAGGTATTTTGTGTATTTACAAACCAAGTTAATATAATTGTCTTGCTCTGATTTACAAGCCATTAAAGTAACAAGAGAACTGAAGAGCAGAGAACAGAAGAGGTAGAAAGAGGGGGAAAAGGTTTTGTGTGTTTTTTTAAAGAAGCATTCCAATCCATTTAGCAACTTCACAAGTCTTAATGAGAAGATAACTCAACAAGTCAGGCTTATTTGTTACTTTCAGGAAGTGCACCTCATGTAAATTAAGGAACTATTTGAAGAAGGATCATAGAAGGGTGGGGACTGTTTGTGATTCAGCTGGTAAAGGCAGATACAGATTTACTTTGGTGTCTAGTAACCCACTAGTATTGGTTCCTTCTGGTGTGGTTATCTGGTCTTTATCTGATGTGATTCATGGCTTGTGAACTGAGAAGATGGAAAACACTTTAGAAACTGATACCTTCATTCCAGCAAATAAAACTCAATGTACAAAGGAGTTACTTTTTATTTAATTTAAGAGACCAAACACATGAAGATTAAAAATGCCTAATAATTGCTGTTCAAAATACATCAGCTAGTTTACCAGATTACTATGGATCATAACTGTGTTGAAGTACAGAAGTATTTTCCTTGCTTGTTTTTTTTTCCCAGGCTGTGAGGCCATGTTCTGGAAGAGTTTATTTCTGACCTTTTGCCTGCATCAGAAGATGCCAGCCACAGATGCAGGCAAAACATCAGAAATAAACTCTTCCAGAACACGGCCTCACAGTGGGGGGGGGGGCAAGGAAAATCTATGGATGCCGGCTGTGAAAGCCTTCCACTTCATATATTCCATTTGATCCATAGTAATCTGGTAAACAAGCTGGCATATTTTCAAGAGTAATTAACTGTGTTAAAATATAAAAATATTATGAAGAAGTGTGGAGTACTGGTGTGAGTGTTGGACTAGGATTTTGGGAGACCAGGGTTTGAATGCCTGCTCAGCCATTGAAAATCTACTAGGTGACCTTGAGCAAGCCACACTCTCTCAGCCTCAGAGGAAGGCAATGGCAAACCATCTCTGAACAAATCTTGACAAGAAAACCCCTTGATAAGGCCACCATAAATTGAAAATGACTTGAAGGCACACCACAACACAAAGAATATTTTAAGATTGGCGGTATGTGCATCCCATCCTTCCACATACTGCCCTGTATACTATGTAAGGCTATCGAATTTTTATGTGTGTCTTTAGAACAACCCTGTGAATTAGGGTAGGCTCTGAAAGGGTACATCTTTGGAATAAACAGTGGCGTCTTGGGAAATGCTTGTAGTATAGTATGAGTTTACTGGATCCCCAGTTGTCAAAGCACCATATGGAACTGATATTTTCTTAAAGTTGTATTGTGTCTAGCTTAGTCTCTAGTTTATCCTGTAAAATCCAGCCTGTACACTCAGGTTCTCTGGGGAACATTTACTTCAGTCATCCAAAACTAGACGTGCAACTGTTACCCAGAGGACATTTTCTTCAACCACCCCCAGGTTGTGGAATGACCTGCTGGAGGAGATTCATCAGCTGGATACACTGTCTGCATTTAAAACAGTAGTAAAGATCAGTCTTTTTCCACAGGTCTATCCAGATTATTTTTAATCTGGGGTTTGGGGCCAAAAGGGGTTAAGTATACTAAGTAGCTGATATAGAACATTGACTAACAGGTGTAGGAGTAGGAGTAGTATTGAGAACAGAAAAGACTGTAAGAAAGCAGTCTGTTTTATAGTTACACATGATCCATAGCAGATTCAACTGAAAGCCATGGGCAGGCATTTGGCCTATTCGTATGAAGGCTAAAAACAGTGGTAGAGTTGACAGAAGATTCATCTCCATATTTTTTATCCATGACCTTTTAATCCCAAAACATCCCATGCTGAGCTAGGAGATTAAAAAAAAAAAAAAAGGCTTCTACACACATGTTCTTGGAGAAAAATATAAGCCAGGAATCCCAATAAAGTAGTTACCAATTGCACAGAGGAGTCTAATGCATTCAGGAGAACAGGGGAAGATGGCCTCTTGGGAATTTCCCACTCAAAATGGGAAGGTTGGGAACTGATTAGGTGGTGCCGGTGACTTTGAGGAGCAGGGTTTGTGTACATGATCCATCTGCATCATTCTTTGAGTCCACATATAAGGAGAGTGAACACCTTTATAAGAAGATAGGTTGCAAAATTCTCATGAGGAGGGTTTGGATTCTGGAAAGAGTGCTCCTGTCTGATTAGAGGCAGCAACCTTAGCGTGCTTCAGTAGTTGATAGTTTGTATGTCTCTTTAAGATTTAGTATTCATGTGTGGTGGTTTTTGCCAGCCTGTCTCTTTCCCTGCATTGGTTAGTCTCAGCTTGATCATTTTCCATCTTGTGGTTTGTAGTTCTCTACCTCTCGTCTATATTTGAAGAACACATATTGTTCTTCATGGTCTCTGTGCCTCACACAAATGGGTCTTGCACCTGCACAGATCCATCCACAAAATGTTCCTGAGCTGAGTAGCTTTTGGCAGTAACCCTGCCCCTCGGGCGCCAACATAAATAGTGCCAAGGGCTACTTCCCTTAGTTCCTTTTCATGGAATGCCCTTCCATGGGAGGCTAGGCTGGCCCCTTCCCCGCTTTCCTTTCGCCAGAAGGCAAAGATGTTTTTATTTAAGGAGGCTTATTTTAACTTTTAAATTTTATTGTATTTGTTTTAATTGATGATTCTTGGAAGCTGGCTTGGGTCCTACTCTGGGAGAAAGGCAGCATGTAAATGAAATAAATAGATAAATAAATAAATAAAATGTAGTGGTAGACCCTTTTCTCCCCCCCCCCTTTTCCTGCTCCCCCCCAACTTTGTCAGTGATCACTCTTGGTCTTTGTATGGGGGGGGTGCCTTACACCCAACTTGAAGTGCCTTTTTTTTTTTTTTACCATGGTGAGGTTCACTATGTTAACTCCTATTCAATTTGCAAATGCTTTACAAGCCAGGAGCTTAAGACCGATTTGTCCAAGCTTCATATGTACTTGTGGGAGCAATTCCTGAAAACTGCTGATGTCACAGCAAGGAACAATCCGCTTCACACCACTTTGATTCCAATTTGTGAAAAGCAACCCTTAACTGCTCTCCTTGCTGGCTCATCCACCTCCTCAGCCTGGAAAACCATGTAGTCCCCATTGATGTCTAAGCATTCCATGCTCAGAAGTGATTCAAGTCAGACTCCAAGCATATTCTTCTCTGCACAGCCTAAGTCTGGGAAGGTCCAAAACAGGATTGCAACCAACTCAACAGCTTCTCCTAAGGAAAAGAAGTGGGCTAAAGGTAAGGACATGTCTGGGTCTAAATCAACCATTCTGAGATTGGCCTCGGTACCGGCTGCCACCTCAGTGCAATGGTCAAATTTGCTAAGTCTTCAATCCCTGGTTGGTATATCAATGAGTCCATTTGCACTAAGGAACAGTCGGTCCACGAGGTGCCCCAAACAGCAAGCACTCAGGCTGAACAGTTCTTGATGGAACAACTATCTACAACCTGCCCTCCGATACATGCCTTGCAGGACAGCCATTTCCTGCGATCACTTTTGCTAAGTGGGTGGGAGAGCTTTGTGCCCTACAGTTGGACCACCCCATATGAGCTTTCATAGCCAAAATGGTGCTGCATTTGGATAGGCATTTCTCCCAAAGGCAGTGTCCCCATTCCACTTTAATCAAGACATTGTGTTACCAGCCTTCCACCAGGACCCCTCATCCCATCTGGAAAAGGCCCTTCATTGCTTTGACTTTGGGCTTTGGCTTATTACACTCACAGTACTGCTCCTCTCAGGAAGTATCCTAGACTGTTCATCTATTATACAGGGTGGATAGTCTCCTTGCAAAGTCTATCAAGGTAGGTTGTTGACTTGATCAACTTGACATACCAACTTGCCAAGAAGCCTCAACCATTGGGACTCGGGTCCCACTTAACCAACACAGTTTTCACATCTCATGTATGGCTCCAGGGCATCTACCTGCTGGAAGTTTGCAGAGCAGCTACTTGGGCTCACCCGTCCATCTTCAACTGGCACTATCGAATTGACTGCAGAGCATGGGCAGATGCAGTGTTTGGAAGGGCAGTGCTATTGTACATCCTCAGCTGACCTGCCCCACCTCATTGGTAAGGTAGCTAATCACCCAGTTATGCGAGGCGCAGAGACCACAAAGAAGGACAGGTTGCTTACCTGTAACAGGAGTTCTTCAAGTGGTTGTCTGTGCCCTCACATAAACCCATACTCCTCCCCTCTTTTTCTGCAGGTCAACTCTAGTCATGATGGACATTGGAACTGAGGAGAGTAGCTCTTGGCACTATTGATGTTGGTGCCCAAATGGGTAGAATTACTCAGCTCTGGAACACTCTGTGGATGAATCTGTGCAGGCACATGACTCATTTGTGTGAAGACACGGATTCTTGCTTAGAGGACTACAGCTATAGATAGCAACCTTTCCTTACAGAGCCTTTCATCATGAAATGTTATGAAATTTGTAGTGTTTTAAAGCAAACCTATGCCATTTTTTTTAACCAAAGAATACCAGCCCACCTTTACTTCTCTGCTAGACCCTGGGCTGGGGGGTGGGGATCATGGGGCACTATCTGTTGCTTATTTTTTGCTTGCAAATTTCAATTACTCTGTTTATGAGTTACACAGCTGTGTCTTACATTCGCCAATGATCTGGCCCTTACTAACAGAAGCATGGAAGGCAGTTTGCATTCATTGTCTCTTGCACCCTCTACAAAGGTACTTTAGAGATTGGAGGAGTTTTCTATAATAGCATGGAAGTTGATGTGGTGGACTGCAGTGGGGAGCTGCCAGAAATCACCCTCCTAACCCAGCTTTTGTCAGCAGAGCTGAAGATCTTTCTGTTCAAAGGATTCAGTTTAAAATGTGATGGTGGAGGGAAGAGGTATAAAGAAAGAATAGAACTTTTGAGAGTAAATACAAGTATTTACTTCCAATTGTAAATAAAATTATTCTTATTTTTCAACATTTCATGTAAGATTTTGCTAGTTTACTCGAATGGTTCCTTTGCTGAAAAATAGATTGTTAAGGTTACTTAATTATTTTATCTGATCCCTCTCTGGGCCGGATGCCACGGGATCTTTTTCATCATTTTTTTTTTTAATTCCTGCAGACAAACGCTTGTTTGGGCAGCTTAGAAAACTGTTCCACTTCCCTTCATGAAATGTTTTTAATCAGGGAAAAGGTACTTTTCATAACAGGCATTTCACTTGCACAAGGTACAGTCTGATGGATTAGCCAGATGTAGAGAAATAGACATTAGTACTTAACGGAGCAGCTCAGTATTCTCTGCTGGATTCCACCTTAAGAGGCCAAATAAAAAATGCAATTAAGCACTTGTGAACAGATGACTCTGCAGCAAACATAGAGTTTCTAAATATGTTCCTTTGGGAATTGGGTATCTCCACCCTTTAACATACGACAGGCTCTACCATTTGACATATCTCTGAGGGAAAAGTTTGCATGCCTATTCATTGAGTGAATACAGGTGACTGTTTATGAAGTGGTACCTTAACCATTTGGCAAGTCATTCATCTGAAAAGTTCTTTCAAGCAGTAAAAGGAATTTAATTACATATCCACACTTAGGTCCAAGTCCAGTGAAGGTGGGGTGACAAGATGTTACAGGCAACTAAATGTTTACCAAGTGGCTAAATGCATGCTGTAGTAAGTTACTTCTTTGCAGTAATGTCACATGTTTGTTACATTTACCAGTTATTTCATTTACCTCAAAATCTCACTAGCAATACTACTGCATTGCCCTATGCTACTTTTATTAAATACTACAGACCCTGTCAACAACAACAAAATCAGTTCTCGTTCTGTCTGAAAATTTTTATAACCCACCTAAGAAATTGTAATGATCTATGTTAACTCATATAAGTGTGCATATGTGTCTTCAGTAGCCTGTAGACTTCTGGTGACTCCATGAATTCCATAGGGTTTTCTTAGGCAAGGAATACTTGGAGGTGATTTTGCTAGTTCCTTTCTCTGAAATATAGTCTACAGCACCTGGTATGCATTGGGGGGTCTCCCATCCAAGTACTAATCAGGGCTGACCCTGCTTAGCTTCCAAGATCAGACACAATCTTTAGGGTGTCTATCCCCTCATATACATAATAAAATTTAATCCACAGCAAAAGTAGTAGCAATAAATAGTAGCTTAAAACCAATGATAGCCCTGGTGTATCAGCATAATCTTATGAAATTCTATAACTTAATTTTCATTTTCTCAGGAATGTTTGTTATTGTTTTTATTATTATTATTCTTTATGCTTTCATGTAACTTGATGGTATTGAATGTCCAGCTAGGCAAAGTTTAGAAGTAAAAAGTTACAAGTTAACTGTAATGAGCTACCAGCTTCGGTTGTTGTTTGCCTTCAACTTAATGGCTAACCTATGTATGAGAGACCTGCAAAAGCCTTAGACATCAACTGTGCAGCTCAGGTCTTGCAGAGTCAGGATTCTGGCTTCCTTCACTGAGTCAATCCACCTGTAATGCAATTTTTCTCTTTTCCTACTGCCTTACATTTTGCTGAGCATTGTCAGCTTTGGTTAAAAAGGTATAATAAAGTCATGCTTCAAAAGTAACAATGAGTGGGGGGGAAAGTTGCTTTATTGGTATAATGAATAAGACTTTATTGTTTCTCTTAAAATGTACTTCTAAAGAACTTATAAAGGATTTTAGAAGAATCTGGATATGAATTTTTCCTTTTCTATGCTATTCTTTTAACAGTTTTTAAGCAACAAAAAGTTATTCTTTAGACAGAGATGGGGAAGTGTGTTCCATGGGCCACATGTGAACCACATGTTGTAGTGCTTAAGTGACTCAAGCACCATTTTTTTAAAAAAATGCCTGATTTTTGCTCCCCTGATGTCGAAAAACTGTCACAAAAACGTGGCAGTTTGGGACCCCTTTCCCTTCACAACCCCAAATCTTGGGAAAAAACACAAAAACTGGCCATTTCTAGGCTGAATCCCAAAACCAGAAGGGAAATAATGTTGCTTTTGGTCATGATAGCAGTAATGGTGCAGCCTGCAGTGGGGTGCAAGGGAATAATGTAGTTGCCTCTTCATAGCTGCCACTCCAACTTGAGAAATCATAATGAATAATAACAACACATTGCTTTAAAAACACAATAAGGAATAAAGGGAATCAATGACTTTTAGGAAGTAATATTCCAAGTCTAAATTACTTCTCTACTAAGTTGGTACACTTAATGGTTAGGTGTATTCATCTTTGGTTATTATTCATCATTGGTTATTCATCTTTACCTTCTTGCAGAGGGGACCAAGAAGACGAATTTGTTAGGGCAGAATAGCACTCTACATTGCATACATGAGGAATCAAAACTCTGATGGCTGTTTCTTTTAAACAAAACAAATGTCTGTCTGTGTGTCCTTGTGTATAATTTTAAATGAACAGTCGGCAGGTGGAGGAGTTGTTAGCCCGCTTCCACAACTCTCCTTCCAGCTACTTTGCCCACTACAGATTTTCCAAGCGTGTGCTTACCTAACAACTGATTTGTTTGAAAGGTAGAAACACAGTCTCATTATTTAATAGACAGACCTCGTAAATAGACTTAGATGTTCAAAGCAGTGTGAGCTGTATTTATTATCTTACAAATCTAGGCAAAAAACCCCCACTTGAATTATATGGTGATATTCAGAAGTAAGTAAAGAAGAAGGGAGAGATCTTCTGTTGTCATATCTCATCATAAAACATGATGACAGCGACCATTCAAAGACATAGCTGTTTTAGTCTGGAATATCAGTATACAAAGGGATCTTGTAGCCCCTTTGAGACTGAGAGAAAGAAGTTGTAGCATAAGTTTTTGTAAACGTACTAGATTTTCAGACAACACTGTTATAGTGTTACTATTCCACTTTATTTGCTCTGGCTGCCTCCTGTTGAATCTTGGGATTTGCAATTTAGGGAGGGGTATTTACAACTCTCAGCCAGAGAGCTCTTAGGCCTCACTAAACTACAAACCCCAGAATTCCACAGCAGGAAGCCAGAGCAATTAAAATGGAATAGTAACACTATAACAGTGTAGTCTGAAAATCTCCATAGTCTACATCCTCCACATCTGAGGAAGTAGACTAAGGCTTCACGTTTACACTGAGCCATCAGTGACAGACCAGGAAAGAGTCTTGTGATTTGTGGTGCATAGCTCAATGGAAATATCAAAGTGAAGCAACTACAAAAAAAAAAGCAAATTCCATGTTGTGAACCATTAGAAAAGGAGGCCAAAAATTAAACTGCCAACATCATAATGCCTTTATGCAGATCTGTGGGATGGCCACATTTGGGAATAGGATACCTGAAAAGTATATTGCAGAGCTGGAAAAGCCACCATAAAATATAATCAAGGAGCTGAAGCAACTCTTCCCTGTGAAGAAAAAGCTGTAGCATTTGGGCTCATTAACATAGGGGATTATTAGACATGAACACACAAATGTTCCTGTCCCATTACAAAAACAAAACAAAAAACACCATACCTGTCCCGGCACAATAACCAAAATTATCAGACCTACTTTGAGTAGTGTCGACAGGCAGCCCAGGCATGAATGGAGCTCTAACGGAGCTCCATTCGCTTCCTGGTTTGAAATCTTGCCAATTCTCACAAGAAGACATGAGCGTGGGCAAATTTTAAAAAACAAACAAAATAAAAGCAAAAAAAAGTACACACAAGCACAGAATTACACTTTACACAGTAAAAGTAACCTGGGGAGGTTCATAAAAAGAGCATAGTTTACCTGTTTTTTGCAATCTCACCTGGATGTGTTCTGGCAGAACCGCCCATTTATGCTGTATTCACGGGGGACAATGCTGTGAGGTTTCAGACGCCGGCAATGCTGGCACCAAAACAGAGCAGGGGAAACTATTGATGGCTCAACCCATCAATGAAAAGAAATGCCATAGTGATGCCAGTGGAATGCAAAAGGAGGACATCGTCTGATATTGGTGGCTTGTGTTCCTTTGGCGTTATTATCATACCACATTTGCTTTGTCTAATAATCTCCACAGGGGGGAAAAAGCAGTAAGTAGAGATATATAAAAGTGTATCACCTTAGGCATAGCATGGAGAAAGCAGAAAGGGAAACAGTTTTATTTCCCATTCCACTTATTATACCTGGAGTCATCCCATGAAGATTGTGGGAAATCCGTCCAATAGTGGGAGATTCAGGATGAAAAAAAAAGGAAATTTAGCTGAATTTCATCAGTTATAGTGATGGCTGCTTACTTATTCATTTAATATCTTCAGTAGCTGCTAGTCTCAATGGCTATGTGTATTATCTCTAATAGCAGAGGCAGTATGGCTTTCTATACAAGTTGCTGGGGAACATGAGCATGAAGCTGCTGTTACACTTATGTTCAAGAGATTGTTGCTGGTTGTTGGGTCCCCCCCCCCCACATTTTCTGAAAACTCATATCACTGCAGACTTTCCTAGAGAAGCTGAACAGGCATGCTCCTTGCTATTTTACTGTAGGCAGGTGAAGATGTTTTTGTTTTGGTAGGCCTGTGTGGACTGACTTCTCACAGAGAAAGAGCCTGTATTGTCTCCATTTGTTTTTTCTTTTCATAGAATCATAGAGTTTGAAGAGACCACAAGGGCTATCCAGTCCAACCACCTGCTGTGGAATACACAATTAAAGTACCCCTGACAGATGGCTATCCAGCCTCTGTTTAAAAACCTCCAAGGAAGGAGACTCCACCACACTCCAAGGCAGCATATTCCGCTGTTGAGCAGCTCTTACCATCAGGAAGTTCTTCCTAATGTTTAGGTGCAATCTCTTTTCCTGTAGTTTGAATCCACTGCTTCATGTCCTAGTCTCTGGAGCCGCAGAAAACAAGCTTGCTCCATCCTCAATATGACTTCCCTACAAATATTTAAACATGGCTATCATGTCCCCTCTTAACCTTCTGTTCTCTCTTTAATGGGCATGATTTTAATTGTACTTATAGCTTAATTATATTTTAATATTTGTATGATGTGTAATTTGAATTGTGTCTGTTTTAACTTTTGTAAGCTGCCTTATGTCCCAGGGCTGGAGAAAAGGCTGGAAATAAATAAATAAATAAATAAATGTGTATATAATAATAGTTACCTGGGACACTATTTTCTGTAAAGACAGGGTATAATATTAAATAACTTTTTAAAAAGAATTAATAATACTATCTACTTTTCTTAATATTTTAATAAGCTTTTAGTAATTTTAGCTGGTATCCTGTATTTAATTTATTTACATCTAACTTTTTTCTCATTATAAACCTTTACAGAGATAAATCATTATTTGTCTTCTTGTCCATTACAATTTTAGTCAAATAGCCATCTTCCCATGGTTAGTGTATTAAAAATAGCTAAGCCAAGTTTTATTATTTGAAATTTACCACAATATTCATAGGAGAAAACTGTGCTTGTCCAGCATCGTATTAGTGTCTTGGATTATTAGTGTCTTGATAATATCTCCTTAAACTGACTCTATTTGGGAATTAAAGAACTGACCTATTGTCTTTCCTTTCCTATAATACTTCTATACAGATGGGCTTCATTAGTTCATCCTGTCAGGCTTACCATGCTAGCATTGATAAATTGCTCTCCTTCCTCATGTGAAGGAAGGAGAGAGATTTCAAATTTCTTCATGTTGTTTTACACTTAAACCCCCAAAGTGAAGGGGGAAAGAAGCTTTTAACAATTTCACTCATAGCAAATTTAACTGTGTTTTCCACTAGATATTTTAAAAGGTTGTTAAAGGCAAGAAACAAAATATTAGGCTGTTTTCACAACTGTTTTTATATCTGCTTACTTGAGATGGTTAACTATAAATTCTGCTTTTTAACAACTGGCATTTGCTTGTCATGGATGCTATAAAATTACACATTGCAGACACCTTCCCTCTGCTTCTGGAAGGAAGAAAGATTAACAGCTACTTACTTTGTACCCAGTATAGAATTCTTTTCTGTGTTAATCTTCATCAAATAATTTTCTGTTACTTTTGATATATTTTTTACTAATGTGGCCCATGGGTGTGTGATCGTTATAAGGAGGATATTCTAGAGATGAAACCCCCATATCAGATTTTATATATAGGTTTATTCCTGTGTTAGCTCCAGTCCAGTGCCAACTACATTATATTCTTTCCTCGCATAATTGAGATTCAAAATTCTCCTTTAAATTTAGTAAATAGATTTTGCTGGCTTTCCATAACATAAGCCTGCACAGGCAGAAAAATAATTTAAACAATGATTAAAAACCTCTACAAATTGAAACATACAAATGTTCAGATAGTGCTCTGCCTTGCTACTTTCTAAAGTTTCATTCTCAGATGACCATATTGTATGTAGGCTACTGGTAGAGATGATAGCACCTAGTATTTTTTTTTCCAGTTGATATCATCATCATCATCATCATCATCATCAATTCTATCACCCTACCCCCCCCCCCGCCACAATTTGGGACTCAAAGTGGCGTAATATGGACACTAGTAGGAAGAATTCCTTTTTTTTCTTCCTAGTCCGGTTGCAAATGAGCCCAGAACAACTGCAAACAAGCTCTAGGGGTTGTCATGATGATGATAATACTCCTCACACTACGATCTGAATGAGGACTGCTTTATTCAGAAGGATGGGGGCTAAAAATGCCACAAACCACACAGTAAAAGGAATCATGGTTTCCCCCAAATTTTTCTGGAAAATGCACATAGATGCACATTTTTGCACATGTGGACATCCAAATTAGCATTGCTGTGCTTTTTCACTCTGTTGCCCTTTATCAGAGCATATGGCTGCTCTATTCGAATAGATGTGAATGGATGCGAAAAAGCAAAATAATGGTGGAGACAAAACAGCGTTGCTGCGCGTGGGCAAAAATGCACACCCACTCTCAGCATACCATCGCATCTAGACAACCTCCTGGACAGTTTTTAAGAATGTTTTCAAGCCGTGAATACTTAAATCCATGGATACCAAATCTGTGGATATGGAGGAACAACTGTACAGTATGCTATTGTCTACAGGCTTGCATGGTTTTATTATTCATTTGTTTAATAACCTATCTTTCTACCCTTAAAAAGATGCTCAAAACAACTGACAAATTAAAAAGAGAATTCAAAATCTCTCTCTCTCTCTGACTTTTCTTCGCAAACAAAGATTCAGGAAGGACTCATCCCGCGTTTTCTGCAAGCGCGCTGATGACTAAAAAGGCCAATCCGAGATACACAAGTCCGGTTGCAGAAAGTACAGCAGAAGGTTTCCTTGGGTGATGTTTCCGGGTTGTGGTTCTTTCTACGTTGTCATTTCTCTTCAAGACTTGTTCAGCGTGAGTTCTCAAATAAGGCTGCAGCATTGTGGATACTGCGTCTCCATGCCTCCTGATGTGAGGCCAGGGCGGAGCATTGTTGGTGATCAATTTGGCCGAGCCTGAGGTGTTGTTTTAGGGAGTCCTTGTATTGCTTTTTTGGAGCGCCCCTCTTACGCTGACCTGTGGCATGTTCACCGTAGAGTACTATTTTGGGGAGGCAATGGTCCTCCATCCTAGAAACGTGCCCTGCCCAGCGCAGCTGTGTTCTCAATATCATGGCCTCAATGCTGGTGATCCCTGCTTGCTCAAGGACAGCAACATTCATCACATAGTTGGTCCAGTGTATATTTAGGATTGTGCATAGACAGTGCTGATGAAAGCGTTCGAGGAGTCGTAAGTGGTGGCGATAGGTGACCCATGTTTCAGACCCATAAAGGAGAACAGACAGTACAATGGCTCTATACACACTGATTTTTGTGCTTCGCCTCAGGTGTTTATTACTCCAGACTCTTTTGTAAAGTCTTCCAAATGCGCTATGTGCCTTTGTTAATCTGTGATGGATCTCTTTGTCAATCTTGGCATCTGAGGAGATGATGCTTCCCCGGTAGGTGAACTGCTGCACGGACTTAAGCACAGAGTTGCCGATGGCAATGTGGGGGTGATGGTGTTCATCCTGTGCTGCAGGCTGGTAGAGAACTTCCGTTTTCTTCAGGTTGACTTCCAGCCCAAACAGCTCTGCAGCTGTTGCGAAGCAGGATGTTAGGTGCTGCAGAGCTGCTTCTGTGTGTGCAACAAGGGCAGCAGCATCAGCAAAGAGCAGCTCACGAACTAGATAGAGTCTTGGTGCGAGCCCTCAGACGGCTTAAGTTAAACAAGCGACCATCAGTACGGTAACGTATATAGATGCCGTCTTCTTCTTCAACCTCTGCCGTAGCCCTTTGGAGCATCATGCTGAAGAAGATTGTAAATAAAGTTGGTGCAAGAACACAAGCTTTCTTCACTCCATTAGTTATTAGAAAGGGCTCTGAAAGATCATCACCATATCTGACTTGATCATGCTGGCCCTCGTGTAGCATGATAATCATTTTAAGAAATTTGGGGGGACATCCTAGGCTTTCCAGGATCTGCCACAGACCTTTTCTACTCACAGAGTTGAAGGCTTTAGTGAGGTCAACAAATGTTACATAGAGACCCTTGTTCTGCTCTCTACATTTCTCTTGCAGTTGTCTAAGGGCAAATACAATATCTGTAGTACTCCTATTGGCTCGGAAACTACATTGGCTTTCAGGAAGAAGTTCTTCTGCAATGGCAGGAACGAATCTGTTCAGGAGTATCCTTGCTAGGATTTTTCCAGCAATAGAGAGCAGTGTTATGCCTCAATAGTTTGAGCAATCGGATTTTGCTCCTTTTTTCTTGTACAGGGTAATGATGACTGCATCTCGGAGATCTGATGGCAGTTCCCCCTTTCCCCAGCAATTCACAAGGAGTTCGTGGAATTTATCATGGAGTACATGACCTCCATGTTTCCAAACTTCAGGTGGGATTCCATCAATCCCAGCTGCCTTGCTGTTTTTCATCTGCTGTATGGCCTTAAGGGTCTCTTCCAAAGTGGGAGCTATGTCCAATTCATTTTTCATGGGTTTTTGTATCATATATTGGATAGCTGAGCCTTGGACTACTCGGTTGGCACTAAAGAGACTTTGAAAGCTTTCAGCCCATCGATTCAGGATGGAGGCTTTATCAGTAATTAATGTTTGACCATCTGTACTGTATAAGGAACTTTGGACCTGATAAGTAGGTCCAAACACTGCCTTAAGAGCTTCATAAAATCCTCTAGAATCACCCAAATCTGCACAACATTGTGTCTTTTCTGCTATATTGATCCACCACTTGTTCTGCATGTCTCAGAGTTTTTGTTGAAGTTTACTACGTATGAGACAGAAAACTGCTTTTCTTACATGGCAAGTTGGCTGGACGAGGTATGCCTGGTGAGCAGTTCTCTTCTTTGCCAACAGCTCCTGGGTCTCTTGGTTGTTTTCATCAAACCTGTCTTGATTTTTCTTGTGGGAGAACCCGAGGGATTCTTCCGCAGTCGGAAGGATACTGTTTTTGATATGTTGCCAAAGCACTGTAGGAGAAGGATCTATAGGATGGTCTTCAAGTTTTGTTTGCAGGTTTGCTTGGAAGTTGTCTCGTGGTAGCTTGTTGAAGATTGTTGGCTTGGAGTCTCTTCTTTAAGATGCCACCCCTCTTAGGTTTGAACTTAAGATGAAGATTTAGTTTACATCTTATGAAGCGATGATCTGTCTGGCATTCTGCACTGGGCATCACTCGAGTATGGCGGACATCGCAAATGTTTCTCTGGCAGAGTAGAACATAGTCAATTAGGTGCCAATGTTTGGATCAGGGATGCATCCAGGTTGTCTTCAAGCTATCTTTCTGCTGAAAGATAGTGTTTGTAATAGTCAGTTGTTGTTCTGCACAGAACTCTAGCAAGAGGCATCCGTTATCATTGCAGTTTCCAACACCATGCTTGCCTAAGACACCTTTCCAGGCTTTGGAGTTCTTTCCTACTCTGGCATTGAAGTCACCAAGGATAATAATTTTATCTTCTACAGGGAATTTTTGTATGAGTTGGTGTAGGTCTGTGTAGAATTTGTCTTTCTCTACAGGGTCGGCTTGCATAGTTGGGGCATATATACTAAAGAGAACAACATGTGGGAGGGTTAAGGAAATAATGCGATCAGAGTGTCCTTTTGGCAAGGTTTCGAGTTTGGAGGCAATGGAGTTTTTAATCATGAAAGCCTACTCCTGAAAGATGATTTTCGGTTTTGGGTTTGCCAGACCAGTAAAGTGTGTAGCCGGCGCCGTGTTCTTTAAGGCTGCCTTCCTCATGGAGACGAACTTCACTAAGAGCAGCGATGTCAATATTAAGTCGTGATAGTTCATGGGCTATTAAACCAGAACGGCGCTCAGGCCATCCACTATCTGCAAAGTCTCACATGGAAGCGTCAGTTTATTTACACCTTTAGAGGCCGGCGTGCGCCTTTGTTTCTTTGCCTTGGTTTGACCGCATCAGAAGATTCCTGTTGGCTGCGGCCAGCCAACCAGGTAGTTGGGGATGAGCTTTCGTTAGGTCACCTTTTCTAGGCCCCTCTCCATATGGAGCATTCAGTGCTCTCCTTAAAAAGGCTGCTTGGTCGTTCAGGATGCTGCCGAACAAGACTGTCATCTCCCGGGTCAGCCTTGAGCGACCAAAGTCCTGAACCTCCTGCATACAGGGTTGGTTCTGCGGCTTCCAGTGCATATTTACACCTGCTGTTTTATCCCTCGCCTATCGCTACAGGGCTTTTTTGGAATTGGATTTGTCCTTCGAGCCTGTGCAATGGATTTTTCTGGTGGAGTGCAGCATGCACAGAACTGGCCTCACCCTTTAAACCAAAGGTTCATCTACTCTGGCCTTGCAAGCATGGACGGTAGCAGCGAGGTCCTCGGGTCATAGGTTTGATTAGAGTTTCCTTCTCTTAGATGGTTGACCTTACAGGGTTGGACGAGTACCATCTGCCCAGAATTCAAAATAGCACATAACCAACACTCAAGGAGTGTCTTCAATAGCAGACTAGCTTACATGTCCAAAACCTTGAATAAAAAGGTCCTTGCCTGCCAGCAGAAGGACAACAGAGAGGGAGTCAAGGTAGTGTCAAGATCTGATCTCTTGACTCCTGTTCCTGCCATTTTCACTCATTTTCCTGTGGCCTTGGTATATAATGGGCCTAGCAGTTTGTGTGGGGGATGTATGTGTAACTGTTTGGATTTTGCTTAGGAATGGAAAGATAATGGTACAGCTGCAATTAACAGGTTTTCTAAAGCCTAGGAAGAAGGTTGTTCCCAGTTTAGTGAATGCTTATGTCAGTGGATGACCAATGATCTTATAGCCCACCAGATTTTGGTGGTTGTAATATGCTTTTAATTTAGAGTGTATCTATTAAGCTGCCATTCGCAGCAACAACTTTGTATTGCATGCTTCCTGAATTTCTAGCAATAAAGTTTTCTCATGGACTCTGAAACTTGTGCAGTATGAGTTTGAGAAAGCTGATAATCTGACAGGTAGTCTCCCACATCAGGAAGTTCCAGAGTCTGGGAATGGTGATAAAGATGCCCTCTTGTTGCATCTCATTCAGTTGAGGTTTCTAACTACAGTTGCCCCTCCACATTCACGACTTTCACATTTGCGGTTTCGACTATTCACGGAAAGCCTCCCACCCGCCCGATCTTCACCCCTCCCTTCTGAAGGCACGGAGGGGCTTCTCACGAAGCCCATCGCTGCCTTGGGAAAGGGGTGTGTGGAAAGCCTCCCACCCACCCGATCTTCACCCTTCCCTTCCCAAAGCACAGAGGGCCTTCTCACGAAGCCTGTCACTGCCTTGGGAAGGGGGGTGGAAAGCTTCCCACCCACCTGATCTTCACCCCTCCCTTCCCAAGGCACGGAGGGGCTTCTCACAAAGCCTGTCGCTGCCTTGGGAAGTGGGGGTGGAAAGCCTCCCACCCACCGGCTTATTTCTTATTCGTGGTTTTTTCACATTCGCAGGGGTTGTCTGCCCCTAACCCCCACAAATGTGAAGGGATGACTGTATACACTGCTTATTTGTGAAAATCAGTGCTCTGATGGATTTCTGCCTTATTGTGTTGTGGAAGAACAACCATTATATTTGGATATGAGAAATGATGTTAAACAAAGCCAGGAAATTCGTTGAAACACAAATTAAACTATAAATGAATGACACTATTAGGCTGTGTCTATGGTGAGATTGAAAAAAAACATACCTATTTTCTGCCAAAATCAGAATTATAAACATTAATTCATCTTGATTCGTTAAAGCTATTTCATTAAAGTGTAGAACATCCCTAAAAGATATCCCTGTGTTAGTCTTTCTGTTTTTACATATGCAGAGTTGAGATTTCTAGATTTGCAAAAGTCCCTTCTTTTAGTTTTAGCTTAGGGTTCCAAATTATTTAAACCCAAATGCAAACAAACATCCATGGAGTTGGAAGGTACCTCAAGGGCTATCTAGTCCAGCCCCTTGCCATGCAAGAATACACAACTAAAGCACACCCAAAAGATGGTAGTCCAATCTGTTTTTAAAAATATGAAGGAAGGGGAGTCTTATCACCCTCCAAGGTGCAGCATTCCATTGTTGAACAGTTCTTACTGTCAAGACGTTCTTCCTAATGTTTAGGTGGTATGCCTTTTCTTGTAATTTAAATCCACTGGTTTGTGTTCTTATCTCCAAGGCAATATTATGCTTGCTCCATCATATTTTCTCTAGAATAGTTTTCATCATACCAGTGTGTCTCTGTTTTTAATTTTTGTCCAGTGTTAAAGAATGCAGTAAAATGGAAGCTGAATGAAAGCAGTTCATTGAAAAGCCTCTGAGTCAATCCATTGCTGACCACAGTGTTTTATTGGTGTCCAAATTTTATAAGATGGGATGGGATGGGGAAATTAACCTCTAGAGAGTTAGCCTTGAAGAACTATAAGCAAGAGATTTGCAAGAGAAATATTAGGCATCTTTGAGGTTTTGTTCATATCTATGTGAGAAGCATTGATAGCACATATTGTTATGGCTTCAGTGTTCTACTCGGGGAGGAAGGATCAGGTTTCAGTTATGGATGACTTGGCAAAATATTTTGAAAAATGCAAAATATATTAAAAGTAAGATTGTGTAATCAAGGCTGTTTTCTTGCCTGAGTGAGAGAACAAAATAATTCTCCCTCTCCCCTTCTGTGTTCAGAAGCTGAAATTTTTTTGTTTTATTAGTACACACGTAAAAATATACAATCTCATTGCTCCTCAGGTTTTCATGTATGTTAAATTTTTAAACAGTTTTTACTTTCTCACATTCTGAATTCTACAAATTGCTAAATATTTTGCCTAAACTCAGTGCACAGTACTTAATAGCCTCTGGATGCACATGAGGAAATATTTGCTTGGTGATTCCTGACACTGACTCACAGTGCTCTCATGTTCTTTCAAGACCCATTGCCAAGTTTCGCTTGTTAAAGTTAATGGAAAGGCTCTAATACCAGAAGCTGGGTGTACACTAACAACCTTATCCTTAACAAATTTACTCAAAAGGAGAACTCTACTGAAAGCAATGGAATTTTACCTGTCAAATAAATATGTTTAGCAGAATTGGTGCAGTGCATGGGATGAGTTAACAACTTCTGTAGTTTTTGATACTGGGCTAAATCCAATATTAGTCCTACCAAGAACAGACCCATTGAAATCAGTTAGGCTTATGTTGGTTGTGACTCACGAGTTATATTCATTTCAGTGGGTCTGCTTTAGATCGTGCCAAAACTGCATTTAACCCACAATATGCAGGATGAAGGAGACAAAGTTGAAGTCCACTATTACTAGATGGTGTCACTTGGTAGAACTAGAGGTCTGAGGATAATTTCTGTCCTCTTTTATTAAGTTAAGAGAACAGAAATTTGTAAAGTTTCTGAACAATAGTGTGTTGAGGGGAATTTTTGTTTTTATGATTTCTTTTACAAATTTTGTAGTTCATATGGTAGCCAATGACAATAACTGATAGAAAGGAACTGCCTTACCAGTACAACAGCAATTATTATTATATTATATTATATTATTATTATTATTATTATTATTTGATCCTCCCTTTGGATCCAAGCGAGGAACAACAACAGATTAAATTACAACACATAATATCAGTTAAAACACTTAAAACCATATAACAACAGTTTAAAAGAACATATGAAACCAATACATATTAAAACAATCAGTCTGTACTTTAAAATTCATAATTTAAAAATCATCTGGATTGGCCTGCTGGAAGAGACTGGTCTTTAATGTTGTTTTAAATTCAGCATATTCAGCTGTTGAATCTCTGCTGGCAGGTCATTCCACAGTCTAGGGGCAGCTGAAGAAAAAATCCTCAGGGTGACAGTTGCCAACCTAGTTCTGGCTGACTTTTTTTGAGGAGCAGCTGTCCCCAAGCACCACCATTTGGAATCTACCTGAGAGGTAGGACCAGAATCACTAAAGCACAGTGCCTCCAATTCCCAAACCCCTCAGGTGTTCCAGAAGGTTACTGTGGTTGATGGTATCTAATGCCACTGAGAGGTCCAAAAACACCAACATGAACACAGTCCTTCTGTCAATGCTCAGGTGAAAATCATCCACTAAAGTGACCATAGCAGTATCTACTCTGTGACCTGCTCTGAAGCCAGTCTGAAATGGGTCTAGATAACTTGTATCATCTAAGACTGCACAGAGTTGGGAGGCAACTGTCCTCACATTGCCCAAAAAAGGGAGATTTGAAACTGATTTATAGTAGTTTAAGTCCAGGTGGTCCAGACAGGGTTTTTTTAGAAGTGATCATACCACCACTTCTTTTAAACACGTTGGAAGAGATGCATTAATGGTATGTTGTAGCTGAGATCTAACTGCATCCCCTCCTTGGAAAACCAGTCAAGTAGGACAAGGAATAATAATAATAATTTATTACCTGCCTCGTGGGTAGAATTAAAATATATGACATAAACAGATAAAAACACATAGGATTAAAACAAACTTTACATTAAAATAATTCATAAACTTAAAATACCAATTTAAAGTTCATAGATTAAAATCAAATGGGTAGGCCTGCTGGAAGAGATAGGTCTTTAGTACAGTTTTAAATTCCCACAGCATGTTTAGCTGTCAAATCTCTTCTGGCACGTCATTCCACAGTTGGGATGGCTGATGAAAGATCCTCAGGATGACAATTGCCAGTCTAGTCCTGGCTGGTTGAAGTAAATGTCCCCAGAGGACCTGAGTGTATGGGGTGAATTCTACAGGAGGAGGTGATCCTGATGGTAATCTGGACCCAAACCATGTAGGGCTTTAAAAGTAATAACCAACACTTTGTACTTTCCCGGAAACTAATTGGCAGCCAGTGGCATGATTTTAATATTGATGTATTGTGCTTACTCCTGGATGTATCCTGTAACCAATCTGACTGCCATGTTTTGAACTAATTGGGGTTGCTGAACTTGGTACAGAGGTAGCCCAATGTACAGCACATTGCAGGAGTCCAACCTTAAGGTTACCAGCATGTGCACTACCATCTTTAGGCCTTCCAACTCTAGGAAGGGGTGCAGCTGGTGTATCAGCTGAAGCTGATAATAAGCACTCCTGACCATTGTTGCATCTATCTGAGCTGACATTTGGAGAGGCAGATCCAGGAGCACTTCTAAGCTGCAAACACAGTCAGTGTAACCCCATCCAGAACTGGTTGACACACCTTCATCCCTTAATAATAAGCACCTCTGTCTTGTCTGGATTCAGTTTCAATTTGTTTTTCTTCATTCAGCCAATTTACCTCCTCCAAGCATTCATTCAGAGGAGACACACTATCCTTAGCTAAAGCAGTTTTTGAAAGCATGGAGAAATATATTTGAGGACAAATGGTTTTCCTTACTCATCCTAGCAGCTTGTAAACATCTGCGGTACTCACCAACTGAAACTGATCCAGTGTTATCCTACTCATGGAGTTGCTGGACACCCCCTTGTCAACTTCTGCTATAACAATGGCATCTTAGTCAGCTCTTATCTGAAAGATTTTATCTGTGAAATGATTATTAAAGGCATCACAGTGAACTGTTGAAGGCTCTAGAATTTGATTTGGGAGGAAGGTGCTTGAGTTAGACCCCTCACCACCCTGAACAATTCAGTTCAACATGAATTCGCAGGTGCAATAGTGCAGAGAGGTTTTCTTCACTGTGTGTATTGTCACCTTATAGGAACAAAGTTGTTCTCTATATTGTGTCTTGTCAGGTATAAGTCAAGATTTCCACTATCTGCGCTCCAGTCATCATCCTTTCCCATTTCAACTCTCTGGGCTTCTTAGTGCTAGTAAGGTCTGGTTACCATACTAGTAAGGTCTGGTTACCATACTGAGGCAGAAACTGTTTTTCATATTAAACATCACTAGACTAAGGTGTGCAACTGTGCATTCAGCAGGAAGTTCAGATCTCTGAGACGTTTGTGTGTGTGATACCTCATGTAGAAGTGCAACCCCTGTGCATTATTGCTTTGGCCCATTGGGTGGGGAAACTCTAAGGAAGGGGCTGTGCTTACTAGCTGATTTCAGAAAGAGGGAGACCTGAAGTGGGGGAAGAGCTGCCATTGCTAAGGCTAAGAACTAGGCCCTTTTCGCCTTGAATAAGGAGGGGGAAAGGGGGTAAATCCTTTGTAGGGGAACTTCTTTTTTTCATTTGTATCTATTTGATTTTTTAAAATAATTATTTAGGGCTTTAAGGTTGCAAACAAATGTTGCAGTACTATTGAACAGCGCAGGTACAAGAGTCCTGCAATCAAATCCTGCACTGGCACCTCACTGAATGCATGAAACTTTTGGGAGAGTGCATATATGTTAAATTTAATATATAATTTGTTGTATTGTTATACACACACAGGTTGACCCCCATATCCACAGATTTGGTATCCACCGTTTCATTTATCCACGTTCCAAAAATATGTTATCTCTAGGCATTTCTAGGCCTTCAATAGGATTCATTGGTCAATCTCTGGTGTTTACCTCATCGAAAATAATAGGGTTCCCTATTATCCATGGTTTTAGGTATCCACAGTGTGTGTGTGTATGTGTGTCTTGGAACATATCTCCTGTGGATACAAGGGTCAACCTCTACTGGGACTTAAATTGTGATTGTGATTGCAATATTCAATAATATTTGACACCATAGAATCCTGAAAGTGGTTCAGAAACACACACACGGAGATGTTCTTTGTGGTTTCTACCCTGACCCTAAATCCAGTTGCTAGTCCCCCAGCTAGAATAAACCCATTGAATTAAATTAGAGGTGGCTGGTTTAAACCAGGTTGGTTAAAACAAATAACTTTTAAAAATCCACTACTATTTTTCTTTTTAAAAAAACCATGATTATTCATTTTTAAGTCTGGATATTATTACTGTGTTTGCATATGCCTGTTTATTACATTTAACTGCACATTTTTAGGCTTGAATACAAAACAGTTTTATGTATGCACATAAAGACTTCATAGGTGAAGGAATTCTCATGGCTGGAAATTAGTGCATCTACTGCCACTATCTATGTTGTTCTCTTGTTTTTATTGCTTGTATTTTTTAATAAAGTTTTCCCCCTTACAGTGAAAGCAAAAGCCTCCAGTATATGTATATATTTTTTCCCTGAGCCTGGTAATCTGCTGATGTGGCATGGGTGCCAAAAATCAGTCTAATTCTAGAGATGGCTCTAAATGCTGACATTTCCCAGTAAGCATACAACTTATGGTAGATGTCTGTTGAAACGCTGCCATGACATAGTGCCAGCAAATGGGAGTGGTGAAAAATATTCGGAAGACCAGCAAAGGCTAAAATAACATAAAATAATAAAGTTGTCATCGCTTGTTTTCACAACATGGTATTCAGCAACACTGTGTGCAATGTGAAGATCCCTGAACAGCCTTGGATAATTGTCAATCATCCTCAGGATTTAGGCCTTTTGTATTCAGTCCATCAATATATATGAATGTGGGATTGGTCATTGCATTAACACACAAGACAAGTTTCTCCCTTTCTGTATGTCTACTCATGTTCTTTGGTGCTCATATATACACCCACTCACTCTAGACATGCCCTCTAATTACTTGCTCCCCAACATTCCTTCCTGTTGTCAGCTGGGGAAAATTGCTTGATGGTCCTTTTTTTCCATGAAAGAAAAATGTGTATTGGTACACAGAGAGGCATTTTTGGTGACCCCTTTCCTGGTATGTAACTTCTTTCTAGAGAATTTTTAAATCCATGTCTGGATATTTTGCTGAAGCAACATAATTTCACTTTAACATGTTTGTGGTTAGCCGTTGGGAAGAGCAGAGATATCGCATATTTTTATTTGTAAAAATTATGTGTACATACTTTTATGGGTGCTGCTGTTTGACAATAGTTGTTATATATTTTAGGCTGTAATGTTGCCTTAAGGATCATGTTCAATATATAAAACAGTATATAAATTTATGAATGAAATTCCAGTGGAATTTGCATGATTTTAGTGGTGTGCATTAAACTCTTACAATAGACAGTTGAAGTGCTAGGCAAAATGATTATTTCATAACATATTATGAAAAATCCTAGACTAAAGTTCTGAGGATATGCCAGTTGTTAATGAACTATGAAGTGTTTGAGGCAGTTTCCACCAGAGTCTTTGGAAAAGAAGAACAATCTGTGTTTGAAGATAGCACCGGTGACCTCTACAAGTTCCCCAATTGTTATAGAATCATCGAATCATAGATTTGGAAGAGACCACAAGGGCCATCCAGTCCAACCCCCTGCCATGCAGGAGCACACAATCAAAGCATACCTGACAGATAGCCATCCAGCCTATGTTTAAAAACCTCCAAAAAAAGGAGACTCCACCACATTCTGAGGCAGTGTGTTCCACTGCCAAATAGCAATAGCAATAGCACTAATATTTATATACCGCTTATTGGTGCTGAAGCACTCCCTTAAGCAGTTTTACAATTTGTTAGCTAATTGCCCCCAACAAGCTGGGTACTCATTTTACCAACCTACGGAAGGATGGAAGGCTGAGTCAACCTTGGAGCCCTCTGGGATTTAAACACATAACCTTGTGGCTTGCAGTACTAGCATTTAACCACTGCACCTCCAGGGGTCTTAGGAGATTTTCAGACCTGCAAAATGTCGGTTTGCCGCGCGAGCAGCCTCCCGAAACTGCTGCGCGGCAAGGGTCTACTTCGGACGACGCTGTGCCTCTCGCGAAACCGTCCGTGTCACTTCCGTGAAGCTTGGGACGGCTCAGCGCCATATTTCAATCACGGAGCCCGTGATTGAAATATGGCGCTGAGCCGTCCCAAGCTTCACGGAAGTGACACGGACGGTTTCGCGAGAGGCACAGCATCGTCCGAAGTAGACCCTTGCCGCGCAGCAGTTTCGGGAGGCTGCTCGCGCGGCAAACCGGCATTTTGCAGGTCTGAAAATCTCCTTAGTGTCAGGAAGTTCTTCCTAATGTTAAAGTGGAATCTCTTTTCCTGTAGTTTGAATCCATTGCGCTGTGTCCTAGTCTCTGGAGCAGCAGAAAACAAGCTTGCTCCATCCTAAGTAATTTGAAAATTTTCCTCCCTGCTGGGTGGGATTATGACAGACTTTTTTAAAATTGCACTTTGCACTTTTAATTGCACTTTGGAGAGGTAGTTTGAATCCATTGCTCCATGTCCTAGTCTGGAGCAACAGAAAAAAACTTGCTCCATCCTCAATATGAAATCCCTTCAAATATTTAAACATGGCTATCATGTCACCTCTTAACCTTCTCCTCCCCAGGCTAAACATACTCATTCCCTAAGCTGTTCCTCCTAGGGCATGGTTTCTAGACCTTTCACCATTTTGGTGGCTCTCCTCTGGACACACTCTAGCTTGTCAACACCTTACTTGAAGTGTAATGTCCAGAACTGGACACTATGGAGATTTTCACACTACTCTGTTATAGTGTTACTATTCTACTTTAACTGCTCCGGCTTCTTCCTGTGGAATTCTGGGGTTTGTAGTTTAGTGAGGCCTAAGATCTCTCTGACTGAGAGTTGTAAATGCCCCTACACTGCAAATCCCAAGATTCCACAGGAGGCAGCCATAGCAAATAAAGTGGAATAGTAACACTATAACAGTGTAGTGTGAAAATCTCCAGTATTGAAGATGTTGAGTAGTTCTGCCTCTTCTCTGTCCCCTGTTAGCATTTCTTCATCTTCTGCATTCAGTGGCCCTACCACTTCCTTGTTCTTCCTTTTGCTATGGACATAACCAAAAAAGGCCTTTTTATTGTACTTCTCTAATATATAATTTGAGAATAATAATTATGTAATATGTAAAAAGCCTGAGCTCTTTCTGTGCTTTAGCTTTTCTGACTTTCTCCCTACATGAGCTGGCTATGTGTTTGAAATCTTTGGTCATTTCCACCCATTTGCATTTCTTATACATGTCCCTTTTAAATCTTAGCTCTGTAGAAAGTTCTTTAGACATCCATCCTCCCATTTTTCCCCTCTTCATTGGAATTGTTTGAAATTGTGCCTTCAATATCTCACTTTTAAGAAAATCCCATCCATCATGAACTCCCTTCTCTTTTAGTATTCCAGACCATGGGATCACCCCCAGTATTTTCCCTAAGTTTACTGAAATCAGCTTTCTTAAAGTCTAGAATGCATGTCTGATTACAGTTTCTCCTTTCCACTTTATAACAAACTCCAAGAGTTATATATGTGTGTGTGTTTTTAAATGTTGTTCTTGTACAATCTATACATTCTAGAGAGAGCAAAGTTGCAGTTTCATATATTTATAGTAGTTGCTTGATTCAAAATAATTGTAATTCTTAATAATCGTAATTAGGATTTCAGTAATTCCAATATTTGCCCAAGTCCAGCAGTTTCTTGTAAGCATGAGAACTCTGGTTTATATATACTGTAGTTGGCTCCCAACAACTACTTTTGTATTCATTTCAGAGGAAAGGTAGATCTATGTATAGGTTTGCTGTAGAATTTGTTAATTTGTACAAAAACTGCCAAATCTAATTGATTGTCCTGAAATAGAAGGGGCAAGTGTGAGCATTTCAGTGCTGCATAGGATGTTTCATGTCATTCAGTGGCATGACAGCTCAATTTGTGCCATGTGATGTGATGGTGGAATTTTTCTTCTCCACTGAAATAAATGTGAAACTCTGAATGTCTGGGGGAAATTCCCATATGCACAATGGCAGCAGGATCAAGAACAATATATGTAGAATTAATTAATTAATTGTGCAGAAAGGTGCCTCCCTTAAGACCGTCAGTCATTTTGCCCAAGGCCCTGTTGCTCATTCTCTTACTCATGTCTTTTCTACAGCTATGCTAACTTTTGGAGAGAGAGAAATCCGTGAAAATTCAAGGCATTGCTCTGCCTAATTTGATGGGCCTGTCTCTGCTCTTGATTTTGATTGCTAGTAGAATGTTAAAGAGGGACACTGAGTAAATGATACAAAATAATTATCGAACCGGATAATGTACTGTCGGGAAATGTAAGAGATGTTTGGGAAGAGCTGTATCTGCAAAGTCTTGGAGTTGAGTTTGGTTTAATGTCCCCTACCTGCAAAATGTTCTGCATTAATTAAAAAAAACTTTTGTAAGATATTGTATAAATATAATTTTATTCCATCTAGTGAATCAAATCTAGGTGACAGTTAATATATTTGAAACAATGCCATAGCATAGGAATGGTCAAGCTGGTTCATGGGACAATTTTCTACCCTGGGATCCTTTATGGGCTGCATGGATCACTAAAAATGCTACAGAATTAAGAAGGAACAAAATCTGAACTGGTTGAAAACCCACGTTTTGATTTTGAAGGACAGATTTTTTTTTAAAAAAATTAAATACTGCAGATGATCTCTGCAGCCTAAAGATGAATGGGTGTCCCCAGAGTCTTCCATGAGCAGCTTTTTTTTTCCCAATTAAAAAAGAGGGCAGAAGGAATATTGGAGCCTCACGTGGCCTCAAGGCAACATTTTGACCATCCCTGTCATAGCAATTACATTTCATGGTTATTGGAATTACCTTAAGATTGTTCCCTTTTTGTTGTCTTTTGGAATTATACAAATTAAGACAATTTAGAGCTAGATTTAGAGCTAGATACTTTTCCAGGAAAATGAGAGAGGAAGTTTGAAATGTGATAAAAACAATAAATTTGGTTCTCTTATAAAGGATCATAGAAGAGTGACATTAACTTCTGTGTATTGTATGTAGTTAATTTTGATGATTTAACTGCTCTTTTTCTAAACTAAAAAATGTTAAGGTGAACAAAAGCTGGGAACATTTCTGCAAAATATAACAAACATAACTGTGTGTAGTGAATACAGAATTCAGTCTGCTCATGTCACTCCAGTGCAATAAATAAATAAATAAATAAATAAATAAATCACTGCTTCAGTGCAAATGTACAGACTATGAGTATGATTCAATCAAATTTGAGCATGTATGAGTCCCACTAATTTCAAAGAAAATATTACATAGTTCCCTTACTCACATCAAAGTTCTTACCTGCAGTTGTGTGTGTTTGTGTCATGACTGATCTTTACAAAATATAAACCTATATTTTAGCACTTATCATTAGTTTAATTTCATATATCAGTATCAATAAAAAAGGGTTTATCACAGACTGAAGTTCTGAGAATATGTCAGTGGTTAATGAACTCCATCCTAGGGCATGTTTTAACATGCAGATTAACAGATACTAAGAAAGTACATGGGTAGCCAGCATGGCATAGTGGTTTGAGCATTGGATTAAGACTCTGGAGAATAGGGTTTGAATCCCTGCTGAGTCATGGAAATCCCCTGGCTGACCTTTGGCAAGTCACACTCTCTCAGTCTCAGAGGAAGGTAAAAGCAAGCCCCCTCTGAACAAATTTTCCCAAGAAAATCCAATGATAGGGTTGCCATAGGTCAGAAATGACTTGATGGCACACAGCAGCAACAAAGAAAATACTCTGAGTGGGGTTAATATTGTATAATGTAATTCTTGTTTGTCCCTATATTATGTCCATGAAAATGGTTGGGAAATGTATCCAGATACTTGGGCCGATACTATAAGATGTCTTAACAGCAAAGCATATACATTCCAACAATCATGAAGTCCAGTGCAGGTATACTTTAATTAACAAAGTAGATGTGTTCCTGGGCATTACTTCTTTAACAGAAACATTGGTACCAGAGGCAGAAATAACATGGAAGAAATAGGGATAGGTTACTGCACAACAAAAAGAGAAAGAGAGAGAAGGGTTTCAGCCAGCTTTTCATTTGAAACCGATTGAAAATTATTGATTACGATTTTAGTTTAACCCTTTGGCTCACTATTGGCAGAGGCTAGACTCAGTCAAGTACGAGGCCACCTATGGACATCTCCCCGCTACCCTCCTTCTCTGGTATTTAGGGGTTGAAAGTCATTATTCAGCCCCTAAAGGTAGGTAGCCTGGTCACCACCTTGCTACAGGGACCAGGCTACCTATCTCTCATCAGTTCATCCAGTCTTTTCTTCTGATCAATGAAAGGATAGCATAAGGCAACTGCCAATGGCATATTGTTTAAAAAAAACACACACCCATATAGGCTTCTATTTTCAGTTGATGGAAATTGTGACACTTAGAACAATGGAAGAATTGGGAAAGAATTCTTTCGGAAACCTGGAGAGCTGGGCACAAAGTGCTGGGCTAAATGGATCAACAAATGGATATTCTGATTGAATATCAGTCTACTTCTTGGAAAACAGAATGATGTAGCAATATCTGGCTTATACAGACATTTCTGTGTATTTTTGTACTTCAGACAAATAAATTTGTATTATAAACTGATCTGAGATACTTTTGGGTATGGTAAGCCATCTATACACTGCGTGAATAATAATTTTTTGTTTATTATTATTATTATTAATCAATCATTCAGCTTTCAGTATGATTAAATTGATTATTAAAATTTAAAAAATTGTGGAAATAACTATCTTATTTAGTTCTTCCCAGACTGTACCACTTGAAATTCTAGGTAGGATGATCTAATTATTATATTTATTTACATATTCCTTTATTTCTGATAACTTTATCCCACCTTTCTATGATAAGATCAAAAAGTAAGTGGCTATAAATGTGGGGGAACCGATATAAACAATTTTCAATATTCTTACAATAAAATAGCAGCAAAAAGAAAACATAGTACTTATTAAGTAGCATCTCTCTCTCTCTGGCTATTCTTTGCAAATGAAGATTCAGGAAGGACTCATCCCGCGCTTTCTGCAAGCGCACTGATGACTAAAAAGGCCAATCCATGATAAACAAGTCCGGTTGCAGAAAGCACAGCAGAAGGTCTCCTTGGGTGATGTTTCCGGGTTGTGATAAAGCTAATTTCAACTACAGCAGATTTAAATGTATTACCAGATTATTGATGCACACAATATGGTAATGTAAACCATTTAAACAGTTATTAAGAGATGGTTGTAAATGGACTATGAGGTAAAATCATAGCACTGTGTGCTCCGAACAGTGTATCTGTTGCCCCCCACTGCTCTTTCTCTACTAAGTTACAACAAACAGGGCATGCTTGGTTGTCTTGTTTTCCCTCAGGCAGTTTGTCAGCAGGGACTTAAGGCCTGCTCCCGAGATGAATAGAAGTGATCTGTTTTTTAAGTATTACAGCCATTCAAGAGGACCATAGAAGACATCAACACTGTGGGATGAGAAGGATGAGATTCATCTCAAGGACTTGTTCTTTGAATTTTATATTTATATTAAAACATAAATTATACTGTATCATTGAATGCGACTGATGGATTGCTGAAGAGATAATATTTTTATATATTATTTAAGTGAAACACATGAAGAAAATAATTAATTGTTAGGAATTATTTGTCATCATGTGTGTCTGTATGCTACTGCAGTCATGGATGGGAGGTCCACTATCTCTTTTGAGTGAATCCTGCCTAACTGTTATTGAATAGTGGCTTACAGTAAGACATGGCCATATTCTATGATTGTTTGAAATATATTCTTCCATGTAAGAATCATAATCTGGCAACACTTGTTGAAACAAATGAGATGTCACTAAGTGTAGAAAGCCCGGTAGGTGACTGTTTAGTTTCTACTGGTAAAGAGTCGGAGAGACTGGGCCCTGTGAAACTAAAACCACTTTTCTGAGCTGTCATGAGCTTGACCTCTGATATTTTAGCCATTTCAAAAAAGTATCACTCGATGAGTGCAAATCCAAACAGGCAGGTAGCAGGTAACCTTTTGACTGTCTTTTAAGTATATATGGCATGGGCTGTGTGAAGAGAAGAGAAGCTGTTTGCCTGACTGAACTACACATGTTTGCTTGCAATAATGTATTTTAAGAAATATTGGATGAAGTGCTTTATTTTTATCTTTTCAGATTTTTTTTCTTCTTCACATTCCATTGCTCTGAATTTTAATGATGTATTTAATAACAATTTCCATTTAATAGGAATATTTTATTCCCAGGGAAGAAACAATTTCTCCCTCTATCATGGAATCTTCTAATTTACATTACAAAGCATTTTTAGATTTTATAAACACACATTTCCATTTATGCTGTGACATTTGGATTCTGACTACACAGGTCCATGTTATAATAAAGGATTTTTACATAAATGCTTTTTAATATAAAAATTCTGAGTTCATTTGAAAGGTCATGATCTTATAGTCTGAACAATGTTTGGGTTTGATTTGGAGAACTAGGAGTGCTAAAGTCAGTTGTTAGTCTCATACTACAGTAGCCCCATAGAATTCATGGGAACTCGCCTGGAATACTATGTCCAGTTCTGGGCACTACAGTTCAGGAAGAATATTGAGAAGCTGGAACGTGTCCAGAGGAGGGTGACCAGGATGGTGGAAGGTATGGAGGCCATGCCCTATGAGGAGCAGCTTAGGGAGCTGGGTATGTTTAGTCTTGAGAATAGAAGGTTAAGAGGAGACGATAGCCATGTTTAAATATTTGAAGGGATGTCATACTGAGGATGGAGCAGGCTTGTTTTCTGATGCTCCTGAGACTAGGACACAGAGCACTGGGTTCAAACTACAGGAAAAGAGATTCCACCTAAACATTAGGAAGAACTTCCTGACAGTAAGAGCTTTTTGGAAGTGGAATACACTGCCTCGTAGTGTGGGGGAGTCTCCTTCTTTGGTGGTTTTTAAACAGAGGCTCGATGGCCATCTGTTGGGAATTATTTGATTGTGTATTTCTGCATGGCACGGGGTTGGACTGGATGGCCCTTGAGGTCTCTTCCAACTCTATGAATCTATGATTCTATGAACTTAGTAAATCAACATGTGTGAATTCTGCTAATTCGGTGGGACTACTCTATTTATTGCAACATCATGCAGTGTGGATAAAGAGTTCCTTTTGCTGACTAATGGCAGTACTAAATCAAAGATTTGCCAGCTGTATAATGATTAAGATTAGGCACATGCCTACTAACAGAAATCCCTTCCTACCTGCAGAAATGTTGGCAGACTCTCTCTACTATGTGATCTCAGATTTCAGCTAGCAGAAGAGACAAAAAAGGGCCAGAGAAAAGGGCCCCAAGAGGAGGGGGAAACTACTCCTATATTCCGGTGTATAAGATGACCTTTGAGCCCTTAAAAATAGGCTCCAAAATCGGGGGTCGCGATGTTGGATCTCCTGCCTCTTTGCTCCCTTCGGAAACGGAATGAAGAGGCAGGAGATTGGGCAGGGGGTGAGGCAAAGTGTTTACTGGTTCATTCGCCCCCTCCTCTGCCTTCTCCCCCCTTGGGGAACAACCGAAGACAGAGGAGGGGGGCGAACATTGCTGGAACCCCCCCTCAAGCCACCCTTCCACCCTCCCCGAAGCCGCGATCGGCCTCCCGATAGCAGGTTCGAGGAGGGGGTGGTGGCTAGGAAGCCCCTCCCTCCAGCCACCCTTCCACCCTCCCTGAAACCATGATCGGCCTCCCGATTGCGGGTTCGGGGACGGGATGGGTGGCTAGGAAGTCCCCACCTCCAGCCACCCTTCCACCGTCCCCGAAGCTTCGATCGGGCTCCCAATCATGGGTTCGGGGAGGGGGTGGGTGTCTAGGAAGCCCACCCTCCAGCCACCCTTCCACCCTCCCCAAAGCCGTGATCGGCCTCCAGATCGCAAGTTCAAGGAGGGGGTGGGTGGCTAGGAAGCCCACCCTCTAGCCACCCTTCCACCCTCCCCGAAGCCATGATCGGGCTCCTGATCGCGGGTTCTGGGAGGGGTGGGTGGTTAGGAAGTCCCCCCTTCCAGCCGTCCTTCCACCCTCCCTGAAGCTGCGATCGGGCTCCTGGTGGCGGCCTCGGGGAGGGGTTGGGTGGCTGGAAATTCCACCCCTCCAGCCACCCTTCCACCCTCCCCGAAACTGCGATTGGGCTCCCGATCGCAGGTTCTGGGAGGGGGTGGGTGGGTAGAAAGTCCCCCCCTCCAGCCACCCTTACAGCAGCCGAGACAAAACGGGTAAGTTTGCTCCTTCCTTCCACCTTCCTGGAAGGTGGAAGAAAGGGGCGAATCTTGCGTTTTGCCAGGGCCGCTGCCCATTCCCCGCTTCTTCATCCCCATCGAAAGGGAATGAAGATGGAGGGAGGGGGGCAGATGAGGGAAACCGGGTATTTTTTCCCTTTTCGTCCACCTTCCAGGAAGGTGGAAGAGAGGGGCAAATCCCGTGGTTTTCCTTGGTGGCTGCCCATCCCCTCCATCTTCATTCCCTTCCAAAGAGAATGAAGATGGGGGGGGGGGTTGTTGAGGCAAATTGGGCATTTTCACCCCTTTCTTCCACCTTCGAGTCAAATTTGACTGGAAGGTTGAAGAGAGGGGGTGAATGCCATGGTTTGCCTTGGTGGCTGCCCATTCCCTCCATCTTCCTTCCCCTCGCATGGGCCAGCATGCGAGTATGGACTCTTGCATTCCTGTGGGGTCCGAACTGTTTCCCCCCCCCCAAAAAAAATGAGGCTAGTTCTCCCAAGTGGTAAAATAAAATATTTTAACTGGCTTTAACCCATCCTCTCCCAGTCTTTGCCGTGGGTGTTGTTAGGACTGCCCAGGGGGCAAACCAGGATAAAAGCCCTGCATCATATGGACTGCAGGGCTCCAAGACGGGGTAAATAGCCCATCTAGACAAGCCCAGAGTCACAGTACCAGTACAACATAAGGCCCCAAAATAAATTCCAAGATGCAATCCTTGATTTGCCATTTTATATAAGGGACACCATTTCTCTACACCATTGTATATAATGGGACTTGGGCATCCAGGGATGTTATCCGTGGGAGGTCTTGGAACCAAACCCCAGTGGATAACAAGGGCTATGTGAATAACTTTGGACCACCATGTATAAAATTAGAACTAAGTGATGGGAGAGAAGTATTGCCTAGATTAAATGGGTATAATTTGTTATAGTTTGTTACATTCCGATGAATAAGATCTGAGGTAAAGATAAGGAAGCAATTGAAATATGGCATGGAAGCATCTTGCATAAAATCATTTTTAACACACCCCTAAATGTTGGATGAGATGTATGGGAGGGGGCATAGATTGCTGCCATTCCCTTTTCCTTATGTGTCATGTCTTATTTAGACTGTAAGCCTGAGGGCAGGGAACTGTTAAATTAATCATTTGTAAGCTGCTCTGATAGGCTTTGTGGCTGAAGAGCAGGGTATAAATACAATAAATAAATAAATAATAAACAAGGCAAGGGTAGTCCTAAGTAATTTCCAACTCCAATGTCCTAGGCTGAGATGAATTTGGATTCAGCAGAGTTGCAGCTGCCTAGTATCAGCTCAGCTTGCTCTTGGACACCTTGGCCAATGAGGATTGCATTATAAGATTCCACCCAAACCCTGTGTAACACATGTACAATAGGACCCCTGTGTCCACTGATTCATTATCCACTGATTCAATTATCCACGGGACACAAAAGAGCACACCTACCATAGAGTCTTCCTAGAAAACATGTCCTCTCTATCCATTTTCTAGGTCCTCCAAGGCTTTCACTATCCACGGGTCCCCCCAGAACCAATCCCCAGCGGGTATGAGGGTCCTACTGTACTTTGTGCATATCTTACACTGAGAGAAATATTTAAAATGTATTCTAGAAAACTATTTTCTGCCTCTACATTGACTCTGAATTTGTATAACATATGAATTTGATGTTCCACCTGCTTTGGAACCCCCTGCCCTGCCTTTTTATACCATTTTTTTTTCCATTCCAGTTTGCTTGAGGCATTGTGAAAATAAAATAACAGTTGTGATAACAGCTCCTAAGAGCAAATTAAAATTGCGTTGGTTGTTGGCTTGATTAAATTACCTTAAATTACCTATCCTCTTTCAAGTTTCTTTCTAATATAATGATAAGAGCATGCTGAAAGGTTTGCAGTTCAGTTCCATAAATGTCTGCTGAGATATAAGCCCCTGATGTGTGTCTTTGTGTACAGAATTTACAATCTAAGGCACGTATAGGATTGAACTATAGGTATTCCAATGCCAAAATGTTCAGCGGCCACAATCTAGAGCATACATAAGTACTTGTCAATATGTAAATGAACTATGAAGCTAGACTGGTAATATTGCAGTACTTCACTCCACACATCTGATGAAGTAAACTTAAGTCTACTAAAGCTTATGCTACCAACATCTCTCTCAGTTAGTCTCAAGGTGCTGCAAGATCCCTAAGTAGATGTTAGCTACTGTTTATTGGGGTTGGTTTGAAACTGAAAATCAGCTGTTATTAAGCAATAGCAACAACTGGCAAAGCAGTGCCCTGAACTACCATGTTGGATTTTTGCTGTAGCAGTAAGTCTTGCACTGAGGCAACGAAACAGCCTCCCCCCCTTTTTTCTGTTTATTTAAGTGGAAGGTTGCACTTCCGCACCTTGGATTTGCTTTTGTTTAAAAAAAAAAAACTGTTTAGCAGCAGCAACTGGCAACAATAAAAATGCGAGTAATTTACTTGCACCTGCCATCTTGATTCGCAGGTGTGCCCGTTTGAATAACAGACACATATGGCTTCACATGCCTGCGATCTTGCAAAAAACACCATGGAGACAAATGAAATTTGCCGTTACTGTGCATTTTATTGCCTCATATAGATGAGCCCAGATAACAAAATCTTGCAGAACCAGATCCTGGTTTCAGAGTACTATATGCAGATCCTGCGGTACTATATCCAGTTAGAGCATATACAACTTCCCTGTGTTTTCCTAGACAGGAAGCTGCAATCACAACTGGATATTTTATCCAGAGAATTTCTAGGCAGTTCCAATGATGCTTCCCCCTGCAGGGACCCAAACGTCTTAAAATAGTTAAAAGGCAGAGGGGAAGAGAGAGAGTATTCCTGTTAATGGGAAGATGGAGAGTGAAATGAAAAGGCTGAATGTGTACACCAATGGAGAGAGTGAAAGAAAAACGGTGGGAAGGGAGAAGAAAAAGAGCAGAAGAAAGATGGAGCACCAGCTAGAGACAGCGACAAAGGGTTTTCTAAGATGGAAGTAGTAAAGTTGGCTGTCTCTGTGTGTGACTAAAGTCTTATTCGGGCATTCTTAAGTGTTTATTGAACACAATAGGAAGTGAAAGCAGCAGCTAGACCCTCTTCACCAGTTTACTTGCAGAAAAGGCCCATTACATGAGCCAGAACCCTGATTACTGGCTAGCATGGAGCTCTCCCCAGGTAGATTTTCTTCTCTTCAGATCATATTTACATAAGCAAAGTGAAAACAGAGAAGGTGGGGTTAGCTGGTTTTCCTCCTTTCATATTAAATAAACACACTCAATGCTGCTTAAGGGTGTCCTACCTACCTACCGGTACTGATACAGACATGTTCCAGGAGAGAAAATAGTGGCAGGAATGTAATAATGTCAGGATCCCTTGGCTTCTGTTCCTGCCATTTCCACGTATTTTCCTGTGGCCTTAGTGTATAATGGACCTAGCAGTTTGTGTGTGGGATATATGTGTAACTGTTGAAATCCATGCAATTTAGGGGGATTTAACTTTAGTAGGATGGATACTGAGAGCTGTGGTATCAGTAAGTCTGGTCTCGTCCCACTCCCCAATAGTGTTACCTAGTGCAGTTTGGCCTTTCTGCATACCCCTAGTGCCACCACTGACCCAAAGGATTATCTCCAGTTGTGTTCCTCTATAGAAGGCTTACTTGATATCATGGAGGAGTCTGTGAATAGATAGGGGGAATTGAAGTTTTCTGGTTCCCTTTTGCCTCTCTGGAGTCTAATACTCTCCCCCCTCCCATTCAGTGGATTGGATGATCCTTTCATGGGAGGTGGTGAGGGGTATTCAGGGGAAAGGGGAGATGAATGAAAATTGCTTCCGTCTTCCTTCCTTTCATAGAACCATCTCCTAGAGGAAAGAGCCTTCCATGAGTAGAAGGGATGATTGGATACAAACAAAAATGTTCAGTTTCCTGTCAGGTATCAGCATGTCATGAGTCATAGGGGTCAGGAGGAACTCTATACATTTTCTATGAATGTAAAACATTTCACAAAGCTAAAAATGAATGAATCAACATTTAGATGCAGAGTAACTTATTTAGGCCTGTAAATGAACATGCCCACTGAAGCATCCATATTTCTGTAATGGTTTTAATATTTAAAATGTTTTGGTGCCCCAAATTTTGACTCAAGTATGCGTTTAACAGGCTTTCTGGTGACTTTGAATTTTTTGCATCTAGAGTGCTGATAGGGTCAACCTACCATTTTCCAGCTAAGCTGAAGGTTGTTGGTTCTAAAGCAGCTGCAGCCCTGTAGCTTGAAACCCAAGATTTCTTCCTTTGCGATATTTATTTAGAAGATAGTTTTCAGATTTATATTTCACTGAAATGTGTGCAATGGTACAGTACTTAGGAGCAGGTCATAGGGCTTATAGACTGTTGAATATGTGACAAGGAGGCTGTAAAAGATCTGGTCAGATGAAGTTAATTAACAGCAAATGAAGGACAGCTGCTTTTTATGTGTGTAGCACATCTTTGATCTACTCTACCCTTCAGACCTCTGTGGACAAGGTAGTTAAATACAAACTAGGAGGCCTATTTTAAAGACATTAAGGCCCTCAGGGGCAGGGAGTGACAGTCCATGCAGCCATGATCTGTTAGCTTTATTTGTTAGAGAACTTTAAACATGTCAAAAAATAGAGTAATGTTCTTGCACTGAGTTCAGTCTGAACACTGAAGATCACCACAGCTTTGGACATTTGAGTGGGCCAGCGTCTAAGAAGGGTTGGTTATAGAAGCCAAGAATATTACATATAACGCTGTCTAGCCTTATTTAAGGACTTTATCAGACGAGGCAAATATTGGCAAAACCCTGCAATATTTAGGATGCAACAATAGCACAAAATGTAAAATTATCAGGCAGCCTCCTTGTTTACCCATTCCCACTGTATTGCGCTGGTGCGAATGAGGCATCATTTTTTTACTGGCCGGCTAAGCCGTCAACAAAAGTGATGCCTCATTCATACCAACGCAACACAGTGGGAACAGGTAAATGACAACATTGTCTAGTAATTTTAGCCCTTTGTGCTATTGTCGTATCCTAATGATGCAGTTTTTGTGGCGTTTGATAAAGTCCTAAGTGTTATTCGCCTCACCTTCATCAATACATGAGCCGAGGAGCTTCAAATCCCTATCCCCTCTCTCATGAATGCTTTCCTCACATGGAAAGTGACATATTTGAGGAGGAGAGGTTTCTGTTTGTGTAAAGCTTTGCCATAGGAGCAAGTTCCCTAATTTTCTAGGATTCATATTTGAATGGAGCACCTCCACATGGAGAAAAACAATATTCAGGAATCACATTTTCCATGTGAGGAAAGCAACAGCAGAGCAGTAGGGCTACACTTGTGTGTTTAAAAAGTCAGGTAAGTAACAGCTGAAAGAGGTGTAGTTTTGACTTAGAAAACTCTTGTGTGCAGTAAAGCCCTGGTGGTGCAGTGGTTAAATGCCAGTACTGCAAGCCACCACGTCACAAGTTCGATTTCAGCTGGCTCCAAGGTTCACTCAGCCTTCCATCCTTTCGTAGGTCGGTAAATTGAGTACCCAGCTTGTGGGGGGCAATTAGCTAACATACATTGGAAACTGTTTAATGCAGTGTAAATGTGTAAATAGCTATTGCTTAAAACAATTTGTAAGCTGCTCTGATAGCCTTGTGGCTGAAGAGCAGGGTATAAATAAATAAATAAAGATTGCCTGTCTCTCGCCAAATGTACCTAAGATCTTCGTTAGACCCCTTTCTCAGAGTGCCCCTTCAAGGGGGGTACAATGGTTACTGGGGAAAGGTATTTTCAGGGCTGACATGGAATTTGCCCCTTAAAACAGTTTGCTCACACCCCCCCACTGTCACTTCTTTTACTAACCCTTGTAATGTGTTTTAGCCTCGTATCTGATATCTATGTCCATGGCATTTTACATTTTACAGTGATAATGGATACTTTTCAATTTGTGCATCCTGAGGATGTAAACAGGATGCTTGGATAGGCCAGAGCCACCACATATGTCCTAGACACAAGCCCCTCCTGGCTTATTAAATAGGCTAGGGTGAGGCTGGTTGCATGGCCCCCACAAGGTCTTAAAGATTAAAATCATAGAATTGCAGAGTTGGAAGAGACCACGAGGGCCATCCAGTCCAACCCCCCTGCCACGCAGGAAATCTTGATTAAAGCATCCCCGACAGATGGCCATCCAGCCTCTATTTAAAGACCTCCAAGGAAGGAGACCCCACCACGCTCCGAGGGAGTGTGTTCCACTGCCGAACGGCTCTTACTGTCAAAAAGTTCCTCCTCATGTTGAGGTGGAATCTCTGTTCCTGGAGCTTGCACCCATTGCTCCGTGTTCCAGTCTCTGGAGCAGCAGAAAACAAGCCTGCTCCATCCTCAGTGTGACATCCCTTCAAATACTTAAACAGGGCTATCATATCGCCTCTTAACCGTCTTTTTTCCAGGCTAAACATACCCAGCTCCCTAAGTCTCTCCTCATAAGGCATCGTTTCCAGACCTTTCACCATTTTAGTTGTCCTTCTCTGGACACGCTCCAATTTGTCAATATCCTTTCTGAATTGTGGTGCCCAGAACTGGACACAGTATTCTAAGTGAGGTCTGACCAAGGCAGAATAGAGTGGCACTATTACTTCCCTTGATCTAGACACTATACTTCTATTGATACAGCCCAAAATCGCATTGGCCTTTTTAGCTGCCGCATCACACTGTTGGCTCATGTTCAACTTGTGGTCTACTAGGACTCCTAGATCCCTTTCGCACGTAGTCTCATTCAGCCAGGTCTCTCCCATCCTATATTTATGCATTTCATTTTTCCGCCCTAAGTGCAGTACTTTACATTTCTCCGTATTGAATTTCATTTTGTTCGCTTTGGCCCAGCTCTCCAGTCTATCCAGGTCATTCTGAATTTTGATCCTGTCCTCTAGGGTATTAGCTACTCCTCCCAATTTGGTGTCATCTGCAAATTTGATAAGTATGCCCCTAATTCCCTCATCCAAGTCATTGATAAAGATGTTGAATAGCACTGGGCCCAGGAGAGAACCCTGTGGCACCCCACTGGTCACATCTTTCCAAGATGAAGAGGAGCCACTGCTGAGCACCCTTTGGGTTCGGCCGGTCAACCAATTACAAATCCATTGAACAGTTAACTTGTCTAGCCCACATTTTACAAGCTTGTTTGCAAGAATGTCATGGGGAACCTTGTCAAAGGCCTTACTGAAATCAAGGTATGCGATGTCCACAGCATTCCCGTCATCTACCAAGCTGGTAACTTTATCAAAAAAAGAGATCAGATTAGTCTGGCATGACTTGTTTCTCTGAAACCCATGTTGACTTTTTGTGATTATGGCATTGCCTTCTAAATGTTCACAGACTCTTTGTTTAATGATCTGCTCTAGAATCTTCCCTGGTATTGATGTCAGACTAACTGGACGATAATTGTTGGGATCCTCTTTTTTCCCCTTTTTGAAGATGGGAACAACGTTTGCCCTCCTCCAGTCTGCTGGGACTTCTCCTGTTCTCCAGGAGTTCTCAAATATTATTGCCAATGGCTCTGAGATTATATTTGCCAGCTCTTTTAATACTCTTGGATGTAGTTCATCTGGTCCTGGAGATTTAAATTCATTTAGATTAAGAAGGTATTCCTGTACCACCTCTTTACTTATTTTGAGCTGGATTTCCTCTATTGTGTCCTCTGTTCCATTCTCCTCAGGTTGGTCCTCCTTTTCCTTTTCTGAAAACACTGAGGCAAAGAAGGTGTTGAGTAATTCTGCCTTTTCTCTGTCCCCTGTTAGCATTTTGCCATCTTCTCCTCGTAGTGGCCCTATCATTTCCTTCTTCCTCCTTTTGCTGCGGACATACCCCAAAAAACCCTTTTTATTGTTCTTAACCTCCCTAGCAAGCCTGAGCTCATTCTGCGCTTTAGCTTTTCTGACTTTACTCCTACACGTGTTCGCTATCTGTTTGAATTCTTCTTTGGTGATTTCCCCCCTTTTCCATTTCCTATACATGTTCCATTTAAAACTTAGCTCCATTGAAAGTTCTTTAGTCATCCATCCTGGTTTCTTGAGACACCTCCCATTTTTCTTCCTTAATGGTACTGTTTGAAATTGTGCCTTCAGTATCTCCCTTTTGAGAAAATATGTCAGTTTAAATGATGACACCAAAGTAATGTTTATATTTATTTTAAAAAATACACATAGGGGGCCCACCGAAGATCCTGGCCTGGGGCCCCACTTTAGGATGTGGGGGCCATGGCTGGGTGCGTGGGAAATGAGAGTGATTAATATCTGCAGAATGAAAAATGAGATAAAACTTTATTTCAAACTAAATGACACTAAAGAAATTCAGAGTAGAGTAATTTGGGATGCCTTCAAGGCGACTATGAGGGAAAGATTTTTACAAAGAGGTGCAGAATTATGTAAACAGAAGAAGGAAAAGAAAGAAGCATTATTAGAGAAAACTCAAGGAAGAAGAAAAAATAGCAAGAATGAATTCCAAAAATGTGAAAATTTTGAATGAAATAAAAATTCTACAAAATGAACTAAATCAAGAGATGATTGAAGAGATAGGCTATACGCTTAAAAGAATTAAACAACATCATTTTGCAAAGGCCAATAAAGTAGGAAGGTGGTTAGCTTATAGGTTAAGGAAGGAGACGGAAAAGAAAATTATTACTGAGATTAAAGATGACAATGCAACCTATACAACACAGAAAGAGATAATAAATAAGTTCAGTCAGTATTTTGCAAATCTCTATTCAGAAAAAGATAAGGAGGTACCAAATGAGACAGAAATGGAAGAACATATAATTAATAGCAAAATTGGAAGATTACTAACAGATCAGAAAGCCAAATTAGAGGCACCAATAGCTATACAAGAAATATCTACAGCAATAAAAGAACTAAAAACAGGAAAATCTCCAGGGCCAGATGGCTTTACAGCTGAATATTATAAAGTATTTGAGGAAGACATCTTAGCATATATGCATATAATGTTGAACAAGATAAAAGAGGAGGGCATTCCTGAATCTTGGGAAAAGGCAGAAATTGTCTTAATACCAAAGGAAGGGAAGGATATAACGGAGGTCAAGAATTACTTCCCAATATCATTACTGAATGTGGATTATAAGATCTATGCAACTATCTTAGCTAACAGACTCAAATCAGTATTAATGGAATTTATTCATCCTGACCAAAATGGCTTCTTCCAGGCAGAACATTAACAAATAATATAAGAATGGCTCTTAACACATTGGAGTATTATGAAAAGAACAACAAGAAAAAAGCAGCCCTGATATTCGCCGATGCCGAGAAAGCCTTTGACAATCTTAGATGGTCGTTTGTGATGAAGGTTCTTGAACTGATTGGAGTAGGAAATGGGTTCTATCAATATATTGAACAAATATACCAAAACTAGAAGGCATATATATTAGTGAACGGTGAGAGATCGCATGAAATAATCATCCAAAAAGGGACCTGGCAAGGCTGCCCTCTGTCACCTCTTTTATTTATAATCTCAATTGGAGATTCTTAATAATCAAATAAGGAATGACATGACAATATCTGGTCTGAAGCTCAGAGGACAAGAATACAAAGTACTAGCCTATGCAGATGACTTGCTATTAATACTTCAAGAACCTATAAGCAATATGGAGAAACTGTTGGAAACTATTTGGGAAGCTAGCTGGTTTTAGAATCAACAAAGAAAAAACGGTGATAATACCTGTGAATTTAACAAAGACAGAAATAAAGCAATTGGAAACCATCTCAGGATGTGGAATTGAGAACAAAGCAAAATATTTGGGTATATGGATTAGTAGAAGAAATAGAGAAATATGAGGTCAATTATAAAAGAACATGGAAACAAGTGAAAGAAGATCTTAAAAGATGGCAAAAACTAAACCTATCTTTGCTAGGAAAAATCGCTATAGTCAAAATGAATATTTTACCACGTCTGATATTCTTATTACAAAATCTGATTATATTAACCAACGAGAAAGCATTCAGAGAATGGGTAACGGGTTTAAAGAACTTCATATGGAATGGGCGGAAGCCCAGAATAAAGTAGTCAACCTTACTAGATACCAGGGATAGAGGTGGTACAGCCCTGCCTGACCTTAATTATATTATATAGCCTGTGAGTTAAAATGGCTTAGTGATTGGGTGAAACTAGAAAATACTAGACTTATATGTTTGGAATGTAATAATCTTAGATTCGGCATTCATGCATACCTATGGTATGATAAAGCAAAAACTGATAGAGAATTTGAAAACCATACTTATAGAGGACCATTGTTAAAGATATGGCGGAACATAAAACAAAAATTTTATAAAGGTATCCCTATGTGGCTGTCGCCTGTGGAAGCATTTCAAATTAGATGGACTAAGGAGGATGAGTGGATTAGGTATAGAGATCTGATAAAATGGGAAAACGGAAAGGATCATGGTTTGAAAAAGAAAGAGGAATTACAGGACCAGGGGATTAAGATACAGTGGTTTAAGTATCTCCAAGTAAAGGAAAGATTCAAAAAAGATAAAATGATCTATGGATTCGAGAAAGAGTGGAATGAAATTGACAACGTTTTTTGGGATAAAGATAAAGGGGAAATTACTAAACTGTATAAGATCCTCTTGGAAAGAGAACTAGAAAAGGAGATGGTAAAAGATACAGTGATCAGATGGGCTAAAGACATTGCAGAACCAATTAGTTTGGAAGAATGGGAAAATGCCTGGTCTAAAACAAACAGATTTACAGCAAATCAAGACCTAAAAGAAAATTATCTTAAGATAGCTAATGGTATCTTACGCCTGCGAGGTTAAATAAGATATATAAGTTGGAAAATAAGAGGTGCTGGAGATGCAACAAAGAAGTTGGATCTCTACACCATATGTGGTGGGGGTGCACAATCATAAAGAAATTTTGGGAAAACGTACATAAAACAACGCAAAAGATGTTGGGTATTACCTTTAGTATGGATCCCAAATTATATCTTTTAAATATAACATCAGTGTTAGAAACCCAATATGAAAAGAAATATTGGAGGGTGCTGTTATATATAGTTGCAGCAGCTAGACTCAAGATTGCAGCCAATGGAAAATGAAAGAACGACATGTTAACACGAATCATTAATAAAAGAGATATAGAAGAAATGAATGAAGAATGGGGAACAATTATAGATTATCTTTATAAGAGATGAAATATTGAAAAACCATGTTTTTTTTACTTAGGTCAAAGGAGACAGGCAGAGATCCAGCAAAGAAGGAAGTAAGAAATAATAGGTCATATGGAAAGGGCATATTACAAGAATTGAAAGAAATTTGGGTAGAGAAGCTGTAAACACAGTAAATAAATATAGGTTAATTAAGTAGAGAAGGAAAGTGTGAATTATGAATGTATAAAATCTTTGAGTTAGTTAATCAGAGGAGGTCAAGGAGGAGTAAAAAGAAGGAATCTACAAGTAGATATGAGTTTGTTTGTGATTGGTCGGGGTGTGATGGACATACATGTGATATTGAGGGTTAATATCATACTTAATGTTATACTTGAAATAATAACCGACCTATTATATAACAATTATTATAATACTGTTTTCCTTTTGAAATGTCTAAGCTTTGTGAATTACTTATGTTATGTAACTTATGTTACTCATGTTATGTTAAACTTCATAAATAAATAATGGGGGGGGAGAGAGAGTGATTAATGTCTGTTTGCAGCATGGCAGGGTCCTAGCAGATGGGGATAAGAGATAGTGGGTTGCCCAAGGTGATGTCAAAGTAGAGATTTCAACTAAGAACCCAATTCAAGACAAAAATATACTGCTACTATCCTAGAGTGGTTTGAGTGTTGTGACTATGACTCTGGAGACCAGAGTTCGAATCCCCATTTGGCCGTGAAAACCCACTAGGTGACCTTGGGCAAGTCACACACCTTTAGCCCTCACAAAACCCTGTGATAGGTTTACCTTAGGATCGCCATAAGTCAGAAACAACTTGAAGGCACACAACAACAACAACCCTGGTGTGGACCAGAGTTGTTTTGTTTAAATAACCCACAGAAATCAACATAAGAAGCAGAATGATAGAATATTCTCTTCCCTGCAATCGTCTGCCAGTTGCTTTTTGGTAAATGCCAGTCTTGCCAAGTGCATCATTCTGCTTGCAAATCAATAATCACACCATTGAGTTCCTGGGTCTGACACACTTTTGGTTGAATTTGAATTTTGTGATGGGGACATAATGCATGCTTACCAACATGGTTTGCCATACATGGACTGGCACAGCTCAGGTTTAAAGAAAAAAAAAAACCCAGCAGCATTGCTGGATGTAATAGTAGAGTCGGCATCTACCATCTTAATCTCTACCTGCCTTTACAAAATGATTAAAATAAATTAAATACAGTTGATTTATTTTTGCTGCTACTTGGATATTACAATGTAATGTAATGCTTTGTAATGTAAATTAGAAAATTCCATGATAGATGGAGAAATTGTTTCTTCACACTGGGAATAAAATCTTCCTATTAAATGGAAATTGTTATTAAACACATCATTAAAATTCAGAGCAATGGAATGTGAAGAAGAAGAAAAATCTGAAAAGATAAAAAGAAAGCACTTCATCCAATATTTCTTAAAATACATTATTGCAAGCAAACATGTGAAAGGCCATTTTAAACTCACCAGGTTTGTAGGCAAATAATTTGCTGAAATATTGATATATAGACATATTTGTAAATTATTATAGCTTTTGATTTGATACTATTTCACACTTGCAGGCCAGCACTTTCAATGACCTGTATGAAAGGGTAGCAGAACAACTGGCAAGTTTTCTTAAATGTTTTATGGGGACTTTTCATGACCTACATTAGACAATATTGTAAAGAATGTTGTTAGATCCATGATAGCTGTATTTTCTTTGGCTGCTTCTCAAATCATTATGATTGGCTTGTTTGAACCTGTCACTTAGATGACTTGTAGTTGCTTATATTTTTGTCACTGTGAAAAATTTAACAGTATACCTAATCCAATATAAAATATATCTAGCATGAGAATAAGGCATAGCTGGGTAATGAGAAAATAATGTTTACTTTTAGTACAGTCCTTACCATGTTAACTCAAGTATTCAGTTTATTTCTAGGGAGTGAGTTTACAATTGCAGCCTTAGCTAGCTTTCAAATTTTGTAACTATCTGACCAGAAATTACCTAATAAATGTAGCATACTTGTCAGAATTTCAGAGAAGACCTTATAGAAAAAATGCAACTTAAATGAATTGATCTATTGACTCAATTGGAATTTCATACATGTTGTATTGCCAAGTTCTCACTGATTCACTGGATCTACTCTAACTTGGACTAAGAACTTGATTTAGACCTTGGACTAGGTAAGCTACCTATATAACTATATATGGGATCAGTCCTATTGCTCCTTGAGAGCACAACTGATGGGGCATAGGATACTCAGAACAGAGAGGGAGGTATGCAGCTGGATGTCTTCCCAAATCACTTCCACTGTTGAGCCTTCTCCAGTGATGGATCATTCTAGGGGAGTGTCAAGAGAGTTCTTTGGACTTCCCGAATCATGGATCCACAGGGTCATTTGCCTGCTCAGCCCCCTCATCACACAACCAAATAGATCCATAACTATAGAAGCCTTGAAACTGGAGAGGCTCATACACTTCCATGGATTGTAATAGCAGGGGACATTTTTTTAAAGCCATCAGCAAAGAAACAGTTGTTTGTTTTTTTTTTTAAAAAAAGCCTGCCTTTTCACTTCTCACTCTAGGTACTGTGATTTGGAAGGTCTCTGGGTGTGATGCTTGTTCCACCATGGTTCCCTCTTAATCCAGTTTCATATGGATTGTGTGTGTGGGGGTCTTCAAGCCGTCAAGTCACCTGTTGACTTATGGCGACCGCATGAATTTCACAGGGTTTTCTCAGGCAAGGAATACTCAGAGATGGTTTTCATTTCCTTCCTCTGAAATATAGCCTACAGCATCTGATATTCCTTTGCAGTCTCCCATCCAAGTACCGTATATTCTGGCATATAATACAACTTTTTAAGCTTCTCAAAATCTTTTCAAAATTAGTGGGCCGTCTTATATGGTGGAATAGGGCTCCTCATGCGGTTTTGGAAGGACGGGTGGTGGTTGGCCGGATGGGGGAGGCTTGCCAACACCCGTCCTTCCCGAAACAATGATGGGGAGCCCTATAAAATGACACCCCAGCCAGCCAGCCAGCCACCCCTCCGTACCCCCCCCCCGAAGCTGCGATCGGGACCCCGATTGCAGCTTCGGGAAGGTCGGGTGGGGCCTGGAAAGCCCGCCACCAGCCACCCGCCCTTCACGAAGCTGCGATCAGGACCCGGATCCCGGCTTCGTGAAGAGCGGGTGTGGGCTGGAAAGCCCCCCCCCAGCCACCAGCCCCCTGCCCTTCACAAAGTCGCAATCGGGACCTGGATCCCAGCTTCGTGAAGGACAGGCGTGGGCTGGAAAGCTCCCACCAGCCACCCGCCCTTCATGAAGCCACGATTGGTACGCCGATCCCGGCTTCGTGAAGGGCAGTTGTGGGCTGGAAAGCCCCACCAGCAACCTGCCCTTCACGAAGCCGCGATTGGGATGCTGATCCCGGCTTTGTGAAGAGCGGGTGTGGGCTGGAAAGCCCCCCCAGCCCCTAGCCACCCGCCCTTCACGAAGCTGCGATCAAGACCCCGATCCCGGCTTTGTGAAGGGCAGGTGGGGGCTGGAAAACATGAGAAGAGCCCTGTTAGATCAGAGCAGTGGTCCATCTCTACTCCAGCATCCTGTTTTTCACAAGGGCCAACCGAGTGCCTCCAGAATGCTCAGAAGCACAGCAATTAATATTGAGTGGCATATTGTCCTGAGGTCCTACATCTAAAATTTTAGACCTATATATTCCCACTTGCCATAAAAACACAAGTTCCTTTCTTTAGCAGTAATTCAATTTCAAAGCCTTCCCACACATAATAGAAAATTCTAAATGATTGGTGAAAATATAGATCCAAATATGTAAAATCCAGCCGTAACATAGGACCTTAGTGTTTCTCCTGCATCCAGCATCAATCAGTTTTTAGACTCACAGAAATAATTCAAACCAGCACACCAACTTAGGATGCTGATCCTATTCAGGGCAATGCGCTAAAAGGGTAATGAATATTCCACATTGCTGCTCAGGGCAAGCCTCTGGCATGGAAAAAGAATTCGGCCACTCTTAGCTTTCTTTCTTTTTTCACCAGTAAAGCTTGTAGGTGGAAAAGGAGTGCAGCAGTTCAAGGGTGGGCAACTAAAACCCTCCAGGATGAATGTTGCTGTCCTTGAGCAAGCAGGGATCACCAGCATTGAGGCCATGATATTGAGAACACAGCTGCGCTGGGCAGGGCACATTTCTAGGATGGAGAACCATTGCCTCCCCAAAATAGTACTCTATGGTGAACTCACCATGGGTCAGCGTAAGAGGGGCGCACTCCAAAAAAGCGATACAAGGACTCCCTGAAACAACATCTCAGACTCGGCCAAATTGATCACCAACAATGGTCCGCCCTGGCCTCACATTCAGAGGCATGAAGACTCACTATCCACAATGCTGCAGCCTTATTTGAGAATCACGCCGAACAAGTCTTGAAGAGAAATGACAACGCAGAAAGAATCACAACCCGGAAACATCACCCAAGGAGACCTTCTGCTGTGCTTTCTGCAACTGGGCTTGTTTATCTCGGATTGGCCTTTTCAGTCATCAGTGTGCTTGCAGAAAGCGCGGGACGAGTCCTTCCTGAATCTTCATTTGTGAAGAAAAGCCAAAGAGACTGCAACAATCGCATATTCCTGGCTGGCATTCTTCTGGTCAGTCCTAGCTAGAGTAGATGCACGGAATCAACAGCTGGCTGGTGAGTCAACATGTAAGTAAATTCAGAGGATTCAATGGCTCTACTCTAGTTGGGACTAACAATAATATTTAGGACCCCGTTACAGGCAATGGCTGTGAATTCTCAGAGTCACATGAAAACGTAGGGGTACACAAATTCCGACTTCCTCCTTTTTATCTGAGGTGGATGTTGACATACAATTTGATCAACCTCCCCTCAGAATTTGTGTATATGTGTTTATTATTTTTGTCCTCCCCACTTTTTTTAGTCCTATGTTTTGTTTATTATTAGGTCTGTATCATGTTTGTGATATTGGGTTTTTTTTTTTGTATTTTTATAGATGTAAAGTGATATGTTTTAAAAAGTATCAATAAACAAGATTTTTTTTAAAAAAACCCTCAGAGGTAGATATGCTGTGGCTCTGTAGATGATAAACTGCAACTCCCAGCATTTCTGACCAGTGGCTTGGCTGCAGTGTACCAGCCCTTGGAGACACGAGCAATTTGAAGCACTGAAACTTAAAATTATTACATATTTTGACACAGAATATTCATTACATCACAGAATGCACACAACTCAGACACGCCTAAGCTGATGCCACATACTAGCATACACTTTACTAGTATCTGAAGCTCTAAGATCTGTCCTTTCGATGGATAAGAAGCCCCTAAAGAAAAAGATATTCTTGAACCAGAACACTGTCACGTGTCTTTTGTGTCTGTTTCCTGGGGAGGCTGGAGGGGGGAGTTTGGAATATACTTGCCCTATAAGAAAAGGAGGGGTAGTCTTATGCAGTGAGTATATCCCAGACTCTATATTTTAACTTAAAAATTGGGGGGATCGTCTTATACAGCCAGTCGTCTTATATGCCGGCTCTCCCTGTTTAGCTTCCAAAATCAGATGGGATTTGGTGCCTTTAGGATATTTAGGGTTTTACTAAATGTTAATCCTCCTTGGAAATATAGAAATGGAAGAGATCCTGTGAGCAGAACTCTGTTGTCATTAATGGAATTGCCTGCTGTCCATGAAAAAAAAAATGCTAAAGACACTGCTGTTTCTTGGCATCTCTTCTGTAAAAGTGACACTTGTTGTGGTGTTGAAGAGGATATTTCTCATGGAAGAAAGAAGAGATCTTAGGTTTATGTGGTGCCCAAAAAATGGCAGAGAAGAAAAAGGAAGCTGGATAGTTAGGCCAGACTCATTTATTTCTAACTAAAAAGAAATGGGACACCGTCCCAAATGAGTTAGCTCCATCGAGTTGTGTAATGTAACACAATTTTACAAGAGGGATTAGTCACATTGCTACTGTCATGCAAATTATCAAAAGAAGCCTTGGATTTCCTTTTAGTGAGTAGTATTGTGAACAATGGGGGATGAAGACAGACAAAAAGCTTTTTCTAAAGTGTTGAAGGTAGTTTCAAAGAGGGGCTACTTAATATGGTATATACCGGGGTGGCCAAGTATGGTGGGTCTAGGGGCCAATTTTCTGCACTAGGGACCTTCTGGAGGCCACACAAACTGTCAAAAAGGCCAAACAACAAAACCCAATAAATAAATAAAAATGAAATGAAAAGTAGCCTCAAAGCTATTTCTGGTTTTGAAAACCAAGTTTTCAGATAAAGCTGTGGGGACAGGGAGCTACAGCCTATTTAAATAGGTGAATTGATGCTCCTGGATGCAATTTCTCTAGGGAGGGCAGAAAAGAGGGAAGGGCTAAGGGCAATAAAAAGAAACCAGTTTTGAAGGGCTGCATGTAGCCCCAGGGCCCACTTTACTGACTCCTTGGGTGCACATGTATCCTAGGTTCATCTCAAGTAAGTAAATTTTACTACTTTTTACATTGTTTAAGAAATCTGTAAAATCTGCTTGACCAGATGTAGCAGTATGACAAGAAAAATACAGAGGTATGCTATGCGAAATGAAACCCCTTTCAATTGCCCCAAAATACTATAGTCCTACATGTTTGAAATCTTGTAATGGGGCTACTTGGTAGGGTCTAGGGATGAGTTCAGCTTGAGCACTTCAGAAACCCAGTCCTCTCCCCACCACACCAACCCCGGAAGCTCCTCCAGTCCTCTACCACGTTCTTTGCTCCTCATTCCTTGGCAGTTGCTTTGTCCCCAAGACAGAGTCACTTTCAACTATGCACCAAATCTCAAAATTTCATGTAGACAAAATCCAAAAGCCATGTGCCTTCACCTTTACCTCTGACTCTATCCTGCTTCTCATAGCTTTTCCAGTTCACTTTCCCCCATAATTCTTTGCAAAGTGGGGAAGGAGCTGGGAGCAATCTTGGGATGGAAGATGGCTATGAGTCAAAGGATCAGGCACACTTCTCTCTTCCTCTCTCCTCCTTCTCCCCTTCCTCCTGTCATTGTCACTACTCCTTCACTCAAAATGCACTACTTTAGAGGACACTGAGCCTTTGCTGCTGCCTGTACAATCAAGAGTTAGATGGATGAAACTCAAATGACACCAAAACATCCCAAGCCATAGGATAGTGTGGATGTAGTTGACCTATCTATCCACAAGGCATTTTAGTTATACATCTGCCCCCAAATAAGCTAAATGCACCTTGAGTTGAGTTTTTCCTGGGCCTTCATTTAGCAGCATGCTCAAAAGAGACTACAAGAGCCCTTTGTGATCTGCAGTGACAACATGATCCAGACACATCAGCAGACACTTCTCCCATATTATTCCATATCTGCCTGGGTCAGAAGATTTCTCAAAAAGCATTTCTGTCAGACCTTGGAAAAGTGACTTGTTTGGACCTAAACCCAATTTTTATTCCCAGCTTAAATAGACTCACTGAATGAGTGGAACTTACATAAATCTTGATTTAACCAAATTTTTCATTGATTTTATATATCTCTTCTAGTTGAAAGTAATAATTGGATTTATGCTTTGACTACAACTCCTAGAATCTCCTAGCCAGCATGAGCACTGGCCATGCTGGCTGGGGTAGTCTAGGACTTGTAGTCGAAAAATAACTTTTCTAGTGTCTAGGTTCTAAAGGTAAAGTAATCAATTAATTGTGAGTAGGACACACACCTATACAGACACATCTTTATGAGAGTGTATCTTCATGCATGAAAAAGTAAAAGACTTGAATCTATGGGTAAATACCACAACAGCTCCATAACTGAACTTTTGCATTTGTTAGAAACCTCAATGAAGAATCAATATTTGTGCATTTTCTGTGTTCTTTATAGACAGCAAATAATTTAATGACATTGCGAGCATTTGCCTTGTCACACAATATTCTTCTGGCAGCAAAATTACTAAGTCTGCGAGGAAATTGTTTTAAAAAGTGTTATTTTTCATAAATCAAGGCCAAATAAAATGATTAATTCAGTTCGCTATTAACAGTTTCATAATAAGATTATTTTTCAAGTGAAGTACAAGATACATATCACAATATTTATTGCTGCTTTGCATACTCTGAAAGTATAAGTTTGAATGCCAAAACAAATATGTACAGTTCCAACTACATAGTATATTGTGCCTGACATGTGTTTCTCTCTATGAGCGAATTTCCATTGTGTTTTGTTTCCTCTGTAACTATCTCATTCCAGGAAAATGAGTAAAGCACCATGAGGAAGGTGCTTTACTCATTTTACTTTCTGCACTAAGGGGGGTATTCTCAAATAAAATGCATGTATCATACATCCTTCCCAGCTCCTCAGGTCTATCTAAAAGATGAAACAACATACAGATTGTTGAGCCTCTAACATGGAAGTGTCATCAATCACGTATCTACAGACCTTAGCTGTTGGAAAGCTTGGAGAAATCTATATATACACCACTGCTGAAAAGCAATATTGTAGTGCTAGAAAAAGTACAGAAACAGGGGGCCACTAAAATGATGGGAGTAATTCCACTGTGAGGAAAAGTTATAATGTTTGAGACTGTTTAGCTTAAAGTAAGGGGAGATATGATAGAGATGTATAGAATTATCCAAGGGGTGCAGAGAATAGAAAGAACCTTTTCTCCTCTCATAATATAAGAAGCCAGGGCCACCATTGAAGCTGAATGGTGGGAGATCTGGGACAGGTAAAAGGAAGTACTTATTCATATAGGACATAGTTCAGTTGGGTAATTCACGGCTACAAAATATGGTGAAGGTTGCCAACTTGGCTGGCTTTAAAAGAGGAATTAAAAAAATTCATGGGGGTTGGCCATCAGTAATTGCTAGTTAGAGTGATTATATATAACCTCTGGTATCAGGCAGTTTCCTTCTATGGACTTTATCAGACACTCCCCTGAAAACGTTCTTTTGCTGGCATAAAGAAATCCATTTTTATGCCAGCAAAATAATGTTGCCCCCACTGCACTTACCTCGGATCCCTGGGAAAGGCAGCTCCGGCAATAAAGAGGAAGTGAATGGAGCTCCGTTTATTTCCTCTTTTGAAATGCATGGGAAATAAAATAAACTAAAAATAAAAAATAAAAATGTAAAAGTCACAGCAAACACATACACACACACTAAAAAACCTCCAGGTAACCTGGAGAGGGTCATAAAAAGTTTGTCACTTACCTAGATGTCACGATCTCACCCAGATGTGTTCTGCCTGTTTGGGCCATTGACTCTACATTGATGAGAGTTAAACGGCCTGAGGCTTCACATGGCAGCAGTGCCAGCAAAAAAATGGCAGGGGGATCTATTGATGGCTTAAATTGTCAATTAAAAGGTATGGGATTTTGACTATACATAAATGCAAAAGGGCGACATCATCTGATCTGTGTGCCTTTTTGCGTTTATGTAGCGTTGTTATGCCATATTTAGTGTGTCTGATAAAATCCTATATTTCTGCTGTTGGGGAGTAACAACAGATATATAGAAGAAATGTTTTCCCCTTACAATCTCTTTTTCTAACTTAAACAACCCCAAATGTTTTAATGTTTCTTCAGAAAGCAGTCACTCTAGTCCCTTAATCATTTTGGCATCATTTTTTGAATGTTTTTTTGCATTACAATTCTCTTTTTCAAGGTGCAGTGACCAGAACTGTACACAGCATTCTGGCTGGGGTTGCACCATGGCTTTGTATAAAAGCCGTTTGATTGGCAGTTTTATTTTCAATTCTTCTTCTAATTATTCCTCATGTGGAATTTGCCTTTTTTAAATAGCAGCTGCCCACCAAGTTGACATTTATACCAAAATGTCTGTCATCTTCAGGATCCCTTTCTTGGTTTGATTAGAGAAAAATCATTAGAGATATTTTTTAAAGATTAGAAACCCTTAATAGACTCATTGAGGGGGAAAAGAAAATGATTTAATAACGGTTGGTTTTGAGAATTAATATGAGTTAGTTATCATAAGAAGTGTAGAGGTCAATAACCCATATTTATTTATATGTATTACAACTCTCATGATTGTCCCCTTCAATATACTCCCTGTTCACACTCACACACTGATGCAGTCTTGTTTCCCACTGGTTGAAGGCATGGCACAGATCAGTTTCTGTCAGCAGTTTCAACACATCTGCTATTTTCCTCTTTACTGCATCAGTTGACTCAAAACGTGTTCCGTTATGCACCGATTTCGCTTTAGGGAAAAGAAAAAAGTCGCACGGTGCCAAATCTGGTAAATATGGAGGATGTTCAAGTGTAGTAATGTGTTTATTGTCCAAAAACTACTTCACAGAAAGTGTTGTATGAGCAGGCGTGTTGTGTTGATGACGAATGAAACCATTTCCCCACAGTTCTGGCCCTTTTTTTCTGACTCTTTCTCTCAGCTTTGTCAAAATTTCCCTATAATAATGCTGGTTCTCTGTTCTGCCTTCTGGAACCCTTTTTGCCAAAATTACACCCTTGATGTAAAAACAAACAATGAGCATGGCTTTGAAAGTGGACTTGCTTTGATGTGCTTTTTTCATTCTTGGTGATGGTGGTGTTTTCTAGTACTGTGATGTCCAGCCAGGACTGTTTGAACCTCCCCTGCATTTTCCTTCGTTTTAGTTCAGGCCTTAGTATGTCTGAGCATGGGAATGTTTCATTGTATTAGAGTTGTGGGAGGAGTTGAAGAATTCCCCTGCATTTTTCCAGGTTTGGTTTGTCCCTTCCCAGCAAGCTGTTTTAGATAGACATTTTTAAGGGGTTTTTTGCTCTGTCTTTGCTGTGAGCTTGCAGGGAGCTGTTTTATTGGTGGCTTACTGGCCCAGACAGCCGGGAAGGGCATTTCTTACACCATTTTGCCAAATTAGTTACCAACAACAAAAAAGTCAAAGGGATCAGGAGCTAAAAGACCCTGCACCAGCTCCATTGAGTGAGGAGATCAAACCAAGATCAAACCCAGAGAGATGACACCCTGAACATTGCTGAAACTCAAACTGTAAAGTACCTTTTATTTTAAGCTTTTAGAGCTGGGGAGGAGAAAGCCCTTTACTTTTGTTCTTTAAAATAACCTTCCTCCTTTTTTGAACTTTATATTCAACATCAGAGCCTTTTTGGGTAAAAGAGTTTGATCTCACCAGGGTACTGGTGTTGCACACCCAAACCTGCCACCACCTTTAGTTGGGTGTGTCTTCACATGTACATTGACTGTTGTTTTGTCTCAAGATCTTACTGGAAGATCCAGGTTTCATCACAAGTGATTATTTTTTTAAAAAGGTTTGGGGGCCCCTGAAGTTGTTGCAGAATGTCAGGGCAAATTTCTTTGTAGCACTGTTTTTGCTCTAGTATGTGAATGCTAGGGATCATCTTGGCACAAACTTTTCTCATGTTGAGATCCTCATGCAAAATTTTCCACGCAGTGTCTTTGTCAATGTTCATGGCTTCAGCTATCATTTGGACACTGAGTCGGCAGTCTTCTCAAACAATCTGGCTGATTTTTTCCACAGTTTCTTCGGTTCTTGAATTGGAATGTCATCCAGGGCATTCATCGTATTCCACATTATCATGTCCCCTGCATCTTTTGTGTCACTCAAACACACGTGCACGAGACATGCTGTCTTCCTAATAGGCCTCAGTAAGCATTTGAAAAGATTCCGTTGGTGTTTTGTTCAATTTTACTAAACATTTCAAATTGACACATGGCTTGACTTTTAAACTTAGCATTTTTCTGGCACATAACAGGCAACACAGCTGCTTTAAACGACAACTGACAACTGAACTGCTGAGAGTGTTGATGTTTGTCATGCAGGTTCAGACATGTTCAAGGTCACCACTCAAGCGTTCACAATCAGTTCTCTCTGATTTGTCTGAAAGATAGAAACACAGTCTTGTTATTTAATACACAGACCTCGTATGATGTAGGACTTTATCAGACTAAAATGCAATAATGTTTCTGTCCCACCAAAAGCTAAAAGCGTACTTGTCCCGGCACAATAACTCTTCTTATCAGACCTACTTTCTGTAGTGTTAAAAGGCAGTCCCAGCATTAACGGAGCACGAACAGAGCTCTGTTCACTTTCACACTCATGATCTCAGCGATTCTTGCGAGAAGATGCGAGTGTGGTAAATTTTTAAATATACAGAAAAATATGGACACAAAATGTACATACAAGCACAGAAACATACCGTAAAACTTAAAATTAAACTGGGGAGGTTCATAAAAAGAATATCCCCTACCTGGCTGTTGCATTCTCACTTGGATGTGTTCTGGCATTGACACTGAAATCACGAGAGGACAGTGGCGCAAGGTTTCAAACCCTGGCAATATTGGCAGAAAAGCAGAACGGGAGATCTATTAATGGCTTGGCCTGTCAGTAAAAAAGTACGCCTTATTCCCTACATATTATCGTGAAAGGAGAACGTCTGGTATGCATGCCCTTTTGCTTTCATTATGATGCCATATTTTTCGCATCTAATAAAGTCCATAGTTTACAGAGAGTAGGGCAGAATTATTTTACTACATACAGTATGTGTATATCCCTGGAAAGAAAATAGGAAATCATTTATCTATACTTTTATCTGTATCAGTATTCTTTTCTATATGTTATTTCCCTCTGTTTCTTCTTTGTTTTTTGTTTTTTTCTTTCCTTGTTTGATGTTTTGTTTAAATATATGAAACTTATAATCTTAATAAAAATTATTAAAAAATTCTGTACAAATCAAAAACAGATTGGGGATGGGCTGCTATTTTTAATAATCATAATAATCATTAGCATTTCTATTTATTTTTTGGTGTTCTAAGCACATACCTCAGGAATACTTACAATAGCCCTTTGAGGTAGACCAGCATAGTTGTTCCGACATTACAAAAAGGACATTGAACTAAGAAATAGTAGATCACTTAGGACATTTCATGCCAGAAGTGACATTTCAATAGGAATGATGGAATCTCTCAAGCCCAATTTTATTCATTTTCTTATTCAAACACTGTTGTGTGCAATATTATTATTATTATTATTATTATTATTTCCATCTTTATGAGAATGTGAACAAATTTTAGTGTGCATTTTGCAAATATATGCATCTTGGTAAGCTTTTAAAAATATCCTCCCATTTTTAATTTTTCTTTTACCAAGGAAAGCATTTTTGAGCACAATTTGTTGTATACACCATTTCAAATGTACTGTTTCACCGTTTCCGGGCCCAGTACAAGGTGTTGGTTATCACCTTTAAAGCCCTAAATGGCTTGGGTCCAACCTATCTTCAGGACCACCTCCTTCCATAGAATCCTCCCCGTGCACTCAGGTCCTCTGGGAGGAATCTGCTGCAACCTTTAAAAACTAGGCTCTCCTCGACCTCCCCAAGGACCTTTTCGGCTATTGCTCCCAGATTATGGAACAGCCTGCCAGATGAGATCCGTCACATTACCATCTTAAATAGTTTTAAAAAGCTCTTAATACGGATCTCTTCCGGCAGAGCTTTTCTGAATAGATACCCGGCCATCAGAGAGAGAAAAAATCTTATTAGTCCGATCCTATCCAGCTTTTTATTGTGTTGTTTTTAGTATTTTTTAGTAATTATTAAGTATGTTTTAAATGTTTAATTATTTAATTGTATTTTAAGGGGTGGGTGGGATGGAGGGGTTTGTATGTATATTTTAATGCTGTAAGCCACCCCGATTGCATTTTGTAGAGGGGCAGGATAAAAATAATTTATTATTATTAGTATTAGTATTATTACACTTTTATGCTTACTTTTTCAAATATTCATATTTTTATATGCAGATTTTTTTACTGTATTGTAGAGAATGCTACATATTTTGACATTTTTTAAAGGTGTTTGGGTTTGATTTTGGATTCAAGAAGTGTGAATTTGTTACCTTCGTACTAAAATGCTACTTGAACAAATGTCTCATCCAACTACAGCTGAACCAGCAACATCTTGGCTCAGGCAATGTACTATGGCAGGGTTTGTTTTGTTTTGTTTTGTTTTTTTTGCAAGATTCTAGTTTTGTTACAAAACTTTTACGTTGTCTCTGAAGGAAGACACTTGAAAAATGTAAGGAGGCTGTACATGTCTTTGTATTCTACTTGTTCTCTTTGCTGAACATGCTTTCCACTGGAACAGTTGATACTTCAATAACAGTAGAGATCAAATGTATTTACTTGGCTTCTCTTCTCTATCATCTTACAGGTCTTGTAGAAATTTGCCTGATGCACCCCCTCGATGTGGTGAAAACTAGGTAAGGTTCTGCTTGAACAAGTTTTATTGACACTGGAAGGCATCCAAATTGGAAGCTGTCAGAACTCAAAACGCTAGAACATGTCCAAGTAAGATAACTTCTCCCTTTAATGGCATTTATATTTACTTACTGTTTTTCATAGCAGTTGACAGGCAGAATTTGAATAGCATGATGCATTTCTGCTTGGAGGTCATCTGGAGGTGCTAAATACTTCTTTATAAAATGTGCTCTTCATGTGACAGTCTGAGATCCTATTCTATTAAAAAGGGAGGAGGAAAGCACAGCATGGTTGGATTTCCTTTCCAACCATATTTATCATCTGAAGTAATGTTTTAACTTGAAATGAGAAATGTCATATTGCCTTAGAAATAAAATAATATTGATGGTAAATGTGACCTGACACAGCAAGTTATGTTTTCAAAAGTCAGCAAAAATGAGCATTCTTTAAACCTGTATTTGCACATGCCAGTTGGGTGGTTTCACGCTAGCTACCTTTCGGGCATGTCCCAGGACTTCCAAACATACATTTGTGACTGGGCAAGTACCACCTGCTCAATTAGGCTGTGGGAAAAATCCCACTAACCTAAACATTTCATTTAGCTGCCTAGCCATAATAATAATGTTTTAGGTTAAGGGGGTGAGTGTACTTTTTGTTGTCAAGTTAAATGTTTTAGAGTATATCCTTAAATAACAAATTTAGTCACTGCTCAAACAGGGGGCTTAACAGGGCCGAACTGGGCAGGGCTTCCGTTTCCCTCTGCCTTCTGAAGTCTATTTCCTCAGATTCATAGTTTAACATGTCTGTGGATGCTGAAATCCTGGCACATCATCAGCATGTGTGTAAAATCAGAACTTGGAAAAGTTCCTTTTTGGACCAAAATTCCTAGTGGTCATGCTGGCTAGAGGATTCTGGGATGCTGATCATATATCAGCATCTCTCTCTGTGTAAAACTATTAATCTGAGGAACTGAACCCACCAGCAGGTTTGTGTGTTTATATATATTTTTCTCCAGTTCTCTTGTCTCTTGACTAAACAGAGAAGAACAGTAGCCTATTAAATAGCTGTAGAATTGCCACTAGAAAGCCAGTGTGGTGCAATGGTCTGAGCATGGACTAGGACCAGGGCTTGAATTGCCACACTGCAGTGGAAACCTATTACTTGACCTTGAGCAAGTCACACACTCTTAGCCTCACAGGAAGCCAAGTTCCCTTTCTGAACAAATTCTGTCAAGAAAATCCCTTGATAGGTTCACCTTAGGGTCACCATAAGGCAGAAATTCCTTGATGGCAAACAACAACTACAGAATTGCCACTACTACCTGGGAATGAACCATAGAAAGTAATGGTCTCTCTAATCCAGTTGATTTCTGGCATCAGTGCTAGGCTGGGAGTAACATGTTTCAAACAATGGATGGGAAAGATGAGTGACACTCCTCTGTGTCACACTGGTGAGGTTCATATGCAGGGTGAGGTTGTTGGAGAGGGCCTCCTCATCTGTAGTAACCAGTTGTAAAACACACTCCTCTTGGGGGCCTGATTGGTGCTGCTGGCTTCATTTAAGCACCAAGTAAACAATGTCTGTTCATTAAAGCCTTTGGGATCTAAGGACTTTATCAGATTACCTCCCATTAATGTTCTTTTGCCGGCATATTTTGTGGCATTTTTATATCAGTAAAAGAAATCTCCTACCATACCTACCTTGAGCAGTGGCAATGAGGCATCCCCAGCATAAACAGAGCACAAATGGAGCTCAGTTTACTTCCAGGACTGAGATCTTGCCAATTCTCACGAGAAGACGCAAGTGCGTCAAATTAAAAAGTAAGCAAGAGAAATACATCAAACGTAAACACAAGTACAGAAACACACTTTAAAAATTACAAGTAAACTGAGGGGGGGGTCATAAAAAAAGCACCTCCTACCTGGCTGTCGCAATCTCACCTAGACGTATTCACGTGAGCACAATGGCACGAGGATTCAAATGCCTGCAACAAAGTGCCAGGGGAAGATCTATCGATGGCTCAGGCCATCAATAAAATAGAACAGCTTTTTGACAGTACACGATTTCGAAAGGATGACGTTATATGGTATGCGCGCCCTTTCGCAATCATTAGGCATTGTTATAATGCCATGTTTGCCGCATCCGGTAAAGTCCTAAGTGAGTCACTCTAAAATATTTATGCACATGGTTTTAAGGCATCTTGGCCTATTTAGTCTGTTTTAATTTGTTAACAGATTTAAATTATTTTTTGTTGTTTTAAATTGTTTTAATCTGTTTATGTGTTATTTGTATGCTGCCATGAAATCTCATGATATAGGATTGGATATACTTTAATTACTAAATTAAATAATAAATAAACAAATAGTACCCTAAACCACACACCACTTTTATGTCAAGTACCTCATACTTCAGATGTGAATAAAACACATAGGTGAATTCATACACATTTATCCACTCCTCCCCCACCAGCTGTATCAGATTTTTGGTTATAATTTTGGCTTGTTAGTGCCATCCTTTTGAATGTCAATCCAGTAGAGTATACACGGAATTCCTACTTTGTGATATCGCAGAGCTTGGAAAAATTACTTTTTGGACTGCAGCTTCAGGTCAGCATGGCCATTGGGACTCTGGGAACTTTAGTTTTTCCCAGCTCTGCAGTTGTAATACCTCAAGGAAACAGCATGCTATACAACAGCAATCAGCATCTGAAACTACTGACAGTGAACCAGGACAAATACATTTAATAACAATAAATACATTTGTAAATATTTGCATGGGTTTACATGTGATTTCTCTTCTTCTTTTGCATTGTGTTTGTGTGTACAAATATTTGTCCAGTCAAGATTTGCTGGCATTATATTTCCTAAAGAAGAAATCTCAATGTGATCTGAGCAAGTATTCTCAGATACTAGGATGCATATGTTTGCCTCAGTTGTTTGGGCTTCATTTCAAGCAAACAAAAGCAATATTATTAGGTTAGTCAGTAACTTTTAAATGACAAATAGATCCTTTCTGTCCATTTTAAAGACATTTCTTATAGAAAAAAACTCTTACAATTTGTTAAATGGAGTTGTCTTCATATTTATATTCTCCTATGTTTTGACAACTGGCCTGAAAATTACTGATCCACGGGCTCTGGATCTATGATTTTGAGCAACCATGGGTCATCATATCCTGTACTTAAAATGGTGGTGATGTGAACACGTATGCATCGAAGCACATGTGGCTGCCATTTAATAACATGGGATGCAATCATTGAAGGGTTTTTTTAATCATCCATGGGGTGGGTGGGAGCATTGGAGCTGAACCCCCATGGATCTGGAGAGCCCACTGTAGTTTGAAATGTTCATTGGGTAGAGATAGGGAGCATTCTGAAAGAAACTGGTTTGATTCAGGAAAGCACTTTCTTGGAGAAAATATGGAGTACTAACACAGTCAGCCTGCAGTTCTGCAGGGACTTTCAGGAAAGAGGATTCTATGTAGCTCTTCATCAAGAGGAAGTAGTGTTGTTTGCGGCATTCAAGGTGCTATTGGAATGTGCAAATTCATATTTACTCTTCATATAACTTGTGCTTCATAGTTATCCTTTGAATTTCTAATATTTCTATATTTTGTAAGATGTTCTTTTCCCCAAAACAGAGATAGGAAGTAATGCATTCAAAATAATGGCATTACTGGTAATACATTTCTTTGCTATGTAGCCATGTCCTTTCCCACAGTTTATTGTTAACATCAACATGTTATTTCTTGAGCATAGTGACTAATGATTAATTATTACTCCGAAAATATTTTTTCTAGGTTCTCTTAGTAGCCATTTTAAAAGGTTTTTTGGGGAGGAAGGGAAAGTAATAACAACAAAAATGTCCAAGTACAGTCGTCCCTTCCCATTCGTGGGGCTTAAGGGTGGAGCACCACTGCGAAACTGAAAAAACAGCGAATAAATTAAACCATGCACAGGGAATGCATGGCTTTGCGGCAAGTGCTGGGGATTTCCTCGGCCTTTGTCCCATGTGTGTGGGTGTGGGTGGGTGGGTAAGAAGAAGTCCAAGCACACCCTCAGTGGCTTTACGGCCAGCGCGGGGGTTTGCTCAGCCTTCTGCTCCCCTACACACAGGGAACGCGCAGTTTTGCAGCTCGTGCCAGGGGTTTCCTCAGCCTTGGTTCCCTGTCTGTGGGGGAAAGCCAAAGACCAAGCAAACCCCCACGCTGGCCACAAAACCGCAGAGGGTGCGCTCAGCCTTCTGCTTCCCCCCCCCCGCAGAGGATGCATGACTGCAGGAAACCCATGGCACTGGCCGCAAAGCCATGCATCCCCTGTTGGGGGGGGGGGAGCTGAAGCCCGAGCACACCCTTGGCAGCTTGGCGGCCAGCACAGAGGTTTGCTCGGCCTTTGGCTCCCCCACACACTCCCCAGCACTCGCCGCAAAGCCACACATCCCTTGTGTGTGTGTGTGGCAAGCTGAAGCCCAAGCACACCCCAGCAGCTTTCTGCAAATTCACAAAACCGCTAAAGAGAAAGCCACAAATAGGAAAGGATGACTAATATGCTACTAACACATTACTTGCAAAATAAAAGGTAATGGCCAAAATCCTACATTGGGTTTGTATAGCACAAATTTCTATGTGTGGAGTTATACATTAATTGTTTAGAGTACTCTTAAGTTGAATGGCAGCATTGCACAACTGAACTTAGACAGCAAATATGTGACTGAATGCACAACCAATGTACATATAAATCCATGTGCAATGGTGCCGCATGCACAACTCTGCTTCCACCACATTGGACTGAATATGGAAGTTCTGCATCAGACAAAAATGTCCAACTGCTTCTGTGGAAGACATTACACATGTGCAAGATGCCAACAGGATTCCAGCCAATGTTAATGGTGATATGTTCTAATTTAAGTATTTGGTTTTTTTTTTTAAATGAGGTCCCGAGGTCTATCAAATACCTTATCAAATGCATTTAATTTTAGATTAGAACACAATTAGATATAAATGTTATATGAGGAAAAAAACAAAAATATTTTTAATATAAATTTGCATATGGGGTAAAGAAAAATCACAAATTAATACATAAATGGGATTAAAGGGGTTGATGAATAAAAACATATAAAACTAATGCCATCTAGAAATATATTGGTCCTTCCATCCCTATATGGAGATATTCATGTTGAATACATTTATAGATTTATGTGCTCCAGACCAGTATTCTGGAAGCCCAGGATACTGGTGCCAACCAGGATTCTGTTTTCCTTTAATTTTATCTTTTACTAAAATATTTATCCTCTGTATCCTACTTTATATCATAGGATCTAATGATCCAACTCTTTAGAAGGCTGCTCATCAAATTCCTGGTAGCTGCTGCTGACATGGATGATAAACATGTGGTTGGGGATATCCACATCACTTTCAAATATTACAAATATATGCACACTACTCTGCAGACACGTTTTCTGCGTAGACAAGGTCCTGTAGATATAAACACAGAACGCTAGAAGGAAGGAAACAGACTAGCTAAATCTTCTTCCAGAGAAACTAATATTTGTGCTAGTAAAGCAGAAGCTTTGTGCAATACCCAATACCCTCTGAAGCCCTGGAGAGCTGCTGCCAATCAGTGTAAACAGTACTGAGCTAGACAAGGCAATGGTCTGGTTCAGTATAAGGCAGCTTCCTATTTTCCTATGTAAAGGAAGTATCAGATTATAGAAACCAACATAGGAAAGTACTGAAACATACAATCCCACATGTGGAATCTGAAGTGATTTCAGATATGAAGTGATTAAATCAAGCCAGAACTACCTTCTGTGAATTTGCTGGATGTGTAGCTTGGCTCAAAAGTAAAATGCAACTAAGATGAAAGATATTATGAATGGAAAGATACTGTGAGGATTAAAATTTAAGGAGAGCAGAGGGACATAATAGCGAAGTAATTTTAGCCAGCAAGTGGAACACCCGTCTTGGTACTGTTCAGCCACATCACATGAGGCATAGGGAAACATTCCTAAATTTGGGGAGTTTGAATGTCTTATTATTATCAAGGTTTCACAGCTTGCTACTGCCTATTAGTTAAAACAACACTCTATGTCAAAAATCTCTTGGACTGTATGAAACACAGGCACCACTAAGTGTATTCTGTGGCAAAGGCCCATTGCTAGTGAAAGATTAATCTTGCATTCTCTACTGGCTATTCTTTTCCTGTTTATTCTTGTGTCCTAATTTCTGGTGTTTTGGTCTTATTAGAACAGCTCTAATAATAGGAAACCTACATATGTTTCTGATCTCTTTCCAGCTGTTGTTTAGTAAGTTCCTTTTTTCCTTTTATATCATTAATTTCTCTTTGATTATTTGCATTTTTCACATTAAGTAAACATTGCTGAGTTCTATTCTGAATCTATTCTAAAGTTAAAGATAATTCAAGTGAAAGATAATTATTGCTATCTGAGATGCCTTTGTTTATAACCTTACTAAGATCCACAATAATGTCCCACTTTGTTGGTTTAGGTAAATACAGTTTATTTTATATAATTTTATATAATGAGGGTAATTCATAATCCTGGCATTAAATCTGAAGTCTTTTTACTATTGCTGGTCTTTAATGGGTGTTATTATACTCTATTATGAGATTCCTTAGTAGCCATTCTGTTTTTAACACTCAAAATAACAGTGCTTTAAAATACAGTGCTTAAACAGTGCTTAAAAATATACTCAAAAGTATAGCAATGTAATCCTATGCAAGTTTCACTTATCTTGCTTAGACAAAGATGTCTAAGATGTCTATAAGATGTTTTATTTTTTAAATAAAATTGTACAGTTGTCCCTCTGTATCCACGGATTTGGTAGCCACAGATTTAAGTATTCATGGCTTGAAAATAATCTGTGAATACTCAAGTCCCATGATATGCAATGGCATAGCAAAATGGTATCCCTTATATAAGATGGCAAAATCAAGGTTTGCTTTTTGGATTATTATTTTTTTAAAGAATATTTTCAAGCCATGAATACTTAAATTCGTGGATACGGAGGGACAACTGTAATTTCAATATTGCCATATGGGATACAGGTTGATGATCATTTTAGTATTCAGTTAAGTATGACTAAGAGAAAATCTGACCCTGTGACACTGGAAAAATCATGAAGGGGGACTTAGAACTAGAGGAATTTGAGTGTATTGGTAACTGAGGAATAGCAACTCCTTCAAATATAAAGTATTTTGTTCTTTATTTTAACATTTATAACATTGTTACTTATTATACTTAACATTGCTATACAATAATTTTAATAATGTACAATAAAGTCCACTGTTAGAATCGTAGAATCATAGAATTGTTATTATATTTTGACTAATAACTTTGGCCTACATCCAGCACCAGACAAGCAAAATGCCTGCTAGCACAACAGAACACTCTTCTCCTTCCCTCCTTCCCTACATACTCCCCATGACTGAAAACTGGTTATGGGGGGGGGGTGTCCCCAGCCTTCTACAGCTGGTTTTGGGGATACACAGTTGGCTGGAAGGAGAAGCAAGGATTTCACCCTCGTCCTGTTTTGCTAATGGAAGCTGTTCTTGTCACTGAATGTTAATGTTTGTTATTTATTATACACTATTAATATATTTGATTTTGCTTCAAAAATCCTGGACCCTGGGAGCTCTTATAAATAACATCTTTATAATATTTTAACATTATCATAATATAAACAAACATTTAAACATTAATAACATTGTTATTTATCATATTTCATTAATATATTCTTTGATTTTTGTTAACACCATCCTTTAATTTCTGCTGAAAGGTGGTGTTTAAAATATTTTAAACAAACATCTAATGTGTTGGGAGAACACTGTTTTTAAGTTGCATTTCTGCTACTTCCAAATCTTATTTATTCCTATGTCAGCATATGTCAAGGTTGGCCCCTGATGTTGCCTGTTCCTACCATTTTCTGTATAGTTCTGTAAACTTGGTGTTAATTGTGTTTTCATTTCTCTGTGCTTGTTAATGGGTGTTCCTTGCCAACTCTGGAGAGGAGTAATAGCAGTTTCTAATGGTAATGGAAAGATAAGCCTACAGCTGCAAAATTGGCTTGGGGAAAAGGAGCTGGACATTATAAGGGAAGGTGATGTTGGGGTTGAGGGTAAGGGTATGGAAGCCTGCCAGATTGGATAGATTATAATATGTTTTTATTATACTGTGTGTCCTCAAAGTTTCAGTTCTGAGCAACAACCTTGTATGTTATGCTTCTTGGAGTTTTCTGATCACTCTGAAACTGTTGGTCACTGCATCTGGGAATGTAATACATGACAGCATAATACCTAGGGCAATGGGGATGCCATTGGTGATTTGTCAGGAACCTTAAGTTTTCTTCTATAATCCACTTCAGTAATTGCATCTTTTAAAAGCACATGCTAATACCATGTGTTTACTCACTCTTCTGTACTGTCTCTGGTACGACAGAAATGGAAATTACTTAAAGTATGGGATGTATTTCCTTGTAGTGGAAAAAGCTGCAGTTGATTAAATCTGTTTTCATGTTGCAGTTGCCAGAAAGGGGGTCAGAAAGTCTCAGGCTTTATTGTGGAAGCTGCACAGGTTTTCAAAAACCTTGTTTCTAAAACATTGTCTTTCATAATATAGCACTACACTCTACTTTTGTGCTGTGTACAGTATGGGGCACTGTTATGAATACACCTTCATATAACATCTCTTATGGGAAGAAAAATTACAGTATTGGCTTTCTCCCATGTTCTTCACTAATCATTAATCTACAGAAAAAGCAATGGACATAAGGAGGCATCGCACACAGGCAGCTAGAATGGGCTGTGTTAGAAACTGGCTACATTGCATTCAGCATTATAACCCCAACTTTTCTAGTAGTATTTTATTCTCAATTCAGTACTAGGGTATGTTCAGAGTCAGTGGCTAGAATCTGATTGTGTCAAACCACTCACGTAATGGAGCATAGCATGACCAGTTTGACATTTTCACCACTTGTGCACATCCAGAACCTCTTTGCACAAGTAGAAGTTGCATTTTCACAATGGCAACCATTGCATGTGCAACAGCAAACAGTGGTAATCTAGTGTAACTACACCACCATTCAGTAGCATCTCAGCCACTGTGGCTCCAGGCACAGATATGAAATTCCCAAAGGGTTACAGTGACAATGAGTATCTTTATTGTCCAATTAGAGTATGGCTGGGCAGAGAAATAAGGGTGCAGACAGATGATATATAAACAGTTGAGGTATGGCTATAAATGCTCCTAGGTCAGCCCTGAATGTTTGCCTGTTACTCTTGGTCTAGGATGCCTACACATTGGCTTGCTTCATCCTTTTTTCTCTACCTATCTGCTCTTAAGGTTTGTAATAACAACTTTTTTGCATTATAAGTCCCAGAATAGCCTGGCCAGCACAATGGCCATACTAGTTGGAATATACTTGACAAGTAGTCCAGAAAAGTAACTTTTTCAAATTCTGGGTTCTCTTTCCAGGCTGCCAGGCTCCAGCCTGACTGGTTGCCATTTGCTTGCTTACAGACTGACATTCATTTGGTTCTGCTTTGATGTTCCACTTGATTTTACTCCCAGGGGCCGTTTACACGATGAAAATGTCCTGGGAAGAATTCGTGTCTATCCCTGGCAGTTTACACGTACATCGGGTCGGGTACGTGATTTTCGGAAGGGGGGCCACCTTTTATCCCTCAACCTGCGGGACTTCCAGTCCCGCAGGTTGTGCCGGTTTTTAAAAAAGTCACTGGAGGATTCGGAAAATCGGAAATGTAAACAGCGTGGGACAAAAAGTCTCGGTACTGGGATGACCGGAAATGGTGACTGGGGGCGGGCTTAGAGCTCAGAGACCAGAAAAGGAGGGGTCAGTCACCCGTTCAACAGATCCAGCCTCACCAGCCGAAAACAAAGGCATCCCTTCCAGCTGCATGAAGGTTGATGTGTGTGTGTGTGCGCACGCGCGAATGTACTCAATCACCTTTTTAAATGGATTTCTACACTGCATGCTACAGAGAGATCGTGGTGGGCAGATCCTCCCTGGTTCTGAACAGAGAGATCGTGGTGGGCAGATCCTCCCTGGTTCTGAACAGAGAGATCGTGGTGGGCAGATCCTCCCTGGTTCTGAACAGAGAGATCGTGGTGGACGGGCACAGTAAAATATTCCAGCCTCTGAGCGAATGAACATCTCTTAACTTCCCCCTCTCTGTGTCTGTGTGTTTCAAAACAGCCTGTTTGTAGCTGGTTTGAAGCATGAACTCTGCAGCTAATCTGTGTTGTAAGGGTTAACATTTTACAGAGGCAAGGGGAATACGATGCCTCCCCTCCCCTCCCATCCCCCTCACTCGCTTGATTTCAAATGGAAAGCACTCTTTCGTTCCTGCGTCTGAGCAAAAGATCTTAGTCTGGATCTTTAAAAATGCTTTCTGCCTCTTCTGAAGGGGTTAAAATGTTCAAGAAGCAAAGGGGGAATAACAAACCTCTGCCCCCCTCTCTCCCCCACCACCCCAGCCAGCCAATAGCATCGCTCGTGGCACGGAACTCTAAGGGAAGTGCGTCACCCGAGGTTGTGAAAACACGAGTAATCACATCTTTGATTGACAGCCAAAAAAAAAATAAAAAAATTAAAACCTAAACAAAACCGGAACTATGGACGTGTAAATATCAGTCACGGGACCACACGGGATATCCATATCAGAGACATAAATCGTATAAACAGCGAGGGACGGATTCGTTATCACTTTGTCCCGGTAGGTAACGCGACAATTTCTGTCGTGTGACTGGCACCCCAGTCTTTCCAGGACCCATATTACCCATGTACTCCAGCATCAGAGCTTGGAAACAAGTACAGGACTTTTTTTTTTAAACAACTGGTGTTGCAGGCTGGGGGATTCTGGCAATTGTAGTCGTAAAAGTAACTTTTCCAAGCTGTGTGAGATATCTTTGGCTCAATGTGGCCAAGAGGCCCCTCTCATTCTCCCTCCCCTCTTCTCTATACAAATGTTCTAGCAGTGGATCGTTGGGTTGGTGGGACTTCCCCACAAACCCGGGAGAGAGAAGGGGGAAAGATGTGGTGCTGATGTTACGTTTTTAGATATTAACAGTAGGACCAGTGACAGAGGAGGAAGATTAACTTCTTTGAGTAGAACCTAGCCTCCTGCAAAAATGCATTATGGCAAAGAGCTGAAGTTTGTCTCCATCGATAGCTCCTTCAGGGTATCAATAGCAATAGCAATAGCATTTATATTTCTATATTGCTTATCAGTGCAAAGCACTCCCTAAGCAGTTTACAGTGTGTTAGCTAAATTGCCCCCCAACAAGCTGGGTACTCATTTTACCAACCTGTGGAAGGATGGAAGGCTGAATCAACCTTGGAGTCCTATAGGATAAACTCACAATGTTGTGGCTACTGTACCACCATTTAACCACTGCACTACCAGGGCTCCTTACTATCACATACATACCACATGTAGATCTGTTGATTTATTTAATCTGATTTGTACTCCACCTTTTTTCAAAAAATGGGACTGAAGTCCCATTTGCTTTTCTTATGACCCTCTTAAATCTCATGTATTACAACAGAACAAGTGTAGGTAACATTTTATAAGGAAAATTCAGAACATAATTTCAGATCCCACACTGGTGAGCTCCTAATTTTAAAACCACCTGTTACTTAGCAGGCTTCTGTCAGTTAATACAGATTGAAAACAACTGTAAGATGAATTATGCTTTGCCCACTTAAAATGTACTTCTTCCATCATTTCCCAATACGACAAGGTTTTTATTGGTTTCTTCCTAGTAGCTGTTCAGAATTTGCTACATAAATTGATATCCTTTTCCAAAATGCATAGTTTTACTCATAGGACCATAGAATCAAAGAGTTGGAAGAGACCAGAAGGACCATCCAGCCCAACCCCCTGCCATGCAGAAATACACAATCAAATCATTCCTGACAGATAGCCATCCAGCCTCCGTTTAAAAACTTCCAAAGAAAGAGACTCCACCACACTCCGAGGCAGTGAATTCCACTTCTGAACAGCTCTTACTATCAGGAAGTTCTTCCTAATGTTTAGGTGGAATCTAAACATATTTTTTTTTCTCCTTTGTAGCTTCGTGTGTTTCTTTTTCCCAAACAAGGTTTTGGAATGAAGAAATATACATGTAAATAGGGGGTTGTTTTGTAGAGAAAAATCCATCACTGTCTACATATGAATACGATGTGTATGTGTATTTTAAAATCCTGTATAACAGGAAATCATAAAATCATATTAGGAATGGAAATAGTGGAAAGTACTGTGGTTTATATTTACAAGAAAAATACATGTTTAAAAATGGGTTGGAGTAGGGAATGAGCAGAGGTTTGGAGCTAAAGAAGAGGAATAATTGGAATAAAAAGGAGCAGGCATTTTTTAAAAAAAATATATATTGTTATGTATACATTTTAAAGGAATATTTAAAATAAGAATGAAGCAGCTGGGAAAGGTTAAATGGGATGAAGTTGGAGACATCTAAAGTGCACACAAGATATTTCAAAACATTTAACAGAGTGACTGGGTGGGTTATTAACAGATGTTAATGATTTCTCAGTGGTATAAAACATTAAGTCACAATCAGGATAGACTGTGGTCATGCCTAGTTTCTTACCCAGGGACAAAAATTCAGGGTTAGACCACTGTCATGCCTGATTTCTAACCAGCGACAGAACATGTCTGAATTAAGTAACCAAGGAACCACTTTGTTTTAAAGATAATACAAAGGCCCCTATATTTAACATTTTTCCATGCATCTAAACTTAATGTGAGATAATTTATGGGTACAGCCTCTGTTTAACATATCTGTGAAGAGGAGGCATGGTCTACCTCTTTACAGTGTGTGTGTGCGCGCGTGTGTGTGTTTCAATTCACTGGCTATTAGAAATTGCTCATACAAAAGAGAGCCGCAAATGCTTGGAAGTGCTGTGTAACTGTAGCACTGCCAATACTTCTCATAAAAGTTGGCCATTAATGCCATATTTAAATAAGGCCCTAAAAATAACTGTATTAAGCTAATGGTTGCCAAATCAATCCTGTAAATAAATAAAAAGTCAGATAATATCTTGCTTTATGAGCTTTCTGCGTGTTTTTGCTAGCAGATGTAGCGCTGTGTATTCTAGGCCTAGAGGGGCTTTTGAGAAACAAGAATCCTCACAGTGAGCCGCTTACGAGTAAAAAATACCATCTTCAGTGTGCTTTTGGCAAGAGCAAGTTCCATTTTTATTATTCATTTCTCCAGAGGATGCAAAAATATTTCTGAAGAAGCAGTAACAATGTTTTAACCCTCTATAATTAGAAAGAGGCGGCTAGTGAAAGTATAAACGATATAAGCTCTGCTTTATAGGCAGAGCAGTGTGATGCCAGAACTATTTTTAATTACCCCGTTTAACATGCCTCATTATGAAAACTTACCTGTGGATATACTACTATAGCTATAATAATAAAAAGTTGCAGTAATAAAAAATAACTAGAGGTCTACAACTGCTTCTTTCAGGAGGTAACTGCCTACATACAATGTCATCCCTGGAACTTGGAAAATACCCTGTTTTTATACTAAAGGTCCCAAATTCCTTCATCCAGCATATTTAATGGGTAGGACCCAACCTTAAAGTACATACATCTGGGCTAATGGAAAGAGATCTACCCACCATTTCCTACCCCCTGAGGGTGGTGGCTCCAGTGTCAGTGCAGCTGTGAATCCACTCCAGGTTTTAGTACAAATTTTAAAGGAGCTATCCAAGTTGCTAAAACTATGTTAGGAATAGGGTTCAACATCTTGGATAGCTCCTTTGAACTTTGGAATAAAACCCAGAATGGATTTGTCACCAGACTGACACTGGAGCCATTAGCCTCTACTACTGCCTACTCATGGCAGTTTCTCTAGCTCCCCCAAAACACAACAAAATACGAGGTTAAAGGGACCCTGCTGAGTGGGGTCAGTGCTGATGCTGAGAAGACGGAATCCCCCAAAACCAGGTAAGTGTACTTTCCATCAACAGAAGGCAGGTCCTGGATCCAGCCCATTAAATGGGGGCACCAAGCTTCCTGAGACAGTCAGAAGTCCAGGATGTGATCAAGTTGCCATTTGTCCTGACAGTGTTCATAGAACAAAAGCCGAGCGAACATCATATGGATTTCCATATAGATCTGTCATATAGACCGATATAGATGGCGTCACCAGAGGCAAACCAAATCAGTTGAAAGACTAGGTAGTGTGGATGTTGTGTTGGCCACAATACAAATTCCAGAATCCACATTCTGGTAATGCCTTTACTAGGCTGACCTAATAAAAGTATGACCTCAATACTGGTTTTAAAACCAGTTAAGAGTATGAGACAGTACTATCCAAACAATTATAGTCCTCCTTCTGAATGGGTAAACATTCCCTTTACCCTATAGACCAATGTTCAAAGAATTGTGAGAAGCACCATTTCCAAAATTGTTCACATACACACAAAGATCCATCTTTAACTCACCCTTGATAATTTTACATTTTAAACACTGAGATGTGCAAAGTAAAATCATGTTTCATTTCTTAGACCTGTATCCCATGTTAGTCTCAGCAAGAATTGACCCATTTACTGGATGGAATTTACAACAGTCTAGGTTGATCCCATCATCACTGATTCGATCTAACAATGCTATTTATGGCTTAGAGTATATTCCTGTATTCCACTCTTAGGACTTTTTCGGACGTCTTAAATGTAACGGAAGCAGCCTCGCCACATTGTGAGGCTGCTGCGCTGCAGGGCGTCCCTTTCACATGACGCCCATCCCTGCCGGTACTGTTGCGGTACCGCAGGGACATTTGAGTGTTATATGTCAGAAAATCGCCGAAATATAACACTCAAATGTCCCTGCGGTACCGCAACAGTACCGGCAGGGACGGGCGTCATGCGAAAGGGACGCCCTGCAGCGCAGCAGCCTCGTAACGTGGCGAGGCTGCTTCCGTTACATTTAAGATGTCCGGAAAAGTCCTTAGATGAACGGCTCTCTGCTGCTGACAACTTATTATCTCAAGAAATGACACTGCATTAAAGAAACACTGTACTTCCTTTATTGATGGAATCATATTAATTTGCAGTTTATTTTGTGTGTTTGTTACACATGCTTTAAAAGTGGTTTCCTATTTTTCCCCCTCCTCCCTATATGTGCAATGGACTGAACTTCATTGTACTCTGGGTGTGAATTTAATTGCACTTCTTGTTGCTTTTGCATTACATATATAAATATAATGTACACAAATATTGTATTGACATTTTAATATGCTGTCACTTTAAGATACGGCATGAAGTGTGAACAGAGTACAGGCACTTTAGACAGGTGGGTCTAATTGCTAGTTTGTTTCTTAGAAATTGCCGTCATGTAATGTTTGGTGAAACATGTATAGATCTAGGGAAGGTGTTTGGATGCTGAAACATGCTAACCAGGTTTTCTTTGCCTTCTGGTAAAAACAAATTGGACTGTGTAATTGATTTTTTTGTAAGTAAAGCTTTTATGTTTGCTTTGAGTTCAGACTCCATCTTTTTCTTGTTATATTTTGTCCCTTAGGACTGTTTGCTCCACGGGTATCTCGAAAAAGCAAGCTTGGTATAAATTCGTTTATCTCATCAAATAGCTGTGTTTCTATTACTTTCAGATTTTTGCAGACCCTGTTACTGCAAAAATAATGGTAGAATATGTGCAAGGTAATTTTATTTAAACACACACACACACACTTTCACCTGCTTGTTTCTGGGTTTAATTCCCAAAATCTTTTTTTCATGTGTGATGCTTAATAAACGGATTTGATGGGGAAATTTCTGCTGTTGTTAAACTTTCTTTTTATTGAACTATTTACTGAAAAACAAATATTAATATTTTCTGCTAAAATAATAAATAGGATCACTTCATGAGTTCTGTCTTCTATTTAACTGAAAGGCTGTTTTTAGTAACATTTATGGTATAATGGAACTGAATTTGGAAACACTTGTTTTATTGCAAAGAGACTAAGCATCAAATGTATTTCTTTACCTTCCTCAAAGGATATACATTTTTGTTGGATTTCAGCTTCTAATGAACTGCATAAAAATGGTTCAAATCAACTCATTAGTTAAGCTCTGGCATAAGTAAAGGAATCTGGAACAATATGAAAAAGGTTGCCACCAGCTGTGCTGGTTTTCTGTTCTGTACTTAAAAAGAAGCTAATAAAAATTTGTTCTACTTTTAATTTTTAAGCTTCTATAGTCTAGAAAGAAGATTTGATAAGCTGAAGCTCACACACAACTATGTGTCACTTGATCACCTCTTCTACTACTTATTAGCCAAAATGCAGAAACAACACGCTGAATTTGCAACAGTGTGGCTGGGCGTTCTTGCCTTGGTTGTGAGCTTTCAGGCAGACCTTGAATTTTATTCAGACAGCTCCTCTGTTATATATGTTATATACCTACAGTGGGCCCTCAGTATCCACTGAGGTTTGGCTTCAGGACCCCTTGTGGATACCAAAAGCCTTGGATGCTCAAGTCCCATTATAGACAATGGCAAAGTAAAATGGTATTCCTCATGTAAAATGGTGAACAGCAAGGTTTGCTTTTTGGAAAGGCTTCCTTGGAGAAATTGTGTTTCTGTACATGGAGCACTGGATTGTATCTTCAGAGAATTCTGTTTTACCAGATTATACATTGTGAAGTCGAAGGCTTTCACGGCTGGCATCCATAGGTTTTCCTTGGGTTTTTTCTGGGCTTGTGAGGCCATGTTCTGGAAGAGTTTATTTCTGACATTTCGCCTGCATCTGTGGCTGGCATCTTCAGAGAATGGTTGGGTAGGAGTGTGTTTATATACTGTGAGCCCCTGTTGGAGAGGATATGTAAATTTGTGAATTTGAATGGCTAGCTTCTGGGTGGAGATATGCAAGGAGGATTAGTGTCTATTTGGCTAATTGTTGGCTAATGGTCCATTGTCTGCTGGAAATCCCCCTGTCCCTGGGTGGAGTTCATTTGCATGGGTTGAGTTTTGATTTTAGTGTTTTTCAGGACTGGCAGCCAGATTTTGTTTACATTTAGGGTTTCTTCTTTCCTGTTGAAGTTGTCCAGGTGTTTGGGGATTTCCAGCAGACAATGGATCATTAGCCAAACAGACACTAATCCTCCTTGCATATCTCCACCCAGAAACTAGCCATTCAAATACACAAATTTACATATCCTCTCCAACAGGGGCTCACAGTATATAACCCCCCCGACTCCTACCCAACCATTCTCTGAGGATGCTAGCCACAGATGCAGGTGAAACATCAGAAATAAACACTTCCAGAACATGGCCTCACAAGCCCAGAAAAAAAACCAAGGAAAACCTATAGGTTATACATTGTTCTAAATCTTTCGATTATTTTTTTAAAAATCCCATGTTTTACCATGTTTAGGAAAATTTGGAAAAGTAAGTCTTGAAACAAACTGTCAGGTCTTACTGAAATTTGTTTTCAGATGTGAAATGGGTTTAGCTCACCTCAATTTAGGATTTAATCTTTTATAATTTAATATTATTTTAGGGGGTGGGTGGGCTAGGGTACTGTGTCTATGGAGTTTTATATTGTAAGCCGTCCCGATTGTGTTGCAGAGGGGCGGGATAGAAATAAATTATTATTATTATTATTATTATTATTATTATTATTCATAGCAGGTTAAGAGGGACCTCAGAGCTCATCCACATCCTGCCTAGTTTAAGATGGAAGATTTAGGTCCTTCAACTGAGGAATGAACTAGTCACTCTGGGCCTTAGTCTTAGAAGAATTGGTTGCTTAGAATCAGCAGATTTTGTCTGTCTTTCCTTACCATTACTATAAAACCCTAGAAAATGTCTTCCCATAGGCTTCCAATTTCACCCCCCAAAAAATTCCATTCCTGCTGGGCAGGAGCTTGGACTACATAGCGTTTGAATTCCCTTCCAACTCTATGATTCCTGACATGGCTTCCAAATTATGTTCCAAGAGCACGCTAGTGTGGTGTCATAATAGGATTCTGGGCATTATCCCCTTCACACTCTCATGTGTGTTTGTATCCTCTGGCTTTTCTTCGCAAACGAAGATTCAGGAAGGACTCATCCCGCGCCTTCTGCAAGCGCGCTGATGACTAAAAAGGCCAATCCGAGATAAACAAGTCCGGTTGCAAAAAGTGCAGCAGAAGGTCTCCTTGGGTGATGTTTTTGGGTTGTGATTCTTTCTGCGTTGTCGTTTCTCTTCAAGACTTGTTCGTCGTGAGTTCTCAAATAAGGCTGCAGCATTGTGGATAGTGCGTCTCCATGCCTCCCGATGTGAGGCCAGGGCGGACCACCGTTGGTGATCAATCTGGCCAAGCCTGAGATGTTGTTTCAGGGAGTCCTTGTATCGCTTTTTTGGAGCGCCCCTCCCACGCTGACCCGTGGCAAGTTCACCGTAGAGCATGCACATATGCGCGCGCGCGCACACACACACACACACACACACCAACCACAAGCTAGGACCCCAGCTTTACTCAGACTTCTACACTTGTTTTTGAGTACTTTTGGGGAGATAAGAGGGATGTATTTAAACTAATGGTTTCTATTTTTATCTTCAAAGTATAATACATATGGCTTGATGAGAACTTTGGGTCTGGTTCATGTAGGCCTATCATTCGATTTCCTGTTCCTTGATGAGACCAGATATCAGAAGCTTTGCATGAAGAAGGTCTAGCTTTGATTCTCAACATCTCCAGGAAGGGATAGGGGGAAAAATCCTGCTTGAAATCCTGCCGGAGCGAAGGCCAGTCCGAGTTGATGATACTGGATTAGGGGGACTGATAGGTAGCTTCCTATGTTCCTTTGCTGGTTTTATGCAAATCTATGAATCTTTGAAATTGAGATTCTCTAACTCTTGGCTAAGTCTATGGTATTTTCACACAGTTACCTGGAAAGAAATGTTTTCTGAGACCAATATTTAGTATTATTTATAAGGTTGGTTACCACTAGTATCACACTACACTGTTATAGTGCTATTATTCCACTTTAACTCCTGTGGCTTCCTCCTATGGATTTCTGGGGTTTGTAGTTGAGTGAGGCCTAATAGCTCTCTTCCTGAGGGTTCTAAATGCTCCTCCCTAAACTGGAAATCCCAGAATTCCACAGGAGGCAGCCATAGCAATTAAAGTGGAATAATAGCGCTGTAACAGTGTAGTGTGAACATCTCTAGATATTTGTGCTTGTTCATTGCAGGAAACTGAAGGGAGATGAACACTGAATGAACTTTTTATGACTTCCATTTACTAGCCAGTTCTAGCCTGGAGAAAATGCCACTTTAATTCTATCCAGTACTCTGTCTGATAGTGGACCTGTTTGTTCATAAGCTTAACTGAGTCTCACAATACGGATGCTCTTCCCTTTCTCCCTGAAGATTAGTGTTTGACTGTAGCTGGAGTATAAATCTGGGTGCATTTTAGCAGGTTATCAGTCTTGTTTTGATCAGTGTTAAGCTTGCCACTATTGAGGAAATAAAGGATAGTGGACTTTGTTGCTATGTGCCTTCACGTAGTTTCTTGCTTACAGCAGCCCCATTTGGGGGTGAAGGTGGGGTTCTTGGCAAGATTTTTGCCTCCCTCCAAGTATTTGCCTTCTTCTGAGGCTGAAGTCACCTAGTAGGTTTCCATGGATGAACAGGGTTTTTCTTCCAGAGTCCTAGTCCAACAATCAAGCCATTATACCACACTGGCTCTCATAGTGGACTGTGTGTGTGTATAGGCAACCTCTCCAACCTAGTACCTTCTAGATATATTGGATTGCAATGCCTATTAATCCTAGACAGTATAGCCATTGGTTTATGGAATTTGTACCGCAACACATCTAGAATACACCAGGCCAGGGAAGCTGATTTAGTGTGTTCTTCCACCTTCTCCTCCCCGTATAGATAGGACTTTCAGATTTACGAAAAAAAAGTTCAATTCCTGCATGGTATGGGGTTGGAATTGATGGCTCTTGCAGTCCTTTTCAGCTCTATGATTCCATGATTCCTGAGGTGGCTTCCAAATTATGTTTAAAGAACATAGCAGGTGGGAGGAGAGGCTGAATCTGATGCTCCTCTCTTTCTTTGAGAGAGGATATATATTATGCTAAGCAATATATTGTTGATTTATTGCAACAGTGAAAGGGCATCTTGACTGAACCCCAATAGATTGTAAGTATGGAGCCTTTTGTGCCTCTAGGCTAAGGAAAAGCAGGCATTTTTAAAAGGGAAAATGGCAACCCAAATCTTTGCTTAGCTGTGTGTTGATACTGTGCAAAAAGTAATCTTCACCAGCCTGATTTCTAAAATATGACAAGAACAAATAGGACAAGCATTTCCCAACAAAAAACACAATGGTACTTCCTTCTAGACAAGTGTGGCCAAACACTGCTTGAGGAGATGTTATGCAGAAAGGCTTGTGAAGCACCATGCTATTGAAAGGACTCTGGGGCTTGGTTATCCGAGGCAATAAAAGGTGAAGTGATGAGTACTAACATCAATTCGCAGCAGCTTTCATTTGTCTCCACAGTTTTTTTTTTCAAGATCACAGGGATACAAGGCCATAAGCCTTTGTTGTTCAAAGGGGCATGCCTACGAATCAGGATGATGAGTATACATGAATTACTCATGCTTTTATTGTCACTAGTTGTCACTCCTGGACAGTATTCGTATAAAGCAAATCCAAGGCATGGAAGTAAGACTTAAATAGACAGGAAAAAAGGTTGTTTTGTTACCTCAGCGCATGATTACTACGGCGAAAATCCAACATGGCAGTTCTGGGATTTTGCCTTGCTAGCAAGCTCTGCCCCCTGTGCATGTCCAACCAATCAGCTTTCCATTTAGGATCTTATCAGAAATACACAGCAAAACGAATTGTTTGTCCTAAGAAACGGGAATGCGCACTCTCCTTTGGAGACTTTTCCCATGGAGTATTTGGAGTTTTTGCCCCCCTGCTTCCAAATACAGCGGAATGATGCAGGATCCCATTGGGAGGAAAGGTATTCTCCTCGAATTCTATGAGGAGTATTTTTGCCATATAGACAAGTACAGGGTTTTTGTATTCAACCTCAAAACAAAGCTATCCCTTTTGTTGGGAGTTCTAAGTGCAAACAGGCAGACACTTCCATCAGACCACTTTAAAAACATATAAGCTAAATCACCAAATAGCGGTCCTTGTCAAGTTGTAAATAACAACATGCAACTGAATACTCACTCTGAGTACATATATCTCATTCTTTATGCTAAATTTTGAAATTCTGATGAATGGCTTGACAACTGATGGAATAAATAACTGAAAAGGAAGGGTGTCAACATCTTCTTATGAAGGTGGGGTAAGGGAGAAATGAGCCTGTAGCTCAACCTTTGTAGGTTAGACCCTTTTTGTGCTAAAGTGTCAATACCTAACTATAACATACACCTATGATTTGGCAAAAGTGAACCATTCCTGCATATTTTCCTGTTGTTCCTGTTCTTCTATGATATACATGTGCATGGCAAGGGGAGCTCATGCATATGTGTTGTAAAGAAGTCAGGAGGTAACACATGCAGGTGTGTGGCAGATTTGTTGTGCTGTTTGTGTACATTCATAAGTGATTGCAGAAACAAACCAAATAACTGTCAGTTTTAACAATTATTTAATAAAATAAGTAAATTCCTAAGCAAACCCATAAAGAAACTTCCAAAATGAGCAAATACTTTGGTGACCAAAGTATGATGACTTAACTTATTTTACAGTACGTTGTATATGTTGAACCTGGAGTAAAACTTGCATTTAACATCATTTTGTGTGTGTGTGTGTGCGCGCGTGCATAAACTATGTAAAAAAAAATCCTCATTCTCAATTGACATTCTCTGAATCTCCTTGAATTTTCTTCTTCTCTTTGTCTCATGGCAGCTTTTGACATTATTTGCTTTCTTCCTGTACAGAAATTTATGCAGATTTTTAATGCATTTTTCTAATTCTCATATATGCACAATTTACCTTCATGTTTTTAATTTTTATCTGTTAACTAAAATATGTTTGTGTGTATTTTTTTAAAATTATGTGTATTTTACCTGTGCACATTTTAAGTATGACAAATGTGCAAGTGCTCTAGCCGAAGTGTGCATTTTCTCACAGTTTATCTCATAAAGCGTATTTCTCAGGGGATTTATTTCATTAGTTGGACAGTACATCACAATCTCTGAAAGCTGAAGATAAACACTGGGCTGCAGTAAAGCAGCATATTAAGGTGTTTTGGCATCTTAGGATAATTGTTGTTGTACTTTATCTTTCCAGCCAGGAAAAAAAAAAACCAACTAAGAAATATGCAACAGTTCTGTGGTCATCTAACAGAGCTATTGCTGTACACCATAATCATCAAAAGGGCAAGTGAGTTAACCCAGTGCTATGTCTTCTGTTCAAAACCATCCTGGTAATTGTCCAACGCTAGCATATGGTCTTTTGACCAGGAATGTATGGGCAGTGTCTCTGTTTGCTAGTCCACTTGTTTCCATCATTTTTATTTTGACCCACCTCAACATTAGGAGGAACTTTTTTACAGTAAGAGCTGTTCGGCAGTGGAACACACTCCCTCGGAGCGTGGTGGGGTCTCCTTCCTTGGAGGTCTTTAAACAGAGGCTGGATTGCCATCTGTCAGGGATGCTTTGATCGTGATTTACTGCGTGGCAGGGGGTTGGACTGGATGGCCCTCGTGGTCTCTTCCAACTCTACAATTCTATGATTCTATGATTCTATGATTCTAACTATTTCAGAGAAGAAGAAACTCCCCTAAAAGGGATCCCTGCTCTTCCTCTATGCCCTATATGTTTAGCTGACTTTTTTTCAAATTAAAGGCCATCCTTAAAAAAAAAAATCCTATCTCATTTTCCTTTCTGAGTACACTTAAGGGATTAAAACTAAAATTGAATGTTAAACTGTCTACTTGTCATTCAGAAATATGATGATGATGATGATGCTCATGCTGATGCTGATGATATGGTGTATGAACATTTTTGGCCCTGAAAAAAGTCCTCAACAGGCAGCTAATAAAATAAAACAAACACAGTAGCACCTAATAAAATGTGAAATATTAAATAACTTCTATACCTACATGTTTGAAAAGTGCCCTGGTTATTGGTGAACAGATAAAAAGCACTGCAGGGAAAGAAACTATTTCTTGATTGTTCCTCCTTTAATTCCATGATTCAGATAGCCATAACTTGTTAAATGCTGGTATTCAGGGATGTTTCTGCAAGTTAAGAAGGCATAACTTTCCAGCCCAGGTTCTGAAATGATGTTGCAGCTTTTCATTAACCTAAAAACCTCCTATTTACATGGTTCACAGCCTGGTCTCAGCTCACTTGGAGGTAACAAAGGGTGTCGGGGACAAGAGTACAGCAGGGGGTTTGCTCCTCCAGGGCTACCATCTGACTTTCATCAGGTCAACTGTTTTAACTCCTGCCTCATTAGGCAAAATAAAATGGAGATTATGGTGTGTAGAAGGATCAGATTACCTGGAGCTGCCTTTGCCTTCTGACATTTGCCCATTGACTCTGTATTTGGACAAGCCTTTGCTCCCTGTGTTTTCCATTCAGCATGGCAGCAGGCTTTAAATTATGCTGAAGACAAGATCATTTGTAATGTATCACCTTTGACATTTCAGAGGTTGGTATGAAGACTCTCCTAACAGGGAAAGACACATCAGTCTCAAAGGTAGTTTACCTACTAAAGAGATGTCATTGTCTGGCATTTCTTTAATACTGATAGAAGTAGTACTTCATATCAAGTGAAGACTGACTCTTCACTTTCAAAGATGGCTGTAAATTATCATTTTAAAAATAATACTAAAAATTGGTCTAAAGGGATTTATTATTGGCCTGATACTGAACACAGTGGCACTGTTTCAGAGAAAGTCTTTGTTAACAAGGTTTTTGTGGCTATGTTTTGATTGCTTTCATTTGGTGCCATTATAAACGGTTGCCCTATTAAGTTCAATGTCATAATCTAGGTCATAAAGTGTATGGCTTAAGAGCAAGAATCCTGATGGCATATTTGCAGAAATGGTGCAAGATAATTCACAAACTGAGGGCTATTAAGTAGGACAAGATTGGTTTCATATCAGTCAAACCTAGAGACAAAACTGATTGGGAAATATATCTGTAAATCCATAACAGGAGAGAACATGTAGGCTAGATATAGTGTAGTTATAGCAGTCAAAGGGAAACTGAGTGATGATCCAAACATGGGCAAAGATGGAGGACGCAATCATGCCTGAAACTTAATGAAAATCTGGAATACAGAAATGAGAAAAATAGATAAAGTATGACAGGAATAAAATGGTGGTAAAAGGCATGGTGTTGTGGCAAAGGAAGGATTTCAGGTAATTCTTACAGACAATCTATCCTTACTACTGAACTATTCTGATGCAAACTGAACATATAAGCAGAGTTACAGGTAAGTAGAAAATCCTACATAGTCATACCATATTCTACTTCAGTAGATGAAACTTTTCAAAATGAGGATATTGGTAAAAAGGAAGTTGAAAAAGAAAGCCAAGAAGGTAAAAAAAACTCTCCATTAGAATGTGTGTGTGTGGCTTCAAGTTGCCTGTTGACATATGGTGACTCTGTGAATTTCATAGGGTTTTCTTAGGCAAGGAATACTCAGAGGTGGTTTTGCCAGTTCCTTCCTCTGAATTATACCCTACAGCACCTGGTATTCATTGGCAGTCTCCCATATCAGTACTAACCAGGCCTGACCCTGCTTAGCTTCCAACATTAGACAGGATTTGGTGTCTTTAGGTATTTAGGCCCTCCATTAGAATGCTTGAGGATTATTTAAAACCACAGTAATAGAACCTTAACTAGAATGTGTGCCAGAAATCCAACATGGTTAATGACTTGTGTTTGTACACTTGGAAAACAAGGCTTTTTCCAGAAATGAAAATCTTGCCCAAGGCAAGAACAAAAGAAGGAAGACCACAATAAGAAATGTAAGCACACAAATGCAAGCAGATGAGTATAAGATAAGAGATGAGGAAAACAATGACTCTGAGAAACAGATCATTTCTAACATTTAGACTAATAATTATTTCTGATTTATTTAATACTTTAATTATATCAGTAGGAGGAAACTATTGTGAGAGGCAGTTGCATGGTAAAGTACTAAAAAAATACTAAAGTTGAATAAGGAAATTGCAGAGAAGTTGAATGAATTATTTGTATATATCTTTACAGCAAAAGATGCCTGAACTGACATTTTCAGGAAGGGAATATGAAGAACTGGACAAATGGTGATGACAAGAGATGATGTTTTAGATCTTACTAGGAATGTGAAGAATACTCAATAAACTTCTTGTTCTTGTCGATTCAGGCTGTTGCAACAAAACAGATGCCTCAATGAGCAATATTCAAGCTCCGAGAGACGCCTTGCTTCCAGAGTGAAAGCAAGAGAAGGAGTGCTTATTTTTCTATTCAGGGTCAGCAGTTTGCACAATTTGTGTGGAATCTGTCTCCTCAAAACTAGTGCCTTTCCACACTGAGAAGCACAGAACCCGCAAATGGAGCAAGTAGAGAACAGCCACATGACATGCCAGGAAAATGGCCAACTGCTATGAGATTTTCCATATTTCACTGCCACTCCGCTACTGCTACTGCCCAGTAGTTGTTTGGCACATTTAGTCTGGCTCCTCATCAAAAGCCTGCCTGACATGGGAGACCCTACCAGCAGCACTACTGCCATCAGCATAGTCTCTTGCCTCAGGAGCACACAGTCTCACCACCATGGAAAAGTAGTGCCATTGGTGGGCTGATAAAGATAGCACTTCACATTTTGTTGGCAGGTAATTGGTAGGATACCACTAACTTATACTTGCAAACAGTTATGAATCAATGAATTTCTTTATTGTGGTCACAGACCAGTACATGCAACCAATTAAGATGGAATTACTGTGTTCACAGCCTCCCTCTAGCTCAGGGGTGGGCAAATTCCTACTGACAAGGAGGGCATAAAAGGCCCCCAAACCTCCCAGGACTGCACCATTTCTGCTGCCATGAAGACTGACAACACACTTAAGATTTCTACAGCTGACTGCAGCAGCTCTCCAGGGTGCTGGAGAACACCAGTTGTAATGAGTTGGGCCTTTGTCACCAGGCAGATGGCATCATGGCCAATGTTAACAGCTGTCCAGTAGCATCGAGAAGATTAGTTTGTATTGGTGACTTTTGTTAGATACTTTTTTGTGGTACCTTGGTAGTTTGCAGCTGGGAAAAGACATGAAGGCTGAGAACAGACTGGAAGAATGAATTTTCCTGTGTTGTTAACCTGCCTACACAGTTCTCATAGCTATGTGGGGGTGAAGGAGGTGGATTACACTTGCACACTTTGATTTTCTTTGTTTGCTTCTATATTATATAACCCTCTGGAGTCCATTTTCCATCGGCCTTGGCCAGAAGAGTGCACTTTAGTCCAGGGCACCCATAGACAGCTATGGTGAATGGACTGCCAGCCAGAGCCCAGGGATAGTCTGGGCAGAATTACTCAGTTGTTTAGGGACCCAGTTCTACTATTTGGTGTGAGTGGGTGTTAGACCCTATCTGTGAAAGGCTGGGATACTTCTCTAGTTTATATTACCACCAATAAAGCTTATCTTATAGCAGTAACGTTTGTCAGTGTTTGGCACTAAATGAAGTCTTGGGAAGGCTTGAAACTACACACAGTCCCAGAAAAGAACACCAGTGTTTTCCTTCACTGTAATGCTTCATACACTTTTTCCATAGATCATCTGCTTGCCTTCCAGCAGGTGAAAGAAGTAAGTTTTATTTCATACTCTTAACAAGATTTTATGGTACACTTCTTTCTTTCTTTATTTATTTTCAATTTTATTTTGAAACTAACAGAAATAAAACCGTACAAATTAATACGGTTGTCCCTCCGTATCCATGGATTTGGTATCCACGGATTTAAGTATTCATGGCTTGAAAATATTCTTTATAAAATAATAATCCAAAAAGCAAACCTTGAGTTTACTGTCTTATATAAGGGACACCATTTTGCTATGCCATTGCATATAATGGGACTTGAGTATGCACGGATTTTGGTATCCACAGGGGGTCCTGGAACCAAACCCCAGCGAATATAAAGGGGCAACTGTACATACAATACAATAAACACACCACATTGATTATTCTTAACATAATAATATAAAACAAATATTTATATAAGTGATTCCCTCCACCATGAGACCTCTATTTGAATTCATGCTTCTTTCCAAAATTGCATTGTCTCCAATGCTGGTTTGTTGCCTCTCCTCTTTATTAATGCACATTCTAGAAACTTGCTCCAAATACTGTATCTCCTAAATCTTTCTTAATAACCATTCCATTTTTTCTTTGATACTGCATGTTACTTTCTCATTAATTGCTAAATACCGTACCTCACTTTACCATTCCTCTATCTGATAGTTGCCTTGTCTATTCTACCTCCTTACTACTATTAATCTTGCTGCTGTCAACAAGTTTGTAAGTAAATCCTTAGTACCATAGCTTGAGATTCTTGTATTTTATCATAAATTGACAACAATGCTATTTCAGGGTTTAAATGTATATTTAACCCTGTTATCTCATTTATCTCCTTCATTACCATTTGCCAGTATCTCCAGGGGCTTCTCAGGAGGCTCCTCGCTGCCTTGGGAAGGGGGGGTGGGAACCAGCTGGCACGCTCGCGCTACACCCCACTCCCTTCCCAAGGCAGCCAGGGGCTTCTCAAGAAGCTCCTCGCTGCCTTGGGAAGGGACTGGGGTGGAAAACCGCTCGCCGGCAGGCTCATTTCTTATTCACGGTTTTTTCACATTTGCGGGGGTTGTCTGCCCCTAACCCCCGCGAATGTGAAGGGATGACTGTATTACCTTTTATGATAGCATTCTCTTGTTTAGCTTATAAAATTAATTCTTCAGATTTTGTATATTCCCTACAACTGTCCCCTTTTAACTATTTCTTTGCCCATTGCTCTAGTTGTGTGAGCTTAAACCAGGTTGGTTCTTGCTCTTTTAATGCCTTTTTAAATAGATTCTTATTTTTCCTATTTTCCATCCAGTCCTTTAATCTTAATATTTTTTTTTCCCTTCCAGTTTAGCTTCCACTTCATTCCTTAAATTAGCTGGGAAACTATTTTCCCAGCAGTGTCACTAGGGTCAATGGGGATATTCCTGGAACACATTGATGGTGCACTTCTGACAATGGCTGTACCATGAGTCTAGATGCTGGTCACAGTTATCAAGGGCACGAGGAGCTCTGAGACAGTGGGGTTGCTGACAACAGGATATTTGCTCCTCACTCTTGTTCAGTCTAAACACCGTCTCCTTTGTGTCTCTCAAACATTGAAATGGAATGTGAGTACCTTAAGAAACAAATATTGCAAACTAATACAAGGAAAGTCTGGTGAAATCAACCATTGTTTTCTACCATTTCACATTCGGGCTATATCTTGACTCTTAGATATCTCTCTCTCTCTCTCTGGCTTTTCTTCGCAAACGAAGATTCAAGAAGAACTCATCCCACACTTTCTGCAAGTGCACTGATGACTGAAAAGGCCAATCTGAGATAAATATGTCCTGTTGCAGAAAGCACAGCAGAAGGTCTCCTTGGGTAATGTCCAGGTTGTGATTCTTTCTGCATTGTCATTTCTCTTCAAGAATTGTTCAGCGTGAGTTCTCAAATAAGGCTGCAGCATTGTAGATAGTGCATCTCCATGCCTCCCAATGTGAGGCCATGGTGGACCATTGTTGGTGATCAATTTGGCTGAGCCTGAGATGTTGTTTCAGGGAGTCCTTGCATCGCTTTTTTTGAGTGCCCCTCTTACGCTGACCCATGGCGAGTTCACCGTAGAGTACTATTTTTGGGAGGTGATGGCCCTCCATCCTGGAAACGTGCCCTGCCCAGCGCAGCTGTGTTCTCAATATCATGGCCTCAATGCTGGTGATGCCTGCTTGCTCAAGGACAGCAACATTCATCACATAGTCAATCCAGTGTATATTTAGGATTGTGCGTATACAGCGCTGATGAAAGCGTTCGAGGAGTTGTAAGTGTTGGTGATGTATAAGAGATATATACAGGATGGCAAAAGTGCATTATTCATGAAATGTATTCTATACTTCTGTATTAGGGGTTATACTATTCATGCTTTCCAACTTTCCAGCTAATATACAGTATATCAATTTAGTTAATTTAATTAATTAATTTGTTAATACAATGTAGGATTTTCCTCCAGAATTTGGAGTTATACATCCAAATTTGGAAATGATGTACAGTATATAAGATAGATAGATAGATTAGATATAATACTGCATGTTTAACAATTAGGACATTTTCTAAATTTAGTGTGGATAATAATAGGTGCATTAGTATATAACCTCCCTGTATGTCTAGTCGATAATTGCTGTAATTACCTTTTTGCTATCACCAGAGTTCAAAATAACCTCTGTGGAAATGAATGGCTGAAGCAGAGCATAGGGCACATGGACACACACACACACACTAACTATCCTTCTGGGATCCCGAACAAATTTGTCTGAAGTGGTTATTGATGCTGTAAAGATCATGTTTGTAGATATACATGTGTACAAAATGAAATCCAATTGCCATTCATAACCAGACAAGACTTATTTAATCAATTGTTGAATTATTTAACACTTTTGTAAATTTCATTGATTCACTGGGGAGATTTTCAGACACGGAAAAATCGTCCCTTGCCGCGCGAGCAGCCTCCCGAAACTGCTGCGCGGCAAGGGTATTTTTCGGACGACGCTGTGCCTCTTGCGAAGCCGTCCGTGTCACTTCCGTGAAGCTTGGGACGGCTCCGCGCCATATTTCAAGCACGGGCAGCCTCCGTGATTGAAATATGACGCGGAGCCGTCCCAAGCTTCACGGAAGTGACACGGACGGCTTCGCAAGAGGCACAGCGTCGTCCGAAAAATACCCTTGCCGCGCAGCAGTTTCGGGAGGCTGCTCGCGCGGCAAGGGACGATTTTTCCGTGTCTGAAAATCTCCTGGGTCTGCTCTAGGTGGGACTAGGAAATGGATTTTAGTCATATTGCCTCACTCTGCCTCTCACCCTGGTTCTGACAATGTGGGTTACGTGATCTTGAGCTCATAGAAAAAAGATGCCATGTAAATGTAATAGGAATAAATAATGATAGTGCTATCCCTCCTGCGTCATTGCATGTGGACTGGATAGTCTCCTATTTTATGAAATTTGCTCAAATGATAAAAAAAAAGTTTAGGTTATACTTTGAAAGTATTCTTGGGGTAGGCTTTAAGAACAGAATGTCTTGGTTAATTTAACACAGCTATGATTCTTTATGTTCTCAAGCATATGTGCCACTTCAGCAATATAGGAGGCCTAGTCCTTCCAGCCAAATTGTAAAGGTATTTGTATGTTTCAGATATCTTATCTCATGTCTTATTGATTCCCGGTCAATCCTAGGTTTATGTTGTCCTCAAACAAGGAGAGAGGAATAGCAAGTAATTTGTTAATGTCATGTAGGATGAACTTGGTTAGAAAGGGAAGTGTACATGCTTTATAATAACACAAGTGTTTCCTTGCTAATCCCTTGGCAGGTTCATTATCTGTAGAGCCTCAGGCAACAGTTGGCCTATCGTGAGAGAGAAATTTAACCCACAGCATGAAATTAATCCTCAAAGACTTGTGTCTGCCCATTCTAGAAATAATAACTCTGAAGAGATTTTAGAATTCCCTTCAAACTTTATGTAAAGGTGTTAAACTGGTAGCTAAGTTCTGTGGCACATGCCACTCGAATGCTATACATTTAGTAAAGGCATCTTAAGGAACAAATTAGTGAATCCATAAATGTAAGCCAGTACGTTACAGACATTGTATGTAGTTTTCTATTCTGGAAGGTGCTGCTTTGATATAATAAGCAAACACAGTAAAAAATGTATGTTTAGTATTTTCCTTTACATTTTTCATAACATTCACAAATTAAGAAAAAAGATAGGAATGCACTGCCTAGGTGAGGTTGTGATTATATTGTTATATACATTTCGCAAATAAGAGTGGTATTGTTTTTTGTTTTTTATCAGAAGCTGATGGATTCACTTGCTATAGTATATTTTCATTTTCACAATTTAAGGAATATATCAGTAATGCTTCCTTGTTAATCTTTTTGGTAAATACTTAATCACGTTTTGCATGAGAGGCATCGTTTCCTTGCTGTGCATGTAAGTTGAATGGTTGATCTCTCTACTTGTGTAACCTGCCAAGTGTACTGCATGAAGCAGACAGTTTGCATGCAATGATCAATGTGTCCTTCACTATTTAGTACAGCCTCTGTATTAGCACCAGTTGAGAACTGTTGACAGCAGGATTCGAGCTGGCTTTATTTTTTAATGAGATCAGGGATGGAAACATTTGACCTAATAATAGCTGACCAGTTATTCATAAAAAGCAGGGGCAATAAAGGCAGGGTTTAGAATTAGCCTTTCTAAACCGCTGTTTCCATCTGCTTAGAATAATAACTGAATATTTCTCTCCAGTTCATGTGAAAAAGAAAGCCTTTTCTCATGAACGCAGGGTGTCTTCATTTATTAGACCTACACATTTCAGTTTTTGTTAATGAAATTTGTAGACATTTTATTTTAGAAACATGATGTCATTTGGGCCTAGTTGCCCACGTAGAAATATTTTTATACCAGTCACTAAACATCACTGATGGAGAAGCCAGTATATTATATCAACACTACTAAATACGTTTTTATAAACTTGTTCTGATAAAGGTAATTCTGTGAACAATGGGGGGGGGAAACATAATGGGGCATAAGGAGTTAGGGTTTATAAAGAGATCCATGTAACTGAAAAAAGAAATAATGTGGCTTCAGTACTAACGTTATTGCTCATAGAAGAAAACAGAGGAATTATAAGGCACAGATGAACAGGATGAATGTTCACTGAAGAAGAATTTTAAGAGACTGAAAAGGCTTTTCACTGTAGAGAGAGGAGGAAACTGTCCCGAATTCCAGCTGATGGTTAAAATAACACTTTTTGAATTCCAAGGGCGAAAGAAGTATTAAAAGTTGTGAACAGTGTGCTAAGATGTTGCTTTGATCTAAAGATTTTCATGAGGTTGGAGACAGTTATTTAACTGGATTACTCCCCTTCCTCCAATAAGCTTTTTCCTTTTATTTTAAAGAAACAATGCTACAAAACAGGTAGTAAAAATCTGTTGCAAAGCATATGTCTCATAGATTACGACAGTGTCTGCAGTCCACAAACCTTTGGCTAGAATGCTTTTCTCTTTAACAACAACAAAATCATGTTGCTCTCTACCTTTAAAATTATCAGCACATTGAAAAATCTTGTTAAAGCTCAAAGAAATACCCTGTTTCCCTTTAGATTTAACAGCATTTCAGATGCTGGTGAAAATAAAAAAAAGGGGTGGTGGTGGGACCTCTCCTTTTAATCCTAAAGTCAGTAAGACATATTATGGAATATTGTGTTAACTCTTGCAAATCCCTCTCCGACTATAAAAGCAAATGAGATTGTCCCTGCTGTGTCAGTAAGGCCTGTGAACTTCAGAGCAATAGGATATTTATAAGAAAATTCCAGACATAGCAGTGGAGCCGTGATCCATATGACCCAAACTTTCCAGTCTTTGTCTATCCTCTTGTCTTTAAGGAAAAACAGAGGGGCATAAAATAAAAACTTGGACTAGCACAAATCATTGTTATGACTCCTTATAATGAATGATTTGCATATTGCTTTATAGACTTGCTAGGCTGAGCTTTTTGCTTTTTTTTTTCTTTCAAAAACCCTTTAAAAAGTTTTTCACTGTTTTATGCTAATTCTTAAGAAGCTCCTTCTTTCTCTTCAAAATAACAGTGCCCCTCCCTTTTTTGTCTGCATTACCCTGCCATTTCCAGGATATATTTTTTTCAGCTGGGAAGGTGTGTGGTGTGTCATAAAGGCGGAGGTTAGCACTGTTATTATCACTGTTCTTGTCAGGGGTCTGTTAGTGTTTCCATTCTGTTATGAAGTCCTGTTTTCAAAGGTTTATAACTTGGCCATAAAAAGCTAAAGCCAAATGTTGGTAGAATTCACAAATAATCCAGTGTCTGGATTAAGGGTGAGGGAGAGAAGATTTTTATTTCAAGAGATATTTTAAAAATTGGTGTAGGGGAAAAGGTTGTACAAAATCTACAGTTTTACAACTTGCACTTTGCAGGATTTCTTTGTATAAAATATTGTTTGCTTTACTTATTTATTTCAATTTTTTTAATGCAGTCCTTCTTGCACAATTATAACTGGATGCCTATTCTTGTATAGTTGTATTTGGCTAGTATATTGGTTCACTGGCCTAAATCCAATTGTTAGTCCCAACTAACTATTGGATTTAGATTTTAGGCTGCAATCTTACATTCGCCTATTTAGGTATAAGTCCCATTAGTGAGATATAATTCTAAGTAAAATTGTAAAGAATAGCTAACTTAGTGGTTTTAAAGGAATTATATTTATTTATTAAAAACTAGATGCCCATCATCTAGTCCATCAAAATTCTTTTTATCAGGTGTAGAGAGAACTAGAGCAAAATAATATGCACGCTTTCATGAGAATCATAGTTTGGAAAAATTACATATTTTTTAGATTACAACTTTCAATCCCCCAGTCAGCATGGTTTCTAGGAGTTGTAGTCCAGAAACCTAACTTCTTCAAGTTTTGTAGACCCCTGAATTCAGTGGGTTTTCCTTCCAAGTAATGAGGCATGGAATTGTTCTGCACATTATCATGAGTTTAAAATAAGAAAATGCCAAGAACTTACTCTCAAGTTGTTTTGGCCTTACCAAATAGCAGAAATAGAAAGTAAAGATCAGTTTGAACATGCTTCCTCACCGCCCTTGTACTTTTCTGAAGGGAAGTACTAAAAAGATCTCTCACATCTAGCTGATAATGAAAACCATGTATGTTTAATATTGGGGCACAGCTGGGTGGATCAGAATAGAACTTTAGCTATTAATTCTACATTTCCTAGCTTTAGTGAATTCTATTTCAAACTTTAATAGGGTTTTAATAGTGCTCTTTGTGGCTTGGCAATATATATCATAGCCAGACATATCAAACGAGGGTTATTGTTTTTTCAATGAAGTGCAGATCTGTTTTTCAAAATGCTGATGCAACCAACGACATAATCTGATATTTTATGCAGTTGATCTTAGCCAAAGACCAAGAAGTGATAACCTGATATTTTAAAGCAGATTTTAGCTGCACATTTTATCTAAAAGTAGAATGAATATAATCTTTGTTGTTCTGCTGCTGAATTGGAAACATGTATTTGAACTGTAGTGGAGCAATTTGCTATTTAGTTTGGGATGCTATTTTTTTTTTTAATTGCTTCTTTGCAGGGATGTGAAGAACATGTTCAGGTATTTGGACTCCTGCGCCACCATGGAGTTAATTTAATGGGTATGACTTTGCAGTCTGCGAATATTTTTTTTCTTCCCTCTTCATTAAAACATAATTTGGCAATGTAACAGTGTGTGGTGAGTTAATCTTACACACACTCCTTCCCCAGAATACTAGTGAAAACAGAAAAGGCACATTTTAACTTTACATGGCAAGAGTAATAAAATAAAACAACCTCAAACTGTTTGCTAGAAATCTACAGCGTAGCAGCCATTTCCTTGTGATACTAGCCAAAAAGAAACGTGCTGTGCTATAGGAGAAATCAACTTTTTATAAAACAATCATCTTGAAATATATTTATAGTTTGCTGATTGCTGTTGTTATTTGCTGTTGTTGCTTGCTGTCAAGTCAACTACCACTTATGGTGACATTATGAATGGGCAAGGAGAGGAGGGAGAGGCTTTTTTGTCAGAACATTTCAGAGAGGCACACATAAGGATTGATTCAGTGCAATTCTACAGATTTGATTGTCCTAACATGCAGGAGTGCGAATTTCCTCCACAGTTGTAAAAAAATGCAGGAAAAGTCCTGGAGGCTTCTGCCACAGATTTTCCCTGACTTTTGCTCCCCCTTCCTCCAAAAGGATGGAATGCTGCAGGATCCCATTTGGACACATGGGATTCCAGCAGATTCTAAGAGGGGTTTTATGTTGCTGCCCCTAAGTGCTCATCCAAACTGGCAACTGGTGCTGATTTGATCAGCTACATTTAATGTGACATTGGTCTGCTTCTTCCTGTTTCCATATCCATATACAGTTGTCCCTCCATATCCACAGATTTGGTATCCATGGACTTGAGTATTCACGGGTTTTGGTATCCACGGGGGGTTTCTGGAACCAAACCCCAGCGAATATGAAGAGGCAACTGTACTCTTTTTGTTAAGACAAATGAAATGCATGGTCTACTAGGCTTTGTTAATTATGCTGAATGAGGTCACACACACAGATAGAGTGTCTTCTGGGAATCCTGGGAATCCATTTCCCCAACATCTTTTCCTCTTCTGCCACCCACAGAGCCGTTTTGCAAAACAGTGGGAAAAGATAGACAGTCTCCTGCCCCATCTTCTGTTCCTCTTCCCTCTGCTTGTGCAGGAATGTATGCATGTATGTTAAAATGTGCATGTGAGAAATAAAGGGAAAGCAAAGGAGAAAGCTGACAAACTAGAAAGAATAGGTGTGTGTTTGTTTTTAAATCAACAACAGCATCTGAACAAAAATGCTCAGGAAAAGTGGGTGGAGCCTGAAATAACGTGGAATTATCAATGCATTAGCTGGATCTTTGAAACAAAAGGTATAATTACAGGAGTAAAAACCATGATCTCCGCATATATTTGACCAATCTGGTTGGGCTCTCAGTCTGTTTCATCAAAATGCCTGCATCAGATACACCATGATGTAGTGCCACTCCAAGGGAACATATGGCAGAAAAAATGGGTAGTTGTCAGAGTGTAAATGCATTTTTAATGAGGACAGATGGGAAGGAATACTGCTGTCACTAATACCACCCTGCACACACACAAACTTTCAAAAACGCCCTTTTCACCCCCTTTCCCTAGATATCAATTGAAAGTTTGCAGAGTGAGATTTTTATCTCAGCCTTAGTCCTGTGCACCCCATGACTCTCAATGACCTCAACCACAGTGTGATGTATCCAGTACTTCTATAGGTCAATTGCTTCACATGAATATGACTGAAAACTATTAACACTGATTTTCATAGTTAAAAATGTATGAGAAAGCAGTAGGGGCCGAGAGGATAAGCTGTGTAAAGGTAAAAAATAATAAAGGATCATTTTCCGACGGCCCAATCCTGCGCCATCCACACTCTATGCCAGATTGACTGAATGCTGTGCAATGTTCTCATTTTCTCATTAAAATAAAATGTTTGTATAACAGCACTCCAAACAGCTTGACTGACATACTTAATTTGGAATGAAACAGTGGTAATGTTCACTGAGGGGATGACTTAGTTCTGAAAAATGCTACTTGCAAATTAGAATATCAACAATATTTATGGCTAGAGCTGCACTGTGCTGTGACTCTTTTTGAAAGAGGTGTTAAAGTATTTGCGTGTCATGCACCAGTGAGACAGCTATAATTAGTTATTTTTGTTAACCATTAGTGTAATTACTGTGGCAGATCACTATGCAAGTGTTCCATGGAAAAGTTAAACTTGCTCCTGGGCAGGTTTAATTTATGTATCTGTGACTTTGCCAAGAACTCTAAGTGTCTTTTAATTATTTTCAAACAGTCCTTAATTCTGTCTTTGGAAAGCTACTGTATTTTTTATATACCTTACTTATGGAGTAATCTGGGGAGGGGGCAATCTATGATGAAGGAACCACAGCTTCCGACACCCTACTGGCTTTTGCTTCAGCCAGGATGAAAAGTGGACGATGTTTTATTTTTCCTTTCACTTTCCTTTCCTTTTTCTTTTAAACTTTACTCCGCTCATGTAATCCACTCTGAAGGAAAATTATTGCAATACTTTCAGGCTAGCATCATGGTGTTTCTCCCCACCCCACCAACCCTTGGCTATTTGCTGAAGAACAATCTCCCACAGTCTGTCCTGACACAGAAGCGTTGAAGTACTCCTCTGTTAACACACTGCAAGTGGCACATCTAGTCCGTAGGCCTTTCCCCAGGTGTAGTGGGGGATTCTCTCATGATATAAATTCCACTTAATAGTGGGCCTCCTCTCCTGTCATGGAGCAGCAGTTTATTCAATACTATGTCCAATAATACACCCAACTGGCCATTGGCCTGTTTTAAAATGGTGGCCTAAATATTAAGGAAAATCAAATGTGAAAATGATTTCATTATTTTTCTTAGATTTCATGCTGTTCAGTGCCACAGTGTTTTAATTGTAGCCAATACTCTTTTGTGAATGGTCATTGTTTACCTACAGTTACACTTTCATGCCGTTATCACACTCACAATTTCTGGTACTCACTACTAACATTTTTGTATCTGTACACCTGTGTGTATGTATCTACCAACTGAGGATAATATTCCATGCAACTGATAACACCTATGCCATAATAAAGGTGTTTAAGATGCTACATGATCACCTCATGGCCTGCCTGGGCCCTATACTGAGAAAAGGCAAGGTATAAATCCAATAAATAAAACAAAATAAAAGATCCCTAATTATTATTGCTGCAATAGACTAATACAGTAGCTCTGTTGCTGTTGTTGTGTGCCTTCAAATCATTTCCAAGTTATGGTGACCCAAAAGTGAACCTATCATGGGGTTTTCTGAGGTGGAGAGTGCATGACTTGCCCAAGTTCTAGTGTAACAATTCCTCTGAAAAGCCTAGCAAAAGCCACAGCTTGCCTTCTCTCTCTCTCTGACCTTGATAGTTTAAATTATCAATTTTGTTTTGTAAAAGCTGCACTTTTTCAAAATCTTTTTCAAATCCAGAATACAACTGATTAGGAAGAAACGTTCAGAAATTTCATTTGTCGACATTTCAAAGCCAATTGACCCAATCCACAAATCCTGGACAAACCACAGGTCAGAAAGTAGCTATGGATTTTGTACTTCCCGGTATTTTGGAATGCAATATATGCAACGTACTAGAAAGTATATTAATATGCATATTTTGAGATAAAATATATTTAGAAATATGTTCTTTAAGAAAAACTCTATCTAGAAGTGTGTTTCATCAAAAATATTTCCTCAAATATCTTTGTAAATACCACTTTTTTTGCAGAAAGGGGATGTATCAGATTTATGAACCAACATATGCGAAACTGACATGGATCAGAGAAAGACTAATCTGTCTATCATTTGTTCACCATTAGAAGTAGCATGATAAGCAGAAATTCAGCTGATCACACATCTTTTATTGAGGAAACTATCTTTATTGCATTTGTACATATTGATTGGTGTTTGGAAGCACAAGAGCCTGTCAACAACAAAGATGAAAGTCCTACAATAGTCCATTGTAGCTCTGGTGTAATTATATTGCATCAGTGAGCAATGTATCTGTTGTCTTTTGGGCACAACTTAAGGACATTTTAGAAAATGCTTAGCCTGATATTGATGCTTAAAATGTCAGCAGGGCAACTATCTAAGATATTGATAAGACATTAGGGAGCTAGGGAAAGTTGTTCCTACCCTGACACCGCCAGTCTTGTGGCTATATTAATAATTGGCAGTATTTAATAATTAGGTCAAATGAGGCCTTCCACGCAGTGTGGCCATTAAAACTGGAAAATTCCAACAAATTATAAGGACTAGGTTTCAGACTCAGTCAGGTATGCATTTAGAGAGGGGCCATCTAAATTCTAAAGAAATGTTAATTTGCAAGGCAACTGGGGGCACATACACCTTGCTAATCCTATCAGCCAAGTCTGGGAGATTCAAGCCTTTAAATAACCCTCATTCCCTCAAGTCTCCCAAATAAAGGAAGTTGCTTTCTTGCTTTTAGTTGCAAAGTATCTGCACATTAAGATGCTATTAACATATCCAGAATGCCTTTGTCTCACCTTGAGCAACTACAAGAAACATTGTCTTCCACTCTAAATCCCATCCCTGGAATGCAATTATTGACTATAAAACCAACTCCAAAATCCCACTCAAGTGCTCGTGGATCGACTTCCTGTGGATACTGCATCCGTCTGTGCAGCCGTCCCTGATCACGACCCCCACTCTGCTGGTTTCTTCTGCGACCTCATCTCTACAGGACAGGACAACCAATTCCCTTCTCTATTCCTCTATTCCAACATTTCCCACTTTATTCGCTAGTCTTGCCTGAATGCTTCATGCCTGAATGTGTGTGAATGTTGTTGTTATTGTTTTTCTCAAATAAAGATCAATTTATTATACTATCTACCTTAACATCTCCTCCTGATTACTGGTATACAAACGTCAAAAGATCCGCTATCTGTCACCCCCTCTTGCAGAGGCAAGCTGAGTACATTAATCCCCCAAATTAATGTTGATATTTTGAGGGTCTTCACAACCCCTGAGAGTATAGGGTAACAAAGTGAAGTAAAGGGCCTTTTCGGTAATCGCCCCCAAACTATGGAATGGCCTGCTGAACAAGATCCATCAGATGATGTGCTTGAGTAGCTTTAAAAAAGCACTAAAGACGGATCTCTTTCGGCAGGCCTTTCCTGATTAGATCCCGGCCTCAGGAGCTGTGTCTCCTGGCCTCTTTTAGTCTTGCTGGCTGTTAATTTTTCTATTTGTTTTTATATGTTATTTTAGTTTAGGCGGTTTTTAATTTTATATGAGTTTAATATCTTTTTATGGGGGAGGGTGGGGGTGGGTGGTGCTTAGAGATTTTAGCCAGCATTATTGTATTTTAATTATTGTAAGCTGCCCCGATTCTTTTTAACAGAGGGGCGGAGTAAAAATAAATTATTATTACTATTATTATTATGTTAATAATACTGTACCACAGTACATGCCTAGATACCAACCAAAACTGCAGTAGGTATATAGGCGCATTAGTTCAGAACAAACTTTTAGCAACTGCTGGTGCTGCATCCAGTAAGCTGAGTCCACAGATGAACAGAATCTCACAAGAGGCCACGTGGTCGGTCTGGTGCTCACTACTTTCCTTTAACATGAGTAGGAAGACAAAGGCATAAATATGTGTGGCTCCGCCATCATCTTATATTTAGCATCTTACAATGCATTAGGCAATCAGTAATTTACTTCATAAATGCAATTTCATTAAAAGTATACAATGGTGTGCATGAATGTGTGAACGTGCATTTCCATCCATGGTCTGCCTTGGTTACTGCTGAAATGATTACTATTCTAAAGTTTATGCTTAGCCAGCAGCAGCTTAATGTTAAATTGTCACTGCTCCATAGGAAATAGCCTCTCTCTGGCTTTTCTTCGCAAACAAAGATTCAGGAAGGACTCATCCCGTGCTTTCCGCAAGCGCGCTGATGACTAAAAAGGCCAATCTGAGATAAACAAGTCCGGTTGCAGAAAGCACAGCAGAAGGTCTCCTTGGGTGATGTTTTTGGGTTGTGATTCTTCCTGCGTTGTCGTTTCTCTTCAAGACTTGTTCGGTGTGAATTCTCAAATAAGACTGCAGCACTGTGGATAGTGCATCTCCATGCCTCCCGATGTGAGGCCAGGGCGGACCACCATTGGTGATCAATTTGGCCGAGCCTGAGATGTTGTTTCAGGGAGTCTTTGTATCGCTTTTTTGGAGCGCCCCTCTTACGCTGACCCGTGGTGAGTTCACCGTAGAGTAGTATTTTTGGGAGGCGATGGTCCTCCATCCTAGAAACGTGCCCTGCCCAGTGCAGCTGCGTTCTCAATATCATGGCCTCAATGCTGGTGATCCCTGCTTGCTCAAGGACAGCAACATTCGTCACATAGTCAGTCCAGTATATATTTAGGATTGCGCATAGACAGCGCTGATGAAAGCGCTCGAGGAGTCGTAGGTGGTGGTGATAGGTGACCCATGTTTCAGATCCATAAAGGAGGATAGACAGTACAATGGCTCTATCCACACTGATTTTTGTGCTTTGCCTTAGGTGTTTATTGCTCCAGACTCTTTTGTGAAGTCTTCCAAATGCACTATATGCCTTTGCTAATCTGTAATCAATCTCTTTGTCAATCTTGGCATCTGAGGAGATGATGCTTCCCAGGTAGGTGAACTGCTGAACGGACTTGAGCACAGATTTGCCGACGGCAATGTGGGGATGGTGGTGTTCATCCTGTGGTGCAGGCTGGTAAAGAACTTCTGTTTTCTTCAGGTTGACTTCCAGCCCAAACAGCTCTGCAGCTGTTGCAAAGCAGGATGTTAGGCGCTGCAAAGCTGCTTCTGTGTGGGCAACAAGGGCAGCATCATCAGCGAAAAGCAGCTCACGGACTAGATTAGAAATAGAAGCAGAGTGATAAAGGGACAACATTAAAAGTTCAGCCATTCTACAGGACCAGCATTCCCTATCATAGTGACCTCCAAGTGAGTTGGGCTATATAGAATCATAGAATTGGAAGAGACCACAAGGGCTATCCAACTGACCCCCTCCCATGCATGAATACACAATCAAAGCACTCCCAACAGATGGACATCCAGCCTCTGTTTAAAAACCTCCAAAGAAGGAGACTACACCATATTCTGAGGCAGTGCATTCCACTGCCGAACAGCTCTTACCATCAGGAAATTCTTCCTAATGTTTAGGTGGAATCTCTTTTCCTTTCATTTGAGTCCATTGCTTCGTGTCCTAGCCTCTAGAGCAGCAGAAAACAAGCTTGCTCCCTGTTCAATATAACATCCTTTCAAATATTTAAACACGGCTACTGTGTCACCTCTTAATCTTCTCTTCTCCAGGGTAAACATACCCAGCTCCTTAGGCCACTCCTCATAGTCATGGCCAGTTTAAGGAATTTTGGGGGCCCCTGCAATGCTTTATTTTGGGGCCCCCATATGTTTATCTCAGGTCAATATAACCTAACCTATTCACCATACAGGATGCTCAGATTACAGTAGGACCCCCGTATCCATGGATTCACTATCCATGAGACACAAAACAGCACACCTACCATAGAGTCTTCCTAGAAAATGTGTCCTCCCTAGCCGTTTTCCAGGCCCTCCAAGGCAACTCTATGGTATTTGAAACCAGAAGTCCCATTATTTTCAATGGCGTTCACTATTATTCATGGTTTTCAGAATCCACACACACCCCAAACCAATCCCCAGTGGATAAGAGGGGCCTACTGTATTAAATAATATACATATGAGGAACGGCTTAGGGAGCTGGGTATGCTTAGCCTGGAGAAGAGAAGGTGGAGAGGTGACGTGATAGCCATGTTTAAATATTTGAAGGGATGTCATACTGAGGAAGGAGCAAGCTTGTTTTCTGCTGCTCCAGAGACTAGGACATGGAGCTATGGGTTCAAACTACAGGAAAAGAGATTCCACCTGAATATTAGGAAGAACCTCCTGACAGTATGAGCTGTTCGGAAGTGGAATACACTGCCTGGGAGTGTGGTGGAGTCTCCTTCTTTGGCTTTTTTTAAACATAGGTTGGATGGCCATCTGCCAGGAATGCTTGGATTGTGTGTTCCTGGAGGGCAGAAACCGATCAGATGGGGTGGCTGTTGGGATCCCTTCCAGCCCTATGATTCTATGATTCTAGGCTGCATTCAGAGCCTGGGAAAGTTACTCTTGGATTATACCTCCCAGAATCCCCCTGCCAGCACCCTTCTCAAGGTGTGGTTGCATTGGTCCTTTTCCAGCATTCCCTAGCCCAGTGGTTCTTAACTTGGGGTCTGCAATGTCCTCACAGGGGGTCCACAAAGGCTTGAAGGCTGCTTGGCTCAACCTCCTCCCTGTAGTGGAGCAGCCACGTGACAGGAACCAAGGCAAAGGCTGGCTGGCTTGGCCTGCACATTGCCATTCAATCCACTCCAGCCACAAACTTGCAGGAAGCAGCAAGAGTGCCTCTGAGGGAAAGTTTAATGGATGGTGTAATTTTATTGTTGTTGTTAGCTATTATTATTTAAAAAAATATTATTAGCTATTATTATTAGGGTTTTGAATCTTGAGTTAAATCTTGGGGCAACAAAAGATATTTAAAGGGGGTCCCTGGTAAAAAAAAAAAAAGGTTAAAGAACCACTGCTCTAGGCCAATGTCTTTCACATAACACTAATGGGATACTGGTGTTTTAGTGACAACAATAAAACCATTGTTCCAAGTAATATTACTCCAAATTTTAATTTTATATTCTTCTGTTAAAAGAGCTAGAGTGTTGTAGAAGTTTAGCATTGCACTATGACTATGGAGACCAGAGTCTGAATCCTTACTCAGCCATGAATACCCACTGCCTGACCTTGGACAAGTCACACTCTCTCAGCCTCAAAGGAAGGCAAAGGCACACCCTCTTTGAACAAACCTTGCCTAGAAAACCCATGGTAGGTTCGCCTTAGTCAGAAATGACTTGAAGGCACATAGGCAAACACACAAATTTCTTTTGCAGGCTGAACTCAGTTGGTAGCAAGGGGAGGAAGCTGAAGAAGAACAAGGGGGAAAGGGAGGGGAGAGGAACCAGGACATGTTAAGAGCAGTAGGAAGGATGGACTGGAGGGGATTTATGTGGAAGGAAGGAAAGGGAAGGAAGGAAGGAAGGAAGGAAGGAAGGAAGGAAGGAAGAAAGAAAGAAACCCTTTCTGAGGGAAAGAGACAACCCTCAAATTCCCCCCCCCTCTCTCATACACACACACTCAGCCCTCTCCAACATGCCTGACTGGCTTCCTTTTGCAGCAGCAAATTCCCTCCAGCTTCTGTCACGGAGGGCTGCTGCTTCTTTCTCTTTCTCTTTCTAGTTTGGGAGATGCTGGTTTTTTGTTTGTTTGTTTGTTTTAAAAAGCTAGCAGGAAGTCTTTGGAGGAGGAGGAGGAGGGTAGGAGGGGGCTACAAAGCAGCGGCTCCTCCCGGCTGTTTCCTGGCTGTCTCCTTTGTCAGATAAGGAGGTCAGCAGGGGGGCCCACTTGACCTTGGGGCCCGCCGCCAACACTGATTTGGCAGACTGGTTAAACCACCCCTGCTCATAGTGCATCGTTTCCCAACCTTTTAACATTTTGTTTGCCCTCCTCTGGACACATTCCAGCTTATCATTATTCCTCTTGAATTAATTGTTGCGCCCAAAACTTGACACAGTGTTCCAGATGAGGTCTGACCAAAGCAGAATAGAGTGATATTATTACATCCTTCGATCTAGACATTATACTCCTATTGATGTAGCCTAAAATCACATTGGCTTTTCTATCTGCTGCATCTCACTCTTGATTCGTGTTTTGTTTGTGGTCTGCTAATACTTCTAGATCCCTTTCACATGTATTGTTGTCACCATGCTATCTTTGTGCATTTCATATTTCTGCCTAAATGTAGTAACTTACATTTCTTCCTGTTGAAATGTATTTGGTTGGTTTTGGCCCAGCTTTCTAATCTGTTAAAGTCATTTTGAATTCTGATCCTGTCCCCTGGGGTATACTGCCCCTCCGAATTTGGTGTCATCTGCAAATTTGATAAGCATGCCTTTTATTCCCTCATCCAAGTCATTGATAAAGATGTAGGATAGCACTGGGCCCAGGACAGAACCCTGTGGCACCCAACTAATCATTTCTCTCCAGGATGAAAATAAGCCATTGATAAGCACCCTTTAGGTTTGGTTTGTCAACCAATTACAAATCCACCTAACTGTAGCATTGTCTAGCCTACATTTTACCAGCTTGTTTACTAGAATACCATGGGGTACCTTGTCAAAGGCCTTACAGAAATCAAGATATGGTATATCCCTTCATCTACCATGCCTATTACTCTATTTTTAAAAAGAGATAAAATTAGTCTGGTATGACTTCTTTTTGAGAAACCCATGTTGACTTTTAGTGATTATGGCATTCCTTTCTAAGTGCCTACAGACTGTCTGTTTAATGATCTGATCTAGTATCTTTCCTGGCATTGATGTCAGGCTGACTGGGTGATAATTATTTAGGTCTTCTCCCCACCCCCCATTTTAAAGATGGAGACAACATTTACCCTACTCCACTCTGCTGGGTCTTCTCCTGTTCTCCAGGAATTCTCAAAGATCATTACCAGTGGTTCTGAGATTACTTTGCCCAGTTCTCTTAATACCCTTGGATGTAGTTCATCCAGCCCTGGAGACTTGAATTCATTTAGAAGTAGCCAGGTATTCCTGTACTATTTCTTTACTCATCCTGTGCTTCATTTCCTGTATTGCATCATCTGCTCCATTTTCCCCAAGTTAAACACTGTTTTCGTTTGGAGACAAGACAGAGGCAAAGAGAGTGTTGAGTAATTCTGCCTTTTCTCTGTCTGCCACCTTCTCCATGCAGTGGCCCTACCACTTCCTTGTTCTTCCTTTTGCTATGGGCATAACCAGAAAAGCCCTTTTTATTGTTTTTAACCTCTCTAGCAAGTCTGAGCTCATTCTGTGCTCATTCTAGCTTTTATGACTTTCCCACTACATGTACTAGCTATTCATTTGAAGTCCTCTTTGGTGATTTCCCCCTTTTCACAGTTCTTTAGATATCCATCCTGATTTTATTGGACACTTCTCATTTTCTCTCCTCACTGGAGCTGTTTTAAATGTTCCCTTCAATATCTCACTTTTAATAAACACCTATCCATTATGAACTCCCTTCTCTTTAGTATTCCTGACCATGGGATCACACCGAGTATTTCCCTAGGTTTACTGAAATCAGCTTTCTTAAAGTTTAGAATTCACATCTGACTACACTTGAGCTTTTCCTTTCTGCTGTATAACAAACTCCAAGAGAATATGGTCACTCCCACCTAAGGATTTCACCACTTCCACCCCATTAACCAGGTTACCACTGTAGGTTAAGATCCAATCTAAAATGGCTGATCCTGTCATGTCTCACCCACTGGAGTCATTCAGACAGAGAGGACGAGGCAGATTGCCAGGAATCTGCAGCTCCTGATGATGATGGTCTCTGAGGAGCTGGGGGTTAAGGCAGAGGGAGGCCTTACTCCCCAGCAGGAGTTGGCAGAGGCACGCCACCATCTTCCTTTGTATCTGTTGTTATTGTTGTTGTTCAAGGACAGCTGTCCTGACGTCAGAGATGGAAATGGAGTGCCCAGGAAGACTGAAATATTCTGTAACTGTTTTTCTGTATGCCCATTTCTAATGTCTAATTTATGTCCATTTATCCTCTCATGCAGAGACTGATCTGCTTACTCAGTGTAGAGTGCTGAAGGGCATTGTTGGCAAAGGATGGCATATATTACATTAGAGGACGTACAAGTCAAATTACCTCTAATATTGTGGGTGATGTGATTAGGTCCTGTGATGACATTTCTCAAGTAGATGTGTGGACAGAGTTGGCATCTAGGTTTGTGGCCAGGTCTTGTACTCATCTCCCCCTCCTGTAAGCTTCCACATGCAATCTGAAGTGATATAGTCAGAACACAGGTGGAATGAACCTTTTCAAACTGTAGGTTTTTATGTTTTAATGCTTCTTCACTGAATTCTTGACATTACAGAAGATTTAAATATGTGACACACCCCATCTTAAATCTGATAAAAGAAGTACTTATGACATGCTGTTCCTGAGTGCTTGAATCAGTAAGAAGATAATTATGTAAACATTTGTTCTGAGTGAATGACATATTGCATGTCTCAAATAACTATGAAGCAACTACATCCTTTCCCCTGCTTAAACCATTCTTAGTCTTCTAACTTAAAAAATCTTTGTATTTAGGAGATGGTGCACTTGCACATATAAAACATGAAAACAAGTACATTCTAATTCAAGTAAATGCTGAATTTCAGTTAAATTTCAGTTTAGCTGTATGCAGTTTAAAGACACTAACAAAATAAGTATAAAACAGCATTTCAGAAGTAAAGAAGTGCAGCAGAAATCAATTAGGAGGTGAAATTATTGAAAGATCTGCTAGAAAGGAGATCATTTCCTGTTTCTGTACTGCTCTCCTATGTTCTCTTTTAGGCTCATACTTAAAATATTATTGCAGTATTACAATAGTTGAAGTATAAATCCCTGTATTGGCAGAATTTATACCTCTGGCTTAAAATAATTAGGCATTTGTTTTGAGTTCTAATGTTCATATTTTCAACAGTTTATGTGATTTGAAAGATTTACCCTTCAAATAAACTGCAGAATTATACTCTCAATTTACTAATTATACTTGGTAAGTAATATAAACAGCCTGCAAATACTGTTCCAGATGGTGGAATAAGTTATCAGTGTTCATTTTGTAATAACTGAATCCTAATAGACTCTTAGCAAAAGTAATGAAAAATGCAATATGGATATTTAGCAAATATCTGAATCCTGAACAAAAACCTCTGGTCATGCTAAATTTGATAGATTAAGTTACTGCCTGGTTATATCTGAATGGTACCACATGAATCACTAAGAGTATATAGCCCTGGAGTATTCCTAGGGTTATGCTTTTAGGAAAATTGATAATATAATTTTAAAAATATATTTCTAGACCTTTCTTTCCCAAGATCTAAGAAAAGCATAATATAAAATAGCAAGATCCCAATCACTTGTGTATTTGCAATCTAAATAAATATTAGCAATAGTTAACCATGGTTTTGTGATCTTGATGCATTTTTATAATAGGAACCTAGGAAGCTGCCTTATACTACCGTAAGTCAGAGCCAGGGTGGTGTAGTGGTTTGAGTGCTGGACAGGGATTGGAACATTTGGGTTCTAGTCCCACTGAGCCATGAAACTCACTTAGTGACTTTGGGTCAGTCCCTCTCTCTTCCGCCTGATCTACCTCATAGGGTTGTTGTCAGAACACATTGAGGAGAGGGGCAAATACTCCACTCTGAACTCATTAGAGGAATGTGTGATACAAATGTTGTTGTTGTTGTTGTTGCATGCCTTCAAGTCATTTCTGACGTATGGTGACCCTAAGGTGAACCTATCACAGGGTTTTCTTGGCAAGATTTGGTCAGAGGGGGGGGGGTTGCCTTTGCCTTCCTCTGAGGATGAAAAAGTGTGACTTGCCCAAGGCCACTCAGTGGGTTTCAATGACTGAGCAGGATTTGAACCCTGGTCTTCAGAGGCGTAGTGCAACACTCAAACCACTACACCACACTGAGTCTTGTAAGGACATTATAGAAATTCAATAAATATAAATCAGTCAATAACTTACTAAGCCTGTGGTCTGGAGCCACTGAAATTTCAAGCACACATGGTTATATCAAGGGATCGATGGCTAAGACATAAATGGGAAGATACTCAAAAGGCAATACTGTATTTTAGCTATCTAGCTAGCACCCTTATCTTGGCTAGATTCTTCTTTAGAACACTAATAAATAGCGAAAGCCAGGCAGACACAGAAAGTCCAACCACATATAAGGGTGACCTCAGTGCTTCCACTTTTTGCTCCCAGGGCTTTGGGTTCTAACATGTTCATTATGCTGTGGTTGATGGGGAATGGCCTGATGGGGTTAAAGAACAATATCAAGAGAAAGTCAGGAAGAGTGACCAAACAAGCAGTTTCTGTGCTGTCAGAAATGCAAGAAATATGTCAACAAGATTTAATTAATTAACAATGCAATCCTGTGGTACCTGGAAGTGGGGTGTCATAGGATTTCCTGGGTTTCCCTCAATGTGCATAGAGAGAAGTCTGACCTCAGGTACCCCACACTGGTCATCTTGAAGAGCTCTGAGGTTGATTCTTCCCCCCAGTGTCAGAACTCCAGTGTTAGGAGAAAGGAGGCATATCAAGAGAAGCATGCTGTGAGAAGCACAGTATCTACAGCTCTCCTGTGCCCCAGACATGCCTCCAGACTAAATGTTGACAGACACCAAACTTGGAACAAGTATAAATCAGTTCCCTCTGATAGTAAATAATAAAGAGTGGTTGATTGGTTGAATGGCCCAGAAGGGAGAAAAGTGAAATTGATGTTCATCCCTCTTCTCTGCCCTGCCAGGCTGTCACTGGCAGTGGTTTGGGTTCATTGAAGGGTCTGATTTTAGAGCTTTCAACAGATGGTGGGCATGTTGGCTTAGAATTAACCCCAGAGGAATTCAACAAGGTTGACTCCTTAGATAAGTGAACATAGGACTGCATCCTAAAGCCTTAATTGGAGATTAAATGTCGATCTCTATCTGTAATGGTCCAATCTAGCCCTTCTGCATGCCTAATGGAGTGTGGAGTTGCTTCTCAAGGAATGTTTTGTAACAACTCCCCCTCTTATGTCTCCCATGCTGGTTTGATGCCATGTGCAAGGCTGCTGTTAAACATGCCTCAATGCATCAGTGCCTTTCTGCATCTCACAATGGCTCCTTTTCCCTTGGTCCCTGGAGTGTTACTCTTGAAACTTCAAGGTATTTCAGGCTGATTGGGAAACTACGGTAATCCAATAAGGAATTAACCTTAACCTTAAGGATCCTGCAGCCATACACATTGTTCTTCAGGGGAAAGCAGCCATGTGATGGAGATGTTGGCATTTTGGACTAACAAGATGGAGTGTTGTTGGCAACTGGGGATTGGTGGTGGTGGTGGTGGTGTAAGAAAAACCTTCTCAGTGTTGGATTCTCATCAGTTCTCTTGCTTTAGAAATATAAGATTAAGATAAAAAATGTCACAATTCTCACATAGTGTAAACATAAATTTTTAAAAGTTTGTCTATTTTTTCAATGTTACTTTGCAAATTCAGTTTATGCTTAATCTAAATAGAATGTGTTTTAGAAGTTTGTTCTGTCTTTAGTTAAATTAACACTACTCATGCTACCTATTTCTACTTTGCCACTTGCTCCAGCTGATTTATTTTATTTTTGGTTCATGCATAAACTTTCTTATAACAAGTACTGGCAATTAATTGCCTAGTTCATTAACAAGTTACACCTAATTTTATTAGCCTAACAGGTTCATTTCAAAGAACTCAGTTCACAGATCTAGACTACAACTCCTAATTGGCATGTAGTTTAAGATTGCTATTAAAACTATAAAACTGATTTACTACAGAAAGAACAGATCCAAAATTCCCAAGGAAAGGAATGTGTTCTATATTGTATCCTTTGCAACATTGTTATTTACTGCTAGTGGCTTGTTTAACAATCTAAAAGCTTTCCTCTTATTCATTTTTAAAAACACTTCTTAGCCCCAGTCAGCAAAAATTGGCTTCTTGAGCAACTTTCAGAGAAAAAGTAAGAGTGAGATTCATGCAGCCCTCCAGATGTTTTTAGAGTACAACAACCATCAGACTTAGCCAGCATAGCTGCTAGTAAGGATTGCTGGGCGTTAAAGTTCAACAACAACTGGTGGGCCTCATGATCCTCACCTCTGAGCTAAAGAACAGAAAAGTGCAATTGTGGCTCTCGGTTAGGAGACAATGGAGTACTACCCACACTGTCCATCAACCCATCAAAGAGACCCTTTAATGGGCAAAGCATCATGGCATGGCTTGCTCTTGCAGAACACTATCAGCTTTGTCCTCCACCATTCTGAACTGACTACTGCTTGAAAGCACAGAACATTCTTAGCAGTCAGGAGGATTCAGAGGCAATGAGAGCTCATCTTCCAAGCAAATGAGCAAAAAGTGAGTATCCACCACTACCATCACGGTCTGCTTTGTAGACACAATCTGAAAGTTACTTTACCTCCATTTGCCTTTCCAGTGGAGCCTGGTACTGAAACATAAAATAAATTCTCCCCAAAGTAGTGTTTTTGTGTTGCTTTGTGGGTTCCTGCCTCTCTCATCGCACTGATAATTCTAAAGTCATTTCCTGGCAGTGGAACACACTCCCTCAGAGCATGGTGGGTCTCCTTCCTTGGAGGTCTTTAAACAGAGGCTGGATGGCCATCTGTCGGGGATGCTTTGATCATGATTTCCTGCCAGGGGGTTGGACTGGATGGCCCTCGTGGTCTCTTCCAACTCTGCAATTCTATGATTCCTGCAATCTCCCCTTTCCTTTACAATGGTTTACTACTGTGGATTGAAATGACTGCTTTTGAGTGTAGAGGTGTGTATCTCCCATCCCTTCCCGCAACCAGTTTTGGTTCATAGGCAGGATCTGCTGCCTTTGCTCCTCCTATCACAATCCCTTGGCTCCACCGACCACTTGTCATCCATGCCCACCAGTCCCTATAGACACAAAGGTCACGAGGGGGGAAAGTTTGGGTGAGGAGGAAGATAACAGCCTCAGACTTTAGTCTTTAGTTATAAAGTTCTTATCATGAACCCACTGAAATAGAAACAGCAAAGGAAGAGAAGTCACTGGGTTCTCAGTAGAGCTGGTACAGTGATCTTTCTCTTCCTCTGCTGCAGTTTAATAGAACAGCTGCAGGTGACGTTAATGGAAGGAGGAGTCTGGTGGAAATGGCCTCTCTGCAGAGCTGATGTTGGCCTTGCTTCTCTTCTATTCCCCATTCACATATAATCTATAAAACCTATTTTATGTTTTTATTTTATTTCCCCTTCATTAAATATGTAACCTTATTATTTTATTTTATTTTATTTTATTTTATTTTATTTTATTTTAGTGTGGACAGACCACCTTTAAGGGCAACCCATCCCCCTGAATCAGGCTTAAGAGAGAGATGAAAAACCAATAGTAAGACTAATACAGCCAGCCTAATGCAAAAATTGAAATGTCATAACAGCCTAAAATAATGTCAGTCCAGTAAAACCCAGTCTGAGACAAAACTACCTATCTAGGGATCTTCTAAAGACATACAAAGACAGGCCCTGGTCAACCTCCATTAGTAGTGAGTATCATGGGTGTGGGACTACTGCCTAAAAAAAACTGTCTCTCTGTGCCTCCTAGTCTAGTTTTTGTCAGGTACAGGTGTGTGAGCAGGACTTCAGCAAATAACCTCAAATTACAGGTAGGCAGATACAGGTGAAGGAAGTGCTTAAAGTATCATAGAATCATAGAATTGCAGAGTTGGAAGAGACCACGAGGGCCATCCAGTCCAACCCCCCTGCCACGCAGGAAATCACAATCAAAGCATCCCCGACAGATGGCCATCCAGCCTCTGTTTAAAGACCTCCAAGGAAGGAGACCCCACCACGCTCCGAGGGAGTGTGTTCCACTGCCGAACAGCTCTTACTGTCAAAAAGTTCCTCCTCATGTTGAGGTGGAATCTCTGTTCCTGGAGCTTGCACCCATTGCTCCGTGTTCCAGTCTCTGGAGCAGCAGAAAACAAGCCTGCTCCATCCTCAGCATGACATCCCTTCAAATACTTAAACAGGGCTATCATATCGCCTCTAAACCATCTTTTTTCCAGGCTAAACATACCCAGCTCCCTAAGTCTCTCCTCATAAGGCATCGTTTCCAGACCTTTCACCATTTTAGTTGCCCTTCTCTGGACACGCTCCAATTTGTCAATATCCTTTTTGAATTGTGGCGCCCAGAACTGGACGCAGTATTCTAAGTGAGGTCTGACCAAGGCAGAATAGAGTGGCACTATTACTTCCCTTGATCTAGACACTATACTTCTATTGATACAGCCCAAAATTGCATTGGCCTTTTTAGCTGCCGCATCACACTGTTGGCTCATGTTCAACTTGTGGTCTACTAGGACTCCTAGATCCCTTTCGCACGTAGTCTCATTCAGCCAGGTCTCTCCCATCCTATATTTATGCATTTCATTTTTCCGCCCTAAGTGCAGTACCTTACACTTCTCCGTATTGAATTTCATTTTGTTAGCTTTGGCCCAGCTCTCCAGCCTATCCAGGTCATTTTGAATTTTGATCCTGTCCTCTAGGGTATTAGCTACTCCTCCCAATTTGGTGTCATCTGCAAATTTGATAAGTATGCCCCTAATTCCCTCATCTAAGTCATTGATAAAGATGTTGAATAGCACTGGGCCCAGGACAGAACCCTGTGGCACCCCACTGGTCACATCTTTCCAAGACGAAGAGGAGCCACTGCTGAGCACCCTTTGGGTTCGGCCAGTCAACCAATTACAAATCCATTGAACAGTTAACTTGTCTAGCCCACATTCTACAAGCTTGTTTGCAAGAATGTCATGGGGAACCTTGTCAAAGGCCTTACTGAAATCAAGGTATGCAATGCCCACAGCATTCCCTTCATCTACCAAGCTGGTAACTTTATCAAAAAAAGAGATCAGATTAGTCTGGCATGACTTGTTTCTCTGAAACCCATGTTGACTTTTTGTGATTATGGCATTGCCTTCTAAATGTTCAAAGACTCTCTGTTTAATGATCTGTTCTAGAATCTTCCCTGGTATTGATGTCAGACTAACTGGACAATAGTTGTTGGGATCCTCTTTTTTCCCCTTTTTGAAGATGGGAACAACGTTTGCCCTCCTCCAGTCTGCTGGGACTTCTCCTGTTCTCCAGGAGTTCTCAAAAGTAACTTGGCTCCAAACCATTTAAGGTATCAAAGTTGAAGACTAGCACTTTCAATTAAACTTAGAAAAGCATCAGCAATCACTACAACTAATGCAGTATTTCTCATATGAAATGACCACCTTACACCTGTTAGTAACTGGGTAACTGCACTGTGCACTAGATGAAGTTTCCAAGCTATCTTGGTAGCTCTATGTCAAGCACATTACAGCAGTCCATTCTGGAAATCACTGGTCCATGGATCACTGAAACAAAGACTATCTTTCTGAGCTAGGACTAAATCTCTCAGGGATGCTTTAGCAGCGGATTACTGCACTGTCAGGTGACTCTTTCTAACTCTAGATGGCCCTTGGAGTGATTTCCAATTTCATGATTCAATGGCTATGGCTGTGGTTATGAGATGGTGTGCCAGCCTAAGCTGTTAAAAAGCATTATTGGCCACCACTGCTGCCTGAACTTCCAGTATACACAGATTACAGGAGAATTTCCAAGCTGTACACTTGGTTCTACATAGTGATGTACAACTGCAAACACTGCTCTGAGTATTCTACAGGCTCTTTGGGAGAAGTATGTGGAAAAGAAGGAAAGCTAAATACCATCATTATAATGGTGGCTGGAGCTCCCTGCATCTCCAAGCACATTCAATATCCATGGCTACTCCCTGAATATATTTATTGTGGTCAACAGAACACCTGCAAATGGCTTACAGTGATAGCTAGCTAAAGTCAAGGTCCATTTCCACATTTTATTTTACACATCTACACTGTACATCATCTGTTCTTCATCTCATGGCTTTCTGCCTTTAGCTCCCTGTAATTCCTGACCATTTATTTTGGGCATATGCACACCTTTAACATAGTCTACATCATTTAAGTGAAAATTATCCAACTGCTATATGTGTAAATTACTTCATATTTATTAAGTAAATTTAGTAATTCAGTTTATATAATTAAAAGTGAGATTTTGACCCATCTTTCTTGTCTTCCATTTTAAAAGTTTTCAGATTTTGATTGTTCCACTGTGTGATGTATTTTATGCAGTGCCAATGTAGGATATCAGAGTTGTAACCTTCCCAAAAGTTATTTGCAAATAGATATAAATATGCTACATCTCTTTCTGCAGTGAAAAGGAATTGAAGAGTATTTGCTGCTCTGCCAACTTCATAACATTATTTTTTATCTAATAAAATAGGTTACCATAGACATAAATTATCACACTACACTGTTATAGCACTATTATTCCACTTTAACTGCTAAGGCTCTCTCCTGTGGAATCCTGGAATTTGCAGTTTAGGGAAGGGCATTTAGATCTCTCAGCCAGAGAGCTTTTAGGCCTCACTAAACTACAAGCCTCATAATTCCACAGGAGGCAACCATAGCAGTTAAAGTGGAATAATAGCACTGTAACAGTGCAATGTGATCCACAAAGACTCCAGAAGTGCTGGAACTATTGTTATTTGGACTACAGAAGTGGTTCAATACTGGGTCATTCAGAAGAGGTGTGAACTTCTTTTTGTAATAGCCTAGTGTAATTTTATTAGATCACAGGAAATTCTCTCTTAGCTCTTAGAGATGATAAAATTTAAAAGAGTGTTTAAAAAATCTTGTGCACCATTCCCTCAAACTGAATACCTTTAAGGCTAATTATTTTCAACAAATGCTCCCTCCTCCTCATTGCCTTTTCTCTAGGTGAGTTTGTGCCCCCCCCCACATCTTCTAATCTCTTTCAAAGTCTTTTTCTTCTTTGCTTTTTGTGGTAATATCCGTGTTGTCACTAATCATCTGTTTTCTCCATCCTTGTAGTCTTTCTCTTCCACTTACAGTAGTTGCTTTACATATCCTCCTTTGTCTCATCTCTTTCTTCCTTTCCCTCTTTTGCCATGTCTCTCTTCCTGTACTTCTCATATCACTGTGTCTTCACTCTCTTCTCCTCTCATTTCATCTGTTCTCCACTTCCTTTTTCTCTATCTCTATACAGCAGGCTTTCCCTCCCATATGTATATGCATACTATGTATGAATGTACAGTAGCACCTCTGCATCCGCTGATTCACCATCTGAGGGTTCAATTATCCGCAGATGGAGACGGCTGGGTAGGTGGAAGGAGGGAGGAGCCCAGGCTTTAAGAATTGCTTTGGAAGCTCCAGCATGGTGAGACAACTGAAGCTCTGCCTCCACCTGGGGTTCGTTTACACGGGCAAATATTCCTCTTAATATACCGCAAAGATATCTCATTGTTCCCATGGATCACACCACAGCATCGCCTCATTCAGAAGGGGGGGGGAAGGTAAAACACCCAAATATAGCATGGCAAGGGATGTTGCTACTTTTGCCGGTATATTTGCAAAGTAGAGCATTATTGGTAGTGTAAACAACCATTCCACTAAGGGATGCAGTAGAGCTGCACTATGATTGGTTGCTATGATGAAGGGGTGGGCTTAAAAGATGGGGAGTGAGGGAGGGAGATTCAGTAGTGATTAGGAAACTTTGAAAAATCCTCTCTGCTATTTTGCAAGCCAGTTTGCAAACAAAAAGGAATCCCAACAATTTTCAGTCAGGGAACATCTGTTCCTCACATAAAAGAATTCCTTCTCCTCCTCTCTGCTATTTTGCAAGTCTGTAAAGCTCCGTCTCGTCAGCTGTGATCCTCTGCTTGGGGGAGGGAGAGAGAGATAGAAACCATTTCACTAAGGGCTGCAGCAGAGCTGCACTGTGATTGCGGGAGGGAGGGAGGGCGAGAGAGAGAGAGAGAGAGAGAGAAACTTTTCTCTTTCTCCCTGCTATTCTGGCAGTCTGTTTATTTGGCAAGAAAATGCTGTTAAGCAAGGGGAAAAAACCTTCTGTTTGGAGTTTGATTTGAGGGCAGGGAGCTGGGGGCGGGGAAGAGGCAAAGGGTGATATTCTTCATCCTTCAGCTGTTAAGCACACGGAGTTGGGGCCAGGGCAGACATTCCTATGGCATTCCTTTGTCTCCTCTCCAATGCTTGGCCATGCCCCCACCACATTTGGCTGTGAATTTCAAAGTGGAAAAAAATCAAAGAGCCACAAAATATAGCTGTGTAAACATACACCGTGTAAACTACCCACCACTGATGCAGGAAAGCGCTAAAGCGCAATTAACCGTAATAAAACCAGCTATGTAAATGAGCCCCCAGGAGCTCAGCTGATTGCTTTAAAAGCCCCACCATCCAAGGAGGTGGTGAGACGACTGAACCCTTATTACTCTACCACCAACAGCTCAAGTAGAACGGAAGGACTGCTGACAATTCCTTATCTGTTTATCGAATTGTTTCTTTGTTTTAAATAAACCCACTTTCCCTGGTTTATTACTTCTAACAATAGAAATAATAATAATTTCAAGTATAACTTTGTTAGATGGTGGGCTATAACCAGCTTTTGTTTTTATCTAGGCAATGTTAGGGTTTGCTGCTTGTTATAGCATACTTGTTCTCTCTGTTGCTTAACCCTCTGCTGCTGATTTTCATTCTGTTAACTCTCCTTTTCTAATGGCTCCTGTTCACCATTCTAGTCTAATATCTATTAGATGTCGTCCTCTCTCTCAACTTCCTTTTTCATGTTCCCTTTGGAATTGCCGATCAGCTGCTGCTAAGGGAGAAGCAATCCATGATTTATTTCTAGATTCCTTAATCTCTGATCTTGTTCTTGAGCAGCCAAGCATTCATGGAAAAAGTCCAGGGAATTGGCTGATTTCATTCATTATAAATTTGTTCTTTTTTCTTATTTGCGTGCTATGCAGAATTATTATGCATCACTGATTAGTGCTAATGAGTGACGGCCTCAGCGTCTTTTCTCAACTTTTAATTCTCTGTTAAAACCCTCATCTCCATTAGTTCGTCCTTCATTCTCTCCTATCAATTTTGCTTCTCATTTCACTGCTCATCTCATTGGTCTCTCTAGCTGAACTAGCTAAACTGGTGAAATCATCTACGGTAATTTATCTACTTGTTCTCTTGACCCCATTCCTTCTCGCTTATTAAGCTCAGTTGCTCCTTCTATTCTCCCTTCTCTCCTTTCTTTTATTAATCTCTCTCTCTCTACTGGTCACTTTCCTCTGATTTCAAACATGCTTTGGTTTGTCCCATTCTCAAGAAGCCTTCACTTGATTCGCTCTGCCTCTCTAATTATTGGCCAATCTCATTCTTGCCTTTCTTTTCTAAGGTTCTGGAATGTGCTGTTTATTCTTGTTGTCTAGATTTTCTCTCTGCTAACTCCCTAATGGATCCTTTTCAGTCTGGCTTTCACCCATTACACTTGACTGAGACAGCTCTTGCCAAGATTACTGATGATCTTTTCTTGGCCAAATAAAAAAGTCTTTACTCGGTATTGATTCTTCTTGATCTTTCTGCTGCCTTCGATACTGTTGATCATAGTCTTATGGTGGATCTGCTCCAGGATCTTGGATTTTCTGATTCTGTCCTCAACTGGTTCAGATCTTACCTTTCTGATAGGTCATTTGCTGTGATTGCTGGTAGCCAAGTCTCTGCTCCTATGTCACTGTCTTTTGGAGTTCCAGAGGACTCTGTATTGGGCCCATTGTTATTTTCTCTTTATACTTTGTCCCTAGCTAACCTTATTGGCTCCTATGGTTTTCAGTATCACTGATACACTGATGACACCCAACTGTATTTTTCCACTCCAGAACTCTTTCTGGATGTTGAACAGCGAGTGTCATCATGTCTATCTGCTATTTCTGGTTGGATGCTCCGTCAGCACCATAAGCTTGATATGGACAAGACTGAGCTACTTGTTTTCCCACTGAAGCCAACTCTACATTATTCATTTTCAATCACAGTTAGTGGCACTAATATTCAACCTGTGAAGGAAGCACATAGTCTTGGTTTCATTTTCGATTCTTTCCTTTTGTTCATTCCTCAAATTCAGGCCATGGCAAAGTTGTGTCATTTCTTTCTTTATAATCTAGCAAGACTCGGGTCTTTTCTCTCAGTTCCTACTGCTAAGACTTAGGTCCATGCACTGGTCATTTCTTGCCTGGATTACTGTAATTCTTTGCTAATGGGGCTTCCTCTTTCCCATCTTACCCCCTTGATTTCGGTACAATACTCTGCTGCTAGGATATTTTTTTCTGCCCGCCATTATGATCATGTCACTCCATTGTTGTCATCCCTTCACTGGCTCCCGATCCCATTTAGAATTTGTTACAAGCTGTTATTAACTTTCAAAGCCCTTCATGGTTTGGCCCCCACCTACTTGTCAGCACTTGTTTCCCCCTATCTTCCTGTTCGTGCTTTGCGTTCTAGTGATTCAGGGCTGCTGATTCAGCCAAGGATTTCCTCTGCCCCTACTCAGATACACCCTTCTCCCACGCTGCCCCCTACTTTTTGAATCTCCTTCCCATGAATTTGCGGACCACCACCTCTCTAGAGTACTTTAAGTCTAAATTAAAGACTATTCTATTCAGGGAAGCCTTCCAAATTTATCTTGATTTTATTATTTGTATTAATTTACACTTTTATAGTATTGTTTTAATCAAGTTATAGTAATATTTTATTAATTTTATAATCTTGTTTGTGGTTTTAGATTGTGCGCTGTAGGCAGGTTTTTGTGTTTATCTTGGATTGTCATTTTTCTCCTTTGTAAAGCACTATGTAAAGCTTATGGCTATATAAATAAACGTAATAATAATAAGAAGAAGCAAGCTCGTGGGGGAGGTTCCGGTGTGGCAGGGTGGTTGAGAGGAGGGTTCCAGAGCGGGCGGGGGAGGGAGGGAGGGAGGGAGGAAGTGAGCTCACCTTCCCCCTCCCTTCTCCGTGGGCAGGCAGAGGGTTCTGGTGTGGTGGCCAGCAGCCGGGCAGGAGGGGGAGGGAGGGCATCGAGTTCACCTCCCCCTCCCTTCTACAGGGTGGATAGGATCTAGCACAATACAGCTGGTGGGCAGGGGAGGGAGGAGGCGAGCTCACCTTCCCCCTCCCTTCTCTGTGGGGGATTGGGGTTTCTGGCATGGTGGATGGCCGTGCAGGTGGAGGGTTCCGGTGTAATGGAGCAAGAGGGGAAGGGAGGAGGTGAGTTCGTGGGGGTTGGTGGGTTCCAGCATGGCGGGCAGGCAGGGGTTGAGCTCACCTCCCCCTCCCTTCTCCAAGGTTGGTGGTTTCTGGCTCAGTTGGCAGGCAGTGGGAGGAGGGTTCTGTCCAGATTTCTGCAATGCGCTCTATATGGGGCTGCCCTCATGCTTGGTCCGGAAACTTCAATTGGTACAAAATATGGCAGCCAGAGTGGTCTCGGGAACATCTCGGAGAGACCATATAACTCCAGTATTAAGATCTCTCTACTGGCTGCCTATCAGTTTCCAGACCCAGTATAAGGTGTTGGTTATTACCTTTAAAGCCCTAAATGGCTTGGGTCCAACTTATCTCTGGAACCACCTCCTCCCATACAATCCTCCCCGCACACTCCGGTCCTCTGGAAGGAATTTGCTTCAGCCACAAAAATCTAGGCTGTCTGCAACCTCCCAGAGGGCCTTTTTGGTAATCGCCCCCAAATTGTAGAATGACCTGCCGAACGAGATCCGTTAGATGACAAGCCTGAGTAGCTTTAAAAAAGCACTAAAGACGGATCTCTTTTGGCAGGCCTTTCCTAATTAGATCCCGGCCTCAGGGGATCCTGGCCTCTTTAGTCCGCTGGCTATTTATTGTATTTATTGTTTTTAAAGGTGATTTTAGACAGTTGCTTTTAATTTATATTTGTTTAATATTTTTTTATGGGGGAGGGTGGGGTGGGGGTGTTTAGGGATTTTTATCTGTATTGTATTTTAATTTTTGCAAGCCGCCCCGATTGTTTTAACAGAGGGGCAGGGTATAAATAAATAAATATTATTATTATTATTATTATTACTACGGCGGAGCTATTGGGTTGGGGGAGGGAGGGTGGAGGTACGTTTGCCTTCCCCCTCCATTCCCCAGGAGAGTTCCAGTGGCAGCAGTGTTTGCTATTATCCACGGTTTTCACCATCCGCGGTGTGGCCTTGAACCAATCCACTGCGGATACAGGGGGCCCTACTGTATCAGGAGCTTCCTCTCTTTGCTCCTCCCTCCCTCCGTCCTGTTTCTTATTCCTGTTTCTTGATCTCTGTGGGCACGCCCCTCACTATAAAGCAAGTGTGGGCAGCTTGGGTCCCTTCAGATTATGCTAGACTGCAATTCTATAGACTCCTCACCATTGGCTACACTGATGCTAGAAACTGGGGAGGGAAGAGCAACAAGGAGTGGGAAGGAAAGTTTGACAGGCTCAGGAAGAGGATTCTTGTGGAATCATTGACCAACCAGAAACTCAGAAGAACAGGGGCTTTGGCCCCAGGTCAATGAGCCAGTGTGCTGTTGCCTATGCTAGGTGACAAGAGAGATTAAGAGGTGAATGATTTCTTAGGACTTTATCAGACCACCCCCCTTAAACCTGTTCTTTTGTCTGCATAGCCTTGCCATTTTTATACCAGCAAAAGAACTCACCGTGCCACACTTAGGCTTCCCCGGTAATGAAAGAAGAAGTGAATGGAGCTCCATTCACTTCCTCTTTGAAATCCCATGTATTCTTTCAAGAATACATAGTGTGGTAAATTCAAAAACAAAAATAAAGTTACAAAAAGCACCTAAACCCACTGAAAAGGTCCCAAGTAATCCAGGGAGGATCAAAAAAGTGCGCCACCTACCTGGATGTCATGATCTCACGCAGAAGTGTTCCTGCCGGACTGACCATTGATGCTGCATTTATGTGAGTACAATAGCACGAAGTTTCAAACGCCAGCAATGCTGGCACAAAAGCACAATAGGGATCAATTGACGGCTTGAGCCATCAATAAAAAAGTACAATTTGTTTTACAGGACATGATCATGAAAGAGTGACGTCATGTGGTACGTGCACCCTTTCGTGATCATTAGGCATCCTTATGACACATTATTTGCCCTGTGTGATAACATCCTTAGTCTCCATTTGTTCTGTGTGAATAATAATTATTTCATAATGCTTTGCAGGTTTAAAAAGTGCTATGTAAATATTAAATAATTTACATGAGAGAACATTTGAGACTATTGAATGACTTGCCAGAAGGGATTTGACAGCTGAATACTCTGTCCAAGTTCAAAACAACACTTTAAAACTAATGTATTTTGGAAGGCTTATCCAGATGATTTTTAATTTATGAATTTTAAAGACTGTATTGAGTGTTTTTAATATGTATCAGTTTTATATGCTCTTTTAAATTGTTTTATATGCTCTTTCAATTGCTCTTTCAATTGTGTTATATGTTTAATTTATTGTTGTTCTCCATCTCAATGCATAGGGAGAGGCAGGTAATAAATAAATCTATTATTGTTGTCGATGATGAAGAAGAATCTGTGAGGTAGAACTCATCCTTTAAAATCCCTGTATGGCTTTTGATTTATCGTAAACTATTTTTGTAGGTTCCAGATTCAAAGAGGAAAAACTGATCCATCCAGTTACAAGAGCCTGAGGCACTGTTTTAGGACCATATTCCAGACAGAAGGGTAAGAATATATACAATAATTATATTTAATGTCTTCATTTGGAGACCTCTTTTAAACAAACTGTGTATTATCCTAATGATTTCATATAATGTTTGTACCCTACTTTTCCTTCTGAAAAGAAGCCCCCAAAAGGATAAAACTATAAAAATTATAGTCAGTGTAAATGTAATAATAATAATAATAATAATAATAATAAAAATAAAAACTTATTTCTATCCCGCCCCTCTGCAACGCAATCGGGGCGGCTTACAATATAAAAACTCCATAATTGCAATACCCTAGCTCACCCACCCCTTAAAATAATATTAAATTAAAAATGATTAAAAACATACAATAATTAAAAATATATTAAATTAGAAAAAAATTAAAACATACAATAATTAAAAAAAATTCCAGTGGCAGCTGAAAAGGAAAGGACAGCCGAGTCTTGGGCCGGGATAGTTATTTAGGAAAAGCCTATTGGAAAAGATCCGTCTTGACAGCTTTTTATAAGCTGTCTAAGGTGGTAATAAAACGGATCTCGTCCAGCAGGCCATTCCATAATCTGGGAGCGGCAGCAGAGAAGGCCCTCTGGGAGGCCACCGACAGTCTTGTTTTCATAATAATAATAATAAAATTTATTTATACTCCGCCCCTCTGTTAAAACAATTGGGGCGGCTTACAAAAATTAAAATACAAATACAGATTAAAATCCCTAAACACGACCCACCCCCACCCTCCCCCATAAAAATATATTAAACCAATATAAATTAAAAACAACTAATCTAAAATCACATTAACAAAAATAATATATACCAGCAGACTAAAATAGGCTAGGAGCTCCTGAGGCCGTAACATAGGTTGTAACAGGTTCCTCCCAGAGGACCGAAGTGCGCGGGGAGGGTCATAGAATCATAGAATCATAGAATTGCAGAGTTGGAAGAGACCATGAGGGCCATCCAGTCCAACCCCCCTGCCACGCAGGAAATCTTGATCAAAGCATCCCCGACAGATGGCAATCCAGCCTCTGTTTAATATGGGTCATATGGGAGGAGGCAGTCCCGGAGGTAAGCTGGACCCAAGCCATGTAGGGCTTTAAAGGTCATAACCAACACCTTGTACTGTGCCCGGAAACTAATAGGCAGCCAGTGGAGAGCTTTTAGCACAGGTGTTATGTGCTGTCTTCTGGAAACACCAGAAATCAATCTGGCTGCCATGTTCTGAACTAGTTGAAGTTTCTGAGTCAAGCACAAAGGTAGCCTCATGTAGAGTGCATTACAGAAATCGAGACGGGAGGTTACCAGCGCATGTACCACAGTTTCGAGGTCCCTGGTTTCCACGAAAGGGTGCAGCTGGCGTATTAGCCGAAGTTGATAACAAGCACTCCTGACCGTCGCATTAACCTGATTAGACATCAGGAGCACTGCCAGGTCCAGGAGCACTGCCAGGCTGCGAACACAGTCCTTGGAGGAGAGTGTAATTCCATCCAGGATTGGAAGTTTTATTCCCAGACCTGGTTTCGGGCCCGTAACTGTTAGTACCTCTGTTCTGTCTGGATTCAGTCTCAATTTGTTTTTCCTCATCCAGTACATTACTGCTTTAAGACAATCATTGAGAGGAGAGACACCATCTGAAGTCGAAGCTAACAACCAAGACATGGAGAAATATATCTGGATGTCATCAGCATACTGATGACAACATACTCCATGCCTCCGAATAATCTCTCCCAGCAGCTTCATATAGATGTTAAATAGCATCGGGGACAGGATGGCGCCCTGAGAGACACCACAATTAAGCTCTATTCTAGTAGAGCAACTGTCCCTGAGCCTCACCCTCTGGGATCTGCCCGAGAGGAAGGAATGGAACCACTGCAAGGCAGTGCCTCCAATTCCTAACCCTCTCAGGCGATCCAAGAGGGTGGAATGATCTATTGTATTGAAGGCTGCTGAGAGGTCCAAGAGCACCAACAGGGTCACACTATCCCTGTCGATATCCAAGCGGAGGTTGTCAGTCAGAGCAACCATGGCAGTCTCAACTCCATATCCCGTCCTAAAGCCAGTTTGAAATGGATCTAGATAATCGGTTTCATCCAAGACAGCTTGGAGTTGGAAAGTGACCGCCCTCTCGATCACCTTGCTTTAAAAAGGCAGCAAGGAGACTGGTCTATAGTTATTCCTATCCAAGGGGTCCAGGGAAGGCTTTTTCAGGAGTGGCTTAACCGCTGCTTCCTTCAGACAGGGTGGAACGGACCCCTCCCTGAAGGACGCATTGATAATATACCTAAGGAGTACTCTCAATGCGTCACCCCCTTGTGTGGCCAGCCAAGATGGACAGGGATTGAGAGGACAGGTCGTCTTCCTCACTCTAACAAGGAGCTTGTGCACGTCATAGGTACTCACAGATTGAAGCTGATCCAATAAAATTTCATCAACGGAGTTGCAGGACACCTCGTCTATAGATTCTGTCATAACACTGGCATCTAAGTTGGCTCTTATCCAAGAGATTTTATCTGCAAAGTGGATGTTAAATGCGTCACAGCAGGCCGTTGTCGGGTTGAGTAAGGGGTACTGCGCAGGTGGAATCTGCATCAGCTCCCCCACCACCCTAAATAGTTCTGCTGGATGGGATTCTGCAGACGCAATACATGCAGAGGAGAAAGACTTCTGTGCTGCACGTATTGCCTCTCGGTAAGAATCAAGGAAATTCCTATGATGAGTCATGTTGGATAAAAATTGAGTCTTCCGCCAGGTGCACTCTAGTCGTTGTCCAGTCTGCTTCATCTTCCTAAGCTCCTCTGAATACCAGGGCTTACGGTTAGGAGCAGGTTGGAAAGGATGGTTGGGAGCGATTGTGTCGATAGCCTTGGTGAGGTCGGTGTTCCAAATATTAACCAAAGCTTCAGCAGAATCACCGGCGCTACCAACCATTAAACCCTCCAAGGCTTTCTAGAATCCAATTGGTTCCATTAGCCTTCGAGGGCGGACCATTCTAATAGGTCCGCCACCCCCGGTGGGGCAGACAGTGGCTCTTAAGCCCATATTGACCAGGAAATGATCCATCCATGACAATGCAGAGGTTTCCATAACCTCCACCCACAGATATTCCTGTTCCATACTAAAGGCCACATCGAGGGTATGACCTGCACAGTGAGTAGGACCGACAACCAATTGGGATAGGCCCATGTTTGTCATGGATTCCATGAACTCCTGAGCTGCTCCAGTTAGATTTAGCAAGCTGGTCTCTAGTGGGATGTTGAAATCGCCAAGAACTAAAAGTCTGGGTGACTCCAGCAGCAACTCTGAGACCGAGGTTGTCCATGAATAAAATCTTGCCGAATATAGCGCGGCAGGCTCCAAGCCTAAGCGCAAGAGGGACAGATGATCTCACAGCAGGCACGGCGTCGTCCAAAATCGACCCTCTGCCGTGCTGCTGCAATGAACCTCTCCCGGGCGATCCTTGAGCGGCAAGGATCATCTGAAAGTGTCCCAGCTGTGTTAGCTCGGTTAGGGAGTCTGTTAGACAACGGGGTGGCCGGTATACTAACAGAATCCCTAAGCTATCCCTGGACCTCAGGCTTAGGTACATACACTCGATGTGGACTGTGTTCCGGATAGGCTTCCTGGTCAAGGTTAGATTGTTTTTATGAACCAGAACCACTCCGCCCCCACCCACCCACTTTTCCTTACCTGCTCACTAACTGAGTACCCAGCCGGGAGTGCGCCCAAGTCATGTCACTGGTCTCTCCCAGCCAGGTCTCCGTAAAGCATGCCAGGTTAGCAGCCTCATGCAGTAAAAGGTCATGGATGATATGCGTCTTGTGTTTAACCGACCTGGCATTGCAAATGAGCAGAGTAAGGCTCTGTGGAATGGTTGGTGCGCTCTCCAATTTATTCTGGGAAACAGAGTGAACTGAAGGCGGGATAGGTATTAAACATCGATCCTGCCTTCTTTTGTAACAATTCTTCACTCTGTTCCTGCCATACCTTCCCTTCCCCTCCACAACCTCAATTCCTGCTCCCAGATCATTCCCGGCCCCTTGGGGTGGGAGTGGTGGAGTGACTTTTAAGGCCAGCCCCTCCTGGCCACACCCCAACCCCCTGCTCAGCTTTTCAGCTGCCTTTACCCTGGTGTAATGGGGAAGGAGGGCTTCCTCACAGTCCTCCAGAGTCTTCTGGCTGGCTGGTAGGTGCTCCTGGGGTAGTGGTGGTGGAGTGACTAGCCCCTCCTGGCCACACCCCAACCCCCTGCTGAGTATTTCAGCTGCCTTTACCCCAATGTAATGGGGAAGGAAGGCTTCCTCACAGTCCTCCAGGGTCTTCTGGCTGGTTTATAATAAAAATATAAAAAATAAAATAAAATATATAAAAATAATTTAAAAATCAACATTAGACCAAGCTCGTAGTAACAAATGAAGTACAGTGGGCCTTTGGTATTCACTGGGGGTTAGTTCTAGGACCCCCACCCTTATGTTGATTCTCAAGTGTCATTATAGGTAGTAAAATGGTGTCCTTTTAATTAAATGACAAAATCAAGCTTTGCTTTTTGGAATTTTAAAAAAATATTTTCAAGCTGTGGATGGTTGAATCCATGGATGCAGAATCCATGGATATGGTGGGCTGCCTGTGGTTTTTTTGTTGGTTTGTTTATTGGAAATATTTTAATTACTTTTGGGGTCCATCGGGACTTCCCAAGTTATGTTGTATTAATTTTTTTAATGATTTTTATTTTATTTATATCTAATCTTTCTTGCAGCATAAGTTCCACACTCATCAATATGAAGCAGACATAATGTATATAAACACATACACATAGCATAGCAATAACACATTATCAATTATTTATTTAATATCACATCTAACTAGAGTACTTAATCCAATAATGTGCCATAGATGCTTTCTCAATCTATCATGAGTTCTCATTAAGCAAGAGTGGGAGAAATGTGGGCTATTTTTTCTGTGGTCCCAATGGCCCCACACATCCTACCAAAACCAGGGAAAATGTGATTATTTTTTTCATTCAACATTGCTCATGTACTCTGTAGGGGACATGAGGGTTATAATTTTGCCATAATTTTGACCCCTTTCCCAAGTGTGGGAAGTTTCTCAGAGCTGCTAGATGGGAGAATTGATAGTGAAAAACAGCGCCTTACCTCCCTATCACAGGTGTTCATTTGTGCCCATGACTCATTCACAAGATCACTGGCATGGAAAATTAGCCAAATTTGTAGTTCACACGGTGCATGCCCCCAAGAAAAGATGGTGGCCGCAAGTGAATTGCCTGCCAAAAATCTCCCTCCGTTCTCCTCCCCCTTTTTTGTCCTTAAATGAAAGATGCAGAAGAACAGTTTTCCACTTAAAAAAACTTTTTTTTGCTTTGCCGCTTGAATGATTATGCACACGATTGTTCACCTACAAAAAACAACAATGGCAGCTTCAGCTGCTTTGTCCCTTGCAAGCACACCTCCACCAAGGTCCGACCAATCATGTTTGAGTTCTTTGATGTGCCCCTATTTGAATTGGTTGTTCAGATCAGCGGTTATGCACATTTTCACGTAATTTTAAAAAAAGATTGCAAGAAACAGCGAATGCTGCTATTGCAAACTGTTTGGAGTTTTTAGTCCCCCTCATTCCCAATATGGCAAATCCCAGCAGGAGCTCATCTGAACAAAAGGTATTCTGCCCATATTCTTTGTGGATTTTTTTCGTTTAAACAACCCTGATCACTTCAGTTTCTGATCACAACAGTAAATGTGAAAGGGATCTAGGAGTCTTAGTAGACCACAAACTGAACATGAGTGAACAGTGTGATGTGGCAGCTAAAAAAGCCAATCCAATTTCGGGCTGCATCAGTAGGAGTCCAGTGTCTAGATCAAGGGATGTAATAGTACCACTTTATTCTGCTTTGGTCAGACCTCATCTGGAATATTGTGTCCAGTTCTGGGCTCTGAAATTCAGGAAGGTTATTGACAAACTGGAATGTGTCCAAAGGAGGGCAACCAAAATGGTGAAAGGTCTGGAAGCCATGCTCTATGAGAGCAGCTTAGGGAGCTGAGCTGGGTATGTTTAGCTTGGGGAAGAGAAGGTAAAAGGGGGACATGATAGCCATGTTTAAATACTTGAAAGAATGTCATATTGAAGAGGGAGCAAGCTTGTTTTCTGCTGCTTCAGAGACTAGGACACAGAGCAGTGGACTCAAATTATAGGAAAAGAGATTCCACCTAAACATTAGGAAGAACTTCCTGACAGTAAGAGCTGTTTGACAGTGGAATGCACTGCCTTGGTGTGTGGTAGAATCTTGTTCTATGGAGGTTTTTACACAGAGGCTGGATGTCTGTCAGTGATGCTTTGATGGATCACTCCTGCAAGGCAGGGTGGTTGGACTGGATGGCCCTTGTGGTCTCTTCCAACTCTATGATTCTATGACTCAATGACTTCCTGTTTTAGAAAAGGATCTCGCTTTGAGGGAGGAGAAGTGTCAAAATTACATCCATGTCATCTAGAGGCCTTGGGGTTTGCTTAGTTTTTTAGAGACAGAAAGAAATTAAAATGTTAAAAAAAATTGTGGGAGGATTCATCCCTCCAAGACCTAGATATGGCTTTGTGCTGCCCCTAGGGATCAGGTAGTTGTCCACACATGCCATTAAAATGTACTGGAGATATTCAGACCAAAACCATTCTCACTGTTCTTTTATACTTGAAATGGCAGAGTTGTTTTTGATGGTTAGTGAACACAGCTCAGTGAACCCCATTTTTTGGTTATTCCTCCTAACTCATTTAATCTTGTCTACTATCACTCACTGTGTTTCGGAGGGTCAACCAGTCCTAAGGAACACCTTTTAGGTGGCTGGGGGCTCAAGTAGTCAGCAAAGTGGAGTGAGGAAATGTTTCTTCTGAGAGAAAGCGCCTGTTTAATAAAGCCCAGCGTTGTTATTTGGTGAATATTATGTCAACTTGAAAGGTGGTGGAAAAACCATAGTTGGCTCTTCATGTCAATTAGAGTATTTCTTAACCAACCAAGGTACTCCTGGTGCATAAATGTTCAGCACGTGTTTAAGTTTTTATGTGATCAAGGTTGAAGTGTTTAGAATATTTCCTAATTAACTAAGAAAAGGATCTTGTTTTATTAACTGCTATTGAATGACGTTTTATGCAGTGCAGGTGCACAAGGTAATGCTGACACAATGAGAAAGTTGGTGGATGCAAAAGACATAAAACCTTCTTCTGGAATTTTATTACATGGAAGATAATGATAAAACTTTATTTTACTTATGTTACATAAAAGAGGTGCTTTCCTTAACACATTGATATAAAGCCTGAAAGTAAATAAAAGTAAACAAACCTTTTAAGGAAATGTTCTCTGCAGTTTTAGAGGTCAAGTTCAGAGCCACTGTCTTTTTTTCATTTAGAACTAATAGCAACTGTTTCCAGGCAACTAGCACCTTTTCCTTTGGGTTAATGGAACATTATTTGAAAAGGCAGGAACAAAGCAGCATACCATCATATGAAGCTCTTAAGACAGAGCTTAGAAGAGTTACTAGTTTTGGAGCATAGTTATTAGAATCTTCCCACGACCATGGCCACTGGCACTGCTGGCTGGGGAGTTCTAGTAGTTCAAAAAGGAACTTTTCCAAGCTTTAGTTAGAACAGTTTGACAATGGAACCAATTACTTAGGAAAATGCAGATCTTCAAGCAGAAACTAGGCAGTCATCCATTGGGAATGTTAAAACTGATTACTTTTTGTTTAAGGTTGCAATTTAATGGAAAACCATGACTTCCTGCTATGAAAGTGACGTGTGATGAGCAACAACTCAAGAAGAAACTATTGTTTTAGATCCTGGCTTGTTCTCAAACCATAGTTAAAGCAAAGCACAATTCCCTAAGTTCTGATGTCATGAGGCACTGAGGTTACTGTAGATTAGAGGCTGAAAGTTTCAACATTTTGACCTCTACAAAAAATTGGTGAAGTGAGTAGAGGTGAGCATGCATTTGAGTCTTGCAAGAAACCATGGTTTCCCATATCATCTGTACCTTTTTCATAATGTCTATAGGGTGAATGGTGATAGAGGGCAAATGGTTTCAGTTGCTTCTTTTAGTTTGCCACACTTAAGAGTCAGTTTATTTGGTGCACTAGGTTGCTGGAAAAGCACCTGTATAAGTCTTACATGGGTGCCCCATTACATCTAAGAGGATTTCCCACATGTCTTAATCTCTCTCTCTCTCTCTCTCTGGCTTTTCTTCACAAACGAAGACTCAGGAAGGACTCATCCCGCGCTTTCTGCAAGCGCAATGATGACTGAAAAGGCCAATCCGAGATAAGCAAGTCTGGTTGCAGAAAGAACAGCAGAGGATCTCCTTGGGTGATGTTTCCAGGTTGTGATTCTTTCTACGTTGTCATTTCTCTTCAAGACTTGTTTGGCGTAGGTTCTCAAATAAAGCTGAAGCATTGTGGATAGCTGCAAATAAAGCTGCAGCATTGTGCGTCTCCATGCCTCCCAATGTGAAGCCAGGGCGGACCATTGTTGGTGATCAATTTGGCCAAGCCTGAGATGTTGTTTCAGGGAGTCCTTGTCGCTTTTTTGGAGTGCCCCTCTTACGCTGACCCATGGCGAGTTTACTGTGGAGTACTATTTTTGGGAGGCGATGGTCCCTGCCTAGTGCGGCTGTGTTCTCAATATCATGTACTCAATGCTGGTGATTCCTGCTTGCTCAAGGACAGCAACATTCATCACATAGTTAATCCAGTGTATATTTAGGATTGTGCGTATACAGCGCTGATGAAAGCGTTTGAAGAGTCATAAGTGTTGACGATAGGTGACCCACGTTTCAGACCTGTAAAGGAGAATAGACAGTACAATGGCTCTATACACACTGATTTTTGCGCTTTGCCTCAGGTGTTTGTTACTCCAGACTCTTTTGTAAAGTCTTTCAAATGCACTATATGCCTTTGCTAATCTGTGATCAATCTCTTTGTCAGTCTTGGCATCTGAGGAGATGATGCTTCCCAGGTAGGTGAACTGCTGAACGGACTTGAGCACAGATTTGCCAGCGGCAATGTGGGGATGATGGTGTTCATCCTGTGGTGCAGGCCGGTAGAGAACTTCCGTTTTCTTCAGGTTGACTTCCAGCCCAAACAGCTCTGCAGCTATTGCAAAGCAGGATGTTAGACGCTGCTGAGCTGCTTCTGTGTGGGTAACAAGGGCGGCAGCAGCAGCAGCGAAGAGCAGCTCACGGACTAGATAGTTTAGAGTCTTAGTGCGAGCCCTCAGACGGCTTAAGTTAAACAAGCTATCATCTCTCTCTCTCTCTCTCTCTCTCTGGCTTTTCTATGCAAACGAAGATTCAGGAAGGATTCATCCCGCGCTTTCTGCAAGCGCGCTGATGACTAAAAAGGCCAATCCAAGATAAACAAGTCCAGTTGCAGAAAGCACAGGAGAAGGTCTCCTTGGGTGATGTTTTTGGGTTGTGATTCTTTCTGCGTTGTCATTTCTCTTCAAGACTTGTTCGGCGTGAGTTCTCAAATAAGGCTGCAGCATTGTGGATGGTGCGTCTCCATGCCTCCCGATGGGAGGCCAGGGCGGACCATTGTTGGTGATCAATTATAGATGCCGTCTTCTTCTTCAAGCGTCATACTGAAGAAGATTGTAAATAAAGTTGGAGCAAGAACACAACCTTGCTTCACTCCATTAGTTATTAGAAAGGGCTCTGAAAGAGCATCGCCATATCTGACTTGACCGTGCTGGCCCTCGTGTAGCAAGATAATCATTTTAAGGAATTTGGGGGGACATCCTAGTCTTTCCAGGATCTGCCACAGACCTTTTCTACTCACAGTGTTGAAGGCTAATCTATATGCATGCAGTATTAACAGTATTATCTTCATGCCCACTTGGGCTGCCAATTGTTCACATGTTAATAGGCTGGTCACAAGTTATGTACATTTGAACACAGCAGTGTGTGAGATGAACTTTTGTATGGGTCAATGCTTTACAGAAATCAGGCCTGAATTAATTCTGTCTTGCAACACTATAGTTAATAGCTATGCATAAGGTTGTGTCATAACCCCACTTGTTTTCATGCATTTCCCTTAGGCATAAAATATTCTTCTTCTTACCACTGTGATTGTTTTGGTCTGGAAAAAAAATGGCTTCAGACAAGTTATTTTTCAAGTCAGTGATAACAGGCAGCCTCTTAAAACAATATAAGAATAACTTGCTAAATCTTAGTATGGAGTAAGAGGACAATAACTTTTTGAAAAGCATCTGCTCCTAGACTTTTCTCTGTCAACACTGAAGATTAGTGAATGTAACACTTACTCTTTTAACATAGCAGACTCTGGCTTTTCTGGTGAGTGCTTTCGTACTTGCTGTGAGCCCTTTGGTGAGATTAGCAACAGCCAAACAATAAGTGAAAACTTTTGTACTGGTGTTGGGCTGAGTGAGAACTGATTAGGAATCTGAGAATCAACCACAGGCAGACCCTAGTGTTGACAAGAAAAAAAGCATGAAGAATTTTGTTTTCTTTTCCAAATCTTGGTATTTAGAGAAAGAGTAGAGCACTTTCTGCTTTCTCAAGTGGTTGGTATCTGAATGTTGCTGTAAGAGAAATTAGGAGGTTTACAGTACAAGAAAAATGTTCCTCTTTGAACAATCCAAAATTAAGGCTGCAGGGTATTCTCTTAAGGAAGTTGTTTTATACTGAGCCAGGCCACTGACAGTTACTTGCTTAGTATTGTCATCTCCAGAGGTGGGCAATTTTAGCACCAATTTTGGTCTCATGGGGATGCACTTTTGCATTTTCAGCCAAAAAAACAACACAACATGTGAAGTGACAAGAAATCCCTTCTTTTCTTTTCTTTTTTTACTTCCTGATTTTGGGAGGTGGTTTTCAGCCAACTTGAGGAACTTCAACCAGTTCCTTTGGCTGGGGGGGGGGGTGCACTGGTATGTGCATTTTCAAAGCATAACACCAGCCAACATTTTGGGGTGTTTTACAGGCAATTTTTCATCCTTTAAAAAAAATTAATTGGAAATGTAGGAGCCTTTGGGAGACTGCACACAGGGCGCTCTTATTTATTTATTTATTTTTAAAAATAGCATAAAAAGTTTTTACTCATATGATTAGTCAACATGTCACAATTCATTGGGAAAAAATCCACTGCTCCTTGTCAAAACTGTTGTGTGGACTTGCCTTTGTTTACTTATGTTAGACACATACAAAAGAAGTATTTAAAAATACACCCAATCTTTTCCTGCTTGAGGTTTCTACATATTTTAAAGGGGAACGTGGCTATTTCTAAACAGATGTACACTTCAGAACTAACTTATTATGCGTAGAATATTTTATTTGGCTATCTTTACCCAAATACGGAATGTAATAAGCAATCCTTAGTCATTTAAGAAAAGCATCAACATTTCTGTTTCTTGGAATTGTGCTCTTAGGCCAGGAAACTCTGATCACATACAAGTGTCCTGCCCAAACTCCACAGGATTTCCCTTCCCCTCCACCCCCAGTGAAGGATAGCTTTTCTTCAGCATTAGCCACCTTTTAGCCAAACAGCTCAGCAAAGACTTTATGACATGTGAATGCTAGTTAACCAGACACTTAACATGCAAAAACATTACTCAGCTTTTCCAGGTGGGTGTATGGGGGGCATGAAAGGTCACAGATGTGGCATTCACAAGCTATATATTAAGCAGACAAACACCTGTTTTGTTGGAGAAAAGAAACAGAGATGAAGCTGTTGTTTAAAAGAAAAATGTTCAGTTGAGCAAACATTCACAACTTGGGTTGAAATAACATGAAAGGACCATTAAAATAGGGTTTGGCTCTTTGAGTGGTTTCTGATCAATGGACTCATGGAAATAAAAGAATCCCAGCAGGATGGCCAAATCAGAGAAGACTGGGGAGTTGTCTAGATGATGAAAGTACTCCTCATAGAATTCGACCAGAATACCTTTTGTCCCAACATGCTGCAAACAAGATTTGGGGTATTCAGAAGGAGGGAGGCCAAAAACTCAATTTACTACAGGGGAAAAGCCTTCACGGATCTCCCCAAGGTTTTTTTAATAATGTGTGGGCTTTTGCATTATCATACATCTCAACATCCAATTTGGAATGCTGCACATTCTCGGAGGGGGTGGAAGTGGAGAGCAGATTGGTCAGCCGTGCAGGAAGTGGGCGGGCTTTCTGGCAAAGTGGCTAGAAGTGCCATTTTCGAGTTTCATATTATCAAGTGTAGGTTTTTGTTTTTGTTTTGTTTTTGTTTTGTTTGTTTTTTGCTGTGCAACCAAAGAGCTTTTTATAAGCGGAAGGTTGCATTTGCACACCTTTGATTTACAAGTTTAAAAAATACTGTGCAGTGGCAGCAACACATGTGGAGAACAATATACACTATACTCTTGGCCGCTATTTTGTTTTGCAGGCATGGCTGTATGTTTACTTCTAATGCCAATAGCTTTGCATCCAAACAGATTTTGCCAAAAGACTGTGGAGACAAATGAGTGTTGCTGCAAGTTTGAGATCATGCACACCTATCTGTATTATATCTTCTCATCTAGACAACCCCTAGTAGAAGGTTCATTACTCTGGTGCTCCCAGCAATAACCAAATTTGGATGGTTTAGGATATATTCTGATAAAAACCTTGTAACCAGAAGAAAATGGCCACTCAAACTCCCCTGGCTCCTCTCTCTTAACAAGTAAAACACAATAATTTGTTTTCTTGCAAGTACACAAATTAAGTAACCATTGTGTACATAGACTCAGATAATGCAAGATCCAAGGAGGAAGCCCAATGCCAGAATAAAACCCAGAAGTAGTTGAGCTGGCTTCTCAGAATGGGTTACATCCAAGGAGCAAATAAAATCTGAAGGCAAACAAGCTGGGACTTGCAGAATGAAACCAAAGGGAAAGCAAAGACACAGGAAGTTTGATGATGCAGAAAAGCAAGAGCAGAAGTCATTCTTAGGATGAAAGCTATGGCTCTGGGTAGAAGGAGACTGACAGATGGCAAGGTGCAGATGCCTGGCATGTGCTAGCAAGGAAGGAAATTCTGCAAAGTTAAATGATGGGAGATTTAGGAAGCATTTCTTCACACAGCACAAACCTGAACTGTGGAATTTGTGACCACAGCATAGGGTGATGGTTGCCAACTGAATGGTTTTAAAAGGGGATTAGACAAATTCATGCAAGATAAAAGCTATTAATATCTATTAGTGATATGTGATATCTACATATTGCCTTCATTATCAGAAGCAATGTACCTCTGAATACCTGTTGCTAGGGGACCCAACTGGAAATTGCTTTTATATACATGACATGCTTTTGGGCTTCCCATAGCTGTCAAGTTGGCTATCATGGGGACAGTAAGCTAGACTTGATAGGAGTTTGGTTGCATCCAAGAAATGTCAACTCTGATGAACAACCACCTGGATTATATGCTGTGATGTGACCTCAGAAAATAACTTTCACCTTCTTGGTTTGGCCATAAAATTAGGTTATGTAGGGATTAATCCTCATGCATGAGAATTTCAATAAGAGAGAGTTGTGGGGTATTTTCTGACCCCCAGTGAGAATTCCAGTGCATTGAGGGTTAACATGAGGATTGGCATTGTAGATAAGGTTAGGGTCTGACATTTTAAATTAGAATTCCAATGTCCCTATAGTGGTGAAAATTTTGATTTCCCACTGAATGTGGCCAGCCTGATGAATGTGGTTCCACTTGTTAGCATGCCCAACTACCCCCCTCCCTATAATATCTCAAAATTGGAAAATATTGGACAATTCTTGGGGTCAAGTTACTGGGGTGATGAAAAAGAGATTTGGTGGAGAACACAGGACCTGGGGTGTGTCTTAGAAATATTTTAGCAAGCAAGCCCAAGCTAGGATTGTGGAGAAGCCCCTTGGTAAACAAAATCACTAAGGAGGTATGTGCTAATTCCTTCTTGGGCACCTCAACGATGAGTCATCCAACTAATGAATCAAATGACCTTTCCAACCCCAATCCCAAGTAAATTTTACCTTGGAACCGCCCTCCTGTCCTGCATTGTGAAATTGTCATAAACCCATCCATTTCTATCTCGCAGACATCAACAGCAATCAGTTAAGTTTCTGTTTCCTTTGTTTACTCAATGGGGAAACCACCTAAGCTTTGTCCTAGTCAGAGTACCCCTTCAGGTTATGAAGCAGGGTAAAAATATTAGTCCCCCAACAACAGAAAGGTGTGCCATGGTGGATGAACCCTGCCATTCTCTTTCTTAGCACACCTGTGAATCAGAACTTCCAGTGCCACCCTCAGACTTCTGTTTGAGTACTTCATTCTTCTGGTAATGATCACCCTATTTTCCAGAATCTCTCCCCATATCCAATCTTTCTGGCTTACTCTTCAATAGTCTTGTGTGGTTCTTAGGAACACGAGTTGCATGTGTGAATGCAATTTGTGTTATTTCCAATAAAAACACTTTATTTCACTTTAACTGGAGTTCTCTGCAGTTAGAACTGGTATACATAGGTGAAAAGTTCCCCAGTTACCCTCCTGTCACAGGCATACTGTTTGAGCTAACAATTCCCTCATCTAGACTTTGATATCACAGGTAGGTCTCAAACCACCTCCCCCACCTCTTAGGGTAACACACTTACTGACACATTCACACACACACACACACACACACACACACACAAATGGCAATGGACCTTCCCCCTACCCCTATACATCATATAGGCTTAGACAATAAAAGCACCCAAATGTCAATTTTTTAAAAAGTTGGTTTTGATGTTGTTATTTTTAAAAACTTGTGCATATCAGGTTGCTAAAATTAAGGAAATTGTCTGAAAATGTGGCAGTGATAATGCTGCAGATTGTCTACATTGTAAGTCTATGGATAATACAACAGAAAATGGAAGATTTCCTTTCTTGGGGCATGGAGGTTAATCTTCCTGCTCTCATGAAGCTAATATTTAGGTAACTGATAGTTTTACACACACAAAAAGAGAACCCCTTAAAACTTGAGAATCAGTATGACTAATCACAGAATCTTTGAGGATCAGAACAGAGTAAAGATAGATCTCTTTGTTCATCATAGTCATATGCTCATTATAAACATTTGAATTAGGGTTTTTTTTTAAAAAAAATCTCGAGTAAGAAGAGGGGCTTAAAGGACACTTACTCCTGCAAGTTTAAACTAGGGGAGAAATAATAAAATTTGAGGTCTTTCTGTAAAACCAAACATAATCTTAAATAGTGAATTTTTTGGCCAGAGCTCAGAAAATCAGGAGATGGAGACTTGGTTTATAGTCCAAAAAAGTAACTTTACCAAACTTTAGTTTTGGCAATATTTTGTCAACAGTTAAACCTATATCAGGGCATGGAAGACTAGTATGTGTTCCTTTGCTCAGAGCTGAATTTCCTTTTACAGGCTCCTAATCTGTGATGCAGCCAAGTTTAGAATCCATTGGCTTCTCTCCACTTTTGGAGATTATCAGACTGTTGAAAAAGCCCCACAGGAGCTCACGAGAATGATGTCACTGCTCCTGTTATGGCACACGCAATGAAAAAGGCACCATTTTTCATTAGCAGAAACTTCCACTAATGAAAAGTGGCACCTTTTTTACCGCTTCAGCACGGACGGAAGACACAGCAAGCATGTCAGGAGGATGGCATGTGCAATAATAGGATCCCGTTCCGGTACAGTGATGTCATTCTCATGAGCTCTGTTGGGGCTTTTTTCAAGCATCTAATAATCTCTGTGTGTTTGTTTTGTGTGTGCACACCAGATTCTCTTGGCCTGTCTTTGCCAACCTGGATGGCACTTGTGGAGATAATCAAAGTCAGTAATCAGGCAACCCTAATTGAACATTGGCTATTGCACATTGCTGAAGCATTTTCTTTTCATATTGCAAGTGGTATTTTGCCATGTACAGTATATAATTGAAACGTACCTTGAAATATGTGGTCATCAAGCCGTGATCAGAAGCCAGAAACATGCAGCTGCAGGGGTTTTCCCCCTTCTCCTCCACTAGCTGATAAATATAATGTTGACAGTGCTTCCCATCTGGCCCATCTCATAGAAGTGAAGCTGTATACATAAATAAAATATAAACTATCATTATTTTTTAGGCGGTAGAGATTTCAGCACTTATTTAGTTTTTTTCTTCTTCTTTAAATATGAAACAAATACAGTAAACAAAAGAGAATACAATACAAGATTTATTTTATTCTGCTTAGATTTCCATACCACCCTATTCCAAAGATACTACTTCTCTGCTAATGAATATTAGAGCACGGAAAATGTATTTTTTAGAGTACAACTCATGGCCTAAAACATGGACATGAGTTTTAATAAAAAAAAGTAATTTTTCCAAGCTCTAATGAATGTATTATGTGTGACAGAGGCTGACCTTCCAGTTATTCAGTTCCCATCTTTCATGGCCTTTGGGCATAATGCCTAGGGATGATGGGAGTTGGGGTCTGGCAACATTTGGAAGTCTACCAGTTCCCCACCTTTGCTCTAAGCAGCATTGTGAAATGGAGACAGTTTTCTTTTTCACTACACTGTTTCTTGTCTCCCTTCCTGAAATGATCATTAGGACAGGGCAAATGGCACATTTGGTTAAATACAGCATGTGTTCCTAGATCTAATAAAATATAATACAGGAAGAAAATGTTCTGTGGCACCCCCCCCTCTTTAAACATAGTTTTAATCATTTCATTTGCCTAATTTAATTAGCTATTGTTTCCAAAATAATTGTAAATGCTGCCAGATTTTTTGAAACGAGGCACCGTTTTTCTTCCTGTAGCTGAGAACCAGCTAAAAACCTATTCAAAGAGTAAATGAAGTCCGTACATTTTTAGAGGAAATTACTATTATTTTCACAATCTCTTGAGAGAAGAGAAGGAGACAATCACCTGCATCTGTTCAGAACTAAAGGTTAATAAGCAGGATTAAGAAATTTGGAAGCCATATCAGACCTACAAGCCCTGCTTTACTGGGCCAACAGTCACATACAAGGCAACTACAGCATACGGATATGTGTGTCCAGTACCTTTCTCTGTAAGTTCGGTCACTGAAATTTTCTGCTGTACATACAGTATTCTCTAACTCTCCCTTGGGTGTGTCTCATGCCATTCCACTGTACAGTCTTGCAGAGAAGCTGGGGTTACCTGATTTGGCCCCTCCATTGTCCTGTGTTTTTTCTTGAGAAAAGGAATGAGAAGTCCTGTTCTTGCCCTATCACAATTTCCAGGTCTTCATTGAAACAAGTGTTGATTTAAATTTTAAATGTGTCCCCTTTGTGCTTAAAATGTTGGTTAAAATCCTATTACCACTCCTGAGTGGATTAAATCCATTGAATCAGATTTGAACCATTGAACCAGTCGACCCACTGGTTGATTCAATGGGGGCTCAGTTACACGGTAGTTTTTATTCCAAGAAGATGCGAGAAATAGAGAACTTGATTCAGTCACCCACTGTGCCCACAATTTGTTGCGGGTAGTAAAGTCTCAGATTTGTTGTTTACATGTACCTCGCGCCCCCCGCCTCTAGCCTCTGCTTCTCCTTCCCCAGCCTCCATGTAACCAGCCTTCCCAGCCTCTGCTTCTACCCCAGCCCTTGTGTAACGAGCCTTCCCAGCCTCCATTCCTTCGCCAGCCAGCCAGCCGAGCAGCCAAGCAAGGACCATCTGCTTTCCTTCTCCATGACTGACACCTCAGCTGCTCAGCTGGCTGGCCCTCTCCTCTCGTCCCTGCGACTGACTTGCCCTCCCTCCATGGCTGGCTAGCATTCCCTTCCCGGCTGCTTCTTGAGCTTGCTCGGCTTTGGCTGGGGGGGGGGGGAGGAGGGAGGGCAAATCAGTCCCACAGTGGAGAGGAGAGGGTCAGCCAGCTGAGCGGCCGAGCTGTCAGTCATGGAGGAGGAATGCAGATGGTCCCCGCTCAACCACTCAGCTGGCTGGCTGGGGAAGGAATGGAGGCTGGGAAGGCTTGTTATGTGGGGGCTGGTGAAGAAGCAGAGGCTGGGAGGGAAGCAGAGCCTGGAGGTGCAAGGTACAGGCGCTCATTCGTAGAAGCTGCTGCAGCCGTTCAACAATGGCAGATTCTCAACTGAAAGGCATCCCTTACAATCCAACTCTGCTGTGTGCCTTTTATCCGAGATGGTTGCTGATTGATCAGACAACCAATATTACAGTTTTCCCTGCACTTTTTAAGAAAAAACCGTGACAAATAGCGGGATGGAAAATCATGGACTTTCGGAGAGTTGCCTCCCCTTCTTCTCAATAGCGCATGTCTGCCCTGATGAATGAGAGGACCAATAGGGTTCGTCCTGATATCTTCCCAGCTAATTTTTGCCATGTAGGTGGTCTCCTCTGTTCAGGACTACCCAACAGGATTCCACTTGGTGTAATATGCTTTTCCATTTTGTATCTACTCTGTAAAAACATGAAACATTTCCCTAAACAGTGCTGATTTTGACTTTGTTCTAATCTAGACATGCTCACCTTCACAAAGGCTTAAACATGAGTATTACCATTTCCATTCTGGCACCAGCATTTTACATATAGGGAAAGATTTAAAAGTTTCATAGTGCTGAAGGAAGAATTTTATGATGCAAAGAAACGTCTACATACACCCAAAGGATCTCCAGATTTCAACCTGACAATACTTAAATAGTTCTGAAGCAACAAAAGCAGTGCTGGAGTTGAGGGAGGACATAGGGGGAAAAACAGCCATGGGTCTTTTTTCAGAGCAAAAGCAGTGTCATCTGCCAGAGTGCCAAGGTAATTGATGTGTCATCCTCGTTCTGGCAAGTAATGTGGTTGTAATGAGGCTTTGAAGTTTTACTATCTTTTGCTACTATCTAGCAGTCTTCAACAGCCTTGTATCCTCTGCATGTGTTGGACTCCAACTCTCAACATGAAAGTCTGCATGCCCAATAGCTATGCTGGCTAGGGAGGATTAGGATCCAACACATCTAGAGCTGTTCTGGTAGGAGAAAACTGGCATATAGGAAGCCAAAGAATAACAGAACTAATCAAGCAAAGGCTGGGTGTGCCTCTCGTCCCCCCCCCCTTTTTTTTTGATAGGGTTCCTACTTCACTACCTATTTAAGTGGCAACACTTCCTTAAAAGTGTTTTTACCTTCTAAATTAAAACTAAGGTCTTGTCTATACGAGGGGGGGGGATACAAACATGTTCGGAAAGGCAGGTGTTCGCAACGATGTGATCTGTCTACATGGCCAAAAGACCTGCCAAAGTCCACATGACCCCCTAGCCAGATGGCCGCCACAAGTGATTTACTCACGATTTTAAATCTGCCATTCCCATTTAAAAAAAAAAAAGTTTTCCAGGGTGTGCACAAGCAACACTTCATAGTTACAAATAAAGAAATATAAAAAGAGTATGAGATTGCCGTTTGATTGATTACCAGACCCTCGCTTAGCTGAAAATCCAACATGGTGGCTGCAGCCACTTTCTCTCTTTGCTAGCCCTGCCCCTTCTGCTTGTCCAGCCAATCAGATTGCACTGCCTGTTCGTATCTGTGTGAATGTGAGTGTTCAAACGGTCACACACATGGAAGTCGTACAGAGCTTTTCAGAAACACAGACTTTGTGGTGAATTTGGATGCCCCCCTTCCAAATGATACGTATTTGTGCGAACGGCTGTTTGAATGGATTGCTGAACTTTTGTGTTCTTATTATTTTTACCGTATAGACAGGACCTAACAGTTGCATTTCAACATATTGAAGATCTTTTGATAGACTTCAGTGTACATTACAAGTTATTCAGTCAGAAATGAGCATCACTATGTTCAGTGGAGCTTAACTCCAGGTAAATATATCTTAGATTGCAGATTGCAAACACGTTTCATATAATAATGAGCTTTTATTAGTGACTTTTTAAAAAAAAATTGTTTGTGTTTTATGATGGTTTTAATCAAAAGCTTTTATCCTTTGAGTACAAACCAGAGCTTGGAAGTAATGTGGTTTAGAGTAATATCATTATTTGTTACTTGTGCTCTCTGTTTCTCCCTTTCTCATTCTGTCTTTTAAAGGGTGAGGGACAACACTCCTACCTTTAAACATCTCAAGGACAGCAACGTTCTCTGGAGAGAGGGAGGGAGGGATTTTTAGACAAACGCTAATTGCATACTTGATATTTCTTTGAACTAGTGCTTTGGGGAATTGGGCCATTTTTAGTGTTTTTAATGAAAAATAATGTGAAGAGTAATACATTGATAACATGGTACATTACTTTTAATACATTACCCTTGGAAAAACTACAACCAGTGAGTAATGAATTCCCTAACCTGGCACTCTCCAAAAATGTTAAGACTACAACACTCATCTTCACAGGTCAAAATGACACGTGATCACTGACCACGTGAAGCCAGCAGACAGGCTCTCTAAGATGTTTTAGGCACCAAATTGTGAAAAAGTTGCTTCACTGGATTGTTTAGCAGCCTTGTATATTTATGACAGATAGGTGGAATAAAACTTCTGATTAATAAACAAATAATTTTTCAAAAGCATCCATAACCAGTAGCACACAAGTTTTTGGTGAAGCATATTCCAATGTCATCCCTTTCCATTCCTAACATATTCTGGCCAGTACAAAAAGCACAGTCTCTGAAGGGGTCTTGAGGTGGAAATATATTTTCTCAATGGGGAATTAAAATCTTCAAAGTAAGAGTCATCCCTTGAACTTTGTTCGTGTATTACAAGAAAACAGGAGCCACAAAACATAAAATTTAATTGAGACTTGCTAGAGTCAGGCTCCATCTAACAGAGTATTAAAGGTCACATTAGCTTTCAGTTAAAGAGAAGCAGATCAGACGTTTGGTGAAATTCCTATGGAACTTTCCAGTCACTGCCTATGATGTAATAGCCATTCTCAACTGCCAAGGTGAAATGTTTGTTGAGTTGCTTCAAATGGGACTTTTACAACTAAATCTCTCTGTATTTGATAGGATTTAATTTAAGAGTTGGTGTGCATTTTGACAGTCCTTCAACAGGAGAGCTAGAGTCACCAGAGTGTATCTGTTTATTGAGGACAGACAGCTTTATAGCCAACATAAATATAATTTGATGTTTATTGTGATAAAAACTTGAAACTGAGGATTAACCAAAAAAATATTAACCAAAGAAAATCCTTTTAGCGTGGCCAGATGCTATAAATAACAGCTTGATGGTTTCTTATGTTTTTTGGCTTATTATTGCACACCCATATTAATGGTTTAGAAGTTTAACAGTTAATCATGATTAATTCTAGGAGGGTGGGGCATTATGATGGAATGTATGCATTCTGTTTTGTCCTTACGCTTTGTCTTATTTTCAAGAGAGCCAGTGTGGCTCAGCCATGGAAATCCACTTGATGACTTTGGGGAAATCAGATTCTCTCAGGCTAAGGAAAGCAATGACAAACCTCCTCTGAACAAATATTGCCAAGAAAACCCTGTGACAGGGTTGTATTAAGTCAGAAACGACTTTAAGGCGCACAACAACAACAAATCATTTACCAGAATGTTACCTGAATTGTAACAAGTTCCTTATTATATTTTTATGAACTCCTAATTTAGCCAATAAGTGTTATTGTAAGTTTTTCTGAAGTATTATGGTGACTGTTAAAGTGAAGGTTGATATAAAGAATTTTAAAAGAGTAAAACCAGGTAAGATGTGCCCTTACCATGTCCACCCCAAACATGCCTTTCCTCTTCAGCTCTCAAAAACCTGAGACATGTTTGAAGCAGTACTGCAAAGTGCTGATTGCCTCACTCTTCATGATGTTGCCAAGATACCTCATCAAGGTAATTTTGTTATGTTAAGAAAGTTTCTTTTTAAAAACATCAGTTGAACCATGTGTGGTATAATAGTTAGTGTGGCCATAAGTCAAGCAATTAAAAAAAAAACAACAGTTATTTAAAAGATATATTTAAAAGTTTAGCACCAATACCCTGACCCCAGTTTGTGAAAGGTTTATCACATAATTGTAAGAAGGTTTTATATTTGGTGCTTAAAAAAAAAAAAAGAATCTAACCACCAGAATTTTTGTCCTTTTCTTTCTTTTTTCCTTGCTGTCATAATGGTTACAGTGTCAGACTGGATTGGTGAACTTTAGGTTCAGATCCCCACCCATCACAGGATTGTTGTACAGTCGCCCCTCCACATTCATGGCTTTCACACTTGTGGTTTTGATTGTTCACGGTTTAGCCCTGAGCTCCCTTGGGAAGGCTGGCGAGAGGCGGGGCAACCTCCCGCCCGCGCCTTCCTCAGCCTTCCAGAGGGGTCTCCGGGGCTTCTAAGGCCCGGAGTTCCCTCAGAAAGGCAGGGGAGAGGCCAGCCAGGCTGGCCAAACTCACTCCTGCCGCCTCCCTCCCACCAGGGGGGGGGCGCGGGAGGAACCTTTTTTATTCACTGTTTTTCCATATTCGCGGGGGTTTCAAGACCCTAATCCCCATGAATGTGGAGGGACAACTGTAATAGGATAAAAAGAGAATAAAAAGCAGGGTATAACAATTAATGCAGCTCTTTGGAGGGAAGGAGGGATATGCTATTTTTTTTAAAAAAAAAACTAATGAGGAGATAAATTAACTGATGAAAATTCATGCAGTGCTTTTAAAAGAGGCAAGAGGTGGAAGAGGCAACATGGGGATCAGGTTTTTTAGATTTGATTCTTACCAACAGTGATGACCTGGTTAATGGGATGGAAGTGGCGGTATCCTTAGGTGGGAGTGAACATGTTCTCCTGGAGTTTGTTATACAGTGGAAAGGGGAAGCCAAGCATAGTCAGACATGCATGCTAGACTTTAAGAAAACTGATTTCAGTAAACCTAGGGAAATACTGGGTGTGATCCTGTGGTCAGGCATACTAAAAGACAAGGGAGTTTCTTAAAAAGAGATATTGAAGGCACAACTTCAAACAGTTCCAGTGAGGAAGAAAAATGGGTGGTGTTTGAAGAAACCAGGATGGATGTCTAAAGAACTTTCTACAGAGACAAGACTGAAAAAGGGCATGTATAAGAAATGGAAAAAGGGAGAAATCAACAAAGAATAATTCAAATAACTAGCAAGCTCATGTAGATGAGTCAGAAAAGCTAAAGCACAGGTGGTGCTCAGGCTTCCTAGAGAGGTTACAAACAATAAAAAGGCCTTTTTTTGTTATGTCCATGGCAAAAGGAAGAAGAAAGAAATGATAGGGGCATTGTGTGGAGAAGTTTGAAAAATGCTAACAGGGGACAGAGAAAAGGCAGAACTACTCAACACCTTCTTTGCCTTGGTCTTCTCAAAAAAGTAAAACAGTGCTCAATCTGAGGAAAATGGAGCAGATAACACAGTAGGGGAAATGCAGAACAGAATAGATAAATCTTAGAACCACTGTCCATTTTTGCGAATTTCTGGAGAACAGGAGAATTTCTAGCAGACTGGAGGTGGGCAAATGTTGTACCCATCTTCAAAAAGGGAAGAGGACTCAAATAATTACCACTTGTTTAGCCTGACACCAATACCAGGAAATTTGAAGTTGAAGGCTTTCACAGTCAGCATCCATAGATTTTCCGTAGGTTTTTTTCTGAGCTGTGAGGCCGCGTTCTGGAAGAGTTTATTTCTGACGTTCCACCTGCATCTGTGGCTGGCATCTTCAGAGAATGGTTGGGTAGGAGTGTGTGGGGGTTATATACTATGAACCCCTGTTGGGGAAGATATGTAAATCTGTGTATTTGAATGGCTAGTTTCTGTGTGGAGTGGAATCAAGGAACATGAGAGACACTGCAGACTGGGCCAGCCAGGAAAATCAGCAGTAGCAAAACGTTATAAACCAGCTTTGACACAAAATGTTATTTAAAAACACCACAATTCTGGACCAGGCCAACAACTATCATGTCAGAATGCACAGGGAAGCTATTGAAATCCACAAACACCTGGACGACTTCACCAGGAAAGAGAAAAACCTAAAAGTAAACAAAATCTTGCTGCCAGTCCTGAAAAACACTAAAATCAGAACTCAACACTTGCAAATGAACTCCACCCAGGAACAGGGGATTTCCAGCAGACAGTGGACCATTAACCAACCATTAGCCAAACAGACACTAATCTTCCTTGCATATCTCCACCCAGAAACTAGCCATTCAAATACACAAATTTACATATCCTCCCCAACAGGGGTTCACAGTATATAACCCCCCACACACACACTCCTACTCAACCATTCTCTGAAGATACCAGCCAAAGATGCAGGTGAAACATCAAAAATAAACTCTTCCAGAACACAGCCTCACAGCCCAGAAAAAAACCAAGGCAAATCTATCAATACCAGGAAAGATTCTAGAGCATATGATTAAGCAGACAATATGTAAGTATTTAGAAAGCAAAGTTATAATAACTAAAAGTAAACATGGGTTTCTCAAAAACAAGTCATGTCAGACTATTATCTCTTTTTTTGATAGAGTTATGAGCTTGGTAGATGAAGGGAATGCTGTGGATGTAATGTATCTTGATTTCAGTAAGGCCTTCAACAAAGTCCCCTGTGATGGTCTTGCAAACAAGATAGTAAAATATGGGCTAGATAATGTGACTGAGAGGTGGATTTGTGATTGGTTGACTGGCCAAACCCAAAGGGTGTTCACCATTGGCTCCTCTTCATTCATTCTGGACAGAAGTGACTAGTGGGGTGCCACAGGATTATGTCCTGGGCCCTGTACTATTCAACATCTTTGAACTTTATCAGACGGAGTCCTTTAAAATGTTCTTTTGCTGGCATTAAAAAAACATTTTTATGCCGGAAAAACAACGTTCCCCCTGCACTCACCTTGTAATCCCAGCAAAGGCTACTGGCAATAAAGAGGAAGTGAACAGAGCCCCTCTCATTTCCTCATTTAAAATCTTGCATGATTTCATTGCACGGGAAATTCAAAATTAAAAACCAAAATAAAGCCTTAAAAAAGTTTTTAAAAATGTGCACACACACACACACATTTTAAAGGTCCCAAGTAACCCAGGGAGGGACATAAAAAGAGTGAAACCTACCTTGGTATCCCGATCTGACCTGGATGTGTTCACGCCAGACCGGCCATTGTCGGGGTAAGTACAAGATTTAAATGCCTCAATGTTTCGCATGCCAGCAATGCCGGCAAAAAAGCAGCAGGAGGATCTATTGATGGCTTCAGCCATCAATTAAAAATGATGGGATTTGCACTGTCTTTAACTGCGAAAGGGCGATATCGTCTGATCCACATGCCCTTTTGCAGTTATGTGGCATCGTTATGACGCCATATTTGAGTGTCTGATAAAGGCCTTTATCAATGACTTGGATGAGGGAATAAAAGGCATGCTTATCAAGTTTGCAGATGACACCAGATTAGGAGGGGTAGCTAATACCCCAGAGGACAGGATCAGAATTCAGAATGACCTGAACAGATTAGAAAGATGGGCCAAAACTAATAAAATGAATTTAATCAGGGAGAAATGTAGGATACTACACTTGGGTGGTAAAAATGAAAAGCACAGATATAGGATGGGTGACACCTGGCTTGCAAAAGGGATCTAGGAGTCTTAGTGGACTACAAATGGAACATGAGTCATCAGTGTGACGTGGTATCTAAAAAAGCCAATGTGATTCTAGGCTGCATCAATACGAGTATAGTGTCTAGATCAAGGGAAGTAATAGTGCCACTCTATTCTGGTTTGGTGAGACTTCACCTAGAATACTGTGTCCACTTCTAGGCACCATAATTCAAGAAAGATATTGACAAGCTGGAACATGTTCAGAGGAGGGAGACCAAAATGGTGAAAGGACTGGAAGCCATGCCCTATGAGGAGTGGCTTAGGGAGCTGGGTATGTTTAGCCTGGAGAAGAGAAGGTTAAGAGGGGACATGATAGCCACGTTTAAGTATTTGAAGAGATGTCATACTAAGGATGGAGCATACTTGTTTTCTGCTGCTCCAAATACTAGGACACGGAGCAGTGGATTCCCACTACAGGAAAAGAGATTCCACCTAAACATTAGGAAGAACTTTCTGATGGTAAGAGCTGTTTGACAGTATAACGCGCTGCTTCAGAGTGTGGTGGAGTCTCCTTCTTTGGAGGTGTTTGAACAAAGACTGTATGGCCAGATGTTGGAAGTGCTTGAAGCAAAGAGAAATGAAGGAAGACAACATCATCTGTTGTAGGAGCCAAAATGTTGTAGAAACCACCAGAGCCAAGACTTACAAGCTAGTTTTGAGGTTTCTTATACTGTAATAGGAGATGTGTTATTATGTTAGAACTTATGAGAGGGTGGAAGAGTAGGAGAGATCTCCTATTATTCAGTCTAGGGTTTCTCCGATAAAATTATGCTGCATTGTAAAAAAACAAAATTAGCAAAGCAACAAAAACCAGTGTATTAAATAGCCAGTGAGAATAACAAATGCTCAGTAAGCATCTCTAAGACCCTTGAAAGAAATCTTCAACTGGTGCCTCAAGACCAATAATGAAAGGGTGAGATGGACCTCCCTAGAAAGAAAGTTTCAAACTTGCATAGAACATGACACAATTATAACATTTTATCACAGACATAGTAGGAACATATGTTCTGCTCTCCTAATGCCTATATGGTCTACACATATGTGCAAGCTCAAAATCAGTTCAACAGAAGGACAGGACTAGAAATCCTACTCCCCACCCCCACCCCGCTGATGTGGGCAGCTATTAAACATTGTGCAATGTGATTGCACCTTCATTGTATGTGTCAGTTGTAAGGCTCTGTGAAATGGATGGGGGTTAATCAAGAACATCAATGTACCATTTTGTGTGATTTTGATGAGAAGTCAGAGTCTAAGGACTTTATCATATGACACTGTTACACCACAACTGCACTATGGTAGTCCTGTCTTTGCCTGGAGCTCATCACATGATATTGTGACTCTTCCAGTGCTATACTATGCTATTGGGTTGTTTAGAAATCAATTATTTTCCCACTGGAAATAACCCATTAATGATCCCTTATCCCACTATAGTTGAGTGGGAGCAAATGTCCCCTTCTGCTTTGTTGTGATATTGGGATCACAGTGTGAGTGTGGTTTCATTTCTCCTCACCTGGGGAGTCCCTGGGGATTTATAGGGAAACGCCAGACTACTGCTAGTGGCTGAGGTGGGAGGACACCAGGATTTCCAAGAGGTCCCCAAAGAACTGCTATACATTCTGTTCTCTGTTTTCCAGCATGGCTTTTTTAAACATTATTTTAAGTCATTTTTTTAAACAAGGGGAGTAATGAAATTGTGCAATTCCAATGTACTGTAATCCTATTGAGTATTAAGGAAATGTTTACAGCAGTCACAAAGCAGAAGGTGGAGCAAAGAGGGCCGTGTAAATGGTAGTACAGTATCATATTTCAGGTGTGATAAACAAACACCAGGACTAATGTGACTGAAGCAGAAATGCAGGGATGATGCAAAAGAGTACATTGCTATTCTGTTACCTTTCCAAGTACAAGAGAAGGGGTTTTCAAGCAGTACAAGCCAAAACAACTGACTAATGTGACAAGCATCTAACTGTTAGACCCACTTACTATCAGCAACTTGGCTGGTTGCTTTTCTCTATGTACTCCCTAAATGAGTGTTTTGTAGCCTTCCTTGGGAAAAATGTGAATAAAAATATACAATGGGAACTAACAGCAAGCAATTACAGGCACACGGCTGTCATAACTACAGTCACATCACTGTACATTTTGGAATCAGCATGATTTTCAAAATTGCAACAGATTCTATGAAGCCATGGTTCACCATTAATGTTTTTTGACTTAAGGTTTTTTTACTTGGAGATTTTGAGAACGATGGAAAAAATATCAGACGTGCATGTGTGGATCCCTTTTAGTTGTTTTCTGTAGCTAAATTAAACAATGATTTGGTGGTGTTTTTTCCTACATATGTTACTAATTTGGTTCATAGTTTCTCACCATATACACCTCAGCGTCAATTTTTTAATGGTGCCTCTTGCCTGCTGAGAATAGACTCTTAAGTTACAAAGTACACACATTACTGTTCTGTATTATTGTGGTATCATTCTCTTTTGTAAAAGCTACATTCTCTCCCAGATGTTTCCTCTCTTTGACTCAAATGATTGCAGTTAGAAAGCTGGGCTTTTATTTACTTTCACCATTGCATTATTAAAATGTATATGCTTATGGATATACCTGGATAGATACCTACATGAATATACCTGTTTATTTTATCTATTACTATGTCATCTTTCAAGGCAAATCCTCTCCACGACAATTTACAAGATAAAATTCTAAAGCAGTAAAAATACAATTAACTGAAACAGCAGCTTAAAACACTCAAATAATAACAATTTCACTGCTATTCATCTCTCTCTCTGGCTTTTCTTCGCAAACGAAGATTCAGGAAGGACTCATCCCGTGCTTTCTGCAAGCGCGCTGATGACTAAAAAGGCCAATCCGAGATAAACAAGTCTGGTTGCAGAAAGCACAGCAGAAGGTCTCCTTGGGTAATGTTTCTGGGTTGTGATTCTTTCTGCATTGTCATTTCTCTTCAAGACTTGTTTGGCGTGAGTTCTCAAATAAGGCTGCAGCATTGTGGATAGTGTGTGTCCATGCCTCCTGATGTGAGGCCAGGGCAGACCATTGTTGGTGATCAATTTGGCCGAGCCTGAGATGTTGTTTCAGGGAGTCCTTGTGTTGCTTTTTTGGAGCGCCCCTCTTATGCTGACCCGTGGCATGTTCACCGTAGAGTAGTATTTTTGGGAGGCGGTGGTCCTCCACCCTAGAAATGTTCCCTGCCCAGCGCAGCTGTGTTCTCAATATCATGGCCTCAATGCTGGTGATCCCTGCTTGCTCAAGGACAGCAACATTCGTCACATAGTCAGTCCAGGTATATTTAGGATTGTGCATATACAGCGCTGATGAAAGCATTCAAGGAGTCGTAGGTGGTGGTGATAGGTGACCCATGTTTCAGATCCATAAAGGAGAATAGACGGTACAATGGCTGTATACACACTGATTTTTGTGCTTCACCTCAGGTGTTTATTACTCCAAACTCTTTTGTGAAGTCTTCCATAAAAATTAACATGCAGTTTGTTTTATCTTGTTTACTGAGCAAAGTCCCCTCAAGGTGGCAAACAGTATAAAACTGCAAACACACACAAAACCCACTATATCACAGAATTAGGAACATATAAACTTATATTGAATCAAAACCTTGAGCCATCTAGCTGAGGGTTACATTCAGTGATACATAACTTGTCAAGACAGCTTGATTTTATTTTTATTTGCAAGTAAACTTGTGGGCTCTCATCTGGATTGGGCTCACCATGTTAGAATTAGCAACCTTTGCACACCTATACTTATGAACTGCTGGTTTGCATGTTACTTTATAGGAGCTTAGTCACAGCCTATATTTATGGTAACTTCCTGTTTGCTTGATTTATTACTCCCTCTCTCTTCCTACATGACTCTTACCTGCAGCTGTTTTTCCTCTTCTCCATCTCTCTTCCATGCATTTGATTTTGCACAGGTTTGCAAATAAAGCTACTTTTATATGTTCTAGAAAGAAGACAGGACTTTTTCAGATGCCCCTTAGCACGCAAGAAGCTTCCGTAACAGCAACAAAGCTGCTGTGTGGCAGGGGGTCCGTTTCGGACAACGCCGTCCCTCTCTCAGCGGCATCCATGACCGTTCCGGGTAGGATTGAGGGTGGCCGTGACATTTTTTACTCACAGAAGTTGTCCGTGAATAAAAAATGATGCAGCTGCCCTCAATCCTACCCGGAATAATCACGGACGACGCCGAGAGAGGGATGGTGTCGTCTGAAACGGACCCCCTGCCGTGCAGCAGCTTCATTGCTTTTATGGAAGCTTCTTGCGTGGTAAGGGGAGTCTGAAAAAGTCCTAAGTTTATTTCTTTTTCCTGCTGAAACTTGTGGGTGAGCAGGAGAGTATAGGACTGGATGTTGTTCAGCTGCTGCCTTGGCAGTTTGATAACTCTGTTTGAGAGATTCAAGACTATACCTGACATTTCCGAACATACCATGCTAAGTGGGCGGGGGGAGGGACAAAACATACTTCCAGATGTTTCTCCTCCTAAATTTGCCTCCATCCTGCACAGGAACTATAATAGTCTAAAAGGAGGGAAGAACCTCTGGCAAAAAATGAAAAAGCCAAAGCCCTTCAGCTCATACTTCAGCCAAGGGCTTGGCTTTTCTTCTCCATCTTTCATCATGTTCAAAAGATAGAGGAGAGAAGCAGTGCTCTTGGGAAGCACTTCCAGGAGTTGTTTTAATCCTGGCTTTAATATTTAGCTGGCATCTTGGAGTGGCATCTGAAGGTGCAGCCAGCTTCACTCCTTTTCTGCCTTCCCCATGTGAGGAAGGAAGAGGACAATGAAACTGTTCACAGCCAGTGCTTCCATAAGCTTCCCAAGGTTAGGAATCAGCAAGATCCTGGAAGCACCAGCAAAGCGCATAGGCAGAGTTCCAATATTGCATATACTGTCAACTCTAAGGGGAATGTTGTCCCAAACCCATGTGGCACACAGCACTGCAGGGGAGGGGCCACTTTTGCTGGCCTCCGTGGAGGGAGACCAAAAGCCTCTGTGTTGGGCACAAAGCACAGGGATGTCATGCGCAGGGGGGAGGGGGCAGAGTTAGAGGCAATATTTATTTTTGCTGTGTTTTTTTTTCTTCAAGTGAACAAATCATGCCCAAAGTAACTGTAATATATGTATTACAGAATGCAGTATAGCTTTTAATGGGATATAAAAGTAAAATTTGAAATGGCCATATGATATACTGTACACACTTACTTCTATATTTTTCTCAATGTTTTTTGTCTTTATTTTCCTCGCTAGTGTCCCTTTTATGTTATTTTTAATTTAATTTTATATACCTTTTCATATGCTGTAACATACTGTCGAATGATATATTAGAGAAGGTGTGTGTACTTCCTCTTAAAATATTTAAGACACTAAAGAATCTGTATTAAGCTTACGGGGGTGTATGGAGTTCTTATGCACTTTAAGACCAGTTTATGGCCTCTAAATTAAACATTAATGAATAATTTTTAGTAATGATAAATGACCTTACCTTCTTAGCGTATTTGTTTTTGTTTGTCTGATTGTGGACTTTTGACTTTTAAATTACTTCTTTTTATTATGTACTTTGAAAGAATGCTGAAGCTATATGAAGTATAGGTTTTCAAGATGGGAAGTCCAGGAAGTGGGTAACTAGGAGATATGTTGAGTGCTAAAATATAAAAGTAATAGGCATAAATAAATATGTTCACATTAAAAGAAAATTATAAAATGCAGGTTTCCTTAACTTACACAGAGCTTGTCTTTAGTGCCATCTTTGCATTGGTCCTGCTCTTTCAGTGTAACCTATAACATCATTTTGCACACAAGGGAGTTTATTTTTAAACACACACTACAATTTAGTCCAATATGTATGCATATTCATTAAGTATGATGAATCTAACCACAGGTGCCCTTGAATGTTTTCTCCAAATCAGAATTTCAATTCCCCAATATAAGTTTAGAGCCATAACAAGATCTGAAATAATATTTAGAAAAACAAATCTACTTATTTAATCTTCATGTATTCTTACTGAAAAACGTGTTAGGACTGCAATTCTTACTTTGGAGGAATGGCTACAGAACACATTGGAGCATAACCATCTATAGGATTGAGCTGTGGGGTTGTCCCATCTAGTACAGAATGGCAGCTAAACATTTCCAATCAAGCTGCAGTTATTTAGAATAATACTTTGTTTATGGAGTATATTCCTCTCTCCCAATTTTTGGCAAATGCCACCTAAACTGGACAGCCAGATACCTTTTGTATGGCCCAACTTGTCTAGTAAGTCTGCTCTGTTCAAAATGAACAGATAATAAAACCTTAAATATGATTTTATTTTATCTTCCACAGAATCTGATATTTGTTCAGTCAAGGATTTCCTTGACCTCCTTGCTAGAGGATGAAAAACAAAATAAATTCAGAAAGGGATGCATATGAGGTTAAGTAAACCCTTACCTGTCTACTTTATTCCTATATAAAGCATAGTGGAAAGACAATTGAAGTTTAAATTCTTCTTGAAATAGTCCCCAAATATTCACAATTATAGATAATTAGTGTCTCTATTCTTTCTGTTAATTTTAGCAAGGCAGAATTCAAAGACATAGCTGTGTTAGTCTGGAATATCAGTATGCAACGGGATCTTGTAACACCTTTGAAACTAACTGAGAGAAAGAAGATAGACTTAGGGCTCATCTACACATCTTTTGGAAAGATGTGACCAGTGGGGTGCCACAGGGTTCTGTCCTGGGCCCAGTGCTATTCAACATCTTTATCAATGACTTGGATGAGGGAATTAGGGGCATACTTATCAAATTTGCAGATGACACCAAATTAGGAGGAGTAGCTAATACCCTAGAGGACAGGATCAAAATTCAGAATGACCTGGATAGACTGGAGAGCTGGGCCAAAGCTAACAAAATGAAATTCAATACGGAGAAATGTAAGGTACTACATTTAGGGCGGAAAAATGAAATGCATAAATATAGGATGGGAGAGACCTGGCTGAATGAGACCACGTGCGAAAGGGATCTAGGAGTCCTAGTAGACCACAAGTTGAAGATGAGCCAACAGTGCGATGTGGCAGCTAAAAAGGCCAATGCGATTTTGGGCTGTATCAATAGAAGTATAGTGTCTAGATCAAGCGAAGTAATAGTGCCACTCTGTTCTGCCTTGGTCAGACCTCACTTAGAATACTGTGTCCAGTTCTGGGCACCACAATTCAAAAAGGATATTGACAAATTGGAGCGTGTCCAGAGAAGGGCAACTAAAATGGTGAATGGTCTGGAAACGATGCCTTATGAGGAGAGACTTAGGGAGCTGGTTATGATTAGCCTGGAAAAAAGACGGTTAAGACGGATATGATAGCCCTGTTTAAGTATTTGAAGGGATGTCACTCTGAGGATGGAGCACTCCAGAGACTGGAACACGGAGCAATGGGTGCAAGCTCCAGGAACAGAGATTCCACCTCAACATTAGGAGGAACTTTTTGACAGTAAGATCTGTTCGGCAGTGGAACGCACTCCCTCGGAGTGTGGTGCGGTCTCCTTCCTTGGAGGTCTTTAAACAGAGGCTGGATGGCCATCTGTCGGGGATGCTTTGATTGTGATTTCCTGCATGACAGGGGGTTGGACTGGATGGCCCTCGTGGTCTCTTCCAACTCTGCAATTCTATGATTCTATGATTCTATGATAAGGCTGGCCCACTCCTCTTATGTGCCCCTTTCCGCGCACAGATTCATGGTCCACCCTCTCACCCTTAGTGCAAGTGTGAGCTTTGCTGGTCACTTCAGGGCCAGGTAGGAATTTTCTTCCCTTTTACCTTCTCCCCCTCCCATCCTAGACTCAGATAATTGGTGTTGGTAAATAGGCTTTCGTGCAGCAGGTAGCGGGGGGGGGGATTATGAGAGGTTTGGTGTACACATTGGGACCCTTTTGGTGTAGGGTAAGGCTCTGGATCTGCCTAGCTAGCTCCTGGGACCCAGGGGTGTATGTACCTGGGTTTTTTTCTCACTTGTAAAGTCCTGGGACTTTGGTGGGAATGCCCCGGGTTGCCTTATTGGATTGCTCCCAGGGCTCACGTGTTTCACCAAGAGAAGGCTGAGGAGGTAGTTAAGGAGTGACACCTGGCCTCAGCTGAACCCTTGTCAGGTTTCTCCCCACCTCTTGCTTCTTCCAGGTGGCCCTTATTTAACCCAACTCTCGGTGTCCAGTCTCGTTATTCCATGGTACTGTCAGGGATGATGGGAGTTGTAGCTCTTCACCTCTGGCTCAAACTCACCACCTTGTTATGCAGCAGAGCCGACCAGCTTAGATCAGTGGTTAATGCTTTCCTTCAAAGCAGCAGAGTTTCAGAGAATAGGCTGAAGATCCTGACAAACTCTCCAAGCCTTCTCACTCTTCTCCAGGTGTCTCCAAAACATCTCCAGGATTCACTCAGGCAACTCAGTAGTTTTATATAAAAACCTACTTTATTCTTCTATATAAATATACTATATGGTCAACAAATCACAATCTCTACACACTACTCCACAATATCTCCAAACTACTCCACCTCTACTCAACAACCATACATTGGCAAACATTGCAATTTTATAGTTTATCACCACCCACTAGTTAGTTTCCACCCAGTGGGTGTGTACTTCTATTCTGATGGTGGTCCACGTAGTTCCACCCATACTTAAGACCAACCCATGTATTTCAACATTTCACCTTGTACACTTAATGATTCTCAGGTGTTTCCATTCTGCATTCAGTACCTCTGTCCTTGGCTCTCAGGCCTTCTAGATTACATTAGCAGTTTCACCTGTGTAGCCCCATAATTGCTCTTGCTTAGTCATTGTGACTTTCACATACATATTTTATTTCTTTCACTGTATGTCCCATGTTGCATTTTCCTTAACAATCCCCTCCGAAATAAAATATTGTATGTGTTTTACAATGTCATTCCAACCATTTGTGTCAGCCTTTCATGTTTTTCTACTGTCAATGCTTTTGTGAAAAAAATCTGCTATGTTGTGTTGTGTTTCTATATATCTCAATTCTATTTCACCCTTCTGAACCATGTCTCGCACATTTTGATATCTTACACCAACATATTTTGTTCTGTTCTTCAAATTTTCAGTTTCAGCCATCGCTATGCATGACTGTGAATCTTCCAGAATGTCCACTGGTATCTTGTAACTTTCATTTAAATCATTTAGCAATTGCTTAATCCATTGTACCTCATTTACTATCTCATTCAAAGCAGCGAATTCTGCTTCCGTTGTGCTTATCGCTACATTAGTTTGTTTTCTACTTCTCCATACTATTGGACTTTCACTATATTTAATTATCATCCTGTAACTGACTTCTTGTCTCCTAATTCTGATGCAAATGAACTGTCTACATAACAATCTAGATCTGAACTACTGCTTCTTATAATCAATTTCCTATCTAAGGTTCCTTTCAAATATCTCAATAAATGTTTTACCGCTGTCCAGTCTTCAATTTTTGGTTCATTAACCCTTCTAGACAATACATTTACAGCATAAGAAATGTCTGGTCTGGTGTGGCAAGATATGAATTGTAAAGATCCTATTATACTTCTGAAGAGAATCTTGTCCTCAAACGCTCTAGTTGTTTCCTCAGACACAAAACCAGTTGTCATTGGAGCTCTTACTATTTTTGCATTCTGTAATCCACACTTTTCAATCAATCTTTCAATTTTATTTCTCTGACTTAACAAACAATGTCCTTCTTCTGTCCATTGAACGCAAATACCTAAATAAGACTTCAATACACCTAAGTCCTTCAAAACAAACTTCTCAGACAATTCTCTTTTTACTGACTCAATTTCCTGTTTTGACTTTGCTGCTACGCACAAATCATCTACATAAATCACTAATACTATGTCTCCTTTTGTATAAACACAAGCATCTGCAATGCTCCTCTTGTAACCTAGCTTAACTAGCTCATCCTTGATGCACAGATTCCATGCTCTGGCACTTTGTTTTAAACCATACAACGCTTTCTTTAATTTATATACTCTCTGACTACCATTTTCTTCGAAACCTTGTCGCTGTTCCATAAATATTTCTTCATCCAAAACTGCATTCAAGTAAGCTGTCTCAAAATCAAAATGTTCTACAACTAAATTCCTTTTTACTGCTACAGCTAGAACCATTCTCAGACTTTCTGGCTTTGCAGTTGGAGAATATGTCTTATCATAGTTCTCATACTGCTGTTGTGCAAAACCCTTAGCCACTAACCTAGCTTTATATTTGATACTTCCATCTGGCATTTCTTTCCTTTTGTATACCCATTTACAACCAATTACTTTCTTGTCTTTGGGTCTGTCAACAATTTCAAAAACATCTTTATTTACCAGGCAACCAAACTCATTATCCATTGCATCAAACCATCTTTCCTGTTCTTCACTAGAATAACTTTCCAATTCTTCAAAACTTTCAGGCTCTTCTAGTGCTAAACAAGCTCTTGCCTTTGTCACAACAAACCTATCTGGAGGCTTTCTAACTCTATGACTATGCCTGGGAATAAAATCTGCTGTTCTGTCTCTTTCATCCTCACTTTCTCTACTAGGAGTTGTAGTTCTATGACTAAATCTCTTGTCTTCAGTCATTCGAGTAGTAGTAGGCCTAGATGCTATCTCATCATCGGAAGAACTACAACTGCTGCTAGGTGATGCTTCCTGCTTAACTGAAACCCCTCCGTTTCCTGAGGTTGGTTCAGTTTGTGCTTCTGGCTCATTTGAACTCCCTAATCTCAAAAACACTTCTTTATTGGCATGCAGTTTGTCCCAACCAGCATGTCTCTCGAAATTTGCAGACCTAGAATACTGCACTTGTTTTCCATCCAAATGAAACTTGTAGCTATTTCCAGAATACCCCAAAAACCTAAGCCTTTTGCTTTTGGGTTCTCCTTTCCTCCTGAAACAAGCAGGTGTGTAAACATGAGCAAATTGTCCAAAAACCCTTAAGTACTTGTAATTTGGCATTCTCCCATACAATACCCTGTAGGGAATGTCTTCAATTTCTGAATGATACAATCTGTTACTGATATGTATTGCAGTCAAAGTTGCTTCTGCCCAAAAACTATCTTTCACCCCTGCATCTGCCATCATACAAGCAGTAATTCTTTTTATATCTTGTATTTTCTTCTCTGCTAACCCATCCTCACTAGGACAAACAGGGTTTGTAGTTTCATGCCTTATTCCCACCTTTTGAAACCAGTTAAACAATTGATTATTTAAAAATTCTCCTCCTCTATCAGTAATAATGGTGCCTACTCTGCTATCAAATTGTCTTTCCACCATTCTTACCCATGCTTTTAAACTTTGCCCAGCATCAGATTTGTTTTTCATTATTCTCACAAATGCAAACCTTGTATACCTATCAACAATTACTAGGAAATACTTGCTTCCCCCTAAGGACAAGCAATTAGCTTGGGCGACATCTGCATGTACATACTGAAATGGTCTTTGAGCAATTCTTTTTGTTTTCTTAGCTACTGGAAAAGCTCTGACCTTTACCTGTTGACATACCGTACAATCTAAGTGGTTTTTGCATTCAGTAACTTTTAAATCTGGACACATACTGATTAAATTCTTTAAACATTTGAAGCTCGCATGGCCGAATTTTCTGTGAAGCTCGTGTATGCAGTCTTTGTGGATTGGAATATTTTCTATGTTATTAGCTTCTTCCACCCTGTAGCTATCAATATTGTCCTCCAAATAATAAAGTTTGTCCTTTTTCAAACCTATGCCACGCAATTCCCCATTCAGTTTTATCTTACACATGTTCTTTTCAAAGATGACTGTGTAGTCTCTTTCTGTTAATCTGCTTACTGATAACAAATTATTTTCTAACTCCTTTACATGTAAGACATCATTAAAATTCTCTTTTAGCCCTGGAATGTACACAGTACCCATTTGATTTACAGTACTTAGCTCTTTCCCGTCAGCCAAAACTACAGCATTTACATTAGCTGATTTTCTATTGCTTATTAAATTTATATCATTACACATCGAAGATGAGGCTCCTGAGTCAACCAGCCATTTAGACTGTGCATTTTGTTTTTCCTTAATCATGGTTGCAAACCCCTTTTTATTACCATTGTCCCTCAAAAATGGAGGTCTGGACTGTTTTTGATACTGCCGCGGCTGCCATCTGCTCTCTGCTTGCTTGCGTCTCTCAGCTGCAAAATGTTTACAATGTCTCTGCAGATGACCAATCTTCTTACAATAAAAGCACCTCCGTTGCTCCCTTGTAGAGGCTGCTTCCTCCTGCATTCGCCAGTCAGGAGATGTTTGTTGTTTTGGCACAGTCTTTAAGCTTGCTGAGTCACCCTGCTCAGACATTCTTCTCTGGTTCTCTTCCAGTATTCTGGCCACAATTAAGTCTCTATTAAGCTCAGCTTCTGGCAAGTTCTGCAAGCTGTTCATTATGTTGTCCCACGAAGAGTCTAGCGATTCTACTAAAATGTAGCATTGCTGCTCTTTGCTAATTTGCACTCCCCTCAGTTCAGCTTGCACAAACAAGTCTTGCATTATTTTTAAATGTTCTATCACACACTGCCCTTTAGCCATCTTTTGCCTGTATATTCTTTTAGACCATAGCATTTTTGCAAAAGCAGTTGAAGGAGTGTGTAATCCCTGCAGGGTATCCCACACATCCTTGGTGGACGTTTTATCTCTGACATCATTAATTAAGTCTTCTTCAAGCATGAGATAAAGACAGGCTTTTGCTTTACTATCTTTCTCTTGAGTGGCTTCATCAGCATCGGCTGCCAGCCCTGTTTCAACTGTTGACCACAGACCTTCCTTTACTAGTAGAGATTGGGCATAAATCTTCCAGGTAGAGTAGTTGTTTCTATTTAATTTACTAAACTTTAGAATGTCCATCTTGATTTGTGCAGTGACTCAATTTGACACAGTCCTTCTGAGTATGCACAGCTGACCCGTCTGGGCTTAAGCAAAACACAAAATGATTTACTTCCGAGGCTTATCAGTGCAGCACAAACAGCTTGCTCTGATCTATCGTCCACAAAGCTTTCTTCCACTCTCTGGAACTTTTAGCTTCTGTGGATGCTGGGTGCTCTAGTAACTGGGCCCATAACCCTTGTCAGGGATGATGGGAGTTGTAGCTCTTCACCTCTGGCTCAAACTCACCACCTTGTTATGCAGCAGAGCCGACCAGCTTAGATCAGTGGTTAATGCTTTCCTTCAAAGCAGCAGAGTTTCAGAGAATAGGCTGAAGATCCTGACAAACTCTCCAAGCCTTCTCACTCTTCTCCAGGTGTCTCCAAAACATCTCCAGGATTCACTCAGGCAACTCAGTAGTTTTATATAAAACCTACTTTATTCTTCTATATAAATATACTATATGGTCAACAAATCACAATCTCTACACACTACTCCACAATATCTCCAAACTACTCCACCTCTACTCAACAACCATACATTGGCAAACATTGCAATTTTATAGTTTATCACCACCCACTAGTTAGTTTCCACCCAGTGGGTGTGTACTTCTATTCTGATTGGTCCACGTAGTTCCACCCATACTTAAGACCAACCCATGTATTTCAACATTTCACCTTGTACACTTAATGATTCTCAGGTGTTTCCATTCTGCATTCAGTACCTCTGTCCTTGGCTCTCAGGCCTTCTAGATTACATTAGCAGTTTCACCTGTGTAGCCCCATAATTGCTCTTGCTTAGTCATTGTGACTTTCACATACATATTTTATTTCTTTCACTGTATGTCCCATGTTGCATTTTCCTTAACAGGTACATCATCAAATGGTGTGGGAAGGGAATGTTCAACATTCCCTATACAAGCTTTTGAAACCACAGGTTTCTTTATTAGGCAAGATGGTTTTTTAAAAAGCATACAGGGAAGAGGTTGTAACAGTGACAAAATTAGAACCATATAGTCTGCATGTTGCCTTGCAATGGTGTGAAGGAAAGATATGCAGACTGTCAAGTTAAACTAATGTAAGAGAGACAGCGTCATCATTAAAAAAAAACAAAAGCTTTATCCCACAAATTAGCCCAATTCATTTTATCCAAGGAATATTTTTATAGCCGTGTTCAGGAGAAAGTAATGTGAAAATCTATCTGTAAGGATTTTGAAGAGGTTGTGCTGCCAAGGCTTGTACCTGCAATTTAACTTGCTTGCCTGTCTTCCTTCTCATACTACCAATGACCCTGAGCTCACTGGGAACAACAAATGCAATAACAGAATAGGAATAAAATTTTGTTCTCCACTGGAGACCAAAAAGCAAAAGAAAATCCTTGGAAACTCAAACCTATCTCTATCTAGAGTAGGCCCAAAGTTTGGAGGTTCCCCCATCCCTGCTCTGTAGTAAGAAAAGGGAAATGCATATACAGGAGGTGGTATTGCTGTGTATATACAAGAAAACACAGTGTTGTTGTTTTAAAAAACAGAAACTACAAAGGGGGCAAACATCTTAGCAGAATCACTATTATTGACACTACCAAGTAATTTATTATTGGAGACATGCTGTCAACACCCACTCCCTGATCAAATTGATCTCAAAATGGAGAAAGAAGTCAAAGAATCATCTAAAGAAGAAAGTGTTATAGTAATGGGAGATAACCATTAAGAAGAGGAGTGAGGGGACAGCCATTCTTTGTCAGTACAGTTGTCCCTTCACATTCGCTGGGGTTTGGTTCCAGGAACCACCGTGAATACCCAAATCCGTGAATACTCAAGTCCCATTATATGCAATGGCATAGCAAAATGGTGTCCCTTATATAAGATGGCAAAATCAAGATTTGCTTTTTGGATTATTTTTTTTTTAAGAATATTTTCAAGCAGTGAATAATTAAAATCATGAATGTCAAATCCGTGAATACGGAGGGACAACTGTAGTTTATTGCCTTTGGTCACTAGGTGATGATGTACCAGGGACATCTCCTGAACGTGTTTTAATGTTGTATTTTTACTGGTGTTATGCTTTTAATTCATGTTGTGTTTTAATTATGTGGAAATAAATTTAATGCTTTTTAAATTTTTGTAAATTGTGATATTTTAGCTGTATTTTTTTAATTTGTTGTAAGCCACCTTGAGTCCTGTCTTGGGAGAAAGGTGGGGTATAAATCTGAAAAATAAATAAATAATAAACATGTCCAACCGAAAAGAATATGAGTACTGCAAGAACAGTATTATTTATCAGTTTTTATCCTTTTTAATAACATTTGTCTTTCTGTGTTTCTCTGGTGTTACAAACAGTTTTTGCAGATCTTACATTTTCATTTAAAATGAAAAATATGTTTTCTGCCTCTTGGAGTTGTGAAGGCAGAAAACATCTCCTGTTGAAGCCAAAGCCTGTCTAAACTGTATGATCTGCAAAAAACTCAAATAATATTTCTCAGAGACATCCAGGGCCCAGTTGCATTTCAAGGAAGTGATAACTCTGACGCCTAACAATGACATCATTCACTCAACTGTTAACTAGTTTGGCCAAAAAACCAAAATAAAACACTATCCCTGCACAAACTATTTCAATGTTTACATTTCCTCACCTTTGCAAATTTCATTGAAACAAAAAATAAATAATGTATACCCCAGAATCCATTTCAAATGTGGTATGGTAGTGCTGTTGCTTTTTAAAATGAACAACCATGTATTTTCCATAATTTGTGGTTCTGATTGCTGTTAATAATTAACTTCTCCCATAAAAGAAAACTTCCATTGTGTCAAGAAAAAAAACCCCACTGAATTTAATACATGTTTCATAAATCACTTTTATGTCCTTAAAACAGCTGACTTTACATTTTTATTACATTATTTGAAAAAGTATCATTTCATCTGGAAAGCATCAGTGTAAAATGTGATTGTCAACACAGCTAAACCAGTTTTCTGAAGAAAATGGCTGCTTATGAAGTTAAGGACTATAATTATGACAGGATTTTCTTCACAGACATTAGTTACAAGAACCAGGAGATTTAGATGGGGATGTGCACAGGAAATACCTGGCAGACAATGTAAAATGTTCTCTGAATGCAAAGCTGAGCTGTTCCTTTTAGGCTTCAGAAAGCAAATATGTCATGATGAGCAACAATTGAAGCATTTGATGGTGAATTGACTTCTCCTGACGTTGTGAAAGGGTGTTTGGCAATCTTTTATGTTGTTCAAATAATACCACATGTATGTGCTTGTAAAGTTATGCTTAACAGAATTACTTCTGTTGGGGGGAACTATTTTGTATCAAATGTAATCAGTATTTTCTTTATACTTTAGAGGCAAAGTCTTGAGGAGGGTGTTCTTGACTTGTGGTGTTTTTTGCTTGAAGCAGGGCCATTGCTTGCCATTAAAGCCATTACATCACCTTGCTCTATTTCCATTTATTATTTTTACAGTATTTTGGATGCTCAGAGTGTCCTTCCAGATCATTCCTGCAAAGAGCTTACAATGCAAAAATAGGGTTGATTACTGACCCTAAAGTCAACTGCCAACACTGCAGATTGTGTTGTGCAAGACCTGGTGATGTGGCACAGAATATATCTGGCCAAAACATTACTGTCCTCCAAGGCAACAAAATTCCTGCTGCAGGGAGGAAAGACAAATGTCAGCATCCTCTACAGTGGCCTCCTATAATCTGAATAACTCTACTTGATTGTCCTGTGTGATTGTTGTTGCAATCCTATACGCATTTACTAACACAGGGAGCTGTCTTAGACTCAGAATTTTGGTCCACCTAGCTCAGCATTGTCAACTTTTGCAATGTCTCCAGAGTTCAAAATTCTTTCCTAGACTTACCTCAGAATTCCTGATGGTCTTCTGTCCAACTACTAATCAGGTTTAACCCTAGTTTTAGCTTCCAAAACCAGACAAGGGGCCCATCTAAATGGTGAAAATACCCCTCGTGGAATTCGCTGGGAAATCTACCAGTCTAAACAAGATCCAGTGCCAATCCACACTATTCAGAAGGAGGGGGGCCCAAAATGGTAAAAACAATGGGGTAAAAGCCTTCGCAAATTTCCCTGTAGTTTTTCACAAACTGCAAGTCTGGTGGAGACAAGCATTTTTGCTTGTTTGGACTATGGAACAATGCAAAACTCAAAGGGAAGCACAAAACTGATTTGCTGGGTGAGAGTGGGGGCAGGGTTTGCTAGCAGAGCAAGCACAGGCTGCCGCCATGTTGGATTTTTGCCTTAGCGATCACTCACTAAGGCGATAAAAAAGGATCAATATTTTCTGTTTTGGAGAATCATTCTATTGCACCAGTGCACCTTGGGACGACTTAAAAAAAAAATCCCAGCGGCAGTGAAGAACTAGCATGAGTAAATCACTCGTGGCTGCTATCAGGAATGCGAGGCTTATGGGGGCTTCCAAGGCTAGAAAAACTGTTTAGACATGTCATTGCTGCTGCAAGATGCCAATACTACGAGGTACTTTGGATTTTTTCCCCTCATGTAGATGGGGCCTGATGGCGTGGTATTGTAAGATCTATTGAATTTCAATGGAATTTACTTCTAAAAAGAAAACCCAATGATAGGGTCACCTTAGGGTTGCCATAAGTCAGATACAACTTGAAGGAGCACAACAAAAACAAAGATTTGTGTAGGACTGCATCTTGCATCTCAAACAATGTTGTGATATTTCTAATCTAAGTAAATTATTTTGAAAACCATTGAGTCAACCATTGAGCCAGACAGATATATTTATTTTGAATTAATTAGTCCAGAACAAGCAATTTGTACACTTGGTCTAATACAGTAGAGAAATATATACTTGGCTGTATTGCAGCTTTATGATTTAAATGGAAAGATTAAGAGGAGGAGACACCCTTGGAGAAAACTCAAATGAATGAAAGAATGAGAGAGGTGGAATAAATGCATATTATTGAGAAGGTTTATTCTGAAAAGAGCAGCAAGAGGTGTGTGCTTAGAGATCATTTTCTAAATATCTATATTTTTCAGTATGGTTTTAAAGGAGCCTTTATTTTATTCTGATTTTAAATCGATTATTTTTTCCCCTTCTGCATTGAATCCAGACTATTTTCTGCATTGATTTGCAATGAACTTGTGACTGATTGTTCCAATGATTTCAATGACACTAAAATGTGACTAACACAGAAGTCGGTTGTGGTTGTGATCGATATGTGTTAACCAAGTCGATAGTGAATATCAGTGAAATGGAGGCTGAAAATCCAGTGGGAAACCCCATTCAGGTTTGTGGTAATTACTGAAGAAACATGCATAGGATTAGGGCAGGCTGAATGAATAGAAGCAACAAATAAAGGAGTTTAGCACTCCTACTTCTTTGGCTAAATGTCAGACCACCAAAAAAAAAAAAGAATCAAAGAAAGAAACCAAACATATTTAATCCTACTTTTTCTCTTACACTGAATGCATGGCTTTATAATCCGAGATTTCATAAAGCAAAAGAGAGACAGAGAGAGAGAGAGAAGAAGAAGAAGGAAGGAAGGAAGGGAAAAAAGGGTAATGCTAACAGATCATAAAGTATTGAGTTGAAAGAGAAATAAATTTTCAAGCTTTTTTTTTTTAAGTGTGTCCCCCCTTTTCACCTTGGAGACAAGCAGAGCAGTTACTGTGATTATTGCTGCATCTGCTAATCTTTCATCTTTTACCAAATTCTCAAACTGATGTTTCTGTTTGCAATTTTCTTCATACTAAATGACAGAGCATTTGAACATTTCTGGTATCTCCTCTTTCTTAGGTGAACTAGATCACTGAAAATCAGCATAGTTGATCACTAGAGACCTATTAATCTAAATGCGAAAACTATGGCATTTTTTGTGTCCAAATATGGATCCAATTAGTCAGAAATCCTGACAATCAGAAAGGGTTTTCCAAAGGATAGACTTTGAACAAATGAAGATAAAGCAGAGAATTCCTCTATTATGTGTTTTGTTTCCTTTTGTTTTTGAATCAAAAGTGTTGCTGTAGAAAGAATAGATTTCTGCAAGTGTACGAGAAATTTGTATGATTTTTTATTTTTATTTTTATTTTTTTATTTATACCCTGCTCTTCAGCCACAAGGCTATCAGAGCGGCTTACAAATTGTTTTAAGCAATAGCTATTTACACATCTACACTGCATTAAACAGTTTCCAATGTGTGTTAGCTAATTGCCCCCCACAAGCTGGGTGCTCAATTTATCGACCTATGAAAGGATGGAAGGCTGAGTGAACCTTGGAGCCGGCTGGAATCAAACTTGCAACGTGGTGGCTTGCAGTACTGGCATTTAACCACTGCGCCACCAGGGCTCCATTTCAACAAAATGACTAACAAATGTTCACTATTCAAGCAATATGATTCATTAGATGGGGATACTGTCATTTGTTTCTTTTTATTTATGATTTATTTGTTGTATGTGTGCAAGGAGAGATTACAAGCATACCTCAGTTAACAAAGCCTCTCACAGTGAAATTCCTTTTTACAAAGTCTTTTTATGCCACCTTCCTCCTCCTCTGTCTAGCTGGATGTATTTTTAGCAGTATCACCACTGGAAGGATAATGAGAGAGGGCTGTAGAAACACAGACAGGCATGTCTGCAATAAACAATGCAATAAAGCTTGACCTGGGAAAGAATGGCCTTCTATTCTAGCCAATCCTACTGTAGCTGTGTATGTCTACCTACAACAGACAAGGTAAACAGCAGCTGCCTCTAGAATCTCTTCCTGAGCATAAACAAATAACAAAACAGAGAAAAGGGGAGAACAGATAAGCATGCCATTTCAGCTAGCCCCCCTTCTTGTCATCACCAGCATGCTGAAGAAGCACAGATATGTAATCATGGACCAAAATGGAAATCATAAGAGAAGTGGACACTGGCAAAAGAAAAGGTCATCCCTGTATGCATTTTGGAAGAAACCTTTAAGTGGTATCTAGAAGGTTCCAAATGTTTGTTTGTTTTTTTACTTATGCAAGGCTTACCTGACCTGGTTGTTTCATTTCACATGCACACATGGTTAGTTTTCAAGAGTTCTGAAACATGTTGAACTGCTCTTCTTTTTTGTTGTGTAGCTAAACACAATCTGTTCATGTTTTTTCTACATCTTGTACTACATTTTCTGTTCAAGTAATAATGCCCAATAATGCCTACTTTGTTAACTGAGGTGTACCTGTATACTGGATTACTACAATGGGGCAGTTCTGCAATTCACATGGGTGCTCTGATGTATGTGCATGTAGTTTTATAGGACTTGTCCAGTTCATTTAAATGTCTGGGGAAATTCCATTCACACAATATGGAGCTGGTCTAATACTCTTGCTGGTTTGGACTGGTGCTGTAACTTGTAATGTTCTCTATAAATATGCAGAATACAATCTCATTTGAGTTTATTTGACATCATTGCAATGATATTTAGAACACAGGAGGGGCGGGGAATCATACTGATTCTGACAAAACACAGGGTAGAGAGCATTACTGAACCTATTCTAGGGCAATGAGAGGGGCAAAGAAGGATTTGTTTTCCAACACCATTGCATTTTGACACTGTTGTCCATCAGAGCTTCTCTCAGTGGTGAGGTGCCTCTAGTAATCTGGTTTAGAGAAGAACTGGTTGTGCTTTCAGCAGCTGGAATACATTTGCAAAATGCTTTGAAAATACAATCTGTCCTAGACTTTGTGACCAGGGCCATGTCTGTTAACTGAGGTGTTAACTGAGGCCAAACTAATTCCCCCATCCCCCATTCCCATTCCCAGTTGTCCAGACAATACTGGGTTTTGACCCTGTTTCTAGTCTGAAGTGTCCAAACAATATCTTGACAGTTCTGACAAGAATCCAGGGCAAATACCCTTTAAAACTGAGTGGACACATGGTAAAAAAAAACAAAAACAAAACCCCCCTAACCATTTGCTGTGGTTCTTCTGGAGAAAATGGTGAAATGGGGGGATGTCCGCCCACACATCCCATGTGGTGCCCAGCACAGCCATTTCCCAGCTGGTTTCCACACGCTGCTTCACAATGAGGCATCCAGCAATAGCAACAGCACTGATATTTATATACCACTTATTAGTGCCGAAGCACTCCCTAACTGGTTTACATTTTTTTTAGCTAATTGCCCCCATGGTACAACTCAGCTGGGTACCCATTTTACTGATCTACAGAAGGATGGAAGGCTGAGTCAACCCTGGAGCCTTCTGGGATCAAACTCATAACATTGTGGCTTGCAGTACTGGCATTTAACCACTGTGCCACCAGGGCTCCCTTATCCAGTCATGTGACCACAGCTGGGCGCCTCATTCCTGGCCTCAGAAGATGTGACTGGCATGGGGACGAGAAGTGCCAGTTTGCACATAGGTTGCTGGTGTGAAGGCATCCCTCCGACAGCGGAAGGGCAGGTAATGGGGGGGGGGGGACACTGCAGGCCTAGGACTGAAATACTCTGGTCAGAACATAGAGTATTCCGGCCAGTGAAGACTCCACATTTCATACAAGCATGGCATAGTGAGCTGAGCCTGTTACCAGTCATATGGTTTTGGAGTCCTCATTAGCATCATGGTCAACAGTTGTCCTCTGTGTGAAAGAGTTAACTTGTATTAGTGACCTAGCTGGATGCTTTTTGCCTTTGCTTTAGAGTTTGAAGCTGGATAAAGATATGAGGACTGGGAATGGACTGGAGGAGTGAATTTTTCTCTGTTACTCACCTGCATGTACAGTTCTCATAGCTATTAGGGAGAGATGGGTCAAGCTTGCACACTTATTTTCTTTGTTTGCTTCTGCACTGTATAACTCTTCCATGCTTAAAATATGGCGTGGCCACTTCCAAAGCTTCATGGACGTGCCACGAAGGATCCCAGAAGAGGGATGGCGGCGCCCAAAAATGATCCCCTGCTGCACAAGAGCGCCGTTCCTTTCCCGAGACCTAATCCCGCAGTAGGCACTGTTAAACCCTGTCTGAAAATCTCCTAGGACTCCTAGCAAACAGACTACATAACGCAGCAGATATACAGTACGGCATGTGCATCGTCTAAGAGCAAAATCCAGGTACAAGGTAGTGGTGTGGGAACATCTAGTTATACAGATACAGAAACAGCACATTCATGGGTTATACATTTAGTGTTTCTCATACACATGGGCTACACAACATTTTCCCAGGCAGATAAGAGTTCACTCCCCGACTTCCATTCCCACAACAGCCTCTCAGACAATATCTAGATATGCTAGCCAGCTGCGTTTAGCCAGCTCACTGCTGGCCCCTGCAAGGAGTAGCACATTATACCATGCCAGCTCTTTACATTATAAATTTCCCTGTGAGTTCATGTCCTATCACCTTAACAAAGACTTTCAGGGATACACCCAGTTTGGGGATTGTCAGAGTATCTCCTGACACCCCACTGTTTCTCTCAACAAGCAAACTCAAGTGAAGGCATCTGCCTAGGTTGTGCCAAGGCTCTAACAGATGTTAACAATAATACTGTGGTTAATTTTATCTCCAGCATTATGTCAGTGTGCCTTCTTTTCTTTTATTTCCCCCTTTCTCTGTGCTTCCCCCCTTCAACTTTGGAGATTATCAGATGCATTGGAACACAGCAAAAAATCCTGTTCCAAACCACATCAGAAGACCAGCAGGAGAACAGAAAGTGTGACCTTACCAGACACCTGCGTCCTTCAGCCGTTCTTGGGGCATAGTGCTGCCACGGACAAGGCTTTTCTTTCATATTGACAAGGACAAGCCACTAATAGAAAGGGACACCCTACTCACGGCCATGGTACAACCCAGACACTGGAGGACGTCATCGTCTGATGATCTTGCCCCTTTCTGTTCTTCTCGCGATCGTCTGACATGGTTTTTGCTGTGTCTGATAATCTCCTTAGTGTCCACAATTCCACAGCAGAGATGTACAGAATGCCGTCTGCTCTATTTGTGCCAACTGAATGATTTTAAGCCCTATAATGTTTTGCTTTTTTCTTTCTGTAGGCTTTATTGTGTTTTTATTATGTATTGCCCTGTTTTTATTCCCTGCAGCTAATTTTATTTTGTGTCATTTAAAATCTCACATTATATTATTACTGTTTTATAGTGATGTTCTATCTTTATGGTTTTGCAATGTGTTTGTAAGCCATCTAGAGAGTATTGGGGCAAGGGGGTTGTCTGAAATAAGAAAGTAGTTTTGTTAGAGTCAGCTGCTGCATAGTTTAGCTTTCTCAAGAAAAGTATGTTTCTGTATTAAATTGTGCTGCTTCCATAAAGCATCAGAATTTGTTTGAGATATTGGTAACAAATATAAGTTCAGTTTTGTGGAGGAAGGAAAAAAAGTGCTGATTTTTAAAGAAGCCGGGTTATGTACATTGACCATACCTGCATGTTTAGTGTTGTGTGACTATGATTGACATGCCTTAGATATTAGTGGGAAAATGTTGAAGAAATCAAATATTCCCTGGTGGTGTATTATATTGACATGTCAAAACATTTGGTAGTATGCTGTGGAAATCCCAAGGCTTGAGACCACATATCAGCATATAGTTCCTTCAGCATCGGTGGGAATATTGCAAGCAAATACTTTCAGGATTGCAGCACATTCCAACTGGTGTTTTCCTGAAACTGTACTTAATCCTTACTACTCACACTGGATAGTGTGTGCTGTTGACAGGAAGAATTAGGATTTGTCTCGATAGCAAATAGAAAGAAAGAGATGAAAGCAACATTTTCTAGCTACTTCTCAAAATTTCTGATCATTTTTTTTTTTGCTTCTTAAAACATTTCTCTTACATTTATTTTAACATAAACAAAGTATTATTGCTAGTAGATGCAGGAATAAAGAGACCAGACATATAACATGGGTTGTAAAGGGCCACTTTATTTAGCTATAACCTATTTAACCCCTTTCTGAGAGATCTGCAATGGGGGGAGCCACCTAGTATGGGAATTGTTGGAGCAGGAGGTCAGTTCCAAAAACCCCTTCCCAACTTCCCTTGGGCGAAAACATCTGAACCTCAGGGAGAAACCATAAGGTGGGAACAAGCTTTGCTAAAGCTGAAATAAAGTGTTGCACTTGGCATGCAAAGCTCAGTTCCTGATATTTTTTGTAAAGTTATATTGCAATTAGATTATTTCTTGTGAAGACCATGCATGCTTGGTCAAACATAAGCATCAGACCAGTGCACCTCATGACCCAGCAAAATGTCTGCTACCATGTATGATGTCCAATTAAGACTTGATGAATTTCATCTTTATCCCACCAATTTACAGGATGAGAAAATGGCATGAAGGCACTTCATAGGCTATTTGTTACAAATGATCAGCAGACTGATGGTGTAGTGTATATTGTTGTTGTGTGTCTTCAAGTTGTTTCTGTCTTATGACGACCCTATGGTAAACCTATCACGGGGTTTTCTGAGGCTTAGAGTGTGTGACTTGTCCAAGGTCACCCAGTGGGGTTTCTTGGCTGAGTGGGGATTCGAACCCCGGTCTCCAGAGTCATAGGCCAACAGTTAAAATCACTACCCTGAATTGATAAATCGTTCATTTTTTGTTGCATCATAAAGGCATTCCTGGTAAAGGACATGTTTTTCACTTCTGTTCTCTTTCCGTGGTATCATGTAATTTGGACTAACTGTTTTAGGGTTGGGAAATAAATTCATTATTAAAATGATCAGATAGAGCTTGTGAAATTTTGACTAGTTTCAAAAATTCCCAGCCAGTTCCCAGAATTCCCAATTTTTCTAAGTTCTGAAATTGTGAGCTAATCCATACTTCCCAGATTAATATGGAAACGGGAAAATAATTATTTCTTAGTTTCCCAATGCAGTTTTCTGATCAAAAATTGCATACAAAAAAACCCACAATGAAATATGTTTCCATAAATGGGAGCAGTAGAAATGCATACAAAAATGCACATCTGTGCAATTTGTGTATTAGGAGAACTACACAAATATATGCAAATTTTCTTGGAGGGTTTCTACCAGAATATTGTGCAAACTGACACAGAAACAAGACAGAACAAAATTGTGCTTCACCAAATTCCAGAGCCATAGAAAACAAGGCAGATAGACTTGCCCATTTGTAGAGTGTGTTGTTTTATGTTGTGGAGAAGGGTAACTAAATATAAGGATGCTAGAATTGATTCAAATTGTAGACTCAGATTAGGTACACAGCCAATAATGAAGATCAGATCAAACCATGCCCTCCAATATTTCACAGAGGAAAGCTGGGAAATGTGGCCAAGCAACATCAGAATGTGGTCAAGATGGCAAATTTTTTAATGAGGAAGAGCACACAAGCTAGGAGAGGCTGTGGCTGTTCGCTTTTGCCTGAACCAACTGGGAAGGGCAAGGTTTCTCTCCTTCCTCTTCTCTTCACCTAATTGAATGCAAACTACTTTTGCACTTTGAACTCAATTTGCAGGAACTGAAGCAAAGACAAAGGGGCAGAGTGGGAGGAGAGGAGAGAAACCGGGACATTTCACAAGCAGCAGAAAAAGTGGGATTAATAGGGACTATCCCTACCCAGTCAGAATAGTTGGAGAGTATGATCAAACATTCTCCAATATTCTATTCTTTTTACAGTTTAAGTTTGTTTGTAAATGGGTTTGTTTGTGCACTTAATGTTTTAAATGTTTTTTCTCTTTTGTCCATTGCCATGGGAACCCTGGTAGGCTGAGAAGTGGCAGATAAAGGCTTTAAATAAATGAATAAATAAATAAAATTTATCCCAATATAGCTTGTGCCTTATGACTCACAACTTCAAACACAAATAACATGGCCATTACAAAACTGGCATTTTTCAAGTAGCCTTCTGTGCAATTTAGATCACATACTATTAAATTCTTCTTCTTGGGTCCCCTCAACCCCAGCTTGCATCTGTTTCTGATACTGTCAAGAGATCATACAAAGTACTTGAAATGAGTGTTTTTTTAATACTGTGGAAAAGCTAAAGAATTAATTAGTGAACTTTGAGTTTTGTTGAATATTATATTCTTCATCTTAACTTAGAAATAAATGATATGTTTATTCTAAAAATATTTTGTTTCATGAACTTTATTCTACTTCGGTCTGACCTATCCTGCTTCGGCCAGACCTCACCTGGAAAACTGTGTCCAGTTCTGGGCACCACAATTCAGGAAGGATGTTGACAAGCTGGAATGTGTCCAGCGACGGGTGACGAAAATGGTGGAAGGCCTGGAAGCCATGCCCTATGAGGAGTGGCTTAGGGAGCTGGGTATGTTTAGCCTGGGGAAGAGAAGGTTAAGAGGGGACATAATAGCCATGTTTAAATATTTGAAGGAATGTCATACTGAAGATGGAGCAAGCTTGTTTTCTGCTGCTCCAGAGACTAGGGCACGGAGCAATGGACTCAAAACTATAGGAAAAGAGATTCCACCTAAACATTAGGAAGCACTTCTGGACAGAAAGAACTGTTTAGCAGTGGAATGTGCTGCCTCAGTGAGTGGTGGGAGTCTCCTTCTTTGGAGGTTTTTAAACAGAGGCTGGCTGCCCATCTGTCAGGAATGATTTGATTATGTGTTCCTGCAGTGCAAGGGGTTGGACTGGATGGCCCTTGTGGTTTCTTTCAACTCTTATGTTCCTATGACTTTAGTAAAGCATATGTAAGATTATAGCTAAGCACATGTACAGATATATACATTGATATTTTTGAATAAAGCATGGCTATATTAGTTTAGGTCTGTGCATGATCTAATTTGTGATCTAATATTATTTTATGTCTGTATTAATATTATTAATTCTAAATTAATGCTAATGCCAATATACTATAGTATTCCTTGTTGCTGGTTGCCTTCAAACCCCCACTCCCACCCCCACCACCAATTTTTGGCAGTCCTAAAGTGAACCTATCATGGAGTTCCTGACAGCTTTCTTTACTGTCCAGCTTTCATATCCTTACATCAATAGTGGAAATAGTGTGATATGAATGAATGTGACTTGGGTATTCAATAATATTTGAGGATCTTACCGAGTTCCTTCACAGCTGTCCTTCTCAGGGCATTTCTACACCAACCAGAACAATCTATGTTCTGACCAGAGTATTCAAGCCCCAGGCCGGTGGCGTTCCCCACCCCCCAGTACCTGCCCTTCTGTTGCAGCAACGGAGAGGTGTCCTCACACCTGCAACCCTCATGAGAACTGGCACTTCTCATCCTTGCACCAGTCATGTCTTCCAAGGCCACAAATGAGGCGCTGGCTGTGGTCACACTGTGAGGCTGGGCACCTCACAGTGACCTCAGCAGATGTGATGCATGCAACCTGGCCAGGACAGGGCTGCACTGGGCACTGTATTGGCCACATGTCCAGACACCCTTGTGGTAACAGAACTGACTTTTCTCCAGAAGAACTGGAACAAACAGTGATTTTTAAAAACATGTGTCCACCCCATTTTAAGGGGTATTTGCCATGTATTCTCATCGGAACTGCCCAGACATCATCTGGGCAGTTCGGGCTAGGATCAGGGCAAAACTCCAGTGTTGTCCAGATTGCTTGGTGCAGGAACAGACGGAGGCTGCTCATTTGGCACACGTAGAGAAGGCCTCAGTCTTAGGACTTTATCACACTACACTGTTTTAGTGCTATTATTCCACTTTAACTGCTATGGCTGCCTCCTGGGGAATTCTGGGTTTTGCAGTTTAGTGAGGCCTAAGAGCTCTCAGGCTGAGAATGCTAAATGCCCCTCCCTAAACTGCAAATCCCAGGATTCCACAGGAAGCAGCCATAGCAGTTAAAATGGAATAATAACACTATAAAAGTGTGGTATGATAATCTTCTAAGTCTTCTTTTGATTTCTTGATTATGGTCTCCATTTTGACTGAAAATAGAGCCTAGGTATACAAACTTTTGAACTGTTTCAATGTTCATTGTCCACATTAACATTATGTAAATGTTCTCTGATCATTATTTTTGTCTTAATATTAAGCCAGGGCCGGTTTAACCAGTCTGCCAAATCAGCATTGGCAGGGGGCCCCAAGGTCAAGGGGGCCCCCCTGCTGACCTCCTTATCTGACAAAGGTTTTCTAGGAAGACTCTATGGTAGTTGTGCTGTTTTGTGTCCCATGGATAATGACTCCATGGATACGGGGGTCCTACTGTAATCTGAGCATCCTGTATTGTGAATAGGTTAGGATACATTGACCTGAGATAAACATATGGGGCATTGCAGGGGGCCCCAAAATAAAGCATTGCAGGGGGCCCCAAAATTCCTTAAACCGGCCCTGTATTAAGCTGTAACCCTGCTTTTGCACTTTCTTCCTTAACTTTCCTCAACAGTGGCTCCAAATATTTGGTGCTTTCTGTTAGTAGTGTGGCGTCTTCAGCATATCTTAAATTGTTGATTTTTCCTCCTCCAATTTTTGCACATCTTTTCTCCAAGTCTAATCCTGCTTTCCATATATGTTCTGTATATAAATAAAACAGATAGTCTTGCCAATCAGAAACAATTCTGTTTCTCCATATTCAGTCATATCAGTGGCCTCTTGTGCAGAGTATAGGCTGTGTATCGGGACAATGAAATGTTGTGGCACTTCAAAAAACCTAGCAGAAGTCAAGAGGGGGATGACACTGTTCTATTTCCAGCACTCGGTTTCAGACGACACTGTCCTCCTCCCGTCCTTCGTTTGTTCTGCCTCCGTCTTTTGTTTGTTTTCCCTCTGCCGCTTTTTATTGATGGAAGTTTCTGTTAATAAAAAGCAGCAGAGGCAAAATGAAAGAAGGGCGGAGGGAGAACAAACGAAGGACAGGAGGAGGAAGGCATTGTCTGAAACTGAGCGCTGGAAGCGGAACAGCGCCATCCTCTTCCCAGCCTCTGCAGGGTTTTTTTTACCCTGTCTGAAAAAGTCCTTAGAGTGATTCATAGTTTTTTCATGGGAGATTTTCACACTACACTGTTATAGTGTTACTATTCTACTTTATTTACTATGGCTGCCTCCTGTGGAATTCTCGGATTTGCAGTTTAGAGAGGGGCATTTACAACTCTCAGCCAGAGAGATCTTAGGCCTCACTAAACTACAAACCCCAGAATTCCACAGGAGGAAGCCAGAGCAGTTAAAGTGGAATAGTAACACTATAACAGTGTAGTGTGAAAATCTCCCTGATCTACACAGTCAAAGGCTTTGTTATAATCTATAAAGCACAGGTTGCTTTTCTTCTGAAATTCTTTGGTGTCCTCCATTAGCCAATATATATTTGCAATGTGATGTCAAGTGCCTCTTCCTTTTCTGTCTCCAACTTGGACATCTGGCATCCCTTGTTCCATATATGGTAAAAGCCTTACTAGTAAAATTTTGAGCATGAATTTGCTTGCATGGGAAATTAATGCAATGGTCCAATGGTTATGATGTCCCCTTTATTGGGGACTGGAATGTACATTGAGTGTTTCCAGTCTATGGCCCATTGTTTTGTTTTCTATATTTGTTGACAGGTTTTTGTTAGAATTTGGATGGATTTCATCTCTATGGCTTGAGAGGTATTGCTATGCTGTTTGTTCCTAGTGATTTATTTCTTTTTTATTTCTTCCAAATGCTTTGAGGGCAGGTTCCACTTTACTTTCTAAAAATGAACCCTTTTCATCAAAAGGTTCTTGTTGAAAGGAATGTCTTATTGTTTTGTCACTTCTGTATAGTCTTCATTGTGCTGCTTATATTGTGTTTTTATTTTGTCCTGATTATATAACGTGTTTCCCGGTTGATTGTCCAATATTGCTGTTATTGGTTTAAATGTCCCTTTGATTTCTTAGATCCTGTGGAAGAGGTCTCTTGTTCCTCGTAGTAGTAGTAGTTGTTGTTGTTGTCTTCTTCTATTTCTTTGCATTGATTATTATAATTTTTATTTTATTTATTTATTTATTTATACCCCGCTCTTCAGCCACAAGGCTATCAGAGCGGCTTACAAATTTTAAGCAATAGCAAGTTACACATCTACACTGCATTGATTGTTGAACTTCCTCCTGAGAATGCTGAAGTTGACTACCTTGTTATCATGTTTTATATGGGCAGCAAAGACTGTTCTATTTCATCAGGTTGTAATGCTGCTTGATTCTCTATATGGCACTTTATACATCACTTTTAATTTTAATTGCAACTGCTGGATTTTATTTTGTTTATGATTTTGCTCCTGCTCTGTTGTTTTATGTTTTAAGTTTTTTTTAAAAAAAAATTGTGCGTTGCCCTCTGGTGTGATTCATAAATGTATTTAATTAATTAATTAATTGGTTGGTTGGTTATGTGGTCATGCATTTCTCTAGTTCTCACAACTCCTTATGAGAGAATTCCAGTCTTTCTTTCTTTCTTTCTTTCTTTCTTTCTTTCTTTCTTTCTTTCTTTCTCTGTGAGAATACTTTTCTGTTGATAGTAGTTGGTTTGTAATGCTGCTCCTGTATTGAAGGCTGGTGCACAGCTTGGTTTCAGGTGATCCATAAAGAGGAATGAAGTCTTGGGAAGTCAAAGCACCACCTGACAGGCTCAGTGCATCACCCTTCCTTGACAGAAGCTCTTTGTTTGGAACTGTTGGCAATTTCCAACTTAAGATAAGAGCCAACGTTCTCAGGTAATGTCCTCGATCACACCTGATGACAGACTCTTGCATGCAAGTTTTTTCAGGTGTTCTGTTTGTTCAGTAATCCTTCAATGCCAAACTTTTCTAAATAGTGAGCAGGTCCCATCAGTAATGGACATCAGCCATTAAGCTGGTAATATTTGTCATATATCAGATTACGGCTTTGTTATTCCAGTGTGATGAATGCCTGCTATGCTTTGAAAAAGATAGAGTGCAATATATTTAGCAGTATTCCAGAGCTCCTTCTTCTGCTGCTGCTGCTGCTTTAGAACTCAATTCCAAGGAAACTGAAATTAGCAGGGAGAACTGCATTGACTAAAGTAAATTCTGTGCCCTCTTTTTATATTCACTTCTATGTATCTGTTAGATATAGAAATGTAGGTGATTTAAAAGGAAACATCATTTCTCACAGGTTTATTCTGGATCCTGAAAGAATATAGTTAATCATAGATAGATCAGATAGATAGATAGATAGATAGACACACACACACACACACACGATTAACTGCATATGTATATGTATATATGTATATCAGGTGCTGTAGGCTATATTTCAGAGGAAAAAACTGGCAAAACCATCTCTGGGTATTCCTTGCCTAAGAAAACCCTATGAAATTCATGGGGCACTTGTAAGTCAACAGGCAACATGAAGGCAGATACACACAGAGACAGATATGTATATGTATATATGTCATATATATGGGAGTAATTTTAAAAAGAAAGCTTAATAGTTCAATTCCTATGCAAAACATTTTGGCTTCCACCCTGCAGTTGGTTAGCTTAAACAACCCGTTGCCAAACATTTTAATTCAGAACATCACAGCCTCTCTGATTTGTCCTCTTTGGAACTGAAGTGCCATTTCATTCAAGCGTTTTAGATAAGTGGGAAAATTCCTGGATCCATGGAATGAAGATTTTAATACCACATGGGTTTAACCTAGAGGATAATAACAGCATCCATTTAAGCTTGTTAAAAGTGGAACGCTACCTTGGCTATAAGCTCACTTTTATTTTTAGCAACTGAAGAATGAAACATTTTGCTTATTAATTGAACTGTTACATTCTGTTCTGCTCTGTCTTTTAATTCACTAAATAAATATACAGTATAATTATCTACTTTCAGAGATAATTAAATGTAATTCCCTTTTCTGGCTATGTGTATTATTTAATCAGTTTACACAATGCATCCCTTTAGCTTATGGTAGTGCTTTACATTGTATTGTCTGCATTATCTGTAAACATCTAGACCATGGCCTGGTGTAGATGTTTACAGATAATACAGACAATACAAGTGTAAAGCACTACCAATCTCTGATCTAGACTATGGTCCAGCTGTAATTGCAGACACTAAGTCACAGTTGGAAACCAAGAGTTCCAGATGTAGATACAGTAGCACCCCCGTATCTGCTGATTCAGTTATCCGCAGATGGTGACAGCAGGGGGTGGATGGAGGATGGAGGGGAGCAGAAGAGCTCACCTCCCTTCTCCACAGGGCTTTCGGCAGCATGGCAGAGGTGGCGGGGGACAGGGTTGGAGGGGGAAGGGAGGGGGGAGAAGAGCTCACCTCATTTCTCCCTTCTCCGTGGGGCTTCCAGTGGTGCCAATGAGGAAAGCCCAGCGTTCACTATTATCCATGGATTTTGTTATCCACAGTGGGGCCTGGAACCAATCCTCTGCGGATACAGGGGTCCTACTGTAGTCTCCATTTTACTTATGAAAAGATGTATCCAGCTGATTAAATGGTGCTCAAATGAACATAGCTGAGAGCCAGCATGGTGTAGTGGTTTGAGTGTTGGATTATGACTCTGGAGACCAGAATTCAAATCTCTGCTCAGCTGTCATCCATTGGGTGACCTTGAAAAACTCACACTCTCAGCCTCAGAGGAATGCAAAGGTAAATCTCCTCGGAAGGAATCTTGCCAAGAAAACCGCATGATAGGGACACCGTAAGTCAGGAACGACTTGAAGACACACAAGAGCACAATATACATAGCAGTTCCAATGGCAATGTATCCTTGCACTAGTCCCATATTTGGCTTTATAAGCCCCTCACCACAACTTTGTTTCTAGCTTTCATGTTTTCTTTGGTAAGTGTTTTCTGACTCATGGATTAAAACACATGAGACAGAGAACATGGCTCCAATGTGGCTATGGAAGTGCTTCTCAAACTATTTGTTGTGGTGAACCAGTAATTTTTGCTACTATGCAAGTTAGCAGGCAAGTTATGCCATATTGTTATCATATTTGCTTTCTTTCCTGAGAATTTGCTAGACTGGCAAGCAGTGGCTCTTGGATCATCACTGTGCCACCAGCATGAGTAGTGCAGGTGTGTGGAATGTGGCTTCTAACACAGACCTTTGTTATCTGCTATGGAATGAGCCTGCTCCCCCAAAGACAGCACAATTCTAGTCATTTTTTTAAACATGGGCACAATGATATGTACATGTATGTGAGATATAATGTAGAGAGAATTTGAGCAGGAAATACAAAGATTTTCACCTTTTTTCTCATCAAAGATATCCATCCTCAGTATTTTTTCCCCAAAATGTTAGTTACATTTTAGTCCCATTAAAGTCAGTGGGACTGTTGTTGTTGTTCAGTGCCATCAAGTCAGTTTTGATTCATAGTGACCCTCTGAATGAGGGACCTTCAAGCAACCTTTTATTAATAGCCTGGCCCAGGTCTTGCGAACTTAGGGCCATGGCTTGAAGATGAGTCTAATGGGTGTAACTGAGTTTAATGGAGCTTACTCCCATGTAAGTACATATAGGATTGCACCTGATATTAATTTCACTTCAGTCCCATTGAAGTCAGTGGGACGGTTGTTATGTGCCATCAAGTTGGCTTTAACTTATGGAAGCCCTATGAATGATAGCTATCCAAGAGACCCTGTTAGTAATAGCCCAGCTCTGGCCGTGACCCTGAGTTTGCAATACATGAACTGGGTTGTTAATAACAACCAACTTCATGACACATAACAACAACAACCATCCCATGGATTAAAATGAAACTAATAGGCATTGTAGTCCAACACACGCTAGTTGTAAGCCCCCTTAAATTAAGTCGGGCTTATTCCTGAGTACAAATGAATAGGATTGTGTTTTTTTATTCTGGGTTCAACCCTGTAACTTTTAAAATTTCTAGACATCCTTCATCCAAATTTGACCTGACAGATATTTCTACATGTCCCTAAATCAAGGGCATTAAAAAAAAAAACTTTCTACAGATGGATCTGCTATGCACAGTTTGGTCCAGTTTTTCATTTTTTAAAAAAAATAGAATTCCATTTCTGCTTATAGGATAAGGGAGCCCTGGTGGCGCAGTGGTTAAATGCCAGTACTTCAAGTCACCACGTTGCCAGTTTGATTCCAGAGGGCTCCAAGGTTCACTCAGTCTTCCATCCTTTTGTAGGTTGGTAAAATGAGTACCCGGCTGTGGGGACAATTAGCTCATACACATTGGAAACTGCTTAATGCAGTGTAGATGTGTAAATTGCTATTGCTTAAAAATAATTTGTAAGCTGCTCTCATAGCCTTGTGGCTGAAGAGCGGGGTATAAATAACTAATTAAAATTAAACTTCCCTTGCAATTTTATAGAATGTATTCAAATTGCTGGTAGCTTCATATCATGGAAACCAACTATCAGCTGTATTGAATAAGCAAGTAAATGTAAATTGCTTTTCTGTTTGTGGTATGAATGTTTTCTTGTGTTTGATCTACACAGAGGTATATCGAGGCTCTTGTTTGAACACTATACATGGAAGAAATTATGTTAGTAGCACTTGTCTTAAAGTACTGTTGTGGCTGATAGATCAAACGTTTAATTAAAAAATAAAACATCCTGAAATGGTCAGTCTGTTCCTTTTATGCTTTTCATTATCATTTCAATTGAAATAATGGATTGTTGTATCTTTCTCCTACAATTAGAGTGAGTAATTTGTTTTTGTTAACCTGATCTCTTTCAATAATAATAGCAAGATAGCCATAATGATGGCAGGATTCAAGTTAATCTTCATTCTGTATTTTCCTTTGGAAATCATATATGGCAAAGGTCACAGTCCAGTGTTAAGTTATCTTTCACAAGTTCTGTGGAAATTAATGACTGGTTGTCCATAGCAGTTCCTGTTTATTTTAATTGTACTTGCAAGTAGGAACTTGCAGGTGTAATCTCAGAGCCACCGTTGATAATATTTGAGAATTCTTCAAGAACAGGAGAGGTCTGAAGAGACTGGAGGAGAATTCTTTAAGAAAAGGAGAGGTCTGAAGAGACTGAAGAGGCCTCCTCCTCCAGTCTCCTCAGACCCCTCCTGTTCTTGAAGAATTCTCAAAAATCTTCATCTTTTGAAGATAAAAATCTTTTATCTTCAAAAAGAGGGGAAACACCCTGAGCAACTACCAAGTGGTCAACTAGATGTCAACACAAAAAAAAAAGATTCAGGAACAGATAATTAAACAGTCATTTTATTAACACTTAAAAAGAATGCTGTGATTACTTAAAGGTAGTACGAGTTTTTCCAAAACAAGTCATACCAAACTAATTTATCTCTCTTTTTTTATAAAGTTATAAGCTTTTCAAATTGAGGGAATGCTGTAACTGCAATATATCTTGATCTCCATGAGGCTTTTGACAAGGTCACCCATGATATTCTTGTAAACAACCTGGTGAAATGTGGGCTAGACAGTGCTATTGTTAGGTGGATTTAAAACTGGTTGACAGTTTCGAACCCACTTATCAATGACTTCTCTTCATTCTTGGGCCACAGGGTTCTGTTCTGGGCCCAGTGTTGTTTAACATCTTTTATAAATGACTTGGATGAATAAGGACCATGATTCTTAAATTTCCAAATAACACCAAATTAGAAGGAGTAGGTATAGGACAGAGGACAGGGGCAGAATTCAAAATGACTTTAACAATTTGGAGGGTTGAATCAAACCTAACAAAATTAATTTCAGCAGGCCAGGGAAGTTAGTGAAGCAGGCCAATCTGCTTTCCCATTTTCTTTCTGTTTTGTTCGTCACACATACTCAGTAAGTGGTTTTGGAGGCAGCAGTTTACAGTGCCTGTTGTATGTAAGCACATAAACAGCTACAGTAGGATTACCTAGAGTAGATTTTTCTGTCCCAGGTCAAGCTTTATTGCACTGCTCTATTCTGCTGGGTCCAGTTCTGGGAACCACAGTTCAAGAACTATATTGACAAGCTGGAGTATGACTAGAGGAGAGTGACTAGGATGATAAAAAGTCTAGAAATCAAGGCCTGTGAGTAACAGCTGATGGAGTTGAGTCTGTTTAACTTGTACAGGAGAGGATTGAGAGGTCATATGATAGTCATCTTTAAATATCTGAAGAGATGTCATGCATAAGATAGAGTGAGCTTGTTTTCCACTGCTCCCGAAACTTGGCTACACTGCCAGAAAAAAATGTACTCACCTCGTAGTTGCTGTGATCATGACACACAACATTCTTGATTATTCACCCAGAATGCAGTTCTTTTCAATGCCCAAGGGCTTTAATCCAATTTTTTAAAAATTTGCCTTTTACCCAACACTTTTCTGGAAAACCCGGATAATCGTATGTGTGGCCAGCCCTCCAAGGTGGCATCACTGTGGAACTAGGGAGTGGGGGTTTGGGTCACCTGATCATTCTTGCCAGTAATGGCTACTTCCTCTGTTTGTATTTACATTCTGCATATTGCTTTTTGAAGGTGTGTTTTTTATGTATATCATTATTAGCGCATCTCTATCTATTTGCATATTTGCATATTCACATGCATGACAAAAGGAAAAAAAGCAGAGCATTCTCAGCCATGTGGCCAAAAATAAAGTGCATAATCATAGCAGGACTACCCTTTTACACTGAAGTGAGTTCACCTGGGGAAAAGTGTGGCTGGTAATCCCACTCTCACTTCACGTTAACAAGATGTATGTGGGGTCGCTGTGGAACAGGAAAACACAATTTGAAGCCAAATTCTTTCCCCTGTGTAGACAAGCCCTAGGACATGAACAAATTCATTTAAATAGCAAGAAAGGAGATTCTACTTAAATATTAGAAAGAACTCCCTGACATCAAGAGTTGTTTGATACTGAAATGGATTGCCTCCAAGGGTGGGGGACTCTCCTTCATTCACAAACTTGTAACTCTAAAAAAAAAAAAAGGTAGCAGCCTGACTTGATTTTTTTGGAAAACCCAAACCAGCTCTTAGTAATCACAGCATTCCTTTCTAAGTACTCACACACTGATTGTTTAATGATTTGGGCTAGAACCTTTTGTGGTATCAACATCAAGCTGACTCATCAGCAGTTGCTCAGGGGCTCTTTTTCGCCTTCTTGAAGATGGGGACAACATTTGCCCTCTTTCAGTTTTCTAAGACCTCTCCTGTTCTTGATGAATTCCCAGAAATTATCCTCAGTGGCTCTAAGATTACATCTGCAAGTTCCTTTAAGACACTTGATGCAGCTCGTCAGGCCCTGGAGACCTGAATTCATTTAGAGTAGCTGGGTATTCCTGTATTACATCTTTACCTCTTTACTTCTTCTGGGCTGAAGTTCCCTTGCTACATCATTCGTTCTGAATGATGCAAAGACTGAAGCAAAGAAGTTGTTGAGAAGTTCTCCCTGTTAGTATTTCACTATGTTCTACCATTTCCTTACTCTTGGGAGATTTTCACACAGGGCCAAAATGCCCCGTTACTGCCCTGCCACCTCCTCTCCCGTTCCTGCCATGGAATAACGTAAATCTTTCACACACTTATCTTAATTCCACAGCAGGAACGGGCTCCCCCTCCCCTTGCTGGCCAGCCGTAAATGCAGCTGTCATAAGGCTACTTTTACGACCAGCCATCTGAAACGTTATTGCGTTATAACGGCCGGGCGGTAAATGTAAAAAATAAAACTCCCCCAAACATAAAATCAGTTCACCAAGCACAAAAACATACTTTAAATCACACAATCAAAACAAAACAAAGGGTAAAATAAAGGGTGCCACTTACCTGGATGTCCAGATCTTACCAGGAAGTGCTCGGAACGGACCTCCCCTCTGTGGCTGTTATTTCAGAACAGGAACGGGGCTCCTGTTTGTACACCCGTGATTGTGTGATAGCAACGGAACGGGAGGTCTATTCATGATGAAAAATCGTAATTACATTGTTCCGGAACAGTCAGGGGACCAGGATGGATGCAGGACAGAATGGGGTCAACGTCGTCCGAAAGGGAAAATCTTTCCCGACCCTGTTCTGTTCCCGCCAGGGGATATATAGCCCATGTGAAAATCTCCTTACTCTTACTCCAAACATAGCCCAAAAAATTATCTTTTTTATTATTTGAACCTTTGTAGCAAGCTCAAGCTCATTCTGAGCTTTAACTTTAACACTGGATACATCTGTGCTGTAGAAATAATGCAGTTGGACACCACTTTAACTGCCATGGCTTCATCTTACAGAATCCTGGGGTTTGTTTTTCCATAGGATGCTCCCATGGCAGTTAAAATGGTAACATAGTGCTATACTTAGGTAGTGTGAAAGGGCCTCTGGATAGCTAAACAAAGCCTCCACAGAAAGAAGCAACATGTTTTTAAATACCAGATAAATATCAGATAATAAATACCTGATGAATACTAGCAATGAACCACCACTACAATTGGCACTATGGCCAGACAGAGACAAGAAGAACAAATAACCACCACCTCCAGCATCCTTGCTCCCTGTGGCTGGTGAGGGCTTTCTAACAGCCCCTGATCAGCCAGGCCCACCTCTATCATACCAGGACTTAGCTGCTGCTGAACTTAACTTTTACCCTTTCCCGCATAGTAAGTCACATCTTATATAGATTGTAAACATGAGGGCAGGGACAAACATGAGGGCATGGACTGCCATATTAATTATTTGTAAGCGTTTTGGCTAAAGGGTAGAGTATAAAGACTTTAAACAAACAGGGAAAGACTGTTCCAATCATGTGAGTTTCTCAGAGCATTTGGGCTTTTCGCTGTTGAATACAGGATTTTATTGAGGGACCTTTTGTTTGACGTAGTAGGACAGTTTGGAGCGGGGTGGGGATTAGGACAGGAGACCAGGATTCGAATCTCTACTCAGCCATAGACACCCACTGGGTGACCTTAGACAAGTCACACTCTTTCTTAATCTTAGAGGAAGTCAATGGCCAAGAAAACCCCCTGATATGTTTGCCTTAGAGTTGCTATGAGTTAGAAATGCTTGGAGACACACAACAGCAGCAACAAATCCACTCCCCATCACTACCTTACTAATGGAATTACACTATTTCCTTCAGCACAATGGGAGGGAGGTGATTCCTTCATCATACTTCTGCAGACTTCAAATTCTACTCCAAAGGACTGCGTTACCATCCAGAGCAAGTTTTTGGACTATAGAGTTTTATAGAATCCTTCAAGCAGCATGGCCATTGGTCATGCTGGCTGAAGCATTCTGGGAGCTGTTGTTCAAAAACATACCCACCCCCAAGCTCCAGTTATGGGGAGGATTTGCACAAAGGAGGAGAGCTGGGGTAAATCCTGAAATCTGAGCAGAAATCCAACCATATGATGTTGGATTTCATCTTATGTGTTCTTATGAAACACATTAATCTCAAATAGAATGGTATGCTGTGCAGTTCAAATAATAGAAGGCAAAGGGAGAATGTTTCCTTAGTTAATTTTTGTTTCCTGTTTGGTCATGTATGACTCGACCTATCCAAAAGAGTCAAGAGTAAATTAAAACCAGAAATGATTATCATCGATACCAAGAAGGGTTGTTTTTCATATCAGTTTTGTCTTTCTTGTATACTAATTTCTCATACTATATTTTCTTTGATTTGAAGCCAGGTTATAGAAAATACAAGGCAAGAATCAGAGAATATGTGGGAACAGAATTTAACCTTTACTGTTTTGGGCATTCTCAGGGAAAAAAACCCCCACCCACTGGATTAATGGAACGCAGTGAATAGAGGGATGTTGGAGCATTCCTGTAATTTGATTATTTATGCATTTCCCCTGAATTCAGAAACTCTTTAGAAACAGTTTATCTGTGTGCTTTATTTACTTAGCTGTAAAATTTCCTTGGGCATCTACTAGAGTGCTGAACTCCTGAACTTTATAATGAAAGAAAACATAATATTGTGTCACCAGTCACACAAGTAATAAAATTACTTAGATACTCACTAATTTTTACAACTCTTCTTGCCAGACTTTTTGTATTAGCTCATTCCTGGTTTCTCTATGAACAGGTTATGCTCAGAACTTTACAGAAGACCAAGTGGCATTAAAAGGATTGCTAAGGCATTATTCGGTGTCACTCCAACAACATGCAAGTGGGATAAGCAACCACATGCCCAATGTTCCATTTGCCCTACAGTTCTGTCCCCATGTATCCACATGTACAGCATAGACGCCTGCATTCACATATACATTTGCATGCACAAAGGCTTCCACATGCACCAGAACCCCAGGGATGCAGAATTCCAATGGGCATGGAAATCTTTTTATGTACAGCTACAACTACAGTATATGTAGCAGTAAAAATGAAATGAATAGATATAGGATGGGTGACACGTGGCTTGAGGGCAGTAAATGCAAAAAGGATCTAGGAGTCTTTCTTAGTGGACCGCAAGCTGAACATGAGTTAGCAGTGTGATGCAGCAGCTAAAAAAGCCAATGCGATTCTAGGCTGCATCAATAGGAGTATAGTGTCTAGATCAAGGGAAGTAATAGTGCCACTCTATTCCGCTTTGGTCAGACCTCACCTGACAATTCAGGAAGGATATTGAGAAGCTGGAATGTGTCCAGAGGAGGGCGACCAGGATGGTGGGAGGTCTGGAGGCCATGCCCTATGAGGAGCAGCTTAGGGAGCTGGGCATGTTTAGTCTGGAGAAGAGAAGGTTGAGAGGGGACATGATAGCCATGTTTAAATATTTGAATGTCATACTGAGGATGGGGCAAGCTTGTTTTCTGCTGCTCCAGAGACTAGGACACAGAGCAATGGGTTCAAACTACAGGAAAAAAGATTCCACCTAAACATTAGGAAGAACTTCCTGACAGTAAGAGCTATTCAGAAGTGGAATACACTGCCTTGTAGTGTGGTGGAGTCTCCTTCTTTGGAGGTTTTTAAACAGAGGCTGGATGGCCATCTGTTGGGAATGATTTGATTGTGTATTCTTGCATGGCAGGGGGTTGGACTGGATGGACCCTGAGGTCTCTTCCAACTCTATGATTCTATGTACAAAGGCTTCTGCTTGGCAGATGTTTGTACTGCATACACGGATGCCTGGGGGTGGAGGTATAAGTGCACAAGATTTCAAGGATGATTTTGTGCAAATGTAACTTACTACCCCTCAAATCTATTTGCATATTGGTAACATTATCTAGAACAGGGCTATATACAGATCTGAATTCTGCAAAGAACTGCAAAGACTCACCTTAGATGGCTTGCATTCAGCCAAATAAAAACCTGACAGGCAACACTTCCTAGATGCTTTCACATTCCATAAATTATTTCCATCAATGTCCCATTTTCTCCCATGATTTATACTATTAAGTCTTAATCCAAATGCTAGTCCTCAAAATAAATAACTTATTTTATTCCAAATGAGTAAAAAAAATTCTGGAAATGCCAATTTTTGTTCCTGTACAAATTGATTTTATTTATAATATCTAGAGAGTCATCAATTTGCTGAACGGTAAGTCAACACTTAAGTCAATTCTACTAGTTCAGAGACATTAAAATTGGGAATAGCAATTACATTTATGTTCCTCCTCCTGCTTCTAGCTTTTTTAGTTGTACTAGTTTTACATTAATAATCAACAAAAGCCATAAAATATAACATTAACTCCCACTGTCTGGTCTCTTCTTTAGCATTCCTGTTTTCTTATGAGTCTGGTTTTGCTTACCTATCCAGTCCCATAGTTATGACTTGAGAGCCCCTACATAAGACATTGGTGTCATCTGTGTTTCTCTGGGTTTGATTCTGCTGTGTTCTTGCAGAGTTCACAAAAATTGTGTGAGGAGGTTGTCCAATAGCTCCAAAAAACCCCAGGAGCATTACCAAAGCCTGTGCTGGCTAGAAGATTCTGGGAAGTGAAGTTCAAAACAGTAAAGTTTGTAAGTTCTTGTATGTTCCTCAGGTGTACAAGCTTGGTAGATGAAGGGAATGCTGTGGATGTAGCGTATCTTGATTTCAGTCACACCTTTGACAAAGTCCCCCATGATATTTTTGCAAACAAGCTAGTAAAATGTGGGCTAGGTAGTGCTACTGTTAGGTTGATTTGTAATTGGTTGACCTACTGGACCCAAAGAGTGCTCACCAATGGTTCCTCTTCATCCTGGAGAGAAGTGACTAGTGGGGTACCACAGGGTTCTGTCATGGGCCCAGTGCTATTCACCATCTTTATCAATGACTTGGATGAGGGAATAGAAGGCATGCTTATCAAATTTGTAGATGACACCAAATTAGGAGGGGTAGCTAATACCCCAGAAGACAGGATCAGAATTCAAAATGACTTTAAGAGATTAGAAAGCTGGGCAAAAACAAACAAAATGAATTTCAATTCCAACAGGGAGAAATATAGAGTACCACACTTAGGGCAAAAAAAAAATGAAATGCACAGATATAGGATGGGTGATATCTGGCTTGACAGCAGTGCATGTGAAAGGGATCTAGGAGTCTTCAGTAGACCACAAGCTGAACATGAGTCAGCAGTGTGATTTGGCAGCCAAAAGAGCCAATGTGGTTCTAGATTGCATCAATAGGAGTATAGTGTCTAGACTGAGTTAAGTAACAGTGCCACTGTATTCTACTTTGGTCAGACCTCACCTGGAATACTGTGTCCAGTTCTGGGCACCACAATTCAAGAGGGATATTGATGAGCTGGAATGTGTCCTGAGAAGAGTGACCAAAATGGTGAAAGGTCTGGAAGCCATGCCCTATGAAGAGCAGCTTATGGAGCTGGGTTTTTTTAGCCTGGGGAAGAGAAGGTGAAGGGGAGACATGATAGCCATGCTTAAATATTTGAAGGGAAGTCATGTTGAGAATGGAGCAAGCTTGTTTTCTGCTGCTACAGATACTAGGACACAGAGCAATGGATTCAAACTACAGGAAAAGAGATTCCATCTAAACTCTTCCAGAACATGGCCTTATATCCTGGAAAAAAAACACACACAAAACCTATGGATGCCAGCTGTGAAAGCCTTCAACTTCATATTCCACCTAAACATTAGAAAGTACTTCCTGATGGTAAGAGGCATTCAGCAGTGGAACGTACTGCCTCAGAGTGTGGTGGAGTCTCCTTCTTTGGAGATGTTTAAACAGAGGCTGGATGGCCATCTGTCAGGAGTGCTTTGATTGTGTGTTCCTGCACGGCAGGCGGTTGGAATGAATGGCCCTTGTGGTCTTTTCCAATTCTATGATTCTATGACTGAACAGCTTTTTAATTCTAGAAACATTAAAAATTGTCTTTACCATGTTAAACTATTTGTCCATCCCTCCCAGAATTGTTTATCCTGGTTGCCAGAAGGTACCCAGCCTCTTGAGCAGGTCTACCATATTACCAACATACAATGCACATGTTCAACCACTGTGTTTAATTGCTGTAATGTCTAATTTAAAAACTGGACATTACAGCAATTAAACCCAGTGGTTTAACATGCATACTGTATGTTCTGCCATTACATAGTGCATCACATTTATGTACCATTACTGAATCAGTACAAAAAAGGGCACACAATGGGTAGGGGTACTCTTGGTTATTTATATTGTATTGGTTGATTTATGCCCTACCTGTTCCTCAAAGGTGACACTCACCACAGATTACAAGATAAAAAGAAAGGTAAGTGTAGATAAAACATTAAAAAATTATGTTTACAACTAGCTGTACCCAGCGTAACATACACCATTAAAAAACTCCCCCCCAAATGCCCAGTAGACCTCACGATAACCCTGTAAGGTGGGGCAGTGGATATTTTATTTCCTCCTTCCTCATTTCTTAGCGTTCCACACTTTGGAATCTGGGCCACAGACCGAGTGGCAGGAGTGGCTTGTGGGGTGGAGAGGGAATTTGCATGTGGGTGGTGATTAACTGGGTGTGTTTCCTGAGCAGCCAATCAGCACTGGGAAAGGCAACATACCCAAGAGAATTATATATAGAGATTATACTATCAAACTGTATGGTTTAGTTTATTTATTGACTTTGTCTATTGACCGTTTCAAACAATTACAGATATTAAAACAATAAAATTACAGCTAGGAAGATATAATTACAATAAAACCAAATTACTGACACTTGTTTTACCTTCCTGCAAATTCCTCTCCCCAAATACAACTAAAATTTTGCAATGGTGTAATATAGCAGCACTCAAAGACAATTAGAGACAAAAGGGACAGTTCAGAAGACCATCAATACATTCAGGGGGGAAAAGTTTTTTAAAAGAAGGATGAAAAGCAAGAACCCATCAATACTCTTCTAATGTTGTTCCCTCTTCAAAAGTGTATTAATATTTTTCCTACCAAAAAATATACCCTCACAAAAATGCAAAGGTATTGTCACTAAGAAAATCAGTCAGCAACACACACTTCCATATTAACATAAAACATAGGCAGACTCTTTTTCTGCTTCTTGCTTCCTCAGGTTGGCTGCTTTAACTGGGAAAAGGGCAACCCTATGTGTCACAAAGGGACTGATCCCTTCCAACAGAAAAGTCAGTTTAGACTCATCACCCCACTCCCCCCAACTATCTTGAAATGAGTTAAAATAATGCTCTTTTTCTAGTTATGGGGAAAACTAGGATTGTCATTATTAGGCAAGATTGCGGCAGTGAAGATGGTAATTCTTCCCAAATGATTATATCCATTTTAAAACTTACCTATAATCTCTAATGAAAAAAATCTTTACTACATGGGGAAAAGATTTAAAGAACTTCATATGGGAGAAGAAAAAAGTGAGAATAAAATGGCAATACTTAATAGATGAGAAAGCAAGAGGTGGGTGTGAATTACCGGATTTTATGACATACTATGACGTAGCGGTGTTGACCTGGGTAAAGGACTGGATAAAGTTAAGCAATGAAAAAATATTGAACATAGAAGGACACTACATAAGATTCGGGTGGCACACATATCTAATATTTAATAAAGATAAAGTAAATAAAGACTTTGCAAATCACTGCATAAGAAAAGGTCTCTTAAAGGTTTGGAACAGAGTAAGGAGATTTTCACATGGCAAAAATATCCCCCGGAGAAATTGGGACAGAAATATTTCTGTCCTTGAAGCAGCGCCACGGTTTTCTACCCTCTTCCGTAATATTTTACTAACGGGAGTTTGCCGTTAATAAAATATTACGGAAGAGGGAAGAAAAAAACCAGTGTGAGGACGATGGCATATCGGAAGAGGGGAGTGGGCGTGTGAACCGCGGCGCTGCTTCCGGGACAGAAATATTTCTGTCCCTATTTCTCTGGGGGATATTTTTGCTGTGTGAAAATCTCCTAAAAGAAAGGTTCTATTTCAAAATTCCAATTTGGACTTCAACACAGGAAGCATTTCAAGCTAGATAGTCAAGCACAAAAATATGGCTAAGATACTCAGATATTATAGAGAAAGGGAAGGAAGCAGCAATAATATTAAGATCTAAAGAACAGTTACAAAGTATAATATAAGCTGGTTCACTTACTATCAAATAAATGAGAAATTTAAAGAAGATCAAAAAAGAGAAGGGATAGAATCAGATTTAAATGAATTGGATAAACTGATATGGATGGAAAAAAAGAAGACCCAAATTCTGAAATTATGCAATCTGTTATTAACTAGAAAACTAGAACAAGACTGTATTAAAGTTTACATGATGAAATGGGTGCAAGATATAGGCTATACTTTAAATCTGGAAGATTGGGAATTAGCGAGAAAAAGACCCATGAAATTTACAGCCTCACAGAACTTAAAGGAAAACTATGTTAAAATTAGCCAAAGATGGTACTTTACACCAATGAGGTTAAACAAAATGAAAAAAAGATAAATAGTACATGCTGGAAATATTATAACTTTTAGGGATCTTTAGTACATATGTGGTGGAAGTGCAGTAAGATTAAAAAATTCTAGTTAAAAGTACCGTACATGAAAATATCAAACAATTTTTACAGATTAAAATAGAATTCACACCTGAACTTTACTTATTAAACTTGATAAAAGGTTTGAGTAAGAAAGGAGAAAATCGATACTGGAAGATCATATTGTATATGACAACATCTGCAAGACTGGTCATAGCGAGAAAATGGAAACTAAAAGAGGTGCCAACAATTGAAGAATGAAAAGAGAAATTGTTAGACATGATAGAATTAGATGAATTAACAAATAGATTGTGAAATAAAAGAAGATGTAAGATGAGAAAGGATTGGGATGCTTTACTGAAACACTGGGAAAAGACAAATGATATATATAAGGATATTGTAAAATTGATATAGAATTATAGATATTAGTAGATGTGATATGCGATGTGTATTTGAGATGGGAAATGAGGAGTAATGGACATGTGTGTATGTTAAAACAATGTGTAACACCGAGAAATAGAGAGAATTGTCAGAACTAGGGAAAGAACTTGTTAACAAGACTGTTAAGAGACAGAACTCAAGATAGTGAAATATTGTTATTTGTGTGAGATATATATATATATATATATATATATATGGAGTGTTAATTAACTATGAAAATAGATGAAGGTTAAAACAGTGGAAATTTAAATTACTTAGGACATGTAACGGAAAACAAGTATATTGGTAAATTAAAGTAGTAAAGTGACTTAAGATACAATAAAGGAGTTCTATTGAAAAAAATTGCTTCTTTTTTGTAAACTTGGTTGATAAATAAGTGTTATGTTTGTTTGATGTTTTATGTTTAAAACTTAATAAAATAAAATAAAATAGTGCTCTCTAATATTGACATATAACTGACAGTGTATTAAGTAATGGGCCAGATCTTCAACTTTGGATGACCCACATATACAAAGTCTATCTTGTATAGGGATGCCCTGATAACGTCCTTGTAACATCCTTGTCTCCATTTGCTCAAAGCGGAGATGTGTAAAGGCTATACTTATATCTTTTTTCATTGTAAAAAACAGGTATTTTTCTTCCTGGAAAAGTGTTTTGGACCTTGCTAGCCATTTCATTGATCTTACAGAAGACAGAGTAGCTAAATCTAATTGTGCTGTAATATCTAACACTCTTTGTATTCAACTGTATGGATGTAATTCTTCTGAAATGTTTTTCTCAAAGGAAGCAACAAGTAAGTTTAGCAGTGTTCTTGCTGTGAGAACGTATTTGCGCATTACACACTTCTTGAAGTCTATGTTCAGTTTAGGAATTATTCTGTGCAAAATTCTTATGTGCTTGTTTTGCACATAAAACAACATTTTCTTCACAGGCAACAAATTTTTTTCCTGTGCAAATCAACCACATGCAAATTTTGCACAGAATAGGTCTCCAATTATAACATTTTCTGTGCAGGAAACAGCTTTTTCCTCACAGAAAATAATATTTCTACATAGAGATATTACTGTATTTTATGTGTAGAAAATGCTATTTTATGCTCAAAACTATCTGTGACCCTTGTGCAGAATAAACCCTGAACTGTAAAGATTATTGTTTGTCCAGGATTCTTCTCTTCATAGTTTCCTTGCTCTTGAAAAACATGTTTTTGACCATTGTTCAAAAATTTCTGAATATTCTTTTCATCCCTATTGAACTGTCCATAGAATTAAAAATGTTTAAGAAATATCTGTTTAAAAACAAAGTATAAAAACAGCATAAAGTATGTCCTTTAAAAAGTACCATCTCTCCCTGTTGTCCCTCCGGCGACAGGCCAAAACCTTTTTATTCAAGCAGGCTTTTTAAAGAAGAGGTTGGGGGGGGGTGCTTTGTGGTTTTGTTGGTCTCTTTTAAAAGCTTATCTTAAAAAAATGTTTTTAATACTTTTAAGTATATTTTATTCTTTTAAATATTTTGATGCTTTAATGATGTAAGTGGTTTAATTCTGGTTTAATGTGCATTTTTTAATTGTGTGTTTTTAAAACTGTGAGCCACTTTGGGTCCCAGCCTTGGGAAAAAAGCAGGCTATAAATAAAGGTGCTGGTGGTGGTGGTGCTGGTACTGGTGGTGGTGGTGATACAGTCAGATCTCAAAAGCCTGTCAGAATAAAAAGGTCTTCACCTGCTGACAAAAAGACAAGTAGGGAGGTGGTCCCTTCCACAGGAAGAAAGTTGCAGAGTATGGAAGTAGGCGCTAAAAAGGCCTTCTCTGATATTCCCACCAAAAGTGCCTGTGATGATGGTAGAACTATACAAACTTAGTTTGTATAAATAGTACATGGGCTCATTTGAATGCTTTATTGTAGTAGTGAATCTGGGTGGAATTACCCATTCTTTTAAAGCCATGGGGAGTTGTTGCTGGAGCAAGTTAGACCAAAAATTCAACATGCAGTATGGGGATCCTTCCCTCTCCCTAAACCTCAGTTCCTCATGAACAACCACTGTATGGCAGTTACAAAAAAATAAAAAGTTTTTTGGCTACAGAAGGCTCTATTTAGGGGAGGCATGATAGGCTAGGGAGGGAGGAATTAAACCTACATTTCCCACACAATGGTCTCAGTCCTGATCACCCACTCACACATTTACTTATAAGTAAAATAAAAGCAGCCAGGGAATTACATGCTCTGCATTTGGTGTAATGTGTTGTTTGACCCTTAGTTGCTTAATCAAACATACAGTTATCCTGGAAGAATAATCATGCAGGCTCTGGAGAGAGGGTTGGATTGTGACTGTTCCCTATCACCAAATAAACCTTATAATGTTCTTGGGCCAATTATTGGTCTCTTAAATCAGGGCTGGGGATCATGAAGCGCTTCTGGCATTATTGGACTGCAGCTCCCAGAAGCCCTAGCCAGCAGAGCCAAGGGTGAGGAATGCTGGGAGATGCAGTCCAACATCTAGAGCGTGGTGACATTGCCACCCCACCTTAAATCTTAATTATTGAAAGAGTTCTTGTATTAGTTCATCAGCGTCTCATCTCTCTTTATTTCCACTGATCTGTCTTGGAGATTTTTCTGCTGCTGACTTGCAGTTTAATTTAGTTTTAATGGATGGGAGGGTTAGGATTGGGAAGGATTGTTCCCAATCCTTATTATTATGTATTGAAATTTATGTTTCTGATAAAGACCATTCCTTGCTCACCATACAAAGTATGTTTTAGGGGGAAATGTGGTTTTGTTGGAAAATGGAGTTCTCACACATACAGTCTGCTTTCCTATTTGCTTTATATTTGGCATAGGTGTAACAGGTTGTGTACACCATGGAAAAACTCATTCATATTTCATACAAATGGAGATAATTCCATGTTTGGTGTCCCCAGCTGGCTTTCCTAAAGGGCTATGGATGGGTAGGCATAGAGCAATCTTTCCCAAGCTGGCATCCTCTACATGTGGCTGATTACAACACCCATCATTCCCCAGCCAGCATGGCTATGTAGGCAGGTGATGTGAGTTGTAGTCCAATTAATATGGATAAGAGGTTGAAAAGACTGGCATAGAAGTTGTTGCTTCCCCAGTGGCATACCAGAGTCAGGGCTCACAAAGGTTGGAGTGCTGTGACTTTTTGACCAACAGGAACAATGCCACTTCCCTCACTCTACTTTCCCCTCTGTGTTCAGTTGCAATTCTCACAGGGTGAATCCACACTCCACAAAGAATCTAGTTTGAAAATGGATTATTTGCCATGTCTCCTTCCTATGGAACAGCTGAATTTGTAGTTTGGTGAGGCACCAGCAGTCTTTGACAGAGAAGGCTAAAGACCTTGTAAAACTACCAGTCCCAGGATTCCATAGGAAGGAGCCATGGCAAATAATCCAGTTTCAAACTGGATTATTTGTGTTGTGTGGATTCGAGGAGTGTAGCTGGGAAGTGCAGGGGGGGGAGGATTTCCCAGCAACAGCATATTATTTTGAGCTGCACCTGTCGTAATGCATACTGGGGCAGGGTGCATTGGTCTTAAGTGGGAAGTTAAGCCTCATTAACTTTACAAAAGACCTTCTCCAAGTGTAAATAAAATCTGCTAGAACCAGTTTGTTGATATGAATCAAGAGAACTAGCTGCATTTTTGAAATTCTTTTTGAGGCTGCGGCTTTCAGAACTATCATGAGGAATGCCTAAACTTCAATAATTTACCAGTACTCCACTGTGCTTCCCGATGTATGTCTGTATTCTACAAGGGAGAATAGAGTACACTTGTGAATAAAGTTCATGAGAAACAGGGAAGAGGAGAGGGTGCCACACATCAAAACAGAAACATTTCTTCATGCTTTATCCATCTCAAAAACAGCATCTCTTAATTATGTGCCTGTGTTTGTGCTGATCTGGCTGATCACTTTGAACTAGCAGACCTCTAGCCTGTTTTAATGTTCCTTCACTCTTTTGCCATATTTTCAATCCCGTTTAGTAGCTGACCAAATCCATGAACCCAACTCCTCTATTTACTTTGGTTTCTCTTCATTTCCTTATGGAGAATACCTCATGGAGAGCTGACGTGTGCTTGTGGTATACTAAAAGCAGAGCAAAGATTCTGCCTAAGTATGAGTTGCTTGAATGGATGTTAAGTTTTGGCATAGGTAAGCACTGTGGCTTAAGGAAAAACATCTACTACTAACATACAGTTTGTCAGACATAAGGAAAACAACCTTTCAGCTTAGTCCTGACCGTATTTACAAGTCCCATTGATCTTATGGAATGTACTTCCGCATAAGCATGCTTAGGATTAAGATACAAGTCATTTATGGCTCTGGTGTCTCATTTTTTAATGTCCAGAAAACAAGAGAGTCCTTACCCTTGTCTTGGCCAAGAGATCATTATTTCCATGAAAAACAAACCCTGCAGACTTCTAGCACCTGGAGTGCTGGGAAACCTGAGGTCATACCTGAACCAGAGATTCTTGTGTGGCAGCAGGTTGCATTACTGCTAATTGAGTCAAAACCCCAGCTGTGTTTACCTATCTCAAGCCATTCAAAGTTAGTGATCTTTGTTCCGGTAACTATGGAGTGTGCTTTACTTTGAATTCATCAGTAATTTGGGGGCAGGGGAGAAGGATACGACCCATCATTTGGCTACCATCCAAATGACAATGGGAAATGCATGATGGAAAGATGGTCTGTTTTCTTCATTTTTAATGATGAATTTTGCTTTAAGTGTTCCCTCATTAATGGGGATGTTATTTAGCAATCATCTATAGGGAGATGGAGGTTCCTCACTGGTGCTTCTCCAGATGTCTAGCAGATAAGGAAACATCAGCTGACAAGAGATTGTTCTCAAAATCCCACATCATTATCTGCTGATCACAGTGAAATGTTGGCATACTAGTTAAGAGTTTGTGGGTATCTCTTCCTTCACCCCACCTTTGTTAAGTGTGCATCTGAGTGAGAAAGATAGGGGAAAGGACAGGCTAAGACGTGTTTCTTGACCACTCCATGAAGCAGGTATAGGGACCGAGTGTTGTGCATGAGTATTGCTCTCATGCTGCTACTGCTGTTGTTGTTATCTTTATTTATAACCCATTTTTCCCCCAAGGCTGAGACCCGAAGCGGCTCACAGTTTTAAAAACACAAAATTAAAACATCCAAATAGTGCACATTAAAACAGAATTAAACCAATTAACATCATTAAAACAATACCAAAACATTTAAAAGAATAAAATATGCTTTAAAGTATTAAACACTTTAAAAAAAAGATAAAAAGCTTTTAAAAGCAGCCCAACAAAACCACACAGTTTAGGGGCAGCCATCGAAAAGGGCCTCTCTCATGTCCCCACCAACTGTACTTGAGATCTTACTGTTACCTGTATATTCCAGCGTATAAGACGACTGGGTGTATAATACGCCCCCCCCCCCAATTTTAAGTTAAAATATAGAGTTTGGGATATACTCACCGTATAAGACTACCCCTCCTTCTCTACCTCTCAGATCTCCTGCCCTTGCCCCGTCCAGCCAGCCACTCCTCCACCCTTCCTGAAGCCGCAATGGGGTGCCCAATCATGGCTTTGGGAAGGGCGGGTGGTGGCTGGAAAGCCTGCCCCCCCCCCCAGCCAGCCAACTCAGAGATTTGGCTGGCAAGGTCTCCCCAGCCAGCCAGTCAGCCAAAGCTCCGTGTTTCATCTTGGCTTTCATAACTTTGGCCATGATATTGAGAACACAGCTGCGCTGGGCAGGGCATGTTTCTAGGATGGAGGACTATCGCCTCCCAAAAGTAGTACTCTACAGTGAACTCACCACGGGTCAGCATAAGAGGGGCGCTCCAAAAAAGCGATACAAGGATTCCCTGAAACAACATCTTAGGCTTGGCCAAATTGATCACCAACAATGGTCTGCCCTGGCCTCACATTGGGAGGCATGGAGATGCACTATTCACAATGCTGCAGCCTTATTTGAGAACTCATGCCGAACAAGTCTTGAAGAGAAACGACAACGCAGAAAGAATCACAACCCAAAAACATCACCAAAGGAGACTTTCTGCTGTGCTTTCTGCTACCGGACTTGTTTACCTCGGATTGTCCTTTTCAGTCATCAGCGCACTTGCAGAAAGCGTGGGATGAGTTCTTCCCGAATCTTCGTTTGCGAAGAAAAGCCAGAGAGAGAGAGATGATGGAATAGTCTGTGAAATTAAAGGACTGAGAACAGCTAAAGAAGGATGGGATACTTTGAAAAATCTCTGTGGTGTTCAATCTTTGGAAAGTAAGGTTGCATTAATAATGAAGTTGGTTAATATGAAACTATCAAATCCCAAATTTTTGAATGAGCACATTAATGATTTTAGAGCCACACTGGCAGACTTGCAAACTCCTGGAGAGGAAATCCCCAAAGCTATGCAAATGGCAATCTTCCTGGCAAGTTTTACCAAAATTCTACAATCCCATAATAAATACCTTGCAATTAAAGAATGATTTAACTCTACCAGAAGCTTTTATTCAGATAAGAGAATTTCACCATAGACAAAACTTGATGCAAAATGGTAGGTTTGAATCCAGAAATTCTAATTTTAAGCAACAGGCTAAGTTGGCTGAAAAGAAACCTCATTTTAAACGGACTGCTTTTCTTCTCTCCTGAGCTAAATGGAGGGCAATTTAACACTTCAAAGGAAAGACAGTCATTCTCACAACAGGGGAAAGGATCTGCTGGGAAAACTGCCCAGAAATTTAACACTTCAAAGGCAAGGCAGTCATTCTCACAGCAGGGGAAAGGACCTGCTGGGAAACTGCCCGGAGTATAAGACAACTTTTGAGGAGATTTTCAAGGGTTAAAAAGTAGTCTTATATGCCGGAACATATGGTAACAAATGTTGGCAGCAAAGAAGAATGCAGCAGCAGGCTGAATGGATGTGAGTTGGGAAGGGCCATAGCTCAGTGGTAAAGACATGCTTCCCATGGAAAAGATCCCACTTTCAAAATCTGGCGTCTCTGACAGAGCTAGAATAGACAGAGTAGACTCTGGTGTGAAATCTGGAGAACAGTCCAAGTAAACCAGGGCTGCCCAAACTCTGAGTGTGTGTGTCTTTGGAACTTTGAGGAAGTGCAATAAGGTGGGGAGACAATCACAAGATGGATGCCAGAGGACAGCAAATGAATCATACAGAAAAACAAGTCATTATTGTAAGAACTAGAAGGGAGTGCAAGTCCTAAAGGGCAAATCACACTTTTGACACCCTCCCATGGCATAAGAAAATGTCAATTTCATAGAAACCAGGGGTGCATTTACACGGCAGATTTATTGCGGCAAATTGCTCTTTAGTTCTTTTCCACAGCTGTGCTGGCCAGTTACTTTTGTTTACTATTTCGCTTTATGGTTCAGACTGGCAAAGGTGCGGGGGCATGGCCTCCCAAGCAGAGACCAAGCAGAGGGCTTGGTGGGGAGGGAGATAGATCTTCCGTGACTGAAAGGATTGGAATCCTGCATTTTCTTGCCAAATAAACAGACTGCCAAAATAGCAGAGGAGTTTTTCTCTCTCTCCCTCCCTCCCCCAATCACAGTGCAGCTCTGCTGCAGCCCATAGTGAAATGTTTCTCTCTCTCTCTCTCTCTCTCTCTCTCTCCCCCTCCCCCAAGCAGAGACAGGGATCACAGCTAAAGAGACTCTTTATGGGGAGAACAGATCTTCCCCTGACTGAAAGGACTTGGAATCCTTTTTCTTGGCAAAATGGATTCACACAGACTTGCAAAATAGCAGAGAGGATTTTTCAAAATTTCCTAATCGCTACTGAATCTCCCTCCCTCACTCCACCTCTTTTAAGCCCACCCCTTCATCATAACAACCAATCACAGTGCAGCTCTGCTGCAGCCCTTAGTGAAATGGTTGTTTACACTAGCAGTAATTCGCTACTTTGCAAATAACTCGGCAAAAATAGCGACATCCCCTGTCACGCTATATTTGGGTGTTTTACCTTCCCCCCTTCTGAATGAGGCGATGCTGAGGTGCGATCCGTGGGAACAATGAGCTATCTTTGCGGTATATTTAGGGGAATATTTGCCTGTGTAAACGCAGCCCAGGTGAGTCCAAAGGACAAGTTACATGGTCCAGAGTGAAGGAAGAGTGGCATCTCAGCCCCATAACAGGGAATCATTCTTTTTCTTTCTCAGCAAACAGAACACCAATTGCACAGACAGTGAGATGATCAATTTGTATAAACCACATCAAAATTATTTAGAAATCCCAAATCATATCTAAAGTACTAGCAGGATCCCAACCAAATCCATTTTTTCCAGTCCAGTATATCATAAAGAGACTGTCTCAGACTTCAGCTTTCAATCCATTAATTTCCCAACCAACTAATTCCCCATCCATCCATCCCTCTTTCTCTCGTTGCCTTTCTCTCTCACGTGCTTTCTCTCTCTGTGTGTGCTAGCCAACGGACACCAATCTCTATTTGTCTGCCAGGCAACCCATACTCAGTGGTCTTCTTTATCTCTACCAGCCAATCTGTAATCATCTTTTGATTCCATTCTGCTGTTTTCAGTACCATCACAGCACTGCTGGTACTGCTGCTTCCTCCTCCATTGTGCCCCCAGTAGCCTGCTCGGAATTACTGGGAAGAAATTTATTTATTTATTTAATGGCAAAGTTGAAAGAACGCCCAGCTTTCTACCATGCTCATTTCTTCAAAGTGCCTCAAAAGCTTCACCACCCTCCACATCCATTTCATTTAACAGTGCTACATTTGAACATTTGCACTGGCTGCTGATACACTTCCAGTCTGATGGTGACATTAGAAGCCCTAAATGGCTTGGGACCTTGATATTTGAAAGGGTATCTCTCCCTAGATGTATAGAAGGGGACCTTTTCTGTGTCCCACCAATGTGGGGGGCAATATACTGTAGGAGACATGGGAGAGGACCTTTCCTGCAATGGTGCCCAGGCTAACGTCTAACTTCTTTTGGGCTTCTATGAACATTTTAAGTCTCTCAAAACCTGCCTTTTTCATTAAAAAATTGTTTTCTGTTGTTTAAATTGATTAAACTGGTTTTAACTGATTTAAACTGTATGCTGTCCTGAGATTCTATGACATAGGGTGGGAGATAAATATTACAAATAAATAAATAAATAAATAAATAAATAAATAAATAAATGTCTTAAGGAAAACTTTTTAGGTTCAGCAGACAAGTTCCTGGTTCAAAACAGCTCCACTGGCTCCTGGTCACTTTCCAGATGTAATTCAAAGTGTGGGTTATATAAAGCACTGGCTCAAATCCATGCTATCTAAAAATTTTGTATTTGCCCATAAGAACCTGTTGGTGGCTTGAGATCTTCTGGGGCTCTGTTCCAATGCCTCACAGGAACCTCTGGTGAGAACATGGGACAGTGTCTCCTTGGTGACTTCTCCAAGGCTCTGGAAATCCCTTCCCTGAGAGGTCAGACTGGTACCCTCCTTGCTTGCTCTCTGCAGGCAGATGAAGACCTTTTTGTTTCAGCAGGATTGTCAGGACTGATTGCTTAGTGGGTAAGGGACCTTTCATAATTTACTGGATTTTGTCTATTTGTTGTTCTCTTTTTAACTGGTTTATGTTTTTAACCTGCTTTAATTTTTTAAGGGTTTAATTACATTTTTACCTTTTGTATGCTATAAAGTTTTAGCTATGTTTATTTTAACTGTTGTAGGCTGCCTGGAGTCCTGAACTGGGAAAAGGGATGATGATGATGATGATGATGATGTAGTAATAAAAATAAAAAAAATCCTAAAGTAAAGAGAACTATGGATAATATAAGGTACAGCTTGGCCACACACAAAAAAAGGTGTTTGGTGACAACCAGAGAATATATCAGGCTATTATTGCCAGGCAGTCATGCAGTGCTACCTCTCATGCAACACAGCCCTGGCAAGCAATCAGTCCCCCAGTAAAACATGGCAAGACATTGCCTGTTATCTTTACCTTGTACCAACATCTTTCTTCCTCTCATCTCTGTTCAGAATGAAGGCACTATGATGCTTTCATTTGCTCACAGCTATTTCATCATGCAGCCAAATCTGTTTGGCTATCGTTCTATGATTTTATCACTGTGCCTATGTGATTCCTGTTGGCTGGATCCATGAAGCCAGCAAGAACACTGTTTTGTTAATATTTTATGGCAACAAAATAACTACTGCAAGACCTGGCAAGCAAGCACAAAAATGCTAACTTCTGTTGGGCTTCTATGAACATTTTCAGTCTCTCAAAATCTGCCTTTTTCATTAAAAAAATTTCTACCACCATCAACCCTGAACATTCAATGGAACTTTAATGTAAACTACCTGTGAAAAAGAATCTCTCTTCCTAAAGTAAATTTAAGATAAAAACATAGACATAGACATATTTTACACCAGTTCTTTCGACAAGAATACTTTGATATGGCTAAGACAGAATACTGAATATTACTGATAGGAAACTAATATTCTCATAACATGAAATGATATTACTTAGATTCATTTAGGTTAAATACTTTTCTGAGGTTCAGTTTGGCAAGTTTCCAGAGGATAACAGACATAATTCCCAGTACGTTCTTGCCCTTGATACTGTTACGGGAATCCCAAAGGAAACCCGAACATATAGGGTCTGAGGACGGCGCAAGAAAGGAACAGAGCCAAAGTCCCGTAGTAGAAGTTGAGATTCTTTATTTTTTCCAGCTGGGGCGGACAGCACCCTCTCGGGTAAAAAGACTGCCGCCCCCTCTCTTTGTTTCAGGAGTGTTTTATTTCCTTCGGTCACTTACTATGGCTATTTGAACTACCAATCATGTTGCTACATATCTCTGGCATTCAAAAATGTTACTAAGCAGAACTTCTCTTATCTAGTTGCCGGGGCAGGTTAGCTTTGCTCAAGCTCTTGTTAATTGGCTGGTTTGTGTTGCTGGACAGGCTTCACTGTCTGATCACGCGCCAGCTACATGATATGTCTGCACAACTCTAATGTCTCTAGCTTGCACTATGCCAATTCCTTATCTACACCTTCCGAGCCTTGGGCCCCTTGGAGGCCTGCGAGCAAGTGTAGTAAGATGGCCAAGGGAGCTATAGGGATTCAGCTAGACCTGTCCCTCTCATTCCCCCCTTTTTCTTGTAAGCGAAGAGACATAGTGGTTGGGTTCATTAGTTTGCTTAAGTTCCTGATATGCGCAGCGAGCAAGCAGAATTTTTCTATCATGAGCAAGCATAGCCTCAAGCCTAGTACGTAAGCACCTAAACAAACAAGGTATACATGCGCATAGTAAAATGCTAATTAACACAGTTATCAAGCCAAATACAAACAATCCTTTTAACCATGAGAAATCAGGTAACCATGATGTGAGCCAGTCCCACAAATTCCAACCCTTTCCCATGTGTGGGACCTGTGCTACTTGCATGATTTGTTGTGCGTGTTGTTCTATATCTTGTTCATTATCTGGGACATAAATACAACATTCTTGGTGGATAAGTGTACATACACCACCTTGAGTTGCCAACATGGTGTCTAATGCCAACCGGTTTTGTAGTAACATCCGCCTAATCTGTCCTTGTTCTCTTGCCAAAGTGGTGAGAGCCTCGCTTGTCTCGTTTGCCATTATTTCTATAACAGCCTGTACCCTATACATGGCATTCAGCAGACTTCGGTGCCCTCCCCAATGGCGCAAAGGTTGATAGTCTTTTACAATTTGTTTGGATTCTTCCAGATCCCTATAGTTTCTTATTTTCCCCACAGGTAGGTTGTCTCGGATAGTTATAGCTGGAAAAATAGTGGCCACATAACAATTTCCGCTCCAGTTTTCAGGTAAAATAGCATAAGCTCGTTTGCCACACACAAAATAGTGGCCCCTTAGTGCAGAAAAAGGCTTCTTACATCTCTGTGTCATTGTCCAGGCGCTATAGTAGCCATCACCTGTTAAGTTGGCTAAAATATAATTACTCTCCCAGGTGCCATTTATATATGCGCCATTTATCCTTATTTCTATTTCACAGGTGCTAGAACCTACCCTAGGGCCATTAGTTTCATTACAGCTCCAGCACCACCTTCCCTTTTGTTTCCCAACCCGATAATATCCTCCAGTGGAGGGTTCTAAATGTGTCCAGTTGTACCCGGTATTATTGTCTGGCCTATAGGGTCTATTATATTCTATATCATTTAGTTGGTGTACTACAAAGGGCATTCCAGTATGAGAATCTGTAGGCATTTGATGACAGACCCAGCACTTACTGATATTAAAAGCTTTAACAATATGAGCGGAATAGACTATTAGAGAATTGCTTTCTAAGAACCCCTTGCATGGGAGAGGGAACAATAAAAGCCACAACAACACACCTATTACCCAAAGCCAGACTAAAGTCTGCAAAGTAATACATGGCATGCGCATGACTGTGGGGCAAATGGGTGGGGGAACCCTCTTTTCCTCAGTCTGAGTCTGGGCATTCCTTCTCTGACATTCTTGAATATTGTCTTCCATGCGCTGTTCTATTTCATCTTCCCACTGGAAGCTCCCATCCGACATCTGGATCAGTATTGTTTCTTTCGCCATGACCCTCGGCTGGCCAAGGCTCCTTTGCTTCAAGGCGGTGCTTGGTCACCTGACCTCAGACAGGGGGCTCACGTTGCGATGCTGCCCTGTCTTCCCCGGACCGCTTGATCCGAAGCCGCAGAGGATTGGAATCGCTAGGTACCACTTGCCACTCCTTGGTATGATCTTTCTTCAGCCTGGTGTAGTGGATCCAGGGCTTGACTCCTTGTAGCTTCGCTGCAGTTGGGGTAGTCAGCAGTATCTCATAAGGACCCTTCCACTTTGGTCCCAAGGGATTAGATTTCCAGTCCTTCAACCATACTCTATCACCTGGTGAAAAAGGGTGAAGTGCAGTAACAGGGAACGGATATCTAATTGTCTTGACATATCGATGAAGCTGATTCAGACACTTGCCTAATGTTTGGACAGATTTTGCAATCTCTAACTTTCCCAGTTGTTCAACATCTCCCTCTAGCCTATGCACATTAAGAGGGGGCCTGCCAAAAACAATTTCGTATGGAGAAAGTCCCAACAAACTGTCTGGAGTACATCTGATTTTGAGAAGTGCCATTGGCAAAACAGTCACCCAATCCAGTCCCGTTTCCTGGCACATTTTGGACAGTGTCCCTTTCAAGGTTCTATTCATTCTTTCTACTTTTCCAGAAGATTGAGGCCTATATGCACAATGTAACTTCCAAGTGATACCTAATACAGAGGCTAAACCTTGTGTGACCTTGTGTACAAAAGACGGGCCATTGTCACTCGCGATATATAGGGGGATCCCACTTCGTGGCACCAAGTCCCGTAGCAAGGCCTTAACTACCTGTTCGGCCCGCTCATTAGTGGTAGGATATGCATCCACCCAATTGGAAAAGGTACAGACAAGGACAAGCAAATATTTAAACTTTTTACATGGTGGCATTTCAGTAAAGTCAACAACAATTGATTCCCATGGGGTGAATCCTACTGCCTGAACACCAGGGGGCTGTAAGGGACCAGTTCTAGGGTTAGTCTTTGCACATATTTCACACCTCAAGGCAGCTTGTCTAGCTAACGTAGGGATTCCCTCAAAGTATGCTTGTCTCTCTAAAAACTTAGACATAGCAGTGCTTCCCATGTGTGACTGTTTATGGACCTCTTGAACCACATGCCATGCCACAGCTTTGGGGATATATACTCTGTTGTCAGGGAAAACAAACAGCCCACATTGTTTCCTAGCGCCTTCAGCTATAGCCCAGGCCTCCTCCTCTTTTGTGTATTTTACCTCTTCTGGGAGAAAGCTGGCTAATTGTAAAGACAAAAGAGCCTCATCAGTTTCATGTAACCTTGCTACTTGCCTGGCCGCCTCCCTAGCGGCCTGATCAGCTTTTCGATTTCCCATAATTACGGGGTCATTGCCCAACTGATGACCCCTACAATGCATCACTGCTATCTCTTTGGGCCTCCACACTGCCTCTAGCAATTGGAGAATCTCAGTGGTATGTTTTAACATTTTTCCTCCTGATGTTAAAAGTCCTCTTTCCCTATACATGGCTCCATGTGCTTGCAAGGTCAGAAAAGCATATTTGGAGTCAGTATAAATGTTAGCCCTTTTCCCTTGTGCCAGTTCCAAAGCCTTTGTTAGGGCTATCAATTCTGCCTTTTGTGCTGACACGGTGGGGCCCAGTGATTGGGCAGCTATTATATGTCCCTGACCATCAACCACAGCATATCCCGACTTGCGAATCCCATTTTCTACAAAACTGCTACCATCAGTGAAATAAACAACCTCAGGGTTTGATAACGGGCTATCCTTGAGATCAGGTCTGCTGGAATAAACTTCACTCATTGTCTGAACACAGTCATGTTGTAATAACACATCTTCAGACATTGGGAACAAGGTGGCAGGATTTAAAGTAGTACAAGTTTGAATCTGAACATTGGGGTTATCTACCAGAATACTTTCATATTTTAAAAGTTTGGCATTAGACATCCAGTGACTGCCTCTGTGTTCCATCAAGGTTACTACTGCATGAGGAGTTTTTAAGATAACAGGCTGTCCCAAGGTCAGCTTGTTTGCTTCTTCTACCAAAAGAGCTGCTGCTGCCACTGCTCTCAGACAGGGTGGCCATCCCTTAACAACAGGGCCCATTTGTTTAGAAAGGTAGGCTACCGGTCGCGGCCAAGACCCTAAGGTCTGGGCTAACACTCCTATTGCAATACCGTCCCTTTCGCCTACATATAAAACAAAAGGTTTCTCCATGTCTGGTAGCCCCAAGGCGGGTGCACTCATCAAAGCCTCTTTTAACTTCTGAAATGATTCTTGTTGTTGCTCCCCCCACACAAATGGTTCAGCATTTGTTCCTTTTGTAGCTTCATAAAGGGGCTTAGCTAGAACAGCATAATTGGGTATCCAAAGCCTGCAAAAACCTGCAGCTCCCAAGAATTCCCTAACTTGTCTTCGTGTAGTGGGGGTGGGGATAGCACAGACTACTTCTTTTCGCTCTATTCCCAGCCTTCTGGTCCCTTCTTCTATCTCAAAACCTAGATATTTAACTCGTTGTTGCACCAACTGAGCTTTCTTTTTGGACACCTTATACCCCTTTTCAAACAGGAATTGTAACAGCTTCCCTGTTCCTTCTAGGCATTCACTCCTAGTTTCAGTAGCCAGCAAAATATCATCTACATACTGCAATATGTTCCAGGGGTTTCCCCCCTGTGTCAATGGCACCAAGTCTTGTGCCAATGCCTGACCAAAGAGACTGGGCGAATTACAAAAACCTTGTGGTAAACGGGACCACGTAACCTGTCTTCGCTGGCCTGTCTCTGGATTTTCCCATTGGAAAGCAAAAATGGGCTGACTATGTTTGTGCAACCTGACACAAAAGAACGCATCTTTGAGATCTATGACTGAATACCATTTCAACTCTGGGGACAACAAACTCAACAGGGTATATGGGTTGGGGACGACTGGATGTATGTGAACCACTCGTTGATTCACTGCCCGCAAATCCTGCACCGGACGGTAAGAACCATCTGGCTTTCTGACAGGCAAAAGTGGTGTATTCCAAGGGGACTGAGAGTCAACTACAATTCCCCACTGGTAAAGCCTTTGTAAATGTTCGTCAATTCCCTTCACTGCATCTCTCGGCAAGGGATACTGTGGTATAGCTACAGAAACAGCTAAAGGCTTTAAATCCACTATCACTGGAACCACATCCTTAGCTAATCCAGGGGGATTGTCTTCTGCCCAGACGCCAGGCACATCAAAGGTCTGCCAATCAGCTCTATCTAACAACACAGGGTATAATCTCCACTCCTCTTCAACCGGCAAGGTTAACATTAACTTAGAAGTAGGAGGGTCTCTAAAGTTTGCCTCTATGGTTCCATCTGCTTCAAAAGTCAGTTGTGCCCTAAGTTTGCACAGCAGATCTCTCCCCAGCAAGGGTACTGGACAACTAGGTATGTATAAAAACTGATGTGTGACCATACGTTTCCCCAACTGACATGTCCTTGCTTGCAAATAGGAACAACTCTGCCTTTTTCCAGTTGCTCCAACTATCTGGGTGGTGGTTTTGGCATTAGGGGCGATAGGGGTATTGATCACTGATTTTGCAGCTCCAGAGTCTAACAAAAAAGAGGCCTCCTGATTGCCTATTTTAACCTTGACCAATGGCTCCTGGCAACCAGGAATTACTATTTTACAACTGTGATTTTCTTTGGGAGCCGGTCTGTCCTATTCCTGAAACGGAGGTTCCCACTCTTCCTGTCCTCCTCCTGAGCTTCCTTCACTCATAGCTTCCATAGTCATTGTGGCTGCTGCTCCCTGCATTTGGGGCGTCCACCCCTGTGGGTTTCCCCAGCCACGTCCTCTACTTCTTCCTCTACCTCCTCTTTCTCGCCCTCTCTGCCCTGCCTGTACAGCACCTTTTTCTTTTTCTGGACACTCATTCTTCCAATGTCCCTCCTTTTTGCAAATCGCACACTGATTCCTTCCTATTCTTCCTCTTCCTCTGCCCCTTCCTCTACCCCTTCCCTCAGGGGTATTTACTCCAAAAACTGCTGCTATCACTCCCGCTCTCCTTTTGAACTTTCCTTCCTCATCCTCTCTACCTACATACACTTGTGACGCCAACTCCAGCATCCTTGCCAAAGTCATGTGGGCAAGCCCAGGTTGTTTCTGTAACTTTCTTCGTATGTCTGGGGCACACTGAGCCAAAAAGCTCTGCTTGAGAGCCTGCTTGCCTTGGGAATCCTCTTTATCATCATCCATATCATAGGGACTATACTGTCGATAGACAGCCTTCAGTCTTTCTATGAAGGCTCCAGGAGACTCATCCTTTTCCTGTTGGATGTCATATATCTTTTTCAGATTTATGGGTCGGGGTGGACCTTTTCTCATACCTTTCACTAAGTATTTATGATATCGTGTAAGACGTTCCCTGCCTTCAGCCTTATTAGGATCCCATTGGGGATCACGTAAAGGAACTGCCTCCTCCTGCATCTGTAGGAGCCTCTCCCCTTCCTTGTATGTGGGGTAATCATGTTTCACTTCTTCTCTAGCCTGGCTAATGATCTGTGCCTTTTCCTCAGTAGTAAACAAACAATTCATAAGTTGCTGTATATCTGCCCAGGTGGGGTCATGCGTCTGAAAAACACCTTCTAACAACTGTGCCATGCCAGTGGGATCCTGTGTCCATGGGGGTCGGGAAGCTTTCCAATTTAACAAGTCACTACTAGTAAATGGGACATGCTGATACACCCCCATTATTTCTGGTTTGTGTTTTCCTTCAGGATCTGGAACCATCTGATTGACAAGTCTCAGAGGACACAATTTATCTTCCTCTTCTCCCTCCAAGGGCGGCATTTCCTCGGCCTGGGGTTGTGATTGATCTGCCGACCGCAGTTTGTCTCGGTACGGCGCAGGGGGTGTCTTGGGTGTGGGCAGTTTTGGGTACACAGCCTGTACATAGGGTGGTGGGGCAGTAGGACTACTAGGGTCATCCTCCGGAGAACCCGAATCCGGAAGAGGCAAAAAGGGATTATTAGTAGGTGGCAATGTCTGGAGGACCATACATTTACATTTTTCTAACCAACTCGGACGGGGTTTCAAATAGACTATAGTCTGCCAAGCAGACGCATAGTAATATTGGTCTGGATGATACTGGGCACAAAAATTTGCCACCTTGTCCACAATGCCCTGATCTAAAGTTCCTATCCCTGGCCACCTTGGTTCAATGGGAAAGGTTGGCCATTCTAATTGACAAAGAGTCCTTAATTTTCCTTTACTCCTTCCTCCTGAATCTATATATCTCTTAAATTCTGACCAATTTTGTAACATACAATCCAGAGGGGTTACTTGCTTAGACTGACCTCCCCCCATCGTGCGGAACTGGAATCTTGGGGCTCCCTCACCAGCCCGACTTCCCAGGTACCTATTCACCACGTATTCTTACTTAATCAAGCATACTCGCCTGAGTCACAGAGTAGGCGCTGCAGGACGTCCTCCCGAAGAACCTCAATCAACCACCAAGGTTCGGCACCGGTCTCAATGCCCAACAGGCATCATCGAAGAGGCACCAGCGGTCAATTGATGCGGGATCCCTCTCGCCGTATGACCTGGTTCGATGAATCCTGCAGGCACGAAGATGCGGTGAGACCAATCGTCAGACTAGGACTCTGTCACTTGTGATCCGTCCCTTCAGATCCCGGACGAGCCCCCAGAAAATGTTACGGGAATCCCAAAGGAAACCCGAACATATAGGGTCTGAGGACGGCGCAAGAAAGGAACAGAGCCAAAGTCCCGTAGTAGAAGTTGAGATTCTTTATTTTTTCCAGCTGGGGCGGACAGCACCCTCTCGGGTAAAAAGACTGCCGCCCCCTCTCTTTGTTTCAGGAGTGTTTTATTTCCTTCGGTCACTTACTATGGCTATTTGAACTACCAATCATGTTGCTACATATCTCTGGCATTCAAAAATGTTACTAAGCAGAACTTCTCTTATCTAGTTGCCGGGGCAGGTTAGCTTTGCTCAAGCTCTTGTTAATTGGCTGGTTTGTGTTGCTGGACAGGCTTCACTGTCTGATCACGCGCCAGCTACATGATATGTCTGCACAACTCTAATGTCTCTAGCTTGCACTATGCCAATTCCTTATCTACACCTTCCGAGCCTTGGGCCCCTTGGAGGCCTGCGAGCAAGTGTAGTAAGATGGCCAAGGGAGCTATAGGGATTCAGCTAGACCTGTCCCTCTCAATACTTCTTCAGATTTGGAAAGGAAGCAGCAATGCACAAACATGACCAGTGGCTTCAGTAAATGGGGAACATAACAAAATAGAAATCCAAACATCATCCTCCTTTGCCAACCTGCTCCGAGTTTTTAAATAAGATTATCACACTACTCTGTTCTAGCACTATTGTTCCACTTTAACTGCTCTGGCTGCCTCCCATGGATTCCTGGGATTTGCAGTTTAGGAAGGGGTATTTCGAACTCTCAGCCAGAGAGCTCTTAGGCCTCACTAAACTACAAACCCCAGAATTCCACAGGAGGCAGCCATAGCAGTTCAAGTGGAATAATAGCACTATAACAGTGTAGTGTGATAAAGTCGTCACTTCATGCATTGTGTGTATATAGAATATAGGGGGGATGTGAAGGAGGAGCTGGGCAAGCCTGGTTTGTGCCATCATTCATAGCCAGCATTCACTGGTTGGCTTCACAGCATTCAGGGGATGCTATGAAGTGGGGCTTGTTGGGGGTAAAGGATACAAAACTGAGGCTTGTCTCTGGTGGAAGGCAGATGGAGAAAAGATGGCCTAGATATAGGGGAAAGATTGCAGAGAGATAGGAAGAAGATGGCATAGAAATAGGGAAAAGTTGTACTGGAGACAGGACAGTCAACCAGGGGGAAGAACTGAATAGGGTTTGTGAATGATTAAATAGTTCAGGGGTTAATGTTTGATCTAATTGTATAACTTCTGCTTATTTATTCTTTTTTACCACTTTGTCTGGCTGTTCCTTTTAAGTTTTGATTGAGAGTCTGGTCACACTTACCATGGTGATCTCACTGAAGAACACATCCACTTGACTATATAGGGAGCATCTTAAGGTTCAAGTACCAGATCCAGGGAGGGATTTTGAGGGGAAAGATGGCAAGGTGAATGACAGGAACCCAAGGGTTGGAAGTGCAGGCCTAGTGTGGTGAGGGGATCCATCACAGGGGCATGTATCTCTATAGTACACTTTATTCAATGATTTCAAGAATAGTCATATTAGTCAGTTGCACCAGCAACCAGAAAGAGTCTTGTGACACCTTAATAGCTAGCAAGTTTTGTTTGACAAAAGCTTTCATTTTTGCAGACTGTAATGTGTGTGAACATACATACTGCAGGCAGCCAGAGCCAACATCAAATTCCCTGTGTCATGTTATCACAAGGTATTATTGCCTCATCAGAAACCAATAAGGCTGGAGTAGTTATTTTCTAACCTACCTCATGAGGTTACTGTGATGGTGTAATGGGGAGCCAAGACACCAAGGGCATTGTGCCAAGCCACTTAGAAGGTAAAAATGTAATTGAAAGAATGAATTAGTGAATGAATAAATGGAATACTAAAATTCAATATGATCCAGGAACTCTGAGTAGATGTTACATGTTTGATTTACTGTGATTTAATACCATTTGACTAAACAGTTGAATAATATGAAAATTATGTACCTAGAGGCTAAAAAAGATTTAGAAAATGGGAGTTAATCAAACAGTAATATAAACTAAACTTACAAGAAGGGTTTCATCTTTCATTCTCTAACAACCCCTTCCTAGTATGGATTTCCAGTGGTGCTGGTGGTAGTGGTGACAGGGGGAGATGGCTCACCTACTGAGAAGAAAGGGGTTCAATTTTTTCTTCTATGTGCCTAGTTGATGAACAGGAGTTAGAAATCAAAATGTGGCAGACATTCAAAGGAATGGGTTTTTTGAAAATGAGAGCCGTCTCCAGTGGAAGTGGGAACAGACTCCGCTCAAACAGGCTTGCACCCCACCTTTATGGCTCACCACACTCCTGGAGAGTTCTTCTTATCCAAGGGAGAGAGGACATAATTTTGGAAGGGAAGAGGGAGATAACAGAGAATTGCCATCAGCACAGGATCTGAAATGCCATCAACACAACTCCCCATGGGAAAAGATGCTCTGTGAATCCTTTGCTCATGAACTGATGGGAGGCTTCTGCAGCTTCCTCTCTAGCATTTACAGTCTAGCTGACTTGCAATTCTGAGTATTCATTTGGATGGGTTAATATAAACTCTTCAAAACTTCCAATTTATTTTGTAGCCACTTTGGCATGATTTTACATGAAAAAAAATATTAATGTTTGCAGGACAGACAAGCCAAATCTTTAGATGTATAAGAATATTACTGAGTCTGGAAAAGTAAGTTTTTTGAACTACAACTGACTATGCTGGGACTCTTGGAGTTTTACTTCAAAAACATACTCTGCTGTAGCATTTGGTGACTTCCACCCACGATTTTTAAATAAAGGTTTTAGTGATGGTGATCTTTTCTTTTAAGAAAAACATGGCTATTTTAAATTAATCGTTTTGTCATGTACACTGGGATCAGGAAATGGATCAGGATAGGAGGCCATCTGCACACAGACTTTCACTGGAAAACCAGTGTGTGGAATGGCCATGCTTCCTGACATCCTTTTCCTGGAGGCAGGATGATGTTAGGGGGCATAGACATGCCACACAGCCTGCTCTCACTGCCTCCTCAGCCAAAGCTGGAGTTTCCAATGGTGCTTCAAATGGAGATCCAACTTTGCTCCCTGCTCACCTTTGTCTCATGGAGAGAATATGGGGCAACTGAAGCCAGACATATTCACTTGATACTTTGAGAGCTAACGGAGTCCTGACCTTGTGGGGAAGGGAAGTGTAGGATAAGCTGAACTCAGATAGCATGTTAGGAGGGCTTTGGCATGAATAAAGAAAGGTAGGAGCAAGGAAAGGCTCACTCAGCAGGCTGATGGATCCTGTCTTGGGGACTCAGCTAGCTCTCAAAAGTGCTGCTAAGTGCAGTTCTCCCCCCACCCCACTTTACCTTACCTACATATGAAAGAAGTGGAATGTGATGTCATCTCCTGGCCAAACCTGCCTCATCTGCCTTCACAAGGGGTTGGGTATTAGAAGGGGTGATATTAGCCAGCTACCTCCATGTGCATGACCACAGGTGAGAAGCACATACTGTCCAACATTTCATAGATGAGAACTGAGACGCATGTGGCCAAACAATGTCAGAGTGCAGTCAAGATGGGGGGAAAATTAAATGAGGAAGAACGCACAAGCTGGGAGAGGCAGCAACAGTTTACTTTTGCGTAAGTCTACTGGGAAGACAACATTCTGCTGCCTCATCGGCTCCCCACCCTGCTGAGTTAATTGAGTGCAAACTGCTTTTGCACTTTGAGCTTAGGTTGCAGCAATTGAAGTAATTTGGGGGACATGGTGATGAGAAAGGGGGGAAATGGCCGGGGGACAAACTGGGATGTTTTGAAAACAACTGAAAAAGTGGGAGGACAGAGGATTAATTGGGAGTGTCCCTGCCAAACTGGGACAGTTAGAGGGTATGGAAGCACAGAAAGTCAGGCCATTTTTGACCCCCGAGATCCTGCACAAACAACACCTATGTTGTTTTGATGAAGCAAGAAGTGATTTTTTTATTACTTCTGGTTCCATGGTGTGTGTTTTTTTCCCCCAGGCATGGGGCATGGGATGCTGGGTGACCTGAAACAGTATGAATAGGGGTAATTGTACCACCCAGAGGCCTTGGGAAGTGTGATTACCTTTTGGTGTCTCTGGGCTTTATCAGACTACCATTTTAAGGTGTTCTTTTGCTGGCATAAAGAAAGCCATTTTTATGCCAGCAAAAGAATTCTCCTCCCACACTTACCTCTAATCCCAGCAAGGGCAGCTCCGGCAATGAAAGAGGAAGTGAACAGAGCTCCGTTCACTTCCTCCTTTGAAATCCCATGAAATATCGCATGGGAAATTTTGAAAAACACTAAAAAAAAGTTTTTAGAAGCAGAAAAACACACTTTAAAACTTACAAGTAACGCGGGGAGGGTCATAAAAAGTGTGTCATTTACCTGGATGGCACAATCTCACCCGGAAGTGGTCGTGCTGAACTGTCCACTGACAGGGTAAGTATGTGATGGCAAAAAACAGCAGGGGGGATCAATTGAGAGCTTAAAAAGTGCAGGTTTTGGCAGGGACATAACTGTGAAAGAGTGACATTGTCTGATATGTGCACTCTTTCGCAGTTATGTGGCATCCTTATGAAGCCGTATTTGATGGGTCTGATAAAGTCCTCTGTGTTCAGGAGCCCTGATTATACAGGGTTTCAGGAACTAAGGAAGTCTCTCTAGATAGAGGATAATGTATATAGATTTCCTCTCCTCAGGTGGCTGTACTAATGCATGGCAGGACTGGAAAGAGTTGTACATTGTGAAGTGGGGCTAGCATCCTCACAGTGCCTTTCAACACTAATATTTGAAAGGGACTTCATTTTTTCCTTTACTTTTTATCTTTTGGTAAAATAAACAGCATTTTCCAGGTTCCCAAAATACACATTACTCTTAGCATTCATTTCCGGAGCACACTCATTTCTGGAGCACACTCAAAGTGTGTGTTCAAGTCATTTCTGACTTGTTCTAGTAGTCTAGTGTGACCTTTTCCAGAAGATTTTGTGCATGTGGGTGATTCTGATGTTAATTATTGTAGAAATTTTCCTGTCCCCCGCCCTTTCTATTGCAGACACATCACACTTTCCTAATTTTCATCACACCCCACTAAAATTTGGAAGTCTACATCATAAATGCAGTGACCTCATAACAGTTTAAACCTGAGGAAACCAAGTAAGTCCTAAAGAAAGCCAGTGGAAAGACTCAGGTTCAGACTTGAGGCTTGTTTATACGTGCCCATAAAAAATGGAGTCCCTCGTAGTAATGGCATTTCGCAGTAGCTGTGACATGTCCTAATGGGTTTTTTGCCCCCATAAGCTTTACATGCCCACTAGTAACTATGGTGTTTGCAGTTGCCTCAATTTGCTGCTGCCAACCTTGTTTATTTTTTTAAAAAAATGATGTCCGAGGTGCTATTGAGGGATTTTTTTAGAAGCAAAGAACACCCCAACACCCCATTTTCTTGCCTTAGCACTCGTCCACTAAGGTGAAAATCCAATGTGGTGGCAGCAGGCGCTTGCTTTGCTAGCAAGCCCCAACCTGTGTGCTCATCCAGCCAATCCGATTTGCGCTTTCTCTTGTTTGGGCAAGCGATTCAGATCAACTCACTTGTCATAATGAACAGAAATGCGCACCACCTTGTCATTTTTTTTTTTAAGACAGAAAAAAACGCAAAGGCTTTTCTGGCAAGGTTTTTGGCAAAGGCTTTTCTGGCAAGGTTTTTGGCCTTTTTTGCCCCCCTCCTTCACAATACACCAAAATCACCCAGAATGCCATTAGGACAGGTAGGATTCTCCTCACATTCCGTGAGGGGTGTTTTCACTATTTGGACAACCCCTTGGTTAGATTTTCATTGGAGGAGAAACAGCCAGTTCAGATCCTGGTTGTATTATAAAGTTGTCCTTGGACTGGTCTCTTCTTCATAACCTCATCTATGTCATAGATGTGTTAAGAGGATAAAGAAAGGAATGAGGTTACTATAACTATACTGTATAGTAACTCTCTATGAGCCATTACACTAAGGTCAGAAAGTAAATCAAATGTTTATGGCCTGGAAGAAAATTTTGTCTTAAGTGTCTTTTTCCTTGGCAAAGGTATGGGAAAGTGTTTTGTTTTTGTTTTTGTTTTTGCAGTCTGCAGAGAAGCCTGGTTTGTTTTGTATCTCTGGATCTCTGTTGCATAAAGACAGATAATCATTTAGTCATGCCCAATGAGCTGCTATTTGTGTTGGCTTCACAATGGCCTTCTTATGATGCTGGAAGGTTGCAACCAGCTCATGGAACCACTGTGCATTACAAGACCCTGATTTTAATCTAGTTCAAAATGAAAAGTCAATTTGCAAGCGAGTTGACTAATATTTTCCTTTATTCTTGATTTTATTAGAAAATATGTACTGTAATTTTGGATGTGAGCCGAAAGGCCTTTGGACTATTGGTTTGTTTTGAAGAAATCTGGAACAATAACAACAGCAACCATCCTGCTACACACTTAAGATTCGTTGACATCATTTTCCTGCATACCATTATTGCATCTCTTTTTAGCTAGAGCTGGAGTATTTTGGCTGCTCCAAAGAAGTAGAGATAAAGAAAACATTTCAAAAAGGGATCTAAACTTGCTGAGGCAGGTTTGCTGTTCAAAGAAAAGCAGGGTGTTGAAAAAATAAAATCTAGGAGGACTGTCACATTACATGGTGTGTGTGTCACTGCTAAGCTAGATGGACACTTCTTGATTAAAAGAATGGGGAAAGGGACATCTATGCTTGACGGTTTTAGGGAAATGGCGGCTAGTGGTGTAAGAGGTGGGAAAATTAGCAGTGCAAATGATTTTTTTAAAGGAAAAAAGAACAAGCTAATGCTATATAGTTGTTGTTTGTTCAAGTCATTTCTGACGTATGGCAACCCTAAGATGAACTTATCACAGGGTTTTCTTGGCAGGTTTTGTTCAGAGGAGGTTTGCCTTTTCCTTCCTTGGAGGCTGAGAGAGTGTGAGATGCCATACAATATTAAGGACTCTTGGTATGCAACTGTTTTAAAGTGGCTTGGGTGTGTGTATCCTTGGGACTCCAGTAGTTTAAACCAGTGTTTCCCAACCTAGTGCATTCCTCATGTGTTGGAACTTGGAGTTCCATTCCAGTCATCCTATTCAGTATCTCCAAAGGAAGTTGCAGTTCAGCACATCTGGAGACAACCCAGATAGAGAAGGCAGGTTTAGACCATGCTTGATGCAGAAGATTTCTCAGGTTGCACCAAAGGCTACACAAAAAGCAAAGCATGGCTGTTCTCCCTTTGAAAATAAAAGCAAGCAATGTTTCTGTTCTCTCCTTTATACTAATTGGATCGCTAATGAAAACAAAAGGAAAAGGAAAGGAAAGTTTTCTATATAGTAGCAAAGGCCAGCATGGTGTAGTATTTTGAGTGCTAGACTAGGGGCTTGTCTACAGTGGCCAGAAAACCCATACTCACTTTCTAGCTGCTGTGACCCGGGCACATGATGTTTGTGATTATTTGCAGGCAATGCAGGACTTTTTGCCAATAATCTGATTTAAAAAGAACTGCGCTTTACCCACATCTTCCTGGAAAATCCAGATAATCGCATGTGTGGCCAGTGCTCTAAGGCGGTGTTGGAGTGGAGCCAGGGGAGGAGTTTTCGGTGGGTAGAACAAGCTGATGGGAAGGCCAGGGGGTTACCTGATATTTTCCACCATAAAGTTGTATTGTTTGAATTTCAGCTTTGATGGTTTACAAGCTCTGTGCTTGTTTGTTTGTTTGTTTGTTTGTTTGTCTTGTGGCGGGGGACAGCAAGTGTGCACATAATCTTTCTCTCTGGCTTTTCTTCGCAAACGAAGATTCAGGAAGACTCATCCCGTGCTTTCTGCAAGCGCGCTGATGACTGAAAAGGCCAATCCAAGATAAATAAGTCCATTTGCAAAAAGCACAGCAGAAGGTCTCCTTGGGTGATGTTTCTGGGTTGTGGTTCTTTCTGCATTGTCGTTTCTCTTCAAGACTTGTTCGGCGTGAGTTCTCAAATAAGGCTGCAGCATTGTGGATAGTGCGTCTCCATGCCTCCCGATGTGAGGCCAGGGTGGACCATTGTTGGTGATTAATTTGCCGAGCCTCAGATGTTGTTTCAGGGAGCCCTTGTATCATTTTTTTGGAGTGCCCCTCTTACGCTAACTCGTGGCGAGTTCACCGTAGAGTACTATTTTTGGGAGGCAATCGGCATACTGGCAGATCAGTATTAGTGCACCTCCAGTTAATAGGATGGCTGAAGCTCCTGCAAGCCACATGAAGAAAAGAGGCAAAGGAGTGTCATGGAGCAGGGAGAACACCCTCAACCTCATCACCAGTTGTGGGGAGGAGAAGGTTCAGGAACAGCTGAAAGAGTCACACAGAAGCATCCATATATTTGAGAACATTACTGCAATATCTGCAATCCTCTAATCAGTGACTGTCAGCAAAATGACCAATTAGGGCAATGATGATTGGATAATGTGTGCAGGCTAACTTAAATTGCCTACCAAGCTGTACAAGCCATCCAATGGGAATGCAGATGTGTGGTGCAGGAAAGACGATTGGCTCCTGAGAATTGTAGTCAATATATGTATATTCACATGCATGACAGGAAGAAAAAAAAGGGGAGTGACCATGGCTGTGTGGCCAGAAACACTGTGAAGTATAGGACACCTGATCATTATGGGATCACCCTTTTACACTCCTGCAAGTTTGCCTGAGGGAAATGTGTGGCAGGTTAATCCAATCTCGCAATGGTGAGTGTGGTGTTAATGGGGTCTCTGTGGACCAGAAAGATGTGCTATAGCTATGAGGTTTCCTGTCAGTGTAGACATGACCTAGGACTTGAGACCAGGATTCGAACCCCCCCACAGCCATGGAAACCCACTGGGTGGCCTTAGGGAAGTCACACACTCTCAGCCTCAGAGGAAGGTTGAACAAATCTTGCCAGGAAAACCCTAGGACAGGGTTGCCTTAGAGTCACCCTAAGTCAGAAATAACATGCAGGCACACAACAATGATGTCTATAGCAGTGTGCCTACATGTGAAGAGCAGAACATGCAGAAGTACTCCACGTCATTGGGCCCCCATATGACTGAGGGTCCTGAGCCCATGGAGCATCTGCACACACTCAGCTATTCATGAGTAGACAATACATGGCAGCCATCTATGCTAAATTCACAGATATTAAGTAGGTAGCATCAATAGAGTACCCTTCCTTGGGTGGAGTCATCAGTTCTACATAGGGATAATGCATGAATGAAACAAACATGTACAGCCATCACACAAGATAATCCATACCATTTTAATGCTTCTTGTTCCTTGAAAGAGAATTTTAATGTTGAAGAAGTCCTTGAACTTCATTCAAAAGCTGTGCATGAAATGTTTGGCGGTAGGTGGGGGCAAGGGGGGAATCCAGGTTTAAATCAGTAACTAGCTTACATTCAGTGAAGTTGGGCATGAAGCCAAGAGATCATAATTCAGATATAAGCAAATATAGGGAACATGTGAGTTTGTAAGCAAAAAATGGAACAATATTACCTCAACCATACATGTAAATACTTCATTTCATTTCTGTGAACGTGCAAATCATTTCAGGCAGTTGTCTTGCACCTGCAATTATATTTGCCTAGAAATGAGATTATTGGTTTGTACTGTGAATTGATGACTTTAAGATAACCTGAAATCCAGAGACTAGTAACTGCAAAAGTAAATTGTGTGCCCACAGAAATGGTTGTAAAACTCCATTACTCAGGTGTCCACTCAAAACTATATTTTGAGAAGTCAGAGTGATCAAAGAAGCATCAAAAATAGACATAATAATCTTTAATATCTTTTTCATTTTTGATTAGATGGGAGAAATACTTGTAACCAACAGAATATAACAAAATGCAAAACCCACAAGCAGTGATACCTTTTTGGGGGCCAACTCTAAAGCATAAAACATATTATGCAAGCTTTCAAAGCTTCACTGGCTTCTTCATCAGGCAAAGGTGTTTAAAATCATACAGGAGAAAAATGGTGATGATGTTAGATTCACAGGCTTACATTCTGCCTGAGATGTCCATTAAGATGGCATTAAGGGATTTTCAGTGCAGGCAGAGGCCACTCCCCTTATTGGCCACCCCGAACAAAGGCAAAACTCTTTCATTGGACTACAATTTAGGACTACAGTTTGGCAAGTTTTACCTATACAGCACCTGAAAGATTTTCCAGATGTAACAATACAGAGATGCCTTGAGAAATTCAATGTTCTCTGCCTATGGACTTTATCAGACACTCTTAAAAAACCCCGCAGAGGTCGGGAGGAGGAGTCGATATCGCGAACACCGTCTTCCTCCCTTCTTTCCTCCATGCTTCCTCCGTGCGCCGCTTTTTATTGACGGAAATATCCATCAGTGAAAAGTGACGCCTTTTTCATCCCTCCAGCATAGAGGAAGCACGGAGGAAGTACGAGAGAAGGACGGGGCATGTGATATCAACCGCCGTTAGCGGGACAGTGGCATCCTCCTCCCAACTTCCAAAGGTTTGGGGTTTTTTTTTAGAATATCTGATAAAGTCCTAAGGGGCAGTTAGCTTTGCACAGGACATGGACATCTGGATGTCAAGAGAAGTTACTGTTCTGTTTCCAGTGAAGTGAAATTTTATTACCTGTCTTTTATTGCTCTTTGTCCCAGTCCTCACAGGGCCAATAAGGGAGAGGCCTCTGCCTGCATTGAAATCCCTTAATACCATCTTAACTGACAACAGCTCAGACAGAAGGTAGGCTGTGACTCTTAACATCATCACCATTTTCCTCTTCTATAACTTTTAACATGTTTGCTTGATGAAGAAGCCTGTGAAGCTTTGAAAGCTTGCATAATGTTTGGAGCTGGCCCCCAAAAGATATCACTGCTTGTGGGTTTGGAATTTTTTTGTATTTTGCTGCACATCCAACACAGCTATCCCTTAATACTTTTTTTTCATGTAATCACCACATTTCTGTAGGGAGTGTAGGTGGATATGCTGACTCAAAAGACTATACATATTTCCACTGGGTTGCACCTAGGTAGACATTTCCAACAACCAAACACCTTCCATCAGTGGAATGAGGAGGAGACAAGTCCCTCACAGCCCCCTACCTGCCTACAAAATCTGCTCCAGATGTTCAGGGGACCCTCTGAAACCAACTTTGGGGGAAAGAGAAAAGGTGAAGAAAGTGCCATTGTAGAAGCAGAAGTCTGCTCTCAAAATGTTGGATTTCAACCAATGAGAGCTTATGAATCTGCAGTGAAAACTCCCCGGTCCTTAACCATTATTTTGTAATGATAGAAAATTGCTCAATTCTCTATCATTTAGTCATAACATATCTGCTGCTAAGATGTCTATCAGCTGATATACACTCAGCATACAACTGCAGAGAATCACTTTTATGACATCAGAGAAAAAGACAAAATGCTGCCATACCCTTTCACCAAACAATTCTAAGTCCTTTTTCTTACATTCCTCAACTTAAGTACGGTAGGCCTAGGTGTGGCACAGTGTTTAACCACAGACTGCTTCCTGCTATACTTGTTATGCTAAGGACAGTTTTCTAAACAAAAGGCCAGAAATGGAACTTTCACTAATTTTTGTCCCAGTGTTTCAATAGTTAAAAAAAATGCATACCTGAATATACAGCCAGTTTTGACAATCTGAAACAGAAAGAGGAATTTTACTGTTCAAGAAGCTTTAGGCAAATTTGTTTTGGTGTGCCTGAATGTTATTTTTCCTATTGCAAACAGAGGGACAGTTGTATAAATGCCAAGTAGGTGTGTCTATTAGTGTGTGTCAAATTAGAAAGGTGAGACAACATACAGAGAAATTTCAGTGTATGTATACTCTAGTATTTTTTACTGAATACATTTATATTGCATTTTTCCTCTGAATTTGGGATCAATAACATGAACAATAATGATTAAATATCATACAAATATCACTTAATAAGCAAATGCTTGAATAAATTAGCAGAAAACTAGTATAACCCCCAAAGGCATGATGTAACAAAAAGACTTCACCCACTTTCTGTGAGCCAGAAGGAAGCCAAGAGTGTATATTTCAAGGAGAAGATTCCACCGGAAAATGGAGACGACGACGATGATGATGTAATTGTAATTGTAATTGGATTACAATTTCCAGAATCCTTGCTGGCTAGGAGATTTCTGGGTGTCGTTACCCCAAAAAGTAATTTTTTAAAGCTCAGTGTTCCAAATATGATAATGTGTGACGTTCTGTTGTATCCAAGTATCCTATTTATCATTGTAGTCTTCAATATTAACACCTTGAATTTCAGTTCCAGAAACAAATTGGCATCTAGAGCAGTGCTTTCTGCACTGACATAGAATTTATAGGACAACAACAACACAAAAATATAGAGAAAATGCTGATGAAAGCAGTCAACAATCTAAAACCAAAAACATGCCAATTCAGCATTATTGAAGGAATTAGATTTTTAAAGTTATGGGAATTAAATGCCAGTCTTTAAACATTAATAGTACAGAAATGCCGTATTTAAAAGCTTGAAAGAAAGGAAAAATCTGGGCCTGATGGTGAAAAGATAGCAGCCTTTTCTTCTCCTTTTAAACTTTTTTCTTCTTCTCATAACAGTGGCAACAGCACCCCTCCACAGTTGTTACACACACACACACACACACACACACTGTGCTTCTTCACATTGATGCTATGGCACAGTGTTTTCCAGTGATGTGGTGCAGGGGTGGAAAGAGGGACCGTGTTACTGTTTGAATCCATGGTAAAAGAAATTTTCTGCTACTACTGTCTGGTAAACACACTGAATCATCTGAAAAATTTCACCTTGAAAAAGAAACGTCTACCCTGATGTGGGAAGCATGGGAGCATCAATCTTTCATCCTAAAATGCCTGAAATGTGTGGATTGTACAGAATATTTGCAGAGAAAGAGAAGTGTGGAGAGGGGGACCAGGGGGAAAGGTCCTGTGGGCTGGATGGCTTTTTTTTTTACAGTTTTCTACAGTTCCCCCTTGACTTAAGTTATTACAATGCAATGTACATAGATCACACCACAGCAGAACTACTTACTGGTGTTAGCCAATGGTATAATGTGCCATTATACATGAGTAAATGTAGTTGTTGACTAGTCAATATTTACAAAAGCTTAGAAAAAGTGTTATTTTACCTTTAGCTCCAAGAATCCTCCAGGCAGTTCCCAGAATACCGAGGAATCACAGAATCACAGAATTGCAGAGTTGGGAGAGACCACGAGGGCCATCCAGTCCAACCCCCTGCCATATAGGAAATCACGATCAAAGCATCCCCGACAGATGGCCATCCAGCCTCTGTTTAAAGACCTCCAAGGAAGGAGACCCCACCACGACAGGAGAAAAGTGACATAATATCTCCTCCCATTTGCAAAACCTACCCCAGGGGTGAAGATTACAAGCTCTCTCTCTCACACACACTGCTTCAGCAGTGTTTTCCTTTATTTTTTCTTACTTGTTGCTTCCACTGAGAGGGCAAGATGGCATAGGTACAGGACCCTCATTTTGAGATTTCATGGGAGAACAGGTCATATTTAAATATTTGAAGGGATGTCATACTGAGGATGGCACAAGCTTGTTTTCTGCTGCTCCATAGACAAGGGCACAGAGCAATGGGTCGAATTACAAAAGAGATTCCACCTAAACATTAGGAAGAACTTCGTGATGGTAAGAGCTGTTCGGCAGTGGAATGCACTGCCCTGGAATGTGGGGGGCGTCTCCTTCTTTGGAGGTTTTTAAACATCTATCAGGAATGCTTTGATTGTGTATCCCTGCATGACAGGGAGTTGAACTAGATAGCCCTTGTGGTCTCTTCCAACTCTATGATTCTATGGGCTTTATCAGAGGAGGCTGAAACAGTGGAATTATGACACAATAGTATCACAAACAGGTTCCCCTTATCAAACAACGTCATCATCCTCCATGTGTGCTCCACCCGTTAATTAGGCATAAGTTTTAATTCATGGGCAAAGCCCTCAATAGCCCTCAATAGCACTCTTTTCGCAGTACTAACAAGCATGCGATAATCACGCCCCACTGTAATCACACAATTCCAACTTCTCCCCCTCCCCTTTCCCAACGAGAACACATAATTAAACTTCCAGGAGAGAATGTGAAGAAGACCTACAGGATACTCTTTTAATCCCAAGTTTAGCCTTTTCTTGCTACCTTTTTATATTTGTTTAAGTGTTTATTTGTGAATTTCTTTGGTTATTTATTTGTTTTTAGTATTTTAGAGTGAAGTCATTCATGAGAACAGTCGAAATTTCACCCATGCAAATTCGTGGAAGTAAGAGAAAATTTTTCTTAAAGGCTCATATGCCAACCAGCAGAAGGCATTAATACTCTGTCAGTAAAAGGCAATGTGAAGACAAATGTTACTATAGTGTGAGCTAAAATCCCATTCTTAAACTCCAGTTGTGGTCATGCGATAATTCCATGGCAGTAGCATTATAATAATGTGTGATAATTACTGTAATCATTTCGCTGTTTCCGCTTTCCCCAATCGCAGAATTACAGCGTTTTTAGATGCTAGTCTGAAAAAGTCCTGAGTCATCCTACCCTCTCTCGAACAGCTGGCCAGAGAGATTAGAACTGCTTTCTGACTGGTTTAATGAAATAAACTTTGTTCTGCCAGGAAATCAGTAATGGAGCTGGTGGAGTGGAGTGGAGTTGAAAGAAAGCTCTAGATTCTGACAACCTTCACCTAATAGTCTTGAGTTTTACCCTGGCTCTATCTGTCCTCTACCAGGTCCTGCCATAGACCCACACCAGACCTTCAGAATTCCCCTTTTCTTAACTGGTGAGCTGTCAAATTCTGTTCTGACTCCATCTGCTATGGAACAGGAGAGCTTGGGTTTTGTTGTTGTTGTTGTTTGCTTTTTTAAGCAATGGTTGGTAAAGCCACAGATATGTTGGCCTGTAGCACTCACAGTAAACTAAAATGACAGAGTTCAGTTCTATCGCTGCCTGATACAGGGTAGAAATCCTAAATAACTGTTTGCTTTATAGCTGCTCTGAGCCCTAAGTGTATTTACTTAAATATTTATCTGCTACAAGCACAGTACATTTGCTGCCATTTTATTTTCTTGAGTTGAAAGAGCAGGAAAGGAAAAAGAAAAAAGGAAATCTCTGTACTAAAATTCTGAACCACTAATGAATACTTTGCATATGTTGAAAAGTACACAGTTGAGGTCATAAGAAGTATTTTCCCTCTAGACCTAATAAAAATACATATACTTCGGTCAAATAGTGTACAAAGTATTGCAAGTTGCATGTAGAGTGAATACAATTAAAATTCACTTTGTAAGTGGAAAGGGTGGGTGGGCAAGGAGGGCAGTTATTTCCAGTTTTGCTTTCTATTGCTGAAGAATGGATAGCTTTCTTTGTCTTTCCGTCTCTTCCTGGGTTTATTTATAGGTGTGTCATGTACAGGACAGTGAGCCAAAAATTAGCAAGGGTTTTGAGCAAGAGATTGAGGGGTGGTTAATAATTCTGGAAGGGAGGCTTGATTCTCTGCAAGAATAACAAAGTCACATGGATGATGGCACACAACTACTGCTTAATCTGACCCATATGCTGTAAATATGGTGATGACTGTCATTCTGAATAAATTAGATTGATGCTGATTATTCATCAGTTTGTTGGCCAACCAAGTGGTTCCTGAGCCAGTTCTATGCTGGAATCTTCATAAGTGATCTAAAAATATATTTCATTAACATTCCCTTAGGAGATTTTCGGACGCCTCTTTCAGGCTCTTGCTGTGCAAACAGCCTTCGGAGCAGTAATGAGGCTGCCGCGCGGCAAGGGGTCCATTTTGGACAACGCTGTTTCTCTCTCGGCGTCGCCCGTGACTCTTGCGGCTAGCATTGGAGGCGGCCGCACTGTTTTTCACTCACTGAACTTGTCCGTGAGTAACTGTCCTTGCCACTCAGATATTAAATATGAAATTCTAAATACAAAATGCAAGTTTGCATTCTAAATGCGACGTTTTACCTTGCAATTAAAGTTAAATGAGATTTGTTGGTCTCTTGATGGAACAGGCGCACTCATTACATATGGAATCTCATAAACTGTTGATTGTCAAATACAGTTGTCCCTTTATATTCGCTAGGGTTTGGTTCCAGGACCCCCCCCCCCATGGATACCAAAATCTGTGAATACTCAAGTCCCATTAAATGCAATGGCATAGCAAAATGATGTCCTTTATATAAGATGGCAAAATCAAGGTTTGCTTTTTGGATTATTATTTTTTTAAAGAACATTTTCAAGCTATGAATACTTAAATCTGTAGATACCAAATCCGTGGATATGGAGGGACAACTGTAGTATATTGTCAAATGCTATTTGCTATTTGCCAAGCAGTTCATGGCATGTGAAGTTTTAAATGTGGTTAAATACCAATGTCGTTGCATGTCTGCAGTCAGATACTTCTAATTATTAAAAAAAAGAGGTTAAAAAAACTTTAGAAGAATAAAAGATTACAGGATGTCAAAATAGACATCATAAGGTTGGTCATTTGAACAATCAGAGTATCTGCAAAATATGCAACATAAAATTAGCAATGGGGGTAAATTGCATTGAATTTTGGGAAGCTTATCCATTTCAGCTCTAGATGATAGACTGGAAAGCCATCCATATCCAACTACTTCAACTTCCTGAGAAGAATCAGGATAGCTCCATGTCTGACAATATGGAATACCCCCAACTCAAAGAATTATAGCTGGAGGCACTGGAACATACAAACAACAAAAGACATGAACCTTCAAACATTAGGTCTGGGATAGACTGTGTTTGATTAACTTCTCAAGATGTATTTTGTATACTTTATTTTAAAGTTTTACAGCTAAATTTTGTTCACGCTGTAGAGCTCTGTTTATGGTCTTAAGGTTAGGATTACATTTATTTTCACTATAATCCCTTTGCTTATAAATTTCTAAAACAAATATGTGTAAATTCATGCATACTCAACTTGGCTTACATGCAGCTAGTAATAATTGAAATGGGATGAAACCACATATAGCAGACAATGATTTTTACTATAAATAACATCTGATTTATGTAGGCTGCAGTCGACATCTGAATTAGCAATTGCAGATGGGGAGTCCCTATGGCTAACTATGGATTGGCCTGTGTCTTCCAGCAATGGGCCCCAAATGTACATGTGGTTCCCTGGACAGAGAGCATTCTGGGCAGTGTGATTTAAAATATATCAATTATAACAGTGAAATTATGTAGAACCATTAAATTATGGTTTTACTTACTGATATTGCATACAGATCAAAGAGGGACCAAAGGTCGCTTTCTCATATTCCTTGATTTATACACTGGACTGACTATGTGACGAATGTTGCTGTCCTTGAGCAAGCAGGGATCACCAGCATTGAGGCCATGATATTGAGAACACAGCTGCGCTGGGCAGGGCATGTTTTTAGGATGGAAGACCATTGCCTCCCAAAAATAGTACTCTACGGTGAACTCGCCACGGGTCAATGTAAGAGGAGTGCTCCAAAAATGCGATACAAGGACTCCCTGAAACAACATCTCAAGCTCGGCCAAATTGATCACCAACAATGGTCCGCCCTGGCCTCACATCGGGAGGCACGGAGATACACTATCCACAATGCTGCAGCCTTATTTGAAAACTCACACTAACAAGTCTTGAAGAGAAACGACAACGCAGAAAGAATCACAACCCAGAAACATCACCCAAGGAGACCTTCTGCTGTGCTTTCTGCAACTGGACTTGTTTATCTCGGATTGGCCTTTTTAGTCATCAGCGCACTTGCAGAAAGCGCAGGATGAGTTCTTCCTGAATCTTCGTTTGCGAAGAAAAGCCAGAGAGAGATATCTGCCAATATATAATATCAGTTTCCCTTGTATCAGGATTCCTTTTATATCTGTTGAGGTTACATTAGATGCCCTGTCCGGTAATTTTCTCCAAAATCCAGGATAAAACGCCTGGTATACTTGTAGTGGTTGTAACAAGTAGTAGCAGCAGTAGTAATAGTAGAAATAGTAATAGTAGTATTGGTAGCCATGCTGGTTCATTAAAAAATATTCTAAACCGATATTTTCAGTAAAAAAAAATCATACTTTAAAAAAATTTACTGAACGGATCCAGTGTTATACCAAATAATAATAACAATATAGTCTTTATTCTTATACATGGTCCTTTGGGAGAGGACGAAAGAAAGGAGAAAAGCATTTTGGATTAACAGTGCAGGGCCTAGCATGGCGTAGTGGTTTAAGTGTTGGACTATGACTCTGGAGACGAGGGTTTGAATCCTCACTCAGCCATGAAAACCCACTGGGTGACCTTAGGCAAGTGGCACACTCTTGGCCTCAGAAAACCCCATGATATGTTCACCTTAGGGTCACCATAAATCAGAAACTATTTGAAGGCACACAACAACAACACAATTGGTACAAAAAAAAAAACATGCAAAAGTAACCCCTCTAAACTTTCTGGATTATTTTTTTAAAAATGGGGAGAGAAGTACTCTTCTCATTTGCTCAGTTCTACACATTGCACTATATGCATTTTAGGAAAATTTATCTCCACTTTGCCTGACACAGAAAGCTTACTGGTGCCAGTAACATGGTATATTTCACACTCAACATTCTGTGCATCTTCATTGGCAAGGTTCTGTAACTCATCTAAATTATATGGACCCCTAATTCATGCAAAGCAAGTGAACAGGGCCCTAAAGGTATTTTCTGTCATTGTTTCAATTACAAAAGTATGTGGGTAACAGGCTTAGATTTGACAGCAACTGAAGAAAGAGGATATTATATGCATGCCTTCAATCAGTTTTGTATTTGATCCTTAAAGGGAAAATTATGTGAGAGACAGGGGAGGAAAACAACAAACTAAGTAAGATCCCAATTTCAATATAATTTGGAGAAAATAACTGATTTGGGTTGGACATGTTGCCAAAATGGATGACTCAAGGCTTCCAAACAAGAAATGGAAACCAGAAGGATGCCTAAAGCCTTAAAGAAGAACAAATTGAGAAGATATGATTGACTGTAATGTTTCAAAATCAACTATTGCAAAGACGAATTTGGGTGGTTGCCCAGAACACAATTGAATGGTGATGTTCATTTAGATGCTTAATGCTGAAACAAAATAATGCATTTTAACTGTGTCTTGGTTACTTGTATCTTTAACTCTTTCCATTTTGCTAAACTTTAGAGATGTGGTGACACTTTCTTTTTCTCCCCTTTGGTACTGAAAATTTGCCATGCTATTCTTAGAACAACAACAAAAATTAAGGGAAATACAAAACAGAAAATCTTAGAATCTTAGAACCATCTGCATCTCAGTTGTTATCATGAAAACCTTATTAAGTACTAGGAAATTAGCCAGTGTCACTCAGGTTGAAGCTGATGATTTCACTTATGATTTTTATTAAACAAACATTTGAGTAGTAGAGCCAAAAGAGTACTTTTCTTTAAAAAAACAAAGACCAGAATTTGCCAATTGATCCTAAACTTGCACAAAAATATTTAGCACATCTATCTAAGGTTGCTGCCACACTGCAGAAATAATGCAGTTTGACACCACTTTAACTATCATGGCTCTATCCTATTGAATCCTGGGATTTGTAGTTTGTTGTGGCACCAGAGCTCTCTGACAGAGAAGGCTAAATATCTCACACAAAGTTACAAATCTGAGAATGCCATAGCATTGAGCCATGGCAGTTAAAGTGTGTCAAATTGCATTATTTCTGCAGTGTGGCAGCAGCCTATGTCTAATATCAAGTTTGCCTTCACAACTGTGTATTCTACAGCAAAAAATACAGAAATCCACAGTGTTTGTTCAGGAGATACCCAAAATAGTTGACAGATTGGGTCCAAAGCCTTACTACATTTTGACCCCATTAGATAATGTCCCAAGTTTGGTGACTCTGTGGTCAAGAACCTGGATTAGTATAGTGTAACAGAAGGCCAAAGCACTTTGAATTATACACTAGAGTTTGTAATAAATACAATTGTACACTGTAGATAAGTGTATATTTGTCAAAGGCACAAAAGGTCTGTGACTTGGCTTTCAGACAGAAAAACAACTTTCTTTCTACTGGAGCTGAATGCTGGGACTTATCTATACGGTGAAAATACCCCTTATAGAATTCGAGGAGAATATGATTTGTCTAAATGGGATCCTGCATTAATCTGCCATATTTGGAAAGAAGGGGGCCAAAAATGCCAAATACTCTGTGGGGAAAGCCTTCGAAGGAAATGTGCATTCCCGCTCATTTGGACAACTGATTGGCTTTGATCCACATGCCCGATAAGAGTGGAAGTGGAAAGTTGATTGATCAAATGTGTGCGGGGGGGGCAATCTTGTTGGATTTTTGCTGTAGCAATCGTGCATTGAAGCAACGAAACAGCCTTTTTTTCTCTTCTTTCATGCTTAAGTGGAAAAAGGATATTGACAAATTGGAGCATGTCCAGAGAAGGGCAACTAAAATGGTGAAAGGTCTGGAAACGATGCCTTATGAGGAGAGACTTAGGGAGCTGGGTATGTTTAGCCTGGAAAAAATACGGTTAAGGGGCGATATGATAGCCCTGTTTAAGTATTTGAAGGGGTGTCACGCTGAGGATGGAGTGGGCTTATTTTCTGCTGCTCCAGAGACTGGAACACGGAGCAATGGATGCAAGCTCCAGGAACGGAGATTCTAATGTTCCACCTCAACATTAGGAGGAACTTTTTGACAGTCAGAGCTGTTCGGCAGTGGAACGCACTCCCTCAGAGCGTGGTGGGGTCTCCTTCCTTGGAGGTCTTTAAACAGAGGCTGGATTGCCATCTGTCGGGGATGCTTTGATCATGATTTCCTGCGTGGCAGGGGGTTGGACTGGGTGGCCCTCGTGGTCTCTTCCAACTCTACAATTCTATGATTCTATGAAGATCACACTTCTGTACTTTGGATTTACTTTTTAAAGAATACAGTACAGCAACAGCAATTGGTGACAATAAAAACGCAAATAATTCACTCGCAGCTGCCATCTTGATTCACAGGCATGCCTGTTTGAGCAATGAACATGGATAGCTTTGCACGCCTGCGATCTTGCCCAAAAATCGTGGAGACAAATGAAAGCTGCTGTGAATTGCCATTAATGTGCATCAATCCACATTTTATAGCCTAGTATAGACAAGCTCCTAGTTGCTATTGCATGGCCTTCTTCCTTCACTTCCACTTAAGCCATACGTTAGTTTAAAATACCTAACCCTAGCATACCTGAATGCCTCTCCTTTATGAGCTCACTGCCAGTTTAAAATGTGTGTGTGTGCACGCATATGCATGCATGCATGCACTCACAGTCATTTGTTCAGTTTTCTCAGGTCAATAAAATCTGCTGCCTTTAGTGGTGACCTTATCAACTAAATCTGAACCAAATGGGAATTTAAAAAGTAGTGAGGCAACCACATCAAGGAGGAGATTAAGTGGCTACCTCATTGAGTAGCTTAGAGAAAAAGGACCACCCCAAAACAGATACTGTCTTGAAAAGTAAATATACAGTCTTAACATAGAACTGTTTATAAATCATGCCCCCCCCTCCACACACACACACCACAACCTTGATTCAGAGCTACACAAGCTGCCTCTGCTTGGCTTTTGCTAGTTCTCCCTCCCCACAAAATCTTCTGCACCATAGCCTAAATCTTCCTTCAAGGTCCTCTAACTCTCTAGGGTCCTCTAGACATGTCTGGAAGCAGTGGAAGCATTTGTGGTGGGGAAAGGGGCCAGAAGCCCAACTGTATGAGTGGCTTCTTCCCATCCAAATTCTGTAGTTAGTAAAAGATAGGTTTTCTAACAGTAACAATTGTGAGCATCATCATAGAAATTCAATTCTTTATCAGTCACATGTTTAGATGCAAATTGGTTCCTTGCTCTATCATCAACCGTTTATGAATAACAGATTTTGCTCTTGCTTTATTGATAGGATGCTTCTCTATTATCCATTTGAGCACAAATCTTAACAGATAAAATTTGGCCAATAGTACATGCTGAGCCTCCCCTTCAACAACATAAAATGAAATAAGAAGTCAAAGGCTTTCACAGCCGACATCCATAGATTTTTCTTGGTTTTTTCCGGGCTGTGAGGCCATGTTCTGGAATAGTTTCCAAAACACGGCCTCAAAGCCTGGAAAAAAACCAAGGAAAATCTATAAAATGAAATAGATGATCTTGCCTGGTGACCTTCTAACATGCACCCATTCACACACAAGTTATTCTGAAAATCTTAAGCTTTTAAGGTCAAAATTCATTGCCCAAGGCAGCCATCCCAGGATGCCTCTGCAGAAATATTTTTAAGATCATGTCTCCTGGCTGTAGTCATTTCTCAATGGCTGTGAAAGAACCATTATTAAGATTACTTGTTGGTTCTTTTTGCTTTCTCATTCTCCCCTCCAGCCCCAATATCTTTAGCAGGCATATATAAAAACTGACTACAGTCCATGCATCCGATGAAGTGGGCTGCAGTTCACAAAAGCCTATGCCAAATAAAACATATTAGTCTTTAAGATGCTACAATTCTTTTGATTTTGTTGCAGCCATCTAACACAGCTACTCCAAAAATGTATTCTGGGCATATTTCATTTTGATTCTTGACATTGCATGCACTTTGCCTTATTTACCATTTTGCATGTTCCTAGATCTAATGTACATTTCCCCCATGTTTCCACAAGCATTGACTTGATCTGCCCATTGAGACAGATTTCAAGTTGAATTTATTTATATATTTTTAAATTTCATTCATATATCCCACCTTTCTCTCAATAGTGGGACTCAAGGTGGCTAACATATTTAAAACAATATAAGTTAAAAACCATACAAAAGTCACAATAAAAGTATAAATATAAGATTTAAAAACAATTAAACAATTTATGTTAAAACATTTAACATTGAATGGGTTTTTTTTAACCCAGCATCAACAGATGTTTCAGGAACACAGAAGATGAGCAGAGTAAGTGTTTCACAAATGACACTCTGGGGTTGTCTATACCGGTGGAAAAAATGTACTCATGTCATACCTGGTGTTTGTAGAACACACAATGTTCTTGAGGATTCGAATTTAATATGGTTCTTTTTCATGCCTGTGGGCTTAAAACAGGTTTATTGTACGTGTGCCCCACAGTCCAGCTTTGGTGTGGAGTCGGGGGTGGAGGTTTTGGTGGGTGGTACAGGTTGGAGGGAGGTTACCTGGGCAAGACAGTCACCTGATCATCCCCACCAGAAAAGAATTCTTTGTATTTGTGTTTTCCTGGCATGCAGGCACCATTATTTTTTGAAGGCGCAGTTGTGCAGATACTTGCATATCTGTATTAGCACATTTCTGCCTGTTGGCATTTAAACTCAACATGCCACTTTTTTTAACAAGATGGCCGATGCCCTTTCACATGACTGACCAGTGGGGAGTGGAGTGGCCATGTCCATGTGGCAGAAAATAATGCAAAGTATAGGATGCTATGGACTTTATCGACAAGCCCCTTAAAACGTTCTTTTGCTGGCATAAAAAATCCATTTTTATGCCATCAAAAGAACGCCCCCACACACACTTACCTCCTCTCCCAGCAAAGGTTTCCTCAGCAATGAAGGAGGAAGTGAATGGAGCTCTGTTCACTTCCTCGTTAAAAATCCTGCAGATTCTCACAAGAAGATGGGAAATTCAAAAATAAAAGCAAAAATAAGAAAGATAATGTTTTAAAAAGCACTGGAACACTTTAAAAGTGTTAAACACACTTTAAAAGTCCCAAGTAACCTGGGGAAGGTCATAAAAAGTGTGTCACCTTCCTGGATGTCATGATCTCACCCAGAAGCGTTCTGGCCGAACCGGCCATTGTTGCTTCGTTCATGAGCTAAATATGCACGGCACTAAAGCCCCACAGGGGATCTATTGACAGCTTCAGCCATCAATAAAAAGGTACGGGTTTTGGCCAGGACATAAATGTGAAAGGGCAACATCATCTGATATGTGCATCCTTTCGCATTTATGTGGCATCATTATGATGCCTTATTTAGTGCATCTGATAAAGTCCATGATAATAGCAGGACCTCCCTTTTACACCGAAGTGAGTTCACCAGGCGGTAAATGTGTGGCTGGTAATGCCTCTATCACTTTACATTAAAAATGATGCATGTGGCATTATCAGGGTCACTAAAGGCCAGGAAAATGTGATTTGAAGCAGAATTTTTTCACTGATGAAGACAACCCCTCTGTTACTAATGGCAAGTCGCATGAAACTTCTGGAGGCAAGGCTTGTGAATGAAAAAAAAAAAACCTGTATGGGTTAGGTCCAATTCCCAAGGAGCAGACCTGGACTTACTAAATACTCCCACTGAATTAGAGGTGGTGATTTTCCTGCATTCATCCCTCTCTTTGCTCCTAAAAAGCTGTTCCAGAGGACTGGGGACCTTTTGAAAAAATGCAGAGGGAGGCACTATGTGGTGAAGCTGAAAGGGATGTGGCAGATCCACCCCCTTTCCCATTGCAAACTTCTTGTTCTCACTCCCTTTTACAAACATAAGAAGCCATGTTGTTCATGGAAACAGAAGCCTGCATTCAACCCAATGGAATTTCCTGTGAGCTGAATTTCAGTAAGATAGGTGATGAATTCTTTTTTTCTTTTTTTTTCTTTTTTAATAGTTACAATCCAGTAATCATTATTTTTAACATTCTTCATTGTTTCCTTTTTCTTTGTAACAGAAATTTTTAAAATCCACTAAAACATACACACAGATAAAAACAAACAAACAAATGAGTTCCTTCTGTTGGTTTTTCTCAAAATAAAAATTCTATGTTATCTTATTTGTTTCTGCTCTATTATTATTACTACAGTTTGCTATTTCTGGTCTTAGTACCAAAATAGTAAAGCATTAAATTTCATATTTAGCAAAGCAAAGAAGATCCTACTAATCTATTAGTCCTTAGTACAATTTGTTGCTATTTGAAATCTACCTTCCAGATTTCATCCCAAAAATTTTTAACAGGTTCCCAGTCTCCTTCTATTCTTCCAAGTGCTTTGTCTTGCAATCTCACAGTTAATTTATCCATGTCCATAGCATCATAAAGTTTCACAAGCCACTCCCTGACAGTGGGTATTCTTTTTTCTTTCCAGAATTGGGCGTACAAAATTCTCGCAGTAGTTATCAAAAGATGAATTCTTTTTGTTGTGTTCTGTAAAGACGTGAGCATTACCAGCTCATTTAAGCAACGTGTAATTCTTAAAGCTGCACCAGTCCCAAAAAGATGGCAAAGGGCCACATGAGAAGAGTGTAATACTCTGAAAAGCCAGAACAAAAGCTGTTTATCATAAATATTTCTAGTGGCTGTACCTAAGGAAAAATATAGACAAATTTAATATTAAAATCCAATTGTCAAGTAGCTGTTTCTGTATACTGAATCAAATTTTATGGAGCCATAGGCCACACTCCAAATATATACTGTCATTTTTCAGGTGTCATGTTTATCTAGTGCATTCCTTGTATTACAACCATTTCCAGATGTGCAGCCATGACAGCTGTTGCAATAAAAACAATAAAGAGTCATGTATCTTAAAGACTAAGCACTAAAATGGGTGTAGTCCTCTAAAGCTTATGCTGTAATAAATTTGTTAGGACATTATCACACTACACTGAATGAAATGTGCTATTATTCCACTTTAACTGCTATGGCTGCCTCCTGTGGAATTTTGGGGATTGTAGTTTAGGGAGGCCTAAGAGCTCTCTGGCTGAGAGTTCTAAATGCCCCCCCTAAACTTCAAATCCCAGGATTCCACAGGAGTCAACCATAGCAGTTTTAGTGGAATAATAGTGCTATAACAGTGTAGTGTGATATTTGAGGTACCACCAAACTCTGGGGTTTTTTCCATTTATTATATATTGTCTGTCTAGGAATTAATGAGTTTTCTTTTTCTTCTTTCTCCTTTATGCACAGTTCCTTTCCTATCTTCATAAAAAGTTATCTAATCAGCATAGGCTGTATTTATGTTTACTCACTGGCAAGTATGCTTCTTTTTTTTCAGTGGTGTAAAGACAGACTTGGGTCATAGTCCTAAAGAATTTATTCCAGTCTAGTCCTGTTGAAGTCAGTGGCATTATCTCAGGATAAGTAATTTAAGGATTGCAGTATTTGTTATACTTCTGAAAACAGAAATTCATTGTTAATAATAATAATAATAATAACATTTATTTATACCCCGCCCCTCTGTTAAAACAATTGGGGCGGCTATTGTTATTGTTAACAATAAGGGCTGTTTGTATTAATTAAGACTGGCTTGAGATTAGTTGTTTCATTCTGAAAAGAAAATAGAATTACTACTTGGCTAATATTCATATATACCTGAGTAATATTTTTCCCCCTTGGTCTTTCTTCCCTCAATAGATTATTTGGTTTCTATAAAGGAATACTCCCTCCAATCTTGGCTGAAACACCGAAAAGGGCAGTAAAGGTAACTCGTTTTCTTTAATCCAAGTGCAGAGTTAAATCCTGATTTGTAACATGAAACAGAGCAACGGTAACCCCAAGATCAAAGAATGGGTGTAAAGGTGCTCTGTCTGAGATGCCTCATTTGTATTAATGTATTCCCCAAAATGAGTTTTCTGTAAGAGATTGGGGCACAGGTTAAAGCTTTTTCATCCTGCATTTTTTCTCCATTCTATATTTGTTTAGGTTGGGATGGGAGGGGGAGTTTGGACAGACTAGTACCCAGGGCCAGGTACATTAATGCTTTGGATTTTTTTTTCCTCATTGTTCCCAGTTGGCAGCTCTCACTTCATCCCTGAGAATGTTTTAAAAGTAGCTCAGTGAGAATCAAGAAATGACCTATCAATGTTTTCTGTATCTATGAGTTATATCATTTTCTCCTTCCTCTCTTTCCAACTATGCTCTTTCATTCCCCCCTCCCGCTAGGTTGTCATTTTGTTTCTGCTCAGTAGGTTAACATTCCATGCAATAAAGTGCTTATGGAACTGTTTTCATCCCCAACCCCCATGTTTTTCCCTTTAAGAATTTTCTGGATATCTGCAAACCTTGAGTCGGCAGGTGCCAAGTACACACTTCTTATGTGTATAAAAATCCACTTGTAGTTTGACTGTAGCTCCATAAACATGAGAACATTTGAACTGGAAGCGGAGGGAATTATGCTATCAGTAATACCAGATAAAGAGCCAACATTATGTAGTGGTTTGTATGTTAAACTAGGACTCTGAAAGGGTTCAGATCAACCCACTGGGTAGCCTTGAGAAATCACACACTCTCTCAGCCTCACATGAAGGCAATGGCCTCAGAGGAAGCCTGAGTGCAAACCTCTGAATAAATCTTGCCAAGAAAATCCTGTGATAGGGTTGACTTAGGGTTGCCATAAGTTGGAAAATACATGAAGGCACATAAAACAAAATACCATGCCATGTGTGAAGATAGCAGTGGCAAGATGAAAAGGTCCAGGGGAGGGAAATCAACATGCTACAATCAATTGTCCAATCCAAACTTTCCAGAGCATTCATCCACTCACCCATGACAACCTGCATTGGGGAAATAGGCTGCTCAGAGCCTGTAGCCTTCTTTCCTATAGCCTTCAAACCACCACTTTAATCTTCCCTGCACAAGCTCAAAGAAAGAGGAACCACTTGTATGACAGACCATTACATGTATGGTGTGAACCAACAAGATTTTGGTCTCATCATCTGCTTTTGGTGGCATGGCAATGGTCGCCTTCCACTTTCTCTTCTAACACCTCTCTAGAACCCAGTTGCCTGATGAATTGTCCAACTGCTTCCTAAACTTACATTGAAAAGAAAGAAAAAATGTGGAGTGCTTGAGTTGGGTGAGGGAAATAAGAGCTTGTGGTTATGTGCATCTGCATCACTAACAACACTGTTTAAAAAAATCAAGTGATAACCACATTATGATGATAGATTAAAATTCACACATTGTATATTTTTAATTAGGAGACTGTACATTAGAATTTTTTGATTCAGTTTGGATTGAACAGGGAGACCCTGTTTAAAATAAACTTGTTTAAGTTTATTTAGGAAGTTGCACATTGCTCCACTTTACTAGTAGCAAGTTACACAAAGAAATGGTAGTGATGTCTTTTGCTTGGTAGCAGTGCCGTTCCATCCATGTCTCCTCAAAAGTAAGTCCCACTGAGTTGAGTGGATTCAGAGGAACTTACCCCCCAGTTAGGGGCTATAGAATGGCAGTCTTAATTTCTCAGTTTGGTGGAGGGGGTAGGAAACCTTTTCAAATTCAATACTATAATTCAAGTTCCATTGTGGTAATTTTACACAGCTGCATCTGTACCTGCCATTCACATCTCGGAAACTTGCAGAGAAAGGCTGCCTTGAATTATAAAACTGCTGTGCTGATAAAAGATCACTCAGATAAACAAACAAGGCAGAGTTCCTGTTGAGAAGAAAAATATAATTGTCTATTCCTTTGGTAAATCCATTTGCATGTAAAAATAAAGCCATTATAATTAAGGTAATATGTCACTTGGACGCCATGTGTCAAAGACAATTTTGCTTTGAAGAGTTCAGATCCTTTGTCTGTCTGTTTGTGCCTCTTTCTGTCTTTCTTTTTCCCCCTCTTTCTGAAAGAAAGCTGGTAATTCTGAAGGATGAAAAGCCAAATTTTATAGCCCTGATTTAGTCTGGACTTGAAGAAAAGACATGAACAGTGCCAGTACAATGGTTAACAGATGATCTTGTTGGGCAAATACATATTTTGCATGTGTTCCCAGTCTCTCTTTTTTTCCTTTACCTTAATGTTACTGAGACATATGGTAAGTACTTTGTCTTTTTACTCTCTGTGGAACTTAGATTTACATGTATCTTTGCCAGATGGACAGCACTGGTTATTAGATACACGAAGACATATATTTTGCAATTATTTTTCCTTGGAGCTGGGGAAGTAAGCTATTTTTTAAACATAACAAAAAAAATCAAATTACTGTTAAACCAAAAAAAAAAAAAAAAGCTTCACTCTATCATGATAAAGATATTTTGAGCCCTTAAATGCAGTTAGTCATGGAAACAAACATTGCTGGGTTTTCCTGACAAACTAATTCATACACTTGGTTCGTACAATTTGACTCTTAATTTGGAGCTTATTGATATTCGCTTTGATTTTTTTCAGCCTCAGAATTGACAACTTAATATGAAACAGAGTTGCTACATTCTAACTCGTTCTTCTGTTTATGACTTTAGGAAGCAATTGGTATTTTGAAGGCAAATTTTTAAGAACAAAAGATTGCTAGGTAGCGTAGATGTAAGGAATGGAAAACATTAGCTAATACCTAAAATTCCATGGGAAGAAAAGCAAAGAGAACACGAGAAATGTTGTTTGTATTAGTTTAATGGGCAGTGTAAAAATCTGTTTTGATATTTATTATTCTGGTTTAAGTTTTATATTCCTTAGGACAATAGTCCTCAGTGCACTCCTTTTTACATAACCTCTTTGATTGTCTTTGTTAGCTGAAGTACAGAGACATTGTATGCTGCTTAAATTGTGAGTAATCCCCCTGAATTCAGAGGAATTTACTTCTGAGGAGCAGGCATGGCTCAGATTGTGCTGTTAAGGATTATTGTCTGAATGAATTGCTCATAAGAATTTTTAAGTAGCACAGTTTTTAATCACAGAAAGTCTTATTCTCTGTTCAGTGAATTAACTCATCAAGTTATGATTGACAGTTTTATGAGATATTTTTAATATTACAAAAGGTCTCCCCCCCCAGCAGTATAAGATGATGTGCTTTATAATATTTGTGTCTCTTTCATTACCAAATATTTTAAAGAGATCTAAAATACTATAGATCATCATATATAGAAAAACAATACAAAGCTTGGACCTCATTCATTTATACACTCATGGTCATATCAAAATTATGATGGTACATCTGCAACAAATGGAATGCTGAATTTTAAAACACGAGTAATCAAAGTCACCCTCCTTCCTAGAAAAAGAAAGAATTCCCAGTGTTATTCAGCGGCAGATCTAGGCTTACGGAATGTGTCCTGTCTTCACATTTATTGATACTGATTTTTATTTTACCATTTTAAAATTCAAACAATTAACAAAAGTGATTACTCATTAACAAAAGTTGCAATAATCATATTTAAATAACTACCCTGCCCTGATAATGGGGAACAAGGAGGGAAATCCAGAGCCACATATTGAGATGTATGAAAACATACTGCAACTTAAAATTGAAAGCACAGTTTCCAAAACTTGTCCCTGAACATATAGAAACCCAAGCACTCTTGTATCCAAGATTTCTCCTTGACTATAGTTAGTCTGCTCCAGAAGACTATAATGTGGGAGTAAAAATGGCACAAGAAAGAGGAGGGTGTGAGTAGAAAGCTTTGCCCTAAAGGTATGACTATCAGCTTGTTCTAACCAATGGGCCAGCTAACAATGCCTTAGACCCTTGATGCCTCCTAAAGGCTGCACATGCACACACACCGGTGCAATCATGTTGCAAGAATAATTGAATTTCCAATTGCTTCATCTTTCTAAAACATACTAAAGCGCCTCCTGCAACCTCTTTTAAACAGCTCAAGACATACACCATACCCAGGTTGCAGCTATGGGCATGGTGGTGGGGAATTAGGGCATTATCCCTACAAATGAGAATACTACTGCCACAAATGAAATTTTCTTTCAGTCCCCAAATTTCTAGCATTGCAGAGTGAGACATTGAAACTTGTTCACACCTAGAACTCATTTTTGCTGTTTGCCTTCTCTTGGTAACTTTGCCTACTCCATATCTCTAGCTGCCTAAATTGTATTTGTAAATGCTCAACTGAAATTTGAGGAATGAAGGAAACATTCATTTGGGGGACAGAATTCTTCTGGGGAAGCAATGCCCTCATTTCCCCCCCCCCATACCTACACTCCTGCCCATAACTCTGTGGACTTATTGTCATAGCAGAGTTAAATTTTGGAAGAAAGATAAGAGCACAATATTTATAGAGGACAAACTAGCAGGGAGGGGGTTGACTTACAAGGATTGTTGTTGTTATGTACCTTTAAGTCATTTCCAACTTATGGCAACCATAAGGCGAACCTATCACAAGGTTTTCTTGGCAAGATTTATTCAGAGGGGGTTTGTCTTTGCCTTCCTCTGAGGCTGAAAGGTTGTGACTTGCCCAACGGCACCCAGTGAGTTTTTGTGGCCAGGCAGGGACTTAAACCCTGGCCTCCATATTCCTAGTCCAAAACTCAAAACTATAGCACAATGCCTCTCCATACTCACAACAATACCATATATAAAATTTGTTAAAACTGAAAAATAACTAGAAGTAACTGGAACTTTATGATTAAAAAGAAGTTCAGTAAGTTTGGGTGTATTAATAATACAAAAAGCATCCTGGAAAAGAAAACTGCACAAAAAGTTAAGTTTTCTAGGCCTGAGGAGGCACTGGCTGTTGCTGCAGCCAGGTGAAGCAAATTTCCCCTGGTTCCCACCAGCTGCTTCAATCTGTTAACTGTCTACCCTTGCTGCCCACTGTTTATCCCCTACTCTGCAGTTCCTTTATTTATGTGTACACAAGTATTTCTCAGAGCTTGGGAAAAGTTGTGTTTTTGAACCACAACCTGGCCAACCTGGCAGAGAGATTTGGTGAGTTGTAGGAGATTTTCACACAGGCAATCTTTTCTGTTGCAGGCACGGAACAGGGATTCATGGGTAGAAGTCGTGATTAACCACCTCTTCCATGTCTGTTATGGAATCAGGGACATGGGAAAAGGAGCCCCGTCCCTGTTCCAATATGACAGGCATGGGGAGGAGCTCCGTACCAAGCACTTCTAGCCATGAAGGAAACATCCCGATAAGTGGCACCCTTCCCCGCCTCCCTGGGTTGCTCTTTTTTTAAAAAAAAATCTGCATTTTATTTATTTCTTTGACAGCTGGGGGGTTTCAATTTTTGAATTTCCCTCCCGCTCGTTCTCTCATGAGAATGAACGGGATTTCATTCAGCCAGTCATAAAGGCAGCCTTATGACGGCTGCATTTACTGCTGACCAGCAAGGAGTGTGGGAGCCTGTTCCTGCAGCGGAATGGAGGTAAGTGTGCAAACATTTACCTCCATTCCATTGCAGGAACAGGAGAGTGGTTTGCAGGACAGAAACAGGGCTTTTGGCCCCGGTGTGAAAATCTCCGTAGTCTCAAAAGCTAACTTTTCCAAGCTCTGGAGTTTTTAGAGAATCAGATAGCAAAAAAATAAGACTAGTTACATACGTCAAGGACCAGGGAGAGAAAGGACATCAGTGATTGAAAAGAAAGATTATATCCAGCCGGATAAAATATCCTAAAACTACTAGCAGGATAGGAGGTTCCCAAACTTGCTTTGGGGTCCTTATTATGTATTAAAACAAATGGGTTCACACAAAAAATCCAGCCTTAATTCTAGAACAGGAGAGAAAGCTCTCTAAAATTAAATCTGGCCACCATATTTAAAGCAGTGAAATGTTGGTTATCTTTGAAGATACTGAGATGGATCTACACCTTAGCACAGTGAGGTAGTTCAAATGTGTTAGAGAGGCTGGGGGTAATATTGTTGGGAGATTAGACTCTATCAAGACTCCTAGTAGGTCACCCAAGGTGCAATACTTGAAGTAGAAGTACCAGAATAAGATGCATATTTCCACTTAGGGCAAAAAGCCCCCTTCAGCAGACAAGAAGTGATAGCTCCAATTATGGGAGCAACAGAAAGCTCCAGAAGGGAAACTAGGGAAGCAGCAGCCGTAAGAAAAGGTGATGCTGGCAGAGGACCTCTCAGAAAAAATGACAGTGGCACTTTAGCTAACTATTGTTAGTATTGCTCATAAGAAGGCCCTGAAAAAACACTTCTGAATGTTTTCTACCTGGAAAACTCTGTGATGAAACAATCCAAAATAAAGCAAGAGACAGTGCTAGAAGATGAAGCCTCCCCACTCCCCGATCAGAAGGCATTCAGCCAACTACTGGGGTAGTGCAAAGGACAAGTATGAGTGGTGCTGTGTCCAATGATGCAACTGGATTCAATCTGAGAGGACACTCAGCTTCTCATATGATCAAATGTGAAAGGAAAGCCCAGAGCTGCACAATGCATATAATAAGAACATGGTATGTGAGAAGCATGAATCAGGGAAAGAGAAATTCTAAATCAAGAAATGGAACAAATAAACATTTCAGTACAATACAACCCCTGTATCCACAGGATCCGTATCCGCGGATTCATTGACCCACATCCACAAAATAATGGTCTCTCTAGGCATCTTCTAGATCCTCCAGCATGATTCTATGGTATGTTTTTTGCCAGAAGCTGAGCATAGAGCCATGCTGGAGAACCTAAAAGATACTTAGAGAGGTGTTCTCTTTAGGCACCTCTAGGTCCTCAAGTGCGACTCTTTGGTGTGCTTGGGCTGGAAGTCATTCATTTTAATACGGTTCACTATTATCCATGGTTTCTGGTATCCACAGCAAGTGTGGGAATGTATACTCTGTGGATATGGGGTTCGTACTGTACTTGGTGCTAGTCAATCAAAGTGGATGGTACTGGAACATTTTCAATCAGATAATTGCACAGTGTTTTGCTGTGGAAATAACAAACTAAGAAAAAAGGGGTGCCATTAACAGTAAGGTGAAATGTTGCCAAAGCAGTCAGATATTATAATGCAAAGACTTAACCAAATAATAATATCAATATGACTTAATGGAACAATTATCAATATAACCATAATTCAAATTTTTGCTCTGACAGTGGAGACAGAAGACAAAGAAATTGAAACATTCTATGCAGGCATCCAAGAAAAAATTGATCAGAGACCAAAATAGGACACGATGATAGGTCACTGAAATGCAAAGTAGGAAACAGCAGAACTAAAATTCTTGATGAATTTTGTCCTATAATCAAGAAATGAAACAAAAAAGTGACTTCGCAAATTTTGTGAAGGTTTGTTGCAAACACACTCTTCAGGCAATTGTACAGATGAGTATATATGTGGATGTTGCTGGCTGGCTAATATAGAAATCAAATAACCTGTATAACTGGAAGCAGAAGATGGAGTAGCTCCATTCTCTCTGCAAAATACAGTTGTCCCTTCACATTCGCTGGGGTTTGGTTCCAGGACCCCCCGTGAATACCCAAATCCGTGAATACTCAAGTCCCATTATATGCAATGGCAGAGCAAAATGGTGTCCCTTATATAAGATGGCAAAATCAAGGTTTGCTATTAGGATTGTTAATTTTTAAGAATATTTTTCAAGCCGTGAATACTCAAATCCGTGAATGTCAAATCCGTGAATGTGGAGGGACAACTGTAGAACTTATTGTTAGGGCCAGATGTGGATTGTGGGTAACTTTATCTGTAGCCAGACATGGCATTCTCAAAGTATTCTAATTATTGATTACCAGGACTGGAGAGTAGACTATAGTTGCAGGAGGAATTGCTTGGGCAAAGGATAAACAGGCATAAACTCCTGTGATTTATACTTGTCCTAACCAACCCAGAAATGTCACATTGCCTTTCAATTTCAATGGAATATATTGCTATTTCCTGTTCCTTTCAATAGGTTAAGATTGTTCTGGAGTCCACACACATATAATCCTGCCTCCAGAGCTTTCTGGAAAGAGATTTGGAAGCATAAGACTCCCAGTTCAAGACATCTGTAATGTGTGTGTGTGTGTGTGTGTGTGTGCCTGTGCCTGCGTGTCTGTGTGTGTATTTGTATTTGCTTTATGTTACCTTTCAAAAAGTTCTAACTAGAGTGGGCCCACTGAATAAATGAGACTTCTTAAGTTAACACTTACATATTTCTCATGGATTCAATGAATCTATTCTAGATGAGGCTAAGGATTGGTTGTAGCCCTGTGTCTTGATATTTTACACACACACAAAGGATGGGTTGTGCAGGGTGGCAAATTGTAATAATTATATCAAATCACCACTAGAGACATTATCAGCTTGGTGGACAGCCTAGTTTGTGTTAGATCAGAAAAGTATAGAGCTAGATGCTGAATGTTTTATGTTAAAACAGGCTACGAGTGGGAGGCAGTATTTTAAGAATGTATCATAGTTAACAGACATACATTGCAGACAACCTGCCAGTAAGAATCTGATTTTAACTGATATTCTTAGAACTGGTCTTCTTAGAACATGGTAGACTTGGGGTGTGTATGTGTGCACGTGCACTATACCCTAGGATAAACACGTTTTAAAATGCATTACAATGCTAAAGTGCCACCTTCTGTTCCAAACTTTGATCCTTTAGAAGGGAGCTGGTAGTGGTGTTCATTCCAAAGCCTGAAAATATTTATTTTAACTGGCACAATGACTTGTGAATAGGTAGCTAAGAAAAGGAGGAGAGGAAGTCACTCCCTGTTGGGGAACGTTAAGCGTGATGATGCTAAACATATCAATTGATAAGCAAGGGGATCTTGTGGCACCTTTGAGACTAAGGACTTTTTCAGATGATCCTTGCTGCACAAGGATCGCCCGGGAGAGTTTTGTTACAGCAGTGCAGCAGGGGGGTCGATTTTGGACGATGCCGTGCCTGCTGCGAGATCATCCATCCCTCTTGCGCTAAGGCTTGGAGCCTGCCGCACTATATTCAGCCAGATTTTATTCATGGAAGTTGTCCGTGAATAAAATCTGGCCGAATATAGTGCGGCAGGCTCCAAGCCTTAGCGCAAGAGGGTCCGTGAATAAAATCTGGCCGAATATAGTGCGGCAGGCTCCAAGCCTTAGCGCAAGAGGGACGGACGATCTCGCAGCAGGCACGGCGTCGTCCGAAATTGACCCCCTGCTGCGCTGCTGTGACGAAACTCTCCCGGGCGATCCTTGCGCAGCAAAGATCGTCTGAAAAAGTCCTAACTGAGAGAAAGAAATTGTAGCATAAGCTTTCGTAGACTTGGTCTACTACTCCCTCCATGCAGCTGAGGAAGTAGACCAAGTCTACAAAAGCATATGCTACAATTTCTTTCTTTCATTAAGTCTCAAAGGTGCTACAAGATCCTCTTGCTTACTGATATTCCAGACTAACATGGTGTGTCTTTGAATGTCACTTGATGTTATAATATAGTATATTTATTTTATTGTGAATAGCCATTGCTTGTGGGTGAGCAGGAGCATTTTCACTGTGCTCACAGAGGCAGAGTTAAGCTTTTTGTCCCCTGCAGTGGTCCTGACAAAAACTCACCTTTGCCACACTTTCTATTAGCCTGAGGTTGGGAACCTTGCACCCTTTTAAACAGTTCTGCATCCTTTTATTCAGGTGTATGGAAAATGACAACACCATGAGCCAACCAAACAGCTAAAAAGTGTTCATATTTTCATAGAATCATAGAAACAGAGTGATGGAAGAGACCTTAAGGGCCATCCAGTCCAACCCCTTGCCATGCAGGAATACACAATCAAATCATTCCTGACAGATGGCTATCCAGCCTCTGTTTAAAAACCTCAAAAGAAGGAGACTCCACCACACTACGAGGCAGTGCATTCCACTTCCAAACAGCTCTCACTGTCAGGAAGTTCTTCCTAATGTTTAGGTGGAATCTCTTTTCCTTTAGTTTGAACCCATTGCTCCGTGTCCTAGTCTCTGGAGCAGCAGAAAACAAGGCTGCTCCAACCTCAGTAAGACATCCCTTCAAATATTTAAACATGGATATCATGTCCCCTCTCAACCTTCTCTTCTCCAGACTAAACATGCCCAGCTCCCTAAGCCATGTTTTAAACTGGATGTCCCATTATTTTCAATAACCTTCACTATTAGCTGCTGTTTTTGGTATCCATGGGGGGGGGGACCAATCCCCTGCAGATACGGGGGTCCTACTGTAAGTACATTATACAAGAAATTTATCTGTATAACAAAGTTCCAACTTCACAGTAAAGTTCAGAATCCTTCCAGACCTACTATTTTCAGATCCTAAACTGCCAATGATTCCATAGAATCTTAGACCTGGAAGGGATCACAAGGGCCATGTTATAGGGGAGAGATATGTTCACAAGATTCAACACGTACAAACAGCCTTTTCTGCTCAAAAGACCATAGGGAAGAGATTGGAAGGCTAGTTTATCCACATAGTGGCCACTATGGCATAGACTCTGGACAGGGTGGGAGGCTTCCGGCAGACTCATGAGACCACCAGAATGGCATCGTAGGACAGATTGTATGCCCCCACCTGGGAAAGTGAACAGGCGCTGCTGTGGAGGAATATGCAAAGAGAGTCCTGCAGTCACAGAAATAACAGTGGCCATGTGGGGTCACCCACCACACAGAGGTCTTTGAGTATAAATATGTGGAGTATAAATATGTAAAGATATATAATTGAATACTCAAGTCAGGATTGTCCATGCTATCTTATTTCCTGTTTCTGTATATGGTTGTGAAAGCTGGACGGTGAAAAAAGCTGATAAGAAGAAAATAATCTCCTTTGAAATGTGGCACTCGAGAAGAGTTGTACGGATACTGTGGGCTGCATCAGCACTGCAAAATAATCCAGTTTGACACTACTTTAACTGCCATGGCTCAGTCCTATGGAATCCTAGGATTTGTAGTTTGTTGTGGCCCCAGAGCTCTCTGACAGTGAAGGCTAAATATTTCACAAAACTACAAATCCAATAATTCCATAGCGTTGAGGCATGGCAGTTAAAGCAGTGTCAATTTGGAGTATTCCTGCAGGGCTGATGCAGCCATGGAATGCTAAAAAAGCAAATGAATGGGTCTTAGAGCAAATCAAGCCTGAACTCTCCCTAGAAGCCAAGATGACTAAACTGAGACTGTTGTACTTTGGCCATGTCATGAGAAGACAAGACTCACTAGAAAAGACAATAATGCTTGCATAAGGGCAAAGACAGCAGGAAAAGAGAAAGACCACAATACAAATGGATGGACTCAATCGAGGTAGCCACAGCACTGAGTCTGGAAGACCTGAGCAGGGCTGTTGATGATAGGGTGACTTGGAGGTCTCTCATTCATGGGGTCATCATAGGTTAAAGTCAACTTGATGGCAGTTAACAGCAACAATGTGGAGGTTCATAATGAGTCAGTCAACAAATGTGAATGCAACTGACAATCTGCAAACTTTGGGCAAGCTAAGCCTATACAGAGTGCCATCTGCCCAGTGTTTGCCTATTACACCCTCCCATTCTAGCCCCCTGTACCACATCTCACAAGAGGCATGGGGTTGGTGGTAGAGGGCTCAGTTTGGAGGGCTAGGAAGGAAAGCTCCGTTGTATGATCAGTCTTCTACCCATGTACCTCTGGATCCAATCCATTGTTTTGGAAACCAGTTGTGTTAGTGCTAAATGAAACATTTAAGGTTAATATTCTGTCTGATCCAATAATAGTGCTCTTGGGAGATTTTAAATATATTATCCCTGAACCAAAGTCTGGCACAATTTTGAATTGTTTATCATCTGCTAAAGTAGTGATAGCATCGTTCTGCTGATCTCAGCATCAATAAGATTTTGCCGAGATATTTTTGTTCACATTAAATGGAAAGAATAAAAAGAAAAGTAAAGCTGTTATGTAGTCACTAAATGGAATATTTAGGGAAAGTTTTCATATTTCATAAGGGGAATTCTGCACTTCAAACAAGAAACTATGCATGTGGCAGATGGTTGTTTGATTTTTGAAGAAATCTGGAAAGTATGGTTTTCTTTGTAGTATTAAAAAAAAAAGAAAGGAAGACATGAAGATATGGAGCTGCCATAAATTGACCTGAGTATTTGTGTGGCATCTGTATAGATATACATATGCATATCTATTTGTAGATTCTGTATATTGCAAATATATGTTTTGAAATAATATGAGATCAAAATCGCCTTGATTCAAGTTTAACCAAAGCCATGTGTGCTGCAGTAATTGCTGAACAACCAGATCAAATAATTCTTTCTGTGTCTTTTGTTAGACTAATAAAAGTAAATAATTTTCTCTGATAACATCTCTACTCCATTTTTGTGTTTTAAATTCCACTATATTTACTTTCCAGTTTTTCACCTTTGAACAATACAAGAAATTACTAGGAAAGGTTTCGCTATCACCAGCATTGGTAAGTGAGACTTACACTGAGGGTTCTGGTGGGTGTGTCTTCTCCATGTATTCACTTTTGAGTTTGTAGGGAAAGTTTAAAAAAAAACGCACTGGGAGTGAGCTTTTCAGTTGTCAGGAGAGATGCCTCCTTCCCTTTCCCAATTGGTCAAGAGAATGGAGCAGAAGGAGATGGTAGGAAAAAGTGAAAGGAGAGCGGTTTAGAGAGATCCAAATGCATTAGGCACTAGTGGAAAATGTTTCCATTCATCTTCTGAGAAGGATAAAAACCCTTCATTGACAGCCCTTCCTAATTTTTGGACTGCAACATCTAAAGTCTTATTATCTCTTCTTTTCTCTTCTCCTTTTATATATAACCTACCTTTTCACAAAAACTGGACTCAAGGCAGCTTCCTTGTCAAGTGAGGGCTTTAAAATCTCATGCATATGTGCATACTTCACTCTTGTTGGTCTGAGTCCCAGAGGTTTTTGTTTGTTTATTTCAATTATGGAGGAGAATGTCTGCCTTCGGATTCTTGGACAATATGCATCACATGGGAACTTGGCCACCCAGGTATCAGTCCATATAGCTGGTTTTCATGTTGTTACTGAAAAACAAATTGGAAGCGCACTTACAACAAATCCTGACCATCTGGATTATAGATTTCTTGGTTAAATGAATTTGGGGTTGGAAGTTTTTCTGGAGTTTGGCTCTTTCAGTGGAAGCTTTGTCACAAACACAAAAAGTATTTTATTTTATTTTATTTTGCTTGTCATATGCCGTAAGAGTCTTTCTTGTAGAATGTACATAATCAGCCCATAGAAATAAAAGTCTGCATGAAATGCAATTTTTCTACATACTGACTATATAAAGTACTATTATTACTGCATTTGTCTCTGGCTCTTAAAGGATGCTTGCCCCTCTTTCCTTGACTCTCTTTTTGTGAGCTTCTACCCTTTCCAGAGAGCATGACATAAATCCTTAAAGTTACCAAGTGTCTTTTTAACAAAGAAGGTTCTAATTCTTATTGCAGATGTACAGTACTAGGAGAAAACTCCTCAATGTGGCTTGAATAAATAATACAGTGGTTCACTGAACTTCATGGACTGTAGGATACTTGTCATGTTATAAAACTATGATAGAAGGGGAGATGGTGGTAACATTTCAAGAAGTGTTCTATATGAAAATGCTAGAGGTAAAGAAGAGGTATACTTCCAAGTCAGGGAGAATGGTCCTGGATCTGGTAGACTGCCTCTCATTTTGGTAGACCACACCATTCTCATTTGCCCAGCAAGAGCCTGGGAAGTTACTTATTCTAAATGTTTTAAATATTTAATTACTCAATTTTCCTCATTACCATTCCCTATTACTCACTTTTTCCTATTTTGCTTTCTAGTTACTTATGCAGGGAATCTATCTTTAAAAAAATGACTTACAGTATAAGGGATGGAGAATCCTTCAAAATGATCCCCTAAAGCAGTGTTTCTTAACCTCTTTGATAGGGGGGAACCAGCAATGTTTTCCCCCCAGTGTGCCAGGGACCAGCACCATATTTGTGCCAATTGACTATGCCTCTTTCTTTCTTCCCTGGAAACTTGCTATGAACCAGCAGCCAGTAGGTCACCAATTGTCACTGGTCCACAGACTACCACTGCCCTAAAGCATTTTTGGTACCCAAAAATAATGAGCAAAATGCCAAGTAAACATTTTTCATTTTACACACACACAAACTCCCATTGTGACCAGTAATTATGTTGCTTTCCAAAACAAATATCTTTTTGCCCTCATTATCCTAAAAGTAACATGTTAAAGCAGCATTGTTACTTATAATGTATTAATTCCAAGCTCTGGTGTCCTCTGTAGCATCCATAAAAGTATTGCATGATATTCTACCAAGAGAAATGTTCAGGTGAGTTGTCTTCTAGATTAGGAATCTTTACTGCAGAAGAGGAGTCCAACGTGTAGTTCCATCCATCCATCCACCCATTACTTTATTTATATCCTGCCTTTCTCCCAGGCTGGACTCAATAGTTTCAGTTGCTGGATCATCACATAGGAAAGTCTGAATTGCATAGCTTGGGGGCAAGGCACCAGTTTAGAATGGCAGCCAGAGGCCCAACCCACCAGTCCCCTCCAGGTGAGATAAGATCACTGGCCATGGCCACAGCCCTGACATCATGAGTATGGCCATGCTCTCTAATATCACTGGCTCTTAGGTCTAGATGGATCCCATTGCCATCTTCCAAACTCATTGTTGAGGAATTAGAAGGGACCAAGTCCATCTGTTCATCCTTAGGCCCCAACAGAGGACTGGTGCTATCAAAGTTGTCAGCATACATATATGTCCAGTGGATTTTCATGTACAGGCCATAATATTTGTGAGGAACTGTACATGGAAATCTCAGGATTGCGGTTCCTATATGAAACAACTATATTGAAGAAGATTGTGTTGAGTACTTAAGTTACAGTGGTTAGTCTTTTAGTTCTCTGCAACATCACTTCTGGCCCCCACAGATTGCATCTTATGCAAAAATTTCCTGTGTGTTCCTATTTGAGATGCTTCTTTTTTGCTTCTCAGCAAACAAAGATTTATTTGTTTACTTAAATGTACACTTTGTCTTGAATTTGTATAATTCCCTAAAATAGAGCAGAGCAATTGGAAGAATTCCTAAGCCATTATTTATAACGCAAATCAAACAATTCCAACACTTCCAAAAGATGCTCAGACCCACTTCAATTTGGGGGAAGGGGAAGCATAGCTGCAATTGGCAACTTGCACACACACACACATGCACACATTTACTGTGTTTGTTAGGTGCTGAGTAACTGCCATAACTCTGAAAGATGTACAAATAAATATTTTTAAAAAAAAATTTAAAAAATAAGCAAATATAAAATAAAACCGATTACAAGAGAGAGCTTTTAAAAAACAAGAAAACCAACACCAAAATTAAGTCTTTTAAATCGTGGTGAATAAAATGAGCTTAACTTTTTTTTTAAAAAAAGCAACAATAGCAGAATAGGAACTAGGCAGCAGTGTGGGGCTGAATCCACACCTGCAAAATAATCTGTCATTACCTCAATCCTGGTACTGTTTTAATAATAATAATAATAATAATAATAATTATTATTATTATTTTACCCCGCCCCTCTATTAAAAACAATCAGGGCAGCTTACAAAAATTAAAATACAAATACGGATTAAAATCCCTAAACATCACCCACCCCCACCCTCCCCCATAAAAAGATATTAAACCAGTATACATTAAAAACAACTAATCTAAAATCACATTAAAAATAATAGATATCCAGCAGACTAAAAGAAGCCAGGAGCTCCTGAGGCCAGATCTAATTAGGAAAGGCTTCCTGAAAGAGATCCGTCTTTAGTGCTTTTTTAAAGCTACTGAGGCTCGTCATCTGACGGATCTCATTCGGCAGGCCAGACCATAATTTGGGGGCGATTACCAAAAAGGCCCTCTGGGAGGTTGCAGACAGCCTAGATTTTTGTGGCTGAAGCAAATTCCTTCCAGAGAACCGGAGTGCACAGGGAGGATTGTATGGGAGGAGGCGGTTCCAAAGATAAGTTGGACCCAAGCCATTTAGGGCTTTAAAGGTAATAACCAACACCTTATACTGGGCCCGGAAACTGATAGGCAGCCAGTGGAGAGATTTTAATACTGGAGTTATATGGTCTCTCTGAGATATTCCCGAGACCACTCTGGCTGCCATATTTTGTACCAGCTGAAGTTTCTGGACCAAGCATGAGGGTAGCCTCATGTAGAGCGCATTGCAGAAATCTAGACGAGAGGATACCAGCGCGTGCACCACAGTCTCGAGGTCCCTTACTTCCAGGAAAGGGCGCAGCTGGCGTATCAGCCGAAGCTGATAATAGGCGCTCCTGACCATTGCATTCACTTGACTAGTCATCTGAAGCGATGAATCAAGGAGCACCCCCAGACTGCGAACACAGTTTTTAATGGAGAGCATGATCCTGTCCAGGACTGGAGGTTGCAACCCAACTCCTGGTTTTGGGGCTGCTACCGTGAGCACCTCCATTTTTTCTGGATTTAATCTCAGTCTGTTTTTCCTCATCCAGCCCATTACTGCTTTAAGACAGTCATTAAAAGGAGAGATGCCATTGGAATTCGAGGCCGACGATCGGGAGATGGAGAAATAGATCTGGGTGTCATCAGTGTACTGATAACACCCAGCCGCATAACTCCTAATAATCTTACCCAGCGGCTTCATATAGATGTTAAACAACATTGGGGGCAGGATGGCACCTTGCGGAACACCACAAGTAAGCTCCTTTCTGCTGGAGCAACTGTCCCCAAGCAGCACCCTCTGGGACCTGCCCGAGAGGAAGGACCGGAACCACTGGAGCGCAGTGTCTCTGATTCCTAACCCACTCAGGTGATCCAAGAGGATGCTATGATCTATTGTATCAAAAGCCACTGAGAGGTCTAGAAGCACGAACAGGATCACACTACCCCTGTCGATGCTTGGACGCAGGCTGTCGGTCAAGGCAACCATGGCAGTCTCAACTCCAAATCCCGTCCTAAAACCAGTTTGAAATGGGTCTAGATAATCGGTTTCATCCAAGACCACTTGGAGTTGAAGCGCAACTACCCTCTCGATCACTTTGCTCAAGAATGGTAACATAGAAACCGGCCTATAGTTGTTCATGTCCAAGGGGTCCAGGGAAGTTTTTTTCAGGAGCAGCCTAACTGACACTTCCTTTAAACAGGATGGAACACACCCTTCCCTGAGGGATGCATTGATGATGTCCTAAGGAACACTATCAAGGCAACCTCCCCCGCCCCCCGGATGGCCAGCCATGAAGGGCAAGAATCGAGAGGGCAGGTTGTCTTCCTCACCCTACCAAGTAGCTTGTCCACGTCCTCAGTACTCACAGATTGAAATTGATCCAGTAAACTTACATCAGTGGAGTTGCTGGACACCTCATCAATTGTTTCTGTCAAAAGACTGGCATCTAAGTCAGCTCGTATCTGAGAGATTTTATCTGCAAAGAAATTGTTAAATGTGTCACAGCAGGCTGTTGTTGGGTTAAGCAGTGGGTTCTGCGCAGGTATAACCTGCGTCATCTCCCTTACCACCCTAAACAGCTCTTCTGGACGGGACTCTGGAGACACAATATGTGCAGAGGAGAAGGATCTCTGCGCTGCACGTATTACCTCTCGATAGGACCAAAGAAAGTTCCTATGTCGAGTCCTGTCGGATAAGAGTCGAGTTTTCCGCCAGTTGCGCTCTTGTCGTTGTCCAACCGGCTTCATTTTTCTAAGCTCTGCTGTATACCATGGCTTACGGTTTGGAGCAGGTTGGAAAGGACGCTTGGGAGCGATCATGTCAATAGCTTTGGTAAGGTCGGTGTTCTAGGTATTAACCAACACTTTGACAGGGTCACTGGCATTACCAACCATTAAACCCTCCAAGGTTTTCTGGAATCCTATTGGTTCCATTAGTTTTCGGGGGTGGACCATTCTAATGGGTCCACCACCCCCAGTGGGGCAGGAAGAGACTCTTAGTTCAGTCTTGACCAGGACACATATTGTTCCTTCGGTTTCAAAGTGAAAACACTTCTTTTTAATGCTTGAGGGCTTTAATGCAGTATTTTAAAAACCCTGTTTACTCCACAGTTTCTAGGAAAAAACAGGGGTTTTTTGCAGCCTGTGTCCTGAGCCCCGAATTGGGATCAGGGTGGAATTGGGAATTGGGGTAGTTGGAGGGTGTGACAGGGGGTCAGGTTAATGGGTGGTTACTTTAGCATCTTCATCGGGTAAGCATGGTGTTGCTGGGTTTTTTTACATTGAGGACTTTTTCGGATGCGTGAAATATACCGCAAGCAGCCTCGTCGCTTTGCGAGGCTGCTGCACTGCAGAGCATCCGTTTCGTATGACGCTTGCCCCTGGCAGTACTGTTGCGGTACTGTGGGGAGAGTTGAGCGTCATATTTCCTCGATTTTTAAGCACGATCAACTTTCGTGACGAGGCTGCTTGCGGTATATTTCATGCACCCGAAAAAGTCCTGAGTGTCTGTATGTGGATATGCATATTCAAATAGCCAAAGGTCTGAGATTCTCTGCTCGCTGGGATGTGTGTGTTACATTTTATTAAATACAGTTATCCCTCCAGATTTGTGGGGGCTGGGGCTCAGAGGCTGCTGCCCTATGCCATTTTTAATAGGGGCTTTGATAACACCAGTGTCCATCTTGTGCTGTGTTCCGCTAAGTCAGGCTTAGTCAGTGGTCAAATTTTTGGTTGCTTGGGCGGAAAGGTGAGGTAGCTTGGCCTGGCTACGCATGCGTTCACTCACTTGCACACTCACCTGGGTGGGAGAGGGGAAGGAGATGGAATGGGGAGAGTAAGAGGAGGGAGGGCAGGTGGTGCATGGGTCTCTGGTGCAGACGGAGGAGCAGGATGGGGGGGCAGGGAGGAGGAAAGAGCTGCTGCTGCCACGTTCCAGCTTCCCTTACAGCATTGGCCCCATGGGTCTGGGCTTAAGAGTGGCTGATACAATCCCAATTAAACCCAGATCTGCTGAGGACATCACCATAGGAGCAGCCACCACAATCCCTTCCCACTTTCCTTGCAGCATTGGCCTCGGTGGGTCTGGGCTTAAGAGCAACAGACACACACACACAGAGAGAAACATTTACACACATACATGGACAGAGAGGTCCTCATGGGGTTACAGAAGGGAAAGAGAGAAGAAAAGTGAGGCAAGGGAGCCATCCAATGGGAGTGTAGCTGGGTGGTAAGACTGACAGGAAAAAAAGAAAGGCTATTGGGTTAAAGAGTGGCTCATACAGTCCTGATTCTGCCCAGATCTGCTGAGGACACTGTAGGAGCAGCTGCTGGAGCCCCTTCCTGCTTCTCTTGCAGCAAGATTTCACCCCTCTCATTTTAGAGAGGGAAAGCTTGGCAGAGCTTTCAAGCTGCAGGAGACGAGTGAATCAATGGGGGGGGGGACAAGTGAAGAGGGAGAATGTCATTGCCCTCCACTGCCATCCTACCCACCTGCCTCAGCTCTCTCCTCCTCCTCTCCCCCCCCCTGCATTTTGCTCCCTACATCTGACCCGGAGATCTGCATCCCACCCATACACCCTCCTCTAGCTCCTTCATCCCCTCCCCTCCCACCCCAAGTGAGAGAGTGAGGGAACTTTAAATGTTGTGGCCTAAACTGAACAAGGTGTTTAATTCTCCTGACACACTCATTTAGGAGATTTTCAGACAACACTCTTATAGTGTTACTATTCCACTTTATTTGCTCTGGCTACCTCCTGTGGAATTCTGGGATTTGCAGTTTAGGGAGGGGCATTTAGGATTCTCAGCCAGAGAGCTCTTAGGCCTCACTAAACTACAAACCCCAAAATTCAACAGGAGGAAGCCAGAGCAGTTAAAGTGGAACAGTAACACTATAACAGTGTAGTGTGAAAATCTCCTTATACACATACCTGGGATGGAGAGGTCCTTGTGGGGTTACAGAGGGAAAAGAGAAGGAAAGTGGGGCAAGGGAGGCATCCAATGGGAGTGCAGGTGGATGATAAGACTGACAGAAAAACAAGAAAGGCTATTGGTTGATATGGTTAGGCAGATGTACATATATCCACATGCATGCTGGGAAGAAGAAATAACCTTGCAGCTGCTGCAGTGTAATCTAAAATAATATAATACAGTCAACATGTGACTTACTAAAGAAACACCCTTTTGTACCAATGTGACTTTGGGTGGGGGAAATTTGTGGCTTTCAAGACTAATTTGGGTTTGGATTTACACAGATGAGTGCAGTGTTAATGGGGTCACAAGCAGGATACTGCACACTGGAGCTGAGATGCAGCCCTTCTGGGGATTCAGCCTGTGAGAGTAAAAAGAGTTTTGTTTTCCTAGCACTGAAAAAACATTAAAGTAGGGAAACCACTGTGGCAAGGTCATTGCATAGACCAGGAGCCACTGCTTAGGAGAGCTTTTTGCTTAGAGTCATCTAAGCAGTGGAAGAAGTATTTCTGTTGATGATCTCAGGTCATGGGCAGGTTCATATAGGAAGAGCAACAAAGTAGACTTGGGGCACCAGAAAGACTAGTGAGCTTTATTCAGCATAACCTTTCATAGACTCCATAAAACATGATAGTCTTTAAGACATTGCTCTCCCTGTCTGCCCCTGGAAAATTTTATAGGAAGAGGTAATCCTTGAGGTGGCCCCAAGCTGTGAAGTTAATATCTGAAGAGGCCCCATACTGAGTCAGACCATTGCTCTCTCTATCCCAGTATGGCTAATCAGACTGGTAAAGTAGGAGCCCTTGACTTGCAACCAGAGGTCCTGCAAACTGGAGATGCCAATGATTGACCCTGGGAATATTTGGATGTAAATTATGTACGTGCTACTATGTGGGTTCCCCTGTCTATAGTTAATTGGTTAGGAAAGCATATCTTTATTCTGTAATTCAGGATCAATGTATCAAACCCAGAAAAACCTCTAGAAATTGGTGCAGGGGTGTGTGTCCCCTGGCAGAATTAACATTGATCTGGATGCTACTGCTCAAAAACAGCACACAATTTAACAGAGCTTAGAGGAAGGAACTGGCAAAACTGCCTCTGATTATTCCTTGCCTAAGAAAATCCTGTGAAATTCATGGGGTTGCCATAAGGCTTGAAGACTCTCTCTCTCTCTCTCTCTCTCTCTCATACACACACACACCCCTAAGTGCTATGGGTTCCTGATAGCATACAGATTATCCTTTTATGTGTTTAGCAGGTGTTAAACTCAGATGCTGAAGAATTTTGAAAAGAGACTGACTTTTCACCATACCACTGAGAAAGCCTTTTACTCTGTCCTTTTGATCTGAAGCATCACAAGCAGGCAATGAAATCAGCCTTATTCAATCAAGAGGCACAGGACCAGAGTGTAAAGCGGGAACAGCAATCAGACTTTTGTAGAGAGAAAAGCACTGTAAACAAAGGTCAATAATAATAATAATAATAATAATAATGTATTTATATTCCACCTTTTCCCTAGAGAATCAAGGCAGAACACAACATAATTGTAATAATAAAATATTATAACATATAAACATATACTATAAAATATTATATTGATCTCAAAACAAGCATCAAAATCTAAACTACTGTTTTATATCCCCTTTGTTGATTTAACATATGCTTTTAACCTAGGAGATTATCAGATGCAGTGGAACACGGGGTGTGTGTGTGTGAAATTCCAAACTGTGCCAGAAGAATGGATGGATTCCAGGAAGCACAACATTATCAGACGCCACGTCCTTCTGCCATCCTGGGGGCATAGGATTGCTGCGTACGAGGCTTCCCTTTCTTATTGATGGGGACAAGCCATGAATAAAAAGTGGTGCCTTACTCATGGACATGCTACACCCCCGGGATGCTGGAGGACAACATTGTCTGATAAGCTTGCCTGTTCTTGTTCTCACTGCGATCTTCTGACACGGTATTTGCCACGTCTGATAATGTCCTTAGTGTTTGTTTGTATCCTACCTTGGTTTTATGGTGGGAGCTAAGGTGGGTCATATCAAGTTAAGAATAAGCACACTAAAGATTTATTTGATACAAAAGTTTAAGAAGCATTAAATAATATTTCCATTAATAAACATTTCCATTAAAAACACTAAACTGCAACCGTTAAAAACATATTAAAACATAGGAGATTTTCAGACCTGCCAAAATGCCTGTTTGCCGCGCGAGCAGCCTCCCGAGACTGCTGCGCGGCAAGGGTCTACTTCGGACGACGCTGTGCCTCTCGCGAAACCGTCCGTGTCACTTCCGTGAAGCTTCGGATGGCTCAGCGCCATATTTCAATCACGGAGGTTGCCCGAGATTGAAATATGGTGCTGAGCCGTCCGAAGCTTCACGGAAGTGACACGGACGGTTTCGCGAGAGGCACAGCGTCGTCCGAAGTAGACCCTTGCCGCGCAGCAGTCTCGGGAGGCTGCTCGCGCGGCAAACAGGCATTTTGGCAGGTCTGAAAATCTCCATAATCAAAAAAATTGTACCTGATTAAAAAGATCCTTCTGCCACAGTAACTTAAAAGCCAAAGGCCTGCCTAAATAAAATGGTCTTCGCCTGCTGGTGAAAAGATACCAGACAAGGAGTCACTCAGCCTCCTGTGGGGGTGATTTCCACAAGTTTGGAGCAGCCACTGAGAAGGCTCCCTCCCTCCTTCTCTTTTTCTCCACACCAAGCATACCTCTGATGGTGGCGGGACAAAGAGAAATCCTTCTCCTGAAGATCTTAGAAGTCAAGCAGGTTCATAGAAGGAGATACAGTCTTTCAGATAGTCTGGACCCAAACTGTGTAGGGCTTTAAAGGTCATGACCAGTACTTTCAATTGTTCCTGGAAACAGACTGGCAGCCATTGAAGCTGTTGCAATATGGGAGTTAAGTGTTCCTTGTAACCAGCTCCAGTCATCAGGTAAGACCAGACGGCTTCAGTTCCAGCTATTGATACTCCTGTGATTTCTGGTGTTTGTTAAAATTCTTTATTAATACCTGTCTCAGAACAGTCACACACAAGTCAACCTTCAATTATTATTCTCAGCATGAGAAAAAATAAAGTATGGTAACTTCTTGATTCCCTTATTGTTTAATTTTTTGGTGAATAACATTATTGAGAATGATTTACAGCGACAGATTTTCCTTGGTTTTTTTCCAGGCTGTGAGGCCGTGTTCTGGAATAGTTTATTTCTATTCCAGAACACGGCCTCACAGCCCGGAAAAAACCCAAGGAAAATCTATGGATGCCAGGCGTGAAAGCCTTTGACATCACATTTACAGGGACCTTTATCTCTGGATAAAATCTGTCAGCCCTCTTATCTCAGTTATGCAGATAAGAATGAGAGGTTTTTCTGGGGATGGTGGCTTCTTCTTTTTAAAATACTATTTCTAATAGAATTACAATAAAGCTAAAATTGTCATGTCAAGAAAATGAATGAAAGATCAATAAAAGAACTGCAAATATTAGAGACCAAGTTTAATAAGAACATGTGGGTGGGATACTGGGAAGTTGTAAGATTCCAAATTTTTAAAATAACAAGTGCTGTATTAACATTTGTACCCTGGGGAAGGCCATTTATTTCACATGTCCATGCACATACAACCAAACACACACACACACACAATTGTATAGGAAAAATTGTCCCACAAATGTCCTTTATGGTGCCAATCTTGGGGGGTACCAGTGATCCCCCAAAGTGAGAACCATTCAATATGTGTTTTCCAATTATGAACCTGTACATCTGCAATGATACTGTGGGCTGTGATAGGCCTACAAACTATTAAAACTCCAAACCATTAAGATTTACAGAATCTTGTTGCCTTACTGGTTGAAGTTACACCAGATGAAGGATGTACCAAAGTAGTTATTTGAATCAACTTGTAAAGCTGATTGAGCACAACTAGGTGCAGAAATGTCATTGTGTTATATTGTGGGTTGGTCCCTGATGTGCTTAGGTCTGCGGATATTAAATACAGGCAGAAAAACTATCTCATAGCGATTGTGACATATAGGAAGGTACTATGATGTGCAGTCCTCTCTTCTGAAAGTAAATGCAAACCAAGGGCTAGAATTTTATCCCTGGAATCTAACATTTAGCTCTGTAAATGGGAACTTTTGGGTTTATCTGATATCAAGACACATGACAGTACTGGCTTATAGACACTAGTGCATCTGTGGTCATATTTGGGGAGGTGGATTATATCTTATGTTGCCTGTTATATGAAAGTTCCAGAGGAGGTGTTTTGTCAGGATTTGTTTCTGCACAAACATTGAAGCTCAAACATTTAATCACTGTCAAACAAACCCTCACAGATTTTCTCAAAAGTATTCTTAAATACACTGGCTTGGATCCCTAATGTGTGGAAGTTGATGAAGGAAAGGTTTAACTAATGTTTCCCATTCCATCCCTTCCTCTGTTCTGTAACCATGTGCACATTGTGGAAAGCCTTCCAGAGGATCTTGAACAGGAGTGGACAAAGTGCAGCCACAGACCACCTGTGGCACCCAAAGCCTTTTTTTTTTTTTTTTGCAGTTCCTAGACCTCTCCTGTACCCCCCTTCAATGCTCTTCACTGAACAAAATTTCAATATGGTAAATAAGGCAGGTTTCCATTCCTGGAAGCCTCTATTAATGGATTCAGTTAGAAAAAAAAGATTCACTTTTACCACCATCTCCCACAGGACCAGAATGGAAAACAGCTGTTGAACGCAAACATCATGCGATAAGGCAAGACAGGAGGCACTATTATCAGGCTGTACTGCTGTTCCCTTCCCTCCTGCAATAATCCTCTCAGTACAGTAATGCTCAGATATGTTTGTTTGCACATAGTCTCTCACACAAATTCTGTCTCTCTCTTTCTTTCTCACACACACACACTGTCACACTCTTCATCTCTTTTTTACATACTCATTGTGTGAATGCATTCATTCACACAAGAGAATAAATGTTTCTTTGTGAGAGTGAGTATAAATGAGTATGTGTTTGAGTGAAAGAAAGAATGAAAGAGTATGACTGAGTGTGTACATATCTGTGAGCACTGGGGTATGTAAATGTGGTTGTGTGAGAGATAGTATATATACAATTTACATATGCATTGAGTTAGGTATTGTATTTATTTAAATAAAACTGTTCTAATTTGAATGATGTTATTCTATATAAAATGTTTTAAAATGAATATATATAAACGTGTGAACAAAAATACACACACTAAATGATAAAAATATTTTTATTCATATACTATGTCAAGGGGGAGGCACAACATCTGCATATAGATGTAAAGGGGGTCACAGAAGTAAAAAGTCTGAGAACCATTTTAGTAGGGGAAATGCAGCACAGAATAGTTAAAGAAGTAGCACAGGAATACCTGGCTCCTCTAAATGATTTAAGTCTCTAGGGCCAGATAAACTACATCCAAGGTTATTAAAAGAACTAGCCAAAGTAATATCAGAACTACTGACAATAATCTTTGAGAATTCCTGGAGAACAGGAGAAGACCCAGCAGACTTGGAGGTTTTTAAACAGAGGCTGGATGGCCATCTGTCAGGAGTGCTTTGATCGTGATTTCCTGCATGGCAGGGGGTTGGACTGGATGGCCCTTGTGGTCTCTTCCAACTGTGTGATTCTATGATTACATGAGTCTATATTTCTTCTTTCCCTTCTTTTTCTTCTTTCCTTCATTCGTCTTCTTGTTCCTGTTTCTTGAATCTCTCCATCTATGTCCATTCACAGTCTTCATCTTTTTGTTATCATCCTATCCCTACCCTCTCTCACATTGCAACTTTCTTCCCACACGCACATGCTGCACGACAAGGCAGTTTGCCACAGACCTCCTCTTCCTAATTTTTCCTCCCCCCTCTGCAGTTCTTTGCTGCCCGTTGTGCTTGCATCTCATTATCATAATCACTTCCCACCACAGAATCAAAAACTGCAGTGAGGACAGCTGGGGAACTGGAGAGTGGTGGGAAGATAACATAGCAAATGAAAATGATGTCTCCTCTATTGTTACCAGGAAAATGTCCTCAGAACTATATTAAATATCATTTGGAAAAAATGTACTTTACATTGTGGTTTAAGTATTTCAAACATAAACATATAATTAAAGAAATTAATTTTAATGCATTGGCTCCAACATTTGCCTAGAAGTGGCATTATAAGACATTCAGGGAGCTGAAGGGAGAGTGGGATGGGAAACGTTTCTTTCATGGTTTTTTCAAAGTTAAATTATGTTAGGATCTAAGCCTATTTAATAGTAACCTGGATAAAATCTACAGTCTCTTGTTTGACAGTTCTGACCTACAAAGGTGGCACCTGACGCAAGGCATTCTGTAGTGTAATGTTGCTTCCTGTGATGGTGGTCATTAACAGGAAATCACGTATTGTCTTGCAAGATTGTTTCTTTCTTGTATGTCATAGAATCATAGAATTATAGAGATGGAAGAGACCACAAGGGCCATCCAGTCCAAACCCCTGCCACGCAGGAATCACGATCAAAATATCCCTGACAGATGGCCATCCAGCTTCTGTTTAAAGACCTCCAAGGAATGAGACCCCACCACGCTCCAAGGGAGTGTGTTCCACTGCTGAACAGCTCTTACTGTCAGAAAGTTCCTCTTAATGTTGAGGTGGAATCTCTGTTCCTGAAGCTTGCATCCATTGCTCCGTGTTCTAGTCTCTGGAGCAGCAGAAAACAAGCCTGCTCCATCCTCAATGTGACACCCCTTCAAATACTTAAACAGGGCTATCGTATCGCCCCTTAACCGTCTTTTTTCCAGGCTAAACATACCCAGCTCCCTAAGTCTTTCCTCATAAGGCATGTGATGAAGACTGAAATGAATTGACAGATTCTTCTATCCTTGGTCAACTTTTGGGACTTATTTAAATAAAGCTAGGGTAGCTTGTAGGATAGGCCCTAGTTAGACTTTCTCTTCTAGTTTTGCCCTGGTGGCTCTAAATAAAGGCACAGTCCAGGCCTTCTGCAAATGCATCACCCATGTGCAGAAGGTTCTGATAGGACTCCACAGTTCTTTGAGGAGGTGGACATCTCCCACACTTGGTGTGCCTAGGCAACACACAATGGTCTGTCTACACACTTGGAGCACCCCTTGAAGATTATTGATTGCCTTATTGTGCAAGTGGTTGTTATATGTCATGTTATATGTCATAGTTGTTATATAGGTTGTTATAGGTTGCGTTAGCATTATTACTAATATATTTCTCTAGACTTTTCAGAGGTGACATTTGCCCTGAAGAACTTTTCTTCAAAGAAAATTGTTTGCTGAATGGAGACATAGTAATTTGGTCCAATTTTTTCTTTATAATAAATATACTATCTCATTAGCACTTTGATTTATACTCTGCTTGTAAGTGATTTTAAGAACTATCTTTGTGCTTACATCATACTCATAATAATGTGTATATTCTTCTTCACAGGGTACCGGTAATATTCTCCTTAGATAGAACATGGAGAGCATGCTTTCCCCCCATATACATTTCTTAAATCAGTTACAAAGCTCTCCTTCCAGCTAGAGAGAATGTGTTGTTGATAGGACTTTGACATTTTATTTTGAATATTTGGAATGTGGTTTGTGGCTTTTGTAATTTCTTCTGCATGAACTGTCAACATCTAATCAAGGACGAAAGCTGTTTAGTAATGGTATACTCCTGCACAAGGGTTGGTCTCTCCACTTTCATCGTATCAGTCAGCTTAATGCTCAACTTCAGAATGTGATGTGCAGGATGTTTTGCTGCAGTGTGCTTGAGAACTGATTGATTTAACTCTTTTAGACATTTGCAGTTGCTGGCTTGGGATCTGGGCTAACAGAAGCAGTTGTGGTTAACCCTTTTGAAGTAGTCAAGGTTAGCCTGCAAGCAAATCGAGATACTTTCACAGAGGTATGGTAACTGGAATATTTTTTCAATATATTGGGAAACAGAATAACTGGATAATATGTATAAAATCTTCATTAAGACCTGAGCAACCTGAGAGCCAGGAGGGCAGTTTAAAATATAGAATAATCCCATTTTCTTGCCATTGGAAAATAGCTGGGGAAACAAATTTGAGAGGGATGATGTGTTGAAAAATATCTGTTTGGGAATGACTCTTTCCTCTATTAAAGTCTGAAAATGGATTCCAAATTTTATGAGCAGAGCAAACAGGGAAGAGAAGGGATAAGAAAAACAAGAGAGGGAGAAGCAGAAAGAAAACTGGGTTTTGATTGAAAATAGATATTCTCTCTCTAGATTTTACAGTATGTAAGCAGGTTTATAGTTTGCTTTCTTAAAACTGCACAGTTGAATTTCCTGATTTCCTGAATTTTTAAATCAAAAAATATGTCAAACATCCGAAACTGGAAGGGAGCACTGGCAGTTTTAAAGCCATAGTGTGAATATGCTTTGACCTTTTTTCCCCGCTGAGAAGAAAAAGTAGCTATAGACCTGCCATGCAATGAATGTAACTGTATGGAGTGAGAATGGGATCATGTTCAGTAGCCATTCTCTCCTAGGTAGCACACAATCTTTGGAAGCTATACACAGTATCTGTGCATATGGACTCAGGTGAGTGTAGATAGGTCAGGGGTGGTGAGAAGATGGCCAGGCACGCCAGGGGACAGGCTTCTGTCCATTTGATAGTTACCTTACACAGAGAAGGACATCTGAGCAGATGTAGCTATCATAAAAAGCTACAATTCCCGAAGTTCTCTCTTCCACATAACTTTAATATGTACAGGGGTCCCAACTACTTATAATGGAACCACTTGAGATTATTCCTTTTCCTATCCTCATATATTCATAGCTACATACATGTCATGCTTCAGGCACTGGGACTACTCACACAGAGGTGTACCCCAGTTATAAATATAAATTTATAAATTAAATTATTAATTTAAACAAAACTATAACATAGGGGTGTAGCTATGGAGGGAGACAAAATGAGATCATTGCACCCAATAAGAATTTCCCCAAGTTTTCAAACTTCTAGCATTGCAGTGAATGTGACATTGCAAATTGTTCCCACCTAAAACTTGTACATTTGTTGTGTTTGCATACGTTTGGTAGCTTTGCTTGCCCCTTTTCTTTAGATACCTGAACTGTATTTCTAAATACTGTACAGGGGTCCTGTACAAGGAGAAAGGCAGGATATTAATTAATTAATTAAAATAAATAAATAAACTGAAGTTTTAAGAAATTGCAATACTAGAAATTTGGGGACTGAAGGAAAATTTTATTGGGGACAGAATTCTTACCTGGGGGTGGGGTAATGCCTTCATCCCCCTCTCCAGGTTTAGAAGTAGTTTAACTAAAGCCTTTGGCCAAAAGCCTGGAGAAGAGAATGTTAAGAGGTGACATGATAACCATGTTTAGATATTTGAAAGGATGTCATATTGAAGAGGGGGAAGGCTTGTTTTCTGCTGCTCCAGAGACTAGGATACGGAGCAATGGACTCAAACTAAAGGAAAAGAGATTCCACCTAAACATTAAGAAGAACTTCCTGATAGTAAGAGCTGTTCGACAGTGGAATGTGCTGCCTCAGAGTGTGGTAGAGTCTCCTTCTTTGGAGGTTTTTAAACAGAGGCAGGATGGCCATCTGTTGGAAGTGCTTTGATTGTGTATTCCTGCATGGCAGGGGGTTGGACTGGATGGCCCTCGTGGTATCTTCTAAATCTATGATTCTATGAAAACAACAACAACAATAATAATAATAATAAATTTTTATTTTTAATTAGTCCTAAATCCAAAAAGCTGCTTTAGAAGGAATCCAAACATTAGCGTTTCCTAATGGAATAACGGAACTTTAGGTCACTATGCTTTATCACAAACTGCTTTAAAAAGTGACCTTTATCTCTAAAGATGTTTGCAGTGGAACATGGTACAGACAGCAGAGGCTCCTGTCTGAGAATCATAGAATCATAGAGTGGGAAGAGACCATGATGGCCATCCAGTCCAAATCCCTGCTGTGCAGGAATACACAATCAAAGCACTCCCCAAACATGCACGGAGTTTTTTCTTGGGTGCACATTACTAATTCTGTAGTTCTTTGGATCATAATCACCAAGATTGATTTGTTCAGTCCCATCCACTAGATTCAGAAGAGAGTTTTCACAGAATTGCATCAAGGAAAGGAAATATTTTGAAAAAGCATGTATTAAGAGAAATTCCTGTGCAGAGTTTAAAATAAACTGATGCAGAATCAGGAAAAACAAACAAACATAGTAGATTTTCCTTCGGTTTTTCCCGGGCTGTGAGGCCGTGTTCTGGAATAGTTTCTTTCTGACGTTTCACCTGCATCTGTGGCTGGCATCCTCAGAGAATGGTTGGGTAGGAGTGTGTCTGGGGTTTATATGCTGTGAACCCCTGTAGGGGATTCCCAGCAGATAATGGCCCATCAACCAACCATTTGCCAAACAGACACTAACGAGCCTTGCATTTCTATACCCAGAAACTAACCATTCAATTACACAAATTTACATATACTCCCCTACAGGGGTTCACAGCATATAAACCCCAGACACACTCCTACCCAACCATTTTCTGAGAATGCCAGCCACAGATGCAGGCGAAACATCAGAAAGAAACTATTCCAGAACATGACCTCACAGCCCGGAAAAAAACCCAAGGAAAATCTATGGATGCCGGCCGTGAAAGCCTTTGACTTCACAAACAAACATAGTGTTGGAAAATGCAAGAAGGAGGTAAAATGCATGCCACCATGGCTCATTTAGAAAGAACCATGAGACACTTAAGGGTCAGAGCTGTTAAGAGTAACAGTTTTCTCTCATAGAACCTTGTCCTTTCCCATCTCTAGCCTAGAGATCAGATAAGAAGTCCATTTAAAAACAGAGGCCCATAGAGGAGATCACACTATTGCACCACCCTCTTCCTGAAATGGAATTATTCTCCTATTCTGTACTAGCCTTTTATCCACATCTCTTATGTAAACAAACTTGGTCTTTGACTTCAGACGCAACTGAATCTATGAGGGTAAGATGTGTCTTGACATGTCTGAATAAGCTCAAGTGCTTTCTAAAGAAAAGGAAAACAGAGAAAACTGGGAGAAAATTCCTCTCCTCATAAATGAGGTTTTATTTCTCCTTTTTTTAATTTACAAGGAAGAACTCGGTGCTGAAAAAATAATTAATAGGCCACAGGGACTTATTGAAAAACATGTGAAGCACAGGGCAGTTTGTTGGCTAAATTTTCAAAGCAGGCAGAAGAGAAATCTAATTAAAATACATAATCTATTCTAATCATAAGTAATAAATGAATAGGAAAGAACTGATAGAATAATAGAAATATGGAGTACTTTCCCCATTTAATTCTCTAAGACCAAGAGATCTGGCCAAACTCTCTAGAGCTGCCAGCTCAAGGGAGAGAGGGTGGGCAGATGCAGTGGTGGCTGGTGGCGTCCATGTCCATAGGGTTCATTCCAGGTTTTAGTCTGAATTTTAAAGAAGCTATGTGAAGTGCTGGATCCTATTCCTCAAACAAGTTTGGAAGCTTAGATAGCTCCTTTAAAGTTCATACTAAAACCCAGAGTGGATTCATTACCCCACTTATCTGGAAAGCCACTAGCTACCACTGGGTAACAGTGTCCCTCACCAGAGCAGAAGAGCTCCACTGGGGTGGAAGCACATCTGCTCCAGCAGTCCCCCAGTACATCTGCAGAGCTCGCACAGACCTAGCTCTTCTACTAGGGGCATTTCTGTTAGCAGTGTGACCTCCAAATGGGATATTCCAGAAACCATACCCTCCATCTTTTCACATATGACAACTGGGACACATATGGCCAGGCAGCATCAGAGTGTGGTCAAGATAGCAATATCTATCTATCTATCTATCTATCTATCTATCTATCTATGGAGGAAGAGCACACAAGCTAGGAGAGGTTGCAGCAGTTTGCTTTTGCCTGAGCCTATGGGGAAGGACAAGACCCTGCCCTGTCTTCTTCTCTTCCCATCTGCTGAGTTAGTTGAGTGCACACTACTTTTGTACTTTGAACTCAGTTTATGGCAAGTAAAGTAAGCCAAGGACAAAGGGGGAGAAGGTGAGAGAGAAACTGAGACATTTTAAAAGAAGCTGAAAAAGTGGGACAACAGAGAATTAATCTGGATTGTCTCTACCAAATTGGTTCAGTTGGAGGGTATGAGAAAGCTGTCTGGAATACAAGATCCCTTCATTCCACTGAAAGGCCCCAGGATTGAGTGTCTATCACAGAGAGCTTGGGAAAGATCTTTTTTTAGATTACAATTGACAGGATCTCCCAAGCCATGCCTAGGTTAGGAGATCCTGGTAGCTGTAGTTAAAAACAACAACAACCCAGGTGCTGTTCCCACCAGTGAGTTATGGGAAACCCAGCATCGCTCTATGATTTCAGTATTAGGTTTGTATTTTGTGCTTCAGATTCAATAAGCATAGTATGATTTTGGTCAGCTGACCCTGCAGCTGCCAAAGGTTTCTTCTCCTTCACTGAAACCAGGGAGAACCGGGGAATGTAAACAAAAAGGGTTAGAGAAGGAAAACAGGTAAGATTAGCTTCACTCACGTGTGCCAACATGAGTTAGCAGGCTTGAAGAAATGGTAAATGAATTGCCATTTCATAGAAGCAATAGAATCTTAGAGATGGGACCATAAGGGCCATCTAATACAGCCCCCTGCGATGCAGAAATGCACAGCTAAAGCACGCCTGAAAGATGCTCAGCCAACGTCTATTTACAGACCTCCAAAGGAGAGTCCACCATCCTACAAGGCAATCTATCCCACTGCTGAACAGCAAGTTTAAAAAATATTCTTCCTATATCACTCATGCCTCCTTTAGGACTTCTCTGTTAGGAGGTAGGCATCTTTGAACTCAGTGGGACTTAGCAGCTGTCCCTGGGATGATGCTTTTCCTATCTCTTAAGTTAGCTCAGATCAGCTCTTCCAGTTGTGTTCCAAGCTGCAGTGAAGGTGAAGATTTAAGCTATGGCCGAGTCCAAGAAGCACACCACTCACAACCAGTCTCCCAAGTGGCATAGAAATGGCATTAAGAAACCCAGATCACATAGATATGAATCTGTGAAAGGAGTCAGTCCTAGGGGTTGTCTACAGGTTGAAAATACTCCTTGTAGAATGCGAGCAAAATACAATCTGTCCTAACATGCTACCAATGAAATTTGCATATTCGGAAGGGGGGGCTAAAAACTCCACAAACAGTAACTGGGTTCGCAGTTTCTCCCAAAGTTTTCTGGGAAATATCCGTAGATGCGCATTTTGCACGTGTGGCCATCAAAATGTGCAGTGATGTGCATTTTCACTCTATTGCCCTTTGTGAATGCTCCATTTGAATAGAAAAAATGGTGGAGGCAAAATACCATCACTGAAAATGGGCGAAAATGCACACCCACTTGCAGTATACCATCATGTCTAGACTGGCCCCTAGATTCCTGATGATCATGTGTTTTGTAAAGAAAGAAAGGGCTGGGTGCGGGGGAATGCAAGCCATTAATGCTAAAAATGGCGAGTAGCCAGCTCATCTTTAAGCAGCAAAAGGGACTGATGTGATCCAGAGTTTTCCCTCCTATTCTTCATTTTCACTCAAGGTGTGTTGCATTAAAAAATAACTCAGTGTGGTGTGCAGACATTTTTTTTTAAAGTAAGCCCAGATCATACTGCATGATTCAATGGAAGCTTCTCGTTAGTCAAGGTAATGGAAGCATCTGTTTGTTTTTCTTACCACTCATTCTGAGCACAATCTGAACAAGTTCTACAGAATTAGTTGCATGGTTAGAGAGGACTTTCTTCCCTTAAACTATTTCCAAACATATGACTCTAAGTTTTTGTTGAGACCATTTTCATCATAGTAAGATCACTTGACCTCTTTCCAGACCAGTTCCACTGCAGCAGGCAAATATTGCTATAGCTATATATACTGTTGCAGTGTTGTTGTTCTTTTTTTAATTTAAATTTAAAACAGATTTACTTTTGCAGACTGAGTCATAAATACTTGCTAAATGTATGTAAATCAGGGTGAAACAAAATATTAAAAGAAAGCTCAGCTTGACTGTCACCCGAATAAGCATTCGCCTGTTGGGTTGGCTATTACAGGGATCATTTGGCTGTTTCTCCTGATCATTTTGCTGGCATTTTTGCAATGAAAACATATTAAACAAATAGGTATAGTGAAATTAGCACCGTTTATAGAGCTGTAGTCAAAATTGTCTTCATTTCCCTGTTTAAGCATCCTTGCGGAAGCTACATTTTGCCTTTCTGATTAAATGTTTGATTACACAAAGGTAACATTAGTGAAAAGCAAAGCTAAGTAAGCAAACATTGGACTGCAAAATAAACTTTAATGTAAGGCTTAAAGGCACAACAGTTAAAAGGTTAAAAGCAATCTTCCACAGTGATGTGTTGTTCCAGATTATTACAGTTTAAATTACTATAAACATGGTCACTCAGACTAAATACAAAGTCCCCCCAGCCTGAAAGTTCCTTCTACCTGAATGAGTTTATAACAATGATTTATGAAGGAAGGCCCTAGAATGTTAGCAATTTCTGATTAGAAAAAAGCATCCACATAGGAAAAGTGGCCTGTTTCCTTCATCTTGCAATTCGTGTATAGTGCAAAGCAGTAGAGGAGACCCTTTGCCCTGAAGACCTAATCTGGTTCAGCAAGATCAGAATCCATGCTGCCAAAGGCTCTCCACCAACCTGCCACTCCCTCTACAGTGCTTTCTCCTCTCCAGAGTTATCCATAAATGAATCCTCACAAGTATCTATAAACTGAGATAACAGGTACTGTTTGTTCCCCTGCCAGCTGGTGCTTTCCAGAACTGGATGAGTCCCCATCTAGTACTCATCTGGCTCCCAGAGATTAAGGCTGAAAGCAGATTTCTCTCCCTCCTGCCTCTCCACTCAGGTAAAAAGGAAAGGGAATGATCCTACTGCATCTGAGCAGAAGCATTGGCATGTGGAATTCATAGGAGCATTGTCTCAGCGCACATCATTCCTGTGTCCCCCTTCTTATGTGGGGAAGAGGCTGAGGAAGCAAAGCAGAGCATGCCAACCTAGCACTCCTAAGGGGATCCTGGAGGCATTGGCTAAGACAGTGGTTCTCAACCTGTGGGTCCCCAGATGTTGTTGCACTACAGTTCCCAAAATCCCTCACTATTGGCTTTGCTGTCTAGAATTTCTGGGAACTGTAATCCAACAACATCTGGGGACCCACAGGTTGAGAACCACTGGGCTAAGACCTTTTCATTCCCAGCCCCCACGAAGGGAGGAGAATGGGAAGCTTAGGCTCCCCACCAAAGCGCTAGCTGAAAGAGTTCCATCCAGCCCTTTGGCTGGGAATCTGCTAATGCCCAGGCCTGTGGCCACACACCTGACTTCAGAGGCCATAGCTCCCAGCTTCATTTGGCCTTTGGAGAGTTTGGGATATAGGAATCTAGCCTTTACTCCATTTCAGTTTTCCACTCCTGGCCTAAAGCGTGAGAGTTTTCAGTTCACATAGTCAAGATAATCCTATCTGGCAGTTCAGAATGTATGCATGAATAATGGTGTCTTCAACATTAACCCCAACACACACACACTCCCCATCCTTGCAGAGTGAGCTTTGACTATAAGGACAAAAGATGGAGCTGTGGGATGGGACCAGAGGCCTATCTAGTCCAGCTTTCTTTTCCCACAGTGGCCAACCAGATACCTATGGAAAACCCACAAGAAGGAAGGGACCACAGCATGAGCAATCTACTTTGCATTGCCCTGCAACTAGTATATAGAGTAATATTGTTTCTGACACTGTGGATAATAGATAACCATTGGGACTAGTAACTAGTGATGGCCTTATTCTCCATGAATTTGTCTAATCCATATCCAAGATGGTAGGCATCACTACATTTGATGCTATTTACGGTCCTCAATCATAGAGAAGCCACTAAGAACTGTTACTGACTGCATTCCTTCAAACTTCTGTGAACTCCTGAATCTCTCTCCTGCCAGGATAGGGACACTGGAGGAGGGCCTTATGTGCATGGCCCCACTATCTTTGTTCACTCCTTTTGAGTGCTGGAAACAGGATATAATCAAAAGTTAAACAAAATAAACCAAAAAGAGGCTCTAGAGTATTTACTGTATAGAATCACTTGTGTAGGAAAATGGGGCAAGAGGTAATCAAAATGACTTAAGTCTAATGTAGTGAGAGCACAACATTTTTCTGACTCTACAGAACCAGTAAGATATCACAAAGTAGGCATTGCATATCCAGTCATTATGTTGAACATTTTGAAAAAATACATGAAATGGGACAGCGTGCTAGCCTTGCCCCTGCTTGTCATCACTTTTATTGCCCTCTTCTGCATGGAACTGGATTTCCTGAACTGGAGCACTGCTGCTATCTGCGGAGGCTCTCGTCATGAATTGGGAGCCTAGAAAATGTTGATTCTGAATCACATGGAGAGGCTTCATGGATAGAGAAGGCTCTCAATTTCAAAGCTATTGCCCTCCATGTGAAGAAAGTGACAACAGAGCGGTAGAGACTAGGGGCTTGTCTTCTCACGCAAAAAAAAAAACTACTTCAAATCACATTTTTCTGGTCCACAGTGACCCCACACACATCTTGCTAACCACCATATACATCTTGTTAAAGTGAAGTGAGAGCGGCATTACCAGCCACACATTTCCCCTAGGCGAGCTCACTTTGGTGTAAAAGGGCAGTCCTACTGTGATCATGTGTCCTATGCTTCACATTATTTTTGACCATACAGCTGAGGCCACTCTGCTTTTTTCCTTCCCATCATGCATGCCAATATGCAAATCGGCAAAGGTGCGCTAATAATGATATACAAGTATCTGCACAAACGCACCTTCAAAAAATAATAGCAAATGCATGCTGACAAAAAATAAATACAAACAGAGGAAGTAGACTTTCCTGGTGGGAATGATCAGGTGAACCAAAACCTCACCCCCAGCTCTACAACAGAGCCAATCCAGAGGTGGCCACATGTACAATAAACTGTTTTTTCCAGGAAAGTGCAGTACAGTTGTCCCTTCATATTCGCTGGGGTTTGGTTCCAGGACCCCCCATGGATAGATACCAAAATCCATGAATACTCAAGTCTCATTATATGCGATGGCATAGCAAAATGGTGTCCCTTACATAAGATAGCAAAATCAAGGTTTGCTTTTAGGATTATTATTTTTTTAAGAATATTTTCAAGCTGTGAATACTTAAATCCATGAATACCAAATCTGTGAATATGGAGAGACAACTATATAAAAGGTAATTAAAAAAAAATCAGATCTAAGCTTTCAGGCACCAAAAAGAACTATATTCGATTTGAATCCTCAAGAATGTTGTGTGTTCTACCAGTCCCTGGTGCTATGTGAGTATTTTTTTTCCCACCTGTGTAGACAAGCCCTAGCACACATCCCTTTCTCACACGTTCACTTTACCCATTCCATGAAGGCTTGAATAACACTTGTATCTCATGTAACTTTGTGTTGGTAGCCATTTGGCTCACATGCCTGTATTGTGAAGCTAGAGCACTGCTTACTGCAGCAGAAAGAAACACAGGACTGAAAAAATTAATTGTCACAGAGGTGGAAGACATTACTCATGCTTAGTGTCTCCCACAGCTGTTAAACAGGTGCAGTCATGAGGAAACAAGCCTGCCCTGTAGGCATAGCCATCCCTCTAGGCATAGCTCTGTGATGTAGGAGCATTCCACCTTACTGGGAGCACCACCAGCAGCAGTATGACAGTGGCTTCAGTTCCAAATTTTTGTGCCAAGAATCTGTTCACCAACATACAGAATGACAAAATAAATCTCACACATCTGTGTTCATGTACACAAGTATTTACGTGACCTTGACAGCAATAAATTCTGGGGGGAAATGAATAAGTCTCATGAATCCAACAGCACTTGTTTCTTCATATGGAAATAAATAAATGACACCTACACACACACATTGACATGTTGGATACAATTTTGCCTTAGACCTGCTTTGCGAGCAGAAGGTTCTGGTTTCAATCTTTGACATCTTCAGGTACAGCTGGAAACACATGAAACCTTGGTGAACTGTTGCCAGTCAGTGTAGACAATACCTACATGAACCAGTAGTCAGTAATAAAGCCTATACTGCTATGGCAAAGTAACAGTTGAGGCAGTTCTCATTGACAGTTATCTAGGGGAGATCATTCAGGAAAAGCAGAACATGTTTGATAATAGGCAGAGTTCAGCATAAACACATATGTGAATAGGCAAGTAACAACTGCAGCTCTTAAAGAACAGTGATTGCCGATGGTCTCCATGTCAATGGGACAGTTAATCTGTTCTGGGTTAGCATCTGGGGATTAAGAGCCAGCATTTTACATAGTTTCTTTAAAGTTCAGACAGAAAACCTGAAAGCCCTATTAACAGGGAAAGCACCAGCTTCAGGAAAAGCAGAACATGTTTGATAATAGGCAGAGTTCAGCATAAACACATATGTGAATAGGCAAGTAACAACTGCAGCTCTTAAAGAGCTGTTTCTGCCTATTCCCTTTCCCTCTGGCTACCCTCCAAAACAGGCTCAGCACTTTGATTACACCATTAAGGTTTAGACTAAAACCTGAGGTGGCTTTACTGCCCCAGCAACATGTGAGGTACTAGTTGCCACTGCTTTAAAAATAGCTAGTATTTTAATATGGGTTGCACATCATCTTCACATCCAAACTTTGTTAAAGATCACATTCAAAATAAGGCTGCTGAAATCTTGTTTTATCCTAAGCACTTTCTGCTATTTTACTGTGTTCTTGCAGCAACCATCCACCTTTGCCAAAGCTCGGCAGATTATTCAGGCCAATGGCTTGGGCCTCAGTGGGCTCAACAAAGGGTTACCTGCGACCTTGGGACGGCATGGAGTGTTCAATATGGTTTATTTTGGATTCTACTTCAATGTGAAAAACATAATTCCTGTCAATCAGGTAAGCACTTTGTTGCATAAAACAAACAAAATAATCAAGCCGTGGAATTGGCTGCCACTGTGCCTTTCTTTGAAACAGCGATGACTTGTGATTCCAGAAAGTGGATGTGCTACCAGTCCCATCCACCCTGGAAAGCTCCTCCATCATATCTTTCCACTGCTCCAAGGCTTCTTCACGCTTCCTGACGGTTAAAACACAAAAACACACTGGCTGAGATCCTGCATCAGGAGGCGTAGCATAAAGTTCCACCCAGATAGAAACTATGTCACGTCTCCCCTCCAGCAAGTCTTAGCTTCCACCTGTGAGGGCCTTCCCTTCTGGTAGAGAAGCATCTGGCCATGTCCCTACAAACCAGGCGCACAACAATGTCATCCCAGGAGATCTCAGAGGATGGCTTCATTGCCATGCATCTAGCTACAGGAACATTAAACAGCCATTAAATGGCAGTAGCAGAAAGAAGGTGAATCATGAAGAGTGGGCATCATTGCACAAGGGAGAAATTTGTTCCTTCACAACAGCCAAGAAAAAACTTGTTATTGTGTGCCTTCAACATTGCCAACTTATGGCGACCCCAAGGTAAACCAAAGGTTTTCTTGGCAAGATTTATTCAGAGGAGGTTTGCCATAGCCTTCCTCCTCTGAAGCTGAGAGAGTGTAACTTGCCCAAGGTCACCCAGTGGGTTTCCATGGCCAAGCAGGGAACCAGACCCTGGTCTCCAGAGTTCTAGTCCAGCACTTAAACCACTACACCACACTGACTCTTGGACTTACACCTGCATTTTTCATTAACAAAATGCTAGCCATTATGTCCTATCAGCATTTGTAGTCAAATGCAACCTCAACAAAAATAACTTTTCCAGACTCTAGGGTAAATAACAGAATGCCCTGAAATCCTGGGCATCAACTTCTCACAGACATGTTGGATTAAATGGAGAAAAAGGCCTGCCTAGAACAGAATATAAGGCAGAATCTCAGTCCCAAACCTAATTTCCATTCCTTTGTTCCCAGGTTTGTTTTACTGTAACATCTCTTTTACAGAAGACAAATTAATGGGGTCACAGAAAGAGTACAAAGCAGAGATGAGGCTCTGTACCCCAGTCATCAAACCCAGTTACCACTCCTTTTACACAGCATTGTTCTGTATTGTTCACTGGAAAAAAATATTTCTATTTGAATGCTATTTATATTTGAAATATTTCAATTTCAAATATTTCTATTTGAACCCTATTTATGTTCATACATTTAGTAAGGACTCTTAGATTGGTCTAAAGAAGCAGGAATGCTTGCGATACAGCTCCTGGAGTTTTGCTCGGTGTTGCCTGTTGTCACCTCTACATTCACCCACTCCAATTTTTTATTATTATTTTTTTCTGGGAGACTGTAGCAATTTCTTTTATTTGCCCTAGGGCTTCTCCAAAGTGTTTTTTTTTTTAGCTGAGGTGTGTCCAGCTGAGGTGATTCTATGTTTTTTCCCTCTGATTTTTAAAAAATTGAGTCATAAAGTTATAGTGCACTTTTTAATATAAAAAAATTAAAAGAAAGGAAGATATGAGAAGGGAAGGGAATGTATTAGGGAACCCGGGCAGCGCAGTGGTTAAGTGCCAGTACTGCAGCCACAACGTTGTGAGTTCTATCCCACAGGACTCCAAGGTTCACTCAGCCTTCCATCCTTTCATAGGTCAGTAAAATGAGTGCCCACCTTGTGGGAGGATTAGCTAACATATTGGAAACTGCTTGGAGAGTGCCTAGCGTGCTATAAAAGTGATGTACATTTTTAAGTGCTATTGCTTAACAATCTGTAAGCTGCTCTGAGAGCCTTTTTGTCTGAAATACCTAAATTAAATAATAAATAAATAAACTGTTCTGATATATCTCAGAATTAAAAAAGAATCCCATTTGAGTGTGGGGATGAAATGTTGCAGCTGGTGCCAGGAATTGCCAGAAAATTCTGTTGTCACAGACTGTTGTTTGGATATATTTTTTAAAAAAACCTGACAATACATACTGCAACCTCCAGGGACATTTGCCTGTACTAGAGGAGCCCTGTATGTGACATTTGTAAACTATGCAGTTAGCACTAGTGCTGGGCAAGTGAGGCAGCTGCCTGAGGTGGCAAATGCTGGGCGTGCAATGGCAGCAACAACACCCCTCCTCTCATAAACTGGAGTAGGATTAGATGGCACAAGCAATTCTCCATGGATCAGTGAGGCAAAATGAGCGGGGTGCGTCTGTGCAAAGCACACAGAAACCCATCTGATACATTTTATTTGCAGCAATGGCTCCTCTTCATCCTGGAAGGGATCGACCAGCAGGGTGCCACAGGGTTCTGTCCAGGGCCTAGTGCTGTTGAACATCTTTATTAGTGACTTGGATGATGGAATAGGGGTCATTCTTATCAAGTTTGCAGATGACATCAAATTAGGAGGGGTAGCTAATACCCCAGAGGACAGGATCAGAATTCAAAATGACCTTAACAGATTAGAAAGCAGGGCCAAAACTAACAAACCAACAAAATGAATTTCAACAGGGAGAAATGTAGAGTACAGTTGTCCCTTCACATTCACTGGGGTTAGGTTCCAGGACCCCCCATGAATACCCAAATCCGTGAATACTCAAGTCCCATTATATGCAATGGCAGAGCAAAATGGAGTCCCTTATATAAGATGGCAAAATCAATGTTTGCTATTAGGATTACTATTTTTTAAAGAATATTTTCAAGCCGTGAATACTCAAATCCGTGAATGTCAAATCCGTGAATGTGGAGGGACAACTGTACTACACTTGGGCAGTAAAAATGAAAAGCACAGATATAGAATGGGTGACACCTGGCTTGATGGCAGTAAATGTGAAAGGGATCTAGGAATCTTAGTGGACCACAAACTGAACATGAGTCAGCAGTGTGATACAGCAGCTAAAAAAGCCAATGCGATTCTAGGCTGCATCAATAGGAGTATCGTGTTTAGATCAAGGGAAGTAATAGTGCCACTCTATTCTGCTTTGGTCAGACCTCATCTGGAATACTGTGTCCAGTTCTGGGCACCACAATTCCAGAGGGATATGGACAAGGGGAACATGTCCAGAGGAGGGTGACCAAAATGGTGGGAGGTCTGGAAACCACACCATATGAGGTTCAGCTTAGGGACCTGGGTATGTTTAGGGATGTCATATTGAGGATGGAGCAAGCTTGTTTTCTGTGGCTCAAGAGACAAGGATGCGGAGCAATGGACTCAAACTACAGGAAAAGAGATTCCATCTAAACATTAGGAAGAACTTCCTGACAGTAAGTGCTGTTTGGCAGTGGAATGCACTGCCTCGGAGTGTGATGGAGTCTCCTTTGGAGGTTTTTAAACAGAAGCTGAATGGCCATCTGTTGGGAATGCTTTGATTTTTTATTCCTGCATGGCAGGGGGTTGGTCTGGATGGCCCTTGAGGTATCTTCCCACTCTATGATTCTATTCTATGATTCTATTATCTGTCTCTGCTTCAGTTCTTGGGGGTTTGTGTGTTTTTTTACCCTATGGGAAGAGGAGGTCAGCAGCAAGTTGATATGATGTTTGTTCTGTCTGCCAATCTGTAATTACATTTCCATTTAAGATCATTGCTAGGCATGCACTGTGCACTTCCTAGAGCAAAATATCTAGGGCTAGCCTTGAGAAAGTGACAGTGACAATTATTTTATTTTTTATTTATATCCCACCTTTCTCTAAATATGAGACCCAAGTTGGATCACAATCTTTGTAATGAAAAGGTTTTGTTAAAATTATTCTGTTAAAAACTTGATGATGGTAATGGTGATGATAGCTAACAGAAAAAACTAGGGATGGGTCCTGCAAACACTCTGTGATGCTCAATGTGAAGCTGTTGAACGGGAGTGTTCTAAACTCACCCATAATGACATATCATATACTTTAATCAATTGAATTGCATCAGACAACCCATATATACAGCAAGTCATACATATAACCTGATACAAATAATAATATAATATAATGATATGCCAAGTACTCCACTATGGTAGCTAACACACATTAGAAACCACTTAGAGAGTGCCTAGTGTGCTATAAAAGCAGTGTAGATGTGTAAATGCTATTGCTTAACAATTTGTAAGCTGCTCTGAAAGCCTTTGTGGCTGAAGAGCGGGGTATAAATACCTAAACAAACAAATAAAATAAAATGGTGATGATTGCTTTGGGCTTTTTGTGACACATACAAATGAGCTGAATCCATATGTATGTGACACATGGATGCTACTGCTTGAGTTGGGAGAATGCAGCCTGTAGGCAGTATGTGGCTCCCAACCTTTTTTCTACTGTCCAAGTACTGTCCACCCCACAAGATGCCTCCTCAATTTTACCATTTAACAAAATGCTGCTGAACTGCTTTTAGAATTTCATTTTACCTCTAAATATTTCTGACCCACCCCTGAAAAACCTCAGACTAGTCAAAAATCAGATCAAGCCCTGGAAGCTGAAGAATCATATATTGACAGACCATCTCTTCCCACGTCATGAGATACTCAGGAAAGGCCCTTCTCTCAGTCTCAGGACCTTCACAGGGAGTGAAGAGAGACACAAGATAGGCCCTTCTTGGTGATTGCCCTTTAGGCTCCAAAACTCTCTTCCCAAAGAGGCCCAAGTGACCCCCTCCTTCTGTCCTTCAGCAGGCCTTTGTTGTTGTTGTTGTTCCAACAGACTTAGAATTGGATATTTTTAAAGAAAGGGCTTTTAAGAGGGTGTCGTATTGTTTTTATTGAAGTGTTTTTCATAGAATCATAGAATCATAGAATTGCAGAGTTGGAAGAGACCACGAGGGCCATCCAGTCCAACCCCCCTGCCACGCAGGAAATCACAATCAAAGCATCCCCGACAGATGGCCATCCAGCCTCTGTTTAAAGACCTCCAAGGAAGGAGACCCCACCACGCTCTGAGGGAGTGCGTTCCACTGCCGAACAGCTCTTACTGTCAAAAAGTTCCTCCTCATGTTGAGGTGGAATCTCTGTTCCTGGAGCTTGCACCCATTGCTCCGTGTTCCAGTCTCTGGAGCAGCAGAAAACAAGCCTGCTCCATCCTCAGCGTGACATCCCTTCAAATACTTAAACAGGGCTATCATATCGCCTCTAAACCGTCTTTTTTCCAGGCTAAACATACCCAGCTCCCTAAGTCTCTCCTCATAAGGCATTGTTTCCAGACCTTTCACCATTTTAGTTGCCCTTCTCTGGACACGCTCCAATTTGTCAATATCCTTTCTGAATTGTGGTGCCCAGAACTGGACACAGTATTCTAAGTGAGGTCTGACCAAGGCAGAATAGAGTGGCACTATTACTTCCCTTGATCTAGACACTATACTTCTATTGATACAGCCCAAAATTGCATTGGCCTTTTAATTACTTTTTCTCCCTTTAAAGTGAATGCTTTAAATTGTTTACTTTAATATTGTGCATAGTTTGATTCTATTTTACTTTTGACTTTTTAATGTTTTAATCTGTATTGTACATGCTTTAAATTGTAAGCCACCTTGGGTCCTAATTTGTGGTGGAGTGAAGGGAGGATATAAATACAATTAATATAATATTGGACATCCAGCCATTAATATTGGACATCCAGTAATTAATATAACTTTAAATATTGCTCCCTTGAGTCCCAATTTTGGGAGAAAGGCGGGATAACAACAACAACAAGAAAGGCTGAGATCCTGCATTGTCTGACAATGATGGAGCACCATCATTGTAGCTACTTCTGCTACTTCTGCTGACACACACACACACCCCAAATAAAACTACCTCTTAAGTCAGACAAACCAGCCAAAGGGTTTCTGAGGTGCTGAAGATTGGGCAGCTGAAGGACGATGACTCCTGGTCATAGAGAACATTGAGACAGGAAGCTGAAGAAATACCTTGGGGTCCTGCCACAACTGCTTCACTCAGCATACCCAGGGCCGGTTTAAGGCACCGGCAGCGGCAGCATCCGCAGGGGGCCCCATCATTTTTTTGGGGGGGGGGCATCGTAACCCTTCTGCAAAAACATTATTAATAATAATCTGAATATCCTGTACTGTGAATAGCTTAGGTTGAGTTAGGTTACGTTCACCTGAGATAAACATATGGGCCCCCAAAAATAAAGCATTGCGGGGGGGGGGCAAAATTCCTTAAACCTGTCCTGAGCATACCCCATGACTGGGAGACTGCTGCAGTCATCATTCCCCAGTGCCCTGATCTGCAGTGGCTTAGAAACTCTTCCATTGGGGTGCTCCCTGGCTTGAGAGATAGGTTTTGGGGGTCACATTCAGTCATTAACAACTGAAAACGTGAAGCCCAAAAGCTATATGAGCATACATCCTTCTTACACTCTTGTAAATACTAAATAGGATGCCAGCTATCATCACCTTCATACAATAACAGTAAGGATGACAGCAACACATTCGCTTCTGGGAACTATTTTTGGCCTATTTTCATAAGAAGAAGAAAATAAGATGATACAAGTTGCTGAAGACCTGTGAGGGTAAAGATTGGCCCACTGCAGCTGCCCCATCTGTGCTTCTGTCAGTGGAAGACCCATCATCTAACTGGTTCAATACCTGAGGCTGGATGTCCAATATTTCTTGTTTATCTCATGGTCCAAGCAGGACGTGTGTTGGTTGTACCTAATCCTGTAGTAGAAGAAGAGGCAGTTTGGATCATGGACCACTACCAGGTGGCTTATCCCTTCCAATTTGGCTCTAAAACAGAATTCCTATGCTAAGACATCCTAATAGCTGTCCATGAATTCAACTGTGGAAAATGTTTCTATTTATCTTATACAAAAGTTGTCAAACAGAACAGCATTGAACCCAAAGAAATACAGTATCTGCTTTGACATTTTAAGGTGCCAAACCCAAGCTGTGCAGCGGTGTAGAGGATGCAAAGTGCATGCCAGTTTTGCCACCCATTTGCCCATTGGAAAGGATCTTCTTGCAATATTTGGCAAGAAATATACTCTGTATGTAGCATATTGTTAGCATTTCAGGTTGTTATTGTGGCTTCCATGACATAAAATGGAAGATTTTTTAAAAAGTTCTATTATAAATTACCTGGGAAATTCGTTATGACAGCATTCCCTTTTAGCTTCCAGTGTTCACACATATGGGATTAGAGTTTATTAAGGAAAATTTCACTTTCAAATGAACTAATTGAGCACTTTGATGTTACAGAGAGTACCTGGGTAGGAAGGCTGTCTGAGGGAATAGGAACACAGTTGGATTGTCTCAGCTCATACAGAAAAACGTTGTTTCAAGTTTGGCTTTACAACCATTTTTAACCCCCCCCCCCTTTTTTTAGGGCAAAATAGAAGGCTTTCGGAACAATGTGTTGTAAATTCTTCAGCCAATTAGCTTAGTGAGTTACTACTGTTTATAATGTGCAGGGCACTGAAGTCTGCTTTGCAGTTGTACCGCTGTTGGATTGTTAATAGCAGGAAGCCAGCCCCGCTTAGTACAGTGCATCAGCTACACATGAAGCTAAATGTAAAAAACCTGGAGGGGAAAGCAGCAGACTGAGATTAGCCTTTATTTAATTTAACATTTGGGGGTCCAACACACAAATGAGCATTTTAGTAGGCTTCATGGTGGAAGCTGCTGTCATTTGTAAAATATTCTGGCCAATTAGCTAATAGTGTGCTTGGATTTCTCCCGTTTTGATACAGTAATACTAAGTACATTGTGAAGCCCAATTATACAAATCATCCCCATATGCCATACTGGCCTTGCTTTATGAACTGTGTTTATAAATCCTGTGTGAGGAAATGTGTACTTCAGCAATTTAGACCATGTGTAAAAACATAGCCAATAGGATTGTCAAGAAAAGGAGCCCCCGTGTAGGAAATCCTAATGTGTTCTGCTAGAATAACAGGAGTGTGTCGTATTGTGCAAGAGTTTTGATTAAATGCATATTACTTTATAGTCTTCAACCAACTGAGGTGCTTCTGATCCTTTTTTTTTTTTTGCTTCCTTCCTTCCTTCCTTCCTTTTCCTTCCTTCCTTCCTTTCTTCCTCCCCCATCTCTCTCATTGTTCATTTATCTAGGATCCAGCTTTGGAGTTCCTAAGAAAATTTGGAATCGGGCTAGTCTCAGGAACAATAGCCTCCATTATTAACATCCCTTTTGATGTTGCAAAAAGTAGGATTCAAGGACCACAGCCAGTTTCTGGAGAGATCAAGTACAGAACCTGCTTTAAAACTATGGCAACGGTCTATAAAGAAGAAGGGTAAAGCATTCTTATTTCAATCATAAATATCCAGGCCTCTTGGTTTTGTTCAGGCAAGTCCATAAAACCACATTGTTATATTTCAGATTTGATGAGGCCCATAAAAAACACCCTGGGAAATGCTTATGTATCAGGAGAGCTTGAAAGTTTAGCTTTTCAGAAATGGGCATATAACAATTACATAAAAATTTCTTCCTTTATCAGAGTTTTCTGGATTTTCATTTGCAAGATTACTGATTTTTTAAAAACTCTAACTGTATCTACAGCAGAACATGGATGGATATGATACACACAGACTTCTTTAAACTTACTGTCTCCCATGGTCAATTAGAAAAACAAGATAACTTTTTTAATTGCTTCAGTTGTGAGTGATGAAAATAAGTACCCACTGACATATATTATAATGGCTGATGATCTTTTATTTTCTGGGAAGGTGAGAAGTCCTTGTTCCCTATACAACTAATTGGCCAGTCCAGAAGAATAGACCTTGGTAGCCCTTCTACCCCAAAAGATCTGCTGTAAAAATCCTGTCGAAATCTGAAAGCCTATTAATTGGGTGGAACTCATGTCAATAAAAGGGGAAAGTGTTTGGTCTGATCTAAGGATGTCTACAACTACATTTTACCTAGTCCCATTCTGACTGCAGAATGGATTATTTCTCGCTTGTATGCCACTTTGTGCTTAAGGAGAATGAGCACTCCTAGAATGTGTGAAGGACATCTAAAGTTACCCACACTTCAGGACCGGTTTATAACATTTACAGACCATGAGCAGTAGCAAATTTATTTCAGCCTCATCTCCCAGTTTTTCTGTTCTTTTTGGAGCTTTTAATATTTTTCATCACCATGCCAGATGCTTGGGTAATATTCTCTCGTGTTGTTGTTGGGTACCTTCAAGTTGTTTCTGACTTATGATGACCCTAAGGTGAACCTATCATGGGGTTTTCTTAATAAGATTTATTCAGAAGCAGTTTGCAATTTATCTGAGGTTGAGAGAGTGTGACTTGCCCAAGGTCACTCAGTAGGTTTCTATGGCTTTGAACCCTGGTCTGCTAGAGTCCTAATTCAGCGCTCAAAGCACTACACCACAGTGGCTCCAATAATCTTTTATATGTGCATATATATTTTTTCTGTAATGCTGGTCATTGACCATACCAATAAATAGTGGTCAAAATCCTGTATGGGATTTACAGATTGTAAATGCATAAGCATCATAATTATAGTGCTATGCAGTACATTCCAGCCGGATCCCCTAATCTTGAATTAGTGGGCAGCAGCTACTATGATCAATGGAAGCCAGTTCCCCTTTTGCTCAGGAAGCACCTGACTGCCATTTCTACCCCCTCCTAGGAGTGATCTCTGCTGTGACAGGCCAAAACAGGACCCCTGTCGCAGTTCCCCCTCATACCGGAGATTGCTCAAGCAAAGGGGGGTGGGAATGTCAGCCAGCTGCTTCTCAATCAACAGGGGAACAGACCCCTGTCAACCACAGCGGCTGCTGCCCACTAAATAGGAATGGGGAGACTTCTTGGTCCCTATGTAGCTACATAGGGATCATGAATACACAACAGTCATGAGTTCATAACTCTAGGTTATGCTTTTTTAACTGCCATGGAGGATTTCAGCTAGTGCCCTGAACTTGGTCCATGTAAAGACTTCTACAGTAAGAACCCAACCACAGTTGTATTATTCAAGGATGGCTGCGATGCTGCATGTGTAGTACAGCTGCTATTAACAGACTTGTCTTGCAAATGTCTCATTAATGAAAGCCATGTTTTTGAGTGGAAAGGATCACAGAAGAGCCACTTTAGTTGAACATTAATCAGCTGTTTATCCCCATCTAAAATCCAGACTCTGTGTATTTGTTATTTCATGTAACTTTTTCCATGCATTGTCTTAGCAATGGAACAAATATAAACCATTTTTATCCTTTTAAAATAAAAACATCCTTCATTTATTTTATTTTTTTTTCTACAGATTTTTAGCTTTGTACAAAGGCTTGGTTCCTAAGATCATGAGGCTCGGCCCAGGTAATTTCTTTCCTTAACCATTTCTAATCCTGTTTTGATCATTTTTTAAACACCGTATGTATTCAATAACGATGGAGAACAAAAATGTCTACATAATAAACAGTTTAATAGCAAGATTAAGCCACTGTTTGAATTATTTTGGACTGCTGGTCCCAGAATCCCCCAGCCAGTCTGGCTAGTGGAGTTGTGGTCCCATGAATAACTTTTCCAAGCTCTGCTCACATTGCTGTGTTGGGGGTTTTTTAATTAAAGTTTTTATTAAAATATAATTTCCACACACTGAAGCAGTAAGTTAAACACAACACCACATAGCAATCATAATTACAATTATAGCAATCATAATTATATAATCATAATTACACGTACAAATTCCTTAAGTAAGTGACAACCCCATTTTTCTTCTATCTCATTTATTCCCTTTTGTGTTGTGTTGTGTTTTCTTGTAGTTCTTGATGCTTGCTCCCTCCTTTCTTCACACCTGTTCACTGTTCAAGCTATAACATTGTCATAAGCCAGAAACACACACACACACACACACACACACACACAAACACCAGTGAGACTAGAGGGCAAAGCCTGGTTGCTTACCCTGTTAGCCAGGAAGAGGATACAAATTTAGTTTTAACAATGCAAGTCACTACTTGCATATCTTCCATTACTGCTGTTAATCCAAATAATTAGGCAGATACCTTTTTGTGTGTCATGCCATTACCTCACATCTTGTGTGCTTTTTGGAAGTATTTTCTACTTACACTTATGTAAGAATACATTTGAATTTTATATTCCAGCTGTATATACTTTAGTCCCATTTTGGTGGCCAAAAATGTAAAATACATGAGCTTAGAAAAGTTGCTTTTTTGGAATCATAACTCCAGCAACCAACATGGAAGATTTGGGAGTACAGTACAAAAAGGTATCTTTTCCAAACTCTGAAATGGACACATAGGGTGTATCTGCACTTTGCAATTATATCAGTTTTATACCACTTTTAATTGTCATAGCTCCATCCTATGGATTTCTGGCATTTGTATTTTGGTGCAAAGTACTTAGTACTTTGAATTTTCTGCTAGAAAGTTCTAGTGCTTGTCTACAGAGAATTCTAAGTGATCCTCACCAAATACAAATTTCAGGATTCCATGACAGTTAAAGTGATATGAAACTGATACAATTGTGTAGTGTAGATACACCCATGGCAGTAGAAATGGGCCTGTATCTGAGGAGCTGGCTCAAGCCCTAGCTCACACGTCAGGCATCAGTTCTAAAGAGGTGAACTGGCCCAAGGGCAGTTGTAATTCTTTGGGCTCATCAATACAGGCCAGAATATGCTGGTCCCCGCCTCCCGAAAAAAAAGTATTCTGGCCATAGATTTGGTCCATTCCTTCCTCATTACCTGAACAAAATGGTATGGCATCCATACCAGCCCTCTGGCCTATCTCTGCCTCCCCCACCACTGTCGTTCAAGCCACTCTCTCCGAAGCCAGGAAGGTGTTCTGCAGCATGTGATCAAGGCCCCCTGCATGACTCCTTCCTGGTTTTGGAGAGAGCAGTGCAAATGGCAGCTGCAACTATAGTGACAGGCTGGTGTGCTGGTATGGGCTCCTGGGGTCATGTGGGGCCTGATCCTTTTTTTCCAGATGAGGCAGTTTTTCCTGGTTATTTTAATATAATAGTTTAATGGGCTTTACCTCATCTTTCCCCTGTCTTTGCCCCAGGTGTCATGAGGACTGCCCAGGGACAAAACGGGGCAAAGGCCTTCATCATCAGGACTGTAGGGCTCTAAGACAGGGGCAAGATGGGGTAAATAGCCTGTCTAGACAAGCCCTTCATCTATTGAAAGGAAACGCAACCTTTTCCCTCCTTATTTAATGGCTTCATTTTGAGATACATATCCACATATATGTCAGCTCCTTAGGTTATATATTATTTATTTGAAGTCCATGCCTGTGCTTCCACCAAAGGGATTCACAGCCCAAGGAAGAGTAGGAAGTGGGCCTTAAACATGGCATAATTTTCACACTAGTTTTAATGGTGTAACTATACCCTCTTAATGCCATGCGTGCATTTAAGTTCACATCAGTCTTCAAATTGCCCATCCAACTTCCTACCCAGATAGGATTTGTTACAGCCAAATAAATTCACTCATATTTTTGTACTAAATTCAATAGAAGTGTCAGTTCTGTACCATATATAAAATTGCATAAATCCTTCAAGGGATCTGATTTTCTATTTCATACAATATTCTCTTTTCTAGGTGGTGCAGTGATGCTTCTGGTTTATGAGTATGCTTATGGCTGGCTTCAAGAAAACTGGTGATCAAAAATATGGCTTTTATAAAGCAAGCATGCCTAACTATGACCTCCAGATGTTCTTGGACTGCAGCTTTGATCAGTCCTAGCTGCCATAGCCTGTGGTGAAGGCTCATGGGAGTAGAAGCCCCCAAACATCTGGAAGACCACAGTTGCCCACCTCAGACTTCCAACAATGTATATTGTTATGTTCCAGTAACTAGAAGAAAATATAGCATAGTCTGCCTATAGATAAAGATGTATGGTACAAAATGGTATCTTCTTCACCTATCATGGCAGTTAATAAAAGGCGATGTCACAGAACTCTTTGGTAGAATGAATCCTAAGATTATACTGCAGTCACAGACACAAATACACAAGCCATTTCACACACACACACACACACAAAAGAAAGAACATATGAGCCAAGAGCCTGCATCAGAGACTACAATGTTTTACTTTAAGATGGAGCTACATCACTGACATAGAACACAGCTATGCTAGTAAATTGTGATGATGCACAACAGGGCACCACGCAAAATGTCTTGTTGCATAACAAGGGCTCTGATTGTGCATCAGGACACATTGTGCACTGGGGCATGTTACACATCAGGGCATGTATCACAATGGGAGATGTTGTACACTGGAGCATGTTATGCATCAAGACACATTCTGTATCAAGACACATTGCCTATTGGGACACACTGAAACATACTGTGTGTTGGACTATTGCACAAGAGCCACACTGCTGGCTCTGCTTGTGGATGGTCCCAATGATATAATTGTGTCTCCACTCCCTTCCTGAGAATTGGAATATTGTGCAACAGCACAATTCAGCTTTAAACTTAAGACAGTTTACAATGATGTGACTTCCCAATGGGATGCCAGCCATGTTCGACAGCATAATTATTTGACTCATCAAGCAAATTATATTGAATAATCATATGTCTTTCATTAACTGATCAACTGACCAATTAACAACTGATCTTAGATAAATCTGTACATTGTCACTGCTGAGAACCATTTTGAAGTACTGAAGAAAATGTAAAATAATTTACAATTAAATAAACAAAAACTTCTACAAATTATTGATACAGTGAATCCATTCTTGAGCAGTGAGTCCACAGGGACGTAAATCCAAGGGTATAACTGTGGGGGGGGCCCACAAAATTAGGACATTGCTCCCCCTAAGTATTCCCCCTCCCATAAATTTTCCCCTCAGTTCCCAGATCTGTAGCATTGCAGGGAGTGAAACATTAAAAATCATTCCCACCTAGAACTTTTGATGTTTGCTGTGTTGGCATTCCCTTGGTAACTTTGCCTGTCCCTTTCCTTTGGGTACTTAAACTCTATTTCTAAATGCTCAACTGAAGCTTTAAATGGTCCCTGGCATCTAATTTTCTGTAAGCAGAGGGGTTTTTCTTTTTGGGGAGGGAGCTTTAACCCATACCAGGCTACCACCACCTGCTGTCTAAAGCCATCCAACAAATAGCTTTGGGGAAAGCTTTTCCCAAAAACTTTGGGAAAAGTTTTGAAAACCAGGCCTCAAAGCCTTAATTGCCTGGTTCTTCTACATCTGCAATAAGCAGATGTAGGAGAGGCAATGTACATAGTTTGGCCACTTGTTGGCACTGAGGAACAATTGCTAACATAAATAGCACTGTTTTGCCATTTTCAGCTTAAAAGGTGGATACAAACCTAGTCACACTTATAGAATCATAGAATTGCAGAGTTGGAAGAGACCACGAGGGCCATCCAGTCCAACCCCCCTGCCACGCAGGAAATCTTGATCAAAGCATCCCCGACAGATGGCCATCCAGCCTCTGTTTAAAGACCTCCAAGGAAGGAGACCCCACCACGCTCCGAGGGAGTGTGTTCCACTGCCGAACAGCTCTTACTGTCAAAAAGTTCCTCCTCATGTTGGGGTGGAATCTCTGTTCCTGGAGCTTGCACCCATTGCTCCGTGTTCCAGTCTCTGGAGCAGCAGAAAACAAGCCTGCTCCATCCTCAGCGTGACATCCCTTCAAATACACTTAAAGATGACTTGCTGAAATCACTGAGACATAAATCATATTTTTAGTTTCGATTCAACCTACACAGGTTTTCAACAACTGTTTTGAAGATATTTTCTCCACAAGAATACAGCTTTTAAAAAAAAAGTATTATGAAAGCAGTAAAATAATATAATTACCAGCATGGAAAAAATTATCATAAGCATTTCTAACATGTTTGAATTGTGTAAATAGCAACTGAAGTCACACTTCATAAAACTGCACATGATTTTAAAAGACATGTTTCAATTCTGCACATGAGAATTTCCACATATTTCTTTTTATAAAATGCAGCTGCAAGAGGATCGAGAAGAAGTGATGAGCCCTTTCCCTGCTCTGTTTTTCTGATGACAATACCCCACAAGAAGCTGCTGTTTGCTGCCATTTTGTTTTGCAGATAGTAGCTGTGGGGAGGCAATTTTCATCAGGGAAACAGATCCAGAGAAAAAGTTAATACCCGCTCCTTCTGTCATGATCACCTATAGGACAGAGAGCTATGTTTTTATATATAATAAAAAGCATGGGATCCCAAGCAAGCATGGAATTCAAGCATATTTTCAATATAATATATAATCTGAACTAACAATACAATTCTATATCTATCTACTCAGTGGTAAACCTCATTAAATTCACTGGGTGTGGATAGTGAACTAATTTTCTTAATTATCATGTTACTTAGATCATTTTTCTGTTAGCACATTCTTCCATGTTTTCTACCATGCCTGTGAGATAGAGCGTATGGGACACTGGCTAATTTTCTATGCTGTACCTTTAATCTGTAACTTTTCATGGTAGAACCACATTTTCTGCAATAAACTTATGTTTAACTCTTTGCTTCCTTTTTGGTTTTAAATTTCTTGAAAGTATTAGGAAAATTGGGTAATTTTTTTTAAAAAAAATTTAAGCTGAGATCCTGCGTCAGACTCTATGATGCCCAACTTTACGATGATAGAGTTCTGTTGCTGATATAATGCACAACCATGCTACTGAATCATGACAATGCACAATGAGGCACCACATAAGATGACTGTTGTGCAACAGGATTTCCCATTGCACAATGGGACATGCTGTGCATCAGGATACATGCATTGGGACATATGCAGTGGGCACATTGCACATCGAGGCATATTGCTCATCAGGACACATTGTGCATCAGGACTGTTGTACAACAGCCATGCTGCTGATTCTGCTTGCACAATGGTCCCAATAGCGTAGCTATGTCTCCCGTCTCCTCCAGAGAATATGGAGATTTTCAGACTACACTGTTATAGTGTTACTATTCCACTTTAACTGCTCTGGCTTCCTGTTGTGGGATTTTGGGGTTTGTAGTTTAGTGAGGCCTAAGATCTCTCTGACTGTGAGTTATAAATGCCTCTCCCTAAACTGCAAATCCCAGGATTCAACAGGAGGCAGCCATAGCAAATAAAGTGGAATAGTAACACTGTAAGAGTGTTGTCTGAAAATCTAGTACCAGCATTATGTAATGGCGCAATTCAAGTTTACTTGATAATAAGATAGTTTATAATGACATAATTTCATAACAGGATGCCAACCAAAATAAACAACTTGAAAACTATGTAGATGGTAACGCAGTATGGGCGTAACACCTTCCAACTTGCACTGAATTTACCTACTGTTCAAGTGCATCTCCTGTGAAAAGAGATCAATACAGAATTGTTTTATCGGCTAGAGAAGATGAAGATTGAACTCACACCACCACACACACACCCTTTATTTATTAGATTTGAGTCTCAGGAGATTTTCGGACGCCTCTTTCAGGCTCTTGCCGCGCAAGCAGCCTCTGGAGCAGTAACGAGGCTGCCGTGCGGCAAGGGGTCCATTTTGGATGACGCCGTTTCTCTCTTGGTGTCGTCCGTGACTCTTGTGGCTAGCAGTGGAGGCGGCCGCACTGTTTTTTACTCACGGACAACTTCCGTGAGTGAAAAACAGCGCGGCCGCCTCCAATGCTAGCTGCAACACTCACGGATGACGCCGAGAGAGAAACGGCATCGTCCAAAATGGACCCCTTGCCACGCGACAGCCTCGTTACTGCTCCAGAGGCTGCTTGCACGGCAAGAGCCTGAAAGAGGCGTCCGAAAATCTCCTCAACCTTTTCCCAAGGATTTCAGAGAATTATTTCAGCTTGACAGTTGTCCTGGGAGATTGTTTAGACTGATGGAGAGCACATTTCCAGACAGCTAAATTAGGCATTAAACTAAAGAAGCAGTTACTGCCAAGCTGAAGTGTGCAGGGCTCAAAGCTCAATCCCTGCTGTTTCTAACAGAAAGGATCATGAAGTAGACCATCTGCTAGAATTACCAAAGTAGACACTACTGGGACTGGCAGACAACAGAGCATGCCCACTACATTCAGGATATCATAATGTTCTGCATTTATTTTATTAAAAAATTATATCCCACCCTATTTCTTGGGATCTTGAGATGGTATACGTACAAAAGGAATTTAAACGGTTTAAAACAACTTAAAATTTAAAAGACTAAAAATTATTTAAACAGATTAAACACCTATTAAACCAAGTTAGCAAAACAATTTAAAGGGCTAAATCAATTTAATACCATGTAAATGTGTGTGTTAAAAGCAGTCAGTTAGGCCCCAAACACTGTAATAGAAAGCCATACCTGGCATCCTGTTAGTGATTTTTGATGGTGTATGTCCAACATATGCCACTGCAACTCACTAATTTGGCTGTTGCATTCAATGACCCACAGTTTGCCCCCAACCCACCTAGTGAGCCACACAACCTGCCCAACATGGCAATTTCTGAATTGTCAGGGAGCGGGGAAATCAGCAGCAATTGTTGTTAACTGCCATCAAGTCAACTTCAAATTATGGTGAGCCTGTGAATGAGAGACCTCCAAGTCATGCTGTCATCAACAGCCTTGCTCAGGTCTTACAGATTCAGGGCAGTGGCTTCCTTGATTGAGTGTATCCATCTTGAATGTGGTCTTTCTCTTTTCCTACTGCCTTCTACCTTATCAAGCATTATTGTCTTTTCTCGTGAGTCATATCTTTTCATGATATGTCCAAAGTATGAAAGTCTCATTTTGCATAGTCATCTTGGCTTCTAGTGGGACTTCAGGCTTGATTTGCACTAGGACCCATTTATTAGTCTTTTTAGCAGTCCTTGGTATCCATAGAACTCTTCTCCAGCACCACATTTCAGATGAGTTTATTTTCTTCTTATCAGCTTTCTTCACTGTCCAGCTTTCACAACCATACATAGAAATGGGAAATTCAATGGCACAGACAGTCTTAACTTTATCATTCAATGATATTTCTTGACACTTCAGTATTTCATGTTTTTCCTTCATAGCTGCCCTTCCAAGTCCTACCTTTCTTCTGGTTTCTTGACTGCAGTCTCCATTCTGATTAATAGCTGAGCCAAGGTATGGGAAATCTTGAACTATGTCAAGTCTTCATTGTTTACTTTAAGTCATGTAAGTCATTTGTGCTCATTGCTTTTGTTTTCTTAATGTTCAACTGTAAACGTGCCTTTACACTTTCTTTCTTGACCTTCTTCAGTAATCGTTTCAAGTCTTTGCTCTTTTTTGCTAGTAGTATGGTGTCATCTGCATATCTTAAATTGTTGATGCTTCTTTCTCCAATTTTCATGCCTCCTTCCTCCAAGGGCTGATCTACACTGTTGCTTTAATCTGGGGCCAGACTGGAGTATTATGCTCCAGAACTTCCCCAGAGTGACATGATGCCAGAGATCCTCAGAGATCCATTCTGGACCCATACCGTAGTCCTGACAGGCCACTAGGCCAACACCACTTCGGCCCCACTTGCCCGTCCCCCTCAGAGCTGCCGCTACTACTGCTTCATCTGCTGGCCAAGCAGCTCTCTGTAGAACCTGGCCATTGTTATCACTGTTTGTAAGGTCAGAATGAGGCACCTGTGCAATCAACAAGGAAGGGTAGAGCAGCTCCTTCCTTGTTGATCATATGGTGTGGTGCCCTGTTATGACCTCACCAGCAGTAATAGTGATGGCCAGGCTCTGCAGAAAGCTGCTTGGCTGGCAGTGAGGTGGTGGTGGCATTGAGGGGAACAGGCAGGCGGGGCTGATACAATGGGTATGTAGATGTGTGGACAGCTGGGTCACTCTGAATCCAGCCCAATCCAGCTGTCCACACATCTAAAACACTGGGGCTAAAACTCCAGAGCAACTTGATTTTGTTAAGTTGGAACAATGGCTAAAAGGAGTGAATTCACTGCATGTGTCATGCGTACAAATCATACCAGATCAAGAGTGAGTACATGTTTTATCCTTACTGTAGACAAGCCCCAAACCCCTAATCTTTCTTTAGTTATGATATGTTCAGCGCACAAGTTAAAACAGATAGGGTGATAAAATGCAGCCTTGCTTGACCCCTTGCCAATTGGAAACCATTCCGTTTCTCCATGTTCTGTCCTGATAGTAGCTTCTTGTCTTGAGTACAGGTTATGCATCAGGACAATCAAATGTAGTGGCACACCCATTTCTTTAAGAACAATCCATAATCTTTCATGACCTACACAATCAAAGGCTTTGCAATAATCTATAAAGCACAGGCTGATTTTCTTCTGAAGTGTTTTGGTGCAATTCATTATCCAGTGTAGGTTTGCAATATGATTCCTAGTGCCTCTTCTCTTCCTGAATCCAGTTTGGACATCTGGCATGTCTCACTCCACATGTGGTAAGTCTGTTGTAGAAATTTGAGCACCAGTTCGTTCACATGGGAAATTAATGCAATGGCCCTGTGGTTACTGCCTGGTGTCCTCTTTCTTGAGGATTGGAATGTATGTTGAGTGTTTCCAGTCTGCGGACCATTGTTTTGTTTTCCGTATTATTTGACAGATTTTAGTTAGAAGTAGAGTAGATTCGGTCTTTTTACCTTAAAGGAGCTTTACTGGTATGACATCTGCCCCTGGTGATTTCTTCCAACTCCTCTGAGTGCAGCTTCCACTTTACTTTCTAATATTGTAGGCCCATCTTTATATGGTTCTTCTTTGAATGAATCTGTCATCCTTTCTTCTCTTTTGTATAGTTATTCAGTGTACTGTTTCCATCGTCTTTTTATTTCAAAAGCATACATCATCATCATCAACAACAACAACAATAGTTTGATATTGGAAGGCCTAAAACCCTAAAGGTACCAGATCCTGCCTGATAGTGGAAGCTAAGCAGGGTCTGGATGGGAGACAACCAATTAATGCCAGGTGCTGTAGTTTGCCACTAAGAAGGAACTGACAAAACCACCTCTATTTCTTGCCTAAGAAAACCCTATGAAATTCATGGGGTTGCCATACGTTGACAGGTGATTTTAAAGCACATAAACCCAGACATAATTTGTTCCCCTGTTGGTTGTAGAGCATCCCTTGTCTTGGTTTAAATTTCCCTTTGACTTCTCAGATCTTGTGGAAGAAGTCCCTTGTTCTTCCTTTTTTTTTTTGTCATCTTCTATTAGTAATTCTCTTTGTCCCTGTGCACAGCTCATTGAACAGTTGCATTTAGGGTTCTGATCCTATTTCCGCCACCTTTTACTTTTGCTTTTCATCTGTCATTAACTGCTTGAAGAGTTTCATCTGTCATCCATTGAGGCTTCTCTTTTGTTTTGGCTGCTGGTGGTGTCTTTTTGCATTCCACCGTAACAGTTTCCCTGGCTTTAGTCCAGAGTTCCTTCGGCTCCCAGTCAATTAGGCTTAAGGGTGCAAATCTACCTTTTTACATTTTCTTTAAATTCTATGGGGATTTTCTTCAGCTTTTGTTTTGGCACAATGGTTGATTTAGTATTCTTGTTTAGCTTTACTCTAATTTTTGATATTAGCAGTTCATAGTCTGCGGTACAATTGGCTCCTGGTCTTGTTTTTGCAGAGAGAATGCAGATTCTCCATCTTCTGCTTCCAATTATGTGGTCTATTTGATTTCTATATAGGCCACCCAGTGATGTCCATGTATACAGTCACCTCTTTAGTTGCTTGAAGAATGTGTTTGTGAATAACAAACTGTTGGCCTAAAAAAATCCAATCAGTTGCTCTCCTGCTGCATTTCTTGATCATAGGCCAAATTTTCCTATAATCTTTGATTCTGCTCTGTGTCCTGTTTTTGCATCCCAATCACCTATGATTAACAAGAAGTCCTGTTTTGGTGTGTGGTCAATTTCCTCCTGGAATCCAGCATAGAATCTTTCAATTTGTTCTTCTTCTGCCTCCGTAGTTGGAGCATAATCTTGGATTATGGTTACATTGATTTCCCCCCAAGTCTCATTGATATGAGTTGGCCAAACTTTGTGTTCTATCTTTTCTCTCAAATTTCTCTCAAATTTTATTTTTATTGGTTAGTTATTTCAAATAAACATTCATGACATCTTTCAGACATAGATCGCATATTACTATTTCAAGATTATACACATATCTCCATGATCAACATTGCTTGCTTTTCAAAAAATATTTTCAACTAACATATCAGTATCTTTGACTTTCTAGCAGCATAATTAAAAATTGACTTCCTCAATGTTTATCCAAAATGGGTTAAGAATATCATCATAAAGGGTTAAGTCTTCTGTTAAAGTTAGTTTTCCACATGAGTTTACTCCACTTGGTACATATATTATCAAGACCAATTTAGATAATTACTGTCTAATAACTATCTCTATTTACAGTTATAACAACATACTCTGCGTATCTCCTATATTGCCTATTCTTTTCCAAAAATATATCACTGGGAGCCAATCTATGGAGATGTGACTTCAAAGTGTACAGTATTATGTAATCTAGAAGTTAGATTATCTAATTCAATCATATCTGATAATTTAAGAAGCCAATCATTAATAGTAGGTGTTTCTTTTAGCTTCCATTTTTGGGCAATCATTATCCTAGCCTCAGTAATCATACACAATAGAATTTTCCAGTATTGGTTTTCATCCTTTCTTTCCAACACATTAGTCATATTTAAAAGATATAATTCAGGTTTAAACTCAAACCCAATTTGTAGAATCTTCTTGACCATCACATGAACCTTTATTCAGAATGTTTTGATTACCTTACAGCTCCACCACATATGAATTAAGAAACCTGGGTTACCGTATTTTGACATTTCCAACAAGTATTGCTTAATGAGCTGTTTATTTTGTTACGTCTTAGCGGAGTGTAATACCACCTTAATGCTGTTTTCAAATAGTTTTCTTTTAAATTCTGGCAAGCCGTGAACTTATTAGTTTTTCTTCTAGCATTTTCCCCAAGCTTCCATATTTAAAGCGTAACCTACATCCTTTGCCCATCTGATCATGAAATCTTTAATGTTGTCTGGTTCTAAATTTCTAGTTAGTAACAATTTCTAAAATTTTGCTATTTTTTTCTTTTGTTTGCTCCAAATTATTTTATCTAGCTCATTCTCATTCACCTCAAAATCTTCATTTTTGATCTATTTTAAATCTTTCTTTTATTTGTAATTAAGTAAACCGATTAATTTTATGGTTTTCTTCAAGGTGTTCCCTAGATTTCAAAACAAATTGCTGTCGTTTCCTTTCCCCCTGATATCATTGTATGTTACTCACTTGTTCCCATTCTTCCATCTATCTTAAAAGGCTTCTTGGGGAGAGATCCAGAAAGGGATCTTGTTGTAAAATTTGTTTTTTAATTCCTTCCATACTTTTAATAGAGCCTTTCTGACATAATGATTGTTGAATTCTTTGTTTACATTTTCTTTCTTATGCCATCTTATAGACGTGCCAGCCATATCTGATATTGTGGCCTTCAACATTGAGTAGTGTCTCATGTTGAAGTTTGATCCAGTCTTGAGTCCATACTAAAGCAGCCACATAATAATATGTCTTCAAATTGGAGAGGTCACATCCTCCCCTGCTTCTGTCATCTATTAGGTAGAACATTTAAGTCTCAGTTTTTTTTCTTGTTCCAGATAAAGGCTTTAAGATCTTTCTGCCATTTTACAAAAGGTTTCTCATTCATTATTACTGGAAGATTTTGAAATAAGTAGAGTAGTTTTGGGAGAATATTCATTTTGACTTCTGAGATTTTACCTAATAGGGATAAATTTAATTTTGCCTATTTTTCCATGTCAACTTCTGTTTCTTTCCAGATCTTCTTGTAATTATTATCAAATAGGTATGTTCTATCTTTTGACTGCTTTTGCTACATCACTTCTCACTATTAATGCCACCCCATTTCTTCTTAGATTTTCATTTCCTGAATAAAACACTGTATAATTATCTGACTAGAAATGTCCCATTCCTCCCCATTTTCTCTTGCTCTCGCCAAGTGTTTATACATTCCATTTCTTGTTTTACTATATCTAGATTCCCTTGATTTATGCTTCTTGCATTCCATGTTCCTATAATATGTGTTGTGCAGCTTCAAACTCACTTCTGAGCACTTCAGCAGCTGAACATCTTTTCAGCTTGAGTCTGGTTGCGTCATTAGCCACAGGGCTATTTGCACTTGTCCTCTGATGTTCCCCAGTAGCTTGTTGAATGCCTTTTGATTTGCGAGTCTCACCTACTGGCACTATCTCTTGTCTCATTTTGTTTTCATAGTAAAGACATTTAAAAGGGGTTTACCATGCCTCCTTCTGTGCAGTAATAACAGTTATTAAATATAGTACCACTTCTGCCTCTGAGAGATCCTCCACCAGTGTCACTCCCCTCCCCCCGCCACTACTGCAGCTGCCCGGTAGCTGTTCTACACATTTTAAGTCTGGTTCCTCAACAAAAACCTGTCTGACATGAGAGATCTTACCAGCAGCATAGCCTCTTGCCTCACAGGAGCACGCCTGTCCCACCACCACAGATAGGTAAGCCTATGGTGGGTTCAGCAATGAAACATTCAGCTATTTTCCTTCAGCTGGATGTGCTCCAAGGGCCTTATCTGCAGAGACATCCCAAGGATCTCTGGAAATACCTGCAAGTGCCTGGTGCAATGCGTCCAGTGGGACACATTGCTGCTCCTCCCCCCCCCTCCACCATTGTTGAACTACCCAGAAATGCTGTGGGAGCTGCACTGGTTACAAGGTGGGTTTGTGGGATAGTAGCATAGGAAAACATAGCTACAAGGGATATAGGACTTTATCAGACAAGGGTGGCAAATTGCTGCAGTCACATTGTTTAAGCAACTGGAAGCATAATGATATTGAAACACTCACTTTCACCCTGTCCCTACAATAGCACTATGGTGCCTCCATGGTGATTTAAGACCCTACAATCAGTCATCTGCAGCACCTTGCTAACCTACCATCCTTTCCATCCAGCTCATGCATGTTAAAGTTTTTATTTCTTTCCTGTAACTAAACAATTGTGCAGTTTCAGAAGTCTACGTCCACATTCCTATCCACACAGGCGTTTCCTTGCCTTTGCAGCCAGGCCTTATGCTTTTCGCTTCAAGGTTCTCCCTTTTGGACTCTGCACAGTTCCCAGAGTCTTTACAAAACGTATAGCGGTGGTGGTCGCATGGCTCAGACAGAGAGCCGTTGTTGTTTTCCCCTACCTAGACGAATGGCTTTTCTCTGCCCCTCAGCAGAAAAACTTTTTCAGGACTTACACCTGACTTTGTCCTGGCTAAAAGACCTAGGCTTCATAGTAAATCGGGAGAAGTCTCACCTACAACCCTCCCGGGTTGTCCGCTTCATTGGAGCGACCATAGACTCCATCACATGCACCACCTATCTACCAGACAACTGCTTTGAGATGCTACACAACACAGTCAACCTATGCGTGCAGAGGCGACAAGTCACTGTTCAAACTATCCAGCGGATGCTGGGACACATGGCTTCAACAACCACTGTGATGCCGCTTGCCAGACTGAGGATGTGACCACTACAGGCGTGGTTCATTGCGAAATACCAATGCTTCCTGGATGGCCCCAACAGGTTGCTGTCAATCCCATGACCTATTCACACGGCTCTTCACTGGTGGACAAATCCCAAGATGGTGCAGGCTAGACTCCCATTTGCACAACGACATCCCACAAGATTCATTATGACATACACCTCCCTGACAGGTTTGGGGGCCCACTCCCATGGCCTAATGATCAAAGGTCACTGGTCAGTGACCAAGAGGACATGGCACATCAACATGCTGGAACTCATGACGGTATGCAAAGCTTTGAAGGCCTTCGAACCCTCCCTGAGAGGACATCTTGTACAAGTGACCTCAGACAACACCATGACGGTGTTCTACTTCAACAAGCAGGGAGGCACCCAGTCCAGAGCACTGCTAGACCTGTCTCTCCAGATCTGGGACTGGTGCATAGAGCAGCAAATCTCACTCACCGCCATACACCTCCCAGGAGACCAGAACACAGTCGCAGATGCCCTGAGCAGGTCTACCACCAGCAACCATGAATGGTCCCTGAGCCAGGTCATTCTGGTTGAACCGTTCGCCACCTGGGTAACTCCATCCATAGACCTCTTTGCCACCAGTGTGAATGCCAAGTGACCAACCTTTTGCTCCAGGGATCCACAATCACAGAGGAACCTTGTGGATACGTTCCTATTCAAGTGGGAAGGTCCGGTCCTTTACACCTTTCTCCCGTTCCCACTGCTATCCAGAGTGGTCTCCAAGCTACAACAAGATGGGGCCAGGTGCATCCTGATAATGCCATGGTGGCGCTGACAGGCATGGTTTGCCCTTCTCCTTCTACTGTCCAAACGGCGCTACAAATGCCTGCCACCCCACCCGGACTTCCTGACAATGCAGGAAGGAAAGGTCAACCACCCCGACCTGACCTCCATCCAGCCGACAGTTTGGCTGGTCACCCCTTAGAGACTCTTTCCCAACCATCCCGCATTATTATAGAAGCAGCGCAGCACCCGTCAACATTGAGGGCGTACAAATATAAATGGCTGAAAGTTTCTTCATTTCTGGCCAAACAGGATGTTGCGATGGATGCCACTGGTGTGCCACACCTGCTGGACTTCCTGGCATCGCTGTCTTCACAAGGATTCTCAGCTTCATTGGCCAGGGGCTATGTGGTAGCGATATCCTGGTAGTTCCAGAGGGAGGGAAATGTCAGGACCAAAACTGTCTCAGCAGACTTAGTAGCAACCCGTTCCCAAGAATACTAACACACAGTGTTTTGATATCCAAAAACAGGAGGCTCCTTTATCTTCAAGTTCAAGCAGTTGCAGTATATACAGATATTTACACTTTCATCAGTCAAACTGCTACACCAAGCACCCATGAATCGCAAGAAGAGAATGAGCTCTGGACTAGCTCCTTTATATACACATCTACAGGGCATTGGCTTACTCAACCACATGGGTGCTTGAGTAAGATCTTGCACTCCAAAAGCTATGCCCTCTAGTAACCCTTTTCAGCAGCTGTGGCATGACTAGGCATGACTTGGCAGTTCATGGAGTCAGCCATCATGACTCAGCATGACTCTGCACTTGTTTGGCCATTTTATAATGGAGTTCAGTCTCTAACTCCTGACAGGAAAGCCTTCCTGTTTCAAAGACCCCCTAGTTCAAAGCTTATAAGAACCTTCACCCATCAGTCATGGGGCCAACACCAGCATGGAGCCTAGAGTTGGCCCTGGCCGCTTTATCTAAGGCACCCTTTGAACCTATGGCCACGTGCGACCTGAACCTCCTGTCACTGAAAATGGCATTCTTGGTCACGATCATATCAGTACGCAGGGCGAGTGAGCTATGTGCTTATGCATGGACCCTCCATACATCAGATTCCATCATGACAAAGTGGTGCTCTGCCCGGATGTCACCTTCATGCCCAAGGTGATATTTTCTTTCCACCTTAATCAAGATATCGTCCTCCTGGCCTTTTTCCAGAATCCCATCTCAGAACTAGAACAGAGTCTACACGTCCTAGATGTGAGGCATGCCCTGGCCTTCTACATGGACAGGATGGCACATTTTCGCAAGTCCACTCACTTCTTCATTTGTTATGTGGCCCACCGCAAAGGTGACCCAGTTTCCTCTCAACAAATCTCCAAATGGGTTGCGTCCACCATTCGACTAGCCTACCAGTTGTTGGGGAAGGAAACCCCACAGGCCATTCACAGCTACTCTACAAGGGCAACGTCCACCTCCATGGCATTCCTAAGCGGAGTCCCTATCCAGGACATCTGCAGGGCTACAACCTGGGCTACGCCTCTGACTTTTGTGAATACATATAAGATGGACACAGCTTCCCGAGCCGATACTGCAGTTGGCAGAGTGGTACTCTTCTCTTGCATCCCCCAGTGATCAACCTGATCCCTTGTTCCAATAAAGGTGATTGTTTTTGTTTATGTCTTGGTGTCTATGGGTTTTTCCTCATGGGGTAGGACACCCCTCCACCATTAGGTGAGCTTGCTAGCCAACCCTTTATGTGTGGATTCACAGAGACCATGAAGAAGAAGGACAGGTTGCTGACCTGTAACTGTAGTTCTTCAAGTGGTCATCTGTGAATTCAAACAATCCCACCCATCCTCCCCTCTGGTGTCCTGACCTCTCTCACTCTACTTACATGCTGCTACACTAGTGGCTATTCGGAACCGAGGAGCCAGACAAGGAGAGAGCTTATACAGGTTAGGGGGTGGTGGGCAGGGCTACTGCCAAAATTTGAATTGAGATTCTAAGGACTTTCCAAAGTGCTCTGTACAGGCGCAGGATTAACCCTTTATGTGTGAATTCACAGATGACCACTTGAAGAACTACAGTTACAGATAAGCAACCTGTCTTTCTGCTATGCAAAATAATCTTTATCTTTGAAGACTAGGTCCAGAACAATTAACCATCCATATGTATCCATGCCCTAATTCTGAGAAGATTTGGTCTGGAGCCAGACTGTGGTCATACTTAGAGGATAAGGCAAGGAGTGGGGCAATAGTTACAATTAAGCCCCACTGAATTCAGTGGGCCTTCTCTAGGCATGGTCTAAGTCTAAATCTAATCCATGGCCTTACATTTCGAGCAAAACCTATGGTATGGATTTCAGTATTTGCATTCCTTTTGGGAAAAAAAGAAAAGAAAAGAAAAGGGATTGTGGAGGCACAATAAAAACAGAGGTGCCTCCTCGGCATTTTTGAAGATATCTGTGCAAACATGAAAATGTAAGTGTCACTTTTGTCTGAATTTGACTGCATTGACTCTTTCTAGATATACTTCAGTCGCTAAAGTCAACAAAAATGCAATTGACTTATTTTGTCTCATACCTAAAACAAATCATTTGGGAGGGTCATTTTGTCATCAGCTATATATCAGACCCCTCCAATGTAGGAGTAAACAAAAAATAAAAAAGAAGGAAAACAGATCCATCTCCATTATTGTTCTCTTTATTAATTTAGAGCATTCAAAATATAAAAATAAAAGAACTCTTCAACATACTGTATATACATACATAGCCTCCTCTTGTACAATGCTTCTACTGTGTTCTTAATTATATTTTCAACTGCATGATTGAATCAACTAGAACCATTTGAGAGCAGAGATCTCCGAATATGTTTGTGTTTAACAAGGAGCGTTCCAGTTTTCTATCTGAACCCAAAATCTGCACTGGTTATGATGTCCAATTTTCATTTATGCTGATAGGTTTCTTTTACCACACTATAAGAATGAAAAACTTTGATCTCAATAGTGTTCCTTAGATGAAGTACATCCTATTGGTTTACATAGGATTTCTAGTTAATCATTTCTATCCCAAGAATGTATTCTCATATACAGAGGCACCAAACACAAGCTATTTGCCATGCTGGCAAGGGATGCTGACAGTCAAAGTCCAACACATCTGGAGGGTAACAAAGGAAGAAACTGCTCTAACCTATAACACTTAGCATCAATGCTATCAATACAGCACAGTGCTATAAATAGAAACATCAATGTTCTAAATATTTACAGATCAAGCACATCAGAAGGGGTACCTGTACTGAGTAATAACACCTATCATACATACATCCACTCACAGAACTTGTGATCTGTGCTGCTGCTGCTGCTGTTATGTGCCTTCAAGTCAAATCCAACTTATGGCAGCCCTATCATAGGGTTTTCTTGACAAGATTTCTTCAGAGAAGGTTGGCCATTGCCTTCTTCTTAGGCTGAGAGAGTGTGATTTGCCCATACGTTTCCATGGCAGAGCAAGGATTTGAACCATAGTCTCCCAGAGTCCTAGTCCAACACTCAGACCACTACACCACACTGGCTTTGTACTATCTGGAACTTGAAACAAAATTATGTCTGAGGAACAACTTTTAGAATTTCCCAACTCCCAGCATGGCCAATGGTTGGGGATTCTGTGAATTGTCATCCCAAAAAGTGTTATTTCTGTGCCCTATTCCAGAGGTGGGAATTGTGCAGTCCCCTAAAGGTTATTCAACTGAAACTTCCAGCATCCTCCACCATTGACTATGCCAATTAGGATTGCTGACTGTTGCAGTTGCACAATATCTGGAAAGCTACACAGTTCCCACCCTACTGTATGCAGCCAATGATTAGACAAGAAGGAGGAGCACTAGGACTCACCCTTGTGGCCCCTCTCTTCCCATTTCCACCATGATCAGTACTGTAAATGCATTTAGTCCTTCCTAAATTCAGCCCCAGGTCAAGAGATAGATCATTCTATTCTCAAAATGGAAGGCTGAATGCATGAAGCATCTCTTTGTAGCTCACACATGCTTCTCACTGTTCTCTCTGTCCCTGTTTTAGTGTAGCTAGTTGGAGACAACTAGTAACAGTGTGTAGTCCCTGTATATAAGCATGCATCCTCCTCTGTGTTCAGTGTCCTAAAAGGCTCCCAGCCCATTGAACAAGGTTTAGATGTTCAGCCAGATAGCCATTTTCCTCAGCAACCTATGCTGGGCTTTTTGGCTAAATCAGACCCATTTACTACTTTTCCAGGGTTTCATTGTGCTTGAAAAGGAAGGAATGTGTGTACACCAACCCATGGTGCTCCTATCAGAGGGTGGAGAACTTTCAAGTCCTCATGTATTCCACCAGCTATCATGTCACCTTCAGCTCCTTTTGAAATGTCCCTCTGTCTTCCTCTCAGTTTCTTGAATGGAAGTAGAAGTGTTTTGAATTGACTGTGAACCTAAGCCATTCATTTGGAAGTTCATTCCACTGGAACTGATGAGGTTGCTTCCAAGGAAAATATTTAGGATCACGGTAACAGTTTTAAAAGTACCCATGTCCATGTCTCAGAAGCATCACCATCCCTTACACCATACAAAATATCTATTAAAAAGAATGAACGTAAGACAGTGGGCCCTTGGAATCTGCTGGGATTTGGTTCCAGGACACCCCGTGGATACCAAGATCCATGGACGCTCAAATCCCATTATACAATGGCATCCTTATATCAAATGGCAAAATCAACACTTGCTTTTTGGATTTTTTGGGGTGTGTGTGTGGATATTTTCAAGCCATGGATGGTTGAATCCATGGATGCAAAATCCGTGGATATGAAGGACTGACTGTAAAGCAATCTAATTACTGGTTTGGTTCAGCAAAAAGACTTGAGCAGATGTAATAGCATGACATCCATGAAATCAAACCTGCACTCATTGCCCTTTTAGTAAATGGGATCACTTCTATGTCCTTCTCTCTTTGATCTTCAGCTGTTTTTGACTGCAGCCCCCATCATCCCTGATTACTGGGTGGGTGGTGGGAAATGATGGAAGCTGGAGTCCAAACAACAGGTTCCCCAACCCAGTGGTTCTGCCATGGTCTAATAAGGTTGTTAAGGCCAGTTCATCGGCTCTAAGCTCATTTAGCAGCTTGCCTCCAATGCATGTCATATAATGTTTTCAGGCAAAGATAAAGTCTGTCATATAATGTTTTCAGGCAAAGATAAAGTCATCAAAATAATATGAAGTTCAAATTCAGGTTAAAACAACCAGAAGAAACCAATTAGAAGTAGTCCAGTGGAGTGCATTGACTGATGATTACATCTCCTTGAAAATGACCAAATTTTCCACATCTGTTCCATTCATGTTTCTTTAGTTACCAACTGGTAGGCTTAAAGTTATCAAAGCCTAACCTTCACTAGGAGAAGGCAGACAATGTGAAAACAAACAAACAAACAAACCCCAACACCATTAATTTGCATTTCCACAAGAGGCATAGTTGCTTTAAATATTACTTGTAGGCAATCCTCTCTTGTGGGACTCACAGATTAGTTGATATTTATTCCAACCATGAAAAGAATTTAAGAAATTCTTGGAAAAGGAAAAGTTAACTCTCAAGTGCATGAAAGACTCAAAAAAATGTAGTTGTTTTTAAATCACTTCCCTTCATTCCTCATCTCTTTCTTTTGTTGTATTCATGGTAGCATGTCATATACCATGTAAAGTGCTGTTTATTAAACATATGGCTTCCATTTAAACAAGACTGAATGAACATTGATGTTTTAAAGAGAAGAGTGCCTTCATGTGGACCTCCAAATACTACAGCCAAATCTTACACATGTATACTCAGGAGTAAGTTCCAATTTGGCATTCAGTATTCCTCCAGTAAGAATTTGAGTCAATTCTCCACTTGTGGGCTGCAATTTCATAAATGTTTTCCTGAGAGTAAGTCCCATTGAATTCACTGGGACTTATTTCTGAGAGGACATGCATAGGATTGCACTATTACTCATTCTAACCACTATAATCCACTAGATAATTCCCATATACACTTCCCTCCTGTATGGATAAGATCCCCAGATGTGTCTGAATGTATGAACCAGCTTTCTGATTGTTGTCAATTACAATGGAGAAAATGTACATGCTTTTCATGTAGAAGGTCCCAACTTCATCCCCAGCTTTTGTACTTCAAAACACACTCCGTTAACAGAAAAGAAACTCTGTCTGAGACCCTGGAGAACTGCTGCCAGTCAGAGTAAATAACATTGACCTAACTGACATATAATCTGACCTGGCTTAACCTGTTTCCTATGTCCAAAAATGCAGAGAAGCCATTGTGATCACTAGGTACAGATAATCTCAAGAGCATCTCAACCCTCCACTAGTTAAAAATTTCAATTCCACCAACTAACATAAATGTGTTTAACACCCCTTGGCTCCTCAGCACATGAAACAACTGAAAGTTCATAACTGAGCAGATGCTTGGAGGATAGAATCAACAGGAACAATAGCATGTTCAATGTTAGTGATACTAATATGGCTTGCTCTTAAATTCAGCATCATATTACTTCCACACATCCCGTTTTGTTTTGTTTTTCCCAAATGAACACAGTGGACTCCTTTGCAACATAAGAGTTATTTGAGTGTGAGGAAATAATGCCAAAATTCTTAGGAGCCCTCTGGAGTTTTTTGGGGGAGGGGGGCATCCACAACACAGCTCATTCCAGTACCAGTTTTGTCTCCATTTCTAGAAGGGGAAAGAGACATGTGGGTTTTACTGCTTGTGAAAGGCCTGCATCATCATCATCATGTTTGAAAGGGTTCTTTGTTTTATCATCATTTGAATTTCTGTTGAGTTGGAAGTTAATTGTTTTATATTATAGACTTGAACTGTCCAAACCTATACAGATATATCCAGAGTCTGGTCCCACTATATTTGATGAAACTTGTTTACAAGCAGAGACTGGAAATTTCATTTTTGGACCACAGCTTCCCGAATCCGTGCTGTCTGAAGATTTTTTTGTTTTTTGTTTTAAACTTTTCCAAGCTCTGCTCCTAGGTAAGTGTACATAGAATTATGTACAACCATTCCAGGCAAAAATAAAAAGAGCTCATCTGTTGTATGTACGAAGATTGCAGCCATAATGAGCCATAGTGATCACCAGCACTTTGGTTTAATGAATGATTCCATGATCAGGTACCACATATATCTGAGTACCTGAAGCCCTCCTACTGCACATCCTTCATTTATTTCAAGCAGACTTGTATTTGATTTCTGGTCAATTGGTTCAAGTGTTGCTCTGTGCCAAAAGAAAATTGTAACCCGGAAACTCTGTCTGCCCATACTGATTGCATCTCACAAATATTCTCAATTCAACAGATGACATAACTAAATGATTGTAGTAGAAAAAAATGTTTTGGAAAATTTCCCAGGAAGTATCAGCATGACATCACACATTATTTTCTTTGCACAGCCATAGAAATCTACCTTTGTTGGCATTGTAAAATAAAAGCATGAAATTCTCATAAAAGAGACAGGATCTTATCTTGCTATTCCAGCAGTATGTGTAATATGGCTAGGAAGAAACAGAGATAATTTTATTAAATCAGTCTTTCAAAATCTGCAATGAATTGTATATTTTTACATTATTGCACTAGACTTACAAAAATACATAATATATTAATATCTCATAATGCTAGGAAATATGTCAATTTTCAAATCTTTCCTTTTCATGGTTAATCTTCAGCACACATCTGTAAGCTCGAGGAGGCTTTCTGAAATGATATTCACAACTTTATTATTGTCCAAGGGAAACAGGCCATCTTGAAAAGATTATACTGTTAATGGAAAAGAGTAAAGGAGAGCGGTTGGAATCCAAGTGACCATGAAATGATGCTTGATAAAAGATACAGAAATGTAAAAAAAAAAAAAAGTCTTAAACATTATAAATAATATCTGTAGTACCGCCACCAATATACCTAGGAGTGAAACATGCTTATGTACAATAATGTAAACTTTACCAAAAGCCCTTTTTTAAAACATTCAATAAAGCAGGAATTAAAGACAATTTTTCCTCTTTTTTTGTTTTTAAATGACAACATAATTTTGGGGGGCTGGAGTTATTGAACACAGGTAAGCCAAAATAAAAATAAAATAAAACACAGTACAATTTTCTTTCACAGTGGTTTGGTTAACTTGGGGCAAAATTCACACACCTCTTACACAAGCACCCACTGAAATGAATGTGAAGTGCACAAGAACTCTGCCATGCTTGAGCTGGAGAATGTCCTGGTGGATTCTGCCCTTGGATGATTAAAAATCTCTGGACAAAATTTCACATTAAATATAAGCTTCCACTTTGTCGGATCCTTTCTGTCCATGTTTCTTTCATATTATTGTGGTTCTTTCATGATTTTAGGAGACTGAGATAACCAATAAAAGACTGAGTCAGCCATAATCCAAAGAAGGAGTAATGCTGAAGTGCCATTGAAATCAGTGAGCTGGATCCAAATTTCCAATGATTGGAATTCCATTCACAAGACACTCCCCACAGGAGGAAGGGATTTTCACTGATTCCTTTTTTCCTCTGCTGCACCCACTGCTCCTGAAAAGCTGCTCTTGAGGGTTGAGAGACCCTCTAGCAGTGTGAGAGGTGTGTTGGGAGAAATTACAGGAAGGAGGAGAAACCAGTAAAAAATCACCTTCCTTCTCCCTCTGGGAAGACTTTCCAATGGGTCTCTATTCCTTCCAAGAACTTAAGGAGCCCTTCCATTTGCAGATTCCACCCACTGGGGTTTAAAGTTGGTCACTTTCAGTTCTCTGCTGAGGAACCCATTTTTTTTTAATATGATGCAGGTACCGCAGCCCCATGCGCAAAACATTCCCTCCAAACTGTCTATACTTAAGGCAAATTCCACAATCTAGAAAATAAACAGCAAATGGCTAGGATGTCACCCTTTAACAACAACAACAACAAAAGAAAACAGACAACAGTTGAGTAGTGGAAAGACAAATTATGACCCAGATCCATATTTACATATAGAAAACAAAAATATTACTGCCTTTGTAATCACAATAAAATACAAGATAAATAACAGAGTTGTGTATTCATTTGGTTCTATAATTTGTTACAATAAAAAGTCATCTGTTAACCAAAACAACTGTTTACTTGTCTGCACATTTAAAGATACGAACTACTGGGTGATCCAGAAGAGAACTTCTGTTTGGTCTCAGTTTTCAGTTAGAAATGTAGAGTTCTCTACCAGTTTTCCTTGACTGTCCCCACCCACCCCCAATCTGAAACAATTGCACGTTTGAGAAGGTCCTGTTGATTTAGAATAAATATGTGTGGTTTTACCAATCAAACAGTCATGCAACAAGCCCTCTGAGGGTTGTAAGATCTTCTTTATGCAAAACAGTGCAACAACACATTTACCACTTCCTTACATTATTTACACCTATGGAACCTCCATAATTTTTCTCACACACCCCCCCAAAAAAAACCTTTGTTTGGAAACAAACTATCATGGAGAAAAATGGTTGAAAGATCACCAACCCACAGCATCATTCTGTGAGAAGAAATCATGGAGAAAGTGAAAACAAGAGGCAGGGCTGGACTGAAATTGTTCTGCCGTGCTTCTGATATCAGAGTGCAGAGGCTGCGACTGAGTGACTACCTTCTCTGGCTGTTGGCATGCCCTTGAAAGCCAGTGATGCTGGAATGTCACAGTTGTGGGGGGAAAGTGGCGTGCCTCCAGCATGCTGCCAGCCGTGACTAGCTACGTAACCAGAAGGACCAGCGCTGTATGCCATATAAGGGGACACCTGTGCTGTGGTGGGATAGGGTGCCATGGTTGGTGCAGAGACAAAGCTTCCGACGGTTGGAAGGCCACTTGGTGCCTGGAAGAGAAGAAGAAGGGGGGGTGACAATAGTTGCACTTTTCAGTCACTTCACTTTTGTTAGCCTGTTGCAACAAAATAATGAAGAGTCAAGACGCACTTTCAAGAACTGATGTATTCTATCATCAGCTTTCAAGGACACCTAACCCACTTTCACAGTGCAGTCCTGGAAGTTCAACATATATCAGAGATGAGTTACAGGGGACAATTTTTCCTACAGCCTCCAACTGTCCCAGTTTGGCAGACACCGTCCCAATTACTCTTCTGTCATCCCACTTTTTCATCTGTTTTTAATTTTTTAAAGCCTGCACTCAACTCAACATGGAGGAGAGAAGAAAAGGGGGCAGAATCTTGCCCTTCCCTGTAAGCTCAACCAAAAGCAAATTGCTGCAGCTTCTCCTGGCTTGTATATTGTTCCTCATTAATAACTTTTGCCATCTTGACCTCTTTCTGCTGTTGTTTTGCCACACATCTCTGGATTTTCATCTGTGAAATTTTGGAAGATGTTTCCCTTCCCAAACGACCCCCCAGGCTGCAGCCCCCCCCCCCCCAGCAAGCCCAAATGCCTCTGTTTTCCTCTGCAGTCGCTCTCAAAATGGTAACAGGAAATGATATTGCATAACTTCTTGTTCCTATTTTGAGAGGACTGCTGAGGAAAATGGAGGTATTGGAGTGTATTATAAGGTTCTGGGGTGTTTGTGGCAGTTGGGTAGGGCTATTTTCACATATTTTCATGAGTTGGGGAGACTGTGTGTGGTCTGGGGGCAAGAGAATCCAAAACTAACACCATTTAAAAAATGTCATGTTGAGTGCCTTAGGAGACTGGTGGTGGTGGGGACTTCATAGGCCACAGAAGTAGGCTGTAGGAGCTGCATTTTGCGCACCTCTGATGTATATGATGGCAGGTCGGATGTAGACAGTGAGGTAACAGCAATCCAGAAATATTAATCGTGAGGAATAACTACACAAACACAAGCAACCTAGCATTAGAGAGAGTACTAAAAATTTCATATCTGACTATACCTGTTGGAGCCTTGAACATGCTTCATTAACATAGTTGAAGGCTGGTACTTCAGCTTTCTAGCACAAGAGATGAGCAGGCAAAATCTGACACATTAAAGGGTCCAGTGACTCTTGGATACTCTGGTTTGGCTCCAGAGTTTTTATTCTGATATCAGAAATGTTCTCCAAGTAGTATTCCATTCAGAACACTCTTGCTGACACAATGTTTTGGCAGGAGGGTTTTTGTTGCCCCCCTCTTTCTGCAGCCCCCAGTGCTCTCCCACTACTCCAGAGGGCCCCCACAACCAGAGCTTTGAAAAGTTGGTTTTAAAAGACTGCAACTCCCCAAATGCCCCAACCAACTTACAGTGACCATGCTGGCTGGGGGATTCTGCAAGATAAGTCACCAAAATGTCATATTTCAAGTTCCGCATGTAGGCCTCCAGGGTACATTTTTTGAGTTGGGGAGGGGGGAACCATGATGGGAGTTTCCTGGATCTGACCCACTACAGGAAAAGGGATCCCACCTAAACATTAGGAAGAACCTCCTGATGGTAAGAGCTGTTTGACAGTGGAATGCACTGCCTTGGAGAGTGGTGGAGTCTCCTACTTTGGAGGTTTTTAAACAGAGGCTGAATGGCCATCTATTGGGAGTGCTTTGATTGGATGTTCCTGCAGAGCAGGTGGTTGGACTAAATGGCTCATGTGGTCTCTTCCAACGCTAGGATTCTATGATTCTATGATAGTAATAAATTGCAAAAAGCAGTAATGGCATTATTAAGGTTACCATATTCCATTTTCTCTTTCTTTCACCTGGTAACTAGAGCAAAGTTCTTCATCTAAAAACAAAATTCTAAATGATGGTGCCTACTGGTTGACTTTAGTGGTTGAGAGTTGGACTATGGAGATTGAGGTGGTCCAGGGGAACAGAAGGTATGGGGGAAACAGAGTGAAAGAAAGGAAGGCAGGATAGATGTCTGAAAGCTATCCCACCTTTAATTCACTCTGTTCCCCGAAATGGATTGGTGAGCATACCAGCCATGCCACAGAACCTTACCTTGCTCCTTTGCAATGCCAGGTTGGTATAAAACAAGACCCGCATTATCTATGATCTCCTTTTGGAAGAGGATGCTGACCTGGCTTGCTTTACTGATACTTGGCTGGGAGAGGATAGTGCCATAACTTGGGTGCAGGCCCTCCCAGCCGGGTACTCTGTCAGTGAGCAGGTAAGGGGAAGTGGGCGAGGGGGCGGAGTGGCTCTGGTTCATAAAAATAACCTTATGTTGACCAGGATACCTGTCCAGAAAACAGTCTACTTCAAGTGTATGTACCTGAGACTGAAGACCAGGGAGAGTGTAGGGATTCTGTTAGTATACCTTCTACCCCATTGTCTAACAGACTCCCTAACAGAGCTGACACAACTTGTCTCAGATTTGGTGTTGGAGTCGCTCAGACTGTTAGTTCTGGGCGACTTCAACATCCCATTTGAGACCAGCTTGTCAAATCTATCAGGTGAGGCTCAGGAGTTCATGGAGTCCATGACAAACATGGGCCTATCTCAATTGGTCAACGGACCCACTCATTGTGCGGGTCATACCCTCGATGCGGTCTTTAGTACAGAACAGGAATATCCATGGGCAGAGGTGACTAAAACCACCACATTGTCATGGATGGATCACTTCCTGATCAAGGCTGAACCCAGAGCCACTGTCCATCCTGTCAGGAGTGGAGGACCTATTAGAATGGTCTGACCTTGAAGGCTAATGGAATCAATTGGATTCCAGAAAGCCTTAGAGGGTATATTGGTTGGTAACGCCGGTGATTCTGTCGAAGCCTTGGTCAATACTTGGAACACCGACCTTACAAAGGCTATTGACATGATCACTCCCAAGCGTCCTCTCCAACCCGCTTCAAATCACCATCCATGGTATACTGAAGAACTTAGGAAGTTGAAGCGGGTTGGACAATGACTAGAGTGTGTCTGGAGAAAAACTTGGCTCTTGTCTGACAAGACTCGTCATAGGAAATTTCTTCATTCCTATAGAAAACTATTATCTAGATCCATTTCAAACTGGCTTTAGGACGGGATTTGGAGTTGAGACGGCCATGGTTGCTTTAGCTGACAACCTCCGCCTGAACATTGACAGAGGTAATGGGACCCTGTTGGTGTTACTGGATCTCTCAGCAGCTTTTGATACAATAGATCACCACATCATCTTGGATTGCCTGAGAAGGTTAGGAATTGGAGGCACTGTGTTGCAGTGGTTCCGCTCCTTCCTCTCAGGTAGATTCCAGAGGGTGATGTTCGGGGACAGTTGCTCTGCAAGGAAAGAACTTAATTGTGGTATCCCACAAGGCAACATCCTGTCCCTGATGCTATTTAACATATATATGAAGCCGCTGGAAGAGATCACTGGAGGCATGGGGTGGGATGTCATCAGTATGCTGATGACACCCAGACATATTTCTCCATGTCTCGGTCTTCAGCTCTGACTTCAGATGGTGTCTCTTCTCTCAATGATTGTCTTAGGGCAGCAAGGGACTGGATGAGGAAAAACAAATTGAAGCTGAATCCAGAAAAAACGGAGGTTCTCATGATAGCAGCCCCGAACCCAGGTACTAGGATACAACCTCCAGTCCTGGATGGAGTCACACTCTCCGCCAAGGACTGTGTTTGCAGTTTGGGGGTACTCCTGGACCTGTCACTCCAGAAGACATCAGGTAAATGCGATGGTCAGGAGTGCCTGTTATCAGCTTCGGCTGATCCACCAGTTGCACCCTTTCCTGGAAGTCGGGGAATGCTCTGGTAACCTCCCATCTGGATTTCTGTAATGCACTCTACATGGGGCTTCCCTCGTGCTTGGTCTGGAAACTTCAAATAGTACAGAATATGGCAGCCAGATTGGTCTCGGGTACATCTAGAAGAGACCATATAACACCAATCTTAAGATCACTTCACTGGCTGCCCATTAGTTTCTGGGCCCAGTACAAGGTGTTGGTTATCACCTTTAGAACCCTAAATGGCTTGGGTCCAACCTATCTTCGGGACCGCCTCCTTCCATATAATCCTCCCCGTGCGCTTAGGTCCCTCTGGGAGGAATCTGTTGCAACCTTTAAAAACTAGGTTCTCGTCAACCTCCCAGAGGACTGTTTCGGCTATTGCTCCCAGATTATGGAATGGCCTGCTGAATGAGATCTGTCACATTACCACCTTAAATAGCTTTTAAAAAGCTCTTAAGATGGATCTCTTCCAACAGGCCTTTCCTGAATAGATACCCGGCCATCTTAATTAGTCCGATCTCATCCAGCTTTTTATTGTGTTGTTATGAGTATTTTGAGTATTTATTGTGTTTTAAATGTCTAATTATGTAATTGTATTTTAAGGGGTGGGTAGGATGGAGGGGTTGTATGTAGATTTTAATGTTGTAAGCTGGCCCGAGTGCATTTTGTAGAGGGGCGGGATATAAATATTATTATTATTATTATTATTATTATTATCATCATCATCATCAGACCCTTGGAAAAAAACCCTAAAGGAGCTCACCAGAACAACATCACTGTACCAGGAACGGGTCCCGGTATCACATCTGTCATCATCCTGGTGTGCTTGTTCCGTCCGTTCTCCATGCTGATGCAATGAAAAAGGTATCACTTTTCATTAGCAGGAGTTTCCATTAATGAAAAGTGGTGCCTTTTTCATTGTGTCAGCACGGAGGGAAGATGGAGCAAGCACATGAGGAGGAGGATGTTGTGTGATACCAGGACCCGTTCCCTGTACAGTGACATCATTCTTGCGAGCTCCTTTGGGTTTTTTCAAGTGTCTGATAACATGACTCTGGAGATCAGGGCTCAAATCCCTGCTCAGGTGTGGAAACCCACTGGATAGTCTTGAACAAGTCACATTCTCCCAACCTCAGAGGAAAGCAAAGTCAAGAAAAACTCGTCTGAATTAATCTTGCCAGGAAAACTCCATGTTAGGTTTGCCTTAAGATCACCATAAGTTGGAATCAACTTGAAAGCATGCAGCAACAACAACTGTTTGATTGGACTTGTGGTGGGTTCTCATGTTTCTGAACTGGATATGCAGTCTTGCTGTTGCTTCATTGCTGGGTTGGTTTGTTCCTGATTATTCCAGAGGGTGGCTTTAATGATGTCTTGTAGATTTTATGTCTGTTTTGTTTTGATTTTAAGCTTGTACACCACTGAGGGTGCTGCATGTTGTAGAGCATGTGGTTAATAGCCATAAATTTAAAGATTAAAATATGTTTAAATGCATCACAGAGTGGTTGTGATGATAGAGAGAGGCTAAGAGTCATGTCTGCCACCTTGAACTCATTGGAGAAAAAGGCAGGACACAAATGTATCTAATAAACAAAATTAAATATATTCTTAGCACTATGGAAAAATTCTTAGCACTGTGGCAAAATAGAGTTGTTGGGTTTCATTAAAGTTCACCAGATGAGGCAGGAAAGCGATTTCCTTAGAGAAAGAGAGAAAAAGTGGAAGATTATGTTGGTTGTTGTAAAAGGTGAACTGAAGCAAATAGATTGGATTAGCAGTAGTGATAATTGAATTTTACTGTAATTGGGCTTCTTTTCCTGAGATGTAATTGGACAGTGGGGTTCTATAAAGAGTTGCCTAGGGTGGGCAAGTTCACTAGGAGTTGTAGGGTTTTAAGACACTAAGGACATTGTCAGAGCAGTGTGTAAAAACGCTGTAATTCCGTGAGTAAAGAAAGTGGAAACATTGTGGCATTATTACACTTATGATCGCACGTTGCTATAATCACATGAAAGAAGCGCATGGAATTATCACACAACAGCCACTAGCATCTTAAGAATGGGAGTTTACTAACTTGATTTAGCATGGGCGAGACTTCGGTGGTTCTCACGAGAAGATGGGAGCATGCTTAAAACTCCAAAAACACCTTAACTAACAAAGTAAATAAATACCTAAGCACCAAAACAAACCTAAGAACTTGCCAGCAAAATGGGGCAGTTCATAAAAAGAGTGTCCTGTGCTTCATTTTCATATTCTTACCCAGAAGTTTTCTCACTGAGGACCACCCATTCACACTGTAATCTTGCAATTACAATGGGACATGGTTTTGCACACCCTCAATACCACCACCACCACCAAAAAGAAAAAGGAAAAAAAGCAGTATTGACGATTTATTGACAGCTTGTCCCATCAATTAGAAGCAACACCTTGTTTGCAACTGGGGTACGGAGTAACCATGTGAAGGTGATGATGTCATGCAATAGCTACGCCTGTTTGTGCTAACAAGATGTCATAATCCCACGATTTTTGCCATGCCTGATACAGTCCTAAGAAGCTGAGGCTCCAGGGAGGTGAGAGGAATGGAAGAAGTCTTGGCCTATTCTACTTTGATCATTTACTTCACTCTCTGAGAATGACAAGAGCTGTTACTGTTGCTAACATAAAATGCAGTTACATATCCAGTGTGGAAGAAGTCAGTCCCAACACATTTAGGTCTAATAGCGTTAATAACATCAGCAAAATTTACCTCTATGTATTTAAAGGTAACAGATTAAAATTTGTCAGATTTTAGCAGTGTGCTGGCAATAGCTTCAACTGATTTCTCCTTCCAATAACATGAGGTGTTATAAACAGGACTTGTGAAAACACCATAAGCCTATTTTTAAGCCCTGTGTGTACTCACCACAACAACCCTCTCTCTCCCCAGCTCTGTCATAATCAACATGTGGAGGGTGACAGTCTGAAGCACAGAATCTTTGCTATCTGTAAACACTCTTGTGAGTGGGAGTGCTGAAAAATCAAGGTTCCTGCTCATTTCTACATGTAGTAGCTAACAGCTTCCATGTTAGTGTGGTGACAGATCTATTCTGGAGTTCAGTCTGAATGTTAAAACAACTATTTAAAGTGTTGAACCCTACCCCACAGAAACACCAGCACCTTGGCTAGTTCCTTTAAAGTCCAGACTAAAACCCAGAGGGGACACATACACCCCGAATTGACACAGAGGCCACCAGTTGCTTCTTCAGACCCATTAGTTTTGAAGCTTAGAGGGCAATAGTCATGATGACAGAGGGGATTGGGCTGGCATACTTCCTCTCCTCAGATGTTGAGTACCCACACAAATTTTTTACCATCTGAGTAGGGAACTGCACACAGCATTTCTATGAAATTTGTGTACTGGAGTTTATGGTAGATTTTCCCCTCCTTTTAGCATAAAACGTAACCCACATATTTGAAGAGTGGTACTTTGTGTGTGGGGGGGATAAAAATGCTAAAAGGTACAAACAAACACAAAGAGCAGAACACATGAGGAGGGACAAAAATGATCCTGTTTTGAATGTATTCCAATGAGGGCAGGAGACATTTTGCTGTGGTTTAAAAAACAGGCCTGCTTTATTTAAATAAAATGTCATTCACAGTGAATTCCAGCTGAGCCTCTCCCTTCTTTATACAAACAGACACCTGGACCACCAGCTTATACAAACACTCACAGAATAGCAACAACTCTGGGCCCAATCCTGCTGTCATTCTGTCAAAGGAAACTACCAGGAGACAATAATGTTCTCAATGCCAATATTGTAAATGTGTTATATTTCAATTTAGCTTCATGCTGTTGTGTCCAGGGTTAGTCCTGCTTAAAGCAGAGTTACAGAAATGAGGGTCTGAAGTTTCTAACCAGAGGTGGCATCCTCAAGTAGAGTAAGAACATTATCAGACTAGTGTCTAAAAACACTGTAATTCTGCAAATGAAGATAGCAGGAACATTGTGGCATTATAAACTTATTATCGCATATATCTGTAATTATGTGAAAGAAACGGCATGGAATTATTGCATGAAGACCACTAGTGCTTCAAGAATGGGAGTTTACTTCCACAATTCGGCATAGGCAAGATTTCAGTGGTTCTTACGAAAAGATGTAAGTGCACTTAAAACTCCCCAAACCCCTTAATTAAGAAAATAAATGAACACACAAGCACTGAAACAAACCTAAAAATGTGCAAACTAAAGGGGATATTTCATAAAAAGAGCATCTTTTTTTAATTTTATTATTATTTTTTTAACCATTGTATGTTTTAATTTTTATCTTTTTAATTTATCTATTTTAAATTGTTGTATGTTTTTAATCTTCTATAATTTAATATTATTTTAAGGGGTGGGTGGGTTAGGGTACTGGGACTATGGAATTTTTATATTGTAAGCCGCCCCGATTGCATTGCAGAGGGGCGGGATAGAAATAAAATTTTATTATTATTATTATTATTATTATTATTATTGTTTTCGCATTCTCACTCAGAGGTTTTCTTGCTAAGGACCGCCCATTCACACTGTAATCTTGCCATTACAATAGGATGTGGTTTTGCACTCAGTCAACAGTGCAAAAAGAGTGCTATTGATGATCGATTCTTGTCCCTTGAATGAGAAAGAACATATTTTTTGTGGCTGGAACATGGGGTAATAATGTGAGGATGACAATGTCGTGCAATAGTGGGGCCCATTCACACTATCCTGACATTGTAAGCCCACAATTTTTGCTGCATCTGATAATGTCCTTTGAGTCAGAAAGCTAGCCAAAGTTTGGAAAAGTTAACTTTTGGACTACAGCTCCCAGGATCCAGTGGTCATGCTTCTCAGGGGATTCTGAGAGTTGTTGGACATTAGCAGACCACCCTCCATTTATGTTATTTTGCTGGCATATCTTGTGGCATTTTTATGCCGGCAAAAGACCCCCCCCAGCACCAGACCTTACCTTACTCACATTAAAGAGGCAGCTCAGGCACCAACAGAGATTGAATGGAGCTCCATTCACTTCCTGGTTTCAGATCTCACCAATTCTTGCGAAAAGACATGAGTGCAGCAAATTCAAAGATTGAAGTAAAATAAAGAGACAAAACACACACAAGCACAGGAACACACTATAAAAGTCCCAAGTAAGCCAGGGAGGCAAAAAAAAAAAAAAAAAAAAAAAAAAAAAGAGAGAGAGAGAGAGAGAGAGAGAGAGAGAGAGAGAGAGAGCTTTCCCTACCTGGCTCTCCTGATCTAACTTAGAAGTGTTCTGACAATTGACTATTAATTGAGCACAATGGTGCGGAATAGGAGATCAATTGACGGCTTGGCCTGTCAATAAAAAGGTACACCTTATTGCACATTTCTAGGATGGAGGACCATCGCCTCCCAAAAACAGTACTCTACGGTGAACTCGCCACGGGACAGCGTAAGAGGGGTGCTCCAAAAAAGCGATACAAGGACTCTCTGAAACAACATCTCAGGCTCGGCCAAATTGATCACCAACAATGGTCCACCCTGGCCTCACATCGGGAGGCATGGAGAACACACTATCCACAATGCTGCAGCCTTATTTGAGAACTCACGCCGAACAAGTCTTCAAGAGAAACGACAACGCAGAAAGAATCACAACCCAAAAACATCACCCAAGGAGACCTTCTGCTGTGCTTTCTGCAACCGGACTTGTTTATCTCGGATTAGCCTTTTTTAGTCATCAGCGCGCTTGCAGAAAGCATGGGATGAGTCCTTCCTGAATCTTCGTTTGCGAAGAAAAGCCAGAGAGAGAGAGAGAGAGATTGCAAAAAGACGTCATTTGATATGTGTGTCCTTTTACAATAATTAGGAGTCATTATGACACCATATTTGTCGCATCTGATAAACTCTGTAGTCCAAAAGGTAACTTTTCTAAGCTCTGGCTCCAATTAGTAGAAAGAAGGATGATTGTCATCAGTTCCCTTGGTCTGTTCCCTTTGCCATCCCTAGAGCTAGTCCCCCCAACCCCCATTCTGGAAGTTGTCCAAATCCCTATAGCAGATTTTCGAAGAACAGAAGGGAACTGCAGGCGGGGTGTGTGGAATGGCAAAGATCACGTTCCCTTCATCATCAGCCAGTGGAGAAGCTCTGGACTGAAAGTGTCCTGATGGTGGGATGGTCCCTGTGAAAAGGTTTTGGACGATTTAACCCAATGAGGCTGAATTATGACTGGCTGAAGTCCCATTGATTTCAGTGGGTAAACTCTAACAGGACTGAGGACTTTATCAGATGCAGCAAATATGGCATCATAAGGATGCCTAATTATTGCGAAAGGGTGTGCATACTAGATGACAACATCTTTTGTGATCATATATTGTTAAAAAAAATCCTGTTTTATTGACAGGCCAAGCCATCAATAGATGTGGTGCTTTGTTGCTGGCATTATTGGCGTTTGAATCTTCGCGCCATTGTACTCATGTGAACACTGCATCAATGACAGAACACTTCTGGGTGAGATCGCGACAGCCAAGTATGGGGTGCTCTTTTTATGACCACCACCACCCTGTGTACTTGGGACTTTTTAAGTGTGTTTTTGTGCTTTGCTGTACTTTGTGTAGGTGTGTGTTTGCTTTTATTTTTAATTTTCCTGTGCTAGCATCTTCTTGCGAGAATTGCTGAGATCAGGAACCCAGAAGTAAATGGAGCTCCATTTGTGCTTTGTTACTGCTGGAGAAACCTCTTTTATGCTGCTCAAGGTAAGTCTGGTAGGGGGGTTCTTTTGCTGGCATAAAAACAACACAATTTATGCCAGCAAAAGAACATAAATGTGGAGTGGTGTAATAATGTATCACAGGTGGTCTGATAAAGTCCTGTGTCTGGATCTATGTCTATTGGTGGGCATCCTGTTAGTGAGTTACAATGCCATTAAGTCCAACTTACACCATTATAACTTGCTGTTTTGGTCATTGCAGAGACTGGCATTCTGTATCGACCACACAATGACCAGACTCACACCCAAACCTGGTTTGTTTGTTGTTGTTTTTTTGTATACCCCCCCCCAATACAGCCATTTCCTGGCTGGTGGAGAGCAGGGAGAAGCAGCTGAGAAGCATCTGGCTATCTACCTGTAGTTGGACACACAGCAGCAGCATCTTCCAGAACCTCCCAGGGCTCTTTCATAGGTCCCAAAATATGATGTCATTGCTTTGCATCCAGTTAGAGGTACATAGCTGGACACTTCTCTATTACTCCCCTGCCCCTGCTGTCCACCAGCCAGGAAATGCTGTGTTTGAAGTCTGTAGCCAAGAAAAGGGGGGGGGCTAGATGGGAGATGTATCATAGTTACACAGTGCAATATGTCTTCTGATCTAAGATACCGGCTCTCATTTTTAAAAAAGAAACAGGCAATCTACAGATGCAGGTCATTCAACACTGCTCTTTTGCCAATCCCTTATTATTTAGTATGTAAATATTAGCTTTGACACATTTATATTCTCTCCTCTCTTCCAGGATGGCTTATTCAGGGTTATCTCGTTTTCTCCTCAGAGGGTGTCTGTTGACACAATTAACCTCTCTTATCCCATTAGGCAGGCATTCACTTAGACACTGATTTTCTTCAGATGCTCTTAGATCCCCAGACAATGTAGGCACCACACAGGAATATGCAGGGCACTGTTTGGAACAGGCAGAGGTGGAGGTTTTCTTACAGCAAGGACACACAACCACTATGATTTCTCCTGACAAAATGGGCATGCTTTGAATGAAATACAATGATATAAAGTTGCACACATTGTAGCAAGGCCATACCTATTCCTACACAGTGGTTGTTCAGTGGACATTAGCCCTGTTACAAACCCAATGTCTATAGTCAATAGTGCATGGAGCCCAAATGCATCTTAACCAGACTGGTGATATGCTAAGGGTTTTTGTTAGACACACACAGTACAACACAGATTTCTTTAAAGCTTGGAGAAGTTACTTGTTTGGACTTGAATTTGCTTGGACTTAATTTTTGTAAGCCGCCCCAATTGTTTAACAGAGGGGTGGGGTATAAATAAATATTATCATTATTATTATTATTATTATTATTATTATCAAACTCCAAGAATTAGCCAGCTAGCCATGGTATGCTGAGAGTTCAAGTCCAAACAAGGTTCAGTGTTTTTGTCCTAGAATTCTCATCTGCTCTGTGCAGCATAGCCAAAGGACAGGAAGTAGGGGAGTTGCAGTTCCAAAATATCTAGAGCAGTAGTACTTAAACTGTGGTTGTCAGATCCCTAGGGGGCCACAATGTCCTCATAGGGAGTCCACGAAGGCTTGAAGGCTGCTCAGCCTACTTCCTCCCCACAGTGGAGTGTCCACATGGCAGGAGCCAAGGCAAAGGCAGGCTGGCTGGCTGGGTCTGCACATTGTTGTTCAATTCACTCCAACCACCTAGTGGCAGGAAGAAGCAGGATAAAAGTCTTCCCTATCCCTCTGGCAACTTTGAGGGAAGGTTTAATGGACGGTGTAATTGTTAATGGTTTATGATTATCATCATTATCATCATTATCAGGGTTTAAAATCCTATGTCTTGGAGGTCAGCAGCAACAAAAGATATTTAAAGGAGTTCCCTGGTAAAGAAAAGGTTAAGAACCACTGCTCTAGAGGGCCACTATGGCGCATCCCTACTCCAACCAGTACACTGAAGCCTTCAACCCAGGGGGAGTATCTTTTAACACACATGAAGGCTTGACACACATGAAACCAATAGGCCCCATTCCACACACTTTTAAAAAATGGCCTTGCATGTCATTTGCTACATGGCAAACATTGATGCTTTCAGCAACACACATATCCAGAGGTGTAGCTATCGGGGAAGGCAAAATGAGAGCATTGATCCCCAAATAAGAATTCTGCCCCCCCCCCATGAAATTTTCCTTCAGACCTCAGAGTTCTAGAATTGCAGAGAGTGAGGCACTGAAAATAATACACATCTAGAACTTTGCTGTGTTCACATTGCCTTAGTTACATTGCCTGCCCCTTTTCTTTGGATGCCTGAATTCCATTTCTAAAAGTTCCACTGAAGTTTTAAGTTACTGCAATGCTAGAAATGTGTGATTGAAGGAAGAGTTCACAGGAGGCAGAATTCTTATTTGGGCAGAATTGGACACCAATTCTGTCCCATCTTACTTTGCCCCATTTAAATAATAACAGATCCCTCCATGACCATAACTGTACTACCATCTGATGCATGAAATATTTATGGATGTTACCCTAGCATGTATCTCTTGTGACTTTTGTTAACTAAGGATATAAAATGGAAGAAACAATTTACTTTTAAAAAGTATATGTATAAATGCCTGATATAGGTCATCCTGGTTAGAAATATTTTAAAAACCAATTCACAATCTGATTCAAGTCTCACTTATGAAAATAGCCATGCATGCACTACAATCCTTTGTGTGCTTAGTTTGGCTAAATCCAATTGTGATTCTCAACTAGAGTGGATTCATTTAGAGATGTAACATTTCTGAAAGTTTTTCCTATTTCCCGTCCCCGCACCTCTGAAAACATCATCATCAACAAGACATTTTGGAAAAGTAATATTAGCACCTTTTACATGCTGCAAGTCACTTTCTTACTTTATTTCTTTACTTTCTTACACAAAATTTAATATGTATAATTTTGATTGGCATAAAATTGCCATGTTTGATACATAAAATGTACAATTTATTCAGACAATAAGTACAAATGAAAGCTCCTTTTAAAATGTTTATTGTTCTTAAAAAACAAGATGCAAGGGTTCTGAACTGTTAGGAACCACTTTTGGTTTTGCCAGTTTATTAAGGAGTAGGCAAAAAATAAATAAAAAGAAACGATCAACACTAGTAAAACAGTACAATTATTGTGTCCCCTCTAAATCTCTGTAGTGTCAAGCATTCATAAAGTACTCAATTCCATTGGGGCGGGGGGGGGGGGGGAGGGAATGAGAAAAGGAAACCAAAACATGACATTGCAATATACATTATCTTACATAAAAGGCTTTCTGTTATGCGAGTTTTCTAAAAAAAAATTGGGGGCAGTAAATGAACACTTTGTATTAAACCATTTTATTCATCATCCTAAAAGAATATATTTTATATTCCATTTTTTCCAATTTTTCCAGGATAAAAAAGGTTTGGAAAAATGGGGGTGGGGTGGGACTGGGGAAAATCTGTCCCCCCACCCAGCCCTTCACATCTCCAGGCCCATTAAATCAATATAATTTACACTAATTTATGCAAATTCAGCATTTGATTCAGTGTGACTACTCTTTCTGTAGTAACAATTGCTTTAGAAGCAAATTCCACTGGTTTAACAGGCTTTACTGGCATGTAAGTATAGACAGAATTGCAATCACACACTATGGAGGAATTGCATGTAATTCAGAGTACATGAGTTAACAAATGAGAATTGTGTCCCATTTGTTAATCTGGCACTTCTTACAAGAACTACATTCACTTAAGTATGAAATGGAGGGGATTAAATTCCACAGCCCTGTATATATTGGGCCAATAATTCATCCAGTGTATTTCAGGTGAAGGAAATGAATACCAAAATGCAAAATCAGGAGTTGGGAGAACCCTGTGGTGTTTATGGGTTTGCAAGGTACTTAGAAGCCTTTTCTTAAGTGCTGGGTTTTGAGAAACATTTTTTAAAGTTCTGTAAATATTACTACCATAATTGAAGTCATTGTTTATGAAAGGAAATTTAATTATTTTAGGAGTGCTTGAAGCTGAATGTAAACTATGTTCTTTTCTCTTTTTTTGTCGATATCTAAGAGGCAAAAGCCACAGGGGAGACATTTTGAATTGTTTCAATGGCTCAGAATTAATGTGTTTCAAGAGTCAAAGGGGAACTGGGACCTCAGAAGAGCTAAGCCTAACCCCCATGTCTTTTCCACAGTGTGTATGTTTAGCAAAATGCATTTTTTTTCACTTCTGTTGCAGCTGACACAAGATTTACAGGGCAAAAGGCCTGCCTTGGAAGTTACCCTCCAGTTACACCAATTTAATCAAAGTGAGGTGAGATGTGGAAATCAAACTGGCAGTAAAATTAAAATGGGTTAAGTTCTCCACTCATAAGTGCTGTATTGGAGATGGTGGAGGAATTACTACATACAGAAGTACAGTTGTCCCTCTGTATCCACGGATTTCGTATCCACGGATTTAAATATTCATGGCTTGAAAATATTCTTTAAAAAATAATAATCCAAAAAGCAAACCTTGATTTTGCCATTTTATATAAGGGGCACCATTTTGCTATGCCATTGCATATAATAGGACTTAAGTATTCACGGATTTTGGTATCCACGGGGGCGGGGGGGGGGTCCTCGAGCCAAACCCCAGAGAATATGAAGGGACAACTGTACCCACTGGAGTTTAGTTCCAAGACCTCCCATGGATACCAAAATCCATGAATGTTCCAGTCCCATTATACACAAGGACATAGTAAAATGGTGTCCCTTGTCTAAAACGGCAAAATCAAGGTTTGCTTTTGAGCGGGATGAAGGAATATTTTCAAAGCATGGATGGTGGAATCCGTGGATATGGAGGGCCAACTATACATAACCCAAGGGGCTTACTGCCTAAAATAGATCTAGGGAAAACAATAGTTGGACTGAGGAACTGGAGGCAGAGTGAAGAAAGAATATGGAAATATGTCAACTGTAGTTCAGATCATTTTCAGGTGCATATATTGTGATTTGCCTCAACGCAAAAGGGAAGCCACACCACCACATACGCCAACTCCCCAGGTACTGTGCATGTGATGTCAAACCTCCACCCGACATTCTGTCAATAGTGCAAATATCTAGAAGGGCCTCTGTGCATACTGCCAGCAGAGCTGCCTTATCCATTAGGCACTTTAAGCACAGGATCTATGAAAATTTTCAGGCCTATGAAAACAGCATTAACAATTTTTTTACAGGAATTTAGGAAGGAAAACAAAATTTCAAAATAAAGATATTTTATACTTTCATTCACACACAAAAAGAGTACCTAGCACCTACAAAAACCTGGCCTTGACTGCCAGAGGCAGAAAGTTACTTTTGAAAGTATTTTCCCCATTGTTTATTATAGGGTTTAGGAAGTAATTTATTTGTGTTGCTTATTACAATGTGAAAGAAGTACTCATTGTGTTATTTGTTATTTTTATGTCTGTTTGTTTTTAATTCTTTTTGTGAAGTGAGGGAATTTAGGATTGATAAAAGAAGTGCATAATACTTGGGGCGGGAGGGGGGCTGTCAAAATGCCTAAAAAATGTTCTTTCAGTAGTATGTAAAGAATATTATTTGTTATATCCATAGAGTCCTGCCATTCCTGTTCACACTACTTTATGAATACAACTTCACTGTGTTCCTACTACAAATTAATTTTAAAAAAAGAAGTAACACATTGCTGGTGCCTAAAATTACTTGTAGTTTGTTACTTCCAAGAGCTGCTTACAGCCAATACGCTATAGGTTTTCACATGAGCCAGAAAGCCATATTATTGAATTTCTGGCCTCTGTAGAGATGTACCCATATATGCCTGTATGCACATAGCTCTCTTCCCTTTTAGATATTCTCACCATACATTCAAACACCATAGGGATTCTTTGTCATTTGATGCAGCATGATGCAGCTTTCCCCATACTGAGGTAAATCATTATTTGTCTATATGGGACTGATGCTAAAATCTATCTATCTATCTATCTATCTATCTATCTATCTATCTAATTCTCTTGAGTATGTTGCCTTTCCCAGTGTGCTGACTGGCTGCTCAGGAAACACACCCAGCCAATCACCACTCACATGCAAATTCCCTTTCCACATCACAATCCACTCAATCTGCATCACCGCCACACAAGGGCCTCTCCCTCCTCTCCCTCCCTCAGCCACTCATCAGTCACAGTCTGCGATGGGATCCAGGCAGTCAACTGATGGTGATGGCAAGATGTCACTGCTGCCATTGGGCCGGAGCCAGGCAGTCAACTGGTGATGGCTGCAGCAGGGTAACAGAGCAAGTCACCCTCAGCAATTCCAGGAAACTGTGGAACACTGAGAAGGGGGAGGAAGAATTTAAATCCCCAGCCTACCTTACTGGGTTGTTGTGAGGTCTACTGGGAGTTTTTAAATGGCATATTATACACCGGGTCCAGCTAGTACGTATAATTTAAACAGCATATTTTCCCCACCATAAACCTCTAGCTCCATTCCTGTCCCTTGAGTCCACACTACACAACTGAGCTTGTTACAAAGCAAAGTCATCATGGTTCTTTGTCTTAGTACATTGGGGAAAGTTTCTTCAGCAGGTAAATAGTACGCAGTGCCTCCATATATGACACAGCTGGAAAATGGTTTGATTCTAGAATGCAAATCTTAGGAGAAGCTTTCCTCCATTGCTGAACATGTCATGTGCACTGTTGACTTTTCACTTAGTGATGCGAGATACAAAGAAAGCTGCCTTATACCAGATCAAACTATTTGCTTCCACTGATGGGTTGCTCTACTTGAACTGGCAGCAGCTCTTTACAATCTCAGGCACAGGCCTTTCCCATTACCCATTATGAGCTGGAGATAGGACCGAAATTCTATCCCATACACTCTACTACTGAGCATGAGCATATCTGTCTTCATATCAACAAGGCAAGCCCAGGAAAACATATTTCAGTATTTAATACTTTTTGTAGTAAGTTACAGACAATACTTCAGCACTTTGTATGATTGTGAGTTGCATGTAGGTCTTGGCAAAAGGTAAAGACAATAACCTGGAAGATATATTTCTTGACAATAGACAATATTCTGGAAACTTCTGCTCTAAAAAATACATAGCACAGCCATGTGATACCATAGGCACTTATAATATGCAGGCAACAAGGAAGACAGAAAATCAATCTGACATAAATGGAGAAGAAAATTCAAGCCATGATTATGTTTCTGGAAAATCCCAATAACGTACTCATTTTATTTTACTCAGAGGACTCTATTACCTGCACGGGTTTGGTGTTCTTCAACATAGTTTCTTCTTCAGGACAGAAGATTGTACTGGTCTTGTAATCTTTATATGTAAATCAAGCTACCATTTCATTTGTTAGTGCAGCCATTTGTTAATGTCAAGACATTAAGCTGGGAGTCCCCAGGTTTAAAGTTCACCTGGGTCATAAGCTTGCCTATTGGCCCTAAACAGGCCACCCCAATCCCTACTGGTGACAAATAAAATGCCTAATTTAAAGGATGGTTGCACAAAATACACACATTTGATTAATTATTTTTGATTATGCTTCTGTTATCTTCCATTTTGTGTCTGAGACGGGCAAATTCTAAAGGCCACCCACAGGACATTTTCCCTCTCTTCCATGTCTCTGTGGCCCACATCTCCCACACTAACATCCCCAAATAAACGTGAACCCCAGAAAAGGAAAATCAGAAGTATCTAAGGAGTAAGATTTTCTTTCTAAACACAATTCTCCTCAGAGCTTTTTTTTTTTTTTTTTTGGTCAAAAATTTGTCTTTTTTTTTAAGAAACAGGAAGTTACCATCCCAGGCTGGGTTGCATTTAGAGAAGCTTCCAAGGGTTAGTTTGCCATTTGGGGGACAGATTGAGAAGTCAGAGGAAGTCTGTGGGACCCTCATGGCCACATGTGGTTCATTGCTCATATTTTACGTTTGTACTCTGCCCTAGCTTGGCTATTATGGGTCAGGCTTGGGAAAAATCTGCAAGATTCCATTTCTCTTATACTCTAATTATTTTACCCGTAAATTCTTTTGTGAATGTGAATGTGAATAAATTTGAATGTGAATAAATTTGTGAATAGTGATAGGTTCACTAAAAAACGAACTGAAACAAACTTATTTCTACCAGCCAAGCTCAATAGGTGCATACCTGCTGTTTTAAAGATGAAGACCCGCTCAGAGAAAAAGAAAAGTAGCAATGCCAATTCAGTGTTGTTCTGTTGAAATACATGGGGACTGAACACTCACACTTTTTTGGACCTGCTAGTTTCAATTTTTTCCGCATTTTCTTTAAAAAAAAAACCTCAAATTCTTTCCATTCCAAATATAAAGAAAGGTGTGAATTCTGATATTAAAAATGAATGGAAATGCAGCCTTCACATGTCCCTACATGAAATCCAGAAAGCTCCTTCTCATAGAATCATAGAGTTGGAAGAGACCTCAAGGGCCATCCAATCCAACCCCCTGCCATACAGGAATACACAATCAAATCATTTCCAACAGATGGCAATCCAGCCTCTGTTTAAAAACCTCCAAAGAAGGAGACTCCACCACATTCCAAGGCAGTGTATTCCACTTCCGAACAGCTCTTACTGTCAGGAAGTTCCTCCTAATGTTTAGGTGGAATCTCTTTTCCTGTAGTTTGAACCCATTGCTCCATGTCCTAGTTCTGGAGCAGCATAAAACAAGCTTGCCCCATCCTCACTATGACATCACTTCAAATATTTAAACATGGCTATCATGTCCCCTCTCAACCGTCTCTTCTCCAGACTAAACATGCCCAGCTCCCTAAGCCGCTCCTTATAGGGCATGGCTTCCAGACCTCCCACCATTTTAGTTGCCCTTCTCTGGACACGTTCCAGCTTCTCAATATCCTTCCTGAATTGTGGGGCCCAGAACTTGACACAGTATTCCAGGTGAGGACTGACCAAAGCAGACTAGAGTGGCACTATTACTTCCCTTGATCTAGACACTATACTCCTATTAATGCAGCCTAGAATTGCATTGGCTTTTTTAGCTGCTGCATCACACTGCTGACTCATGTTCAGCTTGTGGTCCAATAAGACTCCTAGATCCTTTTCGCATGTACTGCCCTCAAGCCATGCGCCACCCATCCTATATCTGTGCATTTCATTTTTAGTTCCCAAGTGTAGTATCCTACATTTCTTCCTGTTGAAATTCATTTTGTTAGTACTGGCCCAGCTTTCTAATCTGTTGAGGTCATTTTGGATTCTGATCCTGTCCTCTGGGGTATTAACTACCCCTCTTAATTCAGTGTAATCTGCAAACTTGATAAGCATACCCTCTATTCCCTCATCCAAGACATTGATAAAGATGTGGAATAGTACTGGGCCCAGGACAGAACCCTGTGGCACTCCACTAGTCACTTCTCTCCAGGATGAAGAGGAGCCATTAGTGACTACTCTTTGGGTTCGGTCAGTCAAACAATTACAAATCCACCTAACAGTTGCATCGTCTAGCCCATAGGTTACTAACTTTTTTGCAAGAATATCATGGTGAACCTTGCCAAAAGCCTTACTGAAATCAAGATACACTACATCCACTGCATTCCCTTCATCTATCAAGTTTGCGATTATATATAAAAAAAGAGATGAGATTAGTCTGGCATGACTTGTTGTTGATAAATCCATGTTAACTTTTTGTGATCATGGCATTCCTTTCTAAGTGCTTACAGACTGTTTAATGATCTGCTCTAGAATCTTTCCTAGTATTGATGTCAGGCTGACTGGGAGTAATTATTTCGGTCTTCTTTTTTTCCTTTTTAAAGGGAATGATGTCTGCTTTGAAAATGGTGAATCCCCTGAGTTCATCCAATCCAACACCCTTCCTCTGGCTGTAGCCTCAATGCCACCTCCTACAATATGGGATGGGTCCACCAGTCCTTAGAAGCACAATGAGATTACTCAATAAATTATTTCATTGAAGAATATCAAAGTCAAAATCATCCCTCCCATAGAATTTTATGTATGGTCAGGAAAGCTAGACAATGATGAGAACTTAGAGGAAGAATATTTGAAATGTGGTACTGGAGGAGTGTTCAATGGATACTATGGACCACTAAAAAGACAAATGAATGGGTTCTAGAACAAATCAGGCTAAACTCTCATTAGAGGCCAAGTTAATTAAATTGTGGCTGTCATACTTTGGACACATCATGAGACTCACTGATAAAGACAATAAAGCTAGGTGAAGTAAAAGACCGTAAAAGACAATAAAGCTAGGTGAAGTAAAAGACCGTAAAAGAGGGAGACCACACTGACTCAATGGGTGGATTGATTCAATCAAGGAAGCCAGAACCCTGTGTTTGTAAGGCCAGAGCAGGCCAGTTGGTGATTTAGGCTCTTGGAAGTCTCTCATTCATATGCCAAAGTCACCTTGAGAGCAAATAACTACAATAAATCATAATATAATCCATCTAGAGTGAAAGGCTCAAATTCCATGGATTTAAATCAAATGAGATTTAAGCATGTGACTAAGGAGATTTTCAGATGGGCTAATATGGCATGATACCAACACCAGGAGATCACTAAAGGGCTTCCCTTTCAGACACCATCGTTCCCATGTCGTCATGCTCCCGTTCGTCTGTCGTTATGCTGGCACTTCTTTTTATTCACAGGCTAAGCTGTGAATTGATTCCCCATTCTATTTCTGTAATGGAATGAAGTGCAATTGAAATGGTGCCCCATTATGCTGGTGTGATGCCAGCATCAATAGGAGGTCCCTGCCATAACACTTCCAGGTGAAATCAGGACATCCAGGTAAGTGAAACACTTTTTTGTACCCTCCCCGGGTTACCTGGGATGTTTTAAGTGTGTTTTTGTACTTGCTGTAACTTTTGGATGTGTATTTTGCTTTTACTTTTTGATTTCCCTGCATGCTCATATTCTTGCGAGAATGGCTGGGATTTGAAACTAAGAAGTGAAAGAGGCTCCGTTCAAGCTCCTTTCACTCCTGGGCTGCCTTGCTGAGGGAAGGACGCACAAACAAGGTAGGTTTGAAAAGTTTTGGTTTTTTTTAAATGTCATTACAGGGACGGGAGAGGGACAGGAGACGAGATTGCGAGAGGGGAACGCTTTTTTTGTTCCCCTCTGAAAATCTCCTAATTCTCTCTCATTCATCCCCTGAAAATAATGATATATTGTTTACCTTTGCTTTTATTGTGTCCATTGGGAGTTAAAGCTGCAATGGACATTGAAATCCAAACTAGGAGGAAGGAATGAAGTGGTGGAGCATCTGCCCATCCATATCCTTACGGGTAGTAGTGGGGAAATCCACTTTTTCTTCTGTTTTCTGCAGTTTTATTTCAATTCTCCCACTGGAGGAGATTCCAAATGGAGGGAAGAGACCTGCACCAATAATGGGTGTCATCTTGTGACCTCAGAGAGAAAGAAGCTGACTTTAGACCAAGAGGATCCAAAGATGCCTCTTTTCCTAGACTGTCTGTCCTTGTAATGCCCTGGAGAGTTCCACAGGCTAAACTGGTCCTCCAGGTCAGATATGCCCTCTGTACTCATGAAGTTCCTCCTCTTTGACAGAGGGGCATTTTCACCCAATCCTAACCCACTCTCTAGGCAGCAAGATTGTAATCCAGTTCTGTGGGCTTGTCTATAAGAGGCAAAAATGTGGATTGCTCCGCAGTAATGGCAATGCACAGCAACTGCTGTTTGTCTTAACGTGTTTTTGTTTTGGTTTTTTTGGCAGATAGTAGGCATAAGAAGATATCCATATTTGCTGTGCAAATGGGCATGCCTACAAATCAAGATGGTGGCTGAGAGTGAATTATTTGAGTTTTTACTTACCTCAAATTGCCGTCGCTGGATGATATCTTTAAAAAAAAACCTATCCAAGGTGCCAAAGAGCAACCTTTCGCTTTAACAAAAAGCAAAAAAACCCACACCCAAACCCATTTTATCACTATGGTATGGCTATGGCGCTTGTTCACTGAGGCAAAAATCCAACATGGCAGCTCCAGGCACTTACGTTGTTAGCAAGCTCTGCCCCCCCCCCCGCACACATCTGACAAATCAGCGTTCAGATTCTGCTCATATTGGGAAAGCAAATCAATTCGGTCACTTGTTCCAACAAGCGAGAATGTGCATTTCCCACAGAGCTTTTTTAAAAATATGGGGAAAGCCATGAAAGCTTTTCCAGCATACTTTTTGGCATTTTTGGCCTCCCTCCTTCCAAATACGGTGGAGTGATGCGGAATCCCATTCAGGCAGATTGTCTTCTCCTCACATTCTGTGAGGAGTATTATTGCCTTTTAGACAACCCCTGTAAGTCCAAATGATTTGTGTAGAACCACACAGATGACAAAATTGCCACCCCTTTCTATACTGGCCTGTTTTTCTGCTCTTGAGGCTGTTCTCTATTTTCTGTCATCTTCAGAAGTTCTGACAGTGGCTGGAAAGGGGTGGAATCTGCAGGGGTACCACAGATGTGGAATGTTCTCCACAGGTGCCCTCATTATTATCTTTAAGACACCAGGCTGAGGTTGACTTTGTTTGCCTAAGCATTCACCACCAATTAATAATTCTTTGCTGAAACTGCAATCATTGAGATGAACTGCTGCTGTTTATGTTCACTGCACAATTGCTTTTAACTTTTGTTTGTTTTTTCTTGCTATTAATCTGGAGAGCCACACTGCTTTTGGGACTTTTATAGTGGAAAGGCAGAATGTATTCTGTAAAATAAATTAACTAGCACTCGTGCTGCTACTGGCCCACACTCCTGCCTCACCACCAGGGCTTCTAGGATCAGACTGCAAGATGCAATAGACTTCATGACTTCCAAGGCACAGTTATTCTCTGAACAAGAGCTGCATACAGCAAACTGTGGGAAGCATAGCTTTTCCAGTGAGAAAGCATTCAGCATTGAAAAGCCATTCTGTCCTCAGCCTTAGCCTTCAGGACTTCATTTATTTATTTTATTTATTTTACCATTCCTCTGCAAACAGATAATTCCCCAACTGGTCATTTGAAACCTACAGCTCAGCAGAATTTAAAGATGTGTCTCCAACAGACTCAATGTCACATTTTCAAAATAGCCATTAAAACTGTATGTTTGCATAACCAAGGAACATGGCAGTGTTCCTGCATACTTGTATTTTTGACAGAAAATGAAGAAGTTATCGTAAAATGTTTTAACCTATTTCTTGGAAGTAAAGTCTCATGGGAACACAAGAAATTGTACTTCTGAATGAGGACTGAAATGCTGGTCGTATATGAGTAATATTAGGTAATGTAATGGGAAGTTTATATAAGCCAAGTGTAAACACACAGGATGTAAGCATGCTACATCACTTCTTTTTATTGGATGATAAATATGATTTATGTAATCAAACCAATGTATGCAATCCCAAGAGAAGATTTAACACATAGGCGATTTTCAGATGCCTCTTTCAGCCTCTTGCCGCGCAAGCAGCCTCCGGTGCAGTAATGAGGCTGCCGCGCGGCAAGGGGTCCATTTCGGACGACGACGTTTCTCTCTCGGCGTTGTCCGTGACTGTTGCGGCTAGCATTGGAGGCGGCCACGCTGTTTTTTACTCACGGACAACTTCCACAACTTCCGTGAGTGAAAAACAGCGCAACCGCCTCCAATGCTAGCCGCAACAGTCACGGACAATGCCGAGAGAGAAACGGCGTCGTCCGAAATGGACCCCTTGCCGCGCGGTAGCCTCGTTACTGCACAAGAGGCTGCTTGCGCGGCAAGAGGCGTCTGTAAATCTCCATAGACAAAGTTTAATTTTCTCAGCATCCACATGATGGAAACCTTATTCACAGATGTAGTGTTTAGTAAAGATGAAATTAACACAACTATGTTTTTTAAGGCTGTGATTCTATGCACACGTAACTGAAAGTAAGTCCCATTAAACTCAATGGGACTTGCTTTTGAATAGACATGAATAAGATGACACTGTTTCATTACCTGGCACCAGAGCTTTATACATTTCCACAAGCATAAGTCTTACTGGTTTAAAAAGTGAACTACCAAAAAAAAAAAAAAAAAAAAAAAGGTCTGATCAGTATGCTAGACAGAATTCTAGTCTTCACCCACTATTGATTTTGGACACGGTGGCAGAGAGCACAAATATGTATGCAGCTAAATGGTCAATTAAAAGAGACTGAGCTATTTTCTAAGCAAATTTATGTTATTTGCCTAAGAGCATGCATGCACACATGTAAAGATTAATGCGAGTACAATCCTCAGCCCCACTTATTAGGAGGAAAAGGAAGATTTGGCCTTTACATGCTAAAGATCCTCATGAATGCATGCTTGAATGTTGTAAAGTCTCAGGATACCAAGAAAGAATTAGTGCCATCAGAGTGGGACTTGAGGGCAGAAGTGTAAAGTCCCTCTTGATAAAATGAATAGGCAGGCCCCAAAACACAGCAGAGCTTAACCACATGCTGAAATAAGTGAAAAAATTACATTATCTAAAGAGTCTCCCTGCCACCATCAGATTTTTAAGTCCAGAGTCTAAAATTACTCTTCAGTAAAAAAGAAAGGGTAGAGATTCTAGGAGCACCTTTAATACAGTGGGTCCTTGGTATTCACTAGGGTTTGGTTCCAGGACTCCCCTTGTGGATACCAAAATCATGGATGTTCATGTCCCATTATAGACAATGGTGTAGTAAAATGGTGCTCCTTATATAAAATGGTGGACAGCAAGGTTTGCTTTTTGACCTACCCCAAATATTTTCAAGCTGTGGTTGGATGCAGAATCTGTGGATACGGAGGGCTGATGGTAGCTGATTTATTTCAACATGAGCTTTTATGGATTCCAGTCCATTTCTTTAGATGTACTAATCTCTCTGGCTTCTTCGCAAACGAAGATTCAGGAAGGACTCATCCTGCGCTTTCTGCAAGCGTGCTGATGATTAAAAAGGCCAATCCGAGATAGACAAGTCCGGTTGCAGAAAGCACAGCAGAAGGTTTCCTTGGGTGATGTTTCTGGGTTGTGATTCTTTCTGCGTTGTCGTTTCTCTTGAAGACTTGTTCGGCGTGAGTTCTCAAATAAGGCTGTAGCATTGTGGATAGTGTGTCTCCATGCCTCCTGATGCGAGGCCAGGGTGGACCACTGTTGGTGATCAATTTGGCCGAGCCTGAGATGTTCTTTCAGGGAGTCTTTGTATTGCTTTTTTGGAGCGCCCCTCTTACTCTGACCCATGGCGAGTTCACCATAGAATACTATTTTGGGGAGGCGATGGTCCTCCATCCTAGAAACGTGCCCTGCCCAGCACAGCTGTGTTCTCAATATCATGTCCTCAATGCTGGTGATCCCTGCTTGCTCAAGGACAGCAACATTCGTCACATAGTCAGTCCAGTGTATATTTAGGATTGTGCGTAAACAGCGCTGATGAAAGCGTTCAAGGAGTCGTAAGTGGTGGCGATAGGTGACCCATATTTCAGACCCATAAAGGAGAATAGACACTGCAATGGCTCTATACACACTGATTTTTGTGTTTTGCCTCAGGTGTTTATTACTCCAGACTCTTTTGTAAAGTCTTCCAAATGCGCTACGTGCCTTTGCTAATCTGTGATCGATCTCTTTGTCAATCTTGGCATCTGAGGAGATGATGCTTCCCAGGTAGGTGAACTGCTGAACGGACTTAAGTACAGAGTTGCCGACGGTAATGTACTAATGGAGTGATATTAAAAACCCCAGGTATTTAACCACAGATAAATAGTGCCTTTACTGTGCCACCTATATTAGTACAAGACAAAGAGTTTTGGGGTGGGTATCCAGTTATAACAGTAGAGCACTATTGCTGATGTGCAACAGGCCTACATCTGGGCCTGTCAAGATTTGCTTCTGCAAATAAGACAACTTTATATATGGCATTCTAGTTACTGTCTCCCAACAGACAAGAAGCTTACCCAGGAGGAAATCATATGCTGAATATAAAGCTAATAAGAAGAGAACTGATATTTCAAGACAGCAAAAGAGAATGATCTTAGAGAGGCATCACTTCCCACAGTGTACATAAATCTTAGTTTTTTTGAGCCACCATCAGTTCTGGGCTAGTAGGTTTTGCAAGTTTTTGAACAATGTCTAGCCAATGTGAAAACCTGCTACCATCCAATAAGGTAAATATCTAATCTTGGGGGGAAATATATATTTTTGGACTGTCACTCTTAGAACTCTCTATGCCTGCCCAGTGGCCATACTGGCTGAGGGAACCTGAGAGGTGTAGTCTGCTCCCCACCAAAAAGAAGTAACATTTTCAAACTTTGGTAACCATATACTTGTCATGATCATCCAGATTATGAACAGCAATCCTTCTTCAAACCAATAACAGTTCTCAGAAAAACTATATTGTGTGTCTTCAGCCCAGGTGAGAACATCTCTTCAGGAGTGATGAAAATACAAGAGTCAACATAGCAAGTAATATGGTAGGTTCTCCATCATTTGAGCACCACAAATACAAACAGTACAGTACCTGGCTATTTAAGAATTTTCCTTCTTCTGTAAAAGGTGTTTTGGTCTTTCCACTCTGAGGTAGGGAATGCTTTACCTACCATACCATCACTTACTGCACACTCTCCAACCGCCCCAGTTTCGCAAGGACAGTCCTGGTTAATCTTCAGTTGTCCCGTCTTATTATATGCTTTTAAAATGTCCCAGTTTCTCACTCCTCCTCTCTCAAATCATTCTCTTTTGCTGTCTTAAAATATCAGTTCTCTTCTTACCTGCTTTTTATTCAGCATATGATTTCCTCCTGGGTAAGCTTCTTGTCTGTTGGGAGACAGTAACTAGTTGGGAGACAGTAACTAACCTCAGAAGGGATGGAGTCTTGCTCTTCCAAGGGCTTTTTTCCTTCTTTTTTCATGCTTTCTTCAACACAGTACATGAATTCCAGAGTTTCTCTGCTTAAAATAGTAGTTTTGTATGGTTTTCCTCATTAAAAACATTTGTTCTCTTGTTGATTGGCCACACCTTTTTGACCACACTCTGATGTTGCCTCAGTCACATGTCCCAGTTTTATTCATGAAATGTTACTGATGCTTACTTGGTCATAGTGCAGAAAAGACCCTTCTGCTCTGTGGCACCCACCATGTGGACTGATTTCCATACTGAAAACAGATTAACTCCTCACATGGAGTGTTTTCACCAACAACCTGAGACATAGATTTTCCTTGTGCTTTTTTTTTTCTGGGCTGTGAGGCCGTGTTCTGGAAAAGTTTCTTTCTGACGTTTCGCCTGCATCTGTGGCTGGCATCTTCAGAGAATGGTTGGGTAGGAGTGTGTGTGGAGTTTATATATTGTGAACCCCTGTTGGGGAGGATATGTAAATTTGTGTAATTGAATGGTTAGTTTCTGGGTATAGAAATGCAATGATGACTAGTGTCTGTTTGGCTAATGGTTGGTTGATGGGTCATTATCTGCTGGAAATCCCCTTGTCCTTGGGTAGAATTCTTTTGAGTTTTGATTCTATTGTATTTTAAAACTGGGAGCCAGATTTTGTTTACTTTTAAGGTTTCTTCTTTCCTGTTGAAGTTGTCCAGGTGTTTGTGGATTTCATCAGTTTCCCTATTCTGTGACTCCGTTGATATATGGTAAAAATATCTTCCCTTTGGGTGGCTGTATTTCTTCTTCATTCCTATGTTTTTTTCTGGGTCTGGCTGCTCTTGTGATGTCTGATCTGGAGTAACCATTAGCCTGTAGGGCCCAGTTTAGGTGCCTCAGTTCGTCCTCCAGGCAGTGGGGTTCACATATCCTTTTTGCACGGTCCAACAATATTTTTATTGTGCTTCTTTTTTGTCCTGGGTGATGATTGGAGTTCTTCTGTAGGTATCTGTCTCTCTGTGTGTGTGGGTTTTCTGTATACCCTGTGACCTAACTGTTGGTTTGGTTTGCGGATGACTAGGTCATCCAAGAATGGCAGTGTTCCTTCCTTCTCTTTTTCCATCGTGAATTGGATATTTGGGTGAATGCTGTTCAGGTGGTTCAGGAATGAGACCAAATCTTCTTCTCCGTGGTTCCAAATGGTGAAAGTGTCATCCACATATTGGAACCATGTTGTGGGCTTTTTTTGGTGCTGTTTCCAGGGCTTGCTTTTCAAAATGTTACATATAAAAGTGTGCTACCACTAGGCTCAGGGGGCTGCCCATAGCTACCCCATCTATCTGTTCATAGAATTCATTATCCCACTGGAAGTAGCTTGTGGTGAGGCAGTGTTTGAACAAGGCTGCGATGTCCTCAGGAAATATTTGTTGTATGAGTACCATGAGTACCATGATCAGTCTGTCTCCAGGTTTCAGTTCAATATTGTTGATTTTTTCTATGAAGTGAGCTGAATCTTTGATGTAGTGAGGGGTTTGTCCTATGTGGGTTTGTAATTGTGTGGCCAGAAACTTGGCCAAGTCATACGTGGGGGATCTAATAGCACTCACTATGGGTCGGAGTGGAATGGAATCCTTGTGGATCTAGGGAAGTCCATATAGTCTTGGTGGGAGGGCCTCTGACCTGCATAGATTCTGGTGTATGGTTGGCTGAATTGATGAGTTCATGATCAAGGCATTTGTTTTTCTGGTGGTTTTGTTGGTCAGGTCTTGTTTGAGTTTTCTGTATGTTGTAGGGTCCAAGAGATACCTTATTTTTTGTCTGTATTTTTCTGTTTCCATGATTACTGTGGCATTGCCTTTGTCCGCTGGGAGAATAATGATTTCTGGGTCTGCATTGAGATCCTTGATGGCTTTTCTTTCTTTTATGGTTATGTTGCTGGGTGGTGGTTTTGTCTTCCTCAGGATTCTAGTTGTTTCTCCTCTTATCTCTTCTGCCTCTTCCTCCGGAAGACGGTAGAGGGCAGATTCAACATGTGTCTTCAACTGGGATTCTGGTGGTTGTAACTGCAAAATTGCCTCCTTTGGACAGGATAGATGTTTCTTCTTTTGACAGTTGCTGTTCTGTTAGGTTGATAATAGTCCGTGATGTGTCCAGCTGGGGTTTCTGTTGGGGTTTGTGGCATTTGTCAAATTTTTGTTTCTGCCTTTCAGTGTGAATCACCATATCTTTTTCTATTTTTCTGTAGGTGAGGTTGTCAATTTTGTCCCAGTCTTAGGTGTCCATTTTTTGACTGATGTTGAGGTGGAGTGATAATAGCTCTTTGTCTGTGTTGGCCAGGTCTTTGCGGGTGGTGTGTATTCTCTCTCGTAACAGTGCTTTTTCCATTATGTTGTAGATCCAGTTGGCCTGTGGGGATTTTAATATCCTCTTTGCTGTGAGAAAGTGTGGTATGGTCTCTGTGTCTCTGCATCATAACAAGAAAGTTAATGAACAGAGTAGATGTGCTCTCCTGGTCCAGAGTTTCTCCAGTCTCCAGGTGGCTTGGAACAGCTTCTCCCCGTAGAGATGTTCAGTGTGAAGTCAAAGGCTTTCACGGCCAGCATCCATAGATTTTCCTTGGGGGGTTTTTTGGAGACATATTTGTATGCTTGGACATCACTAAGGAGATTATCAGATGGGGGCCAAAAAAAAATCCATCCCCGTCTTGCTACGTCCCCTCCCACCCCATTCCCGTCCCTGTAATGGTTTAAACAAAAAAATTTCACATGTACCTTGATAGCAGTTTCAAAAGTCCTCCCCTCCCATCCGGCATCCCAGGAGTGAATGGAGCTCTCGCCAAGCCCCATTCACTTCCTGGAAACAAAATCCCGGCCATTCTCGCAAGAGAACAATTGCATAGGAAATTTAAAAATAAAATGAAAAATAAAAGTCAAAAAGTAAAACAAAGCACAGAAACACACTTTTAAAACCCCAAGTAACCTGGGGGGGAGGACAGGGTGTCACTCACCTGGATGTCCCGATCTCAACCAGAAGTGCTTGGCAGGGTTCGGCAGGGAACTCCCACTGGCATCATGCCAGCATAACAGGGTGCCTTTTCACAAGCCTGTGATTCCGTTACAGAAATGGAAAGAGCAGTTTATTGATGGCTTAAGCTATCAATAAAAAGAGACAGAACGGAGGGGGCATGGGAGCAGAATGAGACAGGGACGACGACGTCTGAAAAGTGAGCCTTTTGGCGATCTCCTGTTGTCCCTGTCCTGCATTTTTTAGGTCGTCTGATAATCTCCTAACTACCCTTATTTCACCATTAAGCAATTTTTAAAAATTGTTTTAGACTGTTTTATTATTACATTGGTTGGTTTAACTGGATTTGTTATGATTATATTTTGTGAATCACTTGGAGTTTTTTTGTTTTTAATTTGCAACTGACTAGTGTTTAATTTTGGGTAATTTTTGTTTTTGTTTTTGGGGTTGTTGTTTTTGCATTTGGTAAAGTGGATCCACACTGGGCTTGCTGGGCCACATAAAGCCCATGGGTTAGAACTCTCCCCCCTTCCCAACCATCCAAAGGACTTCCCTTTCCAAAACCAGCCTGTTTACTTCCAGGGGTTTTCTTTGAGGGGATTTTTGCTTCTTCAGCAACAACCCAGGGAGTCCAGTCTCACTTCCAGAAAGGCTCTCTGAAGGCTGGTGAGAACTTTCCTTTTTGAGTAGCCACTTAGCATATAGTTTTAATTTACTGATTGTAATTTTTTTAAGGCTTTTTTTCTAAAAAATGTTATAAACATTCTGATGGTTCTTGCATTGTAGCATCTGATGCTGCCGACTTTTTATTTTTAGTTTTTATGTTGTAAAATGAAAAGATTTCTATTGTTAAATTAAAATTGTTGCAATTGTTAATCAGTTTATTTTATTTTTGTTGTAACCTGATTTGAGCTCCTAGAACTAAAAGTGGAACATAATTGTTTTAAAATAAATAAAATAAGAGATCTGCTCTTCAGAGCATACAAATACATTTATGTCTTAACACTTTGCATTTGAAAGGCTAAAATGCAAGCTAAATCTCGTTCCCCAACTATATCAGAAATTCTGGATTTGATCATTACTCCTGCAGTGCATAGATCAACAGAGATCAAAAAAGCCCACTCAGAGTGATCAGTCAGTATAGTTTTCAAAAACCAACAGAATGCCTGATAATAGTAGATAATTATTACAGCTGGCATTTTCTTTACATTCTGAAATTATTATCCATAAGTTGCCATTTAAGCCAATAATATATTCCTATCTTATAATAATAAATCCATATCTTTAGTTACAATAGAACATAGTTTCCAGTAAGGGTGCTTTAAGATGAGTATAGCATCATTATATAAGATTTGGATCTGCGGGGATTTGGTTCTGGATGCTTTCCCATTGCCAGTATTGAAGCTCCAGTAACATCAGCTTCTGTTATGTAGACTGGAGAGGATCTGTTTTGTTTTGTTTTTTCCTTTTGCTTCAGACAGCAAAATGTGTTAGACTGGTCATGTACCCAAGTGCTTTGATTAAAGAATACTGGTAGTCTCAAAACATGAAAATGTTACACTGGCACTGCCAAGGCATGACAGTAGCACTCCAAATAGCTATGGCAGCTTATTCAGGTTTGATGTGAAATACAAAGGGAGAGGCATTGAAAAGAATCTGAATTTTGTCAGCCTGACTGCTTCATTTACTATGTATTGCATGGTTATTTGCTTATTGTGTTTCAAATAAATCTGTCATTAAGAAATAGCAATCATAAACATAATTGACCCATTGACAATTACCCACTTTGAAAAACATTGTACAAACAGTAGGATGCAACTGCAATACTACAATACAATACAATCAGGAGTGGGGAGTGTGCTCTTCAAGAGTCAGTCAATGAAAACCACACCACCGTCTCTATTAGAAACAGCTTAAGAGGAGAAAGAGCTACAGAAGAAAGGGGGTAATAAATTTGGAACACCCTTGGGAAACAGAGGCTAAACATTTTCAGATACTCTCTGCAGAAAGAAGAATGCAGAAGGATCTCATAGTGGAGACAGTCTCACAATGAGGAGTTTTGTAACATTGTAGGAAGGAGGCAAAAAAATTAAGCAATCTGAGAGAGACCTAGGCTTGCAAGTGTTTAAAGGTGCAGCCAAAAGAAAAGCTTCTCAAAAGGTACTGAAGCTGGGGTGTTTTTCCTTTCCTTCCTCCCCTCTCTTAAAGACCATGCAATCATGTACTAATTTAGGACCCATCAGCAACCAAAGGGACAGGTGGCAAGACAGCATATCTACATGGTGACGCAAATTTGACATATTACATACAACAGGACAGCAAAATGTTCAACTTGTAGCTTTTACTGACTCTGTGTTGATGAAAGATTTGTGAATTTAATGGATGGGTTTACTTTATCTTGAGAGAACAAAGATCCCAAGTGTGTGTGTGTGTGTGTTTATACACATATGCATGTGGACCAAGTTGCAAAACATCTTGGAATCAAATTACATCTTGTAATCAGCTAGCCCTAAGCCTCATGTTTCACCAGAGCCAGTTTTCCTAAAACTGACCAGTTTGTAAATCAGTAGTCATCATACTGTAGTTCATGGTCTGTGAATAAATACTGTAACTGTGAATAGACCCTAGTCTCTTTCATACTGCACAATTATAGTGTTATGACTCTGCTTTAACTGTCATGGTTTCATCCTATGGAATCTTGCAATTTGCAATTTAGAATTTTTTGCCAGAAACCTAAAGTGCCTTCCCAAACTAGAAATCCTAGGATTCCATGGAATATGGCCATGCCAGTTAAAGTGGAACCAAAGTGGGACTCCAGTGAGACTATACTTCACCATTCAACAACTGGAAATCCACCATAGTGCTCATTAAACTTCTTGCTAAGCTATTCACATAGCCAGTCATACAAACATTAAAATTATTCTACTCAGAGCTTTCTCATCCCCAAGTAATTTGGTTTTCTCTATAAGAGTTGGAAGGAAATAAAGAGAATTTTTGGCACAAGTTAGGTACAGACGGGTGTGGCGGAATACTGGGTTTCATGGTTCTTGTTACCCTCAATTGTCATTTATTTATTTATTTATTTATTGCACTTCTATCCTGTCTTTCTCCCAAAATGGGATTCATGTGCTACCAAATTTGCAGCAATACTTATTTCCTCCAAGTACATTCCTATCACTTTTTTTCTGATCAGAAGTCCCTGCAAGTGATGTCTCTTCACCACTTTTATGATATAGACACAAAGCTCAAAACCATCACATGCATCCCTTGCAACTTAGTATTTTGTAAATAATCACCTACAATAAAGTGGGATAACTGTGGTGCTCCAGGTGTTGCTGGCCTTCAGCTACCATTATCTTGCCTATTATCTATGCTGATGGGAGCTGGAGTCCAATGGCATCTGGAGGATTACTGTCTCATGCCTGGTCTATCTTCATTACTCTCAAGCCAGCCATAAACAGAACAGTGAGGATTCAGCCACCACATTCCTAAGTTCCAAAGTAGGTAAAAGAAAAATGGTCTCTAGAAGAATGCTTCCCAGTCAAGGGAGAAATCTCATAATATTTAAGTTCCTTGATCCACAACTAAACTCCTAGCCAGTGAGGTCCAGGCTATGAGCAGATGGTGCTCAGTATAAAACAGGGCTGGTACCATCGACTCACCTCTTGGGCTTTCTTTCTTAGGTTCATCCAGACGGTGTACCCTGAAGTTGGGTGACTTGTCGGGCACGGCTTTGTGTTTGGGGTATAGAAGCAGGTGGTCAATAAGAAGCAGGTCTCACAATTAGGATTCAAATGGGGTTCAGTGCAGCTCACCTGGGAAGGAATCAGGTGTATGTGGTGGGATCAGCTCATACCCCTTCATCCACAACGTACAATGACATGGGTGCATTTATCTTATTAACTGTTGGTGGTCACAGTTCTTTTCTTTACAAAAAGGCCAATTTGGTCAAGATATCTAGTAGACAACTTAGAAGAAATATACAGCCTGAAAAGTTCCTCACTCTGCACCACTTCCTGTATATTCTAATGTGATTCTAATCCCATCTGTTTATGGCATAGACATTTTAAGGTTACATGATTCTAGTCCCACCTATTTGTTAAGTCTCATAGTTAAAAAACGTAAGTGGTGCGATTTGTATATCTTTGCAGCTTGTCCCATACTTTTTTAAAAAAAACTCTGCAGGAAATGCGCATTCCCGCTCATTGGGACAACCAATTCACTTTGCTGCACATTCCCCGTAACAGCGGAAGTGGAAAGCTGATTGGTCAGATGTGTGTGGAGGGCAGAGCTTGCTAACAAGGCAAGTGCCTGAAATCGCCATGCTGGGTTGTCGCCATAGCAATTCTGCACTGTAGAGACAAAACAACCTTTCCCCCATTTTTTCTGTTTATTTAAGGGGAATATTGTACTTCCACACCTTAGGTATGTTTAAAAAAAAGAAGAAGAAAAAATCTGTTCGGTGGCAGCAACTGGTGACAATAAAAACACAAGTATTTCACTTACACCCACCATCTTGATTCTCAGGTATGCCCGTTTGAACAACAATATATATGGCTTTGCATGCCTGTGATCCTGGGAAAAAACCATGGAGACAAATGAAAGCTGCTGCACATTGGGGTTTGTGTCCATCAATCCATATTTTATTGCCTCATATAGACAAGCCCTCACTCTAAGAGCAAAATAATGGTTAATCTATCAATAAATCTTGCCAAGAAAACCATATGATAGGATCACCATAAGTTGGAATCAACTTGAAAGCACATAACAACAACAAAAGTACAGGCTATATACAGCTATAATAATGATTTTATGAAATGTGATGTGCTTATGCATTTTCCCTTTATGATTTTATATAGCCCCCTGAAGATTTTAAGAGTACTCTTAGAACAAAATACGTTAGGTTTTTAAACTAATAAGCAAACCACCTTCTGAATACATTGAGGTGTGTTTTCTGTTTCTCTCCTGGAGAACCTATACAAGTCAGACTTGACAATAATTGGTAGGACAAATTGTTTCACCTGGTATTAGGCAGTTTCCAGTGTTCCTAATGTTATGCTGCAAATGCCTCCAATCAACACGGATTATTGGCTACAAGTACCCAAGACTATTCATAAGGAAAAATAACAATGAGTTTTACAGCACCTTAAAGACTACTATGTTTTATGTGGTATACGTTTATGTGGAGTGCAGTCCACTTCATTAGATGCAAGGAGTAGAGCCTCAGTACAGGCATTTATACACATAGCAGTGGAGTGGGAAGATAGGAGTGGAAATACAAAAGTTACCAACATCAGTGATGATCAAGATTGCCTGACAATCATTGGGAGGTGAAAAGGGCACATCCTTGCCAAGATAAACATATGAATGTACATATGGTGATGAGTCACAGTTTTCCATGCCTTCTCAACCCTGTGGGCCACAGGCTGCATTTAGCCCCTAAAGCCATTTTTGTTGTCCTCAATGCCCCTCTAAGTTCAAATATTTGGGGGATGGAAAAAAGTGTTTTCTGTTTCTGGATTCTTTCAAGAACTTCAGTTTTGGCAGAGATCAGGGTTCAGTTTCCCTCTCCAATGCTCCAAGCCCCCCAAAACAAAATAATAAAGGAAAAGTGAAATTCTGACCATTTTTGAGGTCATTTCTGTACATTTTCAGGCTGGTGCAGGCTGCAGTGGGAGCTGGAGGAAGAATCCCCCCCAGTCCTGCCAAAATTGCCCAGCCCTGCTCCATGTGAACGTGTGTGTGTGTGTGTGTAGGGGGGGTTGAAACAGAGGGACCAGAGGCAACAGAAATGTGAAAACTACAGGCAGAGAAAAGTGTCCATACAATGGTCATAACAAAGATTGGATGGTAATATAAGCAAACCTGCTGGAGAAAGCCTGTGCTGACAGGGGATTTCTGGGAGTTGCAATCCCAGAAAAAGTAACTTTTCCAAGCTCTTGAAAGCACTGTGTTCTTATGCTGAGGAGAGGTTTATCAGTGGCTGTTGGGCATGCTAGCTAAATGAAATTTCCACTGTCAAAATACCGTACCAGATGATGGGCACCAACAGGTAGGAAATTGCTTTCATTCTTTAATGCAGACTTTCTCAAGACCTGGCTGGGCCCCACTAATAGGAAGAATGAGGGATTCAGCCATTCCATCTTAGGCCCCCAGCTACCCCCAGTTCTTTTGGAGAACAGATCTAGGTGTGCCACACCACCTATCCTGCATCTCAGCTAGCTTGCTGCATGGGTATTGTGGATGATGCTAAATCACTGCCAGTCTTCATTGTGTTTACCTGCCCAGTATGGACTACTGGGGTGAGGAGGAACAATACTGTCCCTTGTCTTAGCATGAAATGGAAGGGGAACAAGATTGTCCCTTGTCTTAGCAAAATCGTAAGACAATGTCTTGGACCAGGCCCGCCAAAGACACCTCTATCATTAGAAATACAACGCAGCACTAAATGAATCTTGGATCCAGATCAGCAAGGCTTTTATTGTATTCTCAAAGCACAGCCTGTCTAAGGATTATGAGAAATGTGGGTGAACAGGTTCCTAATGCTGAAGCTGCAAAAACAGTCAACTTCTAAATAAACTGAGAAGCACAGTTTTCAGATAAACCTGGCACACATAAACCCAGTAGCAACTGTGAAGTCGAAGGCTTTTACAGCCAGCATCCATAGGTTTCTGTGATGTTTCCCCACCCCCACCGGGTTGTGAGGCTGTGTTGTAGAAGAGTTTACTTTTGATGTTTCGGCTGCATCTGTGGCTGGCACCTTCATCATCTTTCTCTGAAGATGCCAGCCACAGATGCAAGCGAAACATCAGAAGTAAACTCTTCTAGAACATGGCCTCACAGCCCGGAAAAAAACCCACAGAAAACCAGTAACAACTATTTGGGGGATAAAGTTCAGCACCTTGGATAGCTCATTAAAGTTCAGATTAAAATTTAGGGGATTCACTGCCCCACTGGCACAGAAGCCACCAGCCACCTTTGGGTAAACCAGTTGTGAATTAATGTCTTCAAGAAGCACAACAGAGGCCTGAATCAAATTTCTAGCCCCGCATAGAGTAGACCCAGTTAATTAGTTGGATTTACATACATGTTGATTTTACATTTAATTGCTGATTGAATGAATCTAGTTTAGTTGGGACTAGCAACCAGATTTAAGCCAGAGCTAGCTGTTCCAGACGAACTATTCATATAGTACACAAATACCTTAGTAATCATTCCCACTAAATGCAGGGTTACATTCTCTATATTTTCACATTGGTGACAACCTCACTGACCCATGGTAGACTCAGACTGCTGTAAATGTAAAAAGCATTCAAGTGGTGAATCTGTCCCACTAACTTCAGGTCAGCCGATATTCTATGGATGCAATTACAAAACCACCACTTCCTGAACAGAATTTGAGTCATCAGGTTTCATTCAGGAAACTCTGGAGATTAGGAAAACAGCATTCAGCCCTCAACCCACAGGCAAAACGCATATTTGACTATAGCAAGGCAGGAAAAATGCCCATAACGTCTCTAGATCTCATTATCTGCTCTGTTCATTGAAAGGGCAGGATGTAAACTAATTAAATAAATAATCAATCAGTCCTAGTTTGACATGTATAAAGGCAATATGCAACCAAACATCACTGGTGAGTGGGGAACAGTACAAATACTGTATTTTTCTGTCCAAATGTGTGAACACAGATGCATAGCTTCCTATTTTTATGGAGAATAATGACCAAGGCTGTGAACCAATTCAAGTTTTTCATTAAGTAACTTTTCCTCTTTTAATTGACAATTAGTTAAATAATTTGACAGACCTTAGTGTATCACCAAGATGGCAGTGTAAGAGGGCCAGGATCTTTTCCCTTAGAAACTGAAGTGGGACATGCCTTTCAACCAGGATTTAGAGAAATTACTTTGGTGGTTGAAATCCCAAGCTGCCCTTGTCATGACCATGCAGGCTACGATATTATGGGAGCAGTAGTTCTAAAAGGTAACTTTTTAAAACTGTACAAGCGAAAGCCCCTAATCACTACTAAACAAAAAGTTTACCTTGTGTTTTGCTTATTTTTAAAAAATGCCTCAAAAGTAGACAAGCCCATCTTTAACCTTAATTCTTCCCAATTCGAGCTAGCTTTCCAGAGTTTAAAGTGGCAGTTGCCAAATAGCCAACTACAGCCAACTTAAAATTGCTATCTCTCATACATACACTTACTTGGGAGTAAGTAGAACTTATTTCTGAGTAGACATGTGGAGAGCTGCATTTTTAGTAAATCGGTACAGCTGCCCACATGTCAGCTGGTTAAAGCGCCCAGACTTCAACACAGCTACACAGAAATTAGTTATCACCAATCATGATGATAAAGAAGCCACATTTTTTTTTCATTCTCTGGATGTCTGCTACTGGTATCCTCCTATCAGGATCTTAATCTTAACCTCCTGAGGAGAGAGGGAGATGATGGGTAGGCAGCCTTTCTTGCATCTTAGCCATTAATATCATCTCTAACATCTGCTGCATTATGAGCTCTTTCCTGAAAATGGTGAATATTATTCAAGGCATGCCAACATAAATAATCATTTTAGTGAATTATAAATGATAGTGTACATGAAAACTGACATCAAACACAGTTGTTTTGATCCAGCAAAAACTGAGATGTGTGGAAACAGAATTATGTATGTGGATTTCTCTCACTTTAAGTAAATGCAGATTTCCCTGCCCTGCCCCATCCCAACTATAATATGTTGATAGTTACACTGGCTGGTATGGGGTGTGTGTGTGTGTGTGTGTGTAGAAAAGAAGACCCAAATTCAGCAGCCCAGATTGTACTAATAATTTATACTGAGCATTTCTATTGCACCTTTTGTAACTAACATACTCCACATACTGGTTTGGGGGGAAAAAGCAACAAAAGAATCTTTGTTGCTTTCACCACATTAAACAAACTCAGCTACTAGCCTTCTGGAAACACTTATTTCCATCATTCTTACCACTGCATCATGAGATAAGCCAGTATAACTATCTGCATAGTATAGTCAGGATGGGGAGGGGAATACATGTTGTCCTGCCTAGGTAAGATCTAAAGACGGAGTTAAAATCTGGACAGAAAGTGTCTTGGCTCATAGTTCATATGTTCAGGTACTTGGTACAGCCTACTAGGACACACTGAAACTCTACAGCACATAGTGGAAGTAGACAAGGAAGCAGAAGTAATAGTTAGTAAAAAGCTTTGTATTCTTTGTAATCTGAGACACCAGGTTTCTACTACTAAAGAAAAAATTAAAAGGGATGTTTTTCACTTAGCCTACAATCCTTTACCCACTTATTTGGAAATAAGCCCTAAAGAACTCAGTGGAACTTTCTTCTGGGCAGATACATAAAATGTTGCACTAGAACAGGGGTGGAAATCATGTCCCCTAGATGTTGCTGGGAAAGTTTGGTGTTGCAATGTCTATATGACCATAATCTTCCTTTCCCTGTAGTAGAACAATGCAATGCTATGTGTATCTTCTCAGGAGTAAATCCCATTATGTTCAAAGGTGCTTGCTCCATAGTTAAATATATTTAGGATTACTCAGGCCAGCTCTCTAGAATAGGGAGCTCTCATGCCTAGTTTAGGCAGGTGGAACCTCTGGCCTACCAGGAAGATATGGTCTTCAAGCTTCCCCATCTGGCTTATCAGCTTTTCCTAGTTCCAGGTACTAGCCCACTCCCCACATTTTTACTGTTACTCTTACTGTTTTTCTTTACAGAAGACTGATTTTGCTCCCATGTAGCAGGGAATAGCTGGTACCTCTGATGAATAACCTAATGAGATTCAGTGCATTTTTCACAAGTCCTGGTTGCACTTGACATTTCAGTCAATGGCTAATGTTGGCTTGTTCTCATCAGTTCCTTACTCAACCCATGTGAATTTCACCCACCCCAAATGCACACTTCTCTGTGCTACCACATATCCTATACCACTATCACAGCACAAAGTCTGGGAATTCAAAGTGAAGTATATATTACATTGGACTACAACAATTCTATTTGTTGGAAGGAATTATGTATAAATTGAGAATTACAACTAAGTGAGAACACATGCTACAACCCTAATGCTGATGACTAGAGGGGTTTGCATGGCTGGTTTTCCACCACAGGAGGGCTTCACCATGGCAGAAGACACTTCTGTGCCTGGGAAAGTGCAAGTTGCTGCCAAAGGTGCTCCTGGTATCTATAGCAGGTAGAAGGTCTTAAAATGAAATGTTTCAAAGAGGAAGAAGAGAAGGCTTTGGATCTGTTGTATCCATTGCATCCAAAGCCATTTTGGATCTACTGCATCCAAAGATACTCGATTCTGCAAAGGAGGCTATATAGCCCTGGTATAGATAAATTCACACTGCTGCCAGTTGGGGGGGAGGTTTAAATACAAGGACCCTCTAGACAGAATATCCAGGCAAACCTAGCATATCTTGCTCTGGCCAGCATAGGCCCACAGGTCTGGGAATGAAGTATTGATCTACAGTATATTGTTACAGTATATTGGCCTTTCTCAGAATAACTCTGTCTATTGCATTCTGTTCCCATCAAAACCAACAGAACATAGTAACATGTAACCTATTTTCCTAACCTACAGTTGACTATCTGACTCTAACCTATTGATTTTACTAGCAGACCGTTTCTAAGCTGCTGAAGTTATTTTCCAGTTAAATGAACAAGCCCAAGTTAAGGACGCAGTTTTGAATCCATGTACAGTCGGCCCTCCAAAGCAAACCTTGAGGTTGACATTTTATATAAAGGGACCCTGTTTTACTACACCATTTTGTATAATGGGACTTGAGCATCCACCAGTTTTGGTGTCCATGGGGGTGGGTGGGTCCTGGAACAAAATTCCAGTGGATACCAAGGGCCCACTGTATTTTAATTTAGTTGGTTTCTATGGGTTGCATACAGTGGGTTTCAAACTGTGTTCCTAGAATTCCAGACACTTGTCAGAAAAATTGTGGTGACAGATGAACAGTGTACATTACTGAGTGTATCTTACAGCATTACTCATCTTTCAGTTTACATCACCCATATTGCTCTGTAACAGAGTTGCAAGAGAATACTTGGTAAATGCTAAAGAGCACACCTAGGCTTGATGTAGCAATAGTAAATTACCTGTGTGGATTGGGACTGTTCCCCCAAAGAATTCTTTGCAATATAGAGGAGCTCTGTGGCAGACAAAACCATTTGGTTCCTTATTCCCAGTTCCTTATTTGCACAAAAAATTTAAAACATAGCCAGAATAAGGACTTGCCATATGGTTGGTAGAAAATCTGAAACCTACTTGGTTGCAATCATTTTTTTAAATTATTACTGAAACATTGAAACTTGCACAGGTTTGTCAGATGTGTGAGCACATTTTTTAAAAAAAATGTTCACATTCTGATTCTAAAATACAGATAGTCTGTTAAGGTAAAACTTTTAAGGGCTGGGCTTTCTGTGTAGACCAGCCTTCCCCAACCAGATGCCTCCCAGATGTGTTAGATTAGAACTCCTATCCTCACAGAGGATGATGGGAGTTTATTTATGGATATTTATAAACTGTTTAGATCTGAAGATTTCAAAGGTGTGTACACTATAATAAAATATGCAAATGTCACAAGAAATAAATTAAAATACAGTATTTACATTGTCCATGAAATAGGTGGCATGGAAAACTTTTTAAAGGTACATTTTGAACATGTATCTAAAATTAAAAATGGTTGTAGCATGTCCAGTTTCAGATTTGTACACCAACACATCTGAAAACAAACCTGATGGGAAAAGCTGCTATATAAATATCTTGGGTGTAGCCATGGGGGACTGTGGATCATGATGCCTGGTCCAGCATAAGATCACTACATAAATTAAGTTATATTAATACAGAATGAACATATAATCAACTCATAGTTTTTTGTTTTTTTTAAAAAAAATGCAAGGTTGCTTTATAAGCAAGAAGAAATAGGAACCACCACAAAATTATGACCTAGTAAAAACACAGCATTATATAGCCAGTGTGGTGCAGTGGTTTGAGCATTAGATTGGGACTCTCTGAGATCAGGGTTGGAATCCCTAATGAGCATGGAAACCCAGTCACACTTTCACATCCTACGAGAAAAGCAGTTACAAACCTCCACAGAATATCTTGCCAAGAAAACCCTACGATAGGGTCACTGTGTGTCAGAGTTGACTTCAAGGCACATACAACAAAGACACAGTACTAGATTTAAATGTGTATTGTTTGTGTATATAGCATCTGAATGTTACAGATCTGAAAATCTTTGTAATGATTTGTTTGGAGCCATTTTAGGGGTGGGTTTTTCCCCCAACTATGCACACAAAAAACTGAGCTGGATAACATATTTTCACAATTCATCTTAAATAAATATAGTTATTCTACTAATATAAATACTTTGGAGTAAATAATACAGGGAGCTCCAAACCTTGCAAAAGCATTAAAAGCATACTTGTACTCAGTGCTGCATGAAAGCAGAGCAGCAGTATCATCTTTTTAACAGGATGACTGGGAGTCAGTTCAATACGGATACAAATTTACTCTTTAATTAAATTAAGAATAACCGACAATAATATTTTAATTTCTTATTTTGTTCAAGGAGCATACAGAAAACAAGACACCTATTTTAAATAAAACTTTTTGGAACGGAAGACCAACTGAATTACTTTCCCCACATGTGGTGAATGTGCCCAATAAAACATATGTTGGAGAATTGTGCAATTTGTGCTTTTAAAGTATTGTATATATAAACCCTCCATTTGACTGACATGCAAAAAGAAGCTTCGTCTCAGATCATCCTCCTAGGTAGAAAATTACGTGTTCAGCTTCATGGGGGAAACGCAGGACCAACCCACTTGGGTAAGCGTGGGCAAGTGTGCTTGTATCTTTTGTCTACAGACACAGATCCCTAGAGGGGAAACATCAAGCTGAGATTTACAGAATAATCAAGACATCTATCTAGCACCACAGTTCTAAAAGTGTCCATAGTGTCAGGCAGTGGGATATAAATGCAGAAGCAAAGAAATAAAAAAACAACAACAGTCAAGGTTATGTGATAACCTTAAGGACCCTCCAGGGCCTATTCAGCTGACCAATGAACGTCGTGATTATGTGGAAGTCTCCACAAGTCCCCATTCAAACGTGCCATTCAAAGGGCCCAAGTCATACACACTGGAATCCCATTGGTTTCAAGTTGAAAAGCAAAATAGGTGCTCATGATTGTTCAGCATGCTTACTCAGAAATAATTCTCCCTGAGCTCAATGGAACTGACCCCCCCAAGTTTTATATTGATTTTTTATTGCTGGTTTTAATGGGTTTATTGTTTAATTCGGCCCCAGTCATGTTGTTAGCAGCCTTGAGCACTTCTTTTTAAAAAGAAGTGGAAAGCCAGATTGGAAATGCAACAAACAAATCAATAAAAATGCCTAGGATTCCTACTCACTTGGGCTCATTGAAGATGGTGGGATTTACCCCTGAGTAAACATGCATGGGATTGATCTGCATGGCTCTCTCATTTAAACCAACTGGATTTCAGAATGCTCTGTACAAAGACAGGCGCAACATCCTAATTTGCACACAATGGACTGAAGTAGGAGGAGGATTTTCCTTCTGCAAAGAGAGAACAGTTTAAGACCCACCCACCCCCTTAATAAAAGAAACGACTAGATCTTGTTTGGTGGGAAGAGGAAGCAATGCAAAGCATCAAAGAAAGAAACAAAAGAAAAACCATGCTTTTGATGCAACGGGACCGTTTCCGCAGGAGAAGCAGCTGCCTGGCCTTGTAACCATCTGCCTGTTATTGGGAAGCTAACCTGAAGACTCTCACTCCTGCTGGGAGAAACTCCGAGGCAGGCCAAAATCCCACACAACACACACACAGAGTCATCCGGAGGCCGAGTTACCCGTACAACCTGATCCTCAAAGTCACCTTTACTCAGAAAGTAAGGTGTTCCGCATGAGAACTGAGCCTCCTTGCAGGCAATCCGGAAAGCAACGACCAGAGCCCTGGGAAATTATTACTTTGGACTGCAACTACCATAAACTGGCTGTGGGATGCCGGAGTTGTAGTCCAAAATGTAACTTTCCCAAGCTTGGGGGGGGGGTATTCCAGTTCCGGCTGCCCAAATTTAGCGATCGGTCAGCATAATTCCCTCTCAAATTCGAACCTAGCTGACGTCTAAGGCGAGGTCTGCGAGGTTTTCTCGCAAGCCCACTTTGCAGTCGTTCACATCCCGCAAGAAACAGAAGGAAGTCCATCTCTGCGTCCTGGGCCGGCAAACAGCTCCTCGGGAGGAGAGCTAGGAGGGGAGGGGGCCTGGCTGGGGGCACAAGAAACAGCTGTCCGAAAGGGGCGGCGGTGGCCAGGTGGAGGGGGGCTCCCCTCTCAAGAACTGGAGTGAAACGGTCGAAGAATAGCCACACAGCGCTCCCGAAAACCCAGTCTGGCAAGAAGCTCGCGTGGGCGTCGAACAAAAGGTTAGAGCCTTCCATCTCTTTTCCTTTCTCCCATCTGCGGGAGAGAACCCATTTCATGGAACTAGCCCCTGGGCTTCCTGATGAAACAGATTTCACACCCCACCCCACCCATCACCGGAGCACTACCACTCCTTGTCTTGATGGAGAAGATCTGGAAATCAACTGGATCGTGGCCTTCCGCCGCCAGGCACTCAGATGGCCTGATGCGTTGCCTCTAGAACCAGGCGGCTAGAAGGTTCTCGCTCCTTCTGTGGTGGCTCCAAGATCTTTAATCAGGGAGAAAGGACCTGGAGCTTGTCCTCTGCCTCAGGTGACCAAGATGAGGCGGCCAGGGAGGAGGCAGAGCCTCTCCAAGCCACATATTCTGGGTCCGCGTTATTTGATCCGAGGCCCTTCACATGTTGTTGGACTCCATGTTCCAACAGCCTTAGCCAACAGTGAGGAGTTCTGAGAGGTGCCGTCAAACAACATCTGGAAATCCGCATCGGGCTCACTCCTCTCTAAAGACGACTAATGCAAGTCTTCTGCTCAACCAAACTCACCCCGAAACGAGAAAGTAAATCTCCAAACCAAGTTAAGAAAGTTAAGTCCCACTTACTCCAACGGCGCTTATTTCCAAATACAGTACTGTTAAGTGTTGATAGGTGAAGTCGAAGGCTTTCAACTGCCGGCATCCATAGATTTTCCTTGGGTTTTTTTCCAGGCTTGAGGCCGTGTTCTGGAAGAGTTTCGTTCTGCCGTTTCGCCTGCATCTGTGGCTGGCATCTTCAGAGAATGGTTGGGTAGATATGTGTGTGGAATTTATATGCTGTGAACCCCTGTTGGGGAGTATATGTAAATTTGTGTAATTGAATGGTTAGTTTCTGGGTACAGAAATGCAAGGCTCCTTAGTGTCTGTTTGGCTAATGGTTGGTTGATGGGCCATTATCTGATGGGAATCCCCCTGTCCCTGGCTGGAATTCCTTACACTTACAAAGGAATCCCCTCCCCCCAGGGGGAGTTCCACCAGACAATGGCCCATCAACCAACCATTAGCGAAACAGACACTAACGAGCCTTGCATTTCTATACCCAGAAACTAACCATTCAGCATATAAACTCCATATACACTCCTACCCAACCATTCTCTGAAGATGCCAGCCACAGATGCAGGCGAAACGTCAGAAAGAAACTATTCCAGAACACGGCCTCACAGCCCGGAAAAAAAACCAAGGAAAATCTATAGTGTTGATAGGATTAGAAGTCTACTGCACAAACCTATGCCTATTTCGTCAACAGTATCAATGGGACTTTAAGCGCGATCCTATACATATCTAGTGAAAATGAGCCCCATTGACTTCGATGAGACCTACTCCTTAGACGTGAGCACCTACGGCTCAACCTCCTGCTGTTATTTAACACACGTTTACCTGGGAGTGAGTTGCAATGAACATAGCAGGACTTGATTCTGAATAATCATGTTAGACAACGGTGCAAATAACTTGAGCCAGCGCCGAACACTGTTGTTCCTGAGCGCAAAGCTCTATGTTTAACAAGACTTATTCTCTAAAAATAACATTTAGAGCCGAAACCTGAAGTATCTTGAACTTCAGTGGAGCGTCTAAAGAGACCTACGATACCACCGGGTACTTTTTTGTTGTAAAAGGCAGGTAGCAGATACCCCAAAACATCCCACAAAGACAGACAGACAGACAGACAGACAGACAGACGAGAGAGTCTTTCCTTGACCCTCATGATTTGAATCCTGCCTTTACTGTTTGAGTGGCTTGGGGGGCGATTTTTGACGTAGATCCCGGAGCAGTCTAAATCACCCAGTTTCAACGGGATTGCTTTGTCTAAAAGGAGACCACTAGGAGGTCAGCATTTTTGAACTTCTCTCAAGAGAGCTGTGTTGCAGGGAAGCTGGAGTGGGGGGAGCGGAAATAGCAGTGGCTCCATTACCAGAGAGGGGGCAATTAGAGGCTTACATCTGATTGTTGGCCCCCAACTAGAGTGGATTGGTTTGAATCATAAGAATTGTAAGATCTATTTTTCTTATGTGTTTACTGACTTGGGACCCCTTCACAGCGCGCAATTATAGCTCTGTGGTTCTGCTGTAACTGCATTGGTTGAATCCTATGGATTCAGGAGTTTGGTGAGGCACTAGCTTTCTGGCTAAGAATCCCAGACACCCCTCCTTGAACTGCGAATCCCAGCATTCCATAGGATGTAATCATGACAGTGGAATCATAGCACTGGAACTAGATTGTGTGGAAGGGCTCCAGCCACTAGTCCCAATTAGAGTAGACCACACTCAATCCACTCTAGTTGGGATCAGCAAGGGGACATAGGGTCCAGCTACACTGTAGAAGTAATGCAGTTGGACACTACTTTAACAGCCATAGCTCCATCCCAGAATCCTTGGATTTGTAGTTTTGTGAGGCACCAGCTCACTATGCCAGGGAAGGCTAAAGACATTGTAAAACTACAAAACCCAGGATTCCAGAGGATGCAGCTATACCACTTAAAGTGGGGTCAAACTGCATTATTTCTACAGTGCAGACAGGGGGGTTCCCACAGGCCCTGCCGGCTCATCTTCTTCATTCCGTTCCAGCAGAACTCCCTTCTTCCTCCAACCAAAGACTTCCAGCCCTTTCTCCTTCCCAGCCATCAGCGCCCCTTACCTGGCTGTACTTGGCTTCTTGCTCCAGGGAACCTTTGTCCAGCCCGTTCACCGCCACGTGCTGGGCCGTCGCCGCGAAGCCGCTTCTGCTCAGGCTGCTGCTCCATTCCTCGACTTTGGGGTTGTGATAGGACGAGCTGTCGCTCACTGCACGCAAACAGGGGAGAAGAACGGGAGTAAAGGAGAGGCAAGGTAGCTTTCTGGAACCGATTTATTCAGAAGTAAAGCCTCCGGTGGAAACGAGACTTGGACAGACAAAAGACCGAGTGCACCGTTCCCAAACAGAAGCTCAGAACCACTTGTTTAAGGCGATGGTTCGAGTGAAAAAGTTGTAACTTGGGCCTTTGCCTACCAAACACCACACTGCCACCGGTCTCCTGCGGGAAGAAGAATGCAGGCCTCGGGTCTGGGCTACTTAAAGGAATTTGTCTTCCTGTATGCGCCTGTTCAACTCGAAAATTTTCAGAAGAAGGCCTTCTCAGGCTCACTTGGGAACAAGGGCCTTTTTTGTGGCTGCTCCCTGAATTTGAAATTCCCTCCCTAGGGAGGTAGGGGGGCTCCTTCTTTGCTCTCCTTCCTATTCCACTGGGCTTTCAGAAATTTACTACCCTGGCCTTTAACCGGTGTGCTGTTTTGTTGATTAAAAAAACAAAACTAAACACACACACTTTCCTTAAATAATTTTTAAATGGATTTAAAGCTATAAATTGTTTAACTGCTTTAAAAATAACTTACATGGATAGATATGGATATGTTTTTAATCTGTATTGGTTTGCAATGATTTGCAAGCTGCTTTAAGTCCCATTATTAGGAAAAGGTGGGATATAAATGAATACAATAATGCTGACAATATTTTCCATTTACATGGAAGTCAATCTTTTGCCTTTCAATTGAACTACTTTTCTAAGATGCTTATTTAGGCTAGCAATTTGCATGTCTGGCAAAGCCATTTTTTTCTGACCCTAGTTGCCTGGTGCTAAAGCCTTTTGCACTCTATAGGACTGTACTTCCAAGGAAACAGTTTCAGGACCAGCATATAAGCGGAGGATGGGATGGGGTTTTAGTCTAACATATCCACTCCCGTCTAAAATCATTTCTTCTTGGGAGGGAAGGCTGCGAAACTCATCAAGCTTCCTCGACCCTGATTAAAAAATAACGGTGTTTATGCCTGAAAAACTATCGTAAAGGCTTCGGGTAGTCGACTTACTCCCATCCGACGATCATATTCACACGTGCAGCCTGAGCCTACTATAGGTGTTTACACTGAAGTAAATGTCACCATTTTCAATAGTTACTCCCACATAAGCGTATGACTGCAGCCTCGTGCGTATGTTTGCTCAAGAGTCCTACAGAGTTCAATGAAGATTACTCTGGAGTAAGTAAATTGCGTATGAGTACATTCAGGGTTAGTTGTATTTTAATTGAGTAACAATTACTGCTATATAATATATTTCGGATCATGGGCATAAAATCTGCATGGGTCTCAACCGAACTTCAAATATAGTTCGGTCAGGTTCAGACTCCCTCGCAACAGACGGGACCTACTTCCAGGTAGACTTGCTTAAAATTGTGGTATCAATTCCGCTGAAACCAAAGGCCTTGGATTGCAGTCCTGCTGACACCTAAGAGTAAGAAAACCCGTTAAACTCAGCTTGGTTTTGAGTATTCTGTTCTGTGAACCTAACAAACCCCAATAAGCCTGTTCATTAGGGCTAGGGATCGGGTCTCTTCTCGCCATTCAACATACTTATTTTTGTCAAGTAAAGAAATCTCAAATTTAAGCTCTTCGGGACTTGTTTCCATAATATTATTACTATAATATTCTTAGGCTGTATGGCATACTTCCTTGGGAGTAGGTCCCACTGGACTCGGTGGGGCTGACTTCTGAATAGACCTACCCACACTAGCTCTGTGGGCGTCCTTCCAAAAGCATAAATTCTGTTGAAGCCAAGAGATACCTTAGCCGTGGTTTTCACAACAAGTCTTAAATTATTATTTTTTTATGAGGAAAGTCCGGCGGCTCGCTATTCCAGCAAGATGGAGGGTGGGGGTCGCCTGATCCCGTTAAGGACCCATTTCACACACACCCCAACCTCTCCTTCTACCGTAAAGTAATACTCTTGGTTTCCTCGGACCTTGGTCTGACCTACCCGGCAGTCCTCAGGATCTGAAGCAAGAATGTAGGTGCGTGAGATCGCTTAAGCACCGACTACTGAAAGCCTGAATCAACTCTGGGTTTATAAGTGTAGAAAACTAATCATAAATAATCATAAATAACAAACCGGTGGGTAAACAAAGAAAATAAAACAAAATAAACATTAAAGTTAAATAACAGCTGTTTTTTGTTGTGTGCTTTCAAATCCTTTCCGACTTATGGCAACCGAAAGGGGAACCTATCACGGGGTTTTCTTGGCAAGATTTGTTCAGAGGGGGTTTTGCCTTCGCTTTCCTATGAGGCTGATAGGGTATGACTTATTCGAGGTCACTCAGTGGGTTTCTATGGCTTAGCGTTAATTCGATCCCTGGTCTCCAGAGTCATAGTCCAACACTCAAACCACTACACCAGGCTGGCTCTCTCAACTGGGTGGTATAACTGAAGCCAATCCATTCCTTGGTCTACAGAAGGGGGGAACAGTGTGTAGGATGCAGTCCCCTGGTAAATATCTGAGTGGTTGCAAGCCAGGCTGTCCAGAATTTCCGACTCCCCCTATTTTTAACGAACACTCACGCGCACACACACTTCCCCCAATTATAGAAAAAGGGGTCAAGAGTGATTTTTTTTATGTGGAAGAACTGTAAGTTCAGCTCAGATGTGGAGTCAGAAATAGACTCCCGAGCTCAGCATTCTTTCACTCTGAAATCCTTGCCGTTTACACTTGGCTCTGGTTGGAGGGTCTCGGGGTTCTCCTGGTTAAAGCACACAGAGTAGACTCCACCAGCCTTAAATCTACCCACCCTTGGGTTACGATACATTTCCTTGGACTTATACAGCTAAAGCAACAAACCTTTGCCTACTCATTAGAAGTAATGCGCACTGTAAAAAGTACCTATGAGTACGTATCCCCGCATACGGAAGGCCGGGTCCTGCAGATTCCCAGCCGCTTAAGTACGATAAGGAAAACCACCACATTTCAGAGGGATGTAACTTCCCAGACTCTGTGCTTTGGAGTGGTGGTGGTAGTGGTATGTGTCTGTGTGTCCCAATCTGTTTCAGAGGGATCTAACATTGAAAAAGGAGCAGTTTCCACTGAAATCCATGAAATAACCTTCAAACGAAAGTGGCTCAACATATATCTTTGAGGGGAAACATTCATTTTTTCACTTTCGATTGGAAGCCAAAGAGATCTTAATATCATATTAATATTATTGGGTAAAATTGATTTATAGTGCTGCAATATCAAATCTGTATTTGCTTCTATCTGTCTGTCCATCCATCTATCTATGTCTTCTCCAATCTTTTGTAGTTTACGGTGTACCCAACGTTTTCTACCTCAAGAAAGTTAATTCATAGGTGAGCGCCAGTGTAGTGTTGCGGGTTGAGAGTTGGACTCCAGCTCTGGAGACCAGGGTTTGAGTCCCCCTTTTGGCCATGGAAACCCACCGGGTGACCCTGGGCAAATCCCACTCTCTCAGCTTCTGAGGAAGGCAAAAACCAAAACTCCTTTGAACAAATCTTGCCAAGAAAACGCCGTGATAGGTTCGGTTTAGGGTCGCCATAAATCGGAAACCACGTAAAGGCACACAACAAATACAAAAGGTAATTATTCTCATCCAGTTAAATCTCAAAGTACGAATTCCCTGACTATGAACACATGCAAGACCTATGTTTAATTCCCACTTCTCCCAATGGAATTTATTTTCTCATAACAGTTCGCCTAATTACTGTGGATCCGGTTGCACCGCCATCAGGTAAGCTGCGACTTTCCAAGCCTCAAAAAGCCCGGTCACTATTTATGACAGGGAAGACTTGCCGGAATAAACTAGAAACCGTAACACATTGTATATTTAATAGTGCATACAGTTCATAGAATTTGCGGGGGAATGTCAAAGGGAAATATTTAATACATTCTACGAGGGTTGTGCTTTCACTCCGGAACTCCGCTTACTCCAAAGTAGTCCAAGTGCGTGCATTTTTTAATTAGGTCCACCTGGCACGGCTGGAGTGAAGGCTTAGTTTAGAGCAGTGTTGAATTTACATGGTCCAAAGGAAAGAATGGGAAGGCATGGAGGAAAGACTGAAAGAATTTGATGCCCTAATCAAGTTATGCGCGGAAATTAAGTTTATGTAGGACAAATGTGAATGGAAAGATCTGGCATTCCGTCTTCCGTACAGTTTTCAACATCCCTCCCTCCTCCCTTCCTCCTCCCCGAGTTATTTCATCCTAACACGAAGGAAGGAAATTATAGGGCCTAACCGGATTAAGAGCACCCCTAGAGCTGTTGAAATTTGCCCATCATCCCCTCTCGCTGACAGCCACTGCAGAGCGATAACTACCGCTGGCATAATTGTTTCCTAGGTCACTTTGGTGGAATGGTGTTAAGTTCTTGTTTTCACTTTTTCTGGAAGGATGGCGCGAGATCCATCCTGGTTAAAAAAAAAAAATCACTGGGAAGTGACTCGGAGGTTTTTGTTTTGAAGTATGAGAGAAGCAGTGTTTCTGAAGATTACTCCGTTCTAACACCCGCTGGAAAGGGCCACTGTAACAAAGCCCCCTTCAACCACCCTGCTGATCGCAAAACAGTCTCTTTCCAAAGCTGCGATCCGCAACTCTTTTACAAAAGAAGCAAAGTCCGTCGAAATCAATGGGAACCGCGGCTGACTTCCGAGTAAATGCATGGAGTAGAGAAACTAAGCCCTACGCTACTGTTGGGAAGAAAACCCTATGGACTGCAGAGGGATGTAAATGATACCCACGTCTTTGTGCTTTGGAGCGGGGAGAGTGGATCAGCAGGATCCACAAGCCGGTTAAGCTGAAACGCGCAGGTTTCATAAGCGGTGGGAGAAGGGTGTTTTGTTGAAAGGGGGATACATCCGCTGCGGATGATCTGCGGGGCAAAGGAAATTCTAGGGGTGCTCCTCAGGGCCAGAAAGCCCTGCCAGTGCAACAATATTTGGAGTCCCGAGAGATTTAACGGGCTACCACCGCAAAAAGGGTGCTGGTTGCGACCTAAGCACAAAGGCAAGGAATTCTGCTCGCTGCAGTATCTCTCTCTCTCTCTCTCTCTCTCTCTCTCTCTCGGAAGGGAGGGGGGATCCCAACAGCCGTTATTTCCTTCTCCTATAGCCGGCGACCACCCTTGCTCGCTTGGCACATGTCTTAAGCAGTCTTAGGAAACCGAGCTGTCTCTGGTGAGCTCCCTGTTCTGCTGATCTCTCACTTTCCCATGAATAGGGGCTTCCTTTTCGTGTCAGCAAGGTCAGCTTATCCTATAAATCAAGGGCAAACAGCCCGCAGATGCAAGCAGCTTCGACAAAGCGGGCTGAGGAACGGCTGGTTTGGGAGGAAGCTCCCTTCTCATCCAGGCTTCTCCCGCTGGACATCCTGCTATATAGGAGGCCTTCAGCAGGCTGGTGTTAATGAACGGAGAGATCACGCCAAATCTTTCAGTATGTCAGCCAGCCCACTCGCTCCCTCCTTCCAGGAGGCCGGCTACACGATTACAAATCTGCCCACCATCACCACGGAACAAAACGCCGACTACAATAGATGACATTTCCAGGACTGGCAAAATTCATGTCTAGGAGGGGCTCTGCAACAAGGGGAACAATGCCGAGTATTTTATTATAAAGGTTTTTATTTTATTTTTTACCCACCGGAATTAAAAGGGCTTGAAATAAATTTTAAACCGAGTGGTCTTTTCTGTGTGGTATATATTGACCGGGTCGTGTAGTTATTTACTGACTTAAATAAAACAAAATTTATGGAAAGGGAAAGTAGGTTATTGGACGTGGAGGGGAAGAAAGTTCGGATATTTTTTGCCTAGATTTCACGCACACTTTTCCTGAGCTTAAGTCCCACAATAATCTAAACAGCACAGCAACCAATCCATTTTTTTTTTAAAAAAATCTCAACTGGCGAGGGCAGTCAACTTAAGGCAAATATTCGATGTAATGTGTTTAATTCGGGTTTACTGTCAGGGACAATCATGTTTACCATTTTTTAAAAAAAAAAATAAGTAAATGTGAAGCTTTGAATTCTGGAGCGAAGTGAGTAAAAGCGAAGACAGCAACAAGCTTGCGGAAGGGGCTAAATGCTAGTTAAACATCAGTAGTTTCAGCTTTCTGGACCACCGCTTTGGAGGAAAACAAAGTGAAGCAGAAGAACGAAAGCAATTAGGTGACATTTGAACTTCCTGTCTGAGCAAATTTGGCCTGATTGCGAGAACTCGAGGTGGATTTGCCTGCAATTTCAAGGAGATGCCTTTCCTGCGGAATCCCTGACTTGAAAGCAAACAACAGGCATAAAGGCCTGGCAGAAAAAGTAAATATACCTGCCCGCATTTTGAGGAGGGGGAGGCAGCGGGGGTAAATATGCCACAGACATTTAGTATTATGCCATATCCATCTAGTAGTCTAAAAGAAAAATATAACGGCCTAAAACCAATTACTAGTCCCAAACAGAGACGCACTAAATCAACAGGAACTTGATTAGTCAACACTTATGCAAATGTCATTGATTCAATGCGGCTACTCTACTAGCAATCAGATTTAGGCAAGTATCTCTCTCTCTCTCTCTCTCTCTCACACACACACACACACAGAGAGAGAGAGAGAGAGAGACCCTAATGGGAGTGTAAATTCATGTATCTGACAAAATGAGTTCTTGTCTGACTCTTTAAGTACAATAAAATGCTACAATAAAATTACTAAAGACTACATACACAGAATTCTTGATAGTCTTAACATTCTACTATGGAAAAGCTATTAATATAAGTAATTATTATTAGGCAATATGATTATGTACACATCAAGTATATTATTTCATGTAACTATAACTGACTGGTAAGGCAGGAGTTACACCAGTATGTAGAAAACTAGGTTTTCCAAAGGTAGCATGATGCAACATAAAATTAGAAACTATATTTACAGTTATACTAATAAGCTTCAGCGCCCTATCAGTCACATATCTCTCACAGACAAACCAATCTAGACCTGAGGCATTGTTCATTCAGTTTTCCTCTGATTAAATCTATCTACAGCCCAATCCTGTGCGTATTCACTCCTAGATCAGTGTAACTTGATCAGCAGGACTTTCTTCCTATTAAAAATGCAGCCTGCTGGGCCTTAGTTCTTACTGAATTGTATTCTGTGCAAAACTGGATCTAAGACTACAATCCTAACATGTACAGTACTCAAGAGCAAACTCTATAAAATATAGTGGGACTTACTTCCTAAGCAAGCATAAGCATGTGCTGTACTTTAGTTGAAATAAATTGAGATATACACTTTATCAATTTAAAATAAGTTAATGCATATATAGTTTGTTACATAGCTTTCATGTATGTAATGTTAGCTAACTCATTAATTTGAGAATTTTTAATATTGCATCTGTACATTTTTAAGGTAGATGTCTAGAAAATGTATGCATGCTTCAAAAGTTTGTACTTATTATTATTATTATGAATATTAGATGTTATGAAGGCTAATCTCTTCCAAGTATAGTAACATCACACACAATAACACTAGTTCAAAATAACTGAATGTTATTTCTTTGAAAAACCTAGGACTATATCCCCCTCCCCAAAATTAAATTTTTAATCTTTTTGTTTAAATTGCTACTGGCTAAAGAGAAGCCTGTTTATAGGAGACAAAATACAGTACAGCCCTCATGGGCCAAGGAAAAAAATCTTCCAAAACCCACAGCCAGAAAATACTTTTACTAGGACGGCACAAATATATGTGAAATTGTGGGCAAGTTTTGGAGACTCCCAGATTGCTTCATCAGACAAGATATTACCCCTAAAAGAAAAGTGCTGATGGAGATTTACTTGGAAGGCACCAGATCCCCTCTGATCTTGGAAGCTAAGCAGTGTCAGCCCTGGTTAGTACTTGGGTGGGAAACCACCAAGGTGCTCTAGGCTATATTTGAGGAAGGAACCCACCTCTGAGTATTCCTTGCCTGAGAAAACCCTGTGAAATTCATGGGGTCGCCATAAGTGGACAGACACAAGAGAACAATGGAGAGTAAGCATGGTGTAGTGGTTTGAGCGTTGGGCTATGACTCTGGAGAACAGGGGATCAAATCCCTGCTCAGCCATCAAAACCCACTGGGTGACCTTGGGCAGTCACAATCTCTCAGCCTCAGAGAGAGGCAAAGGCAGCCCCCCACTGAAAAAATCTTCCCAAGAACAGGGGGAGACAGGGTCGCCAGAAGTCGACTTGAAGGCACACAAGAACAAAATAACAATGGAATTTACTGCAGATGTATTAAAAGTCTGAATGGTTGTCTCCTGGATTATCTGTAACCCTATAGGGCAAAGTAAATGTAGGGAATTCTGTTTCAGTTTACATCTTGGGCCAGGCCAATATTGTGGGCCAGGTAAACTGTAGCCAAGGGAAGGATTCTAAGCGATCAATGGACCCCCCCCCGCCCTGGCTTCTTGGGTGAGGGGATGGAGTGATGTGGGTTTGGCCTGCCAAGTTCCCTTTCGGGTCTCCTCGGGCGCTTACCTTGGTCCGTTATGGACCGGATTCCTAAGATGTCGGTGACGGAGTGGGAGGAGGGCCAGGTCCGAGGCATGTGGACGGCGCTGTGGATGGTGGGCACGCCCGGCGGGGTGGGCACCTTGGCCCCCGTGGCAGCGATGGGGCTGGGGTAGGAGTAGATGTGGTTGTAGGGGAGGGCGGGCTGCGGGGCGGGCTGGTGCTGCTTGTAGGACTCGTAGTGACTTTGCTGCGAGAGGTTCCCGATCTTGTTGCGCAGGATGCGGCTGATGGAGCTGACCGAGGGCACGTTGTATTTGTCGCACACGCCGTCGGCCAGGAGCCGGTCTCGGATCTCCCAGGCGAAGATGCCCGGGTCCCTTTGTTTGTAGGTCCGGATATGTTTCACCACCGTCGGCGTGGTGACCCGGGGCTTGCTGCCCCCGATGGCGCCCGGCAAGATGGAGCCCGTCTCGTTGTAGCGCGCCAGGATCTTGCTGACGCAGCCGTGGGAGACCCGGAGCTGGCGGCTGATGTCGCAGGGTCGGATGCCCAGCTGGGCTAGTTCCACAATCCGGAGCCGGATGGCGTTGGGCAAGGGGCGCCCGTTGACGAAGACGCCGCCCAGCTGGTTCACCTCCCCGAAGGCCGGCTCTGCAAGGCAAAAAGAGGCCCGTCGGACTCGCGGAGGAGGAGGAGGAGGAGGAAGGGGGGCACCGGGAGCCTTCCAGACCCCAGCTCCTAGCCGCAACGCTTGGAGGGGAGGCTGCTTCTCTGCACTACACCTCCCAGAATCCCCGGCATCGGCATGACCCCCTTGGAAAAGCGGGCGAAAGATGCTTTGGGGGACTGCAGCTCCCAGAATCCCCGCCATCGGCAGGGCCTCTCGGGAAAGCGGGCGAAAGTTGCTTTTGGGGACTGCAGCTCCCAAAATCCCCGCCATCGGCAGGGCCTCTCGGGAAAGCGGGCCAAAGTTGCTTTTGGGGACTGCAGCTCCCAAAATCCCCGCCATCGGCAGGGCCTCTCGGGAAAGCGGGCCAAAGTTGCTTTTGGGGACGGCAACTCTCAGAATCACTTGGCCTCGGCATGGCCACTCGGGAAAGCAGGGGACATTTGCCTTTTGCGAACTGCAACTCCTAGAATCCCCTCAGTCCGTGATCGTGGGGATTCTAGGGGATTCTTATTCTGCAAAAGCAACTTTCCCAACCTGCGATCACAGAGAAATTCCCATTCCTGGGATTCTGGCAAAAGCAACCTTTCCTAGCCCGTGATCGTGGGAAGACTTATTCAAGAGTCATCCCCACCTCATGCCAAGGAAACTTCGTCCCTTGAGTGAAACGTGTTACCGTTAGGCTGGGCAGCAGGCCACAGACTCGGACCTAAGACCTGGGCCTGGTTTCCCAGTCTAAGCCCAGCTACGGCGATCTCCCTGGTCCTGGAAGCCCCGGCCCGAGGGCTGAGCCAGTCCACGGAGGCGCGGCAGCTCTCCCTCGCCCACCCCAGGCAATACCTCCCGTTGAACTTAATGGGACTGCGTGGCTTTTGCCGGGGGAGCCCGGTTGGCCTGGAACGGCGAGAGGCCGACGGCAGGTCGAAATGGCCAAAGAGCCCTAGGAAGGGGGTGCTGTAATTGTGACTGTCCTTTCGAGAAAAGCCTCCGGGAGCCGGCTTGGCCGGACCCCTCCGTCCGGTCTCAGGCCCCGACCCGAAGCCCCGCGCCCCCTCCCCTCCCTGGACACGGACTGGCCGGCTCTGCGCGGAGGGGGAGGGGGGGCAAGGCGAGGCTCGGAGGCGCTCCTCGGGCGCAAGCCTGGCTGCCTTGGCCTGGCATCCCCACCCCTTCCCAAGCCGGGGCTTAGGATCGCAGGCGGGGTGGCCCACCCAGAGGGAGAGAAAGAGCAGAGGGGGGGCTCCTACTCCTTCCTCCCCCCACCTCTCTCGCCTCCTCCCTCCTCGGAAAAGCCTTCCTGGGGTTTTTGGCAGGCGAGGGCTCTGGCCCGGGCTGCTCCTCGCCTCTTTGCCAGCAGCGCTTGTGAAATCCCAGTCTGGGATGTGGGGGGGGGGGAGACACACTGGAGCAGGATCCGGGCCGGGTGGGCCAAGGGGGCCAGCTCCAGCGCCCCCTCCCTCCCTCCCTCCCTCCCCCGGAGCCCGAGCCGCCCTCTGTGCCACGATCTTGGACTGCGGCCGCGGAGGGACCCTGGAGGCGCCCCGAGCCCCCGCTGCCCCTGGCCCTGCCCTCCCGCCGCGGTGCTTCTCCCCTGCCGACTCACCCATGGCTGGGGTCGGGAGAGGGCGGCGCGGGCGGCTGCTTCTCGGAGCCCCGCCGGAGGGACTCGGGGCGGCCCAAGCCTGGCTCCGGTCCGGCCGGCCGCGATCGGCGCTGGGGGGGAGGCGGCGGAGGCGGCGGAGGCGGAGGCGTCGTCCCCGGGCTGCCTCGGGTTCCCGGCGCGGGGCTGGGGGCTCGGGAGGCCAAGGCGGCACTCGTCCCTCTCCCCGGGCAGGAGGCTGGAGGAGCTCCGCATTTCAACCGCGCAGCAACGTGGGCTGGGCTGGCCGGGGCTGGCCGGGGCGTCCCGGGCTCGGGCAAACCCCAGGCACGCCCCCAAGCGGGGCGGGACCAAAGGGGAAAGCGCCTCCGGATTGGGGGGGAAGCTTGACGGACGGGGGCGCCCTGGAAGCCTCTTCCGTCCGCTTGGGCCGCGCGAGGCTGGACCCAGCGGCACCTGGAGCCCCCCCCCCCAGCGCCCCCAGGCCGGATCGGAGCCCCCGCGGAAGTGGCCCCTCGTGTGCGCGCGTAGGTGGGGGGCTCCGAAGCCCTCCGGCCCCAAGTGGCCTCTCCGGGGTCCTCAGAGAAATGGCGCCCCTTGAGCTGCGGTTCCAGCACCTGGGATCCACGCTCTGCCCACTTGCAGGTGCCAGGAATCCCACTTTTTTATTATGCCCCCCTGCAGTTCTTTCAAAGCCTTTTCGAATGGCAGACGACGTTGCCTTAGACAATATAAAGGGCTCCCCCACCCCTCCTGTGGTTTCTTTGTTACAGGGCAATCTAAAGGGCTTCCTCAAAACAAATGAACGAATGAATGAAGAGCTTGAGAACCCATGTTTTTTTTAAAAAAAATATTAGGAATGTTGTGAAAGGACAATGAAAATTCGGAGGAGGGAGTTCAGTGGGGCCCCCTCTGAGCTGTACACTAAAAAACAATTCTTCTGGTATTATTTTCAATAAGTGACTCTCTCTATCCTACGATGCATTTTATCACATAGATATGTTTGTGTACCTGCTGAAAATATACATGCTAACATCTGTCTGTGTATGTGGGATAACTCTCTCTGGCTTTTCTTCGCAAACGAAGATTCAGGAAGGACTCATCCCGCGCTTTCTGCAAGGATATATATATATATATATATATATATATATCTGTTGTGATCATATTCTGCAAGGATATATATACCACACACCTTTCCTTCACTGTTGAAAACCAGAGCAATTAATTTAAGCGGATATCTAAGAGGATCGTTTTCCCTCAAAAGTCCTTTGGACTGCAGTGGAAGAAACCGTTTAGCAGAAGTTAACAGCCGCCCGAAAGGCACCCGGGATGGTTGGGGGCTGTGCTTTCCCCCTAAGCATCCTTAGTCATAGGAATATACTGTATACATATTTGGTCTATCATTCTCGCAGGGTCCTAAAAGGAGAAGATTCCACTCACGAATGCCCCCTTTGCTTTAAACATCGGCCTGTATTGAAACGCCCTCTCCCCCGACATGACTTTTTAAAAGTCCCATTCAGCCGAAGTGAAACTTAGAAACACTATTGTAAGAATTAAAAAAGGAGAAAAAAAAAAAAGAAAGCTCTGTGCGTATGTGCTAAAAGTTTTTGGCTGAGTTTGTGGTGTGCTCGGTCCTGTCATACTTTGGTGAATGTGAAAGTGTGTGCTTTGGCTGGCACAGTGGTGCTTCTGAATCGGGAGGGATCATGTCCAGGCTCTGGACGCACACAGGGCCAAGCACAGCCGCCGCGAAACCTCAGCCACAGTTTTGGGACCCTTCCCTCTCCCCCCTCCCCAATTGTTAACGAGGAGAAACATTCTCTCCAAACCTCCTCCGACCCACAAGCACGTCCTCTGCGAAAGAGCTCCCGCCGCTTCCCAGCGGCCTTCGTGCCAAGAGGCGTCTTTTCGGTTCGGGCGGTAAAGGAGAACTCATCCAAGACACACTATCGGACCCATTAACGACGGCGGGTGAAAACTACCCGAGAGGAAAGTGAAAATCTAGTTGGCGTTGCTCCCCGACCTCCCTTTCCTTCGGCCTGCAGAAAAGGCGAGAAGATCGTTGCAAAGGAAAAAAAGGCGGTCAACCCTGCAGAGAAATGAATTTGGGTAGCTTAAGCTGGAACATGCTTGAAACCCAAGACCGATCCGCTTAACCAGAAAGGGCTGGTGGTACCGAAGAGAAACCCAAGGTGAAAGAAACCACCCTGGATGCCTTTTCGGCTGCAAGACAAACCGAGAGGGCTTTTGCCTCTGGAGGGGCCAAGTGGTTCCCGAAGCTCGAGCTCCACAGGACAAGCTTGGTTTCGTGCACTGGTTCGTGTGATTCTGGGCTGCTCCCCGCAACACGGGTCAAGAATCTGATTACACCTCAACCCGGGTATGTTAGACCAAAGTGTTTCTTTCCGAGAGGTTCGAGGCAGCTTCACATCAAGGACGTGTGGACGCATCCTGACCACACAATCGTTTCCAGAGACCAGTGATGTGAATCAGAATTTAGCTGTCCTGTGGCATTTTTTGCGTTGAAAAGAAAAGAAAAGAAGACTGTTTCCCTGGAACACCAACGAATCGTTAGGATCGGAGCTAACTAACCCGGAAAGGATTAATTCATTGGTTTGGGAATAAAGTACGGTACATCTAAAGAGCGGCGAAGAATTCTGTGTAACTCAAGAAGTTTGCATATGATTTCATCTACTGAATGCTGCCGTTGACAGTAAACCATAGAGCAACGAAGGGGAGCCCTCTGTCCAATGGATTTTGATCCTCAGTCGCAGCCCAGGGCATAAAGCAGAAGAACTAAGATTGAAGGTTTTTTTCTTCTTCCCCCACATCATCCTTTCCTATAATGCCAAATCCATCAGGCGAAAGAAAGGATGATGATGATGTAAAAATAAAAAGTAATGGATTTAAAATTAGGTTGGCAAGTGTTGTTTGTCAGAGGCGCTGGCCCCTTAATCTGGAGTTGTTTTTTGACGTTCGGGGGGGGGGTGTTGGGCGTTTTTTTAACGACGTTCTCTGTCAATAGTTGGATGTGGGTGAAGATCGAGCCGAATTCCCACTAATCCTAAGGGTTCTCTTCAGCTGGCCTACACAGGACTGCTAATGTCCCCAAACCCCGACAGATTTCACTCGTGCGCCAAGTTCTTTGACCCACGACCCCGTGAAGTCCAGTTCACTCGATATTACTGCACCTCCTCTGTCCTCATGACGTTTACATGGACAAAGCACATCTCTGTGGGTTTGAATAATAAACCGCAATCTTCCACCTTGAAAATACTTGAAGCCCTTAAACAGAAGTAAATCCATATCCTCCAGGTTTTTTTTTTTTTTTTTTTTGGTGGGGGGTCTTATTCGGGATCGGGGCCTTGATCGCTAACAGCCGCTCCTCCCCCTTCCCCCGGATTTCAGTGGGACTTCTTTCCAGCTATGCACGCTGATTTAACAACAAGCCCCGTTGAACGTTGGTGGACTTACTTTCAAATGAGTTGCATAGGATCGGATAGAGCGCATCATTAGGATCTCATAATTATCATAGACTTGAATTGTAAGCACACACAAAAGCACCCAAATTATGCTTTAAAACACAGTAGTTTGGATAAACCCGAAATAGATGCTTTCGTCCGTGACTAAAACCCTAGGCATAGTTCCTTTGGAGTAAACCTCATTAATTTAGGGAACTTACTTCCAACTAAAGACGTATAGGATCTGGCTGGACACCAAGTCCTTCCTCTTCTCCTAATCTGGCCCACTTGGCGCATTGAGCCCTGGGGCTTCCTATGGCCTAAATTTAGAAAATGTATTCTCTTCCCCACCATTAGGGCCTACCCAAGACATTTTGCTGCCTGAGAGAAAGGACAAAATGGCGCCCAGTACCATTCTGTATACAGAAGCTGACCAGAAAGGCACTTGACTACCACTCCAATTATTTTCTCCACCGTACCTGGGGGGCAGGAGGCTCACTCAGGAAATGTGGGGCAGGAACTGTGGCTCCCGTAGTGCTCTCACCTCTAAAATGTTGTTGCTGCTGCTGCTCCCCAATCCATTCGCTGCCTGAGGCAGCTGCTTCACTTTATCTAACGATAGGGCCAGCGGTGCTCACCAGCTCCACGTCCCTCCAGACTTATCCTTCTGGCCCTTTCTGCACCCCCCCCTCCTTCTGTCGCCTTTCTTTTCCCGACCTGCCTATCTCTACCTCTCCCCCCATCCAACTCCGCCTCCCCATCCCTGCTCTCCGGTTCTTTCCTTTCTTTCTTTTCTCAATGTGTGTTCCTGATGTGGTCCTGTCGGAAAAGCTCGTTTACTCTGCCCGGGTCCCTGGTGGTTTAAGGATAATGTTTATCAGGATCGAACGTGCTCAACTTGTTTCCATTGAACTGCTGAGTGTGGGCTGAAATAACAAAGGTCACATCCAGAGTGAGCCGGGCCCAGGGCGAGGGGAGCCGAGACGAGCAGGAGGAGGAGGAGGAAAACACTATAATAAACAGCAGCCTGTTGATCGCGCTGACCTGTCTGGCAAAAAGATTAATTTCAGGTACAAAATAATGAAATAATTGGCGGGGGAGGAAAAGGAGGGGGCCCGAGAGCGAAGGAAGGAAGGAGGGGGGATGGAGAAGGAGGAGGAAGGAGGGGGAAGAGGGCTTTCTTTCTTGGAAACTCGAATCGGCGGGCAGAGACGGAGATAAAATAAGACGCACCTTAGAAAACTCCACAAGCAATTTAATTGGGTTCGAAAGCATTCTTGTCTGAAGACTGGAAGGTCTGTGAGGTTCCCCCTCCCCACTTTTCTCCACACCCACAAGACGTGAGGAGTTAGGCAAATATCAGATCCTGTCAAAGGGATCGCGAAAGCAGGACAGAGTGTGAAAAGAACATGGGGGGATTTTAAAACAACTATAGTTCCCGATCCATTCACTCCTTCCCAGTATGATGGTTAGGTGTTTTTTTTAACTCCCCCCCGACTCTGCTTAAACACACACACGTTAAAAACAGAGCAGTTTCTTGCTCATTGCTAGGATTTTTGCTAGACGCTCCAGCCAAAATTAGTTAACACACATTGGAAACCGCTTAATGCGGTGTAGATGTGTAACTTGCTGTTGCTTAAACAATTTGTAAGCAGCTCTGAGAGCATTTGTGGCTGAAGAGCTGGTTGTAAATACCTAAATAAATAAAAAATAAAAATAGAATATGAAGCCAAAGACATAGCTCTGCTAGTCTGTTTCAGCATAAGAAGACAGGGGGAAAATCTTGTAGCAACTCTCTGTGTATGTGTGTGGGTGGGTGGGATTTCTAGCGTTAAAGTTCTCGAGCTGCACTGGGGGTAGTCCCAAAGGTGATGTGGGACTCCCTGGAAAATGGATATTAGCCGCATGTTGCTGTTGTTGTTGCTGATAACTGCCGTCAAGTCGACTTCGACTGATGGCGCCCCTACGAATTTACTTAGAAGCAGGTTCCTCAGAGTTCAAGGTAAACGTGCCTGGTGTGGGAAGCTTCGCATCGGTCTCGCAACAGCGGGATGTCACGTTATGAGAAGCAGGTGGGAAAGAGGTTGTATACGAAGGAAAACTGCAGCGACTCTGAGCACTGGAGAAGTGTTGTAGATAATGATCGATATAATAAGGTAATCTGTGGGGCTGCACTGGAATCTCCTTGCAAGGATTCCCAGCTAGGAGGATGCCCAGCCAGTGATGGTGGTGGTGGTGGTGAGCCAACCTACAGTATGTGCGAAACAGGTCAGTGAACAGCTTCCCGGCAGACGGGAAGCGCAACAGAGACGCCACCCAAGCAACCCCTTAAAGTTACAATCCTAAACACATTTCTCTGGGAATCAGCCCCATTGTACCTCAGTGGATCTGGCGCCCGAGTAAGCGTGACAAAAAGATTTGTACCGCGTTTCAACGGATCGCGTTGCCTTGCTAGAATATCATTATGTGGAAACGTTTGCATTTGAGGTCGTTTATTGCTTTGGCGCGTTCGTCTTCTCGGATCACTCCAAAGCATGTTCCCTCCGCCCAGCCCCGCGCCTCCTCCTCGGGCCTTTTCTGTTTCGGAGCCGTCTTCGTGTTTGCAAAGTAAAATCAAATCATATTATATCAAAGAATGACTAATCAGTCAGATCCGTGCAGTCTAAGGAGAGCCTGGGCAGATATACGATGCAATTGACCTCTGAGCAGACACGTCTAGGATTCCACAATCAGGCGTCCATTGGAATCACGGTCTTCAGAGTGCGCCCATCTCTGGAGAAGATTGGAGGAGGAAAGCGTTTAGCGTGTTAATGGAGGGGCTGAGGCTGAAAACACGTCTCTGTTTAACCGACTGGTGGATGGGATTGCTTGTCCTTGGAATTAATTAGCCTAATTCATTAGGGGATGATCGGACGCCCAGTGTAAATGGCTGCGAGATCGAACTCGACAGAAGAACCCAGGGCGAAGGCGCAAAGGTGTCAGCGTGCGTACATCACCAGTCCGTTTTACTCAGCTTGGAAGATCAGCGGGGTCTAGTGTTATTCCCCGTCTGACAAAGCCCAGACTAAAAACCAGGTGATCTATCCAGCGCAAAACTGGAAACGTTGGAGGAAGTGGCTTGGTGACTTCCCCTTCCTCGGACCTTTATAGAACCTCTTCGTAAATTTAATCTACAACAGCGTACAGTGACTGTCTTATCTCCTGAAGACTACTGGGCTAACTCATAAATCGGTTAGGCCGGAGCAACACTTACTGGTTTACAAAACGTGTTGTTTGAAGCCCTGCTCACACGAATTGCTAGAGAGACAGCCGTGTTAGTTTGTTTCAGTATAAAAAGGAGTCTTGTGGCATCTTAAAGACAAACCAATGTATTTCCTCGTAAACTTATGCTGAAATAAATTGGTCAGATTTTAAGGTGCCATAAGATTCTTTCTGTTTCCATTGGATCGAAAATCCGATACCCGTAAATGTGCCTGATTATATCTCTCAAGGTATTCAGCTTGTTAGTGTCCTTTGCAACCCATGGTATACTTCAGAAGCAAATCCCACAAAGTTCAGTGAGACTAACTCCCAGGTAGATTTGCGTGGGACTGCAGTCTTACATAGAGCATTAACAACGCCGTCCTTTAGAAACGGAAAGTTAATTCCATGGACTGATGGAGGGACATGCTTAGGGCCAGCCCTGAGACGGTTTTAACTGGCTGGTTAAGGTACTTTTAGGATTTTTGGTTTGCTTTTGTCACTCCTTCCTTCCCGTTCTTCTTGTGTCAGACTGACTTCTAAGGGTGTGATCCAAATTCACCGAGAGGTAAATTACAATGACATGAACAGAATTTACTTCTGAGTAAAGGTCTGCACAGCGCTACTTGTACTTGCCCCTCTGCTCTTCCCCAGTAGCCTTCTGACTAGAGTCTCATCTTCCTACACTGTCTCTTGTTCCATAGGATTCTCAATGAAAAGGCTTCAGGAGTGGTTTACCATTGCTTTCTTCTGCACTGTGGTAACTCCTTTAGAGTTAGCTGTGGTGCCACTGCTGTTGTTTAGGAAAGATCCTCTGCCGTGTCCACCCACCTATCCACATTGCTACTGCCCAGTAGCTGTTTGGCATATTTAGTCAAATGGGACTTACTTCTTCAATAGGGTCTCCAGAATCCTGAAACCGGGTCCCGAACCTAAACACAGGAGCTTGGACAAATCTCCCGTAGAAACCAATGGGGGCTAACAAAAACTATCCTATGAGTGTGGATCAAGAAGTCCCAGGGTACAGAAAGCAACCCAGCGGGACTAACTTCTTTGTACATATGCAAAGACTTGGGCTGCTAGCAGCTTAGGATCGGGGCATATATTCCAGGGAACAATCCTGAATGCGCTTCTCTAACTGTACAAATCCCTCGACTGCACGGGTCAGGACCTGCAGTTGTAAAACTCTTGACGTTTCCCCCTCTTGACACGAAGCACAATTTACAGAAGGAGCAGCAGTGCGCGCCTGACAGTATACCTTACCAAAGTAAACATTTCCAGGGCTGGTTTCCCTGCAGGACTCCTTCAAGCTCACCTGCTGTTTATAGAATACCCCCACAATGGGGCCCGCTGGCACTTCTGGGGGTCCTTCAGGCTCAAGCTCTGTACACCTTGACCTCGACTTAAGTCCAGTTGAATTCAATGAGACTTGCCTCTGAACAGAGGCGCATAGGATTGCAACAGTAGCTTTAAAAAAAAGATTTGGCGGTGGGGTGGTTAAAGTGTTACACAGGAAGTTCACAGGTCAGGTTTCAAGATCCACGGACACGGCCTCGAGCTCAATGGGAGTGAGGAGGTGGGGTATGAATGTAATTAACATGTTCAGATATTTTGGACATGCCATGGGAAGACATGGATCGATAAAGACGATACTGCTAGGAAAAGTGGAAAGCAATAAGAAAAGAGGAAGAACATATTACAGATGGATTGATTCAATCAAGGAAGCCACAGCCCTGGGGTTGTGTCAGGATCATGACCCAGCCATGGTCCTGTCATGTTTGTTTCTTGGGCACATGTGTAGTAATGAAGGATGATGGGATATGCTATGTAGTGGGTGGTGCTGGGAAATAGATGGTGTATATTTGCAGCCTGGGATAATGAGCAGATGTGTAGCAAATGCCCAGTGTGAACAAATGGGAAGAAAACTTTTGTAATGTTTGAATTGTGTGGTTTTAAGTATACTGGGTAACCAGACAAACTCTCAGTTCTGACAACATGTATGTACTGTGTGTAGGATCTTTTGTTATATATATTGAGTAGATTGTAGCAGAGCCCCAGTGCAACATGATCTTTGGGTACAAAACAGGACATAAAATGTGCAGGATGCTCCAGTAAAGTAAAGCAGAACTTACATTTATTATGGCAGAGAATATGTCTTAGATAGGAAAGACAGATAGATAGGAGATAGTTATCTGATTTTGGGTAAAAGAATCCCTAAGGCTGACTCTCATGCATGCATGATGGTTACTAGCTTCTTCTTCTGAGCCAAAGGGTTGTAAAACACTAAAGCTTCTTGGAGCAAAGGGGAGGAAGTGACCTCTGCATGCAAGCAGGAAGTAAACAGATCAGGAACATGCACACAGAGCTGTAAATAAGGTTGAAAGCTGACAATTGCTGAGATGGTGTCTGCTCAATGTGTGAGTGCACAGCCTTTAAAAAAAACCTGTTGGGGTGTATGAGCATAAAAATTAAAAATTTATTAAAGATTCCAGGGGGCAATCCCTTTGGAATTATCTTCTTGAGAAAAATAAGACTTTTACTGTAGAGTAGAGTTAGCAGAGAGAAAGGTGAGACAGACTCAATTAGTTAAGTACTGTGAATCACTTAGCCATTAACACCGTTTAAAAAATGAAAGACAAAAACAACTTTTCTTTTAAAAGAATACTTAAACATTTACAAACTATTGCAATCTACATATTCAAGGCAAATGTAGTCCTTAACTAACTAAATAATTTCAGGGTAGAACTCAACCACCCAGCAAACTCAGGTAAGATAAGGTAAACAAGGCTGGATTTCCCTAAGTTTTGCTTGCAGCATTGCTCCCATCTTCATGCATGCTGAGTTAGGTGTATGTGTGCCTCATGTGAGGCTTCTCTCAGAAGAGAGGGAGACAAAGGACCATAAACCTTTTAAATCATGAGGTCATGTGATGAATGACTCAATAGGTCAGGTCATATCATATAGCTTGCATGAGCAGAGCTACTTAGCCAAGCCTACAAATAACTAAGGTAGTTTGAGGAAAAGGGGAGGAACGTTTAACATGCAAAGAAGTTCCCCAATCTTATTAAGAACTTGCATAATTCTGTCAGTTAGCAAGTGGGGGGATGAAGGAAGAATGCTATATCTCAAACAAAACTTAATGAGTGCAACTATTTGGACTGGAGCTTGAAAATGCAGTTGTTTTTGAGAAGAGGGGGGCTTTAGGATCCAATCCTTCATATTGATACAGGTTCAAATGCTGTTGAGAGAAGAGCAGAGGAAAGAGCACATGCTCCATTGTTTTGGGGCTGGAGGATTTTCAACTGACTACATTCGTGATTTAACAAGTGCCAGGAAATGCTGGGAAGCTTTGAGAGCTGTTTATGTTAGTGAGACAGCTGGATCAAAAATCCTACTCATGAGGAAGCTTTATAAGGCACAACTAGACCTGTTGATGATGTAAAATAACACCTGGCAAATCTTCGCTTATTGTTTGAACAGCTACATCAACCTGGGCTGGACTATGAGGAGGCTGAGAAAGTTTATATAATTTTGAGTAGTTTGGACTCAAGATATGATGCTCTGATAAATTCTGTCGAAGCAATTCCAGAATGAGAATTAACAACTAATTTTATCAGCAGCAGTTTGCTTCAAGAGGAAGAGAGAAAAAGGCATTAGAAACAAGAGGAACAGCAGTTCATGGAGTAAAGCTAATGACTCTAGCAGCCATAAAGCAATAAACAATGAGGAGACAGAGACTGCATTTGCTGTAAAGAAGTGCTTTAATTGTGGTTCCACAAAGCACTTTGCAAAACAGTGCCCTTCTAAAGACAAAGAGGACAGCAGTGGCCGTAAATCAAAGAAGAAAGACCAGAGCTGTGCTGAATTCACATTGGCTGTGGTGAGAAAAGAAATATCTTCTGAGAAAATTCAGTGGGATCTGGACAGTGGGTGCTCTGTTCACATAGCTTGTAATAATGAAGATTTTGTAGAAACGACTAAATCTAAAATTCAACATGTGAGGCTTGCTAACGGTGAGAAACGTCCTGTAATTGGGGGGGGGGAATGTTTTATTTCTTGTTTCGGTCAAAATGTTGACAATGTAGTTTTTGCACCTTCTCTTGAGATTAATCTTCTCTCTGTAAGCACACTGGTAGAACAGGAGTATGAGGTTACCTTTAAGGGCAAGAAATGTTTTGTTTTAGAACATGGAATTATTTATGCAGAGGGGGAATTGAAAAATCAGATGTATTATAAGAATGCAAAAGTTTGTTTAGCTCAGATTGAAATGACAAACACCCCAATGCTTAATAATTGCATTCATGTTTTGCACAGAAGACTAGGTCATGCTAGTTAAAAACTTTTGAAACAAATGCCTGATGTGTGCTATGATCTAAAAGTGAACAGCTGCCATTTTTTTTGGACTGTGCAAACAGATTAAATCTAAGATTTTGCATTTCCCAAATTCAGTGATAGAAAAATCTAAGAGAATTTTGAATTGGTATATACTGATTTATCTGGCTCTTTTACTCCATCTTTGGGAGGAGCCCAGTACTTAATGATAATTGTTGATTATTTTTCAAGGGTTGGATTTTGTTATTTGTTGAAAAACAAATCTGAAGCCTTTGAAACTTTTCAAAACTGGTATAAGTATGTTGAGAGAAAACATGGTGTTAAACTTGGAAGTTTACAAAGTGATTCTGGAGGAGAATTTATGTCTTACAAGTTCCAGAAATGGTTGAAGCAGAAAGGTATTTTTCACAGGCACTCCGCCCCCTTTTCTCTGAGCCAGAATGGCATATCAGAACACAGATTTGGTGAAGAACTGAAGATTCTTTGATGTTTGATTTAAAAATGGATCAGAAATATTGTGGCAAGGCCATGATAACTTCTAATTATTTGCATAACAGATTGTGGAGTTCTGTGATACAGGATACTCCATATCTCTTGTTATATGGTAAAAAAAAACCCTTCTGTTAGACATTTGAGAATTTTTGGGAGTTTTGCATGGGTAAACATACCCAAAGTTTTTCAAGAGGAAAGGGAGATTCTAAAGCACAGAGACTGAGATTTCTAGGATATCAAGCCGGCTCAAAAGCTTGGAGATTTGTACTTCCAAATGGTAAGGTGTTTATTTCCACAAATGCTCAATTTGAGGAACATGGCAACTGGTGCCAAGTTCACTCAAATCCTGGGGTGATTCTGCCTCTAACTGAAGATGCACAGGAGCATTAGCAAATGCCAAAATCAGTTTTGCTTTGTGATAATGCTGAGAATTCTGTTCATGTTAAAACTGAGTTGCAACAGTGTTCAGTCCTATGCAAGCAGAAAGCAATGATGAGACACAATTTTTTACACCCAGAAGGTCTAATTGTGAGAATAGAGGAATACCACCTGAAAGATTTACAGTGCAAAACACTATCAGGGTTTGTCAGGGTACATGTGAACCCAACAATTTCAAAGAAATGTTGCAATTACTCCAAGAAGGGCAGGGGAAATGGTGTAATGTGATGGAAGATGAGATACATTTTATGAATCAACATGGTGTATTTGAATAATTTGCCAGAGGGGCAACAACCTGTAGGATGCAGATGGGTGTACAAAAGAAAAAAATGCATTCTGGTAAAGCTAAGTACAAGGCAAGATTAGTTGCACAAGGATTTTCACAAATAAAACACCAAAGTTAAGGTGAAACTTTTGCCTCCACTGCCAAAGGTGAAACAATTAGAATTGCATTGTCTGTAGCTAGTCTCCATAATTTCAGAGTTCATCATTTTGATATTGGAACTGTGTATGTAAATGCATTTTGAAGGAAATTATTTATATGCAGCAAGCACCTGGATATCAAAAATGATAATTTAAATAAAGTGTGCAGACTGAGAAAGGCCACCTATGGATTAAAGCAATCTGGCTGATGCTGGTTTGAATGCCTGAGAGATATGTTGCTAAATATTTGTCAACAAAGCAAAGCTGATCCTTGCATTTATACAAGGGGTGAAAATCAAAATTATGAAATTTTGATTGCATTTGTAGATAATCTGTGTCTGATAACCAAAACACAGGAACAAAATTTGCTCAAGAACTTGTTACAACATTTTAAATTAATGATCTAGGTGAAATACAATATTTAGGTGTTGACATCAAAAGACAGGAAGATGGTAGTTTTCTGATGAACCGAAAGCAGAAAATAGTTAAATTGCTATGTGGTTGTAATATGTCTGACTGCAAAAGTGCTTAATCTCCCATGGTAACTGGTTTTGTAAACAATACTGATGAAACATTGTTTCAGAATGCTGAGCTATATCATTCAGCTATTGGAAATTTGCTTTATTTGTCCAATTGAACACATCCTGACATAGCCTATGCAGTGAACGTCTTATCTCGAAAGGTCTCACAACCTACTCAAAATGATTGGCAGGACTTAAAAAAAGTATTGAGATACCTGAAGGATACTATGGACTATGGGATACAGATGACATCTCAGGGATGTCATCAGCTGCAATGCTATGTTGACAGTGATTTTGCACAGAATGTTTTGGACAGAAAGTCCACATCTGGAATGATTGTCAAATATGCAGATTCACCATTTTTTTGAAAACAAAAGACAGTTCACTGTATCTTTATCTTACGCAGAGGTGGAATTTGTTGCCTTATCTGATTTGATTTTGGAATTGGTTTGAATCAATCAACTATTTATTGACCTGCGACTACCAATACAGGAACCTGTTGAAATCTTTGAAGATTCTCAGGTCTATATTCAAATGGCAACAGTTGAAGGGGTTAAATCAAGATCTAAACATGTTGCTGGTAGATATCAAAACATGTGTGATTCAGTTCAGTCAGGATTAATCACATTGACTTATTCTCCATCATAAGAAAACCTAGCTGATTTGTTTACAAAAGCATTGGGTCCACTTAACTTTCAATATTTATGTTCTAAATTTGGTATGATTCAATGTGCGACTACAGCTCTTTGAGTATAAATATAGAGGGGTGTCATGGATGACAGGACATGCAGTTGGTAGATTTATGCTGTAAAGAGCTGCAGTGTGATATAATTTCCAGCAGGCTGCAGAAATCAGTGCAAAAGTTTACTAGAATTAGCTTGCATATTGTGATTAATGACCTGTCAGTTTAATGGCCTTCGACTCTGAGTTTGCAGCCAAACTGTCTGGAATGTGATCTCTCTCTGTGGAGAGGGGGGTGTTTATTTTTATATATATAAAGCTAAGAGGATTAAATGTCCTATTCTTTTCTGTGAATATATGTTCAGTTTTGCTTTGAATCTCTGTATATGAAGATGTACTCTTGAAGATATCTCTACGTATGCTTTAGTAAAGTGAAACAGTTTCTTAGGTACAAAGCTGTGCTTCTCTTTATTCTGTTGCCTGAAGGAATGAGACTCTGCTGCAAACTTTTTGCTGCCTAAATCTCTTTATATGCTCAGAGGTTTAGCATGATATCATGACACTTACAACCCACAGGCTTCCTACCAATTGGCACTTCTGTGAGTGTCCAGGTTTGATTCTTGTACAGTCTATTTCCTCCTTTGCTGTTTCTTTCCACTTACTTGTTTCTGCTGCATGCAAATCTTTTGATTTCTTCCCAAGTGGAAGGTTCATATGGCACCACTGTCCTTGCAAGATAGGAAAGGCGTAGGAGTGGCACTTCTCTGTTTGATTGGGATGAGCGCCAGAGTTCTGGTTCCAGAGCCCCATCTACTTCTGTGGCGACTTTCAGCTCTGCACTTACTCCTGCTTGCTCTGCATCCCCTTCTGCTTGTGTATTCATTTCCACTTCTTCATTTAAGATGGGTGTTTCAGGCAGGCAGACTTCATCTCCGAATTTAGTCCAGTAGGCTATTAGCTGTTCTGCATTGTGAGATTCTTCTGTTGTGCAGTCTGTGTCTGTATGGTTCACATCTGTTCTCTCAGTCTCATCAAAGTACAGAACACTTCTCACTGTGATCCTTCCTGTTTTTGGATCAAGAATTCTGTAGCCTCTACATCCGGGTTCATAGCCCACCATAACACCTTCCTCAGCTCTGTCATCTAGTTTGGACCTCTTCTCCTTTGGCACATGGACATAGGCTCTGGATGCAAATTCTCTGATATGGTCCATGCTCGGTTTTCTGTTATGCCAAAGTTCAAAAGGGGTTTTGTTGGTTGCTTTGGTTGGCAGTCTATTCTGTAGGTATGTAGCTATCATCAGAGCCTCTCCCCAGTCCTGGTTGGGCAGCTTAGAGTCTAGCACCATTTCCATTAGTGATCTGTTTTTCCTCTCTGCACTCCCATTCTCCTCAGGAGTAAAGGGAGTTGTGTGTCTGTGTACAATGTCCTGCTCTTTCATGTGTGTTTGGATGTGGTGTGAAATGTACTCACCAGCATTGTCAGTCTAAAGAGCCTGAGGTCTTCTGCCAAATTTGTTTTCCACCATTGCAATGTATTCCTTCAGTAGCTGCAAGGTCTGGCTTTTCTCTTTGAGCTAATAAGTCACACAGTACCCACACAGTACCCGGAATAATCATTTACAAAGGTTAGTAAGTAATGATTCCCAGTTTTAGACAAAGTCAAGATTTAGTTACTGTGGACTAGTTCTAGTAGTTGCCTCAATTTGTTTTCACTCTTCCTTGGAATGGAAGGCCTAGTGCCTTTCCCTTTTATGCAGTTCATACACTTTGTGTTGTCATTGCTGCATATCTTTAGCTTCATGCCTTTGGTCAAATCATTTCTCTTTAGATCTAATATGTCATTCGTATGATGGTGGCCAAGCCATCGATGCCATAACTGCACACTATCTGCACTTGTGCAACATCTTATCATATTTTCTTGCTCTCTGGTACAGTCCAGTTGAAAGACACAATCTTTCTTAAATGCTCTGGCATACAATTCTCCATTTTGCCTCACTGTGCATAAGTCTCCACTGAAATGCACTTCAAAGCCACTGTCTGTTAGAACAGAAACATTTAAAACATTTCCATCGAAGTCTGGAGCATATAAAACACCTGTTGCTTTGACAGGATTATTGCCATTATTCTATGTTACAGTACAAGACACAATGTCCCTGCCCCTTCACAGAAAAGTTCCACCCCTCAACAACTTTAATATTTCCAGCTTCACAGGAATTTATATCACTGAAGATGCATAATCATGACAAAATATGTTTGCTCACCCCTGAGCAAATATATAATAATAATTTCATCATTAGACTGATTCTGGGTTGCTGTAAAACTCTTATATTTATGAGGACCATGTGAATTAGTGTGACTTGAGTCATTTCTGCTGTGTTCCTCTTCTGGGTGCCTTGTAAACTGCCTTTGTTTAAAGTGAGAGCTATCATTTGCTGATTTTTCAAGTTTCCTATTGGCTACACAGTCCCTCCGGAAATGCCGCCACTGGCCAGTCATAACATCTGGTGCATCTCTCATTGGCCATTGAGACTTGGGTACTTGAGGTGCAAATGTCCCTTTCATTTGTTGCTCTATGGTAGTGTAATTTGAGCCAGTAGGATCTATCACATCCTGACAATTAGACCTGGTTTCACACAGAGGCATCTGTTGAGTATTTTTTCTAAACTTGGCCATAACATCCTTAAACAATGGGTCTGTAATCACATTAAATCCCAGAAATAAAGGGAAAAAATTCTTTTGGTAGAGATCCCAGCAAAACTCCAGTCTTTTGTTGATTATTAAGTTCATCCCCTGGTATAGCCAATTTAGCCATTAAAGACAGGATTGTTTCCACATGTTTCACATATATAATTATCTGTATAATTCAATTTGATTCTGCAGATGAGTTTGCCCAAATAAATCTTTTAAGGATTGAATCATATTCTTAGCAGATTTTTCATTCTTTATATGAATGAGATGGGCATTCCCTAAACACTGAATTATTAGACTTTCCACTGTACAGTTTCCACCATGACATGCTGGTCTCAGCATGTCAAGGGCATCCAAAATCCCTTCCTCTGCCATTTGAATCTCAACTCTGAAGAGCCATGAATGGACATTGTTCCCTTGCAGTTTGGGAATCAAAGCATGCCCATTTGTGCTAGCTTGAGCTTGAGCCATCTCTGCTTAATTAAATGTATATATTCTGTTTTAAAAGCTCATTTAAAAAATTGCACTAGCAAAGTATCTGGGGTGTAAGACTGGGCCCATAACCTGTAGGATATTTTGTTATATATATTGAGCAAATTGCAGCAGAGCTGAGTACAACATGAGTTTCTGGTACAAAACAAGACATAAAACATGCAGCATCCTCCAGTAAAGTTATAAAGCAGAACTTACATTTATTATGGCAGAGAATACATCTTAGATAGGAAAAATAGATAGATAGGAGATATTTATCTGACTTTGGCAAAAGAGTCCCTAAGGCTGACTCTCATGCATACATGATGGTTGCTAGCTTCTTGCTTCTGAGACAAAGGGTTGGAAAACAGTAAAACTTCTCAGAGCAAAGGGGAGGAAGTGACTTCTGCATGCAAACAGGAAGTAAACACATATCAGGGACACACACAGAGAGATGTAAACAAGTGTTGATGCTTCCTCACTTCCAACACTGTGATCAACTCTCTTGCTTAATAAAGTTCTTCTTAATATTCTGAGAGCTTGTGTTAACTAACGTGGAGTTACATAACATTACAGATTGTAAGCCTTGAGCAGGGCAGTTGATGTTGGGAGTTCTTTGAAGTGCTCTCCCATTTATAGGGCAAATAACAACATGTAGATAAATAAAATGGGCATTTTTCCTCTTGGCCCACTCTGTTTACCTGAGAATTTTGGCAAAACAGATCAGACACCTTTCCGACATCTTTACTGGGAAGCTAAACCACAGTGAATTCAACAGGATTGATTCCTGACTCAGTGGGCACAGGACTTCAGTTATAACAATAACAATAACAATAACAATAACAATAATAATATTTTTACCCCATCCCTCTGTTAAAAACAATCTGGGTGGCTTGCAACAGTTAAAATACAGCAATACAGACTAAAACTCCTAAGCCCCACTAACCCCCACCCTCCCCCATACAAAGATATTAAAATCCACCTAAACTTAAAAGTCACATAAAATAACAAATACAAAAATCAACAGCCAGTGAGTCAGGGTAAAGGACTAAAAGAGGCCAGGAGACGCAAGTCCTGAGGCCAGGATCTAATCAGGAAAAGCCTGCCAAAAGAGATCTGTCTTTAGTGCTTTTTAAAAGCTACTTAAACTTTCTTAGTTCTTAAGAAAATGGTTAGTTATATAATTGATTATGATTGTATTTTTACTGCCAGGAGGGATGGAATGAAAGAACATAATGGCTACATCTTCTACCTCAACTGTCAGAGTAATTGGCCATTTCCAATAGGATGTAGTAAGATGCATCTTGACTGGAGGGAATGTGGGCTGGGAAGCCATTTGCTGTTACTCATAAGATTTAGTAATATCTCCAGTCTTGCCCTGGACTCAACCTAGGATATCTCCAGTTCATGATTGCAAAATGGAAGCTGGTGACTTCCATGGCAATGGTGTGGTGAGTGGATTTTAGTCAGAACTTCAAAGGAACTGTCCAAGGCACAAAAGCTGATCCCCCTTCTCCCAGTTTGGATGCCTTAGATAGCCCCTGAAAGATCAAACAGAAACCTGGAGTAGATTCTTCAGTCCATTGACACTGGTGCCATCAGCCACAAGTTTGGAAATTTTTAAAGATCATACAGTAGCAACATCAGCACCAGGAATTAAAGGCCCCATCTATGCGGGCTCCAATCCTAGGCTTTGGTTCTAAATGGCTTGAGTTGACAGTAATGGGGATTATCAATGTTACCCCTGTGCTTTACTGAGGATACCTTTAAAATTGGTGCCAAATAATGGTTGGCTTTAATCCTCTTATGAAAACACACTTAGCAGAGTTTCTGTTTAAAATACATGTGCAGGAAAAATATACTGATTCCAAACACACAGGTTTTAAATAGCCATCCACCCGGCTCCCCCCCCCCCACTGCCACACACTCTAGCTTAAAAGAATCAAAGTACTCAAATGTAGCTTAAAAAGGATAAAAATAGTTTATTCATGAACATTATGTTCATCTCAGGCAAAACAGCAATAACTTGTAGACTAAAATAACAAAATACATTTAGAAAACTACATCTCTAAAACTAAAAATATGCAGGAGCTCAGTCCTGCAGCTCTTGCTCCTATGATGTCTTCATGGCTTCTTTTTCCTTGTGGTGTCTTTCCAGACAAAGAGAGTTAAGAAACGCCTCCTTCTCCGGAAAGGCACTCACACTACAAACAGGATGTGATACCATCTACTCTGTTTACATTTACCATTTTCAGCAGTTAAACAAGTCAGCATATTGGATTGCAACTATATATCCCAACAGAAAGTGGAAGCATTTAGGATATAAATGCACCTTAGACTACTGTTTCTTATGTAATAATTCTCTGCTTTTCCTTTGGAAACATATCTCATTTGATATCTGCATATAAAACCAATAAAGACTTCAATCCAGTTATTATTGCCAGCTAGAGCAGACCCATTGAAACAACTGCTGAATTATGCCATTTATGCATATCCCATTTATGTAAACATTTATGTAAATACCATTTGTACAATTCACTAATTAGTTGGGATTATTTAACAGGATGCCAATCATTGATGAAACTAGCAGTTGGATTTAGGACTCAAAGGGAATTTACAGTGAAGTAAGTATATCATAGTTCTGCAACCCGAAACTGAAATCAAGGGCTCAGTTACTATGGATCTTTTGATTTGAAGGATCTTTTTGATTTGTCAGTGCTACAAATCACAGCTAAATATTTTATTGGTTGCAGGACATAATGAATTGGATCCAGACTAAGGATGGTGCCACACTGCAGAAATAATGCAGTTTGACCCCACTTTAACTGCCACAGTTCAATGCTATGGATCTCTGGGATTTGTAGTCCCGTGAGATATTTAGCCTTCTCTGTAGGTTTGGTGCTACAACAAACTACAAATCCCAGGATTCCATAGGATGGAGACATGATAGTTAAAGTGGGGTCAAACTGCATTATTTCTGCAGTGTGTCAGCAGCCTTAGTCATCCATAGAGTAGACCCATTATAACCTACCACCCTTGCATAAATTGAGTCCTGTTGACTTCAGTTGGGCTACTCTATGATTTAGTCCATACTTAGTCACACTCAGAGTAGATCCAATGAAGTCTATGAGATTTAGTGAGTTGTACCTTATTTAGATCCACTTGATTTCTAAGTGGTTTGGGCATTGGACTATGACTCTGGAGGTTAGGGTTTGAATCCCTGCTGGGCAGTGGAAGCCCACTGGGTGAACTTGGCCAAGTCTCGCACTCTTAGGTTCAGAGGAACACAGAGACGAACCCTCTGAACAAATCTTGCCAAAAATACCCGGTGATAGACATAGGTCGGAAAAGACTTGAAGGCACACAACAAGGAAGTGGAAGGCTGTAGGAAAAAAAGACGATCACATTCAGTAGAGGAAGCCTGGGGCTCTGAGTCTGCAAGACCTGAGCAGAGTGGTTGATATGGAGTGGCTATGGAGGTCTTGTAGTATGTGGGGAAATAATTATTGTAATGTAATACAATCTTGTGTACTCCATTCACATTTCTAAGTTAAGTCTAGGAATTTATCAAGAGTGATTTTCAGTTTTCCCAACTTCCCTTTCTCTTATTTCACTAGGCAATTCCAGCCAACTGGAGCAATGGGACATTCATTCACATGACCTAATTTAAATATTATGACCCTTTGTTCAAGTCCTTTTAAGTTAGAGTCTCCATGCGGCTGAAGCCATGCCATGATGTCCATGCCATGATGTTTTTTTGCCTTTCAAGTCACCATGCAGCCCCTACCACTAAAGGCTGGGTGAGTCTCATTCTACCCTAAATTTTCTTAGTTAGTTAGGAACCCTTTTTAAAGTTTGTTTTAATATGTAGATTAAGATTGATATACCTTCAGTAAACTTTTGATATGCATTTTTAAACTGGCTTCTTTGTTTTTAATAAGTCTAATTGATTGGGTGATCAGACCACACTTTTAAATGTTAATTGAGCCGTCTTAGCATTCCTAATGCATCACTCTGTCTTGAATTTGAAAGAAAAGATTTTTACTTTTTAAAGAAGATATTTTTATTTCTTTTTTTTTTAAAGGGCTAGATCGCTGGAATTTTTTAAATACATTCTTATTTTTAGACTCATACCTCCTACATTGAAGGGTTATGGTTCCCAGTTTGAAGACTTAAAAGCTCAATTTAATTTTTGTTTTTTTGCAAAAGTATTGTTTTTTCTTTTTATCTGACCACCTCAGCTGCTCTTTGGTCTCTCTTGGCTCTGCTGGAGACAAAGGCCATAAAGCAATTATGGCTGAAGCGCATGCTCCTAGCCTCGGCTCTATTCTAAGCCTAGAAAAACTGAATGGCCCAAACTATAAAAAATGGTCTTTCTCTTTTGAAACATACCTAAAAGCTTTGGGATTTATTGATGTTTTACACAAACAGAGACCAAATCAGGGAAGAGAGATAGATGATTTTGATAGGACTGACCAAAAGGTTTTGGCTTTTATAATTTTGGCTGTTGATGATGGACTAGTTTCTGAAATGAAAGATGAGCGAACAGCAAAAGCTGCTTGGGACACTTTGAAAAATCTCTGTGATGTTCCACCCATGGGAAATAAACTTGCATTGATGATGAAGCTTGTAAACATTAAGCTTATCAATCCTAAATTTTTGGATGAGCACATTAATGATTTTAGAGCTACATTAGCAGAATTACAATCTCCTGGAGAGGAGATCCCAAAGGCTATGCACGTTGGGGTGTTCTTGGCAAGTTTACCAAATTTTACAATCCCATAATTAATACCTTGCAATTAAAGAATGATATAACTCTACCAGAAGCCTATATTCAAATAAGAGAATTTCAACATAGGCAAAATTTGATGCAAAATGACAAGTTTGAATCCAGAAATTCTAACTTTAACCAGCAAGTTAATTTGGCTGGAAAAGAAAAGGAGCATTTTAAAAAGAATGCTGCCCACTCCAAGCCCCCTCCTCTTCTGAGCCAAATGGGGTGCAATTTAAGGCTTCAAGGGGAAACAGTCATTCTCACAGCAAGAGATGACTGGCCAGAGGCAAGAGAATAAAAAAGGCCATAGAGATAGAGAAGCTGATGCTAAACAGAAATTTCACATTGGACTATTTATTTATTTATTTATTTATACCCCGCTCTTCAGCCACAAGGCTATCAGAGCGGCTTACAAATTGTTTTAAGCAATAGCTATTTACACATCTACACTGCATTAAACAGTTTCCAATGTGTGTTAGCTAATTGCCCCCACAAGCTGGGTACTCAATTTACCGACCTATAAAAGGATGGAAGGCTGAATGATCTTTGGAGCCCGCTGGAATCAAACTTGCAACGTGGTGGCTTGCAGTACTGGCATTTAACTGCTGTGCCACCAGGGCTGAGGATTGGCTTATGAAAAAATAATGCAAGCTTCTGGAAATGAATATAGACTCCTTCATCATAGATTCTGGAGCTAGTAACATCTTCATTGATAAAAGAGAGTATTTCCAAGATTTTAATGGAGAAGTAAATTTCCTTTCGTTTCTTGCAAATGGAGATTCTATTACAGTGCAAGGAACTGGGACTGTGTGCTTACCTATGAGATTGGGAGCTAGGACAGAGTTATTGAAAATTATGGATGCTCTTTACACCCGAGACCTCAAGAGCTCCCTCTGCTCAGTAAAAATGAGCACATCAAAAGGCAACAGAGTAGCTTTTTTAATAAAAAAAAATGCATGTTATGGTCTTCATGGCAAACATTTGATTTTTAAAGGCACTCTAAAGGATGATGCCCTTTATCTCATGGAGATCAGTGATTCAAATGCCAATGTTGCCACTCAGTGTAAACACAAAGACTGCATAAATTTATGGCATAAAAGATTTTCTCATCAAACTGTTGAATGCATAAAAAAATTGGCTAATCAAGAGCTAGCAAGAGATTTTCATTTCAAGAACTGTTGTGTGAATGAAAGGTGTGTGGAATGCATTAAAGTAAAGGCTACTGCACCTACACACAAGCCTCTCACTGAAAGACAATCTACTAAATCTCTTGAGTTGATACACTCTGATCTCTTGACCATTTAGTCAGAAATCAGTTGGTGGAAACCTCTATTTCATGACACTCACAGATGATTTCAGCAGGTACAGCCACTGCTACCTCCTAAGGGAGAAAAGTCAAGCTTTGAAAAGTTCAAAGAGTACTTTAATTATGTTACTAATAAATTCAAATATAAAATTCAAAATCTGAGGATGGATAATGGTTCTGCATTTGTCAATAATCAATTTAATGAATTCTTAAAAGAACATGGCATCAGACACCAGACTACTGAAATTTGTACTCCTCAACAAAATGGCTTATCGGAGAGGCTCAACCGAACCTTAAAGGAAATGGCAGTTGCAATGCTTTTAGAGGCTAACATGTCTAAAGCTTATTGGTCTGAGGCAATTCTCACAACCACATACTTACACAATAGACTTCCAACCAGATCCAGAGATGTTACTCCATTTGAGTTGTGGCATGGTGTGAAACCCAGACTCAACCATCCCAGGATTTTTGGATCAAAAGCTTATACATACATTCCCAAACAGAAAAGAGACAAACTGGACTGTAGAAGTGAAAAGGGAATTTTTATTGGTTATGCCAAAGGTGCTTACAAAATCCTGAACCCTGATGGATGCACAATGAAAATAACAAGTGCTTGTTTATATTGATGAAAGACCTCAATTGAATTCTAATCCAAAGAATTCTATTCAGATGTGTTTGCAGTGGAAGAAGATCCTGATTCCCACCAGCAGCCAAAGTGTGTGCAGCTCTTTCACCCTCCTGCAAGTGTTTCGCATCCAGAAGGGGCTCCCTCAGCCCAGGACTTACCAGAAGACTGAGGACCGGACAGCGCGCCATGGGCACAGCCAGGAACTCAAGTCCAGATGAGTCAGTCTGCGAGGGGTAACAGGGGAGTGCCTCCTTTGAGATTCTCCTATGTAGCCACATGGGGAAAGCCTTCTGGAACCCTCTGACTGGCAGAAGATCAAAGGACTGCCAGAGTCTGATTCTGATTAATGGGTGAAAGCAGCAATAGAAGAAATGGAATCCTTATATAACAATAAAACTTGGACTTTGACAGAATTGCCAAAAGGCAAGAAGGCAATTGGCTGCAGATGGGTCTTTACAACAAAGCAAAATGCAAACGGGGAGATTGAAAGATATAAAGCCAGACTTGTAGCTAAAGGTTACAATCAGCAATTTGGAGAAGATTTTCATGAAACATTCTCCCCAGTAGTTACACACACAACTATTAGAACCTTTTTGGCTGTTGCATCTTCCAAGAGAATGCATATACAACATCTAGATGTGGAAACAGCATTTCTTTATGGAAATCTAGATGAGGAACTGTACATGGAACAGCCTTCAGGATTCCAAGTACCTGGAAAGCAGCATTTAGTGTGTAAACTTGAGAAAAGCTTGTATGAATTAAAACAAGCATCCAAGAAATGGCACGAAAAGTTAAATCAGCTCCTTATCAAAGAAGGATTTACTCCAGGCACTGTTGACCAATGTGTTTACAAAAGATTCAGAAACAATAGATGGACTTACATTGCGAATTATGTTGATGATTTGATTCTGTGCAGTCAAGACAAAGCAGATAGTCAAGAGATGCTCCTGAATCTCCAGAAAGAAATAGATATTAAAAGTTTGGGAGACATCTCACACTATCTTGGAGTACAAATTGAAGGGAAACATGATGGAAGCTTCTTTCTTAATCAAAAGCAAAAGATTATAGATCTTTTGGACTGTCTTGTCTTAAGAGATGCAAAGGATGTTCTAATTCCAATGAAAGTAGGTTTCTTAAAGAACAATGAGGCATCCGAACCCTTGAGAGACAGTGAAAAGTACAGAACTGCAATTGGAAAACTTCTGTACATAGCTAATTTCACCAGACCTGACCAGGTGACTTTCTGACCAGCTAATTTCACCAGACCAGACCTGATATTGCAAATGCTGTTGGCATCTTATGTAGAATGGTTAATTCTCCTACTCTTCGAGATTTTACTGCAGTGAAAAGAATGTCAAGATATCTAAAATCAACTGCTGACTTCAAACAGATGCTGCCAGCATTTGACCAGCCACGACTGATTCCTCTGCAGATGCGGATTGGGGATCCGATATAGCGGAGAGAAAGTCATCCAGTGGAAACATAATCTTTTATGGTGGTGGAGCAGTAAGTTGGACAAGTTGGAAGCAGAGTACAGTAGCAGATAGTTCCACAGGTGCCGAGTGCATCTCAGTGAAAACAGCTTGTGATGAAATCAAATGGCTGCAGAATTTGCTTCTGGATCTTGGGATAGAGGAACCCAAGCCAACCATTCTGATGCAAGACAATCAAAGCTGTATCAAAATTTCTCAGAGTGACAAGCCTCTGAAGAAGAACATAGACATTGCTTTCCACAAGGTGAGAGAGATGTGCCAGAGTCAACTTGTTCAACTGGAGTACCTCAACTCAGAAGAAATGATAGCTGATATTTTAACTAAACCCCTTCCTAAGGACAGTTTCCTAAGACTAGGAGAAGAAATGAAGATTGTTCATGGAATACCCTACGATTGAGAAGGGGAAATGTAGTATGTGGGGAAATCATCATTGTAATGTAATACAATCTTGTGTATTCCCATGCAAAGTTCAGTCTAGGCATTTACCCTGCATGCTTCAATTCTCCCAACTGCCCTTTCTCTTATTTCACTAGGCAATTTCGGCCAACTGGAGCAATGGGTCATTCAACACATGACCTAATTTAAATATTATTACTCTTTGTTTAAGTTCCCTTTTTAAGTTAAAAATCTCCATGTGGCTGAAGCCATTTTGATGTTATTGGTGATTATTGCAGTTGTTTGTTTTCAAGTCACCATGTAGTCCACTCCGCTCAAAGGCTGGGTGAGTCTCATTCTACCCTAAATCCTCTTAGTTAGTTAGGAACCTTTTTAAAGTTTGTTTTAATATGTAGATTAAGATTGATATACCTTCAGTAAACTTTTCATATGCATTTTTAAACTGACTTCTTTGTTTTTAATGAGTCTAATTGACTGGCTGATCAGACCACACATTTAAATGTTAATTGAGCTGTCTCTGCATTCCTAATGTGTCACTCTGCTTGAATTTGAAAGAAAAGGTTTTTACTTTTTAAAGAAGATATTTTATATTTCTTTTTTTTAAAGGGCTAGATCCCTGGAATTTTAAATACATTTTTAATTTTAGTCTCATACCTCCCTACATTGAAGCCAGCCATCTCCTCCCCAATAGAGAATATATCTAGCTGAGAAATAAAACAAGCTTAGTTCTATAAAAGGTATAAAAAGGTAGTTTACTCACAAAATAGCATGTGCATAATAATCAATACCCAGGTTCAGCATCTTCAGGTAGGTAGGAAGAAGAAGTATGAAGGTCTACATGCTGTTCAGAAGTTAGAAGTATCTTTCTCTAGAGAGCTACTTTAAAGCCACATGCTTAATGGAGGATGTTTAGTAAAAAATGTGCTTGCTTGGGGCTTGTTCCCCAGAGAACAAAGGGTGCCTACCTGACCAGGAAGAGGGGGGGGCATGTAAACAAGCAAACAGGAAACTAGCCATAAACATGCTTTGCATAAACTCCTAGAGAGAACATGCGTTTTAACTACTATGCAGTTCATGCATGCAAAAATTGTTAATCCCAACACATTCAGATGGATAGACTCAGTCAAGGAAGCGGTGGCCCCGAGTTTGCAAGACCTGAGCCTGGTTGTTGATAACAAGGTCTTTTGGAGGTCTCTCATTCATAGGGTCACTGTAGTATGTAGGGAAATAATCATTGTAATGTAAAAGCAATCTTGTGTTCCTCATTCACATCCTAAGATAAGTCTAGGGTTTTCCCCTGCATGCCTTTGTTTATCCCAAGTTCCCTTTCTCTTATTTCACTGGGCAGTTCCAGCCAACTGGAGTGCTGGGTCATTCCACACATGACCTAATTTGAATTTTATTACTCTGTGTAATTTTTCTTTTAAGTTTGAGTCTCTCCATGAGGCTGGAGCCATCTTTGCTATCTTAGCTATATTTGCCATCTTTAGCCATCTCAAACCATGCCATGATGCATCAGAAGCCTACCTCCTACTGCTGTAGGCTGAGTGAGTTTCATTACCTAAATACCTTTAGTTAGGGACCTCTTTTTAAGTATGTTTTAGTATGTAGATTGAGATTGATATACCTTCAGTAAACTTTGATTTGCATTTTAAACTGACTCCTTTGTTTTGTAATGAATCTAATTTAACTGGGGGATCCCAGTCCTCTTGAATACACTTTTAAATGATAATAGAGCTTAAGTCTGCAATCCTGAGCACACTCTGCATGAAGCATGAACATGAAGTTAAAGTAAATGTTTTTTAACTCCCTTTTTTAAAATGAAGATATTTCTTGTTTTTAAAAAGACTAGATCCTGGAATTTTTTAATACAATTTTATTTTTTAGACTCATTACCTTACCACAAAAAGGGTTATTGGTGCCCAGATTTGAAGACTTAAAAGCTCAATTTAATTTTTGATTTTTGCAAAAGTTTTGTTTTTCCTTTTATTTGATCACCCCAGAGCTGCTGCTTTTGGTCTCTCTCGGCTTGAAGAAAAAAGCAATAAAGCAATAAACCAATTATGGCTGCATCTGAGGCTAGCTTGCTTGCCTTTTTAGCCATGGACAAACTGTGTGGTCCAAATTATAGAAGATGGGCATTTTCTTTTGAAACATACATGAAGGCCATGGGATTTATTGATGTTTTACACAATCCCAGACCTCCTCAAGGAAGAGAGAGGAATGATTTTGATAGGATTGATCAAAAAGTATTAGCCTACATAATTCTAACAACTGATCAAGCATTAATTTCTGAAATCAAAGATAAGAGAACAGCAAAAGCTGCTTGGGACACTTTGAAAGATTTATGTGATGTTCAATCCATGGCAAGTAAGATTGCATTGATGATTAAACTTGTGAACATGAAACTATCAAATCCAAGATGTCTAGATGAACACATTAATGATTTCCGAGCTACATTAGCAGAATTTCAATTTCCTGGAGAAGAGATTCCAAAGGCTATGCAAGTTGGGATTTTCTTAGCAAGCTTACCAAAGTTTTACAATCCCATCATAAATACTTTGCAATTGAAAAATGATTTAACCCTACCAGAAGCCTATATTCAAATACGGGAATTTCACCATAGACAAAATTTGATGCAAAGTGAGAAAGTTGAATCCAGAAATTCTAACTTTAACCAGCAAGTAAATTTGGCTGGAAAAGGAAAGAAACATTTTAAAGGGAATGCTACCCACTTCCAAGCCCCCCTCCTCTTCTGAGCCAAATGGGGAGCAATTAAATGCTAAGGCTTCAAAGGGAAACAGGCAGTCATTCTCACAGCAAGGGATGACTGGCCAGAGGCAAGAACATGCAAAAGGCCATAGATATACAGGAGCTGATGCTAAACAGACATTTCACATTGGATTGGCTGATGAAAAAGTAATGAAAGCTTCTGGAAATGAATATAAAGATTGTTTCATCATAGATTCTGGAGCATCCAACACATTTATCAATAAAAGGGAATATTTCCAAGATCTTAATGAAGAAGTAAACTTCCCTGTATTTCTAGCCAATGGAGATTCTGTCACAGTACAAAGAATTGGACCTGTCTATCTACCTATGAAATTGGGAGCTAGGACAGAGATATTGAAAATTATAGATGCTGTCTATGCGCCCTAGCTCAAGAGCTCCCTCTATTCAGTCAAAATGAGTACTTCTAGAGGCAACAGAATAGTTTTCAAAAAGAATGCATGTTATGGTCTTCATGGCAAAAAGTTGATTTTTAAAGGCACTCTAAAGGATGATGGCCTTTATCACATGGAGATCAGTGACTCAAATGCCAATGTTGCCACTCAATGTAAACACAAAGACTGCATAAATTTATGGCATAGAAGGTTTGCTCATAGAAATGTTGAATGCATAAAGAAATTGGCTAATCAAAGCTAGCAAAAGACTTTCATTTCAAGAACTGTTGTGTGAATGAAAGGTGTGTGGAATGCATTAAAGTCAAGGCTACTGCACCTTCACACAAGCCTCTCACAGAAAGACAATCTACTAAACCTCTTGAATTGATACACTCTGACATCTGTGGGCCATTTAGACAGAAATCAGTTGGTGGAAACCTCTATTTCCTCACCCTCACAGATGATTTCAGCAGATATTGTCATTGCTGTCTCCTAAGGGAGAAAAGTCAAGCTTTTGAGAAGTTCAAAGAGTACTTTAATTATGTCACTAATAAATTCAATTATAAAATTCAAAATTTGAGGACGGATAATGGGACTGAGTTTGTCGATAATCAATTTGATGAGTTCTTAAAGGAACATGGCATCAGACACCAGACTTCTGGGATTTATAGTCCTCAGCAAAATGGTTTATCCGAGAGAATGAACCGAACCTTAAAGGAAATGGCAGTTGCAATTCTTTTGCAGGCTAACATGTCTAAAGCTTATTGGTCTGAGGCAATTCTCACAGCCACTTACTTATACAATAGACTTCCAACCAGATCCAGAGATGTTACTCCATTTGAGTTGTGGCATGGTGTGAAACCCAGACTCAACCATCTAAGGGTTTTTGGATCAAAAGCTTATACATACATTCCCAAACAGAAAAGAGACAAACTGGACTGTAGAAGTGAAGAGGGAATTTTTATTGGCTATGCCAAAGGTGCTTACAAAATCCTAAACCCTGATGGATGCACAATGAGAATAACAAGTGCTGTTTATGTTGATGAAAGACTTCAATTTAATTCTAATCCAAACAAAGATTTCTGTTCAGATGTGTTTGCAGTGGAAGAAGACCCTGACCCTGATTCTCAGCGGCAGCCACAGCGTGTGCAGCTCGTTCACCCTCCTGCAAGTGCTTCGCATACAGAAGGGGCTCCCTCAGCCCAGGACTTACCAGAGGATGGAGGACCGGACGGCGCGCCATGAGCAGAGCCAGGAACTCAAGTCCAGGTGAGACAATCTGCGAGGGGTAACAGGGGAGTGCCTCCTTTGAGATTCTCCTACCTAGCCAGCAGAAGATCAAAGGACTGCCAAAGTCTGATTCTGAAAAATGGGTGAAAGCAGCAATAGAGGAAATGGAATCCTTATATAACAATAAAACTTGGACTTTGACAGAATTGCCAAAAGGCAAGAAGGCAATTGGCTGCAGATGGGTCTTTACAACAAAGCAAAATGCAGAAGGGGAGATTGAAAGATATAAAGCCAGACTTGTAGCTAAAGGTTACAATCAGCAATTTGGAGAATATTTTCATGAGACTTTCTCCCACACAGCTATTAGAACCCTATTGGCTGTTGCAGCTTCCAAGAGAATGCATGTACAACATCTAGATGTGGAAATAGCATTTCTTTATGGAGATCTAGATGAGGAACTGTACATGGAACAGCCTTCGGGATTCCAAGTACCTGGAAAGGAGCGTCTAGTATGTAAATTTGAGAAAAGCTTGTATGGATTAAAACAAGCTGCCAAGAAATGGCACGGAAAGCTAAATCTGCTCCTTATCAAAGAAGGATTTACTCCAGGCACTGTTGACCAATGTGTTTACAAAAGATTCAGAAACAACAGATGGACTTATATTGCGAGTTATGTTGATGATTTGATTCTGTGCAGTCAAGACAAAGCAGATAGTCAAGAGATACTCCTGAATCTCCAGAAAGAAATAGATATTAAAAGTTTGGGAGATATCTCACACTATCTTGGAGTACAAATTGAAAGAGATTGTGATGGAAGCTTCTTTCTTAATCAAAAGCAAAAGCTTGTAGATCTTTTGGACTGTCTTGGTTTAAAAGATGGAAAGGACGCTCTAACTCCGATGGAAGTAGGTTTCTTAAAGAGCAATGAGGAATCTGAATCTTTGAGAGACAGTGAAAAGTACAGAATTGCAGTTGGAAAACTTCTGTACATAGCGAATTTCACTAGACCTGATATTGCAAATGCTGTTGGCATCTTATGTAGAATGGTTAATTCTCCTACTCTTCGAGATTTTACTGCAGTGAAAAGAATTGCAAGATATTTAAAAGTGACTGCTGACTTCAAACTGATGCTGCCAGCATGTGACAAACCACGACTGATTGCCTATGCAGATGCCAATTGGGGCAGTGATTTGGTGGAGAGAAAATCAACCAGTGGAAACATAATCTTTTACGGTGGTGGAGCAGTAAGTTGGACAAGTCAGAAACAGAGTACAGTGGCGGATAGTTGCACAGGTGCCGAGTGCGTCTCAGCGAAAACAGCTTGTGATGAAATCAAATGGCTGCAGAATTTGCTTCTGGATCTTGGGTTAGAGGAACCCAAGCCAACCATTCTGATACAAGACAATCAAAGCTGTATCAAAATTTCTCAGAGTGACAAGCCTCTGAAGAAGAACATAGTCATTGCGTTCCACAAGGTGAGAGAAATGTGCCAGAGTCAACTTGTTCAACTGGAGTACTGCAACTCAGAAGAAATGATAGCTGATGTTTTAACTAAGCCTCTCCCTAAGGACAGTTTCCTTAGACTACGAGAAGAAATGAAGATTGTTCCTGAAGTACCCTACGATTGAGAAGGGGATTGTAGTATGTGACGAAATAATCATTATAATGTAAAAGCAATCTTGTGTACCTCATTCACATCCTAAGATAAGTCTAGGGTTTTTCCCTGCATGCCTTTGTTTATCCCAAGTTCCCTTTCTCTTATTTCACTGGGCAGTTCCAGCCAACTGGAGTGCTGGGTCATTCCACACATGACCTAATTTGAATTTTATTACTCTGTGTAACTTTTCTTTTAAGTTTGAGTCTCTCCATGAAGCTGGAGCCTTCTTTGCCATCTTAGCTATATTTGCCATCTTAAGCCATCTCAAACCATGCCATGATGCATTGGAAGCCTGCCTCCTACTGCTGTAGGCTGAGTGAGTTTCATTACCTAAATACCTTTAGTTAGGGACCTCTTTTTAAGTATGTTTTAGTATGTAGATTGAGATTGATATACCTTCAATAAACTTTGATTTGCATTTTAAACTGACTCCTTTGTTTTGTAATGAGTCTAATTTAACTGGGGGATCCCAGTCCTCTTGAATATACTTTTAAATGGTAATAGAGCTTAAGTCTGCAATCCTAGGCATACTCTGCATGAAGCATGAACATGAAGTCAAAAGTAAATGTTTTTTAACTCCCTTTTTTAAATGAAGATATTTCTTGTTGTTTTTAAAAGGACTAGATCCTGGAATTTTTAAATACAATTTTATTTTTTAGACTCATTACCTTCCTACAGTCACTATAAGCCAACTTGACTGCAATTAACATTGGGGGCTTCTATTCACCTTAAACTGTATGTTTTCTACGGACAAGAATAGACTTCTATCTCATATACATAACTTCCCACTGAAATTTCATTGAAGTCTCACTCTCTCTTATACGGATAAAACAAGAAGCCGGCATGAACTAAGTTGGACGCCCCCCGCCCCGACTCTCCCCAGCCAGTTCATCCTGGACAAAGCCCCCCTGTGTGCGCGTGTCAACGGCTGGCCTATCCAACGGGATGGGTGGCCGGGTAGCTCTGCTGCTCAGGGAACGCGCACGGCCTGTGTGGGGTCAGGCTCCCTCGCTGGGTCTCTCGGAGCTTGGAGACCCACACGAAGATATTGCCCGGCGAAGGGAGGGAAGGAGGGAGGGCAGTCCAACCATGTCATGGATTGCATAAGAAAAGAAGCCCTCTCCCACCCCCCCTCTCCGGCTGCCTCCGGCGTTGCACCGAGTGCACTAAGAACAAGGCTGTGTGTGTATGTGCCGCATCTCTGGGAATCGCCAGCGAAGGAGGCTGCGGGTCGGAGAAAAGCAGGAACGCTGCCTTTTCCCGAGCTGCCCAAGAGCCTGTGTGTGTCTGTGTTATTCTAAGCGCGGAAGGAAAATAGCAATTCGCAGAAAAAGGGAGGGAGGGACCCGGCCTTGGGGGGGGGGGAAGGACAGACAAGCAGGGGGAGCGTCTGTGGAGTCCTTGGACAGAAAACCAGGAGGATTGCCCGGGGAGAGGGGGTGGCTTGATGGACGGAGCCGGGGCGAGCCGGGGAAAACCTGAGGTTGCATTTCTCCCAGCCGAAGGGAACTCCCGCCGCATCTTTCAGCACTGGCATCCAGCGTCGGGAAAAGGAAACAGGCCTGCCTGGAATTTGTGTGTGTGTGTGGGGGATTAGGATTTTTTAATTGGAATAAGAGGAGTTAGTGAATCAGATATTTCCGAGTGGGGGAATTGTTGACCAATGTGTTTACAAAAGATTCAGTAACAATAGATTCTGAAAAGGAAAGTTTCCCTAGCTCTGAAATAATCTGAACTAGGATTTTCAGGAGCAACTGTTTTAAAACGTTAGGTCTCCCAATTTAGTGTCTCTGAAGATGCCTGAGTGTGTGCTTCCAAGTGTGCGCCCCTCGACTTATGCCTACCTTAAGAATTTCACAGGGTTTCCTTGGGCAAGGAATACTCGGAGGTGGTTTTGCCAGTTCCTTCCTGTGAAATGTAGCCTAGAACACCTGGCATTCGTTGGCGGTCTCCCATCCAAGTAATAACCAGGGCTAACCCTGCTTAGCTTCCAAGACTGGACGGAATCCGGTGCCTTTAGAACAGCAGAGTGAAATTTCCAAGCACCATAGAAGGCAGGGGCGGTTCCTGGGAAACAGGGGATCTGGAAGACTGATTTCAACGGATCCTAGGTGCCGGCCCCTCTTATTTAGTGCTATTGCATCATACTAACTATAAGTCTACCCAGAAGGTCAGGAAAAACAGAGAACTTATACAAAGTAGCTTTTTTTTTTTTTAGACCACAGTCCGAGAGTCTCCTACTCTGGGATAAACACGTTTGGGACAAAAGTATTTTCTTTTTAACTGGATGCATGTGTTGAGGAACGTAACCTTATACTCTCCCAGCCCTTTAAAGTTTCTTTACACAAAGGCATAAAAGAACAACTGTCTCCGATCGTAAAAGGCGCTTATTTGGAGCAGATTCCACGGCTTTCAGTAGAATTCGCATCCCAGTTAAAAGCGTTTAGAAACTCACGTTGGGGCGGCCCGGGGAGGGGAGTTACCGAGCTCGAAGTTACAATGACCCTGTGCTTGAAAGTGAGTAGCCCGGATAAACTTGGAGGGAAAGACTACCCCCCCCCATAAGCATGAGCGCTGGGAAGTCTGTCTTTTCAACCGTACCCAGAAACCGGATTGTACCCGTTTCATTGACTGCGGTGGCACCTGGCTTTCTCGACCAGGTTTTGTGAAAAACCAACCCATCCCGCATGGAGCAAGTAAACGCGTCTACGATCAGGACGCATGTCGAAGTTGGGTAAGGCTCCCTTCGCAGCTTATATGTGGTAGTCTCAACTACAGTAGACTCATTGAACCGATCGAATTTACTTAAGTGTTGACGTATTAAATTCCTATTGGTTCAGCGGTTTTATTCCAGCTGGATCTAACCAATGAATTTAGGCCCCTGTATTGGAGAAAACTGCTTGCCAGTGTGTAAGCAAGGACCGTTGCCTTACTGTTTTATTTAATTTGTTCCCGTTTATATTACGCCTTTCCCCAGTATAGGACCTAAGGCGGCTCACAAAAGCCGGATTCTTCCTGTTAAGCCCAATTACAGTAGATCCATTGGAGAATACGTTGACTCATCATTTTGTGACTACTGTAATTCAATGGGTCTACTCGGGTTGAGACTACCCAACAGGACTCAGAACCACAGTTTATAAGGAAGACAGACCGCCTGCAGGCTAAGATATGTCCTTCTGAGTAAACACGTTTGGGGAGCAAGCAGATTTTGGATGGAGCCCAGCAATGGGTTCTCCGTGAGAACAGGATGAAGGTGTGGATGCTGACGGTGGATCCTTCCGCTCTCTCCAGGGTTCCTGTTTCCAAGCTGCCGCCGCTTTCCTAAGGAGCTTTTGTGTCACCTCCACAGGAAAGAACGAGGTGTGAGATACCTTCGCTGGCTCTTGGTGTCCTATTTGACACCCTTCCCGCGGGTTCTTTCAATTTGACCATACCCAATCCGCCGAGCAGACGAAGATAATAGTCTTCTGATGTGCAACCTCGAGTCAAACGTATTTCACTCAGCCCTGGAAATTAGAGTCTGGGGCGGGCGGGGAAGGTCGATGAGAGGAAGAGAGAAGCAGAGCGGGATGGTCAGCCCTGCAAATTTTATGCCTCTCCTCTTAGAAGTCGGCCTCCCAGAATCGCGTGGGGTTTACTCCTACTTATGCCAGCCTTCCCCTCCAGAGACGCTGGACTGTCCTGTCCTTCGTCCTTGTCTAGCACGGGCAACTTGGGGACAATGGGACTTATAGTCCAATCCCTAGGGAGGGCGCCCGGTCGGCGAGGACAGGGGCATTGGGTTACAGTCTTGGCCGTGTGTACTTTTCTTAGCCCCATAAACTGCAGAAGGAAAATCATTGAAGAAGCTGTGCTAGGAGGCCAGTTTCTGCTCAGACGTTCCTTTCCCTAAGTCTGGCAGCAGCTCCGAAAAACCCTGGCCTTAAAAAAAAAGAAAAAAAAAAAGGAGAAGCTTTGATGGAGTCCTCTTCCTCCTTTCCGACCAAGCGCACTTCCAAGTCAGGCTCCGTCACTTCTCTGCTACCGGCAGTTCCTTTCGCCAAAAGGAGAAGAGAGAAAGAGCGCTTTCCAGTTCCTCCAGGTCTTGCCTGGGCTGGACTTGGTCATTATTCGGTGGGAGTTGATTCTTTGCTCTTCAGCTTCCAGGGTCTCCGGAGAGGAAGGCGCGCAGAACCCTCTCTGGCTATTCATCGCGTTCACACAAAACCGGATGCTTAAGTTGCAGTGCCAGGCTCAAGCCCCATTGCGGCTCAGAGCAGATAGGAACGCAACAGGGGCTCATAAGGCTGCGCGCTAAGGGCTATGGGATCTTATAAAGGACCGATCCCCCCCCTTCCAATGTGTTAGAGCAGGAGCCTTCATAACAAGCTTGAAGGACTTTCAGCACAAGTGGCTCCTCACTTTTTTTTTTTTGAAAGGCAGGCGCTTCCGAGAGTTTAAAAAAACAAAAACAGGATGGGGGACTGCCAATGAACGCTAGGTGCTGTAGGCTATATTTCAGAGGAAGAAACTGGCAAAACCACCTCTGAGTATTCCTTGCCTAAGCAAACCGTAGGAAATTCATTGGGTCGTCATAAGGCGACAGACGACTTAAAGGCACATGAACGCACACACAGCGCTTCATTCGGATCAGGTCTTTTGTGGTGCTAATGAATCTTAACTGCACATTCAAGACGAAGCCACCCCTTCCTTCAACATACTTTACATCACAACTGGCGTAACTCAGAACAATATAATGTTTCTGAGAAATGCAACATCCCCATTAAGGACAACTATGCTCGGGAAAAACAAAACAAATCAAACAAACGAAAACACAAAAACAAAGAAAAACACCCCAATAACACCCCAACACCAGGGGAACTTGTAGGGGTGTGGTGGAAAACGATGTCATTATTTCTGGTAATCGTTAGTCTTGGTACACCGACCCTCTGAGCCCTGGCTCCACTACACCACAGAACGCTTTTGCAAATCAACATGCTTAGGATCCGACTGCGAGGAGCTCTATCTGGTGTCTTCGTACAATAGCTGAGACCTTGATCCTCTCAACGGGTGGATGCTGCATTTACAGCTGAAGGACTCAGATCCTACAGAGTATTCTGAGCCTCCTGTTGGAGGATGTTTCCATTGAAATCAATGGGACTTTTTGTTGTCGTCTGCCTTATGGGCTTTTCTTGGCAACATTTCTTCAGAGGGACGGCTTGCCTTCGCCCTCCTCTGAGGCTGAGAGAGCGTCACTTGTCCAAGGTCACCCAGTGGGTTTCGGGGATTCGAACACTGGCGTCAGCAATTTGGTTGGGATTCAGGTTCCCTCGCTGGGCTTCGTATTTTGTCTTTAGCGGCTTCCGGGCCGACGCCAAACTTACTCCTTCCTCCTCTTTGAAAGGAAATCTTGCCTTGCGTATGGCATTGGTGTATGCTACCTTTCAAATGTACCCCCGGCAGTTTTCGTCTTTTCGTGCTCGGGCTTTGAATCTACCCGTTTGCTGAAGCATTCCATGTGTGTGCATGTGCCTTCAAGTCGATTGTTGACTCCTGTGACCCCATGAATTTCGTAGGGTTTTCTTAGGCAAAGGTTACTCAGAGGTACTTTTGCCAGTCATAGGTGCACATATACCTGTGATACCTGTGATGATCACTTCTTCCCCCTAATAGGTGGGTAGGGATTTTCCTTCTTATTTTAATAATGAATTTTAAGGCTTTCCGTGGCGCCTAAGGGCGCTTGATTAAAGCCCCTTCTCTTCCTTCAGAATTTCATAACGGATTTGAAGGTGATAGTGGCGGTGATTCTATCTAATCTGTCTGTCCGTCTATTCTGTCTCTATTCCGCCTTTCCCTAAGGACTCAAGGCACCTTACAAAAGTTAACTAAGATACGAGTGAAAATAATATGGGGGAAATCACACAGAAAGTTATTGTTCGAGTAATTAAACTATCTATAGAATTAAAACCAATTTGAAACACAGCCATTAAGATGGGATGAGCTCTTGTTTTAGAAGTATCTTGGCAGGGGTAGGGGAAATTCAGTTTGCTGAGTAAAAGCACCCCCACGCCACTTGTCTGTTTTCCACAGGCAGGGCCATGGCCCCAATCCGATGAACGTGATTCCTTGTGAAATTAAGAGGACAAAATTATTGTCCTCTTAATTTCATAAGGAATCACGTTCATCGGATAATTTCGAGCCTACTGTACGTTTACTCACAAGTCAATGTCACTTTGTTCAGTGAGACTACTTCTCAGGTAAGCGTCACTGACGAGCAGTCCCAAACCCCACTCCTATATACACTCTTTCTGGGAGAGTTTATTCCCATTGACACCATGGAGATTGTTTTTCGGATCAGGCCCTTAAGCATGTCCATTCTTTCCCCACCCCGGAAAGAAAGTGTACTGTTGGGGACAGAAAAGGGACGTGGGGTTGCGGACGTTACAAAGCAAGACGTGCGTTTTTCTCCGGCCTCAGATATAACCAATGTCTCCAGATACAGATATGTTTCCCCTGCAGCCTTGCTTAAGGGAATGGCCGCGTTTCTGTTGTGACTGATGGGCCAATGAAAGCGGAGAAACAGAGAACTGCTAAGGCTGGACTTTCGGGTCACTGCCCCATATCTTAACCCCTGTTTGGCTGCCATTCTCCTCTTTGGAAGCGCTTGACCTTGTGAGGTCTCCCTTACAACTGCTTGTCTGGTTTAATTCCCTCTCGAGAATGGAGAGGCCAACCTATATATCAACTCGATGGGATTAAATTCTTGGCTAAACCGGCTCTTTTGCCATAAACCGATTCGATCGCTCCTTGGGGAGCCCCACTTGGAGGCGCCGGTAGGAAACGTTGATTTGAAGCCGAGGCCCGAGCTGGTATCGAAGAGTAGAGAACCAGAAGGTCTTCCAGCCAGAGGACGGTCTTTCATGCAAAGACAAGAGAAGAAAGAGGAAAGGAAAGAAGAGAGGGGAAGACCTCCTATTAGTTCTACTTTATTGGGCTTCGTCTTGACCCCACTTGGTTCTGGGCTTCCTGTTGGGGAACCACGGTGTCATTAAACTTTTTTTTTTTAAAAAAAGATGGGGACAGCTGGAATAAAGTGCATTTTCCGCCGCCACCACACCCAAAACCGTAAATTCCTCTCCAGCTCCCTATGGACCGGTGTCACCGCCCAGCCTTCCTCAATTCTTTTGCCGCTAGTTGGTCAAGGCAACTTTCCAGGCAGTAGCTTCAGAGTTTATCAATTGCAGCACGACGTCTCCCCCTCCTCTGGGCGCAATCTGGGCTTTCCAGCTTGCCCGGGAGTAACAGCGCCGCGTCGCAAGTTGCGCCTGATCTTGGCTCCACTCACTGATCGGCTGGTTTTCCTTAATGATGTGTTAGTTGCTTTGGCGGGTGTAATAACGTTGTCTCCACTTGCTCCTGGCCAGTCCCATTGGATGGAAGCTAGCCAGTGTCTAATTAGGGTTTTCCTGGAGAACACATTCGACTGCAAAGTGTAGCGCTGAGCTAATTTGCGTTGGGAATTTTTTTTTTAAAGCAACGACGCAAAGGGAAATACACATTTTAATGTCGAAGCCTCTAAAGCTGAGGAAAGCCGGCTTTTGAAAGCATATTTGGTTTTAATAAAGGAATCGGTTTCTCATTTGTCACATGCTATATAAATTTAGAGTCAATGTAAAAAATGCCTCTATTGTTCTGTCCTCAATTATAGCATGCAATTGGGGAATGTCTGAGCAATTTTCTTGGGTTCCACGAGGTTGAGCCGGGCTTTCGGATTAGCTTGTAACAGCGCCATCTAGAGGAAGGTTTAGCGCTTGGAGGGATTTCAGGTCTGATGCGCTCAGCGTTGCAACTGGAGGGTCATTGGCGCATCTGCTGCTTGTTTGGTTTTGTTTCTTAATATTAGGTGTACAGTTTTCTAAGGTAGAAGTGATGATTCACAGTGGAAAAGGACTTCAGGTTCTTCTGGTGTTCGTTTGACGCATACTTGACAGTATGGAAATAAAGACATGTCACTAAACGTATCCTAACAGGAAGGGAGACGGTATTTTGGATCAAAAGCCCTTCCTTGGATTATAGCCGGAAATTCCTCTGTAGGGATGTAGGGTTGGGGAGGCAAAAAGAGGGCATTGCCCCCCTCAAATAAGAATTCTGCCACCACAAAATGAAATTTTCTTTCAGATACCAAATGTCTAGCACTACTGTAACTCTAAATCTCACTGGAACATTTAGGAAAAATAGATATTAGAGAGCCAGCATGGTGTAGTGGGTTGACCATTTGACTATGACTCTGGAGACCACGGTTGGAACACCTGCTTGCCCACAGAAACCCACTGGGTGACCTTGGGCACGTCACATACTCTCAGCCTCAGAGGAAGGCAAAGGCTGCTGACATGGTAGAAATAATGCACTTTGACACCACATTATCATGGCTCCATCCAATGGAATCCTGGGCTTTGCAGTTTGATGTGGCACCAGAGCTCATTGCTAGAGAAGGCTAAATATCTCATAAAACTACAAACCCCAGAATTCCATAGTATTGAGCCAGGGCAATTAAAGAGGGGTCAAACTGGATTGTTTCTGCGGTGTGTTAGCAGCCAAAGGCAAACCAACTCTGAACAAAGCTTGCCAAGAAAACCTTTGCCTTAGGAGGTCCAAAACTACTTAAAAGGCACACAACACACATCCAAAGAAAAGGGGCAGGCAAAGGTACCAAGGGAATGCAAACAGAACAGATATGAATTCTAGATGTGAACGATTTTCAGTGTCACACTTGTTGGAGTTAAGTGGCAATCTAACATGGACTGTTTACTGTTAGAGTTAGGTTGAATGTAACACAGATAGTGAGGTAATTTCCTGTTGTAACCTGAGATGTTTACTGTGTGCCTTCCAGAAAAAGGAGGTTCCTTGAAGTTCTTTGTTCTTGGAAGAGATGATGCTGAGTCACCATTAAGATCTGCTGGAGGCAGGATGCCCCAGAAAGGGTCTCTTCATATTTTTTCTTAGAGATGTAGCAATTAGCATTTATTTTTGTTATTCTTGCATATTTTCAAGTCTTGTACATGTGCATTGAAGTTTTACACAAGATGTTTGTGAGTAAAGTACTTTTTATATGATTTTAAGACTGCTGTGAGGTACTTTCTTTGTTTTGGCTAGACACAATATGGAAATAGGGACAAAAGGGTTGGATGGCTGTTAATTTGTCTGTGTTTGGAATTGCTATTGCTCTGCTGTGTACTTTTAAAGAGATAGTCTGCTAACTTTGCTTATTTTTACCATTGAGGAGAATTTTAAACATTCTCCTTTAACACTATCTATAATGCTAGAAATTGTGGGACTGAAGGAAATTTCATGGGCAGACAGAATTCTTACTTGGAAGAGCAGTTCTCTCTCTCACATCCCCCCCCCCCACAAAGCTACATCCCTATTTGTTGAGTATTTTTAAAAAAATGAGATTTGCTTATCTCAGTAAGAAAAGGAAAATCATGCTTTTAGAAAAAGGGTTTTATATTGAAATACAGCTAAGCCAGTCACCAAAACCACTCCTCCCCACACAGTCTAGCTAACAAAATAAAACAAGCACAGTCTTCTTTAAAAGTATATAAAAAAGTAGTTTACTTACAGAATGTCTTGTGTATGAAATGCACAGGTACATCATCTTGAGATATGCAAGCAGGGAAGTAAAAATGTTGTTCTACATACTAATCTGCTATGGGCTTCTCCCAAGAAAAGGAGCCTGAGCTAGTACTCAAACAAAGGAGTTTTTCGGACGTCTTAAATGTAATGGAAGCAGCCTCACCACGTTGCGAGGCTGCTGCGCTGCAGGGCGTCCCTTTCGCATGACGCCCGTCCCTGCCGGTACTGTTGTGGTACCGCAGGGACATTTGAGTGTTATATTTCAGCGATTTTTACTCACGATCAACTTTCTTAATGCATGCAGGAGATCCCTAAAATACTTCCTCAGACTTGCTTCTACCCTACATTGGACTTGCTTGCTCTAATAGCCAGCAAGTGGGAGGTGCAGGAAGAATGCTGGATTTTCCAACACAATGAAATACGTGGGGCCTCCTTTTGAGTCAATACCATTCTTGAACTTGTTCTACAGGTGTATCTAGAACAAAAGCGTTGCTAATCTTGCTAAGATTAGAGAACTCCTTTGAATGCTAAATTTTCCTCTCCTCCTCAACCTACCTTAGTTATTTTGTAGCTCATGGAAGCTATATGATATGGGGTGACCTGTTAAGTCATCCATCACATGACCTCATGATTTAAATGTTTTATTGCTTTTTCTCCTTCTCTTCTGAGAGAAGTCTCACACAAGGCTTATACACACATCTAACTCAACATGCATTAAGATGGGAGTTAAGCTCTCACTTACCCACATTCACTTTTTCTGAAGAACAAAGAAATATGGATGCTGCTGCAAGTACAACTTAGAGAACAAAGATTCTCACATGATCTTTGTAGTCATCATCTCTCTGAGTAGTTATAATCAAATTATCAACATTAGTCAGAATGTAGGTAAACAGTTCATCTTTTGATCTGGTATACAAACATGAGTCTGTCTGTCCTTGTTTGAAGCCTAAACCTTTAAGATTGTGTGCAACTTCTCATTTTTCACATTAACATGTCTGACACTCATTTGCTTAAAAGTGGCTAAGCTTAGAAACAGTCTCATGGTACTAGATTTAACATCTTGAGCTGCCTCATGTGTAGGCATCTGCTCACTCTCTTCCTTTTCTGTTGAGTCATTGGGTAATGCCAACCTTACCAGGTAGGACAGTCTGTCAGGAAGCACTCCACAGTTCAGTCTCAGTTGGTATCTGGGAGGAGCCTGTTGTGGATCCTGGTGAATTCTTTCAGCATCAGCATCTCCATCCAATCCATTCAGGTCATCTCCATCGGTAGGTGTGCCATTCTCTGTGTCCATCTTGGCTGCTGCAATATCAAACTGATTCATTGGCATTAACATGGGTGATTCACACTCTGTTTCTGGAACTTCAGACATATCATCTCTGTTTTCATGCAAAATGTCAAATCAACACCATCTTCTTCTGGAAAGTCTATCACAGTTCCTCTTTTGTCAATTCTGCTAGTCTCATTAAAGTACACAACATGCCTAGCAGTCACTTTACCAGTCTTTAAGTTCATCACTATATACTTTCTGGTAAAAGTCTCATAAACAATCAGAATGGTCTGTTCTGCTCTGGGATCTAGTTTATTTCGCTTCTGTTTAGGAATGGAAGCATAAGCTAGGCGTCCAAATGTTCTGCTGTGTCTGGTGTTTGGCACTTTGCCATGCCACATCTCAAAAGGTGTTTTCTCAGTGCCTTTAGTTGGCAATCTATTCTGCAAATAAGTTGCTGTTGCAGATGCATCGCCCCACAGTCTATTGGGTAAATGGGCTTCAGCCAACATACATTTTGTCATTTCAACTAAAGATCTCATTTTGCGTTCTGCCAAAGAATTCATCTCTGGCGTGTAACTCACTCTTCTTTTATTGTATGCCAGCCCCTTCCAGAAAGGTTTGTGTGTGCTGTGCAATGTACTTACTGGCACAATCAGAAGAAAGAACTTTGGGGTATCTTTCAAATCTGTTTCTCACCATGGCAACATACTTGTGTAGCATCTGGTATGTCTCACTTTTCTCCTTCAGTAGATAGGTGAGGCAGTACCTTGAAAAACCATCCACAAATATTAGAGCATATCTATTTCCTCCAAGAGATGGGACTTTAAAGGATCTGCACAAATCAGTGTGAATCAGATCCAGAATTCTGGTGGATCTCTTTTCAGTTCTCGAATGAAATGAAGGCCTGCTTGCCTTTTGCTCAACACAAACTACGGACCTGCTTGCATTCTCATTACTTTGTAGGTTTACCTTAATACCAGTTGTCAAACTCTAGTTTTGAAGCTGAAATATGGCCTTTTTGTCACAATGGCCAAAGTGTCTGTGCCACAGGTCAATGTTTTCTTCATTCACTCTGGTTTCCTGCACTTCAGCCTGAGCCATGTATGCTTGTTGACCTGAAAGACTTAATTCATAGACACCATTATTCTGATATGCTTGCACTTTGACCATGTTTTCATCATATATTTTGCACATGCCTTTCTCAAAAAGTACTGAAAATCCTTTGTTGTCTAAAGCAGGCATGCTTATCAGGTTACAACGAAGCTGTGGAATAAACTGGACTTTCTCAGCCACATGCTGCACATTTGCATTAGGCAGTGCACAATTTAAAATATATTTTCTTTTTGCTTCTGTATCAAGAAAATTTCCATCAGCAATTTGAATTCTGCCATGCTTATTAGTGTCCATTTCAATAAAATTGGCAGCATCATATGATGAATGAGTGGAACATCCAGAATCCACTACCCACTTATTATATTTCTCAGTTCCATCATCCACTGCTGAGGTATCATTGGAAAACAAAACCTGGCTGTACACTAAGAGATTTTTCTTATCCTGAAACTGGCTCTTAACAACAGCTTGGGAGGAATTGTGACCCCTCTGGGCAGAATTTGCAGGCTGAATCTGTCTTGGTGAGCTACCATTGGTTGCAGTCCCTTTTGGAAATTTACAGCTCTTAGCAACGTGTCCCCTCCTTTTGCAATTAAAACAGTGAACTGGTGATTGGATGGTGGGAGGAGTCTTTCTCTCTGCTCTTTCTACCATGTAATTTGAGCCAGTATGAGACTCAGCTCTCTTGGGTGGCTAAGCTCTGTGATCCAAACATTCCACTCTAAAGCAAGATATAACATCATCAATATTCGAATTAGCCAGACTATTTATTATTGTAATGAAAGCATTAAAACAATCTCCTAGAGTACCAGTAAAGAATGCAATCTTTTGTACTTCAGTAACAACAAGGCCTTGGGCAATTAGCCTCTCAAGTATGGTAATAAATTTCCTTATGTGAGATTCATTGTCATTTCTTGAATGCAATCTTAATTTCATCATTTCAAGCATAGCCATTATGGCTCCCTTTGTTATTCAAATGGAGGCTCAACTCAAGCAAGGGAAAAACAGCCCTTTTAAAACTCAGCTAGATGCAAGCGGGGAGGGTGGAAAAATAAACGCTTTAAACTCACTGAAAATAACAAACCTTGCAAAAAATTGTCAGGAGTTAGAGACTGAACTCCATTATAAAATGGCTGAACAACTGCAGAATCATGCTGAGTCATAATGGCTGACTCCATGAACTACAAGTCATGCCTAGTCAGGCCACTAGAAGGCAATGTCCTGAGAACAGAGCTCACTTCCTCCTCTTCTTCTCCTGAATGCTGATGCCTGGTGAAGCCTGGTGTCCTTCATTGTAAATATTTGTACATAATGCAACTGTTTGACTTTGAAAAGTGCCTCCTGCTTATTTGGACTTCAAACACTCTGTGTGTGAGTATTCTTGGGAATGGGTTGCTACTAAGTCTGCTGAGATAGTTTTTGGCTTCTGCCGGGAATTGAGTGTCCTATCATCTCTGACAAAAATATGGCTTTAATTATTGCCTTATATCAAAATGCTGGTCTGGAACCAAAAACTGGGCCTCAATAACCTAATGGAACTAAGGAGAATCTCTAAACTTGGCGCCAAAGAAACGGTTGGCTGGATTCCCCTGAGTTGTATTGGTAAACGAAATCAGCAGAGTCTCTGTTTAAAAACACACAGCAAAGCATAGCGATTCCAGACATAAAGACAATTAACAACCATCCAACCCTATTGCCCCCCTTTCCACACTATGTCTAGCTTAAACAAAGAAAATACTTCCACACGTCTTTAAAAGTATAATAAAACAGCTTTACTCACAAACATCATGTGTATTTCCAAAGTACACAGGCAGAAGACTTGAAGATAGGCAGGAATAACAAAAATATATGCTGGTTGCTACATTTCTAAGATAAAAATATGCAGGAGCCCCCTCTAAGGCATGAGACACACAGTAAAAATCTCAGGTTACAACAGAAAATTATCTCAGCCTCTGTGATATTGGGAATATTTAATTACTGGGTCCCAATAACCTCTTGGGAATATGAGGGCATTTAGCAAATACTCCCCCACTGCACTTCACTCCTTGGAAGTACAGTTGTCCCTTCACATTCGCGGGGGTTAGGTTCCATAGACCCCCGCGAATGTCAAAATTCCGCGAATAATGACAGCCCTCCCCCCGCCCTCCCAGAGCGACCCAGAGGCCTCCGGAGGCCTCCTGGTCGCTCTCCCCGGTCTCCCCCCGCCCTCCCAGAGCGACCCGGAGGCCTCCGGAGGCCTCCTGGTCGCTCTCCCCGGTCTCCCCCCGCCCTCCCAGAGCGACCCGGAGGCCTCCGGAGGCCTCCTGGTCGCTCTCCCTGGTCTCCCCCCCGCCCTCCCAGAGCAACCCCGGGGGCCCCATGATCATCTCCCCGGCCCTCCCCACCCCCTCCCCGGGCCTTCATGGGGCCTCCGGAGCATCTCCGGGGGCCCCGTGAAGGCCTCCCTGGCCCTCCCCCTCCCTCCCAAGGCCTTTGCGGGGCCTCCGGAGGGTCTCTGAAGGCCCCGTGGAGGCCTCCCCGGCCCTCCCCACTGCCTCCCAGGGGTTTCACGGGGCCTCTGGAGGCCCCCTGTCGCGGTTTTGGGGGGGTCCGGGGGGGCCCTCCCAAAACCGCGAATAAGCAAAACCGCGAATGTCAAGTTCGCGAATGTGGAGGGGCAACTGTATAGCACATTAGCAGAGTAAATACACTCACATGCAGCAGTGTTAGCGCAATAATTCCAGCATGCACAAAGAGAGCTTATTGATAACCAACACCCTTTTCCTACTTGTTTAGCCAAATAAGTACTCAAAACACATTGTTACTTGCTTAGCCAAATAAGTACTCAAAACACATAAAAGTAGTTAAAAGTATAAACACTTCATTTACTCACAGTCTCAGAGCATAACACATGGAATAATAGTAGCACAGCTTCAAAGTAGACTAAAAACTACTTTAAAATGTCTAAATACTACATGGTTACAAAAGAAAGATGCAGGACCCCTGAATGAGAAGTCCTCTCTCAAAGAAGTCATCATGGCGTGTGGGTAGATAGCTTCTAGACAAAGGAGAAGACTTAGATGCTTTCCTTTCCCTAGAAGCCCAATCACAATCTATTAGGAAGTTACATCAAACATCCTGTTTGCTTCTATCAGTTAACCATTCAATAGCAAAAACATTTCCACTTATTGGATTGCAAACTATATATTCCAACATGTGTTACATTCAACCTACTATCTAACAGTAAATAATCCAGCATGTTAGATTACCACTATATTCCAACAAGAGGTTCAGGGTTGTTGAGAGCGGTGGAGGTTGCTCCTTCTTGAAGAAGTTCTTCATCTCCAGTTAAATTTGACAACAGTTCTTTCAATCCCAGCCGGGTGTTGTTTTAGAAATTAACAGAGTATTTAATGCATGCCTATCCCAAAGTCAGTCTCACTGAGTTCACAGGGGGATTTATTCCAAAGTAACGGTGGGTCAGCATTTTCTTCAATGGGGAGGGGGGAGAACTTTGCAGAGCTCAGTGTGGCTTGCTTCTGTTCAAACATGCTTCAACTACTACATCGCAGAATCAGAATATCACCTGAAATCGCCGTTCATTCTATCTGATGTAGTCTGTGCACATTGTTGTTGATTTTATCTTGTTGCTGGTTGCTCTTTTTGGGGGGGCCTGTACTTATTGTTTATGTTTATAGTTTTTAAAATAAAAATAAAAAACCAAACATGTTTAGGAAAATGCCATCGGAGCTGATCTTATTTTACCCCTTCCCATCTGTTTCTTATATTGATACTCTATCTGTCTTCCAAAGAGCTCAAGGTAGCGTAACATCTCTCTTCCCTAAGGCTATCTTCTACTCTCACACAGAGGTGGTGGTGAGAGAAATGAGGGCAATGTCTCCCCCCCATGAATTTTCCCTCAGTCACCCAAGTTCTAGCATCGCAGGGAGTGAGACATTGGCAAGGGTTTGGACTTAGAACCTTTTGATTTGCTGTGTGCTCATTCCCTCGTAATTTTGCCTGCTCCTTTTCTTTGGATTGCCTGGACTGTATTTCTAAATGTTCCACAGTGGTTTGAAGTTATTACAGTAGGAGAAATATGGGCACAGGAAATTTTAATTTAAGGGATCAGTCTTCTGATTTGGGGGAGGGGGCAATGCCCTCATTTTGATTTTGTAGGGACACCATTGCCTTCACAACAGCCCTGTGAGATAAATCCATTTAAGAGAGACTGTGAACTTCATACCAGGGGGATCTTAACATGGTCTTTCCAGTGCTAAGCATTTACTCTTAACTATTAGACCATGCTGGGTTACCGTATTAAAGTCAAGTGTGTGCTTTCAAGTCGCTTGTCGACTTAATGGCGACCCCATGGATTCAACGGGGTTTTCTAGGCAAGAAATACTGAGGTGCTTTGCATTGTTCTGAATGCAGCCTATAGCGCCTGGCATTGACTGATTCCCTGTCAGTCTCCTTCTCAATACTATTGTAGTAGCGTTTCACAATTTCCCCAAACTTTGCATCTCTTTCAGCTTTGAATGTGATAGAAACACATGTATGTGTGTTGGGGAGGGGTGCAAACTTAAAGTTCGTTGGATCTCCGTGGTTGTTCTTTTTGCTAGAATCCACCAGTGGACTGAAAGGCAGTCCTGAGCTGAGGGGTTTCTTTAGAGTAACCGAAATGAACGGAGCTCTTCGCTTTTGCACACAAACTTCTCCTGGATGCCCTGCACTTTCTAGCATCAGGGCAAGAGGTCGAGATGGCCCAGTAGCTTTGTTAATGCATTGGAAAATTAGGAGTCAGAAATCCTTGTCGAGCGAGATTAGCCTCCTCTTCGGCTAGATGTTACGTCACAGTTTCAAGGGAGGTGTGAGAGACTGTGCAGCATCTAGACCAGTGATGGGCAACCTTTTGAGCTTGGTGTGTCAAACTTCGCCAAAAGACTGAGCATAACTCAGGTGGTGTGTCACTTTGAGGAAAAAAAAATATTTCGCAATATTTATTGTTTAAATAACATAAATGTCTACAGTTGCCCCTCCACATTCACAGCTTTCACTCTTGCGGTTTTGATTATTTGCGGTTTGCTTGGCAAACACCCCATTTAAATCAGCTTCTCTCCCTCCCACTCAAGAGAGAGGAGCTGATTTAAATGGAGTGCTTGCTGAACAAGCCAGGCACTCAACTCCCCGCTCTCCTTGGGCTTGGCTCCATTTTGGGGGGGGGAGAGCCAAGCCCCGGGAGAGTGGGGAGTTGGTGGGAAAGGCACTTTTTTAGCCCCGCCGCCCTTCCCAAAGCCACTATTGAGCTTTCTAAGCCTTTTTGCAGCTTTGGGAGGGTGGGGTGGCTGAAAAGCCTCTATGCCGCACTCCCTCCACACCTTCCAACCTTCCCAAAGAGGCTATATGGGGCTCTCAATCCCCAGAGCCCCTTTGGGAGGCCCGGGGAGAGGCCAGGCAGACTCCCACCCGCCTGCCTGCCACCTTACCCAGCCTTTCCGAGGCAGCCCAGGGGAAGCATGGCAGGCCTTGGGGGGATGGCCAGGTTGGAGGGAGGCTCCACCCCCACCTCCCTAAAGTGGTGATTGGGGCTTCGTAGCCCCGCCTGCCACTTTCCTCCACCCTCCCACCCTCCCTAAAGTGGCGACCGATTGCCACTTTAGGGAGGGTGGTGAGGTTGCGGGTGGTGGTGGGGAGGCCTACAGCTGTGTGTCAGCCTAAATGGCTATGCGTGTCAGTGCTGACACGTGTGTCATAGGTTCACCATCACTGGTCTAGACCAAAGTGAAGTGGGAGAGGGAGCGATTCTTGAAAGCGTGGCTGCCGCCACGAGCTTATAAAGTGGACTGTCTCCACGGAAGTCAGCCTCACGGCAAGTTCAGTGTAACTTACGCCCGAGGAAGGGTGCATAAGGGATGTGTTATACCCCCCAGTTGGAGAAACTGTTAACCTGAGCTGCTTTTGGAAAGGAATTAAAAAACAACAACACCTGCGGGTTGTATATAAAAAGAGAAGCTCCTCGGATTTGTATACCAATTTCTTTTTCTGAAGAGGGCAACTCTCCTGCGCAAGCCCCCTTGAATGATTTGTTAGCGCTCTTACACAATCTCTTTGTGGCAGAGGAAGGTGAACCAGCACGTGTGCCTTTGCAAGACAGTGCTTTCGTGCACCCTAAAGTTTAAATGAGCTGAGATGTGTGCAAGGATATGCAAAGTTGAATGTCTTCTCCAGCATAATCTCTGGGATGCTTTTGCAGTAGTTGGAAATGACACTTTTCACTCACCTCTCCCGTTATTTCTTGTGGAGGTGCCGAGATATTTAATAAGGCGGGATTTCCCTTTTGCGTACCATTGTTCCCTGACTTTGGGCGAAAGTAGAGGTGAGATTCTTAACCCGAAGAGCCCTAGTGATCTGTAATCTGTAGTAAGCAGGAAGAATGCGGTGATCCATACTGACCCGCCTCGCTGGCTGTTTTGCAACCAGCTTAATTTCAGGCCTTTAAAAACTCAAATCTTTGAATAAATACAAGGGCTACTTTTAAACTGACAAAGCAGGAGTTTAGAAATAACACTCGCAATCCATCTAATCCTAACGAGTTGTAGGCCTGGATCCATTAGCTGCTGCACCATTGAATTTGTTTCAGTGGTTTTCTAGAATGAAAACGGATAACACCTCTTGGGAGTATTTGTGTAAAGTAGAGATTTTGGGAGGTATTGTTTAGTTTGGTTCAGTGTGACCAGACAAGTCAACATTAAAACCCAATTGCTCTCAGAAATTCTGGATCCATGTAGAACACACACTTTTCTGGGCCACTAACGTTTCCATTCATTGCAAGCGAGTGCCTGGAGGTAGGAACTGAAAGCTACAAGAGAGCAAACTGGTCCAAGTTATGTTTGCCTGTGAAATACATTTTGGCAAGTACAATGATGAAGATCCAGTGTAACTGGAAGAACGATTTTCTTTTAAAAAATATTTTATTTATTTATATCCAGCTCTTTAGCCACAAAAGCTCTCAGAGTGGTTTACAAATTGTTAGCAATAGCACTTACTTTTCTACACCACTTTATAGCACTAGGCACTCTCTAAGCGGCTTACAATGTGCTAGCTAATTGCCCCCAACAAGCTGGGTACTCATGTTACTGAACTACCAAAGGATGGAAGGCTGAGTCAACCTGGAGTCCTGCAGGATTGAACTCACAACCTTGTGGCTGCAGTACCAGCATTTAACTACTGCGCCACCAGGGGTCCCTAACAGAAATTATGTAACAATGATTCTGAGAATTGTAGCCCCAAAGTAACTTTCCCCAATTCTTCAGCATTCTCTTTCCTCCAAAGATTGAAGCCAGGCCAGGGTAGGGGCTTGCTCTAAGAGAGTGCTACTCAGAATGGTGATCCATTTTACCATTCTCTCTCGAGATCTTCTAGGAGAGAAAGAAACAGTTATAGCCCATGAGCGGAAATTTGGTGCTGGTCCCTGGCATGTTGGGAAAGCAGCATTACCACCCCTACCCCCAATGAAATTGCTCCAGAAGCACTGCAGTTTGAAATCAACAAGAGGATGCTTCCTGTTTAGGAACTCTGCTTGCTGGATCTAAATCACTGCCTAGGCCGGATACATTCCATCAGAATATGATTACCACCCCAAACCAGAGGAATGTCTGTTTATTATTTGACTCTCGGAATGTACATTCTTTCTCCCCCACACTCACTATTCCCCTTCTTCTAACCACCTCTTTCTAGTTTTCATACAAATGAACCAATATAGGTCTCCCCTGAAAAGCACCCTAGAAAAATTACATTTTGGGCTACATCTGCCTCAGCTGGAAATTCTGGAAGCTGTAACATTCACAGTAAATTTCCCAAGCTTTGCTTTACAACAGGGGGCAGGCTTCACCCTTGAGAGAGCTGCTTATTATTACAAACTCAAAGGTCCACCAGCCAGAGTGAGGGTCTACACCTGCTGAAGACATGAACTTAAAATGAAAGAAATCTGAACCCAGAACTTGGTTCTGACAGCTACTAGAATGAACCTTCTGCATAAAAATCTACTCCTGGTTACTCCAAACTTTATTCAACTATTTCAGCAATAGTTGGGAGAGGATTTCACCTTATGAACAGCTGTTTTATTCCTCTGGTTGTACAACTGGAAATCAGAAATCCTTGCAAATGGTGGAGAGATTTACCTGTAGATCCCTACCTATTACCTGCCAAGGATATACTCACTTTTATCATATCATATCATGAAACAGAGTTGGTAGGCAGATGCTGTTTTGCTTACTCAGGATGCAATTCATATAGTTCTAACTAACATTGATACAAGCTACTGTTGGGGATAATAGAACATCCAGTTAGTAAATTTATGCTGTGAAAGAGGCTGTTTGCAAGCTACAAACTCAGGGTGTAAAAGTTTAATTGATATTACCTTGAAATGTTGAGATTTATGACTTGACAGTTTAATGACTGCAGCCAGGCAGTCTGCTGATTTCACCAGTGGAAAGAGTTTCAGTTTGTTTGTGTATTTTACTATTTAAACTTAAAGAAATTGATACTTGCTTTCCAATCTCCGTATAGTAAGTTGTATTTAGCTTATGCTTGAATAAAAAACAGTTCTTTAGCAGAAGACTGTGTTGTTTCTTTATTCTAAGGCTGAAAAGAGAGAACTCTGCTACATTTCTTTTGCTGCCCGAATTCTCTGTAAATGCACAAAGGTTTAGTGTGCCTACTGTGACAACTACTTCTGAAGTAGTTTGTGGATGGAAATTCCAATTCTTCCTTCTTTTCTAGGACACAGAAGGCAACACCTGTCCATAGGAAATACAGTATCTGCATTAGAAGTAGATTGCTTGGATGTTAGTCCCTTTTCTGGGAAAGAAGAAGACTGATTCATAGAATCATAGAGTTGGAAGAGAGCACAAGGGCCATCCAGTCCCACCCCCTGCCATGCAGGAATACACAATCAAATCATTCCCGACAGATGGCTATCCAGCCTCTGTTTAAAAACCTCCAAAGAAGGAGACTCCACCACACTCAAAGGTAGTGTATTCCACTTCTGAACAGCTCTTATTGTCAGGAAGTTCTTCCTAATGTTTAGGTGGAAGCTCTTTTCCTGTAGCTTGAACCCATTGCTCTGTGTCCTAGTCTCTGGAGCGGCAGAAAACTAGATTACTTCATCCTCAGTATGACATCCCTTCAAATATTTAAATGTGGCTATCATGTCCCCTCTCAACCTTATCTTCTCCAGACTAAACATGTCCAACTCCCTAGGCTGCTTCTCATAGGGAATGGCTTTCAGACCTTTAACCATTTTGGTCACCCTCTTCTGGACATGTTCCAGCTTCTCAGTATCCTTCCTGAATTGTAGGGCCCAGAACTGGACACATTATTCCAGGTGAGGCCTGACCAAGTAGAATAGAGTGGCACTATTACTGCCCTTGATCTAGACACTGTACTCCTATTAATGCAGCCTAGAATCACATTGGCTTTTTTAGCTGCTGCATCACACTGCTGACTCATGTTCAGTTTGTGGTCCATGAAGACTCTTAGATCCCTTTCGCTTGTACTGCCATTAACCCAGATGTCACCGATCCTATATCTGTGCTTTTCATTTTACTGCCAAATGTAGTATCCTACATTTCTCCCTGTTCAAATTCATTTTGTTAACTTTGGCCCAGCTTTCTAATCTGTTAAGGTCATTTTGAATTCTGATCCTGTCCTCTGAGGTATTAGCTACCCCTCCTAATTTGGTATCATCTGCAAACTTGATAAGATAAGAATGTCCTCCATTCCATCATCCAAGTCACTGATAAAGATGTTGAATAGCACTGGGCTCAGGACAGAACCCTGTGGCACCCCACTAGTCACTAGTCTCTAGGACAAAGAGGAACCATTGGTGACTACCCTTTGGGTTCAGTTGATCAACCAGTTACAAATCCACCTAACAGTTGTATTGTCTAGCCCAGTTGTCTGTCTTGATTCTGTTTTAGCTGAGTTCACATGTGGAAGTGCTGAATCTCTTCAGTCTCTCTGAGACTAGTTTTAATAAAGTAAAGCACTATGCAAGTTTCATAGCTAAAAACCTTACTAATTACACTTAAAGGTACATTCAAACATGCAGTGCCTAAGCCCTGGCTAACTACAGGAAAGTTTCAAGAAGAGGAGAAGCTCAAGCAGAGCTTGTGCTCACCATCTTGAGGAAGAGAAGAATGTTGGAAAAATCCAGCATTCTCTCTCCACCCACTTACTTTCTATTAGGAGCAAGTAGGTAACAGGATAGGAATTCCTGCATGTTGAAATCCTTTTCTTTCCTCTCATTCTAACTTTAAAGTGCATGGTTGTAAATAGTTTACAACCAAGCAATAAGACCATGTGACCTAGGTAACCTCCTTTTGGTCTTTGGTCATAAATCTCTCTTACACATTTTCTTCTCTCTGGCTGCTGAAGCTGCTTCTCTCCATCTTGCCTCTGATACCATGCTTCCTTCTCACTAATGGTGAGTCAAGATGAAACCTTTTCCTTATCCAAGCCTATTTATTAGTTTAGTTAGGATGTAGGCTACCCATGCATATGTATATGCATAGCCATTAGTAAAGCTTTAAGTCTTTTAACTTGAAAGCTCCTTGTCTCTTTTGTTTGGGTGAAAGCACTGTACTATTCAGTCTTACTTCCTAAGCTTTGCTCTGCTACATGAACGTTAATTCCTGACAGTTTTAACTTTTATAGAGTTTCCCAAAAGGACTAACACCCTGGAACTCTAATTGCACAACAAGGAAGGAGTCTTTGATTGCTTGCAAACACACCTGGAAGGTCCTCTGGCCAGCCGGTGTGGTTGCTTACATATATCCCCACAATGGGTGACCTGGAAAATAAGGAAAGATTTAGAGAGGACAGGTGTAGGGTAGAGGCATGCAAGAAACCCTTACTATCTAGAGCCCAATTGCTGTAATAGCAAATGGATAAGGCGGGAGGGGGGGGGAAGAGAATATCTGGCCACTCTTTTCACTGCAATGAGTTTTTTTTTTTTTAATGTAAGAGAGTTAACCATTCTACACAAAATTCCAAGTACATTTTCAACGCCAGGCCTGGTGAAACTAGCAGTATATAAAAGTTTGCTAACTGCACTCCTGTACTTGCCAGTGTCTCTTAAAGGTGCAGATTTTTCAGCATTTCTTAAGAAACCCAGGGCATATCTGCTCTGGCCAAAATACTCAATCTTCTGGCTGAAATATTCTGGTCCCAGAGCTGGCCAGGATTCCACCCCCCCTCTGGCTTTTCTTTGCAAATGAAGATTCAGAAAGGACTCATCCCGCACTTTCTGCAAGCGCGCTGATGACTGAAAAGACCAATCCGAGATAAACAAGTCCAGTTGCAGAAAGCACAGCAGAAGGTCTCCTTGGGTGATGTTTCCAGGTTGTGACTCTTTCTGCGTTGTCATTTCTCTTCAAGACTTATTCAGCATGAGTTCTCAAATAAGGCTGCAGCATTGTGGATAGTGAATCTCTATGCCTCCCGATGTGAGGCCAGGGCGGACCATTTTTGGTGATCAATTTGGCCAAGCCTGAGATGTTGCTTCAGGGAATCCTTGTATGGTTTTTTTGGAGCGCCCCTCTTACGTTGACCCATGGCGAGTTCACCGTAGAGTACTATTTTTGGGAGGTGATGATCCTCCATCCTAGAAAAATGCCCTGCCCAGCACAGCTGTGTTTTCAATATCATGGCCTCAATGCTGGTGATCCCTGCTTGCTCAAGGACAGCAACATTCGTCACATAGTCAGTCCAGTGTATATTTAGGATTGTTCATATGCAGCGCTGATTAAAGGGTTCGAGGAGTCGTAAGTAGTGACGATAGGTGACCCATGTTTCAGACCCATAAAGGAGAATAGACAGTACAATGGCTCTATACACACTGATTTTTCTGCTTTGCCACAGGTGTTTGTTACTCCTGACTCTTTTGTAAAGTCTTCCAAATGCGCTATATGCCTTTGCTAATCTGTGATCGATCTCTTTATCAATCTTTGGCATCTGAGGAGATGATGCTTCCCAGGTAGGTGAACTGCTGAACGGACTTAAGCACAGAGTTGCCAATGGCAATGTGGGGATGGTGGTGTTCGTCCTATGGTGCAGGGTTTGGGTTAGGGTTAGGGTTAGGGTTAGAGTCTTAGTGCGAGCCCTCAGACGGCTCAAGCTACCATCAGTACGGTAACGTATATAGATGCCGTCGTCTTCTTCAAGCTCTGTATAGCCCTTTGGAGCATCATGCTGAAGAAGATTGTGAATAAAGTTGGAGCAAGAACACAACCTTGCTCCACTCCATTAGTTATTAGAAAGGGCTCTGAAAGAGCATCGCCATATCTGACTTGACTGTGCTGGCCCTCATGTAGCAAGATAATCATTTTAAGGAATTTGGGGGGACATCCTAGCCTTTCCAGGATCTGCCACAGACCTTTTCTACTCACGGTGTCGAAGGCTTTGGTGAGGTCGACAAATGTTACATAGAGTCCCTTGTTCTGCTCTCTGCATTTCTCTTGCAGTTGTCTAAGGGTAAATACCATATATGTAGTACAGTTGTCCCTCCACATTCGCGAACTTGACATTCGCGGTTTTGGTTATTCGCGGTTTTGGGAGGGCCCCCCGGGCCCCCCCAAAACCGCGACACGGGGCCTCCAGAGGCCCCGTGAAAGACCTGGGGAGGGGCGGGGAGGCCTTCGCGGGACGCCCGGAGGCCCTCCGGAGGCCCCACGAAGGCCCGGGGAGGGTGGGAGGGAGGGCCGGTGAGGCCTCTGCGGGGCCTAGGAAGGCCCCGCGAAGGCCCGGGGAGGGTGGGAGGGAGGGCTGGTGAGGCCTCTGCGGGGCCTAGGAAGGCCCCGCGAAGGCCCGGGGAGGGTGGGAGGAAGGGCCGGTGAGGCCTCCGCGGGGCCTAGGAAGGCCCCGCGAAGGCCTGGGGAGGGAGGGGGAGGGGTGTAGTTATTCGCGGATTTTTCACATTCGCGGGGGTCCGCAGAACGGAACCCCCGCGAATGTGAAGGGACGACTGTACTCATATTGGCTCTGAAGCCACATTGGCTTTCAGGAAGAAGTTCTTCTGCAATAGCAGGAACTAATCTGTTGAGGAGTATCCTTGCAAGGATTTTTCCAGCAATAGAGAGCAGTGTTATACCTTGATAGTTTGAGCAATTGGATTTTACTCCTTTTTTTCTTGTACAGGGTGATGATGACTGCATCTCGGAGATCTGATGGCAGTTCCCCTTTTCCCCAGCAATTCACAAGGAGTTCGTGGAATTTATCGTGGAGTGCATGACCTCCGCGTTTCCAAACTTCAGGTGGGATTCCATCAATCCCAGCTGCCTTGACGTTTTTCGTCTGCTGTATGGCCTTAAGGGTCTCTTCCAAAGTGGGAGCTATGTCCAATTCATTTTTCATGGGTTTTTGTATCCTATGTTGGATAGCTGAGCTTTGGACTACTCGGTTGGCACTAAAGAGACTGTGAAAATGTTCAGCTCATCGATTCAAGATGGAGGCTTTATCAGTAATTAGTGTTTGACCATCTGTACTGTATAAGGAGCTTTGGACCTGATAAGTAGGTCCAAACACTGCTTTAAGAACTTTGTAAAATCCTCTAAGATCACCCATATCTGCACAGCATTGTGTCTTTGCTGCTATATTGATCCACCACTTGTTCTGTATCTCAGTTTTTGTTGAAGTTTACTACATGTGAGATGGCAAGCTGCTTTTCTTACATGGCAAGTTGGCTGGGTGAGGTATGCCTGGTGAGCAGTTCTCTTCTTTGCCAACAGCTCCTGGATCTCTTTGGTTGTTTTTGTCAAACCAGTCTTGATTTTTCTTATGGGAGAACCTGAGAGATTCTTCCACAGACTGGAGGATACTGTTTTTGATATGTTGCCAAAGCACTGTAGGAGAAGGCTCTGTAGGGTGGTCTTCAAGTTTTGTTTGCAGATTTGCCTGGAAGTTGTCTCACATGGTAGCTTGTTGAAGATTATTGACTTGGAGTCTCTTCTTTAATTTCCAACCCCTTTTAGGTTTGAGCTTAAGATGAAGATTTAGTTTACATCCTACGAGGCGATGATCTGTTTGGCATTCTGCACTGGGCATCACTCGAGTATGACAGACATTGTGAATGTTTCTCTGGTGGACTAGAACATCAAAGAGGTGCCAATGTTTGGATCGGGGATGCATCCATGTTGTCTTCAAGCTATCTTTCTGCTGAAAGATTGTGTTTGTAATAATCAGCTGTTGTTCTGCACGAAACTCTAGCAGTAGGCATCCGTTATCATTGCCGTTTCCAACACCATGCTTGCCTGAAACACCTTTCCAGGCTTCGGAGTTCTTTCCTACTCTGGCATTGAAGTTACCAAGGATAATAATTTTATCTTCTACAGGGACTTTTTGTATGAGGTGGTGTAGGTCTGTGTAGAATTTGTCTTTCTCTACAGGGTTGGCTTGCATAGTTGGAGCATATATACTAAAGAGAACAACATGTAGGAGGCAATCAGAGTGTCCTGTTGGCAAGGTTTCGAGTTTGGAGGCAATGGAGTTTTTAATCATAAAGCCTACGCACTCCTGAAAGATACTTTTCTGTTTTAGGTTTGCCAGACCAGTAAAGTGTGTAGCTGGTGCCATGTTCTTTAAGGCTGCCTTCCTCATGGAGACAAACTTCACTAAGAGCAGCGATGTCAATATTAAGCCGTGATAGTTCATGGGCTATTAGAGCAGAGCAACTCAGGCCATCCACTATCTGCAGAGTCTCGCATGGTTCTGATGTTCTAGCATGCAAGCGTCAGTTTATTTACACCTTTGGGGACCGGTGTGTGCCTTTGTTTCTTTGCCTGTGTTCGACCACATAAGAAGATGCCCATCTGCCGCGGCTAGCCAACCAGGTAGATGGGGATGAGCTTTCGTTAGGCCACTTTTTCTAGGCCCTTCTCCATATGGAGCAAGCAGTGCTCTCCTTTAAAAAGGCTGCTTGGTCGTTCAGGATGCTGCCGAACAAGACTGCCATCTCCCAGGTCAGCTTCGAGCGACCTGCAGGATTGGGTCTGCGGCATCCAGTGCATCTTTACACCTGCCGTTTCATCCCTTGCCTATTGCTACAGGGCTTTTTTGGAATTGGATTTGTCCTTCGAGCCTGTGCAATGGATTTTTCTGGTGGAGCGCAGCGCGCACAGAACTGGCCTCACTCTTTAAACCAAAGGTTCATCTGCCGTGGCCTTGCAAGCATGGACGGTAGCAGCGAGGTCCTCAGGCTGTAGGTTTGATTAGAGTTTCCTTCTCTTAGATGGTTGACCTTACAGGGTTGGACGAGCACCATCTGCCCTGGTTTGGGATTAGAGTTTTGCTTCTCCTAGGATGGTTGCCACAAGGCTAGAGAGCCCATCCTGCTGTTTGACGCTCTTTGTCAGACACTTTGGTTTTGACCTGTCTGGCATGGGAGACCCTACCGGTGGCTATTATGCCACCGCCAGCATAGCTCAAAACTTCATTAGGGTATGCAAGCCTCTCCCCCATGACAAGGAAGCATCAATGGAGAGGTGCCTGGATTCCACCACCCTCTGCACTGCAGCTATCTGTGGGTGCCTCCGCACTGTCATGCCTCTCACTCTCTGAAGCCATGAAGGAGGCCCTCAGCATGTGATCAAGTCTGGTTACATGCAGGGGGCTTTGATCACATGCTGGGGTCCTCTCCCAGTTTCAGACTGACACCATTAGTGGTAGCAGAGGCGTCCAGCAAACAGGCTGGCATGCAGGTACTGACTCCTGTGTTCCCATGCTGGGTGCATCCAGGTTTTCCTGCATGACACGGGTTTTCCCTTAAAACCCAAGCTTTCACCTTGGATATCATCAGGACTGTCTTGAGGTGACTCAGGACAAGAGCCTTGCATTGTTTGGACTACAGTGCTCCAACATGAGGGAAGCTGGGGTACATTGCCCATCTAGACAAGCCCCCACTTCCACTGGGTATGGCATGACTTTAGCATCTTTTAGACCAAGGCATTCCAGAAGATCCATTATCTTCTACTTTTGATTAAGAAAGAAACTTCCATCATTGCTCCTTTCTATTCTCATTCCAAAATAGTGTGAGATGTCTCCAAAATGTTTACTGTCTATTTTTTTCTGAAGATTTTGATAATCTTTTCACTCTCTGCTTTGTATTGACAGCACAAGATAAGATCATCCACATAGCTTGTAATGTAAGTCCATTTATTATTTCTGAACCTTTTGTATGCATATTTGTCAACAGTGTCTGGAGTGAATCCTTAGTTGATAAGAAGTTGGTACAGCTTTCCATGGCATGTTCTGGCAGCTTCCTTCCATAAATGCTCTATTTCAATTTGTGAAGATAAATTATGAAGTCCCCCTCACTATTGCTCCAGCACGCTTTCGGGGCTCCATGCCTGGAGAGCCAGAAAGAAGCCCCTGAATCCTCTACTTTCTCTGCCATGCTGGAAAGCCCTGCAAGTGCCTCCGAAGACATAGTGAGGGGGGGGGGATTGCTTTCCTCCAGTATCTCTAGGCATGGAGTAAACTCCAAGAAGTTATTCTATGCCTAGAGAGTTGGAAAGAAGTCCCACCACCCTCTGTTTTCTGCACCATGGTGGAAAGTCCTGAAAGCACCACCAACAAAATAGTGAGGGGGACTTGCCTTCCTCCAGCATCTCTGGGCAAAAACTCCATGACCAGAGAGCCCAAAAGAAGCCCCATCAGCCTCTGCTTTCACTGCCACAGTGGAAAGCCTCTCCGAAGAAAGAGCGAGGGAGGTATTCCTTCCTTCAGGGTCTGCCAGCAAGGAGTAGGCTCTGAGAGCTTAATCAAATCCATGAATAATCAAATCCGCAAATGCTGAACCCATGAAAGTGAAGGCTGACTGTATTCTACATTGTGATAGCCCAGTCTACGGTGCCACAAATTCAAACAGTTGTTATGGTTGCATTGAGTCACATTGTTTGCAACAGGATGGCAACATCCATTTCACAACAGTCATTCCTCAAAACTCCTTTAGATATTAAATGTTTCCCATGAACACCAAACAGTTCCTTTTATTGAACAAGAACCAATTATCTTGGGGTTGTCTAAATGGTGAAAATGCTACTCACAGAATTTGAGGAGAATACCTTTTGTCCCAATGAGATCCTGTGGTGATTTGACTTATTAAGAAGGAGGGGACAAAAAACTGCAAAAACTATGCTGGAAAAGCCTTCATTGCTTTCCCCAAAGCTTGTAAATAATGCATGGGAATGTGCATTACCACTTCTTTGGACAATTGATTCAGGATGCTGTGCATTATCCGAAAGAAGTGGAAGAGGTTAGCAAATGAGTTGGATGGGGGAGGGCAGGCTTGCCAGTAAGGAAGAGGCTGGAAGAACCATTTAAGATTTTTGCATTGCTGATTGTGCACTTTTTTGCTGCTCTGAGGTGATCAAATACCATTTTTAAGCAGAAGGTTGCACTTGTGTGCCTTTCCTTTAAAGTTAAAAAAAATACTGTGCAGAAGTGACAACGCATGGAGAAAAATGACATGCTAATTCAGTGGCTCTTAACCTTTTCTTTATCAGGGACCCACCCCCTTTAAATATCTTTTTTTTGTTCTGGATCCCCAAGACTTCACTCAAGATTTAAAACCGTTAAGAACAACAGTCCAGTAAGCCTCCCCTCAGAGGCACTGGAGGGGAGGAAGACTTTTCTCCTGCTTCTTCCTGAAAGTTTGTGGCTGGAGTAGATTGAATGGCCAAGCCAGCCAACAAGGCTTTTCCTTGGATCCTGTCATGTGGCCACACCACTGCAGGAAGGAGGTGAGCTGAGCATCCTTAAAGCCTTTGCAGACCCTCTGTGTGGACATCATTAGAGCCCAGGGGGTCCCTCTCTCTGGCTTTTCTTCGCAAACAAAGATTCAGGAAGGACTCGTCCCGCGCTTTCTGCAAGCGCGCTGATGACTAAAAAGGTCAATCCGAGATAAACAAGTCCGGTTTCAAAAAGCACAGCAGAAGGTCTCCTTGGGTGATGTTTTTGGATTGTGATTCTTTCTGCGTTGTCGTTTCTCTTCAAGACTTGTTCGTCGTGAGTTCTCAAATAAGGCTGCAACATCGTGGATAGTGTGTCTCCATGCCTCCCGATGTGAGGCCAGGGCAGACCACTGTTGGTGATCAATTTGGCCAAGCCTGAGATGTTGTTTCAGGGAGTCTTTGTATCGCTTTTTTGGAGCACCCCTCTTACGCTGACCCGTGGCAAGTTCACCGTAGAGTAGTATTTTTGGGAGGCGATGGTCCTCCATCCTAGAAACGTGCCCTGCCCAGCGCAGCTGCGTTCTCAATATCATGGCCTCAATGCTGGTGATCCCTGCTTGCTCAAGGACAGCAACATTCGTCACATAGTCAGTCCAGCGTATATGTAGGATTGTGCATAGACAGCGCTGATGAAAGCGCTCGAGGAGTTGTAGGTGGTGGCGATAGGAGTCCCATGTTTCAGATCCATAAAGGAGGATAGACAGTACGATGGCTCTATACACACTGATTTTTGTGCTTTGCCTCAGGTGTTTATTGCTCCAGACTCTTTTGTGAAGTCTTCCAAATGCACTATATGCCTTTGCTAATCTGTGATCGATCTCTTTGTCAGTCTTGGCATCTGAGGAAATGATGCTTCCCAGGTAGGTGAACTGCTGAACGGACTTGAGCACAGATTTGCCGACGGCAATGTGGGGATGGTGGTGTTTGTCCTGTGGTGCAGGCTGGTAAAGAACTTCTGTTTTCTTCAGGTTGACTTCCAGCCCAAACACCTCTGCAGCTGTTGCAAAGCAGGACATTAGGCGCTGCAGAGCTGCTTCTGTGTGGGCAACAAGGGCAGCAGCATCGGCGAAGAGCAGCTCACGGACTAGATAGTTTAGAGTCTTAGTGTGAGCCCTCAGACGGCTTAAGTTAAACAAGCTACCATCAGTACGGTAATGTATATAGATGCCGTCATCTTACAAAATAACAACCACTGCACTAATTTACTTGGCCACCATCTTGATTTGCAGGTGTGTGCACTGCAAACATGGACAGCTTTGCATACTATTGATTTTGCCAAAAGATTGTGGAGACAAATGAATGCTGCACTGAATTTGCAATAATGCACAGAAATCAACATTATATCTTCTCATGTGGACAAGCCCCTTGTGTGAACACTGAAAAGTGTAGCTTTTAGATCTGGTACACAGAAGGCACCAAAAGCTTGTAAAGCCCCCATTCTGTTGGTACCAAGTCTCATTTGAGGAACAACTGTGCCTTTTTCTTCTTCCTTAATCTCTTTGCCATTTGTAAGGTAAACGGAAAATTTTACATTTGTGTCAAGGCCTGTGAAAAACTCCTTCTGGTTAAAATAAAGACTTGTTGTCCGCTATCAATAGCAATTGCATTGGGACTATGATTCTCAGAAATCTGGAATAATTTTTCATTGACCAGACCAACATCAAGTTTTGGATTTGATTTATCTTTTGAGCTAAGCTTTTGAGTTTTTAACTTGAGTTAAGTTTTTGTCTTGTTATTTTTAACCGTTTGCTTGGAATGTGGCCTCTTTTGCTGGCTTGAGATGCTAAATTTCCTCTGTATTGTTCTGGAGGTTGTGGAGTCATTAACATGCAAACTTTCCTCAACTAGGTGAGCTAGTTCCTCTGCAAAACACATTCAGGGGTAGCCCTGTTGTCCATACAGCAAAACAAAATCCAGAATCCACAAAAAGCATACCTCTATTGGCCAACCAAACTGCAAATCACATGATGCAAGCTTTTGAAGCTCTAGTGGTTTCTTCATCAAGCAAAAGATCATAGAATCATAGAATCATAGAATTGTAGAGTTGGAAGAGACCACGAGGGCCATCCAGTCCAACCCCCTGCCACGCAGGAAATCATGATCAAAGCATCCCCGACAGATGGCCACCCAGCCTCTGTTTAAAGACCTCCAAGGAAGGAGACCCCACCACGCTCCGAGGGAGTGTGTTCCTCTGCCGAACAGCTCTTGAGGTGGAATCTCTGTTCCTGGAGCTTGCATCCATTGCTCCGTGTTCCAGTCTCCGGAGCAGCAGAAAACAAGCCTGCTCCATCCTCAACGTGACACCCCTTCAAATACTTAAACAGGGCTATCATATCACCCCTTAACCGTCATTTTCCCAGGCTAAACATACCCAGCTCCCTAAGTCTCCCCTCATAAGGCATGGTTTCCAGACCTTTCACCATTTTAGTTCTCCTCTGGACATGCTCCAATTTGTCAACATCCTTTTTGAATTGTGGTGCCCAGAACTGGACACAGTATTCTAGGTGAGGCCTGACCAAGGCAGAATAGAGTGGCACTATTACTTCCCTTAATCTAGACACTATACTTCTATTGATACAGCCTAAAATCGCATTGGCCTTTTTAGCTGCCGCATCACACTGTTGACTCATGTTCAACTTGTGGTCTACTAGGACTCCTAGATCCCTTTCGCACGTAGTCTCATTCAGCCAGGTCTCTCCCATCCTATATCTATGCATTTCATTTTTCCGCCCTAAGTGCAGTACCTTACACTTCTCTGTATTGAATTTCATTTTGTTAGCTTTGGCCCAGCTCTCCAGTCTATTCAGGTCATTTTGAATTTTGATCCTGTCCTCTAGGGTATTAGCTACTCCTCCTAATTTGGTGTCATCTGCAAATTTGATAAGTATGCCCCTAATTCCCTCATCTAAGTCATTGATAAAGATGTTGAATAGCACTGGGCCCAGGACAGAATCCTGTGGCACCCCACTGGTCACATCTTTCCAAGACGAAGAGGAGCCACTGCTAAGCACCCTTTGGGTTCAGCCAGTCAACCAATTACAAATCCCTTTAACAATTAACTTGTCTAGCCCACATTTTACAAGCTTGTTTGCAAGAATGTCATGGGGAACCTTGTCAAAGGCCTTACTGAAATCAAGGTATGCGATATCCACAGCGTTCCCTTCATCTACCAAGCTGGTAATTTTATCAAAAATTACGATGTATGCGCTAACATACTGGCCAACTTCACACTTGATGCACTCAGGTATGCACTCATTATAGGCCTTAAAAACTAACCATATTTTTTCTAATGAAAGCATTTAGAACCTGTCTTTTTTCAAAGTCTCTTTTCTCAGTTTAAACATCACCACGTGAGACTACTTCTCACATTTATGCTATAATTCCTTTTAAAAATTCTTCAATAGGTAACATAAAATTCTACCTAGAAACATGAAATACAGCTTTAGCAAAACACAGTTTCCAATGAAGTATTCAAACTCAGCTTGGCAATTCTTTCCATTTCTATACCATTCTGTTACAATAACCTGCCGGACTGAATGAAAGATAAGGAGAGAAAAGTGATAGTGTTAGAGTCACAGGCCTACATGTTGTTGGATAAAGTGCAACCTAGTATGTAGAGGTGTCAGGATTTTTCACTGGTGTAGAAAAGCCCTCAGTCTCTTTTAGCAGAGTTCACAAGTGGAAAGCACTGAATTTCTCTGGTCTCTGAAATTAGTTATAGCAAAGTAAGGCTAACAGGCAGTATGCAAGCTCCATAGCTAATAACTTTACTAATTACATTGAAAGGTACATTCAAACAAACTTACATGTAGTGCCTAAGCTCTGAATAACTACAGGAAAGTTTCAAGAAGAGGAGCAGCTAAGCAGAGCCTGCACTCACCATCATGAAGGTGGAGAGAGAGGGGGGAAGAAGGAAGAAGGGAAGAGTTTTTAATGTGCCTGAAAACATGTGGAAAATCCTTTGTTCACATGGTATGGTCCCCTAGATACATCCCCAAAATAGACGGTTGAGCATATGGCAAAAGTTATAGAGACAGCATGTATAGGGTCGAGGCATGCAGGAAACCCTTACTATCTAGAGCCCCATTGCTCTAATAACAAATTGGTGAAGGGAGTTAAAGAGAAGGCTTGCTTGGGAAGCATTTTCCAATAGAAATGTGTTTTGTTGGGCCAGTTTGCCAATTATTGCCTAAAACTCAGGAGACTGAGCTTAAGGGTGGAGAAAGTGAAGGACTAGTTGCTGGATACTTAATACTGCAAGAGTCAGTGTGTTGTAGTGGTTTGGGTGTTTGACTACCCCTCTGGAGACCAAGGTTTGAATCCCTGCTTGGCCATGGAAACCCAATGGATGACCTTGGACAAGTTATTTTCAGCCCCAGAGGAAGGCAAGGGCAAACCACCTCTGAACAAATATTGCTAAGAAAGTTCTATAGTAGGTTCACAGCAAAACAAATATGATATAATAGGCATCACTGAAACCTGGTGGGATGAGTCTCGTGATTGGAATGTACTAATAGAGGGGTATAACCTATTTCAGAAAAAAATAGAACAAACAGAAAGGGTGGTGGAGTAGCATTATATGTTAAGGATGTGTACACATGTGAACAGATCCATGATTTAAATTCTGGGAGCCAGGTTGAGAGCATCTCGGTAAAATTAAGGGAGAGAGAAACAGCAGGGATGTCGTTGTAGTGCTCTACTACAGATCTCCAAGCCAAACCGAGGACTTGGATGACGCCTTCCTGGAACAGATGACTGCACATTCAGAAATGTAGTAGCAATGTAGTAGCAATGGGGGATTTCAACTATCCTGATATTTGTTGAAAGTCCAACTCTGCCAAGAATTTAAGGTCCAACAAATTCCTCACTTGCCTTGCAGACAGTTTCATTGTCCAGAAGCTGGAAGAGGCAACAAGGATATCAGCTATTTTAGATCTGATCCTAACCAATAGGGATGACCTGGTTAATGGGGTGGAAGTGGCAGGATCCTTAGGGGGAAGTGATCGTGTTCTCCTGGAGTTTGTTATACAGAGGAAAGGGGAAGCCAAGCATAGTCAGACATGCCTTCTAGACTTTAAGAAAGTTGATTTCAGAAAACTTAGGGAATTACTGGAGGTGATCCCATGGTCAGAAATACTAAAAGAGAAGGGAGTTCATGAGGGGTGGGAGTTTCTTAAAAGTGAGATATTGAAGTACAACTTCAAACAGTTCCAATGAGAAGGAAAAAGGGGAGGTGTCTAAAGAAACCAGGATGGATGTTGAAAGAACACTCAAGTGAGCTAAAACTTTAAAAGGACATGTACAAGAAATGGAAAAGGGGAGAAAGCACCAAAGAAGAATTCAAACAAATAGCTAGCTCATGCAGGGGAAAAGTCAGAAAAGCTAAAGCACAGATGGAGCTCATACTTGGTTGAGAGGTTAAAAACAATAAAAAGTAGCAAAAGGAAGATCAAGGAAATGATAGGGCCACTGCGTGGAGAAGATGGTGAATGGCTAACAGGGGACAGAGGAAAGGTAGAACTACTTAAGACCTTCTTTGCTTCAGTCTTCTCCTTGATAAATGAAGGGAATACTGTGGATGTAGTGTATCTTGATTTCAGTAAGGCTTTTGACAAGGTCCCCCATTACATTCTTGCAAATATCATGTGGGCTAGACAATGCAACTGTTAGGTGGATTTGTAATTGGTTGACTGACCAAACCCAAAGAGTAGTCACCAATGGCTCCCCTTCATCCTAGAAAGAAGTGACTAGTGGGGTGTCACAGGTTTCTGTCCTGAGCCCAGTGCTATTCAACATCTTTATCAATGACTTAGATGAGGGAATAGAGGGTATGCTTATCAAGTTTGCAGATGACACCAAATTAGGAGGGGTAGCTAATACCCCAGAGGACAGGATCAGAATCCAAATGACCTCAACAGATTAGAAATCTGGACCAAAACTAACAAAATGAATTTCAAAAGGGAGAAATGTAGGATACTACACTTGAGCTGTAAAAACAAAATGCACAGACATAGGATGGGTGACACCTGGCTTAATGGCAGTACAAACGAAAGGGATCTAGAAGTCTTAGTGGACCACAAGCTGAACATGAGTCAGCAGTGTGATGCAGCAGCTAAAAAAGCCAATGTGATTCTAGGCTGCATTAATAGGAGTACAGTGTCTAGCTCAAGGGAAGTAATAGTGCCACTCTATTCTGCTTGGTCAGGCCTCACCTGGAATACTATGTCCAGTTCTGGGCCCCACAATTCAGGAAGGATACTGAGAAGCTGGAACGGGTCTGGAGGAGGGTGACCAAGATGGTGGGAGGTCTGGAAGCCATGACCTATGAGGAACGGGTTAGGGAACTGGGTATGTTTAGTCTGGAGAAGAGACAGTTGAGAGGTGACATGATAGCTATGTTTAACTATTTGAAGGGATGTCATACTGAGAATGGAGGAAGCTTGTTTTCTGCTACTCCAGAGACTACAACACGGAGCAATGGGTTCAAACTACAGGAAAAGAGATCCCACCTAAACATTAGGAGGAACTTCCTGACAGTAAGAGCTGTTCAGAAGTGGGATACACTGTCTCGTAGTGTGGTGGAGTCTCCTTCTTTGGAGGTTTTTAAAGGGAGGCTGGATGGCCATCTGTTGAATGATTTGATTGTGTATTCCTGCATGGCAGGGGGTGGGACTGGAAGGCCCTTGTGGTCTCTTCTGACTCTATGATTCTATGATTCACCTTAGGGTTGCCTTAAATTGAAAGGAAATTACTTGAAGGCACACAACAAAGCTAATGCTGCAGAAACTGAGCAAGTTCGAAGCGAAGTCATGCTTAGAGCTAAGTCCCTTTGGAGTAAATGGGAGTTTAGTATGTTGGAATATATAGTTTGCAATCCAATAAGTGGAACTGTTTTGCTATTGAAAGGTTAACTGAGAAGCCAAATAGGATGTGTTGATGTAACTTCCTAATGTTTTTCTATTGGGCTTCTAGGGAAAGAGGAGTCTCTAAGTCTTCTTCCTTTGCCTTAGAAGCCAACCATGAGGTCTTTGTGCCTCACCACTCTTCGCCATGTTTTCATGGAGAGAGAACCTCCCTTTTAGGGATCCTGCATATTCTTTTGTAACCATGTAGTTTTTAGTCATTTTAAAGTAGATTTTAGTCTTCTTTGAAGCTGTACTAAATTTCTGCCATGTATTGTGCTCTGGAACTGTAAGTAAATGAAGTTTTTATACTTTTAAAGTACTTTTATGTGTCTTGAGTACTACTTTGGATAAACAAATAACTTGGGGAAAAATAAGGGTGTTGGTTATCTGGAAGCTATATCTTTTTTGTGTATGCTGAAATTATTATGCTAACACTGTTGTGTGTTTTCTCTGATAATTTGGCTGTACTTCCAAGGAGTGAAGTGCAGTGAGGGAGCATTTGCTAAAGGCTCTCATGTTTAAAAAGGGGATATTGGAACCCTGTAATTAAACACTTCCAATAGGTTATGGGCCCAGTTGTTAAATAATTTCATGCTGCATGTTTTTGATTTTGAATTTTGAAGTGTTTTTGCTTTTGCGTTTTGCTTAGATAACCAAATTTTTCAGTGTCTGTTATTTTAAACAAGTTAAAAGTGTTTTGTTTCACCCTTTCCCAAGTCAGTTAAGCTGAATTTAAAAGGGAGGCTTTTTTTTCTCCAAAGAGGCAAAATTCTTTTTTCAGTTCAGAGCAGCAGGAGCTGTTTAGCACAGAGCCATTAACAACTGTTAACAACCTTATTTACATAACAGAAGAAAGAAGCAAGCTGTGTGAGAAATGGCGATTGAGAGTCTGCAGCAGAATGAGAACAATCTCAGAAAGGGGACTTTTTTCCCAGTGGAGAGAACTGATTATAACAAAGTTTAATGCAAGAAAAGTTACAGATTGCCTAGAGAAGGTACAGCCAGAAGATTTTGTTGAGAAACAAAATTTGAAAGCCACAGATGCTACAGCATGATTAATTTTGTTTGAGAGTTTGACCCATGAGCAGCTATGTGAAGTTACTGATTGTAATTCAGCTCAGCAGATCTTAAACAAATTGGAACAGATTTATGGAGGAAATTATGCTCAGAAACTACCAGGCAGGAAACATGAACAAGGGACTAGCTCAAATTACATGGCTCAGAGAGAACAGAGGAAAACTCCTCCCATAAATCAATCAGAAATTCGCTGTTTTAAATGCAAAATGAAAGGCCCACATGACAAGGAACTGCAGGTTAGAGGCACAGGCAGATTCCATCCGGAGGGGGCAGCAATTTCCCCAAACTGGGAACAAAGGCAAGCAGAGAAGCATGTTTGCTGAAAGTGAGTTTACAGAATCAGATTCTTTCCAGAGGGGGCAGCAGTTTTCACAGAATTCTAAAAAAGAGAAAAAGAGCATGTTTGCTCTAAGGAAAGCTTTTAAAGCTGTGAACAACACTGAGAATGATCAAACAATATGGGTTTGTTTCAGAAATTCCTGTAGAGGGAATGGGGACATGCAGATGAAATTTAGAAACACATGATGGAAGTGAATCACAGATACTAGAGAATGTTGACTACATATCAAGGCTCCAAACAAGCCTTTGGAATGTCCCAGCTCTAGTTGCTAAAGGATTTTCAGTGTTGTTTCACAAAGAGGTGAATGCATTATAGAATCATAGAATTGCAGAGTTGGAAGAGACCACGAGGGCCATCCAGAAACGGAATTACATATTTAAAAGTGAGAAAGGATGCTGATGGTCTTTTTAAAGTTTTTACTCTTTCAGAACATCAAACCTATGTAGCCAAAGCAGCTGAGGACCAATCCAGAATGAAAGAAGAAAGCATTGAACTGTGGCATAGACACTTTGGACTTCGTGACTGCAATGCAATTATGCAGCTTCACAATGGAGGTTTGGCAACAGGAATCAAGGTAAAACAGAAACAAAGCAGTAACAATGCAGACAGATGCATAGTGTGTGTTAAGCGAAAGGCAACAAGGCCTTCATTTCCTGTGAGAACTGAGAAAAGGTCCAGCAGAATTCTGGATCTGGTGCATAACGACATAATGGGGTCTATGAGAATGCCCTCCCTTTGGAGGAAACAGATATATTCTAACTTTTATAGATGATTTTTCCAGATAGACTGTTATCTACCTGTTCAAAGAAAAGAGCCAGATGTGTAATGCACTGTGTGCGTATGTTGCCATGGTGAGAAACATGTTTGGAAGGAACCCCAAAGCTTTGAACAGTGATCGAGGTGGTGAGTACATGGCAAACAGTACACAACAATTTCTAGAGGAAAATGGGATACAACATATTAAGACTGTTGCTTATACCCCAGAACTTAACTCTATTGCTGAGAGGAAATTTTGCTCCTTAATTGAGATGACAAGATGTCTTTTAGCTGATGCTCGACTACCTAACAAAATGTGGGGCAATGCTATTGTCACAGGTAATTATCTGCAGAACTGCCTACCTACAAAGGGTTCAGAGAAAACTCCTTTTGAGATTTGGCATGGGAGACCCCCAGCAGTTAAGCACATTAGAACATTTGGGTGCATAGCTTATCCATACATACCCATGGAGCTTCGCGGGAAGCTTGATCCTTCAACTGAAGAGACGATACTAGTTAGTTATGAGAGTGCTACAAGGAATTACATAATGATGAATTTAAAAACTGGCAAAGTGTGTTGTAGACATGTGGTATATTTTGATAAAAGCAGAAAAGCTAACAGGAATGGTGATTTATTTCCCAGAAGAGGATAACATTGATTTTTATGTTCAGGATGAACAAATGGATAACTTGTCTGTGATTTCAGAAGCAGAGTGAATCTTTGATGAAGTTTCATGTTGCAGAGAACCATGTGGGAGCTGATCTGATCGATCTGGGCGGTTGTGAAGCAGAGGCTGAACAGGAAGGAAATCACCAGGATCTGAATCAGGAACCTCCCAGGTATGAACTGAGATCTAACAGAGGAGTCCCTCCACAGAGAGTTGGCTACCTTGCAGAGTCGGTGTTACCCAAGGAACCAAAGAAAATAGAGGAGATTGAGCAGATGCTGCCAGATAAAGCAGCTCAATGAAGGAAGGCAGCACACGAGCAAATAGAGGCACTTGCACAAAAATGAAACATGGACTCTTATTGAATTTCCATGAAGAAAGAAAGGCATAGGATGCAAGTGGGTATTTAAACTGAAGCAAAATGCAGAAGGAAATGTAGAATGCTATAAAGCAAGGTTGGTTGCTCAAGGTTTTTCACAGAAGTTTGGAGTTGATTATGATGAAGTATTTGCCCCAGTGGTGAAACATAGTACCATAAGACTGTTGCTTACTTTAGCTGCTTCAAAACAAATGACTGTTAAGCATGTTGATGTCAAAACAGCTTTCTTGCATGGTGAAATTCAAGAAGGGCTATATACGAGGCAACCAGCAGGTTTTGTGGACCAGAAAAGGCCACATTTTGTCTGTAAACTTAAGAAAGGGATCTATGAGCTCAAGCAAGCTGGTTTTGTGTGGAATAAAAAGTTAGACAAAATGTTACAAGATTTAGACTTTAAACAAGGAGAAGCAGACCGATGCTTGTACACAAGATTCAAAGATGGTTTTTCAACCTTTGTTCTAACCTATGTTGATGATTTGATTATTGCTACACAGAGAGATGATGACTATAAAGAAGTTGTGAAAAGTTTGAACAAGGAAGTGGAACTCAAGGAACTGGAAGATGCTACATATTACTTAAGGATACAAATTCAAAGAGAAAAGGATGGCTCTTTTCTCCTGAATCAAAAACAGAAGATTGTTAACCTTCTGGACACTTTCGGAATGCAAGATGCCCACCCTGTGGACACCCCAGTGATAACATATTTTATCAAAAACTGTGCCATACTTATTGGATTGAGAGGGGCTGTTGGAATATATAGTTTGCAATCTAATACGTGGAAATGTTTTGCTATTGAAGGGTTAACTGAGAAGCCAAATAGGATGTGTTGATGTAACTTCCTAATGTTTTTCTATTGGGCTTCTAGTAACAGGGGAGTGTCTAAGTCTTCCTCCTTTGTCTTAGAAGCCAACCACGAGGTCTTTGTGCCTCACCACTCTTTGCCATATTTTCATGGAGAGAGGACCTCCCTTTTAGGGGTCCTGCATATTCTTTTGTAACCATGTAGTTTAGTCATTTTAAAGTAGATTTTAGTCTTCTTTGAAGCTGTGCTAAAGTTCTGCCATGTATTATGCTCTGGAACTGTGAGTAAACACACAGAAGCAGCTCTGTAGCGCCTAACATCCTGCTTTGCAACAGTTGCAGAGCTGTTTGGGCTGGAAGTCAACCCTAAGAAAACAGAAGTTCTCTACCAGCCTGCACTACAGGATGAACAGCACCATCCCCACATTGCCGTTGAAAATCTGTGCTTAAGTCCATTCAGCAGTTCACCTACCTGGGAAGCATCATCTCCTCAGATGCCAAGATTGACAAATAGATCGATCACAGATTAGCAAAGGCATATAGTGCATTTGGAAGTCTCTACAAAAAAGTCTGGAGTACTATACACCTGAGGCAAAGCACAAAAATCAGTGTGTATAGAGCCATTGTACTGTCTATTCTCCTTTATGGGTCTGAAACATGGCTCACCTATCGCCATCACTTACGACTCCTCGAACACTTCCATCAGCGCTGTATACGCAGAATCCTAAATATACACTGGACTGACTATGTGACAAATGTTGCTGTCCTTGAGCAAGCAGGGATCACCAGCATTGAGGCCATGATACTGAGAACACAGCTGCGCTGGGCAGGGCACATTTCTAGGATGGAGGACCATCACCTCCCAAAAATAGTACTCTATGGTGAACTTGCCATGGGTCAGCATAAGAGGGGCACTCCAAAAAAGCAATACAAGGATTCCCTGAAACAACATCTCAGGCTTGGCCAAATTGATCACCAACAATGGTCCGCCCTAGCCTCACATCAGGAGGCGTGGAGACGCACTATCCACAATGTTGCAGCCTTATTTGAGAACTCACGGCGAACAAGTCTTGAAGAGAAATGACAACGCAGAAAGAATCACAACCCGGAAACATCACCCAAGGAGACCTTCTGCTGTGCTTTCTGCAACCGGACTTGTCTATCTCGGATTGGCCTTTTTAGTCATCAGCGCGCTTGCAGAAAGCACAGGATGAGTCCTTTCTGAATCTTCATTTGTGAAGAAAAGGCAGAGAGCTAGATGTGTCTTGAGTACTTCTTTGGATAAACAAATAACTTCGGAAAGAATAAGGGTGTTGGTTATCTGGAAGCTATATCTTTTTTGTATATTTTCAATGTATTTATTTATTTATTTATTTATTTATACCCTGCTCTTAAGCCACAAGGCTATCAGAGCAGCTTACAAATTGTTTTATGCAATAGCAATTTACACATCTACACGGCATTAAGCAGTTTCCAATGTGTGTTAGCTAATTGCCCCCACAAGCTGGGTATTCATGTATGGTGAAATTATTACACTAACACTGCTGTGTGTTTTCTCTGATAATTTGGCTGTACTTCCAAGGAGTGAAGTGCAGTGAGGGAGCATTTGCTAAAGGCTCTCATGTTTAAAAGGGGATATTGGAACCCTGTAATTAAACACTTTCAATATAGTAATGTAAACTGAATTCATTGAGTCTACCCTAAGTATGACTAAACATTAATTTAACCCATTTCCTTTTCCATCCACCATCCCACCACATTACAAAGCAACACAAAAAATGCTTTTGAAATATGTTGATGTTCTCAGTTACCAAAAGAGGCCTACTCCATTTCCTAATCAGTGCATGGGTTGATGAGCTAGGGGTGGCATTAACTGACACCCATCCTTCCTTTAGTATGATAGTACTCCTCCCCACCCCAAGATATGTCATGGACTGAACTTTCAAAATGAGTCATAGTCCAATGCTCTGCTCATACCAGTACACCACACTGGCACTCATCTCATATAATACTAATAATATAATAATTTAATCTTTCTTCCAAATAAGTGCCTCATTCTGGCCATGGAGCCCACAAGAACTCTCCTTGAGTAAAGCCCAAGCTGTGGTTCCATGAAACATTTCTTGACAAGGCTATAGTTGGTTCCTTATTCCCAGTTCCTTTGTTGTTATTGCTGTGTGCATACATAGCATTTCTTACTTACGGTGATCCTAAAGTGAACCTATCACAGGGTTTTCTTGGCAAAATTTGTTCAGAGGGGGTTTGCCTTCCTCTGAAGCTGAGAAAGTGTGACTTATAGAAAGGCACCCAGTGAGTTTCCATGGCTGAGTGGGGATTCAAACCCTGGTCTCCCAGGGTCCTAGTCCAACACTCAACTACTACACTATGCTGGCTCTCTTTATTCCTTATTTGCCTCAAATTTCAAAAGGTAATTAAATAATCCTGATGAATAAAGCAATGAAGTTTAAATGTCTCTATACTCCAAATCCACCTTTCAAAACCCCAGTGTTGCATAGGGGATAAGGAGCTAATGTCAGCTTTGTCTATTCTTGGGCCTCAGATCCAAAGGCTGGCTGCTCTGAAGATCGAGAACATCACAACAGTTTCCAACCCTAGCCTTTGGTATGCCTTATAAAAAGAACAGCAATGCTCTCAACATAATAACCACCCCAGCTCCTTTTTAAGCAAAGGGATTTGAGCCTTTGGCACACATATCTAATCCTAGCTCCCCTTAATTGTTTATAATACTAGCACTCAGTGTGCAGAGCCATTAATCTGACCATTAATAAATGAACTCTTGAAGAATAAGGACTAGCAGGGGCTTGCCTGGGCCACCTAGTGAGTTCAGATTTGTACCTAGAACTTCCCAGGTCCCTGTTTACACTTTTACATCGAGTTTTCATGGAGGTGAACCATGTCAGGACATGATCACTTGAAACAAACTGAGGATTTGGACTCATAGGGTTCAGTACTCCTCCACAAGAAAGGGGTATATGCATAGAAAATTAGAAGCCAGGAAAAAGGGGTTTTAGTCTAGCTTTCTCATCACATGTCAAACTGATATCATGTATATACAGTTGTATATGAGAGCTGGCGTAGTGTAGTGGTGTGAGTGTTGGACTGGGACTTTGGGAGATAATGTTTTGAATCCCCCTTCAGCCAGGAAAACCCACTGAATGACCTTTGGCAAGTCATACTCCAGCACCTCAGACAAAGACTGAATATTAAACCTCTGAAGAAATTTTGCCATGAAAACCCTATGACAGAGGCTGCTGACACACTGCAGAAGTAATGCAGTTTGACACTGTTTTAACTGCCATGGCTCAATGTTATGGAATTCTGGGATTTGTAGTTTTGTGGGCTATCTCTGTCAGAGAGCTCTGGTGCCACAACAAACTACAAAGCCCAGGATTCCAGAGGATGGAGCCATAATCATAGAATCATAGAATTGTAGAGTTGGAAGAGACCACGAGGGCCATCCAGTCCAACCCCCTGCCCTGCAGGAATACACAATCCAAGCATCCCTGACAGATGGCCTTCCAGCCTCTGTTTAAAGACCTCCAAGGAAGGAGACCCCACCATGCTCCGAGGGAGTGTGTTCCACTGCCAAACAGCTCTTACTGTCAAAAGGTTCCTCCTAATGTTGAGGTGGAATCTCTGTTCCTGGAGCTTGCATCCATTGTTCCATGTTCTAGTCTCTGGAGCAGCAGAAAACAAGCTTGCTCCATCCTCAATGTGACACCCCCTTCAAATACTTAAACAGAGCTATCATATCGCCCCGTAACCGTCTTTTTCCAGGCTAAACATACCCAGCTCCCTAAGTCTTTCCTCATAAGGCATGGTTTCCAGACCTTTCACCATTTTAGTCGCCCTTCTCTGCACATGCTCCAAGTTGTCAATATACTTTTTGAATTGTGGTGCCCAGACCTGGACACAGTATTCTAGGTGAGCCCTGACCAGGGCAGAATAGAGTGGCACTATTACTTCCCTTGATCTAGATACTATACTGTAGTTCTATTGAAGCAGCCCAAAATCACATTGGCCTTTTTAGCTGCTGCATCACACTGTTGACTCATGTTTGACTTGTGGTTTGCAGTGTGTCAGCAATTAGGGTCATCATAAGTCAGAGTTTACTTGAAGGCACATAACACCACCAACAACATATATTTGTAAAGATAGATAAATGGCTGGGATGGAAAAGAATTCCTTCATGTAAACTCGCATCTTTAATCCATGGCAGTACACAGCCTGGACAAAAGATTATTACCTGAGACCTCAGTGGGACCTGAGTATTAGTTATCTCCTTTTGTCCAACTGAGTTCAAGGCAGACTACCTGACTCTTCACTTTATTCTACCTTCCTTGTGAGGTAGACTCTTAAAAGACAGTGATTAGTCCAAGACCATTAGTGAGTTTCATGGCAAGTAGATCTTTCAAATCCTAGTCTGACATATATTGTTTGAGTTCATGCTTAATTTTAATAAAAATACAGTTTTCCCCTTGGTCAAAAGTTTTACAACCTGAACTGCAAAGGGGCCCACAGCTTGACCTGAAGGTGAGCACCCTGTTTTTGTTCAGCCATTAAAGTGCTGGAAATAAAAATGGATCCCAAGCATTGCTCACTTTAAGACCCATAAAAAAGGAGGTGTTTCATACACTAGGTCTGGGTTGCCAGCATAAGTGTTTTTGGCTCTCCCTCCTAACTCTTGAGAAAGCTGCAGGTTTATATATGTATCTGTATATATATTATGACAAAAGTCATTCATCAGGTTTCAGGGTTCTGGCCTAGCTACCAAAGTTCATTCCGCGGTTCACTGCACATCCGCAAATCTCAGCAAGTTTCAAGTTCAGTCCCCAAAGCAGGGGCTTGATGGATGAGTCATTCCTCTCTCCTAGGAACAGTTGGGGGTTGGGAGGGGACAGTCGCTTTGCTTGGCGCCCCAGTCAAGAGACGCAACGTCAATGGCACGAACGGGTCATTGGCTGAGGAAGGCGCCCTGTCATGAACTAGTGGTCCAAAGAGATGAAGCATCTGCTTCGGCTTGGATGGCCCCGGGCCATACAAAGCATCTTTCATCAGGTGACAAAGGCCTCTTAACTGGATCAAGGTGAAGAGAGAGACACCAACCTTTTCAAAAAGGCAAAAGGAAACCCACCTGGTTTTACCTTGGGTGGCTCTGTGTGTGTGTGTGTGTGTGTTTTAAAAGCACCTGAAGCATTAATGAGAATGTAACCGAAAGAGCCAGCTCTGGACAACGTTTCAGTACAGCTGTCCCATTCCGATCCTTTTCAGCGGAATATTCCATTACTGTATTATTATTTTTTGTTTTGTTTTGTTTTGTTAGATTGCCTGATTCGGACATCCTTTGGTGGCATCCTGGCGTGATTTACACAGATGATAGGCCGGAACCGATAACATCACCACCACAGACAGAGCCTTCACATTCCCCCCGCCCAGCGAAGTGCTTTTCATTAAAAGTAACGCACACGCTCAGCTGCCACCGAGTGTACAGCACTCTAGGAAAGAGAAGCCATGAAATGAGCAAGAATAGGCGTGCCAGCGCTGCCTCAAGCCTGCAGTTAACGTGGATGAATATTCCAATAAGGGTATGCTATCGTGGGGTGTTTCAGACGGGTATCCCTGTTAGTTGTTTGAGAGAAAGCAGTACAATTGTCTTGTGGAACCGTTGTTGTTGTTGCTGCTGTTGAGTGCTTTCAAGACATGGCGTTTTCTAGGCAAGATTTATTCAGAGGGGGGTTGCCTTGCCTCTTCTGAGACTGAGAGCGTGTGACTTGCCCAAGGTCTCCCAGTGACACCTTAAAGACAAGCAAATATGGCATACAATTCACCACAGTATCTCTCTCTAAGGTGCCACAAGACTCGTCCTTGTAGCAACAGTAAGTTACATATATGCGTTTTCGATCGTTTTCAAATCTGTCATTGTGCGTTTCTCTTTTCGCTTGGAATATAATTTCTTCACTAGTTACTTGGAGTGCCCTCTTCTCCTGGTATTTAAATCTCGCTCATCTTTGGGGGACTAGAATGCTTTATGCATATAACATCCACGAGAACTCCCACCTATACAAGTGTTCTTAGCCTTTTGAAGCCAAGAACAAGGACTCGCATTTTTATTTTAAAATATATTTAAAGCAATAGTATACACACACACACACATATATAGATACATATATATATATATATATATATATAACACAAAACAAACACTCTGTCTCTCTCTTTAAAGCGCAAAACAGAACAAGTACTGTACAAATTAAGCCGAGCGAGGCCAAGCTCAATCATTTCCTTGAACAAGCTCCCTCCCTCCCTTTCATTCTTTGCGTGGAGCTCCACTAGTTACAATACATTTTCCACTCGAAACTTGCGCGTTGATTCTCGCTTCCCTAGGCGTAGGCGTATGATCTGCGATTACTTTTTTAAATCTCATTTTTTAAAAAGTGGGGGAGGGGAGTAATAAGACCCGCCTTTTGTCCTCCCCAAGTTGAGGTTTTCGACTTCTGAAGGTTGAACGAATCATTTGGACATACGCTGTTGCTGTTGTTGTCCAAGGCCGTTGTTGTCGTGGTGGTGAGGTGCCTTCAAGTCGCTTCCGGGGTTTTCTTGGCAAGATTTGTTCATAGGGGTTTTGCTTTCGCCTTCCTCTGAAGGTGAGAGAGTGTGACTTGCCCAAGGTCACCTAGTGGGTTTCCCCATCGGAGGGAGGATTCGAACCCGGTTCTCCAGAGTCGTAGCCCAACGCTCATAAACCGTTACACCAGGCTGGCTCTTGGACAAACGTGGGCAACCATGAAAAGAGACGATCAAATTCTTTGAGGATCTGGAGGGTCAGACCACACTTTGAGCGCGTCTTTAGGGTTCCCTCCCTCACCCCCTGGAGGAGGGCGGACGGGAGGGGGGCATTCATCTTCCTTCCAGTTCTGCTAATGCCGACTCGCCCCCTTGTTTGGCGCTGTAGCCATGGGTTGCAGGCTGCCCTCCGACAGGTCCGTGAGGAGACGGTGGCACGGTTCTCTCGGGGAGTGTTTCTGGCAACCCGGGCTCAAGGGGGTGCGGTGGCCCTGGTCCCTTTTAAGATGCAGCGGCAGCAGGGAAAGAGAGGCCCCAGAGTCAGGCCGGAGAGGGTTAGGGGGGCAAATGCACCCCCAAGTATCTGCCCCACCCCCGTTGCTGGACCTTTGTGGTCACCTGAAGGCGAGGCATTTTGTCACAACAGCCACACGCTCTTCCTCCCCCCACAATGCATTTTGCCTCTTTGGGCTGTCCGGTGTCCCCCCCCCCCGGCAGACACTTAATCCAGTGCAGGGGTGTATGCTGGCTCTCTTCTATTTTGCAAAATCATAGATTCATAGAGTTAGAAGAGACTATAAGGGCCATCTAGTCCAACCCCCTGCTATGCAGGAATACACCAAAAAAGCACCCCCCAACACAAATGGCCATCCAGCCCCTGTTTAAAAACTTCCAAAGAAGGAGACTCCACCGCACCAGGAGGTGAAGCGAGAGGGAAGGAAGGAGGTAAGTAAGCATGAGAAGAAAGAAAGAAAACATTTTTAAACTAGAGCGTCTACAGCCTCTGCCTCGTCCATCCCCTCCCCAAGAGGGCGATCTACCCTTAACATATAGTTTCGGCTGGTGGGGGCTGGTGAGAGTTATCTTTTTTTTCCACTGCTCTCCCCCCAACACGTTTTGTTGAAGATGCTGAAATGTGAATCAGGTTGGAGGAGGGAAGATGAAGGGAAGAAAGAGCCTTTGCTGAGGGCGGATAGTCCGCGTCCCACTCCGCATTGCCCGCGCCGGCTTCTTTCCTCAACTCCTAAGGCGACAGACGAAAAGTGTCGCCGTGAAGCAGTTTGTCCCTCAAGCTCCGTTGTCATCAAGCATCAGCCCGACTTCCTGATCTGCCTTTAAGCTGTCAGCCAAGACGGCATTATTTCTGCAGTGTGTCAGCAGCCTGGAACAGCCAAAACCAGGGAGTGCCACTGTGATGAACGCAGGTATATAGGTCTCTCTCTCCCCACCACACCCGCAAGAGATGGTCGAGACTCAGCTTCAAAAAATTACTGAGGCTGCATCTGCACTGTCGAAATTGAGCCATGGTATTGAGTCATGGGTTCCTCGGATTTCTAGTTTTGTGAGCTATTTAGCCTTCTCTGTCAGAAAGCTCTGGTGCCACAACAAACTACAAAGCCCAGGATTCCATAAGATGGAACCATGATAGTGTCAAACTGAATTATTTCCGCAGTGTGGATGGAGCCTTAGTCTAAACTGACCTGCTGGGATCAATGGGGGAATTTTATATATATATATATACATACACACACATACACACACATTAACAATGTGTACTCTCATTGTATACGCAAAGAACACTGGACAAATTTGCTTGGGTGAAGATGACGATGGTGATGATTCATCTAAATCCAACTTCCCCCCTCAATACTAGGATTAAAAGTGCCTTACAAAAATTGAAAACAAAGTGAATATCATTTACAAAGAGAGAAGTAAAAACATTTTAAAAGTTATTGTTGTTGTTATTTACATCCCGCCTTTCCTCAAAATTGGGAGAAAATGTGTTGTTAAAATACAATTAAACAATACATAGAATTGTGAAGTCGAAGGTTTTAACGGCATGGCATCCATAGATTTTCCTTGGTTCCCCCCCCCCCTCTGTGAGGCTGTGTTCTGGAAGAGTTTATTTCTGAGTTTCGCCTGCATCAGTGGCTGGCATCATCAGAGGATTATATACTGTGAACCCCTGTTGAACCCCTACATAGAATTTATTGGGGTGTATGAGCATAAAAATTAAAAATTTATTAAACATTCTAGGAAGCAAGCCCTGAAAAAAAAAAGTTACTGTAGAACAGAGTTAGGCAGAAACACAAAGTGAAGCAGACTCAATTAGCATTGGTATGTACTGTAAATCACTCAGCCATTAAAACCACTTAAACAAAATAAAGACAAGGAAAACTTTGCTTTAAAAGGAATATCAAAGCATTTACTAACAGGTCTTGCAATCTACATATTCAAAGGCAAAGGTAGCATATTAACTAACTAAAGGACCTCTGGGTAGAACTAACCCAATCGGTGAAATTCAGGTTAGGATAGGATAAGCAAGACAGGATTCCCTAAGTATTACTTGCAGCAGCATCCATATTTCTTTATTCTTCAGAAAAGGCGAATGTGGTAAATGAGAGCTCAACTCTCATCTTTGTGTGTGCTGAGTGAGGTGTGTGTAAGTTAGGAAGTGAAGGAACCTCATGTTGAGGCTTTTTAAAGAAGATAACGGAACAAAGAGTAATAGAACATTTAAATATTGAGGTCATGTAATGAATGACACAATGGTCACCCCATAGCTACAAAATGGCTAAGGTAGTTTGAGGAGAAGGGGAGGAACTTAAGCATGCAAAGGAATTCCCTAATGTTAGCTGGGGGGGATGCAGGAATAATGCTATATCTCCAACAGAATTAAAACCCTTTCAAGCAAATCCAGGCTGCTGCCACACTACAGAAATAAGACACCACTTTAACATCCATGGCTCAATGCTATAGAATTCTGGGATTTATAGTTTTGTGAGCTATTTAGCCTTCTCTGTCAGAGAGCTCTGGTACCACAACAAACTACAAATCCCAATATTCCATAGGATGGAGTCATGATAGTTAAAGTGATGTCACACTGCATTATTCCTGAAGTGTGTCAGCAACCTAAAAGGCAAAAGATAAAAAACAGCAGAATGGGCACCATCACTCAAAGGACTTGCAGTCAATTCCTAAAATGCTTTAGTTTTCACCTGCTGACAAAGGAACCATCCATGTGTGTGTGTGTCTAGGGAGGGAGTTCCAAAGTCTGGGAGTTTTAGATGTCCTTGTATCATCACAACATCTCACGCATATGCTGTATGTTCATTTCTTTTGTGTTGTAACTTGCATATTGACCAAGCCCCTGTCACAAAAGGGAACTAAGCCTCCAGTCCAATCCCAGGCTAATGCTTCACAAGCCCAGCCCTTGAAAAGCACAATGCACAGAAGTCTGTACAAGCCCAAACTATATTAATCTTACCTGAGAGGCTGGCCAGAATCCTGTTGGTGCAGTATAACAGTGATGGCAGGAGGAAGACAAGCACTGGTGAAATAGGCTGCTCAGAGCTGGCAGATTTTGCCTGTGACCTTTGAAAAAGTGCACCTGCTAGCTTAGTGTGTCAACAGAACTCCAGCTATTGGTTTTATTTTGGCTGGCATCCTGTAAGTGACATATGAAAGCATAGTTCCACCTTATGCATATGTGTTTGTGTGTGTGTGTATACCATTTCTGAAGTCAATTGCTTTCACAGCCGGCATCCATAGATTTTCCTTGGTTTTTCTCCGGGCTGTGAGGCCATGTTCTGGAAGCGTTTACTTCTGATGTTTTGTATCAGCATCTGTGGTTGGCATCTTCAGAGAATGGTTGGGTAGGAGTGTGTGTGTGGGGTTTATATACTGTGAACCCCTGTTGGAGAGGATATGTAAATTTGTGTATTTGAATGGCTAATTTCTGGGTGCAGATATGCAAGGAGGATTAGTGTCTGTTTGGCTAATTGGATGGTTGATGGCCCATTATCTGCTGGAAATCCCCCTGTCCCTGGGTGGAATTCATTTGCAAGTGTTGAGTTTTGATTCTATTGTTTTTCAAAACTGGAAGCCAGATTTTGTTTACTTTTAGGGTTTCTTCTTTCCTGTTCAAGTTGTCCAGGTGTTTGTGGATTTCAATAGTTTCTCTGTGCATTCTGACATGATAGATGTTGGCCTGGTCCAGAATTTCAGTGGTTTTTAATAACATTTTGTGTCCAGGTTGGTTTATAACATGTTCTGCTACTGCTGATTTTTCTGGCTGGCCCAGTTTGCAGTGTCTCTCATGTTCCTGATTTGTGTTTGCACACTGTGTTTAGTGGTCCCTATGTAAACTTGTCCACAGCTGCATGGTATGAGGTAAACTCCTGCAGCTGTGAGAGAGTCTGTTTTATCCTTTGCTAAGCGTAGCATTTCTTGGATTTTCTTGGTTGGTCTGTAGATCGTTTGGAGGTTGTGTTTCCTCATCAGTTTCCCTATTCTGTCCATGACTTCTTGATGTATGGTAAAAATACCTTCCCATTCATTTATCTTTTGTGAAATATAACAGCAGCCAATGGCTTTCATATCAATGGGGCAGTGAATCTGTTTTGGGATTTAGTTCAAACTTTAATGGAGCTACCTAAGGTTCTAAACCTATTTTGGGGACACGGTTCATCACTTTGGATAGTTTTGGACTAAAATTTGGAGAAGATTTACCACTCCACTGACATGAGAACTACCAGCTGCCGATAGTGAAATTGATATTTTCCTATGTGATTTGATGTTTAGGTTGCAGAACTCATTTTTGTCTTATTTTCAATCTGTAGGCCAAATTACTTGTCTGTGCCACATTTCTTTGAATTCTGCTAATGTTATGTACAATATTGTTGGATTAGAACTACATTCTTGGGGCACTCTTTTCCCGGAAAGATGGAGAATGGTTCAATTAAGATTCAGTGTCTAGCAGAGTTCACAAGTAAAAGCACTGAATCTTTTGAGTCTCTCTGAGACTAGTTTTAATAAAGTAAGTCACTATGCAAGTATCATAGCTAAAAGCTTTACTAATTATATTTAGAGGTGAGGCCAGGGCGGACCACTGTTGGTGATCAATTTGGCCGAGCCTGAGATGTTGTTTCAGGGAGTCTTTGTATCACTTTTTTTGAGCGCCCCTCTTACGCTGACCCGTGGCGAGTTCACCGTAGAGTACTATTTTTGTGAGGCGATGGTCCTCCATCCTAGAAACATGCCCTGCCCAGCGCAGCTGCGTTCTCAATATCATGGCCTCAATGCTGGCGATCCCTGCTTGCTCAAGGACAGCAATATTCATCACATAATCAGTCCAGTGTATATTTAGGATTGTGTGTAGACAGCACTGATGAAAGCGTTTGAGGAGTCGTAAGCGCGGGATGAGTCCTTCCTGAATCTTCGTTTGCGAAGAAAAGCCAGAGAGAGAGAGACAAACATATATGCATGCAGTGCCTAAGCCCTGGCTAACTACAGGAAAGTTTCAAGAAAAGGGGCAGCTCAGCAGAGCCTCTGCTCAACAGCTCAGAGGAGGAGGAATCATAGAGTTGGAAGAGACCACAAGAGCCATCCAGTCCAACCCCCTGCCATGCAGGAATACACAATCAAAGCAGCCCAACAGATGGCCATCCAGCCTCTGTTTAAAAATCTCTAAAGGAGGAGACTCCACCACATTCTGAGGCAGGAGAGAGGGGGGGAGTCTTTTATGCGCTTGCAAACATACCTGAAAGGTCCTCTGGTCACATGGTGTGATTGCTTAGCTATATCCCCACAATGGGTGACTGAGCAAATGGGAAAATTTTTAGATACAGCATGTATAGGCTAGAGGCATGCAGGAAACCCTTACTGTCTTAAAGCCTCATTGTTCTAATAGCAAATGGGTGAAGTGGGTTAAAGAGAATGCTTGGTTGGGAAGCATTTTCCAACATTATGAAATGGCTGTTGGAGAAAAAACAAAACAAAACAAACCTCCTGTGGGTTCAAAAGAGCATTTTGTAACTCAGACATGTGCTCCCCCCCCCCCAGTCTCTGCCTTTCACTTGTGGACTTGGGCATGTTACATATCTTTTACACTCACCAGTTTGCCTTCTGGGGAATGGGTATTTTGTGATTATCACACCCACCATAACAGCCATTTTGTGATTTGGCAAGTCCCATCTGCCATGGCAACTATTTTGTGAGAGTGCTCAGAAAACCTTCCCAAACCTCCACAAACTTCCACTGGCCTAAAATAATTGGGGGCCTCTGATGTTCTTCTGTCAAACCCTTACCCTGAAATGGTAACTTGAATGACCCTCACATCTCTTCCAGATTAGATTTAAGGGAGTAGTTCAGATAATGGTTCAGGTTTCAGGTTTTATTCTGGCCTAAGTGTGAGGGGCATATAAAAGGTCAGGATAATTTTTGATTGGGGTTCAGTTTGATTTGTTGGGCACTTGGCAAATAAAACCTTTGCCATGTGCATGGCTCCAATTAAAAGCTGCAAACACCTACAGTAAACTCACACAGCAAAACACATCTGATTAAGGAATTAATATGTCACGCCTTTTCTGAGATAAAATTGAAGTCTCAGGAATTTTAAAATACTTTTTAAAAAGAGAAATGCCTTCTTTTATTTGGTAGGGGCTTCTTCCCACGCCACGTCCCCCTTTTGAGCTGCTACCTCTTCTAGTCTGGATGCTTGATTTTTATGGTCTTTATACAAATTCCTTTGGAAACCCTTCTGAGGTTTCTCCTTTCCTATGCTTCCTAAAATAAAAGATCAATGGGCTGTGGCGCCCTCTTTCGGTTGAACACAGGCATTAACGCCACAGCATGCATCAAATATGCGCCTTAGAGGAGTTTCTCCTCGCTTTTTGGGGTAGCTGCACTCCACTTGCTTAAGCCTGGGCGAGAGTGCCTCCCCTGTCTCCCGTTGGGAGGCTTTGAGAATGGTGGGGAAAAAATCCAAATATAAATTAAAGCAGCCCTGATGAGGTGAAAGCTTAAAGGAGACAGATATAATTGTATATGTCTCACCCTTACGCCTCTACTTTGGGACTTCTTAAGTAATTAAGAAGGGAATGGCAGGCAGAATGACCATTTGGCTGTCGTGTATCAGAGCTTGGGAGCGTTCATTTTTTGACTACAGCTCCCACAATGCCCCACAAGTCAACAGTATCATGCTGGCTGGGGTATTATGGGACATGCCTGCTGACCATTCTGTCTCAGGCATTGTGAGAGCAGCGGTCCCAAGAGTAACTCTGTAATTCCCTCCTTAAGGAGACTAGGATGTTTCCCTCCTTGCTGGCCTTCATCATCTAGTGAAAACTTTTCTATTCCTTCCAGCAAGACTTTAGGTGCTGACTGCAAGGACTTTTAATAGCATGGGTCCATAGAATGCTGTTTTTACTGATGTTTATCAGTATGAGCTTTGTCTGGTGAGTCATGTGAAAGTGCTCCTTTCTTACATAGGGATTATTTGACCTTCGCTGAGTAACCTCCTATTTGTACTATTGAATATGTTTATTAAAATAAAACAAGGTGATACTCTAAATCTCCTTGCACTTACATTCTAAGCCACAGAGTTACAACATTAATGCTTGACTCTGCTCTGAAGCCATCATTATGAGAATACAATTCACTCCCAGAGAAGGGTCATCAGTCTGGATGGGAACAGTTATCTGACCAAGACTTCTCAAGTGAGCAAAGACCTTCCCTCAAAATGTCCCCTCAAATAGGGACCTTCTTTCAAGTAAGGATTCCCTTAGGTAAGCAAAGAGACCTTCTCTCAGAATCTTTCCAGATGTAAAAAGCTTTCCTTGTGTGTAAAGACTTACCACAGACTGAGATGTCAGTCAATAAACAGAACTTCTAGATTAACAGATGGTTACTGCCATTCTTTCTTTCTGCCACCATGTTGTGAAATAAGTCACACAGTGTGCAATAGAGCTTACTCTCTTGAACCTGTGTTTTGGATTGTGGCCACAGTTCAGTTAGTGATCTATTCCAGGAAAACACATTTCTCTCTGAGGAGAGAGGTTGTTGGATTACCTCTTGAAACCTTGACTAAGACTAACCACTCCTTTCTAAACTCTGCTCTTTTGGTACTGCCAAGTTTGAGAGTAAGGGGTAGAAGTTTATTTATATTATGTTTTTAATTTATGTTCTGTTTTTAAATGATCATATTTTAATAACGGTAATTAGTTTAATTCTTTTTTTAAATTTTGGAACTCGTAATGTTTTAGTTGTATTTTTAAAATTATTATAAGCCACCTTGAATCCCATTTTGGGAGAAAGGATGGATACAAATCCAATAAATAAATAAATAAATAAATACTAGTACTTCTGAGACCATTTTCTCACCATCTCGTTGCATCAGGGCCCTGGCAAAACTCCCACCCTGGCAAATATCAGAAGTGGGAATCATGAGGCTCTCTAGATGTTGTTTGACTACAACCCCCATCCCATCCTCCCTAGACAATCATGAGGAATATTGGGAGTTGTCACCTAACCATATCTGGAAGGCTGCACGATTCCCACCCTGGGCCTAAATGCATGTGTTAATACCAACTAGAGGGGACCCATTCAATTATTTGAAGAATACAGAACTGTTGACTTATCAAGATCTTAACAACTTCTTCTTCTTCTTCTGTTCCCATTGTGTGCAGCATGGAAGTTTTACAGAACTCTCCATTCATCCATTTCTAAAAGTCAATTCAGTGAGTGAAAACATGGAGGGAATCTAGTCCTCGGCATCCTTGTGTTAAGAATTATTTTTACATTAAAAACCCTGAAACATTTATATTTGACTATTGAAAAACTATACCTGAGGTAAATTTATGCCTCATCCAAGGTGTGATTTAGGAATAACTAGTTGTGATACACATTTTGGATGCCATCTAGGGGGGGAATTATTAATACTTCGCTATTACACTAACTATAGTAAAAAGCCAAAAGAACAGAAATCAGCCTCTAAGTCACATGTGCATAAGGCAGTTTTTGCAGGCCCTGTCCAAAGGTTGGTTGAAGTATCAATATTTTTGCCTGCTATATGGAGTATTTGGCTCCCCTCATTTTGAATATGGTGGATTGATGCAGGATCCCATTAAGACAAATCATATTTATTCTCCTCAAATCATATTCTCCTCAAATTCTATGAGGAGTATTTTCACCATTTAGAAACCCCTTACTTTTGAACAAAAAATCTTTTTTTCCAGAGGAGTATCTGTTAAGGGCTAAACCTGGGTTCCCTCCCTGGACCCCCAGGTAGCCCTCCTGTAGAGGATAATCCTGAGTAGCCTCACTCCGGGATGCTCCCTACAGACCCCCAAAACAAACAGTAGTCACCACCACTACCCACTGAGTTAAACTTGGGGGGGTTCTTTGCCCTTGGGAGCCCCCTTTCTCATGCACAATGAAGTGGGAAATTGTGCATAGTCTCTGATAACCAGTGGCACTCCTTGCCACTATAGAATCAACTAACTCCCTCCTCCTAACCCCAGAGGAGACTCACAGTAGCATAGTCAAGTGGTAAGACACATGGTAAGCATCAGTTATAGGAAGATTAATAAGTTTACTTTATTCAAGTGAAACCAGTCATGCAATCTCACATGAGGAAGGCTTCTCCCATACCTCAGACAGGCTTAAAGTTACAGCAACTTCACAAAAGAGTCTGGAGCAATAAACACCTGAGGCAAAGCACAAAAATCAGTGTGTATAGAGCCATTGTACTGTCTATCCTCCTTTATGGATCTGAAACATGGGTCACCTATCGTCACCACCTACGACTCCTCGAGCGCTTTCATCAGTGCTGTCTACGCACAATCCTAAATATACACTGGACTGACAATGTGACGAATGTTGCTGTCCTTGAGCAAGCAGGGATCACCAGCATTGAGGCCATGACATTGAGAATGCAGCTGCGCTGGGCAGGGCACGTTTCTAGGATGGAGGACCATCGCCTCCCAAAAATACTACTCTACGGTGAACTAGTCACGGGTCAGCGTAAGAGGGGCGCTCCAAAAAAGCGATACAAAGACTCCCTGAAACAACATTTCAGGCTCAGCCAAATTGATCACCAACAGTGGTCCGCCCTGGCCTCACATCGGGAGGCATGGAGACGCACTATCCACAATGCTGCAGCCTTATTTGAGAACTCACGCCGAACAAGTCTTGAAGAGAAATGACAACGCAGAAAGAATCACAACCCAAAAACATCACCCAAGGAGACCTTCTGCTGTGCTTTTTGCAACCGGACTTGTTTATCTCGGATTGGCCTTTTTAGTCTTCAGCGCACTGGCAGAAAGCGCGGGACGAGTCCTTCCTGAATCTTCGTATGCGAAGAAAAGCCAGAGAAGATCAAAGCATTATATTACTCAGGTTACATTCAGTTACTAATTTAACTACATTCAACCAAAGTAAAGAAATTAAAAAGAATTCCCTAACGTAGCTAAACATGCCCTAATTTCTACTAAATACTTGCAGTTTGTTGCCTTCAGATGTTATCCCAGCAGCTGGGAGCTAAGCCAGAAGTGGAATGGCTTTGCTGTACCAGCCACAGCAGTCCTTGTCCTTGTCCTTGTTCTCTCTCTCTCTCTCTCTCAAAATGGCTTCAAACAAAAGCAGTTAAATCTTCATCAGAGTTCCTGGGCTTAGAGCTTTAATTGGTTAGACCAAGTCTGATGGTGTCATGTCCTTGATGTCATCTCATTAGCTTTGTGGAGGTAGTGTTTTAGACCCTCCGTTCCATTAACCCTTTTCTTACCTGATACTATGCTGGCAAGACAATCTGTTTACTGACAAAGGGAGTTATAGTTCTCTAGCAGAATGATGGGAGTTGCACCTTAAGGCAGCATAATGGGACTCCATCATGGCAGCATCCTGTAAAGGTACGCAGGGGCTGCAGAAACAGGTAGGGAGGCCACACATAGCTTGTAACTTACAAGTTGCCCACTCTGCCTTAAGGGAAAAGATCTGTTCACAAAAATCAGATAGGATTATATTGTGTTTCAAACCAGTTTCAGCAAAAGATGCTCAGTAAGCAAGCTCTCCTTCAAGCTCCTATTAGCTCTGCTGTTTTCTGCCCTACAAAACAAGGACATACCAAAACATCTGCATTAAAGGTCCAGAGCTTTGGAGCATTTTTTTTTTTTATTACAGCTCTCAGAACCCAAACTAGCATGGCTGGTCAGCTTCTGTACGTAGAATGGAAGCAATGGCTCCATCTTGCCCTCCATCTGAGGCAGTGAAACATTTTGAGCCAGTTCTGATCATAATTTATAACAAAAATAAAATAGTTGAATATTACTTCACCCTCAGTTTGGTCAGGGGGTAGTGTGATTATATCTTAAAATGTTTGTTTTGCACTTTGGATATATGATGAGAGGGCAGGTTGCTGTTGTGTGCCTTCTAGTCATTTCTGACTTATTGCAACTCTAAGGCAATTTATCATGAGGGTTTCTTGGCAAGATTCGTTCAGAGGAGGCATTACCTTTGTCTTTCTCTGAGGCTGAGAGAGTGTGACTTGCCCAAGGTCACTGAGTAAGTTTTCATCGCTAAGCAGGGATTTGAACCCTGGGCTCCAGAGTCATAGTCCTACACTCAAACCACTACACTACACTGGCTCTCTGTACCACAACTAGTAAATAATTCTTATTTCAGAAGTATTCAGATATGTTCATATGGAATTTGAACTGCAGTAAATCTTTTCCCCCCCTGTTGACTTCTTGAACCATGGAAAAGACTCATTAGCTGGTTGCTAGTTAACATGATCCTTGATATTTGACTTCCTTCATGAAAATATTAGCCTTTATGAGTTCATAGCCACAGAGTAAGGAAACAAATTGCAAACAAATGATTACCAGACAACAGAGACTGGTATGTTTAAAAGAAGACATGCTCCAGGCTTGGTGGTAAAATACACAAACGGATTTAAAAAACAACAACAACTATGAACTGATCCTATGGGAGATACTATGACAAATTAAAAGCCTTATACTGTACATTTACTTGGAAGTTACTTCCACTGGCTTAAAGACCAATCAAGCAATTATGCCTTTTAAAGGAGGCATCATTGTATAAGTACATTACAGTGCAGTATAATTTAAGAGAAGTAATGAAGCTGTTTTCATAGGGATATGGTAGGGCACCCTTCCAAAAACTATGAAAGAATTGCAAGATCTAGTTTATTCTGCAGTTGTAAAAATAATTCCTTTCCCCCAATTAAAGAAGACAGTTATGATTCAGAGTTATTGTGTAACACAGGCTTCCACAATCTGGCATCCTATGGAAGTGGTGGACTATAAGTCCCATCATCCTCAGCCAGTATAACTGGCATGCATATGGAGGGCACCAGGGGAGGGAAAGCTGGTGGTGTAACATATATTCCAATGCATAAATATTACATGGAGATGTATATCAGGTGAGTGCTGAGCCCACTATCTGGATTTACTTTGCTTTGAGGAGATTTGCCACCTTCTTTACAAAATTTTTCAGAAGCAACCTATTCTTTTTATTTCCAGAATAAACTGGTTTTGTAGAGTACTGATTAGATGGCCATTCTGCTAGTCATAAAGCCTTCCCCAGTTCCCTCCTTAGTGTTTCAAGTTAACAAAAAACAAACTATCCTCTTAAAGTTTCTGGATGAATGTATAAGTAGGCAAGCAAACTTGGTGTCTGCATTTAAAAAGCAAACCTGAAGGGCAGAGAAGGATACAATCACACTACTTTTAAACATCCTTCTGCCACACAATCAAAAATCAAAGGCCTGCCTAAATACAGAGGTCTTTTCCTGCTGGCAGAAAGAGAGCAGAGCAAACCTCCCATGCAATGGACTTCTACAGTATGGGAACAGCCACTGAGAAGGCTCTCTGTCCATGTCTTCACCAAACATGCCTGTGATCATGGTGGGATCAAGAGGAAGTCATCCCCAAAAGATCTTAAAACTTGGGCAGGGCTCACAAAGGGAGTTGCAGTCTTTCAGATGTTCTGGAATCAAGCCATATAGGGCTTTATAAGTCATCAGTAGCATGTTCCCTATGGTTTCCAAACAGTTTTCAAAGGCACCTCCATGCAGAGTAACCCAAACAGGATGTAATCAAGGCATGTGTTACCGTGAACAGATCTGACTTCTCACGGAAAGAGCACAGCTGGCATACTAGGTTTAACTGTGCAAACTCACTCCTGACCGCTGCTGAAACCTGGGCGTCCAGGCTCACATCTGAGCCGAGGAGTATGCTCAAGCTGTGAACTTGAGATTTCGAGGGGAATGTAACCCTATCCAGCACAGGTTGAATCCCTATTCTCTGATCTGCTTTATGAGTGAGCAGAAGCATCTCTGTCTTGTCTGGATTTTCAGTTTGTTCAGCCTCATCTAGTCCATTACTGACAGCAGACATTGGATTAGTGAAGAAACACCTCTCTTGGAGTTAGGTGGAATGGAGAGATAGAGCTAGGTGACATCTGCATTCTAGTGACACTAAAACCTCAAACTCCAGATGACCTATCTCAGTGGTTTCATACAGATGTCAAACAACATTGGGGACAGATTCAAGCCATGAGGGGCCACACCAACCAAATGGCTAAGGTGTCAAATAGGCATCTGCCGCCACCACCTTCTGAGTTTTCCCCTCTGGGAAGGACCAAGACCACTGTAGAGCAGTGTCCCCAAGTCCCATCCCAGAGAGGTGGGCCAGAAGGATATCATGGTTGATGGTACTGGAAGTCTCTGAGAGGACCAAAAAAATCAACGACATACTCCCCATGTCCAGTTTCCAGTGTATGACATCTACCAAGGCAACCAAAGCTGTCTCTTTACCAAAGTCAGTCCTAAAGCCAGACTGAAATGGATCTAGATAATCCATTTTATCCAGGAATCCCTGGAGCAGGGAGGCTACCACATGCTCTGGCAGCATTCACGTCCTGTGAGGGGCCCATGCTGGTGTTGCTTACTGATGGAGGAGGGAGGGAGGGCAGGGTGATTAAGATCATGGAGAAGAATCTGGTCTCATTTTGGTTGTGGAGAGAAGAAATGAAAGTGCACTTCTCAAGTGGAGTGCACCCACCTTTTCCTTTCCTAGAGCAGCTGGATTTTTATGGCTGAATCACTTCTCTCTTCCCTTTCTTCCCCATAGGTAAGCAGGGGTCCCTGCGGGGGTGGGTGGGTGGGTGGTGGTGGAGGTGTTTGACAGCTGCCAATTGGCGGGAGGGTTTAGGATGGAGTGCAAGGGCAAGTAAATACGTAGCTCTCTAAGCCCCATCCAAAAGAGGACTTAAGCTGAACCTCTGTGTGTATAAGTCACTTACAGGATCCTGGCCTATGGGTCTGTGGAGACATCAGAAACCACAGTTCTAAAGAATTCTGAATTGTTGTGGATGAGCCAGCATGTTAATGCATACAGCCCAGCAAGCTGGAGAAATAGCCCTACAACAAACAGTTGTTTGTTGCAGGAAGGACAAGAGAGAGTGCTAGCTACTACTGAGTTTGGATGTCATAGCAAACAAACTAGAGATGAAAGTTGTTACTAACACATTCCTTTTTGTTGTAAATTGTTTTTGTTGTTAACTGGCATTAAGTCGACTTTGACTTGTGGTAACCCTATAAATGACAGACCTCCAAGTCACCCTGGTACCAATAGCCCTGCTCAGCTCTTGTAGACTCAGGGCTGTAGCTTCCTTGATTGAGTATATCCATCTGTAATGCAGTCTTCCTCTTTTCCTACTGCCTTCTGACTTACCAATCATTGTTGTTTTCTAGTGAGTCATGTCTTCTTATGATATGTTTAAAGAACAACAATCTCAGTTTAGTCATCTTGGTTTCTAAGAAGAGTTCAGGCTTGATTTGCTCTAGGACCCGTTTGTCTTTTTTAGCAGTACATGGTATCTGTAGAACTCTTCTCTAGCACCACATTTGAAATGAGTTGATTTGCAAATTACTCTTCTAAAAATGTAAAAATGGCCCTGAATCTGCCCAATGACCCCACAAAAGCAATGTTTTAGGAGTAACACATGAATGTAACTTGTTATACTAACAAGTGACAATGTTATCAGTTATTGTTTTTTTAAAAAAACATTGTTATGCCTTTGCTACCTCCACAAATTACACATTACAGGTGACATCATTACATATAATGTGTTGCTTTCAAACTCTGCTTATCATGACATGTCAGTCCAACCTATGTGTGTATTTCTTTGCTGATGCTAATGTTGCTGTTTTAAACTGAAGTGAGAGATGTCTAACTGTATTGGTGAGTAAATTATTATTAAAAAATGTAATGAAACTCAGTGTGAACTCACAAAGGAAGCATTTGGGTCAGGCATATATGGTTACAAAAACCTAATTGGACCTGGGTGATTGTTGAATTTTGCCTGGTGCACTGGAACTATAAAGCCTGGTTTCACCATCAGAGTGTGCCCTGTCATCTGGCAGTGATTAGATGCATGGCTACCTTTGGGCTGCCGTTCTTGTTGGCTCTTTCAACTAACAAGCAAATAATGATCTGGACCACTATTCACCACCACCAAGTAAACAGGTAATTGGGCTGTAGATTTCAAAACCAGAGGTGCAAAATGCATTTGAAGCTAGTCAAAAATGTGTTATTTTTTCCTCACCACTGGTTGCTTTTATAAGCTGCTAAAAACCTACATGCACTCCCCCACTACCCACCCGCCCTTCCTTTCTGCTTGGTATGCTGAGAACACAGCTGAACTCATATCCATAAAATAGCGGGTTTTCTGGCTTGGACAGGACAATCAGCTCTAAATCACTAACATTTTTATGCCTTTATCATTCCCTTGTGTATCACTCCTCTTGTATATACAAAATCATATGCATTAACTCTTTCAGTTTGGTGGCCTGCAATGAATTCTTTTATTTCCATGAAAAAAGTATATAATATTGTGTTTGTGTAAGTTGACTCCAGGGGAAAAAACATTGGGTTGGATATCAATTCACAAGAATTCATTTGAGTTCAACTTCCTTCTAGACAGTTACCTGCAAACAGTCTCCCATTTTGTATAAGGAATGTGCATTATAAAATGACTTATGCAGAATGTGTGAATTATGGATTTCTCTAGATTTGCTTACTATGAGAACACCTCACTTCCAGAAGCTGCTCAGTTGAGCGTGTAAGTAACAAATGTAAAACTAGAAAACTCACTCATTTCTATAAATGGAAGTGGTTACACGGCTCCCAGACCTAGGAGAAAGGTGGATATAAGTAAAACACCCTTACTTTAGATTTATGGGGGGACTGCAGTGGGTCTAGGGGCTGGTTTTCTGTCCCTGGACCTTCTGATGGCTCCATAGACTGTCAGCAATGTCAAAAAATCAAGAGTGAAAAAGAGGAAGTGGCTGGAATTTCACTTGTAGTTTTGAAAAACAGGTATTTTTGAGGATAAACAGTGTAGAGGTGAGCTGCAACTAATTTAAAGAGCATATTGTTGCTCCTGGACAATTTCAGGAGAAATTTCCCTTCCTTTGGCCAGAAAAATGATGGTCCAAAAACTCTGGCAGAGTCAAGGGGCAGAAAAAAAATAGCCTTGATGTCCACACATTGCCCCAGGGCCACAGCTTGTCCATCCCTGGTCTAGACGAAATGTCCAGTAGGAGAAAGAAGCCCAGTTGTAGCCACTCCAAGGATACAGACTTACTGCATAAATGCCTGCTAACACTGGCTTGTATTCTATATCAGCTACTCAGTTAAGTATAATACATTCAGGGGTAGCTGTGTTGACTATGCAGCATTTCCCCCCCAAAATCCACAACACACACACACACACACAAACCCTTTATTGGCCAACCAAATGCAAAACACATGATGCAAGCTTTCAAAGCTCTACTGGCTTCTTCATCAGACAAAAGATGTTAGAAAAGAAAGAAAGAAAGAAAAGTGACATTGTTGGAGTCACAGGCCTACATGCTGTTTCAGATGTTCCTTGTATTGTTGTTCAGGTAAGGGCTCTCATGCAGGCAGAGGCCACTCCTACTTTCAGGCCATGTGGAGTTGAGACAAAAGACAGTAAAATGACATGATAGCCATGTTTAAATATTTGAAGGTATGTCATATTGAGGATGGAGCAAACTTGTTTTCTGCTGCTCCAGAGACTGAAACACCAAGCAAAGCACTCAAACAACAGGAAAAGAGATTCCATCTAAACATTAGGAGGGACTTCTTGACAGTAAGAGCTGTTCCACAGTGGAATGTGCGGCCTCAGAGTGTGGTGGAATCTCCTTTTTTGGAGATTTTTAAACAGAGGCTGGATGGCCATCTGTTGGGTATGCTTTGATTGTGTATTTCTACATGGCAGGGGATTGGACTAGATGGCCCTTGTGGTCTCTTCCAACTCTATGATTCTATGAAAATGTAAATCCTTTTGCAGCAGTGAGGCAACCTCTCTGGCATCCAGCATGTCCCTGTCCCTTTGCGAAGAGACAAGCTTCTTTGTTTAGGCAGATATCATTGGATCTTTCTAGAAGTCCCTGTACTGCTTCATCTGCAAACAACTTTTAGATGCTCTATAGGTATAGGTATCTATAGGCTCTATAGCCAATTATATAAGTATATACATCACTTGACCTGATTCCTCCCCCCGCCATAAAACTCACACACATCATTTACCCACACTCCAATCCTGACAGAAAGGACCTTCTTTCCCCATGCATCTGATGCTCAGTAAAGTAGGTTGGGGACAGAGTTACGATTGTGGCAATACTGTACTGTACTGTCAAAATGGAGATGGAATACTGAATGTGAATATAACACTATTATGGATGAGTACATCTAAGTAACTGTGTTGTATTCATGATTGCTACTTAGTCACAATTTTGACACTATTGCCACAATCATAACTCCCCCCTTCTTTACTTGGGCATCAGTTGCATGAAGAGAAGAAGGTATCAGAGCACCAGTGAATGATGTTTCTGTCAAGTTTGGGGGAGGGGTCAGACCAGGAGAGGTTACTTAGTTAAGTACTTAATTAAGTAGTTGATAGAGAATACAGGCCTGTATATTGAGAAATAATGAACAGGTGAGGAAAGTGAAAGTACGGTATCTTACTTAGAATCTTAGCAAGACAGGGCTGAGGTAGCACTTCATGTATACTTTGTGCAAAACCTTCATGGTGCTATGGCTTCAACTTCAAATGGTAATGACTTGTGTGGTGAATGAGCCATCACAGGCCTATCATGACAAGGTTAATTTCTATTTCATCTCATCTGACCTAGTGATAGGAACAAACTAATTAAAACCAATTAAGTTGTCAATTAATTTAGACTTTTCTAACATAAAATGCACAGTAATTTACTGAATCTATATTTTAAACTTATGTTAGACTTTCTTTATTAACTTAGTCCAAGAATTAAATATAAATTAAGTTATAACTAAATTAATCATTCATGTATTAAATGACTATGTTGAAGAGCCAACCAATGTTACATTTCCCAGATGCCTCTTTAATACATGCAACTAATTATAGGAAACTGCTTATTTTTATTCATGATTAGAATAAGATAGTTCAGTTAATTCTGAGGTTAAAATATTTTAAAGCAACAAATAGTAAGAGCAGCCAGCTCATCTTCTTTGCATCCAGGTGGTCCTTCTGTGTTCTTCACTAGATACCTCATAGAGAGGCCTCATCTGTCCCATAAATCTTGGTTTCACAGCTCTTACCCATAAGACTTTTGTTGGGGTCCCTGTAGAAATGAGTAAACTGAAGAGAGGGGAAAGTTAACAAGATGAGATTATAAAGTAGGGTAAAACTGAAAGTAAGAGAAGGGTTTGGGTGGAGCGGATGGGGAGATGTTTCCTTCTCTCCCAAGCACAGGATAGGGACAAATGGGGGTGGTGGAAAGATTTGAGTGAAATCACTGGTGGCATTCTTCACCTTCATTCTATTGGGATTTCCAGTATATGCTTTTAACTTATATTTAAATGGCAATTAAACATAAACATAATACTTAATTTGTCCCACTTCTAGTGTAAATGCAATTGAATTAAAATTTTAAGCTTATTAATGATTAACTGAACATTTTAACCCTTTCCAAGTAAGTTTTCTGCCTCTGCTCCAACTCAGTATCTTTCTTCACTTTAACAGAATTGGATCCAGGATCTGCCTTCTGGTGATAGAAGAGCTCTGCTGACAGAAGGTGGCACCACACAATTTTCAGGGACCTTCCTCCCTACTTCACCACAGCTCTCTTCATCCAGCGGGTTCCCTGGATGCTCTGGGACAAAGGAGCTGTTGTGGGGGCAGGCTGGAGAAGCATACTTCTGCCAGTCTATTTACATCTAGCTAAGTCTTTATTCAACTCAATACTTTTCTGTTAAGTCAGTCCACATAGATACATGATCATCTATTGGATTGCTTCTCCATTGACACCCTTTTGTTGTGGGAGAGAGGCTTGCGTACCCTAATGATGTTTTGAGCTATGCTTGCGGTGGCATAATAGCCACCGGGAGGGTCTCCCATGCCAGACAGGTCAAAACCGAAGGGTCTGACAAAGAGTGTCAAACAGCAGGATGGGCTCTCTAGCCTTACGGCAACCGTCCTAGGAGAAGGAAAACTCTAATCCCAAACTCCGGCAGATGGTGTTCATCCAACCCTGTAAGGTCAGCCATCTAAGAGAAGGAAATTCTAATCAAACCTACAACCCGAGGACCTCACTGCTACCGTCCATGCTTGCAAGACCAGCAGATGAACCTTTGGTTTAAAGGGTGAGGCCAGTTCTGTGCACGCTGCGCTCCACCAGAAAAATCCATTGCACAGGCTCGAAGGACAAATCCAGTTCCAAAAAAGCCCTGTAGCGATAGTCGAGGGATGAAACGGCAGGTATAAAGATGCACTGGAAGTCGCAGACCCAACCCTACATGCGGGTGGTTCAGGACTTTGGTTGCTCGAGGCTGACCCGTGAGATGACAGTCTTGTTTGGCAGCATCCTGAATGACCACGCTGCCTTTTTAAAGGAGAGCACTGCTTGCTCCATATGGAGAGGGGCCTGGAAAAGGTGGCCTAATGAAAGCTCATCCCCATCTACCTGGTTGGCTAGCCACAGCCAACGGGCATCTTCTGATGCGGTCAAACCAAGGCAAAGAAACAAAGGCACACACCAGACTCCAAAGGTGTAAATAAACAGACACTTGCATGCTGGAACATCAGAACCATGCGGGACTCTGCAGATAGTGGATGGCCTGAACGTCAGTCTGCCCTAATAGCCCACGATCTATCACGACTTAATATCAACATCGCTGCTCTTAGTGAAGTTCATCTCCATGAGGAAGGCAGCCTTAAAGAACACGGCGCCGGCTACACACTTTACTGGTCTGGCAAACCCAAAACCGAATAACATCTTTCAGGAGTAGGCTTTCTGATTAAAAACTCCATTGCCCCCAAACTCAAAACCTTGCCAACAGGACACTCTGATCGCATTATTTCCTTATGCCTCCCACATGTTGTTCTCTTTAGTGTATATGCCCCAGCTATGCAAGCCGACCCTGTAGAGAAAGACAAATTCTATACAGACCTATGCCAACTCATACAAAAAGTCCCTGTAGAAGATAAAATTATTATCCTTGGTGACTTCAATGCCAGAGTCGGAAAGAACTCCAAAGCCTGGAAAGGTATCTTAGGCAAGCATGGTGTTGGAAATTGCAATGATAACGGATGCCTCCTGCTAGAGTTCTGTGCAGAACAACAGCCGACTATTACAAACACTATCTTTCAGCAGAAAGATAGCTTGAAGACAAGATAGCTTGGATGCATCCCCAATCCAAACAGTGGCACCTCATTGACTATGTTCTAGTCAGCCAGAGAAACATTTGCAATGTCCGTCATACCCAAGTGATGCCCAGTGCAGAATGCCAAACAGATCATCGCCTCATCAGATGACAAACCTAAGAGGGGTGGCATCTTAAAGAAGAGACTCCAAGTCAACAATCTTCAACAAGCTACCACGAGAGACAACTTCCAGGCAAATCTGCAAACAAAACTTGAAGACCATCTTACAGATCCTTCTCCTATAGTGCTTTGGCAACATATCAAAAACAGTATCCTCCAGTCTGCAGAAGTACTTCTCCCTGAAAGCCAATGTGGCTTCAGAGCCAATAGGAGTACTACAGATATGGTATTTGCCCTTAGACAACTGCAAGAAAAATGTAGAGAGCAGAACAAGGGTCTCTATGTAACATTTGTCGACCTCACCAAAGCCTTCGACACTGTGAGTAGAAAAGGTCTGTGGCAGATCCTGCAAAGACTAGGATGTCCCCCCAAATTCCTTAAAAAGATTATCTTGCTACATGAGGGCCAGCACGGTCAAGTCAGATATGGCGATGCTCTTTCAGAGCCCTTTCTAATAACTAATGGAGTGAAGCAAGGTTGTGTTCTTGCTCCAACTTTATTTACAATCTTCTTCAGCATGATCCTCCAAAGGGCTATGGCAGAGCTCGAAGAAGACGACAGAATCTATATATGTTACCGTACTGATGGTAGCTTGTTTAATGTAAGCCGTCTGTGGGCTCGCACTAAGACTCAACTATCTAGTCCGTGAGCTGCTCTTCGCTGATGACGCTGCCCTTGTTGCCCACACAAAAGCAGCTCTGCAGCGCCTAACATCCTGCTTCGCAACAGCTGCAGAGGTGTTTGGGCTGGAAGTCAACCCGAAGAAAACGGAAGTTCTTTACCAGCCTGCACCACAGGACGAACACCACCACCCACATTGCCGTCAGCAAATCTGTGCTCAAGTCCGTTCAGCAGTTCACCTACCTGGGAAGCATCATCTCCTCAGATGCCAAGATTGACAAAGAGATCGATCAAAGATTAGCAAAGGCATACAGCGCATTTGGAAGACTTCACAAAAGAGTCTGGAGTAATAAACACCTGAGGCGAAGCACAAAAATCAGTGTGTATAGAGCCATTGTACTGTCTATTCTCCTTTATGGATCTGAAGCATGGGTCACCTATCGCCACCACCTACGAATCCTCGAATGCTTTCATCACCGTTGTCTACACACAATCCTAAATATACACTGGACTGACTCTGTGACGAATGTTGCTGTCCTTGAGCAAGCAGGGATCACCAGGATTGAGGCCATGATATTGAGAACACAGCTGCACTGGGCAGGGCATGTTTCTAGGATGGAGGACCATCACCTCCCCAAAATAGTACTCTACGGTGAACTCGCCACGGGTCAGCGTAAGAGGGGTGCTCCAAAAAAACAATACAAGGACTCCCTGAAACAACATCTCAGGCTTGGCCAAATTGATCAACAACAATGGTCCGCCCTGGCCTCACATCGGGAGGCATAGAGATGCATTATCTAGAATGCTGCAGCCTTATTTGAGAACTCACGCCGATCAAGTCTTGAAGAGAAATGACAACGCAGAAAGAATCGCAACACGGAAACATCACCCAAGGAGACCTTCTTCTGTGCTTTCTGCAAACTGACTTGTTTGTCTAGGATTGGCCTTTGTAGTCATCAGCGTGCTTGCAGAAAGCGCGGGATGAGTCCTTCCTGAATCTTTGTTTGTGAAGAAAAGCCAGAGTGTCAGAGAGAGAGTATTGGATTGGCCTTTTCAGTCATCAGCGCGCTTGCAGAAAGCGCGGGATGAGTCCTTCCTGAATCTTTGTTTGCGAAGAAAAGCCAGAGAGAGCGGTGGGTGGGTATTGCATGGCAGTAAAGAAATAAGAAATCAAGCAATGTACATTGTTGCTTTTCTGAACAAGCCCATAGCATTTCTGTTATTCCATGCAGGCCTGCAACTGGGACTACTTTCACATTCATCCAATGAGATGTGTTCAGTCATTTCAGTGCAGTAACCCTGCCCCTCCACTGATATTTTCACAACAACCTTGAGTGTTATTTTAGGCTGAGAGGGTGTAACTGGCTCAAGATCATCCAATGAGCTTTATGGCTGACTAGAATATGGGTCACTGCAGTCCTAGTGTGATTCTAGATGGTTGTTTTCTTGTGCTACCCATTTGCCAGTATGCCAGTTTCAAACATTAGCATCCAGAGCAAGTCACATTGCAGCTTAGGGTTGCCCATTGAAGTGTGGGACAGGGTTCTTGTACCTTTAATGGCTTTGTGGGAAAAGGAATTTCAGCAAGTAAGCAACACAGGCTGAAATTTCCCTTTCCACAAAACCACTAAGGCTACATGATCTCGGAGCATGATGGGGTCTCCTTCCTTGGAGGTCTTTAAACAGAGGCTGGATGGCCATCTGTTCAGGGATGCTTTGATTGTGATTTCCTGCGTGGCAGGGGGTTGGACTGGATGGCCCTCGTGGTCTCTTCCAACTCTGTGATTCTATGATTCTATGATTGAACAGGCAACCTTATTATGGTTCCACCCTTCAAAGCTTGGTCAAAGATAGGAGATACATTTTAATAATCAGGGAAAGCTATAGAGAAGTTTAATTGCAGTCTATAAATAGATTGCTGACAACATCATATCAGAACAAGGATGCAAAGCACGTCAGTGGTGGCATAACAACCTTGATTGAACTTGCCCTGATCCAACACTCTGCACCACTTTTATCAAACTGGCTGCTGACACACTGCAGACATAATGCAGTTTGACACCACTTTAACTGCCATGGCTCAATGCTATGGAATTCTGGGATTTGTAGTTTTGTGAGCTATTTAGCCTTCTCTGTCAGAAAGCTCTGGTGCCACAACAAACTCCAGATCCCAGGATTCCAAAGGATGGAGCCAAGATAGTTAAAGCTGTGTCAAACGGCATTATTTCTGCAGTGTGTCTGCAGCCACTGCTCTTATAACTGGGGTTGTCCAGTGATTAAAGTGTCAGAATTACAAATCATGAAAGCACACTTTCAGTTTCACCTCTGCCACAAACTCATAGAGTTTAGTTACCGTAGCTTTACAGTTAGTTTTAGGCAAACAGTTTCTTGCAGCTCCCCCTAATCTACAAGACTGAAATAATACTGTCAGAATTGTAACAAAATTACACTTGTGAAGTGCTTTGGACACTCTAAAGCGCTGAGTATTATATTATTTTGATTCATACCCTAATATGAAATACACCTTTCATTACCTAAATCAGTGGAATGATACAGTCTAGATAGATAGACAGAAAGACAAACAAATAGACGCATGTGTAAATATGCATTTCCTTCCCACAGAATTATTCCAACTGCTGTTCTTAGAGTGCTTGCATATTGCAAATCTTTTCACACTTTTAATGATGGTTGGAACTTAGCTGCTCCTCTATTCTGCACATTTTATTGGTGCACTTCACAGAAAAGCCACTTAGTTATTGCACTGGGTCTTCATGAATCAATCTGTTCGTGCGCAATTCAAGTTGCAGTAAAACAAGTCTGCTTCATATGTTAACAATTGTGGTTTAGATGTATAAAAGCATGACACATTGTTTGCATTGGTTTCCTAAGTATTTTATTCCTGCTGAGTTCACCTACAATAAAACTTCTTTTCTCTCTGAAATTCATTAAGGACTTGTCTCTCTCCACAGATGATTCTTTGAGCAGGGAAGCGTTTCCGGCTTAAATTCTCAAAATGTCTTCTTTCAAAGGATCAATAAGGCATATGAGTAAAGCCTTTCCCAATTAAAGTCTCCTTTATGTTCTTAGCCCATCATCCTAAGAACAAATCAAAAGATGGCTCCAGTTTTGTTTTTGGCAGATAAACATGCATCATCATATGACTTCTTAAAATCTTTGGGGAAAGGAATGGAGACCCTCCCTCCCCCAGAAATTATCATATGGATTTTTCTTTCCACAGTTGGGCAAAAGGAAGCAGAGAAATTAGGGAAAGAGGAAAAGAAAAAACAATTGTTGGTTTTTATGTGTGTGCATCTGCACATGACTCATAATTCTCATTGTGGTACTCAGAGCTGAAAAATGTTGTGTCTCCCTCATTCAGAGAAGCTTGAAGGAGCCTGTGTCCAAAGGAATGAATTTAATGTGCAGTTGAAAGCTTTCACGGCTGGCGTCCATAGATTTTCCTTGGGTTTCTTCCAGGCTGTGAGGCCATGTTCTAGAATAGTTTCCTTCTGATGTTTCGCCTGCATCTGTGGCTGGCATCCTCAGATAATGGTTGTGTAGGTGTGTGTGTGGAGTTTATATACTGTGAACCCCTGTTGGAGAGTATATGTAAATTTGTGTAATTGAATGGTTAGTTTCTGGGTATAGAAATGCAAGGCTTGTTAGTGTCTGTTTGGCTAATTGTTGGTTGATGGGCCATTATCTGCTGGGAATCCCCCTGTCCCTGGGTGGAGTTCTTTTGTAGGTGTTGAGTTTTGATTCTATCGTATTTCAAAACTGGCAGCCAGGAAAGAAGAAACCTTAAAAGTAAACAAAATCTGGCTGCCAGTTTTGAAATACAAAAGAATCAAAATTTAACACTTACAAACATGTGGAAATTGCATTTACTTCTCACATATACTTTGTTCATAACTTATCATTCTCATTTTTAAAGGAAGAGATGTGGCCATGAGAGAGCAGAAAAGGGCAATCAGAATGATCAAGTGGCTAGAACAACTCCTGGGGAAAGGTTATAGAGTTTGGAGCTGTTTAGATGTGGTGAAGCAATGAAGAAGGGACATCACAGAGGTTCAGCCAATTGCAAAAGATGTTAGAGAAAACAGAAGGAGGGGCTGTTCTCATCTCTAGAACTTAGGTCATCCAATAAACTTAAATAGTGGGAGAGTCTGGAAACCTAAAAGAAAGGAATTCTTAATTAAAAGGAAGAAGGGGGGCAAGGAAGGGAAGAAACTTAAAATGAAAGAAAAGGAATGAAATTATGGTATCTACTTCCACAAGATGTGGCAATGGCCATCCATCAGCTTGGATCTAGCCACCAGCTTGAACAAGACAGGGCTTTTAAGATTATACATTCATTCCTTTTAGTTGCCCTGAGTCTTCTATCATATAGGTTCACTGGATGACTCTGGGTTCTAAAGGTGAAAAAAGCTTCTCTCTTTCCATTTTCTCTGACACCTTATGTAACTGGTTAAACCAAGGTGGCTGTTCTCAAGACATCAGAATAGGACTAGCTCTACCATTACAGTGAGCTAATGTAGGGCAGTGGGCCAATGTGTTGCGCTGGGTTCAGATCCCTAAAATGCTTAAAGAGTGACTTTGGACCAGCCTCTGGATGGAATCTGGTTGGTACCAAGTGTGGGTCTAACCTCCCATTATATCTATGTGTTTGCTTTTCAAGTGGCTGCCCAAGAAGGTATTCAGCATAATTGACCTTGCCCATGTCAGAGCACCACCCAGAGCAATTACTGGATAGGAGAAGGCAGGGATCACCAAGGAAGTATCCAGCTGAAGTACCACAGCTGAGAAGAATCTGCATTTCCACTATTCAGGTTGACCCCATATCCATGGATACGGTATCCACAGTTTCACTTATCCATGTCCGAAAATATATGTTTGCTCTAGGCATTTCTAGGTCCTCCAATGTGATTCTCTGGTCAACTTCCAGCATTCTTCTCACTGAAAATAATAGGGTTCCCTATTACCCACGGTTTCAGGTATCCACGGGAGGTCTTGGAAAATATCCCTCACAGACACAGGGGAAGACCTGTACTGACATATTCTCACTAGAGATCTAGGAGGAGGATGTCTCTTCTCCCTACTGCAGAGCTGTGTGGGCAAATCTGTTGCACTGGGGCAGAAGAGGAAGGAGGGAAGTATGCTAGTGGAGTGCTGTTCTCTGCCAGACTGGTGTAGGATTGTGGCCAATCTCTTTCATCTTACTTCACAGGGTTGTGGTGGGGATAAAATGGAGGGATATAGAAGATTTTTGGGCATCCTGGGAGGGAGGGTGGGAGAAATTCTGTTTTTGTTGTTGTTGTACAACTTGGCATTATTAGTTTCTAATAATACTATGTTCTTTCATTTTGCTTACATTTAATTTTGTTTAATTCAGCCTCAAGCTCTCTCCTACCCTTTCTCCCTCTCTCCTTCTTACAAAGACACATTTGCAGAAAGCACATTTCAGTGCCTCTTTGGGTTCCAATAAAGAACCTCCACCCTGTACCCCAGAAAGTTTTGAGGAAATTTCTTGGCACAATCTGTTTTGCAACAACTTGTGTTTCCACACATGGCCCCATTTCCTTACTGACTATATTTTGCCATTGGCTAAATCCGCCCAGTGTCATAATCAATTAAATCTTCCATTTTTCTTTTTCAAGCCAAGTGCTCATGTTGTCACATGAAAGCCTTCAGACAGGTGTGTGAACGTGTGTTTTGTGTGAATGTTTACCCATAGCATGCTAATTAAGCCCTGTAGGTATGTTTGCACCACTTTCTTTTGAGAAAAATGATAAACGGCACTGAAAACGTGTTTGAGTTCTTTTTCTTAAAAACATGCACAATCACACAAACTCAAATAGCCTCTAGACATTAAGAATGAGAGATCAGTCCTTTTGGCCTAATGCAATTCCCTGCCTTTACTATATAACTATAGCTTCTACCTCATTTACCCTCTGGCCCTAGGAAAAAAAGTATGAAATCAGAGCATTTTCTTGCCTTTACAGAAAACATAAATTATTAAATGGTGAAAAGAAATCCTAATCCAGGCTTTCCTAATCAAAAAATGAACTTTGCTTAATTTGTTTCACTTGTGTGTAATGGATTGAAATGCCTAAGTAATAGCCAAGAAAATGCTTCCTTAATGGAAAATATGTGCTCATAAAAATAAAAACAAAAATCTTCTCAGGCAACATATTCTGTCAGAAATAATTACCCTGTTATGTTTCATTTAGAGAAGATACAAAAGCAAAATGTATTTGTTGTACAATAGATCACATATTTGACTTGAAATGAAATGTTTGAATTTTGAATAGTAAAGTGTCCCCTCCCCCAGCTGTGGCAGGAGCTTCCTGCTGCAGTCCTCCGTGGCTTCCTGGCCACCCTTTCCACAGTTACCTCTCAAGCGGAGCTTCTTTTGCATGCTGTGGGGTGACTCCTATCTCCCTGCCTGCCTTGACATGAGGTTTGTGAGGAGGGGATTCTGCTACAGAATCCAAATTCCCTACCACCACCACCTCCTCCTCCTCCTTTTTCTTTCTTGGGTTTTTTTTCAAGAGAGGGGGGCTCTGGGGCAGGAAAGTGGTTTTGAGGGGAGACCTTGTCTTTTCCTGCCTTCCGAGGCTGACCAAGGGCAGGCAGTGGTGGCAGCTTGGTGGGGCCAAAGTGGATCAATGGGGGAGAAAAGTGAAAGGGGGGAAATGCCCTTGCTATCTTCCCATTGTTGCTGCCATGGCTCTCGCCCACCCCTGCTCTCTCCTCATCCCCTGCCCCTGGCTTGCTCCCCCCTACCCTCCCTCCTCCCACACTCCCTGTCCCATCCACTCCCCCCTCCTGCCCAGGTGAGTGAGTGAAGGAACTTGAAATGGAAACTTGAAAAAGGGGGAACAGTGCTCAACCTGGGGAAGATGGAGCAGATGATGCAGTAGGGGAAATACAGCACAGAATTGATAAAGAGGTAGTTCAGGAATACCTGGCCAGTATAAATGAATTCAAGTCTCCAGGGCCAGATTAACTTCATCCAAGGGTGTTAAAAGAACTGGCAGAAGTAATCTCAGAACCACTGTCAATAATCTTTGAGAATTCCTGGAGAACAGGAGAGGTCCCGGCAGACTGGAGGAGGGCAAATGTTGTCCCCATCTTTTAAAAGGGGAAAAAAGAAGACCCAAATAATTACCACCCAGTCAGCCTGACATCAATACTAGGAAAGATTCTAGAGCAGATCATTAAACAGTCTGTATGCACTTAGAAAGGAATGCTGTGATCAACAAAAGTCAACATGGATTTCTCAAAAACAAGTCGTGCCAAACTAATCTCATCTCTTTTTTGACAGAATTACAAACTTGATAGATGAAGGGAACACAGTGGATGTAGTGTATCTTGATTTCAGTAAGGCTTTTGACAAGGTCCCCAATGATATTCTTGCAAAAAAGTTCGTAACTTGTGGGCTAGACAATGCAACTGTTAGGTGGATTTGTAATTGGTTGACTGACCGAACCCAAGGGGTAGTCACCAATGGTTCCTCTTCATCCTGGAGAGAAGTGACTAGTGGGGTGCCACAGGGTTCTGTCCTGGGCCCAGTGCTTTTCAACATCTTTATCAATGACTTGGATGAGGGAATAGAGGGTAGGCATATCAAGTTTGCAGATGACACCAAATTAGGAGGGGTAGCTAATACCCCAGAGGACAGGATCAGAATCCAAAATGACCTCAACAGATTAGAAAGCTGGGCCAGTACTAACAAAATGAATTTCAACAGGGAGAAATGTAGGATACTACACTTGGGAACTAAAAATGAAATGCACAGATATAGGATGGGTGATGCATTACTTGAGGGCATTACCTGCGAAAAGGATCTAGGAGTCTTAGTGGACCACAAGTTGAACATGAGTCAGCAGTGTGATGCAGCAGCTAAAAAAGCCAATGCGATTCTAGGCTGCATTAATAGAAGTATAGTGTCTAGATCAAGGGAAGTAATAGTGCCACTGTATTCTGCTTTGGTCAGTCCTCACCTGGAATACTGTGTCCAGTTCTGGGCACCGTGATTCAGGGAGAATATTGAGAAGCTGCAACATGTCCAGAAGAGGGCGACCAGGATGGTGGGAGGTCTGGAAGCCATGCCCTATGAGGAGAGGCTTAGGGAGCTGGGGATGTTTAGTCTGGAGAAGAGAAGGTTGAGAGGTGACATGATAGCCATGTTTAAATATTTGAAGGGATGTCATACTGAGGATGGGGCAAGCTTGTTTTCTGCTGCTCCAGAGACTAGGACACGGAACAATGGGTTCAAAGTACAGGAGAAGAGATTCCACCTAAACATTAGGAAGAACTTCCTGACAATAAGAGCTGTTCAGAAGTGCGACACACTGCCTCGTAGTGTGATGGAGTCTCTTTCGTTGGAGGTTTTTAAACAAAGACTGGATGGCCATCTTTCGGGAATGATTTGAGTGTGTATTCTTGCATGGCAGGGGGTTGGACTGGATGGCCCTTGAGGTCTCTTGCAACTCTATGATTCTATGATTCATGATTGTATGAAATGTTGTGGCCTAAACCAGTGGTTCTTAACCTGTGGTCTGTAGACCCCCCAAGGGACCACCATGTCCTCACAAGGGGTCCGTGAAGGATTGAAGACTGCCCCATCCCATGTGCCAGAAGCCAAGGCAAAGGCTGGCTGGGCTTGTGCATTGCTGTTCAATCTGCTCCAGTCACAAACTTTCAGGAAGAAGCAAGAGAAAAGACTTCCTTCCCCCTCCAATGCCTCTGAGGGAAGGTTCAATAAATGTTGTGTTGTTGTTGTTGTTGTTGTTGTTGTTAGTGTTTTAAATACTGAGTTAAGTCTTGGGGGTCTGAGGCAACAAAAAAATATTTAAAGGGGATCCCTGCTAAAGAAAAGGTTAAGAGCCATTGGCCTAAACACACACACACACACACACACACACACACACTATAGTATACACACTGGACAGAGAGGTCCTTGTGGGGTTACAGAGGGAAGGAAAAAGGGACCAGCGAACCATCCAGTGGGGGTGCAGGTGGGTGGTGAGACTGACAGAAAACCAGGATACAGTGAACATGTGGGCATGCCAGAAATGCCCTTTTGTACCATGGTGGCTTCAAGGAGGGAGAACTGTGTGGCTGTCAATAGCAAATTGAGTTCAGATTGAAACTGGTGCATGTGACTTAACAGGGGTCAAACAGGGGCAGGATACTGTGCACTAGAGCTAGGATATAGCCTGGACTATCTTCAGTAAGCTGTGAAAAATAGGCACTATTGTAAATTAGTTAACTAAAAACGTTGCTAGTTACATTGAAATGTACATTAAGAAGTTATATAAGTTATAAGAACTGTTCGTAGGTGGAATATATTGCCTTGTAGTGTGGTGGAGTCTCCTTTTTTGGAGGTTTTTAAGCAAAGGCTGGATGGCCATCTGTTGGACATGCTGTGATTGTGTGTTCCTGCATAGCAGAGGGTCAGACTGGATAGCCCTTGTGGTCTCTTCCAACTCTATGATTCTATGATATACAGTTGGCCCTCCATATCCAAGGGTTCTGCATCCATGGATTCAATCAACCATGGCTCAAAAATATTTGGGAGGATGGGAATCCAAAAAGTAAACCTTGTTGTTTGCCATTTTATATAAGGGACACTATTTTACTACACTATTGCATATTGATTGTCTAAGCCAGTGGTGTCCAACCTGTGACCCTCCAGGTGTTTTGGACTACAGCTCCCAGAATTCCTGACCATTGGACCAGCTGGCTCAGGCTTCTGGGAGTTGGAGTCCAAAAACACCTGGAGGGCCACAGGTTGAACAGCACTGATCTAAGCCCTAGCTAACTAGAGGAAATTTTTGCATAAAGGAGGATCTCAGCAGAGCTGGCACATCATCTTGTGAGAGGAAGATTTATTAATTTATTACTATTTTCTCGCGGAACCCCTGGTGATCTCTGGGGGAAGCCCAGGCTTCCCCGGAACCCTGGTTGAGAAACGCTGTTCTAGACAGACAGTATGTATAGAGTAGAGGCATGCAGGAAACCCTTACTATCCAAAGCCCCATTACCCTAATAGCAAATGGAAAGCAGTGGTTATAGAGAGAGTTCTTCATTGAACAGTATTTTCTAACAATAGCCAAATGAACTCATTACACTGAAACAAAGAATAGACAGGGTGAAATAACATCAATGGAAATTGACTGGATATTATTCTCAAAGGGAAATTGTTTGGGTATCATTTCATTGGACCTAATGGTGGATTTTCTCCCAGTGTAAACAAGAATTTCATGTGAGAGATTTTCTCTAGGACCACAGCAGAGGAAGAAATTGTTAAACTGTCCTTCACATGCTGCTAGAGGCTACTATATCAATCTTTAAAACTTGACACCGCAAGTGCAAGTATACAGAGCTGCCTCAAGACATTTGGCTGCCTGAGGAGATTATCAGACAGGAATAAAAAAAGCTTCCATGTCCCACAATCTCCACTCCCACCCCTGTTCCGTCCCTGTCACACCACAATCACCCTCTCTGCATTTACCACCTCTCCCATTGTTCTGGCAGCCCAGGAGTGAATGGAGCTCTAACAGAGCTCCCGTCACTTCCTGGAGTGAAATCCTGCAGATTCTTGTGAGAAGACGCGAGCGTGGGAAATTCAAAAATAAAAACAAAAATTCCCCCCCCAAAAAGTTACAAAAAACATATACAAGCACTTTAAAACTTCCAAGCAAACCAGGGAAGTTTTTAAAAAGTGTGTCACTTACCTGGATGTCCCTATCTCACCCAGAAGTGTTCTGGCAGGGACCTCCCATTGATGCTGCGACTTCACCAGCATAATTGGGAACGTTGTTGCATGCAGAAACATCTGTGACAGAAATGGAATGGGGGATCTATTGACAGCTTCTCCCATCAATAAAAAGGAGCACAGGAGGAACAGCAGCAGAACGTATACATAACGAGGGGGAACGGCATTGTCTGTAAAGGGAGCCCTTTTGCAATCTCCTGGTGTTCGTGTAATGCCACTTTTAAAATGTCTGATAATCTCCTGATGCAGAATAGCGAAAGTCATTTCTTTCTCTAAAACAAGGTACATAGTATTTATTTCATCTGATGGATATCCTGCCTTTCTCTCAGAACTAGGAATCAAGGCAGCTCACAACAAGATTACCAACAGGTAGAGATAAAAACTGATTTAAAACAGTATAGATTGAATGAAAAGCTACAAGGTTAGAATACAGTTAAACACATAATATAAACATTCTACTGGATTAAAAAGCTGTTTTAAGAATACATCAGTAAGAAGTACAGCAACAATCCCTAAAAATTCTCAGGAGCCAGTCAGTTGCCAAAAGCGCATCCGAAGAGTACAAAAAATCTTTGCCTATCTGTAAAAGGAGAACAGGAAGGCAGCTTGGCCTTCCTTGGAAGAAAGCTCTACACAGTCTAGGAGCAGCCACCAGTCATTATGAATGTGCAAAATTCTACTGGCCTTATGATGTAAGATGAGGAATGTATGATGCCTTATATGCAATGTAATGTAATGAGATGAAAGCAAGCATTAATATGTCTGTATTTCTTCCTCAGGGGAATGTATATGATTGTATATCATAGAATCATAGAATTGCAGAGTTGGAAGAGACCACGAGGGCCATCCAGTCCAACCCCCCTGCCACGCAGGAAATCTTGATTAAAGCATCCCCGACAGATGGCCATCCAGCCTCTGTTTAAAGACCTCCAAGGAAAGAGACCCCACCACGCTCCGAGGGAGTGTGTTCCACTGCCGAACGGCTCTGACTGTCAAAAAGTTCCTCCTCATGTTGAGGTGGAATCTCTGTTCCTGGAGCTTGCACCCATTGCTCCGTGTTCCAGTCTCTGGAGCAGCAGAAAACAAGCCTGCTCCATCCTCAGTGTGACATCCCTTCAAATACTTAAACAGGGCTATCATATCGCCTCTTAACCGTCTTTTTTCCAGGCTAAACATACCCAGCTCCCTAAGTCTCTCCTCATAAGGCATCGTTTCCAGACCTTTCACCATTTTAGTTGCCCTTCTCTGGACACGCTCCAATTTGTCAATATCCTTTCTGAATTGTGGTGCCCAGAACTGGACACAGTATTCTAAGTGAGGTCTGACCAAGGCAGAATAGAGTGGCACTATTACTTCCCTTGATCTAGACACTATACTTCTTTTGATACAGCCCAAAATCGCATTGGCCTTTTTAGCTGCCGCATCACACTGTTGGCTCATGTTCAACTTGTGGTCTACTAGGACTCCTAGATCCCTTTCGCACGTAGTCTCATTCAGCCAGGTCTCTCCCATCCTATATTTATGCATTTCATTTTTCCGCCCTAAGTGCAGTACTTTACATTTCTCCGTATTGAATTTCATTTTGTTCGCTTTGGCCCAGCTCTCCAGTCTATCCAGGTCATTCTGAATTTTGATCCTGTCCTCTAGGGTATTAGCTACTCCTCCCAATTTGGTGTCATCTGCAAATTTGATAAGTATGCCCCTAATTCCCTCATCCAAGTCATTGATAAAGATGTTGAATAGCACTGGGCCCAGGACAGAACCCTGTGGCACCCCACTGGTCACATCTTTCCAAGACGAAGAGGAGCCACTGCTGAGCACCCTTTGGGTTCGGCCGGTCAACCAATTACAAATCCATTGAACAGTCAACTTGTCTAGCCCACATTTTACAAGCTTGTTTGCAAGAATGTCATGGGGAACCTTGTCAAAGGCCTTACTGAAATCAAGGTATGCGATGTCCACAGCATTCCCTTCATCTACCAAGCTGGTAACTTTATCAAAAAAAGAGATCAGATTAGTCTGGCATGACTTGTTTCTCTGAAACCCATGTTGACTTTTTGTGATTATGGCATTGCCTTCTAAATGTTCACAGACTCTTTGTTTAATGATCTGCTCTAGAATCTTCCCTGGTATTGATGTCAGACTAACTGGACGATAATTGTTGGGATCCTCTTTTTTCCCCTTTTTGAAGATGGGAACAACGTTTGCCCTCCTCCAGTCTGCTGGGACTTCTCCTGTTCTCCAGGAGTTCTCAAATATTATTGCCAATGGCTCTGAGATAATATTTGCCAGCTCTTTTAATACTCTTGGATGTAGTTCATCTGGTCCTGGAGATTTAAATTCATTTAGATTAAGAAGGTATTCCTGTACTACCTCTTTACTTATTTTGAGCTGGATTTCCCCTATTGTGTCCTCTGTTCCATTCTCCTCAGGTTGGTCCTCCTTTTCCTTTTCTGAAAACACTGAGGCAAAGAAGGTGTTGAGTAATTCTGCCTTTTCTCTGTCCCCTGTTAGCATTTTGCCGTCTTCTCCTCGTAGTGGCCCTATCTATGAATACACACACACACACACACATACATATATATTCAGGAAGGACTCATCCCATGCTTTCTGCAAGCACACTGATGACTAAAAAGGCCAATCTGAGATAAACAAGTCCTGTTGCAGAAAGCACAGCAGAAGGTCTCCTTGGGTGATGTTTCTGGGTTTTGTGATTCTTTCTGCGTTGTCGTTTCTCTTCAAGACTTGTTTGGCATGAGTTCTCAAATAAGGCTGCAGCATTGTGGATAGTGCATCTCCATGCCTCCTGATGTGAGGCCAGAGCGTAGATAGATAGATAGATAATAAATAGCCTAAAGATCACCAAAGTTCCTGCTTATTTCCCATATAAATATCCTGAGATTCCAGTACAATCAACCCTCTGTATCCCTGGGTTCATCCACTGATTCAACCAACCACAGCTTGGAAATATTTGGGAGGGAGGAATTCCATAAAGCAAACTTTGCTGTTTGCCATTTTATATAAGGGGTGTCATTTTATTACACCATTGTATATCATGGGACTTTTTTTACCCTAAATATACTCGTGGTCCGTTGGGACCCTCAAAATATCAAGATTAATTTGGAGAATTAATCCTCTTAAATATAATGGAAGGAACAATAGTGGCAAAGCAGCAGAAAGTATTAATAAATGTAATTACGGCAGCGAGGATGCTATATGCAAAATGTTGGAAAGGAAAAGAGGTTCCATCAATAGACAAATGGAAAATGAAAGTATTAGAAATGATTGAAAATTATGAATTGTCAAACCTACTAAAATACAATTCTTTGGAAAAACATTCAAGGATTGGGGAAAGGTTTTAGAATATATAAAGAAAGATCATGCAGAAAATATGGTGATAAATTTGAAGGAGTAATGGAAAGATTGCAGTATTATAAGTTAAAAAGGAATTCTGATACATACATTGAGAACTAAGAGGTTAGGAAGTGGTAGAAATAGATAAAGAAGGACAGGAGGAAATGGAGAGGTATGTTAATAAATGTAAATAGAAAATATATTTGGGCACTGAACAAGGAAAGTAGAGTTTTGGTTTAAGCTTAGAAATAAGTAAAAATTCTCTGTATATGGAAGTATGATTAGAAACAAGTTTAAGGAAAATTGTAAAGTTGTAAAGGAAAACATAGCAATGTTTAAAATGTAAAGTGTTGTTTTTAAGTACTGAAATTTTAAAAATAAAAATTGATTTTTTGGGGGGAGGGAATTAATATACTTTACTTGGCAATACGAAAGGTGGGCAATGAGCAGGATCTTGAGACCTATGTATACCGGTACTTGGGAGGAGACATTAAGCTGGATACTTTAATTAATTGATCATTATTGAGGAAATAATAACAACAACATTTGCACTCACACTCAGGCTTCAAGCATTCATGCAAGGCTAGTGGAAAAAGTAGAAAGGATTTGGATAGAGGAACAGAGTAAGGGGGTTGTTTTTGGGATCAGAGGGGTTGAGGTTGGAGAGAAAAACAGCAGAGTGGGGATCCAGAAGCAGGAACAGCTACACAGTCTGATGTGGAGTCAAGAAGAGGATGAACTGTGCACACTTGTGTGGAGTTTTGAAGGGGTCAGGGCCAGTTTAAGGAATTTTGGGGGGCCCTGCAATGCTTTATTTTGTGGGCCCCATATGTTTATCTCAGGTAAATGTAACCTAACCTATTCACAGCACAGGATGTTCAGATTACACTAGGACCACTGTATCCACTGATTCATTATCCATGGGACACAAAACAGCACACCTACCATAGAGTCTTCCTAGAAACTGTGTCCTCTCTAGCCATTTTCTAGGTCCTCCAAGGCAACTCTATGGTATTTTAAGCCAGAAGTCCTATTATTTTCAATGGCGTTCGCTATTATCCACAGTTTTCGGTATCCACGCCCCCCCTGAACCAATCCCCAGCAGATGGGTGGGGCACAGTATTACATAATTTACCACCAATAATTTTGTTTAAAAACTATACTATAGGCACTAACATAATACTTTTTTTTTATTAGCAATTAACATAATGGTGTAGATGTCCTCAAAGAAAAGAAAGAGTGGACTACAAGCTGAACATGAGTTAGCAGTGTAATGCAGCAGCAAAAAAAAGCCAATGTGATTCTAGGCTGCATTAATAGAAGTATAGTGTCTATATCAAGGGAAGTAATAGTACCACTCCATTCTTCTTTGGTCAGACCTCACCTGGAATACCGTTTCCAGTTCTGGGCAGGATCGTGGGAGGTCTGGAAGCTATTATGCCCTAAGAGGAGTGGCTTATGGAGCTGGGTATGTTTAGCCTGGAAAAGAGAAGGTTGAGAGGGGACATGGCAGCCATGTTTAAACATTTGAAGGGATGTCATCCTGAGGATGGGGCAAGCTTGTTTTCTGCTGCTCCAGAGACTAGGATACAGAGCAATTGGTTCAAACTACAGGAGAAGAGATTCCACCTAAACATTAGGAAGAACTTCCTGACAGTAAGAGCTGTTCGGAAGTGGAATACACTGCCTTGGAGCATGGTGGAGTCTCTTTCTTTGGAAGTTTTTTAAGCATAGGCTGGATGGCCATCTGTCATGAGGGTCTGATTGTGTGTTCCTGCAGGGCAGAAGCAGATTAGATAGGATGACCCTTGGGGATCTCTTCCAGCCCTATGATTCTAGGCTGCATTCAGAGCCCGGGAAAGTTACTTTTGGTTTACACCTCCCAGAATTCCCCTGCCAGCAACCTTCTCAAGTCCTGGTTGCATTGTTCCTTTTTCAGCATTCTCTAGCCCAGTGGTTCTTAACCTGGAGTCCACAATGTCCTCATGGGGGTCCACAAAGGCTCAAAGGTTGCTTGGTCCACCTCCTCCCTGTAGTGGAGCAACCACGTGACATGAACCAAGGCAAAGGCTAGCTGGCTTGGCCTGTACATTGCCATTCAACCCATTCCAGCCACAAACTTGCAGGAAGAAGCAAGAATGTCTCTGAGGGAAAGTTGGATGGTGTAATTGTATTATTAATGTTGTTATTAGCTATTATTATTAGCTATTATTATTAGAGTTTTAAATCTTGAGTTAAGTCTTGGGGCAACAAAAGATATTTAAGGGGGGTCCCTGGTAAAGAAAAGGTTAAGAACCACTGCTGTAGCCCAATGGCTCTCACATAACACTAATGGGATACTGGTGTTTTAGTGACAACAATAAAACTATTGTTCCCAGTAATATTACTCCACATTTTTGTTTATATTATTTATATTCTTCTGTTAAAAGAGCCAGAGTGTTGTAGAAATTTCAGCATTGCACTATGACTGTGGAGACCAGGGTTTGAATCCTTACTCAGCCATGAAAACCCACTAGTTAACCTTGGGCAAGTCACACTCTCTCAGACTCAAAGGAAGACAAAGGCACACCTCCCTTGAACAAATCTTGCCTAGAAAACCCAATGATAGGTTTGTCTTAGAAATGACTTGAAGGCACATACATTCCTTTTGCAGGTTGAACTCAGCTGGCAGCAAGGGGAGTAAGCTGAAGACCAAGGGGGAAAGGGAGGGAGGCGAGAGAAACAGGACAATTTAAGAGCAGCTGGAAAGGAGGGGATATATGTAGAGTTTGGCTGCCCAATGGGGACCCTTGGAGGGCAGAAGAGGGGGGCACCCTTCTTCCCAGTAGAGGAAGGAGAAGGAGAGAAGAGAGATCAGACAAGAGAGAGATGGGAAAGGGAAGGGAAGGGAAGAAAGAAGCCCTTTCTGAAGGGGGACGGGACCACCCTTTCCCTGAGAGAGCAGGGGAGAAAGAGAGGGAAAGAGATGACCCTCACACTTCCCTCCCCCCTCTCTCTCACACACTCTCTCTCTCACACACACACACTCAACCCTCTCTGACATAAATAGGAACATACACCTGGCTTGCTTTTTGATGATCCCCTGGGAGGAGGGGGCGAGGGAGCAGCAAACTCCCTCAAGCTTCAGCCAGATGGAAGGCAGCTTGTCCAGTTTGGTGGGGCAGAGGAAGGAAGGAGGAAGGAGACACTGTTTTTTTAAAAAAGCCCCTATAGTCACTTCTATGTGCCTCAAGCTGGCAGGAGGTTTTTGGCTTGCTCTCTTGCTCGCTCTTTCTCTTTCTCTTTCTCTCTCCTGTTTTTGAAAGAGGGTTAGGAGCCTCCCCCCCTGAAGCTTGCCCTGCTGATGGGGGCAGAGGGAGCAAGGGAGGAAGGACAAAGGAGACAGGAGACACTGCCTTTAAAAAAAAAAGCCAGCAGGGGGGTTTTGACTTGCTCTCTTGCACACACACTCTTTCTCTCTCTCCTGTTTTTGCAGGAGGAGGGTTAGGACTGGGCTCCCTTGGCTGTGGGGCCCACCACAGCTGCGGGTTCTGTGGGGCCCTTAAACCGGCCCTGGAAGGGGTTTTTATATCCAGTATTTCCCTTCAGGGGATGGGATTTAGAGTAAAAGACAATGCTTTTTGGAGGTTCTCAAGATAAGACAATAGAGACTCTGGATATGTTAATGACCCTTAATGTTTTAATAGTTTGAAAATGAATGGAGGAAGCAATGCTCTTTGTTTCTGGGGAGGTAGAGGTAAGACTGCTCTTTACAAACCTTGAGTGCCTCAGCTAGGTTTGATGGGATTAGCCAGATGTTCAGGCAAGAAGTTGCCCTGCAGGTTACATTTCTTTGGAATTTGTAATGGTCCATCCCTAGTGCATACATGACTTAGTCTTAGCTCTAGTCCTTGGGATTCCTGGTTTTTGGGAGTTCCTGGTTTACTTGCCACACTCTGGGAAACCACCATTGGCCAAATTATTAAATATTGCCAAATTATTAAATATTGCCAAAGGATAAGGGGAAAGGGGGTGTCAAGGCAGGTAACAACTTGAGCATTCGTGGATTTTGGTATCTGAGGGGTGGGGACGGTTGTGGAACCAAACCTCAGCAGATACCAAGGGCTCACTGTACTTAGGAATGCTTAAGTGTTGATGTTAACTTGGCCTGTCTGATATAACCACCATCCTGAATTGAGTGCTCAGGTAGCCAGAAGGTGACAATGGAATTCCAGACAGAATCTAGATAACAAGTGACAAAACCCCTGAATCCCTCAGTCTAAGGAGAAGGGGTGTGGAACCATGCCTGTTTCATTCTGATAAAAGATCCTTCTGCCACCACCTGAAGCCCTGTTTAAACATGAAGGCCTTTGCCCATCAGTGAAAAAAGAGCAGAAGGAGGAACAGTCTAAGACTGTTGGACTGGATGGCCCTTGTGGTCTCTTCCAACTTTCCAATTCTATGATTCTATGAAAACAAATTCCACAATCTGGGAGCAGCCACCAAGAAGGCTCTCTCCTGCATTTTCTCTAGAGAAGCCTTTGGAGACAGTGGGAATGAGAGAACGCCCTCCCCCAAAGATCATAAAATTTGGCCAGACTTCTGTGGGTTACACTCTACTTCACAGGTTTATTCAAAGGCAAAGTTGGCAACTGAATAAGTCTGGCTTGTAACAACTGTGTGCTGTATTAAAAAAAAAATCTTAACTGTGCTTTGAATGTTTTGTTTTTTTTTTTATTTACTTTTTTGTAGTTCAGAAAACAGCCTTCTTATTGGTGTGTGTGTGTGTGTGTGTGTGTGTGACTTCACGTCACCTATCAACTTATGGTGATCCCATTAATTTGCATCATGTCTTTCAATCTTTCATTGTACATGCAATATCAGTGGACTTACAAAGCTAGTAATATTTGTTCCCTCCCTCTCAGCAAATCATTGAGGATACTAGATGGCTGTTTCAGACTTTTACCTCTAGAGGGAGATATAGGACTTTGATTGGCCTTGTGACTGTTTCAAAAAGGAGAATTTGGAAACAAAGGGATAAAAAAAGATTTAGGCCAGTCCAAGCAAAGCTGAACGCTATTATGTCTCATCCCTTTCAGAGGAAGAGGTAGTCATGTGTTTCAATATTTGCCACTGAAATAAATTGCATTTGGAAATGCTTGACTTTAGCTGGATCTCTTAATAGAAAGAATGGACAATGTTAAGGAATATTTAAACATCCAAAAAGAGTGAGTTTTAACAAATCTACTTTTATAGGATTATTACCCAGAATGTTAAGAACTAGACAGCTTTAAAATCAAGTGTTAATGTTTGGTGGACTCCCCCCACCCCATTTTTTGGTAGAAATTGAATTAGGAAAATCTGTACCAATAGTCCTGTTTAGGAAATATTGCCTATGAAGAGTACACTTTGAATACGCTTGTGTGTTTGTGAATATCCAGATGGTTTAACCCAGAGCTTGGAAATCTTGCTTTACAGACCATGGCTCCCAGAATACTTCAATCAGCCTGTGGCCTACTGGTTGTTTCACTACAAAAACTAACTTTTGGGATCTTTGCTTGATCCTAAGAGTCCCAGTGCCAACAGTACATAATCATTTAAGTGCAATGGAGGCATGGAGATGAACTATTCACAAGACTTGAACTATCCGAACAAGTCGTGAAGAGAAATGACAATGCAGAAAGAATCACAACCCGGAAACATCACCCAAGGAGACCTTCTGCTGTGCTTTCTGCAACCGGACTTGTTTATCTCAGATTGGCCTTTTTAGTCATCAGCACGCTTGCAGAAAGCGCAGGATGAGTCCTTCCTGAATCTTTGTTTGCGAAGAAAAGCCAGAGAGAGAGAGAACATTTGTATTTCATTATTATTGCACCATTTCATGATTTTTTTCAGACTTTCATGTTTTAGTAAAAATGCCAGTGTTCAACATACATTTTATGGCCAAAATCCTCTTGGTAAGTCCTAACCAGAGTAGACCAACTGATTCAGTTGTGGAAGGTGACATAGGTAAATGCTAGTGATTCAGTAGTTGTGTCAGAATTAAGAATGGGACTTAAGCCTATAACTTTTATGTGTCCTACTAGAAGATCATCCTCTTATCCAGGGACTGAATCTGGATAAGTCTTATCCAGCTTAGTCTTTGGCTAAGTCTAATTGTTAGACCAACTAGAGTAAACCCATTGAATTAGAGGAATTTACATAAACGTTGAGTTACTATTCAGAAATTGGTTCACTGAGTCTACCCTAGTTGGGACTATCAAATGGATTTAGCCCTCTATGTCCATAGCAAGTGCTTTTATGGATCCTTCATTTACTGGTTGATTTGTATACCACATACAGCTTCTGTGGAGTAAATGAATGGCTAAGGAGAAACAGAATAAGAACTTAATGATGACAGATCATGGGATAGGATGAAGTAAAATAATCTCTTTTGAAGTTCTGTGCATACAGAGTCTGAAATGTATATAATCTAGATTAAGGGAGATTTGTTTGAATTGTGGTGATCCCACTACCCAGTAACCATGTTTGGATAATTTTTGGTCTCGTTTATAGGGAAAAATCTGTGCAGATTTAATTCAGGATGAAATTTTAATTTAACATATGTTGCAGGAATATGGTAAAATTAAGTGTAAAATTCTATTTTTCCTGCTTCAATGCCACTTTTGCAATCATCAAGCCAAGATACCTAACATGACTTGAATTCTGGTGCTATTTTGGTTTTCCTTGGAATATATTGAGAAAATTCCCTTTGACTTATTTCAGCTGGTCTGTGTGCATACATGACCATCTTTTGAGACCTTGAAGTTATGATGCAGATGCAGATAACTAAAGAGAGAATTTCCCCATCATGCTAAAGTGCTTTTCAGCAAAGTTAATTCACCCTTTCCATCAAGCTCTACATAATCCTCCTCTCTCTCTGGCTTTTCTTTGCAAACGAAGATTCAGGAAGGACTCATCCTGCGTTTTCTGCAAGCGCGCTGATGACTAAAAAGGCCAAACCGAGATAAACAAGTCCGGTTGCAAAAAGCACAGCAGAAGGTCTCCTTGGGTGATGTTTTTGGGTTGTGATTCTTTCTGCGTTGTCGTTTCTCTTCAAGATTTGTTCGTCGTGAGTTCTCAAATAAGGCTGCAGCATTGTGGATAGTGCGTCTACATGCCTCCCGATGCAAGGCCAGGGCGGACCACTGTTGGTGATCAATTTGGCCAAGCCTGAGATGTTGTTTCAGGGAGTCTTTGTATCGCTTTTTTGGAGCGCCCCTCTTACGCTGACCTGTGGCGAGTTCACCGTAGAGTAGTATTTTTGGGAGGTGATGGTCCTCCATCCTAGAAATGTGCCCTGCCCAGCGCAGCTGTGTTCTCAATATCATGGCCTCAATGCTGGTGATCCCTGCTTGCTCAAGGACAGCAACATTCGTCACATAGTCAGTCCAGTGTATATTTAGGATTGTGCGTAGACAGCGCTGATGAAAGCGCTCGAGGAGTCGTAGGTGGTGGCGATAGGTGACCCATGTTTCAGATCCATAAAGGAGGATAGACAGTACGATGGCTCTATACACACTGATTTTTGTGCTTTGCCTCAGGTGTTTATTGCTCCAGACTCTTTTGTGAAGTCTTCCAAATGCACTATATGCCTTTGCTAATCTATGATCGATCTCTTTGTCAATCTTGGCATCTGAGGAGATGATGCTTCCCAGGTAGGTGAACTGCTGAACAGATTTGAGCACAGATTTGCTGACGGCAATGTGGGGATGGTGGTGTTCGTCCTGTGGTGCAGGCTGGTAAAGAACTTCTGTTTTCTTCAGGTTGACTTCTAGCCCAAACAGCTCTGCAACTGTTGCAAAGCAGTATGTTAGGCGCTGCAGAGCTGCTTCTGTGTGGGCCACAAGGGCAGCATCATTGGCGAAGAGCAGCTCACGGACTAAAGCAGGGTCAAACTACATAGCACAGATGACTCTCCCAAACCAATAGACCTATACATCTTAGGTTATAGGTGGGGAGCATGTGGCCCTCCAGACTTTGTCAAATTGTAACTCCCTTTATCCCTAGCCAGCCAATGGTGAAGGATGATGGGACCTGAAATTTGACAAATGAAAGAAGAGGTGGCTGGTGGCTAGCATCTCAGTGGGGCAGCGGATCTAGCCCAAGTTTTAGACTGATTTTAAATAACCTGTCCAAGATGTTGTACCTTATATCCTAAATAAATCCAGCTCCTCAGACATTATTATTATTATCCCGCCCCTCTGTTAAAAACAATTGGGGCGGCTTACAGCAATTAAAATGCAACAATGCTAACTAAAATCTCTAAGCACCACCCACCTCCACCCTCCCCCATAAAAAGTTATTAAACTAATATAAAATTAAAAACCACCTAACTAAAATCACTAAAAACTAAAAAACAAACAAATAAACATTCAACTCCATTAATGTTTGGAGTAAAACTTGGAGTGAATTCACTGCTCCACTGACATGGGAAGTCAGCAGCCACCAGCTGCTACTGTTTAGAAGTTCCCTGGCCTTGTTCCATGGCTTTGTCCTAGTGACTATCCCATACAAAATAGGCTATCACAACTGCCAAAGGTGGTGGGTTGGAACAATTTATCCTGGACAGTCACAAAACAAAGGCTCCTTTCCTTAGTTCCTTATGTACCATGGTCCTCTGCCCCAACCCTTCTATCTTGCTCATCTGACCCTTCTACAGGCCATGAGTCCATGTAGGGAGCAGCAGCAGGGCTACAAACAGGTCCCATAAACCTTTTGGTTGGCCCTGGAGCACCATTTCTAACACTGCTAATCACCTTTTGGGAGCAGGGAGAAAGGATTGGTTGTATTCACCTTTATTAGTCCCACCTGCTCAGAGCTGCCAGCAGTGTTAGCTGTCTGCATAAGCCCAAAAACTTCTGGCTGGACTGCACACAATAAAACTCTGGGTCCCAGAACCTGTTGGGTTTTTTTAAAAATATTTGAGACTAGTGGTCTCAATAAGCATGGTAAAATAGCGCTTCAGCAGAAATTTTCTATCAGCAATACAGCTAAGCCAGCTCCCAAGAAACCACTCCTCCCACAGGTCTAGCTAAAAAGTCTCAGACTTTGTTAGAAGTTGAAAAGAGTTTACTTACAGTAGTATCTTGTGCATTGTCAGATTACACAGGCTGAATATCTTGGGAATATATGCAAGCAGGAAATAAGAAGACCTTGCATGCTGTTAGTTCCTAGGGCTCTAAAAAGTATGAGCTCCATCTTCAAAGGTAAAGAGAAAAGCTAGAGGAGAGAAGATATTTCCATGGCTTCTCTCACCAAGACAAAAGTAGAAGGAAGGTGACTAACTCCAGGAAGAACAAAGAAAAAATGCTACAAATGGAAGACAGAAGGGGTCATACTCTAGTAAATAGGAAATTAGTCTATAAAGCATTCCTCATGCAATTTAACTCTTTAAGTACCATGTACCCCAATGCATGCAAGAGTTGCAATATTCCAATAGTTTACAGGAGTGGTATAAGTATTAATGAGCACTGGAAGAAAGGCAGAGCTTGGGCAAGTTCCTTTTTTGAGACTACAAATAGCTGGGGGATCATGGAAGTTGTACCACCCCAACAACTTTACCCACCTCTGGTACAGAATATGTTTTCCTTTCTAGAACCTTTTTGATTGCTTAGACCACAGGTGGACAACCTTGATACTTACAGAATCTACACTGATTTTAGTATAATGATGTGGTCCAACAAGTGGAGTCAAGGGCATGCTGTGGCTCAGACAGGTAGACAGAATGAAGGAAGTTGTTGGCTATGAGGACATGAATCTAGGAATTAGCTATCAGCAGCCCTAGTTAGTACTTGGATGAGAGACTGCCAATGAATACCAGGTGCTTTAGGCTACTGAGATTATCATACTACACTGTTATAGCACTATTATTCCACTTTAACTGCTCTGGCTGCCTCCTATGGAATCCTGGGATTTGCAGTTTAGGGAGGGGCATTTCGAACTCTCAGCCAGAGAGCTCTTAGGCCTCACTAAACTGCAAACCCCAGAATTCCACAGGAGGAAGCCAGAGCAGTTAAAGTGGAATAATAGCACTGTAACAGTGTAGTGTGATAAAGTCCTATATTTCGGAAGAAGGAACTGGCAAAACCACCACTGAGTATTCCTTGCCTAAGAAAACCCTATGAAATTCATGGGGTTGCTGTAAATCACAGGCAGCTTGAAGGCACATACAGTATATACACAAACCAGAAGTAAATGTACAACTCATCCCCCCCCAACCCCCCCCACACAGAGATTGAGAGAGAGAGAAACCATGCCTGGATTTCCTCTCAAATGTTCTTTTTCAGCAACTTCATTTAAGAAGAAAAGAAAACGAACTGTACCCACTTACCTATTGAGTCAGCCACACTGTACTCAGTAGAGCATGCCTCTGAGTAGATATGCATTGGTTTATCCAATTAATTGGCTCAAGACGTTAGGGAATCAGAACCATTTAGTAATTTAGTAGATGGTTACTGATCTACTGCAAATTACCTAGAGATCCTGACCTACTCATTCTTCAAACCATTAGAAGCCAAGGGGGAGGTGAGAGATCCTACTGCCTGGTAAGTGTGGAGAGGAGATAAGCAAAGGGAAAGAACACAGAGGTGGAAGTGTCATGGTAGTGCACTAAACCTCTGAGCATATAAAGAGGTTTGCAGCAAAATGATTGCAGCAGAGTCTTGTTCCCCCTGTCAGCAGAATAAAGAGACAAATGCAGCCTTTTGCCTAAAGAACTGTTTGACTTTTACTAAAGCATAAGAAAGAATATCTTCAAGGATACATCTTGATATACAGAGATTAAAAACAAGACTGAACATAATTCAGAAAGCAGCAGCATAGGACATTCAATCCTCTTGATTTATATAAAAACAAACATCTCACCTCTCCCAACAGGGAGACATTCCAGACATCTTGTCTGCAAACCCAAACACTGAAGGTCATTAAACTGACAGGTCATTAATTTCAATATACAAGCTAATTCTAATAAACTTTTGCACTCATTTCTGCAGCCTAGCTCTTTACAGCATAAATTTACCAACTGAATGTTCCATCATCCATAACAGGAAGGAGAGAAAGAGAAAAGATGGAGGGGGAGGAGAGAAGATGAAGAGCTGAAGGAAACACAATGTAAGGGGCTTCTTCTGATCTTTGCAAATCTAGGTACTTTGGGGTTATTTGTTTATTTTGAATATAAATAGTATTATATTTAAATACATATAATATAATAATTCTCTTGGGTATGTTGTCTCTCCCAGTGTGCTGATTGGCTGCTCAGGAAACACACTCAATCCACACCCAACCAATCACCACACACATGCAAATTCCCTCTCAACCTCACAATGCACTCCTGTCACTCAATCTGTGGCCCAGACTGGGACCCAGAAAGTCAACTGGTGGTGGTGGCGGCGGCAGGGCAACAGAACAAGTCACCCTCAGCAATTCCGGGAAAAGTTTGGAATGCTGAGAAGGTGGGGAGGAATTTAAATCCGCCAGCCTACCTTACAGGGCTGCCATGAGGTCTACCGGATGTTTTTTTGGGGGGTGGGTGGGGAGTTTTTAAATGGTGTATGGTACACAGAGTCCAGCTAGTAATATTATAATAATACTATTTGCATTATTGGCCAGCATCCTTTTAGTGACATATGCCAGAAGAGTGGTTTTTTGGGAGAAAGCACAACAGTCATATCCAGCTAATGGTGATGTAAGCAGAGTTGTGCATGTGGAGCTGTTGCACAAGTAGTAGCACATTATAGCACACAGAGTATATTGGAAGTATTTAATTACTGGGTTCCAATAACCCCTTTTAAACATGAGGGCATTTAGCAAATGCTCCCCCACTGCACTTCACTCCTTGGAAGAGCAGCACATTAGCAGAGTAAATACATGCAGCAGTGTTAGTGTAATAATTCCAGCATGCACAAAGAGAGCTTATTGATAACCAACACCCTCTTCCTACCCCAAGTTACTTGTTTAGCCAAATAAGTACTCAAAACACATAAAAGTATAAAAACTTCATTTACTCACAGTCTCAGAGCATAACACATGGGATAATAGTAGCACAGCTTCCAAGTGGACTAAAAACTACTTTAAAATGTCTAAATACTACATGGTTACAAAAGAAAGATGCAGGACCCCTGAATGGGAAGTCCTCTCTCAAAGAAATCATCATGGCATGTGGGTCAAGGAACAAAGCCTGTGGTCAGCTTCTAGACAAAGGAGAAGACTTGGACACTCCCCTTTCCCTGGAAGCCCAATAACAAATCATTAGGAAGCTACATCAACACATCCTGTTTGGCTTCTATCAGTTAACCCTTCAATAGCAAAAACATTTCCACTTATTGGATTGCAAACTATATATTCCAACAGAGTATTGTGTGAATGTACATTGCCTCTGCACACTCTGCATTGCAGTTATACAATGGGTTGTCAGCCATGTGCATTGACTATTGCTTCACTTATACTGTGCTGAAATGATGTGTGATCTCAGCCATTAATTTGTTTTAAACATAAATAATGAGTATTCCTTGCCTAAGAAAACGTATGAAATTCATGGGGTCTCCATAAATTGACAGGCAACTTGAAGGCATGTGCACACACACAATGTCCCTACAGAGCCAAAGAGATTTGGTCAGCAATTTTGCTTATAGAGTTCTGTTTGCACGTGAAACTACGGACATGAAGTTAATGCCCAAGACAAAGAAATTAAAAACAGATTCTCTAAATGAGCCACAAGAGGAACAATCCTATTTTTTTTCTAAAAATCAGTGGAAGTTGGGCTGTCGACTCCAGGAAGGAATAGGTGGCACATGGACAGGCTGATGTTAGAGTAAAAAATAAAAATTCTTACAAGGCACTAGAATTCGCTTGGGTAAAGAATGCCAAAGACAACTTTAGCTGTATATTAGTATTCATGCTGGATTTATGTCTTTTATGGTGTCCGGTTTTTAAGACCCTCCTCCATGTAATTGTCGCAGGACCGATATGCTCACACTTAAGGGTCCTTTCACACATACAGTTATAGCACTATGATTCCACTTTAGCAGGGGCATTAACTAGGGGAGAGGGCAAAATGTGAGGGCATTGCAAAATGAGGGCGCCCCCCCCCGTTCTAGCCCTTCTATGAAATGTTTCTTCAGTCCCCAGAAATTTCGAGCATTGCAATAACTTAAAACTTCAGTTAAGCATTTAGGCATCCAGTTTAGACATGGAAAGGGGCCAGCGCAACTACCAAAGGAAGGCAAACAAGAGTTCCATCAGGGAATGATTTACAGTGTTTCACTCTCACTCTCCCTAATGCTAAAAAAATTGAGGATTGAAGAAAATATTTCGGGGGGGGGATTCTTAATTGGGGAAAATACATTCAATTCTTCAATTCCCCGCCCCCATGAGGATCTGAATCCTATGGAATTTGGGGTTTTGTAGCTTGGTGAAGCACTACAACTCTCTGGCTGAGAATTCTAAATGTCCCCCCCCCAAACTACAGATCCTAGGATTCCAAAGGCTGGAACCACGGCAATTAAAGTGGTAATCACAGTGGCATCATCGTACAGCGAGAAAGAGTACTTAGTGCCTTGTCTTTAGACCTTTCTAGTTTTCAGTACACTACAGTGTATGTAACAACCATCCAGAGTTAATTTCCAACCCAAAGCAATAAAACCGGGGCTCCTGCGGCCAGGAATGACAATCGGAAAGGGGAAGGCAATGATGTAGCCATTGGCGTGCTAATGATGCCAGAAACCCGAGTGGCAATCCAGCTGAGCGCGGCGCACTTGGGTTTCAGAGGGTTTTGTGGGCTGAAGCTGCCTTGCTTTGCCTTGCCTTGCCAAGCGGCTTCCTCCCGCAACCTTGAGAACCAGAGTTGCAGCTAGGAGGCGGAGACAGAAGGGGACGTTTAAAGCAACCTTGGAGGGCTCAAAGGAGGTGCAGCGGAAGCGACCACAGAGCCCCCCCCCATAGATACATTAATTACACGAAATAAATGCACTTTCTCTCTGCTTGGAGACAAAAAGGGGAGGGGAAGAGGGAGGGTCGGTCCACAAAGCCTGTTGGGAAAAGCTGCTCAGAGCCTCCGAAAGGAACCCGGGGAGAAGGGCGTCGCAGCTGCAGCTGGGATACAGCTGGCTCATCCAAACCATCTTCTCCCCACCACACACACACACACACACAAAAAAAAACCTTGGAGAGGAAAAAGAGACAGCTACAGATGCCTCTAATCTCTTTCCCCCTCTGTCCCCCAAAATGGAGAATTATCATCATCATCATCATCATCATCTCATGCCCTTGTCCCAGTCTGGGATTCAAAGAGGCTTACGGCGGTTAGGTAGAGCTTTAAAATGCATATCATACAGAATTTAACAACAGAATTAAATTAACAATAGAATTAAAAGCGGTTAACAACAAAGCCATTAAAAGCAACAAATAAACAGAAAGCAATAAATAAACAGTACAGCGCATTCTGAACCCGTTCCTTCCACGCTCCGAACGTTGAGTTACCAAAAGAAAAGAAAAGGAGGCGAAAGAAAAAAGGTCTTTGCCTGCTTACAGAAGGGTGTGGGGGCAGCGCCCGGCTAACGTGACAGCTTTTAATCAGCCCAGTTAACTAAGAATTCGTTACAGAGTGGAAGAACAGACGGGGTTTTAGGAGGACAGTTGAGGTATTGAACTGGGACTTGGGAGATCCAGCTTCTAGTCCTCATTGAGCCTTGGGCCAATCACAGTCTTTCAACTTGACCCACCTCACTAGGTTGCTGTGAAGATACAAGTGGCGAGAAGGAGAACCGTGGGCACTACCTTGACCTTCTCGTAAGACAGGCGGGATAGAAATGTAAATAATAAATACATATACACTTCCTGGATAATAGACTGAGATAGAGTAATACTGAATTTTTTCAGGACCCAATCTCAGTTTTTTCAGTTTAGTTGTTGCTAGGGCCGCTGTTTTTTCTTGTGCCAGATTGTGAATGTCTGACATCCTTAACTGCACCCGATATTTCTAAACGCTCTGAACAGGCACTGAAAAATAACGAGGAATCCCTCTCCGACTTCACTCCAAAAAAGGGCAGATTCTCCTTATAATGTTTGTGCGTATTTGCATGTGCTTTCAAGTCTCCTGTCGACTTATGACGACCCCATGAATTTCATATAGTTTTCTTAGGAAGGGAATACTCAAGAGATGGTTTTGCCAGTTCTTTCCTCTGAACTATAGCCCACAGCACCTGGTATCCATTGGCGGTCTCCCATACAAGTACTAACCAGGGCTAACCCTGCTTAGCTTCCAAGATCCGAAGAAATCTGGTTCTTTTAAGATATTTAGATCCTGATAGCAAAGCTTACGTTGAGGGTAGTAGCAACTGTGAACAGTAAAAACGCAAGTATTTCTTCTTTACCTTAGGCATCAAAGTACAGATACTGAAGATTAGAACCCTATCAACCCCCATTATTACTGGGAGTTTTAATCCATTCCATCTGAAATGGTCCCAGGCCGAAGAAGGCTGTTTTAGACCACTGTTTCCCGATTTTGAGTATCCAGATGTTGTCTGACTTCAGCTTTCAGAAGCCCCAACCAGTATTGCTAATAATTAGGGATTGGGACACTTTTGTCCAATAATTGAGGCTGTGGTACTATGGACATGTCGTGAGACCACATGACTCATTGGAAATTACAATAATGCCAGGGTAAAGTGGAAGGTAAGAGGAAAAGGCATTACTAGAGGATAGGCTCAGTCTAGGAAGTCACAGCCCTGGGTTTGCAGACCTGAGCTCTGAGTTTGCAAAACCTGGATTTTCAAGGCTATTCATGACAGGGTCTCTCTCTTGGGCGTCTCTCATGCCTCTGCTCGTCATAAGTCAAAGCTGACTTCATAGCACATAACAATAACCGCAACATACAACAATATCCGAGGACCCCAGGTTGAAAAACATTGGTCTAGAGCGTGACGTTAAAAAAGTACAAGACCTACAATTTAAATTTAAATGTGTCTCTATTTTTTAAAAAACCTAAGGGCCAAACTACACCTTACATTGCATGAGTGAAACCTGTACGGTTGGCTGTATATCTTTATGTGTTCTCACGTGTCTTACGTGTTGTAGTATGTGGGGAAATAATCATTTTAATGTAAAAGCAATCTTGTGTACCTCATTCACATCCTAAGATAAGTCTAGGTTTTTTCCCTGCATGCTTCTGTTCTCCCAAATTTCCTTTCTCTTATTTCACTGGGCACTTCCAGCCAACTGGAGTGCTGGGTCATTCAACACATGACCTAATTTAAATTTTATTGCTCTGTGCAAGTTCTCTTTTAAGTTAGAGTCTCCATGAGGCTGGAGCCATCTTAAGCCATATTATCTTTGTTTAGCCATCTTTCCTGCAACCATGCCATGATGTTCACCATGCAGCCTTTTACCGCTGTAGGCTGGGTGAGTTTTCCTACCCTAAATAGTCAGTTAGGAACCTCTTTTTAAAGTTTGTTTTAGTATGTAGATTGAGATCGATATACCTTCAGTAAACTTTGATTTGCCTTTTAAACTGACTCCTTTGTTTTTGTAATGAGTCTAATTTAACGGGTGATCTCAGACCTCTGAACACACCTCTTTTAAATGTTAATTGAGCTTTACCAGTCTGCATTCCTAAGTTGCACTCTGCATGAATTTAAAAGTACAGTTGCCCCTCCACATTCATGAACTCAGCATTCGGGGTTTTGAATATTCGTGGTTTTGGGAGGGGCCCCGCCCTCCCAAAACCGGGGAGGACCGGGTAGGCCTTCACAGAGCCTCCGGGGATCCGTGAAGGCCCTGGGAGGGAGGGGGAGGGCCGGGGAGGCATCCATGGGGCCTCGGGAGGGTCTCCTGAGGCCCCGTTATTCTTCACATTCTCAGGGGTCTGGGGAACCTAACCCTGCGAATGTGAAGGGACTAGTGTAAATGATTTTTAACTCTCTTTTTTAAAGAAGATAATTCTTGTTGCTTTTTAAAAGGACTCGATCCTGGAATTTTAATACAATTTTATTTTTTTAGACTCATTACTCCTACACGTGTGGGAGTCTTTTACACATACATTAAACTACAATTTAGTTGTAGTTTTTATTTCTGTCCGCCTGTTAGGCTGTACAAAGCCACATGATTGAACACTTGGAGCATTTTCTCATTGAACCAAAATGGAGAGTGTAGAAAGGTTTTGGACTTGATCAAAACATTTTTCGGGCACCTACAGAATAAACATTTCTGTGAGCTGCGTGTTTTTTGATATAAGCTATTTAAAGCGTTTCTCCAGCACCTTTCAGCCCACCAGATGCCCGCCATCAAATCAACTTCGACTTATCGCGGTCCTTCGAACAAGAAAGACCTCCAATAGCCACTGTCATCTGCAGCCCATTTCAGGTCTTGCAAAGTCAGGACCCTCACTTTCTTGATTGAGTCTATCCACCTGTAATGCCGTCTTCCTCTTTTCTACTGCCTTTCCACTTTACCCAGCATGATTGACTTTTCCAATGTTGCCGCGCGATATGCCCATTTAAAAAGTAGGACAGCCTCAGTTTTGTCATCTCGACTTCGAGGGACAGTTCAGGCTTGATTTGTTCTAGGACCCATTCCTGTAGCAGTCCGTGGTACCTTTACCTACCATCAACCAAGGGGAGAAGAACTTTGCCCACATTCGATACACCAATAAAAAAACATTTTAATTTAGGCACCCAGAGAGACATGTGTACCCACACTAAGATGCAAACACAGAAAATCAGGGGAGGGAGAGAAGGGCCGGTTTGGGAGGAAGGGATTGGGGGCAAGGAGAGGGGCGCTTTTCTCTTCCCACCTCCCCAGCGGGAGCAGCTTATCCCCGGGCGGACGTTACCAGCGCTGCTTCTTGCCCTTATCTCTTGCTGCCAAGAGACGGTTCCTTTCCCATCCCAGGCATTGTTCCACTCCTCTCTTGCGGTCCCCTCTTCCAGCCGGAGCTGCAGATGCTGCCTGGTGTGACAATCATTCTCCGCATCTTGGCCGCCCTCCTTCCCGGCTCCGTTCAAGTCTGGATCTTTTTGGGTTTGCTCTGGCTAGTCTTCGGGAAGCGAGGCCTCTTCCGTCAGAAAAGTGGAGCGGTCTGGGTACCCGTTGGCTGGAACCCGTTGTTAGTCCCCACTAGAGCAGATCTTTGCACCCATGGGAACTGGGTATGAGGTCCATGTTGCTGAAACTTAATAATCAACAAAAGATTGGAGTTTTGCTGGGATCTTTACCAAGGGAATTTTCACCCTTTATTTCTGCAATCAATGCAATTACAGACCCATTGTTTAAGGATGTTTTAGCTAAGTTCAGGAGGGAGGCACAGCAGGTCTGGAATTGAGGCTTAAAATTACATTGTTGCCTTCAAGTCGCCAGTTGTGGAGCTCTTCCATCCTCCAAGTGTCTTGCATCCAGAAAGGGCAATGCGGAACCCAACACCTGTCGACTTCTGCAGACCGCATGGATTTCACATGGTTATCCTAGAAGATTTTCAGACGACACTGTTATAGTATTACTATTCCACTTTAATTGCTCTGGCTTCCTGCTGTGGAATTCTGGGGTTTGTAGTTTAATGAGGCCTAAGAGCTCTCTGGCTGAGAGTTGTAAATGCCCCTCCCTAAACTGCAAATCCCAGGATTCAACAGGAGGGAGCCAGAGCAAATAAAGTGGAATAGTAACACTATAGCAGTGTTGTCTGAAAGTCTAGTTAGTCAAAGAATACTCAGAGGTGGTTTTGCCAGTTCCTTCCTCTGAAATATAGCCTACAGCACCTGGGATTCGTTGGCGATCTCCCATTCCAGTACAAACCAGAGCCTGCTTAGCTTCCAAGATCAGATGGGATCTGCTCACTCCTGTACAAATGGGTCTAGGATTGCATTTGTAATGCCTATTGTCACGAAGGTTTAACCTCCCAACAGGTAGGAGATAGCGGAGACCTCTTCATTTTATTGGAAGATAAACCAACGATGGAGAGATGTAATGCTGTATTGTAGAGCACTTAAAATCATCATCATCCCCATCACAATTTCTTTCTCCTTCTCCTGTTCGTCACTATTATCCTAAGAGGCTTTCACCATACAGAATTACAGCAGGACGGTTCCGTTTTAGCTGCCATGGCAACATCCTATGGAATCCTGCAGTTTGTAGTTTGAGGAGGCATTAGAACTCACTGGTTGATCATTCTAAACAATGCTCGCTAAACTGCAAATCCCAGGGTTCCACAGGATGTTGCCATAGCAGTTAAAGTAGAATACACCATAGCTCTATAATGGCGTAGTGTGAAAAGGCCCCCTAAAGTCTCCTTGCGCTCATTTTAAAAAACGAGAACAAGGCTGTGCCGTGGCGCTTACGGTCCACATTCTGATAAGAAGTATGATGCCTGACTTCTCGAAAGTTAGCTACGAAGGAAGGGACAAAATGAGGGCATTGCCCCCTCCAAATAAGAATTATGCTCCTCCGTGCCATTTTTCTTCAAATTTCCCCCAAATTTCCAACGTCGCAGTAACGTGAAACTTTACTTGAGCATTTAGAAATAGATTTTAGGCAACCAAAGCAAAGGGGCAGGCGAGGCGAGCCCGGGAAGAATGCCAACAGAGCAAACATTCCAGGAGAGACCGTTTTCAGGGTCTTCCCTTCTGCAGTGCTAGAAACTGGGGTACCGAAGGATATTTTCATGGGGGACAGATTTTTTATTTGCTGGAGCAATGTCCTCATTTTTTGCCCCCCTCCGTAGCTACACCTCACCTCCTAGCTTTGACACTCGTGAGATCACACCTTGATGCTACGCTTCGAGTCTTAAGGTGGTCACCCACAGGGTGCAAGTGAGTTTCATGAGGAATCGCCTCCTCGCCGTCGCCGGGCTGGTCCCAAGCTGAGGTCAACCGCTCCGGGCACCCCCCCCCCGCCCTTCTTTCTGTGCATCCTCCATGCCACAAGCTGTCACTTTGGGTGGTCGCCCTTTCAGCCATTGTGCACGTGGACCTCGTCGCCTGCCGAGCCAGCCCGGCCTCCTCCCGGCCTCTACCTTCCCTTTGTTTTGGTTTTAAAAACTGGATTTAAGGCTCATCCTTTCCCTATTGGGTCTTTTCGGTCTCTCGCTCTCTCATTCACTCTCTCTCCCTCCCTCCCTCCCTCCCTCCCTCTGGAGAGAGAGAGAAAGACCCACGTTTGCTTTTATGCTTCTTGTTATTACGACAGAGGTCGAGACCTCTTTGAATTTAGAAAGCATAGTCACCAGTCAACACCGAAAACATCAGTCATACACACACAAACTCAGCCACACATCTTTAAAAACACGACCCAGCTCAAGAGAAGCACTTTGATGACTCCTGGATTCAAGAGATGTAAAGATGCGCTTCAAGGGAATCGATAGGACACCGAGACAAGAATTCTGTAGTCAGTCCCAATTAGAGTAGGCTCGCTGGCTCAATGGGATTTACCTAGGTGTAGACTCACCATTCAACAGCTGATTCATTGCGTGTACTCTGCCTGGAACTAATAAGATCAGACTTGAGAATATTTAGGGGTGTCTCTTGACCCGAGACTGAAGTAGGTCCCCGGTTTCCCATTTCCTTAGCTGTGCAAATTTCTGAAATACAGATTCAACACTCTTACTATACAGGGCAACAGGGCCGGTTTAAGGAATTTTGGGCCCCCCTGCAATGCTTTATTTTGGGGGCCCCATATGTTTATCTCAGGTCAATGTAACCTAACCTATTCACCGTACAGGATGCTCAGTTTACAGTAGGACCCCCGTATCCACGGATTCATTATCCATGGGACACAAAACAGCACACCTACCATAGAGCCTTCCTAGAAAATGTATCCTCCCCAGCCGTTTTCTAGGCCCTCCAAGGCAACTCTATGGTATTTTAAACCAGAAGTCTCATTATTTTCAATGGCGTTCACTATTATCCATGGTTTTCAGAATCCACGCTCCCCCCTCCAACCAATCCCCAGTGGATAAGAGGGGCCTACTGTATTAAATAATTTACATATGAGGAACGGCTTAGGGAGCTGGGCATGCTTAGCCCGGAGAAGAGAAGGTTGAGGGATGACGTGATAGCCATGTTTAAATATTTGAAGGGATGTCATACTGAGGAAGGAGCAACCTTGTTTTCTGTTGCTCCAGAGACTAGGACACGGAGCTATGGGTTCAAACTACAGGAAAAGAAATTCCACCTGAATATTAGGAAGAACCTCCTGACAGTATGAGCTGTTCGGAAGTGAATACGCTGCCTGGGAGTGTGGTAGAGTCTCCTTCTTTGGCTTTTTTAAAACATAGGTTGGATGGCCATCTGCCAGGAATGCTTGGATTGTGTGTTCCTGCAGGGCAGAAGCAGATTGTATGGGATGGCTGTTGGGATCCCTTCCAGCCCTATGATTCTATGATTCTAGGCTGCATTCAGAGCCTGGGAAAGTTACTCTTGGATTACACCTCCCAGAATCCCCCTGCCAGCACCCTTCTCAAGGTCTGGTTGCATTGTTCCTTTTCCAGCATTCTCTAGCCCAGCGGTTCTTAACTTGGGGTCTGCAATGTCCTCACAGGGGGTCCACAAAGGCTTGAAGGCTACTTGGCCCACCTCCTCCCTGTAGTGGAGCAGCCACATGACAGGGACCAAAGCAAAGGCTGGCTGACTTGGCCTGCATACTGCCATTCAATCCACTCCAGCCACAAACTTGCAGGAAGAAGCAAGAGTGCCTCTGAGGGAAAGTTTAATGGATGGTGTAATTGTATTGTTGTTGCTGTTAGCTATTATTATTTTAAAAAATTATTATTAGCTATTATTATTAGGGTTTTGAATCTTGAGTTAAATCTTGGGGCAACAAAAGATATTTAAAGGGGGTCCCTGGTAAAAAAAAAAAATGGTTAAGAACCACTGCTCTAGGCCAATGCCTCTCACATAACACTAATGCAATACTGGTGTTTTAGTGACAACAATAAAACCATTGTTCCTAGTAATATTACTCCAAATTTTAATTTTATATTCTTCTGTTAAAAGAGCTAGAGTGTTGTAGAAGTTTAGCATTGCACTATGACTATGGAGTCCAGGGTCTGAATCCTTACTCAGCCATGAATACCCACTGGCTGACCTTGGACAAGTCACACTCTCTCAGCCTCAAAGGAAGGCAAAGGCACACCCTCTTTGAACAAACCTTGCCTAGAAAACCCATGGTAGGTTCGCCTTAGTTAGAAATGACTTGAAGGCACATAGGCAAACACACACAAATTGCTTTTGCAGGCTGAACTCAGTTGGTAGCAAGGGGAGGAAGCTGAAGAAGACCAAGGGGAAAAGGGAGGGGAGAGGAACCAGGACATGTTAAGAGCAACAGGAAGGATGGACTGGAGGGGATTTATGTGGAAGGAAGGAAAGGGAAGGAAGGAAAGAAAGAAAGAAAGAAAGAAAGAAAGAAAGAAACCCTTTCTGAGGGAAAGAGACAACCGTCAAATTCCCCCTCTCTCTCATACACACACACTCACCCCTGTCCGACATACCTGGCTGGCTTGCATTTTGCAGCAGCAAACTCATTCCAGCATCCTCCCGGCTGTTTCCTGGCTGTCTCCTTTGTCAGATAAGGAGGTCAGCAGCGGGCCCCCCTTGGCCTTGGGCCCCCCTGCCAATGCTGATTTGGCAGACTGGTTAAACCGGCCCTGCAGGGCAAGAGTGCAAGAGAGAGTCTCTTCTTCAATAATCGCATACTGAACGCCCCCAGAGACATTACTTTTTTGTATTGTTATACAAATTTGAAAATAATTTCTTTTAAAAACTGTAAGTCTAACACTGCAGTCTTTGCAGTGTAATACAATCATTCCTGTAGTTCACTAAAAAAAAAAACCCAAAACCTGGGACTTCTCCCTATTTAGTGATTATCGATTGCAAAGATCTGCATTATGGTATAATTATATAAGGGTGACAATATCTTTTGACTTGGCTCCTGCTCAAGCGGACAGACTTTTTCTTTCCCTTCCATGAAACAATGCCTTATGAGGAGAGACTTAGGGAGCTGGGTATGTTTAGCCTGGAAAAAAGACGGTTTAGAGGCGATATGATAGCCCTGTTTAAGTATTTGAAGGGATGTCACGCTGAGGATGGAGCAGGCTTGTTTTCTGCTGCTCCAGAGACTGGAACACGGAGCAATGGGTGCAAGCTCCAGGAACAGAGATTCCACCTCAACATGAGGAGGAACTTTTTGACAGTAAGAGCTGTTCGGCAGTGGAACACACTCCCTCGGAGCGTCGTGGGGTCTCCTTCCTTGGAGGTCTTTAAACAGAGGCTGGATGGCCATCTGTCGGGGATGCTTTGATTGTGATTTCCTGCGTGGCAGGGGGGTTGGACTGGATGGCCCTCGTGGTCTCTTCCAACTCTGCAATTCTATGATTCTATGATCTGCCACGGAGGGCTGCTTCTTCTTTCTCTTTCTCTTTCTAGTTTGGGAGACGCTGGGTTTTTTTTGTTTTTTTAAAAAAGCCAGCAGGAAGTTTTTGGAGGAGGAGGGTAGGAGGGGGCTACAAAGCAGCGGCTCCTCCCGGCTGTTTCCTGGCTGTCTCCTTTGTCAGATAAGGAGGTCAGCAGCGGGGCCCCCTTGGCCTTGGGCCCCCCTGCCAATGCTGATTTGGCAGACTGGTTAAACCAGCCCTGCAGGGCAAGAGTGCAAGAGAGAGTCTCTTCTTCAATAATCGCATACTGAACGCCCCCAGAGACATTACTTTTTTGTATTGTTATACAAATTTGAAAATAATTTCTTTTAAAAACTGTAAGTCTAACACTGCAGTCTTTGCAGTGTAATACAATCATTCCTGTAGTTCACTAAAAAAAAAACCCCAAAACCTGGGACTTCTCCCTATTTAGTGATTATCGATTGCAAAGATCTGCATTATGGTATAATTATATAAGGGTGACAATATCTTTTGACTTGGCTCCTGCTCAAGCGGACAGACTTTTTCTTTCCCTTCCATGAAAAAACCCACCAAATTGCCCATTCCACCAGAATACAGCTCGGTCGAAAGTACTAGGTCAGAAATGCAACAGAGAGGTGCCGGAAAAGGGTGGGTTATGCCTGCTGGATTTAAATGGGCTTGAATTAATTCTAATTAATAGGAATAATTGGCCGATCCCAAAGCTGGTAAAAGGAAACACGTTTCACTGAAAACAGCGGCACTTGCAACGTATTTCTAGGCAGCTACTAATTTCCAGCTTGGATAGGACATACTCTCTGGTAAGGGCGTTTGGGATTGCAGCCTGACAGATTTAGAACTGAGAAGGCCACCTACTTAGTCTGAATCAGGCCATCCGCCCTCCTAAATAATTAATTTAAACTCTAACTCTAACTCTAACTCTAACTCTAACTCTAACTCTAACTCTCTCTCTCTCTCTCTCTCTCACTCACACACACACACACTCCTATTTGTATTAGTGACTGTGGTAAAGTTTTGGGGCCACAGGGTGTTAGCCCTTTTTTTGATGTGTGTGTGTGGGGAAACATCTTAAAAGTTAAAACTGTCAGGAATTAACTTTATTGTAGCAGAGCAGGAGGCATGGACTCAATAGTACAGTGCTTTGGCAGGCAACTTCTTGTTGAAAAAACACCTTAAGCTTTACTGATGGCTTTAAATCTACATATGCATTGAAGCCTACATCCTAACTAATGAATGAATAGGTTTTTGGTAAGAAAGAGGTTCATCGCCATAGATTTTCCTTGGGTTTTTTCCGGGCTGTGAGATTGTGTTCTGGAATAGTTTCTTTCTGATGTTTTGCCTGCATCTGTGGTTGGATGCCAGCCACAGATGCAGGTGAAACGTCAGAAAGAAACTATTCCAGAACATGAAAAAAACCAAGGAAAAGTGAAAGCCTTTGACTTCACAGGTTCATCTCTACTCATCAATTCAGTGAGACAGAAGGCATTCTTGCGGAGCAAGATAGAGAATGCAGAATACAGCTTGCAAGGGAAAGAAGTAAGAGTAATAAAAGATCTAAGACCATAAGGCACGTAAGTACACCTTTATTGAATAAGTCTCCAGACCATTTCAAATCAAATCAAATAAAATAATAAATGTGTGTGTGTATCCCTCCACATTCGCGATCGTGGTTTTGGGAGGCCCCCCCCAAAAACTGCGACATGGGGCCTCCGGAGGCACCGTGAAAGCCCTGGGACCGAGCGGGGAGGGCCGGGGAGGCCTCCACAGGGCCTTCGGAGACCCTCAAGAGGCCCCGTGAAGGCCTTGGGAGGGAGGGGGAGGGCTGGGAAAGCCTCCGCGGGGCCTTCGTAGACCCTCCGGAGGCCCCGCGAAGGTCTTGGGAGGGAGGGGGAAGGACCGGGGAGGCCTCCGCGGGGCCTTACGAGGCCCCACGAAGGCCTTGGGGAGTACTGGGGAGGCCTCTGCGGGGCCCCGCGAAGGCCCGGTGAGGGAGGGGGAGGGCCAGGGAGCCTCCATGGGGCCTTGCGAGGCCCCACGAAGGCCTTGGGGAGTACCGGGGAGGTCTCTGTGGGGCCCCACGAAGGCCCGGTGAGGGAGGGGGGAAGGCTTGGGGAGACCTCCGCGGGGCCTTGCTAGGCCCCACGAAGGCCCGGGGAGGCCTCCGCGGGTAGTGTGAGATATCTCCTAAATTCTTGATGTCTATCTCTTTCTTGAGATTCTTGACTGTTTCTTCACTATCTGCTTTGTCTTGACTGCACACGATCAGATCATCAACATAACTTGCAATATAAGTCCATTTATTGTTTCTGAACCTTTTGTAGACAACAGTATCTGGAGTGAATCCCTCTTTGATGAGGAGATGATTTAATCTTTCACTTCCTGCTCAGGTAGCCTGTTTTAACCCATAGATACTCTTTTCCAATTTGCATACAAGATGCTCTTTCCCAGGAATTTTGAATCCTGGATGCCCTTCCATGTACAGTTCCTGATCTAGATGTCCATAAAGAGAAGTAGTCTTCACATATAGACATTGAACATGCATATTCTTGGGAGCTTCAACAGCCAGGAGGGTTCTAATGGTTGTATGTGTGACTACAGGGGAAAAAGGTCTCATTGTAATCTTCCCCGAATTGTTGACTGTAGCCTTTAGCCACAAGTCTTTCTTTATAGCTGTCAATTTCCCCTTCTGCATTCTGCTTTATTGTAAAGACCCATCTACAGCCAATTGCCCTTTTTTCTTTTGGCAATTCTGTCAAAGTCCATGTCTTATTTTTATATAGAGATTGCATCTCCTCAGTAGCTGCTTGCACCCATTTCTCAGAATCTGACTTTGGCAGTCCCTTGAACTTTGGCCAATCAGAGGGTTTTAGAAGACTTTCCCCTGTGGCTAGATAAGATAATCTGTCAGGAGGCAGTCCACAGTTACTGCGTTCTGACCTTCTCACCTGAAATTGGATACCTGGCTCTGCCCCTTGTCTGCCGTCCAGTTCCCAGTTCCTCCTCTGCTGGCAGGTCCTCTGCTGGCATTGTCCCTTCTGGATGCAAAACATCTGGAGGATGGAAGAGCTCCACACACTGTTGCTGCTGGTGGAATCTGCTTCCACTGCAAATACACCTGGATAAACATCTTTGTTTGGATTAGTTTTGGATTATGGTATTTCATATATATAAACAGCATTTGATAATTTTACTGTGTGACCATCTGGATTTAGGATTCTGTAAGCATTCTTAGCACAACCAATAAAAATTTCCTCTTCACTTCTGCAGTCATGTTTTCCTCTTTTCTCCTTGGGAATGTAGGTATATACTTTGCTTCCAAAAACTCTGAGATGGTTCAGTTTAGGTTTGACTACATGCCATAGCTGAAATGGGGTAGCATCTCTGGATCTTGTTGGCAGTCTGTTACATAAATATGTAGCAGTTATAATGCCTTCAGACCAATAGCCTTTAGACATGTTAACTTCTAAAAGCATGGCAACTGCCATCTCTTTCAGAGTGCAATTCAGTCTCTCTGCCAGGCCATTGTCTTCTGGGGTTTAAACCTGTGTAGTTTGATATTCAATGCCATGTTCCTTTAAGAACTGATCAAACTCAGCATTGACAAACTCTGTGCCATTGTCAGTGCACAGGCTCTTGGGTTTATAGCTAAATTTGTTAGAGACGTGTTTAAAGTACACTTTGAATTTTTCAAAAGCTTAACTTTTCTCCTTGAGGAGATAAGTGTATGTATATTTGCTGAAGTCATCAGTAATAGTCATAAATCAAGAGCTTCCTCCTACAGAATTTTGACTGAATGGACCAGAAAGATCAGCTTGCAATAGATCTGCGGCTTTGTGGATCATATTTCAGTATTTCCATTTCTATAGTAGTACAATAGTACAGTGCTTTGCCCTAACCAAAAGAACAAAGAGGCAGGCAATTTCTTGTTGAAAAAACAACTTAAGCCTTACTAATGGCTTTAAATCTACATATGCCTACATCCAAACTAACCAATGAATAGGTTTTTAATAAGAAAGAGGGTTCATCTCCACTCACCAGTTCAGTGAGACGGAAGGCATTCTTGCAGAGCAAGATGGAGAGAGCAGCATGCAGCTTGCAAGGCAAAGAAGAAAGACTAATAAAAGATCAAAGACCTCTGGCTTTTCTTTGCAAACGAAGATTCAGGAAGGACTCATCCCGCGCTTTCTGCAAGCGTGCTGACAGGGCCGGTTTAACCAGTCTGCCAAATCAGCATTGGCAGGGGGCCCCAAGGTCAAGGGGCCCCCTTGCTGACCTCCTTATCTGACGAAGGATACAGCCAGGAGACAGCTGGGAGGAGCTGCTGCTTTGTAGCCCCCACCTACCCTCCTCCTCCAAAATTTTCCTGCTGTCTTTTTTTTTAAAAAAAGCATCTCCCAAACTAGAAAGAGAAAGAAGCAGCAGCCCTCCTAGCAGAAGTTGGAGGAAGTTTGTTGCTGCAAAATGCAAACCAGCCAGGCATGTCGGAGAGGGGTGAGTGTGTGTGTGAGAGAGAGGGGGGGGGATTTGAGGGTTGTATCTTTCCCTCAGGAAGGCTTCTTCCTTCCTTCCCTTCCCTTCCTTCCAGATAGATCCCCTCCAGCCCATCTTTCCAGCTGCTTTTAACATGTCTTGGTTCCTCTCCCCTCCTTTCCCCCCCTTTGGTTGTCAGCTTCCTCCCCTTGCTACCAACTGAGTTCAGCCTGCAAAAGCAATTTGTGTGTGTTTGCCTATGTGCCTTCAAGTCATTTCTGACTAAGGCGAATCTACCATGGGGTTTTCTAGGCAAGGTTTGTTCAAAGGGGGTGTGCCTTTGCCTTCCTTTGAGGCTGAGAGAGAGTGACTTGCCCAAGGTCACCCAGTGGGTATTCGTGGCCTGGTCTCCACAGTCATAGTGCAATGCTGAAACTTCTACAACACTCTAGCTCTTTTAACAGAAGAATATAAAGAATATAAATTAAAATTTGGAGTAATATTACTGGGAACAATGGTTTTATTGTTGTCTCTAAAACACCAATATCCCATTAGTGTTATGTGAGAGGCATTGGCCTAGAGCAGTGATTCTTAACCTTTTCTTTACCAGGGACCCCCTTTAAATATCTTTTGTTGCCCCAAGACTTAACTAAAGATTTAAAACCCTAAAAATAATAGCTAACAACAACAACAATACAATTACATCATCCATTAAACTTTCCTTCAGAGGCACTCTTGCTTCTTCTTGCCAGTTTGTGGCTGGAGTGGATTGAATGGCAATGTGCAGGCCAAGCCAGCCAGCCTGTGCCTTGGTTCCTGTCACATGGCTACTACACTACAGGGAGGAGTTGGGCCAAGCAGCCTCCAAGCCTTTGAGGACCCCCTGTGAGGACATTGTGGACCCCAAGTTAAGGACCACTGGGCTAGAGAATGCTGGAAAAGGAACAATGCAACCAGACCTTCAGAAGGGTGCTGGCAGGGGGATTCTGGGAGGTGTAATCCAAGAGTAAACTTTCCCAGGCTCTGAATGCAGGCCAGAATCATAGAATCATAGGGCTGGAAGGGACCCCAACAGCCATCCCATCCAATTGGCTTCTGCCCTGCAGGAACATACAATCCAAGCATTCCTGACAGGAATACAATCCAAGCATTCAAGCATACAGTCCAAGCATTCCTGACAGATGGCTATCCAACCTATGTTTAAAAAAAAACCAAAGAAGGAGACTCCACCACACTCCAAGGCAGCAGTATATTCCACTTCCAAACAGCTCTTACTGTCAGGAGGTTCTTCCTAATATTCAGGTGGAATCTCTTTTCCCTTTCGTTTGAACCCATGGCTCCGTGTTCTAGTCTCTGGAGCAGCAGAAAACAAGCTTACTCCTTCCTCAGTATGATATCCCCTCAAACATTTAAACATGGCTATCATGTCACCTCTCAACCTTCTCTTCTCCAAGCTAAGCATATTACTTCCCTTGATCTAGACACTACTCCTATTAATGTAGCCTAGAATCACATTGGCATTTTTTGCTGCTGCATCACACTGCTAACTCATTTTCAGCTTGTAGTCCACTCTTTCTTTTCTTTGAGGAAATCTACACCATTACGTTAATTGCTAATAAACAAAAAATATTATGTTAGTGCCTATAATATAGTTTTAAAACTAAATTATTGGTGGCAAATTATGTAAAACAGTAGGCCCCTCTTATCCACTGGGGATTGGTTCAGGGGGGGGGCGTGGATTCTGAAAACCATGAATAATAGTGAATGCCATTAAAATAATGGGACTTCTGGTTTAAAATACCATAGAGTTGCCTTGGGGGGCCTAGAAAATGGCTAGGGAGGAAACATTTTCTAGGAAGACTCTATAGTAGGTGTGATGTTTTGTGTCCCATGGATAATGAATCCATAGATACGGGGGTCCTACTGTAATCTGAACATCCTGTATGGTGAATAGGTTAGGTTACATTGGCCTGAGATAAACATATGGGGCCCCCAAAATAAAGCATTGCAGGGGGCCCCAAAATTCCTTAAACCAGCCCTGCGTGCTGATGACTAAAAAGGCCAATCCGAGATAAACAAGTCCGGTTGCAGAAATCACAGCAGAAGGTCTCCTTCGGTGATGTTTCCGGGTTGTGATTCTTTCTGCGTTGTCGTTTCTCTTCAAGATTTGTTCGGAGTGAATTCTCTAATTAGGCTGCAGCATTGTGGATACTGCGTCTCCATGCCTCCTGATGTGAGGCCAGGGTGGACCATTGTTGGTGATCAATTTGGCCGAGACTGAGATGTTGTTTGAGGGAGTCCTTGTATCACTTTTTTGGAGCGCCCCTCTTATGCTGACCCGTGGCAAGTTCACCGTAGAGTACTATTTTTGGGAAGCGATGGTCCTCCATCCTAGAAACCCTCAGGGAAAATAAATGTTGTAATCAGAAATCTATCTCCCCCCTTTGGGTAATTTTAATCACCAGGCAAATGAGACGCCAGTTTGTCTAGCAGAGAGTCATAAATCTGTCTTTTGATGCTTTGGTTTCTTGTGTCCTTCAGAGTAGGCAAGGCAGAAACGAAACTAAATCTTTGGGTTCTGTTTCTTCTCAGAAGGGTTGAATATTTTGAGAAAAGAAATATATAAGTAGGGAGGGATGTTGGTGTTAGCTAGTCTTGGAAGCTCCATTTTTCCCTCCTCTTAGTTCTTGAGAAACCTTGGAGCATACAGAAGCATGAATGAATGCTTTCTGTCCTTTATTTTGATTTTATAATTCTTTTCTTTGCAATAAAAGCGATGAAGAAAATCAATGAGCTGTTTATTGAAATCCTGCACCAGAGGTATACAAGGCTTTGCTCAAAAGCCCACATTTTTCGCTGCATGTATTGAAGTAACCTCTGCTTGGCTAAGCGGAGAGGGAACAGACTCTCCATTTTTACAACAGGTTATGGGGTGCCCAGAGTGGCTGGCTCAGGATTTTATGAGCCGTGAAAGCATTTTATGGCTGCAGATTGTTTGAGTCTAAGTTGAGGGGGCTCTTAACAAGTTGCAAATTGGGCAACTTGTTCCTCTGGTGTGAATTTTCTTTTAGACCTGCGGATTTAATTTTGGAGGCTGCTTTGAAACTGTTGGAGTTTTTTCTTTGTGTCCGCCTGGCAAAAGCTGACAAGCCGAGCACAGAGGGGATCTGGAATTTGAGAACGCCTGTGAAGAGCTGCTGAGACGGAACCATTTATAACGCCCCATCTGGTAAACTACCCGTGCTAGGGCAGAAGGTATTAGGCTGAGAGGGGCTAGAAAGTTTATGGACAATGTCTCAAAGTGTGGCATTTTTTCCCTTTGAAAAGTTAAATGATAAGAACTATCCTTTGTGGGCTGTGAAGATGGAAGCCTATTTGCATCAACAATTGATACATGCCCCTATTGTAGCTACCCCTGGTCAAGGTGCTTCGGCTTTGCAGCTACAGGCTGAGGAACTAGCTAAAGCCTCCCTTATCTTGGCAATTGAGGACAGTCAGCTGATCTATGTGTGAGGCTGGGCTTCAGCCAGGGAAACTTGGCAGGCGCTGAGGCAAGTTTATGTCCATGCTGGGACTGCCTCACAGCTTATGTTGACAAGAAAACTGTATAGACTAAAACTGCAGCCAGATGGTGATGTGGCAACCCATATTGCAACATTAAGAGAAAATTTTGATAAACTTCAAGAAGTAAATGTGGACTTCACTGAACAGGATAAATATTTTATTTTACTGTCATCTTTATCAGAAAAATTCAATAGTTTAGTGCATAGCCTAGAAGCCTTTCCCGCAGCAAATGTGACCATTAATTTTATTACTGGTCATTTGTTGGAAGAAGAATTAAAATGGCAAGAAAGAAAACAGGATTTGCAATCTCCAAAAGCTACACAGCCGAAGACCCGCAGTTCTACAAATGGCCCAGTTGATGGCTCTAAAGACTGCAGTGAGGGTGAAGTTCCTGCTTTTGTTGTGAAAGCCAAGACCTGCTGGTGTTGTGGGAAGGAGGGGCATTTCTCCAAGGAATGCAAATCTAAGAAGGGAAAGAATGCCAAGACTAAGAAATCTGGTTCCAGTATGACTGTTTCTGCAGTTGTTTTGCAAGCTGCAAAAGAGCAAAAAGTACATTTAACCACCTGGGCTCTCGATTCAGGCTGTAATTAGCATATTTCTAATGATAAAGAAAATTTTAAGGACCTTAAAGAAACTGGCCCCTCAAATGTGAGTTTGGCTGATGGGTCCAAGTCAGAATGCTTGGGTAAAGGTACATGTTTTGTACAATGTTTGAACATGGATGTAAAAAATGTTCAGTATGTTCCTGGTTTAAAAATGTGTTTGCTTTCTGTTGCCAAATTGACACAGGAGGGCTGTGAAGTACATTTTAAAGGGGAAAAAAGTTTTATTTTGAAAGGTGATGCTTTTTTAGCTGAAGGTATTTTCCATGACCAATTGTATTATATGTATGATTGTGTACAGGAACCTCAAACTGCTACTGTGATGGCGAATTCTCCCATGCATGATAATTGTGTGCCCCTGATGCATCGGAGATTTGGCCATGCTAGCTTTAAAGTTCTTAGGCAGATGCCTGAGATGGTGGATGGGCTGAGTTTGAGGGTATGTCAGGGGTACCTGGATTGTCAGATTGTAAGAAATCAAAATCGAAGGTCCATCCTTTTCCCAAGCATAGTGATAGAAAGTTTAAGAGAATCCTTGAACTGATTCATATGGACCTGTCTGGCCCCTATCCAACATCTTTGGGAGGAGCCAAGTATATTCTGGTCCTAGTAGATGATCACAGCCATTTTTCCTTCGTATTTTTACTCAAGAGTAAGGATGAGACTTTTCAGACTTTCAAAAATTGGGTGGCTTATGTTGAGAGACATTTCTCTCAGAAACTGTCATCTCTCCAGTCAGATAGGGGAGGAGAATTCATGTCAAATGAGTTCCAGAGGTGGCTGAAGCAGAAGGGAATTTTTCACAGGCTGACAGCCCCCTTTCCCCCCAGCCAGAACAGAGTGGCAGAGAGAAAGATTGGTGTTTTGCAAACAATTAGAGATAGCCTGATGTTTGATGCAAACATTGAACAGAAGTACTGGGGAGAGGCCATGTTGACATCTGCTTATTTGAGTAATCGCATGCCAAGTTCTGTGGTCTCAAATACCCCTTTTTCATGTTTTATGGCAAGAAGCCATCTGTGAAACATATTAGGACTTTTGGATCCTATGCATGGGTAAATATCCCCAAGGCAATAAAAAAAAAAGGGGGAGCCTAAGGCCAGAAGGCTAAGATTCTTAGGATATGAACAGTCTAGCAAAGCCTGGCATTTTGCTTTGACAGATGGAAGGGTTTTGATTTCCAGAAGTGCTGAGTTCTAGGAACAAGCTAACTGGAATCATGTTCTCTCCAACACAGAAGTAATTCTGCCTTCATTTGTAGGTGAAACTCAGCCTGATCAGCAGCAACAGCAGACTGCTGGGTCAGGCACTGACAGTTCCCTGAATTTGGGAAGGGAAGGTTCAAAGCATGAGTCCTCTGATGTAGAAAGTGAATCAAATGCAGATTCTGACAGTGATCAGGCTGAACCTGTCATTCCCCGGCGCTCTAACAGAGAGACAAGGGGAGTGCCTCCTCTGAGATTCACTGCACAAAATGTAAAAGAGTGTCAGGTGACTTTTGAACCTGATAGTTTTGCTGATGTCCTGATGTTACCTCAAGATGAGCAACAAAAGTGGCAACAGGCAATGGAAAGTGAAATGGAATCCACCAAAAGTCATGATGTTTTTCTTATTGTGGCATTGCCACAGGGAGAAAAAGCTGTGGTTGCCGCTGGGTGTACAAAAAGAAGCAGATGCAGGATGGTAGTATCAAGTACAAAGCACGTTTGGTGGCAAAGGGATATTCACAGATAAAAGATCTGAATTCTGATCAAGTTTTTGCCCCCACTGCTGGAACACAAAGTATTAAAATTGCATTGTCTGTTGCAAGTCTGCATAAGCTCAAAGTTAATCACTTTGACATAGAGACTGCCTATTTGAATGCCCCACTACATGAGTCCATATATGTCAAGCAAGCCCCTGGGTTTCACAGTGAAGGACCAGACCATGTGTACAAACTTAAAAAGACTTTGTATGGTTTGAAGCAAAGTGGGAGGTGTTGGTACCTTTGTTTGGATGAACAGCTGAAAAATGTTGGTTTTCAGAACAGCATTGCTGATCCATGTTTGTGTTACGACCACATAGAGGTCCTTTTAAATCAGGTAGTGTTTAAGATCTCCCCAGACAAATGACAGGCAAAAAGGCACAGAGAGACCAAATTTGGTTTCCAGTCACTATGCATGTAACATTTATTTAGACATCAGACATTAAACATTCAATTAAGTATCAAGAGCTCTTTTTTCATTCACACACACACTCGCACAGACATACCCACATACGACCCCCTTGAATCCAATGATCCACGAAGGCCGGATGGTCCGTTGCCACGGTTTCAGGAACCATACTTGAGGCTGGAAAATCCAGTAATATTTATACCCCTTTTGCTTCTCCTTTCTTGAGAAAACAGGTGTTGAACATTGCCAAGATATCTGACGTAGGATAGTCCAGTTCCTTATCTTATCTTGGTATGAGGCAGTTCAAAGAACATCTTGTCTGTACGGAACGTCTCCTGGCTAGGTCGACATCTGTAATCGTCCAGGTTTCACCCAGCCAGCATTCCTTTTCACTTTCTCGCCTCACCTTCCAAGTTCCTCCCATGGCAATCCTTTGCGCGCCAACCATTTACTTTGGTTCTCCAGGGCCTTGCCTCATCTGGATCATCTGGAACCCATCCACTCTACACAGTTATACCTACAGGCATACTCTCACATTTGTACACAAGAGGTGTCAATGAGAATTATGAAATTCTCATCGCATTTGTAGATGATTTATGTTTAATTACCCAAACTAACATTCAAGTGCAAAAATTTAAAGAAGAACCAGGTTCAAAGCTCAAACTTAAAGACCTTGGCCAAATTATTTCCAAAGGTTTGAAAATGGTGATTTTAAGATGAGCCAAGTTCAGAAAATTGTAAAGGTCCTAGATCTTTGTAACATGTTTCAATGCAAACCTGCACGAACTCCTATGTGTTCAGACTTCGTAAGTATTACAGATAATAATTTGTATGAATATCCTGAACTTTTCATTCTGTAATTGGAAGTTTGTTGTACATTGCAAGATGGTCACGCCCTGATATTGAATATGCTGTTAATACTTTGTCATGTAATGTGTCAAAGCCAACTCAACATGATTGGCAAGATTGTGTTTGTAATAGTCAGCTGTTGTTCTGCGCAGAATTCTAGCAGGACTGTCCATTCTCATTGCAATTTCCAACACCATGCTTGCCTAAGACTCCTTTCCAGGCTTCGGAGTTCTTTCCTACTCTGCCATTGAAGTCACCAAGGATAATAATTTTGTCTTCTACAGCGACTTTTTGTATGAGTTGGCATAGGTCTGTATAGAATTTGTCTTTCTCTACAGGGTCGGCTTGCATAGCTGGGGCATATACACTAAAGAGAACAACATGTGGGAGGCATAAGGAAATAATGCGATCAGAGTGTCCTGTTGGCAAGGTTTTGAGTTTGGAGGCAATGGAGTTTTTAATCATAAAGCCTACTCCTGAAAGATGTTTTTCGGTTTTGGGTTTGCCAGACCAGTAAAGTGTGTAGCCGGCGCCGTGTTCTTTAAGGCTGCCTTCCTCATGGAGACGAACTTCACTAAGAGCAGCGATGTCAATATTAAGTCATGATAGTTCATGGGCTATTAGAGCAGAACGATGCTCAGGCTGTCCACTATCTGAAGAGTCTCACATGGTTCTGATGTTCCAGCATGCAAGTGTCAGTTTATTTACACCTTTGGAGGCCGGTGTGCGCCTTTGTTTCTTTGCCTTGGTTTGACCGCGTCAGAAGATGCCTGTTGGCCACAGCTAGCCAACCAGGTAGATGGGGATGAGCTTTCATTAGGCCACCTTTTCTAGGCCCTTCTCCATATGGAGCAAGCAGTGCTCTCCTTAAAAAAGGCTGCTTGGTCATTTAGGATGCTGCCGAACAAGACTGTCATCTCCCAGGTCAGCCTCGAGCGACCAAAGTCCTGAACCGCCTGCATGCAGGGTTGTGTCTGCGGCTTCTAGTACATCTTTACACCTGCCGTTTCGTCCCTTGCCTATCGCTACAGGGCTTTTTCGGAATTGGATTTGTCCTCCGAGCCTGTGCAATGGATTTTTCTGCGCAGCGTGCACAGAACTGGCCTCACCCTTTAAACCAAAGGTTCATCTGCTGTGGCCTTGCAAGCATGGACGGTATCAGTGAGGTCCTTGGGTCGTAGGTTTGATTAGAGTTTCCTTCTCTTAGATGGTTGACCTTACAGGGTTGGATGAGCACCATCTGCCCAAATTTTGGATTAGTGTTTTCCTTCTCCTAGGATGGTTGCCGTAAGGCTAGAGAGCCCATCCTGCCCTTTGACGCTCTTTGTTAGACCCTTCAGTTTTGACCTGTCTGGCATGGGAGCCCCTACAGGTGGCTATTATGCTACCGCCAGCATAGCTCAAAACATCATTAGGGCCTCTCTCCCACGACAAGGGGGCATCAATGGAGAGGAAAAGATGAAAGACCATAAGGCAAATTAACCTAGGTCATGTGATCTTGTAGTTTAGTTGTGTACTGTTTACAACCATGCTCATTAAAAATGGGATGTGAGGAAGGCAGGGAACACTTTCTTAACTGTTACTCATTTGCTCTAATAGAAAAAAAAATGGGGGCAGGGGAGAAAGAATGGTGGATTTTTCCAACGTTGACCCTAAGTTTAAAGCCATCTGATTGAATTATATCTCCTTGAAGGGACCAGATTGTATGAAAAATTGTATGAAGATAGGAGCAATTGGACTGGATTTGTTTAAATTGATTTCATTTACATCTCACCTTTCTCCCAGTATAGCACCCAAAGCAGCTTACAATATACATTTTTAAATGTAGCTAAAATGGTATGTGAAACAAAAGTTTAAAAAGCAATATTATTTATCTATTTATGTATCCGAACTTTCTCCCTATAGCAGCACGTAAGGTGTCTCACAGCATTTAATATAAAACCAAATTAAAACATTAATTTGAAATTATTAAAAACATATGAAACAGATATATACACCCTTTGCACATCCTTCTGTCCCAAACAGTTTAAAGGCTCGTTTAAATAAGTGGATTCTAAGAGGATGGGCAAGGATACACAATTAACCTCCACAGGTCCTCTTAAAACACTTTGTTTTCCCTTGGAGGAAAAGCAAGGTATAAGTATATAATACTTAGTGACTAGTAAAAAACTTCCCCCTAAAGAAACATGGGCTATACAGTTCTGGAGCAGAAAATTACACAATCCAGATTCTGTAATGGAGTCACTGAACTTTGACAGTCCTTTGGGGGTGAACTAAATACAAAGAAAGTGCTTTTATTGACATGGATTTAATTATTTACTTATTAGCAAGTCCTCCCTAGATTTTTCTGTGTTTTAAGAGATATTTTTTATATAACTTAAACATTTTATAAGACACAAGTTAGAAATAATCTAAACCTTCTCCTCCTGTTTCTTCCTCTCTTGCCTTTCCCCTATGTATGTGGCAATTAAAAAAAACAAAACAATAAAGGACAAAAGTCAACTCAAGGAGAGTGGGGGAAACTCTACAATAAAACACAGCTACCTTTTCCAAAGAACAAAAAGAGACAGAAGGAAATGCCTGCCATCAGAGTCCAGAGAGGTTTTTCCCACAGTCTAAAACTGTGTGTGTGAATGAGGAGGGGGGATGTGTGTGTAAGAGAGAGACCATGAAAGACTTATGTGTGAAGGGAAGGCTATCTGTCTATTTGCATGCATGTTATGGGGTGTGTGGAAAAGATGTTTCACAGAAGAATGAGATAGGATTATGATACACTTTAAATACAAAGGGAAAAAAATAAAAGCAGAGGCGAGGAGCTGCTCTGAAAAGTACATTCCCAGAAGTTGAACCTGAGCAGGTGCCAAGATCAGTCACACAGGGTCTACTAGTAGGCCTTCAATTTAGATTGTGTGGTACAACTGACAATGCCTTTTCAGAGGTGGCCTCATGTGGAATCCTCTGAAGCATATTTCTCTCCTTCCCTGTTTTCTTTTAGATAGACTTTAGAACATCAATCCATTAAAATATTAGGGAGGTGAGTTAGATTTTAAATTGCTATTGCTGCTTTTGTAGAACTGTTTTAAAAGGATTGTTGTTAGGTGTGAAATATTGTCAACTGCCCTGTTCTGTTTTTGTATTTCAGAAACTAGTGTTATGTTGTTGTGATTATAGGCTGCATTGGGGAAACTTTGTTTCAAAAGGTAGCTTGGAAATGATTTCAATAAAAAAAAACAACAAAAATAAAAATGGGAAATAAAAATTGGAAAATTGTAACATTAACAAGCATTGGTATTTACCATAATCTTTATTTATATCTTTATTTATATTTATATTTATAATATTATTTTAAGGGGTGGGTGGGCTAGGGTATTGTGAGTATGGGGTTTTTATATTGTAAGCCGCCCCGATTGCGTTGCAGAGGGGCGGGATATAAATAAAATTTTATTATTATTATTATTATTATTATTATCTTATCTTTTCTTCAGAACTGGAACTACAAGGGGCCTACAAATTAAAACAAACATGATATAGTTAAAACATGCAAAAGATTAGCATTGAAATGGAATGCAACCATTAGAAACTATTTAAAACACACAGTTGAAAAAACAGCATCATTAAAATAGAAAAGCACCCTCTTAAAAGCCCTTTCTTTATAAAAATTCAGTTTTCAAAATCCTAGGGGAATAAAAGTCTTTGCCTGCTGACAAAAGGACAGCAAGGAGGGGACCACTCTAGCCTCCCTAGGAATGGAATTCCAGAGCATAGGGGCAGTCACCAAGAAGATTCTGGGCTTGTCTACATGGGGAATAAAACCTGTACTCACCCTGTATTTGCAGCACAGTTGACACATGTGGATTAACTACACAGCAAAAAAAAAAAAAGACAAAGACAAAAAAAAGGGGAACCAAAATATCCGTGACATTCCATCCCTTTATTTTCCCTAGTCTTTTTTTTTTTAAAGTGCAGGAAAAACCACACTATTGGTTGTCTAATCAATCATCAACCATCTTGGAAAAGGGGCACACAGCAGAGCTGAATTGTGATTGGTTGGATCTCGAAGGTGGCAGGCTTGGAAGGGATGCCTTGCAATTGAGGATCTGCCATTTTGAATGGTCCTGTGTTAAATGGCCTGCTGCCAACTCTGAAGGCCAGAGCTGTGTCCCACCCTCGGCAGCTGCTGCAGCCGAGTGCTCTGCCTCTGTGACTGCCCTTCAGTTCCCATCCCCTCATTTCCCTGGTGGCGGCAGCTTTCTGGAGATGGCGGGAGGGGCTGTGCGCGCTGGGTCTGCCCCACTCGGCCCTTGCCTGTTCCACACCATTCGTGAATGGGCTGCTGCAGCCTAGGTCTCTTCCTCCATGACTGTCAATCACAGAGGAAGAGCCCTAGGCCACAGCATTCCATTCCCTCATGGCGCCCCAGTACCCCAGCGACTGCTGCAGCCAAGGGCTCTTCCCCCATGACTGTCAGTCATGGAGAAAGAGCCCTAGTTGCAGCAGCCCATCCCTCACAGCACCCCTGTGCTTTGGCAGCTGCTGCAGCTGAAGGTGACTGTCACTCATGGAGGAAGAGCTCTAGGCTGCAGCAGCCTGTTCCTGCATGGTGTTCCTGCACCTCGGCAGCTGCTGCATGGCATGGGATAGGTGAGGGCCGAGTGGGGAAGACCTGGTGCACACAGCCCCTCCCACCATCCCTGGAAAGCCAACACTGCTGTCAGGAAATGAAGGGATGGGGAAAGTTCACACACCCCTGCCCAGCCGACAGCCCATGGAGACTACAAACTTGGGATTTTTGACAGTCACCAATTATGTGGGTGCATCATGGGCACAATGTGGGAGAGGACCAAAATGGAGGTAACATGAATTTTTCCCGTATTTAATTCTGCTGTGTAGCTGAGCCCATGGTATTTTTGACAATGCACATTTTCACCAGGGTTTCTGCAGGAAACCCTGGACCTGTAAGATTTACAGTTTGTCTGCATTTGAGGGGAAACCCCAGATTTTTGGCCATGTAGCAGCTGAGGATTGGCTTCAGAGCAAAGCTGGGGTGGGACTTCTGGTGGACAGGACTCTGTTCTGGCACTTTTAAAATTTCATTTAAAAAATTGTTTTGATTGTGTGCATATCTGGATAAGTATATCTCTGCATATTCTGGCACCATGTATATTCATTTATTCGCATGCATGACTGAACAGAACCCCCCCCCCCAGCAGCCCCATGTGGCTGGAAAAAGTATGACATATATGACACATGATCAGCACAAGCCGGCAAACTCTGGCTAGGATGTGGGTTTGGGGTTCCCCACCAGTGTCAATAAGGCAGATGTGCCTATGAAAGTAGTGGGACTGAATGAAGGGCCTCTCCTGAGGAGTGACCAAAATGCATTGCAAACGTTCTCTCAACAAACCTTACAAATATTTTGTAAGCAGAGCTCAGAAATGTTACTTTTTTGGACTACAACTTCCCAAATCCCTCAGCCAACACAGCCAGTCTGTGGCCCATTCACCATTAAATCTTCAGGTAGAAATTCCTACTTTATTATTATTATTATTGATGATTTTTGTAAATATGCTTATCCTTACCTCCTTAAAGAGAAAAGTTAACCATTCTCAAAATTCAAAGACTGTTTTACTATGTCTCTAAGAAATTTGGCTACAAACCCAAGAACCAATGCATGAACAATGGTAGAGAATTTATCAATGCTGAGTTTGATTATTTTTTTAAAGAAGCATGGCATAGAGCATCAAATGATACAGGCCTGCAGCCCAGAGCAGAATGCGGTAGCCAAGAGAATGAACAGAACCCCAAAAGAGAGGCAGTACGTAGGGGTGTATGAGCATAAAAATTAAAACAAATTATTAAAGATTTCAGGGAGCAAGCTCTTTAGGAATATCTTCTTGAGAAAATTTTAAAAAATTACTGTAGCAGATTTAGCAGAGAAACAAAGCGAACCATTAGCATTGGTAAGTACTGTGAATCACTCAGTCATTAAAGCCACTTAAACAAAAACAAAAACAACTTCTTCTTTGAAAGGATGCTTAAGCATTTACTAATAGGTCTTGCAATCTACATATTCAAGGCTAAGCTAGTCTTTAATTAACTAAAGGATTTCAGGGTAGTGAACTAACCCAGTCCAGTAAATTAAGGTAAGATGAGGTAAATAAGACTGGATTTCCCTAAGTTTTACTTGCAGTAGCATCCATATTTCTTTGTTCTTCAGAAAGCGTGAATGCAGGTGAGTGAGAGCATAGCTCCCATCTTCATGCATACTGAGTTAGGGGTGTGTGTACCTCATGTGAGGCTTCTCTCAGAAGAGAAGGGAATAAAGAGCAATAAAACATTTAAATCATGAGGTCATGTGACTTAACAGGTCACCCAATATCATATAGCTTGCATGAGCTACAAAATGACTAAGGTAGTTTGAGAAGAAGGGGAGGAAAATTTAGAGTGCAAAGTAGTTCCCTAATCTTAGCAAGTTGATGGTGTGTGTGTGTGCAGGAAGAATGCTATATCTCCAACACAGTGACTATGGGTTGGAAAAACCCAGCATTCTTCCCCCCCACACACACACACTTGCTTGCTATCAGAGCAAGTAAGTGACAGATAGGGTAGGGTCTCCTGCATGCCTTCCTATCATACTATCTTTAATGAGCATGGTTGTAAACAGTACACAGCCAAACTACAGGATCACGTGACCTAGGTTAATTTGTCTTATGGTCTTAGATCTTTTATTACTCTTTCTTCTTTGGCTTGCAAGCTGCATGCTGCTCTCTCCATATTGCTCTGCAAGAATGCCTTCTGTCTCACTGAACTGGTGAGGGGAGATGAACTTCTTCTTACCCCAAACCTATTCATTAGTTAGTTAGGATGTAGGCGCCAATGCATATGTAGACTTAAAGCCTTTAGTAAAGCTTAAGTTGTTTTTTAAACAAGAAATTGCTTGCCTCTTTGTTCTTGTAGCTGGGTCAAAGCACTGTACTATTGAGTCCACACCTCCAGCTCTGCTCTGCTACAGTAAAGTTAATTCTTGACAATTTTAACTTCTAAGAAGTTTCCCAAATAGGGCTAACACCCTGGGACCTCAAATTTTACTACACTATGCTCTTAGACACCAATATGCTCAAATGCTACTAGTTGGAGACTATACAGACTGCAACATATTTAAATAACACACTGCCATTTAAGTCCAGAGATGCAACTCCTTACCAGTTATGGCATGGAGGCAGACCTAATTTAAGTCACCTTCAAGTGTTTGGAAGTAAAGCATCTACTTATGTTCCCAAGCAGAAGGGAGGCAAAGTTGACTGTTGAAGCAAAAACGGAATATTTATCAGTTATTCTAGAAATTCTTACAGGATTCTAGAATCTGATCCGTGTACCATAAAATTACCAAACACTGGTTTTGTTGATGAAAGTACAAATTACAAATCTAATCCAACCCAACATGTCTATCCAGATTTATTTGCAATGGAAGAAGAAGGCCACCAGCATCCAGTGCATGGCGAGATCTTCCATCTTCCAGGGGTCTGGTATCCTACTAGCACTTCCAGAGCACATCAGCCACAAGAGGATGCTAATGCAGTCGACCTCCTAGGAGGCCTGGAACCAGATGGTGAGCCAGAGATGGAGCCAGGTATCCAAGTCCAGGTGAGAAGTTTCCAGTGCTCCAATAGAGGTCTGCCACCTGACAGATTCTCTTATCTATCCATAGAGGAAAGGCTTCCCAAACCTTTAATTGGCAAAAGATCAAAGCATTACCAGAGTCAGATACTGGCTCTGTGGGTGCAAGCTGCTAGTGAAGGGATGCAATCTTTATATAAAAATGAACCATGGATTCTGTCAGGATTACCCAATGGTAAAAAGGCAGTTGGTTCTTTACCATAAAGCTGGATGCAGAAGGGGAGGTTCAAAGATATAAAGTAAGACTTGCAGCAAAGGGCTGTTGTCAAAAATATGGAGAAGACAACAATGAAATCTTTGCCCTAGTAGTCATGCACGCAACTATTATAACTCTCCTGAGTGTTGTTGCATCATGGCAAACTCATGTTCAACAGCCAGATGTTAAAACATCCTTCCTGTATGCTGATCTAGATGAGGCATGTTGAACGGAACAGCCTCCATTATTGCAAGTTCCAGGGAAGGAACATCTTGTGTGCAAATTGAAAAAAGAGAATTTATTGTTTGAAGCAGGCTGTAAGAGCACGGAGTGAAAAGCTGAACCAACTTCTTGTCAATGAAGGATTTACTCCAGGCACTGTTAGGGTTTCCTGCATGCCTCTACCCTATATAGGCTTATTTAAAATGTTCTCCATTTGCTCAATCACTCATTGTCATAATGTATCTAAGCAACCACACTATGTGACCAGAAGACTTTCCAGGTGTGTTTACAAGCACACAAAAGACTCCTCCTTCTCTTCCTCCTCCCTCAAGAAGGGACATCTGGAAAGCCAGAAAACTCCCATTCCTGATTTCGGAAATATAAACATATTTACTTTAAAAGGGAGGAGGCCCATGTAGTTAATGAAAAGTACATTTCAAGATTCTCCATGCCTTATTGCACAGTATTGTTCAACATTTCATATGGCTATGAGTTCAAGCACGATTTGCTGCAGTATTTACCTAGGGGTTGTCTAAACAGCAAAAATACTCAAAATGGAATGCGAGGAGAAGATTACCTGTCCTAATGGCAATCTGTGTTGTTTCACTTTGTTGTGAAGGTGGGTGGGGGCAAAATTGGCAAAAATTCTGCAGGAAAAGCCTTTGCAGCTTTTCCTGGAGTTTTAAAAAAACTCAGAGGGAAATGTGCACCCCTGACTATCATGACAACTTGAAGGCACACAAGGCAGACTTGTTGCATGGTCTGGAGGCGGAAGAACAGACCTTCTGATTGGTCAGGGGTGCACAAGTGTGATCCTGCTCCTTAAGGTTTCTTTGACAGAAGGGACCTGTGGAGGGCAGCCAAGGGAAGGGGAAGGATGGCTCTCTCCTCCTCTCCCCCCCCCCACACCTTGTCTTCTCGCCACAGGGAAACCCACTAGGTGACCCTGAGCAATTCATACTAGAATCGAAAATGGAAAATGGAAACATTTGCATTTGAGGACATTTATTGCTTCAGCAATTAACCAGAGTGAGTGTGGTATTGTGGTTTGAAGACTAGGACTCCTGGAGACCTGGGTCTGAATCCCTGCTTAGCCATGGAAACCCACTGGTGACCTTGGGCAAATCGCGCTTTCTCAATCTCAAAGGAAGGTGATGGCAACCCTTTTCTGAATATATCTTGCCAAGAGAACCCTAGGATAGGGTTGCCCTTAAGTCAGAGTTGACTTGAGGGCACCTAAGGACAAAAAACAACTAGTTTTCTCAAAATGAGGTGACCTTGATACATGCCAATAAGTACAGTAGGCCCACATATGATGCGAGGGATCTGTTCTGGGACCCTTTGGGTAGAATGTTTTTTATGTACAATCTGGATCCCTACTTTTCTTGCCCAAAATGAACAATGAAGTACTCTCTCTAGGCATTTCTAGGTCCTCTGGCATGACTATATGGTCAACTTCCGGTAGAAGCATACCATAGAATTGTACTGGAGGATGTAGAAAATGCCTAGAGATAACATTTTTTGGGTTGCATATAATTGAACCCACCTAATATGAGCTTGCATAATATGTGGGCCTACTGTGAGCTAATCTATGTGTATAAGATCCCAGGGGCATTATTTTGCTTCTTTTGTGTGTGTATGAAATGAATAACGCCTTTTGTGATCTTCTATCTTCAGGCTGAAGTGGCACAGTCCAGATCCAAGCTTGCCATTCAGGGCCACAACTAGAACAGCCAAGTATTCCCCCCCACCCCACCACTTACATCAAGGTTACTTTGGCACATGAGGCAGAGAAAATTCCACAAACACTTCACCCCATTTCTGGAAGTAAAAAAATACATACATGCAAAATAATAACATGTTTGTTTATTTATTCACTGTACACCCTGCTTTTCTCCTGGCATGGGACCCAATGCAGCTTATAGTAATGTAAAACAAATGCTTAGTTAAAATCTGTTAGGAATTAGAGTGGCCCAGAGTGCAAGCCCTTTTTGTGAAACTCTATGGAAGCTGAAACTGTTTGGAATCAGCCTTCCTTTTAACAGAATAGCAGACAAAGCATACCCCAATCTGCAGATGCTTCTCTGATGACTTAACTGACTCAAAAATAAACAGGCAAGCAGTTTCAGGTTACAGAAAAGTTTACTAATGGCTTCACATTTACATATGCATGGAAAGCCTACATTCTAACTACCTAATGAAAAAGATTGGGTTAAAGATAGTAGCTTCATCTTAACTCACCCTCTTTTGGCAGAAGTTAACCAAGGGAAGCATAGCTGGAGAGCAGGAGAGGATCAGATAGTACTGAAGAATCAGTATCAGAGAGAGAAAACAAAGAAGGGGTAATTCACGCCACAAGGAAATGTATGGCCCAATGGCCCAAGGAAGTGTACCCAATGGCCCAAGGAAATGTACGGCCCAATGGCCCTGGGTCACATGGTATAGTTGCTTGGTTGTTGTTGTGTGCCTTCAAGTCATTTCCGACATAACCTATCATGGGATTTTCTTGGCAAGATTTGTTCAGAGGTTTGCCATTGCCTTCCTCAGAGGCTGGGAGAGTGTGACTTGCCCAAGGTCACCCAGTGGGTTTCCATGGGCAAGTGGGAACTCGAACCCTGGTCTCCAGAGTCATCATCCAATGCCCAAACCACTACACCACACTGGCTCTCCTGCTGCTTGGTTACAAAAGGCATTTATGATCATGCATTCCAACCTCCCAGAAAGGTTTAACATGCAGGAAGACCTGTTCTACCTAAAACACCAATTCATAGAATCATAGACTTTGAAGAGACCACAAGGGCCATGTAGTCCAACCCCTGCCATGCAGTAATACCCATTCAAAGCATTCCTGACAGATGGCCATCCAGCCTCTGTTTAAAAACCTCCAAAGTGTTGGAAAAATCAGCATTCTTCCTGCACCCCCCACTTGCTTGCTAGCAGAGCAAAGCAAGTCTTAGAAAGTTTTTAGGCACTTCCTGCATGTTTAAAAGTTCCTCCCCTTCTCCTCATACAATCCTTAGTGGGCTTGGCTTGAATCTCAGTCACAGCTGAACAAGATGACCATTGTGTTGTCATGTGACCCAGGTTTAAAGACCTCAAGGTTTCAAAGTTTTATTACTCTTTGCTCTCTGAAGAAGAAGCATGTTCTTCCCTGCATGTCTGTAGGGATGGCCACTTTACCTATTTTCCATGGGCCTCATTGGATCTAACCAAGATCCTTAGTCAGCTAGAATGTAGTCTTCCCATACATATGTAGATTAAAAAGCTATTAGTAAATGCGTAACTATTCTTCCAAGAAGAAGTCTTTTAGGCTTGAGTCCTGAGGGATTTGCTAATTGAGTCCTGTCTGCTTCCTGTCTCTGTCACTCTGATGTATTAGAACTTAATTCTTAACCATTTTAACTTTGAGGAAAAACTTCCCAAAGGACTTGCACCCTGGGATATTTAATGCATTTTTAATTTTAAGCTCCTACGCCCCAACACAAAGAAGGAGATTCCACCACACTCCGAGGTAGCATATTCCACTTCTGAACAGCTCTTACTGTCAGGAAGTTCTTCTTAATGTTTAGGCAGAATCTCTCTTTGTAGTATGTGGGAAATCATTATTGTAATGCAATGCAATCTTGTGTATCCCATGTTAAGTTCAGTTTAGGAATTTCCCCTGCATGCATCAGTTCTTTCACACCCCCTTCTCCTTTCACTAGGCAATTTCAGCCAACTGGAGCAATGGGTCATTCATCACATAACCTAATTTAAATATTATTACACTTTGTCTAAGTTCCTTTTAAGTTTTGTCTCCATGTGGCTGGAGACATCTTAGCAGTCTTAGAAGTCTTTGAATACTTTTAGTCGAGTCACCATGTAGCCCACACCGCTTAAGGCTGGGTGAGTCTTTTCCTACCCTAAATCCTCTTAGTTAGTTAGGGACTTTTAAAGTTTGTTTTAATATGTAAATTAAGATTGATATACCTTCAGTAAACTTTTGATATGCATTTTTAAACTGACGTCTTTGTTGTTTTAATGAGTCTAATTGACTGGGTGATCAGACCACACATTTAAATGTTAATTGAGCTGTGTCTGCATTCCACATGCTTTACTCTGCTTGCTTTGAAAGAAAAGGTTTTTACTTTTAAAGAAGATATTTTTATTTTTAAAAGGGCTAGATCCCCGGAATTTTTAATACATTTTTAATTTTAGACTCATACCTCCCTACAAATGAGGGTTATGGTTCCTAGTTGAAGACATAAAAGCTCAATTAAATTTTTGTTTCGCAAAAATACTGTTTTTTTACCTGATCACGGAGTCTCTCTCAGCTCGGCTGGAGACAAAGACAGTAAAGCAATTATGGCTGAAGCGCATGCTCCTGGCTTGAATGCTATACTCAGCCTGGAGAAACTGAATGGCCCAAACTATAAAAAAAAATGGGCATTTTCTTTTGAAATATACCTAAAAGCTATGGGACTTATTGATGTTTTACACAAACAAAGACTGGCTCAAGGAAGAGAGAGAAATGATTTTGATAGGGATGACCAGAAGGTTTTGGCTTTTATAATTTTGGCTGTGGATGATGGACTCGTTTCTGAAATCAAAGATGAGAGAACAGCAAAAGCTGCTTGGGACACTTTGAAAAATCTCTGTGATGTTTCATCTATGGGAAATAAAGTTGCATTAATGATGAAGCTAGGAAACATTAAGCTAGCTAATCCTAAATTTTTGGATGAGCACATTAATGATTTTAGAGTTACATTAGCAGAACTACAATCTCCTGGAGAGGAGATCCCAAAGGCTATGCAAGTTGGGATGTTGTTGGCAAGTTTACCAAAATTTTACAGTCCCATAATAAATACCTTGCAATTAAAGAATGATTTAACTCTACCAGAAGCCTATATTTAGATAAGAGAATTTCAACATAGACAAAATTTGATGCAAAATGACAAGTTTGAATCCAGAAATTCTAATTTTAAGCAGCAAGCCAACTTAGCTGAAAAGCAGCATTTTAAATGAAATGCTACTCACTGCAACCCCTCCTCCTTCTCTTCTGAACCAAAAGGAGGGCAATTTAAAGCTTCAAAGGGGAAGCTGTCATTCTCACAGCAGGGGAGGACTGGTCAAAGGCAAGAAACTGCAAAATGCCAGAAAGACAGAGAAGCCAATAGTAAACAGAAATTTAACATTGGATTGGACTATGGAAAAGTAATGAAAGCTTCTGGAAATGAATATAAAGACGCTTTCCTCATAGACAGTGGAGCTAGTAATCATTTCATTAATAAAAGGGAGTATTTCCAAGATTTTAATGAAGAAGTTTACCTGTGTTTCTTGCAAATGGAGATTCTGCCACAGTGCAAGGAATTGGAAATGTGTGACTACTAAACCTCTTGAATTAATATATTCTGATCTCTGTGGACCATTTAATCAGAAATCAGTGGGCGGTAACCTCTATTCATGACTCTCACAGATTATTTCAGCAGGTACACCCATTGCTACCACCTAAGGGACAAAAATCAAGCTTTTGAAAAGTTCAAAGAGTACTTTAATTTCATCAGTAATAAATTTAAATATAAAATTCATTGTCTGAGGATGGATAATGGTTCAGAATTTGTAAATACTCAGTTTGATGAGTTCTTAAAGAAACATGGCATTAGACATGAAAATACTCAAATTTATAGTCCTCAGCAAAATGGCGTATCAGAGAGGCTGGACCGAGCCTTAAAAGAAATGGCAGTAGCGATGCTTTTAGAAGCTAACATGTCTAAAGCTTATTAGTCTGAGGCAATTCTCACAGCCACATACTTACACAATAGACTTCCAACCAGATCTAGAAATGTTACTCCATTTGAATTGTGGCATGGTGTGAAACCTAGACTGAACCATCTCAGGGTTTTTGGATCTAAAGCTTATACATACATTCCCAAACAGAAAAGAGACAAACCGGACTGTAGAAGTGAAGAGGGAATTTTTATTGGTTATGCCAAAGGTGCTTACAAAATCCTGAACCCTGATGGATGCACAATTAAAATCTCTGGCTTTTCTTCGCAAACGAAGATTCAGGAAGGACTCATCCCGCACTTTCTGCAAGCGCGCTGATGACTAAAAAGGCCAATCCAAGATAAACAAGTCCGGTTGCAAAAAGCACAGCAGAAGGTCTCCTTGGGTGATGTTTTTGGGTTGTGATTCTTTCTGCGTTGTCATTTCTCTTCAAGACTTGATTGGCGTGAGTTCTCAAATAAGGCTGCAGCATTGAGAATAGTGCGTCTCCATGCCTCCCGATGTGAGGCCAGGGCAGACCACTGTTGGTGATCAATTTGGCCAAGCCTGAGATGTTGTTTCAGGGAGTCGTTGTATCATTTTTTTGGAGCGCCCCTCTTACGCTGACCCGTGGCGAGTTCACCGTAGAGTACTATTTTTGGGAGGTGATGGTCCTCCATCCTAGAAATGTGCCCTGCCCAGCGCAGCTGTGTTCTCAATATCATGGCTTCAATGCTGGTGATCCCTGCTTGCTCAAGGACAGCAACATTCGTCACATAGTCAGTCCAGTGTATATTTAGGATTGTGCATAGACAGCGCTGATGAAAGCGCTCGAGGAGTCGTAGGTGGTGGCGATAGGTGACCCATGTTTCAGATCCATAAAGGAGGATAGACAGTACAATGGCTCTATACACACTGATTTTTGTGCTTTGCCTCAGGTATTTATTGCTCCAGACTCTTTTGTGAAGTCTTCCAAATGCACTATATGCCTTTGCTAATCTGTGATCGATCTCTTTGTCAATCTTGGCATCTGAGGAAATGATGCTTCCCAGGTAGGTGAACTGCTGAATGGACTTGAGCACAGATTTGCCGACGGCAATGTGGGGATGGTGGTGTTCGTCCTGTGGTGCAGGCTGGTAAAGAACTTCTGTTTTCTTCAGGTTGAATTCTAGCCCAAACAGTTCTGCAGCTGTTGCAAAGCAGGCCGTTAGGCGCTGCAGAGCTGCTTCCGTGTGGGCAACAAGGGCAGCATCATCGGCGAAGAGCAGCTCATGGACTAGATAGTTTAGAGTCTTAGTGTGAGCCCTCAGACGGCTTAAATTAAACAAGCTACCATCAGTATGGTAACGTATATAGATGCCTTTGTCTTCTTCAAGCTCTGCCATAGCCCTTTGGAGCATCATGCTAAAGAAGATTGTAAATAAAGTTGGTGCAAGAACACAACCTTGCTTCACTCCATTAGTTATTAGAAAGGGCTCTGAAAGAGCATCGCCATATCTGACTTGACCACGCTGGCCCTCATGTAGCAAGATCATCTTTTTAAGGAATTTGGGGGGACATCCTAGTCTTTCCAGGATCTGCCACAGACCTTTTCTACTTACAGTGTCGAAGGCTTTGGTGAGGTCAACAAATGTTACATAGAGACCCTTGTTCTGCTCCCTACATTTTTCTTGCAGTTGTCTAAGGGCAAATACCATGTCTCTAGTACTCCTATTGGCTCTGAAGCCACATTGGCTTTCAGGGAGAAATTCTTCTGCAATAGCAGGAACTAATATGTTCAGGAGTATCCTTGCAAGGATTTTTCCAGCCTCGAGCGACCAATGTCCTGAACCGCCTGCATGCAGGGTTGGGGCTGCGGCTTCCAGTGCATCTTTACACCTGCCGTTTCGTCCCTCACCTGTCGCTACAGGGCTTTTTTGGAACTGGATTTGTCCTTCGAGCCTGTGCAATGGATTTTTCTGGTGGAGCGCAGCGTGCACAATCAATGAAAATAACAAGTGCTGTTTATGTTGATGAAAGACCTCAATTTAATTCTAATCCAAACAAAGATTTCTATTCAGATGTGTTTGCAGTGGAAGAAGACACTGACCCTGATTCTCAGCGGCAGCCACAGCGTGTGCAGCTCTTTCACCCTCCTGCAAGTGCTTGGCATCCAGAAGGGGCTCCCTCAGCCCACGACTTAGCAGAGGACAGAGGGCTGGACGGCGTGCCACAGGCAGAGCCAGGAACTCAAGTCCGGGTGAGACAGTCTGCAAGGGGTAACAGGAGAGTGCCTCCTTTGAGATTCTCCTATCTAGCCACAGGGGAAAGCCTTCTGGAACCCTCTGACTGGCAGAAGATCAAAGGACTGCCAAAGTCTGATTCTGAGAAATGGGTGAAAGCAGCAATGGAGGAAATGGAATCTTTATATAAAAATAAAACTTGGACTTTGACAGAATTGCCAAAAGGCAAGAAGGCAATTGGCTGCAGATGGTCTTTACAACAAAGCAAAATGCAGAAGGGGAGATTGAAAGATATAAAGCCAGACTTGTAGCTAAAGGTTACAATCAGCAATTTGGAGAAGATTTTCATGAAACTTTCTCCCCAGTAGTCACACACACAACTGTTAGATCCTTATTGGCTGTTGCACCTTCTAAGAAAATACATGTACAACATCTAGATATGAAAACAACATTTCTTTGTGGAGATATAGATGAGAAACTGTACATGGAACAGCCTTCAGGATTTGTAGTACCTGGAAAGGAGCATCTAGTGTGTAAACTTGAGAAATGGACTTACATTGCAAGTTATGTTGATGATTTGATTCTGTGCAGTCAAGACAAAGCAGATAGTGAAGAGATACTCCTGAATCTCCAGAAAGAAATAGATATTAAAAGTTTGGGAGACATCTCACACTATCGTGGAGTATAAATTGAAAGAAACCATGATGGAAGCTTCTTTCTTAATCAAAAGCAAAAGATTATAGATCTTCTGGACTGTCTTGGCTTAAAAGATGCAAAGGATGCTCAAATCCCAATGGAAGTAGGTTTCTTAAAGAACAATGAGGCATCTGAACCCTTGACAGACAGACAGTGAAAAGTACAGAACTGCAATTGGAAAACTTCTGTACATAGCTAATTTCACCAGACCTGATATTGCAATTGCTGTTGGCATCTTATCTAGAATGGTTAACTCTCCTACTCTCTGAGATTTTGTTGCAGTGAAAAGAATTTCAAGATATCTAAAATCAACTGCTGACTTCAAACTGATGCTGCCAGCATGTGACCAGCCACGACTGATTGCCTCTGCAGATGCGGATTGGGGTTCCAATCCAGCGGAGAGAAAATCGACAAGTGGAAGCATCATCTTTTATGGTGATGGAGCAGTAAGTTGGACAAGTCGGAAGCAGAGTATAGTGGCGGATAGTTCCACAGGTGCTGAGTGCATCTCAGCGAAAACAGCCTGTGATAAAATCAAATGGCTGCAGAATTTGCTTCTGGATCTTGGGATAAAAGAACCCAAGCCTACCATTCTGATGCAAGACAATCAAAGCTGTATCAAAATTTCTCAGAGTGACAAGTCTCTGAAGAAGAACATTGACATTGCTTTCCACAAGGTGAGAGAGATGTGCCAGAGTCAACTTATTCAGCTGGAGTACTGCAGCTCAGAACAAATGGTAGCTGATATTTTAACTAAACCCTTTCCAAAGGACAGTTTCCTGAGACTATGAGAAGAAATGAAGATTGTTCATAGAATCCACTTCCATTGAGAAGGAGAATGTAGTATGTGGGGAAATCATTATTGTAATGCAATGCAATCTTGTGTATCCCATGTTAAGTTCAGTTTAGGAATTTCCCCTGCATGCATCAGTTCTTTTACACACCCTTCTCCTTTCACTGGGCAATTTCAGCCAACTGGAGCAATGGATCATTCAGCACATGACCTAATTTAAATATTATTATACTTTGTCTAAGTTCCTTTAAGTTTTGTCTCCATGTGGCTGGAGACATCTTAGCAGTCTTAGAAGTCTTTGAATACTTTTAGTCGAGTCACTATGTAGCCCACACCGCTTAAGGCTGGGCGAGTCTTTTCCTACCCTAAATCCTCTTAGTTAGTTAGGGACCTTTTAAGTTTGTTTTAATATGTACATTAAGATTGATATACCTTCAGTAAACTTTTGATATGCATTTTTAAACTGACGTCTTTGTTGTTTTAATGAGTCTAATTGACTAGGTGATCAGACCACACATTTAAATGTTAATTGAGCTGTGTCTGCATTCCACATGCTTTACTCTGCTTGCTTTGAAAGAAAAGGTTTTTACTTTTAAAGAAGATATTTTTATTTTTAAAAGGGCTAGATCCCTGGAATTTTTAATCCATTTTAAATTTTAGACTCATACCTCCCTACACTTTTCCTGTAGCTTGAGTCCATTGCCCCATGTCCTAGTCTCTGGAGCAGCAGAAAACAATCTTGCTCCATCATCAGTATGACATCCCTTCAAATATTTAAACATGGCTATCATGTCACCTCTTAACCTTCTCTTCTCCAGGCTAAACACACCCAGCTCTCTCAGCCACTCTTCATAGGCCATGGCTTCCAGATCTCTCACCATTCTGATTACGCTCCTCTGGACACATTCCATCTTGTCAATATTGTTCTTGAATTGTAGTGCCCAAAACTGGACACAGTATTCCAGGTGAGATCTGACTAAAGCAGAATAGAGTGGCACTATTAACTTCTCTTGATCTAAACACTGTACTCTTTTGATGCAGCCCAGAATTGTATTTGCTTTTTTAGCTGCTGCATCACACTGCTGACTCATGTTCAGCTTGTGGTCCACTAAGACTCCTAGATCCCTTTCACATATACTGCCATCAAGCCAGGTGTCAGCCATCCTATATCTGTGCATTTCATTTTTTACTGCCCAGGTGTAGCATCCTACATTTTTCCCTGTTGAAATTCTTTTAGGCCCAGCTTTCTAACCTGTTATGGTCATTTTGAATTCTGATACTGTCCTCTGGGGTGTTAGCTACCCCTCCTAATTTGATGTCATCTGCAAACTTGATAAGAAGGCCCTCTATTACATCACCCAAGTCATTGATAAAGATGTTGAATAGCACTGGGCCCAGGACAGAACCCTGTGGCATCCTGCTGATCACTTTTCTCCAGAATGAAGAGGTGCCTGACCTAACAGTTTTGTCTAAGCCATGTTACTAAGTTTTTTGCAAGAATATCATGGGGGACCTTGTCAAAGGACTTACTGAAATCAAGATACACTACTTCCACAACATTCCCTTCATCTACCAAGTTTGCAACTCTATCAAAAAAAGAGATAGATTAGTCTGGCATGACTCGTTTTTTGAGAAAACCATGTTGACTTCTAGTGATCATGACAGTGTAACAGCAAGGGGAGGAGGGAAAGAATACTGGAATTCTCCAACAAAATCTTCTTTTACAAAAGTCAAAAGTGATTAAACAATTCCACTAAAAGCACAAGGTTAAAAACATTTCTTAATACTTTTCATAGAATCACAGAGCTGGAAAGGGCCTCATGGGCCATCAAGTCCAACCTGCTGCTCAGTGCAGGATTTCCAGCAGGTAGCTGTCCAGCCACCTCTTGAAGAAGTCCAGAGAAGGAGCTCCCAACACCTCTATAGGCAACCAGTTCAATTGCCAAACTACTCTTATTGTCAAGAAGTTCATTCTACTGTTCAATTGGAATCTACCTTCCTGTAACTTAAAAATTATCAAACCTGGCCCTAGCCTCTGGGGCAGCAGAGAACAAACCTGCACCCTCCTCTCTTTAGGCATTTAAAGACTACACTCATGTGACCCCCTCAGTTTTCTTTTCACCATGCTAAGCATGCCCAACTCCCTCAACCTTTTCTCATATGTTTTGTTCTCCATATCTCTTATCATCCTTGTTGCCCTTCTCTGAACCCACTGCAACTTGTCTATATTCTACTTAAAGTGAGGTGCTCAGAACTGAACACAGTACTCTAGATGAGGCCTGAACAGTTTTGAAATAATGGGGCTGTGACTTAAGACATAATTGAAAATATACACAGCATACCACTTTCAATATACCCTTCTGTCATGTGATTAAAAACCGAAGGCCTACCTAAATAGAAAAGTCTTTGCCTGCTGACAGAAAGTTAACAGAGAGGGGGCTAACCAGACCTACCATGGAAGGGAATTCCACACCAGCCACTGAGAAGGTTCTCTCCTCATGAAACATGTCTGTGATGATGATGGGAAAGATATACTAACCTTTAGGACTCCCCAGATGTTCTGCCTCCTCACTCTGCCTAATCATGAAAGATCCGGCCATGTTACCACTTCATCTGCTCTTTGGGAGGAGGAGGTCAGTGGAAAGTCCTAAGAGTAACAGAAGTCTGGAGCAGCGCTCTACTGGAAAGCGTTGGTGCGCCTAAGGTGGGCAAACTAAGAAGCTGTTCTTGGTGAAGAAGGCAGCGAGAGGGACAGAACAGCCTAGGTTTAATTTTTTTTTTTTTTAACAAAACGTAGGGAGCTTAGAGCAGATTTTTGCCCCCCCCCCGTCCTCCCGAACAAGATCTTCCGAAGAGCTGTTAAGGGCTTTGGTATACTTAGCGAGCTCGCAGGCTGGAAGAGGAGCGGTTTTTGGTGCCACTGGAGAGAACGCCTAAGAGAAAGAGCAAATATTTGACGCTGAAGAGCTCTTCAGGGCTGACGAGTACCATTTACTTGTCTCCACAGAGCAGTGTGGGCTTAGGATATTCAATAGATTAAAAGGCTAAGAGAGGTCACAGAAGGAGAGACTTTCTCTCCTGACTTCTTCCCCTGCTCTTGCAACGTTTCAAAAACAAAACAAAAAAAACCCAACACCAACTTTCTTTTTACAAAGTCCTTGGCAAACTTTCTGAGAGCTACCTTGAATACTTTGCCTCTCAGCTCTTCGAGCTTCTCCCAGTTGGCAACCAGGGAGTGTTTGCCTTCAAGGGTTTTCATAGAAGAATCTTTCTTTTGGGAGGGGGAGAAAAGTTGGGTCTCTATGTGGGGGGTGAGGTGTCCCCCCCCCAATTTAAGAATGCCTTACAATCGCTGGCCTCAAAAGTATTGGCCTGACCTTAAAGAACTGAACACAAAAGTTCACCATCTCCTTTTGTAAACCTCTTTGTCCATTGCTGTTTGCCGAGAGGAGCCAGGGATCTCTGTAAGCTGTTTTGAACCTTCACTGGCCTCCTACCCAGTAAACTACTACTACTATTACAGGTAAATCTTCACTTTCCAAGGATCTGTTGTCTCCGATCCCAAGACCAATTAAGCCAAAGTTGTTTGGATCCCCGACGAGTTACAGTCCAACTTCCTAGGAACCGAATTAAACCGATTCCTCCCCCTTTCGTTTCAAGCAGCGTTAACGGGAAGTCGTGTTAAGCCAAGGACGTTGGTTTAGCTAATTTGGCGATTGCGCTTCTATGATTGCTGTTATGAATTGATATTCATTACACACACACACACACCTCTTTCTCTCTCTCTAAGCCGGCTGGCATTCAAACTCCGGTGGGCGCCGGGAGCCTCTGCCCATGAATGAGTTGTTTCCCTGAAGTCGTTTCCATTTAATCTCATTTAAAAAGACATAACTAATAAATTTGTATGGAGTAGGCTGCAGTAGACGTAAAGCAGAGTCGATAGTGGTTCAAATCCCATTGAACCCAATTGAAAACCATGACAACAAGAAACAAGCTCCGATTTATCCCGGCGAGCTAAAGGACATTGTCAGGAGGCGTCAATCACCTATTCTTCCCTCTCTGAACAAATGCAAAATCTTGACTGGAACAAATGCTTCCAACAGGTCCAGGACATAGGGCTACATTTCCCTTTTGTTCACAGGCTAGCAGTTGGCATGTATTTGTGTTCCCCTCGGACCGACCACCCAGGACGACGGGGAGGCTGATCTAGGAACCGGGGAGGGACGACGAAAAAGTGTGTGTGAGTGAGTGAGTGTGCTGGGCCAGGATGAGTGTTGGGGAGGGGAGAGAGGGCAGCTACTGTCCCCGGGCACGCTTGATAGGTGGCTCCAACAGTCACGGCCTGGGAATCTTTTGAAGGAAGCCTGTCCAGTCGCTAAGAGATATGCAGGAAGTGGGCCAAGGAGAGCCCCATTCCTTGCTCATCCGAGGCCACAAATCAGCCCCCAGAGACAGAAGCCTTTGAGCCTCCGCCTCGGGCATTATTGCTCTATTTACATTTTCCAGCCAGGGCCTGGGCCGAAAGGGGGGAAGGCACTGGAGGGAGGGGGGGCGAGTTGGCTCCTTAGAATCGGAGCACCCACGGAAGACGTGCAGGAGATTAAAAGAATCATCTCCCGCACTGAAAGAGAAGGTGGGGGGGGGCTCGCTGGAATCCTATCGCAGAAGTCTCCACGATCCACACACTCGTCTTTTCGCGCCAGTTTCTTCCACTGGAGCCTCCGGAACAAAGTCATTAAGGGCTGTGTCCCGCGATCACAAAGGAGACGTCAGGGTTCCAACTCTTGGAAACGTTACATTTTAAGATTACAGCCCCCCAGGATCCTCCAGCCAACGACAAATTAGGTTGGCCACGTGCTGGGCTGAAAAGTTACTTTGGGAGACTACAATGTCCAGGATCTCCCAGCCAGCATGTTAGCTTAGCCACCAGATAACTAAGGGAAACTGGAAGCTAAAGGTCCCACAGTTTAATTTTCCCAAGTTCTGGTATGGCGCAGGATAGTCTTTCAAAAATGGCTGCACTCTTGCCCAGAATGACCTACTTTACTGGTGCCAGTTCAGTTTGGCCGTCGAACCTCTTAGGCCTCTTCAACACATCGAAACAGTTATAGCAATCTGATACCTCTTTAATTGTCATGGTTTCATTGGGCAGCATCCTGGGACTTGTCGTTTGCACAGAAAGTTAGGATTTTCTACTAGAGAGGCTCTAATGTATTCCCCTCCACCGAAAGGTCCCAGAGAATTCTAAGCACCTCCCCGAACTACGAATCCCAAGATTCGGTAGGGCAGAGAGCCATGGCAGTTGCAGTTATTGTACATCTGTGTTGCAGACATGTTGCAACAGTGTTCCGGGGCGAATGGCAAAAGGAGGGCTTTGAGGTCCAGTTTCCACAAAGCGGTGGATGTCTGCCAGCCACATCAAACTGCTTCATTTCACTTTTTAAAAAAGAGAAATCTAGGCAGCTTGGAAAACCCAAGATCTGGGAAAGTCGAAGAGGTATCACGTATATGTTGACTGTGACCTCAAGTTACTTTTTTCCTGAAAGGTCTTAAGACTTGATTTAGGAGGATGACCAGCAACAAACATGGCGGGTTCGGTCTAATCCCAGGCCCTCCTTATGTTTCTGTAGGAAAGAAAGAAAGAGGAATGACTGTACAGGCAGGAGGTTTACTCGGAAGTAAGGTCCACTAGGATTGCACACTTACTCGGGTGCAGACACCCCGCTTCCATGTGAACCCAAGGGTCAGCCCTGGTTAGAGCTTGGATGGGAGTCCTTCAACAGTACCAGGTGCTGTGGGCTATGTTTCAGAGGAAGGATCTGACAAAATCGCCTCTTAGTCTTCCTTGCCTAAGAAACCCCTATGAAAGCCAGGAGGTCCACATAAGTCAACAAGTGACTTGAAGGCACATATACACGTCTCCTATTCTGAGTCCATTAGAGCTCTTGAGTTCTTTGGAAAAGGCTCTTCTCTCTGTCTCACCACTTTCTCGGGCTCTTGCGGGGGTGGGGTGGGGAGGAAAGACGTCTTCTCAATGGGTCCTCCGATTCTGGAACTCCCTCCCGATGAAAACTATTATGGTCCCCTCCTTGCCATAAAGTCAAAAGCCTCTTATGCCCTCAGACTTTTAGCAACCGATTGAGATGCGTTTTCATACTGGAATTTTAAGAATATTTGAGATTTGGTGATCTCAGTCGCAGAGTTAAAAATCACGCTTAGCAGAAGTGGGAACAGAGTTAAGCTAGCCACCCGCCTCCCACACACAGTATATCTAGCTAAAAAATAAGGCAAACCTAGTCTTCTTTAAAAGATATAAAAATAGTTTACTTACAAAATATCACGCGCATAATCGATACACAAGTTCTGTCATATTTAGTTATGAAGCATGAAGATCTACATGCTGGTCAGAAACTTAAAGAATCATCTTCACTATAGAGCTACTTAAAAACACATGCTTAATGGTGGAAAGGTAGAAAGAAATGGTGCTCTCTTTAGCATGTCCCCTAAGAACAAAGAAACTGTGTAGTGTCCTGGAAAGAGGAGAGGGATCATAAACAAGCAAACAGGAAATTAGCCATAAACTATCCTTTGCATAAACTCCTACAGAGAACATACACTTTAACCATTTAACTACCATGGACTTCATGCATGCAAAAGGTCCCAAATCCCAACATTTCAGTGGTGTGGTTTGTGGTTTGATTATAGTAATTAAGAGAACCTAAATATCTTAAAGGCACCAGATCCTGTCTGACCTTGGAAGCTAAGCAGGGACAGCCCTGGTTAGTACTTGAATGGGAGAATGCCAATGAATAGCAGGTGCTACAGGCTACATTTCAGAGGAAGTAACCTGCAAAAGTGCCTCCGAATATTCCTTGCTTAAGAAAACCCTATGAAATTAATGGGGAGCCATACATCAACAGGCAACCAGGAGGCATATACAGTCTTTTAATCAATTTTAATAGTTTTAACTGTATAGATTTTAAATTGTCTTTTAAATACCTTTTATATATACTTTTGATGTTTTTGTATAGTTTTTAATCTGTATTGTTTTTAACATATTGTAAGCCTTCTTGAGTCCCATTGTTGGGAGAAGTGTGATATAAATGTTGTTGTTGATGATGATGAACATATCATTTGTCTCACCTTTTAGATTCAGTATGTTGTAGACATGAAACCTTTTGGTTTAGTTCCAAGTAGAGCAAGCTTGATGGGGGGAACATTCCATCAAGTGAGCTTCCACCTGCAGTGAAGTAGCATAGTCTAGATATAGGGTTACCCTGTTTCTGCTGCTTGTGAGAAATAGGTCAAAGAGGTTAATCAATTTGCCTTAAATACAATTATGTAAAATAATACTTAGGTTTATCCTATACCTGCAGCAGACCCATGCAACATAGGTGCCTCATTATCTTCTGTGCCACAATAATGCTACAGCCAAGTATCCCCAAGTGTTAGCTATCAGAAACAAGGAAACAAAAGCAAAAAAAGCTTTCCCTTGTGTACTGCTTTCTATGGTCAGAAGTGGATTTGTGGCATTATAGTCCCAAAAGCGATTGTTTCAAACTCTCCCTGTGGGTGGTGTTGTCCAGTTATGTAATAGTCGCATGTAGTCTGAAGTGGTCAAGTCCATTATACTGCCCAGGAGGCCTAAGAACTTTTCATCCCCACTCCATTCTATTACAACTGAAGACCAAGCCTTTATTCTTTAGCATTGGACTCAGCCTGCACCACAGGACGAACACCATCATCCCCACAGGACCATTGCCTCCCAAAAATAGTACTCTACGGTGAACTCACCATGGGTCAGCGTAAGAGGGGCGCTCCAAAAAAACGATACAAGGACTCCCTGAAACAACATCTCAGGCTCGGCCAAATTGATCACCAACAGTGGTCCGCCCTGGCCTCACATCGGGAGGCATGGAGACGCACTATTCTCAATTCTGCAGCCTTATTTGAGAACTCACGATGAACAAGTCTTGAAGAGAAACGAGAACGCAGAAAGAATCACAACCCAAAAACATCACCCAAGGAGACCTTCTGCTGTGCTTTTTGCAACCGGACTTCTTTATCTCGGATTGGCCTTTTTAGTCATCAGCGCGCTTGCAGAAAGCGCGGGATGAGTCCTTCCTGAATCTTCGTTTGCGAAGAAAAGACAGAGAGAGAGAGGACTTTTGGTGGTATAGGTACATGTGACACTAAAAGATCCCACATAATCCAACCTATAGCAGTATGACCGGCATCCTGTTGGTTATTCTCAATTAGAGTAAACCTATAGAATCAATGGTGAGTCAACACATAAGTAAATCCAATTAATTCAATGGGTCTACTCTAGTCAGGACTAACAAGAGGATTTCACCAAATACAAAAAGAGACAGACTCCAAAAAATCTAGGGGTTGTTTACATGGGCAAATATTCCTCTAAATATACTGCTAAGATAGCTCATAGTTCCCACAGATCACAGCACAGCATCGCTTCATTCAGAAGGGGGTAAGGTAAAACACCCAAATATAGCGTGCCAGGGGATGTCGCTACTTTTGCCGGCATATTTGCGATGTAGCGCTTTATTGGTAGTGTAAACTAAGGGCTGCATCAGATCTGCATTGTGATTGGTTGCTATGATGTAAGGGGCGGGCTTAAAAGAGAGGGACTGTGTTCAGTAGCGATCAGGAAAAAATCCTCTCTGCTATTTTGCAGAAGGTCTGCCAAGAAAAAGGATTCCCAAGACCTTTCAGTCATAGTGTTCCCATCTGTCAGCTCTGCTTGGGGGAGGGAGAGAGAGAGAGAGAGAGAGAGCACGAGTGAGAGAGACGGGGGAGGGAGGGGGGAGGCTGAAAAAACTTGCGATAGGTTCACCTTAGGATCCACGGCATGGCAGCAAGGTCTTTTAGCAGAGAGATTACTGTCCCTCTGCTTCAGCGAGTGAGTTCATTTACAGGCAGATTTACAGAGACAGAGCCACTACTTGGATCTTCCCCCCTGCTATTTGGGCAGTCTGTGAGTCTTGTCTATGCCCTTCCCCATACAGCCTTTGTCTGCTTGGGAGGCCACGCCCCCCACACTTATTCAAGTCTGAACTTAAAGCGGCATAATTAGAAAAAAAAACCCTGACTGGCACAGCTGCGGAAAAGAATTAAAATGCAAGTTGCCACAATAAATCTGCTGTGTAAACCAGCCCCTAGTGTTTTTCAGTAATTAGGATATTGGGGGATAGTAAGGTGTACAATGATGTACAGGATTTAAGGACTCATTTATTTTGCTTACTGGATCCTGCTTTCTGGCACAAACAAAATGTTCCACAGTAGTTTGCAATGTAATTAAAGCATGTTGGGGTGTAAGAGCATAAAAAATTAAAAATTAATTAAAGATTCCAGGGTACAAGCCCTTTGGGAAGTTTTCTTCAAAGTTAAAATGGTTAAGAATTAACTTCTAATACACCAGAGTGACAGAGACATGGAAAGTGGACAGGACTCAGTTACATCAATTAGTAAATCATGTTGAAGATAATAGAACATCCAGTTAGTAAATTTATGCTGTGAAAGAGCCTGTTTGCAAACTCAGTGTTAAAAGTTCAGTTAAATTACCTTGAATGCTGACATTTATGACTTGGTAGACTAATTACTGTAGCCAAGCTGTTTGGAGCCTGAAAATGCAGGTATTTTTGAGAAGAGAGGGGATTTGAGACCCAATCCTCCAAACTGCTAATGCTCCAAATGCTGCTGAGAGAAGATCAGAGGAAAGAGCACATGCCTCCATTGATTTGGGGCTGGAAGATACTCAGTTGACTTATGTTCATGATTTAGACACTGCCAAGGCATGTTGGGAAGCCTTAAGAGATATTTATGTTCAAGAGACAGCTGGATCAAAAATCCTACTCACAAGGAAGCTTTATAAGACACAGTTATGATCTGGTGATGATGTAAGTCTTCACCTGGCAAATTTACATTCTCTCTTCGCGCAGCTCCATCAAAGTAGCCTGGACTATGAGGAATCGGAGAGGCTCTACATGATTTTGAGTAGCCTTGATTCCTCTTTTGATGCTTTCATACATTCTGTGGAAGCAATTCCAGAATGTGATTTGACAATAAATTTTATAAGTGGCCATCTGCTCAAACATGAAGAGAGAAAAAAACGGGGGGGGGGGAGAAGAGGAACAACAATTTAAAGGAAAGAACAAGCATTAAAATGATCCTGGCAGCCATAACGCAAAAAACAATGAGGGAACTGAAACAGCCTTTGCAGTTAAGAAGTGTTTTAATTGTATTTCTAAAAAACAGTTAGCAAAACAGTGCCTCTCCAAAAGCAACAAGGACAACGGGCATTAATCAAAGAAGAAAGAACAGAGCTGCACTGAAGTTGAAGTGGTGTCCACTGTGGTGAGAAAAGAAATATCTCCTGAGAAAATTGAGTGGATTTTGGAGAGTGGGTGTTCAGTGCACATAGCTTGTAACAACAAAGATTTTGTAGAAATGTCTAAATCTAAAATTCAGCATGTGAAGCTTGCTAATGGTGAGAGATCTTCTGTAATGGGTGAAGGAAAATGTTTTATTTCTTGTTTAGGTCAGAATATTGACAATGTGGTTTTTGCTCCATCACTGCAAATTAATCTCCTCTCTGTAAGCACTCTGTCAGAAAAGGGGTATGAGATTATATTTAAAGGCAAGAAATGTTTTGTTTCAAAAGATGAAAATATTCTTGCACAGGGGGAATTGAAAAATCAGCTGTATTATATGAACCCAAAAGTTTGTGTAGCCCAGGCTGTAATGAAAAATAATCCCATGCATGATCAGTGCATCCATGTTTGCATAGAAGACTAGTTCATGCTAGTTACAAAGTTTTGAAAGAAATGCCTGATGTTTGCCATGATCTAAAAGTGAACAACTGTGATCTTTTTTTAGACAGTGCAATTTGCAAGCAGAGTAAAAGTAAGATTTTGCCATTTCCTAAATTCAGGGAAAGAAAATCTAAAAGGATTTTTGAATTGGTTCACACTGATTTAACTGGCCCTTTTACTCCATCCTTGGGAGGAGCCAAGTATGTGATTATAATTGATGATTTTTCAATGTTTGGATTCTGTTACTAGGCTGAAAAATAAATCTGAAGCCTTTGCAATTTTTCAAAACTGGTGCAATTATGTTGAGAGTAATCACCAGGTCCAGGTTTGCTCTTTACAAAGTGATTCTGGAGGAGAATTTATGCCTGACAAGTTCCAGAAATGGTTAAAACAGAAAGGTATTTTTCACAGACACTCCACCCCTTTTCTCCTCCCCAGAGTGGCATTTCAGAACACCGATTTGATGTTCTCAAACACTGAAAGATTCTTTGATGTTTGATTCAAAAATAGACCAGAAATATTGGGGTGAGACCATTTTAACTGCTAATTATTTAATTAACAGATTGTGGAGTTCTGTAGTGCAGGGCACTCCATATTTCTTGTTATATACTAAAAAACCTTCTTTTAAACATTTGAAATTTTTGGGAAGCTTTGCATGGGTGAATATACCCAAAGTTTTAAGAGGAAAGGGAGATCTTAAAGCACAGAGACTGAGATTTTTGGGTTATCAAACAGGCCCAAAAGCTTATAGATTTGCACTTCCATATGGTAAGCTGCTGATTTCCAGAAATGCTCAATTTGAGGAACATGGCAACTGGCATCAGGTCCACTCAAATCCTGAAGTGTATGTGCCTTTAACTGAAAATGCACAGTAGCATCATCAAATGCCAGAATCAGTTTTGTCTGGTGATAGCGCTTGAGGATTCTGTTCCAATTAAAGCTGAATCGCAACAGTATCACAGTCCTAAGCAAGAAAGCAGACGGTCTCTTTAGGAAAACTGAGGAGTTCCCCCGGACAGATTTACAGTGCAAAACACAATTAGGGTGTGTCAGGTTACATGTGAACCAAACAATTTCAGAGAAATGTTGCAATTACCCCAGGAAGAGCAGGTGAAATGGCATAATGCGATGGATAATGAGATGGATTCTATGGATCAATATGGTGTTTTTTAATTGATTAACTTGCCAGAGGGGCAACAACCTGTAGGATGCAGATATGTATATAAAATTTAAAAAAATGCATTTCTGGTAAAACCAAATACAAGACAAGATTAGTGGCACAAAGGTTTTCACAAATAAAACACCAGAGTTATGGTGAGACTTTTGCCCCCATGGCCAGAGGTCAAACAATTAGAATTGCATTGCTTATTGCTAGTCAACATAAATTCAGAGTTCATTATTTTGATATTGGGACTGTATATTTAAATGCATTTTTGAAGGAAACCATTGATATGCACCAGGCACCTGGATATCAAAATGATAACCCAAATTAAGTGTATAAATTTAAAAAATCTATCTATGGGTTAAAGCAAAGTATGAGATCTTGGTTCGAATGCTTAAGAAATATGTTGTTAAATATTGGTTTTAAACAGAGCATAGCAGATCCTTGCATGTACACAAGGGCTAAGGATCAAGACTGTGAAATTTTGATTGCGTTTGTAGATTATCTATGTCTGATCACTAAAACACAGGAGCAAGTAGCAACATTTGCTCAAGAACTTGGCACAAAATTTCAAATTAAAGATTTGAACTATTTAGGCATTGATATTAAGAGACTGGAAGACGGTAGCTTTTTGTTGAGCCAAAGGCAGAAAACAGTAAAGTTACTATGTGATTGTAATATGTCTGACTGTAAAAGTGCTCAATCTCCCATGGTAACTGATTTTGTAAATGGTACTGATGAAAAATTGTTTGAGAATGCTGGGCTATATCATTCGGCTATTGAAAGTTTGCTTTGTTTGTCCAATTGGACACGGCCAGGCATAGCCTATGCAGTAAATGTATTGTCCATAAAGGTTTTACAACCCACTCAAAATGATTAGAAAGGATTAAAAAGAGTGCTGAAATACCTGAAGGGTACCATGGACTATGGGATAAAAAATTCATCCCAAGAAAGTTATCAGTTGCAAAGTTACATTGACAGCAATTTTGCACAAAATATTTTGGACAAAAAGTCCACATCAGGGATAATTGTCAAATATGCAAATTCACCAATTTTTTGGAAAACAAAACAAAACAAAACCCAGTCCACTGTGGCCCTATCTTCAGTGGAGGCAGAATACGCTGCTTTGTCTGATTTAATTTTGGAATTGATTTGGATCAATCAATTTTTTATTGATCTAAGAAAACCAATTCAGGGACCTATTGAAATCTTTGAAGATTCTCAGGCCTGCATACAAATGGATACAGCTGAAGGGGCTATATCAAGAATGAAGCATGTGACTGTTAAATACCAGAATGTATGTGAATCAGTACAGGGCTGATCACCTTGACTTATTGTCCATCAGAAGAGAATTTGGCTGACATGTTTACCGAAGCACTAGGGCCTGTTAAATTTGAATATTTGTGTTTTAAATCTGGTATGATTCAATGTGTTAATACAGATCTTTCAGTATAAATGTAGAGGGGTGTTGGGGATAAGAGAACATCCAGTTAGTAAATTATGCTGTGAAAGAGCCTGTTTGCAAGCTGCAAACTCAGAGTGTTAAAAGTTCAGTTAAATTGCCTTGAATGCTGACATTTATGACTTGGTAGATTAATGACTGTACCCAAAGTGTCTGGCTGACTTCATCAAGCTGAGAGATGGCTTGATAGTATTTTTCTATTTAAACTTAAAGAAGTTGATATTTAACTCACTTTGCTTTTCAATCTCTGTATAGCAAGTAGTATTTAGCTTATGCTTGAATAAAAAACAGTTCTTTAGCAGAAGACTGTTGTTTCTTTATTCTGATGGCTGGAATGAGAAGACTCTGCTGCATTCCTTTTGCTACCTAAATCCTATGTATATGCTCAGAGGTTTAGCTGGTTAAGAAAACAAAAGACTCCTTCTTGAAAAGAATACTTAAGCTTTTACTAATAGCTTTTAAATCTACATATGCATGGGAATCCTACATCCTAACTAACTAATGGATTTAGGATAGGATAGAAGTCTGACTCACCATCTAGTGAGACTGGTAAAGGGTAGCCATCCCTACAAGAGCATGAGGGATGTGTCCTTCTTCCTTGGAGAACAGAAGGAAGACCAATAAAAGATCACCCTTTGACCCATGAGGTCAATAGACCTAGGTCACATGATCATAAATATGGCTTGGCTGTGTCTCTAATACAAACCAAGCCCACTAAGGATAGGGTGAGGAGAAGGGGAGGAACTTTTCACATGCAGGGATGTCCCTAAAACTTCCTAAAACTTGCTTTGCTCTGCTAGCAAGTGAGGGGTGCAGGAAGAATGCTGGATTTCCAACAAAACAACGTACAAAAATATATCTAACATAGCAATGCAGCACAGCACAGGATGATACAATACAATTAGTTTGGCCGAAGACATTTTGCTGCCTGAGGTGTAGCAGCAAATGGTGCCTCCCACCTGCTCAAGTCAAACTGCATAATATTCCAGGTCAGCCAAGTTGTTTTGACCCAGAACAACAGAAAACCGCACAAATACCTCTCCTTGGAGCTCCCTTGCAGCAAAAGTACAATAAAAACAAATTGGATAATTAACAATTTGCTGCCTTATCATATCCAAACTTTGCAGTCTGAGGCAGCCACCTCATTCTGCCTAATTGTACAGTTAGCCCTGATCATACAGTAGAATATGAATCCAGTTACTTGTATTTCAAGTTGCAAGGTCCAGCAGAAAGCTGACTAGCTGTGCCATGCTTACAATATAAAAGGGTATATGGAACAATCAAGCTTCAGCCCCACCATGTCCTATGAAGAGTGACTTAGGGAGCTGGGCATGTTTAGTCTGGAGAAGAGAAGGTTGAAAGGTGAGATGATAGCCATGTTTAAATATTTGAAGTGATGTCATAGTGAGGATGGAACAAGCTTGTTTTCTGCTGCTCCACAGACTAGGACACGGAGCAATGGGTTCAAACTATAGAAAAAGAGCTTCCGCCTAAACATTAGGAAGAACCTCCTGACAGTAAGAGCTGTTTGGAAGTGAAATACAGTGCCTTGGAGTGTGGTGGAGTCTCCTTCTTCTGTTTTTAAACAGAGGCTGGATGGCTATCTGTCAGGAATGATTTGATTGTGTATTCCTGTATGGCAGGGGGTTGGACTGGATGCCCCTCGTGGTCTCTTCCAACTCTATGATTCTACCTCTTAGAGTCAGTAGCAAGGCATGGCTCTTCCACACTATATAGTTGTTGCACTATGGTTGCACTTTAACTGTCATGGTTCCATCATAAGGAATCAAGGAATTTGCTGTTTAGGGGAGCTCTAGTGTCTCATCAAACTACAAACCCCAGGACTCCATAGGATTCAGCCAGGATAGTTAAAGTGGAATCATAGTGATAATTGTCTAGTGTGCCCATAGAATTTTGGCTTGTATTCCATTTCTTTCTGAGCTGGAAACCTGCATTGCTAGACAATAGAGAAACCACTGACAGGTGCAATCACTTTAGTTTGTTACTTAATCTGGATAATCCCATTGAAACCAATTCCATAGGAGGGGGAATCTCTCCTTTTATGCTTTCAAGCAAATCTTTAGCAGATTAAATTTTACGTTACATTTATATTGCCTCTAAGAGATTTCAGTGCAAGGGGTTTTATTTTATAGGACTGTTAAAGCCTGCCGGTTCTCAGGTTTGGGGTCCTTATTCACAGTGGTCAGCTTCTTACACTCAGCTGCAGGGGGACAGGGATCGACAAAACGAATGAGGCTTTGTGAGCCATCCCAAACCATACATTCCTAGAACCAGAAGAGGCTCCTCTGTCAGATGGCATCAGTACCCATCCGGGCCAAAGCTTTATGGGTTCAAGGTCCTTCCAAATGGACCAGCAGAATCCAATAATGTATACAGGGGTAGGGACGAATAAGGAACTGCTTCTCTGGATCTCCAAACAATCAATAATGGGGATTATTGTTATTACCCCTGTGCTATACTGGGGAGACCTTTAAAATCGGTGCCAAAAGGTTGGCTTTAATCCCCTTTGTAAGCACACGTAACAGAGTTACTATTTAAAGATCTCTCTCTCTCTGGCTTTTCTTCGCAAACGAAGATTCAGGAAGGACTCATCCTGCGTTTTCTGCAAGCGCGCTGATGACTATTTAAAGATACATGCACAGGAAAAACGAACTAATTCCAAACACACAGGTTTTAAATAGCCATTCACCCAGTTCATCCCCCCTTTCCACACACTAGCTTAAAAGTATCAAAGTAGTCAAATGTAGCTTATAAAACAGAAAAAAACACTTTACTCGTGAGCGTCATATGCATCTCAAAGACCATAGCAGTAATAACTTGAAAGTAGACCAGAATAACAAAATATATCTTGAAAGCTACATTTCTAAGAACAAAAACATGCAGGAGTTGTGTCCTGAGACAAGTTGTCTCTAGGACATCTTGATGGCTGGTGGCTTCCAAAACAGATACTGTACTTAAAAGACCTCCTTCTCCGGAAGGCACTCACATTACAACAGAAAGTTATCTCATCCTTTCTGTTTACATTCAGCATTTAACACTTTCAGCAGTTAAACAAGTCAGAATATTGGATTGCAACTATATATCCCAACAGTCAAAAGCATGTATACACAGAACCAGGACAGCAGTGGGAATAAAGAACCATCTTCAGCCATCAGATCAGTCGAAGCTGGATGAATTACTCACGAATTTGTTGTTGTGTGCCTTCAAGTAATTTCTGAGTTACCTCGACCCTAAGGTGAACCTATCACGCGGAGTTTCTTGGCAAAACTGTTGTGGGGGTTGTTGACTTTGTCAAACACTGGCAAAACTGTTGTGGGGGTTGTCACTCTACCTCCGAGGCTGGAAGAGTGTGACTTGTCGCAGGTCACTCAGTGGCTTCCCAAAAGTTCCACTTAGTATAAATCTGACTTGAAGGCAAGACTGCTCAGTGGGATTTTTAAAAGTTACTTTTATTTAGATGAGAGATTTTTTTGGTAGTACAACGCTTCTCCTTCCACCGAGAAGGCTCGTTCAAAACAGAAACCTCAGGCAGGAGTAATTCAGAACGAGACAAGGGAACCAGAGTAAGTTTCCGCCTCTACCTACAATTGGGAGAAAATTGATCCCCCTCTCCACATTTCAGTTGCTCACAATTAAATCAGTGTGATGAATAAGCGAGATGCAACCCAGCAAAAACGAAAACACCCCATTCAGGAATTACAGCCACTTACCACTTTTCTTTTTCTTGGTGGTGGTCTCCAACATGAGATCGCAAGCCAGCTCCGAGATATATTGTACGTTCTTCGGGATCATGAAGACACCTGGCAGTACAGTGAGTGCATCCTTAACAGGACCGGCCCTACCATTAGAAAGAGTGAGGGGTTTCCTTAGCTCGCAGATTTGGTGTATCAGCAAAAGAGTAGCAAATTGTTACTTCGTCTTTTTGTTATTATTGTACTTCGTTTTTACTAGCGGGGAGGTGCCAAGGAGAAATGTTTCTTTCCTGTGTCGGCAGAACTTGCCTGGCCTGGAATACTGTGCATTACTATGATTTGTATGGGGGTGGGAAGGGCATCATTTGCGTCCCTGCCTCAGGCAACAGAATGTATTAGACAGCCCTGATCCGAATCCTATTTTTTCAGGAGTAAGTTCCAAGGAGTTCTATCAGACTTAATCGCTCCCAGGACTTCAGTCGAAAGTTGCCCAATTAGTGAGCCGGTGTGGTGTAGTGATTTGAGTGTGACTCCTGGAGAGCAGGGTTTGAATCTCCGCTCAGCCATGGAAACCCCCTGGGTGACCTTGGGCAAGTCACACTCTCAGCCTCAGAGGAAGGCAATGGCAAAGGCAAACTCCCTCTGAACAAAAATCTTGCCAAGAAAACCCCATGAGAGGGTCATCATAAGTCGAAAACGATTTGAAGGCACACAACAGGAGAATTCATCTGAAACTAGTGTACGCTTACGATCCAGCCGGGAGTTGAGTTGGCACTCAGCAGGTTGATTCAGTGGTGGGGTAGGAAAGATCGGTAACTATTTCTTCTTTCATTACTAATTAGTCTGTGGACTTTGAATTGTATTTCTAATCGTTTCTCCTGAGAAAGGGGCTCAGTGGGGGACCTCGCTGTTCTTGCCATTCTAGGTACGGATCCGGAACCAAACATTTGTCCCGATTCAAGAGAGAAGAAATCTGGGTTCTGACAAGGAAGAAAGATACCTGGTTTCCATTGAATGACTCTGAGATTACACATTCGCGTCCGGCATCTACTATCAAATCTACTACGCAAAAAGCACAGACTCAAATGGAAAGGTACTTCGCCAGGCGGAACTGTAGTGTCATTTCCAGTTTTAATAGCGGGCGTCATTGGAGAAGAGCTAGTATTTGTATGAATTTTGACTAAAAAGGCCACGGTTCTTTTGAGGGCCTCTTTCACGCTACACAGTTATAGCGCCATGATGCTTTTATAAGTGCCATGACAATATCCTATGGAATTCTGGGATTTGCAGTTTTGGGAGGGGTACTTGGAATTCCCAGCCAGAGACTTCTCCTGCCTCCCTAAATTACAAACCCCAGGAGTCCATAGGCAGTTAAAATGGAATCATAGCACTATAATTGTGTAGTGGAAGTGTCAATAAGTGTCAATACCCTTAGACCAAAGGGTAGATATACAACACATCAAACCAGACCAGCCTATTGAGCTTGTGGGCAAAGACTACCTATTCTTTAATTCTGCTGTTGGGAATTCGTTCTCAGTAGACTTTCCTTACTGTGTTCCGGTCAGCCCTGATTGATTGACCTTCCTTATACTTCCACACTGCTCAAGATAACCTCGCAATTCTAAAAAACGTACAGTGAACGTATCCTTTCGTATATATTTTTTAATCTGAGCTTCAGTTAGCCTGAGATTTTGCTTTTATTTTCTTACATAAGCAGGGTCCCGGCAGCAAGAGGTGAGGCTATTCGATTGAGATAGTGCTAAAACATACCTACAGCCAGCATGGTGTAGTGGTTTGAGCGTTAGACTACGACTCTGGAGAACAGGGTCCGAATCCCCGCTCGGCCATGGAAGCCCAAGTCACGCTCTCTCGGCCTCACAAAAAAGCAAAGGTAACCCCCCCTTGGAACAAATTTTACCAAGAAAACTCCGTGATACGTTCGCCTTAGGGTCGCCATAAGTGGGAAACAACAAACAAAAATCTCCTCTCCTTTGGATATTTTTAAAAAAGGGGTGGATTTCTCCACCACTTGCCAGCAACCCAGCCCAGGGTGTTGGTCCCTCTCCCAAACGTCCCTAGGCTTTTTGTTGTTGTGTACCTTCTAGTCGTTTCCGACTCATGGAGCCTCTTAAGGCGAACCTGGCGATGCGCCCGCATTTACAGGCAGAGGCTCCAACCCGACGGCTTTGACCGACGCGCCAGAGGCGCAGAAGCCCATCGGCTGTCTCTCCACACGGCGTGGGCTTCCAGGGGAATTTACTCGCCAATAAGTGCGCTAAGGGGAGTGGCGAGGGCCAGCGCCGCGTCTCAGGAAGATCAGCAAAAACATTCTCTGATATGGGTCACACCTTCTCCAGCACACTCTTAGATGCGCCTTTTCAAGTGCCCAGGTAAGTGGATCAAAGGCTCCGCTCCAGGTAACTGGTGCATATTTTTTTTTTAAATAAAGGACTTCTGTGGATCGCCAGACTAGCTGGCTAAGGATGAGGGGCCTCCTTGGGCAAGGGGAAGCGGATTCCAGGGCTTTGGAGGGAGTTTAGGAGAGAGGAAGGCTGCAGCTCTGCAGGGGGAAAGGGAGAGTAGGAAACGGGCCCCGTAAAGCCTGGCTCTTGAGGTGCGAAGACGACCCATTTTTAAAAAGAGCGAGAGAGAGAGAGAGAGGGGAACGCAGAGGCTCAAGGAAAGGAGGAGGAAGAGAAGGAACAAAAGAAAGGGACCGAGAAGCCAAAGGGGAAGGCGAGGAAGGCGCACCCACGCTGGCAACTTGAAGCCTTTTGGCTTCCGAAGAAGCGCTTCCCAAACACGGAGAAAGAAAAACAATGCCCGAACTGCGGCCTTCTCGTGAAAAGGACGAGGCGTGGGCTGGGTGGGAGAAGAGGAGGCCCCCAGGCAGCCAAGCCCCTTCCCGGCCCAGGGCGGCGGCGGCGGTTCCTGCGAGGCGGAGGGCACTTTGTGTGCCCCGAGAGGGCGAAGGCGGAGGGGCGGGGGGGGGCTGGCGAGGGCGGCTGCTGGTCGCCCCCCCTCTCCCGGCTCTCCATGCCACCCAAGACGTTATTCAGGGCGAACAATCCCCATTATCTGTTCCCACTTTGGCCTAATCAGACAGAATCTGGAATACTGAAGGCCGCTTCCTGCTGGCTTTGGGGAGGATTCTCTGGGTGAGAGGGAAAGGGGGGGGCGCAAGGAGGGTGGGTGGGTGGGTGCGTGGCCAGCCCGGGTGGGGGGGGGTTGGTGGTGGAAGGAGGAGGTCGCCCTCTCTCCCATTAGAGCTTTCGCACTTGACTAATTCAGGTCCTTAGGAGCCCCCTGGACAGGGACGGAGTGAAAGCAGCCCCTGTGTTGACGGCGGGGCGGGCTGTGTTGGTATAAACAGGAGTCCCCTCGGTAAGCGACACTAATCTCCCGGCGGCGGGCGGCGGGGAAGCGGGGATGAGCCTCCTCCACCCGCCGGGCGCCCCGCCACTTCCCTCCGGCCGCGCGTCCCCGCGCATCCCCCCGCGCCTCTCCGCCATGGCCGCCGTGGGCAGCCGGATCAGCTTCACGGTGCGCAGCCTGTTGGATTTGCCCGAGCCCGACGGCAGCGGCGGCCCCAGCAGCGCCAAGCAGCCCGAGCCCACCGACGGCGACGACGGAGGCTCCCCGTTTCGGGAGTGGATGGAAACCGACCGGAGCCATTATCTGTGTGAGTGAGTGAGCGAGTGAGTGAGCGCGGGCGGGGGGGGGGACGGCGGCAAGGGCTCCGATCCCTCCGGGCAGGAAAAAAGAGAGGGCCCGACGCAGTTTCCTCGGAGGAGACCCGGGGAGGTAGAAGGACGGGCGAGGGGCTCGTGGGAAGCGGAGCAAGGTGGGCCTCCCAGGGAGGGCAGGTAGAGGAAGGGTCAGATCGCGCACAGAAAAGGAATCGAGGGAACAGGGAGGAGGGAGCGAATGTAGTTGTCTATTGACTGTCCTTCATCACTCGTCGGCCCCAAGAGCCGCGAGGAAATTCTAGGGAGCCTTGCCTACCTTTTTCCTACGAGAAAGAGGGAGAGGCGACTGGGGTGTACATGGACACACAGAAACCCACGCGTCAGGACTCAGAAAACAAGAAACACGTCCCCTTGGATTTTAAAGTTTTTATTCTATTGTTAGTCCTAACCAGAGTAGACCCGTTGAATCAATTAGATTTACCTATGTGTTGACTCACCATTTATTAATGGATTCAGCGGGTCTATTCTAGCTGGAACTGACCAGTAGAATTCCAACCATTATTATTATTATTAGCTCTATTCTGCTTTGAAATGGTGGCTGCTTCGGTTAGGATAATGTTTGGCCTAGTCTAGGTTAAAAGAATAGAGATAAATTGATAAGTACAGTATATGAACACAAGGACATACCCCGACATATACTATACATCTATATCTCAGTACAAAACCAGCAGTTCCGACTAGGTTGTTTTGGATCTCAGAAGGATGTGTCCTGTCATGCCTATGTACAGATATACATATACACTATACACGTACAAATGAACTACTACCTTATCATCTGTAAAGGATTTATTTTCGTTGCTTTTAAAAGAATATCCAGTATTGCCTTAACTCCCCCCCCCGGCATTGATAGGATGGCTTACCGACGAAATCTATCATATTCTACAATAAATTCGCGGTGTTACTCTACAGTACATCTTCTAGGAAGCTAACTGCATTGACCTAACATGTGTTTAAAGCGAATATTGGCTTATTAAACAATTGAAAAGCTTTTCTTAAGGCTATTAACCTTCTTATTCTTTTAAACTGATCTTTATTTGCAGTCTTGCGGTGGGAGAGGATTTGTACAGAAGCAAAGAAAGTCCACATAATTTTAAGATATTATTTATTTTTTTAGGGAGGAAAAAAACTGGTCAGTGAGGTCATAACAGCACAATGTATATATCAATCACAGGTGTTATAAATCTCATTATTACCATTATTATTAGATAACGTAGAATCTATTTGTTTATATACATAATTCATCCAGACCGGTGAGAACATATCTTCCCTCCCTTCCTTGCGTTAACTTCCTTCAGAGTCTCAGTTTATTTACAGTCGTTACAAATAATGTTTTCTGTCTGCCGCCCTGACACACAGAATGATTTATGCCACATCATAAGTAATGTTCAGCGAGTAAACATGATCTTATTCTCCTAGGCGATGTCCCTCAAATACTGGCAAAAGTCAGAATGTAGTCTATTTCTGTGCTTGTATTGAGCGTGAAGGGACTGTGCATAACTATGATCCTTTATAACTAATTTATGCTGTAACCGAAGACGACGACAATACGAGAACAAATGGCCCGATCCACCTTTCATTCGAATTTTCATCCCTTTCACAACGCAGTATATCCAAGCACTACGTCTGTTTTTCTCACCTCCAGGAGGTTGTTAATCAAATTTAATCCAGCCAAAGTTTAGCATTTGAAAGCTGAGACCCCTGTACCACTTAACTGAAAGTAAACCCATGGAACTCAATGGAATTTATTTCTGAGTAGAACCCATACGATCACGCCGTGAAGGGCGCTTTGGTTTCAATGGGAAATTAGGAGTGTATATCTAGGGATGTTTTCTCAGAAGTCAGTCCCATCCAATGGGGTATTGGATTGCAACAAAGAGCGCTTTCCCAAAGAAATGAACGGGATAGTACTCATCTTGGGCTGACCAGTGATTTCTATGGAAGCCCCCTCCACGCCGTTTGCTCAAATTATAAAGGGAATTTCTTTAGGGCAGGGGATTAACGAAATCCACACCCTCCCCCATTTTAACAGACTCCTGTTCTCCCATAGCTTTCTAAAAGGTAAGAGGCTGGAGTCGATCCCCCCCACCCCCACCCGTTGTCAGGATTTGGGAGCAGCTTTCGGCTTGACGTGGGACCCAATCCCATGCACACTTGTTCAGAAGCAAGTCCCATTGGGTATGGCGGGATCCTCACGGAATCCGCCTAAGAATTTGGCAGCTGAGAAAGTGGGTTCTATTACTCCATTAGAAGCCGTTAGATTTCTCTCCAGCTTCTCAGCTCCGTCGTGGGGGGGGGGGTCGGCGTGGGAGCTTTGCTCCCGATTTCATTGAAATCAACCCCTTTGGAAACCGTAAGCAAAGCAAGCCACCCCCTTCTCTACTACTAGTGGGTAGCTGGGTTATTGTTCCAGCCGAAGCCACGCTTTCAAAACCGGCTTCTTCACCATCCTTTTGGCCCCGTGCATCTTGGAGAAAATCTAGGGCCTTTCTGTGCTGAGTAGAAACGACTCCGTTCTTAAACCCCTGCCATTTAAGCTAACGAAGCGAAACCACCACTACCTCCACCGGCGAGGCTGGCGCGGGGAATGTCCTTCCATCCCCCACCGGCTTCTATTATCTTCCTTCCCGTCTACCACTCCAGCCTTCCGAGGTGCTTTCTAGCCAAACTGCTTCACCCCTGAACGATTCCAGCTGGAGACTCTTGGCGGGCTTTGGCTTCTGAACAGGTTCTCTTGTTGTGTCCCCACCCCCGCCTCTCCGTTCCCTCTCCTTGGTCTCCTCGGATTCCTCCGAGTGCCATAAGCCAGACAGCTTTCTCTCTCCCGTTTCGAGAACCAGAGAGAGCATTGCTGACGCCTTGCTGGAAGGATTGCGCATGCAGCGCCTCGAAGAAGCACGCCCCCTGCCAATAATACACTCTTGGGGGATAGGACAACCCCACCCCCTTGCATCCATATTTAAAGAATTACCAAAGCGATCAGAACCACTTATGCGCCACCGCCCCATCCATCCCGCTGCGCCCTTCTCCTCATTCATGTCACTTGCTCCATCATACAGGTTCCCTGGGCACCTCGAGGGGAAACACCCAGCCCGTAACCCTCGCGGTAGACTGTCTTCTTAGCCAGGAGTAAGACCCAATAAAATGGAGTGTTGCTTCTGAGTTAGGCAGGTATATAGGAGTCCACCGTCCATCGTTAAAGGCTCACAGGTCTTTGTTGTTCGTGGTGCAATATACTGACGGGGCTGATGTTGTTACTACGTCCTTTCAAGCCAACTCTAACTTATGGCGACACTGTCATAAGCTTTTCTTGGCAAGATGTCTTCCGAGGAGGTTGGCCATTGCTTTCCTCTAAGGCTGAGAGAGCAGTGACTTGCCCAAGGACACTCAGTGGGGTTCCCTGGCTGCAGGGGGATTTGAACTAGCTCAACACTCCTAGCTCAACACTCCACTTCAACCACTACATCACACTCTCCCTGGAATTCAAAATGCACGCAGATCTCTCTTTCTGAGGCTGGCATCTTGTTGGTTACTCTCAACCAGAGTAGGTCCATTGACTTTGTTATGGAACGGTGAGCCAACACATAGGTAAATCTCACTGATTCAGTGGGTCTATTCTGGTTGGGATTAACAACAGGATTTAAACCTGTGTGTGTCCTATGGGGAGGGGAAGGAGTATTTACTCGAGTAATTTGATGAATATAATGGAATATTCTCTGGCTTTTCTTCGCAAACGAAGATTCAGGAAGGACTCATCCCGCGCCTTCTGCAAGCGCGCTGATGACTAAAAAGGCCAATCCGAGACAAACAAGTCCGGTTGCAAAAAGTGCAGCAGAAGGTCTCCTTGGGTGATGTTTTTGGGTTGTGATTCTTTCTGCGTTGTCGTTTCTCTTCAAGACTTGTTCGTCGTGAGTTCTCAAATAAGGCTGCAGCATTGTGGATATTGCGTCTCCATGCCTCCCGATGTGAGGCCAGGGCGGACCACCGTTGGTGATCAATCTGGCCAAGCCTGAGATGTTGTTTCAGGGAGTCCTTGTATCGCTTTTTTGGAGCGCCCCTCCCACGCTGACCCGTGGCGAGTTCACCGTAGAGTAGTATTTTTGGGAGGCGATGGTCCTCCATCCTAGAAACGTGCCCTGCCCAGCGCAGCTGTGTTCTCAATATCATGGCCTCAATGCTGGTAATCCCTGCTTGTTCAAGGACAGCAACATTCGTCACATAGTTGTATGGGTTAATATATTGTTTGTGTGATACATAATGAGGTATAATAGAACTGAATACCGTGGTCTAAATCCAATTATTAGTGGCCACTAGAGTAGTTCCATTGAATCAATGAGAATTTGTTAAACCAATGGGTTTACTCTAGGTGCGATTATTTATTTAATGTATATCCTGCCTTTCTCCCAAAATTTAGGGCTCAAAGCAGCATTGGATCATTGTTTATTTAGAACACTGCTTGTTTTATGAATACCCTCTTCAATTTTTTAAAAATTAAAAATCTACGAAATGTACAAATCCCCAAATAACATAATCTCATACCCCAACTCTTCAAATAGGCATTCACAGAAAGGCCAGTACAAGGCACTTTTGTTGGAGGAAGAGCGAGGCATAGCAGAACTGTACAAGTCACTGAAATGAAATAAGGGGCGGTTCAAAATCATGCCTGCTCTCAGTCTGCTTGAATCCCTTTGACTTTTCCGTGGCGTTCAACAAAGAGAAAGGATGTTTAGATTGCAGCTTCTGGACAGTCATCCAGCGGGGGTGGGTAGCTCCTTCTCCTCGTGCAGCTCCCTTTAGAAGGCACACCTTCCAGCAGGAAGAAATTGCGGCTCAGAAGACCAGTAAAGCAGTTTGAATGTTAGTCTCAATTTCCAGGACTGCGGATGGACAGCAAAGGTCAGAATAAGCTGGAAACAGCCAGATTCAAAAGAAAACAAGATAAAAACTTAGGGACTTTCCTTGACTTTTTCAGTAATCTTTCCAAGTCTATGCTATTTTCTGCTAGTAGTATGGTGTCATCTGCATATCTTAAACTGCTGATGTTCCTTCCTCTAAGTTTCATGCCTCCTTTCTAGGAGTCTAATTTTACTTTAGGCATCATAGGCAGCATACAAGTTAAACAGAGACGCTTTGCCTGACACCCTTGCCAACTGGAAATCATTCAGTTTCTCCTTATTCTGTCCTGGTGGCAGCTGTGTTTACAACATGACCCCAAATGCCTCTTCCTTTCCTAAACCTAGCTTGGGCATCTGGCATTTCTCATTCCATATATGGTAAGAGTCTTTGCTGTAAAATTTTGAGCATCAATTTGCTTGCATGGGCAATTAATGCAATGTTTCTGTGGTTACTGCAATAACTGGTGTCCCCTTTCTTGGGGATTGGAATGTATATTGAGCATTTTCACTTTGTGGACTATTGTTTTGTTTTCCATATCAGTTAACAGGTTTTAATTAGAACTAGAATAGATTCTGTCTCTGTAGCTTGAAACAGCTCTATTGGTATATCATCTGTTCCTGGTGATTTATTTCTCCGAAGTGCTTTGAGTGCACCTTCTACTTCACTTTCTAAAATTGGAGGTTTGTCTTTATATGGTTCTCCCTCAAATAAGACTGTCATATTTTCATCTCTTTTATATAGTTCTTTAATGTATTGTTTCCATCATCTTTTTAAAAAACTTGGTCATGTAATGTACTACCCTGCAAGTTGGAGAGCATCCCCACTTTTGGTTTAAATTTCCATTTGATTTCTTGGATCTTCTGAAAGATTGTCTCTTGTTCTTCCTTTTTTGTTATCTTCTATTTCTCTGCATTGATTGTTATAAGAGTTCCCCTTGTCCCCGTGCACAAGTTGTTGAACAGTTGCATTCAGGGTTCTGACTCTGTTTCTGTCACCTTATACTTTTGCGTCTCATCTGTCCTTAACTGCTTGAACAGTTTCATCTCTCTGTCATCCATTGAGGCTTCTCTTTCTTTTTGCATTCCTCCCTGACAAAGTCCCTCATTTCAGTCCAGAGTTGTTCTGGTTCTCAGTCAATTAGGGTTAATTGTGCAAATCTATTTTCTGCATTAAATATGGCTGGGATATTCTTCAAGTTGTATTTTAGCATGGATGGTTGGTTTAGTGTTCTTATTTAGCTTTACTCTCATTTTTGAAATTAGTAGTTCATGGTCTGTGCCACAATCTGCTCCTGGTCTTGTTTTTGCAGAGAGGATGGAGCTTCTCCATCTTCTGCTTTTAGTTATGCAGTCTATTTGATTTCTGTATTGGCCATCAGGTGATTTTCATGTATACAGTCACCTCTTTGGTTGCTTGAAGAATGTGTTTGTGATGTTGGGCTTGAAAAATTAAATTAATTGCTTTCCTGTTTCATTTCTTGATACTAGGCCAACACTCTTTTGATTTGCTCTGTTCCTTATTTTTGCATTCCGGTCACCTATGATTAACAAGAAGTCCTGTTTTGGTGTGGTATCAATTTCTTCCTAGATTCCAGCATAGAATATTTAAATTTCTTGTTTTGCTTCTGTAACTGGAGTATAAACTTGGATTAAGTTATTGATGGGTTTTCCTTGATGTCTAATTGACATGATTCAGTCAAACTTTGCATTAAGGACATTTTCAGATGCCCCTTGCCGCGCAAGCAGCCTCCGGAGCAGTAACGAGGCTGCTGTGCAGCAAGGGGTCCATTTTGGACAACGTCGTCCCTCTCTCGGCATCGTCCGTGGCTGTTCCGGCTAGCATTGAAGGCGGCCACGCTATTTTTTACTCACGGACAGCTTCCATGAGTGAAAAATAGCACGGCCTCCTTCAATGCTAGCCGGAATAGTCACGGACGATGCCGAGAGAGGGATGGCGTCGTCCAAAATGGACACCCTGCCGTGCAGCAGCCTCGTTACTGCTCCAGAGGCTGCTTGCATGGTAAGGGGTGTCTGAAAATGTCCTATATCCTTGGACTGCTTTTGCTGCATCTCTCCTCACTATAAATGCCACCCCATTTCTTCTTAGATTTTCATGTTGTAGAAAATACAATGTCCGTTCCCACTCTGCTTAACAAAGCAGTGAGAATGTTTCAGAGTGTGCAGCAAAAGATGTGGGCTTTGGGCAAAAACTTGCATATCTCTGGTAAGAAATTCAATAAAGGCTAAAGTCTTTCATGGCTTTTATTGTAAAATTAACAAGTCAAAAATAAAATACAGAAAGCCTTCATCCCTGCTTCTGTGTCTTCCAAAGGCTTCTTCAAAACTAACAGGGAAAGATGGAGTCCTGCATCGCATACCACCAAAATCCCTCCCTTGCTTATATAATGAAATTCTTTCAAAACATTAAGCCTCCTCCAAGAGAAATGAAAGTAAACTACTCTCATTTCTGCTTATCTAGCCTTGAGAGGCAAAACGAAATACAGGCACCAATTGACAGATTTACAACTTCTTAACAAGACTAGCTGGTGCTTTTGCCTGGTGATTAAAATTATCCAAAGGGGGGGCATAGCTTTTCTGATCACAACACCTATTTTCCCTGACATTTCATTTCCTGAGTAAAACACTATGTAATTATCTGACCCAAAATGACCCTTTCATGTCCATTTTAGCTTGCTCACCCCAAGTATTGCAATGTTTATATGTTACATTCCTTGTTTTAACATGTGTAGCTTTCCATGATTAATGCTTCTCATATTCCTACATGTTCCTACAATATGAGTTGTGCAGCTTCCGACTTCCCTTTCTTGGCTTGAGTCCAGCCATGTCATTAGCAGCAGAAGTAGTTGTCCTCTGCCCTACCCCAGTAGCTCATTGAGTGCTATCTGACCTGGGAGTCTTACATTGGACACTACTGTATCTGATTGTATTTTGGATTGTCTCATCATAGGGTTTTTGTGGTAAAAGACATTCAAAAGGGGTTTACCATGTCCCCTTCTGCACAGTACTAACAAGGGATAGCTAGGGCGCCACAGGGTTCTCTGAGAGATCTTCCACCAGTGTCTCACATATTGGGAATTTAATATAATTGAGATTTGTATCTCAGTAGCAGAGCAAAATAACACTCATTTAGCAGAAGGTTTTATATTGAGAACAACAGTTAAGCCCTCTTTCACACACTCTAGCAGAGAATAAAACAAACTTTGTCTTCTTTAGAAGTACAAAAAGTAATTTACTTACTGAGGTTCTTGTGCATGGAAATACACAGGTATAGTCATCTTAGGATAGGCAAGCAATGAAGTAAAATATACATGCTGTCCACTAGAAGAGCTCTAGCTAAGATGAGCTCCATCTTAAAAGATAAAAGAAAAGAGAGTGGAGAAGAGATGCATCCTTGTAGCTGCTCTCTCAGAACAAAGAAACTTGTGTACTTTTAAAACAGACAAACAGGAAATTACCTATAGAGTGCCCCCTTACATGCAGTTTTAACCCCTTAACTGCCATGTAGCCCATTACATGCAAAGGTTGCAATATTCAAACACCCCTTCTCAACCTGGCATGCAAAGCCCTTGAAGTCCCATCTTGACACACAGGTTCTCAAAGCAATCTCTGGGAAATGGTTTAGTCAAAATATCAACTGTCATCTCAGTTGTGGGAAAGAAGATCATCTTGATCATGCCTTCATCACCATGTCACAAACACTGTGATATCTGGTTGTAATATGCTTGTTGCGTGATGTTATCTTCTTCTCTTGAGATAGCCTAATGCAACTCTGGCTGTCCTCAAAAAGTTGAATTGCTTTCTGCTCACTTATTTCAAAACTAATCAACAATTGATCAAGTCATAACATTTCTCTACAGGCTTCTGATGCAGATATATACTCTGATTCAGTAGAAGAGAGTGCTACAAGTTTTTGCTCCCGGCTGGCCCAAGAGATAGACCCATTTCCATACAAAAATAAGTAACTACTGGTAGAAAGTGAACTTGCATGATCTCCCGCCCAGTCAGCATCTGTGGACCAAACAAGGCTTGGATCATTGCTAGCTGGTAGCTTTAACTGAAAGTCCATAGTGCCTTTTAAATATCTGGCAAGTCTTTTCACTACAGTCTAAGCCTTCTTGGTTGGTTCAAGCAGTAGGAATTTTCTGCTTAGAATTCCTACAGCATAAGCTATATCAGGTCTCGTATTTGTGGCTAAGTACAGAAGCTTTCCAATCACTGCTCTATGCATTGTATTCTTTGGTAGAGGTTTACTTTCCTCATCATTTTTGATAAAGTCTTGTTACCATGGGGGTTCCCACACTGTATGCATCTTACATTCCAAGAGTTTCTAAAAGTTCAATAATCTTCTGTCTTTGACATAGTAGAGAAGAACCATCTTCTTCTCTTTGAATCTGTATGCCTAAGTAGTATGTAGCATTTTCCAATTTTTTTTCAATTCATCTTCTTTGTACAAATTGTGTACAATTTCCTTGTAATCTTCATCTCTTCGAGTAGCTATGATCAAGTCATCAACACAAGTCAAGATCAAGGTTGAATGTCCATCTTTGGTTCTAGTGTATAAACATGGGTCTACTTCTCCTGCTTTGAAGCCTAAACCCTCCATCATTTTGTCTAGTTTCTCATTCTAGGCTCTAGCTGCTTTCACATTAACATGTCTGATATTCATCTGTTTAGAAGCAGCCACACTTAGAAGTAACCTTATGGTGCTAGGTTTTACAACTTGAGCTGCCTCATCTGCAGGCATCTGCTCAATTTCTTCTTATCTTTGTTGGTTCTTTGGGTAACACTGATGTTGCAAGGTAGGAAAAGCGGACAGGTGATACACCTCTGTTGGATCACAGTGAGTATCTGGGAACCTGTTCTGGACTCTGTTCTGTCTCTGCAGCATCTTCCTGTCCAGTCATCATGTCATCTCCATCTGCACCTCCTTCTGATGGTGTACTCTCTGTGTCTGGCTCATTCCTTGCATCATCATCCATCTCATACATTGGTATTGTCATGAGATGTTCAAACTGTGGTTCCAGGAATTCAGACATAGCATCCTCTTCTTCCAAGAGGTCAAGTGCAATATCTTCTTCCTCTGGAAAATCTATTACAGTTCCTCTTTTGTCAATTCTGCTAGATTCATCAAAATAAACTACATGTCTAGCAGTAACTTCACCAGCCTTTAACTTCATCACTCTATCACCTTTGCTTGAATGTTCATAGCCAGTCAAGATAGTTTGTTCTGATTTGGCATTTAGCTTGCATCTCTTTTGGTTAGGAATGTAAGCATATGCTGTGCTTCCAAATGTTCTGATTTGATTCATGTCTGGCATTCTGCCATGCCACATCTGAAATGGTGTTTGTGTATGCTTTTGGTTGGCAATCTGTTCTGGTGATAAGTTGCAGTTGCAAAGGCATCGCCCTACAGTCTGCTGGGTAAGTGGGTTTCAGCCAACATACACTTTGTCATCTCCAGGAGAGATCTGAGCTTCCTCTCAAATATCCCATTTTACACTGCAGTGTAAGGAATACTAGTCATGTGCTGTATGCCAAGCTCTTCCAGAAAAGTTTGTGTGTGGTTTGAGAGGTACTCATCTCCACAATCTGAAAAAAATGGCCTTTGGGAGTCTTTCAAACTTGTTTCTCACCATGACAATGTACTTCAGAAGCATCTCATGGGTTTCACTCTTCTCTTTCAGTAGATAGGTGACACACTACCTTGAAAAATCATCCAGAAAGATTAAAGCATATCTATTTCCTCCTAGTGAAGGCACATTAAATAGACCACATAAGTCACTGTGTATCAGATCCATGACCCTAGTGGATCTCTTTTCAGTCCTTGTATGAATGAAGGTCCGACTGCTTTCTGTTCAGCACAAACTATGCACCTGTTAGCATTGTCATTGCTTTGTGGTTTTACTTTGATACCTGTGGCCAAATTCTGATCCTGTAGTTGAAGGGCGGGCCTCTTGTCATGACGTGCAAAGCATTTATGCCATAAGTCAATTCTGGCTTCATTCATGCTGGCTCCATCCACCTTTGCTTGAGCCATATTTACTTGTTGACCTGAAAGACTTAACTCATAGATACCATTATTTTAAAATGCTTGAACATACACAGTATCATCTGTATATACCTTGTACATTTCTTTTTCAAAAAGTACTGAAAGTCCTTTCTTATCTAGGGCCGATACACTCAGCATATTGCACTGCAATTCAGGAATGAAAAGAATGTCATCTGCCACATGCTGCATACTTTCGTTTGGCAGTACACAATTTAAAACACATTGTCCAGATTCCTGAAAGGGCAACCCATACCCATCAGCAGTCTGCATAATGCCTTTCATGTCTTTATTCATTTCAATAAAATTAGCATAATTAAATGTACTTTGACTGGTACATCCAGAATCCACAACACAAATTCTGATTTCTGTTTGTGGTTATCAACTGCTAAGGCTTTGTTGTTCAAAATAAGATATTTCCTTTCCTGTGATCCTAATTGAGGCTTGCTTTTAAGTTCAGCCTTCTCATTCTGCCTTCTCGGGTCAGTAGCAGGAGAGCTGCCATTGGCTGGAAATGTATTTGGGTAGGTAGAAAATTAGCAACATGCCCCTTTTAATTACAATTGAAATAGTGAACCTCTGATTGGTTCCTGGGTGGAGCCTTTCCTCTGCTCTACTACAATCATGTAATTTGATCCATTCTCAGTCTTAGCAAAGCTCTGAGTAAGACCTCTGTGGTCAATGCATTCTATTCTCAGGCAATTTAAGGCTTCATCAAAACTGATATTTTGCATGCCCTCTAGCACAGATATAAAAGAATCAAATTGTCTGCCTAGGGTTCGAGTAAGAAATTGCACTTTTTGTTGTTCAGTTACAGTGAAACCATGAAAATCCAATTTTTCAGACAACATTATCAGTTTAGAAATGTGAGCTTCACAATTCTGTTTGGAATTCAGCTTTAAATTCATTAGCTCCCTGATGTAAATTGACTGAGACTTCACATAAGTAAAGGTATAGGTTTCCTTAAACTCAGTCATCATTTCCTTTGTTGTAGAATTGTCTCTTATGTAAACAAATTGCCCATCATTTAAACTATTTAGAATAAAGTGTTTTGCTACTGCATCTTTTCTCAACCAAAGCTCTAATCTAGCTTCCTGTGAGGGTCTTTCTTGTTCAAAGCATTGATAAACATTCTGAGCTAAAAATAAAATTTCCATACTTAATCTCCATTGTGAGTAATTATTAGTCAGTACAATTGGTCTTCTGGCTAAATTCCTTTCTGTTAAAAGCACCTTTCTGCACTTGCATTTCAAAACAAGGTAGCTCAAAAAAAAAAAAAGAAATCTCTCTTTTAGCTACTTTGTGATTTGCAGGGCAGGAGTGGAAGAACAAATGCTTTCAAAGTACACAAAAATAACAAACCCCCAAAAAATCTGGCTAACTGCTCCCAATAAAACTCTGGGCCCATAACCTGTTGGAAATTTAATATAATTGAGAATAGAAATTTAATAATTTCTATTGTTCGGTGGTGGAACACATTCCCTCGGAGTATGGTGGGATCTTCTTCCTTGGAGGTCTTTAAACAGAGGCTGGATGGCCATCTGTTGGGGATGCTTTGATCGTGATTTCTTGCGTGGCAGGGGGTTGGACTGGATGGCCCTCGTAGTCTCTTCCAACTCTACAATTCTACGATTCTATGAGATTTGTATCTCAGTAGCAGAGCAAAATAGCAGGCATTTAGCAGAAGGTTTTATATTGAGAACAACAGTTAAGCCAACCTTGCCCCTCTTTCACACACTCTAGTAGAGAATAAAACAAACTTAGTCTTCCTTAGAAGTATAAAAGGTAATTTACTTACCAAAATTCTTGTGCATGGAAATACACAGGTACGGTCATCTTAGGCTATGCAAGCAATGAAGTAAAATACATTTCTACATGCTGTCTGCTAGAAGAGCTTTAGCTAAGATGAGCTCTATCTTAAAAGATAAAAGAGAGTGGAGAAGAGAAGCCTCTTCCTGGCTCCTCTGTCAGAACAAAGAAACTTGTGTATTCCATGCTAAGGTTTCAACATGCCAACCACACACACACACACACACTCCTCTAATGCAGCTGCCTAGTAGATGTTTGGCACATTGAGTCTGGCTCCTCAGCAAAAGCCTGTCTGCCATAGGAGACCCTATTAGCAGCACTGCTGCTATCAGCATAGCCTGTTGCTGCACAGGAGCATGCAATCCCACTTCCAAAGGTGGTGCCATTGGTGGGTCAGAACGGAAGCATGAATTTATACCATGCATTTTTATCAATCCCCGTTTCCTTTATATTTATTGGAATGTGTAAAAATACACTGTTTAAAATATCAGGGTATGTTGTCCCTGTTTAAACATCCACACTGTACTTCACACGTTAGTGGAGAATACAGCCAGTTTAGCAGAGTTTAATGTTAACGTAGCAGCATCTAGAGTCAGAATGTTAGCATACATAGCTTGTTAAATAACCAAACACCCTTTTTCTTTTCCCAAGTTGTTTAACTAGCAAAATAACCACTCAAGACCCAAAAGTTAGTTTAAAAAGTACAAAAGCATCTTTACTCACAGTTTAGAGAGCTCATTCTTGGCAGGAACAAAAACTTCATCAAAACAAACTAAAACTAGTTCAAAATACTTTGAAACTACATTGTTACAATGTACGACACCCCTTTCGGGGTCATCTCAGTTCAAAGGGCATGTGGTTTGTTAAAGGATCATGGCTTCTGGAACAAAGAAGGAAACTCAGACACTCCCCTTCATCCCAGATTCCCCAATAGCAAAACTTCAGGAAGTTACATCAGCTCATCTTATATGGCTTCTCAGTTAACCCTTCAATAGCAGAACCATTTCCACTTATTGGACTGCAAACTATATTTTCCAACAATATTTCTTTTAGTTTCAAATTTGCTGAGCTTCGCAAAAGGAGGTTTCCAAATCGGAACTAACCGGCCTGTTTCCTCTCTCTCTCTCTCTCTCTCTCCCCCAATCCTGTGTGTCTCTCTTAGCTTCCGACGAGAGCGGCGCAGAGAGCAGGACGCACCCGGCCTCCGCGGCAGCCGAGGAGGAGGACGAGGAGAAGAAGAAGAAGCGGCGCGTCCTGTTCTCCAAGGCGCAGACGCTGGCGCTGGAGCGGCGGTTCCGGCAACAGCGCTACCTGTCTGCGCCGGAGCGGGAGCAGCTGGCCCACTTGCTCCGCCTGACGCCCACCCAGGTCAAGATCTGGTTCCAGAACCACCGCTACAAGATGAAGCGGGCCAAGGGCGGCGAGCGGGCCGGGGGAGGGGGCGCCAGCGAGGGGGCGCCGCCGCCGCTCCTGCGCAGGGTGGTGGTGCCCGTGCTGGTCAGGGACGGCAAGGCCTGCCAAAGCTGCAGCGGCACCGCCGCCCCCACGGGGCAGGACTACGGCGGTGGGGGCGCCCAGGCGGCGCTCGGCCTCCCCGGGAGCTACCCGCCCTTTCCTCAGGCCGCCTCCCTGAGCCTGTTCCCCGCTTACCAGCACTTAGCGCCGCCGGCCCTGGTGTCCTGGAACTGGGGTTGAGGAGGGAGGCCTCGACGGCCGGCGCCCAAGAGATCAGCCTGCCCGGCCTCACTGTGAACAGCCTCTTCGCGCCCGCCTCTCTGCCTTGGACCTGTGCTCTTTTGACTGGCGCCTTCCCCTTCCAAGACACTGGCTCCACTAGAACTATTTTAGAGCAAAAGATTCGCGGATGTTCCCGAGCCACCGGCTTCAATATGGTCCCTTTAGAGTTAAAGAATAGCCCATTTACAGCCATGGCTAAATCTCAGCAGTTTTCTTCCAAGCATGCCCATCACACTGATCTGGAAGTGGAGGTCGGCCCCCTTTAGGATGGAGGGGGGGAACTGTGATGTTAAATGCTGCACTCTTCCTGTGAACAAGCCCCACCGGAGGGGAAAACTCTAGACGCAGCTACGAATATATAAGATGTATTGTATAGACAGAAGACTTGATCCTATATATGCTCCTAGAAGCAAGTCTCATTGAACTGTCATTTTGAGCTCCCATGATTTAGTTCATAATACTTCACCCACTCAAGGAAAATCTAGGCCTGAATCTAATAGTTGGTCCCAGCTGGAGTAGAACCACTGAAACAAGGAAACTTAGGCAAAACCTGTACTAACAGTTGGCCTTATTTCTAAGTTTACACTCACAGGATAGCCCCTTGCTCCGTTAGAAGGCCATACGGAAGGGAGAATAGACGCGAGACAGCTCAACCTGAGGACAATTTTCCTTGAATAGGTGTCTTCTTGGCAAACTTGTGGGCTATTTGTGCTCCCTTCTTGTTGGTGTTATGGGGGTTTGCCTGACAAGATTTGTTCAGAGAGGGTTTGCCTTTGCCTTCCTCAGAGGCTGAGAGAGTGTGATTTGCCCAAGGTCACCCAGGGGGTTTCCATGGCTGAGCGGGTGATTTCAATTCTGCAGAGTAGTTCAACGCTCAAACCACTACACCAGCTAGGTCTCTTATATTCAGTCGGCATAACAGTATCCGGGAGCGATCGAGGGTTGAGAAATCCAAGAGCAGAGTGCGCAAGGGCGTGAGATGGCTGGCACTCGGGTGTAAACTTAGAAATGAATTCATCTGACTGCAATCGGACTTCCCTGTCAACGGGGTGAGGATCGAAGCTTTTGGTATAGCTAGCTAAGACCACCTTCAAGGGTTACCCCACTAGTTTGGGCCTATTGTTTTAGAAAGCAAGTCGAAAACTTAGAATTTTGTTTTTGTAACAAGATGCGTTCCCCCACTCCCCCGATCTTTTCGAAACAAGACGAATAGTGAATTGCTTGTATTGGAGATAGTTTATTTTCAAATAGAACGTTCTTGCCATGATTAATAAACTGGATTGTTGACAAAAGGAAGCGGACAGAGCCGATGTTTCTTCTCGTTGTTTTTAGCATGAGAGGAAGGCATAAGGAGGAAAGTGTTTTATGCTTATGTCAGTGTGTGGCTGAGATACGTAGAAAGAAAAGGGGATATTTTCTCAGAAGTCCCAGATCCATTTAAGTTGGGGGGGAAAAAGATATTTCAGTAGCAGAGTAAAATTAAACACGCATTTAACGGAGCGTTTTTTCAATATAGATCACAATTAAGCCACCCACCCAGAAACCCCTTTCACAGTCGAGCAAACAAAGAAAACAAGTAATCAGACTTCCTTAGCAGTATATAAAAATCAGTTTACTCACAGTATCTTGTGCAATAAATCACACAGGTACAGCTACTTAAAAATAGGTAAGCAGGGAAGTAAAATATGCAGTTCTACATGCTACGAATTTTCTAATACTTGGTGCGACATTCTTAAAAACAAAAAGGTGTCTGCTCCCCAGAGCAGTCCAAAACAGAATGGCGACAGCCTCTTCAAAACCCAGCAAAGGATCAAAGCATTTCTACTAGCCGGAAGATGGGTTGTAAAAGATAGGAAGTTAGTCATAAAAATTCCTTACATACAATCTAACTCTTTTAAACTGCAATACCCCTCATGCAAGCTAGGTTGCACTTTTTCCAACAATTTAGTGTTTCTGACGTCTTCCCGTCTTCACAAAGATGAAGTTGGCCCCTTATTTTCGCGCGAATAAGGAACCAACTCGGCCTCCTATACCACGCGACCTTCTAGAGATAAGTCGCATTAAATTCAGGTTCGTAAACGCCAAGAGCTCCGCACTGTGAACCTTCTGATCAGATCTGAGTGCAAGTCTCCAAGCTTTAGATCCCCGCTCCACAACGCTAATTCCTTAGGCATTCTTGAGACTTTCTTCCTTTATGGTAGACTTCAAACTCTCTGCTCCCTCCCCTATATGTAAATTACCAGAAACTGTCAGAACAACAGGTATTTGCAAGAGTAAGTCTCTGGAGCTGCAGAAAGCAAGCTTGCTCCATCCTCAGTATGGCATCCCTTCAAATATTTAAACATGGCTATCATGTCCCCTCTTAACCTTCTCTTCCCCAGGCTAAACATACCCATAGAGGGACATAGACCCACGCACAGACTGCGATTCCTTCCGTGAATCTGGCTTCCAAAAGAAAGGAAGGAAAGGGAGGAAGGAATACTTTGTGCACGCACCGATAACCGGGGGGGGGGAGGGGAGGGCGGACGAACACAACATAATTACGAGCCACCGACTCCATCCTCCTAAAGGCCATCTTTTTAGTAGGCGAAATGAGAGGGGTCACCACTGTGCCTGCAGTGTTACGAAGGAAAGCCTTATTCTAACCACCACGACTGTGCTTCTGTTTCCTGCCTACAGAGCAAACTGCGGCTCATACAAATCGTTTGGCGAGAATTATTTTAAAAATGATTTTAGTTTGGTTCTCATGAAGAATCACAAAAAACCGCCACAGCCAACGACTCTAGTAGGACAAAGGCATCTGGGTCAGAAATAACCTTGTGAAACCACCCCGGGTCAGGATCTGGCCCTGCTTAAAGAAGCTCAACCACAAACGCATTCATGTCGACGGGAGAATTGCACACCACCAGGTCAAATATGTATGTGTGCCTTCAAGTCGCCTGTGGACTTATGGTGACCCTGTGAATTTCATCGGTTTTCTTAGGCAATGAATACTCAGAGGTGGTTTTTGCAAGTTCTTTCCTCTGAAATATAGCCTAGAGCTATATTTATATGGCTTAGCTGAATCTCAATATAAACCCCTTCTGCTGAAGCACTATTTTGCTCTGCTAACTGAGATACCAGTCTCAATATTTTTAAAACCAACACACACAACAACAAATATCTAACCTAGTGGCCTAACCACCCTACAGTCACCAGATCCCAGCTGATCTTGGAAGCTAAGCAGAGTGAGCTCTGGTTAGCACTTGGATGGGAGACTACCAACAAACACCAGGTGCTCTAGACCAATGATTCCCAAACTTTGGTTCTCCAGATGTTTTGGACTTCATCTCCCAGAATTCCTGACTGTTGGCCAAGGTGGCTAGGGCTTCTGGGAGATGAAGTCCAAAACACCTGGAAGACCAAAGTTTAGGAATCATTGGTCTAGAGCACCTGGGGTTTGTTGGCAGTCTCCCATCCAAGTGCTAACTAGAGCTCACTCTGCTTAGCTTCCAAGATCAGCTGGGATCTGGTGACTGTAGGGTGGTTAGGCCAATAGGTTAGATATTTGTTGTTGTGTGTGTCGGTTTTAAAAATATTGAGACTGGTATCTCAGCAGAGCAAAATAGTGCTTCAGCAGAAGGGGTATATATTGAGATTCAGCTAAGCCAGCCACCAGTTCACTACTCCCACACAGTCTAGCTAATGAAATAAACAAGCTCAGTCTTGTTTAAAGTATATAAATAGTAGTTTACTTACAATATCTTGTGCATGGAGATACACATGTACGTCATCTTAAGATACACAAGCAGGGACCAACATCCCTTCTCAACCTGGCATGCATGCCTGAAGTCCCATCTTGTCACACAGGTTCTCAAAGCAATTTCTGGGTAATGGCTTAGTCAAGATGTCAGCTGTCATCTCAGTTGTGGGACAGAAGATCATCTTGATCATGCCTTCTTTCACTAGTTCATGAACACTGTGCTATCTGGTCCTAGATGTCATGGTCAGCCAGAACTCTGAGGACTCAGAAGGCGAGGAGGCTGAGCCAGTTGCAGAAAAGCTGGCTGAGTCTGAGTCTAGCCCTGAAGAACGCAGGGCTCAGCAGCCTAGCCCTCCCCCAGCACAGGGTCCAAGCCTGGGAGACAAAATGGAGCAACAGCAAGAGGTAGAAGAGCAGGTACCTACCTTTAGCCAAAGAAGAGCAGAGAGGGCGTGTCTGCATTGTTCCAGGAGATTAAGAGAAAGACACTCATCAATCACCCAGCAGCTGGGAGTAGGAGCTGGGCCAACATAAGCAGCTGGGGGATGCTGAATTCCTTGTCTCAGGCTGTCTGTGTTTCCTGGAGGAAGCCTCTGCCTTTGACTCTCCTGGCTCTTGTAACCTTGCTATCTTGAAACTTCGGATATCTTGACCTTGGACTGTTTCCATTGACCCACCTGCCGGAATCCTTTTGACCTTGGACTGCCTCTTCATTCTTCACTCTCTCTGGACTCCTGACCCTCTAGGACTGCTACTAACAACACCAGGTACTGTGCTTTGCAACTGAGTTGTTGCTGAGCCAGGCCGTCTTATCAGCTATTTGACTTGGAGGCCTTCCCGACACTAATATGCTTGTTGTGTGGTGTTATCTTCATCTCTTGAGATAGTCTAATGCAATTCTGGTTGTCTTCAAAAAGTTGAATTGGTTTCTGCTCACTTATTCCAAAATCAACCAACAATTGATCAAGCCATAACATTTTTCTACATGCCTCCGATGCAGATATATACTCTGATTCAGTAGAAGAGAGTGCTACAACTTCTTGCTCATAGCTGGCACAAGAGATAGACCCATTTCCATACAAAAATAAGTAATCACTGGTAGAAAGTGAACTTGCATGATCTCCCGCCCAGTCAGCATCTGTGTACCAAACAAGGCTTGGATCATTGCTAGTTGAACACTTCAATTCAACATCCAAATTACCTTTCAAGTATCTGGCAATTCTTTTCACTGCATAACAATTCTTCTTGATTGGTTCAGCAACTCTTCTGCTTAGAATTCCTAAAGCATAAGCAATATCAGGTCTAGTATTTTTGGCTAAGTACAGAAGCTTTCCAATTGCTGTTCTGCACATTGTTTTGTTTCGTAAAACTTCACTTTTCTCATCATTTTTAATAAAGTCTGTCACCATGGGCATTGCCACACTCCATTTCCCAACAGTGTGCCTTCAAGTTGTAACTGACTCATGGTGATATATACTGTATGGCAGCTTTAGTAGGACAATGTATGAATTCTAAAAGATTCCAGTGAGAATCTTTGTCAACACCCATCAGGATTGTAGTTAAAGGGGGGGGGGAATTAGGTCATTGCTTTCTGCCCCCCATGGAATTTTACTTAAATCCCAAGTTTCTAGCATTGTAGAGAGTGAGACACTGAAAATAGCTCACACCTAGAACTCTTCTATTTGCTGTGTGCACATTCCCTTGGTAACTTTGCCTGCCCCTTTTCTTTGGCTGCCTGGACTGCATTTCAAAAAGCTCAGTTGAAATTTCAGGTTATGGCAATGTTCAAAATTTGGGGACCTAAGGAAAATTTCAGGGGAGGGCAAAATTCTTATTTGGGAAGGGAAAGCCCTCATTTTGGCCCTGTAGCTGCACCCCTAACACCGATGGAAAGTCACATTGCCCTGACACCTCGTGGTAGCTAATTTGTACTTCTTTGGGAAGGAATTGTAAACCATCGATTTCATTATAACACATTTCCATATGCTCTACATGAATAAAGGATGCTTAGAATATTAATATTAATGTTTCTGAAGTGGGTGTGTATGTTATTTGTTTTCTTTATCTCATAGAATCCTATTCCTCAGCTTTCCATCTTCCCATTTTTTGCTGGGCTGGTGAAGGAATTAAAAATAAATGCTTTCTAATCAGCAGTGCTATACGAGTTACACGGAACCTCAGTATGTTTAGGGCAAATGTGTGTCTCTGATCACTCCCTAAACATATCTGATGATGCCACAACTAGCAGAGGAGGCTAGGTATAGCCTCTTTTGATGAGACTGAGAGAACGGATGTGAGCCATACAGACACAGACTGAACAGAAGAATCTCACAACAGCTAATAGCCTACTGGCCTAGATGCGGAGATGAAGCCTGCCTGCTTCAAACACCCATTGTAGATGAAGAAGTGGAAGTGAATACACAAGCAGAAGGGGATGCACAGCAAACAGGAGTAAGCTCAGAGCTGGAAGTCACCACAGAAGCAGATGGGGCTCTGGAACCAGAGCTTAGATGCTCATGCCGATCAAACAGAGGAGTGCCACCTCTATGCCTGTCCTACCATATGAACCTTCCACTTGGGAAGAAATTGAAAGGCTGCCTGCAGCAGAAGCAAGCAAGTAGAAAGAAGCAGCACAGGAGGAAATAGATTCCCTGCACAACAATCAAACCTGGACACTCACAGAAGCCTGTGGGTTGCAAGTGGGTCTTCAAAATCAAATTATATTCAGAAGGGGAAATCCAGAGATACAGAGCCAGATTAGTAGCCAAGGGCTACTCCCAGAGATATGGCGAGGACTATGATGAAATTTTTGCACCGGTGGTGAGAGATGGCTGTGGCAGCATCCAGAAATATGCATGTTGAACACTTGGATGTCTGGAGAGCTTTCTTAAATGGACAACTCAAGGAAGAGATCTACATGGAACAACCTCCTGGACTTGAAAAAGAAGGAAGCAAATCACTTGTTTGCAAACTTAAGACTGATTGTGAAGAAATCTTAAACCATCTAAATAATGAGATAGAAGTGAAAAGACTAGGAGACATCATTTATTATTTGGAAATGTAAGTAGAGAGAGAGGAAGATGGAAGCTATCGCCTCAGTCAAGAGCAAAAGATTCATGAACTTGTGGAATACCTAGAACTCAAGGAGGCCAATCCAGTGGCCACACCTATGAATACAGACTACCTTAAGATAGATGAGTACAGTGAGCCTCTACCAAATAACAATAAATACAGAAGTGCTATAGGAAAGCTGCTGTACCTAGCCACCTCCATGAGACCAAATATTGCTTCAGGAGCTGGAATTCTTTGTAGAAAAACCAACTCACCAAGAACAAAGGCTTAGAATGCAGTAAACAGAGTGGGCCAATATTTAAAAGGTAATGCACACTTAAAGCTAAAGCTACAAGCCACTAGCACTCCCAGACTAGTAGCTTACACAGATGCAGATTGGGCTGAAGAACTTACAGATCATAAATCTACCAGTGGAAACCTGTTCTTCTATTTAGGTGGAGTGGTGAGCTGGACAAGCAAAAAAACAACCTGCGGTAGTACTCTCCTCTACTGAAGCAGAATATGCATCAGCTGCTCAAGCATGCCAGGATCTTATGTGGCTATGTCAATTGCTAGAGGAACTTGGAATAATTGAACCAAAGCCTGTAAAGCTTCATGAAGACTATGGAAACTGAAAGAACACCTACTTAAGGACAGAAATTTTGTTTAAAAAATTAAGAAGGAAATTCATTACTATTTTGAAACAAATATAAAAGAAGGGGCTTCTATGAAAATTATCTGGGATGCATTAAAAGCAACTATAAGAGGGATATTTCTGCAGAAAGGGGCTGAAATAAACAAACAGAGGAGAGAAAAGGTAAACTCTTAAAAGATTTGGAAATGAAAGAATCTGAGTTAAGACAGGATATGCTGAATGAGAAACTAAAGATTTTACAAAACTTACTAAAAGAAGAAATGTCAGAAGACCTGGCAAATAAATGAAAGAGAATAAAACAGAGACATTTCAAACAGGCCAATAAAATAGGCCAATGGCTATCATACAAATTTTAAAAATGGAAGAAAGGAAAATAATAATGATGGGTAAGATGAATGATGAAATTTATACATCCCAAGAGGAAATAAAAAATACTTTCCACAAATACGTTACAGATTTATATACCGATCAGCCGAAGGAGAGAGAATAAGAAGAAGAAATGGAAAAATACATAAGAAACAACAAATTGGAAAAAATAACAGGACAAAAAACCAAATTATCTTTACCAATTTCAAGGGAGTGAATTACAGTTGTGATTAAACACCCTAAACAGGGGGAAGCTCCTAGTCCAGATGGTTTTACAGCTGCCTTCTATAAAGTATTCGAAGAGGATATTATAGATTAATTTCACTGTATCTTAAACCAGATACAAAAAGGGGGAATCCCAGAAACATGGTATACAGCAAACAACATACTGATCCCCAAAGAAGGGAAAGATACATCCGAGGCAAAGAATTATCATCTGATTATCACTTTTAAACATGGATTACAAAATCTATGCCACCATCCTAGCAAACAGACTGAAACTGATTTGGGGAGAAATAATTCACAGTGATCAAAGTGGATTTTTGCCAGGAAGATCTTTGGCAGAAAATATAAGAACTAAATGTATCCTAAACGTAATAGAGCATTACAAAAGATGCAACAACAACAACAACAAAAAGCGGTGATGATATTTGCGGACATGGAGAAGGCCTTTGATAACCTCAGGTGGCCTTTCATGAAAGAGGTATTGAAAGAAAGAGTTGGGAGAAAGCTTCATTAAAGGCATAGACCATATATACCATAATCAGAAGGCAAGGCTGATAATAAATGGAGAGCAAACAAAACCATTCAATATCCAAAAAGAAACATGCCAGGTATGCCCATTTTCTTCACTGTTGTTCATCATAGCATTAGAGGTCTTGTATAACAAAAGCAGGAATGATGATAAATTGACAGGCTTAAAACAAAAAGGACAAGTACAGTCGTCCCTCCATATTCGCGGGGGTTAGAGTCTTGAGACACCCGCGAATGTGGAAAAACCGTGAATAAAAAATGCTGCTCCTATGACCTCCCCTAGTGGGAAAGAGGCAGCGGGAGGGTGTCTAGCCAGCCTGGCTGGCCTCTCCACGGCCTTCCTGAGGGGACTCTAGGCCTTAGAAGCCCTGGAGTCTGCTTAGGAAGGCTGGGGAAGGCAGCAGGCGGGCAGGAGGGAGGCTGCCCTGCCTCTCCCCAACCTTCCTGAGTGGACTCCGGGGCTTTGAAGCCCAGGAGCCCCCTTAGGAAGGCAGGGGAAGGCAGCGGGAGGCTGCCCTGCCTCTTCCCGGCCTTCCTGAGTGGACTCCGGGGCTTTGAAGCCCTGGAGCCTGCTTAGGAAGGCCGGGGAAGGCAGCGGGCAGGTGGGTGGGAGGCTGCCCTACCTCTCTCCAGCCTTCCTGAGTGGATTCCAGCCCCGGAGCCCACATAGGAAGGCTGGGGAAGGCAGTGAGCGGGCAGGCAAGAGGCTGCCCTGCTTCTCCCCAGCCTTCCTGAGCAGACTCCAGGGCTTTGAAGCCCCGGGGCCCACTTCGGAAGGCTGGGAAAGGCAGCAGACGGGCAGACGGGAGGCTCCCCTGCCTCTCCCTGGCCTTCCTGAGTGGGCTCTGGGGTTTTGAAGCCCAGGAGCCTGCTTAGAAAGGCCAGGGAAGGCAGCGGGCGGGCGGGTGGGAAGGAGGCTGCCATGCCTCTTTCTAGCCTTTCTGAGCAGACTCCAGGGCTTTGAAGCCCTGGAGCCCGCTTAGGAAGGCTAGGGAGGTCAGCGGGTGGGCAGGCAGGAGGCCGCCCTGCCTCTCCTTGGTTTTCCTGAGGGAAGGCCGGGGAAGGCAGCGGGAGGGAGGCTGCCCAATCCCCCTGCCTTTCTGAGCGGGCTCTGGGGCTTTGAAGCCCCAGAGCCACCTCTGGAAGGCTGGGAAAGGTGCAGGCAGGAGGTTTCCCTGCCTCTCGCTGGCCTTCCCAAAGGGGCCCGGGGCTAAACCGCGAATAATCAAAACCACGAGTGTGAAAGCCGCGAATGTGGAGGGGTAACTGTATATAAGTTAAAAGCCTATGCTGATGATTTGGCAATTATTTTGGAAGAACCAAATGACAACATAGAACTATTAATGGAAACATTCAACAACTTTGGTAAATTTTTGGGGTTTAAGATCAATAAAGAAAAAATGACAATATTGACAAATACATTTTGAAAAAAGAAGACCAAATAAAAAAGGTTGTTGGTATGTAATATAGAAAAAAAATAAAGTACCTAGGCACATAGGATAAGCAAAAGAAATATAGACCTCTTTGACAATAACTATAAGAAACTATGGCTTACAATTAAGAACAATCTGAAGAATTGGAGAAACTTGGATATATCTTTACTGGGCAGAGTGGCGATGATTTAAATGACTATTCTACCTAAATTTTTATTTCTGTTCCAGAATCTACTAATACTCCAAAACAAAAAAGCTTTTGTAGAATGGATGAAAGATTTAAAAGGTTTCATATGGAGGGGACGTAAAGCAAGAATTAAATGGACCACTTTAACAGATCATAATGTTAGAATTGGAGCATCCCTCCCAAATTTGAAGTTATACTATTTGGCAGCTGGTTTGTTATGGATCAATGAATGGATTACATTGAAAAATACAAGACTGATCATTCTAGAAAATACAAACATAAGATCCGGTTTTCATGCCTATTTGTGGTACGATAAAGTAAAGATAAACAAGGACTTTGAGAATCACTTTATAAGGAAGGCCTTACTGAAAATATGGATGAAAATAAAACAAAAATTCTATGTAAAAAACCCTTTATGGATATCCACCCAGGAGGCATTCCTGGGAAGATGGAATGCAGGTGAAAGATGGATTAAATATAGTGACCTGATAAAATGAACAGAAGAGGGAACACAGGAAATAAAAACTAGGGAAACCTTGTTAGAAGAAGGGATAAACATCCAATGGTTTCAATACCTGCAAATAAGTAACAGATACAAGGAAGATAAAGAAAAAATGGATTTCGAATGACAAGAGAATGAGATGGATAAAATCTTTTGGGATAAAAATAGAAAGAAACTAACAAGAATTTACAAACTCCTCCTAATCAGAGAACTAGAGATGGAAATGATAAGAGATACAATGATCAAATGGGCCAAAGACACTGGGGACAACATCGGAATAGAAGAGTGGAAGAAAGACTGGATCAAAACAAACTCCTTTACAGCATGTCAGAAATTAAAAGAAAATTACTTAAAAATCTCAAATAGATGGTATCTCACCCCAGCAAGATTAAGCAGGAATTACAAATTGAAAAATATCAAATGTTGGAGGTGCAAGAAGGTACCAGGTTCGATGTTTCATCTGTGGTGGGCCTGACCAGTAATGAAGAAATTCTGGTTAAAAGTACATAAGACAATACAGAAAATGCTAATGATACGATTTACATTAGATCCAAAATTATATTTATTAAACATGACTAATATAATGAATAGAGAGGAAGAAAAACAGCACAGAAGAATAATGCTATATGCAATTACCACATCAAGAATAAAAGTGGCAGCAAACTGGGGGAAAAGAGAGGCCCCACAGATAGAAGATTGGCTGATGGATTTATTGGAAATGAACAATAATGATAAATTGACTCATATACTCACCAAGAAATATACAGATAGAGTAGATAGAGAATGTCTACCACTGTCAGAATACTTGAATAAGAGATGGAATATAAGTTTGGAATGAAAATCTGAAACTAAACCATGTAAAAAGATACAAATGAGAAAGAGTAGGTACAATGAAAGTCAACACAACAATTTGTGAGAGGTGAAAATTGATAGAAACTTAAGATCAATATAGCAAAAGTATAAAATATCAGATAAATAAAAACTGAAGGTGAAAGTTAAAATATCAGGAAAAAAAAACTATCTACTTATGGATGGTTCAATGAGGGGAGTCAGGATAGAAAAGAGAAATGATAACTAGGATTGGGAACTATGATTTGCAATTTAAGCAGGTCATTTTTTAAAATATTACGATTATAATATTGAATATAATGTATATAATGTATGCTCGATGATATTAGATAAAAATAGAGAATATCAATGTTAAGAATAGAGGATGAGCCATGCGGATACATGTCAATGCTGATATTTATGAGAATTGAAACTATGATTGTGATTGATTTTGATATGTTTTATCAACTAATAAAAATATTTGGGACAGTAAAGCTTCGTGAAGACAACCAAAGCTACATAAAAATCTCATAAACTGGGAGAGTCAATTCATGCAAGAAACACATTGATGTGAAGCATCACCTGTTGAGAGATCTACAAGAGGAGTTTATTGAGATGAAGTATTGTCCATCTAGAGAAATGATAGCAGACATTCTCAGCAAGCCACTCCCTAGAGATCACTTCCAGTTCCTGAGAGACAAGATGAATCTTGTGGACTCAAACAAGCTTTGCTGAGAAGGGGTGTTGGAAGTGAAAAGTATCAATGCTTGTTTACAGCTCTCTCTGTGTGTGTGTCTCTGATGTGTGTTTACTTCCTGTTTTTGCAGAGGTCACTCCCCCCTCCTTTTGCTCCAGGAAGCTTTCTGTGTTTTACAACTCTTTAGTATCTAAGAAGCTAGAAGCTAGCATGCATGAGGCAGGTCTGTATCAATATATCTTACACGCATTAGAGTCAGCTTTAGGGGACTCTTCCATCCCAGTTAGGTAACTCACTTCTATATACAGTTGTCCCTTTGTATTCCCTGGGTTTTGGTTCCAGGACCCCCCCCCCCATACCAAAATCCATGAATACTCAAGTCCCATTATATGCAATGGCATAGAAAAATGGTGTCCCTTATATAAGATGACAAAATCAAGGTTTGCTTTTTGAATTATTATTTTTTAAAGAATATTTTCAAGCTGAGGTGGCTGCATGCCAAGAAGGATGTTTCATCCTCTGCTCCTGCACAGCCAAATGCAGTAGCTGAGGATGAAACACTTGCTGTTCCTGAGGATGCTCCTAAGGACATTTTCAGATACAAAAAAGTCATCCTGAGGGATCGGGAGAGGTACGCAGCTGTTCTGTGGAAGGAAAAGGTGCCACTTTTTATTCATGAAGAACTTCCGTGAGTAAAAAGTGGTGCCTTTTCCTTAGCCCTCAGGATAACATTTTTATGTCTGAAAATATCCTAAGACTCTAGTCGCAAATGTTTTATCCTCCCCTATTAGACACTCTGTGCCGGAGGTCTGTAGGCAGGTTAGTTAAAGAATTCCCCCTCCCCCTCACTTATCTTAGTTCATGGCACCCCACACAAGCTAAATAATATCAAGACCAATAAAAGAAACCGACTGATGGATGAACAAAGAAGTCACTAAGCAGGTAAGTTAAATAATAAGTTTTTGGTTTATTAAATACAATTATATATAACAAGTATACATTTATGTTATTTATCTATAAATATCGCAAAATAATGTTTTTTCCTCCAAGTGACACACCACCCAAGTTATGCTCAGTTTTTTGGCCAAGTTTGACACACCAAGCTCAAAAGGTTGCCCATCACTATTCTAGAAGCTCATGATGCAGGGGGGGGGGGTCTGCTGCAATCTGCTCAATATAAATAACAAAATAATCCTGCACTTCCTCCCTTCTGCCGGTGTGTCTGTGAGTGAGTGAGAGAGATGAGCGTCCAACAGAAAGGCAGGTTCTTTCCAGTAGCAATTAGGAGAAAGTTGATTTCATCCCGCAGCTCAGATGGATGCGTTGAGAGCAGAATTCGGGAAAAGAAGCCACTTGCCCAGGTGGAGGCCTCTATCCTTTGAAACAACTTGTCTGTTTTCAAGTAGCCTACTGTGCGCAGGGCCACCTAAAGCGAAACAGCAAATTCCCCCTCCCCAAAGTCAAGGTATGTAGTCCTGAAAGCAATTTATTTTGCTAACGTGAAATGGGGGATAAATCCACCTGGGAGAAAAGGAAATTCATCTACACACAACAGCAACGTGCTGTTTATTATGACATCCAAAGCCAGCTTTCAGAGGTAGCCGTCTCGTTCTACCTAATGCTAGGGCCAGTTCCTCCTGCTGATGGTTGGCGCGATAAACAGCATCCCAGGACTTGATGGGTCGGTTGCAAAAGCAACCCACTTGGGCTTGAGGGGAGAGGGGCAGTGAGCCTTTACAGCCCAGTTGTTGTGAAGGGACCGGGTGATTGTGGTGTTGAGACCAACCAGCTCTGCCGGTGGTGATTTCAGGAAGACCTCGGAGCTGAAGCAAGAAGGATCTGCGGGTCCGGGCTCTGGTTTCCGCGGGGTGGGTGGAATGATGGACAGTTCCGTCGTCACCTGTTTGTGTGTGGGGGAGTGTGCGCGCGCGCGCCTGTGTGCAGTGATTGTGTTTTGGGGTGAGATCTCAGCTGCTGGCCACCTTGTCTTCCATATGGTTGGGGTTATCTTCGAAGAATCTCTCAGAGATTCGCTCGTTAAACCTCCTTTTGTCTCCGGAGTTGAAAAGGGCATTGTCGTTCCTGAAAAGGACCTAGACAAAATCCTCACTGTTTCAATTCAGGACTGTTTAATCAGTCCCTAGTGACAATTTTATGGGTTTAGGCAGTACAATGGTATCTTTGAAAACCTTGTGGCCTTCAGGGAAACAAAAAGCCTGAATTTTATGAGTTTACACCTCAAATTAGAGCCTTACCAACGTGCAGAGGAGATTATCAAATTTGTATCATAAAAACGACGCTCTTTTTATTACGAATGATTGGGGGGGGGAGAAAGGGTGGATTTTTAGCAATGGACTTTCATCGAAGATAGACTGGAAGCAGAGCATGGTATATGCAATGCCAGTCAGCTGGCATTGTTAAACCCCTGATTAAACCTGCCTTTACTGAAAAACAACACTCCTCTTCAGTAAATACTCTTCATCAACTCATAAAATAAAATAAACAACACTGCATGCTTCTTGAGCTATTGCACTAAATGTAACGTTTGTGGTTAAGCAAAATATATTGATGTGTGGTGGGGGACAGAGGGATCCCTGCATATCCAGGAATTACTTGGAGGCACTAGCATTTGAATTTAGCAGGGGCTTAGAGGTGGATTAAATGGTACCAGTTCTGTCTGGAAAGCTGATTCTACTGGTGATCCACCTCACCATGTTTTGAATCCAGGATTATTACTTCAGAGTAATAATACTGTACCCTATCTCCTTCCTGCACCCCTGGTACAGTGGGAAGCTGGAGAACATAGCTCATTTCCATGCCTAGAGTTGGGCAGGGTCAGCATGAAAAGTTGGATTGGTTGTGCATCTACAAAGTCTATAATTCTGCAAGGGGCCCACAGCCAAGCACCCACCACCACCACCACCACTTATACTGATGATCTTCCTTTTCATTCCCACTGGTTCACTTCCCACAGGGTGAGATTTGAGGGCTAAATACAATTATTAGGACCAACTAGAGTAGACCCATTGAATCAATCAGTGGTGTTAAGTAAACACATGAGTTCCATTGAGGGTCTACTCTAAGTGGGACCAAGCTCCAAAGGTGAGAAATGAACTCATTAGGATGGATAGGCAACTGATTATGTGTATTGCCATCAAAGTCAGAGAAGACACATTTTTCAGATTTCCAAGAATAATTACCAGTTCAGCTTGTCCATATCATGACTGAATGGTTTCCTGAAGTTAACCATGGGATCATTCTTCAGTCAGTCCATGGACAAAAGGCCGTGCAGCAGAAAAACCTACCAAGTCCCAATACCTACCTGGTGAGGCAAGTCACATACTCACAGCCCTCAGAAAACCCCATGAATTGCCTTAGGGTTGCCATAAATCAGAAATTACTTGAAGGCACACAACAAAAATCTGAAAGAAGATAATGTGAATTGCATACCCATTTAGAAGAAATAAGACAGACAGAATTTTAGTCATGATGGACCACTTTATTAAAACCATCAACAAGATTTGCAGTGGGGTAAAAACAGAATGGTACATGATGCAGAAGGGGTCCCTTCCCCCACACTTTTCTCCTCACCAGTGCCAAGGTCAAACTACTCACTGCTCCAGGTCTGAGGTCTCTGTTGTCTTGCTAGCAGTCCACCATTAATGCTAGGAAGACTGCCCCTGAGCAGACTCCTCCTCAAACCTTGTGACTTATAAGGAAGCACCTGATCCAAGACAGGACCAAAAGTTTTTTTTCTCTTTCCCAGGGCCCTAAGGGTGTAAGGGTCAGAGAGTTTTCTGATATCTAGAACAGCTTTTAGGACATGTTTCTTAGCAGGAAGGTGGGGAACACAACTCCTTTCCATTTCTGCTGATAGCAGCAGCTTCTGTCAGCAGAAGTTGACAGAACTATTGGATACTGCCCAAAATGTTCTGGATTGATGCTGTCACTGCAGAAAACACACATGTAACAGAAGACCACATATACCAGACATACAGTAATTGCTATCTAAGTAGGAGGTCAGTAACAGTGCTCATTGCCCCATGGTACTCTATGGACAGAATCCCCCTGGTGATATACCTAGGCATTACATCCACATATGTCCTTTTAAGGTCATTGAAGAAGACATTCATTACATTCTTCACACAATGGCTCCTGCATGTATGCAACCTCTCTTTTTGCTGCCAGCTTACACACCCTGTCCATTTAGTGGACAAAGGAGAGCAAGGGTGGCCAGGCAGAGTCCAGTTGCATTTCTACAGCCAGACACACAGAGAAGACACTGTCCTCTTGGAGCTCCTGAAGGTTCTTCAGAAGTCTAGGCTGATGAAGTTTGCATTGTGTGTCTGGCTGTTGGACATACCCCACCCTCTCTCAGTCATTAAATAGCCCTGGGGCAGCTGTACTGGGAGCAGAAATGTAGACTGCATGCACACGGCAGGAAGGGCACAGATAATGCTTGGTGGAACTTTGCATTCCACCAAGATGATGCAGATTTTGGGCAGCGTCTCATTTTTTCTTTCCACAACAGTAAATCCTCTTAGCTGGTAGCAAACTCATTTTCCCTATGTTAATACTTTTGTAACCAGGACATATATGGGAGGGGAGCATCAGCAGGACTGGGGCAATTCCAAAGATTTACTGTATTTTTTTTAGTAATTAAGGGGGAAATCATGTTTTTTTTAAAAAAAATATTAAGGTGGGAGAGGAAAAAAACAAATAGCCCAAGCACATTTAGTCGATGTAAAATATTTTGTCCATTTCGAGAGAGGAACCATGGGTGTTCAAAGAGACATGATGGTTATCCTGGGGAAAGGCACGGCTAGCTGATAACTGGAAAAATGAAGGCGCTGCACTATTTTCTTTATGGGAAAACCATGCAAGTAGGAAAATGTACTGAAACTGGCAGGAAAAAGAGACCCCCAAAGGTAAGAATCTACTTACTTTTGAAGGATCTCTCAGTGGGGATAGCTTTGATGTGTTGCAATATAGTGGCCATCTAACATGCTTATTGTTGTTTACTGTTAGAAACAGTTAGGTTGAATACATCACAGAGGCTTAGATAATTTTCTGTTGTAACCTGAGATTTTTACTGTGTGTCTTCCCAAAGAAGGAGGTTCCTTAAGTTTTCTTTGTGTGGAAGACATGATGCTGAGTCGCCATTAAGAACTCCTTGAGGCAACATGCCTTAGAGGGGGCTCCTACATATTTTTATCTTAGAGATGTAGCAATCAATGTATATTTTTGGTATTCCTGCCTATCTGTCTGTGTACTTTGAAATACACATGTTCATGAGTAAAGCTGTTATAATATACTTTTAAAGACTTGTGGAAGTATTTTCTTTGTTTAAGCTAGACACAGTGTGGAAAGAGGGGGCAATAGGGTTGGATGGCTATTAATTGTCTTTGTGTCTGGAATTGCTATGCTTTGCTTTGTGCTTTTAAATGGAGACTGCTAATTTTGCTTACCAAAATGACTAAGGGGAATACATCCAACTGTTTCTTTGGCACCAAGTTTAAAGATTCTCCATTAGTTCCATTATGATGTCCTTCCTTAATTTCCTCTCAAAGTTGGGAGGCATCCTTTGAGGGCTAAGCCCATAAGGTGTTGTTGTTCTAATAGTACAATATTTGGCTTAAGAGTCATAGAACTACATCTTGTCTCCCCTGCTGTTCAGCATCTACCTGAAACCATTGAATAAGGACATTTGGAACTTTAGGCTGAAATCTTAGCAGTGTACTGATGACTTTGAGAACTATCTCTCATCTACTGTGAAGAAGACAGAAGAACTTGTAAACTGAAGTAAGTATGTGACTGACGATGATATTCAGGAATAAGAGGAAACACAATTCCCATTAATTTCCAATAAGATGAAGGTCATAGGGTCTCTCATCTCCAGATGTTTGGCTTGTCTTGAATAGATATTTGCTCACTTTACATTATAGATGGCACACAAATGTCATTCCCTCCTTTCCTGCATCTCTCTCTCTCTCTCTCTCTCTCACACACACACACACACACACAGCCATACTAGATCAGAGCAAAGGCCTATTAAGTCCAACATTCTAGTCAAATAGTGGCCAATCCATTGCCTATGGGAAGCCCACAAACAGAACAAAAGCTGCAGAAGTTCTGCAATAGCACCCTCCACCTCATGTCCCCCAGTAGCAAGTAGAGTCATCCTGCTTCTGGTACAGGAGGTGATTTATAGCCACCATCTAATGGTGGCTCTACCCTCCATAGATTTATACAATCACTTTAAAGTTGTCAGCCATCACTGTATCCACTGGCAGTGAATTCCATAGTTGAACCATGCACTGCATTAAGAAGTGCTTCCTCTTATCTTCCTCTTATCAAATCGCCACTGATTTATTTTTTAACATCTCCAGTTTAATTTTTAACGTCTTTGCCTGATGAAGAAGCCAGTGAAGCTTCAAAAGTTTGCATGATGTATTTTCTGCATTTTTGTTGGCCAATAAAGGTATTGCTCTTTTATGGATTTTGGATTTTATTTTTATTTTTACTTTTTTGTATTCTCTTCCTGTTTAGTTCCAACTGGTTCTAGTATTGTGAGAGGGAAGGAAGCTTCACACAACATGCAGCTTGAGAGTGTGTCTGGATTCTGCACTACGCTTAGATTACCCAGGTGGTGACAGCTGCCTCCCTTAATCTCAAATGTCTGGGAGATGGCTTGTTTATGCAGTGGAGCAAAGAGGCATTCTGAACATGTTCAAAAGCACTCTTTTCTTCTTTCTTACATGTTCCACATCTGAGCCCAGGCACTGAAAACAAAGCTCAAGGCTAGTTCTGGTTTGCATTTGTCACATACTTTGTTCAGCTGAAAGGTCAAGTTCTTCCTAGCTTCCTGGTACACAGAGCATCAAATGATACATGGTTCAATCTTTCTAAAGGCCTTGATTTGATTTATTGCATGTGTGAGTGTGGATGTAATTATGGCAAGCAGCCAGTTCAACACTCTCTCTTCCACATACAATGTCTTTCTAACATAACTGCTCAATCATTGTTTTCTAAGCACTGGTGACTGCTGACTTAACACAAGCTATGCTTGTTTTCTTACTGTCCCAGCGAATCCCTGTAAATCATGCTGCTGTATTGTGTAATACCCCTTTTCAAATTTCCCTATCTATTATTTACTTGATATCAGACAGATAATACAGTATATCTGCAATCTTGCCTTTTAGCCTGTCTTCCTTTCTTCGTCTGCTTTTCTTCACCCCTCAGGCATTTTCCGAGCTTCTTTTGACACATTTCCCAGAATGTTTGCCAAGGATTTTAGTCAAGCTGACATTACCTTTATTTTCATTTTCATTACTATTTCAGATTTTCAAAAAACTAATGCATTCTTGGATAGAAACAGCCTGATCTTTCCTGAACTAATCTAAAAAAGAAAAGTGTGGACGGGAGACATGTTGTGGCATGTCATTAAAGAGCAGATGGGAAGAAAGAAACCATGAGGCTGAGGATGCTGGGATTGATAGGCCAACACATCTGAAAAGTGACAGGTTGGGGAAGCCTTCCTTCATGTACGGTATCTAACAACATATGAAATTTCAGTCTAGTTAATTAAGTGACTGCTCTCTGTCGGGTCAGTTCCTTTTCTTTCCAACAGAGGGCTCTCACTTACTTAGACCTGACTAAACCAGACAATGTTATGCACTCATGATGCTTTGAGATATGTGGCTGACAGAGGAGGCAAAAACAAGCAGGAAAAGAAGACAAAGTGTTTAATCCCTCTCTGTCTAAGCCATTTTATCCCTATTGGATAAGAGAGCAGCAAGAACAAGTGCATGGAAGTTGCCATCTCTTCCAACAAAAGCAACGTAAAACTCCTCAAAGACCACTTTTGAAGGAGACAACAACAAAATGCACCACTTGAGGGCAGCAGTATCAGCTAAAGTATAATATGCCATTTTCTCTACCAGCCTCATGGTTTCAGATACAGTATTATCTTTAACAGTCAACATAATGAAATAAATCTTATTGGTATGAGCTGACCCATTGAATCAATTGTTAAATGTTTTGTCAAAATTTATGTAAATCCCACTGATGCAATGGATTTACTATAGTTGTGACTACCGACAGGCCAATGACAACTAAACATGCTCAAAAACCCCTCCAGCATTAACATATAACAAGATTTTTGAGTCCCATAACAGTTGGTTAAACATATCCATACTTTTCTACTAATGTTCTAATCTCTCAGCTGCATGGGCCAATAATCTTGACCCAATATAAGACAGCTTCCTTTGCTTCTACGAGTGCTTGGGAACTGAGGCTGGGCTTTAAAGGTCATTTTCTTTAAAGGAGGCATGGGAATTGTGTAGCTCTCTAGACAAGGCCTCCCCTCGTACCAACTGCTATTGGTCTAGCCTCTGAGGGAGAGAAGAGCAGCCAGGCACAGCACCATTGTGCCTTGATTCCAGTGGCTGATGAAAGTCCCTTCTTTCATGCCAGCTGTTGTTGCTGTAGCCTGTGAGGGAGAGAAGAGCAGCCAGGCACAGCACCATTGTGCCTTGATTCCAGTGGCTGATGAAAATCCCTTCTTTCATACCAACTGTTATTGCTGTAGCCTCTGAGGGAGAGAAGAGTAACCAGGCACAGCACTGTTGTGCCTTGATTCCAGTAGCTGTTAAAAGGCCCTACCAATTGCAATTACTTTGGCCTCTGAGGGAGAGAAGAGCAGCCAGCATCTCTTGGACTTAATCCCCACTCTCACTGCCATTCCCCTTTCCTTATGTTTCTTGTCTTTTTAGATTGTAAGCCTGAGGGCAGGGAATTGTCAAATTAAAAATTTGTAAGCTAGTCTGGGAGCCCTTCTAGCTGAAGGCCAGGGTATAAATGCTCTAAATGATTGATTGAATGAATGAATTTGGTGGATAATAAATCCCAACAGCCCTAGCTAGCATAGCCTATGAGGAAAGACTTAGGGAGCTGGGTATTTTTAGCCTGGAAAAAAAAGACGGTTAAGGGGCGATATGATAGCCCTGTTTAAGTATTTGAAGTGGTGTCACATTGAGGATGGAGCAAGCATGTTTTCTGTTGCTCCAGAGACTAGAACACGGAGCAATGGATGCAAGCTCCAAGAACAGAGATTCCACCTCAGCGTTAGGAGGAACTTTCTGACAGTAAGAACTGTTTGGCAGTGGAACACACTCCCTCTGAGCGTGGTGGGGTCTCCTTCCTTGGAGGTCTTTAAACAGAGGCTGGATGGCCATTTGTCAAGGATGCTTTGATCGTGATTTCCTGTGCGGCATGCGGTTGGACTGGATGGCCCTTGTGGTCTCTTCCAACTCTACAATTCTATGATTCTACAAGAAATCTTAAGAGTTGTAGTTCAACCACATTCAGAGGGCTGCAACCTTTCCATATCTGGTTTAGAGCAATTTCAGTCTCCTCCCATCCTGCAAATAGGTGCAATGCCAAGGGTGCAAAAGATGAGCTCAGGCACAATATATGTCAGGATCAGAGCTTGGGAAAAACTCTCTTTTTGGACCATAGCTCCTGGAATCCCCCAGCCAGGATGGTCACATCTAACCCTCTCCCCAGTCCACCCCACCCCTTTAGCTCTATTGCAATAGGAAATGTAATCACATGACAGAGAGAGTAGTTCTAGGGAGACACATTTTTCTTCCCTCTATATGTCTTTTTCTACCATAGAAAGAGCGAGAGTAGGCCATTAGCTTCTCTTAAGCAAATCACTTTGCCTTTTTCACTATGTTCACACCAGCCTTTTCTTGGGAAGATGTTTAACTCAATTGACAGGCACTTCTGTCTTTGCCCATGATTAAATGATAACTTTCCATTGTCATTTTCAAAGCCCCCATTTTAACGGTCATTTACCAAGTGAAAGGCAGTCTGATTTCTGGAGCGCTTGTTAGCCCATGAGTAAGCCTGCCATCATTTCTTCAGAAAACTGTGCACCTGCAGCTGGAGTGAGTTACCTGCTGTCAATGGAAGGAATTGTCCACCCTTTAAAGCATTTAAATATTGTCTTCATTGTCGGGGATAACAACAGCAGGAGGGAGGCTTCTGCAGGTTAACCACATGCTGATTGAGCCTTGTTGTTTGGAGAGGTTGGGTGATTTGTGATACTCAGTGATAAAAAGAGCAGCTACTTTGTTAGTGCTGTTTTAATGGGGGCCTTCTTGATTGTTGTTAGCACTTCTTATTTATGATATAATAGTGGCAGCCTGAGACTGGAGTGAGAGATCAAGCCCTTTTGGAAGTCAATTCCGCACACAAATGTAGTGCTACTACTTATGACTGGAATGCATGTCAAATAGCAAGAGACAGAAGCAGGTTAAAAAAGAAAAAGCAGGTATGTAATGAAATAAAGGTAGCAGAATATTTTGAATGTGGACTGCCAGTGAAGTTGTGCCCAGGGCCGGTTTAAGAAATTTTGGCCCCCCCCCTGCAATGCTTTATTTTTGGGGGCCCATATGTTTATCTCAGGTAAATGTAACCTAACCTATTCACCGTACAGGATGCTCAGATTACAGTAGGACCCCCATATCCATGGATCCATTATCCATGGGACACAAAACAGCACACCTACCATAGAGTCTTCCTAGAAAATGTGTCCTCCCTAGCTGTTTTCTAGGCCCTCCAAGGCAACTTCATGGTATTTTAAACCAGAAGTCCCATTATTTTCAATGACGTTCACTATTATTCATGGTTTTCAGAATCCACGCCCCCCCCCCAAACCAATCCCCAGTGGATAAGAGGGACCTACTGTATTAAATAATTTACATATGAGGAACGGCTTAGGGAGCTGGGCATGCTTAGCCTGGAGAAGAGAAGGTTGAGAGGTGACGTGATAGCCATGTTTAAATATTTGAAGGGATGTCATACTGAGGAAGGAGCAAGCTTATTTTCTGCTGCTCCAGAGACTAGGGCACGGAGCTATGGGTTCAAACTACAGGAAAAGAGAGTCCACCTGAATATTAGGAAGAACCTCCTGACAGTATGACCTGTTCGGAAGTGTAATACACTGCCTTGGAGTGTGGTGGAGTCTCCTTCTTTGGCTTTTTTAAAACATAGGTTGGATAGCCATCTGCCAGGAATGCTTGGATTGTGTGTTCCTGCAGGGCAGAAGGCGATCAGATGGGAGGGCTGCTGGAATCCCTTCCAGCCCCATGAGTCTATGATTCTAGGCTGCATTCAGAGCCTGGGAAAGTTACTCTTGGATTACACCTCCCAAAATCCCCCTGCCAGCACCCTTCTCAAGGTCTCATTGCATTGTTCCTTTTCCAGCATTCTCTAGCCCAGTGGTTCTTAACTTGGGGTCTGCAATGTCCTCACAGCGGGTCCACAAAGGCTTGAAGGCTGCTTGGCCCACCTCCTCCCTGTAGTGGAGCAGCCACGTGACAGGAACCAAGGCAAAGGCTGGCTGGCTTGGCCTGCACATTGCCATTCAATCCACTCTAGCCACAAACTTGCAGGAAGAAGCAAGAGTGCCTCTGAGGGAAAGTTTAATGGATGGTGTAATTGTATTGTTGTTGTTGTTAGCTATTATTATTTAAACAATATTATTAGCTATTATTATTAGGGTTTTGAATCTTGAGTTAAGTCTTGGGGCAACAAAAGATATTTAAAGGGGGTTCCTGGTAAAGAAAAGGTTAAGAACCACTGCTCTAGGCCAATGTCTCTCACATAATACTAATGGGATACTAGTGTTTTAGTGACAACAATAAAACCATTGTTCCCAGTAATATTACTCCAAATTTTAATGTATATTCTTTATATTCTTCTGTTAAAAGAGCTAGAGTGTTGTAGAAGTTTCAGCATTGCACTATGACTATGGAGACCAGGGTCTGAATCCTTACTCAGCCATGAATACCCACTGGCTGGCCTTAGACAAGTCACACTCTCTCAGACTCAAAGGAAGACAAAGGCACACCCTCTTTGAACAAACCTTGCCTAGAAAACCCCATGGTAGGTTTGCCTTAGTCGGAAATGACTTGAAGGCACATAGGCAAACACACACACATTTCTTTTGCAGGCTGAACTCAGTTGGTAGCAAGGGGAGGAAGCTGAAGAAGACCAAGGGGGGAAAGGGAGGGGAGAGGAAACAAGACATGTTAAGAGCAGCAGGAAGGATGGACTGGAGGGGATTTATGTGGAAGGAATGAAAGGGAGGGAAGGAAGGAAGGAAGGAAGGAAGGAAGGAAGGAAGGAAGAAAGAAAGAAACCCTTTCTGAGGAAAAGAGACAACCCTCAAATTCCCCCCCTCTCTCATACACACACACTCAGCCCTCTCTGACATGCCTGACTGGCTTGCATTTTGCAGCAGCAAACTCCCTCCAGCTTCTGCCACGGAGGGCTGCTTCTTCTTTCTCTTTCTCTTTCTAGCCTGGGAGATGCTGTTTTTTTTTTTAAGCCAGCAGGAAGTTTTTGGAAGAGGAGGGTAGGAGGGGGCTACAAAGCAGCAGCTCCTCCTGGCTGTTTCCTGGCTGTCTCCTTTGTCAGATAAGGAGGTCAGCAGGGGGGCCCCCTTGACCTTGGGGCCCCCTGCCAATGCTGATTTGGCAGACTGGTTAAACTGGCCCTGGTTGTGCCATAAGATGCAAGGATGCAGGCTGTTGGGACTGAAAGATTTATGGCAGGACTGGGCAGCTTTGGGGAAGAGAAGAGGGAGCTGGTGGGCTGCCTGACATTGCATCACTTCTGGTTCCAGGAAATAGCTAAAGCATGGCCATTTTGTGGTGATTTGGGAAGGGCTGACAGGTGAAATAAGACACAGGGCTCTTGTATCATTAATAGTTATGTAGAAGAGGGAATTTCCATGGCAAACAACACTTGCTGAAGTTCCCTCTTCTACATAACTCGCAATTCCCACATCTACACAACTATTAAAGGTAAAACAGCCCTGTTCCTTATTTCTAAGTTTGGGAGTAGCAAGGGGACAAAAGACTGTCCTCTTTCTGTTGAACTTTTAAAATTCACTTGTTTTTCTGGTATTTTAAAAAACCATCTATGAGCTTCTGGAATCTACAAAATGGGTCCTCAGAGACCACATGCAGCCCACCAGCCACGTTTTTCCCCGCCCCTGTTTTATGGGCTGCAGAACAAATTGGCTGAGGCTCAGGATGGGGGAAACAGTAATTTGTTGGGTTCTCCCTGTGGTTTTCCCTATAGAAACATTGGCTGGGACCCTGCATAGAGAAACAGAGTGTAAAGTGCTGCCCAGGGGGAACTCCATATCCCCTCACAAAGGACTCACCTGTTGCTTGCACACACACATCACTAACATGCCTATTTAGTGGTCAATGGAAAGTGGGGAGACAGCTGAGAAGCATCTGGCTATGTCCCTGCAACTGGACATAGAGTGGCAAAGCAATTCTTTGGGATATCCCAGGGGTGCTTCAGAGGTCCCAGGTGATGATGTTGTCATTGCATGTTCAGCTATAGGGACATACCTGGATGATTCCTTGTTGCCTGCTACTCTCTACCAACCACTAAACAGCCACATCAGGGGGTAGTGATGAAGGCAACAGATGAGGAGGAGGGGATTCATTGTGCGAGCAAAGTGATGAATTCCTCCCTCTACAATGACCCCTCCTAAAAAAGACCTCTGTTACCTGAATTGTGTGTGGGTCCATGATGATCCCACTAGTGTCTGAATCTTAATATGGGAAATTTTTAATTAGCTCAAAATGGCAGGAGAGGCTGGGTAATGGCAGGATTTTTTACCTATGTATACCGGTAATCACTAAATGGACTCAAGCCAGAAGGTACAATTAAATGTTCTTTATTGGAATTTAGTCTTAACAGCATTCACACTACCACTCAAGCTTCAAGCAATCACACAAGGCTGTTGAAGAAAGCAGGAAGTATTTGGCTAGAGGAACAGAATAAGGATATTGTGGGTTATATTTTACCTATCTGAAGAGCAGATTCATGCAGCAGAAGCTCAGAGTTGCGATCAGAGTGTCACATAGCAAACCGGCAGCATGGAGGGAGGATGAGGAACTGTGGACATTTGGGTGGTGTTTTGGGGTGATATTTATATTTAATAATTCCATTGAAGCGATGAGATTTAGAGTAGAATACAATGTTTCTTTGAGTTTCCTAGGACTAGACAAAGGGTTCTCCAGATGCGTTAATGATTGTTAATGGGCAATATGTTGGGAATTGAAGAGGAGCAGGCAACTTCTATTGTGAGGAGGGGTAGGGAGGAAAAACCCATTTTGCAACCATTGAGGACTCTGCTATTTTTGAATGGATTAGTGAGTGACTCGTTTCCAGGTGTTCTTCAGAAAGAACTCTGACCTGGGTATGACCTATTTGAGGAATTTCCAAAAGCCCCTCCCTAAGTTGTACATGACTCCAACCTTAGTATCTGTGGAGTCCTTGGTTTACTGGCCAACCACATGGAAGGCTACATCAAGTCAGATTATTAAATATTTGCCAATTGTGAGATATTCCAATGTGGGGGCTGTCAGGGTAGGTAAAACCTATGCCAGCATTCCAGTGACATATGTAATAAATAGGATTCTAGCCAGCCACTTTGTACCTCCTGAAACTGGGAATGTGATGGAGTTCATCTTTCCTTAAAGATTCACACCATGTCCACAATTAAAATACATTTGAAAGAAAACGTACAATGACATTATGTACATTTGAAAAATACATGTGAGTATGCTTTAGCCAGTGGGGAAAATGTGTACAAAAATGTACATTAGAAAAATCTATATATTTTTTCGGGAAAGGTGCACAGATTACCATGTGGGAAGGAGGCAAAGCATTAAAAACTCAATATAGAACCAAAACGGTATGTAGATGCCACTGAAATTTTGTAGAAAATGCATTGAAAATGAGACTGGCAGATTTTCACATCCACAGTTGAGGCATTTCCTAGCTAGTGTTTTCAGTCCTTGTTCTGGTATGCTCACAGCTAACTTTCTCTGCCTGCTGTGCCTACTGCTTTTGTTTGCAATGATATCTGCATGCAAACTCTAGCTGTTCTGTTTGGGCTTCTCTGTTCAACCCCTCCCTGAAGTTATTCCAGTCCAGCATGCCCTGCTCAATGTTGCCACTCCCTGTGGCAATGTTGCCACTCTCTGATGGGGATGGGCTGATGTCAAATGCATCACTGCCTACATCTTCTGTGTTCTGCACTTTCCAAATTGCTGTTGGGGAAGTCTGGACATTATCAGACGGGCACCAAATATAGCATCCCTGTCTCGCCTTCTAAATACCACCCAACTCCCATCCCTGTAACTGAATATTTTTTTAAAGACACCTACCTTTTTGCAGTTTTAAAAGTCCTCCTCCTCCCCTTGGCAGCCCAGGTGTGAATGGAGCTCTCAAAGAGAGCCCCATTCACTTCCTTATTTGAAATTCTGAGCGTGGGGGAAATTAAAAAAAAAGTTTTTTTCCTGCTTTTGACAGCAAGCAGGAAAAAAAGAAAAAAATTCCAAGTAACCCAGGGAGGGGGGGAAAGGACTGTCACTTACCTGGATGTTCCAATTGGCACTGGAAGTGTTTGGCACAGACCTTCCAGGCCCTTACAGGGAGGCCGACATTGCACGGGAAATACAAAAATAAAACCAAAAATAAGCATTACAAAATTAAACCAAGTACCTAAACACACTAAAAAACCACACACAAAAAAATAAACAGGGGAACGGTACAAAAAAGGCTGTCACTTACCTGGATGTCCCAATTGCCACCACAAGTGTTCTGTACTTACTTACAGGACCTTACAACGAGGCCAGCATCGTGCAGGAAATTTAAAAATAAAAAGACAACCAAATGTCAAAAACTTAAACCAAGCACCTAAACACACTTGACATCCCCTCCAACACTGTGCTGAATACTTTTTATCTATTTGGTTCACTCTTACTGGTGTTAGATACCACCTCCATACTATCTTATCATAATTTTCTTTTGTTCTTACTGATAACGTTTTCAAGTTATGCATATTCCATATTTTCTCCCACTTAAAAAATCCAAGTAAGCAGGGGAGGGTACCAAAAAAAAAAAAAGTTGTCACCTGGATTGTACCTGCAAGTGTTTGGTATGGACCTCTCAGATCATGCCACAGGAACGGGGTGCCTTTCCACAAGCCTGTGATTCTGTTACTGAAATGGAACAGATCTATTGAAGGCTTTTGTCCATCAACAACAATGACAACAACAAAACCCAGAGCTGAATGGAGACAGCATGGGAGCATACTGGGACAGGGATGACTTTAACAGATTGGAGAGCTGGGCCCAAACTAAGAAAACTAATCTTAACAGGGAGAAATGTAGGATACTATACTTAGGCAGAAAAAAATGAAATGCACAGATATAGGATGGGTGACACTTGGCTTGACCACAGTACAGGTGAAAGGGATCTAGGAGTCTTAGTGGACCACAAGCTGAACATGAGTCAGCAGTGTGATGTGGCAGCCAATGCAAAAAGCCAATGCGATTCTAGGCTGCATCAATAGGAGTATTGTGTCTAGATAGAGGGAAGTAATAATACCACTCTAATCTGCTTTGGTCAGACCTCACCTAGAATACTGTGTCCAGTTCTGGGCACAACAATTCAAGAAGGATACTAACAAACTGGAATGTGTCCAAAATGATAAAGATCTGGAAACCGTGCTCTATGAGGAGCTGCTTTGGGAGCTGAATAGTTTGTCTTCTGCTGCTCCAGAGAATAGGGCCTTGATTACACTGGGGGTTAAAATCTAGATGTAAATTGGACTACTTTGTCCCACAGCTGTGGCGCATGAAATTCAGACTAATCTGGCCCAGATTTAAGCATCACACCTTACCTGCCAAAGCCCAAATCTGCATCCAGATTTTTACCAGTGAAGTTATGGGTCTGCCTCTACCACTAACCAGCCACCTCCTCTGAGCTCCATGAAAGCAAAGCCCCAGAGCTAATCACTCTCTCTGGAGTCAGAATGGGCAGCCAGCCTGGTGATGACAGGACAGGTTGTTCATTCTGACCTCAGAAAGAGCAACTAGTGACTAGTGCTGGGGCTCTGCCTTTGGAATGAGGAAGTGGCACTTAGGAAGGGGGGATGGAGGTGCCTTAGGCAACGCTTGTCCTTCCTCTCCTCCCCACCCCAAATCCAGTGCGGATGGATTGTTCACACTACAGTTTTCTAAAACACAGATTAAGGTGGCATTCCCCAAGTATGGTGAGGATAAGGCCATACACCATGTGGCATTGTTGCACCAAGTTCAGGAAAAGGATGCATGTCATGTGGCATTATCAGGCCAGATTCTGGGGAGGATCCAGGTTTTTTCACTAGTGTAGATACTGTAAGTCCTATGACATGGAGCAACAGAGCAAGCTAAAGGAAATCAGATTCCACATAAATATTATGAAGAACTTCCTGACAGTAAGAGCTGTTTGACAGTAGAACACGCTGCCTTGGAATGTTTGGGGGATCTTTTTCTTTGGAGGTTTTCAAACAGAGGCCAGATGGCCATCTGTTGGGAGTGCTTTGATTGTGTATTCCTGCATGGCAGGGGGTTGGACTGGATGGCCCTCGTGGTCTCTTCCAGCTCTACAGTTCCATGGTTCGATAGTGCTGGAGAAGAGTTTTACAGATACTATGAACCACCACAAAGACAAATAAATGGATTTCCTTGGTTTTTTCCCGGGTTGTGAGGCCGTGTTCTGAAATAGTTTCTTTCTGATGTTTCGCCTGCATCTGTGGCTGGCATCCTCATTCTCTGAGGATGCCAGCCACAGATGCAGGCAAAATGTCAGAAAGAAACTATTTCAGAACACAGCCTCACAGCCCAGAAGAAAAACAAGGAAAATCTATGGATGCTGTCCATGAAAGCCTTTGACTTCGCAAATAAATGGATTTGAGAGCCAAGCATGGACGAACTCTCACTAGCAGCCATAATGAGTAAACTAAGGTTATTGTACTTTTGATGTATTGTGAAACATGACTCATTGGAAAAGCCAATAATGCTTGTTAATGCCATAGGACATTTGATGGAAAGAATTGATTCACTAGAAAAAGACAACAATGCTTGGCAAAGTAGAAGGCAGTAGGAAAAGAGAAAGACTGCGCTGCAGGATTGAAAATACACTCAGTCAAGGAAGGCACAGCCCTGAGTTTGACCTGAGCAGGGCTGTTAATAACAGGATCTTTTGGAGGTATCTCATTCATAGGGTCACCATAGGTAAAAGCTGACTTGATACCACATAATAACAATAAGGGGAGATATTATGTAATTGTAGTAAAATTTGAGGTCCCAGGGTGTTAGCCCTTTTTGGGAAACTTATTAAAAGTTAAAACTGTCAGGTATTAACTTTATTGTAGTAGAGCAGAGCTTGAAGTGTGACTCAAAGGTACAGTGCTTTGACCCAATCACAAGAACAAAGAGGCAGGGAACTTCTTGTTGAAAGAAAACTTAAGCTTTACTAATGGCTTTGAATCTACATATATGCATGTAGCCTGCATCCTAACTAAGCTAATGAATAGATTTTGGATAAGAAAGAGGTTCATCTTCACTCACCATTTCAGTGAGGAGGAAGGCATTCTTGTGAAGCAAAATGGAGAGAGCAGCTTCAGTGTCCAAGGCAAGAAGAAAGAGTAGTAAAAGGTGAAAGACCAGAAGGCAAATAACCTAGGTCACGTGATCTTGTAGTTTGGTTGTGGACTATTTGCAACCATGCTCATTAAAGATAGGATGAGAGAAAGGCATGCAGGAGACCCTATCCTAACTGTTACTCATTTGCTCTAATAGCAAATAAGTAGGGCGGGAGGGGGAGAATGCTGGATTTTTCCAACAGTAATCACATTCCAGAGCTTGGAAAAGTTACTTTGGCACTATTATTCCCAACATGGCCACTGGGAATTGCAGTTAAAAACCCATTCCCAAACGCTTTCCTAATGTCTGTCCTAATGAGTGTCCCACCTACCTCTGTCACTGCTTCCATTATTCTGCATCAAGTGGGGAGTCTCCATGCATAGAAGAAACTCTCCCCTTCAGAAGAAAATGGAAATATGTAAGGAAGGGAATGGGGCTAGTGTGTTCCCATCATGACCACGATCCTATACTACTTCAGCATAGCATAATATCTGCTGGTGAAATTATGTTATGCAACCCCTGAATGGAAAATCAGTGTAATGCAACATATGTGGATCAACAGTCAATGCACATGGCTGACAACCTCTTGTGCAATTGCACTCCACAAGGCGTAGAAGAAATACACATTCTCACACTAATCTATGAATTTTAAGGTACTACTGCATTCACTGATTCCTGGATTCTTGGATAGCATCCAAATAATTGATGGCCCAAAACTTCAGTCAGTAACAACTGGTAGATTGTGAAAGAAATCATCAGCATCAAGTCCAAATAGGGCATATATTCACTGTAAAAACATTTTCTTGCAAACATTTGACTCATTTTAGGCTATTAATCTATTTACTTATGTGTACACATTTCAGCCGCTGGGCTTGGATTTTTTTGCCTGCCTGTCCTCCTACCTTTTTTGTCCATTTCCCATTAACAGTCCTTTGTCCTAGAGCTCTGGCAAATTTATTTATGGGGCTACAATTCCCAGAAGCCCACAACCAGCAAGTACAAAGAGTGTCTTTCTGGTGAGAGTGGTACAAGCCCATGCACTGAGGTTGCACTGGTTACCCAAAGTGCCAGCCTCTGTAGGCATGAAGGAAGGGTAAGACTGTCCCTGATAACAGATCCCAGTGTAAAGGACTTTGAGCTGTAACTGGGACAGGAGGAGTTAAAGTGTCATGTGTTTCTCATCTGAACTTTGTATTTAAGTTCCCTGTTTTCTGAAAGTATGTAACGTTTTTCAGTTTCTTTAGCACCCAACACCTGGGATTGTAATTAGCCTTGTTTTATTACAATCTGTCTGAGCTGGAAATATATACCCAGCAAGTTATGTTAGCCCTTTAAAAGAAAACCTTTGATGCTCACCTAGATGACACACAACTGGAATTCCAATTTGTGATGAGAAGGCAAACCCACGTCAAATGATGAAGATATTTTACTACTGGGTAAAAAAATGGAGTAATTTACTTGGCTAACTCTTTGTGTGTGTGTATCCCAATGCAATGTTGGACTGCATGCAATCTGCTGTTTATTTCCACTTTGCAGCATTATCACTACATTATCTTTCTTTTTGAATTTTTGTGAGCCACAAATTTTAAGATTGGTTAAAAGGCCACTTCAAACATTTGGCCACATAAAAATTCAGACAAAAGGATCAAGAAACTTTTTGAAGTTCTGAGCATCTGGTAAGCACAGATATCAGAAACACAGATCAAAGGGAACAATGGATTCAATACACAACATTCATACAGTACATGTGTTTGATAGCTGATTATGGTTACTGGGTTTCCTGAGGAATGTTTGCTCAGCAATGCAGGAGGAAAATATTTTGCTCCATCAATAAGCTGCTTCCTTTGTCTGATCAAAGAGGGGTTCAGCCAAAGAGCCAAAAGCTGTCATTCAATAACCACTTACTCTGGTTCGGCCCCATGAAAGTCAATGGGACTTCATCAGAGCAAGTGGTAAACTTACTGCCAGAGTGTCAATGCAGAAGAGATTGCTGAGCAAGAGGGGGAATTACTCTCTAATAATATTACTGTAATGAGTATTTTACATTTAATAGCATTGCAAATATTTCCACAGAGTTGTACATAAATGACACTGGTTGTTGTAGACAGGAAGCAAGAAAGCTGTTCTTTCCTAATATAGATTTCCTGTATATCTTTGTCCATATCCCCATTTCCATTATGGAGAAAGTGTGAGGGTGAATGAACAGTCATATTGGCAAGTTAATCTTCTAGTCTGAGTGAATCAAAATTTAGTTTACTATGTGGCAGTAAAATAGTTGGTAGCATGATAGTGATATGAACAAACAGTGCAGAAATGTCTATGATACATTGTTTGAACGTTCAGTGGCCAGAATCTTGTTAGTGGCTTGCACTAGTGTTAATTCCTGGGGCTGTCTAAATGGTGAAAATACTCCTCACAGAATGCAAGAAGAATCCTGCCTGTCTTAACGGGATCCTGCATCATGATACGTATTCAGAAGGTGAGGGTGGGGCAAAAACATCAAAAATGCCAAAGGAAAAGCCTTTGCAGCTTTTCCTGGAGTTTTTTAAAAACAGCAAGGGGGATGCACATTTCTGCTCGTTGGGACAAGCAATTCACTTTGAATCACTTCCCATTTGAGTGGAAATGCAAAGCTGATTGCCTAGATGAGCACAGGGGGAAGGACTTGCTAATAAGGCAAGTGCCCAGAGCCGCCATGTTGGATTTTTGCCTTAGCAAACAAGTGCTAAGGCAATAAAACAAGGATTTTTATTTATTTTTTGGTCTTTTTAGTAAAGGTGAAATATCACTCTATTTCACATAGGAAATATTTTTTTTAAAGAAAGTTTGGTGGTAGCTGTTGGGGTGTATGAGTATAAAATCAAAAATTTATTAAAGATTCCAGGGAGCCTTTAGGAATATCTTCTTAAGAAAGGTTTCTTTCAAAGTAAGCAGAGTTAGCAGAGAAGACTGACTAAGCTTGATTTGCATTTATATGTGGTCTAATTACCCAGTCAAAAGTAGACAAATTAAGGACAATAAAGACGTTTGTTTAAAAATGCATATCTAAAGTTTACTAAAGGTATAGCAATCATAATCTACATGTTCAAAACAAATCTAAGGTCCTTAACTAACTAGGAGGATTAGGTTCAGGGTAGAAAACTCACCCAATCTTGAGAAGTTCAGGTTAGGATAATCAAATCAGAAGTCTCTGAGTATTATAGCAGTAATATCCATTATTTCCTCAGATAAAGAGGTGATTGCGGGTAAGCAAGAGCTTGCCTCTTTTCTTCGTGATTTTGGGAGTTAGATGCATGGAGAACATGGAGGAAAGGGGGAAAAGGAGAAAAGCAGCATCATGGAGAAGCTGCAGATCCCAAGAAGGAACCAAGAACAAAGCATAATAAAACATTTAAATTAGGAGGCCATGTGATGAATGACTTAGTGGTCACCCCATAGCTCCAAATGGCTAAAACAGCCTGAGAAGAGAAGTGGGGGTGAAACTTGAGCATGCAAGGAATTTCCTAAACTTACTAAACATGGGGTACAAGAAGAGTGCTACATTTCCCACAGTGGCAAATTCAGGTAAGTTAAAATGCAATTTTACTTGTGGCTGCTATCTTGACGGGTGGGCATGCAACACTTTTGGGGCAACCCCCCCCCCCATTAAACCAAATCATAGCTGCTGCAATTTGTTATTACTGTGGAGCAAGCTATTGGTTTTTGGTTCCCCCCCCCCATGTATAGATGGCCCCCCTGGTAAGATGTTGCATAAGGACATATCCAGCACCTCCTTGTGCAACATTCATCTGAAGTGTGGAAGGGCAGCTGGGGGCTTCTGGGCATAGCTCCCTGCCAGCCATCTATTGGCCACAGAAGTACATTCAGGGACAGTCTGGATGCATTTTTTTCCTGTTCTCCCACTTAGAACACACACACATGCACACTGTAGAAATTCATATGAATAGATCCAAGAGCCTCTAGTACATAAACAATTTATGTCATGATCAAAAGGGTGTTAATTTCAAACAAATGGGGAAGGAGAATGCTTAAACCTTCCACATTTGTCAGCTAACCCCACCTTGTGTACCCACGAAGGAAGAAGCTGTGCTGGTATACGTGGGAGCGAAATAGCTGCTGCTGCTGCTTCTCTGGGTAGGGCAGCTTGATAGAGTCCGGTCACACTCTCACAGCCAATCCGTGTCCAGAGCGAGGAACCACACTTGGGAGCCTCCAATTGTCTTTGTGTTCCTGCAGAAGCAGCCCCCAGTACTGATGTAAATACACTGGGCCAAGTAAATCTTGGCTAGTATTTCCAGTGACTTCCGTGTGGTTTGGGAAGGCTTCTTTGGTGGAACAGTTTTAATGGTTTTGAAAATTAGAAATAACTGTAGTGATGTGCGGTGGACAAATGGGATGTTTACTATGCTATTCATTTTCTATTCATTTTTTTTTTAAAAAAACCCACTTCTTAAAATTAACAACAAACAGGTGCCTAAACAATTTTAGGTAAGTAGCTCTACAGCAGTATAAGTTATTGTACAAACAGTCATACTGAAGCTGAAGGTCTTCAACTACTGGAATGGAAAAGAGTCACGCTCCTTTGGAAGTAGGTGAGTGGACAAGCCCAGCATGGCGTGTAACATTTGTTGGGTGTGCAAAAAAAATAGTATTAACAGCTTTCAGTGTTTTTGCCCCTTAAATGTAAGTAGACAAAGTAAGAGAAGTGTGTGTTGTTGAAAAATTTGAAGACAAATATTCTAAAAGACCCAGTATGGTACAATAGTTTGACTCTGTATAGTTGCACTAGGACTCTGCGTGAACAGGGTTTGAATCCCCACTGGACCACAGAAACCCACTAGGTAACCGTGGGCAGGTCATTCTTTCTCAGCCTAAAAAAAGGCAATGGCAAACCTCCTTTGAAGAAAGCTTGCCAAAAAACCACTAGGAGAGGGTCACTATAAATTGGCATTGACTTGAAGGTCCATAACAACAAATTCTAGTAGTATTTTCCACATTTGACTATAATATTTTAACATAATGTTTAATATTTTAATATAATATTTCAATCACTTTAACTGTCCTTTCCCCACCCAAATCACTTCAGTTCAAATACATACTGGGTGTTGGATATTTAAAAGTTTTGTTTAATAAACAGAGATCACATAAGCATTCTAAGTTGGATCAGATCATATTTTGGGCACTAGGAAAATTTCCCAGTTCAGAATTTTCTGGAAAACCCACATTACTACTCCTGTCTTCCAGTACTTTGAGAAATAGGCAGTACATAAAACATTACTGTACTAGGTTTCTACATTTCATTTCACTTATACCCAGTTCCATTTCACTTATACCCAGTCTTCAGCAATGGGAAGCTTAGGGCATTGGTAAAAAATTGGCTTTTATCTTACTGAATGATTTCCTAACACATACCCAAGCAGTCTTACAATGGCTCTAACTCAGGGTTAGGCAACATAGCACTCTTCAGAATTTTTTTGGACTAAAACTCCCATAAGCTCTTGCTGGCATTGCTAATGAACAGGGACTGTGGGAGTTGTAGTCCAAAATATCTTGTCTAATATATACCTGATACGTCTTTCACTCTAAAAGGCTATTTTAAAATGCCTAGTAGCAGCTAGGGAAATCTTGTTCCCTAGTAATAGGGCATTCATCCCTTATGTTCCATTAAACATAGATTTGCACTTCTAAGTGACATGTAGGGAGTCAAACAAAGACAATGGGGGGGACCTTGTGGAGTTATGCATTTGCTGGTGGTTTGTTATCTTAATGCTATACCTCTTTAAAGGAATGGGATTACTCTACCTGACTAATCAGGAAAGAGAGAAATCTTATAAATGAGACAATTATGGAAATCAGGAAGCAATTTAATTGTCTGAAAACATCTTAATTGGAAGGAATATAATTTTCTTAAATGAAAGTAATCATGTAATCCCATGAGTGGGTTTTTAATCTTTTTCTCTGTGTGTGTGTGTGTGTGTAAAGGTTAGCAACCCCCCCCCCCACATTTTCTCAGCTAAAAAATAGGATGGGCCAAGACCTTGTAGGGGCCAGTGGCATTCCTAAGGACGGCACTGGTCCCTCCTCCCCTTGGCAGCCACATGATTTCCATCCCTGCTCTGCACAGATCTCTGTAAATCTAAAGTTATGCCTCATTGTCCTGTATTCCTTTCTTTTCTTGCAGTACCTGTTTGAGAATGGTAGAATAGATAACATTTTTACTGACCCCTACTCCAGGTTTATGATTGAGCTTATGAAACTGTTGAAAATCTGGGAGCCTACAATACTTCCCAATGGTAAGGCAGCTGTTTATTTTGTCCATAATCTCACTTGGGCACATATAAAAGGAAGAATTCCTTAAAGCAAGAAAGTGGCTTCCAATAAGTTAGGGGTGGGCTGAATTCACCCTTGTGTATGCTTTGTATTAGTACAGTAATTGTTATTTTTAAAAAAATCTGTAGGGTCCTTGTGATCCACTGCAGGTTTAATGTTTATGAAGCAAAAGCACACATTCAGAATCTTGATGTATTTAAGGCAAAACTATTCCTATATGAGGTTGTTTGTTGCTGAAGATCTGTTTTTGAAGTTTGTTTAAGCTGCAAGTAGGCACTGAGAAGAAGGTATTTTTAAGGGCTATGCTCTGTTTTTCATAATTGAATGGGGACAATAGCTAAACACAAACCGTAAACACTGTAAGTATACAACTTTTATAGTTACAATTGTGATACATAACTAAATACATTATATAATTTTTATGCAAACATATGATATGACAATGCAACATGACAAAAGTTGGACAGTTGAAATGAAACAGATCATATAAAACTGTTATTTGTTGGTTGAATTGTGAGCTTCTAAACTTTTTTGTAAGAAAAAGTTGGACTGGATGGCCCTTGTGGTCTCTTCCAACTCTATGACTCTATGTTACTGGGGTTAAATAATGATAAAACAAAGTGCTTTGCAGTGCAACGTCTCAAGCTATGGAAATGAAATGTGTGAAAAAGACATGAACTACTGTTGGCAATAATGATGTTAAACACAAGTCGCCATGGCTGAATTCTGTTATCACATTATTCTGGAGTTGCTTAACCCTGTATATGAGTTATGTATCTTTGCTCTTCTATTCTCAGGGGGATCAACTGCCAATGGCAATGTTTTCATGCTTTGCTCTGGAGATTCTTAGAGCATCTGTTTTCCCATTGTTAATAGCAGAACCCTGAACAGACTGACCTTTGCTTTAATCCTGCAGGGCAATTAAAGAGTGAGCTAACTTAGCAATAGGCATTGGAAGACTTGCAGCCTGGCCCTGTGAAGAATGAGATATTAGACTTCCAAAATCAATGTATTTGTTCTAGGCTAGGGTACACAAGGCTTTAGTCAAAACATCACAGTTTGTTCATGTAGTTAACAAACTGCTCATATTATCATCATTATTGAAAGCTTACTGGTTCACTAGGATGTCTGTGTTTGTCAGTAATACTAGATGTATGAAAATAATTTATCAGTTACCCTTCTCTGTCTTTGGTTACATGCAACTGATGGGATGTTGTGGTTTATTGATTATGCGCTCTTACATATTATTTGTTTCCCATAGAAGATGATAGTAACATTTTCATGTTTATGATGATTAAATGTTTGCTGCAAACCTTTAAACATAGAAGTGACTAACAAAAATGTAGCAAATAAAACTACTAATGGCAACAGTAATAACCAAGAATGAGGGCTGATTTTTTTTTTTAAATGTTTTACTGATGTGCTTTTAAACTTTATGCCCAAGGCTGGGATATTTTGGTTCTGCAGAACCAAGTTTTGTTAAAGAATCCACAAAGAATTAGATATACAGTGCAGGCATTTTGAGGCCTTGCTATCTAAACTATTATAAGCAGAGTGAAGTCGAAGGCTTTCACGGCCGGCATCCATAGATTTTCCTTGGTTTTCTTCCGAGCTGTGAGGCCGTGTTCTGGAACAGTTTCTTTCTGATGTTTCACCTGCATCTGTGTCTGGCATCTTCAGAGAATGGCTGAGTAGGAGTTTATGTGGAGCTTATATGCTGTGAACCTTTGTTGGGGAGTATATGTAAATTTGTGTAATTGAGTGGCTAGTTTCTGGGTATAGAAATGCAAGGCTCGTTAGTGTCTGTTTGGCTAATGGTTGGTTGATGGGCCATTATCTGCTGGGAATCCTCTTGTCCCTGGGTGGAATTCCTTTGTAAGTGTTGAGTTTTTATTCTATTGTTCTTCAAAACTGGGAGCCAGATTTTGTTTACTTTTGTTTACTGACTGGGCCAGCCAGAAAAATCAGCTGTAGCAGAACATGTTATAAACCAACCTGGACACAAAATGCTATTCAAAAACACAGAAAGTCTGGACTAGGCCAACAACTATCATGTCAGAATGCATAGGGAAGCTATTGAAATCCACAAACACCTGGACAACTTCAACAGGAAAGAAGAAACCTTAATAATATCACGCTGGGCCCCCTCCTAATCCCAGTCCCCCAGGCTAGAGCCCTGTCAGTCCCCCCTTGTGGGAGCCATGTACCCATCCTATATCTATGCATTTCATTTTTTACTGCCCGAGTGTAATATCCTACATCTCTCCCTGTTGAAATTCATTTTGTTAGTTTTGGCCCAGCTTTCTAATCTGTTAAAGTCATTTTGAATTCTGACCTTGTCCTCTGGGGTATTAGCTACCCCTCCTAATTTGGTGGCATCTGCAAACTTGATAAGCATACCCTCTATTCCCTCATCCATGTAATTGATAAAGATGTTGAATAGCACTGGACCCAGGACAGAATGCTGGGGCAGTTAAATAGTATAATATTGTTCTCAGGATATACACAAGGCAATGCCTTTGCTGGTTCTAGAATGATTCCCAGTCTGTATTGAAGGAGGACAGATAGCAGAAGCACTGCCATTATAGAACGTGCAAAACCCAAATCTGGACCTCTCATTGTTGGGCTTGTCTACACAATGAATCATCTGCATTTTCACTTCCAGGCACCTCCGCAGTGTCATTTCCCCCCTCCTCGGCATCACCTGTGCGCAGTCACTCGCTCTGAGGTCAGAACAAGGCAGTGATCATGTAGCTGGTTGTTTTGTTCTGATGTCAGAGACAGTGACTACATGCCAGGGCTCTGCCTTCCCAGCCAATATTGGAATGAGGAAGTGGTTCCTTAGGAGGGGGAAAATGTTGGCATCTCTCAAGCAGTGCTTGTCTTGCCTCTCCACCCCCACAACCCCAAATCCAGGGCAGGTGCATTGTTTATACTACAGTTTTCTCAGTAGCAAGCAAACTCTGGAGAAAACTGCAAGTTTTTAAAATCCAGATTAAGGCAGTATTGTTGGAAAATATAGTTTGCAGTCCAATAAGTGGAAATTGTTTTGCTATTGAAGGGTTAACTAAGAAGCCATATAAAATGAGCTGATGTAACTTCCTGAAGTTTTGTTATTGGGGAATCTGGGATGAAGGGGAGTGTCTGAGTTTCCTTCTTTGTTCCAGAAGCCATGATCCTTTAACAAACCACATGACCTTTGAACTGAGAGGACTCAGCCATTTTGTAACAATGTAGTTTTTAAGCATTTTTAACTAGTTTTAGTTTATTTTGATGGAGTTTCTTATTCCTGCCAAGAATGAGCTCTCTAACTGTAAATAAAAATGTTTTTGTACTTTTAAAACTAACTTTTGAGTATTGAGTGGTTATTTTGCTAGTTAAACAATTTAGGAAAAGACAAAGGGTGTTTGGTTATTTACTAAGCTGTGGTTTTATATGTATGCTAACAATCTAACGCTACATGCTGCTGCGTTTGTTTTAAACTCTGCTAAATAGGCTGCATTCTCCACTAACGTGTGAAATACAGTGTGGATGTTTAAACAGGGATAACATACCCTGGTATTTTAAACAGTATATTATTATACTTCCAATAAGTATACCCTGAATTTGGTGCAGATAGGGTCATACTGTGTGTGGCCTTATCACACCAGATTATCGGGCCAGATTTGGGGAGGGGGAGTGTAGATAAGCCCACAGTGGGCTAGATCATTCTTCTTTTCCACTAGTGGGAGCATTCCCTGAGTGGAGCTCCCTTCACAATGCTCTTATTTGAGAGGAGTGAGAGGAGGAATATTCAGCTGATCTTCCATGACACACCTCCTTCACTGTTCCAGAGGGTCACCCAACTTTCTGCAATAGATCAGAGGAGTGTAAGGCACTTCAGGAGAGGAGGGCATGAATGAAGCTCTTTCTCTGTTTCATTCTGTCTCCTCCAATAGATCTAAAGCTTTACACATGTGGAAGGAGTCCTTCTACCTTAGGTGGCAGGTTCCAAATCTAGTCTAGTGAAAATATATGGCTGTATCATGGTTGTAGAAAAGATCCCTCTAGGCCTGCCTTTAGATAACAGGTTTCCATCTCCATCAACAGACCAAACTCTGACTTCTTACAGGCCCTTTCATGCATATTACTTTCTAAGAATTAGAAACTTGTGTGTGTTTTGTTGCTTTGTGTTTTTTTGTGTGTGTTTTGTTGGTCAAGGGCCACTTGAGCCTGAACTACTGAACACTTCTTTAATTGGCCTCAAACATTGTTATCAGTACCAATTATAGGTGAATGGCATTTAGGTAAATTTCAGTGCATACTATCACTAAACATTGCTGCTATGCAATCTCTCTGAGTAATAAGGCTTAGTAGTTTGAGGTGTACAACCAGGGCTTAGAAAAATAACTTTTCCTAATGGTGTGTACAGGCAATTATTAAGAATGCAAAAATGTAGCTCAGAGGAAATAAGTTGTTCAGCCCCCTCCCAAGAGTCATTTAAAAAACTAGAGTATAGAATCATGTGATTCATATCCCATTCTAGAATATACACTGGATTATATTAGTTTTGTGCACATTACTGAGTTTTGTGCATATTACTGAGTTTTGTGCATATTACTAAATAAACAAACTGCAGTTTACATTATCTGCAAGAGTTGCAATTATCTAAAATATTTATTGGAGTGATGCTATCGATTGAAATACACACAATTTTTCTTAATAAAAAAATGGTAGTAAGACAATTTCATCTTACATAAAGCAAAAGTGGACATATGTGACTAATCCCCTAGAGGGCAGTATGACCTAAATTAAGCTGAGCTGTTCAATTAGTATCCACATCCCCTTAGTTAAACCATTTCTTTTTCAAACCAGCTGTCACACTGGCTGATGAACTTTTTCTCTCTCCTGTTTATAACTTATAACAATCACAGAAGAATTACAGTTTTCAGAAACTTGTAAAGGTTTCTTTTTCAACTACAATTTTGAGAATCCCCAGCCAGTATAGGAATTATAGTCCAACAGCAATTTTTCCAAGCTCTGATAAAGCTAAGAAAACCCAGAGCCTGGCCAGTGTCTGGAATGAGAACCAACTGGGAACCCTGTGTACTTTATTTGGATTTTCACTATGGAAGAAAGAAAGGCTACAAAAGTTTTTTAAAAACAGAAACAAAAATATGAATTGCATTTATTCATGAGTAAATACTGGATTCAACTTGTGCAAAAGCATTATTGTGCAAAAATCATATTTCATAAGGGGGAGAGAAAAAGATTTTAAAATAGCAATGAAGTAAGAATACTAAAATAAATTAATATCTATGCATAGAGTTTAAATGTTTAAGGGTTCAAACAGATATCAATATGTATGTCACACATTCAAACAACAGAAAGGTTGTTAAGGTCCTCAGACCACTGAATAATAGTGGATGGGTGTTTATCGTTCCAGTGTTACAAATAAGGAGTCTTTTAGCCATGGAGAATGCATTTTGGTTGACCAGTAGTTAATTTCAAAGCAACAATTACATAGTCTAAGAAGGTTCAACCCTACAAAATGTTTCAGGAATAAGAAAGAACATAATATTGTTGTGTGGTTTTGTTTTTGCTTACACACTTAATGTGCATGGCATCAAAGTTGGTCAGAAGACAGACTGTGATCTACTCATAGCTCTCTGGGTGATTTACAGCAGATCAGCAAGGAGTCTCACTTCCAATTGCTTAACTAGTTATTCAAAAATGTACATCCAAATGGTAAAAGATTGCAGGAATCCATTCAAATATAGGTTTGTTTTGAAAAAAATGGGAGAGGGCTTGACATTTATTGCTATTAACTACTGTGTTTTTCCCCTATCCCTCAATTTATACTGTATTTTCCTTGATATTTGTAATTTATGATTTTAGATACTAGTTTTAGTTTGACCTATGAAGTTGAACTGAATAGTTCTATTTTGAATCTCGAAGCGTGAAGATGGTTTTTCTTCCTTGGATGCTGTAATATATTGTAAATAGTCCTTATTATGTTCAAGAACAAGAAAATTTTAGACATAAGCCTGTGTCTTTGTTCTGATGCCTGGAGGAACATTTACTCTGCTACCATTTATTGCTGCCTGGACCTTTAGAAGAGGCACCCAGTGCATGCTACCACCTGACAGAGCTCCTGTGAGAAAGGGCAGGAGATAAATCAGATGAATAAATACATTTTTGATACCTCCTTTGCTCATTAACCACCATACATTTGTTTTGAAAGTGAATGTCTTAGTGTGAATGTGTTGTGGTACAGATGGCAGGCGTACTCACCTGCTTCCTTATAACCACTTAAGAATCCAAGACTGGATATAGTCTTTAGTCCGTGTATAGCCATATGCAACTAATTTGTAATGATCATACCAACTAACAAACACATAATCAAGAAGCTCTTAAAATGTATTAAAATTCAGATCTCTCCATTAATATGTCTGCTTCGTTAACATATTAATAGACAATGTGCCTTCTATAATTAGATTGTTATTTTCCTTGCATCACTGAAGATAATTCCAGGAGGATTTATGAAGGGTAGCAGGAATCACTTTTTTTCCATAGAGGACAAGTGTTCAGTCTTCGAGTTCCCAAGTTATTCTTTTTTTATAATTAGCCTGAGGGTTTTCCCATCACCAGTGTTTTCTTCACCAAATCACAGTACTATCTAAACAATAATCAAGATAATTTGTTAACAAATCATACACATGTTTTTGATGCAGTTATCAGAAAAGAACATGGTCATTCAACACCCTCAATTTCTTTTTTTTAGAAAAATCCGTGTTAGAGGATACAGCACTCCCAGTTTCAATGGGGTCCAATACACTCCTAATTTCTGGCAGTTTCCCACCCCTAACCCATTGGGTGACAACTAGCACCAATAGCACATGAACCAAAAATCCAAACTATCATACAGCAATATAAAATACAGGTCAACCCTGTATCCATGGATTTGTTATCCACGGTTTCACATTTTTTTAAAAAAGTTCTCTCTAGGCATTCCTGGATTCTCCAATAAGATTCTATGGTCGATTTCCAGTGTCTGTCTCATTGAAAACAAGAGGGTTTCCTATTATCCACAGTTTCATGTATCCATGGGGGTTCTTGGAACATATCCCCTAAGAATATGGGGATATTCTCTCTCTGGCTTTTCTTCGCAAACGAAGATTCCGGAAGGACTCATCCCGTATAGTAATATAAAATAACAAAAACCAATAAAGACCAGGATCATCTGGTTCAAACTGTAGTGTGTGGAGATTTAACAGTTTTGCCATCTGCTCAAGGAGGTATCCAGGACCTCATTTCATGAATTGAATTCACTGTTTTTGAATGCGGACTGCTGTGTGCTCAACAGCAACCAGCAGCACTCCTGCATTACAATGCCAGCAGAATTTTCTATTTCGCTCTCTTCCAGTTGGATCTCAACCAAAATAGTTGTAAAATGATCCATAAGTCTATTCCGAAGCCTACCAGAACAGCAGTCTTTAGGATTTTCCTTCAAAGTGGAATCATAGAATCATAGAGTTGGAAGAGGTGAGGTGCATAATAAAAGAGAGCCAGTGTGACGCAGTGGTTTGAACATTGGTTCAAATCCCCACTCTACCATGGAAACTCACACTTTCTCAGCCTCAGTGGAAGACAAAGGCAACCCCCACCCCAGAAAACCCCATGTTAGGATTGCCTAAAGTTAGAAATGACTTGAAAGCGCAGAGCAACAACAACAAGCATAATAAAGAGGAGGTGGTAGTAGGCTGGTGAGTATCAGAGATCTCCCCTTAAAAAAGGATCCAATTGTTTTAACAGAGGGGCGGGGTGTAAATAAATATTATTATTATTATTATTATTATTATTATAAAATGATGGGGACGCCACAGAAAAGATCTTGGCTCTGGTACTCAGCCTACTACCGCTTGTTGAAAGACTAGACAGTAGAGCCTCAGGAGCCAATTGCAACCACAGACAGATTGAAGGCAACAGGCTGGCTGATTAAAAAGACCAGAAAGTCCTAGATTTTATTCCAGTTCTTTTTGTTTTTATTTTGGAGATCCTTACTCATTTTGCTTATCCAAGGCTCCTGCCACATTGCAGAAATAATGTAGTTTGACACCACTTTAACTGTCATGCCTCAATGCTATGGGATTCTGAGATTATTAGTTTTGTGAGATACTTGACCTTCTGTCAGAGAGCTATGGTGCAATAACAAACTACAAATCCCAGGATCCCATAGGATGGAGCTATGATAGTTATAGTGGTGTCAAACTGCATTATTTCTGCAGTGTAGCAGCAGCCCAAGAATATTTTCTTTCAGCTCCTGGTATGTGCAAAGACTTTTCATACCAGCTCCTCAGGTTGGATTATTTTAACCCAGTATTAAATTGACATGTGGAGATTTAGGCTGAGCAAACCTGATATAGGATCTTGGCCTATTTTTATATAGCCTGGAGAAAGCCTACACATTTTATTTTCTCCTTCTTCCTGGGCCTGTCTCTCTTAGTGGAAGCACTGAAGCAAGGAAAGTGTGGATACTTGGAAGTTCATATCTTCTCATGTACTGGAGTAATAAAATTCCCACTACCAAATTTGGCTTCTACTGCTGTTTTTTTTTTTTTTTTTTAATGTGCACACCACCAAACTTATCTCAAGCTCTGTTCCTCTGTCCTTCTGTTTTCAATGTAACAAGGAACATGTGTTTCACCTAAGAGTGGAGAAAGTACCAGGTGGATTCTATAATTTAAAAACTGGAGTATCAACTAGTGTGTTTGTTTTTCTTCCAGAGGAGAGTCCTGTGGGCAGTTAGAAGTGCAACCTGAAACCATCATCTCACCTGGAAAAGCCTAATTTGAATGTTTGCAAATGCTTCCTCTCCCAGTTTATCTTAAAATTGCGACCATGCAGACTTCATCATAACTTCAACATCAAGATCGGCCCATTGCCCATGGTTGGTTGGTTGTTTTTGGTAACATGTCACATAATAAAGAGATCTGGCTATCTCAGAAGTCTACACATTTGTGTGAGCCCTGAGTTGCCATTTGCCAAAGAAGTTTGTTGTTGTTTTTCTGTTTGCAAGGAATTAAATCCCCCCTCCCCTTCTTAAAACAGCCGTTACACAGATGAAGGGAAGGAGGGAAAGAACTGAGGACTTCACCTCAGGCGAGAAGATATTATCTGGATACTAGGGACTAAATCCTGTTGTTAGTCCTGGCTAAAGTAGACCCATTCAATCGATGGGATTTATTTATGTGTCGACTCAGCATGTAACAATTGATTGAATGTAACTCATCTAGTTGGGACTAACCAACTGACCATTGTCTGTCTAATCATTGAGCACCAAGAGTGGACTAAATTGGTATTGTTAGAATACATACAGTGTCTTCTTTTTTCAAATGTAATATACTTAAGGATATATATTTAGTTTTTCCCAAGGCAGTGGCTCTCTAGGAATGAGTATAAGTCTAGATTATTTTGATGATTTGAAAGTTTAATCACTTAAGATGAAGCCATGGAATGAACAACATTAGAGTCCACCTGACTTCAGATATAAACAATTGTTAGATACTTCCTGAGGGACAACACCAGCAGATTGAATATGTTGATGAAACAAATTGTATGAGGCCTCTTTAGCCTTTTACAGTAATCAACATTTATCTTATTTTTTTATTAGGAAAGAAGTACTGTAATTGTTATGTTGCCACCTGGTGGTGACAACTATACCCTGCAATATATTAAATCATTTTAAATACCGAAGAAGGTAAAGCTCCCCTGTTTTAATTTCCCCATTCATGTGTGGCAGGTCCTTGCTGCAGTCCTTTGCATTCTAACCACAGCTGATGGGTATTGAGCATCCATTCCCCAGCACTGGTAACATAGCCATACTCGTACAGGAGCAGTTTCAAAGCTCATGCCTTGATTAAAAGCTAGGAAACATATTATTGTTCTTATTCCTTATTCCTTTTAAACAGGTTAGTGGTTTCATACCACCAGTCCTGTGTAGATCACAGAGCAAAGGACAAGCATTAGTAGGAGCAATGAAGCAGCAGAAGAATGGACACAATGGTTTCCTGCTGTAAATTCAGCAGCAGACAACAATAAGTATTTATTTACTGAATGCACCATTAATTGATGGAATCCACTGTCACAAGATGGGGAAACAGCCAGTGGTTTGGATGACTCTAAAAGACAATTGGACAGAATCAATCATTTTGCTAAAGGACAGCGAAGTGAAACCACAGAGCCTTGCAGTCTCTGGTTACTTGATACTGCACATAAACAAAACATTATCGTTGCTCCCATGCCAGGTTTGTGAGATTTCTAAGCTGTTCACTGCTGGGTACAGAGTACAGGATTAGATGCAGTTTTGGTTAATGTGTTCAAGTTAATTATTATAGAATACATCTAGCAGACCTCCTGCAACCCCTTCCCCCAACATGCATACCTACAATCTGCTCCAAAAGGTCCCTTGAACTCCACAAAGCAGATAGGGGATGTAGAAGGTGTTTGGTAACAGGGGAAATCTACGGCACTGGCAGATGCCATTCAGTAAGTAGTTGGACAGAACTAGATTTCACCCTATTTATATAAAAACAAGTTCCCTGTTTTGGAATGAATAGGGCAGTCCATACATGAACTTCATCCACTCTGTGTACTGACCTCTCTGGCTTTTCTTCATAAACGAAGATGACCTATGGATCCAGTAATACTGTTTGAAAACATCAGATGCTTCTGTCATATTTTGAAGGCACCTATTGTCTATTGTCACATAATTTACCTGTTCAGGAACTGCCCTTCAAAAAATATCAAAACCATCTGTTGAGAGGTGTGCCACTGTCATGATGGCACTCCCATCATCTGGCAAATGACGGCACTCCCATCATTCTGCAAAGACTACATTTCCCATTATCTGCAAGCAGTGATTGTCTTGTCAGCATGACCAGGTAAACTAAGGGTTAAGACCAAAGGTGGGAGGTGGAGGTCATCTCTTGAGATACCATCATCATGACATCACATCACCAGACAGAGGACTGGCCAATGAGAATTTGAGACTGGTAATTTGAAAAAGGGGTTATACCTTGCCTAGACCATGAGGCAAGAGAGACACAAAGGGGAACCTCTAAGAGGATGGATGTACCTCAGAAGAAGATGCTCTGAGTGAGCACATGGCTGAGTCTGGCTTAGAAAAGCATGTGGCTCAGCCCAGCCTGGATACCAGCAGCAACCCTCCTAGTACTTCATAATGTAAGTAGTTATCTTTTATGTAGGGAATAGTCTTTAGTTAGTGGCGTTAGGGATTATTTATTTTCCCCTTGATTGAATGTATTGAATGCTTTGTTATCTCTGTAACCTTAAGCTTTAACCTAAAGAAAAAGTATTGGAAGTGTTTAATTACAGGGTTCCAAAATCATCTTTAAACATGAGGGCATTTAGCAAATGCTCCCCCACTGCACTTCACTCCTTGGAAGTATAGCACTTTAGCAGAGTAAATACACACACATAGAGCAGTGTTACTGTAATAATTTCAGCATGCATAAAGAGAGCTTATAGATAACCAACACCCTTTTCTTACCCAAGTTACTTTTTTAGCCAAATAAGTACTCAAGACACATAAAATTAGTTTTTAAAAGTATAAAAACTCATTTACTCACATTCTCAGAGCATAACACATGGCAGAATGTCAGCAGAGCTTCAAAGAAGACTAAAATCTACTTTAAATGACTACAAACTACATGGTTACAAAAAAATATGCAGGACCCCTGAGAGGGAGGTCCTCTCTCTAAGAAAACATGGCGAAAGTGGGATGAGGCACAAAGCCTCGTGGTCAGCTTCTAGACAAAGGAGAAGACTTGGACACTCCCCTTTTCATAGAAGCCCAATAACAAATCATTAGGAAGTTACATCAACACATTCTGTTTGGCTTCTATCAGTTAACCCTTCAATAGCAAAACATTTCCACTTATTGGATTGCAAACTATATATTCTAACAAGAAGCACTTTCTTCATGAAGTGATTTATCTCTTAACTTGCATTAAGCTCTGTCTGAATAAAATAAAACAATCTTTTCTTAATTTCCTATACACTGATGCTGCACGCGCCTGTATCTCTTTCTCATTGCTACATTGTTCTCTCTGTCTAGGGATAGGACGGAGGAGTTGGTTGTAATGGGGATTATTAATGTTACCCCTGTGCTTTACTGAGGAGACCTTAAAAATTGGCACCAAAGAATGGTTGGCTTTAACACTCTTTGAAAGCACACTTAGCAGAGTTTCTGTTTTAAAGATACATGTGCAGGAAAAATGTACTGATTCCAAACACACAGGTTTTAAATAGCCATTCACCCAGTTCAATACCCCCCCCCACACACACTTTCCACGCTCTACCTTAAAAGAATCAAAGTAGCCAAATGTAGCTTATAAAACATAGAAAAACACTTTACTCACGAGCTTCATATGCATCTCCGGTTAACAGCAGTAATAACTTGAAAGGAGACTAGAATAACAAAACATATCTTGAAAGCTACATTTCTAAAAACAAAAACATGCAGGAGCTATGTCCTAGAACTCCTGCCCCTTAGGACATCTTCATGACGTCTTTTTTTCCTCGTGGTGTCTCCCAGAACAAAGAGATACCTAAGACACTCACATTACAACAGGAAGTTATCTCATCCATTCTGTTTACATTTACCATTTAACCCGTTCAGTAGTAAAACAGGTCAGCATATTGGATTGCAACTATATATCCCAACAGGTTGGGGCTACAACAGTGAGTATTTCCATAAGTTACCAGTCTCCCAGCGGGCTGGTGAAAGACTTTGTCTGGGTGGTGGCAGCATTTTGGCCTGTAGGGGGTGCCCTTGAGTGAGGCCGCTCAGAGTTACCTTTACAGGGAAGCTAATTCTGGGGGTTTCAAGTTGAGAGCCTCCAGAATAGCCTGACACCCACTGTTGGAATACTTTTAAGAATGAGAAGTTCCATGTCAAGCCATCCTTATTTATATCCTGCCTCCCCCCCCTCAAATTGGGACTCAAAGCAGCTTTCAATAAAATATATTGTTGGCATGCTTTACTACCCCTCCCCATGAGATTCCATAACTGAACATATTAGACACTTTTCAGGGTCACTTTGGCTGGGAGGTTAGGCAGACTGAAGGTTAGCCAAATGTCACAATAACCTGGGATGTGTCTAGAAATATAATGGTGGGAAAGCCCAAGTTGAGATTATGCAGAAAGCCCCCCCCCCAGTAATGTGTTTATGCTAATAACTCAGTCATTAAGGGGCATCTGCTAATCCTTTCTTCCAGCCTTGGGTTTTTCAAGCAATAATTCAATCATGCAAACAAGTAACCATTCTTCATTCTATACCTTACAGGAATCTTTCCTCACACCCCATCCTCTTCAACCTTATGAGGTTGCTGCAAGACCATCAATGTTTTAATTAAAGCAATCAGTTGAGTTTAGGCTCCTTTTGTTTATTCAGTGAGAAAGCCATCCAGGCTTTGTTATAACCAGCACACCCCTCCAAGGCATGAAATAGGCTATAAAGATCATATATCCAACTCTAGCAAGGTGTGCCACAGACAGACAGACCCCTCCATTCTGCCGGACTCCTCTGTGCCACCCTCAGTTGCTGTCTGAGTCCCTCTGCTGCATGGACCTCTTTCTCCAAGTCTGGTAATTATCACCCTTCCACCCCTGACTTTCCTCTATACAACCCTTCACTCCTTACTTTCCAATAGCCTTGTATGGTTCTTAAGAGTGTATGTTCTTGTATGTTAGCATATCCCTGGTGTTAATTCCAATAAAATACTTTGTTTGACTTTAACTGGAGTGCTCTCTACAGTTAGTACAGGTATACATAGATGGAAGTCAACCTTAAGAAAATGCAAGTTCTTTACCAGCCTGCACCACAGGACGAACACCATCATCCCCACATTGCTGTTGGCAAATCTGTGCTTAAGCCCATTCAGCAGTTCAGCTTCCTGGGAAGCATCATCTCATCAGATGCCAAGATTGACAAAGAGATCGATGACAGATTAGCAAAGGCATATAGCGCATTTGGAAGACTTTACAAAAGAGTCTGGAGTAATAAACACCTGAGGTGAAGCACAAAAATCAGTGTGTATAGAGCCATTGTACTGTCTATTCTCCTTTATGGGTCTGAAACATGGGTCACCTATCGCCAACACTTAAAACTCCTCGAATGCTTTCATCAGCGCTATCTATGCACAATCCTAAATATACACTGGACTGACTATGTGACGAATGTTGCTGTCCTGAGCAAGCAGGGATTACCAGCATTGAGGCCATGATATTGAGAACACAGCTGTGCTGGACAGAGCACGTTTCTAGGATGGAGGACCATCGCCTCCCAAAAATACTACTCTATGGTGAACTCGCCACGGGTCAGCGTAAGAGGGGCGCTCCAAAAAAGCGATACAAGGACTCCCTGAAGCAACATCTCAGGCTCGGCCAAATTGATCACCAACAATGGTCTGCCATGGCCTCACATCGGGAGGCGTGGAGACACATTATCCACAATGCTGCAGCCTTATTTGAGAACTCACACTGAACAAGTCTTGAAGAGAAACGACAATGCAGAAAGAATCACAACCCAGAAACATCACTCAAGGAGACCTTTGTCAGGGAAAATAAATGTTGCAATCAGAAATTTGTCTCCCCCCTTTTGGGTAATTTTGGTCACCAGGCAAATGAGACCCCAGTTTGTCTACCAGAGAGTCATAAATCTGTCTTTTGATGTTTGGTTTCTCTGTCCTTCAGACTGAGAAGAGGAGAAACGAAACTGAATCTTTGAGTTTCTGTTTCGTCTCAGAAGGGTTGAATATTTTGAGAAAAGAAATATATAAATAGGGAGGGATTTTGGTGTTAGCTAGTCTTGGAAGCTCCATTTTTCCCTCCTCTCTGTTCTTGAGAAGCCTTGGAGCATACAGAAGCATGGATGAATGCTTTCTGTCCTTTATTTTGATTTTACAATTCTTTTCTTTGCAATAAAAGCTATGAAGAAAATCAATGAGCTTTTTATTGACATCTTGCGCCAGAGGTATACATGGGTTTGCTCAAAAGCCCACATTTTTCACTGCATGTACTGAAGTGAATCTCTGCTTGCCAATGCAGAGAGGGAATGGACTCTTCATTTTTACAACAACCTTCTGCTGTGCTTTCTGCTACCGGACTTGTTTATCTCAGATTGGCCTTTTTAGTCATCAGTGTGCTTGCAGAAAGCACGGGATGAGTCCTTCCTGAATCTTCGTTTGCGAAGAAAAGCCAGAGAGAGAGAGAGAGAGAGAGAGAGAGAGAGACATAGATGAAAAGATCCCCGAAGTTACCCTCCTTTCGTAGGCCTCCTTTTGAGCTAATATTTTCCCCACACTTTATCACAATAGCAATAGCATTGATATTTATATATCACTTATCAGTGGTATATCAGTAGTGACTCAGCTGGAAGGCTGAGTCAGCCTTGGAGCCCTCTGGGATCAAACTTATAACCTTGTGGCTTGCAGTACTGGAATTTAACCACTACGCCATTTTAAGGAGACACTGACATTGTGGATGGAATGCCAACATTTCCCCAACCACTACCACTGCTTTAAAAAACAGTACAGTTAAAACAATAGAAACAGTACAGAACAGTTAGAGGGTCAGATCAGAAGATTAAAAGCTGGGGCTGAGTACGATCTCCTTGCTGGAGGCTGGCGCCTACTAGGACTGGAAGGGCAGGGTTACCAATGAAAGGTGGTACTAATGGAGATATCTAACCATGGAGACCTTTCTGTACCTTTAGTGGTGGGTGGAGAGGGAGAGGTGACTTACATACAGGAGCAACAAGAGAGAACTGCTGTTGAACCTACAAAAGTGTTCACTTATGTCTTTTGAGCCTCTCATGTGTTTTTTGGTAAGGAATGGACCAATGGACTAAAATCTATTTATCCCATGAACTTGTCTCTATCTGTCTGTCTGTCTATCATCTTTTTTTATCTTTTTCCTGTCTTCTTATGAAAATGTGAACTCAAACTAGCTCACAGCAAGGTTTAAAACACATACAGCTAAAATCACAAGAAGTTATAAATCAGAATCACTACACTCCATGCATCTGACAAAGTAGACTTAAGTCTACAAACACTTATGCTACCAACTGCTTTCTCTCAGTCTCAAAGATGTTACAAGATCCCTTTGCCATCAGTCTCTGGTTCACTAACCAGTGACACATATCTCCTTTTTTGAATGGGGTGCAAGAAGTTATTGTCTTGTCTCTTGTACCCAGTCCAAAATGGCCCTCTCCCTTGTTCCCACCAAATGAGCCTGAGAAGGTGTTGGGACAGTGAGAAGGTATTAAAGCTCTACTAGGCTCATACAGGGAGATGCAGTCCTTCAAATAACCTGGACACATGCTGTATAGGGCTTTAAGGTCAAAACCAGCACTTTAAATCTTATTCAGTAGGCAGCCAGTTTTCCTTCTTTAGTACTTCAGATTTTAGTATTCTTCTATGATCTTTGCTTTTTAATATTTCATGACTTATGTTTTTGATTAATGGTGCTACTCAGGAAATACACATCTCATGCAACATTAAAAAAATCTAAATTTGGCAACTTTGCCAAATCAAAAGTGAATTCGCTTCACATCTACCCCAAATTTTCTACTACCACAAATGATAGTAGGAAAAATGGATCGGTACCATGTTGGCCTCCTGTCTAAAGAACAATACTGAGTCAAATTTTATCATCTGTTCTGTTAACAACTTTGAATAGCAAAAGATTTTGTCATGTGTTGCCAATTGCTATGGTGACAGCTCTATTTTCATTTTTCATTTGTGTACATAACTCTTAATGTTATCAGTGGATACCATGCATACACATAAAACCTTTGCAAATCAATATGTTTATCTCATGTTCATCTGAACAACCAATGAGTGAGAGAGCTCAGAAATGCTGGATGTCTTTCTGGAAAACTTTGCAGAAAACATTTATTGTGTTAGGACTTTAGGACAGACATACCAAATGTCGGCTGTCACTATAGTGGTTCCGGCAATGAGACAAATATCAGGCTCAGACCAGTAGTCAACATTTAGATATTTACGATTCAGGAGTGGCTGATCCAGTCTGTTTCTGAGTATCTCCCAAACAGCTAACTTTCTTGGAGTCAAGTCCAGACTGGAGTGGGTGTCAAGAGTAGATAGAAGATCAGGGAGACCAAGATGGATTTGTGGGAGATTTGTGGATATGTGAAAAGTTTTCTTTCATCTCTAAAGCACAAAGAATATGTCCAGAAAGCAAATGGAAGCAAAACAATAATCCATTGGACTACTGGTGTGTTCAGAACAAGCCTCTTACCCTCAAAACCGGAAGAAAACCTTTCAGTACTATTGATTATTATTTTATTCATTTATATCCCACCTGCTCCCCAATAAAGTACCAAGACCCAAGGTGGCTTATAAATTATTAAAACCAGTACAGATCAAAAACATATAAAAACATCTGTGTGTGTGTGTGTGTGCGCGCGCGCGCTAAGCTATAGCATAATTGTGATGCAGGGGCCTTTCTTATCCCACCGCTACCACCAGCTTTGTGATGCCCTGGCGCATCAGCCGAAATTACATCACAATCAGCCTGGCCTCCTCATCACTTTTACTTTTACCACGCCTGTGCCACAGGGGATTTCCACCTCCCATTGCTGCCACAGAATGTATAACCAGTGGAAACTGCAGTTCCACAATTAAATGAATAGTACATGTACTGAGGTGTGGATGTTTATAGGGTGGTGGACTAATTAGATGGACTGAATATAAATAACAAACATTAAGAGAGATTTATTCTTGAACAAAGATAGCATAACTGTTTACATATTCATTTTCCCTGCACATCACTTCATTCCAAGCCTCTAACTGTCATATGTCAAGCCTCTAACTTCAACTTCAACTGTCATAGTGCAGCTCTCACTTCAATTCTCTTAGCTTCAACTGTCACACCCACTTAAAAACCTCCAGAAGCCCCTCCCCTTTCTACCTCCTCTCAGAGGATTGGCTCCTGAAACCCACTGTTTTCATTTGTCTCCGTAGTTGTCTGTCACAATAATCACCCTACTGGTTAAGCCATGTTATTAATAAAACAGAAAACAGAACTTTCGGTGAAGTTCTACCAACCTATTCTGCTTAGTGAGATGAGATGAGATTTTTAAAAATACCTTCCAGAATTCTCCTATCATTTGGCTTATTCCATTCAATTATTTGCTTTCAATCAGTTTTTTCTTCAAGTATGAAATCCAAAGAGACTAATGAAGCAGCTACCATCACTTACTACAAAATATCAAAATGAGTCATTAAAGAGGGAGAATGTGGCCGGTTGCAGAAAGCACAGCAGAGGATCTCCTTGGGTGATGTTTCCAGGTTGTGATTCTTTCTGCATTGTCATTTCTCTTCAAGACTTCTTCGGCGTGAGTTCTGAAACAAAGCTACAGCGTTGTGGATAGTGCGTCTCCATGCCTCCCAATGTGAAGCCAGGGTGGATCATTGTTGGTGATCAATTTGGCCAAGCCTGAGATATTGTTTCAGGGAATCCTTGTATCACTTTTTTGGAGTGCCCCTCTTACGCTGACCCGTGGCGAGTTCACCGTACAGTACTATTTTTGGGAGGCGATGGTCCTCCATCCTAGAAACGTGCCCTGCCCAGCGCAGCTGTGTTCTCAATATCATGGCCTCAGTGCTGGTGATCCCTGCTTGCTCAAGGACAGCAACATTCAGCGGTGGCAACTGGTAACAATAAAAACATGAGTAATTCAGTCATGCCTGCCATCTTTATTCGCAGGCATGCCCATTTGAACAACAAACACATATGGCTTCACATAGTCCAGTGTATATTTAGGATTGTGCGTATACAGCGCTGATCAAAACATTCAAGGAGTCGTAGGTGTTGGCGATAGGTGACCCATGTTTCAGATCCGTAAAGGAGAATAGACAGTACAATGGCTCTATACACACTGATTTTTGTGCTTCGCCTCAGGTGTTTGTTACTCTATACTCTTTCGTAAAGTCTTCCAAATGCACTGTATGCCTTTGCTAATCTGTGATCAATCTCTTGCAAGCTCCAGGAACAGAGATTCCACCTCAACATTTGGAGGAACTTTTTGACAGTAAGAGCTGTTCGGTAGTGGAACACACTCCCTCGGAGCGTGGTGGGGTCTCCTTCCTTGGAGGTCTTTAAACAGAGGCTGGATTGCCATCTGTCGGGGATGCTTTGATCATGATTTCCTGTGAGGCAGGGGTTGGACTGGATGGCCCTCGTGGTCTCTTCCAACTCTATGATTCTATGATTCTATGATTCTATGAAATCAAAGTGCCACTGGGCACAAGCCATAGTGCAGGAGTTGGGGAGCAGGGATACCAGAACCAGGGATGCAATCTCCCACCACCACCTTGTCTCAGGAAGAGGATTCCAGGGGAACACAAGGGCTTAGAATCCACACATATCCAGGACAGTGTTCTCCCAGCAGGACCTCCTTTGCCCGTACAGATTGCAGAGCACTGACAGTGATGCAACAGAAGTATGTAGCCTTAGGAGTTCATGGGGGGATTCTTGTGACATTGGACAGGCCTCCAGCACTGGTGTACTCTTCCTCCTATTTTGTCAATATGTTATAGAAATGGGGGGGGGCAGGGGGTTCGATCCAGGGCATCCAAAGCCTCACTATTTCTGTCCCTGGCAGGCCCCTGTTTTTCTGGTACCACCTCTTGAGCACCAACATTGGAGCAGGAAAGGCAGTGGGAATCTTTGAGCTCACAAGAGGTGGATGTCATTGGTGGAGGATCTTCCTCTCCAATTGTAAACCCACCCTTTCCAGGCAAACAGGGAAATCCGTTACAGTCTATGGGACCCTGTGATGCCCCTCCCCAAGCACTAGAGGACTGAAGCCTAAATCTAACAAGGTGCATTTATAACAAAATATTTTCCTTCCTGAGGAAAAGAGACTAACAGAACAACTGCAACCAATTAATACAGAATGTCAGGGTGATATTAAAAAAAAATATTAAAGGACACAAAACATAGAATCATAGAGTTGGAAGAGACCACAAGGGCCATCCAGTCCAACCCCCTGCCATGCAGGAATACACAATCAAATCATTCCTGACAGCCATCCAGCCTCTGCTTAAAAACCTCCAAAGGAGAAGACTCCACCACACTATGAGGCAGTGTATTCCACTTCCAAACAGCTCTTACTGTTTGGAAGTTCTTCCTAATGTTTAGGTGGAATCTCTTTTCCTGTAGTTTGAACCCATTGCTCTGTGTCCTAGTCTCCTGAGTAGCAGAAAACAAGCTTGCCCCATTCTCAGTATGACATCCCTTCAAATATTTAAACATGGCTATCAGCTCACCTCACAACCTTCTCTTCTCCAGACTAAACATGCCCAGTTCCCAAGTTGCTCCTCATAGGGCATGGCTTCCAGAACTCCTACCATTTTGGTCACCCTCCTCTGGACATGTTCTAGCTTCTCAATATCCTTCCTGAATCGTGCTGCCCAGAACTGGACACAGTATTCCAAGTGAGGTCTGAACAAAGCAGAATAGAGTGACACTATTACTTCCCTTGACCTAGACACTATACTCCTATTAATGCAGCCTAGAATCGCATTGGCTTTTTTAGCTGCTGCATCACACTGCTGACTCATGCTCAGCTTGTGATCCACTAAGACTCCTAGATTCCTTTTGCATGTACTGCCATCAAGCCAGGTGTCACCCATCCTATATCTGTCCATTTCATTTTTACTGCCCAAGTGTAGTATCCTACATTTCTCCCTGTTGAAATTCATTTTGTTAGTTTTGGCCCAGCTTTCTAATCTGTTCAGGTCATTTTGGATTCTGATCCTGTCCTCTGGGGTATTAGCTACCCCTCCTAATTTGGTGTCATCTGCAAACTTGATAAGCATACCCTCATCCAAGTCATTGATAAAAATGCTGAATAGCACTGGGCCCAGGACAGAACCCTGTGGCACCCCACTGGTCACTTTTCTCCAGGATGAAAAGGAGCCATCAGTGACTATGCTTTGGGTTCGGTCAGTCAACCAATTACAAATCCACCTAACAGTTGCATTGTCTAGTCCACAGGTTACTAACTTTTTTGCAAGAATATCATGGGGGATCTTGTTAAAAGCCTTACTGAAATCAAGATACACAAATGAAACAAATGAATATATCAGTAACCATCTTACTGTTAAACCCATAGAACTTTATTCAGTAATCATGCTTATCAGAAGCAAAATATATCTGAATGCACAAAACAAAGTGGGCCTGGGATGAATATTAGGAAAGGTGGCATATACAGTTGTCCCTCCACATTCACGGATTTGACATTCACGGATTTGAGTATTCACGGCTTGAAAAATATTCTTAAAAAAATAACAATCCTAATAGCAAACCTTGATTTTGCCATCTTATATAAGGGACACCATTTTGCTCTGCCATTGCATATAATGGGACTTGAGTATTCACGGATTTGGGTATTCACGGGGGGTCCTGGAACCAAACCCCAGCGAATGTGAAGGGACAACTGTAAATGCTTTAAATAAACAACCATCCAAAGCAAGTACAAATCTTTCAGAGCCTTCAGTTAGTAAGTACAATAAAGCACAATAATCAATACACAATAAAACAATTATACCAATAGGCAATGAAAACAAACAGTAACAAATCAAACAAAAAAAATATGTGAGGCAGCTCGAATCTGAGCTAATTAAAATTCCCCATATTAATATCTAACACAAGTTGGGTCCCCATGGACTCCAGTAATTCGGGTAACATGATATTACCTTTTTCTGTGACAAAATGTGCTTATCCTTAAGTACTAATGTGTTTTCATCTAAGGTCAACACCAAACTGCACACAGTTCCTCTTCCTCTCAACTCCACATCAGACTGTTTAGCCAAGTGTGCATGACTCCCCTGCTTTCCAACTTCACGACAGTTCGTGTCACCATTCTATCATCCGGACCTCTTCACTGTAGGTTTACTTCATGATGTCAATTCTACAGGATTGGTACAGTTTAACCCACAATGCCCATCCTCTGTTCCTCTATCCAAATACCTCCTACTATCTTAAATAGCCTTGTGTGAGTGTCTGAAGCCTGAGTGTTTGTGTGAATTCTGTTACTGTTAATTTCCTGGCTGTGAGTATCGTCAGTTAGTACCGGTATGCATAGATCCTGTAGTTACCTGGCCTCATTATAAATTTTGGTTTAGAGTCCCCTCCATTACTACCAGTACACATAGGTCAAAAGATCCTGCTGTTACTTGGCCTCTTGCTGCCATAATTGAGCTAATTAAATATTCCCCATATTAATTTTGGACACTAGGGGGATCCTTGTGGACCCCACAAAATTCAGGTAACAGTACTGCCCACCCAATGGTGATTAGTGGTGTGGTGAATCTAATCCATATTTTAGATTGAATTTTGAAAGAGCTATCCTAGGTGCTGAATCTATTTAGGGGGAAGGTCCAAAACCTTAGATATCTCATGGATTTTCAGACTAAAATCCATAGTGGATTCACCGCTCTGCTGACCTGGAAGGCCAAGAGCTGCCATTGCACCCAGGCAGTGGTGTGTATGTGTATAAAGGTGCCCTTAGATCTTGCAAGAGGTGAAAATTGGGTATGCAAATAAATTTACCTCTGGCGACCCTACCTTCTGCCCCCAAAGCCTCTGCAGGCATCGGTGGTGAGAACTTTTTAAAGTGCTTGGTATTTTTTTAAAAACAACAACAACAACAATGAAGATTGACAAATAGTTTTTGCAATTGAAGTAATACCTTGGGCTGTTGAAAACCTCTCTCACCAAGAACATTAACCACAGGGTCTAAAATTTCCTAAGGCACCACTGGCAGCTGCAAAGAGTTTTATCTGTACAAAGGCTACAGACAAGGCTGCTGTACCGAAGAATCAAACGATTAAAACGGCGGGAGGAACACGACAGGTTGAAGAGGGGGAAAATCTCCTCGAGTCCTCCTCGCTATTGGCGTCTCTGTGTTTGATGGACGGGGGAGCTCGGTGTTTCCGCGGTGCTTGGGGGCTGCAATTCCCGCGGCGTCCAGTAGAGGCTCCCATAGATCGCCCCAAGCCCAAGGCAAGGTGCTTAAAGGAAGAAACTAGTAGCAGTCCTTTGAGTTAATAGTAAGCTTTATCGCCTACCGGGCGCGTAGAAGCCACTTAAGCAGAAGGCGGGGAGTGGGGGCGTCCTCCGACTTTAAGGTCGCCAGGCTGAATAGCTTGGCGTTTTCGAGAGAAGGTCTTAGCAGTGAATCGGTCGGCTTTCCTTTTCGATTCGCGTGCCTTGCAGGTGGGCTTCTGGGGGGCACGGCTAAAGGTTAACTAAAGAGAAGTCTACCATTCCTGTCCTAGCAGGCTTGAAACCGTGAAAACCTCTTCCTGCGCAGTTGACATCTCTCCGAGCTTCCCCCATCCTCTTTCCTTCTTCTTGTCTCCCGGGGGTTTCGGAAGCACCAATTCGGAGAAGATCAACGAAGGTTTTGTGCTTGGGCAGCGTGACTCCAGCACGGCCACTGAACAAGGTGACGGACCAGTTGGGTCTCCTCCACCTTCCCACCCACCCACATGCCAGAGAGGGCCCTCGCTTCTGGTGGGTGCCTGTTGTTGTGCGCCTTCGAGTCGTTTCTGAGTTATGGCGCCCCCAAGGAAACGCTGTTACAGGGGGTTTCTTGGCAAGGTTTGTTCAGGGGGGGGGGGATTTACCATTGCCTTCTTCTGAGCCTCAGAGAGTGTGACTTGCCCAAGGTCACCCACTGGGTTTTCATGGCCCAACGATTTCCAGCCCTGTTCTCCCCAGGAGTCCTACTCCGACACTCAGACCACCACGCTTTGGCTTGCTGCGTGGAGCCATTCAGAAACAGGAACTGCAGAGGGTCTATGTCTTCCAAAAAATAAAGTCAAAATAAAAATTCATACTTCATGTTTTTAAAAAAGGAACAAACCATTGTGAAGAGGTGGGGGAGATTCTTTGTGTGTTGTTGGTTGGTCTGTTTCGTTGTTTATTTACATGCTTACAAGAAGACGTGTATTCTTTTCCATAGAGTAGCTTCTTACTCCAGGTAGGCGAAATGTAATACAGTTGTCCCTCCGTATTCACGGATTTGGTATCCACGGATTTAAGTATTCACGGCTTGAAACTATCCTTAAAAACATAATCATCCAAAAAAGCCAACCTTGGTTTTGCAATTTTATATAAGGGACACCATTTTGCTATGCCACTGCATATAAAGGGACTTGAGTATTCACGGATTTTGGTACCCACGGGGGTCCTGGAACCAAACCCCAGCGAATATGAAGGGACAACGGTTACTTTGAAACTGCCAGGAAGACAGTGTGAAGAGAACCTCAAGGAAGGCGGCTTGAATTCTGGTCTTTAATTCTGAACAGGGATTGATGTATAGAGAATTCGGATGAAACAATGGATCTGTTTCCCTTTATTTTTGGACGAAGTTTTCCGAAGTCGGGCGATTCGCTTTGCATTTTCTCGTCGCGGGAAGCGGGTGTGTATTAGTTTGAGGCAGTAAAAACAACGAACAGCCTTGTGCTCCTGAAGGACTAATGCGTTAGGTTGTGACACAGTGTCGTGGTGTGGGCTGCATACGATGACATTGGCTGTAGCCGCGAAAGCTGAAGCCAACACACACACACACACACGCTCAAAAGTGCCCATCTTTCGGTGCCATTAAACTCTTCCTTGCTTTTCATCTTCAACTGTCGCCATCTTCAGCTGTTAACCTTCTCCGGCTTGTTTTGAACCTTTTTCTAAAGATGCATTTCAATATACATTGTTTTCGATCCCGGGCACGGCAGACGCACGCATGCACAATTAGCCAGTCCTAAATATGCACAGGTTTGGGATCACAGGGGTAAAACAAGGAGGGAATACTTTCAGGAATTCCCTTATTCAAAGGCATGGAAAGGAGGGACTCTCTGGCCAATGGCAGGGTTCCTATTAATTCGGGGTGGTTGTTGTTTTTTTTTAAAAAAAAATCCAGTGGGAAGCAAACGGAGATAAGGAAATAATTGTTCTCTAATTTTTAAAAAGTGCTTTTATCTTCCAAGTCCACAAGTCCACTCTCTTTACGACAGAATAACAACATGAGAGGAACATATTCAGGGGTAGCCATGGTGGTCAGGCAGCAAAATACAACAAAATCTACAAAAAGGAATGTATTTATTGGCCAATGGAAATGCACAAAACACATCATGCAAGCTTTCAAAGCTTCACTGGCTTTTCCTTGTTTTTTTTCCTGAGGATGCCAGCCACAATGCAGGCAAAACATCAGAAACTATTCCAGAACACGACTTCATATCTTCACTGGCTTCTTCATCAGACAAAGATGTTTAAAATCATACAGGAGAAGAAAAGTGACAATTGTAGAGTCACAGGTTTACAACTTTTAGAAGGTTATCACACTACACTGTTATAGCACTATTATCCCACTTTAACTGCTCTGGCTACCTCCTGTAGAATCCTGGGATTTGCAGTTTAGGGAGGGACATTTAGAACTCTCAGCCAGAGGTCTTAGGCCTCACTAAACTACAAACCCCAGAATTCCACAGGAGGCAGCCATAGCAGTTAAAGTGGAATAATAGCACTATAACAGTGTAGTGTGATAAAGTAGATGATCTTCTGTTATCAGTTAAGATGATCCAGAGGAGATACCGATGTAGGCAGAGGCCACCCCCCTTCCTGGCCATGTAGGGACCAGGGCTATTGCCCTTTGTGCCTGGTCCCCATGTGGCCAGGAAGGGGCGTGGCCTCTGTGTACATTCATATCCCTTTACACCAGTGGTTCTTAACATGTGGTCTGTGGACCCCCAGGAGTCTGCCATGTCCTCACAGGGGGTCTTCAAAGGCTTGAAGGCTGCTGGGCCCACCTCCTGCCTGCAGTGGAGAGGCCACATGACAGGAGCCAAAGCAAAGCTTGGCTGGCTGGCTTGGCCTACACATTGCCATTCAATCCACTCCAGCCACAAACTTGCAGAATAAAAGTCTTCCCTTCACCTCCAGTGCCTCTGAGAGAAAGTTAAATTGTTGGAGTGCATGAGCATAAAAAATCATTGAAGATTCCAGTGAGCTAGCCCTTTGGGAATATTTTTTTTTTTTTGAGTGAAAATAATACATACCTTCATGGTAGCAGAGTTAGCAGAGACACAAAGCTAACCGACTCAGTTAAGTACTGTAAATCACTCATTCATCCAAACTGTTTAAACAAAAACAACTTCTTCTTTAAAAAGAATACTTAAAGATTTACTAATACTATTGCAATCTACATATGCATGGGAAAGCTAATGTCCTAACTGACTAAGGATTTAGGATAGAACTCACCCATCCAGTGAATTCAGGTAAGATAAGGAAAACAAGGCAGGATGTCCCTACGTTTTGCATGCAGACAGCATCCATATTTCTTTGTTCATAAATAGTGGGTGCAAGTAAGTGAGAGCATGGCTCCCATCTTCATGTGTGCTTGGTAAGATGTGAGCTTCGGAAAGGAAGTTAAGAGAGAGAACAAAGGATCATAAACTTTTAAAATCATGAGGTCATGTGATGAATGACTCAATGGTCACCTCATTTCATTTAGCTTGGCTGAATCAAAGCTACTAGCCTAGCCAAGCCCACAAATCACTAAGTTGGTGTGAGGAGAAGGGGAGGAACTTTTAACATACAAAGGAGTTCCCTAAATGTTTCTAAGAAAGCTTGCTTAACTCTGTTAGTAAGCACGTGGTGGGGGTGCAGGAAGAATGCTATATCTCCAACATTAATGGATGGTGTAATTGTCTCTCTCTGGCTTTTCTTCGCAAACGAAGATTCAGGAAGAACTCATCCCGCGCTTTCTGCAAGGGTGCTGATGACTGAAAAGGCCAATCCGAGATAAACAAGTCCGGTTGCAGAAAGCACAGCAGAAGGTTTCCTTGGGTGATGTTTCTGGGTTGTGATTCTTTCTGCATTGTATTATTATTATTATTATCAGGTATTATCATTATTATTAGTCCTTCCTGAATCTTCGTTTGCGAAGAAAAGCCAGAGAGAGAAATCTTGAGTTAAGCCTTGGGGGTCTGCAGGAACAAAAGATATTTAAAGGGAGTCCCTGGTAAAGAAAAGGCCACTGTTCTAGACCATCTTAACTGACAACAGAAGAAAATATAAGACAAACTACAGGTAATAAAACATGGTTGGCCTAAATACCCTAAAGGCACCAGATCCCATCTGATCTTAGAAGCTAAGCAGGTTTGGCCCTGGTTAATATTTGTGTGGGAGATCACCAACAAATACCAGGTGCTGTAAGCTTTATTTCAGAGGAATACAATGGAAATGGCAAACCACCTTTGAGTGGTTTTTTTGCCTAAGAAAACCCTATGAAATTCATGGGGTTGTTACAAGTCTATAGGAGACTAGAAAGTAAATACACATGCAAGAAAACATGCCTAGGGCTTAAATACCCTAAGGGTACTAGATCCTGTCTGATCTTGGAAGCTTAAGCAGGGTCAGCCCTGGTTAGTACTTGGGTGAGAGACCACCAATGAATACGAGGTTCCGTTGGCTACTTCTTGCCTAAGAAAACCCTGTGAAATTCATGGGGTTGCCATAAGTCAGACAGGCGACTGACTTGAAGGCACATATACATGCAATAAAACATGAGAGTAAATTTTATTTGTCCTTTCCAGACACACTCTTTCATCCAGTCAGTGTTCAAGATGTGCCCATGTGTGCACCCAGTCAGTGTTGTCAAAAGGACACAGCTATTTCTCTTCCCCTCCTACGAGATCACAACACACACAGTAGTGCTAAGGAATCATTACAGGACTCTTTCAAAACTCTTGGCTGCTGAGCTGACACTCTTTGACATTCAAAAGCAACCCAGCTCTCCTTCTACAGATAAGAACAATGGAGTATTGAGGGTGACAGTATCACAGTAGTGCACTAAACTTCTGAGCATATAAAGAGATTTAGGCAGCAAAAAGTACACAGCAGAGTCTCATTCCTTCAGGCAGCAAAATAAAGAGACAAGCAAAGCCTTTTTGCCTGAGAAACTGTTTCATTTTACTGAAGCATAAGTAGAATATCTTCAAGGGTACATCTTCATATACAGAGATTCAAAAACAGAACTAAACATATATTCACAAAGCAGCAGCATAGGCCATTCAATCCTTTTAGCTTCACATAAAGAAAAATAAACAACCCACCCCTCCCAACAGGGAGACATTCCAGACATCTTGTCTGCAAACGCAAATGCTGAAGGTCATTCATCTGACAAGTCATTAATCTCAATATACAAGCTAATTCCAGCAAACTTTTTGCACTCATTTCTGCAGCCTGCTGGAAATTATATTACACTGCAGCTCTTTACAGCATAAATTTACAAGCTGAATGTTCCATTATCCATGACAGACACTTCCTTGACCATAGCCCTTGTTGGAAAATATAGTTTGCAGTCCAATAAGTGGAAATGGTTTTGCTATTAAAGGATTAACTGAGAAGGCACATGAGATGAGCTGATGTAACTTCCTAAAGTTTTACTATTGGGCAATCTGGGATGAAGGGAGAGTGTCTGAGTGTTTCTCCTTTGTTCCAGAAGCCATGATCTCTAACAATCCTCATGGACCTTTGAAGTCAGAGGACCCCGAAAGGGGCGTCCTGAATATAGTTTTCTAACAATGTAGTTTTTAAGTATTTTTAACTAGTTTTAGTCTGTTTTGATGGTGTTTTTGTTTCCTGCTAGGAATGAGCTCTCTAAACTGTGAGTAAAGAAGTTTTTGTACTTTTTAAACTAACTTTTGAGTCTTGAGTGGTTATTTTGGTAGTTAAACAACTTGGGAAAAGACAAAGGGTGTTTGCTTACTTACTAAGCCGTGTTTTTAAATGTATGCTAACATTCTGACGCTAGATGCTGCTGTGTTAACTCTGAACTCTGCTAAAGTTGGCTGTATTATCCACTAACGTATGAAGTACAGTGTGGACGTTTAAACAGGGACAAAATACCCTGATATTTTAAACAATGTATTTTCTACACAATCCAATAGCCCTTACCCCACCCACCTGGTGAAGTTGTGGTTCTTCAGGAGGTTCCTGGTATTTACATACAGTAACCTTTCTTGTTTAAAATAATGCATAGACTTCAGGCGCCCTTAATCAGAACTGGGGGGGGGTGCTCCATGGATCTACTTAAGACTAGAACCTTTTCAGTGGTGGTCTCCCCTTTGCAGAATTGCCACCCTGGAAATGCAAGGTCATGTCAGGGAAAATAAATGTTGTAATCAGAAATCTATCTCCCCCTTTTGGATAATTTTAGTCACCAGGCAAATGAGATGCCAACTCATCTAGTTGAGGGTCATAAATCTGTCTTTTGATGTTTTGGTTTTCTGTTCTTGTGTCCTTCAGAGTAGGCAAGGCAGAAACGAAAGTAATTTCTTTGTGTTCTGTTTCTTCTCAGAAGGGTTGGATATTTTGAGAAGAGAAAAATATATAAGTAGGGAGGGATTTTGGTGCTTTTGCTTAAAAAGACTCCATTTTTCCCTCCTTTTAGTTCTTGAGAAGCCTTGGAGCACACAGAAGCATGGGTGAATGCTTTCTGTCCTTTATTTTGACTTTATTATCCTTTTCTTTGCAATAAAAGCTATGAAAATAATTAATGAGCTCTTTATTGAAATTCTTTGCCAGAGGTATACAAGGCTTTGCTCAAAAGCATGTTTTTCACTGCATATATTGAAGTGAATCTCTGCTTGGCTATGCAGAGGGAACAGACTCTGCATTTTTACAACAGGTTATGGGATGCCCAAAGTGGCTGGCTCAGGATTTTATGAGCTGTGAAAGCTTTTTATGGCCACAGATTGTTTGAGTCTAAGTTGAGGAGGCTCTTAACAAGTGGCAAACTGGGCAACTTGTTCCTCTGGTGTGAATTTTCGTTTTGAGCTGTGGATTTAATTTTGGAAGCTGTTGGAGTTTTTTCTTTGTCTGCACCTGGCAAAAGCTGACAAGCCCAGCACAGAGGGATCTGGAATCTGAGAATGCCTGTGAAGAGCTGCTGAGATGGAACCATTTGCAACGCCCCAGCTGGTAAGCTACCCGTGCTAGGGCAGCAGATATTAGGCTGAGAGGGGCTAGAAAGTTTATGGACAATGTCTCAAAGCGTGGCAGTTTTTCCCTTTCAAAAATTAAATGATAAGAACTATCATTTGTGGGCTCTGAAGATGGAAGCCTATTTCCATCAACAATTGATACATGCCCCTATTTTAGCTACCCCTGGTCAAGGTGCTTCGGCTTTACAGCTACAAGCTGAAGATAGAGCTAGAGTCTCACTTATTTTGGCAATTGAGAACAGTCAGCTGATCTATGTGCGAAGTTGTGCGTCAGCCCAAGAAACTTGGCAGGCACTGAGGCAAGTTTATGTCCATGATGGGACTGGCTCACAGCCTATGTTGACAAGAAAGCTGTATAGACTAAAAACTGCAGCCAGGTGGTGACGTTGCAACTCACATTGCAACATTGAGAGAATATTTTGATAAACTTCAAGAAGTGAATGTGGATTTTACAGAATGGGATAAGTGTTTTATTCTCCTGTCCTCACTTTCAGAAAATTATGATAGCCTCGTGCATAGTTTAGAAGTCCTCCCCACAGCAAATCTGACCATTAATTTTATTACTGGTCGCTTGTTGGAAGAAGAATTAAAATGGCAGGAAAGGAAACGGGATTTACAACCTCCAAAGGCTTCACAGCCGAAGACCCGCAGTTCTACAAATGGCCCAGTAGATGGCTCCAAAGACTGCAGTAAGGGTGAAGTCCCTGCCTTTGTTGTGAAAGCTAAGACCTGCTGGAGTTGTGGGAAGGAGGGACATATCTCCAAGGAATGCAAATCTGAGAAGGGAAAGAATGCCAAGACTAAGAAATCTGGTTCCAGCATGACTGTTTCTGCAGTTGTTTTGCAAGCTGCAAAAGAGCAAAAATTACATTTAAGCCCTTGGGCTTTAGATAGCGGCTGTAATGAACATATTTCTAATAATAAGGATAATTTTAAGGATCTTAAAGTGATTAAGCCTTCAAATGTGAGTTTGGCTGATGGGTCCAAATCAGACTGCTTGGGTAAAGGTACGTGTTTTGTACAATGTTTGAACATGGATGTAAAAAATGTTCAGTATGTTCCTGGTTTAAAAATGTGTTTGCTCTCTGTCGCCAAGTTGACACAGGAGGGCTGTGAAATACAATTTAAAGGGAACAAGTGCTTTATTTTGAAAGGTGGTGCCATTTTGGCTGAAGGTGACCAATTGTATTACAGTTGCCCCTCCACATTCGCGACTTTCACATTCGCGGTTTTGATTATTCGCGGAAGTCTACTTCCCCCCCCCCTCCTCAACACACCCTCCCTTCCCAAGGCAGGAAAGGGCTTAGCCCCTCGTTGCCTTCGGAAGGAGGGGTGGGGAGCAGCTAACCAGCTCCTTCTGCGCCCACTCCCTTCCCAAGGCAGCGAAGAGCTTCTGAGGAAGCCCTTCCGTGCCTTGGGAAGGAGGGGTGGGAAGCAGCTGGGGCACTGGTTCTGAGGAAAGGGAAGCAGCTGGCGCGCTGCCTCTGCGCCCCACTCCCTTCCCAAGGCTCCGAAGGGCTTCTGAAGAAGCCTTTCGTTGCCTTGGGAAGGAGGGGGGGGAAGCAGCTGGCGCGCTGCCTCTGCGCCCCACTCCCTTCCCAAGGCTCCGAAGGGCTTCTGAAGAAGCCTTTCGTTGCCTTGGGAAGGAGGGGGGGGGGAAGCAGCTGGCGCGCTGCCTCTGCGCCCCACTCCCTTCCCAAGGCTCCGAAGGGCTTCTGAAGAAGCCTTTCGTTGCCTTGGGAAGGGGGGGGGAAGCAGCTGGCACGCTGCCTCTGCGCCCCACTCCCTTCCCAAGGCTCCGAAGGGCTTCTGAAGAAGCCTTTCGTTGCCTTGGGAAGGAGGGGGGGAAGCAGCTGGCACGCTGCCTCTGCGCCCCACTCCCTTCCCAAGGCTCCGAAGGGCTTCTGAAGAAGCCTTTCGTTGCCTTGGGAAGGAGGGGGGGGAAGCAGCTGGCACGCTGCCTCTGCGCCCCACTCCCTTCCCAAGGCTCCGAAGGGCTTCTGAAGAAGCCTTTCGTTGCCTTGGGAAGGAGGGGGGGGGAAGCAGCTGGCGCGCTGCCTCTGCGCCCCACTCCCTTCCCAAGGCTCCGAAGGGCTTCTGAAGAAGCCTTTCGTTGCCTTGGGAAGGAGGGGGGAAGCAGCTGGCACGCTGCCTCTGGGCCCCACTCCCTTCCCAAGGCTCCGAAGGGCTTCTGAAGAAGCCTTTCGTTGCCTTGGGAAGGAGGGGGGGAAGCAGCTGGCACGCTGCCTCTGCGCCCCACTCCCTTCCCAAGGCTCCGAAGGGCTTCTGAAGAAGCCTTTCCTTGCCTTGGGAAGGAGGGGGGGGAAGCAGCTGGCACGCTGCCTCTGGGCCCCACTCCCTTCCCAAGGCTCCGAAGGGCTTCTGAAGAAGCCTTTCGGTGCCTTGGGAAGGAGGGGGGGGAAGCAGCTGGCACGCTGCCTCTGCGCCCCACTCCCTTCCCAAGGCTCCGAAGGGCTTCTGAAGAAGCCTTTCGGTGCCTTGGGAAGGAGGGGGGAAGCAGCTGGGGCGGGGGTGGTGGAGAGGAGCAGCGACGGGGCTTTAGAAGCCCCCTCGCTGCTTCTGGGAGGGCGGGGGGTGGAGAGGAGCAGCGATGGGGCTTATGAAGCCCCCTCGCTGCTTCTGGGAGGGCGGGAGTGGTGGAAAGGAGCAGCGATGGGGCTTTTGAAGCCCCCTCGCTGCTTCTGGGAGGGCGGGGGGTTGGAGAGGAGCAGTGATGGGGCTTTAGAAGCCCCCTCGCTGCTTCTGGGAGGGCGGGGGGGGGGGGTGGAGAGGAGCAGCGATGGGGCTTTAGAAGCCCCCTCGCTGCTTCTGGGAGGGCGGGGGGGGGGTGGAGAGGAGCAGCGATGGGGCTTTTGAAGCCCCCTCGCTGCTTCTGGGAGGGCAGGGGGGGTGGAGAGGAGCAGCAATGGGGCTTTAGAAGCCCCCTCGCTGCTTCTGGGAGGGCGGGGGGGTGGAGAGGAGCAGCGATGGGGCTTATGAAGCCCCCTCGCTGCTTCTGGGAGGGCGGGAGTGGTGGAAAGGAGCAGCGATGGGGCTTTTGAAGCCCCCTCGCTGCTTCTGGGAGGGCGGGGGGGGGTTGGAGAGGAGCAGCGATGGGGCTTTAGAAGCCCCCTCGCTGCTTCTGGGAGGGCGGGGGTGTGTGGAAAGGAGCAGCGATGGGGCTTTTGAAGCCCCCTCGCTGCTTCTGGGAGGGCGGGGGAGGGTGGAGAGGAGCAGCGATGGGGCTTTTGAAGCCCCCTCGCTGCTTCTGGGAGGGCTGGGGGGGTGGAAAGGAGCAGCAATGGGGCTTTTGAAGCCCCCTCGCTGCTTCTGGGAGGGCGGGGGGGTGGAGAGGAGCAGCGATGGAGCTTTTGCAGCCCCATCGCCGCTTTTGGAAGGGCGGGGGGTGGTGGAAAGGAGCAGCGATGGGGCTTTAGAAGCCCCTTCGATGCTTCTTGGAGGGTGGGAGGGGGGTGGAAAGGAGCAGCGATGGGGCTTTTGAAGCCCCCTCGCTGCTTCTGGGAGGGCGGGGGATGGTGGAAAGGAGCAGCGATGGGGCTTTTGCAGCCCCATCGCCGCTTTTGGAAGGGCGGGGGTGGTGGAAAGGAGCAGCGATGGGGCTTTAGAAGCCCCTTCGCTGCTTATGGGAGGGCGGGGGGGTGGAGAGGAGCAGCGATGGGGCTTTTGCAGCCCCATCGCCGCTTTTGGAAGGGCGGGGGGGTGGTGGAAAGGAGCAGCGATGGGGCTTTAGAAGCCCCCTCGCTGCTTCTGGGAGGGCGGGGGGTGGTGGAAAGGAGCAGCGATGGGGCTTTAGAAGCCCCTTCGCTGCTTCTGGGAGTGCGGGGGGGGTGGAGAGGAGCAGCGATGGGGCTTTAGAAGCCCCCTCGCTGCTTCTGGGAGGGCGGGGGGGGGTGGAGAGGAGCAGCGATGGGGCTTTTGCAGCCCCATCGCCGCTTTTGGAAGGGTGGGGGGTGTGTGGAAAGGAGCAGCGATGGGGCTTTAGAAGCCCCTTCGCTGCTTCTGGGAGGGCGGGGGGGTGGAGAGGAGCAGCGATGGGGCTTTTGCAGCCCCATCGCCGCTTTTGGAAGGGCGGGGGGGGTGGAAAGGAGCAGCGATGGGGCTTTAGAAGCCCCCTCGCTGCTTCTGGGAGGGCGGGGGTGGTGGAGAGGAGCAGCGACGGGGCTTTAGAAGCCCCATCGCTGCTTTTGGGAGGGCGGGGGGGGTCCTGGAGGGCGTGGCATGACCTTTATTTTATTCGGGGTTTTTTCACATTCGCGGGGGTCTTCCGCCCCTAACCCCCGCGAATGTGGAGGGACAACTGTATATGTATGATTGTGTACAGGAACCTCAAAATGGTACTGTGATGGCGAATTCTCCCATGCATGATAATTGTGTGCACTTGATGCATCGGAGATTTGGCCATGCTAGCTTTAAAGTTCTTAGGCAGATGCCTGAAATGGTGGATGGGCTGAGTTTGAGGGCATGTCAGAAGTACTTGGATTGTCAGATTTGTAAGAGATCGAAATTGAAGGTCCATCCTTTTCCCAGGCATAGTGACAGGAAGTCTAAGAGAATTCTTGAATTGATCCATATGGACCTGTCTGGCCCCTATCCAACATCTTTGGGAGGAGCCAAGTATATTCTGGTCCTAGTAGATGATCACAACCATTTTTCCATTGTATTATTACTCAAGAGTAAGGATTAGACTTTTCAGACTTTCAAAAATTGGGTGGCTTATGTTGAGAGACATTTCAGTCATATAGGGGAGGAGAATTCATGTCAAATGAGTTCCAGAGGTGGCTGAAGCAGGAGGGAATTTTCCACAGGCCGACAGACCCTTTTTCTCCCAGTCAAAATGGAGTGGCAGAGAGAAGACTTGGCATTTTGCAAACAATCAAAGATAACTTGATGTTTGATGCAAACATTGAACAGAAGTACTGGGGAGAGGCTATGTTGACACCTGCTTATTTGAGTAACTGCATGCCAAATTCTGTGGTCTCAAATACCCCTTTTTCATGTCTTATGGAAAGAAACTGCATGTATTGAAGTGAATCTCTGCTTGGCTATGCAGAGAGGGAACGGACTCTGCATTTTTACAACAGGTCAGTGCCCAAACATCTGGTCTTTGCAGCTCCAGATAAAAGACCTCTCCCTTTTGCCAAGCTTTTCCATTTTAAAATATGTGTTTACCCAGAGATTAAGCCACACTTGCATGGAGCTTACATCCCAATTAGCATGTTTAGCTAGAATTGTACTCAATGCTTCTCAAATACGCTGCTCTAGGTTTTGTTTAGGTTTTACTATCTTGTGGTTATGTTCTGTTCAGACTGCTTCATGTGTGGTGTTTGACTGGAACCGGCACTTTTTAAAAAGCCTTGCACACATTAATTCTTGCTGTTGGAGTTTTGAGCATTTGCTTTAAAAAAATTGTTTTAGAATACGTTTGTATTTTGCATCTGTATATGATTGTTGGAAAATATAGTTTGTAGTCCAATAAGTGGAAATGGTTCTGCTATTGAAGGGTTAACTGAGAAGCCATATGAGTTGAGCTGATGTAATTTCCTGAAGTTTTGCTATTGGGGAATCTGGGATGAAGGGGAGTGTCTGAGTATTCTTCTTTGTTCCAGAAACCATGATCCTTAAACAAACCGCATGGCCCTTTGAACTGAGAGGACCCCGAAAGGGGTGTCCTGAACATAGTTTTGCAACAATGTAGTTTTTAAGTATTTAGAACTAGTTTTAGTTTGTTTTGATGGAGTTTTTTTTATTCCTGCCAAGAATGAGCTCTCTAAACTGTAAGTAAAGATGCTTTTCTACTTTTTAAAACTAACTTTTGAGTCTTGAGTGGTTATTTTACTAGTTAAACAACTTGGGAAAAGACTGCACTTACATGAGGGGGGACTTCTGGCGAGAGATGGGGTGCAGCTTACGACAGTTGGAAGAAACATTTTTGCCAACAGTCTCAAGAATTTGATCAGGCAGGCTTTAAACTGAGTCATATGGGGGAGGGAGACCGTATTCTGGAAGGCAAAAGGGCTGGAGAAAATAGTCAAACTGTCATAGAGGGAACAAGGCAAACAGCACAAGGACCCAACAGTGGGAGGCAAAAAAACTTGCACAGGCAGCAAGTAAAGGGAACACATGGTCTTAGATGTCTCTACACTAATGTACAGAGCATGGGAAATAAGCAAGATGAACTTGAACTCCTCGCACTACAAAACAAATATGATATAATAGGCATTACTGAAACCTGGTGGGATGAGTCTCATGACTGGAATGTAGGAGTAGAGGGGTATAACCTTTATAAGAGAAACAGGCCAAACAGGAAAGGAGGAGGAATAGCATTATATGTCAGGGATATTTACACCAGTGAAGAGATCCATGACATCAATACTGGAAGCCAGGTGGAGAGCATCTGGATAAAAATTAAAGGGGAGGGAAACAACAGGGATGTTATTGTGGGACTCTACTACAGACCCCCAAGTCAGACGGAGGAATTGTATGATGCCTTTCTAGAACAGATGAACCCACATGCAGAAAGGAGAGATGTAGTAGTGATGGGTGACTTCAACTATCCTGATATTTGCTGGCAATCTAACTCTGCCAAAACTTCAAGGTCTAGCAAATTCCTGACTTGCCTGGAAGACAGTTTCATGGTCCAAAAGGTGGAAGAGGCAACAAGGGGGTCAGCTATTTTAGATCTGATCCTAACCAACAGAGATGACCTGGTTAATGGGGTGCAAGTGGTGGGATCCTTAGGTGAGAGTGATCATGTTCTCCTGGAGTTTGTTATACAATGGAAAGGAGAAGCCAGGCACAGTCAGACACGCATTCTTGACTTTAGGAGAGCTGATTTCAATAAACTCAGGGCAATACTGGGGGTGATCCCATGGTCAGGAATACTAAAAGAGAAGAGACCTCAAGACGGATGGGACTTTCTCAAAAGGGAGATACTGAAGGCACAATTTCAAACAGTACCATTGAGGAAGAAAAATGGGAGGCGTCTCAAGAAACCAGGATGGATGACTAAAGAACTTTCAACGGAGCTAAGTTTTAAATGGAACATGTATAGGAAATGGAAAAAGGGGGAAATCACCAAAGAAGAATTCAAACAGATAGCAAACATATGTAGGAGTAAAGTCAGAAAAGCTAAAGCGCAGAATGAGCTCAGGCTTGCTAGGGAGGTTAAGAACAATAAAAAGGGTTTTTTGGGTATGTCCGCAGCAAAAGAAGGAAGAAGGAAATGACAGGGCCACTACGTGGAGAAGGTGGCAAAATGCTAACAGGGGACAGAGAGCAGGCAGAATTACTCAACGCCTTCTTTGCCTCAGTGTTTTCAGAAAAGGAAAAGGAGGACCAACCTGAGGAGAATAGATCTGAGGACACAATAGGGGAAATCCAGCTCAGAATAAGCAAAGACGTCGTACAGGAATACCTTCTTAATCTAAATGAATTTAAATCTCCAGGACCAGATGAACTACATCCAAGAGTATTAAAAGACCTGGCAAATGTGATCTCAGAGCCATTGGCAATAATCTTTGAGAATTCTTGGAGAACAGGAGAAGTCCCAGCAGACTGGAGGAGGGCAAACATTGTCCCCATCTTCAAAAAAGGGAAAAAGAGGATCCCAACAATTATCGTCCAGTTAGTCTGACATCAATACCAGGGAAGATTCTAGAGCAGATCATTAAACAGAGAGTCTGCGAACATTTAGAAGTCAATGCCATAATCACAAAAAGTCAACATGGGTTTCAGAGAAACAAGTCATGCCAGACTAATCTGATCTCTTTTTTTGATAAAGTTACCAGCTTGGTAGATGAAGGGAATGCTATGGACATCGCATACCTTGATTTCAGTAAGGCCTTTGACAAGGTTCCCCATGACATTCTTGCAAACAAGCTTGTAAAATTGGGCTAGACAAGTTAACTGTTCAATGGATTTGTAATTGGTTGACCGGCCGAACCCAAAGGGTGCTCAGCAGTGGCTCCTCTTTGTCTTGGAAAGATGTGACCAGTGGGGTGCCACAGGGTTCTGTCCTGGGCCCAGTGCTATTCAACATCTTTATCAATGACTTGGATGAGGGAATTAGGGGCATACTTATCAAATTTGCAGATGACACCAAATTAGGAGGAGTAGCTAATACCCTAGAGGACAGGATCAAAATTCAGAATGACCTGGATAGACTGGAGAGCTGGGCCAAAGCTAACAAAATGAAATTCAATACGGAGAAATGTAAAGTACTGCACTTAGGGCAGAAAAGTGAAATGCATAGATATAGGATGGGAGAGACCTGGCTGAACGGGACTACATGCGAAAGGGATCTAGGAGTCCTAGTAGACAACAAGTTGAACATATGTCAACAGTGTGATGCGGCAGCTAAAAAGGCCAATGCGATTTTGGGCTGTATCAATAGAAGTATAGTATCTAGATCAAGGGAAGTAATAGTGCCGCTCTATTCTGCCTTGGTCAGACCTCACCTGGAGTACTGTGTCCTGTTCTGGGCACCACAATTCAAAAAGGATATTGACAGATTGGAGCATGTCCAGAGAAGGGCAACTAAAATGGTGAAAGGTCTGGAAACCATGCCTTATGAGGAGAGACTTAGGGAGCTGGGTATGTTTAGCCTGGAAAAAAGACGGTTAAGAGGCGATATGATAGCCCTGTTTAAATATTTGAAGGGGTGTCACGCTGAGGATGGAGCAGGCTTGTTTTCTGCTGCTCCAGAGAGTGGAACACGGAGCAATGGATGCAAGCTCCAGGAACAGAGATTCCACCTCAACATTAGGAGGAACTTTTTGACAGTAAGAGCTGTTCGGCAGTGGAGCACACTCCCTCGGAGTGTGGTGGGGTCTCCTTCCTTGGAGGTCTTTAAACAGAGGCTGGATTGCCATCTGTCGGGGATGCTTTGATCAAGATTTCCTGCGTGGCAGGGAGTTGGACTGGATGGCCCTCGTGGTTTCTTCCAACTCTCCAATTCTATGATTCTATGAAAGAGTGTTTGGTTATTTGCTAAGCTGTGGTTTACATGTATGCTAACATTTTGACGCTAGATGCTGCTGCGTTTGCATTAAACTCTGCTAAACTGGCTGTATTCTCCACGAATGTTTGAAGTACAGTGTGGATGTTTAGACAGGGACAATGTACCCTGATATTTTAAACAATGTATTTTATACACATTCCATTAATGATTTTATTTTGTAACCTGTGAACAGCCCTTAAACCTGTAATCATTGGGTCTTATTGGACCTAAATAGTGAAACAAAAAGAAAGACTGACAGTGAAGGGTGAGGGTGGTGTTATCAACTTGAGATAAATCTGGAGTTCCTTGTTCTGCAACTAGTTCAAGAGCATGAAGCCACAGCTAGGAGGGCTTCAGTGTTCTTACACCTATGGACCCCATGCTTTTGAACTGGTTGCAGAACAAGGCACTCCAGGACTGATCATCTTGAACCAAGACTGTGCAGCAGCCTCATAAAACTCTACAGTTTTCAAGACAGAGGGAGGAGTTGTGACTGTATGAACTGTATGGCACTATTTCCAATGCTCCAGCGTTTTAGTGTAGACAAGCTACAGTGCAGGAACCTTCCCATGCTCCATCCTGCCACATCATTGCTGTATCTCTTTTTGACAAAATCCTTGGGCCATAGGCATCCGAATGCTCTCCACACTTCTACTTGACTATCTCCATGGCCCTCACATCCTGAAGTGGGGACCCAGGCCAGCATCTTTGGTGGGCCCCCTATCTACTGCTAAGGTTAAGGACAGTGAGATGCTCTACAGGGTTTAGAAGAAACATTAAAATAAATCAGTTTAAATAATGACACCAAAGTATACATACATACACACACACACACACACACACACTAAATGGATTTACATCATAACTTACAATAATATCATGCCAGGGCCCCCAGGCTAGAGCCCTGTTAGTCCCCCCTTGTGGGAGTCATGGCTGTCTCTGCCTTCTCATGTGAAGCTGCTTTAAATCCAGTGTTAATGCCCACCAGAGTAGACACATCGGAATGAATGGGATTTATTAATTGTTACATAAATCCCGTTGATTTCACCCCTTTTACTCTACTTGGGCTATCCGTCACTTACCTAATGGTAGGGCTGGTCCAATTTGTTTTATACCTAGTCATGGGAAGGGAGGAGATAAGCTGCTTAATAATCTAATGATAGGTGCGCTTAAAAAAAATGGCCCTGCAACTCATTGTTCACTTCGGACCTCTCCTCTACTCCAACTGTAATGGTCAATACTATCTTGAGTAATGTTTTGTCTGCAATGTTTCTGGTTAACTGTTCATATTTTGGCATAGGTGTATTGTTGGCGATATAGCATTCTTCCTGCAAGCCCCCCCCCCCACTTGCTAAGATTAGGGAACTCCTTTGCATGCTAAATTTCCCTCCCCTTCTCTTCCAACTACCTTAGTCATTTTGTAGCTATGGGGTGACATTGAGTCATTCATCACTTGGCCTCATGATTTATATGTTTTATTGCTCTTTGTCCTTCTCTCTTTTGAGAAAAGCCTCTCACGAGGTACATACACTCATCTAACTCAGCACGCATGAAGATGGGAGCTATCCTCTCACTTACCTGCATTCACCTTTTCTGAAGAACAAAGAAATATGGATGCTACAGCAAGCAAATCTTTGGGAAATCCAGGCTTGTTTACCTTTATCCTAACCTGAATTCACTGGATTGGGTGAGTTCTACCCTGAAGTCCTTTAGTTAGTTAAAGAAGCTACTTTTGCCTTTAAACATGCAGATTGCAAAACCTATTAGTAAATGCTTAAGCATCCTTTCAAAGAAGAAGTTGTTTTTGTCTTTATTGTGTTTAAGTGGCTTTAATGACTGAGTGATTTACAGTATTTACTAATGCTAATTGAGTCTGCTTCACTTTGTGTCTCTGCCTAACTCTGCTACAGTAAATTTTTTATTTTTCTCAAGAAGATATTTCCAAAGGGCTTGCTCCCTGGAATCTTGAATAATTATTTTTAATTTTTATACTCATACACCCCAACATGTATTCCACAAACCATTTCCTGCCAGTAGAACTGAATTCATCAGTGGGAGCAGTCATCCACAGGTTAGGACACTTAGGATGTCTTAAGTGTCCCAATTCTTACTCTGTGCTGAACTGACTGTTGTTCTGAGTGTTCAAGTCAACCCTTAACTTAATGGCCACCCTATCTCAGGGTTTTCTTGCTAGGATTTATTCAGAAGAGGTTTCCCATTCCTTTCTTCATCGGTTGAGAGAATATGACCTGCCCAAGGTCACTTAGTGTGCTTTCATGGCTGACAGTTCTTATGGAGGCTTAACCCAATGCTCAAACCACTACAGCATGCCAGGTAGAAGAATCAGTATGAATCATGGTGTGATAAAAGCAGAGGTGGACCATGTATGGGGCTCCAAACATTGTTCAACTGCAACTCCCAGCATTCCTCTGAAACTGGCTATGCTCCTGAGGGTTGCTGGGAATTGTGATGCAACTATATCTAGAAGACTACAGTTTGCCTAAAGGCACCAGATCCCCTCTGATCTTGGAAGCTAAGCATGGTCAGCCCTGGTTAGTACTTGGATGGGAGACCACCAGTGAATACCAGGTGCTGAGGGCTATATTTCAGAGGAAGGAACTGGCAACATTGCCTCTGATTGTTTTGCCTAAGAAAAACCTATGAAATTTACCGGGTTGCCATAAGTCGACAAACAACTTGAAAGCACATCCACACACACTTTGCCCACATTTCAGGTCCCCACTGAGTCAACAACCTCGCTGGTTGACATAGGACAAGGCACCTCTCAGTCTCAGTTTGATGTACCATAGGACTGTTGTAAAAATAAAACCAGAAAGAGAAGAATCACATGTGCTGTCTTGAGCTCATTGGAGGGAAAACAGGACAGAAACCTAATCAGTAAATCAAACCATAGGACTTCCCCTGTGGAGTTTGTTTTCATGGTACCTAAGGCAGAATAAGAACTCTGACAGATTGGAAATGAGTTCTGAGGTGCTCTACATACTGTAAAGGGGTTGGTGGTGGAGGAAGAGGAGGGAGGGAAGGCTATTGGCAGCCTTCGTGCCAGATTACAATGTTCTTTCTGTATTTGAGAAAAACATTTGGCATAATGGAGGCAAATTGAGGCTGCGTCTACACTGCAAAAATAATCCCATTTGACATTGCTTTAACTGCCATATGGCAATGCTATGGAAGCTTGGGATTTGTAGTTTGTTGTGGCACCAGAGCTCTCTGACAGAGAAAGTTAAATATCTCAAAAAACTAGAAATCCCAGAATTCCATAGCAAGTTACCCAGAGAATTGGGGCACATACGGACACATAGAAATGTTTGTTTGTTTTCTAATATAAGTAAATAAGAAGTCCACCATTACTCTAAACAGCCAAAAGCTCAAAGCAACAGTTAGCCTGGAGTCATTTAGTATGTAGTCCCATACTAAAATTGGTTCAATGAGGCTTACCTCCAAATAAGTGGATTTGGGAGTGCAGCTATAGTTACTCATTTAATATTCTGTCCAACTTGAAGGTGCTTTGGGGTGGTTTACAAAGAAAACACACAAAGCCATGAGGCTAATAGACAAATCAAATAAGGTACATGGTTTCAGTAACAAGACCTTGAAATGTTTACCAAATCCCTTCCCTTTCTGGCTTTATCAGCATATGAATTATGAATGGACAGTATATTATTTTTAAAAAAATGGCATATGAAAACCTCTTTGGTGTCCAGACCAGAAAAACTACAATTAACTTTGAAGGAGAAGGAGGAGGAGGAAGAGGAGGAGGAGATTATTTATTTTTTAAAAAATTATGAGTTACTTTTTATCTTGGGAAGAACCTCCAAGGCAACAATTTCAAACTTGAAGTCTGTTATTATTTACATACTTTCTTGAGATCATTGAAATCAATGCTATTGATTTCAAGTGCTATTGAAATCAATGGGGCTTATTTCTGAACAGATATGTATAAGGTTTCACTGTATTGAAAACCTTTTAAAATATAGCACAGCAAAATTAAGGAGCAGGAGACAAAACTATACAGTTGTCCCTCCACATTCATGGATTTGGCATTCACGGATTTAAGTATTCACGGCTTGAAAATATTCTTTAAAAAATAATAATCCAAAAACCAAACCATGATTTTTCCATTATGGCAAAATGGGCACCATTTTGCTATGTCATTGCATATAATGGGACTTGAGTATTCATGGATTTGGGTATTCATGGGGGTCCTGGAACCAAACCCCAGCGAATGTGAAGGAACAACTGGTAGTTTTCATCAGCGCTGTATATGCACAATCCTAAATATACACTGGACTGATTATGTGATGAATGTTGCTGTCCTCGAGCAAGCAGGTACCACCAGCATTGAGGCCATGATATTGAGAACACGGCTGTGCTGGGCAGGGCACATTCTAGGATGGAAGACCATCACCTCCCCAAAATAGTACTCTACGGTGAACTCCCCATGGTCAGCATAAGAGGGGCACTCCAAAAAAGCGATACAAGGATTCCCTGAAACAACATCTCAGGCTTGGCCAAATTGATCACCAACAATGGTCCACCCTGGCTTCACATCAGGAGGCATGGAGATGCACTATCCACAATCTGCAGCTTTATTTGAGAACTCATGCTGAACAAGTCTTGAAGAGAAATGACAATGCAGAAAGAATCACAACCCGGAAACATCACCCAAGGAGACCCTCTGCTGTGCTTTCTGCAGCCAGACTTGTTTATCTCAAATTGGCCTTTTCAGTCATCAGCGCAGTTGCAGAAAGCACGGGATGAGTCCTTCCTGAATCTTCGTTTGCGAAGAAAAGCCAGAGAGCATATAATGGGACTTGAGTATTCATGGATTTGGGTATTCACAGGGCTCCTGGAACCAAACCCCAGCGAATGTGAAGGGGCAATTGGTAGTTTAAAAAGGTAATGCGATACATTGAAAATCACTCAAAACCATGTGAAATAGAGGAGAAGCAGTGTCAGCAGCCAATGACCATCCCTCAACCCAAACTTCCATCAGACAAACTTCAGTAAGAATGGTTTTGCCAGCATGAAACCCTCTAGCTTGATTCTGGGAACCTCAGAAGAAGAGAAAGAGGAGTTGAGACCCTTAAAGCTAGTCTAAGGTGGGCTGAGTTCGCGCAAATCATCAAGCAAAATAGGACCAAGACTCAAGAATAATCAATCACAAGTACACCAATAACAATCACGTACGTACATTTTTAACGGAAGGCATTTTTTAAAGGAAGAATTGTGGACACTCCATTGAGACGAATGCCCACATACACTTTAATTGATAAACAAACAAACAAACAAAAAGACATCCAGTTTGGAAGCTACACGGTCTAATGCCAGAATAGTAATGTTTGTAAGTGTCTTTGGTGTTCTATGCTTACTCCGGTTTTAAAAAACACTTTTGTTGGATATGTAGTTTGTAATCCAATAAGCTGAGATGTTTGACTGTTGAAAGGGTTAACTGATAGAAGCAAACAGAATGTATGATGTAACTTTCTATTGAAATGTGATTGGCTTTCCAGAGGAAGAGGTATGTCCAAGTCCTTCTCTTTGTCTGGAAAGCTGCCATGAGATTTACCACTCGCCATTATGTTTTTCCTAGAGGCAGGACCTGCTTTGCAGGGCTCCTGCATATTTTGTTTTTAACATGTAGTTTTTAGTTACATTTTACTAGTTTAGCCTTCACCTGTTGAAATGCTGCTGATATTCTTTGAGATATGCACACTGACTGTGAGTAAAGATGTTTTTATACTTTTAAACTACTTTTGGGTGCTTCTGAGTCCTTTTCAAGCTAGATAATATAAACTTGGGTAAATTGTGTGGATGGTTATCTTAAACTTGCATGCTGGAATCAATATGTGTCTGCTGCATATGTATTTTAAATAGAAAGTCTGCTTAATTAGCTCTGTGCTTTCTAATGAAGTTAAAGCCATCAGTTTTATGGCACCTGTTTTCTAAGGTACTTCCAGTAAAGCACAGGGAGTAACATTGTTAATTTAAAAAAAACCCATTAACTTTCACCTCACTCCAAATGCCAGGATTGGAGATAATAGAGAGTCTTCCATCCCTGAAGAATTTGAAGGAGAAAACAGACACCCAGTAACATCTGCTTTAAAAATCAGTATCTCTTGCTCTCACTCTCTCACTCACACACACGCTGCTACTGTAGTTGACAACCTTCTTCATGCTTCTAGCCTGTGAAAGTTGACGGCTGTGTCTCCTCAGGAGCGGAAATTGTGCTGCAAAAGAGGCACCTCTGGACTACGAATATGGGGACCAGGGCTCAGCCATGGAAACAAACTGACTGGGTGACCTTGGGCAAGTTACACTCCCTCAGCCTCAGAGGATGGCAAAAAGGCAAAAAAGCCTATGAACAAATCGTGCCAAGAAAACACCGTGATAAGTTCACCTTAGAGTCACCATAAATCAGAAATGGTCTGAAGGCACACAACACAGAGAGATGTCTCCAGTTACCTAAACAGAGATCCCAATTGATCTCAGAAGGCAAGCAGGATCAGACCTGCTTAGCACTTGGATGATTACTGCCAGAGAACAGCAGTTGCTGTAGGCTATATTCAGAGGAAAGCAACTACAAACCATACAGACACCTCTGAGTATCCATTGCCTGAGAAAACTGCTGGGAATTTATGGTTTTACCATAAATCAATAGGTACCCTGAAGAGACAAGCATCCCAACCTCACCCCATTCGTTCTTATTGCAGCCTCTAGATTACAATTGGGGAACGGGGGTTGGAAAGTGGATGGAGATTGTTGTTATGTGCCTTCAAATCTTGGCAAGATTTGTTCTGATTTGCCATTGCCTTCCTGTGAGTCTGAGAAAGTGTGACTAGCCCGTCACCCAATAGATTTCCATGGCTGACCTGTTAGGATATGGCAAACTAGCATGCATGGGGGGCATGGTAGTTAAAGAGTTAAGCTGCATGTAAAGGGTATTTGTAAAAAACTTCCTGTTTGTTAGAACTGTTTGTCAGAGTTTTAAGCCATAGCAAATGCTTTGATCTTTTGTCTGAGCTCTGGCTCTCTTGCCACTCATGAGATGTCCATGTGGGCACACACACTTTACTTTTACTAAGGGTCCATAGGATGTAGAACTCATATTTTTTTACTCCTCTGTCTGCATATCTCAAGTTGATGTACCTGTATATCCATGCACAAGGTATTATTGTAAGTAAACTCCTTTTTATATACTTTAAGAAGACTGAAGCTTGTTTTATAGAATCATAGAATCATAGAATTGTAGAGTTGGAAGAGACCACGAGGGCCATCCAGTCCAACTCCCTGCCACGCAGGAAATCTTAATCAAAGCATCCCCGACAGATGGCAATCCAGCCTCTGTTTAAAGACCTCCAAGGAAGGAGACCCCACTACGCTCCAAGGGAGTGCGTTCCACTGCCGAACAGCTCTTACTGTCAAAAAGTTCCTCCTCATGTTGAGGTGGAATCTCTGTTCCTGGAGTTTGCATCCATTGCTCCGTGTTCCAGTCTCTGGAGCAGCAGAAAACAAGCCTGCTCCATCCTCAGCGTGACACCCCTTCAAATACTTAAACAGGGCTAGCATATCGCCTCTTAACAGTCTTTTTTCCAGGCTAAACATACCCAGCTCCCTGAGTCTCTCCTCATAAGGCATGGTTTCCAGACCTTTCACCATTTTAGTTGCACTTCTCTGGACATGCTCCAATTTGTCCATATCCTTTTTGAATTGTGGTGCCCAGAACTGGACACAGTATTCTAGGAGAGGTCTGACCAAGGCAGAATAGAGCAGCACTATTACTTCCCTTGATCTAGATACTATACTTCTATTGATACAGACCAAAATCGCATTGGCCTTTTTAGCTGCTGCATCACACTGTTGACTCATGTTCAACTTGTGGTCTACTAAGACTCCTAGATCCCTTTCACATGTAGTCTCGTTCAGCTAGGTCTCTCCCATCCTCCTAATTTGGTGTCATCTGCAAATTTGGTAAGTATGCCCCTAATTCCCTCATCCAAGTCATTGATAAAGATGTTGAATAGCACTGGGCCCAGGACAGAACCCTGTGGCACCCCACTGGTCACATCTTTCCAAGACAAAGAGGAGCCACTGCTGAGCACCCTTTGGGTTCGGCCGGTCAACCAATTACAAATCCATTGAACAGTTAACTTGTCTAGCCCAATTTTACAAGCTTGTTTGCAAGAATGTCATGGGGAACCTTGTCAAAGGCCTTACTGAAATCAAGGTATGCGATGTCCACAGCGTTCCCTTCATCTACCAAGCTGGTAACTTTATCAAAAAAAGAGATCAGATTAGTCTGGCATGACTTGTTTCTCTGAAACCCATGTTGACTTTTTGTGATTATGGCATTGCCTTCTAAATGTTCACAGACTCTCTGTTTAATGATCTGCTCTAGTGTCTTCCCTGGTATTGATGTCAGACTTACTGAACGATAATTGTTGGGATCCTCTTTTTCCCCCTTTTTGAAGATGGGGACAACGTTTGCCCTCCTCCAGTCTGCTGGGACTTCTCCTGTTCTCCAGGAATTCTCAAAGATTATTGCCAATGGCTCTGAGATTATATTTGCCAGTTCTTTTAATACTCTTGGATGTAGTTCATCTGGTCCTGGAGATTTAAATTCATTTAGACTAAGAAGGTATTCCTGTACTACCTCTTGCTTATTCTGAGCTGGATTTCCCCTATTGTGTCCTCTGTTCCATTCTATTCCGCCTCCTTTCCTCTCTGGCCTGTTTCTCTTATAAAGGTTATACCCCTCTATTCCTACATTCCAGTCATGAGACTCATCCCACCAGGTTTCAGTAATGCCTATTATATCATATTTGTTTTGTAGTGCTAGGAGTTCAAGTTCATCTTGCTTATTTCCCATGCTCTGTGCATTAGTGTAGAGACATCTAAGACCATGTGTTCCCTTTACTTGCTGCCTGTGCAAGTTTTTTTGCCTCCCACTGTTGGGTCCTTGCGCTGTTTGCCTTGTTCCCTCTATGACAGTTTGACTATTTTCTCCAGCCCTTTTGCCTTCCAGAATACTGTTTATTGTTTACTAGACTGTGTGAAAGGGGATGCTGCTAGGCTGGCTTAGTTGCTGATCTATAGAAAACCTTCCACTGAATGTGTGTTTATTTTTACTCTGCTACTTATATACCAAAATTATTATTTTTTCCAACTGGTTATGGGCCCAGTTCCCAGGTTTTTATCTGAGTTCACAACGTTGGTTTTTTTCCTATATGAGAGCAATTATCCAGATTTTTTTGTGTGTTTGTTATTTTCAGTGGACTTTTAAAAGCATCTTTTTTCCTATCCCCGCCACCATTCACAAGCTAGCAGAAGAAAGAGATTTTTCTTTTGAGCCTGTTGTTTTGAGTTGCAAATGAGGCAAGATGATTTCCACAAAAAGAGGCATAGCCAAGAGGCAAATTGTTTTAACACAAGACAACTTTTTATCATGGAATCAAAGGTAGCTAAAAAGCCAATGTGATTCTAGGCTGCAATAATAGGAGTATAGTGTCTAGATCAGGGGAAGTAATCATGCCACTGTATTCTGCTTTTGTCAGACCTCACCTGGAATACTGTGTCCAGTTCTGAGCACCACAATTCAGGAAGGATATTGAGAAGCTGGAAGATGTCCAGAGGAGGGTGATCAAAATGGTGGGAGTTCTGGATGAGCGCTACGATGAGCGGCTTAGGGAACTTGTCATGTTTAGGCTGGAGAAGAGAAGGTTGAGAGGGGACATGATAGCCATGTTTAAATATTTGATGGATGTCATACTGAGGATGGGGCAGAGAGGAAGCTCAGATCTCTCCTGGAGATGCCAAAGTGCAAAGTGCATGTTGTCTGCAGCCCACTTACCCAGCACACTGTGAAGTGATGCCTTTGCAATTGCTACATATCTCCAGAACAGATTGCCAGCTAAAGACACTACACAGACACCATTTCAGATGTGGCATGGTAGAGTGCCAAGCATGAAACACATCACAACATTTGGAAGCAAGCAAAAGAGATGTAAACTATATGCCCGATCAGAACAGACTATTTTGATTGGCTATGAACCTTCAAGCAGAGGTTATAGAGGTATAAACCTAAAGACTGGTGAAGTCACTGCTAGACATGTAGTTTATTTTGATGAATCTAGCAGAATTGACAAAAGAGGAATTGTAATTGACTTTCTAGAGGAAGAAGGCATTCCGTTTGACCTCTTGGAAGAAGAAGATGCAATGTCTGAATTCCTGGAACCACAGTTTGAACCTCTCATGACAATACCAATGTATGGGATGATTGATGCAAGGGATGAGCCAAACTCAGGGAGAAGTGAACCATCAAAGGGGGATGCAGGTGCAGATCCAGAGTGAGATTACCTGATAGATGGACTGGAAGATGCTGGAGAGATGGACTATGCTCCAGGACAGGCCCTAGATACACGCTGCATCAGAGTCGAGGTGTACCACCTGACCACTTCTCCTACCTCGCAACATCAGTGTTACCCAAAGACCCAATAAAGATAGAAGAAATTGAGCAGATGCCTGCAGGTGAGGCAGCTCAAGTTGTGAAACCTAGCATCATAAGACTACTTCTGAGTCTAGCTGCTTCTAAAAGAATGGATGTCAGATATGTTTATGTAAAACCAGCTACAGCCTGGAATAAGAAACTAGACAAAATGATGAAAGATTTAGGCTTCAAACAAGGAGAAGCAGACCCATGGACATTCAACCTTTATCTTGACTTATGTCGATAACTTGATCATAACTATTCAGAAAGATAATTACACAGATATTGTACACAATTTTAACAAAGAAGTTGAATTGAAAGAATTAGGAAATACTATATATTACTTAGGCATACAGATTCAAAGAGAACAAGATGCTTCTTTCCTACTGAGTCAAAGATAGAAAATTGTTGGACTTTTAAAAACTCTTGGAATGCAAGATGCATATAGTGTGGCAACCCCTATGGTGACAGACTTTCTTTAAAGTGATGAGAAATGTGAACCTTTACCAAACAACACAATGTACAGAACAGCAATTGGAAAGCTTCTGTATTTAGCCATAAGCACTAGACCTGATATAGCTTATGCTGTATGAATTCTAAGCAGGAGAGTTGCTGAACCAACCAAGAAGGATTACTTTGCAGTAAAAAGAGTTGTCAGATATTTAAAGGGCACTATGAACTTTCAATTGAAGCTACCAGCTAGTAAAGACCCAAGTCTTTGTCAGGGAAAATAAATGTTGTGATTGAAATCCATGGGCCCCTTTCAGACAATTTTAATCACCAGGCAAAAACAGCCAGCTAGTCTTGCTGGGAGGTTGTAAATCTGTCAGGATTGGCACCCTGTTTTGTGTCTTATATCTGATCTTTTCAAGGCTAGGTAAACAGAGTAGAAATGGGAATAGTTACTTTCGTTTCTCAAAGCAGACTGAATGCCTTGTATTTTATTATAAAAAGCAGGGGAGTTTTTGGTGCCATGCAATGCAAGCTCTTTTTCCCTGCTAGTTTTGAAGAAGCCTTGGAGAGACACAGAAGCAGAAATGAGTGCTCTCTGTATTTTTGTTTAACTTGTTACTCTTACAATAAAGCTATGAAAGACCTTTAAGACTTTATTGAATTCTTAACAGAGATATGCAATTCTTTGCTTAAAGCCCATGTCTTTTGCTGAAATTCCGCAACAGTTTTACTGCCTTGCTAGGCAGAGTGGGAGTGGACATTGCATTCCCATAACAGTCTTGTTTGCTACACAGATGCTGACTGGGCGGAAGATCATGCAAGTTCACTTTCCACCAGTGGTTACATATTTTTTTTTTTTATGGAAATGGGCCTATTTCTTGGGCCAGCCATGAGCAAGAAGTTGTGGCATTTTCTTCTACTGAATCGGAATATATTGTTGCATCACAGGCATGAAAAGAGTTATTATACTTTAATAAATTGTTGATTGATTTTGAAATAAGTGAGTAGAAACCAATCTTAGATTTTGAAAACAATCAGAGATGCATTAGACTGTCTCAAGAGAAGAAGATAACGTCACACAACAAGCAAATTAGAACTGAATATCACAGTGTTTGTGAAATGGTGAAAGGAGGTATGATCATGATCTACTGTCCCACAACTGAGATGACAGCTGACATCTTGACCAAACCGTTACCCAGAGATTGTTTTGAGAACCTGCATTTGAAGATGAGGCTTCAAGATTGCATGCTAGATTGAGAAGGGGTGTTGGGATATGGCAACCTAGCATGCATGGGGGACATGGTAGTTAAAGAGTTAACCTGCATGTAAAGGGTATTTATGGCAAACTTCCTGTTTGTTAAAGTTTTGTAAGAGTTTTATGGCCTATCTCCGTGCTGCACCTAGCAAATGCTTTGATCTTTTCTTTGAGCTCTGGCTCTGCCGCCATTCCTTGTGAGATGTCCATGTGGGCATACACACACTTTTCTTTTACTATGGGTCTGTAGAATGTAGAACTCTTTTTTTTTACTTCTCTGTTTCATATCTCAAGTTGATGTACCTGTGTATCCATGCACATGATATTATTGTAAGTAAACTTTTTATATACATTAAGAAGACTGAAGCTTGTTTTATTGTTTGCTAGACTGTATGAAAGGGGGTGCTGCTAGGCTGGCTTAGTTGCTGATCTATAGAAAACCTTCTGCTGAACGCATGTTTATTTTTTACTCTGCTACTGATATACCAATATTATTATTATTATTTTCCGTTTTTGAAAAATACAGTCAGAATAAGGTGGATCTGGGATAGTTGGTTAAGATAGTGGGGAGTGCTACACTTTCATATTTTTACTTACTCTAAAATTGGAGGAAAGATATGAGAAGGGTGACGCAGCAACGGAATAAATAAATAATTAAATACGCAGTCAGTAAGCTGGCTAACCTTGGTGGGGAGAAGGAGAAGAGGGAGGAGGGGCTTAAAGTGACGAGGAGGAATGAGAGTTTGATAGAGCTATCCCAAAACCTGAAGTGGATTGTAAGGTCGATACAACAGTGAGGGCTTATAAGGGAACTAAAGACTGCTGAGGAGGAGGGGTGTAAATCTTTATTGGAGAGGAGAGGAACAGACTGACGGCCATTAATCAGAAGGGCAGACGGGGAGTATAAACGTGAGAGGTTGAGCAGAGGAGGATTGGCGGTGGATCAGAAGGACTACAGGGGACAGACGGAAAAGAGAGGAAACGCGAGCGTGGCTGGGAGAGAGGATCTGGCAGGAGACGTGCGATTTGCAGGTCGGAGTTCGGGTGTAGTTGGAGCAGACGGGCGAGCGGTGGATCGTGACGGATAGAGGCATCGGGAGTGGCTTGAGCAGACGGAGGAGCGATGGGGCGTGGCGAATAAAGAGGTCGGGAGCGGCTGGAGCAGAAGGAGGAGTACGGAGCGAGACGGATAGATAGGCTGAGAGCAGTGAGAATAGACGGGCGAGCAGAAGAACGGGTCGGATAGAAAAGTAGCGATCGGAAGGAGCAGACGGAGGAGTGGCAAACACGACGGATAGAGAGGTGGGAAGTGACGGGAGCAGACGGAGGAGGAGCGAAGCGTGACGGATCGAGAGGCTGGGAGCGAATTAAACGAAGGAGCGGACTGGAACTAGACGGAACGGAGCTACAATTATAATAATAATTAACTAAAAAAAAAAACCTATAGATTAAGGCTACACCAGTACTGAAAATTAGAGTGATTTACATTACCTGTTGTTCTACCAGATTGCTCAAGGGAAGGGGGAGAGGAGTGAGGGAAAATAGATGAGAAAAGAAAGGGAGAGATACGGAGAAATAAGGAAATCAAAGGGGGAAAGCCACACTGATTGATTGGAACAATTTATAAACATAATTACTGACATACAAGTACAAATACATAAGAGAGAGTGAATAAGGGTAGGGTCTAGACGGATGGCTTCGGGGTTAAGACCAAGGGCTTATACTACCTCTCAGGTATCAACTATAAAAAGAACCCCAATAGAAATGTCACCCAAGCAAATAGATATGAATACGCAAATTCTGGAAGAATTAAAGTCGTTTAAGAGGGAGATAAAGGAGGAAATCCGGAGTCTAAAGAAAGAGATGAAGCAGGATTTTGAGAGAATAGAGAAGAGACTAGACAAAATGTCAACGAATATGAAAAGAATCGAAGGAGAAGTAGATGAGGTGAAAAATAGGACAACAAACCTAGAAAAACAAACAATCAGTTTATCAAGAGAGGTAGATAAAGAGAAACAGACTAATCTCACCCAAGAATTAAGATACAGGGAGAAATGTGTTAAACTGAGAGGTCTAGCAGAAATGAGGTTCGAGAACTTGCAGGAAAGGTTGATTCCGGTTATTGCAAATTACGTAGAAGAAGAAGAAGAGAATATTGAGAAAGAGATAGAAAGAATGTTTAGAGCGAGTTCAGCTGTTGCAAAGGAGCGGAATCTACCAAGGGATATTGTGATTTCATTTATTAGGCCAAAATATAGAGACAAGTTAATACAAAGAAACTATACTCAAAAACTAATAATAGAAGGAAAAGAGATTCAAATTTATAAAGACATCCCTAATGAGATCTTAAGGAAGAGACATGACTATAAACAACTTACTCAAAGACTAACAAGATTGGGGATTAACTTCAGATGGGAGCGGATAGAAGGAATCTCTTTAATGTTTCGTCAGAAGAGGTACAGGATAAATTCAGCGGAGAAAATAAAAGAAATGATGGAGAAGCTGGATGAGGAGGAAAAAGATAAGAGAAGAAAGAAAACGAAAAAAGACGAGGATAGACACTTAAAGAAGAGCCCAAGGGAAGGTAACCGAGAGGAAAGGGAAGAAGGAGATAAGAAATCTGAGGAGGAAGAAGCGTCTAGTGGGAGATCAGAGAAAGATGGAGAGGAAGAAGGAGATGAGCAGAGGCAGGAAAGGGAAGCAAGAGAAGAGGAAGGAGAAGATGGGGAAATATAGATAATGTCCCTAAGAATAACATCATGGAATGTTAAGGGATTGAACACACTGGTTAAGAGAAGGAAAGTATACCAATATCTGGAAAAGAATAAAGCTGAGATAACATGCCTACAAGAAGTTAGAATACGACAGAGCGAGAAGAAATACTTAAAAAACCAAAAACTAGGTCAAGAATTCTCCTCTCTATCGACAAAAAAGAAAGAAGGGGTTGTGGTCTATGTAAGCAAGAAATATGAAGCAAAACTGATAATAAATGATAATGAAGGCCATTTAATTGGGATAGAATTAAACTTACCTAACCAAAAAATATATGTTATTGCAATCTATGGGCCAATGGCGAAAAAAGAACACTTTTACAAGTACTTACATAAGGAACTGGCAAAATTAGAAAAAGGCACAATAGTAATAGCAGGAGATTTTAACGGAGTCCTGGACGGAAAAAGGGATAGATCGGGAGGAAACAAGAAGAATCAGGGAAGACTACCGCAGGTTTGCTTTGATTTAATAGAAGAATTTCAGTTAACAGACTTATGGACAGCCAAATATCAAGAAGAAAAAGGTTATACATTTTATTCAGATGCTCATAAAACTATGTCTAGGATTGACATGTTCTGGATATCGAAGAATCTACTGCCAAAAATAAAAGATATGGACATAATACCGAAAATCATATCAGATCACAACCCCATAAATCTAAACATGACTTTATTTAAGAAAGAATATGTATGGAGATTCAGAGAAGAAGTATTAAAAGAAGAAAACTTTGTAAGAAGAATGAAAGCAGAAATAAATCAATTTTTTAAGGAAAACAAGGAGGGCATGGAAATAAGGATTGTATGGGATGCGTTTAAAGCAACTATAAGAGGATTACTCCTACAAAAAGGGGCAGAACAAGCTAGAACTAGAAGAGCCAGAAATCAAGAATCCCTGCAAAAATTGAAAGAAAAAGAGAAAGAATTGAGGAAAAAACCTCAAAGTAAATCATTAATTAAAGAAATTGATCTGCTAAAAAAATCGATAAATAAGACATCGGCCGAAGAGATCGGACTGAACCTAAAGAGGATGAAACAAAAGACGTTTGAACAGGCCAATAAGACAGGGAGATGGCTGGCTTATAGATTGAAAAAGGAAAAAGAAAGAAGGATGATATCCGAAATTAAGATGGAGGGGGAAACTTTGACTTTTCAAGAAGACATAAAGAAGGCCTTTGTCAAGTACTACTCCTCTCTATATAAGGAATCAGCTCAAGATGAGGTCTGGAAAAGCAATATGGGTAGATATATAAAGGAGAACAAGTATGCGAAGCTTTCCGAAGACGACAGGGCGAAATTATCGACGCCGTTCACTTTAGAGGAGCTGTCCAAAGTGATTCAAGATCTAAAAAAAGACAAAGCGCCGGGCCCGGATGGGTTCACGAATAGTTTTTATAAAGCTTTCGAAACAGAAATATCGACTCAGCTGCTAGAAGTTATCAACAAGATATACAAGGAAGGGATCCCGGATACTTGGAAAATGGCAAACATTACAATGATTCTGAAAGAGGGCAAGGAAAAGACAGAGGTCAAAAATTATCGTCCGATATCCCTGTTAAACGGAGATTACAAGATTTACACCAGTATGCTAGCAAACAGATTAAAAGGGGTCCTAAAGGAAATAATACGTCCGGAACAGTGTGGCTTTTTACCGGGAAGATTGCTATCGATGAACATTAGATACATAATTGACATTTTGGAATTCCTGGAAAGCAATAATGAACATAAGGCAGCAATAATCTTTGCGGATGCAGAGAAAGCATTTGATAATATCAACTGGGGCTGCCTGATTAAAGTACTGGAGGAACTCGGCTTTGGTCAATTCATGATATCCAATATAGGAAAAATATACGAGGATCAGAAGGCGTCGATTATAATAAATGGAGAGAGATCAGAGGAAATTCAGATACAAAAAGGCACTAGACAAGGTTGTCCTCTGTCTCCTCTACTATTTATTACAGTAATAGAAATATTGCTTAATAAAATTAGAGAAGAAAAAAAGATACAAGGAATCAGAATCAAAGACCAGGAATACAAGGTTAGAGCTTACGCGGACGACATAGCGGTCATTCTCGAAAACCCCATGAACAATATAAACCAACTAATAGAAACGATCGAAGAATTTGGAGGATATGCTGGGTTCAAGATTAACAAGGAAAAAACTATAATAATAACTAAAAATTTAACAAGCAAAGAGCAAGAAGCTTTAAGGATAAAGTCTAAATGTAAACTAGAGAAAAGAGCAAAATATTTGGGAGTCTGGATATCGGGTAGAAATTTAGATCTTTTTGAACAAAACTACGAAAAAACCTGGGAAGTAATCAAGGGAAAATTTAAGACATGGTCCAAACTGAAACTTTCGTTAATGGGAAGGATAGCAGCTATAAAAATGGTGGTCCTTCCGAAAATGATATTCTTGTTTCAAACTATACCAATCATCTCAAAAGAAAAAACCTTCCTAAGGTGGAAAAAAGATCTAAGTGAGTTTATTTGGAATGGCCGCAAAGCAAGGGTGAAATGGCAAACCTTATTGGAAAGATCTGAGAGAGGAGGACTAGACTTACCCGATTTGCAAAACTATCACAGGGCATGCTCCTTGGTATGGATAAGTGACTGGATGAAATTAGAAAATCAGAACCTCTTAACGTTAGAAGGAGCCGGACTAAGACTGGGCTGGCATGCTTACATAGGATATAACAAGGCAGTAATACATAAAGACTTCAATAACCACATCGTAAGGAGAGCACTGCTACAAAGTTGGAACATAATATATAAGCAGCAGTTTGGGAAAATACCGAAGTGGATATCCCCAGTAGAAGCATTCTTGGGAAGATGGGGACAAATCGGGAAAACGGATGGCTGGATTACATACAGGGAATTACTAAAGATTGAGAAAGATGGAAAGCTAGAACTAAAAACAAGAGAGGAATTACAGCAGGAGGGGTGGCAATTCAACTGGTTCTCATACCAACAGATATTCAGCAGGTTTAAGAAGGATGAAAAAGAGTGTGGCTTTTTAGACAGCCCGACAGATCTGCAAAAGATTATGTGGGATAACAAGACGAAAAAGATTACAAGACTGTACAATTTACTGATTTCAGAACATTTAGCCACAGAACAAGTGAGAGATGCCATGATAAAATGGGCCATAGACATAGGGGAAGAAATTCAACTAAGTGAATGGGAACAAGCATGGAAGAAAACTAAAAAGTTTACGGCCTGTCAGGATTTAAAGGAAAACTTCTTTAAGATAAGCAACAGATGGTATCTCACACCGGACAGAATAAGCAAAATTTATGGGGTAAAAGAGAACAGCTGTTGGAAATGCCAGAAAGAAAGAGGTACATTGAAACATGCATGGTGGACTTGCTCAGTTATAAGTAAATTTTGGATGAAGGTGCACAAAATAATTCAAAAAATATTTAACATCACATTTGAACTGAACCCCAAGCTATACCTCCTCAATATTACTTCAATTTTGGAAAAAAATGTAGAAGGAAAGTATTGGAGAGTACTATTGTATCTATGTACAGCTGCGAGAATGACAATTGCGGCACAATGGAAAAATAAAGAAGAACCAAAGATAGAAGATTGGTTAAACAAAATAATTATAATGAGGGAAAATGACAAATTAACCCGAATAATTAATCAAGGTGTGGCGTCAAAAACAGAAGAAGAATGGTTGCCAATAGTGGACTATTGTAAGACAAGATGGGGGGTAAATAAAGATACAGAGATATAAGGAAAACAGAACGGGGAAAGAACGGGATTCTTAAAAATATAAGTAAAGAGAAGGTTGAGAAACAGTGAAAGGAGGAAGAAGAAATAGGGAAGAAATTGAAGAACAGGAGAGATGAGATAGTGAATATTAGCATATGCAAAGAGTTAAATAATTCAAAGAGCTGACTAAAAGGGATTAGAAGGAAGGGAGGAAAATAAAGATAAGGTATTCATAAAAATACCTTGAGTTATTTGGACGGGGGAAGTCAGAATTTTTATGTATGTGGTTGATCATGGATATTGATGCGACGCTAATGTTTACCTTTTGTAATTTACATGACGACTTTTATTAATAAAAACTATATTTAAAAAAAAATTATTATTATTTTCCAATATGAACATGGATTGAACCCCTGCTACCTGGGTTCCTAGCCTAACTCTCCAGCCACTACACCATGCTAATGATACTGCAGAACACAAGATGTTATCAGGAAGCTATTTTAGGGAGGGTTTGTATTTCGGACTGTTAACTTTCTGAAAAGAACACCGCTGGTGCCGAAAGACCTGCAAATTTTGGCTACTGCTTCTCTTGCAATCAGTGGTAGTCATGATAACTCCAAGCCTTTCTAGGATGACCTGCCTGTGACATCTTTCTCCAGGATGAGCCTTTCAGTAGTCTTCCTTTCCCTCTTTTGGATTTCAGCTCTCATCAGCCCATAACACTGAGGCTGATGGGAAGTGTACTGTTTTAAACAGAGGCTACACCTTCTGGGTGTAAAAAAATTGTGTCTTGTCATGATTCTCATCATTACTTTCTGCTTGCTTAGGACTGTGACACTGTTGCAACTCAGTTTTAACTTGAACAGAATTCTCAGCACTATCACCAGACAAAACTTATTTTGGCATTTGCTGATGCACCTGTGCATTTTCAGTTAAAAGCAGAAGAACCTCAACACTTGAGTGAACTTGGTGCTAGTTGCCATGTTCCTCAAATTGAGCATTTCTGGAAATTAACAGCTTACCATTTGGAAGTTCAAATCTCCAAGCTTTTGAGCCAGCTTGACATCCCAGAACCCCCAGTCTCTGTGCTTTAGGAGCTCCCTTTCTTCTTGAAACCTTGGGTATGTTTACCCATGCAAAACTCCCAAAAATTCTCAAATGTCTAACAGAAGGGTTTTTCTTTACCATATAACAAGAAATATGGAGTATCTTGAACTCCAAATCTGTTATGCAAATAATTAGCAGTTAGCATGGCCTTGCCCCAATATTTCTGTTCCATTTTTAATCACAGATCAAAGAATCTTTAATTGTTTTCAGAACTCCAAATCTGCATTCCAATATGCCATGGGGGGGAGGTGAAAAGGAGGTGGAGTGTCTGTGAAAAATACCTTTCTGCTTTAACCATTTCTGGAACTTGTAAGACATAAATTCTCCTCCAGAATCGCTTTGTAAACTTCCATGTTTAACACCATGTTTTCTCTCAACATACTTATACCAGTTTTGAAAAGTTTCAAAGGCTTCAGATTTGTTTTTCAACAAATAACAAAATCCAACCCTTGAAAAATCATCAGCAATTATCATTATGTACTTGGCTCCTCCCAAAGATGGAGTAAAAGGGCCAGATAAACCAGTGTGTACCAATTCAAAAATCTTCTTATATTTTCTATCACTGAATTTGAGAAATGGCAAAATCTTAGATTTACTCTTTGCAAATTCCACAGTCCAAAAAATTTGCAGCTGTTCACTTTTAGATCATAGCACACATTATGCATTTGTTTCAAAATTTTGTAACTAGCATGACCTAGTCTTCTGTGCAAAACATGGATGCAATTATCATGCACTGGGGTGTTTGTCATTACAGCTTGAGCTGAACAAACTTTTGGGTCCATATAATGCATCTGATTTTTCAATTCCCCCTCTGCATAAATATTTCTATGTTTTAATACAAAACATTTCTTGCCGTTAAAGGTAATCTCATACTCCTGTTCTGCCAGTGTGCTTACAGAGAGAAGATTAATTTCTAGTGAAGGTGCAAAAGCCACATTGTCAGCATGTTGACATAAACAAGAAATAAAACATTTTCCCTCCCCCATTACCTGAGATATCTCACTGTTAGCAAGCCTCACATGTTGAATTTTATATTTAGACATTTCTTTAAAAAAAAATCTCTAGATGTTGTACATGCATTTTCTTGGAAGCTGCAACAGCCAATAAGGTTCTAATAGTTGTGTGTGTAACTACTGGGGAGAAAGTTTCATGAAAATCTTCTCCAAATTGCTGATTGTAACCTTTAGCTACAAGTCTGGCTTTATATCTTTCAATCTCCCCATCTGCATTTTGCTTTGTTGTAAAGACCCATCTGCAGCCAATTGCCTTCTTGCCTTTTGGCAATTCTGTCAAAGTCCAAGTTTTATTCTTATATAAGGATTCCATTTCCTCCATTGCTGCTTTCACCCATTTTTTAGAATCAGACTTTGGCAGTCCTTTGATCCTCTGCCAGTCAGAGGGTTCCAGAAGGCTTTCCTCTGTGGCTAGATAGGAGAATCTCAAAGGAGGCACTCCCCTGTTACCCCTCGCAGATTGTCTCACCTGGACTTGAGTTCCTGGCTCTGCCCATGGCGCGCCATCCAGTCCTCTGTCCTCTGGTAAGTCCTGGGCTGAGGGAGCCCCTTCTGGATGCAAAGCACTTGCAGGAGGGTGAAAGAGCTGCACACGCTGTGGCTGCCGCTGGAAAATCAGGGTCTTCTTCCACTGCAAACACATCTGAATAGAAATCTTTGTTTGGATTAGAATTGAGGTCTTTCATCAATATAAACAGCACTTGTTATTCTCATTGTGCATCCATCTGGGTTTAGGATTTTGTAAGCACCTTTGGCATAGCCAATAAAAATTCCCTCTTCACTTCTACAGTCCAGTTTGTCTCTTTTCTGTTTGGGAATGTATGTATAAGCTTTAGATCCAAAAACCCTGAGATGGTTGAGTCTGGGTTTCACACCATGCCACAATTCAAATGGAGTAACATCTCTGGATCTGATTGGAAGTCTATTGTATAAGTATGTGGCTGTGAGAATTGCCTCAGACCAATAAGCTTTAGACATGTTAGCCTGTAAAAGCATTGCAACTGCCATTTCCTTTAAGATTCGGTTCATTCTCTCTGATAAACCATTTTGTTGAGGACTATAAATCCCAGTAGTCTGGTGTCTGATGCCATGTTGCTTTAAGAACTCATCAAATTGAGTATTGACAAACTCAGAGCCATTATCCATCCTCAAATTTTGAATTTTATAATTGAATTTATTAGTGACATAATTAAAGTACTCTTTGAACTTTTCAAAAGCTTGACTTTTCTCCCTTAGGAGGTAGCAGTGGCAATATCTGCTGAAATAATCTGTGAGTGTCAAGAAATAGAGGTTTCCACCAACTGATTTACATCTAAATGGCCCACAGAGATCAGAATGGATCAGCTCAAGAGGTTTAGTAGATTGTCTTTCTGTGAAAGGCTTGTGTGAAGGTGCAGTAGCCTTAAGTTTAATGCATTCCACACACCTTTCATTCACACAGCAATTCTAGAAATGAAAGTCTCTTGCTAGCTCTTGATTAGCCAATTTCTTTATGCATTCAACATTTCGATGAGCAAATCTTTTATGCCATAAATTTATGCAGTCTTTGTGTTTACACTGAGTGGCATTTGAATCACTGATCTCCATGTGGCATTTGAATCACTGATCTCCATGTGATAAAGGCCATCATCCTTTAGAGTGCCTTTAAAAATCAAATGTTTGCCATGAAGACCATAACATGCATTCTTTTTGAAAACTGCTCTGTTGCCTCTAGATGTGCTCATTTTTACTGAATAGAGGGAGCTCTTGAGGTTGGGGGTTTAAACAGCGTCCATAATTCTTAATACCTTTGTCTTATTTCCCAATCTCATAGGAAGACACACAGTCCCAATTCCTTGCATTGTAACAGAATTTCCATTGGCAAGAAACACAGGGAATTTTACTTCTTCATTAAAATCTTGGAAATATTCCCTTTTATTAATAAATGTGTTGCTAGCTCCATTGTCTATGATGACGGCATCTTTATATTCATTTCCAGAAGCTTTATATTCATTTCCAGAAGCTTGCATTACTTTTTCACAAGCCAATCCAATGTTAAATTTCTGTTTAGCAAAATCTTCATTATTACAAGCTATGTGAACATTGCACTCACTGTTCAGAAACCACTGAATTTTCTCAGAAGATATTTCTTTTCTCACCACAGCTGATGTGACTTCGGCACAGCTCTGTTCTTTCTTCTTCTTTGATTTATGGCCACTGCTGTCCTTTTTCTCTTTTGAAGGGCACTGCTTTGCTAAGTGCTTTGCGGAACCACCATTAAAGCACTTCTTTATAGTAAACGCAGTCTCTGTCCCCTTGTTGTTTATTGTTTTATGGCTGCTAGAGTCATTAGGCTTGTTCTTCAGTTTAAACTGCCTTTCTTCCTTTCTCCACTGTAGTCTTCTCTCTTCCTCTTCAAGCAAACGACCACTGATAAAATTAATTGTCAATTCTCTTTCTGGAATTTTTTTCCATAGAATTTATCAGAGCATCATAACTTGAATCCGAACGACTCAATATTGTGTTAACCTTCACTGGCTCTTCAAAATCGAGCCCTGCTTGATGCAGCTGTGTAAAGAGAAAATGAAGATTTGCCCAGTGTTGTCCTCCATCATCATCGGGTCGTAGCTGTGCCTTATAAAGCTTCTTGTGAGTAGGGTTTTTGATCCTGCTGTCTCACAAACATAAACAGTTCTCAAAGCTTCCCAGCATTCCCTGGTGCTGGTTAAATCACAAATGTAAGTCAGTTGAGACTCTTCCAGCCCCAAAACAATGGAAGCATGTGTTCTTCCCTCTGCAATTCTCTCAGCAACATTTGGACCTATAACAGTACAAAGGATCGGGTCCCAAAGCCCCTCTCTTCTCAAAAACACCTGCATTTTCAAGCTCCAGTCCAAACAGTTGCACTCATTTTTTCCAAAAGTAGTGCACTCATACCCTGAACAGATGCCATCTCAGCAATTTTCAGCTATCAAGCCCCTCTTTCAGCCATGCTCTCACCAACAGATCAGCACTTTCAGCCAGGAACTTGCAGATAGCTCTCCTCACCTTACAGGAATCCACAGCTCTCAGGTCTCAGCAAATTGGTGCAGACTGGTGCTACTGGTCAGGCTGGTGTAGACTGGTGCAATCTGGGCCCATAACCTGTCACAGTAGAACACTAAACCTCTGAACATATAAAGAGATTTAGACAGCAAAAAGTTCACAGCAGACTCTTTTTCCTTCAGGCAGCAGAATAAAGAAACAAACACAGCTTTATGCCTATGAAACTGTTTCACTTTACTAAAGAATAAGTAAAAATATCTTCAGGAGTACATCTTCATATACAGAGATTCAAAACAGAACTGAACATATATTCACAGAGCAGAATAAAACGTTCAATCCTCCCAGCTTTATATAGAAAAATAACCATCCCTCTCCCCACAGAGAGAGATCACATTCCAGACTTTAAGACTGCTAGCTCAAGCTCTGAAGATCATACTCGACAGGCCATTAATTTCCATATACAAGCTAATTCTAGAAAACTTTTGCACTCATTTCTGCAGCCTGCTGGAAATTATATTACACTGCAGCTTTTTACAGCTTAAATTTACTAACTGCATGTCCTGTTATCCATGACAGTGATCATGTTTGGAATTCAACATGCAGTTCTGGGCCTTGTACCTTAAAAAGGGTACAGTGGCAGTGGAGAAGGTTAACAAAATTCATCAAGTGGCTACAGCAATTCCATGATGAACAAAGGATATAATGTTTTAGGCTATTTAGCTAGCCAGGCAGAGGAAGAACAGCGAGTACAGGGAAATAAGGTGGGGGGTGTAAAAAATATTGGACAGTGGAGGGAGATTTTTCCTCCTGTCTCACAATACTCTCACATCGTTTGAAGCTGACTGGTGGGGGACTCTGGACAGAAAAAGGAAGCAGTTCTTCACAGAGTACATAGCTAAACTCTGGAATTCACTACCAGAAGGGGTAGTGATGGCAGCCAATTTGGATAGCTTTCAAAGTAGATTGGACAAATCCAAGGACAAGGTAGATGTTGTTAGACTGCAACTCCCAGCATTCCTCACCACCAACTGTGTTGATTAGGGTTACTGGGAGTTGCAGTCCAACAACATCTGGAGGGCTGCATGGTTCCTATCAGTAGTACACAAGGCTGCAGTCACCCAATTGAGTCATGAAGTGTGGTATACCTGTTCCTGAACAAATGATTGATTAATTAATATTCTGCCCTTCCTCTAGTATAGGGAGTGAGTTGGTTTACAAGATGAATTTAATAACACCCCCACCCCAAATTATAATATTCAAATGCAAATGTCATCTCTGGATTGATACAATTTAAAAATTCTCTAGTAAAATGTGTTGGAAATGAAGAAGCATCCATGCTTGTTTACAGATCTCTGTATGTGTGTCTCTGATGTGTGTTTACTTCCTGTTTTTGCAAAGGTCACTTCCCCCCTTTTGCTCCACGAAGCTTTTAGTGTTTTACAACCCCTTGTCTAAGAAGCTAGAAGCTAGCATGCATGAGACAGGTCTGTCTCCAGATATCTTACACACATTCATGATTGTCAGCTTTAGGGACTCTTCCATCCAAGTTAGATAACTCTCTTCTATCTATCTACTTATCCTATCCAAGATGTATTCTGTGCCATAATAAATGTAAGTTTTGCTTTATAACTTTACTGGCACATCCTGCATATTTTATGTCCTGCTTTATACTAGAAGTTCATGATGCACTGGGGGTCTGCTGCAGTCTGCTCCATATAAATAACAAAACAATCCTACAAAAAGTGAATTGAGTAAATAATGCATAGTGTGCAGGGAGTGGAGACAAGCACATTCCTCAACAGCCAGTACATTGCCTGTACCTTCCCTGAATAAAAAAGTATTTGTCTGCAGGCAAAAGGACAACAAGGAGCAGGTCAATCTGGCTCCTCTTGGAAGGAAGTCCCTCCGCCTGGGAGCAAGGACCAAGAAGACCCTCACAAACATGTCTTTCCAAACATGCCTGTGAAGGTGCCAGAGAGGTTCCCCTAAAGAACTTGTCATGTGGGAAAACAGGGGCCTTAAGATAGCCCAGAACCATGTTCCTCCTACAACTAATTCATATCAATGATTGATTATTTCTCCATATTTAAACACCCACAACAATACAGCAACTTGCCCATATATGTCAAAAGGCCTGTGTTCACCTTCTATTTAAAAGGCATTTTCTTCAAGAAGGGGCATTTTAAAATATGGTCTCCTACATGTGGTACAGTCCCAGCCACACCAGAAGGAAAAGATGAAGGAAATGAGAACTAGCTAGGGGAGCTAAGAAGCATCTATTCGTTAGAAATGTCTGCTATTCGTGGAAAGAAATCAGAATATCCTTTTGACTACACCCATGCTCACTCCAGTGGGCTTGACAGTGATTAATAATGCATTGCAGGAGGCCTATTTGCACCAGTCCATACTTATGCAAATCCAGTTGCTTCCATGACCTACTTTGTTTGGGACCTGCAGTTGGATTTAGGCAAAAGTGTTCAGTGGGATGTAAATTGCCATAGCCTGTGTGTAGGGCTGTGTAATGACTGCACCAAGGCAATCCAGCTACCTTCTTAACCCAGTGGACCTTGGTAACCCCTTTCTCAATACTCCAGGTCAGGCAAGGCATTGGTTCCTTGAAAACCTCTCCTAGACCTTGTAGTAGTAAAATCGCTGTTGCTTGGGAAAATTCTTGTTACAGTAGCTTATCCATTCTTTTAAAAACTAGCTAAGGTGGAAGAGGCCCTATTTAATTCTTTAGGGATATACTTTCTATTAAGGTGTTATTTGTAGAAGTGTAAAAAAGAAAGCGGGAGGAACAGATCTAGCAGCATCTTTGGGACTAACTTCGTGAGCATGAGTTCTCCTGGATTTCAATCCATCTGAGTGTTTATGATACTGTAGCCTTAATCCTGAGTCTGCTTTTTCTTGGAGCAGTCCATTGCTTTATGGGATTGTTCTAGATTACGGGATCTATGAATTCCAACCTTCATTTTCCTACCTAAAGTTTATGCTCTCAAAGAGTACAACTCCACAATCTCAACTTCCCTACAAGAGGAGATCTTTGGTTTTTGTTGGGATTAACAACCTTTGCATGCACGAACTCTGTGGTAGTTAAAGCACATGTTCTCTCTAGGAGTTTATGCAACACATGTTTATGGCTAATTTTCTGTTTATTTGTTTACATCTCCTCTTCCTGATCATGTGGGCACCTTTTGTTCTCTGGAAACAAGCTCCAAGCAAGCACACTTTTTGCTAACCTATGGTTTTAAAGTAGCTCTCTAGAGAAAGATGCTTCTAAGTTCTGAACAGCATGTAGACCTTCACATTTCTTCCTTCTACCTACTTGAAGATGCTGAACCTGTGTATTGATTATGCACATCCTATTTTGTAAGTAAACTTCTTTTTTATACTTTTTAAAGAAGACTAAGCTTGTTTTATTTCTCAGCTAGATATATTGTGTTTGGGGAGGAGGTGGCTGGCTTAATCTTTTCCCAAAACATCTGCTAAACGCAACTTTAACTCTGCTACTGAGATCACCAAATCTCAAATGTTTTAAAATTTCAATAATTTCGGCACTAGAAATTAGCAATAGTGCTATGGAGATAGAATACAGCAGGACTGGTTTAGGACATTTTGAAGTAAGTGAAGTAACACACATTACCGTCATCAGAGAGGGCCCTTCTCCAGAGTCTATACTAGCTGTACAAGTGGGCTAGAGAAACTAGTTCAGAGGGGGCACTGCTTTCATAACATTCTTTTCTGCATACCTTGACTGAGGCAAATCTCAACGAATTTAACGAGAAAAGGGGAAGTGAAGGTAGAAGGAGGACTGGATTAGGAACTGCATCTTTTTCACTGTGAACAAACGACTGCCAATGGAAACTAAGCATTTCTTCCGAAAGTGATTCGAAACCAGGTTTAGATCTTTTGAGAAAGCGTAAAATAATATTCATTCAAGAGAAATCCTACTCAGATCCTTTCACCAGCTGCTTCCATCCGTGTAAGATGCAGCCCCAAAACGTTTGACAGTAGAATCCACAATCTGCAATTTACTCAGAAGTCTCTAATTTTAACTACTTAACTTCAGCAAATGGTTCTGAAACACATGGAACTTGGAATTAATTTGCCTACATTCAATGGAACATATATTTCATCACATCTGAGTATAACGCAGCCCAGTCAGTAAAAAACAACCAACCAGCTTAATCTGGTTTCTTCCCTCCAACCAAACCAAACCAATTTTTAAATTTATTTATTTTTGATTTATTTATTGTTTTAACCTAGTTAAGATTAATCTCCAGTTTTGCTAGTATACAAATGCTATAGTTGCCTTTACTTTTGTTCTAGGTTTAACAACGAATCTGTGTGCATGCTCGCCTTCAGCAGAAGACAAATCCAACTAACGACTGGGTTTTATCGTTTTAAAAGGGGGAAGAATCAGCCGTCCTTTGTTTCAACAGTCCTGGGGAAAGCCTGCATGACATCTAACAAAGCCTAATCCATTGAAGTGTGTACCTTCATCTTAAGATTCGGACCAAGAAGACTTTCTTCAGCGTCATATTAACACGACTTCCCTCCACCTGCTGTTTAGACCATTTAGTCTGTGTGGTGACGGGCTGGAAATCTATCAGGAAATCCCTGAAGGCTTACTCGCAGTTTTGCGTATATTTGGTGAGTCCTAACAGCGGTATTACCAGATCTGAAGCCATGCTCTAAATGGTAGTTCCCTCAAAACAGGTTTAGGTGTGGGTGGCTGAGCCAGCCGAAAGAAACCTCTTTGGTCCCCGTTGGAGAGGGTTAACCGTTGTCTGTGAAATTTCGCCGACTTCACATATTTTCTGGAGAGTTTAGAGAGTATGTAGTTGACCTGAAACAACCCCGTTGAGGAGAGAGAACCGTCTTGGGAAGACGTAGTTCGAGACTCCTTTGGTTTAAGGGCTGCTTTTCATTAAAGCTGTTGGAGCCAAGTATCTAAGCGGGCGTTTAATTTAAGCAAGAGCTGCTCTAGTATTTCTAATGAAGGACGCCATCTTAAAGCCTCTTCCTCGCAAATCGGTTTCAGACAGGAGATTTACCCGTAGGTAATATCTGAAGGAAGTCTAAATTCAAGCGCTCACCTGGTGGAGCAGGACCGCCTTTCTTCTTCTCCTTTCGACACTGCTTGAACATCTTAAAACATTGAAGCTGAAACGTTTTAAAGAAATATTCTAATAAATGTAGCATTACAATGGACGTAAGTCTCTGTAATGGACGCAACTGAATGGACTCAAGTCTAGTTTTATTTTTTTTTTATTTTTTTATTTAAAACAGGTTTGAGAATTCTTCCCTCCTTCCCACAACTCAGCGAAGGGCCTCCAAATGTCTTGCTGGTGTAACTTTAACAGCCTCGTCCTGGCCTGGCCTGACGACTTTTCTTTCTACTTGGAAAGCGCTGGGCTATGGCATTATATGGCGGCGGGGGCTCTTAGGGGTGGGCTGCGACGGTGTCCCTCTCTCCTTCGGAGAATCCTGCTGGCATAGCCCCACAAGGGCGGGGCTGACAAGGCTTTAGCGGGGGGGGGGCAGGATTAGGAGGCTGGCCGCTTGATATTATTGTTACTTTTTATTATGTAAATCCATTTAGTTTTTAAAAAAATGAATATAAATATTATTTTGGTATCCTCATTTAAGCTGATTTATTTTATTTTTTATGCTAAATCCTGTTGAGCATCTCCCTGCCTTTAACCTTAGCAGTAGGTAGGGGGCCCACCAAAGAGCCTGGGCCAAGGGCCGCTTCAAGACGTGGGGGGCATGCCCGCTGGCCGCCTTGGCAGAGGCGCTTGGTCGCCTCTTTCTCTTCCTGTCTTCGCCATCCCAACCTCGCGAACCAAATTGATGAGGCAGGAAGGCGCGGACGGCAGGGGTGGGTTGGGTGGCATCCTCCGCCTTAGTTGTGGCAACGTTTGATTGCCAAAGGCCCCACCACCACCACCACTTTTCTCCTGCTCGCCGGACTCCCCCTTCCCGTCCTCTAGCCTGGAGAGTGATCAACCGGATTGCGTGGGGTCAGAAGCTATTGGAGCTCCGTCCCCGTCTAACTGCTGGGAAGGGACTCCAAAGCATTCAACAGATGCAAGGTGGAGGGGGGGCGAAATGGGGCGACTCTCCTGAAAAAGAAGAAAAAAGCTTCAAGCAGGCCAAGCGCATTCTGTCTCCGCTCTACTCTTCCCCCCCCCTCCTTGCATTTCTTTTTCACTCCTTTCTTTTTAGCAGCTTCACCCCTCCCCCGCGCTCCCCGTCCAGTCAGGTGAAAGAATAGCTTGGGGCTGGCAGAGAGCGCCCTGAAAGGGAGCGGAGGGGTTTCGTAGGAGGACTCCCCCCCCCCACACACACATACACAGGACGGTGGGGAAGAAGGAGGCCGATTAAGGGAAAACTTTGTTTTTGCTCCGGAACACTCAGTTTGCCCGAAGAATCCCGGAGGAAGGCAGAAAACCCCAGTCCGGAGGGGAGATGCTGGAGCTAGGGGAAGGCTGGCCCCACACTTTGGGAGAAAGAGGGCCCTTCGCCCCACGTGAGGAGGCCGGGGAGCAGGGCGCAATGGGGGAATCCCGAAGAGAAACCGATAGAGCAGTTGGGCGCAAGTCCTCAACTAGCCTTTTAATCCTCAATAGTCCCACTCAATTGAACGGGACTACTCTAGAGTAAAACCTAGCGCGACCCCCCCCTTCACTCGGAACTAATCTGTTCTCGAAGGCACCAGATTCCGCCTGATCTTGGAAGCTAAGTAGGCCCAGCTCTGGTTAGTACTTGGATGGGAGACCGCCAACGACTATCAGATGCTGTGGGATTTATTTCAGAAGAACGAACTGGCAAAACTACCTCTGAGTATTCGTTGCCTAAGAAGACCCTATGAAATGTATGAGGTCGCCATAAAAGTCAACAGGCAATTTGAAGGCACGCGCACACACACATAGTCAATCCAATCGCTGAGTAATTGAGGTCTGACCAATGGAATCAGTGCCTCAACCTGACGCTTACGGTGAGGAATGCAATGGGAATTAATGGGAGTCCTCAGCCAAAATCTCCACTCCTTAGGCGGAAATCAGATTTACTTCCAAGTAGACATGGTTGGGAATAGAGTACATGTAGGACCCGAGCACCCTATATCCAAAGCGTCTGGCTCAATGGACTTGAGGATCGGGCTATATGAGGCAAAGCAAAACTTCAGATTTCTTTTAAAGGCTTTTACGTTGCATGTCTAAACTCTGAGGTCAGCGTACGGGGAGTTTGATCATTCTAGTTGAAATACACATGTTCAGTCAAGTCCCAGTACGGACAAAAGCGCGGGAGGGTATTTCCTCTTTCTAATATAGAGCCTTGGTCATAGTAGCAACAATGAAAAATTCAAATCAGTGCAAACTTAAGATACGTCGAAAGACAAATACCCACCACAGCCCAAAGGCCCAGTTTCCATTCTAAAAATAATACTCCAAAGAAAATTCTGGACGCGGAAGAGGTTAGAAGATTTGGCAATCACCTCGGTTCTTAGAAGTGAAGATAAGAGGCCCTCTCCAGGACAGACAGACGACACAACAACAGGGGCTTCCTCGCTTTTAAGGCAGGAACCACCTAATAACGTACAACGTGGCAAACTTTACTTACCGTGTTTCCTCGTCAAATTATTTTAACTTTAAAATGCAACCTTAGCCATGAATCTCATGATCAAATACAACGGAGTTGACGCTAAGAATTATTCTGGGTAATGATGCAATTGGTAAACTATTTCCCTCCCCCCCCCCCACTTAGGAGAAGATTTTTGAGGTCTTTAATATAGAGAAAAAGAACTAACAGTCTTGTGGTACCTTAAAGACTAACAAGTTTTATTTGACATTTATACAAATCGTTGGCTATAGAAAACGGAGGGAGGGAATTGGTGTTAAGTCTGCCGTTCTGATATTTCTCTAGATATATCTATAGCTTATCTTATCGGTATTAGAGAGTTCAAACACAGTACGCTTCGTTCAAGCGTCGCTCCGAAAAGTTTATAGAATCGCTATATTGGAACTCGAATTTTTACTTGGAAAGTCTCTTCCAACTGTATGATTCTATGATTATAAGAGGTATTTTGCCGCCCTTCTTCCCACCCAGTAATTTGGCATTCTACGACCTTCTAGATCGTTTTGCTGTGGCTAGTTTTGCTTTTATTCTTTTATTTTCGGCGTATCAAAAAGAAGACGAAAGAAACTAGTCAAAACCCAGCAACAACGGGACAGTCATGAAATCACCAACTTCAAACAACCTCTGAGTCGAGAAGATTAACACCCCTCATTTCCTAGGTAATTAAATGGTTTTAATTAGTATTTTATTGGATTTACTATATTAATAATTTTAAAGTGCTGATACACTGAAAGCTAAGTCCTCCGGAGTCCCAGGATTTGCTCTTTTTTTAAAAAAAGGCAATATTTGAATCTCAAAAGAAAAGAAAAACAGGCACATTCCAAAAGGGAAGCTTTTGGTTTCCGAAGTTTTCAAAATCCCTCGCTTCGTTAGGAAGCCAGAAACTCCCACCCAGCCGACACGAAAATGAAGGCGAGATTTCGAGCCCAGCCGCATTCCGACCCAAGCGAACTCCTGGGGAGCGAAGTTCCCTTGAAAAGAATTGGAGGGGTGTGGGGGGGTTTCCTTCCCACCTTCCTAGGAATCCAGTGAAGATCAGAACTGGAAGTGATCCACAACACACACACACATACACACGCAAGCACGCTTCTGATCCCTTCGCCTGAGCACCCTATTCTATGCACCTCGGCTGGGGAAGCCCGTGTCACGTTCATTTCATCGGCCTTTACTTCCAAGCATTAGCCCTTTGGGAGTGCAGCCTTCAGGCGGCGGCGAAATGTAAGCCAGCCCCGGGAAGTCGAGGCGTGGACTTTGGGGCGAAGGGGGTGGGAGAGAGAATATCCCAAGGCCCTGATTGAAAAGTTGCTGCAATTATGATATTGGCGTGGCAAAGCTCACCTCTTGCCGAGCGGTAAAGTATAATCAAGGCGCCGGCTTGTACTTGAAGGAGGTGAACTCTCCGATGGGCATCTCCTTTCTCTCTTAAAAGCGCTCGCCTTGCCCACTCCAGGAGGGGCTCCCCCAATTGAAGCCCAAGGATCCTCAGGCGCTAATATGAAGCCGGCGACAAAGCGACCCGGCCATCGATGAGGCCACTTTAAGGCAAAGATATTTCGTGATTCCCGGGTAGCAGCAAGGGGGCTCTTCGGCTTCGGTGTGTTTGTTTGTTTATTTATTTATTTGCTCGTTGGCTTAAATTTAAACATAGTCACGTATACACAACGGCAACCAAAGAGCAAAGCCCAGCCAAGAAAGATGGGGCATGGGAGACCAGGGACAATTACCCAACAGTCCTTGAGTAGGTAAAGAAATATCACTAGGTTAACCTTCTCCCTCGGTTGTCACTTCCTTCAGATGCAAAGAATCGCTTTATTTATTAAATGAGGAACCAATGGTTTAGGCCAGGTTGCGGAAGGGCTGGTCCTAATCACACACCCCCATGCACACTCACCCACTCTCTCTCACACACACATGCACATACCTCGCCTCTCCTAGGTCTCCTCTTCTCCACCCTCCCCCTTTTTCCTCCCCCTCCAAGCCAGGGATGACTCTTGCCCGCCTTCCCACCCACCCACCCACCCCGCGCACATCTCTGAAACAATTTGGGAACAAGTAGGCGCGGCTGGAACCACAAGCCAGTTCAGCCGGTCTCCCTCTCCCTGGGTTTTGTTTGTGGGTTTTGCAAAAGGAAAGGATGACTTTTAGCCACCGATTAAGGGGGGGGAGGGCGTGGAGTGGGGATCGCGGCCCTTCTCCCGCGTCTCTTTTTCCCCCGAGTGGGCTCACGAATCGGGGCCGCGGCTGAGGAGACCCCGCCGCCGTCACATGGGCCGCCGCCTCGGAGCTCTCGATTTCTCTTGACACCGAGGTGGCCGCAATTAGGCTGAGCGGAATATTAGGAAATGAAAGACACAATTCTCCGCCGGCAGGGCGATGACCTAAGGGGTCTCTTCCCCCTCTCAGCCCCCACCCCCCGGTTTATTCCCCGGCGTCTCTGATTCATAAATAAGGCGAAGAAGGCTGCTTTGAAGCGTTAAAGGTGGCCCGGAGGAAAGCGTAACACGGGCTCCTATTGGAACATCGCAAGCGGGCTCTTCGCTTTAATGTGTTTCCCACCAGTCAGGCCATCATCCTGATAGAATTGCTTGGCGCATTTCCTCCCGCCCCCCACCCTTCCAAAAAAAAGAGAGAGAGAGAGAGAGAGAGAGGGAGAATTATTCTCGGCTCTCTCTCTGCCTGCAGAAAAAAGAGCCTGACCCCACGCTGGTGTGGGAGATCGCGCGTGTCCCGGAGAAGTCCTCCTTGGCCACGGGCGGTGTGCGCGCGCGGACAGGCGGAGAGGGAGGGAGCGGGGGAGCGAGCGAGCGATGGCTTTGGAGCCTGGGACACATAGGCTTCCTATAGGCTGTAGGCTATAGGGTCTTGCCAAGGCACAAGGAGTTTGCTCCAGACAATCCTCGGTCGCCAATCTCTCTCTCTCTCTCTCTCTCTGATCCCTCTGTCTGGCGGGAGACGGCATGGCTGCCAACTTGGTTCATGTCTGAACACTCCATCCCGGGATTCTCTCACGCAATGAGATTGTTCTTTTCTTCCTTTCTGGCTTCCTAAAAAGGGAGGCGGGGGGGAGCGAGTCGGGAGCGAGCAGGAGGGAGGGAGGGGGCGAGGAGCGCCCCCCTCTCAATCCATTTCTTCAATCCTGACCTTCCTCGTTCATACTGAGGTAGGAGGACGGGTAGGCGGATGAGTGTGTGTGTGTGGAGTGGAGGGAAGGGGTGCGTGAGGGGTGACGGGTGTGTGTGTCGGGGGGGGGGTTGGAAGCTCTTATTTGAACTGGTTTTCTTTAGAAACTCAGCCGCAGGGGGGGCGCGGGCACGGGGGGGGGGCTGGAGGGCGAAGAGAAAGAGACATCAAGCCCCCTAACTTTCTTAGAACCTCTTTTTCTTTCTCTCCCCAGCTTTAGGATTAGATTCCCCCCTCCCCCATCTGGAAAAAAAAACCCTACATACATACATAAAAATTGACTGGTCCAGGTAGGGGGAAGTGAAGGGATTTTGCTTTAAAAAAAAAAAGACTTCTAATTTTTGAGTGTTTTTTTTTTTTTTTTAAGAAAAGGGAGAAAAGGCAACGAAGGAAGTATAACTTTTTTAAAAAAATTAAAAGGTGTTTACCGTGTCATCAGCATGTAGGCTAATTATCTCGGGCAAGATGTGGGGTTCTATTGTCTTGTTGCTTTAGCGCCTACGCCCCGCCTCTGGTGGCAGCCTAAAACCTGGCGCCTGGCTAAAACAAACGAAAGGCAGCGCGGAGCCGCCACTCCATCCAATTAAGGCGGACTTGGTCCACTCGGTTACGTGTTCATCCAACAAGATCGGCGTGGAGGCAACACACCAGAATATTTGGCACAAAAAAAAAAAAGGAGAGAGAGAGAGAGAGAGAGAGAGGGGAGAGAGAGAGAGAGAGAGAGTTTTGCCTCCCCTTTCCCTTTTTCTCCCTCCTCTCCCCCCAGCCGCCGCATCATGTCGATGAGCCCAAAGCATACGACTCCTTTCTCAGTGTCTGACATCTTGAGCCCCTTGGAGGAAAGCTACAAGAAAGTGGCCATGGAGGGCAGTAACTTGGGGGCGCCGCTGGCTGCCGCGTACAGGCAGTCGCAGGTGGGGCAGCCGGCCATGCAGCAGCACCCCATGGGCCACAACGGGACCGTCACCGCCGCCGCCTACCACATGACAGCCGCCGGGGTCCCCCAGCTCTCCCACACCGCCATGGGAGGCTACTGCAACGGCAACATGGGCGACCTGCCGCCTTACCAGGACACCATGAGGAACAGCGCCTCCGCCACCGGCTGGTATGGGGCCAACCCGGACCCTCGCTTCTCCACCAGTAAGTCGGGGGGGGGGGCGCGCGGGTGGATAGACGGGTCCTTTCGGGGGCCCTCCCTTGTCCTCCTCGGGTCACCCTTTCCCAGCTTCGAGGAGTCCTCGCCTGCTCCTGGGCAGACCGGGCAGTAGGGAGTAGCGGTTAGAGGGGAGCTCACCGGGCTGGGGGAGCGTCCGCTAAGAACCTGGACCAGGAGATTGCATGAAGTTGATCTGGACTTGCCCCCACCCGAGCCCTCCCATATTTCTCCCTTCTCTTCTCTCTCTCCCCCTTTCCTTTCCATGTGATTTTCTTTCCTTTCCAAGAAGCGGTTGCTGTCCTTCTGATGGACTTTTTGGCTTCGTCCTGGCTTTGGCCAGAGGACAGAATGGGCAGCCGCTCTCTGCATCCCACGGTCAATCGCATTCAGAGGAAAAGAGAGAGAGAGACTGGGGAGAAGATTTTTTTTTTATAGGTCCGGGTTGACGGCTCAGTCCGTGAAACAAATGAGGGGAAATCCTCGGAAAGGAAAGAGCGCAGCAGAAGCAAAGGAAAGCGCGCGGGGGGGAGGGGGCACCGAGTTTGGAGATCCGCGCGTGGATAATTTCCCAAAATGTTTGGACTGCAAAGAAATTGTTCAAAAAGCGCGGGGAGGGGGACCCGCGAGACTACAGAGCGAGTTAAGACCCCGCCGTCTGGGTGGTTGTTTGGTTTGTTTTTAAAAAACTAAATTTGGACAGAGGTGACATAATTTAGGTCCCTCACCCCGAGTTGCTTTACAGGATGAGATCTGCTTCTGGCCGATGATAACGGGCAGGTGGAGGAAAGGGGAGAAACCATTTGTTAAATTCTATGAGCCAAGGTGAGGGGAGAAACACATTTATTAGCTTTGACAGGTTGTAAGGATAAGTATTGTTCTCAACGTGGAGTTTATGATACTTAAATCTAAATGCGCGTGTATACCTAAATATATATAGGTATGGGTGCAATAGCTAGTGTATTTGCATCAGTAAAATGTTTCTCAGTTCGAATCTTCTTCCTGCCTAGGGTTCAAATTAGTCAATTTGAGCTTGGATTTTGCTGGAGATTTTGTCTGAGGCCTTGGGGGATAGCGGGGAGAAGAACAAACCTGCCGAACCTACGGATTCAAACTTCCCTAAACAACGTCCCGATTTCAAATCCGGTTTGGGGGTGGGGAACCAAAAAAAAAAAAAAGATTTCTGAGGATTTTCCATTCCATTTTTTTTCTTGGAGGCGGGTGACTATTGAGATTTTGATTGGCATTTTTATTTGATCTGAGCGGCCTTAGCATTTAGAGCTTCAAAAGAGACGGGAGAGGGTGGAGGGAGAGGTTTCGCGGCAGCCGGACACTCGTTTTCTCCCCCCCCCCCCAAAAAAAGAAATCCTCTGGATCCAGCAGTCCAGAGTCAAGTCCCGAGTCCCTGGGCCGAACTGAGTGGCTGGGGGGCGGCTGCGGCGGCGGGGTCTGTCTTCCTGGCGCCCTCCTTTCCCCCCTAACCCCCCTTCTCTCCCGCTGTTCTCGCTTCCAGTCTCGCGCTTCATGGGCCCGTCGTCGGGGATGAACATGGGCAGCATGGGGAGCCTGGGCTCGCTGGGCGACGTGGGCAAGAGCATGGCCCCGCTGCAGAGCACGCCCCGTCGGAAGCGCCGCGTCCTCTTCTCGCAGGCCCAGGTGTACGAGCTGGAGCGGCGCTTCAAGCAGCAGAAGTACCTGTCGGCGCCCGAGCGGGAGCACCTGGCCTCCATGATCCACCTGACGCCCACCCAGGTCAAGATCTGGTTCCAGAACCACCGCTACAAGATGAAGCGGCAGGCCAAGGACAAGGCGGCCCAGCAGCAGATGCAGCAGCAGGACGCCGCCTCTTGCCAGCAGCAGCAGCAGCAGCAGTCGCCCCGTCGGGTGGCCGTGCCCGTCCTGGTCAAGGACGGCAAGCCCTGCCAGGCCGGCTCCAACGCGCCCTCCGCGGCGGCGGCGGCGGCGCTCCAGGGCCACCACCAGCACCAGCAGGCGGCCGCCGCGGCCACCGCGATCACCGTGGCCTCCAACGGGGCCAGCCTGGGACAGCACCAGAGCCACCAAGCCAGCAGCGCGGGCCAGTCGCCCGACCTGGGGCAACACGCGGGGAGCAGCCCCTCCTCCCTCCAGAGCCAGGTCTCCGCCTTGTCCCACCTGAACTCCTCCGGCTCGGACTACGGGACGGCCATGTCTTGCTCCACCTTGCTATATGGGAGGACCTGGTGAGAACCGAGGAGCCACCACCTCCTCGCCCCTGCTCCTCCCGGCCCCACGCCGATTCCTCCACACACACACACGCACCCCACGACCACCACGGGCTGACTTTCCTTTCCTTTCCTCTCTCCATCTTGACATGTCGCGCCTCCCTCCCTTTATTTTTTTCGTTGTTTGTTTGTTTGCTTGTTTATCAGAGAAGTGGGGGGGGGGCTTTTTGCGACAAGACAGAGACAAATAAGAGACTTCCAAGTGCGAAGGCCCCTCCGTGTGTCATCACCCTCTGGAGAGAAGCTGGCGGCTCAGGAGGCTCCACGAAGGGCCCACGTATCCCCTCGCGTGACGTGGAACTCCGCTGGACGCTTGTATGTACAGATTTTAAAACAGAAAACCCCACGCTGGGGCGATGGGGTGGGTGTTTGCTCCCCTACCCAACGCGTTAGCATCCTCCCTCCCCCAGCAGACACACACAGAGATGAAGAAAACGCCCCCCCCAACAGTGAATGGAGAGACACTGATATTCCCACGGCTTAGCACCCCCTTCCTTCCCCCCAACTTACGTTCGATGTGAAGCTGTAGCTGTATAACTCTGTCAAAAAAAGAAGATGGTTGGACTAAATCCATAGTTTTTAGTATCCTGAATATTTTGTTGATTAAATACATATTATATATATCTATATCAAGTGACGAACTACCAAACAAATCAAAAACTTTTTTTTTAAAAAAAGAAAGAAAACAAAAAAATTCCACTTTTTAAATGGATTTGTCCACAGATCTGTGAAATTCCTTGCCAGTTTGGTCCTGGCGCATGTTTTCTTTCTTTCCTTCCTTCTTTCTTTCTTTCTTCCTTTCTTCTTTTTCTTTTTTTCTTTCGCTCCCTTGATACTTATGTAGATATATTTGGCTTTAAATATACTTCCTAAAAAGCTTCTAATAAATTATAAAGATCAGAGATATTTCTTATTGCCTTTTGGTCTTTCCACCAACACCCCTACCCCAGGCATACTGGGAGCTGAAAGTACCCTGAGGAAGGTTCCCTCCTCCTTACTCAACCCCCCAACCGGGACAGTAATAGCGGGCCCACGTTCCGTGGAACCTGGCCCGTAAAGAAAAGAAAAACACACGGCTGATTCGTATATTCCCGGTGAACTGGAATGACGCCCCTGTCGTAGATAATCAGAGCGCGGAGACAAGGAAATCCAAGCGGCGTCATTAATAGAGGAAGGGCAATATTTGCAGACCCCCTAATCGAAATTCCAAAAGGGAGCATTTAAAGATCCTGTTAATGGAGGGGTGGGGACGGGAAAGCCAATAAGGGACCTACTAACAGCGTAAAAGGGGGAAGCATGGCAAATCCTTGTAAAGAGCGTCCAGTTTTATTAACTTGTAAAAAGACAACACCACCAAACCACCACCATTTCTACAAAGGTTTCCTATGTAATTGTATTTTAAGGAAAGTACAATCATCTTATTTATAAGCAAAAATAAAACGATAGTTTATTGTGAGCGATGTGTGCCGTGTAGTTTGCATTAACTTTAAAAGACAGCCAGATAAGCAGGAGTTTGCTGGTTTGAATGCAGGGGTCTCGTCGTCCCCCCCTCCCCTCCCCGACCTTTGTTGGGCTTCTTGAAAAATTCAGTGGCCGGTCAGGGAGAGATCTCTGCGAGTTGGGAGTCTTTTGATCACGTTTTCTTGCTTTAAAGGAACTAGACGGGGCACCGACGAGAAAGCCAAGAGGCAAAATGTTTTCTAAAGGCCACTTTTTCAGAACATTCTGTATATAAGGCTAGGCTAAACCCCACGTTGTTCAAGGGACGAGTATGGAGGGAGGGGGGAATTACCCACGCGGCCTTAGAGCCAAATAAAAAGGCTTTCTATTGCTAGAACTGCAAGCAGTACAGCCGAGTTGCTTCAGGAATACAGTATATCCTAACTATGAGGCGGGCAGCAAAATGAAGGCTTTGTGTCCCCACTCCGCCAAACAACAATTATGCCTCCCCAATGAAATTTTCCTTCACTCTTTAAATTTCTAGCTTTGCAGGGAGTGAGAAATTAAAAATCGTTTGCCTCAAGAGCTCTTAATTTGCTTTGTTGATATTCCCTTGGTCACTTTGCCTGCCCCTTTTCTTTGGATGCTTCAACTGTATTTCTAAATACTCGACTTAAATTTTAAATTACTGTAAAGCTAGAAATGTGGGGACTGTAAGAAAATGTCATACGTAAAAATTCTTATTTGGAAGGGTAATCAACACATTTTCTCTTCCCCCGTAACTAAACCTCTGTTGTGTATCAGGAAAAGAAATCTGATGGACACCTTAACCGTCGGTTGATTGCGCTATAATGAGCTTTTGCGCACGTCTCCAGATTATGTTCAGCAAAAGCGTTTTTAATTTGTTGTGTCGTTTTTATTTTTTTTTTAAAATCTTCTTCAGACCTCTGGCTGGGTCTGTTGGATATTCCTAACCAGGTTCCGGCCTCTCCATTAACGCTTTCCGGGATGGGTCTTGTCCTCGAACGTTTTCTCACCATCCCGGTCTGGAAGGATCAGTTCTCCGAAATCAAGACGACAGTGTTGCGAGACCGAAAGGCAGAGGAACCCGGACCGGGCCCGCAGTGAGAGCCAGAGGGAAGGAATTGGTATGGAAGAAAGAGGGCCCCATCCACAGGAGAGACATCTCCAGCTCCGGGGCGTTTGCAATCAGGGAAAGAGGGGGAGCGAGTTTAGCAGCAGTAATAACAACAACATTAACAATATCAGTAATAATAACCGGCCTTTCGTTTTTCAATGGGACGTTGCCCTGTGTTTCAGCAGAGATCCGAGGGGTTCTGCGTAAAAGGCACATCTATCTCTCCATCCTGCTCGCAGGAGAGCGAGGGAGAGAAAGCGAGAGGCTTCGGTCAAGTGCGAAGGAAACGTTTCCAGCTGTTCTCTTTCGCTCGATCTATTTTTTCCTCCCTCTTTTATAACTCCTTGCTAAAATTAGCATCCGCAGAGCCCAAAACGGAGCACTCGAGGCTGTCATTTCAAATCCCGATGTGTCTTTTTGCGGTGCTTTCCAACCCTCCCTCTTCTAAGGGGGTGGGGGTTTGGAAGAGCTGCAATAACTACGGTACGTTGAAATAACGTCTTGGCTGAACCGGTTGAGCACGAGGGGAGGACGTACACCTACCCACCCACCCCAAAAACCTCTGCCATCTAAAATGTTTGGCCTGAAGACAGACAGTAAATTCCAACTCTCTTGCTCTAGCAGATTTCTAGACTGGGACTACCATGGATAACTGTCCGAATAACTGCGATGATGGCAGTGGTAGTGATGTGGGACTCTCAGATTTTTACAATATATACTTGTAGTAAATTGTTGACCTCAGAAGGCTGGTTTTAAGTCGGCCCAGCGGCGGGGGAAGAATTTACAAAACGTTCCCGCCGGGTTATTCGACTTCTTTCTTCTCTGCTCCCGCTCCCCACGCCCACTCCGCGGCCCTGAAATGGGGCCTGAGAAGAAATAACATGGAAACGGTTCCTATTTGCCCCAAATAGCCTTGGGGAAGTAAATGGATAGACTGTATCTGGGCAAGCTGGTAAACACATATTTGGTGGTGGGAGTAATGGCTGTAATGGATGGTTATGTACACTGACTTATCTTTCTGCAACTAGATTTAGTTTCGATTAAATAAACTGGCTTCCACTTTGTCTGATGTCGGCTTAGTTTAAAGTTTGTTTGCTTATTCCACAGAAAGGTGAATTCGTCTCTTTATAGAGCTCTAGAGCCCAAGCAAACACAATTCAAACTGTATTTACCTATCAGTCAGGGGAAATGCAAACAAAACTGCTCTAAGAAAATCATGTTTCTCTCCCTTTTTTAAAAAAAGAAGGCAAAAATGATATCATTGCTTTTTAATAAAACTTTCTAAGGTGACTTGAAGCCTGCCAGTAGTTGCTGCTGTTTGTTGAAAGCGGGAGGGGGGAGTTAAATCGAAATTTCCTTCTGGAGACCCACGGGTATTTCAACTTTCTTTAACAATAATGTCCCAAATTTCATTGGCTTTGGCCATGGATCCCCACGGGTTTGAATGGAACTCCCTTCTAGACCAACTTTTTCAGTGAGCTGACAGCTTAAACTGAAATGGAGAAATATATATGCCCCCCTTTAAGCATACCGATGGGGCCTAGTAAAATGCCTCGCGATTCTTTCCTGAATGGGTAGAGATCTGGAGGAAGTGGGAGGGAAACAGGAAAGGGAAGGAACTCCAAGTAGAAAGGAGGGAAGAGAAGAGAGACTTGAATTTTCACTAAAATTTATGTCACATAAAACAAACCGGAGGATAGGCCTCATACTCAGAAAGAACAGGGACAGCAACAGCAACCAATATATCAATACCAGTCCAACAGTAATAGTGTCTAACCGAGGCAGGTGGTTTTCCTTCCTACTGCTTCGTGTAGAAGAGTAGATATGCGCAGGCGGTTTCATATTACGATGATGTTGTTTAAACTGTGGATGGGCCAAGGCAACCATCCCGTAATTCTCCATATTTCATGTGGATTCTGAAACACCACCCTTTCTGTGCTCTCAAAACAGGCCGTCGTTTTTGGCATCAACAACAAGCTGAGCTCATTCCCCTTCCCGGTTGCCTTTTAAATGGAAAATACACCCACCCATCTATTCGGTAGAGTAGAAAATGGCTAGCCCGCTGCCTCCGGGTGGACGTGTTCCGGGGTTAGAACTGGTGGCCCGATATTGGGAGGGGGTCGCCGAGTGAGTTTTCTAGGACGTCCATCGTTCAAGAAGGGCAAGGCCCGGACGACACACTCTGGAGAAGGTCGCCAGCAAACGGAGCGAAACCGGTTCCGTATGGTGGTGGGCCAGGGCAGCAGGGGACCAGACCGAGGGATGATGTGACCCCTGGAGGCTGTTTGGACAAAGGGGACTCGGAGATAAACTCGGAGTGGCTGGTGAAGACGAGTTAAAGCAAAGTTGGCTTCTGATCTTCCCTGTTGTTGACTGGGGGGGGGAGGAGAACGAGGGGAGGGAGGGGAGAGGTCACCGTAAATGGATAGGAGATTTCTACCCTCTCAAACAGTGCTGAAAGGCAGAAATGCCCTCTTTCTGTGGCCTATGGCCACCATTTGATGGTTAACGCGCAAGGACTTGCGCTTGTTTCTCACAAGAGTCGGAGGGAAGAGGAGGTAAGGTCAATGCTTTCTATACTTGGTAGCCTACCATTCCCTTTCCTGCCCTTAGTCAAAGCGGTGGCTTCTAATATGGATAAAGGAGGGTGGTGAGGGTGATCAGAAGCTGTCGAGGCGAACCTCCCCCCATTTTCAATACTCCGGTCAGAAGCTCTCCGACAGGGACTTCTCTTCTTAGCAAGGGTGCTCAGGATCTCAGCCGTCCGAAGGCAGACCGAAATTGCTCGGAAGTTGGACGAGAAATCGGCAGGGGTGACTTTGGATCTCTGTGTTTGGGGAGAGTGGATGCGAAGCAAAAGAGCCTTTGTGGAGGAGGAGGAGGAAGAAGCAACTCGGGGCCCTCGGAGCCTTTGGCAGCTGCAAAAAAGTTGTGTCTCCTCTTGGATTTGGAGGCGTGTGCGCCAGCAGGGTAGGGAGGAGGAGAATAACTATTTCCCATTCCCACGAATGATTACGCCTGCCACGGGGAGGGTGTGTGTGCCTCCCTTATGGGCACATCTGGTCTTAATGGGTAAAAATTGGGCTTCATCCACTTAAAGTACCATGAGTAATTTTTCTACTCTTAAAAAAAAAAAAAAACACCTTCACAAGTAAAGCTTCCTTGTACTGTGTATATGGTTTCCGTCGAATCTCTTCCACAAACGAGACTTTCCATATTTCTCGAATACCTTTGCTCGGGATGACGTTTCTTGTTTTCTAGAGGCCTAGTTCCGTTGAGTTTTGTCTGGAGCCTTTCTATTTCTGCTTGGCGTTGTTGGCTCCGTTTTAGACTGATCCCTTCGCTCCCCCCCACCAATTTATCCCGCTTGTTTGATGCGCTGGTTTCTTCTCTTGTGCATTATGGATCCGATCAGAACCGTCCGTTTCTTTCCACGTAACTTTTGCGCCGGCAAACAAAATGAATGCTTGTTTGTTTTCGTTTGACCAGGGGATCAGAAATGGGTGGTCTTTCCATTTTTAAAATCGTCGAAGGGAACTCATTTAGGGTTGGCTATCCAGTCCCACAAGTGATGCTCGGATGCGATTTCGGAGTTACTGTACTTCTCTTTGTCAAAGTGTTTTCGTAAACAATTTCAGAGGTGGAAGTTGGAGCGGGGTGGGACTGGAACATATCAAAGTTGTAACTGAAGTCAATCTGGTTTTGTTCGCGACCTAATGGAGTTACTGCTAGACTCAAGACCCTCTCCTCACGCTTCGTTCCCCCCGAGAATTTTGGGTCGCCACCCCGCCGTTGGTTGATCCCAAACGCTCCGTTTAAACTGTAGTCTTTGAGCAGGCCCCTATTGTTGCCTTTATACAGATGGTTCAAGAGACACTCTCAAACCCATCATCTCAGAAGTGTTCCCATATCATGCGCTGTCAAGGCGGCGGCTGGGGCTTTCTCTCTTTTCCTAGCATTTCAGTCTTTTCTGAAAACGGAGGGCGATAATGTCTCCCCCACCCCTTTTCTTTTCTTTTTTCTTTCTTTCTTTCTTTTTACATAGGAAGAGGAGAAGCGTTTTAGAAAGTTTTCTAAAATATATATCTCGTGGCTTACTAAACAGATCCGTTTCCTTTCTATAAACGTATGAGTAAGACCCAGTCCCAATTAATTTAAAGTCCTGTACTTATTTTCCTGGGAGTAAGTGCCACGGAACTCAATAGGACTTGCTTCAGCTAGAGACGTAAAGAAGCAGGGTATTTTTACATTCCGTTGTTTCCAGTAAAAAACATCCTTCCATTGAATTAAATTACTTGTCTGAAAGAAATCAGACAAGTAAAACCCACCTTTTAATGGATTTTTCTTCGCTGCGTGTATAGGACCGGGCCCTAAAAAACTATTCTCCTATGCTCTGAAATTGTTCTTAATTAGTACCAAACCATTAGTATTTTAAGCTGGGGGGGAAGGGTTTGCAATGTCTCCCCTCTCCTTCCACTATAGCTGTATGGTTTTAAAATGTCGAATTCCAAGTTCGCTAGGCGCCAGGCACCTTCCTCTGCCCTTCCGAATAACAGGAGGGGCAATTCTGGAGGGGGGAGTTGATATTTTTTAGAGAAATTCCCGATGTCATTTCTCAAGCCGTCTATAATTTATCTCTTACTAAAAACAAAGACGGAAAGAAAGAAAGAAAAAACCGATGGGGGAAGGAGGCTCATGTTAAAATGCCCTCTGCCAAAAATCTTTAGCACCTTTGAAAGCTTAATCTTTGGCATAGAAAAAGAAGGCACTCATTCGGCCTTCCTGGCAAATTTTCCTTCAAAAGAATCTGAAGTTCTAACTTCGTCGAATTTTAAAACAAACCCAAGTCCTTTACTCTCCGATAGCAGATCTTTCTCCACACCCCGTCAACTTTAAGTAAAGGGTTTGAAATGTTGGCCAATTTCAAGATTCCGTTTCAGTTTCAAGACTCATTTTGGAAAGGGCTGAGTAGGAGCTGGGACCACTGGTGTTAAATGTACTGCTATCACTGAGATCTTACCGAAATTCTGACCACCCAGATGGCAGCTTCATTTATATAATATACTTATAAAAATAGCGCTTTCTTAATCATTCACTTTCCGCCAAAGTGAAACACTTTGGAGGCTATCATTCTACTAACTTCGAAGTAAGTCCTGTTTGAATCCCTCGATCCACATTAGTGTGTGCCTCTTTCGGTTGGCCTGATGAAAATATTATATTGGTATGGATATTATATTATTTTTTCCTCGTAGCTGCCACAACTACCTTGGCTTTTTCAATTCCACGAAACTCACTTTTCGAGTAAACCTGCGCTATGAGGTGGGCTCTTGTCTCTCACTGAGGTCAGAAGGACTTCGATGGGTTTAATTCTGTCTGGATCATGCCCATAAGTTTCTCCTTTCTCTCACGCATCCGTCAATTTCTATCAAGATTTATAATTTCGTTGGTGAGGAATGTGAAGGAAGAACATATCCTCGTTCCTGGATTTAAATAAATAAACACAATACAGTTCCCCTATATTGTAAATAAACTGATTCTCCTGGATAAATATAAATGGATTGGCTGAATTTTTCAAAATAGATTGGCTGAAAATGTAAAAGAACAGGGGGGGAAATAATTCTTGTGAGCTGTGGAAAGCCCAACAATCACAGGGCTTGAAGTGGAATTAAACTTTAGACTATTGCACCACAACTTTAATGTAAACTTGAATATAAACTTTCGGTCTTCCCTCTCTTTTCAACTATATAAATACGTTTCTTAAAGAATTACATTTCTTTCTAAAAGGATTAGCCAACTGAAAGGTCTCTCCCCCCCCCCCCGCTTTTCTTTTAAATGAATTCCATACTCAGGTGAGAACCTTTGCTGCTTTAGCTGCACAATTTCTAGTAATTATAATAATGAATATTACCGATTCTGTTAATAAAAAGGCATTTTCTTGAAGTAGGCGCCTAAATAATATAATGAAGAATAAATGCGGCCACATACTGGTTAGTATTTGGGTAAGAGGTTATTGGAGAACCAAGAGGCCAACTCCTGTTGCTGCTTCAGTTTACTTCCTCCAGTCCGGTTCAAATACATTTCAACAACACCAGCAGTAATAACAACAACAGAAATGTGAATTCATTCACGTGATTTCAGCCTTGCTCCTTTCAAATTCCGCGGGCGTTTTTGCCCATACAGGAATAAAACAATTGCGCCTAATCAGTTCGATGCCATAGGTAGCTGATAACTCTGAAGTAAATTCATCTGAATTTTGTGGTGGTGTTCCCGCTCCCCGCAAATCGCTGTGTATAATGTTAGAGTCTTAAACCTATCCTTGTTGGTGTTGGTGTTGTTATGTGCCGAGTCGGCTTCAACTTCTGGAGACCCTATGAAGGAGAGACCTTCAAGAGAGCTTGCTATTAGCAGCCCCGCTCAGGTCTTGCAAACTCATGTCCTGTGAGTTACACCCTAGAAATTCAGGTCACCAGTGAATGTGATGTAAGGTTTAAAGGCACGCATGCGCTTAGCTGGACTCTTCCATTCATGGAACAAATTAGCCAGATACAAAGACCTTAAAATCCTTCAAGAAGTCCTTCTTCTTACTACAGCCCTGATCAAGAGAAGAAATGGGAGGCGAACCCTTTTGATCAATGAGGGTATTAGCCCAATCTTAAGTACATTTACTCGGAAGCAAACTCCCATTGCTTCCTAGTGCTTTCTCCCAGGAAAGTGTGCGCACCGGATGGCAAGTGTTGTACAGGCTTCGTCCGGTGCCAGCTCAGTTGAACTCAATGAGAATTGACTGATCTCTTGACACAGATAGGGTTGCATTGTAAGTTTGCTTTGATCCTACTATTTCGGTTTACATACCTAGGAGGCATAAAAGGAGGTCTACTGACCATCTGCGGACACGTGATTCCATTGCTGTATAGAGCTACTTTTATAGGTGGGATTAGTTTCACCGCCTAGATCACTGATTATTATTTTACCTGTTCTATTTGTTGTTTATTCCTATTGGACCAGGAATGGATGTCTCTGAAACCGCGAAGATAATTTAATTAAATAATCATCCTTGAATAAATTAACTGTGGGCTACCTTGTGCACCCTATATGCACATTTAATCAGCATACTATGGACATGCATAATTAACGACTGTCTAATTGAATTTGGCGCACTCAGCTGTATAGATGCGTGATGTGAGGACGAAACATATTTTGTCATCCTGTGGACACGGAACTGCCTCGTACAGATTCCAAATATTTTCATCATCCCTCGTCAGTCTGCGTTTGAAAGGGTCATCGTTTGGAGGAAAAAGGAGAACCCCCCACTCTCACTCACTCACTCACTCACACACGCATCACCCTGGTAGAAGTTTTCATTAATATTCATAGGCTGGGCGATAGATCATTTATGCGCCTCAACCGCGCGCGGCTACCCATTTGTGTCCATCCTGAAGCCCAGGAGCGGCGCCGACCAATCAGAAGCCCAGAGAGCCAAAGCTGGACGGGAGTTCGGGGGGGGAGGAGGAGGGAGGCCGTCTGGGGGAAAGCGAGGACGGCAGGCCGGGCAAAACCAGGCACGGAATCCGCCGCAGGCTCCGTCCCGGCACAAAGAGAGAGACAGACAGACTCAAAACCGCAGAGCACTAATTTGGGGGACCTTTCTGCTCACTGGAATGCTCCTTCCTACAGCCTTCCCTAGCCGAAGGCCTCCAACAGAGGTCTTGGATCACAGGGGCCTATTATTCCTGGTCTTGCTGGTAGGGGAGGATGGGAGTGGCAGCCCCACATAACAGGAAGGCGTCTGGTTGGGGAAGGCGGCCTTTCTACATGTTGCAGACTGGGACACACTCTCGGGGGTTACGAGATGCTTTCGGTGCCACCCTTTTAATTTAATTTAATTTTTCTCCTTCTGTGGCGGACTGAAGTGGGCTCCAGACCAAAAAAAGCTGTGTGGCACACTAAGGGCCCCCAAGATGTGCGTGCATGCGCTGCCTTTAACCTAGCAACCTCTGGAACGTCTGCAAAGGAAATTTTTTAGAAGAGGGTAAGAAGAGGAGTAAGACAGCAATTATATGAATTATTTTAACTTTACACCCATGACACATAACGGGCCCCACTCTTAATATCCCCCTCACCTCTATTTCTGATTCTAGGCTTCTGCTTCTGTTGCATTTGTCCAAATCTTGTTCCTTTAAACATTCAATATTTGGGGGTGGGGATATGGAACCCTTGTATAAAACACTCAGAGCCCCTTACTGAAAGCAAAGTGTGGGTTTGCCATAGGCTGCTGTTTGATACTATTTTCAACATTTTAAAAACCCACCAAACTTCTGAAGGATCTACTTAAAAAGATGTCACCCAAAATCCTAGGATTACGATTGTACCAGTTCCTTCCAAATGGTCAGGAGAATACAAGGAATTTGTCAAGGGTCCAATACACCAAAGAAAGAAGCAATGAATTGCTTAAGTGATTGTCTTTTTAGAAACCTTCATATGGCAAACAGAACACGCAAGCGTGCACACACATTCTAACTATATAAGGATGGTCTCTATGAAAACCATTGCTTAAGCAACACTTTGCTCCTTTCTTGAATGGATTTGGATCACACACACCCACACCCTTCCAAAAAATCATTGCAGAGCAGGGTGAGACTTCCAAAGACGGGCACTATCAGGCTCACAAATGGATACATTTATATTTCTACTGTAAGGACTGTAAGGCAGCCCACGATGTCGTGGCCCGTGGTTGTGTGGACTCATCTGGGGTTGGTGTACCTTTTCGTATCAGCAGCTGTGGCGCATCCCACACAGGAATTTCTGTGGCACAGCCCTGCTGATCATCCATTCCTGCCCATTTCAGGAGCCAAGTAGCATGGCCCATTATATCCTGCTGAATAGCTTATGAGACTTCCAGCTCAGGGCGCAGAATTAGACTCGCAGAACCACTGCTTTTCTTTGGCCATTTGGAAGAACCCTATGGACTGTAGGATTGGTTTCGGTATTTATATTGAACAGATTGTAGCATACCCACAGTGCATCGTGAGCTTCTAGTACAAAACATGCAGGATGTTCAGTAAAGTTATAAAGCAGAACTTAACGTTTATTATGGCACAGAATGCATCTTAGATAGGAAAAATAGATAGATGGGAGATAGTTATCTGACTTTGGGTAAAAGAGTCCCTAGAGCCAACTCTCATGACTGCCTGTAAGACATCTTGAGACAGAGCTGCCTTAAAGCATGCTAGCTTCTAGTTTCTTAGACAAAAGGTTCTAAAACACTAAAACTACTTGAACCAGAGAGGGGGGAAGTGACCTCTGTATGCAAACAGGAAATAAATAATGTGGGAGGAATGAGTCTAAAAATAAAAATGTATTAAAAATTCCAGGATCTAGCCCTTTTAAAAAGCAATAAAATATCTTCTTTTAAAAAGGAGTTAAAATCATTTACTTTCAAATTCATGCAGAGTGGCTTAAGAATGCTGAGACAAGCTCAATTAACATTTAAAAGTGTATTCAGAGGCCTGTGATCACCCTGTTAAATTAGTTAAATTAGACTCATTACAAAAACAAAGGAGTCAGTTTAAAAAATGCAAATCAAAAGTTTACTGAAGGTATATCAACCTCAATCTACATACTAAAAACAAACTTTAGAAAGAGTGTTCCTAACTAACTAGGAGGATTTCGGGTAGAAAGACTCACCCAGCTTTTAGCGGTAGAGGCTGCATGGTGATTTGAAAAGCAAACATCATAGCAAGGTTTCATAGCAGCAGCATGGCATCCATGGCTAGACTTCATAAGATGGCAAAGACAAAGATGGCTACAGCCGCATGGAGACTCTAACTTAAAAGAGACTCACAAAGAGCAATAAAATTTAAATTAGGTCATGTGTTGAGTGACCCATCACTCCAGTTGGCTGGAAGTGCCCAGTGAAATAAGAGAAAGGGAGTTTGGGAGAACAGAAGCATGCAGGGGAAATTCCTAGACTTATCTTAGGATGTGAATGGGGTACACAAGATTGCTTTTACATTACAATAATTATTTCCCCACATACTACAAATAAAGATCAGGAACACACACAGAGATTTTTAAACAAGTGTTAATGCTTCTTCACTTCCAACACCCATTCTCAGCTACTCTTATTTAAGTCCACAAGATTCATCTTGTCTCTCAGGAACTGGAAGTGGTCTCTAGGAAGTGGCTTGGTGAGAATGTCTCCTATCATTTCTCTTGATGGACAATACTTCATTTCAATAAACTCCTTCTCAAGTAGATCTCTCAACAAGTGATGCTTCATATCAATGTGCTTTGTACGTGAACTGACTCTCCCAGTTTGTGAGAGTTTTATGCAGCTTTGGTTCTCTTCATTGAGCCCTACAGGCTTTGGTTCAATTATTCTGTTCCTCTAGCAATTGGCATAGCCACATACATTCCTGGCATTCTTGAGTAGCTGATGTATATTCTGCTTCAGTAGAGGAGAGTCCTACAGCCTGTTGTTTCTTGCTTGTCCAGCTCAGCACTCCATCTCCATAGAAGAACAGGTTTCCACTGGTGGATTTATGATCTGTAAGATCTTCAACCCAATCTGCATCTGTGTAAGCTACTAGTCTGGGACTCCTAGTGGCTTGTAGGTTTAACTTTAAGTGTGCAGTACCTTTTAAGCATTGGCCCACTCTCTTTACTGCATTCTAATCCTCTCTTCTTGGTGAGTTGGTTTTTCTACAGAGAATTCCAACTGCTGAAGCAATATCTGGTGTGGAAATGGCTAGGTACAGGAGCTTTCCTATAGCACTTCTGTATTTATTCTTATTTGGTAAAGTAGTCTGTTTCCATAGATGTTGCCATTGGATTGGCCTCTTTGAGTTTGAAGTATTCTACGAGTTCACAAATCTTTTGACATTGTCAAAAGGAGAAAATTCCTTTGGTAGAGATCCCAGCAAAACTCCAATCTTTTGTTGATTATTAAGTTCACCCCCTGCTATAGCCAATTTATCCACTAAAGACAGGATCCTTTCCATATATTTCACAGGCTCATCACCAGCCTTTAGCTGTAAGGCAAATAATGCTCTGCATAATTAAATTTGATCCTGCAGATGAGTTTGCCCAAATAAATCTTTTAAGGATTGAATCATGTTCTTAGCAGATCTTTCATTCTTTATAAGAATGAGATGGGCATCTCCCAAACACTGAATTATTAGACTTTTCACCTTACGGTTCTTGCCGTCCCACCTGGCAATGTTTTCTTCTCCCTCTGCTGGTCTCAGCATCTTTAGGGCATCCAAAATCCCTTCCTGTGTCATTTGAGTCTCAACTTCTAAGAGCCATGAATAGAAATCATCCCCTTTTAATTTGGGAATCAGAGCACACCCATTTGTGATAGCTTGAGCTTGGACCATCTCTGCTTAGTTTAATATATATATATATATATATATATATCCTGTTTTAAAAGCTCATTAAAAAATTGCACTAGCAAAGTATCTGGGGCATAAGACTGGGCCCATAACCTGTAGGATATTTTGTTATTTATATTGAACGGATTGCAGTAGACCCTCAGTGCATCATGAGCTTCTAGTACAAAACAGGACATAAAACATGCACGATGCTCAGTAAAGTTATAAAGCAGAACTTAGGTTTATCAAGGCAAATAATACATCTTAGATAGGAAAAATAGATAGGTGATACTTATCTGACTTTGGGTAAAAGAGTCCCTAAGACTGACTCTCATGCATGCATGATGGTTGCTAGCTTCTTGCTTGTGAGACAAAGGGTTCTAAAACACTTGAAGCAAAGAGGGGGAAAGTGACCTCTGCATGCAAGCAGAAAGTAAACAGAGATCAGGGACAGACACACAGAGATGTAAACAAGCACTGATGATTTTTCACTTCCTACAGGAGCTGCCAATCTTAGGGAGAGGCGAAATGCTAGCTCCTGTGAATACCGAGTTGATAGCAGAGAGTTGATAGCATAGACGCTATTTGGAAGCGGAAGATCCAAAGCTGTACAGATTGCTCGTGCACTAACGAACTTCCACTAATAAACCCGAAAGGGTGTTTCTCTCCCCCCTCCCCATTTCTAGTTCTGTGCCATTCATTCTATAGGGTTCCCTCACCCCATGCTACAAAGCCCACGGATACAGTTCATCCTGTTCTGGACTTAAAGTGCTAAATCCAGATGTTATTCCCAATCCAAATCAGGGAAAGCGGAATATAAATCAAGATAATAATAATAACACCGTCAGACCCATTGAGCCAATGTGGTTTACAAAAGTGTTGGTTCAACAAGTCCCATTCATTCTACAGCCCAGTGGTCCGGAGGGAGGGTTGCTCCCGTAATTTGTTGTGGGTCTTCAAATCGTTTCGGACTTATTCCCACCATACGGCGAACCTAACTTGGCATTTTCTTGGCCTGATTTTTTTCAAAGAGGTTTGCCATTCTTTTCCTTTGAGGCTGAGAGAGATAACTTGCCCAAGGTCACTTAGTGGGTATCCATGGCCGAGTGGGGATTCGAACCCTGGTCTCCCAGTGGTCTAACACCCAAACCACTAGGCTGACCCTCCTGATAAAATATATTCCTTCGAAAGGCTGTAAGGTAACCAGTCCTGCCGTCTAGGGACCCTTCTGCTAATTCTTCTGAGTGGCACTCTAGACTTCTGCCCCAACTCCTTCCCTGGCAGTATGAAAAGCGGGTGGTCTCAGGATGAAGGCGGCGAGCCTCGGCTTCCACCTAGCCTCTGCCAAGAACACCGAACCTTTCTCTGGCACCAGCCATGATCTCAGTCTCTCCCTCCACCGGTGGCACTTTGGGGAGGAGAACAGCCGTTGCCTTTGCCTTTGCCTTACAAGGCTTTTGTAAGGATGACTGAGATCTTGGAGGTGAAGCACTTTGGATCCTCCGAAATGCTGAGTCTAAATGTAATCATTCTCCTGAAGGCTCAGGTCTCCATCGAAGTTTTTCTTGAGCCACCCTTGGCTCACCTTAGTTGCTCTTTCCCAACCAGCTCCCACCTTCCTACCCACTTTAATGCAGATAACACATTTCCTGGGCAGGAAGTACACCAGTACACTGGTGCAGCGGCCAGTGGATGCGCCCTGTTAAAGATTTGAGAAGGTCATTGCATCGTGAGTGAGGTAGGACTTAGGCGCGCACGCGTCCACTTTTCTGTATACACAAGTCCGTCCGTGTGCATCTGTAGACGTGTATACACATGTATCTCTCTGGCTTTTCTTTTCTTGGCAAACGAAGATTCAGGAAGGACTCATCCCACGCTTTCTGCAAGCGCGCTGATGACTAAAAAGGCCAATCCGAGATAAACAAGTCCGGTTGCAAAAAGCACAGCAGAAGGTCTCCTTGGGTGATGTTTTTGGGTTGTGATTCTTTCTGCGTTGTCGTTTCTCTTCAAGACTTGTTCGTCGTGAGTTCTCAAATAAGGCTGCAGCATTGTGGATAGTGCGTCTCCATGCCTCCCGATGTGAGGCCAGGGCGGACCATTGTTGGTGATCAATTTGGCTGAGCCTGAGATGTTGTTTCAGGGAGTCTTTGTATCGCTTTTTTGGAGCGCCCCTCTTACGCTGACCCGTGGCGAGTTCACCGTAGAGTAGTATTTTTGGGAGGCGATGGTATATATACCTACATATGCAAATGTATACGTATACGTGTGCATGTGTGTAAGTTTGTGCATCTCAATTTGGAAAAGTTACCTTTTGGGAACACAGCTTCCAGGGGCCGTGCTGGCTGGGGGATGCGGGTAGTCGTCATTCAAAAAGTTACTTTCCCAAGCTCTGAGTTTGCGCGAGAATATCGCTGTATACCTCTACCTATGTATTCATATTTACATGGATATAGATCTCTTGTGTATTCAAGCTGGTAGTGGCAGGTGTGTACGTGTATGCGTGGCGGGGGGGGGTAGGCGAGTGTTTGTGTGACTGCGCACCGCCCCCCTACCAAGCCGCCGTAATTATCCCCCTGAAATATTCTCCAGTGGCCAAAAGTTGCAAAATAAATCGACCTCTCCGAGCTAGTTCCAGAGGTCTGGAGCCATCATCCTTTTTTCAATACATTTTAAACAAGAGGCTCTAGCGAGCGACTCCGATTCAATACACATAATCAGTTTGGAAGTCTTATTTCCATTTGAAAACAGGCCTATTTGCAATCATGAGAGCCGGACACGCTGAAAGATACAGAATAACGTGCCCGGGAGAGGGGGAGGCGGGCGAGGAGAGGGGAGGGGGGCGGTTGGGAGAGATGGGGAAAAAACCGCTGGAGAAGCATGCCAGATTTTCTGCCCGTTTTCTTCCGCCTTTTCTTTAAGGCATTTCCTTTTATTTTAAACAGGCCGGATCAATCACCATCTACTTTTAAAATCTCACATTCCTTTTAAAAAATAACTGTTTTGAAGCAAACAAACAAAACCCTGGTGTGATCCACAGCCTGAACTCTCTGGCGGGGTGGGGGTGGAAAGAAGGGAGGGCGAGCTGCTGAAAGAATGGTGATTGGCAAAGCATGTTGATTGCCCCCCTCGCCTCTTAGGGTTAACAGTCATTTAATCAAGACCAAGTACCCCACGGGGAAATGGTTTTGCGCCCAACGCTAACTTGGTTTTGCATGCTCGGGTTCTTGTTTTTGTGGTTTGGCGTGTGTATTTGTGCGTGTTTTAATGCAGCGACTCAACATACATTTGCAAGAAGTGATGAAAGAGTCAGGCGGAAGACAGGGAGAAATGATGGTCTCCCTCTGAATAGGAGCAAGCAAAGTAATATATTGGGAGGCGGGGGAAGGTCACCGCCGGGGCCAAGGCTTCTTTCCTTTCTCCCTCAAGCCTATGGAAAACAGTTTTTCGGAAAGCGCAAGAGAAAGCCGCGCGCGCGTTTAGGATCGCAAACAATTCTCTGCGCAGCTGAGGCGCATGCTAAATGATCGGAGAGAGCGGGGACCTATCTCTGTATAGGAGGAGGAGGGGGAGAGAGGAAGGGGGCGCGCATGCGTGCCTGCACCTACTCCGAGATCCTTGCTGGAAGAGCTTTCCGAGCTTGGGGCAGCGAAGATGTCGCTAGAAGGCGCCGGTTTCATTGAATGGAGATCATCTGTCCGCCAAAGGGTGCTTCACGACCTCATTCATCGTCCCACCGAGCGCAGGGCAAAGCTGAATAAGGATAAGAAAACAAAAGAAAGGGAGGGGCAGAGAAAAAGTTGCTGCATTTCAGTGCAAGCCGATGCTAATCTCAGAATGAGACTCAGAGAAGCACTACTACTACTACTAAATAATTTGCACGTCTTCGAACATGCGGGGCTGTCTGTTCATGCTGAGGGGGGCCACTTCAGCCAGGGTCGCTACAGCTCCGACCTCCAGCGGCCTCCGGGTAGATCTACCCTCGCTTTGCCCCCAGAGACCCTTTAAACCCAGTCGAGATCGTGGGGGCCGCTTCTGCTCCTGCCCCGGTAGCCCCCTGTTTTGTATAAGTCTGTCATCTTGCGGGATGGGGGAGCAGGATACATTCCGTGGAAGGGTAATAATTTTCGCAACCAACCGTGATTGCAACCAACCGGCTTCCCCCACGGGAGGGGGCTTTCAGCTTCTTTAGACTACTCACCCCATCATCCCCAGGCAACGCGGGAGGAATGATGTGAATTGTAGTACGACTGGTCTGAAGGCCTTGGACTGGGGAAAAAGCTGTTTTGGGTTTTGGATTTTACCGTCCCAGAATGGGCCATCTTCCTCTTCTTCCTGGAGGCACTTTCACACTACAGAATAAGTGTCAGGGTTCCAGCCAATGGAATTTTGGGATTGGCAGTTTAGAGAGGGACATTTAGAATTCTCAGCCACACCGCTCTAGAGCCTCAACAAACCACAAGCCCCAGGATGCAGTATGATGGAACCATGGTCATTGCAGTAGAATAATAGCGCCAGCTTGGTGTAGTGGTTTGAGCATTGGACTACACTCTGGAGACTAGGGCCAAATCCACACTACACTACAAATCCCAGTCCTCCATCCTGGGATTTATAGTTTTGTAAGGTCTTTAGCCTTCTCTGACAAAGAGTGCTGGTTCCTCACCAAACTACAAATCCCAGGATTCCATAGGAAAGACCCTGGATTGTTTGTGTAGTGTGGATTTGGCCTAGGTTTGAATTCCTACTGGGACATGGAAACAACTGGGCAGCCTTGGGTTACTCACACGCTCTCAGCCTCAGAGGAAGTCAAAGACAACCCCCCTCTGAACAAATCTTGCCAAGAAAATTCCTTGATAGGTTCGCCTTAGGTAGCCATAAATCCGAAATGAATTGAAGGCACAGAGCAACAACAGCTCCATAACTGTGTGTTGTGAATGGACCTCAACAGTGTCCATCACTGTTGATTGAGGGAATGCCAAAACCAATTTGTTTGTCCTGGCCATCACTCTGCCTTCTCTGGGATCCCCCATCCCCACAAGCACCTGAGACACCTTTGGCCATGCCGCCTCCTTCATCCTCCACCCTATTGCTTGTTCTTTCTCTAGTGCCTTGGCAAGAAGGGAGTCCTCTTGGCTGCTTGGCCAGTGGCTTCGTTAAAATTGGTAGGGTCTTGTACCTTCTTCATCATCCTGATGATGGATATAGACAAAGGGAAATGGATGGTTGGTTCTGGCATCGAGAAAACACCAAAATTAGGGTGCCCGTTATCAGCATCAGCATCCAGAGGAGATGTGCCACTCTCTAGAAAGCATTGTGCCTTTTATACAAATTTGTGAAATTTCAGGTTTGGAGAATGTGCATGTGTTGGGTGTAGGAGCATAAAAATTAAAAATTTATTAAAGATTCCAGGGTGCAAGCCCTTTCAGAAGATTTCTTCAAAGTTAAAATGGTTAAGAATTAGCTTCTAATATAGCAGAGTGGCAGAGCCAGGAAAAGCAGACAGGACTCAGATCAATTAGTAAATCACTCAGAACTCAAGCGCTTAATAAAACAAAAGACTTCTTGAAAAGAATACTTAAGCTTCTACTAATAGTTTTTAAATTTACATATGCATGGGAAGCCTACATCCTAACTAACTAACTAACTAACCATTGAGGATAGGACAGAAATCTGACTCACCATCCAGTGAGACTAGTAAAAGGATAAAAGATCACCATCCCTATGAGAGCATGAGGGATGTGTCCCTTGGAGAACAGAACTAATGGGGATTATTCATGCAACCCCTGTGCTTTACTGGGGAGACCTTTAAAACTGGTGCCAAAGAATGGTTGGCTTTAATCCCCTTATGAAAGCACGCTTAGCAGAGTTTTCTGTTTAAAGATACATGCGCAGGAAAAACGTATTGATTCTAAACACACAAGTTTTAAATAGCCATTCACCGAGTTCGCCCCCTCCATTTTCCACACTCTAGCTTAAAAGAATCAAAGTAGCCAAATGTAGCTTATAAAATATAAAAAAAAAATTACTTTACTCACAACTTCATATGCATCTCAGGAATACAGCAGTAATAACTTGAAAGTAGGTAAGAATAACAAAATATATCCTGAAAGCTACATCTCTAAAAACTAAAATATGCAGGACCTGTGTCCTGAGGCATCCTGCCTCTAAAACATCTTCATGGTGTCTCTTTCCTCATGGTGTCTTTCCAGAACAAAGAAAAAGTTAAGACACACCCCTTTCTCCAGAAAGGCACTCACATTACAACAGGAAATCATCTCATCCATTCTGTTTACATTTACCATTTAACCCTTTCAGCAGTTAAACAAATCAGCATCTTGGATTACAACTATATATCCCAACTGCCCCTCTCAATCCAATATGCATCCCATCATCCCCATCTTGACACGTAGTCTCTAAAACGCAACTCTTGCTAGACGTTTCATCAGGATATCAGCTGTCATCTCATCTGTTGGACAGTACTTCATCTTTATCATGCCATCAGTCACCAGCTTACGAACAATGTGAAACTCAGTCTTAATATGCTTGTTCCTTGGTGTCACTCTCTTCCACTCTCAGACAACTTAATACAACTCTGGTTGTCCCCAAACACTAGGGTAGGCTTCTTCCCTGAAATACAAAAATCAACAAACAATTTATCAAGCAACTGCAAAATATTACATGCCTGTGCTGCAGAACATATTCTGCTTCTGTAGAGGAATACACCACCACACTCTGTTTACAAATAGGCCCATTTCCATACAAACAAATAGGCCCATTTCCATACAGGAACAGGTAACCGCTGGTTGAAACTGAATCACTTCTGGATCCAGCCCAATCTGAATCTGTAAAACAAACAAGATTTGGATTTCTGTTAGTTGGTAACTTCAACTGGAAATCTATAGTCCCTTTTAAATATCTAAGAACACATTTCACCGTACTCTAATCCGTTTTACTTGGTGCATCAACTCTCTTGCTGAGAACTCCAAAAGCATAGGCTATATCAGGTCTGGTGTTTGTGGCTAAACACTGCAGCTTTTCAATAGCTGTTTTGTACATCTTATTGTTTGGCAAAAGTTCACTGTACTCACTGTTTTTGTTAAAGTCTGTTACCATAGGTGTGGCTACACAGTGTGCATCTTGCATCCCTAAAGTCTCTAACAATTCAACAATCTTTTGTTTTTAATTTAGCAGGAAAGAACATTTCTCTTTGAATCTGTATGTCCAAGCAATGTGTTGCATTTCCCAGTTCAGTTCAGCATCTTTGTTCAGGTTTCTCACAATTTCATTGTAGTCATCATCTCTCTGGGTAGCTATAATCAAATCATCATCATTAGTCAGAACATAGGTAAACAGTTGCATCTAGTGTACACATGTGTGTCTGCTTCTCCATGTTTGAAGCCTAAAATCCTTCAATATTGTGTGCAACTTCTCATTTTTCACATTAACATGTTTGACAGTCATTTGCTTAGAAGCGGCTAAGCTTAGAAACAGTCTCATGGTAATAGATTTGACATCTTGAGCTGCCTCATGTTTAGGCATCTGCTCACCATATCCCTCTTCTGTTGATTCATTGGATAATGCCAACCCTGCAAGGAAGCCCAGTCTGAGCGGAGGCACTCCTCTGTTCGGTCTCAGCTGGTATCTGGGAGGAGCCTGTTGTGGATCCTGGTGATTCTCCTCAGCACGTCCATGTTCACCTTCCAATCCATCGAGGTCATCTCCATTTTTCTGTATTCATGTCAGCTTTTGTAACATCAAACTGATTCATAGGCATTAACATGGGAGATTCATATTCTGTTTCTGAAATAACAGAAATATCATCTCTGTCTTCATGCACAACGTCAAAATCAACATTATCCTCTTTTGGAAAATCAATCACAGTTCCTCTTACCTCAAATTTTCTGTTCTCACAAAATAGACAACATGACTGGCTGTAACTGCCAGTGTTTAAGTTCATCACTAACTCCTGTAGAACTCTCATAACCAACTAGAATGGTCTGTTCTGCTCTTAGATCCAGCTTACCTCACTTCTGTTTAGAAATGTAAGCATAAGCTAGGCATCCAAAGGTTCTGATATGTTTGATGGATGGCACCCTGCCATGCCACATCTCAAAAGGTGTTTTCTCAGTGTTTTTTGTTGGCAATCTATTCTGCAAATAATTTGCTGTTGCAAATGCATCACCCCACAGTCTACTGGGTAAACCAGCCTCAGCCAGTAAACATTTTGTCATCTGAACTAGAGATCTCAATTTACATTCTGCCACAGAGTTCATCTCTGGCATGTAACTAACAGTCTTTAAATGTTGTATGCCATTATCTTCCAGAAAGGCTTGTGTGTGGTGTGCAATGTACTCACCAGCTCCATCAGAACAAAGAACTTTGGGGTTTCTTCAAACTGTATTTCTCACCATGGCAACATATTTGCGCAATACATCATACATCTCACTCTTCTCCTTCAGCAGATAGATGATGCAGTACCTCGAGAAATCATATAGAAATATTAAAGCATATCTATTTCCTCCAAGAGATGGGATTGTAAAGAGTCTGTGCAAGTTGGTGTGAATTAGATCGAGAACTCTGCTAGATCTTTTCTTATTTCTCACATGAAATGAAGGTCTAGTTGCCTTTTGTTCAACACAAATTATGCACCTACTTGCATTCTCATTACTTTGTGGTTTTACCTTGATACCAGTTGTCAAACCTTGGTTCTCAAGCTGAAGTATCACTTTCTTGTCACAATGGCCAAAACAAATGTGCCATAGGTCAATGCTCTCCTCATCCACTTTGGGTTGCTCCATGGCAGCCTGAGCTACAAATGCTTGTTTATCTGAAAGATTCAACTCATAAAGACCATGGTTATTCCTATATGCTTGCACATAAGTCATGTTTTCATCATATATTTTGCGCATGCCTTTCTCAAATAACACTGAAAATCCTTTACTATCCAATGCAGAGAAACTAATTAGATTGCAATTCAGTCCTGGAATAAAATCCACTTTATCAGCCACATGTTGCATATCCTCATTAAGCGGTCCACAAATCAAAATGCATTGCCCCCTCCTTGCACTGAAAGGTGAGATCTATTTGCAATTTCAATCTTTCCATTTTCACTAGGGTCCAGTTCAATAAAATTAGCAGCATTATATGTACAATGAGAGGTACACCCGGAATCTATGAACCACATTTCATATTTCTCAGTCTCATAATTCACTGTTGAAACATCATTGGAAAATAAAACTTGTTTGTGAGCTATAAGGCTTCTCTTATCTTGAAACTGCCCTTTCTCTTCAGCTTCAGAAGTTCCTTGCCCCTTCTGGACAAAACATGCATTTGCAGGCTGAGTATGTTTAGGTGAGTTACCACTGGCTGCAGCCTGTTCCTTAAACTTGCAATGTTTAGCAATGTGATCCCTCCTATTACATTTAAAACAGCGAACCTCTGATTGGTTGGCAGGAGCAGTCTGTCTCTCTGCTCTCTCAGCAATGTAACTTGAACCAGTATGAGCCACAACATCCTGAGGAGGTCTGTCTGCTCTTTCAGCAACACAATGGGATTGAGACTTGGCACAACTGAATCCATAAATCTGTCCCAATTTGTTCAACATCTGCCTGGCTGAATCACAATCAACAATGTAGTTTAGCTGCTCATATCTCAAATTTTCAAATATAATTTCTTGGGTGAAAGCATCTCAGGCTTCCCATTTTTCCTTCTCAATAGGATCTACTGGCAGAACCCATGTGGGCTAGACAATACAAATGTTAGGTGGATTTGTAATTGGTTGACTGACCAAACCCAAACGGTAGTCACCAATGGCTCCTCTACATCCTGGAGAGAAGTGACCAGTGAGATGCCACAGGGTTCTGTCCTGGACCCTGTGCTATTCAACATCTTTATCAATGACTTGGATGAGGGAATAGAGGATATGCTTATCGAGTTTGCAGATGACACCAAATTAGGAGGGGTAGCTAATATGACAGAGGACAGGATCAGAATGACCTCAACAGATCAGAAAGCAGGGCCAAAATTAATAAAATGAATTTCAACAGGGAGAAATGTAGGATATTACACTTGGGCAGTAAAACTGAAATGCACAGACATAGGATGGCTGACACCTGGCTTAATAGCAGTACATGCAAAAAGGATTTAGGAGTCTTAGTGGACCACAAGCTGAACATGAGTCAGCAGTGTGATGCAGCAGTTAAAAAAGCCAAAGCAATTCTAGGCTGCATTAATAGGAGTATAGTGTCTAGATCAAGGGAAGTAATAGTACAACTCTACTCTGCTTTGGTCAGGCCTCACCTGCAGTACTGTGTCCAGTTCTGGGCACCACAATTCAGGAAGGATATTGAGAAGCTGGAACGTGTCCAGAGAAGGGCGACCAGGATGGTGGGTGGTCTGGAAGCTTGCCCTATGAGGAGTGGCTTAGGAAGCTGGGAGCTGGAGAAGAGAAGGTTGAGAGGTGAGCTAATAGCCACGTTTAAATATTTGAAGGGATGTTATACTGAGGATGGAACAGGCTTGTTTTTTGCTACTCCAGAGAATGTGACTCAGAGCAGTGGGTTCAAACTACAGGAAAAGAGATTCCACCTAAACATTAGGAAGAACTTCCTGACAATAAGAGCTGTTCGGAAGTGGAATGCCCTGCCGCAGAGTGTGGTGGAGTCTCCTTCTTTGGAGGTTTTTAAGCAAGATGCTGGATGACAAGGATGGCCCTTGAGGTCTCTTCCAACTCTATGATTCTATGATTCTATGAACTTACCACTCCTCCACCATAAAAGAAAATGTTTTCACTAGTTGATTTCCTGTCTGTCATATAAATGATCCAATCAGCATCAGCATAGGCAATCAGTTGTGGCTGGTCACATGCTGGCAACATCAGTTTGAAGTCTGCAGTTCCCTTCAGGTATCTGGCAACTCTTTTCACTGCAATAAGAGCTTGAACAGTAGGAGACTTTACCATCTGCATAATATGCCAACAGCATTTGCAACATCAGGTCTGGTGAAATTAGCTATGTACAGGAGTTTTCTAACAGCAGTCCTATACTTTTTGCTATCTCTCAAATGTTTGGATTCCTCATTGCATTTTAAGAAACCTACTTCCATTGGAGTTGGCACATCTCTAGCATCCTGTTGGCCAAGACAGTCCAGAAGATCTATTATCTTCTGCCTTTAATTAAGGAAGAAACTTCCATCACTGCTTCTTCCTATTTATACTCCAAGATAGTGTGAGATATCTCCTAAATTCTTGATGTCTATCCCTTTCTTGAGATTTTTGACTATCTCTTCACTATCTGCTTTGTCTTGACTGTACAGGATCAGATCATCAACATAACTTGTAATATAAGTCAATTTATTATGTCTGAACCTTTTGTAGACACATTTGTCAATAGTGCCTGGCATGAATCCTTCTTTGATGAGGAGTTGATTTAATTTTTTACTCCATGCTCGTGTGGCCTGTTTTAACTCTCTTTCCCAGGAATTTGGAATCCTGGAGGCCCTTCTGTGTACAGTTCCTGATCTAGATGTCCATAAAGAAAAGCAATCTTCTCATCTAGATGTTGAACATGCATATTATTGGAAGCTGCAACAGCCAATAGAGTTCTAATGGTTGTATGTGTGACTACAGGGGAAAAGGTCTCATTATAATCCTCCCTGAATTGTTGACTGTAATCCTTAGCCACAAGTCTTGCTTTATATCTCTTAATTTCCCATTCTACATTCTGCTTTGTTGTAAAGACCCATCTACAGACAATTGCCCTTTTATCTTTTGGCAATTCTGTCAAAGTCCATGTCTTATTTTTTATAAAGAGATTGCATATCCTCAATAACTGCTTGCACCCATTTCTCAGAATCTGATTTTGGCAGTCCCTTGATCTTTTGCCAATCAGAGGGTTTTAGAAGACTTTCCCCTGTGTCTAGATAAGAGAATCTTTCAGGAGGCACACCGCAGTTAATGTGTTCTGACTTTCTCACCTGGATTTGGATACCTGGCTCCGTCCCTTGCGTGCCGTCCAGTCCCTCATCTACTGGCAGGTCATCTACTGGCATTGCTCCTTCTGGATGCAAGACATCTAGAGGATGGAAGAACTCCACATGCTGTTGTTGCTGGTGGGAATCTCCTTCCACTGCAGATACACCTGGATAAATATCCTTGTTTGGATTAGTTCTGGACTGTGGTCTTTCATCACTATAAGCAGCATTTGATAATTTTACTGTGCGCCCATCTGGATTTAGGATTCTGTAAGCATTTTTAGCATAACCAATAAAAAATCCCTTTTCACTTCTGCAGTCAAGTTTGCCACTTTTCTCCTTGGGAATATACATGTATGCTCTGATTCCAAAAACTTTGAGATGGTTCAGTTTAGGTTTGACTCCATGCCATAACTAAAATTGGGTAGTGTCTCTGGATCTTGTTGGCAGTCTGTTACATAAATAAGTAGCAGTTATAATGCCTTCAGACCAATAGCCTTTAGACATGTTAGCTTCTAAAAGCATGGCAACTGTCATCTCTTTCAGAGTGCAGTTCAGTCTCTCTGCCAGACCATTCACTTCTGGGGTATAAACCTGAGTAGTTTGATGTTCAATGCCATGTTCCTTTAAAAACTGATCAAATCGAGCATTGGTAAACCCTGTGCCATTGTCAGTCTGCAGGGTCTTGGGGTTATAGCCAAATTTGTTTGAGATGTGATTACAGTACACTTTGAATATTTCAAAAGCTTGACTTTTCTCCTTGAGGAGGTAAGTGTATGTATATTTACTGAAGTCATCAATAATAGTCATAAAGAAAGAGCTTCCTCCTACAGACTTTTGTCTGAATGGACCAAAAAGGTCAGCATGCAATAGATCGAGTGGCTCTGTGGCTGATCACTCAGTAATTGGCAGATGTGGACCCCTAGTGGCTTTTGCTTTCAAGCACTCCACATATCTTTTATTATAAGTGCATGCTTCAAAATTAAAGTCTTTTGCAAGCTCTTGATTAACCAATTTCTTTATGTATTTCACACTTCTATGGCCAAATCTATTGTGCCACAAATGCAAACAATCTCTGTGATTGCACTAAGTGACAGTGTTTGCAAATGAATCTCAAATCTCCATATGATAATAGTCATCATCCTTTAAAAATTAAACTTTTGCCATGGAAACCAAAACAGGAGTTCTTTTTGAAAAGAACTTAGTTGCCTTTAGCTGTTGTAGTTTTTACACTAAAAATGAGACATGCAAATCAGGCATGAAATAAGCTTCAAGAATTTTCAAAGTCTCTATACTGTTAGGGCCAAGTTTTGTCTCCAAAAAGACTGTCCCTTTTACTTGTGCTCTCACTTCTCAGCCACTTGCAAGATAAACAGGAAAATCTACATTTGCATCCAAGGCCAGAAACCATTCCTTCAGATTAAAGTAATGACTTGTAGCACCACTGTCAATAATAATTGTATTCTTATGTTGAATCTCAGAAGACTGAAATAATTTCTGATTTGTGAGGCCAACATTAAAGTTTGTAAGTGACTTCTGTTTAGAATCAAAAGTTGTTTTCCTAAAGTTGACTCCTCCCTTAACATTTGGTTTCTGCTTCTGAGTTCTGGGCTTTGATGATCTACTACAGACCCCCAAGTCAGATGGAGGAATTGGATGATGCCTTTCTAGAACAGATGAACACACACACAGAAAGGAGAGATGTAGTACTGATGGGTGACTTCAACTATCCTGATATTTGCTGGCAATCTAACTCAACAAAAACTTCAAGGTCTAGCAAATTCCTGACTTGCCTGGAAGACAATTTCATGGTCCAAAAGGTGGAAGAGGCAACAAGGGGGTCAGCTATTTTAGATCTGATCCTAAGCAACAGAGATGACCTGGTTAATGGGGTGCAAGTGGTGGGATCCTTAGGTGAGAGTGATCATGTTCTCCTGGAGTTTGTTATACAATGGAAAGGAGAAGCCAGGCACAGTCAGACACGCATTCTTGACTTTAGGAGAGCTGATTTCAATAAACTCAGGGCAATACTGGGGGTGATCCCATGGTCAGGAATACTAAAAGAGAAGAGACCTAAAGATGGATGGGACTTTCTCAAAAGGGAGATACTGAAGGCACAATTTCAAACAGTACCATTGAGGAAGAAAAATGGGAGGTGTCTTAAGAATCCAGGATGGATGACTAAAGAAATATAAACAGAGCTAAGTTTTAAACGGAACATGTATAAGAAATGGAAAAAGGGGGAAATCACCAAAGAAGAATTCAAACAGATAACGAACACATGTAGGAGTAAAGTCAGAAAAGCTAAAGCATAGAATGAGCTCAGGCTTGCTAGAGAGCTTAAGAACAATAAAAAGTGTTTTTTGGGGTATATCTGCAGCAAAAGGAGGAAGAAGGAAATGGTAGGGCCACTACGCGGAGAAGATGGCAAAATGCTAAGAGAGAGAAAAGGCAGAATTACTCAACACCTTCTTTGCCTCAGTGTTTTCAGAAAAGGTAAAAAGGGACCAACCTGAGGATAAAGGTACAGAAGACACAACAGGGGAAATCCAGCACAGAATAATCAAAGAGGTAGTACAGGAATACCTTCTTAATCTAAATGAATTTAAATCTCCAGGACCCAATGAACTACATCCAAGAGTATTAAAAAAGCTGGCAAATATAGTCTCAGAGCCATTGGCAATAATCTTTGAGAACTCCTGGAGAACAGGAGAAGTCCCAGCAGACTGGAGGAGGGCAAACGTTGTCCCCATCTTCAAAAAGGGGAAAAAAGAGGATCCCAACAATTATCATCCAGTTAGTCTGACATCAATACCAGGGAAGATTCTAGAGCAGATCATTAAACAGAGAGTCTGTGAACATTTAGAAGGCAATGCCATAATCACAAAAAGTCAACATGGGTTTCAGAGTAACAAGTCATGCCAGACTAATCTGATCTCTTTTTTTGATAAAATTACCAGCTTGTTAGATGAAGGGAATGCTGTGGACATCACATACCTTGATTTCAGTAAGGCCTTTGACAAGGTTCCCCATGACATTCTTGCAAACAAGCTTGTAAAATGTGGGCTAGACAAATTAACAGTTCAATGGATTTGTAATTGGTTGACTGGCTGAACCCAAAGGGTGCTCAGCAATGGCTCCTCTTCATCTTGGAAAGATGTGACCCCTGGGGTGCCACAGGGTTCTGTCCTGGGCCCAGTGCTATTCAACATCTTTATCAATGACTTGGATGATGGAATTAGGGGCATACTTACCAAATTTGCAGATGACACCAAATTAGGAGGAGTAGCTAATACCCTGGAAGACAGGATCAAAATTCAAGATGACCTGGATAGACTGGAGAGCTGGGCCAAAGCTAACAAAATGAAATTCAATATGGAGAAATGTAAGGTACTGCACTTAGGGCGGAAAAATGAAATGCATAGATATAGGATGGGAGAGACCTGGCTGAATGAGACTACATGCGAAAGGGATCTAGGAATCCTAGTAGACCACAAGTTGAACATGAGCCAACAATGTGATGTGGCAGCTAAAAAGGCCAATGCGATTTTGGGCTGCATCAATAGAAGTATAGTGTCCAGATTAAGGGAAGTAATAGTGCCGCAATATTCTGCCTTGGGCAGACCTCACCTAGAATACTGTGTCCAGTTCTGGGCACCACAATTAAAAAAGGATATGGACAAATTGGAGCGTGTCCAGAGGAGGGCGACTAAAATGGTGAAAGGTCTGGAAACCATGCCTTATGAGGAGAGACTTAGGGAGCTGGGTATGTTTAGCCTGGAAAAAAAGATGGTTAAGAGGCAATATGATAGCCCTGTTTAAGTATTTGAAGGGGTATCACGTTGAGGATGGAGCAAGCTTGTTTTCTGCTACTCCAGAGACTGGAACACGGAGCAATGGATGCAAGCTCCAGGAACAGAGATTCCACCTGAACATTAGGAGGAACTTTTTGACAGTAAGAGCTGTTCAGCAGTGGAATGCACTCCCTTGGAGCGTGGTGGGGTCTCCTTCCTTGGAGGTCTTTAAACAGAGGCTGAATGGCCATCTGTCGGGGATGCTTTGATCGTGATTTCCTGCATGGCAGGGGGTTGGATTGGATGGCCCTTGTGGTCTCTTCCAACTCTGCAATTCTATGATTCTATGATTCTAATTTTCTCCTCACTTGTGTTAGGAGAGCCAGAACCTTTGATATGCAATTGATTCTGAGCAAGATGAGCCAGCTCTGCAGTTTTTACTTCAGTTTTGCATTCCATTAAGTTTTGCCTATTTTGATCCTCAATAATCTCAGCTATTGCTTCTAGTAATTTCAAAGCTGCTTTTAATTGCAAGGCATTAATTATTGGAGTACAGTATAGTGTTTTGGAAGGGTAGCTAAGATAACCCAAGCTTCATAGCTTCTGGAATAAGTTCTCTAGGGAACTGCAGTCCAGTTAAGGCTGTCATGAATTCATTTATATGCTGATTGAGAAATTGAAGGCTAGACAATTTCATATTCACAGTTTTCATCATAAGAGCAATATGATTTCCCATGCCTGGGGAATCATATAATTTCTGAAGTGTATCCCAAATTTCTTTAGCAGTGGTCAGATCTTGAAACTGATAGACTATGCTAGTAGGCTGCTGCCTTTTTGGTATCTCTATCAAAGCTTGCACCCTGTTCACCTGTGGGGGCCTTTGATCTTCTATAACATTGAATAAACCCATTGTGGTTAGATGCATTTTAACGGATCAAGACCACTGCTTGTAATTAGTGCCATTTAGCTTCTCAATAGTTAGCACTGAGTTGGAGTTAGGATGAGCTGCAGCCATTATCACTTAATTGCCTTTGTTTCAGTCAGGCTGAAAGGCTTATCCATGTGGTGGTCTGAGTACTCAGGGAAAGCATGTAGAAAAAAAAATAGATTGAGTCTCTCTGTCCGGGCCCATAACCCAGAATGTAGTAAAATTTGAGGTCCCAGGATGTTAGTCCTTTTTGGGAAACTTCTTAAAAGTTGAAAGTATCAGGAATTAACTTTATTGTAGCAGAATTAGAGCAGGAGCGGGACTCAGACATACAGTGCTTTGAGTCAGCCATGAGAACAAAGAGACAGGCAAGCTTCTTCTTAAAGAAACAACTTAAGCTTTACTAATGGCTTTAAATCTACATATGCATTCGATCCTGCAGCCTAAGGAACTAATGAATAGATTTGGATAAAAAAGAGGTTTCATCTCCACTCACCATCCCAATGAGCATGAAAGCATTCTTGCAGAGTCAAATGGAGAGGCATCGGTGTAGCTTCAAGGCAAGAAACAAAGAGAAATAAAAAATCTAAGACCATGAGGTAAATAAACCCAGGTCATGTGATCTTGTAGTTTGGTTGTGTACTGTTTACCACCATGCTCATTAACGATAGGATAAGAGGGAAGCATGCAGGAGACTATCCTATCTATCACTCATTTGCTCTAATAGCAACCAAGTGGAGAGGGGAAGAAAGAATGCTGGATTTTTCCCAACAGATTTGGACACACAATTGTTACTTCAGAAATGCCTTTCTCCCCCGCCCCCCGCCCCTAGGAAAACAGAGTTTAGCCCAATTACTTAGTCTCAAAGAGGGGAAACCCACTGCTTCACCTGCTGAATGGTAAATCAAGAGTTCTGTTGAGTCCTGTGGTCAGCTCCTAGGTGGAGTCGGGCCCAAGAGAGACCATAAAAATCCACGCCTGATTTTCCCCTCAAAATCTTCCTTCCATGTCAGGGGCCAAATTGGTTTGTGGGAAGGGAGGTAGGGCAGCTTTTCGTTCTTGGCTGTGCTAAACAACAAGGAGACAGAAACGAGCTCCTCACTCTCCCAGGATTGCCCATCCGCACACGGGATGAAGGTCGTTTGGCTGTGCTTTGGCTTAAGAAACACGCGTCCCTCCTCTTTCTGGCGACCTCACGACCACCAAAGCCCGCCTGTAGCGTGCCTTCTTTCCAGGTCAAAGACGACCTGCTTCCATACTCCCCAGTCTCAGCCCCAATCCCTGCTTGCTGGGCCTCAGCAAATCTGGGTTGCACCAGACGGGGCTCAGAATGCCGTCGAAGGCGTGCGGCAGTGAAGGACACTCTTGCTCCCCCTCCTCAAGAGTTCAAGGGGACTTCAGGAACAGGGGTCCTTCCAGGGCGAGGCAGGAAGGGTCCTCACTTGCGCTCTTGGCGCAAAGCCTCTCCGGGCTGGAGTAGCCAGTCTGGCGGGGTTGGGGGAGGTACGGAGGGGGGCGGGCTTGATCGGGCAGCGTAGAGCAGTGGCTCTTAACCTTTTCTTTACCAGGGATCACCTTTAAATATCTTTTGCAGCCATGGACCCCCAAGAGTTAACTCAAGATTTAAAACCGTAATAATAATAATACCTCATAACAAAATAATGCAATTACACTATCCATTAAACCTTCCATCGGAAGCACTGGAGGGAGTGGGAAGACTTTTCTCCTGCTTCTTCCTGCAAGTGGTAGCTGGAGCGGATGGAATGGCAATGCGCAGGCCAAGCCAGCCAGCACGGGAGGAGGTGGGCCGAGCAGCTTTCAAGCCCGTTCACTTCCCCGGCTAGAACTCGAGGGCTGGCAGGAGAGCTCTTCCTAATGTTAAATGAAACCCTCTTTTAAATAGTGAAGGCCACCTCCTTCCCCCGGCTCTGGTTCGGTGCCTCTTTACAGCATCGGAAGCGACCGGGTTGTGGGTTGGCTTTTAGACCCGCAGGGCCGGGAAGACCTCCGCCCGATTTTTGTTTTCTTGGTTGCCTAGAGAGAAGTTTCGGTTTAAACGAGGGAAGTCTCTGCGCCCCCTTCTCCTACACCTTCTACTAAGTGGCCTCAAAAAAAAAAAAAAAAAGTGACCCCTCCCAGATCTGAAATAGAACCACTCCCGAATCGATTCGGAATGATTCCCGAATCGAGAAAAAAGTTCTGGAAACGTGAAGAATTCTGCCACTGAGCTCAGGATGATTCCCGGATAGAGGAAAGAGTTTCGAGAACCAGAAGAATTCTGCTTTCTCGGGCCGTTTTTCTGAGCTGTTGTTCCCTCCGCCAGTCTTAAAGTCGGTTGAGGAGGTAGACAAGGAGCCCATTAAGGGCTACAAGGAAGTAACGAAACGGGGATTGAGTTCTGGAAGGGCAGCGAGCTTGTTCCGAGTCAGATGTAACATTCCCGCGTGCCTCCCATTTCTGTCCTTCAGACGTGCAGCGCAACACCAGGACAGACAGATTCAAAATGTAACCTTTAATTCGTCCTTTTACGTTTCTGTCACAGTGCTAAGGCGCATTCATACACACCCCAAACTTTCTCCAGTAGAATATATATATATTACGATCGGCTGATCAGAGATATCAGAGATATCCAGTAGAAACGTAAAAGGGGGAATCTAGGGGTTCAGAAAAGGGGAAACAAGTAAAAAAAAAAAAGAAGAAGGGGAGGGAAGTAGAAGGCTCTCTTTTTCTTGAGCGGCTTGTTTTAATTCTTGTAAAATGATGGCTTTTAAAACTAGATGGAGGGCTCTGAGATTTACGCGCTAAGTAGGTTTAGTCCAGAACATTTTCACACTCCCGTTTAGTAAAGGCTACAGAGGTTTCCTCAGCACTGAATTCTGTTCCTCTTTCCAAGTAAGCAAGTTTAACCTGAGGTGGTGCTTCAGTGTGGGTGGCGGCTTTGGGAGCCGGCATTCCGCAGGCTGGGAGAGGAGCCATTCAACTCTGAGGAACTCCATGCACCTAAAAGTAACAACAGAGAGAAAGGAGAAGGAAGAGGACAAAGCGAAACCTCTCTTTCTCTCCTAACTGGCTGCCCACTTTTTACTTTCCGCTTCTTTATCCGTTCAAAACTCCTCCCTAAATTCAGTCGGATATGGATCCATTTGCATCAGCCAACTTTCCAGTACAGTTTAATACACACTGATGATGTTCCCCCCAATTCTACCTCCCAAACGAAATTTTCCTTCAGCCCTCAAGTTTCCAGCTTTGCAGTAACTTCAGACCTCAGCCGAGCATTTAGAAATACAGTTGAGGCATCCAAAGAAAAGGGGCAGGCAAAGTTATCAAAAGAATGAGAACGCAGCCAACCTAAGAGTCTTAAGGGTGAAGGATTTTCAGTCTCTTCCTCGATGCGATGCTAGCAATTTGGAGCCTCCAGGAAAATTTCATGGGGAGGAGAGAATGTTTAAGGGAGCAATGCTTCATATTGCCCCTCCCCTCCCTTGTAACTACACCTCTGTATTTTTAGGATATTTAGTCTCGACTATTCTGCACAGTATCTTGGAAGCAATTCTGTTTGAACACTGCAGAAGTTGCCTCCAGAGAGAAAACTATTCCTGCCTCCCGACCCAAAGTAACGGGTGAAAAGTAAAACTCAGCTGAGCTCAACAGAGTTACTCTTAATCCAACGTGTACAGGTCTGCAGTCTGAACAGTTTAAGCGGCTGCTCCTCTTTGTTTTATGTTTATTTATTTTATACCCCGCTCTTCAGCCACAAGGCTATCAGAGCGGCTTACATATTGTTTTAAGCAATAGCCATTTACACATCTACACTGCATTAAGTAGTTTCCAATGTGTGTTAGCTAATTGCCCCCACAAGCTGGGTACTCATTTCCACTCCATAGTATGCAAACGTCTCTTTAAGGTTTAGTGGAATTTCCTTCCACATGTCAGATGTACGAGGGAGGAGTTGACCTGTTACTTTTAAACCCTTGCACAGGTGTAATCCTTTGAAGACGGAGGCTGCGTGCAAATATTGGAAGTTAACGTCACTGGTGCTGCCTTGAGGCTAAATGAGTTAGGATCGGGTACCATTTCCCCGCCCTCTTGCTTTTGTTTTCCAGGCATTTGGAAGGATTATTCCTTCGTTCCACGAATTTACAAACTAACTTATCAAATCATGTCGAGGGATGAGATGAGAAGATGCCCATGAGGAGTGGTCCAATATTTCACACGGAAGGAAGGAAGGGAGGGCGGGAGAGAAAGAAACACCCACCCACCACCCTCCTGACTACTTTTCTTTTTTACATGTACTTGTCCTTAACCTTTAAAAGCAACGGCTGTAAATACAAGATCTGTACTTTCTCTAATGGATTTTCCTTAGGAGCTGGTGACAGAGAACTGATTTCTTTTCTATTAGGCTTTAGCCCATCTTTGTTGAAGGCCCCGCAGAATGACCACGGATTAGAATTCATTTGCATCTCTTAGGCTCCCTGTGTGGTCTTTGTAAGGGGCTTGTAACTGTTAAAATGACTTGTTCGGAAGCGTGTGGGCTCTCATCCCTCTGCTTTTGACAGAAGGATTGAGAAATCCACGTCGCCCTGATAGGATTTAGCCCAAAAGGAGCCCACCTGAACCTTCCGCAATTAGGCCGCCATCTCAGCGCAATCGCAGGGGAGTGAGGATTTCTGGCACTTTGTTTGCTCCAGTTAAAAGGAAACGAAGACCCAGCGCGCTATTATTTTATGCAGCTTTCTGAGAGATGATATCCTGGTCTCTCCTCTCCCCCTTCCCTATCTTCACTTTCCCAACCTTAGAGAAAATGAAGCAATCTCGGGATGTGGCAGGGTTTCCCCCACCCTATCTTTTTCTTCTTCCAGTTGTTAGCTTCTGAAGCAATTACTATTGGGATTATGAAAATATTTGAGATTGATGGTTTCAGTTAGCAGAAAAAAATATAGCACGTCAGCAGAAGGTTTCTAATGTCAGTACAGCTAAGCCAGTCTCCAAGAAACCACTCCTCCCACAGATCTAGCTAAGAATAAAGATTCTCAAACTTCGTTGGAAGTATATAAAAGAGTTTACTTACAGTAAATATCTTGTGTATGGATACACAGGTACATCAACTTGAGATATGCAAGCAGAGAAGTAAAAACAGGTTCTACATCCGACAAACCTTCTACAAAATGTGGGTTCTCCACAGTTTAAATAAAGTGTTTCTACCCCACATGGGCATCTCCCTTAGAATGACGACTCAGTCGAAGCTCAAACAAAAGCTCAAAGCATTTGCTACGTGCAGCAGGAAGATAGACCATAAAACTCTAACAAACAACTGTAACAAACAGGAAGTTTTCCATAAACACCCTTTACATGCACTTTAACTCTTTAACTACCATGTCCCATGCATGCTAGGTTGCCATATCCCAACAATTACCCATCCAGATCTCAGGGCTCTGTGGGCACGCGTGTTCTGTGTGGTTGCTGGTGGGATGGGAACGCTCTCGTTGCTTGCTGTCCTAAGCGTCCATCTCTTCTCTGGAAGTCCAGGGGAACTCCTTCAAGCGCTTACTCCAGGGCCAAGGCACGAACAGCAAAGAGCTTTCCAACGCGAAGAGAATGACTCTCCAGTAAACCCGCGCTTTGGCCAACCGCTTTCCGTCCTCAAGTCCCCGTCCCACCCACTCGTGATCCCAGAAAGGCGCTCAGAAGCAGCAACAACCCAAAGACACCGAATTTATAGGACAGGAACAACCAGGACTTAACAAGGAAATCTAGCCATTAACTCGGAAAGCCCAGGTTTAGGAAGATAAATTAGGCATATCTGAATGCTGGAAAAATAAACATTACAGCAGCATGCCCTGTACAGTAGATCCATAATGTCACCTCAGAAAAAAACAAGCACTTTTCTACTGAAGTCTTCTTTATCAGTTTATATCTATTTGTGTTTCCTTTTACCTATTACAAAATAAGTAGCCATTTCTTGTGATGTCCTGCCTCCTCTCCCCTGAGTAGTAAGCTGTTAGGGAGACATTACTTTTCTTCCAATCTCAAAACACAGTATTTTACTACTCAGGAGGAGGGTGAACTCCATTGCTTTAGAGGCTTTGGTTGTGCAAAGGTTTCAGGCACTTCGGGTTCAATGCCTTTAACATCACTGGGGCTAAGTGACACATTGCCTCTCCATCTGGTGCCCGCTCTACTTTTTAACCATTTTAAAACTCTCATTTTTTTAAAAAAAAAAAATAATGTCTTCTGCTTCCCCCACTTTCCTTAGAGACTGAGCTACTCCCTTCCACCAGCCATCTGAAGGCAGGGCCATTCTTATAGCAGTCCTTTAAAAATGAGCACTATACCAATTAGTCTGGTCCCTGGCAGAAATGCTCTGTCATTTCAAGACATTTGTGGGTGTCTTAAGGCCTCTGTCTTTGCTCTGCATCCCACCTTTTCAGAGTTCAACTACATCTCTCTCCCACAGCTCCTGTCAGGTTCTAAATATGACCCATCTATAAAATTCCTGGTCCCTGCGCCATAAATATTCCCCCAAAGGAGCCATTCTATGATGGGACTTTTTGGTGGCCACTCCAAAGTGGTAGAGCTCCTTTCCAAGGGAGGCTGGGACGTCCACTCTCTTTGTTGTCCTTCTGCTAACAGGCAAAGAATTTTTTGTTCAGGTGGGCTTTTTTTTGGCAATTGGCTGTCTGCTGTGATAGTGGCTGTAAACAGCTGGGTGCTGTATTTTTGAATGAGGAGAGTGTCTCTGAGTAGGGTCAAGGGGAGCCACTTTAGCCTTCTTCTAAATGGCTTTCTAATTCAATACTGGTTTAATATAATAACTTATTTCATTATGTTTTAACAGTGTTTTTATCTGTAGCAGCTTTCAGTTTTGCTATGAGCATCTCTGAATCCCAGTTTTGAGGAAAGGGGGAATATAAATCAAATAGATAGGCTGAGAGCTCATAGAATGTGGGGCAGAACTTAGAGCATGCTTTCAGAGAATTGGGGCATAACTGAAAGGGAAGGTTGTCAGGTGAAATAAGAATCATAGAATCATAGAATTGCAGAGTTGGAAGAGACCACGAGAGCCATCCAGTCCAACCCCCCTGCCACGCAGGAAATCTTGATCAAAACATTCCCGACAGATGGCAATCCAGCTCTTACTGTCAAAAAGTTCCTCCTAATGTTGAGGTGGAATCTCTGTTCCTGGAGCTTGCATCCATTGCTCCGTGTTCAGTCTCTGGAGCAGCAGAAAACAAGCCTGCTCCATCCTCAGCGTGACATCCCTTCAAATACTTAAACAGGGCTATCATATCACCTCTTAACCGTCTTTTTTCCAGGCTAAACATACCCAGCTCCCTAAGTCTCTCCTCATAAGGGATCGTTTCCAGACCTTTCACCATTTTAGTTGGCCTTCTCTGGACATGCTCCAATTTGTCAATATACTTTTTTAATTGTGGTGCCCAGAACTGGACACAGTACTCCAGGTGAGGTCTGACCAAGGTAGAATAGAGAGGCACTATTATTTCCCTTGATCTAGACACTATATACTTCTATTGATACAGCCCAAAATCGCATTGGCCTTTTTAGCTGCCGCATCACATTGTTGACTCATGTTCAACTTGTGGTCTACTAGGACTCCTAGATCCCTTTCGCACGTAGTCTCATTCAGCCAGGTCTCTCCCATCCTATATTTATGCATTTCATTTTTCCGCCCTAAATGCAGTACTTTACATTTCTCTGTATTGAATTTCATTTTGTTAGCTTTGGCCCAGCTCTCCAGTCTATCCAGGTCATTCTGAATTTTGATCCTGTCCTCTAGGGTATTAGCTACTCCTCCTAATTTGGTGTCATCTGCAAATTTGATAAGTATGCCCCTAATTCCCTCATCCAAGTCATTGATAAAGATGTTGATCTTCCCTGGTATTGATGTCAGACTAACTGGACAATAATTGTTGGGATCCTCTTTTTTCCCCTTTTTGAAGATGGGGACAATGTTTGCCCTCCTCCAGTCTGCTGGGACTTCTCCTGTTCTCCAGGAGTTCTCAAAGATTATTGCCAATGGCTCTGAGATTATATTTGCCAGCTCTTTTAATACTCTTGGATGTAGTTCATCTGGTCCTGGAGATTTAAATTCATTTAGATTCAGAAGGTATTCCTGTACTACCTCTTTACTTATTTTGAGCTGGATTTCCCCTATTGTGTCCTCTGTTCCATTATCCTCAGGTTGGTCCTCCTTTTCCTTTTCTGAAAACGCCGAGGCAAAGAAGGTGTTGAGTAATTCTGCCTTTTCTCTGTCCCCTGTTAGCATTTTGCCATCTTCTCCACGTAGTGGCCCTATCATTTCCTTCTTCCTCCTTTTGCTGTGGACATACCCAAAAAAACCCTTTCTATTGTTCTTAACCTCCCTAGCAAGCCTGAGCTCATTCTGCGCTTTAGCTTTTCTGACTTTACTCCTACACGTGTTCACTATCTGTTTGAATTCTTCTTTGGTGATTTCCCCCCTTTTCCATTTCCTATACATGTTCCGTTTAAAACTTAGCTCCGTTGAAAGTTCTTTAGTCATCCATCCTGGTTTCTTGAGATACCTCCCATTTTTCTTCCTCAGTGGTACTGTTTGAAATTGTGCCTTCAGTATCTCCCTTTTGAGAAAGTCCCATCCGTCTTGAGGTCTCTTCTCTTTTAGTATTCCTGACCATGGGATCACCCCCAGTATTGCCCTGAGTTTATTGAAATCAGCTCTCCTAAAGTCAAGAATGCGTGTCTGACTGTGCCTGGCTTCTCTTTTCCATTGTATAACAAACTCCAGGAGAACATGATCACTCTCACCTAAGGATCCCACCACTTGCACCCCATTAACCAGGTCATCTCTGTTGGTTAGGATCAGATCTAAAATAGCTGACCCCCTTGTTGCCTCTTTCACCTTTTGGACCATGAAATTGTCTTCCAGGCATTCAAGGAATTTGCTAGACCTTGAAGTTTTGGCTGAGTTAGATTGCCAGCAAATATCAGGATAGTTGAAGTCACCCATCACTACTACATCTCTCCTTTCTGCATGTGTGTTCATCTGTTCTAGAAAGGCATCATCCAATTCCTCTGTCTGATTTGGGGTTCTGTAGTAGAGTCCCACAATAACATCCCTGTTGTTTCCCTCCCCTTTAATTTTTATCCAGATGCTCTCCACCTGGCTTCCAGTATTGATGTCATGGATCATTTCACTGGTGTAAATATCCCTGACATATAATGCTATTCCTCTTCCTTTCCTGTTTGGCCTGTTTCTCTTATAAAGGTTATACCCCTCTATTCCTACATTTCAATCATGTGACTCATCCCACCAGGTTTCAGTAATGCCTATGATATCGTATTTGTTTTGTAGTGCGAGGAGTTCAAGTTCATCTTGCTTATTTCCCATGCTCTGTGCATTAGTGTAGAGACATCTAATGCACAGAGCATGGGAAATAAGCAAGATGTACTTGAACTCCTCGCACTACAAAACAAATATGATATCATAGGGACATGGCTCCTCTGCCTTTAATGGCTATGTAGAAAAAGGTTGTGTACAACAACAACAATGAAGAGGGAATTATAGCAGAAGTTTCTTGTCATGCAAGCAATACTTGCTGAAATTTCCTCTTCTACACAAGCAGTAAAGGTACAGGAGCCCTGTGCCTTATTTAACAGGCAACCTTAGTGGAAGGAAGGAGGTGAGGAAGAGAGAGGCAAGTCAATGAAAACTGCTGTTAAAACCTGGTGGGCCTATGCACCTTTATTCATAAGCAAGTCTGTTCAATGAGACTTGCTTCTTATTCTCCTAGCTCTACTGCTGCTACCTCTTGAGGGCCCCCCAAAGACTTCTAGCCTAGTGGGTCTTTCCAGTTCAGTGTGATTAAATACAATTTAGTCGTCGTTTCTTTGTTTTGCAAACTGTTGCTATATAGTTTCATTAAGGATGTTTTCTTCATTAAGTTGCTTTGATTTAATTGGATTAAAATAGAAACATAGGGTTAACAATTGGAATAAAAAGAGAGGGGGAAAATACATACTAAGCATGGATAGGATTTCAGCCTGAAGAAGGTTATGGCTTAGGGCCAGATTATTTGAAGGGCTGTATTCTCCCTTATAAACCTGTCTGTGCTTTGAGATCTGCTGGCAAGGCCCTTCTCTCTGTCCGACCACTTTCACAGATACATCTGGAAGGAACATGGGAGAGAGCCTTCTCAGTGGTAGCCCCAGGCGTTGGAACCTCGTTCACAGAGAAGTTAGACTGACACCCTCCCAACCTTCTTTTTTCAGACAAATAGAAGATTTTTCTGTTTTAAAAGGCCTCTTGTTATCCTAAGAAGTGGGAGGTGCTTTAGAGCCCTACCCGTGATTCCTGAATCTCTATTATTATTTGGGAGAATTATTAGCTCAAACGGAAGCCTGCGAGACAAGGGTAACTTTGGCAATCTTTTCACTTATGTATACCAGTACTAACTGTAGAGAGCACACCAGTTAAAGTGAAATAAAGTATTTTAATTAGAAATAACACAGGGAATATGCTAGCATACAAAACATACACTCTTAAGAACCATACGAAGCTATTAGAAAGAAAGGCGGGGAGGCTGGATATATAGAGAGATCAGGGAAGGTAGGGTTATGGTCACCAGTTTTGAAGAGAAGAGTTCCATGTAGCAAAGATGCTCAGACTGGTTTCTGAGGATGGCACAGAGAATCTGGCAGAGTGTCGGTGTCCATCTGTGGCACACACTGCTAAAGTGGGCGCTGCAATATTTATAACCCATTTCATGCCTTGAAGGCATGTTCTGGCTTTAACATTGGCTAGGTGGGTCTTCTGACAGAAAGACAAAGGAAAACAAACCTCACCTGATTGCTTTACTTGCTGGGAGACAGAAATTGATGGGTTTATGACCACCTCGCAAGGTTGGACAGGAGGGGGTATGAAGTGAGATTTCCTTAGGAATAGATTTGGGAATGGTAACTTCATTGTTTGATTGAATGAATCATTGTTGAGGTGCCCAGGGCTGGAAGAGAGGATTAGCACATGCTTCCTTAACAACTGTGTTTTCTAAGGGACTTCTGCACAATCCTAATATGGGCTTCCTTACCATAATATTTCTAAGACACATCCCAGGTCATTGTGACCTCCAACTGACCTTTTTGGTTTGCCCCAGCCAACCTGACCCTGAAAAGTGTCCAATATTTCCAATTATGAAATATCGTGGTGGTGGTAGTGGTAGGGCATACTAACACTTTGAGAACTGATTGTTTAGGCCAGAAGGGCCTTCTGCAATGTCCTGGATTTTCTATTTGTTTTTTGGTTTTTTTTGGTGCTGTTGCTAATGGTTAATGTTTTTAACTTGTTCTATTTTTTTATAGTTTAATCACTTAACTTTTGTATTTGTGCATTTTTAACTAAGTGTATTTTAATTTGTTATAAGCTGCTTTGAGTCCCAAACTGGGAGAAAGGCAGAATAGAAACAAAAACAATGACAGCAACAACAACAACAACAATAAATAATAATTAAGGTTAAGCAAGAATAAACAGCATGCCACAAAATGGAACACTGGCATAATATTTAGTCTGTGGTACAGGAGTATTTGAGACAGCATGGTGTAGTGGTTTGAGTGTTGGCCTATGACTCTGGAGATGAGGGTTTGAATCTCCACTCATCTTGGGCAAGTCGCACTCTCTCAGCCTCAGAGGAAGTCAAAGGCAACACCCCTCTGAACAAATCTTGCCAAGGTCCCCCTTAGGGTAACCATAAGTTAAAAACAACTTGAAGGCACACCACCACCACAAGAGTATCCATATATGGCCATGAGGGGGACTGCAATAAAATGTTGCAGTGCGACATTCTTCTTTTTAAAGTAGCAGCCAACAAGTTATGTTCTCTTCTATTACATTCTGAATTCACTGAACACTATCAGACTGCACTGCACCATTTGGTGTGTGTGAAGGGGTGGTTTCTCACCCTAGGGTATAAGTACATTGATACCCTGTAAGGATGCTGTCTTTCCCCCCTTTTGTGTGGGTGGTGCTGTTTGTCTATTGAATGGATAACAGTCATGTCTGACATGAAAATACAGGGAATGATTACATTTGAGTTCTATCTGTTCTTTAAAGAAGGGGAATGCCTGGCCTATAGTATAGTGCAGGTGCTCATCGTGACAGCCCTATCCCCACAGAGAATCCAAAAATGCTGGTAACTATGCTTATCTATATCAACTCACAGGGTCGGTTTAAGGAATTTTCAGCCCCCGTGAAACATTTTATTTTGGGGGCCCCATATGTTTATCTCAGGTCAGTGTAACCTAACCTATTCACGATACTGGATATTCAGATTATTACTAATAATGTTTTTGCAGGAGGAGGGTTATGATGCCCCCCCAATGACGGGCCCCCTGCAGCTGCAGGTGCTGCAGGGCCCTTAAATCAGCCCTGTCAGCACACCATTTCCACTATGGGAAGGTCTTTTGTAAAGCTGAGGGGTCTTAATTGCCCATTTAAAATCAAGCTGCACCCAAATATTTTGCTATAATGCACAACAGTATACTGTTGCTAAGAAATTCCATTCCCTCTCCCCAGTACTGTGTGCATTGAGGCTAAAGAGGGCAGGGGAGCCTTTAAGGGTGGTAGATGATATTGTCTCTGTCAATTCCAATTAAAGGAGGAACTACAGGTCGCCTCCCATATCTGCGGGGATATGTTCCTGGACTTACTGTTTTTAAGTGAAACCACAGATAATAGCAAGCCCAATTAAAATAAAAGACTTCCTATACAAACATACCATAGAGTTGTGTAGGAGGACCTAGCAAGTCCTAGAGAGGACACCACTCTAGGCATTTTCCAGTGTGACTCTATGGTATGTGCCCCTATTTTTTCAGCTGTGGATAACTGAAACTGTGGATATTGGTTCCACAGAGACAAGGGATGACCTGTATTTATATTTGTGTGCAATATCTAACTCGGACCTGAAGATGACAAATAAGAAAGGGAGAGAAATGAATGAGATGAGATACTATGAGGTCAAGGGAGAAGAGTGTGCGATTGGAGCTGGCCAGCAGAGGCATCAAGTAAGAGACAGAATTGGTGGGAGGGGAAATGGTAGAGGCTGCAGTGTATGGGTGAGGCCCTCCAAGTGTTATTGGGTTGCAATGTCAGCACTGGCTATGCGGACTAGGGCTGCTGGGACTACAGATCAACAATATCCAGAGAGATGTGCTTTCTTCAGCTCTGACAGAATAGAATAGAAATAGAATAGAAAGGATAGAAAATAGAAAACAGAATAGAAAGGATAGGAAATAATGTTAAAGTGACAGATGAAAAACTGATCTGGCTCTCACAATTACTACTAGAACCCATGTATATTCTAGGGTAGTAGTGACTCAACAGATAGTGTTCGATTTCAACTCCATGATTCAGTTCCATGATTTCAGCTCCATTAACAAGTTTGGGAGCCATTGTTCCAGGTACTGCCAGAAGACATGAGGTTGTTCCTAGGTACGATGTAGTACGCACATCACTTTCCCCCAACACTGTGCCCTCCATTATCTACTGGAGTAGATCCTTTAAAGTAGCAAGTGACAAGTAAAGTAGCTAACCTGTAGGAAGTACTGTAATCTTTTTTCTGGTAATGAGAGCTGAATGAAATTACATTTCAAAAGTAATGAGTGGGAAGGACATTAACGTGAGAGAAGACTGATCTACTGAATAATGTTTCCTAACTAGTTTTTATTTACTTATAAGTGACATTTTTACAGGATTTTGAATTGATTTTTTTCAAGTTTTATATACATTCTGAGGGTGGTCTTCCCCAGTAACAGCCCTGCCCCCACTTCTTTGCAACATTACTGGTAGCAAGTTAGTTTTTGGAGCTGTGCAATGGGTTACATAATACATTATTATTAGAAAATAAATTTCCAAGCTCTGTATTGGACTCCAACCCCTAAGTGTTGGCTGGGTGCATTTGGAAGTTCTGGGGGGCGCCAGATTGGGGAAGGATGATATCCTTTGTTTCACTTGTTAACAGTGTGTGTGGCTGGATGGGATAGCCTCTCCTTCCAGATATCAGCACAAATCAAACTGACATATATGTAGTAGACATGCTAAGTCCCAAGGAACATCAGAGAAAAGCAAATACAAGTCCTTTAAGAGAATAATAAAGAGAAAGAAGGAAGAGAAAGATGGATGGGATCAGAGGCGACCTATAACCATTTTATATGGATCACACCATCACGCTGCTGATGAAATGGTGACAGCAGTTAACACTGTTTACATTTTGCTTAGTTATATACTATCTATAACTGGAGAATGGGTAACTTATCCACCTCAGTGGAAATGACAGATGCACTAGTCTCTTCACCTGCTTGATGGACTTTGATCACTTACAATATGTATGAAGGTTTTCTTTTATGAATGCAGCTTCTCCCATTATCTTCCAGCCTCCATCCTTTTTTTCAGATCATGCAGAGTCTTTAGCCTTAATGTCTGAAAACAAAAACAGCCCCATATACTAAATACCATCCTTTCTTCTACTTTCAGCTATTGACTAGTAGGATGAAATATATTCATCTCAGAAATGGTCATTGCCATATTTCATCCTGTTTCTTGACTAGAAATGTGGGTTTCACTATGAGCAATAAATTATTAAAGGACTGAGAAATGTCTTCCATAGAGGAATTAATAATATGTGTAACACATACACACACACACACACCTCAGTTATAGATGGCTTCATGCTAAACTGCTCCTGCTGCTCTTTAACACTAACCTAAAGGACAAAAGTGAACTAGCTGAAATCTACCAAGACTTACTGTATATCCTACCAATAAAATTTACTGGTCATTTATTTTTTATTGCATTGGTTAATTCAGGGTTTCCTAAAATATTTCTGAAATGGGTACAAATTTTATACTCACTGCTGAGGGTGTGAGTTATGACCGATGGCCTCTTTTAGTTCCCCCCCCCCAAAAAAACAGGGTTCAAGGTAGATGCCCGTTGTTTCCAGAAATAGTTAATCTTTGTTTAGAATCCTTAGCATGCGTTATTAGACCAAATCCCATGATCAATGGTTTAGAATTTTAAAATGCTCTTTTTCCAGATGATCTTTTGTATTTTATTGTAGAGCCCCAGCAGTTGATCCTGGCCTTAATGCAATTGATTAACAATTTTGGTAAAAATATTCAGTGAACTGGTCTAAGTAAGAAATATTACCAGTCAGAGACAAGATGAACTCCAGTGTATTTAAAGCATGGCAGTTTTGATTTTACCGAATTCTATTGCTTATTTGGGAATAATCAATATATCTCAGATGATTAAACCAAATATAAGCAAGTTAATAAAAGATACTGAACAAGATTTAGAGAGAGGGGTGTGTTTAAAGCTGTGAGGTAAGGTGTACATGATTAAAAAGAACATTATCCCTAGAATTGTTTATGTAATATGTGGAATTCTTCTCATTATACCTTTAAAGTATTTTTAAAAATTGTTTAGAAAATTGTTGGTGGGGGGTTGTTTCTTCCTAGAATTTCAATGAAAAGTATGCAAATTTCATTTAAATAAGGAGGTTTGGTCTTTCAGATCTTCTCACATACCATTGTCCATATTTGTTACCTTGCATTTATTCTTAGGAGATTTTCACACTACACTGTTATAGTGTTACCATTCCACTTTATTTGCTATGGCTGCCTCCTGTGGAATCCTGGGATTTGCAGTTTAGGGAGGGGCATTTACAACTCTCAGCCAGAGAGATCTTAGGCCTCACTAAACTACAATCCCCAGAATTCTACAGGAGGAAGCCAGAGCAGTTAAAGTGGAATAGTAACACTGTAACAGTGTAGTGTGAAAATCTCCTTAGTCTTCTAAACTTAGAGCAGCCCACCATGGTCAATTCTGGAGTCTTCATTACTGTCATCTTTATTTAAAAGGGCAGCAGTTGGCTCTCATTTTATAAAAAAAGACAATAACTTGCAAACAATTTCAGATGTTAGAAGTCTGTGGTAAATATTGTCATGTCTTGTCATGCCAAACTGACCTCATGAGACAATCTCGATTTGAAGATGGGTAAGAAAAGTGTAGGCAGATAATGGAGTTGTTACCTTGTATCAAATACTTGGTGGGGATGATGAGTTTCTGCCCTTTTCAAAGGTACAAGAACAGTTTAACTTGTCTTTGTCGATTGAATGGCAATATTTACAATTGAGGTGTTTCCTACAATCCAGATTTGGTGCTGCAGCCCTAAGTGCTTCTGAGATTCCCTTAATATTAGAAAAAAATGATTGCGGCTAACCAAAGTACCTAAACCAACTATTTGTGTGTGTGTGTATATGTCTCTCTCTGGCTTTTCTTCGCAAATGAAGATTCAGGAAGGACTCATCCTGCGCTTTCTTCAAGTGCGCTGATGACTAAAAAGGCCAATCCGAGATAGACAAGTCCGGTTGCAGAAAGCACAGCAGAAGGTCTCTTTGGGTGATGTTTCTGGGTTGTGATTCTTTCTGCGTTGTCGTTTCTCTTCAAGACTTGTTCGGCGTGAGTTCTCAAATAAGGCTGCAGCATTGTGGATAGTGCGCCTCCATGCCTCCCGATGTGAGGCCAGGGCGGACCATTGTTGGTGATCAATTTGGCCAAGCCTGAGATGTTGTTTCAGGGAGTCCTTGTATCGCTTTTTTTGGAGTGCCCTTCTCATGCTGACCCGTGGCGAGTTCACTGTAGAGTACTATTTTTGGGAGGCGATGGTCCTCCATCCTAGAAACATGCCCTGCCAAGCGCGGCTGTGTTCTCAATATCATGGCCTCAATGCTGGTGATCCCTGCTTGCTCAAGGACAGCAACATTCATCATATAGTCAGTCCAGTGTTTATTTAGGATTGTGTGTATACAGCGCTGATGAAAGCGTTCGAGGAGTGGTGGCGATAGGTGACCCATGTTTCAGATCTATAAAGAAGAATAGACAGTACAGTGGCTCTATACACACTGATTCTTGTGCTTCGCCTCAGGTGTTTATTACTCCAGACTCTTTTGTGAAGTCTTCCAAATGCGCTATATGCCTTTGCTAATCTGTGATCGATCTCTTTGTCAATCTTGGCATCTGAGGAGATGATGCTTCCCAGGTAGGTGAACTGCTGAATGGACTTGAGCATAGATTTCCTGACGGCAATGTGGGGATGGTATTGTGCATCCTGTGGTGCAGGCTGGTAAAGAACTTCCGTTTTCTTCAGGTTGACTTCCAGCCCAAACAGCTCTGCAGCTGTTACAAAGCAGGATGTTAGGCGCTGCAGAGCTGCTTCTGTGTGGGCAACAAGGGCAGCATCATCAGTGAAGAGCAGCTCACGGACTAGATAGTTTAGAGTCTTAGTGTGAGCCCTCAGACGGCTTAAGTTAAACAAGCTACCATCAGTATGGTAATGTATATAGATGCTGTCGTCTTCTTCAAGCGCTGTTGTAGCCCTTTGGAGTATATATGTATTTCTGTTATAAATAAATAAATATGACATCTGAGGTTTACATCAGGAATGGAATAAGGAATGCCCATTTCTCTCTAATCAATAGTTAACTGTCTTAACATCTATAAAAAATCAGCAAATTGTTAGAGGCAATACCATTAATAATTCCTTCACACATACAGTTTGAAGCTGTTCTGTAGTTTCCTCATTTTGGGTGAAAGTAATTATGCATTGGTATGCTCTTTAATATTTAGAGCTGTACATGCTCTTTCAATTTACCTATATCTTGGAAACTAACAAAGGACCAGTGGAAGTGGATTTTTCATGTTCTTTTGACTGTTAGAAGATTCATACTTCAATATTGGAAAGATAACTTTCCTCCACCTGTGATTCAATGGATAGAAGACTTAACAATGTTTGCAACATTTGAAAGACTGTACAGACTAAACCTGAAAATGGACGTATATTTGGACATTTGGTCAGTTTTTATAGAAACTTTATTAACCTTCTGTTTTTTCTCTTTGTGTGTTCTTATTTTCCTGCTTTGTTATCTTGGAATATCATTGTATGGAACTGAGAACCTTCCTTGTGAACATCTACTACTCATTTAATAATTTAATAAAATTTAAGTAGAAAAGATGGATATCCCAATGAATTCAGTGGGAGTCAGGAGCACAGCTACTGGGCGGGGGGTGGGGGGAGGAAGAATGAATGCATTGACCTTCCAAATAAGAATTCTGTCCCTCCCCAATGAAATCTTCTCTCTGTCCAGCAATTTGTAGCATTGCGGTAACTTAAACCTTCAGTTGAGAATTTAGAAATAGAGTTTAGGCAAAGGTACGAAGGGAAAGAAGCAAATATGAATTTTTGGTATGAACAATTGTCTCATTTTCTGCAATGACAGAGATTTGGAGAGTGAAGGAAAATTTCATGGCGGGGGAATTCCTATTGTGGGGCAATGCCCTCATCCCCTCCATAGCTACACCCCAAAGGGGCTTAATGTTGAGTAGACAGACATGCCTACATTTGTGCTGCTAAAGGAGCATTTTGTGTGAGTGTGTAGTTCATAAATACTAGAACATTTGTTATAGTTCTGTACCCAGGTTTCCTACAGTGTTTTCACCTCAACTCTGTAAACTTAGGTAGGACCTAAGACTGGATTTCCTAAGAACAGACACAAATGTGAAAAATTTGCTCCAAAGCAGGCTTGAGAAACCTGTAGTTCTCTAGATGTTCTTGGTCTCCTGTTCCTATGAGTCCCAGCCAGCTGGATGATGGAAGTTGTATTTCAGCAATATCTGGAGAGCCATAGATTCACCACACCTGACCTACAGCAGCTCTTTGTTCTCCTGTGTAAATTGAACCCAACTTTAGGGGGCACCATTTAACAGGATGAAGGAGAAAGCTTTTCTCATCCCCCCCCCCAAACTACCCAATTTCTAATAAGTGCTGGGGTTCAGTCAGAATTCAGACTTTCTGTCTACTAACTTTTCTCCCTTTCCCCAAACATGTGCATATGGAGTGTGTGCATAATTTGGTTGCTTGATACTGAAAGGCATTTTAGTCTGTTGCAGCAAAGACAATGAAACAAAAATCCACAACACCTTTGAGAGATTCTCGCTCTCTGGCTTTTCTTCACAAACGAAGATTCAGGAAGGACTCATCCCGTGTTTCTGCAAGCGTGCTGATGACTAAAAACTCCAATCTGAGATAAACAAGTCCGGTTGCAAAAAGCAAAGCAGAAGGTCTCCTTGGGTGATGTTTTTGGGTTGTGATTCTTTCTGCGTTGTCGTTTCTCTTCAAGACTTGTTCATCGTGAGTTCTCAAATAAGGCTGCAGCATTGTGGATAGTGCGTCTCCATGCCTCCCGATGTGAGGCCAGGGCGGACCATTGTTGGTGATCAATTTGGCTGAGCCTGAGATGTTGTTTCAGGGAGTCTTTGTATCGCTTTTTTGGAGAGCCCCTCTTACGCTGACCCGTGGCGAGTTCACCGTAGAGTAGTATTTTTGGGAGGCGATGGTCCTTCATCCTAGAAACGTGCCCTGCCCAGCGCAGCTGCGTTCTCAATATCATGGCCTCAATGCTGGTGATCCCTGCTTGCTCAAGGACAGCAACATTCATCACATAGTCAGTCCAGTGTATATTTAGGATTGTGCGTAGACAGCGCTGATGAAAGCGCTCGAGGAGTCGTAGGTGGTGGCGATAGGTGACCCATGTTTCAGATCCATAAAGGAGGATAGACAGTACGATGGCTCTATACACACTGATTTTTGTGCTTTGCCTCAGGTGTTTATTACTCCAGACTCTTTTGTGAAGTCTTCCAAATGCACTATATGCCTTTGCTAATCTGTGATCGATCTCTTTGTCAATCTTGGCATCTGAGGAGATGATGCTTCCCAGGTAGGTGAACTGCTGAACGGACTTGAGTACAGATTTGCCGACGGCAATGTGGGGATGGTGGTGTTCGTCCTGTGGTGCAGGCTGGTAAAGAACTTCCGTTTTCTTCAGGTTGACTTCCAGCCCAAACAGCTCTGCAGCTGTTGCAAAGCAGAACATTAGGCGCTGCAGAGCTGCTTCTGTGCGGGCAACAAGGGCAGCATCATCAGCGAAGAGCAGCTCACAGACTAGATAGTTTAGAGTCTTAGTGTGAGCCCTCAGATGGCTTAAGTTAAACAAGCTACCATCAGTACGGTAACGTATATAGATGCCGTCGTCTTCTTCAAGCTCTGCCATAGCCCTTTGGAGCATCGTGCTAAAGAAGATTGTAAATAAAGTTGGTGCAAGAACACAACCTTGCTTCACTCCAACATATGATACAACATATGATACAAAAACCAATGAAAAATGAATTGGACATAGCTCCCACTTTGGAAGAGACCCTTAAGGCCATACAGCAGATGAAAAACCTCAAGGCAGCTGGGATCGATGGAATCCCACCTGAAGTTTGGAAACACAGAGATCATGCACTCCATGAAAAATTCCACGAATTTCTTGTGAATTGCTGGGGAAAAGGGTAACTGCCATCAGACCTCCGAGATGCAGTCATCATCACCCTGTATAAGAAAAAAGGAGCAAAATCCGACTGCTCAAACTATCGAGGCATAACACTGCTCTCTATTGCTGGAAAAATCCTTGCAAGGATACTCCTGAACAGATTAGTTCCTGCTATTGCAGAAGAACTTCTCCCTGAAAGCCAATGTGGCTTCAGAGCCAATAGGAGTACTACAGACATGGTATTTGCCCTTAGGCAACTGCAAGAAAAATGTAGGGAGCAGAACAAGGGTCTCTATGTAACATTTGTCGAACTCACCAAAGCCTTCGACACTGTGAGTAGAAAAGGTCTGTGGCAGATCCTGGAAAGACTAGGATGTCCCCCCAAATTCCTTAGAATGATTGTCTTGCTACACGAGGGCCAGTGTGGTCAAGTCAGATATGGCGATGCTCTTTCAGAGCCCTTTTGAGAGATTAACAAATGTACTATTGCCTGTATCAACCACCAGCAATTAAGTCACTGTGCCCAGGTACAGGATGCAAGGAAACCCATCTCCACCATTGTCAATCAGCTCCTTCTTGCCCTGCTGCCCTCAGCATCTTCTGCCTAGAAGGAAGAGTTCCTCATCCAGTTCTAGAGGAGGTTTTACTTAGGTATCATGGTAGCAGCAGGCAAAACAATAACAACACTCTAGGCTGTGGGGTAAGATAGTAAGTACAGCTACTGGACCCACACTGTGTAAGCTAGGCCAGTGTTGGTGTTGTGCTACTGGTCCTCATGGCCTTGGACAAGGGTCTAGGATGTTTCAGTGTGGCCCGTTCTGCTTGTGTATCAATTGATAATTGATCATTTTGTCATGAAAATGCAATCAAAACAATGTTTATTTGGTTGGGATCATTTTGCAAAACCATTTGGGTAAGGTTTAGGATTAAGGTAAGGGTTAGGATTATTATCAATTATCAATTGATATGCAAGCAGAACCACACCACACTGAAATGACTACATTGAACTGGCTGCACTGAAATGTTCTATTCCATTGGACAGGGCAGGCAACCTTTCTTCATCAGGATGCATGGCAGGACCAGTCCTAGCATGAGACAAAGGATATAAATCTTCCTAATGAAATAAATAAGTATGGGAATAAAGTTCATAGTAAAGATTTGGTTCTGCTACTATTTTTAATATGCTGCTACCCCTTCCTTCTCCTTCCCAGTTATGGATGGCTTCAGCAGGTTGTTAAAGTTATTCTTATTGTGTTATTAAAAATAACTTTCTAAGATCCACATTTTCTTTACATATAAATACACATATGTAGAAAGAGAGTCCATGTGGTGTAATGTGTGGATTAGGACTCTAAGAGACCAGGGTTTGAATCCCTGCTCAGCCATGGAAACCCAGTAATGAGTGACCCTGGGCAACTCATACTCTTTCAGCCTCAGTGGAAAGCTACAGCAAACCCCCTCTGAAAGAATCTTGCAAGAAACCTTTAAAATGGGGTCACTACAAGTCAGAGAGGAAGTCACGTAACAGCAACACACATTTAATATTAATTGCAGTATAAAACTGTTAGCTGCTTTGAGGTTAATTTCGAGTTGGAAAAAAATCAACCTGTAAATGTGCAAAGAAGCCCTTAGGACTTTTTTGTGGATGCATGCACCTAAGGTTTCAACCTAGGTGGAGCAATTTCAAGTACAAATGTATTAATGACATAGAATTTGTCAGCATATGCTCCATAGCAGGACTTGATTATGTATTGTTTAATATATGATGTTAGATGCCTTGAGCCCCATTATCAGGACAAAGGAGATTATCAGATGGGTAAAACATCCCAGGATAGGGATGACAGGATACTGCTAAAAGGCTTACCTTTTACACGATGTTGTCCCTGACCTGTGGTGCTCCCGTTCCCCCCCTTCCTCTGAATGTTCTGTTATAGTAATGGAATGACGGGCAAGTGAAAAGATGACTAGTTATGCTGGCACGATGCCAGCGCTACATACATCACCGAGAGGTCCATGCCAGAACACTGCCAGGTACGATCAGGAGAGTCAGGTAGGTGTCACCCCCACCCCCCGGGTAACTTGGGTTTGTAAAGTGTGTTTTGGGGCTTGGTTTTTTATTTTAATGTCTGTGTTATTTTTTATTATTAAATTTCTTGCACGATCATTCTCTCACAAGAATGAGCAGGATTTTGGTACCAGCAAATGAATGGGGCTCGCTGAGAGCCCCATTGCATCCTGGGATGCCGGGGGGGGGAGCAGTTTTCATGCCGTGATCAGGTAAGTGTGTGAATTAAAAAAAAAAACTGTTACAGGGACGGGAATGGGTTGGGTGGGGTGTACTGGGACAGAAATGGTTTACAAGGGTCCGTGTGATAATCTCCATAGTTGGGATATAAATGAATAGAATAATAATAATAATAATTTACAAAGGGACTGACATTGCAATCTTAAACATACTTAACTAGAGAAGAAGCCCTTTTGAATGCAGTGTAATTTACCTCTGAGCAAATATGCACAGGATTGTACTGTAAAGGGATAGATGAAGAGATGTTCTTCATTTCTGGATACAATGAAGCCGCTGTGTTATATTTTTATTTGGGCAATTCTAAAGAGGTTCTTCTATTGATTAAAAAACCCCCCAAATCATTGTGCAATACAATAAGCACATCTTGCTTTACAATAATGAAAACCAACAAATGAATGAATGTTGTTGTGGTGTATATAATTTGAAGTTACCAGCTAGCTGATGGCCACTTCTGACTCACATGTAACTAGGAAATTTAATCATTTTAATAATCTGCCAGAGCTTCATATGGCAATCAGAAATAACAGGGCTTTGTGTGTCTTCAAGTTACCCGTAGACCTCCATGAATTTCATAGGATTTTCTCAGGCAAGGAATATTCAGAGGTGGTTTTGTCAGTTCTTTCCTCTGAAGTATAGCCTACAACACCAGGTATTTGTTGGCAGTCTCCCATCCAAGTACTAAACAGGGCTGCCCCTGCTTAGCTTCCAAGTTCAGAGGGATCTGATGCCTTTAGAGTATTTAGGCCACACATAATAACAGTTTTAATTGGTTGCAGCCAATTGGAAAGTATTTAAAAAGCATTTAAATAAGAATTTTAATACTTTCCAATTAGCTGAAATGCTTAGTCTAGCAGCACATATCAGACTTATTTTTTAAATTCCAGAGCAGGCTTTTCTATTTTTATTTCTAATTCACATAGAAGAAATGTGACTAGGCCTCATGGGAGATCACAACCTATAATACCTTTAATCAAGGCCTCAGATGATGAACACAGGCTCTGGGCAGGTTCACACAGGAAGAGGCAATCTTTAAGATGTCTGCAGATATCTAACAATCAGCTGAAAGTTTTATTCAGAAAACCAAGATATTATGTAAGTACCAGAATCAAGGTGATTCTTTTAAAGCTATAATACTTTGATGGACAGTGAGGAGTAATATTGGGACAGATATGGTTCTGGGACTATTTTTACATTGGAGTCCTTTCCTGAATCATTGCCCTCTGTTCTTTTATTTGCTCTTTTAATGCTGATTCTATGTCACTTGTACATATAGTTAAACTAGGTGCAGGCAATACAGCCTAGGGCACAAGCTCACCTGTGGGCCCTTAGACATGTGCACACATATCACACAGCAGGCTGGCTATTATTTAGCACGCAATGGCCATGGATTTTGATAAATGCATCCAGTTGTACCCATCTTCCCATGATCCCAGCACACAATGTATTCATGCTTTTGGAAGCAGGGGAACCGAAGGAAAGAGGGCTCTTTTGGGACCTATGCTTTCTCCCAGCCTACACAGTTGCATCCATGTGGCACAGAAGTGTAAACCATACAGAAGTTTTTATTGGCACAGATACACTTATAGCTTCAGTGAGCAAAACTTGTGTCTGATTTATTACCAGACTAGCAAAATCATAATTCTATTGGCAACACATTTGAAATCCTGAAGACTCATATATTGATTCAGTTAGCCCCAACTTCAGCCAAGGAAATGAAGGACAAGAACTGGGTAGGCAGCATGGTATAGTGTGGTTTGAGTGTTGGACTGACTCTGTAGACCAGGGCTTGAATCCCTGCTCAGCCATGGAAAATCACTGGGCGATCTTGGGTAAGTCATACTCTCTCAGCCTCAGAGGGAGGCAAAGGCAAATCCCCTCTGAACAAATCTTGCCAAGAAAACCCAGTGATAGGTTCACCTTAGGGTCACCATAAGTCAGAAGTGAATTGAAGGCACACAACAACAATCACAATGGGCAGATGTAATGCTGTTGGTTTTTTTTGTAAAATATTACCAAATAATTATTTTATTTATTGTGGGATTCATATGCTGCCCTTTACTAACCTTCTTGTAGGTATAAACATATAAAAACAGGTAAACAAATGAACACTGGACCACAAAGAGGTCTGTGGAAGACTACATTCAAGAATTAATTACCAGACAACCCCTGTATCCATGAGGGATATGTTCCAAGACCCCCCCTCCACCCGTGGATACCTGAAACTGTGGATAATAAGGAACCCTATTATTTTCAATGAAGCGAATGATGGAAGTTGACCATAGAATTACATTGGAGGCCCTAGAAATGCTTGGAGGGAGCATATTTTTTTGGACGTGGATAAGCGAAACAGTGGATCCTAAATCCATGGATATGGGGGTCGACCTGTAATCAAAGGGTAAAAATGAACAGTGTATCTATCCAGAAAAGATTATCATGAGAATGTAACCTTGGCAAAACCAAGGTGGCACTTTGGGAAAACTTATGAAAACAAAGATGAGTGAGATTTCCCTAGATACATTGAGACCAATTGGGAATTCCTTGACATAACAGATGAATGTGGCTTTATAATGAACATGAACTATCAACTACAAGACCTGGATATCAACTCAACTATCAGGTAATGACAAATAGAGAATCAACAAAAAAGGCCAAGTTCAGCATTATCCTCTTACACTCAATCACTACAAGCCCTGTTCAGTGTTACTTACTCAATCAGAATCAAAATGTGAAGAGGGGAGCAATTAGTACCACCCCCTCCAGCTTTTGTCATGCTGGAAAGTAACAAGTTAGAAGGGAAGTTTCCACTCATGTAGGGACTCTCCATGCAAACAAGAATGCTAGACAACCAGGGTTCTTGCTCACATGGATACTCTCCACATAAAGAGGAACTTCTCTTCAGATTCGTTGCTTCACACATTAGGAATGAGGTGATGGAAGGGGCAGAGAGAAATGCTCCCTTCTTCACATGTTGATTCAAACCAGGTAAGTAATACCCGAATAAAGCTAGAGTGCAGTACTGTACAATTCTGTGCATGTTTACTCAGATGTAAGAACCACTGCGTTCACTGGAACTGACTTCCCAAGAAGTATACATTGGATTGTAGACTTGATTTGCCTTTGTATAATTCTTGAAATTCCAAACCTCTTTTTCATTGTTGAGTTGCTTCACACATTACTTGGTTGGTACAGCATATATTTATTGTGCTTACTCATGGTGCATCATATAAAGGCCCACCAATGGCACTACCCTTCCACAGTGGTGGAACTGCATACTCCTGTGAGGCAAGAGGATATGCTGAGAGCAGCAGTGCTGCTGGTAGCATCTCCCAGGTCAGACAGACTTTTGCTGAGGAGTCAGACTAAGTGTGCCAAACAGCTACTGGGCAGCAGCAGTAGTGGGGGGTGACACTGATGGAGGATCTCTCAGAGACAATGGCAGTGGCACCATAGATAACACTAGTTAGTACTGTGCAGAAGGAGACACAGTAAATCTCCCTTTGAAGACCTTTTACCATGCAAACCCTATGATGACACAATCCAAAATTAGATAAGAGATAGTGTCAGAATATGAAACTTCCAAGTTGGATGGCATTCAACCAGCTATTGGGGTAGAGCAGAGGACAACTACAAGAAGTGCAGATGACACCATACTGCTAGCAGAAAAGGGCAAAGATTTGGAACAATTACTGAAGCAAGTCAGGGAAAAGTACAATGGCAGGTTTACTGTTGAACATGACCCCCCCAATAATGTCAACAGATGATTTACAGAACTTTAAATTAGATGATGAAGAAATTGAAATAGTTCAAGAGTTTCCATACCTTAACTCAATGATTAATTAGAATGGAGACTGCAGTTAAGAAGAAAGCTGAGACTTGGAAGGCCAGCTATGAAGGAACTAGACAAAATCCTGAAGTGTAAAGCTGTATCATTAAATACTAACGTTAGGATTGTCCATGCCATTGTATTTCCAGTTTCTATGTAAGATTTTCCATACCTTGACTCAATCATTAATCAGAATGGAGACTGCAGTCAACAAATCAGAAGACTAGGACTTGGAAAGGCAGCTATGAAGGAACTAGACGAGGTCCTGAAGCATCAAGACATACAGTATCATTGATTGTCCATGCCATTGTATTTCCCATGTTTATGTATGGTTGTGAAAGCTGGACAGGGACAAAAGCTGATAGGAAGAAAATCAACTCATTTGAAATGTTGTGCTAGAGGAGGGTTGAATGGATACTCTGAACTGCTAAAAAGACAAATAAATGGGTCCTACAGCAAATCAAGCCTGAACTCTCCTTAGAAGCCAAGATGACTAAATGTAGACTGTCGTACTTTGGTCATATCATGACAATTCATGATTCACTAGAAAAACAATAATGCTTGGCAAAGTGGAAGGCAGCAGGAAAAAAGGAAGACCACATTCCAGATGGATAGGAATCAAGGAAACCATGGCCCTGAGTTTGCAAGACCTGAGCAGAGCTGTCAATGATAGGGTGACTTGTAGGTCTCTCGTTCATAATCATAAGTTGAAGTTGACTTGATGGCAGTTAACCAGCAAATAATGTAAAGGTAGTTAAAACTCATCTTTTTCATAGTGTGCATGATTAATGGGGACCCAAGGTGAACCCCATGGTGAGAAAGACGTGTGCCCACTCAGAGGGGGTGCCCCAATAAGGGTGACTTGCCCAAAGGCCCTCCAGAATCTAGAGTTAGCATCATCTTTCATTCTGAATGCTGCAGCCCTTTCAGCCTGTATATTGGAAATCCACATTCTTTCTAAGTTTGAAGCTGTTATGTCTTTAAACAGTTGAGTGTTTGGCATGATGGCACGTAATTGCACAACCTACATTTGGATCAGTGGTTCTGGTATAGTGCCTTTTGATACTCTTGTCTGAGCCTTCTCAGGGGCTGTACACTGTTTTTGAAAGTTTTACATACGTAAAAAATGATTTACATGCTTGTTTTAAGACATTGAACTGCCAGACTGGAAACCTCTGGGCAGGCAAGGTTGTAGCGTGTGTATGTTGGGGGCGGGGGGAATGAAAGCACTGGCCACCAAACATAAATTCTATCCCTCCATGAATTTTTCCTTCAGTCCCCATATTTCTAGCATTGCAGTAAGTTACAATGTCAGCTGAGCATTTAGAAATAGAGTTAAAGCATCCAAAGAAAAGAGGCAGACAAAGCTACCAGGGGAATGAAAACAGCAAATATTCTAGGTATGACTGATGTTCAGTGTCTTACTCACTTAAGTATAATCATTTGAAAGCCGAAGGAAGATTTTGTCTGTGGTGCAGAATTCTTATTGGGTGGCAATGTCTTCATTTTGCCCCCTCCCTGTAGTTACACCCTTGCAAGCAGAGAGCCTGGAAAGTACAGTATAGTAAAATGTGTGAAAAGAAAAGGAGGGAAGAGATCTAACTGCATTTTCCAATAAGTAATAATAAAGACATGGGTTTATTTATAGAATGCATGAAACATGGTTTTGATACATTTGCAGTGGAGCAATTGTGTTTATGATGATGGGTAGTGGTGGGAACACATGGAATGAGCACTGTAACAGTTTGTAAATAGAACACTAACACTGTAGGGTGCCGAGCACCACCTGATTTTTTGCTTCTCTTTTTTTCCCCTTTTTTTGCTCTTCTGCAAAATCTGATTAGTGACACTGATGTTCCCATTAGACTTCATGGAGTTTCTCAGACTTCTTCTGCAGCAAGGGTAGGATAATCTTTGTTCCAGCTGGGACCGTCAGTTTTATATTCTTAATTTCTACCTAGATATTGGCTGATCAAGAAAAAGGCCTGTTCAATAAATATGGAATACAGCCTTGCAAAAGATAAACTTTATATTAGATTCAGCAGCAACAACTGACTTGGAAGAAACATGGCAGCCAGTTTTTAGTATGCATTGAGAATTTCTAAACGTTAATGGATGGCTCAAACTTCAAAAACAAAAGTAACATGAGTTATTAACAATTGTCAGGAAGATTGCTTGGAATTTGGGGTGCCCCCAAAGTGTGCATGAACTGTTGTTTAAAGAAAACAAAATCAATTGAAAGCCAGATGAAAAAAGGTATTGTACACAATGCCCCTGCTTAAAACGAGAACAAGAAACGGAGCATTGCAGTTAATTAGCTCTAGTCAGCATTGGCTGTTCTGCAACATTTCTTACTGTCCTGTTCTAACTGAGCCTTAGAGTAAACATTTCCCACATGCTTGATGCAGGAAACCTGCCAGAAGGTAAACATTTTAGTCATTCAAAATCTGGAGCCATCACAATGAATCTTTCCAATAACAAGTGAAAGGGGTTTTTGAAATGCTTTGCTTAAAGAAGAAAATAAGCCGTTGACCATTCCTGATTGTGTTCTCATTTGCCTGGGATCTACTTTATTCTTAAAAGACAATCCACACACCCTAGTTATGCTGAAAGTGGTTGGATTTACTTATGTTGATTTAGTCCCAATGAAATAAATGGGCAAAATCGGCAGAAATCCAAGTACTTCAAAATTAAAAAGGCTGTAGATCAAGCTGCATATTATCTAGTCACATTTATTGTTTGAAAATGGATCTCCAACGTGCATTTTATTGCAATTGCTTTACTTTTTTATTTACAAGATAATGTTTTCCCCCCATCAAGTCTTCCTGTAAAATAGTCCAGTTAATGCATTATAAATAATGAAGTGCTACATTGCATCAATTAGGTCTATATTAAATTTATCATGAGTAAAGTTAGACATAGCAAATATTGCCATTTTATTTAATTCTATCAATGAGAACGTTTGCGTTTCTCCTGCTGTTTCACCACCATTGGTTTCAGAGGACATATATTAAGCTATGTTAAGCTACTTTTCTGTATCACCCATGTTTTCCTTTTACACAAACCATTTGTACTTTCTGTTTTTGATTCTGAAAGCACAAATAGCAAATTTTATACACATGTGCATGCACACACATACTATCAATCATCTAGTTCAAATATGTATCTTTAATTCCTGTTGTCCACAGACTTAAAAAACAAATATGTTTGGTTTCTTTCATCTCAAATTGAAAATGTCTTGCTGATCCACATCCAGAGCATCTAGATTGTTCCAACTGTTTAAATTATTGATTAATAAGTAATTTTGCAACATATATGACAGTGTTTCAATTTATCACCCCTTTGATACCGTGCTTTGTCAGCCTCTTCAAAACAAACCTAGAGCAGTATTCTTACTTAGTATAAAAAGGATTTTCACATTTTAGAAAGTGAGATTGTAGTTCTATATCAGACCCTTTTACATTGATTTACTGAAGCACTAGAATCAATATTACACATTGTTTGCAAGTTATTTAAAATAACATTGGAAATAAATATCTTACTTAAAGGTGGCTGAATCATTCAACTTGAGGAAGAAAGTAAAATGTGACCATTATGTACCAACTATTTACTGTTTCTCATAAATCAGGTAACACTATTAAAGCCCTATCTTTCAGTTGTAAATGCAGATCGCCTTCATGGACAGAGCCACCTTTATTGGGAAAAAGTGAATAGGGTTTTGGAATGGGATTAATTAGCTGGAGGGAACATAAGGACTTCTGCTTTCAGAGACAAAGTACTTTGCATCATGAATCTGCTTGTTATTTAGAGAGGGGAGTGTATTTCTGGCTTGGTTGCAGATAAATATCTCTAGCATCTAATGCATGAAATCTGTTTATTTCTATGTGCAACTGGAAAAAATGATTTCATACTAATTTTTAACTTTTGAACTAAAATATATTCAGTTCTGAGAGCTAGCTATACAGATGCCATTTCTAGTTATATGTTTTTTTTAAAACATACCTACTTATATTTTGTGTGTGTTTGAAGGAACAAGCAATTGGCCTTTTCACATTAAAAAAAAGTGAAACAATTCAGGTACATTTTCTCTGTCTCTCTTTCTGTCTATCTGTCATCACACACAAATACTGAAGCTGTTTTAATGACTAAAACCTTAGTGCTTTAATATTATATATACAACTGTTAAAACAATCCTCAAAAATATACCTCTGAAAACACTGTTATAAAAGCAAGCCCTCCAGAATAATAACAAAAGTCATGGTTGAAATAGTTTTTGAGTTCTTTAGGCAAATCCACCATCTGTACCTCAGAATAAAAGAGTATCCATTAGCAAGCATCACATCTAGCACACTAGCCTGAATAAAGAAAAAAATTGCTTCAAGAGAGCTTGTATTTATTTTATTGAAATGTAGATTTTTATAGAGGTTGGAGAAAGGCAGAAATCTCTGAATGAGCAAGTTCATTCTATAAATATATAAAATACTTAAGTCATATTTTTTGAGATATAGAACCTAATTCTGATCTATGTGTACACACAGAAGCAACATTTAAGCTTGAGGTGATGTAGTGGGACCTCCATAGATGTTCCTTTATTTTTAAGCATGGAATTCCATTCAAATAGACCAGGATGTGAACAGAAATTATTCTGCTATGCGTCATCTCTATAATACAGACAAATATGCCATATCACCAGGATAAAGAAATATTACAGCATAATTCTATCTATGTTTATTCTGAAATAAGTATCAGTGAATTCAATGGGACTTTCAAATAAACGTGTGTAAGACTGCAGTGTGCATCAATTAGTTGTGTGACTTCTGATTAATTAATTTTGTGTGCATAAACAGGGAAAAGGAATTTTGTTTTAGAACTGAATCAGATTTATTTGTGAAAACCATAGGTCATTAAGTCAAGCTATACAAATCACAAAAACAAGGAACACAGACATAATCAAGTTTAAAATTATTTACACACATCCCACTGCATGTGCCAAGTGAACTATATTTTCAGCTGTACTTCTCTCACCATTAACCTGCTTGTGTTCCTCCTCTGTTCTCTCCTCCTGCCCTCAATTATACCAATGGTCCTCCACAAAAGAAACAAATTCCAATATCTAGTGTGCTTTCTTTATAAAAGGTGTAATTAGCGATGAGCAACTCTGGCCCTTCAGATGTTTCTGGGATGCAACTCCCTTCATCCTTAGCCAGCACAGCCACTGGGGGAAGATGCTGGGAGTTTCAGTCCAAAATGTCTGGAGAACTACAATTGTTCACTCCTGATGTCAATAAGTAAACAGTGTGAAAGCCCCATGTTATTCCTTCTCTACAGAAACAAAGGGTTGGATCCAGACCTGGTCATATTTAGAATAGACCCATTGGAATTAATGGGGCATGTTAATCATGAACAGCCTAAGTCCCAGTGATTTTAATTGGTTTAATCTGAGCCTGACTTAAGAATTTAAGAATATATGGACCCTGCTAGATCAGATGAAAGACTTATCTATTCCAGCTGTTTCCCACAGGAGACAACCAGATGTCCACATGATGACCAAACTAAGTCATATGGAAAAAGCTCCTCAACCAGTTTTGCATCAACTGGTATTGCAAAGTATGTGCCCTTTCAACCAAGCTGATAGCCATCATAATTAGTAGCCACTGATAGCCATGTCTTCCATGAATTTGTCTAATCTCCTTTTGAAACCACCCACATAGGTGGCCATTACTACATTGTCTGGATCCAGTTTCTTGAAAATAAATTTCTTGTATCACTGTGTTAATTCATCAATACTCATTCTAACAAACCAAGAGCAAGGAATCTGGTCATGTCCCTTTATTTTAACCAGCAGCAAAGCCTCAAGATACAGAACCATGCCAACCTTCTCCAATTAGATGTCTTCTCGTTGTGCTGGAATATAATTTACATCATTGAGAGCCAGGACACTACTGAAGTGGATTTGCAGTCCAACACATCTAGAGGGACCAACTTGAGGAAGGCTGATTTGTGGCATGACATTTGGGACAGTCACAAGTAACCTACTGTCATAATTTTAGGACAAAGCTTTGTTTTTATTTGGGGTGTCAGTCTTTACCAGTGAGTTGTAGTGGCCTGAGTGTTGGACTAGTGACTCCGGGATACCACAGTTTGGATCCCTGCTCAGCAGTGGAAGCCCACTAGGTGATCTTGAGCACCTTAGAGTAGACTTGAAGGCACACAACAATGTGTTAGTAGTTTGACACTTCACCAGTGTTTATGTTTTCAGCCATTATTCTTACCTCTGGACAGAAAACAGAAGGTTCTTCTTTGATAGCAGAGAAATATAGTTTGTTCAAGCCAGACAAAGGTAGCACAAAATAGATTTAATTTGTGCTACATTTTTCTGGCTTGAACAAACTATTTTGAGAAACTACAGAACATGATATTCAGTGAACCCATGGTTTGTTGTGCATAGATCTAAATTAACCTAGTATCTGTGGAAGATGGAAGCAATGGCTGTTACTTTTATATGATATACATGTACATATATCATAGTAGGCACCATTTCAGAGGAGATATATTTTCCATATAAAGAGAGGAACAAGTTCTCACTCAAGATGGTGTTTGTCATCTGTGGATGTCATGGGTATTAAGTATTCCAGAATAACCACATGCATAAATAGGTAATAGATACTGGTGCTGTGCTAAATTGTCATGATGTTTCAGTTTCAGTACAAAGATATTTTTCAGAAGAGTATATGTCCACTGTTTGCTGTCAAAAAATAAAAATCAATTTTTGTCCTGAAAAATTATGTTCTTAATTTAAAAGTGGTGCTTTTGTTTCATACTTCATTTCCCACAATGTATTCAGTTCTTTAGTTCTTCATGCAGCTTCTATCATTCCTGTGAGAGTGCTACCTGACAATTCACTAAATTTAAACATGTGCAGGGGTAATTTATTTCCCCATTTTCTGCCATATGCTCTTTGTAAATTTGAATTTTATAGAGATGCTGCAGGTTGTTGGTACCACCTTGATCTCCACAGTTGGCAACTACATCCACATGATTTTTTTTTTTTTAATGACATTAAGCAACAAGTAGAGTTCTGTGCTAGAATAGTTTCTGCACTGGAGATTGCACTACCATAGCATCAATTTTACTTATGGTTCTCTCACACACTACTAATGCCCAAAAAGGTTAATGAAAAGCAAAAATGAAAGGGAGAATGTAGAGTTTCTGTAAATTAGTGCGAGTAAAAATGATCAAGGTTTGCATATGTGTCATTAAGTTAGTTGAACAAAATACTCTAGATATACAGTACAGTTGTCCCTCCGTATCCACGGATTTGGTATCCACGGATTTAAGTATTCACAGCTTGAAAATATTCTTAAAAAATAATAATCCAAAAAGCAAACCTTGATTTTGCCATCTTATATAAAGGACACCATTTTGCTATGCCATTGCATATAATGGGACTTGAGTATTCATGGATTTTGGTATCCGTGGGGGGTCCTGGAACCAAATCCCAGCGAATATGAAGGGACAACTGTATTCTCCAACTGCAGGTATTAAATAGTTATAGTTAGTATTTAATTTCTTATATGCCCTTGCATAAAAGGAGTCATTTTATGAAGTAGACTTCAGCTTTTCAGAGATGGATGGCACATAGGTATCTGTTTGGGAATGGGATGATGATGGATAAGGATAATGGATAGGGATGATAATGGATAAAGTTCCAGTAACAATATGGCTTCAGCTGGGTGAGAGATATGTGAGGTTCTCAAAATATCTATGGGATTGATTCCCAAAATTACTCTTCTGTTAAAGTGAAGAGGAGAATATAGGAGAATCTGTTCCCTAAGATATGAAATTAAGATTCCACATTTTAACCTGCCAGTAATGAATCAATACATTAATTAACTGAAAAATCAGATGAATATTCTCAGTCTCTGGGTGCATGCAGATATACATGCATTGACACTGATATACTCACTGCTATCACTCTCTTCTACATCATTAATTTCAGCTGAATTATTCTTGATATTAAAACCAATACAAACAGCACATTGGCACTACTGTGATATAGGTATTATTTACTTACATTCACTCTCATGAGGATTAATTCAAACAAATAAAAGCTAATAGAAATTATTAAAAAAATTCAAATGGCAAACTAAATCTCTTTCAATTATGATGATGTGCTCTTCCCCCTTCTTCACAGTATATTATGTTTAATTAAACAGAAGCAATAGATGCAACTTAGCAAAAAATCAGAAAAGGAAGTAGGATAATACAAAGGACAGAGCTGCATGAAAACGTATTTTACTGCTAATGGTTTGCAGGAAGACATTAAAGCACAAAAGGCTGCCATGTGCTGTTGGAAAGTGAAAGGGGAGAAAGACAAATGGAACAGCATAAGTTTGAGGGATGGGAATGAAAAGTCACTTTCCAAGGTCCCAGTATTTTATTACCAGAATAGCTTTTGTTAAATAAGCTGCATTTGACAGTGCATATCAAGTTCTGATGAATAAGGCTTCCATTAAGCTACTTCCTTTAAAACAAATTAATTAGAGTAAGATTGCATACATTTACAGAAATATAGGCGCTGTAGTCGAATCCATTCCCAATCAGCCCTAAACTTCCACAGTTTAAATTTGATGTGATTGCTTCATGATCATCAGTTTCCCAAAGTTCATCTCAAATCTGTTATGTCTTCCTTAGGTTAAAACATCCTGCACATTTGATCAAAAATGGAAGGAAAAGAGAGAAGCAATGATTATTTTATTTTGTGTGTGTGCATGTGCTTTCAGGTCGCCTATCGATTTATGGCAACCCCATGAATTTGATAGGGCTTTCTTAGGCAAGGAAGACTCAGAGGTAGTTTTTCCAGTTCTTTATTCTGAAATATTAACTTTCATCTTTTCCTTAGAACTGGGATTCAAGACAGCTTATTTTTTAAAAAGGTACAGATAAAAACACATATAGGTAAAACATACAAAAAGCTATTGTTAAAATCTAATTAGACTATCAATAAAATTAAAAACAATTTATTCTAATTCTGTCTATAGAATTAAAAACAATCCAAAATATATTCATTAAAAAGACAAGAACTAAAAACAGGACACCACACTATTGAAAGTCATTTTGTTATAAACAATGAGTTCCTACAAGCCTATGAGAATAAAAAAGTTTTTGCTGGTTCTTAGGAAGTGGGGAGTGTCAGTTTATAGGCAAGCATACAGGCAGCAAGCAAGAGAAAAAATGGAAAGAAAATCATTTCCTTTTTGGCAAGCAGCTTCTTTTCTATCCAGACCCTCACTTACAAATGTCAAGACTTAAACAAATGCATGTGGTTTCTGAAACCTTAAGCAAAAAGCAACTCCCAGCTTTGCTTGAGGTTGTGGTGTATCACGGATGAAGAATATGCATGCCTTCCAAACTACTGGTGCTAATCACTATTAATTTTTAAAAGGACTTGTGCAGGGCTCTGTAGATGATTTATCAGTGTGAATGGAAATGATACATCAGTTGATGAAAAGCAATACAATCGGAAAGTTAGCATTTCTGAAGTATGCCACAGACATAGAAAGCTGCCATAAGTCAGACCATTACTTAATATCTGTTCCACAGTTGTCAACAGATGGTAGCAGCTCCTCTCTAGGGTTTCAAGCAGAATTTTTCCCCCAGCCTAGCTGAGGAGGCCAGAGATTGGTCATGGGGCCTTCCACATGTAGACAATGTTCTCCATTGGCCTTCCTAGCCCAGCATAGTCAACATGGATGGCAGCAGCTCTTTATAGTCAGAATTCTCTTGGTGTACTATACTAGGGTTACAATGTGTTACCTTAGCAGTTGCACTTCTGGGAAGGCTGGCTTAGAAAATGCCTTATCTTGTGGCACAGGTAATTTTTCAAGTCAGCCTTCTGAGAACACTTTGCTTTGAGGAACCATTTGGAAGCCAAACATTAGATACTCATAGCCAGCAGCCTTTCCTCCCAACAGTGACGACTTTAGATTTTCCTTGAGGTTTTTTCCGGTCTGTGAGGCCATGTTCTGGAAGAGTTTACTTCTGATGTTTCACCTGCATCTGTGGCTGGCATCTTCAGAGAATGGTTGGGTAGGAGTGTGTGTGGAGTTTATATACTGTGAACCCGGTTGGGGAGTATATGTAAATTTATGTATTTGAATGGATTTTCTCTGGCTTCTGTCATGCCTATTCTATCTGCAGCATTTTTCCTATTGCTGCAGCTCTGCTAGTTGTTATTTGTTGACAAATCAGCTTCAACCTATGGTGATCCTATGAATCTTCCAAGAACCCTGGTCATCAACAGGCATGCTCAGGTCCTGCAAACTCAGGGCTCTGGCTTCACTGATTGCATTAATCCATCTGTACATGGGGGTGCACTACACTAGCATAGTTATGCTGGCCTAGGTCACCAACAGGATTCCAGTGTTGGATTTCAGGCAGGATTCCTTCCAAGCCCTATATGGAGAAGCTGGTGATTGAACTTGAGAACTTCTGCTTGCAAAGGATGTGATCTGTCCTGAAATATACAACCCCTCTATATGAACAGTTGTGGGAAAGCTGTATTTAGGTTCTCTTTGCTCACTTAAGTTTGAGGCATTGGTGAAAAGCAAGAACAATGCACTCAGTCAAACTGAAAAAAACATGTCATCCATTTTATCACTGCAGTCATGGGAAACTAAGGAGCTCCTGAACTGACTACAGGTCCCTAAACATAAGTGACAGAAATGCAAGACTTGTTGAAAGTTAACCAGAAACAGTTTCCCATGCAATAAGGCTGAATTGGTTATCCAGCTATGAGGTCTCCTTCACAAAACCCCTAGCCATGTTTATGAATTTATTTATTTGAAAAGGTAGAATACTTTTATCTCTAACAAGATCTCTTGAGATGATTTATAACAGTTAAAAAATATGTTCACAATTAAAACCAGAGAGCATTCCAACGAAGCAAAAAAACCAAAACAAAACAAAACCGATCCACAGGAAAGCAAAATTAAAATATGGTAAAAGCTTGACAGGGAAAAAAAAGGTATCTTAACCCAAAAGACACTAATGAGAGAGCCTATTTCATTTCCTTTGGGAAGGAATTTCACAGTGAGGTGCCATCAACAAAATGACCCTGTCTTCATGTCCCAGCCAACCCTTTCTCTGTGGCAGAATGTGAAGCAGAGCCTCTAATGATGAATGTGGCTGAGATATTCAGGTGGGAGGAAGTAGTCCTTCAAGTAAACTGATCCCAGGCCATTTAGGCTGTTTCCCTAGGGTACTCTTCCACGCAGGTGCAGGACATGTGTGAATTAGGCAGCCAGCCATACGGTCAAAGCCCAGTTACTTGGCATTTTTCTATCCCGTTGTTTATCAGTCTCCTGTGATATGCCAATCAGGTGGGAAAGATCCATATGGTTGGGTCCTGCTCACTTGGCCATAATATTCAGCTCCATATGGAAGACACAAAAATTGTGTGTGTGAAAGAAGCTTGAATGATTGTAGCTAAAATAAGATTGATTTGGGCACTAGCTACACTGAATCACATAACCATTTGTGTGTGTAAAAGGAGCCTGAACAATTGTAGCTTAAATATGATAGATTTGGGTGCTAGCTAAAATGCTAGCTAGAATGGACTGCATAGCCTTTCAATTTAGTTCTCTATTTAAAATTACTAACTTGCAAAATTGCTATTTTACTAAAATTTACTAAAATCACTAAAATAACCCATATAACAAAGTTACCTCTCTACTAATTCCATTAGTAATTTGCAAATACTAAATTATTCCATTAATGCCAGGGTTAGACAGGGGCTAAAGCAAAAAGAGAGAAATGGGCTTTTAGTCTACTCTTTAATACTTGAGAAAGGCTGTTAGATTCTTGGGTGTTCTTCTCTTGCTTGTGACATTAAATCGAAAAATATAAATAATCAAACATTTTGAATATTCACAATTTTTTCACAAATATATATGTGCCTATGGGGCAGGATCTATTTGAATTTCTCCCTTGTATACTTTCCATCTATTTCAACAGGGCTTGTTTAGGAGATGTTGCCAGTGGATTTTGCCCTGTGTTTTAGAAGTTTTACTATTAACTCTATATTTGATTTTATCTGATTATGACATAAATGCAGGCACATTAAGTGGGCTGATGTCAGCAATCAGGACTGCTTGTTACACAACATCAATAACAGGGACTCAGGTGTGAAACAACTGTAATTATAGGTATTTAGCCCAAATGTACGTCAGTTGTAACTGATTAACTATAAAGATTGGCATAGCTAATTGAAATACTTTATCAATGAAGTCTTGACTTAGCAGCACTTCTAACAACATAAACATAACATTCCACTGACAGAAGAAAGAAATCCCCATATGCTGACATGACAATTTCCAGAAGGATAGCTGTGTCGGTTTGTTGCTGCCAAAATACAAAGAATCTTGTGGCATCTTAGAGATAGGAAGGGCTAATGGAAAGGGAGTGCAGTGATTGGGAAGTTTTTTTTTTGTTTTTTTTTTAACAGCAACTCCTGAAATCCTGCAGCCACCATGGCTGCTCTCAGCCAGGATGATATGACTGCTCTGCTCCAATAATCCTTAATTTTCTCATTTTCCTCATTGGGTGGGGAAATAATGGCACAAGCTCCAGCCTAGTATGAATGAGGAATTCAGGATTAGCCTTACCTCTACGCAGAAGGCAGTGGCTCGTTCCTTGGGAGTACATTTTGGGCATTGTGACAGGGTGGCAAATTTTACTCATTTAGGGTCCCCCCCCCGCCACCACTGATGGGCAGAGGTGCTTATGGATTTTTTGGCCTCATGTACTAAAATAAGCTTTGGGTACTCTCCACCTAGACCTGGATTTAGAAGGGGAGCCATTTGCAGCTCTACCTCAGCCTGCAAAATATCTTTGGCTGGCCCTGGAGGTGTCCTGTCTAAGGACTTTTTCAGACAGTACTTACCACAGAGGAAGACTCTGGAACAGTTACGACACTGTCATGTGGCAGGAGGTCTGTTTCGGATGACGCCGTCCCTCTCTCGGCACCGTCCGTGACTGGTCCGGGTATGATTGAAGGCAGCTGTGCCATTTTTTACTCACGGACAACTTCCCTGAGTAAAAAATGGCACGGCTGCCTTCAATCATACCCGGAACAGTCACGGACGATGCCGAGAGAGGGATGGCATCGTCCGAAATGGACCCCCTGCTACGTGACAGTGTCATAACTGTTCCGGAGTCTTCTTGCGTGGTAAGTCCTGTCTGAAAAAGTCCTAAGCCTCTCCAGGGAATGAAGGGACCTTGGAGCCAGCAGATCAAAGGTCTCTCCTGAAGTAACCCAGTTTAAAGCTATCTTTGGTGGAAACACCACCAGAAGAGCTGCACCTCTGGAACTTTCTGCAAGTATCCCAGAGGCTGCTTTCACACCTGAATCCGTTATTGATGTTGTGAAACAAGCAGTCCTGATTGCTGACATCAGCCCACTTAGGAGATTATCAGATGACCTAAATATAGCATTACAGAGATGCCAGGAGATCGCTAAAGCATTTGATTTTCAGACAATGTCATTATGCTCCCGTGCTGCTTCCGTTCAGCCAGCGGTTCTTTTTATTGATGGGCTAATCCGTCAATAGATCGCCTGTTCTGTTTCTATAACAGAATCACAGGCATCTGAAAAGGTGCCCTGTTATGCAGGCACAATGCCAGCATTAGTGGGTAGTCTATGTGAAACATCTCCGGGTCATCTGGGGGTGGTCTGGGGGCACCTGGGTGTGACCTGGGGGTGTGAGGCATGGCCAGATTGCTGCCCAAATCATCCCCAGATCTCCCCCAATCGTCCCCCCTGATTGCCCCTATTGTGCCCAGATCACCCCCGATCATCCCCAGATCACACCCAGATCGCCCTCCCAGATTGCCCCCCCCATTGTGCCCAGGTCACACACAGATCACCCTCCCAGATCATCCCCCCATGTCCCCAGATCGTCCTTGCCGATCATCCCTAGGTCATCCCCAGATCATGCTCAGATTGCCCTCCAAGATTGCCCCCCACTATTCCCAGAAATTCCCCAGATTGTCCCCCCCAGTTTGCCCCCCCCAGATCACCCCCAGATCTCCCCCAGCCTGGACTGGTTTTGCAATTTCCCGGCTCTCCTCTTCTTGCAAGAGCAACCGGGATTACCATCCAGGAAGTGAAAGGAGCTCTGTTAGAGCTCCATTCATTTCCTGGGAAGAATGGACGTGTGATTAAGATTCATTTCCTGGGAAGAATGGGTGTGTGAAAAGTTTTTCTTTTTTCCATTACAGGGACCGGAGAGGTGCGGGAAAGGAGATTGTGGGACAGGAACGCTTTTTTTTGTTCCCGTCTGATAATCTCCTTAATGTGCCTGCATTTATGTCATAATCAGATAAAATCAAATATCAGTTGCATTCAGGCCTATGACTCTATTTCTGTCACCTTTTACTTTTGCTTCCCATCTCTGCTTAACTGCTTGAAGAGTTACCTCTGTCATCCATTGAAGCTTCTTTCTTTTTGGCTACAGATAGTGTGATTTTGTGTTTGTCTCTGACAATGTCCCTAGCTTCAGTCCAGAGTTCTTCTGGTTCCCAGTCAATTAGGTTTAATAGTGCAAATTTTTATATTTATTATATTATCTTTAAATTCTAGGGGAAAGTTCTTCATGTTGTATTTAGGTACAATGGTTGGTTTAGCTTCTTCTTTAGCTTTACTCTAATTTTTGATATTAGTACAGTCGTCCCTTCACATTCGCGGGGGTTAGGTTCCCCAGACGCCCGCGGATGTGAAAATTCCGTGAATAATGACTGCCCTCCCCCTCCCCCGCCCAAGCGACCATGGGGCCTCCGGAGGCCCCATAGTCGCTTTCCCTGGACTCCCCACTCCCTTCCAAGGCCTTCATGGGGCCTCCGGAGACCCTCCCGAGGCCCCGTGGATTCCTCCCCAGCCCTCCCCCTCCCTCCCAAGGCCTTCACGGGGCCTCTGGAGAGTCTCCGGAGGCCCCGTGGAGGCCTCCCTGGCCCTCCCCCCTCCCACCCCGGGCCTTCACGTAGCCTTCTACGACTCTGTGAAGGCCTCCCTGGCCTTCCCCCCTCCCACCCCGGGCCTTCCCCCTCCCACCCCAAACCTTCATGGGGCCTCCAGGAGGCCCCTTGTCATGGTTTTGGGAGGGCAGGGGGCCCTCCCAAAACTGCGAATAATCAAAACCGCGAATGCTAAGTTTGTGAATGTGGAGGGGCAACTGTAGTTCATCTGCCACAATCTGTTCCTGGTCTTGTTTTTGCAGAGAGAATTGAGCGTCTCCATCTATGAGGAGTGGCTTAAGGAGCTGAGTATATTTAGCCTGGAGAAGAGTAGGTTAAGAGGTGACATGACAGTCATGTTTAAATATTTGAAGGGAGGATGGAGCAAGCTTGTTTTCTGCTGCTCGAGAGACTAGATCCCAGAGCAATGGATTCAAACTGCAGGAAAGAGATTCCACCTAAACAGTAGGAAGAACTTCCTGATGGTAAGAGCTGTTCCACAGTGAAAAATGCTGCCTTGGAGTGTGGTGGAGTCTCCATCTTTGGAGGTTTTTAAACTGAGGCTGGAAGGCCATCTGTCGGGAGTGCTTTGATTGTACAGTTGTCCCTTCAGATTTGCGGGGGTTACGGCTGCCAGACCCCCGCGAATGTGAAAAAACATGAATAACAGTCACCCCAGGGAGTGAGGGAAAATCTCTCAAACTGGCTATCGGCTATCTGCTGGGCTTTCGCCCTCCCTGGTTTAAGGAGGTTTTGCCTCACCCCCACCCCCTTTCCTGGCTTTTCCTTGCCTTTCTGAAGATCCAGGGAAGCCCAGGGAGTGAGGGAAAATCTCTCAAACCAGCTGTCTGCTGGGCTTTCGCCCTCCCTGAAAAGGCAGCCAAAGCTCAGCAGAGCAGCAGTTTGAGAGATTTTCCCTCACTCCCTAGGCTTCCCTGGCTCTCCTTTCTCTCTCAAAGGGAACAAAGAGCCAGGAAAGGGGGGGGGGGAGGCAAAACTTCTTAAAACCACTCCAGAGAGAAAGGAGAGCCAGGGAAGCCTAGGGAGTGAGGGAAAATCTCTCAAACCGCTCCTCTGCTGAGCTTTGGCTGCCTTTTCAGGAAGGGCGAAAGCCAAACAGACAGCTGGTTTGAGAGAGAAAGAAGAGCCAGGGAAGCCTAGGGAATGAGGGATTTTCAGGGAGGGCGAAAGCCAAATAGACAGATTTCTCTCTCAAACTGGCTGTCTGTTTGGCTTTCGCCCTCCCTGAAAATCCCTCACTCCCTAGGCTTCCTTGGCTCCATGCTTTCCTGGCTCTTTGTTCCCTTTGTGAAGAGAAGGGAAGACCCAGGAGACAGGCAGTGGGTGAGGGAAAACCGCGAATAATCAAAACCGTGAGTCAAAGCCACGAATGCAAAGGAACAACTGTATACTCCTGCAAGGCAGGGGGTTTGACTGGATGGCCCTTGTGGTTTCTTCCGGCTCTATGATTCTATGATTGTTTCAGCTGCTGAGATTCCTCAGGTCCCCAGAAACTTCCAGATGAGAAGACAGAACACACCTGGAGCTGGATTACCCAGCAGTGGCCAGAGTATACGTTCCAGGTTTAAATTGCTGCTTTTTCTCAGCTGATCTAGGATGGGACCTTCAGTGTTCATCAAATTGATACAGTGCTTGATCACTTAGGTCAGTCTTCTATAGCTTGATGCTTTACAGGTGTGTTGGAATATAATTTGCATCATCAACAAAGATTACACTGGACCGGGATGAAATGATGTGATATCTGTAAGCAGTAGGCTAATGAAACAGGTACAATCCAGGGGTGGGAGTGATACAGTCCTCCACATGTTGTTAGATTGCAATTCCCAACACTTCTCAGCAATGGTCTATGCTGAGTAGCTGGGACTTGTAGCCCCATAACATCTGGAGAGCTGTATCATTCCTACTTTTGAACTAGATTACTGTTCTCTTCCTCCAAGGTCCTTCCATGATTCACCACACCTTGCTCATGTACAGGATGAAGACAAGGTTAGTCCTCTCTTAATCTTGCTTACAGTGTGATGGCCAACAGGACAAGTACAGCCAGAGGTTTCTGTCATGCATAGCAGCTTCTTAATTTTTTTCTCTCTCATCAAGAGTCCTTTGCACTGCTTGAAACAACATTTTAATCTCTCCAGTTTCAAAAGCAGCTTGTTAGACATTCAGCTGCTTTATGATTTACAAACAACCCCAAACACTCCAAATATCTACTGCACAAACAGACTTTGGTGAACATCCCCTCAACTATTAATTAATCCATATCATACCACACTGTTATAGCATTATAATCCACTTTAACTGGCATGGCAACATCCTGTGAAATTCTGGGATTTGTAGTTTAGTGAGGCCCAAGAGGTCTCTGGCTGAGAATTCTAAATGCCCCTCCCTAAACTGCAAATCCCAGGATTCCATAGGATGTTGCCATGACAATTAAAGTTGAATATAGCACTGTAATTGTGTAGTGTTGTAAGGATTTCTGTATAATTTTTATAATTTTGATACCTCAGGTTGAATAAAAACACAGGCTTGAAGCTTTTGAAACCCACTGCTATCAATTTGTCCTATTGTCCTATTGATTTGTCCCACTGAGTTAATTGTGGGGTTGAAATGTTTCAAGAAGGTCATATAAAACAAAACTTTAATTTTTAAAGATACATTATAATCTAAGCAAAAAAATATCTTTTTGTACACAAAGACCTTTGATTTTTCACTACACATTGTCTTCAGCCAGAAATTTTAAAAAACCAAACAGACAGCACAATCACTAATAATACATTTACCCAGGACTGAGACCTACTGAATTCCATGTGGCTTGCATCCAGGTAACTGTACATACAGCCTGCATGGTGCAATGGTTTGAGCATTGGCCTACGACTCTGGAGACAAGAGTTCAAATCCCTGCTTGGCCATGGAAACCCACTGGGTGACCTTGGGCTAGTCACATTCTCTTAGCCTCAGAGAAAGGCAAGAAAACCCCGTGATACATTTGGCTTAAGGTTGCCAAAAGTTTCAAATGACACAACAACAACAACCAACTGTGCGTACAACTATATTTGCACACCTTCTCCTAACAATCAATATTTTCAGGGTGTTTGTGTCAGGAAGAAGGAATCAACTTATGGCTGCTCCTAGGCTGGGTATGGAAGTCTATTCCTTGGGGTGCATATATACTGTAGAAATAATGCAGTTTGACACCACTTTAACTGCCATGGATCCATCCTACAGAATCCTGGTATTTGTAGCTTTGTGTAGGCACCAGAACTCTTTGGCAGAAGGCTAAAGACCGTGTAAAACTACAAATCCCAGGATTCCATAGGATAGTACTTATAGAATCATAGAATCATAGAATCATAGAACTGCAGAGTTGGAAGAGTACATTATTTCTATTTATCAAACAGCATTATTTCTACAGTGTAGATGCAGCCTTGGAAAAGCTAGCCTGGCTCTCTCTTTGTTTCCTGCTGACAGGCAAAGAGCTTTTACTTTTTAAATTGTGATAGGCTCTGCAGAACTGATTGTTTATAAAGGAAATGACTTTTAATAGTCTGCTGTACTTAAAAAAATGATTTGCCTTTTTAACTGACATGTTCTGAATTGTTTTTTAATTCTATAGATACCGTAGTTAATTTCTAAGCTGCTATAACTTCTGGGGAAAAGATAGAATACACGCAAACACACAGACACACACACTAAGAATGGTAATGATAATATAAATGATAAATGATCATAAAAATCATAACAGTCATAAGCAACAGCAGCTCAATCAAAGAATATGAAATGTAGGCCTTATCATCAGGCAGCTAGTGGTGATGACCTCATGCTAAACCATGAAATAGTGAAGAGTTGTGGAAATCATTTGGATTTTCGACCTCAGAATTATAACGTCTTGGACTGTCTCTCAAAACACTCTTGAAGGGTATGGCCTATGTATTTATTCCTAATGCTAAAGTTTATATAGATATAAAAGTCTGCTGTTAATTATTATACCCCTTTGTCTATCCTCCTTTATGGATCTGAAACATGGGTCACCTATCGCCACCACCTACGACTCCTCGAGCGCTTTCATCAGCGCTGTCTACACACAATCCTAAATATACACTGGACTGACTATGTGACGAATGTTGCTGTCCTTGAGCAAGCAGGGATCACCAGCATTGAGGCCATGATATTGAGAACACAGCTGCGCTGGGCAGGGCACGTTTCTAGGATGGAGGACCATCGCCTCCCAAAAATACTACTCTACGGTGAACTCGCCACGGGTCAGCATAAGAGGGGCGCTCCAAAAAAGCGATACAAAGACTCCCTGAAACAACATCTCAGGCTTGGCCAAATTGATCACCAACAGTGGTCCGCCCTGGCCTCACATCGGGAGGCATGGAGACGCACTATCCACAATGCTGCAGCCTTATTTGAGAACTCACGACGAAGAAGTCTTGAAGAGAAACGACAACGCAGAAAGAATCACAACCCAAAAACATCACCCAAGGAGACCTTCTGCTGTGCTGTTTGCAACCGGACTTGTTTATCTCAGATTGGCCTTTTTAGTCATCAGCGCACTTGCAGAAAGTGCAGGATGAGTCCTTCCTGAATCTTCGTTTGCGAAGAAAAGCCAGAGAGAGAGATAGCCAAACTTGGCACCTTGGCAACATGGGCCCCTCAAGAATAGCTGGTTTGCACTATTTCAACATTCATCTGTACTGCACAGTCTGTACTGTGCAACTGTCTTTGGCCAAAGCCCATAATTACATAAAATGGTAAAATACCCGTTTCTCATGAATACAGAAAACAAATCTAGCTAAAACACAAGTGCTTATATCATATTCTTGACAAACAGTATTCTGTTCATACCTACATAGACTTGCACACACTTCCTTAATTTCAAATACCTATTTGGAGGAATTAACAAATATATTCTACCCAATCTCTCTCTCTCTCTCTCTCTCTCTCTCTCTCTCTCTCTCTCTCTCTCTCTCTCTCTCTCTCTCTCTGGCTTTTCTTCACAAACGAAGATTCAGGAAGGACTCATCCTGCGCTTTCTGCAACCGTGCTGATGACTAAAAAGGCCAAGATAAACAAGTCCGAGATAAACAAGTCCGGTTGCAGAAAGCACAGCAGAATGTTTCCTTGGGTGATGTTTCTGGGTTGTGATTCTTTCTGCATTGTCATTTCTCTTCAAGACTTGTTTGGCGTGCGTTCTCAAATAAAGCTGCAGCATGGTGGATAGTGCATCTCCATGCCTCCCGATGTGAGGCCAGGGCGGACCATTGTTGGTGATCAATTTGTCGAGCCTGAGATGTTGTTTCAGGGAGTCCTTGTATCGCTTTTTTGGAGCACCCCTCTTACACTGACCCGTGGCGAGTTCACTGTAGAGTACTATTTTGGGGAGGCGATGGTCCTCCATCCTAGAAACATGCCCTGCCCAGCGCAGCTGTGTTCTCAATATCATGGCCTCAATGATGGTGATCCCTGCTTGTTCAAGGACAGCAACATTCGTCACATAGTCAGTCCAGTGTATATTTAGGATTGTACGTAGACAGCGCTGATGAAAGCGTTCGAGGAGTCGTAAGTGGTGGCGATAGGTGACCCATGTTTCAGATCCATAAAGAAGAATAGACAGTACAATGGCTCTATACACACTGATTTTTGTGCTTCACTTCAGGTGTTTATTACTCCAGACTCTTTTGTGAAGTCTTTCAAATGCGCTATATGCCTTTGCTAATCTGTAATCGATCTCTTTGTCAATCTTGGCATCTGAGGAGAAGATGCTTCCCAGGTAGGTGAACTGCTGAACGGACTTAAGCACAGATTTGCCGACGGCAATGTGGGGATGGTGGTGTTCATCCTATGGTGAAGGCTGGTAAAGAACTTCCATTTTCTTCAGGCTGACTTCCAGCCCAAACAGCTCTGCAGCTGTTGCAAAGCAGGACGTTAGGCGCTGCAGAGCTGCTTCTGTGTGGGCAACAAGGGCAGCATCATCAGTGAAGAGCAGCTCACGGACTAGATAGTTTAGAGTCTTAGTGTGACCCCTCAGACGGCTTAAGTTAAACAAGCTACCATCAGTATGGTAACATATATAGATGCCGTTGTCTTCTTCAAGCAATGCCATAGCCCTTTGGAGCATCATACTGAAGAAGATTGTAAATAAAGTTGGAGCAAGAACACAACCTTGCTTCACTCCATTAGTTATTAGAAAGGGCTCTGAAAGAGCATCGCCATATCTGACTTGACCACGCTGGCCCTCGTGTAGCAAGATAATAATTTTAAGGAATTTGGGGGGACATCCTAGTCTTTCCAGGATCTGCCACAGACCTTTTCTACTCACAGGAGATTTTCACACGGGCTATATATCCCGTGGCAGGAACAGAACAGGGTCGGGAAAGGTTTTCCCTTTCAGACGACGTTGACCCCATTCTGTCCTGCATCCATCCTAATCCCGTGACTGTTCCAGAACAATGTAATCACGATTTTTCATCGTGAATAGACCTCCCGTTCCGTCGCTATCACGCAATCACAGGTGTGCGAACAGGAGCCCCGTTCCTGTTCCAAAATGACAGCCACAGAGGGGAGGTCCGTTCCGAGCACTTCCTGGTACGATCTGGACATCCAGGTAAGTGGCACCCTTTATTTTACCCTCCCTGTTTTGATTATGTGATTTAAAGAGTTTTTTTGTGCTTGGTGAACTGATTTTATGTTTGGGGGAGTTTTTTTTTTTAAATTTACCATCCAGCGTTATCACGTGATAACGTGATAACGTTTCAGACGGCCGGTCGTAAAAGCAGCCTTACGACGGCTGCATTTACGGCCGGCCAGCAAGGGGAGGGGGAGCCCATTCCTGCTGCGGAATTAAGGTGAGTGTGTGAAAGATTTATGTTATTCCGTGGCAGGAACGGGAGAGGAGGTAGCGGGGCAGTAACGGGGCATTTTGGCCCCGTGTGAAAATCTCCACAGTGTCAAAGGCTCCATTATCTTTATAATGCAATGAATTTTAATATCTATATGTACATTTAAATGATCAAACTGAGTTTGATCATATTACGAGATAATATGACTCATTAGGAAAGACAATAATGCTTAGCTAAAGTGGGAGGCAGTAGGAAAAGAGGAAGACAGCATTATGGGTGGATAGACTTCGGTCCTCTGGGAGGAATCTGTTACAGCCTATGAAAACAAGGCTGTCGGTGACGTCCCAGAGGGCCTTCTCCGCTGCTGCTCCCAGATTATGGAATGGCCTGCCGGACGAGATCCATCTTATTAACACCTTAGACAGCTTTAAAAAAGCTGTCAAGACGGATCTTTTCCGGCAGGCCTTTCCTGAACAACTATCCCGGCCCAAGACTCGGCTGTCCTCCCTGAGCTGTAATCAGATTTTTTTAAAAACTATTGTATGTTTTAATCTTTTTCTAATCTATATATTTTTAATTTACTGTATGTTTTTAATCCTTTGTAATTTAATATTATTTTAACAGGGGGTGGGCTAGGGTACTGGGACTATGGAGTTTTTATATTGTAAGCCGCCCCGATTGCGTTGCAGAGGGGCGGGATAGAAATAAAATATTATTATTATTATTATTATTATTATTATTATTATTATTGGGCTGTTGATGACAGGGGATCATTCATAGGGCTGCCATAAGCTGGAGATGACTTGATTTCAAGTAATACCATCAATATTTTAAATGAATTTTAAGTGTTAGCAGGGCCGGTTTAAGGCACCAGCAGTGTCAGCATCTGCAGGGGCCCCCATCATTGTGGCCCCCCCTGTAGTAACCCTCCTCCTGCAAAAACATTATTAGTAATAATCTGAATATCTTGTACTGTGAATAGATTAAGTTAGGTTACATTGACTTGAGATAAGCATATGCCCCCCCCCCCAAATAAAGCATTTCAGGGGCCCCCAAAATTCCTTAAACCCATCCTGAGTTTTAGCAAAACCCTGTTGTACTGAAAGACTTACTTATATCCTCAAAGAAAGTGAAACCCACAAATCTAGTTTGTAAATGTTTTTTAGAAAGCACTAAGTTTGAAGTTAAAATTGAGTGTTAAATTTGATGTTAAAATAAAGAATTAAGATTGTTCTGTTCAAATCAACCAATGGAAAACTGTTCTAGCTGCAATATTGAACATCTCTTTAGACCTAAAAACTACGTTTGGTTCAGAAAAAAAGCACTTCAACACATGGGCACATTTTTAGAAAGATATTGTCTACTTCAAACAAATGTTGGTCATGCTTCTTTGTGCCAAATGATGTGGGTATATTCAGTATTTACCCTTTGTTGGTTGGATATATTATAACATGTTAATTATGTATTAGAAAAATCTTTGGCATTTGTAGATGCAAATGTTCTTTAAAATTGTATTCCTGAAATATGTGGAATATCACTTATGGTCAATGCATTAGGATTATGCACGCTTTTACTTTTAATAAAATACAGTATTTATATTCCAGAGTTAGAGAGATAAACATTCACCACCTATCAAGATTGCTTTTTCTCTTTGTACTCATCTTTTAAGTATCTATTTTTTAACAAGTAAGTAAATGTCATTTGGCTGCCAGTCACAATAAGACGAAAAATAAATAAATCCAAAAATAGTATATACAGAGCCACAGGTTATGACCAAACAAGCAAAGTACTGTAATATGTGGGGAAATTATTATTATAATGCAATACAATCTTGTGTATCTCATGTTAATTTCAGTTTAGGAATTTCCGTGCATGCATGAGTTTTTCCACTTCCCCTTCTTCTTTCCCTAGGCAATTTCACCCAACTGGAGCAATGATGTTCTAATTTAAATTTCATCACATGACCTTCTAATTTAAATATTTTATTATGCTTTGTTTAAGTTCTTTAAAAAGTTTGTCTCCATGTGGCTGTAGCCATCTTCTTCTCTTTTCTTTAGTCTTGCTTTTACCTTTCACCATGTAGCCCTCATCGCTTACGGCTGGGTGAGGTTTTCTTACCCTAAATCCTCTTAGTCAGTTAAGGACCTTTAAATTTGTTTTAATATGTAGATTAAGATTTGTATACCTTCAGTAAACTTTTGATATGCATTTTTAAACTGATGTCTTTGTTGTTTTATGAGTCAAATTGACTGGTTGATCAGACCACACATTTAAATGTTAGTTGAGCTGTGTCTGCATTCTGATGCCTTTACTCTGCTTACTTTGAAAGAAGGGTGTTGTTGTTTTTTACATTTTAAGAAGATATTTTTATTTTTTTAAAAAGGGCTAGATCCCTGAAATCTTTAATGATTTTTTAATTTTAGACTTATACCCCCAACAAGTACAGGTTGTTCAAACAATCAGTTACTTTGCATCGGAGTATATGCTGCTCAGCCATGGAAACCCACTCTCTCAGGAGATTATCAGACAGAAGCTTAATACCCTGGAACAGGGATGTAACAGGATCGAGAAAGAAATTCCCTTTCAGAAGACATTGTCCCTGTCCCATTCTGCCCCCGTGCTGCCTCCATTCAGTCCCTGTTTTTTAAAAAAAATATATTCACAGGGAAAAGTTGTTAATAGATCACCTATTCTGTTTCTGTAACAGAATCACAGGTGTGCGAACCAGTGCCCCGTTATGCTGGCGCAATCTGGGAGATCTGTGCCAAACACTTCCGGGTATTATCAGGACATCCAGGTAAGTGACAACCTTTTTTGTACCCTCCCTTACTTGGGTTTTTTTTAAAGGGCATTTAAGTACTTGGTTTAATTTTTTTGAGGCTTGTTTTTTAATTTTTAAATTCCCCGTGCAATGCAGGGCTTCCTGTAAGGTCCTGGAAGGTCTGTAAAGAACACTTCTAGTCGCAATAGGGACATCCAGGTAAGTGACAGCCTTTTTTGTACCCCTGTTTACTTGGGTTTTTTTTGTGTGTGTTTAAATGCTTGGTTTAAGTTTTTGAGGCTTGGGGTTTTTTAAATTTTTAAATTCTCCACGTAATACAGGGCTCCCTGTAAGGTCTGTCCAGAACACTTCCTGGTGAGATCGGGATTTCCAGGTAAGTAACAGCCTTTTTTGTACCCTCCCCTGTTTACTTAGGGGTTTTTTTAGTGTGTTTAAATGCTTGGTTTAAGTTTTTGAGGCTTGGTTTTTGTTTTTTTTAAATTCCCCACACGATGCAAGGGTCCCTGGGAGGTCCATAAAGAACACTTCCAGTGGCCTTGGGGAGACCTCCATTCACTTCCTGGACTGCCGGAGAGGGGGGAGCTGTTTCTGTTGCGCGACTAAGATAGGTGTCTGAAAAAAATGTTTTTATTCCGTTACAGGGACGGGAGCAGGGCGGGAATTAGAAAGCAAAACAGGGATGCTATATTTGTCCCCGTCTGATAACCTCCTCAGTCTCAGAGGAAGGCAAGGCCACTCTCTCTCTGAACAAATCTTGCCAGGGAAACCCTGTGATAGGTTGTCTTTAGGGTTACCGTAAGTTGAAAATACCTGAAGGCACACAACAACAACAACAACAACAACAACAACAAATATACTAATAGAAATACTTTTGCCGGCCGATTGCGGAATAAAGAGACTACACACATGAAATGGGGTGAAATAAAATGTTTTTATTTAAATCAACCTATTTAAATCCCTTCTAAGATCTTCAACGGGGGGAGGCAACCTGGTGAGGGACCAGCTGAAGCAGTAGGTCTATCGCTTTGCGCTGGAGAGGAAGAGGTGAGCTTTTATAGCCTCTGGCCCCGCCCCTCATCATCTGTCGCAGGTGACGCTGCCTGAGACCTATAAAGTGGTCTCATAGCCGCAATCACGGCAGCAAAGTCAGCTCCCCAGCTCTAGCTGCTCTGCCGTATGGTGGGGAGCTGGATTGTTGTTGCTGCCGAGCTGACAAAAAATAGGCCTGGCAAGATGTGTGGCCCTTAGCAATTTTAGCCACCCAGCATTTTGACGCTTGAGTGAACATGACAGGTCTCTATTTTAAAAATTAGTTGTACACTCTGTTTTTAACTGTTTAGGAGAATCAGATCAAAAGAAGGGAACTTTTAAAGCAAATTAAAGATATAACCAATTCCCCCCCCCACCCCACTTAGGTACAAACCTCTACAATGAATTTACCACTTTCTCGAGGACAGTGGGCATCTGTTGGGACCATAACAAAAGTTTCCTGATAAGTTATATCTTACAAATACAGGAAACTTCTTACCATCCCGTTAAATCATTCCAACTGATTGTTCTTATTGTCCTTTGAAAAAAAAGATGAATGCACATGGCCATGTCTTCCTGTCCCCTATATGGGTTGGCTGAATGTCTGTACCACCACCCCACCCCACAGCAGTATGCACAGAAACCTTTATCCACACAAATAGGAACCCAGCTATTGGCAAGTCCTTGTTCATATGGATGCATGCACGGACACTGTGTATATGTGCTGTACATTCTATTCAGCCATTCAGTGAAGATGCAAATGGGAAGGGTTAAGGCTTGCCACACTTCCCCATAGATATTTGCCAAATGCCTAATTTAAATGTTTGAAGAGGGCAATAATTAAATTTGCTCATGTCATTGCAGGGGTTCAGTTTTCCTTTGCAGGGAACACAGTATCTTCTAAAGGAATGGTTGTTTTCCTTTTAGGCAGATGCACATTTGTTTCCTGCAATGTACACAAATTTTTCATGGTCACTCAGTCATCTGATTGCATTTGTCAGTTCTCCACACTTGTCCCAAAGTCTCTAAAATTCAAAACTCATTTTTGGTTCTTCAATGAGCACCATGGTGCTTAAGATGACATCCTCCTTCATCTTTCCAAAGCCTCTGTAAAAGTAGTTGGGAAACATGAAGGAATATATAGGAGTGTGTAAAAGGACTAGAACGTATGTATGTCTGGCTTCAAGGGAAGAATAAATAGGTTGCTTGCAGAGTCAAGAGAGAATATCAGCTCAGAAAAGCAGATCAGAAAAGCTGCCTTTTTATTATTAAGGTCATGGGGGAAAATGTGTTACTTCATTCAGCAACAAATGTCTGCTTTCATGAGGCCTTTTGGCTTGATGAGAAAAGCAATCACATCCAAGGTCTGGTTTTGTTTGCCATCTAGTAATGTCACAGGGTGTTTTTGCATTTCAGAAAAGCTATGATCAGAGTGTTGAAAGGTAGCAAGCAGTTTAGTAAAGCTTCTTTGTGGAGGTGGCTCAAAGTTCTTTGTTGCTTTAGGTACAGATGTTGTGCAAGAGTCATCTCAAGAAGATTTCTGCAGATCATCAGAGAGCCATCCCTCCCAACAGGAGCTTGGCTAACAGGCAAGGCCAACCAGGGCCGGTTTAAGGAATTTTGGGGCCCCCTGCAATGCTTTACTTTGGGGCCCCCATATGTTTATCTCAGATCAATGTAACCTAACCTATTCACCGTACAGGATGTTCAGATTATAGTAGGACCCCTGTATCCTACTATAGGATTCATTATCCATGGGACACAAAACAGCACACCTACCATAGAGTCTTCCTAGAAAATGTGTCTTCCCTAGCCCTTTTCTAGGCCCTCCAAGGCAACTCTATGGTATTTTAAACCATAAGTCCCATTATTTTCAATGGCGTTCACTATTATTCATGGTTTTCAGAATCCACGCCCCCTCCCTGAACCAATCCCCAGTGGATAAGAGGGGCCTACTATATTACCTAATTTGCCACCAATAATTTAGTTTAAAAACTATATTATAGGCACTAACATACGGTAATATTTTTTGTTTATTAGCAATTAATGTAATGGTGTAGATTTCCTCAAAGAAAATAAAGAGTAGACTACAAGCTAAACATGAGTTAGCAGTGTGATGCAGCAGCAAAAAGTGCCAATGCAATTCTAGGCTGCATTAATAAGAGTAGTGTCTAGATCAAGGGAAGTAATAGTATCACTCCATTCTGCTTTGGTCAGACCTCACCTGGAATACCGTTTCCAATTCTGGGCACAACAATTCAAGAAAGAACTGAAAAGGATGGTGCGAGGTCTGGAAGCCATTACGCCCTATGAGGAACGGCTTAGGGAGCTGGGTATGCTTAGCCTGGAGAAGAGAAGGTTGAGAGGTGACATGATAGCTATGTTTAAATATTTGAAGGGATGTCATACTGAGGATGGGGCAAGCTTGTTTTCTGCTGCTCCAGACACTAGGACATGGACCCATGGGTTCAAACTACAGGAAAAGAGATTCCACCTGAATATTGGGAAGAACCTCCTGACAGTATGAGCTGTTTGGAAGTGGAATACACTGCCTTGGAGTGTGGTGGAGTCTCCTTCTTTGGCTTTTTTTAAACATAGGTTGGATGGCCATCTGTCAGGAATGCTTGGATTGTGTGTTCCTGCAGGGCAAAAGCCGATCGGATGGGATCGCTGTTGGGGTCCCTTCCAGCCCTATGATTCTATGATTCTAGGCTGCATTTAGAGCCTGGGAAAGTTACTCTTGGATTACACCTCCCAGAATCCCCCTGCCAGCACCCTTCTCAAGGTCTGGTTGCATTGTTCCTTTTCCAGCATTCCCTAGCCCAGTGGTTCTTAACTTGGAGTCCGCAATGTCCTCACAGCGGGTCCACAAAGGCTTGAAGACTGCTTGGCCCACCTCCTCCCTGTAGTGGAGCAGCCACATGACAGGAACCAAGGCAAAGGCTGGCTGGCTTGGCCTGCACATTGCTATTCAATCCACTCCAGCCACAAACTTGCAGGAAGAAGCAAGAGTGTCTCTGAGGGAAAATTTAATGGATGGTGTAATTGTATTGTTGTTGTTGTTAGCTATTATTATTAGCTATTATTATTATTAGGGTTTTAAATCTTGAGTTAAGTCTTGGGGCAACAAAAGATATTTAAAGGGGGTCCCTGGTAAAGAAAAGGTTAAGAACCACTGCTCTAGGCCAATGCCTCTCACATAACACTAATGCAATACTGGTGTTTCAGTGACAACAATAAAACCATTGTTCCCACTAATATTACTCCAAATTTTAATTTATATTCTTTATATTCTTCTGTTAAAAGAGCTAGAGTGTTGTAGAAATTTCAGCATTGCCCAATGACTGTGGAGACCAGGGTTTGAATCCTTACTCAGCCATGAATACCCACTGGCTGACCTTGGGCAAGTCACACTCTCTCAGCCTCAAAGGAAGTCAAAGGCAGACCCCCTTTGAACAAACCTTCCCTAGAAAATCCCATGGTAGGTTGGCCTTACTCAGAAATGACTTGAAGGTACATGGGCAAACACACACAAATTTCTTTTGCAGGCTGAACTCAGTTGGCAGCAAGGGGAGGAAACTGAAGAAGACCAAGGGGGAAAGGGAGTGGAGAGGAACCAAGACATGTTAAAAGCAGCTGGAAAGATGGGCTGGAGGGGATCTGTGTGCAAGGAAGGAAAGGAAAGGAAAGGAAAGGAAAGGAAAGGAAAGGAAAGGAAAGGAGCCCTTTCTGAGGAAGACAACCCTCAAATTCCCTGTCTCTCTCTCACACACACACACACACTCACCCTCTCCGACGTGCCTCTCCCTCCAGCTTCTGCCACGGAGGGCTGCTGTTTCTTTGTCTTTGTCTTTGTCTTTCTCTTTAGTTTTGGAGAGGCCATTTTGTTTGTTTTTTTAAAAAAAAGCCAGCAGGAGGTTTTTGGAGGAGGAGGGTAAGAGGGGGCTCCTCCCGGCTGTCTCCTTCATCAGATTAAGGAGGCCAACACGGGGCCGTCTCTTGACCTCGGGGCCCCCTACCAATGCTGATTTGGCAGACAGGTTAAACCGGCCCTGAGGCCAACAGGCATTTTTCGTGGGCTTTTAGCAGGGAAGTTTTGAGGGGGATGCCCAGAGTTCTCTTTCAGTGCCTATTTAAGATGACTGAAAATGGATGGTGAGGGAGCCGCTGCAGTCAACAGCTGTGGTATGTTTGTGTTCTTGCTGGACAATATGGGCAGGTACACCTGCAGCAAGTGCAAGTTGATTGCCCTGTGGAAGAGAAGGTCCAACAACTTGAAGTCCATGCATCTACTCTTCAGCATATTAGAAAGCATGAGGTTTTCTTGGACAGAACAAAGCAGACTGTCCTGGATGAAGGACACAGAAGCAATGTCTCTGAGGAGGAGGTCAGTTCCCAAACACAGGAGGTACACGTTTGGAGGAATGTGACACATTGAACTCGAAGGACCAGGGGTCATTCTGTGAATTGGGAGCTACAGAATTTATTCAAAGCTCTGTCCCTTAGCAGTGATTATGAGGAACAAGAACAAGAGCAGCAGTGTCAGTTCTCAGAGACTGTGTAGGTGACCTTGGAAGATTCAGCACATGGAATGGCCCCTGCCAACCCCAGAGGAGACATGTGTTGGTGGTAGGGTGCTCCTTGTTGGGGGTGGGTGGGGTAGAAGCAGTGGTTTGCAGGCCTGACAGAATGTCTGAAGAGGTATGCTGTCTCCCTGGGGCAAAATCTCCTGTTGCAATACAAATAAGGGATGAGGGAGCAGGTGATATGAAGAAAGACCTCTGTGCAGAGTTTGGAAAGCTACATTTTAAAAGTATGTAGTTAGTCCGAAGCCTGCCAAAAATAGCTAAAGTAGATAAAGTAGACAATGATAGGGGTTTTAAGTCACATCAATCCAAGTCTTTCACAATGACTAACCCCCCAGTTAAGACTTACCAGAAGTGACTGGAATCGATAATGCTCCAAAAGAACCAAACATACATTGTTTGGTTTTGTGTAGTTAACAGCTGTTACAAAGTATTGATCCTATAAAAGACTACTGTATCACTTTCCAAAAGAGAGATGGAAAGTTAGGAGAGACCTCATCTTGGGATGTGGGAGATGATGGGAGCTGCAATCCAACCGATCTAGAGGGCATTAGTTTAATGCTAAAATCACAAACATCTCTCCCGGAGCAGGGATGAGATGGGGGTGGGGAGATAGTAATCCTAGACAGAAAAATGTTCCCAGTAAATAAATGCACAGTCTGGAGAAGTGCTAGTGGAAGAGGATCCAACGTAAGAAATGCAGCTTGTTTTTTTAAAAAAAGGTACGTTTGGGACCTTTGCCAAGGTATTTATAAAAGCGGCTCCCTGATGTAGCAGCCTGTATTGAAATATCAAAGAGGGAGGGCCCTCATATGGCTATGTATGGGCTCTTTGTAACCACTGCTGTTTTCCTGGATTTTTCAAGAAATGAAAACTTCATTTTTTAATAGCAGTGCCAGCTTGTTTGTTTCCATCATTGCCACTGTAAATAAGAAAACAACATTGCACCCAGTGTGTAGATAGAGGGGGAGGGGGCATGGTCTGTTGCAGTTTGCTTCAGAGACCCACCACTCTCCCCGCCACCTTTGAGGGCAACGTGTGTGTGTGTGTGTGTGTGTGTGTACATACTAAAGGCTATGCAAATTACAGCTCCCCCAGGAGAGTGAGAAATGAGCCTCTCTATTTTGCTCATATTAAGGCCGCTTGAAATGGAGATTAACAAGCTTGGTAATTAGGCAAACTGAAAGCCTGCCCAACACATTGCACCTTTCCAAGTCTCTGTGTTGATTATTCTTACCTTGATACAATGGCCTCCAAGTACAGTTCAATGATTTAAATATAAAGCACCAACTTGGTGCCCACCTTTGCACCAGTTTGGTAGAGGTGTGTGAGCACACCAGGCTCTCTTTCTTTGCAGCAGCAACAGTGACAACAACGAAATTATCAATGAAAAGAAATATTTTAAACCAATTCAGCTTGTACAACATGAGGGCAGGATCTGGACAGCAGAAATCTTCTGAAAATATTCCCCAGGAGGGAGAATGCTTCCCCCACGCATCATTGCTGCTACCACCACCAACAGGTCCCCTGTGTCTTTCACAGCTGCATGGGTGGCACCAATTACACACATAAACCTTTACTCATTAGTGCATCTCCATGCCATAAATAAATACATATATACATACCAACAAATGTCACTTGGAGAATTTATGCACAGGAGCACTGCTGGGGGTGGGGTGGCGAAGGGGAGAGGTAGCAGCTTTTTCACATCTGGCAGAATCTACTGCCATGTAGCTCTTTACCCCATTGATTGGTGTTCTTAGCTGCCTAGCAAATGGTTTTTCAAAGGATTCTGGTGGGTTTGGGGATGTTTTTAAAAAACATAAAAACAACAGTTCTCACAGGATTAGCCTACATGGGCTCTCAAAGCAGCTTACTAACGTCTTCCCTCAAAGCACAATGTAAATGTTGCAATGTTTTTTGGGGGGTTTTGAAGGCCAAAAAAATGGCTGACCAGGTTCTTTTTTCTTGGCTAGAGAGTTCCATGTCAGCTTTTGAATTGGGGATGGATGGGGGTGGGGTCGATCAATCTTTCCTGGTATTTTTGGAACTCCAAATAGTTGGGGGGGGGGAAATATTATAACACAACATCCTCTGTTAAAGTTTTCACAAAAGTAGCCATGGAGCATAAAAAGGAGGAAGGGGAGGGGGGGAACAGAAATGTAGCTGCACCTTTCTGGTTCCTATTACATCCACCTCACTCCCACAACTGTGTAGACATGCTTTATGAGCATTTATTATCACTCTGTATTGCATCTGAAGAATGGGTTTATATCCATGAAAGCTCATGTGAATATAAAAACCAGTTAGTCTTAAAGTGCTACTACAATTTTTTTCTTTTTCTTTTTTGTTTTCCTCCCCCCCTCCTGTCTCCACTTTATCCTGTTAAAGGTGATAGAAGAGGCTATAGGGCAACCATTATATAGTTGTTAAGAAATGACTAGCAAGGGCAGAGAGGGGGACCTGTGTGTGCGCGTATGTTATCTGACATAATTAATGCTACAGTTAATGTAGCAAAATAAAGCAGGAAGTTTTTGGTGTGGGGAAGCTACACTGTCTCCCAACAAATGAACCTTTAGAAGCACAAATAACTGATAAAAGCTTTATAATGTCCTATATTCCAAATTTAACTGGTTGCATTTTTTCATAAGGTCAGTGTGCTAGCCCAGGTATTTGCCAACAATAAATAGTATGTCCAATATGTATGTGGCGGAGTGGGGGTTGTATGTTTGATTCAATACAGAGAAATTTCTTATTTACCATTACTGGCCACATTTGGCAGCATGGAGCTTTCCTTTTCTTCTGACATACCAGTTTCCCTCTGCAGATCTTAGTTCTCTTTTATTTCATGGATGTTTCTTTTTCCTCATAGACCAGCACTGCTGCATTTTAATGTGCCAGATTTTTGTAATCTGCCATACTCTTCTTTGTATAAAAAAAATGTAAACCAAGACCAGGCAGTCATCTGTCACATATACTGCAACTGTATTGAGCAGGGGGTTGGATTAGATGATATTCAGAATCCCACTAAATTCTATATTCTACAAGAGTGTTTGGGAAAGTTCCTTTTTGGACTACCAGTTGCTAACCCCGCCCCCCAGGTGAGCATGGTCACTGGGACCTCTAGGGATTCTGAGAGTGGTAGAGTAAAAAAAGGAAGTTTCCCAGTCTTTAGGGTTGTCTATATGGCGAAAATACTCCTCATAGTATTTGAGGAGAATACGATTTGTCTAAATGCCATCCTGCATCAATCCACAGTATTTGGAAGGAGGGGAGCCAAAGCCACCAAAAAGCCTTTGTGGCTTTTACCAGAGTTTTTTTTACAAGCTCTATGGGTAATAGGTTTGTTTGTTTGTTTGTTTGTTTGTTTTTGCCAGGCTCTGAGGTCATGTTCTAGAAGAGTTTATTCCTGATGTTTCACCTGCATCAGGAATGAATTCTTCTAGAACATAGCCTGGAAACCCCCCCACACACAAAAAAACCTATGGATGCCTGCCATGAAAGCCTTCAACTTCACTCCCTGGGGAATGTGCATTCCCGTTCATTGGGACAACCAATTCGCATTCATTCACATTCCCCATAAGAGTGGAAGTAGAAAGCTGGTTGGTCAGATGTGGGCAGGGGGCGGAGCTTGCTAACAAGGCAAGTGCCTGGAACCACCATCTTGGATTTTTGCTTTAGCAATTGTGTGTTGAAACAATGAAACAGCCTTTTACTTTTCTTTTTTAAAAATTTATTTAGGCAGAATATCGCACTTCCACACCTTAGATACACTTTTTAAAAAAATACTGTATGGTGGCAACTGGTGAAAATAAAAACATGAGTAATTCACTTACGCCCACCATCTTGATTCGCAGGCATGACCGTTGGGACAGCAACAGCAGATAGCTTCGCATGCCTGCTATTTTGAAAAAAAAAGTTAAGACAAATTGAAACTGCTTCGAATTGGTGTTAGTGTGCATCAATCCACATTCCCCCCCGCCCCTGTACAGACAAGCCCTCTGGTCTACCATGACGGGCTTCAAAGAGAAGAAGAGGCATTAGGAAAGAACAATGTTGGCAACCCATCTCTGCAGTTCTTATATATATATATATATATATATATATATACACGAGATGTATTGCTCTACGTACCCTCCAACTGCCCGGATCTGGCAGGGGCAGTTCCAATTAATCCTCCACTGTCCCACTTTTTCAGCTGCTTTTAAAATGTCTCATTTCTCTCTCCTACTCCCCACTTTCTCCTTAGCTTACTTCAGTTGGTGCAAACTGAATTGAACATGCAAATGTAATTTGCACTCCATCAATTTAGAGCAGTGGTTTTTTAACCTGGGGTCTGCAATGTCCTCACAGGGGGTCTGCAAAGGCTTGAAAGTTGTTTGGCCCACCTCCTCCCTGCAATGGAGTGGCCACATGACAGGAGCCAAGGCACAGGCCGGCTGGCTGGCTTGCTGTGCCTGCACATTGCCATTCAATCTGCTCAGCCACAGGAAGAAGCAGGAGAAAAGTCTTCCCTCCTCTTCCAGTGCCTCTGAGGGAAGAGTTAATGGATGGTGTAATTGTATCATCATCATCATCATCATTTTAAATCTTGAGTTAAGTCTTGGGGGGGCACAGCAACAAAAGATATTTAAAAGGAGTCCCTGCTAAAGAAAATGTTAAGAACTACTGATTTAGAGGGAGGAGAGGAGAAGAGTGGAATTGTGCCCTTCCTAGTAGGCTCTGACAAAAGCAAACTACTGCACCCTCTCCAAGCTTTCCTGTTTCTTCCTCATTAAGAACTTTTGCCATCTTGATCACACAGGTCCTAGTTTTTATGTGTGAAATGTTGAAGGCCATGCGTTCATTAAGACAAGGTGGCCAGTTTCCTTCCAGCTGGCTTTAAGGAGGCAGGCCTTGGGAGCCAAAGGGTAAAGGGGACATACAAGTTGTCCCTTCATATTTGCTGGGGTTTGGTTCCAGGACCGCCCCCCCCTGCCCCATGGATACCAAAATCCGTGAATACTCAAGTCCCATTATATGCAATCTCTCTCTCTCTCTCTCTCTCTGGCTTTTCTTCGCAAATGAAGATTCAGAAAGGACTCATCCCGTGCTTTCTGCAAGCGCGCTGATGACTGAAAAGGCCAATCTGAGATAAACATGTCTGGTTGTAGAAAGCACAGCAGGTCTCCTTGGGTGATGTTTCCAGGTTGTGATTCTTTCTGCATTGTCGTTTCTCTTCAAGACTTGTTTGGCGTGAGTTCTCAAATGAGGCTGCAGCATTGTGGATAGTGTGTCTCCATGTCTCCCGATGTGAGGCCAGGGTGGACCATTGTTGGTGATCAATTTGGCCGAGCCTAAGATGTTGTTTCAGGGAGTCCTTGTATGGCTTTTTTGGAGCACCCCTGTGGTGAGTTCACCGTAGAGTAGTATTTTTGGGAGGCGATGGTCCTCCATCCTAGAAACATGCCCTGCCCAGTGCAGCTGTGTTCTCAATATCATGGCCTCAATGCTGGTGATCATATGCAATGGCATAGCAAAATGGTGTCCCTTTTAGAAGATGGCAAAATGAAGGTTTACTTTTTGGATTATTATTTTTTAAAGAAGCAGGAGGGGGATTTTACAATTTTCAAGCAGCGAATACTTAAATCCGTGGATACCAAATGCGTGGATGCGGAGGGACAACGGTTAATTCCAGTCGATTTCGATGCCCAAAACCTGGCAAAAAGCCTCTGCCACCACCGCTGCTGCTGCTTCCACCGCCTCCCTTTGACAGCAGGTAGTATTAAGGCTGGCAGTCCCAGGTCACGCGCTCCTAATCATGCCCCCCCCGTCCTCCCCTGGACTTCTAATTAAAGCCACCAGTCTCGAGAGTTCAAACCGCAAGTCCTTGTTTTTAAATCGCACCTTTTTTCTTTCGCATCGGCTGCTGCGCGCGACAGAAAATGGATATTACAGCTTTTTATAAGATAATAACCCCCCCTTAATCGGCGCTTCTTAGACCTGCGCCTGAAATTCTTGTCAATTTCATCCTTTAAAAAACAAACAAACAGACAGACAGACAGCACAACAACCAGCCCACTACAAAACCCAGCCCACTCTCTTCCAGCCTGCGATTTTTTTCTCCCGGGCTTCATCGTGCTGGAAAAAGCCATTCAAGGAGGCAGCGAGGCGACTGGTGCTATCGCGCAATGCCAAAGTACCTTCTTAATGTGTCAAAAATGTTGGCAGGGGTGGGTGGAAGAAGAGAGAAAGCTCCACGGTAAAATGCAATCACCTACATTGGGGCCACCATTGTCAAGCGACAGGCAAAAGTATTGCTAATTGTCCTGCGTTTTAGCAGGGTTTTTTTAAAAATAAAAAAAGCATTATGTCGTAAGTACACCCGAAGGGTCAATTTGTGGAGTGAAAATACTTAGCATGCAAAGCGTCATACAAGATGCTGTGTAATACTTGACCTCTCAGCATAATAAAATGTTGCAATGAAACGCTGCGCATTCAGCCGGCCCTGAATAGAGGCCTCTGCAGAGGAACAAAACCAGAAAATGCTCTCTCTTCATTCTCTCTCTCCCCCTCCTTTTCTCCCCCCACTAAGCGAAAATTATTCTTTATAATAGCCATTGCAGCAATTAGCCAGCATTTCGGGCGTGGGGGGGTGTTGGTTGGAAATAAGAGAGAAGGGGATGGGGAGGGACGAAATAAAGGTGCAGAAAGAGCGATTTCTTCGTGGAAATGAGATTTTGTATGGAGGTTGCAAATTACTTGCATGGAGGTAGATATGAATAATGGTTGCTTGAGCGTCCCCCTACCCCACCCCAAGCTCTCTCGTTGCCTTAGAATACGGCGTGGGTGGGTTTAAAGATTTCCTCTCTGCAGCTAAATGTTTAGACATTTGACTATTTTAATTTTACTCACAGTCTGGCTCGATTGACCCCGCTTCCCCCCGTTGATCATTTCTTGTATGGCTGGGAGGAAAGTGTGCAGATGAAGGGGAGGAGGGTGGCTTCCAATTAGAGCTTGTGTGTGACACGCAAGGACAATCGAGGGTTGTCCGCTGAAAAACGACACCAGCCTCCAGGAGTGGAAACCTGGCTCCCCAGATCAATACATTTTAATAATCCCGCGTGCTTAGGGGATCATTGTTGTTCTCTGCCATGGGCCCTCTAATTAGGGGCTGATGGTTTTTCTCCCCTCCCCGTTAAGTTTAACTTTCTGGAAAGTTTAACTTGTCCTGTGGGTGTGAGTGTGTGGTGGGGAGGAGGACAGAGAAATCTTAACTTCATCCAACAGAGCGCAAGGAGGCTCAAAGGCCCCGTTGCTACCTTTGTCCCAGGACAGAGGGCAAAACTGGGGGAAGTGTCATTAATGTGGGGTTTGCTTTTTCTTTTCTGTTCTTTCTTCCTTTCCTTTCCTTTCCTTTCCTTTCCTTTCCTTTCCTTTCCTTTCCTTTCCTTTCCTTTCCTTTCCTTTCTTTCTTCTTCTTCTTTTTTTTTTTGCATTAAAGTTTCCAGCTCCTTCTGCTTCAGAAGTTTTACTTTTTCTCTCCAAAACCAAAACATTCAGACAGAGAAGGGCAGGGGGAAAGCAATTTTCCTTTAAAGAGTTTGAAAAAAGGTTTTATTGCAGGAGGGAGGGGTGTTTACAACTCTCCTAATGGCACAGCTGGAAGATTTGGGGAGTTGTACTTCAAAATAGTAATTTCTCCTGTTCCAGTTCCCATGATCTTAAACTTTCTTTTTCCCTCTGGATCACTAATGTGTAAACATAATATTTGATGTGCCCTTTCACCATCTTGTTGTTGTTGTTGTGTGTCCTTACGTCGTTTGTGACTTAGGGGTGACCCTAAGGGGAATATCGATTTGGCCATTGCCTTCCTCTCAGGTGAAGAGAGTGAGTTGCTCAAGATCATCCCATACATTTCCACAGTGGAATGTGGATTTGAACTCCGGCAGAGTTGTAGTCCAACATTCAAGCCACTACACCACAAACCATCAGCTTTGCATAAATTCCATTCAACACAGTAGGATAGGTTCTGAGTAAACATGCACAGGATTGCACTCTTAAGAAACAATATGTTCCCATGTTTTCTTCTCTCTCTTTCTCCAAATGCCTTGGATTCCAGTTTCACTAGTAGTCAATGACATAGCAGTATCGAGTATATTTTTTTTAAAAAAAATAGACTTATTTCCCAAGCTTGAAAAAAAATATGTTTTTTGAGGATCACAACTCTAAGGTGTTGTCTAAACAGCAAAAATACTCCTCACAGAATGCAAGGACAATCCTACCTGTTTTAATGGCATTCTGTATCATTTCACCGTATTGGGAAAGGCAGGGGGCAAACATCAAACACTCCATAGGAAAAGCCTTTGCAGCTTTCCCCGACTTTTTAAAAGGGACAAGTGATTTGATATGAACTGCTTTCCCATAGGACAGGAAGCAGAGAACTGATTGGCTGGGTGAGCGCGGGGCTTGCTAACAAGGCAAGTACCCCACTGCCGCCATGTTGGATTTTTGCCTTAGCAGACAATGGGTTGTGTTTTTTGTTTTTGTTTCTTTGCTTTTCTGTTAAATTGAAAAATCACTCTATCATACCTTGGATATCATATTTTTTTAAAAAAACTTTGGCGGCAGCAAATTGAGGTAAGTACAAATACGAGTAAATCACTCACAGCTGTCATCTTGCATGTGAAGCTTATGGCGGCAAAACCACCATTCAGACAAGCCGCAGCTGCAAAATGCCATTACTGCAAGGCACTCTGGGGTTTGGAGTTTGTTTGTTTGTTTGCCTCATATAGATAAGTCCTCACAGTTCTCCAGCCACCTGCATGACTTTGGGATTGTAATAAAAAAGTAATTTTTCCGAGCTCTACTTATTTCATGTGATACAAAGACCTGATAATTTGTTTTCTCAGGTGTTCTTACATAGCCTGAGTCAAAAATGTTCTTCTTTTTAAACTTTTTTTAAATCACAGCTTAAACAATACCCAGCAAGCTGTATATACATTTCACAGCACCATCTTATATGTTTATTCAGGAATAAGAACCACTGTGTTCAAGGATGGTTGCTCCCAGGAAACTGCTTAGGATCTCAGGCTCAGATATGGAACAGATGAGCAACTTGTGGCCCTTTTGATGTTGGACTTCAAGTCTTATCAACCTAGCCAGCAGAGCCAATGGTGAGGGACAACAGGAATTGCAACCCTACATCAGGATGTGCCTGAGTTGCCCACTCCTGATATACAGTAATGTTTACATATAAATACCTTTAAAAAGAAATCCAAATTACTGCAGGATATTAAAGATTCTTCAAAAGATAATGACATGCCACAAAAATGTCAGTTTGGTTCCATTTGGGGAAGAAGGTGAGGCTAGAATGAAGACTTTTATCTATTATTTATATAATGATAAAGTATAATTATATACAATAATAACAGAATATTTGTAACTCCTCCCAAACAGCAAAGCAGTAAGAAACATCTCATGCTTGCAATAGTTCTCAATTCTTTTTCATTTGATTCCTGATATGTTTAAGGGCCATTGTACAAGGGATAAATGAAATGTCTAAATTTCTTAATTAAGGTTCCCATGATTTCTTTCAAATCATATTAACTGTATTGAGATCCTGTATCATTTATTTTATTATAATTATACAATTCATTTCTTCACAGCATAAAAAATTAACTGAACTACTATATGCACTAGAGACACCTATTAAGAAGACAATTGTACAGTTCTATTCAGGATAAATATCCTTTTTTAAAAAATGTGTAACTGCTTCATCATTAACCATTGATATCCCATATTTCCAGAAAATAAAGCAAGCACTGGCTGCAAATTGGAGAAAATAGAACCGTATAGAAAGTAAAGTATAATCCACACTTTGATTTTATATTCCCATAAAACATGAATATCTGAAAGGAAACTTTCATAAATGGTTGGATTATCTTCCACTTGAAGACTAGGAATTAACCATTAGTAATGTATGATTCAGATTTATGGTGACCCTATCATAGAGTTTCTTGGTAAGATTTTATTCAGAGGAGGTTTGCTATTCACTTCCTCTAAGGCTGAGAGAGTATGACTTGCCCTGGTCATCAAGGGGTTTCAATGACTCAGCAGGGATTTGAACCTTGGTCTCCCGAGTTTGGTCCAGCACTCAAACCACTGCACCATGTTGGCTCAATTAGTAATTGCTTACATGTGATGTACTGCTCCTATAAGACAGGGCAGGCTCCACAACATTTCTGACTGTATTGTGGGACAGGTTGCAATATGCCCAGTGTTTATATTCTATATCTAGTGCCACCATCACTTGTGTGTTACGAGGTGTGCATATGTCGCACTACAGACTTCAGAGCTGAGACTATTATTTTAAAAAGCTAGTACATTAATGTTATGCTTTTTTTAAAAAAAAATAGGGTAACTTATAAGTACATGTTGCTTTACTTATTTTTGAACCATATTACTATTGTAAAACTTTAAATCATTTTTATTATTATTTTCAAAAATAAAAAAAACCTATTAGAAATCTGTTGTTTTGGTGTAACAAGTATATGTTACTGGGAAGGGAGGATAATTTCATTATGCTATTTCACACACAGAAAAACAAAAACAAAACGATGTTGCTGTGCCTTTGTTATCCTCCAAAGTAATGCATTAACAGGTAACATCATTGCTTTTAATGAGTTAATTTCAAGCTGCAACAGCCATATATAGAGAGACATAGATATAGATATGAATATAGACATGGAGAAGGGAAGATTCCTTCTCCAGGCTTCCCATAAAATCTGTAAAAATTAGGTAAGTATGTTAGCCAAGTGTTCCAGTGCATCAGTGAGGCCAACCTTCAGATTAAACAAAAGAACTAAACCACTTTCCTTTCCTAGTGCTGTACATTTATTAAATAATTAAATAGAAAGAAGTTCAGAAATAATCAGTTCCTTTAAAATAAAATGAAACAGAACTAAGAATTACTCACAATTCAGCTTGCAGTTAGGGACTCTGTAGTATGGCTTAATCCAGTCCTAACCCCCTGCCAGGTGCAGAGCCTCCAAAAAAATACCTCCCTCAAAGTATTTCTATGGAGGCTGGAGAGCTCTGAGAGAAAGTCACACTGGTTAGTCTGGGAGAACGTAATCATGTGTTCCCACAGGGTAGGTACCTAGTTCACGTAAGACCAAATAATGGAGTCAGCCTGGAGTGTGTAGGAATGAAAGTTTTGGTGTCTATAGTTGCCTGGCCTGGCCTGGGCATGCTCTTTGTTCAAAAATGTGCCTTGGTGTGCTTGTGTGTCTGTTATCATATATATGCACATTTGGAAATCATAATGTGTGATTATGTAATGTATGAGGATTAAGGAAAACAAAAAAATAGAGCAGCCGTGTGCGTCCAAATGTTTATGTGTAATATACAAAACCACTCATCATAGTGAGGAAGACTGCAAGAGGTGAGTTGTATGCTTGTTCATTTTTGTGTCCCAATGCTAACCGTTGATTAGACAGCTTCAAACCTCTCCTTCCTTATCTTTATCTTTAAATTGGACTTGGCCTGGCCAGCCCTTCAAACAGAGGACATCTAGAAATATGTGACTGTTCTCAGAACCATTAAGCAGGGGACTCTCCTCTGTAAAATAAGGCACACACTTACCTTACTAAAACTTGACATTTTTTGAAAGTTGTGTAAAGGCACATGAAAATAAGTCTGTCTATTCACTTATCAAAGAAATGTTCCTTAAGAATACTCAAGAGTGGCAAAGAAAGCAAAAGAGATTCAGCAAAACAAGCTAAATTTGTTTGCTACACTTGGAAGGCTTTAGGCCACATGGATGGCCTAAAAATATTTTTAAATAAATACATAAACAATAAGATGTCTTTCAAAAACAGTAACAAAAACAAAGTTAAAACATCAAGTAGAACATGCACCAGTCACCAGCAGTGATAAAGTACATCACCTGTAAGTCCTTACTAAAAACAATTTTTAGCACGTGCTTTAAATGTTGGTTCCTATCAAAATCCACTGCTTGGTTGCAGAAGATTCCGAACATCTCTGTACAGATACTGAATAACCCATATATGTGAGTTATATATACCATGATGGAAAATTTTGGGCACAGGGGATGAGGGGGCTCTAAACATTTTTTCCCAGTGACAGTGACTCTGAGCGATAACCTACCACACAGGGCTGATATGAGTAGAGAGGAGTCCCATGTAGAATCATAGATATGGAAGGGGCCTCATGGGCCATCAAGTCCAACCCCCTACTCAGTGTAAGATTACTTGAGCTCTTTTGGAGGAAAAGCAAAATATAGTTGTAAAAAAATAAATATTTAAAGTATTTCAAGCCTTTAGATGTTCTAATCTGATTTCTTTAGAATCATAGAATCACAGAGTTGGAAAAGACAGCAAGGGCCATCTAGTCCAACCCCCTGCCATGCGGCAATACTGAATCAAAGTACTCTCGAGAGATGGCCATCCAGCCTCTGTTTAAAAACCTCCAAAGAAGGTGACTCCACACACACCGAGGCAGTGCTCAAGGCTGAACTCCAAAATGGGGATGTCTATGGATAAAATTAATATAATCATGCAATCATACAAATAAATCAATTGTGTGCACAAATAGGATAAGACCAAATGTCACAAAGCAAACAGTATGGGACCTCAAATCCCATATGTATGCATTATTGCGTGAGAACATTGGGGGTAAAAGTAAGTCCTTAACTTTTTTTGCATAACAATTTGATTGCTATAGATTTTCCTTGTTTTTTTCCGGGCTGTGAGGCCATGTTCTGGAATAGTTTCTTTCTGATGTTTCGCCTGCATCTGTGGCTGGCATCTTCAGAGAATGGTTGGTTAGGTGTGTGTGTGTGAAGTTTATATGCTGTGAACTCCTGTTGGGAAGTATATGTAAATTTGTGTAATTGAATGGTTAGTTTCTGGGTATAGAAATGCAAGGCTCATTAGTGTCTGTTTGGCTAATGGTTGGTTGATGGACCATTATCTGCTGGGAATCCCCCTGTCTCTGGGTGGAATTCCTTTGTAAGTGTTGAGTTTTGATTCTATTGTTTTTCAAAATTGGGAGCCAGATTTTGTTTACTTTTAAGGTTTCTTCTTTTCTGTTGAAGTTGTCCAGTGTTTGTGGATTTCAATAGCTTCTCTGTGCATTCTGACATCATAGTTGTTGGCCCGGTCCAGAATTTCTGTGTTTTTAAATAGCATTTTTTTGTCCAGGTTGGTTTATAACATTTTCTGCTACTACTGATTTTTCTGGCTGGCCCAGTCTGCAGTGTCTCTCATGTTCCTTGATTTGTGCTTGCACACTGCATTTAGTTTGATTGCTGTTTTCTTAAATCTTGTTCTCATAGAATCATAGAATTGCAGAGTTGGAAGAGACCACGAGGGCCATCCAGTCCAACCCCCTGCCATGCAGGAAATCACAATCAAAGCATCCCCGACGGATGGCCATCCAGCCTCTGTTTAAAGACCTCCAAGGAAGGAGACCCCACCACGCTCCGAGGGAGTGTGTTCCACTGCCGAACAGCTCTTACTGTCAAAAAGTTCCTCCTAATGTTGAGGTGGAATCTCTGTTCCTGGAGCCTGCATCCATTGCTCCATATTCCAGTCTTTGGAACAGCAGAAAACAAGCCTGCTCCATCCTCAATGTGATACCCCTTCAGATACTTAAACAGGGTTATCATATCGCCTCTTAACCATCTTTTTTCCAGGCTAAACATACCCAGCTCCCTAAGTCTCTCCTCATAAGGCATCGTTTCCAGACCTTTCACCATTTTAGTCGCCCTTCTCTGGACACGCTCCAATTTGTCAATATCCTTTTTGAATTGTGGTGTCCAGAACTGGACACAGTATTCTAGGTGAGGTCTGACCAAGGCAGAATAGAGCGGCACTATTACTTCCCTTGATCTAGACACTATACTTCTATTGATGGAGCCCAAAATCGTATTGGCTTTTTTAGCTGCCACATCACACTGTTGACTCATGTTCAACTTGTGGTCTACTAGGACTCCTAGATCCCTTTCGCACGTAGTCTCATTCAGCCAGGTCTCCCCCATCCTATATCTATGTATTTCATTCTTTTGCCCTAAGTGCAGTACCTTACATTTCTCCATATTGAATTTCATTTTGTTAGCTTTGGCCCAGCTCTCCAGTCTATCCAGATCATTTTGAATTTTGATCCTGTCCTCTAGGGTATTAGCTACTCCTCCTAATTTGGTGTCATCTGCAAATTTGATAAGTATGCCCTTAATTCCCTCATCCAAGTCATTGATGATCCAAAGATGTCAACATCCAAAGATGTTGAATAGCACTGGGCCCAGGACAGAACCCTGTGGCACCCCACTGGTCACATCTTTCCAAGAGGAAGAGGAGCCACTGCTGAGCACCCTTTGGGTTCGGCCGGTCAACCAATTACAAATCCATTGAACAGTTAACTTGTCTAGCCCACATTTTACAAGCTTGTTTGCAAGAATGTCACGGGGAACCTTGACATTCTCCTGCCCTCACAGCCAAGAATCAGGATAAGAAGGTTTTACATTAAAAGAAACAAACACATACCACACAGGTCCAGTCAGGAGATAGTTGTACAACCCACTTCACCTGGGACATGAAACAGTCTTATTTGGGAAATCAGAGGTTCTGCATGTCCTTCGATTGACTATAAGAGGAAATGAACAAACACTGTAACTTTTTGACAGAAGTGGAAGAAATTTTCAGGCATAGTGAAAATTCACCTTCCACACCATTCTGACAGTGGAGGCATGGCAAATTTCAGGCAAACATACTATTACCTTTATGGTCTGAGAACTGTTTTAAGGAACCACCTATTTCTAGGCAGAATAGGTTGTATTTTTAGGGTATAGGCAACTTTTAGGAATAAGCAGAAGTAGACATTCTTTTAGTCATCCATTGAGAGAATAAAGCCCATCCAATTTCAAAGATATAGGAGTGTGTGCGTGGGTGGAGTGTTGCTTAAAGAATATCTTTAAAATTTTGAAAGAAAGGCATTCCTATTAATTGTTTCTGGAGGAGATTTGTATGAAAATAGCATTCATTGTAGAGATCTCCTTATATAAGTAACCTGTAAAATCTCAGACCAGTAAGTGTAGAAGGAGTTGTTAAAGGGGAGCCTTTAAAGTTTAGAGGTAGAATTTGCTTTTCCTCATTTGGGGGGGGGGTTATGAATATAGTCGGACCCATGTATCATGGGGGTTTGGCTCCCAGACTTACCATGGATACTGGAAACTGCAGATATTACCAAACAGGAAACTGCAGATAACAGAGAACCCTATTAAAATAAAGGACTTCCGGTAATAACATACCATAGAGTTGGGTTGGAGGATCTAGAAGATATATAGAGAGGATGCCTCTCTAGGTATTTTCCAGTATAACTCTATGGTATGTGTTCCTGTTTTGTGTCCCGCAGATAACTGAAAGGGGTCCAGCTGTATAGTGTGCATTCTACAATGATCCTTGGCACATAACTTGTAAATTTTCAAAAAGACAGGTGCAGAGGTTAGGTAGTTATATTTCATGAAACTAAATGGTGAAAATACTCCTCATAGAATTGGAGAAGAATACGATTTGTCTAAATGCCATCCCTCATTAATCCGCAGTATTTGGAAGGAAGGACGGGGGGGGGACAAAAACTGTGCAGGAACAGCCTTCGCAGCTTTGCCCAAAGTTTTAAAAAAGTTCCATGGGGAATGTACATCAGGAATTGACAACCCAATTCACATTCCTGATGAAAGCAGAAGTGGAAAGCTGTTTGGTTGGACATGGGCAAGGGGGCGGGGCTTGCTAAGGAGGCAAGTGCCCAGAGCTGCCAAGTTGGATTTTCACCTTAGCAATCATGTGCTGAGGTGATGAAGTGGGCTCCCCCCTTTTCAAATTTGTTTAGCAAAATATCACACTATTGCACCTTTAGATGCATTTTTTTTTTTAAAAAATAATGCTGTTCAGCAGCAGCAACTAAATTCACTCATTCATCTTGATTCGCAGGCATGCCTGTTGGGACAGCAAAAGCGGATAGCTTTGCACGCCTAACACTTTGTAAACTGAGAGAGTGCTTAGTACTATAAAGTGGGATAGAAATGCAGGTGCTATTGCTATTGCTATGCCTGCAATTTTGCCAAAAACAGTTAAGACAAATCAAAGCTGCTTCGTATTGGCATTAGTGTACATCAATCCACATTTCTCCCCTCATATACACAAGCCCTTAGTTTGGAGTTTTGTTTCTGTTTTCTTCTTCACAGACACTAATAGATAAGCATCTCCTATATTCCTCCACAAGCATTATGTCCGAAACTTTAAAAGGAGAGTCCTGGTGATTTCCCCACACTGAAGTTATGGCTTCAGAGAGCATGAAGGGGGCTATTACAGATCACAGATAACAGAATTATAGAGTTGGAAGGGGCCCTGTGGGCCATAAAAAAAATAAAAAAAAAATAAAGTGCAGGATCTCTAGCTAGAGCATCACCAACAGGTAGCTATCCAGCCTCTTTCTGAAAACATCCAGAGAAAGAGACCCCACCCTCTCTCTAGGTGATTGGTTCCACTGCCAAACTACTTTCACTGGGTCATAAAGCTCCTTTTAATGTTCGATCGAAATCTACCCTGCTGTAACTTAAACCATTAGACCTAGTTCTACCCTCTAAGCCAGCAGAGAACAAGCCCACATCCTCGTCTTTGTGGTATCCTTTGAGGTATTTAAAGAGTGTGATAATGTCACCTCTTAATCTTCTCTTCACCAAGCTGAACATGCCTAGCTCCTTCAACCTTTCCTCATACGTTTTGTTCTCCATGTCAGGGGATGATAGGACACATAATCCCCGGCAGAAACCAAAAAAATGTCTCAGCAGACTTAGTAGCAACCCATTCCCAAGAATACTCACACAGTGTCTGACATCCAAATAAGCAGAAGGCACTTTTATCTTCAAAGCTGACTTGTCTAAACATTGATGTCAGTCCGAATCTATAAAGCAAACCCCATGGTTTGAGAGAACAGTTAGGTTCACTTTGGACTGCTTCAGAAAAAGCCTACTTTAACTTAGAAAGCCTGAGTTTCTCCAACGCAGCCTGCTTTGGTTACAGATTTGGATTTTGTTTGAAGCAGATGCTCACCCCTTGTGAAAAATAGCTTCACAGAATGTAGATACAACACATATCTGTGGCTATAACATGTACAGCAGCAGCATACAGCCCATCTCTCTGGCCATTTTTGAAGATCCCAAAGGCAACGAGTATTTTTTTTTTACTTTTTTTTTTACTTCAAGTTTTTGTGCACCCCTATACTACGTTGGCCTAGGAGAGGCCTTTAAAAGAACCAGGAAATTAACTGGAAATTGACAAAAACACTCAGAGAGTGGGGAACATGGTACAATGGTTCCCCATGCTCGTTAGAGGGCATAAATAGCATTTTGAGCTTAAACATCTTTTCACAATCTCCAATAAAACTCCCTTTCTCAATGGAAGCACTGCGGGGATGGGTGACCCTCCATGGTTCCATGGGGACAAATGCCTCTGCCCCTACAGCCCCTGGCAATTGTCCATTCCTGATGTACAGAATGGCTGAATTTCATGAAGGAAAGGAGAAATGGGGAAAACTGCACGTCTTCAGAATTATTTACTTTTTTGTGGGGGGGGGGGCAGGAATTGAGTTGCAATTCAATTTTTCCACACCTTTCCCAACCTGGCCTTGCCTGGGATTGGCTGTGTCAAGGTTCCCTCCCATGCTTAAATTTAGAAGTGTAGAGAGAATTGGCAAACTGGCCTGGGGCCTCTAGTGTATTGTTTAAACTCAGTGGAGAAACATTGCTTTCATCATCCTTTTCACTTTTGATGCTTCAGCGCTGTAGTCTTCAAAGTCAAACAGGAAGCCAATCCCCAGAATTCCCTATGGATGAGCTAGAGTTTTGTAATGCTTTGCTGGTCTGCAGGTTGAAACAAGCAACATCACTAGTACAAGGCTGGAAGATTAGGTCTGAATGCCTCTGCAAGAAGCTGTGCTGTCTAGCAATCTATTCTCTGTGGAAGAGTGGTTTCTTGACTGAAGATTATCAGTTGTGAGGGAGGCAAAGAGCTGAAGTATTCCTGAATGGGACTGTAGTTATTGGTGTCTTCCTGGAATGTGGCAATATTTTGCATTAATGAAAAATCATAGTCCAAAATGAGATAAAAGTTACACTAACAGTTAACTGTATACAAAACAAGGAGGCCAAATTTCTGTTTCTCTGTCAATTATTGTATATATATGGAAATGTTACAGTAAGGCTACAAATCTTTTCCTGTTCAATGAGTTGGAATTAAACATGCTAATTTACGGTCTCTTTCAAGTATTTTATTTAACTACTTTGGCCTTTAATTCCTTTATGCGCTGTCATTTAATGTAATGTTATTTATATATATGAAGTATGTTATACTTATTAACCAATGTGCAAAATCTAAAGTACAGATTTTATGTAATGGGCTAATTACAGGACTTTAAAACCACCTACTGGGTTTTGCTAAGCTTAACAACAGGTTCACTGAACTGGATAAATTTATTCAAACTTGTGGAAATGAGTCCCATTCTACATGCAGCCATACTGGGAAAACACACAAATTATTCCTCAATACTAGTTTAATGGGTCAAACAGTGAGCCTGAATACTGAACATATATCTGCATCTTGAAACAGTAGAGAAGCTATAGGCCCTTGGAGAGAAAAGAAAGTGCCTATTCATGGTTTCTTTCTCATGTTTGTAAATAATTTTTTAAATAGTTGGAACAAGCACAGTACTTATAATGGGCTGGATCCAGAGATTCAAGTGGCAGTGCTTTTCCAGAGATGCTTATTCAAAAGTTTGTACAAAAGTTTGTACAAAATATCGCTAAGTAGTATAATATTATAGAAGGGTAAGCAAGGGGATTTGGAGCACCTTTGAGACTAACCAAGAAAAAGAAATTGTAGCATAAATTTTCGTAGACTTGGTCTACTTCCTCAGATGCAAGTGCCCTGAAGAGGCTGGTGGATTTCCACTCCATCCAGCTGAACTTGGTGCTTTCCACAGGGGTAGAATTCAAAGACATAGCCGTGTTAGTCTGGAATATCAGTAAGGAAGGGGATCTTGTAATGCCTTTGAGACTAACTGAGAAAAAGACAGAGGAAGTAGATCAAGTCTATGAAAGTGTATGCTACAATTTCTCATTCTTTTGTTCGCATTAAAAAATCAATTTTTATGCCAGCAAAAGAATGGCCTCCCACACTTACCTCTAATCCCAGCAAAGGTAGCTCCAGCTCCATTCACTTCCTCTTTTGAAATCCTGCAAAATTTTGCGCGACTTCATTGTGTGGGAATTTCAAAAAACAAAACAAAAAATAACACTAATTTTTTTTTAAAAGCACAAAAACAGACTTTAAAACTTACAGATAACTTGGGGAGACCAGAGTTTGAATCCCCACTTGGCCATGGCAACCCACTGGGTGACCTTGGGCAAGTCACAATCTCTCAACCTCAGAGGGAGGTCAAAGGCCAAGAAAACCCCATGACAGGTTCACCTTAGGGTCACCATAAGTCAAAACATCTTGAAGGCACACAGCAACTTAAGTCACTGTTTACACCCATAGTCATCCTGTGTGTAGAACTGTGACCATGAAATGAACATATGTGGAATGAGAAGTGAGAAGAGAATGCAACGCTGTAAATTTCTTGCTTTCAGAAGAGTGCATGGGTGAGCCAGCATGGTGTAGTTGTTTGATTGTTGGACTATGACTCTGGAGACCAGAGTTCAAAATCTTCACTTGGCTATGAAAATCCACTGGGTAATCTTGGGCAAGTCACACACCCTGAGCCTCTGATATCCCAGTGATAGGTTTGCCCTATGGTTGCCATAAGTTGGAAATGACTTGAAGGCACACAACAGCAACAACAGAGTGCATGCTTGGCACAGGGAAGATATAGCTTCATGCTCTGGAAGCTGCAGTTACAGGATCTTGGTCTGAAGAATCTCCCTCTGAGGTCTTGAAACACTGTGCCAGTCAGAGTATAGAGTTCTGGGCTTGATGGTTAGGTGAGCTGGGCAAAAGCTCTTGATATCATAGATAGTTTTGTCATCTTACATATGAATATGGAACTCCCCTCCATTAGAGACGGTGTTGTTCCTCATGTTCTTGTCCTCCAGGTGTCAATTGCAAACATGCTTATTTGTGTTTTTTTTTTCTTTTTAGTTTCACTTTTATTTATTAACAATTGAGCAGCTCACACTTAAACAACTTACTTTCTTACACTTATGTTTGTATACATAGGATTCTACATGTTTTCAGGGAATAACATTTGATTTACTTTCTGCAGCTTGTCCAAATTGTATTTTTGCAGACATTTGTTATTTTATTATTTTAGATATTTTTTTTAGATAATTGTAATTTGGGACCTTAACTTATACCTTTAACTTGATTGTTAGCTGCTTTGGGCTCTTATAAATCACCAACACCACCATCACCTCCATAATGATTCAGAACTGGCCCAGAATTGTCTTCTCTGAATGGGAACACTTTTCAAAAATCTTAGACAAAGAACTTTCCTATACCTCTACATTAAAGCCAATAGTGTAAGACCTCATCCATGTTTTGGAGGAGGCTATGGCACAGTGAGCACATGTTTACATGCATAAGAACTAAGGACTTTATCAGACACATTAAATATGATGTCATAACAATGCCACATAAATGTGAAAGGGCACACATGCGACATGACATCGCCTTTTTGCATTTATGTCAAGTAAAAAAATTGTACTTTTTAATTGACGGCTTAAGTTGTCAATAGATCCCCTGTGGCACTTTAGTGCCGGCATTGCCAGCAAATGAAACCTCATGCCAGAACTCATGTGAATGCAGCATCAATGGCTGATCCAGTCAGAACAGTTCCAGGTGAGATTGTGACTTGTAAGTTTTTAAGTGTGTGTATATGCTTTGTGTGACATTTTGTGTGTTGTTTTTTGTTGTTTTTTTAATTCCCCATGCAAGTGTCTTCTTGTGAGAATCTGTGGGATTTTGAATGAGGAAGTGAACAGAGCTCTGTTAGTGCTCTGTTCATGCCTGGGCTGCTTTTTAACTTTGCCAGAGGTAAGTCTGATATTTTGGGTTATTGTGCTGGGACAGGAACGGGTTTGCTAATAGTGGGACAGGAACGTTGGTGTGTTTTGTGTCTGATAAAGTCCTAAGGGTCAATCCTTGGAATCTTTAGTTAGACTTATCTGGAATCAAATCTGGTCTTGTGCATGCAAAATAAGCACTTATTGTTCTGTAGCCTTTCCCTATATAATAAATAATGACAGCTTACATTATTGGTTTCAAATGTCTCATATCTGAAAACCAAAGCAATAAATAGTATTTAAGAGATTAAAATTCCAATCTATACCAGGTTCATTGAGAAAGCCAGATGCAAATGCTGAAACCCAAGTATCTATTCGAAGCACTGTGAAACTTATTTATTCCCAATTCTTCTGAAAGACACTTGGGGTTTGGCAATTCTCAAGGGAAAAAAAGAATTCTACAACTGAGCAGCTGCCACTGGTAATACTTTTCTAGAGGCCTTTTGTGGTCCCAGCTTGGCATACTAGGAGAAAACTCAAGAAGGCACCCATCTGAAGAAAAGCAGTCTCTTGAGTAGGTTGGACCTGAGCCCAGGATGAGAGCCATAGTGAGTGGCTTGAACATCAGATATTGTCTCCTGGCAGTTTTCTAACAAACACCTGATTGCTTTGAAAACAGAAATCTATGTTAAAGTGCATATACTTACCACAGCTTGGAAAATTACTTTTAAAATACAATTAGTTATAATTCCAGTGCCTCCAAATTAGTTTGCATTAAAGCTGAACAGTTTAAAGAAAAAATTTTACTTTTGTGTTTCGGAAAAGTAACTGAATAGTTACCTGTGTGTGTGTGTGTGTGTGTGTGTGTCTGTCTGTCTATCTATCTATCTATCTATCTATCTATCTCCTGACTGCTACAAGTAACTGGGCTGTGGTATAAAATATACTGTCCTTTCATCTACCTTGTTTTCACCTCAACAGCCACAATGGAATATGAGGCAGCAGCATAAGTCTTTCCATACTTCAACTTCAACTGTGTGGAATTTTTCCTTCATCATTTTATAAAGCCACATGCTGTAACTATAACTAACCATTATAACTAACTAACTCTCTGTAAAAAGTTACCATTACGCTATGAAAGGGTGAGTTAATCTTTTGTTAAGTTACAATTGATTACAAGAAATTAACTATAGGAGCTATGGCAGAGCTTGAAGAAGAAGACGGCATCTATATACGTTACCGTACTGATGGTAGCTTGTTTAACTTAAGCCGGCTGAGGGCTCGCACCAAGACTCTAAACTATCTAGTCCGTGAGCTGCTCTTCACTGATGATGCTGCCCTTGTTGCCCACACAGAAGCAGCTCTGCAGCGCCTAACATCCTGCTTTGCAACAGCTGCAGAGCTGTTTGGGCTGGAAGTCAACCTGAAGAAAATGGAAGTTCTTTACTAGCCTGCACCACAGGACGCAAACCGCCATTCCCACATTGCCATCAGCAACTCTGTACTTAAGTCCGTTCAGCAGTTCACCTACCTGGGAAGCATCATCTTCTCAGATGCCAAGATTGATAAAGAGATTGATCACAGATTAGCAAAGGTATATAGCGCATTTGGAAGACTTTACAAAAGAGTCTGGAGTAATAAACACCTGAGGTGAAGCACAAAAATCAGTGTGTATAGAGCCATTGTACTGTCTATTCTCCTTTATGGGTCTGAAACATGAGTCACCTATCGCCACCACTTACGACTCATCGAACGCTTTCATCAGCGCTGTTTACGCACAATCCTAAATATACATTGGACTGATTATGTGACAAATGTCACTGTCCTTGATCAGGGATCAATGCGGGCATCACCAGCATTGAGGCCATGATATTGAGAACACAGCTGCACTGGGCAGGGCACGTTTCTAGGATGGAGGACCATCGCCTCCCAAAAATAGTACTCTACGGTGAACTCGCCATGGGTCAGCGTAAGAGGGGTGCTCCAAAAAAGTGATACAAGAACTCCCTGAAACTACATCTCAGGCTTGGCCAAATTGATCACCAACAATGGTCTGCCCTGGCCTCACATCGGGAGGCATGGAGATGCACTGTCCACAATGCTGTAGCCTTATTTGAGAACTCACGCCGAACAAGTCCTGAAGAGAAACAACAACTCAGAAAGAATCACAACCCGGAAACATCACCCAAGGAGACCTTCTGCTGTGCTTTCTGCAACCGGACTTGTTTATCTCGGATTGGCCTTTTTATTCATCAGCGAGCTTGCAGTAAGCACAGGATGAGTCCTTCCTGAATCTTCGTTTGCGAAGAAAAGCTAGAGATAGGAGCTATTTATTTCCGAGCTCTGATACATACTATATATATACTGAAATTTGTGTGGATCACACCGATATATATATATCAGTGTGATCACACAAATTACAATCGTAATGATCCCAATAGAAGAAAATAAAATGTGTATTTAGCTCTCCCTTTGAAATGAATGGAATTAAAGTGTTGAACCTGTTGCAGAAAATGCAAAGTCCGTTCCCTCTCTGCTTAGCCAAGCAGTGAGGTTTGTTTCAATATTTGCAGCGAAACACGGGCTTTGAGCAAAATTTGCATAGCTCTGGTAAAAGATTACAATAAAAGCTTAAAATTCCTTTCATAACTTTTATTATAAAGAAAAATAAGGAATAACAAGCCAAAAAAAAGTACAGAAAGCATTCATCCCTGCTTCTGTATGCTCCAAAGCTTCTTGAGAACTAAACAGAAGGAAAATGGAGTTTTTTTGAGCGCCTGATACCAAAATCCCTTCCTGCTTATATATTTTTCTTCTCAATACACCCAACCCTTTTGAGGAGAAACAAAACTTAAATTACTGAAGGACACAGAATAGAAACCAAAACATCAAAAGACAAATTTACGACTCTCAACTAGACCAGTTGGCGTCTTGTTTGCCTGGTGATTAAAATTACCGAAAGGGGGGCATAGATTTCTAATCACAACATTTATTTTCCCGGACAGAGCCTTGACTGAATTGTACCTGATCTGTGTGAACAACAGGTAAAACTGAACTGAGTGCAAAGAAGACTGAGAAGAAATGATTAGACTTCTGATGTATCAGAGGAGTCCACAAACTGTATTAATTAATACCTTGTAATTAATCTAGCTGCTTCATTGCATCTGATTAAAACATTAGTCACTAGCACAAATATAGTGATTTCTATATTATTTCAGTATTTATATTTCTGTACCTCTCCATTGACACCCCCTTGTTATGGGAGAGAGGCTTGCATACCCTAATGATGTTTTGAACTATGCTGGCGGTGGCATAATCGCCACCGGTAGGGTCTCCCATGCCAGACAGGTCAAAACCGAAGAGTCTGACAAAGAGTGTCAAAGGGCAGGATGGGCTCTCTAGCCTTATGACAATCATCCTAGGAGAAGGAAAACTCTAATCCCAAACCCGGGCAGATGGTGCTCATCAAACCCTGTAAGGTCAACCATCTAAGAGAAGGAAACTCTAATCAAACCTACGACCCGAGGACCTCGCTGCTACCATCCATGCTTCCAAGGCCACAGCAGATGAACCTTTGGTTTAAAAGGTGAGGTCAGTTCTGTGCACGCTGCGCTCCACCAGAAAAATCCATTGCACAGGCTCAAAGGACAAATCCAATTCCGAAAAAGCCCTGTAGCAATAGGCGAGGGATGAAACGGCAGGTGTAAAGATGCACTGGAAGCCGCAGACCCAACCCTGCATGCAGGTGGTTCAGGACTTTAGTCGCTCGAGGCTGACCCGGGAGATGACAGTCTTGTTCGGCAGCATCCTGAACGACCAAGCAGGATGCTTTTTAAGGAGAGCACTGCTTGCTCCATATGGAGAGGGGCCTAGAAAAGGTGGCCTAATGAAAGCTCATCCTCATCTACCTGGTTGGCTAGCCGTGGCCAACGAGCAGCTTCTGATGCGGTCAAACCAAGGCAAAGAAACAAAGGCACACACTGGCCTCCAAAGGTGTAAATAAACTGATGCTTGCATGCTGGAACATCAGAACCATGCGAGACTCTGCAGATAGTGGATGGCCTGAGTGTTGTTCTGTTCTAATAGCCCATGAACTATCAGGACTTAATCTTGACATCGCTGCTCTTAGTGAAGATTGTCTCCACGAGGAACACAACCTTAAAGAACACCGCGCCGGCTACACACTCTACTGGTCTGGCAAACCCAAAACCAAAAAACATCTTTCAGGAGTAGGCTTTATGATTAAAAACTCCATTGCTTCCAAACTTGAAACCTTGCCAACAGGACACTCTGATTGCATTATTTCCTCACGCCTTCCACATGTTGTTCTATTTAGTATATATACCACAACTATGCAAGCCGACCCTGTAGAGAAAGACAAATTCTACACAGACCTACGCCACCTCATACAAAAAGTCCCTGTAGAAGATACAATTATTATCCTTGGTGACTTCAGTGCCAGAGTAGGAAAGAATTCTGAAGCCTGGAAAACAGGAAGGCATAATGAAAGGTGTCTTAGGCAAGCATGGTGTTGGAAATTGCAATGATAAAGGACGCCTCTTGCTAGAGTTCTGTGCAGAACAGCAGCTGACTATTACAAACAATATCTTTCAGCAGAAAGATAGCTTGAAGACGACCTGGATGCATCTCCGATCCAAACATTGGCATCTCATTGACTATGTTCTAGTCTGCCAGAGAAACATTCACAGTGTCCCTCATACTCAAGTGATGCCCAGTGCAGAATGCCTAACATATCATCGCTTCGTCAGATGTAAACTAAATCTTCATCTTAAGTTCAAACCTAAGAGGGGTGGCATGTTAAAGAAGAGACTCCAAGTCAACAATCTTCAACAAGCTACCATGAGAGACAACTTCCAGGTAAATCTACAAATGAAATTTGAAGACCATCCTACAGAACCTTCTCCTACAGTGCTTTGGCAACATATCAAAAACAGTATCCTCCAGTCTGCAGAAGAATCCCTTGGGTTCTCCCACAAGAAAAATCAAGACTGGTTTGATGAAAACAACCAAGAGATCCAGGAGCTGTTGGCAAAGAAGAGAACTGCTTACCAGGCATACCTCGCCCAGCCAACCTGCCGTGTAAGAAAAACAGCTTTCTATCTCACATGTAGTAAACTTCAACAAAAATTCCAAGACATGCAGAACAAGTGGTGGATCAATATAGCAGAAAAGACACAACGCTGTGCAGATCTGGGTGATCTTAGAGGATTTTATGAAGCCCTTAAAGTAGTGTTTGGACCTACCTATCAGGTCCAAAGCCCCTTATATAGTATACATGGTCAAACATTAATTATTGATAAAGCCTCCATCCTGAATCAATGGGCTGAACATTTTCAAAGTCTCTTTAGTGCCAACCGAGTAGTCCAAAGCTCAGCTATTCAACATAGGATAGAAAAACCCATGAAAAATGAATTGGACATAGCTCCCACTTTGGAAGAGACCCTTAAGGCCATACAGCAGATGAAAAACCTCAAGGCAGCTGGGATTGATGGAATCCCACCTGAAGTTTGGAAACACGGAGGTCATGCACTCCACGATAAATTCCACGAACTCCTTGTGAATTGCTGGGAAAAAGGGGAACTGCCATCAGATCTCCAAGATGCAGTCATCATCACCCTGTACAAGATAAAAGGAGCAAAATCCAATTGCTCAAACTACCAAGGCATAACATTGGTCTCTATTGCTGGAAAAATCCTTGCAAAGATACTCCTGAACAGATTAGTTCCTGCTATTGCAGAAGAGCTTCTTCCTGAAAGCCAATGTGGCTTCATAGCCGATTGGAATACTACAGATATGGTATTTGCCCTTAGACAACTGCAAGAAAAATGTAGGGAGCAGAACAAGGGTCTCTTTGTAACATTTGTCGACCTCACTAAAGCCTTCGACACTGTGAGTAGAAAAGGTCTGTGGCAGATCCTGGAAAGACTAGGATGTCCCCCCAAATTCCTTAAAATTATTATCTTGCTAAACGAGGGCCAGTACAGTCAAGATATGGCGATGCTCTTTCAGAGCCCTTTCTAATAACTAATGGAGTGAAGCAAGATTGTGTTCTTGCTCCAACTTTATTTACAATCTTTTCCAGCATGATACCCCAAAGGGCTACGGCAGAGCTTGAAGAAGAAGACGACATCTATATACGTTCCCGTACTGATGGTAGCTTGTTTAACTTAAGCCGTCTGAGGGCTCGCACTAGGACTTTAAACTATCTAGTCCGTGAGCTGCTCTTCTCTGATGATGCTGCCCTTGTTGCCCACATAGAAGCAGCTCTGCAGCGCCTAACATCCTGCTTCGCAACAGCTGCAGAGCTGTTTGGGCTGGAAGTCAACCTGAAGAAAACGGAAGTTCTTTACCAGCCTGCACCACAGGATGAACACCACCATCCCGACATTGCCGTCGGCAAATCTGTGCTTAAGTCCGTTCAGCAGTTCACCTACCTGGGAAGCATCTTCTCCTCAGATGCCAAGATTGACAAAGAGATCAATCACAGATTAGCAAAGGCATATAGCGCATTTGGAAGACTTCACAAAAGAGTCTGGAGTAATAAACACCTGAGGCAAAGCACAAAAATCAGTGTGTATAGAGCCATTGTACTGTTTATTCTTCTCTATGGGTCTGAAACATGGGTCACCTGTCACCAACACTTACGACTCCTCGAATGCTTTCATCAGCGCTGTCTACACACAATCCTAAATATACACTGGACTGACTATGTGGCGAATGTTGCTGTTCTTGAGCAAGCAGGGATTACCAACATTGAGGCCATGATATTTTATTTTATTTTATTTATTTATTTATTTATTTATTTATACCCTGCTCTTCAGCCACAAGGCTATCAGAGTAGCTTACAAATTGTTTTAAGCAATAGCAATTTACACATTTACACTGCATTAAGCAGCTTCCAATGTGTGTTCGCTAGTTGCCCCCACAAGCCGGGTACTCATTTTACCGACCTACGAAAGGAGGGAAGGCTGAGTGAACCTTGGAGCCCGCTGGAATGATATTGAGAACACAGCTGTGCTGGGCAGGGCACGTTTCCAGGATCGAGGACTATCGCCTCCCAAAAATAGAACTCTACGGTGAACTCGACATGGGTCAGCGTAAGAGGGGCAATCCAAAAAAGTGATACGACTCCCTGAAACAACTTCTCAGGCTCAGCCAAATTGATCACCAACAATGGTCTGCCCTGGCCTCAAATCGGGAGGCATGGAGACGCACTATCCACAATGCTGCAGCCTTATTTAAGAACTCAGGCTGAACAAGTCTTGAAGAGAAATGACAACACGGAAAGAATCACAACTCAGAAACATCACCGAAGGAGACCTTCTGCTGTGCTTTCTGCAACCGGACTTGTTTATCTCGGATTGACCTTTTTAGTCATCAGTGCACTTGCAGAAAGCATGGGATGAGTCCTTCCTGAATCTTCATTTGCGAAGAAAAGCCAGAGAGAGAGAGTGAGATTTCTGTAAATGGTGTCACAAAGTTGGTTCCAAAGATACACCAGTTGTTATTCTCAAGAAGCTGGCACTTGAAAGGTATTGGAAGTGTTTGAAAATGCAGGGTTCTGATGTTCCCTCTTTAAACTCTCCTCACTGCACTTCACTCCTGGAAAGTACAGTCAATTAGCAGAGTACACACATGCAGCAGTGTTAGCGTAATACTCTTAGCATACATGTAAAAACCACAGCTTAGATATAACCAAACACCCTTATCCTTGTTGGAAAATATAGTTTGCTGTCCAATAAGTGGAAATGGTTTTGCCATTGAAGGGTTAACTGAGAAGGCATATGAGATGAGTTGATGTAACTTCCTAAAGTTTTACTATTGGGCAATCTGGGATGAAGAGGGAGTGTCTGAGGGTTCTTCTTTGTTCCAGACGCCATGTTATCTAACAATCCTCATGGACCTTTGAACTGAGAGGACCCCGAAAGGGGCGTCCTGAATATAGTTTCCTAACAATGTAGTTTTAAAGTATTTTTAACCAGTTTTAGTCTGTTTTGATGGTGTTTTTGTTATCTGCCAAGAATCAGCTCTCTAAACTGTGAGTAAAGAAGTTTTTGTATTTTTTAAACTAACTTTGAGTCTTGAGTGGTTACTTTGGTAGTTAAACAACTTGGGAAAAGACAAAGGGTGTTTGGTTATAAGCTAAGCAGTGTTTTTACATGCATGCTAACATTCTGACGCGAGATGCTGCGTGTGTGCTTTAAGCTTGCTATGCTCTACTATAAATTTGGCTGCATTTTCCATTAACGTGTGAAGTGCAGTGTGGATGTTTAAACAGGGACAAAATACCCTGATATTTTAAACAGTGTATTTTTACACAATTTCCAAAAATCCTATCCCAAGTTATTTGTTTAACAAAATAAACACTCAAGACTCATAAAAGTTGTTTAAAAGTACAAAGCTTCATTACTCACAGTTTCACAGCTTTTACATGTGGCAGAAATTCAGTACAGCATCAAAGTAGACCAAAACTACTAAAAATGTCTAAAAACTACATATGTACAAAAGAATAATGCAGGACTTCCTGAGAAGGGAGGTCCTCTCATTATCAAAACATGGCGAAGAAGTGGGAAAGAGGGAACACCCTCATGGCTGGCTTCTAAGACAAAGAGGAAACTTAGACGCTCCCCTTTTTCCTAGAAGCCCAATAGGAAAACAATAGGATGTTACATCAACACATACTATTTGGCTTCTCAGTTAACCCTTCAATAGCAAAACATTTCTACTTATTAGATTGCAAACTATATATTCCAACAAAAGGTGTCTCCAGTTAAACTTTTTAACATAGACACCACAAAGTCCCAGAAGAAGACAGCTTGTTTTCTGTGAAATGGTAAATTATAAAGTATGATTTTTTGCAGCTTATGTAAGAGAGAAGGATGATCAAGGTAGGCACTCTGATGTTACATTGCTCACATAAATAGACTACTCGCATAACCAAGTATTTATTGTGAAAGTCAGTTCCTGGATATGGTTGGAACTAATTCTGTGACATTGGTTCCACTTTACACTTGATGTCAATCCCAAATTTCTCAGTCAGTGTTAAAAGTAATTCATTGTCTTATAGGCCATAGAAATAGACGTTTTGGAACAAAGAGAGCAGATGAAGATGCAGAATCGAACTGAATCATTCACAGATAAAACAATTTCTATGCCATTCCACAATTGCACTGTATCCCCCCCAAAGAGTAAAAAAAACTTCTGTAGTCAAGAAAGAGGATGTGCCATGGCCAAATCTACATGACTTGACAACTGATTTGCTTACGGCTGCACTTATCTGAACAATTGAGTTAGGGGGTGAGACTTGTGTTTTGTGATATATATTCAAACATGTGTTTTAGGATGTAATTAGACTGTGCTCTGTAGTTATTTGCCAGAGATATTTGCTTTGTAAGTATTACTTTATGTTACAGAAATGGTTTGGGGAGTACAAATAAGGGGGGGGGCTCAATCTCCTTTTGCAACTACTTCATTCCACAGAAGAGTTTTAAACAAGAAAAGTGGAAACTTGGCAGCCTCCAAAACACCCAAATGATGCATATCTGAAATACATTTGAGGTAGCTAATCAATGCTGTGTTTGCACATACCATTAAATGTATTATACTAAGTTTAGATTTGATTTCTATGCTTCTTTTATATGGTTAAAAGGGAATACATTTGAATTCATGCTGATACTGAAAACACGTTCTTAGCTCTGAGTTTCTTGGGTTTCAAATCATTTCCATTAACAAACAGCTATTTGCCCTCTAATAAAATATGTCATTATGCTTTATTCACATCACACAAAAGAATCACTGAAAAAATCGCCCCAATGATGGCCAATAATTACACATTTGGCTCCTGCATGAGCAATGAAGGAATTGGTTCATTGGGGAAAGCAGGTGCTGGGGCATCATGCTAATAGTCAATATGTGCTACACTAATTAGCCATTGCAATTGCTAAAATTAACAATTAGCTAACATGCAATTCTCATTTTGCAGGCTGCAGTTTACTTTGGATAATCCTTGTATGTTCTTAGCAATTATTCTGACAGCTTTTTTTTTTTTTTTAAATTAAGGTCTGAGCTTGGGTTTAACATTTGAATCAGTCTGCCCCAATGTTCAACAGGCATTAAGGAACAGCTTTTCTTGGCAATTTCAAAAGAATACATTTGAAGCTTTTTATTAATAATTTGGCATATGAATCTTTGATAACACTAAGATGCCTTCATTTATAAACTGGAATTGCATTAGTAGCATTAGAGTGGTGGTTGTATTTTTTTAACAACAGTAGGATAACAGAGATTTCTTTTCAATTCTCTGAAAAAACTGCTAACTCAGCATGGAGTGCTACCAGACCAATTGCACTTAAAATACCTCCATGAAATTTGTGGGCATGTCTATATGAGAGCTTGCCATGTTTTCATGCAAACCTAGAACTGCCAGTTGAAGACTGTGATGGGAAGGAAATGTTCCAAACCAGGCTTCATGTGCCAACTCCTCTTCTATTTTTATGTGGACTGTATGCCACCAATATAGGAGCCAAGGCCCCCAGCAACTGCTCCATTGAGTGATCAATACAGCTTCTTTGTCAGTGTCATGTAATCTGTCAATTTCCTGGGGGCTGGGGCATGGTGCTATGCTTATTTGTTTACATTTATGTATGCATGCATGTATTTCTATTTCTGTTTCTATTTCTAGAAACCATCCTTCATTAATAGATCCTAGCATGTTCAAAGCCATATTAATATAACAAGTACTCAACAAAATATTACATTTTAATTGTAATATTATGATAGTTTATACACTATACCACCATCTAAAGGCCCATGCAATATACCATCCAAATTGAACCCCAAGATAAAAATAAACAAACTCTGTTTATGGATTTAAATAAATTTATTATAACTAACCAGAGGGAGCACTGAAGAACAGATTACTAAACAAAGGACAAAGCAGAAGAAATATATTCAGGATATGAACTTCTAGGATTCTTCCACACTAGGATTCTAGGATTCTTCTGATTGGTGCTGCCTGGATGAACTCATTAGCTATCAGGTTCAGATCCATCTCCAAACTGATCTCTTTATGTTCATGTAGAACAGCCATATGATTGAGCCTGGCTTGCCCCATGCTTGACCACAGAAAGATCTTTATCCTACAAAGGCATGAGAATGATCTTTCTGATGAACATGATGAAATTGGTATTGTAGAGGTGATATTTGATCAGCTTTGTCAATTCTGGTAGTAGGTGCCACTGATATTTGCTCTATGTCCCACTCAGAAAAACAACCACATCCTGAAGAGCTGAAACTTTAACTTTAACTTTCTTCTCCCTTGCAATATCCAACAGAATATCATGATGAAGCTCTAATCAAGAAGGATCCATGTAAGTTGTATAAAAGCCTGCAATGGATGTGCTATCAATCTCTCCAATGACAAACTTTTCAATTGTGCTCATATGTTTTGCACACATTTGAGGAAAAGCGATTGTGTAAACTGCTGCTGGCATTATCAATCACATCATAAGATATTTTCCTGTAGAATCCCTCAGGAAACTCAAACTGGTGAGGCTCACACCCAGGATCAATGTGTTGTGGAGGCTTTCTGTGCCTAGGGAGTATAGGGGTTCCTAAATCTAAGTCTTTTGCTGCCATTGTGATCTTTGTCCAGAATTCTTTGAAGTTGTTCCTCAGCTGCTTTGTACTCTCCTTGGCAGACACTAAAAGAAGTTCTGCTTGATGAAACTGTAGGTTACTTATTTGAAGTGCTGTATTTAGTGTGTCCAAACGGCCAAACACAAGCATCAAGTACTGCTGCATGAAGAAAGAAGCAAAGCTTTGCACATATCAATCTGCTTTGCTCCAGCATTTCCCCTTTCCTCAGATGCCACATCATAAAAAAAAATCAATGAGCTGTCTGTAATTAAGAGCAACTGATTGTAAGGAAGCTGCTCTAACACTCCATCATGTGGGGCCAAATAGTTTCAGATGTATGTTCTCCTCTTCCCCTATATTTTTTTTAAACCAGACAAGATGTTTGGATGAACTTCTGACAAAAGTGATAAGGTCATCTACTTCACTAAAAAAAAAATTCTACACATGGCAACATTTCCTGCTACATCTTGCACCACTAAATTCACAGCATGGGTCACATAGTGCATATAGAATGCTCTTGGTTCTTCTTCCTTGACAAGAGCCTGCAGCCCACTAATGCATCCAGCTACATTTGATGCTTCATCATAGCAATAGCCACAACACCAATCAAGAGGAAGATTAAAGTGGCAGACTATGGACTTTATCAGACTACCCCCTTAAAGTGTTCTTTTGCTGGCATAAAAGAATCTATTTTTATGCCAGGAAAAGAATGCTCCCCACACACACTTACCTTGCTTTCTCAGCAATAAAAGAGGAAATTAATGGAGCACCATTCACTTCCTCCTTTGAAATCCTGCGGAATATTGCAAGACTTCATTGCACAGGAAATTCAAAACCAAACCAAAAATACCACTAAAAAAGTGAAACAAAGTGTCCAGGAAAGCAGCCAACCAAATGGCTGATAAGAAGGATACACGCAAAGTGCAAGGTTTTGCAGCAACACAAAAACAATTCTGAAGCACAGTACCAGTCCAATGTCCAATAGCAAAACCAGGGGGCAAGCCAAAGGTCCAGGAGCCCAGGGAGCAAGTCAGCGAGTCCAGCCCAGGGTTAAGACTTCCAGAAAGCAGATCAGTGAGTCCAGTCCAAGGACAAGAGTTCCAGATCAATCCGAGGTCTAGGAGACAAGGTTTCAGGACACAAGGAGTCCGAGTCAGATGCTTTTGTCAGGGAACACAGATAGACTCTGATGAAGAAGTTTGACATCTCACAGCTGTTTATATTGGCCCAGCTCCTAATCACAGCTGTTTGGTGATTGCTGAGCTTTTCTCATATAATTTCTGGGATCGGCGGAGGCGTGCCCTTTCTGTCCTTCTCTGGCTGAAGGTAGGTACCTACTTCTCCTGCTCCTCTATGTCTCTGCTGGGGGGAGGCTAGGCTGCTGAATCATGGGCTCTGCTGCAGTTGGCATAGCAGAGCTAGGTTCTGGCTCAGCCAGCTCTGCTGGCAGAGCAAAGCTAGAGCATGGCTCAGCCTCCTCATCCTCTGAGTCCTCAGCCTGGCTGGCCATGACACAAATTACAAAAAGACACTTTAAAACTTACAAGTAACCCAGGGAGGGTTATAGAAAGTGTGTCACTTACCTGGATATTGCGATCTCACCCAGAAGTGTTTGTGTAAGACCAGCTACTGATGGGGTAAGTACAGTAAAAAAAAAAAAAGATGTGAAGTTTCACATGCCAGCTACGCTGGCACAAAAGTGGCAGGAGGATGAATTGATGGCTTAAGGCATCAATTAAAAACTACAGGTTTGGGGCTAATTTTAACCATGAAAGGGCAACATCGTCTGATCTGCGCACCCATTCACAGTTATGTGGCATGATTATGATGCCTTGCTTGAGCGTCTGATAAAGTCCTACATCTTTCAAAATAGCAAAATGGCTCTTAGAAGCTATACCATCAGTCTCATGAAAAACAAAAAAAAAATTCCTTCACCGACCTTTCCTTTGTGGCTATGTGAAAGGAAAATGAAACCTGCTCCTTTGTAGTCTGTAGTCTCATCCACAATTATACTATAGTAAACAGCTGTTTCAGTCTCTCTCACTAATGTACATAAAACATTGTGAGCCATGATCTTAAGAAACTCATTCACAATAGCTGGTGAATTTGTAATTTGTACAATCCAGCCATGATCTCAGCTGGGGAACATCATCAGCATGAAGCAGCAAGAGTTGACTAAGGTTTGATCCTTCCTCAACATGGCCACAAACTGCAAGGCCTTGACAGGCAAGATATCTTACAGAGGATAAAATTTTCAGCAGTGCCTTTCTAGCGTCTACCTTCTTGCATTTGTTTTTGTTTTCCTTCTGAGCAAATGACATGAACATTTAGACCACCTGCAACAGCAACCATAACTTAAACAGCTGCATGGTGAAAACAGCACATGGTGAGTGCTGATGGCTATGGAATCTTTCTAGGGCTCTCTTCCAGTCTGAAAAGGCTTTTTAAACAAAAGCTTCATGTGCATGTCTCTTGAGGTTTGGGGAAGAAGAGCACTCTTTTCACTTGCTGTGCAACATATGTCGCAATATGGTTTGCCCATTTCTTAAGAGAGCCAATCAAAGGTTCTCTTCCAAGTGTCTTTGTACTGGTGTCCTGCTGGCTTTCTTTTCACACCAGGAACACTAATATCTGAGGGCATGTCTTCAGAAGGTAATGCTTTCTCAGCTTTGTCCTGGAACATATCTTCTTTATTAAGGAGATTATCAGATGACCCATATATCCCATGACAGGGACGCCAGGAGATTGTGAAAGGGCTTCCCTTTCAGATAACGTTGCCATGGAGTCGTCATGTTCCTGTGCCCCTTCCATTCCACCCACACTGCTTTTAATTCACGGGCCAAGCCATGATTGACCCATCATTCTGTTTCTTCATAAAGATTTGCCCCAGAAAATCTTTGGCCCCTACCCGTCTTATTTATGCATAAACAAGTAAACAAACTCTTCCTCTTCAGTTGCCCAGCAGATCTCTTTTTACAAGACAAAAGCCACTCTCCTTTTATTCAAGTTCAGCCTTCCCCAGATTTGTCCCCTTCTACCCCCTCAAGCCTTGTAGGACGAAAGGCTGTCCATTTAGGAATTACAGTGGGGAGAGGGGTATCCTTAATCTCTTTTAGTCAGAGACACTGAGTTATAAGGGATCCCTGGAAATAATTTAGATTGCCCCCTCCAACACATCCAGCTGGTTGCCCGGAGGGGGCTTACCAATTCTGGGAAAATCCTGAAGGGGCTTGACCCCCCATAGTTTATGCCCCTGCTATCAGGATAAGATGTGTTGGATGTGTGTTCCCAAGAGCTAACTAATACCTAGTATAGAAGGATGTATCAGCAGTGGCCCACAAATGTGGTGAATTAGCTGGATATAGATGGTTTGGGTGACAATCATCTTCTCATTTTCTTTATCCTAATTATGAAAGAAATTTAACATTTCATAGAAGCAAAAATTACACATTCCTCTTTGGTGCCATTCTGGTGTTCCTGTTGGTATTCTGCTATAGAGAAGTGGTTACACTATAGGACAGAGGTAGGTAACTATGGTCGCTCCATTGGCCTTTTTCTTCTTCTTTTTTTTTTTTTTTGCCTTGGGACTATCTGAGGGCCATGCAGATTGCCAAAAATGGGAAAACAGACCTTTCTCTCACCAGAGGTGGACAGAAATCCACTTCTCCTTTTGGAAAAGCATGAATCTTTTAAAATGTTAAACAGTGCAGGGGACATTATAATTAAAAGGTGAACAGTCTCTCCTGGAGACATCCAGGTGAGGCAAGCCACCTTTTCATTTGATCAGAAAAAGAATATTGAATCTGAAGCAACTGAAGTCCACAAATAGATCCTAGAAAATGACTAGAGAGGACACATTTTCTAGGAAAACTCTATAGTGGGTGTGCTGTTTTGTGTCCTGTGAATAATTAAATCAGTGGATTATGAATCAGTGGATACGGGGGTTCTACTGTAGATTTCCAGGAAGTTAGCCCTTTTTTGGGGGGAAAGATGAAGTCTAGTTCAATTAAGATTCAGTCTCCTTTAGCAGAGTTCACAAGTGGAAGCGCTGAACCTCTTGGGTCTCTCTGAAACTAGTTTTAGCAAAGTAAAGCAAACAGGCAGTATGCACATTTCATAGCCAAAAACTTCACTAATTGCATTGAATGGTACATTCAAACATACATACATGCAGTGCCTAAGCCCTGGATAACTACAGGAAAGGTTCAAGAAGAGGAGCAGCTCAGCAGAGCCTGCACTCACCATCTTTAGGGAGGAGGAAAAGAGAGGAAGGAGTCTTGGATGTGCTTGCAAACACACCTGGAAGGTCCTCTGGTCACATGGTGTGCTTGCTTAGAAACATCCCCACAACGGTGATTGAGCAAATGCAGAAAGTTCTAGAGACAGCATGGACAGGGTAGAGGCATGCAGGAAACTTACTGTCTAAAGTCCCATTGCTCTAATAGCAAATGGGTGAAGGGGGTTATAGAGAATGCTTGGTTGGGAAGCATTTCCCAACAGTTCCCACTCACAGAAGTAGTCCCGCTGGTCTATGCAGTGTAAGGAAAAAGGGAGAGGGAGAACAAAAAAGGAATCTAGCAGCCACTTTAAAATTAACTTATTTCTATTTAAGCCCAAGCATTTGTGGTTATCAATCCATCCTCAGATGTAGTGAGTGAGGAAGTGAATTGATATCCACAAAAGCTCATGCTAAAATAGAAATCAGTCATAAATGTAGATACCACTCCCTTTTTCCTTTTCATTTGTCATCAAATGTGTGTTATAATTTTCCTTCTTTAGGATCTTTTCTTCCTAGCAGAATGGTGAGTCCAGTGAAGAGTTTCAAGAGTTGGGAGGATGCTATCCAAGGTTCATAATATAGGGTTCCCATGTGACTGGACTGGCCAAATGAAATCTAGAGTCTAGGCATTCTACCTGGTACCCATTTGGATTATTAGGTGGCCCAGATTCTAAGATTTCATTTTTTAAAAGTAAGTCTGTAGCCCATCTGGAAGAAGAGAGTGACTAGATAAAAAGACTTGTAGTCTCGGGGGGAAAGAGCTTGCTTTTGCTATCCCAGCATCCTGGGTAAGAGTTGCCAAAAGTTGCCATTTCGATATTTTTAGGGTGGAGAATCCTGGTCTTTGGATGGAGCAGAGGTGTGTGTGTGTTTTACAGAGCTATAAGCATACCAGCACACAGTACAAAGACATGGCAATCATTCAGGGGTTCCACAAAAATCTCAGTTCTATTTCATTTTTATATTTCCCCAGGCTTCTTGAGAGCTGAACTGGATGCTCCCAGATGGGAAGGAGACAGATGCATAGACAGATAAAACTTCATTAGAGAAAGGCAGATGTTGACTGTGGGTCTTAAAAAGACTCTGGGTTCAATAAAATGGAATTTTCACTCTCTCTGTTTTCTTTCTGGTTATTATTATTTATTTCATTTCATGGTTATGATATACTGAAAATAATTTTGTTGTAGAGAGGATGAAAGTGTTAAGAAGTGATCCATACTGGGTGTCAAATATGCTAGGTATGCCACTGAGAACGGCCTCCCGAGAATATCTTTTAAAACGTGGGATAATATGAGGGAATGCAGTCTTTCGGCTTACCTGGATCTGAGCTGTATAGTGCTATGGGTAATAACCAGCACTTTGAATAGTGTCCAGAAAAGAGACCAGCAGCTAGAAAAGAGACCAGCAACCAGCAGCTGTTTCAACAAGAGAGTTGTGTGTTCTCTGTAGCCAGCATTAGTTAAGAATCTAGCTGCAACTCTTTGGTCTAATTGAAGTTTCCAAACAAAGGTGTTGAATTTCTTCAAAGGTGATACAACACGTTACTGTATAGCACATACAGCATATTGTAGTAATCCAAATAGGATGTAACTAGGGCATGTGTCCCAATGACTAGATCTGATGTCTGTAAGAATGAGTACAGTAACATAAAAGCCTTAACAGTTCTTGTGGAGTTCTGGAGAGAGATGTCCATTCTCCGCATTGTTTCCAAAACTGGAGCAGTACACGACTTTCTACCAAGTCAAGCCAGTCCCGCATTTGTTCAGAATGGCACTTCTGGCACTTTCACACAAAGTGAAATGGGCAACATGTTCTATGGCCAGGCAATTCTAATTAGAAATCTTTCCTCATTTTTCTCAAGCCAAGTCATAGGATCATAGACTCATAGAGTTGGAAGAGACTACAAGGGGCATCCAGTCCAACCCCCTGCCAGGCAGGAATACACAATCAAAGCACACCTGACAGATGACCATCTAGCCTCTGTTTAAACCCCAACAAAGATGGAGACTGCACCACACTCTGAGGCAGTGTGTTCCACTGTCGAACAGCTCTTTTCCTATGGTATGAATCTGTGTCCTAGTCTTTGGAGCAAAAGAAAACAAGCTTGTACCATCCTCAATATGACACCCCTTCAAATGTTTAAACATGGCTATCATGTCACCCCTTAACCTTCTCCTCCCCAAGCTAAACATACCCAGTTCCCTAAGCTGCTCCTCATAGGCATGGTTTCCAGACCTTTCACTATTCTGGTTACCTCCTCTAGACACACTCCAGCTTGTCAACATCCTTCTTGAATTTGGTGCTGAGAATTGGACACAGTATTCCAGGTGAGGTCTAGCCAAAGTAGAATAGAGTGGCACTATTACTTCCCTTGATCTAGACACTATATTCCTATTGATGCAGCACAGAATCACATTGGCTTTTCTGGCTGCCACATCACACTACTGACTCAGTGTGTGGTCCACTAAGACTCCTAGATCCTTTTCGCATGCATTGATATCAAGCCAGGTGTCACCCAAATGAAAAAAAATGCATTTCATTTTTTCTGTGTAGGTATAAGTACTCTATATTTCTCCCTGTTGAAATTCATTTTGTTATTTTTGGCCCAGCTTTCTAATCTTGTTAAAGTCATTTTGAATTCTGTACCTGTCCTCTGGGGTATTAGCTACCCCTCCTAATTCAGTGTCATCAGCAAACTTGATAAGCATACCCTCTATTCCATCATTCAAGTCATTGATAAAGATGTTGAATAGCACTGGGTCCAGGACAGAACCTTGTGGCACCCCACTAGTCACTTGTCTCAAGGATGAAGAGGAGCCTTTGGGTGCGGTTGGTCAACCAATTACAAATCCACTTAATAGTCACATTGTCTAGCCTACATTTTACTAGCTTGTTTGCAAGAATATCATGGGGGACCTTGTCAAAGGCCTTACTGAAATCAAGGTATGCTGCATCCACAGCATTCCCTTTATCTACCAAGCTTGTGATTCTATAAAAAAAGGAGAGAGATAAGATTAGTTTGGCATGACTTGTTTTTGAGAAACTCATGTTGACCTTTAGTGATCACAGCATCCCTTTTTAAGTGCTTACACAATGTCTGTTTAATGATCTGCGCTAGAATAATTCCTGGTATTGACTGGATGGTAATTATTTCAGTCCTCTCCCCCCCCTTTTAAAGATGGGGGCAACATTTGCCTTCCTCCAGTATGCTAGGACCTCTCCTGTTCTCCAGGAATTCTAAAAAACTATTGACAGTGGTTCTGAGATTACTTCTGCCAGTTCTTTTAATACCTTTGGATGTAGTTCATCTGACCCTGGAGATCAAATTCATTTAGTGTAGCCAGGTATTCTTGTCTGTAATATAGTAGCCTTCTCAGAGCTCTGGTGCCACAACAAACTACAAATCCCCAGATGCCATAGCACTGACCCTGGCATTTAAAGCGGTGTCAAACTCCATTATTTCTGCAGTGCAGATGCAGCCATGGAGGGCCAAATGAAACACTCTGCCTTGTTTATCTGAAGGATTGAGGATTCTTTGCCATTTGTCAACTAACCCATATCTATATGGAGTTACCTCTAGTTACCTTCTGGTTACCCAGGCTTTCAATTTGTGAACAATGGTTTTATCCAGATAGATTAGCTTCAATACTCCCCTTAAGTAATCTTAACCATTGGCATTTCAGGATATTTAACATGGGATAACAAGCAGACAACTTAGTAATCTTTTAGGTTTTTTTTTTTTTATTATTAATGCAAACAAATTGGTACATATATACATATACACTCCCCTGGAGAGAGGAACAGATTCTCCATCTGGGCACATAACTTTGACATTTTAGACTGGCTTTTACTTGTAAGGAATTCTACATCTTACATAATATAACTTAGCTCACTAAGGGATACAATACAATATCATCTGCTGAAGAACTATACATCTCTACACAGGCATCTGTGGAGAAATGCCACACATTTCCACAGGCATCTCTGTACATTCTTATATATCAAAAGAGGAGGTTATGCAGTTGGAAATGAGATTTTATTAGTTTCTTGTACAAGGCCACTACTCACCCAATCACATAAGAGTTTAACTGGTCTTATGACAGGTTACCAATCTGTGGTCTTTACTGGCAACTGTTATTCTGGCTCCTGCCATCACATGATGGTGTCATGCATGCCTCAGCATGATTCTGAACTCTTGTACCAATTAAGGAAACATATCCAGGGTATCCGTGTTGGTCAGGCAGCAAAACAAAATCCAAAATCCACAAAAAAGCAATAGTTTTGCCTAGATTGCCTCACTGCCGCAAAAGGATTTAAATTTTTGCTGTCTTTTGCCTCAACTCCACATAGCCAGAAAGTAGGAGTGGCCTCTGCCTGCATGAGATCCCTCACCTGAATAACTACACAAGTAACATCTGAAACAGCATGTAGGCGTGAGACTCCAGCATCATCACTTTTCTTTCTTTCTTTCTTTCTTTCTTTCTTTCTTTCTTTCTTTCTTTCTTTTGCCTGATGAAGATGCCAGTAGAGCTTTGAAAGCTTGCATCATGTATTTTGTATTTGGTCAGCCAATAAAGGTATCATTTTTTGCAGATTTTGGATTTTGTACCAATTAAGTACACTTGTATCAGTTTTCCATTTTTTCCTCTCACCTAGATTCTTCTATATCTACCTTACTTTATCTTATATTTTAAGTTAAATGGCTGAATGTCTAGAACTGTCTTCATTATATGCTGTTTACTCTATGAAAACACTAGATACTTCTTATCTTCCAATATACAGGCTTCAGAGCCTTAAATTTTCCAAAGTATACTGTACACAAAATATATCATCCAGCCTATAACACAAGGAATTACTGCTGTAATAGAAAAGAGACACCAAATCGTTTAGAGAGTTGGATCACTGGATAGTTGACAAGTCCCCAGTGTGACTATAAAAATGAAGACTTGAAAGAAAACCAATTGGAAATGGATTGGGCAGGAATGCTGATGTGTGCCAGGACAGATCAAGGGGAAAGATATGGCAGCCCCTTTCATTATATTGGTTTGTGAGAGATAAGAACACAAAAGGAAATCAAACATAACAGATACCAGCAGACTGGCTGCTTACAGTAAGGGGTATGAGACCACTGGGAAAAATACAGCTCATCAAGTAAATTGACCAATCCAGGTCACTTTTGTCAAAAGGTTTACATTCATGGCCACCCAGGAGATATGCCACAGAGAGAGTTTCAAGGAATTGCCAGATGGCTGGCCCCAACACATGTACATAACATCTCTCCCACCACTATCAACCCAACTATCATTGCTACCCATATGTCCTTTCCTTCTCATCGGCAGCATAACTGGAATTTTCAGAGAACATTGATACATACATGGAACTCTGACATACAGCAGGTTTCCTGCTTTTTATGTCATGAAATGTTCTGTGCAACTTTTAGGATTTGTACTCTGCCTGTGTGTGCACGTGCATGTGGTGTATGTGTGCACGCACAGACACACGTGCACATGTGTGTGTTCTATGCACATATTGTAGTGGTCTGTGGTGATTGTTCAATCTGTTGATTTTAAATCAAGGAAGTAACACAAAACATGAGTAGATTTACCAGCAATGCAAAGAATTAAGAAACCTTTCAAGGCAAATACATTCAAATGTAGGTATTCTTGAGACAGATGAATACTCTGACAAACTTCTCTGCTCCAGGACAAAGCAGCCAGTTCATTTTTGCTTTATTCACAGCAGGACTAGATAAGCCAGGTAACTGGTGCATTCAATAGATAACTGCTGCCTCTTGAGGCCTTATTAACTGGACAATGACCAATAGAAGGAGAACTGTGAATGACCAATCAAAAGAATGCCTTTGCAGTTGAGGCCAGTAGGGCAAGCTCACAGACTATAAATGCCATGAGACTGAAAGAATGCACAGGGCTGGAGAAAAGAGTTACTACCCTTTATATCTTTCAGACATCTGATAATATCTAGCAAGTAACACAGTTCCATTGAACCATGGTGAGTGGGTATATCTTCTGCTTTTTTTCAGCATATATGTATGGTAAATTTACAAAAGTGACTATAAAAAATCAGGAGACACTATATGTGGCAAAAAAGAATGTTAGTACTTATAAAGCCACTCTCTTTCGGTTTTGAATGTGAGAACTATTTTACAACTTTGAAGCTGACACTCCTATACTGATATCGTTCCATTTTTTTTTGCTAATATCTTGAAATTATTTCAGTTTTTAACTGAAGTCCTGAAATAATTTTCATTGTGCCAGTGTTTTGAACTTCACATTTACTTATTTATTTTTCCCCAGCCACAAACATTTTAAAAAACAACAATCTTTTAAAATGAAATATTGTAAATCTGGTAAACAACTTAAGAGATTTGGCCATTTGCTAGATCTTCCCCTTGAAAGCAGCATGTTTCCCATTTTGAGGAAAGCATAAGCTAACTCTAAATATGGCAGAGACTTTCAGCATCTTAAAGACTAACAAATGTAGTATGCTATAGGCTTTCACAAATGTGGATCCATTTCAATAGGTCCATTTGAAACATGAATGTACAGATGTGAAAATAATTTAAAATCGGGTACATTCGGAATAAAATGCAAAGAGTACAATCTGTGAAAAGCTCAAATAGACTAGAGTTTAAAAATAATCATGGTGACTATTGAGAATTGGTAACAAAATCACCTTAGCATAGTTGAGTAATTTAACTGCTGTAGTGGGCCAAACTTATATCATTAGTTTGGAAAATTAATTTGATAATATTAACTGTTAGATATTGGAAAATTTACTCACTAGCATAAAGGCTAATACTTGAAATCATCTAATTAGTTAATTAACTTGTCAATTAAAATGTTAGTATGGGGCTAGAGCACAGGATTTACAGAGAATGGCATTGAGGTTGTCTCTGTTGACCATAGGGAAGCACATTTTGTCACAGGATCCTTCAAATGGGCTCTTTTTGTCCTTTTAAAGGTGCCTTCCTCCAACCTGGAACCCCCCCCCCCATAGAATACAAAGCACATAATCTGATTGTTGCCTGGGAATGCTGAGAGTGCAGCATGTTGGGGAAGGCTGTCTCAAAGCATGGGTCTCATCTTACAACCTCCTCAGTTCAACTTGTGCTCATCCAGACTGGCTAAAATTCTTAGGATTTGGTGCATGTTCTTCCTGTATTTAATGAGATTTTAAAAAAAATCCTGTCTCAGTTGATTTCTCATGAATTTCTAGGACTAGCTGCAAATTTTTAAACCCAGGGGAAGTGGTGATTTCCCTCCTAGTCCTATGTCTTTATCCAGTGTCTTGGTTCAGTCGGAACAGTCCTGCTGAAGATGTGTTGAACAAAGGGGGATGAACTTTGGTACTGAAGTTTTACTCTGAGGACTTTACCATACCACCCTCCATAAAAGTTCTTTTGCTGGCATATTTTAAAATTTTTTTATGCATGTAAAGAACCGCACACACCAGACTTACCTTGAACAGCATAAAAGAAGCATCCCCAGCAGTAACAGAGCACGAATGGAGCATGAATAGAGCTCCATTTACTTCCAGGTTCCAAATCTCCAGGACTCTTGCAAGAAGACACAAGTGCTAGAAATTCAAAAATACATCAAAAAATCACAAAAAGTACACACAAGCACAGAAACACACTCACAAAGTCCCAAGTACTGGAGGGGTGTCATATAAAGAGCTTCCCCTACCAGGCTGTCCTGATCTCACGCGGAAGTGTTTGCCCATTGATGGATGCTGTACGCACATGAGCACAATGGTGCGCAATTTCAAATGCCGGCAATGTTGGCAACCAAGCATCACGGCCGTCAGTAAAAAAGAACAGCTTTTTAACAATCTATGATCATGAAAGGACAACCTTGTATGGTATGTGCACCCTTTCACAACCATTAGGCATCCTTATGATGCCATATTTGCCTGGTCTGATAAAAGTCCTGAACTTTCTTTCCTTGTTATATTTCTGGTTACTATGTTAAACAGTGCTAAACTGCATTTATAGTATGGTCTTTTCTTTTCCTTCCAACTGTCTGTCAATATAGTGCTAAAGTGGTATAGTAACTTACCTCTATGCCACTTTTGTACTACTTGTATAGCAAATATTTTTTTAAAAAAATAAACCTGTCAGAACATGAACAGGGATACTGGGGAGGGGAGAGGAATGGGGGGAGGTGTTGAGTTAAGAGAAGGGAAGGTTGGGGAGGAAAGGAAGCCTCAATCACACCACAGTTAACTTTACCTCCAGGAGAAAAAAAAGAGTGGATAAAATGCCAGTGTATGTAAGGTATGACTGGATGTGGAAGCAGGAACAACCATTATGAGGTGTTACAAAGTGTGAAATCCAGAAACATAACAGCCCAACATTTACCAGATCTATTGGTCCACCTGGAAGAGACCTTTGTCATTCATTTGTATCTCTTTTCTTCCCCATCCCAACACGCACATTTCACTCACTCTTGAAATAGTTTGCTGTTAAAAATTAAGAAGAATTTAGAGGGTATGAATCCACCACAAGTATAGCAATAGGTAGATACTTCTGATCAAGAAGTATGGTTTGCAAAGATCTGTGGCAGAGCACTGGTTTTGCACGCAGGATGCCAAATACAACCTGTGACATTTGCAGTTTTAAAACCAGATATCTTAACAAGCACACTCTTCTCTCCACCCATCTTGGCTTTATTGTATAAATAAAAGAGGGTAGGTAAGGGGATGAGGAGGGTGGGCGGATAATAAGTTTAATGGGAACTGTAGGGGGAGAAAGCCAAGGCAAAAAGAAATATGGGATGGGTTTCAGGAAAACCTTTCACTTAAATAACAAAGAGCCTAGCACTGTGTGAGTAATGCAGTAAAGAATTGCAAAGGGGTTCATTGCAACCCCCACCAAATGATATATAAATTTGTATATAATACAATATCAATGAGTTGAGAATATAATCAATAGAAGGGGGAAAGTTACAGAAGGGAGCCAAAATGCACCGATTCAGAAAGAATCCAAACATTTTCCTTTCATAAATGTTGGAGGTGGGGGGGAGGACAACTGTCTTTCAGGTGTAAGAGGACTTCTGGCATAAAAGAGCATTCTGAAAGGGGCAGAAGAATATTATAAAATAACTGTATATTATACAACAATATACCATAGAAACAAGTCAAGTACATAATTAATACAGGACAAGTTACTGAAAGAGGCACAATGCACACACACACACTGAAAAGCCTCAAACACATTTGTTCTATACATTCCATACAGAATTCTGAAAGAGCCCTGGATGGTCCTGGCCTTCTGATAAGCAAACAAATCACTTACCACCCCATCCCATTCTATTCCAAGACTCATTTTCTTCTTTTCCGTTCTGTTCCTTATCTCCCCACTGTCCCAAACCTAGCTGTTCATCAGCTTCACAAACCCAACTATCTTACCTGGATTCTATGATCCACTTTAAATGTTCTTTTGCCGGAATAAAAAAATCAATTTTTATGCTGGCAAAAGAACACCCCCCATTGAACTTTTCTATAGTTCTGGCAGAAGGCTTCCCTGGCAATGAAGAGGAAGTGAACAAAGCCCCATTTACTTCATGGAATATTGGCATCCTTTTGCATCCAGTTGTCATTATTTTGGCACCTCATTAGCTGCATCTGATAATATGCCATGAAAGTTCTCTTTCTCCTCCCTCCCTCCTGTCTTCCCAAATAAAATAGGAAGATTAACCTGCCTAATAGCCAAGACTCATGATGCAGTTCATCCAGTCTTAATACTACTTCTCCTGAGGCAACAGGGCTACAAGATGCACTCACCCTAACAAAATCTAACAGATTTTAATGACGTAACTAACTAAAGCATATTCTTAACTACAGAATTAGGTGGGGAATCTAGAAGCAACCAGATTAATTGGGAATGAGTTGGGAGATTACTAGAAATAATATTGAATTAATAATTGAACAAGTTAATTAACAATGAGTTAATCAACAAGTTAATCCACAAATTCTGATGGCATGACAGGAAACCAGTTGTTAAAAAGTTAAAGCGCGGGATGAGTCCTTCCTGAATCTTCGTTTGCGAAGAAAAGCCAGAGAGAGAGTCTTTAAGATGTTTTTAGTTCCTGTTACTGCTGCAACAGATTAACATGGCTGCCACTAGGGCATTTCCTTGATAGTAAAGAATTGACTAGTTGCAAATAATTTCTAAGGCAAATCTGATCTGGCAGAATTCAGCCTAGATCTGAGATGCAATGTCTACTTTTTCTGCTTTATATATAATTGTAGGTAGCACATTGTCTAGTACTAGCTATGTCCTCAGTATATACAGTTGTCCCTTCATATTCACTGGGGTTTGGTTCCAGGACCCCTGTGGATACCAAAATCCATGAATACTCAAGTCCCATTAAATGCAATGGCATAGCAAAATGGTGTCCCTTATATAAGATGGCAAAATCAAGGTTTGCTTTTTTGGATTATTATTTTGTAAAGAATATTTTCAAGCCATGAATACTTAAATCTGTGGATACCAAATCCGTGGATACAGAGGGACAACTGTATACATTCCTGTAATACCACTGTAATACAACTTCTAATGTGTTTCTGTCCCAAAATATGGGTCAACCTATTGTCTTCAAACAACACTATGTATTACAGAGAGTCTATCTGTGTTGGGAGATGGACTAATCACCAAAACGTATTTAGTAATTTCACTAGTGTGGATGCATGTTAATAGAATACTGGATCATGGCCCAGGTTCCTCTGCATTGTTAGTCTGCAAAACCCACCACCCACCCCATATCACATTCACAATGAAGTACAATCTGAAATAATTGAAAGTAAGTTTTTATTTTAAATGAATAGAGAAGCCTACATTTCTCCTCTGAATTCTATTTGCAGAACAGATAAATTATGTACCCAAGATATTATTAAGACTTCATTTTGTACATAATAGTGATTTGATTACTACTATACAATATAATGTGCTGAATGTTATAATCTCAATTTGTGAACTGGAAAAGAAAGTATATTGCTGCAACTAATGACTTTGGCAGTGAGGTGAAATAGATAGATCCTGAACACTTAGCAAGGGGCTCAGACAATAGTAAAGTGCAGTAACTTAGAAGCAATTAACCTGTTACTGCTGTGATGGATAGGAGCGAAAGCCCCTCATTTAAAACAGTTCTTTAGTTTAACCTGAGCTTCCTTACATGATCTTTCTCCCCCAACATAATTCAAAACATTTGACATACATATATTCACAATAAGGCAAACAAGACCAAGTTTATGGGCTAATCACATTCAAAATCCTGCAATCCTATTATAATACAAGGGTGGGAACGAATCTCATGGCCCTCAGTGCAAAGACTACATTATGACTATAGAAAATTAACATCTCTTGAAAAGATGCACTTTTCTATTTTGAATAAACATACTGAATTTGAGAACCTAGGAGGTGGAGTTGTTCAGTATACCTTTGCCTAACCGCAACTGTAATGAGGCATAGCAAAAGACTGGAGTAAAGGCAAGAGACAAGGTCATTACATTGTCATTAGGATAATTTGATTTATACTCTGGTGCAGATCACACATTATACAAAAGTCAATCCCGTGTTCTTCCATAGCTCTTTTATATAGTAGTAAATGTCTTTAGGCCTGATACTACTGTCAGTTGACAGCTGGTCATAGGCTCAAGCTTGCAAGGTCTGGACACCCTTCATTCTTGGTGTTGCTGTACCATATCTTAGAACTAAAAGCTTTCTTAGAACTAAAAGCTTTCTTTGGTGTTGCTATGCCATGTCTTAGAACAATGATCCATTGAAGTCAATGGCAATGATCTCAGTGCAAGGAAAATGTGTGTGCCACTACCCAGCTCTGGAAAAAGGAGAGAACTTCAGGGAACTAGCCTCATCATCCGAGTAAACTTCATATTAATAGGCCACAGCAGGGCAGAAGATGCTTTATGATTTCTACAAGAGCTACTGTGAGTAATGAAGAGACTTGCTCTTATTGTCTGCAGGTAATGTTTTTCTTTTGCCCCACTCTTGCCTTCACAGATCAAAGGTAGGGGATATAGACCAATAGTAAACCATGCATACTTTCCATGCATAAAATCCCAGTTCCCATTCCACCTCCAGCGAGAAGGATAAATTTGCATATAATGACAAAAGTATGGGTCTGAGGCTCTGGAAAACTGCTGCCAATCAGAATAGATCATACTGGGCCATATGGTAACATATCCATAAAACCCCTCTCAATGGCAAGGACAATGTGTGTGTGGTTATTCAGCTCTGGATAACCTGCATACAGTTGATATACCTCAACTTACCTCAGTATTTGTTATTATTTGCCATCAATTCAACTTTGACTGAAGGCAACCTCCAAGGGCCCAAAATATGAAGCAGCTCTTTCGGCTAAGCTTACAGCATTTTCTGGTTCAGTTCATCAGACTCCTGATAAAAATACTGTATGATGCTGTTGATAAAATATCTGGAGAGGCAGGTGGAGGTGTCTTTTACACTAATGAAGCTGAAACTGTGCAAGCAGATTGTGATCAGCCCTAGTTAAAACAGATGCAGTAGAGGCAGGTGGTAATGGTACTTTTTGAAAGCAGAATGATAATATTCTTATTTGCCACCAGAAATCCTTCTTATGGTGATTCAAGTGTGAGAATGGAGGATGGCTCAAAGGTTTAACATTCCATAACATATGTATAAGACCTGTTTGTGGTGGGAGCTCTGTGCTAGAGTTCTGTCTTCTATTATAAATGACATTATAAATGACATACCTACACAATTTCAGATTTATAGACACCATAGTGGTGAGAGGGAATCCTCTTCCTTTGGAAGAATGTCCAAATACCTCTTTTCAGACATTTTCAGTTATCAAGAGTGCTTTGGGCTATGTGTGTATCAAATCACAACTTCCTAAAATATATAGAAGTACCCAAAGAATTTGATTCCTGGTTAAGTCAATGAGATAATTTTAAAAAATCTTTTTGTCATCTAGCTATATTCTTAGCTATTCATTTGAAAGAGGCTGAAACTGAGAGTGGAGTTGTTCACCTTGAAGAAACTGTTATTATAACAGTGATTTTAAAAGTCGACATAGCAGAAGCCTTCTTTTTCATGTGAGGTAGTTTTAGGTTCCTAATTGTGACTTTTCTCTGTATATGTTCTTTTGAACACTGATACTGTGGTTTTGAGTAATATGCAAGATTTTTTTTAAGTTTAATTGGATTGCTGTCCTACATATACATGCATGCATACATACATACAGTCAAATACCACAAGTGCAAAACCAACAGCAACTGTTCCATACCAGTGGCATGCTTTGACTGTGCAGGAAAGCTAAGTTGCCAGCCTGGGTCTGGTGCGACTCAGGCTGTAACTTGTGAGTCCTGCTATTCTAACCCTTTCTCTTGATCTGCTTTTAAGCCCATCTTAGAGTACACAGCTCTAAGCAGCAGGGGAGTTTCTTAGCAAAGGGCCACCCACTTGCATATTATTCCTTCCTTGCCTGTGACATGACACAAGAACAAAGTAGACATTAACTGCTACATTAAACCCAGAAGGAAAGTAATCAGTAACCTGTTATTCCCTTAATAAAGGGAAACACATGCAGAGTGAAATCCAGAAGACTAATCAATAGCCCCAGACAAAGCAATGTGCCAAACAAATTGCAAATCAATTAGAATCCTTGTTTTCTTTCAAATGGTTCACTATACCTAAAGCAATTACTCCTTCATTAGACCTAATTTAACAGCATGACCACCCTAGCAACAACTGGCAGCGTCTGGCTATCAAATGGAAGAATGGCAGCTTATTTCTGTCTGTCTGTGAGTCTCCGGCCAATCCAGAAAAGGAAGGAGATTCCTTTATAGAAGACAACTTTTAATGAATGGTTTCTTTAAAAGTTTCTGTGCCAAGGGAGTTATCGGGGATGTCCAGTTGCTTTCTCTCCCTCATCTTAAGAAAATTGGCATCCATTTCTGATTGAGAAGGAAATGTCCATGCATTCTTTGTATTATAACTGGGTTCAAGGTTTCCTTGAACAGCTTTGCAACTGCAACCATCAACTTGGCTTATCTTTGAATTGTATTGTGGATACAGTTAGCCTGAATCCCCATGCACTAATGTGAGCAGTATGCAAAACCAACAGTGGACAGATCACTCAATTAATTCTACCCATCACAGTTAGAGAAAGGTTAATGAGATCCTTGGAAGGGGGATTATAGAATATTAAATTCATACTATACATATCATATCATATGTATACGCAAAATCCCAAATATACACTGGACTGACTATGTGATGAATGTTGCTGTCCTTGAGCAAGCAGGGATCACCAGCATTGAGGCCATGATATTGAGAACACAGCTGCGCTGGACAGGGCACGTTTCTAGGATGGAGGACCATTGCCTCCCAAAAATACTACTCTACGGTGAACTCGCCGTGGGTCAGCGTAAGAGGGGCGCTCCAAAAAAGCTATACAAAGACTCCCTGAAACAACATCTCAGGCTCGGCCAAATTGATCACCAACAGTGGTCCACCCTGGCCTCACATTGGGAGGCATGGAGATGCACTATCCACAATGCTGCAGCCTTATTTGATAACGCATGCCGAACAAGTCTTGAAGAGAAACGACAACACAGAAAGAATCACAACCCAAAAACATCACCCAAGGAGACCTTCTGCTGTGCTTTCTGCAACCGGACTTGTTTATCTCAGATTGGCCCTTTTAAGTCATCAGCGTACTTGCAGAAAGTGTGGGATGAGTTCTTCCTGAATCTTCATTTGCGAAGAAAAGCCAGAGAGACATAATTATGCAATCACAGCAAAATAAACATTAAAAAATAGAAAGGCATGCATGCACTGCGTAAGGCATACAGGAGTAGAACACTGGAACAAGCAGAAATGATGTATGTATTAATAAAACCTAAAACAACTACATTACTACATTTTTTAAAGTCGAGGAAGAATGAACTGTTCTTCAGATTGTCATGGTTAGCACTATGGAAATGCCCAGAGTATTGTACTTCTAGCACAAAATGTTGAGAATACCTTAAATTTAGTCAGACTGCAACTTGATAAAAGTCACAAAAGTGACTGCAAGAAACATTCCCCTCTTTTGCCTGTTATTTATGGCTACTCGAATCCCAAAAGCATGAGGTTCAAGAAGGCCAATATTCAGTCCTAGATCAGTGACGCACTTGCAGCCTGGTATCTTGTGATCCTACACAGCTTAAAATGAAGATTTGTGACACTGTAAAGAGATAAATCTCACCTTCTTAATAGAAGATGTGGTACTTGAATCAAGGGCCCAAGACAGATTTTTAAAGTGTTACATACTTAGACACAATTTTAACTGGAGGATCAGACATTAATATACCTTTTAATTCCCCAGAGGAGCTGGTAATATCCTATTCAGAGCTACAACAAAATTAGCTGACCCACTCCCAGTGGAGAGGCTCCCTGCCAAGTCAGCTCCCTCCAGCCGCTCTCTTTATTGTAATGCTCCCGCAGTAGGACACTGGAAGGCAAAGTGCTCTTCTGAATACAAAAGAATGATCACATAAGAAGAAACCCAGTAGGAACCTTATTACACAAGCACTGGTTTTAAGCAAAAATGCTTGGTTAGCCGGCATTCACAGTGTGGCTCTTTGTGGGATCTTATGCCAATGGAATCTTCAAAACACTGAGCCCATTGATCCATGGTTGTCATCATCATCTGCACTTCATCGTCAGCTGTGTCTTGAGTCAGTGGATACATTTGTAAGTATCGCATAATACAAATCACTGGGATTATTTAAATATTTATACCCCACTTTTTAAGGAAGGCTCACAGTGGCAATCTATTACAGATAAAATCATATGTACCCCTATGTAGTACCGAGTCTCTGTGGAACAGTGGAAAGTAACTGACATCATTCTGAAGAAGCAAAGAAAGATGTGCTGTGCTTCTCTTGACGCTATGGACAGATGAATCTATCAATTTCTCAGTTTCTCATTTTTCTCATCTTATATTTATTTATTTATTTATTTATACCCCACTCTTCAGCCACAAGGCTATCAGAGCAGCTTACAAATTGTTTTAAACAATAGCAATTAACACATCTATACTGCATTAAGCAGTTTCCAATGTGTATTAGTTAATTGCCCCCACAAGCCGCGTACTCATTTTACCAACCTACAAAAGGATGGAAGGCTGAGTGAACCTTGTAGCCCTCTGGAATCAAACTTGCAATGTGGTGACTTGGAATACTGGCATTTAACCACTGCACCACCTGTTTGTTCCAAACTTTGAGATTTTGTTTTAGCTCACAAAATATGCACAGTTTAGTGCAGTGGTTCTTAACATGTGGTCTGACAACCCTCAGGGGTCCACAATGTCCTCACAGGGGGTCCATGAAGGCTTGAAGGCTGCTTGGCCCACCTCCTGCTTACAGTGGAGTGGCCATGTGACAGGAACCAAGGCAAAGGCTGGCCAGCTTGGCCTGCGCATTGCCATTCAATCTGCTCCAGCCACAAACTTGCAGGAAGAAGCAGAAGAAAAGTCTTCCCTCCCTGGGTTAATGGACAGTGTTTTTATTATTATTATTATTATTATTACTGGTTTTAAATCTTAAGTTAAGTCTTGGGGATCTGCAGCAATGAAAGATATTTAAAGGGGGTCCCTGGTAAAGAAAAGGTTAAGAACCACTGGTTTAGTGTACAACTTCCTTAATAAATACATTTTTGTAAAGAATTTTGTTTCATATACACAATTTTCACACAGTTTTCTTAATCCAATGAATTTTGAATGCCTCTTATCACCATTTTAGCATGGATATTCCACTATGCATTTTTTTGAATTGGTAAACTCCATTATAAAGTTCAGAGAAGTGAAAATCTTGAGTGATAATAGAGTTTCAGTTCTTGTGTGGGTTGAAAGGTACAAAATTAAGCAGATCTGCATTAAAATGAAAGCCAAACAAATTTATCACCCACCCCTATACTTGACACAACTCATGCTTAAGTTGGCAACCAAAAGTTGCAAGAGAATCCTAGAAGTATGCCATTATCAAGACAGCTTAGTACAATTCCAAACTCTTTGCTTAATAGGCAAAGAGAGGATCAAATTCTAGAAGCCAGTAGTAACTAAGATAAAAGAATATTTGCTTGTCACTGGAAATATATTTATCTCTTTCTGAGTGAAGTATACCTATAATATAAAGTCAATTGAATGAAAACGTAACCTGTATGGATCAAAAGTTTGGGAGACTGCCGTAACAGGGCAAAACACTATTTCTGCACCTTGAGATCCAGTGTAGCACTACAGGGTTCAGTTTCCTTTGGATAAGGGGAGGGGGGGAGGTAACCAGGAGTACCTTTGTTGTTTTTGTTACTAGTGTTGTTTATAGCAGTGTTTCTTAACCTATCTGATGTGGGGGGGGGGTTGCAAACCCCCCCTTGTGTGCTGATACTATATTTATGCCCATTGACTACAACTCTCCTGGAGGGTCTATAGGAACCAACAGCAGATATTTCAGGGACCTCCACTTTGAGTAGCACTGGTTTACAGCACAGTGGCAGTGAATATACTTCTTTAGCATAGCTGGTAGTAACCTGCATCAGAAATAATTCCCAGCTCTCACCACTTTCTATCATGTCCAAAATTCAAAGAGCAACCCTAGTTTCAAACCTTCACCAAAGTTTAATGTTTTAGAATATTTCCAAAAACCAACCTGTTGTAGGTCTGCAAAACCAGGGGCCCATTCACACTAGAGAATTATAGCCCTATTATTCCACTTTAACTGCCATGGTTGTGTCCCATGGCATCTTAGGATTGGCAGTTAAAGGGACAGGAATTTAGAATTCTCAGCCAGAGAGCTCTAGTGCTCACCAAATGACAAACCCCAGGATTCCATAGGCTGTACCTAGGCAGTTAAAGTGGAATACAGTTGTCCCTCCACTTTCGCGAACTTAACATTCGTGGTTTTGATTATTCGCGGTTTTGGGAGAGCCCCCGCGGGCCCCCCCAAAACCACGACAGGCCCCGTGAAAGCCCTGAGGCCCCGTGAAAGCCCTGGGAGGGGCTGGGGAGGCCTTCAAGGGACCCCCGGAGGCGCTCCGGAGGCCCCATGAAAGCCTGGGGAGGGGGTGGGGAGGGCTGGGGAGGCCTTCATGGGGCCCCCGGAGGCGCTCCGGAGGCCCCATGAATGCCTGAGGAGGGAGTGGGGAGGGCCGGGGAGGTGAGGGGAGTCCAGGGAAAGTGGCGAGGGGAGCGACAACGGGGCCTCCGGAGGCCTCGGGGACGCTTGGGGAGGGCAGGGGGTGGCAGGGAAGAGCGACCGCGAGGCCTCCGGAGGCCTCGGGGGTCGCTCGGGGAGGGCGGGGGGCGGCAGGGAAGAGCGACGCGAGGCCTCCGGAGGCCTCGGGGGTCGCTCGGGGAGGGCGGGGGGCGGCAGGGAAGAGCGACGCGAGGCCTCCGGAGGCCTCGGGGGTCGCTCGGGGAGGGCGGGGGGCGGCAGGGAAGAGCGACCGCGAGGCCTCCGGAGGCCTCGGGGGTCGCTCGGGGAGGGCGGGGGGCGGCAGAGAAGAGCGACCGCGAGGCCTCCGGAGGCCTCGGGGGTCGCTCGGGGAGGGCGGGGGGCGGCAGGGAAGAGCGACGCGAGGCCTCCGGAGGCCTCGGGGGTCGCTCGGGGAGGGCGGGGGGCGGCAGGGAAGAGCGACCGCGAGGCCTCTGGAGGCCTCGGGGGTCGCTCGGGGAGGGCGGGAGGCGGCAGGGAAGAGCGACCGCGAGGCCTCCGGAGGCCTCGGGGGTCGCTCGGGGAGGGCGGGGGGGCGGCAGGGAAGAGCGACCGCGAGGCCTCCGGAGGCCTCGGGGGTCGCTCGGGGAGGGCGGGGGGCGGCAGGGAAGAGCGACCGCGAGGCCTCCGGAGGCCTCGGGGGTCGCTCGGGGAGGGCGGGGGGGCGGCAGGGAAGAGCGACCGCGAGGCCTCCGGAGGCCTCGGGGGTCGCTCGCGGAGAGCGGGGGGCGGCAGGGAAGAGCGACGCGAGGCCTCCGGAGGCCTCGGGGTCGCTTGGGGAGGGCGGGGGCGGCAGAGAAGAGCGACGCGAGGCCTCCGGAGGCCTCGGGTCGCTTGGGGAGGGCGGGTGGAGGGCTGCCATTATTCGCGGAATTTTCACATTCGCGGGGGTCTATGGAACCTAACCCCCGCGAATGTGAAGGGACAACTGTACTAGCACTATAATTGTTTAGTGTGAATGAGATTTTGTTCACCCAGAGCAAACATTTGATCCTTGGCCAGCTCTCTGGAATTCGCATCCACATTCCAAGGAGTCATCATTAGAGTGAAAAATGGGGTTCTTTAGAAGTTTTTGCTGATGGGACAACATTTAGGAGATTATTAGGTGATCCCCTTTGGAACTTTCTTTTGCCAGCATAAAGAACCATTTTCACGCTGGCAAAAGAATGCTCCCCACTGCACTTACCTTCCTTTCCTGGCAAAGGCAGCCCCAGCAATAAAGAGGAAGTGAATGGAGCCCTATTCACTTCCTCATTCAAAATCCCATGAGACTTCATTGTGTGGGAAATTCAAAAATAAAAACAAAATAAACCCTAAAAAGTTACACCAAACACCTCTCTCTCTGGCTTTTCTTCGCAAACGAAGATTCAGGAAGGACACATCCCGTGCTTTCTGCAAGCACGCTGATGACTAAAAAGGCCAATCCGAGATAAACAAGTCCGGTTGCAAAAAGCACAGCAGAAGGTCTCCTTGGGTGATGTTTTTGGGTTGTGATTCTTTCTGCGTTGTCGTTTCTCTTCAAGACTTGTTCGGCGTGAGTTCTCAAATAAGGCTGCAGCATTGTGGATAGTGCGTCTCCATGCCTCCCGATGTGAGGACAGGGCGGACCACTGTTGGTGATCAATTTGGCTGAGCCTGAGATGTTGTTTCAGGGAGTCTTTGTATCACTTTTTTGGAGCGCCCCTCTTACGCTGACCCATGGCGAGTTCACCGTAGAGTAGTATTTTTGGGAGGCGATGGTCCTCCATCCTAGAAACGTGCCCTGCCCAGCACAGCTGCGTTCTCAATATCATGGCCTCAATACTGGTGATCCCTGCTTGCTCAAGGACAGCAAGATTCGTCACATAGTCAGTCCAGTGTATATTTAGGATTGTGCGTAGACAGCGCTAATGAAAGCGCTCAAGGAGTCGTAGGTGGTGGCGATAGGTGACCCATGTTTCAGATCCATAAAGGAGGATAGACAGTACAATGGCTCTATACACACTGATTTTTGTGCATTGCCTCAGGTGTTTATTGCTCCAGACTCTTTTGTGAAGTCTTCCAAATGCACTATATGTCTTTGCTAATCTGTGATTGATCTCTTTGTCAATCTTGGCATTTTAGGAGATAATGCTTCCCAGGTAGGTGAACTGCTGAATGGACTTGAGCACAGATTTGCTGACGGCAATGTGGGGATGGAGGTGTTCGTCCTGTGGTGCAGGCTGGTAAAGAACTTCTGTTTTCTTCAGGTTGACTTCCAGTGTGAGCCCTCAGGCGGCTTAAGTTAAACAAGCTACCATCAGTACGGTAATGTATATAGATGCCGTTGTCTTCTTCAAGCTCTGCCATAGCCCTTTGGAGCATCATGCTAAAGAAGATTGTAAATAAAGTTGGTGCAAGAACACAAACTTGCTTCACTCCATTAGTTATTAGAAAGGGCTCTGAAAGAGTATCGCCATATCTAACTTGACCACGCTAGCCCTCATGTAGCAGGATAATCATTTTAAGGAATTTAGGGGGACATCCTAGTCTTGCCAGGATCTGCCACAGACCTTTTCTACTTACAGTGTCGAAGGCTTTGGTAAGGTCGACAAATGTTACATAGAGACCCTTGTTCTGCTCCCTACATTTTTCTTGCAGTTGTCTAAGGGCAATAGCAGGAACTAATCTGTTCAGGAGTATCCTTGCAAGGATTTTTCCAGCAATAGAGAGCAGTGTTATGCCTCGATAGCTTGAGCAGTCGGATTTTGCTCCTTTTTTCTTGTACAGGGTGATGATGACTGCATCTCGGAGGTCTGATGGCAGTTCCCCTTTTTCCCAGCAATTCAGAAGGAATTCGTGGAATTTTTCGTGGAGTGCATGACCTCCGTGTTTCCAAACTTCAGGTGGGATTCCATCAATCCCAGCTGCCTTGCCGTTTTTCATCTGCTGTATGGCCTTAAGGGTCTCTTCCAAAGTGGGTGCTATGTCCATTTTTCATCGGTTTTTGTATCATATGTTGGATAGCTGAGCCTTGGACTATTCGGTTGGTGCTAAAGAGACTTTGAAAATGTTCAGCCCATCGATTCAGGATGGAGGCTTTTTCAGTAATTGATGTTTGACTATCTGTACTGTATAAGGAGCTTTGGACCTGATAAGTAGGTCCAAACACTGCTTTAAGAGCTTCATAAAATCCTCTATGATCACCCAGATCTGCACAGCGTTGTGTCTTTTCTGCTATATTGATCCACCACTTGTTCTGCATGTCTCAGAGTTTTTGTTGTAGTTTACCACATGTGAGGCGGAAAGCTGCTTTTCTTACATGGCAGGTTGGCTGGGCGAGGTATGCCTGGTGAGCAGTTCTCTTCTTTGCCAACAGCTCCTGGATCTCTTGGTTGTTTTCATCAAACCAGTCTTGATTTTTCTTGTGGGAGAACCCGAGGGATTCTTCTGCAGACTGGAAGGTACTGTTTTTGATATGTTGCCAAAGCACTGTAGGAGAAGGATCTGTAGGATGGTCTTCAAGTTTCGTTTCTAGATTTGCCTGGAAGTTGTGTCTCATGGTAGCTTGTTGAAGATTGTTGACTTGGAGTCTCTTATTTAAGATGCCACCCCTCTTAGGTTTGAACGTAAGATGAAGATTTAGTTTACATCTGACGTGGCGATGGTCTGTTTGGCATTCTGCACTGGGTATCACTCGGGTATGACGGACATCACGAATGTCTCTCTGACGGACTAGAACATAGTCAATGAGGTGCCAATGTTTGGATCGGGGATGCATCCAGGTTGTCTTCAAGCTATCTTTCTGCTGAAAGATTGTGTTTGTAATACTCAGCTGTTGTTCTGCACAGAACTCTAGCAGGAGGCGTCCATTATCATAGCAATTTCCAACACCATGCTTGCCTAAGACACCTTTCCAGGCTTCGGAGTTATTTCCTACTCTGGCATTGAAGTCACCAAGGATAATAATTTTATCTTCTACGGGGACTTTTTGTATGAGTTGGCGTAGGTCTGTGTAGAATTTGTCTTTCTCTACAGGGTCGGCTTGCATAGTTGGGGCATATATATTGAAGAGAGCAACATGTGGGAGGCGTAAGGAAATAATGCGATCAGAGTGTCCTGTTGGCAAGGTTTCGAGTTTGGAGGCAATGGAGTTTTTAATCATAAAGCCTACTCCTGAAAGATGTTTTTCAGTTTTGGGTTTGTCAGACCAGTAAAGTGTGTAGCCAGCGCCATGTTCTTTAAGGCTGCCTTCCTCATGGAAGCGAACTTCACTAAGAGCAGCGATGTCAATATTAAGCCGTGATAGTTCATGGGCTATTAGGGCAGATCGACACTCAGGCCGTCCACTATCTTCAGAGTCTTGCATGGTTCTGATGTTCCAGCATGCAAGTGTCAGTTTATTTACACCTTTGGAGGCCTGTGTGTGCCTTTGTTTCTTTGCCTTGGTTTGACCGCATCACAAGATTCCCGTTGGCTGCGGCTAGCCAACCAGGTAGTTGGGGATGAGCTTTCATTAGGCCACCTTTTCTAGGCCCCTCTCCATATGGAGCAAGCAGTGCTCTCCTTAAAAAAGGCTGCTTGGTCATTCAGGATGCTGCCAAACAAGACTGTCATCTCCCGGGTCAGCCTCGAGCGACCAATGTCCTGAACCGCCTGCATGCAGGGTTGGGGCTGCGGCTTCCAGTGTATCTTTACACCTGCTGGTTTCATCCCTCACCTATCACTACAGGGCTTTTTTGGAATTGGATTTGTCCTTAGAGCCTGTGCAATGGTTTTTTTGGTGGAGCGCAGCGTGCACAGAACTGGCCTCACCCTTTAAACCAAAGGTTTGTCTGCTGGCCTTGCAAGCATGGACAGCAGCAGCGAGGTCCTTGGGTCGTAGGTTTGATTAGAGTTTCCTTCTCTTAGATGGTTGACCTTACAGGGTTGGACGAGCACCATCTGCCCGGGTTTGGGATTAGAGTTTTCCTTCTCCGAGGACGGTTGCCACAAGGCTAGAGAGCCCATCCTGCCCTTTGACGCTCTTTGTCAGACCCTTCGGTTTTGACCTGTCTGGCATGGGAGATCCTACCAGTGGCTATTATGCCACTGCCAGCATAGCTCAAAACATCATTAGGGTACGCAAGCCTCTCTCCCACAACAAGGGGGCGTCAATGGAGAGGACCAAACACCTAGACACACTTAAAAAGTCTCAAGTAACCCAAGGAGAGTCATAAAAAGAGCAAAACTTACTTGGATGTCCCGATCTCACCTGAAATTGTTTGTGCTGGACTGGCCTTTGATGCTGCATTCACAAGAATTAAATGGCCTGAGGTTTACCAAATCGCAACGGGGGATCTATTGATGACTTCAGCTGTCAATAAAAAGAAATGTGAGAATAACGCCACCGGAACACAAAAGGATGATGTCATCTGATGTCATCCTTTTGTGTTCTGCTGGGTCGTTATCACGCCAAATTTGCTGCGTCTGATAATGTCCTTAGTCTTGGTTAATATATATGTATTCTTTTTGCTGCTGTTTGGATCATCTTTGTTTCTATTAAAAATCTTAGTATGGATTATGAATCAACTTTTAAATCTGTGTATATTTCTTAATATTTATATGATTATTTAAATTTTGACTTGTAACTAATTGTCTTGAAATTCTATTTTTTATTATGCAAACTCATCTGTTACTGCAAGCTGCTTTAGCATGGTTTACCATGGAAAAGCAGGATACAAATAAATTGATGATGATGATGATGATGATGATAAGAGACTACTAGTGAACAGTACTTGATTCAGACTTGTATTGATGAAATATTACTTGGTAAGTCTGACCACTAGCAAGTGATCAACATAATAAATGACAGCCAACCAGTATCAGTAATGGTATAATATAATTTAGCATAAACATGAGCTGAAATAAATGTCTTCTGCAACACTTTATTTCTTCTTTGTTGAAAAATCCAGTTGCTTACCTCATCATTTGGATCTCTTCTCTAATCCCTCTTGTACAGCATGTTCTATCATCTCATTAGATATGGCTAGTAATTCAAATGTAATGGACTGTACACAGCTAGTACTATCAAATAATTAAAATCCTCTAACAAATGTAATTAATGGTGGAAAACATCTTAAAAACCAAAATGTCAAAAACCTGAGGGTGGAGAGAAAACAGGAAATGAGGAGAGGAAATTATCCAAAATGATGATCTATTGTAAGATACTTGGAAACAGATAACTGACTCAAGCCATATTTATCCTTATGACAGAATGATGCATTGAGCAATAGAAATTAGGAAACATAATACAGTACAACTCCTCATATCTGCAGGACCCATATCCACCGATTCACTTACCACGTCTGACAAAAATATGACCTCTTTTGGCATGTTCTAGGTCCTCCATCATGGCTCTATGGTATGCTTGGGCCAGAAGTCATTCATTTTAATAGGGCTTGCTATTACCCATGGTTTCCGATATCCACGGTAAGTCTGGCAATGTATCCCCTGCAGATATGGGGGTTGTACTGGATATAACAATATGAAAATAGTCACATTGATCCACAGTGATCCACTAAAAACTGTAAGGGTTTTTAAAAATATCAACATAAATTGGAATTAGATTACAGCTAAGAGTAATAACATACCTTCCAAATCCATTGATATTGTTGTATACTGTGATATTCCTCATAGAATCTTGTAATTTATACATGTTCAGCTGAGATTGTACCACTTTAATTGCTGAATTGTGTTGAGAAACATGGGAATTGGAATTTGAGGAAAGTGCATCTGATAATTTGCTGTTACAGGTCCATATCCTTCCCACTGTAGCTCACCTGAACACTTCCCAAACCTCCCAGAAGAGGCTTTGGGCAACTCTGAGGGCCACAGACCAGCAGAGGAAAGCCTGAAAATCCCAGCCCTCCCACCAGTGTTTTATTGGCTTTAGGCCTGAAGTTGGTTATTTTATTCTCTGCTGCCATGTGCAAAAAGAGAGCTTTAGCTTCTCACTCTACAAACTGAAAAATCACTTGAGACAGAGTGGTTTGTCTGAAATGAATCTCTTGTATGAAAAGCCCCCTCCCCCAATTCAATTTTTAGGTTCTCTGTGTTTGATTATAACTCCTGGAGAGAGATCGGCTAAGCTAAAAACCTCATTATCATTCATCTGAATAGAGCTTCTTTCCCTAAACCAAAGCCAAACCATCTCAGTTCCTAACATGATTAAACTGTATTAGCAGATCTTGGAAACTGCATGATCTTCCAGAAAGAAATGGAAATGCTTATTCAATTTGTACAAAACCTGATCCAGGCAACCTTTTCATAAACCTCTGCAAATGTAAAAAATAAATTCTCTTCAGCCTCCTCTGGTAACCCACACAAAATCAGGTTTATCCTTTCTTGTTTTAAAGCCAATGATCTTTTTCCATTAATTGATAAAATCTCCATCCTGGCTTATTTAGAACATAATTAAGATAAATTATGATTGTGACTGAAAGCTGCATAACCACCCATCCTTTAACACAAATTCTTCCTTAGAACCTGATAGAATTCTTTCTGCACCAACACTCTGTGAACTTCCTCAGTGAACCTTCTTTCTTATTCTTTCTGTGCCACCTAATTCATTTCCATTCTCTCATTTCTAATTCTCTCAGTACCCTTTTCCTCTGTGTACCCCATTTTTAGTATCTCACTTTCCTTCTTCAACAGATCTCTTGTGTGTGTGTGTGTGTTGTTTCTGAATCTTCCTGACCCATCTCTCCACTCGCACAAATTCAATGAGGACCAGCAAGGGTCTACTGCCAGGAGGCATTTAAGCTACCCATATCTTGGTTGGTGGAGAAAGAAGAGGGTACAGAATCATAGAATTGTAGAGTTGGAACCAGGATTCTCCCCTCCCAGAGCCCAAATGTTCCCAAGGGAGGCCTGCCCTGTAGTTCTGAGAACCCCAATGCTACACCTTTGCATTGGAGATGCTGCAAAATTAGAAATGAAATTTCCTTTGATTACAGTTCATGGCTTGGGGTTGCGTTCTTTTTTTTTTTTTTTTGCAACAAAAGATAAAAAAGCAATTCCCAAATGGTGTCCAAGTGAATGGATGCTGTAAAGTATGCTCTCCTCTTTTGTCTGCTACTATACAAATCCTGAATAAATGAGTCCCTTTGCAAACCTTACAGAGGACCCCCCTTTTTTTGTTGTTGTTGTTTTATTTTCCCGTCACTCCATTGCTGGGAATAAGCCATTTTAATTATGGAACTTTTCCTTTTCCTGTTTAATCTTCCAGTGACAATTAATAGGAATATTTTATCCAACCTTGATGAATGCTTAACTCACATGGTTTTTCATACAAATGCAAACTTCCTTTCTCCTGGCCTCTGGTGACTATGCATCTAATGCCGGAGTGGCATCATTCAGCTCTAGTTGCTATAGCATTTTCAAGAACCTCTCTGTTCTTGTCATAAATTATCTTTAAGTGACAAAAGCTGAAAGGAGGTCTGCAGCAAACTGTATCAAATAATGAATTTGTTAGCTGCAGCAGAGAACACTTATCTTACTTATACTCTTCTACAATCGATTGTCTAGTGACCCTTCTTTTGGATATAGATGAGCATAACCCTGAAAAATGTTTGTGTTGTCTTTCTCTCACTGGCAGCCTGCTAGCTGCATGATCTAATAAATATTGGCAGGGCCAAATGAAATAATATAGAAGAGCTTCTCTTCTTTAAAGTCCATAGACCAAGAGACTCTTGTTACTTGTTAATATCTCCATCAAACGCTGAAGTGTTAACATATGTGATACGACCATGCAATCAAGCAAGGACCGATTTGTTGACTAATTAAACCAACACAACAAGCTCTTTAGCACCTACAAGTGACAAGTTTAGAGCAGGCAAGTGGAAACTCTCAATTGAGCCCCCTTTTATGAGACTATCATGCCAAATTCAATTCTGACTGAGTAGTGTTTGAATGTACTTGACTTCCACTATGTGCTGACATGCTTACAATAATTCATCATGTGTGACAATAGCCCAATATTAGAGATTTATGATATATACAAAACAGTTACAAATGAAATGTTGTCCTAACATGTGTCTGTGTTACTTATTTGCAGTCTATTGATATTATAATTAATGGTCAAGTACTTGAAATGTGTGGTTGTGTGGTTGTGGTGATGGTGGTAGTAGAAGAACAGAAAATAATCATTATTGGTTATAGTCATCAACTCCTTTTTTTCCTAGCAAATTCTGGGAGTTAATAAAAACTCATTTTATAACACTTGGCACTGGCTAGCAACTGATGTAATCAGTTGCTCAGGACATAAACAGCATAAGGCAAATCACTATCCTTTTTTTTTTTTTTAAACTGAAGCACTGGCATTTGAAACTCAGTTCCTTTTCATATACAGGATGCTGTTACTAACACATTTTTAGCACAAACTTTTGGGCTAGATAGTGTTACATGATATATGGGGTCTGGAATACTGAAAAGACAGGGGGTCTGTTTATATAGTATATTCAGCAATATCAAGTGGCAAATCTTTTCCTGGATGTACCACATCAGTGGTGGGTGCATTGGTTTACATATTTAAAGATCACCCTATTAAACACACCCTATAGGTTGAATAACTCGGGGACCATCATCTTACCCAGTGCTTCTCAAGCTATCTGATGTGACAGACTGGCAATTCCCTCCCCCCATGTGCCAGGGACTGATACCATATTTGTGTTGTTGTTGTTGCCTTCTTTCCTGAAAATGCATTGTGGGTCACAGCATTTGTGGGTCCCATTGGTCACAGACAAGCACTATTCTGCACTGGTCCCATCTAGCCTTCCCCTTGATGTGTTGTTTTTCTTTATTTAGGGAGGCTTTTTCTTCTCTCCCCCCCCCCCGCACCCTGGCAAGCATTTGAACATGCAGCTCCAACATTCAGCTTGATATATACTATGAAGGAATAATTTTATTACTTGATTTTAAGTGAGGGGTGAAGAAATCTGATACAAGGCCCTGATGTGGATCAGGACTTTCCAGATAAAAGTATGCTTGTTTAAATGTACACTTGTTCAACATCACACATGGTTTAGTAATGAATTTCATGGCACCAAGCAAAGGCAAACCTTGTAGAGTAGGTGGACATCTGTTATGACCCCAGGCCTGCCCAGGAGCTTCAGTTCAAACCAGAGGATCAGAAATCCCAGAAAAGAAAGAAAGAAGAGCTAGACCAAAAAAAGCTAGACTCTTAAAGAGCATGATTGTTTTCTCTTGGAAGAGAGGGCAGAGATTCTCTTGGCCTGGAGCTCTGGATTCTTTAATGAGAGCAAAGATAGATAAATGGTTGCTGTGGTGACGAGTTCATGGCCAACCTACAAGACTAGAATGAAGAAATGTGAAGCTGGATTTTTCCAATGGCTTTATGCCCAGAACGTAACCTGATGAGACTCATAGATCATATCAGTTGTCCAAAACAAAGGGAAACAGCTTCTGCACTGTATAGTAAAGAAGAATGGTTTAATTAACCTTTCCCATCCTTACCTGCCATCTACCAATAGAGAACTGGATATTAATTTCTAAGGTAAGAGATGGAATTAATCAGACAGCAGAAGAGGTTCTGGGATGATGAGGAACAGAGAAAAGTTTCATGTTGTCTTCACTGGAATCCGTTTTAGCTTCAGACCTCTCTTTTGCATACAACAAGGACCCCTCCCCACCATCCCAGGTATGTTGTGTGTTCTAAACCTTAGCTCTCTTTTTCTTCTTTTGAACACAGAGAAAACATCTTAACTGTCTAGGACTCTGTACAGTATCTTGGCCCTTTGGACCAATCTTTTTAAGCCCTCACCTGAGTCTTCAGGGACCTGCCTTTTGGAACAGGTAGATCTAAATCTTGCTTCTGCAATCTTTAGGCTAAACAGCTATGTAAGTGGAAGCTTTTATTGGTGTGGAATGGTAGAAGGTTTAGAAGGAATATACAGTATATGCTTTACTGGCAGAAGTTTGGTTTTATGTTTTAGATTATTATTTCTGTATTTGAGATAATTATTTCCCCCAATTAAATAGATGCCATCTGTATGTCTCTATTGTACTTTCTTGCCACTTAGATTCTTTGTTGTTCTTGTATTAACATTTTTCACATTTCCCTCCCCCACAATTATACATTGAGCTCATAACTCATTGCTAAGTCTGTTTGTTGTCTCCATTTCTCATTAATAAATATTTTATATTTATTTTCTGGTTATCACCATTATTTCACAAGAATAAACTCAATAAGGTTGAAATGAAACCTAGTTTTCAGAAAGTACATCTGTGAAAACTGACTGTACAATGATCCATCCCACAGTTTCCATACAGTCAAATCTTCTTGTTCTATTCCCCGCTCAAAGAAGACATATTCCCAACAATTAAACTTGATAGCTGCATTCTCTGCAGATAGAACTAACATAGTGTAGGGGTTAAGAATATGAGCCATTCATTCATTTATTACATGTTTATAATATTCTTTCTCCAAAGAGCAAAAACTGATATATATAGCTCTCTTTGCCCCATCTTTTATCCTCACAACTCTACAAAGTAGATTAGGCTGAGAGAAGAATGGGGTCACTCAATAACCTTATGGCTAAAAAAACATTTGAAGCTCTGTTTCTTTCTTCATATGTCCTGATCTGAATCTGATTTTTATAGATAGAATCCATCCCGATATTGCCCCCCCCCCATGTCATTACTATTGCATGAGAAGAAAAGTGGCAATGAGTCCATTGACCCTTGTCCTTTCCATGGCTCTGCATTACTGTTGATGGGAGCACTGGGGATGCTGTAGTCCAAGGTAAATTTTCCAAATTCTGCTTGTGTTGTATTGTTCCCAAGAAATTCCAGACTGTATTGCTAGAGGGAAGCTGCAGAGAGAGAGAGATGTACCCTATGCCAGCAGTGTGAGGATTTTTTTAAAGGTTCTAATAATAAGAAATAAAGTTATAACCCTTGACTTTCTAATAAGGTCAGCAAAATAAGAACACTCACACACCTAAATTTGAGAAATTTCTCTTCCCACAAAAATAAGTATAAAATAATTTCATTTTCTCAAAAACAGTGGAATGGGAATTTTGAACAAGTAGTAGAAGGATCCCAATATCACATTCATATCCCCATTGACTGGGCAAATGGACTTGTTTCCAACATCTGTGCTTGCAGCAGAAAGCATGAATAGAGTTGTGTGTGTCTACTTTTGCACACGTAGGCTTTGTCCATGTTTAGAACCCTGTGGACAGCTTCCATTGAATGTGCAAATGCTGAATGAGGTCTTTCCCTGTTTTCCCATCACATACTCAGCCAATATGGCTGTGAAAATAAAAACAGGGCTTCTGTTCAAGGATGAAAAGCAATGTGCTGGTATATACCCAGCCACTAAATTTACAAGACATTTCTTTTTCCTGTGCTTTACAAGAATGAAATGAAAACAGCAAATTTTCCCCTCAGATTAGTAATCTTAAATTTTGATTACTCAAAGATTGTTCGAGGATACTGTCTTTTGCACAGGTATTTGGCTCTTTTCCTAAAGAACTACTGACAGAGGCAGCAGTCTGTGGTGTTGTTGGGGAGCCACATTGTTCTAGATCTTCCCATTGATTTTAGTCATAGCTAAATAGATGGATATGTTTCTGGGCAGAAGGCCAGGGTCACACATAATATCATGAACCCTGGGTTCAAAAATAAACTTTTATTATAAACAAAATATAAGTGCTAAACAGTTCCCAGAATTATAACATGGCTAGAGACAAACTGCTCTGGATTTATATTTATCATTAGATGGGTTTCCAACATCTGTGAAAAGATTCGAGAGTAATATAATTTATTGCAGAAAACCAACAGATACTGTAAATTTAAAAATGCAAAAAATCTCTTATGTATTTCCACATATTAGTTCTGTTTCTTGTGTATCTTTGAGACACAGCTTCACATTTGAGAAAATATCACTCATTTTGTGATCATTTGAGAGGGCTCCTTAAAAAAAAAGGTTAACATTTCAGCTTGATATTATTTTAGTATTTACCAGTATGTATTGTCTTAGATGTCATCTTGGCAAAGGGCTCCTAAACAACTGCCACTTTTAGCACTGCTGCCAAAAGGCCCCCTTTCACAATAAAGCATGCTGTGCTTTGGCAGGAAATCAATAAAGTGAAAATCTGTTCTCATCATCCATACATTTACCATCACAATCAACAATCAAAGGCAAGACCTGGGTTCTTTATCCACAGGCTCCAGCCTCCCAATTTTCTGCTATGAAAGGCAGCATAAATTAGAACCCTTGGTTCCTGTTAGCTGGGCTTAATGGGTATGATTTATGAACCCATTAAATGAGGTTATGTAAATTGATCCTTAAGCAGAATGCTAGTACACAGGTGACAGGTGCAGTACAGTCGAATGATGAGTCCACAAGGGTTCTGCACAAATCAAATTTCAGAGACATTCACTTTTAAGAAGGAGAAATATGTTGTCAACAAGGAAGTGATTTAAATACTGCCCTGGGTTTGTCAGCAATTATGCTTTTTATCTTAATTGCGGCAAACCATATAAATTCTAATAGGAAATAAATTAGTCATTTGCCCATTAATGAAAAGGGGTAAAGACAAGAATGGTTGCAATCCTTTAAAAGGCATTTTATTGGTAGAATTACACTTCTATCAGGAGTACACACAGGCACACAAATACAAACTTAACTTGGGGGGAAAGCAAAACTGGGTCATACCAATGTTGCAAAAAGACAATGTGTAGGAAAAGTGGGGGAGATCAAATATTTCCTTATGGAAATAATGACCTTTTTTTGTTGACTTGTTCCTAGTGTTTTGCTCTCAGCATACTGTTTTGAAATGAGGATAAAATTTGCTAGTGTAGATATGTTGTTAGGCCACCTTGACAAGATTTGTTTAAAACCTGATGATGAAAAAGGTCAAAATGAATTAAATGGCACATTGTCCCATGTAGTGTGACACCACAGCACAGCTTTTTGTAACCATTGTGTACTCTTGCATAAAAGAACAACATTTATTTCAGTATCACATGCAAATAATCATTACATATTAGTCCATGCATGGTATAAATTAATTGCTTTTATGAACTGGTGCATGATGTGTTGACTTTACTGCTGTGCTAATAATTTCTTAAAGTGACAAATTGCACAGGTTCCCCTGTGAGGAATTTCTAGGGAGACTTACTTTTTGCATGCACAGAATTTGACCCCTAATTGGAGAAGCTAAGGGTGCATCTACACTGTAGAAATACAGTAATACAGTTTGTCACCACTTTAAGTCCCATGGAATCATGGGATTTATAGTTTTACAAGGTCTGTAGCCTTCTCTGCCAAAGCGTGCTGGTGCCTCACAAAACTACAAATCCTAGGATTCTGTAGGATGGAGCCATGGCAGTTAAAGCGGTGTCAAACTGCATTATTTCTACAGTGCAGATGTACCCTAAGGCTCCTGTCACACTGCAGAAATAATGCAATTTGGCTCAATGCTATGGAATTCTGGAATTTGTAGTTTTGTGAGATATTTAGCCTTCTGTGGCAGAAAGCTCTGGTGCCACAACAAACTACAAATCCCACAATTCCATAGGATGGAGCCATGATAGTTAAAGTGGTATCAAACTGCATTATTTCTACAGTGTGTCAGCAGCCTAAGGACTTTTTTGGATGAGTCTTTTACAGCGCAAGCAGCCTTGTCCCCGTTGCGTTGATCGTGATTAGAAAACCGCCAAATATAACGCAGCAGTGTCCCCGCGGTAACGCAACAGTACCAGCAGGGGAGAGCGTCATCCGAAAGGGACGCCCTGCAGTGCAGCAGCCTTGCAACGGGGACAAGGCTGCTTGCGCTGTAAAAGACTCATCCGAAAAAGTCCTAAGTCATCCTAATATCAGAACTGAATATTAATTATCAGGGATTTTAACATGTTTGACAGGTTTTAATCCTGCGCATCTGTACAGGACACCAGTCCTGTTACCAGTTCTCTGAATCTCCACTGCTACTGCACAGCATTTGACTCTTCTCTAATTTGGTTCCTGGGATATTAGGGCCACAGCATCCCCCACTGAATAGAATGGAGCTCACTTGCAAATACATGCTGATAGGATTGTGCTGTAAAAGCTCTATAGACCCACAGGAGGAAGGAAATGTACTGTCCAGGTGAATTCCAATTCTAGCAATGGAAGACAGAACAAAACTTGGTTCCTCTCTTATTTGACACAGAGGACATCATTCATTAGCCAGGTCTGAGAAATGATTCAGTTGTGACCAAAATTGTGGGGAAAAGATAGTAAGGAGATGCTGGGGAATGGTGGATGATTGTGAAATTTAAATTTTTTTCTTCTAATTTATATATATTTTAATTAATCCATGTTTTTAATCCTTTGTAATTTAATATTATTTTAAGGGGTGGGTGGGCTAGGGTATTGTGACTATGGGGTTTTTATATTGTAAGCCGCCCCGATTGCGTTGCAGAGGGGCGGGATATAAATAAAATTTTATTATTATAATATTATTATTGAAATCATGATCCACCAGGTTATCAGAACTGTTGTATTGAGAACTGGTGTGTGTTTGTTTGTGAAGCAGTTAACATTATATTTAAGCCACGTTGAGGCATAATGGTTGAAAAGAGGGATATAAGCCTAGCAAAAGTGATGTATAAGTTGCAAAAACAAACAAACAAAGATTGGGTCATGGTATGTTCAACTGATTAGCAGCTGAGCAGGCAATAATTGAAAGTAATTTTCTACACCAGTAGGGTGATAAAGTGAACTCATCTTCATGCAGATACAACAACCTGGAGAAGTTATACACGACTTAATAATTTTCCTGTTCCCTAGTTCATCCACTAGAAGCCCATTCTTTAACCATTCTGGTGAAATAGAGTTTCCTGGGTATTTATTACACAGATCAGGAATTGTGCCCCAGTTTTCTTGTAAGACCTTAGAGATCAATATAGCCAATGTTAGCAGGTCAGTATGGGGTAAAGCAGTGAGGAGAGAAATGAGTCTGTAGTACTATTTCATGCCTCCAGTGACCATTATTGTCTGTAGTGCATGGTGTAATGCAGGATAATTCTGTGTATGTGTCCCACTCTTTCATTGGCTGTATCCACTGTTTTTGCAGAGCAGAAAAGAAGATCTATGTACCGCAATCAGTTTCCAACAATGTGCCTGCCTCATTGGGTTGTGGCACATGAAAGATATATTTCAACATTTGGGGCTTACTTCCACAGAAACGGTTATAGACTGCAGTTTAAGCCTCGGGTGTCACAATAATTCAATACAACTCAAGAAATCAAATAGGAATTTAGATAAGCTAAAGCCAACAGGCCTTGGATATTGTTCCATGTTATATATTCTGTTCTTTTCTTTCTTTCTTTTAACTATACAGGTTAAAACTTCCTATACTGTCAACCTGTTCAGTGGCTTTTTTTTTAATTTCCTGCTCTCACAAAAATGCAGTTTAAGTTTGTTCAAGCAACAGGCATCAATTGCTAATTGAATTAGCCTCTCCTATTGTATTTCGATTCAATAGAGATTCTGTTCAAGGTTCAGCTACTTATTCGTGGCATTGTTCTCGCATGGAGCTCTCACTGCAGTATTGCCTCCTTCATAGGAGCTGTCGTTTTTATTTCTGGGGAGAAGACCAAGAAGAGTGGGCCCTGGAGTGTTCCTACTCAGAGGCTGGAGGAATTGGAACACAAATGAGAGTCAGCAAGGTCTGAACATGGGAGGTTGCTTGTGATGTAATGTTCTGGGGATGGAGCGAGTGAGGGGGGAGAGGAGTTGTTTGGCCTATTCTTCAACACAATGAACAGAATATCATGAATGTAATATTGGAAGAGAAGCAGTAGTCCATTTCAATTTAAATCTTTGGGTATTGTTTGAGGAACAAATTATTCTTGTCAATGAGGAGAGGGCAAAGGAAAAAAAATATTGAAGAGATTAAAAGTGAGGAGCAACCTCAATCTGAAAACAGAGCAATCAAGGTTAGATGGCACAAAATATTTAACAGTGCACTCCTATGCTTGATTGCTCAGAAGTAAGTCTTACTATGATCAATGGGGCTTATTTATAGATGTGTGCAATAGCCTTCTCCAACTTGGGGCTGTACAGATGTGTTGGACTACACCCATATCATCTCCAGTCAGCCTAGCCAAATTGTGAAGACACACCCAAATAAAGGTGGTGGCAAGTTTGGGTGTGCAACACCAGTACTCTGGTAAGCTCAAACTCTTTTACCCAAAAAGGCTCTGATGCTGAATATAAAGCTCAAAAAAGGAGGAAGTTTATTTTAAAGAACAAAAGTAAAGGGCTTTCTCCTCCCCAGATATAAAAGCTTGAAATAAAAGGTACTTTACAGTTTGAGTTTCAGCAATCTTCAGGGTGTCATCTCTATGAGTTTGATCTTGGTTTGATCTCCTCACTCAATGGAGGTGGTGCAGGGTCTTTCAGCTCCTGATTCCTTTGACTTATTTGTTGTTGGTAACTAATTTGGCTAAATGGTGTAAGAAATGCCTTCCTGGCTGTCTGGGCCTGTTTGCCACCAATAAAACAGCTCCCTGCAAGCTCACAGCAAAGACAGAGCAAACAAGTAAAAAACTTCTAGCTAAAACAGAGCTTGCTGGGAAGGAACAAACCAAACCTGGAAAAATGCAGGGGAATTCTTCAGCTCCTCCCACAACTCTAATACAAAGAAACATTCCTATGCTCAGACATACTAAGGCCTGAACTAAAACAAAGGAAAATGCAGGGTAGATTCAAACAGTCCTGGCTGGACATCACACAAATGGTAAAAAAAACAGCTAGTATAAAGGCCTAAGATTACCTGTATACTCTACCACAGGGGCTTCATCTGCATGTTGGTGTCTGTACACCAATAGGTGTAGGCCTTGTAGATCTAAAGCAGTCTAAAATTACTGGGTTTGGGCCAGACTTAGTCATACTTAGAGCAGACCGTTGAAATCCATAACTCAGCTTAAATCCCATTAATTTCAGTGGGCATGACTAAATTTGACTCAAACCATTGTTTCTACAGCCAACAGCTTGCTACTTAGCTGAGATGTGGATGATTCAGTACTTTTAGAACCAGCAGCATTGATGGGGCTAGAGTTGTAGCATTGGTAATCCAGTGGGCCCTTGATATCCACTGGGGTTTGGTTCCAGGACCCCTCGTGGAAACCAAAATCCGTGGATACTCAAGTCCCATTATATATATATAAAATGGCAAAAACAAGGTTTTCTATTTCCTTTTTTTTTTTTTTTTTTTTTGAGGGGGGATATTTTCAAGATGTGGATGGTTGACTTCATGGATGCAGAATCCATGGATACAGAGGGCCATACATTCTTAAAAGCCTGTTTATAGAAAGAGCTAACAGAAAGAGAGGACACCAGCAAAAAGCAGTGAAGACTGTGTATTATAGCTCTGGGAGGGGGCACGAAGCAGCTTAATACTCCCTCACTGAGGCTTCTGATCTGATCAAGAATTTTAAGCTAGGAAGTCTCTCTACTACATTTAGGCTGTAGTCCCATGCTGCTTCCCTGGAAATATGCTCCATTGAACAGAATGGGATGTCCCTCTAAGTAAATATGCATTGACTTTCACTATTATTAATTTGTTACATTTGTGTGCTTACCTTTCCTCCCAAGTGCTTAGAGCAGCAGCTTTTAACATTTTAACTTCAGAGCAACTCTGTAACAGATTATAAGTGGAGAAATCATACTTCCTCAAGTCTATTCACTGAACTGGGTTCTCCACATTCAAACCCAGCTCCTTGATCACTATTCTGTACCTTGGTTGCATTCAGTTTAGGAGCCATAAAGCAGGCAGTTTCCATGTAACTCAGCATTAAAAGACACTTCGTATGCTATATATTTCACCAGCCACTAGCAAGGATGAAAGCTCAAGCAATACCTACAAAGCAAACAGAAGAATAACTGCTGCCAAACAACCTGAAAATTGGTTTTGGTATTTTGTTTTTTAATTGGGACCTATTGCCAGAAAAGCAAGAGATAAGGCCATTGCAACCCCTTCCAAAGGCAGAACATACATGAATACACAGATTTAATATTAGGTCTTTTGCCTCTCAGGGCTTGTCTACATTAATGAAATAAACAGAATTTACCCCCGGACCAGGTGTGATGTGTCCAGATGATACATGCAGTGAATCTGCTTTATTAAGCTGTTAATCTGGTTTAAGAGAAACTGTAGGAGTGCCTCTGGTTCTTTTGCAGTCTGGACAGCTTCAATTCAATCCGATCCAGTTATCCACACACAAACATCCTTGTTGATCACATGCCTGGACACCCAATTCTGACCTCAGCAGAAGCGATGGTACTGGTCAGGCTCTTATAAGGAGATGCTTGGCCAGTGAGGCTGTGGCAGTGGTGGCGCTGGGGACGAGGGGACAGGCTAGCAGTGCTGATGCAGTGTTAGCCTGGCTGGATCATCTGGACTCCAATACAGATTCGCCCTGGGCACATGTGGCCACCATCATGTTGAATCTGGGGCCAGTCTAGAGCATAATGCTCATGCTCCAGAAGTGCCAGAATCCACATCTAAAGCTAATCAAAACCTCCAGATTCCACTTGTACAATATATTATGTAAGGATGATGTGGTGTGATATCTTTCTAAGGCTGATCTCTGTTCAATATATCTGAAATGTGTTTACTGGGTTGAGTGCCTTCTGTTGGCTAGACTTTATACAAAGATGTGCATGCTAGGTAGTATGTGCTAACTAATAAACTAATTTCCTGTTGTACTGAAGCCTTTTTGCAGGGTAAGTCTGATTTGCAGAACATGGAAGTATAGAACTTTATATCCTATATGACAATATGCCATTTTTGTCAAATTGTACATCAAAGCACACAGGAGTAGAGAAGGTGAAGCAAATCACTCCCAGGAGAAAGACATTCAGGACTCCACTTTCACATAAACTGTAGCATCTAACCTTCTGAAACTTTACTGGTTTAATGTAAAGTCGAAGGCTTTCATGGCTGGCAGCCATAGATTTTCCTTGGTTTTGCAGAACATGGCCTCACAGCCTGGAAAAAAACCAAGGAAAATCATTACTGGTTTGTTAATTAGGGCTACTTCACACCAATGATATGCAAGTAATATAGGGAGATTAAGCAGGTCCTTTTTTGGATACTCTCAAAATTAAAATGTTGCTTTTACACCAAAAAACAAAAACAAAAACAAATGTGTGCCTGTTTGTCTGCAATTTGGCAGGTGTTATTCCTTCCTCAGGGATTACTATATGCCTGAAAATTTCTTCTAAGTTTGCCAATAAATAAATAAATAAATATTGGCAATTCATTTTAAAAAAGAAAATAGAGGACATTTTCAGACAAGGCAAATAAGGCGTCCTAAGGATGCATAATGATTGCGAAAGGGTGAGCATACCATACGGCATTGCCCTTTCGTGATCATGGAGTGCTAAAAACCTGTACTTTTTTATTGACTGCTCAAGCCATCAATTGATCTCTGTGGCGCTTTTGTGCCAGCATTGCTGGCGTTTGAAACTTCACGCCATTGTGCTCACATGAATGCAGTGTGAATGGCTGGACCAGCCAGAACACATCTGGGTGAGATCAAGACATCCAGGTAGGTGACATACTTTTTATGACCCTCCCAAGTTTACTTGGGACTTTTTTAGTGTGTTTAGCGCTTTTTGGGACTTTTACTATGTTATTTTTGGGTTTATTTTTGAATTTCCTGTGCCAGGTATTCTTGTGAGATTACGCGGGAGTTCAAATGAGGAAGTGAACAGAGATCCGGGAAGCTTCATTGCCAGGAAGCCTTTTGCTGGGATTACAGGTAAGTGTGGTATGGGGAGTTCTTTTGCCAACATAAAACCAGCAAAGTTATGTTGGCAAAAGAACAGGGTTTAGGGTTAAGGTCTGATAAAGTCCTTAAAGGCTCACCCCTCAGCACACAAACCAACATTTGTTTTTCTCCAAATTGTTTTGGCAGGCACAATCCCCAAAAGGGGGGTATTACTAGCCTGCAAATTTAACCCAATAGTGACAAAGAAAGAAAATGTTAGTCATGTTTGCATTTCCTAGGGTAGACGATGGGAAGTGCAAAGTTTGTGATTTCTGATTCAACTTTGGAACTACCTCCAAACAGAAACAGAGCATTTCCTGCTTTCCGGGAATTGAACAAAATCTGGGTGTCTTTATACTTCCCTAATACAGAACAAGGTCTGTTTTTCACACCACATTATGTGTGTGTATGGGTGAGGGACTTGCTACAATGGCAAGAAAGGCACCATGGAGGGGGGGGCAAAGCAGTAGTGCACATGAAACACTGCTTCATTACTAAGATGAGAAGTTAGGTTTGGAGTAAGGAGTGGGCTGGTTGGTTAACATTTAAAACATTGATTGTCCCAACAGTTTATAAAGTGCTTTTGATTTGAGAAGAAATGGCTTATTTTGAAATGAACTCTTCAGAAACGGGGATATGAGTGGTTTGAAAAAGCGGTGACTTCTGCTGCTTGAAATAAAACATAAGATGTAGTGCTATTGCCACCCCTATCCTCATCCACATACAAAAGCTGGCTTGAACAGCAGTTGAACTACATTTCAACACTGAGGGCCTGTCTAGACGAGGGGATAAAATGTGGATTGGTGTTCACATATGCCAATCCCCAGCAGCTGTCATCTGTCTCAATGATTTTTTGGCAAGGTCACTGGTATGCGAAGCTATCGGTGCCTTCTGTTCACATGAGGCATGCCAGCAAATCAAGATGGCAGGTGCAAGTAACTACTCCCCAAACTCCCCACTAAACAGTATTTTTTTAAAAAAAAAAACTAATTCCAAGGTGCGGAAGAGCAATCTTCTGCTGAAATACCAAAAAAAGAAAGAAAGCCTGTCCCATTGCCTCAGCACACAATTGCTACAGTGACAATCCAACATGGTGGATCCACAATCTGTTGTCTTAGCAAGCTCCACCCTCTGTGCACATCCGACCAATCAGCTATCCTCTTCAGCAATCTGCTCTGATGTGATTTGGTTGTCCTAACATGTGGAAGTGCAAATTTCCTCCACAGTTGTCAAAAAACTCAGGAAAAGTCCTGGAGGCTTTTGCTGCAGACTTTCACTGACTTTTGTTCCCCCTGTTTCTAAAAAGGATGGAATGCTACAGGATCTCATTGGACACATGGGATTCCATGAGGATTCCATGAGGATTTATTTTACCATCTGGACTATCCCTGAGAGTGTCCTGCTCTCTAACAAAGAATTGGAAGTACCTCACCAAACTACAAACCCCATGACTCTGGAGAATGGAGCCATGGCAACTGAAGTGGTATCAAATTGCCATAACTGTGTTGTGCAGATACACTCTGGCAAAAGGATGGTGTTCTCCCTACCACATTTAAGGGCAGCAAACTAGAGTAGGGTATATAGGGCAAAACTCTCAGTTCCCAAGATTGTAACACTGCTTGTTCACTGAGTTGCAAAAGCTAAGGCTATAAATTGGTTGTGGCTTAGAGTGAGCCTGAAAAAGCTACGTGAAATGTGTTAGGTGCAATAAATCTATATCTGTACATCTGGAGGCTTCTTCCCCTCCCAGTCCCCATCGGTATTTGGTGAGTTCTTATTCTTTTCATGTGTCTCCTGTATTGTACTTGGCAGGAAGAGTAATGAAAGATTCCTAACTCACCTTATTCCAACCAGTGTAACTTTTTATATGAGAATTCATATTTAATGATTCACAGTTAAGAAACTGGAGAAGTAGTCAGCAAAATAAGCTTTAATAAGTAGTATCACAAATTATTTAATAGCCAAGACTGGCCCTCTCCTTGCTTTCTTTCTGCCTGCTCAAGGGGAAGGGTCTCACAACATTGTGCTGTGCCGTCTGTCTGTGTTTTTATTTGTTGTTTGTAACTGTTGTGTTTTTTAATTTGTTTTAATGTTATTGTAGTTTAAAGATTATAGCATCATAGAGTTGGAAGAGACCACAAAGGCCATCCAGCCCAACCCCCTGCTATGCAGGAATACACAATCAAAGCACTTCTGACAGATGGCCATCTAGCCTCTGATTAAAAACCTCCAAAGAAGGAGACTCCACCTCACTCTGAGGCACTGCCAAACAGCTCTTACTGCCAGGAAGTTCTTCCTAATGTTTAGGTGGAATCTCTTTTTTAAACTTTTGTATTTGGTATATTTTTATGCAAGAGCCAGCATGGTATAGTGGTTTGAGCATTGGACTATGACTCTGGAGACTACAGTTTGAATCCCCGCTCAGCCATGGACATCCACCTTGGGCAAGCCACACTCTCTCAGCCTCAGAGGAAGGCAAAGACAACCTACCTCTGAACCAACTCTGCCAACAAAACACCATGATAGGTTCACCTTAGGGTCACCATAAGTTGGAAACAACTTGGAGGCACACAACAATGACAACAACAACAACATGTTTTAAAGCCAAGTTTCTTTTAACTGTTGTAAGCTGCTTTGAGTCCCAAACTGGGGGAAAGGTGGATATAAATAAATGCAGCTACCATAATCTCTGTAATTAAATTATGAGGTAGCTAAATGCATCCTACAAAGTCTTCAAAGACATCATGAGGCAAGAGTGCTATGGTTAACTCCCAAATAAATGCTGAATTAAGTGAATGGCAAATGGTGCCAAAGCTGAATGTCACTCAGCCAAACTTACAGAGTTCAGAACAAAAGCTTGTGGGTTGGTTGATCCTCTGACATAAATATGAACATACAAGTGAAAGTCAAAGAACAGGATTCAAAGACATAGACATCACAAGAAGATAAGAAAGTAGGTTTTTATAAACCCTTTGTTACCAAAATCATCACATAATACCAATTAAGCAGGCACCTGCCAGTCAAGGCATGAAGCTGAAGGTTGTACAACTGGCGTTTAAAAGAACAACGGGATTATAAATATCTAGATATTATTTTGTGTGTTACAAAAAATAGCTTAGTCATAATATCAGATATTAGCTAATAGTCATTTTCAAAGACATAAAAAGTGAGGAGCACTCAGCGTTAGGAGTCTTTAACTGGTATGCTTTTGCAATAACAAAATCCCATTTAAAGACTCAGCAAGAATCTTTGTTTGCGAATCTTCGTTTGTAAAGACTCAGCAAGAAAGATAGAATCAGAGAGGGAAAGCAAACAAGTTTTGTTGTAGTTGTTGTTGTTGAAGTGTTATCTTCACTTTGCCACCAACAGATCCAGCTTTTCCCCATTTCATTCTACAAGCACTGTCCAAACAGATGCCATGCGATATTGTGCTATTGATTATCTGCACTGCAGGATCCCCTCTACTTGCAAACCCCTCAACCTTCTCACCACACTTCTCTCTACCCTCTTACTCAGCACAACATCTCTCTCAGCCCTGTCCTGCTCTCTGAGAGATATTATTGAGATAAAGAAACAGGAAGTTATGAACCATGGGCTGGGGGAGGATGGAAGTAAACCTGGCCAAGCACCACAATGCAGAAAGCTTTACCCATAATCACTGATTTTGCTATTTCCCTGAGCACAAACAACACAGTGCCATATATAACACAGCAGATTTGAATGAATGCCATGTTGCCATATTGCTACAGTGCCATAGCACCATTTTTTTTACTCACCCAGTCCTGTCCTTTTCCACCACACCATAACAGAATTTGGATCATATAGATTCTGAAAATCATAATGGTGAGGAGAGTCTGGCAAAGGAAAGCTAGACTCCATGCCATGCCGCCATGATGCTAATGCAAAACACTCTCTTACCACATCACATCCTACCCCTGACAACACTGGTGACTATGTTAGCTACTACAACGAGATGTACAGTGAATGTAGCTGGAGACAAAACTGGAGCCTGAGGGCCACTTATAGACTGGGCTGCACATTCCCCACCCCTGCCCTAGAACATGAGAAAAACCTTGTCCCCCCCACAATGTCTTCCAAGCCAAAAAGTTCCATGGGGCCTTTGCTGTTAGATCTGGTAAGTGGGACTGCTGTACTAAGAATCATGCCTTCTCTCTAGGCTAAATATATCCAGCTTCCTAAGCAGTTCTTCATAGGGCTTGGTTTTCAGACCCTTACCATCTTGGTTGCTCTCCTCTGGAAGTGCTGCAGTTTGTCAATATCCTTCTTGAACTGTGTTGCCCAGAACTGGAAATGGTATCTGAGGCAGGACCGGTTTAAGGAATTTTGGGGCCCCCTGCAATGCTTTACTTTGGGGCCCCCATATGTTTATCTCAGGTCAATGTAACCTAACCTATTCACCGTACAGGATGTTCAGATTATAGTAGGACCCCCGTATCCCTGGATTCATTATCCATGGGACACAAAACAGCACACCTACCATAGAGTCTTCCTAGAAAATGTGTCTTCCCTAGCCCTTTTCTAGGCCTTCCAAGGCAACTCTATGGTATTTTAAACCAGAAATCCCATTATTTTCATATTAAGGAGGCCAACACGGGGCCCTCTCTTGACCTCGGGGCCCCCTCTTGACCTCGGGGGCCCCTGCCAATGCTGATTTGGCAGACAGGTTAAACCGGCCCTGATCTGAGGTATGGACACAGTGAGCAGAGCAGAGCAGAATGGTGTCATTATTTCCCTTGATCTGGACATTATATTCCCATTGACGCAGCCCACAATTGCATTGGCTTTGGGAGCTGCCACATTACACTGTTGACCCATTGTGTTGTACTAAGACCACTAGATCCTTTTCACATGTACTGTTGTGAAGCCATCCTATATTTGTGCATTTCTTTTTTCTGCCTAAATGCAAAACTTTACATTCATGTCTGTTGAAGTACATTTTGTTAGTTTTGGCACAGTTGAAGTCACTTTGAATTTTGATCCTATCCTCTGGAGTATTAGTTACACCTCCAAATTTGGTGTCATCTGCAAATTTGATAAGTATGCCGTATATTCCATCATTCATCATCCAAGTCATTCATAGATACATTGAAACCACTGGGGCCCAGAATGGAATTATGTGGCAGCCTCCCCCACCCCGTGATTTTTCCCTAGAATGAAGAGGAACCATTGGGTTCAGTCCATCAACTAATTGCAAATCCATTTAAGAATAGCACTGTCTGGCCCACATTTTAGTAGCTTGTCTACAAGAATATCATAGGAGCCTTTGTCCAAAGCCTTAATGAAATCAAGATAACTATATCCACAGCACTCCTCTAATCTACCAGACTCATAAATCTATCAAAAAAGAGAGAGATAAGATTAGTCAGGTACCACTCATGCTGCTGTTTTCTGTACGTCTCCCAGTGGTATAGCACAAGCACTCAGTGTGGCTGTGTATTCCTGGCTGTGCCTCCTTCCCTGAGATTGACTCACGTCAGGCTGGATGGTTCTTATTAACAAAAGAATGTTTATTGTCAAACAAATAAAACATGTAACTGTATAAACAGGTTATTGGGCCTGCACAAACATTCACTCTTTAGCTAAGTCTCTAACTGTCTTAGATCACTCAAAGCCTCATCTCACCTATCTAAATTGAAAACTCAACTCAAACTCTAACTTAAACTGAAGACTTTCCTCACTCACTCCCCCTTTATCTCGTCCAGAAGCCCCTCCTCCTTCCACCTCCTCACAGAGTATTGGCTCCTGGAGTACCATGTCCTCATTGGCTAACTAGGTGTCCATCACAGTAGTGATCTGGGAATGGAGGAGCTTTCTATTGTTCTGTTGTCATGGACAGATTAAACTTCATTATCAAGTTTAGACTGGTTGGGATTCAGAGCCTCTGCAGGGATGTGGGTCCCATTAAGAAGGTCTGCCCCAAGAGGCTTATGGATCTAGATGGATTCCTGATAGCTCTTTGGGAGTTTCCTGCTGCCTTGGCAGGGATTCCTGTTGAAGCCCTGGTTGGTTTTTGAAATGGGGAAATGATGTTGGCAGTGGCCATGATCATTCCTATGCATTCCTTCACATGGAGTGGATTTAACCAGCTTCCTATTTTCTAAGGATGAGGCAGCAATGAGACAAGTGAGACGGAGTGATACTGGCAGAAAACTCAGAGCAAGTTTGACTGAAAACAAGCTAAAATCTATCTGAAGGCCTATGGTGGGGCAATAAGGTTAGCAAAAAATTTTTTGTGGGGGTCTAATACCATTGCATCCTCACAGCTTGTCAAGCAGAGCTGTTTCAAGTGGTGAGGGATCTGTTACAATCTGGCCCAAATGAGAATTTAAGCCACTCAACAGCCCACTGTGAAGAATTTGCTCACCACTTTGCATATAAAATCAACTGGATTTGCTCTGCCAGAGTTGATACAGGTCTGGTGGATGTAGCCTTGGCTCCTGTTTGCCCAGTGCTGATGGATACTTTTCAATTTGTACAGCGCGAGGATGTGGACAGAATCCTTGGAGAGGTGACAGCTACCACATGTGTCCTAGATTATTGCCGTTTCTGGCTTATTAAATATAATGATGGTTGAAACAGAGTTAACTTAGTCATGTAGAAAAACATGTTAGCAACCAGCATTTCTACATATTATATTATATCCTTACTTAAGAATATTTAGTCCTCCTTCTCACTGAGCAGATTTAAGTACTTCATATTTACTGCTTAAAAGCCCATAATGGATTAGTTTGCCATAGCGTGGAATCAAAGCATTAAAGCATAGGTTGTACTACAGGATACAAGCCGTGCGCTTTTTGTTTGTTTGTTTGTTTGTTTAATAATAATAATAATAATAATAATTAATAAAATTTATTTATACCCCGCCCCTCTGCTAAAACAATTGGGGCGGGGTTTAAAATAAATGAAGGAAGCATTTATTTTTTTAACCTCTACCTTCCCCATTGAATTCTATCAAATAATACCTTCCCCATTGAAATGTATTTTCTATCTTTAGAGTTAAGAGTGCTCTTCTCATTTAGATTTTAATGATTTTTAGTAAGCACTTTTGCTGAATATCTACATGCTGCACAATTCCACTGATTAAGGATCATAATGCATAGTAAAACAGCAACACCAAGTATTAGGGAAGCAATATTGTAATGCATTTTGCTTGACATGTGCAGATTGGCTTTTCAAAGGAATTGGATTTTACCCTCTAGGAAACAGTGCATCTGAATTAAATATTACAAGAGCATATGAAGCCTAGCTGACTACTACTTTATAGTCAAAACTTGGAAAGCTGTTTCTAGAAAGTAGTTACAACTATAGTAGAAAGGCCAAAAACTAGTTACTTACTGTTATAAATACAGTTGTCCCTCCACATTCGCGAACTTGACATTCGCGGTTTCGGTTATTCACGGTTTGGGGAGGGCCCCCCCGGGGCCCCCCCAAAACCGCGACACAGGGCCTCCAGAGGCCCCGTGAAAGACCTGGGGAGGGGTGGGGAGGCCTTCGCGGGACCCCCGGAGGCCCTCCGGAGGCCCCGCGAAGGCCTGGGGAGGGGTGCAAAGGCCTTCGCGGGACCCCCGGAGGCCCTCCGGAGGCCCCGCGAAGACCTGGGAAGGGGTGGGAAGGCCTTCGCGGGACCCCCGGAGGCCCTCCGGAGGCCCCGCGAAGGCCTGGGGAGGGGTGGGGAGGCCTTCGCGGGACCCCCGGAGGCCCTCCGGAGGCCCCACGAAGGCCTGGGGAGCGGTGCGAAGGCCTTCGCGGGACCCCCGGAGGCCCTCCGGAGGCCCCGCGAAGGCCTGGGGAGGGGTGGGGAGGCCTTCGCGGGACCCCCGGAGGCCCTCCGGAGGCCCCGCGAAGGCCTGGGGAAGGGTGGGAAGGCCTTCGCGGGACCCCCGGAGGCCCTCCGGAGGCCCCGCGAAGGCCTGGGGAGGGGTGGGGAGGCCTTCGCGGGACCCCCGGAGGCCCTCCGGAGGCCCCGCGAAGGCCTGGGGAGGGGTGGGGAGGCCTTCGCGGGACCCCCGGAGGCCCTCCGGAGGCCCCGCGAAGGCCTGGGGAGGGGTGGGGAGGTCTTCACGGGACCCCCGGAGGCCCTCCGGAGGCCCCGCGAAGGCCTGGGGAAGGGTGGGAAGGCCTTTGCGGGACCGCCGGAGGCCCTCCGGAGGCCCCGCGAAGGCCTGGGGAGCGGTGCGAAGGCCTTTGCGGGACCCCCGGAGGCCCTCCGGAGGCCCCGCGAAGGCCTGGGGAGGGGTGGGGAGGCCTTCGCGGGACCCCCGGAGGCCCTCCGGAGGCCCCGCGAAGGCCTGAGGAGCGGTGCGAAGGCCTTCGCGGGACCCCCGGACGCCCTCCGGAGGCCCCGCGAAGGCCTGGGGAGGGGTGGGGAGGCCTTCACGGGACCCCCGGAGGCCCTCCGGAGGCCCCGCGAAGGCCTGGGGAGGGGTGGGGAGGCCTTCGCGGGACCCCCGGAGGCCCTCCGGAGGCCCCGCGAAGGCCTGGGGAGCGGTGCGAAGGCCTTCGCGGGACCCCCAGAGACCCTCCGGAGGCCCCGCGAAGGCCTGGGGAGGGGTGGGGAGGCCTTCGCGGGACCCCCGGAGGCCCTCCGGAGGCCCCGCGAAGGCCTGGGGAGGGGTGGGGAGGTCTTCGCGGGACCCCCAGAGGCCCTCCGGAGGCCCCGCGAAGGCCTGGGGAGCGGTGCGAAGGCCTTCGCGGGACCCCCGGAGGCCCTCCGGAGGCCCCGCGAAGGCCTGGGGAGGGGTGGGGAGGCCTTCGCGGGACCCCCGGAGGCCCTCCGGAGGCCCCGCGAAGGCCTGGGGAAGGGTGGGAAGGCCTTCGCGGGACCGCCGGAGGCCCTCCGGAGGCCCCGTGAAGGCCTGGGGAGCGGTGCGAAGGCCTTCGCGGGACCCCAGGAGGCCCTCCGGAGGCCCCGCGAAGGCCTGGGGAGGGGTGGGGAGGCCTTCGCGGGGCCTAGGAAGGCCCCGCGAAGGCCTGGGCAGGGAGGGAAGGAGGGCCGGGGAGGCCTCCGCGGGGCCTAGCAAGGCCCCGCGAAGGCCTGGGGAGGGAGGGAGGGAGGGCCGGGGAGGCCTCCGCGGGGCCTAGGAAGGCCCCACGAAGGCCTGGGCAGGGAGGGAGGGAGGGCCGGGGAGACCTCCGCGGGGCCTAGGAAGGCCTGGGGAGGGAGGGGGAGGGGTGTTTGTTATTCGCGGATTTTTCACATTCGCGGGGGTCCGCGGAACGGAACCCCCGCGAATGTGAAGGGACGACTGTACATCATCATCATCTTACCTGCCTTTCCCTGTGGACTGAGGCAGGGAACAACAGGTTAAAATATAACAACACATTAGACATATAACATACATTTACTCATTACTTTCTCATTTTGCTGAAATAAGAAATGGTCAAGTTTCAGTCACCTACAAAAACATGAATGCTATAAGCTATTGGTATGTTTTGCAAAACACACTCTTCTCCTGCCTACCTCATCGTTGTCTCAACATCCACAGCATAGCCATGAGCCATATGCCAGCACCTGAATCATGTGATACTCCTCCTCCACCATTTTAGTGAGACCACATCCCATAAGTACAAAAGAGTGAAGTTATTTCACATTCATGTAATGTAGCTATACATAATTATTAGAAAATGAATAAAGCTCTGTTTTTAGTGGGCAAAAGGAATTATATGGCATTCCCACTTGTGTCTTCTGCCAGAAGACTGTGTACAGCTGACAAGTAAGACATGATTTATGGATTTTATTTATTTGTTGTATGTGCTGCCTTTCTCCCAGCATGGGACCCAAGGTGTCTTTCAAAGGGCTAAAACAAGGCTATATCTCATTTAAAAAAGTTAAAACACAATTAAAAAACACATTGAAATGCCATATATATATATTAAAAATGAAACCATTTAAAAATGCAACAATGTGACTCCCCTGGCCGCCGCCGAGCTGGTGGCCGGGGAGCTCTTCTTGCGCAGAGGGAGGAGGGGAGACCCACCGTGTCACCGGCAAGGGCCGGCGACGTGAGGAGAGGGGCGGGGCCAGTGATATAAAGGGCAGTCCGCCCCTCTCCTAGGCCTCTCTTTTCAATTCGGCGAAGCAGGAAGCAGAGCGGAGGATCGGAGGAGAGCGTGGAGGATTCTCGGGGTTTTCCCCCAGTGGTTTGGAGAGCATGGGAGTGGGATTTGCCAGCGTCTCCCTGCTTGCTTTGATCAAGCCGGGGTCGCTCTGCCCTCCTTGGCGCCGTGGATCGCGGCTGCGATCAGGAGGACGGGCTAGCGGGGGGGGGGGTGGCTCGGGCTTGGGAGGCGAGCGAGGGGGGTGCGCCGTTCAGCCTGGGTGTGTTAGGAGCGGCGGCCTGGGAATTAGAGGCATCCTATTCCGGGGGCATTTATCAGGGCGGCTGCCCGATAAGGTGGGGGGTTGGTTGCGGCTGGGACCAGCCTGGGTTTTGTTACTGGGCCCTTGGCAGGGAGGACAAGGGAAGAAACTTGGGGATCATTTGCTGGAGCATATAAGATACCAAATTGCGTGGGCCAGCAGGGGACGGTTTGATGGCCTGTTGCCAGTTGGGGTTGTTTTGGCGGGCCACCAGGGGGCCAGGCAGTAGGTTGTTTTGGCGGGCCACCAGGGGGCCAGGCAGTAGGTTGTTTTGGCCTGGCTTGTTGCCAGTTGGGGTTGTTTTGGCGGGCCACCAGGGGGCCAGGCTTGACAGCATAAGCCTGCCCAAAAGCCTGCAGTGACATAGGCGGGCCAACAGAGGTTCCTCCTGAGAAGTGGTGTTGGTTGGGGGCCATTTTAGAAAATTGTTAACAGGCTGGGGATAAGGCCTCCATTTTGCTGTTTAAGGCCTCAATTTTGCTGCTTACTGAGACTGGGGATAAGACAGCCATTTTGGTGTTTACTGTTGGAATACTGTTGTTTCCTTTTGTGGTTTATGCTGTTTTAAATCTTATTGCTGACTTAAGCGGCTGGTAGTGTTGCCTTAATTAGAGTTAATAATAATAATAATAATAATAATAATAATAATTGATATCAAGAGTTAATATAATAATAATAATAATATTGAGTGGCACTTAAACACATCTGCTTTAATGGCTCCCAAAAAGGGAAAAGGGGGGGCAAAGGAAAAAGGGCCGGCACCAAAACGGCCGGCACCCACTCCCCCTCCTTCCCAACACAGTGACGACGACGAGGATGAGATACCGTGGCAGGCCATACTGCAATGTATCCAACATTTGGAAAGGATTCAAGGAATAGGGGAGGTTGAATCTGTCAATACAAAAAGCTCAATGAACAAAGGAAAAATTTCTAACCAAATTCTTGCACGTTTAGATGAATTAGAGAAGAGGATCCATGGGGATGATGATTCGGGATCGCAGCAGACGGAAAGGCCCTCTAGTTTGGAACATGAATCTGTGGTTGCACCGATGCATGATGGTGAGTTACTCAGTAATTACAATGCACAATCTTACACAGGGTGGCCATGGGCTAATTGGCATACTCCCACGGTTAATAATGGGACACAGAGTGATACAGTTAGCTCAAGGCACAGGAGCCATGCCCCAACAGGCGTTCGGGTGGGGTGGGCCCCAATGGTATCCATGGGGTCCATTTGCCTTTGGTGGGTGCAATGTACCTTCCGCTGGTTTATCGCAGACCCCAGGATACGATGCGGTGGCGTATCCGGCGGTCCCCTTTGGGGAGATGTCTCTCCCTCTTGGTGATCACCTGCTACAGTCCACCCGGGATAAAATTTTGAAGGGTGAATATGTTGATGTTTTTTCACTTTTATATCAGGAAATGGAAAAAAAGGATAAAGAGGATTTGGATGAGAAGGAGGAGAAATTGAAAAAGTGGAAGGTCGAGAGGACATGGAACACATGTGCCCAGGGCAGGACTTCCTGGGGCACTTTAATGGAGTTTCATTCTGGCGTGAGGAAAGGAAGCTGCAAGGCACATTACAGATTTCATCTGATGCAGCAGGATCTATAGGCTTCGGAGTTTACTTCGGTGGCCGGTGGTGTGCAAGTCAGTGGCCTGCAGATTGGTGCGGGACGGACATTACGCTGGATCTTACTTTTTTGGATTTTTTTCCGATTCTTGTGGCTTCTTTCATTTGGCCTGGTGAGTTGGCGAATTCGTCAGTACATTTTTGATGTGACAATTCGGCAACTGTCCAGGTGATAAACTCTCTTACATCTAAGTCTCCCCGGGTCATGAGATTGGTTAGGTGCTTTACGTTGCAATGCCTTAAATATAACATCTTGTTTATGGCACGGCATGTGGCGGGCGTTAACAATGAGATTGCTGACGCTCTTTCCCGCATGCAGATGGAGCGCTTCAGACAGTTGGCTCCGGATGCCGAGCCCGAGGGCGACAAGATACCGATGGGTCTATGGCAGATTGGGAGTCCAAAATTTGGAGGGCCCTAGGTATGTCAGTTGCTGTCAGCACGAGAAGGGGTTACGCTAGAGCAGTTCAGGAATTTCAGCAGTTTAGAAAGCAAAAGGGGTTTCAGCAAGGTGTTAAGGTCCCAGTTACACACCTCTTGCAATTTTGTGTGCATCTTTATAAAAGGGGTTTGGCCCCACAATCTATTAGGGGCAGGCTAGCAGCCTTAGCTTTTTGGTTGAAGGTTCAGGGCCCCCCGGATAATACGGGTGACTTTAGGATACGGAAGACATTAGAGGGATGGGCTCGGGAGAAAGGCAGAAAGAGGGATTTACGGGTCCCCCTTTCACCAGTTATATTAAAGGGTTTACGCCAGGTATGGTCTGGGGTCTGTTCTTCACCCTATGAGGCATCGCTTTTTCATGCAGCTTCCCTGATGGCCTTTTTTGGCGCCTTGCGAATCAGCGAGCTTGTGGCGCTTTCCAAGTGTGATATGTCAGGGAGGGCATTAGAATTGAGGGATATAAAGGTGATGGAAGAGCAGGTGATCTGCACGCTGCGGTTCTCAAAAACGGACCAGCTAGGTCGGGGTAAAATTGTTAAGCTCCGACGCTGTAGTAATGATGCATTATGTCCGATGCTCGCTCTGCAGGACTATCTTCAGGTAAGGGGTCAGTGCCCAGGATTGCTGTTTATTCATGCTGATTCTTCTCCCTTGACTAGGTATCAGTTTTGGACTGTGACATCCAAGGCCTTGCAGTGGATGGGGCTGGAGGGTGTCAAGTTCGCAACACATTCCTTCCGGATAGGGGCTGCTTCTACGGCGGCTGCAATGGGGTTGCCCGCAAGGACCATACAGGGTATTGGGAGGTGGCGGTCATCCTCCTACCGGAGGTACATCCGTCCTTTACCATACTAACTATTTTCTTCCCCTTTTGTCTTCCAGATTTTAGAATCCAGCCGGTGAGACGTCGGGTGCTGATCTGTGGCCACAGTATGGTCTACTGGGCGGCCCGACAGGCCCGATTAAGTTATTTTGGACCTCACCTGAGCTTGGAAGACATGGGGGTGATAGAATGGTTGGGGAAAAGGGGTCTTCGTTGGCATGGGCCCATGCCATTATTGTTTGAGGAACATGTTAGGCCACCGCCTGATGTTCTGATTATACATCTGGGGGGAAATGACTTGGGCTTACTTAAAGGTAAGGCCCTGGTGATTCAGGCGTCACATGACCTGGGGGTGATTAAGTCTACATGGCCTGAGACCACTATCATGTGGTCGGCTATACTGCCTAGACAGTTATGGAGAGGGGAGGGGAACCCCCGCTTGATTGACAGAGCACGGCGCAAAGTCAACAGGCAAATGGGGAAGTTTGTGTCTTCAATGGGAGGTTGTTACTTAGCACATCCTGGAATTGTGTTCGAGAGGCCCGAGCTCTACAGGGCTGATGGGGTACATCTCTCGGATATGGGAAATATGTTATTTTTGGGTGATCTTCAGCAGGGGTTGAGGGACCTGTTGGCTCAAGCTGGTGGGGGATTAAGGGACTAAGCGGACGCTTGCCCCTTATCCATGGCGGGAAAGGGGGAGGCGTAGATCATGGTGTACACCTAGGGCACCGATTTCGGTGAAGGGATGGTCTCTGGAAGGGTCTCCTTAGATTGTATGATCTGGGAGAACAGAAGGAGACCTACCTTGGGGTTGGCCGGAAGGATAATCCCTCACCTTAATCTGTATGGATTGGGTGGGGGACTTTCGGGTTGACCTTCCAGACACGGGCCGGCTGAAGAGCAACCCCAAGTACTGAGGTTGCTCAACAGGGCTCAGGTGTTCGCCCGGGGAAGCTGGGGGCATAAGTCCAGAAGGGACGATCCGCCCCAGCTGCTCCCTCACTAGGTTGCCTCCCCCCGCTGAAGATTTAGGGATTTAAATAAGTAGGGTGATAAATAAAAACCATTTATTTCACCCCATATTCTGTGTGTGGTCTCTTTATTTCTCCGACTCTGTGTGCAATACATTTTTAAAATATAGCACACATATCCCATACTGCATACACACACCCATTAAAAGTCTCCCTGTAACCAATTAATCATTGAATGCTTGTTTGAGTAATTGCTATCCTAAATATACACTGGACTGACTATGTGACGAATGTTGCTGTCCTTGAGCAAGCAGGGATCACCAGCATTGAGGCCATGATATTGAGAACACAGCTGTGCTGGGCAAGGCACGTTTCTAGGATGGATATTTCTCCCCAAAATAGTACTCTACGAAAGAGTCAGCGAAAAAGGGGCGCTCCAAAAAAGCGATACAAAGACTCCCTGAAACAACATCTCAGGCTTGGCCAAATTTATCACCAACAATGGTCCACCCTGGCCTCACATTAGGAGGCATGGAGACGCACTATCCACAATGCTGCAGCCTTATTTGAGAACTCACAGCAAACAAGTCCTGAAGAGAAACGACAACGCAGAAAGAATCACAACCCAGAAACATCACCCAAGGAGACCTTCTGCTGTGCTTTTTGCAACTGGACTTGTTTATCTCGGATTGGCCTTTTTAGTCATCAGCGCACTTGCAGAAAGCGCAGGATGAGTCTTTCCTGAATCTTCGTTTGCAAAGAAAAGCCAGAGAGAGAGAGAAAAGAAAGCAGGGAGGGTGTCAGCCTAGACTCCCATTGAACAGAATTCTTCTGGCTAGTCATTTTCTACAGTTCACCAGCTGTAAGCATTCCTTACTTACAGGTCAGGGATACTCTGGTTTTGAAAATGCATGTTTTGGCAAGTCCCCAGTTGGATTTGTGCCATGCATTATACTTGGAACTCCCCAGCCATGCAGAATGTGACAGTCAGATTCCTTATTTGGTTTTAATTCTGAGTATGATGACCATATACCAGTGCACATTTTGGATCCTCCCAAAATAATGTCAGAGCCCTTTATCCCTGTAGTTGCTGCACTGCTGGTGTTGAAAATTCGGCAGTGGAACACACTCGGCAGTGGAACACACTCCCTCGGAGCGTGGTGGGGTCTCCTTCCTTGGAGGTCTTTAAACAGAGGCTGGATGGCCATCTGTCAGGGATGCTTTGATCAAGATTTCCTGCGTGGCAGGGGGGTTGGACTGGATGGCCCTCGTGGTCTCTTCCAACTCTGCAATTCTATGATTCTATGATTCTATGAAAATAGAAAGGTTGGGGAGGGATTGTGGGCAGCCAAAGCCTACACTGGATCCTTGTCACCCTCTGATGTTCCCTTATATTCCTTCAGCACAGCTGGAAACATCACCAGACCAAGCACTGACATAGCACATTTCCTACTGGAGCATCCCCTGAGTCATGTGCCCTGGACAGCACAAACTAGCAGGACTTCAAATGTGACATCTCCCTACCCTGGATTGATCTGTCAAGCTACTGTTGGCCCTCCCTATCCACAGATTCTTTATGCACGGATTCCACCAACCACAATTTGAAAATATTCATACACACACACACACACACACACACACATATATATATATATATATATATTCCAAGAAGCAAACCTTGATTTTGCCATTTTACATAGGAGACACCATTTTACTATGCAATTGTATATAATGGGACTTGAGCATCCACAGATTTTGGTATCCACAAGGGTCCTTGAATCAAGGGCCCACAGTAATTTCTGTTTATTAAATTTTTATCCCACCTTTCCTTCCTCCTTTTTTAATCATCACAACAACCCTGTTAAGGCTAGGAGAAAGTGACTGGACCATGATCTCTCCTGGCTGACTAAAGATTTGAAGCTGGCTCTCCCCAGTCCTAGTCTAACACTCACCACAGATGATGATGATGATGATGATGATGAAATAATAATACCATTTGTTTCCAATACCCTCACCTATAAATGCAGGTAACTCTTCTCTGCTTGTCTTATAGACCTGTAGTGAAAATTAATTAGATTATGAATACAGAGCACGTTAAACTCCAGAAGTGCTAACCTTGTTATTATCAAGAGAAGAGAAAGATTGGGCTATTCTTCACTGCTCTTACAGATAAATAATAGTAACAATTATTGTGATGATAACAATAATAAAAAGTGATGCATCTTTCTGCAGAGAGAAGAGGGTGAGAAATAAAGAACAATAATGTGTGCTGTTGTTTGTGCATAGGTCACGGGATAATCTTTGCAAAAAGAAACTAATCTGGCGAAAAAAGCTATCTTCAGTAATAGTGTTAAGGTTATTGACAGGTCTGGCTATAAGTGCAGGTTCCATTTAGGTACATCAGCTGCAGTGTATTCGCAGTATATCTCACTGATGATTGCCCACCTGCAGAGACAGTGATAAGGCAAACTATGATTGTGGCAAAATGTAAACAGTTTCAAAAGGAAGAAAGACAGGCATAAAGGGGCTTATCCAGATGATCAGTAAAAATGTATTGCTGTCACATTTTTAGCCTTAGCAGGGTAGTTCTGCAAACTCCAAGCCCAAAGTCAACAGCTAAATAGCCTTGTGATGGGGATATTATGCTTGCAGCCTTAAGGAAAAGTCTGTAGAGATATACACTTAAGTATGAGAAAGAGAGACTGCACATCTTTCAAGAAAATCAGATTATTTAAAATGGCAAAGTGGTGAGACACTGCTGCAGGTGAAGGATTTAACCTTGCTTTTGTTTAGCCTATATCCCTGCTCCCCTGCAAAGACTAGATGAGGGTTCTTGCACAGCAGGGAATATCTCAAAACTCTAAAAGATTTTTAAAATCAATTTTTAAAATAAGCCACACAGAGACATGGATGCTGGTATGGTTAGTAATGACATCATAGAAGCCATACCTAACCAGGAGAGGGAAGAGGGTACAAATTACCATTGCCTGGAGGCTGAGGGGCATCAAGTCCAGGCCACAACTGTATTACCATGGGGGGATAAATTTATATTGAAAATCATTCTTGAGGATATTTCGGGTAATTTAATTTTCTGTATCTATGTACCTGTTCTTCAAATCTTGTGAGATATGCTGGAAGAAATCAGAACAAATGTTAGAGCAGGACAACACACCTCTGAACAGCAAGTTACTGGCCGAGCTGGAATGTGTCCAGAGGAGGGTGTCTCTCTCTCTCTCTCTCTCTGGCTTTTATTTGCAAATGAAGATTCAGGAAGGACTCATCCCGCGTTTTCTGCAAGCGCGCTGATGACTAAAAAGGCCAATCTGAGATAGACAGGTCCGGTTGCAGAAAGCACAGCAGAAGGTCTCCTTGGGTGATGTTTCCAGCTTGTGATTCTTTCTGCATTGTCGTTTCTCTTCAAGACTTGTTCGGCGTGAGTTCTCAAATAAGGCTGCAGCATTGTGGATAGTGTGTCTCCATGCCTCCCTGTGTGAGGCCAGGGCAGACCATTGTTGGTGATCAATTTGGCCAAGCCTGAGATGTTGTTTCAGGGAGTCCTTGTATCGCTTTTTTGGAGCGCCCCTCTTACGCTGACCCATGGCGAGTTCACCGTAGAGTACTATTTTGGGGAGGCAATGGTCCTCCATCCTAGACACATGCCCTGCCCAGCGCAGCTGTGTTCTCAATATCATGGCCTCAATGCTGGTGATCCCTGCTTGCTCAAGGACAGCAACATTCGTCACATTGTCAGTCCAGTGTATATTTAGGATTGTGCGTAAACAGTGCTGGTGGAAGCGTTCAAGGAGTCGTAAGTGGTGGCGATAGGTGACCCATGTTTCAGACCCATACAGGAGAATAGACAGTACAATGGCTCTATACACACTAATGTTTAGGTGGAATCTCTTTTCCTGTATTTTGAGTCCATTGCTCTGTATCCTAGTGTCTGGAGTAGCAGAAACAAGCTTGCTCCATCCTCAGTATCACATCCCTTCAAATACTTAAACATGGCTATCATATCACCTCTCAACCTTCTCTTCTCCAGGCTAAACATACATAGCTCCTTAAGCCATTCTTCCTAAGGCATGGTTTCCAAACCTTTTACCATTTTGGTCACCCTCCTCTTCAGGTTTTCTTCAGGTTGACCTGAAGAAAACAGAAGTTCTTTACCAGCCTGCACCACAGGACGAACACCACCATCCCCACATTGCCGTCGGCAATTCTGTGCTTAAGTCCGTTCAGCAGTTCACCTACCTGGGAAGCATCATCTCCTCAGATGCCAAGATTGACAAAGAGATCGATCACAGATTAGCAAAGGCACATAGCGCATTTGGAAGACTTTACAAAAGAGTCTGGAGTAATAAACACCTGAGGCGAAACACAAAAGGGACAGTGACCTAAGACATTGGGAGCCAGTTCTACTTGAAGGATTTAAAGGCCAAAATGTATTGTGGAGGTAAAATAGAATGTAAAGGTGAAGTGATTTAGGATTTTAATCAGCTTTAGTGTTTACTTTAGCATTAGCTTTCAGTATAACCAGACATACACAATTTTCATTTAACACCTTTGGCCAGAATCCTCTATGGCAGTTATGAATTCATAACCTAGAGTTACATGACTGTTATGTAGTCATGGTCTCTACATAGACCCTACATTAGGGGCTATGTATGAACTGTGAAAGCTTCCCAGTTCCCACATGCCAGGCAGCAGGTGCTGCATTCTCAATGGGGGTCTGTTCCCTTGTCACCCAGGAAGCAGTTGATTGAGATTCCCACCTTCCTATGAGCAATCTTCAGTGGGAGGGGGAATTGTGACAGAGACCCTGAGTCTGCCTGTCATACTGGAGATCGCATACCAGAGGGGGTGAAAACAGAAGTTAGCTGCTTCCTGAGTGACAAGGAAACAGACCTCCATTGATCGCTGTAGCTGTTCCCTGTTAAGTGGGAATTGGGGAAGAAGGGTTGGGCCAGGATTCACTGTGGAACATGGTTAACTACCATGCTTATGCATACATAAATCCCATACAAGATTCTGGCCCATATTTGTGCCTTTGCTGGTAGAAACAAGATGTGGCCAATCTGCAATTAAGCCAAGTATCAGAAGAGGACTGTTAAAATTATAAACAAGCTACTCAGCTCTCTCTTATAACCCAAGACTGATCTATTCCAGAAATGGAGTAAGTACTGTGCTTCAATTGCAATTTTCCTATGTATACTGTACATAGCTTAGAGGAAATGGAAGGTATGTGTTAAGTTTATGTTCTAGCACTGCCTTTCATGGCCATTCAACTTTTCTTATCCAGTCCTATGCATGGTTGTAACAAGGTGTAAAAGCTGACCCCCTGCCTGTTTGAAGGCAGAGAGCTCTATCATTTTTGGACTGCTGTGTTTCCTGTAGCCTTAAAATAGATCTATGTGATCCATTCCACTGAGTTTTCTGATATTTTTTCCTGTCACAAAATTTACATACTCTCTATCCCACTCCCGCCCACCCCCACTGATTTGTATGGTTATAAGTACAAATCATGAAATTATACATAAGGATGGGCTCATTATATATGTGCTAGAGAAGACCTTTGTTGCAGATTTGTACTGAGTCCTAAAGGATGCTAGAACCCTGTGTGGAACAGAGGCTAGAACAGATGCCTCTAAAATTCAAACAATCAAATTCTTCAAAATGCTGACAGATGAGGAGACAGATTTCATTTTCCAAACAGCTGTGAATCAGTGAACAATAGGAATCTCATTCCTTTAGGAGACAGATATGGATTCTTGGGACTTCTAGCTGAGGACTGATGGCGGGTTGACATTCCTGCATGACATTTGGGGCAGGGAAAACTTAGGCAGTAAAATAACCGACTAGGAGCCAAGCCAAAAATTCTCTCTGGACAAGAAGGGAGCATGATCTTTCCCTTCGCCCCTGCATCACCATTTCTGCCCTGGGAGCAAACCCATCACCATCTGTGGGAGGGCCCTGAACCAATCCCCCATGGATGCGGGGGTACTACTGTAATTTCATTCCATATCTTAACATAGTTATTTTGGAATGATTTACAATTCAAATTTGTCATAACAGTACCCAAGTATTTCACTTTTTTTCAATTTTAAAGCCAGTCTTCTTCTTCAACTCTGCTTAATCAGTTAGTTGTCTTCATATTTTTAATCAGCATCAGCGTTTTTTGTTTCCCAAAATTCTTTTAATTTTCCTATCAACAGACTCCAGTGGATCTTCCAAGGTAATTACCAAATCATTAGCAAATATCCTTAACTTGTATGATCATTTTTAAATTTGTATACCTCTAATTTTCTCTTCTTGTCTTATGTCTCTGTTCAAGACCTTGAGCACTAAAATAAATAAGAGCAGTGACAATGAAGAACCTTGTCTTGTTCATTTTTGTATCTCACACAGGTTAGATGACTCTCTATTGACTATTATTTGCACTTTTTGAATGAATATATTGATCTAATCCATTAAATAAAATTGTATCCAAAAGTCATCTCTTCCAAAACTCTAAGTAAGAAAGTTCAGCTTAAATGATCAAAGGCCTTTTCTACATACAAAAATATTAGTGCAACTTGTTTCTCAATATGCTGTTTTAAATATTCCCATATACTCAATACATTTCTGATATTATCTCTCAATTGTCTTTTTGGTAAAAAAAAAAATCCACATTAGTTTTTCATGAATAAAATCCTGAAGGATAATTTTAAGCCTATCAGCCAAGGTCAAAGTAAACAACTTATAATCATTTTCCAACAACAATATTGGTCTATATTTGGGGGGGGGGGTCAAAGTCAACTCCCATTCTTTAGGAATCAATGCTGTATTTGCTTCTTTCCAACTGCCAGGGATCTTTCCAGTTAAGAAAATAGAGTTCATCATCTGTTGCAATGGGAGTCCAGAGTCGTAGTCCAACGCTCAATCACACACTGTTACCCGAATTGCATGGGGTCTGTGGGACCCACTCGTGACCTATGGGTTATGATATTATATTGGAGAATTTTAATTAGCTTGAAAGTATGACTGTGAAAGGTTGGGTAACTTCAGGATCTTCATACCTGTGTATACCAGTACTCACTGAGGAGACTCCAAGCCAAATAAATAAATAAATAAATAGAAATAAAAATGGTTTTTATTGAAAAATAATCACAGGAGCATTCACACATGCACTCACAGTCACAAGCAATCATACAAGGCTAACAAAGAATTAGGAGGAAGTATTTGGATAGAGGAATAGTTTTAGGAAATGGGCTATAATTACCTGTCTGGAGAGTAGAGATTCATGCAGCAGAGAAAGACTCAAATTTGGATCTGAGGGTGCGACAGTAAACCAGCAGAGTAACAGCATTGGAAGAACTTTGCACACATGGCTATGATTTGAGGGTAATATTTATACCCAATATCATACCCTTAGGGGGTGTTTTGAGAGTGAAACTATGGCTGGGTGAGTTTTCCACAGTTAGACAAATAAACTCCGGCTTTGTTGATTGCTGCGAATGGTCGGAACATTAACATTGATGGGGTTTTGGCTACTTCTTATAGTGGATGGTGGAAGGTGTGAAGGAAAAATGTTTGCAGGGATGAGTGTAGACAATAGGTGTTCCAGTCATTGTTTATTTTGAGAGTGTGACTCACTGCCAGGTGCACCCAGGGATATTAGCACATTCCATCCTACCAACTATCTAAGGGGGCTGCACTTAATCTTATCCTGGATGTGTTTGGGTTTGGGGAATTTCCAAGACAATCTCTTGGGTGACCTTTACTTGAACCCATCTGTGGTTGGCTTGGTCTACTGCAGACTTTGTGAATTGTCTAATATTGCTAAATTATGAATTATTGGAGGGAGGGGGTGTAAGGCCAGGTAAGAACACCATGCTGGCTGTCTTATTCACCTACCCTCAACCATATTTTCCTCAAAATGGTTTAACTTAAGGAAACAGACCATTTCTGTGCTGAGCTCCATCATCAAACATACCAGAAGCTATTGCTCTCAGTCCTTGGAAGATTTGTTTTTAATAATTAAAACCATACTACTCAGAATTATGCCCGCTTGGAAAAAAATCTGTTACAAGAACACTGTTCTTGCTAGCATTTGCTAATATGTCGGCAAATACAATGGGAGCATCCCCTTCTAACTTGCCCAGTCCGTAGTCCTCTATGGCTGTTCTTTTCTGACTATTTTCTCACTTACTTCTCATAGAGTAGCTTTAATAACACTAAAAGATACCTCCTGTTATACAATATTATACAATTTTGCAAAATACATATATCCATCATATTACTGGAGATCTAACATGAAAAATGATGAAAAATGTCTTCTATTTATGTGGAGAAAGTCTCAGTTTCTCATGGGGGAAAATATCACTTTATAGAATGCCTTTATCTTTGCTTGTACAAGCTTGACTAAGTTTTCTATATTATACAATCATATTATACAAATTTTGTATTTAATTTCCTTGTTCCTTTATTATAATTTCTCTTGTATCCCACTTTTTCGCTAGAATTGTGATCCAAGGCAGATTTCAATGTAATTAAAAAACAGATACCAATAACATCTCATTAAGTTATAAAAATTAAAATACCGTCCAACTAGTTATAATAAGAGAGAAATTACACTAAATTGCAGTTGTAAAACACTGCAGTGATAATAAGTTAAAAAAAAATTAAAAGTTAAATACATACAGCATGTTAAAGCTTTGTCTGTAGCACACAGCCAGTTGCCAAAGGCCCGCTGAATAGAAAGCTATTGCCTTTTGATGAAAGGATGACAGGGAAGGGGCCAAACTAATGTCCCTCAGAAGTGAGTTCCATAGTCATACAGCAGACACCAAGGACTTGTCTAGATGACAAGATATAATGTGGATTGCTGCGCATTAACACAAATTCACAGAAGCGTTCATTTGTCTCCATAGTCCTTTGGAAAAATCACTGGTATGTGAAACTATCCATGTTTGATGTGAACATGCAGCCATGCCTGTGAATCAAGATGGTGGCTGAGAGTGAATTACGCAAGTTATGATTCTTAACAAGTTGTCACCAGTGCACAGTATTTCTTTTAACTGCAAATCAAAGGTGCACAAGTGCAACCTTCCACTTTAAAAAGCTGTTTGGTCACCTCAGCAAAGCAAAACAACAGAAAACTAAAAAATGGTGCTTCTGGGCACTTCATTGCTGGCAAGCCCCTCCCCCCCCCGCCAACACATCTGACCAATCGGCTTTCTACTTCTGCCCTCACTGAGAATGTGCTGCAATGCAAATCAGTTGTACAAATGAGTGGTACTGCACATTTCCAAGCATTATTTTTAAAACTTTGGGAAAAGTTGTAAAGGCTTTCCTAATACCATGAATCTCATTTGCTTCTCATTGTGACAAAAGGTATTCTCCTCACATTCTATGAGGAGTATTTTTACCATCTAGACAACCCACATGATGGTTCTCTCTTGCATCCTCACATAATATGACTTTCAAGGTGGCATGAATGAAAGAGAATGACCTCTCTCACATCTCAAATCCCAAGCTATGTTATGTGGGATAATATGGTTTTTCATATAGCCTGGACACAAGTCTTATAAAATTTTATAGGTTACAACTAACACAACTTTTCACTTGTGTGAGGAATTGGACTAGTGTCCACTGAAACTGTTGTAAACAAGGGAGTAACCAGCCTAGTCAACACTCTGACCACATTTGCACTAGCTGAAGTTTCCAAACATTCATCAAACACAGAGACCATGTTAAAGTAATCTGAACAGGGCCCAACTAAGGACATTAACACACAAGGCTAGAAGAGTGAAATTAAAACAGGATAGTAGCATCTATGGCTTAACAGTATCACATAATGTCATGATGGTCCTGTAGCTGGCATGTGTTCAAACCACTACTGTGGTGTCCCTTTTAATTGATAGGAAATGCCCACCGATAGCTCTAAATTTTGCTATTGTTCTGCTGCTGGTGCTGGTGTGATAGGTCCCTTCACTTCAGTTCCGGCATTACAGCTGTCAGTGCCATGAAGGGGCCTGATTCTCCTCCTCTCCTGCTCTCTTCCCCTCCCACTCAGAATTCCAAAGCAGGCTAAATCAATGCCTATTGAGTTTTTAAAATTTTTGTCTTTCGAGATTTTCACACAGGGCCAAAACGCCCCGTTAACGCCCCGCCACTTCCTCTCCCGTTCCTGCCATGGAATAACATAAATCTTTCACACACTATCAAACCTTTCCTGACCATGTTCTGTTCCTGTCACGGGATATATAGCCTGTGTGAAAATCTCCCTAGTTGCCTTTCCATACTTAACAGCAAAATGATAAAATAAAAATATTTTTAATCATTTTTGCCACAATTACACAAACACAGCAAAGATTAAAAAAAAAAAAACACTGACAGGCACAGTTAGCCAGCACTCTTTGGAAGAGAAGGCTAGAGTCCTTGTAAAACTACAAATCCCAGGATTCCATGGGATGGAGCTACAGGACTTAAAGTGGTGTCAAACTGCATTATTTCTATACTGTGGATTCATTTCAATTTGTTTGCTCTCATCCAGTCCATTACTGAAAACAGGCATTAGTTCCTTCATATCCAGATCACCATCATCCCACCCAGAACAGAAAGCCAGGTCCAGAGTGTGTCCTGCAGCATGGGTGGCACCAGATATTACTTGGGACTGTCCCAGCAACTCTATATACAACAACTCTAACACTTCAATGTTATGCATAAGCCAGATTTTGGTTTCTAAACAGTGTTAGATCTGAGCAGCAATTACTTGTGTTCTCGGTGTGTGCATGCATCATGCTTGCTTGCTTGCACACACACACACATCTCACCCTGTCATTTCAACATGAACCCATCTTTGGACCACAGGGTCTCCCTGGATTGAAGGGCAGTGGTTATAACATGATGGCTAATCTTCATTACCATCTTTCCATCACTCTTGTAATTGTGTTCATCTGTTTTCTGTACAGATCCCTCACCAGACTCCTTCTTTTTTTGGCACACTGACAATAGAAATAAGTCATTTCTTTCTTTCTTTTTTTCCAGATTAAAATTAATGAATGTTCTACAAAGGATAAGCCAGCTCAAGAGAGAAGGCTCTGTATGCACCCCGTGGTTAGGTCAAAAGGTTTATACCTTCTTTTCCAGGTGTCCAAGTGCACCTGAAAATTGCCCCAGACTCATTACCTGCTATATTGTAAGCATTTGAAGGATTTTCAAAAACACATTAAGAGATCAGTTAAAGGAACTGATGACTGCATTCCTTACACATTTAATTGTTAAACCTATTGGTACTTTTCAGTTATTTTGCAGCATTCTCTGAAGAAGTTGCTTTTATGTGTGAAGGATGACATCTAGGCTGACAGTTTCAAATATGTGAATTATGAAGTGTATGCGTGCTGACAAATTCTGGAAGGTGTCTTTTTAAAAATAAATAAATAACTGTCTTGTATTACATAATACAACAGAGTTTGGAATGGCATCCCATAAAAAACATATTGTCAAGCAGCCTACGGTACATCCAAGATTGCAGGAGACAGTAGGGGAGAGTTTATCCAAGATTCTACATAGGTTTTACATAGTCACTGCATTCAGGAAGGACCTGATGGCTGGAAAGTGGCCAACCTAATGTCATTATTTAAGATAGGATCTGGGAACACTTCAGGAAATTACAGACCATTTAGTTTTGATTCCTTTGTAGCAGGGGGGAGAGGTCTTAAAAAGCATTTTAGGAGATTAAATGGAGACATTTAGAAAAGCACAGCTTGATTAAGGATAGCCAATGTAGTCTCAGGAATGAAGGGTCATGCTTCACTAACTTTTGGATTTCTTTAAGGACAAGAATAATGAGGGAAATGAAGTAGATGCCATAGACTTTTTTTTAAAAACACACACACACACACAATGTTTCAGAGGGCATTAAAGAGGTTTACAATATTTGTGCTTTTAAAGACTACCTATGTTGGGTGGAGACATATAAGGAATTGTACTCAAAAGGAATCATTTGGTACAAAAGTATGTTCACATTTTTAAATAGGAGAGTAAGATAATAATACCTAGAATTAACATTTATTTTAAACAGTAATTGCTGATTTATTAAATTAACTGTGAGAAATTTGAAGTGCATAACATTTGATAATAAGTCCTTACCATATTCAACTTTTCAGAGATTTTAACCCAAGCCCTAGTACAACATCTTCTTAAGGAATTGTGTTACAAGGGAACATATTGAAATACATTCTACAAGGTTTCATGCAATCAAACCAGTACATTCAAAGACAAATGTATTTACTAATATAAAAACACATTTAAAATAGCACAATTAAATTCCTACTGTCATTTTAAGATTGATATCCCATGCACACTTACCTCAGAATATGGTCCTATTGAAGATACTAGGTTTTACTTGACAGTAGATATACATCCTTGTATTGCTTTCTTGGAGCGCCCCTCTTACACTGACTCATGTCAAGTTTATCATAGAGTACTATTTTGGGGAGGCAATGGTCCTCCATCCTACAAACGTGCCCTGTCCAGCGCAGCTGCGTTCCCAACATCATGGCCTCAGTGCTGGTGATCCCTGCTTGCTCAAGGACAGAAACATTCTTCACATAGTCAGTCCAGTGTATATTTAGGATTGTGCATATACAGCGCTGATGAAAGTGTTCAAGGAGTCATAAGTGGTGGCGATAGGTGACCCATGTTTCAGACCCATAAAGGAGAATAGACAGTACAATGGCTCTGTACACATTGATCACCAACAATGGTCTGCCCTGGCCTCACATTGGGAGGCATGGAGATGCACTATCCACAATGCTGCAGCCTTATTTGAGAACTCATGCCGAACAAGTCTTGAAGAGAAACGACAATGCAGAAAGAATCACAACCTGGAAACATCACCCAAGGAGACCTTCTGCTGTGCTTTCTGCAACCGGACTTGTTTATCTTGGATTGGTCTTTTTAGTCATCAGCGCGCTTGCAGAAAGGGCGGGATGAGTCCTTCCTGAATCGTTGTTTGTGAAGAAAAGCCAGAGATATACTTGGGATTCCATTGTAAGCTATTGAAGGAACAAAAAACCTAGAACAAAGTTGAGCAAAAAGGAGCCCTGATGTATGCTTGGCCAACCAAGGCTATTTTGGCAGATCTTAGCCCCTCCAGACTTCCTGGGTTAATTTTTTTCTGGCCACAGAGACAGAGGAGATTATCAGACGGGAACAAAAAAAGTGTTTCCATCCCGCAATCTTCTCTTCCACCCCTCTTCCATCCCTGTCCCAGCAGAGTAACTAAAAGTTTCAGACCTACCTTATTTGTGCGTACACCTCTGCCCAGGAGTGAATGGAGGTCTACAGATGAAACTCCGGCCATTTTCACTGCCGTTTTCATGAGAAGATGAGAGCGCAGGAAATTCAAAAATAAAAAGTAAAATACAAGCCAAAAAGTTACAGCAAGCATCTAAACAAACTTAAAACCTTGCAAGTAACCCAGGGAGGGTACAAAAAAGTGTGTCACTTACCTGGATGTCCCAGTCTCACCAGGAAGTGTTCTGGCATGGACCTCCCATTGACACTGGGATTGCACCAGTAAACGGGCACTTTTTCACTTGCAGGACATTACATGACAGAAACGGAATGGGACATCCATTCACAGCTTAGCGCGTTAACTAAAAAAAACAGCACCGGCAGAACAGGAGCAGAATGGAAGCATTACAAGAGGGGAACAACGTCATGTGAAAGTGGAGCCCTTTAGCAATCTCCTGGCATTGTGATAATGCTATATTTAGAGCATCTGATAATCTCCAGAGAGAAAAAGAAAGAAAGGGTGAAGGTGAATTCCTTCTCTGTAACCACCAATGCTAGTTGGTAGCCAGATTAAACTTGTTTCCTTGAGGTCTTAAATTGAGAGTTAGCCCCCTAAACCCAAGTTTCTGGGCCAAACTTGAGATTAGGCAACTGGGGAAATTAGGTTTCTGTGCAAGCCTTAGATCCTCATTGCTCTAGACGAAAGGCAGTGATTTCACACACAGGTACTTCTCTGCATAGGACATTGAAGCACAGTCTGAGAACAACCCTAGATCACATACCCTCCATCTGTCTTGATTTGGCAGGAACAGCACCAATTAATCTTTTGTTGTCCCACTTTTCAGCTGCTCTTAAAAATATTCCTCTTTCTCTCTCTTCCTTCCACTTCCTCCCTTTGTCACCTTCAGTTGTCCACTTTGCCCATGCATCTTACTTTAATGACTGCAAATTAACTAAGCAATGGGGAGGGGACAGGAGAGGATAGAGTCTTGCCCTTCCCAGTAGGCTCAGGCTAAGCAGGCTGCTGTGGCCTTGCTAGTTTGTGTGATCTTGCTCACTAATTTTTCCATATTGACCACAGGCTGTTGGTGGTTGGATACGTGTGTCCTGGTTTTCATCTGTGAAATGTTGAAGGGTATGGGATCACTCCAGCACCTACGCTGCATGCAGGTCAAGGTGTGGTGAAACAGTGAGCCATCCCCTGCCGAAAGAGGTTTCATTTGGAGCACAGAGTTTCTAACCTCAATTTCTTATTTACTACTAAGAATAGTGATGCTTTTTTGCCAAATGTTGTTTTAACAGTAAAGAGAAGAGGATAATTTTTTGTTTGTTTGTTTTTGTTGTGCCTTATGGTATCTTACGGTGACCCTAAGATGAACCCATCATGGTGTTTTCTTGGCAGAATTTGTTCAGAGGGGGGTTGCCTTTGCCTTTCTCTGAGGCTGAGAGAGTGAGACTTGACCAAGATCACCCAATCGGTTTCCATGGTTGAGCAGGTATTCAAACCCTGGTGTTCCAGTGTCCCAGTCCAATGCTCAAACCGCTTCACCATGCTGGCTTTCTCTATTTAACTTACTATCCCTTTTTTCCCACTGAGGAGTTCAAGTCAGTATTCATAGTTATTTCTCCTCCTGAAATCCCAATGCTAGGTTTGGATGAAAGGCAGTGGAAGGTCCCAGATTACTCACTGAGGCTAAATCCACACTACATAAATAATCCAGTTTGAAACTGGATTATTTGCCATAGCTCCTTCCTATGGAAACCTTGGATTTATAGTTTTGTGAGGCACCAGCACGCTTTAGCAGAGAAGGCTAAAAACCTTGTAAAACTATAAATCCCAGGACTCAATAGAAAGGAACCATAGTAAATAATCCAGTTTCAAACTGGATTATCTATGTGCTGTGTAATTGCCTTCACTTTCACAACTAAGTGGAAATTTGAATTGGGGTCTCACAAGTCCAAGTCCAGCAATCTGACCACACTAGTTTGTTATATTCCTCCTTCCCACAACCCTGGAAAGATTAACCAGGAAGCAGTCTGCTGCATGTAACAAATTTTTCAGCTTGAAGGTGTTTTAGGCAAAACTTGAATGTGAATCAGAGAAATAGAGGGTTATGGTTGAAATGCAGAGTAAACTCTGGGTTTACTGTACGTATGATAGCTTTTAAAAACAAAGTGTATGATTGTATATGATTGTGCTCTTGGTGAAAGAAAATCTGAGCTTGTACCTCTTTCACTGTTCACCTAATGAAAATTACTGTACATTACATAGGAAATATAATTTCTACAGCAATGAATTCTGATTCTTAAATATCCTTTAACATAACCTGTACTGTGTAGGCACTTAAAATATGCCTTGAGTTGGGGGCGGGGTAGGAATAGAAGGAGTTCCATGGTATCACAGCAATGTTAGAAATTATGGTTCAAATCACACAAAAAACCAAATCCCAATATTTGTTATAAATATATCCACCAATATATTATAGCAGTTTATTTTAAGATCATAAAATCTCTCCCTCTCTCTCTCTCTCTCTCTCTCTCTCTGGCTTTTCTTCGCAAACGAAGATTCAGGAAGGACTCATCCCGCGCTTCCTGCAAGCATGCTGATGACTAAAAAGGCCAATCCGAGATAAACAAGTCCGGTTGCAAAAAGCACAGCAGAAGGTCTCCTTGGGTGATGTTTCCGGCTTGTGATTCTTTCTGCGTTGTCATTTCTCTTCAAGATTTGTTCGTCATGACTTTTCAAATAAGGCTGCAGCATTGTGGATAGTGCGTCTCCATGCCTCCCGATGTGAGGCCAGGGCAGACCACTGTTGGTGATCAATTTGGCCAAGCCTGAGATGTTGTTTCAGGGAGTCTTTGTATCACTTTTTTTGAGCGCCCCTCTTACGCTGACCCGTGGCGAGTTCACCATAGAGTAGTATTTTTGGGAGGCGATGGTCCTCCATCCTAGAAACGTGCCCTGCCCAGCACAGCTGCATTCTCAATATCATGGCCTCAATACTGGTGATCCCTGCTTGCTCAAGGACAGCAACATTCGTCACATAGTCACTCCAGTGTATATTTAGGATTGTGCATAGACAGCGCTGATGAAAGCGCTTGAGGAGTCGTAGGTGGTGGCGATAGGTGACCCATGTTTCAGATCCATAAAGGAGGATAGACAGTACAATGGCTCTATACACACTGATTTTTGTGTTTCGCCTCAGGTGTTTATTGCTCCAGACTCTTTTGTGAAGTCCTCCAAATGCACTATATGCCTTTGCTAATCTGTGATCGATCTCTTTATCAGTCTTGGCATCTGAAGAGATGATGCTTCCCAGGTAGGTGAACTGCTGAACGGACTTGAGCACAGATTTGCCGACGGCAATGTGGGGATGGTGGTGTTCGTTCTGTGGTGCAGGCTGGTAAAGAACTTCTGTTTTCTTCAGGTTGACTTCTAGCCCAAACAGCTCTGCAGCTGTTGCAAAGCAGGACGTTAGGCGCTGCAGAGCTGCTTCTGTGTGGGCCACAAGGGCAGCATCATCGGCGAAGAGCAGCTCACGGACTAGATAGTTTAGAGTCTTAGTGTGAGCCCTCAGGCGGCTTAAGTTAAACATTATTTCAATTGGAAATGTTATTTGCCTCTTCTTATGCTCATGGAAGTAATTGTTAGCAAAGTCTTTGTATAGATTTCTAGTGCAATAAACTTTGTCTTGTCAACTCCAAAACTGAAGTACATATTAAAAAATATGACGTTACAGATTAAACAGAGATTATGTAGAAAAGATATGTCTGCAGATGTAGTTTTATAGGAGTGTTACCTACTTTGATAGCCCCCATCTTGGAATTTATAATAATTGGCTATATTTAATAATTTGGCACAATGCAGCCATCCACGGGGTTAGCAGGTAAAGCAGATCCCCAAATACCAAGGCGGGATTCATGTATGACCAAAGGAGTTACCTTTGGAAATTGCCCCAAATCCAAATACTCAGGTCAGAAATTAACACCTGGGGGTGAGTCATTCACTAATCCACTCAATGACAGCAGAGTCCTTGATGCTTGTAAAATGGGTCCTTCCTTCCCTCATCCCTTCCAACAAAAGATCTTGCCTGTTCTTATTCAGTTCCAAATGCAGCACCCATTAATCATTGTTAACTCTTCCAGAACACCCATTGTGTAGCTCTGGGAACCTCTGAGAAGCACTGTATTCCACTCAAACTCCCATCCCATCAGGGAAATTATTTCATATAAATATCACCCTAAAATACCACCCAAGTGTGCACAAATCCCCTGCCTTTCAACTCCATGTCAGCTTGTGTCACCATTCTGCCTTCCAGACCTCCTCTCTTTACTTTGAGATCTCAGCTCTGCAGAATTGGTATAGTATAGCCTGCCATCCCCTTACTCTATTCCTCTATCCAAATACTTCCAACTATGGTCGATAGTCTTGTGTGAGTGTCTGAAGCCTGAGTGTTTGTGCAAATGCTGTTGATATCAATTTCCAATAAAGATCACTTAATTGTACCTTTTGGCTTAGAGTCTACTCTGTTACTCCTAACCATATACATAGGTTAAAGGATTCTCTCATTGCCTGGCCTCTTGCATGCCAAGTTGAGTTAATTAAATTCCCCAAATTAATATTAAGACATTGGAGGGCCCCCAAGGACCCCAAGCAATTCAGGCAACAGGATCTCCTGAACTGATGTGCCATGAAGTATAGAGAGCTATGATAACTTAAGCCTTTGATACAACCTCCCTCCATTCCTGCACTCAGTTTTCCAGACGATGCAGGGTTTTTGTCCTGATCGTAGTTTGAACTGTCCAGATGATGTCTGGGCAGTTCCAACAAGAATCTATGGCAAATACCCCTTAAAATGTAGTGGACATGTGGTAAAAAAAAAATCACAGTTTGCTGTGGTTTTTCTGAAGGAAATGGTGAGCTCTGTTACCACAACGGGTGTCTGCATACCTATGGTCCATGTGGTGGTCAGCACAGCCATTTCCCAGCCGGGTCATGCACATCACATCTGTTCAGGTTACTGCAAGGTACTCAGCCATGTGACCATTCCTGGCCTCAGAAGATGCAATCAGCACAGGAAGAGAAGCACTGGTTCACACATGGGCAACAGATGTGTGGACACCTCTCTGTCGCTGCAATGGAATGCAGGCAACAGGCCCAGGGCTGGAATACTCCAGTCAGAGTGTGGAATATTCTGAATAGTGTAGACAAGCCCTCTGATCCTTAAACAAATCTTACATTAATGCTGCCATGCTTTTTCACTGGATATGAAACTTTATGTATATTTCTAATGCAGTTAAACTCTTATCTACTACAAAACATAAAATGCCACAATAAAAAATAAAAAGCAGAAAAATCATGACGTTTCCCAATGAACAGATTATATCCAAAAGCAATGTGTGCAGATGAAGTGTTAAGCAATACATCAATTCTGCTACACCTAGGCTGAATTTTAAGCTTTCTGCACTCATGGGACCATTTGTTTAGGATAAATGTTTCTTTTTTAAAAATATATTTTTATTAATTTTATAATCATACATTATATTATCTAATCAATACTTAGTTATTATAACACATAAAATTACTATAAAATCACAATTTTTCTATTAACTAATTTCAAAAGTTAACATAGATTCTTTACTATAATTCTATTCAAAAATATTAATTCCCTTACCCTCCCCCCCCACCTTAGTGCTCCCCTTCACCGGAGCCATTATCCCTTACCTAATCTTTCCAGAATCTCATTTCTTCTCATGGAGGTAACCTCCCATCTTTTGTCTGTAATACTTTTTTAACAAATACATTCCAAATTTTATCAAAGTCTCTTTCTTTCCAACTTCCTCTTCTTACTTTGAGTCTACATGTTAACTTATCATTTATTGCCATCTTCCACACTTCTTTATACCACTCCTCCACTTGTACATTTATTTGCATTTTCCAATGTCTTGCTATAATTAATCTTGCTGCCGTTAATAAATTTGTTATTAAATCCTTTTCTGCTTGGTTCCCATTCTCTTCATTATAAATTGACATCAATGCTATGCTCGGCTTCCTTTCTATATTTCTATTCAGAATATTCTCTATTTCTATAAAAACCATTTCCCAAAACTACTGTACAAATTTACAATTCCACCACATATGCATATATGGACCTATTTCTTGACAACCTCTCCAACAATATTTAGAGTTATTCTTATCTATATTATGCAATCTTGCTGGTGTCAAATACCATCTCCATATTATTTTATAATAATTTTCTTTTATCTGTATTGACATATTTTTTAGATGTCTTTGTTTCCATATCTTATCCCATTCATGATCTCCAATTTTTTGTTTCAAATCTTCCTCCCATATTCTCCTTAAATATTCCCCTTTGTCTTTTTTTCCCTTATTTTTTATCAATATTTTATATAATTCACTTGTAATACCTTTCATACTTTCATTATCATCCCTCTTTTCACCTTTTTTCACCAAATTTTCAAATTTTGTAAATTCCCTTATTTCTTTATTATTCTTTTTCCAATTTTTAATCCATTGTTCTAACTGTATGCAATTAAACCATGAAATTTTCATTCCACATAATTTCTCTCTTATACTCCCTTTCTCATTCATCCATCCTATCCATCCCTCTATTTTTTCTAGTCCTCTTTTCTTTAATTCCTTTCCCATTTTTTCCTTCAAATTATTTGGGATTTTTCCCCCCATTATATCCGGTGTTAATACTGAATCAATAGGCAACAATTCTCTCTTATATTTATACCATATTTCCCATATATTTTGCAGAAATGGGTTCTCAATTCCTTTAATTTCCTTTTTTGTAAAATTATCAAAAAATATATTCCATATTCTCTTTTCTATTCTCCCTGTTTCTATCTCTAACCATTCTAAATCCCCCTGTCCTACAATTCCTTCTATAACATATCTCAATTGATTAGCTTCATAATATCCTTTTATTTTGGGAAGACCAAGTCCTCCCTCCTTCTGTGATATATACCAAAATAATTTATTTAATCTTGTCCTTTTTCCTCCATTACAATATTTATTCAGCATATTTTGCCATTTTTTCAATTCTGCTTCTGATACTTTTATTGGTAACATTCTAAACAAAAAATTTAGTTTAGGTAATATTTTCATTTTAACTAAAGCTACTCTTCCAAACCATGATAGTTGAATATTTTTATATTCTTCCAACTTCTTTTCCATTTCTTTCCTTAGTACCATAATATTTTTCTCTTCTAATTCTTTTAAATCTTTTGTAATATTTATTCCTAAATACTTAATATTACTTTTTAATCTTACTTCTAATTTTTTCTCTTTTACAAATACATTTTCTTCTTCCTTAGTATAGTTAAACAACATCATATCTGATTTATTCCAATTAACCTGTAAGCCAGGACAAATGTTTCAAGGTGCCTGATATCCTGTACAGTGAAAGCTGTTCATTGAACTCAGTACTGTAATTTTGCCACCTTCCCTGAAAGGTAGCTGAAGGAATTGCTCATTTATAACACTGAGGGTGGGGGGGAATCTGAAAAGTGTAAAGATCATGAAATTGCTCACTTTCATCAGGAAGCCACACATTGAGCAAATACATTTTCTTTCAGCTTTGAAAAACTGCTAGTGACAACTGTGCTGACTCTAATACCAGAAAAGTAGCAAATGTGAAACAGAAAGAAGCAATACTCATGTTAGCTTCACCAGCCCTTCTGTCATTTGGTAGGTGATCGATTGAGCTGGGTGCAAAACCTTAAAACATCAACACTCTAGGTAATTGAGGTACCTAATACACTGATTGCAAAACACAAAAATGCCCAGTCACCTGCTTGCCCTGGAATGGAGTATGAGATTGGTCTGTGAATTGCTTCGTGCTAGGCAGCTTCAACTAATTTTGGCCACAGATAAAAATGGTAAAAGCAGAGTGGAAGAAAGTGTGGCCCCTGTTTCTTTCATTCCTTTGCAGCCTTGCTGTCCATAGGTTCCAGGTTAGCTGGATGGATGATGTATTAGTACATGTAGATGAAAACTGCTGGAGGACATTTTTTCCACAGGGTCTCTGGATGCACCCACATGAGAGATATCATGACCCAGGTAACAAACACATTTCATCCACTCACTTTTTACTAGATAGCTACATTAACTTCATTGTCCTTGTGCATTACGTATGGTTCTTGTCTTTTTTCAAACCATAGGATTATTTTTTTCTCTTTTGGCTGAAGGAGAGAAGCAGTTGAACAATTTCCCAATGTGCAGATTGCCTTAGCACTCCTTGTCAGTCTTTTTAAGAGGTTTAGTTGTGATGTGTGCTATGACGTATGAGCGAATAGGCTTATATTTTTAAGCACACCTCTTTACCTCAGCAACCCTTTCACTCAAACCTTTCCAGACAGACCAATTTCTGTATCATATTTTTAAATCAATCTTTTAATTTGTACATCTTTATTCACACACACAAAATTCTTGATGTAGTCACTTAATAGTGCTTCAATACATATGTGCTTTAGCCTAATTTCCTAAAATATATTTTTGAACAAATCTTTTAATTTGTAATCTTCATTCACACACACACACACTTCTTGATGTAGTCACTTAATAGTGCTGTACTTCAATAAAAAAGTGCTTTAGCCTAATTTTCCAAAATATATTTAAGATTTAAATGAAGAAATAACAAAATCTGGGCTCAGGTGACTTTTCTTGTCCTATAACTGCCTTTAGCATGGACAAATAAAAAAATCCCATATCTAATTCACTTGAATGTGGATGAACCATGATGGGGTAGGTACACACAAAAATGTCCTCTGAAGGCTTGAAGGTAAATTACAGTTCAGCATGTGGTACAGTCAGCCCTCTGTATTCACAGATTTGGCACCCACGTATTCCACTATCCATGGCTTGAAAATGTGTATATATATATATATATATATATATTTAAATTCCAAGAAGCAAACCTTGATTTGGGCCATTTTATATAAGGGACACCATTTTACTATGCCATTGTAGGCATGGAGACGCACTATCCACAATGCTGCAGCCTTATTTGAGAACTCACGACGAACAAGTCTTGAAGAGAAACGACAACGCAGAAAGAATCACAACCCAAAAACATCACCCAAGGAGACCTTCTGCTGCACTTTTTGCAACCGGACTTGTTTATCTCGGATTGGCCTTTTTAGTCATCAGCGCGCTTGCAGAAGGCGCGGGATGAGTCCTTCCTGAATCTTCGTTTGCGAAGAAAAGCCAGAGAGTATATAATGGGACTTAAGGGATTTTGTTATCCACGTGGAGTCTTGGAACCCAAACCCCTGTGGATACCAAGGGCCCACTGTATACAGGAAAGGACCAAAGACTGAGTAATGCAATGAGTCACCAGTATGGAAACATCCTCTGTCTACTCTGCCTAGAGTGTAGAAGAAAATTCCATTTCTCCATTCAATTTTCCACTTTATTTTCTTAGCAGGAAGGTCCTAGATTATGATTCTGAGACACTAGTTAGCACTGCTTCAGGATGTTTGCTACAGGATTCAGCAAAGTCTTATTCTGTTCAACATGAACATGATGCTGCTGGGTAAAATCATGCTGATGACATTCACCTCTGTCTCCCTTCTCTCTCACAGTCCAGATTCTGCAGCTTTGGTGCTTTGTATCTGGTGAATGTGAACAATTAGATGTGGATTTTCCTTGGGGTTTTCCCGGGCAGGGTTACAGAACTGGTGCATTAGGACAGAAATTGCCAAACCAGCACAATCACAGGACACTTGTGCAAGTGAAGAGGAGGTACAATAGTTTTGGCTTCAATACCGGTATGCTTCTGTTTGCTTCACTAACACGGTTGCTGTGAGAAAGGAGGTTGGTGTGTTTCTCTCACTCTGAATTGATTTTGTGAAAAGGCCATGCAGTCAGTGACAAGTGTCAGAACAGGCAAAGTTTGCAGAATGTTTCAAAAAATACCCTTGCTTTTGCCTCAGTCTTCTTAATTAATGTTAGAGACTATGCTAGAAACTAAATCAAATGGCAGTCTGCAACACATATAGGGCCCATGTTGTTTAGAGTAAAACTACAAAAGATGTGGGAAATGTTTGATCAGAACTCACAACATCTGTTTCTTTACTTCAGAACAGCTATATAAAAAAATACTAATTTGAGGAGAAAGTAACAGTGAGGAAGTTTCTCTCCTCCCCTTCCTCCTGTACCATTTTCCTGATTGAATTGCACTCTTTTCCAGCTGAGGGAGGAAAAATTACCAATGTAACATTTGTCTTTTTTCTACCAGCAGGATAAGAGTCTCTAGGATAATGCCAGTTGGAGAACATTGCATCAGAAAAAGAGGTTGAGAGATCTGGTGATGGATCTCCCATGTTACATAGAGTTTGGCCCTCAATCCTTTATAAGTCTTTCTGAATTGTGTCTGAAAGACTGAGGGCACTGAATTCATACTCTGAGAAACTTGTATAAGTAGTTACTGGTGCCTCAACACCCTGTGACATGTAAGCTCCCATGTTCTCCACTAGTTGCAACATTCTAAAGAAGACATTGGGAGATCTATACTGAGTACATGACAATAGCTTAACTTCAAGCTTACAAGCTACAGTGATGGATCATCTAACAACATGGTCTTTTGCGTGCCTGTTCACTTTACACAATAGAAAGTTCAACTGAATTTAATTGGACTTTCTCTAAAGTAAGAGAAAGGACTGCTGTGCTATAAATAAAGTGCAGCCTTCTCATCAGAGCCATAACACAATTCTATGTAAATTTACTCCCAAGTAAATCCTACTAAATTCGGTATGGTTTGCTCCCAGAAAGTACACACAGAATTGCAGTCATAGGGCTTGTCTAGATGGGCTATTTACTCAGTCTTGCCCCCAACTTGGAGTCCTGCATGCCAAACAATGCAGGGCTCTTGCCCCATTTTGTCCCCAGGCACTCCTGATGACACCCAGGGCAAAGATGGGGGGGGGGGGAAGATGAGGCAAAGCCCTTTAAATTGTTTCATCAAAATACCTGGGAAAACCCACCTCATTTAGGAAAAAAACAGATCGGGCCCTGTGGGATCACATGAGTCCATACCAGCCCACCAGCTTATCGCTGCAGCTGCCATCCACAACTCACTCTCTGAAGCCACGAAGGAGGCCCACAGTGTGTAAGCAAAGCTGGTCACATGCAGGGGACCTTCATCATATGGTGCAGCTCTCCTTCCTGGCTTCAGAGAGTGTGATCTGGACAGCAGTGGCAGAAGCAGCTGCAGAGATGGGCTGGTGTGTCCATACATCCCATTTTGTGCAGGTTACGGAGGGACAATGGGCTTGATCCGGGTCTAGAATACACCGACAGGAAGCCAACGTATTCTGGCCAGTGTAGATGAGCCTTTAGTGAAAATTGCATTCATCTGCTGCTGCAATCTAGGATAGATCCAGGGAGATGCTGGCTTCGGGAGTCTGTATGACCAGGACAGGATGCATGCTACCTGTGATCATTACCAGACTCTTTGAAGTCTGCCTTTCTCCTTCTTTTTGCTGTGATTGTATAATTATGAGAAAAAGATAAAAATATTTTTATTTTATAATTTCCCTGTAAGTATGCAAGCATGGAAAAAAGGGAGGGCATGGAGAGAAAGCAATTTTTGCCAGCTTGGAATAGTGGGGTGGGGGTGGAGGGTGGGGAGAGGAGAGGAAGTCATGTGCCCCCCTCATGCATTGCAACTTCCTTCATATTGCTACTATCATTGAAGCATCTTATCACACAGAGGGGAATGCTGCCATAGCAGTGATATTGGGAGGTATTGATGGGTTTTCCCTGTCAATGAACATGCACTCCAGAAGCAGATGAATAGTAAGACAGCAACAGGATAGAGATGATGATGTGTGAAAAGAAAGGGCCACATCTGCTACTATCTTGCTGTAATTCCAGAATACAAGCCTTGTGTGATGATGTCCTTCCTGTTCAATCCATCAATACCACATATGAACTTTGATCTTTTCACACTAAATTTATCTGCATGTAAATTTTCAGCACTGTCCTGCCTATCAGTTTAATATTAAACATAGGTACTGAAAGCTAACAGAATTGGAGAAAAAAGGGGGCTTGAAGAAATAACTCAGAGAAATCAGCATAGGGGGCAGCAAAGTTTGGAGAAATACAAAGAACCTTTAACACCCTTTTTCATTTTAGTTTCTTTTAAAACAACATCCAAGCCAAATGTAAACTGAGCATTAAAAAAAAAAGCACCACCCCTGCCCAATGTAAACTCAGCATGCTCAATAGCCATGGAATGTTAAGTCTAAGTTCGAAAAGAACAATGGGGTGTGGCCTGCTGGTTGTTGAGAAAGTATAGCTGGCTGGTGCCTTGAACAAGGACACTCCTGTTACACAAGAATACACTGCAACATTTTGTTGCATGTCCAACTTGGACCATTTAAGTATGACCTCCATCAATGAAAGTATTGAAGCAAATTTGTTGCAGGTACAGATTAAGGCATTCCTCATTGTTGAAAATTCACCAAATTTTGCATTTTAGAGGTTTCCAGAAGACTTGTAAACCATTCCTGTTTGGTAGATATTGGAATGATACCAAGTGTTCTTTAGGATAATGTATTCTATATCATGTTGAAAGTGTGTGGTCAGGTATAGCCAGCATAAAGTTCAGCAGTGATACAGAAATTTAATAAACTATCAGCTGAAATTTCCACAAGATCATAATGAGTAGCTTTCATTTGCTGTTTAAGGAGAGATGGGCCAGCATGTTGTGATGATTAAGAGGGTTGCATAAGGAAGGGAAAGACCAAGGTTCAACACTACCCCCCCCCTTTAGCTATGAAGCTCACTAGATGACCTTCTGGTAGTTGCCACCTCTTAATCTAACCTAGATCCCAGACTTGTTATGCTGATAAAACAATAAATGAGGGAGCAGAGGAACCATAATTGCCACCTTGAACACTATGGGAGAAATATGAGATATAAATGTGATAAATAAATAAATGTCTAGAAAGAGAAGTTCTGTAGAAGCCATGCTTCTTAAGTCCAAATATCTGGGGATAGACTGCACTTACACAGTGGTGAAAGAAAGACATTTTGCAGTTTCTTTAAGTGGGGGGAGGGATGTTGCCAAAACTTAATGGGGTGATGGAACATGGATGTGTGCAAAGAACAAGTGATGAGACTACCACACATGTTCTCCAAGAGATTAAGGGAAAATGTGTCATTGCCTCACACTTTGCCCACCACCCATGTTGTACAATTCCACTGTTTTACTTATTTTTAGTAGCACTGCCTGCTCCAAACCCATGGGAAAGATGATAGGCTACACTTTTCCATCTGAGCCAACATATCCTTCAAGAGGTTGTCTGGAGCTGAAGAATGCTGCATTGTTAAGGCATAAACAAGCTGCTATCTTCTCCTCTCACCAATCTACAACTAATGCATAACTAGGAGGAGTTACTGTGAATTTTAAACACAAGCATTTGCCACATCTCTTTCCTAGTAGTTCTTGACATCTGCCCCTGAGGTGTGGAAGATCTACAGCAATCTTCTGCAAATAAAAGAAGATCTAAAGGAAGTTAAGATCTTCTACTGAAGCCTCTTTAGATGTTAAGTGAGGGGAGCAGTGTTCAGACTTCTTTTACAAACCACCCCATCATCTAAAAGTATTTACATAAGACTCTCTGTATTATATTCTAACCCCTGCAATGCTGGTATTAACTACTGACATCTGCGAAGTCTGACTAGCAAGTGCTTTACAGTGTCAATTCACTGCAGAAGCAAAATGCATTTCTGAGTGCTGTGGAGTCCTTGTTATTGCTGAGGAGAAGTATCAGCGTTCGTTATGACACCTAGCCGAAATTAGTACCCACATTCAAAGAAAAGCTTTTGTTATCCTCCCCCTCCCCAGTATTATGTGGACTTTATTGAGATGACTGCATCTGACACCTGCTGTAATATAAATGCAGCTATAATTAGCCAACTGATGCTCACTGCAGTTTAGGTCGAATCCCTTCTGTGGGAATTATGCTTTAAAATATTCAGAACTCCAAGTGGCTCTCATTACATTTAATTTTTACTTAGAATTAGGTGGTCCAGGGAAAAAAATTAGGATTGTAATAGCCCCCCGCTGAATGCCACACAGCAAAGTGAAAACCCATAGATCCCCCTCCCCCACAAATAAAAAAAAATGAGAACAGCAGACTACACTACAGCCTTCAATTGAAGTCTGGCTTTGCTTAATTGTACTTTTTGCACTCATCAGTCTCTCCTCTTCAGAACAAGCTAGAAAAATTGCCTGAATAGCCAGAGAAAAGTTTCCCACAGTCACTGGCCACAGAAAAAACCATTGTCCTTCCTCACAGTTTGATGGACAACATTTCTATAAATGGGTAGTCAGTCTGTCAATGGCACCCTTGCTGAAAAGGCAAAAGAAGAGAACAGATTCTGCCAATATCTGACAAAGCATGTTAACACATAATCAGGCATTCACTAGCCAGGCAGCTGCCCCTGGGACCTTCATAACACAGGTGCCTTTAAGCCATTTCCTATTCATAGATAAAGGAAACAAGTAGGCGATACCTGGGAAAGGAGCAGTCTATTATGGCCTGTCAGATGTCCATCTTTTTGGCTGCATGCATAAAAACAGAAAGGGCATAAAGGAAACCTCAAAACGAATGGCTAAGCTGTAAAAACAGCATTGCATTCACAAATCCGGTCATAGCTTCAACTTAATCTTTCCACTGGTCTGGGCTCCCATCAGAGGGACAGTTCACACAACACTTTTTAAACATGTTAAAGTCAGATCACATGATCTGTATGCTCTACAAAGAGTTTAATGTATGTCCAGGTTATATCTCACCTTCTCTTGGTTCATCCCCCCTAAAACACACACACACACACACACACACACACACGGCAAGCCTGACGTAGACACATTCAGAACTTTTAAGAGATCAGTTTTATGTATGTCATTGAACTGAAAATGTCAACCTTAATGAATTTGCTAATATAAAAAACCTGGTGTTTTGCTGTTGTTGTTGTTGGGTTATGCAGATGTTGGACTTCTCAATTCCTCCTAATCTAACTAGGATCACTGGATTCATGGTAAAGCTTATACCACTTAGCTCAAATGTTTGGACATTTCTGTGCAGCATGGAGATACCATTAACGAATCACAGTTCTGGGGCATTTAAAAAGCAGTTTGCAATATGGCATGGAATCAGCAGTTCAAAGAAAAAAGTTTTGTGATGGAATCACATAATATGATACTTACCAAATTTGCAGATGACACCAAATTAGGAGGAGTAGCTAATACGCTAGAGGACAGGATCAAAATTCAGAATGACCTGGATAGACTAGAGAGCTGGGCCAAAGCTAACAAAATGAAATTCAATAGGGAAAAATGTAAGGTACTGCACTTAGGGCAGAAAAATGAAATGCATAGATATAGGATGGGAGAGATCTGGCTGAACGAGACTACGTGCGAAAGGGATCTAAAACCTAGTAGACCACAAGTTGAACATGAGTCAACAGTGTGATGTGGCAGCTAAAAAGGCCAATGCGATTTTGGGCTACATCAATAGAAGTATAGTGTCTAGATCAAGGGAAGTAATAGTGCCACTCTATTCTGCCTTGGTCAGACCTCACTTAGAATACTGTGTCCAGTTCTGGGCACCACAATTCAGAAAGGATATTGACAAATTGGAGCATGTCCAGAGAAGGGCAACTAAAATGGTGAAAGGTCTGGAAACCGTGACTTATGAGGAGAGACTTAGGGAGCTGAGTATGTTTAGCCTGGAAAAAAGATGGTTAAGAGGTGATATGATAGCCCTGTTTAAGTATTTGAAGGGGTGTCACTTTGAGGATGGAGCAGACTTGTTTTCTGCTGCTCCAGAGACTGGAACAAGGAGCAATGGATGCAAGCTCCAGGAACAGAGATTCCACCTCAACATTAGGAGGAACTTTTTGACAGTAAGAGCTGTTTGGCAGTGGAACACACTCCCTCACAGCGTGGTGGGGTCTTCTTCCTTGGAGGTCTTTAAAAAGAAGCTGGATGGCCATCTGTCAGGGATGCTTTGATCGTGATTTCCTGCGTGGCAGGGGGATTGGACCGGATGGCCCTCGTGGCCTCTTCCAACTCTACAATTCTATGATACTATGAATTTCAGTAGTAAGTTGGATCTTGACCAATAGCTTCAAACCTAGGCAGAATTCATCATGTAGAAGGCCTTTGTCCCACCTGCTAACAGCAGTCTCCTATATCACATTGTAAATTGCCTTTGAAATTCTCCTGAGTTTCAAAGTTGATTTGTACTTTGTCAATAGAACAACTATTTTGCTTGGGATCTAGACTTTCTTAAAAAATGGTATCTCCTTATACGATCTGGCCCAAGTTTTAAGATATTTGGGGCTGGGCTTTCTCTCAGTCCCATCACCATCACAAGCACATTTAGTGAGGACTTGATAGAGAGCCTTCGCAGTGGTGGCTCTTAAGTTGTGGAACTCCCTTCCACAGGAGGTCCAGTTAGCCCCATTCCTGCTTTCTTTCCACCAGAAGGCCAAAACCTTTCTGTTTAAGCAGGCCTTTAATTTTTTTTAACCACACAGCAGAGCAGTGTTTGAAAGGGGGTGGCAGGGGGGAGAACAAGCGGAGGAGGGTGTCAGGGGGCAGAACAAGCAGAGGGGGTAGCAGGGGGTAAGAACAAGAGGAAGGGAGATGTCATGGGGGCAGAACAAGTGGAGGGGAGATGTCATGGGAGCAGAACAAGCCGAGGGGGGTGCAGGGGGCAGAACAAGCAAAGGGGGTGGCAGGAGGAAGAACAAGCAGAGGGGGCTGGCAGGGGGAAGAACAAGCAGAAGGGGTGGCGGGGGGGGCAGAACAAGCCAAGGGGGTGTATCAGGGGAAAGAACAAGCGGAGAGGGGTGGCAGGGGGCAGAAGAAGTGGAGGTGGATGGCAGGGGGGAAGAACAAGCGAGGGGTGTCAGGGGGGCAGAACAAGCAGAGGGGGATGGTAGGGGGCAGAGTTTTTTAATGGCGTATGGTATGCCGGGTCCAGCTAGTTTGATGTAAAATTGATCTGAGTTTCCTGGAAATTTGCTCAGTAATTGATGTATTGTATAATGACAGGCCTGATTATAAAGGTTACAAGACAAAAGAATATGTTTCATCGACTCTGCTTCCATATTACTGTATGGGCATTGTCTTTCCAAATAAAGTACACCAGCAAATCTGCCTCAAAGTAATTCAGTAAAATAGACAGTACATTTGGCCTTAGAAAAAATAAATCTGAGGCAATTAACCACCGACAGGTTTTTTTAAATAATCAACTATTTGGAAAGGTCTGATGTAATGGACGTTCAATACGCTAGGGGAGCAGAATATGTATGAATGGGAGTGCAGATCGCAAAAAGCTATGCCCCTCTATCTTTGGTTAACAGATTTGAGGGCAATATTTAAACCCAGATTGGAGAGGAGGGAGGAAGAGAGACTAAATGAAGCTGCTTGTTTGGCAAGCAGCTTGGACATAGTCATCCTGGGACAGATATAAAAGAAAGCCTGAACCCACACCTAAAACATTAACTTCCATCCAAAGTTTTAAAGCATACCACTATGCCCTAGTTGAAAAAAGGCTTTCCCCTGTTTCCAACAGGAGCACAGGATCAGGGACAAAATTAGGGAGTTGGAGAAGGGGCCTTAGGAACTTTGTTTGTTGTCTGTCTATCTTGGGGGACAGTCCCCCTATCCAGATATTGATAAGAGTTGTGCAGTGGACTTGGTATTAAACACTTTGATGGCAGACGGTATAGACATACCCCCTTTAGTAAAGAAGAACCATGTTATTGCAGATGAAGTAACTAGTGTTTTCTGGACAATAGCTGATCTATGAACGTTCCATGACACAGTATGATGGAATGACAGCCCCAGATATGAGAAGTTTTTAACCTGTTTTAGGGCATGCCATTGTATACAATGGGACTTGAACATCCATGGCTTTTGGGATCCATGGGGGGTCTCAAAACCAAACCCCACCATATACTGAAAGCCCACTGTGTTTTGTTTTAATTTACATTATTGGCTGCCTTAGGTCTCATATTGAGAGAAATGAAGGATATAAAATAAAAAAATAATGTAATGTAATCTTTCCCCTTCTGTAAGGGGAAAATACTCCTTACAGAATTTGAGGAGAATATGATTTGTCTTAATGAGATCCTACATCAATCTGCTGTATTTGGAAGGAGGAGAGCCAAAAAACACCAAAAACTTCACGACTTTTCCCGAAGTTTTAAAAACTTCTGCGGGGAATGCACATTCCCACTCGTTGGGACAATAGATTTGCTTTGCTGCTCATTCTCAATAGGAGCAGAAGTGGAAAGCTGATTGGTTGGATGTGCGCAGAGGGTGGAGTTTTGTGGCAAGGCAAGTGCCCTGAATCTCCATGTTGGATTTTCACTGTAGCGATCATGTGCTGAGGTGACAAAACAGCCTTTTTTTCTATTTATTTAAGCAGAATATCACACTTCTGCACCTTGGATATGCTTTTAAAATAATAATACTGTTCAGCGACAGCAACTGGTGACAATATGTGACCAATATGTGACCAAAGGGTGCTCAGCAGTGGCTCCTCTTTGTCTTGGAAAGATGTGACCAGTGGGGTGCCACAGGGTTCTGTCCTGGGCCCAGTGCTATTCAACATCTTTATCAATGACTTAGATGAGGGAATTAGGGGCATACTTATCAAATTTGCAGATGACACCAAATTGGGAGGAGTAGCTAATACCCTAGAGGACAGGATCAAAATTCAGAATGACCTGGATAGACTGGAGAGCTGGGCCAAAGCTAACAAAATGAAATTCAATACGGAGAAATGTAAAGTACTGCATTTAGGGCAGAAAAATGAAATGCATAAATATAGGATGGGAGAGACCTGGCTGAATGAGACTATGTGCGAAAGGGATCTAGGAGTCCTAGTAGACCACAAGTTGAACATGAGCCAACAGTGTGATGCAGCAGCTAAAAAGGCCAATGCGATTTTGGGCTGTATCAATAGAAGTATAGTGTCTAGATCAAGGGAAGTAATAGTGCCCCTCTATTCTGCCTTGGTCAGACCTCACTTAGAATACTGTGTCCAGTTCTGGGCACCACAATTCAGAAAGGATATTGACAAATTGGAGCATGTCCAGAGAAGGGCAACTAAAATGGTGAAAGGTCTGGAAACAATGCCTTATGAGGAGAGACTTAGGGAGCTGGGTATGTTTAGCCTGGAAAAAAGACGGTTAAGAGGCGATATGATAGCCCTGTTTAAGTATTTGAAGGGATGGCACGCTGAGGATGGAGCAAGCTTGTTTTCTGCTGCTCCAGAGACTGGAACACGGAGCAATGGGTGCAAGCTCCAGGAACAGAGATTCCACCTCAACATGAGGAGGAACTTTTTGACAGTAAGAGCTGTTTGGCAGTGGAACACACTCCCTCGGAGCGTGGTGGGGTCTCCTTCCTTGGAGGTCTTTAAACAGAGGCTGGATGGCCATCTGTCGGGGATGCTTTGATTGTGATTTCCTGCGTGGCAGGGGGGTTGGACTGGATGGCCCTCGTGGTCTCTTCCAACTCTGCAATTCTATGATTCTATGAATAAAGTTGTGAGTAATTCATTTGTGCCTGCCATCTTGATTTGCAATCATGCCCATTTGAACAATGAACATGGATAGCTTCATATGCCTGAGATCTTGCTCAAAAAAAATCGAAACAAATGAAAGCTGCTGGAAGTTGGCATTAGTCCACATCAGTCTACATTTTATAGCCTTGTGTAGACAAACGCACAGTATTCATTCCAGATGAGAGAGTGGAATTACAGTGTCTGTTGGCCAGCCAGGCAGCCCAAACAATGTAATGTCATGCATACTTACATTACATTGTTGAGAAGCTGAGATACAGTTTGGTTGATAGGCAGAAATGCTGCTGCACATCCCTCAACATCAAAGTGGGGCAAATGTAAGAGTAACCCAGCCCTCTGTCACTCTACCAACACTAGAGAAATAAATGCTTCTGTCCAGGGAATAGTCTGGTATTCAGACCATGTGAATTTATAATCTCTGTATATCCACATGGCCTCAATCCTGTTGATCCCTGCTTGCTCAAGAACAGCAACATTCGTCACATAGTCAGTCCAGTGTATATTTAGGATTGTGCGGATACAGCGCTGATGAAAGCGTTCAAGGAGTCGTAAGTGGTGGCGATAGGTGACCCATGTTTCAGACCCATAAAGGAGAATAGACAGTACAATGGTTCTATACACACTGATTTTTGTGCTTTGCCTCAGGTGTTTATTATTCCAGACTCTTTTGCAAAATCTTCCAAATGTGCTATATGCCTTTGCTAATCTGTGATCGATCTCTTTGTCAATCTTGGCATCTGAGGAGATGATGCTTCCCAGGTAGGTGAACTGCTGAACGGACTTAAGCACAGATTTGCAGACGGCAATGTGGGGATGATGGTGTTCGTCCTGTGGCGCAGGCTGGTAAAGAACTTCCATTTTGTTCAGGTTGACTTCCAGCCCAAACAGCTCTGCAGCTGTTGCAAAGCAGGAGACCTTTTGCTGTGCTTTCTGCAACCACACTTGTTTATCTTGGATAGGCCTTTTTAGTCACCAGCGCGCTTGCAGAAAGCGTGGGATGAGTCTTTCCTGAATCTTCGTTTGCGAAGAAAAGCCAGAGAGAGATATCCACATGAGGGCTGCTTCCTAACTGGAGCCTCCTTCTTCTGTGCCAATTAACATCTAAACCAACTTGGGGATCTTATTTCAGGCTATTTGAATTTAAAATTAGTTAAAATATTTTCTGATTATGGACAGTTTTAAAGATTGCCTTTAAAACACAAAGGATTCCTTCTTTAGTTATGAAAATGAAAGAGCAATTAAAAGTTATTTATTTATTTATTATTTCATTTATATCCTTCACCTTTCTCCCAGCACAGGATCTAAAGCAGCTCATAACCATTTAAAAAACACAGTACAACTAAAATGCAATTAATACAAAAGTTAAACACAAATCACAGTTGTTTTAAAAAGAGTTGAAAACACAAGTTTAAACAGTTTTAAAAACATATTAAAACATAATAAAATAGGAACACAACACCCCAATAAAAGCTCCATCTGCTGCAACAAGTTAAAAAACCAAATTCCTGTCTAAATAAAAAGGTCTTTGCCTACTGGAGAAAAGACAACAGAGAGGGGCCTAACTGGACCTCCTATGGAAGGGAGTTACACAACATGGGAATGTGGGGAACCGTTGCCTTTAGATTTTTTTTTTTTTAGAATTAACCCCTCTTTATGTAAATATCTTCCAACACACCATGAATGTAGTTAACAAACAGATAAAAGTGCTATTAAAGACTTCATCATTTGGATTCTTTCTAAGAAATTGTCCCTGCTTATAATCTTTTGGGAACTCAAGTGATGAAACTGAAAGAACCAACTTTGGCTCAGGATTCTCATCAGAAAGTCCAGATATGTGTGTGGGGTGTGGGGAGACGGGATTTCTGTCAACAGAAAAATTGCTCTTGTAGACACTTTTAACACTCCATGACTAGAATTTCAAAAATAAGATTGTTGAGAAACTTGGAATCTCCAGAGAATTTCATATAAATATTCAGGCACTGAAAGGAAGAGGAGGAAGAGGACTGATAAATTTACATACAGTAGGACCCTCCCTCCATATCCACTGATTCATTATCCACTGATTCAATGCTACACGGGACACAAAACAGCACACCTACCATAGAGTCTTCCTAGAAAATGCATCCTATCTAGCCATTTTCTAGGTCGTCCAAGGCAACTCTATGGGATTTTAAACTGGAAGTCCCATTATTTTCAATCGCATTCGCTATTATCCATGGTTTTCTGTATCCATGCCCCCCCGAACCAATCCCCAGTGGTTACGAGGGTCCTACTGTATTGCTAGTAGAACAGGTGAGCAAAGTGTGGCCCATTCAGGCAGGATATGCCAACTAAAATGGGAAAATATAGCACAGAAGTGTAGAGGTACTGCAGTACTAAGACATCTCATCCATTGAAGGGAAACATCCACGTGGGCTCCCAGCCTGATATACCTTGGGACAACCACCCTGATTACAGCATGGTGATAACACTAGTTGAACCACTGGACAAAATGTGGTAAGGTATATTTTTTTCACCACCTTAGAGCTTTAAGAGAGTCAGTTAACCAAAGACCTAATAAACTTTGCCATTAATCACACACATTCTCCAGCCCAATTCTTCTGCAGTAGGGCAGTGTATAAGAAAATTAGCAGATGGTACACCATGTGTTTGCAGGGCTCTTGGAAGTATCCAAAGGACATGTTCTGGTTTTCTGTAGTATGGCTAACATAAAGAACTAGTTGGCACAGAGAAATTGGAGATATTTTCTTTAACGGAGGGTGCGGCTATACGATCATAAAAAAATCCGTATGGGGGGAAAAAAATACGAACAGCCTGTCGTTCGTATGCATATGAACCGGCTATACGATTTTTAAGCCCCCTAAGCTCCGTATGACTCACTCTTCCCGAAGCTGGCTGGAGCGAGCAAGCCAAGCGGCAGTTTTAAATCTCCCGCCGCTTTTTTTTTTTTAAAGGTTCCTGGTTTGCGGACATTCAGTTTTCCGTATTTACAATATAAAATAAAAATAAATAAACATATAAATTCACGGACTTACCGGACGCTCGCTAGCCGGGAAACCAACATGGCGGCCGCTCCCAATTCCCCTCTGTGATAGCCCCGCCCCTTCTACTCAGCCAGCCAATCAGATTACCCTGCCTGTTCATATGTGTGCGAACGGACCGTACAGACCCGTCAGCCATCCGAACGGTGTACGGATTTCTCTTCATGATCCGCTTTCCTTCCCGAATGCCGCATGTGCGTATTTCAGGGTGGAAAACCGCCCCCCTCTTTTGCATTCGTGTGCATCCGAATGGCCGTTTGTACGGAAGTGCGAACTTTCGCACGCCGTACGTATTATTTAAATCGTGTAGACGGGACCATAGACTATTTTGTTATTGGGGTAGCAAATTACTCCATGATGTTGTTCTTTGCTATCAAGAACACATCGACTTGTGACACCCCATGAATGCATGACCTCCAAGTCATCCTATCTTCAACAGTCCTGTTCACATCTTGCAGATTCAGGGCTGTGGATTCCTTGATTGAATCTATCCATCTGGAATGTGGTCTGCCTCTTTTCCCACTGCCTTCTACCTTGCCAAGCACTATGGTCCTTTCTAGTAAGTCACACCTTCTCATGATATGTCCAAAGTACAACAGTTTCAGTTTAGTCATCTTGGCTTCTAGGGAGAGCTCAGGCTTGATTAGCAGGCCACAGTATCCTTAGAACTCTTCTCCAGCACCACATTTCAAATGAGTCAACTTTCTTCCTATCAGCTTTCTTCACTATCTAGCTTTCACAACCATACATAGAAATGGGAAATATAATGGCAAGGACAATCCTAACCTTAGTATACAATGGCACAGACAATCCTTAACCTTAGTATTCAATGATTTCTCTTGAAACTTCAGAATCTTGTCTAGTTCCTTCATAGCTGCCCTTCCAAGTCCTAGTCTTCTTTGGATTTCTTGTGTGCAGTCTCCATTCTAATTAATGACTGATCCAAGGTATGGAAAATCTTGAACTGTTTCAATGTCTTCATCATCCACTTTAAAATTATGTAAATCATCTGTTGTCATTATTTTCATTTTCTTAACATTCAGCTGTAAACCTACTTTTGCACTTTCTTCCTTGACTTTTCTCAGTAATCATTTCAAGCCTTTGCTATTTTCTGCTTGTAGTTTGGTGTCATCTCCATATCTTAAAAAACAATAATCCAAAAAGCAAACCTTGATTTTGCCATCTTATATAACAAACACCATTTTGCTATGCCATTGCATATAATGGGACTTAAGTATTCACGGATTTGGGTATCTACGGGGGCAGGGGTTCCTGAAACCAAACCCCAGCGAATATGAAGGGACAACTGTAGTAATAACATGTATTTTCCTGACTCTGCACATTTGGGCACTGTGGAATACCCTTAAATCTTTATCCAAAAACACTCCTGTGGATATGGGACCATTTCTTTTTAAGATTCTAAAATTAGTTTTGTACTGAGGAAGCATCATAAAATCAACATAGAACATGGAACATAGAATAATACAATAACAATAACAAATACAACAGTAACAATTTCAGTCTGATGTATTTGAGTGATTGGGAGGATGTTAATGTCTCTAAGATTTATTATCTTTGGTCAGTCAAGGGTCAGTCGTCTCCAAAATGTCCCCCCAGAATGACTGATGGAGAACAGGAGAGTTCAAGCTGGCGATGTTATGATTAATAAAGTCTATTAATGGAAATCATTTTTCAGTGAATGACTGTTTTTTAATTTGTTCATTGATTCTTCTGGAGTGGTCCAAAAGTTTTTCTAGCAGCCATAGATCCACCAGTTTGCCAATGTTAAATTTCCTGTCTTCCAATTATGGGCAATTTCTAGCCTTGATATTGCAAGCAAAAACAAAATGAATTCCTTTCACTTTAAGGACTTGTTTTCAGTTATAAAGATAGCAACAGTTTCACACAGAAATGTGTCTTTTGTTTTGTAATTTTAGAAGCTAATTCTAAAGTTGCCTTCCAAAAACTAAGTACAGGTATACAATCCACCCACACATGCAAATATGACTATCTACTACTACACCCTCTCCAGCATTTTGGACTGGTGTTGCCCATCATCCTTGCTAAATGTGCTGGTGTCAGGTACCACTTGTTAGTCAATTTGAGCATATTTTCCTTTACGGCAATAGAGTGTGCTTTGAATGACGGGGATGACCAGATGTGGATCCAGTCTGTCTCACGGATTTCTTGGCCAAGGTCTGATTCCCACCACAATCTATTATGAGAACCTGTGCCATATGTATTATCTATTAATAATTTAAATAGTGAAGCAGACTATGGAACATTTTTATCGCATGAAATACACTGGAATTCCCATGGGGTTCAGAAAATACTCCAAGAGGAGTTTGGCACAACTGCACTTTAGCTAAGCAACAGAATCTCACTTTTGCATAATCAATGTTTTTGTATACCCAAGTTTTGGAGTAAATTTGTGAACATATTACTTTACGTAGATGATACAGTTTTATTTTCAGCATCCTTTGTGGGCATGAGATGATTACTGAGACAATTTAGTGCTAATTCCATAAAAAACAATCAAGAATGTTAAATCTAAAGTCATGGTCTTTGACAAGAATAAACTGCTGCATGAATGATTTAAAAGAAACTGAATAGGTTAAAGTAAGGTGAGTGAGTAAGGTGTTGCTTTTCATTGATGGGACCTCCCCATCAATTGAAAGCAATGCCTTATTCATGGCTGCAGCATAGAAACAGCATGCGATGATGACGATGACGTCTGAAACTGGGACCAATTCGCAGGATAGTAATGTCCTCACGTGCTGCTCTTGGACTTTTTAGCCACATCTGATAATCTCCTTAGAGACAAGATAGTTCCAATCCTCATTTTGGGGGCAGAAATTTGGAGTTTTACAAACTTTCCAAGATTTTTTCAATTATTTTAATCTTGTAATCTTCACTTCAGTGTAGGATCTTAGGGTACTAAGATTTACCCCTGCTTATGCAATCAGACACGTTACAGTGTTTAACCACTAGTGAGGAAGACCTCAAGATGAAGGAAGCTACGTAGGCTGCCTAACTGCTGCTCTGGAGAACAGATGGAGTCAGAATCAGGTAACATCTGGTTTCAGAAATTTTCAGATTTAACACTGCAATGCAGGTACTGAATTAATGAAGCACTGCTTCTAAAACCACCTTCAAACAACTATTTAGAACCATGTGTACACGTACACTTTGAGGGTGTCTAAATGGCAAAAATACTCTTTGTAGAATTTGAGGAGAATACGATTTGTCTTCATGGCATCCTGCATCAATCTGCTGTATTCAGAAGGACGGGGGACAAATCCACCAAAAACTCCACAGGAAAAGCATTTGCGGCTTTTCCTGTATTTTTAAAAAAGCTCCATGGGGAATGCACATTCCTGCTTGTTGGGACACTGATTTGCTTTGATCGCATTCCTGATAAGAGCAGAAGTGGAAAGCTGATTGTTTAGATGTGCACAGGGGCCAGAGCTTGCTAACAAGGCAAGCACCCAGAACCACCATGTTGGATTTTTGCCATAGCAATCATGCACTGAGGTGATGAAACAGCCTTTCCCCCCTTTTTTTCTAATTATTTAGGTGGAATATTGCACTTTGGTACCTTAGATATCCTTTTAAAAACATACTATTCAGCATTGGCAACTTGAGGTAAATAAAAATGTTGATTCATAGACATGCCTGTTGGAACAGTGAAATCAGACAGCTTCATATGCCTGCAATCTTGCAAAAAAAAATGGTTAAGACAAATAGAAGCTGCTTCGAATTGGTGTTAGTGCGCATCAATCCACAGTCCACACCCCTCGGAAAAGGCAAGCCCTTTGAAATATATTAGTCCTCAAAGGCCTTAATGTCCTCCCACACTGGATTTCTCCCATTGGTGGGACACAAACGATGACCCTGCTGCAGACCTCAATTCTCAGGAAGGTATATATAGGGAGAGGTGCTCCTTCAAGCATTGAGGTCACAAGTCATTTGGGGCTTTAAGTGTCATCACCAGCACTTTGAATTCAGACTGGAAGTGAACTGGCAACCAATGCAGCTCTTGAAGAAAGTGCATGATGTTCTCTTGAATCAATCTTTATTACAGTCATTGACCAGAGTGATAATAAAAATAGGTTTCACCATCAAATACATAAAATATGAGTACAATAGGAAAAGTGCTACAAATCATTATGAAATAGAACAGGTACTGTATTTAAAAGCTTGAGTAATTAGGATACTTTAGCATTTAAAATATTAAAATATTAACATGTTAAAATATATTAAAATGTTAGAATGTTAAAATATTAAAAGTTAGTCATAATGATGATAATGCTAAAACTAGTCATAATAATCCCACATATGAGCTAGCCTGCTATCTAAATCCGTATATTAACCCTACTTCATTTTGGCTCCCTTGGCTAGTTAAGTATGTGTTGTCTTGTGCTACTGCTTGCTTGTCATCTGCCTGCAGGTCTCAATGGCAGATGCAAGGAATTTAGCAACTTTATTTGTAATGTGTGTTTCCTGGTTTGCAAGGAGGTAGACACTATAAAATAGTTCTGATCTGCCAGGAATTCTCTGAATAATTGGTGTAATTAGCACAAGGCGCATTCCTTGGTATAAAGGGCAATATAACAAGCACATGATTGATAAATGTTCTCTATATGGTACTCTTGCTACTACATCCTTGCCATTGGAATTGGCTGATATCTACCAAATACAAAATGTCACCATCAGTGTGTGTGTGGGGGAACTGTCTCCATTTTAAACAAAGGTAGTCAGTGGTTCAACAAGGCAGATTTGGGGGCATTCCAGTCCAAGACAGAGTATATGGAGCTGTAGCACTGGAGGATTTGCCTCACTAGATCTTTCAATGTCATATTTACTCTGGGCTTGTCTAGATGAGAAAATACAATGCTGATTGTTGTGCATTAACGCAAATTCGCAGCAGCATTCATTTGCCTCCATGGTATTTTTTTGTTTTGTTTTTGGTGTTTTTTTTCCGTAAAATCACTGGTATGCGAAGCTATGTGTATTTGATGTTCACATAGAGCCATGCCTGTGAATCAACATTGTGGTCAGGAGTGAATAGCTTGCATTATTATTCTCGACAAGTTGCCACCGCTGCACAGTATTTTTTTACTGTAAATTTAAGGTGCGCAAGTGTGACCTTACATTTTAAAAGCTGTTTGGTCACCTTAGCACAGTGATCACTACAGCGAAACTCCAAAATGGCACTTCTGGCCACTTCGTTGCCAGCAAGCCTACCCCCTGTGCAAGTCCAACCAATTGGTTTCCACTTCTGCTCTTATCCGGGAATGCACAGAGATGCGATTTGGTTGTCCTAATGAGCAGGAGTGCACATTACCCACACATTTTTTTTAAAAAAAACCCTTTGGGAAAAGCCGTGAAGATAGGGTTGTTGTTGTTTTGGTTTTTTGAGGTTTTAGCCCCCGCTCCTTCTGAATACGGTGAATTGCCACAGGATCTCCTTGGAACAAATGATATCTTCCTCAAATTCTATAAGCAGTTTTTTCACCTCTGGCCAACCCTTCTGCCATTAGACAACTTTAAAAAAATTATCCTCCCTCTCCTTTACTAAATAAAACAAAGCAGTGGAAAATGAAGGAGAGACTAACCTCTTTCTTACAAGGAACAAATCAGTCTGTTACTCAGAGGATCACTGCCTTTGCACTTTTGCTTGCTACTACAGTAGTGGGAAATGATTTCTTGATGCTACTGCAGTCAATTATCAAGGAGATTCTGACTGCCCAGAGTACCAAATTCACCTTGTATGCATTACCTAGATTTGCATCACCCCCTGATTTATATCACTGCATTTCATTATGTGGGTAAAGTTTAAAACACATTTTAAGATATATTTTCCTTCCATTAAAACATTTTAAGATGTATTTCAATGGCTTTTATCCAATCATTTGACTACTTTAAATAAAATGTGATGATGAAAATAAACAAGGATCAAAGGCTTTTTGAAAATTGTAAGAATTTAAAATAAAGTATTTTTTCTGAATATTTCTTGCATCTGTCTTGCTGAGCTGGGTTTTATTTTTATTTTTTACTTTATTATTTTTATGTCTGCTTCTGTCAGAAGGACCAAAAGCTGAGTCATCTAGTAAAGCACTGTACATGCTACTGAAAAATCTGTATGTGCTGCAGGGAAACAACAGCTAAGGACAAAAATGTTCTAGTGTTCCTATTTTAAGAAAGAACAGGACTAAACCTCTTTCAGATGTCTGAAGAGTTCATCTGAAATCAGCTGAAGACATTGCTACTACTGAACAGTGACTGTTCTCTAAGGGGTACGATGAACCCATGACCTTCCAGAATCTCATGGCTGAACAATGAGGGCAAAACCTCACACTAGTGTTAAGATACAATCTGTGGTGTCACTAAGACTGGTGTCACCCCTCCGCCCCCCATGGTGTCACCTGGTGCAGTTTGGCCTCTCCCTCACCCCCCTAGTGCTGCCACTGGACATAATCGTAAGCATTCATTTTCAAAATCTTCAAATGACAATGGCAATGCTTTTTATATTTTTTTTCTGTGCTCCAAAAATTAGCATGTGCAGCATGTCAAACCACCTTGTAAAAATGTGAGAATTATTACTCAGAATTATTCAGAATCATTGCAAAGCTTGGCAAGCTACTTTAAGGCAGTAGTTAGCGTTATAATTACTGTACAGTGCAGTTTTTGAATGTTTCTCAAAAGTTACTAAAATGTTGCCTTTTGAATGTTACAAGCTTTGGACCAGAGGTGCCAAAGATTCTCCCTTCTCGCACATCATTATCTGAACAGCCAACAGAGCAGGAGGCAGTGACTCTATGGTGGCTCTTCCTTCACTGTTTAAATGACGGCACACCCCTGCACCCCGTAACGATAGAAATATCACTTTTTTGTGGATTTTGTATTTTGTAAAGGGTTACAGTTATAAGTTATACATTATAGTTATACACTTATACAATATACAGTTATACATTACGTTACAATCAACAAGTTCTGAGCTGAACTAATGAGGCATCATATTTTACTGGTAAGCCAGTGTGGTGTAGTGGTTTGAGTATTGGACTATGAATCTGGACAATGGGGTCCTCACTCAGCCATGGAAACCTGCTGGGTGACCTTGGGCAACTCATACTCTCTCAGCCTCTGAGAAAGGCAAAGGCAAAACCCCTCTGAACAAATCTTGCTAGGAAAACACATGATAGATTCTCCTTAAGGTCGCCACAAGTCAGAAGTCTTGGAAGGCATACAATCCTTTACTGAAACTATGCCCATACACCTTGAAATGGGACACTCTTCCCCAATTTGCTCACCTCTCTTTCCCCTATGTAGCCTCCATGACAAATTTCAAATTGTAAGAATCTTGGAACTGCCCCCCCCCCCACATTTCCCTGTTACTCTAGATATCATGATGGCACCTCATTGTCTAAAAAAAAATTCCTGCTTTTTTCCACACCCAAAGGGTCTAAAATAAATTATACTAATATTTAATAATAGTGGTATCTGATGCCATCAGCATGAACTGAACTGTTTTTATTTGCTTTTTATCTTTTAAATTTTATTTTTATTTATATCCCACCTTTCTCCCTATGGCGGGATCCAAGGCAACCCACAACATTTAAAACCAGTAGGTAAAAAAAGAATAATACAATAAATAGGAATTTAAAAAGAGATTTTAAAAGATAATTAAATTTCAAATAAACAATGTTTTTTAAAACTCCATAAAAACAGGAGCACCAGCAGTCCAATCTTCATTTGTTAGCAAAGGTGGTATAAAAATGTTTTAACCTGCTGCCTGAAGGAGAGTAAAGATGAGACCATCCTAACCTCTTTAGGGAGGGAGTTCCAAAGTCTGGGAGCAGCCACCGAAAAGGCCCTCTCCCTAATTCCCACCAAAGGAGCCCGAGAAGGTGGTAGGACAGAAAGAAGGGCCCCTTCAGCTCATACAGGGAAATATGATTCTTCAAGTAATCTGGACCCAAGCCCCTAGGGCTTAATAGGTCGAAACCTATAAATTATTTTATTCTTTTAACTGTAGGTGTGAATTGTTTTAATACTGTGAAGTTGAAGGCTTTCACAGCCAGCATCCATAGATTTTCCTTGTCCCCCTGCCGTTGGCTGTGAGGCTGTGTTCTGGAATAGTTTCTTTCTGACGTTTCACCTGCATCTGTGGCTGGCATCCTCAGAGAATGGTTGAGTGTGTGTGGTTTATATGCTGTGAACCCCTATTGGGGAGTATATGTACATTTGTGTAATTGAATGGTTAGTTTCTGGGTATAGAAATGCAAGGTTCGTTAGTGTCTGTTTGGCTAATGGTTGGTTGATGGGCTGTTATCTGCTGGAAATCCCATGTCTCTTACTTACAAAGGAATTCCACCCAGGGACAGGGGGATTCCCAGCAGATAATAGCCTATCAACCAACCATTAGCCAAACAGGCACGAATCTTCCTTGCATGTCTAAATGCAGAAACTAACCATTCAATTACACAAATGTACATATACTCCCCAACAGGGGTTCACAGCATATAAACTCCACACACACCTACACAACCATTCTCTGAAGATGCCAGCCACAGATGCAGGCAACACATCAGAAATAAACTCTTCCAGAACATAGCCTCACAGCCCTGGGAGGAAAAAAAAAACAAGGAAAATCTGTGTTTTAATACTGTGAATAGTATACAGTAATTCTATTTTATTGTTCACTTTTTGTATTTTTTAAATTTCTTTTTAGCCGCACTGTTCTTTGTAAATTGTAAGCTGCCTCGAGTCCCAATTTGGCGAAAAGGCGGGATACAAATAAATATAATGATGATGATTTTATATAAATATGAAGTCGAAGGTTTTAATTGCTGGCATCCATAGATTTTCCTTGGGTTTTTTTCCAGGCTGTGAGGCAGTGTTATGGAATAGTTTCTTTCTGACGTTTCGCCTGCATCTGTGGCTGGCATCTTCAGAGAATAAATGTTTCCAAATGTATTTCCTCACCCCCCCCCCCAAGAATCTTTCTCATGCAGGGAGTCAAAAATGAATTTGGAGATTATTATCAACTGTGCTTCTTCCCGCCAAGAGCTCCTGCTGAGAGAGCCAAGGAGACCCAGCCGCTCTCCTTCCTTGACAGCGACCAAAAAGAAGAAGAAGAGCAGCCCAGAAGGGTTCTAGAAGCTTCGCGGCTTCAGTCCTCAAGCCATCCTACCCTGCCTGTCAGTCACGCCCCTGGGGGGCGGGGAAAAGGGCCTTGGAACCCAGGGAGCGCTTTCGTCATCCCTGCGCGACGACACCCGACGGGCGGAGGGAGCGGCTTGGCTCCTGCCGCGACGCCTGCGCCGGCGCGGAGTGCCTGTCATGGCGGCGTCGGCCGGTGGAGTTGAGAGCCGCTCCGGTCCACCTGAGGTCTCCGCCCCGCTGGGGGATTCCTCCGAAGAGCCGGCCAGAGAGATCCTGAGAGGCTCCCTGCGCTTGCTGCCTACGTTGGTGGGGCAGGTCAGTGGGCGGAGGGAAGCGGCGGCCGCTGCGCTTGGTGGGAGGACGGGAGGGAAAAGGGAGGAGGGAGAACCGCCGCCGGATTTGGGTTGGAAGATGCAGGCAGAGAGAGAGAGAGAGAGAACAGGGGAGGCAAAAGATAATGGAGGTGACTTTGTGGGGAGATAAAAGAGAAGCCACAGTGCTTGCTGGGAGCTGCTGCAAGGGCTTGCTCTCAGGGAGTCAAAAAATCTCCGTAGATTTTCCTTGTTTTTTTTTTTTTTCCCGGGCTGTGAGGCAGTGTTTTGGAATAATTTCTTTCTGACGTTTCATCTGCATCTGTGTTTGGCATCTTCAGAAAATGGGTCGGTAGGAGTGTGTGTGTGGGTGTTATATACTGTGAACCCCTGTTGAAGAGGATATGTAAATTTGTGAAATTGAATGGTTAGTTTCTGGGTATAGAAATGCAAGGCTCATTAGAGTCTGTTTGGGTAATGGGTGGTTGATGGGCCATTACTTGCTGGAAATCCCCCTGCCTCTTACTTACAAAGGAATTCCACCCAGGGACAGGAGGAGTTCCAGCAGATAATGGCCCATCAACCAACCATTAGCCAAACAGATACTAATCTTCCTTGCATATCTCCACCCAGAAACTAACCATTCAAATTTACATATACTCCCCTACAGGGGCTCACAGCATATAAACCCCAGACACACTCCTACCCAACCATTTTCTGAAGATGCCAGCCACAGATGCAGGCGGAATGTCATATTCCAGAACACGGCCTCACAGCCCGGAAAAAACCCAAGGAAAATCTATAGATGCCGGCCGTGAAAGCCTTCGACAAAAAATCTCCCTTTCCAAAGATGCCACAGAGACTCATTATTTACAAAAGGATTTTAAAAACAAACCTGGCTCGAGTTTCAAGTGCCTTCTTCCAACTATATTTCCCCCATGCTTTGATCCGTACTCAGAGTATAGTATTTAGGGGCATCCACACTAGAGAAGTAACCCAGTTGAAAGTGGATTGTTTTTCCTTGTCGTCTTCCTATGGAATCCTGGGATTTGTAGTTTGGTGAGGCACCAGCAGTCTTGGTCCAGAGAAGGCTAAAGACCTTGTAAAACTACACATTCCCAAGGTTCCATCTGAAGGAGCTGTGGAAAATAATCCAGTTTCAACCTGGATTATTTGTGTTGTGTGGATTCCCCCAGTGTGAATCTCAAAGGTGGCAGGAAACAAATCTGGATTTATGAATTTATACAGGAGTGACTTGTAGCAAACTGTCAAGAATTTTGGATCCCCATTTCTTAAGCAGTAGCAACAGCAAAACAACCCCCTCTCCATTGCTGTTGAAATGAAAGCCTGGGGGATAATCAGAGTTGAGTTTTTGTGTGGAAGGACTGAGATCTCCAGTCAGTTAATTTACTCAGATACATTTTTGGGTTCAGAATTAATTCTTAAGTTGCATCCTTTCTATCTGGCTCCAGTTGATGGAGTTTGGGGTTCTAGTAACCCGGACTTATCGCTTGTGGGGGTTACTAGTCTTGTAGCCCAACTGTACTAGAAAGGAAAATCTGAAGTTGCACAGTGCATATATTAGGAACATGAAATGCAAGAAGCATGAATCAAGGAAGCTAGAAATTGTACAATAAACATTGTAATAGTTGGTGTGAGCAAACTAATGTGGGCAGGAATTTTCAGTCATATAATTACATAATGTTTTACTCTGGAAATGACAATCTAATTTATGGTCAAACAAATCACTTTCAAGTCATTGAAGAGAAGGTCAAGAGTTAATATATGAGATTCGAAATTTGTAAGAGCTAGGAAGTGAAACTGATATATATTTACAGTAGTTGTTTTATATTGAGGTTATGATAACTGAACTACTATTTGATAATATCACTTAACCTTTACGTATGTTTTTTTATCTATTAACCTATCTGTGTGTGTGTGTGTGTGTGTGTGTATACATTTTTGTTTTTATTTGTTAGAAAATAACATAAACATTTTTTTTAAAAAGGAAATGACAAATCTAAGAAGTTATGTAGTGGAATTAATAGTGAGGTGTGATGTAGCAAAAGCAATAGGGACATATAATGCAAAAGTCTGACCAAATAATTTCAAAAAGACTTCACGGAATACCTATCAATATATTCATAATCCAAGTTCATGATTCCAGCTGTAGATGCAGGTGGGGGGGAATCAATACATTCTATGCAGGTATCCAAAAAGAAATTGCTCAGACATGTTAATCATAAGTGACTGGAATTCAAAGTGAAGAACCAGAGTAGAGTAGAACTTTGGCCTAGAATCAAAAACAACAATTCTTTATTACAGTCCAGAGACACCCCCCCCCCAAATTCCAATTCACAACATATAAGATAAATTAAGAGCACAGTGAACAATTGGGCTAACAATACAGGCAAAGCTTATTTCAGGCATTTTTCCTTAATACAGAAATTAACTGTTCTCTAATCCTGACTGCCTCAAACAAAATCTCAACAACAACCAAAATCACACTGGGATTCTTGCCTCCTAATTAGATATAAAATTGGGGCGATTTTCCTGGTAGATTCACGGAAGGGGCAAAAGCCGGTTGAAGTGAGGCACTCACTCACCAAACCCCCTTCGGTTTGCTGGCTGAGCGCCCCACTTCCCTCAGCTTTTGCCCCTGTCCTGAGAGGGGTGGAAGCTGAGAGGTGCTCAGCCAGCTTTCCTCAGGGTTGGCTCCACCCCAAAAACGCTTCCCTGTGGAGGGGGGAGAAGCCGAGGTTCCTAATGTCAAAGTCACAAATGTGGAGGGGCAACTGTAGATTATATGATCAAGACAAAATAAAAAGATGACAAAAGTAATACACTGAAGAACTATACAAAAAAGATAAAAGAATGACAGATTGAAGTAATCCATAGAACTTTTTTTTTTATGAAGAAAGGGATAGAAGAAACTATTGACGAAGAAACAAAAAGTACAGTGAAAGCTGCTCTCAAATCACTTGGGATAAATAAATCATCAGGAAAACATGGCATACAGTTTCTGGTTATAGAGACTGAAGCCATCCTCATTGTATCAAAAATCTGCCAACAAATATGGGAAACAAAAACAATGGCCCACAGACTAGAAATGTTTAGTGTACATTCCATGAAATGGGACATCAGGATTATAGTAGTCATGGGACTATTGCACTAATGTGAAATGTGAGATGTCCAAGCTAGAGTCAGAAAGTGAAAAGGCACTAGAGGTCATGTTTCAAATACACATTGGCTAAAGGCGTGCACCGACAAATTTCAGAAGAAAACCAGCCTGTATTTTACAGATTACAGAAAGTCTTTGACTGTAAATCATGGAACATAATGGATTGCTTTAAAAGTAAGGCAGATTACACCATATTATTATTAGAAAATAGCAAATACTTGGAATGATGAAAGTTAAAGGAAGTGCAAAAGCAGGATTAGTCAAATATTGAGAATAAAAAATTTAAAAAATGACCACAGGTGATTTATATAACTTTAAAGTGGGTAATGAAGCCATTGACATTCTGAAAGATTTTCTGTAACTTGGTATAAGTCAAAATGGAGCATGTAGTCAAGGAATCAGAAAAGATTAAGATTTGGAAGGGCAGCTATGAAGGGACTAGAGAGGAGCCTTAAGTGTATAGAGCTATCGCTGAATACCAACATAAAGATAATCTATGCCACAGTATTTCTGATTTCTGTGCATGCATGTGAAATCTGGATAATGGAGACAGCTGTCGGGAAGAACATCAGCTCATTTGAATTGCAATGCTGGAGGAATGTTCTATAGATACCATGGACTGCCAAAAAACCAAAGTGATCTTGATCCAAGATCAAACCAAGCCTGAGTCCTCCTTATAAGCAAAAGTGGCTAAACAGAGACTGTTGTACTTTGGACATAACATGAGACAACACGACACATTGAAAAAGATGATAATACTTGGTAAATTTGAAAGCAGTAGGGAAAGAGGAAAACCACATTACAGATGGATTGACCCAATCAAGGGAGCCACAGCTCTGAGTTTATATGGCCTGAGTTGGTTTGTAGAGATGATCAGGGTTCTTGGAGGTGACTGGGGCTCATTCATAAATCTTTCATCTTCAAAAAGGGAAAAAAAGAGGATCCTAACAATTATCATCCAGTTAGTCTGATATCAATACAGGGAAGATTCTGGAGCAGATCATTTAACAGAGAGTCTGTGAACATTTAGAAGGCAATGCCATAATCACAAAAAGTCAACATGGGTTTCAGAGAATCAAGTCATGCCAGACTAATCTGATTTTTAAAAAAAATAAAATTACCAGCTTGCTAGATGACGGGAATGCTGTGGATATCGCATACCTTGATTTCAGTAAGGCCTTTGACAAGGTTCCCCATGACATTCTTGCAAACAAGCTTGTAAAATGTAGGCTAGACAAGTTAACTGTTAAATGGATTTGTAACTGGTTGACCAGCGGAACCCAAAGGGTGCTCAGCAGTGGCTCCTCTTTGTCTTGGAAAGATGTGGGGTGCCACAGGGTTCTGTCCTGGGCACAGTGCTATTCAAAATCTGTATCAATGATTTGGATGAGGGAATTGAGGGCATGCTTATCAAGTTTGCAGATGACACCAAATTAGGAGGAGGAGCTAAAACCCTTGAGGACAGGATCAAAATTCAAAAAGACTTGAATAGACCGGAGGCCCCTTTTCGCGGTTTTGGGGGGGCCCGGGGGGGCCCTCCCAAAACCGCGAATAATTAAAACCGCGAATGCTGAGTTCGCGAATGTGGAGGGGCAACTTTTTATTTCATTGCTTTGCTAATAGCTTTCATTCGAAGCAACAATTTTGTATAGTTCGCTCTTCAGATAACTGTAGCAATAAAGCTTTCTGTTTAATTCTGAAGCTGCTGGTTACTGAGTCTGAAGAAGCTAGTACTGTACATGACACTGTGTTCACATTTGGTTTAGCTTTTATACTGCAACTTCATTGCATAGGTTTGCTACCTTTTTCGCTATCATTTTAACAGAATGAGTTACCAGTGTACAATGTAAGTTCACAAGTTTGTCAAACCATAAAAATACGAGAGTGTATCATTTCTTTTCCTTCACCTTTAAAAATAATTTAAAATCTTCATTCTGAACTGTGTGGTAGCAGAACATTTGTGAGTGGCAGATGTGCAATACTCATTGGATAAGAATAACAAATATAAGTACTTGAAGGATTGAGCCCCAAATTGAGCTTATTAATTTTAAGGAAGGGGAGAAAAATTCTGTGAAAACATTTGCCTACTGTAATTACCATCTGTTCACACATGGTTTCAGGTTTTTATATTCATGGGAATATATACACACTCACACTTATAAGTTTGAAACTTTATAGCCTTTATTTGGAAAGGATAAGAATCTCTTGTTTTAAGGCTTGGCTTATGATAGCCCTCAAAAAGCCTACGTTATTAGGCTAGGCAAAGTGTGGCAAACACAGTCCCATCCTCAAAATCTTCTCTATTGCATCCTTGAGCTTTTACATGTATTTCAATTAAAGATAAGCACATATTGATCCAGGAGTAGTTGGGTTGTTTGCTTTTAGTTGCACTGCCAGTAAGATGTCTGCTGGAGTGTAGTGTAATGTCTAGTGTCCAAACTTTAAAAAGTAAATTGAAAGTTAGAGACGATGGGGAGAAGGCACAAGAATCCTTTGGACTTGTTACAGTGACAGATAATTAAAAGATTCAATAGCAGTGATGTTGAGTAGTTTGGTCAAGGAACTTCAAGGAGGAAACAGCATTGGTCACAGCCAGTAAACAGACTTATGATACATCTTTGCTAAAGTACATTTAGGAGATGGAAATGAGATGAATGAAAACAAGTTGTCTGGCTGTTTGAAGTGATGTTTTCTCCAATTGATAAACTATTGGATTTAGATCTGTGAAATGCATGTTCAAATCCTCGGGCTTGACTACGTGGGGGGTACAAATCTGGGTGAGATTCAGACTACCTTGGCCCAGAGCTGCAGAGAAACGTGAAATTTGGGTTACCCTAGCCCTGATGTAAGCGCCACACCTGCCAAAGCCCAAATCTGCATTTGGATTTTTAGTTGGACTTCCATCCAAAGCTGTTACTCTTGACTCTTGGGTTCCTGGAAAAGCAAAGCTCCAGTGGTAGTCACCTCTGGCCCTTTGCTTTTCCCAGCACTCAGAGGGTGATTGTGTGCAGAGAAAATGGTAGTCGCCCTCCCTAAAGCCAGATCAGAGAGGGTCACTATCGCTAGTGCTTTGCTTACAGTTGCTCCTCCAGGAAAAGCAAAATGCCAGCAGTAGTTGCCTCTCTGAAGCCAGACTGAGCAGCTACTGCTAGAGCTTTGGTTTCCCCAGAGCTCAGAGGGGTGATTGTAAGCAAACCACCAGTGGTAGTAGCCTCTCTGAAGCCATATCAAGCTTTGATTTTCCTGGGGCTTTGATTTTCATGGAGCTCAGAGGGGGGATTGTGTGCCAGAAAAGCAAAACCCCAACAGTAGTTGCCATCTCTGAGGCCAGAACATGGTGGCGTTCACAGGAGTTCTGACCTCAGAAACAGCAACTAGTGCTGGGGCTGTGCCTTTGGAATGAGAAGTGGGGCCAAGGGGGGCAGGAATGGCAGCAGTTCAAGCAGCACTTGTCCTTCCTTTCCTCCCCACCCCCTGAATGGAGGGCTTGTTCACATGGCAGTTTTCTCCGGAGTGTCCAACAAACTCTGGAAAAAACCTCTTGAGTTTTCTAAAACCTGGATTAAGGGGATATTCCCTGAGTCGGGTGTGAATGGGACCCTACAGCTTGTGTCACTATTGCACCAGATTTGGGGAAAGGGCTGTACATCATGTGGTATCATCAGGCCAGATTTGGGGGGGGGGATTGGGGGTTTGTGATTGGTGTAGACAAGCCCCTCATCTCTCTTTTGAGTTTTATTTTGTGGAATTGGCTATGTCTCAACCTTAGCCCACCATTGCTAAATAACATTATTACAGCTTTACCTAACTTGAATAAAGAGAAAGATAAATAAAAATTCAATAAAGATGGGACCCATTTTCAAAACTGGTGGCACAGTCCTACGTATTTCTAATCAGATGTAAGTCATAGTGAATTTGACAAAAATTACTCTCAGGTAAATTGTATAGGGTTGGTACCTTGAAATAACTTATATAAAGTATAGGATTTCTACCAAAGAAAGGAAGGGAAACTGATGGAAATCTCTTTCAAAAATCTCTCTTTCACTCTGTATAATATCTTAATTAAAACTATGAAATTCCACAGTTGGATAATACCTTATTAGGACTGATCAACATGCCTTATAAATGTTAATCCAGGTCATACCACTGTACGAGGTCTGTCTATTAAACAACGAGACTGATAACAGAGACAGGAACAGAGATTCCACCTCAACATTAGGAGGAACTTTTTGACAGTCAGAGCTGTTTGGCAGTGGAACACACTCCCTCGGAGCGTGGTGGGGTCTCCTTCCTTGGAGGTCTTTAAACAGAGGCTGGGTGGCCATCTCTCGGGGATGCTTTGATCGTGATTTCCTGCGTGGCAGAATGGGGTTGGACTGGATGGCCCTCGTGGTCTCTTCCAACTCTGCAGTTCTGTGATTCTGTGATAACCCATCTTTATTTATATGTATTACAGTTCTAATGCTTGTTCCCTTCAATATAATCCCCATTCACACTCACACATCAATGCAGTCTTGTTTTCCATTGGTCAAAGGCGTGGAGCAGATCAGTTTCTGTCAGCTGTTTTAACACATCTGCCATTTTCTTCTTTACTGCATCAGTTGACTCAAAATGTGTTCCTTTAAGCACCAATTTCACTTTAGGGAAAAGAAAAAATTTGAATGGTGCCAAATCTGGTGAATATGGAGGATGTTCAAGTGTAGTAATGTGTTCATCAGCCAAAAACTGCTTCACAGAAAGTGGTGTGTGAGCAGGTGCATTGTCTTGATGAAGAATGAAACTATTTTCCCACAGTTTTGGCCTGTTTTTCTGATTCTTTCTCTCAGCTTTGTCAAAACTTCCTTATAATAATGCTGGCCCTTGATGTCAAAAAACCCAATGAGCGTGGCTTTGAATGTGGACTTACTTTGACATGCTTTTTTCATTCTTGGTGATGATGGTAATAAACACCTGAAGCAATGTAATAAACACCTGAGATGTAATAAACACCGGATGTAATAAACACCTGAGGCGAAACACAAAAATCAGTGTGTATAGAGCCATTGTACTGTCTATTCTCCTTTATGGGTCTGAAACATGGGTCACCTATCACCACCACTTACGACTCCTCGAACGCTTCCATCAGCGCTGTTTATGCACAATCCTAAATATACACTGGACTGACTATGTGACGAATGTTGCTGTCCTTGAGCAAGCAGGGATCACCAGCATTGAGGCCATGATATTGAAAACACAGCTGCGCTGGGCAGGGCGTGTTTCTAGGATGGAGGACCATCGCCTCCCCATAGTAGTATTCTACGGTGAACTTGCCACGGGTCAGCATAAGAGGGGCACTCCAAAAAAGCGATACAAGGACACCCTGAAACAACACCTCAGGCTTGGCCAAATTGATCACCAACAATGGTCCGCCCTGGCCTCACATCGGGAGGCATGGAGACACACTATCCACAATGCTGCAGCCTTATTTGAGAACTCACGCCGAACAAGTCTTGAAGAGAAACGACAACGCAGAAAAAAAATCACAACCCGGAAACATCACCCAAAGAAACCTTCTGCTGTGCTTGCTGCAACCGGACTTGTCTCAGATTGGCCTTTTTAGTCATCAGCGCGCTTGCAGAAAGCGGGGGATGAGTCCTTCCTGAATCTTCGTTTGCGAAGAGAAGCCAGAGAGAGAGAGAGAGAGAGAGAGAGAGAGAGAGAGATGATGGTGTTTTCTAGTACATTGACTGTCATTTTATCTCAGGATCATATTGGAAGATCCAGGTTTCCTCACAAGTGATGATTTTTTTTTTAAAGGTTTGGGTCTGCCTCAAGTTGCTGCAGAATGTCACATTGCTCGACTTTTAAACTTAGCATTTTTCTGGCACACAACAGACAACACAGCTGATTTAAACAACAGATAACTGAATCGCCCAGAGTGTTGATGTTTGTCATGCAGGTTCAGGCATGTTCAGGGTCACCACTGAAGGATTCACTATCAGTTCTCCCTGATTTGTCTGAAAGGTAGAAACTCAGTCTCATTATTTAATAGACAGACCTCGTAGACGGTACAAAAAGGTAGGGGGAAGAAACAGAAAAAGTCCCAACCTAATCTCAAGGCAGTATTGCTGACTGAATCTCTCTCTCTCTGGCTTTTCTTCGCAAACGAAGATTCAGGAAGGACTCATCCCGCGCTTTCTGCAAGCGCGCTGATGAATGAAAAGGCCAATCTGAGATAAACAAGTCCGGTTGCAGAAAGCACAGCAGAAGGTCTCCTTGGGTGATGTTTTAGGGTTGTGATTCTTTCTGCGTTTTCGTTTCTCTTCAAGACTTGTTCGGCATGAGTTCTCAAATAAGGCTGCAGCATTGTGGATTGTGCAGGGCGGACCATTGTTGGTGATCAATTTGGCTGAGCCTGAGATGTTGTTTCAGGGAGTCGCTGACTGAATCATTAGTGCAGATATTAGATTACACCTTGCAATGGATATTGAGACAAAAGCAGTGCTTAGTCCCCATTTCAGAAAACACTGTGGCCAGCCAGTAGCATCTCAGAAACCTTTCTCTTCCCTTGGGAGAAAACTGAAAATAAACCTCTGTGGTATTTTTTAAAAAAACAACTAAAACAATTGAAAAATACGAAAATGCAGCCCTGTTTTAAATTGGGAAATAGCCATCCTTAGTATTGGACAGTGGAAACAGAGCTTTCTGCAGCTGCCATCCTAGTTCCCTCCCCATCTTATAGGACATCTTCTGGATCAAAGGGCATAAATAATTTGATCCAGATCCCCATCTTACAGTGAAAGAAGAGTCTCTCTATGAAATCAAAGCAAGTTTTAGTGAAATCAGTGGGACTCTACCTTGGAAAAGAGACTTGAAGGTTCAGCATCACTGCCATGTTGCTCTATTATGTTTCTTTATTAATTATATTTATTAATTCCATTATAGCTTTCTTTCAGAGGCCTGTGGTAGTATGCATGGTTCTTATTTTGTCCTTGCAACAATCCTCTAAGTAGGTTAGGCTGACAGAGTGACTGGTCCAGGAGAACTTCATGTGCTGAAATGGGATATGAATTGAGATTTTCTTAGATTGATACCACTTACTAGTAATACTGCACTGACATGCTGACAATTGTGGAGAAATTTCTGTTTTCATAGGAGACTCATGCTCACATAAATGTTCTAGTCTCTGAATAGGGGGGAAAAACCCTTCTCACACAGATCTCTGTGTGTCGCCTAAACCACTTGCCCACCTTTTGACCGGAGTTTCCAAAGTAGCCTCCAACTTGAATAAAATAATAAAATATACTACAGGAACTGGACTTCCTCCCTTTCCTGATTCGCACTGAAATGAGAAATTTAGTCCAGCTTGAATCTGGAGCAGGCGCATGATATTGTACAAGTAGTTCTACCTCATTTTAATGTTTGTTTTAAATGTTGTGCTTTACTTGGTGACTCCTTAGTGGATGATAGAGATTGATTTGTGCTAAGCAATATGGATTGGCTACCAGCTCCTGTTTCATACTCAGAGGCACTTTTAAAGAAGATGATGCTCACTCTGGAGGTTCAGCAGTAGGGATGGTTAATGTGTGGGCCACTTTCGTGATGCACAGAGCAGGGTTGGTTTAAACCATGGTGTAAACCAAAGACGCTCCTTGTTTTTTAAATTGATTATTCATATTTTTTACAAGTCTGGCAGTTATTATTATTTTCCAACCCTCTTACTAGAACACCAATGACTTTGAATTTAAACATTTTAACTTCAACAGTTTATTGGCAGTTGTTCATTGTTAGACCTAGTATCCAGTGTCAGTTGGTTCTTTTTAATCACTTTATTTTATAGTGCAAGAAATGTCATTCAGAAACAGATCCTTCAATTAACATAAGTTCCACCCAAAGAGAACGTTTTTTAGAACAATTATTTAAAAGAGAACTTTTTTTAAGAACAAGTATTAATTCAGCTTGTTGTCATCACATTTGAACTGCAGTTTGCCACTTAATTTTTTTTATTTAGTCCTATATTGGTTTTAATGGGGAGAGGCAGGTAAGAAATAATAGCAATGATAATAATCGCAAAAAATGGGTTTAAAGAAAAAAATCTAAACAAAAAATGGATATTTGGGTGTTTGTTTTTTAAACTGGTTTTCCTCCCAACCCTGACACAGAGCCCCTCCTGCCAAATTTGGTGAAGGTGTGATTCAAAGAACATAATTTTCATTCTAAAGTGAGGTGTCTAAGGAATACATACCTTGCTTTAGAGGGGAAACATAATTTCAGAAATTTGTGGGAAATGCAGTTCTCTAAAACAAGGTATGTGACTTGTTCCAGGGTAAAAATGTTCTTTTCCCAACAGTGTGGCAGGGGAAGGAACACCATAGTGCCAAATTGTGGGTGTGGCTGTTATGCATTCTTATTAGGTCATATATTAGAAACTTGAACAGTCTTCCAGCTGGGTATGATGGGAGTCGTAATCCAACATAGCTGAAGGGCATCTGATTGAAAAAGGCCAATCTGTGGATGCCAGTAAAGATATCTGTACAGAGCCTTTTAAGTACAAAGGCAACGTACCACTGAATACTACTGGGAAGTAACAGCCAGAGATGGTTACTAAGTGTTTGAAACTATTTCTTTCCAACTATTTCTTTTAATTACAACTCTCGGATTACCACCCCAGCCAGCATGAAAAGCATGGGTTTGGGGAGTTGTAGTTCATTTCTGGAATGCCAGAGAGGACAAACTAGAGCTTAGAGATTCCTTTTTTGGACTAACTCCCAGAATTCCCTAGCCACTATGGCTAGTGGAACATTTCTAAGCCCTGTGGCTATTGTGTTTAAGGTCTGATTTGGGCCACCCATAGAACTCAGTTTGGGCACTGAGAATCAGGCTGCTGGCTTTGGTTGACTGTTGGTCTAATCCAGTAATGTTGTCCTTCAGTCTTCATGAAGGGAGATTCTCATTTGGATCTTAATCTTTGTATGTGATTGACAAGACATTTACGTTGGAGCTCCGTTGTGACTTGGTTTATTTGGCTTTTGAAGATTAATCTTGGAGAAGATGTGGTGAAAATTAACATTGACTGGAGCAGACTTCAAGAAGCATCACCAGTTCAGCCAGTGTTGCTCTGTACTGCTCTGCAGCAGCATATTTCAGCGTTACAGGTAAATGGTTGGTTCTTCTTGGGTACTTTTTAAAAACCCAGTCACTAAAATTAATCCTTAAAAGCAGAAACATCATCTCTAGGCTACTGTACAAGAAAATGGTTCTATTGTACTTCCTAAAGAGCTAAAAAAAGCCCCACCACCCAGCTATCTAGAAGAGTTGTGAGAATAGCATTACATGTTACTTGGGTTAAGTAGATTGCACAAGGCAGTCCTGTTGATTTTTGCTCTTCCATTGTAAATGCAGTACATTTCCATCTGTGGTAGGTTATAATTAAGCAATAACACGGCAGGTGTGTGTCATGGTATGATAATGATTCCATGCGTTGGGTGAGTTCTGCGGTTTGTGGAGTGCTTTCAGTGGATCAAGAAGTGGCATTATCCCAGCAGGATGCATCCTGGTGTGTGTGTCTGCAATTAACTGTATTTCCCGCACAGATTTTGTTTAAGTAACTTCTTAGACATTTAATATTTTATCTTGAGGAGTAACCAGTTGCAGTGTTATATCAGTTTTGTTTGACATTTTAAAACCTTTATTAATGTTAAGTTGCACTATTTGTATTATCTCTTGGGTGTCAGATCAGTTGCTAGCCCAAACAGTGAGAGTGTATCTGTAACCAAATTGCTTTCCTATTTAATTTGGTTGTAATATGTCAGCAGCACTGACTAGGCAAACTTCATTAGTGAAAGAAAGAAAGAAAGAAAGAAAGAAAGAAAGAAAGAAAGAAAGAGGAATGTTCTTGGATCAGCTCTTATACATTCTTGAAGGCTAATTATAGTAGGCAATTGATTATATTGTCATTCTGATTCATACATGAAATAAAAACATAAATTAAGTGTAAAAAGCAGAAGAACTTTTTGGACAACAAGCACAGAAAAAGCTCTTGTGCTGTTGTTCACAATGTGAAAAATAAATTTTGTAATTTGAGGACATTATCTTGTTGTTCTTTTTTCAAATATTTAATACAGCTTGAGTATCCCTTATCTGAAATGCTTGGGACCAGAAGTGTTTTTGATTTCGGGGGGGGGGGGGTTGGATTTTGAAATTTTGCAAAATTCATTTATGGTTTCATATACGCACATAGCTTGAAGGTAATTTTATACAATATTTTGTACAATAATATTTTTAATATTTTTATTTTAATATTCTGGATTTTGGAATATTTCGATTTCCAGATAAGGGATACTCAACCTGTAGTACCTATCAAAATATTTCTGTCCCTAGTTATAGTGTAGGAGCAGCCTACTTTAATAGCACCCAGGTAAACTGAGTTGCTTGGAGGATTTGTTGATATATTTGTCATTTCACAGTTGTTTATTGGTACGTGCTTTGCAAGTACTGTTTTTGCCAGGTCATTATTTGGTTTGTTTTAATGCAGATGCTTTCAAAAATAGAATTCAGTATGACTGATTAGCTTCCTTGTGTCTTTTCCTGTATTTGTTGGTTTGTATATAAAATGTGAAGGATTGAAGTACTTTTTTAAAAATAGAGAATAAGGAGGATTTATTCTGCTTCTCTGGATATTGGCCATTTGGGAAAATGCATGATCTGAAGCTCAGTGTTTGTATTCTCATACATTTTGAGTGACTGCTGTTTCAAGTGGAGATGCTGCCAGTGATGCAGTGTTAAAGCAAGAGCTTTAACAAAATGAGAGTCTTGTCTCTGCTGTTGAGGAGCAAAAATACTTAAGTTTTAATGCTCTAAGTAAGCATTAAAATGACATGTAAATTAAGTGGAATTGGTGCTAAAGGCTTCTGGATTGATTTGGTACAAAACATATGAGTAACAGACAAATTTTCCCAGATAATGTGGACCCTCTAGAAAGGGTGTTATTAATGTACAGATTAGTAAAAAGCATTGATGAAAAGGGCAGTGATACTTGGAGCTGTATTTTAATTCTCATTTGATTGGATGACATATGCAAAAGGTGGTAGCATACGGTCTTTGCAATGATTTTTTAAGGAAATAAAAAGGTTTTCTCTCAGTTTGAGTCTTCTCTTCTCTTTCTCCTTTGCCTAGCCATTTATAGAGAAACTCCAATCTTTGATTAAAGCAGAAAAGACCACAGTCACTGATGATTCCAATAAGACAGAAGGTAGAAAGTGTGAAATTAATTCAAATGTAATAGATGAAGATGTGCAGATAGAAGAAAAGCACACAGCCTGTGGTTCTGCAAACCTGAAAACAACTCATGTTGATTTTGACCCAGAAGTAGTCCAGATAAAAGCTGGGAAAGCTGAAGTAAGTGACTTTTGGGGCACCACTCCTCTTCTAGTCTACACTATTCTTTAATTTTGAATGGCAATAATGAAAACTAAATGCAAGTTGTTCTGTTACCTACAGATTGAAAGGCGAATATCAGCCTTCATTGAAAGGAAGCAAGCTGAGATCAATGAAAACAACGTCAGAGAATTCTGTAATGTTATTGATTGTAATCAAGGTAGCTTATCTAGTTGAGCTTTAATTTTCTTAAGTCTTTTAAGCATGATTAACACTCCTCCTTAGTTTTGAACAGCTCTTTTTCTAAGTTTTTTGGAAAACAAGCATAGTCAAATTTTCTGTCAACATTGTATAAGATACTGGTTAAGCAAAATGTAGAGTTTTCCATTTCTAAAACACTTAGTTTTAGAATGCCCTGATCTACAATCACTGATAAAAAGTCCTGGTGACCACAAAAAAGCTTTTCCCCATATATGTTTCTTTTTCTGTAGTATTCCTGTGGACTGTAGTGAAATAGTGCAGGATAACTGATTTATAATCTGTACCTCTTAAGTAAAAATGTGACTCAGAAGACAATTCTGTGCTTGCCTAACTGAGAGTGAACCACATTAAATTCAATGGGAGATTCTCTAAAGTAGATATTTATAAAATTGCACTCTTAAACTTACTGTGGAAAGGAATTTTGAGGGGGATGAGGAATTCCTCATCCCTTGGCTGCTCTTCCTCACAATGACTGTAAAACCAATTACTGTGTTGTACAGTTGTCCCTCTGTATCTACAGATTTGGTATCCATGGATTTAAGTATTCACGGTTTAAAAGAATAATTTTAAATCACGGTTTTGGATTAAAAGAATAATAATCCAAAAAGCAAACCTTGATTTTGCCATCTTATATAAGGAAGACCATTTTGCTATGCCATTGCATAGAATGAACTTGAGTATTCACAGAATTTGGTATCCACAGGGGTCCTGGAACCAACCCCCAGCAAATATGACAGGACAACTGTATATCCTTTTGCACAGATCTGTTTTCCCCCCCATAAATTGGTTTCTTGCTCATCACATTTTATGTAAGTAAAGTTACTTAGAAATATCACAACATTGACTGTTTTTATGATATTATCTAGGTCTCAATGATTACTTTGGAATTTTAAAACTTGAGGAGGAAATGTATTTTAAAATTGGTAAAATTTAATATTAGGTTTGATAATTTAGGTTTATGCAGATTAAACATTGTACAAATATTAATCCCAGATGTAGCAGTGCTAATTATAGGACTTGATTCCATATTAGTTTATATACACGGACGAGAAAAGGAAGAGATTGACTGAATAAGTGATTGTCCTTAGTTATGCTTGCTTTGCAATTTTAAAAAAAGGGAAACCACAGGGCATGAGTGCAATTTAGGGAAGGACAGAAACATCAATGCTGAATAGGTCAAGCCGTATAGTAAAGAATTGTATGAAGATGATAATTTTGTAAAAGGGGCTGAGTGCTTAGACATAGAAACATACAAATTAGTGGGCAAAAGGAATAGATGCTATAGGAGCAATAAGTACATACAGATGTACTTAAATGAGTGATTTGTGAAGCTATGAGAATAAAATATAAATTACTCCATGAACAGTTCACCTATTATATGAGCATTGTTCTCAAAACTTACTCTTACCTGCATATTTCCAGCTGCATAGTCGTTAAGAAAACTCTTCATCCAGCTCTTTGCACCTTGTGATATTGAAGATAAGTTTTTAAGTAGTTTCCCCAATCTGCTATTCCATCCCACAGTGTATTTATAGTGTGCGGTGGGTCCTAGGTATCCACTGGGGTTTCGTTCCATGACACCCCATGGATACCAATATCTGTGAATGCTCAAGTTCCATTATATACAGTGGTGTAGTCAAATGGTGTCTCTTATATAAGAATTTTTGAATATATATTTTTTATATTTTCAAGCCGTGGGTGGTGTAATCTGTGGATGCAGAATCCCTGGATTTGGAGGGCAAGCTATACATAGGAGCAAGCCAACCATATTCAAAGCATAGAATGCAGATGTTACAGAAACAGCAAGGGAGGAAACCTGATACCATTTTCAGCCTCTGGAGTCTCTCAAAGGTCTAGGCCAGCCTTCCCCAACCAGTTGATCTCCAGGTGTTTTGGATTACAATTCCCATCAGCCCCATACACCATAGACAGTGGTCATAGATTATGGAAGTTGTACTCCAAATTAAATGAAGAATTTTCCTTGGTTTTTTTCCGGGCTGTGAGGCTGTGTTCTGGAATAGTTTCTTTCTGACGTTTCTCCTGCATCTGTGGCTGGCATCTTCAGAGAATTCTATTCTCTGAGAAACTATTCCAGAACATGGCCTCACAGCCTGGAAAAAAACCAAGGAAAATCTATGGATGCCGGCCGTGAAAGCCTTCGACTTAACATTAAATGAAGAATGCCAGGTTGAAAAAGTCTAGACTAAGGGACGGGAACCTTTGACTTGTGGGCCTAATCCAATTTGTGGAAGTTTTCTCTTTGCCAGCAGAGCTTCATTTGCCATTATCTCCATCAATGATTGGAGAAAAAAATGTAATATAAAGCCTAATAAGGTTTTGCATTTAATGAGCTCTGGTGTTTTAGACCAGAAAGATTCTTCATGGAACAAATTGTGTGGGGAGAGGTTCTTGGCTTCTTCACTGTTTGCCTTTCAGTTGGCAGTGGAGATTATTTAATACTAGCCAATTGCTAATTTGGCCCCTCTTGATATTTTTATTTTGTTTTGTGTTTCATGATTTTGTATATTATGGTGTGTAACTGTTCATTGTGACACACTGAGTACAATTCAGTATAGAAAGATGTGGTGAAAAATTTAAATGAATAAATAAAACTTTTGAGTAGAACGTTTGTCAAAGTTTTTCCTCAGTATTTTGCTAAAAAGATTGTCTTTATAATCTTTTAACAAAATCCTTATTTTGAAGCAGATGTATTTTGAAAAATCTTGGTGAATCTCCCTTCCCACATCTATTTAAATTCCAGACTAAGGTCAGTGACCTGCTTTGTGAGCCTTTGGAATGAATTTTAGGCATCTTAAATGTCTGCACTAAGGATCACTTTTTAAAAACTTCCCTAGAAAACAGCTGTGCTAGGACTGATGCAGTGTTCACACCCTACCCAGGATTCAAAAGTCACGTGAAGGGTAAGTGCTGCTGTTTATATCTGTCATTTTAGTTAATGAGTGATTTTGTCTTCTGAAATAACTATATGTTAAGACACAGTCTCATTTCATTTATCTGTATAACTTTGTATATATTTCTTCTAGTACTAGTAAATGAAGATGGTGCTGACTGACAGATTTAATTTAATTAATATTAAACAGTGCTTAGAAATGTTGTAGTTAAATAACCCACATCTGGTACTCGTGTTGGATAGTGTTCTTAGGCGTGAACAACAGGTGACTCTTATCTATTAAGGTGAGCATGGCATATTCTTTCAGAATCTACACACTGTTAAAAAGCATCTAGTACTTTATAGAAGCTAATTTACAAAATTGAAAATACGTTCTGCCATGCAGTTTATAGTGGGTGGAGTATTAGACTATAAGATGGAATCATCTGTAGTACACCTGACAAGAACAATGGAAAGAAGTATGGGGTAGTGATGTTTATTCTTCCCATGACAGACTGTGCAAAGAACAGGAGTACTCAAGTAAATAAGGAAAAGTAAGTATGAAGACTACAGAAATGAACTAGGTGAAACACTTTAGCTGACAGTACAGTAGAATATGGCATTTTAATAGTAAATTTAATAGTAGAATATTGCAATTTAATGTTGATGGTAAAGCATAGACTGAGATTGGCTAGCATATGCTCTTTTAACTGGCATTGTGTCTAATCCATTATTGTTTCCTCTCTTGATCTTCTTCTACTATTGCTATTATTATTATTATTGCAATAATAATAATCTTTAAAAACAAGTGGGATTTATAAGTAAAAATATGAAATTGCACTGTAAAATGTAATCTCTTGGCATGTGTCCTTGTTTGTTCCTTTTATATAGAGAGATACTATATTTGCAATTTTTTAATCCCACAGTATCTCGAGTTGTAAATACCTATGGCCCTCAGACTAGAAGTGAAAGCACTTATGGGTCCAGTCATAAAAACACTCTTTCCCGAAATTGTGGGAATCAAGCTGTAGAAGAGAGAATACAGAACATTGAGACTCATCTAAGGTTAGAAACAGGTTTGTACTGACAGTTTATACTTGAACTCTATACTGTTATTCTTTCATTGTACCAGAAAGCAGCAAAAGAATGAATCCAGTGTATTTTTCCTGCTGTATTCCTAGCTTTTATACCAAGTCTCCAGAAATTAAGAATGGTGAGAAATTGATTCCAATTTTTAATCCTGATGGGCATAAGTCATAGGTTGGATAAGTTCTGTGCACTGCACCTTTCTCTATTGCTGTCCCATTCCATCACCACCACCACCATTGCTATTTCTAGGAATCAATTTTGCAAAAGTTTACTCATTTTATTAAGTGCAACCTATTGCTTTGGCACACTACTCTGGAGTCGGCATCTCGGAAACACTATATGTGTTAATAATGGTCAAATGAAGGTCTCTTTGAACTGCTCTGTATGACTGTTAGGCTACTTCTCTGTTTTGCTCAGAGTGTGGAAAGGTACTTTTGAGGACAAAACTCCCAGAATCCCCTACCCTAGCTAAGCTGTTTCAACATTTTGCAAGATGTACTCCAAAAAAGTAACATTTCCAAAATCTGGTTCTGCTATAATCTCAGGAAGACTGACTTCTTCCAGCTTGTTCCTTGGTGGGAGGGTTCAGTGAACCACTTGTTTTCTTTCCTTGTCTGGCTCACTCATTGTTTTTATTCACTTCTTTCCAGAAAGGTTGCTTAGGCAGGCTGTGTTTGGTTTATGGAGACATCCAGCTCTTCTGTCGGCTTGTTGTGTGATGTAACAAGGTTACTGCTGGCTTCTTTTCCTAATCTATGTAGTGGAAAGTATGTTTAACTTGTAAGACTATGTCTCGTGAAGATCTGAGATGAAAAGTACATTATCTCACCTTCATTCTTGAAAACACATAGTCTATAAAACTAAATCAGTCTTTTTTCTTTGCCTTCTTAGTCAGGCTTCAGTTTCATTGCAGCACACCAGTATTTTGAAGCAGAAGGCCACAATACATGCACATAGTTTTCAGAAGGAAAAAGATCAATAAATAAGTGCAACCAAGTTCCCTGCAAAGGATTTCTGACCAGTGTAGATTGTATTGTATGTATGTATTGTATGTCACCTGTTGACTTATGGGTGATTCCATGAATTTCATAGGGTTTTCCTAAGCAAGAAATAGTCAGAGGTTGTTTTGGCAGTTCCTTCTTCTGAACTTAGTGTAGATTACCCATTCATTCAATGAATTTTGCTTTGGTTAACAATGGGAAAATATGTTTTCAGAAAATAGGAACTTCTTACCCATGGAGGGTAAGAATTCTGATTCTTCTGACTTTGATTTTCATCAAAGCAAAATACTAAACAGATGTTTACTGAACAGAGCAGCCAAACACAAAACACACCTGCATGTGCCAGGACTTAGCTGCTGCTGACCTCCCCCCGCTCCCTCCCCATCCTTTTTCTCTTACATGTTGACTCTTAGATCAGTGCCTCTCAGTCTTCAGTCTTTGATACTTTAACTCCTAGAATCCCTTACCATTTGCCAAGCTGTTTATAACTTCTAGGACCAAAACCACCCTGTTAGACTGTAACCTTGAGGGCAAGGACTGCTCAATTAACTACCGTTTATTCCGGCGTATAAGACGACCTTTGAGTCCTGAAAAATAGGCTCCAAAATCACGGGTCGTCTTATACTGCGGATACACTTTGCTTCAACCCCACCGTCTGAACTCCTGCCTCTTCGCTCCCTTCGCAAATGGAGCGAAGAGGCAGGAGATCAGGCCGGGGAGGGGTGAGGCAAAGTGCTTATGGTTCATTCGCCCCCCTCCTCTGTCTTCTCCCCCTTTGGGGAGCAACCGAAGACAGAGGAGGGGGCGAATGTTGCTGGAAAGCCCCCCCCCCTCCAGCCACCCTTCCACCCTCCCCAAAGCCGCGATTGGGCTCCCGATTGCGGCTTTGGGGAGGGGTGGGTGGCTGAGAAGCACCCTCCCTCCAGCCACCCTTCCACCCTCCCAAAGCCCCTCCCTCCAGCCACCCCTTCCAGCCACCCACCCCCTCCCCGAAGCCACGATCAGGCTCCCGTTCGCGGCTTCAGGGAGGGGGTGGGTGGCTGAGAAGCCCCCTCCAGCCACCCTTCCACCATCCCTGAAGCCCCCTCCCTCCAGTGTCCTCCTTCCAGCCACCCACCCCCTCCCCAAAGCCACGATCCAGCTCCCAATCATGGCTTCGGGGAGGGGGTGGGTGGCTGGGAAGCCCCCTCCCTCCAGCCAAATGATTGATAATGTTAAATCCTAAGTAATTTGAAGATTACTCCAGAAGGATCCACTCAAACTGGGAAACTGCCTGACAACTGAATTATAGATTAGGTTCATCATAAGTGTAAAGTGATGCTGGGAAGGAAGAGCGAGACAGAGATTAGAAATCCTTCTTCTTGTTGCTGTATGCCTTCAAGTTTCCAATTTATGGTGACCCTCAGGCAAACCTTTCATGGGTTTTTTGGGGGGGGCAAGATTTGTTCAGAGGGGGTTTACCTTTGCCTTCCTCTGAGGCTGAGAGAATGTGACTTGCCCAAGGTCACCTGGACTTTATCACACTATACTGTTATAGTGCTATCATTCCACTTTAACTGCTATGGCTTCCTCCTGTGGAATTCTGGGGTTTGTAGTTCAGTGAGGCCTAAGAGCTTTCTGGCTGACAGTTCTAAGTGTCCCTCCCTAAACTGCAAATCCCAAGATTCCACAGGAGGCAGCCATAGTAGTTAAAGTGGAATAATAGCGCTATAACAGTGTAATGTGATAACCAGGAAGAGGAGAGCTACATACAGTATATTCCCTTGAGTTCATTGGAAGAAAGAAAAGATAAAAATGAATATTTTTTTCAATTGATCAACTTTTTGTCCAATTGACTAAACCCATGCCCTGCTTAATTGGTAAGCTAATTTTTACAAAAATGTTGTTTTGAATGTTATTTTTTTAACCTGAACTTTGCAAAATATGGGGCTTCCAGTTTAAAATACCATAGAGTTGCCTTGGAGGACGTAGAAAATGGCTAGAGAGGACACATTTTCTAGGAAGACTCTATCGTAGGTGTGCCATTTTGTGTCCCGTGGATAATTGAATCAATGGATAATTGAATCAGTGGATACGGGGGTCCTATTCTCTCTCTCTCTCTCTCTCTCTCTCTCTCTCTCTCTCTCTCTCTCTCTCTGGCTTTTCTTCGCAAACGAAGATTCGGGGTCCTACTCTATGGCAAAAGTAATTCTATGATCTTTTTTTATTTAGGTTTTTAACATTTGTATTATATTTAAAGTATGAAGTTATTTATAATAATAGAAATTGTTTTAATGGTGCTGTTTTAATATTTGTATGGGATTGTTCTGATGTTTGTATGTTTGCCACCCCGATTCTGATGGGAGAGGCGGGATACAAATAATAATAATAATAATAATAATGCCACGATCAAGTTCCCGATCACGGCTTCGGGGAGGGGTTGGGTATCTGGGAAGACCCCCCCCCCTCCAGCCACCCTTCTGCCCATCCCCTCCGTCTTCATTCCCTTTGCAAAGGGAATGAAGACGGAGGGAATGGGCAGTGGTCGAGGCAAACCAGGGTCATTCGGCCCCCTCCTCTGCCTTCACCCCCTTTGGGGAGCAACCGAAGGTGGAAGAGAGGGGTTAATGTCGTAGAGAGCCCTGCCTGCTGATCCTATTCGCTTTCCCAACTTACAAGGAGATCATTGTGAGTTGGGAAACAAAGAGGATCAGCTGGCAAGGCTCCCCCAGCCAGCCAGCCAAATTCGGGGTGGTGGTCTTATATGGCGAATATATGCCAAACCCTAGATTTTTAGTTGAAAATTGGGGGGGTCGTCTTATATGCCCAGTCATCTTATACGCCAGAATATTCGGTATTTGTGAACGAGCCTGGGAGTTTTTTGGCTAAAGTGTGGGGTATAAGTGCCTCAAACAAGTAAACAAATATCTTTTTACATTTATATTTGTAGCCTCAGGCCACATCTGGATATATATAGAGGACCTTCCAAGCAAGATATAAGTAGTCTGTTTTGCTAGAAATCTGAGCAGGACTTGGCACCAGAGCATTGTTGTGCCATCATGTGTTCCCCATCCACTTTGTTTTGTTCACATCTTGACTGGAAGGGTACACTAAAATGATCTAATACGCTTTTCCTTTTTTCAAATTATCCTAGCCATGTTTTCTTTTCTGATACTTTTCCTGATATATATATATTTAAATTGCAATGCAGGCAGACCAGTGCCTAAAGACATTTATCAGAGGATAAAAAAACTTGAAGATAAAATTCTTGAACTGGAAGGGATGTCTCCTGAATATTTCCAGGCTATGGTGAGTAACTTTAAGTCTGGGCATCTTGTTCTTAATAAGGAATTTCCTGAAACTATCCATGTGGGTGCACATGTGTGTCTGTAGTAAAGATAATTGCATCTGTTGCAGCCAGCAGTCTTTCAAGATTATCTCTAGCACTCACTCTTTGATAATCTTGATCAAGGAAAGCTGGTCTACCAATAGATTGTGAAGTTCTGTGTACAGACTGGGAGGCTTATGGGGACACTGTTCTGGGAAGAGATTAGGATTTTAAGCTGTTCTGTACCAAGTTTGTCCTTTTACATACATCCAAGTATTTTTCTCTTGCATGCACCAAATCCTTTCAAAAAAGTTGAAATCCACTGGTCATTTGTATGGTGTGTGTGTGTAGAGATCTAAATTTTCCAGAATTTTTGAAGCCATGCAAAAAAAATTGTTGTTTCTTTTCCAAGGAGATTTCAGAAAAATTGAACGGGGGGGGGGGAGCGCTGAAAAAAAAGATGTTATTACTTTCTTTTACAAGTTTTATACACTTGTTATACAATCATACAATTTTGCTTGGCATAAAATTATGTTGGTATGTCAACAGTACAGTTCAGTCAGACAATAATTACAAACTGAATTTAATTCCCTTATTAATTTTTTGTTCCAGTTGGAGCTATAAAATTCTGAACTGTCAGGAGCCTCTTTTTTATGGCACATCATTAGGAGTGGGCAAAAAACCAAAACCATCAACATTAGTAAAAGAGAGAAAATTACTTTGTCTCCTGATCTTTGGAAGTGTCAGTGATGGGAGCCTTACATTGTTTTACATAAAATGCATCTTATTATATAGGTTTTAGAAATAATTTGGGGGAGTAAATAAATGAAAACCTTGTCTTAAACATTTTATCCACCATTCTACAATGGTGGACAAAAAAACAAAACCTTTCTAAAATATAATTCCCCCCTTTTTTTTCAGTTTCTCAAAACAATAACAACCGGTAAACAAATGGTTGTTTTTGAATTTTTCAAGTTTGTCTCGGGGCCTTCCCATCTCTTTTGTGTGTATGTGTGTGCACATATTGTTTCCCATCCAGCAGAAGATGTATGTGCATGGAAGTTTCTGTCAGTTCCTGCAGTGGCCCATCTGAATTGCAGTGAAAGAAGTGAAATACTTCTTATTTCTCTTTTATGGAAAATGGAAGTCCCTCTGTGATAAACAGACTCCCTGTTGTTGTTGTTCTTTCACTGCTGATGGGGAAAGTATTTCTTGTACTTATAGGACATGAGTTGGGAAAGTCCAGCCCTTAGATGTTGGACTGCAACTCTCATGAGCTCTAACACCAAAGCTTGTGGTAAGGAATGCTAGGAATTATAGTCCATCAACATATGTAGAGTTGTATTTTCCCCATCCCTATTATAGGATTACTTTAATCTTTATTGTAAGTAAAATAATCGTAATAATGCTGCTTTATTTGGATTTTTAAAATAGAATTTATCTGGCAAAAGAAGAAAAATTCAGCAGAACCAAGTAAGTGCACTTGAATGGTGTGGTAACAGACCATATCCTCAAGCTGGTTAGGCTGGGGCAGACATCCTTCCTTTCCCCACCCCCTGATACCCCATGCATTCTCTTTATATGTGTTAACCCAGTACGTTGTAGGAATTATGTTACTGTCTGAAAACATTTGGAGGGCAACATGATTCCTATTCCAGTCTAATATATCTGTCCACAATGTTTAATGCTGTCAAAATAATCTTTATCTCATACACTTATAATAATAATGCTGAGTTACTTGGTGATTATTGATGGCTTGACTCATGTTTGTGTGGCACTGTGGTCCCAAGTCAAAAATAGCCTCTCCCTCGAACATGGCTCCTGGATGTGGAGTGTTATAAGATACTTCTCAGTATTCTGGCATGGATGGGAAACAATGGCGGTGCGCCTGACTTCTTCTCACCTAATCTAGCCAACCTTCATGGAAAATAGCATCTAATAGTAGTGTAGCAGCGTAGATTCGCAACCATAGAGACGTGATCATTGGTGGTATTCCACAAAACCTGTGAATTTATCCTAAGATAAGATTTCTATTAGAATCCTTTATTTATTGAAATATTGGTCATTCTAAGTTGTCAATATTGGTTCTTCATTCACACAATCACTTAGTAGTAGTAAATTGAGTTGACATTATTTTTCCCTTCCAAAGCATTCTTTTTGCAGCACTGAAACTTTAAGAGTACTGTATTAATTCAAATGACCCTAATTGCTGTCACAGTACCAATTCAGATATGACAGTCTGAGTTTTAAACTCATGGGTTATTAGGAAAGAAATGAGCATCCTAGCTTTTTCACATTCCAACTTTGCTGCTTGTATTATGGACTCCAGATTTAATACTGGACTTGTGGCTATAATATGAAACCAGGATTATTCATATCATGGCCTGGAGGCTAATATTAAATCATTGTATCCTGTTTTGATGTGAAGGAAAACTGTGGTTTAAAATAACTACTTAACAAGCAAAATACCCACTCAGCAAGTTGGCATATGGAGGAAGAGCCATTGTGGGCATGACACTCATTCCCTTACATCCTGACTGGCCCATTGCCATCTTTTATTAAAAGCTGAAGCTCTGCTTAATGTTTAGGCAGTAAATTGAAGATGTTACAACTTTTCTTTTTTTCTTTTTTTTCTTGAATGACAGGATTATTCTTTGGCTGAACTTGATGAAAAGATCAATGCACTTAAGCAAACATTGCTGAGAAAAACAAATGAAGGGAGGCCAAAGGTGGTTGATCAGCTTCTTTGAGTACAGCAATGTGACTTCAGCAAACCTTCATGTTTACTTAACTCCTTTAAACTGTCTGAGTACTGTGTATCTAAGCACTATGGCAAGGAAACTAAACAATACCTGTGAATTCATCTGATCATTAGTGGAAACAAAAATGAAGTGAACTTTGTTTCTTCAAATGAAGAATGTTTTCAAATAGCATTATAAATATTGCTTTCCTTCTGTTAGAAAGACAACTTGTACAGCTGTCAATAAAACAAAAAACCCTTTGGTGTGCTACATAAAAATAACTGTACATTTTATATGTGATGTCCATGGATCAGAAGATTGTCCTTGGAATACAGTTTTATCCTGACACTGTTGTGTGAAATGTGATTGTTTATATAGCTTTGTGAAGTAACCTAAAGATATATGTAGAAAAATAAAGATGATTTGTAATAACTACCAAGTGTTGGTAGTACATTTAATTAGATGAGTGGTCTTCTTATAAAGGATAACAGGCCATCTGTCTGGGTGGTGGAACACTTCATGAACTAGTACTGAGTGCCCATGGAGATGAATCCATGTGACTATTTGAAGAAGGAAATCAGCACTGGTAGATGATTCCCTTCAAGGAACTGTGTTGCATGGAATGGCACAGTGCTGTTTGCCCTGACAGTGGCTTTTTGACATCTCAATCCTAGTCTTCACAGTCTTAGAATCATAAAATTGTAGAGTTGGAAGAGACCACGAGGCCATCCAATCCAACCCCCTGCCATGCAGGAAATCACGATCAAAGCATCCCCGACACATGGCCATCCAGACTCTGTTTAAAGACCTCCAAGGAAGGAGATCCCACCACACTCCTAGGGAGTGTGTTCCACTGCCGAACAGCTCTTACTGTCACAAAAAAAGATCAGATTAGTCTGGCATGACTTGTCTCTCTGAAACCCATGTTGACTTTTTGTGATTATGGCATTGCCTTCTTGTCAGGAGACACTTTCACTCAAGATGCCAGAGCTGTGAGAAACTCCAAAGGCAACATTTAATGCTCCTTCGGAGAGTCTACAGAAGACCATAATCCTCTCTGGAAGTAGGTCTTCATGGAAAGTAAGTTTATAAGCATAGCCATTACCCACTTCAAACCTTAGTAAGAGAGTTCTGTCTTCCAGCCTAGGCCCATTGCAGTTGTATCAAAGTTAATTCAATACATGACTGAATGAAGAAATGATGCCCTTCCATTAAAGAATGTTCTGACTGGTACTATTTTGGATATTAACACTGAGCAGGCATGATATAGAAAATGTGAGTGCAGACTCGGTAGATCAAAGTTAAATTCCTTTTATAATCATGAAGGTCAGTGCAGAGGCCATGAGCAAATAATTTGTTTCTTAGTCTAAATTTGCTTTTGGGCTGGCTTGATAGGTTGTGTTTTAGGCCTTCTATATCCCCCTGAAATTCCTGGAGGATAAATAAATGGTATTGAAGACACCAGAGCAAAACTTGTATCAAAATTATTACGTTGTTACAAACCTTTATAAGCTAACATGTAAGGTTTGGGTTTGCAGTGTCATTTGTTCAGTCAATTTAGTTCAACATACAGTAGCACCCCTGTACCTGCTGATTCACCATCCCCGATTCAGTTATCCATGGTTGGTGATGGTGGGGGGAAGGGAGGAGAAGGGGAGATATCTCCTCCCCCCTTCCCCCAGGAGGGCTCTGGTGGCAGCGGGGATGGCGAAGGGAAGGGGGAGGAGAGATCTCCCCTCTCCCTTCCCCCAGGAGGGCTCCAACGGCAGCAGAGGGAAGGGAGGGGGAGGAGAGATCTCTCCTCCCTTCCCCTATGAGGGCTCCGGTGGCGACGGTAGGTGGTGGTGGTGGGCGGGGTCTGACGTTCACTGTTATCCATGGATTTCAGTATCGGGGGGGGGGCTGGAACCAACCCCCCACAGATACAGGGGTGCTACTATATTTCAGAATTGCAGCTGATACTTCATACAAAGAAATAAACATACATATTTATTGCCATCACAAAATTAGACATAATTGCAAACTGCAGAGGACAGTTAATACATTTAGAATGAAATTATAGATCACCAACCCTCTCTGGAGATACAGAATGCTTGAATCTAAGCTCCTGTCTGTTAGATGGAGACTGCTGACTATTGTCTCTAGACAATTGTCTAGATATTCTCAGATACTCATCCTAGATGCAAGTAAGCTGTAAGTTTCTACAGTCTCTGATATATCAGTCTAACTTTTTCCCTTTGAAAATAAATGCCCACTGGGTGAAGAGCTTAGCTAGTTCTGCCTTGTGTTCTAACCACCCTTTCCCCACCAGTAAAACCTGCTGCTGCTGCCACTACTAAAGATAGCAATAGCAGTAGCGCTTCTATTTCTATAACGTTTATCAGTGTCAAAGCACTCCCTAAGCAGTTTACAACATGTTTAGCTTATTGCCCCCAACAAGATGGGTACTCACTTTACTGACCTACAGAAGGATGGAAGGCTGAGTGAATCTTGGAGCGCTGTAGGATTAAACTCACAATGTTGTGGCTGCAGTACATAATGATGTTCAGAAATGTTTCTGTATGGGAACCACTCCCATGTACAGCAGGCAGTAGCCATCTTAGATACCTTACAAATGCACTGCATAGGTCTGTTTCTCCCATACAGAAATACAACTTGGATATGGAAAGCTGGAGGCAGCAAGAGAGAAAGACAATGGAGGGGGAAAGAATGGAGTGAAACTATACTGATGAGAACAAACACATAAGCCAACCTTCAAACAGAGAAAGAGGGAACCCAGCCTGACACAGAAACAGCCGCCCGGAAGATTGAGAGAAAGAATATGCATTTTCCCATGGGGCCTGGTAAAAGTCCAGCACAGTTAAAATGAAACCCCTTGAGTCTGCATGATTTTTATATAACATGGTTACCCATTTTTGACCTATTATATTACCATTTTGTCATTCTGTGGTGGACCCTGTTGCTCCATCCCTTCCCCCTCCAATTCAAAATGTCCTCCAACAATGTTGGAAACATGCTGTATTGATCTGACACCTAGAATAAGGAAGTATTTTGAGCAGTTAAACAATAGGCCATTGAAAATTAATACAGATCAAGATAGAAAATGGGTATGATTTCTTATTTTAAACACAGCTTGGAAAGTTAGTTTTAGCTTAATTACGTAGTTACTGTTCCAAAGCTGAAGAGGATGTTGCTGTCCTCACTTTATCTTAACAACAACCTCTGTGGCATAGGTCAGGCTGAAAGAGAATGACTAGCCTGAGGTCATTGAAGGAGGACTTCTACTTGATGATACCAAATTAGGAGGAGTAGATAATACCTCAGAGGACATGAATAGGATTCAAAATGACCTTGACAGATTGAAAAACTGGACCAAAATTAACAAAATGAATTTCAACAGCAATAAATTTAAAGTACTACATCTAGGCAGGAAAAATGAAATGCACAAGTATAGTATGCCTTGAAAGTAGTATGTGTGGGGAAAAAAACTAGCTGTCAGAAGTTAAACATGGGTCAGTGGTCTGATGCAACAGCCCAAAAAGCCAATGTATAGTGTCTAGAAGGGAAGTAGTGGTCCCATTCTGTTCTGCTTTCATCAGACCTCATCTGGAACACAGTGTCCAGTTCCGCACACCATAGTTCAAGAAGGATATTGACAAGATGGGATGTGTCCACATAAAAGTGACCAAGATGATCAAAGTTCTGGAAAGCCTTGTGAGAAATGACTTAGTGGGCAAGGTATGTTTAGCCAAGAGAAGTCTGAGAGATGATTTGTTAGCTGTCTTTAAATACCTGAAGGGATCATAGAATCATAGAGTTGGAAGAGACCACAAGGGCCATCTAGTCCAACCCACTGCAGGAATGCACAATCAAAGCATCCTCGACAGATGACCATCCAGCTTCTGTTTAAAAACCTCCAAAGAAGGAGACTCCACAACACTCTGAACCAGTGCATTCCACTGCTGAACAGCTCTTACTGTCAGGAAGTTCCTCCTAATGTTTAGGTGGAATCTCTTTTCTTGTAGTTTAAACCCATTGCTCCTTGTCCTAGTCTTTGGAGCAGCAGAAAACAAGCTTGCTCCATCCTCAGTATGACATCCCTTCAAATATTTAATGTTACGGATCCAGCTTGTTTTCTATTACTCAAGAGACTAGAACACGAAACAATGGATTCAAATTACAAGAAAAGAGATTCCACCTATGTAAAGAGTAGAAAGAACTTTTTTACTATAAGAACTGTTAAACAGTGGAATAGACTGCCTCAGAAGGTGGTGGGCTCTTAATCTTTGGAGATGTCAGGACCAGATCCCTTGGTTCCAGTTCCTGCCATTTTTGTTTATTTCTCTGTAACTCTGATGCTCAGTGTGCTTAGCAGTTGTGTGTGGGGTGGTGGTGGAGGTGTTGGTGTAATGCTGTATGTGTAATAGTCTAGGCTTTCTTTAGGGAAAAAGATGAAGCTGAAGTTCATGGTTTAAGTTTCAATGTCTGGGAAAAGTGGGAAGAGACGGGGTACGAATGCTTGTGACAATGGATGATGGACAACCAATGATTTTGTAGCCTGCCTACACTTCTAAATGATTAGAAGTGTATTACAATTACAAGTGTATCACAATTAAAAGAAGCTTTTAATTGTGATTGTTTCCATTGAGGGTTATTCTCAGCAACAACCTTGTATAGTACGCTTCTTGGATTTCTGTCAATAAAGTTTTCTGGAGAATTCTGAAACTTGTTCACTGAGTCTGGGAATGCAAATACATGACAGGGGGTCTTTAAGCAGAGGTTGGATGGGCATTTTTCAGGAGTGAAATTCCTGTATGGCAGGGAGTTGGACTAGATGGCCCTTGTGATCCCTTCCCACACTACAGAGATTATCAGACAGGAATGCAAAAAGCATTCCTGTCCCACAATCTTCACTCCCCCCCATCCTGTCCCTGTCCCAGAACAATCACCCTTCCCACGGCACTTACCTCCTCTCCCGTCGACAGGGCAGCCCAGGAGTGAACAGAGCTCAAACGGAACAAGGAGTGAAATCCCGCAGATTCTCATGAGAAGACATGAGTGTGGGAAATTCAAAAATAAAAATAACACAAAAAAGTAACACCAAGCACACTTTAAAACACACTTTAAAACCTACAAGTAACCCAGGGAGGGTCATAAAAGTGTGTCACTTACCTGGATGTCCCGATCTCACCCAGAAGTGTTCTGGCACGGACCTCCCATTGACGCTGGCATCGCACCAGCAACACGGGGAACATTGTCGCACACATAGAAATCCGTGACAGAAACAGAACAGGGAATCTGTTGATGGTTTCTCCCATCAATAAAAAAAGTGCCCGTGGAATGGGAGCAGAACAAGTGTATAATGATAGGGGATGACATTGTATGGTAAGGGAGCCCTTTTGCGATCTCCTGGCATTGTTGTAATGCCACTTTTGACATGTCTGATAATCTATTATTCTACCTCCCTGCATATTTGGATTCAAAGATCTCTTGCAGGTTACTGCCTTTGTTGGCTATAATGTATTCAATTGTTTTGCTGTGTGCCACATTCACCAAATTCATTACCGCTTGTGATTTGCCAGATTCAAGAGCTTGGCCCATTTAGATGAGCTATTAGAACTAACCAAGCACTGAAGTTCCAAGTGTTTGTTTGATTTGCATTATGTCCCCAATTCCTACAATAATACTACTGGTTTAATTTTCTTGTTTCCTTGGCCATTTTAATGTATTTGTGATGATTGTTTAACATTGCTTATGGCTTCGCAAATGCATAAGATGCATAAACAGAAATTATAAAACCAGAAATTTAATAAAGTACAAAAATTAACTGATTAGGAAAAAATGTGATCAGGAAATTATTTTAAAATATGCAGAATTAAAAAGGCCCAGGTCTTGGTTATATATAAATGCAACTGATACTGTGAATACAGTGATATTGTCAAATACTGATAATTCTGTGGATGGCTGACCAACTAACCTACTTAATAAATTAGAATGATAGAATCATAGAGTTGGAAGAGACCACAAGGACCATCCAGTCCAACCCCCTGCCATGCAATCACTTAGCGGGCAATCAAATCCTACATGGGTCCAAGGGTGGCAGAATGAAGGACCCAATCCACTGCAGTTTCCAGGGCCCTGCTGGCTCATGCTGGTCAAGGTGAAGGCAGCAGCAAAAGTCATATCCCTTTTACACTACACAATTTAGCACTATGGTTCCATTTTAACTCCCACGGTTCTGTCCTATGGATTCCTGGGATTTGCAGTTTAGGGAGGGATATTTAGAATTCTCAGCCAGAGACCTCTTGGGCCTCAAAAACCCCAGTATTGCATAGCATGGAGCCACTGCAATTAAAGTAGAACCATAGTGCTGTAATTGTGTGGCATGAAATAAGCCTTAGGATCCAACATACAAATGTCCCGATTTGGCAGGGACAATCCCAACTAATCCTCTGCCATCCCTCTTTTCAGCTCCTAAAATGTCCCAGTTTCTCCTCATTCCACTTTTCCTCTTTCTCCTAAGCTTACTTCAGTTGCTGCAAAGTGAGTTCCAAGTGCAAAACTAGTTTTCATTCAATTAACTCAGCATGGGGGAAAGGAGAGAAGGGGTCCAGAATGTTGCCCTTCCCAGTAGGCTCAGACAGAAAGCAAACTGCTTCAGCTCCCCTAGCTTGTTGTTCTTCCTCGTTAATAACTTTGGCCATCTTGACCACCATCTGATGTTCCTTGGTCAGTTTCCCCCTGTGAAATATTTGAGGGTATGCCAGCAGCCCAAGGGCAAGAAATAAAAATACTCGCACCCTCCCACTCCCAAACAAGAGGCCCCATTCTTTTAAAAAAAGCAGCTTGTTCTTCAGTGTTGCCTCCTAGCCCATGAATGCACACATACCTTCACACCCTCCTGGCCATGGAAGGAAAAGGAGAAGAGAACTGCTGTTCCTTGCTGTCCCCAAATCCTTCTTCCACGAGGGAGGGGGGAAGGCAGGTGAAGTCCCACAGTGATGACTGGCTGGTGGTCCAGGAGCTTTGCTTTCTCCAGACTTGCCTAGCTACATGCATACATCAGTAGTATTGGGGAGGACTTTGCTGCCCCATGGATCTACTTTAAAAGTTCCCCTTAAATTCTCTCAGTGAACTATATGGCAACTACAGGTGAGCATAGAGGACAGGTCCAACCTAATGCCAGAAGAATTAGTAGCACCCAAGCTGGCTGTGTCCCGCCTCCTACCTGCAGGATCTCCTGTTTTGTGGCACATCCCCAGTGGTAGAGATATATGCCCACTGAACATTACATGAGAGTGAACAGGAACTCTAGGACAGACCACTCCACTCCACACCAGCATAACTACACCAGCCTAGAGGGACCCCCACATAGGCTTGCCATTAGTCCTGGAAAACTGGGAAAATCCAGTATTGAAGGGACTGAAAATTGTTCTCTCTGACTGGCTTGCTTGAAGCAGCAGATTCCAGATACCTCCAGCTTCCTCTGCTGAAGGCAGCAGCTGTCAGCAAAATCACATGAGAAGACTGATATTGCAGGCTCTGGGTCGCATGGTATTGTATTGCACAGGCATGCTAGACCCAGAGCCCAGAGTGCAGAGAGTGGAAGAGAGCTAAGGCAAGAAAGGAAAGAAGGCTAGCAGCGGAGCGTTGTTTGGTGAGTCTGGCCTCCTAGGCCTCCCCCTAGTGGTGGACCTCCTCCTTCTCCCCCCCACCCGGGTAGGCACTCTGGGTGCTGCTGTCACAGGGATTGGGGGGGGGGAGAGGGATCCTTCCTCCTCACCCTGGGCAGGCACCCTTCTCCTTCCCTCCCGGGCAGGCACTCTGGGTGCCGCCATCACAGGGATGGGGGGGAGGGAAGATGGCTCCCTCCTTCTTCCCCCACCATGGCCGCCACTCCTCTCCCCAAATTGCCTTTTTTGGTGAACCCCCAGTAAATAGGTCCACTAGCCATACTGGCTGGGCAGTTTGGGAAGAGCGAGGGTGGTGTGAGTGTTGGACTCTGACCCTGGAGACCAGGGTTTGAATCCTCACTCAACCAGGGAAACACACTGGGGGATCTTGGGCAAGTTTCACACTCTTGTTTTTTGTCTGTAATCCGCCCAATTCAGTCCTGTATACTTTTGTTCCGGTTTTGTGGCAGAGAATAATGCAACCCTACCCCCACAGCATTCTAACCCCACCCAGACAAGCCATTTGAGGAGGTTAGGATTGCTCTGTTATTCACAAGTGTATAAATTCAACAGCTTTCCACCTCTGACAATAATTTCTTCAGTGAACAGCACATGAAGGGTTTTTGCAGCTAGTGTGCTCTATTCTAATTAAGTCGGCACACACCTCCTGCACTCCATTTTAAGACTGTTATGAACGACAGACGTTGAAGCTTTTCCTGTTAGTATCTATAAACAGGCCTCCTAGAAGTGTCTCTCTCGCTGTCTCTCTCTCTCTCTCTCTGATACATATAATGGAATCCTCTGTTTGAATCTACACAAGTGACTCAGTGCTTGGGGGAGAGAAGAGAACGGGAAAGAAGAGGATAATTACTAATTCCTACTTCAAGTGTATACTGTGATACCTGAGAATGGAAAGAGTAGTTCTGATCCCTATAACAGAATAGCAAGAACACTGCAGAATTTCAGGACAGAACATTTCACAGACAAGACAGCTCTTTCCCCGTAGTTACCTGTGTATACATTTTAAAAGGGCATTCAGTCCTTATTCCTTCCTATTTATTTGGGCAGTCTTTACAACTTCTGTTCACAGTAAAATAATCAAGTTCCCTAACCTCCAGATATCTTAGCCTACAATCCTTATCAGTCTTCCCAACCTGGCATCCTCCAGACAGATTGAACTACAACTCCCATCATATCCAGCCAACAAGTTGGCTGGGAACAATGGAAGTTATAGTCCAACCCATCTGAAAGATGGGTGCCAGATTAAGGATGCCTAGTGTATCTCCTCAGTAACTTGAGAGAAGGCTTTCTCGATAGCTCTCAAAGCTCTAAAACTCCCTACCAAGGGAAGTCAGCCTGGCCACCTCCTTGCTGTTTGAATAAAACTGGCAAAGATTTTTTAAAAATTCAATCAGGAGTTTGGCAATAGAAAACTGCTGAAAGCAGGGCTTACTAACAGCTGGGTGTTGTACTTTTCTTAGAAAAGTGCTTTTAAAGTGTGTTTTCAATTGTTTTAAATTGGATGTCCAATTCTGTTTTAATAATTGAGCTTGTTCTATTACCGTGATAAGTCTGGAGTGGTGTCTTTGAGAGAAAGGTGGGATATAAATCCAATTAACTCTCTCCTCCAAAAAAACAAAACCCAGTCCTGCACAACACATAAATTAGTGGATACTTTTAAAAACCATTCCATATCAATCAACATTAATTTTCTGCTGTCTAAAACCTCCCCAACTACTAAACTCAGGCAGACAATTCAACACATTGCTTGCTCTTATTTTACTGTCTTACTCTGGAATGTCTATTTTCATTGCAAGTTCTTCCCCTGAAAGGAGTGGTTCATCTCTAGGAGGCTAATTTCTTGTAGCCAAGTGCAGGATTTTAATAAATAAACCAAAAAGTGAAGTGCCTTTCTGAACAGCCCTCACATCAGCAGGAAATATGAGTGGTTCAGGAAATTTGAACCATTTGCTATTCTGTCTAACATTGTTTAGAACAGTAATAGATTTTTTTCCCTTAATAAATCATAAGTGATCTCTTTGTTTGGTTTTAATTAAGGAATTGTACCACCACTGAGGAGTTTTCACTCCTAAACACTATGCAAATAGTCTAGAATAAAAATGAAAAAGGTAGGTGGATTGGCAAGGATAATTTTGAAATAGATTCCGCCCCTCCATCTCTTTGCAGAAAACTCATTTCCCATCTGACTGACAGACAAACAAACTGCTGTGCAGGCTGACTTTTCCCTAGTACAGGGGTGGGCAATTGTGGAAGGGGAGAGGGCTATTTTTGCCATTGCACCCGATATAACTGGAAGTGAAGTCACATCCAGTTTCATTGGGTGTGGGGGGGGGGAACACTGTGTTTTGCAGCAATTGTGATCTACTTTGGGCAAGTTGGGGGCAAAACAACTCCCCAAATAATTTTAATTGGGGGGGGGTCCTGGGTGCTTTAGCAGCTTTCAGGGGTCTTGATGGGGTGCAAATCAGGGTCCCATGGGCTTCACTTTGTGCACCCCTGCCATGGTTCATGAAAGGTACCAGGGATCTCAAAATAGAAATGTTGGCAATGGGGCTGAGATATACCACATGCCAGCAAGATAACATGGGAGGGGATTGATCTTCTGATTTATACTACACATTTATTTATTTATTTATTTATTCATTCATTTCATTTCATTTCATTTCATTTGTATGCCACATTTCTCCCAAGATGGGACCCAAGGTGGCTTCCATAAAACAGTAGATTAGAAATACAATATACACAATTAAAATCTTAAGATTAAAACATACAGAGCCTTACCACACTCTGAGGAAAAGCGGCAAAGCAGCAGAAATTTCATCTTTTCTGCTACCTTCCTGCGTGACACCGGTGTCCTTCCAAGGCCCTTTGGTTCCGGTCCCAGGGGGAACTGATCTAAAACTGTGCCTTTTTGCAAATGGGTTTTTCTGGTTAGCAAAAAGGCATGGTTTTACCTTAGTCCCAGAATGAAAAAACGACAACACTATGTGGGAAGGCAATAGGGAAGGTTCCTGCTGCTTTGCCACTTTTCCTCTGAGTACAGTAAGGCTGACAGAATCTAAAGCAGACCAAATAAAACAAGCCTTCCTGCTTATGCATTAAAAGCCTGTTTGAAAAGAAAAGTCTTTGCCTGCCAGCAGTTATAGCACTTTGGTATAGCACCTTTTTTAAAAATGTGATTTTAGATTAGCTAGTTTTTTAATTTTATACTGGTTAAATATCTCTTTATGGGGGTGGGTGGGGTGGGTGGTGTTTAGGGATTTTAATCTGTATTTGTATTTTAATTGTTGTAAGCTGCCCCGATTGTTTTTAAAGAGTGGCGGTGTTGTTGTTGTTGTTGTTGTTATTATTATTGGTATCACTTTAACTATCATGGCTTTATCCTATGGCATTCTGTGATCTGTTCCCCCCCCCCGCCCTTTTATTGGTATTATTCAATATAAATTAACAACAAAATTCAATACCAGGTCAACAAAACAGCCAGAAAACAAGACATAGCAATACATGGGGCATAAAGTCTCAAAAACCAGTGTATTGTAATTAGGGGCTTGTCTACACTACGGGTAAAAACCTGATTGAAATTTGGACTACTTTGGCCCCAGAACTACACCAGATGAAATTTGGACTACTCTGGCCCATATTTAAGAGCTGGACCTTAAATGCTGGACCTTAAATGCCAAAGCACAAATCCGATTCATCTGTATTTTTACACCTACCACTGCTGGCATGCAGTTGCTCGATCTGACCTCAGAACAAGTGACTGCACCCAGGGCTCTGCCTTCCCAGCATGCGGCCACTCATTTTGAGGACAGAATGAGCACACTTGTTCACTCTGACCTCAGAATGAGCAGCTGAATTCTGGGAAGGCAGAGCCAGCACCACCAGTGCCATGGCAGCACCTGTCAGGTAGCGTATGTTCTGCTTCCTCACCCCCTGAATCCAGTGCAGGTTCTTTGTTTACTCTATAGTTTTCTCTGGAGTTTCCAGCAAACTCCAGAGAAAACTGTGAGTTTTATCAAACCTGGATTTAGGTGGTATATCCCAAGTCTGGTTTGGACAGGATTGTGTGCTGTGTTCCATTATTGCACCAGATTCAGGGTTAAGGCTGACATTGTGTGGCATTCTCAGGCCAGATTCAAGGGGGATTTGGAGTTTTTCACTACTACAGACAAGGCCTAAGAGGCCATGGAGGTTTAGAATCTTCAATCACAGTTGTTAACTTGTAAGACATCCTTCCAGAGTCTAGTGTGGGAGGAGATTATCTCAGTTGGTATGCATTTGTATTTACAAACTCAAAAAAAGAAAGCATTTTTCAATAAAGGTGTTTTGTCCTTTTTGTCCTCTGGAGGATCTTACATTGTCTGAAAGCTTTTCCATAAGACTAGTATCCCAAACTCTTCCCCACCAATTGTTGGTTAAGAATGATCTGTTGTTTTGTGGGGTACTTAAAATTCTCCACCAAAAAGCAATAATGTTGCATAATTCAAGGGAGTATACTTGAGATAACTATCTCAATAAACTAAATACTTAGAACTCACTAGCATAGAATTTAAAGTACTTCACAAAACTACAGATCACAAAAGTCAGGCCTCCCTCTGAGATGGTAGAAGATTGTGAAGACACACCCAACTAAAGGTGGTGGCAGGTTTGGGTGTGCAACGCCAGTACCCTGATGAGATCAAACTCCTTTACCCAAAAAGGCTCTGATGCTGAATATCCAGTTCAAAAAAGGGGGAAGTTTATTTTAAAGAACAAAAGAAAAGGGCTTTCTCCTCCCCAGCTCTAAAAGGCTTGAAATGAAAGGTACTTTACAGTTGGGGTTTCAGCTGTTTTCAGGGTGACATCTCTCTGGGTTTGATCTCCTCACTCAATAAAGCTGGTGCAGGGTCTTTCAGCTTCTGATTCTTTTGTTATTGGCAACTAATTTGGCTGATAGTGTTGGTAACTAATTTGGCTGATGGTGTAAGAAATGCCCTTCCCGGCTGTCTGGGCCTGTTTGCCACCAGAACTGCTCTCTGCAAGCTCACAGCAAAAACTGTCCAAAGGAACAAAAGGCTTCTAGGTGAACAGAGCTTGCTGGGAAGGAACAAACCAAAACCTAGAAAAATGCAGGGGAATTCTTAGCTCCTCCCACAAGTCTAATACAATGAAGTATTCCTATACTCAAACATGCTAAGGCCTTGAAAAGAAAACAAAGGAAAATGCAGGGGAGATTTAAACAGTCCTGGCTGGTCATCACAAAGATGTTAAGCTAAACTTAACAGTGAGCTTGTCTAGATGGGCAATTTACCCTGTCTTGCCCCTGTCTTGGAGCTCTGCAGTCTAAATGACGCAGGGTTTTTGCTCCATTTTTCACCCCAGGCAGTCCTGACGATACCTAGGGTAAAGATGGGGGAATATGGGGTAAAGCCTTTTAAAACATTTTCATTTACCTCCCAGGGAAACCCAGATTAGGTTGGCTGAATATTCCAGGAGATTTGCATGGGACAGTTGGTGAATGGCAGTTAGAGTGTGACTGGAATCAGCTGAGCCTGGGGCTTAAGAAGACTATGGGGGAAATGTGCTTGAGAAGGGTTGGAATGAGAGTTGAGTGATTGGTAAGGGTCTGATTTAGCCTGAGAGGAGAGAGTGTGATGTTGCAAATGTTATATATAAAGAGTCTGTTGTTTACAGTTTTGTTTTTGTTTTTGTTTTTATATACCTTTGTCTTCCGGAATTGCTATCATGCTGAGAGCTCGGTTTCAGACAAGGTGTCTGTGGTGGCAGCATTGAAGGTAGAAGGGTATTGTCCTGCTGGGAATAAAAGTAATAAAAATCTCCATAGGAACTTTCAGGGTATTTAGACTGATCCGGCAGTTGGTGTCATTCAAGGGGGACTGGAGGAAGTCCTTACATATAGCAGAGGTAGGGATCAGGGAAAGCCCTCCCACCGAGTGTTTGCAGTGAACACTGTGGAAGGCTTCATATTTGATGCGTTAATAATAATAATAATAATAATAATAATATTTATTTATTTATATCCCACCCCTCTGTTAAAAACAATCGGGGTGGCTTACAAAAATTAAAATACAAATACAGATTAAAATCCCTAAATACCACCCACCCCCACCCTCCCCCATAAAAAGATATTAAACCAATATAAGTTAAAAACAACGAATCTAAAATCACATTAAAAAAATAATAAATAAATAATAAAGATTACTTGTAAAGACCTCCACATTTGGCCACAGTGGTGGGATCGTCTGAAAAGAATCCTCACAGTTGGTAGGATTTGTGTGGTTGCTTGAGTGGAAAACCTCACAGTTGTTGTTATATACAATGGTGGGATAAAGGGTGGAACGCTTACGTAAAGGATGGAAACTCCACACTTGGTGCATGCAAGTGGGATATAAACTGAGACCCCCACATTTGGTTTCAGGGTTTAGATTAGACCAGAATAATCCTCACAAGCTTCACTCACCAAGCCTCTGTGGAAGAGTAAAACAAAATAAAGTACAAATGCATTCCTTGGTACTGTTGTAAGACAACATACTTAAATTTAGCATATTTTAATCTGGCCCCAGGATCTGGCCTGTTCCAACAGTAGTTTGCAACATTAGTTGTGTGTAAAAGAGTCTTCTTTTACTCCCTCCCAACACAAGAACTAAGCAGGATATTTAAATTTCATCTCCTCACTACTGTTTCCAGAGCCATCTGAGTTGTTTACCCCAGAAAGGTGGGTGTGGGTATGGCATAAAATAATTGGCAAGAGAAAAGAGTGTGAGTTAGGTAATCACCTTTGTAAATCTTCAAATGAAGCAGTGCTTTGTCATGGGCAAAACACTTAGAGCCACAATGACAAGAACAGGCATTGTTTAAAACCTATTATTTAGAAATCATCTAATTTTTAAAGGTTAATTAGTGTAATTTACCCATCTCAGAGTATTGAAAAGGTCTGTATGTGAACAACAAACATCAGCATTCAGTCCGTTTTGCTCCCACCCTCACTGATTCATCCACATCTGCTTTGCTTTTTATGACCATCTAATTGAGGCAGAGATTTCTGTCCAATACAGATGGTCTACTGTTGATAAGTATTTGCATGCCGCTTATAGTATTATTGTGCTGATTTTTAATTCAATGCCAAACAGAGGGGAGCATAACAATAGCATGAACGATTCATTTGGTTGGGAGATTAAAATAGATTTGTGAAGAAATCGCACAATGAAGACAAGTAAATTATTTATCAATATATTTGTCTGCTAATTGTTCTTCTTCTTTATGGCCTATTTACCCATTTCCACAATATGTTCAGTTATCAGGGAATCTTAAACTGGAGGCCAGGCTAAACCAGCTGCTACAAACTCATCCGCTACAAACTCATCTCTGCTGTAAATGAGAATAATACAGATATCTCTATGCATATACCTAAATAACAATGGGTGAAGTCTTGGATTCAGTGAAGAAAAGTGCTTTTGGGATTTTTTTGCCAATTCCAAGTCTAAATTATGGTCGCGGATTTGCAGGGACTGACCCATTCCTCTTCTTTGTGGTACCTTTACTTACCATTTTAAAAAGTTACAATGGAAATTGTGATTTGGTTTCTCTATCTCTGTTCAAGGCCAGCTGAACTCCTCATCCTTTCCTGCTGACAGTATCTTTCCACCACATGATTCTCAGGTGTTAGGATCTGGCTGTAAATCTCAGGGCCTGGCAGCTATCCTTCAGGCCTCAGGGTGAAGGTTGGAATCTCGGGTCAAGAGCACTGCCTTGAAAATAAAAAAAAAAATTCGTTTTTGCACACACACACAATCTGTGCCCAGCTAGCCTCTGCTGTTCCAAGCTATCCAACATATTTCTTTTTAAAAAAACATACTTTTTATTAATATATAAATTCAATAATATAAAACAACATGCAGGGTTAAACTACTACAGTTACCTAAACTAACTACTACAACTAACAACATAACATCCAATTTTTAAAAAGAAAGAAAAAACAAAAACAGGTATATATGACTCCCAGCTTGCCATCTTATGGTTATAGTTATCTGGTAATTCTACCTCCTGTAATATCAGACACATTATAATATTTATTAATCCTCTGCTTGATCAAATAAAATACATGAGTGTGGCAAATTTAAAAAATAAAGCAAAATTAAGATGTAAAACATCCACATAAGCACAGAAACACACCTTAAAAGTTCAAAGTAAACTGGGGAGGTTCATAAAAAGAGTGTCCCCTACCTGGCTGTGGTGATCTCACCTGGAAGTATTCTGTCATTGACGCTGTATTCCTGTGAGTGCAATGGCAGGAAGTTTCAAACACCAGCAAAAAAGCACCACGGCAGAGCTATTGACAGCTTGGCCTGTCAATAAAAAGGAACGGCTTTTGGACAATACATGATTGCAAAAGGATGACATCATATGATATGTGCACCCTTTCATTATGGACTTTTTCAGACACCTTAAAACCTGTCAGGGGAGGTTGGGAGAGGTATGCGACTATCCCGCGGCAGGGGGTCAGTTTTGGACACCGTCGTCCCCTGCCCGTTATCATCTGTGTTGCTTCTGTGTTCAGTTGAAGGCAATGGCACCACTTTTTACTCACGGAAGTTTTTCGTGAGTGAAAAGTAGCGCCTTTGCCTTCAATCAAACACGGAAGCAACACGGATAATGATGGGAGGGGGATGATGTTGTCCAAAACTGACCCCCCTGCCGCGGGATAGCTGTGTACCTCTCCTGACCTCCCCTGATGGTGTTGCAGAAATCATGGAACAGCAGACCCACAGATTGGAAAGTGAGTTTTATTAGACCGGTGGGCCTGACTGGAATACCTTCCAAAGAGTCAGAGCCAAGAGCTATGGTGACAGAATACTTTTATACAGTAATGACAGTATGCAAAAAGCCATTCCCTCCTCCCTTTCTCTAGTGTCTCTGGTGTCAGCAATTTCCCTTCCTTGAGACAATTGTTGATAGTTCAGAAAGTACAAGGCAAGATAGCTTAGGAACATTTGGGTACAATTCAACCGCTATTAGAGAAAGAATTTGTTTACATCAGCATATTGTATGTTTATGGAACATAGAGTTGATTAGTAAAGAACATTGACTAGACCTGAGAGTTAAAGGAAAAAGACTTTGCAGAGTCCCAGAGTCTCGTGGGCTAGCTAGTCTGACCCCGAATAGTGATTGTAAGGTGACAGCATTCAGCAAATAGACATTAGAGTCCAAATGGCTACTACAATGGGTTTTAAGGTGTCTGAAAAAGTCTGTTAATTAGGCATCATTATGATGCCATATTTGCCTGGTCTGATAAAGGCCTCAGTTAATAGCTCCCATTCTCTTTTTAAAATATCTGATGACTTCTCTGTAACTGAATTTGTCAATTTATCCGTTTCTGCAAGGTCATATAGTTTTAATAGCTAGTTTTCTTGCAATGGAACCGCTACATCTTTCCATTTCTGTGCATCTAAAATTCTAGCTGCTGTAATCATACATTGTATAATTTCCCTTGCTTCTTCTCTAACTGTTCTTCCATCAGTCCCAATAGAAAACATTCTGGCTTTGACTGAAATTTAAGTTTCAACATCTCTTCCATCATGCCATGTATCATGGTCCAATATTTTTTTTCCTTAGCACAAGTTCACCAGATGTGATTAAAAAGAATCCTTCTGTTTGCTTACATTTCCAAAATTTGTTTGTAGAGCCCCTATAAATCTTGGAAATCTTTTCTGGTGTCAGATACCATTGATACATCATTTTATAAAAGTTTTATTTAACATCATAACTTAATGTAAATTTCAATCCTTTTTTCCAAACCCTCTCTCATTGTTCTAGATATATATTATGATCTATGTTCTGAGCCCATTTAATCTTACAGTCTTTAACCTGTTCATCCTCCATTTCCATTCTCAGTAAAAACTTATACTGTTGACCCTCTGTATCCACAGATTGTATATCCACAGAGTCAACTATCCATGGCTTGAAAATATTTTTTTTAAAATCCCAAAAGCAAACCTTGATTTTGCCATTTTATATAAGGGCATTTTATTATGCCATTGTATCCAATGGGACTTGAGCATCCACGGATTTTGGTATCCACGAGTGGTTCTGGAACCAAACCCAGTGGATACTAAGGGCCCACTGTACATCTTAGCTATTAGAATCATAGAATCATAGAATCATAGAATTGCAGAGTTGGAAGAGACCATGAGGGCCATCCAGTCCAACCCCCTGCCCTGCAGGAAATCATGATCAAAGCATCCCCGACAGATGGCCATCCAGCCTCTGTTTAAAGACCTCCAAGGAAGGAATATTAAAAGCTCATCATTTGCACACAATTGTATTTCAAATTATTATTTTGTTATTTCCAAACCAAATTATTTCTTATCCATTTTAAATCTCCCAAATTCCATTTCTTCTCCTGTTTTCATTCTATACTGTCCTTTCAACTTCAGAAGATCTCTGTAGACAATCCATTTTTCTTTTAGTGTCTTTTCCCTTCCATGTAATGCTTCATGGGGTAAGACCCATAAAGGCATTTTGGGACATAGTCTTGTTTTATGCTTGTTCCATATTTTCAACAATGACCTTTTCATATAGTAGTTATTAAAATCAGCATTTAGTTTGATTTTATCATACTAGGAAAAAAACATGCCAACCAAATTTTAAGGCAAATCCCTCCAGTTGTGAATCAGTCTCCTAGGGTGGACCATCTTACTACTCCACTCATGTAGAGGATCTGAGTCCCAGCAAGTCTAAACCTTGCCCGGTAGTGATCTGTCCATGACAATGAAATTAGAGAAAGTTCCTCCACTTCCAGATTATTATCATCCCATCCCGCATAGAAAACCCAGTAGCTTGAGTGGGGTCAGATACCATTTGGAACAGACCCATGGTTATCATGGTGTACATGAAGTCCTGAGCCACTCCTGACACAGCAGTCTCACTATGGGTGTTGGTCCCCCAAGCTGAGGGGATTCCAGCACCAACACCACCCCAGCTAGTCCAGGGAGGGATACTATTCAGTGGCAGGGTGGGTGGTACACGTTCAGAATTTGTCCCAGCCACTCACCTTCAAATACTCACATTTGAACCCAAAAAAATGTATGCACATAAGTCTCACATTAACTAGCATATACAATACAATTATTTAAAAATAATATATTAAATCTACTATAATTTTTTTTACAAGAATGACAGGCATACCAATTGTTCAGAAGGGAAATGAACTGGATAGTAAACTGCCTGCATGTCTACGGGCCCTTTCCCACTACAAAATTATAGCATTATGATTCCACTTTAACTGCCATTGCAACATCCTGTGGATTCTTGGGGTTTGCGGTTTAAGGAGGGTTGTTTAGCCTTCTTAGCCAGAGAGCTCTAGTGCCTCATGAAACTATGAATGCCTAGATTCACTGGATGCCGTCATGGCCATTCAAATGGAATCATAGTGCTATTGTTGTCATTCTACTTTAGAGTTCAGTTTTTCACACACTCCTTAAACTCCATTTCTGCTGCCAAGTTCTTATGGTTCAAGCATAATACACACAGAGACAGAGTGCATGGTTAGTTACAATGGAACCTAGGTTGGTGGGTTCATAATAATAATAATAATAAAATTTATTTATACCCCGCCCCTCTGTTAAAACAATCGGGGCAGCTTACAAAATTTAAAATACAATACAAATAAAATCCCTAAACACCCCCACATGTAACAGGGCTTTCATGTAACAGGGCTTTCTCTGCAGCAGTGCCTTGACTGGAACTCCCTACCCAAGGAAGTTAGGCTGGCCCCATCTCTTTTAGGCTTCCAGCAGGAAGCCAAAACAGAGCCCTGGTGGCGCAGTGGTTAAATGCCAATACTGCAAGCCACCACGTTGCAAGTTTGATTCCAGCGGACTCCAAGGTTCACTCAGCCTTCCATCCTTTCGTAGGTCAGTAAATTGAGTACCCAGCTTGTGGGGGTCAATTAGCTAACACACATTGGAAACTGTTTAATGCAGTGTATTATTGCTGCATTGCTTAAAAACAATGCAGCTATTGCTTAAAAACAATTTGTAAGCCACTCTGATAGCCTTGTGGCTGAAGAGCGGGATATAAATAACTAAATAAATAAAAAAACTAAATAAAAAATAACTATTTTGCATGGCATTCAATATTTGAAACTGCTGTTTTAAATGTTTCAAAACTGGATTCTATGAATATTTTTAGACTGCTTTTAGGACGCATTTAACACATTTATTTTAATTTGTTTTAAAATGTTTTTTTTAAATATTTGTAGTGTTTTAATTGATTTTTATTTGTTCATTGCCTCAGGAGCCCTTGTGGGCTCGGAGGCAATACAGAAGGACAAGCAAGCAAGCAAACAAACAAACAAATGGTTTGCCTCTTACTTTGAAAAACATCACTTGTCAGTCACAACCTTCAGAAACACAATATTTTAAAACCCCTGCAGATTGCTGTGTAAATAGATACAAAGTATTGTTTTTACATTTACATAACTTTATTTGGTTTACTATTATATTTCTTACTAATTATATTTTATATCCAAATTAACATGATTTATATGTGCCTAAATACTCTAAAGGCATCAGATCCTGTCTGATCTTGGAAGCTAAGCAGGTCAACCCTGATTAGTACTTGGATGGGACACTGCCAACAAACACCAGGTACTGTAAGCTATATTTAAGAGGAAGACACTGGCAAAATCACCTCTGAGTATTCCTTGCCTAAGAAAACCATATGAAATTCATGGGGTCACCATAAGTCAACAGGTGACTTGAAGGTACATATGCACACATGTGCATATCTAGTTTGTCTAGCTGTTCAGTCTATGCCTTGCTTGTAATTACTGGTTCATATGTATGGTCGCCCTCCCCCAGAGCTTGCATTACAGCTCTAGAGGATTCTGTGCAGGTGCAGATAACCTGTTTATGTGAGCCTCAGAGGCCACGAAGAAGAACTCAGCCTCTCCTTCACATCAAGTTCAGTATGATGAGACAGGAAGAACTTCAGCCTATGGTCTGGTCTTCACTCTATACATATTTTATATACCTGTACCACGTTGCACCTTACCTGCTTTTTTAATTAAAAAAAAAATCCCAAACACTGTAACCTTTTGTATAAGACAGTAGTTCGTGCCACTGGACTGTTTTGGTTGCAAAGGTAGAGGATGGTAACAATCCCTAAGTGACTGGAGAGCTTTTGGCAGATTGAATGGATGATTATTAATATTCTCCGGACTTTATCAGATGCACTAAATATGGCATCATAATGACACCACATAAACACGAAAGGGCACATGTATCACACAACATCACCCTTTTGCATTTACGTCCTGGTCAAAACCCATACTTTTTATGGCTGAAGCCATCAATTGATCCCCTGTGGCACTTTAGTCCTGGCGTTACTTGTGTGTGAAATTTCACACCACTGTACTCACGTGAATGCAGCGTTCATGGCCGGTCTGGCATGAACACTTCTGGGCGAGATCACAACAGCCAGGTAAGTGAGGCACTTTTTAGGATCCCCCCCCCCAGGTTGCTTGGCAGTTTTTTTTTCTTTTAGTGTGTTTAGGTGCTTGGTGTAACTTTTAATGTTCATTTTGTTTTGCTTTTTAAAAATTTCCCATGTGAGCATCTTCTCATGAGAATCTGTGGGATTTTGAACGAGGAAGTGAACAGAGCTCCATTCTCTTCCTCTTTCATTGCTGGGGAAGACTTTGCCAGGAGAGAAGGTAAGTGTGGTGGGGAGCATCCTTTCGCTGGCATAAAAATGCATTTTTTATGCCAGCAAAAGAAAGTTTAAAGTGGCTTGTCTGATAAAGTCCTCTAACTATGAGAAATGCTTTATATCTGGGTGCTGTGCTTGATATTTTGCTAAAACAAATCAGTTCACCAAAGAAATCGGTGCTATTTGGTTTGATATGTATTTATGTGATTCATATCCTGCTTTTCTCTCCAATCTGGGATTCAAGGCACTCAGAGACATCAAATTAACTCTGCAGAAGGATTTAGGGTAGTAGGACAATCCACTGCCTCCCTTTAAAAAATGAAACTCGGTCTACTACAGTTGTGCTTACTTACCTAGGAGTAAGACTCATTGAATCTAAGAGTAAACATGGGTTGCATGATCATTGTAATTAGGTACTTTCTCCACTTTTAAAAATCTAACAGATCTGAGACTACCCTCCACTCCCAGCCCCAAGATGAAGTTCATAATTGCTGTTTAAATAATGGAGCCTCCCAAAGAAGGCAGTTTGAATGGGTCAAGCCACAATGCCTGAGTATATTTCCAGACCGTCAAGAGCTGTCAGTGTGACACCAAATTGTCTTTACAACTTCATTAGGCCAGAATGAAATACTTACTTTTGGTTTAAAAAGGGGAACGGGGGAGAGAAAGAAGGAAAGAAAGAAAGAAAGAAACTTTGTCTTTGTCGAATATACTTTTGTTATCCTAGACTTTGCTAGATTTGCTGCATGTCAAACCTGGTACTTTTCCCGGCCATTTACAAGCAAGAGTGCCTACTCATTGTTAAATGGCTTGTTTCCGCTAGCCTGTGACAAAACCACTAGCTGGCTAGTCAGCCTCAGTCAGTGTCTATTTATGGCAAAATGTCAAAAAAGAATGTCCTGCATTTGTGGCTCAACAATAATGAACATAGCTAAATCTGAAAATTCACAAAAGGAAGTGAACAGCTTTTTAAATTCTGAAGAACATTAGATTCTGGTGTCCTTTTTGTTCCAATTGTCGTGGCTTAACACTATGAAAAGACCACCTGTTGGGCTGCCATTTTGTGATTGTATTAAATGCAGTGACTGAATAAAAGAACACTTTCCAAAATAACCTAGTATTATTATTCACTTATTTCACAGTAAATGTGCATTCAAGATCTGCTGTAAAGTATAAGTCTTTTTTTTTCCTTCAGTGAAGTTCCAAGATGTACGTGCTCAGTAAATGCACACTTACTGCAGATGCATGATGTTATAGGTCCCAAGCATGATAGTTACAAATGAGCTCATGTAAACCTGATGAGACGATTAAGACTCCTGTAACATAATGCTAAACTTCTTCTGTAAACAGCAGACATAAACCAAAGAGGAAATTATCAGAGAGTGATAGGAGCGTGCTAATTATAGCAATAAAGATTACTATGAGATGACAACATATAGCTTTTGGTGTCTCATGTACAGGACTACAAATGCTGTTCTTATAAAATAGAACAATAGCTTTCAACAGTGTGAAAATATATACAGTATTATATGCAAGCTGCACCTATTAAAAGCAAGAGGAGTTTTATGACTGCCTTCCCAAAACCTCTTACAATAAATCAAAGCCAAACGTAGCAGCCTTAACAATCACATTACATGCAAACAACTTTAAAATCTACATAATATACTCAAACCCTTACAACAGAATAGAACCTGACCATGCAATACACTTTTTATTATCTTTCTAAATCATCTCTCCCAAAAGCTGAATTGTTGGAGGAGGGTAGCTTCAAAGTTGGGACCACAACAAAAAGGTAAGTTTCCAACCACATACAGGGCCATCTTAAAGCACCTTGAGGATTGCTTTGTTGCTAACTGCTGTCAAGTTGACTTCGACCTATGGTGACCCTATGAATGAGAGACCGCCATGATCTTGTAGACTCAGGGCCATGGCTTCCTTGGTTGAGCCTATCCATCTGGAATGTGGTCTTCCTCTTTTCCTACTGCCTTCTATGTTGTTGTTGTTGTTGTTGTTGTTGTTGTGTGCCTTCAAGTTGTTTCTGGCTTATGGCAACCCTAAGGCGACCCTATCACAGGGGTTTATGACAACGAAGAGTGTTGTGTGACTTACCCAAGGTCACGCAGTGAGTTTTCATGGCCGAGCTGGGATTTGAACCCTAGTCTCCAGAATTATAGTCCAACACTCAAAACACTACACCACACTGGCTCTCTGCCTTCTACCTTACCAAGCATTACTGTCTTTTTTAGTGAGTCACAGTTGCCCTTCCAAGTCTTAGGAAATTTTCACATGGCAGGAACAGAACAGGGTCAGATTAATGATTGAGCCAAGGTCTAGAAAAACTTGACCTATTTCACTGTCTCCATCATCTACTTTAAAGTTATGTAAATAATCATTTATTTTCCCTTAAAGTTCAAATTTAAACCTACCTTTGCACTTTCTTCAGTAATTGTTCCAAGTCTTTGCTATGTTCTGCTAGTAATAAGGTGTCATCTGTACATATTAAATTTTTGATGTTTCTTCCTCCAGTTTTCATGACTCCTTCCACTGGATTGAATCCTGCTTCACATATGATATGTTCAGATTAAAGTTAAACAGATAGGGTGATAACACTGAGCACTGAAGAGCACCGAAGGGTAATAAGTCCAGTTTCCTCCCACTGGTGAGCCCAGTGAGGTAAGCAGTTGCAACTGGATCCCTCAGCATGTAACTGAGATGACAGATATCCATCTATTTTTGATACATGTTTGATATCATCACCAGGCTCTCCATGAGACTGATGAGGAAAATAGGCTAGGGTCAGGGTCATACAGAGGCAGGACTTGGGGCACACATACATGCTAAGGACAGGCCATTTCCAGGTTCTGCAAAGTGTTTCACACCTTGGGCAAAGGTGAAGTGGAATCTGTTTAGTTTGCCAAAATCCTGCCACATTTACCTAGGAAGGCACCAGGAATATGCATCCTCCTGACCAGTTCAAACATAGGCTGGAAATCTCATTGTTCCATGAGGTCTAGTTTCCTTATCACACTATCTGCATTCCAAAGAGAGAGCTAGCTATCATCCATCAGTCCAAAACTGCTCTTTTTGATAGTGCTGGCTCATCCAGAACTCTGTTTTAATGTTGAGAATCTTAAAAAACAAAACAAAAACCAAACCTTAATTCCTTTATTATGGAAAAACATAAAGAATATAAATAAAAAATTGGAGTAATATTACTGGGAACAATGATTTTATCCCTTTGTATTATGTGAGAGGCATTGGCCTACAGCAGTGGTTCTTAACCTTTTCTTTACCAGAGACCCCCTGTAAATATCTTTTGTTGCTCCAAGACTTAACTCAAGATTAAAAACCCTAATAATAATAATAATAATAATAATAATAATAATAAATACAATTATACCATCCAATAAACTTTCCCTCAGAGGCACTCCTGCTTTTTCCTGAAAGTGTGGCTGGAGCAGATTGAATGGCAATGCACAGGCCAAGCCAGCCAGCCAGCCCCCGCCCCGGCTCCTACCACGTGGCCACGCCAACTCAGTGAGGAGGCGGGCCAAGCAGCCCCCAAGCCCCTGAGGACCCCCCCATGAGGACACCACAGACCCCTGGGGGTCCCCAGATCCCAGGCCAAGATCCACTGGGCCAGAGAACACTGAAAAAGAAACGATGCAACCAAGATATTGGGAAGGGTGCTGGCAGGGGGATTCTGGGAGGTGCAATCCAAAAATAACTTTCCCAGGCTCTGAATGCAGCCTAGATTCATAGAATCATAGAGAAGGAAGAGACCCCAAGGACCACCCCATCCAATCCACATCTGCCCTGCAGAAATACCCACTCAAAGCCCTTGTGACAGACAGCCATCCAGCCTCTGTTTAAAAACCTCCAAGGATGGAGACTACACCACACTCCAAGGCAGTGCATTCCACTGCTGAACAGCTCTTACTGTCAGGAAGTTCTTCCTATTATTTAGGTGGAATCTCTTTCCCTGCTATTTGAATCCATTGCTCCATGTCTTAGTCTCTAGAGCAGAGCTTACTCCATCCTCATAAACAAAAAGATATTACATTAGTGCCTATAATATAGTTTTTTAAACTTAATTATTAGTGGCAAATTATGTAATACTGTAGGATAACCCATATCCACTGATTTTTACCCACTGATTCAATTATCCATGGAACACAAAACAGCATACCTACCATAGAATCTTCCTAGAAAACGTATCCTCTCTAGCCATTTTCTATGGTGTTCACTATTATCCATGGTTATCAGTATCCATGGGTCCCCCAGAACCAATCCCCTGCGGATAAAGGGGTCCTACTGTAATCTGAATATCCTATACTGTGAATAGGCTAGGTTACATTGACCTGAGATAAATATATGGGTGCCACCAAATAAAGTTTTGCAGGGGGTCGGGCAGAATTCCTTAAATCAACCCTGGTTCTAATCTGAAATATTTGCCTCAGAGGACCATTCCAGTGAAAAATGGCACATTGCATAGGAATGTTTTTGGGAAGTCTGCTCATGTTTCTTGCTATTTAAGCTTTCTATGTTGGTAAAGTAGCCTACATTCATTACTTTTAACAAATGGAGTTATGTATCACAGGCAGCAAAATAGGTAATGAGATGTTTGTGTCTCTGTGCATGTATTTACAGTATTATTACATGAGTATCCTTCGCCTTCAATATGCATTTTCTGAGGGTGGCTAACTATCAGTAAATCAATAAAATAAAATATATACCTACAATAAAATCATGATCAGTAATAAGATTATAGATTCTTTAATCTGATTACTGATCATGATTTTATTGGAGGTACGTGTTTTATTTTATTGATTTACTGTCAGCCTCTCTCAGAACATAAGAACTGAAGGCAACTAAATGCCTGGCCTATATCACCTAGACAATGCGGGATTAGCAGAAGTCCCTGAAGTTGGTGGATGGCATCTTCCTAGGACTTACAATTTGGGGGAAGGGAAGGAGGAATCAAGCACCGACACTGGGAGGGGTGTGTGAGAAAAAAACCTACCACCGCCCTGAGAAAGAAACCGGGAAGCTGAGCCTTCTTGCTCAGTGGGTGCTCGCAGGAGGTGATAGAGCAGGAGCTGCTCACTTAGGGAGGAGTTGGTGGCAGGCTGGAGGGACTCTTTGCTGCCATGTGAGTGCCCCAATGGAGCTGCCCATCTTCCCTCCACAGCTCCTCCTGCCGGTCCGGACTCTGTCTGGTGCAGAGTAAGGGAGAGGGAGCAATAGCAATAGCACTTCTATTTCTATACCGCTTATCAGTGCCAAAGCACTCCCTAAATTGTTTGCAACATATTAGCTAATTTTCTTCAACAAGCTGGATACTCATTTAACCTATGGAAGGATGAAGGATGAGTGAACTTTGCAGCACTGTAGGATCAAACTTACAACATTGTGGCTGCTCTACTGGCATTTAACTATTGCACCACCAGGGCTCCAGGGAGAAAGAGGACAGGAACCCCACCACCCCTCACTGGCCAGGTGGCTTGGAGGGCGCCTGTGGGGTGACCCGTCCACTGCCTCAAAGGCGCAGATTGAGAGAGGAGAGCGCAGTTTTGAGTGCAGGTGGTTTTCCTGTGCTGCTCTGCCTTTGAATGGGATGTTTGTCAACTGGCTGCCAGGGACTGGGCTGGGCAGCACAGGTGGTATGCCTGTGCTGCTCAGTCTTTTAATCAGTTATTGCCTGAGTGGGCTTGGGAATTTGGTTCATGGGAGAGAGATGTGTATGTTTTCTCAGTACCCATGCTAGGGCCTGTTGGATGGGTTTGTGAGAAGCTGTGCTCTGTGTTGCCCATTCAACCTCTTGCCTCCCCCCTCGTGGGGCTGTGTCCTCTAGTGGTAGGGATGCTTTTGCATGCACACGTTTCTGGGCCTCCTGGGTTGGGTGGTTTTTGGCAGGCTATCAGTGTAAGGGCCCCCTATTGGCACAGTACTCACCTTTATTGGCATGGCCTTTTGCCACAAGGCCCTGCTAGAGGGGGGTGATGGGAGCTCCCAGAGGAATGGGTTGAAGGGATTGTGCCACTGTGAGCCATGCAGGGGAAAGCAGCTCAGTGTGGTGGAGAGAGCCACCTCTCTGTGGCCACTGGAGGTGGGCAGCTCAGCATGTCCAGCGGAGGAGGAGGAGGACCATCTGGAGCTCAGTCAGGGAAGCTGAACCAGAGGTGGTTCATGTCTTTAGTCACCCCAGGCTGGAGCAGCCATGCAGCGAGACAGGATACCCCAAAGCTGCCACCACTGCTAGCACGAACTGCTTCTCCTTCAGCCCAGATGCAGCTCCTTCCTGCCAAGCCTGACTGAGCAGCAAAATCCTTGGCTGCCAAACTTTATGCTATTCCCATGAAGAAGAGAGGGCAGGAGCATAGGCAGTGAGTGAGGAAAGGCAGGGTGGGAAGCGCGAGGAGGGTTACTGTTTAACAATGCACATGCACCAATTCACTTTGTGGCATGAAAAGAGCTTTTTGCCAAGAGATCCTCCCCACTTAGGTCGTGCCTATACAGGGGGAAAAAATACCAACATGTTCGGAAAAACAGGCATTCACAATGATGTGAACTGCCTACATGGCCAAAAGACACCCCCCCCCAAACTCTGCATGACTCCCTAGCCAGCTGGCCACCATGAACAATTTACTCACGATTTTAAATCTGCCGCCGCCATTTTTTTTAAGTTTACCAGGGTGTACACAAGCAACATTTCATATTTACAAATAAAGAAATACCCCCCCCCAAGGAATATAAAATTGCAGTTTGATTGACTTACTGGACCTTTGCTTAGCCGAAAATCCAACATGGCAGCCACAGCTGCTTTCCTCTTTGCTAGCCCCACCCCCATCCTCATCCAGCTAATCAGATTGCACTGCCTATTTGTATTTGTACAAATGTGAGTGTTCAAATGATCACACATTCACATGGTGTATGGAGCTTTTTAAAAAATCTGTATGAAGCCCTGGACACACGCAAATGGACTTTGTGGTGGATTTTGCTGCTCCCCTTCCAGATGACACGTATTTGTGCAAATGGCCATTTGAATGGATTGTACGTTTGCATACTGTTCATATTTTTTTTTACCATATATGTACACTGGGATCTTTTATTTCCTGGCTGAACTTAGTTGGGGCCTCATTAGTAGCTGTCTTGGGCCGCATATGGCCCGAGGACCGTGGGTTGGACATCCCTGCTCTAAACCACTTCAAACCAAAAGATAAACTGTATGACTTAAACATCACTTTCCTTCCCCTCCATGCTTTTTCTTAACCACCCTTGTCTAATGAAGAAGCCTATGACCTTTGAAAGTTAATGCATCTAATAAAGGTATCATCACAATATTGACTTTGGATTTTGTTTTTGTTTTTTTGTCAACATGGCTACCACTGCATTTATGTAACAAAGCTTATACCACCTGTTGGATTCTTCTGCAAAGCCTGCTTGCAAAAATACTTCTTGTTTTCTTGTTAGAGTCTATTCTGGCTGGCTCTAGCAATTGGGTTTAGGCTGTACTGTCAAAGGCACATGTATCCAAATATCCTCAGTCACCAAAATTCAGTTCCATAAATACAAGAATGATTTAGGTTTTGTCGAAGCTGAGGTAGACATTCACTAAGGGGTCATCTACACAAGAAAAAATAATGCACATACCTGTGCATTATAGGCAATTTGCAGCAGCTTTCTTTTGTTTCCACAGCATTTTGGCAAATACTATAGTATGCAAAGCTCTCTGGGGTAATGTTCATATGGAGATTCAAGATGGTGGCCATATTGTTTTTGTGGTGGGGGACGAGGAAGGCAAAGAGACCCGTCAGCACCAAGAGACAACGTGGAGAGTAGCCATGTGTAGGAAGAGGAGGAGAGAGCCGTCTGCCCTTCATCCATCCTGGCAGCAGAATCTGGCTGTGCAGTGGGCAGCCACGGTGAGGAAGAACAATTGATCTCCAAATACTAGGGCTAAATTTTAACTTGCTAATGCTCATACAAGTGAGGCCTCCAAGGGGAAATATTCAACAACTGTGGCCTACTGCCAAGAAAACAGTCTCCCATATGATGTATTGTACTAACATGACATTGATCACAGGAGCAAAAGATTATTTAATGTTAATTCATGTTAATTTTTACATAAGAATTATTATATATGAATTAATAAGATAATATATATTATTATTAAATATATTGTGGCTGGCACCCTGTTTAGTATTTACAATATCATAAGGCAAACATATGGTGTCATAAATATTGCAATTCACTTTTATGATCATGGCACCATTGGAAGGACTGCAAATGCCTGCCCGAATCCACCTTAGAAGCCAGGCAGCTGCATCCAACTAAAGGAGTTTGGAAGCACTGAATGTGGGACTCTGAACAATAACATGCCTAGTATGCTCCCTCCAGTGAGGCACAGTGCAGAAATCAGTTGCCCCAGGACCCCACAGGAGTTCTATTTGGGTTCTTGGGATACCCTGCCTTTCTCCTGCAGGTCAGCTTCATTTTCTTCTCCTCCTGGTGTTCATATTGCTTGGGATTTGGGGTTTGGGTTCTTGGGTTCTCCCCTGCCTTTCTCCAGCAGGTTAGCTTCATTTTCTTCTCCTTCTGGTGTTCATATTGCTTTTCCAACTGAGACTGAACATTCTGTGGCTGCTAGGTATGGTCAGATCCCATCAAGCTACTTTTGAAGCTTTTCACACCCTTAGATATGAGTTTTTATAGATTTTTTTGGTGCTTATTCAAAAGTCAGTTCTCCTGAGCATGAGTCTAAAATAGCCTCTTTTTTGGCTTCATTTGCATTACAGGGAATGACCTGATTGATCCATAGATTAATTCATTAATTAAATACATATGCATTTATTTAATAAATCTAAAGAAAAATGAAGATATACTTTACTTCTTAATGGCTTATGTAAACCCCATCTGGGAAAAGGCTGGACTTCCTGTGAAAGAATGAAGGAAATTTTGCTTCTGAGACAGCACTTATCACCTGCAGTTTTATAGGCATTTATATTAAAAATAATTAAACTTTTTGTCCAATTAATTGGGGATGCCTTTTAAGTAATTTTTTAAGGTTTAATCTAACTGATTAATCAATTAAAGGTTGCACTTCTTTTCTCACCTTACACACATTGACAAACATATACTTAAGAACAAAATCAAGGTTTTCTTGCAGCTGCAGTAAAAAAGCTGTCTTAATTTTATTCTTCAAGTATAAAATGACAGCATAATGCAATTTTTGACCCTTAACTATATCACTCTCCATGGTGACATGCAGAAAACAATGGGTTTTGTATGCTAACCAAAACTGATTGGTGAGCATATTTCTACACATGGACTCACACATATTTATGCCTAACCTATAAGGGGGGAAAAGTGGTATACAATTGAGCAGTACACAATGTGCCAGTATAAATTAGTATCTTGCCTCATTGTAAAGAGTCTGTACAGTGCACTTAACTATTGTGTTAGAGAATTATGGAAACTGAATCCACCAAGCAGAAATGGCTTATGTCTGAATAAAAAATATATATCTTTAAGAGAGATACAATGTGTTTGGAACCCTGAGGGTTAATGAGAGGTAAGCTGGTGAAGGGGGAGATGAGATGAAGGGAATAAAAGAAGCTGAATAGATGAAAGAAGTGATTCAATGGGAGGCATTGTTGGTAACAGCTAGGTGTCAGAAACAAACAGAAAAATGGGAACTGCTTTAACATCAGGAGGATTTTTTTTTAAAAAAATAGAACTTATACCACATGTTAAGAAGAAAAAGAAAATAAGATATAATAAAAGGCTTTCAGGCTTTTGCAGTAGTTCTCTATAAAAAATAAAGAAAGCAAGAGAGAAAGAAAGCAGAAAAATTGAATTCCTCTCTAAAGGTATCTATGACAGAAAGCTTCATTGTCCCTCTTTTCACATCAAGAATTTAATTTTGCATTCCCTTTGTCCATCTAGAGATACGTATCCAGTTTCCTTACACTGATTTCTATTACCCCTCCCTGCCCCATGCTTTAGATAGTCAGTCTATATTGAGGGGATGGTTTAGTTCAAATTTAGGAGACCCTGCTGTACACATGAAGTGTTCTTCTGCCCTTGGATTCTGCCTATACTTTTTAACTGAGCTTGAAGAAAAAGAAAACTTTTTTGTTTCACCAAACTCTAGGAAAAAGCTGGCTGATATACTTCCCCTTATTTTGATAGTACTTGTGAACAACATGCAACTAGTTCATTAAGATCAAAATCTAATTCTAGATTATATATCCTGAGATAGTAACACATTGATTAGAAATCACTGTTAATTAAGCCCTAATTAACCAACTTTTCACAACTTTTCCCTAACAAATTTACTTGGAGGCTATCCAAAATGCCTTGTTTATGTAGGTTCAATGGGCTAAATCCAACTGTTAGTCCCAATTAAAGGAGACTCTTTGAATCATTGGAATTTACATATATATTGGCTTCCCAAGTTTCCATTGATCCAATGAATCTGCTGTAATTGGGACTAACAATTAGATTTAGTCCAATAGGTGTATAATCACTTATTGAGAATTTCGGGCAAGGACATTATATTCAAACCATATACAACAACAAGCTTTAAGTAAAATGGCAACAGTATGCATGCATAGTGTCACTTACTCAATTTCTTCAAGAATGAGACAGGGTGGTTGTGGGTCAGAAAGAGGTCATACTGCCCTATGGTGATTTATAAAATTAGGTTTAGTTAAAATATGAAGGTTTATCATGCACTGTGGCAGACCTGAAACACTCCACCAGAGAACCAAATGCACTGTTTGATATCAGATGACCCAAGAGAGGCATCCCTTCACACCACTCCTCTTAGCTCATAGAGGATCCTTCAAATTGTACAGTTTTCCTCACTCAAAAACTGCAGACTCTCAAATAGTATAGTACTCTCCACCCCCCAACACTACAGCAGTATTTGAATATACTAGTAAGGAAGAAAGTACAAATGCTGAGCCACAGCTGAATATTAAGAAAACAAAAATAACGACCATAGAAGATTTACAAAATTAAAAGTGGGTGATGGAGACATTGAAATTATCCAGTTTTTTAATACTTTGGCCCAGTTGCTAACCAAGAAGGAGATGCAGTAAAGAAAGTAACAGAAGATTAACACTTGAAAGAGAAACTAAGGACGTTATTAGACTACCAACCCCAAACGTTCTTTTGCCAGCATATTTTGTGGTGTTTTTCTGCTGCAAAAGAACACCCCATAGATCACTTACCTGTAATCCCAGCAAAAGGAAGCCCCAGCAATGAGCGAGGAGTGAATGGAGCTCTGTTCACTTCCTTGTTGGAAATCTTGAGGATTCTTGTGAGAATACCTAGTGTGGGATATAAAATAAAAATAAAAATAAACAAATAAACAAAAACAACACACAAAAAGTTACACTAAGCACATAAACACTCTTAAAAACTTCCAAGTAAACTAGGGAGTGTCATTAAAAAAGTGTCACCTACCTGGATGTTGCGATCTCACCTGGAAGTGTTCAGGCCAGTCCAGCCATTCACACAGTAATAATGTGGAAAAAAAGGTACAGGTTTCAAATGCCGGCAGTGCCAGCAAAAAGTCACCGCACCTGATCTATTGATGGCGTCGCCTTGTCAATAAAATAGATCGGCTTATGGCCAGTATATAAACGCGAAAGGGATGTCATCTGATATGCGTGCCCTTTCACATTTATGTGGTGTCGTTATGATGTCCTATTTCATGTGTCTGATAAAGTTCTAAGAAGGAACTAGGCATGATCCTCAAGTCTAATGAGATATCATTGAATACCAAAGCCAAAATCATCCAGGCCATAGTATTTCCAATGTCAATGTATGGTTGTGAAAAGCATATAGTGAAGAAAACTGATGTGACCCCTGTGAGTTATTGGTTTGGCCCAGTGGTTGGGGAAACCCTAAGGAAAGGGCTGTACTTGTTAGCTGAGTTCTGAAGAGGAAAAGCTGGAGCTGGAGAGGAGGGTCATTTGCCAAAGCTAAGGAGTAGTCACTTTCACCTTGAATAAGGTAGTGGTATCTTCAGTTATGTATTTAGGGTCGGGGGATGGACTGCTAAACAGACAAATGAATGGATCTTAGAGCAAATCAAGAAATCCAAAAAGCAAACCTTGATTTTGCCATCTTATATAAGGGACACCATTTTGTTATGCCATTGCATATAATGGGACTTGAGTATTCACAGATTTTGGTATCCACGGGGGGTCCTGGAACCAAACCCCAGTGAATATGAAGGGAGAACTGTAAATTGATGATAATGCTTGGTAAAGCTGAAGGCAATAGGAAAAGAGGAAGGTCGCATTACAGGTGGGTTGACTCAGGACTTTAAAAGACACATGAAATATGGCATCATAACAACGTGACATAAAGATGAAAGGGTTTGCATATCAAGATGACATTGCCCTTTCGCGTTTATGTACTGTCCATAAGCCAATCTATTTTATTGATGGGCCAAACGATCGATAGATTGCTTTGACGATTTTTTGCCAGCATTGCCAGTGTTTGAAACCTCACACTTTTCCTCCACATTATTATAGCATGAATGGCCAGACCAGCCAGAACACTTGTGGTGAAATTGCAACATCCAGGTAGGTGACACTCTTTTTATGACCCTACCTGGTTTACTTTCAGTGTGCTTAGGTGCTTTTTAAAACTTTTTGAGTGTTGTTTTTGTTTTTGTTTTTGAATTTCCCATGCTCCATCTACTCACGAGAATCTGTAAGATTTCAGTACAGGAAGTGAACGGAGCTCTGTTCACTCCTCATTTATTGCTGGGGCTGACTTTTCATTGAATGCAAGATAAGTGTGGTATGGGGAGGTCTTTTGCCAGCATAAAAATGGCACAAATTATGCTAGCAAAAGAATGTTTTTGGAGGGTAGTATGATAAAGTCCCTAGTCAAGGAACCCAGGCCCTGGATCTGCAAGATCTGAGCAGTGCTGTTAATAACAGAAACTCTTGAAAATGTCTCTCCTTCATAGGGTCACCATAAGTCAAAGCCAACGCAATGGCACACAGAGCAACAAGAACAGTAGTCCCTCAAATACTATATTATTTTACTACTCACATCTATGCCAGCTCAACACATTTCTGAAAGGGGAGGAATAAGGATGAATGTTGTTCTTCAACCACCTCTAAAACTTCCTGGGCCATTTTGTTACAGGCCAGTGAATATTCTGTTGCCAACTTCTCTGCCTGTTCATATAACTTTAAAGAACAGAAATTAATGAAATAAGAGCTAATACAGAGACATGGCCATGTTAGTCTGGAATATCAGTAAGCAAAGGGATCTTGTAGCACCTTTGAAACTAAGGACTTTATCAGACATGGCAAATACAGCATCATAACAATGCCTAATGACCACGAAAGGGTGCCTATACTGCACAACATTGTGCTTTGGAATTTTTAAATAGCAAATAAGGTGTTCCTTTTTATTGATGGTCCTAGCCATCAATAGATCTGCTGTGGCGTTTTCCCCCCGCAGTTATGCCAGCGCCTGAAACCACGTGCCATTATGCTCTCGTGATTCCAGTATCAATGGACAGCCCCTCACAGAACACGTCCGGATGAGAACGCGGAAGCCAGGTCTTTTATTAACCTCCCCAGTTTACTTTGAAGTTTGTAAGTGTGTTTTTGTGCTTGTTTGTATGTTTTGGGTTTTAATTTAGCTGTTTTTTTTTTTAACGTTTAAGGGTGCTCACATCTTCTTATGAGAACCACAAAGATCACGCACCCCAGCGAATGTGGAAGTAGATGGCGCTAGTGTTCATGCTTCAATAATGCTGGGGCTGCTTTTTCACACTACTACAGCAGCATGTGAAGAAAAAAAAAGGTTATTGTGCTGGGAAAAAACGCTTCAAAATACAGCAGGAAAGACATGTTTTCAGAGGTTGGTCTGATAAAGTCCTTACTGTGTGAGAGAAAATTGTAGCATAAGCTTTCATAGACTTAGTCTACTTCCTCAGATACTGAACACTAATTGTCAGAGAAGTCACTCATAACAAAACAGAATGTAAGAATTAACATAAAGAACAATTTATTGGTGAATAATAGAAATATAACTGAGTTAATAATTCATTTCCCCTGCACATCAGTTTCCTTCAAGCCTCTCTTTCTGACCATATTCTCAACTGCTCAACTAAAACTGCTACTTTCCTCTTCACACTCTCTCTTAATCCTCCAGAAGCCCCTCCCCTTTAGGCCTCCTCTCCTAGGATTGGCTCCTGGAAGCACACTGTTTTCATTTGTTCACACCCATTTGTCCATCACACCCTTCCCCCAGGGATGGCAAAAAATGAAGGTGGTCATGCCCCATATTATTAAATGGCAGTGATGTGCATGTGGATGCATCAACATGTCAGTGTGCACATCACCACCATTTTAGGTATGGGATGCAATGATCTGTGGGCACTTGAAACTGTGGATTGGGAAACCACAGATCAAGAGGGCCCATTGTATAAATTAAGTTGTGTGTTTAAGATTATTATGAATATGGTACAAGGTACAGAATGCTATATAAGTGAAAACATTTTTGAAATGTCTGTATAATACCTTAGTAGACACTATAGGAAACCATGAAATTATAAAGGAACTTGTTGATGATGACGATGATGATGATCAGATTTTTGATGGATAAAGAAGCTATACTAAATGGTTTAGAAGAATGATGTGCTTCCATGTATCATTTATTACCAAGCCTGAATAGAGAGATAAAGGTTCATTCCTTATTAAAGTGGCCATACAATAAGATGTAATGATGCCTTACATGCAATGTAGTTTTATATAAGGAAGCTTAATTGACCACACACTACTATGTCTATATTTCCCCCTAAGGGGAATATATGTGTGTGTGTCTCTGTGTGTATGCTTATAATAAATAGTCTAAAAAGTACTAAAAGAGACTACTCAATTCCTATATAATTAGCCTGAAATGCCAAAACTTAAAAAATGCTTAACTGGAGCATTGACATTAACTTGGCCTATCTGGTTCAGCCACCTTCATAAGCTGGGCACAATGGCGACCAGAAGTTGATGGAGGTGACCCCAGATAGAATCCAGAATTAGCTGGCCAGTGGCAAAGACTCTCAATTCCTTGGTCTAAGAGATAGGTGTGGGGAGCCATGCCTGTTTTTCAGGCTGTAGTTTCCCTAACAGACATTGCACATTGCAGTCTTGCCACAGATGTCTCTCTGGCTTTTCTTCACAAACGAAGATTCAAGAAGGACTCATCCCGCGCTTTCTGCAAGCGCGCTGATGACTAAAAAGGCCAATCCGAGATAAACAAGTCCGGTTGCAGAAAGCACAGCAGAAGGTCTCCTTGGGTGATGTTTTTGGGTTGTGATCCTTTCTGCGTTGTCGTTTCTCTTCAAGACTTGTTCGGCGTGAGTTCTCAAATAAGGCTGCAGCATTGTGGATAGTGCGTCTCCATGCCTCCCGATGTGAGGCCAGGGCGGACCACTGTTGGTGATCAATTTGGCCGAGCCTGAGATGTTGTTTCAGGGAGTCTTTATATCGCTTTTTTGGAGATGTAAAATCATATAATCATAAAGTTGGAAGGGGCCTCACAGGCCAGCAATTCCAGATCTCTGCTCAACAGATGGACTCCTGCAGAATCATGTTCAGCAGATTTGCCCAGCCTCTTTTTAAAGACATCCAGAAAAGGAGGCCCCACCACCACTCTAGGTAATTGGTTCCATGGCTCAACCAGTCTTGTTGTCAAGAAGTTCCTTCAAATGTTTAATCAAAATCTACCCTCCTGTAACTTAAAACAATTAGACCTGGTCCTTCCCTCTAGAGGAGCACAGAACAAACCTGTATCATTCTCTCTGGGGCAGCCATTTAGATATTTAAAGAGTGCAATCATGTCACCCCGCAGTCTTCTCTTCAACAAGCTGAATAGGCCTAAGCTGAAATTCACTTCCAATTGGGTGAGGGTACTTCAGGAGCCAAACAAAATGCAACAGGGTGTGTGTGTACCTTGTTTTATGGCAAAACAATCATTTGGGGGAGTTTCCAAGAGTAGGGTTTTTTAAAAAAAAAATCCAGGAGTACAATGTAATTTTATTTCCTGCAGAAACTGAATAAAATGACCTTCTCCTGTTACGCTGATGTTGCTAATGGAGAAGAAAATTTGACTTGGTCTCCTCCCAGAAATGTCACCTGCAGGGGCAACAGTAGCTGGATGTGCTTATTTCCCAGACCTCTCCTTGTTCCCCTTTGCCTTCTGCACTGTGCCTACTACACTGAAAATCTTTGTTTCATGGGGAATCTTTGTACTCCACATATTTTTAGTCTACAGCATCCACAGTCCTTTACCATGGTCCATACTGGCTGAAGCTGATGGAAATTACAAGCCAAAACTAGTTGTGGGGTGAGGTTAAAAAGGCTGCCTAACCATTTTATATTGTAAACAGCCTTGACTACATTGGCAGAAATGGCAGCATATATGTTAAAAAGAGAGATTATAGTCCAATAGGGGGGAGATGAAAGGGCTGGGATTCAGAGAGCCAGCCCTTCAAACTACTTGCAAAGTTAATAGTACTTGTCAGGCACCTAACTGTGTCTCAGTACAGAAGCTTAGCTGTTATTTATTTGTTTATTTATTCATTTATAAAAGCATTTCTAGACTATCTTTCATCTCTAGCAAGGCTCCCCATCATTAATGTTAAAACTTGCTACTAAGACAATTTATATTGGAAAACACAATTAGGGCCAGAACCCTAAAACAAGTAGTGTTCTATGTGTTCTGAATATTTTGCCATTGTTTCCACCAAGTCTTTTGCAAGTATATTGGGCCACACATTTACTTGGCTCTTCCATCTCTTTGAACAATGATGTTGTTATGTGTCTTCAAGTAAACTCTGACATATGTTGAAATTATCATAGTCCAATGCTCAAACCACTACTTCATGCTGGCTCTCTCCTGAATAATTATACTTTCTGAATAATACTGTGAAATGCTTAATGAAGTCTAACTCTCATGCCCACACTCTGCATTTCTCAAGGCCAGACCAGATGATGTTACCCACACTAGTAGTCCTTGCATACCACCGTGCCACTATTTACAATGGGAAGGAAGCACCTTTTAATTTAGGAGATGGGGGAGCCACACAAGCACTAAAGACATGATTAACATCATGGATCTTGCATACATTCACCTTCATATTTTTCTTCATTTGTTTGCATATTGATTGATTTAATTTGTATCCTGCCTTTCTCCCAGCAAGGGATTCATATGAGACGAAGGCCTCGTCTAGATGGGCCAAATGAAATGGCCTCCCCCAGATCCCACACCCAGCAGTCCAGACAACGCAGGGGTTTTGCCCCGTTTCTAGTCTGAACTGTCCAGTTGACATCTGCTCCTTGAAACAGAGCAGACATATGGTAAAAAAAACCTCACTGTTTGCTGCAGTTTTCCATAGAAAATGTTACGTTCCATTACCACAATGGGGGTGCGGGATGGACATTTGCACACATGGCCCATGCAGGGCCTGGTGCAGCCATTTCCCAGCCAGGTTGTGCGCATTGCATCTATTGAATCTATTGAGTGCGCATTGCATCTATTGAATATGACCATGGCCAGGCACCTCGTTACTGGCCTCAGAAGATGTAACCAGAGCGGAAAGAGAAGTGCCAGTTCACGTGCAGGTATGAAGCACCCCTCCACTGCTGCAACAGAAGGGCAGGTAACAGGGAGGAAATGCTGCAGGCCTGGGGCTAGAATACTCCGGCCAGAATGTGGCATATCCTGGCCAGTGTAGGCAAACCCCACGACAACAATTACGCAGCCCAAGAGCCATGTTTCAATAAATAGGAGCATTAGGAGGGAAAGGTTTTGAACTAGAAGGAAGGAAGGAAAAAAATGCTTTACCCTTTATCCTCCCATCATTTTTTCTCCCCAGCTTCTTCACCATAGCTGCCTTTGTGCAATGTAGTTCTGTTCAAATGCTTGCAATGGAAATTATAAATTGTGCTTATTGTTCAGGAACTGTTGCTTGATCCACAGTTTTTTCATTGATTTTTTTTAAAAAAAATATTTTCAGCATAATTTGACAAAACATAAGAGCCCTGCTACATCAGAGCAGGAGCTTATCTAACACATCTCAGACCAGAGATTGGATCAGATCAGAGGCTTCTCAATCCCCTTTCCCACCTACATATGTTCACAAGATGATATGGGAGCCATCTTCTCCTGTTGACCCCCAGCAATTGGCTTTCAGAGGCATAGTTCTTTTACTCATTGAGGTAGCATATAGAAAGCATTGTAGGCTTAACCCTCATGAATTTGTCTTAAATCCATTTTAAAGCCACTGACGTTGGTATCCATCATGATGTCTTTGGGTAGCAAATTCTGTAGTTCATCTTGCATGTTGTTGGATGACTCCCAGTTCTAGTAGAGCTGTGCACAATATTCCAACTGTGGATATATTGTGAAGTTGAAGGCTTTCATGGCCGGCATCCATAGATTTTCCTTGGTTTTTTTTCTGGGCTGTGAGGCCTGGAAAAATGGGTCAAAGGATCCCATTTACTTCACAAAACAAGCTCTCAACAAAATACCTTAATCTTATTTTCAGTCTTTTAAGAAACATGTAGTCCTATGAATATATTAAATATTATCAGATGCACGTGGTGTGTACATAGTAGGAGTACTGTAGAGACGCGTCTTAAAATGTGCATAGACGAGATCTATCTCTCCATCTATCCTTCTAGAGCGCTTGAACTGCAAAACAGCCGTGTCAGAACTCAGATGGTTAACATTCGCTTCTTGCTGTTTTATTGCATATTACTGTGGGCTCCTGAGCAGCAGGAGCAGATTCAAGCAATTACAATCAAGTCAGGGCACATGCCGTGGCTGAGCAACACGATCATGATGAGGATACTGATGAGGCACTTATCGAAAACCCCACATCATCCACACTCATCAGCCACAACATGTCACCCCAAATGAGGCATCAGCTGCCTTCAGAAGGCTCATTGCACACTGTTTACAGCTTTCTTTGGGCCCACTTTTGATTTTGCAGTCAGGGCTTAGTTCAAACAGCAGCTGACTGGCAAGGGCAAGTCCCAGGGCTCTGTATGGCTTCCCCCTCAGGCTGCAGCCAGCCTCTGGCACAGCCATAGGATGAGTTGTCGAGAAAGCTGCTTTTCCATTTCTACAGATAATGAAATAATCAAGGGTCTCCTACTAAAAGTATTCTATCACTAGGGAATGGGTGAGAGAAAGAATATAAGCAACTTGAGGGAAAAAAGAATAGGAAGAGGAGGAGCAGTGGGGGGGACCATAGTATACCTCTTTCATCACATGCACATTTCATTCTTGCTTTTTAAAAATAGCCAAACCGTAACAATGAAAAATGAAACATTAGTGCACTGGATACAATTGGGCGTGTTTGGCAGCAATCTTATAGCCATTTACCTAAGAGTAAAGACCTCTGCCCATGGCCTAAAGGCACTAGTTCCCGTCAGATCTTGGAAGTGAATCAGGGTCAGCCCTGGTTAGTACTTGAATGAGAGGCCATCAACAAATACCAGGTGTTATAAGCTATACTTCAGAGGAAGGAACTGAAAAAATCACCTCAGAGTCTTCCTTGCCCAAGAAAACTCTATGAAATTCAGGACAGGTGACTTGAATGCACATGTGCATGCATGCATACACACACAGTCCACTGACTTTGTTGGGATTTACATCTGAGTAGACACTTAAGGGTTTGCACTCTTAGGGATGTAAATCCCAATGTGAAATAGCATTCATGAGGGCTTTATCACACGACACTGTTAATAGCACTATTATTCCACTGTAGCTGCTATGGCTACCTCCTGTGGAATCCTGGGATTTGCAGTTTTAGGAGGGGCATTTAGGATTCTCAGCCAGAGAGCTCTTAGGCCTCATCAAACAACAAACCCCAGAATTCCACAGGAGGCAGCCATAGCAGTTAAAGTTCAATAATAGTGCTCTAACAGTGTAGTGTGATAAGGTTGAGATAAGGCTCTCAGTGGCATAAATTGTACAGGGGTAGTCTAGCCTGCATGTTTGTGGTCTATGTCACTTTTACATTTTTAACCGATAATTCAGTTCTGTTCCATTGCATGCATGAATTGTGCATGGGGGAAAATAGTCAAAATCTGTGTTTAAACATATCTCTCTGGCTTTTCTTCGCAAACGAAGATTCAGGAAGGACTCATCCCGCGCCTTCTGCAAGCGCGCTGATGACTAAAAAGGCCAATCCGAGATAAACAAGTCCGGTTGCAAAAAGTGCAGCAGAAGGTCTCCTTGGGTGATGTTTTTGGGTTGTGATTCTTTCTGCGTTGTCGTTTCTCTTCAAGACTTGTTCGTCGTGAGTTCTCAAATAAGGCTGCAGCATTGTGGATAGTGCGTCTCCATGCCTCCCGATGTGAGGCCAGGGAGGACCACCGTTGGTGATCAATCTGGCCAAGCCTGAGATGTTGTTTCAGGGAGTCCTTGTATCGCTTTTTTTGGAGCGCCCCTCCCACGCTGACCCGTGGCGAGTTCACCGTAGAGTAGTATTTTTGGGAGGCGATGGTCCTCCATCCTAGAAACGTGCCCTGCCCAGCGCAGCTGTGTTCTCAATATCATGGCCTCAATGCTGGTGATCCCTGCTTGTTCAAGGACAGCAACATTCGTCACATAGTCAGTCCAGTGTATATTTAGGATTGTGCGTAGACAGCGCTGATGAAAGCGCTCGAGGAGTCGTAGGTGGTGGCGATAGGTAACCCATGTTTCAGATCCATAAAGGAGGATAGACAGTACGATGGCTCTATACACACTGATTTTTGTGCTTTGCCTCAGGTGTTTATTGCTCCAGACTCTTTCGTGAAGTCTTCCAAATGCACTATATGCCTTTGCTAATCTGTGATCGATCTCTTTGTCAATCTTGGCATCTGAGGAGATGATGCTTCCCAGGTAGGTGAACTGCTGAACGGACTTGAGCACTGATTTGCCGACGGCAATGTGGGGATGGTGGTGTTCGTCCTGTGGTGCAGGCTGGTAAAGAACTTCTGTTTTCTTCAGGTTGACTTCTAGCCCAAACAGCTCTGCAGCTGTTGCAAAGCAGGACGTTAGGCGCTGCAGAGCTGCTTCTGTGTGGGCAACAAGGGCAGCATCATCGGCGAAGAGCAGCTCACGGACTAGATAGTTTAGAGTCTTAGTGTGAGCCCTCAGACGGCTTAAGTTAAACAAGCTACCATCAGTACGGTAGCGTATATAGATGCCGTCGTCTTCTTCAAGCTCTGCCATAGCCCTTTGGAGCATCATGCTAAAGTAGATTGTAAATAAAGTTGGTGCAAGAACACAACCTTGCTTCACTCCATTAGTTATTAGAAAGGGCTCTGAAAGAGCATCGCCATATTTATTTTTAAAAAGTATTTTCTCTCAAAAATGACATTTTAAATGCAAAGTTCAATATGTTTAAACCTGTCTGCTGAGAACTGAGAACTGCTGACAGCCCCCCACTTCCCCCCCCTCTCTGTATGTCTTCAAATCATCTGTTGACTTATGGCGACCTTATGACTTTCATAGGGTTTTCTTAGGCAAGGAATATTCAGAGGTGGGTTGCCAGTTTCTTCCTCTCAAATATAGCCTACAGCACCTGGTATTCATTGGTGGTGTCCCATCCAAGTACTAGCCAGGGCTGACCCTGCTTAGCTTCCAAGATCAGAAGGGATCTGGTGCTGTACGTTGGTCTAAAAAAGACTACTGTAGCCTGGAGTATTTCTTGTTTGGCCCACATGCTTCTTCAACTGTTTCCTCTGATCAGTAATTATAAAATGCTTCATCTTTAAATATTCTTCACAAAACTGAGCTGTGCTTTACAGGCAGGAAAGCGGTAGCATGGAATTCATCTGTGGTCTGCAGGCAAGAGAAATTCTGCATGCAACCAAACTCTACTTGGCAAACACAAAAATGGTACAGTGGGGATTATTCCTGAATACACAGGTGTACATCTGAGCAGTGGTTTCTATACTTTGTGTAAAAGTGTCCAAATCTAAGCTGGCCCCACCAAGTGTTGCTTGACCCTGCCTGCTCTATCACTGGGCCTGTTTCATAGCCATACTGTTGGAGATCCCTTCCAAGCTGGAATTCAGAACTGGGTCAAAAAGAGAGAAAATGTTGTCTATCCAAGGTTTAGACAATACTGTACTGATATATTGACCAATAAGATAGATGGGCCAGTTACTTAGTATAAAGCGACTACGTTTGTCCCTAAAGATGGGTAGTACTGGCTCTCTCTGTCTTTGCACATACATAGACAAGCAGCCCAAACATTTGCTGGAAGCCAAGGATAATTTCTTGATACTAAGGGCTTGTCTACACTGGCGGGAAACCCTGCACCTACCTCGTAGTGGATTTCTTCAATCCGCAGCAGCCCCATAAATGCCACATGCACCAGGTTGTTCAATTGTAGATCGGAGTATCCTGCCACACTGTAATCTTCATTGAAGTAAAAGGGTGGTCCTACAATGATCCTCACGTGTCCTATATGTCATACTGTTTCTGGCCACACAGCCGGGGTTGCTCCAGTTTTGTTTTTTCTGTTAGCTTGTGCATGTGAATAAGCAAATATTCGTGGTCCCAGAGTACTGTATTACCAGATAAGCGGAGATACAATCCAGATATATGCACAATCGGGGGGGGGGGTTAAAAAAGCCCCAGAATGGAGTCCCATCTACCAGAAGTCATGCCCCGGCTTTGCTCTGAAGACAATCCTCAGCCATCCTCAGCCACCACATGGCCAAAAATATAGGTTTCTCCATCAAATGCAGAGCAAACCACAAATCTTACAGAACTGGAGTTTTCTACATAAACCCCAGAGAAAATGTACATAATCGAAAACATCATATGTCAACTGTGCCATGAATGTCTGTGTAGACAAGGCCCAAGTCTCACACTGTATAATATGGAGGTATTTCAAGTGCAGCACTACAAAACATGACTTTGCACAGTGTTACAACAGTGTCAGAAGTTATAAATGTTCATGATAAAAGATCAGCATACTAGAATTCATTTCCAAATACATTCAGGTATCAGTTCAAGCACAGCAATCTGGATATAAATCCTAAGGAATTCAGTAGGACTTATTTCAACACAACATGGCTGGATCAAGGAGGAATTCATGAATCATGCTATATATTTAGGAAGTCTCATGTCCTCCAAGTAGTCATTCCTGGTTCTTATCAGTAGCAGGCTAAAATGCCTGCATTTTGTTCACCTAAGAGGCCACATTTCTTAATTCAAATTAGGCTGAAGTGCAAGTACTTTGATCTAATTGTTTAAGGGCCTACAGTCAAACTTCCCAATCAAGAGCCCTATCATATATTTTTCCAATGTGCATGCAGAGTTCATTTACGTTCAGACTGCCAATCACTTCAGTGGAGGGGGCAGCTTCACTTGCAGACAAAAATACATGGGCATAGTTGTCCCCTCCATTGGAACAAATGGAAGACTGTCAACTTCACAGCATGAGCAGAAAATGTATGGATCAGATCACGTATATGTTTAGAATCAGTTTGATGCTATGCCCCAAATGAGAATTTCTTCTTTTTATAATTGCTTAGAATATATATAATCTAATTTCTATATATTGATGTGAAAGCTGGAAAGTGAAAAAAGCTGACAGGAAAAAGAATCAGCTCATTTGAAATGTAGTGCTGGAGGAGACTGCCTTTGAGTACTGTCCGACTTGTGGTGAACCTATCATGGGGTTTCTTGACAAGATTTGTTCAGAGGGGATTTGCCTTTACCTGCCTCTGAGGCTGAGAGGCCTACCGCACTCCAAAGAAAAGTGGCAGTGCAGCAGGAGCTTGCCATCTTTCGTGCTGCCTTACCAGATGACATTGCCATTCTTCCGGTGTTCTTTCATTCTGGTCTCATGGAGGACCAAGGTAAAACTGTGTCTTTTTGCTAACAGGTTTTTCCAGTTAGCAAAAAGATGTGGTTTTTCCATGGTCCCCCATGGGACCGGAACGAAAGAATGATGATGGCAGTGTTACCCGAATTGCACGGGGTCCGTGAAGAACCCACTCATGTCCAGATATTAATATTTAATTAGCTCAATATGGCAGTGAGAGGCTGGGTAACTACAGGACCTTTTGACCTATGTACTCCGGTACTCAAGTGATAAGACTCATAGCCAGGAAATAAAATAAAATGGTTTTTATTGAAACATAATATCAGAAGCATTCACACCAACACTTCAAGCAATCACACAAGGCTATTGAAAAAAGTAAGAAGTATTGGGATAGAGGAATAGTGTTTGGGAAGATACTCAGATGGAGCTCTGAAGGTCGCACAGCGGATGGACAGAGTGATACTTATACCTAATATTACCATTAAAGCTGATGGGTCTGAGGCAACCTTCTATTGTTGGTTAGGAAAGGTGAGAAGGGAGACATTTGCAGAATAATGGGTTTTCTGATCACTTGTTTGTTTTGGAGTATGAGTCATGGCCAGGTGCATCCAGGGTGGATTAGCACGTTCTTCCCTAACAGCATAACCAGTCCTGGGCATGTCTGAGTTTTGGGAATTTTCTGAGGCAACTTCATTTAGGTCTTTGGGTAACCTTTACATGAACCCTTCAGTGGAGGTCCTGGTCAACCGGGAACCTCTTGAAATGTCGTTTAGTGCCAAATCTATGAATTGATGCCAATTAATGAATCACTGCCAGTTTATGAATTATGCAGGGGTGGGGGAATAAGAGCAGGTAACAGCAGTGCAGAAGATGGAACATTCTTGCTGTACTGCAACTTTTCTTTGGAGTGCAGTAAGCCCCTGTGTGATTGTGACTTGCCCATGGTGACATAGTGCCTTTCCATGGCCAAGCAGAGATTTGAACCCTGGCCTCCTGGAGCCCTAGACCAACAATCAAATCACAATGTTGCTATAGACCACCAAAAAGACAAATCAATCCGAGCACAAATCAAGCCTGAACTGACCCTAGAAGCCAAAATGACTAAACTGAGGCTATCATATTTTGGCATATTATGAGATGACACAACTCATTAGAGAAGATAATAATGCTAAGTAAAGTTGAAGACAGTAGGAAAAGATGAAGAGTGCACTACTGATGGATTGACTCAATCAAGGTAGCTACAGCCCTGATTTTGCAAGACCTGAGCAGAGAAGTAGTTCTCTGTTCTGCTACTTCTGGCTGGCCCAGTCTGCAGTGTTTCTCATGTTCCTTGATTTGTGTTTGTACACTACGTTTAGTGGTCCCTATGTAAACTTGTCCACAGCTGCATGGTATAGGGACCACTATACGCAGTGTACAAACACGAATCAAGGAACACGAGAGACACTGCAGACTGGGCCAGCCAGAAAAATCAGCAGTAGCAAAACATGTTATAAATCAACCTGGACACGAAATGATATTTGAAAACACAGAAATTCTAGACCAGGCCAACAACTATCATGTCTGAATGCACAGAGAAGCTATTGAAATCCACAAACACCTGGACAACTTCAACAGGAAAGAAGAAACATTAAAAGTAAACAAAATCTGGCTCCCAGTTTTGAAAAACAATAGAATCAAAACTCAACACATACAAAAGAATTCCATCCAGGGACAGGGGGATTCCCAGCAGATTATGGTCCATCAACCAACCATTAGCCAAACAGACACTAACGAGCCTTGCATTTCTATACCCAGAAACTAACAATTCAATTACACAAATTTACATATACAGTACTTTCCAACAGGGGTTCACAGCATATAAACTCCACACACACACCTACCCAACCATTCTCTGAAGATGCCAGCCACAGATGCAGGCGAAACATCAGAAAGAAACTATTCCAGAACCTGGCCTCACAGCCCAGAAAAAAACCAAGGAAAATCGCTGGATGAGAACTTAGGGCCTGTCTACACTACAGAAATACAGCAGTTTGACACCACTTTATCTACTATAGCTCTATCATATGGGATCCTGGTATTTGTAGTTTTTCTATCAGAGACGTCTGGTGCCTCACCAAACTACAAATACCAGGATTCCATAGGATAGAATTATGGTGGATAAAATGGTGTCAAACTGCTGTATTTCTGCAATGTAGACAAGCCCTTAGTTACACTATAATCAGTTATTTCCAATAATTCTGTAAAAAGTGTGGAAATCTGCAGAAGTTTATTGCACAGAAATCAGGAAAGATGTGTCATATAGAGACTTAAAAGCATGATCAGAACTACTTATAAGTCTGTATATGATTTCTATGCAATACACTTGTATAGTTTTACACTTTTTACAGAGTGAATAGAAATAACAGTTTATTATGTAACAATGGCATAGTATCTATATCTATATCTATATCTTTCCAATATGAATCATTATGAATTATTTGCCTGGCCTGTGTGTGTGTGTGTGTGTGTGTGTGTGTGTGATCTGTTTGGGGGTCATCATCTAACTCTTTGTGATGCACATTCTAAATTAGGCAAGTAGGGATGTGCCTTTCAAATGCAGATCATGTTTGCCTTAGAAGAGCAATGAGAACACTTGCCACTTTCAGAACATTTATGTGCTAGAAGTACTGTTAGCAGAAGAGCAGTTTAGATAAATTCAAGACTTTTTTTTGCTGATCACAAACATTAAGCTTCACACCTGAAGCCCTCAACCCCCTGCTGCGCTCTAATCCTAGCATCATTCACTGTTAGAGACTCCAAGCGCTGTGCCCCTGCTCTCAAACATTTGATTGCCCTTCGTTTGAATGCCACCACCTGCAAAAATGCATTTTTTTATTCCCTTTGAGCCTCTCGAGGAGGAAGTAAAAAATGATAATTCATGGCAAACATTAATTAATTGTTTACAAGATGATCTTTTCTTTTTCTAACTTATGTTCGGCAGACATATTGAGCAGCGAGATCCCACTCTTCATGTCAGAGTTTGTCAAGAGGGCTCCGTTGTTGTTTATCGCTCAAGCATAGGATAGACTGGAGGTCATTGTTTCTTTAGCTCAAGTAGCCCTGTCTAGCTCTTATTTGAAGAATGAAAGCGACATGCATGAGTTCCTCATCATAAAAAGAACTACCGGGTGTAGGAAGGAACAGGAGATTTGGCAGTGTAAATAAACACGTTCCTCTACGTTTTTGCTCCATGTGATTCTTTTTTTTAAAGGTCAAGAGGCACCACAGCTGTATTTTAAAAAACTCAAATTGTGTTTAAGTAAGGTATCACTTAACTGACATAAATCTTATCAGAAATGATGGGGCCTACTTGGTTCTCTTACAGGGCATTTTTACATATGTCTACTACTGAGTTCAGTGGGGCTTACTCACAGGTAATTCTGCATTAAGATGGAAACCTTAACCCTTGAGTTCAACATCAGTGCAGAGACATATTTGAAGAATGTAGGCAATGAACATTGAAATGAAAACCTGCAATCCTATGCATGCTTGCATGGAAATTGGAATATAAAATAAAAACAGAGCAAGAGCACTGAGGGAGCAGTACAAAGACTTTCCTAGTCCAGCATTCTGTTCCTTCAGTGGCTAGCCAGTTGGCTAAAGGAAACCTACAAGTTCCTTTCCACTCATATTCCAGAGTAATGGGTATTCAAAGGCATACTGCCCCAAATAATGGAAATAGTACGTAGCCATCATAGAATCACAGAGCTGGAAGATAATGGAAATATTGGAATCATCAGGCACCAAAGAAACTATTGGCTTTAATTCCCTTTGTAAGCAAACTTAGCAGAGTCACTGTTTTAAAAATACACGCAGGAAAACATTGCAACCCCAGACACACAGACTTTGAATAGCCATTCACCCTTGTTTGCCCCTTCTTTCATACTCTTCCTTAAAACAACCAATGTTTTAGTACTCCAATGTAGCTTTTAAGAACATAACAAAAGTTCTTTACTCACAAGTTTCATATGCATTTCAAAGTTCACAGGGACAATAACTTGAAGATAGATAGAAACAGCAAAACATATCTTGAAAGCTACATTTAAAAAAACAAAATACGCAGAAGCATGTCCTGAGACATCTTGGCTCAGGACATCTTCATGGCAGCTCCTTGTGATGTTGTGGTGAGGAAAGGAATGGAATGGTGTCTTCCAGAACAAAGAGGGAGTTAAGGAAACTCCTTCTTCCAGAAGGCACTCCGGTTACAAAAGGAAGTTATCTCATCCTTTCTGTTTACATTCAGCATTTAACCCTTTCAGCAGTAAACAAGTCAGCATATTGGATTGCAACTACTGTATATATCCCAACTGAAGAAACCACAAGGGCCACCCAGTCCAACCCCCTGCCATGCAGAAATAAACAATCAAAGCATTCTCAACAGATGGCCATCCAGCCTCTGTTTAAAAACCTCCAAAGAAGGAGAATCCACCACACTCCAAGGCAGTGCATTCCACTTCCGAACAGCTCTTACTGTCAGAAAGTTCTTCCTAATGTTTAGGTGGAATCTCTTTTCCTGTAGTTTGAACACATTGCTCTGTGTCCTAGTCTCTGGAGCGGCAGAAAACAAGCTTGCTCCATCCTCAGTATGACATCCCTTCAAATATTTAAACATGGCTATCATGTCCCCTCTCAACCTTCTCTTCTCCAGACTAAACATGCCCAGTTCCCTAAGCCACTCCTCACAGGGCATGGCCTCCAGACCTCCCACCATCCTGGTCATCCTCCTCTGGACACATTCCAGTACCCAGAACTGGACACGGTATTCCAGGTGAGGTCTGACCAAAGCAGAATAAAGTGGCACTATTACTTGCCCTGATCTAGACACTATATTCTTATTGATACAGCCTAGAATCGCATTGGCTTTTTTAGCTGCTACATCTCACTGCTGACTCATGTTCAGCTTGTGGTCTACTAAGACTCCTAGATCCCTTTTGCATATACTGCCACCAAGCCAGGTGTCACCCATCCTATATCTGTGCTTTTCATTTTTACTGCCCAGGTGTAGTATCCTACATTTCATAGAATCATAGAATTGTAGAGTTGGAAGAGACCACAAGGGCCATCCAGTCCAACTCCGTGCCATGCAGGAAATCACGATCAAAGCATCCCTGACAGATGGCCACCCAGCTTCTGTTTAAAGACCTCCAAGGAAGGAGACCCCACCATGCTCCTAGGGAGTGTGTTCCACTGCTGAACAGCTCTTACTGTCAAAAAGTTCCTCCTAATGTTGAGGTGGAATCTCTGTTCCTGGAGCTTGCATCCATTGTTCTGTGTTCCAGTCTCTGGAGCAGCAGAAAACAAGCCTGCTCCATCCTCAATGTGACACCCCTTCAAATACTTAAACATTTCTCCCTGTTGAAATTCATTTTGTTAGTTTTGGCTCAGCTTTCAAATCTGTTGAGGTCCTTTTGAATTCTGATCCTATCCTCTGGGGTATTAGCTACTCCTCCAGATTTGATGTCATCTGCAAACTTGATAAGCATGGCCTCTATTCCCTCATCCAAGTCATTGATAAAGATATTGAATAACACTGGGCCCAGGACAGAACCCTGTAGTACCCCACTGGTCACTTCTCTCCAGAATGAAGAGGAGGCATTGGTGACTACCCTCTGGATTTAGCCCATCAACCAATTACAAATCCACTAAACAGTTGCATTGTCTAGCCTACATGTTACTAACTTTTTTGCAAGGATATCATGGGGGAATTTGTCAAAGGCATTACTGAAATCAAGATACACTGCATCCACAGCATTCCCTTCATCTACCAAGCATGTAACTCTATCAAAAAAAGAGTTAAGATTAGTCTGGCTGACTTGTTTTTCAGAAACACATGTTGACTTTTAGTCATCACGGCATTCCTTTCTAAGTGCTTACAGACTGTCTGTTTAATGATCTGCTCTAGAATCTTTCCTAGTATTGATGTCAGGCTGACTGGGCAGTAATTATTTGAGTCTTCTTTTTTCCCTTTCGTGTTCTCCAGGATTTCTCAAAGATTATTGCCAGTGGTTCTGAGATTACTTCTGCCAGTTCTTTTAGTACCCTTGGATGTAGTTCATCTGGCCCTGGAGACTTGAATTCATTTATGCTGGCCAGATATTCCTGAATAACCTCTTTACTTATTCTATGCTGCATTTCCCCTGCTGCATCATCTGCTCCATTTTACCCAAGTTCAGCACTGTTCTCCTTTTGGGAGAAGACCGAAGCAAAGTAGTTGTTGAGTAGTTCTGCCTTTTCTCTGTCCCCTGTTAGCATTTCACCATCTTCTCCATGCAGCGGCCCTACCATTTCCCTGTTCTTCCTTTTGCTATGGATATATCCCCAACCCCCAAGAAAACCTTTTTATTGCTTTTAACCTCTCTAGCAAGCCTGAGTCCATCTGTGCTTTTGCTTTTCTGATTCCCCCCCCCCTACTCACGCTGACTATTTGTTCGAATTCTTCTTTGTTGATTTCTCCCCTTTTCCATTTCTTGTACCTGTCCTTTTTAAGTTTTAGCTCAGTTGAGAGTTCTTTCAATATCCATCCTGGTTTCTTTAGACACCTGCCATGTTTCCTCCTCACTGGAACTGTTTGAAGTTGTGCCTTCAATATCTCACTTTTTAGAAACTCCTATCCATCATGTACTCCCTTCTCTTTTAGTATTCCTGGCCATGGGCTCACCCCCAGTAATTCCCTAAGTTTTCTGAAATCAGCTTTCTTAAAGTCTAGAAGACATGTCTGACTATGCTTGGCATCCCCTTTCCTCTGTATAACAAACTCCAGGAACACATGATCACTCCCCCTAAGGATGCCACCACTTCCACTCCATTAACCAGATCATCTCTGTTGGTTAGGATCAGATCTAAAATAGCTGATCCCCTTGTTGCCTCTTCCACCTTCTGGACAATGAAATTGTCTGCAAGGCAAGTGACGAATTTGTTGGACCTTAAATTTTTGGCAGAGTTGGACTTCCAACAAATATCAACAAATATTCCCCCATTATTACTATATCTCTCCTGTCTGAATGTGCAGTCATCTCTTTTAGAAAGACATCATCCAAGTTCTCAGTTTGTCTTGGAGGTCTGTAGTAGACCCCAACAACGACATCCCTGCTGTTTCTCTCCCCCTTGATTTTTTACCCAGATGCTCTCAACCTGGCTCCCACGATTTAAGTCATGGATCTGTTCACAGGTGTACACGTCCTTAATGTATAATGCTACTCCACTATCTTTCCTGTTTGGTCTATTTCTCTGAAATAGGTTATACCCCTCCGTTACTACATTCCAATCATGAGACTCATCCCACCAGGTTTCAGTGATGTCTATTAAATCATATTTGCTTTGCTGTACTAAGAGTTCAAATTCATCCTGTTTAGTTGTGTGCTTTTAAGTCATTTTTGACTTATGACAATACTAGGGCAAACCTAAGATATTTTTTTTCTTGGCAGAATAATGTATTAAAAATACTTCTGTAGATAATGTGACTTTTTCCAGGCAAGGTTCAAGACACAGATATGCAAGCTTAGATGGAACTTTGCTATCTTCAATTCAGACTTCAATAGATGAAATGCTAATTTATCTGGTTTAAATAATCAGTTCAGGATTAACCTGAAGCAAATGTTTGGGGTTGGAAGGTTATAAGTGGGACCTGCAACAAAATGTTGCAGTGTGGAATGGTCCTATCAGTGTATGTTCCTTCTTTCCATCCACCCATTCACCCTCTCATCCACCTATGTGGCATTACAGTCAGTCAGACAGTGTGTGTGAGAGAGGGGGGGATAGTAAGGACTTTATCAGGCGAGGCAAAAATCACACCATTACGATGTGATAATAACATAATGGGCTGAAATTATCAGACAACTTCATTGTCCTCCCATAGCCAGCATGTGCGCCAGCCATGAATAAGTTGTCATTTTTTATTAATGGCTTAACATGTCAATTCATCTTCAATGTCGCTGTTTTAGAAGTATTGAAGGCATGCAAAAACACTTTCCGCTGTACTCGTGAGAATACAGCATGAATGGGCAATCCTTTTTCCTACATCCCCATTGCCAGGGAGAAAACATCTCGGTGGCAACATGAAGACGATCAACGGGACACTCTTTTTAGGAACTTTCCCATTTTTCTGCAAGTTATTAAGTTTGTTTCAGTGCTTGGGTGTTGATTTACTTTGTTATTTAAGGTGTTTTTGGAGTTTTAACTGCGCTCATGTCTTCTTGTGAGAACTGCTGAGATCATGTGACATTCTTAAAGTCCTAGTACTCATTGTGTGATAATTCTGTGGTGATTCTTTTGTGTGATTACAGCGACATGCGAAAGTAAGTATGCCACTGTTTCCACTTTCCTCCCTCGTGGGATAACAGTGTTTTTAGACGCTAGTCTAATAAAGTCCTAAGTATGCTCAGTCCTTGCTGACGATCCTTCCCCCATCCTTAGGATTTTTTGTCTGTTTTTGTGGTCATTTGGGGTTCTTGCTGATACCTCCCTTTCCGTTCTCAGTACACCTTTTTTGACAGCACCAATACAGCATTAGAGTTCAAACTTACTATATATGATATTATAATTCACAAACATCATGAATTACCAGGCCTGCATTAGACCACTTACAGGGTTTGTAGCTACATGAGCAGAATAAACATATGGGTGAGCAAATGTCTGGTACTGGATCAAAACTTTTTTTTTTTTTTGGTCTACTCAGGCTTTTTAAGAAGAGCTCTGAATCTATTTTACTGCTCCTGGTGATTTATTTTCTTTGTCTTGGTGTCATATTGGATGTTTTAAATCTTATATTTTAAATATTTTTGCACACCCTCCTGTTATTCATATGGGGTTTATTTAGAAATGTTACAACAAAGAAATATACTTCTAAACTAGGTTATTTCTATATATGACATGAAGAGGTTAATATTTTTGTACACAGGCAAAATAGAGCTTTATCCCCCTCCTCCTTCTAGAAACAGTACTTCAGTCAGGCAATGGTAGACTCTGAACTTAATTATCACAGACAAAAGGCCAAGAGGTTTGATAGTGATCTTTACTTACTTCAACACATGGTAAACTAGACCTGCTGGCTTGTGTTACTAAGTGGGCATCTGACTGTGGTCCTGTCTACATGATTTAAATAATACGTACGGCGTGTGGAAATTCACGCTTCGGTACACACGGCTGTTCGGATTCACACGCATGCAAAAGAGGGGGGTAGTTTTCCACCCTGAAATACGCACATGCGGCGTTCGGGAGGGAAAGCGGATTGTGATGAGAAATCCGTACACCGTTCGGATGGCTGATGGGTCTGTACAGTCCGTTTTCACACATACAAACAGCCTGTGTAATCTGATTGGCTGGCCAAGCAAAGGGGGCGGGGTTAGCACGGAGGGGAATTGGGAGCGGCCGCCATGTTGGATTCCCAGCTAGCGAGAGTCCGGTTAGTCCATGAATTATACATTTATTTATTTTTATTTTATATTGTAAATAGGGAAAACCGACTGTCCGCAAAGCAGAAAACTTTTTTTAAAAAAAAAGCGGCGGGAGATTTTAAACCGCCGCTTGGCTTGCTTGCTCCAGCCAGCTTGGGGAAGAGGGAGTCATACAGAGGTTAGGGGGGTAAAAAATCATGTGGGTGGTTCATATGCATACGAACGACAGCCTATTCGTATTTTTTACTCTCCAAATGGAATTTTTAAGATCGTATAGACGCACCCACTGCCCTCAATCCTTCTGTGACAGTGCCACTATAAATGGGTAGAAGGCCTACCCATTCCAGCATTGCTTCTCTCTCATCAGTTTCAACAGGCCCTTGCTTTGCTCCACTTCTCCTTGCTGTGGTTGGGCACATGATCCACTTACAATGGTAGCACCAGGAAAAAAGTGGGGGTGGGCACATAGAAGATATAAAGTATATTTCTAGGTGAGTGATTTGCATCCCACATTGGTAGTAAATGGCTATGGATTTTTTTTAAATGGGGGGGTAGGCCTTGGGGCATGGAGCCCATTGGGTGTGTTTTGCCTATTCCCAGTCTATCCAGATGATAATATATATGATGCCCAGGTGAAATAAGGGACAGGGCACCTGCCCCTTTAATGGTTGTGTAGAAGCAGGTATTTGATCAGGTGTTGCTCATCACTTGAACCTTGCTTCTTATTTCACCTTGCAGCCCTATATACAAAATGCATTTCTATATGTGAAAATTGCTTTTCTATTAAGTAATGACAGGAGTCCAGAAATGGCCACCCTTGTCTGCCCTTTAGCAATATAAATGTTCTTCTTACCTGCTACAATCTCTGTTTTGCAGATTTTTACTCTACAAACTTCTTCCCAAAGTCACCCTTTTGCATTTCTGTTGTTTCCTGCCCTGCCACATACTTGTTCCAGACTGATTTCTTAATAGGGCCCTGTACTCTGTAGGACCTTGTTGATTGCTTTCCCTTGAATCTGGAACTCCATTCCCAGGGAAGTCAGAATGACCTCTTCCTTGCTGTCTTTCCATTGGCAGGTAAAGACTTTTTCCCCCAACAAGGCTTTAGAATGGAAGAAAGGGGCTTTATTTCTTTATTTATTTAGGGGGTTCTATATTGTTTTTATTGTTCCATTTTCAACTGCCCTTTTATTCTTTTTAGGTTTGTTTTAAATTGTTTTAATATTTTGAAAATTCCATTTTAATTTGTGACTTTTGTATGTTTTAGCTCTATTGTACATGGCTTAAACTGTAAGCTGCCTAAGCCCAATTTTGGAGAAAAGGTAGGGTATAAATAAAGATTAAAGATTATTGTTGCTGCTGCTGTCATTATGTTTTCTCTTTCCCCAATTTCTTTTTGCTCCTATTGTGTATTGCTCTCTTGTTCTTAAGCAGAACACATCATGCCTCATTTCAATACTGCTAAGATAAATCTGTTTTGCAACAGTTTTTCAGTGCTTCAATTTCTGTATCTACATATGTACTATATGTATACTGCTTTTAGGAAGGTGTCTTCTCAGGGAACCTGAGCTAGACCATGGCCAAGGTGAGAAAGGCAGGCAAGTAAATGTAATTTTTCTATTCAATGCACATTGATAAGGTTGTGTGTTCAGTTTCTTTGGAGAATCTGGCAATTGAATAAATAGTTCCCGGTTTATTTTAGAAGTCACTTATTTATTTATTTTCACATAACAATACCGTTTTCTCATACTAGACTGTGCTAACTGCCTGTTACTGCATGTGTGTTTAACCAGTTCCTCTACATTGGAGAAACTAATTACACAGATGTTCATAGAATCATAAAGTTGGAAGAGACCATGAGGGCTATCCAGTCCAATCCTCTGCCTTGCACTATCAAATACACTATCAAAACAGAGGCCATCCAGCATCTGTTTAAAAATTTCCAAAGAAGGAGACACCACCACATTCTGAGGCAGTGTATTCCACTGTCAAACAGCTCCTACTGTCAGGAAGTTCCTCTTAACGCATAGGTGGAATCTCTTTTCCTGTCGTTTGAGACTGTTGCTCTATGTCCTAGGACTTTATCAGATGAGTCAAATACGGTGTCACAATGATGCAACATAACCGCAAAAGGGTGCGCAGATCAGACAACGTTGCCCTTTCGCAGTTATATTCTGCCCAAAACCCTTACCTTTTTATTGACGGCTTAAGCCATCAATAGATTCCCCCGTGGCACTTTTGTGCCAGCATTGCCAGTGTATGGAACATCACAAGTTTTTCCCCCTTGTACTTACCTCAATAGCTGGACTGGCCAGAACACCTCCGGGTAAAATTGCGATGTCCAGACAGGTGACACACTTTTTAAAACTTTCCCTGGTTTTCTTGTAAGTTTTAAAGTGTGTTTAGGTGCTTTGTGTAACTTTTTGATGTTTATTTTTTGTTGTACAGTACTTTTGAATTTCCCACGTGATTAAATCAGATGGGATTTCAAAGGAGGAAGTGAAAAGAGCTTCATTCACTTCCTCCTTCAGTGCCGGGGAAGCCTTTGCCGGGAAAGGAAGGTAAGTGTGGTGGGGAACGTTCTTTTGCTGGCATAAGAATGGATATTTTTATGCCAGCAAAAGAACGTCTTTAGTGGGTGGTCTGATAAAGTCCCTAGTCTCTGAAGCAGCAGAAAACAAGCTGGCTTCCTCTTCAACATGACATCCTTTCAAGTGTTTAAAAATGGCTATCATATCCCCTCTTAACCTTCTATTCTCCAGGCTAAACATACCCAGCTCCCTAATCTGAGAGATTATAAATTTTCCTGACACTCTGTGTTGCTTCCACCTGGCTGTGTGATCTTTCTGAAATTAACTCTTGGCTGCCATTGTCTTACCTTTTTCAAAGAAATTGTCTGTATTGAAAGATACATTGCATTCTGTCTCCATGGGATTTATTACAAAGTTATGATACATTTTCACTTCTGTAATTGATGTGATGGTTCTTTGTAATCACTTCTGTGTATGTGCACCAAATCAGGTACCGCTTTCCTTCCTTCTCAGAGGGTAAGATCATCCTAAAATCTTGGGGATGATTGTGTGGGGACTTCATCAATGCAAAGTGGATTCAGGTGTTGGTTTTGGATGCAGGAGATCTCCTTTAAAGCTGTGTAGTGATTGTTTATACGTCCTGAAATGACATAATTCCCAATGCAACTGTGAGAGATATTATTTTATATAGTGCAACTCTGATGTGCCTATCATTTTAAATTTAGTATATGCTGATAAATCACTTAATTACAATTATAAAAAAAGTTATTGTAAAATCTTCATGGGGTCTTTATTTGATGAGAAATTAATACAGTGGGCTTTCAATATCTGCTGGAGTTTGGTTCCAGGACCACCACCACCACCCCTGTGGATACCAAAATCCATGGATACTCAAGTACCATTATATACAATAGCATAGTAAAATGGCATCCCTTATATATAAAATGGCAAACAGCAAGATTTGCTTTCTGGATTTTTCAAACCATGATTGGTTGAATCTGTGGATAAAGAATCCATGGATACGGAGGGTCGACTATATCATTTGATAAATAATAAGGGAACCCTTTCCCACTAATGTTTAAATTAAAACCTGAATTGTTCATGGAAATCTACTCTTCAAAATTAGGAAATGTTGCAACAAAACTACGAAAATAAAATGTTCTTGCTTTAAACATGACATTCTGTCATGCTGAATTATTTTTGTTGTAAGCTACTTTGATTATTATATTAATACAAAAGCAAGGTACAAATATTGATTTAACTAAACCATAAACATGGTACCAGGATAACCAGTGTGCATCACTTTTCACTTACTAATACTGAACCTTATTTGCCATTTGATTGTCTAGTGATCCAGTCTGGAGACTTGCATTCAAAGATGTCTTGAATGATAAGGCTATCAATGACTATTAGTCAAGATGGCTGTATAGCATCTCCAGTATATCAGGCAATATGGCTGTCAAATACTAGTTCCTAGGGATTACTGCTTGACACCAATAGGTGTCTTGTTGGCCATCGTGGAAAAAGAATGCTGGACTTGATCAGTTTTTTATTTGATCCATTAGAGTTGAACTTATGTTATTATATCATCCACAAGCTGCTGGTTCTGGATTATTTCCATTTCACCGCATAGACCTGCTATATAGTATCCTAGAGATGGTGCTATCTGCCTCTCCACCACTAATGTAGGGACTTGTTCTCAAGCAATATTTGGACAAAGGCAGATAAGGTAGTACAAGGATATAGAAAAGACTGCATCCAAAGAGGCTTTGGACGTGCTTCTTGATTAGCAGTCCTCCACATAACATGGAAAACTGTTTTTGAAACCAAGGGGGCATGGGGGCAGGGAGTGAAAACACATATTAGGCATGCCCAAAGTCTTTAAGCTACTTAAAAAGTAGCTGCATGGATTATGGTCACTGGCATCATCTGCAACATCCCATACTGGAACATACATATTTTATGATTCTGCTTGTTCTTACAGGTGTAGATTTATGCCATTTTAAAGACACTAGTGCTTCATTTTAGTAGCTTGTGGCTTCATATAGTAATTCACAATGACTTAAACTAAGAGAGGACACAACCAGAGCATGTTTTAAGTATACTGTTTCCATGGAACTGAGTAGTTCGACTGACCTATACAGTAGTCCCAAGTAACAGACTTACCAGGAGGTAAGTCTCTTTCATGATCTGAGTAGGCATGCACAGGAGTGGTCTGTAAATATCTGTTACTTTGCATCCAACAGAATCATTCAAATGGGCTTACTTCCAAAATAGTTGCCCTGTTACAGAAATACTGTATAGTATGCAATTTGTAGACAATATCCATATTCACCAGCAGTTGTACTCTGCAGGCTTTGTACTGTTTGAAAAATAAAAAGCAAACTGAAAGTGTACAGGATCGTACCTCTAGGAAGCATGTAGTCCCATGGCCCCCAGAACAGCTCAAGATTTTCAGATTCCAAATTAGAAGCTGTTCGATCAGAGCTGCAAAGCTAAAAATCAATTTCATATTTTCTGAGTTAATACTATGGCTTGCACTTAACAGACATAGAGACTAATAAGGTATGCAGAAGGAGTAAAAAGCAGCACACAAAAAATTGAGGCCTTAGCCTTGGCGATGATCCAGCACAATGATGTTTCAACCAGATTTGGGGAAAAAAATCAATAACATCTGTGGTATAATGGTTAATTAAAGAAGCTCTTCAGCAGAGCTCAAGATGAGAGGCCCGGCCTGCAATTCAGGCAGCTGAAGCTTGATTATCAGGAAAGAATGCTTTTTAGCTATGAGTGGATAGGCCAAAAGCTGCAACGTGTAGAAATGGAGAGAGAAACTGCTTTTATTTTAACTTTCTTTAAGTAATCAATACGTGGTTTTCACCTGCATTAGGAGACAAAATCTGCCCCCAAACTTCATCAACATTTCTAGATACTGATATTTGAGAGAGCAGGTTCAAATCAATCCTAAAAGATCTTAAAAATGTACCAAATGGATACATATTCTTCAACAACAACAACAGTAATAATACCAGTAGTAGTAGAAGAAGAAGAGGAGGAAGAGGAAGAGGGGGGAATGTATGTGAAAGAGTATCTGTTTCTTTAGTAGGTCTACAAGACTTTGACCTAGGCTGTTGTCTATACTGGGGGGAGGAAGTAGATTGATGTGCACAAACATCAATTCAAAGCAGCTTCAATTTGTCTTAACAGGGTTTGTGGTTGTTGTTTGGCAAAATCACAGCCATGCAAAGCTATCTGCTTTTGTGTCCCAATGGGCATGCCTGCAAATCAAGATGGCGGCCGTGAGTGAATTACTCATTTTTTAAAATTTTATTTTCACCGGTTGCTGCTGCTGAACAGTATTTTTCTTTAAAAAAGCATATCTAAAGTGTGAAAGTGTGATATTCCTTTTTAAATTTTAAAAAGGATGTTTTGTCACCTCAGCACATGATAACTATGGCAAAAATCCAACATGGCAATTTTGGGTGCCTGCCTTGTTAGCAAGCTCCACCCTCTGCGCACATCTGACCAATCAGATTTCCACTTTCGCTCTTATCAGGAATGTGCATAAATGTGAATCAGATTGTCCCAATGAGTGGGAATGTGCATTCCCCGTGGCGCTTTTTAAAAACTTCAGGAAAAGACACAAAGGCTTTTCCTTCAGAGTTTTTGGTGGATTTGGCCCCCGTCCTAACGAATACGATGGACTGATGCAGGATGGCATTTAGACAACCCCCTAGACACGTACAGCACCAAGTGCCGACTAGGCAGACTTGCCCACATAAATCTTTAGACACATGCATTGTATGGCATAGATATCAAAACTGCTATTGCAAGTGGCCAAGTGGACCAAAGTGTTCCTCTGTTTGTTAATGTGGTTTATAAACTCAGTCATCTTGGAAGTATACCAGCCATAAACACAGTGCCATAGGGGATAGTGTCCTGTTGGTCTGGTTGCACCCATCACAGTGTTCATAGATTTCTGCTTCTGTTTACTGAAATAGCTGTTCACCAAAATATCTCTAATGTTTTTTGTTCTTTTGAATGAAATCTGGGGCTTTTTTTCACAGCCTAGTATGTGTTGGATCGTGTCCCAATGTTTTTTGATGGGACCCTGTAAACTGTTGGTAATAAGATTGAAGGTGAGACTGCAATTGAGATGGTTGAAATGTGATCTATCTTGTGTGTTTTTAAAGTACAGTAGTTCAGGACATGGCATTTGAAATGTCTTATGTAAACCCTGAACCACCACATCAGGACGATACCGTCTGCCAATTAGCTGACTGGTCAATATATAGGCTTCTCTTCTGAAGTCACTTTCATTGGAACAGTTTTGTTTTAATTTAAGGAACTGTCCATAAGGAAGATTACATCTAAATGAACTGGAATGTGAGCTATGAAATATTAAATAAGTACTAGCTGTACATGCCATAACATATGCTCTTAAAAAACTCCCCCAAAATGCCCTGTAGATCTCACGATTTTAGGTAAGGTAGGCCGGTAGATTTTAGGTAAGGTAGACCTGTAAAGTAGGCCGGTAGATTTTAAAGTTTCCTCTTCCCCTTCTCAGCGTTCCACACTTTTCCCAGAATTGCTGAGGGTGCAGCATTGTTCCACTGCCACCAGTTGACTGTTGGGGTCCTGTCGCAGGCGGCCCGCTGCTGCCGCCAGTTGACTGTCTGGGTCCCAATCTGGGCCACAGACTGAGTGACAGGACTGGACTGAGTGACAGAAGTGGATTGTGAGGTGGAGAGGGAATGTGGGTGGTGATTGGCTGGGTGTGTTTCCTGAGCAGCCAATCAGCACACTGGGAAAGGCAACATACCTAAGAGAATTATATATAGAGAGATTGGCATATGTAGGTTTTCTATATAAGGAGGTTGTGAGGTGATCTCCTGCTTATTTTTTTACAACCAAAAAGTGAATTTCTGAATTAGTGTATTGTATATTGGTGCTCCTAGAATTTATCCACTTAGGAAATCCATGAGAACAATTTCATCTCCTCACCAAATGTAAAATATCATCTAAAATCTGACCCCAAATATAAGTTTTTATATGAACCCACTTTCAGGACAACTCATCTCACTTTCAAACCTCTCCATGTATCAACTGGCCACCGCTGGTCCCATGGCCACTTTGTTCTCAAACAAAGTAATTTTTTGTCAAAGCTATTTCAGCCAGAGAAGTTAGGAAATGAGAAGGAGGATGCCTCATTTCTCTCCTGTCTAAAGTTTGTTGTATGATGGTCAACCCTCTTCTTGTAGTATACTGGTGTAAGGAGATCTCACATTCATAGTAACTAGCAAGTCTCCCCCCTCCCAACCTCAGAGGTGTTCTTTTATTAATAAAATCTGAAGAGTCCCCTATATAAGATGGAATTTTGGGTACAAAAACTAGCTGGCCCTTGCATACCATACACTGTTCTCCCAGAATCATTGAGGGTGACTTGCTCTGTTGCCATGCTGCAGCTACGGCCACAGCTACTGCCAGTTGACTGCCTGGATCCCATCACAGCACCACCACCCTCACTAGTTGACTGCCTGGACTCTGTTGCAACGGGGTCCTGTTGCAGTGACAGCAGCAGTGTCCTGACGCCGCCACCAGTTGACTGCCTGGGTCCTGTTGTGGTGGCGGTGGGAGCATCCTGACGCCGCCACCACCACCACCAGTTGACCGTCTGGGTCCCATCAAAGCCCATGACTGGTGACTGATGTGAGCAGGGAGGGGCCCTTGTGAGGCTGTGGGTGTAGATGCAGATTGAGTGGATTGTGAGGTGGAAAGGGAATTTGTATGTGGTTGGTGATTGGTTGGGCGTGTTTCCTGAGCAGCCAATCAGTACACTGGGAGAGAAACATACCTAAGCCATATATATATATTTGGTAAAACAAAATACAGCTGTTCTTAGATTAGATTTTACCAAAAAAAAAAGAAAAAAAAAGAAAGAAAGTTCCCCTTCTGATATGTTCCTGAATTCAGGTATGTATGTATTAAATAGAAAATTCCAGCAGGCTCCAAGGTTCACTCAGCCTTCCATCCTTCCATAGGTCAGTAAAATGAGTACCCAGCTTGTGGGGGCAATTAGCTAACACACATTGGAAACTGTTTAATGCAGTGTAGATGTGTAAATAGCTATTGCTTAAAAACAATTTGTAAGCCGCTCTGATAGCCTTGTGGCTGAAGAGCGGGGAATAAATAAATAAATAAATAAGTAAAAAAATGAAACTGATAATTTCTGCTGTCTGATATCTTTCCTCCCTGGGAGTACAGAAAAGAACATATGAATAAATGGTGAGGGTGGAAGGAGAGAAAAACAGTGAGGAAAAAGAAGTAGAAGCTATAATGGCCCTGTTGCCCAGTTGACTTGAGTTCTAGTCATACCACTTAGTACGTGTTATACATCTTTGTCTTTGTTGTCCTTTCATTAGCCTTTTAATTCCAGTAAGCTTTCAGGAATTGACTATTTTAAAAAAGAAAAAAAAGAGAGCCTTTAAAGTATGCTGTACTACTTTTATTCTTTGCTTTTAAATCAGTGTTTTAAATGGTTTTTATTCTTTAGACCAATGGTTCTTAATCTGTGGTCCAGGGATTCGTGGGGGCTGCAGTGTCCTCACAGGGGTCCGTGAAGGCTTGAAGGCTGCTTGTCCACCTCCTTCCTACAGTGGAGTACCATGTGACAGGAGCCAAGACGAAGGCTGGCTGGCTTAGCCTGTGCATTGCCATTCAATCCACTCCTGCCACAAACTTGCAGGAAGAAGCAGGAGAAAAGTCTTCCCTCCACCTACAGTGCCTCTGAGGGAAAGTTTAATGGATAGTGTAATTGTGTTGTTTTTGTTGTTGTTGTTAGGTATTATTATTGTTGTGGTGATGTTCGTGGTTTTAAATCTTGAGTTAAGTCTTGGGGGACCACAGCAACAAAAGATATTTAAAGATGGTAAAACAGGAGCCCTGGTGGCACAGTGGTTAACTGCCAGTACTGCAAGTCACCACGTTGCAAGTTCAATTCCAGAGGGCTCCAAGGTTTACTCATCCTTTCATAGGTCGGTAAAATGAGTACCCGGCTTGTGGGGGCAATTAGCTAGCACACATTGGAAACTGCTTAATGCAGTGTAGATCTGTAAATTGTTATTGCTTAAAACAATTTGTAAGCCACTCTGATAGCCTTGTGGCTGAAGAGCGGGGTATAAATAACTAATTAAAAACAAAACAAAAAAAAGGGGGGTCCCTAGTAAAGAAAAGGTTAAGAGCCACTGCTCTAGACAGTTTAATACAATTTGAAACATAACTTTGTGTATGTTTTTAGCTACATGTGGGTTTTTTAACTTGTAATTCTTTTTATTTTGTAAGCCACCTTGAGTGTCACTAAAGGAACAGAATAGAATAACACAGAACAGAATAAACTGTCCTGCTTACAGGCTTCCCATAGACTTCCCGTTGCCTACCATGGGAACAGAATGTCAAACTAGGTGAGGCTTCATATTTTATCCAGCTAATAAAGAGACCTTTTTTAGATGCATTAACTTTCAAAGCTCACAGGCTTCTCCCTCAGACAAAGATGGTAAAAAGTATGCAGGGGAAGAAAAGTGATGCTGTTTGAGTCCTGCTATCTATCTTTTGGCTTGAGCTGGTATATAGGAAGGCTCTGCATAAAAAATAGGCTACAGCCCCATTGGAGGGTCCTAAATACCCTAAAGGGACCAGATATCACCTGTTCTTGAAAGCTAAGCAGGGTCAGCCTTGGTTAGTACTTGGATGGGGGAACTGCCAAGAAATACCAGGTGCTGCAGGCTATATTACAAAGGAAGAAAATGGCAAAATCACTTCTGAGTGAGAAAACCCTGTGAAGTTCTTGAGCTCACCGTAAATCAAGCAGCTTAAAGGCACTTTCACTGTACTGGTACACACACACACACACACACACACACACTTGCAAGTCAGGAGTATTTTGGACCTGGCTAAAGGAATGCTTATTCAAATTCCCACATTTCTGGTTTGCTATCTGACACCTCTTCAGGTTCCTTTAAAAAAATGCACCATATCTATGGGTGATATAGATCAACATTACTAGTACTTACAATAAGAGGTATAGTGGAAACAGGGCTCACAAGGCTGAACTTACTTTTTGATGCACAAGGAGCACCATTTGCCACCCTGTTCCTGGTGAGCTTTGCTGCAGTCCTCCCAGTAATCGTTGCTGAGGGGGGGGGAGGATTTATCTGACACAGGACATTGCTCTGCACTATTGCTGTTGTTTGGTGAAGTATTTGGATGGTGGCCTAATCCTGAATCACCACATAAGACCCATATGCTTTTTACAAGATGCACTCCTGATAGAGATTAAAACTGCCAGAACAGGTTTATTGACATGGATCAGCACAACCATCTAAATGTTTGGACTTTTCTTGAAGCATGGGTTATGGGGGCTGTCATGAGGTCCACCTGGCCATTAACACTAATATTAACCAATGTAAAGTCTCTAAAGATCACTGTCTCAAAGTATATCTCAAAACCAGAGCTTGGAATAATAGCCTGGGATCTGTGCATGAGAGGCTACAATGCATTACTTTATAATGGCAGAGCTATTGTACCTCTCTGAGATGACAGGCAACCATGACAGTAAATTGCTACACTGCACAATAGGCACTAACCAAGATATCCTGTTATGCAGAGGAGACTCCTATTGTGCATTGGGACATGGTGCATATCAGGGCATGTTGCACATTTGCCATGCTGCTGTTTCTGCTTGTGGAATGGTCCCAATAGCATAGCTATGTCTCCTCTCCCCTCCTTAAAATGCAAACATTGTGCAAAGATGCAGTTTAACTTCACAAAATTGTAACTTGGTTTACAATGACATAACTTCCCAATAGGATTTTTGGATTACAGCTCCCAGAATCCACCACCCCCCCCCAACAAGCACAAACAGCATGGCTTTGGGAAGCTTAGTCAAAAAAATTAATTTTTCCAAGTACTGCTGTAAATTTGGACAAAGCACTAGCTTAATCACTGGAGACTTCAGATGAAGCCACACAAGAGCTGATGAATCTATTTGATGAATGTACAGGCTGGGTGTATACATGTAATGTCTGGAATGTGTTGTGGTTAGCAGCTGGTATATGAATATAGCAACAAATAGCACTGGGATTGAGTATGGCTGAGAACAGAGATGAATCAGGGGAAAATGCTAATAAATGCACAAACTGAAGATCAGATCATCCAAGTTTTTTATGCCTGCTAAGTGATAATCTTCTTAATTATCAACATTTATTTATTTATTTAGGTATTTATACCCCGCTCTTCAGCCCCAAAGGCTCTCAGAGCGGCTTACAAATTGTGAAGTCGAAGGCTTTCATGGCCGGCATCCATAGATTTTCCTTGGTTTTTTTTCTGGGCTGTGAGGCCGTGTTCTGGAATAGTTTCTTTCTGATGTTTCACCTGCATCTGTGGCTGGCATCTTCAGAGCCTCTGAAGATGCCAGCCACAGATGCAGGCAAAACATCAGAAAGAAACTATTCCAGAACACAGCCTCACAGCCCGGAAAAAAACGAAGGAAAATCTATGGCTTACAAATTGTTTAAGCAATAACAATTTACACATCTCCACCACATTGAGCGGTTTCCAATATGTGTTATCTCATTGCCTCCACAAGCCTGGTACTCATTTTACTGCCCTACAAAAGGATAGAAGGCTGAATGAACCTTGGAGCCCTCTGGGATTGAACTTGCACCATGGTGGCTTGCAGTACTGGCACTTAACCACTACGCCACCATATTTTCTGGTGGCATGGATTGTGGCATATCACAAGATCAAGCCTGTTTGATGGAAAAGGATCAGTCTAGTTCAACTCTTTCCTTCTCTCCAGTTTATAAACAGCAGAGTCCCAGAACTTGGAAAAGTTACTTTTACAGCTCCCAGACATTCTGGAAGTTGTAGCCCAAGAAATACCTTTCTCAAACTCTGTGTAATCCAACACATATTTATCTAGAAGTCCTAATGGGTCAGTGGGACTTTCTCCCAGATAAACGTATATAGCAGGGATGGGAATCATGTAGCCCTCCAGATGTTGCTGAACTGCAGTTCATAGCCGATGATGATGATGATGATGATGACATATTTCTTACCCACCTCTCCCTGTGTATTGAGGTGGGGAACAACACACTAACACATCAACATAATATTAGTTAAAATGTATCAATTAAAAAAACACAAGTGAGACTAAGACATTTTAAAACAATCAGTACACGATTTAAAATTCACAATTTAAAATCATCTGGATAGGCCTGCTGGAAGAGTCCTCTGGGTGACTGTTGCCAACCTAGTCCTAGCTGGCTGAAGCAAATGCCCCCCCCCTCCCATGACTTATCTCTCAAGATGGATGTTGTAGGCATGCTTCAAGGATTCTCCTCACCTATTTGCTCTATCATGGTTGTTGTGTGCCTTCATGTCTGACTTATGGCAATCCTAAGGTGAAGCCATCACAGGATTTTCTTGGCAAGATTTGTTCAGAGGGGGGTTGCCATTGGCCTCCTCTGAGGCTGGGAGAATGTGATTTGCCCAAGATCACCCAGTAGGTTTTCATGGCTGAGCAGGGATTCAAACCCTGGTCTCCAGAGTCATAGTCCAAAGCTCAAACCACTACACCATGCTGGCTCTCTAGCTGGTTACCAACTATTAAAGGAACACATAGATTTTATTGTAGCTGGGAACCATGCCTGCCTGAAAACAATTACCTCAGCTGTCACTTTCAAGCAAGGCCACATATGGGGTTGTAAATGAGCATGTGTATGCTGTGGCTGTGTAATAGACACTACAAAACAGGGTGAACCTGTTTGGACCCATTGCCCACTGCAGCTGCTCAAATGTGTTCAGACATATAATTAAAATTAGTTCAATATTTTGTACAGTTGGATCCCTGTATCTGCTGTAGATGTTTGTTTCACCAACTTACCTCAGATACCAGAAACCATGGATAACAGAACTTCCAGTAAAAACATACCATAGAGTTGCATGGGGGATGATGATGATGATTTCTTACCCACCTCTCCCCATGGATCTATGGCATATGTCCCTATATTGTATCCTGTAAAAAAGAGAAATATACCATTGTCCCTACAGGGACAATAGGTCTGTCTATTAAATAACAAGACTTTGTTTCTACCTTTCAGACAAATCAGGGAGAACTGATTGTGAATACTTGAGTGGTGTTCCTTGAACATGTCTGATCTTGCATAACTAACACCAATGCTCTCAGCCATTGAGTTAGTTGTCAGTTATCATTTAAAGCATCTGTGTTTTCTGTTGTGTGCCAGAAACATGCTAAGTTTAAAAGTCGAGCAATGTGTCAATTTCAAATTTTTAGTAAAATTGAACAAAACACCAAAGGAATCTTTTCAAATACTGAGTCCTACGGAGAAGACTGCACATCTTGTGCATGTGTGTTTGAATGGCACAAAAGATTCAGAGAAAGATGTCAGAATGAGGGAGGCGATGAACACCCTGGATGACCTACCACTTCAAGAACCAAAGAAATTGTGGAAAAAATCAGCTGGATTGTTTGAGGAGACTGCCGACTCAGTATCCGAATGATAGCTGAAACTGTGAACATTGACAAAGACACAATGTGGAAAATGTCGAGTATCTCAACATGAGAAAAGTTTGTGCCAAGATGTTCTCACACCAGAGTGCCACAAGGAAATTTGTGCTGACATTCTGCAGCAACTTGAGGCGGACACAAACCCTTCTAAAAAAATCATCACTTGTGATGAAACCTGGATCTTCTAGTATGGTCCTGAGATAAAATGACACTCAATGCACTGGAAAACAGCATCATCACCAAGAATGAAAAAAACACATCAAAGCAAATCCATATTCAAAGCCATGCTCATTGGGGGTTTTTTGACATCAAGGGTGTAATTTTGGCAGAATGGGTTTCAGAAGGCAGAACAATGAACCAGCTTTGTTATAAGGAATTTTGACAAAACTGAGAGAAAGAGTAAAAAAATAAAAGCCAGAACTGTGGGAAAATGGATTCATTTTTCATCAAGACAATGCGCCTGCTCACACAGCACTTTCTGTGAAACAATTTTTGGCCGATAAACACATTACTACAGTTGAACATTCTCCATATTTGCCAGATTTGGCACCAGGCAACTTTTTTCTTTTCCCTAAAGTGAAATTTGTGCTTAAAGGAACATGTTTTGAGTCAACTGATGCAGTAAAGAGAAAACAGTAGCTGTGTTGACACAGCTGACAGAAACTGATCTGCTCCATGCCTTCAACCAGTGGAAAACATGACTTCAATGGTGTATGAGTGTGAATGGGGAGTATATTGAAGGGGACAAGCATTAGAATTATAATACATAAATATAGATGAGTTATTGTATCAGTCTCATATACCACTGGACCATGGATAACTGAAACCACGGATAGTGGTTCTGTGGATATGGAGGTTCGACTGCATACATGTAATAACGAGTATAAAGATGTAATTAAGGTTAGTTCCATGTTTCATACAAACCTCATACAAACCTGGTACTCTCCAGATGTGCTGGGCTATGAATCCTATCATTCCCAAACAATGACAATCCTGGCAGAAAATGATGGGAGCTGAAGTCCATGACATCTGGAGAGCACCAGGTGGAAAAAGGCTGTTTGAGACAGTACTCACCACTGCACCTTCTGAAGGTATACATGCATCTACATCAGAGATGCAGGGTCTCCCGATATTGATGAAATACAATTCTTAGCATTCCTCACCATTGGCTAGGGCTGCTGGGAGTTGCAGTCCAACAGCATCTGGAAAGCCTCACGATTTCCATCCCTAGTCTACATGAATAAATAACATGATCCGTTTGTGTCTGTCTCATTCCTAAATATTTATTATGGTCCTTTTCATTTTCTCTCTATTTAACATCAGGTGTTGACTTACAAAACAGCTTTGGCTATCTTCCTATGGCTGAGTCATTTCCTATATTTGAAAGAGATTGTCAGATGTTCAATGTCAACCCTTCCTTGGCAGTTGCTTCACAATGGGATGCTGACAGATTATTTATGGATCTGTAACACGGCTTGCCAAGGATTTTTTTAAAAGTTCTTAAGACTGAAACCCTAAGCATGCTTACTAAGGAATATGCACCATGAAACACAGTGGGTCTTACTTATGAGTAAATATACATAGCATTTTATTGCATGGGGCTAATTCCAACTTTCATTTCAACCCAAAAAGTCCAGGGGCTACATTTTCACACACACCCAGGACCCACTGTGGGCCTCACACATGCACAATTAAAACTGCAAGTGATTAGAACTCCATTTCGAGTTATTATATATATATTAATTTCAGGGTACAGCACAGCTATTCCTTCCAGCCTCTAGGAGCAGCCAGGTGCCCACCCCTGCATTCCAATCATGTTAATTCACTGTATGCTGTGGACATCTTCAAGAAATAAATAATACTGTATAAAGTATGCCCCCCACCAAAAATAACTTTATTTTATACAGATTCAGGGTTTTTAATGGTTTCAGACTGATTATCTGAGTCATTCTTATATCTTTGTTTATTTAATTAATTTATACCCACTTTCTCTCAGTACAAGATTCAAGGTGGCTTATTTATTTATTCCATTCCATTTATATACTAGCCAAGGTATAGGAGCCCTGGTGGTGCAGTGATTAAATGCCAGTACTACTGCAAGCCACCACGTTGCAAGTTCGATTCCAGCAGGCTCCAAGGTTCATTCAGCCTTCCATCCTTTCGTAGGTCGGTAAATTGAGTACCCAGCTTGTGGTGGGCAATTAGCTAACACACATTGGAAACTGTTTAATGCAGTGTAGATGTGTAAATAGCTATTGCTTAAAACAATTTGTAAGCCGTTCTGATAGCCTTGTGGCTGAAGAGCGGGGTATAACTAACTAACTAACTAACTAACTAAAATAAATAAATAAATAAAAGGTGGGAAACAATATGGCTCACAAAGCAAGCTAAAATAAGATCGGCTAAAAACCTGATGTTAAAATTTAAAACACAGTTTAAAACCATTACATTAAAAACATGATTTTTTTGGTAATAATATAAGACATACGAAAACACTACAAAGTTTAAAATAGAGCACACACTCCATAAAAAGGATCCTTGCAAGCAGTTAATCATTAAAAGCCTGGTTGAACAGAAAAGTCTTTGTAAAAGGAGAGCACAGAGAGGACCAGGCTAACCTTCCATGGAAGAAAATTCCACATGAGTGGGAGCAACCACTGAAAAGGCTCTGTGATGTGCTCACCAGACAGGACTGTGATGGTGGTGGGACTGAAAGAAACCCTTCCCCTGAAGATCTTAAGACTCTGGCAGGTTTGTATAAGGAGATGCGATCTTTAGCTAGGATGGTCCAAAGTCATATAGGGCTGTATAGGTCATGACCAGCACTTTGAATTGTGCCCAGAAACAGACCAGTAGCCAGTGAAACCATTTCAACAAGGGCTCACTCTGTCTGGCCAACTCAGCATTCTGGTCACAGCACTGTGGACCTGCTGGACTTTCTGAGCAATTTCCAAAAGCAGCCTCACATAGAGTGTGTTAGAGTTGTCCAAATGGGATGTAATCAAGCCATGTCTTTTCATAGCCAGATGTGATTTACCAAGGTATGGCTGCAGCTGGCACATTAGTCTTAACTGTAACTACTGTGTTATATTGCAAGAGCTGAAAAGATCCATTTTGTTTACAAAGGGACTTCATTTATAATAATGCCATTTTACTGTCTTTGCTAGAGATGAGCATATTGTCATTTATTTAGTGCCTTTTCCCACAGTATAGGACTCAAGTAAGTGTACAAAAATGAAAACAAATACACTTAAAAGTCCACATCACAGAAAAGATAAAAATGTCATTAAGCAATAAACAGAATATATAAAGAGGGAGAATATCTTATTTATTATATTACATACATACAGCACCTTTCTTGCAACAGTCTCAAAGCAGCATACCTGGTTCTTTATACTAGGAGGAGGCATGCTCCAGAGCCCAGAAGGCCTCAAACCACCACTGCCCATTTCTGCTGCTTCAGGAGCTCCCTGGGGATGCTTGGCAACCTTGCGCATGGCATCTGGGGCAACTGGAGGTGATGTTGTTTCACAGCATTCTGTTTATTGACTTGCCTTGCAATCTTGTAAAGTAGGTTAGGTTGATTAGTGCTTTATGGCTGAGTGGGGATTTGAACTTAGGTGACCCCAATCCCCTTTGACTCTTTCGGCATGGCACCACACAGCTCTCCACATGTGTATAAGATCCCACGAGTAAGACACAAAGACAAAAATAGCAGGCTTTTTTTTTTTTTTTAAGAATATGGGCTTTCAGTTTTACAGTAATTATTGATAAACTAAAGAAGATCCCACCAAGTGACATCTGGTGGCCCTCATATCTGTGAAATACTGAATCCAGTCCAGACTTTGAAGAAGCTCTTCCAGGGTGTTGAATCCCCCCCCCCCAAGTGCAGCATTTTAAATAGTGCCTTTACATTTTTGGCTAAAGAACATTTGTTGTCCTACTTTATACATTTAGGTCTTTATCACACAAAACCAAAATTGTGGAATTATGCTGGTATAGTAACGGCTTCCTATTATTGCACGGCATCAATTTTAAACCATGGTTGGTGAGCACTCCAATTGTTACTGTGGTGCACCTTTGCATTCACATGCAAAACACATGAATAGCTGTCAGTATCGCTATTATCCCAGGATTGATGAGTGTGCAGTAATTCATTCCCACTATAGTTCTGATATTATGATGTGAGTGGGTGTTCCTCCCTCTTTCCCCTTTCCCATTTCCAATGAGAACACATAATTCAACTTCTGGTGGACAGTGTGAAGAGGACCTCCAAGATGCCCTTTTAATGAACCATTGCCTTTTTTCAGTACATTTTTTGTTTGTTTAATTGTTAATTTATTAATTTCTTTGTTTCTTTGTTTGTTTAACTGAAGTGATGTCTTCCTGCAATAACAGCAAAACCCATGTTTTTTGTGAAATTGTGGAAGGAGGAGAATTTTTTTAAGGGGCATGTGTGGGCCAAAGAAGTGTTCCAATAGAGCAAGCTTCAATCCCATTCATAAAGCACTAGTAGGTGTTTGGGTGATGTTTCATTAGTGGTAGTATTGCACAATTGCAGCAAAATGTGATAATTAATGTAATAATACTGCCATGCTTTTGCTATTAGAATGGTCCGCCCTCAAAGGCTAATGGAACCAATTGGATTCCAGAAAGCCATGGAGGGTTTAATGGTTGGTAACGCCGGTGATTCTGTTGAAGCTGTGGTTAATATTTGGAACACCAACCTCACCAAGGCTATCGACACAATCGCTCCCAAACGTCCTTTCCAGCCTGCTCCTAACCGTAAGCCCTGGTATTCAGAGGAGCTTAGGAAGATGAAGCAGGCTGGACAACGACTAGAGCGCACCTGGCGGAAGACTCGACTCTTGTCCGACAAGGCTCGTCATAGGAATTTCCTTGATTCTTATCGAGAGGCGATATGTGCAGCGCAGAAGTCTTTCTCCTCTGCACGTATTGCGTCTGCAGAGTCCCGTCCAGCAGAACTGTTTAGGGTGGTGGGGGAGCTGACGCAGATTCCACCTGCGCAGAACCCCTTACTCAACCCGACAACGGCCTGCTGTGATGCATTTAACATCCACTTTGCAGATAAAATCTCTCGGATAAGAGCCGACTTAGATGCCAGTGTTATGACAGAATCTATAGACGAGGTGTCCAGCAACTCCGTTGATGAAATTTTATTGGATCAGCTTCAATCTGTGAGTACCGATGACGTGGACAAACTCCTTGGTAGAGTGAGAAAGACGACCTGTCCCCTCGATCCCTGTCCATCTTGGCTGGCCACCCAAGGGGGAGACGCATCGAGAGTACTCCTTAGGGATATTATCAATGTGTCCTTCAGGGAGGGGTCCGTTCCACCCTGTCTCAAGGAAGCGGCGGTTAAGCCGCTCCTGAAAAAGCCTTCCCTGGACCCCTTGGACAGGAACAACTATAGACCAGTCTCCTTGCTGCCTTTTCTAAGCAAGGTGATTGAGAGGGCGGTTGCTTCCCAAGTCCAAGCTGTCTTGGATGAAACTGATTATCTAGATCCATTTCAAACTGGCTTTAGGACGGGATATGGAGTAGAGACTGCCATGGTTGCTCTGGCTGATGACCTCCGCTTGGGTATCGACAGGGGTAGTGTGACCCTGTTGGTGCTCTTGGACCTCTCAGTGGCCTTTGACACAATAGATCATTCCATCCTCCTGGATCGCCTGAGGGGGTTAGGAATTGGAGGCACTGCTTTGCAGTGGTTCCGTTCCTTCCTCTCGGGCAGATCTCAGAGGGTGAGGCTCGGGAACAGCTGCTCTACCAGAATAGAGCTTAACTGTGGCGTTCCTCAGGGTGCCATCCTGTCCCCGATGCTATTTAACATCTATATGAAGCCGCTGGGAGAGATCATTCGGAGGCATGGAGTGTGTTGTCATCAGTATGCTGATGACACCCAGATATACTTCTCCATGTCTCGGTCATCAGCTTCGACTTCAGATGGCATCTCTCCTCTCAATGATTGTCTTAAAGCAGTAATGGACTGGATGAGGAAAAACAAATTGAGACTGAATCCAGACAAAACGGAGGTACTAACAGTTACAGGCCCGAAACCAGGTCTGGGAATACAACTTCCAGTCCTGGATGGAACTACATTCTCCTCCAAAGACTGTGTTCGCAGTCTGGGGGTGCTCCTGGACCCAACGCTCCAGATGTCTAATCAGGTAAATGCGACGGTCAGGAGTGCCTGTTATCAACTTCGGCTGATACGCCAGCTGCGCCCTTGCCTGGAAACTAGGGACCTCGAAACTGTGGTACATGCACTGGTAACCTCCCGTCTGGATTTCTGTAATGCGCTCTACATGGGGCTACCCTTGTGCTTAACTCGGAAACTTCAACTAGTTCAGAACATGGCAGCCAGGTTGATTTCTGGTGTTTCCAGAAGAGAGCATGTAACACCTGTGCTAAAAGCTCTCCACTGGCTGCCTATTCGTTTCCAGGCACAGTACAAGGTGTTGGTTATAACCTTTAAAGCCCTGCATGGCTTGGGTCCAACTTATCTCCGGGACCGCCTCCTTCCGTATGACCCTCCCCGCACACTTCGGTCCTCTGGGAGGAATCTGTTACAGCCTATGAAAACAAGGCTGTCGGTGACCTCCCAGAGGGCCTTCTCCGCTGTTGCTCCCAGATTATGGAATGGCCTGCCGGATGAGATCCGTCTTATTAACACCTTAGACAGCTTTAAAAAAGCTGTCAAGACGGATCTTTTCCGGCAGGCCTTTCCTGAATAACTATCCTGGCCCAAGACTCGGTTGTCCTCCTTGAGCTGTAATCATTTTTTTTAATCATTTTTTTTTTAAAATTATTGTATGTTTTAATATTTTTCTAATTTACTGTATGTTTTTAATCTTTTATAGTTTAATTTATTTTAAGGGGGGGTGGGCTAGGGTACTGGGACTATGGAGTTTTTATATTGTAAGCCGCCCCGATTGCGTTGCAGAGGGGCGGGATAGAAATAAAATTTTATTATTTATTATTATTTATTATTATTATTATCTGCAACTGCAGAATTATAGCATTTTTACATGTTCATGTGATAAAATCCTTAGTCGGGGCAGCATTACTGTAGTGTTACTGAGTAGTTATGCAAACCCTTTCCCACATGCGGTTGGAGTGCTCATGTTTCATCACCTCTGTGATGCATACAATCCCCTGTGTGAAGTGGGGTCTCCAAAATAATACACAATCATGTGGAGGGCAGCTCTGTTTCCATGACAGTCCTTGGGCTAACTCTACCCTCAAAGAGAGGTATAAGCAAGACTTCAGAGAGAGCTGTGTACTCGGTTGCTGGCCCTGCATCCCTTGAACTAGCCTCACCTTCAGGTTCAGTGGAGGATGCTGTCATACCACTTCTCATGAAGTAAGATCCATCTGCCAGTCCAGTTGAATTTTTGTGCCTGGAATAGGGGGAGGGACACCTTCTTGGTTTTTCTTTTTCTTTTTCTTGCTTCATGCAGCAGAATGTCTTGAGATGGCTTTAAATAGGGAAGAGTGGGAAATAATTCTGTGAACACCAGTATCCATGCCATCAACTGTTTCCATGGAGGCCCTGGTAGACATGAAAGATTATCAACATGGTGGGGGTGGAGGGAGAAAGACATGCACCATTTCTCCCAACAAGCTATTTTTATAGCCCCTGGTAAATATATAAACTCTGGTTTAGCTTTCTCATTGTCAAGCTGCACTGGCTATAAAGAAATAGACCATTTTAGCTGATTACTCAGACTCTTTGTTTATTTTTCTTTGCTGCGTCAAGAGCTGTACAAGAAGTTGGGTATCACATCTCTGCTTTAAAAGAGCAGTGCACTTGTTCGCTGTACTGACAAGTCTCCTGCTGAGCTCTCATCTCCGGCAAAGTGCAACAATGTTGTACAAATGAACTACTTGTACAGTAGAGCCTGCAAATCTTTGAACGGTGACAACGACGGGGTTCTCTGAGTGTCTCTGCTGAAAGGGAAGACATTCCTAAAATTCACTTCCTGAAAAGTGAAGCTGTCAGGTTAAAAAGCTTCACTGTTTTTCTTTCCCCAGAAGGATGTGTGAGTCACGTGTATAAATTATACATTTCTTAACAAGAAAAAAGAAGAAAGATCAAATCCTGGACTTAGAAGTTATTGCAGAACATAAAGAGCTGTACATAATTTTGTTTCAATCAATCTATAAAAGTCATGGTACACAGTCTCCTGACAAACAGAGCAAAGTTGAGGGTGTGAAAATATTTCCTATTACCTCTCACATTAAGCACATGTAAACTTATATTTTCATTTTCTAGTCATCCAGTTAACTCAGTTAATCAGTTAACTCATGCTTCATAGATAGGAAGTATGTGTGGTATACCTTCTACATATCCAACTATTTTGAAAGGGAAACTATTTCACACACAAATATTCATATGGGATAAGCCATCCTTCAAAAAGAGTTGACAGTAGAATAGGAGTAGGAAACCTTTGGCTTTTCAGATGTTTCAGAATGGATGGAAAGGATATTCCATATCATTCACAAAATGGTCAAAACTGTGTTTCCCAAGTGTTGGTAAACCCCAACATGGAGAATCATAGACAGGCAAGAATTTGTTATTTGGGACTTATTCCATGTGAAAAATGGACGTGGATATGTTTTGTGCAGAAAACAGCATTTTCTGTATCAGAAAATAACATTTCTACAGGAATTTTGCAAAGAAATGCAGAAAATAGGCGAAAAAGAAAATACTTTTTCTGTTCAGAAAACCAGTTTTCTGCCAAAGCCATTTTGTGCATTTAAAATGTGCATATTTAAAAACACAGAATACGTACTGAGGTATAAATAGTCTTCAAAAACAGCACATTTTTCAACAACATGCTTGTGGTAAGGAAAAAATTGTAAATTTATTCCTCCTTAGCTGTGAACATGAATGTACAAAGGTTTAGATCCACACTAAAACACCACATTATCCATGCTGAATGGAGATCATGGCAACTGTAGGCCAAAATATCTAGAGAGCCAAAAGATCCCACTCCTGCAGTACAAACATAGAATTGGAAGGTTACTTGTAGGCCATCTAGTCCAACCTATTTCTAAGTAGAGAAAATGAAAAACTACAGCAACTTGGACTGAAGACTATGCAATCTTTGCTTAAGGACATCAAGCAAGGAAAGTCCTGCCAGCCCTCAGACTAGACTATGGTGAGCAACCTCAGGACCGAGGCTGAATTCAGTCCTCTGGGGTTCCCCAGGTGGCAATGCCCCCTTCTCATTGTTTGGATGTGTTCCCAGGTTTTTTTTACATGTTTCTCTCATGTGCAACCTTTTTCTCCATTGTGAAATGTGGAAATGCATTTCCGAAGTTATTCCTCCTATTAGGTTCAGTTTCTGTTTGCTCTTGTGTGTCCTGAAGTCTTTTCCTACTTATGGCAACCATAAGGCAACTATATCACAGGGGTTTCTTGGCAAAATTTGTTCAGAGGAGGCTCGCCTTTGCGTCCCTCTGAGGCTGAGAGATTGTGACTTGCCCAGGATCACCCAGTGGCTAGAGGGAATTCGAATCCTGATCTTCAGAGTCCTAATCCAATGCTCAAACCACTACACCATGCTGGTTCTCTAGGTTTAGTTACTGGCAGTAAAAGCTTTAAAATTAAGTTATGCTGGCACTTTTGCCATCAACTCCACTCACCACCAGGAAGTGCCCCCCCCAACTACTTTGAAATTGAATGCTCAAACTACAGTATTGATAGTTCCATTGTTGAACAGTTTTTGCTGTCAAGATGTGACTCTTACTGTTCAACTAAAATCTACCCTCCCCAAATTTAAGTCCATTAGAACTAGTCATGCCCTTAAGGAGATCAGAAAACAAGTATTTGCCTTCTTTTGCATTGTAGCTCTTCATTTACTGAACGGATCTTACAGTTTCAGGGGGCATACAAGTGTAGTGCAAATGCCCTCTACGCCTCAGAGGTCATTTTGGGGCATTTGCAATATATATATATATATATATATATATATATATATATATATTAATTAAATATGACCCCCTGGGAGTCACAAAAAAAGGCTGTGAACATTTCATACATTTCTGATTGACAATTCGGGAAGAGACTCAAGTACAAAGGAATCTTCATCACCCAATTTTACCAGATCATTGTGGGGGGTACCAGGCCCCAGCCTAGTCTTGAGGGGCTCAAGTCCACCCCCATTCTGGGGTCTATGGCCTGTCATTTGAACTTTCTTAAGTATTCTATATACTAATGCCAAGCTCCTCAAGTAGCTAAAATGGTACCACCAACAAACAAACTGGAGGTATCAAGAAGTTTCAGGGAACACCAAGGTTTGATGAAATCCAAGAAAATGTTAAGGGGAGGGGCAGACAGAGAATCTTAAAAGAAAAGAAAAAGCCAAAAATGTCAAATGAAGAGTTAGCATGCTCACTGGCTAGAAAACAATGGTGGACTGTTAGAGAAGGAATGGAATAGAGTAACCTGGAAGAGAGCATGGCTGGCTGTAACAGCAATAGCAATAGCATTTCCATTTCTATACCACTTATCAGTGCCAAAGCACTCCCTAAGCGGTTTACAATATGTTAGCTGATTGCCCCCAACTAATGAATAAGAGAAATGTACAACACTGCAACCTTTTGTTACAGGTCTTCTCAACCTCAATTTATTTATAAATTAAGTCAAATATGTGCCTTTTTGATCAAAGCAAAATATGTTAGATATTTTAAAATGTTTATCATTAATCCAATGATCACTCCTAATTTCATAATGGACTGCAAAAACCATAATAAATTTGGTCAGATGTTCACACAAATCATGGTTTATGTAAAGCCAGGTTATCCTGGGAAAGACACACCTCATATGTGAGGAGGAATTAACTCATGACCCCAAGGCTCTTCTAGGGTCACTCACTTGGTGCCACACCATTGTTTGTGTAGGTTTTAAATTTTTTGCTTGGAATTCTTCTTTAACATTTCTGTATTTTATTGCAACCAATTTAATTTAACTGATGTACAGTATTTTCATCTTTCTTGTACAGATATTTGAGTATGTTATTTTTCACCTGTGTTTGCATACATGGAGTTTTTTAAAAAAAAACAATGGCATGTTTTCAGTTTTAATTAGCAATCTACTAAGGTATAAGTAGCCATTTGGAAGTAGGGAAATGTAATTGCTCCACCATCTGGTCAGCTGTAATATTTTATTACAATCATTTGATGAAAAGCAATATTGGCTTCATGTTGAAGGTTTTCTCCAGAAACCCATTTTAGCTGAAATCTTGTTCAAAGAACTGTAATCATTTTTTCTTTTTCTTTTTTTTTCTTTTAAAATCCTTCTTTCAATTTTAGAATTTCATTTGCTGTGCTGTACTCTACTGGAAAGAAGGAAGCACGGATATTAACATTAGACTTATACACCAACAATCTTGAGTAATCAAGGAGCTCACAACAATTACAAACACATATACAGGACAAGAAACAATAATACTTAAAAATATCCATTAAAACACATTAAAACACTAATCAAAAAGATGCACACCTTGCATATCTGGATGTTGTATAAACATGTGATATTCAAGGCTCAGAGTTATTTTCAGCCATCTTCTTCAAAAAGGGTGGGGCTGTTTTTTGGGGCTGAGTCTAGCCTGTTGGAGGTATACAGTAGTTTCTTTTTGAAAAACCAACCACATAGTGAAAGAAGATGTATCTCTAAGACAGAGAACAGCAGGTGACCAAACTGGAAAGTTCTCTTACATGGAATTTCCTTCTGCAGTCTAAAAATAAGGACGCTAATGTAAGCATGTATTTCTCTCCTGAATTCTTTGTAACATTAACATACCTGTTGATGTTATGTACAAAGTGCTATGGAATACCACTGTGGATGTTCAGTTCTTCCTGAGGTTGCTAGGCCAGGAGCATCCCATGCCCTGAAATTTGTTAGCCAAAACCCAGACTAACTGGTGATGTCATGGGTGTGGGGCCTCATGATGTCATTAAGCCTGATACATTAGGCATCAACCAGAGTTGCTCAAAGCACATCATTCAAATGCAAAGAACACATAGGCTTACATCCTACATTGGAGTCCTGTATCATAAACCTCTATATGCAGAATTACACATGGATTACACTGCGCAAGGCTCGTGCTGAATAGCAGTGTTGTGCAACTGAGCACAGGCCTAAATATGCAACAGAATGAACAACCAAGTATGACCTGCATTCACAATTTCATCTCCACAAACTTGAACTGAATACAGTTGTCCCTCCAGATTTGGTATCCACAGATTTTAAGTATTCACTGCTTGAAAATATTCTTAAAAAAATAATAATCCAAAAAGCAAACCTTGATTTTGCTATCTTATATAAGGGACACCATTTTGCTATGTCATTGCATGTAATGGAACTTGAGCATTCATGGATTTTGGTATCCACGGGGGGTCCTGGAACCAAACCCCAGTGAATATGAAGGGACAACTATACGGGTATTCTGCAGTGGACAAAAAAAAAAAAAGTCTAACTACTTCTGTAGGTAGAATTTAGTCATTTGTAAAACACAAACAGGATTCCAGATGAAGGACATAAATAAGGGTGGGGAGGAGATAACTGGAGAGCCTACAACAACCTCTTCAAATAAAAATGCAGTGGTAGGGTCAACACAAATTAAGGAAGAGCTTTCACCCTGAGATTACCCTCCTTTCCCTGAGGCCCAGAGAAGAGGGTCCAGGCCCTGAGAGCTGGGAACCCTAACTTGTCCTATGTACCTTACTCTGTTGGAGGGGATCCAGAAAAGAAAGGAGATGCTTTTTTGACCAATGAAGAATGGCAGAAGTCTTCATGTAGTTGCATGCATGTCCTCGGGGATCTTGCTGACTAGATTAAACAGATTCATTCACAGGAGGCTGTTTTGATGTCTCTGATTTGGTTTTACTTTATTTCATTTAAGTCAAACTAGAAAGGAATAATTAAATATTGGAAGTAACTTGCAAACATGCCACAGTTGGCTGCAGATGTTTCTGCTTTCCAGAACTTGGAAAGTCACACTTTTAAAAAATTGTATTGATTTGTTTCATATTCTGTCTTTCTCCAAAAGTCAAGGCAATATTCATTACAGTTATACTATACTTAAAATTGTATTATACAGTAGGACCCTCGTATCCGCTGATTCATTATCCACTGATTCAGTTATCCATGGGACACAAAACAGCACACCTATCATAGAGTCTTCCTAGAAAATGTGTCCTCTCTAGCCATTTTTAGGTCCTCCAAGGCAACTCTATGGTATTTTAAACCAGAATTCCCATTATTTTCAATGGTGTTTGCTGTTATCTGTGGTTTTCAGTATCCACGCCCCTGGAACCAATCCCCAATGGATACAGGGGTCCTACTGTACTGCATAATTGGATAAGGGTATTGTGATGGTGTGGGCATGAAGCCTGTCTATGACACCACACCAGAACACAGTTATAATTAATTTCCACTATGGTTCCAATGTCTCCCAAAGTAGCTTATTACTATTATAGTCTAAAAAAAATTAAATTAACTTTTTGTTTTGTGCCTTCAAGTCAAATCCAACTTTGGTCACCCTATTCTAGGGTTTTCTTGGCAATATTTATTCAGAGGAGATTTGACATTGCCTTTCTCTAAGGCTGAGAAAGTGTGACTTCCCAAAGTCACCCAGTAGAATTCCATGGCTGAGTGGGGATTTGAACACTGGTATCCTGGGGTCATGGTATCCTGGAGTCATACACTGGGGGGGACGACCCCCAAACCTACCTTGTAGCCACCACAGAGTTTGATCCTCAGTGGCCCCATAAAACACCACGTGCACTGCAGCGAGATTGTAGTAACCTGCCACACATTAATTGCATGTGAACTTGCATTGGTGTAAATGGTGTATAATGATCACATGTCCTATACTTCAAAGTATTTTCAGCCACACAGCCATGGCCACTTTGGGTTTTTTTTTCTTCCCGTCATACACACAAATAGACATATGGCCACATTATCATAATACAATGACTGGTGGTGAACTGATACAACTCTATGGATAAGCAGATAAGCAGTTGCCTGAACACTCCCCTCCATTTTTTTAAAAAAAGTCCCCTAAATACAACAGTGATTGCAAACTGCCAAAGCTGAATTCCAAATAGCTATTGGCGGGAAAGATCAGGTGACTTCCTGGACCTCCCATCATCCTTTTCCACCCGCCATAATCTCCTCCCCTGGCTTCCCTCTGATGTTGCCTCAATTATCTGAATTCCCCCTGGAAATGTAGAGCAAATTGCAGGTCTTTTTAAACTGGATTTTGTTGCAAACCCCCCAGTGAAGCTGCAAATAATCACAAAGGATGGCCACTGCACAGTGAATACAAGGTGACTATGTGTGTGTCGGGGTGTGTGTGTGTCAGTGTTGACATACCCAAAGTCTAGCATGCAAATCACTATACCATGCTACCTCTCATCAAGCAATCCTTTACTTTCCCTTTTCTCAAAATTAACTAAAATAGTTTCAGCTACTTTTAAAAAGAAGCATTTTATCCCAACCCATGGAACAATGCTTCATTCTTCAGGGGCAACAGGTCCCTTTTCCTGAGACCACAGCTCGTGTTCTGCTTTACACACACACATACACACACACACACACACACACGTTCTATCTGGGCTGCTCCACCCTCCTTCTTCTACCACTTCCTTTGCCCCAAACACCACACTCTGAGGTCCTTCCTTACAGCAGGGTATTGTGAGCCACCACAGCACGTGCAGTCTCCACAACCAAACTTCCCACAATGCCTTAACCTGAGGCCCATGCAGAACAAGGAGTTTGGGGCCTAGTGGGCTCTGGGGAGTTGTGCCTCACCTATTTTTCTTCAGTGACACAGCGGGAAAGTAGCTGTATGGATCTCCAAAGCTTCCAAAACCCTACCAAGGAGAGCCCACCTGCTTGCTTTCTGGCTGTCACAAATGCAGAGTATCCAGTGAGATTCTCTGGAATGGCAGGGCCCCTACTAATGGGCAGGAGTTTATGGTCACTCATGATCCAATGCCTTATTCTGGCTAATGGAAGGGGAAGACTTTTACGCCTGGTTTTGAGATACTACCATAGGCAAAGATTGTCTTCACTATGGTTTTGCCTAAAGTGATAAGAGTCAGGGATGAGATTCAGCACTTTTGTTGTCATTGTGTGCTTTCAAGTCATTCCTGACTTATGGAGACCCTAAGCCTAATCTATCATAGGTTTTTTTCTTGACAAGATTTCTTCCGGGGAAGGGATGCTGCCTTTGCCTTCCTCTGAGGCTGAGAGAGTGTGACCTACCCAAGTTCACCTAGGAGGTGTCCATGGCTGAACCGCAGTCTCCAGAGTCATAGCCCAGTGCTCAAACCAGTACACCATGCTGACTCTTTTACTCAGAATGAATCCCACTGAGTTCACAAAGCATCACCAGACACTGAAAGAATATCAAGACTGATGTCTCAGACACTCTTACACATAGTTGAAGAGGAACTTTCTCTCTAGTAATGGTGTTTAGGATTGAAGCCTTGATGTTCCTTTCATGTAGAGGTGGGAATTGTGTAACAACGCCTCAAAATGTTGTCAGACTGCAACTCACAGCGCTTCTCACCATCAGCTATTCTGATGGGAGTTGCAGTCCAACAACATCTGGAGGGACACAAGATTGCTACCCCTGCTTTAATAGCTGGCTTTATTTCTTAAGTAGGTAATTCACCACCTGTGGGGTATAGCAGAGATTGAGCAGACTGTGTATGTTTCACACGGTCTCAAATTTCACACTTTGCCTAAACTTGTGATTTGTATATATACAGTATATGTGTAATGAATAAATATATAGGATCTCTAAGGGCAGATGGATCATTCATTTTCTGGTTCATGTCATTTTTACATCTCTCTACCCTATCAGGGTGTTTTTTGTTTTTGTTTGTTTGTTTGTTTGTGGGCGGGGGAATCTGAGGCGAAATAATAATAATAATAATAATTTATACCCTGCCCCTCTGTTAAAACAATCGGGGCGGCTTACAAAAATTAAAATACAATACATATAAAAATCCCTAAACACCCCCACCCCCACCCTCCCCTATAAAAAAATATTAAACACATATAAATTAAAAGCAACTGTCTAAAATCACCTTTAAAAACAATAAATACAATAAATAGCCAGTGGAATACAATAAATAGCCAGCGGAATACAATAAATAGCCTTGGTTTCTAGTCTCTCATTATGAGTGAAGCAGTAAAGCTAGTTTATCGTTTCCTTTCTTGTGTCTTTTCCTAGCATTTTTAACTCAATAGGACTGGGAATGTACCAAGACTACTCAGTTTTAGAAATATTGCTTTGATACACCTTAACTATCATGTTGCATCCTAGGAAATCCTGGGATTTTTAGCTTGGTGAGGTACTTAGAGGTCTCTGCCAGTGGGCTCTGGTGCTGCATTCGGGGAAGTACTGTATATTAGCATTCTTGAGCATAGAACTCTAAATACCGTATCTCACAAAACTATAAATCTTAGTATTCCTTAGGATGCAACAATCACCTATCAAACTATTACTATGTAAAGTAGACAGGGCCACTTAGAGCAGATTCAGGCTGCAGTAAAAAAATTTGGGGGATGAGGAGCAGGCAGCAGATCTGTGTGATGGGCAGAGGCTACTAGTGAATAAGTGCGGGCTGGCCAGCTGGCTAAGTAAGGACTGCTGGGCTGGGGAGGTGGCTTTGGGCTGAGCAGTAAAGGGCCTTTCAGGGCTGTGCATAAAAGGAAAGGATGCAAGGAAGGGGCTCTTCTGCTTCTTCCTCACTGATAGGAAGAGACTCTGGAGACCTGCCTGGGAAGCATCCTGCTGAGTACACTCGAAGTGTCTCTGGTGGCTAAGAAGGCAAGTGGGGGGATGGGCAGGGGGTGGGGGGAGAATGAGGCAACTACCTGATGCAACAGATGGGGAGGAACAGAGCAGGGTCTCCAGTGTCCGGAGCAACCTGGAGCCTGGCTCAGCCGGAGGTGGAAGGACTTCCCACCTTTGTTCCCATGGTCAGAAAGACAAAAATGTACGCAACATATTCAAACCCCAGGATCCCTTCCAGGCTGCCAGACCGCAGCAATATGTACTCCCATCCATCAGCGTGAGTGCAACTTGGTGTGTCTTTGCTTTTGTGATTTTTCCCCCTGAAATAATTAATGTATACCAGTGTTTTCATTCTTAGCAACGATCCTTCCTGCCACTTTTGGTACCACTCCCTTTTGATCCTTAAATCATTAAGAACGAAGTCCTATCCACACCTAAGTCCCATGGAACTCAACAGGGCTTACTTTTAAATGGATAGGCAGAACTTAGCAACTATAGTAGTCACATTATTGTAAAGCTGTTGGTTGGCCAATTTGATTTCTGCAAACTATCCCATCTAGCCCAGCAGGCTCTTGGGATCAAGAGAGACAATTCTGGCAATATAGGTGCCATGGCACAAATCTGCATTGCAAGTCTGTCCAGTAGAGGGCAGACTCTCTCCCTCTCTCTTCTCCCCCTCTCCTGCCTCCCGGCTTTTTTCTTCACACGGAGTTCATTATAATAAGGTTCTTCCAGTTTTGCAGAGCAGTCTCATGCAGATTTCCACAATTACCTGCAGGATTTTGATGACTGTAAATCACTCACCACAGGCTAGCAAATGGGTTTTTTTTTAAAGCTGTCCTCATTGTATAAAATAGCTTTGCATTTGGAAAATTACTTGAACATTCCATTTTTATTCCACATATGAAACCCAAGTCACCTTAAATAATCCTATTTTTCCCCCATTGGTCTCCATTTGGAGATTATTTCTTTGCCCATCTTATTTAAAGCTCTATTTCGTAGAAAGTAAGAATGCATCATGGCTGATTATATGTTTCAGCTATTGGGAAACGATTCAGAATTCCAAATTGCTATTTCATTGTATCAAACTTTACTTAAGATTTCTGTGTATATTCTGAAAGAAATATCCATATTTTTAACATCATGCTAGCAGTGAAACGGTGTTCTTTTAATGGCCTAAATCTAGGCCGTCATACTCGATGGGGATTCCTGCCTTTGACAAAAATGGATGCAGTGTTCATCCTTAACACTCATATACTTTCTTGGAAGAATACTCTCTAATTGTTACAATTCATATAAAGGGATGAAATAGCTATTCTTTTGTGGCCAATGCTTCACCATCGTTTAACATGGTTTGAGCACAGCAGTGTCTACCACTATCAGTTCTTGAGATGGATTTTGGGGGAGATTTTTTTTTTTAAATGCCCTTACCCCAACAGGTGGGGTAATTCAAGATGGCTATTCACTGCCCATCAATACAAGCGTGTTTCCATTGATACCAAGAGGGCTAATCTGCGAATATTTGTGAGCATGCCTGCTACTCTCTCTTAGACACACAGATGTTTTATTTGCATTTGCTTTTCTGTCTGTGTAGTGAGCATATCAAACTGCCTTGCTTACTTTTGTCAAAACAATTTCCTTGAGAAAATTAATTTTACTTGAAATGTGTTGGGAATAAAAGATATACTTGCTTGGGTTTAGAGATTCTGCAAAGTGTCCCTGAAAACCGGTTGTGGGGAGTTGGAAAACCCTTCAGAACATTGTTGCAAATGGTATGGGAAGCCATGGGAGGCCAGAATGTGAAATTGTCTTTCTAACTTCTGCCACCAAGAGTCCTCCCCTCTCCACTTTCAGGATCAAAGGCCCTTTGGAAAAGGGAAAGAGTCTGTCTCATGCTTCTTCAGGATATAAGCATGCATATTTACACACACATACACACACACAACTTCTGTGTTCAAGGAATATAAATGCCTCAGATAATATCTGAGGTCTGCCTCTTAAATAACAAAACTGTGTTTCTACCTTTCAGACAAATCAGGGAGAACTGATTGTGAATGCTTGAGTGGTGACCTCAAACATGTCTGAACCTGCATGACAAACATCAACACTCTCGGTTGTTCAGTTAATTGTCAGTGGTTGTTTAAAGCAGCTACATTGTCTGTTGTGTGCTGGAAAAATGCTAAGTTTAAAAGTCAAGCAACGTGGCAACAAATTGAAGCTGACCCAAACCTTTTTCAAAAAATCATCACTTGTGATGAAACCTGGATCTTCCAGTATGATCCTGAGACAAAATGACAGTCAATGCACCATAATCACCAAGAGTGAAAAAAGTGTGTCAAAGCAAGTCCACATTCAAAAACCAAAAGGTGGATAGGTGTTCAAAGCTATGCTCATTGGGGGGTTTCTTACATCAAGGATGCAATTTTGGCAGAATGGGTTCCAGAAGAACAGTGAATCAGCATTATTCTAAGGAAGTTTTAATAAAGCTGAGAGAAAGGAGATTATCAGACTCATTAAAAGTGGCATTACACGAATGCCAGGAGACTGCAAAAGGGCTCTCTTTTCAGATTATGTTGTTCCCCCCTTGTTATGCACATGTTCTGCTGCCGTTCCACCGGTGCTGATTTTTATTGACAGGATAAGCCATCAATAGATCCCCCATTCTGTTTCTGTCATGGATGTTCCTATGAGTGAAAAGGTGCCCCCGCTATGCTGGTGAGATCCCAACATCAATGGGAGGTCCCTGCCAGAACACTTCAGGGTGAGATTGGGATATCCAGGTAAGTAACACACTTTTTATGACCCTCCCCAGATTACCTCTACCTTTTAAAGTGTGTTTTTGTGCTTGCTGTCATTTTTTTCTTTTTCTTTTTGAATTTCCTATGCTTGTGTCTTCTCATGAGACTCCACAGGATTTTGATCCAGGAAGTCAATGGAGCTCCATTAGAGCTCCATTCACTCATGGGCTGCAGGAACAATGGGAGAGGAGGTAAGTACGGTGGGGAGCATGATTGTGATGTGACAGCGATGGGGTAGGGGCGGAAGTGGAGATTGTGGGGCAGGAACATTTTTTTTTGTTCCTGTCTGAAAATCTCCAAAAGTTGGGGTGGGGGGAGGCCAGAACCATGGAAAAATGGTTTCATTCCTCATCAAGACAATGGGTCTGCTCACACAGTACTTTCTGTGAAGCAGTTTTTGGCTGATAAATGCATTACTACACTTGAACATCCTCCATAAGCCAGAGAGAGAGAGAGATTCGCCATATTTGGCACTATGCAACTTTTTTCTTTTCCCTAAAGTGAAATTGGTGATTAAAGGAACACAGATGTGTTGAAACAGCTGACAGGAACTGATCTGCTCCACCCCTTCAACCAGTGGAAAACAAGACTGCGTTGGTGTGTGAGTGCAAACAGAGAGTATATTGAAGGGGACAAGCATTAGAATTGTAATACATATAAATAAAGATGGGTTATTGTATCAGTCTTGTTATTTGATAGACAGACCTCATAGCTCTAGTGCTGAGGGGACCTCTGGTTCTGACCCAGTTCTATCATGCCAGAGAACAGACTGCTGTCAGTCTAGTAGAGCTGACTCTGCAACATATTTAGTGAAATACACAGGAGCCCAATGTGTATAACTTTAGGCATTTTAGCCATGCTGGGGGAGAAGAAGAGGTGAGAATGATCAAAACTCATCAATAAAATGTTTTAATGTGGGGAAGGAAGAGGCACATTCTTCCATATGTGGTGGCAATGTGGAAAGGAGACAAAATTTTGGAGAAGAATTCATACCGGTACTTTAATAACACAAACATTAAATATTAACTATCGGATGAATCCAGAACTATATTTACTTAATATGTTACATGTAATAGATAAAAATTCACAGAAAAAACATGGGAGAATACTACTTTATACGGTCTTGGCCGCCAGGATAGTATATGCAAAAAACTGGAAAAACAAGGAAACACCATCCAAGGATGATTGGCTTCTAAAACTATACTAAATGTATGAAATGGACAAATTAACAATGGCTATGGGTGAGAATAATTCAGGAAAATCCTATAAAGATTGGGAAAGTATACTTACTGTATGGAAAGACAAATGGGGGGAAGTTAGCAATAATAAGTTTAGAGAACTGATAATAAATAAGGATCAACTCTCCAAGAATGGGAAGAGTATATACTAACAGAAAATATCATATACAAAGGACTATATAGATGTATACAATAGTTATATTAGATATGTATAATTATTTAGTATTTAGATTAAGCAGGTTACTAGTAAGAAGATGAGATAGGAGGGGATGAGAAACAATAGCTTAGCATCCCAAGTGGTATAGGTTCTGTAAGTGGACATGTTATGTGGTTGTTATGTGATGTTATCTGTTACTTAACATCAAAGTCCTTTATATTAAATTGTCTACAAAGTTTTTGTGAATTTTGTGGGTTGTTCTCTTTGTTTTTACTTTCTTTTTATTATATAAGAATTAATGTTATAAAAATAAAGTTAAAAAAGAGTTTTAAATTATACAGCAGTAGTGTTTGTGAAGTGGTGTGCTGTGTTTAATCTGTTATTAGGAAATATGTTTTAAATGTGTTTTTAACTGTTTTAATCATGGTTTTTAATATGTTGTTATTTAAGTCTTTTTTAAACTTTTGTAAAATAAGATTTTAAATTAATCTTAGAATCAAAGAGTTGGAAGAGACCACAAGGGCCATCCAGTCTAACTCCATGGCATGCAGGAATACACAATTAAATTATTCCCGACAGATGGCCATCCAGCCTCTGTTTAAAAACCTCCAAAGAAGGAGATTCCACCACACTATGAGGCAGCGTATTCCACTTCCAAATAGCTCTTGCTGTCAGGAAGCTCTTCCTACTGCTTAGGTGGAATCTCTTTTCCCGTACTTTGCACCCATTGCTCCATGTCCTAGTCTCTGGAGCAGCAGAAAACAAGCTTGCTCCATCCTCAGTATGACATCACTTCAAATATTTAAACATGGCTGTCACATCCCCTCTCAACCTTCTCGTCTCCATTCTAAACATACCCAGCTCCCTAAGCCTCTCCTCATAGGGCATGGCTTCCAGACCACCCACCATTTTGGTCACCCTTCTCTGGATACGTTCCATCTTCTCAGTATCCTTCCTGAAGTGTGGTGCCCAGAACTGGATACAGTATTCCAGGTGAGGGCTGACCAAAGCAGAATAGAGTGGCATGATTACTTCCTTTGATCTAGACACTATACAGTTGTCCCTCCACATTCGCGAACTTGACATTCGCGGTTTCGGTTATTCGCGGTTTTGGGAGGCCCCCCCCGGGCCCCCCCAAAACCGCGACACAGGGCCTCCAGAGGCCCCGTGAAAGACCTGGGGAGGGGTGGGGAGGCCTTCGCGGGACGCCCGGAGGCCCTCCGGAGGCCCCGCGAAGGCCTGGGGAGGGGTGGGGAGGCCTTCGCGGGACCCCCGGAGGCCCTCCAGAGGCCCCGCGAAGGCCTGGGAAGGGATGGGGAGGCCTTCGCGGGACCACCGGAGGCCCTCCGGAGGCCCCGCAAAGGCCTGGGGAGGGGTGGGGAGGCCTTCGCGGGACCCCCGGAGGCCCTCCGGAGGCCCCGCGAAGGCCTCCGGAGGCCCCACGAAGGCCTGGGGAGAGGTGGGGAGGCCTTCGCGGGACCACCGGAGGCCCTCCGGAGGCCCCGCAAAGGCCTGGGGAGGGGTGGGGAGGCCTTCGCGGGACCCCCGGAGGCCCTCCGGAGGCCCCGCAAAGGACTGGGGAGGGGTGGGGACGCCTTGGCGGGACCCCCGGAGGCCCTCCGGAGGCCCCGCGAAGGCCTGGGGAGCGGTGCGAAGGCCTTGGCGGGACCCCCGGAGGCCCTCCGGAGGCCCCGCGAAGGCCTGGGGAGGGGTGGGGAGGCCTTCGCGGGACCCCCGGAGGCCCTCCTGAGGCCCCGTGAATGCCTGGGGAGAGGTGGGGAGGCCTTCGCGGGACCCCCGGAGGCCCTCCGTAGGCCCCGCGAAGGCCTGGGGAGGGGTGGGGAGGCCTTCGCGGGACCCCCGGAGGCCCACCGGAGGCCCCGCGAAGGCCTGGGGAGGGGTGGGGAGGCCTTCGCGGGACCCCCGGAGGCCCTCCGGAGGCCCCGCGAAGGCCTGGGGAGGGGTGGGGAGGCCTTCGCGGCACCCCAGGAGGCCCTCCGGAGGCCCCGCGAAGGCCTGGGGAGGGGTGGGGAGGCCTTCGCGGGACCCCCGGAGGCCCTCCGGAGGCCCCGCGAAGGCCTGGGGAGTGGTGGGGAGGCCTTCGTGGGACCCCCGGAGGCCCTCCGGAGGCCCCGCAAGGGCCTGGGGAGGGGTGGGGAGGCCTTCGTGGGACCCCTGGAGGCCCTCCGGAGGCCCCGCGAAGGCCTGGGGAGGGAGGGAGGGAGGGTCGGGGAGACCTCCGCGGGGCCTAGCAAGGCCCCGCGAAGGCCTGGGGAGGGAGGGAGGGCCGGGGAGGCCTCCGTGGGGCCTAGCAAGGCCCCGCGAAGGCCTGGGCAGGGATGGAGGGAGGGCCGGGGAGGCCTCCGCGGGGCCTAGCAAGGCCCCGCGAAGGCCTGGGCAGGGATGGAGGGAGGGCCGGGGAGGCCTCCGCGGGGCCTAGCAAGGCCCCGCGAAGGCCTGGGGAGGGAGGGAGGGCCGGGGAGGCCTCCGTGGGGCCTAGCAAGGCCCCGCGAAGGCCTGGGGAGGGAGGGAGGGAGGGCCGGGGAGGCCTCCGCGGGGCGTAGGAAGGCCCCGCAAAGGCCTGGGCAGGGAGGGAGGGAGGGTTGAGGAGGCCCCCGCAAGGGCCTGGGGAGGGGTGGGGAGGCCTTCGCGGGACCCCTGGAGGCCCTCCGGAGGCCCCGCGAAGGCCTGGGGAGGGAGGGAGGGAGGGTCGGGGAGACCTCCGCGGGGCCTAGCAAGGCCCCGCGAAGGCCTGGGCAGGGATGGAGGGAGGGCCGGGGAGGCCTCCGCGGGGCCTAGCAAGGCCCCGCGAAGGCCTGGGCAGGGAGGGAGGGAGGGCCGGGGAGGCCTCCGTGGGGCCTAGCAAGGCCCCGCGAAGGCCTGGGGAGGGAGGGAGGGAGGGCCGGGGAGGCCTCCGCGGGGCCTAGGAAGGCCCCGCAAAGGCCTGGGCAGGGAGGGAGGGAGGGCCGGGGAGACCTCCGTGGGGCCTAGCAAGGCCCCGTGAAGGCCTGGGCAGGGAGGGAGGGAGGGCCGGGGAGGCCTCCACGGGGCCTAGCAAGGCCCCGCGAAGGCCTGGGCAGGGAGGGAGAGAGGGCCGGGGAGGCCTCCGCGGGGCCTAGCAAGGCCCCGCGAAGGCCTGGGCAGGGACGGAGGGAGGGCCGGGGAGACCTCCGCGGGGCCTAGCAAGGCCCCGCGAAGGCCTGGGGAGGGAGGGGGAGGGGTGTTTTTTATTCGCGGATTTTTCACATTCGCGGGGGTCCGCGGAACGGAACCCCCGCGAATGTGAAGGGACGACTGTACTCCTATTAATGCAGCTTAGAATTGCATTGGCTTTTTTAGCTGCTGCATCAAACTGCTGACTCGTGTTCAGCTTGTGGTCCACTAAGACTCCTAGATATGTTCAATGTGAAGGTGAAGGCTTTCACGCCCGGCATCCATAGGTTTTTCGAGAGTTTTTTCCTGAGCTGTGAGGCCATGTTCTGGAAGAGTTTATTCCTGATGTTTTGCCTGCATCTGTGGCTGACATCTTCAGAGAACACGGCCTCACAGCCCAGAAAAAAACCACGGAAAACTCCTAGATCCCTTTTGCATGTACTGCCATCAAGCTAGGTGTCACCCATCCTTTATCTGTGCTTTTCTAGTATCCTACATTTCTTCCTGTTGAAATTCATTTTGTTAATATTGGCCCAGCTTTCTAATCTGTTAAGGTCATTTTGGATTCTGATCTTGTCCTCTGGGGTATTCGCTACCCCTCCTAATTTGGTGTCATCTGCAAACTTGATAAGAATGCCCTCTATTCCCTCATCCAAGTCATTAATAAAGATGTTAAATAGCACTGGGCCCAGGACAGAACCCTGTGGCACCCCACTGGTCACTTCTCTCCAGGATGAAGAGGAGCCATCAGTGACTACTCTTTGGGTTCAGTCAGTCAACCATCTTGTTTTAAACTTCTGGAAGCCTGCCTCCTTGGATCCCATCCTGGGAGAAAAGTGGGATATCAATCCAATACCTCTGGCTTTTCTTCGCAAACGAAGATTCAGGAAGGACTCATCCCGCGCATTCTGCAAGCGCGCTGATGACTAAAAAGGCCAATCCGAGATAAACAAGTCCGGTTGCAAAAAGTGCAGCAGAAGGTCTCCTTGGGTGATGTTTTTGGGTTGTGATTCTTTCTGCGTTGTCGTTTCTCTTCAAGACTTGTTCGTCGTGAGTTCTCAAATAAGGCTGCAGCATTGTGGATAGTGCGTCTCCATGCCTCCCGATGTGAGGCCAGGGCGGACCACCGTTGGTGATCAATCTGGCCAAGCCTGAGATGTTGTTTCAGGGAGTCCTTGTATCGCTTTTTTGGAGCGCCCCTCCCACGCTGACCCGTGGCGAGTTCACCGTAGAGTAGTATTTTTGGGAGGCGATGGTCCTCCATCCTAGTAACGTGCCCTGCCCAGCGCAGCTGTGTTCTCAATATCATGGCCTCAATGCTGGTGATCCCTGCTTGTTCAAGGACAGCAACATTCGTCACATAGTCAGTCCAGTGTATATTTAGGATTGTGCGTAGACAGCGCTGATGAAAGCGCTCGAGGAGTCGTAGGTGGTGGCGATAGGTAACCCATGTTTCAGATCCATAAAGGAGGATAGACAGTACGATGGCTCTATACACACTGATTTTTGTGCTTTGCCTCAGGTGTTTATTGCTCCAGACTCTTTTGTGAAGTCTTCCAAATGCACTATATGCCTTTGCTAATCTGTGATCGATCTCTTTGTCAATCTTGGCATCTGAGGAGATGATGCTTCCCAGGTAGGTGAACTGCTGAACGGACTTGAGCACTGATTTGCCGACGGCAATGTGGGGATGGTGGTGTTCGTCCTGTGGTGCAGGCTGGTAAAGAACTTCTGTTTTCTTCAGGTTGACTTCTAGCCCAAACAGCTCTGCAGCTGTTGCAAAGCAGGACGTTAGGCGCTGCAGAGCTGCTTCTGTGTGGGCAACAAGGGCAGCATCATCGGCGAAGAGCAGCTCACGGACTAGATAGTTTAGAGTCTTAGTGTGAGCCCTCAGACGGCTTAAGTTAAACAAGCTACCATCAGTACGGTAGCGTATATAGATGCTGTCGTCTTCTTCAAGCTCTGCCATAGCCCTTTATAAATAAACAAACAAACAAATAGGCAAGAATGGACTAAAACAAGGCCACTAAGACACAAGGGAAGGTATCAGTATGATCAGGTGATCTACAAGGTTTATATCATCATCATCAATCATCATCACCATCATCATCATCATCATCATCAAAAATAACAATTAAAAACAAACTTAAGGAGGTTGCAAAAATAACAGCTCCCTGGTCTGAACTGCTGAGTCAGTATTCAACATGCTCAGTAGTCCCAGAATACTGAGTGGTAGCTGAAAAATAAAAACGAAAAACTGAAGGGGTATTGAATTGCATGCGCTGCTTGGAGAGAATGGTTGATTGAAATCCAGAACAAGAGAGGAGATAGGATATGTTTTGTTGCAGATTCTGCTTATACCCTTCTTAATTTCTAACAATGAAGCTATTACAGTATATTTAGTGGCATGCTATTATACTCAGTTGTTATATGGCTAATATTTTGATATTTCTTCTTTTCCCTATATAATTCAGTTTTGCTTTCCTTGGAAAAAAATGATATAGAGCAGAGGTTCTTAACCTGTGGTCCAGGGACCCCCAGCAGGTGGCGATATCCTTACAGGGGGTCCACAAAGGCTGCTCAGCCCTCCTCCTCCCCACGTGACAGGAGCCAAGGCAAAGGCTGGCTGGCTTGGCTTGCACATTGCTGTTCAATCTGCTCCAGTCACAAGCTTGCGGGAAGAAGCAAAAGAAAGTGCCTCTGAGGGAAGGTTTAATGAATGATGTATTATTATTATTATTATTATTATTGATATTATTAGGGTTTTCCATCTTGAATTAAGGACTTTATCAGACAAGGCAAATAAGGCATCATAAAGATGCTTAATGATTGTGAAAGGGTGCGCATACCAGACGACATCGCCCTTTCATGATCATGTTCAGTTAAAAAACATACTTTTTAAATTGATGGCTCAAGATGTCAATTGATCCCCAAGGTGCTTTTGTGCCAGCATTGCCGGCGTTTGAAACTTCATGCCATTGTACTCATGTGAATGCAGCTTCAAAGGCCAGTCCAGCCAGAACCCTTCCAGGTGAGATTGTGACATCCAGGTAGGTGATGCACTTTTTATGACCCTCTGTGGTTTACTTGGAAGTTTTAAAGTGTGTTTCTGTGCTTTTTGAAACTTTTTGAGTGTTCTCTTTATTTTTATTTTTGAATTTTCCATGCTAGGTATTCTCACAAAAATCTGCAGGATTTCAAATGAGGAAGTGAATGGAGCTCCGTTCACTCCTTGTTCATTGCCAGGAAGCCTTTTGCCAGGATTATAGGTAAGTGTGGCATGGGGAGATCTTTTGCTGGCATAAAAATGGCAAAGTTATGCCAGCAAAACATCAAGGTTTAGGGGGGTGCTCTGATAATGTCCTAAGTCTTGGAAATCCATGATAACAAAAGATATTTAAAGGGAGTCCCTGGTAAAGAAAAGTTTAAGAGCCATTGTATAGAGTTTTATTCTGGGAATGTGTATGCTTTGTTACTTACACTTTTGGAGGCCTAAATGTGCCTGCTAGTTCTAACTATATCCAAATTGATGACTTACTACTTAGGGGTCGTTTACACAGCAAAAAATAAAATAAAATCCTCAACTAATTCACCCAGAATCCTAATGGTCCCCATGCATTTCGGGCCAATGTCACCATATTCAGAAGGAGGGCCCCCAAAATACCCATGAGATGCGCGATATAAGCTTCCACTATTTTCCCCAACTTTTAAAAAAAGTTTTGTAAAGTTGCGCACTATTGGCTGTATGTTCTACCAGCAACCTTCCCAAAACAGGGGCTCACAGCAGAGCTGAGCTGTGATTGGTCAGACCTCGGAGGGAGCAGACTTGCAAGGGATGCTTTGCAATGCAGGATCTGCCACTGTTTTTATGACAGACTAGGCAACCCCAACACTCTCCCCATTCCCAGTTGCCGCCAGTGGAGGTGAAGAGATGGGCCTCCGTGACTGTCAGTCCCAGAGGCCCATCTCTCCACCACTGCAGCCTGTACCACCCTGCACCCTGGAGGCCACACCCCCCTGTGTAAACTTAAAGGGACAGAAGTAATGGCAGCGATGGCCTAGAGGTTGTTCAGTGTGACTAGTCAAGGTTGAGTATGTGCCAACATGCCATTGTGCTGCGAGTAAATGGTGGAATGGTTTTTCTTTCTTTTCTTTTTTTTAGATTTTTTTAATTCATTATTTCTTACATACAATACATAAAATACATGATGTTCAAGCAAATAATCAAACCATCCACCCACAAACATGTTAATGATAACAATCAAAAACGAACAAAAAAGACAGAAAATCAACATAACCTGACATAACATAACATATAAAACAATACATCATACAATCTTCACATTTCACATTAGCTTCCTTTTTCTATTTAAGATTCCACTTGATTAACTACATGTTTACAGATCTCGACTTTTTCCAAACTTTTCCCTCTGTTTCCTTACTGATTCTTAACATTCTTATTGCTTTCTCTCTTTTTTCCCTTATTGTAAATCTATTTCAGCTTCCTCCCCCCACTTTGCTTTCCAAAGTGGGTTTAATATTTTCCACTCCTGTAAGTCTCCTATAGTTTTCTTTTCATCCATCAGTATTGTTAATTTGTCCATTTCAAACATCTCATATAATCGCATTTTCTATTCCTCCATTGTGGGTATTTCTTGACCTTTCCATCTTTTTGCTAGCGTTAACCTTGCGGCAGTAATGGCAGTGATGGCCTAGAGGTTGTTCAGTGTGACTAGTCAAGGTTGAGTTTGTGCCAACATGCCATTGTGCTGCGAGTAAATGGTGAAATGGTTTTTCTGAGGGAGTTTTAGATAACACCTTATGCAAACTTATAAATAGTACAACTTCCAATGTAATACCCAAAGAGCATTCTAGCCAACGAATTTAGCAAGGACCTGTGTCTGAAATACTGGGTTTTACACAGATTTCATCATAATTAGAAATCTTCCTCTTAATTGTTACTAGTTATCTTTAATTTTGCCATTATAAATCAGGTGTAATTCCCCATCCCTTCACTTTAGATTGAGGATTCTTTGCCATTTGTCAACTAACCTGTATCTGTTTGGAGGCTCCTCTTGTAACCATCTAGTTACTTGGGCTCCCAGCCTGTGACCAGTGGTATAGTCCAAAGAGGAAGATTTAGCATCAACATTCCACTTAAGCACTTTTAAATATTGGACTTTCAGGATTTTTTACATGGAGAATAAATGGGCAGCTTAATTATCTTCAGGCTATTTTATTAAAATAGGGAAACATACGTACATACATGCAAACACACCCATACTCTCTTTGAAGGAAGAACATAGACTTCTCATTGTCTAGGCACTTAACTTATAGCTTGTCTTTACAGGATAAATTGCCATCTAGACAAGCCCTAAATCATATTTGCAGACTTATAGACTTAACACTTTATATGTTTTCTCTGTGTTAAACACACAGGCACGTGTACCATCATAGGTATCCATGGAAAATAATACTCTTCCACAGGCCATTATTTATCTAGATAAGAAGTTTCTATTTACTATAGCTTATTTAATATCAGGAGCAGAGATTCTCTACCTCTCTCATCAACATTTTTTATAGTACCTATCATTTAGGAACAGCAGCATAAAGTCTGTCATAGACAGCAGGGTCTGATGGTGTTGGAGGCTGTATAAACAGCCTAACTCTTGTGTCTCAGGATATAGCTTTTAGACTTTCCTTAGCCTTTCCTTGGTCTTATTTCCACCTACCAGGAGTGATCATAACTGCTTTCTTGTCAACCAAAGGGAAATACGTTTTATTTAATGTCATCAAAAACTTCCCTTCCAATGGGAAATGAGATTTCCTTGGCCAGCTATACAAGGCCACTTAGGGACCAATCTTTGGTATCACTGACCATTGGTATTCTGGCTTTCTGCTTGTTACATCAGATATAAGTCAGCCATCAGATGATTGCATCAGCCTGTTTAAGGTTGATTGTACCAATACAGTATGCCTTTTCAGTTTCTTCTCTCTACACTGTTCACTTGTTTATTATTTTCTCCCTATCTTCTTTGGGCTTTTTCAGACAAGGGTTACTGCACAAGAAGTTTGTGGAAGAGGCACAGTGCTGTCACATGGCAGGGGGTCCATTTCGGATGACGCCGTCCCTGTCTCAGCACCGTCTATGTCAGTTCTCTGTACAATTGAAGATAGCTGCATCATTTTTTACTCACGGAAGTTGTCAGATGATTTCCAGTCTTCTTGGATTAATTCAGAGGCTTACTGCACAAGGAAGTAAAACAGCAGTACAGCTGGAATGTTTTGCCTTTCATTCTGTCTTAACACATGATGTTGGTGTTCTTTAGCTGGAATGTTCTTTCATTCCAGTCCCATGGGAGAAGGTGGTAAACACAAACCTTTTTCTAATGGATTAAAAGTACATCTTCCACACTGTTATCAGGGATGCCTTTTAGAGACCACATAATACTAGTCATACAAGTACTGGCTTCCTGTTTGCTTCTGACAACAATTCAAGGTACTAGTCTTGACACATAAAAATCTAAATGACTTGGGGCCAGGATATCTCAAGACTTACTCTCCCATATGAACCTGTCCAAAACCTAAGATCATCAGTGAAGGTCCAGTTATGTATCACACCACCACTTGAGGTTAGGGAGGTGAGTATGCATGACAGAACTTTCTCTGTAGCAGTACCCCCATTGCAGAACTCCCTCTCAAGGGTGGTCAGGTGGGCTCCATTCCTTCTGAGTTTCTGGTGGGTAATGAAGTCTATAGTAATTTGCATGGCCTGTGCCTCTTAAAATTAGGGGTGTGTGTTCTGGTCATTTTTTAAAATGCTATTTATCTCATTTCAGAAGTAGTTTTGAAAGAAGTTTGGACTGTTTTAATTGGTTGTTATTTATTAAGTGTACTAAAATATTAAAGTGTTTTTTCTCAATTATGCATTGTCTTGGGATCCCTGGTGGGTCAAGAGGCAATAAATAAATGGCTTGAATGAATGAATGTTAGTTTTTGGACTACAACACCCATAATACCTCAGCCATTATGGACACTAGGAGGATTCTAGCAACTGTACTCCCCAAAAGTAGCTTTTTCAACATGCACTCAGAAGCACCTATTCATGCTCTTTCAGAGCCCTTTCTAATAACTAATGGAGTGAAGCAAGGTTGTGTTCTTGTACCAACTTTATTTACAATCTTCTTTAGCATGATGCTCCAAAGGGCTATGGCAGAGCTTGAAGAAGATGAAGGCATCTATATACGTTACCGTACTGATGGTAGCTTGTTTAACTTAAGCTGTCTGAGGGCTCACACTAAGACTCTAAACTATCTAGTCCGTGAGCTGCTCTTCGCTGCTGCTGCTGCCCTTGTTGCCCACACAGAAGCAGCTCTGCAGCGCCTAACATCCTGCTTCGTAACAGCTGCAGAGCTGTTTGGGCTGGAAGTCAACCTGAAGAAAACAGAAGTTCTTTACCAGCCTGTACCACAGGACGAACACCACCATCCCCACATTGCCGTCGGCAAATCTGTGCTCAAGTCCGTTCAGCAGTTCACCTACCTGGGAAGCATCATCTGCTCAGATGCCAAGATTGACAAAGAGATTGATCACAGATTAGCAAAGGCATATAGTGCATTTGGAAGACTTCACAAAAGAGTCCGGAGCAATAAACACCTGAGGCAAAGCACAAAAATCAGTGTGCAGAGAGCCATTGTACTGTCTATCCTCCTTTATGGATCTGAAACATGGGTCACCTATCGCCACCACCTACCTTGAACGCTTTCATCAGCGCTGTCTACACACAATCCTAAATAGACAGTGGACTAACTATGTGATGAATGTTGCTGTCCTTGAGTAAGCAGGGATCACCAGCATTGAGGCCATGATATTGAGAACGCAGCTGCGCTGGCCAGGGCACGTTTCTAGGATGGAGGACCATCGCCTCCCAAAAATACTACTCTACGGTGAACTCACCATGGGTCATCGTAAGAGGGGCGCTTCAAAAAAGTGATACAAGGACTCTCTGAAACAACATCTCAGGCTCGGCCAAATTGATCACCAACAATGGTCCACCCATGCCACACATCAGAAGGCATGGAGACACACTATCCACAATGCTGCAGCCTTATTTGAGAACGCACGCTGAACAAGTCTTGAAGAGAAACGCAGAACGCAGAAAGAATTCTTTCTGCGACAATGCAGAAAGAATCACAACCCAAAAACATCATCCAAGGAGACCTTCTGCTGTGCTTTCTGCAACCGGACTTGTTTATCTTGGATTGGCCTTTTTAGTCATCAGCGCGCTTGCAGAAAGCGCAGGATGAGTCCTTCCTGAATCTTCATTTGCGAAGAAAAGCCAGAGAGAGATCGAGATCTAAAGGGTTGATATTTTGTTTATTTTTAAATAACCAGTTTTTCTTTAATCACGTACCTGAAAAATGTGTGAATGCATGAATGAATGAGTGGATGGATGAATGGGTGGGGTGAGAAGGAGCTCATTGTTCTGAGTTTTTTGCAGCAAAGTTGAAAGAGAAAAGTAATAATGAAAAAACAACTATGATGTAAGCATCTGGCATTTAAGAAACCTTGTTTTGTTTATTATTTCATATCTCAAACATCTGGCTAGCACTGTAGCGTTTGTGCTCAGGAAGTATTCCTTTTATGTATTTCTCCAACATTGTCAGTACATAAATTGCCACTCTTTATGTACATAATGCCACCAAATATAAAAATCACACAGTAGAATTGATCCCCTTTTAAAAATTACCTTTGGCCAGCTCCAGCTCCAGGTCTGAGAAGGAGGTTATTTCAGTCTTGTGATCACCTGTCCACATCAGCTGTCACATTTGCATATTTAGCTTATTATAATGCCAAAATAAAGTTGCCTTGTGACACTCATATTGTATCTATTACATATTTCACTTCAAAATCTCATTTCTCCTAAACCCTCTTCAGCATTCTTGAAGCAGAAAAGCAAAAATGAAAGGAATTTTCTATTTAAGTCGAGCACTGACATTCTGTTACACATTCAAACTTGTCTATATTCCTGCTCTCAAAAACACAAGATGCTAAACAACAACAACAACAAAAAAATGGTGAATGCATTGAGTCAGCAGTAGCATAGGTGTCTGAATGCATCTGTAGCTTCCCTCTCACTCATCAGTGTAATTGTTGTCATGTTATTCCATTTTTTTGATTAGTCTGGTCCGCCAATCTCCAAGCTTTTCCTGGCCAAACGTTCTTCTGTCAGTTGTCATGGTGACTGAATTGTTAAAGAGGAGAAAAGCTCTGTTGTCTCTCATTGTTCTGTTGTGGTTTAGGTAATGCAGGAGGCATCACGAGTGAAGTGGATGGACCTTTTTTGCTCTACATCATTTTGGAGTATTGAAAATCTCACATGAAAAAAGGAGCAAGTAGGCCCCAACCAAAGAATTAACTAAGTTCTTTTTAAAAAGAAAATGCATGTTATTGTTAAAAAAAAAGGGGGGGGGGAGTAAAAACAGCAGTAAGAACATAGCTGTAGAATATTGTACTTAGTAACAGAACAATTGCTACAATTTGATTGTGAATACAAATACCAGCAATTTTGCCATTTTATTTAATCTTTTTAAAATCAAGGCTGCTGCTTCACCTTAAAAAATAATAATAATTTTTTTTCATGTCTCTTTACCATGTGATTGTTTGTAATGGAAACTCACGGGTTAAGAGTGGGAGAACGTAACTGTTGGAAATATCATGTACTTAATAATTTGTTCTAATGCTTATCTGTAATTGCTAGACAGTTACTTTTGTTATGCTACTTGGAGAATTAAGAAAATCTTTTTATTACAGGGGATTTAGCTTCCATTTTTAAATCCTAATGGTAGACACTTTATATACCTTGAGCCTTTTTAGATAATTTATTTCATTCTCACATTAGTGAAAGCTAAGGAAAACGAGAGGGAAACTTTAGAAGGGAAAAGAAGATTTTTCACCCACTGTTTCAATGGAATAACAAACAGAATTCTTGGTGTAAGTTTTTCAAAATGGTTCAATCATCATTTAAAGGGAGAATTATTCACCAGTATAAAAAGCTTTTAGTAAAAAAATAAAAAATGTATTCATTTGTGAGTGTGTGTGTGTGCATGTGTGAAAGAGAGAGATTGACAGAGAGACTGTAGTACATCTATTTCCAGCCCTTGGATTTTTTTTTCCATCTGTGAGCCACCCTGGGTCCCTTCTAGAAGAAAGGTGGCATATAAATTAAATAAATAAATTAAGAAAAGACTAGGGGTTTATTTGAGCAATTTACCCCCACCTTGCCCCTGTCTTGGAGCCCTGCAGCTCTGACAGTGCAGGGCATTTGCCTTATTTTGCCCCATGGCAGTCCCCACAATCCCCAGGGCAAAGATGGGGCTAAGATTTGGGGAAAGATGGGCTGGGCTAAGGCTTGTTAAGACATTTTTTAAAAAAATACTTGCTTAACTCTGTTTTCACTGGCAAAAAATGGATCATGAATGACTGCAGGAGCCCCTTCTGGCAGGCCAGCCCATCACTGCAGCTGTCAGTCTTCCATCACTTTGCCAGAACAGGAAGGAGTCCTGTAGCATGTGACCAAGGCTGGTCCCATGCAGGGCACTTTGATCACATGCTGCGGGATGGTTTCCTAGCTTCTGAGAGAGAGAGGGAGACGATGGTGGCAGTATCTGCAGTGATTGGCCGACATGCCCATCTGGGCTTCCTCCTGTTTGGTGATGGTAACGGGGGAGAAACAGGCCTGATCCATGGGCAGGATATGCCACCGGGGAGCCAATGTATCCTCGCCCGTGTAGATGAGCCCAGTGTTGGTATTACAATGTATGCTGTTCTCTGAGTTACAGAGAGCTAGGACATTGGCAGGGAGGGAGATTGGGTTGTTGCTTGCAGCTAAAATGAATACAGCAGGGTGTATGACTGAGCAAACAAGCATACAAGCAAACGCTGGTATTGTCAGCAGCCACTCTAAATATTTACCTTGTTTTTCCTTTACAGTTCACCATGGTGTAATATGTAGCATGGTAGTATTCCTTTCCTAACAGCATTCTGAAATATCAGTATTGTCCCATTGAGTAAAATAGCCACTGAATGGATATACTGCCTTATCATCATTATGCTTCACTATAGTATTAATATATCCACATCCTACTGAAAATCCATAGCTATAATTCCAACTCTGGTTTGTACAAACTATACAGACACATTAAAGAATGCCACCATATGTGTAGCTCTTTAATGTTACCCTAGTAGTGCTGAAGCAAATGCTATGCTGACCCAGCACTAATTAGTTCATTTCTGTTCACACACATGCTCATTTTTCAAAGCCAATTAGTCCATTTCCCCAATTGCTTCCTCTCTAAAAACACTGAATCCTGGGAAGCTATCCCATGCAGCAGGGGGAAAGCAAAATGCCAAGAGAGACAAAGGAAAAAGACAAAGGGGATGTTCTGGCCATACATTTCTGTCCTGCCTGATTGAAGTAATTGGTTCCTATGAAGAAAACGTTTGAACTAGAACTGAAGCACTCTTCAAGGAGGTCTCAAGTTAGAATGATTTCAACTCTACCCATTTAGAACTGGACAGTTGCAAACTCTGCAGAACCAGAAGTATCCTCAATCTAAATACAACATTTAAAGGAGAGTAAAAGTTCAGCCTATGAACACTAATTACATTGTGGCTGTTATATAAGATTTAAGTGTGGATGACTTTCCAAAAATATGGCTTGATTTCCAGTGCCTATTTGTAAAAGTCACTTTGAACGTTAATCTTATGCATGAATACAGGAAGTACAAGGGAATATACCCCATGTATTTCCCCATATCATTAATGTTTGTAATGTCAACTTGTACATCTTCCCCAAGAGCATGAATAATCCTTCTTATCCTAGGGAAAGTACGCATGTCACCCAAGGAGACATTGTTCCCTTGAAGTTTCTGTATGTCCCACCAATGGCACTACCTTCCTGTGGTGGTGGGATTGTGTGCTCCTTTGAGGCATGAGACTATGCTGATGGGAACAGTGCTGCTGGTAGGGTCACCGTGTCACAGAGGCTTTTTCTGAGGAGACCGACTAAGGTCCTCTCTATATAATCAAAATAATACAAACAAGATGTGAAAGATCATCAATCCATTCAAATGGCCATTTGCACAAATACATGTCATTCGGAGGGGGGGGCAGCCAAATCCACCCCAAAGTCTGTGTGCACCATGTTTGGGGCTTCGTACGGATTTTCTGAAAAGCTCCATATGACTTCTGAATGTGCGACCATTTGAACACTCACATTTGCACAGATACAAACAGGCAGTGCAATCTGATTGGCTGGACAAGAACAGGGGGCGGGGCTAGCAAAGAGGGAAAGTGGCTGCGGCGGCCATGTTGGATTTTCAGCTAAGCGAGGGTCCGGTAAGTCAATCAAATGGCTATTTTTACTCTTTTAAAATTTCTTTTATTTGTAAATATGACATGTTGCTTGTGTGCACCCTGGGAAACTTTTTTTTTTAAGGCAGCAGCAAATTTAAAATTGCAAGTAAATCATTTGCAGTGGCCAGCTGGCTAGGGGGTCAGGTGGAGTTTGGGGGGGGTCTTTTGGCCATGTAGGCATGTTGCATCATTGCAAATGTCTGCCTTTCCAAACCTGTTTGTATCCCCCCCTCATATAGACAAGACCTAAATGTGCCAAACAGCTATTGGGCAGCAGCAGTAATGGCAGAGGATTTCTCAGAGACAACAGCTGTGGCACTATAGCTAACATTTACAGAATCATAGAATTGGAAGAGACCACAAGGACCATCTAGTCCAACCCCCTGCCATGCAGGAGTACCCAATCAAAGCATTCCCAACAGATGGCCATCCAGCCTCTGTTTAAAAACCTCCAGAGAAGGAGACTTCACCACACTCGGAGGCAGTGCATTCCACTGCCAAACAGCTCTTACTGTCAGGACATTGTTCCTAATGTTTAGGTGGAAACTCTTTTCCTGTAGTTTGGATCCATCATTTGTACTGTGCAGAGGGAGGCATGGTAAACCTCCATTAGAAGATCGTCTACCATGAAAAATCTATGATGAGACAATCCAAACTAAAACCAGAGATAGTCCCAGAAGATGAAACTCTCATATGGTACTCAAGGAGCTACTGGGATACAGCACAGGATGACAACAAGTAGCACTGTGGCTAATGACTCAACTGGACTCAAGCCAAAAGAACAATCAGCTGTTGATGTGCTCATAGCCAAAAGGAAAGTCTGAATCTGAACAACAAATATTATACGAACATAGAATGTGAGAAGCATGAATCAGGGGAAGCTAGACATAGTAAAACAAGAAATAAAACATATAAACATCACAGTACTTGGGGTGAGCAAGTTAAAATGTACAGAAAAGGGACATTTTGAGTCAGATAATTACACAGCATTTTACTCAGGAAATGAAAATCTAAGAAGAAATGGGGTGGCATCTATAGTGAGGAGAGATGTAGCAAAAGCAGTCAAAGGATATAATGCAACATCTGATCCAACAATAAAACCTTATTCCAAGTTCATGCTCCAACTGCAGAGGCAGAAGAAGAAGAAGAAGAAATTGAAACATTCTATGCTGGAGTCCAGGAGGAAATTGATCCCACACCAAAACAGAACTTTTGTTAGTCATAAGTGATTGGAACACAAAAATAGGAAACAGCTGAATGAAAGATTGTAGGAAAATTTAGCCTAGGATCAAGAAATGAAGCAGGAGACCAAATGATTTAATTTTGCAATGTCAACAGGTTGTTCATCGCAAACTCATTCTTCAAGCAACACAAGAAGCAACTGTATACAAGGACCTGATGGCCAATATAGAAATAAAATAGACTACATACCTGGAACCAGAAGGTGGAGAAGTTCCATTCTCTCTGCAAAACAAGACCAGGAGCAGATTGTGGCACAAACTATGAACTGCTGATATAAAAAATGAAATTAAAGCTAAAGAAGAACACTAAACCAACCATCATGCCAAAATACAACCTGAACTACATCGGCATAGAATTTAAATATAACATAAAAATAGATTTGCACTATTAAGCCTAATCAAACCAAAAGCCAGAAGAACTCTGGTCTGAAGCCAGGTACATTGTCAGGGAGAAATGCAAAAAGACATTATCTGCAGCCAAAAAGAAAGAGAAGCCTCAATGGACGATAGATGAAACCCTTCAAGCAGTAGAAGGAAGAACAGATAAGAAGCAAAAGTAAAAGGTGACAGAAATAGAGTCAGAACTCTGAATGTAATTATTCAATGACTTGTAAACAGATTACTATTCAAATTAACAAGAAAGGCAAACAGAGGATTAAGCTAGTCAATAAGACAAAAATTTAGAAAATTAAATGAGAGAGAGAGAGACCAAATGTAGTTGTCAACCAGCAACTATCAAACCCTCATAACATCTTTTTCAATGATATGCTACTAACATGTTTAGCCTGGAGAAGAGAAGGTTAAGAGGTGACATGATAGCCATGTTTAAATATTTAAAGGGATGTCATACCAAGGATGGAGCAAGCTTGTTTTCTGCTGCTCCAGAGACTAGAACACGGAGCAATGGGTCCAAGCTACAGGAAAAGAGATTCCACCTAAACGTTAGGAAGAACTTTCTGACAGTAAGAACTGTTTAGCAGTGGAATGCACTGCCTCGGAGTGTGGTGGGGTCTCTTTCTTTGGAGGTTTTTAAACAGAGGCTGAATGGCCATCTGTCAGGAATGCTTTGATTGGGTATTCCTGCATGGCAGGGGGTTGGGTGGATGGCCCTTGTGGTCTCTTCCAACTCTATGATTCTATGAATGAAGAAATGCAGAGAGCAAATTTCCTCCATTGTTGTCTTTTAACAATGGAGGAAAATTCATCTTAGCTTTGGTTTCCCCCGATCCACAGCAACCATGTGTTTGTCCACACGATTGCCACAGACACTGAGGGGAGTTTAGGAGCATTATCCACACAGTTCTCCCTTCCAAACTTACACTGGTCTGATAAATCGCAGTATGGGCAGCCATATGGCCATGGCCGCTCCATTTCCCCCCTCCCCCCATGCATACAAATGTACGTATGTCCAGGGATCCTCTTCCCAACCTCTTACACCCAACTACTGAAACGCCTACTTCTGGCCCCACGCTGATGTCACTATGGAGTACAGCCCAAACACACACACATGAATATCTGGATTTTCTACTCAAATCTGGAGTAAATTCCAACTCTTTTTGTTCTGGATTAAAGACCTGAGGTGCTGAAAAGATCAAATTTGAGCCATACACTGTCTGGATGACTTACTATGAAAACAAGGTGGCATTGTTTTTTTGGTCCATGTAGCCAAACCCAGTTATTATTTTTATATTACATCTAATCATGAGGTATCTCCACAGCTGTAAAGGAAATCCAAGTGGTACCCCAAGGGAGAGAGCGAGGCAGACTGGTTTGCCTACACTCCCAGTAAGACTTGTAAGGGGCAATAGTTGGTAGTGGAAGCAAGTCTGTTTCACTCCCTGTAAGACCTTTAAGGGCTCAGGGTACTGGAAATGGACACAAGTCTGTTTCCACTGTCAGAAGGACTCTGTTTGAGATTAGAATTCAAAGGCAACAGAAGCACCACCAAGACAGAGGCTAGCACATTACAGCACCAGCAGTCCAGTCTGCTGAATCACCTTTTGAGGCACCAGATAGTTTCACTGAGGATAAAGGGAGAACCCCTCCCCCAATAAAGGCAGCAGGGACATGATCATAGGGCCAGAACAGCATGATGGATTCCATGGTGGTATCAGCTCTCAGTCTCTCCTTCCTGTCAAGATGTTTGGCAGGCAACTGTGTAAGACATGTAGTGCAGGAAATATGGGGACATGAAATAAAAGATTCCAATGTGAGTCTAGATTTTTTTAAAAAAAAGTTCTAAGGAGATATTATATTTATTTATTTACTTATTTATTTTATATCCTGCCTTTCTCCCAAAAACGGGATTAAAGGCAGCTTGCAATAATTTTAAAAGATGCTGCTAAATAAAGGTGATTTAACAGTGGCTTCTCACACTCATGATTTCTTTATGCAGCATTATTTATTCCCACTAGAACTTACAAGCCATTATTTTTGTGTATGTATTTCCTGATATGTTGGAAAGTACTTCTTGCGGGATTGTTGGATTTTGTGTGTGTGTGTGATTCTTCTCTTTCTTTGGACTTTTTCAAATTGGGGGGGGGACCATGGAGGTCAGGAGGAGGACGGTGCTGTCCTGCTTACAGCGCTCCATTTTGGATGACGCTGTCCTCCTCCCGACCTTCCCCTGTGCTTCAATCCATGCTGCAGGCACAAGAAACACACTGCTTTTTATTGACGGAGGTTTTCCTTTAATAAAAGCGGTGTGTTTCTCATGCCTTGCAGCATGGGGGAAGGTTGGGAGGAGGATGGTGTTGTGTGAAACGGAGCGCTGTAAGCGGGACAGTGCTGTCTTCCTGACCTCTGCGGGGGGTCCCCATTTTAAATATCTTTATAAATCTTTTCTATTTTTTAAAAAAATTAATCTCAGTTGGACTGCTGGTATAATAGTGCAAAAGCACCATCTTCTCATGTAAGCTGTCATATCTTTATTATGTACAATCTTTAGTTAATAGACTATTTAGTTGACCAACATTTGCAGTTTCAGTTATTTACAGCTGACAAAATAGAGACACATACCATAGAGCCACACTGGAAAATGCTTAGAGAGGTGTCCTCTCTTGGAATCGGTAGGTCCTCCAATGCAACTCCATGGTCTGTTTGTACCAAAGTCCTTTATTTTAATAGGATCCACTATTATCCATGGCTTCATTTATAAATGGTAAGTCTGAGAACGTAGCACCTGTGGAGGTAGTGACTTGTTTTTAGTGTAAGAGAGAGAGAGACAACAACCATTTTTATTTTACTCAAAGTAATTCTAACATATTAATTTTAAATTTAAAGGTATTCAGTAAATATGAGGTTATATGCTGGACTTAAGATCTTGTATTATTGCAAGTTCTTGTTTAAGGTTGTTAATGACCTAGAGTGACCCCAAAAGCCTATTTTAGCTAGTCAGCATCCCAACCAAAGGGTTTCCAAGGCAGTGAAGATCAGGGCATTGAGAAATGGCTGGAGCAGTCTCCTGGTCTCAGGGTACATTGAGGGCTTGTTTAGACAAGAAGATATAATACTGATTGCTGCACATTAGTACAAATTCGCAGCTATGCTCATTTGTCTTCACAGGTTTGTTTGTTTCATTTGTTTGGGTAAAATCACTGGTATGCGAAGCTATCTGTGTTTGAAGTTCACACTGAGCCATGCCTGTGAATCAAGATGGTGGCCGGGAGTGAATCGCTTGCATTATTATTCATTTTCACCAAGTTGCTGCCACTGCACAGTACTTTTTTCACTGTAAATCTAAGGTGTGCAGGTGCAACCTTCCGTTTAAAAAGCTGTCACCTCAGCAGTGCAAAAAAGCACACAATCAATACCACGAAACTCCAAAATGGTGCTTCCAGCCACTTCGTGACCAGCAAGCCCACCCCCGCACACTTCCGACCAATCAGTTTTCCACTTTTGCTCTTATCTGAGAATGCACTTTGATGTGATTTGATTGTCCTAATGAGTATGAATGTACTTCCCACCCCACATTAAAAAAAACCCTTGGGAGAAGCTGTGAAGGCTTTTCCTGCATAGTTGTTGGAGTTTTTGGCCCCTTTCCTTCCAAATACCGTGAATCACCATGGGATCACATTGGGACAAAAGGTATTCTTGAATTCTATGAGGATTTTTTTCATAATCTAGACAACCTTTGAGACAAGCAGTTGTGGCAGAACCTTGAGGGTTTTCTCCAGTTTCCAATTCTAAAGTACCTAATTTTCCATGCCCCAATCTGCAACACCTTGGAAACTCTTCATTTGGGATGATGCCTGGATTAAGTGATAGGTTTTTGGGTGAAAGCATTGCCAGAAGCAGCTATGAAAATAGAATGCCATCCTTGTAGTTAAGTTCTATAATGCAGAATCGTGGCATATGTTTCCAAGTTCTGCCCTGTACAAAGGATCTGATCAAACAAGTAGAGGTTTCATTGTTCTTTTCTTGTTCTAGAAGATCTATAGTAAGCTATTGTATGTGTGTTTTCTAGATGTTTGAGCACTAAAGGGTTAATTCCTATTTATTTGCTTATAAGAACTATCTGTGTTGCGAGATCTGCAGAGGCTAAGTGGTTCATTTCTTTGGGACCATAGGCTACCAAGAACTTCCGTTGCACAAATACCATTGAAATGAACAGAGCAGTCTTTTGTTGCTGTTCTGTGTCTGTGTCTTTATTCATTTCAGTTCAAGCTACCTCTGAGACATGTGGGTAGATTATGTCTTTAGTGATGTTCAGGCCTTAATATTTCAAAAGAAATGCAAAACTGAAGCCCTTGGCTACGTATGCATTACATTGTGTCTCTTGGGGAGTGGGGGCATGAAATGTGTGCATCAGTCTAGAAGGCTGCATGTACCACATCTGTAAACACACACTGATATTCTACATCAGCTACTTAGAGGCTTATTGCATGATGAAGTAAAACAGAAGTACAGCCAGATCACTTCGCCTTCCATTCTGCCTTACCACATAATATTGCCTTTCTTCAGCTCTGTTACTGGGAGAAAGTTGTAAAAGCAAGTCTTTTTCTTAATGGATTTTTCCAGTTAAAAAAAAGACTCACTTTTACAACCATCTCCCATGGGGCCATAACTGAAGAACAACAATGTCATGAGATAAGGCAGAAGGGAAGGCAAAACGATCCAGCTGCACTTCCACGTTACTTTCTTGTGTGATAAGCCTCTTAGTTATATATGCCCAACTCCTGGCCCACCCTGTCAGCCCACCTTAAGAGGCAGCAACCAGATGAGGCCAAGGAGGTTTATTCAGCTTCTGATTGGGGCATAAGAAATATGATATTTCCACTCCCCCTCCCACCAGTGAGCAAAGCTGCAACAAGAAGTTGTGACAGGGTGCTGCTTCTGATTCTCAGCCCTGCTGAAGTGGACCAGAATCTTTTGCCCAACCTGACTGCTAGCTCTTAAGCATTTATGTAGTCTTACTGTAAGCATTTATGTAGTCTTACAGTAAGCTTGCATAGTTTTGCTGAATACAGAGCAGTTATATATCCATAACTCTACATTATAGATCTGTAACTGCAATACTGAATTCCAGCCATAATCTGCATTCCTGAAATTTAATATTTGATTAAGTAAGTGCTATTCCTATTTCTCCCTCTCAGATGTGACAAAATATTGTAACCTAACATTAAATGTCTACATATGAAGTATAGTGTACCAAGTCCATCTATTCTGGTATTATTCAGAGCTTGGGAGCAGTGCTTTTTTGAACTACAAATCGCACAGTCCCCCAGCTGGCATCACTTGGGAATTCTACACTGGGCCATGTATTCAAAAACTATGCACATTTCCCACATCTTCATGCAGAAGAGCTGCTCCAAATGTGCAGAATTGCTAGAGTTTATGTGCATTGTCCATTCAGTTTACATTAAGTTTGATGGCTTGAATCCAGCACTGACTGCACTGATGACAGTGAGGCTTAACTGTGACTTAACATATCTGTGCACTGGAATGTGGTCTGCATCTATAAAACATTTAATGTTATACTTGTACATGCTTACATATATCATGCATCTTGTACATACCTACCTATGAGTAAGTCCCACTAAAATTGATGGGGATTATTTCTGAATAATGATACATAGTGTTGTGCCTGGGAGGAGGCGGAAATACTGTTTAATTCATATAGCAATAGTGGAAAGTAATCATAGGGCTTGTCTAGATAGGTGATATACCCCATCTTGCCCCCACTTCAGAGCCCTGCAGTCTTGGCGATGCAGGGCATTTTCCCCATTCTGCTCCCGGGGAAACCTCAAAACTGCTGGGCCAGATATGGGGCTGAGACAGGGGAGGACCCAATATGCAATTTTAAAATAATACCTAGTTTACTCTATTACTGCTGGCAAAAAAAAGTAGATTGGGCCCCACATGTCTGCAGGAGCCTGTCCTGGCAGGCAGGTCCTCACTGTTGCTGTGGTCTCCCTGGATCTTCTGGAAGGCAGGAAGGAGTCCCACAACATATGACCAAGGCTAGTCACATGCAGGGGCCCTTGGTCACATGTTGCATCTGGCTTCCTTGATGCCAGGAGAGCATGGAAGACGGCGTTGGTGGTGGCTGAAGTTATTGGGCTGGTGTGCTTGTCAGGACTTCCTCCAATTTCATACAGGAAATGGGAGAAAAAACAGGCCTGATCCATGGCCAGGAGACACCAGCAGGGAGCTGTCATATCCTGGCTTGTGCAAAAAGAAGCATCACCTTGTGTGTCATTTTTATAAAGAAGGCAGGATATTAAATAAATAAATAGTTTCCATGGAAATAAAACCAAACCTAGCTAAAATATTAAAAATAAACTTTGCAGCAAAAACAAAAACACCCCCCATACACACCTAAGTTGCCCTGTCAGTGAAAGAAACATCACTATTTTAAAAAAACCCTAAGTAGATACATTTATTTTACCCAGCAATGTAAAATTTACAAAAATTTTAAAGCCATGGGGGAGGGAGTTTTTAAATGAAATTTTCATATATATTTTTTCTGAAGAAGGCACTTTACTATGAGGAACCTCTTTGGTTCCTCTAGATGGATGATCAAGCAAAACCCCTGCCTTATAAAACAGAGTAAATCATCAACATCAGTAAAACAAAGAACATTATTTTTTTGTCCAGTAGTTCCGCATTCAGTCAGGCTGACATAACATACTCATCTATATATATATTGCCCTTAGGTATGTTGCTGTTTCCAGGGTGCTGATTGGCTGCTTAGGAAACTGACCAACCAATCAAAGCTCTGTTGGGCAGCCAATCAGCACACTGGAGGCAGGCCCATGTGGAAGTTTCACTCCTTTCTAAACATAGTGGAGGGAGAGAGGGTGTGAGTAGCATGGGGGGATGTGACATGGTGTGTGTGTGTGTGTGGTGTGTACAGAGCACGAGGAGGGTGGCACAGGGTAAAGGGAAGGCAGCACGGTGCGGGGAGGCAGTGCAAGTGTGAGGAGGGTGGCACATGCCGGCATGGGGTGCAGGGAGGGCAGTGCGAGTGCAGGGAGGGCAGCACATGGTGGCACAGGGTCGGGGAGGGCAGTGCAAGTGCAGGGAGGGTGGTATAGGGTGGCATGAGGTGCGGGGAGGGCGGTGTGAGTGCGGGGAGGGCAGCACACAGTGGTATGGGGTGTGGGGAGAGAGGCACGAGTGCGGGGAGGGTGACACAGAGTGGCATGGGGTGCGGGGAGGGAGGTGCAAGTGCGTGGAGGGCGGCTTGGGGAAATTGGGGGTGTAGCATGGGGGGGTATAGTGCATGGGGGGACAATGTATGTTAACCAGGTATAGCTAGTTTAAAAAAGGTGAAAAGAAAACCAAGACCAAGAATTGTAATTACAGTCGTCTCTTCACATTTGCGGGGGTTAGGTTCCACAGACCCCTGCGAATGTGAAAATTCTGTGAATAACGACTGCCTCCCCCTCCCCTGCCAAAGCGACCACGGGGGCTCCGGAGGCCCCATAGTCAATTCCCCCCGCCTCCCCCCTCCCTCCCCAGGCCACCACGGGGGCTCTGGAGACCCTCTGGAGGCCCTGTGGTCGCCTCCCCAGCCCTCCCCCTCCCTCCCAAGGCCTTCACAGGGCCTCCCAAGGCCCCCTCGCCTCCTGTCCCACCCCCTGCCCGGCCTCCTAAGGTGGCGAGGGGGCCTCGGAAGGCCCCGTCCCCACCTCTCCCACCCCTCTGGCCTGCTTTTCTCTCTCCCCCCCCCCAGAAGCGGCCACAGGGCTTCTAAAGCCCAGTTGCTGCTTTTGGGAGGGCGGGAGGAGGCCCTCCCAAAACCGCGAATACTCAAAACCACGAATGCTAAATTCGCGAATGTGGAGGGGCAACTGTACTGTATTTGATACTATACATATTACATACAGTAAATGTTTTTCTCTTACATAAGTGTTTAGAAATGACTTTGGGGTAGTAAATATATAAAAACCTTGTTTTAAATTTTTATTTATCATTTTAAAAGAAAGTGTTTTAATCCATTTCCCCCCAATTCTTCGGGGGGGGGGGAAAGCTTCAGGAAAAACAAACAAAAAGGGGGGGGGTCCCATTCCCCACCACAGCAACTCCACCCTAGGCCTTCACATTTCTAGTTTTACTATTCACACCATTGTTGTTATTTTTGTCTGTCAGTTTACACCAGGTACATTTTAGGAACTTGCCAACCTTATAAACAGTAACACTGCTAATCTACTATTTGTCTTGGTCTTCACTGCAACAGCTTAAGAGACAAAGAGCGCAAGAGCAAATAAGCCAGAATTAAGGTCATTCCTTAAACCCTTCAGAAAGGAAGACAAGGACTAAATTATTGCTGAAAATTACATAGAGGAAAACCCCAGGATAAGATAACTCATTGTGCCTTATTTGCTAAGGCTCACAGCTGCACTGCATTTACATATTTGTAAAAGGATTACATGAGATCTTCAAGATACAAATTGAAAAAACGGCTGGTTTTTATACTCTCAAAGGAAAGGTGAATGCAGGTTTTATGTTTCTGTGCCCCAGTGTGCTTTCATGTAACAGTATTCTTTAGCACTGTGCAAAACAAAACAAAAACTCTCCTGGTTTGTTTGCAGAGAGAGTGGATCACAATCTCATCACTGCCATGTATTTGAGGTGGGTGTTCTAATGTTCCTGTACCAGCAACATCTTTTTTCATTTTGTCCTTTAATAATAATAATAATAATAATTAAAAAATATTTTTATCCCGCCCCTCTGTTAAAAACAATTGGGGCGGCTTACAACAATTAAAATATAACAATGCTGACTAAAATCCCTAAGCACACCCCCACCCTCCCCCATAAAAAGATATTAAACTAGTATAAAATAAAAAACCACCTAAACTAAAATCACATAAAAAAACAAATACAAAAATCAACAGCCAGCAAGACTAAAAGAGGCCAGGAGACACAGCTCCTGAGCCCGGGATCTAATCAGGAAAGGCCTGCCGAAAGAGATCCTTTCCTAACCTCTTTAACATAAAGCCTGAGGAAGAGATCTGTGAAACTCAATAGCTGGTTCAAAGCTTTTAAGTTGACTGTTGAAAAGATATTATGAACGATATTCCTCCCGTCTACCCTAAGAGGCTAGGTTGGTGGTTACATGCTGCTGTTATTGTTCTTCTTGTTCTTGTGTGCCTTCAAGTTGACTCTGACTTGTGGCATTCCTATCATACATTTTTCTTGGCAGGGTTTGCTCAGAGGTGGTTTCCCATTGCATTCCTCTGAGGCCAAGAGATTGTGACTTGCCCAAAGTCACTCAGTAGGTTTCCATGGCTCAGCAGGGATTCAAACCCTGGTCTCCTGGAGTCCTAGGCCTTGTCCGCACTGGCTGCTAAATCTGGAGCTCTGAACTGGCCCCAGGAGTCACCACAATGGCAGCCCCATGCACAGTGCCCAATCGATGTGGTGGTGTATTGTTGTCCACATGGGCCATCAAGGCCAACACCACATCAGCCCCGCTGGCCCATCCCCTAGTCCCTGGTGCTGCTTCACCAGCCAAGCAGCTCCCTGTGAGAGCCTGGCTGGCAGCATTGTCTCTACTGAGGCCAGAAACAGTACCCGGACATGCGATTAACATGGAGGGTGTTGCTCTACTCCAGCCTTTCTCAACCTTTTTATCCTGGAGGAACCCTTGAAATAATTTTCAGGTCTCAGGGAACCCCTGCATAAACATTATTCTATATATTGCTATTGCTTTCCCCCCACAGTCACAATCTCCTGAGGAACCCCTAGCAATCTCTTGGGGAACCCTAGGGTTCCAGGGAACCCTGGTTGAGAAACACTGCTCTAATCCCTCCTCATTGATCACATGAGTACCCCTGATCTGCCTTCAGCAGAAGCAACCACACTGACAGGCTTTCCATGGCTGCTTGGCTGGCAAGGTGGTGACAGCATGAGCACAGGGAAGGGATCTCATCAGGGATCTCATCAGAGCTCCTGCCTCCTCACAAACAGGCTGGCTTTCTATGGAGCTCCTGATTGTGAGGAGGCAGCGGCAGCAGCTCTGAAGGCAAGCCATCCCCGTCTCTGCGCTGCTCAGCGTGGAGAAGGGGGATGGTGCTGCTCTTGCCATGTGGACAATTGTATCAGCAAAATCAGACCCAATCCAGCTGTCCGTACACCAAGAGCACCTGAAGCCACTCTGGGGTTTCTGAAAAGATTGGACTTTTGTCTGACTTTGCTTTACCAGGGCAAAATCTGGTTAAGGGCTAAAAACTGCACTACCTCCCTGGAAATAGCTGTATCTCATGAGGACTGCCAGCACCAGAATCGAGGTGAGTATGGTGTTTTTGGCCTGTGTGGACAAAGCCCTAGTCTAGCACTTAAACCACTATACCATGCTAGATATTTAGTGACTATATAAGATGAGGAATTTTCTGTAATAATACAACTTTATTATGAAACTCCCTTCTAGGAAAAATAAGGCAGGATCCATACTTGTAGAGCTTTTTGTCAAGCCTTTCCTTTAAAATTTAGGCTTAGTCTGTTTTTAAATAGCATTTTGTTTATCTTTCATTTTGTAACACTTTGGGGAACCTGTTAGCCAGAAAGATGATTTATGAATGGAATAAATTTTTAAAAAATCTAAACTTTTTCAATTTTCTTGTAAGTAATCAGTTTTGGGAGACAGGCAAGGGTCTACATCTGCTAAATAAAATCATGGAAGACTACTTGACAGATCCTGTGATTCATGATCAACTTTTAAAAGTGTTTTCAGAGTTCTAATGCAGCCTAATCCACGTGAGTGATTTGCATGCTAAATCCAGAATGCAACAAAGAATGTAAAATCATTTTGTAGCTTATATTTTTTTTAAAAAAAAATGATCATGAGTGGCAGTTGTGGAGAGGCCAAACCATCCCATGTGACACCATTGGTGGGAGGGGTGACACCAGCTTTAGTGATGCCATAGTTGATCATGTTTATTTTATTGAACTACAGCAACAAATACCACAACCTCCCAACACATTTGTCCCATCTGGAAGAGCCCTTGCTGATTGTATGGCTTTGCAGGTGCTAGAACCTGGATTGTCCAAGTCCTAGTCTACACTGTGCTATGCTATACTACGTCACACTGACTCAGAGCATTGATGTTCATCTGTATCACACAATCCTGAGTACGAGTTTCAAGAACTCTAAACTGCAATGTGAATTATGTAGTCTATGCAGCATGCATTCATGTCCTCTGATGTGTTTGAGGATAGATCTGACAAAGGAGTACTCTGGATACTACTCCGGCGCCACTATCTCTTTGCTGTACAGGAAAAAAAGGGAAGGGAGAGCTCCAAGGTCTCCCTCTTCAAACTGGGAAATATTCAATGGGAGCTCTTCTATAAATAAAACATGCTAGCTTTTAGCGTAATTCTCAGTGTAAGAACATGCTCCTTTTAGAGCCAACAGTAATGCCACTTCACCAAGGGGATGCTGTCTGAAGAGAGGATCTTGCTGCTCCTTTCCACTTTAAAATCAAGTGCATTGGCTCCACAGTCTCCTCAGTCCCCAGGAGCCTGATGAGGGCAAGCGTCTGAGTGACTGAGCTACAGAGCCTGGCTCTAACAGAGCTCCGTCCTTGTTCTTCAACCACCATCAAAGCCAGCTGACCTTTGCAGTGGTACTTCATGCTGGGTGAGGGATTCTGGGAGCTGTAGTCCAAAACTTTCTCAGGCTCCAGCATATGTCTAGCAGAGATGAACTGAAAACTTCTTTTGAAATCAGTCTGGGTGACCAGTTAAGCATCAGTAAGAGGGAATGCTTCATTAAAACAGAGTGGGGATTATCTTGCCAAAAGAAGAAATGTCTTGCAAAAAAGAGGACATGCATACAGTGTAGCTCTATTGACTCTGTGGGATTTATCTAAACATTTGTTCACCATTCAACAATTTATTTAATAGGTCTGCTCTAGCTGAGTGAACAGATAGGAGTTTGGCCTTTCTTATTGACTCCCCACCTGCATTCCAACCAAAAACCACTATAGTCTTCCTCCCACATGTGGTTTGGAACCTTAGAATAATGTTCTCCAATAGACAATAGCTGTTAGGGACTTGTGTCTTTTTAAGTGGATTTATGAATGTGAGAATTAGAATTGCACAGTTGTGTAATACAGTAGGATCCCCATATCTACTGATTCATTAGCTACTGTTTCAGTTATCTGTGGGACACAAAACAGCATACCTACCATAGAGTCTTCATAGAAAATACCTAGAGAAGCATCATCTCTAAACATTTTCTATGTCCTCCAAGGCAACTCCATGGTATTTTAAACTGGCAGTCCCATTATTTTCAATGGTGTTTGCTGTTATCTGCAGTTTTCGGTATCCACACACACACCTGCCCAGAATCAAAACACCGTGGATACGGGATTCCTATTGTATCCATATCCAGTAGTGTGCTGCTGTTACGTTACTAGGTAGCAGAGCCAGCAAAGTGGCCATTACACAACAAGACCAATGCACAAAGGACCAATACACATTGCTTCGATACTGATGCATATCACATTGGTCCTGATGCACTTGGAACTGATGCACTTGGAACACGAATGTGCATTGGGCAGTCTTGCTAGTGTCCTGTTACGCATCTTCACAATTCATTAAAGGAGCTCCTTAGCACTTCTGCTACATAACTAGACATGCATAAAGGCACATAACATAACAGGTTATATAGTATTCCAGCAATTGCTTTTCTACTGCACAAGTTTTTCATAGAATCATAGAATTGTAGAGTTGGAAGAGACCACAAGGGCCATCCAGTCCAACCCCCTGCCACTTTTGTTGGAAGACAGTGAAGAAATAAGTGGGAGTCCAGGAAAAATACTTTTTGGATTATAATTCCCAGGCCAAGATCCTATACACTTGTTACTTAAATATATACTGGTCTACTTACACTGGGTACCACAATTGCACAATAGATACCTAAGCTCACCAATGATCACAGTGGTCAATCAGCTCTCCATCCACCAAGTCAAAAATGTAAGAGAAAGGAACATGTGTTTGTGCTGGCAGAATAATTGGCTGCACTAAGCAATGTACACAGGCAATTTTTAACACAGTGCAAATGCTGGTATCACTGTTTATACATTAGAACAGCACCCAACAAGATTCTGGAATCCTATTCCAAAGAAGAAACTTTCCCAGACTCTGAAAGAAGCCTTCCTTCCTCGTGTGCTGTATCCAAAGTAAGAATTACAAGCCAGAAGTGTAGCTATGGAGGGCAAAATGAAGACATTGTCCCCCCAAATAAGAATTCTGTCCCCCTTTGATGAATTTTCCCCTCACTCCCCAAATTTCTTGCATTACAGAGAGTGAGACACTGAAATTCATTTGCACCTAGAACTCATATATTTTCTGTGTTTGCATTCACCAGGTAACTTTTCCTGCCTTTTTTCTTTGGATGCCTGTATTTTGGATGCTCAGCTGAACTGCAAGGCTAGAAATGTGGGGACTGAAGGAGAATTTCCTTTAGGAGGAAAGAATTCTTGTGGGGGAGGAGCAATGCCCTAATCCCCCCCTCCATAGGTACACACCTGTCACAACCCACCCCACAAGTGTAATTAATCTAACAAAAAATAGGATAGCTGCATGCTACTCAGTAAGCATAGTGTGTGGTTAGTTTAGACCTTATGCAATTGAGGAAATGAAAAAAGACATTTTTTAAAGAATGGGGAACTATTAGTTTATTGAAAGGGATGTTTCTTATTGGCTCAGTTCAACAATGACTCTAATATAAAGAAGGCTTTATCCTCATGTCATGTCAATATTGACTGATTTAGCTAACAAGTGGCTTTGTACAGCCTTCCTTTTCCCAAGCAGAGCCTGCAGCCAATTGCTTTGTGTACCCTTCTGTCTCTTGTAGTGAGCCAGCCCACTGATAAGGCAGCAGATCAAAGCTCTGATAGAGAAATGCTGGGTAATTTGTGCAAAAGAAGGAGTGTTTAAAAAGTGATAAGAATACAAAAAGTGCCTTAACATACTTTCACCACAGTTTGGAGAGCAAATAGCTAATTACTTTGACAGCAGATATCAAAGTAGCTTCTGATGCCTCCATTCTGTGATGAGGCAAGAAACGGACAAAGCTGAAATCCAGACCAATAGGAATAAGTGATAAAATGATGGCTTTAACCAGAACTCATCTGCCATTTTTTTTCATGGTTCATTTGTTTAAGGAACATGAATAAATCTAATTTTGGTATCCAAAGGCTGATAGGGAAAACCAGGACTAACATAACAGATATGTATTATGAATTAGTCATCTAGAGTTGCCATGGGATATAAAAAGGAAAAATAAAATAGCAAAGATTTCCTTGGCAGTCCTCTTAACTAAATGGCAAGTGCCCTATTTCCTGATACACATTTTTATTGTATGGGGGGCGGGGGGGAGTGAAAATAACTGGAAAAACAAGAATAGGGTTCCACACTAAGGAGATTTTCACACGGGCTATATATCCCATGGCAGGAACAGAACAGGGTCAGGAAAGGTTTTCCCTTTCGGACAACGTTGACCCCATTCTGTCCTGCATCCATCCTGTTCCCGAGATTGTTCTGGAACAATGTAATCACGATTTTTCATCATGAATAGACCTCCCGTTCCGTCACTATCATGCAATCACAGGTGTGCGAACAGGAGTCCTGTTCCTGTTCCGAAATGACAGCCGCAGAGAGGAGGTCTGTTCCAAGCACTTCCTGGTACGATCTGGACATCCAGGTAAGTGGCACCCTTTATTTTACCCTCCCTGTTTTGATTGTGTGTTTTTGTGCTTGGTGAACTGATTTTATGTTTGAGGAAGTTTTATTTTTAAAATTTACCTCCTGGCCGTTATCACATGATAACATGATAACATTTCAGACAGCCGGTTGTAAAAGCAGCCTTACGACAGCTGCATTTACAGCCAGCCAGCGAGGGGAGGGGGAGCCCATTTCTGCCATGGAATTAAGGTAATTGTGTGAAAGATTTATATTATTCCATGGCAGAAACAGGGGAGGAGGTGGTGGGGCAGTAACGGGGCATTTTGGCCCCGTGTGAAAATCTCCTAAATGGCAATCTCAAGTCTTTTATTTGTTTTACATTTATACTCTAAGTACTTTTTCAAATGGGAGGGGGGAAAACCAAGGAGGTTGGGAGAAGAACGGGGCTGTAGTGCTTACAGTGCTCCATTTCGAACAATGCCATCCTCCTCCTGACCTTCATCCGTGCTTCCTCCATGCCAGGGGAGTAAGAAATGAACCACTTTTATTAATGGAAAACCTCCGTCAATAAAAAGTGGCACCTGCAGCATGGGGGAAGCAAGGGGGAAGGTCGGGAGGAGGACAGCACCATCTGAAACAGAGCGCTGTAAGCATGACAGCCCTGTTCTTCTCCCAACCTCCTCGGGGGAGTTTTCCCCCATTTGAAAAAGTCCTAAAACTCCAGTAGATGAATACAATGGTGCATATGCAGTCCTCTTGCAGAATCATAGAATCATAGAATCATAGAATCATAGAGTTGGAAGAGACCTCAAGGGCCATCCAGTCCAACCCCCTGCCTTGCAGGAATAAACAATCAAAGCATTCCTCACAGATGGCCATCCAGCCTCTGTTTAAAAACCTCCAAAGAAGGAGACTCCACCATACTCCAAGGCAGTGCATTCCACTGTTGAACAGCTCTTACTGTCCGAAGTTCTTCCTAATGTTTAGGTGGAATCTCTTTTCCTGTAGTTTGAGTCCATTGCTCCATGTCCTAGTCTCCGGAGCAGCAAAAAACAAGCTTGCTCCATCCTCAATATGACACCGCTTTACATGTTTAAACATGACTATCATGTAATCTCTTAACCTTGTCTTTCCATTTAAATATACCTTGTTTCAAAGAAACTTTGAAAGTTTGTTTCAAAGAAACAATCCATGTCAACAGGATTAGTTTTTTTTTAAAAAAAAAAACAAAACCAAAAGCAACCCATGTCCACATAATCTAGCTCCTTCCATTGAAATCGATTGATGCAGCAGTAGTACTATTTCACAGGAAGGGGAACCATTTGGCTCTTCAGATGGTCTTGGACTCCCAAACCTGATCAGCCCCAGTAAGCATTGCCAGTTTTCAGGGATGAGGGGACATATAGTCCAAAATATCAGGAGGGACCCAGGTTGAAGAGGGTTGAACTAGAAGTGTATTTGTGTTAAAACCAGAACTTAGAGGTCATATCTTTAGACATTTTCACACCAGCATTCTGTCTTGCTGTGATAGCATTAGTTCAGGGAATGGAAAGATACCAGTTTGGGAACGGTCCTTATCACAACCCTCACAAATCATGCAATTGTGCTGTTTTGATGATCTATAGTTATGCAATCTGTCTTCCACACCAGCACCATTAACTCTGCCTTTCTGACCTATGCCCTATCGAGCATGCCTCTCAGTGTGTTTTTTCTTTTTCTTTTTGCCATAATTTCACAATTACAGCAACACAGGTGTGGATTAAAAAGAAAAGAAATAGAAAACAAAAGAAGGGGAAGAGGGGGAGAGGAGCAGAATCATGCCCACTGAACACATGTGAGTGCCAGCATCTCACTACTGCTTCAGAAGGGACCTATCACACAGAGAGCTGACATGGAAAGGTAGTGAGACTGAGGGCCACTGATGGGTTTCCCCCATCAATGGAAAGGTGCACTCCAACAATGAGTTGAATACAAACTGGCAACAGGATGGAGATGACATCTTGTGATAAAGTACAGCAGTAGACATTATTATACAGCTGCAATTGCACTGTACAAGCCTTATGTGATAAAGTCCTACAAAAACTTCATTCATGTTACTCATTACTGTTCTGCATAACTAGGGACAAAGCATTATTTTTTAAAACATTATTTCTTTAAGAGTAATATAACATCGTAATCCTTTTTAATAAAATGGGTACATATAGTCAATATTGCTTATTACTGTTATTGCAAAGTATGAATAGGGGACATTTGTAACAGTGACCAGGAAAATGGAATGTTGGGAAGATGGAAAGTCATGATAACAGATACTAGGGAACAATTGTGTGGGTGAGTGGTGTTACCCTAAGAGGTGGGGGTACACTGGAATCTCATTCGTGATGCCAAAATCTCCTATAATATCTGGAGGAATTATTAGTTCAAACAGGTATCCTGTGAGAGGAGTGTAACTTCGGGGATCTTTTCATCTATGTATACCAGTACTAACTGTAGAGAGTACTCCAGCTAAAGTGAAATAAAGTATTTTATTGGAATAATATAAATTGGAATAATGTAAAAGTGAACTAACAGACATTCTTAAGAACATACACAACAGACATTCTTAAGAACCATACAAGGCTATAGCAAAGTAAGGCAGAAAGGTTGGATAGAGGGAGAGAGGTCTAGTGATATTTACCAGTCTTGAAGAGAAGAGTACCGTGCAGTGAAGATACCCAGGCAGGGCTTCCTGCTCAATCCTAATATGGGATTTCTTATCATTATAGTTCTAGACACGTGTCAGTTTCATTGTGACACACAACTGACCTCTCGTCTGCGTAAGCCAACCTGATCCTGAAAAGTGTCCAATATTTCCAGTTATGAGATACTGTGGGGAGGGGTAGTAGGTCATACTGAAAACAGTGGGTGTGATGTTGAAAGGATAGACATTTTGAAAGGGTTAGCTGAAAAGGGAGCAGAAGAGAGAAGGAAGAAGGGCAAGAATGAATAAGAAAGTTTTAGGAGGAAGCAGTTTCAGTTGAGAGCTAAGATGAAAGGCTGATTTGATCAGTAAGAAACAAAACAGAGCTGTGAGGCTTACATTAGCAGGAGGCCTGTCACAGGACAGAAAACAAAGGGGTCGTTTACACGGCAAAATAAATCCTCAAAGAATGCGACAAGAAGCCTGATAGTTCCCACGCATCTCGAAGCAACAGCGCCCTTTTCAGAAGGAGGGGGCACAAAAAAACCATAAGTTGCGCAGTATCAGCTTTCGCTAGTTTTCCGCTCTTTTTTGATTAAGTTTGCGAAAATGCGCATAATTTATCATGGGAACTAACGATCGTGTAAACTGGCATCTGCCTTTTCGAATTACTGTGAGCAAAGCTGAATCCTGATTGGTTGGAGTGACCATTCTGCTTTATCCGAAAAGACTGAGGGGTTGGAGAGAAGAAATTCACCCTCCTTCTGCTTGCAACCCACTTTGGAAAACGGAGCCCTTCCTGTCTATCTTTTGTGGGGTGGGGGTGGGAAGATGCTTCACTGCTTCGCTGGTGTGTGTGTGTGTGTGTGTGTGTGTTGGAAAACAGCTGATCGCATGTTCGTTCGTTTGTTTGTTTGTCCTTCCATTCACTTGCCTTTATTCAAGGCTTCGGGGGGAGGGAAACCAAATGAGGCAAGCCCTAGTTCTGTGGTGTGTGTTTGTGTGTGCATGCATGAAGGGAATCTGCTCCACCATGCTTTTGCTTGTTCGTGCTTTCATTGACTCCTTTCTTTACAGAAGCCTTTCAGGGCTGGGGAAGACGGGGGGGGGGAGTTTGACAGATCGCTCTTTCGATTGCTTGTTTGTTTGTCCTTTTTCTTTCCTCTCATTATTTATGGTCTCCATAACCCCCTCCTTGCTCCCTCCCCGCCTCCTGCCTGGCTTTAATCATCTGGAGGCGATTTCCCCCCCCCCACCTTTGCCTGTGTGAACTAAGGAAAACAGAAAGTGTCTGGATCTGTCTTCATCATTCGAAAATGCCAGGCTTTGTGTGATTTATGCACTCCTCATGCGAAAGGACGGTAATCCGGAATCTGTCGAACTTTTTCCTGTCGTGGAACCGGCCCCTAAGGAAGAAACAACTAGAGGTGTGCAAAGTAAAAACTCTCTGTGTGCATCCAGCAACAGAAAAATGGGGAACAATAAAAAGGGGCAAAGGGATGATTTAACTATAAAGGGAGGGAGGGAGGGGGAAATTAATGTTATTTATTGTAGGCTATACCCTAAAGGTACCAGCTCCCATCTGATCTTGGAATCCAGGCAAGGTCAGCTATGGTTAGGACTTGGATGAGAGATGGACAATAAATACCAGGTACTGTAGGCTATGTTTCAGAGGAAGGAACTGGCAAAACCATGTTTGAGTATTCCTTGCCTAAGAAAACCTTGTGGAATCCATGGGATCACCATAAGTTGACAGGCAACTTGAAGACACATGTACATACACATTGTTGCAACCACCACACTGTTGGATATTCATACATTTGTTCCACCAACTCAGAGCCACACCATGGGCATGGACATCCATGTAAGTATGTGCATGTCCCATGATTCATCAAGACTAGGAGAAATTGCATTTTGAGTTTCATCCCCTTGGATGCAATTCTCTCAGAAAGAAAGAGGGGGGAAATGTAAGTTGAGACAAGATCAATTTAATCAAAGGTCATTAGAAAATCAAAGATTATTAGAAAACGGAAACAATAGCTTAAGTCTTCTAATCACTGGATCAAAATGTAAGAAATCGCAAATGCAGTTAAGAAGCATATGCATTTGGTACATATAACTGATTTTAAAATTATTTCCCCCCATATTTACGCATTCATTCCAATCTTAGGTAACCAGTGAAACACAAATTCAGATTGCAATCCAGCCACAATGCATGCCAAGCACAAAAGCTTTCTAATGATCTTTGATTAGTTCTTTATTAAATTCATCAACGGAGGAAAGAAAATTTAATAATCTCCACCATTTGTCATCTTTCTGATTAGAGTTTTGATTAGAACTTTAGGCTTTTATTTGCCTCCTTTCTACCCATTTGCTATTCTAATGCTGCTTCTTTCCTTGCATTTGAGAGGTACGATGGTAGTGTAGAACACATCTCTGATTGGTATTCGTCTAGCGATGTACAAGTTAGACTAAAGCTAATGGCAGTTTTTCAGCTTACAAATAGCAGTTTATTTGGGATATCTGAATATTGTTTCAGTGAGGACCCAGATAATATTCATAGGATGTTATTCCTTCTTAGAAAAAAATATGGCAATTTATTAAATTTACAAAATGAGACCAAGGTAATCATATTTCATGCATGACCATGAAGAGAAAACCTTAATACCCACGATGGCTAAGGCTCTGATGATTCATACTTCATCAGGAGTAAAGATAAGGAAAGTGTACATAATTTTTTTTCATTTTTTTTTTTTAGTGGACCACAAGCTGAACATGAGTCAGCAGTGTGATGTGGCAGCCAGAAAAGCCAATGCAATTCTAGGCTGCATCAACAGGAGTATAGGGTCTAGATCGAGGGAAGTAATATGGCCACTCTATTCCACTTTGGTCAGACCTCACCTTTTCCCAGTATAATCAGAGGCTGCAAAGGGATGGCAGGAGCTACCTGGCAAGCTGCTGGGAGAATGAAGAGGACGGGGGTTCTTCTCTGCTCCGGCAGAAGGTGAGATGAAGGGGTGAAGAACCCCTCTCCTCTTCCTTTTGCAGCGGCTTGCCAGGCAGCTCCTGCCATCCCTTTGCAGCCAGAATCAGAGGTTGCTGCTGGTGCTGCCGCTGCCACCAAAATGAATGAAGGCCAGGCAGCTCTCCTCATGTTCCTCATAGTGGCCACCCTCCTCCTCATCTCTGGGCACTGTGTTGCTAGGTCCCTTTCGCCTTCCTTGCTCCCCTCTGCAAAACAGACACAGCCTCCATCTTGATTTGCAGCCATGTGAACCTCACAAAGGAGAGCTTCACATACTATCGTTTTTGCCAAAACGCTGTGGAGACAAAGGAACGCTGCTACAAATCGCCTATAATGCATAGGTATAGCATGTGCATTATTTCCTCCCCTATAGACAAGCCTCCGGTTATTTTTAAAGGCAGCACAGCTAGTACAGCAGATTAGTGTGGTTGTCATCAGAACACCAATGGCAGTAGCTAAGTCTTGGTCTTTCAGCAATGGCCACTGCTGGCACATCAGCCTAAAGTCATATAAAGGATCACAACTCCCATTCAAGAAGCTGGTAGAGATGCTGCCTTCAAGAATGCCTCTAAACTATTAATCTGCCCTTACAGAAAAGTGTGTGGTTCCCTCTAGAATAGGGTAGCTCCATTGCCATGGGGGTGAGAAACACACTTCCAGTTTTATGGCCTTTCCATTCCTGCAGCTGCTCTGAATTGTATAAGAACAACAGATGCTCAGCACCAGGAGACCTCCCACACAACTTGTAGCAGCTGTGGAAAGAGCAGCTGTAGAACCAAGAGTAGATTTCCTGTTTCCAAGGATTTTGTGGAAACCATTGGCATTTCCCCAACTAGCAAGGCCACCATGTGCCCTATTATCTTTAGCTCTGTGTTGTTTAGGCAGAATGAGGTGGCTGCTTTGGGGAGCAAATTTTGGGCATCATGATAGGGCAGTACATTTTACTCATTTAGGGTTTTTCCCCCCCACCAGTGATGGGCAGAGTTACTTATAAGGTGGCCTCATGTACTAAAGTAAGCTTTGGGTACTCTCCACCTGTACTTGGCTTTAGAAGGGGAGCCATTTGCTGCTTTACCTTAGCCTGCAAAATATCTTTGGCTGGCCCTGGAGGTGTCCTATCTAAGCCTCTCCAACGAATGAAGGGACCTTGGAGTCAGCAGATCAAAGGTCTCTCTTGAAGTGCCCCAGTTTAGAGCTATTACTGGTGGAAACTGCACCTCTGGAACTTTCTGCAAGTATCCCAGAGGCCATCAGGGTGTCTGCACTTCTCCCAACAGTGGAATTCCTCTCTGCTGCCAGTGAGACATTTCTGCCCCCACCAGTGCATTTGAGGACTAGGATTGCTCTCTAATAAGTTTCTTACAGCATAGGTTTTCATGAACTAGACTTATGCCATAATATATTTGTTAGTCTTTACGTTGCTTTGTTGTTTTTACAAGTCATTAATGTGGCTGGAGCCAGCGTGATGCAGTGGTTTGTTGGACTACAACTCTGGAAACCAGGGTTCAAATCCCCGCTCGGCCATGAAAATGCACTGGGTGACCTTGGGCAAGTCACACACTCTCAGCCTCAGAAAACACTGTAATAGGTTCACCTCAGAGTCATCATAAGTCAGAAATTACTTGAAGGCACACAACAACAAACAATATGGGTGACTTTTCCTCCCTATTTTCTTTCATTTTCTCCATGTTACTTTATCTATAACCATGGCCAAGTCTTGTGCACTTTGATTGTGCAAAATATTCTTACTAAGGACAACTGCTGAGAATGGACAAGAGCAAGTGATAAAGTTTAAGATTGTGCTCCAGGTTTCTAAACACTGTTATGTGCTTATGCCAGTTTTCCAATAAGGTTCCTGGAACAGAAGGTCTTATACTGATATTGAGTGGCAGGAGTCTGCCTCAAGGATTTTTCCCAAGGCTGCCCAAAGCCATATCTGACATACACCTGTGGATCATGCTCAGGAACAGGGTATGATATATTAGGGAGAGAAGAAACAGCAGGCACAGCTCCATCACTCCTAGGCCCAAGAGCAAAATGAAAGGCCCACCCTCCATCCCAACTACCACTGTTGTGGCCTGAGAAGGAAAGAAGAAGAGTCAGACACAGTTCTATCATGCCTTGGCCCAGAAGCAGATGAAAGGCCCTCCCTCCATCCCAACTGTTAGTGCTGTGGCCTTTGAGGAAGGCAAGAAGAGGCAGCATCTGCTGGACTTAATCCCTTTCCATATTTGTTTCTGGTAAGTGCTGTCAAGTCAGCTTTAACCTATGGTGATCCCATGAAAGAGAGACCTCCAAGTCAGCCTGTCATCGTCCTTTTCAGGTCTTGCAGATCTAGGGATGTGGCTTCCTTGACTGAGTACATCCACCTGTGATGCAGTCTTCCTCTTTTCCTACTGTCTTCTACCTTGCCAAGCATTATTGTCTTTTCTAGTAAGTCATGTATTCTCATGATATGGCTGAAGGACGACAGTCTCCGTTTAGTCGTCTTGGCTTCTACAGAGAGTTCAGACTTGATTTGCTCTAAAGCCCATTTATTTCTCTTTTTAGCAGTCCATGGTATCCATAGAACTCTTCTCCAGCACCAGATTTCAAATGAGTTTTCTTCCTATCTGCTTTCTTCACTGTCCAGCTTTCACAACCATACATAGAAATGGGAAATAAGATGGCATAGACAATCCTAACTAGTTTTCAATGATATATCTTGACACTTCAGGATCTTGTCTAGTTCCTTTATAGCTTCCCTTCCAAGTCCTAGTCTTCTTCTGATTTCTTGACTGCAGTCTCCATTCTGATTACTGACTGGGTAAAGGTATGGAAAATCTTCATTTCAGTGTCTTCATCATCTACTTTAAAGTTATGTAAATCATCTGTGATCATACAGTTGGCCCTCCGTAACCACAGATTTTTTTATCCATGGATTCAACCATCCACAGCTTGAAAATACCCCTCCCCTCAAAAAACAAACCTTGCTGTTTGTCATTTTATATAAGGGGTGCCATTTTATATATGCCATTGTATATAATGGGACTTGAGCATCTACGGAGTTTTGTATCCTCAGGGGGTCCTGGAACCAAATCCCATTGGATACTGAGGGCCCACTGAAATGTCTGTTTTCTTAATGTCCAGCTGTAAACCTGCCTTTGCACTTTCTTCCTTGTCTTTCTTCTGTAATAATTCCAAGTCTTTGCTATTTCCTGCTAGTAGTATGGCATCATCTGCATATCTTAAATTGTTCATGTTCCTTCCTCCATTTTTCACACCTCCTTCCTTCAAGTCTAATCCCACTTTATATATGATGTGTTCAGCAAACAAGTTAAACAAACTGGGTGATAAAACGCAACCTTGCCTGACCCCCTTGTCAATCGGAAACCATTCCATTTCTCTGTATTCTGTCCTAACAGTCGCCTCTTGTTCTGAGTACAGGTTACTCATAAAATCAAATGTTGTGGCACACCTATTTCTTTAAGAGCAATCCACAGTTTTTCATTATCTACATACTCAAAGGCACTCTTGCCTCAGAGGAGCATACAATCCCACCACCATGGAAAGGTAGTGCTTTTGGTGAGTCCTTTAATTGGTAAGAGAATTAGTATTCATTTGCTATATTTAGAATATTATGGACATCCACAGTGTCATAAGCATACCACCATGTGAAAAAATTCCCTTTGTACCTACAGTGTCATTTGACACTCCTATCATAATGGAATGGGATGCCTTTCTTTGTGCAGCTCCTGATCACCGTGTTTTAAACATCTGCACTTCATTTTGTGAAGGAATGAGAAGTCTGATCATTGCTCAATCAAGTGAAGGGGCTAGGACTGAATAGGGATATGGATATTATAAATCCCTCCCATTTCATTTAGTACACACATAACTTGCTGACTGAGGAGAGGTTCTGTTATGCTCAGTAGGAGCCCTCTCTATATGGACACTTGATCAAGCCCTTTATTTAGAAGGATGCAATTATACCTGAGGCACAGCATCCACACCAATTTCCTTTTGTCTATTAGATACTGTTCTAGGGTCTTCTCCATGGTGGTATCCTGGTTCTGGCATGCTATCCTCTAGAGGCTCACCTGGCATCCACGTTGATGTTACCTTTTTATTTTCTCTGACCTTCAGATTCAATTTGATCTTTTCTACCTTCTGCTCTGTCTTCATACTGCTATTGCTATTATTATTGTTGTTATTATTGTTGTTTTTAATATATTTTTGTATATTAATGTTTTAACGTGTTTTATTTTTTTTACCTGGTACTGGGGGAATGCAAATCTCTAAAATTTACTTGCATAATCAAATAAATGCTCATTATGGTTCTTTATTTATTTGATTTAAAGCCTGCCTTTGTTTCACAAGACCACTTACAATTAAATAGAACATGCACATTTAAAACATAGAATGAATAATAGCATGGAATATTTAAAACTCAATGTAACCTTCATGGACTTGTGCTTACAAAAAACTTGTGTCATGTGAGTTGTGCAATATTTTTTTTGATCCTAGTAAGAATTCCAGTGTATTACAGGGCAGAGGAATGGCCCTTGACCTGAAGGAGAGCTTATCAGGAATGTTCCATCCAAATGCTAAGAACTATAAAAACACAAAATGAAATAAAGGTAATATAAAACCAGATAAAACAAACTGCATTGTGAAATAATATATTCTGGAGTTTTTCTTACACCACCCCCCAGATATTTTAAAAATTTCTCTGGAGTGGGGCTAACAATATTGATAACCATGATCACTACATCATAGTTTGATGAAAAATGGCATGGAACACTTTTTTGTCCCATTAAAGCAATTGGCATCCTGTTAGTGATTATAGTTATGTCTTTTTTTCTTTTTTCTTTTTTTGGCAAAGAGCGGAATTCACTGCCTCCCTCAAGCAATGAAACCCACTCCCCTCAAAATTCAAAACTCCCCTCAAAACATGGGTACAATTATACTACATCTCTCCTCCAGAGATCTTGACTATCACATGATGTTGATTGGGGGAAAATGTTGCAAAAATCAGTTGATGTGTACAGTTCCCTTTCCATGGAAACCCAAAGCCCTAGTTAGAGTGTCTTTCACAAAAGTTGTGTTTCGTTTTCAGTTGTACCAGTGTAGATCAAGCTAAGACTTCCTGTGTGGGATATGTCAGTGCCAGCCTCAATGCCTGGCATCCTTGGACTGCTGCTGGGCTCCCTGTTCTCTGACAGGACCTACAAGTGGTCCCTCAACGGTTAGCTGGAGAACCACCCACCATTTTAGCTAGCCATGATGTATCATTTCTCTGAGGTATTAAAATGGTGGCCTATACTGGAGTCAGTGAGGGCAACCATATTAATTTTCTTTAATATTGGGAGCTAAACTATGCTTACACTATGCATTATGGATACATAGAACAACAGTACAGTATCTTACAACATTAAAGAACTGCTGATTCTGTTGCCTGCTTCCACTCACCCATTGCTACCAGCAGGTAAGCATCCTGGAGACAGGCACTGGTTTAGGACTGGGACAGCAAGCAATCACTTTGTTGGGGAGCTCATCAAACCTAGAGCTAGTCCTGGTTGTTGCAGCAATATTTCTGTGCCTTGCATTTAATTGTCTATAAGGCATTAATTGGTTGTTTTATATGCATTTTTCTTAATTGGCCTCAAAGCTGAGAAGTTGGCTTGAAATACAGTTAAGAGATAAATAAATAGACCCAGTCATTGGAGTGAAACCAGGTTGCAAAAATGCTGATAAGATCACATTAAGAAGTCAAAGTGTTACTCCCACAAGCTATGTGCTATTAGGAAGTGCTTAATTCAGTGTGAAATAAGCTTGTGAGAGGGTAATGGGATTAATCATCTTGTTAAGAAGGAAAAAGTATTGAAATAACTTCATGGTTGACATGGTCAGTTTTCAGATCAGCTCTCCTTTTCACAGACACTTGTTGTAACAGGCAGGAGGTTAACCTCTCAGACATGGAGCTAATTGGTCTTCAAATGTCATTTTATTGAGAAAAGTAGAAGAATATATTCTGTCCTCACTTGTCCACCCCAGCATGGAAATGGCATTTCAACTGAATACTTATATCAAATTATTATTATTGTTATTGTTATTGTTATTGTTATTTTGCCATTTTAAACCATTGTTTGGGGTCCTCTTAGTTTCTTCTCCATAATTCAGACTTAAATCTTACCACCTTCCCCCAAACCACACTGTCTTCTAGGTATAGTTTGATACCAGTGTCAAAATAAGTCATAACATAACTGGACATCCCTCTACAAATACATATTCTCATATATGCCAGTAGTATTATGTCATGGACAACAGCTATGTACTCAGTTAATGATAAGCCGCATTACACCTTGGGAACACATAAATCTATATGCTAGAATGATACCTATTTGCACTTCATATAAGTTACTGCATCCTTGCAATCCAAAAAATAGTCATAACACTGAGATCATAGGAATTTAATGTAAATTACAAAAATGTTGACATAGTTGCTTTGTCTTAATTATTACTGGGGGGGAAGCTCTACTTTTCACATCATGGAGATCAGAGCAGGTACAGCATCTCCACTTCACTGTGTTGGCGTTTCTCATGCATAATGGAGGCACATGATGCTGACATTGACCAGATGGCTTTTCCTAATTCCTCACTACAGCTGAGTGGGGAAAAATTGCTTGATTCATCTTTGAACAAAAAATTTTGAAAATTTCTTCATACCTTTTTTTTTAAAATTCAAGCAAACACAAAAGTGATGGATTCATCCATCCAGGCACAGGGCTTTGACTGCTTGGCCCTTAAAAGTCTGTTTTTGCATCTTTGTGCTGGTGAGTTAGGGTTGCCTGCTCTTTTTTCTGAGGGGCTGCACATATTCAACAACTTTCATGTGACAGGTCCATGATACACTTCTCTACAATGGATAATAGCTGTAACTAATTAGTTTTTCCCATACAGGTAAATAAGTATTTCATTCACTTTTGATTCTTTAAAAAAACTTTTAAAAAACTGTTTAAAAATATACTAAGAATTACAAAGATTAAGAAAAAGAAAAAAGATTGAAAACTAAACTACAATCAAATGCAAATTAAAAAGTGCAGAACAAAGAAAATAAAAGAGAAAGAAGTAACTCCCAATCTTCCTTTCAGCAGCTATATATGCATATAATTATTCATACCTCTCTCCAAAATTTCAACATATTCCCTTCTTTCAATAGCCTGTTCTTTCTAATCATCAAAACCAAAAGTTACCAAGTCATTTTATTACCTTCCCTGCAAAAAGTCTATAAGGGATTTCCAGTCTTTGAGAAATGTCACTAATGACCTTTCTTTAATCAAACTAGACAATTTGCCCATCTCTGCTAAATCTGTCAGTTTCAATAACCATTCCTCCATAACGGGTAGCGTTGAATTCTTCTAATTTTGCACATACAACAGTCTTGTTGCCATGATCATACACTGGAGTAATCTTCCATGACTGTTTTCCAGGTGTACATCCAACAATCCCAAAAGAAAAAGTTCTAATTGAATATTAATCTTTAAAATCCTCTGTATCGATGTGTGTACATGAATCCATTTTTTTTAGGTTTTTCACATATCCACCACATATGATAAAAGGTCTCTTCACGTTATTCACATTTCCAACATACATTTGATACACCTTTATTCATTCTAGACAATTTATATGGTGTCATATATCATTTTATAAACATTTTCTTTAAGATCATAATATAATGCAAATTTCACCACATATTTTCCCATTGATTCATCTGTATATTACAACTGAAATTCTTTCTGATAACTGTAAGTAAAAATACCATTGAAAACTTTGTCCCTCTGCTACTAATTGTTCTCTTGGGGCTCATCTACACTGGTCAGAATACACTGGATCTCCAATGGTGTATCCTGCCTGCAGATCAGGCCTATTTCTCCCCCATTACCTGCACAAAATGGGCCAGAGTCCAGACAAGCACATTGGCCCATCCCTGCAGCCACCACCCCTGCCCTCCACATCACACTCTCTGATGTCAGAAAGCAGGCCCACAGCATGAGCGCAAGGCCCCCTGCATATGACCAGCCTTGGTCACATGCTGTGGGCCCCCTTCCTGGCTATGGAAGAGTCAGACAGAGGGCAGCTGCACCAATGGGCTAGCATTTTGGAATGGACTTCTGCAGTCATGCAGGGCCTGCTCAGTTTTTTCTGGCTGGAATGGATTTTACCAAGTATTTTTTAAAAAATGCTGTAATGGGCTGTATCCCATCTTCCCCCATCTTAGCCCCATCTTTGCCCCAGGGGTCATGAGAACTTCCCAGGGGCAAAACAGGACAAAATCCATGCATCATCAGGACTGCAGAGCTCCAAGATTGGGGCAATTGCCCATGTAACAAGCCCTTAATCTCTAGCAGGTCTTGCTACATTAGCCATCTTTCTTTACCTGTTATTCTTCTGTAAAAAGCTTCTTGTGCCGAAACCCATAGAGGCATTTTCTTGTGCAACCTGGGTTTATATCTATTCCATATTCTCAATAAGGTACATCTCACAAAATGATTTTTGAAATCCACATTAATTTTGACTTTTTCATACCATAAATATCCATGCCAACCAAACCTCAGGGCATGCCCTTCCAACTCTAATAGTCTTTTATTTCTCAACATCACCCATTCTTTCATTCAAACCAAACAGCAGGCTGCAAAATAAAATTTCAAATCAGGTAATCCCTGTCCTCCTCTTTCCTTTCCATCTTGTAACACTTTATATTTAACTCACGTTTCCCCCTCCCCGCTTGCCCTACAAACTTCAATATATCCTTTTGCCATTGTTTAAATGGTACATAAGTTGTCAAAACAGGTATTGTCTGAAATAGGAACACCTCATTTTAAGAAGTATATAGACAAGTTGGAGAAGGTTCATGGAATGGCAACAATGATAAAAGGTATGGTGGACAAAACATATGAGGAAAGGTTGAGGGAACTGGTCATGTCCAGCCTTGTGAAAAGAAGACTGGGGTGGGGGGAGGTGACATGATTGCACTCTTTAAGTATTTTAAGGGCTGTCACAGAGAGGAGGGGGCAAATTTGTTTTCTGCTCCCCCAGAGAGTAGGACCAGGTCTAATTGTTTTAAGTTACTGGAGGACAGATTTTGAATGAACATTAGAAGGAACTTCTTGACAGTAAGAGCTGTTTGACGATGGAACCAGTTACCTGAAAGCTGGTGGGGTCTCTTTCTCTGGACATCTTCAAAAGGGGGCTAGAATGCTACATGCTGGGGATGGTCTAGTTGGATTTTCTGCACTGAGCGGGTAGTTATGCTCAAAGGCCTATGGGGCTCCTTCCAACTCTATGATTTTGATTCTCCCAAGAAAGACATATTTGCTCAATTAGCCTTGTCTTTAATTAATCAGTACACCTAGGAAATGAATAGTTGTGGGACTAAATAATACTGAAAATTTGATTGTGTTATACTGTATATGGAATGCTGCTATTCAGTAAAATCTCCCAATTGTGGCAAGACCTCTCTCCTGATTACAATTACTACAAAGCTGAGGTAAATGTGTTGTAATATGCCTCTGATGCTATTATGATGCATTAATTTTTGTCCTATGTGTCCTTAAAGAAATTTGCATTAACAGCAGCCCATCTTTTCAAAACATGAATGATGAGATGCAAGACCTTTAGATAACTGTTTTTAAAATTTATTTGCTTACTTTAGATATTTCCATACAGTTTTCATAAAATTATACCACAAAATGGTTACATTCAAACAATGGTTAAATAGACCATTTAAAAAAAATAACATTGTTAAATCAATAAACAATACAAATACAACCCTCAGTCTAAAACAATACAACTCTACAGCTATGGGACATGTTACAATAAGGATTTTATCACATGAGGCAGTAAATTGCAATTACAGAAAGATAATAGCATCTTATCACACAACGTTGTGTCTCTCCTATTGTTGCATTGCATTTCAATCATTATTGCTTCACATCTTTTCATTAATGGGAAAAACCCATTAACGGCTGCAATATTGCTGCTGTTTGACTATTGTTTCAGATGTAATCATTTCATTCCACTACTGTTGTGATATTGCGGCAACCATGCAGTGTAAGTGGGCATGGTTTTCTCCCCTCCTCTCACCATCCCAAGCATGGAGACGTCACTCCACTTCTGGTGTCTGAAGAAAGAGGACACTCTGTGGGACTTACTTCTGAGTAAACTAGTTCAGAAATGCATGAAGTCGTTAGCTCAGAAAGACTTGGGCAGCCACACTCCAGAAGTAAAGCCTATTGAACACAATAGAATTTGGTCCCAAGTAAACAGCAATGGATTAAGGATTGAAAGGGTGACTTTGGCTCACCTGATGGCAGATGGTGGGTGGGTGGAGATGCGAGTTGATGCCAGATTTGTTGAATGCAGCACAGTGGAATACTGAAAATAAGTTAAAGGTTGACATCTTGAGCAGCCCACAAAATGGCAATACTGGCATGAGCAGCAGAGTTAGAAGATGAAGCAGATGGGGGACAGAGAAAGGCCTGGGATCAAAGGCAGGGCCAAGGCAATTCATCCCTGCCTTCCAAGAATTTGTTCACTGTTACTGCCGCCCCATCCATTATTCCTCTCTTCCTCAGCCAGGACATTTTCCCTCCACATCATCCTATACATCTGTCTTCTCCCCCTCTCTCACTCTCTGTATTAATATCTTGCCTACAAAGATGACTTCTGAGCTATAAATAAGCCCCCACAATCCAGCCGAACGTTCTCCTGCAGCAAGGCCGTTTGGAAATTGATAGCAGGTGCAATGGAGCCTGGCTGCAGGAGAACTCCCTGATGACCTAAGTTGAAGCAGTGCAGTCCCTCAGCCTGTTTGCTGGCAATGGAATGGCCCAAGCCCAACCAGCCTGATCCCTCAGACCTGCTTGCTGGCAACAGAACCCCCTTGGAACTCGGCCTGGGCTACAAAATGGACATCCACAGAGATGCCAGTGCCATCCAAGCCCTTGCCTGCCTAACAAATTTTAAAAAATGCACAGCATGCACACACTAAGTAGGGTGGACACGATTAGGAAGGCAGAGTCAGAGAGGCAGTGTGGAAGAGCCCTGGTGGCGCAGTGGTTAAATGCCAGTCCTGCAAGTCACCACATTGCAAGTTCGATTCCAGCTGGCTCCAAGGTTCACTCAGCCTTCCATCCTTTCGTAGGTCGGTAAATTGAGTACCCAGCTTGTGGGGGGCAATTAGCTAACACACATTGGAAACTGTTTAATGCAGTGTAGATATGTAAATAGCTATTGCTTAAAACAATTTGTAAGCCGCTCTGATAGCCTTGTGGCTGAAGAGCAGGGTATAAATAATTAAATTAAAAAAAAAAAGACTGATAGCAGGATTGTGCATTGCCAAAGCACCATAGCACTATTGCAGATAAGTGTGATAGCGATTGTTTCCATACTGGCATGTTTCCTTAAACAACACAATTGTCACGAGACAACAGGTTGGTGTGACAAAAGTATGTGTTTGTGTGTTTTACATTAGACAGCTTTGCACTCTCTGTGCATACCTTTTGCATGAGTAAATGTGTACTTTTCCTTAGAATTGGGATTTCCTGCCCAAGATACAGGATGACTTTACCATATAGGCAGTGGAGATGGGTGACTCCCATCATAGTGGAGTGGTAATTCCATTTCAGGTCTAAGTCGGAGCTTTAAAGGAGCTGAGGAATAGGTTTCAGCACCTTGGATATCTCCTTCAAAGTTTAGTCTAAAGCTTACACTTGATCACCACTGCCTAGACTCTGAAGAGTGCATTATTATATCCTCCAACATTCCACCGGTGAAAGCTGGGACACATCTGACCAAGCAACATCAGAGTGAAGTTCAAGGGGGGAAATGATTAATGAGGGAGAACCCACAAGCTGGGAAATGCAACTGTGGCAATTTGCTTTTACCTGAGCCTACTGAGAAGGGCAAGATTCAGCCTTCTCCTTTCCTCTCCCCTGTACTGAGTGAACTGAGTGAAAACTACTTTTCCACTTTGAATTCATTTTGCACCAATTGAAGTAAACTGAGGACAAAGCAAGGAAGTGGGAGGAGGATAGAGAAACTGGGATATTTTTGAAGTACCTGAAAAAAATGAGGATTAATCAGGACTGTCCCTGTCAAACCAGTTAGGGGATATGCAATTGTAGTTGTGACAGAGTGGTCTGTTCCAGAAGGCAGCCTTGTAACTCTGGGGAGGTGGCATAGAGGTCCCAACACCATATCCTTCCTGCCTCCTTGCCCAGAGCAGAACAGGTTTATTTATAACATGAGTAGCAAGACTCAGATCCATCTTCTCCAAGTTGTATTGTTTATCCACCCCAAACAATTCTGAAGTGGATGCTGAACTAAATGACTACAAGAAAGGTCTTCTCAGGAGGAATATGGATGGAGTTATAATGACCTAACACATTTTGTGGGAGAAATCACAGGGATTCAGCTAAATTAAAAAAAAAATACAGTTTAGGATTCAGTTTCGGGGGCTGTTTAAATGGCAAAATTACTCCTCATAGAATTCAAGGAGAATATGATTTGACTAAATGCCATCTTGCATCAATCTTCAGTATTTGGAAGGAAGGGGGGCAAATCCACCAAAAACTCCAAAGAAAAAGCCTTTACAGCTTTCCCTGAAATTTTTAAAAAGTTCTGCAGGGAATGCACATTCTCACTCGTTGGGACAACCAATTTGAATTTATTTGCATTCCCCATAACAGCAGAAGTAGAAAGCTGATTGGTTGGACATGGGCAGGGGGCAGAGCTTGCTGACAAGGCAAGTGCCTGGAACTGCCATCTTGGATTTTCTCCATAGAGATCATGGGCTGAAGTGACGAAACAGCCATTCCCCCTTTTTTTATTTAGGCAGAATATCGTACTTTTGCACCATATATATATATATATATATATATATATATATATATATATGAAAAAAATACTGTTCTGCAGCAGCAACTGGTGAAAATGAAAACATGAGTAATTCATTTGCGCCTGCCATTTTGATTTGCAGGCATGTCCGTTGGGACAGCAAAAGTGGATAGTTTTGCATGCCTGCAATTTTGCCAAAAAGCCATTAAGACAAATCGAAGCTGCTTTGAATTGGTGTTAGTGCACATCAATCCACATTTTGCCCCTCATATAGAAAAGGCCTTGGTCTTTCTTGGATCATCATGACTAAACATGAGTTGTATCTATACACAGAGGGGAATCCAGCTTTCCTAGAATATGCCAAATGTTTCCTAGAATATGCTAGAAGTACTCTGGGAGAATTGCAGTACTTTAGAAAAGGTTTTGGAATCCCATTTGTTGACCTATAGCTTTTACTTTCAGCTTGCAGAAAAAGAACACCTGAGGGGGAAATTTACTCCTTTGTGGTGTGTGATTTATACTTTTAGTGTCATGTTTATTTGAATGTAGACCATTGTTGCATTGTTTTTAGCTTGTGTAACAGCTAGGGGGACTCCCAACTCTTCCGTCAGTCTCTGAAACTGGTGCAGCAAATGGCTGCACACTCCTGAACCAACTTGCCCTATGAAGAAGAAATCATCCAAATAATGGACAATCCCCCTTATCCCAGTTCTAACCTTCAGTGCCCACTCTAAAAAGGCGCTGAAGGTCTCAAATGCTTTACAAGAGATGGAACAGCCCATGGGTAGAGCATGGTCCATATAGAACCCGCCATCAAATTGAAAACCTAACAATTCAAAATCATCCGGATGCACTGGGAGAAGGTGGAATGCCGACTTAACGTCGCACTTTGTCAACTCAGCTCCCAGCCCATGTCGGCGTACCTCCCTGATAGCAGCATCAAAGGAAGTGTATACATAGCTCCACTGGGATGGAGTCATTAACTGACTCCCCCTTTGGGTATGACAAATGGTGAATCAACCTAAATTTTCCCAGGGCCTTTTTAGGAACTATGCCCAGTGGCGACACCCGAAGGTTGTGCATGGGGGGTTAGCTAAAGGGGCCAACTACCCTTCCCTCCGCCGCTTCCTTGCATATTTTCTCCCTAACAATATCTTCTTTGCCCTTAACTGATAACAAATTGTGTGCCCTATAGGGACGTCTTATGCCTTGAAAGGAATGCGAAAACCAAAATGAAAACCCTGGGATATGTAATCGGCTGCTAACCTATCAGGATATAAGCGCAGCCATCTGTCTAAGACATCCAACTTAATTGGGCTGGGGCCCTTTTGGAGGCTGGCTGGGATTTCCACCTCCCATAGCTCCACCCTGTGCTCCTCTGTTCCCTCTAAATGAACCCTTACCTCTCGGGCAGTTTCGAAAAGAATGGGAAGCCCCACAGATAGAGCACTTCTGGCTGAATCTGCAGGCCTTCTGTGCACCTGTCCCATGGGAGCTGAACTCCCAGCACAACAGTTTCTGGCCAGCTGCCACACCGGTGGGGGCCTTAGCGGCTCCAGTGGCCGAAAACTTAATCAAATGACCACTGTGTGTTCTCTCGCCCTGAATTGGTCGAGCTGGCATCATCAATTGCATCCATTGTTGAGGATGCATCATATCCCAGCGTAAAGCTGGGTATATTGCCGCCTGCATGCGAAATGCCTCATCGTACAGAAGCCATGCGGGGCCTGAAAAATCCACATACGCCCTGTGGATAATGTCTATGTATTGAAAGAGTGCTGCCGCGTGGTGAGGATATACCTTGGCAATGACACCTGCCATAATCAGAAAACCCGATAACCAATTCGACCAATTCCTCTCAACCTTTCTCTTTTTAATCTTTTCCTTATCCTTATCATCCAGCTGATCCATGTCCTTCTTTTCCATTTATCTAAATAGGAGTGAAAACACACCTGGACAACAACTACAGCAGCAAGTCACTTTAGAATATTTTTGCAAATCCTCAGGATCTTTTCTAAAATGAGTGAACTATTAACAATTTGATCTGAGGTTCACCAATTCTAAACTTATTGATTGCATTTTAATCCTGGTAATTTTTCCATCCCACCCATTTTGTCTTCAAAACAAACCTGGGAAGTATGTTAGACATATTGTAGGGAAGGTAACTGGCCTAAGGTTATTCTGTGAGTTTGGCTTCCAATGGATTTGACTAGGGTCTTCCTACTCCAAGCCCAGCACTCTAACCATTTCACTGCTCTTGCTTTTGGTGTGAATGCTCTGTTCAATTTTTCCAAAAGTAGCATTGGAAATACATCTTGTCACAGCCTTCTTATTAAACCAAACCTCTGCCTTTCTGGACATATATTAAAAGAAAATCTGCATGCTAAACAACAGAAAAAAAATACGGAAGTACATGGGAGAGGAAAAACAGAATAAAGAAGCCTAGAAGGGCTGTACTAAGATTTCACACATATCTACTCCTTCCTTCAAAATTAAAGCCTTTTCTATTATAAATTCCCATTTTGTATGTTTGAGGCTTTTGTACAAAAAAATATTTAAAACTGCACTTCAGTTATTCTTCATTTCTCAGACTGATGTGGCCATTAACTTCAGCAGTCATATTATTAGAGAAATGGATTGTATTTCTTTGTAATCTTCTACATGCATCTACAAATTGTGTTACTTTAAAGGTCAAGATAAGTCTTTTGTACCATAATGAGAGTAATGGCGAATAATGGTACTTGTGTTCATAAATGAGGCCTTGTCCATAAATATCCTTTTACACAGATGCTCAGTGGAAATCTATTAAATATTAGCAGTCATCTGGGAAACTGGGTACAAAACAACCTTAAGGAGGTAGATTAATTGTAGGACTGTTTGGGTATGACAGTGAGGTTAATGCATCATGCTTTGCTAAAGCTGAATTGAGGAAAAATTTATTAACTCAAAATGTTACATGAGAAAAGGTAAGTGGAGTTGTTGACATTAGATGTGAAGCCTGATCACCTAATAGTAAACATGGATTCATTTGACTTGATAAGACTTTATTTAGAAAGAATGAGGCAAAGATTCCAGTTCACTTAGTGTTTTGGCTTTAGCTGCACAGATTAAAAAAGAAAGAAAGAAAGAAAGAAAGAAAGAAAGAAAGAAAGAAAGGTTGCAAGAAAACACACTCACTGGATTGCCCAGTGTTTTATTTTTTTATATGAAAAAAACCTCAGAGTGATTTATTTTTTAAAATGTTTAATAAATGTTTTAAAGCTATTTGGATTTGAAGAGTGGCACTGACAAAGGTGGAATTAATCCACCTCCCCTCAGCCCCGTAAACCACTTTCCCAATCTAAATTGCCCATCAAAATATTTTATTTACATTGATACCCCATTTTTCATACAATAAACTCCTGGAGAATACCTAGTTTTAGGTTTCCCCCACTTTCTCCTCACAACAACCCTGTGAACGAAGAGCATTTTACTGAGGGCTTGTCTATGCAGTGAAAACACTCCTTATAGAATTTGAGGAGAATGTATTTTGTCCCAATGGAATCCCACATCATTTCACCACATTTGGAAGTGGGGACAAAAACTCCAAATACTCCACAGGAAAAGCCTTTGTGCATTTCCAAAGGAAATGCACATTCTTGCTTGTTGGAACAATCGATTCACTTTTCTTCACTTTCCCAGTAAGTAGAAAGCTGATTGGCTAGATGTGTGCAGGGGGTGGAGCTTGCTGGCAAGGCTGTGCCTGGAACCGCCATGTTGGATTTTCGACTTAGCGATCATGCGCTGAGATGGTAAAACAACCTCCCCCCTCTTTTGTCTGTTTATTTAAGTGGAAGATCATACTTCTGCACCTTGGATTTGCTTAAAAAAATACTGTTCAGCAGCAGCAACTGGTGACAATAAAAATGCAAATACTGTAATTCACTCATGCTCACCATCTTGATTCACAAGCATGCCTGTTTGAACAACAAATATGTATGGCTTTGCATGCCTGAGATCTTGAAAAATAATGTGGAAACAAATGAAAGCTGCTGCAAATTGGTGTTGCTGCACATCAATCCACACTTTATTGCCTTGTATAGATGATCTCTGAGGATGTATTACTGGTTCAAGATTACCAAATCACTTTCATGGCACTAGAACCTGGACGGTTCCACTCTCAGTCTAAATTACCATACTATGATGGCTCTTGGAAGCTATTATTAGCCCAATTGAAGGGGAAAATATTAGTAGGTATGTATCATGCCAGTACTTGCCACTTGAGCATGAGGATAAGCAACATATATGTCATAAGCCGCATATCACCACTAGGAACATTTTTGCACCCACCAGTCCTGAAGACCCCACAACTTCCTGTTTGGGGGGGGTGAAAGTTGCCCCAAAATGGATAGATCAACATTCTTTGAGGTTTCTAGGAGTAGCAGATAGATTAAATACACTTTCAACCCAGTCCTGCATTCCAGAACTGCCCCAAACACCTGGAAATGAAAACTGGCAGTTAATTCCAGTTTAATTTCCAACCATTTTTCAAGTGAGGGGTGGTCCCATGGGAGCACAGGGAAAAACTTTATCCCATACATTGCTCCTAAAGTCCAGCAAATTTCATACTGCAATATGAAATTTGTTACCTAGGGATGCAACAAATCAACTGTATATATAACACATACACATGTCATACTACAAGTGGCAGAACGATTGGATAAACATAGAATGAGAGTATTAACCTAAACATGAATAATGTGCATGAAATAATCATAAACTAAACACAAAATGAGCAGTGAGTAAAATTGTAACAAAACATGAATGTAAAGAAAAGATAACAGTACAAATAGGAATGGAATTTAGGCGCTACATACAAAGATGTTGTTTGGATGTTGTCAGTGAACAGACAAGGTTTCTAGCTAATATCCCATTTTGACATATCTACTTCAGTAAATGCCCTAAACCATATCTGTAGTTTAAGAGGCTCCCTAGCATAACTCTCTGTGCATATTATTCAAAAAATGATTTTGTTTTTAAAATTTGCACATCAAAATCAGAGGCCCTAAATGTTACCTCATTTAGCATGTGCATAAACCCAGGACTGATTGGTGGTGAGGGCCTTGAAAGAAGGAGGAGCTAAACCTAGCAATTTCTGCATGCAAAGCATGTGCTCAACCCTTTCACCATGGCCTGAGTCTCTCATTTCCACCTTCACTCCATTCTTACTTCTGATCAGCATTGAGCATAGTTCTGGTTATGACTCTGAAGGTCCTCTTCTCAAGTTACGTGTTGATATGCCCATTTGTACATAGTGATTCAAATGCAGTATAGTTTCGAAGAGGAGACTAGCCTGTGTATATTCCTTGCTTTCTAATATTATAGTGCAACTGCAGAAAATACCATTTCTGGCATTAACTCTCAAATGAGGGGGGGAGATACTTCCTTCAATGAAATGATTCCTTCAAAGTAGCATATAGGTGCAAATGTTTGCCCCAGCTTCACAATTGTGCCACTCTAGTGCATATGTACAAGCTCTTGTGTCTACAGATTAACATATCATATTAAACACCAGTGGATCATAGAATCATAGAGTTGGAAGAGCCCCCAAGGGCCATCCATTCCAACCCTCTGCCATGCAGGAATACACAATCAAATCATTCCCAACAAATGACCATCCAGCCTCTGTTTAAAAATCTCCAAAGAAGGAGACGCCACTACACTCCAAGGCAATGTATTCCACTTCTGAACAGCTCTTACTGTCAGGAAGTTCTTCCTAATGTTTAGGTGGAATCTCTTTTCCTGTAGTTTGAACCTCACTCTGCAATCAAGTCCAGTGGTACTCAGAGAAAGAGAGAACACATCAACCAAATAGAAAAACAAAGAGTCTCCTGTCAATGTGAAGTCGAAGGCTTTCACGGCCAGCATCCATAGATTTCCCTTGGGTTTTTTTCCGGGCTGTGAGGCCGTGTTCTGGAATAGTTTCTTTCTGATGTTTCACCTGCATCTGTGGCTGGCATATGTGGCTGGCATCTCTGAAGATGCCAGCCACAGATGCAGGCAAAACGTCAGAAAGAAACTATTCTAGAACACAGCCTCACAGCCCGGAAAAAAAACAAGGAAAGTCTCCTGTCACTTTACAGACTAACAAATTTTCATTGGCATAAGCTTTTAGCCTCTTAAAGGTATGGAGCATTGCCTCAGTTGGGCAGATATTTATGCATACTCTTTGGCCAGATAAGGAGGAAATGCAATAGAGATGTAAAGGTTACCAACATCAGTGATCATTTTAACTGTGCTCATTGAACAACAGTATGTTGTGGGGGGTGTCACAGACATCCTAGCACAGGGCTTGTCTACATGGGCAAAAAATAATAATAATCCAATACGCACCCTATATTCATAGCATGGTTGACACACATTTTTGATGATTCGCATCTTCACTGGGGTTTCTGCAGCAAACACAGATCTGGAAGATTCATTGTTTGCTATGCATTTGAGAGGGAAACCTGGATTTTTGGCCATTTGGTGGCTGCTGATTGGCTTCAGTGTGAAGCCAAGTGCAGGACTCCCGATGAACAGAACTCTGTCCTGGGGTTTTATTTATTTATTTATTTTTAAATTGTGCCCATATCTGGATAATACAGTAATACAGTACTCTGGGACAATGTATATTTGCATATTCACATGCATAAGCAAACAAAGGAAAAAATGGAGCCACCGCAGCCATGTGGCTGGAAATAGTATGACGTATAGGACATGTGATCAGCATAGGACCACCTTTTTACTCTGATACAGATCACAGTGTGGCAGGATACTCTGATCTACAATAAGAGAAGCCTGATAAGTATGGCGTTTACAGGGCCACTGCAGATCGAAAAGATAACCCGTGGCTACAAGGTAGGTGCAGGGTTTCCTGCCAGTGTAGGCAAGCTGAACAGATCTATGTGTGTTTGCGGATGAAAACACGTTGTTCAGTCCCAGTTAAAGTGATAGAGTTTAACCTCTATATGAATTTTTGTGGGTCAGGGATTGTAATCAAGAGGGGTAGCGGGAAGAAGAATATGAAGGTGGTGGAGCTTCTGTGAGTCACATCTGTCAGTCACTATGGGGTGGAGCTGGGAGCCTAGCTCTATATAACTCCTTGCAGAGGCTTTCCAAGTCAGTTTCCTGCCAGAGAGAAGAAGGAGAGCAGCTTCTGGGAAGGCATTTTGAGTGGGTGAATTTGATTTTTTTAAAAAACTGTTGGGAGAGGGTGCTTGTTGCTGAGGGGGTTGAGCTTCTGTGAGTTTGAATTTTTTAAAAACTGTTGGGAGAGGGTGCTTGTTGCTGAGGGGGTGGAGCTTCTGTGAGTGACGTCTGTGAGTCACCAGGGGGTGGAGCTGGGAGCCTAGCTCTATATAACTCCTTGCAGAGGCGCAAGCCTAAGAGCGCACGAATTTAGGCAACCAAGGAAAAATACAGCATACTTAAAAGTACAGCATAGAGTTCTCACCATTAACTAAGAGTTCTTAGATTACCTAAAAGCTCTCACCGTGGACACTGAGGGGACTGCTGCAGTCACCTGCAACACCTGTGCGATGTTTGTCTTCTTGTCTACAGATGTGGGGAACTTCACATGCACCAAGGAGGAGAAAGTCCAGCAGCTGGTGACACGGGTAGCTACACTTCAACATATTCATGAGCAAGAGGTTTTCCTGGACAGAACAGAACAAACAGTCTTGGATAGGGACCGCACAGAGGAAGTGGCTGGGGAGGAGATGGTCACTTCACATGCACAGGAGGTAGACAACTGGAGGAATGTTACACACAGAACAAGAAAATCCAGGGATTGTTCTGGCAGCTTGCAGCTACAGAATCGATTTGAAGCCCTCTCCCTTATCAAGGACAATGTGGAAGAACAGCATGGACAGACTTCAGGGGCAGAGCAGGGGACCCTGAGAGTACCACCGCAAGGAGCAGCCACTGCAAAGCCTTAGCGAGGTGTGTGGTGGTGGTGGGAGACTCCTTGCTGAGGGGTACAGAAGCAGTGGTTTGTGGGCCTGACAAGATATTTCAGGAGGTGTGTTGTCTCCCTGGGGCAAAGATCCGTGATGTGATGGAGAGGCTGACAAGACTCGTCAAGCCTACAAATCATTACCCCTTCCTTTTGGTCCATGTGGGAACCAATGATACTGCAAGGCACAACTTTCCAAAGATCAGAAAAGATTATGAGGCTCTGGGGAGGAAGCTGAAAGAAATGGATGCACAGGTTGTCATCTCGTCTCTTCTGCCAGTTGAAGGGCAGAAGGGAGAGGAAAATAGCCGATGTAAACAACTGACACTGTAGATGGTGTTGCCGAGAACAATTTGGATTCTTCGATCATGGGCTGCGGGTCCATGAGGGGGGACTTCTGGCAAGGGATGGGGTGCATCTCACGACAGTTGGCAGAAACATTTTTGCCAACAGTCTCAAGAATTTGATCAGGAGGGCTTTAAACTGAGTCATATGGGGGAGGGAGACAGTATTCTGGAAGGCAAAAGGGCTGGAGAAAATAGTCAAATTGTCATAGAGGGAACAAGACAGTGCAAGGACCCAACAGTGAGAGGCAAAAAAAAAAAAAAAACTTGCACAGGCAGCAAGTAAAGGGAACACATGGTCTTAGATGTCTCTACACTAATGCACAGAGCTGGGATGAGTCGCATGACTGGAATGTAGGAATAGAGGGGTATAACCTTTATAAGAGGCTAAACAGGAAAGGAGGAGGAATAGCATTATATATCAGGGATATTTATACCAGTGAAAAGATCCATGACATCAACACTGGAATCCAGGTGGAGAGCATCTGGATAAAAATTAAAGGGGAGGGAAACAATAAGGGTGTTATTGTGGGACTCTACTATGGATCCCCAAGTCAGACGGAGGAATTGGATGATGCCTTTCTAGAACAAATGACCACACACGCAGAAAGAAGACATGTAGTAGTGATGGGTGACTTCAACTATCCTGATATTTGCTGGCAATCTAACTCAATCAAAACTTCAAGGTCTAGCAAATTCCTTACTTGCCTGGAAGACAATTTCATGGTCCAAAAGGTGGAAAAGGCAACAAGGGGGTCAGCTATTTTAGATCTGATCCTAACCAACAGGGATGACCTGGTTAATGGGGTGCAAGTGGTGGGATCCTAAGGTGAGAGTGATCATGTTCTCTTGGAGTTTGTTATACAATGGAAAGGAGAAGCCAGGCATAGTCAGACACGCATTCTTGACTTTAGGAGAGGTGATTTCAATAAACCCAGGAAAATACTGGGGGTGATCCCATGGTCAGGAATACTAAAGGAGAATAGATCTCAAGATGGATGGGACTTTCTCAAAAGGGAGATACTGAAGGCACAATTTCAAACAGTACCATTGAGGAAGAAAATGGGAGGTGCCTCAAGAAACCAGGATGGATGATAAAAGAACTTTCAATGGAGCTAAGTTTTAAACGGAACATGTATAGGAAATGGAAAAAGGGGGAAATCAGCAAAGAAGAATTCAAACAGATAGCGAACACATGTAGGAGTAAAGTCAGAAAAGCTAAAGTGCAGAATGAGCTCAGGCTTGCTATAGAGGTTAAGAACAATAAAAAGGGTTTTTTGGGTATGTCCATAGCAAAAGGAGGAGGAAGGAAATGGTAGGGCCGCTACACGGAGAAGATGGCAAAATGCTAACTGAACAGAGAAAAGGCAGAATTACTCAACACCTTCTTTGCCTCAGTGTTTTCAGAAAAGGAAAAGGATGATCAACCTGAGGATAATGGGACAGAGGACACAATAGGGGAAATCCAGCACAAAATAAGCAAAGAGGTAGTACAGGAATACCTTCTTAATCTAAATGAATTTAAATCTCCAGAACCAGATGAACTACATCCAAGAGTATTAAAAGAGCTGGCAAATGTAATATCAGCCATTGGCAATAATCTTTGAGAACTCCTGGAGAACAGGAAAAGTCCCAGCAGACTGGAGAAGGGCAAATGTTGTCCCCATCTTTAAAAAGGGGGAAAAAAGAGGATCCCAACAATTATCGTCCAGTTAGTCTGACATTAATACCAGGGAAGATTCTAGAGCAGATCATTAAACAGAGCCTGTGAACATTCAGAGGGCAATGCCATAATCACAAAAAGTCAACATGGGTTTCAGAAAAACAAGTCATGCCAGACTAATCTGATCTCTCTCTTTTTTTATATATAAAGTTACCAGCTTGGTAGATGAAGGGAATGTTGTGGATATCGCATATCTTGATTTCAGTAAGGCCTTTGACAAGGTTCCCCATGACATTCTTGCAAACAAGCTTGTAAAATGTGGGCTAGACATGTTAACTGTTAAATGGATTTGTAATTGGTTGACCGGCCAAACCCAAAGGGTGCTCAGCAGTGGCTCCTCTTCGTCTTGGAAAGATGTGACCAGTGGGGTGCCACAGGGTTCTGTCCTGGGCCAAGTGCTATTCAACATCTTTATCAATGACTTGGATGAGGGAATTAGGGGCATACTTATCAAATTGGGAGATGACACCAAATTAGGAGGAGTAGCTCATACCCTAGAGGACAGAATCAAAATTCAAAATGACCTGGATAGACTGGAGAGCTCGGCCAAAGCTAACAAAATGAAATTCGATACAGAGAAATGTAAGGTACTGCACTTAGGGTGGAAAAATGAAATGCATAGATATAGGATGGGGGAGACCTGGCTGAATGAGACTACGTGCGAAAGGGATCTAGGAGTCCTAGTAGACCACAAGTTGAACATGAGTCAACAGTGTGATGCAGCAGCTAAAAAGGCCAAAGTGATTTTGAGTTGCATCAATAGAAGTATAGTGTCTAGATCAAGGGAAGTAATAGTGCCACTCTGTTCTGCCTTGGTCACGCCTCACCTAGAATACTGTGTCCAGTTCTGGGCACCACAATTCAAAAAGGTTATTGACAAATTGGAGCATGTCCAGAGGAGTTCAACTAAAATGGTGAAAGGTCTGGAAGCCATGCCTTATGAGGAGAGACTTAGGGAGCTGGGTATGTTTAGCCTGGAAAAAAAGACAGTTGAGGGACAATATGATAGCCCTGTTTAAGTATCTGAAGGGGTGTCAGATTGAGGCTGGAGCAGGCTTGTTTTCTGCTGCTCCAGAGACTAGAACTCAAAACAATGGATGCAAGCTCCAGGAACAGAGATTCCACCTCAACATTAGGAAGTTTTTTTGACAGTAAGAGCTGTTGGGCAGTGGAACACACTCCCTCGGAGCATGGTGGGGTCTCCTTCCTTGGAGGTCTTTAAACAGAGGCTGGATGGCCATCTGTCAGGGATGATTTGATTGTGTATTCCTGCGTGGCAGGGGGTTGGACTTGATGGCCCTCGTGGTCTCTTCCAACTCTACAATTCTATGATTCTATGATTCTATGAAAAGTATAAAGAGTGAAAGTTGCCTAAACACTGGCTATTGACAAAGGCGGTAATTCACACATCTAACATAGTAACACATACAGAAAGACTAACAACCACAAGAATAACAACTTGGTCCCTGTGTCTAATGAAACAGTTTTTTTTAAAAAAGCTTAGGTCAACAAAGCTTATATGTTCTTTATATGTCACTAGTCTTGTTCTTGTTGTTCATGGTATGAGAGACTAACATGCATAACTCCCAGGGGTGTAGTTCTTGGGGGCAGGGCAAAATGAGGACCATGCAACCGAATAAAAAGGTTGCCCCCCCCCATACATAAAATTTTCATTCACTCCCCATATTTCTAGCATTGCAGTAACTTAAATCTTCATTTGAACATTTAGAAATAGTGTTTAGAAATCCAAAGAAAAGGGGCAGGCAAAGTTACCAAGAGTATGTAAACACAGCAAATAGGAGTTCTAAGTGAGAACAATTTTCAGTGTTTGGCTTCATTGGGGAGAGTAGAATCCATATATGGGGGACAATGCATTCATTTTGCCCCCTGCCACAATATCTATAGCCCTCCATACCCCTTGGAAATGAAAAAGAGACATGGGGAAGATATTACTTCTGGATCTAAAAAGTAAATGCCCTTGCTTGCAAGAGGGAGAAACTACTAAACCTGTCTGCTTCCTATAATGAAGCTGTTCTGTTACTCGCCATCAATAGAGTCAACATAGTTTATGTAATAATGTCACCTTGGCATGAGCTTGTTCCAAATCAAAAAGTAATTTCCTCCAATTTTAGTGGCACATAAAGGCCCTTTGTTGTAGCATTTATGCAGAAGCTACTGAAATTAGCCTTTAGCATTTACGCTTACTCTAAATGTAGCTCCTTTAGCAAATGGCGAGTTAGCGAATGGCTCATTTAATACCCCTATTTTTCTCTAATAACTCTGCCATTCAGAAGTTCACACTTCCCATAAGTAATATTCAGTTCCACGGGTCACCTATATTGAATACTTGAACTCTACATTGTATGAGGCTGCTAGGATCACTGGAGACTACAATACTCCTCAAGTCTGATTTCTGCCTTGTTCCAGCGTTTCTACTATACTCAACTACCATGCAGGTGACTGAGCAACTGAGACAATTTGAGCTCAAGGTTCATGTGGCTTAGATCTAGGCATGTCCCACCCAGATAGGCCCACAGTTAAAAGAAATGTGAAATATCGGGTGAAATTTCTAAGGCAACACTTCCCAACTTTTCTGTAATAACAAATAGTTCAGCTTTCAATATTACACTGATTTCCAAGCTTGGGAAGCTGTTTTTCGAAAGCAATTCATTCTTTCATTCATTACAATGTTTTAAAAATAATCAGCAGCTGTCATTTATTACAAAAATGGAACCAGGTGACTCAATATGTGACGTACACTGTTTGTTACTTTTCCATTACGGTACTTTCTGTTACTTTTTAAAAGAATAATCCTCAGGATTGATAAAAGAATGGCATAAATCTTTTTTTAAGTCCTGTAAAGCACCTCTAAAAATGTTCCTAAAAGTGATTTTGAAAATAACTATAAATTGTTTCTTACTTTAATAAAGTCACTTTGCTCTTACTTAAAGATATAGCTGTATTAGTCTTTATCAGTATCCAAAGGGATCTTGAAACTGAGAAAAAGATGTTTGTAGCATAAGTTTTCATACATTCAGATTCTGATCACACTACACTATCATAGTGCTATATTTGACTTTAATTGCCATAGCAACATCCTATGGAATCCTGGGATATGCAGTTTAGGGAAGGGCATTTAGAATTTTCAGCCAGAGAGCTCTTGGGCCTCACTAAACTACAAACCCCAGAATTTCACAGGATGTTGTCATGGAAGTTAAAGGGGAATATAGCACTATAATAGTGTAGTGTGATATGGTTCTCATTCTACTTCATCAGATGCATGGAGAGAAGCACCTGATAACAGACATTAATACCAATGGATGGCAGTGTGTGTGTGTGTGTGTATGTTAATAGTAATAGAAATGCAAAACATGTGGGCATGGTGATGGGATGACAAGTTCAGTTTCAACCAAGTCTTCCCTACGCTAACTCTGTTTACTTTGAAAGAAAGTTTTCTTAAGAAGATATTCCTAAAGGGCTTGCTCCCTGGAATCTTTAAATGTTCAATTTTATACTCATATACCCCAACACTTTCTTGATAGCATCCATCACAATTCAAAAAGGATATTGACAAATTGGAGCGTGTCCAGAGAAGGGCGACTAAAATGGTGAAAGGTCTGGAAACCATGACTTATGAGGAAAGACTTAGGGAGCTGGGTATGTTTAGCCTGGAAAAAAGATGGTTAAGGGGTGATATGATAGCCCTGTTTAAGTATTTGAAGGGGTGTCACATTAAGGATGAAGCAAGCTTGTTTCCTGCTGCTCCAGAGACTTCAGAGACGGAGCAATGGATGCAAGCTCCAGGAACAGAGATTCCACCTCAACATTAGGAGGAACTTTCTCACAGTAAGAGCTATTTGGCAGTGGAACGCACTCCCTCAGAGTGTGTTGGGGTCTCCTTCCTTAGAGGTCTTTAAACAGAGGCTGGATGGCCATCTGTCAGGGATGCTTTGATCGTGATTTCCTGGCAGGAGGTTGGACTGGATGGCCCTTGTGGTCTCTTCCAACTCTACAATTCTATGATTCTATGATTGTTGGTCATAAAGAGTAGTTAGCGTACAAAGATTTGAGACAGGATCTACATAAAGCCAAGACGAGTAGAACAGTGGAAGAAGTTATTGGTGTGGTATATGATATGGGCTAAGGAGCAGGAGAGAGATGTAATGGAATGGGAATCAGTGCTCATTGTTGTTGATAATGATGTTATTTGTCATTAAGTGGACTTTGACTTAGCAGCAACCCTATGAATGAGAGACCTCCAAGAGCCATCAGCTGCCCTGCTCAGGACTTTCCAAACTCAGGGCTGTGACTTCCTTGATTGAACCCATCCAGTGCAGTCTTCTCCTTTCATACTGACTTCCACTTTACCAAGCCATGAGAGCCTACTAGTGGCTGGAATGTCAACTAGTGTTATGTGTAGTGTGCCACAGGAAATAATTGGGCTTGTCTATACGAGGCTATAAAATGTGGATTGATGCACGCTAATGCCAGTTCACAACGGCATTAATTCGTCTCAATGATTTTTTGGCAAGATCGCAGGCATGCAAAGCTATCTGTGTTCATTGTTCAAATGGGCATGCCTGCAAATCAAGATGGCAGGCATGAGTGAATTATTTATATTTTTATTGTTACCAGTTGCCCCTGCCAAACAGTATTTTTAAAAAGCATATCCAAAGTGCAGAACTGTGATATTCTGCTTAAATGAATAGGAAAAAAGAAAACAAGGCTGTTTCATTGCCTCAGCACATGATCGCTATGGCGAAAATCCAGCATAGTGGTTTGGGGCACTTGCCTTGCCAGGAAGCTCTGCCCCCTGTGCATGTCTGACCAAGCAGCTTTCCACTTCCGTTCATATCAGGAATGCACAGCAAAGTGAATGGTTGTCCCAACAAGCTGGAATGTGCATCCCCCGTAGAGCTTTTTAAAAACTTCAGGGAAAGCCTCAAAAGCCTCTTTAGTTTTTGGAGGTTTTGGCCTGGTTCCTGCCAAATATGGCAGATTGGTGCAGGATATCATTAAGACAAATCATATTGTCTTTGAATTTGAATTCTATAAGGAGTATTTTCACTGTATAGACAACCCCATTGCTCTTACTTGTTGCACTGCACCTTAAAATGTAATTTTGTTACACCTTTGTTATACCCCCCCTGCCCAAAAGTAACTAGCTATGGATTAGAATATTACCAGCCTCTGCTTTAGAATGGCTCTTTCCAAGGGTTGGGCCTCTTATTAGGCAGGTTGAGTTGCCCACCTCAGTCACTGGAAAAGGAAGTCTGGCCAGTCACATACTATCCACCATTCCTGTTGAGAGGTCCATAACATCACACCACAGAGCCTCACTGGCGTATGAAGTTGTCCAAAGAGGGGCACTGTGGATGCTGGAGAGCCGTGCTAATTGCTTTTCTGAGGGAATATTGCAGCAGAGAAACAGCTGGGAGGCAGATCACTGCAGCCTGCCAAATGTCTTTCTCTGAGGTATGGTTTCCATGACCAGTTAATTCACAATGCCTTGCCCAGAGCAAGGCGTATTGGATGAAGCCATGGAAGGATGAGACTAGTGGTCAAACAGAAGGGGTATCAAGTGGTAGAGACAGGAGGGCAGCATGCATCCTCCTGCCTCAGGCAGTGGGACATCGTAATGTTTCCTATTCCATTGGGAAACATTAGCTCCCACATTTCTATTGAAATGCCAGAAGGAGCCCAGAGCAAAGAGAGATGCTGGCTGAGTAGTAGCAGTCTTTTAAATTTCAGATCTTTAGTGCATGACCATATTTTTCATCTGCAGTAGCCATTCAATTAATATATCCATATGTATGTATGTAAAACATTTGCAGGCTGAAAACCCAATGCAGATTGCAAGAACAAAATCCAAGACCACCCAAAACATTTTGCCTGAGGCAGAACAGCAAGTACCGTCCTCATTCACCCAAGGTGCATAGTACTCAAAGCCAGTGAAGTTATTCTGGCAAAGGATACAGAAAATACCACATCACCTCTCCCCATCCCTGTCAGAAAAAAATATAGTTGTAACAAATTGAAAAACTAACAATTTGTTATCTTTTCATGACAACCAAAAATCTGCTGCTTCAGGTGGTGACTTCATTCCACCCCATGGTAGGGCTGGTTCTGGTTACCCATGAAAACTAAAGGCCAATGTGGCAAGATATAAAGCTTGGAGTGTTGCTTTCTAAAAGATACTAATTTCTTTACTCATTACTATGATCACCCAGTGGCTCATTACTTGTTACTGTTATTACAGTCCAGAAACTCAGTGAGTTACTTGTTCTAATAAGTTACAATTAATGTTACTACTGTGTCATTGGAAAATAACAAAATGCTCTCTAGTTCCCTCAAGTGGCCAATTCAGATACTGTACTTTGGAAATTCTTAGGATAAAATGTAAATAACTTTACATATCTATCCTTTCTAGTTGCAGCATGAGGTATCCAACTATGTGACCCTTTGTCCTCCTCTTCCCTTTGCTCAGACTGAGTCAGCATATACATTTAGCAACAAGTAACAGCAGATAACCTGTTCTTGTTCCACTGAAAAGTAGTGAATTAGAGCAATGTCCATTAAAGGCAAATGTCACTCTTTCCCAGTTTTCAACTGCAAAGAGTAACTTTTTTTACCAGAGTAACTTATTAAAATGAACTACTTCCTACCCCAGGTGGGTCAAAGTGCCAAAGAAGCCAAAAACTTTCATTGAACCCCATCCTTCCAAGGACACTCCCTCACAAGGCAGTGACACTTATAAACTAGGCTCATTAGCATTTGTAATAGTTACCATAAGAGCTTGGAGCATTTTTGGACTCCAGCTTCCACAGACTTGCAGGCACTGGCTGGGGAATTATAACATTTTCAACCTTTGGTCAGCAACAGTGCACTTCCAGCTCTTGAAATTGCTTAATGCCAGCTCTCATATGGTTATTTTGTCTTCCTTGGCACTCTGAACCGATTTTATTTCTCTTGTCCTGCATGAGTTGGACGGGTAATCTAAAGTCAAAATCAAGAAGCTAATACAAATGTAAAGACTCTCAAAAGCCTAAAGAGAAGGAGGTGCAAAGCCTCTAGAACTGCACTGCAATAGTAATCTGTAAGGGTTTGTTTTAGTAGTATAAAAATAATTATGGGATCAGGTAGAATACAATTCCCAAGTGGAGGGCAAGATAGCACCTCACAAATCACTGTCACGAAGCAAAGGCTAGTAAATTTGCATGTGAAAAGATGGGGGAACAGCGTTTATGAAGAACTGTGAAATTACGCCTGTATTTATTATTATAATTTTGTGTCATCCCCATCTCATTTCAGCATGACCTGTAAGAATAGATTAAATTAGTGCCATTTTCTTCTCTTGTTAACATCTTTATCACAAGAGCAAGCTGTCAGGATTTTAGTGTCAAAAAATAGTCTGGGAATTACTGAAGGCAATTGTTAGACTATTTCCATATGGCTCACATTGATTGGCTACAACAATCTAGTTTCCGCTTCCTTACAGATGTGCAGGTGCTATATAGGGTGACAATCAATGTAAAAACAAAAAACCTTCAACACCATATTTCCACAGTAGAAAATGTGAAGAACTTTACTGCCTTAATCTGTAAGAAAGGAATGAGAAGATGTAAAATGGAGGTGTGAAAAGAAAGTAGCTTAAGTAAGGAATGGTAGAGATGAGGCAGATATGTATGATTGTTTTATATGTTAGCATAAGATAATTACTTGCAAAGCACTGACCCAACAACTATGTTCACATAGAAAGATCATCCAGGATTCTAGAATCTTATGCATATGGACCATTCAATTCTGGAGATTATCAGACAGGAACAAATGAAGCATTCCTGTCCCACAATCTCCACTCCTGCCCCTGTCCTGTCCCTGATCCGCCACAATCACCCTCCCCATCACACTTATCTTCTCTTCCATGGAAAATGCATCTCAGGAGTGAACACAGCTCTAATGAAGCTCCCTCCACTTCCTGGATTGAAATCCCGCAGATTCTCATGAGAAGACACGAGCATGGGAAATTCAAAAAGAAAAAGAACACAAAAAATGACAGCAAGCAAAAAAAACATATTTTAAAAGGTAGAAGTAACCCGGGGAGAGTCATAAAAAGTGTGACATGTACCTGGGGAAGGACGTCGTCTGAAAAGGGAGCCCTTTTGCGATCTCCTGGCATTCGTGTAACACCACTTTTAACACGTTTGATGATCTCCTCTGTTTTGCTTCTCCCTGTGTTCTCTGAATAAAAGGACCTGGCTTGTTTGCAAACAAGGCAGGATTTGTAGACCAAGAATACTCACTGGTTTACAATGTTAGCTCATATGAGGAATTATAAACCAGGATGCTTGATTTGAATAACACACTAAACAAAACATTTTCTGTTGTGTTTTGTGGTTGCTACCAGGGAAAAATCATAGAATTGTAGAGTTGGAAGAGACCATCCAGTCCAACCCCCTGCCACGCAGGAAATCACGATCAAAGCATCCCCAACAGATGGCCATCCAGCCTCTGTTTAAAGACCTCCAAGGAAGGAGACCCCACCACGCTCTGAGGGAGTGTGTTCCAACCAACTGGGATTATCTGGAATCCTGGTTTATCATTCTACTTGAATATGGTCAATGTCTGAGATCCTACATCGGTGTCTCACTCTGTGCATGCAGTTCCATGTCCTCCCACCACTCAATAGCTGTCAGGGCCTGCGAGGAGACCCTGCTGCTATTACCAGTAGGGAAAGAAGGAAGGAAGGGAGAAATGATTCAGTCCATGGAGAAGCAGCTCTTCTCAGCTTGGTCATGTGGGCGGTGGGGAAGAAATGAGACTACCTTTCTTTCCCTGGGGAGCTCAGAGAAGACAGATCTTCATGCTCTGAATTGCCTCCCCTTTCTCCACTGGAGTCTCTCTCCTGGGGCTTGACAGCTGACAAGTGGTGGGAGGTTTTTGGACAGAATGAAGAGCAAAGGAATAGCCCTCTGCACCCCGTCCGAAATAGGATTTCTACGCACATGCATAAGTCACTAACAGAATGTTGGCCGTTATAATTAACACCACTTAAATTGTTAAGTTATATATAACCCTAATTTGACAGGCTTCCATTCAGTTCCTAAATATAGTTGTTTATTAAACAGAAACAGCTGCTAAGACAAAACCAACATTATGAGAAAACACTGGGGGGGTTTGTGATAAAATAATCTACAATCATATATGCATCTACCTGGAAACAATCTCCATTAAACTCAGTGGGACATACTTCAGAGTTGACATTTATAACATTACAGTGTTAGAATGTAGTTTAAAGCAAATTCCCCAAAGCCTTCCACTTCTTTTCTTCTTTTCTTTTTTTTTTTAGCAGAAGAGAAAGGTTTGTTTTTATTTTTCAAAAATTTATCCTATTTACCCTTCTTCCCCACTGCTGATGTTTATTTCAGAATTATTTCTGTATGCAGAGTAAATATACAAAAGAAAGGTTTAAAAATAAAGCAAATTTAAGAAAGGGAAAATCATAAGATGGGGAGGAAAGAAAATAGGGGAAACTGTAAATACACACTCTTGAAAATGTAGCTAGCTACCTGATGGTTTTCACAGAAAGTTTTTTTTGGGGGGGGGAGGGGATTAATTATTACCCTTGGGAAACCTATGAAATAAATGTTACTTAATATATTTTCCATTTTAGTCAAGACTGTTTAAAGCCACTATGGCTGAATATGTTTATTCATCAGACAATTCTTGATAAGATGTAGTCAAGCTCACTATTATCAAAGGTTTCTTAGCAAGCCTTTTTGATGTGCAAAACCAGGCTTCTATAGTAGACTCCAAGGATTTCCTGTACATTGTTCTTCCCACAAAGCCTTCCTCATGCTGTTTTGACCTCTCTCTTCCAATTCAGGGCAGAAATAGTATGAAGAGAAAGGGGAGTGAACAAGATAAAAGGAAGTGTAAGTCGCTTTGAGACCTAAATTGGGTGAAAGTTAGAATGAAGGCTTAAGGGATTGATCCCATTGATTTTATTTACGATATTTGCAGCTCAATTGTATGTGTGTCTACTCTGAAGTAAGCTCCATTTAGTTCAATAGCCCTTACTCCTAGATCACTACATACACCACAGAAGACTACAGCCTTAGTTCTATTAGGAAAAAGTAGACCTCTTACACTGTGTCATTTACACTGACTGGGGGATTCTATGAGTTTTTCATGCTCTTATGTTTTCCCAGTTTGTTTAAGCACCAATCCTTTATAGACTTTTGGGCAGGGGAACATATATTATTACACTTGGGAAATCTATGAAATAGATATTTTAGTCAAGACTAAAGTAAAATGCAGACATTTGAAAATGTAGACATCTGATAATTTACAAAGAAAGGGGATTTGTTTTAGTGCACAAGGACAAGTAATTGCACTTTGGACTTGCTCCTGACAAGATTAGGATTGCATTTATTCATTCTTATTTGTTTAATATGTTGCAAACTATGATTTACAGAGGTTAACTGAAACTTACAAGTCCAACTGGTCTCTTGTAAGAAGATGCTTCTGGAATTTGATAAAAGTTCTTTCTACGTCAAAGAGACTTTAAAAATGCTTTTTAAACTGTTGTTTGCACCTTTGGTCATGGGGATATAGTGTATATTATTTGGAATGCCTATGCTTGATCCAAGGTATTTATGTGAGTATGTGTTAGATCTCTGCCTCATGCTCAACCCAAAGCATTGTTAATGGTAGTACGACACATTTCAGTTTTAAGTTCAGTGGATGAGATATACTGCACTGAATTTCATGAATAAGGTTAATGCCAAAATGAGTACCAGAAGGCTGCATTCTATCAGAAGAACAAAACCAGAGTTTGTTCTTCATGAACGTATGGTCATAACAGCCGGGACCAATGACTCATCTTGTTTGTATTTTCAAAATACTTTGGATTTTTGTAAGCAAAGCCAAACAGACATTGGCTGAGGTCTGTCTGTCTTATATGTATTGCAATTCTAATGCTTTTTCCCTTCAATATACTCCCTGTTCACACTCACACACTGATGCAGTCTTGTTTCCCACTGGTCGAAGTCATGGGGGTCGTTTACATGGGCAAATATTCCCCTAAATATACCGCTAAGATAGCTCATATTTCCCATGGATCACAGCACAGCATCGCCTCATTCAGAAGGGGGAAAGGTAAAACACCCAAATATAGCGTGGCAAGGGATGTTGCTATATTTGCATGAATATTTGCAATGTAGTGCTTTATTGACAGTGTAAACTAGCATTCCGCTAAGGGCTAAAGCACAGCTGCATTGTGATTGGTTGATGATGCAGGGGTGGGCTTAAAAGAGGGGCAGGGAGGAGGCAAAGACAGTAGCCATTAGAGAAGAAACTTGCAAAAATCCTGTCTGCTATTTTGCAAAAAAAAAAAAAAAAAAAAGGATTCCCAACTTCTTTCATTCGTGGAGCATTCCTTCTCATCCTCTCAGCTGTTTTGAAAGTATGTAAAAGCTCGTTCCTCACTTTTATCCTGTGCACGGGGGAGAGAGAGAAACCATTTCACAAAGGGCTGTAGCAAGCTGAACTGATATTTTCCCTCTCTCTCTCTCTCTCTCTCTCTCTCTGCTTGGGGGAGGGAGGAAGGGAGAGAGAGAGAGAGAGAGAGAGAGAGAGAGAGAGAGAGAGAGAGAGCGAGAGCAGCTGGAAAAACTTGCGATCCACGGCATGGCAGCAAGGTCTTTTAGCAGAGAGATTACTCTCCCTCTGCTTTATGGAGTGAGTTCATTTACAGGCAGATTTACAGAGACACACAGAGCCACCCCCCCACACACGTATTCAAGTCTGAACTTCAAAGCGACATAATTAGGAAAAAAACCCTGACTGGCACAGCTGCGGAAAATAATTAAACCGCAAGTTGCCGCAATAAATCTGCTGTGTAAACTGGCCCATGGAGTAGATCTGTTTTTGTCTGCTGTGTCAATACATCTGCTGTTTTCTTTACTGCATCAATTGCCTCAAAATGTGTTTCTTCAAGCACCAATTTCACTTTAGGGAAAAGAAAAAAGTCGCATGGTGACAAATCTGGCAAATATGGAGGATGCTCAAGTGTAGTAATGTGTTTATTGGTAAAAAACTGCTTCACAGAAAGTGCTGTGTGAGCAGGCCCATTGCCCTGATGGAGAATGAAACCATTTTTCCACAGTTCTGGCCTTTTTTTTCTGACTTTCTCTCAGCTTTGTCAAAACTTCCTTATAATAATGCTGGTTCACTGTTCTGCCTTCTGGAATCCATTCTGCCCAAATTATGCCCTTGATGAAAAAGCAACAACAACAACGAGCATGGTTTTGAAAGTAGACTTGCTTTGACATGCTTTTTTCATTCTTGGTGATGATGGTGTTTTCCAGTGCATTGACTCTTGTTTTGTCTCAAGATCATACTGGAAGATCCAGGTTTCATCACAAGTGATGATTTTTTTGAAAAAGGCTTGGGTCTGCCTCAAGTTGCTGCAGAATGTCATGTTGCTTGACTTTTAAACGTAGCATTTTTCTGGCAAACAACAGATAACACAGCTGCTTTAAATGACTGAGAATTAACTGAATGGCCAGGAGTATTGATGTTTGTCCTGCAGGTTCAAGGTCACCACTGAAGAATTCACAATCAGTTCTCCCTAATTTGTCTGAAAGGTAGAAACATAGTCTCATTATTTAATAGACTGACCTCATACGCATGGAGTTTTGCAGACCCAGTTCCACATCCTGCCACTGCCCAACAGCTGTCAAACTCCAGGAGGGGTCCCTGTGACTGTCTCTTACAAGTGGGAAGTGGAGGGAAGGGAGAGGTAACTCAAATCATGGAGAAGCAGCTGTTCTTAGCTTAGCTGAGAGGAAGACATGGGGGGGGGGTCTCAAATAGAATGCATCCAATTTTTCTTCCCTTAGGAGCCCAGGGCAGCTGAAACATCATGGTCGGAATCACCTCCTCCTGCATTTACCTTCCCACTGGTAAGAAGGAGCAACAGCAGACCCTCCTGGGGTTTCACAGCTGCCAGGCAGAGGGAGCTCTTTGAACAGCATTCGAGGGGAAAAGACTAGCCCTCTGCACCCCATCCAAAAAGGGACTTATGTATGTGTAAGCTGCACTTATCCATGTGTAAGTCACTAACAGGATGCCAGCCACGATGATGTTGATGATGCTTTATTTATATGCTGTTACACAAATGCATCTCACATCTGGAGTTCATATCTCCCTCTGTGAACCTGCAAGGGTCTTAAGATCTTCAGAGGAAGGCTTTCTCTCCGTCCCACCACCATCACAGTCTTGTGTGGTTAAGACATGAGAGAGAGCCTTCTCAGTGGCTGCTCCCACCCTCAGTGGGCTGGTCCCATCCGTGGGAGGCTAGGTTGCCCCCTCCCTGTTTTTATTTCTCTGGCAGGCAAAAATGTTTTTATTCAAGCAGGCCTTTGATATATAATTGTGCCCATGGAGATTTTATTGGGGCATGTTTTATTATGTTGTTTTTATTTGTTTCTATTTTTTTTTTACTTTGTATGTTTTCAATTAATTTTAATTGGTTTTAACTGTGGTTTTAATTGTTTCGTGAGCCACTTTGGGAGAAAGGAAATTAAATAAATAAATAAATAAAGTTGTAGGGATTGCCCAGAGTCCAGCTTCCTTACAAGGAGGTTAGCAGGTTACTGGAGACTAGGTACCAGATTTGTTTATACATACATGCAGACTTCTTCTGGCTCATGGTCAATTAGGCTTAATAGTGCAAATCTACTTTTCTTCATGTTCTATAGGAATGTTCATTAGTTTGTATTTTGACACAATAGTTGATTTCATGTTCTTTAGCTTTACTCTAATTAGTCCATGGTCTATGCCACAATCTGCTCCTGGTCTTGTTTTTGCAGTGAGAATGGAGCTTCTCTATCTTCTGCTTCCAGTTATTTAGTCTATTTATTTTTTGTATTGTCCATTAGGACAATGCCATGTATATAAGTCACCTCTTTCGTTGCTTAAAGAATGTGTTTGCAGTGAACAAACTGTTGGTGTCACAAAATTCAGTCAGTTGCTCTCCTGCTTCATTTCTTGTTCCTAGGCCAAATTTTCCTACAATCTCTCATTCTGCTCCATTTCCTATTTTTGCATTCCAATTGCCTATGATTAACTTGATGTCCTGTTCTGGTGTGGAATTAATTTCCTGGATGCCAGCACAGAATCTTTCACTTTCTTCTTCTTCTGTAGTTGGAATAAACTTGGAATCTGTTTATATTGATAGGTTTTCTCTGAAGTCTTATTGATTTTATTGTTCATCCTTTGACTGCTTTTGCTACATCTCTTTTCACTATTAACACCACTCCATTCTTCTTAGATTTTTCTTTCCTGAGTAAAACACTGTGTAATTATCTGACTCAAAATGTCCCTTTAGCTCACTCACCCCAAGTATTGCAATGTTTATACATTTCATTTTTTGTTTTGCTATGTCTAGCTTCCCCAATTCATGGTTACCACATTCCATGTTCCTACAATATGTGTTGTGCAGCTCCAGTCTTTCCTTTCGCTTCTGAACATGTCAACAATGGAACATCCTTTTGGTTTGAGTACAATTGTGTCATAAGCTACAGCACTACTTGTAGTTGTCCTCTGCTGTACCCCAGTAGCCTGTTGAGTGCCTTCTAACCTGGGAGTGTCATCTTCTGCCACTATCCCTTGTTTCATTTTGGATTGTCTCATTCAAGGTAAAAGGCTTCAGGAGTGGTTTACTATTTCCTTTTTCTGTGTAGTACTAACAAGCTGTGGTGCCACTACCATTGTCTCTGAGAGATCCTCTACCAGTGTCACACACACACACACCCAACTACTGCTGCTGCCCGGTAGCTGTTTGGCACATTTAGTCTTGTTCCTCAGCAAAGCCTGTCTGACATGGAAGACCCTACTAGCAGCTCTGCTACCATCAACACAACCTCTTTCTTCATAAGAGCATGCAATCCCATCACAGTGGAGAAAAAGTGCCATGGTGAAATGGATTGTGTGCCCTGGGATTATTCCTTTTGAAAGATGTGATATTTGGCTGATGTAGTTTAATGGCTCATCATACCTACCTTTAATTTATATCAGCCAAATATCAGATCTTTCAAAAGGAATAATCTCAGGGCATGAACACTGATAGCTTTACATACAGAAATCTCACCGTCAAGAATGACAGAAAATGCTTGGGACCTAAACCTGTTTGCCATAAGAGGTGCTAGACCATGGCGGGCCTACCCCAAAGCTCATCACAGGCCTTCATTGCAGGTAGCCATGGTTGTAACACTAGAATATTTTATTATAGTTAAGGATAATCAAAGACCATCCTGAAAGTTCTATGGGATAATCTTGCATCAGAGATTCAGAATGATGATGAATCTTACGGATTCTAACAGAACCCACTGGCTCCAAGCACTCATGCCAATACTTTGAACATATTCAGGAATCAACCAAAGCAAGATGTACAGTCCCTGAGCCTGTGTTGTATATCTTTTGTAGTACAGTTGTCCCTCCACATTCATGGATTTGACATTCATGGATTTGAGTATTCACGGCTTGAAAATGTTCTTAAAAAAAAATAATAATCCTAATAGCAAATCTTGATTTTGCCATCTTATATAAGGGACACCATTTTGCTATCCCATTGCATGTAATGAGACTTGAGTATTCATGGATTTGGGTATTCACGGGGGGTCCTGGAACCAAACCCCAGCGAATGTGAAGGGACAACTGTATATATACGAAATAAAGATTGAGAGAGAGAGAGAGAGAGACGCTGTTGTGCATTTGTAATAATAATGTAATGTAAGTGCCTGTTGACTTATAACAACCCCATGAATTTCGTAGAGGATTTTTTTTTAAGGCAAGGAGTATTCATAGGTGGTTTGCTATTGCCTTCCTCTGAATGTAACCAACAATATCTGGTATTCGTTGGCAGTCTCCCATCCAAGTACTAACCAGGTCTGGCCCTACTTAGCTTCCAAGAACAGACAGATTCTGGTGCTTTCAGGGTATTTAGACTGCATTTGTAGAATTACTTTTATTCAACTTTAGGGTTAAACGAAATGGTTCTTGATTGAGAGAATGTGTAATTCACCTTGATGGCTGCTTTTCCCTTGCGTTACACAAAGTAAGACAATTTACAGCATAGAAGAAGTAATGGGGTGGAGTGCTTTTTCATCACCTGCTATGCCCTCTCTCAATTGCATATTCAGTCAGAGATCCTTATTTTCCAGGGCCAGTTCTCCCATAAGTCAGGGTAAGCATTTTACCCCAGGCAGCAGAAAAGGAAACAAATTCTGTTCCCAAATTGGCTGGAGGGCCAACCTGGAAACAGTGATGTTGTTAGCCAGCTGCCACTGCTACCACTGAGCAAGCCCATGCCTCATTCCTCTGAGTGAGGCACCAGGGCAGGCGGGCTTTCTAGGTATAAGCATCACTCAGGGCATGGCTTCAACTCATCCACTCCAAAGACTCATACCAGGGCTGCTTTCTTGCTGTGGCATTTGCTTCATCAAATGCATGACATAGTTGAGAAGAATCATGCTTCCTATGGGATTATGGGAGTTGCAATACAAAAATTAACTTTTCCAACATTTGATAATACAGGTGTCGGGGTTTGCTGAATGGTGTGGGGGTTGCAGAGGTACGAATCCACTCTTCTGTGTGCCTCGTGATTGCCACGCCCTTTGTTCTTTATTTTTGCTGATGTATTTGTTAATTTATCTGGTGCCAATAATCATTCCAGATTGAGGAGTCCTATTGCAAAATATGAAATCATTATTCCCCAGTTCACAGCAAAACTGCAGTCCAAAGCTGCCCAACACTGATTTCTGTTGAGAAGATATTTAAAATAAATATTTTTTGGACTCAGTCTCAAACATACATATGGGTCTGAAACATGGGTAACCTATCGCCAACACTTAAGACTCCTCGAACACTTTCATCAGTGCTGTATACACATAATCCTAAATATACACTAGACTGACTATGTGATGAATGTTGCTGTCCTTGAGCAAGCAGGGATCACCAGTACTGAGGCCATGATATTGAGATCGCAGCTGCACTGGGCAGGGCATGTTTCTAGGATGGAGGACCATCGCCTCCCCAAAATAGTACTCTATGGTGAACTCACCACGGATCAGCGTAAGAGGGGCACTCCAAAAAAGTGATACAAGGACTCCCTGAAACAACATCTCAGGCTTGGCCAAATTGATCACCAACAATGGTCCGCCCTGGCATCACATCAGGAGGCATGGAGACACACTCTCCAACCCGGAAACATCACCCAAGGAGACCTTCTGCTATGCTTTCTGCAACCAGACTTGTTTATCTTGGATTGACCTTTTTAGTCATTAGTGGGCTTGCAGAAAGCGCAGGATGAGTCCTTCCTGAATCTTCGTTTGCGAAGAAAAGCCAGAGATTTTGGACTCAGCCCCAAACACACATATCCAGATTATCAGGAAGAGGAATCAGATGATATATACATTTTTATATAGTGTCTTTTGGGATAAATCTTTAAAGAAGAAAATTTCACAGAATGAAAGGTAAGAGACAATGTTTCAGTTAGAGGCTTGTATGGATTTCCCTGTCATATACTATTTATAAAACAATTATGTTTTCTGGCAATTATATGTCGCAAAAAGAGTGATATTGAGGGCTATTCATGGCTTGTCCCATCAATGAAAAGCAGCAGCTTATATGCGTCTGGAACATAGATTGACCACGCGAACATGACAATGTTGTGCAATAGTGGAAACCATTTGCACTACTGCAACATCGTAATTGTGTGGTTTTTGCCACATCTGATAAAGCCCTAAATCCCTTGGTCAGCTGCTGCCAGCTCAGATTCCATCAATTTATATGTGAAGTTGGGGGGGGGGTGTTGCCCCAATATACCTCACTTTACACTTATTTTTACTGAATTTTAATTTACCATTTTAAAGCCCCCAGTTTAGTGAGATGTTTCTGGATCTCTTTACAATCTCTTTTTGTTCCCATCACTCTAAATAATTTATTGTCAACAGCAAGCTGTAACCAGCTCATTATTGCATCAGGAGAGTCTCTATATCTCAATCTTGGTAGCTATACACATTTTGCATTTTCTTTTGAGAATATTATACGTGCAATCCTATTATCTTCTAACCAGTAACCATCTTCTAACCATCTTCCAACCATAATTCCATAGCTTTTGCTTTTAAACTAAATGTAGTAGAGGGGCAGATGCATTTGAAGATGTTATAGACACCTTTGCATTTACTCAGTAAAGTCTTACATATTTTTCCCTTTGCTTGACATTATGTTTACTTTTAAAAAAACATTTTCTCAGTTTTCTAATACTTCATTTATTATTTTGCAATTGCTTCAATTGCTCTGGTAGCTGGATTGTTACCTGATTCATATGGGGTTGGCTGTTAGTTTAATGCAACATACTATGCGTTTTCATTGTTTTCTAAAACTGTACCAAGTAGGTAAAATTAATTATGACCTGCCTGCCAGTGTTAAGCTCTCCACTTTAAAAATAGTTCAAGGGTCCCTGTGATCAGGTATGGGACTATTCACCACAGAATACCTAAATGCATGCAGAGTTTGAAAAAACAACTTGGACTACAGTTCCCAGAATCCCCCAGTCAGCATTGCCACTGATCTACTAACTAGGGGATTCTGGGAGTTGTAGTCTAAAAAATAACTTTCCTGAGCTCTGGATGGATGTGACCATAACTAGTGGTCAACCCTGGATAGATATTTACCCAGATGGATGCCATTATTTTAGTTGTTTGGACCATCCAAATAACTATTTGAATGTCTATTTGGACCATCCAAAAAGTAACTTTTCCAAGCTCTTTACTAGTCTTATTTGCCTTGTTATTAGTCTCATTTGCCATTGACTTCATCCCCATACACTGCTGCATGTGACCTCTGGCAAATTACTGCAAGGGAGTATAGCATTTGATGAAAACAAGTTTCTTTCCCAAACATAAGCATTTAGGACAGGTATGGGAAGAATGTGGGACTCATTCCTTGGGATAGTCCCAGCACAATCCACCATAACCTCTAGTTTCCTGCTTGAGCACATTATGAATAGGAGGATGAAGGCTACTCCAGACAGCCCAATCTTGATCATCTTTGCTCTGTTGCTAGGAGCTAGCTCCTATTGCTGTGCTAAAGCCAGATATATGCAGATACATGACTAGTCTCACCATAGTGTGGCAAGGACACTTCACACATATATAATTCCCATGGTGTGAAGACACACCCAACTAAAGGGGGTGGCAGGTTTGGGTGTGCAACACCAGTACCCTGGTGAGATCAAACTCCTTTACCCAAAAAGGCTCTGATGCTGAATATCCAGTTCAAAAAAGGGGGAAGTTTATTTTAAAGAACAAAAGAAAAGGGCTTTCTCCTCCCCAGCTCTAAAAGGCTTGAAATGAAAGGTACTTTACAGTTGGAGTTTCAGCAGTCTTCAGGGTGACATCTCTCTGGGTTTGATCTCCTCACTCAATGGAGCTGGTGCAGGGTCTTTCAGCTCCTGATTCCTCTGACTGTTGTAACTAATTTGGCTGATAACTGTTGGTAACTAATTTGGCTGATGACTGATGGTAACTAATTTGGCTGATGACTGTTGGTAACTAATTTGGCTGATGACGTAAGAAATGCCCTTCCTGGCTGTCTGGGCCTGTTTGCCACCAGAACTGCTCTATGCAAGCTCACAGCAAAGACTGCCCAAAGGAACAAAAAGCTTCTAGGTGAACAGAGCTTGCTGGGAAAGGACAAACCAAACTTGGAAAAATGCAGGGGAATTCTTAGCTCCTCCCACAAGTCTAATACAATGAAGTATTCCTATACTCAGACATGCTAAGGCCTTGAAAAGAAAACAAAGGAAAATGCAGGGGAGATTTAAACAGTCCTGGCTGGACATCACACGTGGGCTTAATTTTGTTGCTAACAGTAATGTGCATTCCTGGGTCCCATTACCATGCATAATAAGATCAATGCAGGCTTGGTCTAGGCTTTTTGCTGATGGGTGTGAAGGAAAGGGTACTATGAAAGAACCACAAGTAGCCTCGAACTAACTGTAATATCCAACAAAGCACAGGTGACTAAGGATTTTATCAGATATGGCAAATATGGCATCATAACAATTCCTAATTAACATGAACGGGCACACATATCAGATGTCGCCCTTTCATGTTAATGTCTAACCAATAAGGCATACTTTTTTATTGACAGGCCAAGTCATCAATTGATTTCTTCTGGTGCTTTTTTGCCGGTATTGCCAGCGTTTGAAACTTCATGCCATTGTGCTCACATGAATACAGTGTCAATGAGCAGAACACTTCTTGGTGAGATTGTGACAGCCAGGTACCATATGCTCTTTATATGAATCTCCCTGGTTCACTTTTTAGTTGTGTCTGTGCTTGTGTTTACATTTTGTGTCTTTCTTTTTGTTTTATTATCTTTGTTTATTTTTAAAATTTACCGTGCTCGCATCTTCTCATGAGAATCAGCGAGATCTCATTCCCAAAAGTGACCAGCTCTGTTCATGCTGAGGGGCTGCTTAGTGACGAAAGTAAATGTAGGTCTGGTGGGTGGGTTTTGCTGGCAGAAAAAGGTTTTTAAATATGCCAGCAAAAGAACGATTTTAGAGGCTGGACTGATAAAGTCCTAACAGTTTAACGGCTAGCAATGAATTCTTAGTAAAAGTGGCAAACTATTATGCATGTATAAATGCATATCAAAAACACAATAATAATCTTACAAACAAATGAACACTTAAATAATCAACTCATCAATCAAATGGGACAATGAAATTTGTCCCATTTGATTTGTCCCATTTGATTTAAGAGTGGATTATTTATGTGATCATTTGTTTATGAGATTATTCTTGTGTTTTTGATGTATATGTAACATGCATAATAGTTTGCTGCTTTTACTAAGAATTCATTGCTAGCCATTGAACTGTTACTCACCTGTGCTTTGGTAAAGGAAAAGGTATCATCTCCCCTCTACAGAATCCTACCAAACAGGCAGTTGAATCTTGCTACAATACTGATAGCAGTATGTTGCCATCTACTGCACTTGAGGGCAGCATACTAGCTTATGGGGTTAAGGGCAGGCTAAAGTACAGTACATTCCCAATTGTGTCACCCTTTTCAGTGAAGCCTATCCCAAAAATAGGTTCAGTACCTTGGATAGTGTCTTTAAAATTCAGAATAAAACCCAAAGGAGATTCACTGTGACCCTGACATGGAAACCACTGGTTTCTATGAAGCCTCTTGCTCTTCAGTTTTGGTTGCCTACAGCTGCAACCTTCTGGGGGAAGGGCTTACCTTACTTTAATCGGGGGTTACACCAGTGTAAGCACTTTCCCATACACTGGACAAGGAGGCATCCAGCACATCTATGCAGTGATTTTTCCTCAGTTATTCAATGGTGGCCAAACAGTATTGGGAAACAACATTGTGGCCAGTCAAAGGCTAGGGGCAGATTCAAATTTGAGCATTATCCAGTTGCCATTGCACAGGAACAGACTTTGCCTTCCCACATGTCTAGCAGGTCTTACCCTATCTGGTCTCAGTGCCGGCACCATTCACTAATCGGCCATTAGGGTGCTGCCTGGAGTTGTCCACCTATCAAATAGGATTTGAGCCTAAAGCAAATGCTTCACTCTGTCTAATGGCAGGGTCAGCCCTGAGTAAAATCCCAATCCATTTTGAGTCCAATTGAAAGTGCTGATTCCAACCCTTAAAACCCTAAATGATTTGGGGCTAGACTATCTGAAGGATCAACTCTTCTCATACTTACTTGGATCCTAAAACCATAACCCAAGATCCTTCTCTGAGTGTCTCTGCCAAATGAGGTGAAACAGCTGGCTACAAAAGAAAGGGCCTTTTCAGCATTGGCACCTCTCTGTGGAATGCCTTGTACATAGAAACTCACTTGGCACCTACCTGGTTTCTCTGGGCTTCTCTACACTGGCAAGAAACCCCAAACTCACCTCATAGCTGCTGTGCTGTAGATGTTTTTGATCTACAGTGGTCCTATAAACACCACATTTACCAGGGCTTCTCTGGAGTATCCTGCCACACTGTAATCATAGGTGAACTTGTGGCAAGGTAAAAGAGTGGTCCAGCACTGATCACATGTCCTATGCATTGCATTATTGCTGAACACTCGGCCAGGGTTGCTCTGTGGTTTTTTTCCTGTTCACTCATGCATGCAAATATATATTGTCCCAGAGTACTGTATTACTTGATAAGTGGAGATACACTTATACAGATATGTGCATAATTGAAAAATGTAAAAGTGCCAGAATGGAATCCCGACCTCTGGAAGCCCTTCCCCCAGCTTTGCACCAAAGCCAATCCATGGCTGACACGTGGCCAATAATCTGGGTTTTCCCCTGAAATGCAGATCAAACTACAAATGTTTTAGACCCAGATTTTCCTGCAGAAATCCCAATGAAGATATGAATCTTTGCAAACGTCATGTGGCAACAGTGCCATGACTACAGGGTAAGTACGGGGGGGGGGGAGGGGGGTTGCCTGGGTAGACAAGTCCTCTGGCTCTTGATCATTTCAGACCTCTTTCCCTCCCTCTCAAAGCTGGAAACAGAGGGTTTAAAATATTTGGGCATTATATAAGTAAATCTCAGAAAGCAAAGAATAGGTTAGGCAGTTTTGTGCCAGTGCAAACCTCCTGGAGCAGAAACCCAATTAATTATCCAAAATAGGCAGGCATGTGCAAATTTGCCCAATTTGCATTATGTACAGAGGTCAGCGTAAGAGGGGTGCTCCAAAAAAGCGATACAAGGACTCCCTGAAACAACATCTCAGGCTCAGCCAAATTGATCATCAACAATGGTCCGCCCTGGCCTCACATCGGGAGGCATGGAGACACACTATCCACAATGATGCAGCCTTATTTGAGAACTCACGCCGAACAAGTCTTGAAGAGAAATGACAACGCAGAAAGAATCACAACCCGGAAACATCACCCAAGGAGACCTTCTGCTGTGCTTTCTGCAACCAGACTTGTTTATCTCGGATTGGCCTTTTTCGTCATCAGCGCGCTTGCAGAAAGCGCAGGATGAGTCATTCCTGAATCTTCGTTTGCGAAGAAAAGCCAGAGAGACAGAGGTTGCAGAATTCAGCTTTCCCTGAATCATAGAATCTTAAGAATTGAAAGTCCAACCATCTAGTCTAACCACCTGCTGTGCAGAAAAATACAACTAAAGCCCTCATAAAAGATATCCATCCAACCTCCATTGGTCTTATTCCAATAAAAAATTCCTAACCCCTTAAAATTCCATTGAAAGACCTTGAAATATGGAGAGTCCACCACCTTCTGAGGCAATCTATTCCACTGCCGAACAGCAATTAAGCTGTTTTCGTCTCCCGTCCCCAAACTCTTTTTTAATTGTATCCATATCCCAAATAGTATACTGGGCTGCAACAGCGTTCTGCTTTTCTGTAGCAGAGATATACTTGTTTTAAGCTCAACAGTCCTCCTTGATTCCTGCTGTAAGAGTAGCTCCCCTTGAGGTTTTTCCTGTTATTTACCAGTGGCGTGAATTAATTTTTTATTGCAGCTTCCTAATATTACAAGATGCAGCGTGAACACAGAGGGCTATAAATGCAGAGGCAAAAGATTTCCCTAGGGAACAATTGACATAATCAAGTACATTAACATAATTCCTGTACACTGCATTATTTCTTATATATACAGACATATATGTATCAAACACACACATGTACATTTAGAGAAGAGTAGACAATAGTTCTCAAAGTAAGCCTGTAATACTGCTTTCCAGAAGATGAGATCGGGGATAAAAAATCATTTCCCAGCAAAATCAGAAGCTAAATAAGTCCTTTCTTCACAATAGCAGAAAACCTTCATAGTGACCAAAAATAAAAAGTTGTTCATTGGTGTAAAAATGTACTTTCTGTTCATGCAGGTGCCCAAAATCTCTTCCTTTATCTGTCCCCCCGCCCCATCACCATGGCCATGTTGCCATTCTCTGTGGGGTTCCCCCCCCCCTTTTTTTTTTTGTCTTGTCAATGACCTTTCTTCAGTCCAACTCAGCATCTAATGGCCTGAAGAGGGCTTCTTCACATAACAGAAAGCTTTAGATTTAAGATTCCCCCCTCCCTCCTTCATTAGAGGGGAAAGTGAACAGCCTCTATGCACTGGGTGTTAATGAATGTGAAGGAAGATAGATATATAGATAGATATTTTTTGTATGTGTTTTACACATTATGTTCTTGACTCCTCGAGGTGCTACAATAAATTGCCGCGCTTCATTTACAAGGAGTGATAACAGCAGCAAAATGAGGATCTGGCGGCAAATTACTTTTCAGTTCATCCTGGGTCAGGCTGCTGGGGCTAATGAGAAGAGGTGCTCTAATTTTAAATTCCTCCTCAACCAAGCTATTCTCACATTAATGTTCACTGCTGTAAATTGTAAAGTCAAATGAAGGAGCACTGTTGAAAATTAACCAGTATTTTTGTCCTTTAAGTACCCAATAGAACATATTTTGGCTCCTGAGACTGGTAGTTACCAAAGGCAACTCGGAGGGCTGCATCGCAGGGTGCCAGGCAAAAAGCTACCCTCACTCAGACCTGTAAAGTCCAGCCCGCCCACCCACCCACCCTTAAAAAAAAATCAGCAAACAAAAGTGGTGTACATTTTCAACAAGATTACAATTTAGCATAGAAGAGAGGGGTGTAAAAAAATCCCCACCCAACCCCATTATGTATCCATTTAACAAGACACTGTACACAGGCATTAAAAGTCATGTGGAATTATACTCTCCATTTACAGCTCCTGCATATTTAATGAACTGCAATTGTGTATCTGGAAGGAGCCCCTGTGCCCATTTAGGTTTCGGAGGACTCTGTCAGTCTGAGCCAAAAGCAGGATTTGAGTAACTAATGAGAAACTAATGCAGCACCTGCTTCTCCAATAAAATATCATGCTAATCCGACATTTGCCATTTAGCCAAATCAAATACACTATAAATTTGGGAGGTGGAGGAGGAAGTAGTGGGGGAAAGAGTGGACAGCATATGCGTGGTGACATCAGCTTCCCTGAGCTGCTAGGATTTGGATGTTGAGATCTGGACAATGTACCAAATGGTAATCTTTTGTTTAAAAGCCTGTGTCAATGGCATGGCATTTCACTTGGCAAAGGAAAATATGTGCCTGTCCCTCGCTGGTACAATCTCCCATGTACTGCAATGTAAAATACAAATTAACTACCCTATCCTAGTCTAGTCATTGTAATCAGTTATGTTTTCATGTGTACATTACTGATATATAAGGTTGTTGTAGTTCTTGTGTGTGGCTTAATTGCTTGTTTTTGCATATCTTGTGTGATTGATGATGTTCTAGAAAGTCTTTTCCCCTAAAGGAGACTTTCTAAATTACTTTGTTTAGATGCTAATGATTGTATTTCATTAGTGGCCCTCTCATCCAGAATCATCTTTAAATGAATGAATATGCCATAATTAAAAATCTGAATTATGAATTACTTTGAATGGAGACAACATTGTCCCGATTTCCCACTGCGACTCAGTGTTATTTCAATTATGTAAATCTGTTTAATCATTCCCCTTTTGTTTTTCTAATTATTTAATATTAATGTTGCTTTACCCCTTTATTGCTACCAGAAGAGATATGGCATCTTAAATGAGAGTACTTAGACAAGTGATGCACAGATGACAAGATTAAAGCAGACATTTATCAGAATGCATAACCCATTTCAAAAACAAACATGCTATTAACGTTCATACTAATATGGCAACACTAGCAGTAATTGCACTTCACGCATGTTTTGTCTGTGTAAACCTAATATATTCACAATGAACAATTGCAAATCATTATCCTTTTCTTATCAACACTAAAATCCGTTTGAGAAAGTTGACAATTGGTTAAGATATAAATCCTCCACCAAAAGGAAGATCCCCCCCCCTTCTCCCTCTACCCATCACCAGGAATCAGCATACCATGCATTGCTAAAGAAAATTAACAACTGGACAGAAATTAAGTTTTGTTAATTCCAAATTTCAGTATCTCCTGCAGAGTTTTTCAGATCTGTTTCTCTACCTCAGAGAGGATGCATGCTCTACTTTCAACCAGAATGGTTCTTGAACAGGCAAGTTAAGAAAAATTAGAGACAAAAGATTTTTGTGCTGAATACACTTGTTATAAAGCCTCTACCAAAAAAGGGACATATTTTAAAAAATAGAATCTAAAATAAAGTTCACTGTATTATAGATGGAGAGGCATGTAATATTAAGAACATTTAAGGAGGCACAGTAAATATATTAACAGAAAGGTTTCAATTTAAAGATATTATTAACATTTTAAAATTAAATAATTTCAGCAGAGTTGGGATTTCTGGTTTATACAGTTACATCTTGTACAGTGCAACAATGTGCATGTTTACTCTAAAATAAGTTACACTTTTTTCAGTGGGGTTTACTCTGAAGAAAGGATGCATAGGATTAATGAGAAATACACCCGTATGGCTGAATGTTTTGCCTAGATTGTACTGCCTGGACATGGGTAGCTGCCACTTCGATAAACTGAATTTTGGAGTCACTCTAACAATATTACACAACATCCTGGATTATATAAAAACATAATATAATGTTCTTATGTATTTTTTTTAAAAAAAATAGGCATTCTTTAAGGGTAAAATACTCTTTATTGATAAATGAGCTACAATCTAACTATGGAGTGGTACTTGAGTAAACAAGCTGCAGCTACCCTGAGTTCTCTGCTGGGAGAAAGGTGGGCTAATTTTTTTTTAACAAATAAAAATAAACTAACCTCCCCCCTAAAAAGCCCAGTAAACCTCACGACAACACTGCAAGGTAGGCTGGTGGATTATTAAATTCCTCCTCCCCCTTCTCAGCGTTCCACACTTTTCCAGAAATTGCTGAGAGTGATTCGCTCTGTGGCCCTGCTGCCATCATGGCCACCGCCAGTTGACTGCCTGAGTTGTCACAGGCAGCCCACCGCCACCACCAGTTGATTGTCTGGGACCCGTCACAGTGGCAGTGGTGACATATGACATGTACACAGTGTAACATACACCATTATAGTAGATTTGAAAGGTTCACACAGTTCAGCTACACACTGGGGGTGTAGATGCAGATTGAGTAGCAGGAGTGGATTGTGAGGTGGAGAGGGAATTTATATATGAGTGGTGATTGGTTAGGTGTGTTTCCTGAGCAGCCAATCAGCACACTGGGAGAGGAAGCATACCCAAGAGAATTAGATGATAGATAGATAGATAGATAGATAGATAGATAGATAGATAATGCTGTTATTCAAGCTGTCACAGATATTTTTTTTCCAGCAAATGGAAGATTTTGTATCAATGACCAGACAAATCAAAATCATAAAGATGCAATCCGCTAGCCACCTACTTGGAAGTAAAGTGCATTGAACGCAATGGGATTTGTTTCAGAGCAGATATAATACACATATCTTACACAGAGTTTTACAAAAGCACAATTTGCAGTGTCCCATACAAATCTGACGTTTTTATTTATTTAATAGTTAATATTTCAGTTGCAATCCATGAGAATCAAAGTACTTTTGCTGTAGCTTCATAGCAGGCAGGACAAAGTTGGCCACTAGAAACCTAATTTTAAATTGCTGGAAGAAATTATTTGCTGTGATTTGACCAGTATTTATTATCTTTTTCACATAATCTGATAACTGGCATAGCTGGCTGGTGGATTCTGGAAGCTATAGTCCAATAATGCAACTTTTCTAAGTTCTGGTCCAAGGCAATATCCATATACCAGTTGCTACAGAACAGCCTCCAAAGAAGACTTTTCTCTACATATTGCTTGTAGGGCCACCAGTGATATGTGTGACTGGACACCAAAAATTCCATATTTTGGACTATGGGCAGTTTTAAGAAAAGATGAGGCTGTACTGAGGGAGCAAACAAATGTGTCTGAAACTCTCAACTCTGGAGATCATTAAATCTCCCAACCCCCTTTCCTCTGCCTTAAAGCTAATAGATATTTTCCTCTGAGCACTCCAAGGAGCAGTCATAACAGCTGCAGGAGAGATAGAACTGAGTATCCTTTTGGTATACACACAGAGGCTGCCTGCCTACTTTCTGTAGCTCTCAACATTCAGCACATTCCTGACTGAGCGGCTGAGATGGATGACACAGTTGAAGATGAAGCAACATGTAAATCATAATCATAGAATCATAATCATAGAATTGCAGAGTTGGAAGAGACCACGAGGGCCATCCAGTCCAACCCCCTGCCATGCAGGAAATCACAATCAAAGCATGCCCGACAGATGGCCATCCAGCCTCTGTTTAAAGACCTCCTTCACTGTTTCAATCTGTGGATGGGTACCTATATTAGTAAAAGCAAGTGGGGGTGATGTGTGTGTTTGTGTATTCATGTGTGAGATAGATACTGCCATTATAGAACAATATTCCATTTAAATTAACAATGCAATTATACAACTATCTACTGAGAAATAAGCTCCAATGAGTTCAATGGGACTTCCTCCCAAGCAAATGTGAATGGGATTGCAGCTTAAGTAAGACACTTTGAAAGGCTATTTGAAATTCATCAGTTTCTTTATGACAGTCATGCACCCCCCAATATATGTATTTTAACTAATTTCATTATATTTATCTCCTGGAGCTGAAGATGTTGTATCCCACAGCCACTATTCTTTCATGAAGGCTGACCATGTTGTAGGTTAAGTTGAGATGCTGCAACTGGCTCGTGGTGACCACATGAGCTTCTATGGGGAAGTTGGGATTTTAACTTCACGAAATTTTGTGTTCCATTGTATCACTCCAACATAAAACAGGATGTTGTAGAGCGGGGATGGGCAACTGCATAGGGGCATGGATCAATTTTCCACCCCCATGTAACATCCTGTCACCATTTTGGGAAGGGAACAGAACAAAAATAGAGATATTAAAGGACAGTGGGCATTCTGGAAAAACTGGAGTGGGGTAGGGAGGGGACATTTGCACATATTTGTGGGGCCTTAGCACTAGAAAAATAAATAGCCATGAGAGGGCTAGGGGCTTTGGAGGACCATAGTAAGTCTCCAGGAATTCCAAAAGAGAGGTCCAGTGGATGAAGGCAGTGTACAGGGTGCACATTTCCCATTTCAGTTGTCCCTTCACATTCGCGGGGGTTAGGTTCCCCAGGCGCCCGCAAATGTGAAAATTCTGCGAATAATGACTGCCCTCCCCCTCCCTCGCCAAAGCAACCATGGGGCCTCCGGAGGCCCCATAGTCACTTTCCCCGGATTCCCCACTCCCTCCCAAGGCCTTCACAGGGCCTCCGGAGACCCTCCCGAGGCCCCATGAATGCCTCCCCGGGCCTCCCCCTTCCCACCCCAGGCCTTCACGGGGCTTACAGGAGGCCCCTTGTCACGGTTTTGGGAGCTCGGGGAGGCCCTCCCAAAACCGCAAATAATCAAAACCGTGAATGCTAAGTTCACGAATGTGGAGGGGCAACTGTACTATTGTAGAGCTAGGAAAGTTGCAGAAAAGATTAACAAAAATTATTAGAGGATTTAAATACTTTCTTTACAGTTAGTAAAAGTTAAACTGTTGGTGCTTCTGTAGTCATCTGGGTAATCCCCTGAATGTCAAGTGGTATTGTTAGTCTGAGTGTGGATGTGAGTATGACTGTTGTTAAAGCAATGTTTTCCCTAGAACATTTCAAACGAATTTCTTCAAAAATACTTAATGTTTATTACTAAGCATTAATTGCTTCCCCATTAAAAAATAATAATGAAAATGTTATACTGGGATGCTTTTCTTCTGTGCTTTGAATGCTTCCTTATCACCTATCCAGAGCTCATATGTAATTGTACAAGTGCATCATCAACAAAGCCTACTTCAGCCAGTTTTGGAGGAGACATATTTTTGTATAGCATCCACGATTTTTTCTTCTAAGAAGAATCTCACACTACATGGTATCCAGCAGCCTTTGACCCAGTTCATTTACACAGTTCATTCACATAAACCTACACTTTATCTAGGCAGTGGCCACTTCAAATTGTTGGTGAAGATGTATACCAAAAACTCTCCACAAAAACCCTATTTGCAAATAGAACTCTAGCAGAACACTTCTGTAATCCATAACATTGGTGTACTTCTAACTGGTATAAAAAAAAATTAGGCTAAATCCAGTTGGTAGTCCCAATTAGATGGACCTGTGACATCAACAGAAGTTTCATAAGTGATTACTTCCCGAGTCCCGATGGTTTCAACAGATCTACTCTATTTGTGATGAGTAATTGGATTTAGCTCTTAATTCCTTATTAACCTTCTCTGATCCAGACAAAAAATCCATGGTTTTGACAGCTGAGAAATTGCCTACATGTTGCCAGACGTAGCAGGTGGGAAAGGAAAGAGGAAAAGAGATGCAAATCATTGATAAAATGTAACAGATATGTTATTATATACTAACTGGCATCTTGTTCAATAATTAAAATGTAAGCCTGCCTTATGACATTGCAATTTGCTTTTATGATTATTGTACACACAAACACCCAAAGTCCCCCTGATATCTATGTTTCCAGCAGTGCAGTCCAACTCCAGCATGGCCATTTCTGTGTTGTTGGAGAACAGGGGCAGAAGCAGCAACACAGAAATGGCCATCCTGAGCAGGGGAGAGGGTGGAGAAGCTGTACTGCTGAAAAGGTACGTTTGGGGGACTAGCCACCATGTTTTAGGATAGCCTTTGCTGACCTGGCAATTTCCAGATCTGTTGGACTGTGAGTCCCACCATCTTCAGCCAATAATTGAATTGTGAGGTTTGTAGTCCCAGGCATCTGTGCCAGGCTGGAGAAGGCAACTTAAAGTTTAAAAGCAGCCAATTTAAAAAGAGCAAACAACAAATTGTGCCATCATTGTAATCACAATAATACATACAATCTTTTAAAATTAATAACAATAAGTTATACTAACAACATAACCGAATGATTAACTTAAGCATTACATATTTCACAATTAATGATAATATAAACTGAATTAGGGTTTGGGCTCTTCTAATTAAACTCTTAGTGAGCCAGTGTAATGTAGTAGTGTGTGTGTGGCAGAGGACTCTGGGAGACCAGGATTTGAATCCCAGCTCAGCCATGGAAACTCATTTGTTGACCTGGGTAAGTCGTACTTTCAGTCTCAGGGGAAGGCAATGACAACCCCCCTCTGAACCAATCTTGCCAAGAAAACCCAGTGGTAGGTTTGCCTTCGGATCTCTGTAAGTCAGAAACACATGAAAGCACACAACAACAACAGAATTAAAATCTTAACCATAGCCCCTTGGAAGTCAGACGGGGTCAAAGCTGTTTTCTTTCCTATGTGAAGCTGAAACATGTTTTTTTTATTAAAGCTATTAAACATTGATTTATAGATACATGGTTTTACACTCTTGTAGCTTTTAATATGTTTTATTTCATTTTAATTATTTATGATTTTAATCTAGAAGCATTTTAAATTGTTTCTATTGTATGCTGCCCTGAAATCCCACAATAAAGAGAAGATAAAACATGTTAATAAATAAATAAAGGCATTTGTACTGACATTAATATCAGCAAGCTAGTTTTAGAATGGGTCTCCCAGCAGAGAAACTGAAAATTAAATATAAAGTCCTCCAAGATGCTAAGTGGAGAGGAGGACTAGGACTACTGAACTTGAAGTTGTACTTTACAGCATGTTGTTTGAATCATAGAATCATAGAATTGTAGAGTTGGAAGAGACCATGAGGGCCTCTTAACCATCTTTTTTCCAGGCTAAACATACCCAGCTCCCTAAGTCTCTCCTCATAAGGCATGGTTTCCAGACCTTTCACCATTTTAGTTGCCCTTCTCTGGACACGCTCCAATTTGTCAATATCCTTTTTGAATTGTGGTGCTCAGAACTGGACACAGTATTCCAGGTGAGGTCTGACCAAGGCAGAATAGAGTGACACTATTACTTATCTTGATCTAGACACTATACTTTTATTGATACAGCCCAAAATCGCATTGGCCTTTTTAGCTGCCGCACCACACTGTTGACTCATGTTCAACTTGTGGTCTACTAGGACTCCTAGATCCCTTTCACATGTAGTCTCATTCAGCCAGATCTCTCCCATCCTATATCTATGCATTTCATTTTTTCACCCTAAGTGCAGTACCTTACATTTCTCTGTATTGGATTTCATTTTGTTAGCTTTGGCCCAGCTCTCCAATCTATCCAGGTCATTCTGAATTTTGATCCTGTCCTCTAGGGTATTAGCTACTCCTAGTTTGGTGTCATCTGCAAATTTGATAAGTATGCCCCTAATTCCATCATCCAAGTCATTGATAAAGATGTTGAATAGCACTGGACCCAGGACAGAACCCTGTGGCACCCCACTGGTCACATCTTTCCAAGATGAAGAGGAGCCACTGCTGAGCACCCTTTGGGTTCGGCCGGTCAACCAATTACAAATCCATTGAACAGTTAACTTCTCTAGCCCACATTTTACAAGCTTGTTTGCAAGAATGTCATGGGGAACCTTGTCAAAGGCCTTACTGAAATCAAGGTATGCGATATCCACAGTGTTCCCTTCATCTACCAAGCTGGTAATTTTATCAAAAAAAGAGATCAGATTAGTCTGGCATGACTTGTTTCTCTGAAACCCATGTTGACTTTTTGTGATTATGGCATTGCCTTTTAAATGTTCACAGACTCTCTGTTTAATGATCTGCTCTAGAATCTTCCCTGGTATTGATGTCAGACTAACTGGACGATAATTGTTGGGATCCTCTTTTTTCCCCTTTTTGAATGTTTGCCCTCCTCCAGTCTGCTGGGACTTCTCCTGTTCTCCAGGAGGTCTCAAAGATTATTTCCAATGGCTCTGAGATTACATTTGCCAGCTCTTTTAATACTCTTATTTGAAGTCACCCATCACTACTACATTTCTCCTTTCTGCATGTGTGGTCATCTGTTCTAGAAAAGCATCATCCAGTTCCTCCATCTGACTTGGGGGTCTGTAGTAGAGTCCCACAATAACATCCCTGTTGTTTCCCTCCCCTTTAATTTTTATCCAGATGCTCTCCACCTGCATTCCAGTATTGATGTCATGGATCTCTTCACTGGTAAAAATATCACTGACATATAATGCTATTCCTCCTCCTTTCCTGATTGGCCTGTTTCTCTTATAAAGGTTACTACATTCCAATCATACAACTCATCCCACTAGGTTTCAGTAATGCCTATTATATCATATTTGTTTTGTAGTGCTAGGAGTTCAAGTTCATCTTGCTTATTTCCCATGCTCTGTGCATTAGTGTAGAGACATCTAAGACCATGTGTTCCCTTTACTTGCTGCATGTGCAAGTTTTTTTGCCTCCCACTGTTGGATCCTTGCACTGTTTGCCTTGTTCCCTCTATGACAGTTTGACTATTTTCTCCAGCCCTTTTGCCTTCCAGAATGCTGTCTCCCTCCCCCATATGACTCAGTTTAAAGCCCTCCTGATCAAATTCTTGAGACTGTAGGCAAAAATGTTTCTGCCAACTGTTGTGAGATGCACCCTATCTCTTGCCAGAAATCCCCCCTCATGGAAGCGCAGCCCATGATCCAAGAATCCAAATAGATCTTGGCAACACCATCTTGGTTTGGTTGAAAGAGTGGGTTGTGTTTTAAAATAGGAAATTGTTGGATTTAGAAGGACATGAGCTGAGGTTTGGGTGGCATAGATACCCATGGTACAATAAGGAGACGGGAAATGCTGCTTCTGATAATGATTATGTAAGGAGTGCCGTGTTAAGGATTTGGCATAGATACAAACCAAGGTTATGTCCTAAGATTACTTTATGGGTTTCAACACAAGAAGTTTGTTATAGAAAAGAAACAACTGGAAAAGAATAGCGGGTTACTTTACAAGACCTTTTAGTGTCTGATATGGAGCAATATAGAATTAAGATGAATGAGGAATTGGCATCTGAAGGTTATAGTTTTCAGTCGTATCCTTATAGACAAATATTGGAGAGGTTTAAAGTGGATTTTTAAAAAAATGGTTTTGAACAGGAAAAATCTGAATTTGAGTTACTGTTGTGTATTGATGATGAACATCTGCTTGGTAAGATTTATAAACTACTGTCTAAGTTGGAAATGAAAGAAGAACTAAAAGACTGTATGATAAAAAGGGCTTAAAAGTTTTTTTTATTATAATACACAGATAGAACAATGGGGAAAATGTGATCTAAGGGACTGAATTTTGTCTTATGTTATGATCTCAAAATATTTATTATAAAATGATGTGTCATTGGTATTTGACTGGCTGAAATGCATAAAGAGGTGACAAATGTATGTTGGAAATGGGAGCAACACATGGGGACTTTCTATCATACTCATATGTTGTGGACTTGTGAAAGGGCAAGAAAATATTGGCAGCAAATACATAGCTTGTTTCCAAAGATTTTGAAAATGAAACCAGAACTGTTTTTAATGGGACTGTTAGACAACCTGGTGAAGTATGGAGGAGACCTACGATACATGATTACAGCAGCAAGACTGTTGTAAACCCAGATATGGATGAACACAATTATCCTGTTACAAGGAGACTGGCTACTAAAATTGTTGGACTTAGCTGAAATGGATAAGTTATCTACTCTAATTGCTAGTTCAAGGGCGAAATCACTCCACAAAAGAACACACAACACAACCAGTATAATGGAAGAGAAAGGCCACAACTTTTATTGGTTATTGCTGTAGCTAGGTTGGCTTTGGCATGGGTCTGGATTCAGGCATCAACCCACCTGCCTGTTGATCAATGATCCAACCCAACCAGCCATGGCTGGCTTCTGGGATGCCCGGAGGAAAACACCAGGTGAGCTCTGTGTGCTCCCTGTCACCAGGGGTGCTGGATGGTTTATGGCCCCTGGCTGGGCAGCACCACCTCTGTCCACACCCCCAAGTCCCCTAAGGGGACTGCCCTACATTACCAATGCTGCAAGGACACTGGTGAACAAAGTCCTGGATCCATGACCTATGCCGACCACCCCCACACAAAGTTGTGATAAAGAGACATAGCAGAAAATGATAATCCTACACAATATAATGTAACACAAGAGAACCAACAATGTGAGGCTAAAGGGAGGGTGGGTGGGATGCTGTGCCAAGAAGAACCGGCTGGCTAGCAAAGAAGCACCCCCCATATTCCCTGGAGTCCAACCAGAATGAAGACTGTGGAGGTTCCTCTGAACAGATTCAACAGCCAGTGAGTTCAAACCAGGTTTAAACTCATTGGCTGCAGCATTCCCGCCTCCCCCAGAAGGCACCACGGGAGAGCAGAGCCTACTGGGAAGAAGAAGAACACTCCTCTCTCAGCCCGACCAGCAAACTCCCTACACGGTTAGTCAGCAAGAGCCCTCAGGGGAAAAAATCTTTGGGAACTTTCATGAAAGATTGGGAACCTTTAATTGTGTGTGTGTTTTGGAGGAGCAGAAAGACAAAATACTAATTGACAGCTTTGAATTAGTAGGAATAAATAAGTGGTAGAAGTATGAGAACTTCTCATGTAGCAGGAGTAAGACTTTGTATAGTTTATAACCATTGGTAAGAAAGTTGGAAGTAAATGTTTCATTCTTTTTCCTTTTCTTCCTTCCTTTCTTTCTTTCTTTCTTTCTTTCTTTCTTTTCTTGGTAGTCTGTTCTATTTCTATATTTCTGTTATTCCTTATTCTGTCTTTTCTTTTTGTTCCTATGTTTAATGTATATTGTTTTAATATAATTAAATATTTGTAATTTTTTTTAAAGGAATGGTTCTCCCAGCAGGTCATTCTATGAAATGCATCAAATGCTGTCTTCAGGTCCAGAAATACTGCAAAGTCTTATATTTGAGCATTTACGTTTTAGGGCTTCAATGTACACCACATGAAATAAGCCCCACTCAGAGCTTGGAAATGTTGTTTTTTGGACTACAGTTCCTAGAATCCCAAGAAAGCATGACCAATGATGAATTCAGTGAGCCCATTTACTGTGTATAGGGCTTCATTCTCAATCTGTGTCAACACAAAAGCCCTATATAGGCATTCTCCATCTCAAAACAATAAACACCCGATGAGGGAAGTATGTCAGCCAGGTAGCTACACCTCCTCTGTTGCTGTTTCTGCCACACATAAAGAGTGATGGTCTGAAGAGGACAGCCTCTATGTAATTTGTAGAAGTGAAGTTCTCTTTCTCAGACCATACTCCTCCAGATTTAGTAGACAAGGAAAGCAGTGGTGGAGTAGATATTGCTAGCACACTCCTCCTCTTGTTTATTGAGCCAACAGTGTGATGCGGCAGCTAAAAAGGCCAATGCGATTTTGGGCTGTATCAATAGAAGTATAGTGTCTAGATCAAGGGAAGTAATAGTGCCACTCTATTCTGCCTTGGTCAGACCTCACCTAGAATACTGTGTCCAGTTCTGGGCACCACAATTCAGAAAGGATATGGACAAATTGGAGCATGTCCAGAGGAGGGCAACTAAAATGGTGAAAGGTCTGGAAACGATGCCTTATGAGGAGAGACTTAGGGAGCTGGGTATGTTTAGCCTGGAAAAAAGACGGTTAAGGGGTGATATGATAGCCCTGTTTAAGTATTTGAAGGGATGTCACGCTGAGGATGGAGCAGGCTTGTTTTCTGCTGCTCCAGAGACTGGAACACGGAGCAATGGATGCAAGCTCCAGGAACAGAGATTCCACCTCAACATTAGGAGGAACTTTTTGACAGTAAGAGCTGTTCGGCAGTGGAACACACTCCCTCAGAGCGTGGTGGAGTCTCCCTCCTTGGAGGTCTTTAAACAGAGGCTGGATGGCCATCTGTCGGGGATGCTTTGATCATGATTTCCTGCATGGCAGGGGGTTGGACTGGATGGCCCTCGTGGTCTCTTCCAACTCTGCAATTCTATGATTCTATGATTCTATTGTTTCTAACTAGAGAAGGCCTGAACAGGGCTAAATTAATTATTTATATTCAAAGACATAGTTGGCCTGGCTGCGGATCAGGCCTGTTCCTTTCCCATTACCAATGGGAGGAAGTTCAGATGGGCACAACGGCCCATCACTGCAGCTGCTACCACTATCTCCCTCACCCTCCTGGAAGCTAGGAAGCCAGCTGTAACATGTGACCAAGCCCCCCTGCATGTGATCAGTGGGGAGATTATCAAATGGACCCTTTGGGTCTATTTCCATCCCGCTACCCCCACACACACCTGCCCCTCTCCCATTCCTGGTGCAGAATAAAGGAAAAATTTGTTGCGCTACAGCCTGCTGGAGTCTGTCTATGCTCAGGAGTCTAGCCAGCAATCAGGTTAGCAGAGTAGCAAAAGCTTGGTCCAGATGCCTCCAGCATGTTCAACGTTCAGTGAGTAGATGGACACATTTAGTGTCTAAAAATTCACAGACTTTATTGCTTACATCCTAAACTACAAACAAAATCATTGGTCTAATAGCTAAGCTTACAGTTAGCAGTCAGTCAAAGAAGTCAGTTGAAGAAGTGAAGTGGGCTGCCTTGCACCATGACTTATATAGGGTTTCCTAGCTGTTCTAGCAAGTTCTAGCAACTCCCCTTCATTCAGTTGGTGACTGGTGACATCATCTAACATCATCCCTAGCATGTTATCTCCCTTCTATTAGTCATACTGAGATAAGCGGGCAGAAGAACATCAGCTGACTGCTGTACTACGTAGCTGTTTAACCTTCAGCTTTGTCCTCTACAGATAAATGGAATATATGACATAAATTTCCAAGGACTACACATTCAAAACCCCAACAAAAGTTTCACACACTTACCTTTATTCCCCAACAGGAACAGGCCCCCCCTCCCTTCCCTGCCCAGTCATAAATGCAGCTGTCACAAGGCTGCTTTTATGACTGGGAACTCAAATCCCAGCCATTTTCGTGATAGAATGCCCGGGAGGGAAATTTAAAAAGACGCCCCCCCCAGCTGTCAAAAACAAAAGCAAGCACTAAAACACATTTTAAAAAGAAACAGCTACCCAGGGAGGAGAATTTTTTTTTTACTTACCTTTCTGTCCCGATTGTACCTGGAAGTGTCCGGCAGGGACCTCCCGGTGATGTCACATCCCGTTGTCTTCCCGGGAGCACAATGGGGCTCCTGTTCACTCACCCATTGTTCCATTATAATACTGTAATGGGCCTCTTATTCATGGATTTTTCTGTGAATAAGAGGAAATGGGGGAGGAATAGGAGCAGAACAGGAGCATCACAGAACAGGGACAATGTTGTATAAAAGGTAAGCCTTTTAGCGATCTTCTGTCATCCTGGTTCTGGGATATTTTACCAGTGTGATAATCTCCTTGGTCACATGATGTATGACTCCTTCCTGCTTCTGAGAGAGTGAAGCAGACCAGCAGCTGTGATGGGCTGGCCTGCTGGGACAGGATCCTGCGGTCTTGCGGAGCCGATACAGTTCTTCCTGACAGGAACAGATTAAAGCAGGTCTTTTAATACAATTGTTTATTGGGCCGTACCCCATATTAGCCCCATATTTGCCCTAGGGGTCATGAGGACTGCCCGGGGACAGCACAGGGCAAAAGACCTCCACCATTAGGACTGCAGGGCTCTAAGATGGCAGCAAGATGGGGTATATTTCCCGTGCAGACAAGCCCATAGTCTGCATCAGTATAAAAAGGGATCATGTAGCAACTTTGAGACTAAGGACTTTTTCAGATGGAGGGGGGAAAACACCAGGGTCAGGAAGAGGATGGTGCTATCTCGCTTACAGCACTCCATTTCAGATGACTCTGTCCTCCTCCCAACCTTCCCCCATGTTTCCTCCATGCCAGGGGAGCAAGAAACGCACCACTTTTTATTGACAGGGTTCTCCATTAATAAAAGCAGCACATTTCTTGCACTGCAGCATGGAGGAAGCATGGGGGAAAGTTGGGAGGAGGATGGCATCATCCAAAATGGAACACTGTAAGTGAGACAGCACCATCCTACTCCCAACCTCAGCAGGGTTTTTTTTCCCCCAGTTTGAAAAAGTCCTCTTTTTCAAAATAAGTTTGTAGGACAAGCTTTCATAGACTAATGCTACACCATCAGATGCAACCTGATACCTTTATAACAAGATTCCTTTGCCCCATTATTCATAGCAGACCAGCTCACTAAAAGATTCAGCCCAGTCTTCCAGTTTAGACAGTAGATATTTGTCTAAGATTACAATTCTATTCATTTATAATCAAAAGTAAACCCTCCTGAGGTCAGTGAGACAAGCTCCCAGATAATTATGTACAGGAGACAAGAGTCTGTCTTGTATGTGTAAAACTTTGTCAGATAAGTATGTGATTCAACTGCTGTCTTATATAATGATCCCCCATTGCTTCAGAGGAGCAAAAGAAATAGCTGTTTTTATTGTGGCAGCCATTTTCCAAACATGTACCACAAACTAGGGCAGCCACTGGAAAAAAATGGTGGATATTTATTCTGTCCAAGTTCTGAGTCAGATTCTTCCTGAAATAAAGGGCTTTTCTACACAGACAATTTACCTATCTTGGCCCCGTCTTAGTGCCCTGCAGTCCTGATGATGCAGGGCTTTTACCCCGTTCTGTCCCCAGATGGCTCTCACCACTCCTAGAGTAAATATGGGGTTCGGACAGGGCTATGATGTGGTAGGGCCTGATAAACCATTGTAAAATAATACCTGGGAAAATTTGTTCCTTCTGGGAAGAAACGGATCAGGCTTTGGGTGTCCGAAGGAGTCCATCCTGACAGGCTGGCCCATCTCTGAATCTGCTGGTCTGCCTTGCTCTTCCAGATTCAGGAAGGGGCCCCGCAGCATGTGACCAAGGCTAGTCAGATGCAGGGGACCTTCGTGATATATTGTGGGCTGGATTCCTCACTTCCAGGAGAGCCAGGGAGATGGGGGCAGTGGTGGCTGCAGCAATGGGCTGGTGTGCCTGTCTGGATTCCGGTCCATTTCATAGAGGTAACAGGAGAGGAACAGGCCTGAGCCATAGCCAGGACATACCGCAGGGAGCCGCCATATTCTGGCTCATGGAAATGATTCCAAAGTCACCTCCTTGGCTCCCAGAGGAATAGGAGAGTACATAGAACCGCAGAATCATAGAATTGGAAGTGACTACAGTAGGCATCTAGTCCAACCACTTACCATGCAGGAATGTACAACTAAAGCACTCCTGAAAGATGCCTATCCAACCTCTGTTTAAAGGTATGTGAGTTAAAGATATGCACCACTCCCTGAGGCAATCTGTTTCACTGTCAAAGGGCTCTTACAGAGTCTTACTGCTCTCCAAAGAAAAATGGCAAGCAGCAGGAACATTCTGTCTTTCCTGCTGCCTTATCTCATGTCATCTTTCTTTCGTTCTGGTCCAATGGGGGTAAAATCATGTCCTTTTGCTAACCAGAGAAATCCATTTGCAAAAAGATGCAGTTTTACCTTGGTCCCCCATGGGACTGGAACAAAAGAACACTGGAAGAATGCCAATGCTATGCGGTAAGTTCCTGCTGCTTTGCCGCTTTTCTTTGGAGTGTGGTAAGGCTCACAGTCAAGAAGTTCTACCTAATGTTTAGGTGGAATATCTTTTCTTCTAATTTGAATCCATTGGTTCGTGTGCTAGTCTCTGGTACAGCAAACTTGATCCATGTTCTATATGAAGTTCCTTTGAATATGGTTATCATATCACCTGATATGGTTTAAATATGGTTATCATATCACCTGAGAGACAGGGTTCTACAGTGGCTTGGCATTAAATGACAACTCTAGAGACCAGGGTTCGAATCCCTGGCCATGGAAACCCACTGGGTAGCCCTGGGCAAGTAACATCCTCTCAGCCTCAGAGGAAGGCAAAGACAAACTTGCTCTGAACAAATCTTGCCAAGAAAATACCATGATAGGTTCACCTTAGGCTATCCATATGTTGGAAATGACTTGAAGGCACACAACAACAATAATATCACTTCCCAATTTTATCCAAGCTCTTAAAAACAAACAAAATAAGATTTATGAAACATTTCTGGATTGTTCATTATTTCAGGCCAGCCTTAAACCATTACAGTTAAAAGAGAGAAAGAAAATGTACAAAAAAGGGGAAAGCAAGGAAATGAAGAATGAAGAGAGTCAGATTACTCTTCTAGCAAAGTTAACATTGACATGAGGAATATGCTGTGCTCGGTGGCCACTTTTATTTCTGGAAATGAAGAGAACTGCCACCACCTAAACTGCAACATTCATCCTGAGAGCAGAGACATTGTGTATGCTGCACCTAATGATTATTAAGGTATCAGTTAGGCTGCTTGGTCTATAATTTGGAGGTAGGGAGATAGGTCTTCACTAATTTTATTCTCAAAGAAAGCAATGAAGGATTTTTTTTAGTATATTTTTTCCTCTGCTGCTAGAAATTTGTCAAAAACTTCAATTTTCAATGACTATTTGCAGTTCAGGACGTATTCTGTGCAAAATTTGCACATGGTAGTTTTGCACAGAAAGCAGCATTTTTCTATGCAGGAAATAGCATTTTCTGCACGGAAATATAATTTTCTGTATAGAGGTATCATTTTTCTGTGCAGAAAATGCTGTAGTTGTAGACTTATTCTAGGCAAAATCCACACATGGTTTGGGTTTTTTGTTTTCTTTTTGTACATCAAAGCAGCCCTTTCTGGACAGAAAACAACAGCATTTGTATGTGTAGGAAATGCTGCCTACTGCACCAAAAAACCAAAAACCCAAATGTGAAATTTGCACAGAATAAGTCCTGAACAGCAACGTTTCTGGTAAGTCCAGGATTCTTGTTTAAAACTTCTCTGAATAATTTTGAATATTTTTACATCTCTATCTGTAGGTGAGTTTCTGTTCCCCCTTTTTTCTGGCAGGTGAGGAACAAGACGATTCAGGCTCCAGCCACATGGTATATGTTCTGAGGAGTTTGTTGGGCCAGCCAATCTTGCTATTACAAGTACTCACCAGCCAACTTACTTTGAACACTTCACTTGGGATCATATCTTTCCCAGCTGCCTTTATACTAGAGTGCTGAATAATTAGGTTTTTCATTTCTCCAAAAGTACATAAATGTAGGCCATGATCTGAGGAGGGAGAAAGAGGGATCATTGACTAAACCCTGGGGTTTGATTTCATGGCCAAATGATAACTTACACCATTATAAATACTGCTCCCATTCAGATTTGGACAAATTACAAGATAAAAGCTTTGTTGTTTCCTCAGCAGTATTCATTGCCTTTCAAAAAGGTTGTACAAGCTTTTCATTAAAAGACAGATTCTGAGGATCCTTCTGTTATAAAGATCTTTTTAGGACAATTTTTAAAAATATATATTCTGCCATCCCCCCAAACCTGGTTATAGTTTATAGTGTGCTTTGAGAAAATACATGCTATATAAAGTAAGTGACTTGTTTTTCAATTAAGTCTGTCTTTTGAAAACCAGATTAAAGGGGAGAGAGTACTCCTGCATTTAATTCTTACATTTTGTGGGATGGTTTGTGGGGGAAAGTGTAAGAGTTGCAAACCTCTTGGAATCTTTATTCTAATTAAAACCAATCATTTGTTCTTTCTGGCAAAGGAGAAAGGTAGTATCTCACTACTCTTTGGATTCTAAGATATGCAAATAGTTTTCCCACTTAAGATCTCTTTATGGACCTGGTCACCACAAATTACTAAAGCATTTGGTGTGCCTCAGAGAGAGAGAGACAATGAGAGAGCTTTAACAGAAGAGGGTTTTCAGCACTATTGTGAAGGTATGTATCAAAAATTTTGATTTATTTAAAAATATATAGTGTTCTCTGTGCATGAATTGTTAAATGCTTATTAAGTAGAAAATTAATCAGGATTTTCAAAGCAAAACAAAACTTAACGTTGGGCTTCAACATTTTTTACTGCATTACTGCTATAAAAATATAGAGAATTAGCCAGTTTTCGTGAATGATGGACTGCCTTGAGAAAAAGTGTACCTTTTCCTTTACATTTAAAATGTGTATAATTATCAGAAAAAAATTTAAACACACACACACACACACATATATATTATTCTCTCCTTTTCAAAATTAAGATTAAGAATTAAGCTAAATTAAGAAAATTTACATTTTCTGTTTTTCATAATAAAATTGAATAAAGGTTTCAACCTTTAGTGCTCTGAGCAATTATTTTTGGTGCAATTTCTGTTAGCAAAACAGACAGGGAGTTAATCCTTCATGTCAACAAGGATGAAAATCCAAGTAAATTAAAACATGTACTTTTATGTACCTTTATACTCACAACAACTTATCATTGACTTATCAAATATCCCATCAGCTACAGGGGCTTAAGTAAAGATGTCCAAAGGTAACCAGTTTTTATCCAGTTCATAACATTATTTGTTCAATTTTAATTTAATTTGTTCAGTTATGGAACTCATTTCTGGCAGTATATTTCTTACAGCCTTGTCAGTTGCCATGGAATTTTGATATACATGTAACTATTAGTACAAAATATACAAGCGTCTTCATTAAACTATTGATTCATTTCTAGTCAAAGTCTTTTAGCTAAACTGGGGGGGGGTTCCTACTCTTACTTCATCATGTTGGTTTGTATCAGCAACATGCTGTAAGATGGAACCAACCATGTCTCTTGTTGAACAGCATTCTTAACTTTTAAGTTTGTTCTTCACTGTTGAACAACACTGACTAGTTCTAGGCAATGTTTGTATTTTTGTGGTTCACAAAGTATAACAACAACAACAACACTTTAAAGTTATAGCCTAACCACTTTTACATTTCTACCATTCTATACATGTGGCAATTTAAAATAAAGACTAGGTAATAAAGCCAGCCTAGTAAGAGATCAGTCTTATGGCATATTGTGTTGATCAGTTAAATATACACAAAGTGTATATTGGCTGTTGACAGATTTTGATCCCTTTGCAGGACAAATACATTCAAAGGCAATGAGATGTTTTCTAATCCACTTACAACTGAGATGACATCTTTAATGGACAGGTGTTTCTATCTGCCACTTAAAAAAATATCACATTGGTTACCACAGGAGCATATCAATGTTAAAAGGCACCCATTCTGTTTTGGGGAGGGAGTGATAGCTCAACTGGATGCTTTACTACCAGTGGCTCTCACAATAAGCAATGCAGACATATTTATGCCCATTTCTTCTGTGGATAAGATCATTCCAAAGAATGGGAATCCTGCAGTCAATGTCCCACATGCAGTCCCAAGGGCCATTTTTATTTATTTTTATATATGTTTTGCAGTAAAATAATGTGAAATCAGTAGATTTCTGCTCCAGGGGTTGTGATTTTGCCTTAAAACAAAGTGTAGTCCCACCCTGTATCTTGGTTTACCCCTGCTCCCCCATACCTAAAACTGGAAATGAACTTCCAGCAACCTACAAGATTGAGTTTTTAAACGTTGATTTTATGGGGCTGGTGCAGTTTACAGCTGATCCCAGGGGCAGAAAACTGGCCCCCAGACCATTGGAGCTTCCTCACCCTGGGGCAGCAGAGTGAAGTCACAAAAAGCAGCTGATCACAGTCTGCCCCAATATGGTGAGATGCATTGTGTTTCTGTTTAAATGATACACATTCTTTCTAAATTAGCATTGACAAACATAAATTATTGTGTGCAATTTTTATGCAAATCTTTACCCTCTTATGTCCTTGTTTTGGTGCTGTAGTTCCTCTTTTTCAGAGTGGCCATCTTATGTACCTAGGAATTAGATTAATTGAACTAAATGGCACTTACTTCTGAGTAGGTATGCATAGGACTGCAATTTAAAAATCTGATCTGTGAGCTAAGGAATCCTACCAGTTTTAATCTCATGAAATCACCCAATGGCCTTATTTATTACTAAAATGTATATGTCACTATTTTATGTGAAAACATTAGACTGGCCACTGTCTCTCCTTCTCGGGCCTCCCTCTCCAAAAATGGTGGCGCCAGCAGCAGGAGTAGTAATGAGATCTGGTTTGCAGAGCTGATATAAGGATTGTTGGGATAAAGTATGCAAAGCACTATATCAATGTGAATTATTGCTTTTAGTGCTTTCTATTCCAGTCTTAAGGGCCACTTACTCCAGTGCAGATGGTGTATTTATTTATTACAAATATTAATATCCCACTCCATTAGTCTGAAGACTTTCAGAGAAGCTCACAACAAAAACAATCTTTCAAGCAGAAGGCTTGTGTGTGTGATTAAAAAAAAATACCACACACATGCTAACTCAAAATAAAAGCAGAAGCAGCTCCAGATTAAAAATATGACCAACAAACAAACAAACAAACAAACTTCATCTGGCACTGAAATGGCAGACAGAGTTAGTGGGGCCTTTCCAAGTTACTATACGTGAGACGGAAGAGCACATGGTTTCTTTTTAACCCCCTTTCACACACACAGAGAGAGAAGGCACATAGATCAGCCAAATTATTTTCACACCTGAGAAGGAAAAACCCAACAGATCCTCTCTCTACAATTAAAAAAGAAAGAAACCCCACACTGCTTAACATTTTGTGATTCTTCCGTGGCACTCAGTAGCCAAGATCCTATATTGCTTCAGCACAGTGTAAATATCCACTGGTGAAATTCCATTATGTAACCCCTATACTGAATATCAACATAGTGCAGCGTATGTGGATCCATAATCAATGTGCATGGCTGACAAGCAATTGTTCAATTGCAATGCTCAATACACAATGTCAGGGCATAGAGCCAATGCACATTCACTATTGCACTTACAATGGTGCCACATGCACAACTCCATTTTTGCTGCCAGCAGCTAGCTAGATACAATCATTGCACATCCCCCCCACATCACTTTGCATGTGTAGTGCAACTTATGGCCGTGTATGTCTCTAACAGGATGCCAGATAAAATCAGCTGCCTGAAACACCTGCTTCACTCTGGCTTTGAAATACTAATATCCATATTGGTTCTTTTAAATACCAGTATTTACATTGGTTCTGTTAGTTACTAGGAAAGGCTCATAATTCAGTTCAATTAAATAAGGTTCATGCACATGCATTTACCAATTTACCAAGACATACAAGTACAAACTGCATGTGTCCCTAACCAAAGATTTAATTTCTAGAGGTCCTGGAAAGGGGATGAATGCCAAAGAATGGCAGCTCTAGGAACCCACATTGATAGTTTTTAAGGCCAATCCACCAAAAGCCAAAAAAGCCTCCAACCCCACTCTTATTCAATAATTTATAAATTCAGATGCCTAAACCCTCAAACTAGGAATAGTGCCCCCCCCCTTTTTAATGAAGTTTGACTTTTTAATCTATCACCTAGGTCTGAAATCCTACTGGTTTGTAATGCCGTTTATTTTATTTTATTTTATTTTATTTTATTTTATTTTATTTTATTTGCCCCCTGCCTGGCATGGGGATCCAAGGTGGCTTACATCAGTTAAAAAACTTGTTTGGTATAAAAGTTAAAAAATATGAAAGTAATATTTATATGGAAAACACTAAACTACTACAGTTAAAAACATTAAAACATAGTTTTTAAAAAGCATCATACACACAATTAAAAAGATTCTTCTGCTATATTAACTTACATTTAAACGCAAAGGCCTGCCTAACAAAAATAATTTTGCCTGCTGGTAGAATGAGAGTGGACAGGAGGCCAACCAAGCCTTCCATGGGAGGGAGGGATTCCACAAACTGGGGGCAGCCACAGAGAAGGCTCTTCCCCCTTATCCTCACCAACTGCACATTGCTTTTGAAAACTGGAAAATGTAGTTTCTGCAGAAAGTGGCCGCTCAGCTAGATACCAGGACTGGCATTATAACAAGGGAATTTGAAGGGCCACCTGTTGACATGTGTACCAACCTACTTCTTTGGAGGACAGCCTCCTGTAGGTGCTTCTGCCACATGAAGTAAGGCCGGTGCCGACCAACCTAAAGAAGTTCTTCTTGGTTGTGACACCCCTGTCAGAGGTAGAATGCTGTGCCCCAGAAACATTTGCCATATTAACTTTTGGTGCAGTGAAAAAACCCTTTCACAAGATTTTTAGATACAGTGTTAATCTTCCTGATGTTTTTGTTCTTTTGTGAATTACTATTTGCTGTTGTTGGTTTTTACCTTTATATTTTATATTTGCCAGGGAAAAGGAAGTATATAACACAACAACAACATTTTATAGGGCAATCTTGTTGTACAGTCAGAGCGTTGCAAATATTTCTCAAGGCAGAAAGGAGGAAAAAGTGGAATTCACAGTTCCTTTCTTTTCTATTTTACTTAGATCTGCAGACTAGGGAGATTTTCAGACACGATTTTCGGGTCTATATATTCCAAAACAGCTCCGAGTTTTGGAGGAAGCCGCATCATATTTCACTCACGGGCAACAATCATGAGTGAAATATGACGCGGCTTCCTCCATTCTGTCACGGAAGTGACACAGAGGAGTTCGGCAGAGGAACGGCATTGTCCAAAACTGCTCCCCTGCCGTGCGGCAGCAACAGAGCTGTTTTGGAATATATAGACCCGAAAATCACGTCTGAAAATCTCCTATATATGCAAAGCCTGCCCTGCTCCATTCATGCCATGCCTCTAAATTCCCCACTTTCACCTTCTCCTGATGTTCCAATGACAAAGAGGAAACATTTGCAGGGGCAGAAAAGGGAGATAAAAAATTGTATTCCCCCCCGCCGCCCTGCTTCTGCTCAGTGTCTGGCTTCAGAGGGGGAAATCAGATCTGTCCTTGTGGCTCCTGGTATAATTTCCTAGGAATCAAAGGATGGCACTGAGAATTGTATTCTTTTCTTTTGTAAACTGCCTTGGGAAGAGGACTAAATGGCAGCATAAAAATACTTAAAATAAACTGATAACTAAACATAAAACAAATATACAAAATATATGTACTTCCCTTCATCACAGCACAAACTCATCCCCAGGAGGGAAAACCCCATGGTGCTGGAGAACAGCTTTGAAACCTTGAAGAGGGCTTTGCTCGAATTGGAGCTTGATCTTGGTTTGTTTCCCAAGGCATCTAGCCACTTAACTGGCACCCAAAGCTGGTCCAGTCTTTACAAAGACAGCTGGTGTTGATGTGTCTGTCCAACATTTTACCTGAAGCACCACAGATGCACATCTAGCCATAAAACTCTAGCATCCATATTTCAATACATAAACTGGTGTTTATAATGAAAATAAGATTCAGCAGACTGATATACAATTCTGTTGTCCCGGTTTACCGTCTCCAAATTGCATTTTAACAATGACTCACATTAGATTGCACTTTTTATAGGGTAGAATAAAAATGACTATCATTTGAGCCATTTCTTCTCACCCGTTAATTTCAGAACCCTCCCTGTTTCTGCAAAGGCAAGAGAAAACAAAGCAAACCTGTTTGTGTTGCAGAGTAAGACTTTTTTTGCCTGCAATCTTCTTTGACTGTATCTATCTTAAATACAAGTTAGACTATGAGTTAGCATAACAGCACTCTCTGTTAAATTTAACTAGAATTTTGGCATAATGTATTTGCCACATTCCAAAATTAAATTAAACACACACACACACACACACATGCACACAAGCTGCATTATGCCAGAAACAAATACATCCATTCATTTGAGTGCCTATGCAACCTCATCTTTGGGAGCCAATCATTTTGAGATGTATGAAGAGCTTTTATAATGATGATGATTATGATGAGGGGCAAAGTAGGTAAGGACCAATCCACAATGGCCTTCAAGCAAAGAAAGAGTGTCATAGCAGAGAGCCTTTTAATGTAGGTGGAAAGTACGATGGGGGTGTGTATTATCTGTAAGTGATAGCATTACATCTCTGCTTTAGACAGAGGCAGACTTTTATCAGAATCCAAACAAACAGATTGTTCCTCCATGACACTGCTTTATAAAAGCATCTGACAAATGGAGAAATTCTACTGATGAAAATACATTTCCCAGATGAACTAGCCAAGAAAATGTTGATCTCATTTTAGATCAGCATTCTTGACAACTAAGGGTTTATAACCTTACGCAATGACTTCCTAGTCTATTTAACTATTAGTTGATTAAATGACAACATTGATAATTTTTTGTATATAGGTATACAAAATGTGGAGAAAAAGAATATGCATGCTGTGTCAGAAGTAAAGACAATTCCTTTCAATATGATGCATTGTCAGAGCTAGGCCATGCTACATTTTTGGACCATACTTCCCAAAATTCCCTAACTGAAATGGACAATGGTCATGCTAGCTGGTGGAGACTCTGGAATTTGTAGCCCCCAGAAGTCACTTTTCTAAGCTCAAAGTACCACTGATTTTTAAAAAATCAACCCTGCATCCAACATACTGCTTTGAAGTGAAGCTTTGATATGAATGAAAATGATGAGCAATCATTTGGAAGGGAACTGAGAAATAATGTGCACACTTCTTCTGCAATGGTGCTTGATTAATTGGGAGCACTTTTTAAATAGTTTGGAATATATTCCCCCAATGGATTTCAATAATAATAAAATTCCAGGGTAGCCAACCTATCTTGTTGCAGCAAACTCTCATTGCATCTTCAATTTGCATGGTATAAACATTTGCAGGACATAAGCACTGCACAAGCAACAATATTTGCTTATATCTATTAAAAACTGCAGCCCAGTATTAAGATCAGTGCCAAAATTAGATTCTTAAATAGAGCTCCATATTCACAAGAGTATATTTTCCATTGAAAACACTCCAGGAGCAATATTATGTCAAGTTCTCACTGAGCATCTTATTTTCTGGGTTGTACCACTTCAAGCAGGATTTACATTACATGAGGCAATATTGTCTCATACAAAAGTACATGTATTCCCCACACATTAAAAAGTAGGATGGAAAGTAGTCTAAAACCCTTCTCCATGAAATGTAAGCCAACAACTAGTTTCTCAACTTTGAGATGATAGCCTCTCGCACAGCCATTTGAGTTGCTGAGTTCCAAAGTCTAGGAGCAGTCACCAAGAAGGCCCTCTCCCTCGTTCTCACCAAATAAGCCTGAGAGGGTGGTGGGATAGAGAGAAGGACCTCTAAGAGCTCTAAAGGGCTTATAAAGTTTATGAAGCCCTGGTGGCGCAGTGGTTAAATGCCAGTACTGCAAGTCACCACGTTGCAAGTTCAATTCCAGCCGGCTCCAAGGTTCACTCAGCCTTCCATCCTTTCGTAGGTCGGTAAAATGAGTACCCAGCTTGTGAAGACAATTAGTTAACACACATTTGGAAACTGTTTAATGCAGTGTAGATGTGTAAATAGCTATTGCTTAAAACAATTTGTAAGCCGCTTTGATAGCCTTGTGGCTGAAGAGCGAGCGAGATCCATCAGATGACAAGCCTGAGTAGCTTTAAAAAAGCACTAAAGACGGATCTCTTTCGGCAGGCCTTTCCTATTTAGATCCCAGCCTCAGGGGATCCTGGCCTCTTTAGTCCGCTGGCTATTTATTGTATTTATTGTTTTTAAAGGTGATTTTAGACAGTTGCTTTTAATTTATATTTGTTTAATATTTTTTTATGGGGGAAGGTGGAGGTGGAGGTGTTTAGGGATTTTTATCTGTATTGTATTTTAATTTTTGTAAGCCGCCCCGATTGTTTTAACAGAGGGGCGGGGTATAAATAAATATTAATAATAATAATAATAATAATAATAACTAAATAAAATAAAATAAAGGGAGATACAGTCCTTCAAGTAACCAAGAAAGTCACCATCCTGTGCCAATGATCAATTACAAAATTACACCATTATAATCACACAATTATACCACTATGATTGTATTTTAATTGCCATGGCTCTATACTGTGGAAGCTTGGAATTTGTGTTTTTAGCAGGTATTTCGAATTTTCAGCCAGAGCAGTCCCTCATCAGCACAAATCCTAGGATTTCACAGGATGCAGCCATGGCAGTTAAGAGCCCTGTTATAGTGCTATTATTCCACTTTAACTGCAATGGAAACATTCTGTGAAATTCTGGGCTTTGTAGTTTAGTGAGGCCTAAGAACTCTCTGTCTGAAAATTCTAATTGCCCCTCCCTAAAATGCAAATCCCAGGATTCCTTATGATGTTGTTGTAAAGTGCTAAAATGGAATCAGGATTCTATAATGGTGGCACTCAGTCCTGAATATTCAGGCACTCACTCCTGAATATTGCTAATAAAAGTAATGATATAGGAACAGCTCACTCTAGTTTCTTCCACTACTAAAACAAAATGTAACTTCACAGTGCCTTTGTTTGGCTAGTACCGAAAGGTACTAACTAGAGTATAATAAACCAGTAACAGTGAAAGAAGGAATATACATGTTTGTTAGAAAATCAATTTGTTTCTGCTCCATTTTCATTTTAAATAACATTGTGTCAGTTTTATACTCTGACACAGAGCCTGAAAATGAAAAGAGAAAACTTCACACTCAGCAAGCTCAAATATTTTCTTTGAATGCTTTATCAAATTCTTACTCTATATAGACAGGTCAATTCCAATGACTTAGACCATTTAATAACACCCATAACTCCAGCGCATACTGCAACAGTGAAATAATTCCTCCTACTGCCATATCCTAGGTAACAAAACATACAGCCACAGAAGTGGAATGTAGAAAGGCAGCAAGAAACTCAGACTGGAAGTGTTTCTATTTGCTTCTTGCTCAAAGTTATTCCTAGTTCTACAGATTATCAAAGACTGACATCAGAAAACACACAAAATTGAAGGAGAAGTAGGAATGATGTCAGTACAGAAGAATGTCAAACTTTTAAGAAGATGTGAATTGAAAACACTTGGCTTGATAAATGTTTCATTGTATAAAACTCAACACAAAGTTGGCACAATTTTATGAACCAATTCCTTCTTATTTCTGCCTTGGACATCAGAGTCCTATCACTAAAGTTTTGTGTTAATAGAAATATGAGGCTTCAGAAATTGTATTTACAAATCATCACCTATGTTTTTATTTTCCCTTGTACTTCCTGAGTTTCTCTGCTTTCAGTGTTATTGTGTATGAACAGCATTGAAAAGCATCTGCTCTTACTGGACTCCAATCTTAATCCCAGCAAACTGATATCCAAACTACTGTAAACTTCAAACAGGGAGGTAATGTGGAGAAGTGTGTGAGTATGTAGGCACGCGTGCGCCGTGCTTTCATTATTTTCCCATCAACTGCAACCCTCAAAACAGAATATCAGTAGAGCAACCACAAACACATATAACAAACACATATAATAAGGCCCAGTTCCTCCGTAAGGTATTTAACTGGAAATTCAATTCATCCTCAACTACATTGTTTTTCAAAAGTATATAATATGGCAGCCTATGTCCTTTTCTTTCCTCCTACCTCCATCATCGGGCTTTTACCTCCATTCACCTTTAAGAAGTGGTGTTCCTCTGCCTTCCTTAAGTGAATCTCCTCACTAATCATTTTCCAAGTCCCTCTCTCTGAGGACTTTATCAGACTAGCCTCTAAAACCTTCTTTTGCTGGCGAAATTCCAAAATGGTGCTTCCAGCAACTTCATTGCCAGCAAGCCTGCCCCCTGTGCACATCTGACCAATCAGATTTCCACTTTCACCCTCACCGAGAATGCGATGTGATGTGATTCAGTTGTCCAAACAAGCAGTAATGTGTATTTCCATGTGTTATTTTTAAAACTTTGGGGAAAGCCATGAATGCTTTTCCCTTGTAGTTTTTGGAATTTTTGCCCCCACCTCCTTCTGAATAAGGTGAATCACTGCAAGATCTCACTGGGACAAAAGGTATTCCCTGCGAGTTCTATTAGGATTATTTTCACTCTCTAGACAAACCCTATGCCTTAGAGGAAGGCAATGGCAAGCCACCTCGAAATAAATCTTGCCAAGAAAATCCTAGGATAGGATCACCACTAAGTCAGAGTCAGCTTGAAGGCACAACATATTATTGTTATTACTAAATTGGGAAGACACATTTGAACAATAATCTGAAAAAGTTTTTTTTCCTCTAGTGTAAACTAAGGACTTTATCAGACAAGTAAAAAATAAACGCACGTGAAAAACATGACGATGACACAAGCGGGCAAAATTATCAGACAACATCATCCTTCAGCTGTTCCAAGGGCTTACCACAGGCATGAATGAGGTGTCACTTTTTACTGACAGCTTAACCTGTCAATAAAAAAGGGATGCCTTATTCATGCCCACGCTATGCCCCTGGAATGGCTGAGGACATGGGCATCTGATAATGTTGCCTGTTCTGTTACCATCCCGTTCTTCTGATGCGATTTGGGATGCTGTTTTGTGCTGCATTTCTCCACGTCTGATAAAGTCCTAAAAGACGGCAGCATTGGCTTTAAACCATACTGTTTTTTCACTGTCAGCTCATAAGGTGCTTGCTCATGATCCATACCTACACCTTTTATATTAATTAGCTTTTCTCTGTCAGTACAATAAGCATAAATGCTTATTGACATACAATGCAGTAATCTAGTTTAAAAATATCTATATGCCCTGGGTTCAATCATTTCCCCTTGCACTTTTCAAATTCCACTTCAAATATTTTCCTCCATTTTGCTTTTCCTTAATGCTTTTTTTCAGATACATATGAAACAAAGGGAAATCATAAGAATGTGGTGTTTCTGCACATGTACAGAATATGAACAAGCTGTCAGTGCCAGGGGTGGGAACTATGGAGGACTCCAGATGTTGAACTGCAACTCTTATCAGGCCTTCCCAATGGTACCCTGGAAGATATCAGATCAGGGAGGCAGGCTTAACCACTGCACCATCATCTTACAAAGCATCTTACAAAGCCTCGGAGCGTGGTGGGGTCTCCTTCCTTGGAGGTCTTTAAACAGAGGCTGGATGGCCATCTGTCGGGGATGCTTTGATTGTGATTTCCTGCGTGGCAGGGGGGTTGGACTGGATGGCCCTCATGGTCTCTTCCAACTCTGCAATTCTATGATTCTATGATCTAGTGGCTTTATCTAGTGACTGTTGTTGTGAAGACACACCCAACTAAAGGTGGTGGTAGGTTTGGGTGTGCAATGCCAGTACCCTGATAAGATCAAACTCTTTTACCCAAAAAGGCTCTGATGCTAAATATAAAGTTCAAAAAAGGAGGAAGTTTATTTTAAAGAACAAAAGTAAAGGGCGTTCACCTCCCCGGCTCTAAAAAGCTTGAAATAAAAGGTACTTTACAGTTTGAGTTTCAGCAATCCTCAGGGTGTCATCTCTCTGGGTTTGATCTTGGTTTGATCTCCTCACTCAATGGAGCTGGTGCAGGGTTTTTCAGCTCCTGATTCCTTTAACTTATTGGTTGTTGGTAACTAATTTGGCTAAATGGTGTAAGAAATGCCCTTCCCGGCTATCTGGGCCTGTTTGCCACCAATAAAACAGCTCCCTGCAAGCTCACAGCAAAGACTGAGCAAAACTAAAAACTTCTAGCTAGAACAGAGCTTGCTGGGAAGGAACAAACCAAACTTGGAAAAATGCAGGGGAATTCTTTAGCTCCTCCCACAACTCTAATACAATGAAATATTCCTATGATCAGACATACTAAGGCCTGAACTAAAATGAAGGAAAATGCAGGGGAGATTCAAACAGTCCTGGCTGGATGTCACAGTTGTTGTTGTATGCCTTCATGTTGTTTCTGACTTATGGCAACCCCAAGGCAAACCTATCACAGGGTTTTCTGAGGGCTGAAAGTGTGTGACTTGCCCAAGGTCATCCAGTGGGTTTCCATGGCCAAGCAGGGATTTGAACCCTGTTCTCCAGAGTTGTAGTCGAACGGGTCAGTGTAAGAGGGGCACTCCAAAAAAGTGTCTCAGGCTCAGCCAAATTGATCACCAACAATGGTCCCCCCTGGCCTCATATCGGGAGGCATGGAGACGCACTATCCACAATGCTGCAGCCTTATTTGAGAGCTCACACCGAACAAGTCCTGAAGAGAAACGACAATGCAGAAAGAATCACAACCTGGAAACATCACCCAAGGAGACCTTCTGTAGTGCTTTCTGCAACCGGTCTTGTTTATCTCAGATTGACCTTTTTAGTCATCAGCACGCTTGCAGAAAGTGCAGGATGAGTCCTTCCTGAATCTTCGTTTGCGAAGAAAAGCCAGAGAGAGAGAGAGAGAGAGAGAGAGAGAGAGAGAGTCGAACACTCAAACCACTATGCCATGCTTGCTCTAGACCAGGCAATTCTAGGGACTTTTAAAGGAACAGTGAAATAATCTAAGTTTTTGCAGATGTTTTACTTTACTATGCATAAAGAATTCACTGTCCATAATAATAAAAAAATCTCTCTCTGAGAGCTTCTTCAGTTTCAGGAAGTGCAGTTTGCTTTCTAGTCTAAGTTTCTACCTGCCTCTCATCCTCATTTTTATTCCAGCATGTTAGTTATCTGATCTCTTTGATCCTTCGAAGCAGGCCTTGAACTCTGGTTTTATTCAGTTTGGAATCCACTGTCAAGAGGTAGTATTTTTGTTTCTGGCTGGTTTTTCAGTCATTAGCATATTTGAGCTTTCTGTTTTCTCATCTGAGTTTTTGTATCGTTGTTTATATGTATAGTATATTTTAGCCACTCTCCAGTACAAAAGAAATCCAGCCAGCTGTGGACGTTTGTAGAAAATCTATAAGCACTTAAAATGGCATTTAAGTCTTGTGTTTCTTTATAGCATTAGCATTGATATGTATATACCACTCATCAGAGCCAAAGCACTCCCTAAGTGGTTTACAATGTATTTTTTTTTTAGCTAATTGCCCCCAACAAGCTGGGTACTCATTTTACCAGCCTATGGAAGGATGGAAGGCTGAGTCAGCCTTGGAGCCCTCTGGGATCGAACTCATAACCTTGTGGCTTGCAGTACTGGCATTTAACCAGTGTGTCACCAGGGCTCCTTTCAAACAAAGGAGAGAGAGAGAGAGAGAGAGAGAGATTCTCAAATGAGTTTGTTCTGGCTATACTGGTTTTGTGTTAATAAAGGCTTGAAATTTCCCTTCTGTGTAACAGTGACTGGCAACCATATTCATAGGAATATTACTCTGGATAGACCACAAGTAAGGAAAAGATCCAGTATGTTTTCAGAAATAAGTAGAAAATTGTTATGAAACAGAAAGAAGCACAAAAGAAAGACTAGTTTAAATGGGCAGTATCTAGAATGTGAGGTCAGATCCATTTGGAATTACTGTGTACAATATCTGACAATATGTGTATACATTAATAACATTACAATATACAGTGGGCCTTTGGTATACGTTGAGGTTTGGTTCCAGGATCCCATGAGGATAACCAAATCCACGAATGCTCAAGTCCCATTATATACAATGGCATAGCAAAATGGTGTCCCTTTATATAAAATGGCAAAATCAATGTTTGCTTCTGGGAATTTGTTTTATTTTTATTTTTTGGAATATTTTCAAGCCACGGATGGTGGAATCTGTGGGTGCCGAATCTGTGGATACAGAGGGTTGACTGTATATGCTTAAATTTGAAGCACTACAGATACACATACAGATTGAGTCTCCATTATTTGAAATGCTTGGGACCAGAAGTATTTTGGCTTTTGGAATATTTCAGATTTTGGAATACAGCATATACATAATGAGACATCTTAAAGATGGGACCCAGGTCTAAACATGAAATTCATTTATTTTTCATATACACCTTATACATAAAGCCTGAAGGTAATTTTATACATAATATTTTTAATAATTTTGTGCAGGAAACAAAGTTTGTGACTTTGAACCACCAGAAAGCAAAGGTATCACTATCTCAGCCACCCATGTGGACTATTTTGGATTTTGGAATATTTCAGATTTTGAAATTCCAGATACTCAACTCGTAATTGTATACAATACGTAATTGCATTCAGGACCCGTATCTAGTTATGTCACTGTTCTAATGCATGCTCATTGTGCTAGAACTGAGCATTTTCAGATGGGCTATTTATTCTGTGGCAGGCATGGAACAGGGTCGTGAAAGGGTTACTCTTTCAGATGACATCAACCCTGTCTGTCCTGCTCCCATCCTGCTCCTGTGCTGCCCCCGTGATATTTTATTCATGGGGAAACGTCGTGAAGAGACCATCTGTTCTGTTACTGTCATGGAATCACAGGTGGTCTGAAAGGTGCCCCGTTCCTCTCCCGTTAGGCTGGTGCAATGCCAGCCATGGGGGGAGATCTGTTCTGAACACTTCCGATCCAGATCGGGACATCAAGGTAAGTGGCACACTTTTTTTCCCTCTCCAGGTTACTTGTTTTTTTAAAAAGTGTTTTTGTGCTTTATGTACTTTTAAGGTTTTTTTTTTTTTTTTACATTTATTTTTAAATTCCCCGCACGATTGTTATCTTGCAGAATGGGCAGGATTTGGTTTCCCTGTAGTAAAAGCAGCTTTATGATGCCTGCATTTCATAGAATCATGGAATCATAGAATTGCAGAGTTGGAAGACACCACGAGGGCCATCCAGTCCAACCCCCTGCCATACAGGAAATCACGATCAAAGCATCCCCGACAGATGGCCATCCAGCCTCTGTTTAAAGACCTCCAAGGAAGGAGACCCCACCACGCTCCGAGGGAGTGCGTTCCACTGCCGAACAGCTCTTACTGTCAAAAAGTTCCTCCTCATGTTGAGGTGGAATCTCTGTTCCTGGAACTTGCATCCATTGCTCCGTGTTCCAATCTCTGGAGCAGCAGAAAACAAGCTTGCTCCATCCTCAACGTGACACCCCTTCAAATACTTAAACAGGGCTATCATATCACCTCTTAACCGTCATTTTTTCAGGCTAAACATACCCAGCTCCCTAAGTCTCTCCTCATAAGGCATGGTTTCCAGACCTTTCACCATTTTAGTCGCCCTCCTCTGGACACGCTCCAATTTGTCAATATCCTTTTTGAATTGTGGTGCCCAGAACTGGACACAGTATTCTAGGTGAGGTCTGACCAAGGCAGAATAGGGCGGCACTATGACTTCCCTTGATCTGGACACTATACTTCTATTGATGCAGCCCAAAATCTCATTGGCCTTTTTAGCTGCCGCATCACACTGTTGACTCATGTTCAACTTGTGGTCTGCTAGGACTCCTAGATCCCTTTTGCACGTAGTCTCATTCAGCCAGGTCTCCCCCATCCTATATCTATGCATTTCATTTTTTCGCCCTAAGTGCAGTACCTTATGGCAGGGAAGACGAGGGAAGGGGAGCAGTTTCTCTCCCGCTTTATGGTAGGTGTGCGAAGGTTTTTTAAATATTCCATGGCAGGGATGGGAGTGGGGCGGGAGGGTGCTAGTGGGGCAGGAACGGGGCATTTTCAGCAGGTCTGAAAATGTCCTCAGAGTTAGTGCAAGAGTAGTATTCCTTGGTGTTTATGTGGTTGGAAGCTGTTATGTGAAGTGTTTGTGCATCTACTTGCACAACTTCTTACACAACCAGCTATGCAACTTGTTGCACAAAGGTAAAATAGAACACAGGTGCATCTAGTAGAGGTTTTCACTCTGCTAGAACTGCATTGGATTTAGACCATTGTATTATGACTGAGAGTGGTAGAGGTCATTGCCTTTGAATAGATCTGTTTGCTCTCACTTCATTTAGAGATTCTGTAGTAAAAGTCCTTGGATTAAAACATGCTGAACATAGATTCAAAAGTGGAAGTGGTTTTGTAGAATATGTGCCACACCCCTCCTGAAAGATTTTCTTTGCCTCTTCCCTTTTCATTAGTAGCTGCTGAGTCTTGCCATTCGTAATATAAACGTAATATGGTGCAAATGCTTATTTCACACACACTCAAAAAAACATTTTAAGTTCAAGGCTGAGAAGCATTTTGTGCTGAACTTGGGTGCAGAGGATGAAGCTCATTGTCAGAGCTATGTGGAACATTTGAAGTATATATTCCATTCTTTCTCTCTTATCTGTTGAATTTTGTTCTCATATATTAGCAGTCCAGAGGCATTATTTCTTTTTCAAAGTAATTGCAAATTAAATATAAAATTTAATTTGCCCTAGTCTCTGGAGCAACAGAAAACAAGCTTGCTTCTTTACAACCCTTCGCCTATTTGAAGATAGCTATCATATCACCTCTCAGTCTTCTCTTCACCAGCTAATCACACACAGCTTTCTAAGCCCTTCTTCATACAGCATGGTGTCCAAATTCTTTACCATTGTGGTTACCTTTCTCTGGACATGTTCCAGTTTGTCAATATCCTATTTGAATTGTAGTACCCAGAACGGGAAACAGTATTCCAGGTAAAGTCTGGCCAAAGCAGAATACAGTATACTATTACTTCCCTCAATATGGAAACTATCATATTGGTGTTTTTGGCCACCATGTTACCCTAAATGTCAGGGAGTCTTAAGGACCCTCTAAATATCAATATCAATTCAGGAAATTAATATACTCAGCTTGGCAATATGAGAGGGGGCCAGCAAAGCAGGACCTTTTAACCTATGTATACTGGTACTCAGGAGGAGACATTAAGATAGATAGTACAATTAAATAATCTTTATTTGAGAAAGCAATAATAACAATGTTCACACACACACTCAGGCTTCAAGCATTCAAGCAAGGCTAGCAAATAATGTAGGATTGGGATAGAGGAATAGAATAAAAGGTTGCTTTCGGGTGATATTGTACTGATCAGAGGAGTTGAGGTTGCAGAGAAAACCCACAGAGTGGGGTCCAGAAGCAGGAGTGGCTGAGAGTGTGTGGACTTTATCAGACCACCCCCCTAAACCCCGTTCTTTTGCCAGCATAACTTTGCTATTTTTATGTCGGCAAAAGAACTTCCCATGCCACACTTACCTGTAATCTCAGCAAAAGGCTTCCGGCCAATGAACAAAGAGTGAACAGAACTCTGTTCACTTCCTTGTTTGAAATCCCGCAGATTCTCGTGAGAATACCTAGTGTGGGGAATTCAAAAATAAAAACAAAATAACACTCAAAAAGTTTCAAAAAGCACAGAAACACACTTTAAAACCTACAAGTAAAGTGGGGAGGGTCATAAAAAGTGAGTCACCTACCTGGATGTCACGATCTCAGCCGGAAGTGTTCTCGCCAGACCATCCATTGACGTGAATCCACATGAATACAATGGCGCAAAGTTTCAAGTGCCATGGGGATCAATTAACAGCTTGAGCCATCAATAAAAAAGTACTTTTTAAAATCTGGGCTTGATCCGAAACAGCAACATCATCTGGTATGTGCGCCCTTTCGCAATCATTAGGCATCCTTATGATGCCTTATTTGCCTTGTCTGATAATGTCCTGTGACTTGTCCAAGGTCACCCAGTGGGTTTTCATGACTGAGCGGGAATTTGAACCTTGGTCTCCACAGTTGTAGTCCAGCACTCTAACCACTGCACCATGCATAGTACTTTATGCATAATACATTTGCAACTCTGACAAAACTTTAAGTATATGGAATAGCATTTGCCTACATTCTGCCTTCTCTGCCTTTACCTATCTCTTCCTTTGTTGTTTTCCTACAGCCTATTTTTTATTATAAACTCATCCGGAGCATCAACATGTGTATATTTTCTATATAATTCTGTAAGGGACCAGATACACTGAGAGTGTGTTACTATGTCGTTGTATTACTCAAACAACAACAACAACAGTTGCTGAAGCATTATTGTTATCAGTCTTAAGAGCTGGAGAATGGCTTCAGCTTCTCATATGAGACCCTTTGCAAGGGGTTTATAAACAAGAAAATAATAACTTAGTTGACATTTGTGCATCAAAAGGGCCACTTCATCAACTTGCTCACAAATAGCTTAATCCAGTAATGAATGGGCAAGAAGCAGACATCTTCACATTTTCCTGGTGTTAAGGATGCTTCAGTATACATTTTCTTCCAGACACTGCATACATAATATAGCCTTGCTCTTTGATACATCAGTTAGATATTTGCTTTAAAAAGCAATACAAAAATGAGTCATCTACACTTTATGAAGCCTCCAAGGCCTTGAATATTCTCCTATGAATATTCTACCTCTAAAAAGGAGTACACCAACACAAAACTAGAAACCTTGAGAAGCCTATCAAGTTGGTGGGTTAATGAAAGATGCTGCTTCTGACCTCACCATGAGATACACAGTTAATAAGCTCAGGAGTCTGTTTTCAAAAATCTACATTTGCTTTGTTCCATTTGAAATGTGGCTAATTGGAATGTGGGAAGGAGAAAGAGCAAGCTATTGTCATAGAAGGCAAATACTTCAATTAAGACCATTAAGATAATTTGAAGAACAGTCTCAGAAATTACAGTCCGATAGATTTCTGAGGGCTGATCTAAAGGACACAAATCCTGCATCATCATCATCATCACTATTCTTGTTGTTATCTTTATTTCTATCCCTCTTTTTTCCTGATTTGGGACTCAAAGCGGGTAGTACTGCCAAAAATTCCTTCACGGAACAGGAAGGAGTCTTAGGGATGTTACCCTAAATGCTAGTGATGTGAAAATTCCATGCAAGATTGAATTATTAATCTTTTGGGGAAATTAGCAATAACTTGGCTTAGCAACGCAAGAGGGGGCAACAAGGGGCCCTTGAGCCTATGCATACCCTTACTAGCTCTGAACAGACACACACAAGATGAAAAAATTAACAATGATCTTCATTAGAAATTCAGAAATAACACCAATCATACATCCATTCATACAAGAAGCATTCACACAAGGCTAGCAAGAGTGAAATGAGAAAGATTTTGATAGGGGCATAGTATGAGGAGGCTTACGGGTGATAACACCTGTCCTGTAGATCAGCAATTCAAAGACTCAGAGTTTCAGGGGATTTAAATAGGAAATATTTGCCTTCTAGGGATGTGATTTTGAGTGGGAAACAATGCATTCCTGGAGTGTTCCATGATTAAACAATGGATATCCGGATATGTTAACTGTCCTATGATGTGTTGCTTGTTTGAGTTGAATAGCAGTGGCTACCTCCTTTAGTGCCAGGCTTCGGAATCAGGATAGGTGTCATTTACAGACAATGAATGCTCCAACTATAGATAATGAGATTACTGTCTGGCACCAGATGTGCTCAGGAAATACCTTGTTACCTTAGTTTGGAATTTGTTATGGCCCTTCCCTTGGGGAATAAATGACTTTGCTATTTTCAGCGAATGTCTTTGGAATTTTTCAGGGGGTTTCTGGTTTATTAACTGTCTTCCCATGTGGAAGGCACATTAGAACCAAATTATTAAATGCCTGCCCATTTATTGGGTATGTGGGGGCTGGGGGTATTCTGGCTAGTAGCAGCGATGTAATCAGAATGATTTTGGATCATTCTGTGACTATGCTCGCTGTGAATTCTAGGAGGTGTCCCCCCAAAAAATATTTCTAACCTCTGCATCCAGCACATCCCTTTCTCCAGCACTATCAGGAACTCCAGAGTTAGAACATTCTCAATTCAAGACTGGCCAGCCTCTATCTGAAAACATACTAGGATTGATGGAAGTAATGGACAAATACATCTGAGAGCCACGATTGCCTAGCCCTGTTCTACGCAATTGATTCCATTGCTGAAGCACTCCTGCTACCGAGATGTATACCCTATAAATTAAACCTATTATAACTAATAGAATCTAATTTAGTAGCACTCTTAAGGAGCTTCCACAATGTCTAAAGTCTTCTTACCCTATACACTTACTACATTTGCACATGCCCTTTCAATTGTAATGGCAGATACATGGGATGCTACCAGGGCTAAGAGGTTGTTTTGGAGAGCATACCACATGCACATTTCAATATAAGTTCAGATGCAGCTGATACAGGCTGGTTGCTGATTTGGGTTATAGTTTGTACAATTTTAGACCCAGAAGTTAAAATGGTATGTTTATAAAGCACAAAATATAAAGCAGAAAACTTTGTTTATTGTGGAATGTGTTTGTGCCACTGAAAGCATAGGCACTGGCTAGTCCAGTCATAAAGGCAGACTAACTATCAACAATGATAAGCTAGTATAAACAGTGAATTGACCTATAATGAACCCAAGGCAGGTGCTGTGTTAAAATAATTCTTTGACTGGCTGATGCAATCAGGTGGCTGATATAATCTGGTGGCAGCCAAGAGGTCCTAGTGTGTTATGTCACCTCTAAGAGTCTGACTGGAGGAGAGTAAATTATTTGTATAAATGGGGACCTGTGTCCATCTCTATTCTAGTTGGATAACATCTGTCAGTTGATTGGACAGGGAAAGATATATAAAACAGGCCAAGAAGAGATAGAAGCCACACAACAAAGAGTCAGCCTCCTACACATATGTGATACATTAACTGATAAGAGAGAATTTCTGCTCTCAAGTAGGTTATGCTAAATATTTATTTCCCATTATAACTGTAATGGATGCTGCTTCATATATAGCAACATCCAGGAATATTAATCTTCTGGAAACCTCTGTGTTACTCCAAGAAGAGTATATGGGTTAGGACACCACAATATAGTTTAAGATGGTCATGTTCCTCTATGTGTAAAGATAGAGGGCTTGTCTAGATGAGAAGAAATGATGCACATATCTGTGCACAGTAGGCAATTTGCAGGAGCATTGTTTTGTTCCCACAGTGTTTTCTCAAAAATGATAGGCTGCGAAGCTATCCAGTGTGATGTTCACACTGCCACAAATTAAGATTGTGGTCATGTTATTGTTTTGCACAGTAGGGGGAAAGGAAGGTGAAGGGAACTCAACAGCACCTGGAGATGAGTAGGGTGGCCACTGTGAGGAAAAGGAGGAGAGCTGCCATCCCTTTACTCATCCTGGCAGCGGCAGTCTACAATTCTGGCTACAAAGGTAGGAGCCACCTGGCCAGCTGCTTGCCTTCCTGGGCTGGGCTGCTCCTTCTCTCATGCCTGTCTGCTGAGCTCGATATCAGCAGGCTTTAGAAGGTGTGCGATAGGTATGAGAGAAGGAGCAGCCTAGCATGGAAAGGTGAGATCAAGGCAGAGGGGTGAAGATCTGCCCTCATCTTCCTTCTCCTCAACCAGCAGCTGGCCAGGAGGTTCCTCCCAAGCCTTTGCAGATGGAATTGGAGGCTGCCACCACCACTACCAAGATGGGTAAAGGGAAGATGACTCTCCTCCTCTTCCTCACAGTGGTCACCCTCCTTGTTGTCTCTGGGCACTGCCAGCTTCACCTTTGACAGTTTAAAAAATAAGTTAAATGCAAATCCTGGAGCTGAGGAATTTTTAAAAAGAAGTAAAAATAGATTTTAGGGAACTGAGAAGATAACTGAGAAAAGACATTGACAGAGAGGCAGATATTTTAAGCAGACAAATAGAAAAGGTCACAAAAGAATTAGAAATGGTAAAAGAGAATGCGAATACTTTGAAAGATAAAGCTAAAGCTGCAGAAAAATCTGTTGCAGAATTATCACTAACCCCAAAACAGGAAGAAAACCAGATACTACTTCAGTAACTATGCTACAGAAAGAGATGCCTAAACATGAAAGATATCCCAGAAAAAATCAAGAGAAAATTTGATGGATTCATTAATACCAATATTAGCTGACTATATACAATTTGAAGGGATGGAATTAGAAAGAGAAATTGAAAAATTATTTAGGATCCCTTCGACAGTGGCGAGGGAAAAGAAAATCCCCAGAGATGTTGTAATTTGCTTTATAAGACCAAAGATGAGAGATGAAATAATTATGAAAAGCTATCAAAGTAAACCAAAAATTGATGGAAAAGAAATAACCATAAAGATATTCCCCCACAAATATTTAAAAAGTGTCAAGACTACAAGTTCCTACAAGCTCTTAATTAAGAATGGTATAAATTTCAGGTGGGAAAGGATAGACGTTCTATCTTTGATATACAGGCAATATAAGGGAAGGAATATTTTCCACTACCTGGAAAAAACAGTGACATAACATGACTCCAGGAAACTCAGATAAAAGAGAAAGATTCCAAATACTTGAGGAACTCAAAACTGGGACAGACATATATCTCGGCAACCAACAAGAAAAAGAAAGGTGTCGTTATCTATGTCAATAAAAAAATACAATGCAAGAGAACTATTCAACAACAAAGAGGGTCACCATCTCAGATTAGAAGTTACAATACCAAACCAAAAACGGATAATTGGAATATACTCACCATTGGCCAAGAAAGAAATTTTTTACAAAAAATTAAATAAAGAAATTGAAGAAGTAGAAAAAGAGAGTATCCTGATGATGGAAGATTTTAATGGGGCTATAAATCCTCAAAAAGATAGATCTGGCAAATCCAAGAATAGAGGCAAACTTCCCCCAGCTTTTTTTGATTTAATGGACAACTTAGCCTTAACCAATGTATGGACACACAAATACAGGGATGCAAAAGGATATACTTTCTTCTCAGACAGACATAAAACAATGTCAAGGATAGACTTATTCCTTGCATCCCAATATGTGAAGACAAAAATTATGAATATGTTGGTTTTATCTAAGGCAGTATTCGATTATAACCCAATTTTGCTAACATATCAAGTACCAATAAAAGATTACAATTGGAGATTAAACGAAACACTATTGGAAGACAAAGAATTCAAAGAAAAAATGAAAAAAAGCTCTAAAATGTTATTTTACAGAAAACAAACCAAGAGAAACATCCATGAAAACTATCTGGGATGCCAGTAAAGCTGTCATTAGAGGACTCTGTATCCAAAGAGGAAGTAAAATTTAAAAACTAAAGGGAAGATTCAAAATATCTTTTCAAAACTGAAAGAAAAAGAGGAAATAGAAAAAACCCACAGAATAAGAAGATAATAAAGGAAATCAAACTGCTCCAAAACCAATTGAATCTTGAAACCACTATAGAAGTTAAACAAAAACTTATAAAAACTCAGCAAACATACTTTGAACATGCAAATAAGCCTGGGAAATGGCCCACGGACTGAAAAAGGAAAATGATAAGAAGCTGATAGTGGAGATAAGACACAAGGGAAAATCTTACACTACCCAACAGGAGATAAAGAAGGAGTTTATAACTTTCTTCAAAAAGCTATCTGGGGAAAAGAAAAGAAAAGAAAAGAAAAGGAGCAAACATGAAATAACCAAAATGGAAGACTACAGTTGTCCCTTCACATTTTCTGGGGTTTGGTTCCAGGACCCCCCGTGAATACCCAAATCTGTGAATACTCAAGTCCCATTCTATGCAATTGCATAGCAAAATGGTGTCCCTTGCATAAGATGGCAAAATAAAAGTTTGCTTTTTGGATGATTATTTTTTTAAGAATATTTTCAAGCTGCGAATACTTAAATCTGTGAATGCCAAATCCGTGAAAGTGGAGGGACAACAGCATTTGAACAACCAACAAATACCTCGATTTATGGATGAACAGCAGAAAAAACTTAATGCACAGATTACAGCAGTGGAAATCTCAATAGCAATGAGAAAATTAAAGAAGGGGGAAAGCATCGGGTCTGGATGGTTTTTTGGCAGGATACTACAAACATATGGAAGACAAAATTATCTTATCCTTCCAAAAAAATTTAAATGAAATAGAACAGCAAGGAAAACCAAACTCATGGAACAACGCTATTATTGTGTCAATTCCGAAAGAAGATAAAGATCAATCACCCAGATCAAAATGGATTCACCCAGACCAAAATGGATTTCTCCCTGGCAAACATATCAGAGGAAATACCAAAACGGTAATAGACATTATTGAATACTTTGAAAAGCACAATCAGAAAAAAATTAGCCATGCTCTTTATTGACACAAAGAAAGCATTCGATAATGTAAAATGGCCATTTATGATTGAGACCTTACGAAGAATGGAATTTGGCACCAAATTTATCAATTGGATAGAGAACATATACAAAGCTCAAAAGGCTCATATAATTATTAATGGAGAAAGAACAGAAGTTTTTCAGATAAAGGAAACACACCAAGGATGCCCACTTTCTCCACTTTTATTTATAACCATCTTAGAAGTTCTAAACCAAAACATAAGAAGTAATGAGAAGATATGTGGTGTAAAAATAAAAGGGAACAAGCACAAACCCAGAGCTTGCAACGATGACTTGGTCATCTTTTTAGAAAATCCAAAGGAACAACTAGAAGAACTTATGAAGGTGTTCAAAGAATTCAGAGAACTGGCAGGATGTAAATTAAATAAAGACAAAACACAAATACTCACTAAAAACTTGACAAAAAATAAGAAGATTTAGAAGGTATCTCCAGATGTAAAATAGGGAAAAAATAAAATACCTAGGAATATGGATCATAAATAGAAATACAGATCTTTATGATAATAACTACAAAAGAATTTGGAAAGAACTGAAAAACAGTATGATGAAGTGGTCGAAACTAAAACTATTGCTTTTTGGAAGATTAGTGATGATCAATATGAATATTCTTTCAAAATTTCTATATTTATTTCAAAATATCCCTATTTTATCAAATGAGAAACCATTCAAAGAATGGAATAAAGAATTTAGTAAATATATATAGGGGGGCAGAAAACCAAGAATAAAATGGAAGACTATGACTGATTCTAAAGCCAGAGGTTTAGACTTGCCAAATCACAAATTATATTTTCAGGCTAGTGCATTAGTTTGGATTACAGACTGGATAAATCTGCAAGGTACCAAACTGCTGAATCTAGAGGGATTTAACCTTCGGCAAGGATGATATGCTGATGTTGTTTACGGTAAAGTAAAAATCAATAAAGACTTTAATCATCATATCATCAGTGTCAGGGATGATGGGAGTTGTAGCTCTTCACCTTTGGCTCTAACTCACCACCTTGTTATGCAGCAGAGCTGACCAGCTTTGATCAGTGGTTAGTGCTTCTCTCCAAAGCAGCAGAGTTTCAGAGAATAGGTTGAAGATCCTGACAACCTCTCCAAGCCTTCTCTCTTTTCTTCCTCAGATGTCTCCAAAACTTCTCCAGGATTCTGCTGGCTCTTGTATCATCACTCAGGACACCAGTCAACTCAGTAGTCTTATATAAGATCTACTTTATTCTTCTATATACAAATACTATGTGCTCAACAAATCACAATTTCTACAAATCTCCTCAACTACCCACAATATCTCCAAACTACTCCACACAAATACATTGGCAAACATTGCAATTATTATAGCCATTGTTAATCACCACCCACTAGTTAGTTTCTACCCAGTGGGTGTGTACATCCATTTTGATTGGTTCACATAGTTCAACCCATGCTTAAGACCAACCCAAGGTATTTCATCATTTTACCTTGTACACTTAATGATTCTCAGGTGTTTCCAATATGCATTCTATAACTCTGTCCTTGGCTCTCAAGACTTCTAAATTACATTAGCTTTTGCACCTGTGGAGCTTCATAATTGCTCTTGCTTAGTCATTGTGACCGTCACACACATATTTTATTTCTATCACTATATATGTCCCATGTTGCATTTTCCTTAACCACTATTAAGAGTATAGGGAATGATAAGACATAAGTTTAACATGAAAATACCGCTCTGGGCCTCCCCACAAGAAGGCTTTATGAAAAGATGGAAAAACACAGAAAAAATGCTAAAATACAAAGATTTGTTAAACAAGGAAGCAGGAGGAGAACTCAAATTCAAGACAAAAGAAGAACTCAAATTACATTGGTTTCATGAACAGTTAAAACAAAGATTCAAGGAGGATTTGAAAACAGGATTTGAAGAGAGAGAAAATGAATTAGATAAGGCTATTTAGGGACCAGTCAAAAATAAAATCTCTAAGTTTTATAAAATTTTACTCACAAGAGAATTAGAAAAAGATGAAATAAAGAACTCCATGCTGAAATGGACATCAGACTTTGGCTACAACTTAGAATTAAAAGCATAGGAAAGAGCAAGGGAAAGATTGAACAAATTCTACGCCTGTCAAAACCTCAAAGAAAATTATTTTTTAAAAGTACACAAATGGTATTTCCCCTCAGCAAAAATAGGGAAGATGTTTGGAACAACAAACTAAAACTGTTGAAAATGCCAAAACACCACAGGCTCACTTTATCATATGTGGTGGAAATGCAAACATGTCAATAAATTTTGGATAAACATACACAGAGCTATAGAAGAAATATTTCATATCAATTTTCCCATGAAACCTGAATGCTATTTATTAAACATGACACAAATGGTGGGAACAGAGGCAGACAGAACTAGGTGGAGAATATTGTTGTATTTGATAACAGCCGCAAGAATAACATTGGTCCAAACATGGAAAAAGAAAGCAATCCCCACATTAGATGAATGGCTTGAGAAAGTACTGGACATGGCCTGTATGGATAAACTCACCTATGAGTTAAGACAAAAACAACACAAAATCTAGAATCAGAATGGAAACCAGTAATAGAATTTTGTAGAAAGAAATGGTAGATTAAAAATAACCAATCACATAGGAGATTTTCACACGCCGAAAATATTCCCTCCAGAAACCGGGACAGAAATATTTCTGTCCCGGAAGCAGCGCCGCGGTTCGCACGCTCACCTCCCTCTTCCGTTTTTCTGTCGTCCTCGCTTTGGGTTTTTTCCTCTCTCTTCCGTAATATTTTATTAACGGCAAACTCCCGTTAGTAAAATATTCCAGAAGAGGGAGGGAAAAACCCAAAGCGAGGACGACGGAAAAACGGAAGAGGGAGGTGAGCGTGCGAACCGCGCGCTGCTTCCGGGACAGAAATATTTCTGTCCCGGTTTCTGGAGGGAATATTTTCGGCGTGTGAAAATCTCCTAAGAAAGTATAGTAAAAATAAAGTGAAATCAAATATTGCTATGCTAAGCAAGGAATCAAAGGATGGAAGAGTAAATGAGAATGAAAACAATATGATAGCCCTTTTTTAGTATTTGAAGGGATGTCACGCTGAGGATGGAGCAGGCTTGTTTTCTGCTGCTCCAGAGACTGGAACATGGAGCAATGGATGCAAGCTCCAGAAACAGAGATTCCACCTCAACATTAGGAGGAACTTTTTGATAGTAAGAGCTGTTCGGCAGTGGAACACACTCCCTCGGAGCATGGTGGTTAGTACTTGGATGGGAAGCCACCAATGAATATCAGGTGCTATTGGCTACATTTCAAAGGAAGTAACTGGCAAAACCACCTCTGAATATTGCTTGCCTAAGAAAACCCTATGTAATGCATGAGGTCACCATAAGTCCACAAGCAAACTGAAGGCACGTACACACACACATGATGTTTTACATGCAATACAGTCATCCCTTCACATCCGCGGGGTTGGGGCAGAGCACCACCACGAAAGTGAAAAAACACACATATAAATTAAGCCTCACCCCAAACATGCTGTATTCTCCTCGCCCACCAACAGCACTGCCAGAACCTCCCTTTCCTGCCTTTGCACAATGCCTCAGCTGGTTTGCAAAGTCCCTCTGCATCCCTCCACTCTGTGGCAATCACCAACTATCCTCCTATCCTTGCAACAAAGCCACTCCACGTCTACTGTTGTCATGGCACCCAAACCAACCTGCACTACCTTAAAAATTTTATTCCACCCCCATCTCTCCCCAAACCGAACTGAAAATCACAGTCCCCACCACAGTGGCGGCAACAGTTCTCAGGCACACACCCTCGCCTCCTTCTCCCTCTGCCCGGTCACCAACACCCCATGTCTCCTGCTGTCCTGGCACCCAAACTGACCTGTGCCACCTTAAAAATTTTATTCCACCCCATCTCCCCCCCAAACTGAGGTGAAAAGCACAGTCCCTACCACAGCGGTGGCAATAGTTCTCAGGCACACAAAACTTTCCCACCCTCCCCTCCCACTCCTTCTACCAGCCAGCAACAACACTTCACATCTCCTGTTCACCTGGAATCCAAACCAGTATGAATTGTGCATCATGATCTGGAGCTAAACATTGCTACATCACCTTAAAACTATTGTCATTCAGATATGGGAAAGGGCGAAATGGGCAGTGTTGTTGGCTGGAGTGGAGGAAGAGAAGGGAGAGGACTAGGATGGGGTGGGGGTGGGGTGAAGCCAGTCTTCTGGCCAGAGTGGAGGGAGGCCGAGGGACTTTGCAAATCTTGCAGAATCATGGTGGTGCAAAGACTGAGGTTTTCCCAGATAGGAGGGGGGAAAGGAGACATGGTCTTGCAATAACAGTACTGTAGATGTGTTCTAGCAGTAGCTAGAAACCGTGAATAATCAAACCCATGAAAGTGAAACCCATGAATATGAAGGGATGACTGTATAATGTAAAGTAATTGAAATGTCCATGTTTCTCCTGAAGAGGTGTGTGTATATTTGCATCTTTAAGGCTGCATAGAATAATAAACTAAAAGAGAACAGGGAGCTTGTTCATTCTCTCATATAATTATCCTAGATTCCAGTACTGTTGATGCTAACTTTGCCTGTTCGGATTTTACTGGTGGTCACAAGCTGAGAGTCAGCACGGTGTAGTGGTGTGAGCATTAGACTATGACTTTGGAGACCAGGGCTTGAATCTCCACTAGGCGTAGAAACCCACTGAGTGACCCTGTGTAAGTCACACTCTCTCAGGCTTAAAGGAAGGTAAAGACAAACAAACACCGTGAAGGCCCCAGGGAGGGAGGGGGAGGCCCGGGGAGGCCTCCACGGGGCCTTGGGAGGGTCTCCGGAGGCCCCGTGAAGGCCTTGGGAGGGAGTGGGGAGTCCGGGGAAAGCGACTATGGGGCCTCCAGAGGCCCCATGGTTGCTTTGGCGGAGGAAGGGGGGGCAATCAATATTCGCAGTTTTTTTACATTCGCGGGGCTCCATGGAACCTAACCCCCGTGAATGTGAAGGGACAACTGTATATTAAAACTCAAGATATGTTCTGTAATATAATTGCTAATAGTCAAAGAATTTCTACACCAACAAGTGTGTCAGAAGTATGTTAATGTTGGTTCCACTTCAATAACAAGGAAAGGACATTCCAGAAATCTTGCATCACCACAGAGATACCCCATTTCTATGTTGTCCCCAGATGACACTCTGTAGGTTGTGACACAATCAGCAAGGCCTCTTCTAAAAATCTTAAATGATCTAAGGGATGTGTACAAGTGATTCTTTACAGTTGTTTCCTTATCCCACAGCTTCAAATAACTTGGGTCAAAGTTGTTCAGGGTTTTCAAGGCTTACATAATGGCTGGCATTCTGTTAGTAAGTTACTATACTTATTTATTTATTTATTTATTTATTTATTTATTTATACCCTGCTCTTCAGCCACAAGGCTATCAGAGCGGCTTACAAATTGTTTCAAGCAATAGCTATTTACACATCTACACTGCATTAAACAGTTTCCAATGTGTGTTAGTATGTTATACTGTATGGACATTATCAGACTAGCATCTAAAAACACTGTGACTCTGCGAATGAAGATAACAGGAGCATCATAGCATTATAACACTTATTATTGCACGTAGCTGTAATCATGTGAAAGAAATGCCATGGAATTATCTCATGATGACCACTAGCACTTTAAGAACAGTCATTTACTTCCATGATTTGGCACGGATGAGATTCTGGCAGTTCTCATGAGAAGACACGAGTGCGTTTAAAACTCAAAAAAAAACCTTAATTAACAAAGTAAATGAACACACAAGCACTGAAACAAACCTAAAAACATGCAAGCTAAACAGGACAGTTCATAAAAAGAGCATCCTATGCTTCATTTTCACATTCTCACCTGGAAATTTTCTCACTGGGAATGGGGAGGAGGGAAAGAGGACTGCTCATTCATGATGTAAATTTGTGATTATTATGGGACGTGGTTTCACATGCCATCAATAGTGTGGAAAAACTGCTATTGACTATCTATTGATGGCTTGTCCCATGAATTGTAAATAACACCTTTTTTGCAGCTGGAGAACAGTGTAAGAATGTGAAAATGACAATGTTGTGTGATAGCGGTGCCCATTCACACTACCTTGACATTTTAATCCCATAATTTTTACCACATCTGATAATGTCCTAAGTCAGATTTATGCCACTGGAATTCGTTGTTTCGTTCATTGCATAGATTGAAATTCTGTTCCAATCACGCAATGAACAACACCCCCCTCCAAAACCCACCTTTTAAGCCATGCGCGCGCACACACACCAAAATGGCCGTTTCCAGGTTGTCAGAAAGTGAGGGCATCAATAGCAATACATCCAGCTATTTTCCTTTAGCTCAACGTCATGCAAAGACATCATCTTCAGGGACATCCCAAGGGATCCCACTGGTCCCTGCAGGTGCTTTTCATGGCACACACAGCTAAAAGAAATTAGCTGGACATGCCACCACTGATCCCATTACTCTCCAACAGAAATAGCCATGTTAGCCATGCATGGCTTAGAAGGTGGGTTGGGGGTGGGGTAGCCTTGCGAGGCATCGCTACAGAGATGTAGGTATGTGAGACATGTCCAGCTATAAGTCTCCCAGTGAAGGATCTTGGCCATTAATAGAAAAACATTGCATCTGGCCTTCGTAAATATTTGCAGTAGATTGGCACAGTCAAGTTCTTTATGTAATCAGCCAGACCAAATGAACCTGAATATGGTATATGCAATGCACTAGGTGAGCATGACAGGAAGGATTTAGACCACAAATTGCAAAAGGTAATGTCCTGAAGTCTTTGTTTAACTGTTTTCAAGGCTGTGTCATAACCCAGGTTTAGAAGGAAGGATGGTGAAAGCCCTATTGTGGTTGCTTTTGGGGCAATATACTTGGACCATCTGCTTTCATAAGTGTCCGTTGCAAGTTGGCTAAGTAGACCCTTACCATGCTTGAAGAGTATGGTTCTAAGCCAAAGTTTCATGGCTGTCTGCCACGCCCTCATAGAGGGAGGGCTTTCCCCCTCTTCAAGCATTAAAACTGAGTTAGCAACACATCTTGGCATCTGAAGGAGGGCTCTAAAAAATCTGGCATAAAAATTATCTAGCTATGTTGCTGTTGTACTATTAAGTTCTTAATAGGTGCTCCTCACAGCCAAGGTTACCTGAGCCTCTAGTGACAAAGATTGTCTTACAAATTTTTAAAATAAATGAATATCCCAAGTTGTGTTGATTTGGCAAAGCTTAATCATAGACACCATATGTTCCCATAGACACAGTTCTATTTCCTGGGGGAATCCTGGAGTTATAGTCCAACAAGTAACTTTTGCAAGACCTGATTACATCAGTAAATTCTAAATAGCGGTTAGTTCTTCAGATGCATAAAATTCCCACACTTAATGTGGGAATTACTCTTCTAAGATTTACTAGTAAATATTGCACTGTTTCAGTTATTTGAATTAAAAATGAAGGCAAAGAATATTTTGGATTAATTAATTCATCTGAAGTGTTCTTGAGAAGATGCCTGTAATATGAAATTCATTATTCTGATCATACAGCCGTGGAAGGTAGTTTGCATTGGATTGGTTTGATATAAAGGTTTGTGTACCAGCCAATAATCCATTTCATGGAGAAGCTAACAGGACACTACTTTCTTTAAGAAATTATACATATTCATGATGTGAAGATTTAAATATGTATACACTATAAGTTGACAAGCAACTTGAAGGCACACACATACACAGTTAATGAGGGAAGTCTTTTGCTTTTGATTTCATCCACATTCAGTTTTTTAAAACAATAAAATCTCAGTTCTTTCTTTTCTCTTTAAGAAGAGACTTGTGAATTTTAGTAAGTTCTTATAAAAATGTAGCAAACAAAATCCTCACCAAATACAGTTGCTAAAGGTACTCCCATCATTGAGAAAACCATGTTATACCTTCCTTCTGTGTAGTTGTTAAAAATGATAAAGTGATTGTGGATACTGCCCCAAAAATAAAGCCAGAAGCAATTTCTCATTTCCATTGGGCTCTTCCAATTGGGTTCTTTTTGGCCATTTGGGTGGGGGGACAAAATTTGAGGAAAAATATTTCTTAGTTACCTGCCATTCTTGGAGACATTTAGAAGCAATTGACCAGGCTGGAGTGATTTTTCCCTAAATTTGGAGGCAGCGGGTCTAGAGGGCTGAAAAAAAAACACCACCCTGGTGTATCTCCTTATTTTAGTCATGTAAGCAGATACCACATTGTCACCTATCAGGAATGACCTATCAACAGATGTACAGGCAGGAGTGTTGGACCTTTCAGGTCCCTTCCAATTCTCTAGTCTCTTTACACCATCAAAAGATCAGCTGGTCAAAACAGAGTCACATCTCCCACCTACCCTGTTGTACTTGATATGTGTGCAACTGAGTACTCTACTCAGTACACTCTCAGCCAGTCTAAAGGGCACCCCATAGACAGCATATTACAGTACTCCAGCTTTCAGGCTATCAATGCATGAACCATTGTGTCCCTATCCCTATTTAGAAATTGATGTTGCTCTTTTACTAGGCAAAGTTGTCAACTACCATCCAATGGAAACTTTTCAATTATCCTACCAAATGGCTCTCAAAAGGCAATACTTTGGGGGGGGGCAAAGTAAAACCAAGAAGCAAACAAATTCAGTTAAAATGACGTTTCAAACAAAGGAACATTTCTATGGAGATGCTCAGCCAACACAAGAAAAAAATGACAAAGGCAGAAAGGTGTACAGTAGTACTGTTGAGACTAATACATTTATTCTAGCATAAGTGTTCATTCTAGCATAAGTTTTTATGGATTCCTGTATTTATCAGATGCAGTAAAATACAGTTGTGCTTCCAGATGGCTGCTAGCACTGCTAGACTAAATACAGGACAGGGTTCCTGTACCTTTGATAGTTAACACCGGGGAAAAGAAGATGTATCATACAGTTCTGCCAGGTGGAACTATGCAAATCTTCTCTTTTAACCCCTCTCCCACTTTTCAGTGGCTGCATCTCTCCCAACACCATGATTTCCTAGCCAGTAGAGAGCAGGAGGGAGGCAATGGACAATCATCCAGCTATATTCCTATAGCTGGATGCTGGATGGATAACATGGAGAGCTGCACTTACAAGAAAAGCTGGGGAATATTTGGGTCATTGTGTTGTTGGAACAGAATTCCAGCCTCCACAACAACCAAAAAAGTGAATTGTGATTGCATAAGTTTAACTTATCCCATTGTAATTCACCAACAGGGTGCCAGTCAGCATTATTAAAAGTTTAAGAAGTTGTTTAGAGAGAACATCACACCAGCCTGTTTTCTCACAGTAATTGCGGTAGAGAAGCAAACAGGACCATACCAGTCTGAAAAAATCACTATCACACTGTCTCTGCAATGACACAAGTATGATGCAAGTGTGCTGGTTTGGCAGTCTACCATCCTTCCACACCAGCTCCATAATCCTGCCCTTCTGCCCTACGCAACACATGTGTGCCTTTTCAAAAAAAACACATTATTTTTGCTGCAATTGCATAATTATGGGAAAACAATTTTAAATTATTTTTTATTGTTTTGCTGTAATTACACAATCACAGCAAAAGATTAAAAAATTAAAAGGCATATAGAAAAAACAACCTTGGCCTCTTGGGAATAGCAAGAGGAAGGGGAGAGGTAGAGAATCACACCCCCTCATGCTACAGGACTGCTGTCATATCATTACTGCCATGGATGGGACCTATCACACCAGGGGGGATACTAGCATAGCAGTGATATTGGGAGCCATTGACAGGTTTTCCCCATCAATGAAAAGGTGTGCTACAGAAATGAATGCAGTGCAAAGCAGCAATGGGATAGAGATGTCATACGATAAGTACTGGCCAAATACGCTGATATCTCAATTGTCATTCCAAAATACCAGCTTCCTGTGATAATCTCCTTAGTTAGAAGTAACCAAACAGTTAATAGTTCTTTACAAATAAAACAAATTAAATAATTAAATTAAATTAAATTAAAATTCTGCAAAAGCCATTTTGGATCTGTTTTATAACCACAGGTTTTTCTGTTACTGTTAAAAAAAAAAAAGATCTTGGTTATTCAGACATACAAATAGGTACTAAAAGCTTTTCAAGTAGAGGGGGAGAGGGGAAACAGGTCAGTGAATTCCCCCAAAAGTTAATAGTCATGTGCAATACTGTAACCAAATTCAATGTCATGACTGTTTGTGTGTGCAGATAAATGGGTAATAGTCTAAATCACGAAAAGCCTAATCCAAAGTTCCCTGCAGCAGTGAGACAGGCACCTTTGCTTAATGTGTTCTTTTTGCCAGATAGATGGTCAGTATTCACATTTCTGGCAGTGCTCATGAACAGTCTTCAGTCACACACACACTGTCTCTCTCCGTTTCTCTGAAGCACCCACACCCAAGCACCTAGGCCATGAGCCCAGTACTCGTTAAGTAATCCTGACAATTGGTTAACAGGAGTATAGTATGTTCCTACTCACAGTCCTCTAGTTTTATTGGTAAGAGCTTGGAAGCACTGCAGGTTGTTCTTCTAAGTACCTGCTCTTCTCTCAGATCAGGAGTTGTTCCGCCATGCTTTTGGAACAAGTCAATTATGCAAGTGTGCCATCTGCTGGTCCACAGCATACATGGCACTGATAGCAATCTAAAATTATGCATTTTTCTGCAATAGGCCTCTGCTGGTTTTTTGTTTGTGTGTTTGTTCATGTATGCAAGGTGTATTGCCATATCTGGGGGATGTGAAATATTTTCTGAAAAAGCAACAGTCTTAAAAGTGAAGAGGAAACCTACCTGGTACAGTCAGCCCTCTGTATCCATGGATTCTGTATTCATGGATTCTATCATCCATGGCTTGCAAATATTCCCAAAAAGAAGGTAATGTCAGCCTCTTCTTAAACAAATCTTGTCATGATAAGTTTGCCTTAGGGTTGCCATAAGGCAGAAACAACTTGAAGGCATACAACAGCAACTTAAAACTAACAAATTCATTTTAACCAGTGTGGTGTAGTGGTTTAAGTGCTGGATGAGGATTCTGGAGAACAGGGTTTGAATCCCTTCTCAGCCACAGGGTGCCTCAGTCCAGTCACACTGTGTCAGTATAAAGAAAAATGTTTGCTTTAGGGTTGCCATAAGTCAGGCCTTAATGGCATCAAACAAGAGTTTGGTACAATCTGGAAAGGTCTTGCCTAAATTCTATTGAACCACTTCAATGTTAGTAATTTGTTACAATGTGTATCCAGCAATACTTGCAAAATGCACACCACATTTATGTTTATATGTGGTGGTGTAGCTACCATTTATCTTAAACACATAAAACAATTTGGGAATGCCCTGTCTCCCTAATCCTCAGGCACATAGCCCTCATCATTAAATGTCATGTTCTTAGTGTTTCCTCACTGGAGGAATATTATCTGTTCCTTTGTATAAGTTGTACTGAGTGCAGGAGCCACCACTTTGTAGAAATACACTCATGTACTTTCAAAGTAAAATAATGATGAATATGGATAACTTGATTCTGTCACTGTGTGTAGCTCAGTATCATCAAAGGTGGAAAATCCAGAATCAATATGACTAATCATAGAATCATAAAATTGTAGAGTTGGAAGAGACCACGAGGGCCATCCAGTCCAACCCCCTGCTATGCAGGAAATCATGATCAAAGCATCCCCGACAGATGGCAATCGAGCCTCTGTTTAAAGACCTCCAAGGAAGGAGACCCCACCACGCTCCAAGGGAGTGCGTTCCACTGCCAAACAGCTCTTACTGTCAAAAAGTTCTTCCTCATGTTGAGGTGGAATCTCTGTTCCTGGAGCTTGCACCCATTGCTCCATGTTCCAGTCTCTGGAGCAGCAGAAAACAAGCCTGCTCCATCCTCAACATGACACCCCGTCAAATACTTTAAACAGGGCTATCCTATCACCTCTTAACAGTCTTTTTTCCAAGCTAAACATACCCAGCTCCCTAAGTCTCTCCTCATAAGGCATGGTTTCCAGACCTTTCACCATTTTAGTTGCCCTTCTCTGGACATATTCCGTGTTCTAATCTCTGGAGCAGCAGAAAACAAACTTGCTCCATCCTCAATCTGACACCCCTCCAAATATTTAAATAGGGCTACCATATCGCCCCTTAACTGTCTTTTTTCCAGGCTAAACATACCAAGCTCCCTAAGTCTCTCCTCATAAGGCGTCGTTTCCAGACCTTTCACCATTTTAGTCGCCCTTCTTTGCACACGCTCCAATTTGTCCATATCCTTTTTGAATTGTGGTGCCCAGAACTGGACACAGTATTCTAGATGAGGTCTGACAAAGGCAGAATAGAGCAGCACTATTACTTCCCTTGATCTGGACACTATACTTCTATTGATGCAGCCCAAAATCGCATTGGCCTTTTTAGCTGCCACATCACACATGTTCAACTGGTGGTCTACTAGGACTCCTAGACCCCTTTTGCATGTAGTCTCATTCAGCCAGGTCTCCCCCATCCTATAATAGATTCTGTCTCTTTGTAATAGAGCTAAATGATGAGGGGGGACTTCTGGCAAGAGATGGGGTGCATCTCACAACAGTTGGCAGAAACGTTTTTGCCAACAGTCTCAAGAATTTGATCAGGAGGGCTTTAAACTGAGTCATATGGAGGAGGGAGAAAGTATTCTAGAAGGCAAAAGGGCTGGAAAAAATAGCCAAACTGTCACAGAGGGAACAAGGCAAACAGCGCAAGGACCCAACAGTGGGAGGCAAAAAAACTTGCACATGCAGCAAGTAAAGGGAACACATGGTCTTAAATGTCTCTACACTAATGCACAGAGCATGGGAAATAAGCAAGATGAACTTGAACTCCTAGCAGAACAAAGTAAATATGATATAATAGGCATTACTGAAACCTGGTGGGATGAGTCTCATGACTGGAATGTAGGAATAGAGGGGCATAAACTTTTTAAGAGAAACAGGCCAAACAGGAAAGGAGGAGGAATAGCATTATATGTCAGGGATATTTACACCAGTGAAGAGATCCATGACATCAATACTAGAATGCAGGTGGAGAGCATCTAGATAAAAATTAAAGGGGAGGGAAACAACAGGGATATTATTGTGAGACTCTACTATGGATCCCCAAGTCAGACAGAGAAATTGGATGATGCCTTTCTAGAACAGATGATCCCACACACAGAAAGGAGAGATGTAGTAGTGATGGGTGACTTCAACTATCCTGATATTTGCTGGAAATCTAACTCAACCCAAACTACAAGGTCTAGCAAATTACTTACTTGCCTGGAAGACAATTTCATTCTCCAACAGGTGGAAGAGGCAACAAGGGGGTCAGCTATTTCAGATCAAATAACAGGGATGACCTGGTTAATGGGGTGCAAGTGGTGGGATCCTTAGGTGAGAGTGATCATGTTCTCCTGGAGTTTGTTATACAATGGAAAGGAGAAGCCAGGCATCATCAGACATGCATTCTAGACTTTAGGAGAGCTAATTTCAATAATCTCAGGGAAATACTGGGGGTGATCCCATGGTCAGGAATACTAAAATAGAAGAGACCTCAAGACGGATGGGACTTTCTCAAAAGGGAGATACTGAAGGCACAATTTCAAACAGTACCAATGAGGAAGAAAAATGGGAGATGTCTCAAGAGACCAGGATGGACGACTAAAGAACTTTCAACAGAGCTAAATTTTAAACGGAACATGTATAGGAAATGGAAAAAGGGAGAAATCACCAAAGAAGAATTCAAACAGATAGCGAACGTGTGTCGGAGTAAAGTCAGAAAAGCTGAAGCTCAAACTCGCTAGAGAGGTTAAGAACAATAAAAAGGGTTTTTTTGGGTATGTCCGCAGCAAAAGGAAGAAGGAAATGGTAGGGCCACTACATGGAGAAGATGGCAAAATGCTAACGGAAAAGAGAAAAGGCAGAATTACTCAACACCTTCTTTGCCTCACTGTTTTCAGAAAAGCAAAAAGGTGATCAACCTCAGGATAATGGAACAGAGGACACAATAGGGAAGATCCTGCACAGAATAGGTAAAGAGGTAGTGCAGGAATACCTTCTTAATCTAAATGAATTTAAATCTCCAGGACCGGATGAACTACATCCAAGAGTATTTAAAGAGCTGGCAAATGAAATTTCAGAGCCATTGGCAATAATCTTTGAGAACTCATGGAGAACAGGAGAAATCCCAGCAGACTTGAGGAGGGCAAACGTTGTCCCCATCTTCAAAAAGGGGAAAAAAGAGGATCCCAACAATTATCGTCCAGTTAGTCTGACATCAATACCAGGGAAGATTCTAGAGCAGATCATTAAACAGAGAGTCTGTGAACATTTAGAAGGCAATGCCATAATCACAAAAAGTCAACATGGGTTTCAGAGAAACAAGTCATGCCAGACTAATCTGATCTCTTTTTTTGATAAAATTACCAGCTTGGTAGATGAAGGGAATGCTGTGGATATCGCATACCTTGATTTCAGTAAGGCCTTTGACAAGGTTCCCCATGACATTCTTGCAAACAAGCTTGTAAAATGTGGGCTAGACAAGTTAACTGTGCAATGGATTTGTAATTGGTTGACTGGCTGAACCCAAAGGGTGCTCAGCAGTGGCTCCTCTTCATCTTGGAAAGATGTGACCAGTGGGGTGCCACAGGGATCTGTCCTGGGCCCAGTGCTATTCAACATCTTTATCAATGAGTTGGATGAGGGAATTAGGGGCATACTTATCAAATTTGTAGATGACACCAAATTAGGAGGAGTAGCTAATACCCCAGAGGACAGGATCAAAATTCAAAATGGCCTGAATAGACTAGAAAGCTGGGTCACAGGAAGTGGGCCTTGCTGATTTTACAAGGTTGAGGTTATGAAGGGCAGGCCTGGTAATATCATTAAGGATGATATAGTAAATGTCAGCCACAGCCACACTACAGAATATGCCATTCAAGTCAACAACAGCAAGTCTAAAAATGAGGGGAAATATATTCTTCATAAATGAAGATTTGGGAAGGACTCATCCCGCGCTTTCTGCAAGCGCGCTGATGACTAAAAAGCCCAATTCGAGATAAACAAGTCCAGTTGCAGAAAGCACAGCAGAAGGTCTCCTTGGGTGATGTTTCCGGGTCCTTTGAGCCTGTGCAATTGATTTTTCTGGTGGAGCACAGTGTGCACAGAACTGGCCTCACCCTTTAAACCAAAGGTTCATCTGCTGTGGCCTTGCAAGCATGGATGGTAGCAGCGAGGTCCTTGGGTCGTAGCTTTGATTAGAGTTTCCTTCTCTTAGATGGTTGACCTTACAGGGTTGGACGAGCACCATCTGCTCAGGTTTGGGATTAGAGTTTTCCTTCTCCTAGGATGGTTACCATAAGGCTAGAGAGCCCATCCTGCCCTTTGACGCTCTGGAGACCCTACCAGTGGCATAATAGCCACCGGTAGGGTCTCCCATGCCAAACAGGTATAACCGAAGAGTCTGAGATACACACACACACGCACACACACACACACAACTTTCAAGGCAGTGTCCTCATCCTGAGATTCCTCCTCCTTCTCTCCAAGAGACTCAGAACCCAGGACCTGAGATATGTCAACACTACTTGTTGCTCCAGGAGGTAAGGATGGAAACAACAATTTTCCATTTTGTCCACTCAGGGGTGGGCAAAATGTAGCTCTGGTGTTCTAGGTTATTTTTGCTGCCCTCCAGAAAAAATAGGTTTCAGGGAACCCTTAAACTGTTTAACATTTTTTTAAAAAAAATATCTGGGCCAGAATTTTTTTATCAGCTACTTAAGTACGTAACTTCTCCTGGTGCATCCTCCCCAAACCTGACAGAAACAACATTATACTGTGCTCCAGTCACCTTCAGAATGGACCTCTGTCTCCCTCCACAAAGCCGATGTCTGGAAAAGTAGGTTGTGGGGAGAGTTAGAATCATGACAATACTGTAGTGACAAAACCATGACTAAATAGCAATCATGAATTAAAAAAAATCTGAATTTACTCATGTGCAATTGTTTAATATTCATAATAGCTACTTTTTGATGATTTTGATACTATTGCCACAATATTAACTCATCCCCAATGTAATTTACAGGGCATCATATGCATGGGGGGGGGATGATCAGAGCATGGGTGAATGATGTTTCCATCAGGTTTGGAGGGGGTCAGGCCAAGAGAAGTTACATAGTTAAGCATACCTAACTAAATAACCAATACAGAATTCTGGCTCTTTTTTTCAAAACCAGAAGTTTTGAAATTTACTTCTGGGAGGACGGTAGTATTTTTGGCAGTCTGTGCAGACCCCATAGGAATCCAGGGCTGTAACCTGACCTCCCCAGGCCCACTGCAGTTGCCCAACCCCTGATTTAGACTTAAATATTAAGAAAATTTTATTGATGATATGAGCTGTTCAAAAATGTAATAGACTGCCTTTCATGGTGATGGACTCTCCTTGATCTGACATTTTTCAGCAGAAGCTGGATGACCACATTTGGGACACCATAGAAGTGAATTGCCTGCACTGGCAGTAGTTTGGATAAGATTACATCTGCAATTCCTCCCAATTCTACAATTATGTGAAATACATTAACAAACCTCTCCTGCAAATGCTGATCATGAATATTTGCCAACTTTGGGGTATTTGTCATCTAGTTAAAAACAACATTTGGTGCAACTGATGTTTACTAATATGTACCAATATATGGCAAACACATATTTGACATTTGTCACATAGCATTTGGTCTCTGCCATATTGGATGTGCTGGTAACCAATACTGTTGGATATGTGATTTCTGCTATTTTACTTTCAGTATAGGAGCCAGAGGCGGGGTGTGTGAATCGCTCAGTCTTCACAACATTTTACTCATGCCCAAGGTGTGTGCCTGCAATGGGATTTCTAGTACCAGTGCCCTCTTTGTCATCCTGCCTCCACCCACAGCCATTTGCGTGTGAACACAGCTGTGTGCATGCATAGTTGCAGACAGATTTAGGACCAGGTCATCCCTTTTATCTGATTTGTTATGTGGCTGTTAGTTGATAAATAATTGCTGTTTTATCAATATCTAACATAGTATTCAACCATTATTCATGGTCTTATAAATAATATTCATGTCTGTCATTTGGAGTTTTTGATTTATATGAAGGGTTGTATTGATCCTGCAAACTAGAAGCCCTGGGCCTTCATCCCAAGCACATGTGGCCATCCTTTGCTAACTCAATGAGAATGCAGGCTTTGCATCACCCATCTCTTCATTCTCAATTCATACATTCCAGGCATAAGCTGATTTTACATTTGGGCTCAAATTAAGGCAAACTGATATTCCTACACTGGAATGTTGTCATAACATTGATTGAGCAGATTCCAAATATTTCCTAAAACAGCTAACAAAACTGGTCAAGAAATTGTTTGCCGACAACAAAGTAGTGAGAATATTACCAAATTTCAGGTGTTGAGAAACTGTGTTTTTTTTTTGTTTTTTTTTAATAATCCTGATACTTGGGCATGTTGATGAATTCATGGTATGGAAGCAAAATTGATTCAGCCACCCAGTACTCCCTCCATTTCATTTATAATCAACCCATGAACATCCTGTGGAGAGGAAATTAATTTCTTGCTATCTTAGAGGTTTCAAGGGCTGACCTAGGGTTCTTTCTTTAGAATCTCTTTAGCTGCTATAATACTGTCTTGACTGGTGCTGCTGTAATATACTTCACAAAGTTGATCTCTACCTGTTTAAAATAAATTATAGTCTGTGCATGCTAGGGATGTGTGCATGTGTGCATGCGTGTGTGTATATACTTTTATAGAGCCAATATCCCATTAAAGATAGGATTAGATATACTTGCCAAGCATGAGGCAAGCACATGTTAATATCAGAGCTGGGAAAGCCTAGGGAAAAGTTTCCAAAATTCTCCAGCTGGCAAGACCAGTTAATATGATAATTAGGAAGTGAGAGTCAGAAAGGAGAACCACCCCTTAGACTTTTTTTGGTTTAAACAATTGATAGAATATCCATTTGTAACAGAGTGGAAATAAATTTGCTCCTAGAGAATCTCAAAATGACACTCATGTGGCTGGCTGAGGACTGTAAGAAGCAGCATTTGTAGGTCTCTACTGAAGCAGAGGTCAGATGAAAAAACAGTATTTATGCCCCCAGTGGACTCCCACCTTCTACCATCCTGCAGCCACACTGTATGAAAACTCCACTGAAATAAATCTACCTCCAGCAGTAGAGGACAAATAGGAGCCAAGATGGTGTAGTAGTCTGAGAGTTGGACTAAGGCTCCAAGCAAACCAGGCTTAAAATAGCTCAGCCATAGAAACTTACTGGGTGACTTTGGACAAGTCAAACTCTCTCTGCATAAGACAGAGTTGACCTGAAGGCACATAATAACAACAGAGGACAGATGCCAGAATGCTGTTGGTATACCGCAGTAGCCGTTGCACTTTTTCCAGGGTTGTGCAGCAATGGTAGGGGAAGGCAGACAAAATCCACTGGCTTCAGACAACCTATTTCTCAGATACTTTACTCCTTTCATGTGTGCTGTGCCCATGGCCTTTCCCCTCCTGTTGCCACCACTTAATGGTGCTGGAGTGTTGTCAACATAATGTACCAACAGAATTTTATGCCCTGAAGGTGACATATGGCTTGTCTATACAAGAAGAAATAATGCACATACCTACACATTTTGCCGCAGCACTCTTTTGTCTCCACAGTGTTTTGGCAAAATGATAGTATGTGAAGGTCTCCACCATGATGTTCATATGGCCATGAATCAAGATGGCAGCTGTGTCACTGTTTTGTGGGGGAGCGAGGAAGGTGAAGGGGGCCTGGCAGAACCTGGAGACAATGAAGAGTAGGGCAGCCACTGTGAGGAAGAGGAGTAGAGCCGACCACCCTTCACCCATCCCAGCAGTGGTAGTGGCCTCTGATTCCAGCTGCAAAGGGATGGGAGGAGCCCCATGGCCAGCCACTGGGAGAAAGAAGTGGAGGGTGGCTCTTCACAGCTCCGGGGCTGGGCTACTCCTTCTCTCATGCCTGTTTGCCAAGGCCTCTTCCTTCTCCCAGCAGCTGTCCCAGTGCCTGTCTTCTTCCAGTGCCTGTTCTCTTCCTTCTCTCAGCGGCTGGCCAGGTGGCTACTCCTGTCCCTTTGGAGGCTGCGCCACTGCCACCTGGATGGTTGAAGGGCGGGCAGCTCTCCACCTCTTCCTCACAGTGCCCACCCTCCTTGTAATCTCTGGGTGCTGCAGTTCCCTTTTAAAAGCTTTAAAAAATAAAAGTTTTTTAAAGTGCATGATCACTAGCACTTCCAGGCACTTGACAGCAAGCCCACACCTGCACACGTCCAACCAACCAGATGAAGAGCATCACCCTCTCTGGACTGTACAACAAATTGCATCACTGTTCTAATGAACAGGGAGGCACATTTCCTTCAAGCTTTTTTTAAAAATAGGGGCAAGGCCACAGAGGCTTTCCCGTGGAGTATTTGGAGTTTTTGCCCCCCCCCTTCATAATACGTCGAATTGCCATGGGATCCCATTGGGACAAAAGTTATTCTCCTCACATTTTATGAGGAGTTTTTTCACTGTTTAGACAACCCACTAGTTACTTCCCTCGCACTGGAGTCAATTAGAAGAAATAGAGAAGCGAAAAGAAGGGAATAATAAAAGTCCCAGTTCTCCATTTTGTACTGTAACTGCAGTGAGCTGGCAGGGTTTTCAGTGTGGTGGTTACCCCACCATAGAATCTATATACACACAAACACACTTGCACACACATGTATGTACTCATATTGCTCTGTCCATAAATTTTGATGTTGAATATTCACTGCCTATTCTCTGTATTGTTCTCCAACTCTTGGTACAATATTTGATGTTGTTAATTGGCATCCAGGGACATTTTACTTCAATATTTTATATATGAAACTTTGTATTTAATATCTAACCAAAAATAGTGCTTAACCCTCATACACCAGTATGAAACATTTTAATCCTTCAGAGACATTTTTTATTACAGAATGCATTTTAAAAAAATCATCCTGTAATATAGGCATTCTGTGGTATCATCACCTGCACAACTATAAGTAATTGCACCAAATTTCAGGCACCTTTTTAAACTAACAAAAAGAAGTACCAAAAATCTATACCTTAATCCCATTGGGATACTTTTAGGGCCAGCCAATGTAACATATTTGTACCAAAATAATATTTTTCAGCAAACTATGAAGCAGCAAAGCATAAATGGCAGGCCATGGTTGTAATGAGGTTAGCCCTATTCAGGGAAAACTGAAAATCCTTACAGCAGGAAAACAATAGAATTCAATTGGAAATAAATACCCCAAAACTCACTCAGTGCAAGATGTTTTTTATCCTGATGTATGAGATTTAATGGTTGGCATTTGAAATGCAACTGGGTTTTTTTTGGGGGGGGGGGTGTTTTTGTCTTTGAAGATTTTCACACGGGGCCAAAATGCCTCGTTACTGCCCCACCACCTCCTCTCCCATTCCTGCCACAGAATAATGTAAATCTTTCACACACTTTCCTTAATTCTGTGGCAGGAATGGGCTCCCCCTCCCCTCGTTGGCTGGCCATAAATTCAGCCATCATAAGGCTGCTTTTACGCCTGGCCATCTGTAACATTATCATGTTATCGTGTGATAATGGCCAGGCAGTAAATTTAAAAAATAAAACTCCCCCAAACTAAAAATAAAAAAGATATCTGGAGGTCTATATCTTCAGTTTCAGTATAAACAAACACAGGAGATTTTCACACAGGGCCAAAATGCCCTGTTACTGCCCCACCACATCCTCTCCCGTTACTACCATGGAATAACGTAAATCTTTCACACACTTACCTTAATTCCACAGCAGGAATGGGCTCCCCTCCCCATGCTGGCCGGCCGTAAATGCAGCTGTCATAAGGCTGCTTTTATGACCAGCCGCCTGAAATGTTATCACATTATCGCATGATAATGGCTGGGCAGTAAATTTTAAAAATAAAACTCCCCCAGACATAAAATTAGTTCACCAAGCACAAAAACGCACTTTAAATCACACAATCAAAACAGGGAGGGTAAAATAAAGGGTGCCACTTACCTGGATGTCCAGATCATACCAGGAAGTTCTCGGAATGGACCTCCCCTCCGCAGCTATCATTTCGGAACAGGAATGGGGCTCCTGTTCACACACCCGTGATTGTGTGATAGCAACGGAACAGGAGGTCTATTCATGATGAAAAATCGTGATTACATTATTCCGAAACAGTCATGGGAGCAGGATGGATGCAGGACAGAATGGGGTCAACGTCGTCCGAAAGGGAAAACCTTTCCCGACCCTGTTCTGTTCCTGCCACGGGATATATAACCCATGTGAAAATCTCCAGAGTGTATCTAATAATTGTTATAGAAAATTAACAAGTATTTGACACTCTCTTTATAAGTGATATGTATGTAATCACAGTATATAGAAATATTCCATAGAAAATATGCTATATAGTTTAGCTTTAGACAGTTGACAGTTAAACCAACATATGCCAGCTCTGATAGACTTGACCACTGAGGTAATATTTTATTCAGAATCTGAAGTTTCAAATTCCAAGGTTAGCATGAAAACTGGTGAATTCTTAGTACCTGTGCATTTTTATTTACTTATTTAAGGTGGCTATATGTTTAATATTTATCCCAGAGCAGTTTATCATTTAATTTAAAACAAAATAATAACACAACAATTAATAAACCAAAAATTCACTCCAAGGGCTCATCTACATGAGCCAGGTTAGGCCGGCTCCCCACTGATGTATCCTGGCTGTGGAGCTGGCACATTCTTCCCCCATTACCTGGATGAAACAGGCTGGAATGCAAACAGGAATGCTGGCCTGTTGCTGCAGCCACCACTGCCATTTTCTTTGTTGTCTCGGAATACAGGAGGGGGACCATGACATGTGAGACCATGACATGTGACTGAAGTTGTGTTGGTCACATGCTGAGGGATTCCTTCCTGACTTTCAGGAGAGCCAGGGAGGTGGTGGCAGCAGCGAGGACCAGCATGCCGAATGAGCTCCTGTGGACATGCAGAACCTGATCCAGCTTTTGCTGACAGCAACAGACTATACGAGCCCCCAAAAAACCAGAGTGCCCTGCAGTAATGGCATTTCGCAGCAGCTTCGACTCGTCTTAATGGGTTTTTAATCCCTAAAAGCTTTGCATGCCCGCCAGTAAAGACTGCAGCCGAGAGTGAATTACTTGCATTTTCACCTACTGTAATCTGACGCTGCCAAACTTTTTTTTTAAACCTATTTCAACTGTGCTCTGGAGTGATATTTCACCTTTTCAAAAAACGGGGAAAAAAACAACACCCCACTTTATCTCCTTAGCTCTCATTCACTAAGGTGAAAATCCAACATGATGGTTCTGGCCGCCTGCCCTGTTAGCAAGCCCCACCTCCTGTGCTCATCCAACCAATCAGCTTTCTGCTTCCACTTGTATGGGAAAGCAATTGAAAGTGAGTCACTTGTCCCAACGAGCAGGAATGTGCACTCCCCTTGCTGTTTTTTAAAAAACTCTGGAAAAGCTGCAAAGCCACAAAAGCTTTTCCTTCAGAGTTTTTGACTTATTTGTCCCCTCGTTCTGAATACGGTGAAATGATGCAGGATCCCATTAAGGACTTTTTCGGATGAAGAAAAATAACGCAAGCAGCCTCTCCAGTTTGCGAGGCTGCTGCGCTGCAAAGCGCCCCTTTCGTATGACGCTCGCCCCTGCTGGTACTGTTGCGGTACCGCAGGGAGAGCTGAGTGTCATATTTCATTGGTTTTTTACTCACGAAAGTTGATCGTGAGTAAAAATCAATGAAATATGACGCTCAGCTCTCCCTGCGGTACCACAACAGTACCAGCAGGGGCGAGCGTCATACGAAAGGGGCGCTTTGCAACGCAGCAGCCTCGCAAGCTGGGGAGGCTGCTTGCGTTATATTTTTTCATCCAAAAAAGTCCTAAGACAGGTGGAATGCTCCTTGCATTCCGTGATAAGTATTTTCGCCATTTAGACAACCCCTGGTTATTTTTAAAAAATGATTTAGGGGGCCCTACCCCACCTTCCACCTATCTCAGCCCCATAACTGCCCTGGGGGTAGTAAGGACTTCCCAGGGTAGAAAGGAACAAATGTCTTGCATCATATGGACTGAAGGACTCTGAGATGGGGGCAAGACAGGTTATTTAGCCCATGTAGACAAGCCCCAAGTGCTCAAAAATACAGCGTTCTCCAATGCTATTTTAATACTAAATAAAAGGAAACACCAACATGGCTGAAAGAATAAAAATGCCTTAACCCAGTACATAAAATATAATTAAGTGAGTACCAGGGAATCCTCCTGGGAGGGGTACCATAATGGTGTGTGCCAAAAATTAGAGCTTTGCTGACCTTTCTTGCCATACACTTAATCTCTGGTGATGGTAGCACTCAGTGGTAGATCTTAGTGATCAGGTAAATTGACATGGGAGAGGACAAACTTTAAAATACCTAGGTCTGAATCCATGAAGATTTAAACAAAAGGCCCAAACCAACAGTTTGAAATGGGCTCAGAAACAAAATAGTAATCACCATAACTCTCAAAAAATCTAAGATATGTTCCCAGTAAGCCATCTCAGTCATATCAGACTACCGTATATTCTGGTGTATAAGACCACTTTTGAGCACTCAAAAGTGCCCTCCAAAATCCACAGTCGTCTTATACGCCGGATATACTTTGCTTCACCTGCCTGCCTATATCCTGCCTCTTTGCAAACAGAGCGAAGAGGCAGGAGACGGGCAGGGGGTGAAGCAAAGTGCTCCTCCCTTCCCCCCAGCCCACCCCCCGAACATCCACCCCCCCTTCCTGAAAGCCGCGGGAACCGCAGCTTTCAGGAGGGGGGGCGGCGGAGAAGCCCCCTCCTCCCTTCCCCCCACCCACCCCCCAAACATCCACCCCCTTCCTGAAAGTCACGGGAACCGTAGCTTTCAGGAGGGGGGGTGGCGGAGAAGCCCCCTCCTCCCTTCCCCCCACTCCTGCCCATGCACCCCCCTCCCAAAAGGGAGGGGGGCTGGGAAGCCCCCTCCACCCTGCCACCCGCCCAGCCTCCGCCCAGCCTCCCCCCTTCCCCAAAGCCTCACTTTGGAGAGGGGGGGTGGCTGCGAAGCCCCCTCCCCCCAGCCACCCAGCCACCCCCCTTCCCCAAAGCCTCGCTTTGGAGAGGGGGGTGGCTGCGAAGCCCCCTCCCCCCAGCCCCCCAGCCACCCTCCACCCAGCCACCCCCCTTCCCCAAAGCCGAGCTTTGAAGTGGGGGGTGGCTGCGAAGCCCCAGCCACCCCACCACCCTCCGCCCAGCCACCCCCTTCCCCAAAGCCACGCTTTGGAGAGGGGGTGGTGGCTGCGAAGCACCCTCCCCCCAGCCACCCAGCCACCCTCCGCCCAGCCACCCCGTTCCCCAAAGCCGCACTTTGGAGAGGGGGGGTGGCTGCGAAGCCCTCCCCCCCCAGCCACCCCCCTTCCCCAAGCCATGCTTTGGAGAGGGGGGTGGCTGCCAAGCCCCCTCCCTCCACCCCCCCCAGCCAGCTGGCCATCCCGCATTCCCCAACCCACCAGGAGACTGGGCAGCCTCCTGTGGGTTGGGGAATCGCGGGAGGAGGGAACCCAGAAGGAAGGATCAGGGCTGTGGAGTTAAATCCCTAGATTCGCTCACTCTCCCTTGAAGGTGGGGAGAGGGGGCGAATCTAGGGGTTTGCCACAGCCGCCCCCGCTTCCCCCGCCTTGGACCCCTTCAGAAGAGCCAAGACGGAGGGGCTGCTGAGGCAAACTGGGCATTTTTGCCCCTTTCCTCCACCTTCGAGTCCAGTTTGACTGGAAGGTTGAAGAGAGGGGCGAATGTTGCCCTGCCAGCTGATCCTGTTCGCTTTCCCAGCTCACGAGGAGATCCTCATGAGTTGGGAAACAAAGAGGATCAGCTGGCAAGGCTCCCCCAGCCAGCCAAATTTGGGGGGGGGGGTCTTATCTGGCGAATATATGCCTAGGCCTAGATTTTGGGCTGGAAATTGGGGGGGGGTCTTATACGCCCAGTCGTCTTATACGCCGGAATATACAGTAATTTAATCTTCTGAACCCTCTTCAAGGGCAATCCCACACACAATGTATTACAGTGGTCTAGACCATCTAGATCACCCATTGACAGATTGACCCTGTGAAATAGAGGTTGTGGTTGATATACTAGACTGTTCTTTCCACTGAGGACACCTACCTCTAAAGTGACAAAAGTGGACTAAGGAGTACTTCCAAATTGCAAACCTGATCTTTCAAAAGCAGTGTGACCCCATCCTCCCAAAAGAAACTGAGTTGCCCCTCCTTACCACCTATAGCACCCTCGTCTCTTTAGGAATGAGTTTCAGTTTATTGCCCTGCATTCAGTCTCATTCAACCTCTGTACCCCAAAACTTCACACCTTTAGATATACTGATAGACAGGGCCGGTTTAAGGAATTTTGGGGCCCCCTGCAATGCTTTACTTTGGGGCCCCCATATGTTTATCTCAGATCAATGTAACCTAACCTATTCACCGTACAGGATGTTCAGATTATAGTAGGACCCCTGTATCCATGGATTCATTATCCATGGGACACAAAACAGCACACCTACCATAGAGTCTTCCTAGAAAATGTGTCTTCCCTAGCCCTTTTCTAGGCCCTCCAAGGCAACTCTATGGTATTTTAAACCAGAAGCCCCATTATTTTCAATGGCGTTCACTATTATTCATGGTTTTCAGAATCCACGCCCCCTCCCTGAACCAATCCCCAGTGGATAAGAGGGGCCTACTATATTACCTAATTTGCCACCAATAATTTAGTTTAAAAACTATATTATAGGCACTAACATACGGTAATATTTTTTGTTTATTAGCAATTAATGTAATGGTGTAGATTTCCTCAAAGAAAATAAAGAGTAGACTACAAGCTAAACATGAGTTAGCAGTGTGATGCAGCAGCAAAAAGTGCCAATGCAATTCTAGGCTGCATTAATAAGAGTAGTGTCTAGATCAAGGGAAGTAATAGTATCACTCCATTCTGCTTTGGTCAGACCTCACCTGGAATACCGTTTCCAATTCTGGGCACAACAATTCAAGAAAGAACTGAAAAGGATGGTGCGAGGTCTGGAAGCCATTACGCCCTATGAGGAACGGCTTAGGGAGCTGGGTATGCTTAGCCTGGAGAAGAGAAGGTTGAGAGGTGACATGATAGCTATGTTTAAATATTTGAAGGGATGTCGTACTGAGGATGGGGCAAGCTTGTTTTCTGCTGCTCCAGACACTAGGACATGGAGCCATGGGTTCAAACTACAGGAAAAGAGATTCCACCTGAATATTGGGAAGAACCTCCTGACAGTATGAGCTGTTTGGAAGTGGAATACACTGCCTTGGAGTGTGGTGGAGTCTCCTTCTTTGGCTTTTTTTAAACATAGGTTGGATGGCCATCTGTCAGGAATGCTTGGATTGTGTGTTCCTGCAGGGCAAAAGCCGATCGGATGGGATCGCTGTTGGGGTCCCTTCCAGCCCTATGATTCTATGATTCTAGGCTGCATTTAGAGCCTGGGAAAGTTACTCTTGGATTACACCTCCCAGAATCCCCCTGCCAGCACCCTTCTCAAGGTCTGGTTGCATTGTTCCTTTTCCAGCATTCCCTAGCCCAGTGGTTCTTAACTTGGAGTCCGCAATGTCCTCACAGGGGGTCCACAAAGGCTTGAAGGCTGCTTGGCCCACCTCCTCCCTGTAGTGGAGCAGCCACATGACAGGAACCAAGGCAAAGGCTGGCTGGCTTGGCCTGCACATTGCCATTCAATCCACTCCAGCCACAAACTTGCAGGAAGAAGCAAGAGTGTCTCTGAGGGAAAATTTAATGGATGGTGTAATTGTATTGTTGTTGTTGTTAGCTATTATTATTAGCTATTATTATTATTAGGGTTTTAAATCTTGAGTTAAGTCTTGGGGCAACAAAAGATATTTAAAGGGGGTCCCTGGTAAAGAAAAGGTTAAGAACCACTGCTCTAGGCCAATGCCTCTCACATAACACTAATGCAATACTGGTGTTTTAGTGACAACAATAAAACCATTGTTCCCACTAATATTACTCCAAATTTTAATTTATATTCTTTATATTCTTCTGTTAAAAGAGCTAGAGTGTTGTAGAAATTTCAGCATTGCCCAATGACTGTGGAGACCAGGGTTTGAATCCTTACTCAGCCATGAATACCCACTGGCTGACCTTGGGCAAGTCACACTCTCTCAGCCTCAAAGGAAGTCAAAGGCAGACCCCCTTTGAACAAACCTTCCCTAGAAAATCCCATGGTAGGTTGGCCTTACTCAGAAATGACTTGAAGGCACATAGGCAAACACACACAAATTTCTTTTGCAGGCTGAACTCAGTTGGCAGCAAGGGGAGGAAACTGAAGAAGACCAAGGGAGAAAGGGAGGGGAGAGGAACCAAGACATGTTAAAAGCAGCTGGAAAGATGGGCTGGAGGGGATCTGTGTGCAAGGAAGGAAAGGAAAGGAAAGGAAAGGAAAGAAGCCCTTTCTGAGGGAGACAACCCTCAAATTCCCTGTCTCTCTCTCTCACACACACACACTCACCCTCTCCGACGTGCCTCTCCCTCCAGCTTCTGCCACGGAGGGCTGCTGTTTCTTTGTCTTTGTCTTTCTCTTTCTCTTTAGTTTTGGAGAGGCCATTTTGTTTGTTTTTTTTAAAAAAGCCAGCAGGAGGTTTTTGGAGGAGGAGGGTAAGAGGGGGCTCCTCCCAGCTGTCTCCTTCGTCAGATTAAGGAGGCCAACACGGGGCCGTCTCTTGACCTCGGGGCCCCCTCTTGACCTCGGGGCCCCCTGCCAATGCTGATTTGGCAGACAGGTTAAACCGGCCCTGCTGATAGATATATCCAAATCCTGTTTTTATTCCATCCTACCTTCTCCCTCATTGTTTTGTCAGCTCATCAGTCCATCCCCTTGTGGCAAAATGAACATCTCCACAAGGGATGACATGCATGTTTTTTTTCCCATACAGTGACACTGTTTCCATGTAGAAAACACATCATGTTTTCTACTCCCAAAGGTGTGCATGTTTTAATTTGTTTTGCAAGCCACCAGAAAAACGTTTACTGATTTACTAAATATGAAACAAAAACACATGCTCCTAAGTATGCTTGTTCAGAACTAATCCCCACTTAGTTTAACAAGACTTCCTCCCTAGTAATATATTTAGGATCGCAGGCTATGGAGATTTTCACATGGGGCCAAAATGCCACATTACTGCCCCGCCACCTCCTCTCCTGTTCCTGCCATGGAATAACATACCGTATATTCCGGCGTATAAGACGACTGGGCGCATAAGACGACCCCCCCAATTTTTAAGTTAAAATATAGAATTTGCCCCCCCCCCAGCCAGCCACCTGGCTGGAAAGCCTGTCCCCCACCAGCCAGCCAGCTCAGTGGCTGTAGATGATGGAATAGTCTGTGAAATTAAAGGACTGAGAACAGCTAAAAAAGCATGGGATACTTTGAAAAATCTCTGTGGTGTTCAATCTTTGCAAAGTAAGGTTGCATTAATACTGTAAGTTGGTTAATATGAAGCTATCAAATCCCAAATTTTTGAATGAGCACATTAATGAATGAGCACATTAATGGTTTTAGAGCCACATTGGCAGACAAGAGAATTTCACCATAGACAAAACTTGATGCAAAATGAGAAGTTGAATCCAGAAATTCTAATTTTAGGCTAACTTGTCCTGAAAAGAAACATCATTTTGACTCTCCTGAGCTAAATAGAGGGCCATTTAACTCTTCAAATGCAAAGCAGTCATTCTCACAGCAGGAGGAAGGATCTGCTGGGAAAACTGCCCAGGCCATTTTACACTTCAATCATTCTCACAGCAGGGGAAAAGGTCTATTGGGGGTATAAGACCACCCCCCCACTTTTGAGGAGATTTTCAAGTGTTAAAAAGTAGTCTTGTATGCAGAAATATACGGTAGATCTTTCACACACTTACCTTAATTCCGCGGCAGAAACGGGCTCCCCCTCCCCTCGCTGGCTGGCCATAAATGCAGCCATCGTAAGGCTGCTTTTACGACCAGCTGTCTGAAACGTTATCACGTTATCACATGATCACGGCCGGACAGTAAATTTAAAAAATAAAATTCCCCCAAACATAAAATCAGTTCACCAAGCACAAAAACACACTTTAAATCACATAATCAAAACAGGGAGTGTAAAATAAAGGGTGCCACTTACCTGGATGTCCAGATCGTACCAGGAAGTGCTCGGAATGGACCTCCCCTCCACAGCTGTCATTTCGGAACAGGAACGGGCTCCTGTTCGCACACCATGATTGCGTGATAGCGACGGAATGGGAGGTCTATTCACGATGAAAAATCGTGATTACATTGTTCTGGAACAGTCACGGGAGTAGGATGGATGCAGGACAGAATGGGGTCAACGTCGTCCGAAAGGGAAAACCTTTCCCAACCCTGTTCTGTTCCTGTCACGGGATATATAGCCCATGTGAAAATCTAAGTGTCTTACCACACTCTGAAGAAAAGCAGCAAGGCAGCAGGAATGTTCTGTCTTCTGTGCTGCCTTATCACATGGTGTCTTTGTGGTTTTTTCCACCAGTCCCATGAGGGACCAAAGCAAAATTGTGTCTTTTTGTTACCTAAAAAGACCTGTTAGCAAAAAGATATGGTTTTAGTTTGGTCCCCCATGGGACCGGAATGAAAGAAAGCCAGAAGAACAACAACATCATGCAGTAAGGTAGAGTGGAAGAGGGAACATTCCTGCTGCCTTGCCACTTTTCTTCAGAGTGCAGTAAGCCCCTAAATGAATATGTAGTTATTTTCCAACACAAGCAAATGCACAAGCAGTGGCGCATTGCAATGCAAGCAATTGCATAGTCTACCATGTGCTTTAAAGTGACCAGTAATCATTGTCTTTTCTTGTAACATCTCATTCTGGCTCTCAGGTTGATAGATTCCTTCAGAAGCAAATCAAGCATAATAATAATAAAAAAATGAATAAAATCCCCACGGGTGAAAATGCTTCAAAAATCTTGAAAATCATACCTACTTTTGTTTGTAATGTGTGAAATTATTACAAGTATGTTCACTAGGAAGACTATTGATGGATGACTCACAATTTAGCTAAATTCAATAAGCTACACACTGTGCGTATCCCAGTGGGTGAGCCGTGCATTTTGTATTTCAAGTGTCGAGTGTTTGCCAAAAACAGTATTTTAAAAAGTAGGAAAAGAGCTCATGAATAGGGTAAGACTACCCACAGGCAGCTCCTACTTGTCCTCTGACCACTTACACAGGATTTCATGAGCCTGCTGCAGCATTTAAGGAGAAAAGAGTGCTTACCACAGCAACCCTGTCTTCACAGAGTACACAAGCGCTTTCCTGGAAGCATTGTGCTGCCTTTAAATATATACATCCCAGTACTTAATGGGAACCTTTAAAAGACTTGTGCTTGAAGACCAAAATGCACAACAAACATTTTCTCCCAACAGGGTCACTCTTTAATCATTCTTAAAGGTAGTCTCCATGCCATTGCCAAGTAGTAACAGTACTTTCCTCAAATGAAACATGAAGGACATTAAAGGGCTCCAAACCAATGGAAGCATAAGAGAGGCAGACGCTCCTTTAAAATAAATGTTAACATGAGTTCGTCTGATAGAGGTTCCTGCATGATGATTCTGATGGTAGAACCAGAGTGTATTTTTTAAAGCTCCAGTGCAGTGTATTCTGCCCCAGTTGGACCCTGATAACACCACACAAAGCTGTTATAATCTGGACTCAAATTGCATTGACAGCCACACATTTCCCCTGACCAAAGTCAAATTGATTTGAAAGGGTGTTTCTTTCCATGTCTGAATCAGAGTATGTTAGGTCACACCCAATGCAACATCTGCACTGTTTTTTGTTTTTGTTTTTTATCTTCCTGGCATGCATACTCATATCAACCAATAGCTTTTCTTGTTTTCTTTTCATTCTACCTGCCCACCTGCACTCCACTTGGATGGCACCATCTGCACTCCCTTTGGATGGCTCCCTTGCCCAGAAAAATTAAATGCCCCCTCCTTCTATTTTGGCCACAACATTTAAAGTTCCCCACATGGATCTTCCCTCAAGATTAACAGGATATTTTTTTTAAAAAACCTACAGAATGCAAAATGGAACAGCTAGTTTGTAAACCTATCATCCCCAATACAGCATCATAGTCTGATCCTCCACCTGTTTTCTTTGGATATATTTCCTGCTGGGTCCAAAGGAATTTATTCTCCAATAAGGCTGTAATCCTTTGCCCTTTTACCCAGGAGTAAGTCCCGCTGAACTCAACTGGTAAGTAGGAACATAAAATCACACTGTTTATGAACAATAGGGCAGAAGCATTGTTGGTGGTGTCTGACACAGTTCTGCATTGCCTTGAGATGGAGGCTTTCCCCTTAACCCCCCTGAAGCTCTTGTTGTATATCATACCCACAAACTCTTCAGGGATATGCAAGCCACAGGAAAGGAAAAAAAATGACACATACCCCCATTCATAAACTCCATTCTCCCTATTTGAATGCCTACATATCAGAATGTTTGAAGGCTTGCCATGCTTCTGAAACAGAGGTCCCGTCTACACGGTTTAAATAATACGTACGGCGTGCGAAAGTTTGCACTTCGGTACAAACGGCCATTCGGATGCACACGAATGCAAAAGAGGGGGGGCGGTTTTCCACCCTGAAATACACACACGCGGCGTTCGGGAGGGAAAGCGGATCGCGAAGAGAAATCCGTACGCTGTTCGGATGGCTGATGGGTCTGTACGGTCCGTTCACACACATATGAACAGGCTGTGAAATCTGATTGGCTGGCCGAGTAGAGGGGGCGGGGCTAGCACAGAGGGGAATTGGGAGCGGCCGCCATGTTGGTTTCCTGGCTAGCAAGAGTCCAGTAAGTCCATGAATTATATATGTTTATTTATTTTTATTTTATATTGTAAATTCGGAAAACCGACTGTCCGCAAACCAGGAACCTTTTTTTAAAAAAAAAAAAAAGCAGCGGGAGATTTAAAACTGCCGCTTTGCTTGCTCGCTCCAGCCAGCTTCAGGAAGAGGGAGTCATACGGAGTTTAGGGGGTTTAAAAAATCGTATAGCCGGTTCGTATGCATACGAATGACAGGCTGTTCGTATTTTTTGCCCCCCATACGGATTTTTTTATGATCGTATAGCCGCACCCAGAGCCATGCCTTCAGACATTCAAATACACTGGACTAAAAAAAAAATAAATGACACAATCACTGATGCAAGTCCAGGCTGTTGCAGTGCTTGGAGGGGGAAAGAGGGCTGATAGGAGACCAGACAGTGCGAACCCACCTTCTGATCTCTCCCTACCCATTTCACTCATTCCTTCCTAGCTGGTGAAGCAGCTGCACATTAACAACAATAAATGGTGACACCACCACACTTGCCAGATGAGGAGGGTGTCAATATCACCTCCTACCATGACCTGTCCTGCCTTCCAACAACACCCCCACCCCAATCCCAGACCAGTCCAGAGGTGGAACACAGGACACACATCTAAAAAAGCCAGGTTTCCCACTCAAGTGCAGAGTAAAAATGGGGTTTTCTTAAATCACATTAAAGCAAAAAGTAGCACATTCACTTAGAAAAGAGAAAAACATTGTGTGTTCCAATGGCACCCACATCAAGGTGAGGATGAATTATTCTGAAGGTGTGTATTTAGCCTCAGATTGGCCAGCCAAATTGGCCAAATCGAAAACTGAATCAGATTGCATCAATGAGGATTGTGTCTGCATCAATACAAATAACATAGGACTTTACCTTTAAATTTTATTTTGCAGGCATAAAAATCCATTTTTATGCGGGCAAAAGGATGCCCCCTCCCTGCACTTATCTTCTCTCCTGGCAAAAGGCTTCCCTGGCAATGAAGAGGAAGTGAACAAAGCCCCATTCTCTTCCTCCTTTGAAATCGCACAAGATTTCATCGCATGGGAAATTCAAAAATAAAACACAAAAAGTTACACCAAGCACCTAAACACACTTTAAAAATTTCAAGTAAACCAGAGAAGGTTTTTTAAAGTGCATTTAAAAGTAAACCAGGGAAGGTTTTTAAACGTGGATGTCACAATCTGACCTGGAAGTGTTTGCACTAGATCAGCCATTGACACTTCATTCATGTGAGTTAAATGGGTTTCATACACCGGCAATGCCAGCACCAAAACGGGACGGGCGATCTATTTATGGTTCAGCCCGTCAATAAAAAGAAACTCCAGAATAACTATAGTGAAATGCAAAAGGACAACGTCTGATAATCTCCATGGACTGAGGACTTTATCAGACCTAACCTCCATTAATGTTTCTGTCCCACCAAAGTTAAATGTGAACTTGTCCTGGCAGAAGAACCCCCACCACCATTAGACCTACCTTAATCAGCATGAAAAGTCCGCCCCAGCAGTAACAGAGCACAAATGGAGCTCCATTTACTTCTGGGTTCCAAATGCAGTACATTTGAAACACACACACACAAAGTCACAAAATCTATTCAAAAGCACAAAAATACATGTTTAAAGTCCCAAGTGAACCAGGGAGGTTCATAAAAAGAGCATCCCCTACCTGGCTGTCGTGATCTGACCCAGAAGTGTTCTGTCATTGCCACTGTATTCAAGTGAGCACAGTGGCGCTGTTTCAAATGCTGTCAGTGCTGGCAACAAAGTGCCAGGGGAGATCTAGACAGCTTGGGCCATCAATAAAAAGGAATGCCTTTTTAACAATAGACGATCTTGAAAGGACGACGTAATTTGGTATGCGCGACTTTTCACGTTCATTAGACATCGTTATGTTACCTCTGCTGCAAGGTCATGATTCAGTGATCCAGATAATAAAAGAGAGCCAGGACTTTGTCAGACTAGCCCCTTAGAACATTCTTTTGCCGGCATAGAATCATAGAATCATAGAATTGCAGAGTTGGAAGAGACCACGAGGGCCATCCAGTCCAACCCCCCTGCCACGCAGGAAATCACAATCAAAGCATCCCCGACAGATGGCCATCCAGCCTCTGTTTAAAGACCTCCAAGGAAGGAGACCCCACCACACTCCGAGGGAGTGCGTTCCACTGCCGAACAGCTCTTACGGTCAAAAAGTTCTTCCTCATGTTGAGGTGGAATCTCTGTTCCTGGAGCTTGCATCCATTGCTCCGTGTTCCAGTCTCTGGAGCAGCAGAAAACAAGCCTGCTCCATCCTCAGCATGACATCCCTTCAAATACTTAAACAGGGCTATCATATCGCCTCTTAACCGTCTTTTTTCCAGGCTAAACATACCCAGTTCCCTAAGTCTCTCCTCATAAGGCATCATTTCCAGACCTTTCACCATTTTAGTTGCCCTTCTCTGGACACGCTCCAATTTGTCAATATCCTTTTTTAATTGTGGTGCCCAGAACTGGACACAGTACTCCAGGTGAGGTCTGACCAAGGCAGAATAGAGCGGCACTATTACTTCCCTTGATCTAGACACTATACTTCTATTGATATAACCCAAAATCGCATTGGCCTTTTTAGCTGCTGCATCACACTATTGGCTCATGTTCAACTTGTGGTCTACTAGGACTCCTAGATCCCTTTCGCACGTAGTCTCATTCAGCCAGGTCTCTCCCATCCTATATTTATGCATTTCATTTTTCCGCCCTAAATGCAGTACTTTACATTTCTCCGTATTGAATTTCATTTTGTTAGCTTTGGCCCAGCTCTCCAGTCTATCCAGGTCATTCTGAATTTTGATCCTGTCCTCTAGGTATTAGCTACTCCTCCTAATTTGGTGTCATCTGCAAATTTGATAAGTATGCCCCTAATTCCCTCATCCAAGTCATTGATAAAGATGTTGAATAGCACTGGGCCCAGGACAGAACCCTGTGGCACCCCACTGGTCACATCTTTCCAAGACGAAGAGGAGCCACTGCTGAGCACCCTTTGGGTTCGGCCGGTCAACCAATTACAAATCCATTGAACAGTTAACTTGTCTAGCCCACATTTTACAAGCTTGTTTGCAAGAATGTCATGGGGAACCTTGTCAAAGGCTTTACTGAAATCAAGGTATGCAATGTCCACAGCATACCTTGAATTAAAAAGTAAGGGTTTGGGGCTGTGTGATCTGAGCACCCTTTCACAGTTATGTGGCATCATTATGATGCCATATTTTGAGTGTCTGATAAAGTCCCCAGTTTGGATAATATTTCACAATAGCACCACAGAATGAAAACCCTGGAGTAAAGAGTGGGGAGCTGGACTTGGATCTTTGACAAATCTAGCTTCCAAGATGAGGCAAAACTACAGTTGTGCTCTCCAATTTCAGTGCTGGTGAGGAAGGATTATTCTTTTGCTGTTTTCCTAGTTCTCTTTTAGAGTTGCACTGGAATCTGGTGACAGTTTTATGTTTAACATAGCTTGTGCTTTTGTCTTCCTCCCACCAGTACCCAGGCTTCCATCCCTCTTTCCTAAACCTTTCCCAATCTACCGTAGTCTCACTTTCTCTTATCATTTATATTTGTGATTTCTTTGAGTGTGTGTGGCTGTCTCAGTGTTTTTTTCAGTAGCTGTTTTATTAAGCAGTGGCACTTCCTCCATTTTGGCCCTAGTTTTTTAGCTTCGGTTTTTATTTCAATTTGCTGAAAAGACTGAATATATAGTAAAGAGAGCCCCTATTCAGGAGTTAAGCTACAACAAAGAGCAAAGGGAGCAGACAAGCACTGCCGCATATTACACAGAAAGACTGTTGCTTTCTGTGTAATAATTAAATAAATAAGTGGATGGGGGCAAGCTGGATCACTCCATTTGTTCATTCATTTCTTTTAACCTATCATTATATTTAACTGACTTTAAACAAATTTAAAAACTGCTTTATCTTTTTTTACATTTTAAAGTAAAAAATTTACAAAATAAGCATAAAATAAACTTCCTCTTCATCTGTGTTTGAACTCACATCTTGTCCCTTTTTGACTTTCTTATAATAACATCTAAATACAATACTACACAATATATTTGTAGATACAATATACAGTACTAACTTATCTCTCAAAGATAATATTTACATTTTTTGTATCTCCAACAGAAGACTTTAAGCACTAGCTTTTTTATTTAATAACTTATTTCCATTTTAATCTATAAACCATATAACAGTGTGGTTGCCCTAATCTGTTTTCCATAATTCTATTAAATTTTTCCAGTCCTTCCTAAATTTAGCTATTGATTGATGTTTAATCCAGCAGATAAATTGATCCATTTGTGCTGCTTCTAATAGCTTAAACATCCATTCCTCAGTATTTGGGATGCCTTTCTGTTTCCAACATCTGGCATAGGTAATTCTTGCTGTGGTAGTCATGTATAGTATTACATTTTAAATCTTTATCAATTTTATTTAGTAAATACCATTCTGGTTTTAGTTTGAAATTCAATTTCAATACTTTTCTTCTCAAATTATGTATGCTAACCCAAATTTATTTTGCTACTTTACATGACCACCACATATGATATAATGAGCCATTCATATCACCACATTTCCAGCAATTACTTCTCTTTTCCTTATACATTTTTGCTAATTTTGGGGGTGCCATATACCATCGGAATAGCATTTTATAACAATTTTCCTTTAGTTCAGTGCGTGGAGAATTAAAAAGTGCTTTAAATTAATGTGATTGCTTAATTTTGGTTTTAACATTTGTACTATCCATTGTTTTAACTGTAGTTTGTTTGTTTGTTTGTTTGTTTGTTTGTTTGTTTTAGTGCTTAATGCCAAGTTTATTTAATGCCAGTTACAGACTCCTCCGCATGCACAAAATGGGCAGGGTACAGAGGCCTTTTATGCCAGCTTTTGTCACAAGGTAAACAAAACATATTTGGACAAGGCTGCAGGAGTCAGGATGGAGCCAGGACTTCTAGTCTCAGTCACTGGACTCCCCCAGAGTGAGACGGTCAAAGAGGTATTCACCCAAGCCATCCTCGCTGGCATGCACATGCTTCAGGGTGGTCAGATGGTCTCCCAGCTTCTTGATCAGCTTCACCTCCTCATCAAGGTAGTGAGTCTCCAGGAAGTCACAGAGATGGGGGTCAGTATGACAGGAAGCCACCTGGTGCAAGTTTTAACTCAAATTGTGAGCCACCTTAGGCCCCATCTTGGGAGAAAGACAGGATATGAATTACAATGACTGAATAAATAAATGTATGATGCTGAGCCATGGCTCCTTGTGCAACTGACCATCAAAGGAAGTGGATTTAAAAAAAAAAGGTGTTAAGCATATTCAACTAATTCAATTAAACTCATCTGCATATCCTGAAACAATTTACTGATAAGAATGTAGTTGTCCTTCAGATTTAACAGTACTCCAAACAAGAACTTGAGAGAGCATTTCTTTATTTCTTTCAACTAAAACTCTCAAAATCTCTCCAACACTATAGGCAGTTCTCTTTCTGGAGGAGAGGGGCAAGCTCTAACCCCAAATTTTATTACGCCAGTCTCAGCATTTTAAAAAACTCAAAATACAGATTTCCTAAAACTATTTTTGAAGATTGTTTTTTAAATGTAAAATGCTCCTGAAATGGGATGGACCAAACTTGTGAATATGTGAAACTGACAGAAAAATATCAATTCATTCTTATTGGAAATAGATGGTCTGATCCAACAAAGCACTCCTTCTGTTTTAGTGTCCTCTGATGAAAATGAGTACAGTGCAATAGGACTGAAGGAGGATGAAAGAAATCCAGAGATTTTTTAAAAATCTGATAGTACTTGTGAATGAATCCTTTTCTTTGCCATAGAGTGGGATAAACCTTACTTTCACTCTTTCTGGTTGTTCTTGTTATGCTGTTTTTAAAAATGCTTCATTTTGTGGTCTTTTAAAAAAAATCTGACATTTTAAAATGAATTCTTAGTCACTTCAGGTCTGAAATTACAATATATAAATATCTGAATAAATAATAATAATAATAATAATAATAATAATAATATTTTATTTCTATCCCGCCCCTCTGCAACGCAATCGGGGCGGCTTACAATATAAAAACTCCATAGTCCCCGTACCCTAGCCCACCCCCTCCTTAAAATAATATTAAACTATAAAATATTAAAAACATACAGTAAATTAAAAATATATAAATTAGAAAATGATTAAAACATACAATAGTTTTGTTTTTTTAAAAAAAAAAAAATCTGATTACAGCTCAGGGAGGACAGCCAAGTCTTGGGCCGGGATAGTTATTCAGGAAAGGCCTGCCGGAAAAGATCCGTCTTGACAGCTTTTTTAAAGCCGTCTAAGGTGTTAATAAGACGGATCTCGTCCGGCAGGCCATTCCATAATCTGGGAGCAGCAGCGGAGAAGGCCCTCTGGGACGTCACCGACAGCCTTGTTTTCATAGGCTGTAACAGATTCCTCCCAGAGGACCGAAGTGTGCGGGGAGGGTCGTACGGAAGGAGGCGGTCCCGGAGATAAGTTGGACCCAAACCATGCAGGGCTTTAAAGGTTATAACCAACACCTTGTACTGTGCCCGGAAACGAATAGGCAGCCAGTGGAGAGCTTTTAGCACAGGTGTTATATGCTCTCTTCTGGAAACACCAGAAATCAACCTGGCTGCCATGTTCTGAACTAGTTGAAGTTTCCGAGTTAAGCACAAGGGTAGCCCCATGTAGAGCGCATTACAGAAATCCAGACGGGAGGTTACCAGTGCATATACCACAGTTTCGAGGTCCCTAGTTTCCAGGAAAGGGCGCAGCTGGCGTATCAGCTGAAGTTGATAACAGGCACTCCTGACCGTCGCATTTACCTGATTAGACATCTGGAGCGTCGGGTCCAGGAGCACCCCCAGACTGCGAACACAGTCCTTGGAATAGAGTGTAGTTCCATCCAGGACTGGAAGTTGTATTCCCAGACCTGGTTTCGGGCCTGTAACTGTTAGTACCTCCGTTTTGTCTGGATTCAGTCTCAATTTGTTTTTCCTCATCTAGTCCATTACTGCTTTAAGACAATCATTGAGAGGAGAGATACCATCTGAAGTTGAAGCTGGTGACCGAGACATGGAGAAGTATATCTGGGTGTCATCAGCATACTGATGACAACGCACTCTATGCCTCCGAATGATCTCTCCCAGCGGCTTCATATAGATGTTAAATAGCATCGGGGACAGGATGGCACCCTGAGGAACGCCACAGTTAAGCTCTATTCTGGTAGAGCAGCTGTCCGCGAGCCTCACCCTCTGGGATCTGCCCGAGAGGAAGGAACGGAACCACTGCAAAGCAGTGCCTCCAATTCCTAACCCCCTCAGGCAATCCAGGAGGATGGAATGATCTATTGTGTCAAAGGCCGCTGAGAGGTCCAAGAGCACCAACAGGGTCACACTACCCCTGTCGATACCCAAGCGGAGGTCATCAGCCAGAGCAACCATGGCAGTCTCCACTCCATATCCCATCCTAAAGCCAGTTTGAAATGGATCTAGATAATCAGTTTCATCCAAGACAGCTTGGAGTTGGGAAGTGACCACCCTCTCAATCACCTTGCTTAGAAAAGGCAGCAAGGAGACTGGTCTATAGTTGTTCCTGTCCAAGGGGTCCAGGGAAGGCTTTTTCAGGAGCGGCTTAACCGCCGCTTCCTTCAGATAGGGTGGAACGGACCCCTCCCTGAAGGACGCATTGATAATATCCCTAAGGAGTACTCTCGATGAGTCTCCCCCTTGGGTGGCCAGCCAAGATGGACAGGGATCGAGGGGACAGGTCGTCTTTCTCACTCTGCCAAGGAGATATGCAATGGTCACATGTTCTTTCTCACTCTACCAAGGAGATATGCAATGGTCACAAATAAAATTGAAATAGATATGCAATGGTCACATGTTCAAAGTCCAATCACCATTCTGTTTCAGCAGCACATGGGAATCAGATAATGAATGTTTCCATCACCTCAGGTATTAATGATCCAGTAGCTTTCCAAAAAAGTGGCACTATTGCTACAGCACTGGACCTACGTCTAACTGCGTGTCCCAACCAAGGTTGAATCAATGGAATTTACATAGGTGTTGACTTACTGTTATGAGTCTATTCTAACTGGGACTAGAAGTTGGATTTAGGCACTGATTGCCAATTTTCTACCACTGGACAAGGCAGCTGGGCTTTGTAGGAGACCATTGCACATTGCTTCAGGGGTAGGTTGAGAGATAACAGAGAAATGCTTTAAATAAATGATAGCCCAGTGCTGAATAGTGCAGGCTAGCAATGGCATTGAATGGGTCCTTTTGAATCCTAGGAATTCTAGTTAATAGCATTGACCCAGAAAGCCAAGATGTGACCTTTTCTGTGGAAATATCATGCAGTTTCAAGTTTCAAGTGAGTGTCAGTCATGATGCTAAAGCCAGCCTATATGAACATGCTGCCCAGTTATCAAGGGGGGGGGGATCACTAATAATGCAGCAGTATTCAGTCATGTTAACATGATCCATGGTCTACCCTCTATTCTGTCTCAGCATGTTTGAGTGAAACAGCAAAAATGCAAGTCAAGCAGTCAGATTTACACATTATGATTTCAAATATGCTTCCAACAAAATAGGCCTAAAACAGTAAATTTGCATGTATTTTTTTTAAGATTAAGGAATATGTAGATTTTTTCACCTTCCATTCATTAAACAGTGAGCTATCCTAATGTTAATTTTACTTACAAAAGACTATATTGTCTTTGTAGATGTGCAGCATGACAGTAATTGTGTTTCTCATCACTGTTCAATATTTGTCAAGGGTGTTTGATTTAATAATATCTAACACAACAGCCAGGGTATCCATTAGTCTGATTGGAGATCATATTTGTGTCTAAGTAAAGTTGTGCTTAGAAAGAGCCACTTTGAAAAAGAGAAACAGTGCATGAATATTTCATTTGTACGTGAATACCCATCAACACTTTATTAGAAAGGTCGTAAATATTCCCCAGAACACATTGTGCACTGTCTTTCTCCAATCTGGGTTCTAGACATTTTGGATTATAACATCTATCATCCCCAGACATCATGGTCAACTAGCTGTCTGGGTTATAATAACAATAACAACAGTAATAATATTTATTCCTTACCCGCCTTTCCCCATGGATTGAGGCAGGGAACAACACATCCACACAAAACAATTAATATCAATTAAAATATATCTTGGTTAAAAATACATACAAAATATATAAATACATTAAAATCACACAATATCAGTTTGAAAGAACAAATAAAACCAGTACATATAAAATAGTTTAAAAATCACAGTTTAAAAATAATCTGGATAGGCCTGCCGGAAGAGATTTGTCTTTAATGCTCTTTTCAATTCAGACAGTATATGCAACTGTTGAATCTCTTCTGGCAGGCTATTCCAGAGTCTAGGAGCAGTGAAAAAGTCCTCTGGGGACCATTGCCTGGAAACTAATTGTCAACCAGTGGAGCAATTTCAATATTGGTGTAATGTGATCACTCCCCCGTGTGCCAGGAACCAATATGGTTTCCATATTTTGAACTAACTGAAGTTTCCAAACTTGGTACAGAGAAAGCCCAATGTACAACACATTGCAGAAGTCCAGCCTTGAGGTTACCAATGTGTGCACTACCATCTTTAGGTCCTCCAACTCTAGGAAGGGGTACAGCTGGCGTGTCAGCTGAAGCTGATGGTGAAAGTTATTGTCCAAAAAATATGGAGGGCACCAGCTTGGGGAAGATTATTGAGTACCCTTTTCTAAAACATAGATATGTATAAAGCAGCTCTCTAAAAGGGAAAGATAACTTCATTCATTCATTAAAGTGGGTGCCTTTCACACTAAACAATTGTGGCACTTTGATGCCATGACTCCATCCTATCAAATCCTGGGGATTGTAGTTTCATGAGGTACTTTGAATTTTCTCCCAGAAAGCTCTAGTGCCTTACCAAACTATAGATCTCAAGGTTCTGTAGGATGCAGTCATGGCACTTAAAGTGGCACCAAATTCTATAATTGTTTAGTGTGAAAGATACCTTAGTAAAACAATTATTGATATAATTCTAAGGAACATAATTATATGCTCTTGGTGCCTTTAATTGTACCATCCTCACTAATTCACATTAAAAACTCAATCAAAACAAATCAAGCATTAAATTTTAAAGTAGAAGTTAATGATTAAGATTGCTTTTTCAAACTGAAATCATAATTCTGAATTCATAGAATCATAGAATCATAGAATCATAGAATTGCAGAGTTGGAAGAGACCACGAGGGCCATCCAGTCCAACCCCCCTGCCACGCAGGAAATCACAATCAAAGCATCCCCGACAGATGGCCATCCAGCCTCTGTTTAAAGACCTCCAAGGAAGGAGACCCCACCACACTCCGAGGGAGCGTGTTCCACTGCCGAACAGCTCTTACTGTCAAAAAGTTCCTCCTCATGTTGAGGTGGAATCTCTGTTCCTGGAGTTTGCACCCATTGCTCCGTGTTCCAGTCTCTGGAGCAGCAGAAAACAAGCCTGCTCCATCCTCAGCATGACATCCCTTCAAATACTTAAACAGGGCTATCATATCGCCTCTTAACCGTCTTTTTTCCAGGCTAAACATAACCAGCTCCCTAAGTCTCTCCTCATAAGGCATTGTTTCCAGACCTTTCACCATTTTAGTTGCCCTTCTCTGGACACGCTCCAATTTGTCAATATATTTTCTGAATTGTGGTGCCCAGAACTGGACACAGTATTCTAAGTGGGGTCTGACCAAGGCAGAATAGAGTGGCACTATTACTTCCCTTGATCTAGACACTATACTTCTATTGATACAGCCCAAAATTGCATTGGCCTTTTTAGCTGCCGCATCACACTGTTGGCTCATGTTCAACTTGTGGTCTACTAGGACTCCTAGATCCCTTTCGCATGTAGTCTCATTCAGCCAGGTCTCTCCCATCCTATATTTATTCATTTCATTTTTCCGCCCTAAATGCAGTACTTTACATTTCTCCGTATTGAATTTCATTTTGTTAGCTTTGGCCCAGCTCTCCAGTCTATCCAGGTCATTTTGAATTTTGATCCTGTCCTCTAGGGTATTAGCTACTCCTCCCAATTTGGTGTCATCTGCAAATTTGATAAGTATGCCCCTAATTCCCTCATCTAAGTCATTGATAAAGATGTTGAATAGCACTGGGCCCAGGACAGAACCCTGTGGCACCCCACTGGTCACATCTTTCCAAGACGAAGAGGAGCCACTGCTGAGCACCCTTTGGGTTCGGCCGGTCAACCAATTACAAATCCATTGAACAGTTAACTTGTCTAGCCCACATTCTACAAGCTTGTTGGCAAGAATGTCATGGGGAACCTTGTCAAAGGCCTTACTGAAATCAAGGTATGCAATGTCCACAGCATTCCCTTCATCTACCAAGCTGGTAACTTTATCAAAAAAAGAGATCAGATTAGTCTGGCATGACTTGTTTCTCTGAAACCCATGCTGACTTTTTGTGATTATGGCATTGCCTTCTAAATGTTCACAGACTCTCTGTTTAATGATCTGTTCTAGGATCTTCCCTGGTATTGATGTCAGACTAACTGGACGATAGTTGTTGGGATCCTCTTTTTTCCCCTTTTTGAAGATGGGAACAACGTTTGCCCTCCTCCAGTCTGCTGGGACTTCTCCTGTTCTCCAGGAGTTCTCAAAGATTATTGCCAATGGCTCTGAGATTATATTTGCCAGCTCTTTTAATACTCTTGGATGTAGTTCATCTGGTCCTGGAGATTTAAATTCATTTAGATTAAGAAGGTATTCCTGTACTACCTCTTTACTTATTTTGAGCTGGATTTCCCCTATTGTGTCCTCTGTTCCATTCTCCTCAGGTTGGTCCTCCTTTTCCTTTTCTGAAAACACTGAGGCAAAGAAGGTGTTGAGTAATTCTGCCTTTTCTCTGTCCCCTGTTAGCATTTTGCCATCTTCTCCACGTAGCGGCCCTATCATTTCCTTCTTCCTCCTTTTGCTGCGGACATACCCAAAAAACCCCTTTTTATTGTTCTTAACCTCCCTAGCAAGCCTGAGCTCATTCTGCGCTTTAGCTTTTCTGACTTTACTCCTACACGTGTTCGCTATCTGTTTGAATTCTTCTTTGGTGATTTCCCCCCTTTTCCATTTCCTATACATGTTCCGTTTAAAACTTAGCTCCATTGAAAGTTCTTTAGTCATCCATCCTGGTTTCTTGAGACACTTCCCATTTTTCTTCCTCAATGGTACTGTTTGAAATTGTGCCTTCAGTATCTCCCTTTTGAGAAAGTCCCATCCGTCTTGGGGTCCCTTCTCTTTTAGTATTCTTGACCATGGGATCATCCCCAGTATTTCCCTGAGTTTATTGAAATCAGCTCTCCTAAAGTCAAGAATGCGTGTCTGACTATGCCTGGCTTCTCCTTTCCATTGTATAACAAACTCCAGGAGAACATGATCACTCTCACCTAAGGATCCCACCACTTGCACCCCATTAACCAGGTCGTCTCTGTTGGTTAGGATCAGATCTAAAATAGCTGACCCCCTTGTTGCCTCTTCCACCTTTTGGACCATGAATTCTACTTGTTTACAGGCAAACTAATTACTTGTTCCCTTTTACATCTGCTTTCCTACAGTCTTGTACAGAATTGTTTGTTTGTTTGTTTGTTGTTGTTGTTGTTGTTGTGTTCCTTCAAGTTGTTTCTGACTTGTGGAACAAGTGGAAAACCACCCTAAGTGGTTTTCTTGGCAAGATTTGTGCAGAGGGAGCTTGCCTTTGCTTTCCTCTAAGGATGAGAGAGTGTGACTCCCCTAAGATCATCCAGTGTGTTTCCATGGCTGAGCAGGGATTCGAACCCTGGTCTCCAGAGTCATAGTCCAGTGCTGAAGCCATTACACCACGCTGGCTCTCCTCTTATATTACAATAGTAGGTGGCTAATCCTTTGGAGCTAAAAAAAAAGTTATGTATCTGTGTTATAGTTAATGTCCACAATTTGTTTAATGACAGTATTCACAGTGAAAAAATTTATGAACATCCAAAAGCATCAGCCATTAGCAAATTGTCAGTGGGATTGGGAGAATTTCATTGGCGGGGTCTCCTCTGGATGTCTTCAAGAAGAGGCTGAGCAGCTACCTGTTGGGGATGCTCTATCTGGAGATCCTGCATTCAGTAGGGGGTGGGACCTGATGGCACATAGGGACGCTTCTATCTCTGTGACTCTATGATTCTGTGATATGACTTAATTCACATTTTGACATGAACTTATAAATCTACACTTCAGTATGTGAAGTATTCACACTGCTTTAGTTTTTGCAAGCATATATTAGTGAAAGCATTATATGAGGAAAAGCTGCTTGAAAAAATGTTCATATTAGGCAAGAGGATAGACAAATGTATGTGTGTGTGTGTGTGTGTGTGTGTGTGCTACCAAATAAGCAAACATGGATACCATGCAACACCAAATAGAAATGTGGAGAAAGCAATAATCACTCATCTACTCATCTACACTGAGATGACCTCATTCCAGAAATTCAGCTGAAAGGACAACCAATCTAAATGTTGTATGTTATCATTTATATATTCAATAAAAGGGTCCATTTTTCTATAGAGTCTTTGAGTATCAGTAGAATGGTTAACTGACAAAAGTATATTTTAAGGAGAAAAATATAAGAAAATGTGTACAGAATTCTGTGTTGAGATTCTTTCTTTAAAATCACAAACTGATACAGAAAAAGGAACTAACAAACCAAAAGGTGAAAAAAAATAAAAGACCAAGAAATGGACAGGTTTGTTCATTACTATATTGACAGCCACATAAACATTTACTTTATTCATTTTTTATTGTATTTATATCCTGTTTTATTGTTTAAAAAAATGGTATGGTGGTAACATTAGTAAAAACAGTTAAAACACATCAATAAACAATAGCATCAAACCTATAAGAGCCTCCTTCAGCAGCAGCCCAGTTTAAAAGCTAAATGACCATCTGAATAGAAATGTCTCTCCCAGCCAGCAAAAGAGGGGCAACCAAACCTCCCCCTGCCATGAATTCTATGTCCTGGGAGTGACCACCAGAAATCTTCTCTCATAATCTCAGCAAACATGCTCCTTTGGGCAGTGGGACCAAAGACAAAGACCCTGTCTATCTTAAAACTCAGGCAATTTTGTACAATAGAAAATTGTCTTTCAGATTAGCCTAGTCCCAAGATGTACAAGAATTTTTAGATAATAACCTTTAAAATGTGGCCAGAAGCAGACAGATAGTCAGTGAAACTGTTGTAGCAAGAGTCCCCTAACTCTCTATAACTGACCCCAGGTGTCTGCCAATAGTCCAGAGTAAATGTGTTTTAAAAGTGATAACATTTCTTTTTCCTTTTCAGAGATTCACAATATCCACCATCCACCAGATTTTGAACAAAATCTAAAATCAAGTACATATTGTGGTGATACCTTTGTGAGGCCAGCCATTGATCATGATAGGTTTTAAGTCAGTGCTTAGTATCATTAATAATAAGCTTTTATTATGGTTCTGTTTGTTGATATGTGCTGTACTTGTTAAAACTGCAACAGCCATTGGACTGATGCAAATAAAATGTTGTTTGATTTGATTTGATTTGAATCATGCTAGCTTATAAAGTCCATCAACTTCTTTGTCAGGCAAAGATGACCATGAGGTATCTGGGAACAAAGGCAGTAAAAGAAAGCAGTAAAAATGTCTTTCTCCATTTGCAGCTGCAAAGAAACTCCTTTTGACATTTGGGTCTGTCTCTGTTCTGTGTGAGGCCCTAGACCTCTTTGTAGGCAGAGTGCAGTGAGTCTGTCAGGAAGCCTCCGTGTTGTCGCATCTGGAGATAAATTTGGGCATTGTAACAGGCAAAGCATGTCAGTATGGGCCAAATTAGATCACCTTCACCTTGTGTCAGAAGGAAGAAGCCCTCAGTAAATAAAGTCTTACAGTATGGTTATTTGAAGTCCAATCCCTCAAGGTTAGGATTCTTCTGTTCAGTTAAGAAAGTTTGTTAAACTTTATTGGGACTGAGGGCTAAATTCATCCTAAAGTGTCCAGGTGTATGCTACAGCCAAGATCATGTATAATGTTGGTAGAGCAAAAAAACAAAACAAAACAAAACAAAACAAAACCCACAATCGTGGCTACACCTTGTTACTCAATACAGAGCAGTTAGAGATCCGTAACTCCCGGTTACGAATCCGTAACTGCAATATAGAATGCCAGCCGATATCTTGGAGCCTTACCGAATTCTGACGAAAAGCGGCAAAGCAGCAGGAACATTCCATCTTTCCTGCTGCCTTATTGCATGTCAACATTCTTTCATTCCAGTCTCATGGAGGACCAAGGTAAAATCATGTCCTTTTGCTAACCAGAAAAATCCATTTGCAAAAAGATGTGGTTTTACCTTGGTCCCCCATGGGATCGGAACAAAAGAACGTAAATGCCACGGTAAGGCGGCAGGAATGATGGGACGTTCCTGCTGCTTTGCTCCTTTTCTTCAGAGTGTAGTAAGGCTCTTGATCTTTCTTTTGTTCAGATGAATTTAACTGGAGAGGTTATATTTTTGTATTTAAACAAAATCACAGTGGGAATATATCATAAGTAGTAGAACACAGAGAGAAACTTCCAAGTTCTCCAGTTAAGAGGCTCTAAGACAAGTGTTGCTGAACATTCTCCCTCTGCTCCTGGAACACTTTCCTCTATTCTGGCACCTTCCAGATGTATGGGACTACAGCTCCCAATATTACTTACATTGGAGTATGTCCTAGTAAACTCAGTGAGATTTCCTTCAGAGTAGACACACATTATTTCTTATTATTTTTATTATTTACTTTATTTATATCCCCCTCCCCCCAAGAACCAGGACTCAAGGATGCAGACAAATTAAAACAAAGGTGATGTAGTTAAATATACAAAAGGTCAACATGAAAATGGAACTCATGAAATTGCACTGTAAAGTTTGCAACCTTCCATGGTGCCACCCTTCCGCCCCCATATTTACAGTGATGTTCAACTGATGTTTGATGTTCATGTTGGTAACTCTGTCTTCTTAGAATAATGCACTAGGCGTTGAACCAAATAAGTAAATTATACTAATTGCTTATATCTCAGTCTGTCTAGCCGTCACACAATTTGTCCACTGGATTGTAAATGGAGTGAGGAGGGGGTCTGCCTGCCTGTCTGTCTGTCTGTCTGTCTGTTGATGTTGTGGCTTTTTGAAATTGGCTGGATGGTTAAATGGCATAGTGTTTGTTATGGGTCATCTAACGGGAGAGCCCATTATCGCAGTGTTACTAAAACAGATCCTTTGTTGGCATGTTGTTGTTGTTGTTGTTGTTGTTGTTGTGTGCCTTCAAGTCATTTCTGACTTGTGGTGAGCCTAAGATGAATCTATCATGGGGTTTTCTTGTTATTAAAATAGTGCTATTAAAACAAATACCTTAACATATTAGCTTAAAATTCTGGACACCTCCAGTTGTACAAGGAGGAATCTTGCCTGGCTGCTGAAGGTCAATATAAAGTCCAAGTGTGGGATGGGGTTGGAGTGAGGAGGGGTGGGTGGCTGGGTGGGCTGGCTAAATAAATAGATGCCCATTTCACTGTGAAAGGAATGATTACATCTGGGCTGCTGATTAGAATCGGGCAAATGATACTCGGAGGCACAAAACTAGCAATGGCAATTGTAGGGAATTAACTGGGGTGCTTTGGCACACTTGGGAACAGGAATGACTCAGAATGACTTGTAGTGGTTTGAAAACTATTGCCATCCTTTTCGGAGGAGCACTTTACTTGATTTCCTACCCCTGCTCCCCCTCCCCAAAAGCTGCAGAGCCATCAGGAGCATTCACTACTTATTACCTGCCTGCCAAATGGATAGAGCGAGCCAGCAGACTATGAGGAAACAGTCAAAAGAATTGAAATGCTTTTCAAGTGTATGTGAGAAATATGTCTATTCTCCTGACATTTTGATGAAAAAAAATGGGTGAGATGGCATTTTCTGTTGCCAACTTGCTTTTACAGAAACAGTGTTTCTAAAATAGGACAGAAGGAATGCCTCAATGCATACTCCCCATAAGCTTTTGGAATCTAAGGTATCGATCAAAGAAGCATCCCAGATTTCACTTAGGAAAAGCAAAAGGACATATCTGAAGAACATTTGGAACTATATGGGTAACTCAAGCAGCTCCTTGTAAAAGGCTTTTAAAATTCTTGAAGCCAGATCCTCAGTCACATCCTATCCCTTCTATTTTCAGTTACCTTCCTTCTCTGGAAAAAGATCTTTGTGTACAAAATTCTTCCCATCAGAACGAAGTATCTCAGCATATTCACAACCAAATGTTAAGATTAAAAAACAAGCCAAAGAGATATTTTTAAAAAAATGGTCTGTAGCTAACAAAAGCTTATGGCAAACATACATTTGCCTTAATCTTTAAGATGCCAGAGAGGTCTCTGTTGGTTTTTCCAACAATAATAGATTCATAGAGTTGGAAGAGACCACAAGGACCATCCAGTCCATCCAATCCTGCCTTGCAGGAGTGATCAATCAAAGCATCCCTGACAAACATCCAGCCTCTGTGTAAAACCTCCATAGAACAAGATTCTACCACACACCAAGACAGTGCATTCCATTGTCAAACAGCTCTTACTAGCAGGAAGTTCTTCCTAATGTTTAGGTGGAATCTCTTTTCCTATAGTTTAAGTCCTAGGAGATTTTCACACAGGGCCAAAATGCCCCGTTACTGCCCAGCCACCTCCTCTCCCGTTCCTGTCACGGAATAACATAAATCTTTCACACACTTACCTTAATTTCGTGACAGGAATGGGATCCCCCTCCCCTCACTGGCCGGCCGTAGATGCAGCCATCGTAAGGCTGCTTTTACAACCAGCTGTCTGAAACGTTATCATGTTATCATGTGATAACGTCCAGGCAGTACATTTAAAAAATAAAACTCCCTCAAACATAAAATCAGTTCACCAAACACAAAAACACACTTTAAATCACACAATCAAAACAGGGAAGGTAAAATAAAGGGTGCCACTTACCTGGATGTTCAGATCGTACCAGGAAGTGCTTGGAACGGACCTCCCCTCCGTGGCTGTCATTTTGGAACAGGAACGGGGCTCCTGTTCGCACACCCGTGATTGCATGATAGTGATGGAACGGGAGGTCTATTCAAGATGAAAAATTGTGATTACATTGTTCTGGAACAATCACAGGAGCAGGATGGGTGCAGGACAGAATGGAGTCAACGTCATCCGAAAGGGAAAACCTTTCCCGACCCTGTTCTGTTCCTGCCATGGGATATATAGCCTGTGTGAAAATCTCCCTAGTCTCTGAAACAGCAGAAAACAAGCTTGCTCCCTCTTCAATATGACATTCTTTCAAGTATTTAAACATAGCTATCGTGTCACCTCTTAACCTTCTCTTCCCCAAGCTAAACATACCCAGCTCAGCTCCCTAAGCCACTCTCATAGAGCATGGCTTCCAGACCTTTCACCATTTTGGTTGCCCTCCTTCGGACACATTCCAGTTTGTCAATATTCTTCCTGAATTGTAGTGCCCAAAACTGGACACAATATTCCAGGGGAGGTCTGACCAAAGCAGAATAAACTGGTACTATTACATCCCTTGATCTAGACATTGTACTCCTACTGATGCAGCCCAGAATTGGATTGGCTTTTTTAGCTGCCACATCACACTGTTCACTCATGTTCAGTTTGTGGTCTACTAAGACCCCTAGATCCCTTTCACATGTACTGTTGTGATCAGAAACTGAAGTGATCAGAGTTGTTTAGACAACAACAACAAAAAAAACCCACAAAGAATGCGGGCAGAATACCTTTTGTTCAGATGAACTCTTGCCGGGATTTGCCATATTGGGAAGGAGCGGGGCTAAAAACTCCAAAGAGTTTGCAATAGCAGCATTCACTATTTCTTGCAATCTTTTTAAAAAAAATTATGTGAAAATGCACATAACTGCCGATCTGAACAACCAATTCAAATAGGGGCACATCAAAGAATTCAAACATGATTGGCCAGACCTTGGTGGGGGTGGGCCTGCAAGGGACAAAGCAGCTGGAGCTGCCATTGTTGTTTTTTGCAGGTGAATGATCTGTCAGGGGATGACAGGCCACTCAATCCCCAGCAGAAGCCCAAAAAGCCTTTCTCAGTAGACTCAGTAGCAACCCGCTCCCAAGAATACTCACACACAGAGTGTTTAATGTCCAAATAAGCAGGAGGCACTTTTATCTTCAAACTCAGTTGCAATATATACAAGTATTTACAATTCCATAATAAACTGCTTCACCAGGCCTCAGCACTCACAGGAAGAAGAGTGAGCTCTGTTCTGAGCTCTCTTATATACACAGTCACAGGGCATTGGCTTATTCAATCACATGATCTTACACACCAATAAAAACCCTCCTTCTGAAAGCAAAACAGAAAGGCAGACAAATACACAGGAACAGCAACAAACTTGGAAATAACAAGTTACAGTAGGGCTCCCATATCTGCTGATTCATTATCCACTGATTCAATTATCCATAGGACACAAAACAGCACACCTACGATAGAGTCCTCCTAGAAAATGTGTCCGCTCTAGCCATTTTCTAGGTCCTCCAAGGCAACTCTATGGTATTTTAAATCGGGAGTCCAATTATTTTCAATGGCATTTGTTATTATCATGGTTTTCAGTATCCATGCCCCCCCGAACCAATCCCCAGCGGATACAGGGGTTCTACTCTACTGCCTTGTTTTTTCAGAACAAAGGCCTACCTAGTGGAGGGTAACTTTGGCCATGATCCAGTAGGGCCAAACCACTCATGAAATGGACTGATCCATCATCAGTTTGACAGTCTTACGATCCAAGGAGGGAGGTATCCAGGATCCTTCTGCATGAGCAATAATAGTGGAAGCAATGGCAACAAACTATGACAGGCAGCCTCATGGACTCACTGCACTTTCACATATTTTTCAGGGGAAGAGGAAAAGGAGAGGAGGAGGAGGAGGCCATCACCACACATCTCCTGGCAGAGGCTGACTCTGTCAAGAACTGCTTGGTTGTTCAATGCCTCTGATCAATGCCTCAGAATGAAAATACTATAGGATGAGTGGTTTGGAAAATCATCTGCACCATACAAATTTCACAACTCCCTATTGAACATGCAGTATTGACTCATTAGTTCCTTTGTTAAACATACAACAAATAGAATTTGCTCAAGGCACACACACATGGAACTGAGTGGGGAGGAGAACACAAAATCTTACCCACTAATTCAAAGGGGAAGTGGTGACACCAGGCAATGCCATCTCAACATTTTACAGACTATATGGCACAGAGACCTTCTTGCTGACACTGTTGCTGTCATGATACATATTTGTTGGCCAAGCCCAGTTCCAAGTGCTGTCTTCATTAATTCAGCCAACCACCCAACAGCTAGCAACATTGACTTAAATAGATACTTCATTACACAAAAGTACATTTCCTATAGAGTTTGTGCACCGTATTTTATAGCTGTATCTAAGAGATCAACAAAAACAGTTCAGAATAGATTAGAACCTGTTCTATTTTAGTAAAATATCCCCCTTTGTCATTAAGAAAAGTCAAAGCAGGAATATTTGTTATGAGTTCAAGATATCACTAGCAGACTGAAATTGAGGTAGCAATCTGTAAAGCAATTTAACTGAAGTACTGTGCTTCAAACCAGTTTCATGCCAGTGATTTCATCACCAAACAGGCTTTAATCCAAATGCTTAACTGGGTTTATGCAGAAGCAAGCAAGAGAGAAATAGCACCAGCAGATAAAAACCCCAGCAAGGATTCTCACTCTTGTGTGGGTTGTCCTAAAAATGTCTGTAAATTATCCCAAATTTATCACTAAAAATGATGTGTTTAAAACCTAAATGTCCTCCTGTTTTCAGTGTAATAATAATAATACTGATAATAATAATAATTTATTTTTAACCCACCCCTCTGCTCAGCAACCGGAGTGGTGTACAACAGGATTAAAACAGGAGCAAGTTTAAACAATCCTTCCCAATCCCAACCCTTCCACCCCTTAAAATTAAATTAAACCAGTAGAGAATTAAAACAAAGATAAAATACAATATAATATACAAAAAAAATGGCAACAGTGGCAGGGGGGTGGGTAACCAATCAACTCCACTTGAGCCGGGAAGTTATTCCAGGAAGGCCTGCCGGAAGAGATCCGCCTTTAGTGCTTTCTTGAAGCTATCAAGAGTAGTGATAAGATGGATCTCGTCCAGTAGGCCATTCCAAAGTCTGGGAGCCGTAGAAAAGAAGGCCCTCTGGGAGGTCTGAGACAGCCTAGTTTTCATAGTCTGCAGCAGGTTCCTCCCAGAGGACTGAAGTGCATTGAGGGGGGATCATATGGGATGAGGCGGTCCCAGAGATAAGATGGACCCAAGCCATGTAGGTCTTTAAAGGGGGTGGGAAGCAGCTGGCACGCTCACGCTACAGCCCACTCCCTTCTCAAGGCAGCAAGGGGCTTCTCAGGAAGCCCGTCGCTGCCTTGGGAAAGGGGGGTGGGAAGCAGTTGGCGCACTCACACTACACCCCCCTCCCTTCTCAAGGCAGCAAGGGGCTTCTCAGGAAGCTCATCGCTTCCTTGGGGAGGGATTGGGGTGGGAAACCGCTTGCCCACAGGCTCATTTCTTATTTGTGTTTTTTTCACATTCACGGGGGTTGTCTGCCCCTAACCCCCACGAATGTGAAGGGATGATTGTATCTGCTCATTTTGTATACCTTTTCCCCTCAAAAAAGGTAATCCTTTAAAACAGATAGAGATCATTGGGTGAAATCGAATGTAACACTAGCAGAGTGAAAGCCCCTGCTAGGACAATTGTCTTGAATTGCACTACTACATAATTATACTACGACTTGTGCCACCACCTTGCACAACAGGTTGTGGGAACAGTTGCTCACAAAAACTGTATTGGATCCTGTCTTTGCACTCACTCTGAAAATAAGCAACTGCTACCTCAGCTGGCCTTGTTGGATGTTGGATACAAGCTACTTTGAGACATGCCTTGGTTACATCTTGTTTGGATTATTGTGATGCACTCCACATGGTACTGCCTTTGGAAACTGTTCAGAAATTTCAGCAGATCCAAATGATGAGGCCAAGCTGTTGACCAGGGCTGGTTAAGGGAATACGTAATTCCTTTGCTGAAATTGCTTCATTGGCTACAGGTCAGTTTCTGGGCAGAATGTTCAGGTTATAATCATTTAAGTCCTACACAAACCATCTGAAAGACTATGGAGATTATCAGATGTGGCTAATGTGGCACCAGTATAACAACAGAGGAACATAAAATGATGCCAATATCACACGATGCCGTCCTTTTGTGTTCCACTGTCGTTATTCTTGCATTTCTTTTTATTGATGGGCTGAGCAATCACCCGTCCCATTTTGGTACCGGCATTGTTGGAATCTGAAACCTCGCACCATTATCCTGCCATGAATACAGCACCAATATGCAGTCCTGCCAGAACACTTCCAGGTGGGATCGCAAAAACAAAGTAGGCTAACCTCTTTTTATGAACCTCCTTCGTTTAATGTGAAGTCGAAGGCTTTCACAGCCGGCATCCATAGATTTTCCTTAGGTTTTTTCTGGGCTGTGAGGCCGTGTTCTGGAATAGTTTCTTTCAGACGTTTCACCTGCATCTGTGGCTGGCATCTTCAGAGAAAATATCCTTGGGTTACTTGCTATTTTTTTAGTGTGTTAATGTGCTTTTAAAAACTTTTTTGTGTGTATTTTTTTTTTTAATTTCCCACGCTTGCATCTTCTTGCGAGAATCAGCGGGATTTCAGTTCAGGAAGTGAACAGAGTTCCTTTAGAGCTCCGTTCTTTCCTGGGCTGCCTTTGGACAGAAGATAAGGTAAGTGTGATGGGGGGGATTATTATGCTGGGATAGGGACGGGGCTGGAGATTAAGGGACAGGAACGCTTTTTGCGTTCCTGTCTGCTATCTCCTATATCTCCCTATATGAGCAGATTTCACAAGTTTCCCTCAGCCCTGTCAGCATCACAAGCACGTTTGATGAGAACATAGGAAAGAGCTTTTTTAGTGGCTACTTTCAAGCTGTGGAACTCCCTCCTATAGGAGGTTCAGCCAGACCCCTCTCTGCTCTCTTTCTGCCAGCACATAAAGACCTTTTCATTTCGGCGAGCCTTTGGCTTTTAACTACTATCACAGAAGGATCTTTTAATGGTGTACCTTCTACTTTTATCTTTTAAATGATGTTTTGCATATACAGTATTTTAAACTGGTTTAACTTTGTGCTTTTCATGGAAGTGTTTATTTAATTGGGTGGGGTTTTTTTATCCATTTGTATAATAAGCTATCAGCTGTACTTTGTTTTAATTATTTGTTGTAAGCCACCTTGGGCCCCATGTTGGTATCTAAGATGGGGTATAAATTAAATAAATAAAAACATCTAGAGAGCCACAACTTGCCCTGTCCTGCTCTTGCTTCTCTTTCTCTTCTGCCAGTGCTGTCACAACTGAGTATTTGAGGACTATTCCTCTAGATGACACTGGAACCTAGGGCTTGTTTACATTTGCAGGAAATCCCAAACCCACCTCATAAAGACCACAGATGTTTTTGATCCACAGCAACCCTGTAAACACCACACTCACCAGGGCTTGTCCAATGGAAGATCAGAGGATCCCACCACACTGTAATTGTAGGTGAACTCGCATCAGTGTAAACTCGCATCCTATGCTGATCACGTGTCTTATACATCACATTATTTCCGGTCACATGGCCAGGGCTACTCCAATTTTTTTTCTTTTTCTCCCCTCCCCATTTGCTTGTCCATGTAAATATACATTGTCCCAGAGTAGTGGATAAGCAGAGATATGCTTATACAGATATGCGCACAATCAACATTTTTTCTTTTTTTATATTTAATATTTATTTGAGTATTCAACACTTCAACAAGATATTTATATACAGTCATCATTTTTCCAATATATATCAAACACTATATTGACCTCCTACGTAAGACCCTCTCAGGAATTCCCTTTACTTCCATTCTTCTTGCTGGCCCTTCCTTTATCTTACTGTATTTAAATGTATTCAACTAAATCCGTTAACATTCTCCAATGATAACCAAGCAATCCACCGTTTTAACAACGTTTCTTCCCCCTTTCTCCCTTCCTATCCTTCCTTTTCGTCATGTAATTCCTCTATATTTCAAAAATCACTTCTTATATTCCATCTTTTTTTACAGATATTAAATACTGGTTGCCATTCTTCTTCTGCTTTCCCTGTTTTTTTCTTATTTAGGATATGAGTCAGTATATCATTATCTCTTATTTCTATTACTCTATTTAACCATTCCTCAACCTGTAAACATTCACTGCTTTTCCATTTAGATGCTATTTGCATTTTCGCTGCTGTAATTAGGTATAACATAATTCTCCAGTTTTCCTTTTCTATTTGTTTAGGTAGAACAGAGGTAATATTCAGTAGATACAATCTTGGGTCCATAATAAATTGGGTATTTAACATTCTCTGTATTAAGTTGTGAATCTTTTGCCAAAAATTTTTAACTATTGGGCAGTTCCACCAAACGTGATACATAGAGCCTGTTTGTTTACCGCATCTTCAACAACTGCAATCTTTCAATTTATAGATTTTACTAATTTTTAATGGTGTCAAATACCATCTATTAAATATTTTTACATAGTTCTCTTTTAAATTTTGAGATGCTGTAAACTTATTAGTTTTTAACCAGGCTTCTTCCCATTCTGCTAGTGTAATTTGTTCCCCTATGTCTCTTGCCCATTTTATCATCACAGTTTTAACCACTTCCATTTCTAATTTCCTTCCCAACAATATATTATAGAACTTTGCTATTCTCTTTTTATCCTCTTTCCAGATTATTTTATCAATTTCATTCCCTTCTAGGTCAAAATCATATTCTTTTTTGTCTTTCTTGTATCTACTATATAGTTGTTGGTATGTCAACCAGTAAATATACCATCCTCCTTTAATTAATTCTTCCTTTGTCTTTATCTCATAAGTGTTGTCTTTCTTCCAATTGCATAGATCCTCGTACCGTAGCCACCTATCTACCTTAGTCCATCTTCGTGCAAAGGCTTCCAGAGGCGAGATCCATTTGGGCATTTTGGTGTAAAATTGCCTTTTAATTTTTTGCCATGTTCTTAGTGTTGCTTTCCGTATGATGTTATTGTTAAAGTCTTTATAGAATCATAGAATCATAGAATTGCAGAGTTGGAAGAGACCACGAGGGCCATCCAGTCCAACCCCCTGCCATGCAGGAACTCATGATCAAAGCATCCCCGACAGATGGCTGGACTTTATCTTTCTCATACCATACGTACGCGTGCCATCCGAATCTCAACCCCTCTCCTTCCAATAATAACAATCTCTTATTACTTATTTTAATCCACTCCATTGCCCAGGTCATGCTGCAAGCCAAGTAGTAAGTTATAAGATCAGGAACTGCCAGGCCTCCCTTCTCTTTCCTGTCAATCATAGTGAGCCATTTAATTCTTGCCTTCCGTCCTCTCCAAAGTCCCGCAGATCTTTCGACCATCTCAATAATAGTTTGTCATTCGTTAAGATTGGAATCGTTTGAAATAAATAGAGAATTTTTGGTAGAATCAACATTTTTATTGCCTCCACTCTGCCAAGCAGCATTAACTTTAACTTCTCCCATTTCTTCATTTCAGATTTTAGTAATTCCCATAGTTTATTATAGTTATTTTCTACCAAGTCCATATCTATTAGAGATCCAAATACCTAAATACCTTGCTTTTTTCACCAGTTTACATCCTGTCATTTTTTCCAGTTCTTCCTCTTCTTTCCTTTGCATATTTCTGGTTATTATAATCGTCTTTTCCTTGTTGATTTTGAATCCAGATAGCCTACCAAAATTTTCAACTATCTCCAGTAATTCATTAATATTCTGTTCAGGGTTTTCTATGATTAATGCCAGGTCATCTGCATAGGCCTGGATTTTATACTCTTGATCTGAGATTCTCAATCCTGTTACCTTACTCCCTTTTCGGATCTTGTGTAGCAAAATTTCTAATGTAGCTATAAAAACATTATGCAAGTAGTGGTGAAAGTGGGCACCCCTGTCGAACTCCTTTCTGAATAGTTATTGGCTTTGTTCTGTTGCCATTGATTTTAATACGGGCCTCTTGTTTATCATATATTCTTTTTAAGTTGTTAATCATAAACTGGCCTACTCCCAATCTTTTAAATACCAGTATTAGGAAAGGCCATCTGATGTTATCGAAGGCCTTTTCCGCATCTGCGAATATAAAAGCAGCCTTCCTTTCGTTGTTTCTTTCATAATATTCAAGGGCATTAATAATTGTTCTGGTATTGTCAGAGATTAACCTACCTGGTAGGAAGCCCCTTTGATCAGAGTGTATCACTTCCGCTAGTATTGGTTTGATTCTATTAGTTATCATTGTAGCATAAATTTTATAGTCCGTACATAATAAAGAGATTGGACGATAATTTTTTACATCTTTTTTATTCTTCCCTCTTTCAGAATAACTGTAATGTTTGCAGAGTTCCATGTTTCTGGGGTCCCTTCAGTAGCTACTTGGTTGATTGTTTGTAGAAGATTAGCTGTTATTTCTTCTTCAAATACCTTGTAAAATAAAGGAGTAAAGCCATCTGGGCCAGGTGATTTCCCAGTTTTAAGTTGTTTTATTGCTGCCGCAATCTCTTCCTTCAAAAACGGATCAGAAAGGTAGGTTCTTTGATCTTGTGATATTTCAGCGTCTATGTTCTCATCAATGTAGTTTTCTAATTCTATCTGATTGTCTTCTGTATTTTGTTCTTTGTATAATTTCTCATAGTAGTTATGAAACGCTTTCTCAATGTCCTCTTGTTTTAAGAGTGTTTTCCCCTCATGTTCAATTTCTGCAATTGCATTTCTTCCTGCTTTTTTCCTAAGCTTGTAAGATAGCCATCTCCCTGCTTTATTAGCTTGCTCAAAATATCTTTGCTTTAATCTTTGTAACTTTCTTCCTACTTCTTCTAATAATATAGCGTCCAAGTCCTTTTCTAGAAATTTTATCTTGTTATGTATGATCTTATTTTTTGGGTGCTGCCGTAGTTCCAGTTCTTGCACCTTTAACTCTTGATGCAGTCTGTATTCTTTCTCTTCTCTTTCTTTCTTTATCTCTGCACCTTTCTTTAAGAATATGCCTCTTATAGTGGCCTTAAATGCATCCCAGATTACTTTCTTTTTTACATCTTCTCTGTTGTTTGTTTTAAAAAAGAATTTCATTTCCTCCTTTACTTTTCAAACAAACTCTTCGTCCTTTAATATAAAATCTTTTAGTTGCCAGATATATTCAGATTTCAAACCTTTAATTTGTAATTTAATTGGGTTATGATCTGACATAACTTTTGACAAAATTTCCATCTTCATGATCTTGGTCAAGAGAGGGGTTGAGATCCAAAACATGTCTATCCTAGACATACTCTTGTGTACGTCTGACTAATAAGTAAATCCTTTTTCAAGTTCATATTTCTGTGTCCATAAATCAGCTAAATCAAATTCTTCCATGATATCGTTGCAAACCTTAGGTAGTTTACCTTGAGTTCTTCCCTTCCGGGCATTACTTGATCTGTCCCTACTCCCATTCAGAACGCCATTGAAATCCCCAGCTAGAATGAGTGTTTCTTCCTTTAGGGTCTCCATCTCCATTTGTAGTTTCCTATAAAACTTATCTTTCTTTTCCAGCAGTGCATATATTGCAATCACAATTATTTTACAGTTCTCCAATTTGATTTCAACCCCTATGTAGTGACCCTCATTATCGTTTAGAACTTCTTTAGCTTGATATTTTTTGCTCACATAAATTATGACACCTTTTTTCTTTTGGTTTGATGATGACACAAACTCTTGTCCTAGTTTATAATTTTTCAATAATTTCATATCTTGTTGGCGAATCCTAGTTTCCTGCAGACAAATGATACTTGATTTCATTTTTTCCAAGTAATGAAATATCTTATGCCTTTTTAAAGGGGTATTTAACCCTTTAACATTCCAAGATACTATCAAGGATGTCATTCTTGTAAATCTGAGTCCGCTCTTCCCTCCTCTTCCTCCTCATCAGTTCCTCGTGAGGTTCCTTCCTCTAATGTCGTTTCTTGTCACGGTTCTTTATCCTTCTCAGTGTCATTGTCTGCTTCCAAATCTTCATGAGAGCTTCCGTTAGTCTTCCTCTCTTCTTGGTTTTTTTTTTTTGTGTCTTCTTCTCCTTTGATCATATTTATGTTCGTCCTCTTCCAGTCTTTTCAAAAAGTCTTCCACTTTCTCTGTTGATGTTATTTTATATCTTTTTTGTTGGTAGGTGAAGGATAAGCCTTCAATTCTTTCCCACCTGTAACTCACACCTAAGCTAATTAGTTTCTGTGTTAACACTCTGTATTCCTGTCTTCTTTTTAAGATCTCCACTGGGGTATCCTTGTAAACTTGTATTTCTTTCCCGTCTATTATCAGTTTCTCTGCATAGTTCCTTTGAATTACGTCATCTCTCATCTTAGTTCTAGTGAATGCAATTACGATATCATGAGGAATGTTTTTCTCTTTAGTGATTACTGAGTTTACTCTGAACATTTTATCTATTTCTTGCTCCATTTGCATTTCAGTTGTTTCCATAAAGCTTGCCAGTATAGGAGTTAAACGTTCATACAAGTTTTCATATGTCTTTTCTAAAACTCCTCTAAGTTTTAAACATTTTTCCCTGTACTTTATTTCTTGCACCAAAATTACATTTTTTATCTTATCCATATCTCTGCATGTTGCCTCAGTTTTTGTCTCTAAATCTGCAGTCCTAATCGTCAATGAGTCTACATTAGATTTAATGTCTTTTATTTCAGTTGCCATTTTGCCTAATCTTTTCTCTATTCTACCAAAATCTGTCTTCATCTATTTTTAAGGGAACGAATTTCCTCCTTCATCTCATTCTTAAAGGCTCTCAGTTCTTCCAAGACCAAAGTATTAACTTCTGCTTGTTTAGGTGGCATTTCTATTGAGCCTCTTCTGGTTATTGTTGTTTGTGTTGTTGTATATGCTCTTGGGCGCAACCCTGTAGCCATTAGCTATAGTCGCTGCCACCTACAGCTATTTAGTGTCACAATAAACTTATAGTTATCACAATCAACGTTGTCACCAAAAATTCTCAATTTCCCGCAAAAATCTCACAAAAGTATACTTTAACTTTCTTATTCTTCTCCCAGTATCACTTTACTCCCTTCTAATTTTCCTTTCCCTTTTACTTATTTTTAAACACCGTCCCATATATAGCTGGAGGGTTACAGTTCCATTATTGAGGGATATATCACTTTATAGATCCTCCACGTTTCCCCCAAGAAAAGCTCTTATACAGCAACTCCTCAATAATAAAATTAAGTCTGAACACAATTTCCTTGGGGGGTATGTTCTGTTACTAAGCCCTATTTCTCAATAGAGACGAGGACTAGACTTATGTAAGGTTAATTAATGTACGTTTACACAAGTCTGGGAAACAATATAGTTAACTTTCCTGGACCCCAGCTTATCAGATTTATTGACAAGCCGGTTCTAAAAGTATATATCACTACTGAAAGTATCTGTTCTGTGTATGACCATAATATATATGCAATTCCATTGTTAGGGGATTGAGACAGACCACTGTCTCCCTCACAGAAAAGTCTACAGCCTCACAATCCTTCCCCAGTTATGTAACAATATTTTTTTTTCTTAAACTTGATGTAGCCTGGTCTTATTAGCTTCTTCTCCCTTCACAGTGTCACCACGTTTAAATGTTCAGTTCGCCCAGAGGGGAGGTGAACGTAGATATTCTCAGAAATCTCACAATCAGTTATTACAACTCATGTACTAAACACTGCAGTTCTTGTCCCCAAAGCTATTGAATCCCCTCTGCTTCACCTCAGTCCTCAGCCACAGTTATTGATTCTTATCAGGCCCGCGTGTTCTCAGTCTCCGTCTTATCTTACTCCTCCTCCTCTTACTCCACCTCCTCTCTCCCTTCTCCTCTCGTCTCCGCACCCGCACACGTCTCCTCTCATCTCCGTTGTCTCCTCTCTCCCTTCTCCCTTCTCCTTCACCTCCTTACTTCGCCTCCTCTCTCCCTTCTCCTCTCGTCTCCGCACCCGCACACGTCTCCTCTCGTCTCCGTTGTCTCCATCGTCTCCTCTCTACCTCCATTTTCCTCCACGTCTCCGTCTCTGTCTCCATCTTCTCTATCTCTTCTCTATCTTTACTATCTCTACTTTCTCCACATCTTCCCTCTCTGTCACCACCACCATCTCATCTCGTCTCTGTCTCGTCTCCGTCGTCTCAGTCTCGACTCATCTCCATCTCTATCCCCATCTCCGTCTCTATCCCAACTCTCTGTCTCCTGCCTCTTCCTCTCTCCCTTCTATCTCTTCTCTTCCCATCCCCTATGGTTGCTGTTTCCACTTCCACCCACTGCAGGATAGCCAGCAATTAAATTAAAAAAAAACAGTAACAACAACAAACCACTCTTCACGCTGGTGGAAAAAAAAACAGATCAGCAAAGGAAATACCGACCTCTTGAGAATAGCCTTTAGAAGTTTAGTCTTCTCAGTCTTAGCCGCTTATGAGTGGGAGGCGTCCTGGGTTATTGCCTTACCGGCAAACTCGCACTGCAATGGCTGCTCTAAGACTTCTCCACACAACTCTCCCCTATAATAACGGGGTGAGCTAGAAGAGACTTCACCGCAAACCCCACTTGTCTCTCACCTTCCCAGGTAAGAGAATCTGCAGAGCCTTGTTGGACCCTGTTTGCAGCGTTTGTTGGACTGCTACTAGCGGAGCCCTGCTGTAGCGTGTCCATCACCCATTGCCTCCCACCGGAAGTCAACATTTTTTTCAAAGCACCAGCTTTTTTTTCAGAGCTTTTTTTTTCAGATGGAGTCCCATCCACCCATCCACCAGAAGTCCCACCCCCAGTTTCACACCAAAGCTAATCCACAGCCGCCACACAGCCAATAATTCTGGTTTTCCCCTGAAATGTGGAACAAACTGCAAATCTTTTAGATCCGGATTTTCCTGCAAAAGCTCCAATGAAGCTGCAAATCAACATGAATGTTGCATGGAATCTGTGCATGAATATAAGGTGAGTACAGTTTTTGTTTTACTAGTGTAGACAAAAAAGTTTCATCAGAAGAGAGATGGGGAAGAGGTGGTGGTAGCATCTTTCTCAAGCATAGTTATACTTGCCTGGTGTTAAGAGAGAAGCTTAGCAAGCCTTTTTAGAGCCAACCAGTCACAGCTCTGGGAATGCTGTGAAGCGACAGGAGGAAAAGAGACTTGTCTGTAAAAAAAAAATCAGAGAAAAGCTTGAGAACCAGCATGGTGTAGTGGTCTGACTGTTGGAGTATGGCTCTGGAGAACTGTTGGGATTTTAAAATATTTGAGACTGGTGGTCTCAGTAAGCAGAGTAAAATAGCACTTCAGCAGTTTTCCATCAGCAGTACAGCTAAGACAGTCCCCAAGAAACCACTCCTCCCACAGGTCTAGCTAAGAATAAAGAGTCTCAAGACTTCATTAGAAGTATTAAAAGAAGTATTAAAAGACTTACAGTAATATCTTGTGCATCATCAAATTACACAGGTTGGGTATCTTGAGAATATATGCAAGCAAGAAATAAGAAGATCTTACATGCTGTTAGTTCCTAGGGCTCTAAAAAGTATGAGCTCCATCTTCAAAGGTAAATACAAAAGCTAGAGGAGAGAAGCTATTTCCATGGCTTCTCTCACCAAGACAAAAGTAGTAGAAGGTGAGAGCCTTGTAGGTAACTCCAGGGAGAACAAACAAAAAGCTACAAGCTGGAAGAAAGGGGACCATAAACAAGTAAACAGGAAATTACAAGCATTCCTCATGCAATTTAATTCTTTAGGTACCATGCACCCCAATGCATGCAAGAGTTGCAATATTCCAATAAGAACAGAGTTCAAATCCCTGCTCAGCCATGGAAACCCACTGGGTGAATTTGGGCAAGACACACTCTCTCAGCCTCAGAGGAAGGCAAAGGCTAATCTCCTCTGAACAAATCTTGCTAAGAAAACCCCTTGATAGGTTCACCGTAAGTCAGAAACAGCTTGAAGGCACACAACAACAATCATATTAGCAAGAACAACAACCATGGTGGAGCAAACCTCAGTTTAAAAGAACCCAGACCACTCCACATCTGCTTTGAGTCTGTGGTATTATGTACAGCAAGCAGATTAATAAGAAATTGTTTATTGGTCACCTTTTCCTCCTGCTTCCATATTTAAATTTGTCCATCAACAGATTACAGTTCTCTGAAATGTATTCATCCCTTTACAATGATTTGCAGAATAATGTCTGCAAACAAATTTTGCTCTGCAGCTTGATTGTGCTATTTTTGTGAAGATACTGCAGTAGTAGCAATTGAGCTTGAACCAAACCCCTTGTGAGCACACTCAAAACTAATTTAGTTCCCCTGACTACTTTATTGCCCTTTCATCACCAAATGTTAGTGAAGTTCTTCCATTATAAAGATGAGCAATGAAGCAGAAAGTGTTTAGCAGAAAATATCAACAAAGTCAGCCTAAACAGTTGCATAAGACCATGATGTGGAAAAGATGTTTTGGGAGCCTAACGGAAGCTACAAACAGGTCATAACCCCAAGCCTACCTACCTAAAACAATACCAGCATATTTGATGCCACTTTCAAAGAGGCCTCATCTAGAGAGAAACATTCTTCGACTGGATCCAAACTTAAACCTTATTCAGTCATCATTAAATCGGTATGTGAAGGGAGGACATTGGTCCTGCTACCCCCCCCCCACACACACACACCCTTCTTGAGCTCCATCACTCTTTTTGTATGCAGGCTGATATCATAGAATCATAGAGTTGTAAGAGACCACAAGGGCCATCCAGTCCAACCCCCTGCCATGCAGGAATACACAATCAAATCATTCCCGACAGATGGCCATCCAGCCTCTGTTTAAAAACCTGCAAAGAAGGAGACTCCACCACACTCCGAGGCAGTGTATTCCACTTCCAAACGGCTCTTACTGTCAGGAAGTTCTTCCTAATGTTTAGGTGGAATCTCTTTTCCTGTAATTTGAACCCATTGCTCCATGTCCTAGGAGATTTTCAGATGGGGGGGAGGAAAACCTGCAGAGGTCAGGAGAGAAGCGGGGCTGTTCCGCTTCCAGCACTCCTTTTCACACACACCCGTCCTTCTCCTTACCTCTATTTGTTCTCCCTCCATCCTGCTTTCATTTTCCTTCTGCTATTTTTTACTAACGGAAGTTTCTGTTAGTAAAAAATAGCAGAAAATAGCAGAAGGAAAATGAAAGCAGGACAGAGGGAGAACAAACGGAGGTTGGGAGAAGGATGGGAGCGTGTGAAATGGAGCGCTGGAAGCGGAACAGCCCCGTTTCTCTTCCGAGCTCCGCAGGGTTTTTTTCCCCATCTGAAAATCTCCCTAGTCTCTGGAGCAGCAGAAAACAAGCTTGCTCCATCCTCAGTATGACATCCCTTCAAATATTTATACATGGCTATCATGTCCCCTCTCAACTGTCTCTTCTCCAGACTAAACATGCCCAGCTCCCTAAGCCTCTTCTCATAGGGCATGGTTTCCAGACCACCCACTATCCTGATCGCCCTCCTCTGGACATGTTCCACCTTCTCAATATCCTTCCTGAATTGTGGTGCTCAGAACTGAACACAGTATTCCAGGTGAGGTCTGACCAGCAGAATAGAGTGGCACTATTACTTCCCTTGATTTAGACACTATACTCCTATTAATGCAGCCTAGAATTGCATTGGCTTTTTTAGCTGCTGCATCACACTGCTGACTCATGTTCAGCTTGTGGTCCACTAAGACTCTTAGATCCTTTTCGTATGTACTGCCCTCAAGCTATGTCACCCATCCTATATCTGTGCCTTTTATTTTTTGTTCCCAAGTGTAGTATCCTACATTTTTCCCTGTTGAAATTCATTTTGTTAATATTAGCCCAGCTTTCTAATCTGTTGAGGTCATTTTGGATTCTGATCCTATCCTCTGGGGTATTAGCTATCCCTCCTAATTTGGTGTCATCTGAAAACTTGATAACATGCCCTCTATTCCCTCATCCAAGTCATTGATAAAGATATTGAATAGCACAGGGCCCAGGACAGAACCCTGTGGCACCCCATTGGTCACTTCTCTCCAAGATGAAGAGGAGCCATTGGTGACTGTTAGTGACATTATTGTTGTTAATTGCCATCACTTTGACTTCAACTTAAGGTGATCCTATGAATGAGAGATCTCCGAGTCCCCCTGTTATCAACCTCCCTGCTTGGGTCTTGCAAACTCAGTTTAGCAACATACACAATTGTATGTTGTACAACATATGTGGAGCACTTATTTCAACATTGGGCATCAGCTATATTCACTGACAGTGGCAGAGTGTTGTGCATGCAGAACTATTGTGCATGCAGCTGTGCAAAAGGGTAGATTTATCTGTGCCTGTCATTGAGCACTGCATACTGAGCAGTGGGGCCCATTCTTGAACATTTGTTGCACAATGTTGCTATTCTGCAAGAGAGTTGCATAGTGCCAGCCTGGCATAACTCCATCAAGCAAATATTTGTGCTATGTTGTGGCGATGGAGGATTACAGCTAGAAACCAGGGTCCCCAATCATGTGGAGAGTGTCTAGGAATAGGGAAAGAGGGAGCATCTTCTAATCAGACTCATCACTGAGGGGAGGAACAAAACTTGAGAGGGAAAGAGTGAAGCTAAAACACTCCCTTCTTTGTGCATTAATGCAACATGTTTTCATGATGAGTGAATAGGGTTTTAGTCATAAATTGATGACTGTATCAATGGGATTTACATTAATCTGGACTTGCCCCATGGATTTCAATAGATCTTGTCAGGGGCGGGGAAAACACAGCCCCCAACCCCATTATTGCAACTCCAAGGCCTCCAAAATATCTTCAAACCCCCCCCCTTAAATGTTTTCAGGTTATTTTTAATTCCCAAATACCCTCCAAATTGTGCTAAATTGCCCCCAGAATACAGTAGCTTTCTGACAGTAAGAGCTTTTCAGCAGTGGAACACACTCCCTCGGAGCGTGGTGGGGTCTCCTTCCTTGGAGGTCTTTAAACAGAGGCTGGATGGCCATCTGTCAAGGATGCTTTGATCGTGATTCCTGCATGGCAGGGAGTTGGTCTGGATGGCCCTTGTGGTCTCTTCCAGCTCTACAGTTCTATGATTCTATGATTCCCTTGTCTTTATGTGCCCCAATTCTTCACAAACTACCCAAAAATCAGCACTGAAAATGATTCCAGAAAAAAGTGGTGGTGTGGCCTACTAAGGCTGCATGAGAGTAAAAATTGGTCCCTGCTTGCCAGTGCAGTTGCTCACTCTGATCTAGTCAATGATAAAATCTAAATCCAATCCATTATAAATTGTGGAATTTTGTTAATATTTCTGGTGACTATTGTAGTGTTCTTTTGCCTCCACAGTCTTTCAGCAAAAACAACAGAGTGAGAAGCTACCCGTGTTAGTTCACATGCCCACAAATCAAGATGGTGGTCATAAATTAGCACGTTATATGTTGCCGCCACTGCACAATATTTTTTTAACTTTAAAACAAAGATTCACAAGTGCAACCTTGTGCTTTAAAAAAAAATTGGGTGCCTCAGTGAAGCAAAAAAGTGCACAACCGCTAACACAAAAATTCAACAGAGTACTTCTGGCTGCTGCCTTGCTGGCAAGCTGCCCCCCCCCCCAACGCACATCTGACCAATCCAATCTCCACTTCTGTCCTCTCTGAGAATGCACAGCAAAATGAATTGGTTGTCTTAACGAGCACTAATGCACATTTTCTCACATTATTTTTTAAAAATTCAGGGAAGGCTGCAAAGGCTTTTCCCACACAGTAAATTGAGTCCCCCCCCCTTCTGAAAATGGCAAATCACTGCAGGATCTCTTGAGACAAAAGGTATACTCCTTGCATTCTATGAGGAGTTTTTTCATCATCTAGACAATACCAATTATTCATTGATGTTCCATCAGTGGCACATATTACTTAGGAAATGGTCTCTTGATAGCAGGGGGTCTCTCTGTGTTTTTGCATGAGGTGCCCATCAGCAGAGCTAGAGAGTCCACACAGCCAACAGTTGGACAGGGCAGTGAGAGAGAGATGGGATTTTGTAGGTGGGGCTACATGAAATTAAAGGCATCGCCGTGGGGCCTTCCTACATTGCTCTCTGAAGGATCTTCTGGCTTACAGGAATGCCTGTTTCCTGCTGCAAATGCTGTTTGCCTACTGATAAATAAATCAGCTACTATAAAGACAACAGCTAGAATCCTGTTGGACTTATATCTGCAGGAATTAGAATTGGGCAGTTCCATAATATCTGTATCCAGTAAAGGGCTGCTGTTATGTTACTACATAGGGGGAGTCAGCAAGTGACCAATGCACATTGGGACTGAAGCACATCAAGGCCGAGGCACATCACTCCTGTTGTTCATCAGTCCAGTTGTGCATTGGGGGGCTGGCTAGGGAGTGCCAATGAGCATAGGGACTGGTGTCCCATTAAGCACCTTCACAATTCACCAACAAGGTTTCTTAGCACCTCTGCTGCATAGTTAATTACAGTGGGCCCTTGGTATCCACTGAGGGTTGACTCCAGGATCCCCCGTGAGTACCAAAATCCATGGATGCTCAAGTCCCATTATATACAATAGCATAATAAAATGGTGTCCCTTATATAAAATGGCAAAGTTGAGGTTTGCTCTTTTGGATTTATTTTTTTTAATATTCTTTCAGCCATGCATGGTGGAATCTGTGGGTACAGAATCCGTGAATACGAAGGGCCAACTGTATGTGTAAAGCTACATAGCATACACCATGACAGAGGATTCTAGCTATTGCCCAGTGCTTTCTCATCCAATGGAGGCTGAGGACAAACTATATGTAAGCATAAAGGGGATTTTAAAATGCAAACTTCTTCAGCTTCAGCGGGTAATAGTGGAGTCAGAGTAGAAGGAGAATCAACTCTTTCTTCCACTACTGCCTTCCTAGGAAAAATCTATTTTCTTGAAGCTGGTATTTCTTGGAGGGAGAGGGGAGATGCCAATGTAATACTAGCAAATGCACCAAATGAAAATTTTCCCAAGGAAAACACTAGCTTCATACATAGGAGGGATTTTCCTTGGGATTACAGTAGAAAAGGACAGGGTTAAATTTCCCCCAGCCTGCTTTGACTCCTTGATTATCAACCTCCTCTTCCAGATGAAGAGATTCAAATTTTTTTTAAAAAAAATCCCTCATGTTAATATTCTGTTTAGCCTGGCCCTAAAATTGAAAGCATTGCCCTAGAACATCTCAACTCTTGGGAAAGTGAGGAGTTTGCACAACAGAATTACATCCAGGGCTTAATTTCTGAAATGAGAATTGTCAGGGCTATAGGTGGGGGAAATGTTTCGTTTGACCACAAAAATATACTTACTGAATCCATATAGTCATACTTCATATGACTCAAAATTTTGTGGTACAGTATACAAACACCTGTATATTAGTGGAAAGTAAACAAAAGTAGGAGAGCCAATATGGTCTAGGGGTATGCGTCTTGGACTAGAAATTCAGACATCAGGGTTCAAATCCCCACTCAGCCATTGGAAATCCCCTGGGTGATTTTGGGCAAGTCACACATTCTCAACATAAGAGGAAAGCAATGGCAAACATCCCCTGAATAAATCTTGCCAAGAAAAACCTTTGACGGTGTTGATGTATGTCAGAGTTGACTTGAAGGCATGTGTGTGTGTGTGTGTGTGTGTGTGTCTGCCTTCAAGTCACTTGTCAGCTTATGGCAACCCATGAATTTCATGGGATTTTCTTAGGCAAGGAATTCTCAGAGGTGGTTTACCGTTGCCTGCCTCTGAATATAGTTCACCACACCTGGTATTCCTTGGAGGTCTCCCATCCAAGTACCAACCAGGGCTGGCCCTGATTAGCTTCCAAGATCCAACTGAGGAGATTATCAGACACATCCAAAAAAAACACAAGAGCAGCATGCAAAGACAATGTTACTGTCCCGTTATTGAAACAGGTCATAGTTTCAGACATCGCCATCATCCTCATGTGCTGACTCCATGCTGCAGCCACAAGTAAGGTGCTGCTTTTCATTGATGACTACAGCACGGAGTCAGTATGTGAGGATGACAATGTTGTCTGAAACTGGGACCCATTCACTGGACAGTACCGTCATCCTCACATGCTGTTCTTGTGTTTTTTGCCACGCCTGATAATCTCTTCAGCCTGATGACTTTAGGGTATTTAGGCCCCTAAAAATAACAACACATACACACACAAAACAGAGTATTGAAAAAATATAAAACAGGACTATATTGAGTCCCATTTAGATTATAGTCCATTCCTAAGTAGGGTTGGTTTCTGCTTTGAAATCTCTTTGTCAAAGTCACAGGTTGGACCACTTCTCATCACACAGTGGTAAGGGCTTTACACACCAGGGGTAGTCCAAGCCATTTTCTTTCTTATCCCTAATGGTAGGGCGAAGTCATCATTATACACTTACAGATCAGGGGAAAGTAATTCAGAATATAAGTAGGGAAACAAATGTTTGAGCATTCTTCCATATCAAAAAATTCCTATCATGTCAGGAGGGAAAGGGTTTTTTTTTTCCTCTAGCTAGTTTGCTTTTTAATTATTGTTATATGAAATTAATTTTTGTTTACTTTGTTTTATTCCACAGTTTAAAACTGTGAATTCCTTTAGGAGATTCTTCTAAGAACTATGGCCAAAATCCTGTTGGGGCCTTACATCTTTGCAAGTGGACTTACATCTGCATGAATTAGAATTGCACAGTTGCATGACATCCATATCCAGTAGAAGACTGCTATGTTGCCATGCAGTAGAGTTGGGCAAGTGTCTGGTGTACATTGGTGCACAATGCACATTAGTTCCTGATGAACATTGCATAGTGATGTTCATTGAGCACCAATGCATATCAATTCCAATGTGCCTTAGGCACTCTTGTTGGTGTCCTGTAAAGCATCTTTGCCATTTAGTAGAGAGGATTCTTAGTGCCTCTGCTATGTAGCTGCTGCTGCTACTACTACTGTTGCTGTTGTGCACCTTCAAGACATTTCTGCCTTATGATGCCCTAAGGCATATTACAAGGGCTTTCTTGGCAAGACTGGTTTAGATGGGGTTTGCCTTTGCCTTCCTCTGAGGCTGAGAGAGTGTGACTTGCCCAAGGTTACCCAGTGGGTTTTGATGGCTTAGCAGGGATTTGAACCCAGGTCTCCAGAGTCACAGTCTAATGTCCAAGTCACTACCCCATACTGGCTCACGCTATGTAGCTAAGTACACATAAAGTTATGTAACAGCCATATAGGATTCTGATGTGCAACAGTAAGAACAACAAGAAACAGTCATCAAATATGCCACTTGTCCATGTGTAAGGAGATTGTGGTATTTCAGGATTTCATTTCATGGCTCCCCCTACTGCCTTACAAAAGAGTAAGAGGCCAAGAAGATGGCTTCCCCCCCCCCTGCCATTTTTTAAATGTGCAAACTGGCACTTTGAATCAAGGTTAAATTTAAGACTAGCCATGTGTGAGGAATCAGTCTAAGGTTTGATGGCTTTGTCTCTCCCTGACCTATCCAAAGAATAGGTGCAGTATGTGGAAGGGGATCTTTGCCTGGATGGACAGCTGTAAGGATGCATCAGATTGAAAAATGTGCATATTTGGAAATGTGCATAGAAACACACACACATTTCAACATGAACTAAACATGTTTTTGTCAATAGGGAAAATGTGTTCAACAATTCTGGACCAAACAGTCATCTCTGGATGAGATAGAATCATAGAATCATAGAGTTGGAAAAGACCAAGTTGCCTTGGAGGATCTAGAAAATGGCTAGAGAGGGCACATTTTCTAGGAAGACTCTATGGTAGGTGTGCTGTTTTGTGTCCTGTGGATAATTGAATCAGTGGATAATGAGTCAGTGGATACGGGAGTCCTACTGTAGTTTACAAATGTTGGCTGGAAACATATTGGTTAGTCTCAATTAGAATAGACTAACTGAATCAAATAATGAATGGTAAATCAACACATAGGTAAATCCAACTGATCCAATGGGTGTAGTTTAGTCAGAACCAACAACAGAATTTAGCCCAAAGTTTTTATAGATGTGCAGATCCCTGTAACTGGGATCACTAGTTTACAAAACATTAACCTCTATCCATTTGTGACATCTCCTAGGATGCCCTTTTTACTCCTAAGGTGTTAATAAAGGATTAACAATGACACCAGTACTGACAAAAGAGGTAATCCTTCTCTGTGAAGAATCTCAGAAGAATGCCAAAAGATAATCAAACTGTGCTTTATAAATTACAGCAAGCCTTTGATTGTGTATGATGAAACACTATGGAATGTTCTAAGGACTTTATCACATGAAGCCAAAAATCATGAAATTACACTGGGATAGTTGTGGCAATGGCTTTCTGTTATCACATGACATCATCTTTATACTGTGGTTGGTGAGCTCTCCAGCTGTTACTGTGGTGTACATTTGCATTTGTGGGCAAAACCCATGAATAGCTGTCAGTATCACTATTTTCCTGGTATTGACGAGTGTGCGATAATTTAGTCCCACTGGCATTCCTCCCTCTTTTCCCCTCATCATTCCCAATGAGAATACATAATTCAACTTCCGGTGGAGAGCATGAAGAGGACCTCCATAACGCTCTTTTAATGAACCGCTGCTTTTTCTCAGTACATTTCTTTGTTTAAGTATTAGTTATTTTCTTTGTTTCTTTGTTTTTTGTTTGTTTAACTGAAGTGGCATCTTCTCACGAGAACAGCTGAAACCACATTCTGGTAAAATTGCAGAAGGAGGAGGGGAAATTTTTTTAAAGGTGCACGTGCAGGCCTTCTCAAAGCAGCAATGCAGTGCTATTCCAACACAATGCAAAAACAAGTGTTACAGTAGCACAAGCTTCAATCCCATTCTTAAAACACTAGTAAGTGGTTGTGCAATTTTCATTAGCGGTAGTGTTGTACGATTGCAACAAAATGTGAAAATGAATGTTATTATGCCACTATGTTTCCAGTTTCTTCAGTTGTGGAATTACAGTGTTTATACGTACATGCTTGTGTGATAATGTCCTAAAAGAAATGGATGTACCATGATTTGATTATCCTGATATGCAACAAGAAGCCACTGTCAGGAAAGAATATGGAGAAACAGAATGGTTTCCATTGGGCAAGAGGGTAAGACAAGGTTGTATTCTATCACCCTATCTGCTTAATTTATATACTGATCATATCATATAGAGAGCAGGGTTAAATTCAAAGGAAGGTTGCATAAAATTTGGTAGAAACAATTCATGATATACAGATGATACCATATTACTAGCAGAAAATAGCAAAGACTTGGAATGGCTACTGGTGAAAGTTAAGGAAGAAAGTTCAAAAGCAGGGTTACAGTTGAATATTAAGGATGGGGAAAAAAGTGGATGATAAAGACATTGAAATATGGCTCTGTCATAAATCAAAATGGAGACTTTAGTCAAGGAATCAGGAGCCTAGGAGTTGGTAGGGCAGCTATCAAGGAACTAGATAAGATTGCAAAGTATGAAGATATATAATTGAATACCAAACCCAGAAAGATCCACGGTGCTACACCATAGTATTTCTAATTTCTATGTATGGTTGTGAAAGCCGAACAATGAAGTAAGCTGACAAGAAGAAAATCAACACATTTGAAATGTGGCACTGGAGGAGAAATATATGGGTATAATGGACAAAGAACAAATCAAATTGAACTCAAACTATAAGCCAAAACCAAACTGAGGTTATCCTACTTTAGACACAGCACAGGATTTCATGACTCATTGGGAAAGACAATAATGTTCAGAAAAGTTGAAGGCATTAGGAAAAGAGGAAGACCACATTACAATGGGATTGAATCAAACAAAGAAGCCAATGCCCCAAGTTTGCAAGACATGAACATCAAGGTGCCGTTTACATGATGAAAATGTAGTGGGAAGAATTCGTGTCCAACCCTGGTTGTTTACACGTACATCATGTCGGTTCTGAGGTATTAGGAAGAGGGGCCACCTTTTATCACTCAACGTGCGTGACTTTCCATTCCGCTGTTTGTAGCGGGTTTTTTAAAAGTCACAGGAGGATTCAGAAAATTGGAACTGTAAACAGCCTGGGACAAGATATCTCAGTACTTGGTGATGACTGGAAATTGTTGTGACCAGGGGAGGGCTCAGAAAGGAGAGAAAGGGTCAGTCACCCATTCAACAGATTCAGCCTCACCAGCTGAAAACATAGGCTTCCATTCCAGCTGCACATAGGCTTGTTTGTGTATGTCTGCACTAAATCACCCTGTTCAATGGATTTCTACATTGCAAACCCTTCAGCCTTAACCTATCCCTCCCCTGCATGCTTGGTTTGAATTTTAAAGAGAGAGTAAATTATAAAGAGATCGTGGGCGGATGATCACCCATTCATCCCCCCCACCTGCATCCCCTCCATGGGTTCAAAGGCACAGTAAAAAATGCCAGCATATGAGTGGCCGATCGCACATTCATACACACACACACACACACGGCAGCTTCCCCTCCAAAAAATGCCTGCGTCTGAGTGGATGATTGCACATTCATACACACACACACACACACACACACACACACCTGCATCCTCACTTTCAATGGGCTTTAAATGGAGTTCTTTCAATTTGGAAAGACAGCAAAGGGTATAGCCACTGGGCACCCCTTCCTTCCTCACTTTCAATGGGCTTTAAATTGTGTTTTTTCAATTCGGAAGGACAGCAAAGGGTATAGCCACTGAGCACCCCTTCCTTCCTCACTTTCAATGGGTTTTAAATGGTGTTCTTTCAATTCGGAAGGACAGCAAAGGGTATAGCCACTGGGCGCGCCTTCCTTCCTCACTTTCAATGGGCTTTAAATGGTGTCCCCATGTTAGGTCACAAATTGCTCATTCCTCCCCTCATCTTTTCATCACCTCATCCCCAATGCAACACTCAATCACCCCCTCATCCCCAACGCAGAAGCTTTAACAAACATTTGAGCCAGCCAATAGCATTGCTCGTGGCGCGAAACTCTAAAGGAAGTACGTCACTGAGGTTGTGAAAAAACAAATAACCGCATCCTTGATTGTCAGCTTAAAAAAAAAAAACCAGGACCGTAAACTCTTGTAAACAAAAAAAAAACCCGGGGTAGTATATAGTGGGAGAAGGCACATATCACAGGATGTGATGCTGTGTAAACAATGATCCTGGGATCTCCCGGGATATCCAGTTCAGAGACAAAAATCATGTAAACAGGGAGGGACGAATACGGGATCAAGAAGTCCTGGGATGCCCCGTGACAAAAACTACCGTCTAACTCGCACCCAAGACATTGATGACTGAAGCTCTTGGAGGCTTTTCATTGATATGGTCACCTTAAGCTGAAACTGACTTGATGGCAAACAACAACAACCCTATATATTCGTCACATATATGATACAGCTAGATCAAAGGTGTCTTCGCTGCAGAAGATTCATAAATCAATTAATAATCTTTCATTATATTTAAGCCACTTTTATCAGGATGAAGAGAATATTTCCATCCCCATTTTTCTCTTTTTCCTATTTTTCTCTATACGTAGCTCAAATTTGCTGTGATTGAATTGTAATATCATAGGTCTTACAAAATATCAAACACTTACTTTAACTTTTCTTTTTTAAAAAATAAAAACTGGCATATTACTTAGAGTTAGCTTTCTTAAGCCTCTTCTCTCTATGGGTACTCTGAGATGATAATTGACTACACTAGACATGCACAGTCACAATCAAGCTTAAAATGTCATCCTTTGCGCTAGGCATAATTTGGAGAAGAAGAAAAAAGAAGCATTCTAGACAAATGTTGGTTTCATGGTTCATGTGGGTATGTGATACTAGCCAAACCTTTCATAGCTGTACCAGTGAAAACTAGGAGATTGACAAAAGGATGCAAGAGCTAGGTGTACTTGTTTAAATATATCTATACTGTATTTTCACTTTCCTTCATCCTGCTTGAAACCAAAAAGACTCCTGTTATGCAGACACAGCTCCTCGGGACCCAAAACAGGTTACTGACATTTTCAATTTGTGTTTGTTTTGGTTCTTCTAATCATACATCTCATGTCTGCAACAGAATCCAGATGATCTTAATCCATAACCTTTTACAAGTGTAATATTAACTTGCAGCATGTCATTATCTTTTAAACTAATTTTTGCAGAAGTCTTCAAAAACAGAATCACAGCGTGCATGTTGATAACAGATAGTATACAATATATTTTGGATTGATGGATTCTTTATGGGACTAGATCATAAACATCTGAAATACAGTGATACCTCTGTAGTGTCTATCTATTGACCTAAGTAGACTGATAAGGGATTTTATCAGACCAGTCAAATACGGCGTCATAAGGGTGCCTAATGATCATGAAAGCGTGCGTGTACCAGATGACATCACCCTTTCACAATCATATATTGTTTAAAAACCATCAATTGATCTCCCATGGTGATTTTCTGCTGGCTTGCCAGTGTTTGAATCTGTACGCCATGTGAATGCAGTGTCAATGGGCAAACACTTCCGGGTGAGATTACAACAGCCAGGTAGGGTATGCTCTTTTTATGACACACACACACACACACACACATTTACTTGGGACTTTTAAGTTTGTTTTGGTGCTTTCCTGAACTTTGTGTGTCTTTGTTTTGCTTTGTTTTTTGAATTTCCCAAGCTAGCATCTTTTCGTGGGATTTGGTAAGATTTGAAACCAGAAAGTGAACAGAGCTCCGTTCGTTCCTCGTTAGTGCCTGGGAAGCCTCTTTAATGCAAGCAAGGTAAGGTCTGGTGGGGGAGTTCTTTTGCCAGCATAAAAAAGCCACAATTTATGCCAGCAAAAGAACTTTTGAGGAGGGTGGTCTGATAATGTCCTCAGTCTCAGAGGCATAACTAATATATAGCTCCACTGTATGTATCATGGAACATACAAAATACAAGCGGAAATATTAATATGTCTATGCAGTTTGGGTCAACCACACTTTCAGAATATTCTTTTTCTACATGCTCCATTTTTATATCCACTATAAATTCATTTCAAAGCATCTTGTCATGGCAGTGACTTCATACCTGTATGTAGCACACATCAAAACTGTTGCACAGAATGTCCCATCCTCAAAAAATGATCAACCAGCAGAAAGAAACAGGTAAACCAAAATGGAATGACTCCAGCTACCCCTCTTGACATATGTTCTTCACCAAACTTTAGTACTAACGGTTTGTTCTCTGACACTTACTATGGCGACACCATCATCCTACAAAAATCTTGAGTGCTCAACAAATTCAGGTCCCTAAGAAGAAATTGTACACACCTCTTTTGGGAAGGGCTGTAGTTCAGTGGTAGAACAGATATTTGGCATGCAAAAGCTCCCAGGTTCAATCCCTGGCATCTCTAGGTGAAACTGGAAAAAGCTAGAGAGTCACTGGGGTTGACTACACAAAAGGAAATACAGCAAGTAGAGGTGCATTACCGGGCATGAAGCAGCTCCCTGTTGTCTCCAGAATTTTCAGTCAATGAGTAATATGCAGCACTGCACAGTAAAAAATAAAAAATAAAAAAAAATTGCAGAAAACAGTGGTGTCCCCAATGGAGTTTTCTGCCCTCCTCCTTCCAAAAAGCAGCAACAACAGGTACATACCTGGGACAACAGGTATTCTTTGCAAATTCTATTGGGGTATTTTCATTGCTTAGACAACCCCAAAGTCAGCCAGTTATAGAAAATTATACTGAACTAGATGGACCAGACTTCTGAGTTAGAGTAAGGCAGGTCCCTATTTATGGAGATTTTCACATGGGGAAATTATTCCCCTGAGAGATCAGGAGGGAAACAGGGCTCTTCCAGGAGCAGAGCTCCGTTTCTCTCGCCCCCTTCTTTCTCCTGATCTCACGTCGTCCTCACGCTGTGCTGCTTCCATTTCTCTGCCAATATCTTCCATCACTTTTTACTAATGAAGAACTTTTGTTAGTAAAAAATGACAGAAGATACTGGCAGAGAAATGGGAGCAGCACAGTGTGAAGATGACGGGAGATCAGGAGAAGGAAGGGGGCCTGCAAAACAGAGCTCTGCTCCCAGAAGAGCCCCGTTTCTCTCCCGATCTCTCAGGGGAATAATTTTCCTGTGCAAAAATCTCCTGTATCTATATCTGAAAGAAATGTTGCATGGGTTAAAAAATGATGGGGGGAGAGTAAAATCCAGTCAAAAGTAACATTTTGCCCCTTGTGTTGCTCTAACACATGCACATCCTTTGTTTCATTACTGCATCTAATTTGGTTGATACCACAACATTATTACATTGATCACTGTTTCAACTTAGACTAATTTAATTGATAAAAGTCTATGTCCTTGCTATTATAAGAGACAATTAGCTCTCATTAGTTTACATTTCACTCATTTTCTTTTGACTGATTGCACTACATACTGATACATGCTAATATCAATATGCAATGCAATCAGTCTGAGGGAAATGTTGGTACAGTATCACTAAAAACTATCACACTTATCATTCTGATTGTCTGCAAAGTACCAATATTTGCCTACAATTTAATAGTTTTGTAATGTAATATTTGGTATTAATAATCATCATCTGAAGGTCACATCCTTAATCACAGTTGCACTGAGCAAAAAATTAACTAGTGAGGATTACAACGCGTTGATAAATTGCAGATGGTCCCTATGTATTTTCCAATATAACCTTCAAATAACAGAAATGGGAGCTGGGCTTTGACTTAATGACTTTTTGCTTCCCTCCTCCTCTTTCATCAGTTTTCTTTCTGGGTTCTGAGCACTCCCGCCACCCCCTCCATCCTTTTGTTAAAGTCCTGCAACAACCATATGGAGAGCTTTAGCTGAGCAAGAACGTGCAGCTGATGCTTTGTACTAGAGGTGAAGAGGTTACTCGAATTGTGCTACTGTTAATTTGCCCTTTAAGCAGCTACAGCAGGGAGTCTATAATGGCAAGAAGCAGAGCATGGAGATTTGCCTATCAGATTATTATGTCACAAATGCTAAAGATTCACAGGAAAGAAAGGGCAAATAGCTTTTGTAACCAATTTAACATAATCCACTGAGCATTCAAGGACACCCATTTGTAAATACAGTGTAAGTTTACTCAGAATAATATGCATTCTTTATTTATGTTTCCCAGCAGTATTCTCTGTCATTGGAGACAGAGGTGCCCATGGGCTTTGGAAGGGGGGAGTGGAGATACAGAGTCCTCTGACCATATTTTGACAGTAATAATGGCAAGATACATCCTGAACTGTATTATTCTTGAACAATGCATTCCAGAGTGGCAAGCTTATTTATCGCAACCTTCGCAGCTGGTTTCATGCAAAACTGCAAAAAGGAAACATTTTAGTACTGGAAAATAAAAAAGCATAAAATAAATAGCTTTTGGTTGGAGATTTAAACACACAGTTTCAAAATAAGGACTCCCTTTTTATAGAGAGCAAGTACAAATTAGGTTTGTGATTCCACCCTGAATAAATGACAGGACGTTTGAATGCCACAGTTGCTAAAATAATCTGTGTCTGAATCAGGGCTTTCGTCAACTGGGCTAAGCCTTTCGACAGAAACTAATTGCCGCAAACACTAATTTTCAAGTTTCTTTTGTCTCCTATAGTAGGCACCTCTGGATGCAGAAGGTACCCAATTAACAGAATTCATGGGCCTGATTGTGTATTGTGGGGCAAGTGTGTGAATAGTATAAACAGTGCTGATTACTATTCCACTGTAATGCCTGGGGTTTTTTGTGGGGGGGGGGGGTTGATTGCTTAATAAGGCCATCTATTCTACATCAGTCTCTGGCAAAGCTGCTGGGGAAATCAGTTAGGTCACTTTTTCTGGTCATACTAGCAGAAGCAGCCTTGTGATGGTAACAGATGACTAAAGACATAATTACAGGCTATTTAATCACATCTGTTTCCCCACTTAACATTGTTTGCTCAAGTTAGATGTAGTTTTTTTTTTAAAAAAATCAAAAGGACAATAATGGCAAACAGACTAAAAAAAATTACTATTGCATAGTTAAAACTCTTGGGCTTATTATAATTAACGAAAACAGAGTTTACAGTGATTTTAAAAGGCATTAATTTATATTAGTGTGTTTCTATACACACACTGAGGACGGCTGGTTGTGAAGTAGGGAGAGAAGGAGTATATTCCATTTACACATACATGTGGGAGAAGCCAAGTGAATTTTTAACTGAATGCATTTTATTATTTTTCTTATAAATGTGTAAAGGGATCTTGTAGCACCTTTGAGACTGAGTAAAAGAAGTTAGAGCACGGTACAAGATCCTTCTTCATACTGACTAACACAGTCTCCCCAAAGGAGGTCAGGGGAAAATCACTCACAGCCACCATCTTGACTTGCAGGCATGCAAAGCTTATGCCTGCCAAAAAACCATTAAGACAAGTCACAGCTGCTGCAATTTGTCATTACTGCAGAGCAATCTAGGGGTGGGGATGGCTCATATAGAAGCTGAGAGAGTGTGACATCCCCAAGGTCATCCTATGGGTTTTTGTGGCTGAGCAGGGATTTGAACCCTGGTCACCAGAGTCCAACACTCACACCACTACACCATGTTGGCTCACATCAGTGGTTTTTAACTTGTGGTCCACAGACCCCCCAGGGGGGTCAAGATGTTGTCACAGGAGGTCCGCAAAGGTTTGAAGACTGCTTGGCCCACCTCCTCCCCGTAGTGAATTGGCCACGTGACAGGAGCCAAGGCAAAAGCTGGCTGGCTGGCTTGGCCTGCTCATTACTGTTCAATCCATTCCAGCCACAAATTTGCAGGAAGAAGCAGGAGAAAAGTCTTCTCTCCCTCTTCAGTGCCTCTGTGGGAAGGTTTAATGGATGGTGTAATGCTGTTTTTGTTTGTTTGTTTTAAATCTTATGTTAAATTTTGGAAACCTTAAGCAACAAAATGTCACAGATCTGTGCAGAGCGCAGTCACTCCCTGTTCATCCGAACAGGGGATAAGCAACAAAAACGTGTGCTTTGTGAGCAAACAAATACTCCTTTGGTGCAAAAGTAAGTCCATGCCAAAATTCTTTTAGACTTTTATTAATAACAATTAAATAAAAAGGAAAACAATAACAGAAAGCATTTAACCATGTTTTCTAGGTTCTCTCTAAACAAGAGAGGTACACACAAGCTTGAAGCTCTCTTCTATCTCAGGAACAAAACAATGTAACCCCTCCCAATTATATAGACCATAACACTTAGTCCTTGGGAGAACCGAAAGTAATCCAATCTTAAGTTTCGTTTCTCACATACAAGCCTAAAAAACAGAATAACAAAAACAGACAGATTTATTACCTTCTGATAGCTAAAGATGGCGCCAGGCATGTCTGGCTAAAAAATTATTCAGGGAGGGGGAGACAAACTCCTGATCTCAAAAACTATTTTCCCTGACACCCCTCTAATTTTTCATCCAGACATCGACATATCATACCCAGTCTGTCACACAAAAAATCATGCTTAATATTTCCCAACGCTTTAGTAAATAAATCTGCTATATTTTCTTCACTGGGGCAATACACCAAATCAATTAAACCATTTTGAACAGCTTCTCTAACATTCTGAAATTTTACAGCCACATGTTTTGTTCTACTTTTAACACCTTGTGCTGTTGCCATCGCTATACATGCTTGAGAGTCTTCAAAAACTTTAACAGCTTCTGAAATTGGCATACCTAAATCACTAAAAATTTGTTTTAGATAAATCAGCTCATTTACCACGCTTGACAACGCGGCAAATTCTGCCTCTGCCGAGCTTAAAGCAATAGTGGATTGCTTTTTTGACCCCCAGTGTATGGCAGTGCCAGCATAAAAATTATCATCCCTGAATCAGAATATCTATTTTGGATTTCGCTGGCAAAACTGGCATCGCAAAAAGCTTCCAACTCATGAGAACCTTGTGAACTTATTTTTACGCCATAATTCAAAGTTCCACGCAAATACCTTAATAAGCGTTTCAAACCTTGCCAATCATGTTGAGTTGGTTTTGACACTTTTCTAGACAAAACATTTACAGCATATTGTATATCTGGACGTGACCATCTTGCAATATACAATAAACTTCCAACTACAGAATGAAAAAGTTCAGGATGTTCAAATGGCCTAGAATCTGTGATATTTATGAAATCACAACACATAGGAGTTCGAGCAGGTTTACATTGAGACATGTTACAAAGATCCAAAACTCTTTCAATCTTTTGAACTTGACTCATTTTAAAATCACCATTTTCAAACCTTTGGAAATCTACTCCCAAATAGTTTCTAATTTGACCAAGGTCCTTCAATTTGAATTTTGAACCCAATTCCTGTTTAAATCTTTGCACCTGAACATCAGTTTGTGTAATCAAACAGAAATCATCCACAAAAGCGACGACGATTTCATAATTCTGATTAACACCCCTTGTATACAAACATGGATCAGCAATGCTGTTCTGAAAACCAACATTTTTCAGCTGTTCATCCAAACAAAGGTACCAACATCGGCCACTTTGCTTGAGACCATACAAGGCTTTATTGAGGCAATAAACCTGGTCTGCTCCCCCACTGTGAAACCCAGGGGCTTGCTCCATATAGATGCACTCATCCAATGGAGCATTTAAATATGCAGTCTCTACATCAAAGTGATTGACTTTAAGTTGGTTTAAACTTGCAATAGATAAAGCAATTTTTACACTTTGTACTTTAACAGTGGGTGCAAAAACCTGATCATAATTTTGATACTGTATCTGTGAATACCCTTTTGCAACCAAACGTGCTTTGTATTTGACACCCCCATCCTGCAATTGCTTTCTCTTATATACCCAACGGCAACCCACAGCCTTTTCTCCCTGTGGCAATGCCACAATACGGAAAACATCATGGTCTTTGATGGACTCCATTTCATTTTCCATTGCCTCTTGCCACTTTTGTTGTTCTTCTTTTGGCAACTTTAAAACATCAGTATAATTATCAGGTTCAAAAGTCACCTGGCAAACTTTTACATTCTGTGCTGTGAATCTTAAAGGAGGCACTCCCTTTGTCTCTCTGTTAGAGCGACGGGGGACAACAGGCTGAGCCTGATCATTGTCAGAATCTGCATTTGAATCACTTTCCACATCAAAGGATTCATGCTTGGAACCCTCTCCTCTCAAGTCTGGGGAAATACCAGTGCCCGACTCAGCAGCCTGTTGCTGCTGCTGTTGTTCAGGTTGATTTTCACCAACAAATGAAGGCAAAACCACATCTAAATTAGCATGGACATGAGACCAGTTGGCCTGCTCCTCAAATTCAGCATTCCTGGAAATCAAAACTCTCCCATCCCCAAACGCGAACCGCCAGCCCTTTGATGATTGGTCGTACCTGACAAATCTGAGCCTCCTAGCCTTGGGTTCCCCCTTTTTCCTGTTTGCCTTAGGGATATTCACCCATGCATAGGACCCAAAGGTCCTAATATGCCTCACAGATGGCTTTTTGCCATAAAACATGAAAAAGGGTGTATTTGAAACCACAGAACTGGGTACACGGTTACTTAAATAAGCAGCTGTTAACATAGCTTCTCCCCAGTACTTCTGCTCAATGTTTGCATCAAACATCAGGCTATCTTTAATTGTTTGCAAAACACCAATTTTTCTCTCAGAAATCCCATTCTCATTAGGACTATAAGGGGTTGTGAGTCTGTGGAAAATTCCTTTTTGTTTTAGCCAATTTTGGAACTCATTTGACATGAATTCCCCTCCCCTATCTGACTGGAGAGATGACACCTTCTGGGGAAAATGTCTCTCAACATAAGCCACCCAATTTTTAAAAGTCTGAAATGTCTCATCCTTACTCTTGAGTAAGAATAGGAAACAATAACGACTGAAATCATCGACCAAGACCAGGATGTACTTGGCTCCTCCCAGGGAAGGTGGATAGGGGCCAGACAGGTCCATATGAACCAATTCTAAAATTCTTTTTGACTTTCTCTCACTATGCTTGGGAAAAGGATGGACCTTGGATTTCGATTTTTTACAAATTTTACAATCCAGGTACTTCTGACAAGCCCTCAAACTTAACCCATCCACCATGTCAGGCATCTGCCTGAGGACCTTAAAGCTAGCATGGCCAAATCTCCTATGCAACAGATGTACACAATTATCATGCAAAGGAGAGTTTGCCATTATAGTACTGGTTTGAGGCTCCTGTACACTATTATACATATAATACAGTTGGTCATGAAAAACCCCTTCAGCCATAACAGTACCATCCTTTAAAATATAACATTTGTTCCCTTTAAATTGTACTTCATAGCCCTCCTGTGTCAATTTAACAACAGAGAGTAAACACATTTTTAAATCAGGAACATACTGAACATTTTTTACATCCATGTTCAAACATTGTACAAAACATGTACCTTTACCCAAACATTTTGACTTGGATCCATCAGCCAAACTCACACTTGAGGGGCTAGTCTCTTTAAAGTCCTTAAAGAGTTCTTTATTATTGGAGATAAAAGCATTGCAGCCGCTATCCAAACACCATTGAGATAAATCTCTATTTTGCTCCTTCACAGCTTGCAAAACAACTGCAGAAACAGTCATACTAGATGAAGCAGGCTTTTTTTTTGCTTTCTTTGCTCTTTTTTGCTTTGCACTGTTTTGCAAAATGTCCATTTTTGCCACAGTTCCAGCAAAGCTTAGATTTCACAGCAAAAGCGGGGACCACACCCTTACTGGGGTCTTTAGAGCCATCTACTGGATCATTTGTAGAATTGCGGGTCTTCGCCTGTACAGCCTTTTGAGCAGAACTTTTCCTCTCCAACCACTTAGCCTCTTCTTCCAACAAACGACCAGTAATAAAATTAATGGTCATATTTGCTGCTGCCATATTTTCGAAGGAGAATATTAAGGCATCGAATTTTTCTGGTAAGCTTGATAAGAGGATATGAACTTTTTCTTGTTCAGTAAAATGGACATTAATCTCCTGCAACTGATGGAAATATTGCCGGATAGTTGAAATGTGTGTGGCCACATCGCCATCTGGCTGCAGCTTTAGTCTATACAGCTTCCTTGTTAACATAAGCTGTGAACCAGTCCCAGCATGGACATAAACCTGCCGCAGTGCTTGCCAAATATCCCTGGCCGTGGCACAGCCTCGCACATACATCAACTGACTGTCCTCAATTGCCAAAATGAGAGACGCTCGAGCACGTTCCTCAGACTGCTGTTGCAATACAGAAGCGCCTTGGGCAGGGGGGGCTAAAATGGGAGCGTGTATCAATTGTTGATGCAAATAAGCCTCCATCTTCACAGCCCACAAATGATAATTCTTATCATTTAACTTTTGGAAGGGAAAAACTGCCATACTCTGAGCCATTGTCCATAAACTCTTTAGCCCCTCTCAACTGATTATCTGCTTCCCTCACACAGGGGTTGCTTACCAGCAGGGCGTTGTAAATGGTTCGGTCTCAGCAGTCCTCACAGCAGGCTTTCTCACCTTCCAATCCCCTCCTTGCTGGGGTTGTAAGCTCTTGCCAGGCGTAGACAAAAGCAAGCTCCAACAGCTTCAAAGGAAAAAGACTTCACACCAAAGGGACAAGTTGCCCAACTTGCCGCTTGTTCAAAGCCCCTCTCAGCTCAGGCTTAAACAATTTGCAGCATAAGAGCTTCACGGCTCATAAACTCTTGAGCCAGCAATCCTGGGCATCCCATAACCTGTCACAGATCTGTGCAGAGCGCAGTCACTCCCTGTTCATCCGAACAGGGGATAAGCAACAAAAACGTGTGCTTTGTGAGCAAACAAATACTCCTTTGGTGCAAAAGTAAGTCCATGCCAAAATTCTTTTAGACTTTTATTAATAACAATTAAATAAAAAGGAAAACAATAACAGAAAGCATTTAACCATGTTTTCTAGGTTCTCTCTAAACAAGAGAGGTACACACAAGCTTGAAGCTCTCTTCTATCTCAGGAACAAAACAATGTAACCCCTCCCAATTATATAGACCATAACACTTAGTCCTTGGGAGAACCGAAAGTAATCCAATCTTAAGTTTCGTTTCTCACATACAAGCCTAAAAAACAGAATAACAAAAACAGACAGATTTATTACCTTCTGATAGCTAAAGATGGCGCCAGGCATGTCTGGCTAAAAAATTATTCAGGGAGGGGGAGACAAACTCCTGATCTCAAAAACTATTTTCCCTGACACAAAAGGGATCCCCGGTAAAGAAAAGGTTAAGAGCCACTACCCTGTGTCAAAGATCTCAGGGTAGCTTTAAAAAAGCATTAAAACAAATGACATGGTTTAAAACAATAAAATGATTAATTTTAAGCATTTAATAGTTGTAATCTTTTAAACTTGTTTAATATGTCTTTTAAAATCATTTCTATCATTTACACTATTTTAGATATGTCAGATTGGTTTTATTATATGTTTCCCTGAGATCTCTAAATAAAGGATAGGACACGGACTACACACACACACACAGAGAGAGAGAGAGAGAGAGACTGGCAAACATACCTCCCCTCTCTCTCTCTCCAATTTGAACTGGTGTGCATGGGTGTAATACTTTCTTGCAGCTGGCAAACACTTCACTTCTCTCTGTTAACTTAAACTGGTAAGTACATCCTCTTCCTGATAACTTTATCAGACATGGCAAAAATCACATGATTACGACATCACAGTAGTGCGAACAAGTCCAGCTATTGCATGACATTGTCATGTTCATGTGGTCAAACTGTGCTCCATCAACAAATAAGGCATCACTTTTAATTGTTGGAACAAGCCATCAATAGCTCTCCATATCACTTTTTTCACGGTATTGAAGAGCATGCGAAAACATGTCCCACTGTAATCACGAGATTACAGCATGAATGTGCAGTCCTTTCCCCCTCCCTCCACTCCCCATTTCTAGTGAGAAAACGTCTGGGTGAGAATGTGAAAACTATCCACAGGACACTCTTTTTATGAACTGTCCCAGTTTGTTTGAACATTTTTAGGTTTGTTTAAATGTTTGTATGTTCCTATACTTTTCAAATTAAGGGGTTTTGGTGTTTTTAAGCACACTCATGTCTTCTTGTGGGAACTGCCGAAATCTTGCCCATGCTAAATCACAGAAGTAAAGTGCCATTCCTAAAGTGCTAGTGGTGATCATGCAATAATTCCATGGTGGTTGTGAAGTCAAAGGCTTTCACCGCCGGCATCCCTAGATTTTCCTTGGGTTTTTTCTGGGCTGCGAGGCCGTGTTCTGGAATAGTTTCTTTCTGATGTTTCACCTGCATCTGTGGCTGGCATCCTCAGAGAATGGTTGGGTAGGTGTGTGTGTGGAGTTTATGTGCTGTGAACCCCTGTTGGGGAGGATATGTAAATTTGTGTAATTGAATGGTTAGTTTCTGGTTATAAAAATGCAAGGCTCATTAGTGTCTGTTTGGCTGATGCTTGGTTGCTGGGCCATTATCTGCTGGGAATCATCTTTTCCCTGGGTGGAATTCTTTTGTAAGTATTGAGTTTTGATTCTATTGTATTTCAAAACTGGGAGCCAGATTTTGTTTACTTTTAAGGTTTCTTCTTTCCTTTTGAAGTTGTCCAGGTGTTTGTGGATTTTAATAGCTTCCCTGTGCATTCTGACATGATAGTTGTTGGCCTGGTCCAGAATTTCGGTGGTTTTTAATAACATTTTGTGTCCAGGTTGGTTTATAACATGTTCTGCTACTGCTGATTTTTCTGGCTGGCCCAGTCTGCAGTGTCTCTCATGCTCCTTGATTTGTGTTTGGACACTGCGTTTAGTGATCCCTATGTAAACCTGTCCACAGCTGCATGGTATGCGGTAAACTCCTGCAGCTGTGAGAGGGTCTCTAACGAGCCTTGCATTTCTTTACCCAGAAACTAGCAATTCAATTACACACATTTACATATACTCCCCAACAGCGGTTCACAGCACATAAACTCCACACACACACCTACCCAACCATTCTCTGAGGATGCCAGCCACAGATGCAGGCGAAACATCAGAAAGAAACTATTCCAGAACACGGCCTCACAGCCCGGAAAAAAAAAACAAGGGAAATCCATGGTGGTTCTTTCACACGACTAAAGCAACGTGCGATAATTAGTGTAATAATGCCACTATGTTTCCACTTCACTCATTTGCAGAATTACAGCATTTTTATATGCTAGTCTGATAAAGTCCTGAGGGTCTTCCCACCCACTGGACAAAACGAAAAACTCACAAGGGTTACATGGGCACCACCTTAGTGAGTCCTGCTATCTAGAGTTGCCAGGTTCCTTCATCCTCCCCATCTACCCCATATGAAGAAGGGGATGGCGAAGTGAATTGTTCTCAGCTTGTGCCTGCAAACACAGAGTGAATGTGGCCACTGCAGTTCTTGATTGGAAGAGAAAGTGGCAGGCTGTGTCCAGTCATGGGGATTTCTCTCACCACAGCCTACAGGGGAATTGGCTTGGGGAAGGGAGCAAGAGAGAGATGCAAAGCCTCCATGAGCTAAATTCTGACCCTCTATGGCAACCTTTCTCAACCTTTTTTACACAGAAGGAACCCTTGAAATAATTTTCAAGTCTCAGGGGACGCCTACATAAAAATTATACCTACAGCTCCCTTTTTTAGAAAAATTACAGAAACAGTGAAAAAAATAGATGCTTATTATATTCCACACTGCTAGCAATACATATTTGATACTTGTAGGGTCAGAAATTTCTATAATATAAAAATAATATAAAATATAATATAAATATAAATATATCTCTCCAAAGTAAGACAGTCTCATCTTGGCTTCTAGGGAGAGTTCAGGATACCATGATCTGCTGCCTGAGGCAGCAACATAGAATCCTAGAGTTGGAAGAGACCACAAGGGCCATCCAGTCCAACCACCTGCCATGCAGAAATACACAATCAAATCGTTCCCGATAGATAGCCATCCAGCCTCTGCTTAAAAACCTCCAAAGAAGGAGATTCCACCACACTGTGAGGCAGTATATTCCACTTCCAAACAGCTCTTACTGTCAGGAAGTTCCTCCTAATGTTTAGGTGGAATCTCTTTTCCTGTAGTTTGAACCCATTGCTCCATGTCCTAGGACATTTTCAGACATGTCTTACTGTGCTAGAAGCTTGCGGGAGAGCTTCGGCGCTGCCGTGCAGCAGGGACTCCATTTCGGACAATGCCATCCCTCTGGCAAAATCGTCTGTGTCACTTCCATGTAGGATTGGAGCCGGCTGCACCATATTTTATTCACAGACAACTTCCGTGAATAAAATTTGGTGAAATATGGTGCAGCTAGCTCCAGTCCTACACAGAAGTGACAGGGTCAATTTCGCCAGAGGGACGGCGTTGTCTGAAATGGAGTCCCTGCCACGTGGCAGTGCCGAAACTCTCCCACAAGCTTCTAGCATGGTAAGATGTGTCTGAAAATTTCCCTAGTCTCTGGAGCAGCAGAAAACAAGCTTGCTCCATCCTCACTGACTCTGACCCAAAGATTGAGCTCTGACCCCCACATTCAGTTACCAGATCCACAGATTAAGAACATTTTCTCTATAATGACTCCTTTACTGTAATGGCTCTGCCTTCTCCAAATCTGGTTTAAAAAGAATAAGCCCTAAGTCACTTTTATCAGAGTTCTCCCATCCACACTGGTGCCTGAGTAGCTGACTGACCAGGGGGTTACTTGGATTACTTGGTCAGTTTCCCTCAATTAGCTAAGAGCTGTACAGTATTGCAATACTCTTTCCATTGTTCTGAATTTTAAAAAACCCTCATTTTGCATTTGTACCTTTAAATCAGTTTTATGCAAACCAGCGTCCTCTTTTGTCTTCAGTTCTGGCAAATGATAAGGGTCCAGCAAACTCAATCACACACACACTCATTCTTTGCCTCCTTCCCTTTAGCTGTCAGGCCTACATGAGGAGCTTCATTAGCACATCTAAGGCAATTCAAAAGGTGGGAGGGGGAGCAATGTATTTGGCACATAAACATCCTTTTCCCCCCATAAGAGGCCCCTTTGCAGACTCTGTTGGTGTGAAAACATTCACACACACACACACATTCCTCCCCGGCTTTCTTTGTTGTGGAGGGGAGAGATAAGCCATTTCAGCTCACCACTTCTCAGTGATTTATTGCTATTTTCTCATGGAACTCCTGGCAATCTCTTGAGGAACCCTGGAGTTCCATGGGACCCCAATTGAAAAACACTGCTCTGTGGTCTAGATTAGTCCTGCAGGGTGGGCATCACCCACCCATCCCACTCTATTGGAAAAATCAATTAAACAGTATGGAATCAAATTAGAAACAAGAAACATTTTTTAAAAAAATCAATGCATCATTAAAGCGCAGCCAAAATGCAACAGACACATTGAAAAAGCATATATGGAGACTTAAAATATTTAATATACATTGCAGACTTAAAACCTTAACAACACATCACCTCACCCTGGAGAATAAGACATAACATTACCAGTTACTTTGGAACATTCCAACCTCTACATTCTTGATTACCTCGGATATAGCTCACTTTTATTTTGAGTAGCTCAAGAAGACAGCTTGTTTATTGAAACAGAAACATCTTCTCTCATTGCCACATTAGATCTGTTCAGTCACATGCGCATATAATCATGTTTTTTTATTTTAGCTTAAGCCACCACTGAATTTTCCTGTTGTTAAAATCAGAACAAATTGAGTCTTGCTTTTGCAAATCTAACAATTTTGAGGGAAGTTAAATAAATGCTAATAAAATTTGCAAAATTCCTTAGGTTTGTTTATTTAGTTACATATATCAACTGAATTTCTGCATAAAACAAATCCAGAGTGCAGTTTAAAATATCTGGCTGTGGCCAAATCTGTGGAAGCATTTTAATGGAATTTTGGCTAAGCTTTAAAAACAAAAAAATACTTCAAAAACAAGGAAATTGATGATGGGTACAATTAGCTTGTTTATTGAAATATTTTTGAAAAAGTCCATACTCTCATTCAGGTGTTACTCCTTCAGGATCAATGACTGAAGAAATCTAGAAACATACACTCTACACTTGAGTAACCAAAGGTGTCCTTCCCTTCCCATTTCCCTTCATTGCTTATGTGCGTATGTTAAAAGGACCTGAGAATATTAATACTAGAAATGGGTCAAAATGTTCTTCAGTTCATTAAAAAAAAAGGCTTCCCAAAATTCTTTCCCTCCCTTCATAAATCAATGGGGAAAAGAAAAAAACTTCAGGGTTTTTTTTCATGAAATGTGGAAGAAGAAAATAAAGAGATTAATCCATCTAGAACTTTATCATACCACCACCCCCCAAACCCTGTTCTTTTGCTGGCCTAACTTCTGCCATTTTTATACTGGCAAAAGAACTCCCCATGCCACACTTACCTTCCATCCTGCCAAAGGCTTCCCAGCAATGAATGAGGAGTGAACAGAGCTCCGTTCACTTCATCTATTGAAATCCCGCATATTCTTATGAGAATACATAGCACTGGAAAATCAAAAATAAACCAAAAATAACACACAAAAAAAGTTACATTAAGCACATAAACACACTTAAAAGCTTCCAAGTAAATTGGGGAGGGTCATAAAAAGTGCATCACCTACCTGGATGACACAATCTCACTTGGAACTGTTCTCAACAGACTGGCCATTGATGCTGCATTTGCGTGAGTACAATTGTCAGCAATGCCAGCACAAAAGTGCTACAGGACAGCTTGAGCCATCAATAAAATAGGACAGGATTTAGATGGGACATGATTGCAAAAGGGCATCGTCATCTGGTATTCACGCTCTTTTGCAATCATTAGGCGTCTTTATGACACCATATTTGGATGGTGGGATAAAGTCCCTAGTCTGGGGGATTTGAATGCTTTGCTTTTGGAAGTCAGGATTTGAATCCCTGTGTATTCAGCCATGGTTGTGGCATTATATTAGGATCTCTCTGTCCCTCTCTCTCCCTCCCCCCTCTCTCTCTTTCCTTTTTTTCTAACAGGTTGTTCAGCTTTAGCAACTACAGAGCATACAGCCGCACTCTGTCCCCCTGTTCTCCATTGGGAATAGCTGAATTATTGAATTTGAGCAGAGCAGACTGGTGAGGATTTTGTTTGGTTAATTTTTATAAGAAATCACCAAAATTTGCAAATTTCTTTATAAATGGGTCAGAGGAAAACATTTACATTTTAACAAATATATATGGGAAAGAGTGAAAGTGATGGACTCATATGTTCCTTACCAAAAATACTTGTCAGTACACAATGTTTGAGAGCCAGCATGGTGTAGTGCCTTGAGTGCTGGACTAGGATTCCTGGAGTTGTTGTTGTGTGCCTTTAAGTTGTTTCCAACTTATGGCAACCCTAAGGCAACCCTATCGTGGGGTTTTCTTGGCAAACTTTGTTCAAAGGAGGTTTTGCCTTTGCCTTTCTCTGAGGCTGAGAGAGTGTGACTTGCCAAAGGCCACCCAGTGAGTTTCCATGGCTTAGCAGGGATTTGAACCCTCTTTGTCTTGAGTCATAGTCTGACACCCAAACCATTAAACCATGCTGGCTGTCCTGGAGAACAGGGTTCAAATCCCCACTCAGCCATGAAAACACACTGGGTGTGTTGTTACCTGCACTGACAGCCCCCACCTTTTTCAATAACCCATAACTGGCAATATTTAATAATTTGTCTGGCTATGGCCTGCCATGTGGTTGACAAGTAAACCAGGAACTCCCCAGATACTAAGGAGATTATCAGACATGTCCAAAAAGTACCTAACTAATAACTAAATAATAATAATACCTTACGAGAACACCAGGACAACATCCCTGTCCCATGGATGGAACCTGGTTTCACACGTCTTTGTGCTCATTGCATTCTGCTCCTGTGCTTCAGCAGTTAGTAAGGTGCCACTTTTCATTGACGGGGAGCTCCCTTACTAACTGCTGAAGCACAGGAGAAGAATGCGACGAGCATGATGTCATGTGAAACCGGGTCCTGTTTGCAGAACAGGAACGTCATCCTGACGTTCTTGTCAGGTATTTTTTGCTGCATCTGATAATCTCCTATGGCTGGAGTTATGCCCGACCTAGGGAGGGGCCTTGGGAATTCATCAGACAGGTCATACTCAGGTCAGAGTTCTTCTTGAAGAACACCTGGAAATGAGTCATCCACTAATCAACTCAAAGATAGCTCAGCATTCAGTGCCTGCAAAATGGGTTTTTCCTCTTTTCCTTAAATCACAATAGAAGGTTCCCTGTGCCCATTCAGTCACAAATAACTAGCCCATCAATTATCATTAACACATCTGGAGAACCCTTTGTCTAGTCATGGGAAACTCCAAGAAATATGTATTCCACTCCAAAATCCCATCCGTTCAGGGGAATTGTCAAATATAAATACCATCCCAAAAACACAACCAAAGTGTGCACAGCTCCTCTGCCTCCCGTTACTCTGTCAGTCTGAGTCACCAAGTGCACAGCTTCCCTGCATCCTTCCACTCTATGGCTCTGCTGTGAGACCCTTCGAATGCAACTCTGAGTACCTTCTGCTGCATGAATCTCTGCTCCTCTGTTTTTTGTTTTTTGTTTTTGCGAAATGTGATTATTTATTGCCATGCCATGTGTCCTTTTTAAAAAAAATAATTTTATTAATTTTATAATCATACATTATAATATCCAATCAATACTTATTTAGTAAAACACATACTATTACCATAAACATCACAATTTTTCTATTAACTAATTTCAAAAGTTAACACAAATTCTTTACTATGATTCTTTTCAAGAATATTACTTCCCATACCCCCCCTCCCACCTCAGTGCTCCCCTTCACTGGAGCCATTATACCTTACCTAATCTTTCCAGAATCTCATTTCTTCTCGTGGAGGTAACCTCCCATCTTTTGTCTGTAATACTTTTTTAACAAATATTTTCCAAATTTTATCAAAATCACTTTCTTTCCAACTTCTTCTTACTTTAATTCTATATGTTAACTTATCATTTATTACCATTTTTCAAACTTTTTTATACCACTCCTCCACTTGTACATTTATTTGCATTTTCCAGTGTCTTGCTATAATTAATCTTGCTGCCGTTAATAAATTTGTTATTAAACCCTTTTCTGCTTTGTTCCCATTCTCTCCATTATAAAATTACATCAATGCTATACTCTGTTTCCTTTCTATATTTATATTCAAAATATTCTCTATTTCTATAAAAACCATTTCCCAAAACTGCTGTACAAATTTACAATTCCACCACATATGCATATATGGACCTATTTCTTGACCACCTCTCCAACAATATTTAGAGTTATTCTTGTCTATATTATGCAATCTTGCTGGTGTCAAATACCATCTCCATATTATTTTATAGTAATTTTATTTTATCCGTATTGACATATTTTTTAGTTGTCTTTGTTTCCAAATCTTATCCCATTCGTGATCTCAAATTTGTTGTTTCAAATCTTCCTCCTATATTCTCCTTAAATATTCTCCTTTGTCTTTTTTATCCTTATTTTTTATCAATATTTTATATAATTCACCTGTAATGCCTTTCAAACTTTCATTATCATCCATCTTTTCACCTTTTTTCACCAAATTTTGTGAACTCCCTTTTTCTTTATGATTCTTTTTCTAATTTCGAATCCATTGTTCTAACTGTATGCAATTAAACCATGAAATTTTCATTCCATATAATTTCTCTCGTATACTCCCTTTCTCACTCATCCATCCTATCCATCCCTCTATTTTGTCTAGTCCTCTTTTCTTTAACTCCTTTCCCATTTTTTCCTTCAAGTTACTTGGGATTTTTTTCCATTATAACCAGTGTTAATACTGAATCAATAGGCAAAAATTCTTTCTTATATTTATACCATATTTACCATATATTTTGCAGAAATGGGTTCTCAATTCCTTTAATTTCTTTTGTAAAATTACCAAAAAATATATTCCATATTCTCTTTTCTATTCTCCCTATATCTATCTCTAACCATTCTAAATCACCCTGTCCTACAATTCCTTCTATAACATATCTCAATTGATTAGCTTCATAATATCCTTCTATATTGGGAAGGCCAGTTCCTCCCTCCTTCTGTGATATATACCAAAAGAATTTATTTAATCTTGTCCCTTCCCCTCCATTACAATATTTATTCAACATATTTTGCCATTTTTTCAGTTCTGCTTCTAATATTTTTATTGGTAATATTCTAAACAAAAAAATTATTTTAGGTAATATTTTCATTTTAACTAAAGCTACTCTTCCAAACTCTTCCTATTTCTAATTTTTTCTCTTTTACAAATCTATTTTCTTCTTCCTTAGTATGGTTACACAACATCATGTCTGATTTATTCCAATTAACCTGTAAACCTGTCATCTCCCCAAATAATTTTAAATGTTCTTTAATTTTTTCTATTCCATTAATCAATTCCTTAATAGTTAACAATGTATCATCAGCAAACAAGTTTATCTTATGTTTTGTTTTTAATCCAATTCCTTCTATACTATTATCATTTCTAATCAGGTTTGCTAGAATTTCTATTACCATTGAAAACAATATTGGAGAAAGTGGGCAACCTTGTCTTGTTCCTCTCATTATTTTTATCTCTCTTGTTATTCCATCATTAACCATCACTGTAGCTGTGTTATGGGAATACAATTGATCTATTAATGCTCTAAATCTCTTCCCCATTCCAAATTCTTTCAGTATTAACAGGCCCTACACCATCTCTCCTCCACCCATCTTAGCTCAGGATTTGCCCCAAGAATCATGAGAACTGCGTGGGGGCAGAACAGGGCAAAAGCCCTGTGTCGTCAGGACTGCAGGGCTCTAAGATGGAAGAAAGACGGGGTATATTGCCCATGTAGACAAGCCCGTAGAGAAATAGAAAGGCAAAGTATTTATCTTTTTAATGTTGGTCATTCCACACAGTCAAATGCTTTAAATATCTCTAATGCTAATATCCCTGCCTTTAATTTTGTTTTGCCGATTATATGTATTTTATTTAGCACCATTCCTATTAAATTTGACATTTGTCTTCCTTTCACAAATCCACATTGGTCCTTTAATATATATTTATACATACAACTATTCATTTTCTTTGCCATTATTGCTGATAGTAACTTTGCATCTTGATTTATCAATGATATAGGCCTGTATGATCCAGGTTTCATCAAATCCTTATCTGGTTTTGGTATCAATATTATCGAAGACTGTTGCCATGATGGAGGGATTTTATCTCCAGTTATTATATTATTATATAATTCTAATAATTTAGGTATTAACTTCTTTTTAAATACTTTATAATATCTCTGCTCCTCTGATAGGTACTGTATAACCCACAATCCCCTCACTCTAGTCCTGCATCCAAATTCTTCCTACTTGCTTCGATAGCCTTGTGTGATTGCTTGAAGTCTGAGTGTTAGTCTGAAATTAAATGCTGTTAAAATTAATTTTCAATCAAAACCATTTTATTGTACAGTCTGGTTTGGAGTATCCTCAGTTACTACTGGTATACATTGGTCAAAAGATCCCCGCAATTATCCAGCCTTTAGCTGCCATCTTCAGCTAGTTAAACATTCCCGATAGTAGAATTTGAACACTAGTGGGATCTTCATAGACCCCATGCAATTCGGGTAACAGCATCATAGGAGAAGGAAATGCCAAACCTCCTCTGAATAAATCTTGCCAAGAAAACCATGGGATAGGCTCACCACACATCAGAGTCAGCTTCAAGGTACATACCAACAACAACAAATGTGAAATTTCCTTCAGGCTGTGGCATAATACCTGAGCTACCTACTGCCATTCCACTGCTGTAACATAGGAGTTGAGATGTGAATCCTTCGTTTAAATAAGTCTCATTTCAGTCATATGCTGTGTATAGGTTACCACAAAGAAGCCAGTAGTCTCTTTGTTGCATAGCCATTTACCCCATCTAAGATATTTCTACAGCAACAATAGAATACCTTATATTACAAAGTTGACATAGGCATCGTGTGCTTCCAGATGAGGCTTTTACTGTGCAACCACACTGCCTTATTCATGGGTGTTTACAGAAGGTCCAGATGATGATCTCTTCAATTCTTAACTTTCTCTTTTGTTACATCTGTCCTTTTTCCTTAATTAGTGAAAATCTGCTATGGAAAAAAAGCAGAATAGTTGCACAATAACAATTTAATAGTAGAAATGCTGTATTTGGAAACACCCATGAAACTGTTTGAACTAGGCTATGCACACAGTTTGGCTGAAGCCTGAATTCAGGAGTGGATCAGCCTGATACAGTCCAATCTTGAATGGGTCCAGATTGGATTTTACCATACCAAATGGGTTCTGATATGGATTGTGCCATTCCAAAATGCCCTGATGCTTTCTGGTTCACTTTGGAGTAACAGAACATTTAACATAAGGAAAATGTTGGCAAAAGTGTGCTTTTACTCCATTCTGGGGAAACATTGTGATATGTTCGTGGTGTGATGGAAAGGAGTTAGAATGAGAGCTCTAGTTTCTAATCCATTCAAAGAATCTCATTAACATTTCCTGAAATTTCCAATCACAGCATATGTGGGGAAGTTCTGTGTACAATGTCATTAAAATAATTTAATCATGTTTCCTCTGTTTTCCCATTTCTAAGCTTAGGGTCTGCTGCAGGGCTTTGCTGAGACTGGGAAGACTTGAGTTTGTGCATGAGTCTTTTGCTGTTAACTTAGGGCTCATCTACACAGGCCAGGATACACCAGCTGCCAGCATATTCTGCCCACAGATCAGGCCCATTCCTCCACCATTACCTCCATAAAACAGGAGGAAGTCCAGACAGGCATGCCAGCCCATCGCTGCAGATACACCATTGCAGTCTGTCTTGCTCTCCCAGAAGCTAGGAAGCTGGCCTGCTACATGTGTCCAAAGTCCCCTACATCTGACTAGCTTTGGTCACATACTGTGGGACTCCTTCCTGCTGCGGAAGAGCAACAACAGACTGGCAGCTGCAGTGACAGGCTGGCATGCCAGAATGGGCAGTCACTCGGGGCCCAATCCATTTTTTGTCAGCAGGAATAGATTAAAGCAGATATTATTTTCAAAGGTTGTAACAGGCCCTACACCATCTCTCCTCCACCCATCTTAGCTCAGGATTTGCCCCAAGAATCATGAGAACTGCATGGGGGCAGAACAGGGCAAAAGCCCTGTGTTGTCAGGACTGCAGGGCTCTAAGATGGAAGAAAGACGGGGTATATTGCCCATGTAGACAAGCCTTAGAGAAATAGAAAGGCAAAGTATTTTTCTTATTCTCCTTAAGGTTACAAATTCATTCTGCCCCTTGGAGCTGCTTCTGTTTGAGTGTTTGTGAGAGACACCTCAGAATCCATGATACTAGATGCATGCATGTGTGGGGAGAGGTTTTTTCCTCATTCTCCTTAGGTTTTAACTTGTTCAACTAGTTTGGTTAAATAAGTGCCTGCTTTTGACTGAGAGAGGATGAAAGGAAGTGTGTGTGTGGACATTATCAGATCAGCATCTAAAAATGCTGTACTACTGCACTCCGCCATCTGTGGGGGATTACTTCCAGGCCTCACTGCAGATGGCAAAAATCATGGATAATACTGAATGCCACCACCACTCTGCCGGAACCCCCCCCCCCGGTTAAGTCACCTCCTTCCCCTGCCCACCAGCTCGCTGCTCCAGAATCCACCCCCCCCAAGGTCGTATCCTTACCCTGCCTGGCCATGGCCCAGTCGCTTCCTTCCCCCACCTACCCGCTCACTTGCTGTGCCGCACCTGTGCTGGAAACCTCACCCCTAGCAAGGTCACCTTGTTCCCCTGCCTGGCGCCTGCCCTCCACAACCCCCATGTGAGGTCGCTTCCATTGGGCCAGCAGCAGCGAGGCTGGGTAGTGGCAGAGGAAGAGGAGGAGGAGGAGGAGGCTCGGCAGCAGTGGCAGCCAAGCAAGTGAGCAATTGGTTGAGTGAGTGGGTGAATGAAGTGAGAGAGCGGGTGGGTGGCATGAAGGAAGCGAGAGGGTGGATGGGTGAAGGAAGCGAGTGAGCAAGTGGGTGGGTGAAGGAAGAGAATGGGTGGGTGGGTGAAAGAAGTGAGCAGGCAGGTGGGTGGGTGAAGGATGTGACCTCACTGATGCCAGCCTCCTCCTTCTCCACCCCCACCCCATGCACCCGCCACTGCCAGCAGGCTGCTGCGGCCTCCCAGGCCTCTGCTGCCGTTGCCGCTGCACACCCTGCAACCACCAGCAGGCTACCTTCCAAAATCACCTCCCTCCCCATCCACCCCATCCCTCCCCCACTGTCACCATTTGCAGATAATTGAATCAGCAGACGGCGAATCAGCAGATGGTGGGGTGCTACTGTAATTCCACAAATGAAGATAGTGGGAACATCATGGCATTAATACCCTTATTATCGCATGTGTCTGTAATCACATGAAATCAAGCAAAAGCCACAAAATTATCACACAACAACCACTAGTGTGTTTAGAATGGGAGTTTATTTCTGCAATTTGGTATGGATGAGATTTCAGCGGTTCTACCAAGAAGACGCAAGTGTGCTTAAAACTCCAAAAACACCTTAATTAAAGTAAATTAACAGATAAGCACTGAAACAAACCTAAAAACATGCAAACTAAAGGAGACAGTTCATAAAAAGAGCATCCTGTGCTTTGTTTACACATTCTCATCCAGAGGTTTTCTCGCTAAGGACTGCCTATTCATGCTGTAATCATGCTATTACAATGGAATGTGGTTTCTCATGCAGTCAATACACTATTGATGATCTATTCACAGCTTGTCCCATGAATTAGAAATAACACCTTTTTCACAGCTGGAGCATGGAGTAAAAATGTGAAGAAGACGCTGTGCAATTGTGGGGCCCATTCACGCTACCCTGATGTCATAATCCCACAATTTTTACCTCATCTGATAATGTCCTGTGTGTCTGTGTGCATGCTCATTGGAAAAATAGGGATTCCTTCAAGTCTTACTATCACTAGTACACTCATTTTTTTGTTAGTGCTGCATCTGACCAAAATAGTTTTTACAATCATTCTATGTCCTGCCTACTTTAGTATGGGGTCTGTTTGTTCCCTTAGAAATGTAGTCACTAAATAATTTGGAAATCTTTCTGGATAAATGCATCACTCAAGGAAGACACAAAAATGCCATGTTTCATTCAGAGGCAGAGTTTGAAATCTGTTTCCCAGCAGAAGTGACTGGGAGGATCAGCAATTCAGATTCTCAAACCATGATGTGGATCTGGAATAGGGATTGGGCAAGGCCTGGATCAATTTGGCATGGATCAGAGCATGAGATGAATTGAACTGGTCCCTGAATCTGATCAAAGGGCCTACAAGCAGTCCTGCTCTGATCTCTTAAAATATTTTATACTTCAATAAACACATTTTTATTGACAGGCTTTGTAAGCTTGTAAAATTTTGTACATATCTGCAACAATGACATAATGCATTTTAAAATACAACTGCAGTCTGTACATGGAAAAAATGTTGGTTCCATAGGTGTGACTGAATCAATTTAAATTTACTGCCTTCAAAGAAGTGACTTCTGATTTTGTACTTCTGCCTGCCTTTCATTAAACCTGGTTCACACTAATTTACAGAATTAGCTGTAAGAGAGTGTTCACTTAGCAATGTGAACATTTGCTTCCAAACAGTTGGCTACATCAAAGAACTATCCTGAGGCCACTTTTACTTACATCTGACAAGTGTATGAATAGCTGCACAATGATCAGATATTAAATTTCAAACTGCCCATTTTCAGTGTGATAAAGGCTCAAGCACATGGATAAAGAAGGGAAATGGCCAATTAACAGAGATATACCCTCGAAAATATCTCCATGGAGAAGGCAAGGGCCAGAATCTTGTTGGGGTCTTACATCTTCATAAGTGGACTTACATCTGCAGGAATTAGAATTGAGCAGCTCCATAATGTCCACATTGTCCAAACAATGTCTGTGCAACCAGCCAAAGGCTTGTTACTACCCAGCTGAAAAGCAGAGGCACCACACAGTCAAATTAATTACAGGCAAAGGAATCAAGTCAGCGTGAAGTCAGTCACTTACTTTCCTAGCAAGCGAAACACAAGTCCACAAGCACAGTCCAATATGCAAGGTCCAGGTCAGGCAAACAGGGTCCAGAGTAAATAAACACAGTCCAGGTCAAACAGAGTGAGCAGGAACACCATGGGTAATCAGTAGGTCAGATAATATCCGATAACCCCTGGAGGACAGTGCTGCGTACTTATAGAGCAGCAGCTAACTCAGCTGCTGCTTAACTAATTGCTTCTTCTTATAAATATGCTGAGACTGCCTCAAGTCCTCCTTTTGTTGTCTCCATGCTGTGCAGGTAGGTATAGGTAAGTTGTTCTCTGTAGCTGAAGGGGCTCTGGTTCAGCAGGCCCTGGCATGCCCACTGCTTCAGTTTTTGAGTCAGAGTCCATTTCCAAGTTCTGGAAGCAGGGCATGACATATGTCCGGTTGACGGCTGCTATTATGTCACAACGTAGCAAAGCCAGCAGAGTGACTGAAGCGCAATGGGACCAATGCACAACAGGATGTGCATCACATGGGTCCCAATGTGCATCACATGGGTCCCAATGCACATCGCGTTTGTCCCGATACATACCACATCTGTCTCTTTCTTTGTCTCTGTTCTCCCCAACAACATGCCTAAGCTCACCACGGTCACTGTATTGGAATTGGAAGAACTGGGCAAAATGAAAGTTCTACTTTTGATACTAGATCCATAGCTGATGGAAATTGGTTTAACCGGTTTTAAATGGTCTGGTTTAAAATAATAAATGATTTAATATATTTTCAGTCTTTTAAAATTACTGACATTTATTGTCTTAAATTGATTTTAATGTGTGTCTGCTGAGATCCTTGGATATAAGACAAAGTATAAATATTTTAATCAATCAATCAATTATTCAATGTTTTACTCTTAGAATCTAGTGAACATACAAATGAGATCTTGCTCAGAGATATGACAATGAATTTGTTCAGAAATAACAAGGATCAATGACTACCTACTACAGTTGCCCCTCCACATTCGCGAACTCAGCATTCGCGGTTTTAATTATTCGCGGTTTTGGGAGGGCCCCCCCGGGCCCCCCCAAAACCGCGAAAAGGGGCCTCCGGAGGCCCCTTGAAAGCTGTGGGAAGGAGCCGGGAGGGCCGGCTAGGCGTTCACGGGGCTTTTGGAGACCCCCCAGAGGCCCCGTGAAGGCCTGGGGAGGGTGGGGGGAGGCCTTCACGGAGCCTTCCAAGGCTCCGTGAAGGCCCCGGGGAGGGAGGGGGGAGGGTGGGGGGAGGCCTTCACGGAGCCTTCCAAGGCTCCGTGAAGGGCTGGGGAGGGTGGGGGGAGGCCGCGGAGGCCTTCACGGAGCCTTGAAAGGCTCCGTGAAGGCCCCAGGGAGGGAGGGGGGAGGATGGGGGGAGGCCTTCACGGAGCCTTGGAAGGCTCCGTGAAGGGCTGGGGAGGGTGGGGGGAGGCCGCGGAGGCCTTCACGGAGCCTTGAAAGGCTCCGTGAAGGCCCCAGGGAGGGAGGGGGGAGGATGGGGGAGGCCTTCACGGAGCCTTGGAAGGCTCCGTGAAGGGCTGGGGAGGGTGGGGGGAGGCCGCGGAGGCCTTCACGGAGCCTTGAAAGGCTCCGTGAAGGCCCCAGGGAGGGAGGGGGGAGGATGGGGGAGGCCTTCACGGAGCCTTCCAAGGCTCCGTGAAGGGCTGGGGAGGGTGGGGGGAGGCCGCGGAGGCCTTCACGGAGCCTTGAAAGGCTCCGTGAAGGCCCCAGGGAGGGAGGGGGGAGGATGGGGGAGGCCTTCACGGAGCCTTCCAAGGCTCCGTGAAGGGCTGGGGAGGGTGGGGGGAGGCCGCGGAGGCCTTCACGGAGCCTTGAAAGGCTCCGTGAAGGCCCCAGGGAGGGAGGGGGGAGGATGGGGGAGGCCTTCACGGAGCCTTCCAAGGCTCCGTGAAGGGCTGGGGAGGGTGGGGGGAGGCCGCGGAGGCCTTCACGGAGCCTTGAAAGGCTCCGTGAAGGCCCCAGGGAGGGAGGGGGGAGGATGGGGGAGGCCTTCACGGAGCCTTCCAAGGCTCCGTGAAGGGCTGGGGAGGGTGGGGGGAGGCCGCGGAGGCCTTCACGGAGCCTTGAAAGGCTCCGTGAAGGCCCCAGGGAGGGAGGGGGGAGGATGGGGGAGGCCTTCACGGAGCCTTCCAAGGCTCCGTGAAGGGCTGGGGAGGGTGGGGGGAGGCCGCGGAGGCCTTCACGGAGCCTTGAAAGGCTCCGTGAAGGCCCCAGGGAGGGAGGGGGGAGGATGGGGGAGGCCTTCACGGAGCCTTGGAAGGCTCCGTGAAGGGCTGGGGAGGGTGGGGGGAGGCCGCGGAGGCCTTCACGGAGCCTTGAAAGGCTCCGTGAAGGCCCCAGGGAGGGAGGGGGGAGGATGGGGGAGGCCTTCACGGAGCCTTGGAAGGCTCCGTGAAGGGCTGGGGAGGGTGGGGGGAGGCCGCGGAGGCCTTCACGGAGCCTTGAAAGGCTCCGTGAAGGCCCCAGGGAGGGAGGGGGGAGGATGGGGGAGGCCTTCACGGAGCCTTCCAAGGCTCCGTGAAGGGCTGGGGAGGGTGGGGGGAGGCCGCGGAGGCCTTCACGGAGCCTTGAAAGGCTCCGTGAAGGCCCCAGGGAGGGAGGGGGGAGGATGGGGGAGGCCTTCACGGAGCCTTGGAAGGCTCCGTGAAGGGCTGGGGAGGGTGGGGGGAGGCCGCGGAGGCCTTCACGGAGCCTTGAAAGGCTCCGTGAAGGCCCCAGGGAGGGAGGGGGGAGGATGGGGGAGGCCTTCACGGAGCCTTCCAAGGCTCCGTGAAGGGCTGGGGAGGGTGGGGGGAGGCCGCGGAGGCCTTCACGGAGCCTTGAAAGGCTCCGTGAAGGCCCCAGGGAGGGAGGGGGGAGGATGGGGGAGGCCTTCACGGAGCCTTCCAAGGCTCCGTGAAGGGCTGGGGAGGGTGGGGGGAGGCCGCGGAGGCCTTCACGGAGCCTTGAAAGGCTCCGTGAAGGCCCCAGGGAGGGAGGGGGGAGGATGGGGGAGGCCTTCACGGAGCCTTGGAAGGCTCCGTGAAGGGCTGGGGAGGGTGGGGGGAGGCCGCGGAGGCCTTCACGGAGCCTTGAAAGGCTCCGTGAAGGCCCCAGGGAGGGAGGGGGGAGGATGGGGGAGGCCTTCACGGAGCCTTGGAAGGCTCCGTGAAGGGCTGGGGAGGGTGGGGGGAGGCCGCGGAGGCCTTCACGGAGCCTTGAAAGGCTCCGTGAAGGCCCCAGGGAGGGAGGGGGGAGGATGGGGGAGGCCTTCACGGAGCCTTCCAAGGCTCCGTGAAGGGCTGGGGAGGGTGGGGGGAGGCCGCGGAGGCCTTCACGGAGCCTTGAAAGGCTCCGTGAAGGCCCCAGGGAGGGAGGGGGGAGGATGGGGGAGGCCTTCACGGAGCCTTCCAAGGCTCCGTGAAGGGCTGGGGAGGGTGGGGGGAGGCCGCGGAGGCCTTCACGGAGCCTTGAAAGGCTCCGTGAAGGCCCCAGGGAGGGAGGGGGGAGGATGGGGGAGGCCTTCACGGAGCCTTGGAAGGCTCCGTGAAGGGCTGGGGAGGGTGGGGGGAGGCCTTGGAAGGCTCCCTGAAGGGCTGGAGAGGGTGGGGGGAGGCCGCGGAGGCCTTCACGGAGCCTTGAAAGGCTCCGTGAAGGCCCCGGGGAGGGAGGGGGGAGGATGGGGGGAGGCCTTCACGGAGCCTTGGAAGGCTCCGTGAAGGGCTGGGGAGGGTGGGGGGAGGCCGCAGAGGCCTTCACGGAGCCTTGGAAGGCTCCGTGAAGGCCCCGGGGAGGGAGGGGGAGGATGGGGGGAGGCCTTCACGGAGCCTTGGAAGGCTCCGTGAAGGGCTGGGGAGGGTGGGGGGAGGCCGCGGAGGCCTTCACGGAGCCTTGAAAGGCTCCGTGAAGGCCCCAGGGAGGGAGGGGGGAGGATGGGGGAGGCCTTCACGGAGCCTTGGAAGGCTCCGTGAAGGGCTGGGGAGGGTGGGGGGAGGCCGCGGAGGCCTTCACGGAGCCTTGAAAGGCTCCGTGAACGCCCCGGGGAGGGAGGGGGGAGGGTGGGGGAGGCCTTCACGGAGCCTTGGAAGGCTCCGTGAAGGGCTGGGGAGGGAGGGGGGAGGCCGCGGAGGCCTTCACGGAGCCTTGAAAGGCTCCGTGAAGGCCCCGGGGAGGGAGGGGGGAGGGTGGGGGGAGGCCTTCACGGAGCCTTGGAAGGCTCTGTGAAGGGCTGGGGAGGGAGGGGGGAGGCCGCGGAGGCCTTCACGGAGCCTTGAAAGGCTCCGTGAAGGCCCCGGGGAGGGAGGGGGGAGGATGGGGGGAGGCCTTCACGGAGCCTTGGAAGGCTCCGTGAAGGGCTGGGGAGGGTGGGGGGAGGCCGCGGAGGCCTTCACGGAGCCTTGAAAGGCTCCGTGAAGGCCCCGGGGAGGGAGGGGGGAGGATGGGGGGAGGCCTTCACGGAGCCTTGGAAGGCTCCGTGAAGGGCTGGGGAGGGTGGGGGGAGGCCGCGGAGGCCTTCACGGAGCCTTGAAAGGCTCCGTGAAGGCCCCGGGGAGGGAGGGGGGAGAGTGGGGGGAGGCCTTCACGGAGCCTTGGAAGGCTCCGTGAAGGGCTGGGGAGGGAGGGGGGAGGCCGCGGAGGCCTTCACGGAGCCTTGAAAGGCTCCGTGAAGGCCCCAGGGAGGGAGGGGGGAGGATGGGGGGAGGCCTTCACGGAGCCTTGGAAGGCTCCGTGAAGGGCTGGGGAGGGTGGGGGGAGGCCGCGGAGGCCTTCACGGAGCCTTCGAAGGCTCCGTGAAGGCCCCGGGAAGGGCAATCCATATTCGCGGTTTTTTTACATTCGCGGGGGTCCGTGGAACGTAACCCCCGCGAATGTCAAGGGACAACTGTACATGAATTAGCTTTGGTAAGAGAAAAGATGGTATCCCCCCCCACCCCCAATTCACTCTATTTTATACATCACAGTAGGAGATCAGAAGCATTTGCTTTCAGTTTTAAAATAACTACAGGGGTCATCTAAATGGTCAAAATAATCCTAATGGAATTTGCTGGGAAGACACTCAGTCTTAATTGGAACCAGCATCAATGTGCCATATTCAGAAAGGGGGCAGTAAAAAAAACTCCAAAAACAATGCCAGGAAAGCCTTCACAGCTTTTCCTGGAGTTTTAAAAAAGATCCGTGAGAAATGCACATTCCTGTTCATTGGGACAAGCAATTCACTTTGAATTGCTTCCCCATATAAGAGGAAGTGCAAACCTGATTGGCTGGATGACAGCAGGGATGTGGGGCTTGCTAACAGGGCAAGTTCCCGCTGCTGCCATGTTGGATTTTTGCCTTAGTGAGTGATTGCTAAGACGATAAACTGGGGTGTTGTTTTTACTTTTTGTGTGTGTCTAAAGGCGAAATACCACTTGTGCATAGCATGGAAATAGGGTTTTTAAAAAAAAAATGGTGGCAGCAGATTTAAAAATGCGAGTAAGTTTGGTACAGCAAATTAAAAGAAAACAAATAATCTTATCACTTTATCAGAAAATCTCTTCTAGGAATTTGGATTATGTAGAGGAAGAAATATTATCAGAAGGTTCCATTATGGTTATCCCCTCACGAAGCCTTATTTGGCAGATGGAAAGAATCAGGGAAATGGATCCTACTATTTAAGAATCACTAAAATGAATTTGCAATGAAGTCAAGAGAAGACCTAGAAGCAGAGGGAATTATGATTCAATGGTTTCTATATTTACCGATGAGGGAAAGATTTAAAATGGACTTGAGATTAGAGGGGTTTGATCTAAAAGAAAATGATTAGATAAAATTCTATTTGGAAACAGAGAAAAAAATCATCAAAATTCTATAAACAACTACTCAAAAGAGAACATGAACGAGAAGTTGTGAAAGAAACAATGCTTAAATGGGCAACACATATAGAACAAACAACAGAATTAAAAGACTGGGGAAAAGCTTGGCAGCATACACAGAAATTTACAATGTGTCAGAATCTTAAAGAAAACTTCCTCAAATTACAATATAGATGGCATCTGACTCCTGCAATATTGGATAAAATTTACAAGACAGGCGATAACAGATGTTGGAAGTGTCATGAGACTATAAGTTTATACTACCATATGTGGTGGCAGTTGATTAAGAGATTCTGGATCAAGATACATGGCTTAATTACAGATATTCTTTAAACACATTTTTAAATGATACCACAATTTTATTTATTAAATATGACAAGTTTATTGGATAGTGAAATTGAGGAAAAAAACATTGGAAAACACTGTTATATATGACAACTGCTGCCTAATTGCTGATAGCAAAAATTTTTGGAAAAGTGACATTGTACCAACTATAGATGACTGGACACTTAAAATTCAAGACATGAAAGAAATCGATAGACTAACAGCTTAGATGAATCACAGAACAGCAAATGAAGTTGAAATGGATTGGAAATTGGTGGGTTTATATTTACAAAGAAAAGTGGGACTGAGCTGATTTAACAGAGTTAGTATTAAGTCACTTAAATGTTCAATGCTGAAATAAAATATGGTAAAAAAAAAAAAATCCAAACTATTGACTTGAGATTTTCTTGGGTTTTTTTCTGTGCTGTGAGGCGGTGTTCTGGAAGAGTTTACTTCTGACATTTTGTCTGCATCTGTGGCTGGCATCTCCAGTAGGCTGAAGATGCCAGCCATAGATGCAGGCAAACTGTAAGAAGTAAACTCTTCCAGAACACAGCCTCACAGCCTGGAAAAAAACCAAGGAAATCTATCGATGCCAGCCATGAAAGCCTTCAACTTCCTATCAACTTGAGAGTTGGGAGATAAAGTTAGAATTAATTTTTTGAACAAAGTTAAGAAAATTACTTTGGCAAAATCCAGTGAAAGTCAGATAAGTGTAGGAAGTTACTTAAAATAGAATTACTTTGGGTAAAATGATATAAAGATATCAAAACTAAAATATGCTGCTGGTTATTGAAACTGCTTTATCTTTTGTTTTACAATGCTGCTATTATATATGGAAATTTTACCATATAAACAACTTTATATTATTATGTTTTAATTTATTACATTTTTTCTCATTGTTTTTTATGGTTAAATATGTCAATAAACTTCTTTATCAAGAAATTATTTTAAATATATATATATATATTGAGTAATTCACTCGCAGATGCCATCTTGGCTAGAGGGCATGCAAAGCTTATGGTGGCTGTAAAACCATTAAGACAAGTTGCAGCTGGTGTGACTTGCTATTACTGAAGAGCAATCAGTTTTTTTCAGGCTCTTATAGATGAGACCATAGTTCCTTATGCTATCCAGACTCAGGGAACTGTTATTTGTTTAAACAAGATGTTCTTAACCTGTAATATCATGAGATCTCTAGGGGGACCATGGATGTGATTCAGAGAGTTCATGAACTAGGCACCCAAAAAAGTATAGGTATTTTCTTTATTTCCATCTTGTCTCTTTGACATTTTCCTGTCACTGAATTTTATGGTACAAATTTGGTATTTTCAAGGATATGTTCTAAGTTTCTCTCTCTAGACTGGGCTATATGAAGGAAAAGAATTTTCAATACCAAAAAAAGTAAGTTGTATTCAAAATATTATATGCACGAGTTTATGCATATTTTTCTGGGAAGGAACAATTTCAAGCCCTTATGGAGGAGTTCGGGGTTCCCCTTGCACAGGAAAAGACAGAGGGCCCGAGTCACCAATTGGCTTTCCTTGGCATTGAAATTGACACAGTTGATCAGTTTTGTCGGCTTCCTTCGGGTAAGATAGATGATCTTCTGACCAGGGTTGAAATATTTTTGCAGCGTAACAAGGCCACGCTTAGGGAATTCCAGGAGCTTATAGGCCATTTGAATTTCGCATGCAAAGTTATTGCACCTGGCAGGGCCTTCCTCCGGCGTCTCTGTGATGCTGTATCAGGGGTTACACAGCCTCATCACAGGGCCAGGGTCACCCGAGAGATTAAGCTGGACCTGGATGTGTGGTATGAATTTTTGCAACAGCATAATGGGGTTTCATTTTGGAGGGAGGACTAGCGTTTAGGGGATGCCCTTAAGGTGCCCTCTGATGCTGCTGGATCCCTGGGTTTTGGAGTCTACTTTGTGGGGAGGTGGTGCGCTGAATACTGGCCTCGTGACTGGACGGCCACGGGCGTCACATCCGACCTCACATTTTTGGAGCTCTTTCCACTATTGGTCGCTGTCAGGTTGTGGGTGCGTGAATTTGCCAATTCCACAGTTCGCTTTTGGTGTGATAACATGGCCACTGTTCAGGTAGTCAATTCCCTTACCTCTAAATCAAAAAGGGTCATGGCAGTAGTTAGAGCATTTCCACTCCAGTGCTTTAAGTTCAATATTCTGTTTACTGTGGCCCATGTGGCGGGAGTGGACAACAGCATTGCCAATGCTCTCTCCCGCATGCAGATGGACCGCTTCAGACAATTGGCGCCAGAGGCCACCGAGCTGCCGGATCCAATGCCGGAGGATTTGTGGGAGCTTGGACTGGAGAAATAGTGAAGGCCATCAGCCTTTCCATCGCTCCCAGCACCAGAAGGGTATATAAGCGAGCCATTCAGGAATTTTTTGACTTTCGCAACACTGTGCGTCTCCCTAACTCTTGGTCGGTACCTGTCCCTCATCTCCTTCATTTCTGTGTATCCCTCAAGGACAAGGGCCTTGCCCCCCAATCAATTTGATCCAGGTTGGCTGCCCTGGCTTTTTGGAGTAAGGCACAGGGGCTGCAGGACAACACATCAGATTTTAGGATACGGAAAGCGCTGGAGGGTTGGTCGAGGCAGCGGGGAAAAGCCATCGATGACAGGCAACCCCTCTCCCCAGCTATTCTCAAAGGCCTTTTCCAGATATGGCCCAATGTTTGTACAACACCTTTTGAAGTGGCGTTACTCCATGCGGCTTCCCTGACGGCCTTTTTTGGTGCATTACGCATCAGTGAGCTGGTAGTTGCATCTAAAAAGGACACGGCTGGCCTTGCTCTTAGTTTGGGAGACATCGGGAGGGGCACCAAGGCAGTCACAATAACAATTAGGCGTTCAAAGACAGATCAAATGGGGAAGGGCATGAGCATTGTGCTACGGGAGTGTCAGGACAGGACCCTCTGCCCTGTAGTTGCCCTTAGGGAGTATTTAAAGTTAAGGCCGGCACAATTGGGCCCCCTCTTTTGCCACGCCGACGGGTCGCCCCTGACAAGGTATCAATTTTGGACAATCACAAACAAAGCTTTGGCACGTCTGGGGTTGGGAGGCGTACGTTTCTGCTCCCATTCCTTTAGAATTGGGGCTGCGTCCATGGCCGCTGCGATGGGCATGCGGCCGGAGGCAATTAAAAAGTTGGGATGCTGGAAGTCAGCCGCTTACAAGGGCTATGTCCGTCCTATTTGCCATTGACTGAGTGTTGTGTGGTTTCTTTGACTGTCTGTGCTTTCTTTTTCAAATATGCGATACCGGGTACTGATTTGTGGCCACAGCTTTGTGTACTGGGCGGCGTGGCATGCCAAGAGAAGCCATTTGGGTCCGCAGCTGGGTCTCAGTGACATTGCTTCTGTTGAATGGCTGGGCAAGCGGGGTTTGAGGTGGAATGGTTTAATCAATTTGCTGTTTCAGGAGCGACGTGGTCCTCCACCGCATGTCCTAGTGATCCATCTGGGCGGAAACAACCTGGGCCTTCTGAAGGGCAGAGTGTTGACATTACAAGCACTGGCGGACATGCGATGGATTAAGGCGGCATGGCCGCATGTTTTCTTGGTTTGGTCTGATAATAATAATAATAATAAAATTTTATTTCTATCCCGCCCCTCTGCAACGCAATTGGGGCGGCTTACAATATAAAAACTCCATAGTCCCAGTTTCCGCGACTCTCTTACCTGGGTGAAGGGGCCCCTAAGCTGTTGGACATCGCCCGCAAGAAGGTGAACAAGGCTGTACACCGGGCAATGGATGGAGGCCTTGGCCATTTCATCCAGTACCCAGGCATTTCTTACAAACGCCTGGAACTATATAGGGTTGACGGGGTCCACTTATCAGACATGGGGATCCAGATATTTCTTGAGGGTATGCGGCAGGGGGTTCGGGCTGTATTAGCCTCCTGCGTGGGGGATAGGGGCTAAGTAGACACTTGCCCCTATCTGTGGCAGGGAGTGGGGAGATATTGATCTGGCGATCACCTATGGCAACCTCAATTTGAGTGGAAGGATAGTCACCACTGAACTGTATCGGCATCTGAATGGATGGGGTGCAGCAAGGTAGGCTATCCTTAGGGCCAACACCGGGTTGCGATCCTTCACAGAAGCTGCATGGCTTAAGGATTTGCTGCCCGGTGCCGGGTCCTCCAGCAGATGGCGCCCAAAGGGAACCCCAGACACCAGGATCCCCATTTGGGCTCAGTGAGTCGCCCAGGGACACTGGGAGTTAGGTCACGAGTGAACAACTGCCCAGCTGCCCCCGCATGGGATCTCCCCCTTTTAGGTTGCATACCCCAAGAAATATACAATAAATAGGTAAGATATCAATAAAGTGGCCCGTATTTCAACCTAATCTTCTGTGTCTGGTCTCGTTATTTCATGCGTCAATCATTAACACCAGCCTTGGTGATGCCACAGACTAAATTTTGATCTCTGTGTGTGCTACAGTTGTAGTGCTTGGGGCATTTGGGGAATTAATAGTTCAAAAAGGTAACTTTTTCAAGCCTGATGAGAACAAATTAGGATCAAACTGTAGTTTTAGAACTTAGCTTGTTCGGAAAGAATAATTTCAACAAATCCCAATTCTCAGAGTATGCCTTGGAGAGCTGTTGTTATTGTAAGACCAGAAATAGTTATTTCAAATTCTTCCTCTGGTATGCAAAACAGAACAAGGGTGGGAGTGAAATATGACAATAATAATAGTAATAGTAATAGTGAATAGTAAAGAAAAGAGGGTTGTTTGGAGACTTATTTGCACAAAGCTTCCCAGAAGCCAGTTTCCCCTGTGAACTGCTGTGGGGAACACCATCACAAAATTAGCAGATTGAACAGGCCTGGGTCTCTTTGTGACCTCAGAGGACCACATCAATTGTATCTGCAAGAGTAGAGAAATCCCAACTTTGATTAATTCTGAAAATGTATGGACTCAATAAAGGCTACACAAGGCAGAACATATATATTGATGGAAGGCAAGGACATAGATGGTCAAATGGATGGGGGAAGAACAAGAGCTACATTGCCAGAACAAGTAGGAAGCAGAGATCTGAGAAAAGAGAGGAGAGGAAAGACAAATAGTAAGATTGAAGAGTTGTTGAAAAGTCACTTAACTACAGCCACCTTTGCATCTTTGTTGCCACCATTTAGTACAGTCAGACCCCATATCTGCAGAATCAATATCCACAGTTTCAGTTATCTGCAGGAGACAAAATAGGGACACATACCATAGAGTCATTATAGAAAATGCCTAGAGAGGTATTCTCTCTAAACATCTAGGTTCTCCAAGGCAACTCTATGGTATTTTTTAGAAGAAGTCCATTACTTTTAAGATGGTTTGCTGTTATCTGCAGTTTCCACTATCTGCAGTAAGTCCGGGAACCAAACCCCCATAGATATGAAGGTCGAACTGTATATAATCACAAGCAGCATTAGAGATCAGGAAAAGAGAAAGGGGAATAGAGATAAACACCTAGAAAGTTTTAAAGTCTGATCAGTTCACCATTCCTACTTTAAAAACACAAACAATGAACTCCAAGGCAGTGGTTCTATTTATTTATTTAGGTATTTATACCCCACTCTTCAGCCACAAAGGTTCTCAGAGCAGCTTACAAATTGTTAAGCAATAGCAGTTTACACACCTACACTGCATTAAGTGATTTCCAATGTGTGTTAGCTAATTGCCCCCACAAGCCAGGTACTCATTTTACCGACCTACGAAAGAATAGAAGGCTGAGTGAACCTTGTAGTCCTTGTGACTGAACCTGAAACACTGTGGCTGCAGTACTGTCATTCAAACACTGCACCACCAGGGCTCCCCTCATTCTAAGTTACATATGGGCTATCTGCAGTACCCAACCCTCTGGCATGCTCACAGCATTCCAGAAAATGGAAGGAAACAAGAAATACCATGAAGTTTCTAGAGATGTGATGAGTATGGGATCACATATGTCTCTGAACCATGCAAGAAACTTTACTGTTCTTAAGGAAAAGAAATGGAGGGTTATCAGTGAGACTTCTTTCTGAGATGCCATTTGTTTTCAAAGTCAGTGCAATATGTGTTTCTCATAGGAATTGTGTAAGCAAACTCTATAATTTTCAAAGTCATTTGAACTCCTTTTAGTACAATAAAATGTGAAAACAACATGCAAAGAGAGGAAAATTACTTCACAATTTTTTTACATTAAAAAAAATCTATAGAGAACACTGGCACATGAGGAAGTAAAGCACAGTTATAGTTTTGAAACCTATAACTTGGGAGTAGGATCATTGAAGACAATAAGGTTCCTCTGAAGCAAGGGGCTTAAGCATTACACCTAAGTCAGTTTTACATAATCATTGTTGTACAGAATAACTATATAGGTGGCACCCATGGCACCCACACAATCCTAAAAGCACAGAATGAATGCTTTCTTTTCTATGCTTAAAAAAATGAAAAGGAAAAAACCCTCTGTCAATCCATAAACAGAGCTGAGGAAATACAAAATCCATTAAAAGCATTCTAGTAGAAATTCACAGCATGCCTTCTATTTAGCTGTTCCCAGCTAAATAGCTTTCAAATCATATAGCAGCCAAATTACATATCAGAAAACTTTAAATATTGACCTTGTTGAAGTTTATTTTATTTCACACATTTATCCCAAAATGTCTGTGAGAACAAAATAACACAAGCCTAATTTTTATACAGATTTCAAATAGGATTTGAACTAGAGATGAGTAGAAATTGGCCAGTATCAAGAATTAGGGGGTCCACTGGCAGTATCAAGAATTAGGGGGTCCACTGGCCAAGATGGCTGAAGGAATATAAATGCCACACAAAGGCTCAAAATAAAATGATACCTCTGGGTAGGATCTAAAGCAGGAACATAGCATGCCATTGACAAGGCAAAGAGGAAAAAAAGCATGGGAAGGGAATATCACCATGAAAATGTGGAATTCCCATGATAGGAGAATGAACAAATAAGAAACCCAGCTTGTGGGGGGCAATTAGCTAACACACATTGGAAACTGCTTAACGCAGTGTAGATGTGTAAATAGCTATTGCTTAAAACAATTTGTAAGCCACTCTGATAGCCTTGAGGCTGAAGAGTGGGGTATAAATAAATAAATAAAATAAAAACAACAAGTCTTCATGCAAAATCACCATCGAACAAGTGTATTTCTGCTAGCACAATCAAACTTTCTGCTGAGTGGGGTGACTTCCCCACTCACCCACCCACTCCCTCACTGTACCAAAAATCTTTTCCAGTGGGGCCCAAAACCCTCCAGAGCATATTTTGATGGAACAAGCTACAGGGAAGGGAAGGAGAAACTCTTTATTCTGAATCTGGAAACTTTTCCAGCAGCAAGAGGGCTTAAACAGACTCCATTCCCAATGTACACTGTAATCAATTAAAAAAAACAACACCCTCAAACATGTGGAAGTGGGTAAACACTTTTCAGTGAAGTTGTGATGCAATCTAACAGGTTATATGGCAGAAAAGAGAAAAGGCAAGCACAACCATGACAGTGTTTAAGGCCATCAGCAAAGCAGCCACAGGGATTCTTTCTAAGAATTAAAAATCCCTTTGTTCTTTCCAGTCAGTTTTATTTACATTATTATTTTTTAAATCCCACCTGCATGCCCTCCGACTGTCCCTATTTGGCAGGTACAGTCCTAATTAATCACCTGTCCTCACAATTTTCCAGCTTCTTTTAAATTGTCCCAGTTTTTCTCTTCTCCTTCCACTTCCTCCCCTTTCCCTCCCCTTACTTCAATTGCTGCAAACTGACTTCACAGTACAAAAGTAGTATGTACATAAATAACTCAGCTAGGGGAGAGGAGATGAAGGGGTAGACTCTTGCCCTTCCAGGAGGCTCAGGCAAACGCAAAGTGCTGCAACCTCTTCTAACTTGTGTGTTCTTCCCCATTAATAACATTTGGCATCTTGACCATTCTGAGATGTTGCAAGAACATGTGTCCCAATTTCATCTAGGAAATGTTGGAGACTATGCCCCTTTTCTTTTTTCCTCAGTAATTAGTGGGAAGGCAGCACTTTACATTTCCCATCACAGAGTCTGTGGCCATAGGTGAAGCAAGTGGTGGGGCAAAATTATAGAATCATGGAGTCATAGAGTTGGAAGAGACCACAGGGGCCATCTAGTTCAACCCCCCTGCCATGCATTCCTAAAGCACTCTTGAATGGTGTCCAACCAACCTCTGCTTAAAGACCTTCCAAAGATGGATAGTCCACCATCCTCAGAAGCAATCTATTCCACTGTTGAACCACTCTAACAGGAAAAGAGTTCTTCCTAAGGTTTGGGTGGAATCTCTTTTCTCATAATTTGAATCCATTGGTTCATGTTCTAGATGCTGGAGCAACAGAAAACAAGCTGGCTCCATCTTCTACATAACATCCCTTCAGATGTTTAAAGATAGCTATCAAGTCATTTCTCAGTTTTCTCTTCTCCAAGCTAAACATACCCAGCTCTCTAATTTGTTCCCCATAAGGCTTGGCTTCCAGACCTTCTCTGGACACATTCTAGCTTGTCAATATCCTTCTTGAACTGAGGTGTCCAAAACTGGAAGGTGGCAGGACCAAGAAAAGGGCCTCTCCTGTGGATCTCAGAGTCTGGGCAAGCTTATATTAGGAGATGCAGTCTGTCAGGTAGCCTGGAACCTAAGCCATATAGGGCTTCCTACAACACCACGACAACTTTTCCCTGTGCAGGAAAGGCAAGGGAGAAGAGAAAAACCACAGGCATACATTTAACTGGCATTTTAAGAGCCAGCTGAGTCCTGAAGTCAGAAAGAGGAAAGTGTCAGGTGTCAGCGCCCAAGGCATTGGCTTCATTCTCCCTTTGCCCTGTCTGCATGCAGAAAGGTGGGGAGTGGGAGGGATGATGTGATTCCACACCTCATTCCACTCATTTTTCCAATGGGGGGGGGCAAATAGAGGCTGTAGAGATCCTATATTGCCCAACATAGCATGAGAGTTCCAGAGGAGGAACTCCAGTACAGATCCAGTTCACCACTACCCACAGACTTGATGGTTGTGTTGTGATAGCTGCCCCTTCCCCACCGAAAAAAACAGTCTTTCCATGGGGGGTATTCGGAAAGCATCTGGCTATCCTCCATAACCAGATGCAGCCCAACAACATCTTCCACCAAGATCCATCAAGACCTTGGCCAATGATGTCATCAGTCTGTGTCTGTTATGAGGCATACCCTTCTGCATCTGTTATGATGCATAGACAGTTTTGCAATCCTACATGTTCTCCATAAGCCACAGAATGGCCATTCAGGGAGGCAATTGGAGCAAAACCTTGAGTTCCAGGGGGAAGGGACTGTGGTTGTTGGAAGGGTGGAACAGAATACCAATTCTGCAATGACCAAAACAAGACGTACACAGGCATAAGGTGGACTTTTGCTGGTATTTGTCACTAACAGGTTGTTGAGCTTTGTATTATCTCCCTGCTCCCTCCCCCATTCATCTTACATACCGGTACCTTCCTGATTGGGAAGGGGCAGGGCTTAGGGTTAGATGTGAAGCTACCCTCTAGACCCTTCAGGAATCAGATCAGGATCCTCTACAGAGTGAATTAGACCTCCCCAGGCCAGAGATACCTCTCCCAGCTGTGCAAGACATCCCAGTCTAAAACACTCAACTAATCCTGTCTACAACATTTCATATATGATTTTCCAGTTTAAATAGAATAAGCTGTAATTTTAGATATAATGCTTTAAGAAAAATAACATTTACTGATTAATAAAGGTTTGCCCAATAAGAGATTTCTACAGGACAGGTTTGTCAGTTTCCTATTATATGCCCACCAAATGTTCTGCTGTGCTTATTGTCCTGTGCCTTCCCCTTTCCTTTCAATCTTCTTCATATTCCTACAGCTAAAAGGCAAAATGGAGCTGGTTATTGAGACAGTAACATGTATTTGTGTTCTTAAGCAGGCAGCAGCAGTAGAGCCAGAAGATAATAGATGCCTCATTTATTCAGGCTTTCAATAAACATATTTAATTCCAAGTGACAGCTGTCTTTGCCTCATTAGCATTGCAAATCATCCCTGTTTTGTAATGGCCTTCTATTGAACATGATTCAATTATGCATGATCTGTAGTAAGGCAGGACACGGTCTTAGTATCTATAGCTATATTTCTCTAAGCTGCTGCTCTTTACACTGCTCACATTTAAGCTGTCTGTTTACAACAGTGCTTTCCTTGAACTACACTGAACTCCCTGCACTTTCCAGCTAAATAAAGCAAAATTAATATAATTTGTAAAGCAATTATATGTGTAGACATTGCATGCCTGACATTCTTTGCATATCCATTCATCCAGAAAACACTTGTTAAGCCAATTCTTTATTTCTAGACTGAAAACATTCATAATCTGAAGCCACTGAAGGTTTTTCCAAAACATTAAATACAAGGATTTTATTCTTTAGCTTGCCCTGATCAGAACCAGTAGCATGATTTCACATGGGATATAACAGAGTGCCCCTTAGTCTGTGTGTGTGTGTTTATGTGCGCTCGTGCACACACTCACGTGTGTGAAAAAAGGGAGGAAGGGAATTTGCTCAAATGGGTTATTTCTTGTTCACTGTTCAAAGAAAAGACTAATAATGAACTGATTTTTTCAATTCATTTCATTTTGCCTTTTTAAAATAGAAATAGAGTTGAGATATTGAGTAAAATAATACCCAGTATTGTTCAGTAGAATAATAACAATTCTTTAAAATTTTGTGCACTGGAAAGAGCTAGCTTGAACACAAGGATACTGGTGTACATGTTGTTTCTGTAACAAATTAGTTTACTGCTGTTTCTGGTAATGGGACTCCAAGCTAATATGCTTTCAGGCCACCATGACTTCTCACTTGAAGTGACCCTTTGTCAGAACATATCATTTCAAGGCACTGTAGGTAACAAAAGGATGCCCATGGCCCAAAACAGCAAGCACCCTACACCACCTAGTGGTGACTGCCATCTTTTTTATTGAGTCACGGCGGGGCAGGGGTTCATCATAGAAGGAGGGTACTCATCCCCATGTAGGTAATCATACACATGATAATGGCAACTTTCTTTGGGTTCAACCAATTATGGATCAGCTCAGGAATACTGTGAACATGTGCAGCAGCACCAATTCCCATATGTTCCTAGAGATCCCTTCACATATTTTAATGTTAATACCAGAGGAAACCTACAGAGTTGCACACCACAAGCATACTGAGGATATCAAATGCTATGCTTGTATTCAGTCACACACAGTTAACTTCAAATCTTCGTGGAACAGAACAAGGGGCTGTGAAGAAAATCCACAAAAGTGACCAATTGTCTCACTCCCTCTTTTAGGAACATCCTCCTAAGAATGCGACCTGCTAAGAATGGGAACTTTCAAGAGCTCTTAAGATCCACAAGGTTACACAACCATGTTACCAAAATCTCAAGGTCAACCAAGACTGCAGGAAGACCTAGGAGATTATCAGACGGGGACAAATATAGCATCTCCATCTTGCAATCTCCTCTCCCACCCCACTCCCGTCCCTGTAACATGTTAAAAAAAATCAGACCTATCCTTTTTGTGGAAGAGAAACTGCTCCCCTCCTCTCGGGCAGTCCAGGAGTGAATGGGGCCCCATTCATAGAGCCCCATTCAGTTCCTGGAAAGAAAATCCCAGCCATTCTCGTGAGAGGACAATCGCATGGAAAATTCAAAAGTTAAAAGAAAAATACATGTCAAAAACTAAAACCAAGCCCCAAAACACACTTAAAAACCCCAAGTAACCCAGGGAGGAGAGGGAAAAGTGTGTCACTTTCCTCGATGTCCCAATCTCAACCGGAAGTGTTCAGCATGGACCTCCCTGTGACACTGGCAGCACGCCAGCATAACAGGGCACCTTTACACTCACCTGTCATTTAGTTACAGAAACAGAACGATGGGTCAATGCACAGCTTAAGTTGTGAACAATAAGGAGCATGGGGGTAACGGAAGAGGCACTGGAGCATAACGACACAGGGGCAGCGTCATCTGAAAGGAAAGTCCTTTTGCAATCTCCTGTTGTCCCTGTGATGGATTAATTTCTTTGTCTGATAATCTCCTTAGAGCATATCTTCACTAGCCAGGATAAGCCAGCTCCCCGTGGCCTTATCCTGGCTGCGCAGGTGGCGTGTTCTGCCCACATTACCTAAAGAAAACAGGTCAGAGTCTACACAGGAACACTGCCCATTTTCTCTGCTCTGCCAGATTTCGACAGCCAGCTGCACCATGTGACAAACCCCCTGCATGTGACCAGCCTTGGTCACATGCTTCAGGCCTGTTGTCTGGACCTGGCAGAAAAAAGATGACTGGCAGCAGCAGTGAGGGCTGGCCTGCCGGGACAGGCTCCTATGGATATGTCCCAGCATTACCTGATTAAACTGAGTATTTTTTTAAAATGCAGTAAAGGGCCTTATCCCAGCTTACCCACATTCCAGCCCTGTATCTGCCCTGTGCATAGTGTGGACTGTGCAGGGGTAGCCTGGGGCAAAAGCTCTGTCTCATCTGGACTACAGGGCTCTGGAATGGGAGCAAGCCAGGGTATTTAGCTCCATACCGCATGAATAGAGTGTCAAGGAAAATGTATATTGTAGTGCTATTGTATCCATAGGCCATGAAGATAAATTTTCAATCTGGGCAAATTCTGGTCTGACTTGGCCTATTTTTCAACAGACCTAGCTGTGACTTTGTCGAAGGTCAGACAGAATGTAAACAATCATTAAGCCTGGGAAATGCTCTCCAGGCAATAGCTTATCTCACTTGGCTCCCACCACCGGCCTGAGAAGTTTTCTGTATTATGGTTAGCTCTAATCAGTTCTGTGTGAAGAGGAAAATGAAACTGTCTTTGTTCGCTGCCTGTGTGAGAAAGACACAGACGGTGCGGATGATTTCTTAGCTCTGTAGCCTGGCTGAAGCAGCCAGAATGGAGCCCGTTTCAGTAGTCAACTAGACTTTTAAAAATGAACTGGACAAGCTTATTATTGCCTGTCTCCATGTTTCCATGCTTTTACACACCTGAGCATGCTTAAAGGCATCTATTCCTCATGCTTCTGCTGTTCTACTATTGTTCCCTCTGAACATGTGCAGATTGCTCGGGGCTGCCTATCTTGACAGTTTTACCTGTCAGTCTTTTGCCAGAGATGGTCAAGGAGGCCCATAAGTGCAATGTTAGGTCAGTTCGTAGCCTCAACCACAGTAGACAGGGCCAGTGTAAGGGCCCCGCAGCACCCGCAGCTGTGAGGCAACCGTTGTGCAGGAGGACCAGTCATGACTCTCTCCTCATGCAGGCAGCTTGCTTTGAGTTGCTAGCTCTGGTCACTTTGCAGAGCCCTGAGGAGCAAGCAGGTTGGAGCTGCACTGCTGGAGTTGCCTGCTGGGGCTGCTGCTGCACACTAGGCCCCACTAGCCTAGAACCCTCACACCACCAGCAACTCAGAGAATGTCAGAATATGGGATATGCAATACATAAAATTCATGTTGTAAAGAGATAAAGAACAAATCAATCTGTTTGCCTGCAGGGGGCATACAAGCTGTAAACATGACTGCAGCTGGCCTATGTTATGAGAACATAACCTTGGAGGTTGTTCATGCTTATCTGTGTGAGAACTGTATGCAACAGGATGTTTACTGTATGTATTGTGAAGCTTTGTATCGTCTGTACCCAGTGTCTGTGTGTTCTATGATGACGGTAGGACTCAGCAGTGTCTCAAGCTGCTATGTCTTGAGCTTTGCCACAGAGAGGATTCTCTGTTGTTTTTCCGTATATATTTAACATATATCAGTGAAATTTAGTAGTCTAGACACCACCTGAGTGGCTGTATGCTTTATTGGATGTCTTAGGGCAAATGCTGGGGGCGAATGGAATTACTTCTGCTGCTCTGCTACTACTTTTTGGCTGCCTGGATCTCTGAGCATGTACAGAGCATCCAGTGCACTATAATGCATCAGAGAAAGCCACCCATGTGAAGAGGGAGTTACGACAGGGATGGATAGAAAGGCTGGTGAGGGCTCCAGGCCATTATGCAGGGGTCCCTGTCATTACTTTGACATACTCACGGGCCGTGATAGTCATCATGGGGAGGCCTCAGGGCTCGCCTTCCCCTTCTCATGGAGCCCTGCAAGGCCAGTCCCATTGGTGGTGGCAAGGGGTAAGGTCTGGCTGGTGCCAAAGATGCCACAGAGCAGACCTCACCAAGCAGGGTGCCACATGCACTAGGCTCCTCCCTGAAAGCTTTGTGGGGTCACCCAGCACCTGAAGGAATCACGAGTGCCCAAGACCAGACGCAAAGCCCTCAATCTACACACACTCTCTCTCACACACACACACACACACCGTGGTCTCAGGAGAGCAGCTAGCCAGGCCCTCTGGGGAGGCAGAACACGTGTGGCTTGGTCCAGACCAGGCAGGACCCCTTCCCAAAAGGCAGCCCCTTTCCTGGATCTTTTCCATCCTTTCTTCCCCCCCCCCATGTCCCTAGTGTTGCTTCATCCCCCAGCACCACACCTTTTGCAGGCAGGCAGGGAGGTGGGTGGGTGGGCACCACTTCTTCTACAGCAGAGTGGAGGCTGAGAGGCCATGATGTGGGCTCCCTCAGACCTGGTGAGCTGCCACCGCCACTGTCCCCTTGGAGTGGCCCTGGCCTGGGCCCTACTGGTCGCTGGGGCCTCCACTACTAAGGGTAAAGTGGCCCCCCAGGTTTGTCTTATTCTTCCTCCAACCACCACTACCACCATGGACAGAGAGAGACTGTCCTGTTTCCTGGGATCTTCTCCTCAATTATCTCTCTTGTACTTTTGCTGTGAGAAGGGTCCAAATGTGAGGTGGAGCCTGTTGTGGTCAGATGGTGCCTTGCAAAACATGTCATTGTTTCTGACTTCTGAAGACTCTAAGGCATTGGGTTTTCTGGGCAGAATTTGTTGTGGGGATTGCCTTTGCCTTCCTCTGAGGTTGAAAGGGTATGATGGCGGCACTAGGGGGTGCAGAGAGGCCAAACCGCACCTGGTGACACCATTGAAGGGAGGGGTGTCATTGGCCATAGTAAGGTTACCCAGGGGGGTTCCTTGGGTTTGCGGCTGAGTGGGGTTTCAAGTCACCATGACGAAGGGAAGATCCAGCCATGCCACATGGGGTGGGCAGGGGCCAGATAGAACCAAGAGGAAACACTTCCTGGGGCCCATTCCCTTCAGGAGCCCTGTGTGTGTTACATTGTGTGTGAGATAAACATATGGTGGCCCCAAAATAAGGTGTTGCAGGGCCACCCAAAATTCCTTAAACCGGCCTTGACAGTAGACCACTGAATTAATGGGATCTATTGAATTAATAGGAAAGCGCTGACTTATTAAGTTCCCATTGATTCAGTGGGTCTACCTTAGCTGGGACAAAGAATTGGAATTAGGCCACAATGTCACTCCTAAGACCAATAGAAAACTAGTTTTATCTAAATGCACTTGGATCTGGATGGCCACTTTTTAGTCAATTACATATTCTCAAAAGGGAGGTTACTTAATTGGCATAGAAGTCTAGTGAGGGGTAAACAATTGCAGGGTTAAGAATTTAGACTATCTAGCACCCTTGCCTGTCCCCAAATTCAGCCACAGCCTCTCCTTGCTGGGTTCTACAAACCAGAAGAAACATATTCCAAGTGGAAGCTGGTATCTCTGATGGTAGTGTGGCAGTGAATCTGCTCTGTGTTTTAGTCTAAACTTTAAAGGGGCTATTCAAGGTACTGGATCTTTCCAGGAACAAGGTTCAGTGCCTTGGCCATCTCTTTAAAGTTCCAGTGAAAAATCAGAGTGGATTCCTTGCCACACTGACACAGGAGCCGCCAGCTTCCACTGCATGGTCCAGCTACTGAGTGGTGGTTCTCATACCTTCAAGTGTGCATTTGAGCCACATAAGAAAGGGAAGACTGAATCCTGACTCTGCAGTTAAAGTTTTGATACCTACCCAAATTGTGCTCATAAATGGAAGGTAGCTTTCTCTGCAAAGCAGAAAGCAAGTTCATAATAGGGTCCTTTCACACTACACAATTATAATTTATATTCCACTTTAACTGCCATGGCTGCAACCTATGGAATCCTGAGGTTTCTAGTCCAATGAGACACTAGAGCCCTCTGGTTGAGAATTCTAAATACCCCCCCCGTCACCTCCCCAAAAAAACCCTGCAAATCCCAGGAAAATGGGCTGATGATTATTCAGGTTTTTGAGTAGTGATAGCTCTGATTTGCAAAGCCATTCACCATCCAAAATAGGTCTACTGCATGGGACTTCATGGAGACAGTGGACGTTATCAGACGCAGCAAAAAACATGGGATTACAATGGCTGGGTAGCGCAAGTGGGTGTGGCTATTGCATGACATTGTAATCTTCGCATGGTTACTCCATGCCCCAGCCATGAATAAGGTATTGCTTTTAACTGACAGGACAAGCCATCAATAGATCATCAATATTGCTTTTTTTTTTTCCAGTACTGTGGGCATGCAAAAACACGCCCTGTTGTAATCGTGAGTTTACAGCGTGAATGGGCGGTCTTCAGCGAGAAAACTTCCAGATGAGAAAGTGAAAACAAAGCAGAGGATGCTCTTTTTATGAATTGTCCCATTTAGTTTCAACATTTTTTGGTTTGTTTCAGTGCTTGTGTGTTCATTGTTTTTATTATTTAAGTTGGTTTTGCAGTTTTAAGCATGCTTGCATCTTGCGAGAACTGCTGAAATCACACCCATGCTAAATTGCAAAAGTAAACTCATTCTTATAGTGCTAATGGTCATCGTGCAATCATACTGTAGTGGTTCTTTCATGTGATTACAGCGACATGCAATAGTAAGTGTAATAATGCCACAATGTTTCTGCTTTTCTCACTCACAGAATTACAGTGTTTTTACACACTAGTCTGATAATGTTAAGTGGCAGCCAAAGAGAATTACTTCTCAGTTTCTACTGTCACAGTGAAATGATATATACACCAATAGAACCCGCAATCTATTCCATGCTTTCAATAGGATGAATACCTGTCAGTTGGACACTGCATAATTCCTATATATCAGACCTTGCAATGTCAATTTTGGAAAGATAAAACATTAGTGTTAACATTGGTTTTATAAATAAATAATATTAAAAGATTACTTTTTAAAAGGTAATGTGTTAACCACTATTTATAATCATTATTTTAATAATGTTTTAATCACACATTTTTAATTACACATATCAGTGTTTTAAAACATCTAAAATATAGATATGTTAAGCCCCTTAAATTGAAAAGTGGGCACTACTATTGATGCATTATAGTGTCTAGATCAAGGAAGTAATAGTGCCACTCTATTCCTCTTTAATCAGACCTCACCTGTTATACTGTGTCCAGTTCTAGGCACCACAATTCCAGAAGGATATGGACAATCAAAAAAATAATCATAAAAGGACAACATTTAAATACATGATATCACATTAGATAAAATCATAATTACATTGGTACAATGGCTACTTAAAATGCAAAAGTTCAGAAATTCCCAAACCAAGAACTCTCAGACCATTTACTGTACAAATAAAAAATATGTGAGTAAAAGGTAAAGATGCTTTTATATCTTGTAAACAGATGGTTAATACACATGCACACACACAAAAAGACAATATTCAAGGACACATAGCTGAAGAAAATTTTGAAATATTTTGCAAGAGTTTAATTTTAAAATCCACGCCACCTCAGGGAGCGGGCAGGTGGGCGAGAGTCTGCCCAGCCTCTCCCCAGCCTTCCCGAGGGGGCTCCAGGGCTTTGAAACCCCGGAGCCTCCTTGGGAAAGCCAGAGAAGGTGACGGGAGGGCAGAACGGAGTCTGGCTGGCCTCTCCCCGGGTTTCCTGAAGGGGCTCTGGGGATTGGGAGCCCCATATAGCCTCTTCGGGAAGGTTGGGAGGGGTGGAAGGAGCATGGCGTAGAGGCTTTTCAGCCACCCCCACCCTCCCAAAGCCACAACAAGGCTTAGAAAGCTCAATAGCAGCTTTGGGAAGGGTGGGGGAGGGCTAAAAAGCTCCTTTCCCACCAACTCCCTGCTCTCCCGGGGCTTGGCTCTCTCCCCCTCAAATAGAGCCAAGCCCCAGGAGAGGGTGGAGTTGAGCGCCTGGCTTGCTCAGCAAGCACTCCATTTAAATCAGCTCCTCTCCCTTGAGTGGGAGGGAGAGAAGCTTATTTAAATAGGGTGCTTGCTGAGCAAACCGTGAATAATCAAAACCATGAGAGTGAAGCTGCAAATGTGGAGGGGCAACTGTATACATTTATGTTATTTAAACAATAAATATCATGAAATAATGTTTTTTCCTCAAAGTGACACACCACCTGAGTTATGCTCAGTTTTTTGGCAAAGTTTGACACACCAAGCTCAAAAGGTTGCCCATCACTGATCTAGCTAAAGGAACTGACCTGGACACTTCTCTGTGCCCCTCCCTACTCTCCACTTGCCAGTAAATAGCCATGTTTCAGGGAGGAGGTTGTTTCAGTAACTAAAAGTGGGTTTGGGTGGTAAGGGAGGAGATGTGCCATTGTCCACCTGGCAGAACCTTCATACCTCTTCCTGATCCAGCATCTGTTAATGATTAAAGCTACAAGAACCCCATCTCATATTCAATCTGGTAACCCTAGGTGTGGTCCATGAACCAGTTACAAACCCATCTTTCTGCAGCAGCATCTAGCACAGGTTTTATCAGCTTCTCAACAAGAATATGGGGTAAGACCTTCTCAAAATCCTCAAAACTGACATCCCTATAATCTATCTAGGATGTTTTCTAAGAGAGAGAAAGAGAGAGAGCTGCATTTTATCAAATCACCCCCCTAAACCCCGTTCTTTTGCCGGTATAACTTCGCCATTTTTATGCCGGCCAAAGAACTCCCCATGCCACACTTACCTTCTTTCCTGGCAAAAGGCTTCCCAGGCACTAACAGGGAATGAACAGAGCTCCATTCTCTTCCTGGTTTAAGATCTCACCTAATCTCACGAGAAGACACTTGCATGGGAAATTCAAAAAAGAAAAAGAAAATAAACACACAAAAAGTTTTTAAAAGCACATAAACACACTAAAAAATTCCCAAGGAAACTGGGGAGCATCATAAAAAGTTTGTCACCTACCTGGATATCATGATCTCACCTGGAAGTGTTCTGGCCAAACCAGCCATTGACGCTGCATTCATGTGAGTACAATGGCATGCAGATTCAAACACCGGCAATGCCGGCACAAATGTACTAGGGAAGATCTATTGATGGCTTAAGCCGTCAATAAAATAGGACAGGTTTGGCCAATACAGAAACGTGAAAAGGCGACGTTGTCTGGTATGCGCACTCTTTCACATTTATGTGGCATCATTATGATGCTGAATTTGATGTGTCTGATAACATCCAGAGAGAGAGAGGGTCTGATGTGATCTTTATTTTTAAAGTAACCCATCTTACTTCTGTGTATTCTTTTTTAAGTGGTCAAAACACTAACCGCTTAATTACCTGTTCTAGAACTTGTTGAATTCTAAGGAGATTATCAGACACTCTAAATATGGCATTACCACAATGCCAGGAGATCACTAAAGGGCTTCCCTTTCACATGACGTCATTCCCCTCTCATTAAGCTCCCGTTCAGCTGTCATTATGCCGGCGCTGCTTTTTATTGATGGGCTAAGTCATCAATGGCTCCCCCATTCCATTTCTGTTATGGAGGTTTGTGTGAGCGAAAAGGTGCCCGTTTTGCTGGCGTGATCCCATTGTAAATGGGAGGTCCATGCCAGAACACTTCCTGGTGAGATCGGGACATCCAGGTAAGTGACACACTTTTGTGTACTCTCTCTGGGTTTCTTATAGATTTTTAAATGTGTTTTTGTGCTTAGTGTAACTTTTTCTCTTTTATTTGGGTTTTTATTTTTGAATTTCTCTCCTTTTCTCGTGAGAACTGGCAGGATTTCATTCCTGGGCTGCCCTGTCACACAAATGAGGTAGGTGGGAAAAGTTTTTCTTTTTTGGCATGACAGGGACAGGAAGGGGGCAGGAGAAGAGATTGTGGGACGGGAATGCTTTTTTTGTTCCCATCTGATAATCTCCTAAAACTTGTTTGGACCAGTCTAAGCTGACCTGTGGGTGGTTGCCTGGATCCTTTTTTGTCACTTTTGAAGACAGGGATAACATTTCTCTGTTTTGAAGATGGGGATAACATTTATCTGTTTCTGGTCTACCAACACCTCACCTGTTCTCCTGGGATTCTCTAACAAAGGCACTGAGATTAAATCTGCAAGTTCCTTTAGTACCTCTTTATGAAGGTTACCTTGCTCTGAAGACATGAATTCATTCAATATAGCCATGTGTTCTGTTACCATCTCTTTCTCTACCTTGGGCCACAGCCTGCTTTGTGCATTATTCTATTTTTGCCAGGCTGAGCACTATTTTCTTGGTCTGAGGTAAGAAAGAGTTATTAGCCTTTACTCTCCTGTCTTTTCAAACACCACTGAAACCTTTCCTTTCCAGGAGGATGCTATTGTTGGGTGTTGTTGTTGTTGTTGTTGTTGTTGTTGTTGTAATACTTACTGTTGATGTTACTTGATTCTACCTTGTTTTATCTGTGAAATTAACTTTTGGTGCCAATTTGATTTTAAAAATCTTAAATCTTTTTTTATTTTGTTTTACTGAGAGCTGTTTGTGTTGTTTTTTAATCCTCTCAACCATTTTTAATGAATAGCTACACATGCATCTTGACATAAATAAAGAATCAAATTCTCAGATATATTATGCCCTTTTTTATTAAAAAAATAACTTTTCTAAAACATCGCAAACTGAACATAAAATTGCATAAAGGCCTTTGAGGGAGGAGACATTATTGTCACATTAAAATGACTGTTTATTGCCAGTTTATTGCCAAGGAAAATAAGTGAACAGGTTTCTCAGTGTGACAGATACTAATGAAAATTTACTCATACTAATTTGGCATAATTAGAGTAAATTAAATCATTCAGTGTGGTAATTGTAAAATAAAAGTCAGAACTGGCGTTCATGAATACTCAAATGGTTTCCATATCCTATGTTTATATTTAGCATCTTATGCCACCACTAGCATTACACATTCAGGCTGGGTCTCAGTCTGAAAAACAACTCAACAGCACTAGAACTAACTAGAACAACTGATGAAAAGGGCCACTGTATTGATATGGCACCTACCTCAGCAGGTGTCTAAAGAGAATAACACTCAGTGCCTAAGATCCTGCAGCAATGAGATGTAGCATAACTTTATGTTTATGGAGTTCCATCTTGGTTTTGCTACATTACCCCATTACAGATTGTGATGCTGCAAAACCAAATGCACATCATGCATTGTGGAGAAACGTGCAACCATGTAATCAATGCAAAACACCCAATGCCATTCAATGCCCCCCATATGTAACTCCACTTTCGTAAAACCACAAACAAGACAAATTAACACATAAACAAGAAGGGGCAAAATGATTAATCTAGATTATTCAAAAAGATAAAAGGGAAATGAAAAGGGAAAGACTCAGAGAGACCATCCTAGCTGTGAACCCACCCCCATCCCAATGTTCAGCTGTTAAATATGGCAAATGAATGGTGCCCAATGAGATCATTTCTAGATGAGATAATTGGCCATATAACTTCAGCAACTTCACAAATCCTCCTCCATACACACTGTAATTAGAGACTGCTGGTGAGGTTCTTCCTCCAGGTTGTATAACAGAGCTGTCAATTAACCAAGGCCATTGCCTTCTTCCAAAGATGGTTACAGCAAATATGCATTGTATGGCTTCTTCCTGCTAATATTAAACATACAGATTAATCCAAAGTGATTCAAACTGTGCTATTTCTTTCTAAATTGGTCGAGAGACAATAATCTACAATTTGAAAACTTCTATAACAATACACAAATAAGCTTTCTTGATACTGAGGTTAAAAAGCACAAGAACAAATTGAGGACCACAATTTTTCATAAAACCACAGATAGAAACACATTCCTTAGCTATGACAGCTATCATCCAGCATACCTATGAAACAATATACCATATGGTCAATTTTTGACGATCAAATGTAATTGCTCAGAATATCCAAGATTTTCAGAAAGAAGCAACCATTCTAGCACATAAGCTTCATAACAGAGGCTATCCATCCACAATACTACATACAGCCATGCAAAAAGCAAATTCTCAAAAATGGACTGATTTACTATATCTTCAAAACAAGGAAAAAAACAGACACACAACCCACAACATGCATACTTCCTTTCGTACTACACAACATGCGTACTAGCGAACACATATAGGAGTAAAGTCAGAAAAGCTAACGCACAGAATGAGCTCAGGCTTGCTAGAGAGGTTAAGAACATTAAAAAGGGGGTTTGGGTGGGGTATGTCTGCAGCAAAAGGAGGAAGAAGGAAATGGTTGGGCCACTATGCGGAGAAGATGGCAAAATGCTAACAGGGGACAGAGAAAAGGCAGAATTACTCAACACCTTCTTTGCTTCAGTGTTTTCAGAAAAGGAAAAGGGGGACCAACCTGAGGATAAAGGTACAGAAGACACAACAGGGGAAATCCAGCACAGAATAAGCAAAGAGGTAGTACAGGAATACCTTCTTAATCTAAATGAATTTAAATCTCCAGGACCAGATGAACTACATCCAAGAGTATTAAAAGAGCTGGCAAATATAATCTCAGAGCCATTGGCAATAATCTTTGAGAACTCCTGGAGAACAGGAGAAGTCCCAGCAGACTGGAGGAGGGCAAACGTTGTCCCCATCTTCAAAAAGGGGGAAAAAGGGGATCCCAACAATTATCGTCCAGTTAGTCTGACATCAATACGAGGGAAGATTCTAGAGCAGATCATTAAACAGAGAGTCTGTGAACATTTAGAAGACAATGCCATAATCACAAAAAGTCAACATGGGTTTCAGAGTAACAAGTCATGCCAGACTAATCTGATCTCTTTTTTTGATAAAATTACCAGCTTGGTAGATGAAGGGAACGCTGTGGACGTCGCATACCTTGATTTCAGTAAGGCCTTTGACAAGGTTTCCCATGACATTCTTGCAAACAAGCTTGTAAAATGTGGACAAGACAAGTTAACAGTTCAATGGATTTGTAATTGGTTGACCGGCCGAACCCAAAGGGTGCTCAGCAATGGCTCCTCTTCATCTTGGAAAGATGTGACCAGTGGGGTACCACAGGGTCCTGTCCTGGGCCCAGTGCTATTCAACATCTTTATCAATGACTTGGATGAGGGAATTAGGGGCATACTTACCAAATTTGTAGATGACACAAAATTAGGAGGGGTAGCTAATACCCTGGAGGACAGGATCAAAATTCAAGATGACCTGGATAAACTGGAGAGCTGGGCCAAAGCTAACAAAATGAAATTCAATACGGAGAAATGTAAGGTACTGCACTTAGGGCGAAAAAATGAAATGCATAGATATAGGATGGGGGACACCTGGCTGAATGAGACTACGTGCGAAAGGGATCTAGGAGTCCTAGTAGACCACAAGTTGAACATGAGTCAACAGTGTGATGCGGCAGCTAAAAAGGCCAATGCCATTTTGGGCTGCATCAATAGAAATATAGTGTCCAGATCAAGGGAAGTCATAATGCCGCTCTAGTCTGCCTTGGTCAGAAAACTGTGTCCAGTTCTGGGCACCACAATTCAAAAAGTATATTGACAAATTGGAGCATGTCCAGAGGAGGGCGACTAAAATGGTTGAAAGGTCTGGAACCATGCCTTATGAGGAGAGACTTAGGGAGCTGGGTATGTTTAGCCTGGAAAAAAGACGGTTAAGAGGTGATATGATAGCCCTGTTTAAGTATTTGAAGGGGTGTCACATTGAGGATGGAGCAGCCCTGTTTTCTGCTGCTCCAGAGTCTGGAACACGGAGCAATGGATGCAAGCTCCAGGAACAGAGATTCCACCTCAACATTAGGAGGAACTTTTTGACAGTAAGAGCTGTTTGGCAGTGGAACGCACTCCCTCAGAGCGTGGTGGGGTCTCCTTCCTTGGAGGTCTTTAAACAGAGGCTGGATGGCCATCTGTCGGGGATGCTTTGATCGTGATTTCCTGCATGGCAGGGGGTTGGACTGGATGGCCTTCGTGGTCTCTTCCAACTCTGCAGTTCTATGATTCTATGATTCTAACCCAATTACAAAAAAACTAGAAAAAATGGTGCATGCCAATTGATATCTTATCCAAGATCTACTAGGATTATCACAAAGACCCAGAGTGACATTTAAAAGAACTAAAAACCTAAAGGATTGGTTAATGCATACAGATCACACACATAATCAAAAACAATATGATGAACCAACCATCTTTAACAAAACAAAACCAATGGGACATTTTCCATATGGACATTGTATTTATTGGAAGTACACAATAAAAACTGCAACTTTCAGAAACTCCAGTACAGGAAAACAAATAAGGATAAATAATTTTTTAAATTGCAACTCCACAAATGTTATTTATGCTATATCATGTCCTTGCAAGAAGATTTATATTGGTAAAACATCAAGACTTCTAAAGATTAGAATAGGCGAACATCTAAGCGATTTAAGAGGTCAGGCGCTCCAATGGCCGCTTTAAAGAATGACATCATAAACCAAGTGATCTCCAATTTTGGGCCATAGAACAAGTAAAAGGAGATGCCAAAATATTCCACATAATATTTTGGATTTTGACTATAAAAACCAAATATCCAGATGGCCTGAACAAGGATCTGGACTTCTTCACATTACTTTGAATATGACAATTAGCTTTATGCAGGATCAGAGCCTTGTTACAGCAACAATCAAAAGATTACAGCATTTCACTACTTGACAATAACACCCAATTAGTGTTATAAAGAAGTTAATTAGTGATTGTTTTGGCTCCATGTATAGGGTCTTCTATCATATCTTATCATTTTGCATTTAGTAACCTGGCTTGGCTACAGAAAAGAGAGAAGAGAGAAAACTAGGTGTGTATAAAAACATTTTAGAAAAAGATAAAGAACCTAGAGATAAGACAGCTCTTGATAGTAAGTAGTTTTGAATACATCCATTTACAGTATCAAAATATATAAAAAACCAAGATGGGAAAGGGTGGAAGAAAAATGTTAAGAAAATAAGGTTTTTGAAAATAGGGAAGTTACTTGTATCTAATGAAATGCCAATATTATGTTTATAACTGAATTACAGAACATAGAGTAATTAGGATGCAGTTTTATCCAATATGATTAAGACAGTTTGGGAGAAAAATAGGCTTTTGAGGGGGAATTACAGTTTGTTGTGGCACCAGAGCTCTCTGACAGAGAAGGCTAAATATCTCATAGAACTACAAATTTAAGAATTCCATAGCATTGGCTATGGCAGTTAAAGCAGTGACAAACTGCATTATTTCTGCAGTATGTCAGCAACCAAGGTGTATACATGTGAACCAGCTGCATGCTTTGTGAAGTTCTCACCACAAAATAAAAGCCCAAGCCAGAGGGGAAACAGAATTCCAAAATTCATGTCCTCAGCATGGTATGGGAACACATCAGTCCAACTATTACTCATCTGCACAGGCTTGCTGACAGTTTCCTGGCTTAATGATGTTGGTATTAAAAGGGTTAAATGACCTTGGGCCTGAGTAACAGAAAGGCTTGCTCTCATATGTCCTGCCTCATTCTTTCAGATCTGCAAATGTAACCTTTGTGAACCTTTGATTTTTTCAGATGCAAAGCAAGGTATTTTCAGTGGCGGTAGCTTTCCCAAAGCATCTTCTATTTTCAACTAAATATTTGTAAAATGTTATTTTGAACAGCTAGTCACCTATGGATATGGCCTTTATATATTAGATCATAAGTTTTTCATTAATTATTGATACATACTCTGGAAAAATGACTAAATGGAGCTATCATACCCTGAACGTATTACAAGAAAACACGACAATTTGGAAAATGCAGTAATAGTCGATAACATGGAATACAGCAGGGAGAGGAAGACCACATTAGAAATGGATTGATTCAATAAAGGAGGCCACAGCCCTGAGTTTGAAAAACCTGAGCAAGGCTGTTAATAGTAGCTTTCAGAGGTCTCTCATTCATAAGATCACTGTGCATTGGAGCCAAGTTGATAAAAACAGCAGTATATTTTAAATCAATTGTTTGAAGTAAAATTTATCAAAAAAGAAACTGGAGGGAAGGACAGACAGACAGACAAGGTCATGTAAAAATGATTTGGGATTGTTTACCACTAGTTAAATTACTGCTTATTTTTAAAAGAAGTAATAAAAGACAGGTAGACAAACAGAGACAGGGACAATCATGTCTGGCTAAGGCTCCTGGGGTTTTTTATTATTTTATTTATATTTATTTTTTATTATTTTATCACCAAAGAACTGTCTTTATTGCTTTTCATTAACTTTTCACTAATTTTGTGGCAGTAACTAAGAGGAGCAGAAGCAAAATATTCTCTTCCTGCAGCCTGCACATTGTTAGCAAAAATTGTAACTAATTTCTAGCTGGCCTTGGAAGTATATGCTTCAATTGCACCTTTCCTTCACCTCTAGATGATACCTCATTTGGGTCAAGGTTCATGGTAACAGAATAAGCACAATTGAGAACAGATACAGGCTGTTTGACTTTCTGACTCCAAAGGGACTCTCCAGAGTGGAAGGTAAAATCCAGAGAGTAATTCAGAATAATGCTGCTAGCATTATAAACATTAGTTTTTGGCCCTATAAAGATAATCAAATCATTTGCTTCATATTTTAGGCGGAAACCAGCATTCACACAATTCAAATAGTTGTTCTAGAATGTTATTGTTGCAAAACATGCAAAACCAGAGTGCAACCTGAGTTTGAAAAATGTTTTGAGAAAAATTCCTTTTTTAAAATTTGTATTTCCTCTTAGGTGTTTATATTCCATTTTATAGAAAGAGAAAAATGGATGCAAGGTTGCACAAAAACTGGATTTTCTGCAGAGAAATAAATGAGCACTAAAGAAAATACTGTGAGTAAAACAGGTGCAAAAGGGTGGAGAAGAGAGAAAAGAACCTAGCATAATGCTTTGAGAGAAATCTATTTTATTGGCCCATGTTATGATGTGAATCTATGGTAGGGGAAATATGAAGGAAATAAACCTAAAACCATAATACTATTGGAATGAAAGAGAAGGAATTAATATCTTCTAATAATCAGAACTATCATTGAATTAAAAATCATAGTTATTTACTTGGTTGAAATCTGACCAGATTTGTATATAAGGGAGACAGCAATCATTCGAAATAAATTTTTTTTTACATTTATTATTTTTCTACATTTATCACCTTAGATAATCCCCACCTTCACATCTCATGCCCAAGATGCCCATGCTTCTTCTAGGGTAGTACTTATCACTGGCCACCTTTATAAACACGTGTGTTAAATATGTGATTCCAAAATTATTTCTAAATGTCAAAAAAATGGGGACAACTTTTGGAGTCTATTTTAATTGCTTGATTATTCTATTGAATTAATCAGACAAATCAAGGTGGAGAGAAAAATGGGAGAGAATGAACAAAACCTCCCAGCACAGCATAGTGTTGCATAGGAGAAGGTGCTTTGATGGCCTCACATGACAAGAGGCCTTTAATTGGGTCATGGCATATCACACTCTGACGTAGGAGGTTTGGGGGTGTAGATGATACAATATAAGCAAAGGCCACCCCTTTCCCTCCTTTTCTTTTGCATCCTGCCTTGAGTTTACTGGTTGCTTATGAGCCAGGTAGGATTTTTTTCCCCTTTTCACTGGGTTTTTTGCCTACCCCACACTGTTACAAGGGACTTGGAGAATTGGCCTTAGGGTGGTGTCATAAATAAGTGGTCACCTGGCAGGTTGTGGGGGAGATGAGGATTAGTTCGGTGTATACCTATGGCACCCCTTTTGGGTAAAGGATGGCACTATCAAGCTACCCTTGGAGGTCATGTGACCTGGGGGTGGGGAGTAGTCTATCCTTGAGGCCTGCTCAAGGTTGAGCCCTCGCCAGAAGTCATACGACTTGAGGTGTCTCACCCTGGGGGTTTGCCTTCCAGCAGATGGTGCTCTGGGGATAGCCCAATTATTGGGACCCCCCCCCTTCGGGGCTCAGGTGTTTCTCCCAGAGAAGCTGGGAGGTAGGTCTGGACCAACCATCAGCCTAGATAAGGAAGTTACCTCAGACAGTGGAGGTACTGAGGATGGCAAATTTGCCCTTCTTCATCCTGGTCTGGCAGAGCTCTTGCCACTCTGGAGAACTGCTATTACTACTGCTATTAGGAGCAAGACCCTCCTGGCTCAAACCGTGTATTGGCTGAACCCCCCCCCCCACTTATAGGCCCTGATTGCAATCCCAGAGCCACTTTGTCCAGAATGGATCCTTTGATTTGAGGGAAGATTAATCAACCCAGGAGAGATGCAAGCCACAATAAAACCAGACAGCATTAAAGAAGTGGGGGTTCTTGACTTCTGATGTTGGCATGGCAGAGTGAAGGTTGTCCCTTTACCAACCGCACTGAAGGGATGGCCTCCATATTGCTGGCCTGGAGGGATTGGGACTGGCAAAAAAAATTCCCGTGGTATGGGGAAATTGGAGGTACTCACTGGAGTCCTGAAATTGTTCCAGCAGACTCACTAGTGTATAAATCTTGGTGAGCCATAAGGAGACAAGGGACTGCAAACAGAAGCCCAGCCGCATCTGGCCACTGTATCAGCAACAAGCCCTGAACACCAACTTTTTAAAATAACATCAAGGTTCAATAATATATAACAAGGAAGCCCCCTGGCTGATGAACACCAACAACTTTCACTGCCAAGACATTTTTAATACTTCTACAAGGAAAAGGTGAGTAATTTTACATAACTTGACTGGATGATAAGAAAACTTTTAACATCTAAGTTGAGTGAAAAAATCTGAGTTAAAAAGATCTTGGGTTACATTGCTGGAAAACAATTGGGAATATAATCAGGACTACAATTTATTTAAAAGAATAAATATACTTTAAAAAGAAAAAAAGTTATAAGAACTGAGGCAGAATTGAAAGTCTAGAGATGCCTGTTGACTAGTTGATCGTGATTAGAAAACCGCCAAATATAACGCTGCTGCATCCCCGCGGTTACGCAACAGTACCAGCAGGGGATCAGCAGGGCAGAGCGTCATCCGAAAGGGACGCCCTGCAGCGCAGCAGCCTCACAACGGGGACGAGGTTGCTAGCGTTATAAACCCTCATCTGAAAAAGTCCTACATATCAAAGATAAGCTCAAGGTCACCATGAGTGGTGGAGAGCAGTGAAGAAGAGAAAGTGAGGAAGTGAACTGTTTTAACCTATGGCAATTGAATTCTGGGTTTTGTAATTAGACTTCATTATATTCAGTTAAAAAGACAAGCAGAGACCAACAACACCTCCCAGACAGGAAGAGTGATTGCAACGTGGAAGCTGCTACTTGTTTTTGGTTTCATGATATAACAGTTGTCAAATTAATAATGTACAGCTCTACATTAACCGCTCAAGACGATGGCTGCATTAGCTGATATTTTGAATGAACAGAAACTTTTTAGAAGAGAATTTATGCAGATGTGTGATGAATACATAAATGAAATACGTATGGATTGGAAAGCAGAAAAAACACCAATGGTGGAAGGAATAGAAGTTGTGAAAATGCAGTATGAGGAGAGAGAAGAGATTATTAAAAGAGAAGAAATACATGAAGAACCAGAGGTGACGTTGATGATGAATTTGATTGAACTGAATGAGGTGGACTGAGAAGAAGTTTGGAGTGAATAAGAATTGATGATCAGAAGAAATAATCAAATTGAGAATAAATACCAATCATCAGATGAATCTACTAGAAGGGGGGGGATGCCATGCTATGAAGATATTAGTTGGGCTTAAAGATATGAGCTGAAAGATGTCAAATGAATATATGATTTTGATATTAGAACTAAAAATTGGAAGAAAACCAGGCATAAGATATAAATGATTGGATTATGTAAAATGCTGGACTTACCATTATTTTCTGATGATCGATATATGATGAAGTGACCTTAGAGAATTAAAATGCCAGAGATTACAGGATGAGAAGTAGAAAATAAGCAGTGAAGAAAAATGCATTTATATTTTCTTTTTATTTAAAAAGTAGAATTAGAAAAATTATATTATCCCAAGAAAATGGTAGCATATATTGCATAAATAAACATTTAATAACAAGATAGAATCAAGTACTAACACAGATTTTTTTTTTAGAATCAATAGAAATAAGAAAGCTAGTTCAGTTTGTTTTTACCTTTAGTAATGGAATATTTTACATTGGATATGTAGAAGTGGAATTTATTATTCATATATAAACGTTATATGTTAATTAAAAATTATTTTACAAAAAAGAAGTGGAGATTCTTCAATATAGCTCTGTAGCTTTTGCCAGCTTTCACGGGTTGTTTCCTTCCCAACCACTCATTCCACATTCCATGACTGTTTCTAGTAATTTTCTTGGGCCTGCACCACGGCTCTTCCAAAGGTATTTTTAAACTGGGTTGTGGCTTGCTGAGTTGGTCCTAGGGTTAGAAGGGTGAGCTTTCTCCAATCTGATTTTTTTAAAAAAAGTGCAATTTTTTTAAAAAAGTGCTATTTTATTGACGCACTATAGCACTACAATATTCTGTTTTGGTCAGACCTCATCTGGAATACTGTGTCCAGTTCTGGGCACCACAATTCAAGAAGGATATTGACAAGCTGGAACGTGTCCAGAGAAGGATGACCAAAATAGAGAAAGATCTGGAAACCAGACCTATGAGGAGCAACTTAGGGAGCTGGGTGTGTTTCGCCTGGAGAAGAGAAGGTTACATGATAGCCATGTTTAATTATTGGATGTCATCTTGAATAAAGAGCAAACTTGTTTTCTGCTGCGCCAGAGACTAGGATGTGGAGCAGTGGATTCAACCTATAGGAAAAGAGATTCCTAAACATTAGGAAGCACTTCCTGATGGTAAGAGCTGTTTGACAGTAGAATGCACTGCCTCAGAGTGTGGTAGAGTCTCCTTTGGAGGTTTTTAAACAGAGGCTGGATGGCCATCTGTTGGGAGTGCTTTGGTTTGATTAATGTTAGGAAAGAAGAAGCAAAACTGAATATCTATATCCTAACGTATACTATACTAGGAAAATTGAAATGCAATGACCTCTGCTTTGTTAGAGGTCTTTCTCATGTAAGAAAAATGAATTGTAGAGTAATGTGTGCATTTTGCTAGCAGCTAAAGTAATAAATCTACAGAATACATCTAACTACATTTGTCAGCATATTGTAATTACACAGTACCTTTCATCAGAAGATCTTTAGGCATTTGCAAACATTAATTAATTCTCTTTCAAGAACCTATAAAAGAGAAAAACATTTTCTACATCTTTCATGTTGTAAGGAGTAAACCACAAGATTTGCTTAATGCTCCCAGCTCCCTGGAAAACAGTTTGAGCCACTGATCCAAAGAACTCCAATGGGTTCAGAATTTTAGCATCCTAGGCAGTTCAATCTTGTGTTGGCACTTTTCCTCTCTTGTACGATAGACTTTGTACATCCTTTTCAACTATGGTAGACTTCTGCAAGTTAATTTTCTAGCCTACCCATACACCAATGCACACAACACTTTTCTCCTTTGCTTCTCCCCGCACCAAGCTGTTAGTGGTCACAGTGGGTACTTGCTGGAGAAGAAGAATTTCACCCCAAAGATATAAGGCTTCCTGGGGGGCGGGGAATGAGAGCTGCTCAACTCTATTGCCTTAGCTCTTGCACAATGACTTTAATTTATCTGCCATGTCTCATGCCTGGCTGAAGCATGAAACCAGAATTGAGAGTGGGCAGTACTGGCAAGGATAGTAGTATTGCACATGGTTATTAAGGCAGCAATGGTAAGGAGGGTGACACTATAGTTATCAATGGCTACTAATCACAATAACTATTATTTATTTCTCAGTACCGCTGTTTCCTGAATTGTGTGGGGTCTGTAGAGACCCACTCGTGACACTCAAATTAAGATATTAAGTTGGGGAATTTAATTAGGTCAAAGGTATGGCTGTGAGAGGCTGGGTTACTCACAGGACCTTTGTACCTGTATATACCAGTACTCACTGATGAGACTCCAACCCAAAATGAAGGAAAAATGTTTTTTACTGGTAAATAATCACAGATGCATTCACACATGTACTCACGTTCACAAGTGATCACACAAGGCTAATGAAGAATCAGGAGGAAAGACTTGGATAGCAGAGATAGAGTTGGGGAAATGAGCTATAATTACCTGTCTGGGGAGCAGAGGTTCAGGTAGCAAAGAAAGACTCAGACTTGAAACTGAGGGTGGGACAGCAGTTCGGCAGAGTGACGGTGTCCAACTGTAGCACCACCACACTTTGGCTTTGATTTGGGGTAGTCTTTATACCCAGTATCGGGCCCTTAAAGGGTGTTTTGAGTGAGAAACAATGCTTGGATGACTTTCCCAGGGTTAAACAATGGAAACTCTGGCTATGCTGATTGCCACTAATGGGTGAGACATTAAAGTTAATGGACTTATGGCCAACTCTGTGGTGTGGATAGGAAAAGGTGTGAAGGAAAGACATTTCATGAATAATGGGGATTCCTGTCACTGTTTTGGAGTATGACTCAGTGCATCCAGGGAAGATTAACATATCCATCCCTAATGACTGCCTAAGGGGGAGGGGGTTGCACTTAATCACATCCTGTGTGTGTTTGATTCTGGGAAATTTCCAAGGCACCTTCATGGGCCTTAGTGACCTCCACTAGCACCTATATTTGGATTGCCTGGTCTACCTGAAACCATGTGAAGTGTCTAATAAGCTGAATTATCAATTATCAGAGGGAGGGGATGTAAGGCCAGGTAACACCACTATCTGAACAGCATATGCAGGAAGCTGCTATTGCATTCAAGCCCAGTTTCTGGGTTTGGCATGAATTTATCTCTCAGGGAACAGATACTGGAGTAGATTGTCCTTTGGTATGATGCAGTACATGGCTCTTGATATGTTCTAAGGGCAGATGCAGGAGTAGGAGAGGGATGTACATCCTAAAACTTCCTTTAGGAAGAAAAGCCTTCCTTTATAAGGCTTCCACTCTTCATTTTAATACAACATCTTGTAAAGTAGATTTGGCCAAAAAATAGTGAGTGGCCTAAGGTCACCCAAGGACCCTGAAGGTTTGTGAAGAGTAGCAGTTGCTATGTGAGCTGCCATTTTGCTTTCAGGCCTGCTCAATCAAAGTGGCATTTGGATATGTGTTCTCCCCTATTTTGCCATTTTGTGCCTGGCTCTGTCTCCATGCTGTCTTTCTAATGGTGGGCTTCAGTAATTTTTAGCCCTCTCAAGTGGATCTTAGGGGCAGAACATTTGAGAACTCCTGTTGTTGAATGCATATCCTCCAACTGTCCCAGTTTGGCATGGAAAGTCCCATTTAACCCTCTGCTATTCTATTTTTTCATCAGCTTTTGTCCCAATTTCTCTCTCCTCCATTCACTTTCCCCCTTCTTCCCCAGCTTACTTCAGTTGCTACAAAGTGAGTTCCAAGTGCCAAAGTAATTTGCTCTCAATAACTCAGCAGGAAGGAGAGGAGAGGAGGGGGGAAAGTCTTATTCTTCACAGGAAGCTCAGGCTAAAGCACACTGCTGCAACCCCTCCCAACTAGTTTGTGCTTCCTCATTAATAACTTTTGCTATCCTGACCACATTCTGATGTTGCCTGGACACATGTGTGCCAGTTTTAATCTTTATTTATTTATTTATTTATTTATACCCCGCTCTTCAGCCACAAGGCTATCAGAGCGGCTTACAAATTGTTTTAAGCAATAGCTATTTACACATCTACACTGCATTAAGCAGTTTCCAATGTTAGCAATGTTAGCTAATTGCCCCCACAAGCTGGGTACTCATAATCTGCGAAATGTTGGAGGGTATAGGGTCAGAAATGACTAGAAGGCATGCCTCAACAATACTGGGAGTGTAACTCTTTTATGGGATAAACCAGATAAGGTTTTTGTTGTGGGATTACCCATAGTTAACCAGCAACACAATTTATCTTAGAATCATAGAATCATAGGACATTATCAGGCTAGCATCTTAAAACACTGTAATAACATGAGTAAGGAAGGCGGAAACATCATGGCATCATAACTAAAATTATCAGACAACCACCACTTGTGTTTTAAGAACAGGATTAAAGGTCCCATGACAGTAACACTTGTCTTTGCATTACCTTTCATTAACAATATATTAATTCTTTTAACTGGCCCATGCATGCTCCTTTAAGAGAAATGTCCACTTACTTCTATGCTAGCTGGGGTGTGAGATCTCAGAGGTTCTTATGAGAAGACATGAGTATGTGTAAAACACCAAAAACACTTTAAAAAACAAATTAAATACACAGAAAAGCCCTGAAACACACATAAAAACTTGCCAGCAATATGGGACAGTTCATAAAAAGAGCATCCTGTCACCCAAAACACCCTGAAGTTTTGCCGACTGATTCAGGGAAGACCAGACACAAGAAATGGGATATAATAAAATGGCATTTTATTTTTAGCCCTACCTATTTATAACCCTCTAAAGATCTTCAGCAGGGGAGGCAATCCTAGTGAGCAACAAGCTAGGACCTGCAAAACAAAAGAGGGGAGGAAGCAAGCATGGCTAATACTATAATGGTCTGACATACTTACAGTAGGATGAGGACCTCCACCGCCCCAACTTTTTAATCACAGCAGGTGGCATCCCAAGGCAGCCACCATTGATGCTGCCCCAATCCTGAAGGAGTGTGTCCCAAATCTAATGCCCATAAGACCCAAACCTACCAGATGTCACAGCCCAAAGCTAGATGTCACCGCCCAAAACTAGATTTTAGTTTTCGATGTCACAGCCCAAAACTAGAATTTAGTTAGTGGGGAGCTATCTGCATGAATGAACAAATCAGGGAAGTAATAGTGCCACTCTATTCTGCCTTGGTCAGGCCTCATCTAGAATACTGTGTCCAGTTCTGGGCACCACAATTCAAAGAGGATATTGACAAATTGGAGCATGTCCAGAGGAGGGCAACTAAAATGGTGAAAGGTCTGGAAACCATGCTTTATGAGGAAAGACTTAGGGAGCTGGGTATGTTTAGCCTGAAAAAAAGACAGTTAAGGGGCAATATGATAGCCCTGTTTAAGTATTTGAAGGGGTGTCACATTGAGGATGGAGCAAGCTTGTTTTCTGCTGCTCTAGAGACTAGAACACAGAGCAATCGATGCAAGCTCCAGGAACAGAGATTCCACCTCAACATTAGGAGGAAGTTTCTGACAGTCAGAGCTGTTCGGCTGTGGAACACACTCCCTCGGAGTGTGGTGGGGTCTGCTTCCTTGGAGGTCTTTAAACAAAGGCTGCATGGTCATCTGTCGGGGATGCTTTGATCATGATTTCCTGAGTGGCAGGGGATTGGACTGGATGGCCCTTGTGGTCTCTTCCGACTCTACAATTCTATGATTCTATGATCATCATCTGGTCTTTCAACATGCAATATACAGCTGTAGTGTCACTAAGAATGATGCTAGATTCAACCACCTGATACTGGTTGGATTTCTGTACTTGTTGCCTACTGATAGACAAGGTAAACCCCAAAGCAGGGCCAGAACCAGCATTAAACAGACTGAGGTGAGTGCTTCAGACAGCAGGTACAGTTGGCCCTTTGTAGCCACAGATTCTGTATCCATGGATTCAACCATTGTTTTTATTCTTTTAACTTTTATATGTTTTATATATAATTTTAAATTGTAATGATATTAATTGTTTTTAACTTTTAACTTTCATATTTTGTTTTTTATGTGTTGTGACCCACCTTGGGTCCCATTTTGGGAGAAAGGTGGCATATAAATAAAATAAATAATAAATAAATAAACCATCCACAGCTTGAAAATATTCCAGAAAAAAAATCCAAAAAGCAAACCTTGGTTTTGCCATTCTATATAAGGGATACCATTTTACTATGCCATTTTATACAATGAGGCTTGAGCTTCTACATATTTTGGTATCCATGAGCAGTCCTGGAACCAAACCCCAGAGGATACTGAGAGCCCACTGTATTAGAGGGCAGCTGTTCCTCCCAGCTCTTCCTTTTGAATTCTGCAAATGCTTCTAATATCTGTTGGAGGACAAAGCTGGATATGCCATACAAATCTATCTTGGGGGCCCTAAACTAGGCTGCTACCTCAGGTGTGGTAGTGGAAATTTTCTTATTGTCAGTGATGAAATAAAACAGGGCTGGCAGTTTTATCAACTCTTATGCTAGAGACAGGTGAGGGATGCCAGTTTGTCCATCTGGGTCCATAAGCCTCCTGGGGAGGACTATATTAATTGCCTCCCTTCATTCCTGCAAAGGCTCTGTGTTCCACCAGGTAGTGATCTGGCCATGACAATGGAATTATAGAAATTTCCTTCACACTCAAATCACCATCATCCCTCCCCACATGGAAAACTAGGCCCAGAGTGTGTCCTGCAGCATGGGTGGCACCAGATACTACTTGGCACATGTAGTCCAAGTAGTCCATGGAGAACATGAAGTCCTGAGCTGTTCCTGACAGAGACATCTCCACATGGATGTTGAAGTCCCCCAACACAATTAGCCAAGGGAACTCCAACACCACTACTGAGACCAATTTAGCCAACTCAAGAAAGGACACTGTTGAGCAGATGGGTGGGCAGTACACCAACAGAATCCCTATTCTGACCTGGTCACCCACCTTTGAGTACACACATTCAAATCTAACCTCTGGTGAGAAGAAGGAAGAAGAACACTGCAAGATAGATAGATAGATAGATAGATAGATAGATAGATTCCTAATTTGTTGGATTTGGTGGGCTTGTTGTTGTTGTTGTTGTTATTTGAATGGCAAAATCTGTGCAACTGTGGTTGATGTTTAAGATATCAGCCTTAATGACATTACCAGAAGCTGCCTCTGTAACATAACTCTTCTAACTTCACAAGGTCTCAGTTTTTAGCCCTGAGTTTTGGCCTGGAGTGTAACCCAAGAGCATATTGGCTAGGCTCTCTTGAAGCCATCTCTGGACTTCAATATAGTCCAGGGGTGGGGGAAATGTAGTCTATATAGGCCACATGTGTCCCCAATAATTTTTTGAAGCCTTCAGGCCACCCAAACCCGATTATGAAAAAAAAACCAATTATGAAAGAAGGCTGTTGGGGAAATAGACTTCCAGTTCACTTACTGTTTAAACAAAGGGTTCTCCTGGGCCTTAAATGGCCTAGGAAGAACAAAAATATGAGGAAATTACCCCTTCCTCCCCAACAGAGATATCAGGGCATTTAGAGGCAAAACAATGAAACATGTTAAGGCATGGTGCAGTCCTGGGGGGGCAGTGCACTTTCACAACCCCTGACAGATACCCAGTCCAGGTATAGTGAATGTTTTTACATCATGAGAATGCAGTCCATCAGTCATATTTTGTGGCCTGCCAAGTGGTGCTTGAAGACTCACCTGCTGTGACTGCCTCAGATAAACAGTGAAAAGAGACAAGACATCCATCCGGTACCTGGACTGTCACCATACATAGCTGGTAGTGTAATATTTGACCTACAAAAAGCTCAACAACACTTTCTCTTTCCTATTCTTGCTTTATTTATGATAGAAGAAAAATGGGGAAGGCATTTTTTCCTGCTCTAACCTACCCTCCCTCAGGAAGCCTTTTACAAACATAATGTTTTGATCAATGCCATCAGCCTATGCTGATGGCAGATATTCAACTGTCCCATTAGAACACTGACCTTGTGTGTGTGTGTTGAGTGCTGTTCTCTATATTGTAACAACACCAAGAAAAATTTCTTTCTGCATTATTGGCACTTTATAGGGGCTGGCCTGATTATGCAATGATCTGTTCTCTGCTGACTAATATGGCATGTTTACCATATACACCAAACATTTGCTGTGACAGCACAGAAAGATGTATGTATCTTCCAACAACTGTTGTGGTGGTGGTGGTTAAATGTCATAAGCAATGAAGAAGGAACTAAGGAGATTTTCAGACAACACTGTTATAGTGTTATTATTCCACTTTATTTGCTATGGCTGCCTCCTCTTGAATCCTGGGATTTGCAGTTTAGGGAGGGGCATTTACAACTCTCAGCCAGAGAGCTCTTAGGCCTCACTAAACTACAAACCCCAGAATTCCACAGGAGGAAGCCAAACCAGTTAAAGTGGAATAGTAACACTATAGCAGTGTAGTCTGAAAATCTCCTAAGACTGAGAGGCAAAGAGCCTACTGCCAAATAAACCCAAAAGGGAACAAACACATCTGAAAAAATATGCATGTGCTAAATGTATTGCATGATGCAAATTTAGAAATCATGATCATAATTTAAATAGAAATACAATCCTGCTCTGCTCAGCCTGCTATACATTGGCCCTTTCTCACTATAGACGGATAGCACCATGGCTCCACTTTAACTGACATGGCTGCATCGTATAGAATCCTGGGGTTCTGAAGCACTAAAGCTTTCTGGCAGAGAATCCTAAATGTCCCTCCCTGAACTCCCAATCCCAGGACTCCATAGGACAGAACCATGGTAGTTAAAGTGGAATCATGGTGCTATAATTATATACAGTAGCAACCCTGCATCCATTGATTCGCCATCTGCTGATTCAATTATTTGCAGATGGTGACAGTGGGGGAAATGGGGGAGGAGGAGGAGATCTACCTCCCTTCACCCTGGGATCTCCCCCCGGATCACTCTCGTGGTGGGAATGGTGACACAGGGGTGAGGGGAGGGGAGGAGCAGATCTGCCTCCTTTCTCCCTTCGCCCCCGGGATCACCCCCTGGGATTTCTCCCATGGTGAGAATGGAGATGCGGGAACAAAGGTAGGGAAGGAGGAGAACTGCCTCCATTCTCCCTTCGCCCATGGGATGGTCCCCTCAGGATCGCTCCCATGGCAGGAATGGCAACGGGGGCGTTTGCTATTTTCTGTGGATTTCATTATCCGTACCCCCCATGGAACCAATCCACCATGGATACAGGGTTCCTACTGTAGTGTGAAAGAGCTTTCTGGGTATCTTCTGGAATTCTGTTCCTTCTGGGCAGCTCTTCAAAGAGAGGATGCCTCCATATAGATTGCCCTTGCTACAGAAGGACGTTTGCCCACCTTTGGGTGGTGGCGGACTAGAAGCAGAGGTGTAACAACAAGGGGGAGAAGGAAGGCATTGCCCAGCCCAAATTAAAACTCTGTTCCCCCAATAAAGTTTTCTTTTGCTCCCCACATTTCTAGCAATGCAGTAGCTGAAACCTTCACTTGAACTTTGAAGAACAACCTGATTTTCTTTTGAAATTATTTGGTGTGCTCCATTATCCATAACATGTTTTCAATATGATCCTTCATGCCTCTTCCCTTCCTGAATCTAGCTTGGACATCTGGCATTTCTCTCTCCATATATGGTAAAACTCATTATTGTAGAATTTTGACCATCATTTTCCTTTCATGGGAAAATAATGCAATGGTCCTGTGGTTACTACAATCCTTGGTGTCCCCTTTCCTGGAGACTGGAATGCATATTGAGTGTTTCCAATCTGTGGGCCATTCCTTTGTTTTCCATATTTGTTCACAGATTTAAGTTAGAATTAAAGTAGATTCTTTCTCTGTAGCTTGAAGCAGCTCTGCTGGTATACCATCTGTTCCTGGTGATTTATTTCCCCTGAGTGCTCTGAATGCAGCTTCACTTTCTTGTCTGTGCCACAATGTGCTCCTGGTCTTGTTTTTGCAGAGAGAATGGAGCTTCTCCATTGTCTGTTTCCAATTATGCAGGCTATTTGATGTATATATTGGCCATCAGGTAATGTCCATGTATAACATCACTTCTTGGGTTGCTTGAAGAATATGTTTGCAATGGATAAACTGTTGGCCTCACAAAATTCAGTCAGTTAGGAGATTATCAGACGTGTCAAAAGTGGCATTACAGCAATGCCAAGAGATCGCAAAAGGGCTCCCTTGTCAGACGATGTTGTTCCCCCCTCGTTATGCACCCATTATTATGCTGTTCCCCCGGTGCTGCTTTTTACTGATGCAAGAAGCCGTCAATAGATCCCCTGTTGCATTTTTAATTGTATTTTATATGCTGTGAGCCACCTTGGGTCCCATTCTGGGAGAAATGCAGCATATAAATTAAATAAATAAAGACAAGCCAGGGCACAAGCCCCCCTCCAACACACACACAGACACACAGACACCATGGAACTTTATTAAGACATAGCTGAATTCTGGAGAAAGTACATGGGAGCATTCTGTCATATGAGTGACAAACATAGGCGTAACAAATAACAGTTACCTGAATTGTTTCTGAAAGAGAAAAGTGGTTGGGTTAGAAAGGAAGAAGACAACCTTTGTATTCATATATGCAAAAATGTCTTGAGAAAATATTCATTTTCCCAATACAGCAATTTGGAAAGTTACTATTGACATTAGTGACCCTGTGGGAATTATTTCAATCTATGAGCAATTTGTGTTTGTGCATTGTGTATTCTATAGAAAAATCTAGTGCATTTTTGTTAGAAATAACTTATCTTTGCATTCTCCTTTCTAAAGCTCCTCAGAAGGCAAAATAACCTAAAAGAAATTACTATACTAATTTATCCCCCTGCACATTCCAGTAATTGTCACATTGTACCGGCCACAATTAGACTGAATGACAGTCTTTTCTCTGTTGATCATAGGGATTTCTTATATATACACAAACTGCAGCACAATATCAATCTCCTTCGGCTGGTTTTTCAACCAACAACTGTAGCTGATTGCAAGTCATTTGAAAATACTGAGCCATGCATGAGCATGACAAAAGTCAATTTAGATGGATTTGCAGGAGCACAAAGACCTACAGATGTAACACAATTCAAAACGCTGCATTTTGGCAGCATATGTTCCAATCCATAGCCCCTGCTATTTCATTAAATGATGTAAGGAGGTCAAAAGTTTAATAAACTTCAATTTTATGTGCATATTGAGTAACATTTTATATCTCATCCTAAATTAGCAAAGGTTGTGGTGACAATGATCAAGGTCAGTGGAGCAATTTATAAGGACAGTCCTCAGCAATGCAGGAGCAAAATTAATCACTTGACTTTGGATCATGTCTTAGGACTATTAGATGACTTTGGGGATATAAATATACATTTGTGTGGGTTTTTTTTTTTAATTCCTCCCTCATCTCTTACAGGCCCAATCAAATTCACTTCTCAGGCAGACTATTAGTGCTCATGTCATGTTCTACATCTCATTTAATTTTTGAAGTAGCTTTCTTTATAGACCTTCCCAAAACACTTCAAAGAGAGTGTCGCCCACAGGATAAAAGAAAAGGGAATCGCTTAAGGTCACATATAAATAAAGCAGTGGTAAAAGGGGAAGACAAAAGGGAGTTCTTGGTAGAGAAGGCAGTTCAGCAAAGACAGGAGACCGTCGGCTATTGAAAATAATATAGGAAGGGGAGTCAAGCTTATAAGAAGGTAAAAATTGCTCTGGATTGGATCAAAGGCCCATATAGTCCTGCACCCTTCCTCCAGAATAAGGTAGCCAGATGCAAAGTATGATGGAGACAGGAGAGTGCTAATGGAGAAAGACAAGAGCACAGTAGCAGAATGAACACTTTCCATGTAGAACATCCCAAAATATTCAGGGAGCAGGCAATGGGAAAGACACCCAGTGAGCCTGACACCCAGTGAGCTGCTAGAGAAACTAGCAGGGGGCTAGAAGGACATATATCTTATCTTGGTGTGAAGCAACTTCATATTTTCCTATTGTTTGTGTTCAGCATCCGGTGAACAGAGGTATACTGTCTCTGATAATATGGAGATTCTATTTTTAATTAGCCTGGTTGTTATTATTAGTTCTTACAGATGAAATATACAATAGTTAAAAATAATAAACTACTGTATATCTAATATAAAAATGACACGCTCCCCTAAGAAGAAATCAATTGTCTTAAGACCAATATTTTAATAACTTACCTGTTTTCTTGCAGAAACTTGTCTGTTTCATTAAAAACATCAGCTAAGGTAAAAGTTAGCACCTCTGTGGCAATGCAACCTGTAAATTACACCCCAGGTTTCTTATTGCTGTGCTGCAATTTTTGGGAGTGATGGGGGGGGGAAAAACAAAAAAGTGCAGAATTCCACAAGCTTCATTTTCCTGATATTCTCAAGTTCTTAATTTCTTTTTAAATTCAAGGTGCTAGCCCTCATGGTTTCTAAGATACATTGCAAGTGTTAGGCAAATGCATAGAGGTAGCTGAATAAGACCTGCAGTGGTTAGGAAAGGAGCTTTAGGGGATAACACCAGCGTAGAATAGTGGTTTGAGTGTTAGACTATGACTCTGGATACCAATGTTTGAATTCCCACTCAGCCATGGAAACCCACTGGGTGACCTTGGGCAAGTCACACACTCAGCCTCAGAAATAGGTTTGCTTTAGGGTTGCCATAAGTCGGAAACAATAGAATGTTGCCCCTCACTGTGGCTAGCTAAGCTGCCTCAAGAACACCTTGACTTTATGGAAGACACTTCAAATCAAGTTTCAGATAAGGAAGAAAAGAAAAAGGAAGAGCATGAAGAAGAATATGGATTTAACTAAGCTTTTAGCCTGATTATCCTAGGCCCCAGTCAGTAAGTGTTCTAGGAAACAGGTGATTAGCATGCAAGAGCTGTCAAGTAGTTAATTCAGTCCAGATCAGTCACAGGTTATCCAATAATATGAAGGGCAAAACAAGAGAAGGGTCATCAGCCAGTCCAGGGGCTCGTTTACACGGCAGGTTTTATTGCGTTAAGTTGTGCTTTAGCGCTTTCCCACATCAGTGGTGGGTAGTTTACACGGTATATGTTTACACAGCTATATTTTGTGGCTCTTTGATTTTTTCTGCTTTGAGATTCACACAGCCAAATGTGGTGGGGGCATGGCCAAGCATTGGAGAGGAGACAAAGGAATACCATAGGAATGTCTGCCCTGGCCCCCAACTCCACGTGCTTAACAGCTGAAGGACAAAGAATGTCACCCTTTGCCTCTTCCCCCTCCCCCTCAGCTCCCTGCCCACAAATCAAACTGCAAACGGAAGGATTTTTCTCCTTGCTTAACAGCCTTTTCTAGCCAAATAAACAGACTGTCAAAATAGCAGTGCAGCTCGGCTGCAGCCCTTAGTGAAATGGTTTCTCTCCCTCCCACAAGCACAGGATCACAGCTGACGAGACCAGACGGAGTTTTACATACTTGCAAAATAGCAGAGAGGAGGAGAAGGAATGCTCCCTGACTGAAAATTGTTGGGAGTCCTTTTTGTTTGCAAACTGGCTTGCAAAATAGCAGTGAGGATGTTTCAAAGTTTCCTAATTGCTACTGATTCTCCCTCCCTCACTCCCCCTCTTTTAAACCTACCCCTTCATCATAGCAACCAATCACAATGCATCTCTGCTGCAGCCCTTAGCGGAATGGTTGTTTACACTGCCAATAATGCGCTACATTGCAAATATACCTGCAAAAGTAGCGACATCCCTTGCCACGTTATAATTGGGTGTTTTACCTTTCCCCCTTCTGAATGAGGCGATGCTGTGGTGCAACCCCTGGGAACAATGAGCTATCTTTGCGGTATATTTAGAGGAATATTTGCCCGTGTAAATGCACCCCAGGAGTTGTTATGACAAGTCAGCAGTCCAGATACAAGAAGTCAGTCATGCAAAGCTGAACATTTACATAGTTTTAAACTGTTTTAACTCCTTTAATCATTTATATATTGTTAATATATTATGAGGAAACTTTTTGCATCAATGAGTTGGATCCAGAATCTACCTCTTGTAGATGCAAAGCTTCTTTCTGTTCATGGGAGGCTTCTAATCCAGCGGAGGAATCCTACTGAACAGAAGAAGGAGAAATCTTTGATTATGGACTTTTTCAAATGGGTAAGAAAAAACCAAGGAGGTTGGGAGAAGAACGGGGCTGTCATGCTTACAGAGCCCCATTTCAGATTACACAGTCCTCCTCCCAACTTTCCTCCAACCTTCCTCCATGCTGCCCACGCGAGAAATACGCCACTTTTATTCACAGAGAACCCCCGTCAATAAAAAGAGGTGCCCGCAGCATGGAGGAAGCACAGGGGAAGGTTGAGAGAAGGATGGAGGAGGACTGCATCATCTGAAATGGGGCTCTGTAAGCCCCATTCTTCTTCCGACCTCCTCGGGGGGGGGGTTACCCTGTTTGAAAAAGTCCTATTTCTCCTCCCCCCCAAACCCCACCTTCATTCTGTTTCAGAGTGTTGGGAGACACTTCAGGATGGTGGAAAAAGTGGTAGGGGGAGCTGTAGATAGAGGAGGAATTAGGTAGAATGTATCCATATGGCATAATTGCAGCATTTTCATAGAATCATAGAACTGTAGAGTTGGAAGAGACCACGAGGGCCATCCAGTCCAACCCCCTGCCACACAGGAATCACAATCAAAGCACTCCCTGTTTTAACAAGGGAGTGGTACGCTCCCTGTAACTGGACCTGGTCAGCAAACTTCATAAGCTATGGATGAGAAGAATGTATGTGGAGGATTTTTTTAAAGTTAACTAAATCAAAATATCGTATGATAATGAGATGTTATGTCATGTTGTGTTTTTCTTTTTTGTATTGTATAAAAATTATGAAATAAAAAAAATAAGCTGTGGTTTGAAGTTGGCTTGTTTCAGTAAATCATAGTTCAGATAGAACACCAAACTGTAGTTAATTCACTAAGGAAGCAAAAGCTTTGGATTTCCTCCTTGCAGCCATGAAAAAGGAGAGGGAGGGGGAGCACATAAGCCCAAGATCCATTCACATCACATATCATACCATGGTGACTAAACTATAGTTTAGTCTTATATCCAAATAAGGATGGTGACATTGCATTTACACCAGTAAATGAGCTTTTTATTATTATTATTCCACATTGTTTGATTCCACATTAACTGTCATGGCTCCATCCTTTGGAATCCTGGGATCTGTAGTTTGGTAAGGTGTCTAGGACTCTGTAGTGTACCCCTTGAACTAGGATATTACAGCTATTTGGAAGAGAATTCTAAGAACCTCATGGAACTACAAATCTCAGGATTCCATAGGATGGAGCCATGGCAGTTAAAGTGGTATCAAAGTGCTATATCTTGCAGTATGGATAGATCATGTTCAACTGTAAACCTGCCTTTGCACTTTCTGTCTTGACTTTCTTCAGTAATCATTTCAAGTCTTTGCTATTTTCTGCTAGAAGAATGGTGACATCTACGTATTTTACATTGTTGATGTTCCTCCAATTTTCATGCCCCCTTCTTCCAAGCCTAATCCTACTTTACATATAATATTTTCAAGATACAACTTAAACAAATGGGGTTATAAAATGCAGTAGCCCTGCCTGACCCCCTTGCCAATTGGAAACCATTCCGTTTCTCCATATGCTGTACTCTTGACCTGAGTACAGGTTACACATCAGAACAATCAAATGTTGTGACACATCCATTTCTTTAAGAGTGATCAATCACTTTTTGTGACCTATATAGCAAATCAAAGGCTTTGATATAGTGTATAAAGCCCAGACTGATTTTCTTCTGAAATTCTTAAGTGTGCTTCATTATCCAATATATGTTTACAATATGATCCCTTGTGCCTCTTTCCTTCCTGAACCCAGTATGGGCATCTGGGTTCTTTCTCCATATATGGTATAAATCTTTGTTTAGAATTTTGAGTATAACTTTGCTTGCATGGGAAATTAATGCAATGGTTATGTGGATACTGCAATCCCTGGTATTTGCAATCTGTAGGCCATTGTTTTCTTTTCCATATTTGTTGACAGGTTTTAGTTTCAATTAGAGTAAGTTCCCTCTGTGTAGATTGAAGCAGCTCTATCGGTATGCCATCTGTTCCTGTTGATTTATTTCTTCCCAGTGCTCTGAGTGCAACTTCCACTTGACTTTCTAAAAGTGGAGGCTTGCCTTCATATGGTTCTTCTTCAAATGACTCTGTCATCATTTCATCTCTGTCATTTAGTTCTCCTGTGTATTGTTTCCATTGTCTTTATATTTCTACCTGGTCATGTAATGTTTTGCCCTCCTGGTCCTAGAGTATCTCCACTCTTGGTTTAAATTTACCTTTGATTTCTCAGATCTTTTGGAAGAGATCTCTTGTTCTCCCTTTTTTCTTTCCATCTTCTATTTCTCTTCATTGATTATTATAGTAGTTCTCCTTATCCTTGCGCACAAGTCATTGAACAGTTGCATTCAGGTTTCTTGCTCTATTTCTGTCACCTTTCACTTTTGCTTCTCTTCTGTCCTTGACTGCTTGAAGAGTTTCATCTATCATCCATTGAGGCTACAGAAAATGTCGTTCTACATCCCACACTGACAATGTCCCTGGCTTCAGTCCAGAGTTCTTCTGGCTCTTGGTCAATTAGGCTTATTAATACAAACCTTTTTTTTATTATTATCTTTAAATTCTACAGGAATGTTCTACATCTTGTATTTCGCCATGATGGTTGGTTTATTATTATTCTTTTATCTTTACTCCAACTTTTGCAATTAGAAGTTCATAGTCTGTGTTGTAAAGTGCTCCTGGTCTTGTTTTTGCAGTGAGAATGGAGCTTTTCCATCTTCTGCTTCCAATTATACAGCCTATTTGATTTGTATATTGACTATCAGGTGATGTCCATGTACAGTTGTCCATTCATATTCACTATGGTTTGGTTCCAGAACCCCCCATGGATACCAAAATCCGTGAATACTCAAGTCCCATTATATGAAATAGCATAGCAAAATGGTGTTCCTTATATAAGATGGCGAAATCAAGGTTTGCATTTTGGATTATTATTTTTTAAAGAATATTTTCAAGCCGTGAATACTTAAATCTGTGAATACCAAATCCGTGGGATATGGAGGGGCAACTGTATACAGTCACTTCTTTGGTTGCTTGAAGCACATGTTTTCAATGAATAAACTATTGGCCTTACAAAATTCAGTCAGTCAGTCTCCAGCTTCATTTCTTGATTCCAGGACAAATTTTCCTACAATCTTTCATTCTGTTCTGTTTTTTTACTTTTATATTCCGGTTCCCTATGATTAACAAGAAGTCCTGTTCTGTTGTGGGATGAATTTCCTCCTGGCCTACAGCACAGTGTCTTTCAATTTCTTCTTCTTCTGTCTCTGTAGCTGGAGCATAAACTTGGATTATGGTCATACTGAGGTGTTTTCCCTGAAGTCATATTGATATTATTCAGTCAGACTTTACATTATACAGTTTTCTTTGACTACTTAGAATCATAGAATCATAGGAGATTTTTGGACGCCTCTTTCAGCCTCTTGCCATGCAAGCAGCCTCCGGTACAGTAACAAGGCTGCCGCGCAGCAAGGGGTTCATTTCAGATTACGCCGTTTCTCTCTCAGTGTCATCCGTGACTGTTGTGGCTAGCATTGGAGGCGGCTGCGCTGTTTTTTACTCATGGACAACTTCCTCTTCATCCTCTTCCTTTTGCCATCTTCTCCGTGTAGTGGCCCTACCATTTCCTTCTTTCTCCTTTTGCTGCGGACATACCCAAAAAATCCTTTTTATTGTTCTTAACCTCTCTAGCAAGCCTGAGCTCATTCTGCACTTTAGCTTTTCTGATGTTACTCCTGCACGTTTGCTATCTGTTTGAATTCTTCTTTGGTGATTTCCCCCTTTTTCCATTTCTTATACGTGTTCCGTATAGGAACTCCGTTGAAATTTCTTTAATCATCCATCCTGGTTTCTTGAGACACCTCCCATTTTTCTTCCTCAATGGTACTGTTTGAAATTGTGCCTTCAGTATCTCCCTTTTGAGAAAGTCCCATCCATCTTGAGGTCACTTCTCTTTTAGTATTCCTGACCATGGGATCACCCTCAGTGTTTCCCTGAGTTTATTGAAATCAGCTATCCTAAAGTCGAGAACGCGTGTCTGACTATGCCTGGCTTCTCCTTTCCATTGTATAACAAACTCCAGGAGAACATGATCACTCTCACCTAAGGATCCACCACTTGCACCCCATTAACCAGGTCATCCCTGTTGGTTAGGATCAGATCTAAAATAGCTGACCCCCTTGTTGCCTCTTCTGCCTTTTGGACCATGAAATTGTCTTCCAGGCAAGTAAGGAATTTGCCAGACCTTGAAGTTTTGGTTGAGTTAGATTTCCAGCAAATATCAGGATAAAGTCACCCATCACTACTACATCTCTCCTTTCTTGCGTGTGTGGTCATCTGTTCTAGAAAGGCATCATCCAATTCCTCCGTCTGACTTGGGGGCCTGTAGTAGAGTCCCACAATAACGTCCCTGTTGTTTCCCTCCCCTTTAATTTTTATCCATATGCTCTCCACCTGGCTTCCAGTATTGATGTCATGGATCTCTTCACTGGTGTAAATATCCCTGACATATAATAATATTCCTCCTCCATTCCTGTTTGGCCTTTTTCTCTTATAAAGGTTATACACCTCTATTCCTACATTCCAATCATGAGACTCATCCCACCAGGTTTCAGTAATGCCTATTATATCATACTTGCTTTTTAGTGCTAGGAGTTCAAGTTCATCTTGCTTATTACCCTGGCACATCTCTCTGCACTATAAATTCCCTCCGTTTCTTCTTAGATTTTCATTTCCTGAGTAAAATACTGTGTAATTTTCTGACTCAAAATGTCCTATTCTTGTCCACTTTAGTTCACTCACGCCATGTATTGCGATGTTTATGTGTTCGGTTTTTTGTTTTACTATGGGCTTGTCTAGATGTGTTGGTATACTGTGAGTGGGTGAGCATTTTCACCCATTAGCAATGACACTGTTTTGTCTCCAGCATTTTTTTTTTTTGCCTATTAGCATCCATTCACATCTATTCAAATGGAGTGTCCACATGCTCCAATAAAGGGCAATAGAGCAAAAATGTGCAGTGAAGAGAATTCAGATGTCCACACGTGCAAAAATGCACATCTACATGAATCCTTTTACTCCAATGTTTGTGGAGTTTTTAGCCCCCCTCCTTTCAAATACTGCAACTCTCATTCAGATTATATTGGGACAGAACGTATTCTCTGAGAATTCTATGAGGAGCATTTTCATTGTCTGAACAACCCCTGTGTCTAGCTTCTCTGAGGTTGTCTAAACAGTCAAAATAACCCTCATGGAATTTGCTAGAAATCCTACCTGTCCCGCATAAGTCCACACTATTTGGAAGGAAGGGAGCCCAAAACGTCAAAAACAACACAGGAAAAGCCTTCATGGCTTTTCTCATAGTTTTTTTAGAAACAGTGAGGGGGTGCACATTCCTACTCATTGGGACAAGCAATTCACTTTTAATCGCTTCCCCATATGAGAGAAAGCACAAAGCTTATTGACCAGGTGAGCATGGGGTGTGGGGCTTGCTAACAGGGCAAGTACCTGCTGCTGCCATATTGGATTTTCACCTTAGCGAGCGATCACAAAGGTGATAAAAGGGGGTGGGGTTTTTGTTTTGCTTTCCTTTTAATTTGAAAAATCACTGTGTCACTCCAGTGCACCTTAGATGACTTTTTAAAAAAAAGATTGGCAATAGCAAAGAACTAACGTGAGTAAATCACTCACAGCCACCATCTAGCATGCAAAGTTTCTGGGGGCTTCTGGGGCCAAAAACACAATTAAGACATGTTGCTTCTGCTGCTGCTGCTGCGAAATGCCATTACTATGAGGTACTCCATTCCCCCTCCCTCATATAGATGGGGCCCCTGATTCATGCTTCTCACATTCCATATTCCTATGTGTTGTGCAGCTTCAGACTTTCCTTTTGTCTCTGGGTACATCAACAGATGAGCTTCCTTTTGGCTTGAGTCCAGTTATGTCATTAGGCCCAGTGCTACTCTTAGTTGTCCTCTGTTCTACTCCAGTAGCTCATTGAGTGCATCCTGACATTATCTCTTATTTCACTTTGGATGTCTCATCATAGAGTTTTCATGGTAAGTATATTCAAACAGGGGGTTACCATTACTTCCTCTGTGCAGTACTAACAAACATTAGCTACGGTGCCACTGCTGTTGTCTCTGAGAGATCCTCCGCGAGTGTCACCCTTCACTACTGCTGCTGCCCAGTAGCTGCTTGGTACATTTAGTCTGTCTCCTCAACAAAATCCTTGCTGCTTACTCAAGAGTACTGTATATCCACAAACATGATAGAGGTATATAAAATTATGCATGATGTGAACAAAGTGGGTAGAGCAAAGCTTTTCTTCCTCTCTTATAATCCCGAAACCTTGTTAAAATCCAGTCATTATTTATTTATGTATTTATTTTAGTGAGAGTTGTCCTCTAGCCAAAGTTCTCAGTGTGTTGCACATAAATGTTTAAGCTGAGCAGAACCCCCTGTCCCTAATTCATTTCAAATTTCCCTTCCCCCCATATCTCTGTGGCAGCTCAAGCTTTAAACACTTCAATGGCAACTTGCATCTGCGTCACTCTTAGCAACACTTGTGTCTTTTCTGTGACTGGTTTCCTCTTTTAAACTAAGAGGAAAAGGTCGCCTCCATTTTATTCTATAGAGAGGTACGCATCCTGTGCTTTTCCAGTCATTGTCTTGTCTTTTGTTTGGTTGGTTCTTTCTTTACTGTAATATAAATAACCATTCCTCTAATAAAGTTGCCCTCTCAGCCAAAAAGAACACCATTTATGAACTGATTGTGAAAATGTCTCAATATAGCTTTAATTAATTTATATTTTTACCACATGGGAGAAATCAGTAAGTACAAAAATATCAAAGACTTTAAAATAGCACATGATATAGTTAAAGTTATAAATCTATCTAAAGTGAGCCAAGGAACCAATATGCAGAGGGACAGCAAGAGCAGTCTATTATCTGGACTGATTCTTGTTCCAGTTCCTCAGTTGTAGCGTAATACTAGCAATGAAAAGCACATTATTTCCAGACAAGTAGCATGATGTCATTAATGCACTTAATAGTCTTTATTAAACTGAATTGCAATGGAGTTGGCATCAGGATGCATTCCTGATACTGAAAACAGCACTACATTTTACTAGGATTTTACAGTTCTTGAGTAAATTTTAATGGGAGACCTTGAAGGCAGTTGCTGATCAATTAAAATAATCAACTTTAGCAGCTATTCAGAAAAGTAAATCAGATTGTCACTTCACAACAACACACAATTGCTTGAAATTCTTACCCAAAAAACACCACAACCTTTTATATGATGTCTTGTACATAAGTGAATCAACTACTGTAAGCCACATGATGTGAGAAAAAATATTTCTATAAGTGATTAACTTTATTTAGTGTTTATTTTATACATGATAAAACACTACATACATTACATACATACATTAGCTAACACACATTGGAAGCTGCTTCTTGCAGTGTAGATGTATAAATTGCTATTGCTTAAAACAATTTGTAAGCCGCTCTGATAACCTTGTGGCTGAAGAGCAGGGTATAAATAACTAAATAAAAAGAATACATACAGTATAAGACAACTGCCACACTTTCTCAGATCCAGAGTGAACAAATATGTCATGGTCATGTCTGGACACACAGTGACTATTCCAGTTACTGACTAATTTACAGCACAGTCCTTTTGAATATCTACTCAGAAATAAGCCCTACTGAGTTTGTAGGGCTTACTGGTAGGTAAGCGGATACAGGTTTTCACCCTTATTTGACTGTTTTGGTATACACTAACAGCACAAGCTGCTTTCACTGGTGACATTTCCAATTCATGAACACTTACTCCTAATCATGCTATGTCTTGTCCCAAAATTTTGCATTTTTGCATTTAACAAAATAACTGCAAATGTTAGGTATTAGAAGAGTTGAAACACCCATTTATATTTGGTTGTCTTAAGACCCCCATCTTTTATTCATAGCATCTCTCATGGTGCTGGAAGGCAGACTATGTTGCTATAGCAATGCCCTGCATATCCTTGTGGATAGCTTACAGTTTTACTTTCTTCTTTTTTTTTAACAACAAAGAGCCATTGATAACACATGTTGCCAAAGGTTACAGAAGTTGAATGCTAAAATGGAAATATTTCTCTTTCATAGAGTTGCACTGTGGATGTGTCCTGCAAATTCAAAGAAACAGGTACGGGTATGACCTCTTTGTGAAGAATGATGAATAGTTTGGTTTCACATCATTATTCAGAATGAAATGCAACCTTGGTTTTTATGATTTCACTGAGATACATTCTGACTCTCAGAATATAGAAATGCTGAAACATTTTTTTAAGAAGGGAACAGTACTAAAATAACCCTACATTATTTTCAACCTGTCAGATAAAGTATCTTAGTATCCAAGTAAGACCTAATGAGAAAAACACTCAGGTCTCAAAGCAGTCTCTTAAGAAATCACAAGCCATCCAGAACTAATATTAAACATGTCTGAAGTATGTCCCCTTAGGCCCTAAGGTCTCTGAAACAGTTTTGTCATCCTAATTGATTTTTCTCCCTTCATGTTTTGGGAAACTGACACCAATATTTACCCCAAACTAGCTAATGATCTGATAAGTGACAGCAGAAGGTGAAGCACATCAGTTCAGGACTGTGGAAATGAAGGAGGGAGCAATCCAGGGAAAGAAAGAAAACAACTTTGTAGTACAAATACCAGGTAAATGCAAATTGCAAAATCTTTCCTAGGGAATGTGCAAACTAGGAGTTAGCAAGTGTTTTTTTCACTCCTTGATCCCCCTGTAGCACTCCAAAACTGGGAAAGAATGGGTTACTTACTGTAACTATAGTTCTTTGAGTGGTCTTCTGTGAATTCACACAATGGGTTAATCCTGCGCCTGCGCAGAGCACTTCAGAAACTTCCAGAAACCTCAATTGAAACTTTTGGATGATAGCTCCTCCCCCCTCACCCATGGTCTAAATAAGCCCCCACATCTCACCAACTGCTCAGTTCCTTATAGCCACGTATTTAAAAAATGATGTGAGAGGGAGGACACCAGAGGGGAGGAGGGCGGGTTTGCGTGAATTCACGGAAGACCACTTGAAGAACTATAGTTACGATAAGTAACCCGTTCTTCTTCTTCACGGTCTCTGTGAATGCACACAATGGGTAGACTAGCAAGCTCAGGAGCCTGGAAGGTGGGAGTGTCCAGACTAATAAAGACAAGACAACAATATGGTAGAAAAACTGATATGTTATATTAAAACTCATGATAAGAGTAACCTGTCAATCACAGGAGAGTGGTTGCATAAGTACTGCCCTGGCTAGGGCTGAGCCGTCATTCCTGGAAGAGTCTAGCTTATAGTTCTTCATAAAGGTGAGCGGTATCGCCCATGTGGCTGCCCTGCAAATGTCCGGTAGAGGTATGCCAGTTAGGAATGCCGCTGAGGTAGCTGATGCTCTAGTAGAGTGGCTTCTTATTGAGGAAGGTAAGGCCTTGTCCATTATCTCATATGAGATGTGGATTGCAGACACTACCCACTTGCAGAACCGCTGTGATGAGACTGCCAGCCTTTCTTGGGGATGGAGTAGCAGGCAAACAGCCTGTTTGAGTGGCAAAATGTTGCCATTCTATTCAAATAGAGTTCCAGCACCACCCTGACATCAAGCAGATGGTGAGCATTCTTGTCATTTGGCGTGGTTGGAGAAACGAAAGATGGTAGAACTATATCTTGGTTAAGGTTAAAGGATGAAACCACCTTGGGTAAGAATGCCGCATCCGGTCTGAGGACGACCTTGTCCCTATGGAACTGGGTATAGGGGGCGTCTGCCCTGAGTGCACACAGTTCACTTGCTCACCTTGCAGAACCAATGGCAACCAGGAAGGCAGTCTTAAAGTACAGTAGACATGCATCCACCAAGTCCATAGGTTCAAAGGGGGATCTCGATACAGCATGTACAACTAGCTGGAGGTCCCACGAGTTGACTGGTCCAGCTACTGGGGGGTGTAAGTTTTTGTATCCAGGTTTGTAGGAACCTGCAGACAAGAGGGTCCGTAAAACAAGATTGCATCCCAAGTCGTTGAAAGTTCCAGGACACTGTCGCACTGTAGGCTCATACAGAGGAAAGGGAAAGCCCTTTCGCTGACAGGGTTGCCAAGGAGTGGGACCGCAGGGGGCATCTTCCTGTCATTAAGGAAGTCACAGAATTTCTTCCATTTATACTGGTAGGCCTTTTGTGTGAAAGGGCGTTGGGCAGCCCGCAGGGTAGACCTTGCTGAACCCAATAGGGGCACTATTGGCCGATGAGCCATGACGTCAGGTTGATCGTTTCCAGGTTGGGGTAGAAAATCTGGCTATCCTGGAGTGATAGGATGTCCCGACATAGAGGGAGACACTGTAACCACCCTTGAGATAGTAGAAGCAGGGGAGTGAACCAGAGTTGCCTGGGACACCAAGGTGTTATTAGCATGCATCTCGATCTGTCGTACCTCGTATTTGTCACGACTCTGGAGAGTAGTGGGAAAGGAGGAAATGCGTAAAGCATGCTCCCTGTCCACTTGAAGAGGAATGCATCTCCTAGGTTCCTCTGCGATGGGGGCTGCCTTGAGCTGTATAGCTGGCACTTGGCATTCCTCTGGGTCACAAAGAGGTCTATCACCGGTGTTCCCCATTCTGCAAAGAGGGTGGTCAGGACGTCCATCACCATGGACCATTTGTGGCAATTGCTTCTGGCTCGGCTCAGTGAATCTGCAACCTCGTTCTGGTTCCCTGCCAGATGTATAGCCATTAGGAATATTCACTTGGCCATGCACCAATCCCACTTCTGTATTGACAGATCCAGGAGCGTTTGAGATCTGGTCCCCCCCGAGTTTGTTGATATAGACGACTGTGGTGGTATTGTCTAATACAACCTGAACCACCCTGTCCTGGAGTGATGACTCGAATGCTTTGAACACTGCTAGAAGCTCCAGGGCATTGATGTGCAATTTGCCTTCTCTCAGTGACCAGAGGTCGCAGACATTCCGTCCATGGGAGTGTGCTCCCCATCCTGTTGAGGGTGCGTCTGTCTTCAGAGACCTGGAGGGATGTGGGGTTATGAAGGGCAGGCCATGCCATACATTCTCCGGCTGAGCCCACCACTCCATCATTGCAAGTATGGGGCAAGGTGCAGAAAGCATCTTTAAGGGGTCATCTGTCAGCAGACTGAATGTTCAGAGGAACCAAGCCTGCAGTGGTCACATCCGTAATCTGGCAAAGAGGGTCACAGCTGTAGTGGAGGCCATGTGTCCTAGAATGCACTGAATGAAGTGCGCCGTTACCCTTCTCCGAGCAATGCAATGACATAACATGTTTCGTAGTACATTGAAACTGTCTTCTGGAAGGAAAGCCCTGCCCTGCATGGAGTCCAGTTGTGCCCCAATGAACTTTACGAGCTGTGACGGCTCCAGATGAGATTTATCTAGGTTGACTACGAGACCTAGATCTTCGAGAAGGGAAATGGTCACAGTTACGTCCTTGGTGTCTTTCACCTTGGATGGCCCTGTTATCAGCTAGTAGTCCAGGTACATGAATATCACCACCCCTTTTGTATGGAAGTGAGCTACTACTGGTGCCATGCACTTGGTAAAGTCTCTTGGAGCTATACAAAGGCCAAATGGGAGTGCTGTGAAGCGGTACATGCTGGAACCGACAGCGAATGCTAGGAACTGTCTGTGTGGCTGGGCTATTGCAATGTGGAAGTATGCATCAGGAAGGTCGATAGTTGCTAACTAGTCTCTGATCTGGAGGAACGGGAGGATAGATGAGAGGATGACCATTCTGAACCACTTGGGGATAATACTGGTTGATGCCTCGAAGATCCAGAATAGGATACAGGCCATCTTTTTTTGTTTACCAGAAAGTAACGGGAAAAGAAGGACTCCTTTCCTTGGTGCCGGGTGATACGTTCTATAGCCCCTTTCCTGAGCAAAGTGTCCACCTCCTCTCTGAGGTGTATGGAGGGGAGCATAGATTTGAAGTCCCCCATGGGGGGAGGGTGTCGAACTCTATAACGTATTATTGTTTGGGAACTTCTTCTGGTACTGTGGATACACATGAATGGTGTGTTCGGGGCGCACCGTCAAAGGGCTGTATCTCCTGCAAAATGTTGGAGGGTATCATTTGCCATAGAGGCATGACCTTGAGGTGTGACTAGGCGGTGGTATGCCAAAACACTTCACAGTTGTTCTCATCTTATGGGTATGCTCCAACTTTGTATCTGTGTCTGCATGGAATAGACCAGCTTCATCAAAAGGAAGGTCTTCAATCACCGATCTGGCCATAGTGGGGAGGCCAGAAGAGCGCAACCATGCATGCCTGCGGACTGCTATCGCGCTTGTAAGAAGCTTCCTGGCACAGTCTGCCACATGCTTACCTGATTGCCCTTGGTAGTTGGCTAGGACAAGTCCATAATCTCTCATATTATGAACCAAGTCAATGGCCTACTGTGGAATTTTATCTAAGTAGGGAGAAATGGCATCCCACGGGTGCCTCTGATAGGCTCCCATACAAGCTTTGTAGTTGGCGATCTTGGTAAGTAAGCAAACTGAAGAGTAGAATTTTCAGCCAACAGCATCCAATTTCTTACCTTCATGGTCTGTAGGAGAAGAGTGAACCCTGTGCAACGTGCACATCTGGGCCGCATTGACAATTATAGAGTTTGGCTTCAGGTGCAAGGCTAGCCATGGAGCCACATCCTCAGACACCCGATAAAGGTGTTTCAATCTCTTGGAAGTGGGAGGGACAGAAGACAGAGTAGTCCAAGTTGTCTTGACAATCTGCATCAGGAAAGGTGAGATAGGGATGGAGGGTAGCAGAGGAGCCTGTCTCTGGAGATCATGAAAAATGGGATCATCCATGTGGACATCCGGCTGGGTAATCGTCAGGCCAAGTGATGATGCCATGCAATTCACCACCTCCGAGAACGAATGGACACTGTCCATAGGAGACAGAGGGTCAACTTGCATACCTTTCGCTTGAGGGGACGATTTAGGAGATGGAGTCTCAGAGTGCAAGTCATCCAAACCATGTGTTGGAGTCCTTGGGAGCACTGGTGGTACAGCTGGTCTAGGCCACCCCACTGTGTCTGGCGTCATTGCCTTGTGAAGCTCCATAGCCCTTGGTGGAGTTGGTCTACAAGGTGACCAAAAAGGTTGGTGAGGCATCCGCAGGGACCACGGGGGAGGCTGCTGCGGTGCCGGTTTCACTGGGGAACTGGACCTCAGTCAGACATCCTGTCTCTGCCGAGGTGATTCAGCACAATCCGGTTGACACAGTCTTGCAGGCCGGTACCATGGTTCCTCCAGTGATCTAGGTACTCCTTTCTCCATTGGATGGTACTGTCTACTATCGTGTCCATCCTGGAGGTAGTGTGGCACGAAGTCACAGCAATACCGTCTCCTGTATGGTCTTGGTGAGGGCTCGTCAAAGTAGCAGTACTGTGGGTCTGACTCCCAACAGTACCAATCTGATGGGTAATCCCGAAGGGGGGGGGGAACTTCATAATGGTATTCCTCATATCTGTCCCAGGACCAGTTCGTACCAGGGGGTGTCATAGTTGGTATACTGAGAACTACAAGACTCCAAGCATGAATGTCAAGGACATGGACGAGGGGAAGGAGATCTGGAGTCAGAGCAGGACCATGTTCTCAGTACTGGTGTTCTGGAGAGTGGCCACATTGGGGGCGGTGCCCTCAGTCTGTCAGGTACCACCTTCAGTGGAGGGTGGTGTGCAGATCCATCTCCTGAGCAGGACTGTGATCGGGGCTCGGTCAAGAGTAGGACCAATGACATTGAGCAGATATCAAGTGGGAGCATTACTTCGACAGGAAGCAGAACCGATGATCATGAGCAGAGATCAAGCAGGAGTGTGGCATTGGTCATCCCAGTGAGAGAGACTGTGAGCGAAACCATGGGCAAGGCCATGGGCGAGATCAGAAGCAGGACCAGTTGAGGTGCTGTATCACAGAACCCAAAGCTGGCAGCAAGTTTGATTGCAATACCCTGACAATCTGGATGTCTGGTGAGGATTCACCTGCTGCGTCGTCCAACGCGTAAGTCGCCTCCACCTCGCGGTACCACTCTGGCAACAGTTTTGCTAAACGCCTCTTTGCTGAAGGCGGTGTTTGGGGGAGCCTCTTCCACTTTGCCCTTCATTTTCCTCAGTTTAGGATCGCAGGATGGGCAATCCAACTTCTTGGGTCGCTTTCTTTCATGGGACCATCCCCTTCTAGAGGATCTCTTATTCTCCCTTGTCTTGGCCTTCTTTGACGAAGGCTCTGTCACCACCACCTCCTGCCGTGCAGGCTCTGGTACCTTGCCTGATGGTACCACTTTACTCTTGCTCTTCAAAGTCCCGGTATCACTTGTGTGGGACTTTGTGGTACCATTGTCCTGAGCCCAAGTAGACATCTGGGTGGGCTTCATGGTTCCTTTGGAAGAGGATGGTACCGCTGTGGAACCTTGTTTTCCAGGTTCCTTGGGTGACTTAGGAGTGGTCCACGAAGCAGAGGCCTTAACCAGGGATGATGCAGAAAGGACCTGATCATAGAGTAGGGCCTTGAGCCTTTTATCTGTTTCTCCAAGCCTGGGGGGGTTTGAAGGCCTTGCAGTGCCTACATGTTTTAACATCGTGGAACTCTCCTAAGCATAGTATGCATTTAGAATGACCATCAGATTCGGTCATCTTTCCCCCACATTGGGAGCATGACTTGAAGAAACCTGCACCCAACATCTTTTCAAAGGTAGGATTCACAAAGGAAGAGTACAGTACTGTAGTCAGAGTGAAGTCCAGAGTCCAACTGAGTTCAGTCCAGTCCAAAGGAGCCAAATCCGAAACAGCAAGCAAGGAAGAGTCAAAAATCCAGTCCAAAGGTCAGTAAAAGTGTAAAAAAGAGCCAAAATAGAACAATGGAAGTCTGAGGTTTCCTTCAGTGTTCCTGTAGTGCTAGTCATGTGGCAGAAAAAAAGGAACTGAGCAGTTGGTGAGAGGTGGGGGCTTATGTAGGCCAGGGATGAGGGGGCAGAGCTACCACACAAAAGTTTAAATTGAGGTTTCTGGAAGTTTCTGAAGTGCTGTGTGCAGGCGCAGGATTAACCCATTGTGTGCATTCACAGAGACCACGAAGAAGAATGCTCTTTTACCTATTGCCTGCCTACCTCTTGCCTCCCTTCCACTCTCTCTGTTAACTATAAGAGGTACATATAACTTGAGAAGACAGAAAGAGCCCTGTTGGGTCAGAGGAAAAAACTATTTAGACCAGCATTCTGTTCATACAGTAGTAAATCAGATGTTTCTGGGAAAGGCCACAAGCAGGATAATAACATTCTCTTAAATAAGTTGGTTCTTTTCCCATGCTGCCTACCTGTTGGAGCAAAATAATTGTGCAGCAGTAACAGAATGCTGCTTACCGGACCGCTGGCGAAGCCTAGGGCCGGTAAGCACCCCTTGCGGGCAGGGAGGAGTCGGAGACCACTGTTGCGTCACCGGCAAGCGCCGGCGACGCGAGGAGAGGGGCGGGGCCAAGCACATAAAAGGCAGCCCGTCCCTCTCCTCTGCCTCCTTCTCTCTTGGCGACCCACCCACCCAACGCTGGAATAGTGTGATAATGGTTGCTTCGGAGCCGGGTAGGAATTTCCCCCCCTTTTTATAAGGGGGTTTTTCGCCTACCCCATACTAGGAAGGCGGCAAAATGGGACAATTGGCCAGGGTGGCACCTAATTAGGTCAAATTATCACCCACGATAGGGAATTGGGGGAGGCGTAGATTATGGTGTACACCTATGGCACCGATTTCGGTGAAGGGACGGTCTCTGGAAGGGTCTCCTTAGATTGTAAGATCTTGGAGAACAGAAGGAGACCTACCTTGGGGTTGGCCTGAAGGATAAGCCCCTCACCTTAATCTGTATGGATTGCGTGAGGGACTTTCGGGTTGACCTTCCAGACACGGGCCGGCTGCTGAGCAACCCCAAGTCATGGGGTTGCTCAGCAGGGCTCAGGTGTTCGCCCGGGGAAGCTGGGGGCATAAGTCCAGAAGGGACGATCCGCCTCAGCTGCTCCCTCACTAGGTTGCCTCCCCCCGCTGAAGATTTAAGGGATTAAATAAATAGGGTGATAAATAAAGATTCCATTTTATTTCACCCCAAAACTATGTGTGTGGTCTCATTATTTCTCCAACTCTGCGTGCAATGGTTTCCACAGGCAATCTTAGTAACCTGTCTGGCATAACCCCCCACCAACTGTCCCAATTTGACAGAGACATCCCCAATTAATCCTCTGATTCCCCACTTTCTCGGCTGCCTTTAAAATGCCCCAGTTTTTCTCTCCTCTTCCCACTTTATCTCTTTGTCCTCGGTTGCTGCTGAGTAGTTTGTATTAATTTAACATAGCAGGAGGGGAAAGAGGGGGAAAGAGTCTTGCACTTTCTAAGGTTGGTACATACATTCCAGGGTTTCCCTACTTAAAATAATATGTAGTTTTGTGTGTTCTTCCTCAATAATGATATTTACCTTTTACTGCCATGCCACACCCTTTTGACTACACTATGATGTGGCTCTGCCACATGTGTCCTAATTTTCATCTATGAAATATTGGAGGGTATGGTATAGGTCAGTACTGCACTAGCTTGGCATAAGTAAAGTGATATTTCCCATAGATTTGCAAAGAAACTGCAAGTACAATGTGGTAAAGTTCTATTTGAGTGCATTATCTGGCTCCATGGTGTTCAGGCAGTGGTATGAAGCAGCCATGGTTCTCTCAGCCCTGTCTCTTTATAGAAGGACTGATATTTCATTGTGGCTCTGAACTGACTCCACCCAACCATATTGGGATCTCCTGGAAAGGAAAGAATGTAAGAATTTCAGCAAGATGTTAGGCATCCAAAAGAGAAACTGTACTAGTAGTGTGTGGCTACAGTTACCCTCACTCAGAATGGGAAATGTGTGTACTGGTCACAGCAAGAATTCTCTAAATGGCCATACTCTAGAACCATTAGTCATGGGAGGTAACACTGGACTTAATCCTGACAAATGCCTAGGACCTACTGTGACAAGATTCAAGTGTGCCTGAACCAATGATATACAAAGACTATAGTGTTGTTAAATTCAGCATATGGTTGAATGGATAACTGCCAATACAATCACATCTGATTTCAAAAGCAAAGATTTCTTAAAATTGAAAAGACTGATGAAAAGGAAGCTGAAGGAAAAGTCAAGAGGGTCAAATCTCTCCAGGAAACTTGGTAGGTTATTCAAAATCACAATAATGGGACACTCCGCTAGAATGTATACAGCAAAGGTACCACTACATGGGAGAGGACACTACAGTGGTTAAAAAGCAATGACAGAGGCAAGAAAGTTTCCTTCAGGAAACTGAAGCCATGCCCAGCAGAGGAGCACAAGCAAAACAAAAAGGCACACAAACTGTGGCCAAAAAAAAAAAAAAAAATTGTAAGCAGACAATAAGTTGCAAAGAAACAAAAAAAAATTAGAGGAGCACTTCATTAAATCATTATGTCTAACAATAAAACATTCTTTAAATAGATCAGAAGTAGAGGTTTAAGGAGAATATTGAGAAGCTGGAACGTGTCCACAGGAGGGCAACCAGGATGGTGGGAGGTCTGGAAGCCATGCCCTATGAGGAGTGGCTTAGGGAGCTGGGCATGCTTAGGACTTTATCACACAGGCTTAATAAACCAGAACAGAAATGGAACAGGATCGCTAAAGAGGGTTTTTTTCAGACGATGTTTCCCTCTCCCGTTCTGACCCCGTTCTTACCCCATTTGCTTTCTGTTTTGTTTTATTCACGGGAAAAAGTCGTCAATAGGGACTTTATCAGACATGCCCTTAAAACCCGTTCCTGTTCCATTTAAATTTCCGTTCCGGTTCCATATCTGTAACGGGTGTGTGAACTGGTGTGCCGTTATGCTGGCACGATGTTAAAACACTTCTGGGTACGATCTGGACATCCAGGTGAGTGACAGCCTTTTCTGTACCCTCCCCATGTTGCTTTTAAAGCTTTAAAAGTGTTTTGGTGCTTGTTTTAAATTTTAGACGTCTGCTTCTATTTTTATTTTTTAATTTTCCCCTGGCTGCTTGCCTCTGTAAGGTCCTAGAAAGTAAGTAGAGAACACTTCTGGTGACGATCTGAACATCCAGGTAAGTGACAGACTTTTTTGTACTCTCCCCTGTTTACTTGTTTCTTTTAAAGGCTGTTTAGGTGCTTGATTTAAATTTTTGATGTTTGGGGTTTTTGTTATTTTTAAAAATCCTGCACAATGCAAGGTCCTGGGAGGTCCCTGCAAAACACTTCCTGTTTCAATTGTGACAAAGAGGTAAGTGACAGCCTTTTTTGTTTCCTCCCTAGGTTACTTTGGTTTTTTTAAGGGTGTTTAGGTGCTTGGTGCACTTCTTTGAGGTTTGGGGGATTTTTTATTTTAAAATTCCCCACGTGATTTGGTCTCCAGGAAGGGGAGGGGGTCTTGGTCTCCAGGAAGGGGAGGGGGCTCTGTGAGAGCTCCATTCGCTTCCTGGACAGCCGGAGGAGGGGGGAGCAGTTTCTGTCCCGGGATTAAGGTAAGTGTGTAAACATTTTTTTTTTAATTTAGTTACAGGGACAGGAGGAGGGAGGGTGGGTGCGTACTGGAACAGGAACGGGTTTTAAGGGCACATTTGATAAAGTCCTTAGTCTGGAGAAGAGAAGGTTAAGAGGGGACATGATAGCCATGTTTAAATATTTGAAGGGATGTCATACTGAGGATGGAGCAAGCTTGTTTTCTGCGGCCCCAGAGACTAGGACATGAAGCAATTGGTTCAAACTACAGGAAAAGAGATTCCACCTAAACATTAGGAAGAACTTCCTGACAGTAAGAGCTTTTCAGAAGTGGAATACACTGCCTCAGAGTGTGGTGGGGTCTCCTTCCTTGGAGGTTTTTAAACAGAGGCTGGATGGCCATCTGTCGGGAATGATTTGATCGTGATTTCCTGCATGGCAGGCGGTTGGACTGGATGACCCTTGTGGTCTCTTCCAACTCTATGATTCTATGATTCTAGTGCAGACAGAGGATGAGGAGACAGTAAAAACTGAATGAATTCTTTGTATCCATTTCTACTGCATAAACCCATGCCCAGACTGACTTTTTGGAAAAGGAACGGGGAAATAGTGTTGATAGGACATTAAAATCTAGGCCTTGGCGACATATTAAGAAGTAACAGATCACTGGATCTAGATGGTATCCACTGAAATATAAAATCTGTGATCTAACAGAATTAAAAAAAAAAAAAAAAAACCTTAAGGGATCCAGGGAGAAACCAGGCATCTGAGGGTTTCCAGGTCAGTAGGGTGGTGAATATATTCACAGTTTCAGCCCTAATGCCATGTCATGTCTGGATTCATTTTTGGCCAACTTTCTTACTTTTTTTTTTTCATTTTGGGGTTTCTGGGGGATGGATAATACCTATAAAATAATACCAAGGACCATTTTTTTCATACGGTATTTACAGCTGGCTAGTGAAAGAATTACATGGTTACCTATGGATTTTAATTGTGCTGGGAATCAGACCCTAAAGTGTCCATGTTGTTGTTGATGACGGTGATGATGATGATGTGTGCCCTCAAGTCATTTCCAAATTATGGCAACCCTAAAGTGAATCTATCATGGGGTTATCTGAGGCTGAGAATGTGTGGCTTGCTCAAAGCCACCCATCTGTAAGGAAGCTGAAGCTTGGGCATCATTGGACCTTCCAACAGGACAGTGATTCCAATTATACCTCAAATTACACCAAGGTTTGATTGCAGAAGTCCTGGAAGATTGTACAGTGGTCATCACAATCACCTGACTTGAACCCCATAGAAAATATCTGGTGGGATTTGAAGAAGGTGGTTGCAGGATGCAAACCAAAGAATATTACTGAACTGGAGGCCATTGTTCATGAAGAATGGGCTAAAATTCCTTAGGAACGTTACCAGAAGTTGGTGTCTGGCTATGCATTTCATTTGCATAACGTAACAGCAAAAGAGTGCTCTACTAAGTACTAAAGATGTTAGCCATGAAGGCTGAATAATTTTGAGACTGGAGAAGTCATTATAAGTTGCATTTTCAGTTGAATTTGGGGAAACCACTTGAAGCATTCATTGTGTTGAGCTATTTCAATTGCTTTTGCTTGATTTGTTCATTGCAAACAGCAGAAAGTCTGTAAATTTTGACAATAAACCTAGTTTGCAATGGGTACTGAATAACTGTGATTACAACTGTATATGTTTGTTTATTTGACTGATAACTTTTTCCCAGAACTTGGATATGCAGTTCACAAAAAGATTTAAAATATGTATAGATAACAATAAAACAGAAAGTTTAAAATGTTAAAACACAATTTAACAAATCATAATGAACCATTGAATGAAAAAGCAATTTGAAAGCATTTCAGAGTTTTGTTATGTTGTTGTTTTTTAAAGTACAGCACCAATCCATTAATGCCTCTTTTTGCAATAGCCAATACATTTCCTTTACTCATTTTCTCTGGAAAAAGAAAGAAGAAAAAGAGGTGCAAATTGAAGACAACATCACACAGACCTGTTATCCAGAGGAATGTGGTTGCAACGTAAAAACCACATCTGGAAACAACACTAGTCTTGCCGTCCATATGCTACCTCCAGAAATAGAGATAGAATACCTGTGAATATCAGCTGTTTGGGAACAGCAGAGGGAGAGAAGTGTTGCCTACATGTTACACCTGTGGGCTTCCCATGGGCATTTGTTTAACAACGAGTCAAGAGTCATGGACTCCATAGAAAATGGCCAAACAACTGCTAAGTCATGCTAGCCGTGGCCAAGGAACTGCCAAGTCATGCTAGCCTTGAGGCCACAGCTGCACAAGAAGGATACTTGAGGGCATACCATCAGGATAGAGTCTGGAGTGCAAAATCTGATGTAATGCACCCATGTGGTTGAGGGAGCCAATGCCCTGTAAATCTGTATAAAAGAAGGCTCAGTTCAGAGCATTCTTTCTCTTGAAATACCTTGATGTCTGGCAAAGCAGTTTGTCTGTCTGCTGTTTATATCTGTACATTTTGCAACTGCCCCAGCTTGAAGATAAAATGCCTCCTGTTTGTTTGAATGACAACACTCTGTGTGTGAGTCTTCTTGGGAACAGGTTGCTGCTGAGTTTGCTGAGATATTTTTGACTTCTGCCAGGGATTGAGTGTTATCATCCCCCAACACAACGGTGGGAAAGAGTATGATGGACTAAGGACTTTATCAGACCACCCCACTGTAATACTCTTTTGTCGACATAAATTGTGGCATTTTTATGCCAGCAAAAGAACTCCCCGTACCAGGCCTACCTTTACTGGCATTAAAGAGGCTTCCCCAGCAGCAACGGAGCTCAAACGGAACTCTGTTTTCTTCTGGGTTTGAAACCTCCCAAATTCTCGTGAGAAGACACTCACACAGAAATTTCAAAACCAAACCAAACCAAAGACACAAAAAGTTAAGGAAAGGAAAAAAAAACACTTAAAATGTTCAAAGTACAAGGGGGGTGTCATAAAAAGAGTGTACCTTACCTGACTGTCCCAATCTCACCCACAAGTGTTTGCCCATTGATACTGCATTCATGTGAGTACAATGGCACATGGATTCAAATGCTGGCAATGCCGGCAACAAATCACTGCCAGAGATATATTGATGGCTTGGACCATCTATAAAATAGGGTGGTTTTTAAATGATATATGACTGCAAAAGGGTGACATCATCTGATACACACACCCTTTTGCAATTATTAAACGTCCTTATGATGCCGCATTTGACATATCTGAGAAAGTCCTAGATGATTTTTGGATAGATCCAGCATTGCCCTGCATATGGCCTTATGTTTTATTTTTTTCCTCTGAGGATTAAACATGTGACATGAGTTTGCAGATCTAACTACCAATTAGTTTGTTACCACTCACAAGACACTATATTGAGTAATCCACTCTTGTATAATGTGTGGTCTATCTAAAACTTAAGAAATCCATGATTCTTTTTGCAAGCCATCAACAGAACATTACAGATGCCTCTTCAGGGGATGTCAAGAGACAAGAAGACCTGTCTTTTCCTGAAAGAAAGGAAAAAAGAATGAATCAAATGATGACTGACAAAAAAAAAACATAGGAGGGAACTTAGCTACCAAATCCATGGGCAGGGATTGGGAGGGGGAGGCAGATCAGAGCAAGAACATCTGGACAGCTACACCAGAAGGGTTTTACCTGGAACATGTATTAACCATGACATAGAACCCTTTCATACTACACAGTTATAGTGCTATGGTTCCACTTTAACTGCCATGGCTGCATCCTATGGAATCCTGGGGTTTGTAATTTGGGGAAGCAGTAGAGCTCTCTGGCTGAGAATTCTAAATAAGTTTCCCTATACTGCAGGGATCCCACAGGATGTTATCTGGTAAGAGTAATGTATAACTTCTGCCTGTTGGACAGGTAGAGAGGGAGTTTGAAGGGGATTGTCTGAATGAAAGAGAGAAAGAGGGAGGGAGGGAGGTAAATGCAGATAGAAAGGTGTCCCAGCCTATTTTGGGTGCTGGGTTCATCCACTGCAAGTGTTTGGCCCTTGACAAAGCTTCCCTTCCAAGGAAGGGGGGAAAGTTGATACAACGAAAACTTAGCTTGCACTTCCAGGATCCCATAGCTGGCACAAGATATGTTGCTGCCTATTTTCTTTGTACACAAGTCAACTGGCCTGGCAGCTGAACCTTCAGTGCTGGAAATGGGACAGCATTTCTACAAGTATGAGGACACTAGGCAGACCCAGTAGCACATGCAGTGCTAACTACTATCTCTGAGTGGCTGAGCTCTTCCTCTCTAGCCACATGATTTGTTCCCGGGGGCAAATAGGTGAGCCCCAGCATATCACCATATTTTGGTCTCATCATATTTTGGAAGCTAAGCAGGGTCTGGCTGCATTAGTATGTTGATGAGAGACCATTCAGGATATTGTTTGCAATGGTAATAGAAATTCTAGCAAATGTGATAAGAAATGATAATAGTATAGAAGGAATTGGAGTAGAAACAAAACATAAGATAAGCTTGTTTGCTGACGATACATTGTTAACAATTAAGGAACTGATTAACGGAATAGAAAAAATTAAAGAACATTTAAAGTATTTGGGGAGATGACAGGCTTACAGGTTAATTGGAATAAATCAGATATGATGTTGTTTAACTATACTAAGGAAGAAGAAAATATATTTGTAAAAGAGAAAAAAAATAGAAGATTAAAAAGTAATATTAAGTATTTAGGAATAAATATTACAAAATATTTAAAAGAACTAGAAGAGAAAAATATTATGGTACTAAAGAAAGAAATGGAAAAGAAGTTGGAAGAATATAAAAATATTCAACTATCATGGTTTGGAAGAGTAGCTTTAGTTAAAATGAAAATATTACCTAATTTTTTTGTTTAGAATGTTACCGATAAAAGTATCAGAAGTAGAATTGAAAAAATGGCAGAAAATATGCTGAATAAATATTGTAATGGAGGGAAAAGGACAAGATTAAATACATTATTTTGGTATATATCACAGAAGGAGGGAGGACTTGGTCTTCCCAAAATAAAAGGATATTATGAAGCTAATCAATTGAGATATGTTATAGAAGGAATTGTAGGACAGGGGGATTTAGAATGGTTAGAGCCAGAAACAGGGAGAATAGAAAAGAGAATATGGAATATATTTTTTGATAATTTTACAAAAAAGGAAATTAAAGGAATTGAGAACCCATTTCTGCAAAATATATGGGAAATATGGTATAAAAATAAGAGAGAATTTTTGCCTATTGATTCAGTATTAACACCAATTATAATGGGAAAAAAATCCCAAATAATTTGAAGGAAAAAAAATGGGAAAGGAATTAAAGAAACAAGGGAATTACAAAATTTGAAAATTTGGTGAAAAAAGGTGAAAAGAGGGATGATAATGAAAGCATGAAAGGTATTACAAGTGAATTATATAAAATATTGATAAAAATAAGGGAAAAAAGACAAAGGGGGATATTTAAGGAGAATATGGGAGGAAGACTTGAAGCAAAAAATTGGAGATCATGAATGGGATAAGATATGGAAACAAAGACATCTAAAAATATGTCAATACGGATAAAAGAAAATTATTATAAAATAATATGGAGATGGTATTTGACACCAGCAAGATTGCATAATATAGATAAGAATAACTCTAAATATTGTTGGAGAGGTTGTCAAGAAATAGGTACATATATGCATATGTGGTGGAATTGTAAATTTGTACAGCAGTTTTGGGAAATGGTTTTCATAGAAATAGAGAATATTCTGAATAGAAATATAGAAAGGAAACCGAACATAGCATTGATGTCAATTTATAATGGAGAGAATGGGAACCAAGCAGAAAAGGATTTAATAACAAATTTATTAATGGCAGCAAGATTAATTATAGCAAGACATTGGAAAATGCAAATAAATGTACAAGTGGAGGAGTGGTATAAAGAAGTGTGGAAGATGGCAATAAATGATAAGTTAACATGTAGAATCAAAGTAAGAAGAGGAAGTTGGAAAGAAAGTGACTTTGATCAAATTTGGAAAGTATTTGTTAAAAAAGTATTACAGACAAAAGATGGGAGGTTACCTCCACGAGAAGAAATGAGATTCTGGAAAGATTAGGTAAGGGATAATGGCTCCGGTGAAGGGGAGCACTGAGGTGGGGGGGGGTAGGGGAATTAATATTTTTGAATAGAATTATAGTAAAGAATCTATGTTAACTTTTGAAATTAGTTAATAGAAAAATTGTGATGTTTATAGTAATTTTATGTGTTATAATAACTAAGTATTGATTGGATAATATAATGTATGATTATAAAATTAATAAAAATATATTTAAAAAAAATGAGAGACCATTCAGGAGTAGCATTAACCTCCAGGTAGGTTCAAAAACAGTCCTGAGTGAAACCCTGAACAGCCATTGCTGTCCATCAGAGTTGATAGCATACCTTCCAACATTTCACAGATGAAAACTGGGACATGTGTGACCAAGCAGCATCCAAGTGTGGTCAAGATGGCAAACGTTTTTAACAAGGAAGAACATACAAAATAGGAGAGGCTACAGCAGCTTGCTTTTGCCCAAGTCTACAGGGAAAGGTAAGATTCCACTGCTTCCTGTCCTCCCCCTCCCCCAGCCAATTGAGTGCAAACTACCTTTTTTAAAATTTCAAACTCAATTTGCAGCAATTGAAGTAAGCCAAGGATAAATAAGGGAAATGGTAGGAGGAGAGAGAAACGGGGACATTCAAAAAGCATCTTAAAACGTAGAATTACAGAGGATTAATCAGAACAGCCCCTGCCAAATCAGCACAGTTGAAGGCTTATGACAGTATTGGTTTAGTTGAGCAAATAACGCAACTTAATATAGGACAGTTTTCCTATGTTCCTTTGAGAAGAACCTGGATTCCCACCCACTTAAAACCTGGAGCTAGAATTTACTTTGTCCCCAGTAAATGCATATACAGTTGTCCCTCTGTATCCACAGATTTGGTATCCACGGATTTAAGTACCGTATATTCTGGCGTATAAGACGACTTTTTCAGCCTCTAAAATCAGCTGAAAAGTCAGGGGCCGTCTTATACGCTGGATACAAGTCGGAGGTGGGGCTGTTTCAGCCCCATCTCGGACTTGGAATGACATGGTGGCTGACTAGGGGAGGGGGAAAGCTTCCTAGCCAACCCCCCTCCACTCAGCCAGGCTGGAGGGGGAGAGGGAGCCTTGCTGGGTGGGAGGGGTCTCCTCCGTGACTTTGGAGCCACGGAGAAAATCCCCCCCACTCAGCCAGGCTGGAGGGGGAGAGGGAGCCTTGCTGGGTGGGAGGGGTCTCCTCCGTGACTTTTGAGCCATGGAGAAAATCCCCCCCCACTTAGCAAGGCTGGAGGGGGAGAGGGAGCCTTGCTGGGTGGGAGGGGTCTCCTCCGTGACTTTGGAGCCACGGAGAAAATCCCCTCCCCACTCAGCAAGGCTGGAGGGGGAGAGGGAGCCTTGCTGGGTGGGAGGGATCTCCTCTGTGACTTTTGAGTCACGGAGAAAATCCCCCCCACCCAGCCAGGCTGGAGGGGGAGAGGGAGCCTTGCTGGGTGGGAGGGGTCTCCTCCGTGACTTTGGAGCCACGGAGAAAATCCCCCCCCCCACTTAGCAAGGCTGGAGGTGGAGAGGGAGCCTTGCTGGGTGGGAGGGGTCTCCTCCGTGACTTTTGAGTCACGGAGAAAATCCCCCCCCCCCACTCAGCCAGGCTGGAGGGGGAGAGGGAGCCTTGCTGGGTGGGAGGGGTCTCCTCCGTGACTTTTGAGTCACGGAGAAAATCCGCCCCCCCCCCACTCAGCCAGGCTGGAGGGGGAGAGGGAGCCTTGCTTCTTTGGAGAGGTCTCCTCCATCACGGAGCAAATCTCTCCCCACTCAGCCAGGCTGCAGGGAGGGGGGGAAGAGCCCTGATTTGGTATCCACAGATTTAAGTATTCATGGCTTGAAAATCCTCTTTGCATTTAACCATTTGTTGTGTGGCTTTCAAGCTCACTCCAAATTATGGTAACCTATGCTGGGTTTTCTTGGCAAAATGTATTCAGAGGTTTGCCATTTATATCAGTGTAGATATTGGGAACTTCTCAAACAGGATCCTTAGAACAAATCTCACAGCTCTTTCTACAGTTTAGGAGCCCATTCACACTACACAATTATACAAGTATTATTCCATTTAACTGCCATGGTTCTGTCCAATGGAAACCAGGGAGAGGGCATAGTTTGGTGGGGCACTGGAGTGCTTGGGCTGAAAGTGAATGGATGGATGAATGAATGAATGAATTCTAAATGCTCTTCCCTAAATTGTAAAACCCAGGATTTCATAGGACAGAACCATGGCAGTTAAGGTGGAATAACAGCACTATAATTGTGTACCCATTTCTGGGTATGGTTATAAAAGCTGGACAGTGAAGAAAGCTGATAGGAAGAGAATCAGCTTATTTAAAATGTGGTGCTGGCGAAGAGTTCTGCAGATACTGTGGACTGCCAGAAAGACAAATACAATTGTTCCTCCGTATCAACAGATTTGGTATCCATGGCTTGAAAATATTCTTTAAAAAATAATAATCTAAAAAGCAAATCTTGATTTTGCCATCTTATATAAAGGACACTATTTTGCTATGCCATTGCATATAATGGGACTTGAGTATTCACGGATTTTGGTATCCAAACGGGGGTCCTGGAACCAAACCCCAGCAAATATGAAGGGACAACTGTATTCTGATTGTTTTAAACTGCTCTAAACTGATTTTATTGAATGCCTTCCTGAGATCATTGCTTAAGGGTGAGAAATAAATATTTGAATAAATAATTTTAATAAATAAGTACTAGGATTTACTATTTCCAGGTCAGTCAAGCTGCACCTCTTCTTAGGGACTTAACTCCTGCTCAATACAGTGGCACTTCTGAATAAACACATATCACATGTTTCCATTTTCATGACAGGCATGAATCTCATGGCATTCTAAAGGCACATTTTATTTGGCCTAAGTTTTCATGGACTCAGATCCACTTCATCAGATGCATGAAAGTGTGATGAAAAGATTAAGCCACATAAAAATGGCTAGTCTTTAATGTTCAACAAAACTCTTTGGAGGGTTCTTTGGGCTGCAACAGACTAGCACAGCTGCTTCTAGGGGGACTGTTTCCCCGATTTTCCTGGTTATTGAGTGGTCCTTACTTCAGAGGAAACATACAGAGGATCAGGGTGGCCATAATATACACCTGTGGCTCTTAACTTTTTCTTTACCAGGGACCTCTTTTAAATATCTTTTGTTGCTCTGGACCACCAAGACTTAATTCAAGATGTAAAACCATGATAACAACGCATAACAACAACAACACACCATCCATTAAACCTTCCCTCAAGAGGCTCTGGTGGAGGAGGGAAGACTTTTTTCCTTCTTCCTGCAAGTTGGTGGCTGGAGCAGACTGAATGGCAATGTGCAGGCCAAGCCAGCCAGCTTTTGTCTTGGCTCCTGTCACAGAGAAGATCTCATCCTGCCAGGGAGGCTGCGCAGGGGGGGAGCCTTGCTGGGCAGGAGGGGCTGAGCCTCCTCGCGGGTTGGGGAATCCTGGGAGGTGGCTGAGTCTCTCCCCAGCCAGGCAGCTATCCACCACAATTCCGGGAGGCTTCAGGAAGGGTGGCTGGCTGGAGTGGGGGAAGCTTTCCAGCCACCACCTGCCCTCCCCGAAGCCATGATGGGGAGCCCAATCGCAGCTTCAGGGAGGGTGGGTGATTGGGGGTCATCTTATACGGCGAATATACCTTAAACTCTATATTTTGACTTTAAAAATTGGGGGGTCATCTTATACGCCCAGTCATCTTATACGCCGGAATATACGGTATTCATGGCTTAAAAATATTCTTAAAAAAATAATAATCCAAAAAGCAAACCTTGATCTTGCCATCTTATATAAGGGACACCATTTTGCTATGCCATTGCATATAATGGGACCTGAGTATTCAAAGATTTTAGTGTCCACGGGGGGTCCTGGAACCAAACCCCAGAAAATATAAAGGGACAACTGTATTCAAAATCCCTGAACAGGCTGGTTTTGGATACATTAAGCAGGGCAAAGTGGTGGGCTGCAATAAAGGTTGATGCATGTGCACAGAATAAATGGAGAAGAAGGGAGAACGGTGGTGTTCAGAAATAAATTAATATAATGTGTTTCAAAAATCTAGTATGTTGCAAGAATGAACTGTGAAATCAAACACTTTCCTAATGGTTCAAAGTAACTACTATAATTAGAGACAGCAGGAGATGGCATACACCTCACTGTAGGCTATATGCTGATGGCCTAAGATATCAAAGTCCTGACATTTAACTGCAGAAGTAAAATTGTGAAACATGCTATCCCATCGTTTTGAAGCCTGCCAAAGCATATATTTGTTTTGATGGTTATTCTTCAACTGCAGTAGGTTTACTTTATGTTTATATATGTAATTTTCATTGCTCTCAGAATAAAGTGTATCTGATGTTCATAATTTTGTCCCCAAGTACTTCTTTTGATTGGAGTGGAATCTCCATGGCTATGCCTGCTGAATATTGGCTATTTCACCCAGTTCTGGCCTTACCATGAAGTGACATGAATCAATTCACTTCAGGAAGCAGGTTCCAGAAGAATTTTCATATTATTGCCTCAAATCACTGGCCTTTTATGTCCTTTCAAAAAGAGAACACCAATGGAGGTATCATTTGAATGTCAGATGTAAAAATCTTTTGACGCCAGGTCTGATTTCAGTCCTACACATTCCTAAAAACAATATAATTTTATTTATACATGTAGAAGCATAAACTGTACTTAAGTTATGCATTGAGTGCAACCATCTTAAGGGAATTAACTTTTGCAAAATCTAGTCTTTTCACCCAATGAATTAGATACAAAAAGTGAAAAAGAAAAGGACAAAAGAGGAAACAACAATACTGGAAAAGAATTGTGGGCAAAAAAACTACAGATAGTAAAATATAACCAGTTATTCTGATTTCTGATTGTAGCAGGGCCTCTCTAGTGGTGTCATCACAGTTATGGAATGGATTCTCTAGAGAGGCCTGCCTGGTGCCTTTGTTGTAGTTTTTTCAGTATCTGTTGAAAAAAATGTTTTCCCAGATATTATGTCTTCTAGTTTTAAAAAATGTATTTGCACTTTTTGACCTTTGCACTGTCCTCTATCATTGGTTTAATTAATTTTATACTATATCTGTTTTAGTTTGCTGTAGATATAGCATTATCGTTTGTTGTATTTGTATGTGTGTTTATGTGTTCTCAAAATACTCAGGAGAAATAAATCACCAGGAATAGATGGCATAGCAATAGAGCTGTTTCAAGCTATAAACACAGAATCCATTCAAATTCTAACAAAAAACTGCCAACAAATATGGAAAACAAAACAATGGTTCACAAACTGGAAACATTCAGTATACATTCTAGCCCTCAAGAAAGAGGGACTAGAGACTGTGGTCAGCATTTGACCATTGTACTCATCTCCCATGCAGGCAAAGTGATGCTCAAGATTTTACAATAAAGACTTACCATATGTGCAGCAAGAAATCCCAGATTCCAACCTAGAATCAGAAAAGGAAGAGGCACTAGGGGTCATATTGCAACATACATTGGATAATGGAGTGCACCGAAGAATTTCAAAAGAAAATCAACCTATGCTTTATAGACTACAGCAAATCTTTTGACTGTGTAGATCTTGAGAAATTATGGTTCACTCTATAAAATATGGGTGCGTCAAAGCATCTGATTGTCCTGATACATAATCTATACTCTGGTCAAGAGGCCACTGTCAGGACTCAATATGGAGAAACAAAATGGTTTCCCATTAGCAAGGGATTCAAAGAAGTCTGCATTTTATCACTCTAGCTGTTTAATTTATACACAGAACATATATGAAAACAGGATGAAACTCAGAGGGAGTAGGTGTGAAAACTGGGGGAAAGAACATCAACTTTTTTAGTTTAGCATATGTGGATTCGTTGTCCTAAGGTCCTTCAGTTTGGGAATGAGATCCTTTCCTGAAATGGTTAAATGATAAAGCAAGATATACAGTTTCAAGATCTATCATTAATTCTGTCAATCTTTGATGTGAGCAATATAGATTTACCACATAAGTAATTAATCTCCGTAATGTCAGGTGCCACTGAAGCTGAGATATTGAGGGTATGGAAATCAGCAGAGGGTATATTAGTTAGGAGATGGTTAGATAAAACTCTTGTGGGCTGCTTTAGCAGAAAAATTAACCTCTCATGCTTAGCTTAACAGAGGGGAAATTGAAAGGGATACCTTTATGGAAAACAGGTACACATTCATCAGCTATACTGTAGATCATCTCTCTACACAAGCTCCACCATCATCTCATCTAAAGCTCTGCAATAACAGACTATAAACTCTGACTGATTTTGTTGTATACATGGTGACTGATCACTGAACTTTGGTGTACAGAGCAGGTGGGTGTGAGTGGGGGGTAATTATAATCAATGGATGGCAACATTTAAAAAATAAATTTAGGACAAAAATTTAAGGTATGCAAATGACACCATATTACTTGCAGAAAACAGCAAAGAATTAGAACGACTACTGATGAAACTTAACGAAGAAAAAGCACAAAATCAGGCTTACAAATAAATTTTAGGAAGACAATCATAATGACCACATATGATTTAGATACTTGTAAAGGGGTTAGTGAAGATATTGAACAATTTCCTATACTTGGCTCAGTATTTAATCAAAATGGAGATTGTCATTAAGAAATCAGAACAGGACTATGACTTGGAAGGGAACCCATGAAGGAAATAGATAAGATCCTCAAGTGTAAAGAGATACCATGAAATACCAAAGTCAGAATCACACAGTCCATAGTATTTCTGATTTCTATGTATAGTTGTGAAAGGTGATAGTGAATAAAGCTGACAGGAAGAAAATCAGCTCATTTGAAATGTGCTGCTAAAGGTCTAGAGATACCATGGATTGTTAAAAATACCAATGAATGGGTCTCAGAGCAGATCAAATCTGTTCTCACTAGAAGTGAAAATAACTAAATAGAGTCTATTGCACTTTGGGCAGATCATGAGACAATGTGATTTACTGGAAAAGATTATAATGCTTGGCAAAATGGAAGGCATTACAGAAATAGGGAGATGGCACAACAGGTGGATTGAGTCAACCAAGGAAGCTACAGCCCTGAGTTTGAAAGACCTGGGGAAAGCAGGTGATTGCCAGGGCTCTTGGAGGTCTCTCATTCATAGGGTTGCCGTATGTTGAAATCATCTTGAAAGTAAATGATAAAAACAAATGTTTATGTTTTTAAGCTTTATTTTGTGAACTACCCAGAGAGCTATGATTACCAGGAAGTTAATAAATTAAATATTTTTTTTTAAGGTAGAGTGAATCAAGAAGCTGGCATGCTCTTCCATGGCTCCCAATCATCTCAGTGGAGTTTTGGACAGACAATTTTGGACAAATAATCCCACTAGCTCAAGTGGTAAATTAGAAACTACAGCTTTAAATTCAACAGTCTGCTTCATGCCTGCACTGTCTGTGGAGAGGCCGTTTTCCAAAAGTTTATAAAACAGTATATTTCAGGTTGAAATCATGTACAGAATTATCATGGGAGTAAGCCTTGATAGACTCAGTAGGGCTTATTTCTGAATAAAATATACATACGATTGTTCTGTTGTCTTTATACAAGTATTATGGTGTTATCTTTTTGTTCTCAGACAGGCATGCTCAAGCAAATAATCATTAAAAACCCATATTCAACAGCATAAGAAGTAGCAAAAGGAGGAGGAGGAGGAGACATTGATGTCAACAACAACAACAACCAAAAAATTGAATGAATGTTTCACTTTTAACTCTGACAGAATTGACTGATCTTACCTAGGAGAACAATTGTTTAAGAGATTGATACAGGAGAAAAGCATGCTGAACAAGGGTGCTAGAAGTTATACTTGCTTAAAACTTGGTTAAAAGGCTAACTGTAAACCTTTGACATAACTGCTAGGAGAGTACGACAGGCCATCAAAGACGGCACTAGTAGTTTTCATGGTTCATCCATAACACTGTGCAGTTCTCTCTTCCTCTGCCTTTATTTGGTTCTTTGACAGCAGAAGAAAGCCTATTCTATTGAACTAAGACATTTAGGAAGAACACAAGAAAGGATGAATGTGAGCAGCTTTGCCTAGGATGTGCATTTCAAAGGCTGACAATGAAGTCCTTGCCTAAATGTAGAAGACATGGCCTTCTGGACAGAATTTGACATTTATTTTTCTACCTTTCTGAAAGTTCAACTTGCTTTAAAGTTTTTTTTACAATGGTAAAAACAAAGATATATTGCTATTGGTTTTATTTTACAGATAGGAGACTGAGGCTAAAAAAAATTAAATTTGCCATGACCACCCATACTTGAGTCTATGGAGATTTTCACACAGGCTATATATCCCATGGCAGGAACAGAACAGGGTCGGGAAAGGTTTTCCTTTTTGGATGATGTTGACACCGTTCTGTGCTGCATCCATCCTGCTCCTGTGACTGTTCTGGAACAATGTAATCACGATTTTTCATCATGTATAGACCTCCCATTCCGTTGTTATCACGCAATCACGGGTGTGCGAACAGGAGCCCTGTTCCTGTTCCGAAATGACAGCCGCGGAGGGGAGGTCCGTTCTGAGCACTTCCTGGTACGATCTGGACATCCAGGTAAGTGGCACCCTTTAGTTTACCCTCCCTGTTTTGATTGTGTGATTTAAAGAGTGTTTTTGTGCTTGGTGAACCGATTTTATGTTTGGGGGAGTTTTATTTTTTAAATTTAGCACCCGAACGTTATCATGTGATAACGTGATAATGTTTCAGATGGCTGGTCGTAAAAGCAGCCTTACAGCGGCTGCATTTACAGCCGGCCAGCGAGGGGAGGGGGAGACCGTTCCTGCCACGGAATTAAGGTAAGTGTGTGAAAGATTTATATTATTCCATGGCAGGAACGGGAGAGGAGGTGGCAGGGCAGTAACGGGGCATTTTGGCCCCGTGTGAAAATCTCCTATGATTGAGGTGGGATTTCAACCCAAGTCTCCAACAGTCCATCACTTTATTGCAACTGTGTTCCCAGAAACTAGGGACATTGTCACACAAGACTCATATTCCAGAATTACAGCAAAATGGTAGTAGATATGGTCCTTACTTATTGCATGACGTCGTCTCTATCCCATTACTGTCTTGCTATTCATATGCTTCTGTAGCGTATGTTATCTTTGACAGGGGAAACATGTCAATAGCTCCCAATATCACTGCTATGGCAGCATTCCCCTCTTTGTGATATTTCTGTGGCAGTAGCAATATGAAGGAAGTCACATGACATGAGGGGGGCCACATGACTTCCTCTCCTCGTCTCCCTCCCCCCTCTCCCCTTGCTATTCCAAGCTGGAGAAAATGGCTTATTATCTGTGCTTCTTTTTTTTTTACCATGCTTGTGTACTTACAGGGACATGATAATATATTTTTTATCATTTTCCCATAATTACACAATTCACTGCAAAAAGGAAAAGGAAAAAAAGACAGGCACCCATGAGTGGTAGGGTTATGGAGCTGGTGCAATAGGACAGGTGTTGCTAAAACAGCACAATCACGCAAGTGAAGAGGGGATGAGATAATTTTGGCTTCGATTACTGGTATGTTCCCATTTGCTTCACTTAATGCAATTGCTGCAAAAAAGGAGGCTGGTGTGATAATGTCCTAATAGCAAGCCAGGATGATGATATATGTATCAATGTACATATGGACTTCCTAGTTTTCATGATGCTAAATACAGCAAAAGCAATTGATGTTATCCCGGAACACCTTTCTAGCACACTCCTTACCAGGCCAAACTCTTTTGCATAGTAGAACTACACCAGGAATATAGGTATTGTGAGGGGAGCAAAATGAGGATGTTCTCCTGCAAATAAGAATTCTGTCCCCACTGAAATTTTATTTCTATCTGAAAATTTCTAACAGTGCAGTAACTTAAAAACTTAATTCAAGCATTTAGAAATAGAGTTGAGGCATCCAAACAAAAGGGGCAGGCAAAGTTGCCAAGGGAATGTGAGCACAGCAAATATAAGAGTTCTAGGTGTGAATGATTTTCAGTGTCTCACTCTCCACAAAGCTAAAAATTGGGGGGCCGAAGAAACATTTCATTTGGGCTCAGAATTTTTATTGTGGGCCAATGCCCTCATTTTGCCTCTCCCCATAATAAAATCTTAGAGCTGTATCACACTGCAGGGTGTTCTTAAGAGATCAGATATACAGCAGTAGTATCAGTGGCTGGCTGATGCCACAGCACAGATAGCACCAAAGTCTTGGCACAGCCTGGAAAAGTAAGGTTTTGAACTTCAGTTCCTAGAATCCTCTAGCAAGCGTGGCCACACTGGCCATGTTGTCTTGGGGATTCTGGAACTTGTAGTCCAAAAACTAACTTTCCTGAGCTCTTAATTCTTAGCAACTCAAAAGAGCCCTGTGAGAAATGACCATAGCCACAGAATGCTGAGGAACTGTGTGGGATGGCATGAAGTATCCTGGAAGAAGGTATGGCAGCTGGCTGCTAGATGTTTGAACAGGAACACTCTACAATTCAACATTTTGTTTGCAGATCTCTATGGTCAATAGCTATTAGTAATCACCTTGTAGAACTTCCATGTTCTCATAGAATCATAGAATCATAGAATTGCAGAGTTGGAAGAGACCACGAGGGCCATCCAGTCCAACCCCCTGCCATGCAGGAAATCACGATCAAAGTATCCCCGACAGATGGCCATCCAGCCTCTGTTTAAACACCTCCAAGGAAGGAGACCCCACCACGCTCTGAGGGAGTGCGTTCCACTGCCAAACAGCTCTTACTGTCAAAAAGTTCCTCCTAATGTTGAGGTGGAATCTCTGTTCCTGAGCTTGCATCCATTGCTCCGTGTTCCAATCTCTGGAGCAGCAGAAAACAAGCTTGCTCCATCCTCAACGTGACACCCCTTCAAATACTTAAACAGGGCTATCATATCACCTCTTAACCGTCTTTTTTCCAGGCTAAACATACCCAGCTCCCTAAGTCTCTCCTCATAAGGCATGGTTTCCAGACCTTTCACCATTTTAGTCGCCCTCCTCTGGACACGCTCCAATTTGTCAATATCCTTTTTTAATTGTGGTGCCCAGAACTGAACACAGTATTCTAGGTGAGGTCTGACCAAGGCAGAATAGAGCGGCACTATGACTTCCCTTGATCTGGACACTATACTTCTATTGATGCAGCCCAAAATGGCATTGGCCTTTTTAGCTGCCGCATCACACTGTTGACTCATGTTCAACTTGTGGTCTACTAGGACTCCTAGATCCCTTTCGCACGTAGTCTCATTCAGCCAGGTGTCCCCCATCCTATATCTATGCATTTCATTTTTTCGCCCTAAGTGCAGTACCTTACATTTCTCCGTATTGAATTTCATTTTGTTAGCTTTGGCCCAGCTCTCCAGTTTATCCAGGTCATCTTGAATGTTGATCCTGTCCTCTAGGGTATTAGCTACTCCTCCTAATTTGGTGTCATCTGCAAATTTGATAAGTATGCCCCTAATTCCCTCATCCAAGTCATTGATAAAGATGTTGAATAGCACTGGGCCCAGGACAGAACCCTGTGGCACCCACTGGTCACATCTTTCCAAGATGAAGAGGAGCCGTTGCTGAGCACCCTTTGGGTTCGGCCGGTCAACCAGTTACAAATCCATTGAACTGTTAACTTGTCTAGCCCACATTTTACAAGCTTGTTTGCAAGAATGTCATGGGGAACCTTGTCAAAGGCCTTACTGAAATCAAGGTATGCGATGTCCACAGCATTCTCGTCATCTACCAAGCTGGTAATTTTATCAAAAAAAGAGATCAGATGAGTCTGGCATGACTTGTTTTTCTGAAACCCATGTTGACTTTTTGTGATTATGGCATTGTCTTCTAAATGTTCACAGACTCTCTGTTTAATGATCTGCTCTAGAATCTTCCCTGGTATTGATGTCAGACTAACTGGATGATAATTGTTGGTATCCTCTTTTTTCCCCTTTTTGAAGATGGGGACAACGTTTGCCCTCCTCCAGTCTGCTGGGACTTCTCCTGTTCTCCAGGAGTTCTCAAAGATTATTGCCAATGGCTCTGAGATTACATTTGCCAGCTCTCTTAATACTCTTGGATGTAGTTCATCTTGTCCTGGAGATTTAAATTCATTTAGATTAAGAAGGTATTCCTGTACTACCTCTTTGCTTATTCTATGCTGGATTTCCCCTGTTGTGTCTTCTGTACTTTTATCCTCAGGTTGGTCCTCCTTTACCTTTTCTGAAAAACACTGAGGCGAAGAAGGTGTTGAGTAATTCTGCCTTTTCTCTGTCCCCTGTTAGCATTTTCCCATCTTTTCCGCGTAGTGGCCCTATCATTTCCTTCTTCCTCCTTTTGCTGCGGCCATACCCAAAAAAACCCTTTTTATTGTTCTTAACCTCTCTAGCAAGTCTGAGCTCATTCTGTGCTTTAGCTTTTCTGACTTTACTCCTACATGTGTTCGCTTTCTGTTTGAATTCTTCTTTGGTGATTTCCCCCTTTTTCCATTTCTTATACATGTTCCGTTTAAAACTTAGCTCTGTTGATATTTCTTTAGTCAACCATCCTGGTTTCTTGAGACACCTCCCATTTTTCTTCCTCAATGGTACTGTTTGAAATTGTGCCTTCAGTATCTCCCTTTTGAGAAAGTCCCATCCATCTTGAAGTCCCTTCTCTTTTAGTATTCCTGACCATGGGATCACCCCCAGTATTTCCCTGAGTTTATTGAAATCACCTCTCCTAAAGTCAAGAATGCGTGTCTGACTATGCCTGGCTTCTCCTTTCCATTGTATAACAAACTCCAGGAGAACATGAGCACTCTCACCTAAGGATCCCACCACTTGCACCCCATTAACCAGGTCATCTCTGTTGGTTAGGATCAGATCTAAAATAGCTGACCCCCTTGTTGCCTCTTCCACCTTTTGGACCATGAAATTGTCTTCCAGACAAGTAAGGAATTTGCTAGACCTTGAAGTTTTGGTTGAGTTAGATTTCCAGCAAATATCAGGATAGTTGAAGTCACCCATCACTACTACATCTCTCCTTTCTGTGTGTGTGTTCATCTGTTCTAGAAAGGCATCATCCAATTCCTCCGTCTGACTTGAGGGTCTGTAGTAGAGTCCCACAATAACATCCGTGTTGTTTCCCTCCCCTTTAATTTTTATCCAGATGCTCTCCACCTGGCCTCCAGTATTGATGTCATGGATCTCTTCACTGGTGTAAATATCCTTGACATATAATGCTGTTCCTCCTCCTTTCTTTCCTGTTTGGCCTGTTTCTCTTAAAAAGGTTATACCCCTCTATTCCTACATTCCAATCATGAGACTCGTCCCACCAGGTTTCAGTAATGCCTATTATATCATATTTGTTTTGTAGTGCGAGGAGTTCAAGTTCACCTTGCTTATTTCTGTGCATTAGTGTAGAGACATCTAAGACCATGTGTTCCCTTTACTTGCTGCCTGTGCAAGTTTTTTTGCCTCCCACTGTTGGGTCCTTGCACTGTTTGCCTTGTTCCCTCTATGACAGCTTGACAATTTTCTCCAGCTCTTTTGCCTTCCAGAATACTGTCTCCCTCCCCCACATGACTCAGTTTAAAGCCCTCCTGATCAAATTCTTGTGACTGTAGGCAAAAACGTTTCTGCCAACTGGTGTGAGATGCACCCCTTCTCTTGCCAGAAGTCCCCCCTCATGGAAGCGCATCCAAGAATCCAAATTGTTCTCGGTGACACCATCTACGGAGCCAGTTGTTTACGTTGGCTATTTTCCTCTCCCTTCCTGGACCATGCCCTTCAACTGGCAGAAGAGACGAGATGACAACCTGTGCATCCATTTCTTTCAGCTTCCTCCCCAGAGCCTCATAATCTCTTCTGATCTTCGGAAAGCTGTGCCTTGCCGTATCATTGGTTCCCACATGGACCAAAAGGAAGGGGTAATGATCCGTAGGCTTGACGAGTCTTGTTAGCCGCTCCGTCACATCACGGATCTTTGCCCCAGGGAGACAACACACCTCCTGAGACATCTTGTCAGGCCCACACATCTTGTCAGGCCCACAAGCAGCGTAGCTCTGAATTTCAAATGTGGTGAACAAATAGCACTGGAAATCTTTTGTTTTCATGGCGTGTCCACTTCCCCAAGCATGTGGCTGACCACTGTTTGAAAAAAATGCTGGACCTTTGGTCAGATGTAGCAAGGACCTTGTTGTTTTCATATAGTCTAATGGTATAACCAAATATACAGCCAATATAGTAGCACATATTCCTCAGCCAAAGATAATAATTTTAGAAACAGTTAAAGCTGCAGTTAAATAAAGTAATTGTTTTTATGGGAGAGCTGTTTGGGCTGGAAGTCAACCTTAAGAAAATGGAAGTTCTTTACCAGCCTGCACCACAGGACGAAGACCATCCTCCCCACATTGTATTGGCAAATCTGTGCTTAAGTCCGTTCAGCAGTTCACCTACCTGGGAAGCATCATCTCCTCAGATGCCAAGATTGACAAAGAGATCGATCACAGATTAGCAAAGGCACATAGCGCATTTGGAAGACTTTACAAAAGAGTCTGGAGTAATAAACACCTGAAGCGAAACACAAAAATCAGTGTGTATAGAGCCACTGTACTGTCTATTCTCCTTTATGGGTCTGAAACATGGGTCACCTATTGCCAACACTTACGACTCCTCAAACGCTTTCATCAGCGCTGTCTATGCACAATCCTAAATATATACTGGACTGACTATGTGACGAATGTTGCTGTCCTTGAGCCAGCAGGGATCACCAGCATTGAGGCCATGACATTGAGAACACAGCTGCGCTGGGCAGGGCATGTTTCTAGGATGGAGGACCATCGCCTCCCAAAAATAGTACTCTATGGTGAACTCGCCATGGGTCAGCGTAAGAGGGGTGCTCCAGAAAAGTGATACAAGGACTCCCTGAAACAACATCTCAGGCTTGGCCAAATTGATCACCAACAATGGTCCACTCTGGCCTCACATCGGGAGGCATGGAGACGCACTATCCACAATACTGCAGCCTTATTTGAGAACTCAGGCTGAACAAGTCTTGAAGAGAAATGACAACACAGAAAGAATCACAACCCGGAAACATCACCCAAGGAGACCTTCTGCTGTGCTTTCTGCAACCGGACTTGTTTATCTCAGATTGGCCTTTTTAGTCATCAGCGCGTTTGCAGAACGCACGGGATGAGTCCTTCCTGAATCTTCATTTGTGAAGAAAAGCCAGAGAGAGGGGGTGTTCTTATGGAGGACTTTATCAGACACAGGGAAATGCAGCAAAAAAAACCCAAAAAACATCCCAGGAGATTATCAGCTAATTAGTGGCTAATATGGCACCAGAATAACAACAGCAGAATGCAAAATGATGCCAGTGTCACACGACATTATCCTTTTGTATTCCACTGTTGTTATTCTGGTGTTTCTTTTTATTGACGGCCCAGAGTTGTAAATGGATCATCCATTCTGTTTCTGTGCCAGCATTGCTGGCATTTGAAACCTCGCACCATTGTCCCACTGTGAATACAGCATCAATGGGTGGTCCTGCCAGAATACTTCTGGGTGGGATCATGAAAACAAGATAGGCCACTCTCTTTTTAGGGACCTCCCCAGGTTACTTGTTTGTTTGTTTAGTGTGTTTATGTGCTTGGTGTAACTTTTTGTGTGTTATTTTTCTTTTTCTTTTTGAATTTCCCATGCTCACATCTTCTTGTGAGAACGGGTGGTATTTCAATACAGGAAGTGAACAGAGCTCCATTAGAGCTCTGTTCATGCCTGGGCTGCCTTTGAACAGAAGAAAAGGTAAGTCTGATGGGGAGGGTTATTGTGCCGGGACAGGGATGGGATTGGAGATTGTGGGACAGGAACTCTTTTTGTGTTCCTGTCTGATAATCTCCCCAAACTGCATCAGAAGAATGTGGCGATAACAGAAAGGGTGACATTATCAGACACCCATATCCTCAACCATTCCCGGGGCATAACACTGGTGCAGATGAGGCTTCTCTTTTTTATTGATGGGGCTAAGATGCCAATAAAAAGGGATGTCTCATTCACGCCCGTGCTACACCCCTGGAATGCTGAAGGACAACATTGTCTGATAATGTCACCCATTTCTGTTATCATTGCGTTCTTCTGACATGGTTTTTGCCGCATCTGATAATCTCTGTTGTCCTAATATTTAGAATGCAATCTTACATGCATATACTCAGAAGAAAGTATCATGAAGTTCAATGGGTTTTACTCCAAGGTAAGTGTATATAGGATTGCAGCCTTATTTATTTTAAGATTAAATCCACATTTTCTGAAACCAAGTAGGAAGGAATGTATAATGATGTATCTAGCAAACTTTTTTGAACCTTTTTCAGTGGCAGCTGAGTGAATAAATGTCTAATTGTGATAGAAATGTACATTGGATTTTTTTTTAAAAAAATCCAATTATAGTAATGTCTAGTGAATTTCTGAGCATCTCCAGGTAAATGCCACAGGATATGTGTATCCTCCGCAAAAGAATTCCAGCAGTAGTTCTCCTGTATTTATAGGTATCCTATTTTTCATTCAATAATCAAATAGCTCTGGCTGGTCAATGTCTGCTTTTGTCCAATTGTGACCTACATGTTCCTGTGAGGGACATCTTTGTCTCACTTTTCTTTGGTCACAGAGTTCATGTACATCAATAGGCTGAGACTCACAGTCCATTAACAAGAGTTTTCAGCTCAGCCCCGGGCCACCCAGAAGCCCTGGTGCATGTTCTCAATGAATGGCTTCACTGGTGGCCCATTCAAATGCGCTAATGTCAGGGGGGAAAGGCCTGAATGGAGGAGCCAATGTACACCATTGCTCAGGCAAAGTGACTGCAGCCTCCAACAAAGACTCCCCTGTGGTGATGTTAAGCAGAGTTATCAATAGTCCTGAGGCAGAGCAAGAACTAATGCTCCAATCATGCCATCAACAGGTGGCCCAAAAGCAGCCACTTCAATGAAGAAACCACAGGGCAACATTTACTGGTAATTCTATCCTCTTTCCAATTCCAGTGTGCAGATGGGCGCTCTCTCTCTCTCTCTCTCTCTCTCTCTCTCTCTCTCTCCACCCTCCACCCCCCTCACCGTGCTGTGTCAGACCTCCTTGAACTGAGTCCCCAAAGACTTTTTTGTTTCTCTTGCTATTCACACAGATTGTTGGGAACCGCTCATCTAGTTTCGAGCCAGAAAATCTTATTTTTTAAAAAAAAACCATGGAAGAAGATGAGATTTCTCAAAATAAAAGTTGCCACAATATTCTTGAGTGTTGGATGTGCTCTCTTCATTAGCAGGGCAGGGGAGGGACATCAGATTAATATTCAAAAACTGACATTCAAAAACTGGGAAGCTGAGCTAGCCACTCTCCATCAGAACTTGTGAAAGTTACTTTTTAGAAGAACCGTACTCCCATTGCATCTTATACTATCTTAAAGGTAATACATGTTTCCTACCTCAGTCCATAGGGAGAGATGGATAAGAAATTAGTAGCAGTAGTAGTAGTGGTGGTGGTATTACTACTAGTAGTACTACTACCACCAATCATAATGTTAAGAGAAGAACTTGTATTACTTGTTAAATTGCTTGTTACATTTCTGGGATTTTTTTAGTCCTTAGAATTGATAGGGTGCATTTCCCTGCAGAAAGAGAGTCCCTTGTTTTTATAAATTCCTTCTCCAATTGTGTTGGGATACCATGTTATATACCTTTCTTCAACCAGAGTTCAGAAGATTGTCTATCAAAAGTAATTTATTACAAGTATCTTTCTGTGTTTTTTTGCATTACTTTTTATTTCCTGATACTTTTTCTTTACCTTAAAGGGGGGGGGGCCTTAGGACTGAGAAGTGAATGGCATCTAACTTGAAAAAAATCTTGTGAACATCCCTCAAAAAAATCCCTTCAAAAATAATTTGGAAAAGTAATTAGAAATGTTCCTCACTATGGGAAGGAAGGAAGTTCATTCCCACTTGTTATTCTGCTTTTGAAATGTGTTTTTGACACATCCTCATCACCGGTAATTATGTTGCATGTACCTTGTTATTTCCAGACTCCAGAATCTCAAGCAGCCACTTATACCAGTGATGGCAAACCTATGACACGTGTGTCAGCACTGACACATGTAGCCATTTGGGCTGACATGCGGCCGTAGGCCTCCTCGCCCCCCGGCCCTCACCCTCACCACCCTCCCTAAAGTGGCGATCGGTCGCCACTTTAGGGAGGGTGGGAGGGTGGAGGAAAGTGGTGGGTGGGGTTATGAAACCCCGATTACCACTTTAGGGAGGCAGGGGGGTGGAGCCTCACCCCCCCACCTGGCCAACCCCCCCCCGAGGCCTGCCGTGCTTCCCCTGAGCCACCTCAGAAAGGCCAGGTAAGGTGGCCAGTGAGTGGGGCGAGTCTGCCCGACCTCTGCCCAGCCTTCCTGAGGGGGTTCCAGGGCTTTGATGCTCCCGAGTCACCTTTGAAGGCCCTGGGAGGCCGGAGAAGGCAGCGGGAGGGAGGGAGAGACTCTGCCCGGCCTCTCCCAAGCCTTCCCGGGGGGGCTCCAAGGCTTCGCAGCCCCTGAGCCACCTCGGAAAGTCCGGGGAAGGCAACAGGCAGGAGTCTCCCCGGCCTCTCTCTGGCCTTCCCAAGGGAGCTCCAAGGCTTTGAAGCCCCAGAGCCGCCTCGGGGAGGCCGGGTAAGGTGGCTGGTGGGTGGGTGGGAGTCTGCCCGGCCTCTGCCCGGCCTTCCCAAGGGGCTCCAGGGCTTTGAAGCCCCAGAGCCGCCTTTGAAGCCCCTGGGAGGCTAGGGAAGGCAGCGGGAGGGAGGGGGAGACTCTGCCCGGCCTCTCCCCGGCCTTCCCGGAGGGGCTCCGAGGCTTCGCATCCCCTGAGCCACCTCGGAAAGGCCGGAGAATGCGGCAGGCAGGAGTCTCCCCAGCCTCTTCCCGGCCTTACCAAGGGGGCTCTGAGGCTTTGAAGCCCCAGAGCTGCCTTGGAAAGGCCGGGGAAGGTGGCGGGCAGGCGGGAGTCTCCCTGGCCTCTCCCCAGCCTTCCCGAGTGGGCTCCAGGGCTTTGAAGCCCCGGAGCCACCTTCGGGAGGCTGGGTAAGGCAGCAGGCGGATGGGTGAGAGTTTGCCCAGCCTCTCCCCGGCCTTCCTGAGCGGGCTCCAAGGCTTTGAAACCCTGGAGCTGCCTCAGGAAGGCCGGAGAAGGTGACGGGAAGGCAGGAGGGAGTCTGGCCAGCCTCTCCCCGGGCTTCCTGAAGGGGCTCTGGGGATTGAGAGCCCCATATAGCCTCTTTGGGAAGGTTGGGTGGGGTGGAGGGAATGCGGCGTAGAGGCTTTTCAGCCACCCCCACCCTCCCAAAGCCACAACAAGGCTTAGAAAGCTCAATAGTGGCTTTGGGAAGAGTGAGGGGGGCCTAAAAAGCACCTTTCCCATCAACTCCCCGCTCTCCCGGGGCTTGGCTCTCCCCCTCCCCAAATAGAGCCAAGCCCCAGGAGAGGGGGGAGTTGAGTGCATGGCTTGTTCAGCAAGCACTCCGTTCAAATCAGCTCCTCTCCCTTGAGTGGGAGGAAGAGAAGCTGATTCAAATGGGATGCTTGCTGAGCAAACTGCGAATAATCAAAACCGCGAGAGTGAAAGCTGCAAATGCGGAGGGGCAACTGTATACATTTATGTTATTTAAACAATAAATATCGTGAAATAATGTTTTTTCCTCAAAGTGACACACCACCTGAGGTATGCTCAGTTTTTTGGTGAAGTTTGACACACCAAGCTCAAAAGGTTGCCCACCACTGACTGATACGGTGACAACAGTCTGAGGGGTCCCAGTAGCTAGCCCAAAGCTTCAGGTGAACATTCCTGCTCAAGATGAGGTGAAGAGGAGCATAGGAAAGACAACAATGGGAGGAATGAAGTAGCAAAGCAAGGTTGTTGGGGACTGAGGAGCTGAAAGGATGGGGTACAGCTATTGTGCAGAGAATAGCTGATTGCTTAAGGAAAGGGAAACCAAACCTTATTTATATAGTTTACTTTTCACCATTCCATCTAAAATAGATTTCAGATTTACAATAAATAGTCAGCATAGTATACTGGTGTGAACATTGGACTATGACTCTGGAGAACAGGGTTCAAATCCCTGCTCAGCCATGGAAACCCACTGGGTGACCTTGGGCAAGTCACACTCTCTCAGCCTCAGATGAAGGCAAAGGCAAAACACCTCTGAACAAATCTTGCCAAGAAAACACTGTAATAGGGTCACCTTAAGTCAGAAACAACTTGAAGGCACAGAACAACAGCAACAACAACAACAACAACAAATTAAACAAACACAGAGACTAGCCAAAGGCAACACAATTCACACTTGCCCAAATTGGAAAAAGCTTCACACTATTTTGAGCCACCACAGATCCCTTCAAATTTAGGTCAGGCTTAAAATAGAATTTGATCTGGACCCTGACACATGCCAGCCACTCGCCACTTTCTACGCAAAGCTAAAACCAATGGCTTTACCTTTGAGAAGTGAATGGATGGAATAATCAGTGCTACAATTGCAGCAAGGCTCAAGAGAAGAATATCTCCCATAATTGCCTGGGCATTTTACCCTCTTCCCAACACCTTGCCAGTCACTGCATGTTGGAGAGAAAGTGGAGAATGGTACAGCTGTTACAGGAGAAGTACAATAAGCAGAAAGTTGCATATCAAGGTGGAAGTCAACTAAAACATGGCCCACAGTTTTCACTGGGAGGATTTGAGAAATGAGTTTCCATGATCTTGCACCTGGAAAAGTACCAGGACATGGTGGTAAACTGAATATGGCAAAATCATCATCATCATCATCATCATCATCACCTGGCTGTAGCTTTATGTCTAATCAACAATATAGAGAACAGAGTTTGGAACTTTAATTTTTAAAATAATTTCCACCTGTAATTCACTACTGTGTTAAAGATGTAACTCCTGATGGGCTGCCATGCCTATTACTTTTCTAATGTGTATGTGCACATGTGTGCATGTGTATTTGTGCATGTATGTGTGCATCCTCAACTTACCTGTTGACTTATGGCAATCCCATGAATTTCATAGGGTTTTCTATTACTTTCCATTCTTTCTTGGGAGAGTGAAGAATTTAGGATTGATAAGGCAAAGGCATAAAATGTAACAATTCCTCTAAAACATTATTTAAAAGTAACATTTGAAAGTAACTAGAAACAGTTACGCACTAATGAACAAACACCACTGTGACTTATTGTGCAATACAAATTCATTAGACTGTACTCTCATTGCTCCCTGACAAGTAACTGGTTACATATATGTTACTTGTAATTCATTACTTCCAAGTTTTGGTGGAGTGGGACATACACAGGGAAAAAGAAGGCTTGGGAGGGAACTGTGAGATCAGTCTAGAGGTTACTCTGGTTGGATCCAGAGATTTTGTTCAGCTGGAGGGAACATCTATAAGCAGAACTCTACTCATAATGTTCGCACTGGAGGAAAACGGGGAGTTATTTTTGCTGATTTCCTACTACTACTACTACTACAGAGAGAAAAACATTTTCCTCTTGAGGCCCAAGATCAGGTCCAGATAAGTTCTTTGGAGTTCAGGTGTTTAAAGCTCTTCCTATTAGTAACTAGGAAGAGGCATTTCAATCTTTTAAAATGAGCAAAAAAACCTCATACAAAGGCAGAGAAACTACCACAGGGGAGAAGGTGTGCAGGGCCCCTAGAACATTTTTTTAAGATGGGGCAGCTCAACACTGGCAGGCATATTGTTACTAATTTTGCCTACCAGGCACTTGCATTGGGAGGAAAAATTACTTTCCTCATCCATTAGCACTCAAACAAACTTAAACATGAAGACTTTTACAAGTACAACATCCATGTAGAAGTATCCTTCATGCATGTGTTCAATGTTCGAAATGTGTTCAATGTTCAATGTGTTCAAAGTTAATGTGTGTAAGACAAATTACAGGCAGCCTTTATTATTCCTGGAAGGGTTCAATGTCAATCACTGTCTTCATATTTCTAAGTGCTTGATCATTAAGTACACTTCTGATTGATAATACCTGGGAAGGCTCAGCTACATTGGAGTCTTGGCAGTCCAATTTTTTAAAAATCATTTCAAGGGGCAGTCAGCCCTTCAAGCCTATTATTAGGGGGGCCTCAAGTCTCCCCCTATTCTGGGGTCCATGGAGTGTGGACATCCTGGGAATCTTCCTGGGAATGAACTCTCCCCCAGGGAATATTTGGTCCCAGGGCCTGAGCCCTCCCCCCCCCCACTCTACAATCCCAAGTGCTACTGCCCCCACAGTTCTGGAGGATCTCTCAACCTTCTGGATCAGATTTGGATGGGATACAGAGAACTACAGAAGAGGGGGAATCAGCAAAGGCTATCTTCACTCCCATTTAGCCACCTAAAAAACCCCACTAGATTTTTTTTAAAATTCCCACTAATAAAAGGATTCCTTCTGTCCAGAGGCAGGGAGAGGGCTGTTGCATTTGTGATGAAATATCCAAGAGAAAATATAAAGAAGGCAGAGATGCTGGAGTGAACGGAGGGGTAAAAGTAGATGTGAAAGCCATGGGATTTCATAAGGGATTTCAGATTTTAGCTGTTTCTTTTTTAATTATTGTAAGCTGCTTTGACTCCTATTTTGGGAGAAAGGTGGCATATAAGTGCAATCAATCAATCAGGTCATCTAGGGTCAATTGGGGGGGGTGGAATAAGACACATCCAAGAACAGATCTTGGAGGAACCAAAACAGACGATTGCTAGAAATGGATATGGGTAGCTTAGTTGTTAGTCAAGAAGATGGTAGGGGAGAAGGAACTGAAGCTGAGTTTAAAAATCTGCATATTGTCTTTTCTTCATCAGGTGTAAGATTTTTTTTTCATGCTGAAAAAAGTAATATATAATGCAAAGAACTTCTTCATTTTGAGTTTCCATTTCAAAAAGACTGAGTCTTTAGAAAGCTGGTTATTATTCCTAAGGCCTATTGAAATTGCATTTGTGACTTCAAAATGGATTTTTGAAAAAGTGGCACAGTGGATTGACAGGAAAGCAGCTGCACTGCAACAAATGAGAGTGAAAATTAATAAGAGACCAAGGCAAAAGAAAGACTATTGGTTTTGCACAACCACAGCAAATTGGCTGGATTTAGAAGAGCACACTTTGATCTTTCCTAGACTAATTACTGCTCCATGTTTGAAGGTTTTGTGCATTCATTGCCCTTCATCGAAAAATGAAACTACTCTAAAGCACGGCTGCAATACAAATGAAAAGGTGACACCCAACAAATAAAGTGTGGCAGAGGTCTCCCAGCACAATAACTGTATAATGCAACTTTAAAATACCCTTTATATATAAACAATGACATATTTACAGCACTTTTAATAAGGAATTGACATTAAATGGTGTGAGAGTGATCCAGGGTAATGCAAAAAAGAAGCAAGTAACGTAAGACTGCTGAATGAAGAACCGTGAGCCTAATATTTCACATACAACATTAGTAAGACAAATCTTTTAAATATAGCATCACTGGAACATTTATTTTACACGCATCTACAATTTATTCCTTTCACTCACAAAGTAAGAGGGGGGGGGAAAGAGCTTCATATCTTAGTGCTGACCACACTTAGAATATTATCAGACTAGTGCCTTAAAACATTCTTTTGATGGCATTAAAAAAAAAACATTTTTATGCCAGCAAAAGAACGTTCCCACACACACACTTATCTTCCTTTCCCAGCAAAGGCAGCCCTGGCAATGAAGATGAAGTGAATGGAGCCCCATCACACGAGAAATGTAAAAATAAAAACAGCTGTCAATAAAAGGGTACGGGGTTTGGGCTGATTTTCAAAAGGGTGATGTCATCTGATCTGTGCACCCTTTCACAGTTATGTGGTGTCATTATGATTCCTTATTTTGTGTGTCTGATAAAGTCCTTAGACTGCTTAGCTTAAGCAAGCCTATCACCATGCTTTACAGGGCACATGCTTTCTACACAGAAGGTCTTTTATTTATTTATTTTTTAAAAAAACTTGTAAATATCCATTCACAAGTCACTTATGGCAATTTAGAATCATTTCTAGGAAGGTTCAGTAAATTGAACATATTAACATATTTTGCTGAGTATCTGGCCAAATATTAATACAGGTAAGTGGTTGGGGTAATTACTTTTTGCGACTTACTGCTCCTAGAACCTTAGTGGCCATCGGGGATACTGGAAGCTGTAGTCCAAAAAAAACCCATTGCCAAGCTCTGAATAGAATCTACTTTGACTGCAAGTAGAATGTTCTATTATTATTTTACTTTTGGGTTCCACCTTTCTATGATCAAATCAAACTCAAGGCACTTACAACAAAAATACAAAGTTCAGCAAAATGAAAGACAGACCTGGAAAATGGTCATAAAAAGAGAATCACAAAACATCATATCAACAACAATAAGCTAAAATGCAACAGATATTAAACTATCCATTGGAATGAATTACCCTTAACAGCCACTTTAAAAGCAAGGAAAGAGTTGGCCTGATGTATCTCTCTTCAGAAGCTGTTCTAGAATTTAGCACCACAACTTAAAAGTCCCTGTCTCTCATCTCCACCAGTTGTACTTCTGTTGGTGTTTCATAGTGGCAATTAATAGGTTGTCAGGAAGTGGCCACAGAACTCCAGCATGTTCATATGGGAAAATCTGGTCCCAGCCTTTTCCTCAAATTACTCTTTAACTAGAGCACACCCATTGTCAACACCTGGCATAAGAGGGCATCCACAAGATCCAAGACACACACAGAGACAGACAGACAGACAGACAGACAGACAGAGAGCCCAACAGGGAAGATTCCAGCCTCTACTTTCACTTTTTTTAAAAAAATATGTAGCTGTTAGAGTGAAATGTCCAAAGTACCTAAAATGTTTGTATTGATATGTGAATGCTAGTAATTGCAAATCAATTATATAACTACCCCCAAGATATATATACAGTTGTCCCTCCATATTCACAGTTTTGGTATTCACGGATTTAAGTATTCACAGCTTGAAAATAGTCTTTAAAAAATAATAATCCAAAAAGCAAGCCTTGATTTTGCCATCTTATATAAGGGACACCATTCTGCTATACCATTGCATATAGTGGAACTTGAGTATTCACGGATTTGGGTATTCACGGGGGGTCCTGGAACCAACCCCCAGCAAATGTGAAGGGACAACTGTACATCATATACATCAATGAATACTGAAAAATACTTTCACAACCCTTTGTCTGTCTGCTCAGAAGTTGGTCCCACTGAATTTAATGAAGCTTGCTCCTAGATAAGTGTGATTAGGATTGTAACCTTAGGTGATCACCAGCATTCACTGTTGTAGCTCTCAGTTTTTGAGTATTCACGTAATTTATCTGAGATTGTTGGCATACCTACATGATTGCCAACACTTTGGTCATTCATTGTAATTTAGGTAGTCAGTAAGAAAGCGATGGTGTGTTGGTCCCAGTAAAAAGGAGATGCATACAGGTGAAATGATATCTCTTATTGGACTCAAGATGTTAAATAGCACAATTACTGCCTCCTGGAGGGCCAATTTTAATCAGTATGGACAAATTTTAATTGATGGGGTTGAATGTTAAGGGCATACTTGTATGTTTTCGAGGCTAATTGGGTTACACTGTATTACTGTAATGGGGAAAAGATAATGTTAAAGATGGCCTTCCTGTCTAACAGCGAATGGTATTTTAGTCATAAAACTGAAAGTTACTCCTTTTATCTTTATCTTTAAAATTTATCTGATGATATGCAAATTTCATTAAATTTAATCAATTTATTAATCAACATATCTGCTAAAAGGTGGATGAGTCATTGGCTAGCTGTAACCCTTTAGTACAAATTCAAAATGTTCTAGTGCCTAAAATTACTTCCACATAGGCTTTTTTCAAGAATCTAGCAAAATAGTCCAATGTACTTCCCACCCCAAAGACTGTGCCTTTATTAGGATCACAGATGGTCCTCTGAAGAAAGGTAAGAAAGCCTGGAAATTTTCAGTTTAGAAAAAAAGACAGTAAGGAACAGTGTAGCAGAGGTGTATAAAATTATGCATGATGTGAAGAAAATGAACACAAATATTTTTCTCCCTCTCTAGAAAACTAGGGCATGAATTTGTCCAGCGAAGCTGAATGGTGGGAGATTGGGGAAAGACAAAAGGTTCTGTATACAATGAATTGTTAAACTGTGTTAAACTTAGGACTTTTTCAGACGAAGAAAAATAACGCAAGCAGCCTCTCCAGCTTGCGAGGCTGCTGCGCTGCAAAGCGCCCCTTTCGTATGACGCTCGCCCCTGCCGGTACTATTACGGTACCGCAGGGAGAGCTGAGCGTCATATTTTGTTGATTTTTACTCACGATCAAGTTTTGTGAGTAAAAAATCAACAAAATATGATGCTCAGCTCTCCCTGTGGTACCGCAACAGTACCGCTAGAGGGCAGCGTCATCTGAAACTGACACTTTGCAGCGCAGCAGCCTCGCAAGCTGGAGAGGCTGCTTGCGTTATTTTTCTTCGTCCGAAAAAGTCCTTAAAGTCAAAATTAGTTAAACTTTGTTTCCACAGATGCAATGATTGATACCAACTTGGCTAGCTTTAAAATGGGCTTAGGACTTTATCAGGCAAGCCTCTACCAAGATTCTTTTCCAGAAATACTTTGTACAGTCATCCCTTCACATTCGCGGGGATTTGGTTCCCCAGACCCCCGCGAATGTGAAAAATCCACGAATAACAATTGCCCTCCCCCTACCCCACCAAAGCAACCACAGGGCCTCCGGAGGCCCTATATTCGCTTTCCCCCGCCTCCCCCTCCCTCCCCAGGCCTTCATGGGGCCTCCGGAGGCCCCATGATCGCCTCCCCAGCCCTCCCCACCCCTTCTCCAGGCCTTCATGGGGCCTCCGGAGCATCTCCAGGGCCCCCGTGAAGGCCTCCCCGGCCCTCTCGCTCCCTCCCAAGGCTTTCGCGGGGCCTCACAGGGCCCCGCGCAGGCCTCCCCGGTGCTCCCCAAGGCCTTCGCGGGGCCTCGCAAGGCCCCGCGAAGGCCTCCCTGGCCCTCCCCGCTCCCTCCCAGGGCTTTCACGGGGCTCCGGAGGCCCCCTGTCGCGGTTTTGGGGGGGACCAGGGGGGCCCTCCCAAAACCGCGAATAATCAAAACCGCAAATGTCAAGTTCGCGAATGTGGAGGGGCAACTGTATTGCTTTTTCTGCCAGCAGAAGAACCCTTTTTATCAGACCTACATTTTTTATCTGCCCCAGCATTGACAGAGAGTCAATGGAGCTCTGTTCACTTCCACGCTTGTGATCTTGCAGATTCTCATGAGAAGATGTGATCATGGTAAATTTTAAAAATATTTTTTTTAAAAGAAACACACAAAATATACGCACAAGCACAGGGACACACTTTACAACTTAAAAGTGAACTGGGGAGGTTCATAAAAAGAGCGTCCCTTACCTGGCTGTCACGGTCTCACCTGGAAGTGTCCTTGACGCTATATTCCACAGTTTCCTGTCCTTGACACTGTATTCCACAGATGCAATAATCGGCACTAACTTGGATAGCTTTAAAATGGGCTTAGACAAATTCATAGGAAGTAAGGCTACTGTTGGCTAAGCCCTACTGGTCATGATGGCTATATATTTTGTTGTTGTGTGTCTTCAAGTTGTTTCTGACTTGTGGTGAACCTATCATAGGATTTATTTGGCAAGATTTGTTCAGAGAAGATTTGCAATAGCCTTTCTCTGAGACTGAGAGAATGTGACTCACCCAAGGTCACCCAGTGAGTTTCCATGGCTGAGCAAGTATTTGAATCCTGTTCTCCAAACCACTACACCATGCTGGCATCCTCCAATGTTAATGTGAGTGTGCCGTCCTGTATCTATTCCAGTTGTTGAGGAACATGAGCAGGAGGCTGTATTGCACTCATGTTCTGCTTGTGGGCTGCCAGTAGGCATCTACAGGACACTGTAAGAATTGAATGCTGGACTAGATATGCCCTTGGTCCAATCCAGTGGGGCTCTTCTTGCTTATAGATAGCCAGAAAAAAAAAAGAAGTAACATGAAGGTGAAATTGCTAGCCAGCTATGGGAAACATATAGCCCTCCAGATGTTAGACTGCAAGTCCCATTGTCCCTTACCACTGTTTATGTGGACTAGGGCTGATAGGAGTTGTAGTACAACAACATCTGAAGACACCCCCCCTCCTGTTGTAGGCCTTGGTTAAATGCTTTTGGCAAAAATCCCAGTAGCACTACATAATACCATAACTACAAGTGTATTTTTTCTATGTATAATGAAGACACTGCATTCTCACCTATCTAAAGAAAGAATATTTACAGGGTGTCACATGAAATATTATGTATGTGTTTATTTTAAGTTAACCATTTACATACAGCACAACATTTCACAGATGAAAACCAGAACATATGTGGCCAAACAGCATCAGAATGTGGTCAGGAAAGAAAAAGTTATTAATGAGAAAGAAAACATATACTAGGAGAAATTGCAGCAGTTTGCTTTTGCCTGAGCTTACTGGGAAGGGCAAGATTCTTCTCCCTCCTCTGCTCTCCCCCCTGCTGAGTTAATTAAATGCAAACTACTTTTCCATTTTGAACTCAGTCTGCAGCAACTGATGTAAGCTGAGGGCAAAGGAGGGGGAAGTGGGTAGAACTGGGACACTTAAAAACCTCTCTTAGTGCCTCAGATTCCTTGGGGGGGGGTCATGGAGTACAATTTAGTCTTAGGCAGCTCCACTCCAGGGACTAGTTCAATTGCACAGTCTGAGGGGCGGTGAGGGGGTAAGGTGTCTGACTCTTTCTCTACAAATACCTCTCTTAATTCAGCATATTCTGGTAGTATGTCTGGAATCCACAAACTCAGTAACCATTCCTACAATCTCAGCCTCAGTCTCTGGGGCACCTCTTGTTTCACTTTCATGTCTCACTTTCAGTTGGCGGGACCAACATTCTACATACAAAAACTTTATTTCTTCTGTTATCCATTCAATTTGCAGATTGTGACATTTAAGCCAGTTCAGACCCAGCACAATCACATGGACAGGCATGGTGGTCACAACAAACTGCGATGTCTATCCATGATTCCCTGTTTCCATCCAGACCGACAAAGTACAGTACTGGACAGCACACACACACCCTGTCATTGGGCTGCTATCAATCTGAGTGAATTGTACGGGAGTGGGCAACTCCTCAGCCTGCAGTCCTAGCCCTGTCACCACCATTGGGTGCATAAAGCAGTTGTTGCAACCTGAATCCACCATGCCCAAAATGTTCATCCTGCCTCCTCCCTCCCAGGCCTACAAGAATACCCAGATGAAGAAAGGGGTAAGGCATCCACTCACCACTGATTCAAGCTGCCCTTTACTCAAAGCCTGCTGCTTGGTACCACTCAGGACAGGCTCTCTTCATTTCCTGACACCTCCATGTCATCCACTGACACATCAGACATGTCGTCCACCCAACTCGAAGAAAGGAGAAGTGAAAATTGGAGGAAGGACCATCAACAATATAAGATACACAGGTGACATTATACTATTAGCAAAAAATAGCAAAGACTTGGAACAATTACTGAAGAAAGTGAAGGAAGAAAATGCAAAGGCAGGTTTACAGTTTAAGTTTAAAAAAACAAACATAATGACCACATATTATTTCCATAACTTTAAAGTAGGCAATGAAGATACTGAAACAGTTCAAGATTTTCCATACTTTGGTTCAGGTCATTAATCAGAATAAAGACTGCAGTCAAGAATCAGAAAAAGACTAGGACTTCACTTTTTGTTATATCAGTTAGTTTTTATGGCACATATTCCTCACTTTCTACATAGTTACTAGAAAAGACAATAATGTTTGGTAAGATAGAAGGCAGTAGGAAAAGAGGAAAACCACATTCCAGATCTCTCTCTCTCTCTCTCTCTCTGGCTTCTCTTCGCAAACGAAGATTCAGGAAGGACTCATGCCGTGCTTTCTGCAAGCGCACTGATGACTAAAAAAGGCCAATCCGAGATAGACAAGTCCAGTTGCAGAAAGCACAGCAGAAGGTTTCCTTGGGTGATGTTTCTGGGTTGTGATTCTTTCTGCATTGTCGTTTCTCTTCAAGACCTATTCGGCATGAGTTCTCAAATAAGGCTGCAGCATTGTGGATAATGTGTCTCCATGCCTCCTGATGTGAGGCCAGGGCGGACCATTGTTGGTGATCAATTTGGCCGAGCCTGAGATGTTGTTTCAGGGAGTCCTTGTATCGCTTTTTTGGAGCGCCCCTCTTACGCTGACCCGTGGCAAGATTGACTCAATCAAGGAAGCCATGGCCCTTAGTCTGCAAGACCTGAGCAAGGCTATTGATGATAGCCTGACTTGGAGGTCTCTCATTCATGGGGTTGCCATATGTCAAAGTCAATTTGACAGCAGTGTACAACAACAACAGCAATTATAAGTCATTCACATCCTGAATACAAAGCAACAGACTTATGTCTGAATTTTCCTTGTCAGATTATCTCTTCATTTCACAACTGACAATGAAAAACAAACAGTAAGCTGTGGTTCAAAGAAATATTTATATATGTTCAGCATATTCTGCTTAGCAGAAATCCTGCATTTGTTTTATAAATGCCCTGCATGGTTTATAACCAGCATTGCCATTTGATCTGTCTGGAACTGCCTTTGATTTAGCAGTTAATTAATTTAAGCCATATTTAGATATTAACCTAAACCCAATTATTATTCCCAACCAGAATCAACTCATTGAATCAATGCAAATTTGGTAAGTCAACAGTTATGCAAGTTACATTGATTCAATTGGTTTACCCTGGCTGAGTCCTAATAAAATACCTTCCAACATTTCACAGATGAAAATTGGGTCATGTGTACCCAAGCAACTTAACTGTGGTCAAGATGGCCATGGTTACTAATGAGGAAAGCAAACATGCTGGGAGAGTTTGTTTTTGCCTGAGCCTAGTGGAAAGGACAAGATTCTGCTTTTGCACTTTGAATTCAGTTTGCAGCAATTGAAGTAAGCTGAAGACAAAGGGGGAAAGTAAGTGGGAGGAGAGAAACTGGGATACTTTAAAAACAACTGACAAAGTGGGATGACAGAGGACTAATTGGGAATCTCTCTACCGAATCAGGACTGTAGGCTGTCCAGATGTATGGACTTCAACTCCCAGAAGCTGCAACCAGCATGGCAAGTAAAAAAGGATTGTGGGAACTGGAGCCCAAAATATCTGAACAGCTAAAGATTCTGCAACTCCAAGAAACCACAGCCAGTATGGCCAAGAGTAAAGGACTGTGGAAGTTGTAGGTCCAAACATCTGGACAACCTAAGGTTCCTCCTGGATTAAGTGAGTGGAACATGTGATGGGCATCATAAAAAAGTGAATTAAGAAAAAGTGGGTTTTGCATAATATTGGAAGTTTGAGGGACTCTTCATGTATAGGCTATCATAATGAAGAGGTTCTTTTTTTAACAACTACCGCTACTATTACTACTTTGTATGCATGGTTCTTTATAGACTACAAGAAGCGCTTTCCATTGAGGGTGGGGAAAAACATAGATTTGTTGCTGCCATCAAAAATAGCAGCCTCACTTCTTTCCCCATATCTCCATAGTAATATTTTATTTTATTTTATTTATATCCCACCTTTCTCCCAACAAGGCACTAAAAAAATAAAATCAAGCTAAAACCCTCATTTTAAAAAAGTTAAGACACACATTACACAAGCAATTTGATATAAAAAGCAGGTAATTAAAACAGTTTAAAACACATTTAAAATACAATTAAAAGATAAAAAGATCAAAGCAGAGCACACTATATTCAAAACATAATTTAATTTAATTTGAGCACCAAAGTCCTGCCTACATTTTTTTTTTTTAAAAAGTCTATGCCTGCTAATGGAAAGAGAGCACAGAGGAATCCAACTGAATCTCCTGTGGAAAGGAGTTCCACAGTCTGGTAATATTTCCATTAGTATGACTCAGTGTTATCATGATCAAAGTTTCCTCACAGCCACCCCTCATTTTTAACCGAAACAGAGTGAGAGCAAGGCATCTTGAGGTGAAATTAGGTTACATCATATCCATGTTCCTTTATCAAAGAGAAGGAGGAAGACAAGAAGATGTGGGGGTGCTGTTGCCAGTAGCAACCATGTGTCATATGCAACTCCTCTAATAACAAACTCAACAAGTACCAACAGGATTGTAAGCAAAAGAGAGTCCCTGAGAAATAGGAGGGTGATGTCGACATGCTTGGGGAAAGCCTGAAGTTTATAGATATACAAAACTACAGAAAAGCTAAGAGTAAAAAGGCCAGCACCCTAATAATGTCAAAACAACCCAATGAGGACTGTACATGTGGAGAGTCCTTGGAATGCTGGGTATCTGTTGTGGAGGGAGGGTGAATACAAAGGAATATCTAAACCACATTTGTAGTGGTCTTTAAAAAAGAAATGATATCACCTCTTTCTACACACACACACACACACACACACACACACAGAGTGTAATATATACACTGCTTATACACTGTCATACAAACATTGTTTTTAATGTTGGGAGTTATCAAATAAGGCTGCAGCGTTGTGGATAGTGCATCTCCATGCCTCCTGATGTGAGGCCAGGGTGGACCACTGTTGGTGATCAATTTGGCCGAGCCTGAGATGCTGTTTCAGGGAGTCGTGTATCGCTTTTCTGGAGCGCCTCTCTTATGATGACCCATGGCAAGTTCACCGTTGAGTACTATTTTGGGGAGGCAATGGTCCTCCATCCTAACTCATGCCCTGCCCAGCATAGCTGTGTTCTCAATATCATGGCCTCAATGCTGGTGATCCCTGCTTGCTCAAGGACAGCAACATTCGTCACATAGTCAGTCCAGTGTATATTTAGGATTGTGCGTAAACAGCGCTGGTGGAAGCGTTCGAGGAGTCGTAAGTGGTGGCAATAGGTGACCCATGTTTCAGATCCATAAAGGAGAATAGACAGCACAATGGCTCTATACACACTGATCTTTGTGCTTCGCCTCAGGTGTTTATTACTCCAGACTCTTTTGTAAAGTCTTCCAAATGCGCTATGTGCCTTTGCTAATCTGTGATCGATCTCTTTGTCAATCTTGGCATCTGAGGAGATGATGCTTCCCAGGTAGGTGAACTGCTGAACGGACTTAAGCACGGAATTGCCGATGGCAATGTGGGGATGATGGTGTTCGTCCTGTGGTGCAAGCTGGTAAAGAACTTCTGTTTTCTTCAGGTTGACTTCCAGCCCAAACAGCTCTGCAGCTTTTGCAAAGCAGGATGTTAGGCGCTGCAGAGCAGCTTCTGTGTGGGCAACAAGGGCAGCGTCATCAGCGAAGAGCAGCTCACGGACTAGATAGTTTAGAGTCTTAGTGTGAGCCCTCAGACGGCTTAAGTTAAACAAGCTACCATCAGTACGGTAACATATATAGATGCCGTCGTCTTCTTCAAGCTCTGCTGTAGCCCTTTGGAGCATCATACTGAAGAAGACTGCAAATAAAGTTGGAGCAAGAACACAACCTTGCTTCACTCCATTAGTTATTAGAAAGGGCTCTGAAAGAGCATCGCCATATCTGACTTGTCCACGCTGGCCCTCATGTAGCAAGATAATCATTTCGAGGAATTTGGGGGGACATCCTAGTCTTTCCAGGATCTGCCACAGACCTTTTCTACACACAGTGTCGAAGGCTTTGGTGAGGTAGAACATTATCAAATTAAGTACTAAATAGTGTTGGACTAGGACTCCAGGAGACCAGGGTTTGGATCTCCACTCAGCTATGGAAACCCACTGAGTAACTTTGGACAAGTCACACTTTCTTACCTTAAGAAAAAGGCAATGGTAAACCTCCTCTGAATAAATCTTGCCAAGAAAAAGCTAGGACCATAAGTCAGAGTCTACTTGAAGGCACAAAACAAATGACAACAAAGTTAAATAACAATTGATACACTTTGATCATGACATCCAATGTCATCTGCTTGAGGCAGCCACCTTATTCTGCCTAATAGTAGAGTTGGCACTTCTAAGAACTTAGGCATTCTTGAAAAGTACATTTTCTAAAATCTCCGTCATGTGTTATATTTCTAATTCAGACTTCAAAGTGACAGTAAGGAATGAAGGGAGGCCTGGCAGCCATCTCCTTATGAATCACTTCCTATGGCACTTCTCTATTCCATTACTAGGTGTGGGAAGATCAGAGCTGGTGTGACAGAATCCAATGGTTTGCAGATGGGGTGGGTGGGGTGACTGGGCTCCCACAGACTCCTGTTTGATGCTAGCAGAAGTATGAGGGGCTCTAAATTTTGGAACTAGGTTCAGACACATTTCACTTAGGTGGGTTTACCAAGCCCAGGTCTGAATCAAGCTTAATTTCCAAGCCCAGGTCTGAATCAAGCTTAATTTCATTGTGTGAGCTGAGGAGTTGTTATACATTTATACATTTTGAATGCTTGATAGGCGCCACCACTTACGACTCCTCGAACGCTTCCATCAGCGCTGTATACGCACAATCCTAAATATACCCTGGACTGACTATGTGACGAATGTTGCTGTCCTTGAGCAAGCAGGGATCACCAGCATTGAGGCCATGACACTGAGAACACAGCTGCGCTGGGCAGGGCACATTTCTAGGATGGGGGACCATCGCCTCCCCAAAATAGTATTCTACGATGAACTCGCCACGGGTCAGCGTAAGAGAGGTGCTCCAAAAAAGCGATACAAGGACTCCCTGAAACAACATCTCCGGCTCAGCCAAATTGATCACCAACAATGGTCCGCCCTGGCCTCACATCGGGAGGCATGGAGACGCACAATCCACAATGCTGCAGCCTTATTTGAGAACTCACGCCAAACAAGTCTTGAAGAGAAACGACAACGCAGAAAGAATCACAACCCGGAAACATCACCCAAGGAAACCTTCTGCTGTGCTTTCTGCAACCAGACTTGTCTATCTCGGATTGGCCTTTTTAGTCATCAGCGCGCTTGCAGAAAGCGTGGGATGAGTCCTTCCTGAATCTTCGTTTGCGAAGAGAAGCCAGAGAGAGGCCACTGAGGAAGACTGTTGTCGAAACGCGTCTGGCCTTGAGTTTTTATTATTCACTATTATTATAATATTTTATTTTTAGCATTTGCACACTTTTCAGTGGGGTATTGTTACCCTTTTAGAAATTTAATTTTATTGGATTTTTTGCTCCAGGGTTTAGTTATCCTTTTATTTCTTCATATTGTTGCCTTTTTATGATTGGAAATAGAATTAGTTTATCCTGGCTATTTTTTGGCAGAACCCTTCAGTTTGGTTTTTGGTTATATGTCTTGGGTTTTCTGGCTGTGGGGACTTTTGTTGGATTGCTATCACAGCAAAACTTCTTTTCACTCTCAGTCACCCGCCCCCCGACCCTGTATATTCCATGGTGTAGAGGTGGGCTTGGACTTGAAACAATTACACCTTCCAGATAACCACTTTGTACAAAAGAGTACAATTTATTTTTAAAAGTTATCTGCTTCTTACAGCATTTTCTCATTTTGAAAGAAATTAAAATTTATCTTCTCTGTTTCTGGCATGTCTAAAAATTTCATGACAAACAATTCAGTTTGGAGTTGTTCTCTTTTCATATATATTCATTCTCTTTCAGAAAGAGTTTCTTATTTTTAACTAGAGTGCAATTTCAGTTTAAAGGAGTTGGAATAGATTTTCTTGGATGAGTAAAATAGCAGTTATCAAGCACAATACCTGTAGAGACTTTAGAGATGCAAGTACTGGAAAAACCTCTCTATTTAAGCTTAATACAGCTGTGTAATTGTGATACAAACAATGCAATTGGGGATTTTTTAAGTATAGGTAAAAATGACATCAGGATCAATGTTCAAAAAACAACAAACAACAGGAATCAATTCCTAAAAGGTGCTAAAACACCTATGTATGAAGCACTCCAGAAGGTTTTTCTCTGCCATGTTTTGAGTATAATGTAATTCTTCAGCAGAGACAATGGACACTTCATACATTCTCTAGATGTTTTTTTCTTTTCTTTTTGAGAATTTTTTCTTTTGCCATGCCTTTAGAAAGGACTCCCTCATTTTTTCTGCTGTCTCTTTGTCTAGAACTAGAAAAGTCACTTTTTGGATTACATCTCCCAGTTTCCACCCCCAAAAAACAATGATGTTAATAAGAAGCTGGGTTCCTGAAAGCCCTTCAAACAGAGAATCACCTCCGTAAAGTTGGACACATGGAGTAGGATCCAGCAGTGGGTTTCTATGAGCAGACTAGCAGTATGTAGCAGAACTGGGAGAGGGCAATTGTCCCATCCCATTTTGCAGCCCTCCATCCTCTGCTGCTCCAAAGACTGGAACACGGAGCAATGGATGCAAGCTCCAGGAACAGAGATTCCACCTCAACATCAGGAGGAACTTTCTGACAGTAAGAGCTGTTCAGCAGTGGAACGCACTCCCTTGGAGCGTGGTGGGGTCTTCCTTGGAGGTCTTTAAACAGAGGCTGGATGGCCATCTGTCAGGGATGCTTTGATTGTGATTTCCTGCATGGCAGGGGGTTGGACTGGATGGCCCTCGTGGTCTCTTGCAACTCTACAATTCTATGATTCTATGATCCCATGCATCCCTAAAACTTGCTCTGGAGATCTGGGGGCTCAGTTACATGTCAATTTTTATCATGGGGAGAAGCAAAATATCCTTATCCCGAGTTTGTCTCTTATTGTTTACATGATTTGTCCCTTGATGAACAATATCCTGGGATTCTTGTTTACTCAACAACCTTTTCCATGACAAAAGCAAGATCCCGAGACATACTATCGCATGGGGGTTTTTTGTTTACACGGCAAAAGGTTCCGGGATATATTTTTTTTAGCTGTCAGTCAAGGATGCGATTACTTGTTTTTTTTACAACCTCGGTGACATATTTCCTGTGGAGTTTCCCACCACAAGCGATGCTATTGGCTGCCACAAATGTTTGCTCAAGCTTCTGCATTGGTCAGAGAAGGAAGGCAAAGGCAACCCGCTCTGCACAATTCCTTAAAAAAAAATCATGATGGGCTTGCCTTATGGTATCCAACTACGTTTACATGGCTATAGATCCACAGAGGTTAATGCAAAATAAAACTTGTTTGTCTTTAAGAACCCACAAGAATCACTCTTGAATACCAGGAGCTGTAGGCTATATTTCAGAGGAAGGAACTTGCAAAGCCACCTAGGCAGCTTGAAGGCAACACACACACACACACCTGCTTTGCTTTTACCTGAGAGGGGAGATGGGAAGAGGAAAAGAACAGTCTTTCCTTGGAGCCAAGAGGTTGGCAATCTAAAAATCCATTGAAAAGGGTGACTGAGGCACACACACACACATGCCTGCTTTGCTTTCACTGACCCCTCGTTCTCTGAATTCTGTGACCGCCCCTCAATTTCCGGCCATCATCTACTCCCGAGGTATTTTGTCCGGACCTGTTCACATATCCGATTTTCCGCAACCTCCCGAGACTTTTTAAAAACACGGGATAAACTGAGGGACAGAAAGTCATGCTCCTTGGAGGATATATGGTGCTCCCCTTCTGAAAAGCTCAAGATCATCATGATGAACGTGTGAACAACCAGGGTTCATCATGAGTTCATCCCAGGACATTTTTGCCATGTAAACGGCCCCTGGGAAACCTTCTGGAACCCAATCTTGGGTACTGTAGGAGTACTGCAGAAGGGAGAGGATAGAAAGAACATTCTGCAGTGACTGCTGGTGTGCATTTAGACTTCTACCCACTACTAGGTTCCTTAATTCTGCTCTTTTGACTGTGCTGGCATTCTCTTTCACTTGGTGATAGCTTTCCTGTTCTGTATATGTTCCAGACGAATTTATTTTAGCATGGAGCACTGTTAAGAGATCAGACCCATTTGTAAATATCTGTATTGTTTTATGTTAATCTCACAGAAATGAAAGGTTATATAGTGCTGTTAGATTGCTACATAGCGGAGCCAGTGAAATGAATAATGCGCATCGAAACTGTGGTGCACTGGGGGCACCAGCTAAGGGGAGCCAGTGAGCATTGATAGAGCCTAATGTGCATCAAGACACTCTTGTTGATGTCTTGTTACGCATCCTCACAATTCACTAATAGAGTTTCTTAACACTTTTGCTACATAGCTTAAGAAATGTAAGGTTACATCATATACACCATGATAGATGATTCCAGCTAACAATTCCCCATGTTATAAATTTGTGATGTTATGGACTTGGGGTGGGGGGAATGTTGTTGCATTTATTACATAAATTATGGTAAAGTATGGTAACAGATAGTAGATGTAATAAGGTAAGAATCTGTTGGAATGGGTGAGAGTATGGCATGTTGGGAATGGCTGGTGATTGGCTGACCTTTGGAAGGGATTTTTTAAAAGGCAGAGTGTTTGACTGTTAGAGAGCCGGGTCTGTCAAGGTTAGGATTAGGAATTAAAATCTACTTGCACTGTGACCTGGAGCAATATTTTGCATTTGCAAAAAAGAAACAACCCCCCATTTTCTCATCTTAACGCTTGCTCGCTAGGGCGAAAAATCAACATGGCGATGCCTTGTGCTTGCCCTGTTCACAACCCCCACCCTCATGTGCATCCATCCAATCAGCTTGTGCTTCATCTCCTATGGGAAAGCGATTCAAAGTGAATCACTTGTCCCAACAAGCAGGAATGTACATTCCCCTCACTGTTTTTTAAAAACTCCGGGGAAAGCTGCATTGGTTTCCCCCTGGAGTTTTTGATGTTTTTGGCCCCCCTCCTTCTGAATACTACAATACAGTGTGGGATCCCATTAAGATAGGATTCTCCTCGCATTCCGTGAGGAGTATTTTCACTATTTAGACAGTCCCTTAGAGTTAGTATCAGTCAAGATTTAGAAGTAAATTTATTTACTTATGCATTAAATAAGTAATCTTTAATCTTAGGTTCAATTTCTGTTTAATAAATCATGTTTGTATTATACACTTCTGCCTCTGAGAATGCTACATAAGGGATTTTGGTGTCTAGGGTGGCAGCAGTTAATTAAGGCTGGTGGTGTCCAGTGGGGAGATTAAACTAATAAGGGAGATTAGCAGACTCCCTTAATATGGTGTTACAAGAATGCCAGGAGATTGCAAAGGGCTAACCTTTTGAATGACGTCATCCTCATCCCATTATGCCCCCGTGCTGGTTCCGTGCTGCCCTTGTTTCTTCTTATTCACAGCTTAAGCTGTGAATAGATTGCCCATTCCGTTCCTATCACGGAATGATGGGCAAGCGAAAAGGTGCCCCGTTATGCTGGTGCGATGCCAGCCACAGTGGAAGGTCAGTGCCAAACACTTCTGGGTGCGATTGGGACAAGGAGATAAGTAACACACTTTTTTGTACCCTCCCTGGGTTACTTGTATTCTTTTATGTGTGTGTTTGTGCATGGTGTAACTTTTTGAAGTTTCTTTTGCTTTTTATTTTTGCATTTCCTGCTTACTCATTCTCTCGCAAGAATGACCGGGAATTCAAACCAGGAAGTGAGTGGGACTCTGTTCAAGCTCCATTCACTCCTGGGCTGCCAAGGGGAGGGGGGGTCACGTGAAAAGGTAGGTCTTAAACAGGGTGTTATCGTGCTGGGACGGAAGGGGGGCAGGAAAGCATAGAGCAAGATGGGGACACTTTTTTTGTCCCTGTCTGATCGTGTCCAGAGCCTCACGCAGGAACCACAGAGGCATCTAGAAAGATCCCACATTTGATGTCATAGCGGTGGGGCAAGATGAGGGCCTTACACTGGTGGCAAAAGATGTAATTAGTTGAAGACCTCACTGTGGGTGGTGGTGGGTATAAGTGGAAGCTCTCACAGTCCACTCTTTAAAATAAGTAGCTATGCTGGGTGCCCTTTGCCCCAAACTCCAAATGTGAAGGGGATTAGAGGATACATGGTGTCCTTCCACAACAGGGCAGTTCTGGAAAAGATGCTGAAGAGAAGGTATCTGTCCCAATGCACAGGCATGCAAACCTCCATTGCATTCTGTCATATTTTGTTTCATACTTGCCTACCTTGAAATAGGAATATTGAGAGTAAAAAGGATGACAAGCTTGAACACCTTTCTCTTGCCAACAAGTGGAAAGTGCCAAAATATTGGTGGCAGCTGCTACCCAGATCCCATATGCTCGGTTGCTTTCCCACTTGGAAAGAGCATTGGACAAGATGCACACAAGGCAACACTCATCTTGAAGGAACAATGCAGTTCCCTGTTCAGCTGAACACCAGGGGCTACAGGATGGCAAGCAGTCAAATTATATCCTAGTGACTCCAAAATGCCAAGCTAAAAGCAACTTGGCAGTAGACTAGCTTCCTAATTCTGGTGCTTAGTTGAAGACTGAGCTCAGAAGACTGATGGGGATATCGAGAGCTGGTAGGCTGGTATAATGTCTCTTAGTCTGACAAATATAATTAATAAAGTATCGGGGTAGTTATGATCACGGGCAAATACCACAATTTGCATATTGTAAAAAAAACTATTTTGCATTGCATTGCATTGATATTAATTAAATTAGTGACGATGTCTTGTAGTTGTTGTTTCTTTTTAAAAATCAAAATGTAAACTTTTCCCCCAAATGTCACTCAATATAATTTTATGGCATACTACTGAGAATGATATGGGAAATAATGTTTTCATTGCAACCTTGTTTCCCTTCCCCTTTCTCTGTCTTCTCATGTTGTCCTCCCTGGGGTTTTCATTTCATGGCAGGCAGTGGCAATTGCAGTGAGCAGAACAAAGTGTTGCCAGAAGGAAAAAAACAGGGAGGACGGTGAAGCAGAAAGAGGAACCCCATGGTGCTGCTGATAATACTGTCTTGTCATGCTGCTGAGAAAGAGATAGACAAAAGACTATGTCACGGACAAGAGGAGGGGAGAGAAGAGAAAGAGGAGTTAAGGAACATTATCAGATGGAGCAAAAATCACAGGATTATGATGCCACATGACCATGAATGGGTCCTGCTATCACATGATGTCATTGTTTTCGCGTTGTTACAGGATGCTTCAGCCACAAAAAAGGTGTTTCTTCTAATTCATGGGACAAGCCATGAATAGATCTTTAATATCACTTTTTTCACTGTATTGAGAGAGTGTGAAACCACGTCCCATTGTAATCAAAAGATTAAAGCATAACTGGGTGGTCCTCAACGAGAAACGTCTGGAAGAAAACATGAAAACAAAGCATAGGACACTCTTTTTATGGACCGTGCCATTTAGTTTGTGCATTTTTAGGTTTGTTTCAGCACTTGTGTGTTGGAGTTTTAAGCATGCTTGTGTCTTCTCGTGAGAACCATCAAAATCTTGCCCATGCTAAATCACAGAGGTAAACTTCCATTCTTAAAGCAGTAGTGGTCGTCATGCGATAATTCCGTGGTGGTTCTTTCATACGATTACAACAATATGTGATAATAAGTGTGAGAATGCCACAATGTTTCCGCTTTCCTCAATTTTGGAATTACAGTGTTTTTAGCCGCTAGTCTGATAATGTCCAAGGAAGACACAGAGAGAAAGAGAAGAGGCAGGGCAGAGTGGACAGAAGAGATGTATGATGGATGAAGTGAAGAGGGCCTATAGAGCAAGAGAGAAAAGACAAAACAGCAGTCCATTAGATGGACACACACAGAAAAAAAGAATCTATGAGGGAGAAAGATGGATGGATAAGAAGAAAGATGGATACAGGACAATGAAGAAGGGTGGGAAGGAGAATACACATGGACAGTAGATGAATTGGAGGGGATGATGATGATTATGATGGAGAAGAATTTGAAAGAAGACAGAGGATAAGAAAGAAAGCCTGGATCAGCTGATGAGGAGAGGAAAAGAGAATAGTATTTTTTTAAAATCCTACATTTTACTTCATTAATCTTTGGCCAGAAACAGAGAATTGTATACTGATTTTTTTATTTTATTTTTTTTACAAAAGAAGTATGTTGTCTCATTGTAGCTGTTGACCACCTCTTCAGTATTGTGGGAGTGTTGTGACAGATAAAAGATATAGTTATCTTACTACAAACTTGAGAACCTGGTTCTTTTGTGGCAAAACTGGTCTCTAGTGGAATCCATTTAGCTTTTGGAAGACAAGTCTAATGGGTTGTCTCTAATGCTTGTTTCTTTAAAATATTTCTGAGAATTGTTCTTGATAATTGTTCTTATCATTGTTGATAGGGGTGGAGTGTGCTTCATTCTTGAAAAAAATGGGATTAAAATTAGATTGCTGTTGTTCATGCATCTTTCCTGCATGTGTACATATTTATTGTTGACCCTACTCACATTTAAGTGGGTCAGTGGGTGAAAAATGGGTATTTCAAAAATTCATATAGCTGCTTCCTTGTCTCCCAAGTGCAAAACAGGGACCAGAGAGGGTAAATATCATGAATAGGATTTTTCACTTTCATTCTTTGAAGCATTTTAATGTTTTCATATAACATAGATGTAAACGTGAACAATTACATGTTATAAAGTCCATTTTAAAATGTAAACATAATAAATATTTTCATAATTTTTAGTGATTAAGGAAATATAAATTATTTTTGCCACTAACTTTCCTATCTCAAAGTAAAGTTTGGTGATACTAGTATTATCTAAAGTAGCATTTCTCAACCGGGGTTCCGCGGAACCTTGGGGTTCCCCCAGAGATGGCCAGGGGTTCCGTGAGAAAACAGTAATAAATTAATATATCATGGAGAAGTGGTGAGCTTATCTCTCCCCTCCACAACAGAGAAAGCCAGGTGAGGAATGAGTGTGTGTGTTTGACAGGGGAGGATGTTTACATGCTAAATACCTTGCTCTCCCTCCCAGCTTTTGATCTGCTTTAGATATGCTACTGAAGCTCCTGATGGCCTGGGAAAGGGAGGAAGCAAAGAAAGTGTGTGTGTGATTTGCTTCCTGCAAACAGCCAGTGACCCAGAACTGAGACAAAAGATGACCTGGTTTCCCTAAAACTGATTTAAAGGACATTTTCAGACACGACTTACAGTGGAAGAATCGAGTGGGAGAGCTTCGCTGCTGCAGCGCGGCAGGAGACCCATTTCAGACAACGCTGTCCCTGTGGTGAAATCGTCTGTGTCACTTCCGTTTAGGATTGGAGCTGGCCACGCCATATGTTGTTCATGGACAACTTCCGTGAATAAAATCTGGCGGAATATGGCACAGCCAGCTCCAATCCTAAACGGAAGTGACATGGACGATTTCGCCACAGGAACAGCTTCATCCAAAATGGGTCCCCTGCCGCACTGCAGTGGTGAAGCTCTCCCGCTCAATTCTTCCGCTGTAAGTCGTGTCTGAAAATGTCCAAAGGTAGAAATGCAAAATGGTGTTTTTTTAAAATTCAGAACAATGGAAAGAGAATTGCAATACTGTACAGCTCTTAGCCAGTTGGGAGATACTGACCAAGTAATCCAAGTAACCCCCTGGTCAGTCAGCTACTCAGGTGCCAGCTTTGGAGGGGAGAACTCTGATAAAAGTGACTTAGGGCTTATTCTTTTTAAACCAGATTTGGAGAGGGCAGAGCCATTACAGTAAAGGAGAAATTGTAGCTAGAGAAAAGGTTCTTAAACTGTGGTTCTGGTAGCTGAATGTGGGGGTCACAAATAGACTGACCAACTCCTGTACTATTGGGGGGGGGATCCTTCCATTTACCTTGGGAAGAAGCTACAGCTTCCCTCTCAGCCTGCATCTGGCTGCTTAGTAAGTTGCTGCTTTTTGCAAGCTGTGTTAGCTCAGAGCTCAGTCTTTGGGTGAGAGTCAGTAATGTAGCCATATTTAAATATTTGAAGGAATGTCATACTGAGGATGGAGCAAGCTTGTTTTCTTCTGTTCCAGAAACTAGGACACGGAGCAATGAGTTCAAACTACAGGAAAAGAGACTCCACCTAAACATTAGGAAGAATTTCCTGACAGTAAAGAGCTGTTTGGCAGTGGAATGCACTGCCTGGGAGTGTGGTGGGGTCTCCATTTTTTGATGTTTTTAAACAGAGGCTTGATGGCCATGTGTCGGGAATGATTTGATTGTGTATTCCTGCATGGCAGGGGGTTGGACTGGATGGCCCTTGAGGTCTCTTCCAATTCTATGATTCTATGTTGCTGCCTCAGGCATCAGAACATGGTAACCTGAACTCTCCCTAGAAGCCAAGATGATTAAACCGAGACTGTCTTACTTTGGAGAGATATATTTATAATTATTTTACATTTTATATTATATTTGTATTATACAAATTTCTGACCCTGCAAGTATCAAATATGTATTGTTGTAATTCCTGAAACCACATAAAACTCTGAGACACCCTACCCCTGTATTGGATCTCAAAATATTGTCGGAAGATGTAAAGGAAAAGCATATCCTGTCATGTTCTGTTTTTGTAATATATATATTGTTGTAAACTTTAATAAAGATGAAATTGGAGGGAAAAAGGAGCTGTAGGTATAATTTCTATGTAGGGGTTCCCTGAGATCTGAAAATTATTTCAAGGGTTCCTCCAGGGTAAAAAGGTTGAGAAAGGCTGGTTTAAAGTATGTATGAGATGTCACTGAGCTGCATTAGAACAAGTCACTACAGAGATGGGGCAACTGAATGCAATGTACTTGCTAACATGAAATAAGTTACACAGGGGGACATATGAATAGCAAAATTACTAAATAGCCTAACTATTTTCCTGTATCTTGGTATACTAGTGACTTTACTGGAGCTTCAATTGAAGTAGCTACTTTCTCACATGCAGATTCCTAAACTTATGTTCATTGGTTTTGTATTAAACACTGATACACTATAGATCAAACTAGATGGGATGCTTAGCATGTTTTCAGACACGTGATTTTCCTCATCTCCACATTTGGCAGTCATTATGTTTTGTTTTGTGATTAGTCTTTGGAAGGTAAACTTGAACTTAACTTGCAAATCTAATTGCTAAGGCACATATCTCTGAAGAAACCCTGTTGGACAAAGAAAACTGAGTTAGTCAAATGAATTACCCTTAACATCTAGTTTGTCCCTAACTCATGTTCTCAGTATGTTTTGATTCAGGAGTACCCTGGTATGGGTGCAATCTTATCTATATTTACTTGGAAGAAATAAGTAAGGATTTCATTTCAGTCGGTTTTTGGTAAGAATTTCCCAAAATTTGCAAATGTTTCATACTCAGGGTAGAAAGCACTTGAATTTAAAAAAAAAAAAAAACAGTGGGAGGAATGGACAAGTCTGAGTTTGAATCCTCCTATACTTAATCATGTTAATGCTGATTTAAGGCTGCTTCCTCTTTTTTTGTAAGACATTCCTCATCTTTAACACCTATATGACAGGTAGACACAACATAATCCTCTCCTTTCTGAAAACAGCTGTACCTATTGAATATGGCTGGTTCAAATGCAGGGAGAATTTTGCTTTGAATAATTTGAATAAATTTGAATAATTTATTAAATTTCAGGATGAAAAGAACCTCAATTAAAAAAAAAACTGACAGTGAGAAAAGTGAAACTGATTTTTCTGTCCATATTATTGGGGAGCTCCCACTCAATTCAGTGGCTCTTAACCCTGCTATAAAAGTGGCAACTCCAGTAGACTGCTAAGTTTTCAGAAGTTCTGTTCCATAAATGAATACATATCTGCACAAACAATGACATATGCAACATTTTATCAGAAAAAATCCATTTTGTATGCACAACTCCTGTCAAAATTGATAGTGAAGAATATTCCTTCTCTCTCTGTCTCCTCTGTATAAGATCCTATCATTTTGCTGTCAAAATGTTTTCTTTTCTCTCCAAAGTAAGGGTTAAGAGTAGTCATATTCAAAGAGCTAAATTCTAATGCAGGTTGCTTTTAAATCAAAACTAATATCAGGTTAGTCCGTTTGGTAAGATGAGATCATTGTAGATGAGGGATGGGCAACTTCTACCCCCTCCTGATTTTAGTGGAGTGCAACTCCTATCAGCCTCTTATCAGCAAAAGCGATAATGGGTGTCGCAGTCCAACAGCATCTGGAGGTCCACAAGTAGCCCTCGCCTCCTGTTCATTATGAAATGTAGACAATATCAGCAGAGAGAGAGAGAGAGAAAACCAAAGCAGTTTAAAAATTCCTAAGAGAATTGACACTTAAAGAAGGAAAAGTGCCCTCTTCTGGCAGCTGATAATAACTACTAGGAAATACAGTTTCGCTGTTTATGCTACATATGGTCTCATATAAGAAAAGCTTGTAAATTTGTGAAAAAAATTCACAAGTGTCTGGACAATAGGAAGAATCTTACAGATCTGTAGTCACCTTTCTCACTGTTTGGCTAAGCTCAAAACAACCTTTTCATGAACAGGAGAGATTTACTGTTAGTCTAAGTATATCTTTGGATACTTAAAATCCTCACAAGTGAGTCCTTCCCCCCAAAATGTATGTGTACATTATGTGGGGGTATACAGGGGAGGGTATCAAAGCATAGCTCTAGATGGTGATGGTGGTGATGATTTTATTCATTTATATCCCACCTTTCTTCCAGTAACAGGACTCAAGGGCTCAAAAATACTTAAAAACAATACCAATCAAAAATGATACAAAACTTCAATAAAAGCATAAATATAAAAGTTATTTAAAATGCAATTAATGCATAAAGTTAAAGCATTACACATTAAAAACATTAAAAAGAAATTAAAAGACTATACAAACCATACCACAGTGCAGCACATCATTAAAAGCCCATCTCATTCAGTTTCTAAGAGCCTGGTGGCACAAGAGTGTTTTCAGTTGCTAAGGGAAGGAGAGCAAGAAGGAAGCCATCCTGGCCTCCCTAGGGAGGGAGTTCCAAAGAATGGAAGCAGCCATCAAGAAGGGCCTCTGTCTGTGAACAATACTCAATACTGCTAGCAAGCCCCGCCCCTCCTCTCACCTGGCCAATCAGCTTTGTCCTTCCCTTTGAATTTCCTGTCCTTCAATAGTCCAAACTAGCATGAATGCGCAGCCCCCCTCACTGTTTTTATAAAAGCACGGTAAAAGCCGCAAAGGCTTTTACTGCATTGTTTTTGCTGTTTTGGACCCCCTCCTTCCAAATAGTGGGGATTGGTGAAGGAACCCATATCTAAAGGTAGGACTCCCAGCGAATTCCATGAGGGTTATTTTCATTGTCTAGACAAACCCAAAGATTTGAATGACAACATAAAGTTTTCCAGAAGGAGAAACATCAAGGTAATAAAAGTAATGTAAACTATTATTATTTTGAAATTAGTTACACTCTAGGGATTTCTTCCCTGCCATTTGAGATCATTTTGGAGTACTTTTTGATTCATAATAAACAATAATGTAACATTATGATATTTCCTAAGTATTTCATAGCCACAAAATGTTCAATTGTTCTTACTGCTTAAAAAACAAGGACAAAAGAACAGCAAGTGCATTATTTGCAGACCAAAATATTACATGAAGTTTTTTTTTTAATTTTATTATTATTATTAATCAATTGATTGTAGTAGACAGCTGAACCTTACAGGGCTGCTGTAGGGACTTAAAAATAAGGACCTAAATTCAGTTGCTTGTCCCAACCAGGATAGACCTGTTGGAGATTTATGTAAGCGTTGACCTATTCTTCAGGAGAACTCAATGGTTAGACTCTGACTCGGATAAGCAAATGGATTTAAGCCAGTATCTCCAGTGCAGAAGAAAGTGGTTCTATCCTTTCCTTACCATAGTTCAACGAAGTAATTCTTGCTGTATGTTCCTTTTTAATTACATATTTGTAACTATGGTAACTATAAGCAGCATCATTTTCTGTTCTTAAGCTTCACATTGTAATTTTCTTTCAGAAAAGAGAAGCAGAACTAATCCTTTTGTAGAACCCTGGATTTTTTTCCTTCCTGAATATCCCTTAATTAATGTGCTGTAGGATTAAATCCAGTTATAAATTGTTTTCAACTACAAGAAACCAACTAATATTCAGCAGATAAGGGGGAGAGTGCGTTGAGGGACGTGAGCATCCAACTCTGTTTTGATGTTCTGGCAGGAATCTGCTGCCATCTTCAGGCTTACACTAAAACGCACCCATAGTTCTAGATCTTCTTATTATGGTGATCTCATTTGAACGTGACAAATACATTTGCTCCATCCCTAACATAATAAAACACAATAAACATAATAAAACAAGTTATGCAAAGAGAAGACAAATCATAATCTAATTTGGCAATCATATGCCTTGTTTTCCATACTGTAAAAGCAATGCACACTTTAAGTATATCTGCAAACAAATTTAATTTCCTAAAGATGTAATTCAGGAAGCAAAACTGTGGGACAAATCCTGCCGATTTCAACTGTCAGTATCAGTGTTCAGTAGATTCAGTTTCTGCTAAGATGTATGTAAACCAACGGTGGGGAAAGTGCGGTCCATGGGCCATGTATGGTTCCAACCCCCACCCTTCCATTTTGCATCTCCAGAAGACTCCAGCTAGCCCCCAGACCTCCATTTTTAATTTTTGGGAGGTCATGTTTTTTGCCCAAAAACTGTGGGAAAGGGTCTCAAAACTTCTGCAAAATGCAGCTGTTTTCCTCTCCACACACTCCCTGACCCCCAAGCAAACAGCCAGACATAAAACAGAAACCACATCACACCACTTAGTTTTGGTGCTAACACTACAGCTTGGCAGGAGGGTGAAAAATGGCCCCTGTCCCAGCATAGCTGCCCACCCCAATTAAAACTACAAAGAAACCAACAGAAGCTAAGCCAACTGCAACAGCTAATGGGGAGGCACTGCTAAGGGTTTGTAGGCCAGATTGCCTCACACTCCTTCCCCACCCCATATCATTTTAATTTCTTTTTCTTTTCTTTTTTAGTTTTAAAATAAAACTCAAAATGCCACCCATGCTCTCTAGGGTGCATGGGGGATAATTTTGCCATGCCTCCATTTTTAAAACCAAGAAGTAAACCAGAAGCAAACTTCCAGTTCACTTCCTTGTTTTAAAAAGGTTTCTGCATGTCCTTAATGAATCTGAGCTGTGAGAAACTTGGTGAAACTGCACCCTTCCAATGTAGAATGGGTGGGGACACTAGAATTTTAAAATGTTCAAAGACATTTTTAATGGGGGTGTTGGGGACCTGAGTGTTTACAGAAATGGGATTCAGGCTGCACTTTGCCCTTCCTTGAACTAGAGGAAGATTATATCTGACAAGAAAAATTCAGCATCACTCTCTTTACTTTTTCTGCACTGGAAACAGGAGCATTGATTCTGTTGGCAATTTTTGTATTATCTGGTGCGACACATAGTATAACAATCCAATACAGGTACCCAGATGTTAGCACTCAGTAATGCTTATCTCCTAGAGTCTTCTTTCAGTTCTGAGAAATTTAGTCTAAACCAGTGATCTTAGAATAAATTGGCACAAGACTCAGTTCTCAGTCTATAAAGTTTTCAGATTCTCAATTTTATATATAGATGTTGGTGTGTGAAATAAGAGATGCACACATGTGAAGACTTTAACTTCTATGACTGTATTTTGGAAAGTAAATAAAGTTTGCAAAACCAATTCCATAGAGAAGAACAAATTGTATAACTTTACTGGATTGTACCAGCTTGTTTTATTACCTTTACATGAGCTGGGAAAGAGTAGGATTTTACTCTAGCTGAACCTACTATAGCTTTTGTTGTTGTTCAGATGAGGAATCTCATGCAGGCAGAAGACACTCCTACTTTTTGGCCATGTGGGAATTGAGACACTAAAATTTAACTCCTTTTGCAGTAGTAAGGCAACCCCTCTTGGTATTCAGGATGTCTCTGTCCTTTTGTGAAGCCAACAGGCTCCTTTGTTAGGCAGAGATCACTGGATTTCTCAAGAAGTCTGTACTACTACATCTGGAAAAAAACACTTTTAGGTGCTGAATAGGTAAAATATAGCCAATTATAGTAGCTTTGTGAGCCTGCCTACAACAGGCAAGGTAAACAGCAGCTGCCTCCAGATTTCCTTACTGTGCATGCATGAACAGCAAAAAGAGAGAAAAGATTAGAGCAGATAAGCATGCCTCAGCAGCAACCCAGAGCATGTTAAAAATAAAAGCATGTATCTATTAATTTGACCATCAAAATGGAAATCGTAAGAAAAGTGGAGGCTGGTGTAAGAGAATGTCATCCCTGGATGCATTTTGGATGAAGCCTTTATGTGAACTCTAGAAGATACAATGTGGTTTTGTTTACATATGCAAGTGTTGTTTCACTTCATAATGTATATTGTTAGTTTCAAATAAAGCTGTGCTGAAACAAGTTGAAGTGCTCTCCTTTTTTTTTTTTTATGCTCTTCCTATATTTTCACTGCTATTTCTGCATCTGGTATCAAGTATTTTGTTAAAGACACAATACCTAGGCACACGTCTACTTCCTTAACTGAGGTATACCTGTAAAATCAAACTTGTTCTATAAGCATCTATATAGCCAAAAAGGGTATATCCACGTATATGAGGGTAGTGTAATAAAGTAATAAAAATTATTCAGGGGAATAATACATATAAGTGAGAGAGATAAAAATGGATCAGGGATGACTGCTCAGTGGAGAAAGAATGCTGACAAAATATTAGGGGATGGAAGATCTGGAAGAAGGGAGAAGAGAATGGCATGGTGTATTCTGAGAAAAGCTATGGCTGGTTGACACATGGAATCTGCTCCACAATCCCACTTGCCCACTCTAATGATCTCTGAAATTTGTCCCTCAGTAGGATCTGAATATCCTAAAGGCACTAGTTTCTGTCCGAACTTGAAGCTAAGCAGGGTCATCTCTGGTTAGTACTTGGCTGGGAGACTTCCAATGAACACCCGGTGCTGTAGGCTATATTTCACAGGAAGGAACTGGCAAGACTACCTCTGACTATTCCTTGCCTAAGAAAACCTTATGAAATTCATAGGGTTGTCGTAAGTTGACAGGCAACTTGAAGGAACACACACACCGGTGGAGGGGGGAGGGAACCTTGCAATCCACTTGACTGAGGAGAACGTGGGGAAGGGTCTGGATGAGGGAGTTTTCAACCAAACTGGAGTAGCTCCTTAAGTGAACTATTGAAGAGAAAGGTGAGAACTTTCCACTTCCAAAGCAGAGGCAGGCTGGGACACATTGGACTGTCTGTCTCTACTTCTTACACGAAGTGGGAGTAAGGTATACTGGCTGGGAGATTCTAGAAGTAAGTGCTCGAGTACATGGGAAGAACTGTAGTAATAAGCCGCTTGCTCAGTCAGCACAAATTATACTGTGGTCTGAGTCAATATAAGAAATCAGTTTTTGAGGTTCTGTATCACAAATATTTGGCTGAATATGAAACATAGCATTGTAGTCTGAAGTGGAAACTCTTGAGTTAATACAACTCTTTGGCAGTGAAAGGTCAATTTTCAAAATAATTCATTGCAGTCCCATGAGTAAATGTGGTAGTGGAAGCTAAAGCAACTTCCTCTTAGACTTGTAACATCTTCCTTTAATCCATTCAGCTGTTAAAATGTTGTCTAACAGCAGTGTCAACACAACCCTGCTTCCTCTCCATCCTGTGCTACAGCAACACATGGATTCTAATGTAGCACCAAAACAGACCTTAGGGACTTTGCCAGCTTAGTCACCCAGATGGGAACACTATATTGATGCACCAGCTAGACCACCTGCTGGTGGTACAAGGTATAGATTTATAATAGCCCAAGGAGCCAGTACCCAGTGTTCTAGCATATGTAGGCTTAATCATAGTACTGTAGCTTTAGGAAGGACCTCAAGGGGAATTTAATCCAATCCCAGGCAATTCAGAAAATCCACAGCTAAAACATCAATGATACATGACCATCCAACCTGTTTAAAAACCACCATTAAAGGAGAATCCACCACATGAAATATTTTAATGTAGTATAGTATTACCTCTAAAGGAAACAAACTGTAAATAATCACAACAGTCCCATTTTAGAACATGAGGAACCTCAAAAAGGGAGCAACTGTCCTGTACTCGTATATTTCCAATTTTCATGATTGTGAATACATTGATTTACAATGTGGCTTCTTCTCCTAGCTTTAAGGAAACCCATAGTGTACTAATACGGTGTACCCAAATAGTTCAATAGTAATTGAATTTCCATACTCCAAGCCAAAATGCTAGAAGAACAGTCTTCTGGACTATAGCATCTACTCATTGTTTTTGCTTATTTTTAGAATGATGGCATGAAACCCTATACTGTAGTTTCCTTAAAAGTTAGTACCCTTATGGACAATAGGGCTTGTTCCTAAGAAATTTTGCATGAGATTGCAGCCTTAGGCTCACATGGTAAAACTGACTTTTTTCCTCATTATCACTGTCTATTATGCTGCCATTTAAAATATTTTAATATAAACATTGTTACTTTAAACTTCCACTATATAAAAAGAGCTTCATTGTTAAAAAGCCTTCAAAACTTATCAAATGAAAAGACATTCATCAGTTTATAGCATTTACAGCATATGACATGTTACTTGTTCTTGGGTTAGAAAATTCAAGCCAAGTTTTCTACATGGGTCTGCCCAGGGAATCTATTCATAAACATGTTAGTGCAAAATAATGCAATTTGCCTGTTGAGTCAGTTCAGATTAACCTTAAGGGATTGGTTGCCACATTGTGCAATCACTAAAATGGCCTACATAAACCTGGTAGGTTTTTTGGGCGACTCAGGCAGACAAATACTGTATAGCCTCTGTACTCAAGGATTATACTTTTGACATCTATGCAATCCATGGAAGAGAACATAAGAAATGCCTCGCTGGATCAGGTCAAAAGTCCACAGTGGTCAACTACACACTTCTGGAAAGCCCACAAGCTGGTCTTAGGGCTATCACCTTCTCCTATTGTTGCTTTCCAGTAACTTCTATTCAGAGCAGTGTTGATGTATCTGCATTTAATAGCAGCAGCCACTGAAACCCTGATGCTCCATGAATTTGTATGATCCTGCTTTAAAGCCATTTAAGTTGGTGGCCATCACATCTTGTAGTAGTAAATTCCATTATTTAAGTATTGGCTGAACTTAACTTCCTTATAAAGGCAATATACCAATACAATCAGCATATTTTTGGTTGTCATTTTCCAGTGGCTTCCAGATGTTTTCCAGCAATGGCCAGACACCAGAGTAACAGAACCTTAGCTTGAGGCCAGGGCCTCCTCATCTGTAGGCACTTTAGGCACAGTGCCAAGGGTGTACAAAAATGTTAGCGCCTATGAAAACAGGATTAGCAAAAAATATTTACAGGAATTGGGAAGGAAAACAAAATTGCAAAATAAAGCTATTTTATATTTTCATCCACAAAAAAGTGTTGCCTGGGGCCTATGAAAATCTTAATGCAGTTTGAGGCAACCATTTAATTCACATTCCTTGTTAGATGTTGAGACACACTGCAAAAGCTGAAATACTCATACTCTGCTTTAACATTTCTCTGTCATTTCTCAGTGGCAAGATACTTAGCTAGATACACCAGTTTTGAGTCACAAGACATTTCTGATGTTGGAGTTATGTAGAGTTATGTAGAACCTAAAAGCTATTGCCTACTTCAGACACTTAACAGCTTTATAAATTGCATTTATGGCTGATTCTGACCTCACGGAGTATGTATAAAGCACACAAATTGTTTTACTAGGTAGATTTAAGAGCAATTATTCCCATATTTAAGTGCTATCACAAGACAGCTGTAGGAATACACAGAAAACTGTGGCAACATAACTTCTAATTTTCTTCTCTCTCCACTCCTCAACACAATACAATCTGAATTGCTAAATACAGTCGTCCCTTCACATTTGCGGGGGTTCCGTTCCGCGAACCCCCGCGAATGTGAAAAATCCGCGAATAACGACTCCCCTCCCCCCTCCCTCCCCAGGCCCCACGGAGGTCTCCCCGGCCCTTCCTCCCTCCCTCTCCAGGACTTCGCGGGGCCTCCGGAGGGCCTCCGGGGGTCCCGCGAAGGCCTCTCCACCCCTCCCCAGGCCTTCGCGGGGCCTCCGGAGGGCCTCCGGGGGTCCCGCGAAGGCCTCCCCACCCCCTCCCCAGGCCTTCATGGGGCCTCCGGAGCACCTCCGGGGGCCCCGTGGAGGCCTCCCCGCTCCCTCCAGGTCTTTCACGGGGCCTCTGGAGGCCCCATGTCGCGGTTTTGGGGGGGCCGGGGGGGGCCTCCCAAAACCGCGAATAACCAAAACCGCGAATGTCAAGTTCGCGAATATGGAGGGGCAACTGTACTCCTCAGTACCACCCATACTGAGTCTCATGACTTTACAGAACATAGGATGCTGCACTGCATTAAAGCTCTTCAGGCCAAGAAGCTGAATTATTTGTTTCAGTGGTCCAGCCTCTAGAAATCCTGTTCTTCCCTCCTAGGGAATGAACAAAGGATATACCGAGCTTCAACAAATGTTCTACTCCTAAATTAACTTTCATATTCTTCTAGAACCATAACTACTTGAAAAATGGTCAAAGGATAATATTCCTTTGTTTGTGGTTGTCTACATATACCGAGATATTATTCAACTTTTATTCAATTATTCATAGGTGGACTATAAATCCAATAAATAAATTCCATTATTTTTAATTTTCAGACTTCAACATACCTCTGTAATTGAAGGTAGAAAACTGATTAACGTAAGAACTGATCGACAGAGAAGCCTGTGAATCTCCTCCCTGTGTACAAAAGCCTCCGGCTACCTGTAACAGCTATTGATGACCTTGCCACAGTGCACTGAGTTTCAGGGTTCTCAACAGTACCGCCAACCTCCCTCACCTTACTTCTCAGCAACAACCTTCTTTACCCTCTCTGTTGCTTAAGGTGAACAGGTCTCTGGTAGCAACACTTATTAAGAAGACTCAAACTGAGATCCCTATACCAGCTGTTGCTGCTATAGCTACTCACGAGGCATCTCTACATATGTGGTTTGGTTCACAGGTTCTTGTGTAAATTGACATCTTGTAGAAACAAATGTTTTCTTGAATAACAGCTCCAGCTGCTTCCACATTAGGGGCGGTATATTGGGCAACATGATTGTAAGGACCACACTAGGGAAACCACAGACAATATGTACAATTGTTTGCAGGCTCCATTTTTACAGGAAGTTTACATGACAGGTTCATTTATTTATACACTGGATTAAAAAATACAAATATTTTATTACAAAAAAGCTTTATCAAACTGTGTACATACCATAGGCTTTGTCAAAAGCCAACCTGTCATATTTTTAACCTTTATATACATTTGGCTAACATACGTGGCATGCAAAGTATCAAGAGTACTGCCCAGATTCATTTTAAAACCCTAGCATTCTATAGGCTTTTTGGCAACAGTCAGTTTTTCCATATCAGCAAATATATTTTTACTTAAACATGTAATCTGTTTGTTCTTTTGAGCCTGAGCAATAAGAACCAATTAAATTGGCAAGCAAGATGTGTCGCTATTCCCAGCCACAGCAATGTGAATAATTTCAACAGCAAGGGGCATTCTGCAATCCACCCTCAATTTGCACCCCCACAATTGGGATGTAATGCAGATTAGTGCAACATGTGGTGGACAGCTGCAAGACCAATGTGTTTCCAATCTGTTGATCTGTGCAAGGGAATATGCTGCTAATCCTTCATTTCCAGAGCAAAACAAAATCCCCATTACACACAAAGCTTTCTTTGCACAGAAACAGATTGTCCTTGTCACGGTAAGATTTTGAAGCAAGAGCAAATTGTCAAAATCAAGGCCACTGAACTTTGTTATAGCACTACTCCCATCCAAGACGCAATAAGCTAAAATTAAAGGGTCAGAAAAATACTTGCTTGCCATCTAAGCAGTTTAGCCAGATGTGCTTCCACTGTATTTGTTCAGGGCTCTTCCACAGGTTGATTTTCAAGAAGAACAGTCTCCACTTTAAAAAGGCCATTTCTTAATAAAGTTGCCCATCAGTGCTCAACTGTTTGCTGGGTATGAGGCTGGAATTACTGATTGCAAATACAGTGATTTGTTTTTACATAGTGGGATTATAATTAAGGACTTCAAAGCTATGTGTGGCTGCATATTAAGATTCCAGATTCAGCACCAACCTACTAGCACATAAAAAACACTTTTGGCAGTCTGTTCCATTAGATGCAAGCTTTTTCAAAGGCCCACCTTAATGGATATTAAAGTGCACATTACCACCAAGTAATGTCTTCTCCCGACCCCAATCACAATCCCTTCTACATGCCTCAAACATGTATAGTTAAACTAAAAGATTTTACTTCTGATGCTAAGCTTACAAATGCAAACTTTCTAAGGATCTGAAGTTGCAACCGCTATAATTCTGTGTCCAATATACAACTACACTTTATTTGACTACAGATACATTTTGTTACCAATGAGTATGCAGTAATACTTTTGGTTACTGTTTCACAATTTACAGGACAGGCACTCTTACTGGGATTTGGGGGGGTGTTAACACTAAGAGAAACAGTGCCATCCCTTTTGCACCATTTTCTTCCTAGCAATCTGGTACCCACTATTAACTATGTTTTGTTATTAACATCTATGTTAACAACAAAATAGCTATGATTTTGTTATTAACAGAAATTTATAACCGTGCTAGAGCAACTATGTGGGGGAGGTGTGTCAACTTTTTTTAAAGTTGTCCATTTAAGAATATTTTACAATTAGAATACATCAAAGTAACATTTGCACAAGTAACATATTTCCAAGACAAAATGCAAGCGGAACTGTTAAACATAGTGATGAACTTCACATTTACTACATAATCTCTCTCTTTTTTTAAAGTAATACCACTTTGTTTCCATTTTGTATGAATGGTTTTAGACTACATTCCTGGAAGCCTGTGCACCCATATGGTGGAGGACCAGGCGAACGTCCAGATAGTGTTTTTGACAGCATCCTCCCTGTGCCTTTCATAGATTTCTAAGCAATTTTAAAACTGTCTTGCACATTTAGCTGTAAGAACAGCTTCAGAAGAAACTGAAAAGAGTCCTGCAGCTGTATGTACACTCCTCACCCATGCATGCACATAGCTTTTTAGAACTGCATCCTCTTAGTCAGATGCTCCTAGACTCTCCAGTAGACTGTTTTCTGCCTTAGGCGCTGGATCCAAATTAGAGGCAAGACGTCATGTTCAACCTGATTATGTCTCACTTATTCTATGACATCTGTATGAAAATTACTTACACTACTACAAATGCACAGATACTGCCACAAAAATAGATGAGAACACAGAGTAAATACATCTTTCATCTCATGGCACTTCAAGCAGGATAACACTGTCTGGTTGGTTTAATGGTCAGTTGTGATTATGTTTGATTGAATATTTTCCTTTCTGTAGCTGAGAAATATACAGTTTGGATTTGCTTCCATCAGGCCTCTTAAACCACACTTCATCATGGTTAATTGTTGTAATTATGGCACTGAAAAGAAAGGAGGGGGGAGAGAAATCAGGAGCACATTAGTGTCCATATAAAACTACAGTATCACCCTAAACTGCATTGCCATTTATAAACAGTACTGCAATTATTGGTAATAGAACACACAAGCATTACAACAAGTGCCTCATTAAATTAAGGACAGTTAATAGAATACTATAACACTGATACTGGAGGTACACTAAACATTGCTGCATTTGTTTATAAAACAGTCACTTCTTTTAACAGCTTCCTTTTGTTAAAGAAAAAAGAAAGAAGGGAAGGGAGCCACATCCTGTTAGTAGAAGAGTGAGTGGCTAGAAATGATCTACCTACTGCTCGATACTCAGAGGCAGCTTCAGTCTACTATGCTGCTTGTCAACAACAATCCCACCAAAAAAAGCTGAGACATTAATTACACAGGGTTTACATACCCAGCATAATTGACTCTGTTTACCAAAGTTCTTATATGGTGGCACATAAGGGAAAATGAGAGATGTCTGCATAATTTCACCCATATCAATCTCTTCCCTTACCCCTATCCCATCCCCACATATGCCCCTCACATTCTTGTAACTGGTAACTGGAAGCCATGATGCAAGGAAGCTTGTAACCACATATCCAAGGCAACCCACATTTGCCCTATGTCACAAAATTTGCTCCCTTGAGGATACAAGGACGTCCTTGGCCCTCATGATTTTCTCCAAGGAGTGTGATAATTGCTTATTTCAACTGGCTTTTAGATTATCTGGTAACTTTAGTTGTAAGAGTGTTTTGTTTTAATCCTGTGTGATTTGTGATGTCAAGACTCTTTGGGTGTCTGAAGAAAGTGGTCTTTAAACCATTTTAAATAAATGAAATACAATTCCAAGCAAATTATCTAAGGGTGTAATGGTCTTTGGAAAGCCTAGCAGATACAGTGAATTCTGTAGTCAACTTCCTTCCCTTAAGAACCAAAGCCAGGTGACAGAGGACAAAAGAAATAAAAAGCTGGCAAGGGAAATGAAAATAAAAGGAAAGAAAGCCACTCACCCTCATGTTGTATTTTATGGCACAACACTGGTAGGACTTAATAAGTGGGCTGGCTCTGCCACAGTTTCCCTTCAAGGGAATTGACAAGACTGCTCTGCCTATCTTTCTTGGCTTTTTCAAAGCATATGGTATCATTTAAAAAATTTCCTTTATCTTTGTTTAACCACTCTCATCCATGAAAATACTTTCATAACCAATTGCATATTGCCTGTTTACCAAGCATATTACCTTGCCTTTACTAAAAAATATTTAGCACTGATAGTTGACATCTTAGTCTCTTGCACAGTTTGAGAGACAATTTTAACAGATTAGAAGAACAGGTTGCTTACCTGTAACTGTGGTTCAAATGGTCATCTATGCCCTCACACAAAAGAGGTTTTGTGCCTGCAGAATGTTCTAGAGCTGAATAGCTTGGCAAGAACCCTGTCTCCTCCCACCTACTGCACATGTTCCAGCCCACCAAGCTACTTGTCTTATCAGTTTCAAAGTCCACTATGCATATACAAGGACCTGAAAGAGGGAGGTAGGGCAGGTTGAGTGAGGGAACAGATGACCACTCGAAGAATTACAGTTACAGCGAAGCAACCTCTTCTTTTTTGTCACGGTCTCTGTGCCTCATACAAATGGGTGACTGAAGCATACCTGAGACTGGTGAGTCAGGTCACTGAAGAATATCAGAAAACACAGCATGTGCAAACCAAGCATTAACCTTGGCCCTACAGTCCAGTCTGTAGTTTTGGATAAACATGGATGGCTGCAACTATGTAGTTGCTCTACACAGTTTAGGCAGAGGAATACCATGAAGAAGAGCTAATGAGGAGGAAACTGCTCTCATGTAGGGTGGCTTCAAACTAACTGGAATAGGCTGTTTGGCCAATTCACAGTTAAGCCGCATAGTCCGTATGGCCCATTTTGAGAGTCATTGCAAAGAAACCTGTTGCCCTTTCCTAGGCCCACCATAACAGATGAACATCTGTTGGAATGACAAAATGCAGCAGTATGCTGAACATAAAAGGCCAGTGCTCGCCACACATTCAGACAGTGGAAGGATCTTTCTGAAGGTGATGAAGGCTGTGGGTAGATGGAAATGCAAGATTACCTTAGGACAGTGATGGCGAACCTATGACACGCGTGTCAGCACTGACATATGTAGCCATTTCTGATGATACGTGGCCGTAGGCCTCCTCCCCCCTCACCTGCAACCTCACCACCATACCTAAAGTGGCGATCGGGGATTCCCGCTTTGGGGAGGGTGGGAGAGGGGAGGAAAGTGGTGACCAAGGCTTCAAAGCCCTGATCGCCACTTTAGGCAGACGGGGTGGTGGTTTTTGGTTTATTAAATACAATTATATATAACAATTATTCATTTATGTTATTTAAACAATAAATATCGTGAAATAATGTTTTTTCCTCAAAGTGACACACCACCCGAATTATGCTCAGTTTTTTGGCGAAGTTTGACACACCAAGCTCAAAGGGTTGCCCATCACTGCCTCAGGGAAAAAAGCAATGCAGAACTACTCTGTTTCAGTGGAAAACCAGAAATGGCTGATTGGAACAAAGAGCTGTGAGCTTACTTGCCTACCTCACAGCGGTGATGGCCACAAGGAAGACCAGATACAGGAGGCAGAAAAGGCTTATGCATAAGCTGTGAGAAGGCCAGAGACAGCAACCAAGGTAGAGTTGGTGAAGCAACTGATGGATAAAGATATGCTAAGCTCTCGAGAAACTTCTTAACCACAGAATTTGGAAAAAAAATGGTCAAAGTTGGGGTCATTGGCTGGTGAGCCACAATAGCAGCCAGATAAAACCTTTAAAGGGGAGGAAGCCAGTCCTTGTTCAGGGAGATACAGCAGGAAATGTGGAACAGTTGAGACCACCACAGGAGGTGGCTCAGACCTGGATGATGCAGAACAGAACAAAAACCTTGCTACTTATAAGCTGTATGATCTCCTACTCAAGTCTTTTCTGAATGTCAATAGGACCACCATGAGTCAAGGCAATGCACTATGACATTTTGAGGTCTGTGTGGAGAACATGCCTCTGAGAATATGACAGCAGGCCTGGCACCTGAGGAAGAGACATCATGAGTGAGCCTCTGGAGAGATGGAGAAGTGGAGCGAACAATAATTATCTGAGACAGTATGGTACGATCAGAATTACATTTATCTGTCTTTGGCAAGTTTCACTACCACCTTTGCTAGTAATGGAAAGGGAGGAAACAGATACATCAGACAGCCAGACCATCTGTGTACAAATGCATGTCCAAGAGATCCCTGTCCTTTCCCCGGACAGAGATCCCCCGGAGCAGAAGGAGGGACACTTCACATTGACAGGAGACGCAAAGAGGTTGATATGAAATCTCCCCCATCTGAATACCACAAGATGGCAGGCATCTTTAGGCAGAGACCACTCGTGTTGGAGAATGTGGGCACAACTGAGTAGTCCCACCAACATGTTCTCTGTATCTGCCAAGTGCACCACCATGGGATGAATGTGCCTCTTGGAGCACTAGTTTCACCGGTTCATAGCCAGAGCAAGCAAGTGCGTACCTCCTTGCTTGTTTACATAAGAAACCAGTTGTGTTGTCTGATGTCATAGAATCATAGAATCATAGAATTGCAGAGTTGGAAGAGACCACGAGGGCCATCCAGTCCAACCCCCCTGCCACGCAGGAAATCACAATCAAAGCATCCCCGACAGATGGCCATCCAGCCTCTGTTTAAAGACCTCCAAGGAAGGAGACCCCACCACGCTCCGAGGGAGTGTGTTCCACTGCCGAACAGCTCTGACTGTCAAAAAGTTCCTCCTCATGTTGAGGTGGAATCTCTGTTCCTGGAGCTTGCACCCATTGCTCCGTGTTCCAGTCTCTGGAGCAGCAGAAAACAAGCCTGCTCCATCCTCAGCGTGACATCCCTTCAAATACTTAAACAGGGCTATCATATCGCCTCTAAACCGTCTTTTTTCCAGGCTAAACATACCCAGCTCCCTAAGTCTCTCCTCATAAGGCATTGTTTCCAGACCTTTCACCATTTTAGTTGCCCTTCTCTGGACACGCTCCAATTTGTCAATATCCTTTTTGAATTGTGGTGCCCAGAACTGGACACAGTATTCTAAGTGAGGTCTGACCAAGGCAGAATAGAGTGGCACTATTACTTCCCTTGATCTAGACACTATACTTCTATTGATACAGCCCAAAATTGCATTGGCCTTTTTAGCTGCCGCATCACACTGTTGGCTCATGTTCAACTTGTGGTCTACTAGGACTCCTAGATCCCTTTCGCACGTAGTCTCATTCAGCCAGGTCTCTCCCATCCTATATTTATGCATTTCATTTTTCCGCCCTAAATGCAGTACTTTACATTTCTCCGTATTGAATTTCATTTTGTTAGCTTTGGCCCAGCTCTCCAGTCTATCCAGGTCATTCTGAATTTTGATCCTGTCCTCTAGGGTATTAGCTACTCCTCCCAATTTGGTGTCATCTGCAAATTTGATAAGTATGCCCCTAATTCCCTCATCTAAGTCATTGATAAAGATGTTGAATAGCACTGGGCCCAGGACAGAACCCTGTGGCACCCCACTGGTCACATCTTTCCAAGACGAAGAGGAGCCACTGCTGAGCACCCTTTGGGTTCGGCCGGTCAACCAATTACAAATCCATTGAACAGTTAACTTGTCTAGCCCACATTCTACAAGCTTGTTTGCAAGAATGTCATGGGGAACCTTGTCAAAGGCCTTACTGAAATCAAGGTATGCAATGTCCACAGCATTCCCTTCATCTACCAAGCTGGTAACTTTGTCAAAAAAAGAGATCAGATTAGTCTGGCATGACTTGTTTCTCTGAAACCCATGCTGACTTTTTGTGATTATGGCATTGCCTTCTAAATGTTCACAGACTCTCTGTTTAATTATCTGTTCTAGAATCTTCCCTGGTATTGATGTCAGACTAACTGGACGATAGTTGTTGGGATCCTCTTTTTTCCCCTTTTTGAAGATGGGAACAACGTTTGCCCTCCTCCAGTCTGCTGGGACTTCTCCTGTTCTCCAGAAGTTCTCAAATATTATTGCCAATGGCTCTGAGATTATATTTGCCAGCTCTTTTAATACTCTTGGATGTAGTTCATCTGGTCCTGGAGATTTAAATTCATTTAGATTAAGAAGGTATTCCTGTACTACCTCTTTACTTATTTTGAGCTGGATTTCCCCTATTGTGTCCTCTGTTCCATTCTCCTCAGGTTGGTCCTCCTTTTCCTTTTCTGAAAACACTGAGGCAAAGAAGGTGTTGAGTAGTTCTGCCTTTTCTCTGTCCCCTGTTAGCATTTTGCCATCTTCTCCACGTAGCGGCCCTATCATTTCCTTCTTCCTCCTTTTGCTGCGGACATACCCAAAAAAACCCTTTTTATTGTTCTTAACCTCCCTAGCAAGCCTGAGCTCATTCTGCGCTTTAGCTTTTCTGACTTTACTCCTACACGTGTTCGCTATCTGTTTGAATTCTTCTTTGGTGATTTCCCCCCTTTTCCATTTCCTATACATGTTCCGTTTAAAACTTAGCTCCATTGAAAGTTCTTTAGTCATCCATCCTGGTTTCTTGAGACACCTCCCATTTTTCTTCCTCAATGGTACTGTTTGAAATTGTGCCTTCAGTATCTCCCTTTTGAGAAAGTCCCATCCGTCTTGAGGTCCCTTCTCTTTTAGTATTCTTGACCATGGGATCATCCCCAGTATTTCCCTGAGTTTATTGAAATCAGCTCTCCTAAAGTCAAGAATGCGTGTCTGACTATGCCTGGCTTCTCCTTTCCATTGTATAACAAACTCCAGGAGAACATGATCACTCTCACCTAAGGATCCCACCACTTGCACCCCATTAACAAGGTCGTCTCTGTTGGTTAGGATCAGATCTAAAATAGCTGACCCCCTTGTTGCCTCTTCCACCTTTTGGACCATGAAATTGTCTTCCAGGCATGTAAGGAATTTGCTAGACCTTGTAGTTTTGGCTGAGTTAGATTGCCAGCAAATATCAGGATAGTTGAAGTCACCCATCACTACTACATCTCTCCTTTCTGCATGTAAGTTCATCTGTTCTAGAAAGGCAACATCCAATTCCTCCGTCTGATTTGGGGGTCTGTAGTAGAGTCCCACAATAACATCCCTGTTGTTTCCCTCCCCTTTAATTTTTATCCAGATGCTCTCCACCTGGCTTCCAGTATTGATGTCATGGATCACTTCACTGGTGTAAATATCCCTGACATATAATGCTATTCCTCCTCCTTTCCTGTTTGGCCTGTTTCTCCTATAAAGGTTATACCCCTCTATTCCTACATTCCAATCATGAGACTCGTCCCACCAGGTTTCAGTAACGCCTATTATATCATATTTGTTTTGTAGTGCAAGGAGTTCTAGTTCATCTTGCTTATTTCCCATGCTCTGTGCATTAGTGTAGAGACATCTGAGACCATGTGTTCCCTTTACTTGCTCCCTGTGCAAGTTTTTTTGCCTCCCACTGTTGGGTCCTTGCGCTGTTCGCTTTGTTCCCTCTATGACAGTTTGACTATTTTCTCCAGCCCTTTTGCCTTCCAGAATACTGTCTCCCTCCCCCATATGACTCAGTTTAAAGCCCTCCTGATCAAATTCTTGAGACTGTTGGCAAAAATGTTTCTTCCAACTGTTGTAAGATGCACCCCATCTCTTGCCAGAAGTCCCCCCGCATGGAAGCGCAGTCCATGATCCAAGAATCCAATTTGTTCCCGGCGACACCATCTACGGAGCCAGTTGTTTACGTCGGCTATTTTCCTCTCCCTTCTTGGACCATGCCCTTCAACTGGCAGAAGAGACGAGATGACCACCTGTGCGTTCATTTCTTTCAGCTTCCTCCCCAGGGCCTCATAATCTCTTCTGATCTTGGGAAAGCTGTGCCTTGCAGTATCATTGGTTCCCACATGGACCAAAAGGAAGGGGTTATGATCTGTAGGCTTGACGAGTCTTGTCAGCCTCTCGGTCACATCACAGATCTTTGCCCCAGGGAGACAACACACCTCCCGAGTCATCTTGTCAGGCCCACATACCACTGCTTCTGTACCCCTCAGCAAGGAGTCCCCCACCACCACCACACGCCTCCGCTGAGGCTTCGCAGCTGCTGTTCCTTGCGGTGGTCCTCTCAAGGTCCCCTGCTCTACCCCTGAAGTCTGTCCATGCTGTTCTTCCTCGTTGTCCTTGATAAGGGAAAGGGCTTCGAATCGATTCTGTAGCTGCAAGCTGCTGGAAGAATCCCTGGATTTTCTTGTTCTGTGTGTGACATTCCTCCAGCTGTCTACTTCCTGTGTCCGTGAAGTGACCCTCTCCTCCACAGCCACTTCCTCTGTGCGGTCCCCATCCAAGACTGTTCGTTCTGTTCTGTCCAGGAAAACCTCTTGCTCACGAATCTGTTGAAGTGTAGCTACCCGTGTCTCCAGCTGCTGTACTTTCTCCTCCAAGAGGGCTACCAGCTTGCATTTGGTGCATGTGAAGTTCTCCACGTCTGTAGACAAGAATACAAACATCGCACATGTGTTGCAAGTGACTGCTGCAGTCCCCTCAGTGTCCATGATGAGAGCTTTTAGGTAATCTAAGAACTCTTAGTTAACGCTGAGAATGCTAAGCTGTACTTTTAGGTCTGCTGTATTTTTGTTTGGTTACTGAAATTCGCGCGCTGTTAGGCGCGCGCCTCTGGCTCTTGAGGGTAAAAGGGGAAGGTCAGAAGTTCAAGCCCCTCAGCAACAAGCAGCCTCTCCCAACAGTTTTTTAAAAAAATTCAATCTCCCCAGTCAGAATGGCTGTTCAGAAGTTGCTTCCTTCTTCTCCCTGGCAGGAAACTGGCAGGAAACTTGCTGTCCAGAAGCTGCTCTCCTTCTCTCTGGCAGGAAACTGGCCTGGAAAGCCTCTGCAAGGACTTATATAGAGCTAGGCTCCCAGCTCCACCCCCTAATGACTCACAGGTGTGACTCACAGGTGTGACTCACAGGAAGGCTCTTGAGGGTAAAAGGGGAAGGTCAGAAGTTCAAGCCCCTCAACAACAAGCAGCCTCTCCCAACAGTTTTTTAAAAAAATTCAATCTCCCCAGTCGGAATGGCTGTTCAGAAGTTGCTTCCTTCTTCTCCCTGGCAGGAAACTGGCAGGAAACTTGCTGTCCAGAAGCTGCTCTCCTTCTCTCTGGCAGGAAACTGGCCTTGTACAACTCTATCCCTCCGTTTCTACTTGAATGCTTGGAAGGCCTTGATTATGGCAAGAAGCTCCAAGGCATTGATAGAAAGTTTGGATTCATGAGCTGACCAATGTCCTTGTACTGTACTGTGACATTGTCACAGTATGCCCCCCAGCCAGTTGGTGAGGTGTCCATAGTCATCATGCAAGATGGGTCAGGCAAATGAAATGGCATGCCAGAGAGAAGATTGTGGGATATCATCGACCAGAGAAAAGACAGAAGCACTTGCAAAGGCTCCATCAACTTCATAGATTGAGTCCTAAGGAAAGAGATCACCACGGCTATATACTTGGCGAATACTCCCAGAGCTGTGGACAGACCAAAGAGAAGCACATTGTACTGGTAGAGATCATTGCCAACTGTGAATCTGAGGAACTTGCAATGTTATGGGCCTTATCATGATGTGGAAGAATGCATCCCCAAGATATATGGACACAAACCAATCCCCCTTGTGAGGGAATGGTAGGATGGAGCATAGCATCACCGTCTTGAACTTCTGTGGCTTGATGTAACAGTTGATATCATGGAGGTCACCATCCCTCTTTAGAACCATGAAGTACTGGGGGAAAAGCTGTCCCTTCTGCAGCGATCTGGAATCTTTTCCACTGCAGCCTTCTGAAGCAAGGTGGTAAACTCTTCTAGCAGGGCTCTGGATGAAGGAGTACATCGAAATATACCAATGGGTGGAATACTTGAGAATTCTATGGCGTGGCCCGGGTCAGAACCTATCAAGTAGGAGGAGGATGTTGGTGTTCAACCAGGTGGTATAGTGGCATAATAGTCTGGGTGCCTGAGATGATAGCAGGCTTGGGCTTGATAAAACAAATCTCAGCTGTGATGACATCCTGAAAGAGCAGCCAAAAGCACAACTTCAAGGAGGTGGAAGATCTCTTTAAAGAGGATGTCTGATAGCGCTGTTCTTGTACTGGTGTTTTTGTTGGAGAGAAGAATTCTGCAAAGGTGTGCCTGAGACCCACAATGGCAACTTAGATCTTGAAAATTAGGAAGACTGGCACTGCCACAAGGATCTGAAGAGCTGCTGATGCTGCAAACCAAAGCCCATCTTATTTGCTGTCATCTTGGCCTTATATAGATGGCCTAGGGCCTCGTCAGTCTGGACAATGAATAGTCCTTCCCCGTCAAAAGTCAGGTCTTCTATTCTACATCTAGTGTCCTCTGTGAGTCCAGCAGATCATAGCCAAGCATATCGGTGAAGAGCAGCTGCCTCTGACATTACCTTGACAGTGTCCACTCAGTATAGACTCACTGAGAGGTACCTGGGACGAACTAACCCAGGAGTAGCCCAACAGCAGAACTGTGCAGCAGAAAGGGCACAAAAACAAACAGCAATAGCAATAGCAGTAGCATTGATATTTATATACTGCTCATCAGTGCCAAAGCACTCCCTAAGTAGTTTACAGTGTTTTTTAGTTAATTGCCCCCAACAAGCTGGGTACTAATTTTACCAACCTACAACAGGATGGAAGGTTGAATCAACCTTAGAGCCCTTTGGGATTGAACTCATAACCTTGTGGCTTGCAGTACTGGCATTTAACCACTGCAACACCAGGGCTCCCTAAAGGCTTCAGCTAGCAGACGTTTCACTGCTCTGACCCATTTTGACACACAGTAAGAGACTTATAGGCAGTGAGGTTTATCCAAAGATATCTGGAGGCTTTTAGCTTCAGTTGCAGTATTAACACAGTATATATACAACAAACCTCATTAACAAATTCAACAGCAATTTCTCCAACATCCACCAACACTCCTTCTCCTCACGACAACACCAACCCACACACAATGCATCTTGTGCTTTGACTATATAGGAGTGTTTGATTGTTAGCCCTCTGCCTAGCCACAGCTGTGATCAAACTCACTTCAGCTGTGTTAGTCTGTGGTCTGTTGGACCAACATTTTTCCTTTTGCACTTAAAGCAATATTACCCTGACAGGCAGCACAGTCAACAGAGTGACATGCTGACTGGATTTATTGAGTCACCAAGGAATGGGCTTCCTGCTGAAAGAGCATGGCTGCATTCTTTCTCTGGGAGACGTGGAATGAATGCCAGCATTTTGTCCCAACGGAATCTTTTGGAGGACAACACGCAGGCCTGCACATATGCCACCTGCACTACTACAGCCGCAGATGAATAAAACTGGTGACCAAAGATATCTAGACTCTTGCCTTCATCAGCTGGAGTAGAGGATGCACTGTTGGGCTGTATCCAATAAAGATTCTCCAGACACCTAAAAGCCAGTGGTAAAGATGCTGGCTTGAGCCATGGCTGCTTTATAAGTTCTTGTAAGGCCAGTAAGTGGAAGAATTATGGGAGGAGCTGGAGTCTGTCCATCTACCAGTTGAAACACCAGGTCAGCAACTTGACCAGTTGGTGGTGTAATATCCAGCCTAAGAGACTTAGCCACCCAGAGGACAATATCCACAAAAGAGTTTAATGTCCTCTGGAGGGGATGATGGAATTGCATTTTCCATGGCACCAGAAGGAAAAGAGCTAAGTGGAGATGAAGAGGCAGGAAAGCAGGAATCCAAATCGTAATCATCTGATGCCCCTGGAGAAATCTGTTGCTGGGGATCAAAAGGAGCTGAAAAAACAATGGATGTGGATGATATGGTTGAAGGCAGTGGAGCAGAAGTGTAGGTAACCAAAACTGAAGAAGATTGAGCAGCTGTAGAAGTAGATGCGCCTGAAATAATGCTGGGCACCAGTGCAGAGTAAACCGATGTACTTACTATCAAGACCACAGGAGGCACCACAACCAGAAGAGGTAATCTTGAAATGGTTGCAGTTGTCCACGAAAACAGGTGACAGAGGTCAACACTGAGGTTACAGCAGTATGAATGGTAGAGGCTGGTGTCAAGGTGACTGGTGCCAAGGAGAGTCTGGAGAAAGTCTTCCATGTGGAGAACATGAGTGGCTCCAGTACCATTGGTAAGGGGAACACTGATACAAAACATACCCCCATTAATGGCATCAGTCCTGATATGAAGGTGAGTATAAGCGCTAAGACTCTAGACACTCTCTCTACAGATCCTCATGCCAATATCTATCGATATAGGAAATGAATGTGTATGGTGACTCCTCCCTATATTGATAGTATGACAGCGTCAAGGAGGCAAAGGAAAGCTCCCTCAGGAATGGAAATCTTTCCCATCTTGGCAGTAGAGGCAACAGTATACAGCTAGATGAGTCATGAGGGGCTTTGATAAGAGACACCAGCACATGTTGCTCCAGAGAAGGTTCTATCTCATGAACTGAATAAGAGGCAGACACAACCACTGATACCGAAGGAACAATTGATGTTGGAGGCGCCTTGGAAGGAGCAGGAATTCTCGATACCAAAGGCATTGATCTTGGTGGCAAGGAGGCAGTCAGTACTGAGTTGTACTTAGCATGTTTCGAGTGGTTTTTCTCCCTTGCAGCAGTATCTTATTTGCCCCTCAATTTTGAGCGACCACCTGGAGAAGCTGACCTCTTATGACCTGATGTGGAGTGGGCCAATTTCCCAGTCTTCATCCTTATGTATTGAGGTTGATTCCCACACTACTGCTACTGCAGTAGATTGCAGGGTGAGAGACGCCAAAACCATCAATGTAATACTAGGAGGAAGTATAATGAAAACTGTTGGAGAGTCTGATACCAAGGTGGTAGATGGAGGTGTGAAAATCATTGGTACCAAGGTTGCCATCAATACTGATACCATCCTTGGTCTGTGAGGCTTAGAGATGGTAGTCAATGCTGAAAAGAGGCTGGTTCAATGTGGCTCAATCCACGATCTGAAGAGTCCCCTTGTACCCTTGCCCAACAGCTTCAACCATTGGGCCTGATTCTTCAGGGCTTGAGTGGTAAAGCCCTTGCAAATGGCAAATAGCACACTTTTTTGCTATGTGCCCTTCCCCCAAGCAAAAAAAGCACTTTAAGTATGCATCAGAAATCAAAACTTTCCAACCACAGTAGCTACACAATTTAAAGAGGGAAGCAGAGACCACAGAATGAAGAAGGGAGTGGAGGAAGATCCCAGAGTAAAGAGAAAGATTTTTTAAAAATAAGACAGCTGTAGCAGAATAAGAAAGAAGACCAATGAAGAACAAAGAATAATGAAGAGGGGGAAATGAAGCAAAAAAGAATAAAGAGGGAACTACTCAGCCAAGAGACCCGACAAGAAGCCACTCTACCAATGAAGGAAGAGAAACTGAGGGGACAGTAGCTTGGCGGGCTGTGATATGCACAGTAGGTGGGAGGGGATGGGGTACCCACCAAGCTACTTATCTCTAGAACATTCTGATTAGAGTCTTTGCGCAGGGAAACACCAATTTGTTTTCAGCACAGAGACCAAGAAAAAGAGTGTTGGACGCCAGAGGATCAGGGTTTGAATCCCCACTGAATCATGGAAAAACACTGGGTGATCTTAGGCAAGTTACTCTCTCAGCCTCACAGGAAAGCAATGGAACCCTCCTCTGAACAAATCTTGCCAAGAAAACCCCATGATAGGTTTGTCTTAGAGTCACCAAATGTGATGACTCTGCTAACACTCACGCTGAGACAATTTCCATTGATCAGAAATGGTTTATTGGACCAGGAACTGAAGCATTCAGGTTCACTGCAAAGATAGTTCTGTCAGTTTGCGCCAGAACTCAGAAGATAATAGGAATGACACATTGGTTACTTACCGTGAATGTGCACTCTTGAGTGGAGCGTACAGGAATTCTGCATAGTGGGAACGCCTACTACTGCCCAGACGAAGCAGGAAGTACGACCATGGTCACATGGTCATTCAAAGTTTTCTTTGTCCTTTCCCCTGACCATGAGGCCAGTTCACTGACTAGCAGAGCCTAGAAGACCTGTGAAAACACGAAGAACTTCGCCCTGCTGAAAGGAATCTTAAAAAGGTATTAGTAAGGTTGCAGACACAGGGAGGGGAGAATTTCTGTTCGCTCCACTCAAGAATGCACATTCACGGTAAGTAACCAATGTGGCATTCTCTGAGGGAAGAGCGAACAGGAATTCTGCATAGTGGGACGTGCCCAAGCTGACAACAACTTTGGGTGGGGTGTCTGCAACGTGAAAACCTTCTTAGGCTTGGATAACCTCCTGGAGGACTCTCCTCCTGTAGGTGGCCTCTGTGGATCTGAATTTGTCCACCTTGTAGTGACGGATGAATGTGGAGGGGTACTCCACGTTGCGGCCTTACATATTTCCACTATGGGCGTTAGTGGAAAACACCAGTGTAGTGGCCGCCAACCTAGTGGAGTGAGCCATTACGGCCGCCGGTCTTGGAGTCTTGGTGGCGTCATATGCCATCAGGATACACGCTTTGATCCATGTGGCGATGGTTCTTCTTGAAGCCTTCTGTCCCAAGGAGGCTGAGGTGAAGGAGACGAACAGTGAGTCGCAACGTCTGAAAGAGTTGGATCTTTCGATGTAGATTCGAACAGCCCTCCTGACGTCCAGCTTGTGCCAGAGGTGCTCTCTAGGGTGAGCTGCTGCTGGGCAAAAGGAAGGCAGGACCAGCTCCTGCGATATGTGGAACTGAGACAAAACCTTAGGCTGAAAGGCCGGATCCAGCCTTAGAGTGATGGAGTCCTCGGTGAACGTACAGAGGTGTTCCCTGACGGAAAGAGCCTCCAGTTCAGACACCCTTCGTGCTGAAGTAATGGCCACCAAAAAGGCTACCTTCAGGGTAAGGATCTGTAGCGGGACCCTTTGTAGGGGCTCGAAGGGTGGGTACATCAGTTGTTTTAGGACCAAGGGAAGGTTCCAGGTTGGGAACCTGTGTCTGACCGGAGGAGAAATCAGAGTTGCTCCTCTTAGGAATCTTTTGACATGCAGGTGAGAGGATAAGTTTCCCCCTTTACCTAGAGACAACACCAAGGCTAAGGCCGCCACCTGCTTCTTGAGGGTGTTTGGTCTAAGGCCTAGAATCATAGAATCATAGAACTGCAGAGTTGGAAGAGACCACGAGAGCCATCCAGTCCAACCCCCTGCCATGCAGGAAATCACGATCAAAGCATCCCCGACAGATGGCAATCCAGCCTCTGTTTAAAGACCTCCAAGGAAAGAGACCCCACCATGCTCCAAGGGAGTGCGTTCCACTGCCGAACAGCTCTTACTGTCAAAAAGTTCCTCCTAATGTTGAGGTGGAATCTCTGTTCCTGGAGCTTCTAGACCTTTTTGGAGGAAGGTCAGGACATGGCTTAGGGAAACCTGGTCCAATGAGATGGACCGGGCTTTGTGCCATCTGCTGAACGCTTGCCATGTTGCGTCGTAGATTTTGTTAGTCGTCTGCCTCCTGGAAGAGAGGAGGGTGTTTATTACTGCGTCCTCGTACCCGAATTCCTTCAGGGCTTTCCTTTCAACTTCCAGGTGGTTAGCTGAAGCCAGGAGACGTCGGGATGCTTGATCGGACCCTGACGTAGGAGTCCTTCCTTCAGGGGGAGGCACCACGGTTCCTCTGTCAGCATGTCCATGATGTCGGAGAACCAGGGGCGTCGTGGCCAATGAGGGGCTACCAAGACTACTTGGGCTCGTTCCTGTCTGATCTTCCTGCAGACCCTGCCCAACAGGGGGAGGGGGGGAAAGGCGTATAATTGACCCTTGGGCCATGGTGTTCTCAGGGCATCTTCCCCTTCAGCGTCCTTGTTGGGAAACCTTGTGAAGAACCTCGGAAGTTTCGTGTTGGTTGGGTCTGCGAACAAGTCTAGGTCCAGAGGGCCGAACCTCTCCTGGATCTGCAGAAACGTCTCCTGGTCTAATTCCCAGTCCGTCTGAGAGACCGTGTGTCTGCTAAAAAAGTCGGCTTGTAGATTGCTCGCCCCCTGAAGATATTGTGCCGAGTTTGAGCAGATATTCTGTTCTGCCCAGGTGAATAGGAGCTCTGCCTCCTGATGGAGCGACTGGGATTTGGATCCTCCCTGTCTCACTATGTATGATCGGGCTGTCGTGTTGTCCGTCATGACTAGAACGTGGTCGTCCCTGATCAGGTGCGCAAAGTGAAGGAGCGCCAATCTGGCTGCCCTCAACTCCAACCAGTTTATGCTGTGGAATCTTTCTTCCTCATTCCACAACCCCTGGGCCACGTTCCCTTGGCAGTGGACTCCCCAGCCCCTCAGGCTGGCGTCCGAGGTCACTACCACCTGGGGGGCACTGCCAATTTGGATCCTCTTGGCAGGTTGCTCCTCCGGGACCACCATAGGAGGGAGTCCTTCAGCTGCTGAGGCACTCCCAACATCAGGTTCTGTTTCAGTGAGATCTATTGTTGAAAAGGAACAAGGAATGCCTGTAACGACGAAGAGTGGAACCTTGCCCACGGGACCACCTGGATGACTAAAATCATCAATCCCAGTAACCTGGCCAGGGAGGCCAGGGAAGCGGATTTGAGGGACCTGATATGTCGAGCCTCCTCTCTCACAGACTGCTGCCTCTCTGGGGAGGGAAACTTGACAATGAGCTGTGTCCAACCTTGTTCCGAGGTGGATCAGTTCCTTCGATGGTTGTAATGAGCTCTTTTTGAAGTTTATCAGGAAACCATGAGCCTGGAGGCAACTGATTGTTGCCTGTAGGTCCCTCAGGGCCTTTCCCTTGGAGGAGGCCCGTAGGAGAATGTCGTCCAGATAGGGGTACAGATGTATCCCCCCGGTCCGAAGGTGTGCTACCAGGACAACTAGCACTTTGGTAAAGACTCGGGGAGCAGATGCCAGCCCGAATGGGAGGGCCCTGAATTGAAAATGTTGGTCCCCAAAGGCGAAGCGGAGGAAGCGCATGCTTTCCTCATGGATCTGAATGTGGATATACGTTTCAGGTAAGTCGAGGGAGGCCAAGAAGTTGTCCTTTTGGATAGCCTCCCGAATGGACGCTAGTGTTTCCATCCGGAAACGCTTGTATGAGAGACAGGAATTTGTGTATTTTAGGTCTAATATTGCTCTGGAGTCTCCTCCCTTTTGGGATACCATAAAAAAGAAGGAGTAGAACCTTTGACCAGATGGTACCTCTTCGATTGCTCGTATATCCAGCAGGTGCTAGATGGCTGTTTGAATCTCCGCTGCCTTTCTGAGATTTGACGGCACAGGGGCTGGAATGAAACTGTCCCTTGGCTTGGTCAAGAACTCCAGACGGTATCTCTGTTGAATCGTGTTCAGTACCCATCTGTCCGTTGTGGAGCTTGACCAGGCTTCGGGAAACAGGCTCAGACGTCCCCCCACTGGCGGGGACGGAGAGTCAGAACTGTTTGTTGGAGGATCCCTTGTGGTGAGTGGAAACACCTTTCTGGGATCCAGAAGGCTGGGAAGAAGAGGACTGGCGGATGACCTGGTTTGTTTTGGCCCAGGCTGGGCGAAAATATCTGGAATCCTTCTGCTTGTCGGAGGACCTCGAGGAACGAAAGGAATCGGTCTGATGTGACGAGCGCATGGACGAAGACTTGTTGGAGCAGCAGGACAGTGAAGGCATGGCCTGTTTCTTGTCCTTCGTTTCTACCAAGATGTCCTTGAGAGCCTCCTCGCCAAAGAGTTTGGTACCCTTGAAGGGGGCTGTGCAAAGGTGGGCTCTGGAGTGAGAGTCAGCATTCCAGTGCTTAAGCCATATGGATCTGCAAGCCAAGGCTGCAGCGCTTATTGACCTGGCTGAGAAGGAGAACCCGTCTATGGAGGCGTCTGCCACCAACTGTAACACGGACTTTATTCTGTTGAGGGCCTTGTCCAGGGTCCTGTTGAGGGCCTTGTCCAGGGTCCAGCCGCGTTGCCTGTATCAGTTCATCGATCCATAGGATCGCTGCTCTAACAAAGAGAGATGCCATGGCCGTTGCCCTGACTCCTAGGGCTGAGGCCTCGTGGACCTTCTTTAGGGCTGCATCTGCTCTTTTCTCATCCGTGTCTTTAAGGAGTGCTTTCCCTTCTTTAGGAACCAAAAAATTAGAAACAAGCGAAGCCACCGGCTTGTCAACCACCAGGATCTTCAGCTTTTCCAGTACCTGGGGAGAGGGCGCGTAGTACTTTTGTGCCATCAGGGTGCCCCTCTTGCCTAGCACTGGCTTGTCCCACTCCTCCTGCAGAAGGTGGCCAAGAGTATCCAGGAAGGGTAGGAAAGTCTTCTGGACCACTGGAGACCTGAGAACTGCCTCTACCTTCTTGCTCCTTTTCTTGGGAGGTGGATCGGATGAGGAGGCCTGGTCTCCCTTAGAGTCCAGCTTCAGCGCTGCAATTAGTTTGTTAAGGAGGGAGGCGTACTCCTCTCTGTTAAATAGCCTGTCTGAAATGCCCAGGTGGGTCCTGATGGCTCCCCATCGGAACACTCCCCTTCCTCCTTGTCACTTTCCCCATTGGGGGTGCTCTCAGCATCATGATGCGTGCCCCTCAAGATGTTCAATAGCTGAACATCGTCCTCCCCTTCATTGTCAGATCCCTCTGAAGAATGGGGGGGGGGGTAAGTAGCCTTTCTTTTTCTTGTGTCTGGGGGGCTGCTTGGGATGGTGGGGGGGTTAACTCCCCCTGCCTGCAGCCCTGATGGACCCACCTGCATGGGCGCATCTGCCCCTTGGTGTGATTGTGCCTCCCCAGATGTCCCCGCTGTGGCGAGAACCGGGAAAACCCCAGAGGTTCCCACGGTCCCTGGTGGGGCTTGTCCACCTCCGGCTACTGGGACCACATGAGAAGGGCCCAGCTGCGATTCCCCCCTGTCCCTCCTCGGGGCCAGGGCCTGCGCCAATACGGCACTGGGTGTTGGGACTCCTAGTGGCAGGGAGGAGGAGGCCCCGATCAATGGTGCTGCTGCGAAAGAGGTTCTTGGCCAGGAGGCTACTGCCCCAGCAGGCAGGAGCGCTGAGGACAGGAGACTGAGGGCCACCCTCAGGATCTCCGTCCTGCCGGATGCCAGGGTAGGTGGGGGGAAGCTGGTGCGAAGGAAACGCCGGTCCCTGGGTTCATTGGCGCGGGCAGGGCCCCCATGGTGGTGCTGCTGGGCCTCCCCGGTTGTGCCAACATCCAGGCCTGGAGCGTCACAGGGAGCTGGTCCCCGATCCCAGCCTGGCCCGCGACAATGCCCCCCCTTGAGCCGATTGGGGAATAGAGGCCACAGCCTTCTGGGCCTGGTCTGTCCCCAAAATGGCGGCCCCTGTAGCGGCCTGAACCGCCCCCAATATGGCGCCTCCCCAGGATACAGCATGGCCTGCCCCCAAGATGGCACCTCCCTGAGATGAGGCATGGTCAGCCCCAAGATGGCAGCCCCCACAGCGGCCGCGTGGAGCGCCTCCAGCCTGAAGCCTCCTTCCTCGGCAGTCTGGGCGTCGGGATGCACTGGCGCAGCGCCCGGACCTTGCCCGTTCTATGCCTCACCTCCTGGTTAACCAGCCATTCGGCAGGGAGCTGGAAGTCCTGAGGGGTGAGCCTGCTGGCGATGGGAGCAGGGAAAGGGGGTCCCTGCGGGGCTGGGCACGACGCGGTCCCCCCTTCCCAGGTCCCCTGTACCTCCGGAGGCCGACTGCCTCCGATGAGCCTTGCCTCCTAGAGCGACTGATCCTTCCTGGCTCCCTGGAGGTCCTCTTCCCTTGCTGAGGGAGGATTCAGTCGTGGTCTTTCTAAAGGGTAGGCTTCACATGCTCGAAGAGCGGCTTGCCTGTGCGCCATCGACCAGAGCGGGTATTTGGTCCTCTGGCATCGCCTGGGGCACGGAGGCCGCTGCAGGCTCTTCTGCCCTGCCATCCTTGGTCCCCAAAGAAGTTCTCTTCCCGGTGCCCTTCACCATAGGGTTGAAAGTGTAGGAAACCAGGCAGGAAAAAACAAAGGGAAGGATCTTTGGGTTTTTTGTTTGTTTGTTTGTTTGTTTTAAGGGAGAGGAATTGGGGAGGGAAGGATAGCGAGGGAAGCCTAGGAAGTTAGAAAGTCAGAAAGTAAGAGCCAAAGGCAAAGCAAATATGAATTCTAGCAGTGGGATCACTGCGTCTGATCTGGGCGAAAGCAGGAAGTAGAACTGGCCTCATGGTCAGGGGAAAGGAGAAAGAAAACTTTGAATGACCATGTGACCATGGTCATACTTCCTGCTTCGTCTGGGCAGTAGTAGGCGTTCCCACTATGCAGAATTCCTGTTTGCTCCTCCCTCAGAGATATAAATTTCAATTATATCACCCACACCTGCAGTGGCTTATGAGAAAATTCCATGCTGCATCAGCCTCCCAACCTCCCTCTGTACTTTCCCAAAACATAATTGCCAGACGGCCTTGAACACTCCAGCAACAGATATCACACTCAGCAGCTTTAACCATCTCCCAGCATGCCTTCTACTCATGTCAGCCTCTGGCATGTTAACTATTGCCTAGCAGCAAAAGTACATTTGAACTAACTAATTATACAAAGCCTATGCCAGAGTCCTGACACCAAAAGTAGGAAATTACTTGAAGGCACACAACAGCAACAACAAACTGTGCATACAACTGTAGTTCGCATACTTGCTCCTAACAATAACAACAAAGACTCTGCTCTGCATACAACTGTAGTTCACATACTTGCTCCTAACAATATGTGGCAATATGGCAAGCGTACGTCAGAAATGACTTAAAAGCACACAACAACAAAGACTCTGCTCAGACTTTCAGAGGTTAAATGGTTACATGCAATCTTACTACACAACTTGAACGATGGAGCTGCCGCATCAACCAACAATGTTGCACTGCAGCAACACTTCTGATACTCTTCCTAAATATTCAAATTTACCTTATTTATGTTGACTAGGTGACTGGCAAGAACAGATTAACTAATATTAGGTTTCCTTGAGGCTTAAAGCATTAACTTTCCTTGAGACTTATGCAGATTCTTAAGCTGCTGACAGCAGGAAGCCCAAGAAAATGACATGAGGTTGCAAGAAAAGAGGAGATCCTGTACAGATATGGCAATACATAACCCACCAGAACCACTCAGGCTGTTTTCCTCTTTCAGGCACTGTTCTGATAGCACATTTCTGATCCCAGTCAAGACAGCAGCATGATACTCTCTTTTTTTTCCCCAAGCAAACCTCCAGGCCTAGGGAGATGGCTATGGAGGGTACAGAAAGAAATACAAAGTGCAGAGCTTTGTATCATTGCCCAAATAGACAGTCCCCCCCATACAATTTATATCAGCCTTCCCTAAGCTGATGTCTCCAGGTGTGTTGAACTACAACTCCCATAATTTCCACAACCAGCTACACTACCCTGTGACATTATGTGAGTTGCAATATAATACATTTGGAAGGTATTAGGTTGGGGATGGCTGAGTTAAACAATAGAATGAATATGAGGGCACCCAACCACATAAATCAAACAAAATCCAGTTTAGATTTTTTTAACTAATCATAAGAAAAGTCAGTATGCACTACCTTTACCTTGTAGGGCATTCATCTTTCCTATCAATACATATTGTTTGTCCACGTCCATACCATTCCCCATTATAATAGAGCCTTCCTTCTTCTGATCTTGCATTATGTAGGTGCTTTTCCAACTTGACAGGAGCTAAAAAGAATCAGTGTAGACAATGTTAACAAAACACACTAAATTAAGATTTATATTTCTATCTACCTCTTTTCAAAGGCCAACATGCAGGTAGATTTTTACTGGAAGTATTATCATGTAAACAAATTCATTCATACCAGCTACGTGGTAGCTTGTTTGTGGTCTAAACAGCATTCATTATTGACTGAATATTATTTCAATGGTTTTGTTACACATTTTAAATAAACATGTGTCATTACCAACACACCTGTAAGTATATAAGGCAGAAATTCTAAGATGCACAGGGCAAGACTCGAGTGTCCTCTAAGTTATTGTAATGGAGATGATAAAGAACTTCACATACTCATCTCTTGGCACCTGTGCATGAGGATGCTTGGATTGTTATACATAACAGATCAAGGTAAGGCATATATTAAGCAAAATGTTCTTACGTTCTGTTTTCACTCTGTGTGGCCCCAATGTAGCCATTGCCTGAAATTTAAAAAAAATGTTCAAGAAAAAAAAAATCTATCATCCTTTCAATAAATAAACTTCTAAAGAAGCTTTGCTTCAAAGAGCAAGTTCATGCCATCTCTTACAAGAAGATAAATGTAAGTGCATACAACAGTGCATTACACTATCACTCCAAACCAAAGGGAAGTAGGTAAATGAACAAGAAAAAGATATCCATGTCTACACTTAAGAGATAGTTTTGTTCCTTTGTACAAATCTGTTCTGATAACTTTGTAACCAGTTTTTAAGAACTCTTGACTACTTTGAGACAACAAAGTATGGCATTGTCAGGCACCTCGAGAGCAAATAAGCTTTCCAAATCCTCTCTCTCTATATATATATCACTTAATGTACTTGGCTGCCCTCCATTGCTATTGGGCCTGGTGGAATGCAGTGACTTTCTGAATCATCATCATCATCATCTTTATTTCTCTCCTGCTTCCCCCTCTATTTGAGACTCAAACTAAAGTCTGAGCATGTTCAAAAATGTGTCCTTTCCTCCTAAGGCAGGATCTGCTTATCTCATGTTCTATATAGGGGAAGGGGAAGACTCAGGGTACTTCCCAAATTTAGAATGGGCTCACTTTTATTTTGAGTAAATAATCTATCACATTAAAACAATATAATCACACAAGACTACGCCTCTCTATCCATTATTGGCTTTGGACAATCCATCCAACTATCCCCTTTATAAATTACAGATTTTGGGAAGTTCTTTTTTTGGACTACAACTCCTCAAATTCCTCAAGCTGGCTGGGAATCCTGAAAGAACTTTTTCAACTCTGCACTTTATCCTCCACGCAAAAGAAAGCCACATGGTCACCCTCCTTAGAGCTCGCCCAAGCCATTTTGCACCTAAGGCGAAATACAAGATTATATCCCCTCCCAATTCCACTTTCAGTCCTCAGCTTACATGCATGGAAATCAACCCTTCCCTTTAAAAACATACAGTTGGGACATTCAACTATACCTTCCTTATTGTTGTCCAGTCTTCAAGTATATCAAGATCCTGTAGCATATACACTATATAGGGTCGTTAATATGTTAAGGGACATGCACATCTCCAAACTGGATCAAAATAAACATTCTAGCAGATCACTTTGAAGTATGTTTGATTAGAACACAAATAAAATTAAAGCAGTGCTTAGGCCCCATGCATAAGGCACATGTGTTTTCAAGTATTAGCAATGTCGCAAATTTATATCATTTATTATAGCACTTTGTATATTTCACAGAAATTCCCAGATGTTTCCATAAAAGGAGTATCAATCAACATACAGGTAAAACAGATAAGATCATCAGGATGCGCATGCATGCACATGTGTGCACACATGTACACACACATACATATGAGCAATCTAATTTTTTGTAAGTTGTCTTTTGATTCATGACCATACCCAAGTTTAAGGCTGCAATCCTATACTCACTAACCTAGGAGTATGAACTGAATGGTGCTTTTAGTTAAGTATATATGCATAGCACAGATGGGAATAAGAATAATAATAAAAATTATTTGTATCCTGACCCGCTACAAATGCAATCAGGGCAGCTTACAGCATTTAAAATATACATATGAGACTCTCAATCACCCCCTCCCCCAAATACAATTAAATAATTAAAGCTTTAAAACATACTTACTAAATATTGAAAACGAACAATAAAGATAGCTGTATTGGGATTGGACTAAGTTAGATTTTTCTTTTTGATGGCCAAGTATCTATTCAGGAAAGGCCCACCGGAAGAGATCTGTCTTAAGAGCTTTTTAAAAGCTATTTAGGGTGGTAATGTGACGGATCTCATCCAGCAGGCTGTTCCATAATCTGAGAGCGATAGCAGAAAAGGTCCTCTGGGAGGTCGAGGAGAGCTTAGTTTTTAAAGGTCGTAGCAGATTCCTCCCAGAGGACCTGAGTGCACGGGGAGGATATATGGAAGGAGGCGGTCCTGAAGATAGGTTGGACCCAAGCCATTTAGGGCTTTAAAGGTGATAACCAACACCTTGTACTGGGCGTCTCTTCTAGATGTACCCGAGACCAGTCTGGCTGCCATATTCTGTACTAGTTGAAGTTTCCAGACCAAGCACGAGGGTAGCCCCATGTAGAGTGCATTACAGAAATCAAGACGGGAGGTTACCAGAGCATGTACCACTCAAGGTCCCCGACTTCCAGGAAAGGGTGCAGCTGGCAGATCAGCCGAAGCTGGTAACAGGCGCTCCCGACCGTCGCATTTACCTGATTCATCACCTGTAGCGACGAGTCCAGGAGTACCCCCAGACTGCAAACAGTCCCTGGAGGAAAGTGTGACTCCATCCAGGACTGGAGGTTGGATCCTAGTACCTCGGTTTGGGGCTGCTACTGTGAGAACCTCTGTTTTGTCTGGGTTCAGCTTCAATTTGTTTTCCCTCATCCAGCCCATTGCTGCCCTAAGACAATCATTGAGAGGAGAGACACCATTTGAAGTCAGAGCCAAAGACCAAGACATGGAGAAATATATCTGGGTGTCATCAGCGTACTGATAACACCCCGCCTCATGCCTCTGGATGAGCTCTCCCATCAGCTTCATATGTATGTTGAATAGCATCGGGGACAGGATGGTACCTTGTGGGATGCCGCAATTAAGTTTTTTCCTTGCAGAGTGACTGTCCCCGAGCATCACCCTCTGGAATCTACCTGAGAGGAAGGAGCGGATTTCTTTTCCCTAAAGTGAAACCATTGCTTAAAATAACACATTTTGAGTCAATTGATGCAGTAAAGAAGAAAATAGCAGATGTGTTGAAAAGAGCTGTCAGAAACTGATCTGCTTGAGTAAATAGTTGTTTATGTCCACATATTTTAATGCCTGAATATCTTCATCTTCAGTGTAAAGCTGAACTGAGGTACCTAACATGTGCATGGAAATTGCAGTTGGGTGTAATTGCATTCATGATCTTCTTATGGCATTTCCATAAGCAATTGGTTGACCACAGTAGGAACTGAATATTGGACTAGATATGCCAATAGTCTGATCCAGAAGGGCTCTTATTATGCCTTTATACAGGTCAGGGTGTCAGAAAACGCTGTTCAATTTTCCTTGCTGTCCAGCTGTTCAATTTTCCTTGCTGTCCTAAGCAGCAGCAGGAAAACAGCTTCTCTTACCCACAGGAGCTGCATTCCCTGCAGATATGTGCATGTAGCTGTACCCTAGCATCACCCACCACCATCCCTGCACACCTGGGCAGGCCTTTGTTGGGACTTGACAGCTAGAAAAAAATTGCTCATACCAATTCTCTGACAAGACTGAAATGCATTAGAGGTTTATGTTAATAATAATAATAATAATAATTTATACCCTGCCTCTTTGCTAAAAACAATCAGGGCAGCTTCCAACAATTAAAATATTGTAATAACGACTAAAAGCACCACCCACACCCACCCCTCCCCTCCCCCAGAAAAAGACATTAAACAATATAAAATTAAAACCATCTAACTAAAATCACATTAAAAACAAATATACACAAGATTTTAAAAAAGGTCAGGAGACACAGCTCCTAAGGCCAGAATCTAATCAGGAAAGGCCTGCTGAAAGAGATCCGTCTTTAGTGCTTTTTAAAAGCTACTTAAACTCGTCATCTGACAGATTTTGTTCAGCAGGCCATTCCATAAATTGGGGGCAATTACCAAAAAGGCCCTCTGGGAGGTTGCAGACAGCCTAGATTTTTGTGGCTGAAGCAAATTCCTCCCAGAGGACCAGAGTGCACGGGGAGGATTGTATGGGAGGAGGCCGTTCTGAAGCCATTTAGGGCTTTAAAGGTAATAACCACCACCTTATACTGGGCCCGGAAACTGATCGGCAGCCAGTGGAGAGATTTCAATACTGGAGTTATATGGTCTCTCCGAGATGTTCCCGAGACCACTCTGGCTGCCATATTTTATACCAACTGAAGTTTCCAGACCAAGCATGAGGGTAGCCCCACGTAGAGCGCATTGCAGAAATCTAGACGAGAAGTTACCAGTGCGTGCACCACAGTCTCGAGGTCCCTTACTTCCAGGAAAGGGTGCAGCTGGCGTATCAACCAAAACTGATAACAAGCGCTCCTGACTGTCGCATTCACCTGACTCGTCATCCGAAGCAATGAATCAAGGAGCACCCCCAGACTAGGAACACAGTCCTTAACAGAGAGCGTGACCCTGTCCAGGACTGGAGGTTGCAACCCAGCTTCTGGTTTCGGGGCCGCTACCGTGAGCACCTCCGCTTTGTCCGAATTTAATCTCAATCTGTTTTTCCTCATCCAGCCTATTACTGCTTTAAGACAGTCATTAAGAGGAGAGACGCCGTTGGAATTCGAGGCCGATGATCAGGACAAGGAGAAATAGATCTGGGTGTCATCAGCTTACTGATAACATTCGGCCCCATAACTCCGAATAATCTCACCCAGTGGCATCATATAGATGTTGAACAGCATCAGGGACAGGATGGTGCCCTGAAGAACACCGTAAGTAATCTCCTTTCTGCTGAAGGAGCTGTCCCCGGGCAGCACCCTCTGGGACCTGCCCGAGAGGAAGGACCAGAACCACTGGAGCACAGTGCCTCCGATTCCTAACCCATTCAGGCAATCCAGGAGGATGCTATGATCTATTGTATCGAAAGCCGCTGAGAGGTCTAGAAGCACCATCAGGGACACATTATCCCTGTCGATGCTTAGATGCAGATCATCGGTCAAGGCAACCATGGCAGTCTCAACTCCAAATCCCGTCCTGAAGCCAGTTTGAAATGGGTCTAGATAATCAGTTTCATCCAAGACCACTTGGAGTTGAAGAGAAACTGCCCTCTCGATCACTTTGCTCAAGAATGGTAACATTCAAACCGGCCTATAGTTGTTCATGTCCAGGGGGTCCAGGGAAGGTTTTTCAGAAGCAGCCTAACCGCTGCTTCCTTTAAACAGGATGGAACACACCCTTCCCTGAGGGATGCATTGATGATGTCCTTAAGGAACACCATCAAGGCAACACCCCCCCCCCGGATGGTCAGCCATGAAGGGCAAGGATCAAGAGGACAGGTCGTCTTCCCCACTCTACCAAGTAGCTTGTCCGTGTCCTCGGTACTCACGGATTGAAATTGATCCAGTAAACTTACATCAATGGAGTTGCTGGACACCTCATCAATTGTTTCTGTTTCTGTCAAAATACTGGCATTAAGTCGGCTCTTATCCGAGAGATTTTATCTGCAAAGTTGTTGTTAAATGGGTCACAGCAGGCTGTTGTTGGGTTAAGCAATGGGTTCTGTGCAGGTATAACCTGCACCATCTCCCTTACCACCCTAAACAGCTCGGCTGGACGGGACTCTGCAGATGCAATACGTGCAGAGGAGAAGGATCTCTACGCGGCACGTATTGCCTCTCAATAGGACCGAAGAAAGTTCCTATGACAAGTCCTGTCGGATAAGAGCCGAGTTTTCCGTCACTTGTGCTCTAGTCGTTGTCCAACCCTCTTCTCTTAACAAACCTAAACCAGGCTACAGTGTGCGAGGGCAGAGATATGCAAACGACTGAGGAGCAATTTCAGCATTTTGATAACAAGTAAGAGTATAGAATGAAACACAACCTTAAGGGACTTGTGTAGCTGTATACAGCCACACTACAAACTCCACATTTCACTAATTATTCCCATTGTTCTAATGGTCACTCTTCTTATTTCCAAGTGCAATTATTAGGTGAAGCTCCTGGCAAATGACAAAAACCACACTCATATAGCAACTATAAGAGTCATCATGATTCTCAGTCAGTCTCCAGATCCATTTTGTGTTGCTGAATTGAGGTTTTATGAAGTGTCAACAATGAGCCACATTATAATTCAGCAGATTAACTATACCCAATCAGTAATCATAAAAGGATATCTGACACAACAACAGGTTTCTTCTTATCTGGACTAAAGGGATCTTTCCTCTTTTTCCTAGACTGAAGTTCATCATTCCATAATTCTGAGGAAACATAAAAATGCTACTGTTTAAATGATTTTTCCATAATACAAAGATCGGTCATCTTATCAGGAAAAAAAAATCTACACATTTAAAGCCTATTTTAACACTGCTGCCTCACTGCCCAGCTGATATTATTAACATTTGGAATTGATTTTCATTAATGGCATCAGGCAAAAGCAGGGTGGAGAGAGAAATACCAGATAAAGTGTTGCAGTTGATTGTTTAAACAGTGCCTCTGACTTGCTCCAGTTTAACTCATCATCACTGAGTTTACTGCACCAGCCAAAGGCCATGACAAATACATTAAAAATATACAAAGTATGCAAAACATACAAATCCAGCAAAATGATATAATGAACAATAACCAAGATTGTTACAGATAATACAAGACAATTTCAAAAATTCAATAACATTAAAGAAATTCAAAATTATCAACAGGAAAATCAAATTAATACATTTTATTTCTAAGTTAATTTATGGCAACTTTATCTCACTCTCTCTAATATCTTTGCAGCCAAAGCAAAAATACAGTAGGACCCCCATATCCACTGATTCATTATCCACTGATTCAATTATCCACGGGACACAAAACAGCATACCTACCAGTCCTCCTAGAAAACGTGTCCTCTCTAGCCATTTTCTAGGTCCTGCAAGAGAACTCTATGGTATTTTAAACTGGAGGTCCCATTATTTTCAATGGTGTTCGCTATTATCCACAGTTTTCAGTATCCACAGCCCCCCCAGAACCAATCCCCAGCAGATATGGGGGTCGTACTGTAGCCACTTTGTGTGTGTGTTACATAGCCATTGCTACTTGCTCAAAAGAAACTGAATCAATTCTACAACAGATTTCCCACTTCTATGAGTCATCTCTGTCTTGGGTTGCTGCGCCAGGACCAGTTACCAAGTACTAAACAAACAATGCCTTTCACCTGACACTGGCCAGATACACAGTTTGATTTCAAGTGGCACCTTATTATAGCATTAATCTAAAACTGCAGTTGGCATAAGTGAAATCAGAGTTTAATTTTACTCACAGATATGTTGTTTCATGATATGGTTGGTTGTTTTTGTTTTTACATTGGTGAAGCAAATCTCCCCAGAAACTGGCAATATCTATATTGTTTTTCCTTTGGTCATACTAGCGCCAGGAGATTTAACAATTTCTCATGGTCATCAGCAGCAGCACCACATTCATGTTTCAGGTCTACCAGGTGTTTCCAACTGGAGTTCTGGACTATCAATGATTCTCATTCTATCCAAGAATCTAGCAGTCAGTGAGGTATCACTGGATAATGCATAAAAATAAGTATACTTAAGATTTATGCAGAAACCTACTGTAATAAGGAGGATATTGTCTGCACTGTACAGCTGTTTGTAATTGTCTGCAATGTTTGTCTGTATTGATTTCTGACTTGTATAAAAATTGTATAACCTGCTTGTATTGTATTGTATTGTAATGTATAACTTACTTGAATTGTACTGAATTGTATGTGATGCATTGTGATGTTGCACCCCGCCCCGATCCTGAGGGGAGAGGCGGGTAATAAATAATTCAGTATTATTATTATTATTATTATTAATGTGGTAGGTTCCAATTAGAACTGTTCGTTTTACCTGAGAGAAAACAGTATTTCTCTCCAGGTATTTAACAAATCCAACTGTACTACAAATTGTACTGGAGAAACTACCGTATATACTCGAATATAAGTTGACCTCATGTGTAAATGGAGGGCAGGTTTTGGGGATGAGAGCCAGTGTCGTGTAGTGGTTTGAGCACTGCACTATGACTCTGGAGACAAGGGTTTGAATCCCCACTCTGCCATGGAAAGCCACTGAGTGACCTTGGGCAAGTCACACACTCTCAGCCTCAGAGGAAGGCAATGGCAAACCCCCTCTGAAAAAATCTTACCAAGAAAACCCTGTGATAGGTTCGCCTTAGGGTCCCCATAAATCAGAAACAACTTGAAGGCACACAGCAACAACACCAGGCTTGGGGGCCAAAATTATGGATTTTGATATGAGCGTGGATAAGTCAAGGATAAAATTTAGGGGTTCAGCATGAGACTCCTTGGATCAATTGCATGGACAGGCAAAAGTGCCAGCACCACCTCAGGGGACCAGCCACCCCGGCCGCCACCATTTTCTTGCCCAAGCGTTCTAAAAGCCCTTTCACCACTGTACTCAGAGAAGGGGATGGTTCCCTTTTTGATAAAAGTTAAACTTCAGTATTAACTCTTATCAAAAAAGGACCACCCCCTTCTCTGCAAAAGGCGAGAGCTTAGTCCATCGCAGGAGAACCTAAAAGAAGTACCGACTCCCTCTACCTTCTCTGCCACTTTTGGACTTTTTGAATGCCTGGGCAGGAAAATGGCAGCAGCAGCAGCTCATTGGTGCTTCCCCTCAAAGGAGCGCCAAGAGGTTGTGGGAGGTGTCAGTGCTAGGTTCTCTAAAGACAGACAAAGCTCTCACCTTTCATCACTCTACAGTCGTCCTTCCACAATTACAGGTTTAACTTTCACGATTTGGGCCTGGCCATGCACTTGCTTCCTCAATCACTCAGGTGGGAGGGGTGAAGGGGATGGGATGGGAGGAGTGGGAGGAGAGAGTGGGCAGTGCGTGAATCTCTGGGAGGACGGGGTGGGGGGGAGGAGGAAGCTGGGGCAGGCAGGTGGGAGAAGGGCAAAGGCAGCTTGTTTTTGATTGATGCTTCAGCGCTCTGTTGCCGCCACTACCAGGAAGAGTCACATATATCAGGCAGGCTGAGTGAAGAGGCTGGTCACTTGCTGCTGCTGCTATGCTCACCAGCAGTTACCAACCAGGAAGGAAGAAACATAACTAGTTTAGGCATAGAGCTAGAGCCTGAGAGCAATTGCCAGGAATGCCTGGGTGGCAATGTTTTCAAACAGCTCTAGCTCTTGGCAGCAGCCACCTCTGTCAGAGATGGGCTCCCCTTCTTCTCCTACCACCCAGTGGCAGGAGACAGGGAAGAGGAAAGAGTGAGTGAGCACTGAGGTATTAGCCCTTCACTGATAGAAGGTGGTTGCTGCCAAGAGCTGAGGCTAATTGAAAACACTGCTACCTGGGCACTCCTAACATGCTCTGCATAACATCCCCCCTTCTCCTCCCACCAGGTGGCAGGGGACAGGGAGGAGATTAACCCCATGCAGTTTCCTTCCTCAGTTTTGTTGCTTCTGGACTAAGAGCTTCAGAGCTTGTTTTCAGTTTGGAAAGGAAGTGAGGGAGCTCCCACTATCAATTCATGCATATTTTTGGTCAGGTTTCTCGCAATGAGAGGAGATTTCAGGGTCCACGAGCTGCTTAGAAGGGAGAAAACTTTGCTCTTTCCTTCTTCTTTTAAGAAGCAGGTCCTTTCTATCCTGAAAGCAGAGGTCAGAGAGGATTGGGAAGGAGTGCAATGTGGACCCAGGTGTGGGTGGGAAGGCTGAGGGCTGTGCGTAGCACAATACACCAGTAGCAAAAAAAGGAAAGGAGGCAGATGGGGGAAAGGAGACAGAGGTTGTATATCAGGTGTGGGAACACGCTGCCTAGGAACTATCCCCTTCTCTGAGTGGCAAAAGGCAAGAGCTGACTAGTAGTCTATTCTGGGAGAACCTCTACATTCTTTGGTGGCCTTTTGGAATGCCTGGATGGGAAAATGCAGCAGCTCTTTGGTGCTTCCCCACTGTAGCAGAGAAAGTAGAGGGGGTCGCTGCTCCACTGTGGCAGCAAAGTGCCAAAAAGCCACCACTGCCATTTTCCTGCGTAGGCATTCCAAAAGGCCGCCAGAGAATGTAGAGGGTATTGGTGCCTCTCTTAGGTTCTCCTGGGAAGGGGCAAAGCTCTAGACTTGACTGTTTAGTCCATCCCAGGAGAACCTAAAAGAAGCACTGATCCCCTCTACTCTCCTCATCATGGCAGGGAAGTGCCAAAGAGCTGCTGCCACTGCAATTTTTCCACCCAGGCATTCCAAAAGGTCAGAAGCAGCACAGCAACAGAGAGAGGTACTTACATTAACCTATGTATAAGCTGACCCAGGTTTTTTGGGTTGATATTTTGGCAAAAATGTTTTGACTTACATATGAGTATATACAAAACTAATGTATTTTTTAAAAACCAGATCATAGATACCATTGCCCTTCTTGATGCTAGCAGCTGCTCAGAAGTAGAATGAACTGCTTTGGAAGATGACAGGCTTTCTTACACTGAAGATTTTTAAGGATTTTTAGATGACCATCTCCCAGGAATTTCCCACATGAGCAGCAGCTTGGACTTGATGACCACTGAAGTTCCTTCCAATCCTACAGTTTTATGAGTATGTGAATCAATGTCATTCATTCTTTACTGCCTATAATTAGCTAAAAGTTATTTCTTGCACCAAGCAATAGAAAGTAGAGATGAAATTAAAAATCCTCTCCACTAGCACTCACACCTGGAAGGAGAGGCAAGTTTTGGAGGCAAAACAACTTGAGGTGACAAAGGAAGGGATAAGATTACTGGTGCAGCAACTTTTTACTTTACTGCTTTAGAAAAAGGCAGTCATGGTGGGTAGCAGGAGAAGAGCTCTAGCTGTTAACAGCAGTGCTCCATTAAGGAATGAGCCATTACTCTATTATAAAAAAAAGCAGCTCCTTTCCACACTCACAAAACAAGGTGAAATTAGACTCAGGTATTTGTCTGCAAAGCTGTCAGTGTAAATAATTTTTCTAGTGTTGCATAAGAAGGTATCAAGTACCTGTGCAATGGCTGCCAGATGGTGCCTGCACATGACTCCACCCAGCTCCCTTCCACAGCTGCTAAGTTGACCCCCGTCACTCTCTCTCTTTGCCTATGACCGCCTAAAACTCAGCACAAGCATGCTAGCAGAACTTTATGCTTTGCCAGCTTCAAATGAGATCTCGGCCTTTGTAAATTTCAATAGAAAGAGTTACTGCAAGATAAGAGTGGCACATCCAAGATCTCATTGTCGAGAAAAATGAGACAACTGACCATCTATCCCAGAAAAATACTGTATTCCAAGGACAAAGCTGACAGTGAATTGTGGAAGGGGGGGGGGCTACATCCGAAGATGATAGGATTGCATCTGGCAATGTATTGATTTGGACAGTTTTCTATGTATTCAACCTTCACCAGCACTTAGTTACCTGAGGTAATGTCAATGCTGTGTCGGTCTTCTTCAAGCCGTCTGATTTTCTCTTCTAGCTCACTCTGAACAGTGTCATACAACAAGAGCTTTTCACTCTAAAAGGCAAAGTTAACAATGTAGTCAAACATTAGCCAGCTGAAAGCACACAATGTACATCTTCTACTCTATTGGACACTCAAGATCAGTGCAAGCAGCTTCCTAAACAAAGGCCTGATGTACAAGATACATTCTTTCATTATGGGTTAGAGTGCCAGTATCAATGTGAAAAAGCTGGCATCTCATGCTATGAAGAAAGGACATCGCTTCCATTACATGAAGCAGATGCAACACACACAAATACAGGGCACATATTCTTGCAGAAGATTCAAGTGGGTATGTGACACTGCAAGAGAGATGGGTTAAAAGGCAGGGAGAGGGGTCTTCCTAAGCATGGTTTTGAATCTGCAAAGCACAAGTTGTAGTCTGGTATATGAGACAAAGAAAGACTTTTTCCAATGCCAAGAGTTTTGGAACAGTAGAAAGATATATACAGTACAAGTACAAAAAGAGAGAGATGCCTTTAACATACTGTTTTTAAAGGAAGAAGCCTGGGACCTTCAGTTCTCCTTTTAAAGTATATTAGGATGAATAGCCACCCTTAGCACAAGCATTTGTGGCATGTAACAACTCCAAAGAATGCACAGTTCTCCAAATCCAAATTCCAAATTTGGTGAGGAAATAAAAGAAGCAATGCAGTCAATACCCAGCCCTTTTAATTAAAAAAATGCATTTATTGTATACTGCTCTGAGAATTTTAAGTACAAGGCAGGATAAAAATATTCTGATGATGATTATAATCTTATTCTGATGATGATCTTATTCTGAACCCCCAAGCTACCCATCCTGTTTTTCCTTTCTGAATGACATACGGCATATTCAGTCCTCTGAGGCCTGCTCTTTGAGGGACAGAAGATGTTGCCCCCTTAGAGTTTTTAACTTTGGGGGGGGGGTTGCCATTGCAGTTCTCTGTGTTTCTCCAAGCATGCTAATAGCTCCCTATTGGCTCCACTTATTATTTATTTATTTATTTATTTAGAGTATTTATACCCTGGTCTTCAGCCACCAAGGCTCTCAGAGCAGCTTACAAACTGTTAGCAATACCAACTAAATGTCTATACCACTTTATAGCACACACACTCCCTAAATGGTTCACAGTGTGTTAGCTAATTGTCCCCCAACAAGCTGGGTACTCATTTTACCAACCTGCAAAAGAATGGAAGGCTGAGTGAACCTTGGAGCCCTGCAGGATAGAACTCACAACATTGTGGTGACAGTACTTGCATTTAACCAGTGCGCCACCAGCGCTCCCTAGAGTTAATGCCAGGCAATGAATAATGCTATTGGAGGGAGTTATTATTGTGGGAAATTATGTATTTATTAAAATATTTACATCCCACCCTCTATCCTAAGTTCTCTGGAAGGCTTACAATAAAGTCAGTTTAAAATTCAGAACAATAAAATGAACTTAAGCATTCTAAAAAGAGATTTAAAAATTAATTAAAACAGTCTAAACCCATGTATTCATACATTATTACAAATGTTTACGACTATGAAACAGTTGCTTTACCTTTTTCCATCTCGTGTAGAAGCACTGTTTTGCTCAGTAAGTACCATCCCATGGTTCTAAAACATTTTGGGCACTTCAGATAGGATCCAAAGATTTGTTAGGCTCATTGTGAAGATTCAATGATGACTCAGTATGAGTTTTTGCCCTTCTTTTGAGTAGTTGATCAACATGACAAGTTTACCTTCAACATTAATGGGTTTTTTAAGTGTGTGTGTGGGTGGGTATTCTTACTGTTATTTTTAAAAATGCTTTTATAGCTAGGTTTTAAATTAGTGGTGTTTTAACAGGATAATTTATTTGTTTTTTTAACATTTTTATCATTAGTTTCTAGCTTTGTTTTAATCCATGTTGCAAGCTGCCTTGAGTCCCATGCTGGAAGACAGGATACAGAGTAAATAAATAAACAAATATTAAGTGCAGGTGGTCAGCAATATGCATTTAAAGCCCCTTTCAGTTCATGGAACTGTTTTCATGCTTCAATCTGCTCTTAAATCTTCAGGCATGAGGTCCAAGATCTGAAGCAATGATCTCAAATTGATAAATCATGGGTGCTCAGACTGGAAAAAAGCTTTGTACCCACTCTGGCTCCTTGCTTTCCAGCATTTCAGCTTGGTTGCCAGACAGCTCCTGGTTTTCTGATTCAGTATCCTAAACCCATGTGGTTTAAGACTAAGAATACTTGGCTGAAGCCAGACAGGGAAGGGAAGGGGATGAGAAGGAACTAAGACTCGCACAGGCATATTTACCTTTATATAAACCATGGCATGGGAATGGTCTTGAACGGGACCATAGTGACATACAGTATGATCCCCATATCTGCAGGGGATAAATTTCTGGACATGTGAAACATGAAGCCATGTATATAGCAAACGCTATTGAAATGAATGATTTCTCAGCCAAGCATACCATTGAGTTGCGCTGGAACACCTAGAGAACCCTAGAGAGAACACCTCTAGGCATTTCTATGTCCTCTGGCAAGACTCTATACAGCAAAGTTTTCTTTCACTAGCACTGAGGCCATAATATTGAGAACACAGCTGCGCTGGGCAGGGCATGTTTCGAGAATGGAGGACAATCGCCTCCCAAAAATAGTACTCTACGGTGAACTCGCCACGGGTCAGCATAAGAGGGGCACTCCAAAAAAGCAATACAAGGACTCCCTGAAACAACATCTCAGGCTCGGCCAAATTGATCACCAACAATGGTCTGCCCTGGCCTCACATCGGGAGGCATGGAGATGCACTATCCACAATGCTGCAGCCTTATTTGAGAACTCACGCCAAACAAGTCTTGAAGAGAAACGACAACGCAGAAAGAATCACAACCTGGAAACATCACCCAAGGAGACCTTCTGCTGTGCTTTCTGCAACCGGACTTGTTTATCCCGGATTGGCCTTTTTAGTCATCAGTGCACTTGCAGAAAGCGCGAGATGAGTCCTTCCTGAATCTTCGTTTATGAAGAAAAGCCAAAGAGAGAGAGAGAGAGAGAGAGAGAGAGAGAGAGAGAGAGGTACAATATTACTGAGTTATTTTTATTTCCAGGGTATTTCTTATGCACACCAAAAAGTCTCTTTAAAAATCCATCCTGAGTAGAGGGAAGTGCCATTTCACTAATCAGCACACATCTCTGCCACAGTTATTAATATATTCCTGCTTAGTAATAATGGCTAATTTCACCCATTTAAAAGAAGTGGGCAGGAATGGGGAAACGAGACAGGAACTAGTTAAGAGATTTCCCCCCCCCTTTTTTTAACTCCATCTCCTCCTACCTGACTCCTTCTCTATATTCTCATTTTTTGAGATGTAAGAAAAAGGAGATATTGTCCAATGATATCAATTTTTTAAGGATATTTAACTGTTGTATATTACCTTGCATTGAAAAAAAATCTGAAAATTGTTAGCTCTTTTGGGAATTATTCAAGTTGGAAGAAATCCCATAGTTGTGTATTCATTCATAAATCAATATATTTTCCATACATATTAAGTAGTATTCTTGGTCTGGTAAAACACATGTGAACCTTTTTGCTACATGCTCCTTTTTGCCAGTAATTTGTACTTTGGCCAATACATGTAACAGAATGTTGTATCCAGCTGTGTCAATCTACCACCAAAATAGATACCACTCTTCTGCAGCTTCTCATGGGTACATGGCAGAGGGAAAAACATGGAACCCACCACTGCATGCATGGAAGTCTGCTCATATAACATTGAGTAAAACAACTAAGAGTCCTATGGCACCTTAAAGACTAGCAATTTTTATTTGGGGTAAATGTTTGTGGGCTGTAGCCCACCCCATCAGTTCCACGCAAGCTTAGGCCAAATAAAACTTGTTAGTCTTAAAGGTGCCACAAGACGTTGCTTGTTGTTTTTGCTGCTGTATTTAACACCCTGGAAAATGTTTGCAAGTGTTGGAACCCACTGACTAAGTAGAAGGTTGTGGATGACAGATATAAAGCCTGCGAGCAAGACCTAATGCTACAGGTAACTCTCTTCTTTTTCTTTGTCCTCTTTTTGTTATGAGCTTGGCAAAGTATGACATAGATTTAGAATTTGATTTGCCCTAGGAGTAACCAGGTTTTGGACACCTATCAGTGTAAAATGCTAAATACACTAGTTATACATACAGTAGCATGCAAGGACAATTCATTCAATAAAATGAATTCCTTGAGAATGGAGTTTGAGAGGAGACATGAAGCCCAATGTGAGCTACATGACACAGTTGTGAGTTTCCTATCTATTGCACCTCTTCCCACATGTGGGAATATCAATGCTATTGGAAGGGGGAATTTCAGCACGTGATGCTTGTGTGATGCGCAACACCTGGTGGAATGCTCTCTTCTGCACAGCTATTAAAGATACACGAATCCTATCTCTTATCTCACCTGGCAACCTTGGATGGGACCAATCTCCATCACCAGAATCCCCAATGTGGCACCATTTCACCCTCAAGGCCATGCTGAAGTGCCCACTCAGTTCTCCTTCCCTCATGCAAGTGAATGGAGCTATTTCACCTTTAAATGTGTGTGTGAGTGACTTGCAAAAAAATGAACACAAAGGGAGGAGCTGAGTCTTGGCCACGGACTCTGTTGCTTCACAGGTGTCTGGTGGGCAGTGGGATGCCATCCTACTCAGACCAATTTTTTGGCAGGGCAGCTCATCCCTCCTCTCCCACTGCCTCAATCAAGTTAATGGAGTGCTATCTACATTTACTTGATTATTTCAGAGAGAGGACTCTTACACTGTTGAAAAGCATCTACCTTTCAGGCAACATAGCATTTAGCATAGGGTGGACTTCCCCCTTCAGTGGGGGCTTGTGGTATGTTTGTTTTTTGTTTTTGGACAGGACAGCTTTTTCCACACAAAACTTGTGGCTCTAATATCAGTGGTTGCTGAATCCACTCTGGCTTTTAGTCTGAATTTCAGAGGAGCTATTTGAGTTGCTGAACCCTAGCCCCAAAATAGGTTTAGCACCCTGACAGCTCCTTTAACGATTGGCATTAAAACAGAACTGGTTCACCACTGTGCAGACATTGGAGCCACCAACTCCCACTGGACTCAAGTGAATGGACCACATCTTACATTCACTTGAACAGGTAAAAACAAAACAAAACAAAAACCCTGTCCTTCATCAAGGACCTCTGAGGCAGTAGAATCCTTGTGGGGGTGAGTCCCAAACCGCCCAGCAAAACAGATTTCAAGAAGTGGGCAGGACTGGGGAAGAGATTGACTTGCTGAAGCCTATTGACATTATGGAAAACATGAGATTTCTGAGGCTGAGAGTGTGTGACTTGCCCAAGGTCACCCAGTGGGTTTTCATGACCCGAGTGAGGATTCGGACCCTGACCTCCAGAGTTGTAATCCAACACTGAAACCACTGTGCCATGCTGGCTCTCTGTAATCCATATGAACCATATTTTTGCTGCATCCCTTGTGTAGGCTTTCAGTTTCAAGAAGTAGTTTCTTGATTTTGCATTACCTGGCTTACTAGGTGTGTCCTCAGCTACTCAGAGAAGCCAGGCAGAATTGAATGAAAACCCACTGGGTGACCTTGGGCAAGTCACACACTCTCAGTCTCACAAAGCCCTGTGATATGGCAATCCTAATGTGAACCTAAGTCAGAAACGACTTGAAGGCACCCAATAACAACAAGGATTACAGGACCAAAACACACCAGTCACCCACCCTACCACCACTCTAAACATACAAAAGTTACCTGGAACTATTTTCTGTAGTTCATCAGCATTCCCAGTGTAATACTCAGTACAAAATACAGTGCTCAGTTCTCCATTTTAAACAAGGATCCCACAAGACTGATTAAACAAGACAGGCCAACAGTGAAAGAAAACATTGCTGTATAGGTTTTGTGGATACAAACCACATCTCCTACATTCAAAAATATTTGCCAACTTCCCAGTTTGATTTCATATATTTCCTCAGATGTTAGCTCCGTCAATTACAGACAAATGAAAATCGCATCCAGATAAAAACAGTACCTCACAGTGCTGGCGGGAAGCTTGAATTTCACATTCGTATTTGTTTTTCACAGACTCTAAACAGAGCTCTCTGTAGATACCTACAAACAAACATGTTTTGTTTGTTTAGAAGAGACAAAATAGGGCCACACACCTCAGAGAACCTGACAATGCATTTCCCACTCCAGAAGCTACAGCATGTTTAATTCTGAACAGTCACAAAAGGCAAATATCTGGGATATATTAATGTATCTAATGCCTGAATGAGTTAAACTCTACACCTATGGAAATATCTCCAAATGTTTTAAAGTAGCCTGTATTTACTCAAGCGCTACTCAGAAATCTACAGAGCAGATGTGGGCAACTGTGGTCCTCCAAATGTTCTTAGACTGTAATTCCCATCAGCTCTAGCTAGCATAACCAGTGGTGAAAGATTATGAAAACTGCAGTCCAACAATACCTAGAAGGCCATAGTTGCCTGCCCCAATTATAGACCCTAACGCATTATCCATAAAGTCCCTAATGCATTATCCATAAAGAACACCTGATGTTATTATTTATGTGGTGAAGTCAAACTTATGAGCAGCATCTTTATATATAAAACTCTTGGATATGTTGCCTTTCCCAGTGTGCTGACTGGCTGCTCAGGAAACACACCCAACCAATCACCACCCACATGCAAATTCCCCTCTCCACCTCACAATCCACTCCTGCCACTCAATCTGCATATACACCCCCAGCATCACAAGGGCCTCTTCCTCCTCTCACTCCCTCAGCCACTCACCAGTCACGGGCTGCGACAGGACACAGACAGTCAACTGGCGGTGGTGGGACGCCGCTACTGCCACTGCGACAGGACCCAGGCAGTCAACTGGCCACAGCCATGGCCACAGCAGTGGCAGGGCAACAGAGCAAGTCACCGTCAGCAATTCCGGGGAAAGTGTGGAACGCTGAGAAGGAGGAGGAGGAGGAGTTTAAAAATCCACCGGCCTACCTTACAGGGTTGTCATGAGCTCTACCAGGCATTTTTGGGGAGTTTTTTTAATGGCGTAAGTTATGCCGGGTACAACTAGTTAGTTAAATTAATATCAAGACAGTTTTCAGTAGCACTACAACAAAACTGTATTTCACAACTGGCTGAAAGCTAAAGGCAAGCAGACTTAGCCCAGTGCTAACAAAAAGCTGTCTTCCCTAGATCAAGACTCATTTTCAGAGATGTTCTTTTGTATTTATATTTGGGATGATAAACCATTTAATAATGCATAAGCTATAAAGGTTTGTGCAGTGATATCCCTATGCACAGCTGGTCACCAAGCGTACTCTTTTAAAAGAGCCTCTCATATTATCTCACAAGCTACATATGCCCCTTTTAAAAACCCAAACTCAGGCAAGCTTCAAAGGCAACCTCCAATGCAGCATGAGAAGATACTATCTAGGAAATCAATAGAAATCCTAGGTGTACACGTGCAAGATACTGCAGGCACCTCTATGATTACCCCAAATGCAGCTGAAACCACGGTATTTAGCAATGTTTACAATTAGTTTACCTTTTGAAGGTTTTACCTCCTACCAGCTTCTGAATTGCTTTTTAAAATTTGGATGCAGTCAGCACAATAGATGAGTGATACATGAGCTGAGGAAACTACACATCAAAAACAATGTGTATTATCTTTCTAGGTGGGAATGTTGATTTTAAAAAGCCAGGTTCAGCAATAACTGCAGAGAAAGTCTGCTGTACACATCTATGGCTGACAATAAAGATAAAAGTGGCCTTCAAGTAATATTAGATAAATATTTATTTTATGTGACTCTACTAAGCCCTTACAAATCCAGTTATGAAACCATTACTTCATTCCAGTATGAGTCCACCACACCCATCCTGAACACATCCAATATAGTCTGATTTTGGAAGCTAAACAGGGTCAGGACTGAGCAGTACTTGGACAAAGACTAGCATGAAACAGTGTATAGGACTAGGAAAGAATCGCCCTGTCCCCCTAAACCCTGGATAGCTCATGCCACTTAAGAGTAGACAAGGCTTGGCTAGAGGAACCAATGGTCTGACTCAGTATAAAGAAAGCTTTCTATCTTACCATGATATGTCTGCAAGGCAGTTATTAAGCATAACATAATACTCCTGGCTTAATATACCATCGGTTATGTTGCTGGGAATGAGGACTGGGCCTTTGGGGTTCTCCCTTCAATGCTTCGATCCTGATCTTCTTAAACCATAATTGCTCATTCCATGTGAACCAGGGGACTGTATATTTATGCTTAATAGTCTGAGATTCTGCAATGATCTTAAATCATGTTTGAATTCCTATTTAAGATTGTATTCATGGAATCCACATTACAAAGTCACAGTCCCTTGCTTTGGACACAACTGGAAAATAAAACCATAATCTTGTTGGCTAATGTAACTACATCCATGGAAGAGGAGGAGGAGAAAGTAGAGGCAGCAGCACAGGTAACATGGCTGTGGGCACTGTAAGGCAGGGAGTGGAGAGGACAGCAGGAAAAGCTATTTCTAACAGGAGAGGAAGCTGCCCTGCCAGCTGCCAAGAATCTTAGGAGACAGCAAGGTAGCTTTCACTGCCATCCTCCCCACCACTATGTACCTTTCATGGTGATGCTTATGCTGGCAAAATGGACAGAATCCTGGCCTAAGAGATCAGGGGTAAAGTGTCAAAGCCAATGAACAAGGAGAGGTGGGTGGGAGGTGAAGAATGGGAGCCTGACATTCATTATGAATTTAACCAATTCAAATTTATTATGCAAGATAAATTCCATCTGAACTGGCTCTTTGAGTAGGGGAGTCATAAGAGCAACAAGGAACATGTACATACATGTATCCCTACTTCTCTGGGACACAGAATTAAGCCTGAATCCTAGTATAGACCTCAAACCCTATCCAAGTATAAGGCCAAAGGCTTACTGGAAGTTATGAAAACAAGCATTTGAGAGTTTAAAATGAACAGATTTAAATGTTTTTGTTAGTATTTCACTTCTACCCAGGCCCTGCAGGATGCACCTAATTGAGTCAACAACAACCACTTCATGCACTTACCTGCCACTTTTGTTCGGATTTGCATGTTTTCTTGCAGAGCTGCCAGTGGTTCCAAGTACTCTGGTGCCTTTCCCGCAATGACCTCCTGCAGTTTTACATCCACTTGGCTTAATCTCTCCTTGTAAAGTCTTGACATAATGAAGATGAAAATGGAGTGCATTATATTAAAGACACACAGAGAACAGTGTACCATATATTAACATTTCTAAGAACCCCTTTCCCCAGTTGCCACTGGCCATAACCTAGCAAATCATTAAGTCTGTCAACACAGTAGAAATTAACCATAATTAAAAACAGACTGTACTGTACAGTAAGTTATGTCCAATTTATCATTTACACATTGTTTTGGTTAGATCCAGGTTTAACACAAGGGTGGATGGAAAGGCTTCTTCTAGTCATGGAAGGCATTTGATCCAGCAGAAGATGTGGAAGTGATTTATCCTTTTTGCTGTAGTGACTTGTCCTTCTGAAGAACCTATTCTAGAGTGTCCACCAACTCTAAGAGAGCATAAATAGCTCAGGGACAGAAGAATCAGCCAATATACCTCACCATACTCTTCTGACCAGCAAGAGCATCCCATGGGTGGAACTGCATTGAAGGGATGCTCCTGCCATAAACAAAGTCTGGATCTCAGCTTATGGCCATGAGCCTACATGAAAGAGATGTAGCATAACTTTACATTCATGGAGACATACCTTGGTTGTGCTAAGTACTGTGTGCCTTCAAGTCATTTCCAACTTGTCTAAGTCAAATCGTGGCAAAATTTGTTCAGAGGGAGTTTGTCATTGCCCACCTGAGACAACGAGAGTGTGACTTGCCCAAGGTCACCCAGTGGGTTTCCGTTACTGAGTAGGGATTTGAACCCTGGACTCCTGGAGTCCTAGTTTAACCCTCAAACCACTACACCATATTGACTCTCTTTGATTCTGCTACACCTTCTCATTAAAGAACTGCGATGCTATACAATCCAATGTGCACCAATGTGCAAACATGCAATAAATACACACTGTACAACAATGCACAATGATGTGCAATGACACCATATGTACATTTCTACGTTCAACTGAAAAACTGGGACCCTCCTGAGAGGTCTGAGAAACCTTGAGGCTCCGCCCAGCCAGACAGGGCCTCCCGATCAATCTCCTCTTCTGAGGAGAGTTTGGGACTGGCCCCACCCCCATTGCCACTCTCTCAGCCATCTCCGTGAGCAGTAGATGGGCAGCGATACAGCCAAGGAAGGGGATCGGTAGACGGAAGTAAGAAGGGGGCAGGGAAAAGGAGAGATAAAGAAGGAGAGGGAATCAGGGCCGAAGAAAGGGGAACAGATTATTAAAGCTACAATTGAAATAAGTGAAGGATCTATAATAATGGCGGGAGATTTTAACATGGTAATGGATAAGCAGAAAGATAAATCTAATCCTACTAAAGAGGACAAGAAAATGTATGAAACTGGTTTGAACAAAATTATAAATAGAAATGGACTACGAGATGTATGGACAGAATGGAAAGGAGAAGAAAAGAGATACACCTCTTATTCCCCAACACATAAAAATTATTCTAGAATAGATTATATTTTTGTATCAAAAAATCTGGTCTCACAAATTGTAAACATAGATATAGGGATCATAAAAGTCTCAGACCATGCAATAGTTACAGCAGATATAAAGATTACAAAAGATTATAAATTAGCAAAAAAGATGGAGATTGGATACAAAAATTTTGGGTTATAAAAATATAGTAGAAAAAATACAGGTAGAATTAAAAGAAATATGGGAAATAAACAGAGTAGGACAAAGCAATCAAGCACTATTGTGGGATTCAATGAAAGCTGTAGCAAGGGGAATATTTATTAGGGAAGCACATACATTGTGGAAAAAACAGGAAAAAATTAGGAAGAAACTAGAAGAGGAAATTAAGGGTCTAGAAAAAGAATATTTTAGAAACAGAGATAAACAGATCCACGTATTAATACAAGCAAAGAGAAAAGAGTTAGAAAAGGAAGATATAGAAACAGCAAAAAGAAATCTGTTATTTATGAAAAGAGATTTTTTGAATATAGTAATAAAAATTCTAGAATGTTAGCAAGAGCCACACAAACAAAGAAATCTAAAAGTTTGATTGGAATTATTAAAGATGAAAAAGGGGGGGAAAGTAACTTGATGAAAGATAAATTAAAGATATTTCAAGAATATTATATCAAAAATTATATTCAGCAGGCGATTCACCAAAAAACTTAGAGCAATATATACAGGAAAATTGTAAGGATATAATTAGTGAGGAGGAGAAAGAATTAATGGAAAAACCAATAACAGAACAGGAAATAGAAGATATCATAAATAAATTGAAACTAGGGAAGGTTCCAGGAGAAGATGGTTTGGGAACTGAATATTATAAAATATTTAAAAGTATATTAATACCTAGAATGAAAGAATTATATAATAACATTTTAAAAGGAGATGAGATCCCACAATCATGGAAACAATCTCTGATTATACTAATCCCAAAACCAGATAAAGATTTGACAGACCCAGAATCATATAGACCAATATCACTAATAAATCAAGATGCAAAAATACTAACAGCAATAATGGCGAAAAGGATGAATAAATTTATGTACAAATATCTACAAAAAGACCAATGTGGATTTATAGAAGGAAGACAGATGGCTAATCTAACTGGAAGAGTAATAAATATAATAGAAACAATTAGAAGAAGGAAAATTAAAGCAAGGCTTATAGCTATAGATATATTTAAAGCTTTTGATTGTGTGGAATGGCCAGCAATAAAAAACATAATGAGAACATTTGGATTTGGAGAAAAATTTAGGGGTGTGATTGACCAATTGTATAAAAAAATTAAAGCAACAGTAATAATAAATGATGGTAAGACAGAACAAATAAACCTAACTAGGGGAACGAGACAAGGCTGCCCACTCTCCCCAATAATATTTGCTATGGTAATAGAAATATTAGCTAATGTAATTAGAAACGATGAAGATATCAAAGGGATAGGAAATATTGAAGAGATTAAACTGAATATGTTTGCAGATGATACTTTAATAACAATACAAGATCCAGTGGAAAAAATGCAAGAGATAGAGAAACATTTGGAAACGTTTGGGAAGAGGACAGGATTACAAGTAAATTGGAATAAATCAGAAATGATGATATTTAATTATACAGAGGCAGAGAAAAAAAATATGAAGAGTAAGAAATGTACTAAAATAAAAGAGCAAATAAAATATTTAGGAATAAATATTGTGGCAGAACTGGAAAAACTAGAGGAAAAAAATTCACTATGCTAAGGAAAGATATGGAGAAAAGAATAGAGAAATATGGGAAAATCAAATTGTCATGGCTTGGAAGAATAGCGCTTGTTAAAATGAAAATATTACCAAAAATAATTTTTTTATTTAGAATGCTGCCTATTAAAGTATCAGAAATGGAATTTAAAAAGTGGCAAAATATGATAAATAATTATTTTAATGGAGGCAAAAGATCAAGAATCAATAAAAATAGATGGTATAAATCTAGAAAAAAGGAGGTTTAGGCTTACCTAATCTAAAGCTATACTACATAGCGAATCAATTGAGATATATTATTGATAGTGTTGCGGAGGTGAAGGAAATGGAATGGATGGAAATAAATAAACAAGAGATAGAGTTAAAATTAAGAAATATATTTTTTTGTAAACTAAAAAAAAATATAGGGAAACAATACAATCTGTTTCTTTAAAAAATATATTAGATATATGGAATAAATATAAAAAAGTATTAGTTCCAGGAACATCTCCATTAACGCCAGTAATATTGTTAGACGGTTTCCCAGCAAATTTAAGAAATGAAGTGGAAGCAAAATTAGGAGGACAAGAAATTATAAGGTTGAAGGAATGGATGGGGAAAATGAAAAATAAAAATTATATGGAAAAAATATTAAAGGAGCAAGGATTTACATGGTTTAAACTGATACAGTTAGAAAGATGGACAAAAATATGTTTAAAGGAGGGTAGTTGTAGAAAAAGTACAAAATTTGAAGAATTAATTACAAAAGCTATTCAAGAGAAAAAGGCTATAAAGGGTATTACAAGCAAAATATATAAAATGTTAATGGATAATGAAGAAGTACAAGATTATTTAAAATATGTTTGGGAAACAGATGTAGCAACTGTAATAGACAAATCTAAATGGGGAAAAATATGGAATATGCAACATTTGAAAACATTATCAGTAAGAATAAAAGAAAATTACTATAAGATTATATGGAGGTGGTATTTAACTCCAGTACGATTGAATCAAATAGATAAAAAGTATTCAGCACAGTGCTGGAGGGGTTGCCAAGAATTGGGAACGTATATGCATATGTGGTGGAATTGCAAATATGTACAGAAATTTTGGAAAATAGTAATGAAGGAAATAAGTGAAATACTGGAGATAAATATACCTTTAAGCCCTGAAATAGCATTATTATCATATTGTGAAAAATACAAGAATCTCAAATTGTTAAGGATTTGCTAACAAACTTGCTGACAGCAGCAAGGTTAATAATAGCAAAGAAATGGAAAATACAAGGCGAATATAAAATAGAAGAATGATATGATGAAGTATGGAATATAGCTATAAATGAGAAATTAACAAATATGGTTAAAGAAAAAAAAGGAGGGTTAAGTAAGAATGTTTTTGGTGAAAAATGGAGTAAATTTTTAGAATTTGTATTAATAAAAGGGAGAGGAAGCAAACCTGAGTTGGAAACAATGATTTTCTGGAAAGAGGGATGAATGTAAAGGGAAGTCCCTCGGTGGAGGGAATCACTGTTATATATGTTTGTTAAGTTTTATGTAGTAATTGTATGTTTTTTTTAATTTTAAAAATTAATAAAATTATTAATTAAAAAAAAGAAAGAAAAGGGGAACAGATCACCAGAGCTCTTCACCCTGCTTCTGTTCACCACGTGAGGCAGGACTGAACTGGGGAGTGGGGGTGGCTCTCCTCCTCTAGTCCTATCTTCCTACCTTTTCTACTGGTTGTGTGCCCTGCTTGTTTACTAGCGTGGGAAGAGCCAAACCCAGGCTGAAGGATTGCCTCCCCACGCTGCTGGAGAAATGGACATTATGCCTTAGTCAAAGAAGTACAACCACATATGTAAGAACTTACAAATTCATAAGATGTCAGCCAATGACTTTATGCTTCCTGATTTCAGGACTAACCTTATCATTAAGGCAGAACGCTGCAGCTGTTTCAGGCAGCAGATATCAAGTGTCATAAATGGGAATGGGGGTTTGATTTATTGACTTTGTCGGGGTTTTTTATTTTTACTGCTTCAGATAAGAAGATGCATTTGTGAGATTTTTTGCCTTAGGAATCATTATAACTTGCCTGCTTGTGGATATCTGCACCTTGACTTGGGCAGTTAAGAGGGCATTACTTGCTGCTCTGTCTCAGGCAGCAAAATGTCTTGAGCCCTGAAAACTGAGTACAGTTGCCCTCCACATTCGCGGTTTTCACTTTTGTGGTTCCACCTATTCGCGGTTTCCTCAGCAAGTGCCCAATTAAAATCAGCTTCTCTCCCTTGCACACAAGGGAGGGGAGTTGATTTAAACTGAGCGCTCCCCAAGAAAACCGCACACCCAACTCCCCGCTCACCTGAGGCTTGGGTTCGTTTGGGGTGGAGAGCCAAGCCCTTGGCAGAGCGGGAAGTTTGGGGCAAAGGCGCTTTTCAGCCAACCCCCCACGCTTCCCAAAATGGTGATGGGCTTCTCGAGAAGCCCACTGCCACTTTGGGAGGGTTGGGTGTGTGGCTGGAAAGCCTCCGGACCGCTCACTGCCACCACCACCCTGTCCCTTCCAAAAGCGGCAATGGGCTTTTCGAGAAGCCCACTGCCGCTTTGGGAAGTGCGGGGGGGGGGGGGGGGGCTGGAAAGCCTCCCACCCGATCGCCGCCTCCCCGTCCCTTCCAAAAGCAGTGATGGGTTTCTCAAGAAGCCCATTGCCGCTTTGGGAAGTGTGGAGGTGGGGGTGGCTGGAAAGCCTCCCGCCCCATCACTGTCACCCCGTCCCTTCCAAAAGCAGTGATGGGCTTCTCAAGAAGCCCATTGCCACTCTGGGAAGTACAGGGGGGGTGGCCGGAAAGTGCATGATTGCCACCCCCCGTCCCTTCCAAAAGCAGTGCTGGGCTTCTAGAGAAGCCCATTGCCACTTTGGGAAGTGCGGGGGGGGGGGCTGGAAATCCTCCTGCCTGATCACTGCCTCCCTGTCCCTTCCAAAAGCGGCAATGGGCTTCTCAAGAAGCCCATGGCTGTTTTGGGAAGTGTGGGGGTGGCTGGAAAGCCTCCTGCCCGATCGCCACCCCCGTCCCTTCCAAAAGCAGTGATGGGCTTCTAGAGAAGCCCATTGCCGCTTTGGGAAGTGCAGGGGTGGCGGCTGGAAAGCTTCCCGCCCACTCGCCACCCCTCCATCCCTTCCAAAAGTGCCAATGGGCTTCTCGAGAAGCCCATTGCCGCTTTGGGAAGTGCGCATGGTGGTGGCTGGAAAGCCTCCTGACCACTCACTGCCAACCCCCCGGCCCTTCCAAAAGTGGCAATGGGCTTTTCAAGAAGCCCATTGCCGCTTTGGGAAGTACGGGGGGGGGGCTGGAAAGCCTCCCGCCCGATCGCCACCCCCCCATCCTTTCCAAAAGTGGTGATGGGCTTCTCGAGAAACCCACTGCCACTTTGGAAAGTGTGGGGGTGGCTGGAAAGCCTCCCGCCCCATCACCGTCACCCCATCCCTTCCAAAAACAGTGATGGGCTTCTGAAGAAGCCCATTGTCGCTCTGGGAAGTGCAGGGGGTGACTGGAAAGCCTCCTGCACGATTGCCACCCCCCCATCCCTTCCAAAAGCAATGGTGGGCTTCTCGAGAAGCCCATTGCCGCTTTGAGAAGTGCGCGGTGGTGGCGGCTGGAAAGCCTCCTGCTTGATCACCACCCCCCATCCCTTCCAAAAGCGGCGATGGGCTTCTCAAGAAGCCCATCGCCGCTCTGGGAAGTGCAGGGGGAGTGGCTGGAAAGTCTCCCACCCAATCGCTGCTAACCCCGTCCCTTCCTAAAGCGGCAATGGGCTTCTAGAGAAGCCCACTGCTGCTTTGGGAAGGGTGGGGGTGGCTGAAAAGCCTCCCACCCGCCACTCACCCATTGAGCGCTCTCCTTAAATCGGATCTCCTCCCTCACAACCAAGAGACGAGATCCAATATAAGTGGAGTGCTCAATGAGCAAACCGCCCATGGTTAGCTCTGTCAGCATCCTGCTTAAATTGGATCTTGTCCCTTGCTTGTGAGGGAGGAAAGCCGATTTAATCAGGTCATTCGGCAGCTTTTCTCCAGCTTCTTTCTGTTTAGCGGAGCGATCCAGGGTGGAAGAAAGCTGCGGAATGCCCAGTTTTCCTCCCCCCTGCATCCACCCCGCTAAACGGAATGAAGCCACAGGAAAGCTGCTGAACACAAAGGTGGGGTGGGGACAGTGCCAAGACTTTCTAAGCCCCGCCACTGCTTTCGAAAGGGTGGACGGTGCAGGCAGACCTGGAGGACCCAGAGGATAGCGTGGGAGAAGGGGCTCGTGGTGCAAGAATGGCAGCAGCAGAGGTCCGGGAGGCCTATTTTTTATTTGCGTTTTTTCACATTTGTGGGGGTCTTGAACCCCTAACCCCCACGAATGTGAAGGGACGACTGTATATGCACCTTCTGAGAGCAGAGTGCTTTTGCAAGCATAAGGCATATTGTGGGCCAAATCCTATATCAGAATTATCTGAGACAGTATGATGTCATGGATTGGTGTTGGAGAATATTGTTTGATTTACTGATTGTATATTAGAGTATAAGGTAAGGAGTTGTTGAGGGAGGGAATGGAATATTGGAGTGAATGCTGATTGGTGGAATGATTGAGGGGATTTGCATAAGGGTGGTGAATGACAATTGATGAGTGACAGTTGGGAGTTCAGTTAGATAAAAGTGTTTGAGTTAGACTAGACGTGGAGTAAGAGGAGAGTTTTGGTTGGGAGGCTGGTATGAGTTAGCTTGAGGAGCGTGAGAGAGGGTGTGAATCATTTTAAATATAATACAAAATTAATCTGCTGTGTTATGTTTAACTTCTGTAAATAAAGAATCATTTTTTTAAATACACTTTTGGCCTCTGGAAACACTATCTATCTGAGAGCTTGGATTCAGACAAGATGTCTGTGGCAGCAGCATTGAATATAGAAGGAAGGTGCCCACTGAGGACAGAAATTGCGTAAATCCTCACAGGTACCTTGAGGGCATTTAGACAGTCCCCAAAATTGGTGGCAAACAAGGGGAATGGGAGGAAGTCCTTGCACTGGTGACAGAGGTGGGGATCAGGGAAATCCTCATTTTTGGTCACTGCAGTGATCATCATGAGTACCCAGTTTGTGGGGACAATTAGCTAACACACATTGGAAACTGTTTAATGCAGTGTAGATGTGTAAATAGCTATTGCTTAAAACAATTTGTAAGCCGCTCTGATAGCCTTGTGGCTGAAGAGCGGGGTATAAGTAACCATTAAAAAAAATCATGGAAGTCTTCACATTTGGTGGGTTAAAGCGCAGAACCTCCACATTTGGTCATGGTGCTGGGATTGCCTGAGAGGAACCCTTATAGCTGTGATTACCCAAGTAGAATCTCAGTTGGTGGGATTGGAAAACTCCCGCAGTTGCGCTACATGGCTTGTGTAAGGTAGCTAAATCTGGAAATATCTATAGACATTCCCACAAACCTTACAGCATAGGTACAAACCTACATACCAAACTATTTAAACATCGAGCTGGGTCCAGGAATTGTCTTCTGGTGGAAAGGCTCTGCTTACAGATGGGTATCCAACTGATTTTCAGCAACCCCCTGGAAGTACCTATTCATCAGGGACGGCAATAATCAGCAGAGCATTTTCAGGGGGCTGAAGGGGGTGTTATGGCGGCAGGGAGCATGAAAATTCCTGCCAGCTTGGTTACATGCCCCAGATCTGTATCCAAGCCACTGTTTCCACAGTTTTTAGTTCTGGGTAGGCACAATTGTAATTTGCAAAATGCTACAGCTCAGAGGTGCTTTGCATGCAAAACATCCCAGGTCTGACATGCAGTATCGCCAAGCAGGACCAGAAAGGTCTCCTGTCTGAAACCCTTGAAAGCTATTGATAGGCAATCAGTGCAGACAATATTAAGGCTGCAATACTATACACTGTAACTTTCCAATAGGTCTCATTGAGCATAGTGGAATATACTTCTGTGTAAACATGTAAAAATTCTCTTGTACAATGGTTTCATTTAGTATAACATAGTTTCCCATCTATTTTTTTTAATTATGGAATTTTAATGTGCCTCAGACAAAGAGAGGTATGAAGGAGGAACAGTTATACTCAGAGAATTAAGAAGCAGGGTTCCCCTAAGTACATGTTCAACCCAAGAATTTGTTTGTATTGCTCCAAAACAAACCTCTTTCAATATTTCATAAACCAGAATATTGGGGGTGGGGGAAGTCTTCATATTTGGGCTATTCTTAAAAAGTGGGGAGTCAGAAACATTTGCTAATTTACTACTGTCCAGAGATCTGCTGTTAGATTCCAATCTGCCAAACATACACTAGAATGGGTGGGGAAAGTTCAGCCTATCAGCCACATGTAGGCCTTAGGGAGCTTTTTAAAAAAAATTGCCCCCAAATCCACCAAACGCCCTCTAAGAGGACACTTTCTCCACATTTCTGTGCTATTTTAGGAAGACCGGGAGCAAAAGACATTGGGGAAAATGGGGTGGTAATATTGCCCCATGCCCCTGACAGTTGCTCACCTTGGCTTCATACAATACAATATACAACCAGGATTATAACCAGAATGGAATTCAAAGAAAATTCAAAGTCAGTGTCTTACTTACTGGTCTTTAAGGTCTGTAAACTGTTTTTCAAGATTGGACATCTCATCTAAACACTCCATTCGTCTTCTTTCGCAGTCCTCGTCATCCATTTCTGAGAAGAGAATCAGCCACTTTAAGAATACATCAAACGAACTGGCTCTCACCTTAAATCTATTTCATAGAATTTATGGCTGCGTTGATCAAATTAACACAGCTAATGTCCTGAATGATGAGGGTGCAAGAGGAAGTAATCTCTGACAGCCTTCTTAAACTGCTGGAAAACATATCTAGCATAAATACCAAAATCAAAGCTTTCCTTCTTTTCGACAATTGAGCTTGGAAAAGAGCCCAATTGCTCAAGCTTGCACTTCAGTCAGTTTTTCACTTCATCTCACAATAAAATACTTCAATATTTTGAAGTACAGCCCAACACGACGCCAAAGAAATTGAATGAATAAACTAGCAGAAATTAAAATTGATAACTCAACCCCAGCTTCTTATATTAGAGCAGTAACCGGACTGTGGAAAGGTTTTTGCCAATCTAAGTAAGAGTAGACTCTAATGTTTCCTCAGTGGTGTGGATCCTACCGAGAAATAAAGCCTTGGTGCATCTGCAAAAACATCTGAATATGCTTTACTGACTCTGTAACTAGTATCCTTGTTAATATCACCAACAGACATGACATTGGTCAGAGTGAATAAACTCATAACAAGGCAATAATAAAATCTCTTTTAATATTAATATGTTTTCCAAACAGGAACATTGCTATAAAAAATGTAAGTACAGTTGTCCGTTCATATTCACTGGGGTTTGGTTCCAGGACCCACCCCCCTTGGATATCAAAATCCGTGAATACTCAAGTCCCATTATATGCAATGGCATAGCAAAATGGTGTCCCTTATATAAGATGGCAAAATTAAGGTTTGCTTTTGGGATTATTATTTTTTTAAGAATATTTTTAAGCCGTGAATACTGAAATCCATGGATACCAAATCCATGGATATGGGGGAACAACTGTATAACAATTTGCTACTGAACAATTTACTTTATAAAACCTATGAACATGATCCATAGCCCTAGATCACTGTCATGATGACCTGCCAGTCATCATGGAATCCTCATCACAAACTCACAGTGAACTACATTGGAAACTTCCACTCCTTATTTAGAAATGGGAAGGGGGTGGGAGAACCTCATTGAATAAACATGATGTCACATTACTTGATTAAGATAGCCAGTCTGATTGGCAAAGGCAGAGCCAATCAGAGATCACCACAAAAGACTTTAAAAGTTCTGAATTTTCCTTTGCTGGCTGAGCACATGGCTAGCTGAGAAAGGCTCTGAGCCACATAACCGCAGGGCCTGGGGGCCTCATGGCTGAGGACATAGTAGAGAGACCACAGAATGGAACAAAGCCAAGGAGTAATCAACAAGATACCAAACTGTGATAACAAAAGGTTGGGGGGAGCCAATCTTGCCCAAAGGCCTAAAAAGGATCCAAAAGGACTCTGAATACCATCACAGAGACTGTAAGTTACCTTTGCATTTAGTAGATAGGGAAATGTTTAGTTAGCTTGCGTTAGATTATGATTTATTTTGTAAGTGCTCTGAATGAACGTATACTTGCTTAAGCCTTAAGTTGAACCTGGGAATGTTTTGCCTTCTCAAGTAACATAGACTCCTGGAATTGAATAAAGCCTTCTGTTATTTTCTAACCTGCCTCGAATTGCCTGCTTCTGGTCAACTACCAAAACCTTCTCTAGATTAGAGAAAAGAGTTATTATTGTTTCTTTAACCCAGCCTGTCTAGTTCTCACTGCCTAGATATGGAAAGGGGAGATAAGAGTCAGTGAGTGGTGGTGGCTACCCTTAGAGAATGGATTTCTAGACTAGAAACCCTTGTGAGTGTGTTTTTCAGGTTGTACAGATAAGCTGGAAGCCTTCCTTTCCTGCTGAAGAGAGGGCCAGCTTATGACAATCACACAGACCACGTGCGTCATGTAAATAGGCCAGGAACATTTTACAGTGGTTGCATTCAGACATGAAACAACACAGGGTTAACAGGAAAAAGCCCACCTTCACTAGAGAATTACTACTCTCTTCTGCCAGTGTGGCAGTTAAAATGGTGATTTTTACACTTTGGTCTACCAGGTGCTTGGGATTTCATTTCCCAGATTCGCTCACCACTGGCCATACTGGTTGGGACTTCTGGGAGTTGATGTCCTCAATATCTGAAGGACTAAAGACAGAAGTACTGCTGTAAGGTTCAGTTCAGGAGCTTTTGCTTCTGTTTTTGATTAACTGCAGTTTAGCAGTTACCTTGGATCTAATGTTACCTTGAAGAAAAAAAAGGAATGTTGGTCTTACCTGTGATCTGTTCATTCCCAATAGATAGCTGAAGAACATTCTGAAGTAGATTGGGTTGCTCCTCCCCTTTGCTCCTGGTAGGCAGGGCGAAAAAGGACGGCCCTTCTAGTGAGGTCACCTGTGGGAGGAGCGACTCCCGAAGGCCAGTTTATCCAAAAGCCAAGTAATGAACTTCAGAAAAAGAACTTAAAACATAAGAAGAAACTCAGACATAACAAGAATACAAATCAACAGGAATATCTCCACCCTGGGAGAGTAAAAGCCTGGCACATCACTCCAGCACTGTCCAGATGGGAAGGATGTTCTTCAGCTATCTATTGGGAACAAATGTATCACAGATAAGACCAATGTTCCTTTCCCTAGTAGATAGGCTTCAGAACATCCTGAAGCAGATTGGGACATGCCAGAGCTTCCCCAGATAAGGGTGGGGTGCTGGCGATAGCAAGAACAGGCGCTAGGGCTTGACCACCTGCTGGAGGATCCTTCATCTAAAAGCCGCCTCTGCTGATTGAAACTTGTCCAACTTGTAGTGCCTGGCAGATGTGAATAAAGACTTCCCGGTAGCTGCCCTGCAGATCTTGTACAAGGTGGCATTCAAGCTGTTGTAGTTGCTGCACTTCTGGTGGAATGGGCCTGAATTCCCTCTGGTGGTGGATGGCCCAGAGACTCATAACTTGCTATGACACAGGCCTTGATCCATCTGCTCAGTATTGACAAAGATACCTTCCTCCCCAGGGCTCTAAGCTGAAAAGAAAGGAAGAGGGCCTCTAAGGCTCAGAACTGCTTGGTCCTCTTAATATATATCCCGAGTGCCCTATGGATGTCCAGTGTATGCCAGATTCTCTCCAACTCCCTAGTTGGTTGTGGGCAGAACGAAGGCAGGATGAGCTCCTGAGCTCTGTGAAAGGTTGTATTGACCTTGGGGATGAATGTTGGTCCAAGCGCAGGACCACTGTATCTGTTCTAAACTGTCAAAGGTCCTTGCAGACAGAGAAGGCTCAAAGCTCTGACACTCTTCTTTCCAAAGTGATGGCCACAAGAAAGAGCACCTTCCAGGTCAGATGCTTCAGGGATGTCTCTCTTAACAGTTCAAAGGGTGGCAATGTCAGAGCCTTAAGTACAGTATGAAGATCCCAGAGGGAAAATGATGGAACTGTGAGTGGGGCTATGTTGGAGAGCCCCTTCAAGAACCTACATAGGAGTGGGTGTGATGACAATCTTGACGCTCTGTCGGGAGAAAGGAACGAAAAAATAGCTGCAACCTGTATTTTGATGGTATTTGGGTACAAGCCCCAACTGGCTCACTCTTGCAAGAACTCCAACAGGACAGGGACTGATTCCTCCATTAAGTCTATCTTCTTGTGCCGGCACCACCTATACTAGACCCTAAAAGTGTACTAATAGATTCTATTGGTCGATTCCCTTCTAGATGCCATAATGGTGCTTGTTACCCCGTCCAAGCAACCATAGGAACTCAGCATGGACCCTTCAATCTCCAGGCATGTAAGTGAAGTCAGGTTGGGTCCAGGTGGTAAACCTGATCATGCAATAGCAGATCTGGACACAGAGGAAGTGTCATGGATTCTGTTGTCGTGCTCAGGATGTCCGAGAACCAAGCTCTTCTCAGCCAAGCCAGGGCTACCAGGATAACCTTGGCTGCCTCGCTGTGGATCTTCCGCAGAACCCTGGGAATCAACAGGAAAGGTGGGAAGGCATACAACAGGCCAGGTGGCCACAGTCCTGCTAGGGCATCCATGTCCTCGGCTCCCTCCATCAGGAACCTCGAGAAGAAGCAGGTAAGTTTGGCATTTGCTAGAGATGCGAACAGGTCCAGCACTGGGTGGCCTAGAATCCCTGCAATTATGTTGAATACCTCCTGATGGAGACTCCACTCCCCTTGGTCTATGTCAGGTCTGCTGAGCCAGTCCACTCTGGTGTTCAGGACACCCTGTAGATGTTCTGCTTCCAGCGAGATGAGATTTTCCTCTGCCCGTGAAAGCATTAGCTGCACCTCCGCCATCAGGAACCTCGATCTTGTACCCCCTTGGCAGTTTATGTGGGCCTTTGTTGTGGTATTGTCCGTCCTGACAAGTATGGCCCTGCCCCGGATCAGATCCTGGAAGGCCAGGAGTGCCAGCCGAACTGCTCTTAGCTCCAACCAGTTGATACTGTGGGAGCTCTCCTCCTGCGACCATCTGCCTTGGGCCAAACGCTTCATGCAGTGGGCTCCTCAGCCCCTCAAGCTTGTGTCCAAAGTGATCTGTATTCTGTCTGGTATCCAGATGAGCCGGCCTCTGTGAATTGCTGGAGAAACCCACCACTGCAAGGAGTGGTGTACCCTTTGTGGGACCTTTATCCGGCAATCGCGTTTGGTGGAGATGTAGTCCTAGAATGGAAGTAGGAACCATTGTGTATCACCTTTTGTATTGCAGCAATCCTCTCCTGTGGAAGAGATACCAGACATTTTGTAGAATCCACACTGGCTCCCAGATGTTGGATCTGCTGGTCTGGGATGAGAGAACTCTTCTCTAGGTTAACCAAGAACCCATGGGCCCAAAGTGACCTGAGACCCTGTTGAACCTCCATGAGGGCCTGATGTTTGGACTCCGATTGGATCAGGAGGTCCTCCAGGTAGGGGTAGATGTGTAGCCTGCCTTTCTCCAATGGGCCACCAGGATAACCATGATCTTCATGAAGACCATGGCCGCTGAGGAAAGACCGAACAGAAGCGCCTTTTACTGAAAATGCTTGTTGTTAAAAGCAAAATGAACGAAGGAACAGTGAGAAAGATAAATCGGGATGTGAAGGTAGGCATCCCTGAGGTTGAGAGAGGTCAGGAAGTCCCCAAGATGCAGGGCCTCCAGGATGTGCTTCAAGGTTTCCATGCGGAACTTTCTCTTCTTCACAAACTGACTCAGGCCTCTCAAATTGAGAATGGCTCTTCAATCGCTATTCTTCTTGAGAACTAAGAAAAGGTTGGGATAGCATCCCCTCCATCTCTGAGAGGGTGAAACCTTCTCTATTGCTCCCAGATGCTTGCGATGATGGATAGCTTCCAGTAGGAGGTGGTGTTTGGCTGCTTCCTTGGACTTCGGGGTAGGCACGAACTACTGGGGGGGGGCGTGCAAACTCTATCTGGTAACCCTGATGAATGGTATCCAAGACCCATCAATCCAATTCCAGCTAAATTGTCAAAAATATACAAAAATATAAATAACAAATATTGGAAATGTAAAAATCATACTGGAACTTTTTATCATTTATGGTGGGAATGCCAAAAAACTCATAGATATTGGTTAAAGCTTAGAGAATGAATGCAAAAAAAACAAACAAACTGAAAATAGAAATAGCATTTAGACCAGAGTTATATTTGTTAAATACGACCAACTTAGATAATAAAGAAGAAAGGGAGCATAAAACCTTTATAAGTTATTTAATTACAGCCACAAGATTGGTATTTGCAAAAACTGGAAGACAGATAAAACCCAGAAAATTTCGGAATGGTTAATTAAAATATTTGATATGGCAGAAGTAGACAAACTTATAAATTTACTGAAAGGAAATTCGATAGAAAAATATTTTAAAATATGAAGACCTTTTACTGACTATGTAAAACAATATAATGGCGATTGGATAACCATGGGCTTTGATTTGTAACAGGAGAACTGATAAGAATAGTTAGGGATAAAGTAATAAGTGATAAATATTTAGAGAGAGGAAAAATAGATTTTAATTAAAATTGCTCAATCAGAGAAACTGGGAAGTTATTTTAAAGTGTTTCTATAGTGGTATATAAAATAATTAAGTAATTGGATAATGATCCTACTTGTTTATTTGTTTTACATTTGTTTTTCTTTTTGAAGTGGTCTTGTATTTGTCCTGTCTTTATGTATTTTAATTGCTTGAATGTTAATAAAGATATATTTTTTTTTAAAGACCCATCAATCTGAAGTAGAGCTCTCCCATGTCCCCAGGAAACCCCGAAGTCTTCCCCCTACTAGATGGACCCCATCATGCCTGCTGGTTCCTTCGCTGGCCTCTGTCACTGTTGTTGTGTTGAGGCCTACCCAAGGTGCCTGCTTCATTCTTGCATTGAAATCTCTGGTCTCCCCAATGCTGTCTCTGTGGTCTGGCTTTTCTGTACTGGGAGGTGTGCTCGGTATGGAATTAGAGTAGTGTCTGAAGCTATGAAAGGACCGATTCTGCCTGGAAAATTTCCTATCCTCTCTCCTCTTGCCAGAGGCCAAACTCTTCTTTTTGTCCTTGTCCTCAACCAACAGAGGCTCTAGAGAATCTCGAAAGAGCTTGCCCCCCCAGAAGGGGGTAAAGACCAGATTCTGCTTGGGCTTAAAAGTCTGCATTCCAACTTTTGAGCCAGAGCTGTCTCCTGGCTGCAGCAGCTGCTGCTTGGCTTCTTGTGCAAAACTGAATGGAATCCTGTGTGCTGTCTTCCAAGAAGGCAGTGGCCCTTGAGATCTTGTTGAGCCCTTGCCTAATTTGAACTTCATCTTCAGGGATCTGGTCTATGACCTCCTTGGACCACTGAAGTGAGGCTCTCGCCAACCTAGGGGCTGACACCGCTGCTCTAACGGCAAGGGAAAGTGCCTCATGGGCTCGGCTGTTTCCCTCATGACCAGCTCCCTCACCAAGGCACTGAGGCCTGTGGTCGCTCCCCATCCCCAAGGTAGCCAATAAAGGGCCCCTGGAGTAACTCACGCCTTGCTGAGTGTAGAACTGCTGCCCAACAAGTCTGAACTGGTCAACCTCTCCCATGGCAGCCGCCCAGGGTGTCAGGGTAGCTCGGAGGGGCATACCAACCTCCAGACGGATCAGGCCCTTCCCATTCGGGGAGCTGGTTTCTGCCACCACATCCATATGACTATCTCCAGGTCCTACTGGAGGGAGACAAGCCGGGTTTGGGGGGGGGTAATGGTGTTGGCCAATGCAGAGGGCTTGTCCTTCTTTTTCAGCATCTTTGCTGCTCACGTGGTGGCTGAGTCCCAGTGCCAAAGAGGAAGATGAAAAATAGCTAAGAGGTGAAATTAGAGGCAGAAAACAAAGCCTTTTTTTGAGAGAGAGAGAGAATGGGAAGGAAAAGGTTAGAACGGAGAAAAAAGAGGAAGTAATTTCTAATGGCTCTGTTGTCCACATGGTCATGGTGAGGAACAAAGCGAAACCCGTCCTCCAGAAGCGGTAGGCAAGAAAAGAACTGGCCTTCGGGGGGTGGGGTCGCTCCTCCCACAGGTGACCTCCCAAAAGGGTCATCTTTTTTTTCTCTGCCTAACAGGGGCAAAGGGGAGGAGCAACCCAAAATGCTTCAGGATGTTCTGAAGCCTATGTACTGGGGAAAACTGGTGTAAGTTTTTGTAGACTGTAGCCCATTTCATCAGAAGCAACTTCATTAAACATAGTTGAGCAAGTCCTCTAAAGTGTGGATAATCCAGAATTCTACTTGTTGAATATGACTCAAATATTGGAAAAAGAAGAGGGAAAGATTAGTTGGAGAATAATGTTATATTTAGTGACTGTGGCGAGACTGGAGATAGCAAAGAAATGGAAACAGAAAGATATACCAACAATTGATGTCTAGAAGGAGAAAGTTCTGGAAATGACATGTATGGACAAACTAACTTTCAAGCTTAGAGAAAAAGATACACAAGCTCAAGAAGATGAATGGGTTCCGGTATTTAAATTCTGCAAAGAGAAATGGGAGAGGAAGGGATTCTAGGGGGTGAAAATAAGAATAAGGGTAAAGACAAAGGAAGTACAGGGGAAAAAATGTATAAGAAGATTATATGGATATTCTCTCAAGGGACAAGGAACTTTGGTCTTATTAAGAGGGAAAAGATAATAACAGGTTCAAAAAAGGAATGAGGAAAATAAATCTAGAGGAGATTATAAGAAGGAAACATAGATTAGAGAACAAGTATACAAAGTCAAAAATAGGTTGGAGATAATACCAAAGGGAGTTGCGAATTAAAGGAAGTTAAACAAGAACAGAAGTTAAGAACATGGGAATACAGCATAAGGGAAAGGGAAGGAAAAGAAGGGAATAAAAATGATAGTGATAGAAGGAAATGTAAGTGTGAGGGCAAGAGAAAGTGTAGGAAGAGAAGAAGAGAGGAGGGAGAATATAAAAGAGAGAGAAATTGGGGGAGAACTGCAGCCGGTAAAGGTTACGGGGTGGTAAGAATACTACCTAGAATGGAGATAGAGATAGAATTCATCTGAATGTGCAAAATGTTAGTGACTTCCATCTTAGGTAATATGGTAAGAAGAGTAAAAGGGAAAAAGTACGGTATAAGGAGTGAAAAAGATGGGAAGACTGGAAGATCATATATGCAAAGAATATAAGTGTATAAGTGTGGAGATGTTTAATATATATGCTGTGTGCATTTTAACTTTCAAGGTTTATAAATATAAGACTAAATAAAAAATAAAATTGAAAAAAAAAAAGGAACAGGGGGCCAAAATTGTTGAAAGAAGAAGTGTTTGATGTGAAGTGTATGAAGAGGGTAAATAATGAAATAGCAGTACAGACAAATGGGAAGTGTTTTTCACAGTTTGTTATAAGGATTTATATGTATATTATTTTGGGTATGTGTATTGTTTTTTCCTTTTCTCTGTTTTGATAACTTTTCTCATTATGTTAAGATTATACTTTTTCATTTTGCTTTTGTTGCTCTTTCTTTGTGTATTAGTTATGTTAACCTATGTTGTTTTTATAGCCTTTATATTTCACTAATAAAATATTTGCAAAAAAAAGAGAAAAAAATAAAAAAAATAAAGTGTGAATAATCCCATCACAAGTGGAAGTGACCAGTCACACTGTTCATCTTCAAGAAGAAGCCAGCATCCTCTGGCTTATTGTTAGGTGCAAAGGTAGCCAATATTTGTCCGTTTACAAATGCTGGCCCATGATAATAAATGGAATATTGTACTCTAGGTAGATCCTCCCAAGTTGTGGAATTCCCTTCCATGGGATATTCGGCTGGACCCTGCTTTTCTCTTTTTTGTCAGCAGACAAAGACCTTTTTACTCAGGCAGGCCTTTGAACTCTTTTCTTCACGTGGCAAAAGGGGCTTTTAAAGAAGTGTCCTGTGCTTTTTTTTTAAATTACATTGTAAATGTGTTTTAAATTGTTTTAATTTGGTGTTTTTAATACAAGGGTTTTTTTAAAAACTTTTACACTAATTGTTTTTAGCTGTAGCACTTTTCTTTAATTTGTTATAAGATACCTTGGGTCCTGTGCTGGGAGAGATACAGAATTTACCTAAATTAAATAAATAGAATAAATAAATAAGTGTATCACAACAGAAACAACGGCACAAGAGTCTATCAATGTACTTGTTGATGCAGATGCATTTCTAGGACTCAATGCACGGCTAGCAACAGTAACCTGCTCACACACTTAAGAGTTGGAGTGAGTTAAAAGAGGGAAGAATGAACAAAAGCTCAACTGTTTGACCAATTCAGAAACTGAAGTTAGCCATGTGCTAGAAATAAGTAAAAAGTGCACAGGGCCAAGAATCTGCTTGTTGTTTCTGAAATGAAGGCTTCCCCACACGGTACACTTGCCTTGTTTTAGAAACTGACAAATTTCATGCTCAGAAAATTCCCACTAGACAAGATAGAAAAACAATAAATGCTGATTTAAAACTCACTTGACAATCTCCACTAAAAAGTCACACAGAACCAAAAATCTCAGAGGCACTAGATATACCTGAAAAGAATAGCTTTGAACAATGTAAGTGCCACATTTTCCTCGTCCAACCTAAGAATCCTAGAATCCAACTGTCTCTGCACAAGAGGATGCTGTCTGAGTAAAAAAACAGCTGTGCTGGGAAACTCTGGGAGCTTTAGTCAGAAACAAGACACTTTTCTAAAGCACTGGCTACTATTTTTCCCAAAGCCACAAGAGAGCAATTTTGCAGGTTAGAAATCTATGACAGAAGACGCGAGTTCAAGTAAATGTTTTAATGTTCAGCACTTTAAAAACAGCACAATTGTGAGTTGTAAAGGTAGTTAGTATGTATGACCTGTTTGCAGCACTAGGCTGGAAGTACCATAGGCTTTCTAGAGTTCCTGGCCAGGAGGAAGACAGTTCTAGCAAAGGTACATTCTGCTGCCTGGCTTAGGAAACTATGGTGGTAATAGTGGATGGGTTACAAGTATGCTGCAGTGCACATTAAAGTAGCATGATTATATATCACGTTTGAAGCTAAGCAGGAGCCAGTGTGGCACAGTGATTGGAGCATTGCACTTTGACTCCAGAGACTAGGGTTCAGATTTCCATTCAACCACGGAAACCCACTCGGAAACCTTGGGCAAATCACACTCTCAGCCTCAGAAAGCCCTGTGATAGGTTTGCCTTAGGGTCAGCATATTTCAGAAACAACTTGAAGGCACACAACAAGAATTCTTGCCAATGAATGTTTGTGAGCCTTCATGCCAACCTTGGTAGGCATTTTGTGACAAAATTTCAAAATTTTCCTACTCGTCTAAAAAGGCTAATGAGCCTCAGGAGAGCTCTTAGGTTCTTAAAAGACTTAGTATCCAGGCCTATAAGGAAAAAATCTAGATAATATTTAAATATGCTAATTTATATCTAGGTCAGAGCTTAGAAATGTAAGGATTAATTGCTGATGGTCTGATGTTAGCATTACATAAAACTTTTGTTAATATTAATCAACGTACTGAAAACTGTATCATTACCTCATCACATTAATCATTAATAGTCTGTAAGCACATTATACAGCTGTCATTTAACAATTAAAAATGTCAACTTTCAAAATGACTACTAGGCAAGAAAATAATTTACTGATGTAAATATGAGAATTTAGAAATAATTATTAGGGTTCATTTAAATTTCATAAAGGGCAAAGCCAATTAATTTCTCATCAAATCATACCAAATAAAATAAATTATTTAATTAATGTGAGATTATCTTAAACCAGTAATTCCTCTCCAGTTACAAATAATTTGCAATTGCATGATAAAATGCAAACCAGAGAATGACTAGCAGTTTATTTCCCATCAGCCTCTCTTACACACATACATGCACATAACACCTCAAAATGTCAAATCTTGGTCCAAAGTCAAGTTTCAAAAGTAAGTCAAGAACAAATGGGTCACCCCTATCACTCTCTCTTCCCAACTCCTATCCAGATTTAGTATTTATCTATTTATTAAAATATGTATAGCCCGCCCTATATCAGGATTTTGGGGTGGCTTATAAACAGCACCAAAACAGGTTAAACAGGTTAGAAAGAGTAAGAAAATATAAATAAACTATATTAAACAATACAATGAATTAAAAACCAATTTTAAAAAAAGTTTTGAAAGCTACAAATAACAGTCTTGGGATGAGTTAATAAGGCCCAAAGGCTTTGGTGAACCAAAATTTAAGCAATTACACTTCAACTTATTATCCCTTTATCTACTCAATATACCCTCAATGAATTAAAAATTAAAAATAAAATAAAAGTACTGCACATTCCAGTGTGTGTGTATTTCAAAATGGCAGGTGGGTGGTGGAAAAGCTGGAAGAGGTAAAGTCAGATGTTGCTCTCTAGATGTTGTTAAGCTACAGCTCCCATCAGCACTAGTAAGCAGTGGTGTGAGCCACACAATATTTATTCCTGAGGCTGAAATGGGAACAAGAAGATTAGGAAGAAGAGCATAAAGTTAAAGAGGAAAGAGAAGGCAGATTTAGGCATTGGGATGTGAGGGAGTTAGAAATGGGCAATATAGAGGAGACAGAGGAAGCCTGAACAGAAAAGGGGAAGAGATAGAACAGGTGTATGCTTGAATGTATATGCCTGGGTAAGGATGTCTCTGCTGGCCTAAATACCCTAAAGGCACTAAATCCTGTCTTCTCTTGGAAGCTAAGCAGGGTCAGCCCTGGTTAGTACTTAGATGGAAGACCACAGAACAAATGCCAGGTGCTGTAAGCTATATTTCAGCGGAAGAAACTGGCAAAACCACCTTTGGTGGTTTTCCTAGGCAAGAAAACCACATGAAATTCATGGAGTTCCCATAAGTCAACAGGCAACTTGAAGACACACACACAGACATCTCTTTCCCTTCCTCTGTTCTACTGTTTCTGATGCCTTCTCTTGTGTGGTAGAGACCTGTGACTTTTCTCCATTTCCCAAAACACACACACAGAGGAAAACAGACATAGAGGTTCTATACCAGGTACCACAATACTATGGGGCAAGAGACCCCAAAATATTAAGAGACACAAGCCTATCACCCATCCACACCCCAAACACAAATTTCTTACCTATTTATCTCTCCATCCTTTCTTCCATTCCCCCCTCTATGTAAATCTATTCCGCAAAAAAAATTCCCCCCACATCATGCAATTAACTTTTTTTGGGGGGAAGAGCACTTCTCTCTGGCACTAAAGGATTCCACCACCACCTCACACTGAGTTTAATAACCATACATGGGTCTGAATTTGTGGAGGTACGGCACAGTGTGCATAGAGGAGTTAAATGTTTTTTTTCCTCAACTGCTGTCCCTGGAAATCCCACTCACATATCCATGGAAATTGAGGGACTTTCCATGGGAACCAATGGATATTCAGTGCTCTGGCAAATGGATCCAGGGCCCAGAAAAAAAGACTTGGGGCCAGAGTCTCATGGGACCACGCCGAGAAATGCCCTTGGGGAGCTCTCCTTTTTAAGGTATCAGAATTATTGTCTGTGTTTCCCAGCATGGTCACATAATAATAAAAAAATTAGATGTATAAGCCACTGTGTTTTCTTTATGATACATCACTGGTTCTCAAGATGGGGGACAGCATTCTCCTGGGGGGCTGTGAGGCCATGAGGGCACACACACACACACATATATATGCAGGTGTGTATCCATCAGTATTTAATATCAGACTCAACTGATTTTTTAAAGAAATTACAAAAATTGTGATATGCATTCTATAAGTGTTAATTAAAGCATATGTGCATGATCACAGCTTTCATTTGAGGTCACAGTCATTAATACATATATACTACAGTCTCAAAGTGATGACTTTTCCTTTAAATGCCTAGAGCAGGGATGTTGTTGGACTAGAACTCCCATCAGTCAATTCTAAGGGAAGATGAGAACGGGAGTCAACATCTGGAGGGTCACATATTCCTGATCTAGAGCTTGCTGTAGCAATTAAGTGTCTTATAATGTGACTGAAGCCTTGAGAAGAATCAGCCATAACATCTTATAGAGTATAGTTGTGCCTCCATAGTCACGGATTTAGCATTCATGGATTTAAGTATTCGTGGTTTGAAAATATTCTTTAAAAAATAATAATCCAAAAAGCAAACCTTGATTTTGCCATCTTATATAAGGAACAACATTTTGCTATGCCATTGCATATAATGGGACTTGAGTATTCATGGATTTGGGTATTCACGGAGGGTCTTGGAACCAAACCCCAGCGAATGTGAAGGGACAATTGTATATATATTAGCGTTTGATTTTCTCTCAAAAAACAATTTGCAAAGAAACAAGAATTCCATCAATTATCCAGCTTTGGTCTGTGTGTCTGCCCAACTTGCATGTACTCTTTAATTCTTCTAGTTCAGAGAAGGCATACCTCATGTTCACAGACAAACTCTGTAACCTCTATACTGGTACGTTGCTGGTTTTCTAATGCCAGGAGGCCAACGATGGATGATCAGGGTTGGCTTAAGGGAAATCTCTAAAGAGAGAAGCCTAGCCATAGAAATGTAACTGCTAGGTAGGCTCCTGTTCTGAATGCTGGCCCCATTATTGAGATGATGTGTATCATATACCTTTTTAATAGCTGCTAGGTTTTCTGCCAAGCAACTCATTGCTCCAAAAGTGGGAAAGAAGTATACCTCCTTTTCTGTTTTTTGTAACTTGGATGCAAATAAGAGAACAAAGATGCGCAGGAACAAGGGGGCACCTGTGCACATTAGCAATTGCACATGCACAGAATCTGGCAGAAGACCAACACTGCAGTTTATCTGGGGCTGGGAACAGGGTCTCTTAAAATGTCTCTGTTTGCCAGAAGTCTGCCTAATCGTAAATGTGCTATATGCTGGTCCACATAGCTCATATCTTTTCACTTGACTCTTTCTGTTTATTTGACTGGTTAAACAAAACAAGAATGAATTGTCTACCATGGTACCTGAATAGGATCATTGGTTCTGCAAGCCAAGATCACAAACTGGAGCCAATCCTTGGTTTGAGAACCTGGCTTATAAAAGGGCACAGGATTGTCCAGGTGTTACATTAAAGAAGCTGTTCCTAGATTGTTTAGCCAGTAGTGTAAGTGGGCAAACCAAACTAAACCAAACTGGCTGCATGGACCAGTATGTAGTTTGTTCATGACAAGCTAGGATTTTCCAGAATTCCAGATAAACATGGCCACTGATGCCAAGATGGGGGAAATTATTACTCTCACCCCATGTGGGGGGCATGTCACAGAAGGAAGAGGTTTGGGGTCCTACTGATCATAGGTCTAACCATACGGAGCAGTTCAAATGCTCCTGTGTAACATTCATATTGAAGTTATAGAGAGTAGGCTGTCTTCAGCACTCTTACCATGGCAAACAATGGGACAGACTCCATTCCCAATTACTGAATCCAGCCAGCAGCCGGTTCAGGACACCAAGGAGTCATATTTATGGTTCAGGACTCTATATATCATCTAGAACACCAAGATGATAGATGGAATGCGTAGCTTGGATGACTTTTCAAAAAGGTTAGTACACAAATTCATGAAAGAAAGGAAAAACTATGGCTGTCAGCCATAATACTAACAACACTGTGGCCTCATCCTCTGGCTGACAGACCAAGGGCCACTGAGAGGCTGCACTCCCTGCCTCCCAGACCAGTATGGCCCATCTATTGAACATAAAAAGACTTACTGGTCCAATGCTTGTACTCCTCTTCTCTCTACATGCCTTTTTCCTTTTATATTATGCTTATTAGAGTAGGAACCCTAAGTAACAGCTTGCTTGGTCCACCTCCTCCCTGCAGTGGAGTGGCCACATGACAGGAGCCAAAGCTGGCTGGCTTGGCCCACGCATTGCCATTCAAAACGCTCCAGCCACAAACTTGCAGGGAGAAACAGGAGAAAAGTCTTCCCTCCCCTCCAGTGCCTCTGAGTGAAGGTTTCATAGATGATGTAATTATATTATTATTATTATTATTATTATTGTTAGGTATTGTTGTTGTTGTTTTAAATCTTGAGTTAAATCTTGGGGGTCCACAGCAAGAAAAGATATTTAAAGGGGGTCCCTGGTAAAGAAAAGGTTAAGAAACCACTGGTTTAAGGCACACTGGCAGGCTGAAGGAATGCTAACTCTTTCCCCAGTTTACAGTTGCCCCTTCATATTCACTGGGGTTTGGTTCCAGGACTCCTCATGGATACCAAGATCCATGAATACTCAAGTCCCATTATATGCAATGGCATAGCAAAATGTTGTCCCATATATCAGATGGGAATATCAAGGTTTGCTTTTTTTAGATTAATATTTTTAAATAATATTTTCAAGCCGTGAATACTTGAATCCATGTAACCAAATCCGTGGATACAAAGGGACAACTGTACTCAAAGTTTCCCCATCCTTATTAACAACAGCACTCCTGTTTACAGTTATGCTACTTATTTGGTTTTGAGACCTGTCTTGAAAACCCGTGAATATCAAATCCGTGGATATGGAGGGACAACTGTTTTTTTTTTTTAAACCAACTCCAGGACGGCTGTGCTTGTAGACAAAGCTCTTCATTGCCACACGTCCACCCTGAAAACACACTGGGGCAGAGTGTGTGTGTGTATGTGTTTTCTGTGGAAGGGCGGGGGGGAAGAGAGACTTAAGGGAAGAGAAAGGAAGACTTTCCGCTTTGGGCATGAGCCCCTTGGAGGAGAGTGAGCTCACATCCTCGACTCCCACGTGGGAGACACCGGAGCGAAGGGACTTTATCAGAACCCCCCCCTCCCTGATACCTTTTCCAAATAGGTGTAATTGTAATGTGTAAATATAATGCCCATTGGAAAAGGGGGGGGGAGAAAGAGTGATTATAGTGTGTTTAGATTAAGAGGAAACATGTATTAGTGTTAGGATAGTTTTATTTTTGTAATAGTAAGAAAAGAGGGAAACTATTATTATTATTATTATTGCGTTATTGTTACGGCCTTTTGTGGTCGGGTGTATTTTTCAGCAGCATGGTCTTATTCCAATAAAACATTCCTAATAAGGGTTAGGAAGGAGCGATGCCCGTGGGGAGAAAGAAGGGCACCCCCGGGGCTGCAGGGAGGGCTGGCTGGCTGGCTGGCTGCCCTGGGGCGGGGTGGGAGTGGCGGGAGGGAGTCCTTGTTCCTTTCCTCGCCTCCCGGGGAAGGGCGTGAGGGATGGAGAGAGGGGGTCCTTTGCTTTCTGCTCCTCCGGGGACCCCCTTCCCCGCTTCACCTGAACTGTCGCCCTCCTCAGACACCGACGAGCTCTCGGACTCTTCCTCCTCCGAGCTGCTGCCCTCATTCTCGCCGTAGTCCACCTCCATCTCATCGTGGTTGGTCTCTTTCTTCTCCCGCGAATGGACCGGCATGGCAGACACCTCTGGCGGCGGCGCCCACTCGGGACCGGGTCCTCCGCCTCAGCTTCCCCCGTCGCTGCCACCCCCGCCCGCTCGCCCGCTCGCCCGGACCCTCCCCTCCGACGCGCCAAGGCTCCGCCTCACCAAAACCCCGCCATCCGCCTCCTTCCACCGCCGCACAACCTAACTCGCCACCCGGCCGCTCATTGGCTGCCTCCGCGATGACGGAGGGAGGGAGGGAGGGAGGGAGGGAGGGAGGAGGAGGGCCGTAGCCAAAGCTACGCGTGGCGGCGCTTTCTTTCCCCCCCCCATGTCGCGGAGCATCCTGGGAAATGTAGTCTTTCCGAGGGAGAGTTGAGCTGCCGGGTGGAAAGAAGAGGCGAGGGAGAGACAAGAACAAGGGGCGGGCAGGGTGTCAAGGGCTCCCTTGGAAAAAGGAGGGGGGTCTGTTTTAAACTGGCCTTTTGAGGCTGAAGGGGACGCAGCCCCTTCTGGACTGAAGAGACAGTAAAGAACTCCTCGAAAATAAGGTTTTAGTAAATGCTTAGGGTTCTTTCTTTAATTATATGTATATACACCTTTATTTATTTCGTGCTTTATATTTTATATAACTTGCATCTATCTATCCAATTTGTTGGATGATAAAGAAAACCTGAGGAATATGGATGTGTGGAAAAACTTAATTCCCTTGTGGAAAGAAAAAGGGGGAGATTTAATGACTATATCCGTGGAATAAATAATATATAATAATAAGGAATCTACCAAAATAGTAGATGACAACAGAAGTAGTAAATCATGTAAATTAAGTGGGTAGCAATAAACTGGGGAATAATCAACCCCATAGATGAGGAGATTATGGAAATCGTTTTGGTTAGGTATATGTTTATGTATGTTAGATATGTATATAAAGATGTATGTATGAATGTGGCTGGGTATGTATATTTGAACGAATCTATGAAGGTGTGGTAAATAGATGACTAGATGTCGTTTCAATGTTTATTAGTATTGTTTGTCAGTTTGTTTGTTTGACCTAAGTTTAATGTTTTAATGTTTGGTTCTGTTGTTGTTTGTCATGGTCACATAAATACAATAATTAAAAAAAACAACTTACATTTATCTATCTATATAATGTATGTGTATGTATATTACATATAAATATATATATATATATATATATATGGATTTTGGAATATGCTCATTGGCCGCAATACAAGTATTGTATTTTATTTATATGTGTGTGGTATGTATTTATATCAGTAAATTATACACACACACACACACACACACACACAATTTACTGGTATAAAAATAGATATAGACAATAAAGAACAGCCTTTCCTTTATCCTGTGTTAGAACCTGAAAAAGAGCAGAAGGGAAGGATGCTCTCCCACCACCACCACCTCTGCTGCCAGAAAGCCCTCTGGAAAATCTTCCCCCACTTTTCTGAGTTCTTCAGGTTCTGTGGGGAGAGAGCAGGAGAGTTTGCCAACAAGAGAAGGCAGCAATTGCTCCGGCTTCCCTACTTAGGGCTCACTCTTTGTGGACATTTGTGACAGAGGTTCACTAGAGGGGAAAATGGACAGTCTTCTGTCTCTGGTGTAGCACAGGAAATGATCATCCAAGCACCTCCTGCACTCACTCAACTGTGCTTTCTTATCTGAGTGGTGCAGTGTGATGTGAAGATTTGGACAATGCACCCAGTCCTCCACACCAGTGGCTCTTAACCTTTTCTTTACCAGGGACCCCCTTTAAATATCTTTTGTTGCCACTGACTCCCAAGACTTAAGATTTAAAACCCTAACAATAATAATAATGCCTAATAATAATAATAGTTAATAACACCATCCATTAAACCTTCCCTCAGAGGTACTGGAGGGGGAGGGAAGACTTTTCTCCTGCATCTTTCTGCAAATTTGTGACTGGAGACAAGCCAGCCAGCCTTTGCCTTGGTTCCTGTCATGTGGGCTGAGCAGCCTTCAAGCCTTCATGGACCCCCTGTGAGGACATCGCAGCACCCTGGGAGTCCACAAACCACAGGTTAGGAACCGTTGCTTCACACCATCCACCACTGAGAGAAGGAGGGTGAGAGCAGGCAGAAGTAGTGACCCCTTCCTCCAAGGAGCACCTATGGTTATTCCTGCATGGCTAAGCCCAATTCATATAACTGCATCATTAAAAGAAATAGAGTTCAGTAATTTTACAGATTCCTACACCACCTCTGACCACTCACTTGCCCTCTCTTTGGCAGCAGTGCAAGATACAAGTGTTGTGTTGATCCTGGAAAGGCCACTTGAATTTTCCTCTGAGTAGAACACACAGTAGTGGGGATTGTGATCAATGAACAAAATCTGCCTTGCTGTGTCAACCCAGAAAGGCAACCCGTTCAGTGAGAGGAGGCAAGTAGGAAGTGCTAAACAAGCATCTTTGTCCATCTTCCCTCAATTTGGGCAATGCAGCAGGAAGGCATGGTGGGTCTGTCTGGAGGAGGGAGCAAAAGGGGGCAGTGGCCTGATCACCCACCCTCTGTCTGCTGCCACCAAATAAGTAAATGTGCCACTTCTATTTCTACAATGCCAACATAGCTTAGAGACAGAAACATTTTGGATATCTTGATAAGAATACAATATTATTTCAATGTAAATTTTTAGAAGTTCTCACATGAATTAACATCCAGTATATGCTCAAGTGAATTTGTACAGATCTATTTCTGACGTTAGTCAGATATTTTTTATCCCAAATTCTCTATCTACTCTTGTTTCTAAGACCTAAATAACTGGAAATTATTCATGTTGAAGACCATATTGTATTTTTTTTTTAAAAAAAAAAGCTTCTCTTTTAGTCGCCAAGAGGAGGGCGACTAAAATGGTGAAAAGTCTTAAAACCATGCCTTATGAGAAAAGACTTAGGGAGCTGGGTATGTTTAGCCTGGAAAAAAGATGATTAAGGGGTGATATGATAGCCCTGTTTAAGTATTTGAAGGGGTGTCACATTGAGGATGGGGCAAGCTTGTTTTCTGCTGCTCCAGAGACTAGAACACAGAACAATGGATGCAAGCTCCAGGAACAGAGATTTCACCTCAACAATAGGAGTAACTTTCTGAAATAAGAGCTGTTCGGCAGTGGAACACACTCCCTCGGAGCGTGGTAGGGTCTCCTTCCTTGGAGGTCTTTAAACAGAGGCTGGATGGCCATCTGTCAGAGATGCTTTGATCATGATTTCCTGTGTGGCAGGGGGTTGGACTGGATGGCCCTTGTGGTCTCTTCCAACTCTACAGTTCTATGATTCTATGATTCTTTTGTATACCAAGGGTTTTATAAGTTTTTCAAATGAAATTTGGGTGTTGTCTAGACAATGGAAAAACTCCTCACGGAATGCAAGGAGAATACCTTTTGTCCCAACAAGATCCCATGGCAATTTGGCATTTTCAAGAGGGGACGAAAAACTCAATCTACTGTGCAGGAAAAGCTTTTGTGTCTTTTCCCAGATTTTAAAAATAATGTGAGGGAGTGCTCATTAGGACAACAGATTCGCTTTGCTGCGCATTCTCGGAGAGGGTGTAATTGGAGAGCCGATTGGTCGGACATGCATGGCAGGTGGGCTTGCCAGCAAGGCAGTGCCTGAAAGCACCCTTTGGATTTTCACATTAGTGATTGTGCGCTTTCTTGCTGCGCTGAGGCACCCAAATAATCACAAGGTTGCACTTTGTGCACCTTTGCTTTAAAGTTAAAAAAAAATACTGTGCAGTGGCAGCAATGTATAAGACGCTAATTTACGGCTGCTGTCTTGATTCATGGGTGTGTGAACTTCACATGCAGATAGCTTCTCAGATTATCGTTTTTGCAGAAAGACTATGGAGAAAAAGAAAGCTGCTGTGAATTTGCAATAATGCACAAGAATGAGCATTATATCCTCTCATCTAGACTAGCCCATAGTCTTTAGACATATCTGTTCTTCTTGTTACTTCCTGAACTGTAAGTACTGAAAAAAATGGGAGATACAATTTGCATTCTTTTGGTGCAGAGGGCTTATGGAGCAATTGTTGGACAAATAATAAAGTCCTTAAAATTAGTTGGATTGCTCTTCAACCCAACCAAATAGTTCCCTTCCTTTCAAGCTGCTGGAAATTGTATTACTCATAACCAAGGCAACAGCTAATATTGATTTACACTTTTCGCATACCATCATAATAGAATTCCTAAACAGATTTTGATGTAGGCATCTATTTTCTTGATGGCTATACCATATTCAATCTGATAACTAATAACTATTTGTTGACATAAGCATCATGGGGGGGTTAAATTAAGCACAAAGCTACCACAGCTGATAAAGCTGCATGATATTACTAGGTAATATTGGGTAAAACTTTTTCCAATGTCATGTTGCAAAACATTAGACTTATCCGGTGCTGGCTTATAGTTCTATATCTCCGTATTTGTTTAACATTGGTGGAATTTCCAGCTGTTCCAGAATAGGAACAGAAACTTGGGCATTTTCATTTTAACATCTGCAACCCCAATCAACCAAGAAATAGTAACTTGAGAATTTCCTTGGGTCCCCCCCCCCCAGGCTGTGAGGCTGTGTTCTGGAAGAGTTTCTTTCTGACTTTTCGCCTTCACCTGTGGCGGCATCTTCAGAGAATGGCTGGGTAGGATTGTGTGTGGGGTTTATAAACTGTGAACTCCTGTTGGGGAGGATATGTAAATTTGTGTATTTGAATGGCTAGTTTCTGAATGGAGATACGCAAGGGGGATTGATCAAGAACTCATCAATTCAGCCAATCATACACCAGAATCTATGCAGATCAGAGGCTCTCCCACCAAAACTGTATGGACTTCCCAAGATCCACAAGGATTCCATTCCACTCCCACCCATAGTGAGTGCCATTGGATCCCCCACATATGACTTGGCCAAGTTTCTGGCCACACAGTTACAAACCCACATACGACAAACACCCTACTACATCAAAGACTCAGCTCAGTTCATAGAAAAAATCAACAACATTGAACTGAAAACTGGAGACAGATTGATCAGTTTTGATGTTGCCTCCTTGTTCACCAAAGTCCCCATAATGGACACCATGGAACTCATCCAACAAATATTTCCAGAGGACATCACAACCTTGTTCAAACATTGCCTCACCACAATCTACTTCCAGTGGGATAACAGATTCTACGAACAGATGGATGGGGTAGCCATGGGCAGCCCCCTGAGCCCCGTGATAGCAAATTTTTACATGGAACATTTTGAAAAGCAAGCCCTGGAACCAACACCAAAAAAGCCCACAACATGGTTCCAATATGTGGATAACACTTTCACCATTTGGAGCCATGGAGAAGAAGATTTGGTCTCTTTCCTGAACCACCTGAACAGCATCCACCCAAATATCCAATTCACAATGAAAAAAGAAAATGAAGGAACACTGTCATTCTTGGATGTCCTAGTCATCCGCAAACCAAACCAACGGTTAGGCCACAAGGTATACAGAAAACCCCCCCACACAGACAGATACCTATACAAGAACTCCAGTGATCACCCAGGACAAAAAAGAAGCACAATAAAAACATTGTTAGACTGCACAAAAAGGATCTGCAAACCCCACTACCTGGAGGATGAACTGAACCACCTAAAGTGGGCCCTACAGGCTAATGGTTACTCCAGATCAGACATCACAAGAGCAGCCAGACCCAGAAAAAACCACAGGAATGAAGAAGAAAAACAGCCACCCAAAAGGAAGGCATTTTTACCATACATCAAGGAGTCACAGACAGAATAGGGAAACTGATGAGGAAACACAACCTCCAAACGATCTACAGACCAACCAAGAAAATCCAAGAAATGCTACGCTCAGCAAAGGACAAAAGAGACCCTCTCACAGCTGCAGGAGTTTACCGCATACCATGCAGCTGTGGACAAGTTTACATAGGGACCACTAAACACAGTGTGCAAACAAGAATCAAGGAACATGAGAGACACTGCAGACTGGTCCAACCAGAAAAATCAGCAGTAGCAGACCATGTTATAAACCAACCTGGACACAAAATGTCATTTAAAAACACCAAAATTCTGGACCAGGCCAACAACTATCATGTCAGAATGCACAGAAAAGCTATTGAAATCCAGAAACACCTGGACAACTTCAACAGGAAAGAAAAAACCCTAAAAGTAAACAAAACCTAGCTGCCAGTCCTGAAGAACACTAAAATCAGAACCCAACACTTGCAAATGAACCCCACCCAGGGACAGGGGGATTTCCAGCGGATAATGGGCCATCAACCAACCATTAGCCAAACACACACTAATCCTCTGTGCATACCTCCACCCAGAAACTAGCCATTCAAATACACAAATGTACATATCCTCCCCAACAGGAATTCACAGTACATAAGCCCCCCCCCCGCCCACATGCCTACCCTGCCATTCTCTGAAGATGCCATCCACAGATGCAGGCGAAAAGTCAGAAAGAAACTCTTCCAGAACATGGCTTCACAGCCCGGAAAAAACACAAGGAAATTCTATGTATGCTGGCTGTGAAAGCCTTCGACTTCACAATAGTAACTTGCTCCATCATTTCATTTTCTTGTCTAATTTTCCTTAGGATCCGCATATGGCTATCCTCAATAATATAATGCATGTTATCTGAGTAAACCACTCATATCTCTGATACCTCCAGTGATGCACTTTGATTCTTTCAACACTTTTTTCAATCCTATTTTTTCAGGTCATCTTGAAAAATATTTCAGATTTTGCAGTTTATCCATTGATTCTTTCTGGATTAATATAAATACACTATACTATCATCCATTTACAACATCATCTTGCTTTTACATAGGACAATATTTACTCCTTTAATGTTTTTATTTTTCCTAATCCATTGTGCCATGGTTTCCATATATATATTAAACAGCAACGGCAATCTTGCCTAACTCCATGTTGCAATCTTATTGTGGAGAAAGGGGCATTGCATTTCAGTATTAACAGCCGAGGCTCTATAAGCGAGCTGAATGAAGAATGGCCAAAACCAAATAATTTCAGAGTCTGAGATTATGAAAGCATAATCTATTCAATATAGTATGCAATAAATTTTGAAATATGTTTGTGATAATAATACAATGACTATGCTTAATGGAAGAGTTTAATTCTCATCTAAATGTAGCACTGAAGTCTCCAGCCAAAATAATCTCCCCCCATCCAAAAATCAAGGTTTATAAAAATTAAATTACAATAAAATTGGGATCAGCCAAAGAATGGAGCATAAGTGCAGTCCGTTGTTAATTAACTGTACTCTACATTCCCTTTCGGCAAAATAAAACAACCATCTTGGCCTTGGTCTTTTTGTGCATTAGCAATAGAGAAAGCTACATTTCTTTTATGCTTAATCATTACTTTTTCCCCTTAACTGTGGGTTGCTGCAATATATCAAGATATATTTTTAAGACTGTCTTCAGACATAGCATACTATTAAGAATGGTTAGAACAAAATTGGGTTGCAAATTGTTTTTAAAGGGTCTCTCCAAACTGGGGAAATAGGCTGTGATCTGAGCTGGCAGCCACAGGGCTGGCAGCAACAAGGAGCTTGGGGCTGTGGTGGATAGTTTGGTCACCCAAATGTGCAGCTGCTGTGAAAAAAGGAAGGAAGGAAAGAAAGAAGGAAAGAAAGAAAGAACCAATTGAAAGGTACAGAAATGGACAAGCAAAATGATAAAAGGGCTGGAAAACTCCTCTACAATGTTTAGGTTTGAAGGACCATATCACCCCTTTATGAGCCCATTAGAGCCCTTAGATCATCAGGTGAGGCCCTTCTCTCTGTCCCACCACCATCTCAGGCTCCTTTGGTGGGAACGAGGGAGAGGGCCTTCTCAGTGGCTGCTCATAGGCTTTGGAAACTCCCTAGAGAGGCCAGGATGGCATCATCTCTGCTCTCCTTTCGGAAACAAAAATATTCTTGTGTCATCAGGCATTCACAATTTGATGGGGGCTGGGCTTGTACATGCTCTGTAGTTTTATTTTTAAGATGTATATAGTTTTATTGTATTTTAATATTTCAAATGTTTTTACATTTAAATTGTTTTTTAAATATATCTATATTTATAGTTTTAATGTTTATGTATTGTTTTTAAATTTATTGTTAACTGCCTTGAGTCCTTATATTAGTAGAAAGGTGGGATAGAAATAAATATAATAAATAAAATAAAATAAATAGGTGTTTTTAACTTAAATAGGTGAGTAGGGAGACATATCTTGATGTTTCAGGAGCAAAATCCTAGGGATGAAAATCCTGCAGAAACATATAATTCCTACAGTTCTAATCTAACACACATCCTACTATACAACAGAACAGTCTTTGTTTTGACCAAGACATATTTATCCAATCAACAGAATGATAGTTGAAGCCACCTATTTTTATTTATGTACTTATTTCGTTATGTTTATATTCCACCTTTGCTGCTTCAACACTGGTTCTTTGAAAAGGAGTGTTCGTAGATGTTGATTATGATAGGTTTGCCTGAAGGTTGCCATAAGCCAGAAACAAATTGAAGGGACACGAGAGAGTGAATAGTGAAGGTGAATAAAAAAGTCCAAGACTAGGGCAAGAGGAAGGACATATTGTGTAAATAGGGAGAAGCATAGGACAGAAATGCATGTATAGACAGTATTTGGCAGCTATTAATTGAAATTCCAGATGCGTTAATCTATAACCGCAAGAAGTGCAATGGCACCTTGAGAGACCACCTTGGTTTATTTTATTGTTTGTTCTTGTAGGAGCTGAATTACAATGCAAGATAAGCTAAGATAAAAAATGAAAGGCACTCTGGGTAGAATACATAGTCTGACTGCTGGAGCACTAAATTTCAGTGAAAACAAAATAATGTAGACAAAGTGACTTGAACACTTTACAGTGCTATAATCATACTAACCACAAAAGGAAACAACTAGTTATGTTTCTCTTAGCATCTGCCAGTCGTCCATAAGACTGAAAAATACAATGTTGTTTCAGTTTTGGAGTCCTTTCATTGTATTTGTGGGGACAATTTCATTGAAAATTACTTGGAAGAGAAGCGGTTTCTGAGAGCACCTGGGTTACAACAGTCATACAGAATAGCCCAGCATTGTTATATACCTATTGTGCAAACTGGGACACTATGGATAGTCCAGAGTAGTGTATGGCAACTGTATGCATCATTGACTCCATATAACTTCTTACCATGTTGACCTTTCTTAAGGAAATGCACAAGTGGTAGCAACTATGAAGCTGATTGTAGCAGCAGCAATGTAGTTGATTAAGGGCTAGAGGTGGTAAAAGGAGCCAGGAAAAGAATTTGAGATCTCAGCTATGGAAAGAAAGATGTCAAGATGCTGGATCTACTCTCTGAGAAGGGAAAACCTGATATACAAGTATCTCAAGGGTCAAGTCTATTAAATCTTGGTAGACCCAGTTATTAGATCTCATTGCTGGTAACTGACCAGGTTTCTCAGTTTAATACATTGTATGCAAAGAGTATAAATTAAAAAATAATTGCCTATGAGTCATATTTTTGTAATTATTTATTCTTTGCTTTTAATTACATACGTATTCTTACCCCTCCTTTTCTTTTAACAGCCCCAAGGAAGGCCATACAAATATTTTCTGGCCAAAATATATTGGGTTAATTTGAGAAATAAAATATTTTTATACATCATGAGATTCTGTCTCTTCTTTCTATATCAGAGTCATTGGATGTTTCTAATTCCTCTGCTTCTCTTCCCAGAAATGGTAAGATGTTATCCAACACCAGCTATCATTGCTTTTTAAACCACGAAGAACCAGACACAGACATGAAGAACCAGACACAGACATGCAGTTCCAAAGAGCACATGGTAATTTGAGTCAGGAAAAGGTTGTATTATTTAATTTGAATTAAAAAGTGACTGTTATATGAAAAATGGAAGATCCCAGCAATCCGTGAATCCTAAAATCTATTTTCCCTTCCCCACTGACACTCCAGGGAGACTACACTGCGATTCTCAAGAACAGTTCAGCAACTATTGAAAATCAAAGGAAACAATTCCAGAACAGAGACACCCTTTTCTTGTGAAGTTGTCAGTGCCTGAAAATAGTCAGTGTATCATTCTTAACAAGATGGTTGTCTCCCCCTTTCTTCTTAAGTGTCTTGGATGTTATGATGCTCCTGCAGAGTTTGTTTATGAGCCTTCAAGTCGCTTGTTGATTTATAGCAACCTCATGATTTTCATAGGGTTTTACTCAAGGAATACTCAAGAGGTGATTTTGCCATTTCCTTCCTCTGGAATACAGCCTATAGCACCTGGTATTCCTCGGTGGTCTCCCATCCAAGTACTAACAAGGGTTGCCCCTGTTTTGCTTCCAATATGAGACAGAATCTGGTGCCTTTAAGGCACTCTTTTAAATGCTATAGTCAAAGCTTTGGGAACGATGATCTTGGAACACTAACAGGCATAATAAAGAATAACTTTTTCAGATCCCAGGATGCATTTCTAAAAGCAATACTCAAACTCTGTGATTCAAAGAAAAACAGTAAAAGAGTCTTGCAGATGAAAAAGTATGACAAATAAAACTTGTTAGTCGTTAAGGTGCCACAAGACTCTCTGTTGAGACCAACATGGTTAATCTCCTCCCAGAAGCTTTTACACTTGAGGCAACACTGATTCCCTCATGGCTTTATAGTAATCACCTTTTGCTTAACAAATAAAATATTTCAGCTGGAGTCTGGCTGTCACTTTCGTCTACTCCAGTGGTTTTTAACCTGGGGTCCTGGGACCCCCAGGCATCCATGATGTCCTCACAGGGGGTCCATGAAGACTTGAGGCTGCTTGGCCTGTCTCCTTCCCACTGTGGAGCAGCCATGTGACAGGAGCCAAGGCAGAGGCTGGCTGGCTTGGCCTGTACATTGCCATTCAATCCACTCCAGCCACAATCTTGCAGGAGGAAAGTCTTCCCTCCTCCTCCAGTGCCTCTGAGGGAAGGTTTTATGGATGATGCAATTGTATTATTAATTATTATTTTATGGGTTTAAATCTTGAGTTAAGTCATGGGGGTCCACAGCAACAAAAGATATTTAAAGGGGGTCCCTGGTAAAGAAAAGGTTAAGAACCTTTTAGCTAACACACATTGGAAACCGCTTAGAGTGCCTAGCATGCTATATAGCTGTGTAGATGTGTAAGTGCTATTGCTAAACAATTTGTAAGCCGCTCAAAGAGACTTTGTGGCTGAAGAGTGGGATATAAATACTCTAATAAAAATAAAAATTATAAAATCAGAACCTCTGCTCTACTACTCATAAATAAATACCCCTGCAGCCAAGACCTATGTGATGTTGGGATTATTTTTCCAAAGACAGAGGTAAAGAGTCAAAATCTGCAGGATGTAAAAAGCACTGCTTATTATGTTAAGAACTTAATTGAAAATTTAGCTCTGAGTGAGAAAGAGAAATTGTCAAACCATCGTTCGAAAAAGTTTTGGCCGTGGTTTAATGAGACAATAACTTAAGGGATGTTTTAAAATAAATATTTTATCATTATTTTTGTATTATTATTTTTATTAATCTTTTATTAATTTTTTCCTTTTCCAAATATGTATATTTGTAATGTGTAAATATAACGTTCATTGGGAAAGGAAAAAGTGTATTTAGTGTATTTAGATTAAGAGGATAAATGTATTAGTGTTAGGATAGATAGTTTTATTTTTGTATTCGTAAGAAAAGAGGAAAACTATTTATTTTTTGTTTGCGTTATTGTTACGGCCTTTTGCAGTCGGGTGTATTTTTCAGTAGAATGGTTTTATTCCAATAAAAAAAAAATCCTAATCCCCACAGCCAAGACCGAACCGCACATAAGAGCAACCAGCTTCCCTCAACCTCCCCGTCTCCAGCCTTATAGGCAGGCGGTGGGCGGGGGAGAGAGGAACCCGCCCTCCTTTCGAGTCCCCGGGCTATGACGTCAGAGCGAAGGCGGTTGCCACGGCGACCCAGGAATTCGCACCTGACGGCTGTCGTGAAAGAGTAGGACGAGAGCCGAGGGAGGGAGGGAGAGGAGGAGGGAGGAGGAACGCCGAGCCGGGGGTGGAAAAGAAGAAGCCGAGGGAGCCCGCCGTGCTGCTGCTCCTGGTCCCCCGCGCTTGAGAGGGTGCGCCGGCCGCACCCGCCGCTGAGGAGCCTGGAGGCGGCGCCCTTGGCTATGTAGGGAGCCCTTCACTGGGGGGCGCGGATCCGGAGGCCGCGACGCGCCTCCTCCCGCGATTGCGAGCGGTGTGTGTGTGTGGGGGGGGTCTTTCTCTAAGCAGTGACTGGAGGAGGAGGAGGGCAAGAGGGAGCCGAGCCCGGCCTCCCCCCCGCAGGCGGGATGTTCTCCAAGAAGCCCCACGGCGATGTGCGGAAATCCACGCAGAAGGTGCTGGACACCCGCAAGGACCCGCTCACCCGCCTCAAGCACCTGCGCGTCGTGATCGGTGAGCCAAGGGGGCTCTCGCGGTGGGCTGGGGTGGGGTGGGGGTCAGGGCCGGTTTAAGGCACCGTCGGCGTCAGCATCCGCAGGGGGCCCCATCATTGTGGTGGTGGTGGTGGGGCTTCGTAACCCTCCTTCTGCAAAAACATTATTAGTAATAATCTGAATATCCTGTACTGTGAATAGCTGAGGTTGAGTTAGGTTACATTGACCTGAGATAAATATATGCCCCCCCCAATAAAGCGTTGCACCCCCCCCCCCAAATTCCTTAAACCGGCCCTGGGGGGTGTCGCTGCGGCAGGAGGGAGGCCGGGGTTGTTTCAGCCGCCCTCCCTAATAGGGCCAGGAGGCGGGATGCCTGAAGGGAAAGGAAGGCCCTCCGTGCTGTGTGCCCGAAGCATGGGCCGCCTCTCTCCCTCCTCCTCCTCCTCACTAGGAGGATGTTGTGTGTTGGGGGGACTGGGGTTGGGGGTTGTTCTTGAGGGTCTCAGGGTGCTCCCAGGCAGAGAAGGAGCCGCTTCCCCCCCTCACTAGAGTAGTGAGGAAGTGAGATGGGAAGCTCCAGCCCAACTCTTCGTTGGCATGGCAACCGGGACACGGGTGGGAAGTGACAAGTGAGGAAGGATCCCTGCAATGTGAAGTCGAAGGCTTTCACGGCAGGCATCCATAGATTTCCCTTGGGTTTTTTCCGGGCTGTGAGGCCGTGTTCTGGAAAAGTTTACTTCTGACTTTTCGCCTGCATCTGTGGCTGGCATCTTCAGAGAATGGTTGGGTAGGAATATGTGTGGGGTGTACTGTATACATCAGCAGATAATGGGCCATCAACCACCATTAGCCAAACAGACACTAACAAGCCTTGCTTTTCTATACCCAGAAACTAACCAATTACACAAATTTATATATACTCCCCAACAAGGGTGCACAATATATAACCCACCCCCCCACACACTCCTACCCAACCATTGTCTGAAGATGCCAGCCACAGAGGCAGGCGAAACGTCAGAAGTAAACTCTTCCAGAACACAGCTTCACAGCCTGGAAAAAAACCAAGGAAGATCCCTGCAATCCTTTCCTGTGCGTTTCACTCACACGCACCCATAGGCCCATCCCCAAAGAGTGATTATAGTGTGTTTAGATTAAGAGGAAAAATGTATTCGGGTTAGGACAGATAGTTTTATTTTTTTATTAGTAAGAAAAGAGGAAAACAATTTTTTTTGCATTATTGTTACGGCCTTTTGCAGTAGGGCGTATTTTTCAGTAGAATGGTCTTATTCCAATAAAAAAAAACCTCCTAATCCCATCCCTGTGTTGTCATGAACTTTCAAGGGGTCTCCAGATGTTGTTGGACTACAGTTCCCAGAATCCCTCACTATTGGCTTTGTTGTCTGGAGTTTCTGGGAACTGTAGTCCAACAACATCTGGGGACGCACAGGTTGAAAACCACTGCTGTAAATAAACTACAGCAAGTATTAATAGATCCCGACTGGGAAGGTTTTGTTTTTGGTTTGTGTTTTGGGTACATGGCTAGAAGGTGTGGTCTGGTGTAATGTTTCAGTTCTTAGAGCATCCTTTGCCCACATGCAATGCTCTACAGCTGAGCACTGCATCACTGGGCACAACTGGGCCATCTGTGCAGTTGTTTTCTTGTCCTGGCCTCAAAAGTGTCTGGAGGAGAATCTGCTCCTGGGAAGCAGTTTGCATTCCTGCTTGTGCTAGAAGTGCAGAGAAAGTGGTTGCTGGGAGAGGTCCTTTTGCTGATTCTATATTTTAGTGTTAAGTCCTTTACTCCTGGCCCCCTCTGTTTTTATAGTCCAGTTTTATGAAGCATGTGTTAGTAACCATTTCCAGAATAGTATTAGTTGTTTGTAATGAAATTGATAGAGGTTTATGTCACCTTAAAGAAATTTGTTATGGTATGAGCTTTTTGGGACTGGACTCCACTTTGCTATCAAATCTTACACCTTAATGAATGCATTAACCTTTAAATTTTGTCCGATTTTGTAAGGAGGGGAATTGGGGGCATATCATAATAATTGCATAATGCAGAGATATAGAAGTGTGTACTTGGGTGTGTGTTATCTAGTCTGAGTTCCTGCCTTGATATAAGGAGTTAGGTAGTTAGGCATCTGTAGCGTATATGAGATATTCTGATATACATTCAAACCTTTGGTACATCTAGTGTTGTGGGTTTTCTGGAAAATTCTGAAATAGAAAATTTTCCAGTGCTCCAAAAATGGTTCATGGTCCAGTTTAGATTGTCAGTTAACTTACATTTACTAAGCAAAACTTTTAAAATGTCACCACAACCCATAAGCATTTGAACTGAAATATCTCAGTGTGTACATTCTCTCCATGTAAGTTTATCATATTCAAACAATTTGAAACCTTTATATGGGCATTGTTTTTATTAGGATATTTGACTTTAATTTTTTTGATCAGGCTGTATTCATTTAAATTTGAGGGGGGAAGAACAGTGAAAACTACTAACACTAATTTTAGTACATTCAGTAAACTAGTGCACTGTGGTTGTCCACTCACCTATTGTGACGGACAGCTGAGAGAACCAATGAAAACAGTGTGCTTCAGGAGCCAATCCTAAGAGAGGAGGCAGAAAGGGGAGGGGCTTTTGAAAGCTTAAGTGGGTATGTGAAGATGACGGGGAGTCAGTTGGTGGGGAGTTGTGAAGGAGAAGTCAGAGAGGCTTGAAGTGTCACAGTTGATGAGGGAGGCTTAGAGGGAATTGATGTGCAGCGGAAATGAATTATTAACTCAGTTATATGTCTATTATTCAGCAATAAATCGTTCTTTATGTTAATTCTTACATACCTTTTGAATGACTTCTCTGATGATTTGTTCACAATTCTTAAGAACCATCCACACCTAATTACACGGGTTATCCGTCTGTGGGAGACGTAGTTCGGCCATGGCGTGGTTGGGTGTTCCCTAATTTGGGTGGCAACAGAGGGATAGAAATGCCCCTGCATCACAAACTAGAGGGAAGAAAGGCCTGGCGTCACACCCGTTTTCAACACAGTTTAGCTTTTTCCATTGAGGCACTTGTATTATCACTGGTACTGTTTGTAGAACCATTTGCACGATTGTAGAATCACTTCATATAGACATCAGTTTTGCTACTAATGAATTTTTATGAAGCAATATTTTATTAAAAAAACATATTTTTTTCCACAGAAAAACTAAGCATTGGAAGGATTTTTCCTCAAGTTTTTCTGCCCCATATCACTGGGTACATACAGCTTAGTATTGTTTACACAGACAAGAAGTGCCTCTCCCCAGGATTCAGACAGTAGTCTTTCTTAGGCCTACCTGGAGATGCCAAATACTAAAGCTACAGGGTTTTGCATGCAGAGCATGTTTTCTGCCATTGAGCTGTACACAGTGTTATGGCAGTGTAATAATATTTTCTTGTAAACCTCTATTAAATAAGATTCTATAACCTCCCATGGCTGGTAGCCTAGTAAAGATTCTCATATAGTCAGTTTAAAGATGCTTTCTAAATGTGCTTCACTAAAATACTCATGCTTTGATTGTGTGTTCCTGCATGGCAGGGGGTTAAACTGGATGGTCCTTGTGATCTCTTCCAGTTCTTTGATTCTATGAAAATAATTACTTTGTTATTAGTGAATATGATGCTCAATGCTCCTTCATTCTTCTGAGTTCATTTAGAGATACAAAACTTGTCAGTGTATTTCCCCCAGTATGTAAAATTAGCTTTGCTGGTTCTCTTTTCCCTTATTTTATGTTAGCTGTAGCATAATCTCTGCAAATTGCTGTAGATGTATTTCAGTCACATTTATGATAGTAACTGTATCCTACTTGTGGTACTCAGTTAATGGGTAAATTATATAGCCTTTTCATTGAATTAAAAGGTAATTACACTATTGAAATCAGCACTAATACTATGGATGCTGAATGCAGTTTTTTTAAACCACCCCTTTTTCTGAGCTGTTTGACTTTTAGATTTGTTCATAAAAGTTTGCATATTTGCTTTTCTTTAGGCCTGATAGTTGTTCACATGTTATTAAATGTATCATAGAATCATAGAATTGCAGAGTTGGAAGAGACCACGAGGGCCATCCAGTCCAACCCCCTGCCATGCAGGAAATCACGATCAAAGCATCCTCGACAGATGGCCATCCAGCCTCTGTTTAAAGACCTCCAAGGAGGGAGACTCCACCACGCTCTGAGGGAGTGTGTTCCACTGCCGAACAGCTCTTACTGTCAAAAAGTTCCTCCTAATGTTGAGGTGGAATCTCTGTTCCTGCAGCTTGCATCCATTGCTCCGTGTTCCAGTCTCTAGAGCAGCAGAAAACAAGCTTGCTCCATCCTTAACGTGACACCCCTTCATATGTTTTAAAGTAAAAATTAAAAACTACTATTTTTGCAGAGGTTAGCTTCTCTAGGAAGAGTACTATAGTAAAACACTTTATGATAAAATGGAAAAACCAAATCGACCTGATTGAAATACTGAGGTCTTCGTCAGCATGAATTCTATTTATAAAATATGCACATGTGACAAACCAAATTGAATGTAGGAAAGTTGCAAATGCAAGTTTTATTCATTTATTATATTTGGACATCATTTTATAAAATAGTCTATAAGAGACATACAAAATACAACATTAAAAAAATTAACAACACGATCAGCTCCTAACATAAAAGGATAAAATAAATGGCAGGACCAGTGAAAGCTACATATAAATGAGCTCTAACAAACTAAAGAACCCAGAGAGTAACCAGCATAAATGGATAATAAAATGATGTTGAAAAGGTCTGGAAGAATAAAATCAAATGTCTTAGCTAGCAGAAAAACATTAAAACGTCTATCCTAAAAGAACATTCGTCAGTGTCCTATGCTACTGAAATAGCCCTCTACCTCTTGGCTACCCTCTGGACTTCAGCTTTATGGAGCACTAGGAAAGGATTTCTGCTGAACTTAAGATATGGATGGGTACATATGGGAAGTAGTGTTCTTTTAGGTCAACCTTCTTTGACCTGATGTCATCCAGATGGCTTAGACTGCAAGTCCCATATTTTGATCATTGGTCATGTTGGCTGGGAATTGTTGTGTACTAGGTTAATTCTGGATGCTTCAGGTGTTGAGGTACTAAGCCATGTAGGGCTTGTACAACAGCTTGTACTGTACATTCTTTCCTTATCATTAACAAAATCTGAAATTACAGTTGTCCCTCCATATCCATGGATTTGGTATCCACAGATTTAAGTATTCACGGCTTGAAAATATTCTTTAAGAAATAATAATCCAAAAAGCAAACCTTGATTTTGCCATCTTACGTAAGGAACACCCTTTTGCTATGCCATTGCATATAATGGCACTTGAGTATTCATGGATTTTGGTATCCGGTGTGTGTGTGTGTGTGTCCTAGAACCAAACCCCAGTGAATATGAAGGGCCAACTGTACAGTATATCCAAAAATTGTGCAAAGATATAGTATGTTTTAGCATACAGATATATAAAGGAACCCTGTTAGCATCTTTGAGACCAATTGAAAAAAAGAAATTTATAGCATACATTTTTGTGGACTCCAGTCTACTTTAGATCTTTTTATATCTAAAAATGTAGGAAATATGCCCTATGAGGAATGGCTTAGGGGACTGGGCATGTTTAGTCTGCAGAAGAGAAGGTTGAGGGGGACATGATAGCCATGTTTAAATATTTGAAGGGATGTCATACTGAGGATGGAGCAAGTTTGTTTTCTGCTGCTCCCGAGACTAGGACACGGAACAATGGGTTCAAACTGTAGGAAAAGAGATTCCACCTAAATATTAGGAAGAACTTCCTGACAGTAAGAGCTGTTTGGAAGTGGAATACACTGCCCCGTAGTGTGGTGGCGTCTCCTTCTTTGGAGGTTTTTAAGCAGAGTCTGGATGGCCATCTGTCGAGAATGATTTGATTGTGTATTCCTGCATGGCAGGGGGTTGGACTGGATGGCCCTTCTGGTCTCTTCCAACTCTTTGATTCTCTGAAATAAATTGAAATATATGGCAACATATATTTTCCTTTCAGTATTATAATGTCTGCATTTATCATATCACTGGGTATTTTAATTGTCTACCTTCAGAAATCTTGGATGGTTGATTTACAAAGGGTCTCTATAAAGGTAAATGTTATCCTTGTTAATCTAAAGGGTAAGATTTGGCAACTGTGAGAGTTTTGGGTGCCAAATTGCACCTTCAGCACCTGCCTTAGGCCTTACAAAGCACAGAAAAAATACATCAGAAATACCAATTGACTTCATAATGTACTCTGGTTTGGAATATCAGAGGTAGATTTCAATCCTCTTCGTTCCTGAGCAGCTCAAAAGCGCTACACCTGAAGGTTGGGAGTGGCAACTGTCTTTGAAGATTAAAAAAGAAAAAGACAGTGTTCAAAAGATATAGGTAATACCATTAATTTAGAGGACTGGGAAAAAGCAAGAAAAAAGATCCTTTGCCTTTACTGCTTGCCAAAACCTCAAGGAATATAAAAATGGCCTTAAGATGGTATTATACACCATCAAGATTAAGCAAGATGAATAAAACTATGCTAAGTAATTGTTGGAAATGTGGTAAAAAGCAAGGAACATTGGTACATATGTGGTGGCGTTGCAGGAAGATCAAAAAATTCTGGATTCAAATACATGAATCAATCAAAGAAATTTTACAAATAAATCTAGATTTCACCCCAGAACTGTACTTATTACATATAATTAAAGACCAAGATCCAAAAGTAAACAAATATTGGAGGATACTACTTTATATGACTACTGCTGCAAGACTAGTCATAGCTAAAAAATGGAAGGTAAAAGAACGCCCGACTATAAATGAATGGAAAAGCAGGTTAATTGATATGCTGGAACTAGACATTCTAACAAACAAACTATGTAACAGGAATGAAACCAAATTGAAAGAGGAATGGAAACAAGTATAGGATTATTGGAAAATCAATGGCGAGTTACAAGATTTTAAAATGTTTTAGAAACTAAATGTTTTTCAGATATGGGAGAGAAATCAAAAAGGAAAAGTTTAAAGTGAAGAGGAGGGCTGAGTCTAGATATATATTTAAATGTACTAATCAGAAGTTATATATGATTACAGTACTACAATTATAGTCTTAATTAGTCAAATGATAATGGAAGTTATAGATAATCTTTCTTTAATCTTAAAATATGGATGAATAATTGTGTAATTGGGTAAAATGAAAAGATCAATGTTAGATTATGAAATATGTGATATGCGATATGATAAATATTATGACAGTTTGTATATAGGATGTATTTTGTCCATATAAGATTTGTATAAGATGTAAACAAGATGTATTTTGGAAAAATGCTTAAAAAATAAATTAAAAAAAAAAGACAGTGTTCAGAGGCATGGAGGAGGTGGACTGTAAGTGCTAAATTCATCGATCTCAACAGATTGATCGCTACTTTCTAAGTTATATTTGGGGGTGTTGAAAATTTAATTCTGATTTTTTGGATTTATTTTATTTTGTATCTTTTAGTGCTGTTATTCAGATGGTGGATGGTTGACCATAAATAAACAAGTTCATTTATTTACATTGCTTTGTATAAATGAAAAACTCTGCAAATTGTTTTGCTTTAAAAGTGCCTTGTGCTGTGAGTAACATTTCAATTTTCAGCTTCTTTAAAGAAGTGGCTTATTGAGTGGAAACCAGAGAGCAATTTTGGTGGTGTCGCTGTTCTGTAAACTGTATGAAAGAGCTATTGGAAGACTTTGCACAAAAGCCTCTTTGCTCAAGAACTAATCTTGAACATTTTGCAAATTGCCTTGTGCTACTGTACTCTTGAGATACTGTTCAAGACCCAGGTCTTTGTACCATTGTGCATCTTGAGATGTGCAAGAAATTGCAACATCATGTGCTGGTAGGCTCTTGAGACATTATGCAAGACACTGTGCCTTGTACTAGTATTCGTTATGAGACCTTGTACAGGAAATTGCACAATGCCTGAGGCTACCTGAAGTGTATTTCTGGATTTCAGTTCTGTTTTCTTATGAAAGAAACATGTGCTATGTCAGGAGAAGTCCATTCACTCATTGAAAAACACCTCTGGATCCCACTGCATTGATTGTAGCTGTATGGTGGTTACCCATATTTGTTCAGTTGAACTTCTGTCACTGAGCAAATTATTTATAAGAAATTTCTCTCCTGCTTTTCAGGTAAAACCTTTCAGAACAGTTAATACAACTGACTGCAGAACACTGGATAACCTGTTCTTAAAGTAGGAAATCTTAAAAGCAGTTTCCATTTGCAATACTTGGGTGTGCATATAAGTGAGGAGCCCATACTCAATATGTTTTCTGGTTCAAAAATACACAGTGTATCTAAATCATGTTTATTTACTGGGATGAGTGTGCTATGCTGGACAGTGTGTTTTGTTTGGAAGGGTGAGATTTCATTAGAATGAATAATCTTGTTCAATTATATAGACACTTTAGGGACCTTATCTATAAGGCCCAGAATGGTTTATGCCAAAAACACACAATAATAGTGAGATAAAGTTAAAAGTACTAGAAAGCAGGCGTGTTCTGAAACCTTATTCCTGTTAGAGAGTTAATATTGTCTGTGTTGTCTTTTGAAAGAAGACTAAACATACTTCCAAAAGGGGCACACATTTTTAACATGTCACTGAAAGGACTTATACTATTTAGTTACAATTTTCATTTTATACATCCCAATTAGATAAATAGGAAATTACAGTTCTCAATAGGATATTTTTTTATGTTTCCAGTAGAAACTTAGTCAGCTGTTTTTGTTTGATGTGACTCTTTGTGCTGTTGTTGTTGTATGCCTTCAGGTCGTTTCTGATTCTCTCTCTGGCTTTTCTTCGCAAACGAAGATTCAAGAAGGACTCATCCCGCACTTTCTGCAAGCGCGCTGATAACTAAAAAAGCCAATCTGAGATAAACAAGTCCGGTTGCAGAAAGCACAGAAGAAGGTCTTCTTCGGTGATGTTTCCGGGTTGTGATTCTTTCTGCATTGTCGTTTCTCTTCAAGACTTGTTTGGTGTGAGTTCTCAAATAAGGCTGCAGCATTGTGGATAGAGCGTCTCCATGCCTCCTGATGTGAGGCCAGGGTGGACCATTGTTGGTGATCAGTTTGGCTGAGTCTGAGATGTTGCTTCAGGGAGTCCTTGTATCGCTTTTTTGGAGCGCCACTCTTAAGCTGACCCATGGCGACTTCACCGTAGAGTACTGTTTTTGGGAGGCAATGGTCCTCCATCCTAGAGATGTGCCCTGCTCAGGGCAGCTGTGTTCTCAATATCATGGCCTCAGTGCTGGTGATCCCTGCTTGCTCAAGGACAGCAACATTCGTCACATAGTCCAGTGTATATTTAGGATTGTGCATATACAGTGCTGATGAAAGCGTTCGAAGAGTCATAAGTGGTGGCGATAGGTGACCCATATTTCAGACCCATAAAGGAGAATTAATAATAATATTAATAAGTCATTTCAGACTAATAATAATAATAAATAATAATAAATTATTTGTATCCTGCCCCTCTACAAAATACAATCGGGGCGGCTTACAGCATTAAAATATACATACAAACCCCTCCATCCCACCCACCCCTTAAAATACAATTAAATAATTAAACATTTAAAACATAATTAATAATTACTTAAAATACTAAAAACAACACAATAAAAAGCTGGATGGGATCGGACTAATAAGATTTTTTCTCTCTGATGGCTGGGTATCTATTCAGGAAAGGCCTGCCGGAAGAGATCCATCTTAGGAGCTTTTTAAAAGCTATTTAAGCTGGTAGTGTGACGGATTGCATCCGGCAGGCCGTTCCATAATCTGGGAGCAATAGCCAAAAGGTCCTCTGAGAGGTTGAGGAGAACCTAGTTTTTAAAGGTCATAGCAGATTCCTCCCAGAGGACCTGAGTGCACAGGGAGGATTATATGGAAGGAGGCAGTCCTGAAGATAGGTTGGATCCAAGTCAGACGGAGGAATTGGATGATGCCTTTCTAGAACAGATGAACACACACAGAGAAAGGAGAGATGTAGTAGTGATGGGTGACTTCAACTATCCTGATATTTGCTGGAAATCTAACTCAACCAAAACTTCAAGGCCTAGCAAATTCCTGACTTGCCTGGAAGACAATTTAATGGTCCAAAAGGTGGAAGAGTCAAGAAGGGGTTCAGCTATTTTAGATCTGATCCTAACCAACAGGGATGACCTGGTTAATGGGGTGCAAGTGGTGGGATCCTTAGGTGAGAGTGATCATGTTCTCTTGGAGTTTGTTATACAATGGAAAGGAGAAGCCAGGCATAGTCAGACATGCATTCTTGACTTTAAGAGAGCTGATTTCAATAAACTCATAGAAATGCTGGGGGTGATCCCATGCTCAGGAATAGTAAAAGAGAAGAGACCTCAAGACGGATGGGACTTTCTCAAAAGGGAGATACTGAAGGCACAATTTCAAACAGTACCATTGAGGAAGAAAAATGGGAGGTGTCTCAAGAAACCAGGATGGATGACTGAAGAACTTTCAATGGAGCTAAGTTTTAAATGGAACATGTATAAGAAATGGAAAAAGGGGAAAATCACCAAAGAAGAATTCAGACAGATAGCAAACATGTCTAGGAGTAAAGTCAGGAAAGCTAAAGTGCAGAATGAGCTCAGGCTTGCTAGAGAGGTTAAGAACATTAAAAAGGGTTTTTTGGGGCATGTCCACAGCAAAAGGAGGAGGAAGGAAATGGTAGGGCCACTATGTGGAGAAGATGGCAAAATGCTAACAGGGGACAGAGAAAAGGCAGAATTACTCAATACCTTCTTTGCTTCAGTGTTTTCAGAAAAGGAAGAGGGTGACCAACCTGAGGATAAAGGAACAGAGGACGCAATGGGGGAAATCCAGCACAAAATAAGCAAAGAGGTAGTACAGGAATACCTTCTTAAATCTAAATGAATTTAAATCTCCAGGACCAGATGAACTACATCCAAGAGTATTAAAAGAGCTGGCAAATGTAATCTCAGAGCCATTGGCAATAATCTTTGAGAACTCCTGGAGAACAGGAGAAGTCCCAGCAGACTGGAGGAGGGCAAACTTGTCCCCATCTTCAAAAAGGAGAAAAAAGAGGATCCCAACAATTATCGTCCAGTTAGTCTGACATCAATACCAGGGAAGATTCTAGAGCAGAACGATAAACAGAGAGTCTGTGAACATTTAAAAGGCAATGCCATAATCACAAAAAGTCAACATGGGTTTCAGAGAAACAAGTCATGCCAGACTAATCTGATCTCTTTTTTTGACAAAATGACCAGCTTGGTAGATGAAGGGAACGCTGTGGATATCGCATACCTTGATTTCAGTAAGGCCTTTGACAAGGTTCCCCATGACATTCTTGCAAACAAGCTTGTAAAATGTGGGCTAGACAAGTTAACTGTTAAATGGATTTGCAATTGGTTGACCGGCCGGACCCAAAGATTACTCAGCAGTGGCTCTTCTTCGTCTTGGAAAGATGTGACCAGTGGGGTGCCACAGGGTTCTGTCCTGGGCCCAGTGCTAGGAGACCTGGCTGAACAAGACTACGTGCGAAAGAGATCTAGGAGTCCTAGTATACCACAAGTTGAACATGAGTCAGCAGTGTGGTGTGGCAGCTAAAAAGGCCAATGTGATTTTGGGCTGCATCAATAGAAGTACAGTCGTCCCTTCACATTCGCGGGGGTTCCGTTCCGCGGACCCCCGCGAATGTGAAAAATCCGCGAATAACGACTCCTCTCCCCCCTCCCTCCCCAGGCCTTCGCGGGGCCTTGCTAGGCCCCGCGGAGGTCTCCCTGGCCCTCCCTCCCCCCCTCCCCAGGCCTTTGCGGGGCCTTGCTAGGCCCCGCGGAGGTCTCCCCAGCCCTCCCTCCCTCCCTCTCCAGGCCTTTGCGGGGCCTTGCTAGGCCCCGCGGAGGTCTCCCCGGCCCTCCCTCCCCCCTCCCCAGGCCTTCGCGGGGCCTTGCTAGGCCCCGCGGAGGTCTCCCCGGCCCTTACCCCTCCCTCTCCAGGCCTTCGCGGGGCCTTCCTAGGCCCCACGGAGGTCTCCCTGGCCCTCCCTCTCCCCCTCCCCAGGCCTTCGCGGGGCCTTGCTAGGCCCCGCGGAGGTCTCCCCAGCCCTCCCTCCCTCCCTCTCCAGGCCTTCGCGGGGCCTTGCTAGGCCCTGCGGAGGTCTCCCCGGCCCTCCCTCCCCCCTCCCCAGGCCTTCGCGGGGCCTTCCTAGGCCCCGCGGAGGTCTCCCCGGCCCTCCCTCCCCCCTCCCCAGGCCTTCGTGGGGCCTTGCTAGGCCCCGCGGAGGTCTCCCCGGCCCTTACCCCTCCCTCTCCAGGCCTTCGCGGGGCCTTCCTAGGCCCCGTGGAGGTCTCCCTGGCCCTCCCTCCCTCCCTCTCCAGGCCTTTGCGGGGCCTTGCTAGGCCCCGCGGAGGTCTCCCCGGCCCTCCCTCCCCCCTCCCCAGGCCTTCGCGGGGCCTTGCTAGGCCCCGCGGAGGTCTCCCCGGCCCTTACCCCTCCCTCTCCAGGCCTTCGCGGGGCCTTCCTAGGCCCCACGGAGGTCTCCCTGGCCCTCCCTCCCCCCCTCCCCAGGCCTTCGCGGGGCCTTGCTAGGCCCCGCGGAGGTCTCCCCAGCCCTCCCTCCCTCCCTCTCCAGGCCTTCGCGGGGCCTTGCTAGGCCCTGCGGAGGTCTCCCCGGCCCTCCCTCCCCCCTCCCCAGGCCTTCGCGGGGCCTTCCTAGGCCCCGCGGAGGTCTCCCCGGCCCTCCCTCCCCCCTCCCCAGGCCTTCGTGGGGCCTTGCTAGGCCCCGCGGAGGTCTCTCCGGCCCTTACCCCTCCCTCTCCAGGCCTTCGCGGGGCCTTCCTAGGCCCCGTGGAGGTCTCCCTGGCCCTCCCTCTCCCCCTCCCCAGGCCTTCGCGGGGCCTTCCTAGGCCCCGCGGAGGTCTCCCCGGCCCTCCCTCCCTCCCTCTCCAGGCCTTCGCGGGGCCTTGCTAGGCCCCGCGGAGGTCTCCCTGGCCCTCCCTCCCCCCTCCCCAGGCCTTCGCGGGGCCTTGCTAGGCCCCGCGGTGGTCTCCCCAGCCCTCCCTCCCTCTCCAGGCCTTCGCGGGGCCTTGCTAGGACCCGCGGAGGTCTCCCCGGCCCTCCCTCCCTCCCTCCCCAGGCCTTCGCGGGTCCTCCGGAGGGCCTCCGGGGGTCCCTCAAAGGCCTCCCCACCCCTCCCCAAGCCTTCGCGGGGCCTCCGGAGGGCCTCCGGGCATCCCGTGAAGGCCTCCCCACCCCTCCCCAAGCCTTTGCGGGGCTTCCGGAGGGCCTTCGGGGGACCCGCGAAGGCCTCCCCACCCCTCCCCAGGCCTTCATGGGGCCTACGGAGCGCCTCCGGGGGCCCCGTGGAGGCCTCCCCGGGCCTCCCCGCTCCCTCCAGGTCTTTTCACGGGGCCTCTGGAGGCCCCGTGTCGCGGTTTTGGGGGGGGGCCTCCCAAAACCGCGAATAACCAAAACCGCGAATGTCAAGTTCGCGAATGTGGAGGGACAACTGTATAGTGTCTAGATCAAGAGAAGTGATAGTGCCGCTGTATTCTGCCTTGGTCAGGCCTCACCTAGAATACTGTGTCCAGTTCTGGGCACCACAATTCAAAAAGGATATGGACAAATTGGAGCACGTCTAGAGAAGGGCAACTAAAATGGTGAAAGGTCTGGAAACCATGCCTTATGAAGGGAGACTTAGGGAGCTGGGTATGTTTAGCCTGGAAAAAAGACAGTTAAGGGGCGATATGATAGCCCTGTGTAAGTATTTGAAGGGGTGTCACGTTGAGGATGGAGCAGGCTTGTTTTCTGCTGCTCCAGAGACTGGAACACGGAGCAATGGGTGCAAGCTCCAGGAACAGAGATTCCACCTCAACATTAGGAGGAACTTTTTGACAGTAAGAGCTGTTCGGCAGTAGACCACACTCCCTCGGAGCATGGTGGTGTCTCCTTCCTTGGAGGTGTTTAAACAGAGGCTGAATGGCCATGTGTCAGGGAAGCTTTGATTGTGATTTCCTGCATGGCAGGGAGTTAGACTGAATGGTCCTCGTGGTCTCTTCCAACTCTACAATTCTATGATTCTGTGATTTAGGGCTTTGAAGGTGATAACCAACACCTTGTACTGGGTCCGGAAACTAATGGGGAGCCAGTGAAGTGATCTTAAGATTGGTGTTGTATGGTCTCTTCTAGGTGTACCTGAGACCAGCCTGGCTGCCATATTCTGTAGTAATTGAAGTTTCCAGACCAAGCATGAGGGTAACCCCATGTAGAGTGCATTACAGAAATCAAGACAGGAGGTTACCAGAGCATGTACCATGGTCTCAAGGTCCCTGACTTCCAGGAAAGGGCGCAGCTGGTGTATCAGCCGAAGCTGATAACAGGCGCCCCTGACCGTCGCATTTACCTGATTTGTCATCTGGAGCGACGAGTCCAGGAGTACCCCCAAACTGCGAACACAGTCCCCAGAGGAGAGTGTGACTCTATCCAGAACTGGAGGTTGTATCCTGGTACCTGGACTTATGACGACCCTAAGGGTTTTCGTGGCAAGATTTGTTCACAGAGGGTTTGCCATTGCCTTCCTCTGCGGCTGTGAGAGTGTGATATGCTCAAGGTCACCCAGTGGGTTTTCACGGTTGAAAGGGGATTCAAATCCTCCACTCCAGAGTTGTAGTCCAATGTTGAAACCACTACACCACACAAAGGCCATATGCCTTTGAGCATCAAGACCTGGTTATTTCTCACATTCAGTACTTTACCATGGGATTATTGATGTACTCAGCTCAAAACATTCTGTTTTTGAGTAATCATGAAATGCAAACAAGGTTTTAAAGTAGGTTTCCAAATTCTGTTAATGGATTTCTGTTGGGATCTTGTGGACAGATATAAACCAATTTTATATATTGGGGGTTGGATCCAAGATTCCAATGAATGGAACACATTACAGGAATCATTTTTGCTGGAACAAAAAGGTAGGAATATCTGCCAAAAACAAAACAAAACAAAACAAAAACTTTCCATTGTGCTTCCAGAAAAGCTAGTCCAGTATGAGATGCGGTGATCAAAACAACTCTATTTGTAAAACAAAAAAAATAAATAAAAAACCGGGGGGCGGCAGTTGAGGTTTCTGCATTTCTGGGTCACCTTGGTATCCCAGAGAAATGATCATACTGATATTTACTGTTTTGAAATATATAGTATTTATTATTGTGCCTCATTCTAATTTTACTCTAGATTTCAGGAAATATGCTCATTCTTGCAACTTTGAAATTGGGTCCACTATATGAGATGTTTATTTGGGCGGTGCTTAAATTGTTCCATGATTAAAATCCAGAGTACTGTGGAAAGATTTGATGGTAATGGCTTGGGAAGTAACCTATAGAATGGTGTCATATTTCATGATAAAATTGAATCTGTCAGGCCTGTACCCTAGCTTTCAATAGGCCGTCACAAAGTCCTGGTGAAACGTAGCTAAGGTGATAGTCACATGGACCAGAGGCAGGAGATACAGTGCCAGATTAGGTGAACAAGTTCACAGGCAGGTGGCATAATCATGAACAGGCTGGAGGTCAAATATTTGAAGAGCAGGACAGACGCAACCATAAAGGAAGAGCCTAACTAGCCTAAAGAAGAGCATAGCCTCATGCCTCCATGGGTTTGAGATATAAGCTGATCATTAGGGTGTGGAGTTGGCTGACTGTACTCAGGCCAGCACTACAGTTGCAAGGGCATCTTTCTTTAGAACCTGGTCTGACTTGCTGGTTGAAGTCCAAAGTCTTGGTGGTATAAGGAGATGGGCACTGAAAGCTAGCCATTGGAGAAGTTGCCTCCATGCCTTACAGTAAAGACTTTTTCCAGTAACATAACTTGCTGGAGATCTGATTTAGCATATATACATAGTTAATGTACAGTAAACAAAACTAAAATAGTGTGTTAGCTTATAAGGGAGTAAGTCAGAAGACCTAGGCTGCTGACACACTGCAGAAATAATGCAGTTTGACACTGCTTTATCTGCCATGGTTAAGTGCTGTGGAATTCTGGGATTTGTAGTTTTATAAGATATTTAGCCTTTGTCAGAGCTCTGGTGCCACAACAAACTATAAATCCCAAGATTCCATAGGATGGAGCCATGATAGTTAAAGCAGTGTCAAACTGCATTATTTCTGCAGTGTGTCAGCAACCTTAGTTACTGGCAAATATGTTTATGTTTGTGTGTGTGTGTGTAAGTTGTCTGTCAATTTATGGCATCCCTGTGAGTTTTACAGGATTGGGGAAGAATAATTTATTATTTTTTTGCATTAAAACCAATATAGGACTAAATCATAAATTTAAGTAGCAAAATCCAGTTCAGATGTTATGGCCAATAGCTTAAATAATAATTGTTCTTTAAAAAGTGCTCTTTTGAAACAAGTTGTTTTGGTTGAACTTATATTAATTGAAGGATCTGAACAATTGTCAATAAATTATTAAAGTTAAAATGTTTAAATTCAAACAGCCATTGTTGTTCCAGTAAGAAGACTGGAAAACAATAATAATAGCCAGACTTTTTTCCTTAAAAAATGAATAATTAATTTAAAAAATCACTCAGAGGTTTGGTTTTTTTTGTAATTGGTTTAAACCATGGTTTGAACCAACCTGGTTTAAACCAGCCAACCCTGGAATTTCATAGGGTTTTCTTAGTCAAGGAACACTTAGAAGTGGTTCTGCCAGTTCCTTCCTCTGAAATATAGCCTACAACATTTGGTATTTGTTGGTGGTCTCCTGTCTAAGTACTAATCAGAGCTGACCCTGCTTAGCTTTCAAGATCAAATGGGATCTGGTGCCATTAGAGTACTGTGTTTTAAATGTTGTGTTCAATGCTTTGGGAGCTATCTTCTTGGAATACTAATAGGGAAATTCATAACACGTTTCCTCAGAAATAAGCCCCATTCAGTTTGCTGATACTTAATCACTTGTAAGTGTACTTAGGATTGCAAAGAAAGACATGATAACACAATAGGGACACATTTCCCTTACACTATTTAGTTGAGGGCAGGTAGGGAATGAAAGTCTGAAAACATGGCAAATGTACTTCCAGTGAATATTCACATGTGGGGGGGGGATCCTACTTTGGTTTTTGATGTGGGTAGTATTGGTTCCATTTTAACTTTATACTGTGTTCATTCCTTATGGTGTTAATTTTATGAAACAGTGCATTCTAAAAGTTGAATATTTCTATTTCAAAAACATTTTGCATCCTGTATCATTGGTCCAATATGCTTTTGCTTTTCAGTTCTGTAACTTGGAATCATTCTTTCTGCAGCAAAAATAAGTTGCTTTCAGGGGTTTTCAACCCAGTTTAAAAAATTCTGATTGATTAGTCACAAGAATTTTTGTTGATTTATTATTCATATATGTGTATGGGAAAAACAGTATTTCAGAAGTAAAAAGGCTGTGATGTTTGATTAGCCAATGCAGCCCTAGTTGCGTCACTTTGATTGTCTTGAACTATTTGTGTGTATTATTTGTGACCTATGTAGAGAAATGTAGTCTCAGCTGCCTTGCGGGAGAAAAGTGGCATATACATGAAAATAATAATATAATAATAATATCCATTATTTGGACAAATTATGTAGACTTTATATGGCAGAAGAAATTGTTTTAGAAAGAAATAATTTGGGTAGACAGAATGTTGACTCAGTATATACCATTTAAACAATGATTCATTTTTGTGTTTGTTTTCCGCTGGTGTATGAGTTCTTGAGCTGCTTTCAGTTTATCTCAGTAATTATTTAACTGATGATTGAGTTTTTCAAAGGGAAGAGAGGTGCTGAAATGTTCATTTGGAACAATGTCATAATGCCATGGGATTCTCCCACATTGCATAAGGATTGTGGGACAAGCTAAAGTTTGTCTAAGATACTTTTGACACAAGAGTTTGTTATTAGGCTGGAAATGCTAAGTCATTGTAATTATTAATGCCCTTGCTAAGTGTTCAAAGACTGTAAGACAATCCTTGTTTTTCTTACACATACTGGGAAGAAAAAAAATGGGGGAAAGGAATGCTCACAAATCAGTTGAAGCTATGGATTTGTGCATTCTCACTGGCATTAAAAGATTATTGTCTTTTGAATATGGGAAAAGTTATGTACAGATGTACTCCAATTAAGGAAGTAGATGTGTTCCTGGGCATTACTTCTTTAACAGAAAGTTTGGTATCAGAGGAAGAAATAACATGGGAAGGTTAGGGATAGGTTCCTTCACCACAAAAAAGAAGAACATTTCAACATGTTTCAGCATACTTTTTATTTCAGAATTGACTTAATATGCACATGTTAAATGAAATTGCCATGTCAGGTAAGCCTTGCATTAAGTACAGAATACCATTTTGAACCTTCCAGAGACCACTTGAAGACTGCTTTCAAATGCATCCAGAGATTGTAACTTGTTCTTTCACCAACCTCAACTTTTCTTACAATTTCCTACTTAGTGGCCAAACTTTTAGACTATTCCTTTGTTAAAATGCTGGGGGGAGCTGGTGAGGAAGGCTCTCCTTTTTTCTCTATGTTTTACTGTTTACACATGCTCAGCAATGGATTCTGGAGGCAGTTGCTGTTTAGACAGGCAACCAGGAGTACAGTAGGATCAGCTAGAGTAGATTTGTACTCTTTCCCGAATCAGGCTTTTTTTACTGCTTTGTTTACTGCATACACAGTGCTGCAATCTGACATCAAAAGTCTGTATTTCTCAAGATGTCCTTCACCATCCTCCTAATTCTGATGCTGCTAAAAAAAGGGGGGGTCAGCTAAACAGAGGATGAAGAGAAAGAGAGAGCTTGAGGGGCCTAAAAATCCTTTGTAAAAAGGAAAATCACTATTAGAAGCTTTGTTAACTGAGGTATGCTTGTTTTCCTGTGGCAAACACTATCTGTACACTGTACAGAGAACTGAGGCTGTTGAGCAGTTTAAGACATGTTATAATTAGACAAACATACTATAGTGCAATAACTATAGCAATAACCCAAGCTATCTCAGGGACCGCCTTCTCCCTTATAATCCTCCCCGCGCTCTCCGGTCCTCTGGGAGGAATTTGTTGCAGCCACAAAGACCTAGGCTGGCGACCACCTCCCAGAGGGATTTCTCAGCTGTTGCCCCCAAATTGTGGAACAGCCTGCCGGATGAGATCCGCCTATTGACATCATTAGACAGCTTTAAAAAGGCTGCCAAGACGGTTCTCTTCAGGCAGGCTTTTCCAGAATAGCTAACCCCGGCCTCAGGAACCCCCTCTGGAGGTTGCTTCTGGACCTCCAAACTGATGCTGCTTGCTCGAAAGGGTTTTTAATAAACTGTATTATATATTGATTTTAATTTGTATTAATTTAATAATGTTTTAAGGGGGGAAGGGATTTTGAGCTGTTTTATACTGTGTATTATTTTATTGTTGTAAGCCGCCCCGATTGCTCGCAGAGGGGTGGGATATAAATAAATTTTATTATTATTATTATTATTATTATTATTATAACAGTTTCTCATTTGCAGGGTTGGCTGGTTTAAAACAAATTGCTTTTTAAAATCCTGCTTTTTTAAAATAACTGATTATTCGGAGAGAGAGAGGGAGAGAGAGACTGGCTATATTATTACTATTTTCCAACCCTCTTACTGGAACAGTAGCTGTTTGAATTTAAACATATTAATTTAACAGTTTATTGGTAGTTGTTTATTGTTAGACCAGTATCCAGAGTCAGTTGCTTCTTTTTAATCACTTTATTTTATAGTGCAAGAAATTCAGAAACAAATCCTTCAGTTAACATAAGTTCAACCAAAACAACTTACTTAAAAGAACACTTTTTAAAAAACAGTTATTATTTAAGCTAGTGGCCATAACATCTGAACTGCATTTTTCTACTTAATTTTCTGATTTAGTCCTATATTGGTTTAATGCAAAACAAAACAAAACAAAAAACCACCACAGTTTAAAACAAAAACCCTGGGGTTTGTTTTTGTTTTTTAATGATTTTTTTCCAGCCCGAACATTTGACTCTTTCCTTGTTGGAAGCCATTTTCCCAGTCAGTCATGGGGGAGCAGTTACTGTTTCTCTCTAGACAACTGAGAGCTTGCTGTCCTATGTTATTTGGGTGCACTGTTCGGAGCATTCTCTTTTAGGTTTGATTTTGATGTGAACTGTGTTGTGATAGAGACATGAGTTTCCACCCGTTTACGAATTTTTTCTGTTTTTCAAATTGCACTATTAAAATCCACCCTCACTTTACTATAACTGTCCTCTTGCTGTCCTTGAGCAAGCAGGGATCACCAGCATTGAGGCCATGATATTGAGAACACAGCTGCGCTGGGCAGGGCACGTTTCTAGGATGGAGGACCATCGCCTCCCAAAAATACTACTCTACGGTGAACTCGCCACGGGTCAGCGTAAGAGGGGCGCTCCAAAAAAGCGATACAAAGACTCCCTGAAACAACATCTCAGGCTTGGCCAAATTGATCACCAACAGTGGTCCGCCCTGGCCTCACATCGGGAGGCATGGAGACGCACTATCCACAATGCTGCAGCCTTATTTGAGAACTCACGACGAACAAGTCTTGAAGAGAAACGATAATGCAGAAAGAATCACAACCCAAAAACATCACCCAAGGAGACCTTCTGCTGTGCTTTTTGCAACCGGACCTGTTTATCTCGGATTGGCCTTTTTAGTCATCAGCGCGCTTGCAGAAAGCGCGGGATGAGTCCTTCCTGAATCTTCGTTTGCGAAGAAAAGCCAGAGAGAGGCCTCTTGCCCACATGTGTAAATACACATTTTAGGTAAAACATACAATTAAGCAAATGCAGAAATATGCACTTATCTTTCAGTATTTTTGAATTTAAAAATATATTCCTGGGACATGTTTCTAATACTTTGTAACATAATCCACTTGCCACAATCTGCTTGGAACTCAGAAGAACTTCAGTCATTATTAAGTGCTACATCTTCCTGTTTACCAAATTCTGAAGCTGCTTCATCAAAGAATAATAATGGGCATGTTGCCATACATGCCAGAGGAATGACGCCAACCACACCAGTTTAGTTTCTGGAAAACTTTGTCTGAATCTTATTTCAGGTTTGCTTCACCTTCTTATACAGGCAGACTGTTTTTACAGTTGTCAAAACTTATAGGTCAATAATGATTGCAAATAGTGATCTGCTAGATGAGCTGTGCAGCAATAAATTTATATTTATTTATTATTTATTGGATTTATATTCCACCTTTCTCCCAAGATGGGATTCAAGACGGCTTGAATTGCAGTCTATCTTTTTCCTACCCTTTTTTATTGAAGTGATAAAACATAGGTAGAAAGAAAAGTATAGGCCTAAATACCCCAAAGGCACCTGATTCTGTCTCATCCTGGAAGTTAAGCAGGGTCAGCCCTGACTAGTACTTCGATCGAAGACCATCAATGAATACCAGACGTTGTAGACTATATTTCAGAGAAAGGAATGGGCAAAACTGCCTGAGTATTCCTTGCCTAAGAAAACCCTATGAAATTCATGGGGTCACCTTAAGTTGACAGGTAACTTGAAAGCACTTACCGTACACACACACACACACACACATACAAAGAGAGAGAGAGAGAGAGAGAAGTATCATGCATTTCTGCTGTTTCACTTACCAGTAGGCAAGTATGGGTACAGCTGTATTCCCTGGACAGTTATTGATATAAGAGAGTAGTGTAGTCCCAAGGTGACTTTGGAGTGTGGCTGGTTACTTGGTGTAAATAGAAAAGGACAATCAAACTTTGGAACACATTGGGGTACAAGTTTAGGTCTATTCATTTGCTCACCCTCATTTGATTAACGTGAGAGTGCTACTGTTAACCTCATCTTCCATTATACACACATTAGAGGGCATATCAGTAGAGCTGAACTTTCTCTACATGGTAGATTCTCCTTGTGATTGCACGGGAGGGCCTTTTTTCTGCACATGTAGAGTATAGAAAGTATAGCAGGCTCCTTCACCAATTTGTTTCCTCACTGTACGAGTGGCAAGGGTAGCAGATGATGGTATAGCTGGTTTCCTTACCTGTTTGCTACTTGGGTGGAGAGGGGTACTTGAATACGATTTGGAGTTGCCTAAATGTCATGCCGCATTACACTAGCTTGTTCTGACAAAAATGTGCCATTCTTTTCATGTTCATGTTTAGAATTGGAATGCTGGTCAGTTGATCAGTCAGATATTATCAGTGGACTACTTACTGTATCATCACATTCAAGTATCATCCAGTATTCTAGAAAAACAAAAATGGAACTGAGTAGGGAAGCAGCTTAACTTTCTTATATTAATATAGTTTCATTTTAACAAGTGTTTAAGTGGAGTTATAGCAACCAAGAACAAAGTTACCAGTCTACCACATTTTTTTCTAATAGCTATTGCTATACATTGAAGGCATCTTCAAGGAACTAAAGAAGACATCAGCAGCAATTGCACTGTTTTTACTTTCATTTAAAATGCACTCTGGTTTTCCTAGAGAAGCCAAAGAGAAGAACCATTCAATGAACCTCTCACCTTTATAGGTAATCTACCCAGTACAGTTAAAAGTTACCCTGATTCATTATTATTCTCATTAAAAAAAATCCACAAGACCACTTAACTAATTTGCTGTAATAATTAGTGTAAGTGTAATAAAGTTAGATACATTATTTGACCAGTTAGTGTACCTAACTTTATCCAAGTACTGTGTATAAAAATGTATCAATAAGATTTAAATGGTAACTTGCAGGATATTAGAAACATTTGTTTTTGGTCTTTGAATGGAAAAAAAAATACTTGAAATGTGTTTTCAAGAAGAGCAGCTACTTTGTTGGCTGCTGGATTGTTTACATGCACTGTTTTTATTTTCTACTATGCTTAAGTCTCAACAATGTCACTGAACTGAGAAATGCAACCCCATTCATTTGAGAAACTCCCTTACATATATACAATACAGTTGCCCCTCCACATTCGCGAACTTGACATTCGAGGTTTTGATTATTCGCGGTTTTGGGAGGGCCCCCCGGGCCCCCCAAAACCGTGACACGGGGCCTCCGGAGGCCCCGTGAAAGCCCTGCGAGGGAGCGGGGAGGGTTGGGGAGGCCTCCACGGGGCCTTCGGAGACCCTCCGGAGGCCTCGTGAAGGCCTTGGAAGGGAGGGGGAGGGCCGGGGAGGCCTCCGGGGGGCCTTGGGGAGCGCCGGGGAGAGCCCCGCGAAAGCCTTGGAAGGGAGCGGGAAGGGCTGGGAAGGCCTCCGTGGGGCCTTCGGAGACCCTCTGGAGGCCCCGCGAAGGCCTTGGGAGGGAGGGGGGAGGGCCAGGGAGGCCTTCACGGGGCCCCCGGAAATGCTCCGGAGGCCCCATGAAGGCCTGGGAAAGGGCTGGGGAGGGCTGGGGAGGCGATCCTGGGGCCTCCGGAGACGCTCCAGAGGCCCCATGAAGGCCTGGGGAGGGGGTGGGGAGGGCTGGAGAGGCGATCCTGGGGCCTCCGGAGACGCTCTGGAGGCCCCATGAAGGCCTGGGGAGGGAGTGGGAAGGGCTGGGGAGGCGATCCTGGGGCTTCCGGAGATGCTCCGGAGGCCCCATGAAGGCCTGGGGAGGGGGTGGGGAGGGCTGGGGAGGCGATCCTGGGGCCTCCGGAGACGCTCCGGAGGCCCCATGAAGGCCTGGGGAGGGAGTGGGGAGGGCTGGGGAGGCAATCCTGGGGCTTCCGGAGATGCTCCAGAGGCCCCATGAAGGCCTGGGGAGGGGGTGGGGAGGGCTGGGGAGGCGATCATGGGGCCTCCCCGGAGACCCCATGAAGGCCTGGTGAGGGAGTGGGGAGGGCTGGGGAGGCGATCATGGGGCCTCCCAAGATGCTCCGGAGGCCCCATGAAGGCCTAGGGAGGGAGTGGGGAGGGCTGGGGAGGTGATCATGGGGCCTCCCGAGATGCTCCGGAGGCCCCATGAAGGCCTAGGGAGGGAGTGGGGAGGGCTGGGGAGGCGATCATGGGGCCTCCGGAGACGCTCTGGAGGCCCCATGAAGGCCTGGGGAAGGGGTGGGGAGGGCTGGGGAAGTGATCCTGGGGCCTCCGGAGACACTCGGGAGGCCCCATGAAGGCCTGGGGAGGGAGTAGGGAGGGCTGGGGATGCGATCATGGGGCCTCCCGAGACGCTCCGGTGGCCCCATGAAGGCCTGGGGAGGGAGTGAGGAGGGCTGGGGAGGCGATCATGGGGCCCCCGGAGACGCTCTGGAGGCCCCATGAAGGCCAGGGGAAGGGGTGGGGAGGGCTGGGGAGGCAATCATGGGGCCTCCGGAGACGCTCCGGAGGCCCCATGAAGGCCTGGGGAGGGAGGGGAGGCGGGGGAAAGTGACTATAGGGCCTCTGGAGGCCCTGTGGTCGCTTTGGCGGGGGAGGGGGAGGGCAATTGTTATTCACGGATTTTTCACATTCGCGGGGGTCTGGGGAACCTAACCCCCACGAATGTGAAGGGATGACTGTATATAATCCATGTCGTTGTAGTAAACTTCATTGTAGGACTCCTTTGTTTGGAGTGGAACCAAACTGAACATATGCTCTTTCCTCATTGACTCTTTCCTTTATCTTCCTTCCTTTCCCTCTCTTGCCATCCCTGTTTTTAAGTTTAGATTGTAGATGATAAAATACTGTACTGTAGTTTTGTACTTCGTAAGGGGCCATGTGTATTTGTGGCATTATGTAAATGTTTTAGTTTATTTATTAACGGGATTTTTAGCAACAGTATGAGGGAATGTATTAGGTTTGTCCAAATTTTAAGCATTCCCCCTCATAATTGATTATTTTCCATAACATAGCCTGTGGCAAGCTTTCCACAGATGTTCAGAGTAATACGGGGTTTAGTGTACTGTCTTTTTGCTATATATCTATTTGCTGTATATACACAAAATAGGAGACACATACCATAGAGTTGCACTGGAAAATGCCTAGAGAGGTGTCCTCTTTAGGAATTGCTATGTCCTCCAATGCAATTCTATGGTATGTTTTATGTTCGTACAGGACCAAGAGGTAGGAAGTCAACTAGATGTTATATGTAGATTTCTATATATAACATCTAGTTGACTTCCTACCTCTTTCTTTTTCATGCTAACTTCTTTGTTATTCTGCTGTAGCATTCCCTGGCCCATTCTAATGGAAGTTGTGGGACAAACGCATATCCACCTTCTTTATGCAAGCTATGTTGATTGTTGATTGTCAGTTTGTTTCCACACCCAATTCAAGGCAATGGTTTTAACTTTTAATGCCTGGGGAAGAGAAGGTTAAGAAGTGCCTGGGGAAGAAGATAGCCATGTTTAAATATTTGAAAGGATGTCGTACTGAGGATGGAGCAAGCTTGTTTTCTGCCTGCTCCAGAGACTAGGACATGGAGCAATGGGTTCAAACTGCAGGAAACTTTAGGAAGTCCTTTATTTTAATAGGATTTCCTGTTATCTGCAGTTTCACTTATACTCGGTAAGTCCAGAAACGTATCTCCCACGGAGACAGGGGTGTCCTGTACAGTGATAGCACCGTATAAAAAATAGTAGAAGTTGTTCTCACATCAACTACTCCCTAAAGGCTTATTTTTAAATGGTTAGCTTCTAAAGTAGTTGGGCAGGTGTCCAAAAAGAAGTGGGAGAGAGAATTAACTGTAGGAGTTGGGATTCCTGCAGTGCCACATGCTACAAAAACGAGTAGGGAGGACTGCAGCTCAGTGGTAGAACACACATTTTAAATATATTGCTTCATTAAAAACTTTTTATCCAGCTTCTCAGTTAAAAAACGAAAAGAAAAAAGGAAGCTTCCGGAGTAGTTTAATAAAGATTGATTAGATAGTACCTCCCCTTGGGCCAAAGGAAGTGGGATTGAGAGGGAAATAAAAGCAACCCCATACACTAGCTTGTAGTTAGAAAATGCTTATACAGGTATGTGCTTTTTGTTGCTGCTTGCAGTTTAAATGGGGCTAGGTTGTCTTTCTGAGTGGCAGGGGACCTCTGTGTTGCTTTTGATTCTGTGGCTGATGCATATAGTCAGCGTGAGCCTTACCAGCGCAACTGTTAATTGGAGCTGAGTTTCCCTTGGCTGAAGGTCCTGGCTTTATTTCCACTGTCTCTGAACAGGATTCGGAAAGCTATGTTGAAACCCTGGGCCTGGCACATTCCTGTCAGTTGGTTTAGGTGGCCTGGCTTGTTATAAGGTGAATTCTTATGTTCGTTTGAGTCAACAGCATAGTACATAATAGGACAAGAGCAATCTTCAGCTGCTTTATGGTTTTTTGTTTTTAAATCTGCATTATAGCAGTAAGAGAACCTAGGACAATCCAAATGCCACTGACAAAACTGCCCCAGTGAAAATATGTATGAGTTATATATGTAATATATCAAGGAGCTTTTGTTTTTAGAAAAACGTCTTAATGTTCTCATGTACCCTTAATGTGTATATATCAAATACAGCAACATTTACTTTAAAAATGTCTGATACTCAGACTTTCAGACAGTGGTTTTCATCATTAAAAACATTCTTATCATTTACTAAACCTAAAGATGTGGAGATCTAGGCTGAAGTATGCCCCTGACTGAGTGACAACAGTAAAGGCTTTGGGAAACAGCTGTTAATATCTGCACTTGCCTCCAGATTGTTAGGATAAACAAAAGTTCTTGCCAAGTACACGGTGGAATCTTGTTAACAGCTCCCTAACACAACAGTTCTCCAGCTTTGATGGCTGGACCTATCCTTCCTGTTGTTTATATTCCTTGAATCCCCTCCCTCTCATTCATGTCTCCTTTGTACAGACTATTTTTAAATTAACTAAATAACTAAAAATATTTTCACCCTGGTCTTTAGGGCAATTTCTTAAAGAGTCATTCACAATAGAAATGTTAAAAACAAAATAATAGATGAATAGTATATTAAAATGATCACAGATAAATCATGTACAATGGGGCAGCCCCCTTCCCCAAAGCTTTTATTGTCCACTGAAGGCAGGGGTGGGAAAGTGTGACAACATGGGCAGCATATGGCCTCCAAGGCTGTTTTTGAAGCCTCCAGGGCTGAGGAGAAAGTTTCACTATGTACATACCTCTCAGCCTCTTCAGGCCTAGGAAGTGCCTCCTTTGGGCTTAAAACAGCCAAGGAGGTTCAAGAAACATTGCAAAATTGCTCTCTGTGGCCCTCTGGCATATAAGAGGGTTTTTTTGGGGGGGGGAGGGGAGTATAAAGGTATTAGAAGTATTACCTATCCCCCACGGGCTCTTGCTAATGGTCATTGTATGTATTTTGTGTTTGCCATAGAGGTTATATTGGAAACTGTTCGATTTTCATAGAATCATAGAATTGTAGAGTTGGAAGAGACCACAAGGCCATTCAGTCCAACCCCCAGCCACGCAGGAAATCACGATCAAAGCATCCCTGACAGATGGCCATCCAGCCTCTGTTTAAAGACCTTCAAGGAAGGAGACCCTACCACGCTCCGAGGGGGTGTGTTCCACTGCCGAACAGCTCTTACTGTCAGAAAGTTCCTCCTAATGTTGAGGTGGAATCTCTGTTCCTGGAGCTTGCATCCATTGTTCCATGTTCTAGTCTCTGGAGCAGCAGAAAACAAGCTCGCTCCATCCTCAACATGACACCCCTTCAAATACTTAAACAGGGCTATCATATCACCTCTTAACCGTCTTTTTTCCAGGCTAAACATACCCAGCTCCCTAAGTCTTTCCTCATAAGGTATGGTTTCCAGACCTTTCACCATTTTAGTCGCCCTCCTCTGGACACGCTCCAATTTGTCAATATCATTTTGAATTGTGGTGCCCAGAACTGGACACAGTATTCTAGGTGAGGCCTGACCAAGGCAGAATAAAGTAACACTATTACTTCCCTTGATCTAGACACTACTTTCTATTGATGTTCTATTTTAAATGGAGCATGTTGCCTGTATAAATACACGACGCTGGCAGGTATCTTATATTTGGTATAGAGCTTTGCCATAGACTTGTCAAATGTTTTACCTATTGTATCTCATGGTCTTTCATTCTGGTATGTATAGTTTTTTCTATACCTGTTTATCTGTGCAAATATATATGAAAATGTTTATTATATTTGTATCTTCCCAGAGCGGCATCTGATGTTCCAGTTCTGGTCTTTGAACAACATCTAGTGCATTGTAATATTTATAGATATACAATATTTTAATCTTTACATTCTTTGTGTACTTTATCTTTGATTTTTATGGGTTATCTAGCGATAACACATATATTAAAACATTGTTGCTACCAATTTTATCAGTTTTATAAAGTGTGAAAAAGTTAAAATGCATGTTCTTAATTTATTTTTATTTGATCAGTCAGTGGCTTGAAAACTTAGTCATTCCAGTATGTAGAAGTGCACAGATTAAATAGGAGAAATGTAAATAAATCAATAGATGTGCAAAAAGCATTACCTTGCTTGGGCCAGTATGATAAATTTAAGTTAGTTTGGGAGGGTCAAACAACTGTTTAAAGAAAGATACTACATGCACATTCTTAGAAAACTTGGAAAACCAGGTCCCACCCCCCCCCCTCCCATGGTTTCAAAATTTCCAGAAATTTTACCTTTCTATTTTGGGCCCAGCATTACTCCTGTAATACCATGTGACTGTTGTGGCTAAGGAAATTATCAGATGACCCAAATATCACATGACAGGGACGCCAGGAGATCGCAAAAGGGCTTCCCTTTCAGATGTTGTCGTGGAGTCGCCATGCTCCTGTGCCCCTTTTGTTCCTCCAGGCTGCTTTTAATTCACAGGCCAAGCTGTGAGTTGACCCATCATTCCGTTTCTGTCACAGAACGATGGGCAAGTGAAAAGATGCCCTGTTATGCTGGCACATATGCCAGCTGCAGTGGGAGGTCTGTGCCAAACACTTCCAGGTGCGATTGGAACAAGGAGGCAAGTGACACACTTTTTTGTACCCTCCCTGGGTTATTTGTATTTTTTTAACTGTGTTTTTGTGCTTGGTGTAACTTTTTTTACTTTCATTTTGCTTTTTATTTTTGAATTTCCCACGCGCTCGTTCTCTCATGAGGACAGCTGGGAACTCAAACCAGGAAGTGAATGGGGCTCTGTTTGAGCTCTATTCACTCCTGAGCTGCTGACAGGAGGGGGCAGTTGCGGGATAAGGTAAGTCTAAACAATGGGGTTATCGTGCCAGGATGAGGGCGGAAGATAATATGGTGAGACGGGGACACTTTTTTTGTCCCCGCCTGATAATCTTCTAAGAGTGCCTTTGCCCAGCTTCAGTTGGTGTACCAGCTGCACCCTTTCCCAGGTAGAGCAGTTCTTGCCACAATGTTTCGCAGTTTAATTACCTGAAATACACTGTACATAGAGCTGTCCTTGAAACATGTTTGGATGCTATAGCTGATGCAGAATATAGCAGCTTAACTGTTATTGGGTGTGTGCTTTAGAGACCATAGGTTGGTGTCCTGTCATTGAGTTACAGTGGCATAAGCCCAATGTACAACTTTGCAACCCACTTTTTTTTTGGTCACTATGGAGGTCAGAATTCTGTTCTGGTTGTACAAAGAACAACACACACACCCTTTCCAGTGCAGTATTCCCCCAAAGATGGTCATTTCCTTTTTGGTGAAGATACATGCCCAGCTATGCCCATGAAGATGATATTATTGCTGTGTACAGCAGTCATCAGGGATCTCCTGAGGACTCTTAAGAGATCCCTGAAGATGTCTGTCACAGTGTGTCCAGCTAAAGGAAAATAGCTGGACAAATGTCTTCTGCTCCCTTCCCTTTCCACCTGCATGGAACGGGCTATCTTGAGGGGGGCTGCCATGTTGAAAAGATGGTTTGAGGAGGTTGCACCAGGAGACATATCTTAGCTGTGTGCTAGAGATACATCTTCCAATGTAAGATCTCCACCTATATGTAATTAGTCTTACATTAGCTGCATTTGCTACCAGTTTGCTTCTGAGTTCAATTGAAGGGATTGGTTTTGATCTACAAAGTGCTAAACATCTTAGAATATGTAAAAGACTACTTCCTCTCATATGAGTCTGCACAGAATTTGAGATCCTCAGTGGAAGTACTGTGGCATGTCCCACTACCCTGAGAGACTAGGTTGATGAGTAAATGAGTCAGGGCTTTTCCTGGTTGTGAAAATTGCTCATAAGAGATGTCAGGCTAATTCCATCCCTCTTGAGCTTTTGGTGGGCTCTGAAGGCTATGATTTTGGATGGCTTTGAGCCTTAAAACCAGTTGTGGCTGCTGTTGCCATTTTAGCTGTGTAGGTTTTGAACTACTGTCTCTCTCTCTCTGGCTTTTCTTCACAAACGAAGATTCAGGAAGGACTCATCCCGCGCTTTCTGCAAGCGTGCTGATGACTAAAAAGGCCAATCCGAGATAAACAAGTCCGGTTGCAAAAAGCACAGCAGAAGGTCTCCTTGGGTGATGTTTTTGGGTTGTGATTCTTTCTGTGTTGTCGTTTCTCTTCAAGACTTGTTCGTCGTGAGTTCTCAAATAAGGCTGCAGCATTGTGGATAGTGCGTCTCCATGCCTCCCGATGTGAGGCCAGGGCGGACCACTGTTGGTGATCAATTTGGCCAAGCCTGAGATGTTGTTTCAGGGAGTCTTTGCATCGCTTTTTTGGAGCGCCCCTCTTACGCTGACCCGTGGCGAGTTCACCGTAGAGTAGTATTTTTGGGAGGCAATGGTCCTCCATCCTAGAAACGTGCCCTGCCCAGCGCAGCTGTGTTCTCAATTATCATGGCCTCAATGCTGGTGATCCCTGCTTGCTCAAGGACAGCAACATTCGTCACATAGTCAGACCAGTGTATTTTTAGGATTGTGCGTAGACAGCGCTGATGAAAGCGCTCGAGGAGTCGTAGGTGGTGGCGATAGGTGACCCATGTTTCAGATCCATAAAGGAGGATAGACAGTACGATGGCTCTATACACACTGATTTTTGTGCTTTGCCTCAGGTGTTTATTGCTCCAGACTCTTTTGTGAAGTCTTCCAAATGCACTATATGCCTTTGCTAATCTGTGATCGATCTCTTTGTCAGTCTTGGCATCTGAGGAGATGATGCTTCCCAGGTAGGTGAACTGCTGAACAGACTTGAGCACAGATTTGCCGACGGCAATGTGGGGATGGTGGTGTTCGTCCTGTGGTGCAGGCTGGTAAAGAACTTCTGTTTTCTTCAGGTTGACTTCTAGCCCAAACAGCTCTGCAGCTGTTGAAAAGCAGGATGTTAGGCGCTGCAGAGCTGCTTCTGTGTGGGCAACAAGGGCAGCATCATCGGCGAAGAGCAGCTAACGGACTAGATAGTTTAGAGTCTTAGTGTGAGCCCTCAGACGGCTTAAGTTAAACAAGCTACCATCAGTACGGTAGCGTATATAGATGCCGTCGTCTTCTTCAAGCTCTGCCATAGCCCTTTGGAGCATCGTGCTAAAGAAGATTGTAAATAAAGTTGGTGCAAGAACACAACCTTGCTTCACTCCATTAGTTATTAGAAAGGGCTCTGAAAGAGCATCGCCATATCTGACTTAGAATCATAGAATCATAGAATTGCAGAGTTGGAAGAGACCACGAGGGCCATCCAGTCCAACCCCCTGCCACGCAGGAAATCATAATCAAAGCATCCCCGACAGATGGCCATCCAGCCTCTGTTTAAAGACCTCCAAGGAAGGAGACCCCACCACGCTCCGAGGGAGTTTGTTCCACTGCCGAACAGCTCTTACTGTCAAAAAGTTCCTCCTCATGTTGAGGTGGAATCTCTGTTCCTGGAGCTTGCACCCATTGCTCCGTGTTCCAGTCTCTGGAGCAGCAGAAAACAAGCCTGCTCCATCCTCAGCGTGACATCCCTTCAAATACTTGAACAGGGCTATCATATCGCCTCTTAACCGTCTTTTTTCCAGGCTAAACATACCCAGCTCCCTAAGTCTCTCCTCATAAGGCATTGTTTCCAGACCTTTCACCATTTTAGTTGCCCTTCTCTGGACACGCTCCAATTTGTCAATATCCTTTCTGAATTGTGGTGCCCAGAACTGGACACAGTATTCTAAGTGAGGTCTGACCAAGGCAGAATAGAGTGGCACTATTACTTCCCTTGATCTAGACACTATACTTCTATTGATACAGCCCAAAATTGCATTGGCCTTTTTAGCTGCCGCATCACACTGTTGGCTCATGTTCAACTTGTGGTCTACTAGGACTCCTAGATCCCTTTCGCACGTAGTCTCATTCAGCCAGGTCTCTCCCATCCTATATTTATGCATTTCATTTTTCCGCCCTAAGTGCAGTACTTTACATTTCTCCGTATTGAATTTCATTTTGTTAGCTTTGGCCCAGCTCTCCAGTCTATCCAGGTCATTCTGAATTTTGATCCTGTCCTCTAGGGTATTAGCTACTCCTCCCAATTTGGTGTCATCTGCAAATTTGATAAGTATGCCCCTAATTCCCTCATCTAAGTCATTGATAAAGATGTTGAATAGCACTGGGCCCAGGACAGAACCCTGTGGCACCCCACTGGTCACATCTTTCCAAGACGAAGAGGAGCCACTGCTGAGCACCCTTTGGGTTCGGCCGGTCAACCAATTACAAATCCATTGAACAGTTAACTTGTCTAGCCCACATTCTACAAGCTTGTTTGCAAGAATGTCATGGGGAACCTTGTCAAAGGCCTTACTGAAATCAAGGTATGCAATGTCCACAGCATTCCCTTCATCCACCAAGCTGGTAACTTTATCAAAAAAAGAGATCAGATTAGTCTGGCATGACTTGTTTCTCTGAAACCCATGCTGACTTTTTGTGATTATGGCATTGCCTTCTAAATGTTCACAGACTCTCTGTTTAATGATCTGTTCTAGAATCTTCCCTGGTATTGATGTCAGACTAACTGGACGATAGTTGTTGGGATCCTCTTTTTTCCCCTTTTTGAAGATGGGAACAACGTTTGCCCTCCTCCAGTCTGCTGGGACTTCTCCTGTTCTCTAGGAGTTCTCAAATATTATTGCCAATGGCTCTGAGATTATATTTGCCAGCTCTCTTAATACTCTTGGATGTAGTTCATCTGGTCCTGGAGATTTAAATTCATTTAGATTAAGAAGGTATTCCTGTACCCCGCATGGAAGCGCAGTCCATGATCCAAGAATCCAATTTGTTCTCGGCGACACCATCTACGGAGCCAGTTGTTTACGTCGGCTATTTTCCTCTCCCTTCTTGGACCATGCCCTTCAACTGGCAGAAGAGACGAGATGACCACCTGTGCGTTCATTTCTTTCAGCTTCCTCCCCAGGGCCTCATAATCTCTTCTGATCTTGGGAAAGCTGTGCCTTGCAGTATCATTGGTTCCCACATGGACCAAAAGGAAGGGGTAATGATCGGTAGGCTTGACGAGTCTTGTCAGCCTCTCGGTCACATCACAGATCTTTGCCCCAGGGAGACAACACACCTCCCGAGTCATCTTGTCAGGCCCACATACCACTGCTTCTGTACCCCTCAGCAAGGAGTCCCCCACCACCACCACACGCCTCCGCTGAGGCTTCGCAGCTGCTGTTCCTTGCGGTGGTCCTCTCAAGGTCCCCTGCTCTACCCCTGAAGTCTGTCCATGCTGTTCTTCCTCGTTGTCCTTGATAAGGGAAAGGGCTTCGAATCGATTCTGTAGCTGCAAGCTGCTGGAAGAATCCCTGGATTTTCTTGTTCTGTGTGTGACATTCCTCCAGCTGTCTACTTCCTGTGTCCGTGAAGTGACCCTCTCCTCCACAGCCACTTCCTCTGTGCGGTCCCCATCCAAGACTGTTCGTTCTGTTCTGTCCAGGAAAACCTCTTGCTCACGAATCTGTTGAAGTGTAGCTACCCGTGTCTCCAGCTGCTGTACTTTCTCCTCCAAGAGGGCTACCAGCTTGCATTTGGTGCTTGACCACGCTGTCCCTCATGTAGCAAGATAATCATTTTAAGGAATTTGGGGGGACATCCTAGTCTTTCCAGGATCTGCCACAGACCACAGTATTTGTAAAGAAATTGTTTTAGTCTTTTTAAATAATGCTTTTATCTTTTTCTGTACATATTTAATATTCTAAATAATATTTTATTTGTTGTACATAGCCTTGAGGGCCGTGATGGCATGAGAGGCAATAAATAAACAAATGTTTAGCAGTAGCATCTTGACTTTAAAAAAAGTTTTAAAAATGCTTTGTGCTGACAGCCGCATTCCTCTTGGCAGCCACCAGGAGGAGTACCATCACTTCCACCAGGAAGAGTGCCATCACTTTTTTCTCAGAGAAAAAAGTAGGAAATAACAAAAGAGTAAATAATTTCACCATCTTGGGGGTGGGGGATGCCCAGAAATTGTTTTACAAATTTGATGCTGTAAAGGGCAGAGGGGAAGTAGATTTCTCTCAGCACTGTGCTTATTGTAAGAAATTATGCAATTATTTGTTATTTATATTTATACGGGCCTAAAAAGAGGGCCAAGTACACTTATGGGTGATAACTAAAAACTTATACTTTCAGTAATTTCCATGTTATAGCATTCTCTTATGGTTTAATTCATTGCCATTTTGCATTACATTTTGCTACTCTGAAAGTATCAATTCTTGCTTCATGCCTTGCACACACTATAAAAACTGTTCTGTTCCTTGGAGATAAACTTTGTTTCACTCTCATTGGCAGAAATACCCATCAGTTATATTAGACATTTATACATTGCACAGGTAAATATAGAAACCAAGTGTCAGATAATTTTCTAATGCTGAGAATTAAATGTGTGGTGCAAAAAACAAAAAAAAAAAAAAGGATATTTAAGGCTGTCATGTACCAAGTACTGTACTCCTTTTAAAACTGGTGCTACTGTAGTTTCTTATCCTTCAGACTAGTGAAGAAATGTCTGGCTTATACATGAGGCATGATCATACAACTTAGTAGTGAGGGCATGTGGAATAGGTCATCAATTACTCAAATAGCATCTATATATGCTAAATCATATTTGAATTATTATGAAAAGTTACATACTCACTTATACAGTAGGTTATGGGAAATCCCTTGAACATAGTACCTTAGAGGAGTGCCAGGTCGGTGAATGATAAAAACAGCTGCCATTCAGGATTTGATCCTGGGTAAATGTGCCAACCTGACTTTGTACCATGGAGACCTAGTTGGATGAGGCTGGGGGTTAATCTCTGTAATTGTTGCCCACCAGGATTTTCTGTGCAGCAGTAGGGAGGTGGTGTTGCAGTGGTCTATCTGGATAGCGTCCTCCTGACTAGACACCCTATCCCTCAGTCTGCATGGTTTGAGTGTGTTTACTTGAAGGTGGGTGGCCGGAACAGTTTAGGATCACCCAGTTTGCTATTCAACAGTTTCGCTTCCTGAGCTAGCCATGGTGATATCAGGGGTGGTGTTGGAGTCTCTCTAGCTTGTGATGCCAGAGCACTTCATCATCTATGCTGAGGCTACCCTGTCAAGAATGGCTAAGGACTTTGTGTCCACCATGACAATCATGGGTCTGTCCCAAGTGGTATCGGCCTCTACTCATGCTGCTGGGCACAGTCTATATCTTTTCTGCACGGGGGATGGGGTTATGGTGATCTGAGAATGAAAGAGCTTTCTACTATCCCATTTGTCATCAACAGATCACTTCTTGGTTAGGTTTAGATGTCCTAGGACCCAGAGCCTCTTCAGGGGTGGGAGACCCATTAAGATGGTCTGCCCCAGGGGACTCATGGATCTGGATGGATTCCTGATGGCTATCAGGGAGTCTCCTGCTGCCTTCACAGGTGATCCTGTTGAAGCCCTGATTGAACTCTGGAATGGGGAAATGATCAGGGCAATGGATATCATTGTCCCTAAGCATCCCTTCTCATAGAATGGAGCTAAACCAGCCTCCTGGTTTTCTAAGGAGCTGGCAGCAATGGAACAAGTGAGATGGAGATTAGAGTGACACTGATCGAAAACTCAGAACGAGTCCAACCAAAAATGTGACAAAGTCTATCTGAAGATAGTGGGGTAAGAATGGTAGCAAAAAACTACTTTTTTGTATGTCACCATTGCATCTTCGCATAACTGTCCACCAGTGTTGTTTTGAATGGTTAGGGATCTATTACAGTCTGGCCCAGAGGAGAAATTTAGCCACTCAGCATCCCACTGTGAATAGTTTGCCCACCACTTCACAGATAAAATAGGTCAGATTTACACTGACTTAAACACTAAAGTTGATCCAGGTCTGGTGGATGTAACCGCAGCCCCCACTTATCCAGTATTGATGGATACTTTTCAATTTGTGCAGCCCAAGGATGTGCACAGGATCTTTGGAGAGGCGACAGCCACTATTTGTATACTAGATCTTTGCTTCTCCTGGTTTATCAAATAGGCTAGAGGGGAACTGGCTGAGTGGGTAGGGGAAGTGGTTAATGCCTCGTTACAACAAGGCAGAGTCCCAACAAGCCTGAAGGAGGCTGTTGTAAGACCTCTTCTGAAAAAACCTTCTACTATACTGGATAACTATAGGTCAGTCTAGTACCTGATATTCCACATCTGGTACTAGAATGTGTGGTGGTTCTCAGCTTCAGTGGTTCCTGAATAATTATCTAGATCAATTTCTGTCTGGTTTCAGGCCTGGTTATGGGACAGAGGCAGCTTTGGTCGCCTTGGTGGATGACCAGTGCTAGGAACTAGAGGGGAGAGTGTGTCCCTGTTGGTTCTGCTGGAACTCTCAGTGGCTTTTGATATCATTGACCATTTTATCCTTTTGGGTCACCTTGCTAGGATGGGACTTGGAGGTACTGTTCTATAGTGGCTTCATTTTTTCCTGGGGGGGTATTCTCAGAGGGTGGTGCTGGGGGATTCCTGTTCGACTTCTTTGCCATTGGCCTGTGGAGTCCCTTGGGGATCTGTCTTGTCCCCTATGCTATTTAACATGTCATGAAAATGCTGGGAGACGTCATGGGTTTTAGGGTCAGGTGTCACCAGTATGCTTTACCCTTACTGGGAGCTCTATTATGCCTTTCCACCTAATTCCAAGGAAGCTGTTTCTGTGCTTACCGTATATTCAGGCGTATAAGATGAGGTTTGAGCCCTGAAAAATAGGCTCCAAAATCAGGGCTCGTCTTATACGCCGGATACACTTTGCTTCACCCTGCCATCTGAACTCCTACCTCATTGCTCCCTTCGCAAATGGAGCGAAGAGGCAGGAGATCAGGCGGGAGGGGTGAGGCAAAGTGCTTACGGTTCATTCTTCCCCCTCCTCTGCCTTCTCCCCCTTTGGGGCGCAACCGAGGACAGAGGAGGGGGGCGAATGTTGCTGGAAAGCCCCCCCTCCAGCCACCCAGCCACCCTCCCTGAAGCCGCGATCTGGCTCCCGATCGTGGCTTCGGGGAGGGGGTGGGTGTATGCGAAGCCCCTCCGTTCCAGCCACCCTTCCACCCTCCCCTCAGCCCCCTCCCTCCAGCCACCCCCTCCCCAATGCCGCGATCCTACTTGAGATCGTGGCTTCGGGGAGGGGGTGGGTAGCTGAGAAGCCCCCCTTCCAGCCCCCCTTCCACCCTCCCCTCAGCCTCCTCCCCTCAGCCCCCTCCCTCCAGCTACCCCCTCTCCCCAAAGCCGTGATCCCGCTCGAGATCGTGGCTTGGGGGAGAGGCTGGGTGGCTGCGAAGCCCCCCTTCCATCCACCCTTCCACCCTCCCCTCAGCCCCCTCCCCTCCAGCATCCTCCCTCCAGTCACCCCCTCTCCCCAACGCCGCAATCCCACTCGAGATCGTGGCTTCGGGAAAGGGGTGGGTGGCTGCGAACCCCCCCTTCCAGCCACCCTTCCACCCTCCCCGAAGCCCACTCCCTCCATCCCCCCCAGCCAGCTGGCCATCCCGCATTCCCTAACCCACGAGGAAGCTGGGTAGCCTCCTTGTGGGTTGGGGAATAGAGGGAGGAGGGAGAACCCCTCCCCAGCCAGCTAGCCATCCCGCATTCCCCAACCCACGAGGAGGCTGGGCAGACTCCTCGTGGGTTGCCTCCTCGTGGGTTGGGGAATAGCGGGAGGAGGGTGAACCCCTCCCAAGCCAGCTGACCATCCCTCATTCGCCAACCCATGAGGAGGCTGGGCAGCCTTCTCGTGGGTTTGGGAATAGAGGTCGGAGGGAGAAATCCTCCCCAGCCAGCTGGCCATCCCTCATTCCCCAACCCACGAGGAGGCTGGGCAGCCTCATTGTGGGTTGGGGAATAGAGGGAGGAGGGAGAACCCCTCCCCAGCCAGCTGACCATCCCACCTTCCCCAACCCACGAGGAGGCTGGGCAGCCTCCTTGTGGGTTGGGAAATAGAGGTCGGAGGGAGAACTCCTCCCCAGCCAGCTGGCCATCCCGCCTTCCCCAACCCACGAGATGGCTGGGCAGCCTCCTTGTGGGTTGGGAAATAGAGGTCGGAGGGAGAACCCTTCCACAGCCAGCTGGCCATCCCTCATTCCCCAACCCACGAGGAGGCGGGGCAGCCTCCTAGTGGGTTGGGGAATAGAGGGAGGAGGGAGAACCCCTCCCCAGCCAGCTGGCCATCCCGCATTCCCCAACCCACAAGGAGGCTAGGTTGGGGAATAGCAGGAGGAGGGTGAACCCCTCCCCAGCCAGCTGGCCATCATCCTGCATCCTGTTTGCTTTCCCAACTCAGGAGGAGATCCTCCTGATTTGAAAAACAAAGAGGATCATCTGGCAAGGCTCCCCCAGCCAGTCAGCCATCCAGGCTTATTGGGGGGTGGTCTTATATGGCGAATATATGCCAAACCCTAGATTTTAAGTTGAAAATTGGGGGGGGGGGTTATACGCCCAGTCGTCTTATACGCTGGAATATACGGTAACTGGGACTGCCTTTGAAAAGTGCTCAGCAAAGTCAAATGGCAAGAGCTGCAGCCAGATTGTTAGCAGACCGGCTACAAGGAACACTTAATTTCCTTGTTGTAACAACTCTACTGGCTGCTGGTCTGTTTCCAGACACAATTCAAAGTGCTGGTGATGGTGACCTATAAATCTTTATACAGCTTGAGTCCTGGCTATTTGAAGGACCATATCTCTCATTATGAGCCCATTAAAGCTCTAAGATTAGAGCTCTAAGGAGAAGTCCTTCTCTCTGTCTACCACCTTTTTAGGCTTGTTTGATGAGAACAAAGGCGAAGATCTTGGAGGCTGCTCAAACTCCCTCCCTCTGCTCTAACACTCTCTAGGGATGCCAGGATGGCTCCTTCTTTCTTGTCCTTCCATGGGCAAGTTAAAACTTTTTTATGCCATCAGACTTTTAGAAATTGACTGGGTTGTGCTTTTAATGCTTTGTGGTACTGTTTTAATAGTTTGAGTATAGTTTTTAAAAAATGATTTTTATGGTTTTTAACTTTATAAATTGTTTAATTGTTTTAAAAATAACTTATATGTATATTTTATTGAAATGTTTGTATTTTTAATTTGTATAATTTTAAATATATTGTTAGCTGCCTTGAGTCTCATTATTGGGAGAAAGGCAGGATATAAATGAATAAAATAAATAATAATTATTATTATAAAAGTGGTCACCTGAAGTCTTAGATATTTTTATTGTTTGCATTACAGTAATTGTCATTTTTTCATTATTCAACAATTTGATAAATGCGTTGTAGTGCCATGTAATACTGAAATCAACTGCTCTTTATTTTGCAGAGAATGCAGAGTCTATAGATCTTAAGCAGTTTTTTGACCAACATTTTTCACACATATATTATGTGTTCTTTGAAAATTTTGTGACGATCGAAATTGGTCTCAGACAGAAAGGTAAGAAATAAAGATCAAATCTATACCTTTGATTTGGAGTTTATTTATATGTGTGTGTATATGTTACTAGAACTACACCAAGATTTTGGTTTTACCTTGCCCTGATTTTTTTTTAAAAATGTTTTTTAACCTTGGGTTTTCTTAATACTATCCTTTCCATTGTTCACACTTTCAGATCTAAACTTACTTTCAAAAAACAGATTTTGTGGAGTCTTCACTGTGAAGCATTTTTCATTTTGATGGTCATTTCAGTTTGTTTCTCTGATATAGGTTTGTTTAAACTGATTTCCAAACTGGATTGACTTTTTCATCAGCCCAGTTTGAATTTGTGCTTAGTGCAAGTTTGTAAGACAAGATTGCCATGCTAACTAGATTTGGGTGCAAAAATTACAAAGTTAAGAAAGATAGACAGCAGTCAAGGTATGTGGTAAATTTATTCTGACAGCTAGTCTTCAAATGCCATCTCAAATAGATGTGCAGATAATATTGTTGAAATTTATTAAACAAATAGTGAAATTGCAGGCCATAGATGCATTAGTTAAAGAGTACATCTTAATGCTTGAGTCATTTATTACATTTATATAGTGATGCTCCATCAGTGCATTCCATTTAAATTAATAGCTTATAGTGTACTAGATAGGATCCAGAAGAGAACAGTCAGGTAGGGAAGAAGAAGAAAAAAGTAAGATTCATATTTCAGTTACTTCATACTGTTACAAAATTAATGGTCAGTACAGGAGACAGTTCTGCGAAGGAAGCATCCAAATGGCACCTGTCCTAGTTAGGCTGATAGAGGGGTCCTTATTCTGTTTATTTTACCTATGAAGAAGCTGGTGGCACAGTCATTGGTAGAATCATCTTTGGTAGAGAAGGAGCCAAATAAAAGCTGGTCTTAACTGGGCCTTATGTCTCATTTTTTCCCCCTTGTGGCATCTAGGTGAAATCAACATAAATTTCAAATCAAAGCCAAGTTTTTCCGTGTTGTAGAAAAACTATCTAAGCATATCTTTTCCCCCCCCTCTAATTTAGGTCACAAGTCACAGAGGGAAGAATTAGATGCAATACTTTTTATTTTTGAGGTAAGATTCTTAATCTAACAATTTCTCATTCAAGTAGAGTACAGATTGTTTATACTATTCATTGAGTTGTACACATTACTGTTCTCCTAGTTCAAACTTCCAAAAATAAGTTGGGAAGTCAAGGATATCCTTCTAATAATTATACATTTTCAGCACAGTTCAGATTTAGATTTTAGCTAGGTTCTCTTGTTATACATTGCCAGATTCTGCAATATTCATAGACTCAGCTGTGTTAGTCTGCATCGGTATGCAAAAAAAATTTGTAGAACCTTTGAGACTAACTGAGAGAAAGAAGTTGATAGCATAAGCTTTTGTAGACTTGTCTACTTCATCAGATGCATGGAGTGAAGTGCCTAGGAACAGACCTTTATATCTATGAATGAGCAGGCTGTGTATGTGAATAGTAAAAGACATGCAAAACTTCTAGGTATGGTGATGAGGTGACCAGGAAACAGGCAGGAGGAAAGATGTTACCTAAAGCCGAGTTGAGTAAATAGGAGTGGTCGAGGGTGTTAATGGAATGTAGTGTGATGCTGGCAGGGAACCAGAGTAAACTGCCCAAGATTGCTCTCATGAGGCTGGGGTGTTAGAATTTGTGTAGTGTGCCAGGTTTGGAAATGTGAAATTTAGTAATGTTAAGCCTACCCTAGTTCAAAGTACCAGTAGTACCAGTAGTCATTACTAGCGCCCCCCCCCCCAAAAAAAAAGACTGTAGAGGTGGTAACATGGACCTTCATATTTACCAGCAGTTGGTGTATTCATAAGCTCTTTGGTTGAATTCCATGTCATATTGCAAATAGTTTTTAATGAAATTCTAGCTGAGAAGCTGCCAGAATTTGAAAAGTGAAATACCAGGCAGTGTGAGAGAATGGCATTCTCTGTATGATTGTCTGAGCAATGATATCTTTTTGATGTTCAGACCATTGCCTGCTAATGGCTGGTATAAACAATTGGAAAAATTTGCATGTAATTTCTCTTGCTCACAACCTGATCTGTGTAAGTGGAATTTTTAAAATACTGTATTATCTGAAATCTAACATCATCTATGAAATCTAAGAATGAAATCTAAGCATTCTGAGAGCCTTGAATTCAACAAATGAAGCTGTGTACACTTTTATAACTCTATAAAAGAAAAGTAAATTGACAGTAATCTGAATTACCAGTTTATAGTTCCAAGGCAAACCTGAGTATTTTGTTGTGAATCATCTTAGTTACTTCATTACCTATAAGAGTGGGGTGTGAGTTGTTTTGTTTTGTTTTGTTTTTGTAATTGTAAGACTTCTACTTTAGCATAGAAAATGGAAACATTGTGTTTTGTGAAACTGTTTAGGCACATTTCTTGCATGTGGTTTAGTTGGTTGCTGACTGGGAAAACTTAATTCAATTGAAAAGAATATATTCAGATGGTTGACGAATTTGAAAGCAGCCCTGTACTGTAATAAAATGACAGGGCCATCTTTCTTTACTTGGAAGATAAACGAGGATGTAAATGTGTTAAATGAAGTACAGTTGTCCCTTCATATTTGCTGGGGTTTGGTTCTAGGACCCCCTATGGATACCAACATCTGTGAATACTCAAGTCCCATTATATACAATGGCATAGCAAAATGGTGTCCCTTATATAAGATGGCAAAATCAAGGTTTGCTTTTTGGACTATTGTTTCTTTAAGAATATTTTCAAGCCATGAATACTTAAATCCATGGATACCAAATCCGTGGATACAGAGGGACAGCTATAATATGAAATAATGGAAACCTGTTTGTGGCCTTCAGTTAACTATGTTTGCAGCATTTTGTTGGAGCACTTAATACTTTAGTCTTTTATATAGTGTGTATTTTAGTTCCATATAGAGGTGTGTCTTTCATTAGAGGATACCTGACAGGAAACAACTCTTTTGCCCTAATAACTACAATGTATATCTGTTTATTTCTGCTTTCACAGAAAATATTACAACTTCTTCCAGAAAGAATTCATCAAAGATGGCAGTTTCACAGTATTGGTATGTATTGGGAACAGTATTAGCATTTATACTAATTACTGTTTTTAACTGTTAGCAAAATGATACACTGAAAATCTGCTTTATGAATGATGAAGTGCCATTTTTGTAACTGGAGGTGCAGGAATGGATGTTAGCAAGTTCCAGGAACTGGAGATATTTCATGCCTTAATGTCCTATCTTATTTGGATTTTGTACCTTGGCTGACTTCTTGTGTTCCCATGACTGCCATAGAACTAAAAAACAGAATTTAATTACCTGTCGTGGGGAAGGGCAAATTTATATGGTAAAATGCATTTGTGGCCACTGTCTGGAAAATAGCAGCAGTGTAGAAGCTGGCCATCTATGGCTTAGAATGTGAAACTCAAAAAGTTTTTTTTTTACTGTTGATTTACTGTTAGTGTAGTCCTACATATATCTATAGTAACACTCCCCTATCCACTTATTTGCCAACTGCTGATTCAACTATCAGTGGTTGGCGACAGGGGGGTGTTGACGGAGGAGGGAGAGGAGGAGGCTTCTAGATAGCTTCTGTGGCAGTGATGGTGACAGGAGGGTGAAAGGGGGAGAGGTCTCACCTCCCTTTGCCTCCCTCATGGCTCTGATGGCGGCAGTGGTGATGGGAGGCCAAAGGAAGGGGAGGAGGAGATTTTGCCTCACTTCCCCCTTCGCCTCCCCCATGGTTGTGGTGACAGCAGTGGTGACGGGGGGGCATAGGGAGGGGAAAACATGTCTCGCTTCCCTTCTCCCTCCGCCCCCCCATGGCGCCGGTGGAGGCAGTGGTGATGGGGAGACGAAGGGAGGGGAAGAGAGGCCTCGTTTCTCTTCCCCTCCCATGGCTCTGGTGGCAGCAGTGGTAACTGGGGGGGGGGGCAAAGGGAGGGGAAAAGAGTTCTCACTTTCCTTCTCCCTTCACCCAGTGGGATGGCTTCCATGGTGGCAATGAGGCCCCAGGGGGACATTTGCTATTATCCATGGAATTCATTATCTGTGGGTGGCCCTGGAACCAATTCCCTGCGGAAACGGGGGTCATACTCTGCTCAGAAATGTCCCATGAAGGTCTTAGGAGTGCAGCTTAAGATAGATAAAGAAAGATTCTGTATGTGTATTCTGTGCATTAGTACAGTTGTCCCTTCATTTTCGTGGGGGTTAAGGGTGAAAGACCTCTGCGAAACTGAAAAAACTGCAAATTAAAATAGGCTGCCACCACCCCCACCCCCACCGTTGTTTACCCTGTCACCACCACCATGCCGCTGGGGCCGAGAGTGGCTTGGCTGGGGGGGGGCAGCCCGCCTCCCCACAGCCAATCCACACAGTGATACTGCCCGCCTCCCCACAGCCAAGCTGCGCAGTGATACAGGTTTGGATTTGTTCGGGCTTTGGCTCCCCCCCCCCCACGTGCCACAGGGAACGAGGCGGAGAAAACTTGGGGCTGGCTGCGAAGCTTTCTGTTTCTTGTAGTGTGGGGTGGTGGGAGCCAAAGCCCGAGCAAACTCTCAGTGGTTTTGCAGTTCAGTGCTGCTTTGGGTTTGTTCGGGCTTTGGCTTCCTCCCCACACTACAAGAAACAAGTGGCTTTCCAGCCAGCCCTGGATTTCCTCCACCTCGTTCCCTGTGGCGCACAGGCGGGGTGTGGGAAGCCAAAGCCCGAGCAAACCCAAACTCATGCTAGGTGAAAAGCTGCTGAGGATTTGTTTATGCTTTGGTTCCACTCCCTGCCCACATTTGTTGGCTTTCCTTTGCCCTGGCTCCCCCCCCCCCCCGCCAAACGGAACAAAGCCGGAGGAAAGCCACCGAATGCTGGGCTTTCCTCCCACTTCATTCTATTTGGTGGGGGGAGCCAGGGCCAGTGAAAACCGGGCATTCGTCGGTTTTCCTCTGCCCTGGCTCACCCCCGCCAAATGGAATGAAGCTGGAGGAAAGCCGCCAAACACTGGGCTTTCCTCCCACTTTGTTCCGTTCGGCAGGGGGAGCCAGGGCCCAGGAAAACCGGACATTCATTGACTTTCCTCGGCCCTGGCTCACCCCCAAATGGAATGAAGCTGGATGAAAGCTGCGCTTTCGTTGCAAAGCCGCTGAGGGTTTGCTCAGCCTTTGGCTCCCCCCCCTCCGGCTTTCCATGAATGCACAAAACCGTGAAATCCAAAGGTGCGAATTCCAGGGGACAACTGTACTGTTAAATGACTTCTACACAATAACTCCATTAATTGTATGAAGCCATTTAATGTATGGAACACACACATTTAATTAAAATTGTAGAATTAAAATTCTGATCAGGAATCTTTCATAATTTAAAATATTTTAAAATGAACAATTGCTTCTTTGCTGTAATCATGAATAAGGGCTTTCTCTTAGTCCCACAACCATCATAGCTACGATTGATGAGGACTCTAGGGGAGAGCCTTCTCAGTGGCTACCTTCTTATTTAAATAGACCTTCAGCTTTTGACTGGTTGGGGTAGTTCAAAAGGTGTGCCAATTCTTATTGTGTAGAGGGTTTATTGTGTTTTTAACACATTAATTTGAAATTAATGTTTTTAAGCAGATTGTGCTTTTTAAACTTTTGTATTTTAGACTCTTTTAGCTCTTGTTTTAATGAATGGTGTAAACCACTTTTGGTCTCATATGGCAGAAACCCAAGAGATTAAATGAATGAATGAATGAATGAGTGAATACTTAATTTGGATCCTCACAAAATCCAGCCAATGCTCAGTTGTCTTCTAGCGAGATTTGATTTTTGATGGCATACTTAGCTACTATATAATACTGTGTGATGTGTGCAAATATTTTATTTTCATAAGGAGAGGTCTGATCTGATTAAATGGACAAAGCAGGTGATCTTTTCTCACTTCTGGCATTGAGCCTGTTGCCAGAAGATATCAAGTTCACCAAGAATAAAACAGAGATTGCCAAGGACTTGTTAAAAGGCTGTATCAAGTCTGACCGAGAACTCTCACACCTTATATTGACCATGAAGCAAAAAATATTGAATGTGTCATTTTCTTTTCAGGCTTAATTTTAAAGAAATTACTTCATACAGGAAATTCTTTAAAGGTATGATACCCTTTAGGAATCCATTATTTTTAGGATAAGGGGAGGTTAGTGGATAGTGTTGTAATATTGGGTCAAATATTTTGAAAGCTTATTCAAGATTTTGAAAATTTGCTCATTGAATTAATGGGAATCATTTGAGAGGGTTTTTTTTAAGCACTGAAATTGTACCACTGCTGAAATATTTAACTTTACCTGTAAATAAATGTAAAATTAAAACATTTTTATGACCCCCTCCTTTTAGATTCGTCGTGAAGGTATACGTCTCTTCCTCTTATGGTTGCAAGCGCTTCAGAATAATTGCAGTAAAGAACAGCTGTGTATGTTTTCTTGTTTAATACCTGGATTTCCACCACCACAGTCTGAACATGGGCCTCGAACACTAGATAATCTCATAAACCCTGTACTGTATGTTCAAGAAAGTAAGTATGTAATGATCATATTCATGCAATGTATTTCTGGTTAATAGTGCAGTTCTAAGCATATTGACCCAGCAGTAAAACATTTTATGTTTAATAGTGACTAAGTGACTAAGAATAGTGACATGGGGTGCATCTGTGCTGTAGAAATAAACAGGTTTGACACCACTTTAAGTGATGTAGCCCCACCCTATAGAATCCTGGGATTTGTAGTTTTACAAGGTCTTTAGATTTCTCTGCCAAAGTGTGCTGGTGCCTCACAAAACTATAAATCCCATGATTTGGTAGGATGGAATCATAGCAATTAAAGTGGTGTCATACTGCATTATTTCTACAGTGTATATGCACCCTAAGACTGAGAGCACGTTGCAGTGTTTTACAGGTTTTATAGGTGCTTTTTCACCCATGGAAGGGATTGTTTTTGGAGTTAGTGAGCCTTTCCCCCCACTTACCTCCTCCTTGGGTGCTCACAGATTGCAGTGCATCAGTTGTTCTGTAGACTAGTGTGCGTGTCTCTTGTGATGATTTTGCCCATACCCCCATGCCTTGACTCTCACTTTACTGCTGTCCAGATCAGAAATAATTCAAGCACTTGAGCCTTATTAACATTTGGATTGTTACAAGGGACACAGTCCTAGCTGTCAGTTTGCAACATCCAAGAAGGGAATGAGGGTGGGGAAGAAAGAGGGCTCATTTAACTGTATGATGATTCCTGCATGTGCCTGCTAATCATTGATTGAAATGTGTCCTAAATACTGCTTTATAGTTGACAACAAGTTAAAAATAAATTTCTTTGTTTAATTATAAACTGGCTTCTCATAGTGTTCTCCTCTGCATAGTTTAGGGTTCACTGAGAATAAAACATTCTGAGTAAAGATAGCTATGTGATTATGCATATAAACTAATAGTAATAGTGCATTTTAATACTTTCATAATGAAACATACCAGATATGGTAATCCTTACATTTATTTTATAAACAGCACAAGTGACTGCAGAAGAAATTATCCCCCTTGTCCCTCCACAGTCAGGAGATAAAGGACAAGAAGATCTAACAAGCTATTTTTTAGAAGCACTTTTGAAATACATAGTCATTCAGGTATGTTTTCTTGGTTCCATTCTTTTAGATAATTGATTTTCTAAACAATATATGATTTCTTTATTTAAAATGTATGAATTCCAATCTAGTTTATTTTTATTATCAAAGAAGGTCATCTGTTTAAAATTATTTTTATAGAGCTCTAGACGTAGAAAAAACTCATTACATTTATTAAATACAATGGCTGGGTCAATATTTAGGAACAGGCAGCTGGGTTGGCTGAAGTGCTTTGTCCCATCATGTCCTCATCAGTTCCTCTAGTGTCTTGAAATGCTACACAGAGAGTTGGAGAACTCTACTGAATGGGATTACCTCTGGTGCGGGGCCAATACAGATTCCCCCAAACAGCAGATCAAAAAAAAATGCAAAAATGTAAAAAGTCACACAGCTTGTATTTCATCAGTTTGGATTAGTACTGCCCACAGCATTTGGATGTGGTGAAAGTCTTATTTTCATGTTTTCTTAGATGTCACAGAGAAGAATCTAAAATTTCTTGAAAGTCCCAAAGCATTACTGAATTAAGCTTTACTTTGGTGAACATGACATTTTACAAAACATATCTCTGGGGAAAGGAGAGAGTGAAACCAAGATGGAAGAGCAGTTCAGCAGAGTGGAAGGCAGGGACAGTTCCTTTCTTCCCTGCTCCCTTCCCTATTTAGTCCAATGCAAGAGAAAGGAACTGCAATATCCAGATCAGTTATTCTCTCATTCTGGAGAAATACTGAGATGCAGAAGAGCTTTGTGCCATATAGACCCATAGCCTCTCCTGGCCTTTCACCTTTTTATGCTATCTGGTAGTGTTCTGACATTGGAAAAGACTAACTCCTGCAATCTGGAAGAGAAGGGTTATAAGATCTTCTCTGAGACCTGTCATCTCTCTTCACTTTTGAAGGCCCTGAGATGCCCTTGAATGTCATGTATGGTAAAATCAGATAGCATTTGAGATCAAAAAGGAAGAGCACACACATTCGTGTCCCTCAAAACCAAATTGACTATTGGTCAAGCTTAATCATTTTTACTTATCTAGAAGATACAATGTATATACAGTATCTCTTACTTCTTTCATATAAAACACACACACCTGTATATCTATATATCTGAAACAAACTGCATATGATAGAAAAACAGTAATGAAGTCCTGTGACACCTTAAGTGCTAACAAATGTAATTCTAACATAAATTTTGTAGAGTAAAGGGCTGCAATCTGTGAAAGCTTATGCTATACTAAAGTGCATTAGTCTTCCAGGTACCTTTGTTGTGTTTGTTACAACAGACTAATACAGCTGTCTGGGAACTGCACATGATGCAGTGTGTCAGAGAAACTAAAAACCTTTAGTTTTTGTGTTAAATATAGAGTCATCGTTAGATTCAGGCATACAGTAGCACCCCTGCATCCACTGATTCACCAACCTCAGAATCAATTATCCATAGTTGGCAATGGCAGGGGGAAGGGAGAGCGGAGGAGGAATCTCACTTCCCCCATCCCTTCCCCTGGGAGGGCTCCTGGTTGCTCCAGCCATGGCCCTGCAGCAGCAGCGACCTAGCCTCCTCCCCTTCCCTCTTCGCCTCCACAATTGCCGCTGCAGCAGGCCCATGGCTAGAGCGAAGGGGGAAGTGGGGAGCGATCTAGCCTCTTCGCCCCCACGATCACCGCTGCGGTGGGGTCATGGTGGAAGCAAAGGGAGGGGAAGGAGTGATCTCACCTTCCTCCCTCAGGACGGCTCCTGTTGCCATGGCAGGGGCATGGCAAGGGCAAAGGGGGAAGGGGAGGAGGCTAGATGGCCCCCGGGATGGCGTTTGTTATTATCCACAGAATTCGCCATCCATGGGGGGGGGGGGGTGGAACCAATCCCCTGCAGATATGCGGCTGCTACTGTACTAATTTGTATTTAATGTATCCTCCAAAATGTCTTCCTCTGAGATGGGCCATAGTTTCTATAAGTGGGTAAAGCACAGAAGGTCTGCTATCTCTCATTTTCTTTCTTCTTCTAATATTGAAAGAAAGAAATGACACTATAAAGTTCATTTTTCTGTAATTTCTAAGTTCATTTTAGCCTTATTCTTGTGGAAACAGGCAAGAAAAAGATGATTGTGTGTGGCACACAAATCTGCTTTTCTGTTAGCCATCCCTCCCATAGTACTACTTCTCCTGTATTTTCCAGGAAGAGCAGGTAACAGCAGAATATGAAAGCCTCTGTTCCATCTTCATTCAGGATTTTACAAGAAGAGACAAATACTTTATCTTGCATTTTGAAGTTAGACGTTGAGCAGAAATGAAATTATAATTACTGCACTGTTTCTTTTCTTCTTATAATGCAAACAGATATTTTCATAAATAAAACCTGATAAATACTGTGTAAATGAGAACCAATGACTTTGGCTTATCCTAGTTACTAGTCCAGCTAGAATAGACCCATTGAATTAATTGTTAAATGTTGAGTCAATAATGTATCATTCTAGTTGCAACTAGCACTTGAATTTAGGTCGTAATTGATTGTATCTTAAATACTTCATATTTTTGGAAAATAATGCTGAACTTTGTCTGCCTCTAAAATTAATATGAATAATCCAAAATTCATGTTGTAGGTCAAAAGTCTGGAGTGGAAGAACAAAGAAAACCAAGAAAAGGGATTTTCATTCTTATTTTCACATTTTAAGAAATATTACTTGCCTTATATTTTCCCAAACATGTGCAAGGAGAGCAGCTTGTATAACCCTGTACTTGGTAAGCCTTATTTCAATATCTTTAAGTATTATTCCCTATTTTATGATGTAGAGTAAGTACTTTGGCTGTCTTGTCTGCTTCTGCATGATATAGTAGCACTGCATGACACGGTGCTGCAGACAGCCCACACTAAGTATGTGTAAACCTCAGCTAACAAAGTAGATGTGTGACTAGGTATTATTATGCCTCTAACAGAAAATTTGATACTAGAGGCAGAAATAACATGGAAAGAATAGATGTATGTTCCCACACCAGAAAAAAAGAAAGATGATCAGCTCAATATCTTTAAGCAAACTTTTCATTCAGAGCTAACAATATGTACATGTGGAGTGTAACAACCGGCTCAGGGAAACCTCACAAAAGTAATAAAAACCATTTTGAATCTCCTAGAGACTGAAAGTTTCTTCAGAAGTGTATTGATAGATGACTTTTTCTTTTCACCAGTCTCAATTTTTCTTTCGATTTATAGCTTAATGGCTAAACTTACAGATCTATGCTTTTTTAAGATGCTGGGGGATAGCTGGTGAACACAGGTTTATCTGCTCTTCCCTTTTCTCTCTGTTTTGCTGTTTATGCATGCTTAGTAAGGGAATCTGGAGGCATCTGCTATTTACATTAACGGTTTTAGACAGGTGCATATGCCTGCAATAGGGTCTGCTAGTGTAGAATCCCACCATTTCCCAATTGCATTGTTTACTGCAGACATAGTCCTGCAACCCAACCCCTGTCTCTCCAGTCCTCCTTCACTATCCTTCCAGTGCCAATGCTGTTTAAAAAAAACAAAAAAACACCTTCCAGCTAGACAGAAGACAAGGAGCAAAATGGGGGGCTGGGTGGAAGTAAAAATACTCTGTAAAAAGGAGCTTCACTGTCAGAGGTTATATCAACTGAGGTATGCCTATGTACCTATGTGCAATTCTACAACATCCCTTTATTACGATTGTAATCAGGGGGCAACATTTAGTTGAGGCATGAAATTAAAAAAAGAAACAGTTAAGAAAGACTGGCATTTAGACACCACAAAAAGTGGCATACGTAGCCACCATTTGGGGAGAAACCCTGAAAAATAAAGACCTTTGTTACATCAATTGGCTCCACCCATCCCATGTTAATATAATAGTCTCAACAGAGAAGGATATGCAGGTTTTGTCAATTGGGCTAATAAGTGGTCGTAATTATGCAACCCTTCAGAAGTTGTTGAACTGCAACTCTTGCAGTGTTCTAATGTTAACTATGCTAGCTAGGGCTGCTGGGCCTTGCAGTCCAATCACGAAGGACTGCATGATTCTCACCCTGGGTTAAATTATTGCTGTTTATTGCAAACTTAGGATTCTGTTTTGTGTGGTGGTAAATTGTTATTCTCTTACTATGGGAGAACTTCTTTGGGCACTATGGTAAGGTGGCATCACTTTCTTGTTTAGGCTTGGCCCTGTGCTTGATTTTATTGCAGTAACTGAATATGTGAGTTCCCTTAACCCTTTTAGTTTATAGATTCACTGCCTTGTTATATTCTGGCTGTGTCTATATGCTACATGGTGTTTAAACTAACCAATAAATATTTTATCGAGCAACATGTTGAGTTATATAGAGTGTGAGGACTGTTAAGAGAGGCAGAACATAATTGACAAAGGTGTTTCTTTCAAAATTTATTTTGCATTTCTACCAGAATTTGAATTATGAAGTTTTAACTTGTATTGTACAACAACCTGTCCTTCACCATTTTTGAACAGCATTTAATTTTCATTGTGCTACATTGTATTGTATTGTGGATTGCAGTAAAGTTTGTTATAAGATTGTGTGTCTTCTCCCTAAAAAAAAATCATTTTTTCTGCCTGTGTTTCAATAAATTCTCTTTCTTCTTTGTGGTCTCTGTGCCTCAACAATTGTCTTGCACTTGTGCAGATCCATCCACAGAAAACGTTGCAGAACTAAGTGCTTTTTGGTGGGAACCCCTCCCCTTTGGGTACCAGCATAAATAGCACCAACTCCTACTTCCTCTCAGTTCCTTTTCATTTGTCGTGCTGTTCACTTTGGATAGCTCCAGTGTTGCGTAGCTCATTTTCTTTTTGTATTTGTTCATCCTTCATTTTTTTCTTACTATATCTCCTCATTATATATGTACGTGTGTGCGCGCGCACATGTATATGTATAGTGTTAATTCCCATCCCAGTAGGCTTCTCTTCCTCCCAGTGCTCTCAGTAGTGTTGTCTTTATTGTATGGCCTATAAGGCTCTCTGCAAGAACTGTGTTTCTTGTGTGGGAAAACTTGCTAGCACACATGGTCGCTCTCAGTGCCTTTTATGTCTCAGTGAGGGGCACCAGGTGAACTCATGTGCATTCTGTAAGAGCTTCACTACTCAAGGGCTCCACTATCTGCTGTCTCAGTTGTAGTTACATCTTTGGGAGCAATCCCTCAAGTTTGTTAATGTCGCTGCACAGAACTAACCCCTTCACTCTGCTTCAGTGTCCATCTGTAAGAAGTGTCCACTCCTGGAAGTCCTCGCTGGTCCATACACATCAAAATCAGTGTGGATGATTATGTTGTTGCCTGTGACATTGGAGGCCAGGGCTGTTCCATCCATGCTGCCTATGGAAGCCCAGAGTGGTCCTGACATGGTCCAGGCTCCCCCGACTCCAGGTAGATCGATCTCAGTGTGGGCTAAGCTGGGGAAGGGGCAAAAGAGAAGAGCTGCCAATTTATTGGCCCCACCGAAGGAGGAGAAGTGGGCGAAGGACAAGGATAAAGTTCAGCCGGGTTCGATTACTCTTGCAGAAGATTCGGTATTGGCAGGAGCTTTGGTTCAACAGTCTCCATCACTTTGTTCTCCTTCTCTGGTCAGCATTGATGAAGTGGTGCCACATATAGCATGCACCCAGGTTGACCACCTCTCAAGAGGACAGTTGATTTAGGTCAGTCCACCAGTCCTAAGTTCACAGGAGAGTCCATTGCCAGCATGCCAGCCACCTCACCTCTCTCCTAGACCGCCCACTCCTCCACCTTGTCACCAGTCTCAGTCGTCAAGACACTTGCATACTCCCCAGAATAGCCAGGGCTCTTGGTCAATATGGCATCGGTCTCAGTCTGCAGACCAAGCTCCACTTCCGGTTCAACATCGTGTTGCATCTCCAGACTGAGTGGGTACTTACACTACTGAGTCCCCATGCCGACAAGGCCATCTTTCCAGCTTGGGCCAGCCTTGTTATCATCATTGGTATCATCATTGGTACCATGAGTTCTCTCCCAGCTTGGAACTGGCAGCATCTAGGTGCTGTGTTTGTGAACTGCCATGAACTCCCATAACCACCAATCATGGTGGAACCAGTCATCCCAGTATACCATGTATACCAAACATACTTACTAGTCTGAGTATACAGAATGTTATTGGTCAGAGCGAGAGTGTCAGTACCAATCATCATCTTGAGAGCATTGATACTGATCACTGTCACAAAGCTCTCATTGCACCACTTTGGTCCATCGATCCGTCTTGCGAGGAGAGTGTTAGCACCAATCATGTTCTAGGACACTTGTCTCATCCTCCACATACTGCTCCTTTTCAACAATATCAAAACTGACCCAGGAGCAGGGCACCAAATCAACATCTTCCTCTTCTGCCATCAGACAGCTGGACTGAGGGACTGTTCTGCCACAGTCTTTCACCTGTCAGATCAGGAGGCACCTTTAGCCTTGATATGTCACTGTTCAGACTGGGAAGATGCACCACCAGCATCATGGGGGCCTCCTTCACCTGCTGCCTCCCAGACCTTACTGTCTCCTTCACGAGGGTACCACCCTCCTCAGATGACTCTGCAGAGGAGCAGAGGAAGGGGAAGTACAAATCATTACGGTCTCCATCACTCTTCACCTCTTCTTCCATAGAGTAGTTTGGTGACACCACTCTTATGTCACCTACTGAGGAGCTTTGTCCCTATGCAGAGCTGGCCTTGAGAATGGCCAAATCGCTCAGCCTAGAAGGGAAGAGTAAGCCTACTCTATTGCTCTATCCAGTGTTTCAGTGCATAGATTTGCAGAACTCTATTCCTGCCATTCTTCCATTCCTACCGACCCTACCTAGGCCACCCTACCTGGTGAAGCAGACCTAGGCCAGACCATCTTCATTTCCCTCAACAGCCAGACACTTAGAGAGCCTATGTAAGGTGCAACAGGAGAGAACCACCTTCCTTTTCACCCACCTGACTCCAAATTCAGTCGTCATAGAGGCGTCACAATCGAAGTCAGCTAGGAAGCTGCAGTCCACCACCACCATCCTGAACTGGGAGGATCACCATCTCAGTATCTTCTGGAGGAGGTTCTACTCATCCTCGGCACTGGCAATGAGTGTGGTCAAATGTCAAATCTGCATGACAGAGTACCAGCAGTTCCTGTGGGGAAAAATGGCATACTTCATTCCATACTTGCCAGATGACCAGTGGAACATGGCTGTGCTCTTCCAGCAAGAGGATCACAGGTTGGCTGCTTGTCAGATCCAGGCAGCATGTGCTGCAAAAGCCATGGCAATATCAATTGACCTTCATTGCTATGCCTGGCCTCATGGAGGATACCAGAAGGTGGATTGAAGACATCCCCTTTGACGGTGAGGGCCTCTTCAATGCATTGCAACCAAGAAGATGGGGTTCGGACAATTCACACATCTTTCGTGCCAGCTCCAGGTTTATTGGGGTGAGCCCAATCCTCCATCCTACATGAGGTCTTCATCTTTTTTTAAGCAGTTGTGCCAGTCCCCACAGTCTGTGAGCTCCCAGCACTCCTCAAAGCAATCCAGGTACCAGCCATCCCTGCCACTCAAGAAGTCATACTCCAGTGGGAAGCAACACTTTTGACCTCTCTCTCAAACTGCAATTCCTAGTGATGTGTCTAAAACACTGTCTTACCATTTGTGATCCTCTCTGGCTCTTAGACCATCTTGCCAAGTGTCAGCAGATTTGCCAGGACTCTTGGGGACTTACCATAATTCACCTGGGCTACATGATCGAGTTAGCTCACCTATCTCCATCATGCGTTTTTTGTTACACCTCCCCCTTTGCAGGTCTTCCAGCAAGAGGTCATGACACTGCTCCTAAAGATGCCATTGAACAGCTTCCCCACTGTGTGTGTCTGTCTAGGTTCTTCTTCTGGTATTTCACCATATCAAAGAGGGATGGTTCACTAAGGTCTATCATGGATCTCAGAGGGGTAAACTCCTACAATCCTGCCCAAGAGAACTTGGATGGTCACACTGGCCACCATCCCCTTACCCTCCTGAAATGTGGAGACTGGTTCACCTCTCTGGATCTGCAAGATGCCTACTTTCATATTCACATCCACCCTCAGCACAGAAAATATTTGCACTTCACAGATGGGCATGTGCTGTATCAGTACAAGGTCCTCTCTTTCTGTTTAGCTGCTGCTCCTTGGGTGTTCGTGAAAGTGATGGTGATCACCTCTCGCCTCAGAACAAACAGGATAAGGATATTCCCATACCTGGACAGCTGGTCATTGCCATGACAGAACGTAAGTTGTGCAGAAACATAGGCAAGGCCCTCTCCCTTCTTGTCGACCCAGGTCTTCAGGTGAACATTGAGAAGTTATGTCTCACCCCTTTCCAGTCTCTTATCTTCATAGGAGGGATCTGGGACTTCAGGCTTTCCAGAACGTTTCTTCCTCTGGACAGGGCAGATGTAATCTAGGCCCTCATTGTTCAGATTCTGGACATGAGACTTGTCCCAGCACAAGTTATTATGAGACTGTTGCATCTCTTTGCTGCCACCATAATGGTTACCCTGTGTGCATGGTTTTTGGCTCCTGCAGCTTTGGTTCCTGCGACACTTCGATTCACCAAGGGACTCCCCACAAAGGAGACTGTGGAACCCATTTCACATATCGACATCATTACACTGGTAACTTCAGCCCCTCAACCTGACAAAAGGCATGCCATTTTGCCCTCCCCAACCCATGACCCTCATGACATCAGACATGTCCCGGTCTAGGTGGGGTATGCACTGTGCTGGCATCACGTTACAAGGGACGTGGTCGGAGGCAGAAAAGAGCTGCCACATCAATGCTCTGGAAATTATTGTAGTCATGAATGCCTTTGGGGTGTTTAAGAGCTCCATAAGAGGGACAGTGCTACAGGTGTTGTCTGCCCTAGTTCAGGTTTTGGCACTTCACCGACTGTTACTTGGGAGGAAGCTGTCACAGATAAAAGCAGTGAAAGCAGGTGTAGTAAGTCAAACAAAATTCTCTGAGAGAACTCTTGCTGTAAGGGTCCATTTGCAAGGGAGATGTACAGGAGAGAAGTCAAAACCATCTGAAGTTCTGAGAGTCAAACAGGATTGTTAGCCAATCCAAGGGGCTAAGAGCCAAGCAAGGTTGTCAACTAGTCCACAAGTCAGAGTTTCAGGAATCTAAAGCAGAATCACAGAAACACCATGCCAAAGCTGGAAGTTCGACAGTTGTTCCCAGCAGGGAATATAGGTCAAAGTTATCTCTTAAATTGGCTACAGCCAGCTGTCCTAGATTAAGAGCACTCTCCTGCGGTTTGGTAAGGAGCCTCATAGACCTTTGTTCTCTCTTCTCTGCTCACCAGGTCTGAGAGCTTGGGGGCTTGTGTTTCCTCATCTGATGGTTCCAGCTGTTCTGATGGTGCCTGTGCTGGACCATCTTCAGGTGAGTCCTGGCTCTGTGTGTCTTGAGGCTGCCATTCCACAGGGGGAGCTGAAGGATCCTCCTCATCTTCAGAGTCTGCGTCCTGGACCCTGACATTGTCAGACAACATCACTATGGTTTACAAGCAAGGAAGCACCATATTCTCCATGATGAATGATCTTGCAGTGCGTCTATGGGGTTGATGCATTCCCAGATGCATCTTTTCGCTTGCTCTGCACATCCCCAGAGAGGACAGTCTCCTAGCAGACACTCTCATTCTTTCAGTTGTGGAAGCACATGAGTGGTCCCTGTCCCAGCATGCCTTCATCCAGATACTGTTCTTGTGGGGCCACCCTGAGTAGATGTGTTTGCTTCCAGACTGAACTGCAAATGCAAACTATTCTGCAGCGGGGCGGGGGGGGGGGTCACAGTCGCAGCTCACTACATGATGACTTTCTCCGTCATTGGACAGGTCTCTGTTCTACCTGTTTCTACTGCTTGCCCTGATCATGAGGGTACTGGTTAAGGTCCAGGAGAACATGTCAGACTGTGGTGGCCCAGGTAGCCCTGATATGCAGCGCTCCTTCAGATGTCATGCCATGAGTACCTCCAGCTTCCATACTCACCCACTCTGTTCACACAGGCAGATTCGGGGTGGGGGCAAGCTCAGATACACAGATCTCAAGCCTTTTCACCTGTGCACTTAGCATCTTCACAGACGTTAGAGGAATGTTTTTGTTACATGCTGCTGGCATCACTTAAACCATCTACCCATGGGTTCTACACCCTCAAATGGCAGTGCTTCTGTTCCTTTGTCCTGGCTTCTGGTTTCCATTCATGCTAGTGAATGAGAAGACAGTGATGCTGTTCCTGCTACACCTTAAGGAGGTGGGTCTCTCCCTGTCTTCTCTGAGAGTTTACTTAGTGGTCATCATTGCTCATCAGTGAGCATAGTTGCTCACCAACTTCCTTGGTGTTATTCAGGAACACAGCTATAAAGAGGTTCTTGTGGGGTCTATCCCACCTCTACTCACCTGTCAGGGACCTTGCTTCACCATGGTGCCTTTTGCTTGTGCTATCCCAGCTCATGCAGAAGCCCTTCGAGCTGATGGCTACCATGGACCTCTGGCATCTCACACTCAAGATGGTCTTTCTGGTGGTGGGCCAGCGAATTATGGGTCCTGTGGTCAAACCAGCCTTGTATGATCCTCCACATGGAAAAGGTGGTGCTGCACTTTTATCTGTCCCTTTTTCCTAAGGTGGTCTTCACTTTTCATCTTAACCAGGTCATTGTGCTACCAGCTTTCCATCAAGACCCTTCATCCAACTTGAAAGGGTCTTGCATTACTTGGACATACAGTGGCTTTAGCTTGTTACACTCACCATACTGCTCCTCTCAGGATATTCCCCTGACTGTTCATCTGCAATGAGGGACAGAAGACTAGTCTCCCTATTTCTTCTCAGAGGCTATTGAGATGAGTTGTTGAGCTGATCAGCTTGACATACCAACTTGCTATGAAGCCTCAATTGCTGGGACCCAGGTCCCATTCAGCCGGTACCATCTCAACATCCCGTGCATGGCTACGAGGTGTTTCCCTGCCAGAGGTATGCAGAGCGGCTACCTGGGCTCAACTATCCTTGTCTATCCTTGATTGACTTGCCCCAACTCCACTGGTAAGAAAGCTAATCACCCAATTGTGTGAGGCAAAGAGACCATGAAGAAGAATAGGTTGCTTACCTGTTTCTTCGAGTGGTCTTCTGTGCCCTCACACAACCGTCCTTCCTCCCCTCTCTTTCTGCAGGTCTGAATGGCAGAACTGAGAGGAGGGAGTAGCTGTTGGCACTATTTATGCTGGTGCCCAAAGGGGTGGGGTACCTGCCAAAAGCTACTCAGCTCTGGAACGTTCCTTCCACAGATGGATCTGCACAGGCACAAGACCCAATTGTGTGAGGGCACAGATGACTACTTGAAGAATTAGAGTTACAGGTAAGCAGCCTGTCCTGTCCATCTCCCTGCTTGATTGTTCATATTTTCGTTTGTTTGATAGAGAATAGCAACACTTTGATATTCTTAAAACAAGGCTACTAAGTTGTAGAAATGGTATCCAATCTACTACATAGACTAGGCTTTTTCTTGTCTGTATTTGAGTAAATCCTTGTTTGTCCGCTTGGTCTTGCTTGAATGAATGTATTCTAAAGACATGTAAGACTGCAGTATTGGACCCCAAACATCTGCACATTTATTTGGAAGAAAGTTGGCTGATCTCCACAACACATAATTCTGTTGATGTCAGCAAAACATAGTTCTAAGCTCTCTCTCTTACTCTCTCTCAAAGGTATGACACGGAATTTTTTCTTTAACTTGTATCTACCTAATTAAATACTTTGTGTTAAATTTTGTGTATTAGTGCCTGTTATTAGAATACAGCCCTCTGCATCCACAGGTTCTTTATCCACAGATTCAACTCAAAATATTCAGTGAGGGGAGGGGGAGATTCCAAAAAGCAAACCTTACTGTTTTCCATAAAAGGGTGCCATTTTACTAACTATTGTATATAATGAAACTTGAGCATCCATGGATTTTAGTATCCATGGGAGCTCCTGGAACCAAACTCCAGCAGATACTGAGGGCCCACTGTATGTTATCTGTTGTTGATAATTACCATGGATTTCTTTTATCACCAAAATTACTATATTTCCTAGGATATAGAGTGAGATATAAATATTTTAATAAAATCATTTTAATATTTCAGTAATGTTCAGGGTAATTAATATTTGAATATAATTATGCTTTTTTTGTATATGTAAATTATGATAAAGTATTAGGATTCACTGCCCTCGGGTTAGGAAGCTCTGGCAGTTTGGGGTCCATTTTTTGAGCCCCAGGATCCTCTGGGAGCCATATCAGCTCTTCCAAATGAAAAGACTATTTTCCTTTCTTTTGGCATTTTATAATTGGATTTTTCTCTAAAACAAGGAGTGGGAACCACAGTTAAAAAGAAAAGAAGAGAAGTTGCCCCCTTGAGATGGAATTCTCCCAGTTAAGAAGGGGTTCAAATTGGGAAATGGTTCTGGGTGCTCCAAGGGCCACATAAACAGCCTTAAGGGGCCTGCATGTAGCCCATTGGCTGTATGATTTCCATCTCTTGCCTTATACATTTCCATTAATCTTGTAAATAACAGTAAATGCAGTCATAAATCAGTGTAATCAGTGGAGGGAATTGTAAGTGAAATATTGGCTGTTGATGCTCAGAAAAGTATTTGATTTTCATTGAGAAATACATCCCACTTCAAGTCAGAGAGGACTGTGGGCTATGTATTTTATAAAAAGATTTTATAGAATTTGAAATTGTTTGGTATAAAATGCTGATTTCAGTCACAAATAAGAGCATACTGAAACGCTAACCTAATAAATCAAAAGATTGAGTGGGAGAGAAAACAATAATCAACACTTGTTCTAAACAGCTACTCCAACACCATCAACTGGATTTGTGATTAACATTTACTGATGTTGTTTGAGAGAGTTGCAAGTTAACACTTTGGACTGCCTGTTTATAGGTTTTTTAAAACTTAATAATGTTTAAGTGCCCAGCGCTCCAATGTGGGTGCTTGGGCTTTGATCCAAGACATGTTTTCATCATTTTTTTGAAATCTGTTTTTTCTTCCCTACAGAGATACCACAGATGAGACCAAAGCCACATTACATAATGATAAAGAAAGATGCTGAAACCAATGAAGCAATATATTGCACAAAGGAACCTTTCCTTAAAGCTCGTGTTATTGTCATCCGATGGTTGGTGTCTTTCTGGCTTGAGCCAAAACCTCATACAGGTCCTCAGATTCCTGGAATGGAAGGTGAAATTGTGCCAAAGAATATTCAGGTAGAGCCAAGAAGGTGTTGTATGTGGCAAATCCTACTGCAGGGAGCTCATGACTGGAATTAGAATGTGGTTAGCAAATGCTTCCTGACGCCTTCCTGCTATTTGCCTTCCTGCTATTTGAAGGTCTCCTGCATAGATTTAGAGAGGCAATAATAATCTCTCTAGGATTTAGTGGCTGGTATAAGGAATCTAAGATGGAAGGCCCTACTTGATAGGGCCAAGAGGCTAATTTATCTTTGTCGAGAACTAGGAGATGAAGCAAAGGAGAGCAGGGGACTGTTCCACTGTGCTTTAGTGGTCACTGCAAAGCAGAACCTCTGCCTTCATTCTGACACCTGGAAAGTGGGGAGAATGGGAGAGGGATTCTTCTTGAATTATAATGTATATTTCAAAAGCACTCTTAGTGCCTCTGAATTCAGTATACAATTGGCCCTTCATATTCCCCAGGGTTTGGTTCCAGGACCCCCCATCGATACCAAAATCTGTGAATACTCAAGTCCCATTATATGCAGTGGCATAGCAAAATAGTGTCCCTTATATAAAACGGCAAAATCAAGGTTTGTTTTTTTAAGTATTATTCTTTAAAAATAATATTTTCAAGCCGTGAATACTTAAATCCTTGGATACCAAATCGGTGGATACGGAGGGACCATATCAAAGATGAGACTTCTCCCCATGTTGAGGGATGGACAGGGTTTTGATGACCGCATAATCCTGCGTACTGCATTTCATTTCCATCTCTCATGGATTTCCATCCCCCATTCCCTTTGAATTACCTAGGTCAGCCAGAGGTCTGTGGAGCTCTGTACAAGTGAAGTGATGTGGTGCAGCTTCTACAGCTAAAAACAAACATTTTTGTACAATACCCTTCTCACTGTCAGAATAAAAGTCATCCAGCAATCCAGTTCTGCCCTCTTGGAAGCCACTTTAGAAACAGTTATAATCATCTTAGTACTTGAATGGTGCCTTAGTGTATTCAAAGTATTCACAGACCTGCCCAGTAATCCTTGCATGGTTCGTTAAAATTGGTGAATAATTATTATTACCATGTTCCCAGTAGTTGGGAGTGGGAGCTGATGCTGAGGAAACAGTGACTTGATTAAGTCCTCCTCATGAATTTATGGCTGAAGTGAGATTTGAACTGGACACTTTCTGGTTCACACACCATAGTTAGCCTCTGTGCTACAGTTGTTATTTGTGTGATGGCATACCAGTATTGCAGTGCTTGTTTCCATTGTCACATTTAATTTAGGGATGAGTAATTATATACCTAGAGAGTCAGATGGCATATCTGTCTCTTCTTTTCTGGTTTCAGAGAGCAGCTGCTAGCCTGGCTTCCAGAGAAGACAGCAAAAATGATAGTACAGATAGACCTGATAGAAATGCAGAGCCAGAACAGTCTCACTCTAACACAAGCACACTAACTGAAAGAGAACCTAGTTCCTCCAGCCTTTGCAGTATTGATGAAGAACATCTGACAGACATTGAAATAGTCCGCAAAGTTTTTTCTTCTAAAAGATGCAACGTTAACTTTCTTACAGAAATCTTTCGTCAGGTAAATAATTCCTCTGTGTCTGAAAAACTTAATTTGTTTGGGCAAATGTGTCAACATTTTCTTCATGATGCACTTAATGAACTAAATCCAACATTCTGCTGGTAAAACTTTCAAAACTTTCTTCCTCTTCTCCAACCTGTCCCAAAGCCTGCATCACCATCTAGAAAACAGCAACTGGAGTTTTTCGAGCCTTCCAGAACCAGTTTTGGGGTACAGATTTTTTTTTTGGGGGGGGGGATAATTTTTTTCCTGCTTCTGGTATGTTGCACTGTATCTGCAGTAAGAGCCTGCCACTAGTTCAGTGTGATTAATCTAAACTGATTTCATATTTTATAGTATAGTATAGTATAATATAGTAATTTTCAATGATCTGTATAGTAATATTTTGGGGTTGCTATGGTTGGTGATAGCTAGTGTTGAAACTTCTAACTACTTTTGACTGAGTTAATCTGGTATCATGGAACTTGCACCACTGTTATGTGTATAATCATCCATCTTAGAAAGTGTTACATGCTTCATAAGTTGAAATGAAGCCACTGAGAGGAAAACCATCAGAACAGGGGGGTGCTATAACACTGTTTAAGTGTTCCCTGCAATCACTGAGCGAGGAATAAGACCTCCTGTTCAGAATGTCTCAAGTTCTGAAAGCAGCAGCCCTGATGAGGGTAATGGTTTTCTTAAAGGTACCACTCTTGATTATAAAAGTCATTTTCTAAATTGACGTTTGTAGAGGTTTCAGTGGACATACAACAACATGAAATTCAACATGTAGGTCCAAGTGCTGGTTTATGACCAATAAATCCCTACGTGGATTAAATCCAGACTGTCTAAAATACCATATCTCCTTATAGGAGCCTGCCAGATTCTTGAGATCCTTGTGGGAGGGCTTTTTCTCAGGCCCACTATTGATGTAGGCATTTCTAGTGAGGACACATGTGAAGGCCTTCTTGGCAGTTGTTCACAGATTGAGGAATTCCCTCCCATGGGAGGTTAATCTGGCCTTCTGCTCTCCTTCTGCCAGCAGGCAAAGTACCCTAAAGGCACCAGACCCTGTCTGATTTTGGAAGCTAAGCAGGAATCTGATCAGCCCTGGATAGTACTTGGATGGGAGACTGCCAATGAATACGAGGTGCTGTAGGCTCCCCCCACCCCCAGAGGAGGGAACTGGCAGGCAACTTGAAGGCGCATGCACATGCAAAGATCCTTTTAATTAAACAGGTTTTTGGTGATTAGCTGGTTATGCAGAAGGTTCATTTAATGCGAGGTGTGGTTTGCTGCATTTTTATCCTTGTTATAGTTTTAAATGATTTGATACTGCTTTAAATTGTTGGTATTTTATATAAAATATAATTTGGGGTTTTAATTTTTCCCAGTCATTAGGTTTTAGTTTAATTTTGTTGTCCGTTGCCTTGGGTCTCCTGTCAGGAGAAAGGTGGGATATAAATAAAATAAATAAAGATAAGTAAAGTGCTGATTTAAAAATCTTCAGGATATTGAACTCTGAAATGCACAAATGTCTGCAGCTGTAGTCTGCTCTAGGCTGCAATTCACACTTAGAATGAGAACTACTTGTTTTATTTTTCCTAACCCTTTTTCATGGCAAACTGAGCCCAAAATGACTTACTATAAACACAACCATATTAGAATAACTCATTAACTGTGAAGTGTACAAAAGATGCTACCCAACAAAAATGTTTGATAACTATAAGCTAATGGCTTAAGTAATCTGAGTCCCAAACACTGAAGAAAAACTTGTCCAACTTTTTAAAATTCTCACAGTGATGTTTTCAGCGAAGAGTCAGTGGGCCTCTTAACTCAGTCCCTTCAGTACCCAGTTTCTAACCACACGCTTTTGCTTTATTCCATCCTTCTCTAGATGCATCCCTCTATGTAAAATACAGTCGTCCCTCCACATTCGCAGGGGTTGCGTTCTTGAGACCCCCGCGAATGTGGAAAAACCGCGAATAACAACTGCTCCCACAACCCACCCCCAGAGGGAGGGAGGCGGCGGGAGGGTGTCTGGCCAGCATGGCTGGCCTCTCCGCAAGCCTTCCTGAGGGGACTCCAGGCCTTAGAATACCCGGAGCCCGCTTAGGAAGGCCGGGATGGCAGCGGGCGGGTGAGCAGGCGGGCAGGTGGGGAGGAGGATGTGCTGCCTCCCCCTGGCTTTTCTAAGCGAGCGCTGGGGCTTTGGAGCCCCGGTGCCCGCTTCGGAAGGCCGGGGAGAGCAGCGGGCGGGTGGATGGCCGGGCGGGTGGGGAGGAGGCTGCGCTGCTACCCCCCAGCCTTCCGAAGCGAGTGCGGGGGCTTTGGAGCCCCGGCGCCCGCTTCCGAAGGCCGGGGGGAGCGGTGGCCGGGCGGGTGGGTGGCCGGGCGGGTGGGTGGCCGGGCGGGCGGGTGGGGAGGAGGCTGCGCTGGCTCCCCCCGGCCTTCCGAAGCGAGCGTGGGGGCTTTGGAGCCCCAGCGCCCGCTTCGGAAGGCCGTGGGGAGCAGCGGGCAGGTGGGTGGCCGGGCGGGTGGGGAGGAGGCTGCGCTGGCTCCCCCCGGCCTTCCGAAGCGAGCGCGGGGGCATTGGAGCCCTGGGGCCCGCTTCAGAAGGTCGGGGGGAGCAGCGGGCGGGTGGGTGGCCGGGCGGGTGGGGAGGAGGCTGCGCTGCCACGCCCCGGCCTTCCGAAGCGAGCGTGGGGGCTTTGGAGCCCCGGCACCTGCTTCGGAAGGCCGGGGACAGCAGCGGGCTGGTGAGCGGGCGGGCGGGGAGGAGGCTGCACTGCCTCTCCCCGGCCTTTCTCAGCAGGCTCCGGGGCTCCAAAGCCCCGGACCCCGCTGAGAAAGGCCGGGGAAGGCAGCGTGTGGGTGGGGAGGAGGCTGCGCTGCCTCTCTCTGGCCTTCCGAAGCGGACACCGGGGCTTTGGAGCCCCGGAGCCCGCTTAAAAAGGCCGGGGAAGGCAGCGGGCGGGTGTCTGCCTTCCTCTCCCCGGCCTTCCTGAGTGGACTCCGGGGCTTAGAAGGCTTGGAGTCCCCTCAGGAAGGCCGGGGAAGGCAGCAGGTGGGCGGGGAGGAGGCTTTCTGAGCAGACTCTGGGGTTTGGAGCCCCGGAGCCCGCTTAGGAAGGCCGGGGAAGGAAGCAGGTGGGTGGGAGGGAAGCTGCCCAGCCTCTCCCCGGCCTTCCTGAGGGGACTCGGGGTCTTAGAAGCCTCGGAGTACCTTTAGGAAGGCCGGGAAAGTTGGTGGGAAGGAGGCTGCCCGCTTCACCCCCCGACCTTCCTGCGCAGACTCCAGGGCTTTGAAGCCCCGGAGCCGCCTCTGGAAGGCCGGAGAAGGTGCAGGCAGGAGGTTGCCCCGCCTTTCGGCAGCCTTCCCTAAGGGGCTGGGGCTGAACCGCGAATAATCAAAACCGCGAATGTGAAAGCCGCGAATGTCGAGGGGCAACTGTAATCCAATATTACTCAAATATAATTTGAGGTGCTGCATCCCTGCTCTCATAGCTTTTTGATTGGCTGCACTATAGTAGAAACAGCAGAAGCATTGAGGAGTTGCAACTTAGATTGTAGTGCACATCTCTAGAACCTGATTGTGTTCGAAGAACAAAGAGTGGAAGAACGAAGAACGAAGAACACTAGTGACTAAATCTAGCAAGTTACCCATCATGCATCTGGTGCTTAAGGAAATTACATTTCTTACCGTTTTGATCCAGAGACCATTTCTACCTGCTATAGGCAACTGCTCCTTTACATTTCTGCCATAATGTCATGTATGATGCTACATGTAACTGGAATTTTAGATATTGCAGACAATGACAGGTAACATGGAAGAAATGTAATGAAGGGGTCAGGACTCCTCAGTTTGATTTTATTAGCTTGCTGTTAAGCTTACCAGACTGATTTGTCTGCTTTGGTTCCATTGCTCCAAGATTCTTAGAGAAGGAAGCAGAAAAGACCCCCTTCGCAACTGGATAATAGACTCTGTTTGCAATTAGTGTTCTCTTCCCACGAACCCACATATTTGGGGTTTTTGTATTTCTCTTTTTTGCTCTTAACATGCTCCTTCAGTAGCAAATTAGATATTCTTGCCCCCCACCCTCCACAGTTGTTTTTAGAACAGTCAATCCTCAACTTTCAAGGGGGTTAGGAGCGCAGGATCCCTGCAAAAGTTTTTAAAAATAGGCCTGCTTTATTTATTTATTTATTTTACCTGAGAGAATTTGTAGGTCCTCCAGCGCAATTCTGTGGTCTGCTTCTGATGGAATCAAAATCATGTCGGAGGTTCTACAAATGCTTGGAGAGAACATATTTTTTCGGCCACATATAGAGCAGCAGCAGATGCCACAGAAAATAGAGTAATCCATGAATAATCAAGTCTGTGAATGCTTAACCTGCAAGTGTGGAGGGACGACTGTAGTTCCTTTGAAATAAAAAAAAAAATACAGCTTTTAAATCAGTTCTTTGTTATGAATCCCCACTCCAGGCATTTTTACTGCCAATATGTGAAGCAGCAGCCATGAGGAAAGTGGTGAAGGTGTACCAGGAATGGATCCAACAAGAAGAAAAACCTTTATTTATGAAGGAACCAGAAGAAATCGTGTCATCATCACACATAGACTGTGACGAAAACATTGGAGAAAATGATTCATTGGAGAAAGGAAAAGAAAAGGAGGAGGTAAAAATATTAGAATTCATTCTGTTTAATTAGTTTTCTCTTTTCCAAAATAACCAGCTTGTTTACTTTATCTTTTCATAACATTATTTAAATTGTAGATAGTGGGAAAGAGAAATGAGGTTTACAAGGATGCAGATTCAAAACTTTATGAAAACTTCACTTGATTTTCCTTAAAGGTGTTAGAACATTCAGAGGAAGATTCACCTTCCTTATAGCTTGCTAAACAGATATTGTTATTCATTGTGGCTATAGGAATTCATCATCTGTAAAGCACATTGCATTGGCATACAGGCAAAGCGCAAACCTCTGTTGACTCTAAAAAATTGACTCATATAAAATGGTCCTGCCTGTTGGCTTGGATGCCAAGCTTCAAATATTTTGAACTATGAATATGTCATTGTTGTAACTACTCTGCTTTTCCCACTTAACTTTATTTATGGCACCAACCATATGCCAGGTAAGCTGATAACTGGTGCAGAGTATCAAGACTGCTTTACTCAGTTCCTGAAAGACTTCTTTGGTTACTAGTTGCTTTCCAGCCCCAGTTCAATGTGCTAGTTTTCACTTTTAAAGCAAAGGTGGGCAAAATGTGGCCCTCTAGATGCTGTTGGGCTGCCCCTTCCATCAGCTTTATAAATGGCTGGAGATTCGGCTGTGTAGAGGACCACCAAACCCATTTTGAAACTAAATTTAAAAGTAATTTATCCAAACAGCTCATGTCTCTTTGGATTGTAACATTGTAAATACTGACTTTGGAATAAGTTCCTGTGGTCTTGGACCTACTTCTCTGGAAATTTCATGGGGAATTTCAGGCACAGAAGCATGCATTTTTGTATACTTTTGAGTTGTGAGTGTATCACAAACAGCAAAGACACGTACACAGACCTAACTCTCCAGTTATTCAGATACATGCAGAGCTTCTGCCAAGAGGAAGTGAGTCAGTGACTGCTTTAATTTATTTTTTAATTAGGTATTTTTTTTTTAAATTAATTATTTATACCCCGCTCTTCAGCCACAGAGGCTATCAGAGCAGCTTACAATTTTTTTTAAGCAATTGCAAATTACACATCTACACTGCATTAAGCAGTTTCCAATGTTTGTTAGCTAATTGCCCCCACAAGCCAGATACTCATTTTACCGACCTACAAAAGGATGGAAGGCTGAGTGAACCTTGGAGCCCTCTGGAATCAAACTTGCAGTCTGGTGACTTACAGTACTGGCATTTAAGCACTGTGCCACCAGGGCTCCCTTGGACTCCAGAGAGGAAGCGGGACCAAGGGAGAAGTTGGCAGCTACTAGCTCTCTGTATAGCGGCAGCCCCAGTCCCTGGAGTGAGGCAAACAGGCAAGACCAAGAGAGGTGTTTGGTGTGATTGTTTAGTGGGGGAGTTTGAGGGGGAGGCAAGGAGTTCTGTTTTAATGCCTACTTCAGATTCCTCAATATGGATAGTGAGGGAGCTGGTGCAGTCACCTCCAAAAGCTGTGGCATGTTTGATTCTTGCCAGTGGATGTGGATAGCTACACCTGCAGCAAGTGTAAGTTGGTTGTGTTGTTGGAAGAGAAGGTCCAGCAACTTGAGGCCCATTTATCCATTCTCCAGCATATTGGGGAGCAGGAGGTTTTCTTAGACAGAGCAGAGCAGACAGTTCTGGTTGGGGAACATGCAGGGAATGTCTCTGTGGAGGAGGTTGTTCCAATAAGCAAGAGGTAGATATTTGGAAGAATGTGCCATGTAGAAGTAGAAGGAGCAGGTGTCATTCTATGAGTTTTGTACTACAGAATTGGTTTGAAGCTTTCTCCCTTAGGGAACGGGAAGCAGCAGCAGAGCCAATCCTCAGAGAATGTACATGAGACATTGGAAAGTTCAGCACACAGATTGGCCTCTGCCAATTCTCAGAGGAGGTGTGTGGTGGTGGTAAAAGGCTCCATGCTGAGGGATACAGAATTAGTAGTTTGTGGGCCTGATAAGATGTCTCAAGAGGTGTGCTGTCTCCCTGGGGCAAAAATCCACGATGTAACGGAGAGGCTGACAAGACTCATTAAGGCCACTGACCATGTGGAAACCAATGATACTGCAAAGCATAGCTTTCAGAATATCAGAAGGGATTATGAGGCTCTGGCTAGGAAGCTGAAGGACTTGGATGCACAGGTAGTCATTTTGTCTGTCCTTCCAGTGGAAGGGCACAGCAAAGGTAGGGAGAGAAAAATAGTGAACTGGCTCTGCAGATGGTACCACCAGGAAAGGTTTGGCTTCCTGGACCATGGTGTTTGGTTTCTTTGTGGTGGACTTCTAGCAAGAGATGGATTGCACTGCATTTTTTTTTTTTTTTAGTTAGTTAGTTATACCCCGCTCTTCAGCCACAAAGCTATCAGAGCGGCTTACAAATTGTTTTAAGCAATAGCAATTTACACATCTACACTGCATTAAGCAGTTTCCAATGTGTGTTAGCTAATTGCCCCCACAAGCCAGGTACTCATTTTACCGACCTACGAAAGGATGGAAGGCTGAGTCAACCTTGGAGCCCACTGGAATTGAACTTGCAACGTGGTGACTTGCAGTACTGGCATTTAACCACTGCACCACCAGGGCTCCCTATTAGCTGGCAGGAGCGTGTTTGCTAAAGGACTGAAAGATCTGATCAGGAGGGCTTTAAACTGAGTTGTGTTGGGGAGGGAGACAATATTCTTGAGGGCAGGAGTTCATCAAGTGCTGGAGATAATAGCCCAAATGTTATACAGAGTACAAGAACCCAATAGTGGGAGAAAAAAACTTTTAAAAGGCAGATGCGGGGACTGGCCCTATCTGCCTTTTAAAAGTTTTAAAATGAACATAAAAGCTAGGAGCATATATATGAGACTCAAACTATAGCTATGTAAATTTTGGTCTTAGATGTCTCTATACGAATGCACAAAACATTAGTGCACAATGAACAAATAAACAGGATGAACTTGAACTCTTAGCACAGCAAAATGAATATGATATAATAGGCATCGCTGAAACCTGGTGGGATGAGTCTCATGATTGGAATGTAGTAATAGAGGGGTATAACCTATTTCAGAGAAATAGACCAAATGGGAACGGAGGTGGAGTAGCATTATATGTTAAAGATGTGTATACCAGTGAGGAGATCCATGACTTAAATCCTGGGAGCCAGGTTGAGAGCATCTGGGTAAAAATCAGGGGGAGAAGCAACAGGGATGTCGTTGTGGGGGTCTACTACTGACCTCAAAGCCAAACTGAGGACTTGGATGATGCCTTCCTGGAACAGATGACTGCACATTCAGAAAGTAGAGATGTAATAGTAATGGGGGATTTCATCTATCCTGATATTTGTTGGAAGTCTAACTCTGCCACAAATTTAAGGTCCAACAAATTCCCCATTTGCCTTGAAGACAATTTCTTTGTCCAGAAGGTGGAAGAGGCAACAAGGGGATCAGCTATTTTAGATCTGATCCTAACCAACAAAGATAATCTGGTTAATGGGGTGGTGGAGATGGCAGGATCCTTAGGGGGGGAGTGACCGTGTTCTCCTGGAGTTTGTTATATAGAGGAAAGGGGAAGCCAAGCATAGTCAGACATGCATTCTAAACTTTAAGAAAGCTGATTTCAGGAAACTTAGGGAATTACTGGGGGCGATCCCATGGTCAGGAATACAAAGAGAAGGAGGGAGTTCATGATGGATGGGAGTTTCTTAAAAGTGAAATATTGAAGGCACAATTTCAAACAGTTCCGAGGAGGAGGAAGAATGGCAGATATATAAAGAAACCAGGATGGATGTCCAAAGAACTTTCAACTGATCTAAGACTGAAAAGGGACATGTATAAGAAGTGGAAAAAGGGGGAAATCACCAAAGAAGAATTCAAACAAATAGCAAGCTCATGTAGGACCAAACTCAGAAAGCTCAAAAACTTTTTTTCCCAAGCCAGCAGCTCAGTAATAAGGAGTCTAGCCTAGAATCTCATTATTTATTTATAAATACAAACTTAGGAAACCTAATAGAAAGCTAGGAGAAGCCGTGTTGCCTCCTTCTACCACATAGCTTTGGTGATCTATTATTACAGTTCTGTGTCTCTTTTCAATAACTAGACAGTGGAGTATAACACAATGGGCTCCTCAAGCAACAATATCACATTACACTGTTATAGCACTATTATTCTACTTTAACTGCTGTGGCTGCCTCATGTGGAATCCTAGGATTTGCAGTTTAGGGAGAGGCATTTAGCATGCTGAGCCAGAGAGCTCTTAAGCCTCACTAAACTACAAACCCGAGAATTCCACAGGAGGCAACCACAGCAGTTAAAGTGGGACAATAGCACTATAAAGTGTAGTGTGCTAATGTCCTAGGTGGGGCAAATCTTGCAATATTTGTTGCTGTAGTTCTCAGTCGGTTTTTCAAAAATCCCAATGATGTTTCTGTTGTCCTGGTTTCTTTTTCTGGCAATTCCCAGTACCAACTACAACATTTTATTCTTGCCCTTGAAGTGGATTTCTTTTCCGTTTCAAGACATGGATTGAGTGGGTTTCTTTTCAATTCCAAGAGCCCTAGTGCAGACTGTTATAAAGTGCTCCTCTCCAAAACAGAACAAGTGCATTCAGAGAGGACAGCAACTAGCAGATCCTGAAGTATTATATTACAAGACCTCATACTTCTTCAGACCAGTCTGGAAGAGCCCACAGAGAGGAAAATGGCTCAAGAAGGATTGTAGGTTCCCATTTTAAAATGTGATTAAACAGAGAATGTGTTGCTTAAGGAACTGTAAGCATCTAGCCCATTTAAAAACAACACTACTGGAATTCCATCCCTCATTCATTTTGATCAGAGGTGGATGTAGGGGAAGTGAAACCACAGTCTCTTGCTTTCCCTTCTAAATAGCTGATCATTGGTATTTTAGTTTTTTTTTTTTAAAAAAAAAAAAAGCTGGACAGTCACACCACAATTCTAGGTTTGGGAAGAGAAACCACACCTGCATCTCCTGTTGTCACATATTATGCTCCATCAAGCTAGGAACATATACAGTCCTCCCTCCACATTCGTGGCCTCCACACTCGTGGTTCCGCATATTTGCGGTTTGCCGTGAGGGGAGGCCGGGGAAAGCGGGGGATAGCGATGACAGGGCCTCCGGAGGCCCTGTGGTCGCTTGGGGAGGGTGAGGGGAAGCGACGATGGGGCCTCCAGAGGCCCCGTGGTCGCTTGGGGAGGGCGGGGAAGAGGCGGGGGAAGTGACGACGGGGCCTCTGCAGCCCCCCTGGTTGCTTCAGGAGGGCGGGGGAGGGCTGTCATTATTCGTGGAATTTTCACATTCGCGGGGGTCTGTTGAACCTAACCCCCGCGAATGTGAAGGGACGACTGTATATGAGACTCAAACCATAGCTATGTAAATTTTGGAAGAAATCATCCTTCATGTATGTTTTAGGAGACGATGGGTAATTCTGGACCTGTTCGAAATTCAAACTGGACAAGAAATGGTTGTTATCAAGAGGTTCCCCACAAAATATCAGATTTTGATACCATAGACCAAGGTATACGAGCTGGAGTACAGGCAGTATTACAGGTAAGGGATATATTTTCCTTTCATTTTTCTTGTATAACTTTGAACATTTTCACAGTGTACTTGCATTTCCTGTAGGCATTGCTTGATTTTGTGGATACAGATACATGACAATAATAATATAGTGCTATATAAAACTGCATTTTTGAGTTAATATTCATTTATTTACTTAAAGCATTTGTATTCCATTTTTTCAGAGGTCACTACTTTTGATTTTTCTCCAGTTTAAACTCTTATTAATTACTCTGTACAAAGGTTTCAGTTACTTCTTCTAACAACAGTAAAAAAAACCAAACTAAGATCCTCTACCACCCACAAACAACATGCCATGAAGTGAAACAGGCTGCGGTCAAAAACAAAAATTTGCAAACTTCTGTGCATTTGTTTCTTTGTATCTAAGTTATTATCTGTAAATGGACAGAATAGTGTAATTAGGTGCAGGGGAGTGGAAAATTGAAGAATATAAGTTGAATTCTATGAAACAATATCAGAGGAACATAACTAACCAAGGTCATAATCCAAGGATGTAATGCAGCAAACTTTACCCTCTCAGATAACTGTTGGAAAGAGGCAGGAGATATCCATTCAGTCGGTCCTGTTTACTCCTGTATAGTTCTTTTGGTGTAAATTTACCATCAGTAGTATTTCTGTCAGTGAGATGTTTCTTCCAGGAGTAGAAAGGGACTTGCTTTTCCATTGGTACAGTTAATCCCCCTCACTCCCTCAATTTGAGGGTGGAATTTTTAATTTTAATTTCATTCTATTCTCAAATTGGTGAGGCTGAAAAGCCCACAAAAGACACAAGACATCTCACCCCACCTCAGTTGTATCCCTTGGTTGAGTATTAATGATGATGATGATAATGATGACGATGATGACTATGATGATGCTCGTCGTCATCATCTGTTTATATAGTGTCATCACTCTATATAGCACTTGGCAAGTAAAAGAATGATGAAAACTTCCTTTCCCTCAGGGTTACAATTTAAGACATGACACAAAAGAAAAAGGGGATCTCAGTGGAGGAGGGGATTAAGTCCAGCAAATACTGTCTCTTCTTTTGTCCCTCCAAGGCCAGGGCAGAGGCAGTTGGGATGGAGGGAGGGCTTTCATCTGCTTCTGGACCTAGGAATGATGCAGCTATGCCTGCCTCTTCTTCTCTCCCTCCGAGGCCAGGGCAGTGGCAATTGGGATTGAGGGAGTGCCTTTCAGCTAGGCTTTGTAAGTTGGCCAGGCTTTGTAAGTAGTGGAGGATTTACTTCACTCCCCAAGAATTTTTCACTCAGTGACTATCCGTACATGTTGGTGTATTTTGTTGTGAAAGTTATGATGCTGCATGACAGTTGTTTCTGAAACTGAGGAGAATTTGTCAAATGATTGGGGAGCAGAGCTGCTCCTCAGAGGGTAAGGTTCAAGAGTCTTACTAATTATGAGCCCGATTTCTTAATTGTGGCCCCAAAATTATGCAGTTCATAATGACTGTAATATAGAATATTTATATTTGATATTATACAAATTTTGCAGTAGAAATTAGCTTAGAAAAATAATTATGCATACAGTTGGTCCTCTGTATCCAGGTATTTGACATCCATGGATTCCACCATTCAACGCTTGAAAATAAGGGAGCCCTGGTGGTGCAGTGGTTAAATGCCAGTACTGCAAGTCATCACGTTGCAAGTTCGATTCTAGAGGGCTCCAAGGTTCACTCAGCCTTCCATCCTTTTGTAGGTCGGTAAAATGAGTACCCAGCTTGTGGGGGTGGGGGCAATTAGCTAACACACATTGGAAACTGCTTAATGCAGTGTAGATGTGTAAATTGCTCTTGCTTAAAACAAATTGTAAGCCGCCCTGGTAGCCTTTGGCTGGAGAGCAGGGTATAGATACCTAGTTAAATAAAAATTACAAACTAATTAATTAATTAATTCCAAGAAGCAAACCTTGATTTTGCCATTTTATAAAAGGGACACCATTTTACTGTGCCATTGTATATAATGGAAACTTTTTTATGGGTCTGAAACATGGGTCACCTATCGCCACCACTTACGACTCCTTGAACGCTTTCATCAGCGCTGTATATGCACAATCCTAAATATACACTTGGCTGACTATGTGATGAATGTTGCTGTCCTTGAGCAAGCAGGAATCACCAGTATTGAGGCCATGATATTGAGAACACAGCTGTGCTGGGCAGGGCACATTTCTAGGACCATCGCCTCCCAAAAATAGTACTCTACGTTGAACTCGCCACGGGTCAGCGTAAGAGGGGCGCTCCAAAAAAGTGATACAAAGACTCCCTGAAACAACATCTCAGGCTCGGCCAAATTGATCACCAACAGTGGTCCACCTTGGCCTCACATCGGGAGGCATAGAGATGCACCATCCACAATGCTGCAGCCTTATTTGAGAACTCACGCTGAACAAGTCTTGAAGAGAAACAACAACGCAGAAAGAATCACAACCTGGAAACATCACCCAAGGAGACCTTCTGCTATGCTTTCTGCAACTGGACTTTTTTATCTGGGATTGGCCGTTTTAGTCATCAGCGCACTTGCAGAAAGCATGGGATGAGTCCTTCCTGAATCTTCGTTTGCGAAGAAAAGCCAGAGAGAGAGTATATAATGGGACTTAAGCATCCATGGATTTTGGTATCCATGGGGGAGTCATGAAACCAAACCCCAGAGAATACCAAGGGCCCACTGCACTTTTGGTCTGGCATATCAGATTAATTGTAGTGGGTGGCTGCCTTCAGCTAAATTCTTCATATGTATCTAGTAAAGTACTTGGCACGTGACAGAACACAAGTACAGTTGTCCCTCCGCATTCATGGATTTGGTATCCACGGATTTAAGTATTCACGGCTTGCAAATATTCTTTAAAAAATAATAATCCAAAAAGCAACCCTTGATTTTGCCATCTTATATAAGTGACACCGTTTTGTTATGCCATTGCATATAATGGGACTTGAGTATTCACGGATTTTGGTATTCACGGAGAGTCTTGGAACCAAACCCCAGCAAATATGAAGGGACAACTCTATTGCTCTTGCTCCATACATGCTTTATTTTGTGTTACAATTGATTTCATTTACATCCCACCCTGTTAATAAGATGTTTATATATATCTGCGACACCCAACATAATGTATTTGTTACAACACGTTTGCTGCCTTCCTGAGCAGATCATGGTTTGTGAGTTACTTGGGAATGTTCCTTTCTATTTTGTTGGTTCAAACTACTGATTCTATACTATGTCAGCTCTTCAATGAAATTTCTTCAAACTGGGACAGTAAGCAAGAGCTGAAACCACCCGTAGCTTTCTTGCTTTGTACAGTCTTGGACAATTTCAAATTAAATCAAATATTTGCACAGATGTTCAATATCACTTCATGCAATATATGCAAAGAGCCTTGAGTCTCTTTCGAGGAACCATTCTGGACACAAAAAACAGTGATTTGTACTCAAGTTTGAAATGTTCTTTATTCTTCATGCCAAATTAGATTGTATTCTGCTAATCCTTATGATATCATTTCTTCTGCCATAGTGACATGTTTAATCAATGCAGCAAAGTTGAACGGATTTCTCAGGCAAATGTTTATTATTTCTTTTTAATTACAGGTTTTTATAACAAATTCTTCAAATATATTTCTTCTTGAGCCAGCAAACGAGATCAAACTTCTGTTAGATGAACATACAGACATGTGTAAACGCATTCTTAATATCTATCGTTACATGGTGGTGCAAGTAACCATGGACAAGAAGACTTGGTAAAATGTTATATGTTGTAATGGTGTGTTACATATATATCCCATTCTTCCTCCAAGCAGTGTGTAGGGGTTATCCCTGCTTAGCCAAGAAGCTCACCCTGTGGTTTTTGGCAAATTACTTCTGATTCAGACTAACGTTATCTTGGATCATTTCAGTGGGTTATTGTGGAGGGAAAATGTGAGTGTCTCTTGTTATGGGTCAGACATATTCAGTTGTCAAATTCTCAACCTGCTCATATAACTTTAAAGGACACAATTTTACATAATAAGAGTTAATGCAATCAGAGTTGGGTGTGGTGTGGGTGTCAGCGGACGACTGCCTACAGTACAGGTCAATCTGGGAAGAATGCTGGATGTTCTGGAATGTAAACAAAAGATAAGAAAACACACTTGTACTCTAGAGGTGAAGTCACCAGTAGATTCTGGAGAATAAATAAACCCTGCAAGTCAGTATATTAGATGAGACAGATAGACTAGATGAGTACTGACTCCCACCATATACACAGATGGGGCTATGGAAAGATGTGTATTTTTATCAGATAAGAGATACTGTAATAGACATCTGTAGTGTACACCTCAGTTGTGAGCTAGTCAGTTTTGATTGGTCAACTGACGAGCTGAGTGGGCATAGGGAGAAGACAAAAAGAAGCCCAGATAGAGTTCCTATCAGACTACTTGTGGGTATGTCTTCAACATGGGACATAGCCTTCCAGGTAAGCTTGTTCCTGATAACTTGATAGATGGATAATGTGTCCTGAAGAGCTGCCCAAAATGCTGATTTATGCTAGTATTGGTAATATTATAATAAGAATGAATATACTTAAGTAATTATGGATACTGTTAAGATTTAACAAGGAAAATGTGGATTGTTTTTCATATATGATGCCAATAAAATATATTTTTAATGTTTTAACGAGTAATTTCAAAGTTGTCATTGACTTTATTATTAGTTATGGCTCAAAGGCGTCTGTTGGATATCAGTGGCAGATACTGTGAATAAAATCATGTGCAAGGGTTAAGAAAATACATAGAGCTGAATAGTATACTGTGTTGTCTAATATTTATTATTTTGTCTAATATTGCATTGCAGGGAACAGATGCTGCTTGTGCTGCTCAGGGTCACAGAATCAGTACTGAAAATACCATCTCAGATTTTTCTACAGTATCAGGGAAGAAAGAATTCAACTTTAGCAGGAAGACTTGCTGGACCTCTTTTCCAGGCAAATTAATATATATTAATGTTTTAATTGTTCTGAGTTTTACCAGGTTAGGTTTCACATAGCTGAGAAGACTTTTATTCAACATTCCACTCAGCTGAGATAATTATTGGTTTACATTATCTACAGAAACTTTCAAAACAAAGTCTGTTAAGAAGGCTAATAATGACAACAATAATACAATCAAGCCATGTAATTATTAAAATCTTTTGACATTAGAAAATTGGTCATGTTGTTAGAACATTCAGTGATGCCTGTTAAATTAATTTAGTTACACGTAAAAATAGCCATTCAACTTTGAATATCTCCAGAAGTGTTTGATGATATTTTATAAGAAAAGGTAAGTTGCCTATTATGTAGCTAAAAGCCAAGTGACATATTCAACAGCAGCATGTAGTAGAATCTTCTGTGGGTGATGGATGAGCTGTGTTTTTTATTATACAGACAAAACTCCCTGCATGTGTAGAAAAAAGGTTCTTGTTTTACTGCCAGTTTCAGTAAACAGATTTAATACAAAGAGTTAATACCAAATATCTCCCTACCAAAAAAGCCCCTGGGGAAGATACGTTACCCGGAGAATTATTTAAATCAAATCCCGGATGCTGGTCGCCTGTGATTTCATCACTGCTCACCTATATTAATCATAATGGGATAATCCCACTGAGATGGGGAGTGAGTGTAGCGGTTCCTATTCACAAAAAAGGTTCTAAAGCTGATCCAAAAAATTTCAGGCCTATCAGCTTGCTGAGTGTTGCATCCAAATTGTATTCAAAATACTTGCTAGGTAAGCTGGAGGCATGGGCAGCAGAAAATGCTATAATAGCAGAAGAACAAGGTGGCTTTATGAAAGGTAAATCTACAATAGACCAGTGCTATGTTCTACACCATGTGATTCAAAAATATATCCACAAAGATAGAAAAGAACTTTACGTTGCCTTTATAGGCTTCAGTTCTGCCTTTGACCTCATAGCGCTTATGACAAAAGTTAGCATCGACCAACATTGATAGAAGGTTACTCTTCTTAATTTATAAATTACATTCTGATACATCTTTTGGAGTTAAACTAGGGCACAACGAATTATTGTCAGACAACCTATCCACAGTAAGAGGAGTACGGCAGGGATGCCTTTTGGCCCCCCTTTTATTTAATTTTTATATGAATGATATTACTAGAGAGCTATGTGGTTCAGAATGTTTTTCAGTTTCCATTCTAGAAACTAATCGCTTGGTACTTTGATATGTCGATGATATTGTTTTGATTTCCACCACCATGGCTGAGTTGAGGAGACTGTTAAATAAGCTTAATATTTTCTGCTCAAGGGAACAACTAATTGTTAACCACACTAAAACTAAAGTGGTAGTTTTTGGGAAGAAGAGAAAACCCCATAGATGGAGTCTGAATACAAAACCTATAGAACAGCAATCTTATTTTAAATACATGAGTGTAGGGTTCAAATGAAATCTATCTTGGAATACACACTTCCAAGCAGTTAAGCTAAAATCTTCCTACCCTATCAGTGTCCTGTTGAGTTCCGTAGATCTCAAGGGGGGAATTTGGTTGCTCCCTCTGTTGAGGTCTTTCAGAAGAAGATTGTTCCACAATTATTATATGGTGCCGAGATCTGGGGACATAATCATGTTTTTCCTCTTGAACCTGTACAAAATGCCTTTCTGAAATCCTTGCTGGTTGTGCCAAAAGTCACTCCCACCCCCTTTTTAAGAGCTAAACTGGGGCTAGTCTCTTTGCAAACTGGTGTTCATGTGGCACTAGCTCTATATTGGATACAGCTAGCTGGAATGAGTGATTCTTGTCTCCCCAAAAAATGTTTTATAGAACAATCATTATCTTCTGATCAAAGTGTGTGGGCAAAGTCAGTTAAGGCAATACTCCTCTCTTACAGAATCAATCCAGAGGCCTTACAAACTTAATCCTTCTAACAAAATCAAACAACTGGTCAAGGAGAAAATTTATGTTGCTTCTAAGCCGGGAGATTTATATATGCTTTCTCAAACTGCATTTTCATTATAGTACCCATTGTATAAAACATCTTTTGGGATGGAGAGATTTTTTTTTACCTTACATTGCCTCCATTAAGAAAAGCATATATGGCACTACGCTTTCAGAGTATGCCGTCTGCTTATTTGAAAGGAAGATACAATAATACCCCAGTAACTCAAAGGTTTTGTATATGTGAGACAGGGGAAGTGGAGGATCTACAACATTATTTGTTGAAATGCCCTCAATACATACTTCCAAGACAAAAGTTTTTAGGTTATATTCTTCATTCCCTGGTTCATTCCCTAATTAATATTCTCCTCTTGAACAAATTTGTGTCCTATCTGCTGGCAACAATGCGTACCACACTGATATGGTGGCAAAATTTGCTTTGGCTGCTAATAAGATAAGAGCCAGACATCAAAACCCCCAGTAAGAATTTCATTGTGCTGCTAAGAAAACGGCTTTCTGCAGCAATATTTTAATTCCTCATACTTTTATAATTTTATATTCTGGATATTTATGGTTTTATTATTCACATATATGCTAAATTGTATGGCTTTGTAATTTGTTTGTGTATATGTGTTTTAACTTAAATTGCACAGTGACAGCTTATAGCTTTTAGCAATAAAGATTTATTTCAATTACAAAGAGTTAATACAGAAAACATTGAAATGAAATACTGAGTTAAAATGTAGCAGAAATGATTTTTCACAGTCTAGCAACACAACTTTTTTACAATTTTACTAATTGAAAAATGGTCAAGAGTGATTTGAATTGTGTGCTTCTGTTCGATTGCTGTAAAATAATTTTTTTCACTTTTTATATGCCTTTTCTTAGACACTTATAGTAGCTTGGATCAAAGCAAACCTAAATGTGTACATCTCTCGAGAACTTTGGGATGACCTTTTGTCAGTATTGTCATCGTTGACTTACTGGGAAGAATTAGCCACAGAGTGGTCACTAACTATGGAGACATTGACAAAAGTATTAGCTAGAAACTTATACAGCCTGGATCTCAGTGACCTGCCACTGGATAAATTAAGTGAGCAGAAACAAAAGAAGCATAAAGGCAAAGGTAAGGCACATGGTATTCGGGAAGTTATCTAATTAAATTTGAAAATTTGTATTACAGACAAGTGGAACAATACAAGAAACCATATTCTTATGAAATACATGTAGCAGAAATGCTGAACATTCCTTAACAATATAGATCGACCCTTGTATCCACAGGGGATATGTTCCAAGACCTCCCACCCCCACCCCCATGGATACATGAAACTGGATAATAGGGAACCCTATTATATTCAATGAGATGAACGCTGGAAGTTGACCATAGAATTACATTGGAGGACCAAGAAAATAATAATCATAATCATCTTACCTGCCTCTCCCTATGGATCGAGGCGAGGAACAACAAATTAACATATAAACACAATGTTAGTTAAAAACCACAAAGTTAAAACATATATCTGTTTAAAAGAACAGAGAAGAATGAGACATTTTAAAACAATCAATATGCAGTTTAAAATTTACAATTTAAAATAATCTGGATAGGCCTATTGGAAGAAGTGCCTAGAAAGAACATATTTTTTCAGATGTGGACGAGTGAAGCTGTTGATACCTAATCTGTGGATACAAGGGTCAACCTGTGTTTAAATTTCACTAGAAAACTACTTTAAGCTCCATTCATGTTTGTCAACCACTTTTTTCATTCTTCACCCCATTTTTTGAAAATAGGACAAACTGTCCTAAGTCTTTGGGAATGTTTTCAGTGTCTTCAGAGCTTTAGCCCTGAAAGATGTCATGCAAATCCTGAAATTAAGCAAAAAATAAAAATTAAAAAGCATATAGTGCATCCATTAACAAAAAATAAACTCCTCATTAAAGTTGCCTTTGAAGTTGCCTATAATGCACAATAGGCACATTAAGTAATCAGAATAAGTTTATATTCCAAGATCAGAATAATCAGAAAACAATATCTTACAGTGTTTGAGTAGCTAAACACATTTGCTTGTCATGCTGTCAGAAATTAGTTAAATCCTTTAATTGTAATAAAGACAGTATAGCTTATAACAGAACGGGAAAAGTAGTTTTCTTTTTAGGCATTTGGTATAAGATATTTAGACTGGTAAGAACATATAGTAATTTTTAATAGGAAAAAGCCTTTGTTATATATTACTGGAATGATATACAACAGTGAATAATGATAACCTTTTTGTTGATGTACACATTTTAGATCTCTCACTACAGCATGATTATAAATGCAATTTTTATTGTAGTAGTATTTGTTAAGTGATATTTATGGCACTGAGTAATGCCACTGTGTTAAAGCTGATTAAAGACACAATCATCATCACTGCTAAATTATCTTCTTGGATGGGTTGTTTTATAATTATCACTGATGTATGTCTGTTTTTTCTCCTTCAGGAGTTGGACATGAGTTTCAAAAGGCATCTGTAGATAAGTCATTTTCAAGAGGCTGGAGTCGTGATCAGCCTGGACAAGCGCCAATGAGACAGCGCAGTGCAACAACTACTGGCTCTCCAGGAACAGAAAAAGCCAGAAGCATAGTACGACAAAAAACAGTTGGTATGTACTAGAAAAGATTGATGTTGCACAAACATAGAAGGAAAATGTATAGATAGAAACTTCTGTCTGCATACAAATTGCTTTCCACATATGCTTTCTTATAGCATCAGTAGCAAAATATAGTTGTTTTTATAGACATACTCAAACTTACGGCCACTGTGCTCTGTAAGCTAGAGATAGGAAACTTGTTCTCCAGATGTTGTTGGACTCAAGTTTCCACTATCTTGAGCCAGGATAACCAGTGTTCAGGGATGATGGGCACTTAGACCATCCGTATTTGGAAATTTACAGGTTCTTCACCCTGCTCCAAAATATTAAATAGGCACCACATAAAGGTTACCTTCATTCTACCAAAACATAGATTTGGACTTTTAGAAGTACCTGCCACAAGAATATCTACATCACTCACTTTACTGTTAGTTTGCCATTTTATTTTATTTTGTCTTCTTGATATAGTAATAATATATAGTATGATATAATACAATATAAGAGAGTAATAATAGCCATGGTAAAATTCATTGGTTGCTTTAAACGAGCCACTAGTGAAATTTATCACAGAAGATGCTTAACTTTTAAAATTCCAAGTATGCTTGCATGATTGAATTTTATAAATGTATCAGGTAAACCTTGTTTAATTTTGGTGAAGTGCAACAAGTCAGGAGGCTTAATATCCAATATAATATTTGCTGATACATGGGAAATTATTCATATTCAAAATTCAGTGATTCCATAGCCATTAAGCCTACAGATATTTTTACCACTTGAAACTATTGATTTTTTTTATATACTCTGGTTTCTCTTCAGATGGTATAAATCTTTTGCCTTTTATTAAAGAAACGATTGAATTTTTTTACCCATTGAGATCATATTAAAAGGATGTAACAGAGGGGAATTTGTTAGTAGCATACTGTCCTTATAGAAATGAGAGTAGTCCTGTTGTAGGCATTCAGCTTTAAAAAATTGAAATTGATAATTTACTTCAAAGCTTTCAAAAGATATTATAGAATCATAGAATTGCAGAGTTGGAAGAGACCACAAGGGCCATCCAGTCCAACCCCCTGCCACGCAGGAAATCACGATCAAAGCAGATGGCCATCCAGCCTCTGTTTAAAGACCTCCAAGGAAGGAGACCCCACCATGCTCTGAGGGAGGGTGTTCCACTGCCGAACAGCTCTTACTGTCAAAAAGTTCCTCCTAATGTTGAGGTGGAATGTCTGTTCCTGCAGCTTGCATCCATTGCTCCGTGTTCCAGTCTCTGGAGCAGCAGAAAACAAGCCTGCTCCATCCTCAGTGTGACATCCCTTCAAATACTTAAACAGGGCTATCATATCACCTCTTAACCGTCTTTTTTCCAGGCTAAACATACCCAGCTCCCTAAGTCTCTCCTCATAAGGCATCGTTTCCAGACCTTTCACCATTTTAGTCGCCCTTCTCTGGACATGCTCCAATTTGTCCATATCCTTTTTGAATTGTGGTGCCCAGAACTGGATACAGTATTCCAGGTGAGGTCTGACCAAGACAGAATAGAGTGGCACTATTACATCTCTTGATCTAGACACTATACTTCTATTGATGCAGTCCAAAATCGCATTGGCCTTTTTAGCTGCCGCATCACATTGTTGACTCATGTTCAACTTGTGGTCTACTAAGACTCCTAGCTCCCTTTCGCACGTAGTCTCATTCAGCCAGGTCTCCCCCATCCTATATCTATGCATTTCATTTGTTCGCCCTAAGTGCAGTACCTTACATTTCTCTGTATTGAATTTCATTTTGTTAGCTTTGGCTCAGCTCTCCAGTCTATCCAGGTCATTTTGAATTTTGATCCTAACCTCTAGGGTATTAGCTACTCCTCCTAATTTGGTGTCATCTGCAAATTTGGTAAGTATGCCCCTAATTCCGTCATCCAAGTCATTGATGAAGATGTTGAATAGCACTGGGCCCAGGACAGAACCCTGTGGCACCCCACTGGTCACATCTTTCCAAGACGAAGAGGAGTCACTGCTGAGCACCCTTTGGGTTCAACCAGTCAACCAATTGCAAATCCATTGAACAGTTAACTTGTCTAGACCACATTTTCCAAGCTTGTTTGCAAGAATGTCATGGGGAACCTTGTCAGAGGCCTTACTGAAATCAAGGTATGCGATATCCACAGCGTTCCCTTCATCTACCAAGCTGGTAATTTTATCAAAAAAAGAGATCAGATTAGTCTGGCATGACTTGTTTCTCTGAAACCCATGTTGACTTTTTGTGATTATGGCATTGCCTTCTAAATGTTCACAGACTCTCTGTTTAATGATCTGCTCTAGAATCTTCCCTGGTGTTGATGTCAGACTAACTGGACAATAATTGTTGGGATCCTCCTTTTTCCCCTTTTTGAAAATGGGGACAACATTTGCCCTCCTCCAGTCTGCTGGGACTTCTCCTGTTCTCCAAGAGTTCTGAAAGATTATTGCCAATGGCTCTGAGATTACATTTGCCAGCTCTTTTAATACTCTTGGATGTCGTTCATCTGGTCCTGGAGATTTAAATTCATTTAGATTAAGAAGGTATTCCTGTACTACCTCTTTGCTTATTTTGTGCTGGATTTCCCCCATTGCGTCCTCTGTTCCTTTATCCTCAGGTTGCTCACCCTTTTCCTTTTCTGACAACACTGAGGCAAAGAAGGTGTTGAGTAATTCTGTCTTTTCTCTGTCCCCTGTTAGCATTTTGCCATCTTCTCCACGTAGTGGCCCTACCATTTCCTTCTTCCTCCTTTTGCTGCGGACATATCCAAAAAAACCCTTTTTATTGTTCTTAACTTCTCTAGCAAGCCTGAGCTCATTCTGCACGTTAGCTTTTCTGACTTTACTCCTACATGTGTTCGCTATCTGTTTGAATTCTTCTTTGTGATTTCCCCCTTTTTCCATTTTCTATACATGTTCCATTTAAAACTTAGCTCCATTGAAAGTTCTTTAGTCATCCATCCTGGTTTCTTGAGACACCTCCCATTTTTCTTCCTCAATGGTACTGTTTGAAATTGTGCTTTCAGTATCTCCCTTTTGAGAAAGTCCCATCCATCTTGAGATCTCTTCTCTTTTAATATTCCTGACCATGGGATCACCCCCAGTATTTCCAAGTTGAGAATGCGTGCCTGACTATGCCTGGCTTCTCCTTTCCATTGTATAACAAACTCCAGGAGAACATGATCACTCTCACCTAAGGATCCCACCAGTTGCATGCCATTAACCAGGTCATCCGTGTTTGTTAGGATCAGATCTAAAATAGCTGACCCCCTTGTTTCCTCTTCCACCTTTTGGACCATGAAATTGTCTTCCAGGCAGGTAAGGAATTTGCTAGACCTTTATTAATCGACTCTTGAGTCATGGAGAGCTACTGTCAACTTGCTGGACTCTGCACTCTGCTCATCTGAAATTCTTTTTTAATTTAATTTTTAATAATCATATTATTAGCATTTTAGCATAGTTGGTCTTTACAGGTTGGTTAACCCTAACATCATGATAGTTCTCTTGCACAAATTATTGAGAGATCTTGTATATCATAAGCAAATTATGTTTTGTTACAAGTAGATACTATTTTGTGATTGCACTGGAAAGATGTAGATATGTACATTAAATTTTAAAATTGCTGTAATATAGCTATATGAGGCTCATATACAGATTTGATTATCAATGCCATTTGTTTTAGTCTAACACCATATCAAATTTTTTTGGCAGTTACTTTTTCATCAGTGTTGTTCCCAAGTGAACACCCAAGTAGCAAACATACTTTTGTCCTCTTTGGAAACCAGTGCATGGAGATTTAACTTACGTTAACATTGAGTTATGCTTACATGCATGGTGCATTTCCTGTTTTGTAGCCTTAAAGCAAAGAGGGACAATGCATAGTCCTTCAGATGCTGTTGGACTCTAGCTATCTTCAGAATCATCTGGAATCTTCTTAGAGGAGTCATGCCTTGTAGTGCAATCTGCTATGTCCTGTAATTGTTCAGGAAGCTATTTGTAGTTGTTGATTCAGTAGTTTTCTCCTTTCTTTGGTGTTCATTGTTATGGCACAAATTAAAACCCTATACCAAATCCACCAAGTTCCATCTTTAAGACCCACTGCCAGCTCCCAAACTAATCTGGGTAGGGTGCATGGTTTGCATGTAGCAGATGCCAGGTTCAGTCCTTGGCATCTCCAAGTAGGGCTACAGCAATCTCCTTTCTAAAATCCTGGAGATTTGCTGTCAGTCAGTAAAGGCATTACTGAGCTGAATGTAGCAATGTAGCAACTTTTGGGTTGGCCCTCCAGAGGCAGGCCAGCTGGGGAGCAACCCCAACTCTTAGGGTTCCTCTCTCGGGCTCAGGTGCTCGCCCGGGGAAGCTACGCAGTAAGGCATGGGATAGGCCTATTGCCCCAGCTGCTCCCTCACTAGGCTGCCTCCCCCGCTGAAGATCTTTAGAGGGTTATAAATAGGTAGGGCTAAATAAAATACCATTTTATTATATCCCATTTCTTGGGTATGGTCTCATTATTTCCCGAATCGGTTGGCAAAGGCTTTACTGAGCTAAATGTAGCAATGGTCTGACTCAGTATAAAACAGCTCCCTAAATTTTACGTATCATCTAGTCATCCTTTCCCATTGGTGGTCTTCTAGATCTTTAATCAAAAAATTAATTACAGATTCTGAATAGATCTTATTGGTTACATTTAACTTACTTTACTTTCAGTAAATACTGTTCTAATTTTTCATACTGCTGATCTTTCTTCCAACCTGTAAATACTGAAGCATGAAGGGGAAAATATTGAGACTTTTTTCTTATTCTATAAGTTGTTAGTGAAAATAATAATAATAATAATAGTAGTAGTAGTAGTAAACTACATTTATATAAAAAGGAAGAAGGGGGAGAAAGAAAGAAAAAAGAAATGCAATATCAACTTTCAGGCTAACTGGTTTTTTTATTTTAGCATGAGCTTTCATGGATATAACCGTACTTCTTCAGATGCAGTACAGAGTGGTATTAAGGACTCAAATATAAAGCATATTTATACAGTTGTGGGAGTGGGATAGAATATAATAGGATCTAGAAAGGATCTAGAAAGATACAAATCATATCCCCTGCCCTAAATTTTCAAAGGACAGGGCAAGATGATATAGGTCTTTCAGATCTTTACAGTGGTATGTTAGTATTTATGTGTGAAAGCAATAAGTCTGCTTACCAAAAAATCAGTTTCTCTGGGTTCAAAGCTCTCTCTGAGAAGATCCCTTTTGTTATATGTGCAATAGCAAGTACTCTTGTATTAAATATGTAGTATGCCATGAAGCCATTGTCTTTGTTCATACCTCTTCTAATGCATTGGAATTTGTGAATATAATTCATTTTAGCGGTTTCTCTTTCTCGTCTTCCTTTGTAATTGTAAGGACTGTGACCTATAAATCCCTTGCTGTATGTCCAAGAAGGCTGAAATGGTCTGCAACTGGTTTTTGAGTTTTGCCATTTCTAATGTTAGATTTATATCCATTTATCCTCTTGCATAGAGACTGTCTTGCTTGCCCAATGTAGAGTGTACAGAGGCATTGCTGGCATAAGATGACATATATCACATTGGAGAAAGAGCGAGTAAATGCACCTCTGATGTTGTGAGTGATGTTATTAGCCCGTGTAATATTGCTCCCAGAGTAAATGCGAGAACAGAGTTGGCATCTGGGTTTGTGGCAGGGTCTTGTCCCTGTATTAGCATACATATTATTTATCCTGTTATAAGTGAGTAGTTGTTTAAGATTTGGAGGCTGTCTGTAGGCGAATAAAGGCCTGCCTCCCAGAGTTTGTTGAAAGGACTGTGTTGGTCTCCAAAACTGGTTATGCTCATTGATGGATGCATTTGAGTGTACATGACCACTAGGGGTGTTCTATCATTTTGTGGGTTTGGTGTGTGTTCTAGTAGATGTTTCCTAAGTATTAAGCTGGCCTTACTGATTTGTTCCTTCACCTCCTTAGGTGAATGTTGTAGTTTGAGAAATGCCTGTTGTAAATCCAGGAGTTTTGAGTCTCTGTCTTCTGGGTCTGAGCAGATGCAGCTGTTTCGGGGAGCTTGGCTATAAAGAATAGATGTGGTGGTATGTTCTGGCTGGAAACTGTAGGCATATAAGTATATGTAATAATATGGGCTTTTGATAGAGTGTAGTGCTTAGAAGTCCATTGTGCAGCTGCACAGTGGTGCCAAGAAAATGAATTTGTTGTGTGAATTCTTCTAGGCTTAGGTTGATGGTAGGGTGGAAGTTGTTGAAATCCTGGTGGAACTTCTCAAGTGATTGCTTTCCATGTGGCCAAATTAAAGGACGTCATCAAGAAATTGTAGGTAGAGGAGTGGCTTTTGGGTGCGTGTGCTGCAGAAGTGTTGTTCCAGGCCAGCCATGAAGTTGTTTGCATACTGTGCATGTGGGTGTCCATGGCAGTGCCACTGACTTGGCGGTACATATCATTCCCAAATGTGAAGTAGCTATGAGTAAGTACAAAGTTGCAGAATATGGTGGCTATATTTGCTGTAGGGTCAGGATGATATTCTTGATGGCCTGTAGTCCATCCTGGTGTGGGATGTTGGTGTATAAGAATTCCACATCCATAGTGTCTAGGAAGTTATTCTCTAGAACAGTGGTACTCAACTGTGGGTCCCCAGATGTTGTTGGACTACATTTCCCGGGGCCCTCTGAGGTCTCACCTTGACAGCCAAGTGGTCCTCCCAGTCATTAGTGAGTCTGATTGAACTCACAGCCTCACTAATGACTGGGAGGTCCACCTGGCTGTCAAGGTGAGACCTTAGAGGGCTCCTGGGTACTATAGTCCAACAACACCTGGGGACCCACAGGTTGAGAACCACTGCTCTAGAAGGTTGTGAATGGACTGTATTTTCCTCAGGAAATCAGTTTTATCCTTCATGTAGCTTGGAGGGTTGGTGGCATCAGTTCTCATTTGCTATCTGATACTGGTGCCAGTTTGCATTTATATAGCATTTTAAAGTGTTCCAAGCATTCACTAGCTACTATCTCTACAATACTACTGTAAGGTCAATATTATTGAGATTAGTGGTTAATGATGCCTTCAGTCAGAAATTCAGAAGATATCCATTTCTAATCTACCTTTGTCCAGGGTCAAGTTGTGATTTGGAAGACACTTATACCTGCTATATTAAATACGTTGTAGTCACTGGTGTCATCTTGGGCATCCTTCTGATTCTGTGTTTCTTTTCCTTCCCTGATCATGGGAAGGAAACATTCAGTGTTTCAGTATCTTGATATTATCAACATACAGTTTTCTGGCACATTAAAAACTAACAACTTTTATTTGATATAGTGTTTTGTGGGCTTTAGCACATTTCGTCAAATGCAGGAAGCGGGCTAAAGGCCACAAAGCTTATGTCATATAAAACCTGTTGACCTTATTGAAGTCTGGTTTTGCTAGAAAAGTCTGACATCCCCTTGCTCCCAAAATGCTTAATAATATTCAGTATATGTACAGTGCTGACAAAGCAGAAGACCCTGCCAACATTCTTATGCAAGATTGCCCTGAATATGTGGGAAGCTGCTGCTCTTTTGGAGACCTGACTATTTCTATAATTGTTAACTACCATCAAGTCAACTTTGACATATGGTGACTCCATGGATGAGACACCTCTGAGCCACACTTTCATCAACAGTCATGCTCAGGTCTTAAAGTCTCAGGGACATGGCTTCCTTGATTGTTTCTATCTATCTGAAATGTAGTCTTCCTCTTTTCCTACTGCCTTCTATTTTATCAAGCATTATTGTCTTTTCTAGTGAGTCATATCTTCTTGTGATATGGCCAAAGTACAAAAGTCCCATTGTCATCTTGGATTCTAGGGAGAGTTAAGGCTAGATTTACTCTAGGACTCTATTTGTCTTTTAACAGTCCACAGTATCTGTAGAGCTCTTCTACAGCACCACATTTCAAATGAGTTGATTTTCTTCACTGTCACAGCTTTCACAACCATACATAGAAATGGGAAATATGATGACATGGACCATCCTGAATTTAATATTCAGTGATATATCTTGACATTTCAGGATCTTGTCTCATTTCTTCATAGCTGCCCTTCCAAGTCCTAGTCTTCTTCTGATTCTTAACTACAGTGTCCATTAATGAGTGAGTCAAGGCATGAAAAATCTTAAAACTATTTCAATGTCTTCATTGTGTGCTTTAAAATTATATAAATCATCTGTGGTCATTATTTTTGTTTTCTTAATGTTCAACTGTAAACCTGCTTTTGCATTTTCTTCCTTGACCCTCTTCAGTAATCATTCCAAGTCTTTGCTATTTTCTGCTAGTAGTATGGTGTCAGCTGCATATCTTAAATTATTGATGTTCCTTCCTCCAAGTTTCATGCCTCCTTCCTGTTTTACGTATGATATGTTCAGCATACAAGTTAAACAGATATGGTGATAAAATGCAACCTTGCCCGTCTCCTTTACCATTTGGAAACTATTCCATTTCTTCATATTCTGTCCTAACAGTACCTTCTTGTCTTGAGTACATGCTCAAGTACATGCATCAGGACAATCAAATGTTGTGGCACACCCATTTTTTCAAGAGTGAGCCATAGTTTTTCATGATCTATACAATCAAAGGCTTTGCTGTAATCTGTAAAGCACAGGCTGATTTTCCTTGTTCCATATACAGTAAAAGTCTATGTTGTACCATTTTGAGAATGATTTTGTTTGCATGATAAATTAATGCAGTGGTCCGGTGGTTACTGCACTCCCTGGTGTCCCCTTTCTTGGGGTTTAAAATATATATTGAGCATTTCCAATCTGTGGGCCATTGTTTTGCTGTCCATATTTGTTGACAGATTTTAGTTAAAACTCGAGTAGATTCTGTCCCTGTAGCTGAAGCAGCTCTATTGGTATGCCATCTGTTCCTGGTGATTTATTTTTCCCAAATGCTCTGACTGCAGCTTCCACTTCACTTTCTAAAATAGGAGGTTTGTCTTCATATGGTTCTTCCTTGAATGAATCTGTCCTACTTTCATCTGTTTTGTATAGTTCTTCTGTGTATTGTTTCTCTTTGCCTGCAGATAGTGTCTTTTTGCGTTCCTCCCTGACAGCATCCCTGGCTTCAGTCCAGAGTTGGTTCCCAGTCAGACTTAATAGTGCAAATCTATTTTTTACGTTATCTCTAAATTTTGTGGTGATGTTCTTCAGATTGTATTTTGGCATGATGGTTGATTTAGTCTTCTTCTTTAGCTTTTCTCTATTTTTTATTTTAGTAGTTTGTGGTCTGTGCCACAATGTGCTCCTGGTCTTGTTTTTGCAGAGAGAATGGAGTTTCTCTGTCTTCTGCTTCTACTTATGTATTCTATTTGATTTCTATATTGGCTATTCCATTTATACAGTTGTTTCTTCGGTTGCTTGAAGAATGTGTTTGCAATGAACAAATTGTTGGCCTCGCAAAATTCAGTCAGTTGGTCTCCTGCTTCATTTCTTGATCCTAAGCTAAATTTTCTTTTTTAAAATATTTTTAAAATCAGTACATATAAGATTATGTCTAGTTAATCACATGGTTTCAATAAACATTTTACAGACAAAAGAAAAGAAATTATTTCCAGAACATTCCAACTCATACCAATCTCTATACTGTACAATAATCTCTTATTTATATTTATCATATTTCCCATATTTGATTTTGTTATTATTTTCTTATAATTAAATGTCTAATTCGTTTTTAAATCCTGTATTACTGTAACCCAAATTGTCTTAGACTCTTTGAACATATATTGTCTGTGACCAGATATTTATGTTTCGACATAGGTGTTACCTTTTTCTGTTTATCTAGGCCTCCAGACTTCTAGCTTCCCTGATTATTATCTCCCTCAAAAGTTGACATCCTAGTTCCATATTTCATGACAGTTTCCTTTATTAATCATTTACTAAATCCTAAGCCAAATTTTCCTAATACTTGAATCTGCTCTAGTTCCTATTTTTGCATTCCAGTTGTCTATGATTAACAAGAAGATCACACGCTTTAGTGTGTGATCAGTTTCTTCCAGCATAGAATCTTTCAATTTCTTCTTCTTTTGCCTCTGTAGTTGGAGCATAAACTTGGATAATGGTTATATTGATGAGTTTTCCCTGAAGTCTTATTGACATGATTTGGTCAGACTTTGAATTACAGGTTGAGTCTCCCTTATCCAAAATGCTTGGGACCAGAGGTATTTTGGATTTTGGAATACTTGTATATACATAATAAGATATCTTGGAGATGGGACCCAAATCGAAGCACAAGATTAATTTATGTTTCATATATACCTTATACACATAGCCTGAAGGTAATTTTATACAGAATATTTTTTATAATTTTGTGCACGAAACAAAGTTTGTGCACATTGAACCACCAGAAAACAAATATATCACTATCTCAGCCACTCATGTGGACAATTTTGGATTTTGGAATATTTCGGATTTCAGAATCCTGGATAAGAGAAACTACCTGTATATATTTTGGCTGCTTTTGCTACGTCTCTCCTCACTATAAATGCCACCCCATTTCTTCTGAGATTTTCATTTCCTGAGTAAAACACTGTGTAATTATCTGTCTCAAAATGTCCCATTCTTGTCCACTTAAACTCACCCACCCCAAGTATTGCAAAGTTTATATGTTCTATTTCTTGTTTTACTATGTCTAGCTTCCCCTGAGTCATGCTTCTCAGATTCTGTGTTCCTATAATATATGTTGTTCAGGTTCAGACTTTCTTTTCACCTCTGAGCATGTCAACAGCTGAACATCCTTTCAGCTTGAGTCCAGTTGCTTCATTAGCCACAGTGCTGCTTGTTGTCGTCCTGTGTTGTATCTCAGTAGCTCATTGAGTGCCGTCCAACCTGGGAGTGTTATCTTCTGGCACTATCTCTTGTTTCATTTTGGATTGTCTCAATGTAGTGTTTCCATGGTAAAAGATCTTCAAAAGGAGGTTTACTTTGCCTCCATCTGCGCAGTACTAACCATTGTTAGTGATGGTATTACTGCCATTGTCTCTGAGTGTTCCACCAGTGTCACCTTACACTACTGCTGCTGCCCAGTAGCTATTTTGGTTCATTTAGTCTGGCTCCTGAACAAAGCCTGTCTGACATGGAAAACTCTACCAGCAGCACTGTTGCCATCAGGATAGCCTCTCTCTCCTCACAGGAGCCCACAATCCCACCACCACAAAAAGTTAGTGCCACTGGCATTTCTATAATTGTAGGCTTTTAAAAAAGCCATTTGAGCCAAGTCACGATGGGACAGCAGATCAGGAAACTCACCTATTCCAGGACGCAAGCAGCTTTCCAAACCACCCTTACTATATAGTGCCTTGGTGCTCCAAAAATCCCTTGGAGCCAAGTCTTGATTGAAGAAATAACTGGTTCTCTGTAGAGCTGGACTCTCCATGCCATGTGGTTCCCAGGGGCATGCAGCAGGTGGCCAGAGTCACCTGCCAGTACAATTACAACTCATTGCTGCTGGTCATCAACTTCACTTCATTGTTCCCCTCCCCATTTTTATCATAGTCTTTCTTTCCCCTCCACCACTTGGTGGAGGTGGATGGGCTGATGCCTTTGCCAATAACTCCTCCTATGGTGGAAACAGAAGAATGCCTCCCTCTCCTGCTGGTCTCTTTGGGCAAAGAGTTCATGAGCACCTCAGTGTCTGAGTCTCAAGAATGTCAAACTGCTTGTTCTGTACTTAGTTGCATGAGTGGCTTGATACCATAGGATCCAGGTTATAACTTTAATCTTCCTTTTCCACATACTTAATGAATGTGTTACTTGATGTGCACTTCACTTGCAACATCACTTGTAAATGTAGGATAGCCATGACAAATTATAGGATAATATGAAGTCGAAGGCTTTCATGGCCGGCATCCATAGATTTGCCTTGGTTTTTTTCCGGGCTGTGAGGCCATGTTCTGGAATTGTTCCTTTCTGACGTTTCGTTTGCATCTGTGGCTGACACCCTCAGAGAAATTCTCTGAGGATGCCAGCCACAGAGGCAGACGAAACATCAGAAAGAAACTATTCCAGAACACGGCCTCACAGCCTGGAAAAAAAACAAGGAAAATTTATAGGATAATAGTGTTCAAGTGCTGTTTTTCTATACTCTGAACTAGCCTAACAGGTAGAAATTTGGCATGAAATGAAATTAGTCAGTGCGCACATTGAATGAGATGTATACATACTAGAAGAGAGATGGATGGAATGCCAAATTGCTCAGTGTCCATTTTTAAAGTGTTATTTTGCACATATAGGATCCTTGATATTTTCACTTCTTTTTGCAAGCCCCTATGCAGCATAGTTGCTGCTGTAGATCTTCAAGAACAGCTTTTGAAAAGGCTTGGTATTGTGCTAGGGACAGGAGTTTAAAAGTCTCATTGCCCATACAGAACTGTGTGTGCAGCTTTCCTGATCCCAACCATATTATGTGACGTAAATATTTGCTATTTTTAAAAAATTCTAATTCAGCTTGGTGACAAAAGATTCACTGTTATCCTTTTATATTACCATATACTTTTTGCTTGTATTTTAATGTTAGTGGAGAAAAACATGAACACATGCTGAATATTTTAGGGTTAAAAAAACTTAATCTGTCTCATTTATATTTAGAACCTCAGTGATTGCCTTTTTCTATCAAGTCACAAGTTGCAAACTATCTAGTGTGCGTGCATGCACATAACTCAGAATTATATTTATTCTTTGTGGTATCTGTGCCTCACACATATTAAATTTTGTGCTTGTGTTTGGAACATTCTAGATCCAGGTAGCTATGGCAAGAGCCCTGCTCTGACATTCAACTTGTGTTATTAGTCTGAGCTTCTGGGTTTTGTTTTTTATAATGCTGCCTGATTTTGGGAAGTATCCAAAACTAAACAGATTGCTACTTTTGGTAGAAGCTGGTTCTGTTAGCAGGGGCGAGCCACCCCTTCCGTTCTGTAGCCACCTTCCATATCCTAAAAACCTGCTTCAGAGAGCTAGGAAACACCTCCAAAGCAGAATTTCTCCCCTAGCTAAGGCTACCCCCCCCCCCCCGCAAAACAATCTTGACATCTCAATAAGGAAGCAGGGATTGGTCAAGTTCGTACTCAACACTGAAAAGAGTGAAAATTCCCACCAGCATATTCAAGGCAAAAGTAAGTTTCTGAGCCTTTGGGTAGGTCTCCAGAGGAACAATAAGAATTGTAACATCTGGCTTGATTTCACTGAAGTATCCTGGAGATTCATTGCATGTTAATTCCTTTTATAAATTTTTTTACAGGAAAAACTAGAAACTTGGTGTTTTTTCATTGAAAATTTATTCTAAAATATTCTCATCAGGAAAGTTTGGATGTTATTTTTATTCCTTTCTTACAGAAAAGTGTATATTTTGCGAAATTATTTTTTTATGATTTTAGAAAATTGTATATGCAGTTCATTTCCTTTTAAACTCTCCATTCCCATGGAATGACAGAAATGTTATTATTCTATAAGAGTTAACCACTTCAAATTTGCCCCCATTTATACTAAGAAAACCCTATGAAATTAATGGAGTAGCCATAAGTCAACAGGCAACTTGATGGTGCATACACACACCTGCACACACACACTCCCACATACATTTCATGTGACAGTCATATGCAAGTGGTATTTAAGGTCAGTATGATTCCTCAAAGCTTTATTTACAGCTCATCAGGCCATACCTGACAGCTACATGATTAACACTTTTATCACACAACAAAAACTATTATGGGCTAGCCTAATTGTATGAAACTATTGTTGGCTGCTCTTTCTTACTAAATGGATAGAATAATTGTCAGTTAGGAAGATTTATCAGGTGGCTTTAATTTTATTTATTGATTTGGGATGTTTATATATTGCTTTATCAATAAAAACAGAGTTAACAAACAGTTTAACATTGAGAGATTCTGTGAATTGGCCATAACGGTATGAAACCCCTGGGACCAGTATGCGAGACCAAGTTTCAAAAGAGGAAGGACGAATTCCAAAGTGGTTTAAATTAGTGTTTCCCAGGCTGTCTATTGTGGGGTTGTTTTTGCCCACTGTGCCAAGGACTGTACCATATTTGTGTCCATTGGCTACACCTGTTTCTTTCTTTTTTTCCTGGAAACTTGTCACGGACTAGCAACCAATGACATATGGACTGGCACCAGTCCACAGACTACCACTTTGACTATCACTGGTTTAAGCTACGTTTCTCAGTGCTTAATCATTGGTGCCAGTTCCACGAGAGGATAAAGTTCGCAAAATTCTGGATTACCATTCTTTCACATCAGCAGTGCATAATTCACACGAATTCTTGCTTATTTGGAAGATGCAGCCAGTTTCGGTTTTCATTAGTTTCCACATGCAAAGGTGGGGTGGGGGGCATGGCCTCCAGATGATTAAAGCCAGGCAAGAGGCGGGGAGGGAGCAAGGAGGGGGTCATGGTGAGGCAAAAATAGACTGTAAATAATGATAGGGAAGAAAAGCACAAACAAACAAAAGAACGATGGAGCGATCTGTCGGTTGAACACGCTCACACACACATGCTACCCAAGTTCCTGATCGTCTTCCCTGCCCCCAAAGCCTTAAATAAACACAAAGGAGTGAAGCAAAGCACAAACAAACAAAAGAACGACGGGCAGCATGCTCACACACACACTCACACACCACCCAAGTTCCCGATTGTCTTCCATGCCCCCAAAGACTTAAATAAAGACAAAGGAGTGATGGAAAGCAGAAACAAACAAAAGAACTATGTAGCGATCGGCCGGTTGCAGCACACACACACACACACCACCCAAGCGGGGGCTAGCCCCATTCCCGATCGTCTTCTCTGCCCCCAAAGCCTTCCTTTGAAACAAACAGGAAGGGCTCAGAGCAGATTTCCCAAAGTGAGCTGCAAGGAGAAGAAGAGGCAAATGGCAGGCTCGATGGATTTCTCTCTCCAACCCCTCTGTCTATTCGGAGAAGGCACAATGGTCACTCCAACCAATCAGGATTCAGCTCTGCTCATGCTAATTCTATAAGGTTGCTGCAAGTTCACACAGACATTTGCGAATGGTAAGTTCACACGACCAATTGTGCGCATTTTCGCGAACTTTATCAAAAAAGTTGGGAAAACTAGTGAAAGCTGACTTATGGGTTTTTCGCTCCCCCTCCTTCTGAAAAGGGCGCTGTGGCTTCGAAATGCGTGGGAACTATCAGGCTTCTTGTTGCATTTTTTGAGGATTTATTTTGCCGTGTGAACAGCACCATTGTTAAAGGTTAGGTTGGTTGCACAACATGAGATATGTAGATTTTAATTATACTTAATTGGATCATACTGTTTAAACCTAGGAAGCTTTTGTTCAGTATTCATACAAGGTCTTCAGGCAAAGTTGTTGCAAGAAAAATGTAAGAAAAGTTGAAGCACTTGCATGTTATTAGCTTAGTCACCTAAAAGCATGAGAACAGAAGAGAGTGGTTGATAGGTTATGAATGCCATTCAGTTGCAATATCTGCTTTGGGTCTGTGACCAAAATAGATAAGACTTGGTTACAAGGTCTTTTTTTCATTTTGTAGAATGCTGGAGAATGGGTTGTTGAACATGGTACTTTTAGTATGATGGAAAATAATTTGAAGTGGATTAAATTTGATCCTGGAGATGGGTCATGAGATGAATGGTGAGGAATATCTCTTGAAAATCATACACATTCTGCCTCCCAGTGTGTGGTTAGATGGTTGTGTCTGTCCACTGTCATCATCAAAAGTGTGAATTTTGGCACTCCTGCATAAAAATCATGATTCCAACATTTGTGCCAGCGTATGCTACTGGAGTTTTAATCCCCTGTTTAGAGCAGGTAACCACAAATAGCTGAATATAGGCTGAGTAAAATTGTAAGCCCAAGGGTAGAGACCTGTTTTGTTGTTCTTTCACTTGTAAAGTACCATGTACAGTGATGGTGCTACTTAAATAAATGACGATGACAACATAGTCGTCGTCATTGTTTTCATAGTAATATCTTTCAAGCCATTGTTCTACATTTGTCTGAGTGTAGTAATCATGTGTACTAGCTATACCCGATGTAGCATACACCATTCCCCCCCCACGCCGTACACACACCCCTGATGATACACATGCCACTGCCCTGCACTGCCCCCCTGCCCATAACCGCCCTCCCTGCCCCCCGTGCCACCACACCCCTCGCTGCCTATCCTACCTCCCCCCACTGTCCCCTTCGCCGCCTGCCCTGTGCTCCGCACTGCTCCATGCCACCTCCTTGTGCTCCTTGCCACCCCCCTGCCCCTCGGCGACCTCCCCACTGCCCAACCGTGCCACCTTGCCGCCTGCCCTGTGCCGCTCCTCATCCCCCTGTGCTCCTCGCCAACCTCCCCACCCCCTGCTGTGCCCCTCGCCAACTGCCCCACCATGCCACCCCGTGCCCCTCGCCGCCCTCCCTGCGCCCCCACCCCCCCATTCCCCCACACACCATGCCACTTCCCCCCTACTACTTGCCCCTCCTCTGCTGGTAGCCATGTTTAAGAAGGACTTAAAGGTCCACATGTTCCCACCCCCAGTGTGCTGATTGGCTGCCCAACCAAGCTTTGATTGGTTGGTCAGTTTCCTAAGCAGCCAATCAGCATACTGGAAATGGCAACATACCCAAGAAAATTAAATAGATAGATAGATAGATAGATGGCCCTTGAATTCAACCAGTCTGTGTAGAGATCTGAGATGATATTTGAACAATCACAGAACAAATTCCCATCTCTTACAGATGTCCATACCTTAAATCACACTTTTGTATCTGACTTTTCTGTGTTTAGAAGGATTTATTATTAAAAGAATATAGATGGTCAAACAGTCAATCATCCTAGTATACAGTGGGCCCTTAGTATCCTCTGGGGTTTGGTTCCAGGACCCCCCGTGAATACCAACATCTGTGGATGCTCAAGTCACATTATATACAGTTGCATAGTAAAATGGTATCCCTTATATAAAATGGCAAAATCAAGGTTTGCTTTTTCAATTAAATTTTTTTCAAGCTGTGGATAGTTGAATCTATGGATGCAGAATCTGTGGATACGGAGGCCGACTGTATTAAGATTTTTTTGCCATCTGATTTTATTTGGCCTCTTACCTTGTAGAGCAGGGGTAGGAGCCCTGGTGGCGCAGTGGTTAAATGCCAGTACTGCAAGCTACCACGTCGCAAGTTCGATTCCAGCTGGCTCCAAGCTTCACTCAGCCTTCCATCCTTTCGTAGGTCGGTAAATTGAGTACCCAGCTTGTGGGGGGCAATTAGCTAACACACATTGGAAACTGTTTAATGCAGTTAGATGTGTAAATAGCTATTGCTTAAAACAATTTGTAAGCCGCTCTGATAGCCTTGTGGCTGAAGAGCGGGGTATAAATAAATAAATAAAAAAGGCAACTGTAGAAGTCTACGGGGCACGTTAGCCCCCCCCCCCCGGAGACATTGGAAGGCAGTACCCCCTGCAGCTTTTTTAAATGCCCGCATATACCCTCTAGGGCACAGGGGGCATTTTAGCCATGTTTCTAGCCTGCATGAACGATTTAAGGCCCAGGAGAGACCTTTTTTTTTTACTAACAGGGAATGGGTGGAAGTTACTTCCTGTTTACTTCCTAATTTTAAAAAGGGTCTACTGGGCATAAATTGGACCAGCCCCCCTCCCCAACCATGGTGGTAATGCCCCCTAGAGGACATTTGGGAAAAAATTGACCCCTGAAGGGCTCTAAGGTCACAAAAATGGATTTTGCCCACTCTTGCTGTAGAAGAACCACACATGTTGTTAAAAATGGGAGCATTCCAGTGGGTAGTTCTGGTTTTATTTATTCTTGGTCTATTCCATAATAAATCAAATCAAATGATTGATCTCTCTAAGAAATGAAAACATTATTCATTGGGGCAGGGAGGTTTGTTCTAGGCAAGGAAATTAGGGACTGCATGCCAGCATAATGGGAGTTTTCCCCATAATGCCTAATAATGGGCATGTGACCCCTGATGTTGTTTGATTTGCGCAGGCCTGAGTCACTGATATGTAGTCATTGACATATAACCTCCCACACTGCAGTGAGGCTTTACAAAATATTCCATTAGTGCCAGTGGGATTTTAAAATTCCTGATTACAAGTAAGGGAGAGATGATTTTGAGGGAGGTGGTTACAGAGCTGGGGCAAGTTAACTTTTTCCTGCCCAGCAGTCATTTCCCACCCCTCACAAAATGCCTACTGTGCTTCAATTAGTCTTTAAAAATCCTAATTTCACACTAAGGGGGGTGGCTTTTTGCAAGCCTTGTGCCAGGCATAGGATGTCACAGCTTTAACAGGAAGAGAGGCAAACAGAACTGCAATTTTGTGGGCACATCACAGCTGCAGAAAGGGGAGGGTTAGATCTTCATTCTACCTTTAGAACAGGTCTCCAAATGATTTCCCCACATTGCAATTAGACCTTTAAAAGCCTCGTTTCAGCATGGGAGAACAGTTGTATAATCTTGTATCTGTAGATTGGGTGATATCTGATCACTGACTGGAGATAAGGTAGCAAGGAAGCTTTTGGGGCTCTCATGGAGTCTGTATCTGTTCTTGATTTACTGTTACATGTAGACTTTACTGTTTTAAATTCACTTTTATCTTTGTTTTCATTTCACTGTTTAGACATTACCTTTACAGAGTCATTGTTGGATTACATTTTAAAGGGCAAACTAGATGAGCCTGCAGCAGCTGCCTTTGTTGTTTATTTGTCTTGCCCTTTTGAATATTTCTAAGAGAGGGTTGGAAATGTAATTTTAACAGAATAGTGGGTGAGGGGAGCTGAACCTCTTCTTGTCTCCATTTTAACCTGTTGTGGTCCACCATTAGAACTTCATTTCTTCATTTCCTTCAGTTTGGTTCAACACTGGAAGTGAATCAGGCTAGGAGAAAAGTGCTTGGAGCATTGAAGTGCAGGGTGGGAAGAAGATGAGGATTCAGCTCTCCTTGTTACTATTAGACCCCTGGTTCTCTGCTTTATAAATGAATGAGCCAGATAGGAACAGCAAATGTGTCTATTGCCATCAAATCTAGTCTTGCTCAATGTTATTACTTATTTGGGATGTCTCTTGCTCTGATGCTTCTGCTTAATTAAAAAAAGTTCTTACATGTTACTATGTGAGATTAGTCCCTTTAACAAAAATCAAGTGTGACTAATTTTCTGTCATATACCCATTTGTATCTCTGGAAATCAAGAACTGTAGGTGGAAACTCTAAAATGACCTAAGGGCATAAGAGCTTTTTCCCTGAATGGATTTGTTATTATTTGTCATGAAGCTGGCTTTCATTTCTGGCAATCCTGTGACTGAGACCATTCCATGAGTACATGCCCTGTTGAACTAGGAGGTGGAAATTCAGACCTGTATATCTTTAAAGGGCTTTTAATTGTTTTGTCTTGTCTTTCCTTTTTGACGGTATCTCCTCCTGATTTGTTATTTTAAAACCAAAATTCATATTATACCACTGTTCTTCAGAAAAATCTATAAAGTATCAAGGGTGAAAGGAAATGTGCCAAAGAATCCTGATTCATCACAGCATTGTTGTTTATAGGCGTAATGTAGGGAAATGCTCAAATACTGCTGAATATACCTTAATGTATGCAGTAGTCCTTTGAACTCATTTCTGATATTGTGGAAGTTGTGTATGATTTTACACATAAATCAGCTATATTGTCATTTAGTGTATTAAAGGCTATTCTTTAACCATTTCAGTTACATAAAATAAAGCAAGAATTCAGACTCATACATCCTTTCGTCAGATTCAAATTGAATGAGTAGTAGAGTACATTATTAAAGAAGTTGTAAAAAAAATAGGCAAGTGGGTTGTGCTAGGCTAGATGCACCACCAACATTTAAGATGCTACAGTTAATAGGGTGGTCTAGGTTCACATTATTTGTTCACGGTGTAATTAGGAGTTATGATGTGTTGCTTCAATAATATACTTTTGTAACAATTTACACTACCAAGGCTCTGTTTAGAATATATATTTTGAAGGGAACAGACAATCTCTGGCTTTTCTTCGCAAACAAAGATTCAGGAAGGACTCATCCCGCGCTTTCTCCAAGCGCGCTGATGACTAAAAAGGCCAATCAGAAATAAACAAGTCCGGTTGCAGAAAGCACAACAGAAGGTCTCCTTGGGTGATGTTTCCGAGTTGTGATTCTTTCACAATACCAGTGCAGTAATTCAGATTTTTAAAAATATATTTTTGTACTAGGCAAAAAAATAAATTTTAATTTTGTATTTTAAAGCAGTTTATGTTTATTTTTTTTGCCTCATGCTATAATGTTTCCATTTAGGTGGCACATTTTGCTACTTTGTTCATTGTGTGGTGTGCTTTATTTTATTTTTTGTTTCCCTAGTATTTTGCAATTGAAAAGTATATTTAATTTTAGTTTACAAGGTTATTGACTAAAAACAAATAAACACACAACCCAAAATGTTTGATGTTCTAATTTTGGAGCCAGTTTTCTGTAGGTCTTTGAAAGAAATATGGTAAGAATTAAATGGAATCTATTTGTTCAGTATGCCACATTTACTCTTAGGATGAATTAATCATTCAGGAAATTTTATTTGCATGTGGAAACTGGTATCATAGGCTAATCATAACTGTAGCTATTGAGAAATTATCCCCACAATTACAGTGGCTGATGAATCTGCTGCTGTAATTGTTGAAGTCACTATCAGCAAACTGTTGGATGTATTCAAACTAATTTTTTTGCAGTAAAGTCCAAGTTATTTCAGCTGTAACCAGATTCAGTCACAGGAACAAAGTTAAAGTCATAGGTTGTCCTGTTGGTTTAAATAGAACCAGTGTTAAACTAATGTTCTCTGGATCCAACGATAAAGCTGTAAATTGCTCAGATCCCATGTTATACTCACTGTATCAAGAATGAGGAAAGTATGGTCTTCCAAGTATTTTTGGACTGCAATTTCCATTACTTCTAGCCATAGCCAGTGATGACAGATGGAGGGAGTTGCAGCCCCTTAACATCTGGTGGACCACATATTCTCCATCCCTGTTTAGTACATGTATATATTTACATGGACCGATGGAGCTCATAGGTAGAGAAATGTTTTTGAATGTTTTCACAATGCCCTTGAATTCTTGACTTTTTATGAACAGAAACTAACATAATTGTTTTTTCTTGCTCATTATTTGAAACTTATGTGGAAGCTCTTCAGTTTGGCTCCCATGAATTATGCTCACTTAAAAAAAAAACTTAGATAAAAGCAAGGCAGAGCATGTGCTTCATTGCTTTAGAATTTTGCACATATATGCAGTGGCTTTGACTTGCTATTTTAAAACCCCAGTTGGTCAAAAATAATATGTTTTAGGCTTCAGTCTTGTACACACTTACCTTTAAGTTCCATTGAATTTTGTGGAACTTATTTCTGAACAGACATGCCTAGAATTGATTTGTTCGTGTTTTATGTTGAATGCAGAATACTGGTAATTGTAAAAATATAGGCATTATTTCTTGTCTTGCATTAGAACAAATTAAACTCAAAATGTTTTATGTGCCACTGATCATTTTTTCCTTACAGCTCTGCCAATATCTGCCGTGCTGAAATGTTTTAATTTAAATTTTCTTCCTTTTTATCTTTGTTTTCTCTGTTGCTGCTTTTTCTGTGACACAGCCTTTCATTATAGTCACTCTTCTTTTTTTCCTTCCCCACTTCTTTCTTTTCCTTTTTTAAAGCCATGAGAAGCCGATCCATTGGTGAATGTGCTCTACCATCGGCCTATATACGCAGTGCTAAAAGTGCTCCTGTTCTGATCCATACTTCCAAACCCTTCTTGCCTGATATTGTTCTCACTCCCCTTTCTGATGAGCTTTCAGGTAGTGCCACCTCTGCTAATTTCTGCACCCCCTTTTCACTTTTTTAATCCTTCTGCTTTCAAAAAATCTGCATAATCAATGCATTTTTCACAGTAAAATATTTTGGGGTGGGGAGGAAATAGGGAAAAGATAAAGATTAATATTTTGAATTATGTGATATGCTATATTTACAGCTCATTCTGGAACTGTGAGAAGCTAGTGCTGTGCCAATTCCACTGAAAATAATGCAATTTTCTGCCTTTGCAGCTGAATTTAAAAAGGTGATTTGACACAAGTATCTGATATTTTTGAAATTTATTTTCTTCATGGGATGGCAGGACAGGAGAAGGAAGAAGAAAAGGTTTATCATAAAGACTCTTCAACACAGAGGTGTTGAGGATATTTTCCACATACTTTTGGTCAACATCATTGCTGTTTTGCTGTTGTTTATTTTAGTTGATCAGTATTGTGGCTTTTTCCCCCTTTTAACTGCTTATTCAGATTATTGTCTCGGGAAACATGTTATTAAATGCATAGTAATTATACATAGTAGCTAAAAAAGAGAGGACTTGAATTAATAAAAAAATACTCAATACTAATTGAAAGAAGTCTTGCAAAGAAACAATGGTAAAAACTCAATGAAAGAGGAACTAATTGTCATGTGTGGCTGATATTTGAAAGGAAAGATATATAAGCCCCTTAGACTGCTAGCTGTGGCTAATGGTGGAATGGGCAACTGCAGAAGGGGCCAATTTTTGCCTCATGGTGGAACTTTCAGTTGAAAATTGGCTGAAGAGGCAGCCCAGAAGTGACTAGAAGTGACTTTAAGTATGAACATCTAGATACTTTGGACAAATTTTCAGCCTTTGTTTTTGTTTTGTTTTAAGTTTTAGGCTCTGGTGCGTTTGGGCTGTTTTATCATATAACACTGTTCCAGACAGCTTGGGGGCATTTAATCATTCTATTTTTGCCCATTTTTAGAAATGATGAGTCTGGGCACTAGGAGGGCAAAAAAAAGGGTTAGGAGTTGTATTTGTCCAAAGGGCTATGCTTTCTTAACATTTGTAGTAATGAAATTCTTTACTATCTCTAGAGATTTGTGAAGCTCCAAGTAAAGTATATTTTAGTAAGTAACTAACTTCAGTTCCCATATACTGTGCTATATTGTTTACCATCCTGCTTGATGAAGAATTCAGGAGAACTGATAAGTTTCATGACTGAATTTTATCTCTTCCTCCTTTGAATCCCAAAATCCAATTTACCATGAAACCTTTGTTAGGCCAACCTAAAGATCATAAAATATTGTTCAGGTTTTCAAGTTCCAGGTTGCAGTCATGTGTCTGCAGTAAGCAATACAATAAAGCTTGAGCTGGGAAAGAATGAAGTTCTAATCTATCTGATCCTACTGTAGCTGTGTGTGCCTGCCTAAAACAGTCAAGGTGAACAGCAACTGCCTCCAGATTCCCTTACTAAGCATGCATGAATGGCAAAACAGAGAGAAAAGGGGAGAGCAGATAATCCTGCCTCATTAGCTGCCCCCCAGCATGTTAAAAAGCATAGATCTAGACGTTTGACCACCAAAATGTAAATCATAAGACTAGTGGAGGCTGGTGAAAGAAAAAAAAATACCTCTATATATGTTGAAACATGCTTTCAAGTGGTTCAAAATGTTTTTGTTTACTCAGTCATGACTTACCCAACCTCCTTGTTTTATTTCAGACAGGCATCTTGTTAATTTTAGATAAAAGGGTTTGCTGAAATGTTGGAATTGCTTCTTTGTTTGTGGTGAAGGAACCTGTCACTATTCTTTCCATGTTATTTCTGCCTCTAGTGCCCAATTTTCTGTTAGGAAGGAATGACTAGAAAGAAATTTACTTCATTGATTGAGTTGTACCTGTACTTAAGATGGAAGGGGGAAAGAGAAGGCAGATGTAGATTTTCCTTGGTTTTTTCTGAGCTGTGAGGCCGTGTTCTGGAAGAGTTTCTTTCTGACATTTTGCCTGCATCTGTGGCTGGCATCTTCAGAGAATGGTTGGGTAGGAGTCTGTGTGGAATTTATATGCTGTGAACCCCTGTTGGGGAGTATATGTAAATTTGTGTAATTGAATGGTAACCTTATGCTAATATGAATGGAATTCTTTTGACTCTCTTTCTGCTAGTCTTGAGCTTAAAGCAATTTACCATATGCTCTGTAAAGGTTCATACAGTATATGTTTCATAGATGAAATCCAGCTATTTATGACAGAACAAGGAACTTTCCTTTCTCTCTTTTGCCACTACATGAAATCCCCACCCCACACCCAATGTGCTTCAGCACAATGCTACTCAAAGTAATGGGTGCTGGTCCCTGGAGATTTTCCAGGAAAGAAAGAAACATTGTAGCCAGTGGGCACAAATATACTTGTCCCCTAGCAGATTGGGGAGGGAGGGATTGCTAGACCTCCAAATCAGACAACTTAAGAAACACAGCCCTTGTGGGATTCTTGGCCCTTTAAAACAGTTGGGAGAAGGCTTCAGGTAGGGAAATTGTCCCCTTAGCCTTGTTAGTGGAGCCAAAATGATTTGATTCTATCTTGCTCCTTTAATTCTCTGGGTTGGTGAGAGGAGGAATCCAGATCACTTACACTTGGGATATCCTCTCCATCACCCATAGAAGGAAGCAGGAAGAAATTTTAAAATAATGGATTGCATAGCTGTAGGACATGGGCTCTTTCCAGAACTGTAAGAAAAGGTCACTTGATTGGCTCAGTTGGGAGTCATCAGAATCCTACCACTTTTCTCCTTGCTTTACTAAAACAGTTTCATGTAAGAGCAGCAAAGCTCCCTGAATCAGTCTCAAAGAATTCTAGCCTTTAAAAACAACAGTTCATGCTAATTATCTGTATACCAACAGCTGAGAAGGACTGCACAGAATATGCAAGTGTAGTTGTTGCTGAATAAATTATAGTTGACTTTTAAAAATTCAGTGTAAGTGCCAAAATATTTATTTATTTATTTTGCTTTTAGGTTCTTTAGATTTTTTTTATTGTCTGGTTTGCACTTTTCAGTTTTGAATATATTGTGACCACAGTGTTTGGAATTGTATTTTCGCATGTGTGAATATGTCTCTTCTATCCTGTTCAATACTGTTGTTTTTTCATTGTGTGGATAGTATTGCTGAAATCATTCAGCTTGTCGATGGAATTTCTGTTGCTGGATGGGTCCATATTGGAGAAAGGCAGAATATACATTAAGTAAAAATTTGAAAATGCTTCCTTAGTAAGTTCTCTTGACACTTTGAAGTAAAACTTTTAAAACATTTGAAAGGAATTCCCTATCAAAATCCAAATTCCGGGGAAATAACTCTTTATTGAAAGCTTTGATCAGATAAAATAATTGTGAAAATAAACATAACAGGGCACATGGGCAGGAGTGAAAGGTCCATGCTCACCTTTTGTGTCTGCACCCAGTCTGTTTCAAGTAATTTGTACCTGGTGAATAGAAAGGGCCAGATGGGCATATAGCAAAGGTGGGCAAAGTATGGCCTGTGGACCGCATGCAGCTGCCAGGGCCATTTTGACACACACACACACCAGGGTCCCCTGGTTTAAAAAAAATACATTTTTGTTCACTTTTGCAAAAGAAATAATAATCACAAAATGATCTCTATGGGCTACAGAAGCATTTTCACCATGTTTTGGGGTGGGCTTTGTGTGATCTTAAGTAAACAAGAAGTTACTGGCAGTTTAAAAAGGACTCTTCTGATTCTAAAATGGCCCCAGGAGCCCAAAAATGTAGCAAAAATACCCTCCACACTTCCTGCAAAGAGGTCTGGTGCTAGAAGTTCCCCTAGGGAGCCTCCTAGCCACCCACTGTTGCCCACCTCTCATATATAGCTTTTCATTCCCAGTAATAGCATGGACACTATTTGTGCAGTGTAATGCTCTGTTTGAGCTCTGTAATGATCCCTTTACTGCATGAAATTTCAGAGCTTTACATGACCTCATTTCACTTGTAAGAGTGAGAGCGCACACTCTTTTATAACAGAGCCATGCAAATAACACAACAACAACAATGATGATGATGTTTTTCCACACACACACAAAGTTAGAATGTTTTAACAAACATGATAGAAGAACTCTTCTGCTAGGTCAGGCTTTTTCACAGTCTTCTAAATATTCTAAGCTAGTGTTGGCTAATATGTACTTCTGAAGGTGCTAGAAAGTTCTCAGACCAAATCAGGCCGTTTCTGTTAATAAGAAATAGAGAGCTATCAGTAGAATTTAGGTACATAAAGAACTGACATACAGTATATTGAGTCAAAGCACTGGTCTTTCCAGCACAGTATTGTCTACTCTGAATGGTAGTGACTTTCACGAGGTTATACAGGAGTGTTCCCAGTCTTACCTGGAGATACATGGGTTCTTTTACATGCAAAGCATGTAGCTTTATGTTTAAGCTCTTCCCATATAGTTCCCCAGGCTGGAGATCATCCTATAGTGGATATTCAGATGGGGTGGTGAAGGTGTCTCTGACTCTCTTGGATTGGATAAACTTAATACTTCTCCCTTCTGTCACCCCCCCCTTCCAACCATCTTTTAGAGTTACAATAAGAGGTAGCTGGGTAAAGTGGACAGGGGTATTGGCACCTGCTTTCTCTATCAGGAAATGGCACTGCTAAAGAGATACATATTGTCAGATTATTTCCCACAGCCATGTTAGAATGCTAAGCAACATAGTTAAGGCTCTCTGGTAGACATTTTCCTTCACCTTAGTGACTAGCTAAATCTATTTTATTGCTATTCTCTCCCTTTTGAGTTAGTTCAATATAATTAAAACAAATAAAATATAGAACAAATATACAAGTTAAGATTTAAAATTGTCATGCCCCAGGAGCCTGATAAGGTTGTAGAGTCAGAGAAGGAGGAGGACATGGCAGGCAATGGCCCTAGGGGCCCTGGCACAGGTTTATCTACTCCTGTGCCAGCAGGGAACCCTGCCAACCTAGAGGCTCGAGCAGAGGAAGAGCCTGGTCCAAGTGGGTTGGCATCAGTCCCAGCAGAGAGTCTCACCTACTTGGATAAGGATGAAGAAGAGGAGGGAGATTTACCTCCACTGTCATATACACAGCACCGAGCACAAAAGGAGGCTCAAAGGAAATCTCTGAGAATTTATGAGAGGAACTTGCTCATTAAGAAACACCTGGCAAAGCCTTAATTGCTTTATATAGGCTGGGAGAGGCAATGGGAGCTTTGTCAGAGATCAGCTGATCTCCCTGGAGAAAGCTTCCTGCTGCCTTTGGTGCCTGAATCCTTGCTGCCTTGCCATGTGCCTTGACCTTGGACTGTTCCTGACAACCCTGTTGCCTGATCCTACTGACCTACGAACCGACTCCTGGACTACGATGCCTTCTATAAGCCTTGACCTTTGGACTGTATTCTGGACTCTTCTCTGTGTGCCTTTTGCCTGTATTGCTGCCTTTCCAAGAAACAGGACTTTGCTTGCTCTTCCTAATTGATTATCACTGGAACTTGGCTGCTTTCATAGCTCCTGTTTAACTTGCTGGCAATTTGGAGTTGCTTTTGGACAAAAATCCAAATTAAAATCATAAGATTGAAGCATAATTATAATGATTCTAAAAAGAAGTTAAAAGTGAGTTGCTTCTGTATGGCACAGAAATGAACCACCTAGTAAAGAGGTCTACCTAGTGAGATTATTTTTTTTTTTAATTGCAGGTACACTAACTGATCAGTTGCAACCTAGGCATTTCTGATCGTAGGGTGAAAATAGATGGATGGCTCTGAATAGTTTACTTAAATCTTGGTCATGATGGGTTGAAATAGGAGGATAGCACCCATCATTAATATGATTTTTCTGATTGCAACTTATTTATCTGATGTGATCTTAGCTTTAGCTACATGCATTGCTTTGCCTATAATGTACTGATTATACTGCTACAGGTCAGGCCACCATGTTATACCTACAGTACCTTGCAGAAGTATTTACATATAACACATTTAACTTTTCCACATGATGTTGTCTTACAGCCTGAATTGAAACAAATTTAATTGGCATTATTACTATGTGATGTAACACAGGATACACCTCCACACTGTAAAGGTGCAAAATACCTTAATTATGGCAGAAAACTGAAATAAAGAAAAAAAATCTGGGACTTATTCATTGCATAAATTTTCACCCCTTTGCTGTGACACCCCTAAATAAATGCTAGTGCAACTCTCAGCTTCCAGAAATCATATAAATAGCTGAGTTGGGGTCAGGCTGTTCATTTGTGTGAGCTGGAAGGAGGTTTACTTGTGTGCTCTTCAGAGAGCTATTGTTCTATTGGCCCAGATCCTCTGTCTGGGCACATGATCTTGAGGTGGGGGATATCTACTAAGAGGAAGTGGGTCAGAGACTTGGTTGGGGAGGAGCTAGCAGCCACTAGCTCTCTATATAGCTGGAGTCCCAGTCCCTGGAGCTCAGTGAACAGGTGTTTTGCATGGGTGTGGTGGAAGAGGCACCAGAAGGTGAATTGTGTCTGTTGGGTTAAGTCTCCTCTGCCCCAGAGAGTTTGTTGGGTTAAGTCTGTTGTGCTTGTTGGGGTCAGACTGTTTGTGTGAGGTGTGAGGAGGCTTGCTTGCATGCTTGTTATGTTCTGTTGTTCTTTTTTGTGTAGGCCCAGGTCCTCTCCCTGAGCACATGGTCTCAGGGGGGCAGGGTGTGAAGGGCAGAGTTGAGCAAGCCTGGCTGAAGGCAGCCAATCACAACTCAGGGAATGCTATGAAGGGGGCCCTGTGGAGAAGAAGTGTTTAAAAACTGAGGCTTGTTTTTGTCAGAAGACAGATAGCGAAAAGCTGACACAGAGACAGAATAGTCAGAAAGAGGAGAGAACTGACTCTGGTTTTGGGTAGCTATGAATGATTAAGAAGTTCAAGGACTAAGTGTTATCTTCTGTGACTTAATACACTTCTACTTGTTATTCTTTGTTTAAACTGTCTCTGGCTATCTCTGTCAAGATTGATAAAGAGTCAGGTCACACTTACCGCAACAAGCCCACAAAAGCAACACAGCCACAAGTCCACATATGAGGCCATATATGAGGTTACCTTGAGGCCCAAGTACCCTATCCAAGAAGGGATTATGAGGGGGAAAGGGACAAGGATGGAACTCAAGGGTTGGAACTGCAGGGTCAGCCTGGAGAGGGGATCCATCACATGGGGCACCTACTGAGAGGAAGTAGGTGACTTGGTTGGAGGAGGAGCTAGCAGTCACTAGCACTGTATATAGCTGCAGCCCCAGTCCCTGGAGCTTGGTGAACAGGAGCTTGGCTAACTGATAAGGCCAACAGGTGTTTTGTGTGGGCATTTGAATGGGAGTCCCAGAGTTCTATTTCACTTAAGACTACTGGGTCCTTGGAGAAGTGAGAGCCACCACATGCATACTGGATCCTTGCCCTTCCTGGCTCTTGAATATAGCCAGAGGTGGGCTGGCTGAGTGGGTGAGGGGAGTGGTGAAAGCCTCACAGTACCAAGGAAAGTTTAGATCCTGCCTAAAAGAGGCTTTGGCGAGGCCATTTCAAAAAAAGACCTCCCTGGATCACACCATTCTGAATAATTATTGGCCATTCTTCAACATTCCATTCATTCCATTTTTGGGCAAGGCTCTAGAGCATGTGGTGGCCTCCCAACCCCAGGAGTTTCTGAATGAAATGGATTAGCTAGATCCATTTCAGTCTGCCTTCAGGTCTGGCTATGGGATGGAGTCAGCTTTGGTTGCTTTGATGGATGACCTACACAGAGAACTGGACAGGGGGTGTTCTCCTGAACTCAAATCTGAGCCTGGATGCCCAGGTTTCAGCAGTAGCCAGGAGTGCATTTGCACAATTAAAATTAGTGTGCCAGCTGTGCCCGTTCCTTGAGACATCAGCTCTGGCTATGGTGACACATGCCTTGATTATAACCCGTTTGGACTACTGTAATGCATTCTACTTGATTCTGCCTTTGGAAACTGTTCAGGAACTTCAGCTGCTCCAGAATGCTGCAACCAGAAATCTGACTGGGGCCAGTTATAGGGAGCATATAACTCCCATGTTAAAACAGCTCCACTGGCCACTGGTTAATTTCTGGGCACATTTCAAAATGCTGGTCTTGTCCTATGAAGCCCTACATGGCTTAGGTCCAGACTATCTGAAAGATTATATCTCCCTCTAACAACCTTCAGGGTTTTAAAAATCTGAGGGGGAATGCTTTCTCTTGGTCCCACCACCATCACAGGCTTGCTTGGTGAGGAAACGAGAGAGAGAGCCTTCTCTGTGGCTGCTCCCACCCTTTGGAACTCCCTCCCATGGGAGGCAAGGCTGCCCCCCTTGCTGTTTTCATTTTGCCATCAGGCAAAACTATTCTTGTTTAAGAAGGCCTTTGTTATATAATTGTGGCTTTTATCTGGGTGTGTTTTTATGTTGTTTTATCTGTTTTTTACTTTGTATGTTTTAATTGTGATTTTCATTGTTCTGTAAGCCTCCCGGGTCCCACTTGGAGAAAAGCGGCCTAGAAATTGCAGAAATAAATAAATAAATATGCTGAGGGAGCTTCTACAGTCACCTGCAACAGCTGCAATATGTTTCTGTTCATACTGGAGGAAGTGGGTAGCTACACCCTGTAGCAAATGGGCCCATGTATCTACTCTTCAGCGTATTAGGGAGCATGAGGCTTTCATGGACAGAGCAAAACAAACTGTCCTGGATGAGGGACACAGAGGGGATGTCTCTGAGGAGGAGGTCAGTTCCTGGAAACAGGAAGTTGACATTTGGAGGAATATGACACAGAGAGATAGAAGGACCAAGGATCATTCTCTGAGTTTGGAGCTATAGAATTGATTTGAAGCCTCTCCCTTAACAGTGATGATGAGGAACAGGAACAAGAGCAACAGTGGCAGTCCTCAGAGAACATGTAGGTGACCTTGGAAGATTCAGCACATGGAATGACCCCTGCTAATCCCCAGAGGAGACATGTGGTGGTGATAGGGAACTGCCTGCTGAGAGGGCAGAAGCAGTAGTTTGTGAGACTAATGGTGTGCTGTCTGAGAGATGTGCTGTCTCCCTGGGGCAAAAATCCATGATGTAACAGAGAGGCTGACAAGACTTGTCAAGCCCACTGCCCTTCCTTTTGGTCTACATGGGAACTAATGACACTGCAAGTCATAGCCTTTAGGACATCACAAGAGATTGTGAGGCTCTGGGTAAGAAGCTGAAGGACCTTTATGCACAAGTTATCATTTTGCCTCTCCTCCCAGTTGAAGGACATGGCCCAGGAAGAGAGAAGAATAGTGGAGGTGAACAATTGGCTCCGCAGGTGGTGCCACTGGGAATTATTTGGCTTCTTGGACCATAGTGTGCAATGCAGGGAGGTGGACTTCTGGCAAGGGATGGGTTTTACCTCGCAGCAGTTGGCAGAAATGTTTTTGCTGAGAGTCAGAAAGATCTGATCAGGAGGACTTTAAACTGAGTTATGTGGAGGAGGGAGACAGTATTCTTGAGAGCAGGAGTTCATCAAGTGCTAGAGATAGTAGCCTGATTGTTATAGAGGGAACTGGGCAAATAGTGCAAGAACCCAACAGTGGGAGGAAAAATCTTAAATAAGCAGCTAGGGGAAATGGCCCAAGGTCTTACTTGTCTCTGCACTAATGCATAGAGCATTTGAAATAAACACGATGAATTTGAACTTGTAACACAGCAAAGCAAATCTGATATAATAGGCAGCACTGAAACCTGATGGGGTGAGTCTCATGACTGGAATGTACAGTTGTCCTCTGTATCCACAGATTTAAGTATTCACGGCTTGAAAATATTCTTTAAAAAATATTAATCCAAAAAGCAAACCTTGATTTTGCCATCTTATACAAGGGATACTATTTTGCTATGCCATTGCATATAATGGGACTTGAGTATTCACGGATTTTGGTATCCACGGGGGGTCCTGGAGCCAAACCCCAGCAAATACCAAGGGACAACTGTAGTAACAGAGAGGTATAACCTATTTCAGAGATATAGACCAAACAGGAAAAGACCTGGAATAGCATTATATTCCGGGGATGTTTATACCTGTGAAGAGATCCATGACTTAAATTCTGGAAGCCAGGTTGAGAGCAACTGGATAAAAAGTAAGGGGGAGAGAAACAACAGTGATATCATTGTGGGGCTTACTACAGACCTCCAAGCCAAAATGAGGCTGATGCCTTTCTGAAACTGATGACCAAGCATTCAGAAAGGAGAGATATAGTAGTAATGGGAGATTTCTACCAATGTAAGATTTGTTAGAAGTCAAACTCTGCCAAGAATATAAGGTCCAACAAATTCCTCCCTTGCCTTGCAGACAATTTCATTGTCCAGAAGGTAGAAGAGGCAACAAGAGGATCAATTATTTTAGATCTGATCCTAACCAACAGTGATGAATTGTTCAATGGGGTGAAAGTGGCAGGATCCTTAGGTGGAAGTGACCATGTTCTCCTGGAGTTTGTTACACAGCGGAAAGAGGAAGCCAAGCATAGTCAGAGTTGCATACTAGAATTTAAGAAAGCTGATTTCAGTAAACTTAGGGAAATACTGGATGTGATCCCTTGGTCAGGAATACTAAAAGAGAAAGGAGTTCATGATTGATGAGAGTTTCTTAAAAGTGAAATATTGCAGGCACAATTTCAGTTTCAATGAGGAGGGAAAATAGGAGGTGACTAAAGAACCCAGGATGGTTGTCTGAAGAACTTTCAACTGAGCTAAGATTTAAAAGGGACCAGTACAAGAAGTGGGAAAAGGGGAGAAAGATCATTTAAAACAAATAGCCAGCATGTGTAGGGAAAAAGTCAGAAAATCTAAAGCACAGAATGAGCTCAGGCTTGCTAGAGAGATTGGAAACAATAAAAAGGGCTTTTTTTGTTATGCCCATAGCAAAAGGGAGAAGGAAATGGTAGGGCCCTTGCATAAAGAAGATGGTGAAATGCTAACAGGACGGAGAAAAGGCAGAACTAGTCAACACTTTCTTTGCCTCGGTCTTCTCCCAAAATGGGGGGGGGGAAGTGCTCAACCTGGAGAAAATGGACCAGATGGATGTGATAGGGGAAATGCAGCTCAGAATAGGTAAAGAGGTAGTGCAGGAATACCTGGCTACTCTAAATGGATTCAGGTCCCCAGAGCCAGATGCCATTAAGCAGACAGGGCCATTAAACAGACAAGCCTGTAAACATTTAGAAAAGAATGCCATGAACACTAAAAGTCAACATGGGTGCCAGACTAATTTTTTTTTTTTTGACAGAGTTAAAATGAAGGAAATACAGTGGATGTAACATATATTGATATCATGGTGCCCCATGATATTCTTGCAAACAAGCTAGTAAAATGTGGCTTACACAATGCTACTTTTAGGTGGATTTGTAATTGGCTAACCAATCAAACCTAAAGAATGCTAACCAATGGCTCCTCTTCATCCTGGAGAGAAGTGACCAGCAGTGTTCCACAGAGTTCTGTCCTGGGCCTAGTGCTATTCAACATCTTTATCAATGACTTGGATGATGGAATAGGGGTATCTCTATCAAATTTGCAGATGATACCAAATTAGGAATGGTAGCTAATACCCCAGAGGACAGGATCCAAAATCAAAATGAGCTTAAGAGATTAGAGAGCTGCACCAAAATTAACAATATGATTTTCAATAGGGAGAAATATAGAGTACTACACTTAGGAAGAGGAAATGAAATGCACAAATATAAGATAAGTGACACTTGGCTTGACAAAAGTACGTGTGAAAGGGATCTTAGTAGGCCACAAGCTGAACATGAGTCAACAGTATGATGTGGCAGCTAAAAAAGCCAATGCAATTCTAGGCTGCAGACACTGCAGTATAGTGTCTAGATCAAAGGAAGTAATAGTGCCACTCTTTTCTGCTTTCGGCAAACCTCACCTGGAATACAGTCGGCCCTTTGTATCCACAGGTTCTGCATCCATGGATTCAACCAACCAGAGTTTGAAAATATTTTTTTAAAATTCCAAAAAGCAAACCTAGCTGTTTTCTATCTTATATAAGGGACACCATTTTACTACACCAGTAGTAATGGGACTTGAGCACCAATGGATTTTGGTAACCACTGGAGGTCCTAAACCAAACCCCAGTGGATAGCAAGGGCCCACTGCACTGTGTCAATTTCTGGGCACTACAGTTCAAGAAGGATATTGACAAGCTGGAACATGTCCAGAGGAGGATGACCAGAATGGTACAAGGTCTGAAAACCATGCCCTATGAGGAACAGGTTAGGGAGCTGTCTGTGTTTAGCCTGGAGAAGTTTAAGAGGTGACACGATAGCCATGTTTAAATATTTGAAAGGATGTCATACAGAGGATGGAGCAAGCTTGTTTTCTGCTCCTCCAGAAACTAGGACACAGAGCAATGCGTTCAAACTACAGGAAAAGAGGTTTTGCCTAAATATTAGGAGGAACTATCTGACAGAGCAGCTTGATAGTTCAGTACACTAAGTTGGAGTGTGGTGGAGTCTCCTTCTTTGGGGTTTTTTAAAGAGATACTGGATGGCCATCTGTTGGGAGTGCTTTGATTGTATATTCCTGTATGGCAGGCTTTTGGATTGGATGGCCCTTGTGGTCTCTTCCTACTCTATGATTCTAAGTCTTCTGGTGTCTGCCAAGATTGAATAAATATCTGTAGCCAAAAACAAAAAGAGCATCCATGGATGACAGATGAAACTCTTCAAGCTGTACAGGATAGACGAGAGGCAAAAGTCAAAGGAGACAGGAATAGAACCAAAAGCCTGAATGCAATTGTCCAATGACTAGTGCACAGGGATAAAGAGAACTACTGTAAAAACCAATGCAAAGAGATTGAAGTCGACAATAAAAAAAAGAAGAACAAGGGACCTCTTCCACAAGATCTGAGAAATCAAAGGGAAAGTAAACCAAGGAGGGCATGCTCTATGATCAGCAGAGGAACACAATGCCTGACCAAGATTTTTTTTTTTAGAGATGATGGAAACAATGGAAAGTCAAGGAAGAAAGTGCCAAGACAGGTTTACTACTGAACATTAAGGAAAAATTTTTACCGTGGATGATATACATAACTTTAAGGTAGACAACGAAGAAATTGAAATATTTAAAGAGTTTCCATACATTGGCTCAATCGCTGATCTGAATGGAGATTGCAGTCAAGAAATCAGAAGACTGGGACTTGGAAGGGCAACTGTGAAAGAACTAGAGAAGATCCTGAAGTGCAAAGACATATAGCTGAATGCTAAAGTTAGGATTGTCTAGGCCATTGTATTTCTTATCACTATGTATAGCTGTAAGAGTTGGGTGGTGAAGAGAACTGAGAGGAAGAAAAGCAACTCATTCAAGATGTGGTGCTGGAAGAGTTTTGTGGATATCGTGGACTGCTGAAAAGACCAACAAATGGGACCTAGAACAAATCAAGCCTGAGCTCTTCCTAGAAGCCAAAATGGCTAAATTGAGGCTGTCATAGTTTGACCCTATCATGCGAAGGCAGTAGGAAAATAGGAATATTGGATAGACTCAATCAAGGAAGCCGTGGCCATGAGTCTCCAAGACCTGAGTAGAGCAGTTGAGGTTAGAATGTCCTGGAGATATCTGATTCATAGGGTGGCCATAAGTCAAGGTCAACTTGAAGGCCAGTTAACAACTACTATTACTCATACTACTTCACCTTGAGCTGAGAAGAACAAACTTGAGGAAAGTTGTTGCTTTATTTTAATCATAGTTGCCTCTTAGGATTAGAGATCCTGTTCAGTTTCTTTTGTAATACCAGTGTTGATTAGTATCCAAGCCCCCTAATCCATACTGGAAACATGAGGTGGTATACAAATATACAGTTTTAGCACAGCTACCTTTGAATCATGTAGTCAGTGTTGGACTAGTTCAGTACACTAGTAAATCATGCCTTTTTAAAATTTTTGGTGGAGATATTATTCTTTGTGTTTGTTTCCTATTTTAAATAACTGGTTGATTCTCCATTTTTAAGAACTTGGGAGAGTGTCTGTGTCCTGATCACTGACATGCAGAAGTAGGTCACTGTGAAATAGAAAGGATTATGAGAGATTTCCAATATTTGGGAGAGGTCTTCTTTCAATTTCACTGCTTTGTGAAGCATGTTTAGTGAGGATTTTCTTGGCGGTCACTTACAGACTGTAGAACATCCAGACCAGAGAGACTAAGCTGGCCCTTTCTGTGTTGTTTATCTACTAGGTGACAAAAAACTTTTTTTCCCAGACATACTTTTGACATTGAAGCTGGGTTTCTGTTGACAATGTTTCAACTGTTTGGGTGCTTTTATGTCTTTTCTTTATTTTTCATCTGTTTTGATGTGGTAATTCTGTGTTGTTCGGATTTTATTAGACACCTTTGTTTCTGATTTAGCAGAAAGGCAGGATATAAATTTAAGTAAAGACATCTAAGAAACTTGAGTCTTTAAACCCAAAAGCTAATCACATATAGGCCAGAAAATAAAGTTATAGACTGAGCCAGCTACAGACTACCGTAGATTTTGTGGCTCATTGTTCAGTCCACATGAGGTTTGCTCATGTGAGCTAGTAAAAGTGCAATATTGTTGCATGGCAGTAAGAGCACATATTGGTAAGGAAAGAGGAAGCAGACACAGGAAAAAATTATACTAGGTGATAATACCATCAGTTTTCAGTCTGGAGCCATTCATATTAATAGCATCAAATATCAGCCTTCCCCCATAGCAATAATCTGGGTGATTATTTAACAAGTTAGTAAATACACACATATATATGTTTACATTCAGCCATAATAACAGAATGAGCAGATACTTCTCATAGGTCCAGAAATCCCAGGATAATAGTTCTGGATGTCTTCACACAGCAGTTCTTTTCCTCCTGAAAGAACATGCTCCATGCTCCTCCTTCATTACCAATAATTCACAGAATTCTCTTTTCTTGCCCATAAGTGATAGGATTTGCGCACTTACAGTGTTGAACAAAATATGATAACCATCAACTTGTGCGTCAGATATAAAAACTGATATTAAATTTTAAAAATAGATTGTTAAAATATTTTTATGTAAAAATATGTAATATGAGACATTTTTCTATGAAACATGAACTTCAGCCAAATAATCTTGGTTGTCCTCTCTTAGGCCACAGTTTTGGGAAATCTTGTTTTTGAATGTAGCCCATTATTGAATTACCACTATGTCTTCTGCAAGGTCTAATCTAGGCATCTACAACCATTACTTGTTTGATTTGCTAATATGGGAGTTCTATGCTCCCTATAACTGGCCCTGGTTGCGGCATTCTGGACTCACTGAAGTTTACGAACATTCCAAAGGCAGCCCCACATAGTGTGTGTTACGGTAGTCCAAATGGGACATAATAAAGACATGTGTCACCATCGCCAGATCTGACGTCTCAAGGAACAGAGCAGCTCACACACTAGTTTTAGTTGTGCAAATGCATTCCTGGCTACTGCTGAAACCTGGGCATCTGGGCTCAGAGTTGAGTCCAGGAGAACACAGGTTTCATACAAGGTCTCATATTATTAAGACTGACACTAAAGGAACAAGTTTCCCCTTGACTCTCTGCTCTTTTGTGAAGAGAAAGTTGGTCTGCTCTATGTAAACAGAATCTTGAGAGCAAGTATGCTCATTTCGTGATTTGTGGTATGGAGATGCCTGTTGTGGAATTTGAATTTCTATGCTCTGTCCCTACTTATGTCTTTTGTCCAAATCTTTCATTATTGATTTGCTGACCTAGTAGCTTATCTGAAAGATATTTTGATATTCTCTGAAGAAAGCTTTCTGTAGCTCCTACATCTATGAGAGAGATTTTGTTGAGGGCATAAGAGAGGGCCTTCCTGTCAGTGGAATCCCCCCAGTTGGCCTCCTTTCTACTTTTCTTCCACGTGCGTGTAAAGACCTTTTTAGTTAGACAGGCTTTGGCCATTAGCTGGTTGCTGTGGAAGCGTTTCTTTTTTTTAATGGGGTGCTTTACTTTTTATTTTTTAGGTGTTATGTTTTAAATATTTTAATCTGGTTTTAATTTAGTGCCATTTTAAATATAATAGTTTGTCCCATCATTTTGAAAACTTTTTCCAGTTATGACTGATTATAGCTGTATTTTGTTTTAGGTGATTTTTAGATGGGGACTATATATAGCATCCCTGTCTCACTAGTTATTTCCCTCCCCACTGCTGTCCCACTCTGTCCCTGTTACACTTAAAAAAAAAAAAAACAGACTTACCTTAAAAGTGAGACAGAAAAGGCTCCCCCTCCCTCTGGCAGTCCAGGAGGTGAATACAGCTCGCACGGAGCTGTATTCATTTCTTTATTTGAAATCCTGGGCCGTTCTTGTGAGAGAATGAGTGCACGGGAATTTTTTTTTTTTTAAGTTAAAGAAATAAATAAAAGGTACAGCAAGCACAAAAACAAAGTTTAAAAAATACAAGTAACCCAGGGAGGGAGGGGAGGGTGTCACTTACCTTGATGTCCCAATCGCACCTGGAAATCTTCGGCAGGGACCTCCCATCACGGCTGGCATTGTGCTACAGAAACGGGCACTGGTTCACAAGCCCATGATTCTGTCACAGAGACGGAATGGGTGATCTATTGACAGCATAAGCCATTAATAATAATAATAAAAAAACACGGACGGAATAGAGGGGACACGGGAGAAGTATGAGATAGGGATAACAATGTCTGAAAAGAGAGCCCTTTGGCGACCTCCTGTGCATTTTTTAGGACGTCTGAAAATTTCCTTATTCTGTGTTATAAGCTGCCTTGGGCACTGTACTGGGAGGAGAGTGGGATATAAATAAGATAAAATGAAATGAAAGTTGGGGAAATCTTATCACCAGAACTAAACAATGTATGTACCAGAGTACTTGAACAAATCTACATCTGATGTCTATCTTTATACTGAAAGTAAACAACAAAAATGCTTGCTCAGAACCTTCACAGAGTCTGTTCCATGTGTGTATTTACTAACATGCTACGTTTTGGTACGTAGACCCTGTCTTTCTGCCAAATACCGAAAGCTCCTTCCAACTAAAAATCTAAAGCAAAACAATATAAACACAATATAAACAATATAAAGGAATCTTGTAGCACCTTTGTTACAGAGAGAAAGAAAATTGTAGCATAAGCTTTTGTACACTTAGTCTACTTCCACAGATGCTCAGACTAAGTCTATTAAAGCTTATGCTGGAACTTTCTCTCAGTTGGTCTCAAAGGTGCTACAGGATCCCTTTAATTACTTTGAATATACAGAGGTGTGTGTGTGTATATATATATGTGTGTGTGTGTAGTATAGTATAGGGTAGTGTTTTACTTTAGTAAATCACACACAATATGAAGAAGACCAGCAACACATAATCTTTATGAGTAATGGCACCTCAGTTGTGGAATTCCTCCCAAGGAATGTCAGGGTGGTACCATCCCATTTGCACTTCTGACAGGTACAGAAGACAATGCTGTTTTGTATGGCCTTTGCTCTGTAAAGCCAAGAATGTGTGTGTTTTTAAAAATTGTTTCCTTTTAAATTATTTGTCTTTAAAGAATGTTTTATCTGCTTTTTAAATCTGTTGCACTTTGTATTGCAAGCCCTGGTGGGTTGAGAGGCAATCAACAAGTATTTTAACAATAAATACATAAATGATTGTAACGGGGGGCACATAAAAGACTCAAAGCAGTATAAGGAATAAGACTTGCTGAAATAATGAGGTTAGTAAAAACATTAGCATCCTTAATAATTTATTCAAACTTGCTTTTTGGAGAATGGAAGGGCTTCTGGGATATACTGTATAAAACTGTACATTTGTTCCTCCTGGACTATGTAGTTTTGCCTGCCTACAAGGAGACTGTGAAGGGCTGCTACAACATCTTGTATGAACTCCTTTGTTGTTCATGAGATTCAAGACACTGGGCTTTTTCAGGAAATCAGGAACTAGAGTTCCTTTTGTTCTTAAATGTTTACCCATTTGTAAATTTTAATATGGCTAGTCTTATTCTCTCCTACCACCACCATTGTCTCCAAAGAAGGCATATTTCTTTTGGCTGGTATCTAGAACAGCAGGGGGAAAGGAGAAATACTGTAAGTATTCTTTTTTTTCATGTTCTTCCAGTTGCTAGTCCAGCCCACCCTGATGGGGAACAGTGGATACATTGTTAGAATCAAAACATAATTTTGGCCATTTAAAGAAAAGAGAAGTTATGTAATCAGCATAACAGTAGGTTCAAGATTTGTCAGATCCTTTAGAAGACTATCATGGCTTCATTCCCCAGTCTTAGTTCTTAGTGTCTGCTTAAAAAAAAAGATGCTAACTAATTAGAGGTTCTTATTTGGAATCTGAAGGGTGTGTGTATGTGCATGTTTCTTGCCTAGGTTTGTAGAATAAGGGAACACTCTGCCTTCTGTCAGCTTTATTGTCTGGTACTGAAAACAGCAAATTAAAACAAATAGGTTCATGATTTTCCTTGGGATTTTTCACAGGTCCATGTTTTTTTAATACTCATGCTCTCAGTTTCTACCTACATAGATTTTTGTGTGTTATGAGTGTATTTTTATGTATCTGCCTCTGTATACGGAATCATCTTAATCACCCTGCCCCAATCTGCTGCCCTACAGATGTATTAGACTACAATGCCCATCTTCCCCTAGCCATTGGCTAGAGGTTATGTAAGCTACAGTCCAACACAAATGGAGGGCACAGTGCTGTGGAAGGCTGATGTAAACTGTGTCTAGAAATGTCAGTTGTTGGGTTAAATATTTTCCTAAATATGCAATATAACAAGTAATTCTTTTTAATGAATATCTGTGAATTAAATTTGTATTTAGTAATTCATTGGCACAGCCCTAGCTTTAATAACATTTCCAAATCTCCCATGATCTTGCTGTCTGTTTCTATGCATGTTAACATTTTAAGACTCTGTTCTAATGGTCTAACTCAGACATATCTCAGACTGTACTAGATAGTGAGTTTGTGTGTGCACACAAAGTTGTGTATGTGTTTAACAACGTTTTAGTTTTTGATAGAGAATATTTCCTCATAATTAAGGAAATATTTTGGCCTTCTTTTAAAGCATATTACTACTACTTATTAGTGAATGAATAAAACTATAATAAAACAAATATGTAAATATAATATATACTAAGCACATGCTTTTTCTACAGACATGGATGATGCTCAGATCCTTCCACGTCCACCTCGCATCAGACATTTTTCACAGAGTGAGGAAACTCCTAGTGAAGTTTTTGATGCACTGAATGAAGAACAGCCACTTCCACGAAGTAGCAGTACCTCTGACATCCTGGAACCATTCACAGTTGAACGAGTCAAAGGTGCAGTTCCTGTCATTGACGGTTCATCCCATCATGCTCCAAGCTTACAGAGTTCCACAGAGGCCTCTTCAATATGTAGATCCACTGAAAGTCATGTTACTGATACAAATAGCAGAGAGTCCTCTCTGGAAGTTGGGGATAGTATTTATGACCATCTCTGTCATTTAGTAAGCCCAGTAGAACTTTCAGATGCAGCCTTTGAACAAAACCAGTATGTTGACCTTGAAGGTGAAGATGATCTTCTTTCCTCTCTGACAGAATATCTTAAGGAAAAAGAAGAACTTTGCAGTAGCATTGAGATAGATAAACATGAGTCTTCTCTTCATGAAGTTGATACAGGAATAAATAGGATTGATAAATTGCCATTGGATGGAATAGAGTGTACAAACCAGACTGCTACATGTACCAGTAGTATCACTGTTGCAGAAAGTGTTGATAATCCAGAGCTGCAACTGGAGCAAAACCAAAGTGGCTTTATAAGTAATATTGCACCTAGACAAGTAGACAGTTTTACAAGAAACCAAACTGATAAAGCAAAACAGTTAAATATTGATAAACACATCCAAAATGTGCCTGACCAAGGGTCATGTTGCCCTGGTGACAAGGAAAGGAAGAGATACTTATATCGACAAATTGCCACTGATGTAGATGTATCTGTGGAAACAGTATTAGCTGTAAAGAATAAAAATGCCCTCTTTAATGAAAAAATAACCAACACAAGTGTTATGCATGCAAAGAAAATGCCACATAAAGCCTTAGTTAACCCTGAAACGCTTCACATTACAGGCATGAGCAAAGTGTCACCCGCTAAGAGAAGTATATCTGAAACAGTTACCCATAAGGCTAAAATCATGAAAATAGCAGCTAAAAAGCGAAACAGTGTCCATGTTACTTTTAGACCATCTACTGAATCAGTTCAATTTTATAATCCACTAGAAAACAAAGAGGCCCCATGGAAAGCACGGCTTCGTAAACTCAGTGGTTTCAGTAGTGGGAGCAGCAGCAGCAGCAACACGAGCACCAGCTCATCTGCTGTGGCTGTGACAATCAGACCTGGAATATATAGGCCTCTAGATACAGCCAGTGCAGCTTCTGCTAATAGTAAACAAATTAAAGAATCAGGAGAAGTTCCAGCACCCACGCTGCAAAAGGAAAGTATTGGAATAAATCAGATGCCTAATCGTAGCCCACCTAAGCCATCAAGTCAGGAATCGGGACAACAGCAGGGCTCCCTGGGTGGTGTTTATAAATCTGTTGTACATGCTCTTTCGAAGCCGAAGGCAAATGTTTCCCCACAGAGGCAGAGCAGAGTGCCAGCAGAGGCTCCACTGAGGGATCTGTACAGTCATGTAATGGGCTATTTTGGAAAGAAAGCTGCAGGTGAGCACTAACAGCGTGCAGAGCACAAAAGGAGAAAGGCAGCACCAGTTTGGCTTAATGCACCTGAAGCAAGCTCTTATAAAAAGCAATCAACTGGCTTTGGGATGATCAGTGCTTTTCCTGTTTGGTTTTGCATGCGCATATGGCCAGCTGAAAATTCCCTCCCCCCCCTCAGCATAAGTTACATTTATAAACTTTAAATTACTAATTATCCTTTTTAAAACGTTTAATGAACCACTTTGCTGCTGAACAATTAAGATAGGGAAGAGGAAGAGACAATAAATAATCCACCAAGGAATCCTATCCATACCAGACTTTTCCTGGCAGGCTTCCAATCCAATCTTGTATATATAATTGGCATATATATTCTTTCTAATAGAAAAAGTAGTACTGATATATCAAGTATATCTTCCTACTTATCAGTTATTACAGTTGAGCTAATTACAAATTCAACTAGTTTTTCTTCTTCCTCCTCCTGAAAACACAAACAAAAACAAAAAAGAAAAGGAAATTGAAGAAGATACCAAAATTTCATGTTTGGATTATTTCATCAATAACAATCAGGTTTCAATTCTGTCATTTTTATTTGAGCTATTGCAAAACATGCTTTAGTGCTTCCTCTGTGCATTCACTAGAATGGATGCACTGTTTTTTTGTAGCAACATCTGTCACTGCTTTTGTTTTCCTGGGATCATGGAAGTGCATAAAGGTACCATGGTAGTTCTTCTTGAGCTAACTATGAGGCCTCTATGTGCTAACTGAAGCGGATGAGTCTGGCTGTCATTCTAATATCACCCTCTTATTTGACATGTTAAGTAACCTCTAAAGAACAGTAAATTAACTTTCAGCAGTGAGGTAGGTTTTTTGCCTTTTTTTCCCATTGTATGCTGGCATGATTAACAGAATGTTATGTAATGCATCCTGCATTGAGATGTTAATGCCATCTGAGGGCAGCCTTTGTAAGCATATCACAATGGACTGGGCCATAATACTGTATACAAATTCTTTCAGACTGACTTATTTAAATATGATATTTATTACAGTCTCTCTGGGGAAAATGTGCAGTTTGTATATTAAAATGCTATCTAGATAATATTCTGCAATTAATGCCTCAAGATTTTAATATCAAGATATATTATATCTCAGGTTAGCATTGCTGCTTCATATGAGGGGGTTAACTCTTTATCAATAAAGATAAAATAGAGGGGAAATTGGAAACCTCAAAGTTAAAATACCAAAATGTAACAATTGAAAACAGTGTAATTTGTGCAACATTTATCATCAATCATTGACCATTTTAAGCTTCTTATACATTTTTATCATATCATTTTTCATTGTGTACTATTTTATTTCACTTTACTCTGTGTATACAGTACTGCAGTGAAACATAAATCAATGATACCTTCTATGTCTACATTTCTAATTAGCACACATAGGCATAGTTGCAGTGGGTATTACACAGTTGGTGATATGGAGGAATGAAGAATGTATGCTTAAAGCAAGCATTAACAACTTTAAGTAGTGCTTATCTGTAAGCTTTCTTGCTCTCTTCAGGGTCACACTGGAAATTGACTAACACTTGCTCAGTGGTGATGGTGGGATGGAATGGTTTAAGGGATAGGGTAGATGTACTAATTCCAAAAACTTTATTTAGGAGACAAGATATCTTTAACTGCATGTTTAGCTAGTAATTCTTTGCATTGGCTAGATTATTTTAATGTATATACAATATTTGTTGTTGAAAATGTGCTTTACTATATACAGTCATTCATTTGCTTTTAGCCAATAGAGAGGATATGAGCCAAAAGCAGAACCCTCTTGGTAGTGATAATGGCAGTAGTAATACAAATATTCCTGACCTCATGGATGAATTCATAGCTGAAAGACTACGCAGTGGCAGCACTTTGGTAAGTTTTTGCCATTTTCTTTTAGATTAAAATACATGATGATGATGATGATGATGGATGATTAAATTACAGGATGGGTATGCAGATGTTAGTCATAAGTAATAAGGTGGCAGTCCTTTCTACCTATTTTTAATGAGTGCCAGACCAAATTCAAGATAGATATTTTCTTTCCCCTACTTCCAGAATACTTCCACTCTTCTCCAGTCCTCAGATTTGCTGAGGTGAGGGTGAAATGGAGAGGGTTTATTTCCTCAACTGTAGATTTTAGGATTCCGGGCTGGGTTGTACTATAAGCATGCATGACAATGACTAAAGCAGAAAGTGTGGAAATAAAGATCTCTAGAAGGTGGAGACAAGCAGTTTACACAAATGAATGTCCTTGGCACCATCGAGAAGTAGAGGGTGAGGAACCCTTGTCCCCTTTCTTCAGTTTTCTTCACTACCTTGCCTATAACAGAGCAATCTGTAATTGCTCCTGATCTACTCCTCTCTCTGGCCATCTCTCTCATCCCTTAATGTCTACTTGTCTACCATTCTGTGTGTTGCATCTTTCTTCTCTTTTCATGTTATTAACATGGAGAGAGTACCTTTCTCCATGAGAACAACAGCAACAAAAAGATCATTTGTCTGCTTCTCATTTGTCTTGTTTCTCATGAGGTAAAGTGATACTGCAGCCATTCGCTCAAAAAATGCTGCCTGCAGCAAGCAATGACTTCTCTATTAGCCAGTCAAACACCTTTGTGCCAGTCTCTGAACTGTCTAATGAATGCTCTTTGAGAAGTATTTTTTGTTACCAGTTCCCAGAAACCGAGGCAGAAAAGTGAAAGTCATGTTTTGCATGATGAATTTCTGGAGCTGTGGCAGTTGAGATTCCCAACTCCAGCAGAGCCGTTTAAGGAAAACTTTACAAACAGCTGAAAAAGAAAATACCTGAGAGAAAAGGTATATGGCGGGGAGAGAAAATTGTATGGAACCCTCGTATATTCCATTATCCACTCATATCTATCAAAATAACTCAAAAGAATGAGGCTGCAAGGCCAAATAAAATGGAACTTTGGTACTCACCATGAAGGTTCCTTTTCAACAGCGATGGGGAGGGAGTCCTTAAACTGGGTATTGGCTCCTCCTCTACTTAAACAGGCAGGACATCTGCAAATAGAAATTCAAAATACACACACCGGGGGCGGAGACAATCCCAACCTCCCCAGAACATGTTAGAGCTCCAACCAACAGAAACAATGTCAACAAACAGCTACAACGTCAAAGTTACAGCACAAATCAAAGTATGAAAGAAAGGGGGAGCAAGGACTCCCTCCCCATCGCTGCTGAAAAGGAACCTTCACGGAGAGTACCAATGTTCCGTTTTCCAGCAGCGAGGGGAGGGACTCCTTAAACTGGGACCTGTAAAAGCAGTCCAACTAGGGTGGGGAAAAACTGCAACTAACGAATCACCTGCTGGAGCACTCATTGCCCGAAGGCCGCATCAGCAGAAGCAGAAGCATCAATCCAGTAATGTCTGGTAAAAGTAGACAGTGATGACCAAGTAGCTGCTTTACAAATCTCGACAATGGACGGAATCTTCCCCACTGCCACTGACGTGGCTTCACTTCACGTCGAATGAGCCTGAATCCCAGCCAGGATAGGCAGAGAACTATGAACGTAAGGCAGTTCAATACATTGGCGTAACCAACGAGCAATGGTTGAAGAAGAAACCTCCTTCCCTTTAGCTGACCCCGAAAATGCCACAAACGGCATCTGATCTACGGAACTCCTCAGACCTTTTCAGGTAAGTTTTCACAGCCCTTCTAACATCCAGTGTATGCCACCTTTTTTCCTGCTCTGCCTCTGGGTTAGGACAAAAGGAGGGTAGAATGATCTCCTGAGACCTACGAAACAACGAATTCACCTTTGGAACGAAAGACGGATCCAAACGCAGGGTCACAGATTCTTTTTGAAAAATGCATAAATCCTCTCACATCGACAGAGCCCTCAACTCTGAAACTCTCTGAGCCGAAGTCACCGCAGTCAAGAAGACCACCTTGTACGTGAGGAAATCCAATGTCACCAAATGAAGAGGCTCAAATGGTTTGGACATCAAGGCCTTGAGAATGACATTCAGTTTCCAGGACGGAAAACTGTGCACAGTAGGAGATTTGATCAACAACACCCCTTTTAAAAAACTACAAACATGTGGATGCAAGGCTAAGGGTTTATTCCATACAGCCTTCAAAATGGAACCTAACGCAGAAACATGCCTGCATAACATGTTTGCAGAGAGACCCTTCTTCTAGCCTGCCTGAAGAAAAGCTGAAACTACCCACTGAGGCTTGCAAAGGACGGATTCCCGTAATACCCGACCATCTGCAAAAAGCCCTCCACGTAGACTCATACAAACCAATGGTCAAAGGATGTCTGGCTGCTAGAATGGTATCTACTACATCTCTATCATAACCAGCCTCTAGCAGCCTTTCCCGCTCAACCTCCAGGCATGTAGTTGTAACCAGCCTGGGTCTGGATGCAGTAGACCTCTTTGAGCGAGTAGGTCTGGCCAAGAGGCAGTGGCCATGGATCCTGTAGCTGGACTAGGTCTAGGAACCAAGGCCTCCGAGGCCACCTTGGAGCAGTAAGAATGATCTCTGCTCCCTCTTGCCTTATCTTCCTCAACACTCAACCCAGTAGAGCCACAGGTGGAAATGCATAACACAACTTCTGAGGCCAACCTATCGTTATAGCATCGAAAGCTAATGCCCCCTCTGTCCAAAACCTGGATATGTAATGAGTCAGTTTGCAATTCTCCTTTGAAGCAAACAGATCCACCCATGGCTTGCTGAAACGCATCACCACCATCTGGAAGGCCATCGTGTTGAGACTCCACTCGCTGTGGACCAATGTCCCCCTACTGAACCAATCTGCCTGTTGGTTTAGAACTCCCCGTAGATATTCCCCCCCTGAGGGATAAGAGGTGCTTCTCCACCCAGAGGAACAATATCGTCGACTTCTCCATGAGAGAACGCGATCTCATTCCCCCTTGGCGATTTATATGGGCTCTGGTTGATATGTTGTCCATGCAGATCAACAAGTGTCTCCCTTCCACTACATTCCGAAATTTGACCAATGCCAGTCTCACTGCTCTCAATTCCAATTGGTTTATGCTGAAGATCTGTTCCTGTGGCAACCATGTTCCCTGAGCCAACTGGTCTCTACAGTGTGCTCTCCAGCCTGTCAAAGATGCATCCATCGTGATCACCAGTCTCCTGGGTTCCTGAATCTGAACTCCTAGTTGCAGCTCCCCAACAATCACCAATGAAGAGATTATCTCACTGTCGGTGGTACCTTGAGGAACCAGCATGCTCTCTGCACGATCAGATGTTGATATGGCAACAGGAACCACTGTAGTTCCCTGAGGTGGAACCTGGCCCACGGCACAGAGTCTATACAGGCCACCATTATCCCCAGTAATTTCGCTAGGGACATCAAAGGACTTTTGCCCTGGTTCAAAACCAGTGATACCAATTCCTGCAGTTTCTTCATTCTGTCCTCTGGCCCGGAACAACTTTGTGTCCAAGATGTTTCCTAAGTGCAGAATTTCCTGGACTGGCTCCATTTGGCTCTTCTCTCTGTTCACTACGAAGCCAAGCCTCTCCAAGCACTGAATCGTCATCTCCACCGCCCATACTGCTTTGGCTTGATCCGGTGCTCTGATCAAGATGTCGTCCAGATAAGGATACAAATGTATCCCTTGTTGTCGAAGATGCAAAATCAATGCCACCAGTACTTTGGTAAATACCCTGGGCGAGGACGAGAGACTGAAAGGGAGAGCCCGATATTGGAAGTATTCCCTCCCATATGTGAAGCGTAGAAACTTCCTGTGGGAAGGATGGATCATGATGTGGAGATACGCCTCCTGCAAATCCAGAGAAGCCATGAAATCCTTCTCCTGGAGACTTTCCAATATGGAACGTAATGTCTCCATCCAGAATCTGCATTTCTCCACACACTGGTTGACTGCTCTCAGATTCAGGATGGCCTTCCAATCCTTGTTCTTTTTGGGTACCAGAAACAACAGGGAGTAACTTCCACGAAACCTCTCTGTCGCTGGAACCTTTTCTATCGCCTGAATGTGTACAATATGATCTATCGCCACTTGCATCAGCTGATGTTTCTCCGCCAACTTTGGCTGGCAGGACTGTACAAAGTTGGAGGGTGGCTTTGAAACAAAGTCTATGGTATAACCCTGACTGACTGTTCTTATGACCCAGGCGTCCAAGGATATAGCTGCCCAGGTCTGTGCATAAGCTGCCAGCCTGCCCCCCACCTGTAGACTGGAATAGTCAAAGCGACTGCCCAGGTTTCCCCCCCTGTTTGGGTGTCTGAGTCGCTGAAGTCTTGAAAAAGGAAGACGGGCGGCCTTTTGAAAAATATTTAGACGTGTTCCAGAAACTCCTGGGTGAATGAAAATCCCTTTGGGATGCAGGCCTGTATCCTCTGTATTGCTGTGTGCTTCCCCAGGAAAACTTCCACTCCTCCTTCTTGGGGAGCGAGGGAAGTGCCTTCTTATCTTTGGTCTCCACCAAGACCTCGTCTAAGGTGTCTCCAAACAGTTTCTTCTCTTAAAAGGCACACAGAGACAGGTTAGCTTTTGCCTTGTTGTCCGCATGCCAGCTACACAACCATAGCTGGCGCCTGGTTGCCACGTTAGAGGCGATCATATGTGAAGAAAACCTCAGTGAATCTAAAGTAGCATCCGCCACAAAAGCTGAAGCCTTTGCCATCTTATTAAGATCCTGGCGAAACTGAACCTTGCCCTCTGGAAAGACCGCCAACAGATCCTTGGCCCAACTAATGGTTGCTCTAGCAAAAATAGAGGCCGCCGCCGCGGTCCTGAATGCTAGAGCCGACGCCTCAAGTGTCCTATGCAAAAAGCCTTCAATCCTCTTCTCCTCAGGGCTCTTTAGGTTTTCATCCCCATTCCTGGTAAAAAGCGAACCCAAAACCAACCCTGCCACCGGGGCATCGATGGCAGGCAGCTTAATGAGATCCATGACATCACTCGGTAGCGTTTACAGCATCTTAGCACATGCGGGCTGTCTCTTGGTCACACGTGGCTGTGACCACTCTGCCATCATGGCCCCTCTAATAATATCAGGAAAGGATATGACACCGCTTGAACCCTTCCCCTGGGGTCTCAACTCAGGGACCCCTTGAATATGCACTCCCTGGTCCTGCACTTCCCCATCAAGCTCTCAACGCCTTGAGCGCCTTCCTGATCATAATATGGAATAAAGCCACTTCAAACAGTCTGGGGGAAGCATGCTCGGCTCTGGCCTCCTCCCACTCTGAGGAGAGCTCGCCCTCCTTCAGCGTGGGCCCCCAGCCTCCTTCCGAAGCTCCCTCCTCCCAATCTGGCAGTGAGGAGTGCTTCTCCTTGCGGATCCTCTTTCCCAGGGGAGGCTGACTTGCACCGCGGCTGGGACTGCCATTGGCGCTGATCCTGCGTACTGAAGACTGGCTTGCGCTGCGGCTTGAACTGCCACCCATGCTGGTCTCACGCTCCACGAGCTCCCAGGCTGGAACATCCAGCCAGCTGCGCTTCTTACCCGTCCGGGGTTTACTTGGCCCGGCCACCGAAGGAGACAGGAAGAAGGGAGACCCCCCCCCCCGAGAATGCGGAACCTTCCTGGCCCAACCCCCCCCCCCACTCCACTGGCCGCTAAAACCTCCCTGGTCACCAGAGCGAGCCACTGGGCCAGCTGTGGCAGCAGGGTCTTACCCTGGATGATGAGAGGGGGGAAGTCCTGTCCAGAATCATCCTCTTGTCCTACAGCCCCTATAGTGCCAGGCATGTCCACCTCCATCATGGCACTAGGAGGTGCAGGCTTCCCAGCTGCCGCGTGGTCCATCCCCTCAGCCGGGACGCCATCACACACGGTGAGCCCTTGCAAGGACAAGCTCAACAGAGAATCCCCCAAGGGACTCTGGAGCTCCTGTCCCATTCGCTGGTCAGCTGATTCAGCAGAACACGCTACACCTTCCTCCTCATCGGAGGACAGGTCAGCGCTCCGGATCAACTTGTGGTTGAGGGTCACCATCTTGCTATTGTTCTCTGCCTGTTGGTCAAACAGAGCAAACGAGGTCCTGACCTGCTTGGACAAGAGGCAGAACAGAACTGGGGAGTTGGGGTTGTCTCCGCCCCCTGGCATGTATATTTTGAATTTCTATTTGCAGATGTCTTGCCTGTTTAAGTGGAGGCGGAGCCAATACCCAGTTTAAGGAGTCCCTCCCCTCGCTGCTGGAAAAGGAGCACCAATGGTAAAATGGCCATTTTGTGATTACAGAAGGCAGTGAAAGTAGCACCTGCCATTTTGCAAGTAGGTATAGTTTCAGCACAAAAAAATGATGGTTGCTAATTTTTGGAATGAAAACTCCTGCCCATCATTCTTAAAGCATTTTGTTTCATTAATTCAGTGCTATGTTGTTTGTATATTGAGTGCAGCTTCTTTTTATGGTCTGTTTGCCTCACACAAATGGGTTTGTGCATGTTCAGAGCCACTGTCAGAATGTTCTAGAACAAAGTAGTTTTGGCAAGAGCACTGCCTATCCTCTCTTCCATGCATACTCAGTTCATCTAGCACTACTTACTCCCTTAATTTCTCCCCATACTCGGAGAGGGCAATGTCATGCAGAGTATTCTCCTGGTTTATCCACTGAATACTTCCCTTTCTTCTTTTTCGTTCTTTTTAGTGCTTTTTCTTCACTTTTTTTAAATGATACTCTTGTTTTTTTTATTTATTTATCTCCTCCTCCTCTTTCTAGCTATCCATTTTTTAAAAAGTTTTTATCTTTGGCCCATTTCCCCTCTTTTTTTCTTTTATGGCATCTAAGGTCCTCTTTAAATCTTGTTCTTTTCGCAGAAGGAAAGTGCCAAATTTGCAATGGATTAACTTCATAAGTTGTTAAGAATAGAGCCTGTCACTTGAAGTTATACTGTTTATACTGTTGGGAACAGTCCTAGACGGTCTCTAGTGAAGCATGTCTGACTAAACCGCTTCTTTCCTCATCCACTTCACTACGTAAGACTCTTGTGTTACTTAAACACAGGTCTTTAGAAATTTTGACTATGACTTCAGTTGAAGTGATGATTTTGGCTATGGACCCATTTTCGATACCTTCCACTATTGAACCAACTTCTCAATCTGTCTCATAGGTGCGTTCTTCAATCCCAGTGATTGCCACTTGTACCATAGCAAGGTACTCTAAATCACCTTCCACTTAGATTCCAGGATCAGGATCAAGACCAGCATCCATATAATGACCAGCGCAGCCCATGGCTACTTCAAAGTTAACCAAAAACAAGGAAGATTCCCAAGATAAGGATGTTCAGGAAGTTGAGAAAAATAAATATTTTGCCTCCCATTACACTGTCTTTTTGGTGATTGTTTTCTATCCAGTTCCACCACTTTTGGTTTCGACCCTTATTGGTACTTACAACCCGGCTATGCCAGAGACCATTTGGACCTTAGCATCTTATATGGGTCAGTTCTTGGTTGTGTACTTTGATCCTAAACCTTTGTCACAGATTCTGCATCTGCAGCAAGAATTAGAATTAACTTTTTTTTCTGGCCACTCATTTCAAGGCATCTCTCTTGTATTTTACCAGCTAGCCAGTCTCAATCTCCTCAGCATCAGTCCTCTTGCAGATTATCACTTTAGGATTGGTCTTCATCCTGTAAGGTCCACTCTCATTTTTTTAAAGAGCAGTCTTCTCTATACAGGAATCATAGAATCATAGAATTGTAGAGTTGGAAGAGACCACGAGGGCCATCCAGTCCAACCCCCTACCATGCAGGAAATCACGATCAAAGTATTCCCAACAGATGGCCATCCAGCCTCTGTTTAAAGACCTTCAAGGAAGGAGACCCCACCATGCTCCGAGGGAGTGCGTTCCACTGCCGAACACCTCTTACCGTCAGAAAGTTCCTCCTAATGTTGAGGTGGAATCTCTGTTCCTGGAGCTGGGTATGTTTAGCCTGGAAAAAAGACGGTTAAGAGGCGATATGATAGCCCTGTTTAAGTATTTGAAGGGGTGTCACATTGAGGATGGAGCAAGCTTGTTTTCTGCCGCTCGAGATTGGAACACGGAGCAATGGATGCAAGCTCCTGTAGCATGCCAACAGCGCCATCTACTGGCATTTGCATGTACAATTGTCTTTTTGTCATTGAATGTGGTTTGTATTGTATAGAATAAAACTGTATTGAATTGTACAGTATTCTGATTGGATACTGTGTGTTGTTGTACCCCACCCCGATTCTGAGGAGAGCGGCGGGTAATAAATAAGTATTATAATAAGGAAGGCTTCCACCTGGACCTAGAGATGATTAATATAATTATTGTTTAATTATTAATATATATATATTCCACCTTTCTGTTACAGTTGAAATTTCAGTTTTCTATTGTTGTTGACATTTTACTTTATAGTAGACTATGGAAACATATTTATTTATCTGGATATTTGTTTATTTAAATATTTCTACCTTGCCCTATATCAAAAAGATTTCAGGACAGCTTACAAATAAAATTAAAAGCAAACAGGATAAAACCATTTAAAAGAATACAAAATAATTTAAATAAACTAAAATGTATTAAACATAATAATGAGTTTAAATGTATTTAAAAGATATTTATTAAATAAGTTATTTTATTTAAATATTTTAAAAAGCATATACCACTCTGAGAAGAGCCTTTACTTCACGTGTACTCAAAACATTGCAGTTCAGTATTAATGCATACATTCCTGCTTTATATCACCCCAGGTTAGTGTACTTAGACGATTGAGGCAAAAAGACATAAAGACATCCTTTTTGAAGTTTATTTCAGTATTAGAAATAAACTGGGTACAGTGCTGATTTTTAAAAAATTGTAGAAATAATACTTTAGGGAAATTAATTTTGATTTAAAATTGTAAATGTTATATCATTTAGTTTCCTTCAGCCTATATCTTTGAAATATACCGTAAATGTGAATGTCTTTTTTGACTATAAAAATGTTTGTTTCTTTTTTAAATTATTGGAAATATTTCTTCAACCAGAACGTGACAAGACGAGGGAGTAGTCCAGGAAGCCTAGAAGTTCCAAAAGATCTTCCTGATATATTGAACAAGCAGAGCCAAATGCGCCCTGTAGATGACCCAGGTGTGCCTTCTGAGTGGACATCCCCTGCCAGTGCAGGCAGCAGTGATCTTGTCAGTTCTGACAGCCATTCTGACTCCTTCAGCGCATTCCAGTATGATGGCCACAAATTTGAAAGCAAGTATTTCCCCAGTTAAGACCTCCCTAGATCTGTAATATTTACTACATATTCACTTTTGTAATAAAACATTTTACACAAAAATCTTGAGAAGATATAGAGTTGTAACTAGTGGTGTATCTCTGTTATTGGAAAGCTGTTTGATCCAGCAGAGAATATTATCTGGAATATGGAGTGAAGTGATTTACACAGCTTTATTCTCTCGCTACAGCCCACCAACTACTATTACAGAGTCTCCCAAACTCCAGGAACAGATTGGGGGATGCAGAGAGTGTTAGCACTAATCCTCTCCCTCCGTGTTCTGGTGACCTGAGCCCTCTCTGGATCAAAAAGCATTCTATCAGTGGAGGCACACCATTGAATGCAACCTTTAATGTGAACAGGTTTCATTAGTACATAAATGAACTAATATGGAGCACAGAATGAGATCATGGAGCATCTCTTTGAGTTTGTGCATGGAACACAGAGATCTATATAAGGGCTTGTAAGTGTGTTTGGCTCTAAGTATATTTAGCTGAACATGTAAGTGCATTTAGATGTACACTCAGTGCACACAACTCTACAGTGCAGTCAAGAATGCAGAGGAGGGTATGCACATATGCCTATGTCTCATCCAAAGAGAAACCTGCATATGTCATCAAGGTTACGGCTGTGTCCCTTGTGCTGTCTTGCCTACAGCAGTGTGGGTTCATCAGCAAGAATTCTTGCATTTAGTTAAGGAAACCCAACACCTCAGAATGATCTTTGACGGTGGGAAAGCATTCCAGTCTGCTAATCTCACATGTCAAATGCAGTTGCAACTACCATGATACCTTGTTTCCACTTAGTTTCTTCGGTCTCGTTCCATTCCAGCCCCTCCAGTAGCTTGAATGGCTGCAGCTCACTAGCATTAAATTCAAAATGAGAGGTAGTAAACCCGATTTTTCTTGGGGAGTGCTATGTTTCTGAAATATTTCTGAGCTATAATTTTAATTAGAGCAATGGGCCTTACTGCTTTTGTGTGTTGTTGTTGTTTTTTAACTTCTACAGATTTCAGTTTGTGTCCTGAAGGTGGCACAACTTCTACAGAGTCTGATGCAGGTTTGGGACCTCAGGAAAGTGCTGAAGAGCAAGAAGTAGCTAGTTTAACTACACTCCATATTGATTCTGAGACCAGCAGTCTCAATCAACAGCCACTGTCTGCTGAAGCAGCAACTATTACAGGTGAAACTGAGTACAGAGAACACTCACAGCAGAAGAATCCAACATCTCTCATAATTTTATATATAATTCAGCCAATTTCCAGAAAGTTAGCCATGCAAATTTGTTACAGTAGAACAAAAAATTGTTGTGGGACCTTAAAGATTAATAGACTCATAGTAGAGATGGAATATGTTAAAAGGCCAGCTCCTTACTGACCCACCATAGGTTAAATTAACTAAGATCAGCAACAATCCTGCAATGTAGAACTGCCACCACCTGTTCTATTCAACTCATACTGAGTGAGGAATGAGTGACCTTATGGAACATTTTGGAAGTTTCTTCCTAACAAGAAGCAAAATACACACACTGTTCTTCACCATCCTAAGCCAAAAGAATTCAGAATTTGGTCAGAACTGTGTTCTTCCTATTCTTGCATACACACATACTTACAAAATACATTATATGGAGGTAGAGATGTAGAGGCCGGCAGGGGGAAACCAGAAAAAAACTGGGGGATGGGGAAACTAGGCTTTTTCAGATTTTTCCCCCAAGGCCTATTTTCCCCAGAAAAATTGGGGAAAATTTAAAATTTAAAAACATTAAACATACTTGGCAATATTTTCTTTTAGAATGATGAATAAAAGATTTAAGATAAGGTGTTGATATATTCATAAAATAATTTATGAAAACTATATAAGACAAAGACTTTTATGTAAGACTGTGCAGTATCTGATCTTGGTATCCTTTTCTTAGTTCCTTTGATTGGAATGAGTGTTTTATGTCTGCTTGACACTATGGAAAACTAACAAAATACTTTCTTCAGTTTTAAAAATACTGATGGGTTCTTCTGTTTTTACTGTGGGGATTTTTTGCTTGTTCCAAATAAAGTGGCAAAACTAAAGAAGTTCCTTACAGTTCAGGTCCTTGTAGCACCATTTGTAACAAAAATAAATGTTTTTATTAGGGAATTCAGTTTATAAATGCTTTCTGACAGAACTATAGTTTAAAATATACAGCCAGCCCTCCGTATCCATGGATTTTGCATCCATGGGTTTCACTAACCATGGCTTGAAAATATTCACACACAAAAATTCAGAAAGCAAACTTTGATTTTGCCATGTTATACAGTGGGCCCTTGGTATCTGCTGTAGTTTGGTTCCAGGATCTCCCAGTGGATACCAAAATCGGTGACTGCTCAAGCCCCATTATATACAATGGCATAGTAAAATGATGTCCCTTATATAAATTGGCAAAATCAAGGTTTGCTTCTTAGGATTTATGTGTTGTTTAATATTTTCAAGCTGTGGGTGGTTGAATCCATGGATGCCAAGTCCGTGGTTTCAGAGGGCTAACCATATAAGCGATTGGGATATAAGGGGTATGGACATGTGTTTATTTATAAGATGAAGAACTAAAGAAAACTACTGGATACAAACAAAGCAATTAGATGAACAGAGAAGCTTTCAGGGATATAAGCTATTTTGTGTCCCACTTTGGGAGAAAGGCAGCATAGACGTGGCATTAATTAATTAATTAATTAATTACAGAACAAAAAAAATAAGAAAGCAACATATCTTAGCTCTTGTATTACCAATACATAAGTGTAGACCCTCTAGTAAAGGAAGACTGGATGTATCAGCACAAACAAAATGGGAGATTCAAGAAGAGGAAGGAACAAAGAAGCCGTATTTAGTTTTATAGGAAAAAGTGACGATAGGTCACGTGAATTCATTTAACCAATTAGGACTCCTACAGGCGTAAATATTCTAGGATTTCAGCCTCCAAAGAAGTTCTTTCCATATGTAAACATCAGTGTGTTTTATTTCTAAATAAATGTACATAGTATTCACAGTTTTTCACAGTCTAGCTTACCAATAATGGTTAATTACTAATTTTGTACCCTTTCATATCTTCAAGTCTTTGTCCTAAGAATGTTTTAAAGGAAAACAGGCTTTCAGAGTCATGGAAGTAAGAAGAAGGGAGCTTCTCTCAAGATTTTTGCACAAAATTCTCTTTCTTTCTGCTGTAAGACAAAACTAAACAAAGAAGAGTTAGAAAATTCAGTCTGCCTTCTCCCCCTCCCACCCCACTCCTCTTATCCTCTATACAGTCAGTTTGCCTAAAATAAATCCTCTTGTGCTCCTCTGTGCTTCAGAGCAGGCATGTATTGTGTATGGGGAGAGAGAGATCTTCCCACCCTTACATTTTTTGAGATTAGGTGAGAGAAGAAACTTGCCAGAGAAGGGGAAGAATCTGTAGTCTCTTTATAGGCAAATAATTCCAGATATCACTCTTTTGGATTTACCAGAATTTCAGTACAACAAAGTCATTGGTGGCTGCAACAAACTTACTTGCGAAAAAGCTAGGGGCAAGTATCTGATTTTGATAAGAATGTGCATGAGGGAGGTGTCTGGAGGGAGGTTTCACTATATCAGCTAAATCAGGCTACCAAAAATTACCTGGAATGGGTTTTGGGGAGAAAGAGACCATTTTCCATGATTCTGAAGGAGATTTCCCCCCACCCCCTCTGGCAAGTTCCTTCCCTCACCTAATTTATTGGAACAGCCTGTGATTTTTAACAAAATATAGGCACACACATGCACATCAGAATGGAGAGGATGTTTTGAATCAGGACTCCGTGCTGCATTTTCTAAAAAAGAAGAAGAAGAAGAGAAAGAAAGAAAGAAAGAAAGAAAGAAAGAAAGAAAGAGGCACATGAAGCATGTTCAAGCACCCAACTTGGTCAAAATCATGGTAACTTGTCCCTGAAAACTGGTGTTTATATACATGGGAGGAAAAATCTTTTCTGTCCACTCTGTTTTTAATTTTTTATACTTCTACAATGTTTATAGTGTCTTGCCATAACTGTTTTTTGTTCTTTTATATTGAACTGAAAAGATCCAGATATTTCAGATTCTCTTTGTGATAGCAGTACTTTAACTGTCTGATCAATATAGCTGGAATCCTGTTGGTTTCCAGTTGTGTGGGTCATGCAGTTTTCCATGGCATACTTCCCAAGGTTTCTTTAGCTTTGAGAACCCACTTGAAAGCAAGGCCCAGGAGAGAGAGGCTGCTCAGGAGCTGGCAGTTTCTTCTCTGGATGTTGACAAGACGGCTCTCTCTGTTTCCCTGACTGTACCCACATTCTTTTTATTCCTGCCTCTTCCACAGTGTTCACCACATACTTCGGCATAGTTATGCTAGCCAATAGGATTTTGACCTTTATCTGCCCTTCAGTAACTTTTCTGTCATCTATGTGATAATATCTTATGTTGTGGTGACCAGAAAACAATAATCCAAAAGTGGCTGCACTAAATTTTTAGAAATAGGTTATTTCCCATTTTATTTTTGGGAACTCCTTAGGAAGTTATTCAATGTTGAGTGTGCTTCACCCGCTGTGATGCAGTATTAACATTTTTATTGACATCTATCATAAACCCAGTAACTCTTTACTGAGTAGTCACAGCTCATTTAAACTCAGTCAAGATGCAAACAAAGATGGGCAGTTTTGTCTCAATGTGTAATTTAGTTTATTTTATCTTTGTGTTATAAAATTTATAATTGACCCATCAAAGAGTCCTTTTTCCAGGAAAGCCTAGAGCAGAAGATAAAATAATGTGTTTTTAATAAAATATAATGAATTTTAAAAAGTATGAGAACATTAAAAAGTATGTAACAAACAGAAACAGTGCATGATGACAACATTAAATGAATTAAACTAATTTCAGAGCAATAAAACTATTTACAAGGCCTGAGAACATAAAAAGAGAGTTTCCTGGCTATAGGAAGATAACAAAGTAGGCCATGATGATTCTCCCTTGGTACAACATTAGATGGCCAGGACACCACCATCAAGAACACCTTTTTTGGTTTTGCTATCTGCCATGCCTCTGGTAACAGAAGCACTTAAGGGCATGCTTGTGATCCTTCAGGTATCCTAGTCTAAAACCATACTAGGCTTTCAAGGTAAGCATTAAGATCTAGAACTAAGCATGGAAATGGGACAGGAACTAGTGCATATTGTAGCTCTCTAAACACTAGTGATAACTGATCCCATTGCCTGGTTCCTCAGCCAGTTCAGTTTAATTTTCTAAGCCATCCCTAAGCAGAACACGTTCTAGTACTTTAGCTTCCAGACCACCAGAATTCGAATCCCTGAGATTAGGCCATTTTACATGTTGAATCACATCTGCCACTATTTTGTTAACCATTCACACAGTTTAACACAGGGCTAAAGAAGAACATGTGCTTTGCATTTCCCATCAACACCTGCCAGTTATAAGGAGTGATAGAAGTTGGAATCCCACAACATCTGCAGAACTGTAGGTTTCCTGGGTGTTGTTTATAGGATCCTTTTTGAAACTCTCCACAGACCTGGGGACTTCACTGTTAAATTGTAACTCCATATTATACATGAACCAGTTAAACAGCACCAGTACAGATACCTGGAGAAATCCACTGCTTATTTCCTGTCATTATGATGTCTGTTAGCCTATCCTTTGATTGCTAGTATGTAACCAGTTACTAACCCATATTCATCAGCTTCATTGTACTATTATTTACTAGTTACATTAATATCCTGCCATTTCTCCATTGATCTCAAGATGATCTTCCTCCACACTTTATCCTCAAGCTTTATCCTCAAGCTTCCTCCACACTTTATCCTCAACCTGTGACATAAGTCAGGCTAAGAGAGAGTGATAAGCTTCAGGTCACCCAGTGAGATTTTGATTTCAGTGGTGACATGAGCTTGGATACGTTAAGCCCCAGTCCAACACTCAAACTAGAATACCACATTGGTTGGTTCTCTTTAGAAGATTACTCTGTTAACCTATTACTCTTGTATTTCCTTTAGAACATTTGGTGAGATTTTATGAATAACTTCCACTACTGTTTTAGTTTTGGACAAAAATGAAACGAATACGAATTGTTACAGTTAATACAAATTATAAAAGCCACACATATAGTAAAATTCTTCCTTAATGATGAACTTAGGCATTCAGCCACTCATTGGTTTAGAAGCGAAGCAGGATGTTAGGCACTGCAGAGCTGCTTCTGTGTGAGCAACAAGGGCAGCATCATCAGCGAAGAGCAGCTCATGGACTAGATAGTTTAAAGTCTTAGTGCGAGCTCTCAGACGGCTTAAGTTAAACAAGCTACCATCAGTATGGTAACGTATATAGATGCCGTCTTCTTCTTCGAGCTCTGCCGTAGCCCTTTGGAGCATTATGCTGAAGGAGATTGTAAATAAAGTTGGAGCAAGAACACAACCTTGCTTCACTCCATTAGTTATTAGAAAGGGCTCTGAAAGAGCATCGCCATATCTGACTTGACCATGCTGGCCCTCATGTAGCAAGATAATCATGTTAAGGAATTTGGGGGGGATATCCTAGTCTTTCCAGGATCTGCCACAGACCTTTTCTACTCACAGTGTCAAAGGCTTTGGTGAGGTCGACAAATGTTACATAGAGACCCTTGTTCTACTCTCTACATTTCTCTTGCAGTTGTCTAAGGGCAAATACCATATCTGTAATACTCCTATTGTCTCTGAAGCCACATTGGACTCTGAAGCAGGGATCACCAGCATTAAGGCCATGATATTGAGAACACAGCTGTGCTGGGCAGGGCACATTTCTAGGATGGAGGACCATTGCCTCCCCAAAATAGTACTCTACGGTGAACTCGCCATGGGTCAGCGTAAGAAGGGCTTTCCAAAAAAGCGATCTCAGGCTCAGCCAAATTGACCACCAACAATGGTCTGCCCTGGCCTCACATTGGGATGCATGGAGACACACTATCCACAATGCTGCAGTCTTATTTTAGAACTCATGCCAAACAAGTCTTGAAGAGAAACAACGCAGAAAGTATCACAACCCAGAAACATCACCCAAGGAGACCTTCTGCTGTACTTTCTGCAACCGGACTTGTTTATCTGGGATTGGCCTTTTTAGTCATCAGCGCGCTTGCAGAAAGTGCGGGATGAGTCCTTCCTGAATCTTCGTTTGCGAAGAAAAGCCAGAGAGGTTTAGAAGCAAAATGTGCCCACCCAGAAGTAAATGTTTTTTTACATTTTTGAGAAACTCCATAAGTGCACAAATGTATAGAAGAGGGTAAATTAAAAGAGAAAGAGTTTTTAAAAACATTTTATAAAAAATAAATTTAGGAATTTCTTAATACAACAACTTAAAATTAACTAGATTTGTTTACAGAATTCTTTCTTACAATATTTTTAATGTTTTTGTTTTATCATAGTTGAGCACTGTGTCAGCATTAACACTACTGTACTTGCAAATTAAAAAGATCTCATTAAGTAAATGCACTTTTTATTCTGATAGTTAAAATGTTGTTGCAGGTTCTGAAAGTGCTTCACCAGTCCAGTCTGCCCTTGGATCACGGTCCCAAACTCCATCACCTGCTACTTTGAGTGCAGATCACAATGAACAGAAGGACCTACAGCTGGATGAGAAGCTCCACCACTCTGTTTTACAGACACCAGATGATCTAGGCAATATCTTAGATAGCAAACTTAAAAATACATTTTCTTTCATTTTCTGTGCAGGATTTATTATTTTCAGTATCAAGTAGCCTCAGAGAGGGTTGTTTTGAATTCTTTATGCCAGTTTTTAGTAGTTGCTGGCAGTTCCTCTAAATTGTCTTGTGGAATGTAAATACATGTTTTAAATACATGAATAATTCAAATAGGCATATAGTCTGTTCACTTGTTCAAAAAGCTGGTAAATACAGCACAGTCTAGAAGAATAGGATTGTATCTTCCTTGGTGCATCTGCCTGCCATGTGTATTGAATTACAAAATATTATTGATGCATACATGTATAGTCTCTTATGTGTGCATCCAGAAAGTTTAATTACCAATATACAATCAAGGAGTGAAGACTACATACTGTATATTGAGCTTGTGCGTGAGCCACAGCTTGGAAAAGTTATTCTTTGGACGGTGCAGAGAAGCACTTCAACATGAGAGTCCAAGATCACATAATTCTCTCTTGATTGTTGTAAGGCTGATAACCTGTAAGATTGTGGATTGCTCCTCTGCACCTCCACAGAATGACTGTTCATGGTAAGAACAAATACTTCATTTTGGGGATGACTGCAATTGATGGTTTCTTGCGATAGTAGTCTAAAATAATTTTTCCAAGCTTTGGCATGAGTTCCTGTCAAGTGGTCAAAATAAGTATATATATAGTGGGGAGCAGTGCTACATACATTTGCTCCAACCTCCCTGTGCCTGTGGGAGGAAGCTTTGAGCAAAAATCTGAAGAACATTCTGAATGTTTTTAGGAGAACATGTTTAGAATCTGAATAAATGCACTTGGATATAAGTACAGCCTGTAGATATTTTCATAAAGCCTTTGCTGAGAAATTGATAAAAGAGTGCCATGGTGATGATCCAGAGGGACATTATGTTTTGCACACATCATGGATTTTCTGAGTTTCCTACTCATAAATTGTCCCATAGAACTCTGAAATTGTCTTGAAATTTCCCCAGTTCAAGAGGCTTTTCCAGATTCAATGTCAATACTTGCTGAATAGAAAAATGTCATATGTGCATTTTCAGATAATGCTCGCAAAGGCTGCTGAGAGGACAAATCTCAGAACAATTAAAGTTCACCTTTGTCCCTATGAATCACGGTCTGTTCAGCATTGTGTAAATTTTGTCTGATGAAATAGTTCTAGAGATTTAATTTTACTCCTCATTTGCAATTTTTACTTCTTTCTCCCCCAACACCCAGAAGAATAGTGGGCTGATGGTGTGTTTTTCTCCTGTTACAGAAACTAGTGATTTTCCATCCGAATGTTGTAGTGTGATGGCAGGAGGGACCCTGACAGGATGGCATGCAGATGTAGCTACTGTAATGTGGAGACGAATGCTAGGAATTTTAGGGGATGTCAATTCTATTATGGACCCTGAAATACATGCTCAAGTTTTTGATTACCTTTGTGAACTCTGGCAGAATCTTGCTAAGGTATTTGGAGAATTGAATGTTTTCATTAATTCAGTCTTAAAAGTCTTTACTTTTGTGGTGGAACTGAAACTGTCTTTATTTGGGTGTCCTTTGTATATTTCAAATTATTTCAGATTAGAGATAATCTTGGCATTTCAACTGATAACATGACATCACCTTCTCCACCAGTTTTAATTCCTCCATTGAGAATTCTAACTCCATGGCTTTTCAAGGTAAATTCAAGATGATGTTTTTTTTAAAAAGGAGCAAGTTTATAAATGGACTTTAAAAAAGTGTTCATTTAGAGCAGTGTCTAATATTCTGGTTTCATTTTTTAATATTAGGCAACCATGTTGAATGATAAATACAAGCAAGGCAAGTTGCATGCTTATAAACTCATTTGTAATACAATGAAGCGAAGACAAGATGTTTCCCCGAACAGGGACTTTTTAACGCATTTCTATAATATAATGCACTGCGGGCTACTCCATGTTGATCAGGTAAGGTATTTTCCTGCCTCCCTCCCATTTTAATGACCTTTATTGTAACACATATTGTAAGTATGTTTTTCAGGATTAATCAAAATAATCCTGTTTTGGGTTCATTCATTGTAAACAGTATTGTTTTAATCTAATGGTTTTCAGTCTTTCTGCCCTTAGGGAACCTTTTCTATATTCATGTCTTTGCCAGAGAATTGTGACTTTTCAGAACACATTTTGGAAACCATTTGTTTTACAGTGGCCCTTTGTTGAGACTTAGCTATTGAAAGCAGAAGATGAAGTGGTAAATCCCCATTTTGGACTGCATGTGGAGACTCCATATCAGATAAAATTTGAAAAATTCCTACATATAAAAACTAGACATCAGCTATTCTAAACTGTTTCTTTCCATGAGTTTTCATTTCCTGTCTGACATTTTTTAAATATTGGCAACTTAGTTCAATTATGTGAGCTGCACCTACTATCTAAAATAATATAGTCCATATTCAGGTTTACTGCCTCATCTGTCTGTGAGAACTAGTCCAGAATTTTACGTTTGTAACTCATAATTCCACATTATGCATGGCAAGTTTTATCTCATGTGTGCAGTTTCTACTCCTTGAAAAACAATCTAATTACCAATTTATAACAGTTCTGGTAAAGCAATGCCTTTTTCGGCCTAATTGCCAAGAATCTGTCATACTGCTGAATAAAATAACTTCCCAGAAATCTACAGGTCATTGGCAAATAATGAAACTTTAGTTCCAGTAATCCTATTCAGATTACATCTTCTCTTAGAGAATTAGAAGAGATTTTTTTTCCAGAAGATAGCATACATCTGTTCCTAGGTATAGTTTTGTTTGTGCTACATTTGACTTCCTTTTGCTAAATAAATATTTAGCATCCACAAGACACATGCATCCTGTGGATATATTTCATGTATTCATACCTGTGAAAATGTTTTAGAATTAAAAATGTATTCAGGCTAATTAAAGATTATACTATGCACAAGTATCCTATCTTCCTGTTAGATCCTATTCTTTTTGATAATGAATAAAAGCTAGTGAATGAAATATTCTCTAGCAGGTGCAGAAGAGCAATCCAAAAGATTAGAAACATCTAGAGTAGTGCCAGTATAACAGCAAATCCTTGGATGAAGAAATGTACCTAGTTAGTGATCTAAACCTGAAGCAGGTTTGCTTTGAACTTCAAAAGGCAACTTTTCAAGATAAGTCAGTATTTGAAAATGAACTACAGTTTTGTTGATGACTACAGTCAGCACAGAATGAGAATTTAAATTATCACCGTTAGAGGGCAGTATGAAGGAGCCTAAGTTGCAACCTCACATTAAGGTAAACATAGGGCTGCTGACAATAATTTAATTACAGTTTGAAAACACTGCCCAGAATTCACTCCTAGTAACACCTGTGGTTATATTCTTTACACATTTGCATAAAGAAATATACAGCACACCTTACACACAGAGATCTCCATTCACCTTCAGTGTGGCTAGCCTGCTTAAAGACTAGTCAGCATATAGGTTACAGCTCCACTCCACTCCAACCAGAATTACAGCTGGAAGGGTCATTGGAACATAGTTGCTGTCTCCATCATTCTGGCCCTTTGTTTTTAGTATCTGTTGTACAGAATCCTGGCTGCTATATTAATGGAATTTATATGAACTTAATGTAGTGATACGTGCTGTAACCAAAATCAAACCACTGACTTTTCTGATTTAATTCTATCTGTGATTGGAGTTTGTTCTGCTTTACTTACCAAAATCCCAATATATGATAGTTATTCTGTGTCCTAGCCTTCAGATGGGCATATGAAAAAGAGGACCCAACGCCTGTTCCTTTAATAGGTGTGTGGAAGAAGTAATTTCAGGAAGTGTAGTCTCTTCCACATAACTGTTCAAAGGCATAGGAGCCTTGTCCTCTTTTTCGTGCAGCCATCCTACTTAATTTTCATACTAAGTGGTCAGACATCTTGGATAAAAAAAATCAATAACATGAAAAGCAAGATGGAACTTGGAACACAGTGTTCCTTACTTGATAAGGAAACATATCATATGATGGAAAAGTTAATTAAACTTTTAAAACTTCTTTCTTTCTTTCTTTCTTTCTTTCTTTCTTTCTTTCTCATGAATCATATGTATCCATATAGCTAGAATCTTTCTTTCTAATCTTCAAGAGTTCTGCACCCCAGAACTTAGACAATGAAAGTCTGGTAGGCTCCAAACTGTTTGGGGTCTGCATTCCCTACAGTATGAAATACAGCTATTCTGCTAGAGGATTTCTTTTTCAAAAGAATCGTCATGAAAAAAATGAGCACAAGGAAGTCTTAGCCATATATGCTCCTTTATATATGCTTCTTTCTAATATTCTGTCTGGCATAGCCACAAAATGTTTGCACTGGTTTGTAATATTAGCTTAATAGAGACATAAACAGAAGTGCAAAGAACCCAAATGAAAAAGAGCTGAATATGATGCAAATGTGTGTTAAATATAAATCTGTTTATTGTTGTGTTGTTAAGAATACCAAAACATGTCACAATTAATGGATTTTCAGTATGATTTCATTTTATTACAAAATCTTGTTCAAGACAAAAATAGTATAGCTACAACAATACTTAAGTGTAGAGGATTTCATTATTTCAAAAATTATTAATTGGCCAAAAGGCCCAAAAATATAAAGTGGGGGGGAAAAGGAGAGAGCAGCTTCAAACTGTTTAAAATCTGGTTCGTTGGTTTTTATATCCCACATTTCTCCCAACAAAAAAACCAAATGTGGCTTACAACAAGGTTAAAACAAGATACAACAGCAACAAAAAAATGATGAAAATTAGCTATAATTAAAAACACCAATATTTAAGTCCATATTTTTAAAAAAATGACTATCTAAAAAAAAACAATAATACAGATAAAATTGCAGAACACATATCCATTGAACAACTTTTTGTTGCACAGCCAGTCACTCACCAAATGTGTGTGTAAATAAAAAAGGTCTTTACTTGGTAGCAAAAGGAGAGCAGAGTGGGGGCCAGCTAGATATCCCAAGAGAGGAATTCCACAGTCTGGGAGAATCCACCAAGAAGGCCTTCTCACATATTCTCGCCATATGGGCCTGTGTCAATGATGGGACAAAAAAATTCTTCATGGATCAATTAGTCCTGAACCAAAACCGCATTTAGTTAGAATCAGCAAAAAAAAAATCACTATATCTATGAAAACACTGTACCAGTAGAGGTGGGGTAAGCATGTAGTGTGCAATAGTGTGGCATAGCAAAGTCCCTTTACCTTAGTTTGTTTTCTTTTTTTAATTAACAGATTGGTTCAATAACATTAAGCAATAAGCTGTTACAATATTTGGGATAAATGGATGATGATAGTATTATTGTATCATCAAGCTTGCAATAAAAAAATTGATCAGAAAGAACTGAACCAGAACTTCAGATAGGCTTTAGGTAGACGAGAAGTGGAGGATGTATGTCATAGATGTGGAATAAAAGGATGCCAAGTCAAGACAAATTTTGTCCTTTTGGTCATTGTTTGTAGAGGTGCACAGTTGGTATGCCAGCTTGTTTAACAAATGCAGGCCCTGCTTAAAGTATAAATTGCTTAGACACTTCCACTTTCTAGCTTTATCTGATCTTGTAGTTGAACACGATAGAGATATTAAGTCTTTACGCGAAAGAGTCTCACTGTGTTCTCTATATATGGGCAATAGTAATGGCACCACAAAAGTTGTCATTCTGATTAGCGATCTTCAGTTACTTCCATTTTTTTGGTGAATTTGGGACAGTATATTCACATAGAGTGACAGGAGACCTTCTCTCCTCATCCTTTCCAGTTGAGTAGGGATTAGAGTTGCTTATTCTGGATAACATTAGAAGAGTAATGTTTCTAAATGTTTTCTCTAGTTGTAGTAGAAAAAGATTTAAACAGAGGGGAAAGTGTAAGCAATTAGTTTATTATATGTTTCTTTGTTTCCAAGGATATTGTGAATACAATCATCAAGCACTGTTCTCCTCAGTTTTTTTCACTTGGTTTGCCTGGTGCTACTATGCTCATCATGGACTTCATTGTAGCAGCTGGCAGAGTGGCAGCATCTGCTTTTCTCAATGTAAGTCCCCCCCCCCCCGCAGCTATTCCTATTATTTGATGCAAACATACAAGCAACCTGTCTTTGTGTAAGTCTCTTAAATGTCTTAATATGATTACAGAGTTTATTTGTTAAGATCCCGCTTGGTAGAAAGCCCTTTGTCTTGTAAACAACCCAGCATATGGTGTATTAAATAAATATACAATATTATTATTTAAAAAGCTATATGTGATAGGTACAAATAACTTACATTCTCACTGTTTACTTTCAGAGTAAACAGAGAAAACTATTATTATTATTATTATTATTTTTAAAAAACCTAACAGTGCAATCCTAACTCAAAGATAGGCTGGCTGGAGTAGGTTAGAATGAGGCATAAGGCACTTGTGCCAGCTGAACTGGCCCTAAGCAGGTTGAACTCCCCTTATGCTGTCCTAACCCCCTTGTTCCAGCTGCGATCAGCCAACTGAGATCAACTGGCGCAAGGGCTGGGATCAGCTGGCTGAACTGCCAGTAATGAAGAGGAGAAGGGGTGAAACAGGGGAGGAGCCAAGTTATGCCACATCCAAACCTTGCTCACCCCAGAGATAGCCCCTGTGCCAGCACAAAGTTAGGCCGAGTTTAGTACTATCCTACATTACTTCCAACACAAAGAAACCAGTGGGAACTCCTCCAAAATAAAATTCTTGGGTCCCAATCCGTCAGTCACAGCCACATCTATCCTGGAAAGACCAAGGTTTGGATTCAGTACAGTTTCAGCTGGCCTAATGTTGCCACAGCCGGCTGTTGGCCCTCTTGCTGAGTTAGGATTGTACTGTAAGTCCCTACCCTGGATATTTGAAACATAAATTGAATCTGCTTAGGAATCAGGAGAAGAAAAGTTGTGGATATAGGTAACAAAAGGGTGGTATTAAGAGAAGTAAACATTATAGGGTGAGAACAAGGACAGTCAGTTACTAATATTTAAGCTTTGTTTCTATTGGCAATGGAGACTAAACTTTATTTATAGTCTTTTTATATCTTTACCTTTAACTCAGGCACCAAGAGTCGAAGCACAAGTTCTCTTAGGTTCTCTGGTTTGCTTTCCAAATTTATACTGTGAACTACCAGCTCTACACCCAAACACTCCTGACATTGTTGTGTCTCAGTTTACAGAAGTGAAGGTAGGTTCTGCAATGTTCTGTGAGATTTTTACTAATTTCCTGGTTAAAGACTTATTTTTCATCTGAATTACCAGCTCATAACACAATCAAATGCATGTCATGTACATGTCTGCCCAGAAATAAGTCCTACTGACACAATTATGATGTAACAAACTATGGTTTATCATTGCATAAATGAGGTTATGAGTACTAATTAAATTTGTGTTTTTTCCTTTCTTTTAGAAAGGAACATTACAATTTGGGAATCCTCATTGCAAGAGAGGGAATATTTTTGTAGCTAGATATTGATATGGTAGCCAAAGCTACTGAAGCCAGAGGTCCAAAATAAGCAGGATGATGAATGCCTGAAATACCAAAGGATACCTTGTTCACTAGAATAGTGCTTAGCAGACTATGTGATGGTGGGGGGGAGTAATTATTATTTTCCATTATGTACCATATTTGTGCCCATTGGCTACAATTTCTTTTCTTTTCTTTTTTTTCTGGGAAACTCACCAGGGACCAGCACAAATCTGGGAACCACCACTTTGAGTAGCACTGACCTAGAATGTTCCTGTAGTATGAACACTGAGTCTTGCTGGTATAAACAGATCAAGAGTTTTCAGTCCTTCCATTTCTGTGAACTTTTTCTGTGAATGATAAACTTTATATTCAGCAACTGATTTTGATCAATCTTACTTTAGGAATTGATCATCAAAACAATATTAAGTTCTGCAAAAGAGGAACCATCTGGACCTGCAAGGTATGTGTAGAGAAGGATCATTGCAGAGCATTTGACAAATGATTCGATGTGTTCAATTAAATGCTTAAAATACTATAACTTGAAATACAGGGGTTCTAAAAATCGTAGTAACAGCACCAAACTTTTTAAAAAAAGAGATAGAGTAAGAATACATTTTATGAAACAAATCACTGAAAAGTAATAGTGTACAGGTTGCCCCTCCCCCCCCCGGTATCTGCAGAACCAACATCCATGGTTTCAGGTATCCAAGGGACACAAAATAGGGGACACATACCATACCGTTGCACTGGAAAATGCCTAGAAAGGTGTCTAGGAATTGCTAGGTCCTCCAACGCAACTCTATGTACATTTGTAGAGGAAGTCCTTTATTTTAATAGGGTTTGTTATTATCTGCAGTTTCACTTATACACAGTTATGTCCAGGAATGTATCCTGGATACCGGGGGCAACATGTATATCATATATGAATGAAGGTTTCTAATATTGTATGTGGTGTCCCTCTGATAGAAATTTCTTTCCTCATTTGAAGCTTATGACACTGGATAGAATGTGATTTTTTTCCCTACCAAAGTGCTCTGATTGGGAGAGTCTTTGGGTTAGCCTGGGAGGTGGTGTAGTGGGCTAGAAGAAACGTGGGTGAAAATCATATCCCTCTCTGTTCTGTGAATGGAAGTCCTGAAGAACTTTCCATTGCTAGAAGAACACCACTAGATGCAACCCTAAATATTCATATTAGGGGAAACCTTCCACTGTATTTACCTGAGCAAACTCTTAGTACTCAATTAATATTTACTAATGTTAGTCTCTAAATTGCTGTCTAACATTGTTTTTCAGATGTGTTGCTCTTTGTAGCCTTGGCATATGGATCTGTGAAGAACTGGTGCATGAATCTCATCATCCTCAAATCAAGGAAGCCCTGAATGTGATCTGTGCCTCATTAAAAGTAAGCATGTAATCATTCAGGCTGAAATACTATTGGTGGACTACACTAGTGTAAAGACATTAGCATTTTCACTTTTACCCAGATTCTCACAGCAGCAATAGGACAAATTGTCATCCTTTTATAGATTTTCCTTGGGTTTTTTCCTGGCTGTGAAGCCGTGTTCTGGAATAGTTTCTTTCTGACGTTTCACCTGCATCTGTGGCTGGCATCCTCATCCTTTTCTTTAGGAGGAATAAGCCACCAGCTTGGAACAGCCTATTACTTCAGTGCCTGGCTGAGGGTGGGGGAATGCAGTGTCTTCAGAGGCATGTGCTTAGGAAGGTTGGCCTGGACAATTGCCTGTTCAGCCACCCATACTCTTCCTCACCTGCCAGTGCTGTGAAACCACTATCCATCTCCAACAGGATTTACATTGGATTTTGCTGTTGAAATATTTCTCCTATCCCTGCTGTTGAAAATTCAACAAGCAATTTGGTAACTGTGTTTTGATTTTTAATTCTGTTTTTGAAAGCAAAAGTTATAATTTTTAAAACACAATGTATTAAAATAAGTTAAATAATAATGGAGGTTTTATCGACATGTTTCAGTCTCCTACTTGCTTAGTTACATATTGGGAGAAAGGTGGGATATAAATCCAATAAATAAATAAAATGTTTAATGTATGAAAGCAGTGATAATTTACTCCAAACAATATATTGCAGTTTCAGTGAATGAATGAATTAGTTTAGGTTCATTTAATTGTAGGATGTGTATAAAGGGTTTCCCTCTTCCCATTTTGTGCTGATTGTGATAGATTGGTAGTGAGAATCATGGAATCTGTTGTAGTACAGTGCTTGCTAAGGCAGTCTCTGCTGTGCCTGCAGTCTCTCAAGTATCATTTTAGTATGCTTTAAGCTTTAAGAACTAGAAGAATGTGTTATTTAGATAGGGCTGCAAATGTTTTCAGCATTTTTGCAGCCTTACTCAAGCATATAAGGAGGTAGTCACGGGCCTTACCATTGTCACAAGGTATCTTGTCTGGCTCAAGCCTTTAGCTTAATAGCTGAAATACTGTGGTCTTTGTGATTCAAGGGAAGTCCTTAACCCCATATTAGAGCCTCTTCCAGGGTATACTAGATGATTCTTGGAATCCTTTATACAGTGATACAAGGAAGAGGGGGCAGTGTTCTAAGTGTCTAGAGTTTCTCAAATACTACAGGGTTGTTTTTTAAATTAAGGAAATCTTAATTTGGGTTTAGCCCCAATTTCTTCTGAATTTATGAAGCTATTTAGGAACTAGTTAAGATCCCCAAGTAAAGAGCTATCATTAAATGCCCAAGTCAGAATCATTCATACCACAGTATGTCCAATTTCTATGTATGATTGTGAATAGTAAAGAAAGCTGACAGGAAGAAAGTCATACATTTGAAATGTAGTACTCGAGGAGAATCTTAGGAATACTTTGGACTGCTAAAAAGACAAATGAATGGATCGTAGAACAAATCAGGCTTAAACTCTCACTAGAAGCCAAGATGTTTAAACTGAGGCTGTTATACTTTGGACATAAAATGAGATGACGTGATTTATTGGAAAGGGTAATAGTATTTGCTACAAGAAAGGCAGTAGAAAAAAAGGAAGACTGCTCTGCAGTTGGATTGATTCAATCAAGGATTTACACCCCTGAGTTTTGCAAGACCTGAGCAGGGCAGTTGAGAACCGGGGCTCTTGGAGTGTCTCATTCAAAGGGTTGGCATAAATCAAAGTTGACTTGATGGCAAATAACAATAGCAACAATGTAGCAAGGAACCTTTTGGCTCTCTAGACGTTTGGCCTACGATTCCTATGTTCTCTTACTTTTGACCGTGCTAGGTGGTGTTTTGTTTTGTTTTTTGAAGTTGTACTCCAAAACATCTGGATGACCAAAGGAGTTCCACACCTGCATTAGACAATATTTGAAGAGCAACTTCAGTACTGGGCTCTATGAATTTGACACAAGAGACTGTGTTGAAATTTGAGCTGTGTGTTCACATATTATTCTCTGGGTTGGTGAGTGTAGGAATCCAATACACTTGGGGTTACTCTCTTCACTGTCCAGAGAGAGGCAGGGAAGAAGATGATCTAGAGATCTTGTGATAGCTTGAACATTTTGGTGACTCCTCCCCCTCAGCTCTCCACAGTCCAGTTCTTCTTCCTACCTTTGCCTAGAACAGAACTCCTGTTTTGTTCTCCATCTTCTCATGGTCGTTTTCTTTTGTTTAGCTTTCTTCCTCTTAACTTACTCCTAGCTTCTATAGATCCCTGGACTTTCTTGACCTCTTAGATCCCCTTCCCAGCCTTCCTGCTGGGATTTCTATTCAACCACACAAAATAGGACTACAGTATAATTCTCATATTCATGGGGGATAAACTCTTGGACTTTCTGCAGATGCATGAAACCACGGGTAATAGTGAATGTTATATTTTGACCCCCAGGCCATGTGAGGTGATGAGACAGAGAAGGAGACAGAGCCACTGTCCAGCTCCATCTGCCTGGCCTGCCTGCATGGTGAGGATTTGCAAGCTCCCTGTACACACCTCTCCATCCTTGCCAATCCTGGGACGATCCTGGGGCTGCCCTCTCACTGCCGCTGCCTCCCCTCCTTTGTGCAGCAGCCAGCTGGCCAGCAGCATCTGCTTTGGCCATGCCTGGTTCACCACCATCTACTCCACCACCTCTGGTTCATGCTGCCTAATGCTAGTGTCTTCATGCCTCTTCCTACTCCCGGCAGTAAGGAAGCATCAGGAGGAGCACTGCTGTTGACACCGGTGCCTTTGCTTCTGCTTCCCGCCCAGTCTCCTCCTTTGCATCAGTCACCTTGAGAGCAATGACTGAGTGGCTGACTGGCCTTCCTTTTGCCATGAAGCCAGCATGGATGAGAGGGAGGAGCAGCCCTTGACCACAACCACTGCTGTTCTCATACATGAGAGTGTGGGGCCTGCTGCCAATAAAGGTGCATGGCTCCATGCAAGCAGAGTCTCAGCACCTCTCTTGGCTTAGGAAAGAATGTCTGTCTCTTTCTGTGGCTGAGAGAGCCTAAGGCAGCAGAGAACCACAAACCAGAGATGGTGATCCAGGCACAGCTGAGGCAGATGCTGCTGGCCAGGTGGCTGCTGCACAAAGCGAGGGTGGTGACAAGGGGGAAGCCCCCAATCCTCCTCATCCTGGGACCAGCAAGGACAGAGAGGGGTGTGCAGGGAGCTCACCAACCCCACAGGGAAGGAGGAAAGGCAGGAATAAGGAGCCAGGCAGTGGTGCTACCTCCTGTCCTCCCTCCCTCATCACCTCGTCTAAGGAAAAAGGAAGGAAGGTCCTCAGCTTGCAGGAGCAACAATGGATTGCAGGCAAGTGAAACAACCTATACTGCTCCTGTGTATATGGGGGTCGAACTGCATAGCTTTCTGCCTATGATTATTCCTTTTCTTTATTTCAATCCAAAACTTGTCATGTGCTGTAATACTTAATTGGTTTCAGAAGATACTTTTTGATTCTACTGTCCTCTTTATAGTCCCATAGTCAGCCCAAAGGTTTTTAGTAGGAAGAGACTGACTGTTGTGTTCCTTTCTAGCCCAAGTGAAGTTTGTTTCTTTGGAAGCTGCCTTCTTATTGGACAAAGGAGGCCAAAGTTGTCTGGACTGCCTCTTATACAAATTCGGGGAAATTTAATAGGAAAAGTCATTAGTCAGTAATTAGGAAATTGAGTGCAATTAAGTATCAACAGGAGTAGCAAGGTAAACTAATATACTATTAGTGCAATAATTTTGACTGTGCAGATGTAATTTTGTGTAAGAAGAAAGGTGATAAAAATAGTTATTTCAATTTAAGCAATTATTGCACCCTACCCATTTTCCTATGAAGATTTGAAACACCTACACATAGATGAGTGTATACTATATTCTGTTCATAACTACTAAAGTTTCTGTCCTATCCATACTTCCAACTGGGAAGTAAGCTCTACTGAATCCAGTACTTATGCAAATGTACTTGCATAAGATTAAACTGTAAGTCTCAAATGAAGTGCTCAGGTACATTAACACCACAATCCTGTGCATGTTTACTTAGCCATGAGCACCAGCATTTTCAGTACGGTTTGCTCTCAAGAGTGGGTAGACTTCAGCTTAAGGGAGAATGAGGACTAGAAGATGGAAAATAAAGTTCTGTAGCAGCCTCTTAGATCACTTTTCCAACATTATTATTCAATAAAAGCATTCTAATTATTTTTCCAGTATACAGTATAGCAGAAAAAGCCCCCAAATCTCCAACTGTGTCATTTTAAAATTAGTTTTGTTACCTAGTTTTTCTAGGTTTTTTGCGTGATCTCTGTGCACCACACATATGGGTCTTCCGCCTTCACAGAGGCACTATCTAGAGGTAGCTGAATACTGAACTAAAAAATTTAAGTAAATGCTAGAAATTTGGGGACTGAAGAAAAATTTCATGGAGGAGGGCAGAATTCTTATTTGAGTGGGCAATTTTGCTTCCTCCCAGTAGCTACAGTACATCCCTGAAACCAACTCAAGGAGAAACAGTAAAGAGACTTTACTCTGATCTGTCCCTTAAAATTGCACTAAAATAAAACAAAAGTCTTAGAAATGAATTGCAGGACAACCTGCAATACCTGGTTTGCCATTGTAGAAGACAACAAAAAGAGCCAAGAGAACAGAAGAAGGGGAACACAGGGCCCTCTTTGATGTGACTTTCATAGTATGATTTCCACTGGTGTGTGATGGAGGTCCAAGTCACAAAGTCAATGTCAAGAGACCATGAGCTAGTTCTTTCTCAGGTTGCCATTGTCTCTTCCACAACCAGTGGGAAAATGTTTTGGTGGTAACTCCTCCCTTCCTCCTTAATATGTGTGCTCTAGCTGCCATTTTCCCAGTTCTTCTTGGTCGGCCTCAGCAGCTGCAACTTAGTTGAACCTTGGCTAGTTTCTTTCCTTATTGTTGGCAGTAGCTATTCTTGAAGCTACAGTTAGTGTGTTAGAAAATTTTTACAGAGTTATATTGTTAGATAATTGGAGACATTTTAGAAGCTTACACTGTTTCTGAAACCTCATGGGGCTTATGGCCTCATGTGCACACTTCCAGCACCATTCCATGTGCAAAGGAAGATCTTTTTAGCTGACAGTGCCTCATTTGTCTGGGAGCCTCCCATAATACTAACACCTGCAGAGTTTGCCATGTTTTGCTCCTTAAGCTAAGCAAAACAGAGTGGTGAGTTTATAGTCTCTTCTCTGTGAGACTGCCCTCTCTGCTGCAACCCCAGCAGCGTTTTCAGCTTCTTTGGCTTCATCCTTCATTGCTCTTGCCATTTTGACTCCTGTCAACACTGTGCCCCCTATGAATCATTGGTACCAATTATGATACCACTTTGGTACCTTTGACAGCAAACTTGCCCTTTAACCATGAAGCCACTATTTATTTATTTTTATTTATTTATTTATTTATTTATACCCCGCTCTTCAGCCACAAGGCTATCAGAGTGGCTTACAAATTGTTTCAAGCAATTGCTATTTACACATCTACACTGCATTAAACAGTTTCCAATGTGTGTTAGCTAATTGCCCCCACAAGCCCGGTCCTCATTTTACCGACCTACGAAAGGATGGAAGGCTGAGTGAACCTTGGAACCTGCTGGAATCGAACTTGCAACGTGGTGACTTGCAGTACTGGCATTTAACCACTGCGCCACCAGAGCTCCCTACAGCTACAGCTGCTTCTGATACCACAGCTCCCTTTTCTAAGGTGCACAAAACTGAGAAGCCTCACCACAAGAAGAAAAAAGAAAGAAACAAATTCCGGCAGAGCCATCAGAGTTTCCATTCCCACCAGCTCCATTGTTACCCCCCTCTGATTTGTACAACCCTGAGCTTTCTCCAGTCTAGCAAGCCCATATCATCACCTTGCCTTTGGAAGGGGAGGTTCACAAGGCTCAACATCAGGAGACATAGTCTTTTTGCTCCTTTTTTAGAGCTTGACTTTGGCTAGGCGGTTGCACTCTCCACCATGACACTCCCCTCCCCTACTCAACACTCCTTCAGACTGAGCTGCAGGAACAGGGCATACTGCATTCACAGTCCCTTCTCACCTCTGCTAGACACAACCGACATTGAAGGCATATCCAGGACCATTACTGTATGCAGTCTTTGATGAGACTTCTGTCATCTCTCCCCCTGCTCTCAGGATCGCAGATCATACTTCAGAGGATCTAGGACTCCCTGGTACTAGCATCAACAGGGACACTGCTATTATGTTTACCTTTCTGATGAAGACTGCTACTATCACTCTCACAGTCCCTCCAGATATATACCACCTAGATATTGGCATGAATATCTGTATCATTCTTGATCTCCAAGATCCACCTGGCTTTCTTACATTAGATCACCAAGCCCACATCTATCCACACCAAGAATTTCTCATAGAGGGCCCTCTTCTTACCACCTTCTATAGCCACATCACATCTTTATCGGTGCCAGTACTATTTACTCTATCTCTTCAATCCCAGTCAGTTCCATCCTCATCTTTACTGTTACAAAATGCCCCAGCTGATATGTCACAAGAAGTATGACTACTCCACTTCAGATGACAGGTTGGAGTCTGAATTAGAACCATCTGAGGCAGCTTCCATTCAGATCTTATCTTCCTCTTCGGGTGCTCTCTTGGAGGATCCTAGTCCATCATCTATCACCGAGGATTACAGAGTTCACTCTGGCTTCCTTATTTGCATGGCAAAAGGGCTCCAGATTGTGTATAACCAAGAATTGCAGCAACCTGATGATCCAGTTTTCTTTGTTTTTCAGTCAGCCACCTTCCCTTCCTACTTTCCCTGATGTCCTTGGTTAAATCATTCTGGGAACAGCCTGTCAGGGGGTGATAGGACACTCAATCCCTGTCAGGAGCCAAAAAAAATATATCTCAGCAGACTTAGTAGCAACCCGTTCCCAAGAATACTCGCACACAGAGTGTTTGACGTCCAAATAAGCAGGAGGCACTTTTATCTTCAAAGTCAAGCAGTTGCAATATGTACAAATATTTGCATACCTAGTATGTCTGTCCAATATCACAAATAAATAGTGGTTACCCTCTTCAGTGGGCTTATAGGGGCCTGCTAAATCAACATGGACAACTTCAAAGGGTCTCTTGATGACACATTGGGTCTTTTTGGCAATAGGGAATCCAGTGAAGAGACTCCCGAGTATTTAGTTCTGTTTATTGGACAATTAAGCTTGCAAAGTTGAGTGAGGTAACTCAGCGTGAAGCAGAAAGAATTTGGAGAAAGTGAAAAGCGAAAGTGGGGCAGCGAACTAAGAGGAAGGAAAGTGTTTGAAAATAATTGAAGTGAGAGAAGATAACCAACAACAACAATAATAAATAAATAATAAGAAAAAATTAATAGAGTATAGAAAAGGACTAAAAATAAAAAATAAAAAACAGCAAAAGCAAACTGAAAGGCTTTAAGAGACCAGCTCTTAAAGGGACAGCGCGTAGTGAACCAGTTTAAAGGAGGAGGCTTGACTTAAGAGCGGAAGAAGTGGGAGAGAAAGTAAGCCGAGGACACCAAAAAAAAAAAAAAGGACTCAAAGGAAAAGACATTAAAGAGTACTGAAACTAAGGCAAAGACAAACAGAAGAAAAGAAAAGGTAAATAAAAAGACATTAAGAGACCAGCCTTTAAAATGACAGTGTGAAGTGATCCGAAAGCTGAGGAAACGGGACAGAACGAAAGTGGAGCGTGTTAAGAATGATTTAAAAGGAAAGGCACAAGGAGTATTAAATCTGAGACTAAGATAAACAAAAGGAAGAAAGGAAAACAAACACAAAGGTTTTAAGAGTTCAGCTCTTAAAGAAACAGTGCGAAGTGAATTAGATGAAAAGAGGAGGCTCAAACTAAAAGAGGAAGAAACGAAAGAGAACGAAAGGCGAGGATGTCAAGAAAGATTTAAAAGGAAAGATATTAAGGAGATTTAAAAGGAAAGATATTAAGGAGTATTAATATCAAGATTAAGACAAAACAGAAAAAAAGAAAGGAAAGGTATCTGCAAAGATATTAGAGTCAATAGTAAGAGGAATATTAACTGTCAGCACAAAAGAAAGGAAAGAAAGGGGGGAGTAAAGAGAGAGACAGACGAAGATACACTTGGATACTGAGTTAAGATCTATAAAAAAAAGGAGGGGATCCAAGTGGATTCATAGTAACAAAAAAAGAAAAAGAAATTAAGAAAACAGCAGCGAGATGAAAAGAGGATCCAGAGAAAGGAACAGAACGAAATCAAAACGGAAAAACAAGTGGTAGAGATACATGGATTCAAATTGGGAAAACATTAGAAATAGAAGACAAGGGAAGAAGAGAGAGATAAGAGGAAGAAGAAGAGAGAAAAACAGGAAAGAAGTAAAAAAAAGGGGGTAAAATTAATAGGAAATTATAAAAAACTTCTGAAAGAAAAGAACAGAAAAAAGTTCTTAAGGGTGGGGGTTGAGAAAAGTGGTGAAAATTTGAGGATTATTGTAATAAAGGTTGTTAAGATTATGTAATACAGCTATCCAAAATGGTCATATAAGCTTCGGAAATGAGATGTTGAATTAGTCAGGTATATAATACAAACAGGAGAAAGCATATGAAGAGGATATAAGAAGACATAGGATAGTAATCTGAAAGGTAACCTCAATGATTAATGAGGAATAAAAGGCTGGGTTGGGAATTGTTGTTGTATAGTTAACCTATTGGTTGCAGATATTGTGGTTATAATTTTGAGAGTCAATTAGTTGTCCTATGGAATAGGGGATAACAGTAACTGGGGAAAAATCAATTAAGAAAAGAGGTCGAGAATTCATTATAGTTAAAAAGTTATATAAATTAATTAAAGTTACATAAATTAACTAAAAAGACTAAGGAGCAACATAATTTAAAGACACAGTGAACTAGGTGAGTATGCCAACTACAAGGAAAAATTTAGCGCAGGTACAATCCCAGACACAAGCATCAAGGAGGACATCTATAGATATGGCAACAAAGATAGCGGACACAAATCAAATGTTGCTAAATGAATTTTAAAAATTGAGTAAAGATTTGAAAACAGAGGTGAAAGATCTAAAAGGAGACATAAGATCAGATTTACAGAAGCAACTGGATAAATTTGGTTCTCAATTGGAAGCTGCTACAAAAGATATCACAAAAATAAGTAATGAATTACAAGAATTAAAGATCAAAACTGGAAATTTGGAAACAGTTGGAAAAGCAGGCAGAGCAAGAAAGCAACCAGAGAATAATACAAGAAACTAGAAATAGAGCAAAGTGCTTGAAAATAAGAGGATTAACAGAACAACGGAGTGAAGATTTGGCGACAAGGATTATCCCTGTATTAGCAGACTATATTGGATGGACACTGGAACATCTTGATGTGGAGGTGGATAAATTATATAGAATTGATTCCTGGATACCGAGAAAAAAAAGCTTCCAAGGGATATAGTTATCTATTTTTTAAGGGAAAGAGTTAAAGATATAGTTATACAAAAAAGCTTTAAACAAAACCTAATTATAGAAGGAGAAGAAGTTAAAATATTTAAGGATGTACCACTCAAATATCACTTTATAACCATCAGTAGTCATTTGGGACACACTCAATATACAGTTCTCCAGTTCGCTAACGCATAACACATTTTCAAAATCTTTACCAAAAGATGGCACATATGCAGTGTCCATTTTCTACACCTTGCTGGGAGCACCATCTGCAAGGGTAATATTGGTTATAGAAGCATTTTTAACAGTGCTTAACAGCTTTACATCATTTACCATATTGTGTGTCACTCCACTTTCAAGTAACCAAATTCTTCCCTGAGTACCATCAGGATGGTGCTTTGCTACCAAGGCATGGCTTGTAGTCTAAGAGGATGCACCCCTCCTTTGCCCTGTAGCTGTGCCACCCCTCCTATCCAGTGCAGGCATCTTACAGTCCTTCTGAAAATATCCAGGCTTTTTGCATTTGAAGCAGCGTTTCACATAGCTGCAGGCTCCCTCCTCCACAGATACCTCTGTTTCAGTGCTCTCCCGATTGTGTCTGGTAATTTGTGGCTGTTTATTCCCCTCCATCCAGGAATAAAATTGCTTGCATTGGACCTCTTCCAGAATACGCCCAGCTACCAGGTCTACAGACAAATCGCGCTCCCTGATGGTCTACAGACTGTAGCTTAGGAAATCCCATTCCTTTGGCAAACTGCCCAACAAAATAAAACACTTACGGGCTTCTGAAATTGCCACCCCTCTATTGGCCACCTCTTGAAAAAGCTGCCTCATTTCCCCCAAATGGGCTTTCACGCAGCCTCTAGTAGACAGCTTTGTGTTATAAAGTCTTTTAGTCCATATCATCTTTGAGAGGCAGGACGAATTCTGATGAACCATTTTCAAAGCTGTCCAAAGCTGAAAGGCTGTCTTTGCTGGTGCAGCGTGTATTAACTGGGAGGGGCTGAGCAATAAGAGAATTGCAACTCTTTCCTTCTGGTCTGCTAGCCTGAACGCTGCTATTTCATCTTCTGAACCCTCTGGGATCACACTTTCATTTTCCAAAACATGCCACAAGTTGTCCTTAATTAATAAAGCCTCCATATATAAGCTCCAGGCTGGATAATTTCCATCAGCCAATTTCTCAAAACGAACGTGGCTAATATCGGCCATTGTTATGTCTGAATTAAAAAAAATTCCAGCTATGATACACAAACAACTGGTAGCTGGCAGCTCTTCAAGGCTGCTTGAAGATAGCTCTAACACAGAGCCTGGCTGAAACTTAACTGTTTCACAGCCAACTAGCCAAAAACACTCAAAACAAAACAAAAAAAACATTCTGGGAATTTTTCTGGGTGCACCTTATCTAATCTGAGCTCAATCAGCTGGGCCCATAACCACTGTCAGAGGATGATAGGACACTCAATCCCTGGCAGGAGCAAAAAAAAAAAAAAAACTATCTCAGCAGACTTAGTAGCGACCAATTCTCAAGAATACTCGCACACAGAGTGTTTGACATCCAAATAAGCAGGAGGCACTTTTATCTTCAAAGTCAAGCAGTTGCAATATGTACAAATATTTACAGTTGAAGGACAAACTGTGTCACCAGGCATCAGCATTCACAAGAAGAAGAGAAGTGAGCTCTGTTCTGAGCTCTCTTACATACACAGTTACAGGGCATTGGCTTACTCAATCACATGATCTTACACACCAATAAGAACCCTCCTTCTGCAGCTGTGGCATGACAAGGCAGTTCATGGAGTCAGCCATTATGACTCAGCATGACTCTGCAGTTGTTTGGCCATTTTATAATGGAGTTCAGTCTCTAACTCCTGACTAAGCCTTCATCCCTCCAGACTTCATCAAAGTGTCTGGAGAATTCAGTTGTATTCAGGATGAAGGGTGTGAGTTCCTCTTCAAACACCCTGAGAACAACTCTGTTACTGTTGCCTCCTCCAAAAAAAAAAAAAAGATGTCATCCCTCCCACCTGACAAGGACGAGTAATTGGATAGTATGAGAAGGAAGGCTTATGGACTAGCAGCCTTAGCCTTCAAGCCTTCATGGGATGTTATCAGATATTCCTGTGGGACAAGATTGCCACTTTATGGACTACCTCCCTTAAGACAAAAAAAAAAAAAAGACATTTTGACCCCCCCCCCGAAGCTAGTAATATCTCTTTGAATCAAATTACCATGGCCAAATGCATAACGGAATGTGCCTCGAGTACACTCATCAGAGCCATGGCTTTTTATAGACATGTGTGGCTTCATTCCACAGCCTTGGATCATATTTTCTATCTCAAGGTAGATGATATGGCATTTGATGGCCTCAGACTATTCATTGCCAAAACAGATGAAACATTGGGTCTGGAATGTTTGCTGGCTAGTATAGCCAAAAAGATCACCATTACTCCCCAGTCTGCATGCAGACAATTCTAATTCTGCCCATGGTTGAGACTCTCCTCCCACAGGGGCCAACATTCTTCCACTTCAAGGAGTCCCACCTTATCTTCCTCAAACAAGCCCTCATCCTCCTCTTCATTCTGCCAAAAGTATCAGAAGTGCAGGGGCTCAGATACTAAACACCGTCTTTGACTCCTACTACAACCAGATTGATTTTGGACACATTGCAACTCCAACGTACTGCTCCCCACAACCCAGTTCAGCGATTGCCTCTGTCCTCATCTTCATCAGTGGGAACTCATCGTTACTTACATATGCATCCTTGACATCATTACGGAAGAGTATCGTATAGAGTTTTATGCTCTGCTCCTAGACTACTTCTGATCCACGCCTTCATCATCAGTGATCCTGTAGGAAATCAATACATTTCTGGCAAAGGGTGCCATAAAAGGAATCCCCCATTGAAAAAGACAAGTTTTTTTCCCCTCAGAATACTTCATCATTCCCAAGTGAGATGGGGGACTGGGGTTGATATTCAACCTAAGGGACGTAAATTCCTTTATCACTGCATGTTAGTTTCAAACGTTCTCACTCACTAGAGTCCTTCCGTTTCTTCAGGAGGGAGATTTGTTTGCAACTTTCAACCTCCAAGATGAATCTTTTCACATTGCAGTCTACCCAGAAGATCATAGATTCCTCAGATTTGTAATCAATCAAGACCTCTTTCAGTCAAGGTACTGCCCTTCTACCTATCAACTGTGCCCAGGTCATGGCAGTGGGTGCAGCACATCTTTGCCAACAGGACATGCTAGTCCCTCTACATCAATGACTGGCATCTTGTTGCCACATCCAAAATCAAGCTTCACCATGCAATACAAACACCACTCCATCTTCTTTCCCACCTCAGCCTGCGTGTCAACTTCATCAAGTCCCACCTGCTTCCAGCTCAAGACATCAATTTCATAGGCACTCTCCTGTTGTTGGTTCAAATGTGGTCCATTCTGCCTCTTGACAGGACAGTCCGTATATGAGATTTGATCCACCAAAGGGACCAGCTTGGTGAACGCCATCTTGACTCAACCCGGCCACATGACATCAGCCACATCAGTGCTTCATTTTGTGAGATTTTAGTTTCTCCAGCATGTACATATTCACTAAGTCAGTCTGATTTACTCTGCCAGCACCTCTTCTTGATCTCCACTAGTGGACACAGATTCCCATTGTATTGCAAGGAACTCCCTTCCTTTCCTCCCAGCCAATTATCGCTGTCACCTCTGATGCCTTATAGGATGGGGAGGCCATTGCTAGAGCTCCTTTCTGTTTTTAAGGCCTTCCTCCCTCTCCTTCTAGGGGAGGTAGTTCGGGTACAGACCAACAATACCACAGCTGTGTGGTATGTAAAGAAGGAGGGTGACACAAAGTCCCCCACGTTGGCTTCCATAATGCTTTGCTTGTGGCACTGGTGCCTTTGGCGTAAGATTCAGCTGATAGTAATTCATGTGGCAGGAGTGCAAAATGTCCTAGCAGACCAGATGAGGAAGTCCAGCTCAGAGAACCAGGAATGAACCTTGGATCCCATACTTCAGGACACAAGTGGGGCACTCAACTGGTGGATCTTTTGCAACCCCACAGAATACTCAGTTGCTTTGATTTTGCAGCAGGGGAGGCAGGGGCAACAGATCAGAGGGGAATGTGTTCCTTTTTTGCTGGTTAAGGATGTTTGTTTACCTGTTCCCTCCATTTCTACTGTTAACCAGGGTCATCTCAAAGATCAGGAGGGATTGGGTGAACTGCAGCCTCCTGACACCATAGTGCCTCAGACAATTCTCTGGGGTTGGTGAGAGGATAAATCCTGTTACAGATAGGATATCCTGTCACCACCCAGAGAGAAGTAGGAAGCTGCATCATGGCCTTATGCAAATTTGAATCTTCTTTGTTTTCTCCTCCTGAGTATCACCATGAGGCCCAGTTTCAGCTTCCTGCTTCACCCAGGGTAGAACTAGGATTCTCTCCTCTGTTTTTTTCCCTTTCTCCTTTGCATGAGTGTGATCTGTTTTCTCTTCTAATTATCCTCTGCATGTTTCTTCCCTTCTTCTGTTGTCCTTTATAAAAAAAAACCTCTCTTGTCAGACTTTCTTCTGCCAGCTCTTTCTACTGCCTTCTCTCCTTTCCCCCACCTCCATCTATTCTCCCTCCCCCTTGGGCTACCTGGATGATGGCACAGCAAGGACAAAAAAGGGACGCATCCAAAGCTTCCACAAGGAAGGATGGCATCCAGGTCACCCAGAGCCACTCAGGGAGCGAGACAGGGGCACCCAAGGAGGCAACTAGGCTGTTGAGCACCCAGAGCCACTCAGGGAGCATGCCACAGGCAGCCGTTCAGAAAGCCTCTCTTGCAGTCGCCCAGTGCCGCTCCGGGAGTGCGCCAGGGCCATCCACAGTGGCGGCAGCAGCTCAGCAGAACACAAACACCAGGGAAAGCACAAGTGCACCAAAACAGCCACCATGGTGGACCCAGCCTGAGTGCTATCGCCGCCACCGCAATGGCTGATGCAGCATGTGAGCCTCAAGCAGCAGGTTGGAGAGCAGTGCCTGCTTCAGGAGGTACCAGGCATTGGCAGAGGGAGGGGGAGCCCGGACCCAAGACCTTCCCCATCATTTGGCCATGTCCCCTACTCCCCTCCATAGCAGGAGCAGCAGCATGGGACTTTATCTTGCCACAAAACCTATCTGCCCCCCTCCCCAGCAGTGGTTATATATGCAAGGAGGACTCTGAGGGGGAGGGGGAGCCTTCTGGCTCCAGGGGCAGCAGCACGGAGGCTCAAACAGGCCAAATGGGGCAGAAGGACACTATCAGGGCAGTGCTACAGCTTCTTTCCAGTGCCCTCCTTCCCAATGAAAGGTGATCAGGAACAGTGGCTTTCAATAGTGGTCCCTTGAGGCCCGGCCCCAGGCAAAATGCAATCTGCTCAACAATGGTCTCAGCAGATTCAGACAGCATCCCTGGTCCATTCCTCCTTCTCCAAGGGGTATCCAGTCAGTCCCAAAGCTCCCAGAGCAGCAGCGATAGGGGAGGAAGCGTGAACACTCAGCCAAAGGGACCCTTTCCTTCCGAATTCCCTGACCCTACAGGAAGCATCAGAGAATCCAGGGACGTCTACTCAAGTGGTATTGGGATATCCCCTCGCTCCACAGGGGAACCAAATGAGAAAAAGGAAGCCCCCCTTCCCCACATTCTTTGGAAGTATCCCCCGAGGACACAGGCGAGGAAAATCTCCTAACGGACATTATTACAGAAGCGCAAGTCCTAGAAGATGAAGGGACTGATAGCCAAGATGGGAAGGAAGAGGGAGAGTGGTCTGATTCTGAAATAGCAGAACCAGATTCATCAGACAGACTTTTTCACTGCAATGATTACGCTCCTCTACTAGGCAAGGTGGCAGCGACATTTGGCTTTTATCCACCAGTTGTCCAGCATGGGGTGACACCAGATACATCCCAACCCTAGAATGAAAGGGTAGCATCAGTTCTGCGCCCTCCAGAGGTCCATAAAAAGGAACTACCCTTTGCAGAGATCTTTACTCAACTGATTTCAGAGGAGTGGGAAAAACTGACGCAGGGAAAGAGAGGCACGATGATAGCTTAGAAGTTCTATGCCCCCCCAGGAAACAAGTTCTGGATAGCCTAAAGGTCCCTACAGTTGACAAGCCAGTCGCCTCCCTGGTTTCAAATTTTCTGGCGCCCAAGGAAGGAGAAGGACTCCTAAAGGACCCAGACGAGAAGAGTGCAGATGGGGCCTTGAGAAAAGTGCACAAGGCATCAGTCTTAGGCATGTGCACGTCAGCGCCAACGTCCCTTTTTGTGAGAGCGGCCATATTATGGGTCAAAGACCTTTTAAACATACAATAACTGGATACCAAGACCCTGCACAGGTCCCTGACAAAGATCCATAGGACCTTATAGTTCATCGCTGATGCTTCTCAGGATTCCATGTCTTTTGCAGCCAGATCCATAGGAGCAGGGGTGGTAGTGCGGCATTCTATTTGGTTGAAACACTGGGAGGTGGATGCATACTCCAGAACCAGCCTCTCTACCACTTTATTCAAGGGAACCAAATTTTTTGGAGAGGAGGTGTTGAAGGATATTTTGGTAGAAACCAAAGGTAAAAAACAAGCAATGCCCATGATGCTGCGAAGAGGCGACAGATGAGGGAACAGAAGTCCTTTTCAGTCCTCCCAGTCCTTTCATCCCTCCAGGGGGTACAACAGACAAAGAGATTTCCATACCTTCCGACCATCCTGGGCCAGAACTAACTACACCATACCTCAGAACCCAGGTGCGCAGGGCATGAATACCCCACAGAGGAGGCCACCAACCTCAACAAGGTGGTCCCAAACAACAATTCTTACTCCAAAGCAATTCCAGTAGGCAGCAGGCTCTCCCTGTTCCAGAACACATGGTCCAACTCTATGATGGGCAGATCGGTCCTTGCAATGATATCTCAAGGCTACCGCATTGAGTTTGACACAAAGCCCTGGAACAGGTTCCTTCCTGCCCCAATACTCAAGAATCCGCAAAAGGCTTCATCCCTCTCCACCGCCATCCAGCATCTGCAAGAAATCAGGGCGATAGAGGAGGTCCCAACACAGCAACGTTTCTCAGGGGCCCTTCTTTACGGTTTCCAAGAAGGGAGAGGACTCCCTGTCGATACTGGACCTAAAGTACACAAACTCCTGCATTACATACAAACGCTTCCGGATGGAAACCCTTGCATCCATCAGAGAGGCTCTCCAGAAAGGGGACTTCCTAGCCTCCCTGGACTTAACGGAAGCCTATCAACATCAAGATCAACAAGGAAAGCAAACAGTACCTCCGCTTCGCCTTCGGGGACCAGCATTTCCAATGCAGAGCCCTACCATTAGGACTGGCATCAGTCCCCAGGGTATTTACCAAGATTCTATTAGTGCTGATTGCCCTTCTTAGGAGCCAGGAAATTCACCTCTATCCCTATCTGGACGACATGTTGCTGAGAGCATCCTCCTTCGAGAAAACACAGAGGGACCTTCACGCAACAATCAGGTGCCTACAGTGACACGGGTTCATAGTGAATCTGAAGAAGAGCCATCTCACCCCGTCACAGACCATTTCCTACCTGGGGATCTGGATAGATACCAGGTGCGGCAAAATTTTCTTCTCAGAACAGAGACAACAGGTGATCAGGAAGGAGGCTCACTCGATGAGGTCTTCATCTCTCGTTCCCCTGACCTCTCTGGTCAGATTACTGGGTCTGATGATTTCAGCAATCTAGGTGGTACCTTGGGCAAAGTTCCACTCAAGGCCCCTACAGGTCTTCTTATCGGATTACCGGCAACAGATAGCCTCATGGAAATGCATCTTACTTTGTCTACCCCAGTCAGTCAAATAATCTCTGGCCTTGTGGACCCGGAAAGAGAATATCGCCAAGGGCTTTCCCTTCACCGCAGTTCACCAAATCATAATAACTGACGGGCTGAGGAATGCATTGCCAGGGCAGGGAGACATGATACAAGGTCTCTGGGACCATCAGAAACAGAGCCACAGCATCAATTGGCTGGAACTCTGAGCGGTGCGCCTGGCATTCTCCCCACTCATCATGTGCTAGTCCTAACAGACAACACCACAGCCTGATCCTACATCGCCAAGCAAGGGGGCTCGAGGCCATGTCCACTTCAGAAGGAAGAGGCTCTCCTGTTTCAGTGGACGGAAAACAACGTGAGATCCATAACAGTCCAATACCTTCAAGGATCAGACAACTGTCAGTCAGATTATCTAAGCAGAGACTCAGTGCTCCTGGGAGAGTTGGCGCTGAATCAAGACATTTTTCAACAGATTCAGAACCAATTCAGGACCATGGAAGTCGTTCTGTTTGCATCACGGAACAATACCAAACTGAGGCACTTCTTCTCCAGGTTTCTGAGCCCAGGAGCAGAAGTTGTAGATGCTTTAAGGAGCAACTGGCCGAAGGTCCTCCTTTACCTGTTTCCTCCACTACTGCTCATAGGGAAAATCTGCAGGAAAGTGAGGCAGGAACAAGCTCAATTAGTTCTCTTAGCTCCACACTGGCTATGGAGACCCTGGTTCTCAGAACTCATGGACATGCCGTTGGAGGACCCAAGGCATCTATTGCAGAGAACAGACCTCCTGAGTCAAGGGCCAATCAATCATCCAGGGGTGGACTGGCTCTAGCTAGCCGCTTGGAGATTGAGCAGAGAGCCCTGAGGGTTTGTAGTTACGATGAATCGGTCATTAACACACTCCTCTCATCTCGAAGACAGTCCACCACGAGGATATATGAATCAACCTGGCAGGCCTTCAGATGTTGGTTCACTTCCAACTCAGTCCCTCACGACGAAGCGATGGTGACGCACGTCCTAGCCTTCTTGCAGAGAGGCCTAGACTTCGGCCTTCATCCTAACACACTAAAGAGGCAGGCAACAATGCTAGCCTCTGTACTGCATACTCCACAGGGGTTCTTGAGGGGAGTGATACTAATTTCCCCCCCCCAGTATGTCATACATTTCTGTCTTGGAGCCTTCCACTTGTTCTGAGGCAACTAATGTGAACACTGTTTGAGCCCTTAAGGAAAGTACCATTGCAAATACTTACCCTGGAAGTAGCCTTCTTGGTGGCCGTTACCTCAGCTCGGAGAGTGTCAGAGCTGGCAGCAATGTCAGTTAGGGAATACCTCTGTACCTTTAATGACGATTTTATAATCCTTTGCCCAGACCCTTCCTTCAGACCAAAGGTCCTGTCAAACTTCCACATCTCACACGAGCTGATCCTACCATCCTTTTGTCCAAATCCATCACACCCAAGGGAAAGAGTATGGCACAAGTTAGATGTTGGAAGAGCCCTTAAAATATAAATTAAGCGCACCAGCTCCTTTCGACATTGCAACTCCCTGTTTGTGTCTTTCAACCTGTCCTCCATGGGAGCTAAGGCAAACCACAGCCACATGGCTAAAAGCCTGCATATTTATGGCATATGATGTATCTAGAATGCCAAGGCTGTCGGGCATGACAGCACGTTCAACAAGATCAGCTGCCACCTCAGCGGTATTCTTATCCAACGCCCCCATATCAGATATCTGTAGGACGGCAACCTGGAGCACTCCCTCCTCATTCATTAGACATTATAAGGTGGACAAGTTCAGATCAGTGGAAGCCACCTTTGGAAGGAGGGTACTCCAAGAAGTAGAAAGAGAATAGATTTTCTGTCCCGCAGTCACATCCGCCCATCAGGGGTGGTTTATAAGTCACAGGCACATCCCATCTGTAACAGGATTCATCCTCTCACCAACCCCAGAGAATGCCACATTGGTTACTTACCATGAAGGTGCATTCTGGGGGTTGGAGAGGATGAATCAACCCCTGCCAGTGACTGTGGTGAGCTACATTATTATATTCTTTCTGTATATATGTGTATTTTGTTATTGTTTTATTTTTCTCTATATGCATCCTTTTTCTTACTGGGTTTTGCTAGTCAGGAAACTGGGCCTCATGGTGATACTCAGGAGGAGAAAACAAAGAAGATTCAAATTTACATAAGGCCATGATGCAACTTCCTGCTTCTCTCTGAGCAGTGACAGGATATCCCATCTGTAACAGGATTCATCCTCTCTCCAACCCCCAGAATGCACCTTCATGGTAAGTGACCAATGTGGCAGTCTGGCCTCCCTTCTTCTGCAACTTCCTGGACTCATAAGACTCTCTTTGTGGGAAGATGTAGTTTTGAGAGACAATAGCCTTGTCTTTCACCTGGAAGTCTACAGACTGAAACTCACAGTATGGAGGTTAGATCTGTGTCACCGTTAGGCAGAATTTATTACATCTTCATGGAAACTCTGGGAGACTGCACAAGGAGCCACTCCACAAGGGCTACTGGCATAGCCTAAGCCTTTTTGAAGGGCATCCCTATTTATTTATTTATTTAGTATGCTGACTTTCTCCCAAAGTGGGACCCAAGGCACCTCCTAGAGGCAGTTAATTGAAAGTGTTCATAATAAAATTTAAAAACAATTAAAATCACTACATAAAACAGTATAAAACCATTTTAAAAACAGACAAAGGTTTTTAAAGATAATTAATACCCGTATGTGTGATGCACAGAAACCACAGAGAAAGAGGATGGGTTGCTTACCTGTAACTGATCTTCTTTGAGTAGTCATCTGTACATTCACACAACCCACAGTTCCCTCATCAGCACACTTGTACTACATGTCAAGCTGCCACTGTGCCGGACAAGTTGGAACTGAGAAAATGGTGGACAGGGCATGCCTATTAAGGAGGGAGGCCAGAGCTATCACCAAAACTTTCCTAGCTACTAGGTTCTGGGTAGTGTCTCTGTGCAGGCACAAGGCCTGTATGTGTGAATGCCCAGATAACCACTCAAAGAACATCCGTTACATGTAAACAACTGGTCCTTACTACTATTTTTCTTTGATAGCTTTCACAAAGCAATAGTTTAATTAAAGCATATCTAAATATTAGTGTTTACTCTATATAATGTAGTATTTAATGTACTGTATTTCTTTGTAATACTTCAGAGTGAGGAAGAAAATTGAAGCCTGTCCCTTTTCTTCATTTTTTAAACTGAGATTTAAAATTCACAAATGCAGGTATTTGTCCAGAAGAAAGAAACCTTGGTGTCTCTTATTTGGGAGCCAGACAGAACACATTATTCAGAGACACTTGGACTGGGCTATTTTTCTTCCGGAGAGACATGAATGAGCATAGATACCAAATGCTATGCTTCCTGTCAGTCTTATTGACAAGTATAGTACGCACACTATTGAAATGGAATGATAGCTGACAAAAGCAAATTGCAGGCCTATAACACAGATGCAGCAACACTTTCTGAACTCCAACCAAGCTGCTCTGTCAAAGTATAGGCAGTGTTTATTTCCTCTAGACAGTGTGAAGTCACAACTTTTGTCTCTCAACAATATTGAAAGCCTCAGCACAAAGATCCTAATCATTCTTCTCAGCTCCTGCAGTTAGAGGCTATGTTATGTGCCACTCCAAAATAGCTTGGCTTCTGAGTGACTACAAAACCTTATCCATGGTATAGAAAGACTCTATTGCTTGAACCATTTTTTAAGCAACAGGTGAAGCTGAACCACTGTTGACCAAGTTTAGACCAGAGAAAGCATGCTCCCTCCATGAATTGACTTTAGTAAACCAACCTGGAGTATGAATTGCTTTCCATTCAAAGAAAACAGACCAAGGCATTTTATCTGACAAAAAAAAGTTAGAACCCATGATCAGCATAATCTGGAAAGCGAGTTCTTAAACTTTTTTGCTACTGAACCCATAATATAATTCTGCAAAAATAAGAAGGTTCAGAAACACAAGAGCGAAAATTAGTGTATATTAAATGCATCACCCTTCAAATAATATTAATGTCCTAATATACTATTAGCAAATTTACTGGAATTATGAAGGTGAATAGGTAACAGCAGTCTTACACATGTCTGCTCAGACATACTGAATCCAGTGGGATTTATTCCCTAGTAATTTTGTTATAGGGTTGCATTTTATGAGTATTCGATGAAATGAAAAGTAAGTTGAAGCAAAATGAAAGTCAGTAGATAGAAACAAATGAAAAAAATCTCCATCAAATAAAATAAAAATCTAATACACAGGTGAGGGATACCTGACTACCAATGTGTATGCAGAAGTACACATGAAAAGGATAATTGGATTGTAATCAGTCATGCAAATCAATAGTTCCACTTTATTCTGCACTAGTCCATCCTCTTCAGTACTGTGTCCAATTCTAGGTACTATGTTTCATGAAGTATTGTAAACAAACTAGAGGCAGTGAAAGTGATCAGTAGTGTAGAAAACAAGATCATATGAAGAGGAGCTGGAAAATGGTTATATTTAGCCTACAGAGAGACTGTTTAGTGTGAATATGACAACAGTCCTCAAATAGCTGTCACATATAAGCATGTAATAATAAGAGCAGTTTGTCAATTACGACAGGAATAGTGTCTCCTTTATTTCAAGCAGAGGTTGGACAGCAATTGTTGGTCTAGCTCTGGATGTCTTGCACTGGGGAACAGGTTGACCAGCAAAATCCCATCCACCTCTGTCTCAGGAGATTCAAGACAAATTATTCAATGCTTCCAGAAACCTCCCATCATAGAGACATGTAGGAAAAACAAAGGGAAAATTAGATGTAAAACAGGCTCCCTCAGCCATCAGACCTGCAAAAAATTGAACATTCACAGTTTCAGTATAGCCATTCTAAGAATATAACTATAGTTGTTCCTCCATATCCACGGATTTAAGTATTCACGGCTTGAAAATATTCTTAAAAAATAATATTCCAAAAAGCAAACCTTGATTTTGCCATCTTATATAAGGGACGCCATTTTGCTATGCCATTGCATATAATGGGACTTGAGTATTCATGGATTTTGGTATCCATGGGGGGTCCTGGAACCAAAGCCCAGCGAATACGAAGGGACAACTGTACAGACATATCGACTAACAGGTGATGTTAAAGGAGGTACAGGTGGGTGGGTAATGAAATATGACACCAGATAAACAAGATGTGATACAAGGTGTAAGAAAAACTTACCCCTACAACATTGCACATTCCAGGTCAAATTTAAAACAGATTGCTTAGCCTACATGTGTTGTATTAGCATGTCAGGAATTTATACCCTGTGTAATTTTTGTTCTGGCCTATCAATTGTATCTCTAGAATGAGGACCCATTTCAAAGGAATTAATGATCCTGTAAAATGCGACATGGTCCAAGCATGTTTTTAATTCATCCACTGAACTCAGTGGGACTCAAAAGTGCTTGATTTTTAGTAGGCCATACCCCCAGTATCAAAAATGTTTTATACACATTTTATATGTTCTCTACAGTATATTAATTTATTTAAAGCATTTATACCCTATGCTTTAGCCAAAAAGGTTACCAAACTAGCTTACAAGATACTGTACAGTAGCACCCACATATCTATGGGAGATTGGTTTCGGGGCCCCCCTGCAGACGGTGAATTCTGCGGATAATTGCTAATGCCATCCCAGGGAAAGGGGGGAGGTGAGATCGCTCCTCCGCCCCCTTTGTCCCCACCATGGCCCTGCTTCAGCGGCGATTGCAGTGGCAAAGGGAGGAGGGGAAGAGGCAAGATCACTCCCCCCCTTCGCCCCCCATGTCCCTGCTATGGTGGCAATTGTAGGGGTGAAGGGGAAAGTGGAGGGAGGCAATATCGCTCCTCCCTTATCCCTTTGCCCCCGCAATCACCGCCAGTGACAGGAGCCCTCCCAGGGGAAGGGATGGTGAAGTGAGATCCTTCCTCCCCCTCCCTTCCTCCTGCCATCGCCAAATGCAGATAATTGTATACAATTTGAATTTAAGACACAACACACAAGAAAAAAGAAAGAGGAAGCAAAATACTACAATGTTTAAAACAAATACATAGAATCATTGAGTTCGAAGAGACCACAAGGACCTTCCAGTCCAACCCCCTGCCATGCTGTAATAAACAGTAAAAGCATTCCTGACAGATGGCCATCTAGACTCTGTTTAAAAACCTCCAAAGAAGGAGACCCCACAACACTCTGAGGCAGTGCATTCTACTGCTGAACAGCTCTTACTATCAGGAAGTTCTTCCTACAGCAATCTCTTTTCCTGTAGTTTGACTCCATTACTCCATATCCTAGTATCTGGAGCCACAGAAAACAAGCTTGCTCCATCCTCAGTATGATACCCCTTCAAACATTTAAACATGGCTATCATGTCCCCTCTTAACCTTCTCTTCCCCAGGCTTTTATATAGTATTGTTTTATCCTGTTATAGTAATGTTTTATTAATTTTATAATCTTGTTTGTGGTTTTAAATTGTGCACCGTAGGCAGGTTTTTGTGTTTATTATGGATTGGTTTTTTTTTTCTCTTTTGTAAAGCGCTATGTAAAGCCTATGGCGCTATATAAATAAATGTGATGATGATGATGATGATGATGATGATAACAACAACAACAATAAAAAAATATACCCAGCTCCCTAAGCCGCTCCTCATAGGGCATAGTTTCCAGACCTCCCACCATCCTGGTAGCCTTCTTCTGGACATGTTCTGGCTTGTCCATATTCTTCTTGAATTGTGGTGCCCAAAACTGGATACAGTATTCCAGGTGATGTCTGACTAAACCAGAGCAGAGTAGCACTATTACTTCCCTTAATCTAGACACTATACTCCTATTGATGCAGCCTAGAATTGCATTGGCTTTTTTAGCTGCCAGGTCATACTGCTGATTCATATTCAGTTTGTCATCCACTAAGACTCCTAGATCCCTTTTGCATGTACTGCCATCAAGCCAGGTGTCACCCATCCTATATCTGCCTTTCATTTTTACTACCCAAGTGTAGTACTCTACATTTCTTACTGTTGAAATTCATTTTGTTAGTTTTGCCCCAGCTTTCTAATCTGTTCAGGTCATTTTGAGTTCTGATCCTGTTCTCTGAGCTATTAGCTACCCCTCCTAATTTGGTGTCATCTGTTAAGTGTGCCCTCTATTCCCTCATCTAAGTAATTGATAAAGATGTTGAATAGCACTGGGCCCAGGACAGAACCTGAGGAACCCCACTGGTCACTTCTCTCCAGGACTACCCTTTGGATTCGGCCCGTCGACCAATTACAAATCCACCTAACAGCTGCATTGTCTAGCCCACATGTTACTAACTTTTTTGCAAGAATCTCATGGAGGACTTTGTCAAAGGCCTTACTGAACTCAAGATACACTATATCCACAGCATTCCCTTCATCTACCAAGTCTGTAACTCTATCAAAAAAAGAGGTAAGATTAATCTGGCATGACTTGTTTTTCAGAATACAAAAATAATATCAAACAATATAAAATTTTATAGTAAAATACTTGTGACCAGTAAGTAAGTCATGACCTTTGAAAAGAAGAGAAAGGGTTGTAGACCTGTCTCTGAATATTGCACTCCATAGTCAAGGTAGATATTGGTTATGGCTGAACCTTTCTTCCTACCAAAGAATATTCTGCATATAAAAATGGAAGTCAGGGAGAAGAGTTCCACTTGTTTTTGCTATTCATGTTAATGAGGGCAGCCTGTCCATTGGATAGACATTCTAGTCAACAGCAGTACATAGCACCCAATCTATCATCTGGGTGACCTTTGATTTTTTTACCTCATGCTTCAAGACCAAGGATTACCCCTTAAGTGTGTACTTGGGAGGTATCTATGGAATTCATCACTGCTGCAACTTTGGAGTTATCACAGGTACTGATTATAAGTTCAGCAGTAAAACTGCTTGTCACATGCCTACAAAAATTGTCAGAGGCATTTTCTCATAGCATCCAACGTTTCTTCTCTTAATTATATTAACTACCGAGTGGGCAGTAGTGCTTAATGTGAGGCTAATAATAAACTGAGCCAGCATGGTTTAGTGGTTTGAATGTTGGACTGTGACTCTGGAGACCATGGTTTGAATGCCTGCTTGGCCATGAAGACTCACTGGGTGACTTTGGGTAAGTCAGTTACTCTCAGCCTCAGAAAACTCCATGATAGGGTCACCTTAGGGTTGCCATAAGTTGGAAATTACTTGAAGGCACACAACAACAAGCATACCAAGTGGCAAATTGAGTTCTGTTCTAGTCCAGAGATGATATATTTATATCTGTATCTATCTATATCTATATATGGCAAGTAACTTTACTATTTAATCCGGTCTGATCCAGAAGATGATGATTCCTGAATTGTGCATGGAACAATTTAAAATTGTTAGGAAGGAGCTGTAAAGCACTAAATGTGTACTTTTCCTTTCTACTGTCCTCTCATTTATTTATTTATACCCTATCCTGTATTAAAAGACCTGAAGGCAGCTTAAAAGTAAAATTAATACGAACAGGCTAGAACTATTTAAAACAATAAGAATAATTTAAATAAACTGAAAACATATTAAAACATAAATAAAAAGTATGAATAAATTTAAAAGATTAAAGCAGTCTAAAAATATGTGCATTAGCATTTGAGAGACCCAAAGGCTTTGATAACATTTATCTATACTTCTGATATTTGTCTATTAGTCATTGCTTTGATAAGCCAAACTCAGTCCCTTTGCAGGAGGGAAATAGAAATTGTTTTCAGAAAAGAAAATAGATGTAAGGAAAGCATGCACACTGTTTTTTACTAAACAAACTGATCACTTGATGACCAAATGAATATAACTATCAAATTTAGAGTATTTATATACCGTACTAGTATATTTTCTTCTGGAAAACACATTTACCTTTGACATGCAGCTTGAGCTTCATGTGGAATAAAACGTCCTTTTCCCTGCCGCTCCCCCACCCCAAGTAGTGGCATCTATTGCTGACAATCTGGCTATGTAATGCTGCTTGTGTTGCCCATATTTTTCTTATTTACCAACCCAGCAACAGAGCATTGTTAGATATACACATTTCCAGCTTCTTCTCCTATTGCCCATGTTGTGTAGCATATGTTCGTTTCAAATCCAGTTTCTGAAGGACACCTCCAGCTATCTGCATTTGATTTTGGTTCCTGTGATCATGTTGTTTGAATGTCTGAGTTTTTTTCTTTGATGTTCATTGTAATATGTTGGAAGCCACCCAAGCCCTTAAGCAGACAATGTGTATTCTGCCTGCTGCATTCTGCTTTCCTAATTCTTCAGAAGCCTTTGGCAGATCATAAGAGGCTCTGTCATTAAGACAAGTGTTTCAGTGTTAGGTTTACAATGCCAGTTATGATCTTGTAGCATTAAAAAAATAGACATTTTACACATTTTTGTTGCAGTAGCATTTTCACATATTTACCAATCACTCCATCTGAGAAATAAAAAAATCAAAAGTATAACATTAAAAATGGAAACATTAAAAATTATTCCAGGTTAATAGTATGCCTTGGTTATTCATTCCATGGTGTCAATGGGCCTAAGAAAAAGCTAAGAGTGATTTGCAAAATGGCCTAATCCAGTGTCAGCTACCACCTGGCCCCAGTGTAATGGAACTTTCATTCCCCATCTACTCTGAAAAGATTTTTGGCCCTCCAGAACACATTTTGAGGGCACACAGGAGAAGGCGGGAGAAGGGCCTCCTGATTCTCTTAACATAAGTGTCCTAGTGGATCATGCTCAGTATGCTATATATTTATGAAAGCAATGTTTTGTTGTTGCTGTTATTTGTCATCAGGTCAACTTCAACTTCTGTCGACCTTATGAATGAGAAACCTCTAAGATCCCCAATTCTCAACTACTCTGCTCAAGTCTTGCAAACTCAGGGCTGTGGCTTCTTGATTGCATACATCCATCTCCATTTGTGGCCTTCCTGTTTTCCTACTATCTCCTACTTTACCAAGCATTATCATACTTTCCAAAGTCATCCCATGATATGTCCAAAGTATAATAATATAATATGTATTATTCTGACTTTGGTATTTAATTATATTCCTTTATACTTGAGGATCTTATCTATTTTTTACATATTTGCCTTTCCAAGTCTTAGTTTTTTAAAAAAATTAATTAGGTATTTATACCCCGCCCTTCAGCCACAATGGCTATCAAAGCGGCTTACAAATAGTTTTAAGCAATAGTAATTTACACATCTACACTGCATTAAACAGTTTCCAATGTGTATTAGTTAATTGCCCCCACAAGCTGGATACTCATTTTACTGACCTATGGAAAGATGGAAGGTTGAGTGAACCTTGGAGCCCTGTGGGATCGAACTCACAACATTGTGGCTGCAGTACTGGCATTTAACCACTGCGCCACCAGGGCTTTACTACACTTTCCTTTACTACACTCTCCATTTAGGTTGATAACTGAGCCAAGGTACAGAAAATCTTTAACTATTCTATGTCTTCATTACCCACTTTCAAACCTATGTAATTGTGTTGTCATTATTTTTTTGTTCTTCATAATCCAGCTGTAACCCTGCTCTTTCACTTTCTTCCTCAACTTTCATCAGTAGTCATTCCTAGTTCTTTACTATTTGTTGCAAGTACTATGGTGTCGTCTGCATATTTTAAATTATTGATGTTCCTTCCCCCAATTTTTCTCCCTCTGAGTCTAATCCTGCTTTCCACATGGTATGTTCTGAATATAAATTAAACAGATAAGTTTGATAAAATGTCCCATTGCCAATGGGAAAGCATTCTGTTTCTTCACATTGTGTCCTGACTGAGGCCTCTTGTCTAAAGTATAAGTTATGCATAAGGACAATCAGATGTTGTGGCACACCCGTTTCTTCTAGAGTGAGCCATAATTTGTCGTGATCTACACAATTAAAGGCTCTAATCTATAAAGGGTGGGTTGATTTTCTTCTGAAATTCTTTGGTTCCATTATCCAACATACGTTTGCAGTGTGATTGCTAATGCCTCTTCCTTTTCTGAACCTAGCTTTAACATCTGCCATTTCCCACTCCATATAGGATAGAAGTCTTTATTGTAAAATCCCAAGTATCTTTGTTTGTATGGGAGATCAGTGCAATACTCTAATGGTTACTATAGTTCCTGGTGTTCTTTCTTGGGGATTGGAATGTATTCTGAATATTCTTTGGATGGCAAAAGAGGGCCAATCCATGCACTCAGGTTATTCCTCATGCACCAGCTGACTATGCAGGAGTCCAAGATTCTTTTGCTGTTATGTCCATTGACTCCCTTCCCTTCTCTGCTAGTTTTTTGTTTCCTGCCTTGCCAGCTAACTGTTTCCCCCATAGTACTTGCTCAAACACATTAAATTAAGGAAAATTAATATTAAGAAATGGAGGGAATTTATAAAAATAGAAGGGTTACAGACATGAGGCAGACAAAGGGACACTCTTTTATATTTGGAGAAAAAGAAAAATAACATGCCAGATCTGGTAACTGAGTCTAACACAGTGACTGCTGCTCAGCAAATTGTGAGTCTAGAAAATAGTAAGATTGCTGGAATTCAGATGACCAATACCCAGCATGTTTCTAAAATTAAAGAGGGTGGACTATTATAAAGAATTATTATTTTGCATGAGAGTGAGTCAGAGAGCTTGGTAGCACTACTCCATCACAAAAAAAGAAAAAGGAAAGAGTAGAAAGGATGGCAGAGAATGAAGCACTTTAAAAGATTTTTTTAAAATGCAAGTTAAGTAGTAATATTTTTAAAACTGAATTTACATGTCAGAGCCAAGAACTCAGGATTCTGTACAGGAGAAAACTTTGACCACCACTTCAAGCTGCCATGGTGGGAGTGGAGGTCCAAAACAAGGGACGGAGTTGACGCAGGCAAAAGCACCAGTTGGAATGATCAGGCAAATGGAGCTTCTGCACCATCTCAAGAGATGAGTGGCAGTTCAGAGCAATGTCAGCGGAAGGGAATGGAATCCCCCACAATCCTAGAGACACAGGCTTTATCAAGTTCATAGTGTAAAAACACTTCTGATAGGTGTGCTGCTGGCCTCTCAGCCAGCTTTGCTGAATCAACAGCAATGTAATAGTGCAGCTTATGATTTAGAGGCCGTGGGATCTTCCTGCCAAAAGCAACATCCAGGGGGCAGAGCCGTGCCATTTCTTTCATTGCCTGTGTCTGCTGCCCCGACTCAAGAAGGGAAGGAGAGAAAGAGAGCTTCTTTGACCTCTCACACAGCACTGGGGCAGGGAGTTAGAGATACTCCCATTCCCCAGGATACAATAGATTCTCCACCTAAAAAGATGATAAATGAAGCAATGCTTTTCTATCGTTACTTCATGGGAGGATTAGAAGTCAGAGGACTCTATTGAGGCTTCCAATAGGGACAGGGAGAATTGTCATCAGAGGAATGTGACTTGCTGGCTGATCAGGTCTTACTCAGGCTGTGTGATGCCAGTGCTCTTCAGATATGGGCATGCAAGGTTTAAAAAAACAAACACCTCGGGCCTCTCTGTGACTGCCCCTGAGTCTGAATCTCAGACTAAAGGCTACCTGAATTGAAATCCAAGGGCAATTTAGACCATCATATTACAGTTGTCCCTTCATATTCACGGGGGGTTGGTTCCAGGACCCCCCGTGGATACCAAAATCCGTGAATACTCAAGTGCCAGTATATGCAATGACATAGCAAAATAGTATCCCTTATATAAGATGGCAAAATCAAGGTTTGCTTTTGGAATATTATTTTTTTAAGAATATTTTCAAGCTGTGAATACTTAAATCCATGGATACAGAGGGACAACTGTATTCCTTTTCCTGAAATGTTTTCTGAAGTGTTGGAAGGTGAATAGCTGCACCCTGGAACTGCTCACCTGTCCCCTACAGTGGCCATGTCATTTTGTAATTACCTACAGAGGTTATGAATACGTTTAAATTGCCACCCCCCTTTTTTGCTTCTGTTGCAGGATTGGTCTCAGGCTCCCTTCTTTCCTCGCAATGGCAACAACAACCTTAAAAGCCATGAGGATAAGAAAGTGGAGGTTTTTCTGCACAGGGCACGTGAAGCCTCAGCCCTAACTATTGGGGAGGTAATTAGGTGGATCAAGGACATTGTGGTTGGCATCCCTGAGAGGGAGACCAAATTCAAGCAGGTGTCTATAAACTCTCTAAAGCTTCTGCCTTCATGGCAGATACTAGCTGGGATGCTCTAAAATTCTCTTCTAGACCCTTGGCGGTGAACGTTGCTGCACGTCACCAATTATGGCTTAAAAATTAAATGCAGATAGCAAGGCTAACCTTTTCACGGGATCCAAACTTTTTGGTGACACGTTAGATGAGGTTTTGATTGAGACTAAATGACTAAAAGGAAGCATTTCCATCGCTTCCTAAGAAGGAGGATCACAAATCTTTTTGACCTGTGGGCCACACTTTTCACGGGACTAGGAGCCAGTTTAATTGGAGGGATTTTAAATCCTACAGGCAAAACTGGAATTCTTTGAACAGCCTAGTAAGTTCTTTTTCTACCTTCTCCCAAGCTGGTACTTCCCAAACCAACAAACAAGGGAGCAAGACAGGGCAGTCTCTTTGACTGCAGGCTTCTTCCCGTGGGAGGTCAGCTGACCCAATTTGCTCATATCTAGGAGACTACATCCTCAGATGCCTGGGTGATTGGGGTGGTCAGTCAGGGGTATACAATAGATTTCCTGCCACTTCCACTCCCAATTATTTTCATTTGTTCTTGTCTGACAATCTGTGTAGAGAAATGGATCCTCATGCATCAGACTATAGACCACCTGCTACAAATTCAGGCAACAGAGCCAGTGCTGACATTAGTGATATTTTGGGGGTCCTATTCCCTTCTGTTTTTAGTTCCAAAGAAAAAACAAGGATTGGAGAGCCATTCTCCACCTTTGCAGGGTCAATCGCTAGGTCACCAAGCGCAAGTTATGCATGAAGACTCTTCGGATGATTCTAGAGGGTATCCAGGAAGGGATTTTTTAGCCTCTTTAGATTTACAGGATGCCCATCTGCATATCCAGATCCATCCCGCCCGCAGATGATCTGTTAATACAGGCGTCATCACTCCAAAAGGCAACACTCGCTGTTCAGACTATCATCCAGTGTCTGAAGTCCCATGGGTTCATGCTCAACAAGTACAGGAGTCATTTGGAACCGGTTCAGTGGTTGCAACACCTAGGAACCATCATAGATATGGTCAGGTATCACATCTTTCTCCCTGACGATCAGAGAACAAAGCTACAAGACTTGGTCAGGGATGTGTTGAGCCAAGAGGAGTTCCTCCTCATGTCTCTAGCAAAGTTATTAGGCAGTATGGTAGCTTGCCTAGGCTCGGTCCCCTGGGCCAGATTCCATCTGAGAGAACTGCAATGGGTTCTCCTACCCTTTCAAGATCAAGTTGCTTAGAATGTCAGTTACATGCCCATCTTTCACCCTGAGTAAAGGAATCTCTGAGATGGTGGCTGTCGGATGTTCCTTTGGAAGGAATGCCAATTCGGGATACCAGGAGGATAGTGGTGACCACCAACACCTTATTGAGGGGTTGGGGGGCACACTACAGATCTCAGATGGTTCAGGGTTTGTGGTCTCAGGCAGAAAGGGACCACGGTATCAATTTTCTCAAACTTCAGACAGTTTACTTAGCCCTGCTCAACTTCAGAGTGGGGCCTAAATTTGTTAGTGTTTCAGATGATTGTGCACAGATTAGGCATACTGTGGTTGGATCTGTTTGCCTCGCACAACAATCACAGGCTTTCCCACATTGTATCCAGATACTGGGCGGGGGAGGGGGGGCGTTAGCTTTTGATGCATTCATGATTGTGTGGCCTCGTGTTTTGTGTTTTTTCTTTCCTCTGATAAATCTGTTATCTTATCGAGGGTACTCAGGGAAATCAGGGGACAGAGGGCAGAGGTGATTCTCTTTGCTTCCAGGTGGCCACAGCACCCCTGGTTTCCCAATCTGATAGACCTTCAGATTCAGGACAGCTGAACTCTCCTCTGTGGCTAGATCTTCTACAAACCAGGCTTTATCATCCTCATCCAGGCTGGTTTACAACTCCATGCTTGGAGGTTGAAAGAAAGAAACAGAGTGTAGCTGGTTATGATGAGGATGTGATTAAAACCATTTTAGTAGCTAGATGACCTTCTACTATTCGTTTGTAGGAGTCAACTTGGAGGGCATTTTGTCATTGGTGTGGATCCAAAAGACTCTGCCCTCAAGGGGCTTCGAACAGTACAGTCTCTGCCCTCAAGGGGCTTCGAACAGTACTTCTTATGATCAGAGCTTAATAAGGGTCTTGGTGCCAACACTCTAAAGAGACATGTGTCTGCCTTGGGGTCTATTCTGAAAGGTATCCTCTAAAAGAAAGACCCGAAATAAGTCTTGGGGTCTATTCTGAAAGGAAGACTCAAGATAAGTCTTCACATGTCATCCTCATATTCGCAGTTTTTTTAATGGAGTTATTCTTTTGAAACCATCTACTGTGCATCACTTTCCTTCATGAACTTTAAATATAGTTTGCAAGTTCTTGTCAAGGCTCCTTCTGAACCGTTATGATCTGTAGATCTGAAATTTCTGATTTATAAGCTAGTCTTTTTGGTGGCCATTACCACTGCACATCGTGTCTCCCAGTTAATTTGTTTTTTCATAGGGCCCAGGAGCTGATCCTACCTTCTTTTTGTCCCAGTCTCTCAGATGTTAAAAAATAATAATAAATAAAAATAATAATAAATAAAAAATAATAATAAATAATAATAAATTGGCATCGGTTGGAGGTGTGGAGGGCACTGAAGTTTTAGTTGGATAGCACTAAGGAGTTCAGGAAATCTGATTCTCTTTTTGTTTCTTTACTGAATCGTCTAAGAGTTTAAAAGGTTTCTCTCTCTTCCATGGTGCATGGTTGCGTCTCTGTATTGAAGTGGCGTATGTACATAGTTCTTTGACTGTCCCTGGAGGGATTCAGGCTCATTCCACTCCGACTGCAACTATGTATACTGCACTTTCTATATCAGTATCTTTGGGTGAGATCTGTAAGACCGCTACATGGTCTTCCCCCTCATCTTTCATTAGATATTACCATATTGATAAGTTTGCTTCAGCGGATGCAGCCTTGGTCGCCAGGTCCTGCAGCAAGTGGTATAGTGGACTTTGTTCAGGATTTCCCCACCCTAGGAGGGACTGCTTTGGTAGGTCCCAATCTAAAGGACTATCTCCCCACACTGCTGGAAAACGGAACATTGATACTTTCCGTAAAGGTTCCTTTTCAGCAGCCATGGGTTGTTTTTTGGTGGTCTTGTTGATAATTTTTCTTTTTGGGGCTGGAGCTTGGTATGTCATCTCTGCGAAAGGCTGGCTTGGCTCTCCTCCCTGGATGCTAGTGCTACTCTTCTATTAGTTATTGCCCTGCCTGTCTGGAGCTGGAGGAGGAGCTAAACCCAGTCTAAAGGACTCCCTCCCCATGGCTGCTGAAAAGGGACCTTCACGGTAAACAATGTTCTGTTTGTGGCTACACAAAAATAATTAAGGATTATGTTGTTAGATAAGGCTTTAGAGTAAAACTAACAGAGAAGGGAAGGAAGTCAATAGACATAACAGAAAAAGAATCTTGGTCTGCTGCCTAGTCAGATGGCATGTGTGGAATAACCCAAGAGCATGTGGATTGCTCTTCCTGCCACCCAAGAATTCATAATAAGTACCAATCTCTCATTTCCAGTCTGTGGAACATTATCTTGTTTTCCACACAAATTTCCAAAAATTTGCAGAATTTTTTGTTAGAATTGGAATGGATTCCATCTCCATAGCTTGAAATGGTATGCCATTTGTTGGTGATTTGTTTCTCACACGTCCTTTGAGAGCATTTATCAGCTTCACTTTTAAAAAAATTCAAAGTTGCTACTGTGTTAATCTCTTGCAGCATTAAAAAGGTGGAAGGGAGGGGCAGAAAAAAATGTGGCGGCACCTTTAAGACTAAATTTATTTTATTTTAGCACGAACTTTCATGGATATAAACACACTTCTTCAGGTGCAATACCAAGTGGTATTAAGGCCTCGGGTATAAACATATTTATACAGTTTGGGGAGTGGGATAGAATGTAACAGGATCTAGAAAGATGCAAATCATATATCTTGCCACATTACCTTTTCAAAGGGGTGTACTGGTCTTTCTGATCTTTACAGTGGTCACTTAGTGTTGATGTGTGAAAGCAACCTGCCTTCCAAAAGTCAGTTTCCCTGGGTTCAAAACTCAGAGGAGATTCCTTTTGTTATATGTGCAGTAGCAAGGATTATTTTATTATGTAGTGTACCATGGAGCCATTGTCCATACTTCTGCTAATTGTTTCATTCATTTCTTTTATATAGTTCCTCAGTGTATTGCTTCCATCATCTCTACTTTGTCCTGATTGCATGTTGTGTTTCCCATTGGGCATATAGCATCCCTGCTCTTGGTATGAATATCCCATTAATTTCTCAGATCTTGTGGATGAGGTTTCTCCATCTGCCTTTTTTGTTGTATTCTATTTTTGTGGGCTGGTTCTTACAAAAGTCCTCTTTGTCACTTTGCACAAATCTCTAAACATTCAGGATTCTGTCACCTTTTATTTTTGCTTCCTGTCTGTCTTGAAACATTTGAATCGTTTCATCTGTTATTCAGTAAGCCCTTTCTTTCTTGTTTGCTACCAACAGTGGACTTGGGGGGTTGCATTTTTCCCTGACAATGACCCAGGTTTCAGCCCAGAGTTCTTTTGGTTCCCTCTCAATTAAGCTTATAATGCAACTCTGTTCTTTCCATGGCCTTTAAATTCTACGGGGATATTCTTCAGGTTGTATTTTGGCATGATGATGGACTTAGTGTCCTTTTTTAGCTTTAAAGTAATTGTGGAGATTAGCATTCCATGAGTTGTGTCACTAGGCTCCTACTCTTTTTTATGCGGAGAGAATGGAGCTTCTCCGTCTCCTGCTTCCAATTATATAGTCTTTTTGATTTGTGTATTTGCTGTTGTTGTTGTCTGCCTTTACAAATGTATGGTAACCCTAAGGCGAATCTATCATTGGGTTTTCTTACTATGATATTGTTCAGAGAAGGTTTGGTCTTTCCTCTGAGGCTGAGAGAGTATGACTTACCAAAGGTCACCCAGTTCAATAAAGTCACCCATTTGCTTCATTTCCTGGTCCTAATCCAAATCTACCTGCAATATTTGATTCTGCTATCTCCTACTTTTGTATTGCAGTCACCTATGATCACCAACATGTCCTGTTCTGGTATGTGATCAATTTCCTTCTGATGCCTGCACAGAATCTTTTGATTTCTTTCTCATCTACCTCTATGATGGGAGCATAAACTTGGATTATGGTTCTAATGATAGGTTTTCCATGTAGTCTTACTGATATTATTCAGTCAGACTTTGAAACACTGCATCCCCTGACTGTTTTTGCTATATCTCGCCTCTCTATTAATGCTGCTCCATTTCTTCTTGGATTGTCATTTCCAGAGTAAACTGTGTAATTACCTAATTGAAAATGTTCCTTTATCTCGATGACTGCCTGAACAACATACTCATGAGTTTTCCCCTCATGCCAGCTGTTTAAGACAAAGTCCAAAGTGCTATTTCTGTTGATAACATTGACTCTCCTCTCTCTCAGACCAGTTTTTAAAATCCTGCCTTGCCAGCTAGTCAAGGTGAATATCCTTTCTGCTTGAATCCAGTTCATTCCTAGATATAGCAATACTTACACTGCTATTCTCCAGTAGCTTGTTCATTATCTTCCAACCTGGGAGTCTCATCTTCCAGCACTATTTCTTCTTTGATTTTGGATTGTCACATTGTAGCATTTTCAAGGTAAAGACATTTAGGAGTGGATTACCATAGTCATCTTCTAATTCCTTCAGCTGTGTTCTAACTTGACAGCAGTTCCCATGATTGCAGAATGGTGCTGCTGTCAAAACTGGTACTGCAGTCATGTCTTGTAGGGCAGTTGTGTCTTCCATTGTATTGCATGTTTGAAAAAAATACTTAGGCAATTTTTACTAATTTATTGCTATTTTTTTTCTTATTTACAGTATCTTTTATCTTTTAAATGTTTGGGGATTTCATATTTACTCAGATTTTTTGAGTCTGTGATTTACACTAATCCAGGAGCATAGAACCTGAGGTTTTGGTGGATGCAGAAATCGTGGTGCTGCAAATGCAAATGTGACATTTTCATCCAAATATGTTTTTATCATGTAGTGTAAACCTTTAGAGCATTGTGTGTTTTTTGTTTACAATCCATGTTTGTTAATGATTGAGTACCCAGCCTATGGAGGGAATTAGCTAACAAAACCACTTAATGCAGTGTAGATGTGTAAATTGCTATTGCTTAAACAATTTGTAAGCTGCTCTGGGAGCCTTTGTGGCTGGAGAGCGGGATATAAATCCTAAATAAATAAATAAATTGTTAACTATACTTCTGTATACTTGGATTTCTCTCTATTTAGGACTTAGCTGCAAATGATGTCATCAATTTCAGATTTAAAGCTGCTCAAGAACTAGAAAACAAGATTTATTTCTCTGTTCTCAAGGGACTGCTTTCTCTTTGAGTGTCTCATTTTCTTTTGACTGTGTAACATCAGTGAGATGCTTATATGTCACATAGTATATCCTAATATTGAGGTCAAATTATTTATAATCTTTTCTGTGATTTTTTTTTTACAGTTTCCAAATAAAACAGTTGCACATGTTGCTTGTAATATGCTTAATATGCTGATTCATTATGTAGATAGACTACAAATATACCAAGCTGATTCACCATTAAAAATTATTCAAGTAAGTAAAATCATGAAGAAATATTTAAACTTTGTATTTATCTAATACTCTTTAGAAATATGATGCAAAAGCTTTTCAAACTGGCAAAAGTTAAATGTGTGTATTGCAAATACTATGACTTCTCCTATATGATTTGTTTTGATCAGAATTCATTTGTAATGCACACATTTGTCATGTTAACCATGTCAAATATAAATACGTGTTAAATATGAATAAAGGATTGACAGGTAAGAATTCTAATAGGTTTCAAAATACTATATAATGCATACTTTTATTGAAAATGTAGTCTGTTTTATGCATCATGGTCATTTAACAGTTTAGGTTTCTGTACACTTTAAGCCCACCCAAAGGAACAAATCTATATCATTACTTGGAAAGTGTCTCTGTATAGGAAAATTTTCTGTTTAATAATTACTGCCACACTGAAAGCTTGAGAGAGCTTCTTCAGAAAGAAGGCACAGTGTGCCACTGGATATTCTTAAAGCAACACTACCCTTGAACAGATTTAAGTATAGTTCCATGAATCTTTGAAGATTTGTTTGCTTTATACAGTATAGCCTCTGTGGCTACATTTTGAACGTGGAGAAGAGCCAGTTAACCCCTGTCCCTTTCACATTTTTTTTTCTGATGAAAATGTCCCTCCTCCCAAGGTGGTTTGGGTATTTCCATTATGGTAGTGAGGAATATAAATTGGGAGGAGGAGGGAACCTTAGCAGAAAAATAGCATGGGATCTTAGCAGGAAAATGGTTTGATTATGAAGCCACGCTTTCTCACTAGCCTTCAAGTTTGCACTCTCATTGGCTACATTAAAAATGAACCAAAGTGCCTAAAAGAATCTTAAAATTAAATGTAGGACAATATCTTCTCTTAGATTTTATGTAAAGTAAAGCCTAATTCCCTACTGGTCATACTGTCCTGCATTCTCAATTTGATCATAATTTCCTGCGTGGCAAGGGGTTGGACTGGATGGCCCTTATGGTCTCTTCCAGCTCTAAAGTTCTATGATTCTATGTCAGATATATAGAGAATTACATCCTTCGTCTCTGGGTGTAAATACCGTCAAAGAGAACATATAAGACAACTCTGATCATAGTAACTTAATATAGTGGTTCTCAATCTCTCGTTGTCTAGATGTTTTAGACTTCAAACTTCAAAAAGTCCTAGTCATTATGGTCATTGCTCAAGAATGCTGGGGTTGAAGTCCAAAACATCTAAAGCAGTGCTTCCATCAATTTATTGATTTGTTTCCAATGTGCCAGAGACCAGCACTAAATTTGTGCCCATTAGGTACAGTTGTTTCTTTCTTTTTTGCAAAGATTGCCAGAGACCAATAGTCAGTGGCTCAGGAACAGGCACTGCTCCAAGGATAACCATTTTGGATAGCGTATTTTCCAGCAGTGTGGGGAGGCAATCCTTAAGCTGAGTCTGGCTCCACCCCTAGCTCCTCACAAGCAGGGCAACAACTCAGTGAAATCATCCACTACCACTAGTTGGAGAGCCAGCCCTACCTTTCTAGTTCTGTCCTGCCTTGTGCTCAAGTAAAAGACCAGGGCTTTAGCTCCATGTGGCTTCTTTGCATATTTTGGTGTTTTTTCACTGTGCCTCACTCCGTTTTGGGCTCTACAGCAATTCCACCACCCTTAGGGAGACTTGACCAGTCCCAGTGGGATGGTGAGCAGACACAGCTTTGAGTTGTCCTCCAAAAAGGACTCAGTAGTTGTCTTCAAAGCACGAAAGGAACACAGAATGCTTAGGCCATTCAGGAGCTAGAGGAGCATGACATGGTCCCACTTGGCAGGACAGACCACACAGAGATGGTTCCAGTAATGGTGGGCATGGCCTTTGCCCTGTGGGTGAATCTGGAGACTACCTCTACCTACCTCCCCTTGTTATAGATGGGAAAGAGCTCCCTCCACAATTGTGTGAGTGGATCTCCCTCATTGCCAGACATGCTGTGGCTGCAGTGAGTCCAAGGGAGGGGGAGCTGTTGGCTGGCTCTCCTGCCACCCAACCAAGAGGCCTCTCCCAGAGAAAATGAAAAAGGTGCAAAAACCAGAAGTAGCTATGCAAGAGCGAGCTGGCTGAGGAACACTTATCCGATAAGGGGACTGATCTCCTTTCAAAGAGGAAACACAGCTCTTTTCATTCATCTTCCTCTTGCCATGTATAAGAGGTGAGCTTGGCCTACATTCAAAGGAGAAGAGTGTTCCTCCTCAGAAGGTTAAGTGTAAATCTAGACACATCTCAGTGTCATCAGTCAAGGAGGGATCAGATTCTGACACTTCTTCCACCTCCTCTGCCAAGGAGGAGGGGAAATTATCTTTGGATGAGGACTGTTTCCTAGAAGATCAGATGTCCCCTTACCTGTCTGACACCTCATTTTTTTTCTATGCTGCTTTTCTGCAAAGCAGAAAATAACCTTGGGGCTGCAGTCCATAAATTCAGTCTCTGCTAAAGAGTTGGGGAGCGGGGTGTCCCAAAGATTAGAGCCAAGGCCAAAGTGGATCACCTGGTGGTCTCCTTCCCTGTTTTCCCAAGTTATGGAGGGGAAGTGGACACATCCAGGGGCAGCTAGGACGACCCCTGCTGTAGTCAAACCCCTTTATTCACTACCACCTGAGGTGATGGACAAGCTGAAACTGCTTCCCATCAATGCCCCTGTAGCAGGTTTGGTTTCAAGGTCCCTATTTCCCAGGGATGGTGATGATCCTCAGAAGCCCTGAGGATAAGAGAGTAGACCTATTTTTATGCAGAGCGCATGAGGCATCTGAATTAGCTATTAAGATGATGGCAGTAGCTTCGCTGTTTGCCAGGGCGGCCATTTGCTGGTTGAAGGACCTGCTTTCCTTGTTACCTAAGGAAGATACTAAACCTCACCAAGGTCTCAATAAGCTCTCCAAGACATCTTGTTGGGTTATGCTATTTGCCTTGTTCTCTGTATAACATTTGGGCTTATTATCTATAGTACTCAATGAACTCCAGCCTTCAAGAGTACTGTGTCCCTCCCCCACACAAGTCAGTTTAAAGCTCTCCTGATCAGATCTTTAAGGCTCTTAGCAAAAAAAACATTCCTGCCAACTGTTGAGAGGTGCAACCCATTCCTTGCTAGAAGCCCATCTCCCTGAAACCGCATCCCATGGTCCAGGAAGCCAAATCATTCCTGATGGCACCATCTGCATAGCCAGTTTCTTGTTCGTGTTCTCTGTGAATCCACACAGCTGGGTTATTCCTGTGCAGGGAGGAGGGGCAAGATGGCGACGGACTAACAACTTCTGAATTGTCCTCCCACTAACATCTGGCATTACCACCTATATATACCTCCAAAATGCCATCCAAAGGCAAGAAAAGAAATCGGATGAGCTCCTGTAATAATAATGACAATCAGGAACCCTCCAAAGCAGAAAAACAGATGAGGATTGACTCACTCTTCCCAGCGGCAGAAACAACACAGCCCGTGAGTAACAGATCTGTAACAACAGCTCTTTCTTTATTCCTTAAGCCATCACAGACACCTGAACTAAACAAAACAGCCTCCTCAATTCCTCAAAGTGTAAATATAAATTATGGGACAGAGCAAGCTGATAACAAAGTCAAACTCCCAGAGCTTGGCATCATTCCCTACAATAACAGCGCTCAGCTCTTTTATGATTTCTGCAAACTGTCCATAGAGACATTGATCCTTATTTTGCAAAGATTAGACGACATTACAAATAAGCTTTCCCAACAAGATTTTCAAAGGCAAAACCCATATGGTACACAGGGGGTTAAAAATGTAGCAGATTTGGAGGAAATGTGCCCTGCCATGACACAGGATGCAGTTAATCACAGCCGAGTGTTACAGAAAAATCAGCTCCTGTTGCAAATACATCACAACAGTCACATGTGGAACAGACAGAAGTCTGTTGTGAGATATCTTTCCCAACTTTTAAACATGCACAGCAGAACAATTGATTTAATAGACTGCCACTTTTTACCCAGCTCAAGAGCTACTAAGCAAATTTTTCTGACCTTTAGCCAGGCAAATATTCCTAACAGGCTGTTACGGAAAGGAAATTTCCTGTGGAATGCACATTATATAGAAATTAACAGAGTTTTCAAGGATGAGATAGTCCGTGACCTCATCACAGGGAAAACAGCAACAATAACACAAAGAAGCAATAATTCTGCACACCAAGAGGGAGAACCTAAACACACCTTAAATGAAGAAGTTCAGGCTATAAATCAAGAAGTAATTAAACTGAGAGAAAAACTCACAGAAATTTGGGAACACACTCCCACAATACAGCTGATGAGAGATACCATCCTGAGTCAATCTAACAGCAATCCAGCCCCATTGAAATCAGCCCCCCCTCGCAGAAAACTGTCAGTGCATTTTTCTGATTTTTATGACAGTGAAAGTGAAAATGATGACTTTACAATCAAGGAAGCCTTGAAATCCCGAGTTGTAGCCAACACGCCTTCACAAATGCAATATACTGCAGATGCACCCCCATCTACAATTAAACCCCAGGGGACTCAAACATCCCTATGCAAACCTAGCTCAAGGGGAAAACAGTCTTCACTGCCACCTACCTCATCTCCTAAGCCAAAGAATTCCCCCCTCACTAAAGAGATGGGATTCTTGCTTGCTTGCGATCCTCATTTCACTTCCCATGCTTCATTGGTTCTTCCAATCTCCCTTCCAGAACAGGTAGGGCAGGAAGAACAGGAATATGATTCACTACCCCTCCATCCACAGAGGAGGACACAGCCACAGTCAACCCAGTCATCTAACCAACTGCCATCAGATGAATTACCCATTCAGCCTGTGGCCTGCAATGCGACTGCCTGACTTCCAACAGTCCAGCACAAAGTTACCCTTATGACCTGGAACATCGCTGGGTGGCAGACGGCCCACAGAGATCCCTGTCCTAACGACTTCCTCACCCAATTTGACATTATACTGATCCAGGAAACATGGACTAATAAGGATCTGTTACTATATGGCTTTCACTCATTCTCAATTCCGGCAGAGCCAGGGAGAAAGCATGGAAGAGCTAGAGGCGGCCTGGGCGTCCTGGTCCCCACCACTCTACGTGCCATAACAAGGCCTCTTTCCACTTTTAAAACACATGCCATGGCAGTGCTAATTCAATTTAACCATTGCACTTTGCCGATAATAAATGCCTACATGCCTCCAATGAAGAAGAAATCCCAAAACAGAGGCCTGTGGGCTGAATTGGAATCATACACTGCTAATCTCATGTTGCAGAACCCAAATGCATTTGTAATTTTGGGGGGTGATTTGAATGCCAGACTGGGCCCCAACAATCATACCCTATATGCCCATCACAAATGCCCTCCTCCTGATTTTGAAGATGATGGAACCCACCTCATCCGATGCTCAAAGGACAAGAAATCAAATTTTGCAGGACTTTGTCTGGATCAAACAGCATTCAGGCTGAACCTTCAAATCCTAAATGGTGCCCTGAAAAATGACTGCCCAGCTGAATTCACTTATCTCTCTGGATCCAAATGAGTACCATTGATTGCATAATCATTTCCAGGGACCTTCTTCCCTATGCCAAGGAATTAGAAGTTATACCCAGATTTGAAAGTGATCATTTACCAATTCGGCTACATCTTAGCGACTTCACTCAGGAGACACACACCAGGGAGCGCTATCATCTCTCTGTGACACCATCAGGAAGGACTTATCGCCGAGCTAAATGGACCCCCCAACTAAACCAAACAATAAGTGAGGTATTGGCTTCAGACCAACTTCAGCATCTTAGGACTGCCCTGATATCAGCTGAGTCTCCTGATGAAATCTTGGAAAATTACAATAGACTTACCCAAGCTCTACACCAATATCTAATCTGTCAAAATAGCGCACATCAGTGGAAACAACAACAGCACCACTCCAAACCATGGTTTGACAAGGAATGTGTTAATGCTAAAAAAGCCCTCATTGATATTTATCAGGGTTACCTATCTAATAACATCCCAGATGCTGCACCAATGCTGTTTCAGCAGAAAAGAGACTACAAAAAGTTTCTGAGGAACAAGAAAAAAGAAGCCATGAAGAATGACTGGACACAACTTATCCAGGCGGTCAGATCAAACAACACAGCTCTATTCTGGCATATTACATCAAGTTCCCAGAGAAATGGGCCAGCTACAGTGGATTGTCACATCCCTCCAGGGATATGGGAGGATCACTTTCAAGCACTTTATAAAGACAACTACATTGAAAGGGGATGCACTAGCCAAAATATAGAAAATATCAAAGGGTGGCCACCAGTGACAGCGACAGAGATCAAGAACCTTGTAGCCCAGCTGAGAATGGGGAAGGCTCCAGGAGAAGACTTAATACCTGCAGAAGCCATTAAAAACAACCTTGAATTTTGGGCCCCTATCCTGGCCTCACTTTTCACCTGTATCGACAAATATGGTCGAGCACCCAAGGATTGGGGTCTTGCAATCATCATCCCCATATATAAAAAAGGAAGCAAGGATGATCCTGTCAACTACAGACCAATTAGTCTCCTCAATACAATCAGCAAACTCTATGCAAGACACTTACAGTGGAAATTTCAGACTTGGTTGGAACAAGAAAACATACTTGCAGAAGAACAAGCTGGCTTTAGGGAAGGCCGCTCCACCATAGATCAGTGCCTTGTACTCCACCACCTTATTGAAAAATACTCCACCTGCAGCACAGTTTCTCTCTATGCTGCCTGCATAGACTTTAAAGCAGCTTTTGACTCTATATCCAGAACCAAACTGTGGAAAAAAACTGGAGGCTTCTTCGACCGACCGACGTTTACTCCATCTAATTCGTATGCTGCATGAAGGGACCTCATTAAAAGTAAGATGTAACCCCCATCTTCTACCCAGAAGATGAGAAATACAGCAGGGAAGTATGGTATGCCATCCTCTTCATTCCATTCCAGTGTCCGGTTAGGGTGGCAGGGTTTCCAGTATCCCTACTCCCAGTGTCAGAATTACAATCCTCCTCCTCCTCGTCACTCCCGCTTTCCATCTCAGTCTTTGTTGGCCTCGTCGGTGAGAAGCCAGTCAAACACTTCTCATGATTGACCATCCTCCAAACAACATCCTAAGGACCAGATGGTGATGGTCGGGGATCATCTGGCACACTTCCAGTCAACCTGGGCGACCCATTACGCCGGACTGCTGGGTGCTCTGGATAATTCAGGATGGATACTGGATCAAATTCAAGGAGTACCCCTGACAGGTCGAATTCAAATTACACCCCCCTCAAGGAGGTGCAGACGTTGCTCTAAAAGGGTGCCATCGAGCTGGTGTCTCCCGATCAGCACTATCTCTTTCTCTTCTTGAAGTACAGTTGTCCCTCCACATTCGCGGGGGTTAGGGGCGCAAGACCCCCGCGAATGTGAAAAAACCGCGAATAAAATAAAGGTCATGCCACGCCCTCCAGGAACCCCCCCCCGCCCTCCCAAAAGCGGCGATGGGGCTTCTAAAGCCCCGTCGCTGCTCCTCTCCACCCCCCCCCCCCGCCCTCCCAGAACCAGCGAAGGGGCTTCTAAAGCCCCATCGCTGCTCCTTTCCACCACCACCCGCCCTTCCAAAAGCGGCGATGGGGCTGCAAAAGCCCCATCGCTGCTCCTCTCCACCCCCCCCCGCCCTCCCAGAACCAGCGAAGGGGCTTCTAAAGCCCCATCGCTGCTCCTTTCCACCACCACCCGCCCTTCCAAAAGCGGCGATGGGGCTGCAAAAGCCCCATCGCTGCTCCTCTCCACCCCCCCCCCGCCCTCCCAGAACCAGCGAAGGGGCTTCTAAAGCCCCATCGCTGCTCCTTTCCACCACCACCCGCCCTTCCAAAAGCGGCGATGGGGCTGCAAAAGCCCCATCACTGCTCCTCTCCACCACCCCCGCCCTCCCAGAAGCAGCGAAGGGGCTTCTAAAGCCCCATCGCTGCTCCTCTCCACCCCCACCCCCGTCCTCCCAGAAGCAGCGAAGGGGCTTCTAAAGCCCCACCGCTGCTCCTCTCCACCCCACCCCCCGCCCTCCGAGAAGCAGCGAAGGGGCTTCTAAAGCCCCATCGCTGCTCCTCTCCACCATCCCCCGCCCTCCCAGAAGCAGCGAAGGGGCTTCTAAAGCCCCGTCGCTGCTCCTCTCCACCACCACCCCGCCCTCCCAGAAGCAGCGAAGGGGCTTCTAAAGCCCCGTCGCTGCTCCTCTCCACCACCACCACCCGCCCTCCCAGAAGCAGCGAAGGGGCTTCTAAAGCCCCGTCGCTGCTCCTCTCCACCACCACCCCCCGCCCTCCCAGAAGCAGCGAAGGGGCTTCTAAAGCCCCGTTGCTGCTCCTCTCCAACCCCCCCGCCCTCCCAGAAGCAGCGAAGGGGCTTCTAAAGCCCCATCGCTGCTCCTTTCCACCACCACCCGCCCTCCCAGAAGCAGCGAAGGGGCTTCTAAAGCCCCATCGCTGCTCCTCTCCACCCACCCCCCCGCCCTCCCAGAAGCAGCGAAGGGGCTTCTAAAGCCCCGTCGCTGCTCCTCTCCACCCCCCCGCCCTCCCAGAAGCAGCAAAGGGGCTTCTAAAGCCCCATCGCTGCTCCTCTCCACCACCACCCCGCCCTCCCAGAAGCAGCGAAGGGGCTTCTAAAGCCCCGTCGCTGCTCCTCTCCAACCCCCCCGCCCTCCCAGAAGCAGCGAAGGGGCTTCTAAAGCCCCATCGCTGCTCCTTTCCACCACCACCCGCCCTTCCAAAAGCGGCGATGGGGCTGCAAAAGCCCCATCGCTGCTCCTCTCCACCACCCCCCGCCCTCCCAGAAGCAGCGAAGGGGCTTCTAATGCCCCATCGCTGCTCCTTTCCACCACCACCCCCCGCCCTCCCAGAAGCAGCGAAGGGGCTTCTAAAGCCCCGTCGCTGCTCCTCTCCACCCACCCCCCGCCCTCCCAGAAGCAGCGAAGGGGCTTCTAAAGCCCCATCGCTGCTCCTTTCCACCACCCCCCGCCCTCCCAGAAGCAGCGAAGGGGCTTCTAAAGCCCCGTCGCTGCTCCTCTCCACCCCCCCGCCCTCCCAGAAGCAGTGAAGGGGCTTCTAAAGCCCGGTCGCTGCTCCTCTCCACCCACCCCCCGCCCTCCCAGAAGCAGCGAAGGGGCTTCTAAAGCCCCATCGCTGCTCCTTTCCACCACCACCCCGCCCTTCCAAAAGCGGCGATGGGGCTGCAAAAGCCCCATCGCTGCTCCTCTCCACCCCCCCGCCCTCCCAGAACCAGCGAAGGGGCTTCTAAAGCCCCATCGCTGCTCCTTTCCACCACCACCCGCCCTTCCAAAAGCGGCGATGGGGCTGCAAAAGCCCCATCGCTGCTCCTCTCCACCCCCCCCCGCCCTCCCAGAAGCAGCGAAGGGGCTTCTAATGCCCCATCGCTGCTCCTTTCCACCACCACCCCCCGCCCTCCCAGAAGCAGCGAAGGGGCTTCTAAAGCCCCGTCGCTGCTCCTCTCCACCCACCCCCCGCCCTCCCAGAAGCAGCGAAGGGGCTTCTAAAGCCCCATCGCTGCTCCTTTCCACCACCCCCGCCCTCCCAGAAGCAGCGAAGGGGCTTCTAAAGCCCCGTCGCTGCTCCTCTCCACCCCCCCGCCCTCCCAGAAGCAGTGAAGGGGCTTCTAAAGCCCGGTCGCTGCTCCTCTCCACCCACCCCCCGCCCTCCCAGAAGCAGCGAAGGGGCTTCTAAAGCCCCGTCGCTGCTCCTTTCCACCACCCCCGCCCTCCCAGAGGCAGCGAAGGGGCTTCTAAAGCCCCGTCGCTGCTCCTCTCCACCACCACCCCCGCCCTCCCAGAAGCAGCGAAGGGGCTTCTAAAGCCCCGTCGCTGCTCCTCTCCACCACCACCCGCCCTCCCAGAAGCAGCGAAGGGGCTTCTAAAGCCCCATCGCTGCTCCTTTCCACCACCACCCGCCCTTCCAAAAGCGGCGATGGGGCTGCAAAAGCCCCATCACTGCTCCTCTCCACCACCCCCGCCCTCCCAGAAGCAGCGAAGGGGCTTCTAAAGCCCCATCGCTGCTCCTCTCCACCCCCACCCCCGTCCTCCCAGAAGCAGCGAAGGGGCTTCTAAAGCCCCACCGCTGCTCCTCTCCACCCCACCCCCCGCCCTCCGAGAAGCAGCGAAGGGGCTTCTAAAGCCCCATCGCTGCTCCTCTCCACCATCCCCCGCCCTCCCAGAAGCAGCGAAGGGGCTTCTAAAGCCCCGTCGCTGCTCCTCTCCACCACCACCCCCCGCCCTCCCAGAAGCAGCGAAGGGGCTTCTAAAGCCCCGTCGCTGCTCCTCTCCACCACCACCCCCCGCCCTCCCAGAAGCAGCGAAGGGGCTTCTAAAGCCCCACCGCTGCTCCTCTCCAACCCCCCCGCCCTCCCAGAAGCAGCGAAGGGGCTTCTAAAGCCCCATCGCTGCTCCTTTCCACCACCACCCGCCCTCCCAGAAGCAGCGAAGGGGCTGCAAAAGCCCCATCGCTGCTCCTCTCCACCCACCCCCCCGCCCTCCCAGAAGCAGCGAAGGGGCTTCTAAAGCCCCGTCGCTGCTCCTCTCCACCCCCCCGCCCTCCCAGAAGCAGCAAAAAGGGGCTTCTAAAGCCCCATCGCTGCTCCTCTCCACCACCACCCCGCCCTCCCAGAAGCAGCGAAGGGGCTTCTAAAGCCCCGTCGCTGCTCCTCTCCAACCCCCCCCGCCCTCCCAGAAGCAGCGAAGTGGCTTCTAAAGCCCCATCGCTGCTCCTTTCCACCACCACCCGCCCTTCCAAAAGCGGCGATGGGGCTGCAAAAGCCCCATCGCTGCTCCTCTCCACCACCCCCCGCCCTCCCAGAAGCAGCGAAGGGGCTTCTAATGCCCCATCGCTGCTCCTTTCCACCACCACCCCCCGCCCTCCCAGAAGCAGCGAAGGGGCTTCTAAAGCCCCGTCGCTGCTCCTCTCCACCCACCCCCCGCCCTCCCAGAAGCAGCGAAGGGGCTTCTAAAGCCCCATCGCTGCTCCTTTCCACCACCCCCCGCCCTCCCAGAAGCAGCGAAGGGGCTTCTAAAGCCCCGTCGCTGCTCCTCTCCACCCCCCCCGCCCTCCCAAAAGCAGTGAAGGGGCTTCTAAAGCCCGGTCGCTGCTCCTCTCCACCCACCCCCCGCCCTCCCAGAAGCAGTGAAGGGGCTTCTAAAGCCCCGTCGCTGCTCCTTTCCACCACCCCCGCCCTCCCAGAGGCAGCGAAGGGGCTTCTAAAGCCCCGTCGCTGCTCCTCTCCACCACCACCCCCCGCCCTCCCAGAAGCAGCGAAGGGGCTTCTAAAGCCCCATCGCTGCTCCTCTCCACCACCACCCGCCCTCCCAGAAGCAGCGAAGGGGCTTCTAAAGCCCCATCGCTGCTCCTCTCCACCCCCCCGCCCTCCCAGAAGCAGCGAAGGGGCTTCTAAAGTCCCGTCGCTGCTCCTCTCCACCCCCCCGCCCTCCCAGAAGCAGCGAAGGGGCTTCTAAAGTCCCGTCGCTGCTCCTCTCCACCCCCCCGCCCTCCCAGAAGCAGCGAAGGGGCTTCTAAAGCCCCATCGCTTCTCCTTTCCACCACCCCCCGCCCTTCCAAAAGCGGCGATGGGGCTGCAAAAGCCCCATCGCTGCTCCTCTCCACCACCCCCGCCCTCCCAGAAGCAGCGAAGGGGCTTCTAAAGCCCCGTCGCTGCTCCTCTCCACACACACCCCGCCCTCCCAGAAGCAGCGAAGGGGCTTCTAAAGCCCCGTCGCTGCTCCTCTCCACACACCCCCGCCCTCCCAGAAGCAGCGAAGGGGCTTCTAAAGCCCCATCGCTGCTCCTTTCCACCACCCCCGCCCTTCCAAAAGCTGTGATGGGGCTGCAAAAGCCCCATCGCTGCTCCTCTCCACCCCACCCCCCCGCCCTCCCAGAAGCAGTGAAGGGGCTTCTAAAGCCCCGTCGCTGCTCCTCTCCACCACCACCCCGCCCTCCCAGAAGCAGCGAAGGGGCTGCAAAAGCCCCATCGCTGCTCCTCTCCACCACCACCCCGCCCTCCCAGAAGCAGCGAGGGGGCTTCAAAAGCCCCGTCGCTGCTCCTCTCCACCCTCCCCCGCCCCAGCTGCTTCCCACCCCTTCTTCCCAAGGCACCGAAAGGCTTCTTCAGAAGCCCTTCGGAGCCTTGGGAAGGGAGTGGGGCTCAGAGGCAGCGCGCCAGCTGCTTCCCTTCCCTCAGAACCAGTGCCCCAGCTGCTTCCCACCCCTCCTTCCCAAGGCACCGAAGGGCTTCCTCAGAAGCTCTTCGCTGCCTTGGGAAGGGAGTGGGCGCAGAAGGAGCAGGTTAGCTGCTCCCCACCCCTCCTTCCGAAGGCAACGAGGGGCTAAGCCCTTTCCTGCCTTGGGAAGGGAGGGTGTGTTGAGGAGGGGGGGAAGTAGACTTCTGCGAATAATCAAAACCGCAAATGTGAAAGTCGCGAATGTGGAGGGGCAACTGTCTCTGTCTCTGGCTTTTTCTTCGCAAACGAAGATTCAGGAAGGACTCATCCCGCGCTTTCTGCAAGCGCGCTGATGTACTTCCTGCAGAACAAGATCCTCGGCCTCTGTGGTGAATGTTTACATCCTCCTGAAGCAGTTCAGAATGGTCATCCTCTCATCGATCCTCCCTCTCCTCCAACGAGGGAACTGGTTTGCGACCATCGATCTGAAAGATGCCTACTTTCACAAGAGGATCTATCCAGCCCACTGACAGTTCCTGGCCTTCCAGATCAGTAATGACGCCTTCCATTTTCAAATCCTACCCTTCAGCCTGGCGACAGTCCCCAGTGTCTTCACAAAGTGCATGGTGGTAGTCGCAGCATACCTCAGACAACTAGGGGTAGTTGTGTTTCCATACATTGACGTTTGGCTCCTGGTAGCAGACTCCTGGTCTCAGCTCCTCCGAGAGATTGACTTCACATTGGAATTGCTAGACTCCCTTGGACTGGTGGTCCGTGTGGAGAAGTTGCACCTGAATCTGTTCAGACTGTCCAATTCATCGGATCCTGCCTGGATTCCAAGACCATCACCGCTTATCTACCGGAGGCTTAATTCGATGCCCTACGGAATCTGATTTACTGATGCTGCCATTCCCACAGGGTGGCTGCTCATTTCGTTCAGGTCCCGTTGGAGCACATGGTGTTAGCAACCGCATTCACTCCATTTCCTCTCAGTGTTTGATCCTCTCAATGACCCTCCTCCCAAGTTGCGGACCATGCCAAGAGAAGTGCAGTGCTCGTTAGACTGGTGGCTTAACCCGTTGGACATTCTGGCTGGTCTCCCCTTTGAACCCCCACGGCCTCAAGTTATGTTGACAAAGGACGCATCCTTGCTTGGCTTGGGGGTACATCTTGATCACTACGCCATTCAGGGCTCCTTATCTCCAGAGGAACAGTGGCTGCATATCAACCTGCTGGAACTGTTTGCTGACTAGAAGGCATTGAAATCTTTCAAATCCCTGGTGACCAGCAAGACGGTCCTGCTTGTGACAGACAGCACCTCTGTCATCTATCATCTCAACAAGCAGGGCGGGACAAGGTGCTCCACATTACTTTCAATCACGATTGAGATTTGGAAGTGGTGCATATGGAGAAACGTCTTTCTCCAATTCATACACCTCCCTGGAGAGAAGAATACTCTTGCAGACGGACTGAGCCGCTCTAGTTCCTCTGTCCACGAACGGAAGCTGCATCGTTCCATGGTCCTCTCCCTATTCCGCCACCAGGGCACTCCAACAGTCGACCTCTTCGCGTTTACAGACAACAGACAGTGTCAAGAGTACTGCACACAGTCCAGTGCATGGGGTTCGAGAAGGGACACGTTCCTCTTTCAGTGGAATGGCCCCCCGTTGTATCTGTTCCCTCCATTCCCACTGTTGACATGAGTAGTTGCAAAGCTACTTCGGGACAAGTCAAATGTGATCCTCGTCACTCATTGGTGGCCCCAACAACATGGTTCGGACCGCTCCTTCTTCTAGCTCACTTGCGCTTCATCCATCTGGCTTCCCGCCCCGATCTTCTGACCGTCCAGAAAGGCAGGGTTGAACACCCGGATCTTGCAATGCTGCAGCTGACTGCCTGGAGGATCCTGCCTTGACTGTGTCTGTCAACTCGGAGTCGAATTTGTCTGCTTTTCCACCACCATCTCCTCCCGAGATTCACTTTGTGGTCAACATGTCACGACACCCCTCTACACAGCATTCCTATCTATACAAATGGAAAAGGTTTGTGACTTTCCTGACGGAGCGGGGTCTCACCCCAGCCTTTTTCTCCATACCTACTGTCCTTCAATTTTTACTACACCTGTCAGATTTGGGACTCTCTATTTCATCGCTGAAATGTTACCTTGCTGTGATTTCTGTGGAGTTCCAAGGGATGGGTCGGCCTTCTCCGTTTTAAGACCTGTTGGTTAAGAAGTTCCTGAAAGGTTATGGCAACCTCCACCCTCCGGTGGCCGAACCCACCCCGGGTTGGAGCCTGGAACTCGTTCTCTCACAGCTCTGGAAATGTCCCTTCGAACCGATGACCACAGCAGATCTTCATTTCTCCTGGAAGACGGCCTTCTTCGTAGCTGTGACATCTGCAAGGCATGCTGGCGAGCTCTGTGCCCTACATTCCGACCTGCCTTACCTGGTGTTGCATAAACGCAAGGTTGTACTCAAACCTGATATGTCCTTGCCCAAGGTCGTCGCCAGCTTCCATCTGAACCAGTCCATCGTTCTGCCTGTCCTCATGCAGACTCCAATGGATAAATTTGAGCACATGCTCTATTCCCTGGATGTTCGTCAGGTGCTGGCATTCTATGTTCAACAAACTGCTCCGTTACGCAAGTTTAATAGACTCTTTGTGTCCTACACTGTGTCGAATCGCAGCTGTCCGATCTCTCCGCTGCGTCTATCAAAGTGGGTTGTTTCTACCATCACACTTGCCTACGAACTGGCTCAGAAGCCGCTACCTTCACAAATTTGTGCCCATTCTATAAGAGCAGTAGCTGCATTCCGCTGCCTTCCTCTCCAAGGTTCCCCTGGAGGATGTTTGCAGAGCAGCGACCTAGTCTACTGCATTGACTTTTATCTCACATTACAGACTTGACAACAGGTCTAGAAATGATGCTGCTTTGGGGAGAGCTGTTCTCCTTTCTACCATTCAATGAATGCATGGGTATGCACTGTTTGCCTGGTTGTTGAATAAATGGGTTTGTGGATTATTAGACACTGTGTCCTCGTCTTTCCTGGGGGACAGGACATACCCTCCTCCTGTGGGTAAGCTTGCTAGTCTCCCAGCTGTGTGGATTCACGAGACCACAAAGAAGGACAGGTTGCTTACCTTTAACTGTAGTTCTTCGAGTGGTCATCTATGAATTCACACAGACCCCGCCCATCCTCCCCTCTATGTCCTGCTTTATATTTAACCTTGCTGATGCTACTAATTATGTCGTCCTATGGAACTGAGGGGAATAAGCAGGTTCGCCTCAAAGGGACCATTAGGGACCATTATATAACTATTCTAGAAGGTTCCATGTGCGCTGCGCAGGCGCAGGAATAACCCAGCTGTGTGAATTCACAGAAGACCCGTCGAAGAACTAGTTACAGGTAAGCAACATGTCCTTTTCACCTCCACTATTCTTCTCTCCCTTTCTGGGCCATGCCCTTTCACTGGAAGGACAGACAAAATGACTATCTGTGCATCCAGGTTCTTCAGCTTCCTACACAAAGCCTCATAATCCCTTGTGATCTTCTGAAGGCTATGCCTTACAGTATCATTGTATCATCCCACGTCATAACGGTCAGGGCTTGATGAGTCTTGCCAATCTGTCTGTTAAATTATGATTTTTTGCCCCAGGGAGATAGCATACACCTCCCAAGACAGTTTGTCAGGCCTGCAAATTACAGTCGTCCCTTCACATTTGCAGGGGTTAGGTTCCACGGACCCCCACGAATGTGAAAATTCCGCAAATATTGATTGCCCCCCTCCCCCGCCAAAGTGACCACGGGGCCTCCGGAGGCCACATAGTCGCCTTCCCCGGACTCCCCACTCCCTCCCAAGGCCTTCACAGGGCCTCTGGAGACCCTCCCGAGGCCCCACGGATGCCTCCGTGGCCCTTCCCCCTCCCACCCAGGGCCTTCATGGGGCCTACGGAGCATCTCCGGAGGCCCCATGGATGCCTCTGTGGCCCTCCCCCCTCCTGCCCAGGGCCTTCACAGGGCCTCGCAAGGTCCCGTGGAGGCCTCCACGGCCCTCCCCACTCCCTCCCAGGGCTTTCACGGGGCCTCCGGAGGCCCCGTGTTGCGGTTTTGGGAGGGCGGGGGGCCCTCCCAAAACTGCGAATAATCAAAACCGCAAATGCCAAGTTCGTGAATGTGGAGGGGCAACTGTACTGCTTCTGTTCCTCACATAAGAGTACCCCCTACCACCACCCTCCTCCTTCGAGTCTTGGCAGAGGCCACTTCATGTGCTGGATCTACCAAGGTTTCCTATATGTGCCTTAAGGCCTGGCACTGCTGCTCTTCCTCTTCTTCTCTGGAAAGAGAAAGAACTTCAAATCGATTCTGTAGCTTCAAGATGGCGAAATGAGCCCTGGCCCTTCTACTTCTCTGTGTCACATTCCTCCACGTGTTCATTTCCTGTGTATGGGAGATGGGCTTCTCCGCAGACACCTCCACAGTGTGTTCCTCATCCAGGACAGTCTTCTCCATGCTTTCCAAGAAAACCTCTCACTCCCTAATATTCAGAAGAGTAGATACCCTGCCCTCAAGGTGCTTGACCTTTTCTTCCAGCAAAGCCACCAACTTGCACTTGCTGCAGGTATAGCTCCCCACATCCTCTGGCACGAAGACAAACATCCAACAAGTATTGCAGGTGACTGGAGCAGCTCCCTCACTCTGCATATTCAGTCTTCTTAAGTAGTCACTGAAAGAGAACTTTGGGTTTTCTTGTCAAAACTCCTCTGGTATCCACCCTCCACCCAATGCCTGTTGGCCTTGTTTATTAGATGAGCTCCTATCCCCCTATTATATTAGAACTGTGTGCACTTGCTGATGATTTTCCAAGATTAACTTGGAAAGACTGCAGCAGCAGTTATATAGAGTTAGTGGCTGCTAACTTCTCCCCCAGGCAGATCTGTGGCTCAGCAGAAGCCCCACCCCCTCAGACCATGTGCTCAGGGAGAGCAAACAGACAAAAACAAACTGAAGCCCCCAGCAAGCCTTTATAAAGACAGTTGAAAAATGAAGGCTGACTCCTCACACACAGCTCACCTTCTGCTGATTTTCCAAGATAGGGTGTACAGGGTGTTCCTTCCCAAGGACAGGAAGTTAAAAGTGCCATCTCTAGTCGGGGAAGTTTCTCATAACATTAGCCAAGGTTCTGGGATTGATGGTGGCTTGTATAGACCCAGTGTGGAAACAAATGCTATCAAAATAGAAACGTAACAAAAGCCAAAAAAAATCTGGCTAACTGCTTCCCAATAAACATCTCTGGCTCCCAATAACCTGTTGGGAGTTTAAAATATTTGAAACTGGTATCCTCAGTAGCAGAGTTAAAATCACACTTCAACAAAGTGTTTATATTGGCAATACAACTAAGCTAGCTCAAAAAACCACTCCTCCCACACACAGAGTCTAGCTGAGATAATAGAACAAGCTTAGTCGTCTTTAAAGGTATAAAAAATAGTTTGCTTACAGAATATCTTGTTCATAGTCATTATACACAGGTTTATCATTTTGAGATATGCAAACAGGAGGTAAAATACGATTGTTTTCATAATGTCCGCTATGGAGCCCTTAAGAAAATACATGTGCTCCATGTTTAAAAGAAAGAAGAAGGGTGGTGTGCCTGCGTGCGCATCTTCCCTGAGGACAAAGTACTTGTGTACATGCTCCAGAATGAGGTGAGGGGTCATAAACTAGCAAACAGGAAGTTTAGTCATAAACATTCCCTTCATGCACTTTTACCTATTTAACTACCATGCAGCCTCATGCATGCAAAGATTGCAAATCCCAACAGTCCCATTGGCCAGATCTCACCTGAGGGAATTGCAATGGTTCCTCTTACCTTACCAGGACGAAGTATCTCAGAAGTGTCACATTCAGTTATTGGTTCCCAAGGGAGTGAGAGTGTCCCTCCACTAGTGGTTGATGGGGGTCCTCTTGGTGGGGTTACCCATACAGGATCCAAGGAGAGTAGTGGTTACCACCAACGTGAGTCTGCAGGGTGCACTGCAATGATTGAATGGCCCAGGGTGCATGGAATCCTATTGAAAGGCAACACCGCAGCATTTGGCTGGAGTACGTTTGACCCTTCTCAGACTTCAGTCGGAGATTCAGGCCAGACATGTGTTAGCCCAGATGGACAACATGACCACGAAGGCCCACATAAACAGTCAAAGAGGAATGTGGTCGCAAACACTGATGAATGAGACTTCTTAATTGTTGAGCTGGGGGGAGACCCATCTCCTCTCACTCAGAGCAGAGTACCTGAAAGGACAGTGGAACGATCAGGCTGACTTATTAAGCAGGCAGAAGCTGGACCAAGCAGAGTGGATCTGAACTCAGTGTTTCAGATGATAGTAGAGACGTTTGGACATGGGTGGACATGTTCACATCCATAGAGAATGGCAAGCTGCCTTGATTTATATCAAGATTTTGAACAACAGAAGCATTGGCCTTCAGTGCTCTCACAATAGGTTGGCCAAAGGTACTCTGTTACGTCTTTCCTCCACTAGGGATTCTGTTCAAGGTGATCAGAAAGATAAAATTGGAAAAGGCGAAGGTGATTTTTGATAACACCACAATGTCCTTGTTGACCTTGGTTCTCTGAAATTGTCAACATGCAGGTATAGGAGAGTTGGCCCCTGCTTCTTTGGTTGGATCTATTACATCAAAGAGTTCTGTTGCATCCCGACCCAGGCTGTTTACAACTCCATGCCTGGAGATTGAGAAGAAAGGATTAAAGGCCAAGGGCTATGAGTGCCCTATATTTCTCAGGCAGGCTGCAGAGACCAAAAAAATCAGCTCACAGTTCACAAGGGAGTAACCAAGACTAGTCACCTTACCAGCATGTAGAGTAAATATAGTCCAGTCCAAAGGTCATACACAGATAAACAGCAAATCAGTCACAGTCTGAGGGACAATCCAAAGATGAAGTCACAAAGCGAAGGCAAGGTCCAAGAAGTCCGAGGTAGCAGTCAGTTAGTCAGGAAGAACAATCTGGCAAGGCTTTCACTCCAACAGATTGGTTGTCAGCCATGCTCTTCCAGAGGGGGTGCTGGTGATTTATGGTCCAGCTAAGTCTCACAGGTGTTGTCTGAATGCGTCCTGCTTCCTATTTAACTGTTCTGTTTGTCAGAGAAATTCCTCTTCTTGTTGACGCTGAGTAAAGCTGGGTAAGTCTGTCTCCTGTTCTTCTGGAGTTTGAGGCTGTGGAATATTCTGTTGCTCAGATGAGTCAGCCTGCTGGTTGTTCTGTCCCTCAGAGACTGGTTGGACACTCTGTTCCTCAGCATGTGTGGCTGCTGGTTACTCTGCTCTAGCTCAGGCATGCTATACCAGCTTTCAGATTTCTCTTCAATGTCCTCTGAGGGGCAGGGCATGACAATGAGGATGAGGTTTTCAAACCATTTTGGCAACTAGGAGATCATCCACCATTCACTAGTATGAGTCTACTTGGGGGGCTTTTTGTAGATAGTGTCACTGGAAAGAGATTGTACTGCAAAAGGGTTATTGTACACTCAGTTTTGGCCTTTTTGCAAGCAGGATTGACTAAAGGCCTCAGTGCTAATATCCTGAAGAAGCATGTTTTGGCCTTGGGGTCAATTCTAAAGAGTAAAGGACACAAATCGTTGGTCGGTCATCCCCACGTTCAGAGGGTTTTGAAAGGTGTGACACAAATTAGGCCGGCTAGACTTAATCAGTTTCCATCCTGGAACCTGAATTTGGTTCCATGCTCTCTGATTAAATCACGTTTTGAACCAGTGAAATAGGTATATAAAAAGTTTTTTTTACTCTTAAAATATTTTTTCTGCTCACCATTGCTTTAAGAGCCTTGTAAATTAAAGAAGAACTGTGTATTTTTCATAAAGATTCAGAAATGCTCTGCTTAGACCTTTCCTTCATTCCCAAAATTAACTCTTATTTTTCATAGGGCTCAGGAGATCATTCTTCCTTCTTTTTGTCCAGATCCAAAGGCTCCTCAAGAGAAGGAGTGGCACAGATTGGATGTGTGTAGAGCTTTGAAATTTTACTTGGAATGGACTATTAGGAAGTCAGATACCATGTTGGTGTCATTTCGTAAGGCTACGTTGGGTCAGCGGTTTCCTACATCAACCATTTCTTGGCTGGTTGAGGCAGTTCATTGAAATGGCCTATCTTCATAGTTCTCAACCAGTTCCAGGCGGTATCCAGGCACATTCCACTTACAGTGTGGCCACATCAGCCACTTTTGGCACGGCGGTTTCCTTGTTGGAAATCTGAAGAGCCGCCACTTGGGCATCTCCATCATCCTTTGTGAGACACAAGGATACATTTGTATTAGCAGAGGTGTCCTTTGGTAGATGTGTTCTGCGGCAAGTTGTGTCTCGGTGATGTTCCTTTCCTCCCGGACAATGGTGACAGCTTGTGTAGATCCCAGCATAAGGATTGCCTCCCCACACTGCTGGAAAACAGAACATTGGTACTTACTGTGAAGGTTCCTTTTCAACAGTTGTGGGGAGGGAATCCTTCCCAACATTGTTTTTGTTGTGCTGTTGCTGAGTTAAGGTTAGATGTATTTTTATGGAGCTTGTCATTCCATCACTAGGAAGGTGGGGCTGGCTCTCTCCCTAGTGGTGGTGGATGATTTTTAGCATGAAAGATCTTTTACAAGCCTATTTTCTACTCTTAAGAGGGACTGGCCAATGAAGCATGAGGTATTCCCATCTGTCCTTACTTCAGTCTCTCTTATGAGTAAAAAGCAGGTGAGTAAAATTGCAACTGCTAATCTTTCTGTGCTAACTTTCAAGACCATTACAAACAGATCCTGATATAGTGTCAAGCATGTACGGTTGCATAATTGTGGATGGCTCCACAGTGGCTGAAAAGGCTCCACGGTGCCTTTTCTGTTCTACATAATAGTTTTCATAAGAAAGCCTTTTTAGTGATGGTAGCACTACAAATCCAACAGTGCCCCCACAACAGTAACACTGGTGAGCTTCTAGAATGCTTTTCTTGTTACTCTGGTTTTGATGCTGTCATCATTTTGCTTTATCCCAATGAAAACCTTGCTAGCTTGCAGAGTTAATACAGGCCATCTGCAAATCAATATGTTTCACAATAAATGTGGAATACATTCCTCATTTAAGATGGAACGGTTAGTTGCAGTTACCTATTATAAAGTAGCCCAAATATTCAGTTTCCTCAGATACAGACATAGGAAGCAAATAGCAAAATAGAATGCAAAACAGTGACAACAGTAATCTTACCGTTAGAAATGCATAAATATGTTTGGGCACAACTTGAATGAGGAGGAATATTTTGATATCTTTCAGTGAAGTACTTCTGATTTTGCTACAGGCAGTGGAAGCCAGTAAAGTAAAGCAGACAGACTAATTCTAAGTGCCTACTTTGAAATAAATTATACTGAAATCAAGGAAACTGATGTCTAAGTAAATGTGGTTAGGTTCCATTTTGCCAGTACTGATAGCAACTATTAAAGATTGCTATCCCAACATTACTCAGGCTTACAATCAGCTTCAAGTCTGCAGCCTAAGACTTCAAAGAACCTAACATTTTTAAATGACTTGCTAAGTGATGCTGGAATAGTAATTGATTGGCCCAATATAGACAAATCACTAACTAGTGATTGAAAAATCTCTTTCACAATATGTTTGCAAAAGAGCACAGTTTTTTTTCCCCAAATCACAGGTCTGTAGAATTTTTTTAAAAAAAGACATTCTTATTATCCACAGATCCTGATAGCTACCATCACTCATCTCTTGCCCAGCACTGAAGCTTCTTCATATGAACAGGACAAGAGGGTAACTAAAATTTTATTTTTTCACTTCTATTCTATTCTGATCTTATGCCCCAGTGTATATTTTTGATTGTGATGCAAAGGTAAGCAGGGGCAGAGTGTTACAGTTATAAATAATCATAGGTTTTCAGGTGTTTGTTGCCTATCCATAATGCAGCTTAGACCTCTGCTGGGTCCCATATTGGAAAAAGGCAGGATATAAATTATATTACATTAATAAATAAATAGAATCATAGAGTTGGAAGTGACCACAAGGGCCATCCAGTCCAACCTCCTGCCATGCAGAAATACACAATCAAATCATTCCCAACAGATAGCCATCCAGCCTCTGTTTTAAAACCTCCAAAGAAGGAGATGCCACCACACTATGAGATAGTATATTCCACTTCTGAACAGCTCTTACTATCAGGAAGTTCTTCCTAATGTTTAGGCGGAATCTCTTTTCCTGTACTTTGAACCCATTGCTCTGTGTCCTAGTCTCTGGAACAACAGAAAACAAGCTTGCTCCATCCTCAGTATGACATCCCTTCAAAGATTTAAACATGGCTATCATGTCCCCTCTCAACCTTCTCTTCTCCAGACTAATCATGCCCAGCTCCCTAAGCCGCTCCTTATAGGGCATGGCTTCCAGACCTCCCACCATCCTGGTAGGCCTCCTCTGGACAGGTTCCAGCTTCTCTATCCTTCCTGAATTGTGGTGCCCAGAACTGGACACAGTATTCCAGGTGATATCTGACCAAAGCAGAATAAAGTGGCTCTATTACTTCCTTTGATCTAGACACGATACTCCTATTAATGCAGCTTAGAATCGCATTGGCTTTTTTAGCTGATGCATCACACTGCTGACTCATGTCCAGTTTGTGGTCCACTAAGACTCCTAGATCCCTTTCACATGTACTGCCATTAAGCCAGGTGTCACCAATCCTATATCTGTGCTTTTCATTTTGACTGCCCAAGTGTAATAGCCTACATTTTTCCCTGTTGAAATTCATTTTGTTAGTTTTGGCCCATGTTTCTAATTTGTTCAGATCATTTTGGATTCTGATCCTGTCCTCTGAGGTATTAGCTACCCCTCCTAATATGGTGTCATCTGCAAACTTGATAAGCATACCCTCTATTCCCTCATCCAAGTTATTGATAAAGATGTTGAATAGCACTGGGCCCAGGGCAGAACCCTGTGGTACTCCACTAGTCACTTCTCTCTAGGATGAAGAGGAGCCATGGGTGACTATCCTTTCTTGTTTAAGTATTTTGCAATGTCTTATGACATCTGTGACTTTCTCCAAAGTTGACTACTTCATCACCACTGCTTCCACACAGTAAATCAGTTTGGTTTGGTTTGTGTATTTCTATCACTGTTACAAATGTTACATTGACTGTCTTTATTCAACTGCTGAATTTAACATTTAACTGTGCTGCCGTTTGTGGGGGGGGGGGAACCTTGTCTTATTGTAGACAGTCTGTTGCAACCTGCGACTGAATGTTTGTATTTCTCCAGCCCTGCATCATTCTGCCAGTGCTAATGTTGCTTTAAAAACTGTCAGCTAGAAAGAGGATGAGGACCAAAGAAGGTTGCTGAGTAGGTATAAAAAGGAGCTTCAATGTCAGAGGCTTTATTAACTGAGGTATGCCTGTATTGGCAGTGAGTTTCAGATATGATTGCTTGCTCCTGCAAGTTGGCTTCATCTTTTCTTAAAGGGTCTATACCACAAAATAAAAGATATTGGCATATCATTCAGTCTATATAAAGTACAAGCTTTCAGGTCCTCTAGCAAGGAATATTCCTCAAAATAAGGGACACTTGGCAACCATAGTGTAGAAAGATAGGCAAGCATCATTTGGTAGTTTACCAGTTCAGTATGCATGCATACAATACATTTAAAATTAAACATGTTTAAGTCTCATTGTGCTTATCTTTCCACGGAGATAAAATAGGCTTAGGTTAATAGGATCCTGCCCCATATAGTTGGTATCTGTGCTCCGTCTATCAAAACTGTAGGACAGAATACAAAACATAATGTGTCACTATTGACTCTTGAGATGGATTTTTTTTTAGGCTAAATTTAAAAAGGAAGGAGGAAAAACAGAGAGTGAAGCAGTCTGGCCTTTATGGTTACCTGTAATTTAGAAATTCTTCTGTTGCAGCTGGTGGTATCTCTTCTTCTGTGTCTGCTGGACTGGATAATGACCTTGCCTTTAAAGAGACTGTTGCAACCTGTTCAAACTGCAGGATCTGAAAATGATAAAACTGAAAAAACTGTTCTCAGCTGTATATATAAGGTACTTTTTAATTTCTCCCTCCCCATTTTGAATTGCTTTGAAGTGATTTTTTTTAAAACTTGTAATTAACTCTTTTAAGTCTTTACAATGAGAAACAAGGAGATTTTTTAAAATAAAAACCAAAACCATCTTATTGCTTTTTAAGCATACAAAACATGACTTCAGAAGAATTATACATACAAAGATCTTATTTTAAATAAACAACAAGAAGTCACTATATAAACAGGACCAAAGGTACTGAAAATGAAGTAGAAGTATCTTTCAACATACTCTTTAACATTATAATATATTCTGTGTGGAGCTCCACTAATATGACAATTGGATTGCTCAATAAACAATAGTAATTTCTTAACATGACTAGGGGTCTCAGCTCTCAGGGTCTGGAACCTCTTATCTGGTCCTCAGGAGGGGGAGGAACCTTAGGGCAAGAGCACTGCCTTAACAAGTGTGTGTGCATTTCATTTACAGTTTTCTTTATTTGAATGGCATACCCTGCAACTGTGCTTGATACTTACTATATCATGCTTATTGGAGCTGCCCTTTGTAACATCTTCCTTGTAAAATTACCAGGGACCCCCACCTCCAGTCACATCATGAGGGGTTGTTACTAGGTCTCAGAATTAAACCCCTGAAAATTCAGGGCTTGGGACAGTCCTTATCTGGCACCTCCAGCTGTGACTCTCCCCAAAAGTCATAGAATTGTAGAGTTGGAAGAGACCACAAGGGCCATCCAGTCCAATCCCCTGCCACGCAGGAAATCACGATCAAAGCATCCCTGACAGATGGCCATCCAGCCTCTGTTTAAAGACCTCCAAGGAAGGAGATCCCACCACGCTCCAAGAAAGTGTATTCCACTGCCGAACAGCTCTTACTGTCAGAAAGTTCCTCCTAATGTTGAGGTGGAATCTCTGCTTCTGGAGCTTGCATCCGTTGCTCCATGTTCTAGTCTCTGGAGCAGCAGAAAACAAGCTTGCTCCATCCTCAATGTGACACCCCTTCAAATACTTAAACAGGGCTGTCATATCGCCCCTTAACCATCTTTTTTCCAGACTAAACAGCTTCCTAAATCTTTCCTCATAAGGCATGGTTTCCAGACCTTTCACCATTTTAGTCGCCCTTCTCTGGACACGCTCCAATTTTTAATATCCTTTTTGAATTGTGAACTGGACACAGTATTCTAGGTGAGGTCTGACCAAGGCAGAATAGAGTGGCATATTACTTCCCTTGATCTAGACACTATACTTCTATTAATGCAGCCCAAAGTCGCATTGGCCTTTTTAGCTGCCGCATCACACTGTTGACTCATGTTCAACTTGTGGTCTACTAGGACTCCTAGATCCCTTTCGCATGTAGTCTCATTCAGCCAGGTCTCCCCCATCCTATATCTATGCATTTTTTCCCTCCCTAAGTGTAGTACCTTACATTTCTCCGTATTGAATTTCATTGAATTTCATTTTGTTAGCTTTGGCCCAGTTCTCCAGCCTGTCCAGATCATTTTGAATTTTGATCCTGTCCTCTAGGGTATTAGCTACTCCTCCTAATTTGGTGTCATCTGCAAATTTGATAAATATGCCCCTAATTCCATCATCCAAGTCATTGATAAAGTTGTTGAATAGCACTGGGCCCAGGACAGAACCCTGTAGCACCCCACTGGTCACAGCTTTCCAACACAAAGAGGAGCCACTGCTGAGCACCCTTTGGGTTTGGCCGGTCAACCAGTTACAAATCCATTGAACAGTTAACTTGTCTAGCCCACATTTTACAAGCTTGTTTGCAAGAATGTCATGGGGAACCTTGTCAAAGGCCTTACTGAAATCAAGATATGCGATATCCACAGCGTTCCCTTCATCTACCAAGCTTATAATTTTATCCAAAAAAGAGATCAGATTAGTCTGGCATGACTTGTTTCTCTGAAACCCGTGTTGACTTTTCATGATTATAGCATTGCCTTCTAAATGTTCACAGACTCTCTGTTTAATGATCTGCTCTAGAATCTTCCCTGGTATTGATGTCAGACTAACTGGATGAGAATTGTTGGGATCCTCTTATTTTCCCTTTTTTGAAGATGGGGACAACGTTTGCCCTCTTCCAGTCTGCTGGAACTTCTCCTGTTCTCCAGGAGTTCTCAAAGATTATTGCCAATGGCTCTGAGATTATATTTGCCAGCTCTTTTAATACCTGGATGTAATTCATCTGGTCCTGGAGATTTAAATTCATTTAGATTAAGAAGGTATTGTGTATTCCACAAGAATATACAATACACAAGTATTGTGTATTCCACAAGAAGGTATTGTGTATTCCCGCATGGCAGGGGGTTGGACTGGATGGCCCTCGTGGTCTCTTCCAACTCTACTATTCTATGATTCTGTGATTCTATGGTATTCCTGTACTACCTCTTTACTTATCCTGGGCTGGATTTCCCCTATTGTGTCCTCTGTTCCATTATCCTCAGGTTGATCACCCTTTTCCTTTTCTGAAAACACAGACGTAAAGAAAGTGTTCAGTAATTCTGCCTTTTCTCTGTCCCCTGTTAGCATTTTGCCATCTTCTCCATGTAGTGGCCCTACCATTTCCTTCTTCTTCCTTTTGCTGCAGACATACCAAAAAAACCCAAAACTTTTTATTGTTCTTAACCTCTCTAGTGAGCCTGAGCTCATTCTGCACTTTAGCTTTTCTGACTTTACTCCTACATGAGTTCACTATCTGTTTGAATTCTTCTTTGGTGATTTCTAGTCCTCTACTAGAAGTGTAGAAATCAGAAAAGGATTGTCAAATACCATTCTAAGCCTATATGTCTTGTTTGGCCAGTCCTTTTTCACTCCGTCTCTAACCCCCACCACACCCTATTATTATTTTTAAATCCACTCAAAAAATCCACACACACTCCTAGCTCGGTATGATAGAAAATATTGCTATATGTTGGCCTACCCTGAGCTGTTTTAGGCCCAGAAAATGGCTTTAATTAACAAGGAAGTTGAGTTGTGGATCACTTCCAAGAAAAATTAAAAGTTCTAAAACAGCCAGGTGGAGAATATTGTATAGTGAAATTGTTCACATTTCTTCAGGGTGAGGTGGGGGAGGTTGCTCAGAAAAAAAGATTTTTAAAAAAATTCTGGGAGAGAGCATGAAGGCAATGTGACTCCCAGTCGCTGGGAGCTGCTCAACCCTTCTCTGTAACAAGAGGTATTCTAGGCAATATGATAAAAATACAATAGGGTGAAACAAACATTAAAAACTCCTAGATAAATAAGATAAAAGAAAACACAGCACACACAAAAAATGAAGGTCAGAGCTTTAAAAAAAAGGTCTTAAAATTTACAATTCAGTTTAAAAGTCTTGTGAAAATAAAAAATGTCTTTCCCTGGCATTGAAAAGACATTAAAGTTGGCACAAGGTGGAAGTTCTTGGACAAGCATTACACAATCTGAGTGACACCACTGAGGTGGGGGGAACCCTTTGTTCATATGATGCCTAAAGAAGTAGAATTTCTGGAAAATTTTAATCCATGAAAAGAAGTTTTTTTTTCTTACTTTATTTTGAGGGGGGATCAAAAAATATTGGCATCCTTTACATATTGAATAACATGTTAGGAACATAAAATGTACTTAATATGATATTAAATGGTAATGTTTGGTATGATAAAAATATAGTCCCCACCCAGAAAAATATTTGCAATTTGAATTTATTTGTCAAATATTCATGAATTTATGTATTTACAAATTGGCTACAAGGTTTCAACTTCTAAGGAGCACCTGAACTATAAGGAAGCTCTTTAGTTTTGCCAGTTCATGAGAATCAAGCAAAAACTAGAAAGAATGGAAGAAACTATCAACGCTAATAAAATGAAGTATGAAGCAGCCATAAAGCACACATTTCCATGAAAAGAACTGAGCAAAGAAAACCAAGACCAGGAGTTCCTATGATCTGATATTGTATATTAGTGCTTCTCAGACTATATGAAGTAGGGAACTGGCGTTATTTTTTTTCTAGTATCTAATTTCCAGTTGTTTACCTGTGTTCTTTTTTGCCCCTGAAAACCAAAAACTAGCAACTGATGGCTTGCATACCAGCACTGGTCTACAGACACCACTTTTGAGCAGCACTGCTGTGCATAGTTTTACATAAAAGTCTGGCTGGTACCTAATTTGTAGAAATCATGTGGGAAATATATATAAGAACACCTTGCCTGAAACATTTTATTCATCATTCTAAAAGAAAATTCAAGAAAAATAAGCCTTTGTGGGGGACAAAACAGGAAGAAAACACACACACCCCATTTTTTTTCTTTTTTCCTTTTGGGCTTCAAAAGTCTAATGATGCCATACTTCATTTGGCAGGAGCCCTTGAAGGGCCTCGGATGATCTCATGGTCTAGCTAGGTACACATGGAAAGAGGCAATCTGAGTTTCCAAGTCACAAAGGGTCTTAAAGGTCAAAACCAATGTTATGAATCATCATGAGAAGTTTCCTCAATATGTACCTACATATTATTTGGAGTAGAGTATAGTGAATCATTTTAAGTAAGTATTTCTTAAAAGGAAACCAATTTTTGATTAATACATACATAAATAAACAAAAGCCTTTTATAAGATATTCCTGCCTCCCCTGGTCCCCAGATAAATTGATGACTGCTTTTCTTTATGCTTGTTGTACATGCAGCCTAGATTGTCACAGATTAAGTACTCTGTACTGTCCATATATACCCTAGAGCCATTATATGGCAAAATGGCAGGTGATCCCACCTTCATTTTAGCTTTTGTACCTGTAACACTATTTCCCTGGGCTTCAGTGAAATTCATTTTTATTCATAGGTTCTTCATGGATGTGTCTATGGATCTCAGTGCTTTAGCAACCCAAAATATTTTCCTATAAGCCTATCTGATTTGGCATCTTCAGATTATGATCCTTTTATGCATTTGGAAAGTTTGAAGGAGCCGGAACCATTACATTCACCTGATTCAGAAAGGTCTTCAAAACTCCAACCAGTAACAGAAGGTCTGTTTGCCTTAACAAGTTCCTCCTTGTGATCAAATCATGTGCATTTCCACCACTGAAGTGTTTGTCTAAAATGTGGATTTTGAATTACTGAATATACTTGTGTATAAGTCAACCTCATGTATAAGTTGAGGACAGGTTTGTGGATTGAAATTATGGATTTTTACCTGTGGATAAGTTGAGGGTCATTCTGCAGAATGGGGAAAGCACCAGTGCCCACTCAGGGGGCCAGCCACCCCAGCTGCCACTGTTTTTCCACCCGGGCATTCAAAAAGGCCTTTTGCCACTCTACTCAGAGAAGGAGATGGTTCCTTTTTTTTTATAAGAGTTGATACTGTACCGTTGCTGCTGCTGTTGTTGTTGTTGTTGTTGTGTCTTAAAGTCATTTCTGACTTATGGCAACCCTAAGGTGAACCGATCACAGGGTTTTCTTGCCTAGATTTGTTCAGAAGAGGGTTTGCCATTGCCTTCCTCTGAGGCTGAGAGAATGTGACTTGCCCAGGGTCACCTAGTGGGTTTCATGGATGAGCAGGGATTTAAACCTTGATCTCCAGAGTCATAGTCCGACACTCAAACCACTGTGCCACTCTGGCTCTCATACTGTACCTTAACTTCTATCAAGAAGGGAACCATATCCTTCTCTGAGTGGAATGGTGAAAGGTAAAAGCTTAATCCATGCTGGGAGAACCTAGGGGGAGCACCATAGAGCCGCTGCTGCCATTTTCCTGCCCAGGCATTTAAAAAAGGCCAGAAGTAATACCACAGTGGAGAGAACAGAGGGAGGTCAGTGCTTCTTTTAGGTTCTCCCAGAATGGACTGAGCTCCCACTTCCCGCCACTCTACCCAGAGAAGGAGATGATTCCATTATTTTTTTAATAAGAGTTAGGGTTTTGTGCTTACATTCACCATGGATAAATTGACCCAGGTTTTTGGGGTCAATTTTTGGACTAAAATCTCTCTACTTATACACAAGAATATTCAGTAAAATTTAATGCCATTATAGACAATAGATAGTATTAATCAGTGTGCAATAAATCAATGTAATTTTGAGTAATTACAATTTGTTTCCTGAAATAAGGCCATTCTCAAGCTAAATATCAATTTAATATATATCTTTGCCCTTCTATACATGGATAAACAAGTAACACAATACATAACTCGTGTGTTTTATCCTAATGTGACTTGTCCAAGCAAGATGGAGATACAGAATGGCTAAGTAATAAGAAAAACAATTTAAATGTGTATGTACTATTTTGTACTTTTTTTTAATCATTACAATTTCCCTTACTTTGATATTGTGCAGAAATATTTAAATCTGGGCCGTACTTGTTTGCAGAAGAGCTCTCCATGTTGGCAGCATTTTTTTTCCTCTGAAAATAAACACCTTGAAATAAAGGTTTCCTGAAGTTTTAAGCTGCATTTTTCTTTTAGTAAATATGAAGTGGTCTAGGTGGAAGAAAATTTGGAGAAGATGGACTTTAATATGGATACCAAATATTCTGTGTAGTGTCATTCTCCTCCTATATTAAGCTGTTCCCTTTAGGCTTCCTTAAAGGTATTAAGGACTAGATAAATGCAGAACCTTTTTGTAGCAGCTGTGTGCTAACAGCAGGTGGTTTTGTGGTCTGTAGTGACTCCGTGCTGTTTTTTTTATGTGGAGAAAATGGCTAATCATTGTGCCCTTGTCTAAGGCATGTTCCATCATCTTCAAGTACGTTTTTGGCCAAAGAATTCTGAACACAGAGCTGTCCTCTAATAAGCTCAGTATTGGATTGAACAAATCTGATTTGAGAACTATTGGCAGGAGGAGTGGTAATTATTAAATTTACTGAAGAATGAAGCAAGGTACTGTAGTTGGCTTTTTGTCAAATGGCTGTGGTCTTATTAGCACAGAGTAATCATCTGCAGGGTCAGAATGAAAGAAGCATTGAAGGATTCATTCTGCCCTAATTACAGTTTCACCTATACACATTATGCAAAACTAATATTTAAAGTATTTGCCAAAATTAACTTCCCCTACATGTTCCATTGCAAGTGTAGAGAATTGCGGTAGCTTTTTGTGCCTTGCTGCTTTTGTATGCAATAATAATGTGTAATTATGGGTTTTCAGCAAATGCTGTGTGATTTGTTTAATCTGACAATTTGAAAAGACAACCTTGAATAGGTTTTTTTCCCCTTTTAAATGACTGTCTGTTGCACACAACCCTAGTATTGCTATCCTTCATTGTAGATTTTCTCACAGGACTGGTTCTTGTGATTTCTTGTTATAATCCTAAATAAGAGATTTCATTTATGCCTTGCTATGTCATCTTGGACAAGTTAGTAACCTTCCCCTCCCTTAAATTATTTTCAAGGATGATTCCTGTAAATCTTAAGATTAGATGAGGCACTTCTGTGATCAGTTTTCCCAAGGATTATAGTACTGGCGTAGCTGGACTGAACACTGAGCCTTTTCCTTTCTATTATTCCATAGCTCCCTATAATTGCTATTCTGTACAATCAGTGGACCTAGTTGCTTTGGTAGTCAGGGGTGATATAATGTCAATAAACAAGATCCAACCAAAGAGATTAGGAGACTCATGTTGGGGACCTGGTTCTTTGATTTCTTTCCCTACCCCCAATCTACATGCTATTCTTCTCCCTTACTTCAACCAATCTGATTAGCCATTTTGCATATGTCGAACAGTGTGAAAATTATTTCTATGGAAATATGTGATCCTAAATATGTGCAAGAGTGGTTTTGGACATGGGCTTGTGCCAGTTCAGTACCCAAGGTACTCTTGGCAGACGTTTCATTGATGGATGGCCCTATCTCAAGATTTCCAGTTGATACAGGTTCATTAGATTTTCCAGAGCTTAGAATATATGCTTTCTCAGCCTTCTCTGCAAAATACTTTTTTCTTTTTCTTTTCTGGCTACAAGCAAGCAAACTTCAAATGGGGTTTCAGCATATGGGAATATAGCTCATTGTATTTCCAGTAAACTGAAGGACACTAACGCTAGAAGAGTCTAGGACAGTAGACATTTGTGTTTGAGTCTGTTATCTAGGGTTATATCACGTCATCATCTGTCTGTCTAGTTTCATTCTACCTTTCATTTTGCTTTATCGTCTGCAGAGGTTTTAGAACAAAAAACAGTATCTGTGTATTTGTAATATAGTATGCTGTGAAATATTTGAGGCTGTAAAATGAGAGTGATGATCCCTATCACCACCACCATAAAATGATGCATTGCTTTAAAATTTTAAATTCCATGTATTTTTTCTGCAAAACTGGACATGTACATGGTGACAAACAGGAGAAAAATCTTCAATGGGAGCTCTAAATAGTTTAAGATTTCTGCTGCTGCTTCTAGACAAGTGCATCTTGAATGTGAAGAGTACTTTGAAACCTTGAAACAGAACAGAAATATTGAGTCCAGTAGTGCAATATACATGGACAGCTCTCTGAGTTCCTATCCTAAAAATGAGGGAACAACAGAGTTAGCTTCAACTTGAGATAAATGCTATCCTAGGCAATACAGTGTTGTCTGTACAAGACAAAAAAATGTGGATTGCTCTGCAGTAATGGCAATTTGCAGCAGCTGCTGCAATTTGCCTTAAAGTTGTTTTTGACAGATCGCAGGCATGCAAAGCTATCTGTGTTTGCTGTGCAAATGGGTATCCCTGTGAATCAAGATGGTGGCCACAAGTGAATTACTTGTGTTTTTACTTACCTCAATTTGCCACTGCCGGACAGTATTTTTTAAAAATCATATCCAAGGTGTGAAAGAGTGACCTTTCACTTTAACAAAAAAGCAAACCAAAAAAACGGTTTTATCGCCTTAGTGCTCACTCGCTAAGGTGAAAATCCAACATGGCAACTATGGGTGCTTGCTTTGTTAGCAAGCTCAGCCCCCCATGCACATCCAACCAATCAGCTTTCAACTTCTGCTCATATAGGGGAAGTGAATCAAATCAGACTGTTTGTCCCAACAAGCAGGAATGTGCATTCCCCCTCCCTGCTGTTTTTAAAAAAACTTCAAGAAAAGCCAGAAAGGCTTTTCCCATGCAGTATATGGCGGTTTTGGCCCCCCTTCCTTTCCAATATGGCAAAATGATGTGGAATCCCATTGAGTCAGATCATATTCTCCTTGCATTCTGTAAGGAGTATTTTTGCCATTTAGACAACCCCTACATTTCAGCTGTCCTTAAAGGTCAGAAGATTGCTTGTTATGTATCTTGCAAATACATTTTATAAACTATAGTTGTGGGGGTGGACCTTTAGATTCTTTTCCAGCTTCAGGTATGCACAAGTGGCCTTTAAGAGTAAGATTTGCACATATTTCATTTAGAGTCCTTTTTAATTACGTGGATAACTGTACTGAGTCTACTTTACATCTGGCTGTCATTCTGAGAAAATCTACCTGACATGTTGCTGATGAGAGAATTTTATTAAACAATGCCTATTGGGCTTTTATTAAGCACCTTGAGTGTTCTGGTGGTAAAAGTGCAAATTGGTACATGTCGATTCAGAACAAACCTCCACTGAGTTTAGTGGGACTTTTCCCCAAAAAAGTGCATAAGATTGTAGCTGTAGTCTACCATTATGCTATTTATGTTGTTTTTCTCTTCCCCTTTCCCCTGCCCTTGATTTCTTTTAGGCTAATAATCAACTATTACTTCTGATTTGTCATTTGATTCTAGTACAGTGGGCCCACCATATCCTCAGGCTCTGCACCTGCAGATTCAACACACTGTAGATAATGATAATTTTTTTTTAAATACCAGAAAGTCTTGGCACAGCCAGTGAATTTGCAGTTGTGAGTGGTGATGCACTTGCAAGGGAACAAGGCAGTGTGACCAGCAGCCTATGCAAGCCCTTCGGGGGGCTCCCTAAAGTCACTGAACTGTCTCTGTTCACATTGCCGCCAATTAATACTGCAGTTGTTGTGTGTTCATGCAGGTTCAATTTGTGCAAGCAGTTCTCCATCAAACTGGGCACACATGTAAACATGCTTTCACTTTCCCAGTTCAGCCCCTATGAACTTCAGGCAGCATACATGTCTCTCTTCCTCCCTGAATTATATTCAGAACAACCCTATGACATAGGTTAGGCTGAGAGAGAAAATGGCATAAGACCACCATGACTTGGTGAGAACATGAACCCAGTCCTGGACTATAACCACTAAATTGCATTGGTTCTCTGCACTCAGTGCTTAGTAAAAGCTAGGTAGTTTAGAAATAAAAGATAATGACAACAATAGCAACAATGACCTAACTACTTGTTTTGTGATGTTGTGAGGTAAATACTTCACAACAGGGTGAGAATGTTTCATCTTATTCTTCTATTCTTTCATACAAAAGTCCACAAAGATTGGGCCACCACATTTTTTTTCTTTTGTTTTTAAACTATTTGTTTTCTTTGCTCTTGTAGCTTTTCAGAATGCTTGTTAGCCTTAGAAAAGCAGCGTTTTTCACTGTAAGTCTTACATGTACTCTGGTTTCATGTGAATCATACTGTGATTCTTCAGAACTCACATTTAAATGTTTTCTTTTGTATGTAGCTGTTGAAATTCTTTTAATTGTTTGTGTGTGTGACTTAATCATCCTTTCTTTTTCAGTAAAATCTCATATGCAACAAGGACTGATCTCTGTGGCAGCTCGCACTGTGATAACTCATCTGGTAAACCATTTAGGCCATTATCCAATGAGTGGAGGGCCAGCTATGCTAACAAGTCAAGTATGTGAAAACAATGACAATCCTTACAGCGAAAGCTCTGAGCTTTCCCCTGATCTGTTTGAGAACCCCAATCTCCAATTTTTTGTGTTAAACAATACAACTTTAGTTTCATGTATACAAATCCGAGCAGAAGAGAACATGCCTGGAGGAGGTTTGTCTGCTGGACTTGCATCTGCTAATTCCAATGTCAGAATTATTGTGCGTGATCTATCTGGAAAATATTCATGGGATTCTGCCATTCTGTATGGGCCTCCACCTCTCTGTGGATTAACTGAACCAACTCCTTTTATACTCTCATTAGCCCATCAAGACAAACCAGAAGATGCCTCAGATTGTTCTGCATATGTAGAAGAATTATGTGTAAAAGATGGAACTGCACTCCCAGTAAAAAAGAAATTTAGAGAGACTGTGCCAACATGGGACACAATCAGGGATGAAGAAGATGCCCTTGATGAGCTTTTGCAGTATATAGGAATTACAAGTCCTGAGTGTTTACAAAGGACAGGGGTATCACTTAATGTTCCTGCTCTTCAACCTATTTGTGTCTCTGAAAAGCAAGAAAATGATGTCATCAATGCAATTCTCAAACAACACACAGAAGAGAGAGATTTTGTTGAAAAGCACTTCAGTGACTTAAATATGAAGGCTATGGAACAGGATGAACCAACCCCACAGAAGCCCTATTCAGCATTTTACTATTGCAGATTACTTCTTAGCATTCTGGGAATGAATTCTTGGGATAAAAGGTAAAAAGAACCTTGTTTGTTGTTATTTGCTGTTCAGGCTTTATCATTCAGTAATGAAATACAGTATTACAAGAGGGAAAGGATTGCCACTGACAACAGTGACCACACATCTCTTCTTCATTCTAGTAATGTAAACTACTACAAAATATTATGTTTATTTCCATTTAGATTTTCTTATCCCCATGAGCAGGGGTAGTGTACATCAGAATGCAATGACATGTTATCATGTTTTGTACTATGAAATGTTGCAGGGATATGGGCTTTCAAGTCGCCTGTCGACATATGGTGACCCATGAATATTATAGGGTTTTCTTATGCAAGAAATACTCAGAGGTGATTTTGCTGGTTCCTTCTTCTGAAATATACCAGGGTACAGAGGGGCATATAACAAGAGAAGCCATACTAGATCAGACCAAACTCCTGTTTCTTTTAGCATCCTAATAGGACACAGGGCAAGAGTGGGCAGCTTTGATGCAGGTGGAGGCTGTGTTGTCTCTGGGACTTACTGCAGCCTGCATCCTTGCCAATAATTGGGTGTTAGAGTTTAGAACCAGATGTGACCAGAAATTCACTTCAGGTTTGTTTGTTTGTTTGTTTTTAAAAAGTAAGTTCATTTTCAGTAATACAAGGTCTGACCTTGATTTAAAGAAGGAACACAACTCCTGGATGCTTCCAGGAAAGTGCTACTCCATGTTTTGAATAAATTATAAAATGGGGGGGGGGGTTAAAAAATGGACAGGAGGCTACAAGTTACCCATTCCTGACATAAGGGCCACAGCATTTCCTGGCAACTGTTGTCATTGATCCTGAAAGCAATATATATCCATTCTGACTAGTGGCTGAGTGGAAATAATCCCTGCAGTATCCCATCACTATAGTCTGCTGTTGTGGCTGGCAGCACTGCTGTGAGCAGCACGAGCCCCATTTTTTCGAAGCGGAAAAATATGCTTCTTATATAAGTGCTAGCAATGCTCCTCCCCACCCCTGAAAAAGTAATGAGAAGAAAAGTTACTTGTTTGGACCAGGGAAGGAACATTTTATGTTACACTGGATATGAAATGGGGTCCCACTCCATTTACCCCTGAAAGTAATACTTTTCAAACACATGGTTAGTTATAAGAAGTTACATCCAAATTCTACATTTATTCCTTTGTCAGATTTTTAATAAGATTTAGAGGGAAAATTCTGTCTAGCAATTTCTATTCTCTATTCTTTCCCTAAATTCCTCTATGGGTGCACCATTTTTTCTTCACTGACTTGATTTCTGAAATACGGTCAGTTGTAACTGTTCGCTACTGTTTATATCTCTCAGTCTTTATTTTTATAAGAAAGGGTGTGTATAAAACCTCTTCTGGAATAGTGCACAAGACATTATGCAGCCATTCTCTATTACCACATAACAGAATCAACAGTCCAAAAGTAGGTTTAATGTATTTGTAGTTGTCTTAACTGTGAAACAAGGATCAAAAAACCCATTTTTGAGGAAAATCTTTATTTCAGTTTATAGTTCTATGAGCATAGTTTCCAAAATGAATAGTGGGCTTTTTCTGTTGAAATGCATTTAGCCAGGTACTTAATTAGCCTAACTTCTTCCCTCTAAGGTGTAAATGTATCTAGAAATCTTGATACAAAAATACATCGGTGTTTATGTGAGTTATATTGATCTCAAATTGTTGCAGCGCTAATCACCCCCCCCCCATGTTATTTTGTCAAGCCAAGCTATTTTCCTTTGTTAATACTGTTTATTATAGTCCTCTTCTCACATCTTCGAACATTGCCAGAACAAATAATAAGTGGAAAATATCTATTTTATAGTACCATCATTAGGATTTTCAAATTATATGGCTAATCCAAGGGAACCTCTATCTTTTGCTTTACCCTGCTATATTGAATCCCTCAGTTTAGTTTTTGTTGGCTTGTTTGTTTGTCTTTTCTGCATTTGCACCTTTGGCTGGCATGGAAGTACCTTTTTATCATTAAACAGTTATTACCTGGCTTACTAAAAAGCAGGTTTTATGTGCTCCAAAGGGACTCCTGTTCAGATTAAATAGGAAGAAGTGGAATGAAGTGGGGATTATATTCAAGGCACTAACAAGGATGCAGAAGGCTACCTGGGATAAAAAATAACAATAATAACTATATGTATGTATTATTTAAAATGATCTGTTTGTCTTTGATATGTAAAAGGTCTTACAAAAGGCACGAAAACCATAGGAGACTTCAATGAATGGAACTGAAAATGTGTTGCTGTGCTGTCCTATATCTGTCATTGCACAGGTGATAAAAATGTTAAATTTCCTTGTTTAGGAGAAGCTTTCATCTCTTGAAAAAAAATGAAAAGCTACTTCGTGAACTTAGAAATTTGGACTCAAGACAATGGCAAGTTATCTCCTATATGCAATCTTCTTAATTAGTTAATTGGGGGGGTTGTTTTTTAAAAAGCATTTATATTTTACAGTACAACAAGCAAAGTTGTTTCTGATTACTCCTGCTGCTTTCTGCTGAAATTAGTAGGATTTACCTCCAAGTTGCTGTCACATGTCACTATATAACAACATTCAAGAATTCTGACTCATTGTCAATGAGCCAGCATGCTGGTGCACACAGTTTGATGGCTTCCAGTTCCTTCCTGCTTCAAGTAGACACAGCTAAATGAGCCACAGATCTTCCATCCTTAGTTTGTTATCATTGTATATGAACTGGGCTCTAGCTTATGGTAGGAGAACCCAGCCAGAATTCCCAGTTTCCATATAATGATAAACAAACTGTGGATAGAAGGTGCTTAACTGCTCCCACTTGCAGCAGAAGCAATTGGCTAAGATGAGATTCCTCTGGAATCCTAGATTATTGTTTTGTTTGAAATCAAGTTACTGTTTTTAGAAATGAGATTCAAATTCTTCTTAGTTCTATAGTTAATTTTAATTGAATTTCATTTGTTATTTGTAAAAGCCAGTCTAAAAAGAGTAAATTGTCGCTTCTTTCTTAGCTGTGTAGCAAAGCCATTTTAAAGACAGCTTTGAAAGGAATGAAGTGGATAACAGCTAATGCTTTCCAAGAATGAGAAAAAGAATTACGGATTTGGCATTCACAGATTTAAGTATTCACAGCTTGAAAATATTCTTTAAAAAATAATAATCCAAAAAGCAAACCTTGATTTTGCCACCTTATATAAGGGACACCATTTTGCTATGCCATTGCATAGAATGGGACTTGAATATTCACGGGGGGTCCAGGAACCAAACCCCAGCGAATGTGAAGGGACAACTGTATTTCTCCCTTGACTTAAAAATCAAAAGACTTTCTTTGGAAGACATTTATTAAAATCATTTTCCTAATTGTTAATTATGAGGTCCCTTGTTTTTAATGAATGTTTTAATAGATTTGATTGATTTTATTGCTTTATTCTTTTGATACAGTTCTATTTTTTATTGTATCTGTTTTTTGCGAACTGCTTTGGGATTAAATCAATGTATCCATCGAAACACAGTTATCATTTGAGTTTTAGCAATATAGTTTAACTTTGATGCTAAAAATAATGGTGGCAGCCAAGAAGACTGACACCAGCCTCATACCAGCATGAACATTTGGTACCAAGCTGTTCAAATAATTTTGACTATGTTTTGAGGCCTAAGTTGTTTTTCAGAGGATTTTAGAAATCTACATTGTGTATCACATTTCTTAGTGACTTTAGAGTATGTTCTTGTCTTACAGCCGAGAAACGCACAAAATTGCAGTATTTTATGTTGCTGAGGGACAAGAGGATAAACACTCCATCCTTACTAATACTGGAGGAAGCCAAGCATACGAGGATTTTGTAGCAGGCCTTGGTTGGGAGGTATCTTTTTTTATTTTACTTTTCAGTAATTAATTTCACTTCATAAATTGTAATTTTTAGTATGGTACATAAACATGATAATAACAATTACTAATAAATTCAGATTGGAAAGGGGTAAGAAGAAACTTTGATTTCCAACAGGCTAAATCTTTCGAGATTATTGAAGAACTGATGGAAGAGGAACTTCCTACTGCATGGCTATAGTAGACATCTTTCTTCTCATCAGCAGGCTAAGCGACTTAAAAAGAAAAATATCTAGTAGTCATAATGGCCTATATCAGAAATAGGCAACTTTCGAAGGTCTGGGAATGTATCTATAATGAGCTTGTCTTGCACCTTATCTTTTCAAGCAAATTGTGCCATAGCTGAATAACCACATCGAGTAGGTAAGACGCCACATGATCAGTTTAAAAAAAAAAAAAAACCAGAAGGAAAATACCAAAATTGGGAGGGGTGAGAAGTCCACTTCCGGTTTTAGAAAATGGGTATCTTAAAAAAAAATGTGTTGAGGATCCCTGTAACCTATTAAGGTGTTGAATCTTTGCTCTTTGTGGCTTCCAGAATTGGCAATTCACCTTATTTTGCATGAAAATAAGTGTTCTGGGTCTGAGAAGGGGAGTTGTGGACTATAAGAACAGTCTTGTGGTCACATGCAGCTCCAGGGTCACATTTTACTAACTTCTATTTAGGAGTCCACACCAGGAAGTCCACACCAACAGAATGTTCATGATACATAGCAAGAAGTCACATAACAATGTGCTAATCAGCATAAAGATACCTATTGAACAAATCTTACAAGAATTGTTGAAGACTAGTCTTGAGCACTATGGACGTGTGCTAGTGAATCCTCCCTGCCCCATGTCTTCTGTTTCTACATACATTTACAAGACTGTTATTGTTTTTCAGCGTAGCAAGCTGTCATAGAGATCTGATCTCTACAGTCTTATCTCTTGTCTAACCATCTAATCAAATAGGGGGGTTATAGCATTAGTCTGACCTTCCACCATGGGACATAATAAAAATTCACAGTACATCCAGTTTTCAATGTTTCTATGCATTAGCCTTCCCCAAGCTGATACCCCCCAACTATGGTTATACATGCTATACATCTTTTAATGATATGAATATGAACTTTAATTTAGACCAAAGAATTTGCATTTTAAACATTTTTATCATACAAATATTTATAAACAATAAAGTTCTCAGTACTTTATTACCTCCCCCACAAGCTTTCATTCCTCCAAGCTTTGATTGCAATTTAAAATACTATTGTTCTCAATATTTTGGGAGTCTCTTGTGCTACTTAATTTGGTTGGCTTTCTTGTTAAGTTCAATTAACTAGGATCCTCAGCTTAACAAAGTAGTAATGATGCATCAGGTCCCATCTGAGTACTTTATATGGCTTTGCTAACATATGAATAAATAGGAGGAAGGAAGAGGGAGAAAAAACAGAATGTAGCAGCACCTTTAAAACTGACTGGTTTTTATTTTAGCAAGAACTTTTGTGGATATAAACCCACTTCTTCAGATGCATTACAGAGTGATATTAAAGCCTCAGGTTATAAAGGATATTTGTATAGTTCTGGGAATGGGATAGAATGTAATAGGATCTAGGAAGATGCAAATCATGTCCCTTGCCCTTTTTATGGCTACTTCTTTGAAAACTACATGAAGACAGTCGTCCCTTCACATTCGCAGGGATTAGGTGTGCAAGACCCCCACGAATGTGAAAAAAAGTGAATAAAATTTTATGCAAAGATGGGGGGGGACTTCAGAGCTAAAGCCTGGAGGAGGAAGGGAGGGAGAATGTGCAGCTTTTTCCGGCTATCATTGGCTATGGGGGGGATTTACGGGCTTTGCATCGAAGGGTCACCTTTTTCCCACCGTAGCCTCTCCCCCCACAACAGCCAACAAAAGCCAGAAAAAGCCATCTCATCCCATGGCCTCCACGGCTTTTCCCCGGCTTTTGTTGTCTGTGGCATCCCCAAGCGCCAGGTTTGGCTGGATTTAGTAGTTTTTGTCCTGGAGCCAGTTTAAAGCAAATGCGGTAAAAATCCCAAGCCTCAAGATCGGCTGGATTGAGAGGTTTTTGCCCTGATCCAGCTGATCTTGGGCTTGGCTTCATATCACCCCACTCGCTTTGAACATCCAGGAGCCAGTTTAAAACGAATGGTGTAAGAAATCCAAGCCTCAAGATCGACTGGATTCAACAGTTCTTTGGGCTTGCCTTTCCCACCTAAATCCCATTGAACGACTCCCATTGAACACAGTGGTTCCTGGGGGGGGAGGGTTCAATGGGATTGGGTCAACACCGGCGCTGGAAACCACGAATGTCAAAGCTGCGAATGTGAAGGGGCAACTGTAAATACTTTTTTGATAGGAGCTCCTGTTCTTGTTCATACTTTTTCTAACATTGTAATGATTTCTGTGTTTTAGGTGAACCTTGCAAACCATTGTGGCTTCATGGGAGGGCTGCAAAAAAACAAAAGCACTGGATTGACCACTCCATATTTTGCTACCTCTACTGTGGAAGTAATGTTTCATGTATCAACTAGAATGCCTTCTGAATCAGATGACTCATTAACAAAAAAGGTAGGTTTTTTGAAACTACCTTGTCCCTTAAGTGACAATAAGTTTAGGTACAAAGCAAATAATTTATTTAACAGCTTGCAATTTTATTGAGGCTTTGAGCTGATCATACCTTTGACAAATTAACTTTGCCATAGAACGTTTTCATCACAGCACAGATCTTGAGGTTTCTAGATAAGAAAGGAGAAAGTTTGGTAGTCTAACAAGTGTGCAGTAGTGACAGGCATGAATACACAAAGCAGGGCTATAACCAATTTAGGCTTATATATATGGTGAAGCCCTATCCAAGCATTCTCCTGGAGGGCTAAATGGATAGTGGGGATGTAGGTTGGCAGGTAAGCCACATTCTCAAACATCTCCACATACTTGCCAGCTTCACAACCCTTTGTGCATTTAGTGCTAAGGTCTGCAGATGGTTTTGTACCAATATCACACTCACAGAACCGCTTTAATAATAAACACCACCATAGACTTTTGCACTCAGTGAGCAAAAGTTTAATACAGGTAACAAAGTAGATGTGTTCCTGAGTATTGTTTCTTTAACAGAAAATTTGGTGCCAGCGGCTAGTATAACATGAAAAGAATAGGGATATGTTCCTGCACCACAAAAAGAAGAGCAATTCAGCATATTTCAGGAGGGAAATATCCAAAACTAACAATATGCACACATGAAATGAAACAATCAGGTCAGGTAAGTCTTACATAAATAAACAAAAATATTTGAACCTTCTAGAGACCATTTGAAGGCGTCTTCCAAAATGCTTCCAGAGATTAATTTTTGTTTCATCAGCCTCCACTTTTGTTATGATTTCATTCTGGTGGCCAAACTAATAGACATATTTTTTTAAAAAAATTGCAGTGAGATGGGCTTTTCTGCTCTCCCTTTCTCTCTATGATTTGCTGTTCAGTTATGCTTATTATTATTATTATTACATTTATTTATATAGCGCCATAGGCTTTACATAGCGCTTTTCAGAGGAGAAAAACAACAATCCAAAATAAACACAAAAACATGCGTAGTAATAAATACTAGAGGCAGCTGCTGTTTACCTTGCCTATTGTTAGCATGGACACACAGCTACAGTAGGATCAGCTAGAGTATTATCACACTTCGTCCCAGCTCAAGCTATATTGCATTGTTTATTGCAGATGTTCTGCTACAATGCAACACCAAAGTCTGTGTTTCTCCAGCCCTCCTTCACCATCCTCCCTATGCCAGTGCTGCTAAAGAAAACTTTCCAGCTAGACAGAGAACAAGGAGGAAAAGGAGGGCTGGGCAAGCATAAAAAGACTTTGTGGAAAGGAGCTTCTTTGTCAGAGGCTTTGTTAACTGAGGTATGTCTGTATAGTTTGAAGTGTGTGGGGATGTTCAGGGGACAAAATTCACATGTGCACTGGCATGCCAACCAGCCATTTTTAACCCTCAACACTTTCAGGCAAAGTCTTCAGTGACTTTATTCTGAATTCTTTATACATAGGAGTACAGGTTGCTCACCCCCCCATATCTGCAGAACCAATATCTGTGGTTTCAGTTATTCACAGCTGAAAAAACAGTGACACATACCATAGAGTCTCACTGGAAAATGCTTAGAGAGGTGTCTTCTCTAGGAATTGGTAGGTCTTCCAACATAACTCTATGGTATGTTTGTACTGCAAGTCCTTTGTTTTAATAGGGTTTGTTATTATCTGCGGTTTCACTTATAAATGGTAAGACCAGGAACATATCCCCCATGGATATTGGGGGGGGTGACCTGTAATTACAATCACCACCTCTGTTATGTGTGGGATTGTCAGTGTAGGGCAGTCACGTTTGAATTTGTCAATATGTGTGAAGTCCCAGAGACCTAAAAGATTCACAGAGCTGTTTCCAGGCTATTCCCCTTTGGGCGACTGATTTCCCATAGAGTAGTACCAGCATACCGTACTACCCCTCCATATGGTATCTCATGACTAGAAATACTGGACACCTTTCAGGACCAGATTGGCTGAGGCAGACTAGAGGTCAGTTGGAGGTCACAATGACCTGAGACATGTCTAGAAATAACATGATGAGCAAGCCCATATTAGGATTGAGCAGGAAGCCCCCATAATGGGTTTATGCTAACAAGCCAGTCATTAGAGGGGTATGTGCTAATCTTTTCTTCCAACCTCGGACATTCCCAGCAATAATCTAATCAAGCAATTAAGTGACCATTCCTTAATCTATACCATACAGAACACTCTCCTATACCCTGTCCCTGACAAACCATTAAGAGATTGCTGCAGAACCATCAATGTTTTGTCTTCCCAGAACTAAAGCAATCAGCTGAGTTTCGTTCCCTTTGTCTATCCAATGGGAAAGCCATCCAGACTTTGTCATAACCAGAGTATCTCTTCAGAATATGAAATAGGGTTTAAATATTAGACCCTAGACCCCAGCAAAGATATGCCACAGTGCTCAGACCCAGCCACTCTCTTTCTCTGTGCCACGGGTCAGAACCTCCTGTGTCACCCTCAGACGCTTGTCTGAGTATTTTTGCTGCATGGAACTCTCTTTCTCCAAGATTGTAACTATCACACTACCTTGCCAGACCTCTCTCCATTCAACCTTTCTGCCTTACTCTGCTATAGCCTGGTATGGTTCGTAAGAATGTATGTTTGTGTATGTTAATTTACTTTCTGTATTATTTCAAACTGTCGTCTCTACAGTTAGTACCAGTATACATAGGTGAAAAGATCCCCAAAGTTACCCTCCTCTCGCAGACCTCCTGAGCTAATAGTTCCCCCAAATATTAAAGGAGATTTTGGCATCATGGATGGGACTCTAATCTACCCCCCACCTCTTAGAGTAACAGTAGCCAGAGGACATTTTCCACCATTGATAGCTTTTTCTTTTTAAAATATATTAAATTATACATTAGTTTTATTAATTAGCTCTATTATTGCTGTATATACGGTAATAATTTTGTTCATTTTAAAATTCAATAAATTCTATGTTGAGACCTAAAACATTTGCCCTATTATGCAAGAGCAATTGGCTATCATTAGACTTTGCCCCCTCTGTTCAGTACATTTATCTTAAGATGTGTTAATCCATTCAACAGACACATTAATGAGTACTGGTTGAAGTGTAATATTGGAGGAAGTGAGGCTGGTTGACCTCAGCATGGAGTTTAATACTTGTAATTGAATTAGATTGCCGACAGTTAATACGGAGAAATAGCTATGCCTCTGGCAAACTTCAATTATTGATGACTTTTTTGTTCTGTGCTCAACTTGTGTGTTATTATTTAACAAACTTTATGTTGTAGACATTTCTGCTGTTATTTTAAAAACTTGAATGAAACTGCTATGTGTCCTTTATTCAAGATGACAACCTAGATAACATTCCATCAAGAGCAATCAGCGGTACTGATTAGTGCAGTAATGGGGCACAGGCTGAAGTTGCTTTGTTTCAACATACCAAACTTAAAATCATCTACATTTTGTAAGGATTCCGATAATTCAGACACAAATTCAGACACAGAAGAGTGGTTAATAAGTCAAAACATACAAAGTCCTGTCACAATTCCTGAAACTTGTTGCAGGGCTAAGCTGTGGGCAGTTTTCTGAGATGAGCAGTAAAACCTGAGACAGGAGTTGTATTAGATAAAAAAAGCCAAGTGACAAAAGCAGGACCAAAGGACAAATCAGGAGGCAGGACCAAAGAGCACACCAGAAGTTGGAACTGAAGGACAACCAAAAGGATACAGAAATGCACCAGAGTTCAAGAAGATCATGTTAATACCTTGCTAGTTGGGAAATGAATGTTGTAAGTGGAACAGGAAGCCTCCATATGCGCCTTCCTTCATGTGCAGCAGGGATAGGGAAAGCATACCTTTGGGCTACATGCCACCTTGGACCCCACTTTTGTACCGCTGAAAAGCACACATCTATCGACCCCAAAGTCCCCCCAAGCAGTCTGGCCGATTTTTTTTTTTAAAAAATCAGCATAACTGGGCAAAAGTCACCCAAAATCACACCCAAAGGCCTCCCAAATGCATGCAAAAAACCCTTTCCAAACCCCTTATCACCCCCCACACCCTTTCAAATAACTCCTTTGCCCTCCATTTCTCCTTCAAAATGATGACTGGAAGTCATGAGAAATCACTGCTAGGTGCCAGTTTGACAGAGAAACAAAAGGGTTTTGTTTGTTTTTGTTTTTTTACTGTGACGGGGGACTGCCTGTAGGGTTTGAAGCATAGAAAATTGGCTGCTGGCCACCACACAGTTGCTTACCCCTGCTGTACAGGATCCAGTGATCACCATGGGTGGGCAGTCAATCCAAGTCTGAAGGTACTTCTTCACTGCCCTGGAACTTTGGAACCTGTGGTTCAGTGACTGACCACATAAGGCGTCTGAACACAGATCCAAAGAATGTAAGTTTGAGTCATGTCACATCCTAACAGATTCACACATTCAGCTGCAGTTTAATACATAATGATATACATAGGTGTATGAACTGGTCCTGATTGAGGAACCAAGAGCATAATGTGAGGTGTGCATTTGCTACCTAACCAATCGTGTTAATGGTCTTTTCTATACAAGTTGGAAAAAATTATAATTCCCATTCAAGGCCATCTACTTAATCTGCCCTGCATGGAATTCAGGGTTAAGCTATATGAAGCAGTATTTAGTTTCTCATTGGTACTGATAGGGCTTCTTGCTTAGTTATGGTCAATAGTTGGCTTTAAAAAGGTTGTGTGACTAAGAATGAATCTCAGTTTAGGAGGAGAAGCACAGCTCAATACAAGTGAAAGAATTCTAACACTTCTTTCAAGTAACTTGAGGTAATTCTAGACAACTCTTTATCCAGGGTTTTTAGGACGGGGGAGGGGGAGACACAAAGTGGGTTTCAAAATAAAATAAAATAAAAATACAATACAATAAAGCAGTAAAATATTGCCTTCAAAATAAATGAGGATAACTGGCACTGCTAGCAACCAGAAAAACACCCAGACATCCAACATTAGTTTAAGTGGTAGGTGGAAGTATTCAAACATCAGATTTAGTCCCTTTTCTGCACCACAGACAAGTGATAATCAGCCTGGCACATGAAACAGTAAGCAAGCCCTCCCCTGAACATAAAGAGTGGGGCAGCCTATGAAGAAGAGGGCACTGGTCCTGAGTTGTGTAAGGTCTTATAAACCAAGAAATAACAGCTTTGACATGGCTCAGTAATTAATTGACAGCCAGTGCAGAGATTTCAGCATAAGAGTCATAGTAGAGTACAAAGTTACATTGAGCAACCTAATGCCATTCTGCATTAATTGTAGCTTCCACAGCATGTTCCACTTTATGCACAGCCTCATATTAGTCTTTCAGTCTTGAGATCACCTGTTTATGGATCACAGAAGCAAGTTGTCCCTGTCTATGAATAGTTGTAGCTTGTATACCAGCCAAACTTTGTAGTAGGTGTTCCTTGCCACTAAGGCCACTTGAGCATCTTGTGATAGAGATGAATCCAGTGGCAGCCTGAGACTACATATCTATTCTTTCAGATAAAATGCAGCTACATCTAGAAAATTGCCCAAGTCTTAGACATAGGATCTGCCCAACCACATACCATGGTTCATTTTCAGTTAGTTAGCCCTCCTCTAGCCCACCACTGCATCCCAGCACTGATCCAGGTTGTGCATGGCCATACCTGACTCAGATATAACAGAAAAATGAAATATACACACTGTAATAATACCTCACCCCCAAATTCCCTAATGACTGTGCCCAGCTGCAACCAAACAGGCAACTACATGTGATATCTGGGTCAATATGTGGGTAAAAATTGCCCCTAGAGCTCTTCAAGGGAATGGTTTCATGCATCATGTTGCTAAGAGTTAAAAAATGCAGCTGTGCTTTAGATCTAATTCCTTAAGCTCAAGACACTTAGGGAAACTGAGGAAAATATGAGTGTTGGTCATATGAGGAGGGGGGACTTGGATATTGACAATAGGCAGAATCGGCAGAACTTGATGTCAAATCTCTGAGTGAAATTGACTCCCTTCCTGAACAAGCTTGAAGATGAAGACCGTCGGGTGGTGGTGTTGCTCCTGTTCAAGGCTCATAAATTAGATGGGCAAGAAACCACATCTTCACGCCATATTACTGACTATTGGAAAGCTCTGGCTGGTGCTGTCTCTCTTCAGAGACATGCTTGGCTTAGGTCCTGGTTACCCTCTTTATCAGCAGGTGTTGAGTGCATTCATTGGGACACTTGAGATTGGGCTGCATCAATGATGATGGACTTTGGCTTCAGATGTTGTCCCAGCCAAGCAATGTCAGAGTTTTGAACTTTGTACAGGGCATTTGTTCTTTTGGATGTAAGTGGTATAGAAGAGGGGGTTGTCCAAGATTTATGGATGACCCAAAGCAGATATGGAAGCATTGGCAAAGTCACCAGGATTGGGGCCTGAATCTGGACCTGCTGGGACACCGATACATCAGTCTGCATCTGTGCATCACTGAGAGGTCTAGCACCTTGGCCATCCTCATCATCTGGTCCACAAATGCCTACACATTGTTGGTGGAGAAGAAAGAGTTAGTTTCCCCCAATAGTGTTGGTGTAGATTTGCGAATAGTAGTATTAGTCATCTCAGAATCAGACCCAGAGCCACAAGATGCTGAAGTAACCAAGTATGATCGAGGGAGAGCTGTTCCACAGGAAGCTCAACCCATGCAGGTGAAGTGACAGCCATAGGCTGTGCAGGAAGAGCAAGATTATACTGAACAACTATCAGAACTTCCTGAACTGCACTGGGGGAGTGAGAGTCAGAATGAGGTTCAGCTGCTTGAGGAACAGAAGTGACAGTAGGATCAGCCTGGAGCAGTTACAGCCACTGCAGGATGGTCCAGAGCAACACAGGAATGTCGATGGTGTTCGCGGTGACCCTCATAGTGGTAAGTATGAGGAAACTCATAATCATAAATGTTGATGTCTCCAACCCTGCCGGGTGTGTTGGGCATAATATTGATGACCACAGTGCTGAGAATGTTGGGATCAATGTGACCTTCGGGCGTGGACTCTGGAAAAAGAATAGGACCAGGAAGCTGAAGAAGACCACAACATGGAACAAGCTCAGCATGACCATCTATGCAGTGAAGAAGGCACAGGGGAAAGAGATCTTGAGGCAGGATGCCCTGAGGTAGATGGTTGTACAGTGAGAGGTGAAAGAGACACCCTCACAATCGCTGAGGACTTTAGGATTTCATCTTTGGAAACATTCTCTGAAGTGACCTGGTGGTGCTGTATAGGTGAATCAACCACCACATCCCTAGAAGGGCGACAAGGTGCTTCCAGCTGCCGAAGTTGAGTATCACTTTGAGTAGGAGATGTCGCCAGCTCAATCATAACTGGGACCGACTGGCGTAGACTGAGAGGTAACATCAGAAATCACTTGTATATCAGGCATGTCTGTGTGTTATCTATTCTTCTCCTTAGTCTGTTTCTCTTTCTTGGGTTTGTGCTGTTGGACTATTGACTCCCTCTCGATCTCTAGAGACTAATCTGAAGTAGGCAGACACTGACAAGAAGCCACGGCTATCGGATTCAGGTAACAAAGATGCCTTCTTCATCTTTGAAGGGATAGCTGAAAAGCCTACAAGAGGCCGCTTAGCATCTAGTGATAGCTTGGTGATGGAAGAGGCTGGTGTGGACTTCAAAGAAGATGAAACCTAAGTCAGTATGGACTTTGAATAGTCTAATGCTAGTACAGATGTTGACGAAGCGGCTGTACCAGATGGTTCTATACCAGCCGAAGCAGAACACCAAGGAGACAGCATTTAAAGCCTCAGAGATTGTTCATACAGGAGTGCTTTCAAATGTAATTCTCTGTTCCTTCTCACCTGAGGTGTGAAAGCTCTACAGTGGACACAAGAAGCAACTACATGAGCTTCTCCAAAGTAGAGAAGCAACTTCAAATGTCCATCCTTCTGCATTATCCTAGTGCTACATGAGACACATTTCTTAAAGGATGCCAGTAGGATAACCCATTTGTGTGGGTTCGCAGATGACCATTTGAAGAACTACAGTTACAGGTATGCAGCCTGTACTTCTCCCAACCTGGAGATGCAAGTTGGCTTACAACATAGTAAATTACATATCTAAAATTATGCATTACAGTAGCAACCCCATATCTGCAGAGGATTGGTTCCAAGGGGCCCTGCGGATAACAAAATCCACGGTTAATAACAAACGCCCCATCACCATTTCCGCCCCGGGAGCTATCCTGGGGAGCAATCCGGGGGTGGCAAAGGGAGGAGGGAGGAAGATCTCTCCTCCCCTCCCTTTGCCTCCACTTTGCCATTTCTGCCCCGGGTCTTGGGGAGCGATCCCGGGGGCAAAGGGGGAAGAGAGGGGAGATCTCTCCTCCTCCCCTCCCTCCCCAACCACCCCTCCCCCGCTGTCGCTGTCACCCCCGCTGCAGATAATTGAATTTGCGGATGGCAAATCAGAGGATGCAGGGGTGCTTCTGTAAATTAAAATAACATTAAAACACTTTAAAACACCACATTAATTTTTTAAAAAGTCCAGCGTCTTCGTTTAGACTCAGTTAGCTGCTGAAGGCTTGCTTGAATAAAAAGGTCTTTGTCTGTTGGTGGAAGAGTTTTAAATCTTTTAAGCCAAAAGGAAACTTTCAGCAGTGTTATTGTAAAACTACTATGGAATAAGGACCGTGGTCTGAGTAGCAAATTTTAAGTATGTTAAAGGATATTCCTTTGCTTTTTCATTTGAAGAGTAGACTCCCATAGTTTAAAAAGCAATTTGCTATGAAGCATTGTTAGTTGTTTAAGCAACACAAGCATGATCCCTCTTGTGCTTGTGTGATTTGGATCTTTGCCATGTATATTGTCTTCTCTTATTATTTTATCTTCTCCTCTCTTGAAGATTTCTCTTTAGTATGGTTCCTGTGCTCAGCAAAATACACTATTTCAACCAGCTTTGTTTTTCTGGTACCCATTTCAGCAACCAGGCTCCTTTTCTTCCTTGTTACCAAATCACTGGACTTTAAAGACATTTCTTCCTGACTTTTAAAGCAGTTCATCCATTTCACTGTGGATAGTGTTGCTATAGTGAGAAGTGGTTAACAAAAGAAAAGCCCTCTGCTAGATCATGGCCTTCAGGAAGTTTTAATGTAATTTCTTATTGTTTCTTTAGATCAGTAGGTTCTACACATACTGATAATTCTGGCACAAGTTCAAAGGTTAATGCAATAGATAAATAAAAGGAACTTTCTGTAAATTGAGCCCTGCATTATTTCAGTTGTCTTTTCTTTCCAAAACTAACTTATTTAATTTTTTAAAGTAAATACTTGAATTCTTCCTGCCCTGTGCTTTGCTTTTACTATCGTTTATTACTTCAATTACACTTGGTATCACTTAGAACAATCTGCCATTTGGAAATCTCAGTGTAGCCTGCAGCTTAGTATTAACTCTGGATGGTATTGTAACATGTACAGCATATGACATTAATGTATCAAAATTAGATTTGATCATCCCTTCTGGTTATATTTATTTCACATTTCTTTTGTATTCAGTTAACATAAACTTATTAGGAAAGCTGACACATGGTGATGGCTATAAAGTAAGAATGTTTCAAAGTATTTTGGTTTTTTTTTAATGAAATTTCAGTTATCTCTGCTTTTCCAGTTTGTTCTTTTGTGTAGTGATGGGATAGAAGTTGTAATTCTGTGCTGAAAATAGTTTAACTAATTTTTATGCTGTTTTACAATGGTTTCATCTACCCATGTTCATGAAGAATAAATTTTTCTAACATTAGCAATTCTTTCTTTAATAATAATAATAATAATAAAATTTATTTATACCCCGCCCCTCTGCTAAAAACAATCGGGGCGGCTTCCAACAATTAAAACATTATAATAAAGACTAAAAACATCACCCACCCCCATAAAAAGACATTAAATGCTATAAAATTAAAACCTTCTAACTAAAAACACATTAAAACAAATATATACATAAATTTTATAAAGCCAGGAGACTGAGCTCCTGAGGCCGGGATCTAATCAGGAAAGGCCTGGCGAAAGAGATCCGTCTTTAGTGCTTTTAGTGCCTTTAGGGGGAACTATGGTGAAAAGAGAAATTATAAAGGAAAGGCCGTAGTAGTCACATTCTGGATAGTTTTGTCATCAAAGTCTACACTCAGAGTCACTGGCTAGTCTCAGTTAAAGTTAGATAATATGTAGATCCAAACCAGTAACTTGATGGATGATCTTATATGAAGTACTTTAGGTACTTGAATATCTTGTAAATGGATGTATGTCCTTGGTGCTTCGTTGTTGTGTTGAAATTGGTAGTAATACATTTATTTTCTATTTTTCAGTTACTTTTTTCCTCAGTATGGCTATGAGTCTGGGACTCGAGGCAGCTTACAACAGTTAAAATATTAACACAGCTAAAAAATAGATTAAGTACAAAAGTTAAAAATATCATTAAACTATCCATAAAATTAAAACCTGTTAAAAACATTGCTATTTAAAAAGAAGACATAAACAAAAAAACAGATTAAACAGTACAGCACCATTCTGCAAGATGCAGTCTATGTTAGGCCTCCTGGGGTGGGGTGGGGAGAAGTTTTAACCTGTCTGTGGAAAGATAGCAAGGAGGGTGTCAGTGTGACCTCTCGCAGAAGAAGTTCCAGAGCCTGGGAGCAACCACCGATAAGGCCCTCTCCCATGTTCCCACCATATGTACTGTGAGGGTGGTGGGACAGAGAGAAGGCCTTCCACAGAGGATCTCAAAACACTGGCAGGCTCATATGGAATGATTGCATGAGTGGTGCACCTTTTCAAGGCTTGTGCATGGAGGCATCCAGTACGTTATTGAAGTAGATGTCTGTTCCAGCTGGCACAACAGGCTAGCTGATATGCCAGTTGGGTACCCATTCTCACATGTGCTGAGATGAGCAGAACAATAGAGAGAGATGGGCTGGAGAGAAGCAAGCTGAATTTCTAGAAAGAAAGATTCATTAAGCTGGAACATGCTTATAGTGTGACTGCCTTTCAACATAGAGATTCTCAAACTTTGCTATTCCAGGGATTTTAGACTTTTACTCCCAGAAGCCCCAGCCAGCTTGGGATTCTGGGAAGTGAAGTACAAAACACCTGGAGGACCAGTTTGAGAACCACTGTTTCAACAAATGTCTCCTTTTACTTTTGTGACCCAAGATTTCTTGTAAGTGTGCAGTGGAGCTTTTTGTTCCACCTGTGTTACAGTGGCTAGGAAATACATTTAGAATTTTGGAAACAATAGGTTTCATAGAGATCAGTTGAGGGGTGACGTAGTCAACAAGAAGAGGTAAGCAGCATTATGGGCCTTATCGCACTACACTCTTCTACTGGTACATTAGCAGGTTTCTAAAAGCACTATTCAGGTAGGTTTGCTCTCTTTCCTTTTGCACCTTTGGAATCATGCTGAGACTACAGTGTTCATTTGCAGTAGAAGCTTATCGCACAGAGCACTTGAGACTGCCTACCCTGTATGTCCAACAAGACATTATCCCTGCCCCTTTCCCTAATTACCTATTATGTTCAAACATGGCACTGCTTCCTCTGTTCTCAGAAAACCATTCCTCAACCCATCCCACCTTTCCAAATGCCTCATTTCCATTCTATCTTTTGCCTCCAAACTCCTGGATTGTACGGCTCATACCTACTCTCAATAATTTCTTTCTGCCAGTTTATCTCTGGATTATCTTCAGTCTAGTTCTTGACTGCACTGCACTCCACTGAAACTGTCCTTGCAAAAACTACTGCACTCCACTGCCACTGTCCTTGCAAAAACTACCATACTGATGAGTTCCCATTGCAGAATCTGTTTGAGCCTCATTATTATTGATCTCTTTGCTGCCTTTCTTACTGTTGATCACTCTCTTCTGCTTACCCCTTATGCCCTAAGTTTCTGTGATTCTGTTCTGAGATAGTTCTCATTCTACATGTCTAATTATTTTTTTAAACATTCCTATTGGGGGACGCTTTTCCCATGCTTTCCCTCTCTTTGTTGGGATCCCTCAGGGATGTGTTCTTTGTCCTGTGCTCTTCTCTTTTCATATTGTTCCTCAATAAACTTACATAGGAGAATTAATACCTAAGTTTTTGTATTTCAGAAGTATATTCTCCATTTGTTCAAGATAAACAGTGAAAGCTGACAAACTGAAGAGTTAAAGGCTGAATTGATAATACTTTCAGCCAGAGAATTTGTGAGAGAGGATGCAAGTAGTTTCTTTAGTTATGGCATAAGTATTGGCAGTTCTTGAAATATTTTAGTGTAGAAAAGAACCATTTACATTTAAAGTTGGTTTGTACTCTAGGTTAGATATTCTATAGGTCTCATCTTAGCTGCTGTCCTAAAAGCAGATGCAGTCAAAAGCAGATGAGGGAGACATTGGATGGTACATAAGTGTTCCTATCAGCAGAGAGTGAGGCCTGATGGAAAGCCGCCACATGAGTTATAGGAATCTGCCAATACACATGTGGAAAACTCCATATGTAGATTTCCCAGCTGTGATATTCTGCTAGTGGTAGAGGAGCATCCCTCCACACCATCACTATTAGATTTCTCTGTTTATTATAGATTTATAAATACGTTACTTCTCTTGTTTTAGCTAAGACATTTGGGAAATGATGAAGTTCACATTGTCTGGTCAGAGCATACTCGAGACTACAGAAGAGGAATAATTCCTACAGAATTTGGAGATGTGCTCATTGTTATATATCCTATGAAGAATTTCATGTTCAGTATTCAGATAATGAAAAAACCTGAGGTAAGGTTTTAGAATTTTCCTTTCATAGCCAGGTTCTAGGGTGTCTAAGCAATTTTTTGTAGTTAAGTATCAATACCATCTTCTCTCAATCCTAAATTTTATGTCTCTCTTTTCTCAACTGCATTTTAGAAGGGGAAGGAAACAAGATGACATTTGCTTCATTTTTTACCCCACCCTATCCCACCCATAGTCTTCTTTTACCTCTGAAAGTGTTGTTGTGCCAAGTAGCTTAAAAGTGTACATGCTGGGAAGCATGAAAAAGGAAGAAGAAATGGAGAAATTCTAGAGGAGTATCTCTCTGTATTTGCCACAAAATTCATTTAAAGTTTACTGCTACAAATCGTACTTGACAGAATTAGACTTTTTGACTTCTTCATTCTGTTTATGTGCTCTGTTCATATATGGGATGGTCACAGATTCACTAAAGCAAAATAAAGAAATGAGAGGGGATTTTCATATTGTCAAAATCAACACATATTGAAAGCAAGAATCCCAGATTAATTTTGTCGCCATGTGGTCCTGTTCAGACATACTTTTTTCAGCTTGGTAAACCGTAATTTAGAATCCAAAATAACCATTGAAACCACATGCTTCCCCTTGCCCCTCCTCTTATCATACCTTCCTTCATCAGTGCACGAAACCTGATTAACCACAATTCCACATTTCAGAAATAGCAGGGATCTGTTGTTTAAGCTAATAAAGACTGATGGTCTCATAAAGGAAGCAAGGAGATGAGAAGAGGAATGCAGGAGCATTGAGCTGTTATGCTCATACAAGGCTGCAAAATGAGGCTTTGAACCTTGTTTGTGTGTATGTATGTTAAGATATCAAGGAGGAATGTTGAAAAGGTTAAAGAGTGCAAATGGCTGGAATTACTGCTTTCATCCATTTTGCCTAGCACCATTCCTCCTTTTTGCTATCTTACTGCCCTAACCTTGTAAAGAGGATAGGCTTCCACTCACAGATCTCCTTGCAGGATCACGATCATCATGAGTAACAAAGTTTTGTATGTACATATCTTCCAGTCAAGTATTATGTCCACCAACTGGGGCTTGGGGTGTTGGGCCTGAGATTTCTTAGAACAGTGCCCCCAAAATGGTTTCTACTATAGGATAGTAGAATCAGCCGCCTTTTGAATTAGGAGATGGCTATAATCCAAAAATGTCTGTGCATATCCCTAGAGCTGATCTTATGTAGTTAACAAATACATAAGGCACGAATTTGTGCAGTATTATACTAAAATTATAGTATTTAATCATGTACCTGCTTTTAATCATGTGTCTGTATCCTAACAGTGATTTTGATTACTTGTTCATTAGCTGCATGTTAAGAATACTGTAATGATTATGTGAACATAAACTATTACCAGTTTTATTTGTCAAACTAATCATATCCTTTCATCAAATTTGCCCCTAAGCTAGTCTCATCCTGACTTTGACCTTCAGGAATTTGACATTCATGGCCATTATTAGGTTTTAACCTTACACTGTGCCTGAATATGAGACATTACTCAAATTATTCTTAAAGTAATGTTAGGAGAAGAATTATCTCTTGCTGAAAATATCAAGTAATCATATCGTCATACCTTCATAAGGTACACCATCTCTCAGAGTATTTTGAATAGCTGTTAAGATTGATTAACTGGAGGTAAGAAGAATTATCTGGTTGAGTAATTCCTTTGTTAATGTTGATTGCTAATTGTTGTATAAGAGTCTAATTTAGAAGCTGAATTTCTCAATTTTCTGAATTCAGGTTCCATTCTTTGGTCCATTGTTTGATGGTGCTATTGTGAATGGAAAAATTCTTCCTATTATGGTTCGTGCAACAGCTATAAATGCAAGCAGAGCGTTGAAGTCTCTCATTCCGTTATACCAAAACTTGTATCCTTTTCCTTAAAAGAAGAAAAAATGACAGCTATCTAGAAATAAATCCAACTAAATGCAGTAGGACTTTACTTCTAAATGAATATGCTTAGGAGAAAGATCTTAAGTGAAGAAATATTCAATAGAAACAAACTGCAAAACCCCAAATGCATCTGGTTCCATCTTTATGGATGCTCAAAAAACCCAAAAGTGAGTATCTATGAATCTATGCTTTAACTTGGATCTACTTTATATTTTTGAATGTGTAGAAGTAGAGCCAGTGTTCATCCAAGTCAATGGAACATGAGGCTTATGAATTCAACTCAAAAGCTTGATTTGGCATGGGAAGAGGTTCTGAGATGAAAGTTTTAAGCAGATTGATCTTTGCTACAATATCAAAGGTATGGGGGATTTTCAACAGCGAAATGCAAACAACCCCCAGCTCTATTTCTCTCCAGAAGTAATAAAAATGGACTACAGTATTATCATAAGCTTCACCCTATTGGTACGCCTTTACACTTACATTAGAATGTAACAGTGAACATCACATTAGGTTTGTTATTCACAAGTCACTCATCCCCATCTGCAACTTTGGGATAAAAACAATCTATAACATTGCAGAATGTTGTATTCTTGTTAATCTGTAACAAAGCACTAATGGTGCCAGTTAACACTGCAAAAATACTGTGAACAATATAGTGCCTGACTTGCAGTATTGAGCTTTGCAGACTACTTTGAAAAACAACAACAAGAAGCTAGTTGTTGGGGGAGGGATGTCATTGTTGTTGTTCCATATGCAAAAATAACATTTTACACAGTGCATTATTTACATGTCAACATTAACTCTTGTAGAAGGAGAATACAGCAGTATCCCTTCCGCAACTGAGTACACAGTTGAGCATTGCAACTTTTTTTTGCTTACATGTTGTGCAATCTACTGTCTAGGGGAGAAGTTCCCCCATGATTGGGGCCTTTCTAGGCCTTGCACTTCACTGCTGCTTCAGGTGGGCTGGGACAGGAGTCTTCCCTTTGATAAGGGCAGCCATGCCCTCTTCCTGGGCCAGATAACTCTTACCCAATATTTGTTTTGCCCAGGCCAGTAGACATGAGGGAGCTGTTGCATTTGTTCACCCCCGTGCCAATCAGGGACAGTCTTGTCTTCCCTTTCCCTTTCCCTTTCCCTTTCCTTGCTGCTCCTACTAAAAAAGTAGCATCTCTCCAAGATGTGTTGCTCCTCTCTCTTGCTGCAAGAGGCAGGAATGGTGCAACCCTTTGAGGAGCACCTCCTAGTGGGAACAAGCCCTGGTAAGGCCAGTTTTCATTCCTGCCTCATGCCCCATAGGTTGTGCTTTTCTCTTGCTTACAACAGCAACAATGAAAACAATAACAACACCAGCAACAAGAAGGCTCTCCATCTTCCTCCTGTTCTTCTGTGAGACTCCCTCCAAGTGAGAATTTCCTCTCACATGGAGTGGCCTTTTTACCCACTATGGCCCATTCCTTGTGAGCCGAAGAGGCTATTCCAGACATGTCCAGGGCCTTGCCTTACTCAGAGAAGAGCCAAGGGGGAATCTGTGCAGGGCTAGGAGATGAGGAAAAATCTCTCTGTCCTACAGCCTCTTTGCACTGCCAATGCCCAGCCTATTGGGAGGCCAGGGATGAGACTGAGGACAAGACAGCAACAGACTTGTTGCCAACACCACAGAGACTCAAAGGGAGGAAACTGTCCAGGTATGTCGACAGACTGATGTTCTTTCCTTCAGTCCAGGATACAAAGGCAGTGGGTTCAAGCCATGCTTTAGCCATGGAAGCAGAATAAGTACCCACAGACCCGTGCTGTATCAAGTGCAATGAAGCCCCTCGTTACAGAAAGAAATGCTGTAGAATTTACCAAATTTCAATTAACATGTTACTTCCAACCTCTAGTGTGAACTACACAAGATCCACCCACTAAAACCAAGTGCAAAAGTAGTGGCTTACAGAGAAGGGCAGACATACATTTAGAGTTAACATCTTAGATGTACTCTTTGTATTAAGAAACAAAGCACTTCTGAATGCATCTTCATTTTTAGTACCAGAACTCAACTCACAGTTAAGTTAAATGAGGATTTAGTTAGAAACAGCAGGAACTTTTCTTTTTACTGCTTCCTCTTGTGAGGAGGACTACAGAGATGTGGGTGTCCAGTCCCACCTACATTGGAAACTTTTACTTCTCCATTGATTTCTATAGGTATTCCTCACCTCTATTCTAGGGAGATTCCCAGTGAGAACTGGAAATACCTATCCAGACATGGAGATTATTCTCTGTACCCTTTTTATCTTCTCTGTGGGTCTCTTCTCCCTGTACCTACTGCTACTGCATGAGTGAATCTCATCCCCCACCACCACTTGTTTTTGCAAGCCCAATGTCCCCTGAGCTACCTGGGGTTGGTAGGGATGTGTGACAGAAAAAACATATTATCTCTCCTGAAAGCTTCCAGGAACAGAAATGCAGTTTTTAAATAGGCCACAGAGGCACCTTGCATGGTTTAACATTAAAAATATCAATTTTTCAAAACAAACACCAAAGGTCTGTCCATTTCCAATCTTGTTCCTTTCATATTTTGTTTTTGTTCTTGCATTCTTGACCATTTGCTTGGCCCCTGGTGAGATCCTGGGACTGAAAATTGTCCAGTTTTCAGTTTTTGTCTGGTCAGTCTCTCAGCATTCCATGCATTTGAATTCTTATGGGGTTGCTTAGTGGGTTCTCTTAGAGTTTTTTCCTTCTGAAGTTTTTTGTTTGTTTGTTTTTGTTTTTGTTTTTTTGTATTGGGATTTTCTTGAGTCTGCTAGCACCTCTGTTCTGTGTGTAGGTGCTCCTGTTCTGAATACATAATGGTGAGCACTGTCCCCTGAAGTCTGTATATAAGAGAGCAATTTTAGTTCAGTTTAAAAGGCCTACTAAGTCTTGACCACATACCCAAATGCAGGGGTGGACACAGTACAGCCTGCATGCCACATGCAGACCTTGGGCCCCACTTTTGTGGCTGCTAAAGCCCACCACCAGTCCCGCAACCCCCCCCCCCCAAAAAAATGGAAAGAAAAATCTGGCATGATTTCAGGTGATTTTTACCTTAAAAGCATGCAAAAAAAAAAAACCCACATGAAAATGGCCCCACCTCCACAACCATCCCGGAACCCCATACTTGTTCCAAATACTTCCTTTCCCTCAGATGTCCCTCTCAAAATGGCAACAGTAAGTGATGCAATGTCATTTACTGTCACATTTTTGAAAGGGACTGCAGAGGAAAATGGAGGTATTTGGGCTTGCGCCTCCCAAAAATACTACTCTACGGTGAACTCGCCACGGGTCAGCGTAAGAGGGGCGCTCCAAAAAAGCGATACAAAGACTCCCTGAAACAGCATCTCAGGCTCGGCCAAATTGATCACCAACAGTGGTCTGCCCTGGCCTCACATCGGGAGGCATGGAGATGCACTATCCACAATGCTGCAGCCTTATTTGAGAACTCACTCCGAACAAGTCTTGAAGAGAAACAACAACGCAGAAAGAATCACAACCCAAAAACATCACCCAAGGAGATCTTCTGCTGTGCTTTTTGCAACCGGACTTATTTATCTCAGATTGGCCTTTTTAGTCATCAGCGCGCTTGCAGAAAGCGTGGGATGAGTCCTTCCTGAATCTTCGTTTGCGAAGAAAAGCCAGAGAGGAGGGCTTGCGGTAGAGGGTACAGCCTGGGGGGGGGGGTATCTAGGGAGATCCTGTGCCCCATGCGGTTGCCTAGCCCTCCCTAAAAGTATCATTCAGTGCATAAGAAAAAAAATACCCATTTGTATTTTTTACAGAGCTATACTAATGACTACTAGCAGTTGATCTGCCACACACTGCAGGCTGATTTAGAGAAGGATAGCTCTGCCCTTTTGCCTATCCCACTGTTTTTCCTTTCTATCTATCCGTTGTCAACTTAGAAGAGTGCTGCAGCAATGGCATTAGTAGCCTTAGCATGAAGCTTACGACTGTAATGGTTAATAGGAAATGGATCCAGTATCTGAGCTGCTGCCTGGATATTCATATCCATCCTTGCATTGATGTAAACTGTTCTGTGTATATATGAAAGAATAGAAGTTCTGTGGTGTCTATCTGCCCCCCACACACACACATTTCATCCAAGGTGGGGTCACAGCAGCTTCTAGAGCAGTTGTGCAGGGTGGGTTGCTGAAAACCAGAAATCCTGTTGTGTGAAGTCCGCTTTTGCAATGCTGGGTGGAATCCTAAAACCCTTTATGTTGCAGCTTTTATTGAGTGTTTTGTCCAATCCATTTTATTTTGTTTTCTTGTTTTATTTTATTTTCACATCTACATTGTAAGTAAGCTTAACAAATGCTGAAACAAAACTAAAATAGTCTGGTATTGAAATCATGAAGACAGAAAAATTGTTGGTAAACACATTGTGTTTTAAACTGCTGTGTAAGATCTTTAGGAATTGATAGAATTTGAAAACCATATTACATGTGATACAACAAGCCTCAGAATAATGAAAACCATAAAAAGATTTAAATTCATTTTGTAGCAGTAATAGTACTAAGCATTGTCGACTGTTTTAGACTCACTAAACAGTTCTGAGATTCCAAAGCATAAATTGTGTCATTTATGTACGTTAAAAGTAGTCTGGGGCTTGAGCACGTCTTGGCTAACTATGTATCTAATGCTGTTCAGTAAATTACAAGAATATTGATTGGCATATGCTGCCTAAATCGATTGTCCTGACAGCCAGAATTACAGTAATCTGTCAGTATTGATGAGTGTCTTTCAGGCTTTCATACCTGGTCTTCGTTTGTCTTGTCTTACTTTTTTCTGAAGTGCATTTTCTTGCAACCTCCAGTTTTGTCATGGTAGGCACTTGATAGTCCTTTTTTGTCCCTCGAGACCAATTTATTGGGTTGATCATGCAATTAGAGATAAAATACAGCAATGGGGAATATGAGTAGGCACTGTTCTTGTCTAACAATCGGACCTTGGGTGCAGTGTAGGCTTGTTCTCGGTCATTTATTAGTTAGCTGTTGAAAGAATAGAATTGAGGTGGGGTAGAGGTAATGACTAATTCCAAAGCATCACTATAAATGCCTTTGATTTTAGGCAATATAGAGTGCTGATTGAGTAGAGATTTGTGATTGGTTTTAAACTCTTGTCTTAATGTTTGTCATATAGATTGTTCACCTATGCCCTATTATAGTTATTTAGGGATTTGTGCATTGATTATCTGTATGTGCGTGCTTGCGTGCTTGCTGCCGTTTTGAGTCAGGACCATATAAAATATATTCTGCCTTGTCTTCTATTTCATGGGTTGTACTCAGAATGGAACACTTTAGAAAGGTAGAAATAGAATGATCTCTGCTGTACATGTAGAAATTCTGTTTTTCTCTGTCTGAGAAAGCAAGGCTTATTGGAAAGATATGAAAGAATAAAAAGTAAATGAAGTAAAATGATTGATTGTACTAATCAAATTCGCCATTCACCAGCTCTAGGTAGCTTGTAGTCTTTGCTGTATTGCTAATCATTGTTTCTTTTTTAAAATGCTTAAACATTAGCTTGTAGTATTTTTAAAAGTACATACACATACTGCTAGTTTGCCTAGCAAATTTGCAGGATTGCCTAGAGAAATGTACAAGATTTCAGGTTTTGTGAGATTAATTTTAAGTCTCTGTTTTTAGAGGAATTGTACAATATTTACAAAATGCCAGTTACCTGAGAAATTGTCAACTGTTGTGTCCCAGTGTTGATGCAAAGAAAAACAAAATATTTTATGAAGAAAGTATTCCATTAATACAACATTCAAGGCACTTTTTAAAAAAGTATTGTAATAATCTAAAATGTGTATTGGGGCAATTAATTTTCATATGAAAACCTCAGCAAAATATGAGAAATTCTAATATTGTGGCTTCCTCTTACTGTTGCTACTGGAATTTAGACTTTTAAGATAAATAGCATATCTTATAGTTGTGTAGTGTGGGGGTATTAGTGTATGGGTAGTTGTGAAGTGTGTGGGTATCTACATATATCACAAATCCATCCATTTAAAAAAAAATGGAGCCTTTCTACTTACTACGAGTATGGGCTTTTAAAATCTTTTAATTCCTGTTGCCAAGTCACAGTTTCCATCCATCTGTTCTTGCCAATTGTGAAAAGGTTCAATTTTCAGCAAAGCCATGCATTTCACAGAAGGTGTGTGAGGTGAAATTTCACAAGGGACATGGTGGATCCTGATTCTCAGCGATAAACCTTTGGGGCCAGCAGGGTTGGCATATGGTTCAGCATGATATGAAGGCTTGGGTTCCTTGGCTTTACTCTTTTTGGCGTGGAGCTGATAAAACCTGACTGCGTATTGTTTCACTGGACACCAATCATGGACAACAGGAACTGCCCATTTTAACTCTCTGTGGGAAGGAAGCCCAGACACTGTTCACAATAGTACTATTGTCATATTACAAACTACTCTGAACAGCTTGACAGCTTTGGGGAGGAGGAGGGAAACGGGTTGTTTTGCTAATTGGTGTTCAAAAGAGGGATGGGGAAAATCCCTCAGTGCTGAAATGTTTATGCTGTTTTTTCCCCATAAAAATTATTAGCTTTTAATAATAAATAAAAGTGAAATATTTTAATAGTTGTCTTCTAAGGCTTTCCTAAAATTATAACAATCATATTTTTTCATTTTTGTTAAGTGTAATAATATAAAGAGCATGAGGCAAAAAGATGGAGTGGAACAAAATTTCATTTATATGATTAAATTTAAGTTCACCTGTAAATATTTACATTCTCTGGGTGGTGAGAGGAGGAATCCAGCTTTCATCCTTACACTTGGGTAATTCCCCTCCACCACCCAGAGTAGACATAGGAGAATTCAAATGATCACGTGGCCCCTGGGGCCATTGGTTCCTCCCCTTACTGGCCTTTGTCTGATCAGTTGCTTCTCCTGCCTCACCCAGAGTGGAGCTCATTGGTTCCTCTATGTATTTTCTTGCTATTCTCTGGTCTACCTTTCTCATAAGGGCTGTATTCTGGTCTCTTTCTTTCTTTCTTTCCTTCTTTCTTTCCTTCTTTCTCTCTCTCAATCCCTTTGTTCTTCCTGTCTCTTCAACTATCTCTTTCTGATGGCACAGAAGAAGGAGCCGAAGAAGCTTCTCCAGGAGAAGCAGCAAGCGGAAGGGACTTCGTAGCCGCTGACTAGGGACCAGTTGGCAGGCGGAGCATCCCAAGGCGGCACAGTACCCTCGCTGCTGAGCTCAGCTCCGCAAGTGACCGCAAGAGAAACGTCTGCTGCCAGAGCAGGCCAGTCCCTCAGGCCGATGAGGGTACCTCATCGGGCGGGGGATGAAGAGCGCACCTCCACGCCAGCCTCCCTGCTCACTGGAGAACCTGCGCAGGAACCTGAGGACAGGGAAGTAACCATGCACTGAGCGGGGGGAGACAGACAGGCGGTGGGGGTGCGGGGAGATTGGGAGGACCTCGAGGAGGTCCGGGAAGGCTCAGGCGGCAGCGGGTGAGATTCAGAATCCTCCAGCAGGGAGGACGAGACCGACCATGTTGTCCGTGCGGCAAAGGGAGCCGATGAGGAGGATGGACACCATTCGGGCACAAGTTGCAGAGCCCGGGGGGGAAAGAGCCAGGAAAGGAGCCCAGGCCCCACGGGCACTTGGACAAGGCGCGTTTTGAGGCTGTGGAGCAGCGGGTCATCACCGCGTTCACGGAGGCCATTCAGGCCTCCATGGTGGCAGAAGCGACCCGGTTCCTCAGCCAGGGTCACGGCACGGGACTCGGCAGGCTGTAGAGGAACCCAACCTGAGGCCATCAAAGCTGCAAGCCCAGAAGGCTCCCAAGTCAAAGAAGTTGAGCAGACTGGCAAAGGTTAGCTCACTCTTGTTGGAGGCCATGCACATTTTGGGAGAAAGGGAGGCGGAAGACTCCCAGGCAGAGGGGGAGCCAAGGCCGGGGCCCAACAGATTGTGCCACAGCCACCAGGCAAAACACAAAGTGCCTCCATCCCAGCACTCTTCAGCGGAGTCTGAAGGGTACTCTGGGGACGAACTTGCATGGCTGGTTCCTGAGGATCCGGACCTGGGACAAGAGAAGGACCATTCAGACAAGGAGGAAGGGGAATGGTCCAACACAGAGGCATCCAAAGGGGGGCCCTATGAAAGGCTGTTCCAATTGGACGATTTCCTTCCTCTCCTGACCAAGGCTACAGCCATCTTGGGCCTCTCAAACCACCAACCACAGCCTGAGTAGTCGCTTATGGAGTTCAGTGAGAGGGCAGAGGCAGTGTTGGATGAGCCCAAGCCCTCAAGTTGGGAGGTTCCCTTCCCTTCCCTTCCATTTTCATGCGAACAGTGGAGGGAGAATGGGACAAGCCCCTTCAGGCGAAGAAAGGATCCCATTTTGCGCAAAAGATTTACGCGCCAGTCCAGAAGGTCCTAGACAAGCTTAAAATCCTGGCCATTGATTCGCTGGTAGCGTCCCTCATTTCCCGTGCGCTCGCACCACGGGAAGTAGACAACTATCTCAAGGATCCCAAAGAAAAGAGGATGGAGGGAGCCATCAAGAAGACTCATGGGGCAGCAGCATTGGTGATATGGGCTTCAACAACACGTTCTCTGTTTGCGAGGGCTTCACTCTTGTGGATGGAGGACTCGCTGCAAGACAGAACACTGGACAGGTTAGTGCTCAGACGCTCTATGGCAAAGGTGTACATCACGATGCAGTTCCTGGCAGGTGCGACATTAGATGCAATGACCTTTGCAGCCAGGGCTATGGTGGCAGCTACGGTCGCCAGGCGCTCACTGTGGCTCAGGCACTGGGAGGCCGACATGCAGTCGAGAGCGAGTCTGGCCACAGCACCCTTCAAAGGGGGATGCCTCTTCGGTGAAGAAGCATTGAAGGACATCTTGGTGGAAACTAAAGAAAAGAAGAAAGCGATGCCAGTCCTTTCCAAAAAATCTAACAAAAGGCCTTTTAAGAGGCCCTTTCAATACTCATCTTCATTCAGATCCCAGAAGGGGAGCTGCCACAGGGAATTTTGTCCCTTTCATTCCTCCTGGGGAAGATCTAGTTTCTCTTCAAGACCATCGTCCACCTCTCAAGGTCAATCTGGACGCAGAGGAGCCTCCAACTCACAGCGAGCAGGGGGCCTTCAACAGTTCTGACTCACCATCCCTTCCCGTGGGAGGTCACCTACACGCCTTTCATCTACAGTGGGAGACGACCACATCAGACAAATGGGTCGTCGACACCATTGCCCATGGGTACAGGCATCAATTCGATAAACTTCCTCAAGGCAGATTCATCCCTTCACCACTGTCAAAAGACCCACTCAAGAAACAGATCCAGTCAGAGGTGTTGCAGCATCTGCTGGATATCAAGGCCGTAGAACCAGTGCCGGTTTCTCAGAGGTTCCCAGGGATTTCTTCCATGTTCTTCACCATTCCGAAGAAAGACAGGGACCACTGTTCAATTCTGGATCTCAAGTATTTGAACTCGCACCTAGTGTACAAGCGATTCCGCATGGAAACGCTATCCTCAATCAGGGAAGCACTCCAGGAGGGGGACTATCTAGTCTCCCTGGACCTAGCAGAAGTCTACCTCCACATTTTAGTCGCAGAAAACAGCAGACACTTTCTTCGTTTCACCTTGGGGCGCGATCACTATCAATTCAGAGCGCTCCCATTCGGGCTGGGTTCAGCTCCAAGGGTGTTCACAAAGGTTCTAGTGGCGGTGGTCGCACACCTCAGGTCCCAAGGGATCCATCTGTATCCATACCTCAATAACATTCTCCTGCAAGCCCCGTCCATTCCCCGATCCAAAAGGGATCTGAGGGCAACAATAGAATGCCTTCAGGATCATGGCTTCCTGATAAACTTCAAGAAAAGCTCCTTGAAACCGGTCCAATCGATTACCCACCTGGGGGCGATCCTCAACACACACCAAGGAATGATCTTCCTGTCCTGGGACAGGCAGAACACCCTGAAAAGGGAGGCACTACAGGTGATGGAACAGTCTCAAACAACCCTGATGGATCTGGCACAGCTGCTGGGCTTAATGGTCTCGGCGATTCGGATCGTGCCGTGGGCCAGATTTCATACCAGACCTCTACAAGCATTTCTCCAAGGTTTCCAGGATCAGATTGCCACAAGACAGGAATTATTCCTGAACATGCCAAGGGATGTCAGGGTATCTCTTCGATGCTGGACAAGAATGTCCAACGTGGCCAAGGGCTCCCCTTGGGTTCAGAAGCCAGAGATTTCAGTGACATCGGATGCCAGTCTTCTAGGATGGGGAGCCCATTGCTGGGACCTCTTTGTTCAGGGGACCTGGACTTGCCAGGAAAAGTCTCACAGCATAAATTGGTTGGAGCTCAGAGCAATCAGACTGGCGCTTCTCCACTTTGAAGAAATTCTAGAAGGGAAACATGTTTTGATCCTCATGGACAACACGACAGCACACTCTTACGTGACCAGACGAGGGCACGAGGTCCCAGTCCCTGAAAAAGAAGGTGACGTGGTTGTTCCAGTGGACAGAGTCCAGGGTGGCCTCCTTGACAGCGCGCCACATTCAAAGCACGGACAACATAAGGGCGGACTACCTAAGCAGGCACAAAATACTACCAGGAGAATGATCCCTGCATGCACAGGTGTTCAAACAGATCCAGAGTTGTTTTGGGAGCATGACAGTGGACATGTTAGTCTCAGCAGAAAACAGGAAGTTGCAACGCTTCTTTGCCCACTTCCCGAAGAAGGGAGCGGAAGGAGTGGACGCCCTCCAGAGCAGCTGGCCGGAAGGTCTACTTTACTTGTTTCCCCCGACTCCACTGATCACCATGGTGGTCAGAAGGATAAGGGAGGAAAGGGCACAGTTGATTCTGGTGGCCCCACATTGGCCCCGACGTCCATGGCTCTCAGACCTGCGCGAGATGGCATTAGAGCATCCATGGATGCTACCTCAAAGACCATATCTCCTATCACAGGGACCCATGATGCGCCTGGATGTCAGCTGGTTACGCCTAGCCGTGTGGAGGTTGAGCGGAGAGCCCTGTGACTTTGCGGCTACTATGAACTGGTTATAGATACCGTGCTCTCTTCTAGGCAGATTTCTATGACAAAGATATACGAAGCTACATGGAAGGCCTTCACCAGATGGTGTAAGGCCAAGCGGATAGACCTTTCACAAGCTTCGGTCAAGGAAGTCCTCGCCTTCCTTCAGAAGGGTCTATCCCTCGGGATTAAACCAAATACTTTGAAGTGCCAGGTGGCAGCTCTCTCCTCAGTTATAAGCTTACCAAGAGGGCAGGCGCTGACCTCGCCTCCTCATGTCAGGCACTTTTTGAAGGGTGCCTCAATCATCTCCCCACCGGTTCGACATCATTTCCCCTCATGGAGCCTGCCTTTGGTGCTTAACAGGCTCACCAAGGCCCCATTTGAGCCTCTGCAGTCGGTATCTCTTAGGTCGCTCACACTAAAGGTAGTGTTTTTAGTAGCAATCACTGCAGCCAGAAGGGTCTCAGAATTGTCAGCGCTATCAGTACGGGAACATATGTGTTCGTTCAGTGAGGACCACGTGGTGCTCCACACTGACCCATCCTTCCTACCCAAGGTGCTGTCATCCTTTCACGTCTCACAGGAGCTGGTTCTCCCAGCCTTCTGTCAGAACGCAACACACCCAAGGGAAAAGGATTAGCACAAACTGGACGTTAGAAGGGCACTGAAGATTTACATAAAGCATACAAAGGAGTTCAGGAGATGTGACTCCCTATTTGTTACCTTTACCCAGGCCTCGAAGGGGAAGAAGGTGTCCAGGCGGACGATCGCATCATGGCTGAAGACCTGCATCCTAACAGCTTATGACAAGGCAAAGGTACCACAACCACGAGATGTTACAGCTCACTCTACCAGAACAGAAGCAACCTCAGCAGTTTTCTCTTCCAACGTCCTGATTGGGGTGATTTGTAAGGCGGCTACTTGGAGCACGCCTACAACGTTCATCAGGCATTACAAGATTGACAAATTCAGATCTATGGGGACCACCTTCGGTAGGAGGGTTCTCCAACAGGTCATTCAGGTCTAATCTCTCAGAGCAGCAGTCTCACCCACCCGGGCATTTGTCAGGCTTGAGCATGTCCCAAGTGTAAAGATGAAGGCTGGATTCCTCCTTTCACCACCCAGAGAATGCCACATTGGTACTTACTGTGAATGTGCATTCTGGTGGTGGTAGAGAGGAGGAATCCACCCCACCTGACTGCTACAGGGGATTGCATTAAATTTCAGGTTCGGCATGCAACTAACTGATCAGACAAAGGCCAGTAAGGGGAGGAACCGAAGGCCCCAGGGGCCACGTGATCATTTGAATTCTCCTACCTCTACTCTGGGTGGTGGAGGGGCATTACCCAAGTGTAAAGATGAAGGCTGGATTCCTCCTTTCTGCAAGTGCGCTGATGACTAAAAAGGCCAATCCGAGATAAACAAGTCCAGTTGCAAAAAGCACAGCAGAAGGTCTCCTTGGGTGATGTTTTTGGGTTGTGATTCTTTCTGCGTTGTCGTTTCTCTTCAAGACTTGTTCGTCGTGAGTTCTCAAATAAGGCTGCAGCATTGTGGATAGTGCGTCTCCATGCCTCATATATGTTTACAGTTAACATAGCTAATTCAAAAACTAGAAAACACTGGTTGACCTAAAATATCCAACAAATGTGAAGAATGCCTTTCCTTCATCTGTAGTCTGCCCCACAGATTCCAGTTTAAAGAACAGAAATTATAGGATAGATGAGGGAGCCCTGGTGGTACAGTGGTTAAATGCCAGTACTACAAGCCACTATGAGTTCGATCCCAGAGGGCTCCAAGATTGACCCAGCCTTCCATGCTTCTGTAGGTTGGTAAAATGAGTACCCAGCTTGTTGGGGGCAATTACGGTAGCTAAAATTCATTATAAACCACTTAGGGAGTGCTTTGGCACTGATAAGCGGTATATAAATATCAATGCTATTGCTATTGCTATCTTGGCAGGTAGGAGAAAATCACTACCCTCATTCAAACATTGACCCAATCCTGTCTTGTATGAATTTTGGACCCCGGCTGAAGTGTACTAAAATTAAGTAAAAAGTTCACAGACAGCCTCCTTCAGCCCCAAATCAATGTGCTTCCTCTGAAGCATGGGAGACAACTGAGATGTCAGATTACACACATTCTGTGGCACATCCCTTCACTCAGATCTAGGAATACCTGTCCTCCGAATGTTCATCTCTTCCCTCCCCATTGCACTACTTCGCTTCCTAAGGTCCTAGAGATTAGAAAGGGGAAACAAAGAATTCCCCCGTAACTCCCCATATTCTCTCAACCACATAAGAGCTGTAGGCCACAAATTCCTGCTAGTCAGTTGTAGTTTTCAAATAACTTTAAAGTGTTTTTTATTAAAACGGTTAAAAAGTGCAGTGATAGTGCTTTTAATGCTGTTGACTGCACAACTGTTAATACCATACATCATTCTAAAATGTCCATTCTCAGTGAAATGGAACAGCATACACTTCTGTCAGTGATTCCTAGTGCAAAGTGAATTTGTGTAGTATACTACAATATAAGACATACTTTAAGTAATGGATTGAATCCATTATTGATTTTCAATTTGTGTTGGCCTTTAACAAAGTCAGGTCTTATTTCACTCCACCACCCCCAACTCACCCTTTAGTTTAATGTTAATATGGTCCACTAAGATTGGCTAACACAAGATAGTGTACACATCTTGGGAGACATATGAAGTATGAAATTACTATCTAATTAAACCTATATATTGACTTAAAAATTGTTGTAATTCACATGAGCTCATGTGCAAATTGTTTTGAGATTTTAGTATTTTTTTTCTACTTTTCTTCCCATTTATACTAGAATATGGGATGTGAGAACTTGCAGCTCACAAACAGGTAGAACTAATGGGGTAGACGTTTTCCACTGAGAAAATAGTTGCCTGGGCACAATGCTATGATCTTGCTCAAGTGTACAGGGTTCTCTTACTTTTAACATCCAAACATGAGTGGCAAACTGCTCAGATGTTTGGTTTTAGAGGATCAGAAAGAGTAAGCAGTGGTCATAATAGAGTCTGCTTAAATTATTGAGAAAATACATTAATGTTCTATTTCATAATGGTAATTCATTGAATGCCCATTCTTCCTCTTACAGCAGGGCAGATTATATTTAAATCAAGATTAATGGATAGATTTTGATGTTAAAATCCAGTTTCTGAACCTGCCATTCCCTAGAGGCATATAGTGCATTAGTTTAAACCAATATGCAGCTTATCATGGATATTGTGACACAGTCTTAAATGACGATTTGCTGTGCATTGTTGCTGCTTTCTCGGGTAATAAAATCACTATTATGTATTCTTGATCATTACAATATTAAATAGAAATGTAATCAAATTATTGCACATTTAGATACAGATATCACTTAAGTAATTGTCCGCTGTAAAATTTCTTATTTTTTTTTTCCTCCTCTTGTGAGGACTGTTAACTGTGTATGTTCAGTAAAATAGGATATATATCTTGGCTCTGATTAGATGAAGTAAAATGTCTGGTTTTTTTCTTTTTTACATTTCAGTTTTTAATCCAAAAATTCAGATTTTGAACACCTCATATATTTGCTTTGTCTCACTGCCATCCCTCATTCCACTTACCGTAAAGGCTAGTGGGAGCAATAGCCCATTTCTTCTTCACCCCTAACATGAAAAAACAGAGAGAAATTCTACCCAAATTTCCATAGAACTCATCCAGTCATTGGCTCTAATGAAGCTGTGTTAGACTCTCCTAGGTGGAGAAAGCAGAGAAAGGCGTACTCTCCCTACCTGTAGGAAGAGCGAAAGCAACCAATGCATCTGTCCTATCTGCCAGAATTTCAAGAGTGCACAGGCTCCAGGCAGGCAGCATTATTGATTATGTATTTCTTAAAATATATATATTCTGCACTTTATCTGGGATATAAATCTCAGGGCAGCTTATAATGAAAGCTATTTAAAACAATAAATAATTACAAAAGTTTTAAACTATTAAAATATATGAAACAGTTTCTCAGTTAAAAGCAGACAATTTAAAACTGGTTAAAACAAATTTGAATAATATAACCATAAAACATATGCAGCCTAGACAGTTATTTTAGGTGGTTTCTCCACTAGAGCTGAGCTTATTCCTAGGAACTGGACAGACACATGGTGTAAGTATGTGATGGCTGTTAATACAGTTAAAGAATAATCCAACCATCCCATCCTCTGGGCACATTATACCTTTCAATTTGCATGTCCTTAAAGGGCACACACTTGCTATATACTTCAGCATACTTGAATAGCCAAAGTACAAAACTGCCATGTGTGGGTGTGATACTTTTACACCAGCAAGAGAAGGTACATGGTGTAATTTTTGCTGCTTGAAAAACCAATGCCAAACTTGAAATTCAGTGCTGACATCCTGTAGCAATCTGTTCTGAACTAATCCTAATAAAATCATGTGGGATACTTGGAATTAAGTATAGCAATCAATCAGCCCTTTGCAACATATTCTAAAAGATGTCATTTAAACTGCTGGACTATGAGTCACATAAATCACCCATTCCATGAACCCCATACCAGTGGTATTGGAAGACTTTTGCTTAGAAATGTTGTCATCACAATAATTTAACTATTTTTTCAAAATATAAAATCATTTTATTCTATTTGTACTCTATCAATGCATTCTCTGGCTTGGTGAGAGGAGGAATCCGAGAATCGTTACTGATGGGTTATCTCCTCCACTATCCAGAAAAGAGGCAGGAAGAACAGACTTTTCGATTTAAACTTGGTCACGTGAGGGCCTGGGCTGTTGGCCCCTCCTTCCCCTCAGCCTTCACGTAGACAGTTCTTTCTTCCTGCCTAGCCCAGAGAGGAGCGTTCTTCTTTGTCTCTTCCCCTTCTGTTCTTTGTACGAACTTTTTTGCCTTTCTCTTCCCTTTTTCTGTCCTTGATCTAGCTCCCTTAGCCTCTGCACTTCTTTTTGACCTTCCTTTTTTTAAAAAAAACCACAACCCCTATCTTTCTTTCTCTCTTTCCTTCTCGGCTCTCCGCTCCTTGGGCACAGCGATGGCCCTGGTGGATCAAAAGAAGATCAAGCAGGCCCATGCCGAAAAACAGTCAGCGGAGACCAGCCAATCGACCCTCCCACTTCTGGATTCAACCCAGCAGGCACGGGGGGGGGGGGGCAAGGAGGCACTGGAAACCCCTGCGTCGCTGAGCCTTGCTCAGCAGATGCAGGGGGAACTCGGAGAGTCTACCACTGACAAAGCCGCTTCCGCGCTGCTGGGCCGAGCCAAGCAAGCAAGGGTCGAGCTGGACAACACGGGAGCCACTCAGATGATCAGCCCCCAGGACCAGTTCCAGATCAGCGAGGACATGCTGGAAGCCCTCAGACGACACAGGGAAGTAACTGAGACCTTTTGTTGGGCTGGGGGTGAGGGGGCGGCGGCAACCAGTGGAGAGCGGGGCTCGGGGAAGGAGTCCTTCCCCCCGGCAAGCCTTTTCCCACTCTGGAGGGCCAGCAAGGAGGGCCTCAGTGGTGCGAGCAGCCTAGCGGGCAACTGGGGCAGCCATGCGGCTGTATTCGGCAGCAATCACCAGGGCCACTGGTAGGAGAGCTCTGCGGAGCCATGGGGGGGGGTGCCCTTGGAGCGCGAGCTCAGGGCAGCCACTCAGCATGTGATCCATATGGCTATGGAGGCCTTAGAGTCCAGCATGGGGGAAAGCCATAAGGGGAACAAAGCAGGCTCTAAGAGGTTCCGCTTCAGGGAGGAGGTAGCAGACCATCGTCAGCCAGTCACCACTCACCCCATTCCAAAACTGGATCCCAATCTGGCAGCAAGCCAAATTCCCCTCAGGAGTCATCGGTGGCCTCCCTCCTTGCGCAGGTGGTACACCTCCGGCAGGAAAAGGAGAATTACTCTAGTGGCAGGGTTTCCAGGTCCAAACCTGACATTGTTGCTTTTGAATTGAGCAGAGTCACATTGTGTGAGCTGAGGAGTTGTTATCCATTTATACATTTTTAATGCTTGTAGGCCACTGAGGAAGACTGTTGTCGAAACACGTCTGGCGTTGAGTTTTTATTATTCACTATTATTATAATATTTTATTTTTACCATTTGCACACTTTCCAGTGGGGTATTGTTACCCTTTTAGAAATTTAATTATATTGGATTCTCTGCTCCAGGGTTTAGTTATCCTTTTATTTCTTCATATTGTTGCCTTTTTATGATTGGAAGTGGGATTAGTTTATCCTGGTTATTTTTTGGCAGAACCCTTCAGTTTGGTTTTTGGACCTCTCTTCTTTACTGGCCAGAGTGTCCTCGGTCATGGGTCTCACCTCAAAACAAGACCAAAACTCCCACACACAAGTGGATTTCAATGAAAGGGCCGCCACTGGCCTGAAGCTGCCTAAAGCACAAGGGACAGAAGTTCCTCTCCCATGACAGAGACAGAAGTTCTTCGTGAAAATCATAGAGGCAGAATGGGATAAACCCATGCAGTCTAAGAAGGGTATATTAATGTCCCAAAAGCTTTACAAGCCTCTTCAGTCTTTCATGGACAAGCTATAGGTCTCGGTCATCGATGCTCTGGTGGCATCTCTTGTTTTGGGATCTGTAGCGCCGAAGGAGGGCGAGAGGTTTCTCAAGAACCCCGAGGAAAAGAGAATAGAAAACTCACTAAAAAAGAATCATGAGGTGGCAGCGCTCTCCTTCAGAGCTTCAACGGACACTTCCCTCTGTGCAAGGGCGTTCTTGTTATGGATAGAGGATGTCTTACGGATTCAATCTCTGGATTGCCACTTGTTGCAGAGGGAATTGTCGAAGATATATGTGGCCCTCCAGTTCATCGTGGATGCCACTCTGGACACAGCTGTCTTTACTTCCAGAGCTATGGCCTTGGCCACAGTTGCCAGTAGGTCAAATTGGCTTCGCCACTGGGATGTAGACGCTCACGCTAGGGTGAACCTTTCCACCAAGGCCTTTCATGGCTCTTCCCTCTTTGGGGAAGAGGTTCTAAAGGACATAATGGTGGAAACCAAGGATAAAAAGAAGGCCATGCCTTCTCTTTCCAAGAAGTCGGACAATAAAAGCCCTCAGAGATTTTTTTCAATTCAGTTCTTCCTTTAGGTCTCCTAGAGGTTTTCCTAGGCAGAGGGATTTTCGTCCTTTTTTTCCCTCATGGCCCAGGCAACCTTTCTACTCCAAGCAGTCCAGATCAACCCACTCATAGTCAAACTGCAGAGGAGGCTCCAACTCCCAGAGAGGTGGGGGCCAACAGCAATTCTGACTCACAGTCAGCCCCTGTCGGTGGTCATCTCCAACTCTTCCATCAAGCATGGGAGGCAACTACCAAGTGGATTCTTTCCACTGTCTCTCAAGGATACCGCCTACAGTTCGACTCCCTCCCAACAGGCAGGTTTGTCCCCTCAAATTTCTCAAGAGACCCTGCAAAGAGGAAGATTCAGAAGGCGGCAATAGATAATCTCCAGTCTAGAGCAATAGAGCCAGTCCTGCCCTCTCAGAGGTTTTGCGGCGTCTACTCCATCTTCACAGTCCTGGAGAAAGGGTGGGACGCTTGGTCGATACTAAACCTCACACACCAATGAGAGCCTTACTTACAAGCATTTTCAAATGAAGACCTTGTCATCCATAAGAGAAGTGCTGCAGACAAGGGACTTCCTGGTCCCCTTGGACCTTGCGGAAGCCTGTCTCTACATTTTGATTGTGGAGAGCAGCAGGTGCTTCCTCAGATTCATGGTGGATCACCATCACTTCCAATTCAGGGCCTTGCCTTTCAGTCTCACCTCGGCCACGAGGGTGTTTACAAAGGTACTGGTGGCGGTGGTTGCCCACCTCAGACAGCAGAGCATCCACCTTTACCCTTACCTGGATGACATCCTTCTCAGGGCACCTTCCAGGCGAAAGGCAGAAGAGGATCTGAAGACCACGGTCCGCTGTCTGCAGGACCACGGTTTTCTGATCAACTTCAAGAAGAGCTCTCTGGAACCCTCCCAGACCATCTCTCACCTGGGGACAGTGATCGACTCCAGAGCAGGGATAATATTCTTATCAAAGGAGAGACAACAGATGATCAGGAGGGGAGCCCTCCTTGTCCTCTCAAAGTCCAGGGTCCCACTCATGGATCTCTATCTTCTCCTGGGACTCATGATATCCGCCATCATGATCATTCCTTGGCCCAGATTCCACTCTCGTCCCCTTCAGACATTTCTGAACCTGTACCAACCGCAGATATCTCTCAGAGTGCCAACACTGCTCCTTCTGCCCCTGGAGGTCAGATCCTCCATTCATTGGTGGACCAAGAGCAGTATCCTCTCCAAGGGGTCCCCTTGGACCCTGTCACACCAGATCACAGTGGTGTCCAACGCCATTATGTCTGGATGGGGTGCCCACTGTCAGGGGAACCTGACATAAGGAATCTGGAGTCCGGAAGAAAAATCTCACAGCATAAACTGGCTGGAACTGAGGGCAGCTCATCTAGCACTAATAAATTTCCAAAATCTGCTAAGAGAAAAACATGTCAGGATCCTCACCAACAACACCACAACATGCTCGCACATAACAAAACAGGGAGGCACGAAATGGAAGTCCCTGTAAAAGGAGGCTAACCTTCTATTCAGGTGGGCAGAGGAGACGGTGGCCTCCATTTCGGCCCAACACATTAAAGGGTCGACCAACCTGCAAGCAGACTTTCTCAGCAGACATGAGGTTCTACCCAGAGAGTGGTCACTGCATCAGCAAGTCTTCCGTCAGCTAGTGACCGTGTTTGGAGAAATGGAGGCGGACATGTTCACCTCACCAGCCAACGCGAAAACACACAGGTTCTTCACCCACTACTACCACCCACCAAGTGGAGGGGATAGAATGCCTCCAGATCCCGGGGCCTCGGGGCACCTGTATCTCTTCCTACCTTTTCCACTCATAGCCAGGGTGCTCAGGAAGGTGAGGGAGGAGAGAGCTCAGATGGTGCTAATCGCGCCTTATTGGCCGAGAAGACTCTGGTTCTCAGATCTGATGGAGCTGATCCAGGGACAGCCCTGGTGGCTCCCTCAGAGACCAAATCTTTTGACATAGGGTCCATTCCTACATCCGGACATCAGGTGGTTAAACCTAGCCGCGTGGAGGTTGAACACCGAGCACTCAGGAGATGTGGATATGAGGAGGCAGTAATTTCTACTATCCTGTCTTCCCATCGCCAGTCAACCACCAGGATTTACTAAGCCACCTGGAAGGCCTGCTTAAAATGGTGTGCGTCAGCAAAGATCAGCCTGGAGGACATATCTGTAAAGCACGCACTGGCTTTCCTACAAAAGGGCCTCAACCTAGGTCTCAGGCCAAACACTCTGAAGAGACAGGCAGTGGCTCTGTCCTCGGTAATACCAATGGCAAGAGATCAATCTTTGGCCTCGCATCCTCACATAAGGAGATTCCTGCGAGGGGCTTCAACCTTGGAGCCTCCCGCTAGTCCTCCGCCAACTGACGAAGGTACCCTTCGAGCATCTTCAAAAGGCGTCCCTCAGGATTCTGACACTGAAAGTAGCAATCACTTCAGCTCGCCGGGTATCAGAACTCTCAGCCCTATCAGTCAGGGAACACCTATGCATCTTCAACGAAGATCACGTTAACCTTAGGATAGACTCTTCTTTTCTCCCGAAGGTGATCTCACCCTTCCATCTTTCCCAGGACCTGGTCCTTCCCTCATTCTGCCTGAACCCTTCCCACCCCAGGGAAAAGATATGGCACAAACTGGACGTGTGAAGAGCCCTGAAAATCTATACCAAGAGGACCAGTTCTTTCAGGCGCTGCAATTCTCTCTTCATTTCTTTCACCCCAAAGTCAATGGGTCTGAAGGCCTCTAGGCAAACCATTGTCAGTTGGATCAGAGCCTACATCATGACAGCATACGATTCAGCCAAGCTCCCTCGCTCTACCAGTGTCTGGGCACACTCAAGGAGGTCGGCAGCCACATTGGCAGTCTTCTCCTCCAATGCCCTGATTCTAGAGGTCTGCCGAGCTGCTACCTGGTCTACTCCCTCAACCTTCATCAGACATTACAGAATTGACAAGTTCAGAGCCACGGATGTGGCCTTCGGTTGAAGGGTTCTCCAGGAAGTAATCCTAGCCTAAGTCACCAGGCAGTCAACCCACCCCTGTTCTTGGAGACTTAGTACATCCCAACAGTAGCAATTCTCGGATTCCTCCTCTCACCAACCCAGAGAATGCCACGTTGCTCCTTGCCATGAATGTGCATTCTGGGGTTGGTAGAGAGGAGGAATCCGGCCCACCCACCTGACTGCCCGTGAGACATCAATCTTTATTCTGTGCTTACCTAGTCAGAGAACTGGCTACGTGAGGGCTGAGGGGAAGGAGGGGCCAATGACCCAGGTCCTCATGTAACCAAGTTTAAATCTAAAAGTCTGTTCTTCCTGCCTCTTCTCTGGGTAGTGGAGGAGATAAGCCATCAGTAACGATTCTCGGATTCCTCCTCTCTACCAACCCCAGAATGCACATTCACAGTAAGTACCAACATGGCATTATATAAATTTTGAAAAGTGCTATATGGGTTTTGGGTTGAGTTTGAAGTTCCTGACCCCTCAAAAAACTTAAGTGGAGGTGGGGGGAATGGCACTTCAAACGTCGCTGCAAATTGTGTACTTTTTGAGAACTGCACAAGAGTTTTGAGAAACTGTGTTGCTTTACATTAAAAACTTGCAGTCTTTATTTTACTGTGCATGGAAAACTTTAGTTTTTTGAGGGGGAAAAACACTCATCTGGTTACATTGGTTTTTGCTGTGTACTTGGGGAAAGTCCACAACATGCAATACTAAATTGCACACTATATCCCTGCACAAACAACATGGTAGAGGGTTCGACATCATGGCTGCAACAGGGAAAGAAAAACAGGCTGCAGCCACACGTGATTTTGTGCAAGGTTGCTGTTTTCGGCTCAGATTTATTTTCTTATATAACAATGTTGCACAAAAATTTTGTGCAAAATCCAGCAATAGTTCACCAAAAAGGACATGGGTTTGTCATGCAACATTTCTGTTCTCTGCACAATATTTTTGTTGTGTAGGATTTTTGTGTTGCAATGTTACTATGTTCTGTGTAAAAATGCAGTGTTGCACAAAAAACACTCATGGCAGCCTGAAAATTTTATTTTTTGCTCAAACCCCACAATTTTAAAGTTGCTCAATTTATTTTCCATACCAAAAGCTGCACAGTTTTCAGGGAGGGCTGCATGGTTCTCAGGAGATGTTGTGTGATCTCTGGAAAACTACACAGGGTGCATCTGCACTGTAGAAAGAATGTACTTTGACACCACTTTTACTGTCATGGCTCCTTCCTACAGAATCCTGGGATTTATAGTTTTGTGAGCCACCAGCACGCTTTGGCAAAGAAGGCTAAAGGGCTTGTAAACTATAAATCCCAGGATTCCATAGTATGGGGATACAGCCCTTAAAGTGGTGTCAAACTGCATTATTTCTATAGTGTAGATGCACCCACAGTTTTCTGGGCAAGCTGCACAGCCACCATGGAAAAGCTGTGAAATTTCCCATCATTCCCAGGGTGGGTGGGAATCTTGAGTATCTTGAACCTATAGGACAAAAAAACTGTTTCATTGATCTCTAATTGTTGGAACTAGAAAAATGAGACTTGCCATCCCTAGTCCTTAGGATGCAGTCATAAAATTGCTTGCTCAAGTGGTTCTGATTTATTAAACCAAAATAATCTGTTTCCTAATTTGTCACTTCAGATTGCAACTCAAATCGATAACCATAAGTATCAAGCCTGGAATCAAGTTCTGTGGTTTTAAAACCTATGGCAGTATTTATTTTAAAAAAGAAACGGTGGCAGAGAAACTGGAATTTTTTACTTCCACTTTCCTCACTCAGCACTTGTGGCTAAGTCCGTAATATGGTCTGTATTTTATCTCACTCCAGCTCCCATTAATGGTGTTCTATTTGCACTTCCATAGCACCTGTTATGGATTTTGAATCATCTGTCAGCCCATGAGACTAAGATAAAGAAGTACCAGGTGTCAGGCCTGTTTCTTAATTGATATTCAATGTAAACTGCATAGCCATGGCAATATGGTTGTAGGAATGGATTAAAGCCCAGTATTGTCTGTTCTTATTGATCACAGGCTTTCCTGCACTGACAATAACTGTTTGGAAGAATTTAGCCGGTCAAAACAAAACAAAAATCCCTACACTTGTATTGACTGTGTGATGGAAGATATCCTTAAATTCACCTTGAAACTTTGAAGCCAGCATAGTGGTTTAAACATTGGAGACCAGGGTTTAAATCCCCATTCGGCCATGATAAGCTACTGGGTGAGCTTGGGCATGTCACACTCTCCCAGCCTCAGAAGAAGGCAAATGCAACCTCCCCCAAACAAACTGGCCAAGAAAACCATATGATAGGTTCGCCATATAGTCACCATAAATTGGAAATAACTTGAAGGAGCACAATAACAATTGCTATATAGGACCACTTTCTGACAAATGTGTCTTTTGGAGTGGGGGATTAAATAACATACAAGTTCTGTCAAATGGCCAGTATCATACAGCCCAGTCTTATGGAAGCTTATATGTGTGTGTGCATATGTCTTCTGTCAACTTATGGTGACTATGAATGTCATAGGTTTTCCTTAGGCAAGGGAATACTCATAGTTGGTTTTGTCAATTCTTTCCTCTGAAATATAGCCTACAGCACCTGGTATTCATTGTTGGTCTCCCATCCAAGTACTAACCAGAGCTGACCCTGATGGGATCTGGTGCCTTTAGGGTATTTAGGCCTATGGAAGTTTATTCAAAAGTAAACCCCACTTAGTTCAATTGAACCTATTTCCAAATAAGTATGCATAATGTTGCCTTAATCAGCTAGAATAATTATATATTTTCTTATTTTAAAAAAAATCTGGAAACTGTAGAAAGAATAACTAAACATTTAATATAAAATGAAAGTAACCACCATACCTATTGTCCTGTCATATATTTTGTTTAAATATATGTAATGTGGTGTTCTTAAATGATAAAAATGACATGTGTTAATTAGATGCAGATGGTTTCTTCTTTACTCAATCAGTATAAGGTTTTTGCTCAGATCTGATATAATCAAATTCTTAATTTAATATCATCAAATTCTGTATAACCACCATATTAATTCTGCTACTTTTAACAGGCTGAATGTTTGCATTGCGTTCAGGATTTAAGGGTTTTCATGGTTTTATTGTACATTTTAAAAATTGTTATTCCATCGGAAAGCGTGAATTTCTTAAATAAATAGTTTTGGGGAATGAAGGGAAAGAAGTCTATAGGCAAAATATGCAGATCAGGGATGGGTTTGCACACAAAAGTCTTGATCAGGTATTATCCACCATGACTTCCTGAACACGGGAGCTAGGGAGTGCTTAGCTCCACCCACCCCATTGTTGCTTTTCTCAAACAGAAAGAGGACCATGTCTGAAAAGGAGTTCCTGTCTGTGTGGAAACTTTTCACACAGGCAAGATCCCTGTTATTCCAGGGTTCTTGCTTACATAGAGATCCACCTTGTGAACAGGACCTTCTCTTCAAACATGTCACATTCCATGTGACAAAAATGTTGCTGGAGAAGATGTGGTTAGATGCTCTGCTACTCCTGAGTTCAGGACAAGCGTTGTGAGTAATTCCTGAACAGGGCTAAATTGTTCCATAGAAAAATCCATAGCAGGGTAATCTTGCTCATTCTTTACCATATCACCTACAAGCTATAATGAAGATGTTCAAAAATAGTGAGGAACTGGAAAATTTCTGTAGAATAAAATTCCATTAGTTAGAATCATGTAGTGTGAATTCCTCAATGCTTTTCTTGTAGAAATCCTTATATGCCTGCCAGTACTTTTGAATCTTTGGAGCATGTATGGTATTGTTAACTGGTTTTTCTCTGTCTTATCCTTGAAATAAATGTTAAAAGGTAGTCTCAGAGTAGTCAAGTCCACACTTATACGACACTTCATAGCAAGAAGGTCAAGGAAGCCAGTGCAGGCACTGGCATGGTGATCTGTGCTATCAGTAGTCCCACCTCATTAACAGACAAGCAGGTCCTTCCGTACACCTACAGCCTAGAAGAACAGACCCACACTGCATGCAAGTCAGTAGTCAGGCACTGAACTTGAGGGTATCTCACAACTGATGGTTTATAGGATCAATATGGCTGTCAATTTTGATGTTTCAGTTGTAACATGTGATGAGTTAGAGTTACAGATTAAACTGACTTCAGCACTATGGTATATGTTCAATCAGTGCAGTTATAATGCTGAAATGGAGCTTTTTCAGAATGACTGACAAAAGCTTTGTTGGATAAACATGGAATGCCCTTGCTGTTGTGTTCTGACTGTAGAGCTCTCAGATTTCTTGCCCATTTTATCTGGTTGTGTGAAAGGAAGATTTATATTTTGATCAATTTTTTAGGTAAGCTTTCCTTATGCACTTTGGTAAGAAAAGATGGTGTTACTTTTCAAAGTTAACAGCTCTTACGATGTAGTATACTTCCTTTCTTTGAAACTTATTCATTCAAACTGCAGACATCAAAAGCATTAACTTTGCTTCATTTCTCTCCTATTTGCGTATACGCACTATATGTAATAAAATAAACCTCAAAGGTTTCATTTAGAGACCCCTGAAATAGGAGCATTTTTAAAGTAGGTAGGTGTCTCCACCCTGCTTTTCATAAAGCATTTTACCCATTCAAACAGACTTTTAAAAACAGCTTGTTTTGATAGCAGGCTGTTCTCCTGTGGGCCTTCAGCCTTTGCTTCCTGGCAGCACCTTTGGTGTGAAAAGAGAGTGCTCAATTGGGAGACTATCAGTGCCAGCATGCATAGAGTGATAAGTTAACACACCACTGGGAATTTCTGGGGCCCACCAAGATACTTCACTTCTAATGTGCTAACAAGCTCATTTTTCTACCTCTTGCCTCTTCAGTTATTTTTTTTTCTCAGAAGAGCTTAGAAGTTGAGTGCATCAGGCATAATGAAAAGCTCTGTAGGAGGGAGAAGCAATAACCCAATTTTTCCCTTTTCAGCCAAATAGAAAATTAGTTTCTGGTAATACACAAAGGCCAGTATTTTTTGTGCAAGGGGCACTGCTGTGAATCAAAGGACTCTATTAACTGCAGAAAATTCAGCAGCTGTGAATCTCCCCCAATGGAAAAAAGTGCTTTTCAACAAGTTGTGAGATATGTAGTATTATTTAGACTTCAACCATCAGTTTCATCCTCTACCACTTATATACAGCCTCTTAAAAACTGTGCTATATTACTTTCCTGTGTTAAGGCTCAATCTTGTGTATGTCCCACAACCTAAGAACCTTCACAACAAAGGGCTTTTCAATTTCTCCTTGTCCTAATGTTGCTATTTATGATGTTTTCAGGAGCAATTTTTGGACTGCTACCCTGTTTTAAGAGGACAGCCAAGCATAATCAATGAATATGATGAAGATCTATGATAAGAATAGCCTTTATTTGGCTGTCTATTCTGATTGAAAGCATTTGTCTTCACACTTGTTTCTATGTGGTAAATGAACATTGCTGTGTAGTCACTTAATTGCTGAAATAGAGTGGAAAAATGGAAGGCTTAATGTATGCTCTTCCACTTTTACCCCTACAGTCATAAGTAGTCTTTAGTAGTCCTAACATTTTGCGCTTTTGTAAGTGTCCAAAATATTTATACTATTTCATGTAGCACGTTAGTGATGGGTGTACCTATAATATTACAGAAAGAAAGCTCAAGCCAAATAGCAGTTACCTTCTGTATTTAAAATTTGTCAGTTAAAGACTAAGATTTGTTTAACTGTGAAAAGTAAAGTTTAGAATAAGAAGGTATCACATTTATCGAAGAATTTATTTTATTTTATTTTATTTTATTTTATTTTGCATGGAAGGGAATGAGAGAATTATTCATTAGAAAGTAAGGGAAGGTAATGAGGGTAGAATTGGGGTAGAGAAAATGCAAGTTCTGTAGACAGATTGGTATAAGTCAAAAATATTTAAATTGTCCTAGGCTTATAAGATGGAAGGATAGTACATATTACCAGAATCACTCACTCAACAGCCTGCTTGTGGGTTCTTAAAAATGGAAAATGGTGGGAGAGGCAAAGATGGTCAGACCAGTTGCATGCTGCCTCCCAAAACCAAGGTAGGTGAAGATTACACATACAGAAAAGGAACATAAAAGGGTGGAATGTGGATATTATCCCACTGGAGTATTTTGTCCTCAGGAGAGATACTGGGTTCTGAAAATAAAAGGTATGCATCCTTACAGACCAGTTTCCACTTTCCCACCCTATTATCCCATTCAGCAAATATACATTCAATGGGTCAGTGCTGTTTATCTTCAGGACCCAGTTACCCGCCCCCCCCATCCCATGCTGTCACTGCTGTCAAACATCTGGAATGATGGGAAACTAAAAGTTCCTAGGATAGCAGGAATGGTGTGCCAAGATTCTTAGATACATACACATGATCATTTCCAGAGAGGGCATTTTAGCCTCTCCTTTCCAAAGAAATTATCACGAGGGGAGCATTTCCTGTGACTTCACACAGATTTCCAATTGTAAATTTTTGACAAACCTTGCAGAGTGGTTCCCCATGAGAGAAATAAATTTGAATGATATTGGAACTCATTAGTTTGTATATAAAATAAAAACATGTTAAAATAAAAGCATGTATATAAAATAAAAACATGTTTGCAAAGATTTCTTTAATTAGAGTAATAATTAGATTAAACAGATTAGATTGTTTAATGGGATTAATTAGTTGAATTGGATTAATTCAGTGTGTACAGCAAGACAACTTTTACAAATTGTATGAGAAAGGTAGCTGATTTTTAAGTCAACTATATCAACCTATGACACTAAGCCAGCATGGTGTTTTTTTCTTGATAATTGTATGTTGCTGCCTGCTGTTCTACATTTTGACAGCCATTTCCATAGTTGCTTTCATGAACAGCAGAAATATTCTCTCCCTTTCTGGCTCTCTCTGTGCTAATAGTAAAATCAGACCCTCTGGAACAAGAAGCCTGGAGAGGGTTCTTCAAAAGCAACAGCACTTCAAGATACCAGTCACTTGTCAATACCATCAGCTAAAAAGGATGTACAAGACCGAGGAAGAAGTACAGTGCTTTGCTGTTGATGTCCTGTAGATACTCCCTTTGCTAATGCTCAGGGATGTGATGGATTTTCTGTAAATACCAATTTCAGTGGGATACCAGTTGTTTTTCCTTATATGCTAACTTTTTGTTTGTTTTAGAATTAAGCAAAGAGACATTTTCAAATCAAAGATGTAGTGTTTTTTCATTCTGAATTACTGTCCTTTTTATACTCTAGGATTTAGTCAGTAAGGGTTCAATCTCACACTCTCTAACTTGGGAGCTAAGTCCCATAGAAGTTAGTGGGATTTGTTTTTGAGTAGACATACATAAGACTGCAACATTGAGAATACATTAACTTTTAAAATAAAAAATTGTTTAGAAGATAGCGTGTAGACTTTTAAGGTAGCATGAGAGAATCATGATTAGCATGAATTGATACTATTAAGTGCTTTGTGTTACCTGATATGCTTTAGCTCTGATATGTATAGAAGTACTATACATAGAATTATAATAAATAAGTAAATAGAATTACTTAATGTAGAAAAAAGCTTGTCAAAACTTGAACTGCTTTCTTTTCCCACAGGTTCAGTCAGCAAGTTAGATTCGGTCCATCCCAAATCGCTATGATGTCCATTACCTTCACATTACATTTCTGTGGAATTACTATTAAATGTGCCTGAAAGTTGTATGATGATTTAAAACCAACTGTCATGTGGACAAATGCAGTTGCTTCCAGACAGAACCATGAATGTTATTGGAAATGTAGCCCAACCTTCATAGATGACGGGAAGTGGAGCTTTATCTGTTTAGACAAAACTCACTTCTACCAAAACCTGAAGATTACTCATCTTGTTCCTGCTATGACAGGCAGACAAGTACATAAGAGCTACCTTTTGAGCAGGTTCAGAAGATCGGTGTCTGATGGTCATTTAGAAGGAACTCACAGGAAACACTGGGACTTTTATGCTTTCTTTACAACCTGGGGTTTTTTGAGTTAAAAAAAATGTTTATTCAGAAGCAGAATGTTAACAGCAGCTATGTAAATTACCATTAATGTTGTAAAACCAATTTTTAAAAATCCTTTTAATCTATTAAAAAAATTAAAAGAGGAAGTTTAACTAATATATTCTAAGTTAAAGAGGTTGTGGGGGTCAGTACAAAGCATTAAGAAATACAACATTTGGGTCGGGGAGATGTAAACTATGAATTGGAATATTGGCACAATGTATGAATTTGACTTTTTGGAAATACTGTTATTTGTATGTGTAATACAGTTTCTATTTTAGCCTGTCTTCAGCAGAAAGAGAGCTAAGTATAAAAATTAAAATACATTTAAAATCTTTTATGGATTTGTTAAAAAGAAAAAGAGCATTGATCAGGACTTTTGCTGTTTGCTTTATTCCAAACTATGTTGATCCTTAACAGTTGCCTCAAACTAGCTATGAGGAAAGAGCTCGGTATCTGCAAACAATTGTTCAGCACCATCTAGATCCTTCAACTTTTGAAGATTATGCAGCTCAGGTTTTCTGTCCAGCACCCTGCCACCATCTGCCATCTGAAAATGGTGAGAAAACAATACAGTACTTAAATTTCTGTTTTACAGACAAAAAATGCAGTATTTCTAAGTAACTGGAAATATTTCAACCATATATCTTTTTTATTTAAAAAAATTATATTTCCATATTTTGGAAGTTGAATTTCATTTTATATAATTTGATCCTTTGTCTACTAAATCAAAGCCACTTCACTTGTTGATCTATGTAAAACCATCATCGTATTTACGTTATTTGTGAGTATTCTTAAACATATACGATTCCTAAACCTGTAGATTGATCTACCATATCTGCAAGAAAAATGTCCTTTTAGCTGTGGTTTGGGAATCATGAAAGCTTTGCTGTTACCGTTACATTTATATAATAAAAAATTTGAATGGTTATATGGTCATTTCTCCCCAAGAAATGATGTTTTGAAATCTTTTGTATAAGATACTGCATTTTCAGTTACTAATAAAACAATAATCACTGTAACTCTCAAGGCCTACCTGTGCAAATAATTTCTTGAACTCCTGATGATTATTTCATTTATTTCCCCTCTTTAGATCATTAAATATCAGTTCTGTTTATCAGAAGGTAAGACAAAGTGTCCAAAAAACCCTCTGTTCTTATTAATCTATTACTAAAGCACTAAGTATGTAGTCATGTTGTATGCAAACTTTCCTGATTGCCCTTATTTTTACTAGTAAAAGGGAGAGAAATTCATACTGATTGAGAAATTACCACTACATTCTCTTCAAGTTCAGTCTTTACTAACCCCAGGTCTGCATGAAACACTAACACTGTGGTTCTGGGATTAAAGTAACTAATGGGAGAGACATCTGTTGAGCTAGTAACACTTGATTGTGTCTGACCTTTTGTTTCTCAGCATGAACAAATAGTACTGGATGGCAGTGGTGTGCTTTGTACCCTGTACTTTCTTTCTTTGATGTTAGCAGATACTTTATAAATTCAATATTACAGAGAATAGAAGGGGACAATTGCTTTTTTGTTGCTGGTTACTGTACACTGTCAAAACATTTTAAAAAAATTAAAATATTCCCACTGATACTACTCACCTACTTGCAATAGAGAGAAATCTCAAAATTCTGTTTGTTTGTTTTTTCCTTGAAAACAATAGATGGAAATTCAGTGACACCAAAAGAAAATATATGAAACTATTTCATTTTGCACCTGTGATTTAAAAGAAAAAACTAAATTGAAATTGTGTATGGTCTGAAGATGACAGCCTAATCCCATTTATTTTTACTTTCTTCCAGTGCTAATAACTTTTACATGAAAACTAACTAGAAATAAAATAATCACACAATATAAAGAATGTCTAAGTGAAAAGCAATAAAAGCCTTTGAGAATGAAATATTTAAAAATAAATCAAAAAGTTAAATAACTTAAAGATAAGTACTATTAAAAGGTTAAAATGGCTTGTTTAGAAAAACCTGTTTGGTCTTGTTCAGTTAATTCCACCACCTGATTATGAGAAGGTAAAATCATACAGTGAGTGACGTTTGTAGCAGTTGTACAGGCTTTCTTTACCTGTGCTTCCTCTGACAAACTGATTCATAGTACTCATGTGCCAGGGTTTGTTTTGTAGTACCTTCTTCTGTGGGTGTATTTTTTGTGGGGGGTATGTTTTCATCAGGTTTTACTTTCCTCCATAAGTGAATAAAGAACTGCACAATTTGCCCTGATGTATATTTTCCAAGATGGATTGAAATTGCTTTCCAATAAGATAGGTTATAAAGTACTGAGTTAGACAGATGAATGGCTAGTCTCTCCCCCTCCCCCATTTGAGGAGTGCTTTTAAAAACTATTGGAAAGTATTTTTTTTAAGTAGCAACAGTCTAATTAGTAATTTTGAGACTTGTTTATATTGGAAGATGAATTTCTTTATTAAAACAGTATTACCATCCTCAACTAGAAAACTGGTTTATTTTAATTTGGAGGAATGACTGAAAGCTGAAACCAATCAGCCAATAGCTAAAATTTTGTATTCATAAAAAGCTATCTTATATTGCATCAGTCCAGTGGCTATAATGCTGAGTATTAATTGGTAGCAACAGTTCCTGGCTTCAAGTTGGATCTTTCCATCTTTGTTGCTTGATATCCATTAAATAAACCAAAATTAAATGTGGCACCTTTCATATTTATATAGACATTACGAGGGAAATTATTTTTTCTAACAGATAATACAGCTCTCTGGACAGGGCAATCTGAGAGAAGTGTCCACGGTGAAGAATATGATGCTAATGAACATCGGGTTATGGAATAATGCAGGACTCATTTGTTTGGTTGGATTCAGATCTAGTCATATTCACAATGAATTCAATGGGACTTGTGTTAAGTATGACTAATCTAAGTCTTATTTGATTGCAACGAGTTTATTATAGAATCCAGAGCGTAGGCATGACTAAATCTAGATCTACCCTATTAGGTTTATGCCTTTCTCAATTTTATACATTTTTTCATAATTTTTAATCCCTGTTCCTCTAGAGCAGGATGAGAAGCATGCAGCGCTCCTGGTATTTCTGGACTGCGACTCTCAGAATTCCTCTCCTTTGTCAGTGCTGGCTAGAGCTGCTGGAAGTTGCAGTACAATATCAATTGGAGGGCCACATGATTCCCACCGCTGCTTTAAAGGATATGCTATATTCCTGATTTCTTGCTGTTCATTTAAATAACTGCTAAAAGTAGGGATGCCAGCATCCCATAAGAGGACCATTGAGACTGTTCTCCACAAGACAGATGTACAGATGCTTAATTTATATTCATTGTTTTTTATATAATTAGAAATGTATATTTAGAGCTGCATGAAGTAGCCTAGTACATTAGAGCCCAAGATGACAATATAACTGTTGATGATATATTGGGTGGTTTTGAACATTGTGTGACCAGGGGGCAAATTCAAAAGCTAGATTCTGCCCACCCCCATCCCCTTCCAAGGCTCAGGAGACCTATCAACATTGTATATTGTTCCTTAATGTCCTGCTGTGAGAGGGCGAAAACACCAAGACTGAAAAGTCTGCTGAATATCAAGTGATTTCCCACTCTTCCACTTGAGCCCAGTAAAACACATACCACAGTGTTGGTAGCTTGTACCAACTCCTGGAAGTATAGGGGTTGCATTCAGTAACAAGGTCAGTGGGAAGAGATCAGGTGCATGGACTACCTTCTTCTTGTGGGGCTATCACACAGTAAATGAAAAACGATGATGTAAGAAATCACTGACACAAAAGAAAGAACTGCACTGGCAGGACATTGAGCAAGCAACTGTGAGGGGGGCAATGCTGTTCAATTTTACATCTGGTCACTGAGTACAAGAGTGTTAAAATTGGTGTAGAAATTCAGGTAATGTGAACTTTTGGTCAAATGGTTTGTTCAGAGTTTTTAATGAGCTACTGGGACAGATTTCATCATTTGAAACATGGATAGATAGCCATAAATATTCTTCTGAGAAATTAAGCCATTAACAGTTCAGCAGCATGCATGTTTACATAGATGTAAATCTCACTGTACTCAGTAGGATGTAGTCCTGAATAAGTGTGCATAGGATTCCAGCTTAATTGATAAAATTGTCATAATAAGACCCCCAGAGAAAGCATGGTGTTTACACTAAGTGATGGGTTCCCATTCAGGCAACATTGTTTGCATACATAAATAATTATGTTAACTTTCTCCAGAGAATTATAGGTAAAAACAACTGTAACCATCTTTGAGGGAACAAAATTGGCTCCCAGAAATTACTGTTCCATAAATATCTCTAGAAATTTCATCTACAATCATGTGAAAAAGAAAGTACACCCTCTTTGAATTCTGTAGTTTTACATATCAGGACATATCAATCATCTGTTCCTTAGCTGGTTTTAAAATTAGGTAATTACAACGTCAGATGAACAACAATGCATGACATATTCATGATTTATTCAACAAAAATTAAGCCAAAATGGAGAAGGCATGTGTGAAAAACTAAGTAAACCTTATGATTCAATAGCTTGTAGAACCACATTTAGCAGCAATAACTTAAAGTAATAGTTTTCTGTATGACTTTATCAGTCTCTCACATTGTTGTGCGGAGGAATTTTGGCCCACTCTTCTTTACAACATTGCTTCAGTTCATTGAGGTTTGTGGGCATTTGTTTATGCACAGTTCTGTTAAGGTCCCGCCACAACATTTCAGTCAGATTGAGGTCTGGACTTTGACTGGGCCATTGCAACACCTTGATTCTTTTCTTTTTCAGCCATTCTGTTATAGATTTGCTGGTGTGCTTGGGATCATTGACCTGTTGCATGACCCACTTTCAGCCAAGCTTTAGCTGTCGGACAGATGGCCTCACATTTGACTCTAGAATACTTAGATATACAGAGGAGTTCATGGTCGACTCAATTACTGCAAGGTTCGCATGCCCTGTGGCTGCAAAACAAGCCCAAATCATCACCCGTCCACCGTGCTTGACAGTTGACATGAGGTGTTTGTGCTTATATGCTATGTTTGTTTGGTTTTCGCCAAATGTGTCACTGTGCATTATGGCCAAACATCTCCACTTTGGTCTCATCTGTCCAAAGGACATTGTTCCAGAAGTCTTGTGTTTTGTTCAGATGCAACTTTGCAAACCTAAGCTGTGCTGCCATGTCCCTTTTAAAGAGAAGAGGCTTTCTCGTGGCAACCCTTCCAAACAAACCATACTTGTTCAGTCTTTTTCTAATTGTACTCTAAGATCATTGCTGATGTCTTTCCACCTTGGCATTGTGTTAACACACACCTGAATGCTCCAGACAAGCAAACTACTAAAATGTTGGCTTTTATAGAGGTGGTCGCACTTACTGATGATCAAGGGCACTTGATTAGCAGCACCTATCTGCTACTTAGCATCTCAATTCCTATAGAAGCAGTAAGGGTGTATTTAGTTTTTCACACATGCCTTCTCCATTTTGGCTTTATTTTGTTGAATAAATCATGACACAGTGCCATATGTCATGTGTTTCATCTGAGGTTGTATTTGCCTAATTTTAAGACCTGCTAAGGAACAGATTATTGTTATTATGTCCTGATATGTAAAACCATAGAATTCAAAGAGGGTGTACTTTCTTTATTACACGATGGTATATTGAATGGTCAATAGCTATTGAACAAACCAGAAGATTTGGCTGTAACTAATGAAATTGTAAGAGGAGAACCAGTCTGACTTTAGAAGAGGAATTTCATCAAAGTGTTGTCCTTATTAACAAGTATGTGCAAGATTCAGAAATACATGTGAATGTAGTTTTTCAACAACCACTTTCTGTACAATTAATTGTAACTGACAGCAGTATAACTATGGAATACCAGCACAGATAGATGGTTGTTTGTTTTGATTAAAATGGTTTATGCTGACACTTGGACAATTCCTTTCACCTTGTGGACTGAGACAAGAGGATTTATTGACACTTTTTTTGACTGATATGTGTTGTTAACAGTATAGCTTCTGAACTCCAATCACCACATTTTTCTCATTTCTACTGTCATATATGACTTGCCCATCTTACTGAATCATTTCATTATCTGCAATAGAAACTGAACTGAGGCATTTATTCAAGCAATGTGTAACTTTTTGTCAAAGAGGACATTGAATGTGAATTTTTAAAAGGCCATAATTGTACTTTTAAAATCTGACCTCTTTATCATAAATAGTTTCTTCAAATAAACTGTTCTACGTATTTGGGCCTGTGATTTTTCACACAGACACAAAAGTAAATGGACTACAATCTAACTCCAGCTAGGTTATGTAGGCAAGGCAATATTGGGATCTTTCTAACTACAGGAAGAAATTTAGTATTTCCTTCTCTTAGAATTTTCCTGGGAAAAATATTTCTGCAAATCACATATAGTACTACAGTATAGGAAATGGCAATTCAACTATTAGAAGTATTCCAAAATCATTTTAGATCTATATTCTTAGACATTTGGATATTAATAGGAATACTTCTAACAAAATATAGTGAGGCAAAATACGACTTACAGGTTTTGAGAGAAGATTCTTATGGCATCCCTGATGTACTATTTTAAATGTGAATTCTTTGAAGAAAATAAATCATACAAAAACAAACTCTTAGCCAGCAGTCCTGTAACACATTAGGTTGGATACAGCTCTGTTGCTTGTGACTGGAAGGGCTCCTCCTTCCAGAATGGACTAGGATACAAAGGAGTTAACTGTGTAGGAAAAGGTCTGTGATCGCCTTCATTGCCCCTTCCCTCCACAGCACCACTTTTCTATTTTCTTCTGAAGAGTCCTTCAGCCCCTCAAGGACAATGTGGTAATGAAATTGTGGGCTGAAGGAAGAAGCAGAGAAAATTTCTGCCCTGTCCCCACTTCCTCCAACACTGGCAGAACTGTGCTGAACATATCTCTGGATTCGACTCAATGACATTTGCTTCTGAGTAGACGTATGTAGTATTGTGTTACTAAAGCCGGTGAAATATGGAGTCTGAAACTCCTAGCTAATTATTTGTGCAATAGGATGTATACATTCTCCAAAATATAAAATTATTGGCTAATGACCTAATAAAAAGAAGCCTTATGATTATTCCATTAACCTTTTTTTTTAAATAAATTGTTTTACAAAAATAGTTCATATTCTGGAACAATAGTTACTTACCTTACTTTCTAGTTCCCATCACTGATTCTTTGTGGCTATAAGATGACGATATGTCATCACTGTATTTTGAGAGATGATATTAAAAGGTTTCCTGTATTGTCCTTGCTCCATATGGCCTAAATTCAGTGTCTCACTAGCAGCTGTCTTTTAGTGCAACAGGAGTGTCTCCCCTCCCCTGCTGCAGCCTTCCTCCTTGTTGAAACTCTGATTCAGCAGGGTTCCCAGAACACATAGGGCTGTAGAGGGGGAAGGGCAATCATGCTTCACATCATTACATTCTGGTCTGTAGGTAGGAAATTTGTATACTTACTGATTCTGTTTTACACTATATATGGAATAAATTTTTATTTGGACAGTTGAAATATATATGAAATGAAGATGATTAGTTGAAATTATTTTGCATCAAGTATTTTATCATTATGATAACTCAGTGTGCTATAGAACTATAGTATAAGAGGAGAAAATTTGTGGAAATAAATGTGGTGGTCTGTAAATTATTTTACTCTGGAGATTTTGGACACCTTATCTTACTTTTAGAAATACACTCGGCCCTCTATATCCATGGATTTGGCATCCACGGATTTCATCATCCACTGCTTGAAAATAGCCCCCCCCAAAAAAAAAAATTCCAAGAAGCAAATCTTGATTTTGCCATTTTATATAAGGAACACCATTTTACTATGCCATTGTGTATAATGGGACTTGAACATCCATGGATTTTGGTATCCACAGGAGGTCCTGGAACCAAACCCCAGCGGATATCAGGGGCCCACTGTGTTTCTTTTTGCAGGCTTTTTGCTTTATGCTACTTTTACCAAAATTAGTGTTTTGTATATTTTTGTTAATATTGTTATTGTTATTGTTTTAACAGTGAACTATTAATTTAATTAGAAATTATCACTTAAATTACACATATAAGCAGTCTCTGGCTTTTCTTCGCAAACAAAGATTCAGGAAGGACTCATCCCGCGCTTTCTGCAAGTGCGCTGATGACTAAAAAGGCCAATCCGAGATAAACAAGTCCAGTTGCAGAAAGCACAGCAGTAGGTCTCCTTGGGTGATGTTTCTGGGTTGTGATTCTTTCTGTGTTGTCATTTCTCTTCAATACTTGTTCAGCATGAGTTCTCAAATAAGGTTGCAGCATTGTGGATAGTGTGTCTCCATGCCTCCCAATGTGAGGCCAGGGTGGACCATTGATGGTGATCAATTTGGCTGAGCCTGAGATGTTGTTTCAGGGAGTCCTTGTATCGCTTTTTTGGAGCGCCCCTCTTATGCATAAGCAGTACTCTGATATAAACCGTGGGATACTAATGGTCATATTTGTTACTTTGGGCTCATTTACACAGCTGGTTTTATTACATTAAGTTGCACTTTAGTGCTTTCCCACATCAAGTGGTGGGTAATTTACACGGTATATGTTTACACAGCTATATTTTGTGGCTCTTTGATTTTTTCCACTTTGAGATTCACACAGCCAAATGTGGTGGGGGCATGGCCAAGCATTGGAGAGGAGACAAAGGAATGCCATAGGAATGTCTGCCCTGGCCCCAACTCCACGTGCTTAACAGCTGAAGGACGAAGAATGTCACCCTTTGCCTCTTCCCCCTCCCCCTCAGCTCCCTGCCCACAAATCAAACTCCAAACGGAAGGTTTTTTCTCCTTGCTTAACAGCATTTTCTTGCCAAATATACTGTCAGAATAGCAGGGAGAAAGAGAAAAGTTTCTCTCTCTCTCTCTCTCTTTCTCTTTCCCTCCCCCAATCACAGTGCAGTTCTGCTGCAGCCCTTAGTGAAATGGTTTCTCTCTCTCTCTCTCTCTCTCTCTCTCTCCCCTCCCCCAAGCAGAGCTGACAAGACGGAGCTTTACAGACTTGCAAAATAGCAGAGAGGAGGAGAAGGAATTCTTTTATGTGGGGAACAGATGTTCCCTGACTGAAAATTGTTGGGAATCCTTTTTGTTTGCAAACTGGCTTGCAAAATAGCAGAGAGGATTTTTCAAAGTTTCCTGATCGCTACTGAATCTCCCTCCCTCACTCCCCCTCTTTTAAGCCCACCCCTTCATCATAGCAACCAATCACAGTGCAGCTCTGCTGCAGCCCTTAGTGGAATGGTTGTTTACACTACCAATAATGCGCTACTTTGCAAATATACCAGCAAAAGTAGCGACATCCCTTGCCACACTATATTTGGGTGTTTTACCTTACCCCCTTCTGAATGAGGCGATGCTGTGGTGCGATTCGTGGGAACAATGAGCTATCTTTGCGGTATATTTAGAGGAATATTTGCCCGTGTTAACGAACCCTTTGTGTTTGCACAGACTCCTCTTACTCTATGTTAAAAACAGAAACACCTCATTCTTTCCGTTCCATATTAGTAAAATCATACGTCAATTTTTAGTAATTACCATCCCAATTCATTAAGTTATACTGCATTTGCACAACTTTACTTTTAATCTTTCTCTTTTGAAAGAGGGACTTCAGCTTCGTGATATATATTCTCATTGATATTTTCATGTTTTTCCCAAGTGCTTTAAAGCATCCTTCTCAGTCTGAAACACTCCAGATGTTATGAATTAAAACTATTATTCTGGCTAAAGCTTTGGACCTCAGATCCAAAACATCTGGAGTTTAACAGGTTAGAGAAGGCTCTTATGAGGTAAATATATTAAATAGATAAGAGCTATAACGATATCCAAACATTTAGGGATTTTGTGGCAACATGCTGTGATATTTCTAGGGATTTTCACTTTCGCTAGGTTCAAGCATATCACAAAACAAAAAAACAACTTGCTAATGAAAAGGTAACAATATCATATTGTATGGAGATAAGAAAATAACTTGTGTTATGCTCAGTCTAATAGTCCATATATCCCAGCAACTATCTTCTGACTGGCCATTCAGACGGCTGTTAGTCAATTTTATTATGATCACAGATCAGCCATTAAAAACAAACAAACAAAAAATAACAAGACAAAAATAGTTAGCAAAAAATCCCTGTATGTGTACATAAGTGACTGTTCAACTGTGTGTGGGGGGGGGGGTTGTTTTTTGTTTTGTTTTTGCTTTTCAACTCCAGTTAACCCTAGCCAGCATAGCCAATGGTCAGGAATCCTGGAGTTGTCCAGAATTTTTGAAGGCTCTTAGGTTGAGGAAGGCTTCACTAATGCCTGGCCATCAGAAATATATAAAATGCGGCTAATATACTTCTGGCTGTCATGATTAATCCTTACAGAAAGACACATCCTCTGAGTAATTATTATCTGAGTTTAAAATGATATCTAAAAATACTGGATTTATTTTATCCAGTATTCACCAGCAGTGGTTAATCTCTGAAATCTGAAAATCATATCCTTTTAAAATTTTCTTAGAGCGTTTTTTCTTACCTCCCGAGGAAGGGTGAGCTGAGACCAGCCAAGTATGTTTTCTGCCACAAGAAGGCAGATGTTGGTGAACAAAGGACATGGAGCTGAAGCCTGATATCTGATCCATGGTAGAAATATGCATGTACTTCGTATGAAATCCTGACAGAAATTAATCACCAAGTTGGAAAAAGTAACTTATGGTGTTGCTCCCAGTGTCAGCCCTAATTTTTGTGGTGTTTACTAGGGAGATTTTCTCAGTGCACCTAGTTGTTATTTTGTTTCCCTGTATTGTGTCATAAAAACACTCCTGATTGTTTTTAATACCAAAATCACTCATACAGAGCAGAACAGTCACACTTGGTTGTCCGGATGCAGTGCTACTCCAGTAATATGTCAACATCTTACAATGACAACATGATAACATGGATGTAAATTGTAGTACATACAGATTTGTATGCACACACACATTTGTGTAACACACAGGTTTGAGTAATGTCCATGTAATCCTGGCAACTTCCCCTGATTCTTGATTCAAGTTTCCAGAGGTGTTCAATCCAGCCACAGGTTGGCAGCAACCATACTACTTCATTATGTAACTTGTTGGTTAATCTGTCCTTGTTATGCTAGGGCAATAAGAATAGTGTGTGTGCACGTGTGTGTGCACAGGTGCGCACACACATACACCAGTGCCTTCAACTCACCTGTCAACCTATGGCAATCCCATATTTTTCATAGGGTTTTCTTAGGCAAGTAATTCTCAGAGGTGATTTGCCATTGCTTTCCTTTGAAATATAGCCTACAGCTTCTTGTTATTGTGTGCCTTCAAGCTGTTTCTGACTTGTGGCAACCCTAAAGTAAAGCTATCACAGGGTTTTCTTGGCAAGATTTGTTCAGGGGAGATTTGCCTTAACCTTCCTCTGAGGCTGAGAGAGTGTGACTTGCCCAAGGTCACCAGTGGATTTCCACGGCCAAGTGGGGATTTGAACCCTGGTCTCCAGAGTCATAGTCCAACACTCAAACCACTACACCATGTTGACCTGCAGCTTACATTACTCTAAATGGGGATGTATTATACTACTACTTTTTAACCTTTAGGGGGTATGGACCCCTTTGAAAATCTGATGAAAGCTATGGCCACACACCTCTCTGAGAAAAATGCACATAAACACAGTTTTCAAAATATCAGAAGGAAATCAAAGGACTTTAAAAATTGCCCCAGGTTCATGGACCCCCTAAAGCTGATCCAAGGACTCCCTAGGGGGTCGATGGACCACAGATTAAGAATTCCTCTACTGTAGCCTTACATTCTTTGTTTCAATTCCTTTTTTGATTAGTGAGAATTAGTTATACTGGGTTACTTGTGATTTCTGTGCCTCACACAAATAGGTTTATTTCTGTGCAGAGACACTGTTCAAAATATTCTCGAGCTGAGTAGCTTGGCAGAAATCCCCCCCCCATCTACCGTGCGTGTCCCAGCCCACCAAGCTACTGTCCCCTCAGTTTTTCTCTGTACGTCAATGGAGTAGCTTTGTTTTGGTATTTTCTCTGAGTAGTTTCCATCCTCTGTTATCTTTTATCTTATTTCTCAACTCCTTTTTCTTCTTCTCCTTTGTCTTTCTGCTATTTATATTTTTTTTTTAAATTCACTATACTTCCATGCCTGTCCTGTTCTGTCACACAGCCCTGCCATTCCCCTTACCTTCTCCCCCTTCATTGTATCTTGATCTTTCTATGGCTTCTACATCTTTAAGCTGTGCTCCTCCTGTGGATGAAAACTTTCCCTTCCTGACAGACACACAAAATGTCTTTTCTGTCTGTTCTATACATAGTAGAAGCCCTATCTATAAGGGCTTCATAGTCTTTGAAATACCAGGCCTGACAACTAAAATTATACTGGTAGGAGAAGTCCCTTAAGGTGGTGGACTGGGCAGTGCAAGACAAGGTATTATATTCAGCCTCATCAATGGCTCCCTGACCCCAAAAGACCAGATTGACATTGCCATCAGTGTTGGTACCAATAGATTCATTGGTCCCATTGGTATCGACCCTATCTACACCTTCAGTTTTGGCTGTCATTGGAAAATCTGCTACCCCACAGCCTACTGCAGTGTCAGTAGTGAGGGAGTTTCAGTCTGAGCATGGCATGAAGTTTGGAAAAGCTGATTCTAAATCGAGCTGAAAGAGGCCAACTTCCCCAGAAGCCACTCAGTATTGAAAGAAAAGAGGGATGAGGCCCCCAAAGAGAAGAAGTCAAAGCACAGGCATTTTTCAGTACCAACATCTGAGGCACCAACGGCTACAACCCCTTCAACTTGAATAACTCTTACTTCTTTGGAAGCCCCCTCCACAACTGCTTGCTTGCTACCATCAATTCCATAAGCTCCTCCAGTTCCATCATCTGAGGAACATCATCTTCTGGTATCATGTGAAGGTCTCCAAGTATCTCCTAGACACCGGCCCTTGTGTCCTTCACCAAGAAGATGCAGATATTCTTTTTTCAGAGAGGGATCGTACACATCCTCCAGATCATCATACAGAGAATACCAGTATCATGAAGATTCCCCCTACATGTCTATATAATACATTGACAGATATCACTATCAAAATATGTGGAGAGAGCATCCAGAGTTCTGTCGACCTTATTCACCTTCTTACCACAACGGGTACCACCACAGAGAACATCTGTCTTATCACCAATCATCTTACCATCAATATTGAAGTCAGACTTGATCTCCTCATGAGCATCTGCCATCGGCTTCTTCTCTTCATTGCTCATCACTGACACCTCATCACCAGCCTCCACCAACATCTTCTCGGTAGCAACCGTTGTCTCCTCCATCTTGACAGTGCCACGGTGTCAAGGCTTCTCCAGTGTCTGCTTTGGTTATTCCACCAATATCTTCTATTACTGCTGCCCATCCTCCTTCCACATCTGTTTCTGTATTGCCTTCAGTAGCATCTGCTTCTTTGATCCCAGTCTCAGTTGATTCTTAGCCACAGTTGTACCCACTTGTCAGATGAGTATGATTCAGACTCCATGTTACTTGCTTCTCCGTCACCACCTCCCCATCTGGAGCTGTAGAAGACACAACTATGCCCTTGCTGCCTGAGGATATCAAACTCTTTGCTGATATCTTCAGGATGGCCAGATCCCTTGGCATAGATGCCATGCCCCCATCTGCTCCTGTGGCGGATCCAGTGTTTCAGCTGGTGGATGCTTAAACATCAGCACCTGCCATGGTTCTGTTGTTACTGGCTTTGCAGGAACTGATAAAACAATCCTGGTTAAAACCTGTATCCTTACCACCAACCTCAAAACAGATTGAGAATATGTATAGAATGCAGCCTGGGGGAGCATTTTTTTTGTTCACTGATCCACCTCCGAATTCTATTGTTGTCAAGGCTTCTCAATCACAACCTGGTGAGAAGACACATTCAACACCTGTGGACGAAGAAAGAAAGAGGCTGGACATCTTTGGTCATCAATTTTACTCCTTGGCTGTGCTGGCTGTCGCAGTAGAAAACCTGCAAGCTAGCATGTCAGCTTACCAGAGGTTTTTATGGGACAATGTGTTGTCCTTTATCCCATGTTTACCAAAAGAGCATTGCAATGTGGTGTACATTTTCATCAGGAGGTGCATTCCTTGGCCACACAACAGATTCAATCAGCCTGCCATATGATTAATTGTGTGGCCAAGGTAATGTCAGGTGCAATAGTCCTTCGGAGATACGTATGGCTGAGATCTGTGAGCCTTTCAAAAGACACTCGCTAGAGAATGGAGGATCTGCCCTTTGATGGTGGAGGCCTCTTTAACAGTAAGATCCATGAGGCATTGGATCACCTCTATAAAGAGAGATGCTGCAAAAAAGTTGGGTTTCAAAGTTCAAAGGCAACAACACCAACCATTCCATTCTCCATGGTGGAACCAGTCATCTTCATATCCTAGGTCTAAAGTACCATCATGAGCATCCCGTTCTATGTCACAACAATCTTCCTCTCATCAATACAAGCAGCAACAGACACCAATACAAGAAGCAATCATTACAAACATCTGCATTAAACAAGTCTTAATCCTCTTCCAAATCTCAAATTTGGCTTTTCTGTCAGGATGTCATCACAGCCACTGTTCCATCTAGCAAACCTAGTTCCATTGCAGGCTCCTAAACTGTTCTACCATTATTCCACCTGTTGGAACATCACCACAGATTCCTAGGTACTTACCATTGTGCGTTTGGGCTATGCCATAGAGTTCTCCAGTATTCTGCCCATTGGCATATTTTGCAGTACCCCTCCATCCAGAGCCCTCTTAGGAGAGATCACAGCTTTGCTGCAGAAGGATGCTATAGAGACTTCCAGATCGCTGCATGAGCTATCATTTCTTGCAGTACTTCACAGTTCCAAAGAGAGATGGTGGTTTTTGCCCAGTTTTGGACCTCTGGCATCAAACAATACAGTACATCAAACCACACAAGTTCAATATGGTGAACTCCATCCTGCCATTCCTCCTCAAAGGAGATTGGTTTGCATCCATAGATCTCAGAGATGCCTACTTTCACATTTGGATACAACCATAACATCAAAAGTTCCTCCAGTTTACAATTGGCAGGGACTTTTATCAATACAAGGTTCTCTCTTTCAGTCTCTCTTCAGCTCTGAGGGTGTTCACCAAGTACATGGCATTGTTGATCTCCTTTCTCAAGACTCAGGGGGATACAGATTTACCCATTACCTGGATGATTTGCTGCTGGTGTCATCCGCCCAGAGCAAGCTGTTCTCCCTCTCCCTCTTCTGCACAACCTGGGTCTTAATGTCAATCCAAAGAAGTCAGTGCTAGAACCAACAAGAGTCATTGATTACACTGGAGTGACATTGGACTCTTACACAGGTAGAGCATATCTTCCCGTAGCCTGGGTGAAAAGGGTACAAAGTAGATGCTCTTGTCCATCAATTTTGCTGTTCTGCACTCACCATTCAGAGGCATCTGGGTTTTATGGCCACCATGACAGCTGTAACCTGCCCGGCACCCCTAAGATTCTGTTCTCTGCAAAGTTTATTCCTCAAGCATTTCAATTCCCTTCAGGACCACCAGTCCATGATGCTCACCTTGCTTTCACGGGTGCTTCATTTGCTGCTCTGGTGGATGTCAGCACACAACCTTCTTTCCAGAATGTAGTTTCAGCTGCCCGATCCATCATGCATGGTGACAACATTGACATGGTGATGTCATTGACTGGAGGGGGGGCATTGCAATAATGTAATGGTACAAGGTCATTGGCCTTCTCGGGAGTCATAGTTTCACATCAATGCTTTGGAGCTTTTGGCACTCATCAATGCTTTTCAGACATTTGAGAGGAAGTTGAAGGACAGAGTGGTGCAAGTGACATCAGAGTACACTGTTGTGTGCTACATAAACAAACAAGGAGGCATTTACTTATTTACTTATTTACTTATTTATTGAATTTATATCCCACCTTTCTGTCAAGATGGTATTCAAGGCAGCTCCTTGATAGTGCTCTTCAATGTGGCCTTGATTTTATTGGACTGGTGCACCAAGAGAAATGTTCATTTTATGGTGGTGAATTTGGCAAGTGCAGAGAATGTGTTAGTGGACTTTCTCAGCTTTGCTTGTGTCCCTCTGTCCTACAACACCTTTTGGTTGTTGACTACCTGATGGGGGATGCCTCATATCAATCTCTTTACATCTCCTGTCAACATGAAGTGTCCCCACCTCTGTTCCAGGGCAGAGAAAGGTATAGGGTCTCTCAGGGATACCTTCCTACTCAGGTGCTCAGGCTTTCTTTCTTCCCTTTCCATTGTTAGCAAAAGTAGTGGTGAAGTTTGCCAGGGACAGATCCAACACAATTTTCATTGCACCATACTGTCCCAGGTAACCATGGAGTGACAAATTTTCATTGCACCACTTCACCTCTCCAGGGGCCGAGTCATGTCTCTTCTTCAAGTACCAGACCTGCTGTCACAGTCCCAAGGGCAAGTCCTCCATCCAAATCTCAGAATGCTACAGCTTTCTGTAGAATGCTACAGCAGACAAAAGGAACTGAGGGGATTTAGGCGGGAGCGCCTATATAGGGACTGTTAGGATGGGCAGAGTTACCGTCAAAATGTTTTAAAGTAAATTCTGCCTAGCAATTCTAGATGGTTCCGAATGCTCTGCACAGGTGTAGGAGTAACCCCACTGTGTGTATTCACAGAGACCACGAAGAAGATCCAAACTTACTTTCCCTACTGTAGTTTCTACTGTTCTCCATTTTTTACTACATCTTTGATAATAGGGTTTGTCTTTTTTGTCTTTGAAACTCTATCTAGCCAATGTCAAGGTCATTATACTCAGATTCAGTGGTGAAGAAATTCCTTAAGGGACTAGCACACCTCTACCCTCTGACCACCCCACCAACACTGCCTTAGTCACTGTCCTTGGTCCTCTCTTAGCTTATAAGCAAGCCCTTCGAGCCACTTTCAGTGATTGACAAAAGACTACTTACCTGGAAGGTGGCATTCCTGCTGGCTACCACCTTGGTGAAATGAGCAAATGAGCTTGCTGTTCATAATTCAGATAAACTATTTCTCATCTTTCCTTGAGATAAGGCACTTCTAAGACCTGATATATCATTTCTACCAAAAGTTGTCTTGCAGTCCCATCTTAGCCAGGACATTGTCCTTCCTACTTTTTATCCCTAGCTGACTTTGCCTCTGGAAAGATCACTGCATTACTTAGATGTCAGGCATGCACTGGCCTTTTATATTCAACACACAGTGGCATTTCATGCTTCTAATAAGCTATTTGTCTGCTACGAGGGGACCTCGAATGGGACAGCAAGTTTCTTCACAACAATTTTCCAACTGTGTTGTACATACTATTCAACTTGCCTATGAGGTAGCCAAATGACCTGTGCTGGTTGGTCTGAGAACTCATTTGACCAGAGCAGTTGCCTCTTCTGTGGCTCTTCTTCAAGGTGTTTCACTGCCTGATTTGTATAAAGCGGCAACATGGCCGCCTACAACCCGGCCTCCCCTCTTTCAAGGGGTTAACTAGACAGTGAAAATACTCCTCATAGAATTACCTTTTGTCCCAATGGGATCCAACATCAATTCGACATATTTGAAGGAGGGGTGCAAAAAACACCAAATATTCTATGGGGAAAGTCTTCGTGCCTTCTCCTGAACTTTTTTAAAAATTCTGAAAGAAATGCACATTCCTGCTCATTGGGACAACCAATGCGATTTGTTGTGCAGTCCGGCAAGGGCAGAACTGAACATCTTATTGGTAGGACGTGCCAAGCACCCAGAAGCACTAGCAGTCATGCACTTTTTAAACTATCTTCTTTTAAACTGACCATTTGGCGAAGAAGGGAACCCGGCAGCACCTGGACATGATGAGAAGGGCAGCCACCACGAGGAAGAAGAGAGAGCCACTCACCCTTACCCATCCCAACAACAGCGGCAGCCTCCAATTCCAACTACAATTAAAGGGATGGGAGGAGCCTTCTTGCAAGCTGCTGGTTGTGGAGAAGGAAAACAAGGGCAGCTCTTTGACACTCCGGCTTCATCTTGCCTTCCTGGGCTGGGGTGCTCCTTTTCTCTTGCCTGTCCCACACCGTCCAAAGCCTGCTGACATCAAGCTTGGCAGACAGGCATGAGAGAAGGAGCAGCCCAGCCCAGGTAGGCAAGATGAAGCCTGCAAGTGTCTCCCCTGATTGCCCTCCCACTGCACAAAAAAATGACATGGCCGCCATCTTGATTCATGGCCATGTGAATGTTTTGAGTGGAGAGATTCAAAGCCTATCGCTTTTGAAGAAAACACCATGGGAACAAAACAATTCTGTGAATTGGCTATAATGTGCAGGTATGAGCATTAGTTCTTCTCGTCTAGACAAGCCCCAAGTCATTGGCTATTTCATGGCAGACTTTGAAACTGAGGGGACAGTATCTTGGTGGGCTGAGACATGCATGGAAGGTGAGATGGGTGGGATCCAGCCAAGCTACTCAGCTCTAGAACATTCTGAATGGAGTGTCTACACAGGTGCAAAACCCATTTGTGTGAGGACAAACAACCACTCAAAGAGCCACAGTTACAGGTAAGCAACCTGTTATTTTATGAGTTCTTTGAAAAATTGCAGAAATACAAAGGGAATAGTTCCTTCTGTATATATTGCTAGCTGAAGATTTTAATTGACTATTTTTAAAGTATCTTTTTAAAAGTACATAACCAAAATAGCAGATGATGGTAAAAACCAAAGTTGGCATTATATATATATAGGCTTATCTCTGTAAACAAAGCCTCTGACCTTCTGACAAAGAAGGTCTTATTTACAAAGTGTTTTTATACCCAGCCAGCTTTTCCTCCTTGCCCTATGTTATTTCCTAGCAGCATCAGCATTAGGAAGATGGAGAAGGCAGGCTGGAAAAATACAGAATTTTGGTGTTGCATTGCATCAGTATATCTGCAGTAAACACTACAACAAAGCTTGAGCTGGGAAAGAGTGGGATTCTACTGTAGTTAATCCTACTGTAGCTGGATGCACCTGCCTACAACAGGCAAGGTGAACAGCAGCTGCCTCCAAAATTCCTTTATTAAGTATGCATGACCAACAAAATAGAGAGAAAAAGAGAAAGCAGATAAGCTTCCCTCACCAGCTCCCTCTAGCATGTTAAAGAAACATAGTGCTATAAGTCTGGTCATAAAAATGGAAACCATAAGGAAACTAGAGGTTGGTGAAAGAAAGGTCACCTCTGGATGCATTTTGAAAGAAGCTCTCAAGTTGTCTCTCAAACTTCAAAATGTTTTTATTTACTTATGCAAAGATTACCTGACTTGATTTTTTTTTTCATTTTCCATGTGCATATTGTTAGTTTTGGGTAAAAAGTTTGTTGAAACATGTTAGATTGCTTCTTTTTTGTTGTGTAGGAAAATATCCCTATTTGTTTCATGTGCTTTTTACCTCCGGTACCAAATTTCTGTTAAAGAAGTAATGCCCAGGAAAACATCTACTACCTAAACGGAGGTATACCTATATAAGTGATTTTTGAGATTTGTAAAGTTGGAATTCTGCACATGGTATGGGTGTCTTCAGGTCCAAATTCCCTTTCCTCCAGAGGGTTGCAGAAACCCAGTGTAAAATGAAACGTAGTTTGGGGATTTCAGTTTGAAGCAGTGAGAATTGTCTCCTTCTGCTTCCTTGTATGGAAAGTTCTTCAAGAGCCTTTCCAATTCCACAACTGGGAGGAGGTGCTCCTGCAAACAGAAGAACTCCTATTCATGGAAGGATATCTTTGGATTCCACCCATGTTGCAGGGGTTTTGAAATGGGATCCTATACCCCCTGTTCACTCATAGCTCAGGTCCACTCATAGCTAATGTTTCCACAAACTCCTGGGAACACAGCTGAGAGGCAGCTGAAAGGTGGCTCTTCATTCTCAGGGATGTGACATTCCCAAAAGGCAACTCAGTCCCAAACTGGGACTCAGCTTCACAAAGAGGAGAAAGCATGAAATAGAGTCCCTACTACCAGGGATGTTTGGAGATAACAGTAGGAGATAAACAGGAGAATCCCTGCTGTTCTATTTCTGATCAGAGATAGCATGGCCTCCTCTGCTCCCGAAAGAGGCAATGTTGTTGAGAGGCGAGGGGTCAACATGGCAGATCTGGTGGCCCAGATTCTGACAGTCCATGGGCTTGATTAGGCCTAGGGTCAAAAAATTCCTCTTCCCTGCTGTGCTGCTTTCTTGACCCCAAAAATCCATGGAAAACTTGCCCACATTTTCAAGATATATAACTTTTCAAAATGTTTCTCAGGAAGAATGACTAAACAGATAAAAGTGTTTACTTTCTATATACCTGTTCAGTCTCCCACAAAAGTCAGTAAACCACCTAAATCTATATCAGCCATGAAGGCTAATTCAATTTGTTACTAAGCCATGTACCCAAAAATGTTAAGCTCTGGTTCTGCATATTTATCAATAGGGAGTTTGTTGGCCAAGATCCTGCATGGTCAGAAGGAACTACAATGAAGAAGATTGTCATAGTTATGAGCATTGTCATAATCAACATTGTTGATGCCATAGATCAACTTTTTCAGTCTGGCAGCACCCCAGCTGAGGGATTTCCAGGGTGTTGCAAATTGGAGGGCTGGGAAAAAATACCTGCAGATTTCTCCTAGTCATCGAATGCATTGACAAGGGCAGCTGGAGAGACCCTCTGGGGTCCTGCTGTAACTGCTTGTCTCAAGACATCTCATGACTAGAAGAGTACTGCAGACATCCTTTCCCAGTGTCCTGAAAACCCTTCGATTGGTGCACTGCCAAGCTGAAAAATTAGGATTTGGGGTTCATGTTCGATCATTAGTGACTGTAAATATGAATCTCCAACACTTACAAAATCGTAAGTCCAGCTTACAGTCTCGTAAATATTGAACAAGATACCAACCTAAGTGCTTGTAATATTTGTGGGTTTTATTATTATTTTTAATAGTAGTGGCAATAGTTTTATATCTGATTTTTTTGGATGACGATGAACATTTATTGCATGGAAATACCTTATAAACCCAAATAGATTACATATGAAATTTTTAAAAATTATAAAGAAAAAACCTATTAGTTACTATATAAATTACTCATCCATTGTTATCAGACACAACTTTTAAAACTGTACTGCTCTGCAACCCTATGTACACATACATGGGACTTGAGTAACCACACACACACACACTGAATGCTATTGGATTTTTTTTCTTATGGACATACATGGGATTATTTTGCATTTATACCCCTGTTAATTTCCAATTCATTCCCAATATGAATAAAATTCTTATGAGCTGTTTCTCTAGCACTTATACTTCTTTTGCAAGTTGGTGAATTCTACTGTTGAATATTCTCAGTGGAATATGTTTTGAACTATACTGAATAGGCAGAATTTTTAAAGAAACTTCATTTTTTTCCCCCATGAGACCTAGGGAAATTGCTGGTTACCTGCACTAATTGCTGTCATGTTAATGTTTTATCCTAGATTTTTTTTTAGTAGAAATGGGTTAATTATGCTTATGTCATAATGGTTGTATCTTATTTATAGCAATGAGGCTGTTGGATCAGAACTATTTTTATACACATCTTCTTTTCTTTCCCCCCTTTTTCTGTTTTGTGTGTGTGTGTGGTTGTTTTTGTTTTTTGGGGGTGACCTCTAGTCGGTGAGTATTCTTCCTGACTTGATCTGTTGGTTCATTTTTGACTACTAATGCATCCTTCTTTAACCTTCAGCATGCACTTTAGCAACATAAAAAAAATCTAACTTTCTCTTTTCTGGACTCATCTGTAAATGCCTCCCAACCTCTGCTGTTCGTGTCTCATGTCTCACACCTGTTATCTTTTTATCTTTCTTCCCTTTTCCTCACCTCTCTCCACCTCTCCTTCATCACTTCTTCATTCTCAACAAAGAAAGAAATGGTGTGATATTTCTTCTCCTTCCCAAGCCACCACTAGAAAGCATGGGCCACTTCAAGGTAAAGGGCAAAGGCTTGAAACGGAAGGTCTTTCACGCTAGCTGTGAATGGTATGCTGTGCAGAGCACCAACGGTTACTTTTTATGCTCTACCTATCCCATCATTTGGAATGCTTTAATTCCTTGTAAAAGTAGAACAAGATAGAATTTCTGGATGTTTGTTTATGCAGGGAGGTATGATTTTTTTTTTTTTTAAGAAACCACACACACAACATAGATTTTCCTTGTTTGTTTGTTTGTTTTTTTTTCTGGGCTGTGAGACCATGTTCTAGAAGAGTTTATTCCTGATGTTTCGCCTGCATCTGTGGCTGACATCTTCAGAGAATGAAGATTCTCTGAAGATGCCAGCCACAGATGCAGGTGAAACGTCAGGAATAAACTCTTCCAGAACACGGCCTCACAGCCCAGAAAAAAAAAAGGAAAATCTATGGATGCCGGCCGTGAAAGCCTTCGACTACACATCAAACACACAACCTTTCCCTGTATGGAAGAGAGTTGTTTTGTTTTTTCCAAAAGGTACAATAAATATTCTGCTATCAGTATCATTCCTTTGTAGATTGTTTGGAGCTGCTGAGCCTGGATCATAAAGAGAAACATCCCTATTTGAAGAGGAAAGTGAGGGATTTTTGCCAGTTGCAGAGAGTGTTCGGCCAAAGCAGACACAATAGCATTTGAGTTATTAGATCAGGCTTGTGGCAGTGCGCTTTTAAAAGCAGTGTTAGACTTCTGACCCAGCCATCATAGTTTGCAGTAACCTCTTTAGGAAATTTAGCAGAATGAAAGCAAGAAATGTGTCCTGAGATTTATTTGCCCTCAGCAGGAGCCCAGTCATTGGAGCGGGGCCGGTGGGGGGGGGGCACTGTTACTACAAAATTAGTGAAAATGTTTTCTTAAAGTGATTTTCTGTGTTTAAGTATTTTTCATTAAGTAGTAGTAATACTAAATGTACACTGTTAAAATATCCCATTTCAAACTGGGAAAATTAATTTGTTTCAGAAGCATTTTTCATAGGCTTGTATTATCCATGCATAATGATATGGCACCCTGAGAGTTCACTATGTTATGTACCAGAAATCATTTCTGGGGGAGGCTTTCCATTATAGCCCTACTTGCCTCTGAAGTGACCTCTGAATATTAAGGGACCCTTTAGAGTACAATTTAATACAGTTCATGGGGCAGAGCCACAAAGCTGAAACTGTCAACTACCAGATGAGTGGAAGGCCTTTCCATTGCATATGTGAGTTCTTGGAATCTAACTTATGGATCAGTTAAACCTGTTTTTAAACAAAAATGCACTGAGTTCTTTTGTAATAGCTGTGCACATGGAGGAAAATATTTTTACCTGAAATATTGCAATATACAAAATCCCTGACACACTATTGAACAAATTTGGCCCACTGGTTTCAGAAAGGCTTGTGTGCTGCCCTTTACCTCAAATCCTAAGATAATATGTGTGTGAACATAAGATCAGTTCGAAACAATTGGCTTTATGTCAAAGTGTATGTGGTTAGTATCAAAGTATGGATTTGTTTGTTTCTAAGAATGGATTATTTATTTAACTGCAGCATCGTCACATATTCCACTGATGAAAAACAAAATTCAGGAAAATATTAGAGGTAGTTGTAACTACTTATATCTAAAGCAGGAATCACATCTGTTTTGCAAATCAAAAATCCCCATTCAATTTTTTGAATTTAGGATGTGGTAGAATGCCTCCAAAAGTGGTAGTTAAGTGGATCTGAAAGCAAAGGTAGAATTGGCAGTTTATAAGTTCAGAGGCAGGCAGTATAAATCTCTCCTACTATTGGTGTCGTCTCATTTTTTAAAACCAAATTCCTCCTAATTTCATCTTGTTCCTTTTACAAAGATGTATCATGTAGTGCATCCAAGTAGCATGCTTCAGTCCTATTGAATCCAGTAGGAATGTGTGTGTTGAGAGTGTAGAACAGGAAATAGTTGCCACCCTGGATCCTTTTAGTGCCTTCCCAGCCCTATTGCATTGTTGTTATGAACTAGATTTTTTGGAGCTTAGAGTTGGACTGCACTTTAGCCACTGCCTGTAGTCTGACCACATAGAATGCAATGGATTTGTTGTTTATTCTGGCAGTGGAACTAGTGTTTTTTCTTCTACACCAAACACGAAAAGGGCAGCTATTTCCTCAGGATTTGATCTTTCCTAATCCTTTGCTGTAGTAGTTTGATCTAATATGTTTGGTTTTCTTTCTTTCTTTCTTTCTTTCTTTCTTTCTTTTTTGTTTTGTTTTGTTTTTGTTTGTTTGTTTGGTAGGCTCCTACTCAGAGACTCAGGCGTCCGAAACTCCAGCAGCAGCAGCGCAGATGGACGGGCCCGATCTAGCCTTCCCCATTTCACCCCGGACTAGCAAGAGTCGCATGTCTATGAAGCTGCGTCGATCCTCTGGCTCAGCCAACAAGAGCTGAGAAGGGGTGAAGTCTAAAGCCTCTTCCGCCGCCTCCCTACATTGAATATTTGTTCTGCATTCCTCCATTCTTATGTTAATTTTAGAGAACAATATGGAGTTTTTATTTCAAATTGAAAATATTTTAGCTTTTGTTAGAATATTTTTATCCAACTTCCTGCTACCATACTTTGCCAGAGCAGGTTCCTTTTTTGCACTTTTTAAAACCTTTCTTTCAGATGTGTTCAGCAGTTAGATAACCACTCTGTTTTAACCTCTATGGCTGATTGCTAGCCACCCTGGAGCTGGAGACTGCAGGCATGTTCCAGTCTATTTATTGTGCAACCCTTTCAGTAATAAAAATGTACCATTTGCTAGCAAATGTACTACTTTTCAAATGACAATGCATTTCTTAAGTCCTCTGCAAAGCTCATTAGAATACTCAGAATTAGTACAAAGTATGTATGTATTAAGGATAAATCCCTTCAAGTAAACAGTGGCCCATCATCAGCTCTGTTATTGTCATTCACTGCTGGACAGAAACAACACTGAAATGCTAGTGCTGAAGTGCTAACAGTTTTTATTCTCTTGCAGTTATTTGCTTTCCACATGGGACTTACGGCTACAGTCAGCTTTTCTTTTCCAAAAAGTGAAACTGTCCCTTGATCTAGCTGTGTAAGATAAACACACATACACACGTTTTCAAGCACTTTGCCATGTCAATCATTTGCTCTGAGCTGTGTCCGTTACAGGAGGGAAAAGGGACTACGCCCTTGTAGCGGCCAATGTATACGCTAACACATTCCACTCCAAATTCCCACTACCCCCCCAAAGGTATTTTCATACCGAAGAAGAAATACAGCTGCGTTGTTTGCCATATTCTGCTCTAACAAAATGTAGCATGGCACCGGTACTAACTGCATGTGTAAATATCTGCCTTCACCCGGGCGACTATAGAAATATATATTGATGTTTTTGTTCACCGTATAGTATATGCAAATTTGTAATGGTTGAAGAAAAGACATGCTATTTAATAATACAATAAAATTATTCTTACCACTTTCTGTGTGCTCTGTATTCCCCTTGATTTACCCAAACCTGCTCAGTGTTAAGGAGAGCAGAAGACAGCCATGGTATAAATAGCTGATCCTTTGGTTGTAAGATTGCTAAGCCCATACAACAACCTTCTTAAAACTTAAAACAATTTTGTTCACAGAAGACTTGGTTGGTTCACTGCCTTTAGCAGTGTTTAATAATTATAAAATTGGCTTTCCTAAAACGTGGTTGCATAAATTTTCATTAACCAAGTTGATAAAGTGTGCAAAGTACAGCACTTAATGTCACATTAATTGTGCTGAAAACAGCCTTTAACTCTTGCCCAAAAAATCTTTTGTAAACACCACTTTCTTCTTAAGGGTTCATAAGTAAGGCTAAGTTCAGTACAAATACCAACATTGTACATCTTACAGTGGAAGCAATTGGCACTTGCTTTGTCTTAAAATAACTCTTCCAGACTGAAGGCAGTGTGTTGATTTTTACAGTTAAGCTAAAAATGTTCCTAACTTAGTTCTTATAAATTATATGTAGTAGTCATTTTTCAGGTGGCATGGTAATGTCAAAATAACATTGGGAAATTACCTTGGTAGGTAAATAAACATGAAGTGAAAAGGAAGTTGCCTTTGATCACTTGCACTTCATTGAACAGCATCTTTATACACATGTGCAAAATTGATGTATAAAAATTATCCCCAAATTTAGAATGGCCTTTTTTGAAAAAGCATCAATGAAGAAATTAAAACATGTCCTGCTTGCCAGAATCTCCCAATGAGCTGTCCTTTCTTAGTCTCAGAAACCGGAACTAAAGGCTGTAATAGAAAAAGCATTTCAGCTTAGTACGTGTTCAGTACAACAGCCTTGATTCCCAGTTTTGGGAAAAGATGCATATAAATAATGATGATGATGATGATTAATTAGCTGATCCCCCATACCATCTTGTAAATGGCTTTTGAAATTCCCTTTGGTTTCAAGAACAATTTGCCACATAGGATGGGAGTGGTTGATCGAGAAAAGCCTGAAACCTTCTTGGACTCACACTGAGCCGTTTCCATGATTCTGTGGATCCTGGCCAAATATGGAGAGTTTGAACTCACCATCTCTGTATATATTTTTGTGCAGGGGCACATCAGTTTACCATTTGTATTTTTGTGACCTCAGTGAATTTAACACAAGATACTCAGAAAACAAGCACAATAACCACAGGGGAAAAATCACCAATCCAGAATTTAATAGCCAGTAATGAGCAAGAGCAGACAGAAGAAGAAGCACTTGCACGGGATTAGATATGATGGGATGCTGACTTGCTACTAATCTCTGACTATACTGTAATACAGGGTACAACGAATAAAACACTTCACGGCAAATTAAATGTTTTAAAACCAGAAGCTGGGGAGGCAGGTTCCAGTAATTAAATCTATAAAGGCTGTCTCCTTCTCCTCCCTCTGGACTTGTTAATAAGTGTCGGGATACCCTTCGATCCCAGAGATAGGAGTAACTAGAATGAAAGAAGTCCTTAATAGGTCCCACTCTCCCGGACAGCTTACTCACGCAAGTTAGGCACACAGATGGCTCTAGGTTTGGCTATAGTATTAAGCGCACACAGACAAGTGTTTTTTCTTTCTTTCTCAATGCAGGGCTAAGGCGGAAGGGGTGCTTTCTCCCTAAAACATACCGTTAACTTGTTTTCCGTATGCTTTGCTGAAAGGAGGAGATTTCAGTATGGGGGAACTTTCATATAATGTACACCTCATTCTATCTAACCCCTTTATAAGGCAGCAAGGGTACTTCATGACCTTTTTTGTATTTGGCACAGCGCATTTAAACTTGCGGAGACTGGCTTTGGCTGTGCGCTGGACTTTTCCTTAGCGATTACAGACCCGGAGGGGATGCTTTCGGGTCCTCAGACCCCGAGGGACGAGGCCTTAAGGGGGCGGCCGGCGAAGGAAGGCTTCCAAGACCCCAGAGCACCGGCCGGCCCGGACACGGAGCTCTCCAGTCCAGCCAGTCCAGTCTAGTCCAGTCCCGCTGGGGGCGTTTGGGAGTCCCCTCGGGCCAAGCCCTTAGCAGCCCGGCCGGACGGGCATCTGCAGGAGGAGGACCTGCCTGCTCTCCGACGGGTGGCACTTGTTGATGTGCCGGGTGAGGCCCGGCGAGCTGAAGAAAGTCGCCGGGCAATGCTTGCAGGAGAAGATCTGCTGCTCGACGTGGGCCGCCATGCTGGCCTCGGGCTGGCCCAGGGGCAGGAGCAGCTCCTCCCGCACGGCGTGCCAGAGCCGGTGCTTGTCCCTGATGTCGGCCGAGGGGAAATGGGCCCCGCACAAGTGGCACGGGAAGCTGATCGGGGCGACGGGGGGCGGCGGGGGGCTGCCGCGGTAGGAGGGGGCGGCGGCGGTGGCGATGGCGGGGGGCCCCGGGGCCTGGTGGGTGCCCAGGTGCTTGCGCAGGTAGGCCTGGCGCCGGAAGGTCTTGTGGCAATAGGGGCAAAGGAACAGCTCCCCGGCGGAGGAGGAGGCGGCGGCGGCGCCCGGGCCGGGGCTGTTGGCGGCGCCGGCCTCGCCGTCGGAGAAGAGCTGGGCGGCGGCGGCGGCGGCGGCGGGGGGGGCGTCCCTGCAGCAGGCGCTGTCCGCGGTGCCGTGGTGCTGATGCCGGCCGGCCTCCCCGCGGCTGTTCTCCTTGCCCGGGGTGGGGGCGGGCGGGCGCGGCTTGTGCCAGCGGCGGTGGGAGGCCAGGTTGGCCGGGCAGCTGAAGATCTTGTGGCACTCCGGGCAGCGGTACTCGACGCGCACGATCCGCGAGCAGCGGTGCTGGGCCAGGGCCAGGGGGTCGGCGTAGGGCTCCTTGCACAGCTGGCAGACGAACTCGCCCAGGAAGGAGCGGCCGGGCCCGGGAGGCCCCTCGGCGCCCCCGTCGGCCGCCGCCGCCTTGATCCGCAGCCCCAGCACCGGCGACGTGGTCACCTCGTCGGCGAAGCTCAGCTTGCGCGCGGCCTTGGGCTTCTTGGCGGGCGGCGCTTTGGCTCGCGGGGGCCGCCTCAGCGCCACGGAGGCCGGGCAGAGCGGCGCGGCGGCGGGCAGGGGCAAAGGCAGGGGCAAAGGCAGGGGCAGGGGCAGGGGCGTGCGGGGGAGCAGCGGGAGCGTCTCGGGCACCGTCCCCGGGAAGGACTCGGCCGAGGCGGGGGAGCGGAGGCAGCGCTTGGCTGCGGGGGCTGCTGCGCTGTCCGCGCTTCCCGCGCTTCCCGCGCTCCAGACGGCCGCCAGGGGAGAGTCCGGCGGGGGCGTCGGGGGCGGGGGCGCGTCCTGGTCCTCCGGCTTCGGAGGCGGCTCTGGCGAAGGCGCGGGCAGGCGGGGGCCTCCCTCCGGGCTGGGCGCGGGGGGGCCGCCTGCAGGGCGCACCCGGTAGCAGCCCCCCGCTCTCCTGCTCCGCTTCACCAGGAACCCCCGCGGCATCTTCCGGGGAGCCCAGGCGGCAGGCAGCGCTCCCACTTCCCCCAGACCCGCCTGCCCGACGGGCGTTTATACCTCAGGCCCCTCTGGGGAGCCCGCACGTCATCCCGCCCTCGGCCCGAGGCCGCCAATGAGCAGTCGGGAAAGGCAGGGTGGCAGGAGCGGGCTGGAAAAGGCGGGAGGGAGGCAAAGGGCCAATTCCCCTCAGTGCCGAGCAAGTTTCCCGCCTCCCAAGCCCCCCACCCTCCTCGCCGCTTACAGGTGCTTGCCTTCCAACCCAGCCCTTCCCGTCTCCGTTGGGCCGCCTCGGAGCTCCCCAGCCAAGCCCAGCGCCTTCCCAACAAGCTTCCTTCTGAAGTGCCTCCGCTTTGGCTGGGGGGCCGTCGGGCAAAGCCGGGCGTCGCAAGGCGGAGGGAAAGTCTCTCTCTCTCTCTCTCTCTCTCTCAAGCGGTCAGCCTTGGTTGTGGGTGAGCTGAACGCGCTCACACAGACGAATACACGTCTCTTACAAGCCAAAGAAATGCTCCGCAGTGTCGTGCCAGTCCCATTCCGCCCTCAACGAGCAACCCCTGGCCATTCTTGGAGAGCCCACCCCCTTCCTTAAAACTTTACCCAAGAAAAGGTGACACTTCACACACGCACGCACGCAACAGCGGCCGCCTCAGCCTCAGCCAGAAAGCGCGCCATCCCGGGAAACTTGGGGGGGGGGAGCCTGGCGGGGACGCTGCCTTTGCTCGGCGAGGCTGGGCGCCCGGGAGCTGTCCAGCGGCGCTCCTTGCTGAACCTCTCGGGGGACGAGGGCCCCGTTCCTCTTCGGAGGCCTCCTCCTCTCTCCGGATTCCAGCCTACACGGGTCCCTGCAGCGCTGTCCCGGGGGTTAAGCCGCGTCGGTTGGCTCCGGCGAGGAGTCTATCCAGACTCGCACGTGGGTAAGAGGTCAGGGACGCGGGAAGGCTTTTGCAAGGAGGGCGTTGGTTTGCCGCCGAATGGGCCAGAGCTGGCGGGTGGGGAGGGGAGCGGGAGGGCTCTCTCCACTGGCTTGAGTTGGCAGCCTCTCCTGGATTCAGCGGTGGGTAGTTTAGCCTCAGAAGCTGGTTGTTGGGATCGGGACTTAGCCTGACAAATGCAAAGGAAGAAGGAGTCCCTGAGAAGGAGCAGGGGCACGCCCCCCCCCTCTTTTCCACCTAGTGATTCATTTGGAAAACTACCCTTCTGGTATGACAGGACAGCAATTTACTTTCTGGGCAACCTTCGACCCCAAGACATTTCACTTGAGAGCAACAACAAAAGCCAGTTCCAATTGTCCCACATCTTCATTATTGTTGTTGTTGTTGTTGTTAACTGCCATCAAGTCAACTTCAGCTTATGGCGACCCGATGAGTGAGAGACCTCCACATCACCAGCCCTGCTCAGGTCTTGCAGACTCAGGGACATGACTTTCTTGATGCAGTCTATCCATCTGTAAGGTGGTCTTCCTCTTTTCCTGCTACCTTCTATCTTACCAAGCATTATTTCTTTTCTTTTCTCCCCCCCCCCATCTTTTCCCTCCTCTTTTTCCATCAGGTCTTCCTTCTCACTGCTGCCCCAAACTCTGCTTTGAAAATCGTTCTCCTCCTACAGGATATCCCTCCTCAAATCTGTACCTTATCTTTGATATGGCTACACAGGCAACATCAGGAGCTGTTCAGTCTCGTTTATCAGTGACTGAATACAGCAATCCAATATTTTTTATTCTCTTAGCAGTAAGCAAAGGACCTATATGTCAGGGTGATGGCAGTGTTACCAACAGACTGCGGCAGACTGTTCTTACCATTGCTGTTAACCATGCCTTTTGAACATAAGGGTTGCAGCAGACTGAGATGTGCATCTTAATAAACTGGCATATCTTGGCATGTGGCAGGAGTATAAACTCAATTTATACTGCAGCATTTTTAATTTGTAAAAAATGTAACAAAACTATGGTCGCAGTCCTGAATTGGGAGAAGCATTGCAGAGTTCTGCACCACTGGAAGTGCAACACATATCCCTGCTTAACTGAGTGGGCTGACTGAATGACAATGGATGGGAGAATATGCCCTCCTGTTCACTGTTCCCTCAAGTACTAGATAGCTATTGTGATGGCCTGACTGAATAATACAGATCACAGCAGGAGGTAGACTGTCCTGCCCTCAGTGGCCTAAGTAAACATCTATTCTGACTTTAAGAGTTGTTTCACTGAGCTAAAGGTGGACTTACCTCCTGGGGTAAGAAAATAGGGAAGGGGAGCTTGCTGTTTCCATTTTTACTTTGTGTGCTAGTGAAAAATCTGAAGGAAAAAAATCATTGTGACTCAGGGTCATCCTTACAGTGAGCATCATTCACAAAGTATTTTTTTCTGTATTTTTTTTTGTACTCTGCATATGTTCTGGGGTTAGATTCTCCTAATACTTTAAGGCTTTGGGACATTGATGGCTCAAATCTAAATCACTCAATCATAAAATTGGAAGAGATCCCAAGGATAATCTAATCCAACTTCTGCCAGGGCAGAAGTCCAAAGTAAAGCATTTCTGAGAGGTGGCCACCCAACCTCTGCCCTTTCCAATGAAGCAACTCTTGGTGCTATCACCGTTTGTTGTGCATAACATAGACAGCAGAAGACTGTATTGTACAGTAATATGTTACACACAAGCCTTTAGTTTCTGTAGAAACTAAATTTTTTGGTTCTGTAGTCATAGTGATAGCCCAGTGAATTACTATGGAAGTAGTTTTTAACTATGACAAATTCCTAAGAGCCACAGTAAGACAAAATGAAAGAGGCTTCAGGGAAAATCCAAATGGTATAGAGCAGTGGTTCTTAACCTGTGGTCCAAGGACCCCCAGGGGGCCTCAATGTCCTCACAGGGAGGTCCACAAAGGCTTGAAGGCTGCTCAGCCCACCTGACAGGAGCCAAGGCAAAGGCTGGCAGTGTAAATGGGCATTGCTCTTCAATCTGCTCAACCACAAATTTGCATGAAGAAGCAGGAGAAAAGTCTTCCCTCCCCTCCAGTGCTTCTGAGGGAAGGGTTAAGGATGATGTAATTGTATTATTGTTATCAGGTATTATTATTATTGTTATTATTGTTAGGGTTTTAAATCTTGAGTTAAGTCTTGGGGGCCCTCAGCAACAAAAGATATTTAAAGGGGGTCCCTGGTAAAGAAAAGTTTAAGGCCCTCTGGTATACAGGCTTTATATTAAAAAGAAACCCAAATATAGAGGTGTTCTTTTCCTTCCATCTCTTGATCTACTTATCGATTTTATTTTGTTTTTAGGATGTTTTGTTTTTAAGACTCCCAGACCAGTAGGAGTTCTGCATTCTCCCAACAGCTTTGGGGTGCCCCCCCCACCATAAGCTATATTTTTCAGTTTTCCTTATTTTTTCTACTTAATTTTAAGAGGGTTTTTTTTTTTTTTTAGCACTTCACCATTTTCCCCCAGTTTTTCAATGTTTGGTTGATACAGGGACATAAGAAGAACCATGCTGGATTAGTGTGAGGAACTATCCACTCCAACATTCTGCTCACACAGTGGCCAGCCAATTGTCTATGAGAAGCTCACTAGCAAAACATGAGCACAACTGCACCCTGCCCCTATCCACAAACCCAGTATCCATGGTTTTACTAATCTATATCCAAAAAATATGTCCTCTCTAGGCATTTTCTAGGTCCTCCAGCATGATTCTATGGTATGCTTCTGCCAGAAGTTGGGCTGGAAGTTATTCATTTCAATAGGGTTCGCTATTACCCACGGTTTCATGTATCCATGGTAAGTCCGGAAACATATCCACCACGGATACAGGGGATGACCTGTACAGCCATCCTGCTTAATAGTTTTTGATGAGCCATTTGCCATAAATTTATCTAGTTCCATTTCAAATTTTTCCAAGTTGGCAACCAACATTACATCTCATGGCAGTGAATTCCACACTTTAACTATGCTCTGTTTAACTGTGCTCTGTATATTTATCTGCCTGACTTTCCCAGTATTCAATGTCAGTGGATGACGTTGGGTTCTAGGATTATGAGAGAGGCATAATTTTGGAAATCTCTATCATGTCTCCCTTTTCCCAACACTAATCAGGCCTAAACATTGCAGTCTGTCCTCACAGTTCAGTTACTGTAGTCTTTCGGTCACTTTGGTGACCTTTTTTGCATCGTCCTTTCTGACTACAGTGACCAGAACTGACACAGTATGTCAGTTATGGTTACAAATATGATATTGCCAGTATTAGTTCTGATTCCTTTTCTAATTATGCCCATCTTTGAATTTGCCATTTGTTTGTTTGCTTGCTTGCTTGTTCATTTGTTTGTTTTTACAGCAGCCACACACTGACATTTTCAATCCCTTGGTCAGTTGCTGCCAGCTCAGATCCCACTAATGTTTGTTTGAAATTAGGAATTTTTGCTCCAGTACACATCACTTTACACCTGTTTTTATGAATTTTCATTTAGCATTTTACAACCCATTCTCTCATCTTAGAAAGGTTTATCTTTTTTGTTCCAATTGCCAGAAATAATTTATTGTCAACAACAAATGTAAACATTTTATTATATTCCCCTAACTCCAGGCTTTGCATCAAAAAAGCCTCTACACCTCAAGTTTGGTAAATATGCATGTTTTGCATTTTCTTTTGAGAACACTATGTATGCAATCCTGTATCTTTTCATGTATCTCCACTACTTTTGCTTTTAATGTAGTTGAGGGGCATATTATTATTTTTATTATTATTATTATCTTTTATTTCTATAGTGCCATCAATGTACATGGCACTTTAGAAGAAAAAGAAAAACAAAACAGTTCCCTGCCCTCAAGCATACAATCTAATGGCATGTGTGTCAGGAAAAGTTATAGGCATCTTTGCATTCACTTAATAGGATCTTACATATTTTTCCTTTGCTTGACATATTAATTGTGTTTATTCCATTTTTATTTATTTACTCAGGTGTGTATATTTCATTTACTATTTTGCCGTTGCTTTCATGGTCATCTGATTGTTACCTGTTCCTTTAGTTGTTGTTATTTTAATAAAATGTATTCTGCATTTGTATTTTTTATTTTAATTTTTTTGTAAAAGCATTCCTGCATGTAGGTTTAATTAATAATGACTTGCCTGCCAACATTGAGCTCCCCAACCTTTAAAAGAATTCCAGTGTCCCTGAGAGAACTGCATCTAAAAGCTCCACTTGAGAAGGACTTTGGTGATGGATTGTCCTATCACTTAATCAAGAGCTTTTGATAATTTGCAACCAGACACAAAATGTACAGCTCCAAGAAATAATGTGCCATTTCAAATGAATGTTTGTGCAATTAAAAGTGTAAGTCATGTTTCCTTTGTCTAACCTGTTCTGAAGAGATGAACATTTTCCACTTCATTTCTCCTTGGTGTACTCTCTGTATAGGATACATGTGAAATAAAAGATTAATGGAGGGGAGGGAAGAAAAAGGCAGGTGATACAAAACTTATATTACTTATAAAAACTGGCTGCAAATGTGCAAAGTAACATCTAGGCACCTCTAGAACTCTAGACCCTGATCAAGTATCCCCACTTGCGGACCCAGACCGTACAGCCCCACCGCCCTCCTGAATGAGACACGGACACGCTTCATTTTGCTAATTGTGTATTCTACATACTACATAACTTTCAGATTATAATGTTAGGTACAGGTTAGTAATGTGGATACATATTGAGGTAGATAGAGTAAATACATTTTGGCAAAAATTTGGCCACAATTTGCAATCTAAATGGTTGGCGTCAATGTATGGGTCGTGATCTCATCGCTGCTCACACATGTGAGCAGAGTTGGGGTTGGTCCATCCCGAACCCCTCTGGAGGAGAGAGCCCAAGGCCGGGCCGCCCACCCGACGCTCTCTCCTCCCCTGCAAACAAGGTCACGATAGCAATCATACCACGGGGCCTCCCTTGAACTTGAACTTGAACTTGCACTTGAACTTGCACTTGATTGAGGCCCCAGGTTCATTACCTATCACGACCCAATACATCCGCCATCAAGGCGTTCCCCATGGGAACCGCCTTCCGCCAACCATTATCATCAACAGGCAGGCCTACTGGGCCCCCTGGGCCCCAGGCCCCGCTGGCAGTGCCCGCCCAGGCCTGATATAAGCAGCATAGGCCATGGAACACCATCGCCCCAAGCTCTTGATGGACTCCGTGGACATGCCCGCCTCCGTGGCCATGGTTGCCGCCCCTATGCAGAAGGAATGACTGCTGAAGTCTTCTGCCGGCAGGCCCAATGCTCGAACCACCATCTTCAGAATGCTGACAAACTGAAACCTGGTTAATGGGACCCCGTCCTTGTGCCTAAACAGGGGGCCCTGCTCTCGTCCCCTCACCTCCAGAAATGCCTTCATGCTCGCCACCGGGCATGGGGAAGAGGCCATCACCCTTCGAAGATGCAGGGTGGCCCCGCGGGCACGCTGGTCTGCCTTGGAGCGCCGGATGTGCAGCGACAAGTCACTTTCCCCCAGGGCCACATCTCCCATCTGGAGTGCCCTACCGGGTGTATCTGTCTTGGAGGAGCACACCACCTCCCCAACCCATAGGGCCCCAAAGAAGGCAATCGTGTATGCCGTACCAAACAGCAGGGCCTCATAGCTAGAGTGGCATATGCGAGGCAGGTGCGCTACCAGCTGCACCAGCAGTGCATAGGAGACCGGACGCCTCGAATCAGGTGCTCGTAGCACCGCCCACTTCCAGCCTTCTAGAGCTCTTCTTACCATGAAGGTGTCGCAGGGGTCTCCATACCCCACTGCTTTGCTGAAGAAGGAAATGCCCGCAGTGTGACTGGCGATGGTCCTCGAAGCCAGACCTCTGTCCTTTAGGGAAGCCAGGTAGTGCAGCACCTCCCGTTCTGCTGCTGGTCCCGCCGACCCGTAGCCGTGTTGCCGCCTGAAGGCCATGAACTGCTCAGCTGCTCTCTGATAGCTGGCTTGCATCAATGGAGCCAAGGAGTCGGCTACCCCTTGGAGCACTGTTCGTTCCCAAGGCTCCAGAGGTCTGCTGGGAAAGGAACTGCCACCTCGTCTGCATCTGGCGCTAGCGCGCGGAACCGATCGGCCTGAAACCGAGACAATGCATCTGCGATCTCGTTATCCACCCCTGGGATGTGCCGCGCTTGGAAGCTGATGTTGGCCTCCAGGCAGGCGAGCACAAACCTGCAAACCAGCCTCATGACCCTCTCTGACCTGGAGGACTGCCTGTTGATGATTTTCACAACAGCCTGATTGTCGCACCAAAAACAAACCTTTTTATCCCTGAACTCCTTTCCCCAGAGAGTGATGGCTACCACGAGGGGGAAGAATTCCAAAAATGTAAGATCCCTGGTAACACCCCGGTCTGCCCATTCCCCTGGCCAAGGTTGCGCGCACCAGTGCCTGTTGTAGAATACCCCGAATCCCAGGCTGCCCGCCGCATCGGAGTGTGCCTGTAAACTTCCCCCTAGCTCCAAATGCCCTTACCACATGGTGACCCCATTGTAGGGCTCGAGGAAGAACACCCACACCCTCATGTCCTCCTTCACCCCTTTTGTGAGGCAGATGCGATGGTGCTGCGCCCTGACTGCCCCGGTGAGCCTCGCAAGGCGAGCGCAAAAGGCCCTCCCAGGGGACACCACCCTGCAGGCAAAGTTCAGATGGCCCAGTAGTGATTGCACTTCTCTTAAGGTGGCTTTTTCCTTCCTTAGGAGGTCTGTCAGTAACGCCCGCATGCCGGTGATCTTTTCGACGGGCAGTCTGGATATCCCTTGTTCAGAATCAAGCTGTATCCCTAGGTACACCAGGGATGTCGTTGGCCCCACCGTCTTGTCCGGCGCCAACAGTACCCCCAGTTCGGTAGCCAGTGCCTGGAAGGAAAAAAGCAGAAACCCACACTCTTCCCCCCCCCAGCAGAGCCCATCATCAGGAAATCATCCAAATAGTGCGTGACGAAGGGCGACCCCGCCCTGTGCTGCAACGCCCACTTGAGGAATGTGCTGAAAGTTTCAAAGGCAGAGCAACTGATGGAACACCCCATGGGTAACGCCATGTCATAATACCACTTTTCTTGAAACTTGAAGCCCAGCAAGCAATGGTCGTCAGGGTGCACTGGCAACAGCCGAAAAGCCAATTGAATGTCACATTTTGCCATCAGGGCACCCTGACCACAAGTCTGCAGGAGACGGACCGCATAGTCCAATGACGAGTTCTGGTGGGATTGCGTCATTGACCGACAACCCTTTTGGATAGGAGAGGTGATGAATGAGGCGATACTCTCCAGGAGCCTTCTTAGGTACCACCCCCAAAGGCGAAACCCTTAGATTGGGCATGGGCCCATGGTCAAAAGGGCCAGCTATGCGCCCCGCCTCGATCTCTTTCTTGATCTTGAGAGCCAGCACCTCAGGCAGCTCGGCTGCTGATTTTAAGTTGCCTGAGGTGAATGCCTTCCTTGCGCCCTGGAAAGGAATGCGGAACCCAACCTCAAAGCCTTCAGCCAGGTAGGATGCCACCTGCTTTTTGGGGTAGGCCTCCAATAGAGATCGCATGGCGTCCAACCTGACTGGTGTGAACACCATGCAACCTTGGGCCCCCCGTCCCAGTCACTTCGAGGCATTGGTGGTGGTGCTGCTGGCACCCATGTCCTTTCTGGTGCCAACCGTTGTGGGGCGACTGCTACGAAAGGACTGGCTGCCACCGCCCTGGCACGAACAGTTCACTTTTGGGTGCCCACCCCCGCAATTATCACAGGAATGCTCGAATCTGCATTTGTACCTGGAGCATTTGCCTCCATTGAATTCCCAGCATACCGGCTTCTTCCCCTCCTTCTTGCGAGCCGCCTTTTGGGCTTCCCCTTTTCCCCTCCTGCCTGGCCCCGTGGCCTGAAGCCAGTTGGGGTAGTCAATGGTTTCCCATCTGTGCATGGGTGACCTGGAAGCTTTCTTCCGACATTCGATGTCGTACAGAATGGCACTGTGATCCCCTGCTTGGGCCCGCATCAGAAGGACCTGTCGAAGGTGGTTGATGAGGTGCCATGCCCTTTCTGGGAAAACCAAAGCCACCCCCCCCCATGAAGACTGTGTACCCGTTTAGCCAATTGGCAAAGGTGCGTTCTAAAGGTTCCCCACTGTTCTTGTCCCCTTCCTTCTTGTCGCTTTTGTGAATTCTGGCCTCGGCCCCGGGGGGCGGCACCAACGTGAAAACGTCAACATAATAGCCCTGCAGGATCTTGGAGCGCACCTTGTGATCCAGATGGCCCCCTGGGAGGTCCTCCTTCGACTTTGCCTCCCTGAGCTTCTCCCCCAGTGAGTGTTTCCCATCCTCCTTCCTGTCTTCCCTTGCCTTTGCCCTGGCTTTTCTGAGCTTGAGTGCCCACCCTGGTAAGCCCGGCTTGAATACCCCTTTTTCCCAATACCTGTATTTGTCCTCATCCGAGGACTCACCTGAAGAGGAACCAGAGCGAGACCGCCTACGTTTTCTATGTGGGCTCCGCCTACCGCCTGATCTACTGTGCCGCCGCGATGAAGATCCGCGTGAATCCGACCGCCTGGATTCCCTGGAACCACTCCTCTCCTTGGATCTGGAACGCCTGGACCGCCCAACGCTGCAGGAAGCACCTAAACTGGAAGAGGTACTTGGTTCCCCGGCCCCAGCCATACCAACCTCCGTTGGTGTGGCCTGTTCCGGTGCGCCTCCATGCGAAGCCTCCTTGTCCATCTTCTGGAGGACCTCTGCCAGGGCCCCCATGACGTCTGCCAGGGTGTGGGTTGGCTGACCAAACGCTTCCACCGGGGGCCGTGGTGCTGGTGCCGAGACTTCCTCTCCTTGCCCCATCTGTGCAGCCCCTTCATCTCTGTTAGTGGGTGCCTCGACCTGCACTGGCCTGGTTTCCTGGATATGGCGCTGTTTTGCCTTCCTCTTGGGCCCCAAGCCCTCCAGGATCCCCTTGTGCTTCCTCTTTTTTTTTTTTTTTCCGGAGGATGTGTGTGTGCTTACAGCGCTACAGGGCAACCATGTGCCGATGCATATGTACCATGTAATGTATATCAGTGAAGATATATAAATATATGCATATATATGTATATGTATATATTATTATGATTATGATTATGATTATTTATTATGCGCCAGCCACCGCCCCACGACCCGAAACCTGTAATCAGTGCAAAAACTTGGTCCAGCCCTGCAAAAGGAAAATCTGCCCATCACTATATTCCCCTCTTACCCCAGAAGAGGCCTTTGCTTGTGGTAGAAAAAGTGGGGGGGCGTGTATCCTTCGGAGCCAAGGCCCCCACCCTCACTGTGAGAGCTTCCCCAGCCCCCAATTTGGCTGACTTCCAACCGCCCCCCCTTGCCACCGCCAGTGGGAGGGGGAAGAAAAAAGGGGGGAACCCCCCCGCTCCCAGCATGCCTCCGTGGTGCTTTGAGGAGGCCCACGCCGCTGGCCCAGTCCAAGGGGCAAGGTGTGCCTCTCGTGGCCCAGCTGTGCTGGGAACATGCGCCGGCACTGGTTCCCCTGCCCCGACGCCCCATGGGGACCTGCCGCCCGTGGTGCTGTGCCCGCAAAGCCCCGGTTGGCAGCCACCGCCCTCTGGGTGGCTCCCCGCGGCCTCCTGTGGACCGCCAGGCTGACGCCCCACAAGGTGGCCCCCATTCACCCCGTGCCCCACTGTTCCCGGGGGCGTTCCCACCCGCGGCCCTCCCCGCTGCGCTCCCGCGGCGGCCAAAGCCGCCCATCCATTGCCCGCCCGGCCTTTCGAGCCAATCCCCGTGAGCTCCCCAAAAGGGGAGGGGAGGGGTGGGGGAATGGGGGGGGTATCAGCGGCCCGCATCTGCCGCCAACAGCCCTCTGCCTCCCCCTGCTGTGACCGCCGCCTGTCCGGGGGAAGCCCGAGGTGGGAGGGGGATAGCCCGCCAGCGGCTTGAGCCTGTAGCTGCCCCCCACCTCCCCCCATGCGCTCCCATAGAGGGGGTGTGGGTCCCGACCGAGGCTACCCACCCCCCTCGTGTACCTCCGAGCCTCCTGTTTTCTGCTCACAGCGACGGAGTGCTGCTGCTGCCTCCGTCGCTGTGTCCAACTGGGCCGGCCACTCCCATGGAGCAGCCCTTTTATGCCCAGTTTCCCGCCCTTACTTTGACCAATCAGGGCCGGGCAGGGCCCTCCCTGATTGGTCCTTCTCCCATTCTCCCTCCCCTGCCACGGAGGCCTCTGGGAGGAAGAAAGGGGGGGAAATGGCTGAGCCCGTGGCTGCCATGCGGCCGCTCCCTCCCCTACCCTACCCCAAGGCCAAAATGCTGATTGGGGTGGGAGTGGGGTTTTGGAGGGCTGGTGATCCAGGCTGCTGGACGGGCCGCAAAACAGCCCCGCCGGCCAGCGGCGAGCCCCCTTCTCCTCCCTCTTCCTGCCAAAGATGCTCTGCACAGACTTCACAGCTCCTCTCTACACAGAGTGTTTACTAGTGTTTCCAAGATGAAGGAAATAATACTAGAATGTGGGGACCCTTTCCTGAGAAGTCATGTGAATCTGTCAGTGGTATGGGAAAGCCAGTGATGGTGGCAAATATTCAATCCAGCATTGTTAATGTGAGCATATGGGAACCACAACAATTTGTGGTTAAGTATCAGCACAGCAGCCAGTCTGATCCCCAAAGAAAAACCATTGCTTAAAGCTATTTAAAGATTCTGCCAAATACAAGGCACTGCTTAAGTCAAAATTATTTAGCTTCAATAAGAGAAAAATCTTGTCCAGTTTTATCGTTGTAAAAAGGCTAGCTACATATCGACCTTGATGAAGCACTTGGGAAGTATGTATTCTCAGCCCTCCCATTATCCCTCTTTGCTCTGGATCCAGGATGGAAAAAATGTAAATCAGGATCTTCTGATAGATCTCTGTGTCAATGCAATAATTTCATAAGAATTTCTCAACTCTTCATTGTTTTCATAAGAACAAAATGACCATCCCATCCTAAATAATACACTGTTGAAGTGAATAAAGTTTGGGTTGATAAACAAGAATTGAGTTTTTGAGTGAAAGGAAAGTGAACTCTGGTCATTTCTGGTACGCATAATGCAAATTAGCAGATACAACAAAATCAAACATTCTATGCTTAAAATTCTTTAATTCTTTATATATGGCTGCATCAGACTCCAATTGATGGATTTCAGGGTTCTGCTAAAGAAACAAAGTGGATACCACAAGCCAGAGCTTTGTCCATTCCTCCAACTGTCATTGAAAACATTCTTTCTTCCTCCAAACTTAGATAGCCTTCCAATCAATAGAGCAGTTCACTTGAGTATTCTTGATAGGCACACCAAAAACTTCCAGAGAGGTCCAACTATCATAGATAATCCTCTGAACAGTGAAAACCACAATCATGTGCATTATCTTCCTTTGTGTCATTTCCAAAGACAGGAGTCATGTGATTTTAAGATGTTCAAACATTGAGGTCATTTTTTACCTTTCTAGATAAAAGAGGATTTATTTTATTTTTTGCATTTTGGAATAAAAATAATGAACTATCCCTAATTGCATGATTTCTTCAGCCTAGTTGTTTGTGGCCTGGCAGAACCTGGTAGAGACAAATTAGGTACACCAGCAGTCAGCAAAACTCTCCTGTTGAGTAATAAATATTTTGCCCTTCTTTTTGTGGTATATATGTATGCAGTGGAGGAACTGCTACTTCTTTAAGAATAACAAAAAGGCTAGAGTCCACAAAATTCTAATGCTATAACTATTTTTATTTTTATTTTAGTTTTGAAGGTGCCAAAGGAGTTTAACATGGCTATGCCTTTGAAAAGCATGTCATTAAGAGCTATTTTTCTGGTTGTTTCAGGTTCTGATGGAGGTTGTGTACTAGGAGGAAGGCTGTTAACTGAGGACTGAAGGCCTGCTGTGCTATATCTGCACATCTGTATTCTTTTCCTTTTGATAATTTTTTTCAGTTCTTCATGCCTCTTGTGAAGTTTGAATTCAAGACTCTTTTGCAATTAGTGCTGTGAAATTCCTGGCCCTTAGAGCTTCCTCCCACTCTGTATAGCCTTCTAAGGCTGCATCTGCATTGCAGAAATAATCCAGTTTGGCATTGCTTTAACTGCCATGGCTCAATGCTATGGAATTCTGGGACCTGTAGTTTTGTGAGATATTTAGCTCTCTCTGTCAGAGAACTCTGCTGCCACAACAAACTACAAATCCCAGGATGCCAGCCTGTCGATGAGGCCCCCACCACTGCCATGTTCTCTGCTAAAGCGGAAGCCAGACAGGGACCCCACAGCATGTGACTGCAGGCTCCCTCCACGTGACAAGCCTTGGTCACGTGCTGAGGAACCCTGCCTGGCTTCTGGGAGAGCCAGGGAGATAGCGGTGACAATAAGGAGTGGTGTGCCAGATGGACTTCTGTGGACACGTGGGGCCTGATCCGGTTTTTCTAAGGTAAATCAGGTATTTTTCCAAAATTATTTATTGGGCCCTATTCCAGCTTTCCTCGATTCCAGGCCCATTTCTGCCCCAGGGGTCATTTGGACTACCCCAGGGGAGATCGGGGTAAATGCCCTACATAGTTGGGACCACAGGGCTCTGGAACAAGGCAAGCTGGGTTATTTGGCTCGTGTCGACAAGCCATAAGTAGGTATCATATATTTCAGCTTTTAGCAACTATTCATGTAGGTACACAGAGAGAAAATGCATGGATATGGTGTAGTGACACATATTGTTGTACAGTTCCTCCTTTCATTCACTGTATGCAAATGCTATACAGCCATATCTGAAATTTCTTGTATCCTGGGACACAAAGTATACTGCATGAAAGAAGAGGATTATTTGCAATTGAAATAACAACAGAATGTTTCCCCATACATATGCAAGGAAGGAGATAACACAATTTGGCAAGAATATATACTAAGTGCATTTGCTGGAAATCTATACGATGACATGTGTTTCCCCAAGAAATCTATAATATCACCATCAATAAGCCAATTCATCAACAACTGGGGGTGTAATGGATTTAGTTAACATAAGACTGTTGAGGAGTATGAAAGCTTGCAACCACCACCAACACAAATGCCATAAATGCCTTGAAAATATTTCACATGTTGTTGCAGTTCAATCAAATGAGTCTTGAAAGGCATTTTTGTAAAATCCAGTCAGTCATAACTGGGAAGAGTGACTCAGCAATCTTAATCCACAAAATGGCTCCAGCAGAATAAAGGATTCTTCTTCATGGTCTGTGAATCCATACATAAAGTGTTAATGCTATGCCTGCACAGAGCATTTTGGAAAGTCATTAGAACCTCATTCAAATTTTGGCGGTAGCCCCGCCCACCATCCCTTAGCCTATATAGGCTCTCTCCTTGCACGTCTCCTCAGTTCCTTTTTTTCCACCAAGTGAGCAGCATTAGGAACTTTGTTCAAGCCTCGAAACTTCGTCATCCTGTTTTGTGACTCTTGACCTAGACTGAACTTCTGGACTCTGCCCTTGGACAATGGACTGGACTTGATTTTCTCGGTGACCACCTTGTGCTTGACCTTGGACTTCTGGACCTTGGACTGTGGACACACATCTACAGTACTGTGATATTTACCTAAAAACCCCATGAGTATGGCCTCCACCGGATTCTTCAAGGCCTGTTCAGTCTGCGCAGCAAAAATGCCAGAGTCAGATTGCCACTCTAAATGCCTAATGTGTATAGGGGAGAAGCACAATGTCCGCTCCTGCTGCCACTGTAAGGCCTTCACCCCCCAAGCGCACCAAAACAGAGACAAATGTCTCAAGGCCCAGCTTTACGAACATGCCCTCTCAGCTACCACCTCGGCACAGAGGCCTTCGGGCCCATCAGACAGCCGGGAACCGCCTCCCTCTGCAGAGACATCTGGAGACCATGACTGGCCATCTAATCCCTCAAAACCCCAGAAGGCTAGGGAGCACAAGCCTGGTACTGCTGGCGGTACCGTGGCCCACAGTACACCCAAGGACCAGGCTCGGGGTAGCACGGTATTATTATTATTATTATTATTATTATTACCCTGCCCCTCTATTAAAAACAATTGGGGCAGCTTACAACAGTTAAAATACAACAATACAGACTAAAATCCCTAAGCCCCACCCACCCCACCCTCCCCCATAAAAAGATATTAAACTAGTCTCAAATTAAAATACACCTAAATTTAAAATCACATAAATAAACAACTACAAAAATCAAGAGCCAGCGAGTCAGGGTGCAAAAGGGATCTAGGAGTCCTAGTAGACCACAAGTTGAACATGAGTCAACAGTGTGATGCGGCAGCTAAAAAAGCCAATGCGATTTTGGGTTGCATCAATAGAAGTATAGTGTCCAGATCAAGGGAAGTAATAGTGCCACTCTATTCTGCCTTGGTCAGACCTCATTTAGAATACTGTCACAATGACACAGATGCAAAGCTAGAGCACACCCAAAAGATGAGCGTGATGGCGAGGAAGTTTGGCTTATCCGACCCTTACCAAACTTCACGACCTCACTTTAATGGACAATGCTACCTGCCAGCATGCAAGCGGAGATATAGCCCCTCCTCTACTTGTGCCAGGCTCTCCTCTACAGCTTACTAGTCACAGCAGAAATTTCATCCTTCCTTTTGTGCCAAGCCCCAGTTTGGAAAAAAGAAGCAAGAGTCAGCAAAAGGGTGAGTTTGACTACAGGCCACCACCACCGCCTACTATCACCATCACTATCTCTCCTGCCGATAGCCTTACTGCCTCCTTCGACCTTTGGCAACAGATCACATCAGACCGCTGGGTCCTCAGCATCATAAGGAAAGGCTATTTCACAGAGTTCAAACACCTTCCCCCTTCGGGGGTCTACAGAGTAACAACGCCATCTCCACTGATTATGGAAGAAATCGACAACCTCCTGCAGAAAGGGGCAATAGAATCGATCCCAAAGTCACAGGTGGGAGGTGCTTTCCTCTCCAGGTACTTCCTGGTAGACAAGAAAGACGGAGGGCTCCACCCCATCTTAGATGTTCGAGACATCAATACCTACATATGCCTGAAGAGATTCAGAATGGTGTCACTCTCCACCATCCTCCCATTCTTACAGACAGGGGGCGGGTTCACCACCCTGGACCTCAAAGATGCTCAATTCCATATCCCTATCACAGCCCCACACAGGCGTTTCCTTGCCTTTGCAGTAGGCCCCTACTCTTTTCACTTCAAGGTCCTCCCTTCAGGATCTGCACGGTACCCAGGGTCTTTACCAAATGTATTGTGGTGGTGGTTGCCTGGCTCAGAGAGAGAGGAGTCATCATCTTCCCTTATTTAGATGACTGGCCATAGATTCCATCGCGGGTGGAGCTTATCGTCCAGACAACCGCTTTGACACCCTGTGTAAGAGCGTAAACCAGTGCATGCAGAGATGAAGGGTTATGGTACAGACAATCCAGCAAGCGCTGGACTACATGGCTTCCACCACTGCTGTGACACCACTTGCCAGGCTGAGGATGCGTCCCTTACAGGCTTGGTTCATCTCAAAGTTTCGGCCCTTCCAGGACAGCCCCAGCAGACTTCTGTCAATCCCACAACCGATCCACAAGGCCCTCCAATGGTGGACAGACCCGCAGATGGTACAGGCAGGACTCCCCTTTGCACAAAGACACCCCACAATGTCAATCACAACAGATGCTTCACTAACAGGCTGGGGGGCCCACTCCCATAGCCTCACCATCAAGGGTCACTGGTCAGCAACCAAGAAGGTATGGCGCATCAATGTGCTGGAGTTCCTGGCAGTGTACAAAGTCCTGAAGGCCTTTGAACCCTCTCTGAGAGGACACCTTGTACAGGTGACCTCAGACAACACCACAATGGTTTTCTATATCAACAAGCAGGGAGGCACTTGGTCCTGGGTGCTGCTAGACCCGACTCTACAGATTTGGGATTGGTGCATAGAACGACATCTCTCTCTGACCGCCATCCATCTCCTGGGAGATCAGAACACAGTAGTGGAAGCTTTAAGCAGGACGTCCTCCAGCAACCATAAATGGACCCTGGCCCAGGATGTGTTGGACGAGTTGTTCGCCACATAGGGGACTCCCTCCATAGATCTCTTCACGACCAGGGCAAATGTAAGTGCCAGACCTTCTGCTCCAGGGAACCACAGTCACCAGGGAACCTCAGGGATGCTTTCCTGTTCAAGTTGGAAGGTCCTCTCCTCTACACCTTCCCCCTGTTTCCTCTGATTCCCAGGGTGGTCTCCAAGTTACAACAATATGGGGTGAAGTGCATACTGATAACGCCATGGTGGCCCTGACAAGCCTGGTTTGCCCCTCTACTCCTACTGTCAAAAGGGTGCTACAAATGCCTACCTCCTCACCCGGACCTTCTGTCAATGCAAGACGGCCAGATCAACCACCCCAACCTGACCTTCATTCAGCCAACAATGTGGGTGGTCACTCCTTAGCAACCTTCTCCCAGCCGGCTTGTGCCATTGTAGAGGCAGCGCAATGCCCCTCCACCTTGAAGGCATACAAGTATAAGTGGCAAAGGTTCTGTGCATTTCTGGACAAGAGGGATATTGTGCACAGTGACGCGGATGTACCAGCGCTATTGGACTTCCTGGCATCACTCTCATCCCAAGGTTTCTCAGCCTCATCAATCAGAGGCTATGTGGTGGCAGTATTGTGGCACTTCCAGTGGTATGGCAAGCCCTCCTGCTTCAGAGATCCCCTTGTTCAAAGCTTTCTAAAAGGTTATAAGAACCTTCATCCACTGGTCACGGTGTCGGCCCCAGTGTGGAGTTTGGAGCTAGTCCTGGCGGTTCTACCTAGGGCGCCTTTCAAGCCAATCAATGGTCATGTGCAACCTACGTTTCCTCTTGCTGAAGACGGCATTCCTAGTTGTGGTCACTTCAGCACATAGGGCAAGTGAGTTATGTGCCCTTCGCATGGACCCTCCGTACATCAGGTTCCACCATGATAAGGTGGTCCTCTGGCCGGATGTCACCTTTATGCCCAAGGTCCTTTCATCCTTCCACCTCAACCAGGACATAGCCCTCCCTGCCTTCTTCCAGAATCCCTCTTCTAACCTGGAGAGGATGCTACACACCCTAGATGTGAGGTGAGCTCTGGCTTTCTATGTGGACAGGACAACATCATTTTGCAAGTCCACCTGCCTATTCGTTTGCTATGTGGGCCAGTGCAAGGGTGAACCAGTTTCTTCCCAATGTTTTTTTAAATGGGTGGCAACATCTAGACAGTTGGCATACCAGCTGATGGGGAAGGAACCTCCATGGCCCACTTGCAGTCACTCAGTGAGATCGACCTCCACTTCCACAGCATTCTTGAGTGGCATGTCTATCCAGGACATTTTCAGGGCTGCTACCTGGGCAACGCCACTGACTCTTGTGAAGGCATACAAGGTGGACTCAGCCTCCAGGGCTGATACTGCTGTGGGAAGGGTGGTGCTTTTCTCTTGCTTCACACAGCAGTCAACCCAACCCTTTTTTCTTAATAAGGGTGGTTGCTGCTGTTTTACCCTCTTGTATATGATGTGGGTCTTCCTTCATTTGGTAGGACACCCTGCCACCGATAGGTGAGCTTGCTAGTCTACCCTTTATGTGTGGATTCACAGAGACCACAAAGAAGAAGGACAGGTTGCTTACCTGTAACTGTAGTTTTCCGAGTGGTCATCTGTGAATTCACACAATCCCACCCATCCTCCCCTCTGGTGTCCTGACCTCTCTCCTACTACATTAAAGGCTGCTACTTCGTGGTTATTCGGAACTGAGGAGGTGGGCAAGGAGAGAGCCTATATAGGCTAAGGGGTGGTAGACAGGGCTACCACCAACATTTGAATGAGGTTCTAACAACTTTCCAAAGTTCTCTGTGCAGGCGCAGGATTAATCCTTTATGTGTGAATTCACAGATGACCACTAAAAGAACTACAGTTAGAGGTAAGCAACCTGTCCATTTACAGTCCATCTATAATTTTCAAACTGTAAGGTTTAGTTCACTGGGGAAAATATGAGGTAATGTAGTTTCAAAAGAACCTACTTCTAGTTCAGTGAAATCTTCTTTCCTTTGTACTCACTTAAGGTTATAGCCAGCATGGTGTAGTGGTTTGAGTGTTGGACTAAGACTCTGGAGATCAGGGTTTGAATCCCTGCTCGGCCATGAAAACTCACTGGTTGACCTTGGACAAGTCACATACTCTCAGCTCTCAGAAAACCTTGTGATAGATTCACCTTAGGGTCACCATAAGTCAGAAACAATTTGAAGGCACACAACAACAAGGTTATAGCAACAATAAAAAATCTTAAATATTAAAATCTTATTATTATTTTAATATTTTGACTATATTTATTTGGCCATAGTTTAAACATACTGTATCATATATCCACTCAGTACCACTCAGTGCAAATTTCAGAGCACGGAGGGCAGCACACTGCCATTTTTGGCTTCTCTGGAGGGCCAGAGGGTCACAGCACTCCATCAGGTGTATCATTTTGGCCAATTAAAAGTTCCATTTAATCACTTTCAGCCAGTATTTAAATTCAAATTAAGGCTGTTGGGACATATCCAATTACAAGTATCCCAGATGGCTGTTGTTATGGAAAAGATGTGTCTAGAGATCTGCTGGCAATAAAAGCAGACAAGGTATAAAAAGATAAATAGTCTGATCTGAAAGGGTTTGGATGCCTTTCTTTCCTCTGATGGGTGAGGAAGGCAGCTCTTGGCTGCCAGGTCCTGTCACAGCAGATACATCTTAAATGTTGATGAGAGGTTTATGACTAACCCTCTTGTTGTGGAGGTATAGAAATCATTTCATGCCATAGTATTGTGTGCCAGCTTAGTTGGTGACCCAGATGTTGTATTGCTTGCCAAAGTTCTGGATGTCCTCAAAGATGCTTTGACCTTGCCGAGGTCCAGTTGATTGCAGGTGGGTTACTTTTTTCTTACAAGGAGCACAGCACAAGTCAAGAGGCCTTCTCCATTCTTTGGTGTTTGGAAGCAAATGTGTTTCCTTATTCAAGATATCAAACAGAGGAGACTTAGCTTACTCACTGAGGCTGCAATTTTAAGCATTTATTAGGGGGTAGTCCCCACTGAACACAATAAAATTTACTTTTAAGTTAACAGCATAGGATCAGTGGTGGCACTAGGGGGGTGCAGAGAGGCTGGACTGCATCAGGTGACACCATGGGGTGTGTGTGACACCAGCCTTAGTGACATCACAGCATACAATCATGTTGCTCATGAATAATATGTGGACATCCTACATACAAGCTATAGTCAAAAGATTTATAAGGGCTGTTGCACCCTTGGTTTTCTGTTAATATAACAGTATTTCAGAATATCCTGATAGTTAACACTCTGATTTTGAAATGGCTTTGACTTACTTGTATTAGCTGTTTATGGCTAGTAGAGACTGTAAAGGGAATTTTAAAAATTTTGTCCAACATAATTCTTGTAGCAGGCCTATGGAGTGACCCAGATCAATTTTTCTCTCAGTTTATCACCCCTGATGTTGCAAATGAATTCTACCATCATTTAAACAGAAGCATAAATATTTGGTATATACCTTATTCTGTTCTTTTTCATCAGATTTATCTTCCTGAAATCTGAATTGAGTCAAAACCATTTGTATTCTGTATGCCCAGCTGCTTCCCTTTGATTTTTCTAAAAGAAAAACACATTTTCAGTACCAGTAGCTTTGTTTTCCCACTGCTTCATCACCTTTCCCTTTTTCTTGTCACTGGAATGAAGCTTTTCAAGATGGGTAGTGTGAAAAGCATTAAAACTATTTCTCGGTGATTTTCTTTGCAATAGTTGTTTTAATCTGGAGAGGAAACTGCAGAATAGCTGTTCTTCATGACTTCTCTTCTGTCTCATCTCTGAGTGACTACAGTATATTCTTATTGACATACAAAGCACTAAATTAGATAGCAGATTAACATCTTCCAGTTACAGGACAGACAGAAAGAACAAAGATAATACTAGCCAATGTAGTTTCAATTAAATGTTTCCCTACTGCATCATCTTAAATTAATCTCTAGGCTTTTTCTTCATTTGTGATCTTCAGCTTGCAAGGGCATTATGTATTATGGTTTCAAAGGGAAAGTGGCTATTGCTTTTTTGTCCCAGTAACCAGTAATTAGTCTACTTGCTGAAACCTTTTAGATTAACAGATATTTCAAAAAGGGCCTGTACCATGTCCTTTTTAAAAAATATAATTTCCTTTTCTACCAGTTTAGTTTTATTTAATAGTCAGCTGATAATGTATTCTGCCTGTGAAATGCAAGTTAATTTACTATTTTGTGACTTAATTTGTCCTAAGAATGGCATTATGCCTCTCTCTTTGGATTCCCCCCCCCGCCATAACCATTGTTTGCATTTATTTATTTATATTTGTCTGTTAAGAAAAAACATGGAGATGAAGAAAAGAAAAAGGGGAAAGAAGAGGAAAATTGAGTGGCATTGTGTACTATAGCTTTATAACAAAACCTCAGTGTGGCGACTTGTAATTACATAAAGTTGTAGAGGGAAGAACATAACCTTTATTTTTCAGAAAATATAAATGATGTCCTGTAGGATGCATTGCTAAAAATTCTAATGTGAAGAGGCTTAAAAGTATGGAAGAGATTTTTTTAAAAAACTGCAGTAGCACTTTGAAGACCAGCTAACACTCATGCCAAATGAACTATCTGGTCTTCCTTTACCATATACTTTACCATAGTGTATGTGTGGAGTGGACCAAAGATGTAGGTGTGTGTAGAGACGGACGTATATGGGGGAATAAATTAAACCAATTAGAAGTTTTCTTTACCAGGGACCCCCTTTAAATATCCTTTGTTGCTGTGGACCCAATTCTTAACTCAAGATTATGATGATGATGATGATGATGATGATGACTTTTCTCCTGCTTCTTCCTGCAAGTTTGTGGCTGGAGCGGATTGAATGGCAATACGTAGGCCAAGCCAGCAAGCCAGTTTTTGCCTTGGTTCCTGTCACATGGCCACTCCACTGCAGGGTGGAGTTGGGTCATGCAACTTTCGAGAACTTTGTGAACCCCCTGTGAGGACATCACAGACCCCTGGGGGTCCATGGACCCCAGATCAACAACCACTGTGTGCTAGAGCACAAATATAACATTCTTTTTACTTAATGTTTGTGTACAAAGATATAGGATTTCCCCTTGCTCTTCAGTACATGTGCACATGCATGCATGTATGCACACATGCTTGCACACATGCACATGTTCCAAGAGTGGCTTCCAAGAATCATTAATATCAGCCTGGTTTCAGGATTACAACCTGGATGACAGAACATAAAAGAGAAAGTAAACTGAGTGGTTAAGGGAAAAGGCAAACTCTGACAATAGCTATAAAGTGAAATCTGGAGCGCATATAGGAGCTCAAGGAGAAGAGAAGCCAGAAGGCACTGTTCTCTCAGCAGAGCCAATGGAGTGGTCCTGCTTCTTTTCTCTCTCCTTGCTGCAGGCAAGATTCTGTCAGGTAAGCATTGTCAGTTCAGCTGTAATTGTTCTTCTAATGCTGATAGACTCTAGAAATAATGGTGGAGCACATGTTTCCTTGATGGAATACAGTTCAGCAATTTGTGATAGAAATATTCTGTGTCAGGTTCATTTGTTTAAAATAACTTTCCCCATGTTTTAGCCAAAAGGATTGTGATCTAATGTTACTGAAAACCATGACTGAAGAAAATATCACAAAGGGGATAATCTCACAAAGATTCAGATGCAGAATCCCATAGTTCTTGCAGCAGCAACAAAGGATTAGGACAGGTGTGGACAGCATGTAGCCCATGGATGACACATGACCTGCTGCCTGGTTTGTGTGGGTGCCTGATACCACTGCCCTGCCACTGAATTTGCTGTTGCGACCAAAAATTTCAGGGTAGAGTGGCTGTGACTCCCACCCACCCTGCATTTTCCTTAAGATCTCTTTCACACCACCGAATAATAGCACTCTGTGCACACCTTAATTGCAATGGCTCTATCCTATGGAATATCCTGGGATTTATAATTTGATGAGGTATTTCAAATTCTGAGCCACAGAGCCCTAGTGCCTCTCCAAACTACAGCCCTAGGATTCTATGTCAATTCAGTATAGGCTCACTGAGAGGCACCTGGCACAGCCTGGGAACAAACTAACCCAGGAGTAGTCAAACAGCAGAATTGTGCAGCAGAAAGGGCAAACAAAAACAAAGGCTTCTAGCAGCGATTTCACTGCTATGACCCACTTTCACACACCAAAAGACTTACAGGCAGCAAGGTTCATTCAAAGATATCTGGAGGTCTTTATCTTCAGTTTCAGTATAAACAAACACAGGAGATTTTCACACAGGGCCAAAATGCCCTGTTACTGCCCCACCACCTCCTCTCCCGTTACTACCATGGAATAACGTAAATCTTTCACAAACTTACCTTAATTCCACAGCAGGAATGGGCTCCCTCTCTCCTTGCTGGCCGGCTGTAAATGCAGCCGTCATAAGGCTGCTTTTACGACCAGCCGCCTGAAATGTTATCACATTATCGTATGATAATGGCCGGGTGGTAAATTTAAAAAATAAAACTCCCCCAAACATAAAATTAGTTCACCAAGCACAAAAACACACTTTAAATCACACAATCAAAACAGGGAGGGTAAAAGAAAGGGTGCCACTTACCTGGATGTCCAGATCGTACCAGGAAGTACTCGGAACGGACTTCATCTCCACGGCTGTCATTTCAGAACAGGAACGGGGCTCCTGTTCGCACACCTGTGATTGCGTGATAGTGATGGAACAGGAGGTCTATTCACGATGAAAAATCATGATTACATTGTTCCGGAACAGTCACGGGAGCAGGATAGATGCAGGACAGAACGGGGTCAACGTCATCTGAAAGGGAAAACCTTTCCCGACTCTGTTCTGATCCTGCCACAGGATATATAGCCCATGTGAAAATCTCCACAGTGTATACACAGCGAACCTTGTTAATGAACTTGGCAGCAATATCTCCAACATCCACCAACCCTCCTCTCTCCACAATACCAACCCACACATAATGTATCTTATGCTTCAGCTATATAGGAGTGTTTGCTTCTCAGTCCTCTGCCTAGCCACAGCTGTGGTCAAACCTACTTCAGCCGTGCTAGTGTGGTATGTTGCTCCAGCATTTTTCCTTTTACACTTAAAGCAATATTACCCTGACATTCCATAGGATGCAATCATGGCAGTTGAAGTGGAGTCAAAGTGCTACAACTGTGTAGTGTGAAAGAGACCTATGAATAAGATGTGTCAGTGAAAGCTTTAAAGAGGACTACCTTTGGGCTTGATTCAGTTCCCCAGCACTGAACAGAATCTAATCTAGTTAGCCCAAGACTATGGAGCACGTAACTCTGGACTGGGTCTAATGCAAGGGCAGATCCATTAATTTCCTAGCATAATATATTTGAGACCCAGGACTGTCAGGTTTCCCATTTCCCATCCAGGACAGCTTTTCCAATGCAGAGAGTGGGGGAAGAAGTACATTATGTGCCAGTGGTCTTTCAGAGGTTTTGGACTTACAACTCTCAGGCATCCCAGATAGTAAGGCCAATAGTAAAGGATTCCATGATCTGAAGTCTCAAAAATTTGAAACAGCGAAAGTTCAGAATCTTTATTCTATGCCATCTATTGGGGTTCCAAATTACAGGCAAAATGGCTGTGTGCAAATTTAGTTTTAGCTGTTTGGAAGGCAGGGTTCAGCACACTGGATAGCTCCTTTAAAGTTTAGTTCTAAAAACCAGAGCAGATTTATTCTATTCCCCTATTGACATGGATGCCACTAGCTGCCACTGATGACTGCCATAGTAATACGCAACACCCACCATCAGAAATGAGTTATTTCATATCCTATACAAGCATCTTTGTGTACTTCCCCCCTTGATGCCATATTTCAGATATTGTAGTTGTTTGGAGGCAAAGCCCAAATATTGGTAGCTTATTGCTACCAGTTTCTATCCTCCATCTACAAATATGTTTTGCTGTAAATTACTGGCACTGTTTCTGTTGATAGTCAGTGTAATCAAACATTTGTAAGCAGGCTGTCTCTTCAATCTGTTCAGTTGATGCACTTTACCTGATCTTTCATTAAAGTAATCAAAACACTTGCTGTGCTGCATCTAATGAATGTTGCATGTATGATTAAGTACTTCCATTCATATTGCAAGTTTGATTTAATGTAAACTGCCTTTCAGACAGCCATTAGCTTAGCTCCTGTGTGAATTCGATTAATTGGCTGAATTCTTCCAGATGTCTATTAAGTATTACAGGAATTTCTATGTAAAAACAGCAGGGACTGTCTAGCAAAGAACTAAACAATGATATGTTATATTACTGTCATGACTTACAGAAAGCTGGATTCATTTTCATTAATAAAACATCTGTACTCCTGCACAGCTATGCATCGAGATGCATTTATTTTATGTTTATGCCTCTTATGACTATAAATAGATGGTTAAACAGAAGCACAGTGTGTTCTGCAACATGACACAACAACTGAAATGCATTTCAAATGGCATAGGTGGAGGCAGAAGATGTGCTAATACTTGGAATAAGCATTTAAGTACTGTAGTGATAAAAGTGGCTGCTTTCAGATTAAAGCTATTTTGAATAAGCCAGTTTTGGGCAATAGCAAAACTTAAGTGTTTGAACCTTGAGCTACATGTGAGTTTATTTAGAATCTCTCTCTGGCTTTTCTTTGCAAACGAAGATTCAAGAAAGACTCATCCTGTGTTTTCTGCAAGCGCGCTGATGACTAAAAAGGCCAATCTGAGATAGACAAGTCCGGTTGCAGAAAGCACAGCAGAAGGTTTCCTTGGGTGATGTTACCAGGTTGTGATTCTTTCTGCATTGCCATTTCTCTTCAAGACTTGTTTGGCGTGAGTTCTCAAATAAGGCTGCAGTTAAGCTGGTTATCAAAACAATTTCTTACATTTTGCTATACTACTGTTGATCCTTCCAGCAATGCTCCTGTTACCTGGATCTTCTCATCTCACTTGTGCTCTTAAGGGAGGATTGTTGGCACTATCTCTAGCTTCCTGGCTAGGATAAATTTTCAGACATGGCTTAAACTCATCTGGCAGTGGAAATTCTTCCACAGAATGGAAAGTAAATTTAGACTCAGAGTCATCCATTATGTGGACAGCAGTCCCGTTCTTGACTGCCGGGTAGAGGTCATGGGTAACCAGCCATGGAGATACTTGAGCGTACTGGCACTTGCTTGAGAGCTCAGTTGTTGGGGACCTTGCAGGAGGAACAGGTGGTGGCATCAGCTTTGCTGCACCTCTTCCTTGTCTCCTTCTCTGTATCACCACAGCCTGCTGTGTGACTGGAGGGGCAGGAGGAAGAGGCAGTGACTGAATGTTAAGCTTCTCCAACTGAGACTCCACAAACAGCGACTGGGGGGGCAGTGGAGGGGCAGTGTCACCGTTGCCACCCAAGGCACTGTTAGAGGTCGGGAAAGGTGGGGATGACAAAGATGTTCTGTGTGAGGAAAAGGTGGACATAGGAGGCAGAGGAGGAGGAGGAGCAAGAGGAGGAGGTGGGGTATTATTTAGAATACCCAAGCAACAAACATCTCTGCCATTTTTTTTGTACTTAAAAGATGATGCAAAACACTATTGAATAATATTATTGTAGAGTCATTTCCTAATAAAATATCTGTGAGATTATGCTTGTTTGGATTCCTGCTTGTAAAGTTGTCCTCTAGATGGCAAAGAGCCATCCACAAGGCATAGGAGATGGCTTGGAATCAGAGGAGATTTTGATTTCCTGGAGAGGCAGAACAATCCTAAGAGGGGCCATGGAGAAGCAAAGCAGTAGATCTCCTGCCGCAATGGTTTTCAGGCTCAGTGGCAGCACTAGGGGGGTACAGCAAGGCCAAACTGCACCAGCTGACACCGTCAGAGGGAGGGTGACACCAGCCTTAGTAATGCCACAGTTCAGGTTGGCAGATCTTTGTAGTCATAGTTTTTAAGTGATGTAGCAGTTCCTTATGTAGGAATGGAACCATTTTGATCCAGCTGATCCAAAGCCAGCTTTTCTCTGTGTCCAGACCACAACATTGGGGGGACTTTCCACTGGTAGCAGTGATATGAGGCAGCCTAGAATTGTTGTTGTTGTTGTTGTTGTTGTTGTGTGCCTTCAAGTTATTTCTGACTTATGGCAACCCTAAGGCAAAGCTATCACAAGGTTTTCTTGGCCAAATTTGTTCAGAAAGGGGTTTGTCTTTGCCTTCCTCTGAGGCTGAGAGAGTGTGATACCAAGGGGGTATCCATGGCCAAGCAGGGATTTGAACCCTGGTCTCCAGAGCTGTAGTCCAAAGTCCAGAGTCATAGTATTGACTAATTATTTATTTCCCACTTTCTGCTAAACTGGGAGTGAGAATCCTTCAGCCTACCAGATGTTTTTGGACTACAAGATCAACCATTTCTTAATATTCTTAGTGCTGACTAGGGCTGGTGGGACTTACAATCAAACAACATCTGCAAAGTCACATGTTTCATATCCATGGGCTAAATATATACTACTTATATACTTGCAATGACTTTCAGCAGAATCATAAGATTGTATTTTGTTTCAGCAGGCCTTTGAGGGCTCAGGGGGAAAGGGCCTTTCATAAGGTACTGTACTATGTTGTCTATATTTGCTGATGTTTTTAATGGTCATGCTTTTAACTGCTTTTATTTCTATTGGTAATTTAATTATATTTTTTAAATTTTATATGATGTGAATTTTTAGCTGTACTTTTTTTTTAAAAAAAAAATGTAAGTAATATTCTGTCCCAAACTGAGAAGAAGGTGGTCTGGTTGTAGCATTTTGAACCAACTGAATTTTTCCAGATTGTTTCCAAAGGCAGCAGTATGTAAACTGCATAACAAAAACTGTCACAGGAGGTAAGTAAAACATAGATGACTAAAGTCAAGCTTGATTCCTCTAGGAACAAAGGTCTCAGCTGGCATATCAGCCAAAGCTGATAAAAGGCATTCATGGCAACTGCCATTTGAGTCCCTGGGGGAAAGCAATTGTTTAAGAAGTGTCTCCAGACTATGTAAACACTCCATCAAGAAAAGTGTAGCCCCATCCAGAACAGCTTGAACCACCTCACCCAGATCATCCTCAGTGTTCTTGGCTAATAGTACATCCTTGGTTGGATTAAGTTTCAATTTGGTAATCCTCATCTGGTCTTTTGGGATAATATCTGCCTGACTAGACACCCTGTCTCTCAGTCTGCGGGGTCTGAGTGTCCTTATTTGAAGGTGGGTGGGTGGGACAAATTAGGGATTCTGTTGGTGTACCACCCACTCTACCGCTCAACAGATTCCCTTTGAGAGGTAGCCAAGGTGATTTCAGGGATGATGTTGGAATCCCCATGGCTTGTGATGCTAGGGGAGGCCATAAGGGAATTTGGAGTGGGGTGCCATCAACAACATCATTATTATTATTATTACTATTATTATTATTATTATTATTATTATTATCATCATCATCATCCCCACCTTTCTCCCAATAATGGGATTGAAGGCAGTTAGCAACATATTTAAAACAATAAAAATTAAAAGCAATACAATAGCATTAATAAAATTATAAATATATGATTTAAAAAACAACTACTGTAAGTAATTTATGAGGTTAAAACATTAAACATTAAAAATATTAAAATGCATTAAAAGACTATATACAGCACCACTCAGCATTAAAAGCCCAACCCTATGCTGATGACACTCAGCTCTACTTCTTCTTGTCATCAGAGTCAGCTTGGACTGTGCAGGTGCTGGACCAGTGCCTAGATGCAATAATGGGTTGGATGAGGGCAAATAAACTGAAGCTGAATCCTGATAAAATGGAGGCTCTATGGATTCTCAGGTCCAGGCACTGGAAAAATAGCCTGTTTTGGAATGGGAAGGAGAAAGTATGTAGCTTGTGAGTGCTCCTAGATCCATTCCTGTCACTGGAGTTCGATCCCAGAGGGCTCCATGAGTTCGATCCCAGAGGGCTCCAAGGTTGACTCAGGTGTCCATCCTTCCATAGGTCAGTAAAATTAGTACCCAGCTTGTTGGGGACAATTAGCTAAAAAAAACAAACATTGTAAACTGCTTAGGAAGTGCTTTGGCACTGATAAGCGGTATATAAATATCAATGCTATTGCTATTGTTATATTTGTGGGTGCTTGAGGGATGGGATTTGTGAACATTTGAGTGGTTCCCAGCACCATGGTTGCAAAATTGGTGCAATGTGTTCAGCTCTCCTGACCCCATGAGTGTAATGTGGAGGTACTTTTCTACCATGTAAGTTTCCAAACCGTTGTCAAAGGCATGCCTATGTATGACACATTATAGTAGCCAGGTTTGGATGTAAGTACGAGAAACATAGATGACTATATACAGGTGGATCAGTCTTTAGATATACTGCTAGTGTCCCCCCTCTGGCAGTGAGGCCACCCTGTGTAATTGGCCTGTGTTTCTTCTCTCCCCATAGCTTTTCTACTTTCCTCCTTCTTACTTTTGTTATATTTTCTGTGACATATCCTGATATACAAATATCATGACACATGTACAATTTAGCAGAGTTCAATATTATTTCTATTAGGCAACATCAAAGTCTTCTATTTAAAATATTAAACAATAGTGTACAATACAGCAAGAATAATAATGTGGCAAAGCATCCTACACCATTATGATGAAGATGTAAAGTAAATGCATTTGAGGACATAAATAGTTGATTTTTTTTTAATCTATGCAATTATTAACTGAAATGAGATGTGGGAGCTGTTGTCTTAATGTACAACTCCATTTGAGGTTATGCATTTTGAATGGCTACATTCATCTTTACAAATACTACGTTTTTATTGTGTATCTAAGCTTTCACTTGAAAAGCAGCTGGTAGAGCCAAGAATGCTTCTCCATGTGAAAAGGCAAGCATCAAATCAAAAGGATATATAATATGCCTCTATTTTATATCACACCATTATGAACTAGTATATTCAGCAAGAAATTAAAATTAAAAGTATTTTTAACATTTCTTGTGGTTTTAAAATGTAACAGGTTCCTGCAGTTGTCATGCCATGCATTTTTATAAATGTAATAGAGCAAAGCAAGCCAAGCTATGAATAATCTGTAATTTATACCATTTCTGCAAGCAAACATGGACAAATCACAACTTCTTTTGAAGCCCGAGGTACTGAAAAATTAAATCAGCAGGCTTTATTATTGATGTTTTTTCTGGCACAAATGTTTGGAAATCCCTGCCTTTCATATGTTTCTGGGAAATAAACAGAATTGTGTGATGAATCATTTTAGCTATTAATTCCCCTACCAGAGTCATATTCTGCACTCTTCTTGTCCTACATTGGTTATTTTTGTCCCTGAAACTGTTTCAGGGAGAGAGTCAGAGATTGCTATAGGGAGCCCTGTTTAGTCATGGTGATTCACCAATATATCACGATATCTGTAGGGATACACATATGCCCGGCACATTTTGCATGACATAAAATCATAGTAAGCACAATTGCTGTATCAAATGGCCCTAAGATGAGGAGTGGGGAACAGATATCCTGTAGGCCAGATGTGGCCAGCAGGTTCTTCCCAGCCAATCATCCATCTTTGCCCCTTTTCTTCAGCAAATGCTGTAGACTTTTTAAAAAGCTTCCATTGGTGCCAATGAGAAGGATCCCACCCCCCAAAAAATCTAATTACAGAAGGAGGGGGTGGATTTGGTAGAGTCGCATCTGGAAAGAGAAGGATTAATCCTTCTCTGCATGCTATAACCCCCCTTCCTCCCCTCCATTGAAGCCACTGTGGTAATCAAGCTTTTCAAAAAGCCTCTCATTGCAGTCAATGGAAGACCCTTTGCCCCAAACTAATAGCATTATGAGTTGGTGGAATTTGGTGATTTTCACAGTTAGAGGTAGGGTGAACCCTCCTGTCTGCATGGACCTACAATGCTCCTGCCTCCCCAATCCCCCCCCCCCAGCAATTAAGCTTAAAAAGAACCTTCCGTTGGCTCCAATGGGAGGGTTCTTCCAAGCCCAAGAGCTGAATGAGGCATGTGCAAATCTGTGTGAATGGACTGTGCCTGCAAAAATATACATGTTATCTATGATGCTATGTGTGTGTGTGGGGGTGCTATGTGGAAGGTTGTTGAACGATGCAGGAACATTGTTGGTTTTCATCTTCAGTTATGTTTTAGATTTTAGTACTATCTGGGCTGGATGTTTTTATTGCTGGAATTTGATTTTATTAATTTTTGCTGTTTTCTTCTTGTAAACATTTTACTGAATGGGGTTTTATTATGTAAGTCACACCGGACAGTCTAGGAATATTTAAAATATAATGAATAAGGGTTTTTTTAAACATCAAATATGTGTTTGTGTGTGTGTGTGTGTGTGAGAGAGAGAGAGAGAGAGAGAGAGAGTCATCACTTACTTGACCATGGAAAACCACTTGGTGACTTTGAGCAAGCCACACCCTCTCAGCCTCAGAGAATGGCAAAGACAAACCCCTTCTGAACAAAGCTCTCCAAGAAAACCTGGTGATAGGGTTGCCTTAGGGATGCCATAAGTCAGAAAAGACTTGAAGGCATACAGCAACTCAAAGAATATATGTGTGAAGGTATATGGGTTATGACTATGTATGCCTCCCTTATCTGTGAGAATGGAAGTGTGCTATTTGTACATGTATACAAATGGGTGTGGGGAGATGTGTATGATACAGTGTGGAGTTAGACCCGCCTACTTTTCATTATGGTTTAGCCTCTCCCAGCATGTGTCCCCTCCATGAAGATTAGTCAACAAGGCATAAAACAATCAGGTTAGCCCTTGGTTATTTTCTAGATCTATACGAGCCAAGATATGCCAGGATATCCTGGGAGCATATCAGGCCCATTACTCTCCCATTATTTCCTTCAAACAGGCCAGAGTCCAGACAGGCCCACTGGCCTGTTGTTGCAGCCGCTGCCACCACCTGCCTCACTGTCTTGGAAGGCAGGAAGCCAGCCCACAACATTTGTCTACAGGCCCCCTGCATGTGACCAGTCTTGATCCCATGCTGCGGGATGCCTTCCTGTCTTCTGGGAGAGCCAGGGAAACCAGCAGCTGCAGCGAGGGCCACCCTGCTAGGATGGGCTCAATCCGTTTCCTCCTGGAAGAAACAGAGTAGAACAGGTATTATTTTAAAATGTTGGATCAGGCTCTTCCTGCCATCTGAGCCCCTGATCTGCCCCAAGGGTGGTGAGGACTGTTTGGGGGCAGAACGGGGCAAAAGCCCTGTGTCATCAGGACTGCAGGGCTCTAAGACAGGGACAAGGTGGGGTATAGTGCCCATCTAGACAAGCCCTAAATTAGAGGAACATTAACCACTCTGGGCAGATAAGCCAGGTGATTAGGGACATAATTTGTCTTTGAAGTCTTTGTGTGGAATCTAGAATCACTTGCCACCTCTGTTTCAAGGTGCCATAAAACTGTATGGATTGTAATTATAATTTGTCATCATTTTATGAGTGTGAGATGATAGGATTTAACGTGCATTATACCAAAATGTATTTTTTTAAAAAAACAAAGCTCATTGATTTTATTTTTTTAAAAAAGACACTAGATTGGCAAATGAGAAAGGAGCAAAGGTTTGAATATATGACTGAAAAACTTAAAGAGCAATTCAGGGAGAAACTACAAAAGGGAAAGGTTTTTAAATTAGAGTGATGGATAAAAGGTGAAATATGATGAGGTGGTTTACAAAAAGAGGTCAAAAGACAACTATAATTAGTGATTCAAAGATAGTAAGGCACTTAAAAGGAAGTAGTTAGGAGAAGTTAATGCTTTTTACTACTGTGAAAGGTAAAAAAAAATCACAGTAGTCTGAGTGAATAATGAATGTCAGTAGTGAACTTAAAAGCTGGAGATTATTGTAAAAAAAAAAAGAAAAAGAAAACAGAAGCAGATATTTAGGTGCAATACTTTTGATTGAGCATACCCAGTACTGTACTTTCAAGTTTCTGCTTTTTCTTGGCTATTGTTTCACATTACGTTTGTAGTCACATAAAATCAACTAATATTGTAAGTAGTTGAAAGGAAAGCTAGAATATGTGACTTTTGAAAGTGTGTTTCTTCCCATTACTTGTTTTTTTTAAGAACCAGGTGGGAAACAAGAGTTTGCACTAGCCCAGACTTGAATTGTCTTTATATGCGGGAATTCAAAAGCAAATGTCAATTTCTGTTAGTTAGGTTGCAATTTATGTGGAATTCATGTGAACTTTGCTTCGCTTTTTAACCCTAATTTCAATCATGGGCTGAATCACAAGGCATTGTACAGTATATGCAGCTGAAATAGTAGTATGCACTACCTAGAAAAACACAAACGCTACCTACCATCTGTGTGACAATGCATGTTGGTCCCAGAGAATATGAGAATATGAAATCAAAAACAGATGAAGTTATTATAAATAAATAAATAAATGGAGCCATTTATGTTGAAACAAAACACTGAAGAAACACGCATACTGTAAATCAGATGTAGCTACCTTCTGTTTTGTTAGAGCCCATTACATTCTCCAAACAGTAGTCTAGGGGCAGAAATCCATTACTGTAAATTAATGGGTTTTAAGTATCATGGCTCTCTCTTGTTTTAATGTAAGTCATAAAGGCATCAGTTCCCCTCTGATCTTGGAAGTTAAGCAAGGTCAGCCCTGGTTAGTACTTGGATGGGAGGCCACCAAGGAATACCAAGGGTTGTAGGCTATATTTCAGAGGAAGTAAGTGACAAAACCTACACTGAGTATTCCTTGCCCAAGAAAATTCTATGTAATTCATGGGGTCACCACAGGTCAACAGGCAACTTGAAGGCACACAGACACACACATCTGGAAAAAAATGGCTGAAAGAAATGTTAAAATTCTGAAATAAAGTTATTTTTTCCTGTTCTATCTGGCTCCCTTCATAGATGCTCAGGCTCTTTCATAAAGTTGGTGAAATCTATTATCAAGCACCTTGCTGTTATGGAGCATATGTGTTTGAGCTTGACATACAAACAAGAGAGAGAATATTGTATATCTCTGTTTCTTCTTCGTGGTCTCTGTGAATCCACACATAAAGGGTTAATCCTGCACCTGCGCAGAGCTCTCAGAAAATTGTTAGAGTCGTTAGAGTTTTAGTTTGAATTTTGGCAGTAACCCTGCCCACCATCCCCAGGCTATATAGGCTCTCCTCCAGCCTGCTTTCTCAGTTCCTTTTTTTACACTGCACTTGCAGCTTAAGGAACACTTTGTTGGAGTCTTTGCTACTGCTTCCCCCCCTCCTATTTTGGATGGATTTCCTGACCTTACTGACTGGGACTGGATCAGGACTCTCTTCGGACACGACTTTTGACGATTGTTTTGGACAAATCTGGTTTTGACCGCGGACTGTTGACTACTCTACTTAACTCTCCGGCCCCGGTACCGTGAGTAAAATCATCACCTGTTATGGCTTCTACTGGGTTTTTCAAGGCATGTACAGCCTGTGGGGCCAAAATGCCAGAATCTGATGGCCATGCCAAATGTCTGATGTGCCTCGGGGAGAGACATGGTGTCCGCTCATGCCGCCATTGTAAGGCTTTTAGCCCGCAAGCCCGACATAATAGAGACAAGCGGCTGAAGGCTCAATTATATGAGCAAGCCCTCTCAGCTTCTACCCCATCCCAAAGTGGGTCTCACAAGCAGCCGGCCTCTACACAGGAGAAATCGACCTCCAAGTCTCGTGAGGCTCATGATACCAAGAAAAAATCTTTGAGACCGGACAGAACTGAGAGGAGCGGTACCGCTGGGGATGGTACCGCTGGGGATGGTACTGCTCAGCATGGTACCGCGGCCGCACAGGTTCATCTAGCAAAAGATAAACAGAAGTCAGTTCGGCTGCCCTCTGGAGACCCTCAACGGATCCCGACTGACTCGGAGCCCCCAAAGAAGAAGAAGAAGATGATCCCGGAAGAATCCCCCTCCAAGAGCAAACATCAAGCTCATAGCCTGGAACACGCTAAGTCCCAGCCTGCTGATGAAGTGAGGTCTCCAGTGGTATCGCCGATTAGGATAAATCTTTCTGCAGCGACTCTTCGGGCTTGAGGAACCTCCCACGAATCACCAGTACAGGTGGCCATGAGTGCTCAGGAAGTGCTGTCCGAGGGCGAACTCTGGGAACAGTCCCCTGAACTGAAGATCATATGAATCTCATCCAGTTCAGGAGAGAAAGACCATAGCCATCGGTCCTGCTCCAGATCGGTCTCGACTCCAGCACCGACGTCCATAACACCAAGACCCCACACCAGATCACAGTCCCGCTCACGTTGACGCTCCAGATCTTGGTCCGAGGAGCGACCCCGACCTCGGCGGTCTCGATCAGTGTCCAGAGGGAGACAATGAGAGTCGTGATCCCGTTCGCGCTGGACTGCCCATTCACACTCAACCTCGCGTTCTTGAACCCCGCAGCGATCCCATACACCTATACGCCTTCAGTCCTGCTCGCGACGCCGATGGTCTCACACCCCTCATCGGATCCACTCGCCTTCGGTCTCCGGCTCTTCTTGCCTCTCCGATTTCAGTACCTGGTCAGAGGACTGGTACTGGGACCACTGCGAACACCCTTACTACGATAGGCCTTCTGGATATCAGTGGTATCTCAGGAACCCGTATGCCTGGGACAGAGCCCCATGGTACCATTACTACGGGGACCCATACCTTCCTCTGGAACCGTCACCATGGGACCGAAGGCACAGATACGATCAACACCACACACAATATCATCCTGAGGATCACTCAAAGGATAAGAACAGGACCGACACCGTTGATACCCGCCACCATGATTCCAGGTCATGCAGGAAGCCGGCGGACCGAACAGATGAGGCTTCCAAAGAACAGCAGGAGAAAAAACGTGCTCCTTCCTCGGCCTCGAGGTCTAGATCTCCAACCCCCACGGCATTACCCAAATTACCGCAGGATCCCGCAAAGGACTCACATGCCGGTACCAAACAACATTCGGGAAAGCACAAGTCCAAGACGAAACACATTGAGCTGTTGGCTCCAAGACGTTCCCCATCTCGAACACCATCGGTAACATCTTCTGATTTGGACTCTCAATTGAGTTCTCCATCGCCGAAACCTTCCCCGACACCGGGAGGAGCACACCCAGACCCACCATCACCTACGGATGATGTTAAGGCCTTTGCCGACCCAATCTTATGCATGACGGGCACACGGGGAATAAAAACCACCCAACCTGAGAAATAGATTGATGACCCAATCTTTGAGGATCTACAGCACCGTTCACCATCTATCCCTTCACTCTCTATTTCTCCATACCTATTACAGGTACTTAAAACCGCATGGGCAACCCCATCTTTGGTTTCCCCCACATCTAGATGCCTGGACCATCTGTACAGAGTTTGCTCAGAGTCCGCCCTGTGGCTAACTTGCCACTGTAGTAGCCATTTCAACTCTAATGTATATTTGCTGAATGCTGTTACTTACAATTACTATTTGGGGTCAGACTAGATAGCCAATGGGACTCTGGAAGTCTGCAAAGTCTTTTCAATGTTCCTTACTAATCAACTCTATGTTCCAGAAACATATGATATGCTGAGGTAAACAAATTCTTTCTCTAATAACGGTCGAACTGTACTTAAATGTTCCTAAGCTATCTTGCCTTGAACTATCCAACACACTGTCTCAAGGAAAACTCAAGGGAAATTGCTTTCCTGAAATGTAAACAGTATTGCAAGAAAGGGAAGTGCCAAATATGGACACCCAAATGTGGGTGGAGGGAAGTGCTCCTGTTTGTATTTCACAACATACTGTATTTCTCTATAAAAAGTTGCTTTCAAAGTGGCTCGGGGCGCTTTGGACTTTTGGAAGCTATTCCAACCAAGGGCCCATGCGTAATTGAAAATAAAGCTCACTTTCTCAACTTCTCTGTGGTCCTGAGTCTGGTTCCTGCAACATTTCTGAGGGCTCGTCCGGGATCTGCAGGTGGTTTTTGCCTGTCCCTTGTCTGCCGTGTCATAGAATCATAGAATCATAAAATTGCAGAGTTGGAAGAGACCACGAGGGCCATCCAGTCCAACCCCCCTGCCACGCAGGAAATCTTGATCAAAGCATCCCCGACAGATGGCCATCCAGCCTCTGTTTAAAGACCTCCAAGGAAGGAGACCCCACCACGCTCCGAGGGAGTGTGTTCCACTGCCGAACAGCTCTTACTGTCAAAAAGTTCCTCCTCATGTTGAGGTGGAATCTCTGTTCCTGGAGCTTGCACCCATTGCTCCGTGTTCCAGTCTCTGGAGCAGCAGAAAACAAGCCTGCTCCATCCTCAGCGTGACATCCCTTCAAATACTTAAACAGGGCTATCATATCACCTCTTAACCGTCTTTTTTCCAGGCTAAACATACCCAGCTCCCTAAGTCTCTCCTCATAAGGCATCGTTTCCAGACCTTTCACCATTTTAGTTGCCCTTCTCTGGACATGCTCCAATTTGTCAATATCCTTTCTGAATTGTGGTGCCCAGAACTGGACACAGTATTCTAAGTGAGGTCTGACCAAGGCAGAATAGAGTGGCACTATTACTTCCCTTGATCTAGACACTATACTTCTATTGATACAGCCCAAAATCGCATTGGCCTTTTTAGCTGCCGCATCACACTGTTGGCTCATGTTCAACTTGTGGTCTACTAGGACTCCTAGATCCCTTTCGCACGTAGTCTCATTCAGCCAGGTCTCTCCCATCCTATATTTATGCATTTCATTTTTCCGCCCTAAATGCAGTACTTTACATTTCTCCGTATTGAATTTCATTTTGTTAGCTTTGGCCCAGCTCTCCAGTCTATCCAGGTCATTCTGAATTTTGATCCTGTCCTCTAGGGTATTAGCTACTCCTCCCAATTTGGTGTCATCTGCAAATTTGATAAGTATGCCCCTAATTCCCTCATCTAAGTCATTGATAAAGATGTTGAATAGCACTGGGCCCAGGACAGAACCCTGTGGCACCCCACTGGTCACATCTTTCCAAGACGAAGAGGAGCCACTGCTGAGCACCCTTTGGGTTCGGCCGGTCAACCAATTACAAATCCATTTAACAGTTAACTTGTCTAGCCCACATTCTACAAGCTTGTTTGCAAGAATGTCATGGGGAACCTTGTCAAAGGCCTTACTGAAATCAAGGTATGCAATGTCCACAGCATTCCCTTCATCTACCAAGCTGGTAACTTTATCAAAAAAAGAGATCAGATTAGTCTGGCATGACTTGTTTCTCTGAAACCCATGTTGACTTTTTGTGATTATGGCATTGCCTTCTAAATGTTCACAGACTCTCTGTTTAATGATCTGTTCTAGAATCTTCCCTGGTATTGATGTCAGACTAACTGGACGATAATTGTTGGGATCCTCTTTTTTCCCCTTTTTGAAGATGGGAACAACGTTTGCCCTCCTCCAGTCTGCTGGGACTTCTCCTGTTCTCCAGGAGTTCTCAAATATTATTGCCAATGGCTCTGAGATTATATTTGCCAGCTCTTTTAATACTCTTGGATGTAGTTCATCTGGTCCTGGAGATTTAAATTCATTTAGATTAAGAAGGTATTCCTGTACTACCTCTTTACTTATTTTGAGCTGGATTTCCCCTATTGTGTCCTCTGTTCCATTATCCTCAGGTTGGTCACCCTTTTCCTTTTCTGAAAACACTGAGGCAAAGAAGGTGTTGAGTAATTCTGCCTTTTCTCTGTCCCCTGTTAGCATTTTGCCATCTTCTCCACGTAGCGGCCCTATCATTTCCTTCTTCCTCCTTTTGCTGCGGACATACCCAAAAAACCCCTTTTTATTGTTCTTAACCTCCCTAGCAAGCCTGAGCTCATTCTGCGCTTTAGCTTTTCTGACTTTACTCCTACATGTGTTCGCTATCTGTTTGAAATCTTCTTTGGTGATTTCCCCCCTTTTCCATTTCCTATACATGTTCCGTTTAAAACTTAGCTCCATTGAAAGTTCTTTAGTCATCCATCCTGGTTTCTTGAGACACCTCCCATTTTTCTTCCTCAATGGTACTGTTTGAAATTGTGCCTTCAGTATCTCCCTTTTGAGAAAGTCCCATCCGTCTTGAGGTCTCTTCTCTTTTAGTATTCCTGACCATGGGATCATCCCAAGTATTTCCCTGAGTTTACTGAAATCAGCTCTCCTAAAGTCAAGAATACGTGTCTGACTATGCCTGGCTTCTCCTTTCCATTGTATAACAAACTCCAGGAGAACATGATCACTCTCACCTAAGGATCCCACCACTTGCACCCCATTAACCAGGTCGTCTCTGTTGGTTAGGATCAGATCTAAAATAGCTGACCCCCTTGTTGCCTCTTCCACCTTTTGGACCATGAAATTGTCTTCCAGGCATGTAAGGAATTTGCTAGACCTTGTAGTTTTGGCTGAGTTAGATTTCCAGCAAATATCAGGATAGTTGAAGTCCCCCATCACTACTACATCTCTCCTTTCGGCATGTATGTTCATCTGTTCTAGAAAGGCAACATCCAATTCCTCCGTCTGATTTGGGGGTCTGTAGTAGAGTCCCACAATAACATCCCTGTTGTTTCCCTCCCCTTTAATTTTTATCCAGATGCTCTCCACCTGGCTTCCAGTATTGATGTCGTGGATCACTTCACTGGTGTAAATATCCCTGACATATAATGCTATTCCTCCTCCTTTCCTGTTTGGCCTGTTTCTCCTATAAAGGTTATACCCCTCTATTCCTACATTCCAATCATGAGACTCGTCCCACCAGGTTTCAGTAATGCCTATTATATCATATTTGTTTTGTAGTGCAAGAAGTTCAAGTTCATCTTGCTTATTTCCCATGCTCTGTGCATTAGTGTAGAGACATCTGAGACCATGTGTTCCCTTTACTTGCTCCCTGTGCAAGTTTTTTTGCCTCCCACTGTTGGGTCCTTGCGCTGTTTGCCTTGTTCCCTCTATGACAGTTTGACTATTTTCTCCAGCCCTTTTGCCTTCCAGAATACTGTCTCCCTCCCCCATTTGACTCAGTTTAAAGCCCTCCTGATCAAATTCTTGAGACTGTTGGCAAAAATGTTTCTTCCAACTGTTGTAAGATGCACCCCATCTCTTGCCAGAAGTCCCCCCGCATGGAAGCGCAGTCCATGATCCAAGAATCCAATTTGTTCTCGGCGACACCATCTACGGAGCCAGTTGTTTACGTCGGCTATTTTCCTCTCCCTTCTTGGACCATGCCCTTCAACTGGCAGAAGAGACGAGATGACCACCTGTGCGTTCATTTCTTTCAGCTTCCTCCCCAGGGCCTCATAATCTCTTCTGATCTTGGGAAAGCTGTGCCTTGCAGTATCATTGGTTCCCACATGGACCAAAAGGAAGGGGTAATGATCCGTAGGCTTGACGAGTCTTGTCAGCCTCTCGGTCACATCACAGATCTTTGCCCCAGGGAGACAACACACCTCCCAAGTCATCTTGTCAGGCCCACATACCACTGCTTCTGTACCCCTCAGCAAGGAGTCCCCCACTACCACCACACGCCTCCGCTGAGGCTTCGCAGCTGCTGTTCCTTGCGGTGGTCCTCTCAAGGTCCCCTGCTCTACCCCTGAAGTCTGTCCATGCTGTTCTTCCTCGTTGTCCTTGATAAGGGAAAGGGCTTCGAATCGATTCTGTAGTTGCAAGCTGCTGGAAGAATCCCTGGATTTTCTTGTTCTGTGTGTGACATTCCTCCAGCTGTCTACTTCCTGTGTCCGTGAAGTGACCCTCTCCTCCACAGCCACTTCCTCTGTGCGGTCCCCATCCAAGACTGTTCGTTCTGTTCTGTCCAGGAAAACCTCTTGCTCACGAATCTGTTGAAGTGTAGCTACCCGTGTCTCCAGCTGGTGTACTTTCTCCTCCAAGAGGGCTACCAGCTTGCATTTGGTGCATGTGAAGTTCTCCACATCTGTAGACAAGAATACAAACATCGCACAAGTGTTGCAAGTGACTGCTGCAGTCCCCTCAGTGTCCATGATGAGAGCTTTTAGGTAATCTAAGAACTCTTAGTTAACGCTGAGAATGCTAAGCTGTACTTTTAGGTCTGCTGTATTTTTGTTTGGTTACTGAAATTCAAGAGCCTCTGGCGCTTGAGGGTAAAAGGGCAAGGTCAGAAGTTCAAGCCCCTCAGCAACAAGCAGCCTCTCCCAACAGTTTTTTTTTTTAAAAAATCAATCTCCCCAGTCAGAATGGCTGTCCAGAAGTTGCTTCCTTCTTCTCCCTGGCAGGAAACTGGCAGGAAACTTGCTGTCCAGAAGCTGCTCTCCTTCTCTCTGGCAGGAAACTGGCCTGGAAAGCCTCTGCAAGGACTTATATAGAGCTAGGCTCCCAGCTCCACCCCCTAATGACTCACAGGTGTGACTCACAGGTGTGACTCACAGGAAGGCTCTTGAGGGTAAAAGGGGAAGTTCAGAAGTTCAAGCCCCTCAGCAACAAGCAGCCTCTCCCAACAGTTTTTTTTTTTTAAAAATCAATCTCCCCAGTCAGAATGGCTGTCCAGAAGTTGCTTCCTTCTTCTCCCTGGCAGGAAACTGGCAGGAAACTTGCTGTCCAGAAGCTGCTCTCCTTCTCTCTGGCAGGAAACTGGCCTGGAAAGCCTCTGCAAGGACTTATATAGAGCTAGGCTCCCAGCTCCACCCCCTAATGACTCACAGGTGTGACTCACAGGTGTGACTCACAGGAAGGCTCTTGAGGGTAAAAGGGCAAGGTCAGAAGTTCAAGCCCCTCAGCAACAAGCAGCCTCTCCCAACAGTTTTTTTTAAAAAAAAATCAATCTCCCCAGTCAGAATGGCTGTCCAGAAGTTGCTTCCTTCTTCTCCCTGGCAGGAAACTGGCAGGAAACTTGCTGTCCAGAAGCTGCTCTCCTTCTCTCTGGCAGGAAACTGTCGGATAGGGGGGCCGGGGCTCTCGTGCCCTGCTCCAGGCGCCACCAACCTGTTTTAGTCAGAAGAGCGGGAAGCCAGAGCCATGGTCCCCTGAACGACTACGCGCAACAGGAGGACCCTGGTACAGAGAAAGAAACTGAGCTCAACTGTCTTCAGGAATCAGGTGAGTATAAACAAGGGAAATATGTGGCCCACTCCATAAGAGTGGGGCTTGATCACCCCCTAAAGGGCAACCCGAGTACCCAGATAAGACGCAGTGATGGCGCACTGGTGAAACCGTTGTACCATTGAAGCATTGAGAAAGTGGTAATAGTGTAATATGGAGCAATTTGGGAAAAGTGGGAGGTAGGAATGAATGCCTGTGAATTGAATATATGCAATGTGTGTGTGAGTCTGTATGCGTGACTGCCGCGCTTCTTGATACTGGTGTCCATTTCATCTTGGTTTGGGCAATAGGACCCCTTATCTACTGTCCATGCATTTTTTTGTTTTTCCCCTGTGTCTCTTGTCTGTGTCTATTTTAGGAGGGTGGATATGGGTGGTGGAGGAAGCAATATTTGCACCCCTAGAGTTGTTTGTTGAAAAATTGTCCTGATTAAGCCCTCTTTCATAGTAGGATGGCCCAGTGGAGTATCTTTGAAGTTAGATAAAATTTGGTGTGTGTATTTTGTAAATGTTGGTGACCCAGAACATCCAAATCAGATTTAATAAAGATCTCCATGGATTAAGATTAAAAGAGAGAGAGAAAGGTAATGAAAACAAGCTTAGCTAAAGCAGTATAAGCAGCAACAGGAATAGGAAATTTAAATTTAAGTGTGAAGTAATGGTCAGAGAAACATATCAGACCAACAGATAGGAAGAAGGAGGGGGAAGTCATATGCTTGATTTATGAATGTGAAAATGTATTTTAGGTATGTTTAAAAAGAGTGTAGATGTGGTGTCTTGCTGATCTTTATGTATGTTTGTTTTTGTTTTGAAGACTGTAATTATTGGTCAGGTATATAAGTCATTTAAGTGTCTTTTTTGTTTGAATGGTTAATTGTTCAATGTGTAACATGTAATGTTTTAAGGTGTCAAATGTGGTCATTAAGTAGGAAAAACATTGACTCAGGAGATACAGTGGTCCTTGAAACCATGTGACCCAGAAAGCATATTATAATTGCCAGTTGAAATTGAGAAGGAATGGATTAGGCTTGATGGAGAAGATCCCAAGAATTGTGAGAGTTGTCAAATGCAGTAAAAGAAAGAAGAGAGAAATAATCTGACATGCTGTTATGATTGTGAAAAATGCGTTTTATATACCAAGAGAGTTTAAGAAAGGAGCAGGGCAGTGAATTTCAGCATATATCCTCCAGTTTGTCATGTTGGAAGACTTTGTGTACAGCTGGGAGCTTGTTTGCTTAACATTTAGCATACTGATTATAATGTCCACTAAAAAGCTAATATTTTCAATTGTGGGGGGGTGGGGTTTGTACCATCTTGAGAAATAATAGCACTATGAAAAGCTTTTAGGGATAACATCAAAATATGTTGGTTTTTTGATATTGTCTAGAAGGGTAAATTATAGTTTTTAAAGTTTCTTTTAAGTAATTAAGCTTTTTATACAATATGCGCGGGATGAGTCCTTCCTGAGTCTTCGTTTGCGAGGAAAAGCCAGACAGAGAGTATGTATGTATATGTAGTTACCTGTATATTGCTTCTGCGAGTTTCAGTAAAGTATGTAAGCTCCAAATATCCTTAAAAGGGTGTGTCAGTTGGAAGCACACTTAACAATTTTAATGGCTGATAAATAAAATATAATAGCTTTTGGGTGTTTCCAACATATTCTTCCCTTACGGAGGAATAGAAATGTGGAAAATGTTACACTAGAATGTAAAATCTAAATGGCTTTTTTAGAGTAGTTCAGTTGGCAAGAGTTGTCAGGAATGTAATCTATTATTTGCAGATAATTCCTGCAAAAGCCATACTGATTCTGAATCCTATTAAACTGTTGATATCCTATTGAATCCCCCGCAGTGATTGAAAAGTGCCAAGAGATCCCAAGCCAAGGTTCTGGTAATTAGAAAAGGAAAATTGGCCAATAACTTAAAGCCAGTGTTAGATTCCTTGGGGAACTGACCTGATAGGGCCAATGACACCCCCCCCACCGTACATTACACTGGAAGCGCAGCACCAGCAGCCTTATTATGAAGAAAGGAGGGGCAAGATGGCGACAAACTAATAACTTCTGAACTGTCCTCCCATCACTATCTGGTATTATCACTTCATATACTTAAAAATTCCACCCCATGACAAGAAAAGAATTCAGCTTAGCCCCAGCAATAACGCTAGAACCCAGATGAGAATTTACTGACTTTTCTCAGTGGCAGCAATGGCAGCTTCTTCTCTCCCTAAGACACCACAGAAATCTGAACTAAACAAAATAGCTCCTCAAAATCTAAATGTAAACTATTCTCTGGGACAGGGAGAAAACAGAGATAACTTGCTGGCAGTATATTTTACAATAACGCTACTCAGCCCTTCTATTCTTATATTGCAAAGATTAAAATGCCCAGTACTACAGATGCATCCTGAGCTGACAATTAAATTCCAGCAGGTATGCAAACTCAGCCCAAGGAAAAAACAGTCTTCACCACCACCTATCTTATTGGATAAGCCAAAGGATGCTCTCTTAACTAAAGAGAAGGGATCCATGCCTGCTTGTGATCCTCATTTTACTACCCATGCTGCACTGGTTCTTCCAGCCTCCCTACCAGAACAGACAAAGCAGAAAATACAGGAATGTGAATTCCTCCACAGAGGAAGACACAGTTAACAGTCATCCCAGTCATTTAAGCAAGATATGTTACCCATTCAGCCCCTGATCTACAGGGCAACTGCCTGACTTCCAACTGACTAGCACAAGGTTTCCCTAATGACCTGGAACTGTATGAATTGGAAAATCCACTACACCTCATATACAGAGAAGCTTCAAGAGATAGTAGAGCTATTTGCTAACACTATGGCTTCACATATGCGAAATTGGTTAGATTGCCAACAGCAGCTATTAACCCTATTCACCACTGAAGAGAGGCAATGCATTACACAACAAGCAGGAGCAGATAGCTTTGGCCAGAGCTCCCAAGAATCATGCTGATGCTCAAAGGAGGATGCGAGAGAGAGTGTCACCAGGGCAACCCCGCTGGGATTCTTATGAGCTGGAACAGATAAAGCGCCTCATCCCATAGCAGACCCTACTATTAGAAGCCATGATGGGATAAAAAAGCAAGTTAACATGACTGAAGTCTCAAAAGTACTAGAGGAAGCCACTGAAGCCCCTGGAGCCTAACTTGAGTGCCTTCTAGATGCCTATCACCAGTATACCCCCTCAACCCTGAATAACGTGAGGATGGTTAACGTGACTTTTGTAATCCAGAAGGCATAGTGCATGTGAACAGAAGGTGTAGAGTATGTGAATAGAGATGAGGAAGAGAAGTGAGAGAAGGACTGGAAAATAGACAAGAAGCTGGAGTTTCTTACAGCAGCACTGGTGGAGCAGCGAAAAAAGACATGGAGATGTGGAGATGAAAGAAAAAGCCTGGAAGAGGCAGCGAAGGAATCAATGTGCCTGGTGTGGACAAGAAGGACATTGGCAGCATGAATACAAAAGACCAGATGGAAGAAGAAGAGAGAGACTGAAATGAAAGAGGGAGGAGACAACTGGCAGATGAAAACACAAGCAGAGGTATTTGCAGAGGCTCCTTTCATCAGAATGACAGAAGCAGAGTTCATTGAATATAACAGACTGGGCACCCTAAATCCAGTGGACTTTACGTTGTGCATATCATCTTCAGAGTTCCAGACAAGTGGAGAGGATGAATCAAACTATCAAAACTCATCTGGCTAAGCTGTGCCAGGAAACCAAGCAAAAGTGGACAGAAAATACTGCCCTTGGCCCTGTTTAGGATTCATTATACCCCACATAAGACTACTGGCTTATCCCCATTTAAACTGATGTATAGTAGGCCACCCCAGATTTTGGTTGAGGTAAGGGGGGAACATGCAAGAGTTAGTAAATGTTAGTTTGCAATAAGAGATGCAAATGCTAGATAATGTATTGCAAGCCCAATGCTGTTATGTGTTAGAAAAACATGTCCCAATCCCCATCACAGGAGTTCACACTTTCCAAACAGGGAATGAGGTGTGAGTTAAAGTTCTATAGCCCCACATCTGTTACAGAAAAAGCAGTAACTTGAGTGAAATTTTAACTATATGTAGTTCAAGAATCCTCTCAGAGTGCAAAAGCATCCAAAACAAAAAGTCAGCCTTTGTTCCCCACTCCCATATTCACAGCAATTGTTTGTGTACAGACTCAGTAGGTTAGTTCAATGTGTCAGGGATATTGCACTTGTTAAAAACTCAAAGTGATCATGAAGAGGCAGGTTTGATTATACTATAGGCACTCCGGAAGCTGCTCATTCAACGTAAATCAAACCTGCAACTGGAGAGGAAAGAAGACAGGACTGCAGCTGACCAGATGACTGGAAGTTCCATCAGGCTGCTCAACGTATGGTCAGATCCCAAACAAAATTAACCTGCATGCTGTAATGTTGATTTTATTGTCTTATGCTATAACCAAAAGGGAAGGCCTCTGTTACAAAAGGTTTTCAGAAAATATATGGTTACAATTGGCAACTATTTCAGGGGTGAATTTTTCATTTTTTTCATTCAGGGAGATTAATTTTAATAGACCTAAGATGGTTAAAAGGATGGTTTATGTTATACTTGTTGGCATTGTTTCATTGTTGTTCTGCTATGCATGCTCATCTCATATATCTTTTGTTTCCTGCCTGCTATCGTACACAAATCAATACTAGATATGCTTTGATGGCTTAAATAGGGATTTACTTGTGTGAAATGTATTAATTGTCTTTGAAATTAATCATTTAATTTAAGGGGGGAAATGTAGTAGCCATTTCGACTCTAATGTCTATTTGCTGAATGCTGTTACTTACAATTACTATTTGGGGTCAGACTAGATAGCCAATGGGACTCTGGAAGTCTGCAAAGTCTTTTCAATGTTCCTTACTAATCAACTCTATGTTCCAGAAACATATGATATGCTGAGGTAAACAAATTCTTTCTCTAATAACGGTCGAACTGTACTTAAATGTTCCTAAGCTATCTTGCCTTGAACTATCCAACACACTGTCTCAAGGAAAACTCAAGGGAAATTGCTTTCCTGAAATGTAAACAGTATTGCAAGAAAGGGAAGTGCCAAATATGGACACCCAAATGTGGGTGGAGGGAAGTGCTCCTGTTTGTATTTCACAACATACTGTATTTCTCTATAAAAAGTTGCTTTCAAAGTGGCTCGGGGCGCTTTGGACTTTTGGAAGCTATTCCAACCAAGGGCCCATGCATAATTGAAAATAAAGCTCACTTTCTCAACTTCTCTGTGGTCCTGAGTCTGGTTCCTGCAACACCACCCCAAACCTAATTTGGTGGTGGTTGAGGCAGCCCAACTGAAAACATCCCAGAGATTACAGTCCACGCCAATGGACAAAGAGGGCAAGAAATTGGATGCAGTAGGCCGAAAGTTTTATTCATCTGCATGCCTGCTAACCAAAATGACCACATATGCAGCATGTATGGGAGCCTATCAAAAATACCTCTGGGACTCCCTTGCCCCCCACATTGCCAAGGTCTCTGAGCAGGACCAAAGAATCATGCACTCCTTCCGTGAGGAGGGTCTGTCCCTGGCCGGATACCAAAAACAGGTAGCAAAACACATGGCGGAGTACACTGGAAAAATTGTTGCCAACTCCATAGCCGTTCGTGGCCAAGCATGGTTAAGGTCGTCAGGACTCTCATACTCAGCCCGGGCGATGATTGAGGACCTGCCCTTCGACGAATTGGGTCTGTTCCACAACGACATGGATACAAAACTAGAACATACCCAAAAGATGAGGGTCACTGCAAAGAAATTTGGTCTGCCTACCCCACTTCAACCATCAAGACCTCGCTTCCTGATGCGCAAATATGGGCCCTCATACAGGAGAAGGTACAGCCCCGCTTCCTCGTGTGCAAAACCCCCATCCTCTGCTTACCAAACGCAGAAGAAGTGCGATACTTACCGGACGAAGACACAGTTCTCCAAAAAGAAGCACAACCAGTCTAAGCAATGGGTTTGATGCTGGACACCCCACCCCACTCACTGCTACTTTGACCCCTTCCGTTTACCATGCCACACAGTCACCCGCAGACTGCCTCTCTGCGGCTATCCAAAACTGGCAACTAATCACTTCAGATCGGTGGGTCCTCAACATTATTCAGAGGGGATACTTCATAGAATTTGTGGAACTCCCTCCCACGAACACTCATGGTATCACCCCCCCCCTCCGAACCAATTGTGGAAGAGGTTACCAACCTGTTACAAAAAGGCGTGATAGAACCAGTCCCAAGATCACAAACACAAAGGCTTTTCTTCTCAAGATACTTTCTGGTAGACAAAAAGGACAGAGGCCTCCGCCCCATTCTAGACCTCCGAGATGTAAACTCCTTCATACGCGCAAGGAAATTCCACATGGTATTGCTCTCTTCTATCCTGCCTTTTCTGAAAAAAGGAGATTGGTTCTCCACTTTGGATCTCAAAGACGCATATTTTCACATCCCCATTGCAAAATCTCACAGACGTTTCCTCGCCTTTGCAGTAGGCCGCGCGGCCTTTCAATTCAAGGTCCTCCCATTCGGGCTTTGTACTGCACTCAGGGTATTCACAAAATGTGTAGCGGTTGTGGTGGCCTGGCTCAGGCTAAGAGGCATCATCATTTTCCCATACTTGGACGACTGGTTATTCACTGCCCATTCAGCGAGCAAGCTCTCAAAGGACATAGACCTGACTCTAGCCTTGCTCGAAGACTTGGGAATCATGGTAAATTACAACAAATCTCATCTGCAACCCTCTCGGGTTGTCCATTTCATCGGCGCAATATTAGATTCCACCGCAGAAAAAGCACACCTGCCGGACGACCACTTCAACAAGCTTCGCGCAGCAGTAATGCAGTGTCTAAAATGAAGACGAGTCACTGTACATACCATTCAGCAGACGCTAGGATACATGGCATCCACCACGGCCGTCACCCCACTGGCAAGACTGAGAATGCGACCTCTACAAAGCTGGTTCATTTCAACATTTCGGCCGTACAGGCACAGTCAGCACAAGCTCCTCACGATCCCATGACAGGTGCTACGGTCTCTGCCCTGGTGGACAGATCCGCTGATGGTACAGCAAGGAATTCGATTTGCTTGCCCAGCGCCCACCAGAGCAGTCATGACAGACACATCATTGAAGGGCTGGGGAGCTCACTCACAGGACATGACAATCAAAGGCCAATGGTCAGCCAAGGAGAAGAGGCATCATATCAATGTGCTAGAACTGTTAGCAGTCTCCAAGGCTCTGAAGGCCTTTGAGCCATGCCTAACGGATCAAGTAGTGCAAGTGGCTTCAGACAACACCACAACGGTGCTTTATATCAACAAGTAGAGAGGCACACGCTCCAGAACACTACTACAATTGACCCTCCAGTTGTGGGATTGGTGTGTAGATCGCAACATCTTCCTCATAGTGATACATGTTCCAGGAGAACACAACACTCTAGCGGACACCCTCAGCAGGACATTGTCCATCAGCCACGAATGGTCCGTGGCCCACAATGTCATAGAAGACCTCTTTGCAACCTGGGGAACCCCGGAGATAGACCTTTTTGCCACCCAGGAGAACGCCAAATGCCCTTGGTTTTGTTCCAGGGAACCTTGGGCTCCGGGGAATCTAGGGGACGCCTTTCTCCTGAGTTGGAAAGGTCCACTGCTATACGCGTTTCCCCCTCTTCCACTACTACCCAGGGTGATTTCCAAACTACAACAGGACAGGTCCAAGTGCATCCTCATAACACCAGCCTCGCCAACACTGGTTTGCCCCCCTATTGCAACTAGCACATGGACATCACAAACATCTCCACTTACAACCAGATCTACTGACATTGCAGGATGGCAGGATTGACCACCCCAACTTAACGTCCTCTGCCTAACGGCATGGCTGATCATACCCTGACCAGACTCTCACAACCGGCCAGATCCATCCTAGAAGCAGCCCAGAGGCCTACCACAGTGAAGGCCTACAAATACAAATGGAAAAAATTCTGCAACTTCCTGGATGAAAAGGGAGTTCCCCACTTCGGAGCCAATATCACGCTACTGCTCGATTTTCTGGCATCCCTCTCATCCAAGGGTTTCTCCTACTCCTCCATTAGAGGTTATGTTGCCGAACAACCTCCTCCCGCCCACGATGGGCCCAACCCCAGCATGGAGTTTAGAGCTAGTCTTAGTGGCCCTCACAAAGCCGCCATTTGAACCAATGGCTACGTGTGATCTACAACTTCTTTCCCTGAAAATGGCATTCCTAGTAGCGATCACTTCGGCTCGAAGGGCAAGCGAGCTATGTGCCCTACGTGTGGACCCCCCATATACCCGCTTCCACCAGGACAAGGTGGTCCTTCGCCCCGATATTGTCTTCTTGCAGAAGGTAATTTCTTCGTTCCACCTCAACCAAGATATAGTGTTACCTTGCTTTTTCAGGAACCCCTCCAATGAACTAGAAAGGTCACTTCACTCCTTGGACGTGAGACAGGCATTAGCCTTTTATATAGACAGAACTGCCACATTCAGAAAATCCAACAGGCTGTTTGTTTGCTATGTGGGCCATCGGAAAGGCGAATCCCTCTCATCTCAGTGTTTCTCCAATGGGTGGCCGCCGCCATACAGCTGTCCTACCAGTTGTTAAGGAAACAACTCCCAACCACCATCAGGAGCCACTCCACTAGGGCCACTTCAACTTCAACGGCTTTTCTTTCTGGAGTCCCCATTGAGGACATCTGCAGGGCGGCGACCTGGTCAACCCCCCTAACATTTGTGAAGGCATATAAGATGGATTCAGCACCCCAAGCAGGCACAGCCCTGGGGCGCACAGTCCTTTTTTCTTGCATCGCGGGACGGCCCGTGTGACATAACTCCCGCTCCTCACCATCCAAGAGGTTAAAAAAAAATTAATAATAATAATAGCAATAATAATAGAATAATTAAACATTATGCTATTAAACAAAAGGGAAGGAGACGTTTTATGGCATACGGTGTTTTTCTTACCGTAGGACACACCCTCCTCCAAACAGTGAGCTAGCTAATCTACCCTTTATGTGTGGATTCACGGAGACCATGAAGAAGAAGAACAGGTTGCTTACCTGTAACTGTAGTTCTTCGAGTGGTCTTCTGTGAATTCACACAATCCCGCCCATCCTCCCCTCTGGTGTCCTAGGCTCTCTCCTCCAACGTGCATATTTAATTTTCATAAGCTGCATATTGTGGCTATTCGGAACTGAGGAGGCGGGCTGGAGGAGAGCCTATATAGCCTGGGGATGGTGGGCGGGGCTACCGCCAAAATTCAAACTAAGACTCTAACGACTCTAACAACTTTCTGAGAGCTCTACACAGGCTCAGGATTAACCCTTTATGTGTGAATTCACAGATGACCACTCGAAGAACTACAGTTACAGGTAAGCAACCTGTTCATCTTTTTGCAAACAAAATGGTTTATCTTCTTAGTAAAATTGTAGGCAAGCTTTTCACCCTACTTGGGTTTAGAATTCTCTGGAGTTATTAAGGACAAAGGAGAAATGGGTTTGCTTCAGCCAAATGAGTGCTACCCCAATCTAAATCATTGTCGTAATAGTCTTCCATAATGTCTTCATGGCATAATCCTTTTCTCCCTTTATTGTTTTACTGTTTAATTTTTGGATCGTGATGGGACATAAAGTCAGTCATTCAAGGAATAAATGGCCTGTATGAATTTATTTGCAAAGATTCCATTATAAACTTATGTTATATTATAGAAGATTCATGCCTTGGTTTGAGATCTTTAACCAAAAGACAGGATATAAATCTTCTAAATAAATAAATAAAATAATGTACTAATAGACTTCCAGCTATGTACACTAGTCCCTCCGTATCCATGGATTTAAGTATTCATGGCTTGAAAATATTATTTAAAAACAATAATCCAAAAAGCAAACCTTGATTTTGCCGTCTTATATAGGAACACCATTTTGCTATGTCATTGCATATAATGGGATTTGAGTATTCATGGATTTTGGTATCCATGGGGGGTCCTGGAGCCAAATCCAGCGAATCTGAAGGGACAACTGTAAATTGGTACAAATACTCACTGAAAAAAAATCCTGGAATCCTGTTGGTAACTTATAATGGTGTAAGTCACTTTTTTGAGTGGGGCGTAGAAGAGCTGGGAAGATGTCAGCATTGGCAGCACTAGGGGGTGCAGAGAGGCCAAAATGTACCAGGTGACACTGTCGGAGGGAGGGATGACACAGGTCTTAACAACATCCACAGCCTCTTTATCTCCGCCACTACACTACTACCTTTGTTGCCTCTGTCACCATCACAGACAACAGGATCTTTGTCACAGTAATCTCAGTGAAATTTCAACTGACACCCAAAATAATAGTATAGAGTAGCACAATTTGCCTTATACAGGATCCCACCGTAGCTACCCTCATACACTACTCTCCATAACTGTGGCAGTTGCTAATTCCTATGCAGTTGTCATACTTGCATCTAAAGGATTTACAGTCTCATTCCCTTTCAGTGCTGACACATTCACATATTGTTATTCACATATTACGGATGACAACCTGCAGTTAAGAGCTGGTGACATGCCCAAGGTCAGCCACTTCATTTTGTGGATAAGTTGCAATTTGAACCTGATCTTCATTCAAGCCAGTGCTGAGTTCACTGATCACTTTGCCTAATCATCTAAGCTTTGTTGCCATTTCCCTTAAATATGACATCAGTGCAGGTGAAAAAGGGAGCAAGGGGAGAGTAGTAGTAGTAGTAATAATAATAATAATAAATTCTATTTCTAAAGAGTTAATAAAACCTTAGAGTGTTAAGGAGTACATTATCTATGGTCACTCATGCCAATGTAAAGGAAGTCTTACTAGCACTAAGCGCTGTGTGAATTGTACTATTATCTGGCACAAAGAACTTAAACACCATTAATCACAGTAGGGTGCATCTCCTTCTGGCTGCTGATCCATAATCTCTCAATGTCCTGAGCTTTCAGAAGGTAATCTTTCAACAATGGGATGAGCCAGGAATTGTGTTCTCCCAGGATTTGTGTTGCAATTTAATGTGCATGGTTTTGGAGGAGATCAGACCCATGTTCACAATTTTCTCCCACTTTTGTGGGAGAAAAAGCAATCTACTGAATTTATTTCAGAGTCTACTATTTATTTATTTAAGAATTTCTATTCTGCCCTTCTATACAAATGTTTTCAGGAATGCAGAATGTGTCTTGTCATCACCACAACCACAACTGGTTATTTTCTTTTAAAAGGAAGTTGAGGACATGACAGTGGAACACACTCCCTCGGAGCGTGGTGAGGTCTCCTTCCTTGGAAGTCTTTAAAAGAGGCTGGATGGCCATCTGTCAGGGATCCTTTCATCGTGATTTCCTGTGTGGCAGGGGGTTGGACTGGATGGCCCTCATGGTCTCTTCCAACTCTACAATTTTATGATTCTATGATTCTATGACATTGAGGTAAGTGGTCTGAAAGTGTATATGAACCTCCTTTGACATGCAAACTCTTGATATCAGAAGTCAAGAAGTTCATTAATGAACCTATGAAAGTTCCAAAGTGGCCCTGCCATGCTCAGTCTGTAGAAAGAACAGTCAAACAAGTCACAGAGGCAGCAGGCAAAGCATATACAGCCAAGAAACATGAGGAATATATAAAAGCTCAAGAAGCAAATTGGCGGTTGATGTCTAAGAATGAATCAAAATCAATGAGGTATCTCAGGCTGAAATATCTCAAGCAGTGGCTCTGCCACATTTCACAATGTCCCAGCATAGATTAAGAAGCCAAGCTGTTGGAAAATTGCTTCTCCCGCTTCTACTACTACTACTACTGCTATATATATTTTCATGCCATAGTTCCCAGGCTTTTGTTGCTGGTTACCTGTAAGGCTTTCCTTTTTCCTCCTAAAAGTATCTTCAACCTGCTTGCCTGGTTACATTATTCCTCCATACGCTTTGTGTAAAGGTGGAGCATACAGGGATCTTCACTACCTGTGTGATTCCTACAACTAGAAAGCAGGGAGGGGTTCTCAAGCTACCATACTGGGCCCTGCAACAGCTCTACACTTCAGTACCCTTCTTCTCTACACTTTCTTTTCTTATATCTTCAGATGTTCTTGTAGCTTCCACCTTTTTGTTTCCTCACCATGTTCCTTGTGGTCCCTTCTTCACTTGCACACCATCTCCTTCTTTGCTATTCACTTGCCACCCTTTCTTCCCTCTACCAATTGTCCATTTCTCTTCTGCCACTGCCTCTTTGTTTGCTGCCTCATTGCTTCTGCCCTGATGGTTTGATCTTCAGTTCCTCCAAGAAGTGTTCATTAAGAACTACAAAAGCCAAGTGGCCTGCTCTGTGGGAAGAGGAAAGGTTTAAAGTCCCCCAGATGGACCAGAGAGGAAGCATCTGTTCCGCAGTTCATTTGCTGAGGAGTCCAGGCTCAGTCCAATCAGCTGAGTCCTGATTCAACAGACAGGAGAAGTAATCCCATCAAGTTCTGTTAAACAAGTTGTGCCTGTACCTGAAAGCTTTACATGGGCCATGTGTGTTTGGAAAAGTACCCAGAGATTGAGTTATTATGTCATTTAGATGAGTTTCTGTACATACATAACATTATTATGATCACAGACTAGCCTCTAGAGTCTACAGTTACAAAATAAATAAGCACAAAATGAACAGATACAAATTACAACTTCAAGAGAATTCCAGGGTATATGTATACAGTTACAGGAGAGTAGATTTTGATTGAACACCAGAAGGAACTTCTTGACAGTAAAAGTGGTTCAGCAATGGAACCAATTGACTTAGAGGTGGTGCGTCTCCTTCTCTGGACATCTTCAAGAAAGAGGCTAGGCAGCTACCTGCTGGAGATGCTTTAGTTGGAGGTCCTGCATTGAACAAGGGAGTTGGACTTGATGGCCCATAAGGCCCCTTCCTACTCTATGACTCTATAACAGAAACATAACTGTCTTCCATAAGGAAGCTATTAGAGCCTATCAGCACTGATAAAATTACGGTACCAAGAAAGTTTAGCCAGAGGTTTCCTTGTATAAGAAGATGGGTTTCTGAAGATCAGACAGTCACAGATGAGGATAGGAAGGTCACAGGATACAACCTTAGGCTGGTGAAGCCTCTAAATCTTCAGCAGCTGAAGAATCAGCAAAGATCACAGAAAAAGGGTTACTCCTTAATTGTTCTATACTGAAACATGGCTCACCCATTGCCACCACCTACGACTCCTTGAACGCTTTCATCAGCTCTGTATATGCACAATCTTAAATATACACTGGACTGACTATGTGATGAATGTTGCTGTCCTTGAGCAAGCAGGGATCACCAGCACTGAGGCCGTGATATTGAGAATGCAGCTGCGCTGGGCAGGGCACGTTTCTAGGATGGAGGACCATCACCTCCCCAAAATAGTACTCTATGGTGAACTCGCCACGGTCAGCGTAAGAGGGGCGCTCCAAAAAAACGATACAAGGACTCCCTGAAACAACATCTCAGGCTCAGCCAAATTGATCACCAACAATGGTCCGCCCTGGCCTCACATCGGGAGGCATGGAGACGCACTATCCACAATGCTGCAGCCTTACTTGAGAACTCACGCCGAACAAGTCTTGAAGAGAAACGACAACGCAGAAAGAATCACAACCCAGAAAAATCACCCAAGGAGACCTTCTGCTGTGCTTTCTGCAACTGGACTTGTTTATCTCGGATTGGCCTTTTTAGTCATCAGCGTGCTTGCAAAAAGCGTGGGATGAGTCCTTCCTGAATCTTCATTTGCGAAGAAAAGCCAGAGAGAGACAGTTCCTCTGAAGCACATTTTGTGGCTTAAGACAATCACTAACTATCATTTATATTATGATTTTATGCAATTGAAATGTCATTGCTCAAAGCTGTTGCATCTTGTCCTCCAGCAATGCAATCCTCATATCCTCAGGCAAGAACACAAACAGCTCCCTCACCACCCATGCCCATTCATCCTATATAAGCAGAGCACTCTGGGCCTCCCCTCAAACTCTCCTGAAACGCCCATGCTAAGTGCCTGTTGTCCTAGTCCTGTTCACTGAGCTGCAGAGACTGAGGGAACAGCTATACAGAGCTAGTGGCTGCTAGCTCCACCCCCAATCAAGTCAGTGACCCTTTTCATCTCAGCAGAAGCCCCACTCCCTTAGACTAGTGTTCCTCAGGCTATCCAATACAAGGGACTGGTATTTTTCCTCCCCAGTGTGCCAGGGACTGGTGCTATATTTGTGCCCACTGGCTGCAATTCCACACACACACACACCCTTTTCTTTTCTGGAAACTAGAGATCAGCAGCCAATGGCTCAGAGACTGTCAAAGGTCCAGGGACCACCACTTTGAGTAGCACTGTAAACATACAAAAACACACAGTCAAGTCTCCAGGCAACTCAGCCAAACGATCAACTCAAAAGACACAAACTCACCTTATTCTGCCTCTTCCACCAATCCCACACTAAACCACCTGTTGTCTTCATCCTGTTAGTCAAGCTCCCATTGTTCTGGCTCTTGGGCCAGAATGCTTGTAATGAAGCCAGGTTAAACTAGAAAATCATGTTATCTCCCCACCACCACCACCACCACCTTCTCAGGAAAAAGTGGAAGAAATTCACTTCCAGTTTTTTCTTTGGCCAGAGACAGGAACTAATAACCCAGGGGGCAAAAATCTTTGCAAATGGAATCCCTAAGAACTGTCGGTCCACAAAAGGATTGACAGCCTCAGTTTGACAGGACACAGGACTGGGAAGAGGTCTTTTGAGCAGGCAGCTTAGGCTTGCTGCCAGTCTTACACATGAGCACCTACTGTCACCTCCACAGGCTGTAGTGTATGTACAACATAATAGTCATCAGAACCTGCAAGCTTCTAAACACTGGGGGAAAATAAAGGCCATAGTGTCCAAATCCTAAAGGAGAATAACGCCAGTGGTTCAAACAGGCAGCTGCCACGAGTGGAAGGATATTTGCCTTATTGCTGATCAGCAGAAGGGGTTGAAGGCAAGAACCAAGATTCCAGAACCAGAATTTTCAATGGAACTGGAAACCAATGCTATAGACTTCTGTCCATCAGCTTCCAACACTTCCAGCCTAGCTAAAACGGCAAGCCAGTTTATCCTTGGTATGCTGTATTTTGTCCCTGTTACATTTTTAGTACAATGAGAAGTAAGGAGCTCTTCTCAAAGGACTTGATTTTTTTTCCTAAAGCCTCCAATTAATTAACTATTTAATTAATTTATATCCCACTTTTTTCTTGAATGGGATTCAGAGTGGTTTACAGTACAGTATAATTTAAAACAGCAGTTTAAACAATATGAAGTACAAAAGTTTTTTAAAACTATTAATAAGTACACTCAATTAAAACACTATTTTTGAACAAATTTAAAAATTAAATTAATACACAGTGCATATTAAAAAAGCACACCAGCTATACATCACTCCATTCAGGTCACCCAAGGCTGTAGGCATGTTTAAACACAAAGAGGCTGGCGAGGGGAAGGACACAACAGAGGGAATGCATTGAGGGAGGGATGCATTTGGAACTCAGGAGGGAGTTCCAAAGGCTAGGAGCAGCCACCAAGAAGTCTCTTTCCCGTGGCTTCAGTAACCAAACCTGGGAGGGTGGTGGGATGGAGAGAAAGCTCTCCACCGAAGATTGCAAGACTCATATGGGGAGATACAGGCATTCAGATAGTCTGGACCTAAGCCATATAGGACTTTATAGGTATAAACCAGCACTTTGACTTGTGCCTAGAAATGAACCAGTAGCCAGCAAAGTTGTTGAAGCAAGGTTGTTATATGCTCCCTATAACCAGCTCCAGTTAGCAGTTCAGCTGCAGCATTTTGAACCTGCTGAAGTTTTCAGACAGTTTTCAAAGGCAGCCCCAAATAGAGAACATTACAGTCACCCAACTGGGATGCAATCAAGGCATATGTTACCATAACCAGATCTGGCTTCTTAGGAAACAGGTGCAGCTGGTGTACTAGTTTTCACTGTGCAAATGCATTCCTGGCCACCATCAAAACCTAGGCATCCAGATTCAGAGATGAATCCAAGAGTATGCCCAAGCATACTTATACAAGTACATACAAACCTGAGCTTTCAGGGGAAGTTTAACCCTGTTGAACACAGGTTGAATCCCTATTTTCTGATTAGCCTTCAATCTGGAGAGGCAGCCCAGAAGGTTTCCATGTTTGATAATATCAAAAATCCCTGAGAGGTGCAGAAGAGCCAACAGGGACACACTCCCCCATCCGGTTATCTGTGCAAGTCATCCACCAAAGTGACCAAAAAACTGTCTCTGTTCCATTGCTTACAACAGGCAATGGAAATACCACTGTCCTTTACTGGGCTTGTGGGGATAGCAAAACAGAGAGAAAATGGGAGAGCTGGTAAGCCTGCCTCATCTCATGTTTAAAAAACATAGATTTAAATATTTGGCCACCAAGCTGGTGAAAGAAAGTCATCCCTGGATGCATTTTGGAAGAAACCTTCAAGTGGTCTCTAAAAGGTTCCCAATGTTTTTGTTTACTTATGCAAGTCTTACCTGACCTGGTTGTTTCATTTCACATGTGCATATTGTTAGTTTGGTATAAAAAGTTTGCTGAAACATGCTGAATTGCTGTGTGTGTGTGTGTGTGTTTGAGAAACCTATTCCAATTCTTTGTATGTTATATTCACCTCTGGTACCAAACTTACTGCTAAAGAACTAATGCCCACAACGCATTTACTTCGTTAACTGAGGTATACCTGTACAGAAAATACAGCTAGCTCTTCATCCTCTGATGATGAAGAAGACAGAGGAGAAGCAAGGAGACATTTGGACATCTTGGCTTACCCTTTTCTCTACTTTGTTGCTTTTCGGGAGCCACAGCAGGTTTGGCTGGCTCAGGGAACAGAATTAGAATTCTAACTCCCCTATAGGTGAATCTCACTAGTTACACAAAAGCTTTCCTTGAATAGCGACAGAGACGATACTGGTTCTTATTTTAAGTCTTTCTTATTTTAAAAATAGAGTGAATCACCGGCATTCTAGTGGAGTCTTTGTATGTAGTTTCTGTGATGGAGAGGGGAAAGAGTCCAATCCACAACCATTAGTGATGTGTCTGTTTAACCCATAACATGGGAATGCATTTCAGCTTTCTTCTACCTCTTTCCCTCCATTCCCTCATGTGCCCCGATTTATTTTATCTTCCCTGTCCCATCAGAAGGTTAATTGTGTTAACAGGAGTTACTGCCACAGGGGAAAATGTGATTGAATGCTGAGTGCAGTTTAGTTGATAACCTCAGAGTGACTGAAAGGGCACAAAAACAGGGCTGATCTCCTCTGAAGGGGCTGTCAGTCACTCAGGGAAAAATGTGGCAGTGGGAGAAGCGGCCTTATCTCCCAGGACACACGGAGGAAAAGCTATCAAAATATTCTCAAGGCTGCTCTCCTTCTGGCTTCTATGTCTCTGCTTTCAGGTCTGGCAACTCAGCTATAGATATGTGAGAAACTCTTTCTCTGTCAAGGAACCATAGACAAGCAAGCACAATGCTCTCTGTTTTCTTGACCATGGCTAAAATAGCATGACAGTAGCCAGCATCCTCTTAGCAACATACACAAGTGTAAGTTGCAGAACTTATCCAGATGGTGAGACTCAATCAAGGAAACCAAGGCTGTTGATGACAGGGTAACTTGGAGGTCTCTCATTGGGGTTGCCATAAATCAAAGTTGACTTGATGGCAGTTAACAACAACAAAGTTGCACAACACATGCAGAGGGATTTTAATTTTTGGACATTGTGCATTGCGCAAACCAGCTGACATGGATTCAAGCAGTTATACATGTGGGAACATTGCTTATGAGGTTGTGCATTAAAGTGCACAGAACAGCATGTGAACAGACATTACACAATGGATGGTCAGCCACGTTCATTGACCATTCATCCACATATGCTGTGCTACATCAGTATAACTCCAGCAGCTGATATTTATGCTATGCTGAAGAGATGTAGGACCTTGGCTATTGTGTGATTCATAAGAAGCCAGCTACATTTTTGTACAAGAGTTTATTTTAAAAAGGAAACAAACCACCTTGCACGTAGAAAGTAACCTGTCAGGGAGAAAACTTCTGATATTGATTGGTCCATGATGTGCTCCATTTCTGTGGATGCCTTGCAGGAAGAGGTTGAGGTTAATTACATATCCATTCATAACATTTTGGTTGGTTTGTTCTCTCTCTGTGTGTGTGCCTTTCATTAATTTATTATTTTTTCAGTTACATTTGACCTTTCCATAGTTCAAGGCAACTCACAAAATCATTTGTCTTGTTTCTGCACTACTGATACAAGAATAGCACCCTAAAATGGTATCTCTGAATTATGGGTACTATTCTCCTGTGCACTCCCTTGCTAAATTTTAGATACTGAGTTTTTCTAAAATAAGAAGAAGACAATGACGAAGAGGAAAGAAACAAAGACGGGAGGGGGAGAAAGAAAGAAAGAAAGAAAGAAAGAAAGAAAGAAAGAAAGAAAGAAAGAAAGAAAGAACAAATCCCAAATACTTCATTATTCTGTCTCTAAACATGGCCCAGTTTTACCTTCCCCCCCAGGCTGAAGTAGAGAGGATTCTGCAGTGATGACACTAACAATACAACTTGAACAAAACAACCAAAAATGCTTATTGACTTGATGGCAGGGTAAGTCAGTTTGAAGTATTTGATTCCTAGCACCAGTTAAACAAGTATGTGCAAAGTGTAAAACCTGCACTTGTTGATTTCTGACATAAAAATCAATGAAACTGTCCATAACCTCCATCTCTTTGGTTTAACTCTCCATAGTAGATCAGAAAAGAGTAATTAGATTTCTGCCTGACTAGCAGGGGTAGAAAGCTGTTTCATTTTGGATCAAAACCCTTCCAAGTAGATTACACCTCCTAACTGCTGCTTATCAACACTTAACAATTGCTTTTGTATTTGACTTTGACAGAATGACCAGAATGTTACTCTCTCTAATTTCCAGGGGCAGATAGATGAAAGGTTTTGAAGTTTCACTTTTGTTCCATATTCTAATATGTGTTTTCTTTATATTCCACATTTCACTGTACAAGGAGTGCTGTAATATCACATCTCACTGATCACACAAACAATTAAAATAAAACTAGATAATCTTAGATTTAAAACACCTGCCTGAGAGATATGTCACTGTTTCCATATTTCAGTTGAATTTAACACTGTTGTGTCTGTTTTCATTGGATAACATTTTAAATATCACCAGGATGCTGTTGCTGGCTGCTGAGGTACGTACAGTGTTTTCAATGCAGACTATTTATACTTCTAGGAAAACCATATAGTATTAAGGGGAAAGTATATGGAAAACTGTGGTTCTAAATGGCCTTTATACATAATATTCTAACATAGTAATTGTCACTAGAAAAGGATTAAATTCTTCTGTGAAGGCAAAATTAAACTCCAGAATAAGAGCAGCTTTGAAACATTGTGAGAGCATGGGGGCAGGGGGAGAACCAAGCATCCGTGACAACAGATAGCACCAGCAATGTACTAGATGGGAAGTAATCAGCTGGAAAATATGTGACAACTTAACAACACTGATAGACAGATGCAGTATATTCGTGTGTGGAGGCCCAGGGAAGCCGCTCAGTGAATTCCAGACCACAAAAGCAAGCTTTAGAGACAGATTCCCATCATGTACACCATCTGGCAGCTCCCATTATAACCTGTGGGAATGCGTTGTAGTATTCCTCTGGTGACTTTTAAAAAAGCATTCACAATATTGCAATTTAAGTTTCATTTAAATTAGAATAAAATATGCAGTTAAATAATCAGATTTTGCTTTTTAAAAACAGCTATGACTAAATCTTATGGATATAGTAGTAGTATTAGTAGTAGTAATAATGTGGTAGCTTCCAGGATCTTCCTAGACAATCTGCAACAGTGTATGGTGCAGCTAGTAACAGCTCCCAAGAACAACTATGTTTATAGTTTATGTACAAACTCAGGGCATAGCTCAGAATCTTGTTGGTGCTCTGTGCAAGTACTTGCACTATTGAACAGGGTGAGACAGTCTTGGTGAAAGAAGGCAGATATAGGGCCCATCTATATGAGGGAATAAAATGTGGATTGGTGCGCAGTAACGCCAATTCGCAGCAGTTTTCATTTGTCTCCATGATTTTTTTGGCAAGATTGCTGGTGTGCAAAGCTATCCGTATTTGCTGTTCACATGGAGGCATGCCAGTGAATCAAGATGGCAGGCGTGAGTGAATTATTCACGCTTTTATTCTCTCCAACTTGTCCCTGCCAAACAGTGTTGTTTTAAAAAGCCACACAACTAAATCCAAGGTGTGGAAGCGTGATCTTCCAATTATTATTTTTTTTAAGAAAAAAAAAGGCTGTTTTGTCATCTCAGCACATGAGTGCTACTGCAAAAATCCAACATGGTGGTTTCAGGCGCTGCCTTGTTAGCAAGCTCTGCCCCACCCTCCACACGCACATCTCACCAATCAGCTATCCATCTCAGGGATGTACTGTGCTGTGATTTGGTTGTCCTAACAAAGAGATGTGTGCATTTCCCCTGAGGCTTTTAAAAAAACTCAGGAAAAGCTACAAAGGCTTTTCCTGCATAGTTTTTCCGAATTTTGCTCCTCCTCACTCCAAAAATGACGGACCATTGCAGGATCCCATTTGGACACATGGGATTCCTCCTGAATTCTATGACGATTTATTTCACCATCTGGACCAGCCCATAATATGATAGTTATGAACAATCTATTTCTCCTTATTTCCACCTTTTTTTTTCTTTTGCCACCACTGCCCACACTGACTTAGTTATACCAGCAGGATTCAAAACATAATTAACCCAATGTTAAAGTACTGTATGTTTAAATGCTATGGAGAGAGATTTCAGCATATAAATAACCCACTGAAATCCAATAGGACTAAAAAGGGCTAAATTTTTGCCAGCTTCTAGTTTTTGGCCCTGATTCTAATTTGTAGTTCAATACTTACATAATGGAATTCACAATGTTTCATGCTGTGAACACCTGTGTTTTGTATCTGCGTAATATTTTTTCCTATATGCCAAAATAACTCTGCAGGTCACTACACGTTGAGTATTCCTTATCCGAATAGCCAAAATTTGATATGCTCCAAACCCCAAAATTGTCCACATGGATGGCTGAAATAGTGACAAAGTGACATATTATATCACATTTGCTTTCTGATGGTTCAATGTACACAAACTGTTTCATGCACAAAATTATTTAAAATATTGTGTATAAAATTACCTTCAGGCTATGTGTATAAAGTATATATGAAACATAAATGAATTTTGTGTTTAGACTTGGGTCCCATCTCCAAGGTATCTAATTATGTATATACAAATGTTCCAAAATCCGAAACAATCCGGGAAAAAAAAACACTCTAGTTTCAAACATTTTGGATAAGGGATATTCAACCTGTAGCAGCTTTTACATTATGTAAACATAATGCAACTTGGGAGTACTCCCAAAATCACAGTCCTCCTTAGGAGATAAAACAGTAACTGTACTGAAACCTCAGATCATTCAAAAACAAAGCAAAACCAACACTGGGTAGAAGATTATTAATATTTCCATTTTATAGAAGGAGCTACTGAAGCCTAAATCTGATTAAGTCCCTCATACTAAAGCAGATCCATTGAAACCATGGAACATATGTTAGTGCTGATTTGCCAAATTCCTATTGATTCAGTAAGTCCATTCTAGTTGGGACTAACAATTGGGTTTATGCCTAAAAATAAATAATGATGGCCCATACTTCATTTCTAAACTGGAATCTGAATGCAGATCTCCAAGATCCCCTTTATTTATTTACTTTATATTCCACATTTACACATGCACAAATATCTTTTTAAACAAGGTCTTTTTAAGCAAGTGGTTCTCAATATGTTGTGTCATAAAAATAGCCCAGATTACATTTTTTTCTCTCTGATGTGAAATCTCTCTTTCTCTGTTTTATTTGGCTGAAACAGGGAACTTTTACAACAAAATAAGCAGGTGCTCATCATGGAAAATTATAACAAAAACTGGAGAATCACAAGACTCAAAAACAGAATGGCTCCAGTACTTACTAGACACAAATCTATGATATAATAACCGATATATTAAAAATAAAAATGGAAATGAAACCAGAATTATATGTACTAAACATGACAGCTAAAACAAGGAAAAGGAAACATAAGGAAGTATTACTGCAGATTATAACAGCCACAGAAATTATTTATGCAAGAAACTGGAAGATTAAATTGGTATCTACAAGAGTAGAATGGTCAATAAAACTAATGGACATGGTGCAGATGGATAAGCTAATGAACATTGTTAAAGAAACCTCACTAAAGAATTTTGAAGAACAATGGAAAGAAGTGATAAAATATTGGAAGTAGAAATGGGAAAATAAGACAATTATAAGATTATCAGTTTAGGATTTAAGTACTGTACAATGAAAATGGTAAAAAAATTAATAATGAGTAACATTTGTTAGACTTCTGTTAACAAGTGATAGTAGGAAGATTTAACAGTAAGAGGTAGAGTAACATTGGAAAACTTGGGGCTTGTCTATACGAGGCAATGAAATGTGGATTGATGCGCACTAATGCCAATTCGCAGCAGCGTTCATTTGTCTTAACAATTTTTGGCAAGATTACAGGCATGTGAAGCTATCTGCATTCATTGTTCAGATGGGCATGCCTGCAAATCAAGATGGCAGGTGTGGGTGACTTACTCGCATTTTTATTGGCACCAGTTGGCACCACTGAACAGTATTTTTTTTAAAAGCATATCCAAGGTGCAGAAGTGCTTAAATAAGTAGGGGGGAGGCTGTTTGGTCATCTGAGTGCACGATCACAGTGGCAAAAATCCAACATGATGGTTTCAGGTGCTTTTCTTGTTAGCAAGCTCTACCCGCTGCACACATCTGACGGATCAGCTTTCTACTTCCACTCTTATCAGGAATGCGCACCAAAGCGAATCAGTTTTCCCAACGAGTAGGAATGCACATTCCCCATGGAGCTTTTCAAAAAGAAACATGGGGAAAGCCACAAAAGCTTTTCCTGCAAAGTATTTGGTGTTTTGGGCCCCCCTCCTTCCAAATACATTGGATTGATGTGGGATCTCATTAAGACAAATCATATCCTCCTTGAATTCTATGAGCAGTATTTTTGCGGTATAGACAATCCCTTGGATAGAAAGAGATATGATACAGCGAAAATAACGAGAAATCATGGTTTAGTAAAAGAAAAGCAGTAAGGGGAAGGATGTAAATTTTAATAATATTGAGAAAGATATACAAAATAATGTAAAGTATATATTGATGTAATCAAGATGTATGGCTACTGCAAAATAATAAAATAATAATAATAAAAAATAGAATGGCTCATCTTGAAGATAGGTTGAAAGAAACCTGAAAATCAGCCTGTGTATAAACGCAGTCATCCTTCTGCATAAAAAAACCCTCATGTTCATTGGTCATTTTGTCTCTTGTACATAAAAAACCCACCAGCTATGATATTCTACGGCAGTATCTCATTTCTAAACCTCCTTACTTGAAAGAAAGACCCACAGATTTCAAAACTGGGTGGTATTTCTCTTTAAGATTATATCCTGGGGGTTGGTGGGTGGGGAGAGATTTCAATAACTTGGTGCATAGAGTTATGTATCCATGATATTTGCATCCAAAATCATAAAGACATTTATGTTTTAAAGTATCCCTACATTAATGAAGGGTTTTTGAAAGCAAACAAACTTTTAAAGTATCATTCCTACATCTGTTTGTCATACTACTATTTTATTCTTCTTCAGCAAATGTGTGTTCATTCTGTTCTTCTGTTTTTCAAATAGAACATCAGTTGGAAGGGTTAGATTGTCTCTGCTTACTGTGTTGATTTGCCACATATTTGGATTTACTGCATATTCGATCCTTCCCCCTTTTTCTAGCTTTACACTAGACTCCACAGTGTGTTTTAATCTATTTGTCAATAGTATTGCTTTTCTCAGATCAATATTGCAAATCTAATCTGTAGCATTCAGTCAGTTCCTCTTGGTGCAATGCAAAATTATCCAGCAACACAGATGTTGATATGAGACATTTTTCTTATTTTGAGTTTTTAAATGAAGTAAAAAAACTCCACAAGTAATTGGTTGCCCTGCCCAGCCCAGCCCAGGGCTGCATGATTAAGGTGAACTGCTGAATATACTAAGGGTCACTCACCAAATTGAACCTCTCTGTGTGGACACATCGTGTACATTATTTACAATGGTTAAAAATTGTATGGGCTTCATAATAGCAAAACATATATAAACAATTAATCTCTTTCATTTGCATAACACCACTAATGGTATTTTCTAATAACTGGATGTTAATTCTTAGATGCTCATTCTTTCAGGAAACCTAGGATGTGGCCCAGACAAGGTTACACACTTGTAAGCCTTGTTAGCTTCAATGGTTGAATTAAGTGTATTTGTAGTGCTACGAAATGAAGAAGAGTCCCATTGATCACAATGAGATGTCTGAAGAGAAAAACAGAAATACTCATCTCCCGCTGAAATAAGCATGACTTCATAGTGCTTAACTTTGGTTGGATTATGTATTCCATACCTATATAGTGTCCTTATATAAGAAATAAAGCAAAGGTCATACAGTATTATCTGTGGCTCTTATTAGCACAGTTTGTACTATTCCACATTGCCCGGTAGTTTGTCCATGTGCATGTTGTTGTTGTTGTTTTGTATAATTTCTTTTTATTCATTTATAATAATAAAATACATAACAATTCCATTTTGTGGTTTACAGTCTCCAAAAAATGACAAATAACAATAATATTTTCAACATATATGGTGATAATAAAAAATAAATAACTACAACAACACAAACAAACAAGGATAAATATTAAAAGGAAAAATTATGCTGTTATATATGTCTGGTATGCAGTTTCTTAATATATGATTCAATTTGGTTGTGCTGAACTTTGTATAGTGCGTTTATATGATACAGTACAGGAGTTAACATCTTAATTCTCCAGAATATCATTCCACAGTTTTCCATGGGTGGCAGGTGGGGTTTGTTGAACCAGGTTGTGATTTATATATTCAATCATTAGGAACCATTTTTCTGCGAAGGTTGTTTTTGCAAGACTGCCTTCGGATGCTCTAATTTGTTCCTTAAGTTTTTCATGTGCATGTTTTTAAAGAAAAAAAAATAGTCCTGTGATTTCCCCCTTTTTCTTTCTTTTCCTGTCTCTGTATGAGAGGCAGCTCTCTGCCTTTGTGAAATTCACACCCGTCAACGTGCTTTTATGGCACGTAAGGGGCTAAAACACAACGGACTTATGCAATTGTGCTTTATTCTGCATCTTTCTTTTCTTTAGCCTCCATGCTGTAATATACACATACGCACACATGCACGCACGCACACACACACACTTATATAGTGATTATGAAGAAGATACATTGAGTTCTGCATCTGTTTCTATCCCAGTCACACGGGCATAGGAATTGCACACAAGCTATTTCCAGGCAGGCAATGTTCTTAGACCTTTCTCTATAGATGCCAATTAGAAGATTAGCGTCTTTTCTCTCCCCTCCCCTTTCCCATTAAATAGTCACACAAAAGCCGAGCTGACAAATTGCTCTCTCCATGGTGTTGCACAAAGACAGACAATAGATGATCATCATTTACTATACTCAAATCTTATTAATCAGAGATTAATGAGAACATGTCTAGTGGGGGAGAAATTACCAGAATGTGGGCATATTGGCTTGTTCCTCATGTAACATCTGCTCAGGCTTTACCTTTAGTGTCATGTCATCTCTTTTCTCATACTGGAATAATGTTTGCTCCTGAAACATAATTAAGATAATGGGGACCTTCTTTTAACAATTACCTGGACTCAGGGAGAATTTATACTTTTTGGACATTAAAAAAAACCCTGTATGCTGCCTTAGTGTTTATTTGATATTAATTACTAGCCAAGGTACTAGTGAGATTATAGTGTTATTTTGTTTAGGAAAAGATGACAGAGACAATCAATTCTAATATTATTTCAGAACCAAGATACTGATATGAAAAGTGGAGGTCTGTTGCATGGGAGGCAGGGGAATGTTGAGTTACAACCTTTAAACAAAATTGATGAAGAATATGCTTTTGAGCATGGAGTTTTCAGAGTTCTCCCTGAGCTCAGCTACATGTTGTGAAAAAATTATTTGCACCTGAACATCTTTTTGGTTCTAGGAAATTCCAATTTTTATCACTACTATCCGTTATTATTGTCATTTGTTTTAAAAAGGCATTCTTTGGTAAGATAATCTCCTGCATATACTGATTATTAATTCAGAGTTGTTTTAGAGCTGGAGGTATTACCCTACTTCATACCTTTTTACATCCAAAGTGCTGTGGGGTTGTATTTTCTATCATAAATACACAGCTAGGAAAGCCTGTACACCTAACAATGGAATCATCATCATCATGGTCACCTTGAGCACCACCATCATCATAAATGTACCATCCCAGTAGGATATGCATGTTTTCCTATGCAATGGCAGGTTGGGGGAGGGAGGGAGAAAAGTACAAAATGGTCCTAAATCCTCAGTTTGCTTTTAAGACCTGAAATTTGTCAATCTGGGCTTAAGTAATTAGTATTCTTTCTGAAACCTCTTAACGCTGTCATCCTTCAACATGATGGAAGCTATTGCCAGGATAAACAATAAAGCAATTACATCTGTATTCAGCCGTTATATTAGGAGGGATTGCAATCTATACATTGTATGTGCTCTAAACACACTAATTGGCCCTGCTAACTCATGCCCTGGCTAGATGCTTGTCTCTGTTGGCTACGCTGATTAGTGTGCGCAGGGGCAGATTTGCAGGATTTGTGATTAAGCCGTGATTCAGCACCACAGGGATGAGAACAGCTCTTGCATCCCTGCACTGCCAGGCGAGGATGGGGAAAGGGGATTGCAGAGAGCTTCTTAATTAATTTTTAATTATTGCTAATTAGAAGTACAGTACTCAGCTTTTGTTTAATATATTAAGAGGGGGAAACAAGAGCAGACCCTGTCTCCTCCTCCTCTTATTCTTCTTCCTCCTCCACCTCTTCTTAATTAGTTTCCCAACAAGGGATTTGAGAGCATTGCTTCAAAATGAAGACAACCTATACTGGGGTGAAGCAAAAGGTTGAGCCTGGGAAACAGTTGATTTGACTCACTGGCCTGATTGAAAACAGGGCCAAATCCATGGCACCTGTACTCACCCAAGGGGTTCCCTAAATCCCATATTGTGGAACTTTAAGAATAGTAGATCTCTTTCTAGAGAGATCCCAAAGCAATGCCTTCAACACCATGCAAAGCATAACTTTGTGTAGTATGAAAGAGACCATAGCTCCATTTTAAGGTGTAACTAGATAGTGTCCACCCCCCAAGCATTGCAACTTCACCACTTCCATTAATTTGGAGTAGCAATGCCATTATTTTAGAAGTGTTCAGAAGCATTTTTCAATAGCACTGTCAGAAGTTGATGAGGAATTGTGTGCATTAGTGAAGCAGCAGACCCATGGAACCACCATTTGTGTGATGTAACATATGGCCCAGGTGTGTGCACATGATCATGTGTAGTATCTCAGATTTCCATGCTCCTTTTATCTTTTACTTGAAGATGGAGGTCTGAGTGAACAGATCTAACTATACTGAGTCTAACTATACTATGTTTTGCTCAGTGTGGGAACATAGAATCATAGAATTGTAGAGTTGGAAGAGACCACGAGGGCCATCCAGTCCAAAACCCTGCCACGCAGGAAATCTTGATCAAAGCATCCCTGACAGATGGCCATCCAGCCTCTGTTTAAAGACCTCCAAGGAAGGAGACCCCACCACGCTCCGAGGGAGTGTGTTCCACTGCCGAACAGCTCTTACTGTCAAAAAGTTCCTCCTAGTGTTGAGGTGGAATCTCTGTTCCTGGAGCTTGCATCCATTGCTCCGTCCGTGTTCCAGTCTCTGGAGCAGCAGAAAACAAGCCTGCTCCATCCTCAATGTGACACCCCTTCAAATACTTAAACAGGGCTATCATATCACCTCTTAACCGTCTTTTTTCCAGGCTAAACATACCCAGCTCCCTAAGTTTCTCATAAGGCATGGTTTCCAGATCTTTCACCATTTTAGTTGCCCTTCTCTGGACATGCTCCAATTTGTCAATATCCTTTTTGAATTGTGGTGCCCAGAACTGGACACAGTATTCTAGGTGAGGTCTGACCAAGGCAGAATAGAGCAGCACTATTACTTCCCTTGATCTAGACACTATACTTCTATTGATACAGCCCAAAATTGCATTGGCCTTTTTAGCTGCCGCATCACACTGTTGACTCATGTTCAACTTGTGGTCTACTAGGACTCCTAGATCCCTTTCGCACGTAGTCTCATTCAGCCAGGTCTCTCCCATCCTATATCTATGCATTTCATTTTTCTGCCCTAAGTGCAGTACTTTACATTTCTCCGTATTGAATTTCATTTTGTTAGCTTTGGCCCAGCATTCCAGTCTATCCAGGTCATTCTGAATTTTGATCCTGTCCTCTAGGGTATTAGCTACTCCTCCTAATTTGGTGTCATCTGCAAATTTGATATGACTGCTGTGTGGCTACAGCATACATTCAGTGCTTCTTGATATGGCTTATGTGAACCAGCCATAACATAGACAGAAAATTTGTGAAAGGGAGATATTTCAAATAAAAATTTATTCAATATTTAGTACATTCATTTCCTGGCCCAGTCCAAAAATAATGAGGTTAAGAAGTGTATGGCTTTTTCTGGTGAGTGATTCTAACATTGGCAGACCTTATATCATTTCTAAAAAAAAAATTGTCTTCCACAGATTTAATTTAGTATGGAAATACGGTTCAACTAGTGTTGTCACCACTCTGTAACCAAGCCAAACTTCCCATAATCCTGCCCAGGTAAATATCTCCCTGAAGAAGACAGAATGTCATAACATCGCAGTACCATCACACATTCATGACATATTTTCCTGGTTTACTTGGCATATGGTCAACATGGGCATTTAGCTCTGCACTCAACTAGCTGTTCATCAGTGTTTGAATCAATTCCTAGTATGTACCAACAAATCTGACTGACCAACAAACAATTCCTAGTATGTACCAACAAACAAAAATAGCTCACATATTCTGAAAGGCAGCTAGTTTAGCTATGCTTCTCCATAGTGCTCTTGTTTCCTTGGTCTTGAACTTCAAGTGCCCTGTGAATGCATACGATCTCTTCTGGCCCATCATTGCTTGGAAGTGGCAGCACCCTGACACTGAATGGTACAGTTCTTCCAGGGCTTCATCCTCTCCATAAGGCACCCTGGCCAGGAGCAGTGGACCTATGTATGCCTTCAGTCCAGTGATGAAAAGAGCCTTCTACATTTTGACTTTGTTGGAATTTTCCTCACTCCATGCCCTGGATATATGCTGTATCTATCAAAATAGAGACTGTAGTCAAGAAATCAAAGTAAGACTAAGGGGCTTATCACATGAGGGAAGGAAGTAGCAGTGCACCCCAATAATAGTACTATCCACCTTGCCTTATCACACAACATCAGTGTGTGTTAGCTGTTCTCTCATTCCAGTCCCATGGGAGATGGTGGTAAATGCGGGTCTTTTTGCTAACTGGAAAAATCAGCGAAAAGACCTGCCTTTACGACCATCGCCTACAGAACCAGAAAGGGAGAACAGCTGAAACACGCCAATGTCATGCAATAAGGCAAGGTGGAACACACTACTCTCGGCTTTACTTCTACTTCCCTTCCTTCATGTGATAAGCACCTAAGATTGGAAGGGCAGCGATGAAGGAACTAAATAAGATCCTCAAGTGTAAAAATATATCATTAAATACCAAAGTCAGAACTATCCACCCCATAGTTTTTTTCCCCGTTTCTATGCATGGTTGAGAAAATTGGACAGTGAAGAAAGCTGTTGGAAGAAAATCAACTCATTTGAAATGTGGTGCTGGAGGAGAGATCTATGGATACCATGGACTGCTAAAATTACATATTAATGGGTCTTAGAGCAAATCAAACCTGAACTTTCACTAGAAATAAAGATTAGTATTAAACTGAGATTGTCAAACTTTGGACATATGATATATGATATGACTCACTGGAAAAGACGATAATGTGAATGTCAGGAAAAGAGGAAGACCGCCCTGCAGCTGGATTGATTCAATGAAGGAAGCCACAGCCCTGAGTTTGCAAGAATGGAGCAGGCCAAGTAGGTGACTCTTAGAGGTCTCTTATTCCTAAGCTGCCATAAGTCAAAGTTGAGCTGACAGCAGATAACAAGAAGAGCTCGCTATTGGTTTCACACATGATGTGATAATGTTTTCTGTAAGGAGTGGTGCAAAAGTTTATATCACTGTTTAGATCTTTCTTGAGTTCCTGGGCATTCCTGAATGAAATCTCTGGCTGCTCTGTGGTGAACTGTCTGTGAATGTCTACATCAGGTCCTTCCATCCCTGCCTCTCACGATGTTGACATCACCACTTCTCCGTCCTGGACAGAATCAAAGGAAGTGTGCTCTCCTGCCTCCCCATCACTGAATAGCCGGAGGGGTTGCTCTCATTGATCACTTGCACCACATTATCTGCATAACATTTCAGCCACAAAACAGCATGGGGCATCTTTTTTGTCCCAACACAATGGCAAAATGCAACATGTTTGACAGAATAATTTATGTCCCAACTGTTTTTGTCTGTATGGATGTGGTGGGGGGAACCTAACATGACAGGTTTCTAAAAATCAGGACCATTATTTAAAATTATTGAGGCAACAAGCTGTATAATGCCTAGCTTATAGCTCTACCTCTGTGTGAATTCTTCAACAAAACTGTACTCTGGAATACTAAAATTTCTCAACTGGTAGGTTGACTGTGTTTTAAATACCAGTATTGGATTTATTGGAGAGCCAGCATGGTGTAGTGGTATGAGCATTGGATTATGACTCTGGAGACCAAAGTTCAAATCCCCACTCAGCCATGGAAACCCACTGGGTGACCTTGGGCAAGTTATACTCTCTCAGCCACAGAGAAAGGCTAAGGCAAACCTCCTCTGAACAAATCTTGCCAAGAAAACCCTATGATAGGGGTGCCATAAGTCAGAAATGACTTGAAGGCACACAACAACAACAATTGAATTTACTAGTTGAAGGTATGAAATGAGCACAACTTTGGTGATGTAATTAAAACTTGATTTTTTTATTTATTTCAAAGGCTCTATGCTCCATTGCAGAGCATATAAAAATTCACTAGATCCATTTTTTCTCCACTATAAAGAAGCAGTAATGGAAGAACTTCAATTGTTGATTTTCTGCCAATTGTAAAGGTATTAAACCAGGGCTTGGCAGCTGCCTTAGAAGGCAGCACTGGATTCCATTGCACTTTTTTTAAAAAAAAATTAAAAATAGGCCCCTCCCTACCAGAGATGGGGGACAATTTGACATGTTTTTGGACAAAAATAACCATATTAAGCCCAGGAGGGATCATTTTTTCAACAGGAAGTGAACTGGTTCTGGTTGACTTCCTGCTTTTTTTTTAAAGGACATGTCACCCCCTGTATCTACATAACCAATATCTGTGGTTTTAGTTATCCTAGACAACACATACCACAGAGTTGTGATGGAAAATGCCTAGGAGGTGTCCTCTCTAGGAATTACTAGGTCCTCCAATGCAACTCTATGGTACATACAGGAAGTCCTTTATTTTAATAGGGTTTGCTATTATCCATGGTTTCACTTATATATGGTAAGTCCAGAAACAAATCTCCCACAGATATGAGGAGGGAGCGACCTGTATCACCAAGGCCTAAAATGGCAATTTATGACCATTTTTTTCAAACATTTTTTTAATGCTTTTTTTTAAAATGCTTTTTTCAAACATTTTTTTTAATGGGGACATCGAAACAGACTGGGGATGCATGCAGCTCATGAGCCACAAACTCCACACCATATTAAAGCACAGAATCTGAGACAGGAAAATAGATAGCAGCCTTAGTAGCAACAGGACTCACTGAAGGATATGCCAATCTGCAGGAAATGCAATCTCAAGTTTGTAAATGTCGAAATTAGACAGTAATTTATTTTCAGGTTTCCATTTAAAGCTTCAGTTTATATTCAATAACTGGCATTGTGTGGACAATGAAAGATACTTCATGCTTCCAATATACACTTGATATCCATCTGTTGAGGATTATGTACATGCTAGCCTGGCATACATACCCTAACTGTCATTGTAAATTTTAAGTACAGAAAGAAGAAAACTCACTCAGATCAATGGAGAAAGACCAAACTGAGAAGTGAATCAGGTACTATTGCTGCTGAGGAAATTTACAAAACCTGTTAATATTGAAAAATGTTGTGCCAAATTTAAATTACATGTTAAATGTAGATTTAATTTCATAATTTGTTTTCCTGGTTAATAACATTAAGAGCCATGCAGTTATAAATCCCTGTGTTAATTACAGTAAAATCCATCGAATCAAATTAAACGTCTTAGAATCAATAGTGGTTATCTACCACCCATTCCTAATGACAATCACATCCTTGTTTTGATGTGTGTTTCCAGTGTGCTTTACTTTTATCACCTTCTCCAACTTCAAGCAAACCCAATGTATGTTAGTTCACACCTGATAACGACTGGTGTTTTTCTTATAGTGACCCTGGAAACCTGCCGATAAAGTGTGACAGCAAAACAGCACCTATATCATCCAAGTTTGTTCTTTTTTTAATTACTAAAACAATCTCCATTCAGCAACCTTGACTATAATACACAAGAACAGGAAACAATGAACAAATATCCTTGTATTATTGCCACTCTACCTCACTCCTACATCACATTTGACATTATGATATGCAATCTATTATTATTTATTATTATTATTTTATTCATTTATATCCTGCCTTTCTCCCAATAATGGGACTTCAGTGGAGTTAACAACATACTTAAAACAATACAAATCAAAAATTGTACAAAACCATTCATAAAAGTATAATGATTAGATTTACAACGCAATTAAATGATTTATAAAGTTAAAACATTAGACATTTAAAAATATTAAAAATCATTAAAAGACTTATTTGTATTTACTGTATTTATGAAAAGACTTACATTATTTGTATTTACTGTATTTATGAAACTGTATGTTTTACTGAATTGTAAACTGCTACAAGTTACATTCAGGGGATAAAGGCAAGATATAAATCAGATAAATAAATAAATAGGTTCACTTATTCATAGAATCATAGAACTGTAGAGTTGGAAGAGCCCAGGAGGGCCATCCAGTCCATTGATTTGGTGTCCTCAGTAAAAAGAAACATTTTTAGTCAGTTTTCCAAAATATTACATAGCATGAACTATAATATGAAATGGGGTTTTTTAAAGGTCACATTAATTGTCTAGCCCAGTATTATCTATTCAAGAAGGAAATTTCCACCCCATGGGTCTAATCCTACCGGTGGAAGTACCCTACCCAATGCAAGAAGGCTCCTTGCAAAAATGCCCCCCTTCTCCACATTCACACTGTTGGACTTTATTTATTTATTTATTTATTTATTTATTTATTTATTTCCAGTATTTCTATATTGCCTGCCAACCCACAAGGGCCCCTGAGGTGATGAACAAATAAAAACTATTAAAACAATACAAGGATAGGTTTTCTAAAAAACATATTAAAATGATACTTTAAAACTCCTAAAAGCAATCCTAAAATACAATTTTAAAATAGTAAAAACAGAGCATTTTCAAACATTAAATGCCATGCAGAAAAGCACTGTTTTGGCTGCCACCGAAAGCTTAAAAGATATGGGGCCAACCTAACCTTTTTCCTTTTTTTAACATAACATTTGCTTTGGAACTTGCAAGCCCTCTCCTCTGTACAATTCACTTAATCATCTCTATGGGTCATTGTATGTCACGTATTTTCAGGATACAGGAACATCAGGGGAAGTCACATTCTGTCTGTCTAACTCAGTCTTGTCTGTCCTGTCTAGCACAATATTGCTGCCTAACCCACCAGCTCTTTGTGCAGAGATGTTTCCCATCATTTCCTACCTGATTCTTTTAACTGGTGGTGCTAGAGTTTCAATCTGAGACATCTGTACTCTGCCACCAAGCTAGGTGGCTACATAGAAATTGGCTTTCTTAATGTGGATTGACACCTCCTACTGATCTGCAAATGCTAGGACTCTCTATGGAGTGATCTCCTATTGCTTAAAGACAAGTAACATCATAGAGTTTCCCTCATCTGAGACTGTGGGCTCATCTGCATGGGCCAGGATACACTGGTTCCCTGCCAGTATATCCTGCCTGTGGATCTGTCCTGTTCCTCCCCCGTTATCTCCATGAAACAGGAGGAAGTCCTGATGGGCATGCTGGCCCATCCCTGCAGCCACCACCTTTACTGCCACCTGTGCCCCACTCTCTGAATCCAGGCAGGAGGCCCACAGCACGTGAACAAGGCTCCTTGGATGTGACCAGTCTTGGTCACATGCTGTGGGCCCCCTTCCTAGATTCGGAAGAGCAAGGCAGCCAGCATCTACAATAATGAGTCAGTGTGCCGGAACAAGCACCTGTGGTCACGCAGGACCTGATCCATTTAATTTGGCTGGAATGCATTTTAACAGGATTAAAAAAAAAAAAAAACATTGTATTGGGCCCTCCCCTGTCTTAGCCCCATCTTTGCCCTGGGGGTTGTGAGGACTGTCCACGGGCAAGATGGAGCAAAAGCCCTGCATCATCAGGACTGCAGGGCTCCAAGATGGGGAGGGGGGAGAGAGAGCAGGTAAACTGCCTGTGTAGATAAGCCATGTAACTTGCAAGCAGCAATTGGGGGAGAATCTTCCTCTACCTGTAGCAAAGACTCCTTTCTGCCAATCTTTCTTTTTCTATAAGTTCCAGCAGGCGCTTCCCTCCGTCAGCTTCCACCTGGCAGCAGCCATACCATCAAACTGGAGCAAGCAAGCAAGCAAAGGAAAGTATGGCCTCTCCATCAGCAATCCTGAGGGACCAACAACATTTAGTTCTTCCTCTCCTTGAATTATTCTTTGTTACAGTCAAGCTGGTAATTTTAAGAATTCTGTAACGAAGAACTAGTGCTCCAGTTTGCTTTCGTTCCCCTCTCTTCCCCTCTCTTTCTCTTTTATGCTTACTCCAGAAATCTGAGAGCAGGGCCAGCTCAAGGTATTTTACTGCCTAAGATTTAAAAACAAAAACACAAGAGGGTGCCTCTCCCCATATCAAGTAACCAGACTGACAGATGAATCTTACTTGCTAGTGAGTGAACAGCCTTCTTGGCTGCACCAGATGGCATTTTGCTCACTTAGGAGACTCAAGGCAGGCCATGTGGCCCAAATATCTCCACTCTCCAACACATGCCAAACCTCAACATTTGGCACCCAAGTGGCAGGTCTCTAATGCAGAATTAGGCATTATGCCCCGGGGGCAGGTACGCGCGCGCGCACACACACACACACACACCAGTCTTGGTACAGCTAGATTCCCCCCTCCCATTCCCCTACATTAAATACTTTTTGTGAAGAAGACATAGTATATCGGTAGAGGACTGAAAAATCACCCTCTTTGCACGTTCTAGTAGACATGTGGGAAATTTTTTCCTAGTCTGTTTTTAGTCCTATTGGCCTATTTTATAGGGTCAGGACAGGGGCTTTTTACAACCAAGAAATAGCCAGAAAAATAACTCTTTCCCTGCATAAAGTAGATCAGAGAGCCTCTGAAACATGGTGAAAATGTTTCTCAAAGCCCCTCATTCTCTGTCTCTCTCTTTTTCAAGGCTGGGATCCTGCAAATGGCAAACTGCTCACATAACAATCTGTTTTGCAAAACACACACACAAAACCAATCTGTTTTGCAAGTAGTTTGACATTCTCTGTAGTCACAGAAATGGCAGTGTTACCTACCCGGACACCCCCCAGCCCTGTATCTATATTAATAATTGGCAATATTTAGTAATTAGGTCAAATGTGGCCTTCCACACAATGCAGCTATTAACCCTGAAAAATACCAACAAACTGAAAAACTAGCATTCAGACTCAGTCAGGTATGCACTTAAGGAGGGGCCACCTAAATTCTAAAGAAATGCTAATTCGCAAGGCAGCTGAAAGCACGAACAACTGGCTAATCCCATCATTCAAGGCTGGGAGAGGCATACCTGTAAACAACCCTTATTCCTTCACCTGTCCCTAAACAAAGGAAGTTGCTTCCTCCCTTTCAGTTGCAAAGTATCTGCACATTAAGATGACATTAACATATCCGGAGTGTCTTTGTCTCACTTGAGCAACTCTGAGAAACACTGTCTTCTATTCTAAATCCCATCCCCAGAAGGAAAGTATTGACTATAAAAACCCTTCCAAAACCCCACTCAAGTGCATACAGTTCGCCCTTCTACCTACTCCATATCAGGCGCTGCTGTTCCAGCTTCAGGACCCCCATACTGCTGGTTTCCTCTGACACCTCATCTCTACAAGACAGGTGTTGTATCTCCCACAAACAACTCCCTTCTTTATCCCTTTATCTCAATATCTCTCACTTTATTTGCTAGTCTTGTGTGAATGCTTAAAGCCTGAACGTGTGTGTGAATGCTGTTATTGTTTTTCTCAATTTGTTATACTATCTAGCTTAACATCTCCTCCCGATTACCGGTATACAAAAGTCACAAGATCTGCTACCCCCTCATTGCGTAGCCAAGCCGAGTACATTAATTCCCCAAATTAAAGTCGATATTTGAGGGTCTTCACAACCTCTGAGGTAGAGAGCAACAGCAGCAGCAGTGGTAGTAGAAGCAATGGGAGAAAGAGACAGTGACTTACAATCAATTGCCTATGCACTGAATGCCAAGGGAGAGGTGTCATTGGAGCAAAACATTTGGGAGGAGTTGGCAGCTGCCTGCCGTGTGACACAGGTGATTGTCCAAGCCACCCCCCTCAGAGAGCCATGGCTTCAACCTCCTCCCTCAACCCCTCAAGGAATAGGCGTTTCAGGTGGCCATCTCCTTCTCCTGTCACCACTGCCACCAGTTGTTTCTTCTTTCCCTTGCCACTGCTACCAACCAGTATGTGCACATTTTTCTGACGCTGACCTAATTGGTGAGGCTGTCTCTGATCATCATTGTCCTCCTCACTGCAAGCAATTCCAATATGTCTTTTTTAGCTGAAGAGCAGAGTAAAATGACTGAAGAAAGCCAAAGAAAGCTAGCTAACTCTTAGACACCCCACCAATCCAAATGCCTTTCTAATTAATGTTGTTGTTTTGTTTATCCTTTCTTTTTCCTCACTGCCACTTTTATCATAATCAGAAGGATGATAGGCTGTTGACAGAGAACCCTGAAAACAATTTGCTCCTGGTGCCCACAGGTTCATGAAAGAAAACCACTAATGTAATGTACTTATCATAATTCATAACAAAAGAAGAACATCATGCCACAGCAAGAAAAAAAATTGCTTTCCTTAGAGGAGACAAAAGAGATTCACTAAAGCTTATGCCTGTCTTGCTGTTTATTTGATGTGACAAGAAAGTGGGCTTTCTTTTCTTGAGTGGCTAAACCTACATCTGTCTAAATGGTATACTTGCACAATCGTGCTGCAGGTTTCTAAACCTGTAGGCAGAACCTTACTGGTTGAAGCACAAGGCATGCACAATGAGCAGTGACCCCCACATGCAGAACTCTGCTTCCACAGCCATAGACTGAATACTGCCATTCTGCATTACATAGAAATGTCTAACCATTTCCACAGAGGAACTTACATACAGGTAATGTATAAGTAACAGCAAGCAGTCAAATGGAGAAAAATAAAAATCAGAAAGAGCAGTAACTTTTCCAAGCTCTAGTCAAACTACAGTAATACCAAAATTAGCACCATGCAAACTTCCACATATAAAGCAGAAGTGTGATTCATGTGGGCTTCCAGGTGAATGTTGAACTGCCAGTTCCACGAGCCTAAGCCAACGTAGTCAGTGTGAGGGATACTGAAAGATGCAACAATATTTGGAAGGCTGCATAATTCCTATACTTGATTTACAGGGCACCAATACAAAAAATTCCCTGGTCATTACCTACCTAAGGTCAGAAGGTGGGGGCATCTAGAGAAGGACCTCTGATGACAAGGGTAAAGTATGTGGTAGGAACAGAGTTGGGAAATGTTACTTTTTGGATTGCAACCCCAGAATCCCCCAGCCACTTTTAGTCCAAAAAGTATCACCAGCATGGAGGCCATGATATTGAGAATGCAGCTGCACTGGGCAGGGCATGTTTCTAGGATGGAGGACCATCGCCTCCCCAAAATAGTATTCTACAGTGAACTCGCCATGGGTCAGCGTAAGAGGGGCACTCCAAAAAAGCGATACAAAGACTCCCTGAAACAACATCTCAGGCTTGGCCAAATTGATCACCAACAGTGGTCCACCCTGGCCTCACATCGGGAGGCATGGAGGCGCACTATCCACAATGCTGCAGCCTTATTTGAGAACTCACGCCGAACAAGTCTTGAAGAGAAATGACAACGCAGAAAGAATCACAACCCAAAAACATCACCCAAGGAGACCTTCTGCTGTGCTTTCTGCAACCGGACTTGTTTATCTCGGATTGGCCTTTTTAGTCATCAGCGAGCTTGCAGAAAGCATGGGATGAGTCCTTCCTGAATCTTCATTTGCGAAGAAAAGCCAGAGAGTAATATTTAAAAAGTACCTTTTCAAAGCTCTGGAGGTGAGGCATTCTTTTGGTACCCAGGTCTCAAGCCATTTGGATAACTGCCAGCATTTGAACAGAAACTATCTGGATGACAGACTCCCCCCCCCCCATCCTCTGGGTTCCATTTTAATCTAAGCAAGAGGGGAACTTTGGGGTTTTAAAACCTAGTCTTTCTTTTGAGGTAGACGTCAACAACTCAAGACAAGTTCATCAGTATCCTTAGTTTTTAAGCACCTAGTGCTGAACTGGTTCTTGAGCCACATTCTGAACAATCTTCATTATCCTATACAGTTGTCCCTTCATATTCGCTGGGGTTTGATTCCAGGAACCCCCGTCGATACCAAAATCCATGAGTACTCAAGTCCCATTGTATGCAATGGCATAGCAAAATGGTGCCATTTATATAAGATGGCAAAATCAAGGATTGTTTTTTGGATTATTATTTTTAAAGAATATTTTCAAGCCATGAATACTTAAATCCGTGGATACCAAATCCGTGGATATGGAGGGACAACTGTACGGCAAAGTATAGGATTACCTAGTAGAAAGCAAGAAAAAAAGTTAAAAAAAAAGTGGGTTACTGCCAAACTCCATTAACATTACAGCCATATACTATGATCCCATGGAGAAACAGTGGGTGCAGCAAAAGGGAAAGAGTATCTTTTGGAATCATGCAAAAAGAGTGCCCTGTCCCTGACAATATTTGTGCCATAGGAGACTGTGGTCTTCTGGGAACACTGGACTGGAAAGTGGACACTGAGATGGCTGGTGTAGGTTAGGAATAATGAATTATTCTGAACATCTTCTGACATTTACTACACAACAGTATCTTTGGAAAGAGAGAGGACTAGTGAAATCATGGCTGGATTCCATGTGATTTCACCATCTACCAAGCCTGATCTAAAAACATTTACTTGGAAGTAAGAGTCTATAATTTCAGGGAAATGAAGTTCCAGACAAGTGGGTTTACGAGGGTTCACACATTTGTACACTCAAGATGAAGGTACCAGGAAAACAAACCAATTACTAAAATGCTGATTTCAGTGGACTAAGTGGCTATCAGCAGATGCCAATGGAACAGTCTGCTATAACAGCAACTGGGTGAAGGAAAGGCAGTGCACATAAAATATCTGAAAGTGGCTGTTGGTGTAGGCAGCTTGAAATGGTCATGTCAAAGGATCCAGCTTTGGCCAGTCAATGCACAGTTTTGAGTCAAATGCAATTGAAAATGGGCTAGTGAAATGTTTCATAATTCAGAACGTCTCCTTCAGAATCCTAGAACCTTAAATCCTGTCTCAAAATCAAGTGTAAGGGAGTCAGATATACTAGGGCAGCTGATACACTGCAGAAATAGTGCAGTTTGACACCACTTTAACAATCATGGTTCCATCCCATGGAATCCTGGGATTTGTAGTTTGTTCTGGCACCAGAGCCTTCTCTGACAGAGAAGGCTAAATATCACACAAAACTACAAATTCCAGAATCCTCTAGCATTCAGCCATGGCAGTTAAAGTGGCGTCAAACTTCATTATTTCAGCAGTGTGTCTGCATACTAGGCCAACTGGCAGAATGGGACAGTTAATTGTGACCACTTCAGTGCAGCCATTTCAACTCCGCTGCTTCAGCCCAGCTGGTTGATCATAGCCCTTTCAGCATGGTCAATAGAGCATGGCTCTGTTGGGTTCAATGCCACCCTTTCAGCACAGCACCAATTGCTGCTCTGTTTTCTTTCACACTGCACCTGTCTCTTAAGAATTGGGGGAGGAAGACAGGCAGTCCTTCAACACTGTTTCTGTCTCCTGAGAATCCCTTTCAGAATGGGGGAGGTGGAGAGAACACCTGAAACAGCAGGCTGAAATGTTCTTTCTCACGAGTAAGGGAAAGGTTAACCTTGGCTTTCTTCATTACTGTCAGGCTCACCCCTGAATTCTAGGGTTTAGAGTGGAATTCATGGAGGACCCTGACATGAGGCTGGCTTTGGCCTGTTTCCTTTGCTTAGGCCCCTCTGGTTTTGGAGAGGTGCCAGCCCGCCTTGTTGATCTGGGAACGCTGCTCTCCACAGCAGCTCAAGGTCGCAGCTCCAGGTGCTGGCTGGACCGTTTCTCCTCCCTACATGACATTCTCATGCTGTAAGGGTTTATCTGGGGGTTGGTGCTAGCCTGTATTCAGTTTCGGCTTTGTTCCATGTTCCTGACACACGTTTCCTTACCAATAAAGAATCCTTATTGAGTGAATGTGAGCATCGGTTCTTGGTACATCACAATTACAGGAAATCTTGAATTGGGGCAGGAGGCAGTGCTTCAATGTTGCTCCCCCATTCTGAAGAGATTCTTGGGAAACAGGAGCAGCATAGAAGGAAATAGAGCAGCAATCAGTGTTGAAGCTGCCCCACACTGAAAGGGCAGCGTTGAACCATCCGCTGCCGTCTATTGGCCATGCTATAAAGGCAGCACTCAACTGACCACAGTCAACCAGCCAGGCTGAAGCGGCAGCACTAAAGTGGCCCCGATTAATCATCCTAGACCATCAACTGGTGCCTTCCTCTTGAGGTGGTCTACTAACGAAAACACCAGTGTGGAACTTCAGTTCTCCATTGGTCATCACTTCTATGGATCCAGATAAGTAGATTACTGATGGTTTCAATCAAAAAATGAAAGGAAAGAAGGAGGAACCTGCACAGCATATAAAGCAAAAGTGAGCTGAAAGACTACAGAAATTCTCCAGGTCTCTTCTTTTATTGCTACTAATTTATCCCTTAAAATGGCAGAGCTGGGAGAAGTCACAAAGCTATAAAACAATATAAACAATGGTAATAGCTCAAATTAGCTCCATATCTTAAAACTAAAAACAGTTTAGTCATCTTCACTTCTAGTGAGAAAAAATATACAGTCAGCCCTCCATATTCACAGATTCTGTAGCCATTGATTGCAAATATTCCCCAAAAATATATATTCCAGTAAGCAAACCATGATTTTGCCATTTTATATAAGGAACACCATTTTACTGTGCCATGGCCGTGGGACATGAGCAGCCTCAGATTTTGGTATCCACAGGGGGTCCTGGAACCAAACTCCAGCAGATACCAAGGGCCCACTGTATATTCAGGATAGCTGTGTTAACCATGCAGCAAAATTACAGCAAAACCCACAAGCAGCAATACCTTTATTGGGCCAACACCAAAGCATACAATACATTATGCAAGCTTTTACAGCTCCACTGGCTTCTTCATCAGGCAAAGATGTTAAAAACCATACAGGAGAAAAATGATGATAATGTCATTGATGTAATGATGATAAGTCACAGGCCTACATTCTGCCTGAGATGTTGTCAGTTAAGATAGTATTAAGGGATTTCAATGCAGGCAGATGCCACTCCCCTTAATGACCATGTGAGGACTAAGAACAAAGAACAATAATAGGTAATATTATTGATACAAAATCCACAAGCAGCAATACAGTAAGACTCTCTTATCCACTGGTGATTGGTTAGAGGGGCATGGATACCAAAAACCGTGGATAGTAGCGAACACAATAGAAAATAATGGGACTTCCGGTTTAAAATACCATAGAGTTGCCTTGGAGAACCTAGAAAATGGCTAAAGAGGACACATTTTCTAGGAACACTCTATGGTAGGTGTGCTGTTTTGTGTGCCATGGATAATTGAATCAGTGGATAATGAATCAGTGGATATGGGGGGTCCTACTGTACCTTTATTGGGGTAACTCAAAAGCATAAAACACATCATGCAAGCTTCTAGTGAGAATCCAGGCTTCATTTGCTCTCAGACCCATTCATTTGGTGTGTGTTTTTTAGTAGTTCATGGTATCCATAGAACTCTTCTCCAGCACCACATTTCAAATGAGTTGATATTTCTCTTGTCAGTTTTCTTCACTGTCCAGCTTTTACATCCATAAAATGTCTGTTCTCATTATGTCCCTAGCTCAGAACAAAACCTGTCAAATCACCATCTTGTTCCTCAGAATACCAAAAAAACAAACAAGCAAGCAAACTCCATAGCACTTACTGAAACAAGCAACAGCATTTTTTTCCATTTTCTAAAAGACAGATGCGAAACATTTCCAGATCAATATCATATTGGAACATGCTGAATAAAAGCAGAGGGTTGTGACTTTCTTGGAAATCCTTTACAAAATCTACTGTTAGATTTTTTAGAAACAACAACTGGAGCTTCTGTAAGAATATAGTCCTTGGGCCTCTTTTCCACATAAAGCTGAACAACCTCAACACTGAATCCCAAATGGAAGAGTATTAGGAATTCCATAGATTATTCCAGAAAGCAATCATTTTACACAGTTTGCTAGTGCTGGCCTTTCTTGCACTGTAAGTACATTTCCTATGAAGGACATTGAACAGGATCTTAGCCTGGAAGTTTTATCAAAAAAGAAAACAAAAACATCTTTCCCAAGCTTTGGTGTTACTGTGATGAATGTTTGCACATCAGAATTTGACACTATCACCAGTGACTCCAAATTTTACATTTTGTTTAAGACAGGAAGGGGGGTGTATGTTTCTGTCCACATTCTCCAGAGCCAGCATGGTGTAGTGGTTTGAGTGTTGGGCTACTACACTGGAGGCCAGGGTTTGAATCCCCAGTTAGCCATGGAAACCCACTGGGTGACCTTGGGCAAGTTACATTCTCTCAGCCTCAGAGGAGGGCAAAGGCAAGCCCCTCCTGAATAAATCTTGCGAAGAAAATCCCATTATACGTTTGCCTTAGGGTCTCCATAAGTCAGAAATGACTTGAATGGACATAACAACCATCACATTCTCCTCACTGCATCAATATTGTTACATCATGAGGAGAATTATGCAAAAGCTGTGGGTTTCAAGGGTGGGGTGTATGATGGAAAGATATTGAAGAACCTGAAATTCTCACATTCGGGATGTCTTTTGAGAGAGGCCAGGACCCTGTAAACACACACATTTCAAATGTTTGCATAGACCATCTTTCCATCACATCCCTAATAAAAGTTTCACTTACAGGCCTTGAAATGAATCATTCAGTAAAAGCAATTAGCAGTGGAAAGGTAGTAGACACTTGTAATTATCTAAATGCTTTCCCATTACCCATGTGTGGGAATAAATCTCCACAATTAAATTTGTTGGTGAATGCTAATTGCAATCTAGCGAATAACATTTTGTTTCATTTGATTAGGTACGAGAATTCAACTAGGTCACAATTAGATTGCAGCAATAGCTTGCATTTATTTTATTTTTAAAAAAAAGATTTTGATCATGGAGGAAATGAATTGTGACACTGAGAGGCTTGGAAAAGAGACTTGATTTCAGTGGTTGGAAAAGTTGTTGGAGACTAAAGCCACAGGGGCTCAGCTTGAGCGTGTGTCTTAGTGACACCTGCTGTGTTATGATGGATCTACAACAGTATGAGCCTTTTTGTCAAGCTGTTCTTTTTAAGATAAATAAATGTCAGCAAATTAAGAGCATCTCCTAACTCTGAAAACTATCAGTTGTAGACCCATAAGGGCAGCTTTATTGATGAGTCAATTTTATAATCTGAACTTCTTGAGATTTTAAACCCTAGGTCCTCCCCAATTATTATTGGCCTAAATTCTATTGTTAATCCAAACTAGAGTAGACCCATTGAACCAGTGGGATTTATTTAGGTGTTGTCTCACCTCCAACAATAAATTAGATGTGTTTAGTTGGGAATAATTAACAGAATTCCAGCCATCATCATCATCATCACTGGGGTATCTTTGAGACAGTAGATTGGCTCCAGATTTAGACATGGGAAACTGGACTGACACATATGGACACAACCTTCCAAATTGGGCAGAGGCGTTTTCTGGGAACAAAGCCTCCTGCAGACTGAAGGAGTGCTGCTCTCCACAGAAGGCAGAGTTTGGATCCACCCTTTACTTTTTCTTTCTTTCTTTTCTTTTCTTTTCTTTTCTTTTTTTGGATAATGTGTTTGCCACCTCTGTGTTCCTGTAACACACTTTTCCTAAACACACACTCCGTCCTAAAAAACATCTACCCACCTCAAAACAGTGCTCACAAACCCAGGGAAGCAAGATATCATCCTTTAAAAATAAGACACGTTTTCTTTCATCCAGAAAGCTCCTGCATAGCAACTCTGTCTACCCTGCTGCCCTCTGTTTGGACTACCATTCTTATTAACCCCCACCAGTAATCATACCGCATTGTTATCATTGTGTGCCTTCAAGTCATTTCTGACTTATGGCAACCCTAAGGTGAACCTATCAAGGGGTTTTCTTCACAGAATTTGTTCAGAAGGGGTTTGCCCTTGCCTTCCTCTGAGGCTGAAAGAATGTGACTTGCCCAGGGTCACCCAGTAGGTTTCCATGGTCAAGCGTGGATTCAAACCCTGGTCTCCAGAGTCATAGTTCAATATTCAAACCACTACACCATGTTGTCTCTTTCTATATCCTATGACTATAGGCATCCAATACTTCTGGAGGGAGCCAGTTTAGGGGAAACTGCCCTATAGTAAACATATGAGGACAAGGCAAATAGTACAAGAACCCAAGAGTGAGAGGAATAAAGCCTTTAAAAGGCAGGCAGGAGGAATGGCCCATGGTCTTAGATGTTTCTATACTAATGCACAGACATGGGAATAAACAGGATTAACTTGAACTCTTAGCACAGCAAAGCAGATATGATTTAAAAGGCATCACTGAAACCTGGTGGGATGAGTCTCATTGGAATGTAGTAATAAAGGTGTATAACCTATTTCAGAGAAATAGACCAAACAGGAAGGGTGTTTGAGTAGCATTACACATTAAGGATGTGTACACCTGTGAACAGATCCATGACTTAAATCCTGGGAGCCAGGTTGAGAGCATCTGGGTAAAAATCAAGGGGGAGAGAAACAGCAGGGATGTTGTTGTAGGGATCTACTACAGATCTTCAAGCCAAACCGAGGACTTGGATGGATGATGCCTTCCTAGAAGAGATGACCACACATTCAGACAGGAGAGATATAACAGTAATGGGGGATTTCAACTACAGTTGTCCCTTCACATTCACTGGGGTTTGGTTCCAGGACCCCTGTGAATACCCAAATTGGTGAATACTCAAGTCCCATTATATGCAATGGCATAGCAAAATGGTGTCCCTTATATAAGATGGCAATATCAAGGTTTGCTTTTTGGATTATTATTTTTTAAAGAATATTTTCAAGCCGTGACTACTTAAATCTGTGAATGCCAAATCCATGAATGTGGAGGGACAACTGTATCCTGATATTTGTTGGAAGTCCAACTCTGCCAAAAATTTAAGGTCCAACAAATTCCTCACTTGCCTTACAATTTCATTGTCCAGAATGTGGAAGAGGCAACAAGGGAATCAGCTATTTTAGATCTGATCCTAACCAACAGAGATGATCTGGTTGATGGGGTAAGATCCTTAGCGGGGAGTGATCATGTTCTCCTGGAGTTTGTTGCACAGAGGAAAGGGGAGACCAAGCATAGTCAGACATGCCTTCTAGACTTTAAGAAAGCTGATTTCATAAAACTTAGGGAATAACTGGGGGTGATCCCATGGTCAGGAATACTAAAAGAGAAGGGAGTGCATGATGGATAGGAGTTTCTAAAAAGTGAGATATTGAAGGCACAACTTCAAACAGTTCCAATGAGGAGGAAGCTGTAATAGCTGTGGAAAGGCTGATAGCATGTTCCTTAGATATTGAGAAGTTAGTGAAGGTGTTTTTATTTAGTGTGAATGGGCTAGTCTATTGAGATTTGTTTAATAGAAATTATCTCCTTTAAATATTAGGAGAGTGTTGCATTAGAGTGTTTTGTAATATGTTTGTATTCTGTTTGGCTGAGGAAATCTACACCAACTAATCTACCATTAGTGCCTATAATACAGTTTTTAAAATTAAATTATTGGTGACAAATTATGTAATAATCTGAATATCCTAAACTGTGAATAGGTTGTTACATTGACCTGAGATAAACACATTGGGCTCCCAAAATAAAGTGTTGCAGGGCCCCCCAAAATTCCTTAAATCGGCCCTGTGTGCACACTTTATTGCAGGAGCTGAATGTGCGTGGCAAAGGGTGTTCCTCGTAACCCTGTAATACCACAAGGTGGCGAAACTGAGAAGTGCCTGTACAGTGATGGATGGCTGCTTCTCATAAACTTCACCAAACATTAAATGAATTTTAGTTTAGGCACCTGGTCCTTGTGGTATTTCAGTTTGTTTATAGTGAGGGAGGCAACTGCACAGAGGCCAGGGGGCAATTTCTCCTGACCCACCCACCCCCACTAACTACACTCATCATACAGTGGTCTATTTTCAGCCGCATATTGGCCAAAATGGCAGCTAGGAGTGACACAGTGTCACTTCTGGTTGTGATTTGGGCCAATATAAGGTCAAAAATTGAGGTATGGGGAGTCCTGGGATGCTTGGGGTGCCAAGGAGAGTGTTTCTGTGCATTCTCACATGTTTGGAGGGGCTTTGGCCCCCAAATCATGCCAAAATGTTTTTAAATTGGGGGAACTTGGAGGACTTCGCAGGACTGCAGAGGGGAACTTCTAGAACTACCAAAGTAAGTTCTCAGGGTTGTACGTGGCTCACTTTCCCCACCCCTAGTTTACACCAATTCTTACAGCTTTCAGATATGCTTGGGGCCAGTGGTTGCGTACAGATGTTATATTGATCAAGCTGCTTTACAACAAAAAGATCATCACTTTTGAAACACATTTTGGGATGGTGGTTACCTTTTTGTTTGTGGCAGGGCTCCTGTACTGGTCAACCACCTATCCATGGGGGATATGTTCCAAGACCACCACCACCCCATGGATACCTGAAGCTGTGGATAATAGGGAACCCTAATATTTTCAATGAGACAAATGTTAGAGGTTGACCATAGAATCACATTGGCATTGGAAGAATTTGTTCAGAGGGGGATTGCCCTTGCCTTCTTCTGAGGCTGAGAGTGTGACTTGCCCAAGGCCACTCAGTGGGTTTCCATGGCTGGGTGGGGATTTGAACCCTGGTCGCATGGATCCTAGTCCATCACCCAAACCACTACAGCACACTGGCTTTTATATGTATGTCCAATGTTTAGCAGCTTTAAGATGTGAATTGTCTAAAAATGATTTCTCACTAGCTGAAATGAAGTACACCATCTTTTGAACACTTCCCTGGCACCCCTAACAGAATGCCATGGGGAGTCCAAATGGGCATATGAGGTTGTCCCTTCTTCTTCCTCTGTTGGCTGACCTGCCTGGCTCTTGAGATTAACTGGAAGGACAGAGTTAACAGATCTCCACAGGGATAATTAGGTAGATCTCAGGAGGTAACAGCTGGGGGAACCCTCTAGTAAATTAGATGCACCACAGTAGTACTCCTAGATAGCTCTTTCTATTAGAGTGAGAAAATCAAGAAATCCACCCTCTAATTCTTTTGCTCATAGAAGTGGCACGAGAACATTTCATCTTCCTATGTAGCCTCTTTTCAGTGCTCCAGGACCCAGGCTGATTTTAAATTCTCTCTCAGCTGCTGTAAGATAGTTTGAGTCAATACAGAGACACAGTTCCTCTGGAGAAGCACTACTAAAAATTGAGATCTCAGACTACTCAGAGGTTTTTGTAGTTACAGGGTATGTGTGTGTGTGTGTGTGTGCACGCGTGCATGTGTGCTCAACAGAAACCAAAAGCTGAGGCAAAAGTTGCATTTCCTGCTTCAAGTTGAGAATTTTCAGGTGAAATCCTTGATGTTTGTGTGTGTGTGTGTGTGTGTGTGTGTGTGTGTATTCAGATGAATGGGACCTGGAAACCAGCAATTTAAAATCTAAGCAGAAATGGGGTAGCATTTATAGTTAGGAGAGATGTAGGAAAAGCCACTCAGAGGACGCATGATAAGAGGTGGGATAGAAATACTGTAAATAAAATAAAATATACTTGTAAGAGCCTTTAAATTTGGTGCAGTTGTTTTCTTGCACTGAAAGCAATGGGAGAAGAAAGGGTTTTTAAAAAACAAACAAATAATAGCTGCCCTCCCACCTGTTACCTAGCCTTATACTCCCTCCCTCCCTCCCATAATTCATAATTTGGCAATATTGGACAGTTCATGAGGTCTATAGTAGACCAAGCCAGCCACAGATGGGTTCAAATAAAGGTCACCTAAAGACCTAAGAAGTTGTCTTGGAAATTCCCCAAACCCAAACACGCCCAGGACAAGATAAAGTGAAGCCCCCTTAGACAGATGTTAGGGTAGAATGTGCTAATTTCCCTGGACACATCTGGCAGTTAGTCATACTCTCAAAACAAACAGTGACCAGAACACCTATTGTCCACACTCACCCCCACAAATGTCTTTCTTTTGCACCTTCCACAATACAGAGGCAGCCAAAAACCCATCAACGTTAACGATCCAAGATATTCGCAGCAATCAACAAAGCTGTAGTTTCTTTGTCTAACTGTGGAAACTCACCCAACTATTATTTTACTTTCAAACTACCCCCTAAGGGTATGATATTGGGTATAAATATTGCCCTCAAATGATAGCCATGTGTGCAGAGTTCTTCAGATGCCATTATTCTGCTGGTTCGCTGTTGCACCCTCAGATCCAAATCTGAAGCTTTCTCCACTGCACGAATCTCTGCTCTCCGAACAGGTAATTATAGCCCACTCCCCAAATCCATTCCTCTGTCCAAATACTTCCTCCTAATTCTTTGATAGCCCTATGTGATTGAGATGTTCCAGAATATGGAGGATGTTCAAGTGTAGTAATGTGTTTATCGGCCAAAAACTGCTTAACAGAAAGTGCTGTGTGAGCAGGCACATTGTCTTGATGAAGAATGAAACCATTTTCCCACAGTTCTGACATTTTTTTTAATGACTCTTTCTCTCAGCCTTGTTAAAACTTCCTTATAACAATGCTGCTTCACTGTTCTGCCTTCTGGAACCCATTCTGCCAAAATTACGCCCTGATGTTAAAAAAAAAAAAACACAACCCAACCCTAATGAGCATGGCTTTGAATGTGGACTTGCTTTGATGTGCTTTTTTTTCATTCTTGGTGATGATGGTGTTTTCCAGTGCATCGACTATCGTTTTATCTCCAGATCATACTGGAAGATCCAGGTTTCATCACAAGTGATGATTTTTGAAAAAGGTTTGGGTCCCCCTTAAGTTGTTGTAGAATGTCATTGATGAACTTTTAAACTTAGCATTTTTCTGGCACACAACAGACAACACAGCTGCTTTACAACAACTGACAATTAACTGAACTGCCAAGAGTGTTGATGTTTGTCATGTAGGTTCAGACATGTTTAAGGTCACCACTCAAGCATTCACAATCAGTTCCCCCTGATTTGTCTGAAAGATAGAAACACAGTCTCATTATTTAATAAGCAGACCTCGTACAGAGGTGTAAAGATCCCAAAGATACCCAACCTCTCGCAGCCATACCTTTAAGCTAATTAAAATTCCCCAATATAATATCATAACTCAACGGTCACGAGTGAGTCCCACAGACTCCATGCAATTCAGATAACACAACTTCTGTCCTGATGACGTTAGCTGACAGAGCAGAGGAAAATGTGGTTCCTCTACCTCAGTTTCTCCCTCTGCCATACCTTCTCATCTCTATTTCAGGCTGCTAGTAGGGTACAAGGTCAGGATTTTCTGGTGTAACTGCCGTGATGTCTTGGGGTTGTCTAAATGGTGAAAATAATCTTAATGGAATTTGCTGGGAATATGATCTGTCTTAATGGGAACCAACATCAATGTGCCATATTCGGAAGGGGGGGCAGCAAAAAACTCCAAAAACTAGGCTGGGAAAGCCTTTATGGCTTGTCCTGGAGTTTTTAAAAAGCTCCATGGGGAATGTGCATTCCCACTCATTGGACCAAGTGATTTGATTTGAATCGCTTTCCCATACAAGAGGAAGAGCAAACCTGATTGGCCGGATAAGCACAATGGGCGGGGCTTGCTAACAGGGCAAGTGCCTGCTGCTGCCATGTTAGATTTTCACCTTAGCAAGTCATTGCTAAGGTGATAAAATGGGGATTTGTCTTATCATTTTCTCTCTTTTTTTGTAAAGGTGAAATATCACTTGTCCGCACCATGGAAATAGTTTTTTGGGTGTGTTTTTTAATTTCAGTGGCAGCAGATTTTAAAATGCAAGTAAATCACTCATGGCCACCATCTTGGCTAGAGGGCATGCATAATTTATGGGGGCTGTAAAACTGTTATGTCACAGCTACTGTGACTTGCTATTACTGCTGAGCAATCCATGTTTTTCAGGCTCATATAGACGAGCCCTTGGGTTGTGTGTCTGACATCATATGCTCTTATTTATAAATGTATATATCATTTTAATTATGCAGTTACTCTAATCCTCATGGAATGACAGCGCTGGAAGAGACCACAAGGGCGTCATTGAAATAGATGATTAATATCCTTGTTGTACAGACTGAAGTCATCACATGTGTGTGTGTATGTGTGTGAGAGAGATTGAGAGAGAGAGAAAGAATATGAGTCAGCAAGTTTATAGCAGAGGTGGAATGTGGAAAAAGTTATTTTTGCTCTGCACTGGATCTACAGGACTTCCCAAAAGCTTTTGATACAGTTTCTCACCGAAGACAGTCATAATTTAGCAGTCTTAAGATAGGAGGATAATCGTTAGATTTAGGAAGCAGAGGGTACAAATAAATGTTCAGTTCATGCAATAACAGGAGTCTCTCAGGAATGGGACCAGTGCTTTTTAACTTCTTCACCTGGTGCCAGGGGAGGTGTCTGGAGTGAGGGAATGAGAGCACTGCCCCTCCAAATAAGAATACTGCCCCCCCTCATGATTTTTTCCCCTTTCAGTCCCCAGATTTCTAGCATTTCAGAGAGTGTGACATTAGAAATCTTAATTCAGGGTTTTTAAACCAGAGCTGCCTGGAACCCTAGGGTTCTGCAATAGGCACTAGGGGTTCTATGAGAGATTGTGACCAGGGAAAAACTTTTTTTTAGCAGTAAATATAAAGTAATCCTTTTTATGCAGGGGTTCCCTGAGACATTAAAATTATTTCAAGGGTTCCTCCAGGGTAAACTCATTGAGAAAGTCTATCTTAAATTATCGTAAACACCTAGACATTACTGCAATGCTAGAAATTTGGGAAATCACAAAGGAGTGGGGAGCAGAATTCTCATTTAGGAAGCAATCCTCTCATCCCGGCCTGATGTTAAGGACAAGTAGGGAAGACATCAGGTTTGCTGATGTCACTAAATTATTTGGGGTGATTAGAACCATAACAAGTCATGAAAAGGTGCAAAAGGAACTCTCCAGATTGAAACAAATGGGCATTAAAATGACAAATAAGGCTCAGTGTAAGCAAATGTACAGAGAGTTATATTGGGGCAAAATAGCCTGACTTCACTCTATAGCAGCTGCCATAAAAAGAATGATTAGAAAAGGAATCAAAAATATAATGGTGAATTTGATACTGCCCTTAGACAAAGCTACAGTGCAACCACACCTGCAATGCTATGTGCAGTGTTGATTGTTGCACCTGGAAAAGGATATTGTATGGCTGGGGAAAGTGCAGAAAACAAGGTAACCAAAATGTCAAGAGGCTGGAATGATTCTCCTATGAGGAAGGTTGCAATGTCTGGGACTGCTTAGTTTAGAAAACGGTAAGGGAAGGCATGATAGAGGTGTACAAAAGGATGCATGGTGTGGAGAAAGTGGATAGGAAGCTTCTCTCTCACAATACAGGAATACCTCAGTTAACAAAGCAGATGTGGTCCTAGGCATTACTTCATTAACAGAAAACTGGGGACCAGAGGTAGAAATGACATTGAAAGAACAGGGATAGGTTCCTACAACATAACAAAGAAGTGCAAGTCAGCGTGTTTCAACAAGCTTTTTATCCAAAACGAACAACGTGAACAGGTGAAATAAAACAGCCAGGTCAGGAAGCAGTGCATTAGTAAACAAAAACATTTTGAACCTTGTATAGACCACTTGAAGGGTTCTTCCAAAATACACATACTGGTGATTTTTTTTCACTAGCCTCCACTTTTCTCATGACTTCCATTTTTGTGGCCACAGCTTTGCTCTTCTAACATGCTGGAGGTAGCTGGTAAGGCACTCTTATCTGCTCTTCCCTTTTCTTTCTGTTTTGCTGTTCAAGCATGCTTGGTAAGGGATTCTAAGCAACTGCTGTTTCCCTTGTCTCATGCATGCAGGAACACACAGATACAGTAGGATCAGCTACAGTAGAATCTCTTCAGAACACAGGAAGGTCTGCCTTTTTAAAGCATTTTTCCATATAAAAACCCCCTGCATGTGGAAAGCTAGCAATCTAGAAGAAATGTTGTAGCCTCCTCTGACAGTCTACTTTCTATGTATTGTGAGCTTTGAATATTGGGAAGTACTCAAGTATATGATTGGAAACCTACATGTTGAGGTCATACACTTCCATCAAAATGTATTGTATTCTTTTCTCCGCATGTTTGCATTGGGTCTAACTGTCCTATCTTGTTCTACAAGTCTTCTTTGTGTTGTACTACAAAGGAAAAGAATATTGTTACCATGCCTGCATGGGACACAGGTATCTAAAACAAGTCTGAACCAGCTTCTGTGCATGGGAAGCCATCTTGAGTACTGTGCTGGGGAAATGGGGTATTGTGGCTACTTGCTTTCTCCGGATTCCCGAGAATGCCCACTCCACCATGGGATTGCACGTTGTCTGACATCCTCCCAATTAACAAGGAGGGTGTTAGGTCAACTGGGAATAATCCCCAAGACAAGATCTGTGTACCTAAATGATTATACCTGTGTGTACCTAGACAAGTGATTATTACGTCTGTATGTATCTTGCAACCCTTCTTGTATATTCAGGTAATTAGTATGTCTGCATGTACTGCTGTGTACCAACATAATTCTTACCTAATGATTAACAGTGTATATGTGATCACTACACTATATAAACCAGCCTTCTGTACCAATAAAGTATGCTCTACCATGACAATCCCAGAGGGCATTTGAGCATCATTACTACAGGGTATACTGTATAGACTAACTGAATAAATACATTAAAATAAATATTTATGAGGAGTAAGCCCTGTAGCAATTACACATGAGTAAGAGAATACTGCTAAAAGAATACCCTCTTTTTGCAGCCCTTGGCTGTCTTCTTTCCAGAGGACAGGTAAACCTGCTTTAGGACATTGGTACCTTAGTCACAGTATGAGAAGCCTTCAGAACAATTGCTCAAGGTCAGGGGTGGGCAAAGTGGGCCATAGGCAACCCCCAAGGTCATTTTTGTTGACCCCAGGGGTCAAAAATTGCCTCCAAATACTCTCTAGGGGTGGTGAGGGGCATTTTTGCCATGTTTTGCTCCATTTTAAGCCCAGGAGAGATCTTTTTCTAAAATAGGAAGTAAGCTAAAAACATACTCTCTTCTGAGCCTAGTATGTGCCAAGAAGGCCTAAAACATGGTTAAAATGCCTCCTTGGTCTCTAGAGGACATTTGGAGCATTTTGGTGCTTTTTTTGCAGTAGGGGAATATGGCCTTCCAAGGTCTCCTGGGGAGTTAATAAGGCCCCTAGCCTCCCTCGGCTGTCCACCCCTGCTCTGGATAATGGAGCGTCAGCATAAACTTTCCAGGAAGGAAAAAAAAGACAGGAGACATGAGAACTTAAATGACAAAGGAGAATTCTACTAGAAGTACTGTATATATTTCAGAATGCTTTGTTCCAGTATGAGTTGGAAAGCTCCCAATGGAGGGAAAGGGAGGGGAAGAGAAAATCGCCTGAAGGTCAAGGAAGAAAGGGGAAGAGAGGGAGAAGTGGAGAGTGCTTATTATCTATCCTGCACTGTGAAGATGGAAAGTGTTATAGTTAAAAGCAGAACCACAGTGCTACTCAGTCAGGCCCCAGTATCCACAGAACCAATATCTGTGGCTTCATTTATCTGCAGGACATAAAATAGGGACACATACAATAGACTTGTATTGGAAAATGCCTAGAGAGGCATCCTCTCGATCCTCCAATGTAACCCTATGATTATGTTTTTACTGGAAGTCCTCTATTTTAATAGGGTTCACTGTTATCCACAGTTTCCAGTATCCATGGTAAGTCTGGGAACCAAACCCCCATGGATATGGGAGTCTGACTGTAATTCTGTAGTGTGAATGGGTCCCAGGTGTTTCCAGGTTTGGCATCTCTAAGATACCTATCTAGGAGTCTAACAAGTCAGTCAGACAACATGCCAGCTAGCATGAGCACCTCAAAGCACACCAAACACAAGGGTCCTAACTATGGGGGGAAAGATTAAAGACATTCACTGCTTTCTCATCCCCACCATAACCTCATTGTGTAGAGTCAATATAATCAGCAAGCCATGGGCTGAGGTCGGTTCAGTGACCTTTCAGCTACGGTAAGTACCCAGGAAAAACATCCAACTCACTCACTCCTAAGGCTGGCACTAGCCCAGGGGTGTTGTGATGAAAGAGCAAATCAGGGCATTCATTACTCCCCCTCATGAGAATTCTGTCCCTCAAATAAAATTTTCCTTCATTCCCCAACTTTGCAGCATTTTGATAAATAGATTAAAACTTCAGTTGAGCATTTAGAAATACAGTTTAAGCATCTAAAGAAAAGGATAGGGTAGGCTCTTCCAAAACTCCACCAGTCCAGTAGCACTCCACAAACTTGTTAAAATATTGCAGATGTACAAAGAAGCCTTTACACACACGTGCACTTTTTTATATGCTTCAGGAGTCACCTTTGGTGCCACTACAGCTGTGTATAAGAATTCATTCTCAACCTTAACACATGTGCTGTCACCACAAAGGAGTTCACTGCATCATTGAAGAATACCAGATTCAGTAATATCTTCACTTCTGAAAGTAACACATTTGAAGGAATATTCAAGTTTGTGGAGAAATTAGCATACCCTCCAATTGTGTCAATTTGGCAGGGACAGTCCTGATTAATCTAGTCATGCCACTTTTTCAGCTGCTTGTAAAATGTTCCAGTTTCTCTCTCCTCCTCCTCCTGCTTTCACCCTCTGTCCTCAGCCTACTCCCATTGCTGCAAACTGAGTTCAAAGCTGAAAGGTAGTTTGCACTAAACTCAGCAGAGAGGAGAGGAGGGAACAGAATCTTGCCCTTCTCAGTAGAGTCAAACAAAAGCAAACTGCTACAGCCTCTCCTAGCTTGTGCGTGCGTCCTCATTCATAATTTTTGCCACCTTGACTAGACTCTGATGTTGTTTGGTCACATGTGTCCCAGTTGTCATCTGTGAAATGTTTGAGAATACAATGGGCCCTTGGTATCTGCTGGGATTTGGTTCCAGGATGCCCTTTGGATACCAAAATCTGGGGATTTTCAAATTTCATTATATACAACAGGGTAGTAAAATGGTGTCCCTTATATAAAACGGTAAAAATCAAGGTTTGCTTCTTATAATTTATTTATTTTTAAAAAAATATTTTCAAGCCATGGATGCCAAATCTGTGGCTACAGAGGGCTGACTGTGTACATTAGACTTCATTAACAGTTCAAATAACTATAGTTGAATGACTTGCACAATATGCATTTACAGTAATTCCTAATCACTGTTATTTAATTTACAGAACTATTCTGAATGTGGAAAATTTATTTTAAATTGATTTGTGTCTTTGGAAGCTTCGTAACACATTTTATAATTCAAATGCATTAATTGGAGATTATTTTTCTCATTACCAATTGAAATTTTTTTCCACATAAATTTCTTTTATAGTGACCGATGGCCAACTCTTCTGTTAACGATGGCCAAACTCTTCTCTTCTGTTACCCCAATTTTTTTCTCTTCCCCACCAACCAAGGAAATTGTTTTACTACATTCCTGCACTGGCCTTTTGTCTTATCAGTTAATGAGTAGCAAATTATTGTCTTGATCCCCTTAGGCTCTAAGGCTCAAGGTGTTGGAGAAATTCAGCTTTTATGACATAGAGATTTTTACGTTCTAAGACATACGCCACTCCTCTCCATTTCAAGGGACAGTCTTGCCTGAGCCTCATGTTTAGGAATGTTCATGTTTAGGAATGGTTATGGACAGAGAAATAGAACAGAGTCATAGAACACAATGGAAGTACTCTGGCAACACCAATTCCAAACAGCTAAGAACAATGGGCATTTTAGCCAAGCTGCAAAGTTGGCTTACTGTATTTCTTAAATGAATTGTTTCAGTTGCAAATTTTTCTGATGTTTGAATGGAAAATTCCATATCTCTTGTGGGCTGAATATAATGCTATGCACAGCAAAACAAAATAAACTCCAGCCTATAATTATTACTTAGCTAGAAACCTGACACAAAAATAGACTTGATGGGGTTTCTCCCTCATAAGTGGCAAGTTTTGTTTTTAAGCAGATATTCCAACTGCACAAACCACCTTTTTCTACCCACAAAGCCAAACATTCTTATTAGGCAAGCTTTAATTATTTCAGTGGCAGCTTTGGAGGTTTTTAAACAGAGGCTGGATGGCCATCTGTTGGGAGTGCTTTGTGTATTCCTGAATGGCAGGGGGTTGGACTGGATGGCCCTTGTGGTCTCTTCCAACTCTATGATTCTGTGACTGTGTGATAGTGCTATACTTGTGTAATGCAGGGTTTCTCAGTCAGGGTTCCCTTGAACCCTAGGGTTCCATAACAGATTGCTAGCGGTTCCACAAGATATTGAGATTGAAAGAAATAAACTTTTTTTTTTTTGAGCTGTAGATATAATAACTTTTAGGCAGGGGTTCCTTGAGACCTGAAAATTGTTTCAAGGGCTCCACCGGGGTAAAAAGGTTGAGAAAATGTGAAAGGGACTTTGGACAGCATTCTGTATTTCATATATCCTGCTCTGAGAAGGAGATTGAACTAGACACTTTCTAGCACTTTAATGTTATGGTTTTGTGGCCTTCTGTTCCACACTTAGCAAACAAACAACACAACTACAAGGTGCTTTCAGTTCAAAATAGTAACAACCACTTTTATTTAGGCTAAGAGTGGGACTCATCTGGACCTCCTGAGATTGTTGGACTACAACTCCCATCAGCCTAGTCAGAAGAGCCAATAGTGAGAAATACTGAGAGCTGCAGCCCAACATCTGAAGGGTCTCATGATTTCTACTCTTCTGGGAGGCCAAGCCCTAATTTGGACCAAATCTCTCTATATAAAGCTCTTGGGTATGCACAATGGCCTTAGGTATGTAGGTACTTTGCCTCTTGGGTATATACAATGGGTTTAGGTATGTTGCCTCTTTCAGTGTGCTGATTGGCCACTCCTGTCACTCCCTCAGCCAATCACCACCCACATGCAAATTCCCTCTACACTTCACCATCCACTCATAGCCAATCTGCATAATGGGAGTGACCAAACAATGTGCTACAGTGTTGGCTATAGTTACTAAGGCTGCAGGCCTTTCCAGTTCACCAGTGTCTCAGGGCTGCGCAATCTACATAGTAATATCATTTCTATTCCCATTGCGATGGGACCCAGGCAGTCAACTGGCGGTTGTGGCAGGATGCTGCTGCTGCTGCGACATGACCCTGGCACTCAACTGGCAGCAGTGGCGGCAGTACTCAGCGCGACCCAGGCAACCGGGCATGAGGTCTACACTAGCTGGACCCGGCATACCATATGCTGTTAAAAAACTCCCCAATAAACACCCAGTAGACCTCACACCCAGTTGCCTGGGTGCTATTTCAGTGGCAGCAGTGTTGTCCTGCCACTGCCAGTTGACTGCCTGGGTCCCGTTGCAGCGGGAATAGAAATGATATTACTGTGTAGATTGTGTAGCCCTGAGACACTGGTGAACTGGAAAGGCTTGCAACCTTAGTAACTGTAGCCAACACTGTAGCACATTGTTTGGTCACTCCCAGTATGCAGATATCATAAGCGGCAGGAGTGGATTGTGAGGTGGAGAGGAAATTTGCATGTGGGTGGTGATTTGCATGTGGGTGGTGATTGGCTGAGGGAGTGACAGGAGTGGCCAGTCAGCACACTGAAAGAGGCAACGTACCTAAACTCATTGTACATACCCAATAGGCAACATACCTATATACCTACGACCATTATGCAAACCCAAAAGTTTTATGGTATATATAGATAGATACTGAGAGATTGGCCTAAATACCCTAAAGGCACTGGATCCCATCTGATCTTTGAAAGCAAGCAAGGTCAGCTCTGGTTAGAACTGGAATGGGAGACTGCCAACAATTTCAGGTGTTGTAGATATATTTTAGAGGTAGGAAGTGTTAGGAGATTTTCACACGGGGCCAAAATGCCCCGTTACTGCCCCGCTACCTCCTCTCCCGTTCCTGCCATGGAATAACATAAATCTTTCACACACTCACCTTAATTCCGCAGCAGGAACGGGCTCCCCCTCCCCCTGCTGGCCGGCCATAAATGCAGCCATCGTAAAGCTGCTTTTACGACTGGCCGTCTGAAACGTTATCACATTATCACGTGATAACGCCAGACAGTACATTTAAAAAATAAAACTCCCCCAAACATAAAATCAGTTCACCAAGCACAAAAACACTCTTTAAATCACATAATCAAAACAGGGAGGGTAAAGTAAAGGGTGCCACTTACCTGGTGTCCAGATCGTACCAGGAAGTGCTCAGAACGGACCTCCCCTCCACGGCTGTCATTTCAGAACAGGAACGAGGCTCCTGTTCACACACCCGTGATTGCATGATAGTGACGGAACGGGAGGTCTATTCACAATGAAAAATCATGATTACATTGTTCTGGAACAGTCACGGGAGTAGGATGGATGCAGGACAGAACGGGGTCAACATCGTCCGAAAGGGAAAACCTTTCCCGACCCTGTTCTGTTCCTGCCAGGGGATATATAGCCTGTGTGAAAATCTCCTTAGACTAGGACTCCAGAGACCAGGGTTCAAATAAATGCCTGTTCGGCCATAAAAACCTACTGGCTGACCTTGAACAAGTCATACACTCTCACACACAGCAACAATGTGGCAAAACCACCTCTGTGTATCCTTTGCCTTAAAAAACCCTATAAAACTCATGAGGTCACCTTAAGTCAACAAGCAACCTGAAGGCACACTCACACACACACACCCCTGAGAAAATATATACAGTACAGTACTCTGCATATGTCCATTAGGTGGCACTACATACATGTCTGCTCCACTGCTTTCCTTTTTTTTTCAACTTAGGTTGTTCTTTGAGGTTGAAGGTTTTGGACTTCACCTCTCTAGAAGCAGGCTTCTTGTTTTAGATACCAAGAAGCAGGCAACTTTTATGTGGTTTAGATTATGATTTGTTTTTAGAGCAGAGCCAGCGTTTTCCGAGCCTGGCCGTTAAGGCTGCATTTTCTCAGTACACTATTGTACTCGGATTTGAAAAGCCAATAAGGTCCAAATTCTGCCAAGCCTAGAGGATCTCAGTAGAATCCCCCAGGCTCCAGCCCTAACCTTTCACGGTTGCTTGGATTTTCACAGGTGGTGTACCCACCAACTTGCACACTGCAAGGAAAGCCCCCCTGGTCATGAGCATCCTGTATTTTGATGTCAACATTTAGGAATTCCTATCCTATCAAGAAACTCCCAAGTTTTCCCTAAAGAAAGAACTTTGAGCAAACACAGGAAACCCCTCCCCCATTATTCCTAGGTAGAAGGTTCAAATGTAATCTCCTGTGGGCAGGGATCTAGCTCCTTGATGTACTTAGCTTATACAGTACAGTACTTACTCATGCTTGACAAAAAGTTGAAGAGAGTTGGAAAAAAGGTTGGGTTTTTTTTTTTTTTGAAAGCTTGCCAGGTCAAGCATTTAAGAAAACACAGGATATAGGTAGTTCAAATAAACTGGAATATGGTTGCTAACTTCTTCCTGGTGCTGGGCTTCGGTGCATTCAGCAGTTGCTACAAGCATTTAAAGATGAGCATTTTCATTGCATTCCTGTCTGTTTTGCAGCCATTAACGACAGGGAAGGAGAAACTAAAACCTGATAAAACCTTTTAAATGTGTGTCAGAGTTCTTTGTAAAGAGTGCATTCATTACATCAGATCAAAAATGTTGCAACGTGCAATTGTAATGTGTGTGTGTGTGTGTGTGTGTGTGACACACATTTCTTTAAGTGGTCTATTCAAAAGAGACACCCTCATGTCTGGCTTTTCTTTGCAAACGAAGATTCAGGAAGGACTCATCCTGTGCTTTCTGCAAGCGTGCTGATGACTAAAAAGGCCAATCCGAGATAAACAAGTCCAGTTGCAGAAAGCACAGCAGAAGGTCTCCTTGGGTGATGTTTCCGGGTTGTGATTCTTTCTGCGTTGTTGTTTCTCTTCAAGACTTGTTCGGCGTGAGTTCTCAAATAAGGCTGCAGCATTGTGGATAGTGCGTCTCCATGCCTCCCGATGTGAGGCCAGGGCGGACCATTGTTGGTGATCAATTTGGCTGAGCCTGAGATGTTGTTTCAGAGAGTCCTTGTATCGTTTTTTTCACCGTAGAGTAGTATTTTTGGGAGGCGATGGTCCTCCAACCTAGAAATGTGCCCTGCCCAGTGCAGCTGTGTTCTCAATATCATGGCCTCAATGCTGGTGATCCCTGCTTGCTCAAGGACAGCAACATTCGTCACATAGTCAGTCCAGTATATATTTAGGATTGTGCGTATACAGCGCTGATGAAAGCGTTCAAGGAGTCGTAAGTGTTGGCGATAGATTGACAAAGAGATCGATCACAGATTAGCAAAGGCATATAGCGCATTTGGAAGACTTTACAAAAGAGTCTGGAGTAATAAACACCTGAGGCGAAGCACAAAAATTAGTGTGTATAGAGCCATTGTACCGTCTATTCTCCTTTATGGGTCTGAAACACCCTCATGTACATTGTATATATGTGCATATATATGCATTGCACCCTCTTTGCAATACATGAGGGTGTCTCTTTTGGACAGACCACTTAGAAAGAAATGCAAAACCCGCCCGGGTTCCTCCTACAAAGCCAGCTTGTTGGTTCAACGGCTGTCTTCCCCACCTCTATTTTTGTATTATTATTTTTATTAATCTTTTCCAAATATGTATAATTGTAATGTGTACATATAATGTTCATTGGATAAGAAAAAAGAGTGATTATAGTGTGTTTAGATTAAGAGGAAAAATGTATTAGTGTTAGGATTAAGACAAGAGGAAAACAATATTATTATTGTTGTTATTATTACTGTATTATTTTGCCTTATTGTTACGGCCTTTTGCGGTCGGGTGTATTTTTCATTAGAATGGTCTTATTCCAATAAAATAATCCCTAATCCCCCAACCCCTGCTTTGAAAAAGCACTGGGAATCTCTACGGAAATACCAGGGCATTTTAATTTAACGGGGAGGGGGGAGTTACAAAACAAGAGCTGGAGGAAAATCCCAAGAAAGGGGCGTTGCAGGAATGCTAGGCTTTTTTTGAGGGCAAAGATTAAGAGGTTGGTGGGGGGGAGGGAGGAGAGGCCCTTAGTCACAGAAAGCTGTAAAAAGTACTTTCCCCTCTGTGGAAAAAGCAAAAAGTTTCCAGCCGGGGTGAGGGAGGGAATTCCTCAGCCGCAGCCTTGGCGTCCACCGGGCAGGGCCTCCCAGACAGGACCAGACTGGTTTTGTTGGGAGCTGCTGGGCTGGGAAATTCCCGCCGGCCGAGCTCCGCCCCGCCCAGAAATCCCCCGACGCCGAGGCTCTATAGGCCGCCGCCGGCACCCGCCCGCCAGCTTTCCCACACGCCACCTCCCCGGGATCTGTAGTGCGCGCTGGCTGGCTGGCTCCTTCCTTCCTTCCCTCGTCGGCATGCATAGCCCTCGCTCTTTGGATTACCCCCTGGATTTTACGATGGAGGCTCCCCGGCACCCCCGGGAGGTGCTGAAGAAGGACCGGCAGCTCAGCTTGGTCCAGGACGACCGGCACGACAGCGGCTTGGACTCCATGAAAGAGGAGGAGTACGAAAGCCTAGTCCGGGAGTTGGAAGACATTCGCCTCCGGCCCACGGGGGAGGAAGAAGAAGAAGCAGCCGCCCCCTCGGCCGGGCTCCCCGGCGGTCTCGGGCAAGCGGGGCCCCCGGCTTGGAAGCAGCAAGTGACGGGAGACGGGGACACGTAAGTCTCCAGGAGGGGGGAATCGGTCTCACACACACAAACACACACACACACACACCGGTCCCGACGTGGCGGGCATCGTTTTGGACGGGGCTCCCCCTTGCAAAGGCGACGTGGTGCGTTATGCCCCCCCCCGCGTTAAAGCCAAGGTCTTTCTTCCTCCGGAGGCAAAACGCAACCCCTAGGCTGCCTCTGCCAGGATCAGCAGATCCAGGGCGGGGATGCCTTTGCACCACGGGAGGGAAAAGGTTGCGAGGGGACGGGGCCCAGGGGGAAGCCGGTCGCCGTGGCCAACGTTTGCAACCTGCGGAAGGAAGGAAACACCGGAAGGGGGGCGGTGGGCAGGAGGCAGCGGCCTCTGGCACGGTTTCATGCTTCGCTTTTAACCTGGAACTCGAGGGCTAAGCTCTCTCTGAGCTGACAAACATTCCCCCCCCCCGGGTCCGCCAGGCTGCGTGCATGCAAAGGCGTGCAGAGGTCGGAGAGGGGCGCCTTTCCCGGGTTCGGCCGAGGCGCGGGGGGGGGGGGGATGGAGCTGACAAAGCGGACCCCGTCCCACTTCGGACTAGTCGCACCTCCGCTGAATTCGCGCCCTCGGGATATTTTTTTAAATTAAACAATCCCCTTCCCCCCCCCATAAAAAAAAAACCCAGACCACTATAGTTTTTCAAGCGCGTGCTGAAATCCAGCTGGGGGGGGGTCGCCTTGCAAATAAGGTTACACCGAGGCTGGGTGGTCACCTGTCCGGAGTGCTTTGATTGTGTGTTCCTGCAAGACGCAGGGGGTTGGACTGGATGACCCGTGGGGTCCCTTTCCAACTCCTTGATTCTACATCGCGTTCGTTCTCTTTGCGCCCTGCAAAGTTGCCTTCAGGACTGTGGGATGGGTGGGGGGGGGAGAGCTTGAAAGTCGAGGGCGAGAGAAGGGAGGGGGCCTCCTCCTTTGATGCCGGTGCTCTTTCCCCCCCCCCCCCTCTAGTTACATAAAAAGCCTGGGGATTTTTGCAAGGCTGGGTTTTTCCTTGACTCCTGGGCCGGTTGCCAGTTGGGGGCCGGGCTGCCGGAGGGAGGGGCCCGGCGGGGCGGAGGGGGAAGTGGGGCTGGAAAGCCCCTGGCCCCCTGCCAGGAACACGCCGTGCTCCGCCCCGGCCACGGAAAACACCCGCCCGCTCCGGCCCAGCAGCCTCCCAAAAGCCCAGGCTGTCGAAATCCGGCTTCCTGGTGATGCTGAGACAGAATAACGCTGATGCTCTTCCTCCTGGTGACTCCAATAAGCACGTGGCCCGTGGGGTGAAGAGGAAAGAAGGGGGGAAGAAGCTGATCTCATGGCTTTGGGTGCCTGTTTTTCCTAACTGGGTTTTTCCTGCTTTGACTTTTGCAGATTTCTCCACCTGGCTATTATTCACGAAGAAAAATCCTTGAGTTTGGAAATCATTCGCCAGGCAGGACGAGACCCAGCCTTCCTGAATTTCCAGAATAACCTCAACCAGGTACTTAGTAGTTGTGTGGGCCTGCCCTGCCTGCGTGGGAACTTGAAAATCATCCCCAAATTAAAAATGATAAAGCAAATAAAGAAATAATAAATAAAGGTACAATTGACAGTATTTTAAGTGGAAATTGCTCCTTAGTCACCACCCCTGAAAGAGTTGGTGCTTCGTGTTTAGAATTCAGCCTGATCGGCCACCATTTGGTAGAACATTTGAGTACCTATATTTACCAATAGGCCACCATGGAGACGCCACAGATTCTCAGCCAATCCGCATATGGTTAGAACAAGTGTGCTGGGCTGGACAGTTGTTTGGAAGTGACTTCCAGGACTGGCAATGAGATTTTGTGTATTGGCTGTGGGATCCCAAGACCATTGAGAAAACAGAAAGCCCAACAGTGCCACTGTCACGTGGCATCCAATAGAAGATGTGGGAGTCATGTGAGAGAATCCCTGGTTTACACATTAAAAGAGCCCTCTAAACATAATTCATTTATTTATTTGTTACATTTATTATACTTGTTTCCTCTGTAACTAAAGGTGGCATTGGTGGTCTTAATGGGTTCTCCTTCTTGTAAAGTAGTTTAGGCCGAGAGAGAGAACAACTGGCCTAAGATCACCCAGTGAGTTTCACAGCTAAGTAGGGATTTGAATCCGAGTCTTCTGACTTCTAAGCCCAACACTGTAACCACCACATCACATTGACTCTCAACTGGAGAGGGCAGGGATTGAACTCAGGGGCTTCTGCATACTAAGGGGGCATCCACACTAGAGAAATAATCCAGGTTGAAACTGGATTATTTATATGGCTCTTTTCTATGGAATCCTGGCATCTGTAGTTTGGTGAGGCGCCAGCACTGTCAGAGAAGGCTAAAGACGTTGTGAAACTACAAATCCATAGGAAGGAGCCATGGCAAATACAGTTCTCCCTCCATGTCCACAGATTGATTTAAGTATTCATGGCTAGAATATATTCTTTAAAAACAATAATCCAAAAAGCAAACCTTGATTTTGCCATCTTATATAAGGGACACCATTTTGCTATGCCATTGCTTATAATGGGACTTCAGTATTCATGGATGTTGGTATCCACGGGGGGTCCTGGAACCAAACTCCAGTGAATATGAAGGGACAACTGTAATCCAATTTCAAACTGAATTATTTATGTCACATGGATTCCCCCTAAGTCAGTGTTTATCACTGAGCTTTATCCAAGACTTCATAATATCTTGGTACCAGCCATTTATTTTGGTTGATCAAATGCCCTAGGACAAAATCAAAGCACTGAGGAAAAGTTACAGAGTTTAAGGGGTTTTTGGAAAGGGGCTGATCCTAAACGTACAGATTCCAGAACTCCTCAAAAACAACCTATATGCATATAAGCCTATATACATACTTGCCATTGTCTCATGGGAAAGTGTGCTCATAATCCTGACTTTGAAGTGACTGGAGGAGGGCTGTTTAGTCAGAGGCATATCTAGGGGATTTCCTTGCTTATCAAGCATTCTAGAATACTTTTTCACTTTGAATTTGTAGACTCCGCTCCACTTGGCTGTGATCACAGACCAACCAGAAATTGCAGAGGCTCTTCTGAAAGCCGGATGTGATGCAGAGGTCAGAGATTTCCGAGGAAACACACCGCTGCACATTGCTTGTGAACAGGGTTCTCTCAGAGGTGTTGGTGTTCTCACACAGTACTGCCAAAAACAAGTCCGTTCCCTCCTACAATCGTCGAACTATAATGGTAAGCCCATATCTAACACAACACTGAGGTTAGCTTGCTAGCTTACTGCATACTTCACCCTGTGGCATCATAGTTTTGCCTTATGAATAGGTTACTTTCTTGGCTTGCTCTCAGGAAGATTATTATAACAAGTGTCAGTTAGCTAAGAGAAGGCATGTAGCATTCTTTTTCTTTGCCCATGCATAGCAAGTCTCCTCAGGTATTTTGGATTACAGCACCTGTAATATGGTACCTTTAGCTGTTTAGGCTGGGGTTTAAGGGAATTGGAAGTCCAAAACATCTTGAGAGGCTAGAGCTTCCCCACCCTGATATATAGCATTTTTTGCTTCCTTGAGTTAATAGTATCTTTAAAAAAAATCTGTAACTGTTATCAATGTGAGTGAGATAGCTATGCTAGTATATGATTTGAAAATCATGGTCATTGTGTTGGAATGATTTTACGTTAAGTGGATTTGAAATGAAGTGTGTTAATTTTTCCCCTTTGTTTATTTCACAGGACACACATGCCTCCATTTAGCTTCTATTCAAGGTTATCTGGCCATTGTAGAATGCCTCCTGTCCTTGGGAGCAGATGTCAATGCTCAGGTGGGTATTGGTAGGATTTAAATAAGCAGGCCTAATTATATGATTTTTGAAAGAAAATTTTACCATTTGCCAATGCTAACAAAATGCACCATTCTGTCCTTTTTCTGCATGTAGGAACCATGTAATGGTAGGACTGCCTTGCATTTGGCTGTTGATCTTCAGAATCAGAATCTGGTGTCACTTCTTTTGAAACATGGAGCAGATGTGAACAAAGTCACCTACCAGGGCTATTCTCCATGCCAGCTCACATGGGGAAGAAGCAACTCCATCATACAGGAGCAATTGAGACAGTTTACCACAACGGACCTGCAGATGCTACCAGAAAGTGAAGATGAAGAGAGCTGTGAATCAGAATCGGAGTTCACAGAGGATGAAGTGAGTAGTTGATGCTTAGAGCCAGAATTCTAACATAATTTGCACCCGTACTCATACTGTGGTGTTAGGATGCAAGTGTGAAAACTCTTTTCTGTCTGATCATTTGGCATTCTTTGATCTGGATCATCTTCTCGCGGTTTTTTAAAAGCATCCAAATAAAAGATAAATTTACAAAAAGGAGAAAAGCACATTTTTTTCTGCTACTATTTTGCAGTTCAGGGTTTCTTTCCTCTGTTAAGAGACTATTTTACCGACCTGAGACAGATTCAAATGGTATTTAGCTATGAAACCCATATTAAGCAGCAAGATGAACAGTTAGCACATATGAAGTCGTTCCAAACTTTAAACATGCACAGAGTGTTAATCCTTGACAACTGACTGGTTGCCAGCTCTTGTTAAAAGTAACAGTTCCCAGAGTTTGAGGGTATGGCTTCCAGGTAGGGTTAACTCCTTAAACCCCTTAAGTTTTTAGAAATTAAGCAGATGTGTTCATAGTAGTTTGCTAATGTCCTCCTGCTAATGCATCAAAACATAATGGAACATTTGTCTGAATAATGGGGGAAATGGATAGTGTTCTTTAAAGCTAACCTGATTTATTTTTCTTCCCCTAGCTTCTGTATGACGACTGTGTTATTGGTGGACGGCACGTGCCTTGTTAAAAGTGGATAGCTTGCAGAAAGAACAGGTGAACAAAATGTGAACAATTGCTGAACTACACTGCACAGCACACTGTTAGAACAGCAGGTGCTACACACAGTCCAATACACTGTCTGAGCATGAGTGAATTTGGGTTGTCAAACACCAGAAGAAGGCTGGAGCCCCTTTGCACTGAAGAGCTGATTGTCCTAATAAAGAAGCCGAATAAAAACTGGAAGGCCTGCCAGTGTATGCACTGCATGCTCTGAAAAGGAGGCTGCTTAGATCCACCATCCGTTGTGTTCTTTTGGAAGACATTCCACATATTTCTGTCTGACTGTTAATCCTCTTTTCCAGTGACTGTAAGGTTAGGAGATCTTTGTGCTGTACAGCAGACACATGCATTGCAGCGCCAGTGGATGTCTGCTTGTCCATCCACAGGGAAGATATCAGTAACATTGAGACTCTATATTGCGAACACTTTTGCTTTGCAATATGTATATCATGTATATGTTGTACATTATGTGAATATTTTTTTTTGCTACTTGTGAAATGTATATTTATTAAAAAAATGTATTAAGAAATGCAATTGACTGGTGAAATTCTTACATCCTAAGGGTATCCTCTTTATTTTCTCCTCTTTAATGTCCTGTTAGTTGAAATCAAGCATCTGAAGCAATTATAAGTTCATTTTGCATGCCCTTTCGCAAAAGAAAGAAAAACACTAGGCCAGAATTCAGCTGTTAGGTCCCAACTAGAACTATACCTATTAAATGAATGGAATTTACAAGCAAAGTTCCCCTTGATTCAGAGGGCCTACTTCATTTAGGCCCTGCATTAGTTGGCAAGGGATGGATGTAGGAAACCACATCAAATGAATGACCATTTAAGGATTGTACCACCCACCTCTCGATTGTCAGTTTTCTTTCATTCAGCTATTAGCCCTGGTGGTTTATCAGGCGCTAAGAGCACGTTCCTACCAAAAGTTAAACTTTTAGAAGCTCTTACGGGAGAGAGAAGCAAGTGCTTTGGAGTCTCCAATTAACATAGTGCAACATCTCCAAGCCTATGCTTTTGAAAAAAACAACAACCCATCCATTGACCTTCATAAAAGTTGGAAGCTTCCTTTGAGGTTATCTAGTCTTAACTCCCTGCTCATCTGTTTATGTATATACCTGCCCCATTTTGAAGTCATCTAGGTGCCTCAGAATAAATGCAACATTGCAATGATTTAGTCTTCTGGGTGTTTTGGACTTCAGCTCTCAGGATTCCTGACTGTTGGCCAAGTTGGCTGGGGCTTCTGGGAGTTGAAGTATAAAATGCTTGGAGGACCAAAGCTTGGGAACCACTGGGTTAGATCCAGTTTTGTCATTAGTGGGAGCATTTTCTGAACAGAGATCTGTTCCGAATGTCAGCAGAAGATAATTCTCTTTTGCAGCCCATATTGTTCCCGACTGTTCTGGAGAATCCCTTTACTCCTGAGCAGATCATAGTTTGCCCACTGCATTATACCAGAATTCCTCTTAGAGCAGAAATATCTTGTTTGTAGAAGAAATGCATCCATCCATGAGAGTCCGATTCTGGATCCAGTGTGCTATAAAATACACAAAATGATATTTTTAAATGGTGAGGTCCAGACACATTGTAGAAGCCCGGGCAGGTAAAGGAAATGTCTTAGTGCCTGCCAAAATAAAACAAATAGTATCACGTCAAGCCCTGGGCAGGATTTTTATGACAGGTGCTGCTACCAAAAAGGCCCTATCCCTAGAAATTGCTCCATTTGGAGGAGGCCCATGAAGGAAGATTTTAAGCTTCAGTTTAGGGAGCTTTTTTGGTAATGTAAATGGTACAATAGCATCCCTCACAGCTATCCAGCCTCTTATTTAAATGTCTCCAGGAAAGCAGCCTGCTTGGTTCACTGTCAGATAGCTCTTGAGTAGTTTCCTACAATGTCCACCCATTGGCAATAACTCTGCCTTCTGGAGCAACAAGCTGGGTCTGCTTTGTCCTTTGAGAGGCTTCAGGATCACTGATTATTTTATAGGGCAGTATTGGTTATTAGAGCAAATGCATAGTATGGGGAGATTATCACACAAGGCTTCTACAGAGCAGCAATCATGTTTTTGAAGCAAGCACAAACATACCAGTATTGAAGCAATCTTTATTGCACTTCTGCTTCAATACCAGTACGGTACTGCATATTCCTTCCACACTGCCCCTTGTACCTGCCATTACCCTACATAGGGTGGAGGGGAGAGAAAGAGAGATTGGGCCGGTGGGGGGGGGTAAGAGATGAGGCCAGCAGAGGGACAGTGGAGATAGATCACAGCAAAAAGAAAAGGCACGGCTTGGCCTGCTTCAGATTAGTGTGGTGAAGGGGGGAGAAAGGGGAAGAGGAACAGAATCCTATCCCCTCATGCCACGTGACTGTGTGACTGCTGTCTCTTCCATTTCTGAAGCAGAAGAGATTACCACATGAGGGAGACTCCCAGGATAGCAGCTATTGGGAGTCATTTATGGGTTTTCCCCATCAATGACAAAGTGTGCTTCAGAAATGCTGAAGTGCACACCAGCAACTGGATGAAGACAATGTTGTGTGGTAAGTACTGCCCAGTAACACTACTATCTTGTTCTAGTCCCACAATAGAAACCTTGTGTGATAATCTTCTGGGACTGAGATGTTTCATACTTGCGGTTCCTCCAAAGACCACTGAAACCTTGTTCTGTCCCAGGGTGCAGAAAGTATGGTTATGGTGCATGTGGCCCCTGAAGCCCCCTGGAAGGTGCCTAAGAAACTTCAAAATATATTTCAGCATAATTTGGGGAGATTTTCCTCCCCCAAATGGCATCAAATTGCCTGAAGCCATCCACACAAATGTAGTGATTTGCTTTTCTCACAAAAGAGCCTCTTTTAGGCCACAAATTGTCCAAAAATGGTAACCAGAATTGGTGTGATGTCACCCCCAGTGCACCGGCCACACTGGTGCAGCCCAAATGTGGGGTCTTACAGGGGTGAAAATTGGCCACCACTCCTTAGACATTTGCTCATTTCTGCTCTGCCCTATAAACCATAGCCATGTACAGCTCAGTCCTGTTCTAGTAAGTGCCTGATATCAGTGGCATGTACTTTCAGGCAGGTGTGCCTAGGATTGCAACCTCACGTAAGAAGCATCAGAGGAAACAATTAGGAATCATCCGGCATCGCACTTCCCAGGTCTTCTTTCAGGTGCTCATTGCATGAGATCACATGTGACATAAATAAGCGCTGGTTAACACTTCACACCCACACACGCTGGGCTGTCTGAAACATAAAGAGAATAATCAAAGCAATACTGTATTGTGTTTTATAACAATGAAGGTGCAAAGGTGTTATTCCACAAACAATGGTGGACATAGTCATCATTACTGGATCTGCAGTGATGGGTTAAATGTGAACAAGCCCTTTGCATAGATTGTTTTTGGCCAAGTCCTCTGAATCACAGACTGGCAGTTGTTTTTCAAAATATATTTATATAGATCTATCAATGATAAAAGAGCCAGTGTGGTGTAGTGGTTTGAGCATCGGACTATTACCTGGCATCACACACCCCTCCCTCCAATAATTCATAATTCGTCTTATTAGACACTTCATTTGGTTTCAATTAGACTAGGGCAACCCAAACATAGGGGCTAGTGAAGGTCACTAGGGCCTACAAAGGTGTCTTGGAAATTCTTCAGAATCTAACACGCCCAAGATGTGATTCAGCGAAGCCCCCTTAGACAGTCATTAGGAAGGAATGTGCTAATCTCTCCTGGATTCACCCAGCAGTGAGTCATCTTCCAAAAACAAACAGTGACCAGAACATCTATTATTCCTACTCCTCTCCACAAATGTCTTTTTTTTCACACCTTTCCCCATCCACAATACAAAAGAGGCCATAAACCCATCAGCCTTAACGTTCCAACCATTAGCAGCAATCAACAATGCTGGAGCTTCCATTGTTTAACCCTGAGAAATTCACCCAAGCATTGTTTTTTACACAGTATATCCCTTAAGAGTATGATATTGGGTATAAATATTACTCCAGATCATAGCCAAAGTGCACACAGTTTCCACACACCATTACTCTGCCAATCTGCTGTGTGACCCTCAGCTTCAAGTCTGAATCCTTCTTCACTGCACGAACCTCTGCTCTCCAGACAGGTAATTATAGCCCATTCCCTGAATCTATCCCTCTATCCAAATACTTCCTCCTAATTCTTTGTCAGCCTTGTGTGATCACTAGTGAGCCTGAGTGCATGTATGAATGCTTCTGTGATTATTTATTTATTTATTTATTTATTTAACATCTGCATACAGAACATTATCATTCTCATAATTACTATTACTACTATTGAGTGGCGTACAAATAAAATGAGAATAAAACAATTTTTTAAAATAAAAACCATTTAAATGGATTAAAAACATATCAAACAAATTGACAATTGAAAATCAGGTTATTTAGGCTAAAACAATTTAAAGTCATTTGCATAAACATTTTGGAGTAAATTGGTTAGGCCCCAAAGGCTTTAGTAAATAGCCACATTTTTACTTGATGCCTAAATGAAGCTAGCACTGGTGCTAATTGGGCTTCCAAGGGGAGAGCATTCCACAATGGGGTAGCATAGCTGGGATGCCCTTCTCTCACAGCCTCACACAGTCCATTGAACTCACTGGTGAGGCACAGAGAAGAGCTCCACCAGCAGACCTCAGTGTAAAAACAGTGGATTGGACTGCTTCAGAGGTTGATGGACTCTTTTGCTGGAGTTCTTTAAGCAGAGATTGGATTACCCTTTCCTAGGAGGGCTTTAGCTACAGTATGTATTTTTGCATGATAAGGAACTGGATTAGATGGCCCTTGGAGTCTCTTCCAACTCTATGATTCTAACATCATTTAATAATTACTTTTAGCCACTTAGTTTACTTCAATGTAGATTTTTTTAGCAACATTTTTGTTGTTTTGGTTTTTAAATATATTGCTTTTACATGGATGATCTTTAAACAGAGGGTGGATGGCCATTTGTTGTGGGTGCTTTGATTGTGTGTTCCTGCAAGGTAGGGGGTTGGACTGGATGGCCTTCATGGTCTTTTCCAACTCTAGGATTCTATGATCCAGTGGAATACCAACGTGGTCCATTCAGGCTGATGATGAGGTCTATAGCCGCTAGTGATGCCTGTACGATACAATAACATTCCGGTCTTCCTTTGGGTCTTTGGGCAAGTCCAATCCAAAGCATGAAAGCAGACCACTCACTGTGTATACAATACATGTATAATAATGTCTAGTTTTAGTGGGTATGTCCCTAATGAAGGGGAATGTGCTGTTCGCCATATGCTTTTGGTCTGCAGTTCCGATCAGCTCCACTCAACCTAGCCAATGGTAGAGGATAATGAAATGAGGAGTTCAGCAGTCTCTGGAGAGCTGCAGGTTCCCTAGCTATGGCCCAGAGGTTATAAAGCAGGGAAAAGCCAGCAGGTCACAATGGATAGGTGATGAGGTCCAGTTTTGCTAGGTCATCTAAAGCAGGGGTAGGAGCACTCCTGGACAACCACATCACCCCATTTGAGTGCCCTCTGGTGGACTGCAGCATGATGCCACATCTGCCATTTGGAGCAGCTAGAAGTGATACCATGTCAACCCTCATTGTTTTTAGATCCAGGAGTGGAGGGAGTAAGGGTCTTGCAGTTTAGGGATGGGGGCAAAATAGCATGAAAACTACATCTCAATGCATTTGAACTGTTATTAAGAGGAGGAGTTTTTTTTACATCTGAAAAACATGGTTCATTTCAGCCAAAACCGATGGCATGCTAGAGCCTTTTAGGGAGCTGGGGGAAGGGGGTACCAAGGGTTACACTGGGCTCCCCAAAATACTGCATGCAGCCCTCCAACCACAGCATCCCCACCCCAGTCAGCTCTTGGAAAATGTACTTTGGGGGAGTACAACTCCATACCCCCCAACTGTCCCAATTTCACAGGGACAGTCCCACTTAGTCCTCTGTTGTCCCTCTTTTCCAGCAGCATTTAAAATGTCCCAGTTTTTCTCTCCTCCTCCACTTTCCCCCTTTGTGTTTAGCTTACTTCAATTTAGCTTACTTCAACTGAGTTCAAAGTGCAAAAGTAGTTTGCACTCAACTTAGCAGAGAGGAGAGGAGGGAGCAGAATTTTGCCCTTCCCTATAAGCTCAGGCAAAAGCCAATTGCGACAGCCTCAGCTAGCTTGTGTGTTCTTCTTCATTGATAACTTTTGCCATTTTGACTACACTCGTGTTATTTTGCCACATGTGTCCCAGGGGTTGTCTAAGTGGTGAAAATACTCCTCACGGAATGCATGGAGAGCCCTACCTGTCTTAATAGCATTCCGCATCAATCTGCCGTATTGGGAAAGAAGGGGTCCCAAAATGTCAAAAACTCCGCAGGAAAAGCCTTCATGGCTTTCCCCAGAGTTTTTTTTAAAAAAACAGCAAGGGGAATGCACATTCCTGCTCGTTGGGACAAGCAATTCAATATGAATCCCTTTCCCATAGGAGAGGAAGCGCAAAGGAAAGCTGAACATGGGAATGGGGCTTGCTAACAAGGTAAGCACGCACTTAGCGAGCGAGCTCTAAGGCAAGAAAACAGGGTGGGGTTTGGTTTGGGGGGGGTTGTTTTTTGTTTTTGCTTTTTTGAAAAATAAAAACAATTGCTCTATCGCACCTTGGACATTTTTTTTTTAAGTTCAGTGGCAGCAAATTGAGGTAAGTACAAACGTGAGTAAATCACTCATGGCCGCCACCTTGCATGCAAAGCTTATGGGGGCAAAAACACCATTAAGACAAGTCACAGCTGCTGCAAAATTGCCATTATTCCAGGGCACTCTGAGGGTTGTTTTTTTTTCATGGTATAGACAAGCCCCCAGTTTTCTTCTGTAAAACATTGGAGGATATGCATCTCCCAGAATCCAACCATGGGCCATGCTGGCTGAAGGATCTTGGAAACTGTAGTCCCCCCCCCCACCACCACCGAAAAAAGCAAGCTTTTTCAAGCTCTACATATTCTACAGCAGATGTTCAGGTCAACATGATGTACAGATGTTGGTGCCCAGACTTTCATAAGCCTACCTATATCACCCAGCTGTCTAATGCAGCCTGTGGAATTCCCCTATTGACTTCAAGAGGGTTAGTAATGAATCCTGTGGTTTGCAGAAACAGAACTATCACAGCAGAACTCACAGGCTATGAGTTAACTCTTCAGCCTCTTTAGCTAAGTGAAATTTCCTTCTATCAATGCCCATGCCTATAAATGCTAGCCAGAGCTCGGTATGAATCCTTAAGCCAAGACCCCTTCCTTTCCCTAACGTAGTGTGAAGTGCTGTTGAATCAAAAGCTTGTACTGTCAGGTTCTTGATGGCCTATTCATAGGTTTCCAGCAATCCTTGCCCATGAACCTGAGTCAGGATAGCGTTACATAAGGAACACTGATTCAGCCAGAGGGAGGCTTAAGTCCGTACTGCTTTGCATTGGATCTTGGTCGTATGGAAATGATTACAGACCATGTCATTCTGAGTCAGGTTTATTCCCATTGTTTTCTTTACTATGATCAAAAGTCATGCCTTGACACTTCCTGGTTCAGTAAATGAACTCATTTAACTGGTAGATTCTGTTCAAACATCACTCATTTAAAATCTAGTATTTGGTTTTCCAGAGGGATGGGGCTAGAGTCTTTATTGGTAGCAAGAAATGATGTGACAAGAGGAAGAAAGGATAGGAAGAAGAGCAGCACCAAACAGAAAAAAAACATGGACGAGATCAAGATCAAGTGAGGAAGACACCCCAACAACTGTTCTGATTTAGCAGAGACAATCGCCATTAATCTTCTGTTGTCCCCCTTTTCAGCTGCTTTAAAATGCCCCAGTTTCTCTCTCTCCCTCTCACTTTCTCTCTTCATCCTGGCTTACTTCAAATTTTGCAAATTGAATTCAAAGTACAGAAGTAGTTTGTACTCAATTAATTGCGGGGAGAGAGGAGAGGGAAGGGTGAAATCTTGCCCTTCCCAGTAAGCTCAGGCAAAAGCAAACTGCTGCACCCTCCCCTAGCTTTAATGTCCTTCCTCATTTGTTGCTTGGCCACACATGTCTGGGTTTCCTTTTGGGAAATATTTGGAGGGTATTGTACACCATCTAAACCAGGAGTAGAAATTGTGTGGCACTCCAAATGTTGAACTGCAACTCCCAGCATTACTTAACTGTTGGCTATGCTTGCTAGGGCTTTTAGGAGTTGCTGTTCAGCCACATCTGCAGGTCTGAACAATTTCCACCCCTGCTTTAAATAATTTTCTAAGGAATATTAGGAGAGCATGATAATTTTAAATACAAAAACATTCTGAAACCCAAAAGTGAAAACCACAAATTTGTAATTAATTCTCTCTGGGGTTGTCTAAATGGTGAAAATACTCCTCACAGAATGCGAGGAAAATATGATCTGTCCCAATGGGATCCCACATCTATTCACTGTATTGTCAAAGAGGAGGGCACAGAACGCCATATGCTATACATGAAAAGCCTTTGCAGTTTTCCCCAGATTTTTTGAAAAACAGCAAGAGGAATGTGCATTCCTGCTCATTGGGACAAGCAACTGAATTGATCTGCTTTTCCAATATGAGCAGTAAATACGTAGTGATCACTTGTCTTTGACATTGTTTGAACTGTGCAACGTCTGAGTTTCTGTTCAACAACTGAGAGGCCCTACTAAGAATTTGCTAACAAGGAAAGGATGGCCAGGACTGAAATATTGTTATAGGACTGGAGGTTGAGCTAAATGACCTCTCAGGCAACCCTTCCAAATCATGGATTCTTGACTCTGTGAAGTGGATCCATGATGGCACGGGACATACTTTTCAAGAGCCCAGGCAAAGTTGTCCAGCACCTCCCATTTGTTAGAGATACAAGGTAAACTTTCATGTTAGAGCAGCACTAAGCACAGCAAGTGATGTTCCAAAGTTCTGTGTTCTTCCATCAGATTTCTATGCGGTCAGCCATAAGCTCTAAGGTGCTTTCAGAAGCAGCACAGCTCCCTCTCTCTTGGATCTATGCACAAAACTGTTTAGTCTACTACCAAAAAAACAAACAAACAAAAAAAAAACCTCCTAACCTTTTACACACAGAGAATGATGATTTCATCCCCAGCCAAGGGAAAAGGAGAAGGAAGGATGGAAGAGACAATGGCAGACTTCCTTCTCCAAAATAGTTCTCTTCCAGAATGGCCCCTGAGAACTTTCTCAGCCACTGTCAAGAATTGTACCTATTGAAAGCCAAATCTCTCTAACAAATAGAGGGCAACTTTGCCTAAATCATTAATTAATGTCCAGGTCTCTGGCTTGGAATACTTCAGACAGCCTACAATGCTGGGGGGGAAGCATTCACAGGAATCTCAAAGATGAGATTAACTGAGTTGGAAGTTCTCCTGACAGGTCACTTACACAAACCCCTGTCTTGCAGCAATACCAGCGGAAGTATCCAGCTTTGGATCAAAACCCTTAGTCCTAAACCTATGCCAGTGTTCTTTGTCTTTCCCTCTGCTCTTTCTCTTCTCCCCCATCTCACTCTTTCTTGCTTGCTGGTCTTTTTCTCCCTTCCTCTCTCACACTGCTCACTTTCTTCTGCCCACCACACCAGGAGCAGAACGGAAATTTCCTAACTTCTTTCCTTCCTCACCTGTGTCCTTCTCTTTTTCTTTCTCTTTGTGTGTGTGTAGTTGAATTCTTTCAAGAATGTGGGCCCCCACAAAAGAATGCAGCTGGGTGGAGGGAAGCAAGGGTTGAGGGAGGAGGGTTAACACGTGTGTGTCTGTCTGTGTGTGTGTGTGTGTATGTGTGTGAAACCTCCTGAAGAAGGGAGTGGTAGCATATACGTCCACATGTGGTGAAGAATAATAATATGGGACCATTTCCCCTTCCACATACAAAAGCTGGCCAGCGTGGCAATTGTGATTCTTACTTACCAGTGGCAGGACAGCACTCTGTCACAATGGAAGGGAGAAGGGAGGAAACTATCTTGACATCCTGAGGGGAGCTGTATAGTATACACAACTCTGTCCTTCACATCCTTCGTTGTCTGCTGCCGGAGGTGACTTTCTCCCATTCACAAGAAAAGAATTGCCTCCTCTCCCACTATCATGAAGCTAGGGAACTTGAGGACTCCCAAATCTAGTCAGATTACAGTTCCCACAGTATCTAACTCTTAATAATAATAATAATAATAATAATAATAATATTTATTTGTATTCCGCCCCTCTACAAAATGCAATTGGGGCGGCTTACAGCGTTTAAAATATACATACAAAACCCTCCATCCCACCCACCCTTAAAATACAATTAAATAATTAAACATTTAAAAATACTAAATAAATACTAAAAAACACCACAATAAAATAACTGGATAGGGATCAGACTAATAAGATTTTTTCTCTGATGGCTGGGTATCTATCTATTCAGGAAAGGCCTGCTGGAAGAGATCCGTCTTAATAGATTTTTTAAAGGTCCTCTGGGACATCGAGGAAAGCCCAGTTTTTAAAGGTTGCAGCAAATTCCTCCCAGATGACCTGAGTGCACGGGGAGGATTATATGGAAGGAGGCGGTCCCAAAGATAGGTTGGACCCAAGCAATTTAGGGCTTTAAGGGTGATAACCAACACCTTGTACTGGGCCCGGAAACTAATGGGCAGCCAGTGAAGTGGTTAGCCTTGCTAGTGATGGATCATGGGAGATGGAGTCCAACAACACCCACAGAATCATAATTTCCCCATTCCCTACTCTCTCTTCCTTTCTATTGACATATTTGCATGTGCAAGCAAACCATTATATGTATTGTGTGTGACTGTGTATGTCTGTGCATCTATGTGTGTTGTATACATTGCATTAGCTAAGGGATGGGTACGTAATTTCTGGATCCCCGGAGGCTGTTAGACTGTGACTTCCATCACCCCTCACAACTGACTATACTGTCTAGGGCTAATGGGAGTTGCAGTCCAGCAACATGTAGAGGGTCACAAGCAAGCCATCCCTACAGCAAACTGAGGGATCCCTGTGGCAAGCATGGTTCCTAGGGGATTTGAGGAGATAAAGTCCCCAAAATATATTTTCCAAGTTTTGCAGAATTTCTGACACTCTTTCCTACCCTATTGCTGATTCATTTGGACTGTAGGAACCGCCTGTGTCACCAGAAACCTTCCCAGCATAGCTGACACTAGAAGACCCAACTTGTAAATGTGATGTAACTGTTCTGAGAAAACCACCCATGTCCCTTTCCGATTTTAAGAGGCAGAGACGTGAATGAAAAACTTCTTGTAGCTGCAGGGAATAGGAAATGAGCAGCAGCAGGATCACAGGATGAGTCTGGGTCATGAGTTGCTGCTGGGGATTTTAAGGAGTTCTGTGGAAGTTTTTAACCGTCACTGGAATAAGTGGGAACGTAATTTAGTGTTACAATGTGATGTGCTTCTGTTCAGGGTTTCTACCATTCCATTCCATTCAAGGGGGTGGGTTTGACAGTTTTTCTCCATTCATCAGTCAGCCAGCATTACATGACCATTGAACATGATCAATGGGCTGTTCACATTTTGGGGGTAAAGTTTTCTTAAGAAAAACAAAGGTCTGCAAATCGAAAGTGCCCAGAAACTTCAGTTGGCCCAAATATCTGCAGTCAGATTATTAACTGGGTCTGGCTACAGGGAGGATACAACTCACTTATTGCAATAGCTCCACTGGTAGCTGGTCTGTTTCCAGGCACAATTCAAAGTGCTGGTAATAAACTATCAAAGTCCTATATGGCTTGGGTCCAGGCTACTTGAAGGACTGTATCTACCTTTATGAACCCATTAGAGCTCTAAGATGGTCTGGAGAGGCCCTTTTCTCTGTTTCACCACCCTCTCAGGCTCATTTGGTGGGAACAAGAGAGAGGGGCTTCTCGATGGCTGTTCTAGACTTTGGAATTCCCTCCCTAGAGAAACCAGGATGGATCTGTCTTTGCTCTCCCTCTGTCATCAAGTTAAAATATTGTTATGTTATCAGGCTTTTAGGAACTGACTAGGGTGGACTTTTAATGCTGGTTTTAAGATTTTTATAGTCTTTTAATAAATTTTAATGTTTTTAATGTTTAATGTTTTTAACTTTATAAACTGTTTAATTGTTTTTAAAATAACTTTTATATTTATACTTTTATTGAAGCTTTTGTTTAGTTTTAATCTGTATTGTTTTTAAATATGTTGTTAGCCACCTTGAGTCTCATTATTGAGAGAAAGGTGGGATATAAATGAATAAAATTATAATAATTGTTGGAATCCATTATGAATGCATTAACTGGGGCCTTACAAATGTGTAAACACCCTAATTACGGTGCTGTGCAATGACTCTTGTCCCAACCCCCCACATCCCCACTTACTAGTCAGCAGCTGCTAGAATCAATGGGGATCTATTTCTCTATTTATTGGGAAGCAGCTAAATACCTAATTAAATTAAAAATTAAATTAAATTAAATGATGTTATCACCCTCTCCTGTGAGCGCTCTCCAGTGCGACAGGCAGAAGCAGGGTCCTGGTCATAATTCCCCCTCTTGTGGGAGATTGCTTGCACGAAGTGGATGGGGGACTTTCACAGTCCCTATGGATCCCCTAAATTAGGGGATATGTAGGGTTTATGAATATGAAACAGTCACAAGTGTGTAATGCTAGTTTATACGTTCATCACTGCCCACAGAATTCCAGCCAGTGACAATAAGCTTGAGGTTCCCAGAGCCTGATCACTTCTCTATGTGGATGGCGTCCTTGTGACTACATAAGGAGTGACAGTCAGAGAATTGACTTTGTGGTTTGTAAGTAGGAGGGGTAGAAACTCTGTGCCCCTCCAGATGTTGTTGAGCTGCAGCTCCCAGCATTCCTTGCCAATGACTGTGTGGCTCAAGGCTACTCAGAGTAGGGTGTCCATATCTCAGCGCCTGGACCCTACCTTTCTAGTTCTGAGGACAAGGTGGAAGAATCTCTGGGTGAGAGCACTGCCTTGAAATTAGTGTTTAACTATAATTTCCTCATTTGTTAGACTTGGTTTTTGCGTGGTTGATGCTTAATGTATCATGCTTAATGATATTACCAGGGCCCATCCCCTGTGACATCAACAGGGACTACCCTGTCCGGAAAAGCTTGATACCAGCCAGCAAAGTATGTACAAACAGCAAGTAGCTAGGAAGGTGGCCAGCTTTTAATGAGCACACTGGAATGAAAACACAGTCAAGAAAGTCAAGGGCTTATGGCAGGCGTCATGGGTCCAAACAAGTCCATGAGTCAGTGGAAAACAGGCAGCAGAGTAATCAAATCAGGAACAGTTTGAGGTCGAGGCACAAGACCTTCCTTGGAGGTCTTTAAACAGAGGCTGGATGGCCATCTGTCGGGGATGCTTTGATCATGATTTCCTGCATGGCAGGGGGTTGGACTGGATGGCCCTCGTGGTCTCTTCCAACTCTACAATTCTATGATTCTAAGTCAAGGCAGCAGAATAATCAGGAACAGCCTGAGGTCATGGCACGAGTCAATGCAACAAGGATCAAGGCAACAAAGTCAGCAAGACGCTTTCTCCAGGAAGATAAGTTGATCTCTGACAAAGCCTCCATCACTTCCCAAGCATATATATAACAATCAAGGCATTGTCAGGTGCTTCTTGATGAGCAGGTTTTTCTCATAAAGTCTCAGAGATTTCTTTCGAGCTTCCTTTTGAGCTCGCTGCTGGGTGTATGATGGTGGAGGTAAGTCCGTCTCTTCTTTGTCCATACTGGAATTGGCAGGACTCTCTGCCAGGACTGGTGCCAACCCACTAGGGCCAGGCTCTTCCTCTGCTCGAGCCTCCAGTTTGGCAGGGTTCCCTACTGGCACAGGTGTAGATAAACCTGTGCTAGGGTCCATAGGGCCATTCCCTGCCATGTCCTCCTCCTCCTCTGATTTCACACCCTCATCAAACTCACAGGGCATGACACTCCCCTTGGTGTAAGGTTTTGGCCCTGAAATCTCAGGACCTGAGAAGATTCTAATCTGGCAACCCTAACTGGGAGTTGGAGTCCAACAATATTTGGAGGGCTACAGAGTCCCCATCCCTGGTGTATATGCTACCTACTGGTTTTGAACATCCTGTCAAAAATCCTTTTTATGCTTTCACCATTACTGGGGACACACATGGAAGGAAAGGAAGGCATGATAGTTTACAGAGAAATAAGCGAAGAAAGGAAGCAGCAGAACCCTCCAGTCACACTAAAATAGTGGTTCTTCACCGTTGTTGTTGTCTTGTTTTGGTCACAGACTCCTGTGAGAATTTGATGCAAGTTATTAATGCCCTCCCCATATTTTTTTAAAAATTAAATTAAATTAAATTAAAATTTTAAAACATTAAATTTTAAATTTTAAAAAATTAAATTTAATTTAAAAAATAAACAAAATTTTCAAAGTAACAGGAAAGAAACTAAAGGAAAAATACATTTTTTTCTCTCTTGGTTCATATTCCACCTGAAACCCACTCCTGTACCCTGTAGTATTCTATGGAACACGGTTTAATAACCCCTGCATTTGCTCCTGGCAAAGAAATATTTTATGATTACAATGATTGGAACAAGCCTAAATGTACCCCAGAGATAGAAACTTAAACAGGAACTAGACAGACAAAACCTAGTCAGGGAAGGAAGCAGGGAAAACCCCTTGGCCCTCTGTGCTCAAAGTTCAAACTAATAAAGAAACCCTGTTTCTCTCTGTCCAGCATCTCTCTGTTCAGAATGCCTATGTGGTTAAGTTCCCTATGTCTGTGATTGCTTGGCCAGAAACCCCGTTCCGGTGGAATCTTCTCACTCTGCCTGCAGTCTTTCTCTGTCCCCAAGATTCAGGGAGCTGCATCCGATAAGGCACAAGAAGGTTAGCATTGGAAAGCATATGCCCAGAATCTTACTTGAACCCAAATCTGTAAGTCCATTTTGTATACCAAAGGATTCTTGTGCTGGGAGGCTTGTATAATGAGGAAACTGGCATAAGCAGCTTTCAAATAGACAACACACATGGAACGGAAAGCTTCCAGATCTGAGAACATGATAGACCTACTTCTTCATCTCCAAGAACCTGGAAAAATTACTTAATTGAACTACAGTTACAATTACAGAACTATGACAACTCCCAGAATCCCAAGCTAGGGGACTCTAGGAGTTACAGCCCTCCAAAAGTGATGTTTCCAAGGTGTGGGAGAAAGGGACCTGGGGGTTCTGGAGAATGTAGTCCAAAAAAGTAAAGTTCCCAAGCTCAAAGAGAAGGAAAAGTAGGAGTTTACCATGCATGGGCATCACCTCAAATGCCTATGTACCTAGTCTTACCCTTTTGACATTACATGTCATGAACATTGTCTACAAAGGATTCCCACTCAGGTATGCATGTATTGGGAGTTCTCTGCTCCCTATTACAGATGTCACAATGCACATGCATGCAGAAAGAGGGCAGGGTCAGAAATGCATGTGACATCAGAGGTGACTCCATGGATGTAGCGTTGCTACATACTTCTGTCCATGAGCACTCGAAGATCTGAATAGGGATAATTTAGACCAGTGCTACTCAAGTGGTGGGCTGTGGACTGGTGCAAATACCACAAGCCATTGGTTTCCAGTCTGTTGGGAGGGTCCAGGAAAGAAAGAAACAATTGTAGGCAATGGGCACAATTTCAGTTGCTGGCATGTTAGAAAACAAAAATGGCCAATCCCTTACATCAGATAGCCTTAGAAGCCCTGGTTTAGATAATCTACACAATAAATTGATGGCAGGGAAAAGCTACCAGGATAACAAAATGGGACAACTATATGTTTAAATCGAATATAATTATGTATACATGCAAACGGAGGCAGAAAATTCCTCAAGCACTTATAGTAAAAGTACAATGCTAACAAATTAAGTTAATTAAGCATTTGCTACCATTTCATGATATTCAAAACCTGCTTCCTGAACTGTAGTCCAAAAGTACATTTTTCCAAGCTCTGCTAATTTGCTGACTCTTTCCTTACCTATTTAATTCTGTCTAATGGTAGGGCCAGGCCTGCCTGCACAAAATGCAAACCTATCCTAAGTACAAAAAGAGGTATTTTAAATACATGCAGGGGATAAGAGGCATCAGATTATTGGAAATGTTAAAGAATTAAAATAAAAGTTTGAAAGCAATATTTAAAGTCAAAAGTAGAAATGTGCCTATAGCAGGGAAAGGTTCTTCTGAAATATAACCAAACAAATGTTTGAAACAAAATATACCAATTTTGTGTTTCTATTTGTATTCTTAATAAACATGACCAAAGGTGCTCTTTCAGAATCAGTGGCAGGATGGTGAAGTTGCTGGCTAGTGGGAACTACTGGCCACTTGAAGGTGGGAGGAATTCTAATCCTTAATTGTCATTGACAAGAGGCCATGGTGAAGGCGAGTGTGCCAAGCAAGTGAATACAGTAGGGGCCCCGTATCTGCAGAACCAATATCCGCAGTTTCAGTTATCTGAGGAACACAAAACAGAACACATACCATAGAGTCTTCCTAGACATTTTCTAGGTCTTCCAAGGCAACTCTATGGTATTTTAAAACAGAAGTCCCATTATTTTCAATGGTGTTTGCTGTTATCTGCAGTTTCTGGTATCCACGGTACGTCCAGGAACCGAGCCCGCACGGATACAGGGCTCCTACTGTAGTTGTTGGTTTGCCATGGTGGCTAGAGTCTTCCATGTCGGTGGAGCAGTGGGTCTACTCTAAATTTTGAAGGAGCTCTCCAAAGTGATGAACCTCTTTGAGGGATAGGGTTCAGAACTCGCATAGGTCCTTTAAAGCCTGGACTAAGAGTAGATTCACTGCCCGCCCCCTGCCCCCAGTCCTGACATGGAACTCACCAGCTGCTATTGCTGGCTGGTTAGTTGTCTCCCCACCATCATCAGCCTATACCAGAGGCAGGGAGGCAGTCTACAGCTGTGTGCTTGTACTAAAGGTATAGCTTTTTTGTGGATTTTGGATGTTGTTTTGCTGCATGGCCAACACGGCTACCGCTGAATGTGTGCTGAATGAGACAGCTCTTGATGGACAAAAGATCATCCATTTTTAGGAGAAAAGACCAACTTAATATGCCACCGTACGTCTCCTCTTCCTCTTCTTCTTCATCATCACAAAATTTGAGACTACAAAGTATTTCCAATTACAGTAACAGATTACAATACCTTCAAAAATAAAATAAAAAAATTTACCATCCCAGCAGTATTATCGGAGAACCACACCTAAAACTGATATTGATATGAATTTTAAGTGAGCACTATCAGCTTTAAGTATTTATCTGTAGTCAGAAGAAAGGAGTTAGAGGAAAAGCTGATGGGGGAAAGCCACCTTTGGATGAAAACAAAAGGAAAAGCAATTTAATTAAAGTAATTAAAAGGAAAAGTAGAAGCCTAACAGTAGGTTTTCCAGTAAATCTTTCTGTGTGTCTCCTTTCATGACTTCCATTCTCTACTAGTGTACTGCAAGGCTAGTTTAAATATGAGAGTAAACCTTTAAAATGCCACAGACAGGTTGTTTAATTGAACTTAGTGGGGCCTTTTTCCTAAGTAAATATTGCTCTGATTAATCAGAGTTTGCAAACTTACTCAAAAATTTTTAAAAAAATTCTAGCTTTACTAGAAATGAAGATTCTGCTGCGACTAACTCCCCTCTTAGCTCAGATCATCTTAGAAACCACTGAAAGACTTCCAGAACATCTTCATAAAAGCATCTTTAGCTCTTTGGACATCTAAATGATCTTATGATAATGCTTTTTGAGTCAGTGCTGTATTAAAACACCAACACTGGAAGTTGCATAGACAGTCTACCGCCTTTCTCAAGCATTTAAATAGCATTTGGTTTATAAAGTCATTTCCCCACATTTCTTATGTTTGGTATCTTTCGAAATATGACTTTACAGTGAATAATGGGAAGAATGTTGGGGGTTTCCCCACTCAGACACACTATCTAAACATTCCTCCCTGTTTCCCAGTTCAGATGGCCCAACTGTGATTGCAACACAGCCCACAAACTGGCTTACTACTAAGCACACACACTCTTTCTTGTGCTGTTTTCATGGCCCATGCCACATAATGTACTCAACAAACAAAATCTTTCTGATGCTATCATTATATCATGATTTCAACTGTACCTTGAATTGCTCTTACACCTTGGCCATAGATTGTAACACTATGAACTACCTATTCATGTAACTCATTTTATTGATGTGTGTGTGTCCATATGTAGTCAGCATGTTCTGAAGTAAAGTAAGTGGTGAGGCACCAGTCAGACAGAAATTGAGTATTGGCTATCATGTAATGGTAGCAAGGATAGGCATGGAAAGATGCAGCCGTTCACCTTTCCACCCATCTTTATTAAGTCACCTCTGTTCATTGGAAATGACAATACAAAAGGCTTTCCCTGTGGGAACAACCAATTTGAATTGGGGCACATCCAGGAAGTCAAAACGTGAATGGTCCGACGGGAGCCTGAGTCCAGCTTACTCCTACACTTGCCATGCAAACAGCAAGTGGATATACCATATCTGGAATTAGAACAGTGTTTTGGTTACCTGTTTTGTGGCCTCTGTTCCCATGTTGCCAGCAGGTTTGGGTACCGTAAATACTGTTTATTTATCCAGTCATTTCCATCTCATTTAAAAAAAGAAAATGGTTTTTAAAATTGGAAAAGCAGACTGAGGTGGGGTGCATTTTAACAATCGTCTCTGAATTATCAGAGGTCTAGCCTTAATTGCAGTTTTGCAAGGCTCTTCACTCCACCCACTTTCCACCAAGCTACAGTATCATATTTCCAACTCCTACACAGTTGCCCATGCATTAGGTAACGGTTTTAGGCTTGCTCTCAGAGGAAATCTTCCATCTCACAAATGGCCCCTGATCTCAGGCATGTTCACATAACAGCTTCTGAAACTCAGGTTAGCTAGCTATTGTGAAGTTACATGGACAAAACAGGAGTACATTTTAATAGAATCTGTTGTGGTTTCTTGTCATAATAACAACATATCTGCTCTTGTGATAAATTATCATGTGTAGCCTGATCCACATATACAAAAGTATGTTTCTTCTGTGCCTAAATCTCAAGCATGCTGATAAAGCAAAAGCATCATTAATAGACTAGGAGACAATTTAAGGGAAGGTGCTCTTCATGATAGTTCCCAAGGAAAGTACAAAAATGCAGGAACTTGGATTGATCTCTCTGTGTGTGCGTGCAGTGGTGGCTAGTCACTCCCATGTCAATGGGGCAGTGAAACCACTCTGGATTTTAGTTCAGATTTTAATGGAGCTAGTTAAGGTGCTGAACCAATTTTTGAAGACAGGTATAATTTCCTATCAGGAGGAGGCTTCCTCGGGTGAGGAAGGGGAAGAGGATTACCAAGACAACAGACTCTAGTTAGAGCCAAAGGAAATGGGAAGCTCTGCCTTGGAGCCTGAGGAAGGTGGTAGCCCTGTCCTAGAAACACAGCCTGGGCCATCCAAACTAGATCCTGAAGAGAGGAAATCAGAGGCAGAGCCACTTCAGTCTTCTGAGTATTGTAGATGAAACAGCAGCAACAAATGCTCAGAAAAGGCCTTGGCCTCCTTTAAAAGAATAATGCTAAGCTAATTAGGTTAACAGTGCTGATTTACAGGTGGCTATAAATTAGCACAACTAAGACCATTTCTTTGTTACAAAACAACAGCTCCACAATTTCCACTTGGCATCATGTGAAATTTCCTGCTTTTCTGTTTTCTGAACTTCAGCTTTTTGCTTGAATTGTTCTGATGATTGTCTGACTGGCATTTGACCTTGCTTGGTCCACCTTTTGTGGTTCGACTTCAGACTGTTTTCAAACATGTTTATGCTCTTGAAGAGCCTCTGTTTATGACCCTGGACGGAATTGGGCTACAGGTGCACTCCCCTAGACATTTTCTACCATAAAAACAGATAATAGAACTCAGAACCATGGATAGCTCCTTTAAAGTTTAGACTGAAAGCCAGAGCAGATGGACTACCTCACCAACATGGACGCCATCAGCGGTACTAATGGGTGGAATATAAGGATTCCCCCCACCAAAATAAATAAATACACTAGTTAGTTTCCCTCTCTCTCTCTCTTTCACACACACACACACACACACACACACATTTAAATTGGAGCCATATGATTAGAAACACAATAAAAGGGGAATGAAATCCACAGTCACCAGGCAGGCATCTCCTACATTTCAGGGTGAGCTTCTCCCTCCACACTCAGTTCCCACTTGCTCAGTCCTCAGAGACCAATGGGGATGAGATGTGTCTTCCCCCTTCAAACTTTCCTCAGGCCCCCACCTATACGACAGGGGGAACTACAATCTCCTCCTAAGAAATAGCAATTTGCTGCACTAGGACCTGTCTTAATGGTTAATATGGCCTGCCTAAACTTTGCATGCCCCTAGCCAAGATGGCGGCCATAAGTGAATTACTTGTGCTTTTAAATCTGCTGCCGCCTAATTTAAAAAAAAAAACATGTTTACCATGGTGTGCACAAGCAATACTTCATATTTAGAAAAGAAAAAAGAATAAAAGAGGGGGGAAAGATCACTGTTTTATTGACTTACTGACCTCTCACATAGCCGAAAATCCAACCTGGTGGAAGCAGCCGCTTGCCCTGTTTGCAAGCCCCGCCCCCATGCTCATCCAGCCAATCAGCTTGCACTGCCTTGGTGCAGCAATGCAAATGTGACTGTCTTAATGATCACACATTCACGCCCGCTATGGAGCTTTTTAAAAACTCAGAGAAAAGCCTTGAAGACTTCCCTGACAGAGTTAAAGGTCGATTTGGCTGCTCCCCTTCTGAATGAGATGTATTGATGCAAATGTCCTTATAGACAGATCACCTTCCATTTGATCTCCATTAGGATTATTTTCACTGTTTGAGCAAGACATCAATAATGTCCTGCCACATTATTCTAACACAGAATACTGTGGAACTCTATAGGTGCATCCACACTGTAGAAATAATTCAGTTTGGTATCACTTTAAGTGCTCTAGCTCCATCCTATGGAATTCTGGTATTTGTAGGTTTAAGAGGTCTTTAGTCTTGTCTGTGAAAGAGTACTGGTGCCTCACAAAACTACAAATCCCAGGATTCTGTAAGGTGGAGTCATGGCAGTTAAAGTGTTGTTCAAACTGCTTTATTTCTACAGTGTAGATGCACCCCAAGTCTGTGGGAAACTGCCATAATATATACAGTATTTATCTTATATGATGAGCGGTTTCCATTGGACTGTAGACAACATCTAGTTTGAAAGGGGCCTTAAATGTTAGTGTTAGCTAACACCCCTAGCAAGATCCAGGGTCTCTTGACTTTCTTTGTCTCGTGTTCATGAAAGCAATAGTAAGGTTGGCAGCATGAAGTTCTCTTTCTCCTGCCAGCAATAACATCCTGGAGATAACCATCTTTGAATCTTGTTGATGTACACAAACCTTTGCTCTTGATTCAAACTGGAATAATTCATTGCTTTTCCGGCTCATTTATAGTCACTGTTGCAAGCTGAGGCACAATAGTAAAACATGTATGAAAGGGGTGCAAGGTTTCCCTTCCACTTCCCCACCCATGGGGAACTTTAGGAATATAAATCTTGGCTAATTTTATTCTTGAAGGAAGCAATGAGTAATTTTAGCAATTTTCTTCCCAGTATAAGAAAATCCTTGAGAACTGCACAGTTTTGAAAGACTACTTGCAGTTTGGGACTTTTCTGTCTGAGAAACCCCATGTGGTTTATTTGTACAGAAAACTGCATTTTCTGTGCAGCAATCTTGGTTTCTGTGCAGAAAATGTTTTCTGTGCAAAAAAAGTGGGGGAAACGAATGTCAGGTTTCTTGCACAGAAAAGCCCCAAATTGCAAAGATTGTCAATGCAGTGGAGTTCGTTTTGTTGAGGTGTTACAACATTCAGGAAAGTCCTTTATCGACCACTGATCAAATATTTTCCAATGTTATTTCTGTTCCTAGGAAACTTTTGTTGCAAAGATAATTTTACAGTAGAGCAATAGCTCTGTTCAGATGTGTTTGCATGCACTTCAACACAGCAAAGCTGGCTTCCAAAGATATCAGCTCTCACATAAGCATGGCAATACCTGGGATACTGGATCCAGTTCTGAGCACCAAATTTTATCAAGGACATTGGCCAAGTGGAGAAGGGATGGGACAACTAAAGTTGATCCAGGAATCCAACTGTTTGCCCTGGGGCCCTCCATGGCTAGACAGACTGCCAAACATTTTCTAAAAAAATGAAAGTGGCTGGATGTCTAATTTCAAAAGAGGGGCTTTTAAGATAAACATTGTAGGAAAGCCCTAAAACCTCTTTAAAAGGTGTGTTGCAGCAACTGGGGGGGGCATGGGTTGCAGGACAGTCAATGCACCTTTGTTGCGGGCAGAAAAAGGGAAGGTAGGGTGTCTGGAGAGGTTGGGGCTGCAAAAACAGCCTTCATGGTTGAATACAGCCCCAGGCCCATGCTTTCCCTACCCCTGAAGTCGAGTGCACCTAGAGGAGGAGTGGGAGTTGGAAAACGAAGTTCTCTGATTAGAAAGCGTTGGGCATTTACCCTGAAGAGGAGAACATTAAGGAGAGAGGGGTAATAGCTGTCTTCAAAGAGCTGAAAGGCTGTCATGCAGAAGTTGGAGTGGATCTCTCCTCTGTTTCTTTAAGAGACAGGACTGGAGAAGGGCAAATGTTGTCCCCATCTTTTAAAAGGGGGGAGGGAGAGGGCCCAAATAATTATTGCCCAGTCAGCCTGTCATCAATACCAGGAAAGATTCTAGAGCAGATTGTTAAACAGACAATCTGTAAGCACTTAGGAAGGGATGCTGTGATCACTAAAAGTCAACATGGGTTTCTCAAAAACAAGTCATACCAAACTAATCTTATTTTTTTTATAGAGTCACAAGCTTGGTAGATGAAGGGAATGCTGTAGATGTAGTGTATCTTGATTTCAGTAAGGGCTTTGACAAAGTCCCCCATGATATCCTTGCAAAAAAAGTTAGTAACATGAGGGCTAGACAATGCAACTATTTGGTGGATTTGTAATTGATTGACTAACCGAACCCAAAGGGTGCTCTCCAATGGCTCCTCTTCATCCTGGAGAGAAGTGACTAGTAGTGTGCCACAGGGTTCTGTCCTGGGCCCAGTGCTATTCAGCATCTTTATCAATGACTTGGATGATGGAATAAAAGGCATGCTTATCAAATTTGCAGATGACATCAAATTAGGAGGGGTAGCTAATACCCCAGAGGATAGGGTCAGAATTCAAAATGACCTTAAGATATTAGAAAGCTGGGCCAAAACTAACAAAATGAATTTCAACAGGGAGAAATGTAGAGTACTACACTTGGGCAGTAAAAATGAAAAGCACAGATATAGGATGGGTGACACGTGGCTTGATGGCAGTACATGCAAAAGGGATCTAGGAGTCTTAGTGGCTCACAAACTGAACAAGAGTCTGTAGTGTGATGCAGAGCCAGAAAAGCCAATGCGGTTCTAGGCTGCATCAATAGGAGTATAGTTTTTAGATCGAGGGAAGTAATAGTGCCACTCTATTCTGGTTTGGTCAGACCTCACCTTGAATATTGTGTCCAGTTCTGGGCACCACAATTCAAGAAGGATGTTGACAAGCTGGAGTGTGTCCGGAGGAGGGTGACCAAAATGATTAAAGGTCTGGAAACAATGCCTTATGAGGAGCAGCTTAGGAAGCTGGGTATGTTTAGCCTGGAGAAGAGAAAGTTAAGAGCGGGACATGATAGCCATTTTTAAATATTTGAAGAGATATCATACTGAGGATGGAGCAAGCTTGTTTTCTGCTGCTCCAGAGGCTAGAGAGATTATCAGACAGACCCTTAGGATCTGTTTCTGTCCCGCTACCCCCCACCTGCCCCTCTCCCATTCCTGCCGCGGAATAAATAAAAAAGTTTCACACACCTACCTTTATTCCATGACAGGAACAGGCTCCCCCTCCCTTCGCTGTCCGGCCGTAAATGCAGCCATCACAAGACTGCTTTTACAACTGGGAACTCAAATCCCGGCTGTTCTTGCGAGAGAACAGCCAGGAGGGAAATTTAAAAAGACCCCCCCAGCTGTCAAAAAAAAAAAAAAAAAGAGCAAGCACCAAAACATATGTAAAGGAGAAAAAGCTACCCGGGAAGGGGATTTTTTTTTTAACTTGCCCTTTCATCCCGATCGCACCCAGAAGTGTCCGACAGGGACTTCCCAGGGACGTCACATCCAGTTGTCATCCTGGGAGCACAATGGGGTTCCTGTTCACTTGCCTGTCATTCTGTTATAATAATGGAACAGGCCTCTTATTCACAGATTTTTCCATGAATAATGTCCCAATTTCTCTATCCTCCCACTTTCCTTTTTGTCCTCAGCTTACTTTCAGTTGTTGCAAACATAGTTCAAAGAGCAAAAATTTGCACTCAGTTAACTCAGCATGGGTAGAGGAGAAGAGGGGCAGAATCTTGCCCTTCCCAGTAGGCTGAAGCAAAAGAAAACTACCGCAGCCTCTCCTAGCTTGTCTTGTTTCCTCACTAATAACTTCTGCCATCTTGACCACACTCGATGTTGCTTGGCCACATGTGCCCCAGTTTTCATCTGTGAAATATTGGAGGTCATGTTATGCATGGCTACTCAGACACTAGTCCTGTTGAACTCATTCAATACTCTGTCTAGTTTATTACAAGTAAGACTGCAGCCTATGCAGATGGGATTGCTGTCTCCTCTCCTGAGACAGAATGTAATTTTATGAATGCTTAATCTGAATTGCACCACCCACCCACCCCTGCCGCCTGTTGTATTTGATGAGTCTCTAAATATAGGGTTTGTGGGACTGCAGTTTACATCCTGTTCACCACAGCTGCAGTTGCAAGAGAGGCAGCCAGAAATGCTAGCCCGAGAAAGTGAGGAGAAAGCTCAGTCCAAAACTCAACTCTCTAACACAGCAAACAATGGCTAAAATCCAGGCAATTTGTATAGCATAAATCTCCACATGTGGAGTTATGCATTAATTATATGATTTGTATATTGTGTTTGAACAGCAATGTTGTGCAATTGAATGTGGAACAGAAGGAGTACCACTGCTAATTTCATCAGGGATAGACAGACTCACATGGGCTGAAAATGCGCGTCTGCAGATGCAGCAGCACTACATGTGCAACTCTGCTTCTGCAACCTTGTACTGAATGAAGACATTGTAGATTACACAAACACATCCAGGCACTGCCATAGGGTAACATACACATGTGCAAGGCACCAGCAGGATTATAGGCAATGTCTCTCTCTCTCTCTCTCTCTCTCTCTCTCTCTCTTTCTCTCTCTCTCTCTCTCTCTCTCTCTCTCTCTCTCTCTCTCTCTCTCTCTGGCTATTCTGATTGGAATGTAGGAATAGAGGGGTATAACCTTTATAGGAGAAACAGGCCAAACAGGAAAGGAGGAAGAATAGCATTATATGTCAGGGATATTTACACCAGTGAAGTGATCCACGACATCAATACTGGAAGCCAGGTGGAGAGCATCTGGATAAAAATTAAAGGGGAGGGAAACAACAGGGATGTTATTGTGGGACTCTACTACAGACCCCCAAATCAGACGGAGGAATTGGATGTTGCCTTTCTAGAACAGATGAACACACATGCAGAAAGGAGAGATGTAGTAGTGATGGGGGACTTCAACTATCCTGATATTTTCTGGCAATCTAACTCAGCCAAAACTACAAGGTCTAGCAAATTCCTTACATGCCTGGAAGACAATTTCATGGTCCAAAAGGTGGAAGAGGCAACAAGGGGGTCAGCTATTTTAGATCTGATCCTAACCAACAGAGATGACCTGGTTAATGGGGTGCAAGTGGTGGGATCCTTAGGTGAGAGTGATCATGTTCTCCTGGAGTTTGTTATACAATGGAAAGGAGAAGCCAGGCATAGTCAGACACGCATTCTTGACTTTAGGAGAGCTGATTTCAATAAACTCAGGGAAATACTGGGGGTGATCCCATGGTCAGGAACAGATTAATCGTTTTATTAGAGAATATTTAACATACAATTTGACAGGACAAACATGGTAGTACATAATAAATCCAAAGAATGCAATTGCAGAGAAAAATTACAGTAGAGTACTAAACAGTATAATCAATACATACAAAGCAAATCTCATTCCTGGGATAAGTCAAAAATATTAAAATAACTTTTAAAAGGAAACAGCACATACTAAAAGGAGACCAATAATATTTTACATTCAAATCACAGTGTGACCACTAACATATATATCTATATATCTAGCAGATAATGCATACCATACAGTATAGGTACTTTCTAGTACAGGTAGGGTACATAGAATTATTTTCCCTTTCAACCCCTCTCTGCAAGGGCAGAAACTGACTCCTCGTATTGACGGTGACCCGAGATGTGCTCGATGTAAATGTCTCGGGACCATCTGATGGTATCTGATACCATTAGTTTGCGCATAAGTTTGGCGTAGCGCCTTCCCACCCCACAAACTCTCAGCACTGGCTCATTTGCAGGGTCCCAGCCACCCAGGGCCCCAACAAGCAATGCATGGACAGAGACCTCATACCCCTTTTGTCTCAGAGCATCAGCCAGAGGGGCATATTTTTGATGTTTACACTCTCTGGCCTCCCTCATGGCTGTTTTCTTATTCTCAAAGGGGATTGTAATGTCTACAATGATGATCTTCTTCTGGTCTCTGTCAGTGATGACGATGTCCGGTCTCAACTGGCTACCAGTCTCAGGCACAGTCCGATTTAATGTAATACTAAAAGAGAAGAGACCTCAAGACGGATGGGACTTTCTCAAAAGGGAGATACTGAAGGCACAATTTCAAACAGTACCATTGAGGAAGAAAAATGGGAGGTGTCTCAAGAAACCAGGATGGATGACTAAAGAACTTTCAATGGAGCTAAGTTTTAAACGGAACATGTATAGGAAATGGAAAAGGGGGGAAATCACCAAAGAAGAATTCAAACAGATAGCGAACACGTGTAGGAGTAAAGTCAGAAAAGCTAAAGCTCAGAATGAGCTCAGGCTTGCTAGGGAGGTTAAGAACAATAAAAAGGGATTTTTTGGGTATGTCCGCAGCAAAAGGAGGAAGAAGGAAATGATAGGGCCGCTACGTGGAGAAGATGGCAAAATGCTAACAGGGGACAGAGAAAAGGCAGAATTACTCAACACCTTCTTTGCCTCAGTGTTTTCAGAAAAGGAAAAGGAGGACCAACCTGAGGAGAATGGAACAGAGGACACAATAGGGGAAATCCAGCTCAAAATAAGTAAAGAGGTAGTACAGGAATACCTTCTTAATCTGAATGAATTTAAATCTCCAGGACCAGATGAACTACATCCAAGAGTATTAAAAGAGCTGGCAAATATAATCTCAGAGCCATTGGCAATAATATTTCAGAACTCCTGGAGAACAGGAGAAGTCCCAGCAGACTGGAGGAGGACAAACGTTGTTCCCATCTTCAAAAAGGGGAAAAAAGAGGATCCCAACAATTATCGTCCAGTTAGTCTGACATCAATACCAGGGAAGATTCTAGAGCAGATCATTAAACAGAGAGTCTGTGAACATTTAGAAGGCAATGCCATAATCACAAAAAGTCAACATGGGTTTCAGAGAAACAAGTCATGCCAGACTAATCTGATCTCTTTTTTTGATAAAGTTACCAGCTTGGTAGATGGAGGGAATGCTGTGGACATCGCATACCTTGATTTCAGTAAGGCCTTTGACAAGGTTCCCCATGACATTCTTGCAAACAAGCTTGTAAAATGTGGGCTACACAAGTTAACTGTTCAATGGATTTGTAATTGGTTGACCGGCCGAACCCAAAGGGTGCTCAGCAGTGGCTCCTCTTCATCTTGGAAAGATGTGACCAGTGGGGTGCCACAGGGTTCTGTCCTGGGCCCAGTGCTATTCAACATCTTTATCAATGACTTGGATGAGGGAATTAGGGGCATACTTATTAAATTTGCAGATGACACCAAATTGGGAGGAGTAGCTAATACCCTAGAGGACAGGATCAAAATTCAGAATGACCTGGATAGACTGGAGAGCTGGGCCAAAGCTAACAAAATGAAATTCAATACGGAGAAATGTAAAGTACTGCATTTAGGGCAGAAAAATGAAATGCATAAATATAGGATGGGAGAGACCTGGCTGAATGAGACTACATGCGAAAGGGATCTAGGAGTCCTAGTAGACCACAAGTTGAACATGAGCCAACAGTGTGATGAGGCAGCTAAAAAGGCCAATGCGATTTTGGGCTGTATCAATAGAAGTATAGTGTCTAGATCAAGGGAAGTAATAGTGCCACTCTATTCTGCCTTGGTCAGACCTCACTTAGAATACTGTGTCCAGTTCTGGGCACCACAATTCAGAAAGGATATTGACAAATTGGAGCGTGTCCAGAGAAGGGCAACTAAAATGGTGAAAGGTCTGGAAACGATGCCTTATGAGGAGAGACTTAGGGAGCTGGGTATGTTTAGCCTGGAAAAAAGACGGTTAAGAGGCGATATGATAGCCCTGTTTAAGTATTTGAAGGGATGTCACGCTGAGGATGGAGCAGGCTTGTTTTCTGCTGCTCCAGAGACTGGAACACGGAGCAATGGGTGCAAGCTCCAGGAACAGAGATTCCACCTCAACATGAGGAGGAATTTTTTTACAGTAAGAGCTGTTCGGCAGTGGAACACACTCCCTCGGAGCGTGGTGGGGTCTCCTTCCTTGGAGGTCTTTAAACAGAGGCTGGATGGCCATCTGTCGGGGATGCTTTGATCAAGATTTCCTGTGTGGCAGGGGGGTTGGACTGGATGGCCCTCGTGGTCTCTTCCAACTCTGCAATTCTATGATTCTATGATTCTATGATTCTCTGCAAGACTTGTTCGGCGTGAGTTCTCAAATAAGGCTGCAGCGTTGTGGACAGTGTGTCTCCATGCCTCCCGATGTGAGGCCAGGGTGGACCATTGTTGGTGATGGCCGAGCCTGAGATGTTGTTTCAGGGAGTCCTTGTATCGCTTTTTTTGGAGCGCCCCTCTTACGCTGGCCCGTGGTGAGTTCACCATAGAATACTATTTTGGGGAGGCGATGGTCCTCCATCCTAGAAACATGCCCTGCCCAGTGCAGCTGTGTTCTCAATATCATGGCCTCAATGCTGGTGATCCCTGCTTGCTCAAGGACAGCAACATTCATCACATAGTCAGTCCAGTGTATATTTAGGATTATGCGTAAACAGCGCTGATGGAAGCGTTCGAGGAGTCGTAAGTGGTGGCGATAGATGACCCATGTTTCAGACCCATAAAGGAGAATAGACAGTATAATGGCTCTACACACACTGATTTTTGTGTTTTGCCTCAGGTGTTTATTACTCCAGACTCTTTTGTAAAGTCTTCCAAATGCGCTATATGCCTTTGCTAATCTGTGATCCATCTCTGTCAATCTTGGCATCTGAGGAGATGATGCTTCCCAGGTAGGTGAACTGCTGAACAGACTTAAGCACAGATTTGCCTATGGCAATGTGGGGATGGTGGTGGTTCGTCCTGTGGTGCAGGCTGGTGAAGAACTTCCGTTTTCTTCAGGTTGACTTCCAGCCCAAACAGCTCTCACTGAAGCATAAACACACACCCCAGAGCCCACCTACCCCCAAAACTAGGTCCAGGTTCTTTTCTCTGCATGGCAAATTTGATCCCATTTCTTAAAAAGGAAAACTACATGTAGTCAAGCAAAGAAGCGGTGTGTGTGTGTGTGGAGACAAATTAAGTATACAAACAGTCAACTGTGTCAGGGGCACATGCTCCATGAAAAACCAGGAGACATAGGAAGTGAGTGGCAGAAGTCTGTTGGAATCACCTTTGCATCTTATACTAAAGGAACTTTAACTGGTGTGGGATTATTATGTGAGCCTTCAAGTTATACTGAGGTCTTGTTCCATTATGCAGATTTGGCCTGATCAGAATCCATTATGATTAAAAGTTTTGCACAACTGCTCAGTCAGAAATTACCCCATCATCATGTATCTGCTTCATATCTTAGTAATTTTCCTTCCTGTATCAGGCTTGTAGGAAACAGAGACTTGTGCTTAAGGTTAAGTGATTAGAAATCGCACAGCCTTCCTTAGTTTCCCTTTTATAGGCTCTCTTTAAAGGCCCAAAAGGGAAATGACAATGTTTGGTTTCCTTTTGAAGAAATGCCTGACAGAGCAGGAAAAGGAAGTCCTCTTGAATGCTTTATGCTGTGGTTTCAAAAAGCCACTGTACTAGGAGCATTCCTTAGAAGGGGCTGTCTAAGGGGAAAGTGCTTCTACATAGTCCCTAAATATGAGATACCACTGAAGAAAGAGTGGACTCTTCCGGGAGATGTTGGCTGGCATTTGCGATCACCATTATGAATGCGTAACGTGGGCTGCTGCCACACTACAGAAAAAAATGCAGTTTGACACTGCTTTAACTATCATGACTCAATGCTATGGAATCCTGGGATTTGTAGTTTTGTGAGATGTTTAGCTCTGGTGCCACCCCAAACTACAAATCCCAGAATACCATAGGATGGAGCCATGACAGCTAAATCAGTGTCAAACTGCATTATTTCTGTAGTGTGTCTGCAGCTTTAGAAATACAAATTCATAACTGATCCTTATGTATTCACTAGCATAGGGAATAAGTAGGGATCATAAAAGTCTTTCAGTCCTGACTTACCAGTGATGCTGGTCTGTTATGCTACTGATTGGGACACAGTAGATTGATGTTTCCAATATGAGGAAGAACTGCAACAGGGATCCTGCTTCTGACTGTCACACCGGAGATCACTCACAGGAGGGTGTGGAAACCTCAGCCTGATGCATCCTGGTTGACAGTACAACAGACCTCTGTTGTTTGCAGTGGCTGCTGCCCAGTAAATCAGGATTGGAGGGGTTTGGGTCAGGCCTGGAGATGGTACTTAGCTACACAACCAAGGTAGTTACGTAACTAAGTAGCACATGTAGAATCCTGCACCAAGTTTGCAGGCCCTCAGGACTTTATCAGACCAGGCAAATATGGCATCATAATGATGCTTAATTAATGCAAAAGGGCGCTCATATCAAATTATGTTGTCTTTTCGTGTTAATGTCCTGTCAATAAGGTATACTTTTTTATTGACAGCACAAGCCATCAATTGATCTCCTGTGGTGCTTTTTTGCCAGCATTGCTGCAATTTGAAACCTCGCTCCATTGTGCTCAGTGAATACAGTGTCAATTTTCAGAGCACTTCCAGGTGCAATCGGGACAGCCAGGTAGGGGACACTCTTTTTATAAACCTCCCTGATTCACTTGGGATGTTTAAAGTGTGTTTCTGTGCTTGTGTGAATGTTTAGTGTGTTTATTTTTCTTTATTTTTGAATTTCCCATGATCGCATCTTCTCACAAGAATTGGTGAGATCTGGAACCAGGAAGTGAATGCAGCTCTGTTCACTCTCCATTAGTGCCTGGGCTGCCTTTTCACATTACAGAAGGTAAGGTCTGGTGGTGTGTGTAGGTCTTTCGCCAGCATAAAAGCAGCATAAAATATGCCGGCAACAGAACAATAATGGAGGATGGTTTGATAAAGTCCTCAGAGTCATTCCCTCTGTATGCAGTTGGTGGCTTTCGTGGCAGTGGAGGATGGTGAATCTCTTCTGGGTTACAGTTGGAGCTGTCCAAGGGGTCAGTTACATGGCAGTTTTTAATGCGGCAATTTGCGCTTTAGTGCTTTTTTGCACCAGTGCCAGATAGTTTAGACGATTTATGGGGGATTCAGTTGCGTTGTTTACTTTTTCGCTTTCTGGTTCAAGCGGGCAAAGGTGCGGGGGGCGTGCCTGCCTGCCTGCCTGCCTGCCTCTTAAATGCCTGCCTCTTAAAGACACTCACTGAAAACACACAGTTAACAGAGGAGGGGCTTGATGGAGGGGGAATAGCTTCTCCGTGACTGAAAGGGCTTTAATTGCAGGCATTCCTCAGAAGGGGGAAAGAGACCCTAAGTTCTGTATACAAAGCAACAGTATTGCCTTTCACAGCTTCCTCTGAGCTAGAGAAAACCAGAAAGCAACTAAAAAGTAGGGAGACCCAGGAGGGGGGAGGATTAATGAGAAAGGAGGAAAGGAAAAGAATTCTCTTTGCTCTGCATTTCTCCTATCTGAGTAGACTGTTTTCTCTCCCTCTCTCATGCCGGCGCTGCGTGCGTACACACACACACAAAACAACAATCTATCCATAGATCAGCTGGTGGAGCATACACACACATAGAGAGAGGGAGGGAGGGAGGGAGGGAGGGAGGGAGGGAGGGAGGGATGGGATGGGCAGAAGAACAGTCATTATGCTAGATAGCAAGGCAGCTGGCTTGATCTTTTCTCATCTCTCACAAGTTCACTCCCTCCCTCCTTGGATAAATTCCACCAATCACGACTAGTTCTGCTGTGGCAATTTCGAAAAGACTGCTGACTGTTTCCACGGCCGTAAGCAAAATGGTCGTTCACACAGTCAATAGTGTGCTAACTTGCGCTACTTTTCAAAAAAGTTTGGGAAAACAGCGAAAGCTTATACTGCGTGACTTATGGGGTTTTTTGCCTCCCTCCTTCTGAATATGGCGACTTTGAGCCGAAAGATGTGGGAACTATTAGGACTCTGTGAATTCTTAGAGGATTTATTTTGCCATGTAAATGACCCCCAAGTGTCTGGACCTAATTTTTGTGATAGTATTCAGCACCTTGAACACATCCTTTAAAGTGCAGGCTACAACCCAGAACAGATTTACCACCCTACTGATATGGAAACCACTAGCTGCTGCTGATTCCTTCCATCATTCAACAAAGGCAAATAGGAAAGGGATATTTTAAAAATGTTAAATAAGCAGGCCCTGCAACAAATTGTTGTCCTGCAGTATATTCCTATTCAGGATTCTAGGTACCCAGCTATACTTTATCCAGGATATTTCCCCCTCCTCCCTAGTTTTCCCATTTTTTCTTCTCCAACAGTCCCATAGCCATCTGTGCCAGCTGGGCATGCTCAGCTCTCATTGAACTGTTTGGGACTTCCCCCTTTTTTCCTCCTTTCCCTTTTGGGATTTTCCCTTAGAAATGTTTCCCCCACCCCCTCTCTCTCCACACTAGTTTTGTTACATAAGATAACATACTTAGATAATGAGCTTGCTATTCATATATTAAGAAAACTCTGCTCTTGTTGTGAATTAACAAGCTGATCACATCTCGTCAAGTATGTATAGTAAACTGCTAAGCACTTGCACATAGTCACACAGAAGACAACACAGCAGAACACTTCCACACACCCTTTTCGCATGGCTGCATGCTGTTCTTTTAGATGAACAAATGCAGAAAGGAAGGGTCTTAACCACAGATGCATAAGCCATAAAAGACCATCACAAAACATAGACAAAAGGATTATAGAATCATAGATTTGGAAGAGACCACAAGGGCCATCCTTTTCCAACCCCCTGCCATGCAGGAATATACAATCAAATCATTCCCAACAGATGGCCTTCCAGCCTCTGTTTAAACACCTCCAAAGAAGGAGACCCCACCACACTCCGAGGCAGTGCATTCCACTGCCAAACAGCTCTTACTGTCAGGAAGTTCCTCCTAACGTTTAGGTGGGATCTCTTTTCCTGTAGTTTGTGTCCATTGCTCCATGTCCTAATCTCTGGAGCAGAAGAAAACAAGCTTGCTCCATTCTCAGTATGACATCCTTTCGTATATATAAACATGGCTATCGTGTCATCTCTTAACCTTCTCTTCTCCAGGCTAAACATACCCAGTGCACCCTCCTCATAGGGCATGGCTTCCAGACCTCCCACCATTTTGGCTGCCCTCCTCTGGACACGTTAAAGGATGTTAAAGAATATAATAATGAGAATATTTACAGTCAATATGGATAACAAAGGAATAGGAATATAAAATGTGGAGCTAAATAATAATGTAGAATACCACAAATTTACAACCAAGTAGAAAACATGGAGAGAGCACTACCAAAAGTAATATTACAAATTTGAAAACACCTTTCTGCCATATGATTTAACAACCAAAGTCCTGCCTAAATAAAAAGGTCCTTGCATGCTGGTGGAAAGAGAGCAGAGAGAGGGCCAACGGACCCTTCCAGGGAAGGGAATTTCACAGCCTGTGAGCGCACACTGAGATGGTTCTCTACCATGACCTCACCAAACATGGCTGTGATGGTGATGGAACTGTGAGAAACCCTCTCAGACAAGCTTGTACAAAGAGACACAGTGTTTCTGACCCACTGAGTCAGTTATTAAATGGTGAGTCAACACATAGGCAAATCCAGATGTTGCAATGGCTCTGCTCTAGTTGGAACTAAAAACTGGATTAAGGCCTTTGTTTTAAACAGCAAGAGCAATCAGAAGGTAGAACACCAGGTTCCTTGAAGTTGCCTATTAATAGCCTTGAGAGAGCAGTCTGAGCAGCCACACAGGTCACCAAGTCAGTCTTCCCCACTGTGGTGAGGTATTATATTGATAGTTGCATCTCACTTTAAGATATAGATACTAAATGTGGATAGTGGTGTGGAAATTGATTAAATAAATAATGCCAATGCTAAATAATGTTGTGTTTCATACACTGCCTCAGAGTGTGGTAGAGTCTTCTTTGGAGGTTTCAGAGGTCTTTGGAGGTTTTTAAACAGAGGCTGGATGACCATCTGTTGGGAATGCTTTAATTGTGTATTCCTGAATGGCAGAGGGTTGGACTGGATAGCCCTTGTGGTCTCTTCCAACTCTATGATTCTATAAGTCTATTTAAACTATACTGATTGCATCTATACATATAAATTGGCTTATGCAAGCCACACCCTCTTTCATCTTTTTCTTTTGGGAAGGGGGGGGTGGCTGCTGAAGTTAGGTCATCTCAGATCTCCAGTTGGTAGGAAACTCTGAAGATGAAGGTCTTTGCAAGGTTTGCTACAAGAGAGACTGAGATTAAGCAGAAGCTAGAACGTGTCCAGAGGAGGGCGACCAGGATGGTGGGAGGTTTGGAGGCCATGCCCTATGGGGAGCGGCTTGGGGAGCTGGGCATGTTTGGTCTGGAGAGGAGAAGGTTGAGAGGGGACATGATAGCCATGTTTAAGTGTTTGAGGGGATGTCATACTTAGGATGGGGCAGGCTTGTTTTCTGCTGCTCCAGAGACTTGGATGTGGAGCAGTGGGTTCAGGCTACAGGAAAGAAGGTTCCACCTAAACATTAGGAAGAACTTTCTGGCAGTGGGAGCTGTTCAGAGGTGGAATGCACTGCCTCGTAGTGTGGTGGAGTCTCCTTCTTAGGAGGTTTTTAAACAGAGGCTGGATGGCCATCTGTCGGGGATGCTTTGATTGTGTATTCCTGCATGGCAGGGGGTTGGACTGGATGGCCCTTGTGGTCTCTTCCAACTCTATGATTCTATGATTCTATGATATCAAACATCAAAGAAGAAAGCTTCTGAACTTAATGTGACAAAGTAAGTATAAAATAAATGCCGTTTATAACTATATGCAAACATGCAAAGTCTAATTTCTGACTTCTAAGAAGAAACAACTCCAACTGTAGGCCAACAGATTACCTGCTGTAAAGGTACAAGCTCTAGTAACTGGCAAACATGAAACAGACTGTAAATGGTAGGCAACACATTTGTGACTTCTTGTAACAAATGTATATATAAAATGTATATATAAAAATATAAAATACCATTTATATTTTAACTAAATACATTATTTATAGCAAAGCAGAAGAATTTCAAAATTCTAGTACATGCTAGCAATGTTATATGAGATGACAACTGAATGAGTAGATAATAATAATAGAATCAAAGAGCTGGAAGAGACCATGAGGGCCATCTAGCCCAGCCCCCTGCCTTGCAGGAAAACCCAACAGATGACCATCCAGCCTCTGTTTAAAAAACCCCAATGAAGGAGATCCCACCACACTTTGAGGCACTGTATTCCACTATCAAACAGCTCTTGTCGTCAGGAGGTTCTTCCTAATTTTTAGATGGAATAATGAAACTGGACATAGATGTGCATTCAGTTGGGGCCATTTTTATTAACTCTCAGGATTTGTGGCAAAAGGAGTTGGAAGCTGCCAGTGAAGATTCCAGCTGTGGCAGGGCTCCCTCTGGACCTCTTTCCCAGTCAATTTGGATGAGCCACCCCACCCCAGTTTAAAGCAGATTGGTGCAAAAAGCCCACCTTTCCTGTAATCCTGATATACAGTATGTGTATATAATGTGTCTCCATGTTGTCCATCAAATTATGGAGAATCCATAAATTTCATAAATCAAACCATCTCTGAGTATTCCTAGGCAAGAAATACTCAGAGGTGGTTTACCATTGCCTTCCTCTGAAATACAGTACAGCACTTGGTATTCCTTGGTGGTCTTCCATCCAAGTACTAAGCAAGCCTGGCTTTGCTTCTGATGGGCTCTAGTGCTTTCAGGGTATATAGGTAATAAACATGATATAAGAATCCAAAGGGGCTAGAATTCCTACCCAGTCCCCAAAGGCAACCAACTGCAGCATGCACTGACCGAAAGGGTGGGTAGACCAAAGCAATTTGGAAATAGGAGCAGGTTAGGGGCACAGCAGGCTCCATCTCCACACTTCAGTATCCTGATGCATGACATTGTCAGTGCTGGCTTCTTTTCCTAGGGGCCATGACAGATGGCCCTTTCCTACAGATCATGCTTGGATGCAGGGCAGAATTCTGTGTCCAGGTAAAGCCACCCATGCCATAACAGACAAATAGATACAGTGATCAAGCAATTCCCAAGGTCAGCAGGCTAGATATGAAGGAGCAACCAGTACAGTGACCTCCGCTTCTCTGAAAAGGTTGCAAATCTGAACTCATTTACATGCAAAATCTTCCTGGGGCCCTTTCACCCTATGAAAGGGGGGGGGAGGAAGGGGACGGGGAATCTTACCTCCCCATCGGTGATCGTGGGGGCAAAGGGAGTGGGATGAGCAAACTGGCCTTGTCCCCTTCCCCCACTTTGCTCCCGTGATTGCTGCCACAGTGGGGCCATGGGCGAAGGGGAAGGGGTGGAGAAGCAAATTGGCCTGGTAGAATCATAGAGTCATAGGATTGTAGAGTTGGAAGAGACCACAAGGGCCATCTAGTCCAACCTCCTGCCATGCAGGAAATCACGATCAAAGCATCCCTGACACATTATCATCCAGCCTCTGTTTAAAGACCTCCAAGGAAGGAAACCCCACCACGCTTCAAGGGAGCATGTTCCACTGGCAAACAGCTCTTACTGTCAAAAAAATTCCTCCTAATGTTGAGGTGGAATCTCTGTTCCTGGAGCTTGCATCCATTGTTACGTGTTCTAGTCTCTGGAGCAGCAGAAAACAAGCCTGCTCCATCCTCAATGTGACACCCCTTCAAATACTTAAACAGGGCTATCATATCACCTCTTAACCGTCTTTTTTCCAGGCTAAAGATACCCAGCTCCCTAAGTCTTTCCTCATAAGGCATGGTTTGCAGATCTTTCACCATTTTAGTCGCCCTCCTCTGGACATGCTTCAATTTGTCAATATCCTTTTTGAACTGTAGTGCCCAGAACTGGACACAGTATTCTAGGTGAGGCCTGACCAAGACAGAATCTCTCTCTCTCTCTCTCTGGCTTTTCTTCGCAAACGAAGATATAGAGTGGCACTATTACTTCCCTTGATCTAGACACTATACTTCTATTGATGCAGCCCAAAATCTCATTGGCTGCCGCATCACACTGTTGACTCATGTTCAACTTGTGGTCTACTAGGACTCCTAGATCCCTTTCACACGTAGTCTCATTCAGCCAGGTCTCCCCCAATCCTATATCTATGCATTTCGTTTTTCCACTCTAAGTGCAGTACCTTACATTTCTCTGTATTGAATTTCATTTTTGTTAGCTTTGGCCCAGCTTTCTAGTCTATCCAGATCATTTTGAATTTTGATCCTGTCCTCTAGGGTATTAGCTATTCTTCCTAATTTGGTGTCATCTGCAAATTTGATAAGTATGCCCCTAATTCCCTCATGCAAGTCATTGATAAAGATGTTGAATAGCACTGGACCCAGGACAGAACCCTGTGGCACCCCACTGGTCACATCTTTCCAAGACGAAGAGGAGCCACTGCTGAGCACCCTTTGGGTTCGTCCCCTTCCCCCTTTGCCCCCGCAATCACCACTGTGGCAGTGCCATGGCAGGGGCAAAGGGGAAAGGGGCGGAGGAGCGAACTTGTTCCCCCCTTTCTGTGGGATGGCCCCCTGGGATGGTGTTTGCTATTATCTACAGAATTCGCCATCCGCGGGCACCCCCGGAACCAATCTCCCACAGATGCGGGTGTGCTACCGTACCTGTATTGCCATGGTGCATCCTATGGAATCCTGGCATTTGCAGTTTAGGGAGGGCATTTAAAATTCTCAGCCAGAGAGCTCTTAGGCCTCATCAGACTCTAGCGCTCCATATGATAATGCTTTGGCAGCTGAAGTGGAATATAGTGCTATAACTGTGTTGTGTAAATGAGCTTTAAATAGCCTTTTAGTACTTAGTAGTTAGTACTGATGTTACAGTACTTAGAACAGGATACAGACTTGATCCACAGAGAAGTATTGTGACTGTCACATGTCAGTACAGTTGTCCCTGCACATTCATGGATTTGGCTTTCACAGATTTAAGTATTCACGGCTTGAAAATATTGTTTAAAAAATAATAATCCAAAAAGCAAACCTTGATTTTGCCATCTTATATCAGTGACACCATTTTGCTATGCCATTGCATATAATGGGACTTGGGTATTCATGGATTTAGGTATTCATGGGGGGCGGGGGTCCTGGAACCAAACCCCAGAAAATGTGAAGGGACAACTGTTTGTGCAAAGAGCTTAGGAGTCCGCAATACAAGCTGAGGGGGTTACATTCAGATCTGACAGTGGTTGAAGATATGGACAGAAGAAACTTGCAGGCCACGTGGGGAACCTGCATGGACAACAAGCTGGAATGTGTCCAGAGGAGGGCGACCAAAATGGTTAAAGGTCTGAAAACCATGCCCTGAGGAGCAGCTTAGGGAGCTGGGTATGTTTAACCTATTTAAATATTTGAAGGGATGTCATACTGAGGATGGAGCAAGCTTGTTTTCTGCTGTTCCAGAGACTAGAACATGGAGCAATGGGTTCAAACTACAGGAAAAGAAATTCCACCTGAATATTAGGAAGAACTGCCTGACAGTAAGAGCTGTTTGGCAGTGGAATACACTGCCTCAGAGTGTGGTGGGATCTCCTTCTTTGGAGGTGTTTAAACAGAGGCTGAATGGCCATCTGTCAGGAATGATTTGATTGTGTATTCCTGCATGGCAGGGGCGTGGAGTAGATTGCCCTTGTGGTCTGTTCCAACGCTATGATTCTATGAACTGCAGACCCAAGCCTGAAGATTCCCCACCCCTCCTGTGTATATTAGTTACAGCTAGAGACTAAAACCCTACAGTCGTATCTTACCTCCTTTTCACCACCAAACTACTTGTGAGCTGTGAGAGAAAAGTGTGTCCCTGCCTGTTGGAGTGGATGACTTGGTGCAGGTATTGTCTTTATGTAGAGGAAAAGAACGTTTGAGTAAAGACTGATATGCAACTCAGAGGCTGTCATGGGTGCCATTATTTCCAAGGCACTAGGAATTGTGACCCCAGATATACCCTGCCAGTTCAACCTGTTACCCAAACTGTGTGGGGTTTGTGGAAACCCATTCGAATCACTCAAGTTAAGGTATTACTATGAGGAATTTTAATTAGCTCAAACTAGGTTGTGAGAGGTTGGATAACTACAGGACCTTTTGACTTATGCATACCAGTACTCACTGATGAGACTCCAAGCCAGGAAATAAAATAAAAATGTTTTTTCTTGAGAAATAATCATGGGATCACTTACCCATACAGTCATGCTTCAAGCAATCACACAAGGCTAACGAAAGATAGGAGGAAATATTCAGATAGAGGAATAGCTTTTGGGATAATGGGCTATACTATACCTGTCTGATGAGCAGAGGTGCAGAGAAAAATACTCAGGTTTGATGCTGAGGTAGCACAGAAAATGGACAGAGTGACAGCATGTAGAAAACTGTGTGCACTTTGGTTGTGTTTGGGGGTAAAATGTATACTCAATATTTACCCTTAAGGGGGTGTTTTGAGTGAAGGACAATGTTTGAGCAAGTTTCCCAGAGTGAAACAATGGAAGCTCCAGCTATGTTGATAGCTGTTAATGGTTGAAACATCAAGACCGATGGGTTTCAGGCAACCTCCACTTTGTGTGTAGGAGAGGTGTGAAGGAAAACCATTTGCAGAGTAATGGATGTTCCAGTCATTCAATTGTTTTAGTGTATGACTCACTGCCAGATGCATCCAGAAGAATCAGCACATTCCACCCTAACTGTAGTCTGAGGGGGCTCCGCATAATTACTTCCAGGGCGTGTCTGCTTTTTGGGAAATTTCCAAGACCTCTTCTTGGGTTTTGAACAAACCTCCACTGGTCCCTATATTTGGGGCATTTTGGTCTACTGCTGACCATGTGAAGTGCCCATGTAAGCCAAATAATGAAATATTGCCAATTTATAAGTTATTGGAAGGGGGATGTCAGTGCATGTAACACACCATGTTGTGTCTCAGGGCCAAACTAGATGCAGAATCATGGAATCATAGAGTTGGAAGGGATTCCAAGGACCACTGAGATCCACCCCTACCTCCCTGCGAGTGCAGGAATCCTTAGTAGAAGGATCCATGAGAGATGTCAATCCAACTTCTGTTAAAAAAATTAATAAAACAGCCACAAAGGCGAGACCAACACTTTCTGAGGTAGGTTATTCTACTGTTGAAGAACTCTTATACTCTGGAAAATCTTCCTAATATTTAGTCAATATCACATTTCTTGTATTTTAAATTCATTGGTTTGAATCCTCTGCTCTGCATCAGCAGAAAATAAAGTCACTACATCTTCCACATGACAGATTTCCTGATATTTAAAAATAGCAATCATATCACTCCTCAGGGCTCATCTACATAGCCGGCATATTCTGGCTGCAGATCTGGCCCGTTCCTCCCCCATTATCTGAACGAAATGGGATAGAGTCCAGGCTGCCATGGCCCATCTCTGCAGCCACCACCACTTCCATCCATGTCACATTCTCTGAAGCCATGAAGGGGGCCCAAAGCTCGTGACCAAGGCCCCCTGCATGTGACCAGCCTTGCTACAGGACTCCATCCTGACTTCAGAGAGAGTGATGTGGATGGCAGCTGCAGTGACAGGCTGGTGTGCCAGCACGGGCTCCTGTGGTCACGCAGGGCCTGATCAGTTTTTTTCCCCCAGACTGAGATGGTTTTTCTCAAATATTTTACTCAAACATTTCAATGGGCTTTACCCTGTTTTCCCACCTACCCCGTCCTATCCCCATCTCTGCCCCAGGGGTGGTAAGGACTGCCCAGAGGCAAAATGGGTCAAAAGCCCTGTGTCATTTGGACTGCAGGGCTCTAAGATGGGGGCAAGACAGGGTAAATATACCCATCTAAAAAAGACCCCAGTCTTCCATTCTCCAAGCTAAACATACCTAAATCTCTCAACCATTCCTCATAGGGCCTGATTTCCAGACCTTTTATCATCTTGGCCACCTTCCTCTCTCAACATCTTTGTTTTTTTAAAAAAAAGAAGTGGAAGGTTGAGGAATTTGGATAGGGTCATGTTGTTGAAGAAGGGCACTTAACCCTGTTTTCTCAGCTCATTTCCTTAGTTATTACACAAACACACACAAATTAACTACAATTAACTACAGAGGGGAGAAAAAGACAAGTACAGTTGTCCCTCCATATCCACGGATTTAAGTATTCACGGCTTGAAAATATTCTTTAAAAAATAATAATCCAAAAAGCAAACCTTGATTTTGCCATCTTATATAAGGGACACCATTTTGCTATGCCACTGCATATAATGGGACTTAAGTATTCACGGATTTTGGTATCCACAGGGGTCCTGGAACCAAACCCCAGTGAATATGAAGGGACAACTATACACTCTTGCTACCTCCTTTTTTCCCTCATTTGCAACTAATAGTGGCTTGGAGAAGTTGGGAAGAGGATTTAAATAGGATTGCTGTGGTACAGTGAAGCAATTTTCAAAGGAGTAGCTGTGTTAGTATGTTCCAGTATATCAACAACGAATCCTGTGGCACCTATAAAATTTATAGATTTATTTTTGTATAGGTTTTCACGGACTACAATCCCTAATTTGGGCAAGTGGACTGTAGTCCAGAAAAACTCATGCTAAAAAGTAAGTATGTTGGTAGTAAAGGTGACACCAGTGTCTTTGTTGATTAGGTGAACCTTGGGTACATAGAAGCCATGGCACAGGGGCTATGACTCTTAGCATGATACCTATCTATTATACATGAGTAGAAAACAATCAGTTTACAAGGAAGAGCACAGATACAGCTTTCTAAGATTATGACTAAACATCCTTGTGGATAATCTCTGACATCTAATTTAAAAGACATTCAAAGAAAGTACATACGTCCACACAGAGGTTATATGGTCTCCCAACAACAAATTTCTTAGATTAGCTGCTAGAATGTTTCTCACAGTTTAAGAGCATAATTAACCATTCACCACTTAGCCAAGAACTAGCATTCATTAACTTCAAGATGACATGAAAGCTGATAAACCTATGTATCTCTCTCTGTTGAAGGGATTCTAAAGAGGGAAAAACCAAATTACTTCCCAGAGTTTGATCAGATATCCAAGACTTAGGGCTCATATACATTGACAGAAAAATCCAGCTTACCTTTGAGGTATCTTGCTCTGCAGTGACCACGGGCTTGTTTACACGATCACCACACACACTGAGGAGAATTCAGGAGCACTGTCCACAGACAGTTCTCACTTTTGAACTCACCCTGGTCCAATAATTCACAGTGTGCATGGCCGCACAGCTGTGGCCACTCCAGTCGCCCCCCCCCATGCATGTAAATGTACATATGTCTTTTCCCACAGATTGGAGGGGCTTTGGACATCCTATTAAGTGGAGGCACGGACAGCTAATGATATGGGTTTGCTGATATGTGCTTCTTTGAACAACTGACATGTATGCCCCCCATAAAAGAACCACTCAAAACTAAAACTGAAACAGGGAAAGAGGCATTTCCTGGTGGGCAAGGATTGCTGATCACATGGTCGGGGGTCCTCTTGACCTCTTTCACCCACCCACCAAAAACTCCTCCCCCAGACCACACACCAACGTTGCTATAGAGCACAGTCCATACACTCACACGTGACTATCTGGATTTTCCACCCAAATCCAGAGTAAATGCTCACTTTTCTTCATGTGGATTACAGCCCTGAGGCACTGAAGAGACCTGGGGCTGAGTTACACAGCAGTTTTTATAGCGATAGTTCACGCTTTAGCACATTTTTGCACCAGTGCTTACATGATTTAGTGCGAAATTGGTTGATCTGTTTAGTTTTCCGCTTTGTAGTTCACACAGACAAAGGTGGCCTCCCAAGCACATCTGGGGGAAGATGCCAGGGAGGGAGGGAAAGAGAGAGAGAGAGAGAGAGAGAAAGTGCTGGCAATTTCCCCTCCTCTGATTCCCAGTGGAATGCCTGCTAGTTTTTATCCTTTAGCAGAGAGTGCTCCCTCTTCTTCCCAAAGCGAGAAGGGTGGGAGGAAGGAGGCAGCCTTTCAGCCACCGAGGAGCCATCCTCTGTCAAGCCCCACTTCCCCTCACCCTCTCTCTCTCTCACACACACACACACTTACACACACAATCACAGCAGGGCGAGGGAGCAAACGGCCTGGAGGAGCAGATCGCTACTCAATCTCTCTCTCTCTCTCTCTCTCTCTCTCTCTCTCTCTCTCACACACACACACACACACACACACACAGAGGAACAGGCTAACTGAGGATTCCTCAGCTGCAACCCAGCAGCCAAGCAAGCCGGGAGGCAGACAGCTGGGCGATTGGGATGAGGATAGCACCGGCTGGATCTTTTCCATGGCTGGAAACAACAGTGGCTGGATCTTTTTGTTTGAGGCTCCTCCATCTCTTACAAGTCTACCCTCTTTGTGGTCAGTCCAATCAATCACGGCTCAGCTCTGCTGTTGTTGTTTCGAGAAGATTGCTGGTAATTCACACAGACTTTTGTGAAATGGTAGTTCACACAATCAATAATGCGCTAAGTCATGCTACTTTTCAAAAAAGTCGGGAAAAGTAGCAAAAGCCCTTTTTACGCTACTTTTGAGTTTTTGAGCTCCCCCCTTCTGGATGAGGCAATATTGTGGCGGGATGTGTGTGAACTATTAGGAATCTTAGCAAATTCTTCAGACTTATTTTGCCATGTAAACGGGCTCCTGGATTCAAGCCATAAATCGTCTGAACAGCTCACAGTGAAAATAAGGTAAGGTAGTTTTATTTGGCCAGTGTAGACAAGCCCTTCAATGGCTCCCCTCCCCCCACAAAAAAAGCCTACAGATACAAAGCAGATAAGGCAGCAGGACCTGTTTCTGGGCTTCTTTGTTTCATACTGCAGATGAGGGTTCACTTAATTGAATACTCCTCTATACACATGGTACTTATTTGTTTAAATGCTAGGAGGGTTGTAAATAAGATTCCTGGTTTGTGGGTCTGAGGATTTGTATTTTGTGGTTGTAATAATAATAATAATAAAATTTATTTATATCCCGCCCCTCTACAAAATGCAATCAGGGTGGCTTACAACATTTAAAATATATATATAAAACTCTCCATCCCACGCCCCTTAAAATACAATTAAATAATTAAACATTTTAAAATACTTAATAAATACTAAAACACACACACACACAATAAAATAACTGGAATAGGGATCGGACCAATAAGATTTTTTTCCCCTGATGGCCGGGTATCTATTCAAGAAAGGCCTGCTGGAAGAGATCCATATTAAGAGCTTTTTTAAAGCTATTTAAGGTGGTAATGTGACAGATCTCGTCCGGCAGGCCGTTCGATAATCTGGGAGCAATAGCCAAAAAGGTTTTCTGGGAGGTTGAGGAAAGCTTAGTTTTTAAAGGTTGCTGCAGATTCCTCCCAGAGGACCTGAGTGCACGGGGAGGGTTATACGTGAACAGAACTGCACCATCACAGTCTGATGCCGATTAATCTTCTGTCATTCCACTTTTTCAATTGCTTGTCCCAGTTTGTTGCTTTTCCTCCTTTGTCTTCAGCTTACTTCATTTCTGTAAACTGAGTTCCAAGTGCAAAAGTAGTTTGCATTCAGTTAACACAGTAGGAGGGGAGGGGACTAGACGAAGGGATAGAATCTTGCCCTTCCCAGTAGGCTCAGGCAAAAGCCAACTGCTACAGTCTTTCCTAGCTTGTCTTGGTTCCTCAGTAATAACTTCTGCCATCTTGACCCCACTCTGATGTTGCTTGGCCACATGTGTCCAAGTGATTTCAGATTTAATTAGAAGAAGCTACACAGACACACATCCAGCATCCTTTTGTACATGGCAAGCTGCCACTTTTCACTGAAAGAGGGAAGCAATTTAGTGGAACTCCCTGTGTCCATAAGAACTCCCACCTTGGTTCAAAAAATGTACCTTAACTGTGCCAGCCCTATTATTGGCCAAGAGGAACACAGACTTCCATATTGCAGAGCAAAAAACAAAACCTGTCTCTTTTTCTCTTTTCAGGCTCCATTTTGGAGGCTGAAAACTGCAATTAGGATAGCATCTGGCTCTTGCCTAGGGCATAGGATGTTTGCCAAGTACAAAAAGCCAAACAAGAAAAGAACTAGGAAGTGAAAAAGAGTGAAGAAACCCTGCCATGCTCCATTAGAAAGGAATTAGCCTTGGGCACTCATGAGTGAGAAAATATCACCTGCAGAACCAATATTATTGTCTGGTAATAACTGTGGCCTCATGACACAAAGAAAAGGTAATTGCTGCTTCTCTCATACATTAGGATATTACAGTTTAGAGGATGCAAGATGCTTAGATGGTACAACTAAACAAGTCAATGTTAGCACTGAAGCAACTGACTAATTCTGGATCTCAGACTCCCAGGACCACACGTTGGAAACTAGAGAGATGATATATTGTAGAATAGCCTGTTTGTTTGATTGAATCAAATAGCCTTTGATTAAAATGTTACATTCGTTTTACTTGGGAGACTACCTTGGTTCATGGCAATGGCTTGAGTAAAGGATACCTGTTCCTAGGACCCTTTTGCACTATACTGTTATATCTTTATTCCACATTCTATGGAATCCTAGGGGCCATTTACACGGCAAAATAAATCCTCTAAGAATTCGCAAAGAGTCCTAATAGTTCCCACATCTTTCAGATTAAAGTCACGATATTCAGAAGGAGGGGGGCAAAAAAAAACCATAAGTCACGCAGTCTCAGCTTTCTCTGTTTTCCCCATCTTTTTTGAAAAGTAGCGCAAGTTAGTGCACTATCGATTGTGTGAATGACCATTTCGCTTACAGCAGTGGGAACTATCAGCAGTCTTTCTGAAACAGCCACATCGTGATTGGTTGGACTGAGGGGGTGGTGAACTTGCAAGAGATGAGGCTTGAAAAGATCCAACCAGCTGGGTTGCTTTCTAGCATAATTACTGTTCCTCTCTCTCTCTCTCTCTGTATGATCTGCTTCACCAGCTGATCGCTCAATCGTTCTTGTGTGTGTGTGTACACGCACCAGCATGAGAAAGAGAGAGAGAGAGAGAGAGAGAAGAAGAAGTCTGCTCAGCTGGCAGAAATGCAGAGTGAAGAGAATAGGCTTCTTTTCCTTCCCTCCTTTGTCATTATTCCTCCCACCCCCGGTCTCCCTCCTTTTTTGTTGCTTTATCTGGTTTCCTCTGGCTCAGACGAAACTATGAAGCTACAGTCTCTTTCCCCCTCGCACTGCCCCCCTCCTTGCTTCCTCCCTGCCTCCTGCCTGGTCTGTGTGAACTTTTTAAGATGAAAGCTCACCGGATCTTCCAATTTAGCAATAAATCATGTGAACTCTGCAGCACTGGTGCGAAAGGACGGCAATCCGGAATTTTGCGCACTTTATTCTGCCATGCAACTGGCCTCCTAGTGTTATCGTTTGGGGAGACACTAGAGCTCTCTGGCTGACAGTTTGAAAAAAAAACTAAACTACAAACCCCAGAATTCCATAGGATGGAACCATCCAAGTTAAAGTGGAATCCTAGTTTTATAATCATGTACAGTTGTCCCTTCATATTCACTGGGGTTTGGTTCCAGGACCCCCTGTGGATACCAAAATCCGTGAATACTCAAATCCCATTATATGCAATGGCATAGCAAAATGGTGTCCTTTATATACGATGGCAAAATTAAGGTTTGCTTTTTGGATTATTATTTTTTTTAATAATATTTTCAAGCCGTGAATACTTAAATCCGTGGATACCAAATCCGTGGATATGGAGGGACAACTGTAGTGTGAAAGTACTCCTAGAGTGGCAGTAATAGCATTGCTTTTCCCACTTTTGGAATTCTCTCCCAGGGGATTGCTTGTCACTGACTTCATCTTTTTTGGCACCAGAACAATTTTGCATTTGCCAAAATGTTTAGATACTGATTTGTGTGTGCGCGTATGTGTGAGTGAGTGAAATTTTATTTATTTATTTCCAGCTTTCTTCCCAGCCTTGAAACTCAAGCAGGTTTGATGCTGCTAAAAATCTTCCAGCTAGAAAGAGGATAAGGAAGAAAGGGGGCCAGCACAAAAAACCATTTGTAAAAGGAGTATTGCTGTCAGTCAGAGGTTTTCTTGAGTGAAGTATGCATACGCTTGTATGTCTGTAATGATCTGAGAGTTGAGGGGGACTCCCTGACTACTGTAAAATGGAACTCTGCTTCTTTTATTGCTAAAAATAAATAAACCAAAAAAAACACAATTTATAATAAACAAAAGATAATAAATCAGCCAAGAAAGTCAGAAGGAGGATTGATGAATGAATAAATGGAGAAAATCCAAAATTATTCATTGAAATATTCTAAGAAAGCATTCCCAATAGTATCATGCTGGTGCACTTAGCAAACAGTTTTTTCTTTGATGCTGGTGTATGAATCACATACCCAACATTGTACATTTAGAAGGATAAGATTTCCTGTTTTGCAAGATGAATTTATTTATGCACCAAAAAGTTGGAATATGACCATTAAAAACCCAAAGTCTGCCACACTTCCACAATACAGCTTCAGAATACTTTATAATTAGTAACTACACACACAATGGACCACATTGCTGTGAGTAGCATTGTCACTATGTGAGGGAAATTGGGAGGCACTGAGGCCAGATTTCTTCCCCAAGACCACCCACTGCATATCCACGACGGCATCAGGATGACAGCTAAACAATTTTCTCTTGGATGTGTTTTGATCTCTATTGAGAGCTTAAGGGGTCGGTTCTACGGCTATTTTTTTTGCGCAAGGTATCGCATTAGCGCTCTTTCGAATTTGCACCGCGGAGTTCCCACGGAAAAGTTTCGCTTCCTACTTACTTCCGTGTTGTAGTTCCCATGTCATTATAATGTGTATTATTTAAAATTTCGAATTTCTACAATTCGAAGTACTTTAATTCCCACGATGTCGATATTACGCATCTTTTGTCAATATTATCTGTCAATCAACGTAGTACGTCATTCGTTGTACACGTACTTCCTTTCGGAATTCCCGCCACCCGCACACTCATTGGTCAACCTTTTACACCCTCTTGGGTTTCTGATTGGGCATCTACTCTTCTTTTATGGCCTTTGTTGTCTTCAATCTTCCAAAGTAAATTACTGCCACCATGGAGGTTTTAGCTACCATCATTTCCTGCTTGTATTTGGCTATCAAAGTACTCTCCACAATGGTTTCATTCTCTGAGAAGTGTCGTTCCTACCGAAGAAGAACCCTTATTAGGAAGCGAAGACTTCGCAAAGAAAAAAACGCTTTCACTGAGTACTTTGCTTTGCGTAACGATTTTAAGAGGAATATTATCACCGCATTCAACCTACAGAACGAGCTGCCATGCATGCTGGCCCCGTTAATACACAGCTCACTGCATCAACGGAGATTTTGGGTTTACCCAAGTACACAGGAGTGGTGGGAGATTTTTGTAATGCAGGTGTGGTCAGATGAACGTTGGTATGCTAATTTTCGCATGAGGAGAGCCCTTTTTTTGAAACTAGTTGAAATTTTGAGACCTGAGATAGCAAAGAAGGACACTAACATGAGGAGGGCAATATGCCCAGAGAAACGTGTTGCGATTGCGATCTGGTTGCTAGGACATCGTAGTGCTTACAGAGGTGCAAGTAACCTTTTCGGTGTTGGCAAATCAACAATTTCTAAAATATTTGTTGAAGTGGTGCTTTCCATGGAAAAATTACTACTTTCAAAAGCAGTGTATCCTGGTGATCCTAAGAAGGTAAATGTTTACCTGCCAAAGTATACCATAACGTACCTGTTAATTTTATTTGTGTGCACTGTAATCACGTGAAAACGCATATTACATAACTTACGCATATACATATTTAACATTTTGTGGTTTCGTAGTTCAAACATGGCAAATCATAACAACTGTTTTTAGGAACCCTGTCATAATGAACACTAGTGTTATTTCAGTGCTTTGGAATATCGCTTCTTCTTTCAATTTGGAGCAAAAAAAAAAATAAAACTCCCTTATTTTTTCTCTTTCAGATTATGGATGGATTTGCTGAAATGGGATACCCTCATGTTATTGGTGCCCTTGATGGCTGTCATATAAATATTGTTCCGCCAGTAAGACAAGGAAACAATTACATTAACCGTAAAAACACATTCTCTGTACTTCTGCAAGGTGTCTGTGACCACACTGGGCTATTTAGGGACGTAGAGATAGGTTGGAGCGGGAAGGTGCACGATTCACGAATGCTACGTAATTCAATTTTTTTCGAGGCAATGGAGGAAGGTATATACGTGCCCAATAACCCAACTGTTACTGTGTTCGGATCTACTGTGGTTCCATTGGTTCTAGCGGACGCTGCCTACCCTATTAGAAAATGGCTTATGACTCCTTATCGTGGTAGACTGACACCCAAAAAATTATTGTACAATAAGCGCCATAACAAGGCGCGGAATACGATCGAACGTGCGTATGGCCGTCTGAAATCGAGATGGAGATGCTTATCTATTCCGCTAGAAGTTGCAGAGGAAAACATTTGTTCTGTAATTGCACCCTGTGTAATTTTGCATAACTATTGTGAGACAAAGGGAGCGGTTTTGGATGAGGAGAATTATAGGTCTAATGATTATGTGCTGTACACACTTGGCGCACCGCAAGTTAACAAAGAATCTTTGAAAAAAAAGGAGGGGGAGAAAATTAGAGCTTCTTTAACGGAGTACTTTTGGTGGAAACAGCATGGGCGCAGATGAGAAGTATCGATATTGCTGTACTTAGAGCAAGCTATGATGTAACCCATAATAATTTTTTGGAACCAAAACGATGAATACTTTCTCCAATGTATTCTGTGTGCTGCTAAATAAAACTATGATAGATTTATAATGTGTGTTGTTTTTTTTTTTTACTCTACCGTTCCAAATTTCACTCAGCGGAATTTAATAGTACATACCTGCAAAAATAAAAATTATCAGACCATCCCATTTTCAAAATAGAAATCTGTCCATCAGTTACTGGGGACTACCTTATTTTAAAATGTATACTGGATATCCCTACTCCCTTTTCCCGCTTTAAACAGCCAATCAATTGTCCTAATAAGGAAGTTTTGTAAATTTAAACACATAGCGGAGGGTGTTGATTGGCGGCTAGAAAGTATACTTCCTCTACTATAAAACTCAGGAAAACCGCTCTTGTTGTCAGTGGCGTTACGATGGCTGTCCAAGGAGGAGGACGTGTGCGTTTGGTACGCCGGATCGCTTATTGGCGTACGCAGGAAACCACCCTTCTACTCGAAAATCTTGCCCAACAAGAGGGGTGCCCGGCAAGAATAATGCGTTCATCCAATCGGGTGAACAGGCATTATTTTGTAACTGCCTCTAGGTCTCTAATTAGAGGTGGTTTTAATAGGACGGCACAGCAGTGCCGTTCTAAGTTTAAAATTTTAAAAAGTAAATTTTACGAGGCAAGGGAAGCATTCGATGGCAGCCCTCCCCCCAGAAGAAGACCACCCTTTTACAGTCATTTACACGACATGTGGGAGACAGCAGGTCGTCCTGACTGGAGGGACAGAAGGCCTGCTGGTACTTGTCATCACATATATTTTTATTGTCATAGACTAAAACATGTCTGTTCATAAAAATTAATATTTTCATTAATAACCATTTCCAGGAATGCGACGCCGTGCCCGACGTGCTGCTGAGGGCTTAGATTCCTCATCTGAGCAATCAGCACAAGAGGAGGAACAGGCCGCACAGCTCAATGTACAGCCAGTAAGAGGTTGGTGTTTCAAAGTGGGAAAGATTCTAAAAAGATTACCATTAATACATATAAAGCTAATTATAGTACATAAATTAAGCAAAAAGGGCATATGAACATAGGTATGTGGAAGTGTATTGCAGTTGCGTGATGTATTCCAAGTCTTAACATATTGTACTACTACAAAATAAAATTGGTGTGTGTACATGAAATCTTATAGTAATACCGTTGTGCATGTATGAATTACAATACATCCAGTAGTGTTCTTTGATGACAGTATTACACTTTTGAATATTTGCCCTCTACTTCGTTAAAAACTCCCTAGTTACCAAAGTACATTTTAATTATCCATCGAATTTAAAAAAAAAAATTCTATCTGTAAATGCTTTTTCTGTTTTAAGTATGCACTCATTAGTAATTTTGAAGAGATATAACCTTAATAATTCTCAAGATTTTCATTTTTTTTCCCCAGAGCAACCATTGCAAGCAGCTTTGCCCATCCCCCAAAACCAGTTCCAGCAGTTGGTAGATGCTATAAGTGAAGCAGGTGGTGAGTTTAGGTGCTATAAATTTTTCTCATGTGAGTTCCATTTAAATCTTAACAGGTAATCCAAAAGTTTCCTGTTTTACCTTTCAGCCGCACGTTTGGAGGGCAGGATTGCTGCACTAGAAAGAAGAATGTCCCTTGTGGAGGAGCAGTTATAAGTCATGTTTTGGTTTTTTTAATTAGTATGGCACTTTTTTCTAATAACATGTACTTAATGAACAAAACAGCATAGTATTTATGTTACTTGTACAGATGGTATTTTTGTCTGTGAAGATTTGGGTTTACCTGTCTATTAGTAGTTATAGAATAACTTTCAGTACTGTTTGTAATAAAGTATTCTTTGTTAAATTTGATGTTGTCATTCTTTTGTAACAGGAAGAAATCACAGTACTGTTTGCATACTACTTTCTAAACTTTATAGAAAAGACATTAATGCTCTACCATTCCTTGATCAAAGGTCAATGTAATAATTCCTAATGTTTACTTGAAAACTTATCAGTGTTAATACTGGACAGAAAGCAAACATTTGATTAGAACTACATTCATTTCTGTTAAATAAAATCACAGAATATCAGTTCATTAAAAAAGCAATATATTAAGTTCCGCAGGAACAAACTCATCAGAAATGGATGGAAAATATTAGTCTGTGTGAACATATGCTACTGCTACCTCTCCATGGAATCCTTACAATGACCATTTAATAAAAATTATACTGTAAATACTATGATCTACTCACAGTAATAACTAACAACATGCAAAATTAGAAAAAAAAGAAATCTTCCTAAATCACATAACACAGATAAAAAATAATTGTAAATATTTGGTTATAAAAGAGGAATCTAAAAGATTTGATGCTGCAGTAGAAACAGCTTTTATTTCACATTCAAATTGGAAAACTAATAATGTGTAAACAGGGAAGCAGTGAGGGTTAACCGAACCTCTTCTTTCCAGAAGCATCATTCCCTAAAAGCACATAGTGTAAATGGTAAACTAAAATATGACTAGTTTTGTAAACATTCTTTTTGCTTCCTGGTATTCCAGAAGCTATAAATTGTAACAACAAGAATGTGTAGGTACTGATGTTGTATTACCCCTTCTTAAAAAAAAATTAACCCTGGATAACATTAAAATTACAGTGAACTGTAAGCTAATGACCAACAGTGTCTAAAGACTCATAATATCTGGCTTCTTAATCTTTCGTGCAGGCCTAGAACAAGCAAGTGTGGCACTTCTAACTGCAACTCCATTTTCCACTTGAGAATTTGGACAAGGAGTTTGTTGTTGTGATTCAACGGTTTTCCTTTTTTTAACAACCCTCCTAATAGACGGCCCCTTCGAAGTCAGATTTCCTAAATGCTGCACCATAGTAGCCAGCAGTATATTTTGCTCCTTAATACTACTTTCAAATACTTCCCTGTCCTTCCTATGCTCCTCTCTAAGCAACCTGTTTTCCTGTTCCTCATACTCCAGTCTCTCTGAATTGGCCTTACATAACTTTTCAAAGCGTTCTTCCTCTTTCTGAGACATGGAATCAAGGTGGGTCAGCATTTTGTCAATCATTTTAGAAGAGTGCTGAAGAACCTCTGCTGTGTGGAATGTCTTCCTTTCTTTTTTTTTCCTGATCTCTGCAAGCCTCTCTGCTGGACTCATAGCTGCTCTAGGGTTACTGATAGTTGACCCTGCAGAAGGAATAAAATGTATGCAATTATGGAAAGTTGAAATATTAAGTAAGCGTGCTACGAAATATCCCATAGAAATAGGAAAGGTAGTCACCCCCAACAGTTACCATTCCTTTGCTGCTGGGCATTCCATTGCAGCTCAAACTCTGTTGCTTCATCCTCATCCAAAGGTTCTTTAAGACTGTCATTATCCACAGTTTCTGTGGGTGTAGAGGTAGATGGGACTTCCTCTAAATTCAAAGTCACCACTTGGGTCTCTTCTGAATCTGTGGTATCCAGTATTGGTTCTGAAGTAAGATATAAACATATATTATTTAAGAGTATATGCGTGAGCATTGTCATCATTATGGTATAACTGTCTGACATACGATACAGTTCATACCTTTTTTAAAAAAAGGTATAATCAGAAAACATAAGCAATTTTAGAAGCGTGTGGTTTCACACCACAATCCATGTTATAAGATACTGTATGCATATCTAGAGATAATTCAAATATAGGATAGGACCAAATATCTCAGTATGAGATGTAAAAGTGAAGCCTTACATGAGTTTCTCCATTTGTATAATGCTTTGATGTGTTAATGTAAACATTCAACTATCAGGAGAAAACTCTCATGGGGCAGCAACAAAAGTAATGGTGCAACCTTTCACTAGTTTCCAATTTAGAATAACAAGTCGGCAAACCTTATGTAAAAGTAATGTGTATTTGTAAAAATTAATTACAAATATGTCAGTATGAGCATTTAGACAACAAAGAAGTAAAAGTTGTACCTTGGGAAATTTCAACTAGGACAGCTTGTAGAAAGCTGACACTGCCAGGCCAGGCCATGCCCCTTTGAAGTGCAAATGCAAGCCCTTCCATTACAAACAGCTATTCACACCTTTGGAGCCCATAAAAAAAAACCTGAGGCCATCGATAGTGAAAAGCCAGTCACGTACACCATATCTCCCCCTAAGAAACAGCATTATGTGTTACTTTTCTATGCACTAAATTTAATAAGTTAGACAGTTCTAACGATAATGCGCTAACCTGCATATATTAAAAAAAAAATTCTGCAACATTAAATTGTTAGTAATCAGTAAAACACCAACGTTACATAAATATATCAAGCAGTCTAGCTACCCGTAAGGATCACACAGAGAGTCCGATAAAGCGTCATATGTTATTTGAGGAAGAAAGGAGCAAGTTACAGCTGGTAAAACAGAACGTCATTTCGCTACTCTGCCACGAGAATTAAATGAAATACTGTACCGGAATCAAAGAGAATAATCGAATCCTCGGACGGTCCCGCGTCCGGTCCATCTACATGCCCAGGCTCTTTGGGCTTCAGGAGTACAGATTTCCGATCAGGGTTTGCGTTCCGCGACACACGATTGGGAGAGATGTTTGCCTCCACTCCCAAAATTGCATGAAGTTCTCTATAGTATGGCATTGTTGCCGCATTATTACCACTCTTCGAGTTATGATCTCTTATTTCCCTGTATTTCTGACGCATCGTTTTCGATTTCGTGCGGCATTCTTCCGGGGTTCGATTGTGTCCACGTCTTTGCATTTCTGAGGCTATTTTCTCAAACACATCGATATTCCGATGACATAGACGTAGCTGCTCCTGTACTTTTTCCTCCCCCCAAAGATCCAGTAAATCAATTGTTTCCGCATGAGTCCAAGCTATTCCCCTGCCCCCCTTCTTTGTTCTCCGTAGTGAATCCATAAGAAAAAGGAAGATGTTTACAGATGCTTCAAAAAGAGGGATGCCGGATGTGTAGGCGGGTTTTCGATTGCGTCACTTTACAATCCGCACACACCTCCTACATTTAACATCGCGAATATAAAAATGTCGGATAGTTCCCATATGCGATAATGCGCAAACTTGCGACACTTTTTTAAAAAAGGCGGAAAATCAGCGGTGTCATTAAGTGCGCCACTTACGGGTATTTTTGCCCCCCTCCTTCCGAAAAGGGCGATACAGATGCGGAAGACGTGGGAACTAACAGAATTCTAGGCGAATTCTTTGAGGAATATTTTTGCCGTGTAAACGGCCCCTAAGTAAACTATACAGTATTTTGATTGCAACTACCCTATCCCTTGCCTAACATCCTGCTTCGCAGCAGCTGCAGAGCTGTTTGGGCTGGAGGTCAACCTGAAGAAAACAGAAGTTCTTTACCAGCCTGTACCACAGGACGAACACCACCATCCCCACAGTGCCGTCGGCAACTCTGTGCTTAAGTCTGTTCAGCAGTTCACCTACCTGGGAAGCATCATCTCCTCAGATACCAAGATTGACAAAGAGATCGATCACAGATTAGCAAAGGCACATAGCAGATTTGGAAGACTTTACAAAAGAGTCTGGAGTAAAAAACACCTGAGGCGAAACACAAAAATCAGTGTGTATAGAGCCATTGTACTGTCTATTCTCCTTTATGGGTCTGAAACATGGGTCACCTATCACCACCACTTACGACTCCTCGAACGCTTCCATCAGCACTGTTTACGCACAATCCTAAATATACACTGGACTGACTATGTGACAAATGTTGCTGTCCTTGAGCAAGCAGGGATCACCAGCATTAAGGCCATGATATTGAGAACACAGCTGCACTGGGCAGGGCATGTTTCTAGGATGGAGGACCATCGCCTCCCCAAAATAGTACTCTACGGTGAATTCGCCACGGGTCAGCATAAGAGGAGTGCTGCAAAAAAGCGGTACAAGGACTCCCTGAAACAACATCTCAGGCTTGGCCAAATTGACCACCAACAATGGTCCGCCCTGGCCTCACATCAGGAGGCATGGAGACACACTATCCACAATGCTGCAGCATTATTTGAGAACTCACGCCGAACAAGTCTTGAAGAGAAATGACAACGCAGAAAGAATCACAACCTGGAAACATCACCCAAGGAAACCTTCTGCTGTGCTTTCTGCAACCGGACTTGTTTATCTTGGATTGGCCTTTTTAGTCATCAGTGCGCTTGCAGAAAGCGCGGGATGAGTCCTTCCTGAATCTTCGTTTGTGAAGAAAAGCCAGAGAGAGAGAGACCCCATCCCTTGCCACCTGGCCAAAAAAGTAAAATTTACAAGCTCTGCCTCAAAAATTTACAAATGCTGCCTTTTCCAGAGCTTGGAAATTTATTTTTTAGGGAACAGCTTCCAGATTCCTCGGAGCCAACTATGGTGCTCATAGAACTGTAGAGTTGGAAGAGACCATGAGGGCCATCCAGTCCAACCCCCTGCCACGCAGGAAATCTTGATCAACGCATCCCTGACAGATGGTAATCCAGCTTCTGTTTAAAGACCTCCAAGGAAGGAGACCCCACCATGCTCCGAGGGAGTGTGTTCCACTGCCGAAGAGCTCCTACTGTCAAAAAGTTCCTCCTAATGTTGAGGTGGAATCTCTGTTCCTGGAGCTTGCATCTATTGTTACATGTTCTAGTCTCTGGAGCAGCAGAAAACAAGCCTGATCCATCCTCAGCGTGACACCCCTTCAAATACTTAAACAGGCTATCATATCGCCTCTTAACCATCTTTTTTCCAGGCTAAACATACCCAGCTCCCTAAGTCTCTCCTCATAAGGCATGGTTTCCAGACATTTCACCATTTTAGTTGCCCTTCTCTGGACATGCTCCAATTTGTCAATATCCTTTTTGAATTGTGGTGCCCAGAACTGGACACAGTATTCTAGGTGAGGTCTGACCAAGGCATAATAGAGCGGCACTATTACTTCCCTTGATCTAGACACTATACTTCTATTGATACAGCCCAAAATCACATTGGCCTTTTTAGCTGCTGCATCACACTGTTGACTCATGTTCAACTTGTGGTCTGCTAGGACTCCTAGATCCCTTTCGCATGTAGTCTCGTTCAGCCAGGTCTTTCCCATCCTATATCTATGCATTTCATTTTTCCGCCCTAAGTGCAGTACTTTACATTTCTCCGTATTGAATTTCATTTTGTTAGCTTTGGCCCAGCTCTCCAGTCTATCCAGGTCATTCTGAATTTTGATCCTGTCCTCTAGGGTATTAGCTACTCCTCCTAATTTGGTGTCATCTGCAAATGTGAAAATTATGCCCCTAATTCCCTCATCCATGTCATTGATAAAGATGTTGAATAGCACTGGGCCCAGGACAGAACCCTGTGGCACCCCACTGGTCACATCTTTCCAAGACGAAGAGGAGCCACTGCTGAGCACCCTTTGGGTTCAGCCGGTCAACCAATTACAAATCCATTTTCTGTGGCACAGACAAATCCATTGTCTGTGGAGGCCAATGTCAGTTGGCATGGCTGTCAGTTATGCAGCCATACCTCATGACCACTGGGCTAAGAGGTTGGAAAAGTTACAGTGGGCTCTTGGTATCTGCTGGGGTTTGGTTCCAGGATGCCCTGTGGACACCAAAATCTGTAGATGCTCAAGTCCCATTATATAGAATGGCATAGTAAAATGGTACCCCTTATATAAAATGGCAAGCAGCAAGGTTTGCTTTTTGGATTTTGCAGGGAGGGGATATTTTCAAGCTGTGGATGGTTGAATCCATGGATAAAGAATCCATGAATACTGACTGTACTTGTGTATTCCCAGAATTCTGGGATTTCTAGGCCAAAGATAATTTTTCTAAGCTTTGACTGGGACACCTTGCTTGGGAAGCTATCTTGAGGGCTATTCCTAGCATCTGTCTTGTTCACTGTATGTGGGAGGGGGCACACAGATTTGATTCCATGATGTCACCTTCATGAGGCATATGAGAAAGCTTCACTGTTTGACAGTCCCTTAATTCGTTTTATTCAACACACAAGATTACAATTTTATTTCCTTTTTGTTCATAGAAATCCCCCATTCTACCCAATGCTGCCTCACTCCCACCAATCTCACTGTTGGGGTGGTATAAATATATTTGGGGACTTTGTCACAGAGGCAAATGAATGACTGGGTCTCAGCTCAGCTGTGGGATGACACATGATTCACCCTCGCCCAGTCTATAAAAAGGAAATGTAGATTAATAATGGTATAAACTGGTTACTTTGAAATGCACAAGTGCCTTCCTGCTTCCTTCTCATCACTTGGAGCCAAAAAGGTTATTCTGTCAACAGTTCATGAGCTCAAATGCAACTCTACAATTTTTAGTACTTCTTCATGACTTTTAAATTACATTGCTGAACACTAATGCTTTAGTCACTTTCTCTGTATTGGACATTTTTGCTCCAAGTGATTTGATACGCTTGTTATTATTAATAAGGGGGGGATCTTATTCACCTTATTTCATAGAATCATAGAGCTGAAAGAGATCACAAGGGCCATCCAGTCCAACCCCCTGCCATGCAGGAATACACAATCAAATCATTCCTGACAGATGGCCATCCAGCCTCTGTTTAAAAACCTCCAAAGAAGGAGACTCCACCACACTATGCGGCAGTGTATTCCACTGCCAAACTGCTCTTAGTGTCAGGAAGTTCTTCCTAATGTTTAGATGGAATCTCTTTTCCTATAGTGTGAACCCATTGCTCCATGTCCTAGTCTCTGGAGCAGCAGAAAACAAGGTTGCTCCATCCTCAGTGTGACATCCCTTCAATCTCACTCTCACATAATAGGAGAGTGAGAAGGATTACCTTTTAAGGAAAACCTTGTGTCCAAAGGAGAGCATTTGAAATAGCGTAGCACTTTGAAATAGTATATTACTATTCCGACTGCAACCTTAAGTATTGACATTAGCAATGGTGTTTCTTGCCAGCTCTAGTTCTGAATATGTGGCATCAGTAAACCTACTTTTATTCCTGATTGGACTACAGTATTACTTGAAACATCATCTGCAAGTCTGTCTGCATTTATGTACAGTATTTTAGAATGCACACCCATGACACCAAAATGGTTCTATGGAGCCCACATAAGTGTCTTAGACTCCAAGGAAGAGCCAGCCTTCACCACCCAGAGAGGTCATGCCAGGCGGGCATGGGCAGAACTCATACCAGGGATGAGTCCTGGGAGTAAGGACAAGGAGCCTACAAGCAGGGCAGCAGGTAATGGGTTAGCAGGGGAGAAAAGGAAGAAACCAGCAGCTGCACAGTCAATGGGCAAGATTGTGGGCGGCAGGGCATCAGGAGGATCTGGCCTGTTGCAAGGGATCTCCCAGACTCTTGATAGGCTAGTGGAGTAGGTGAAGCAATTAGAGCAGTCAACTCTACAATCTTCTGGGAACCAGGACATAGTAGACCTATGCAGCCCTGAGCCATGCAGACAACCTAATGGGAGGGAGTGTGCTAGGGTGCAGAACAAAAGCAAGCATAGAGCTAGGTCTCTATCTGGCTCCTCCTTGCTGAACAAATCAAGCAATAAGAGGAATTCAAGGCCTGGCTAGCAAGGTACCAAGAAGAAGTGGGTGAAGCATCAGAGACAGAGGAGGTCATCTCAGCAACAAGACACAGCCACATAGGAATCTTCAGGTAAGTCCTCACCTGACAGTGAAGATTGTGCAGGGAAAGCAGCTCATGTCCCTGGCTTACTAGCTTAGGCTTTACATTGGCCAGCTAAGGTAAGCCATGCAGCAACAGGCCCTAGGGTGGTCTGGGTGGGAGATAGGAACCAGCAGAACAGACTGATTGCCTCTGCAGTACATATGGCAACGAGGAGGATTCCCTGGATATTCATTTGTTTCACAAAACCAAGGCATGTATACTGGATGGTTGCTATGTTGCTGTGTTTTCCTTACTAAAGCCGGAAGCAGGGGGAGGCCATAAGGGCTGCCTAGCAGAGGCAAGCACAAAGGGGAAAAGACAGGGGAGGTTGAGCTCACCTTCCATAACTGGCTAATAGGGTATGCAGTGTCCATGGGTGTTGTTCAGGCAGATATCCAGATAGGGGATGGCACCTCACAAATCACCTAAGCAATGTGTTGAAACGTGTTGAAAGCCAGTGCTTTGGCTAGGGAGGTGGCAGCATTAGAATATAATGCTGCATTTAGGAAATGGACATCACACAGTGTGAGGGCCAGATGGGATTTGATTAATATATTGCTTGTCATATCCCAGAGGCACTTTGGTAAATGAGGCAACACCTTTGAACTCTGCTCAGTGCACTATGCCACATTGGACCAGGCAGTACACTTGATCCAATTCTGTGGGCAGCACTTATGGCTAAGTGCGACATTCAGTCTGCGTTCAGATTCCTTCTCGTTCATCCTTTGTACTTTTATCTGCTGGGATTTAAGTTTCAGGCAGACTATTACATGGACAAATGTATGCCTATCGAGTGCTCTGTCATGTGCTCAGCCTCCAAAACCTTTAGCAGCTTTCTTGAATGGGCAGTAAAGGAACCATCAGGGACCAGCAGGTCCTTCTTGGGCACCTTAATTTTGCTTCTGGGGTGGTGGCTGCAGGGAGAACTTTTGCATTCAGCTTGCCAGATTACTGCTGGAGGCATCTGTCCCCCCATGGCCTTATTAGGATCACCGAGGGCCTTAAAGTTGACCTGCAGGTCTGGCAAGAGTTTTTGGAGAGTTACAATGGGATTGATGTCATGCCCTCTTGAGAGTTTGTCTTCATTGAAAGATGAAACAGACTAGCAAAGTCGGAGCAGATTCCTGATAGCCAGCTGAGTCCTCCTTCATTTCAGCAAGATTCAGAGCAGGAAGAAAGTCTTCCCAGTCCCTGAGAAAGGTAAAGGCTTAAGTGTTGGCTCAGAGCATCTCCCACGGTGGAGTGAAAGGCTACATTCCAGGCATCAAGGAGAACACAGCTGCAAAATGCACTCCTTAAATTCTGCCTGGAATGTGGGTGTTGGCTGAGCTGGCTGCCTTTATAAGCAGGGAGCTTTCTCCAGGCAAACTGCTGGATTCAACTTCAGTTCACCTCTTGATGATGACTCCTGTAAGTATAGTCAGCCCTCCATATCCATTGATTCTTCTTCCAAGGATTCAACCAACCATGGTTAAAAAATATTTTTAAAAATCCAAATACCACACCTTGATTTTGCCATTTTATATAAGGGAAACCATTTTAGTACACCATTGTATATAACAAGACTTGAGCATCCGTGGATTTTGGTATCTTTGGGGGGGGGGTCCTGGAACTCCAGCGGATACCAAGGGCCCACCCTACTGGATTTATGACTATTGGATTGTATTGATGACCCTGCTACCTCAACTCCTTGCTAATCAAAAGACATTCAAGTCCAAAAGGGTCATGGGTCTAGTACACAGATTGGTTCTAGAATGCCTGCACTCTAACTTTTCCTTCTCAGCATGCCATGTTCCAGGTCTGGAAAATAATTTTCCAGATGCATTGTCTTGCCTTCAGGAGGAGAGATTCCATGCCCTGATACCTGGCACTCAGACTTGCCTGGTTCTCTTCCTGGAGGAGTTGTGGTCACTTGGGAAGAAATTATAATTAATGGAGTATTCCAGGCAGTGGTCCCAGCAACACTGACAGCTTATAGTACAGCTGTGGCCAATTTACAGGTGTTTGCAGCCCAACCTGGAATCAGAAGGGGGTTTCCAGCTTCAGAGTACATGATGCCCCAGTGTATAGTGTGTTTGAGATCCTAGGCTCTAGTGTGTACAACAATTTCCATTCACTTGGCAGCAATAACCTTCTTTAGCTGATCTCTGGCCAACAGGATCCTTGTAATTCATTCTTGGTGCATAGGGCCTTGCAGTGATGATAATGATGATGATGATGATGATGATGATGATATTTATTTTTATCCTGCCCCTCTGTTAAAAACAATTGGGGCGGCTTACAAAAATTAAAATACCAATACAGATTAAAATCCCCAAACGCCACCCACCCCCAACCTCCCCCATAAAAAGACATTAAACCAAAATACATTAAAACAACTGATCTAAAATCACATTAAAATAATAAATAATAAATAAGCAGCAGACTAAAGCAGACTGATGGACAGAGAACAACCCTCCAAGCCAGATTCCCAAAGGCCCATGACAATCACCCTCCTCAAGTCCTTGATGGCTGTTCTGCCCAAGGTGTGCCAGTCCACAAAGGAAGCTATCCTGTTTAAAGGCAACCTATGTAATTGCCTTTGCCTTTTTCAGAGCATTTTAGTGGGGAAAATGGTAGCCAGCCCCAGGGCAGACAATTCTAGAAGGGCATTGGAGTGTGCAGATGCCATACTAGGAGTGGGGCAGGCACAGCTGCATGTACAAAGGTCCAAAACTGACCAGTTTGGGAAAGGCAGCACCGTTCTCTTGTGGGTGTGCAGTGATCCACTATGTCCAGTCTTGGCAGTGGCTAATTACTTGGCAATTCATCCGCACTTAGATAGCCCCTTCCTCTTGCATGACAATGAGTCCCCAACTATGAGATTCCAATTTATGTTGGTAATGCAGGTTTTTATCTATGTGGGGCTACCAGCCAATGAGTTTGGCAGGCACACCATGGCCACTGACCTGGGCCTTCCCAAGGCCCACATACAGGCAATTGGGAGTTGGAGGTGCTCAGCATACTGGGGCTACATCCAGCTGAGCTCTGGTCCTTTCAGTCAATCTCTTTTGTAGTCTTGGTAGGTGGCAAAAGGTGTATTTGTATATGTAGGCACAGTATCCACTATGCAGATGAATACAATAATTCCAATGGATAGGGTGGGAACTTTGCTTGGAAGATCAGATAGAGATCACCTGGATCAGGTGCAAGGGAATGTGTTGAGACTTGCTTCTGCTTGTCATTTGCAGCAGAGTGGATGCAGATGGCCTCTGGATGCCATCCTTATTCAGTTGGGGGAGAATGATTTAACAACCTGGGAAAGCATGTACCTTATCAGAGCTGCGAAAAAGGATTTGGACATCTTATTTACCCACTTCCCCCAGGTACAACAGATTTGGCAAAGGTGGACCAGGCTAGGAGGAGGGTTAACAGAGAAGTTGGCAAATTCATTATGGCAAGGGGAGGCCACCTCATTCAGCATCCAGAAATTTCATTTCTCATTGTGGCATTGTATCACCCTGATGGAATGCATCTCACAGACTGGGGCAGAACACATGACTGTATGTGATTTGGTATGCACTTTGGCTCTGGTTGCAGCTGTAATAGTTGGTGGGAGAAGGCCATAGTGGTCTCCTCTGATGGCAAAGTGGCATGAGGCAAGACCCAGTTTTGGAGGGAACTGGGGTTTCAGAACTCATAATTCTCATCACATCCCCATTCTGGGGATAAGGATAAGACACACAGGGTAACACCCAGCTTGGGGGCAGGGCCTCCACCCTCAGATGGTAGAGATACAGTGGTTGCACACCCAGGTGACTCCTCAGCTGCCATCTCTGTGCTATCTCCTGCTTTGGGTTGGGGGATGAGTTGTCAGATGCTCTGGGTCATATGTTTGGCTGTTCAGGTCCAGGGTCTATGCCTCATACCATGCCAACCTTGATAGCTGTAACCTAATTAAAAGTTGTGGCCAATCTTCTTCCAACCTTGCGTGTGGTGTCCTTTTGTATTGCAGCTCTGCCCAGCTCACCCACCCTTAGCCACTAGGCTTGTAAAGGGGATGTTAATGACAGAGCAGTAGTTTTCACATATGTATGAGTCCAGGGAGGTCTTCTTCAAGAGAGAACACACTACTACCTCCTTCAAGGCATCAGGGCCCTCCTCCTGACAAAGAGAGGTATTTATCAACCCCTGGACTACCAAGTGAATCCACCTCTGCTAGATCTTATCAGCCGAAATGGCAAGGGTCAAGCTTACATGAGTAGGACAGACTGATTAAAGTATCTTGTCTACATCATCAGGCTGCAGCAACTGAAAAAATCTGACTACAGACAGAGCACTGGACACTTCTTCAGACTCTACAATAACTGTGGCATCAAGTGAGTGAATACATGCAACATTTCCCTCAAAGTGCCCAGAAAATTGGGTGGCATGTTGAAGATCAGCTAATACAGACAAGTAAGGGTATTTTTGCTGACCTCATGACTTATAATAGGCACAACAGAGTCCTCACTGATTTCGGTTGTCTTCATTCCCCTTACCTACACCACCTGCTCTCTACCCATTATCCAGATGGATGTTGATTTCTTCATCTGCTCCTTAAATCCCACTACAGTACATAATATTTTGAAATGCTTACGTTTGGAATTTGTATTAAAGTTATTTGCAATGAATCAGGAGGAAACATAAATAAAAGTTTGCTTCACTTGCTTTGGAATTCTGCTGACTGGGCTGCCAGAATGCTTGAAGCAGATGATTGGGAGTGGAACTTTTCCTTCCCCCAGTCCACCACCGCCTAAAACTTGATCATGTTCATATGGTTTATAACATTTGACAATGATGGCTAGATAGATGAAATAAGGACTCATTTGGCAGAGGAAGCCAAGAAGAAAAAAGTGGATATTGAAATTGTGCTGTTGCTTAGGCTAAAGTGAACACAGATTGTACTTTTGGATTGAACAGGAAGTGCCAGGCAAGCTGTCTAACAGATAGGTTGCACAACACTTCACCATGAAATCAAGCTTGGCATCATCAAAGCTTGTATTGTCAAAGAGAATAGGATACTAAAGATGGAACCTTGCCAGAGGATACTCAGACCTTAATCAAGGGAAAACAGGGATACTGGAAACTATGTAATTAACACCACACTGCATTTAAAAATGCAAGATTTTGAAAGAATATATGTGTGCTTTTTAAAAATATCTCAGGCTCAGCCAAATTAATCACCAACAATGGTCTGCCATGGCCTCACATCGGGAGGCATGGAGACGCACTATCCACAATGCTGCAGCCTTATTTGAGAACTCACGCCAAACAAGTCTTGAAGAGAAATGACAACGCAGAAAGAATCACAACCCGGAAACATCACCCAAGGAAACCTTCTGCTGTGCTTTCTGCAACCGGACTTGTTTATCTCAGATTGGACTTTTTAGTCATCAGCGCGCTTGCAGAAAGCGTGGGATGAGTCCTTCCTGAATCTTTGTTTGCGAAGAAAAGCCAGAGAGAGAGAGAGAAATATAAAACAATGCCTTTTAGATAAGTACAGTGCCATTCTACTCCAGGAAACAGAGAGGTGCAAGCTACAGTTACATTTTAAAGATTTTATTTTTGCACAGTCTCAACCAGGGATCACCACAGTATCTTATCTTTATAATGAGAGCAAAATGTAGACAAAAAAGTGATTTATACCTGTTGCAATCCATGTCTTTCTTAAACTCTCAAAATATCTATAATCTAATCACCACCAAGACAAATCAAAAGACCTAGATTAACAAATGTTATCACCTTTATTTTTACTTTTCAGTTGTGCGTCTCCAAGCTGTTTCTGACCTATGTGAATGTATCATGGGGTTTTCTTGAAAATATTTGTTCAGAGGGGATTTTTCATTATCTTTCCCTTAGGCTGATAGACTGTGACTTGCCCAAAGCCACCCAGTGGTTTTCCATGGCTGGGCAGGGATTTGAACCCTAGTCTGCAGAATCCTTGTCCTGTGCTCAAACCACTATGCCATGCTGGCTCTCTTATTCTTATTCTTCATTAGTATGATCTCAGGGTTAATGCTTAACTAGTGACCATAAGATATTCCTTCCAAGAAAAAATATTGAAATGAAGAGAAACTACTCATGGACTTCACGAGCAACTTCATCAGTAGCTATGACAATATTTTTCTCCCTTGATGTTTTGTCATTACTAATGAGAAGGATGTTTGTCAGGTTCAAGAATCTGACCAATAGTTCCCTCAAGAAATGCACACTGATGGGAAACCTGTAACTATATTTTAGCAAGCAGTGGCATTGCGTTGTCAGCAACAAAGATAGTTTGTTACCCTCTATGCTCAGGGGTCGTGAGGACCCTTAAAATGTCGACATTAATTTGGGGAATTAATGTACTCAGGTTGGCAATGCAAGAGGGGGTCAACAGAGCAGGATCTTTTGACCTATGTTTACTGGTACTTAGGAGAAGACAGCTAGATAGTACAATAATTTGATCTTTATTTGGAAAAATAATAACAACATTAAAACACACATTCAGGCTTGAAGCATTTATGCAAGACTAACATAAAGTAGGATGTAGTGGGATAGAGGAATAGCAAAAGGGAGCTGTTTGTGGGAGATACAACACCTTTCCTATAGAGATAAAGTCATGGAAGAAACCAGCAGAGTGGGGGGTTCCAATCAGGAACCGCTACACAGTTTGGTGTGGAGTTGAGAGGAAGATGAACTGTGCACTTGGCTATACAGATGGATGTAGTGTTCCCAGGAAGGAGATCTGTGCACACTTGAGTGGAATTTTGAAGGGGTTTTAAAAGTCAATATTCGCCTTCAGGTGATGGGATTTAGAGTGTAAGACAATGTCTCTCAGAGTTGCTCCAGGAGAGACAAAGGCATTCCAGATATATTACTGGCATCTTAATGTGCAGATCCTTTGCAATCAAAAGGGAGGAAGCAACTTCCTTTGTTTGAGAGAGGTGAAGGAATGAAGAGTCATTTACAGGTTTGAGTTTGCCAGCCATAGCAAATAGGATTAGCCAGGTGTACGTGCCTTCAGTTGCCTTGCAAATTAATGTTTCTTTAGAATTTAGATGGCCCCTCCCTAAGTGTGTACCTGACTTGAGTCTGAATGCTAGTCTTTGTAATTTGTTGGAATTTTCCAGTTTTAATGGCCACACTGCGTGGAAAGCCACATTTGACCTAATAATTAAATATTGCCAATTATTAATATAGATGTGGGGCTGGGGGTGTCAGGGTAGGTAACAAGGTAAAGTATGTGTCCACCCTATCAGGAGGTTTCTGATGAAAACGTTCACTTGAAAAGATTACATTTTGGATGGCAAATGCTGGTTGTGAGATTCTGGGACTTGTAGTCCAAAATAAAACTTTTCTGAACGCTAGCAGAAACACAGCACAATTACAGCTACAATGTTTTGTAAAAAACAAACAAACAAACAAAAAACCATTTAAAACAACCTAATTATTCTAGAGCTCTCTGAGCATTTGTTCTACCTTATGTTATTTGTCCATCTCACTAAGTGCTATTGATACTATGGGTCAGTAAACCTATGGCCTTCTGTATGTTAATAAAATACCCTCACTATGTTAATAAACTCTCTCAGCACTGGGTAGGCTAAGAGGGCTGATTGAAGTCCAACATTTGGAGAACCACAGTATTAAAGGTAGCAACTTTAGCATGGCTATACTCAATAGTTGCTAGTTGCATGTCTCTTTAAGGGCACTTTCACATTACACAATTGTAGCACTATGATTCCACTTTAACTGGTGTGTCAACATCCTATGGAATTCTGGAATTTGCAGTTTAGAGAGAGGCATTTAGAATTCTCTACCAGACAGCTGTAGTGCCTCATCAATTTCCAAGCCCCAGGATTTCATGGAATGTCACCATAACAATTAAAGTGCTATAATTGTGTAGTGTGAAAGCTCCCTAAGAGTTTAGGCATAGCATGTGTTCATGTCATTTCCTGTTTGTTGGTATTAACCACACCCTCTCTCTTCCTGCATCAGTTAGGCTGTGGTTAGTTTAAATTTGTTCTTCCTTGTGGGCTGTGGGTCTCTCTTTCTCTACCATGTTTGAAGACCACATATTACAGACCCTCTCACAATGTAATGATGTAATGAAACCTCTTTATTGTTGTAAGCAAAGCTAATTCATGAACTTTCACAAAGCACTCTGAGCCTCTTTTATTGCTCTTCTAGATCTTGGGGGTCCTGTAGGATTGGTTGTTGCTCACCTTCTGCTTGTGACTATTAATTACTCTGCTTGTGAGATACACTACTGTTTCTTACATTCCCCAATGTGCAGGCTCCCCAGCCCAGCTCCATACTGACTGATAGCTGCTGTCCTTAGTTGCAGACAGGAGTCTTTCTCAGCGCTGCTTGAAGATAGTGGAGGTTGAATGTGGGACCTCTTTCATAGAAAGCCTATGTTCTGCCACTGAGTTATAGACAGTTCTCTTTACAGTGTTGTGGAACTGAGGAGGTTTGAAAATACCTCTCACACTGAATGACAGGTAAGATGATCAGAAATGAAATTACACAGGGTGCTGTTCATTGACAGCTGTGTAGAATTGGGGGTTTTCAGCTAATACAGTTTTTCTTACCTTGGTAGGACAAGCTGTTCCTGGAAATACTGATGGTCTAGGATAACTTTATTTTATGATTATCTTAATGACAAGATACCACTTGATTTGAACTGATTTTTTTTTCAAGTACTACATTGTTAAGCACCCACCATTATTATCAATGAAGCAAAAAGTTGGACTAGCTTGAAAAGAGTTTTTTGTGTTTGGTAACGAGCCTCAGCTTGCAAGATTTTCATCAATCAAATCAGTATGTTAATCAAATAAAAAAACAGCTTCTGATTTAAATCTCTCAAAATGGTTTCAGAGAATGTGCTTCCCCTTCTACTATCAACTGTGGTGCTGAAAAATTCAATAGACTCCAACTTGCTTACAGATAAGCAATGCCAAAGCTGTTTAGTCGGGAATTTCCAAAACCTCTCTGCAATGAATTCCCCTTTTTCTTTTCCTCTCAGTGAATGTATTCTTTGGAGTGCTCTACATACATCTTGTCAATACCTACAAAAGGACCAGAAGAGTGCTTGTTTATATTTGCATGTTCAGTCTTCTTTGGCACGGATGTTTTGCAAAATCCTGATTCCATGAAAAGGACTGAAGTAATAGACTGTGATTTTCATAATGCTTGCATAAAGAATGAGGAAAGGAATAATATTGTGAGATGTAAAAATGCATGTTAGGTAGTTTTAGTCTCTGGATGTAACTGTCTCACAGTGGACTCCTCCTTAGGTGTTAATTTATTTCAAATGTGGCAAGCCTGTCCTGTTGCATCGGAAGACTGCTTTATCATCCTGAACACACCTGACCTCTAGTTTTGGAAACCAGGCAGTGTTTCGGCCTAGTTACTACGGTACTTGCATGAAGCAGCACCAGGAGATGCCACAGATCTCCAGGTAGAACTAGGAAAAAATCAAGTTTGAAACCCTGGCGAGTTGCTGCTGGTCAGTGATGACAATACTGATCTAGATGGACAAATGGTCTGCTGCAGTATAAGCCGGTTTTCTACATTCTGTTTTCCCCTTCTCATTCTGCTGAATGGAGGCACTAGGCATCTGCCAAGAGATTCTTCCTGTACTGTGTGCTACACCGTATATTCTCTAGACTAAAAAAAAGGAAAGAATGACCTCTCATGATGCCAGTGGTTTACCTGTTGGGATGTTTCACATTTCACACAGATAACTGGTCAGGGATGTAACTATGGGGGTGGGGAATAATGACATTGCCCCTCCAAATAAGTTATTTCTCCCACATTTTCAGCATTGGGGAGAGTGAGAGATTGATAGTTGTAAGCACATAGAACTCTTATGTTTGTTGGGTTCACATTCCCTTGGTCACTTTGCCTGACCCTTTACTTTGGATGTCTACACTGTATTTCTAAATGCCCCACTGAAGTTTTAAGTTACTACAATGCTAGAAATTTAGTGACTGAAGGAAAATTTCATGGGGAGGGGATAGAACTCTTATTAGGGGGAATGCCCTCATTTTGTGCCCCTGATAGCAACACTCCTGTAATTGGTACCAGTTAATTTAATGATGTAAAGTTCAAGCTATTAAGAGGGGAAAGTATATGTAAAATGGAATGATGTACAAAATCCTGAACAAAACATCTGAAGCATGCTTAAGTATACATGGCTGGTATAAAGAACTGATAACCTCTAGAGCAAAGTGACTTGAAAGGGTGAACCACTGTCTTGAAACCTTCACAGCTGCTCCTATTGTGAAGTTTGCTCTCTCACTGCACACTCATTCACTTGGACAAGCAGTAATGGTGGTGTGGAACAATAGCGGCCACTACTTATGTGCCAACTGGCTGGCTAAGACATGTTGCTGACCCATGTAGAGAAGCAAATGGCATCCCTCTAGATTTCTACATGAAGCAAAATGCTTTTTTGGGGAGGAGAATTTCATTGTGCAAGCATCCATTTGAAGGCTGAAGTGGTACAACATAAAGGCACCACCACCCCACCACCCCGCATCTGCTTTTAGCAAGAACTTGGCCTTAACGGAAGCTGGGAAATCCCAGAACATTGTTTCCTTCCTCCTCTTCAGAGATGGCTTTTGATGAAGTACAATCACTTTGACATAGTGCAACAATTTTTTCTTCAGGCAAAAATGTCATATTTCCCCCTTTGGTGTTGCAGCTGTTACTGCTGGGGTTTGTGACAAAATTATTTCATGGAGTTAGATGAATTAAGGCTTTTCTTTTTTTCTTTTTGTTAGTAGTTGACAAAAAGATAAAGCTAAGCATTGCTTCAGTCAGATATTTCTGAGATAGTATCCCACTTTGTAAGTAGCAGGTATCTCTTGTTTCTAGCATAAGGCTCAAAGGACAACTTAATTCATACACATCAACCATGTTATTTAGAAGTCCTGGATGTCAATAGATAACACTGATAATTAATGTAACTTAACATTGGTCACAAATACTTGCAGTTCCAACTAAAATCTCTGTTTTCCAAATAAATGACTAAATGATCGGAATACCACACACCTGGTCCTTTTTGAGCAGCAAGAGAGTTATGATTCCTGGAAGCCTGGTACCACAGTGGTGAGCTTTGTAAGCTTACAAACAAACAGCTGAACAGTTTGGAACAGTTGCTTAATAGATTACAGCTCCCAAAATCCCACAGCCAGCATGGCCAGTAGTTATGGCCACATTTGCAACAAATCACTTAGAGATCTACCAAGTCTATCCAGATCTTTCTGCCCATCCCTGCTGTAAGGCGCTGCACGGATCAGCGAAAGTAATACCGGTAATTTAAAGAACGGAGAGAGAGCAAAAGCCACAAGTTACACTGGTATTGTTTTACAGTCCATTGACCCCTTCCTGTAGGGAGTATGTTATTGAAAAGTGTTTCTCTTGCCCAGAACGGGACATTTCCTGTCCTCACTTTGTATGACAAGAATTGTCCTGAACATCTCCAAAACCATCAACATTTAAGATCACAAGGGTTAGTTCTTCCCATGTCTCATAATTAATAGTGGGAAGTTCAATTCCAGAGGGCTCCAAGGTTCACTCAACCTTCCATCCTTTCGTAGGTCGGTAAAATGAATACCCAGCTTGTGGGGGCAATTAGCTAACACACATTGGAAACTGCTTAATGCAGTGTAGATGTGTAAATTGCTATTGCTTAAAACAATTTGTAAGCTGCTCTGATAGCCTTGTGGCTGAAGAGTGGGGTATAAATAAATAAATACATATAAATAAATAAAAGTGGCTTGAAAACAGCTTGAGGGTAATACAAACAATGCTGGGATATTTCAATGACACTTGTGTATGGTCTATGCTGAAGGCACCAGATCATGTCTAAATAGGGTCAGCCCTCATTAGTACTTGGACAGGCTATATTCAGGGCAACAGCAAACCACCTTTGACTATTGCTTGCCTAAGAAAACCACAAGAAATTCGTGGGGTCACCATGAGTTGACAGGTGACTTGAAGGCACATGCATACATGCATGCACATGTGGTCCTGCAAATAGCTGTCTCATCTATAAATTCCTGGTTGCACCACTAGCACAGGATAATTCAGGAGATGAAGACAGATTGGAGGCTGTACTTGTCTTTCCTGTCTGGCATCAGAGTGAAAATGCATTTTCTGAAATGCCAGAGGCAATTGCTTGATGACTATCTTGAGTTTCCTTCAATTTTCTTATGAAGGCACAACGAATAAAATCCCCATTCTTAAACCAGACTGTGAGAAGGGAAGAAAAGACAAATATTTTTACTGCAATTATGAACTCTACTATCACAAAGTAATATATATATATATATATATATATATATATATATATAGTAACAAAGCCCAGTTATATTTTCCATGAGCCTATAAAATACAGGATGGGACAATATTTTGTCAAGCAGTTATCTTATTGTCCTTAGCCTTTACTGACTTGATTACAATTCTAGAGTGCAGCATCAAATATGAAATTTAGCTATTTTGATTATATGATAGACTAACCCTAAGCAAATTTAAGGTCAGGCAGAAAGAAGAGTGTGCTACTCTGTTCATGCTGAGTAGCTCAAATCCAAAATAGAGGCAGCATTGATTAGGTCAGGCTTCAGTCGCTTACCATAACCACAATGATGGTTTGAAATCTGACTAAGCATCACTTATGCTGCAAGAAAAAAACATTATCTGGGACAACAAATACATTGCTCTGAAGTCTGCTCTCTTCTCCTGTTGCTCAATCTAACTTTTGCTACTAAAATAACTTTCTCAGTGATGGAATGTTTCCTACTAAATTGGCTAGAGGTGCTTAATTTAGCTTCAGACATTTTCCATTGCTATGTATCTTTCCTTCCCCACACCCCAATTATCTAAAACCCCAGAACTGCTCTGAGCAAAGTTAAGAGATCAAACTGACTAGCTTGTATAGAGTAAACAACATGTTCATTAAGCTACACTCTAGATAAACCAGTTTGGCAGCAACAATATTTAATTGTTGTTTATGAAGCCTGTGCACCAACCAAATCAAGATAGAGAAACCTGAGTAACACACCCATAACATTCAGATTTTTTAGTGCTGCTAGTAGAATTCTAGGACAGCTGCATACTTCTAGCTGCATCAGCTAGAGGGTTCCTTCTTGTTTCAAGATTTCTTGATAAACAGAAAAGGTAAATACACAATTACCATGAATTGTCACAGGAACAGAATGGATTAACAGAAAGGAAAAGGAGCAGGCAGGAACATCTGGAACACTATTTTCCTTTCAGGATGCCGTTTGAAAACATCAGAATTGAAATGATGAGGGAAGATCTAATCAGAGTACTTTTAAGATTGTGTTCTTCAGGGGTTCCTCAATGAATTTGGTGGGACTTACTTTTGAATAGAGAAGTATAAGATTGCACTTTCAAAGGTATAAAATGCTATTTCTATACTTTAGGCGTTTCAGGGGGCTCAGTTACACGGCAGTTTTTATTGTGATAGTTTGTGCGTTAGCGCATTTTCGTGCCAGTGCTGCATAGTTTACATGATTTACTGCGAAACTGGTTGATCCGGTGAGTTTTTGGCTTTGCAGTTCACACAGACGAAGGTGGGGGGCGTGGCCTCCCAAGCACACCTGGGGGGAGATAAGATGCTGGGAAGCTGAGAGGGAGGGAGGGAGGGAGGGAGGGAAAGAGAGAGCGTGCTGGCACCTTTCCTCCCCTCTGCTTCCAAAGGTGAGAAGGGCAGGGAGGGAGGGAAGGAGGGAGGCTGGGTGGCTGTGCCTGCTGTTACCGAGCCAGGGAGATCCTCCGCCCTCCTCCTTTTGCTAGAGTGGAGTAAATCAAGCAAAGGAGGGGGAAGCTTTGCTAGGGGAGTGGCTGGGCTCAGAGGAGTCTCTGACGGAGCGCTGCAGCTGAGTGAGGGGGTGAGTTGGGTCTGTTGGTCAGTCACCCCCTCTGGGGTTGGCGGCTGGCGGCGCAACCACCACCAGCGCAGGAGGTGAGCCCGCACGGTAACATTGCCTCATTCCTTTGCGAAAAGCCAGTTGCTGCCTTGACATGAGGTCGCTGAGCTCCTTTCTCCAGCCAATGGAGGGGACTGCTGGCTGGATCTTTTTGTTTGAGGCTCCTCACATATCTTGAAAGTCCGCCCCCTCCACAGTCAGTCCAACCAATCACAGCTCAGCTCTGCTGTGGCTGTTTCGGGAAGATTGCTGGTAGTTCCCACAGCCTTTTGCGCATTGATAGTTCACACAACCACCTGTGCGCATTTTCACGAACTTTATCAAAAAAGTTGGGGAAAGTTCCATATGCTTTTATTACGCTACTTTTGGGTTTTTGAGCCCCCCTCCTTCTGAATGAGGCAACTTTCATAGAATCATAGAATCATAGAATTGCAGAGTTGGAAGAGACCACGAGGGCCATCCAGTCCAACCCCCCTGCCACGCAGGAAATCACAATCAAAGCATCCCCGACAGATGGCCATCCAGCCTCTGTTTAAAGACCTCCAAGGAAGGAGACCCCACCACGTTCCGAGGGAGTGTGTTCCACTGCTGAACAGCTCTTACTGTCAAAAAGTTCCTCCTCATGTTGAGGTGGAATCTCTGTTCCTGGAGCTTGCATCCATTGCTCCGTGTTCCAGTCTCTGGAGCAGCAGAAAACAAGCCTGCTCCATCCTCAGCATGACATCCCTTCAAATACTTAAACAGGGCTATCATATCGCCTCTAAACCGTCTTTTTTCCAGGCTAAACATACCCAGCTCCCTAAGTCTCTCCTCATAAGGCAACTTTGTTGCGCAACTTGTGGGAACTATTAGGAGTCTTGGTGAATTCTTCCCGGATTTATTTTACTGTGTAATCGACCCCAGGGACTCTAAAAAACTAGGGTTTTAAGGCAATGAACCCTCTGAGAGAGTCTGCATTTTTAAACAGAAAAATTGGGCTTGCCATCTAACCTAGTGATGAATTAAGAACAATACTAATTTAACGGTGCAATTAAAGAAACGGTAAAAATGGGGTGAATCCCTTTGGTAAAATCAAGTTACTATTTTAAGTTTAAACAGTATCACTTGTAGCAATTGAATTTGGGGGGCATTGTGTCCCCAAAGTGTTTTTTAATTTTGTGTTTTTAAGTTTTTGATCATCAGATTTTCTTTATTTTGTTTTAATGTTGCTGTAAGCCACCTTGCATCCCATGTTGGGAGAAAGGTGAAATTCTAAATAAATAAATGCCACCTGAGCACAATCAGCTTGTACAATAGGATTTCCCCTTCTCTCTTGCCCCCAAATCTGTTCTGGAATCAATTTGGGGGTACAGGGGGATTGTATGGGGAATCTGTTTTGTCAACATTCTCCATTCCATTTTCAGATGGATGTTGCTGTATTTCACCAAAGGTTATCACTTACACATTTCTACAGTTTAAAAACACTCAATAGCTCCAGTTCTTGGGATGCCACGATACCATGACTGCAGTTTTATCCACACTTATTTGGATCTAAGCCTCACCAAACCTAAAAAGAATATTTCCAAGTGGGCTTGCATTTAGCATTAGTGAATTTAAGGAAGAAATCCTTTTAATAGGTGATATAAGCATACAGGTGAAACAACACTAAATAAGAGAGATTTACCAATGATTTTCACAAGCAGTAAATTCATCTGAAAATGGTTTCTTTTATCTATCAATATCAGCTATAATTAGTGAAGTAAAGTGTCAAGGCCTTCTACATACACCCTTGCCTACCTTTTGGGGCTACAGCAAATTGGAGACATATATCAAGAATTTAAAATGTCACTAAGTGGAAAAGGAAACTGTGATCTATTGAAGAATAAATAAGACAAAAATAGAACACATTTTGGATGGTGAAGGTTACTCACATGGTAACATTTAAGTAACAAGTGGCCTGCACAAGTGGAAATCGTTGTGTCTTTTGAAAGAACAAGTATGGACAAATTATTGCAATTTAATTTATTCCAGGTAGTGTTTTGTTGTGGTTATAGGATACAAATGGCTTAAGCTGTGATTTATATATGTTATGTAATATATGCTTCTTAATCATAGCAACAATCAAAATATTGTTACATAATGGTATTGTAAAAACGGGTAACATATTGTTCCCTGGCTACCCAGCCACACAAGCCAAATAAGCTCTTAAGCTCAACCGTTCATCAGGGTATTTTACATGCTTCAGTATTGCAAAAGACATCCTACATTTTGGATTTACACACTGAAGTAGCTTTGGTCTGAAATTTGATTATTGTACCAACCTCTAGAACAGGGAGGACACATGTGGTCTTCTAGAAGTTGGGCTGCAAGTTCCAGTATGCATCCTTGCCTATGCTAGCTAGAGCTGCTGCCAGTTACAGTCCAACAGCTGGAGAGCCACAAACTGCCTATCCTGCTCTAGATTCACAACTCACCAATCCAGACATTCACCTGTAACATCAGTTTACCTAAACTGAGAGGAGACATGACCACCTAATTAAGGGCTGAGCAAACATCCCCGTGTTCCTGGGTACCTTATAGATTTTAATTTAGCATAAACACATCTAAGGTTTTTAAAGCATGTTTGAACATGATTGCAAAGTTCCTGCAATCAGCAGTTCTGCTTGTGAGAGTTTTTAAAACAAGTTCAGCCAAATCTAATTACAAATCTTTCTCAGAGCTTTTGAGGAAACCGGGCACACAGGGACATTACAATGTGGCTTATGTGCATGTTAATGTTCCCTCCCCACATCTGGTCTATTCACATTGCAGGGGAAAAAATGACTGCATGGTGATAGAAACCATATTATATCTGTGTTTGGGTAGAAGAAACCCCATCACTTTCTGGATTTTGAAGAGCCTCAGAAGTTTGTTTCCTTATGGCAATTTTTTCTTATCCTGCTATGTTTAACTGAAGCAGGTAAGTCTGCATGCATAGTAACAATTCTGTCCACACACGAAAGACACCCGTGATTAATCATGGGAGTTAAGGTGTTGAAGAAAACGTGTTTCAGTGAATGCTGTTGCATCAAGAATTATTACAAGCCTCTGCATTTCAGTTATAAAAAAGGCATGTGCATAATCTGAAATTGGGGACACATGGCCAACAGAGAATATTCAAAGTGTTAAGGACACAAGAAGAGCCCAGTTGGAGCACTACAAAGGTATTTCTGGTTCAGCATCATTTTCCACAATGACCAATTTAGGATATTTGTAAGAATCCCACAAACAAGACATGACAGCTTGTTTATTAGCCTTATCGCATGCAAGTCTAGGAGTTGAATGAGTTTCAGTCTACATCACACATTTCTAAAGATTCAGAAGAGACTGCATTTTGATGGGCTGGTTTGTACTATGCAATTACTTAAGAAATACAGTAAAGAATAATCAAAAGGGTCAGCAATGGTACTCTGAAAAAAACCACAGGGACAGTATTATAATTATCTTATTAGATAATATTTATGACACAGCACAACAGTTTGCCAATTTTACAGAAATTCTTCAAACTTGATTGTAAAAAATGAGGGGAGGGGAATAGTTTTGTTTCATATTTATGTTTTGATGTTTATTGTAAGACATTAGAAAAATAGGTTTAAAAAACCCTGAAGACTAATTTGCTTAAGGACCATGCATTTTACAAGCACAAAGTTACAGATGAATGCTAGGACAAGGGAGAAACTGATGAATTATCCTTTAAAGAAAATCAAGTACCACCAGGAATGAAATTCAGAGATAAATGAATGCTTTCAAGATGTATTATACTTCTGAGGGAGCATCCACACTAGAGAAATAATCCAGGTTGAAACTGGATTATTTGCATGGCTCCCTCCTATGGGATTTGTAGTTTGGTGAGGCACTAGCACTGTCAGAGGTAGACCTTGTAAAACTACAAATCCCAGGATTCCATAGGAAGGAGCTATGCAAATAATCCCAAATGGATTGTGTTGTGTGGATTGCCCCTGAGAGACTACAATATGGACAGCAATCTCAGTAATTATGGAAAATCAGAGGAAAATGTTTAATTTTCAACATATTTCTGTGCTTCAACATATTGCCATTCAAATTTTTTAACATAAAATTCTAAGTATTGCTAGTGCCCCTCTCTGTGGAAAATCACCGCATGGTAACCTTCCTCACTTTTTGATGATTCTTCGACTAGTTATTATCTTGCTGAAAAAGCTCTAGCTTTATAGATTTTCCTTGGGGTTTTTCTCATCCTCAGAGGATGCTAGCCACAGATGCAGGCGAAATGTCAGAAAGAAATTATTCCAGAATATGGCCTCACAGCCCGGAAAAAAACCAAGGGAAATCTATGGAAGCCGGCCATGAAACCTTCGACTTCACGCTCTAGCTTTAGGTTACCATTACAAGATTTGATTTTAACACTAACTTTTTAAACATTTTAATATATCATTGGACATCAATGACACATTAAGCAGATAATGAAGGCCTCAGTCTTAATAGCAAAGGCCCCAGTCCTTTATGCATCTACCAGCAAGTAACTTACCAGACCTAAATGGGAAATACGTTTAAGTAGACATGCATGGGATTGTGTTGTGAATTTTCTACGGTAATTTGATGCTTCTTCTGGAGAAGGTAGAAGAGCAGGGTTGTAGATCTTCTGCCTGATTTCCAGTAGCAGAAGGGAGACCATTATTACTGTGCTACAATAACTGAGTTTGGCAGGTTTACAGAAAGCAGTACATTCACCCTATTATCTCAGAAGGGGCTTTTCCAAAGCTGCTTTCTATGGTTATTTTCAGGAATGTCCACAGCTGTAATAGATAGTAAAAGTCAGTCACAGTATCATTGATGTGTCATACAACTTGATGCTCGGCAATAAGAGAGGACAAAGCTTTCCAAAACCTCAGTTTTATTTGTACAGAGTGAAATACATGAGATAAGGAGCATTCCATTTTCAGCCCATAATCTAGAGCCATTAACAGGTTTGGTTTCACCAGGTATTCTGGCCTGAAGTCACAGAATTCCAGATTGTAAACAGCTAATCTCTCTCAGCTAGAGCAACAAGATGAGTATCAATTTCTGCTTCTGTAAGGATCCTAGAAGAGGGGTGAAAACAATGGAAACAAGTTATTCTTTGTCTCAAAAGAATTTGCACAATTAGAAAATCCACATAATATGGACAGAGGTAGAAAGCCTGTTTGCCACTAAGAATCTGGTCACCCATGTTTTCACACAGGGCATTTTTAAAAAACAAGAATTCACAAGTGTCCTTTTAGGCAGTGAATATATTGCTAAGTTAGTTTGTCCTTTTGTGCTAGACTTTAACACATAAGGTTACTTTTAAAAGTATAGAAAATGTGATTTATATTTATATTTTATATTACTTATTTATACCCCGCTCTTCAGCCACAAGGCTATCAGAGCAGCTTACAAATTGTTTTTTAAGCAATAGCAATTTAGACATCTACACTGCATTAAGCAGTTTCCAATGTGTGTTAGCTAATTGCCCCCACAAGCTGGGTACTCATTTTACCGACCTACGAAAGGATGGAAGGCTGAGTGAACCTCGGAACCCTCTGGAATCGAACTTGCAACATGGTGACTTGCAGTACTGGCATTTAGCCACTGTGCCACCTGGGCTCCCTAGATGTTGCTGGGCTGCAACTCCCATCACCCTAGCCAGTACAGCCAAAAGTGAGATGCTGGGAGTTGTAGTCCAATACTATCTGCAGGGTCACAGTTTTCAATCCTCTTTTAATATACTCAGAAGAAGCAATGGTTGAGCTCCTCTGAAGCACAACATTACAACAGGGATTAACTCCCTTTCCATTCTTCCATGCCTGTGAATGTACTGGGCTTTAGGGTCACAGATTCTAAGCATCTCTAAAGCCCAGTACGATTCCAAACGTGAACCTACTCCTCCCAGTCAGGAGAGGCAAGGCCATTAGCAATGATAAATTATGGCCATCCATTAATGAAAGACAATGTTTTTCTCCTTTCAGAGAATTTCCCATTCCCTGCCTTGAATGAACATTACTCTGCAGATATACAGAGTAGTAATGGTAATGGACAAGGTTAACCTTATCTCCCAGAGTGGTGCCACTGTGAAACTCCTGACATCCAACTCTTACTGCTAACTTAGAGTTGTGCCTACTGACCCTTTAAAAATCTCCTCTTTCATTGCTAGGTCTTGTGTGCTTATGCCATTTTTACTGAAACCAAACCCCTTGGTTTTTAAAATCATTTTCCCAAGAACTCTTTTATACAGTCTTATGCAGTCTGCCAGCCAGAAGGCATACACTACTATATACTTATCTATCTCATCCTACATAATAAAATGAAATGCACCAAATTCTACTGCTAGGAAGCAGAAAATGTATTTCTATAAAAGAAATTAATGAGCTGTGTTTAAACAAAAGGAGCATTCTAAAAGCAAAACAAGTACAGTTCTAAAAGCATGCTTTACTGTACCTGAATTTAGGATTATCAACCGTAACAACTCCTATTTCTATTTCAGAAGGTTTGAAGTCAATGGACAAAACAGTAGAGAGGCAGGTTATTGCTGTCTGAAAGTAAAGTAACAGAGAAATACAATGGAATCAAACAATGCAATTAAGAGAAAATCAGTTTTGTATGTTGTAAGTATGCTGTTCAAGTTCACTCCCTAACTGTAAGCCGAATTAATTGTATTGCAATAACTTTTAAATGGGGGTTACAATTAATTTTACTTAGATCTAATAAAGTTTAATATTTTCTGTTGAGAAGCAGGGCAGGCATCCCTGTCTGCACACTCAATATTTGCACTTGACATTTGTAAAGACAGTTCCAATACAGATAATGTAACATTTGGAGCTGCAGTAATAAGACAACATTGTACTGTATAACTAACTGCTTTCCATTTTTGGAGGAGCCTGTATAAATTCAGAAGAAAAAAATGCACATATTTTGTGGTGGTAGGTTTATTTAACATTCTGAAATACTTTGTAAGTTCATTTATTTTAAGGATTGTGATTTTGGAAGTACAATTATTTGTTTGGCCCCATGAATTTAGATCCACAGCTGAACCCAGACTAAGGCTCAGAACATTTCTTCCTCTTAATGTTCTTACAGCTATCTCAATATATACCGGTAGCTTCTATGCCATCTACAAAAATGGGAATACTGTATATTCAAGGCTCAAGTCTAATACTCCTTCTGAGGACTACAAAGGGATCTGCAAAAGGCATAACATTCCACATACTAGTAGTCTCATAACAGTCTGTCTCATAGAGTCCCCTAGAAGTTGACAATTTCTGCCAGCCCCAGCCTGTACACCCAATGGGCAAGGATGATAGGAGTTGTAGTCCAAAACTTCAAAAGGGCACCACATGGGAGAAAGCTGTTCTATACTATGGCAATAAGAACACAGGTGTGACGAAATGGCTTTACGAGCGGGCTCTTTTGGTTGAAGTGCAGTTTGATAGCTGGTTGCCATGCAATAGGCAGCACAGGAGGAAAAAACCCCACCGCAGTTGTATGAAGTCGAAGGGGTCTCCTGGTGAGAAGGGAGTGGTTAACAGAGAGTCTTGAGAATGGCTCTAGACACAGAGAGGAAGAAAGAGTTGTGACAGCTGAGGGACTCACAAAGAGATGGTGTCTAGAGGGAATGATTAAAGTCTGCCAAATGTTTGATTTTAATGCAACTATTCTGAGCTTGGAGCAACTCACATCAGATATTTTATATCTGTACGTTCTTCAATAAAAGTCACTGTTGATTCAGAGTGAAATGATTGCTAGTAACTGAAAAGAAAAGAGAACACAGTACCTAAAATATTTTAACTGATTTATAGAAACACTTGGGATCCTAGCACTTTTATACTTCAGGATAGTGTTAAAAAAGTAGGATAAAGTATTGGTGATTGGGTGCCTTATGAGGTTGGTAGCATGAGACTACCCACGTGTTAACGATGGCACCATCACAAAAGGTGTATCAAAATGTACTCTTTCCAATTTAATAGCTTGATCTTAACAGGGTTACTGTTTCAGTTAATTACAAAACTGTTTTGAGGAGATTAAACTAATCTCTTGTTCACTTGTATCAGTGAGAAGATATTCATATCATGATAGGAAAGAAGTTACTCAAACACATGCAAGCTCTGACATAGTCTATCAAGAGCTGGCAGTAGTTATGCTGAAGCAGCAAGGTAATATTGGAAATCTTGCATTTGTTTTGTAGCATTATAAAATCTATGATTCAAAGAAAGCCTGCAAATTGGCATTTATATGTCAAATGCCAACAAGAAATCCAATAAAAGAGGTTTCATTTTTAAAAAAATGCCACATGGAATTTTATTCCAACATTCATAGTCATAGAATTCAGCTCTGTTTCAGCATAACATGGTCTTTGAGAGTACTGACATGCATGAATAAGCATAAAAAATTAACTATTCTGCTGCCAAGGAAGCACAAGATATAGACAAAAGAGGCGAATATTTACAGCATAACTATTTTGGCTAGAATTTGCAGAACAGCTCTAGAGCTAATTAATTTCTTGTTAACGTCTGATGCCAAATCTCATCAGGCACATTTCAGACTATTTTGGAAAGAAATGTTATCCAAATGAAGACAAGACGAATGTTGATAGACTAGTATTTTGTGTTTTTTAAACTATGTGATGTATGAATTTGTAACCATGGCTTGCCCCTAGCCTGTTTCTCCAGTAACTACCCTTAAAGATGTCTAACTAACAAGAGTGACCTCAAAATAAAACTGCTGAGAAGGATGCCTCGCTCTTGTGGGCACTTTGCCCGAAGTAGCTCTTCTGCTGAAATCCGCCTGGCAACAGCCTCTGCCTATTCCATTCTGAGCAGAGACACCTGCAATTAGTTGCACTGTGGGAGTTCTGGAGGGGCCTCCATAAAAAACCAGCACTCATGGAAAAGTCATATATCAAATAATAACACTTGGAAGCCTTTTAAGACTGGCACTACAATCCTCTGTGTGAATATAATTAAGCTGGTCCTTCTTTGAGAACAGCAAATCATCTTTATGTTTTTGCTGTGAATGTAGTTCTTCTCAAACACTCCTGGGAACCTGTACCAACACTGTAACTATTGTCTCCTTGACCACTTATTGACCCACAGGAGATAGCTCCACATCCCAGAAGACAAACATACCTGACTCACTGTGCCTATGGCTTCCACCACCTTCTCTGCACCCTTAAGAGTACACTCCCATCTTTTCCCATTATATCTTTGCCAAACTTCCTTCATCTGCTGTTCTACTGCCCCACTCTCACTGCTAGTAAAATAACTGATTTAATTAGTATGCGCTCTATTAACTGCATTATTTGATGAACAGTGTTTCAGCTGGGCTTGGGGCATACTATGAGCTTTAGAATTAGACTGGGAAAAATTAAGCAATGATGTAGCATGACTTCAGGGACTCTTGCAATTTAGGTGAAGAAAAATGCCATAAGAAAAGCAGTGAGGTATTTTCTCTCATCAAAGAGAATGAACTCTCCAGGTGCAGAGAAAACAGAGTGGGAGGAGTTGTTTTGAGATTTGAGTTCTGACCTGAGGTATAGATAGTGCTTGTTAGTGTTACTTTTGTTTAGCAGGGGGAGTAATAGCTTCTCTCTCAGGTAGAGGAAGTACAGTCTGTGGGACAAAAACTAAAGAGGGAGAACAGAGAGGCAGGTGGAGAACAGAGATCTCAAGTGAGGTCCCAGTGGAATAGAAGTGGACAATTACAGACCTTCAGATGTTTTTATATTTCAGCTCCCACAATTCTTCACCATTAACAGCCATTAGGGCTGATGTCAACTGTAAGCCTCAAATATCTGGAAGACCACTGTTGTCCATCTCTACAGTACAGCAAAAGGCCCACTCTCTCTCTGGCTTTTCTTCACAAACGAAGATTCAGGAAGGACTCATCCCGTGCTTTCTGCAAGCGCGCTGATGACTAAAAAGGCCAATCCGAGATAAACAAGTCCAGTTGCAAAAAGCACAGCAGAAGGTCTCCTTGGGTGACGTTTCCGGGTTGTGATTCTTTCTGCGTTGTTGTTTCTCTTCAAGACTTGTTCAGCGTGAGTTCTCAAATAAGGCTGCAGCATTGTGGATAGTGTGTCTCCATGCCTCCTGATGTGAGGCCAGGGCGGACCATTGTTGGTGATCAATTTGGCCTCCCAATTTGTTTCAGGGAGTCTTTGTATCGCTTTTTTGGAGCGCCCCTCTTACGCTGACCCATGGCGAGTTCACCGTAGAGTACTATTTTTGGGAGGCGATGGTCCTCCATCCTAGAAACATGCCCTGCTCAGCGCAGCTATGTTCTCAATATCATGGCCTCAATGCTGGTGATCCCTGCTTGCTCAAGGACAGCAACATTTGTCACATAGTCAGTCCAGTGTATATTTAGGATTGTGTGTATACAGTGCTGATGAAAGCATTCAAGGAGTTGTAAGTGGTGGCGATAGGTGACCCATGTTTCAGACCCGTAAAGGAGCATAGACAGTACAATGGCTCTATACACTACTATGACATGAAAAGGCAGACAAGAAATATTCCCCTCTGTGCTGCTAGGGTGCATATGAATTAGATTCTGAAAGTAAGGCTGTTGGCACTATGTCTTGGAAAGGGGAAGGGAATTTCAGATGAAAGTGAAAGCTGGACAGATTTCCATGTCATGTTTGTGAAAGGACCCAATGGAAGGCTAACTGGGGAAACAGTGAAGCCATATTAATACTCTAATGCCACAAAGCCATTTAGAATATTGAGCAGCAGCTGACAAATGGGGATCTATGGTTAGGATACAAGCATGAAATATTTTTGGTTAAAAAACACCAATGTATAAATGTGCAGAGATCACTAGTGTCTACATTGAGACTCTGATCCAACACCGCCACACTTTAGATTTTCCTTGGGTTTTTTTCCGGTCTGTGAGGCCATGTTCTGGAAGAGTTTATTTCTGACATTTCGCCTGCCTTGTGGCTGGCATCTTCAGAGAATGGTTGGGTAGGAGTGTGCATGGGGTTTATATACCGTGAACCCCTGTTGGGGAGGATATGTAAATTTGTGTATTTGAATGGCTAGCTTTCCCCAACAGGGGTTCACAGTATACAAACCCCACATACACTACTACCCAACCATTCTCTGAAGATGCCAGCCATAGATGCAGGCGAAACGTCAGAAAGAAACTCTTCCAGAACATGCCGGAAAAAAACCAAGAAAAATCTATGGATGCCAGCCGTGAAAGCCTTCAACTTCACACCACCAAACTTTGTTTATTGTCTGCCCCATGAACCAACTACACAAGCATTAGAACAGTAACTATATGATTCAGGAATATGCAAAGCTATTATTATTTTATTCCCGGGTGCATTCACTTACAAGAACACCAGACCATAGAATGCTGCCTGCATTCAGCTGCTTTTTCCTAAGGGGAAACTGCTCAACAAAAAACCTCAATTGACAGCAATGTGTTGCAGGGAAGAGTCAGTGTGGGAGCACTTTCTGGCTTTGAAAAAACAAAGGCTTACCTATCTCAAGTATGATAAGATAAATAAAATAAGCCAAATCTTCTCCAGTATATACAACAATAAAGAAAGTGCAAAGCTCACTCATTTTGACAACAACCGCACTGAAGAGCAAGAAAGGAAATTATATGTCTCCCACACATGCATTCAAAACCACAAATTCCCTTCACCATTAGGGATTACAACCCAAGTTAGAACTAGTCCTGATTTACCTCCACTGTTTGTTCAAATGTCCAGTCCAATTTTTTCTTCACTTTCTTTTCAAGAAAGCTAGTCGATTCGGTCTGTTTGACTCCTGCAGCTGTTGCCTTAAATCCACAGTAGTATCCTGCTGGATCACACTTGTATACCTGAGGATTGTTTTCTTCATCAATGCCAATCATAATCATGCCTTCGCGAGAAAAAATAATTTTGAGAAGATTGTTTCCTGCAAAGCTACCAAATCCAAGTAATTGGGATTCTCATTTGTTGTCTAACAGCTCTAATCGAAATCAAGATCCCTCCCATGGTTTGGGGGCATATTTCCCCCTCAGATTTTCCCATTCCACCCAGTAGCTTTAAATCAATGCTACCAATAGCAATTATTACATTTGACAGTTCCATGGGCTAGACAAAAGAGACCTAGAACCAAAAATAAGCCTGAAAACCTAAGATTTTTTAAAAATACTGTTAAAACATTAATCCTGTTAGCCAAATGACTGCCCTGAACTTGTTTTTCTAAAAACAAACAAACAAAAAACAACACACACACCCCACAACTCATTTACAGTCTGATCCCAAGCATACATGGTCAGTAATAAACTGTATTGCCCCACAGTATTGCAGCCTTAACTTCCCAACCTTCTGAAGTGTTCTTTTCAGTTTGTATTTCATTATACTTACAGCAACCAAGAGGCCTCATTTCAGCATTTTGTGTGTAGACCTGAGAAATGTCAGCAATCCTTTTACAAAGCATATCGACTGGAATGTCATAACCATACTTGTATTTCCAATTTGCAGCCTCGTAGCGGGCTCTCTGCACCTGAGACCTACTGTCAGCTAACATTAAAAAAGAAAGAGAAATCAGTCAGTAGCTGCTTGAAAAAGTCATTTAAAACTCAAATTCACTGATCTTCTGTAAAAGGAAGAATGTATTCTAATGATTACCCCCCTTCCAGGTCTAGAATGATTTATAACTTTTTAATCCCAATCTTCTTCTTCCTAGGGCTCACTGTGCAATATACTGAGGATTACCTACTGGTTTCCCATTCAGAAACTTAGTTCTTCCCCTGAAAGTATCTCTAATACTATGTCTTCACCATGAAATGTTAAAATGCTAATCATTTATTTAGTACTCTAACTTAAACTTCAGCTTCAGATCAATACTGTAGATGCCCCCCTTTGCTATCTGTTTTTATACCTGTCATTCCGGTCATTACGCAGCCAATATTTTCAGTTATTCTAAATAAGTGTGTCACTGTGCTAGAATCCAGTAGCTTATCCTAATGGAAAAAACAGAAAAGAAAAGGTAAACAGTACATTTCAAAAACAATACAGAAAAATGCTATTGTGCAATCTAAAATTATTATTATCTGCACAAAAAGAGCTTTTTAAATTTGAGCAGTTTCAGGCTCACATGTCCTCATGTCAGCTTCTTTGAAGCAAACCACAGTTAATATAGCCACAGTTTGATGGTTTGTGCAACACTCAAAGCTTTCCACAGCAACATTAGAAGAGAGGAGAGCATTCCCTGTATTATACTCATCTGACTCCCACAGGTCTTGGTATACGGGAATCCTGTCATCCAAACTATTTTACTTATCCACTTATGGTTTAGTGTTATATCCAAACTGGAGCAGTGCTTTAGAAAATCTTTTAGATCTTTTAATTATCATCAGTTTCAGTAACCAGTAAACCACTGGTCCCAGGAGCACATTAGATAGAAATAAATGAAGAGCTGAAATCCTTAAGTAAGAGAAATTCTCTCATGAGATCATGACTGACTTGCACATCCACTACTCAATTTTAGCAAAATAACTTCGTTTCCTCTTTGGAGCTGTACACCCTGGGAGAGGTACACAAGGGGAACGCTGCACAAGGTTATTAATCCTACCAACTTGTATTTCGCTAGAATTTCCAAGTCTGGTTGTTTATGAATCCATTTGCATGCTCCAAAGAACCACAGTACTCTTCAATAATGATAACAACAGCTGTGGAGTTAAGAAGTATGGCCATGACCCAATAAGCATGCTGGCAGAGTGCAAGTCTTCACCAGCATATTTATGTCATTTTCTATGGGAAGAAGCTTCTTACTTTCTCACTTTCTCCTCTGGCTGCTGTTGCACACTTACATCCCCTCAGTTACTATCTGGCTGTGAAGGTGTGCCCACACCCATTCTGACTTTCTTGTGAACACAAGGAAGGGAAAGCAGTCTCTGCTCCCACTGTAAAGCTCCTCTTTCTTCTTCAGAGGGAAGGAAGCAAGAACACACCCAGGTACACCCCCTGCAGCCAATCAGTAGCTGAAAAGAAAGAGCTATGGCCTTAAATGCCCTGGCTGCTATTGTGCACTCAGGGTGAGTGTTGCACAAGAAGGTACAAAATATCTCCTTCCACAACACCTAAAAAAAATAATATGAGGTGTAACTGGGGTTATGCCTGCATATGTCACCAATAGGATATTATCCTAAAAATCAAAGATGACCACTAATTAGCTAAGCTTTCAAGCATTTCAAGGAGAAATCAGGTAGTCAAGTTACTTACAGGTACTTTCTTCTGTGTGACAACAACTGCACAGTCTTTTCCACGGACAGCTACTGATGTAAGGCCACCCTGATTTATGGCCTTAAACGCATACTCTAAATGATATATTAAATATGATCAGATTTGACAATAATTCTATGGCAACATACGAAAGCTCTCAGAATAAAACTCTTAACAATATGATTAAACTCTTAACACAAAGTATAAAACAACTTGAAATCAAGCATGCATTTGGCACGTGCAAGTGGCATTTGAGAGAGCCAAGCTGTTACAGTTTATGTTTCTTATCACAAAGAGATAATGCAATGATGTCACTTTAAAAAATGGAGGAAAAAAGGAGTCTGTTGGCACCTTTAAGACTAACCAATTTATTTCAGCATAAGCTTTCATGGACTACAGTACACTTCTTCAGATCCTGCAGTCCACAAAAGCCTATGCTAAAATAAATCAGTCCCTTCACTCTTTTTATACAGACTGGCAGAGACTTACACAGCTATAGCTTTGAAGTTAACTTTATTTTCTTAAAGAGAGTTCTTCTTCTCTTGGGTACAATGAATCTGTCAGCACTGAAGGAATCTTTGGCTTCTCTTGATATTTTATTATAACCTACTCTTACTGTATATGCTGTATAGTTTGAAAAGGGGATAACCAAGTAACTCTACTATTGTTGCGGCAAATAATTAGCATTACAGGGTTAAGCCTTAGATTAAAAAACTGAACCTGGTCTATTCCTGGTTTTGTCCCAACTGATCAGGATCACAGTTTAGTTTACATGAAATGCCACCTCTGAATTCTATAACTACTAAAAGCTTTATAAAATATCAAAGAGCATCTGTAAGATACAGCTATAAATTACATTCTCCAGCACCAAGTCACACCTCTTCAACCACCCATGATCTGGACATCCGAACTTGAGAAAATATGGGAAACAGTGGTGCATGCGTTCCCCAAGACAATAGTTAGAAGGGGGTGGGAGCTATCCACAGTCCAACTATAAATCATCTACATCTCATATCTGGACTTCTCTATCTCAGAAGAAGTTTGTCACAGACAAAAATCCTGACACCAGAGGAGTCATTGCTAGTAAATTCTGTGAAATGCTCAGAACTGAGGTGAAAGAGCACACAGGGTAGTCCTGCCATGTTAAATGGAGTGTACTCTCTTTTACCCACATCAGCAAAAATGGTATCTTCTAGATATTAGTACATATACTTCCTCTGAGTACCACCTATCTATTAGATAACTGAAAGCTTTCACTTCAGCAGTTTTCTTTATAAATACCCTGGTACATCCATGATCACATTCACACACAGAGAGAGCAAGGTCCACTGATACATTTGATCCAAACACGTCGACCTGAGTAAAGTGAACCAAGGATACTAAACTTCCAGCCATAGTATAACAGGGAAAACTGAAATGTGTGTTATGGCTAGCAAAGTCGATGACGTTGCTCTTACTCTAATTTCTTTCAGTTTTGCTTTTGAGGGGGGAAAAACCTACATTTTTGTCAGGAAATGTTCCCCATCCTTTACACTCCAAAGGCAGGGCGGTGCATACATACTTTGTCCATACAATGAAAGCAACGGTGTCCAATTTCTCGGTCTCTCTAGAAGGGACTGTGGCAAAAATAAGGGTCCTTGCTCCTTTCGCCTACCTGATGCTCTACCTCCCCCACAACTCCAGAGAGGAAAGCCGGTGTGTGTGTGTGTGGTCAATTATTTACTGTTGTCCCTCCGTATCCACGGATTTGGTATTCATGGATTTAAGTATTCACGGCTTGAAAATATTCTTTTAAAAAATTATAATACAAAAAGTAAGGCTTGATTTTGCCATTTTGAATAAGGGACCCCATTTTGCTATGCCATTTGGACATAACGGGACTTGGTTATTCACGGATTTGGGTATCCACGGGGGGTCCTGGAACCAAACCCCAGCGACTGTGAAGGGACAACTTGTACATCTTCCATCCTTCTCTCCCAACCCCGACGGAGAGGAGCAGGCAGGCAGGCAGGCGAGGCCCTGGGCCATGACGGGGCGGTTCTGGCCAGACACTCACCTACTTGGTAGAGGCGCCCTTCGGGGGAGAAGATAGTGATATGGCGGTCAAACCCGGCGCTGGAGCCTCGGGACATGTTTGTGTAGAAAAAGTAAGAGTGGCCACTGAATGGGAAACCTTCTGCAGACACACCATACAGGGGCTTCCTCCAGCAGCCGAAGTGCAAGCCACGGGGGATTGCTTCCGGGCCACAGGGCTCCGCGCAGGCGCACTTCAGCTCCCGTCATCTCGCAAAGCGAACGGACCGCCGGATCCCTTCCTGTTCACTTTGCTCCTTAGTCATTGTGTGCAATGCGCAGGCGTAAAGAGGCAGCCGTCGTTCTTCTACATCCCGAGCGAAATTAAGGGACGCCCCGCTCTTGGAGTTCTCTTTTGAGCATGCGCAAAGCGCAAGGGTGGCTCTCATTTCCACGGGCCCGGCGGGGGGGCGTGTGGTTTTCCAAGTTGTCAGAGTATATAGCTGTCCCTCCGTATCCACGGATTTGGTATCCACGGATTTAAGTATTCACGCCTTGAAAATATTCTTTAAAAAATAATCATCCAAAAAACAAACCTTGATTTTGCTATCTTATATAAGGGATACCATTTTGCTATGCCATTGCATATAATGGAACTTGAGTATTCACGGGATTTTGGTATCCACGGGGGACCTGGAACCAAACCTCAGCCAATATGAAGGGACAACTTTAAATATTTAGTAGAAAACTCCCTGTAGAGCTTTTGGTGACTCGTTAATGGGACGCTGCCCTTCGCTCCGAAGTCATATCATGTCCCTGGGGTTTCAAAAGTGGTTGTGCTGTATCGTGTTTTATATATGTATGTATAGTATGTGTATTGTACAGTAAGATCCTGTATCCACTGATTCAATTATCCACGGGACACAAAACAGCACCACAACTATAGTGTGTCTTCCTAGAAAATATGCCCTTTCTAGCCATTTTAGGTCCTCCAAGGCAACTCTATGGTATTTAAACCAGCAGTCCCATTATTTTCAATGTTGTTCACTATTATCCACAGTTTTTGGTATCCATGGCCGCCCAGAACCAATCCCCAGTGGATACAGGGGTTCTACTGTATATGTGTATTGATAGGATTTGATGTTTTGTTATGTGTTTGGATGATATTTAAGTCTTACCTGTTTCTTTGTTTTTTTATATATTATAATTCAGTTCTGTTTGTAGATTTACCTTGATAGGGCAAGATATTTATCGTACTGTCTACCCTCCTTTATGGATCTGAAACATGGGTCACCTATCGCCACCACTTATGACTCCTTGAGCGCTTTCATCAGCGCTGTCTACGTACAATCCTAAATATACACTGGACTGACTATGTGACGAATGTTGCTGTCCTTGAGCAAGCAGGGATCATCAGCATTGAGGCCATGATATTGAGAACGCAGCTGCGCTGGGTAGGGCACGTTTCTAGGATGGAGGACCATCGCCTCCCAAAAATACTACTCTACGGTGAACTCGCCACGGGTCAGTGTAAGAGGGACTCTCCAAAAAAGCGATACAAAGACTCCCTGAAACAACATCTCAGGCTCGGCCAAATTGATCACCAACAGTGGTCCGCCCTGGCCTCACATCGTGAGGCATGGAGACGCACTATCCACAATGCTGCAGCCTTATTTGAGAACGCACGCCAAACAAGTCTTGAAGAGAAACGACAACGCAGAAAGAATCACAACCCAAAAACATTATCCAAGGAATTCTGCTGTGCTTTTTGCAACTGGACTTGTTTATCTCGGATTGGCCTTTTTAGTCATCAGCACGCTTGCAGAAAGCGCGGGATGAGTCCTTCCTGAATCTTCGTTTGCGAAGCAAAGCCAGAGAGTATGATGTTTACGTGTTACTTGTTTTTTGTTTCTTTTTCTTTATACTGATTTATTTTAATGTTATTAGATTGTCTTTGATGTTTAGGGTTTTTTATATTTAACAATAATAAAGATACTTGTTTTTAAAAAGTGGTTGTGCTGGTAGTAACTCAACATTTGGTTTTCCACGTATTTTGGACTTCCATCTCTCAGAAATCCCAGCCAGTATTGACCATAGAGTGATAACAACAGAATGTGTCCTTTAAATGTTTATTATAACACTAACTGTAGTACCAGAGTTGCTTGGGAAAATGCCATAGTTAATGGTCGTTCTATTTCAACTTCTGTAGAGGGTGAATGCCTATCTCTGGGTGCGCAAATGTTCCTCACGTTGCACCTCACTTTCAGTTACGCTTGAGATAGCATTCCTGTCCTGACTGTCTGTCAAACTTACGGCTGTATTCTGTAGGACAGAAAAAGTAATTGAGGGGAACTCCCCCAGGGTCCCTTCCAAAGTGAATTCTGTGTATGCTGCATAGCCTTTATATTACACCAGTCTCTCCCTCAAAACACCCCCTCCAAACTCTAGCCATTTACACTTACAAAAGTAATAGGCAGATACTTTATATTACATATTATAATTTTAATATTATATCATTTGTTGACTACACTCCACTACACCAGATGTGTAGTGTTATTTGCAACATTTCAAACAAGTTTGCTCCATCCTCAGTATGAGGTTAAGAGGTGATATGATAGCCATGTTTAAATATTTGAAGGGATGTCATACTGACAATGGAGCAAGCTTGCTTTCTGCTGCTCCAGAGATTAGGACACAGAGCAATGGACTCAAACTACAGGAAAAGAGATTCCACCTAAACATTAGGAAGAACTTCCTGACAGTAAGAGCAGTTCAGCGGTGGAATGCACTGCCTCGTAGTGTGGTGGAGTCTCCTTTGGAGGTTTTTAAACAGAGGCTTAATGGCCATTTGTCAGGAGTGCTTTGATTGGGTGTTCCTGCATAGCAGGGAGTTGCACTAATATCCCTTGTGGTCTCTTCCAACTCTTACAATTCTATGGTTCTTCAAGTATTTAAACATGGTATCATATTACCTCTTAACCTTCACTTCTCCAGGCTAAACTTACCCAGCTTCCTAAGCCACTCCTCATAGGGCATGGCTTCCAGACCTCCCACCATATTGGTTGCCCTTTCTCTGGACACGTTCCACTTTGTAGATATCCTTGAATTGTGGTAATCCCTTGTGATATCCTGAAGGCTATGCCTTGCAGTGTCATTGGTTCCCATGTGGACCAAAAGGAAGGATAACAGTCAGTGGGCTTCACAAGTCTTGTCAGCCTCTGTTAAATCACAGATTTTTGCCCCAGGGAGTCAGCATACTTCTTGAGGCATCTTGTCAAGCCTGCAAACCACTGCTTCTGTTCTCCTCAGCAGGGAGTCCCCTACCACCACCACACATCCTCTGGAGACTGGTAGGGGCCATTCCATGTATTGAATTTTGCAGTTGCCTGCACATTCTCTGCAGACTGGAACTATTGCTGCTGTTCCTGTTCCTCATCACCTCTGATAAGGGAGAGAGTTTCAAATCGATTCTGTAGCTCCAAACTCACAGAATGATCCCCAAACCTTCTACACTTTCTATGTATCCCATTCCTCCAAATGCTTACCTCCTATGTTTGGTAACTGACCTGTTCAGATCCTTCCCCTGTGTGTTCCTCATCCAGGACACTCTGTTCCACTCTATTTAAGAAAACCTCATCTTCCTAATACGCTTAAGAGTTTATACATGGGTCTCAAGTTGTTGGACCTTCTCTTCCAACAGGGCCTCCAACTTGCACTTGCAGCAGGTATATCTACTCACATCCTCTGGCAAGAATACAAACATACCACAGCTGTTGCAGGTGACTGCAGCAGCTCCCTCACTGCCCATATTCAGTAATCTTAGGCACTGAATTAGAATCGCAGGCCTCCCCTAAGCACACACACCCAACTAAACACCCTTGCAAAACACCCCTGTTGGCCTTGCCTGTGAGCTGAGCTCTGATGTACATTTTTCCATACATTTATTTCAAATAACAGTTAGTTAATGTCTTAACTAGGTATATGAGTCAGCTGAGCTCAGCTTTTTCCTCAGCACCTCATTGTCTTTAGCTAGTCTTCTATTTAAATTTAAACCTGTAGCTGATTACTTTTCCTGTTTCCATAGTTTACATCATAGAAGAAACTTGAGTACTCATGAGTTACAGAGTCCCAGTTCTGAGAGAAGGGTGGAATATAAATCAAATAATAAAATACTACACAGACCTCCAAATACTTAGTCCTTAGTACTAACTACAGTTGTCCCTCCGTATCCATGGATTTGGTATCCACAGATTGAAGTATTAATGGCTTGAAAATATTCTTTAAAAAATAATAATCCACCAAATGGTGTCCCTCATAATCTTATATGAGGGACACCATTTTGCTGTGCCATTTCATATAATGGGACTTGAGTATTCATGGATTTTGGTATCCACAGGGGGTCCTGGAATGAAACTCCAGCGAATATGGAGGGACAACTGAACCTAGAAAGCCAGCATAGTGGTTTGAGAGCTGGCCTAGAACCCTTCTCTCAGGCTTAGAGGAAGGCAGTGACAAGCCTCCACTGGAGAAATTTGTTGAGAAAACCCTATGATAGTGTTGCCATAAGTTAGAAGTGACTTGAAGGCACAGAACAATTACCACCAAGTACTTAGTAACATCAGGCTCTTGGATGGCATATCCACAAGACTCCCAATATGATTTTACATCTTCACATCTCCCCCCCCCCGCAAGTATGCTACCAACCTTCGTTATTCTGTATAGCTATTATCACTTTTTGCGGGAGGGGGAGTACATGTCATAATGTGTGAAGGGCTACAATAATACATTTTTGGAAGCCCGCACACAACAGGAAGCTAACATAAATGTTCTTATTTGCTTAGAAAAATAAGAATAAAGCTATCCTAAAGCAGCAAGCACGTGTGCAATTCTTGAAAATAACTCAACTGAACTGATTAGGCAAAGCAACAATTTGATTATACAGTTATACAGTATCTTTGGACTAGGCCTTTGTCATTTTTTCCATTAACTTGAAAATCTTTCACTTTTCTTCCTTTGCCTAGAACACATGTTCAGATATGTGTATTGAACTTCTCCATGAGACACTTGTCTTTGGAATCAGCCAAGTGTGCATACTCCTATTTAAGGTGTATTCTGTTACCACTCATTTCCTTCTAGCTCTGGCCAGCGACTCTAGTTATAAGATATAGTTTTATCCAGGGAAAAGGTAGGGGCAAGCTGTAAGTCTCAAAATTACAGGGCAGACCACCAGCTATCGTCTCCTTCCTGGCATAAATCCAATAAGTATTGCACAGAGGTTAAAAATGAGTAACAAGAAATACCAACAACTATGCCTAGTTATTTTGGGGGGAAATGAAAGGCATAAGAAAGTAACATTAAAGTTTATGCCATTCTCTTATAAATCCTAAGGGGTTTTCCCCTCAAAAAGTAACAAAGTAATGAAAAACTTAATGAGCAGTTCAACAAGTTAGTTTTCTATCCCCCTCTTTCCGGCTTTTCTTCGCAAATGAAGATTCAGGAAGGACTCATCCTGCGCTTTCTGCAAGCGCGCTGATGACTAAAAAGGCCAATCCGAAATAAACAAGTCCAGTTGCAGAAAGCACAGCAGAAGGTCTCCTTGGGTGATGTTTCTGGGTTGTGATTCTTTCTGCGTTGTCGTTTCTCTTCAAGACTTGTTCGGTGTGAGTTCTCAAATAAGGCTGCAGCATTGTGGATAGTGCATCTCCATGCCTCCCAATGAGGCCAGGGCAGACCGTTGTTGGTGATCAATTTGGCCGAGCCTGAGATGTTGTTTCAGGGAGTCCTTGTATCGCTTTTTTGGAGCAACTTTCATTTTTTTAAACACAGTAGAAGTAATAGGGTTCCAATCTCTGCTAGTGAGGCTAAGCAAGTGGCAGATTATGGGAGAGAAACTGAGATTTGTTTAGGAACACCGCACCCCAAATATCCAGTCTAAATTAAGAGCTGTTCATTAAATGGGGGAAAACAAACTATTGCAAAAAAGTAAGAATTCTTGCAACAAGAAACCCTGTTTATTACCAGTCGGGACTTCCTAGACGCTGTTTTGAATCAACATAGACCTTTCCAGATGGCAGGGAGGATGAAGAAAGCTGGGTAGAGCAATGGGCATGCCTTCTTTTAAAAGGTACAGTGTTTCAAAAATATTCCTGTTCTAGTGTAACATTTTTGTACTCCCCCTTCCATCTAATGAGGAAGAGGGGGAGGAATGCCCTTTAATCAGAACTATACAACTGTACATCATTTTCAAAGGTGTTTTTTACTCCCCCCCACCCCTTTTGGCTGCAATGTATCCTGGAATTAAAAAGACCTAGATTCTAGATAAGAATAAAAATTTGCTGTTTGTGTTTGGGATGGTGTCTGGTTGGCATTGAACATCCAAAGGCAATGTTATGTGTTCATTAAAAAAAAAAACCCTCCAAGAACTATAGCAACAGATAAAGCAACTAACAGGAACATTTCCTCTGTCTGTTTTCCCCATACAAAAGGGGGTGGGGAGGAACTGTAGCCTGTAACCTACACTAACTTAACTCCTAGCACAAGACCCTGGATTAGACAGTGATAAAATACTGCATGGGCTCCAAAGTGTTGCACTCCATTTTCTAGGAACATAATAGGTTTTGTCAGGGGAAGGGCTGTGGTAGGAAGCCCCTAATATAAGCTGCTGCCACACTGCTGAAATAATGCAGTTTGACACCGCTTTAACTATCATAGCGCTATCCTATGGAATTCTGGGATTTGTAGTTTGTTGTGGAACCAGAACACTCTTAACAGAGGCTGAATATTTCACAAAACTACAAATCCCAGAATTCCATAGCATTGAGCAATAGCAGTTAAAGTGGTGTCAAACTGCATTATTTATGCAGTGTGCCAGCAGCCATAGAGGTTCTTGGGGTAGGCGAGGCTACCACCAACATGCTTATGTAACTCTCTAGAAGAGTTCCAAAAGATGCACTGCACAGACACAGGATAACCTGGTTCTGTAAGTCACAGACCACGAAGAAGGAAAACTCATGCAAGATGAAGCAAGGAAGTGTCCATTAGGAGATGCCTTAAGTTGTATATATCAAAGTACTTCTTGTTTTGTGGATTTGCAAGCCAAAGAAAGACAAGTGATCTTTAAGAGACATTATGGATGCCAGTCAGATACTGGGTACCTATACAGCAGGAGCGGATAAGGTACAACCCGCCAGGTTTATAAACTGCTTTCCCACATAACCTTTCCATACTTTAAGTTTTTCCCCTTTTAGTAAAAACAAAAACAAAAGAGAAACCAAACTGTGAAACTGAGAAAATCTGCTGAAGACAAAACCATTTTGTTGGTACTACATAAGAAAATATTCATAGGGACTGTGCATGTGTTACCTACACAATTATATCACAATTCAGTACTTGCTGTTAAGAAAGACAGATAAACTGAGACTTTGAAAGCAGATGGGTATGGACGATATTAAAGTGAGTGGCTAGGTCTTTTTTCATCATAGGCTGAGGGATATCAGTACAGAGAAGCACCTATTTAGAAGCTTCTGGAAAAGTAGGTCACAAGAACAAAATATCTGAAATACAGTTATTGGTGGAAACTAGGAAACAGTTATTGGTGGAAAGTAGGAAAATCTGAACACAAAGAAATAAACTATGAATTCTTAACTATCACATCAGCTGCTGAGATTCAGAAATACAACTAATATTCTCAAGAATTCTCAAGGCATTATGGAAAGAATTAAATATGGGTTAGCATGCTTCAAGGATTCAATCAAATGCTTGTGTAATAGAACTGAACTGACAGTTTGTGTAATAGAACTGAACTGAAACAATGTGAATTCCATAATGTATATATAATATCTGGTCTCTTGGAAAAAAGAGCCATGTATACAGTTTCAGTTTGGAAAAAGTACATATTTTATTTTCGCTGAAGGCAAAGCCATTTTGTTGGCACCTCATAAGAAGATCTTTCCAACAAGTTGTCATCATAGGGAATATGCCATGTATTACCTGTTGTCTGCACAATTGTATCATAATTCAATACAGGCTGTTAAGAAAAAAAATAAGATAATTGTTATGCAGTTTTTACAATATATAAATATGGAATATCTACTAACAGGTTTTCTCTTTTCAAAAAGGAAACAAGAATAGTACTATTAATTTACTAAGAGAATAATATCTGATTGCTATTATTTCAAAGAAGCATAAGTAAATAACAAACTTTAAATTACCAACACAGAGCTTAACAGCTCTATTTTATTTTAGGTTATTCATCTGACTCTGTTACTCTATGAAGATGATATTCAGCATGATTTATCTCTATGAGGACTAAATAAATAGCACAATACAGTACAATACAAGCATACATACACTGTTGGTAGAAAATACAAGCCGTACCTCAAATGTTATCCTTTTTCCTGGTGTGTAGTTAGATAGCACCATCTGATGACCCCGTTGCCATTTAAAGAACAGACGTCGAGTAAGACTGTCAGAGAGACAAGCCTTGTGATCACGTAACAGATCTCTAGTAACAAACTTACAGTGACTACCTGAGTGAAGAGTGGCATAGAGTAGAAATGGATCATCTTCAGACCTTAAACCAGAAAAAGGTAAAGAAGAACATCACACACTGCAGACCTGAGGATTGTAGAACTCAGGTGTTTATAATAAATTTGCTAGCCTTTATGTGCATGAGAATCTTTTTATTTATTTTTTTGGCAGCAGCAGATTAGCACAGCTGCCCTTCTGGAAAATATCTCAATACTGCTCACCCTAATAAATTGATCTATTATATCAATATATCATCCAAATTTTAGGAAACAGTTTTCAAAACTTGTCTGTTACAAGAGCTGTGTCCTACAAAACTATGATACAACAAAAGACAGCTTGTATAATAGAACTGAACTGAAACAATCTTACCACATGAGGAACTAGCATCAAATATTTAGACCAAGCACTGCAAGATAGATGAAACCCAGTAACAGTATATTTCAACAAAATATACATAAATGCCAACATCAAAACTTAAAACACCCGCTTCAGTTTTTAAAAGTGTCTATTGAATTTCTATTTCAACATTCAAATATATTTCTGGGTTTCATGGATGATTTATTTCAAACTGTTTCTAGTCAAAGGACTGTATTAAATTGGCATTTCTTAACGCACATATTTTACTCACAAAAATCACTCACTGTATTTTCTGTCATCTCCCCAAAGTCCTATTTTGCAGCCTTATCATGATACAGATATAACCAATGGTCCTCAAAGATTTTACCAACTGAACATAAGCTGCCATAGGTTCCATCGAGGCTTTGAATACTGCTATCATGATGGAGTTCCCACATGCACAGAGACCAGGGCTACTTCACAAATGCCATGAGGGAAAACTGCATGTCTGATATCTCTGGACTAGCCTCATTAAGTATGGAGAGGCTCAATATCAAAAGACTGACCACCAGGTGGTGAACTGGGCACAGCAACTGTGAATGCAATGCCAGTGTGATATATACTTGTGTTATCAGTCAGAAAAAAATGACAAAAAAATCAACCCCAAAACCCTGGATTAATTTATATGTAAGTACTTCTCTTACATATCAATGTAAGTACTTCTCTCTGCTGCAGTGCTGCTTCTGGTCTTTTGGAATGTCTGAACCAAAAGATGGCAGTGGCAGTAGCTCTTTGGCACTTCCCCACCATGGTGGAGAGAGTAGAGGGGGTCGGTGCTTCTTTTAGGTTCTTCCAGGATGGAATAAGCTCCAAGAGCTTTGTCCATCCTGAGAGAACCTAAAAGAAGCACTACTCTCTCCAGCAGTGGAAAAATGGCAGTGGCTGCTCTTTGGCACTTTCCCATCAACTCAGTGAAGCAACCGCCTCTCTCTACCACGGCAGAGAAGTGCCAAAGAGCTGTCACCACTGCCATTTTCCTGCCCAGGCATTCCAAAAGGCCACCAGAGAGAGTAGAGGGGGTCAGTGCTTCCTTCAGGTTTTCCAGGGACAAACTACTGGTGAGCTCTTGCCTTCTGTCACTCAGAGAAGGGGGTCTGATATACACCTTTTGTCTCCTTCCCTCATTTTCCTTCTTTCCTTTTTGCTGCCCATGCCTTATATATGAGGTTGACATATCCACAAGTACATACAGTAGCTATGATGTGCATCAGTAGAAGGAATACCCACTCTGATAAAATCATGGATGTTCCAAGTATTTTATTTTAAGTATCACTGAAAAATGGAAATCTATCACAAGTACACTTTGTTAAGCACTGTATGGTATTCCAGGCTGTCTCTTAGACAGAAACGTTTTGTGGTAAGCAGTACAATTTTTCTTAAGGCACATGTAGGCTCTTTTGGTGCTTTGCAGAAGCAAACAGAAGTCCTATAAATATATTGTATTTTGCTCGTAAAGCTCTAGACAAATTTATTTCTGTATCAAAGGCTGCTTGTGTAGTGCTGCTAATGTCAATTTACTTAATCTTCTGGGGAAGAGAGGCATGCCTTAATGAGCTCTGCCATGTTCTGATAAACATCTCATCAGCTTCTCAGTCTTAATGGCTAGGTTAGTACACTCATTGTGTTCAAATGTGGTAGGGAATACAAAGCAGCTGATCATTGGTTAAATACACACAAAGGAAAGTCACAATACTGAACAGTGACAATGAAAGAGCAGCGTTCATTTTATATTACCTTGAGGAAAGGATTAAAAGTATTAGAGAAGTTGAAATTAGGAAAGATACACAGTGGATCAAGAATGTACAGTTTTGTATGTTTAAATCTGCATCAAATGATCAGAATCACTATCCAGATATTAAGTGGCCTTAAAATGCAACCAGATGCTTCTTTTTTAATATAATCGCTCTGTCTCATTCACAGAATTTTTCAGTTCCTCTGTTTGTAACCCTCCCATGTTTTCCCACTGTTTCTTCCATCTTTTTTCCTTCTATAGGTAAAAAAAAATCTGTTATAAAGGGAAAGATGGAATATCTACACAGAGTATTTGTTAGTACTAGGAGTCCTCTGGATGGAAACATCCTTTCTTTTGTGTAAATAACTCTGAGGGTGGTAATTAAAGACCAGAACATACACATTTTCAGTAAAGAAGAAGTCTGCCTTCTTCTGCATAGCAGCCATGTTATTTCTGTTCCATTGATGAGATCCATTCAGCATGTGTTTACGCCCCAGTACAAGCAACCGCAGATTCTGCTGTGCAAGATGGGTGACAACATCCAGCAGCTAGGGAAAGGAAGGAGAGGGAAAAAAGAAGGATTAGGTGAACCAGAAACCTAGGGCACTGAACATGGGAACAGAATTCAAGACATGGCCATGTTAGTTTGGATCAGTATATAAAGATATCTAGTAGCACCTTTGAGAGTGAGAGAAATAAAGAAGTTGGTAGCATAAGCTTCCATAGGCTTAAGTTTTAATTCCTTAGATGCATGGACTCCATGCATCTGAGGAAATAGACTTAAGCCTCCGAGTTCATGCATTTAAGGAAGTAAACCTAAGCCTACGAAAGCTTATGCTACCAACTTCTTTCTTTCTCTTAGCTAGTCTCAAAGGTGCTACAAGATCTCTTTGCATATTGCTGTGGGCTATACCCTGTACCTTCCAGATTTTTACTGGGGAACATCCCATGATCTTTGTGGATATGTCTGGAATTATCACAGAACACTATTTAAATCAATATTAAATGAATAAATAGCTAGTCAGTAAAACATAGGCTGAACATTTGGAAAATCAATGCACTATATAATCAATATAAGAGACTCTTACTGTTCCTTGTTTATGTAAACAACTACAGTAGCACCCCCGTATCCGCTGATTCGTCAACCACAGATTCAATTATCCACGGTTGGTGATGGTGGGGGGAAGGAGGGATCTCACTTCTCCCGTCCTTTCCCCTGGGAGGGCTCCTGTTGCCACAGCGGCGATCACAGGGGCAAAGGGGGGATGAGATTGCTCCTCTATCCCCCCCTCGCCATGGCTCTGCCACAACAGCAATTGAGGGGGCAAAGGGAGAAAGGGATGGAGGCAATCTCGTGATCACCGCCATGGTGACAAGAGTCCTCCCAGGGGAAGGGATGGAGCGATCTTGCCCCTCCCCCTTTGCCCCTGTGATTGCTGCCATGGCAGGGCCATGGCGGGAGAGAAGGGGGAAGAAAGGGGAGGAGTGAACTCACCTCCCCTACTTTCCCCCAGGATGGCATTCGCTATTATCCACTGAATTCACCATCCACAGGAGGCCCTGGAACCAATCCCCTGTGGATACAGGGGTGCTACTGTAGTCTCATCTCCGGAGATGATATAACATTAGGTACACTTAACTTCCATCAGATTACATCAGCCATCTGATTGCATCAGCTATTCTGTATCATGGCACCTGCTTTGAGTTTATTAGCAGTCAATGCATTGCTTACAATTTCATATCTTTGTTTATAATTGGGTTGGCTTTCTGCCTGGAACCAGGCTGTCTATATATTCTGAATAACACACACATACACACATTCTATAACACACAGAACTTTTTGCTCTATATTTCATATATTTTATATATCTTATGTACTCATTATTTACATTTTCCAGGGCTTAAATTTCTCAACTTTAACCCAGATCAGCACATAGCCTATATCGTCTTGAAGAGATTAATGAGAAGCTTGAGTACTAATGAAAAAGAATTGCAACTACGCCAGACCTGGTGTGCTTGGAAAATCCTGTATGGTTGTAGAAAAGCTTTCCAATTGATACAAATAGGAAAATACTACTTTCTTATTTTGTTTCAATGCATTATCAATACCCCGTCTACTTGTTACTCTTTCTAATGGTTTATTGCTTCTAGTTTCAGGTCTGGATACTATCACAATAATTCTATATTTAGCTACAGGGGGGATTTCCTGTCTGCTCCCACACATAGCTGCTTCTTAGAAGTGCATGATACAAAGCACTCTCTTTTAGTCATAAAGGAAATGGAATATAGTTCAGTTTTTAACAATGAAGGCAAGTTTCTTTATTCAAATTGCATACACACTCCTCCTCCATCAGGAAATAATGGCTGTCATTTTCAAAAGGCAGACACAATATTTTTCAGATGCCAACATATCACAGATTCTTGATTAGGGGTGGTGTCCCACAGGCACTCTACTAAAATATGTTCTTAAATGGATTTTTTAAAACCTGAGAACCCACATGAAAAGAGTATGTCATTGTGCAATATTTATTTATATTTATCTGAATATGCCTGAAAGCTTCCATCTACTTATAGTCTAATCTTTAAAGGTTTGCGTCAAGGAAAAGCGTTACTGAAAAGACTGGGACTTGCATTGGTAGAAAAGTTTACAGACTATTGCTTCACAAAAAGAAATATTACCTACTGAACAGGATAATCTGTTCATAAGAAAACCAGTGGAAATTTGTTTTTAAATCCATTATGATTATGTAAGGAACATATCTGTTTTCTTTCCATTAGAAACTTAACTCTATGTAGAAAAACACAGTAGCTGACAGTCAGCTCTAGCCAAAACAATGTAGGAGAAAATCCAAGAGTTAAACTATGTATGCTATATTGAATCTATAGCATGTAGTTTAAAGTTATTACCATTTTTATTTCCAATTTGGCATAATGGAGGTTCCCCCCCTTTTCCACTTTTTCTAGTTCCTTTGCAGGGGAAGAAAAATCCTGGGGCAAAAAAGGTATCTGGGGATGATGGGAGTTATAGCCAAACACCTCAGCCCTACATCTCTAGAAGGCATCAGCTTGGAGAAGCCTGTATTACAGTAACATGTGCCTCTGGAAAGTAATCAAGCGTGAACTCTACATATTACAGTCATGCCTCCGAAAGGTTATGAATCTTCTAATGTCCCCATCATCCTTAACCCACAGCAAGACACTGAATAACTGGAACTGCACTAACCTTAGGCCTACTCATAGGCCTAAAACAAACAATGAGAATTTTTTCACTTCATAGAAAAAAATCAACAACATCGAACTGAAACCTGGAGACAAACTGATCAGTTTTGATGTTGTTTCCTTGTTCACCAAAGTCCCCATAATGGACACCATAACACTCGTACAACAAATATTTCCTGAGGACATTGCAGCCTTGTTCAAACACTGCCTCACCACAAGCTACTTCCAGTGGGATAACGAATTCTACGAACAGATAGATGGGGTAGCCATGGGCAGCCGCCTGAGCCCAGTGATAGCAAACTTTTACATGGAACATTTTGAAAAGCAAGCCCTAGAAACAGCACCAAAAAAGCCCACAACATGGTTCCGATATGTGGCTGACACTTTCACCATTTGGAACCATGGAGAAGAAGATTTGGTCTCATTCCTGAACCACCTGAACAGCATACGCCCAAATATCCAATTCATGATGGAAAAAGAGAAGGAAGGAACACTGCTATTCTTGGATGTCCTAGTCATCTGCAAACCAAACCAACGGTTAGGCCACAAGGTATACAGAAAACCCACACACTCGGACAGACACCTACACAAGAACTCCAATCATCACCCAGGACAAAAAAGAAGCACAATAAAAACATTGGTAGACCGTGCAAAAAGGATCTGCGAACCCCACTACCTGGAGGACGAACTGAGGCACCTAAACTGGGCCCTATAGGCTAATGGTTACTCCAGATCAGACATCACAAGAACAGCCCGACCTAGAAAAAAATACAGGAAAGAAGAAGAAAAACAGCCACCCAAAGGGAAGTTATTTTTACCATACATCAAAGGAGTCACAGACAGAATAGGGAAACTGATGAGGAAACACAACCTCCAAACAATTTATAGACCAACGGAAAAAAAATCCAAGAAATGCTATGCTCAGCAAATTACAAAAGAGACCCTCTCACAGCTGCAGGAGTTTACCGCATACCATGCAGCTGTGGACAAGTTTACATAGGGACCACTAAACACAGTGTGCAAACGCGAATCAAGGAACATGAGAGACACTGCAGACTGGGCCAACCAGAAAAATCAGCAGTAACAGAACATGTTATAAACCAACCTGGACACAAAATGCTATTTGAAAACACAGACATTCTAGACCAGGCCAACAACTATCATGTCAGAATGCCCAGAGAAGCTACTGAAATCCACAAACACCTGGACAACTTCAACAGGAAAGAAGAAACCTTAAAAGTAAACAAAATCTGGCTTCCAGTTTTGAAATACAATAGAATCAAAACTCAACACTTACAAAAGAATTCCACTCAGGGACAGGGGGATTCCCAGCAGATAATGGCCCATCAACCAACCATTAGCCAAACAGACACTAACGAGCTTTGCATTTCTATACCCAGAAACTAACCATTCAATTACACAAGTTTACATATATTCCCCAACAGGGGTTCACAGCATATGAACTACACACACACCCCTACACAACCATTCTCTGAGGATGCCAGCCACAGATGCAGGTGAAACGTCAGAAAGAAACTATTCCAGAACAACTGAGGGGATTTAGGCAGGAGAGCCTTTTAAGGGACCGTTATGGTGGGCGGAGTTACCGCCAAAAATGTATCTATGCACATTCTGCCTAGCGATACTAGAAGGTTCCGTAAGCACTGCGCAGGTGCAGGAATAAACCCAACTGTGTGATTCACAGAGACCACGAAGAAGATCTATGGATGCCGGCCATGAAAGCCTTTGAATTCACAATGAGAATGTAGCATACTGAACTGTTTTTGCTCTGAACTTTATTTATATCCTGCCTTTTCCCCAAAACTGGGATTCAAGACACCTGGTGTTGGGAACAGAACCCAACATTTCAGACTGGAGGTGGAAGATTACATTTCTTTAATGTCCCCCTAAATAAAGAAAAACTCCAGAGAAACTGAAAACTAGCAAGAGGATAAAGGGCTGTGCTTACACTTTCCTCCCTGACACCCTAGATTTCTGTTTTCAGGGAGTCTTTTCGGCAGTTCAAGGCTTTTAACATGGGGGAAAATTAAAAGTGGCATGTCATACCCTGAAAAGGTCAAATCCATTCTGCTACCTCAGTATTTCTGCACATCACATTACACTGACTATTTATGCTTCAGACTGAGGGTCAGTTGCCTCTGATTTTCAGACTTGTAAAATGTGGTAAGTGAGGAGGCTCTGAAAAGGAAACAAAGTTGCCTGACATCATTTTAACTACAGTACACTGAAGTCCACATTTCACAGGATGCTGTCTTAACAATAGGTCAAACTATTTGTCTATATAGCTAATTATAATCTCCTTTGACTGGCAGTAGCTTCCTAGGGCATTTTGCATTACATGCCATAGAATCATAGAGTTGGAAGAGACCACAAGGGCCACCCAGTCCAACCCCCTGTCATGCAGGAACAATCAAAGCATTCCCAACAGATAGCCATCCAGCCTCTCTTTAAAAACCTCCAAAGAAGGAGACTCCACCACACTACAAGGCAGTGCATTCCACTGCTGAACTGCTCTTACTGTAAGGAAGTTCTTCCTAATTTTCCTTGTATTTTTTCCGGGCTGTGAGGCTGTGTTCTGGAATAGTTTCTTTCTGACGTTTCGCCTGCATCTGTGGTTGGCATCTTCAGAGAACTATTCCATAACACTGCCTCACAGCCTGGAAAAAACCCAAGGAAAATCTATGGATGCCGGCCGTGAAAGCCTTCGACTTCACAGTTCTTCCTAATGTTTAGATGGAATCTCTTTTCCTGTAGTTTGAGTCCATTGCTCTGTGTCCTTGTCTCTGGAGTAGCAGAAAACAAGCATGCTCCATCCTCAGTATGATATCTCTTCAAATATTTAAACATGGCTACCATGTCCCCTTAACCTTCTCTTCCTCAGGCTAAACATACCCAGATCCTTAAGCCACTCCTCATAAGGCATGGCTTCCAGACTTCCCACCATTTTGGTCACCCTCCTCTGGACACATTCTAACTTGTCCATATCCTTCTTGAATTGTGGTGCCCAGAACTGGACACAGTGTCCCAGGTGAGGTCTGACCAAAGCAGAATAGAGTGGCCCTATTACTTCCCTTGATCTAGACACTATACTCCGATTGATGCAGCATAGAATCACATTGGCTTTTTTAGCTGCTGCATAACACTGCTGACTCATGATCAGTTTGTGGTCCGCTAAGACTCCTAGATCAATGTGAAGTTGAAGGCTTTCATGGCCGGCATCCATAGATTTTCCTTGGGGTTTTTTCCAGGCTCTGAGGCTGTGTTCTGGAATATTCCAGAACACGGCCTCACGGCCCAGAAAAAAAACAAGGAAAAACTCACAGATCACTTTCACATGTACTGCAATTAAGCCAAGTGTCACTCATCCTATATCTGTGCTTTTCATTTTTACTGCCCAAGTGTAGTATCCTACATTTCTCCCTGTTGAAATTAATTTTGTTAGTTTTGGCCCAGCTTTCTAATCTGTTAAGGTCATTTGGATTTTTGATCCTATCCTGTGGGGTATTAGCTACCCGTCCTAATTTGGTGTCATCTGCAAATTTGATAAGCATGCCCTCTATTCCCTCATTGATAAAGATGTTGAATAGCACTAGGCCTAGCACAGAACCATGTGGCACCCCGCTGGTCACTTCTCTCCAGGACAGAGGAGCCATTGGTGACTACCCTTTGGTTTGGCCCATCAACCAATTACAAATCCACCAAACAGTTGCATTGTCTAGCCCGCATGTTACTAACTTTTTTTTTACAAGGATATCATGGGGAACTTTGTCAAAGGCCTTACTGAAATCAAGACACACTACATCCACAGCATTCCCTTCATCTACCAAGTATGTAACTCTATCAAAAAAAGAACATCCGAATATTTAAACTGGAAATACCAGAAACTGAATGTGGGACCTTATGCATGCAAAGTAGTCTATGTGGTCTACCAACTGAGCTATGGTCTCTATGATCCCACCTGAGCAGGTATTTTATTTCAATTTTGTCTTGTTTTGCTTTCTTTTATTTATTCTTTTTATTTTATTTATTCTTTTATACCCTCAAGGACCTACTAAAGACCCTTGAGAGCAATCATCTCCCCCTCGCTGACACTAAAAATCAACAACACCTCAATTAAAACATGAAGACAACAGAGTTGCTTACCTTCTTGGCCATAACAGCTGATTTTGAGAGTGTTAAACTAGAGTTTTAAACATTGTTCCACAAAGCCAGCCAGTTATGTACCTCATCAGACAGGCTGAGCAATGCTTTGGGTAAAGTATTTGTAAATCAGTAAAACTCAAACTCACTGAGTTTCTCCACTTTCCTCTTGAAATTTGTTCTGGCATGGATTGCAAGTTACTGTGTCCCCCCAACAAGAAAACCAGTGCATATTTTAATGTACACTTTCAGAAGTTACACTATTCTATGGGCATTTATCCTTCTTATTACAGTAGGTTTCTGCATAAAAACCAGGGCATATTTTAATGTACACTTTCAAAAGTTACGCTATTCTACTGGCATTAATAATAATAATAATAATAATAATAATACTGAATTATTTATTACCCGCCTCTCCCCTCAGGATCGGGGCGGGGTGCAACATCACAATGCATCACATACAATTCAGTACAATTCAAGTAAGTTATACATTACAATACAATACAATACAAGCAGGTTATACAATTTTTATACAAGTCAGAAATCAATACACACAAACATTGCAGACAATTACAAACAGCTGTACAGTGCAGACAATATCCTCCTTATTACAGTAGGTTTCTGCATAAATCTTAAGTATACTTATTTTTATGCATATTTTTTAACTGTACATATTTATCCAATGTGTTTTTGTTGTTTCATCAGTCCTATCAGGATATCATAAATGTGTGTATTTTCAACCACAAAAAGCATGCACATCACTTTCAAGGAGGGTAGTGAATAAATCCTTATAAAAACCAAATTGAAACAGTGTTCAGCCTTGCGAAAACAGAATAATTAATGCAGTAAGGGGCAGTAGCCTAAAATAGGCAAAAAGGTGATACAGGAACAACTAGATACTGTACTCTGAATGACTTCACATCTCCAAGTCCAGAGGAACTGCATCCAGAAGTACTAATGGAACTGGCAAATGTAATCTCAGAGACTTTGTTAATAATCTGGGACAATTCTTGGAGAACATGTGATCCTGCAGACTGGAGGTGGGAAATGTCTTCCCATTTTCAAAAGGGGCAGGGGAGAGGACCTGGGCAACTACAGATCCATCAGTTTGATGATAATATCAGGAAAAGTTACAGAACAATCCATCTGTGAGCACTTAGAAAAGAACACCAACTATCAAGTGCCAGTATTAGTTTCTCAAAAACAAGGCAGGTCAGATAAATCTTTGTTGTTTTTAACTGCCACCAGGTTGTCTTCAGCTTATGGTAACCCTATGAATAAGAGACCTCCAAGTCACTCTGTTATCAAGTTCACACTGTGACTTCCTTGACTGAGTCTATCCACCTGTAATGTGATCTTCCTCTTTTCCTACTGCCTTCTAACTTACAACATATTATTGTCTTTTCTAGTGAGTAATGACTTCTCATGATACATCCAAAGTATTACAGTCTCAGCTTAGTCATCTAGACTAATCTTAACTCTCTCTTTTTAAAAACAGAGTTACAAGCTTGGTAGATCAGGGGAATGCTGTGGATGTAGTTTTTCTTTATTTCAAAAAGTAATTTGACAAGATGTCTCATGGTATTTTTGCAGAGAAGATAGTAAATGTGGGCTAGATCAGTGCTCCCCAGGCTACCTGATGTGGAGAGCTGGCAATTATTTTTCCAGTGTAGCAGGGACAGGCACAATATTTGTGCCCACTGGCTACACCTCTCCAGCAACCACCACTTTGAGATGCACTGAGCTAGAGAATGCTACTGTTAAGTAGATTTGCAGCTGGATTACAGTCTGAACACAAAGAATGCTCAACAATGGTTTCCTGCTGTCCAGGAGAGAGAGGACAAGTGAGAATTGTGTCCTGGTTCCACTATTGTTCAACATCTTTATAAATGACCTGTATGACAAGAATAATAGAGAGCATGCTCCTCCGATCTGTAGATTATACAAAACTGGACAAGGTAGCTAATACCTCAAAAGGCAGAATGAAGATTCAAGGTGGTCTTACTAGATTGGAAAACTAAGCTAAAACTAACGAAATGAATTTTACCAGGGATAAATTTAAGATTTGGGCAGGAAAAAGTCATATGCACAACTATAAGATGGGTAACACCTGGCTTGACAGCAGAGCATGTGAAAATAATCTAGCAGTCTTGAAGGACCACAAACCAGAAATCTGATGTAGCAGCAAAAATGGACAATACAATTCCAGGTTACATCAACAGAACCTGGTCCAGAGAAGGGCAACCAAGATAGTAAAAGGTTTGAAAATCACAACCTATGGGGGAAAGTTGAGAGGGTTGTTTATCCTGGAGAAGATAAGACTGAGAGGTGGATTCAAACTGCAACTAACTAAATATTAGGAAGAATTTCTGATAGTAAGAGTTGTCTGTGGAACAGACTACCTCAGAAAGTGGTGGACTCTCCTTCTTCGAAGGTTTTTAAAAAGAGTTAAATGATCACCTCTCAGGTGTGCTCTAGCCGTGAATCCCTGCACTGTCAGGGCTGGATCTCTTTCAGTTCTATGACTCTATGAAACAAATTTCTCACCTAACTCTAGTTTGGGAAAGACATTTGCATACATGGAGACAATTTCCTGGTGAGCCACTACACTCAAAATCATCTGCCACTAGATGACAGCTGGCACATAGAGCCATTTTGAAACAGTTTCCATGTACAGTACTACCACACATCTACTGCATTAGTGAATAAGGTGGTTCCCTCCTGTTCAGTCAGTCTCTCAAAAATGTCAGCAGTTAAGCCAGGAATTCTAAAATTGCTGCAGGCACAGTTGTAAGCAAAGAGTAACGAGAACCTTTGTCGGAAGGTAATCCTGATTGATGGAAACGGAGGAGACAATTTCACCATGAGAAATTAAATTTTGGGAGTAGATATGCCTAGTTACAATGGGATAGGTGACACAACAGAAGAATAAGTAGCACAGGGAAGAGTAAGTAGGCAAGTCTCAGGAGTGACTGGGGGATAGAAAGATTTTCATTATTACAACTTAGTGGTGTAGATGTGCATTTGGGTGTAGATACAAGAAAGCTGTAAGATACCAATGACACTGTGGTTTGGACAACTTTGAAATCAATGGTAATTTAGCAATTGACTTGACAGACGAAAATTTCACCAAGTCATCCAATGAGCAAGGAATAGTACCCAAAAGTCCAGATTTCCTATCATGGACTCTTAATTGCTAGATCACATAGTGTACAGTGTGTGTCATACTTTTTTAAAGGTCAGGATTTTTGTACTACAATCTTCCTTCTCAAGACAAAGAAACATTTTGCAGATGGGAATTCCCTGAATAATTTTGTAAGAAACCATTACAACTTGTGACTCAGCCAAACTGCCACTCACCTGCTGTAGCTTGGTCAGATTAGAGGAAGTCATCTCCAGGTGAATTCACCTGGTATGAAAAGGACTCAAAATACATACTTCAAGCAGTTTTTTGGTCAATAAAGGCAACTTAGTGGAGAATGGAGTGAAAAAAGTGCAAAATGTCACAGTTCTGTAGTTCTGAATATCACCTCAATCCATTGTTACAAATAATAGGCTGGATCCAGATTTAGGTGCGTGCAACTGGGCTGGTGGAAGTGGATGTACATACTTACCCTTTCTGAACTAAAGGCAAACCCTTCCAGTTTCTGAGTATGCTACACAATACCTCTTGAATGCGGTATGGTGTAGGGCAGGATAGTTAAGGGGTGATCCCAGAAAATCAGAAGAAGGTATTTCCATGAGTGAAGCCCTTCTATCTATGGAAGACAGATCCTGGATACAACCCGTTATAAATAAAGGAGTGACTTCTTACTTGCTTTATAACTATATTTATATCTGCATTTTTCAAGGATTGGGATTTCAAGAGGCATGTAGGAAGGATGGGTTTTGAAATACATTGTTTTTCTGCCTTGCTTTGTGGGAAGATTATGGATAATTTGATTGAGCTCATACAGCCATAGTATACATTATAACAAAAACCACTTCTCTCACAGAATTTATGGGGATAGGTGTTTTAGACTGTATCACTGAAAACAAAGGCGCACGGCAATTAAAGGACTCTAGTCCCAAACTTGTTGATGTTGTGAGCCTTTAAGTTCTTTCCAACTTATGGCGACCATGAGGTGAACATATAATAGGGGTTTCTTGGCAAGAGGAGGCTTGTGCTTGCCTTCCTATTTAGATGCTACAAATTTCTTGTTAGTTGCCCCACTGAAGTTAAGTTTAAACACTGAAGTACTGATTATTATTTATCAGCAAACTATAGTGGGCCCTCAGTATCTGCTGGGGTTTGGTTCTAGGACCCCTCACAGATACCAAAATCCATTGATGCTCAAGTCCCATTATATACAATGGCATAATAAAATGGTGTCCCTTATACAGAATAGCAAAATTAAGGTTTGCTTTTTGGATTTTTTTTTTTGTGGGGGGGGGATCATTTAAAGCTGTGGATGGTGGAATCCATGGATTCAGAATCTGTGGATACAGAGGACCAACTGTAATTTCTAAAGTCAGCAGAACATTACTTCTGGTACTCTAAAGCTTTAGCCCCATAAACCATGTGGGGCGGCGGGGAGAGCAGTTTTCTTTAACTGTATATTTTTTTGCAAATTACTCTCACTAAATGAAAAACTGCTTTGGCTTAGTAAGAAATAGCTTTCACACAGCTCATAAAGTATACATCTGACACACAAGTACTAAGCAATCTGGTAATATGGGAATAGTCTATTGCAACACGACTGACTCAAAATGGGTTTTCCTCTTAATTATCAAGCTGCACTGGTATTTCAAGCCCAAATATATACAAGAAAGAGCAGTGGGTCATTATGAGGAAAGGAAGGAAGTCTTTGCCTTCTCTCACTCTAGAGTATGGATGCAAGAATATTAGCAAATTTTCTTGTTCTTTATGAGGAAGAATGACTCATATTCTAAGACTTTTGAAGAAAATTTTAAAAAGTGCTTTTTTTGCACTAAGTAAATTCATTTTTATGCAAACGAAGTTTATTGTATAAATATTTTTTTCACTAAAAATTCCTAAAATGCAATTATTGCAATGTGTTTTGTTTGAGGCTGCCTTCAAGGTTGGTCTGGAAGATTCAATTGTTGCAAAATGTTGCAGCTAGGATAGCAATAGAAGTTCTGTTGTTGTTGCTGTTGTTATTTGCCATCAAGTTGGATTTGAATTATGGCAACACTACAAATAAGAGACCTCCAAGATCCCCAGTCATCAACTCAAGATCATGGCTTCCTTATTGAATGGAAGGCCTTACTGCCAACATACTACTTTTATACCAAGGGCTTTAAACAGGCCATCTAAATGCTATCTGGCCAGGCTTAAGGTTTTAGAAACTGTTTCAGAGTTCTAAACAAATCAGGTTCAGGTTCCAGAATATCTAACAGAAGGGGACTGCCAAACTCTTCCTCACCTACATGAAAACTGCATTCACTAAGAGACAGTCTCCATGGTGTTACTTAAATTATCAGAAGCCTGGTCCACGTTGGCTTGGAATGGAGCCTTTGCATCATAGCATCTACCCTCTGGAATTCTCTCCAGTACAAATTAGACAGGTACCAATCCTTTGGAGGGTTTGGCGACTACTCAAATCTAACTTGTTTTAATATGTTTTCCCAGAAAAGTAATGTTGCCCTTGCCCTGGTGTGAATGGCTGTGTCTTTTAAAATTATTTTATGATATTTATTATAGATGTATTATACATTATTTGTATATTATTATTTAAAAATAATACGTGAGTCATAAATGTCATTAAGAATTAAAAACAATGTACTTTTAAGAAACCCAGCAAAAGAAACATCAGCTCTAACTGTCACCAGCATCAGCAAAACACTTTTCTAAAGAAAGGTTATTACTACTGCGTGGGAATGTCAGAAATGAGACAGACAGCCACGTGGGTGTGTACAGATCTGGAAGAACAGAAACAGCCACTGTGAAGAGTTTAGCAATCCCCTCCCCAACAACTACTTATCTGCACTCAATTGCTCCATTCCCCTGTGTTTTGCAAGCTAAAACAAAGGTACCTGACTGAGATAATAGCTGCAGGTATAATCAATCAATCAGGCAATTCTTACTCAGTTCTGGGCCATGTTCACAAAACTGATGAACAATCAAGTGCTAGCTTTCCACTTAAATGCAGAAGGGACAGAAGGAGTTTTTGTAATAATTTCTTCCTTGCTCTCTCCTTCCTGTCCTCCAAAAGCCGTGTGTGAACAAATTACAAGCCTATTAAAAAGTTACCTGCACTAACTGCAATAGGCAAACTGGCTGGAAAAGAAATGAAGAAAAGAATATATATCCAGACTCCTTTGGAACATAGAAGTAATTTTGGAAATCTTCAAAGCTGGCCTATAGTTGGGGAAGGTCTAGGGAGACATAAGATTATGGAAATCTCTAGATCATTTACAAATACAGCAGCAGCAGCAGCAGCAGCAGAAGCAAGACACTCACTTTAGCAAAACAAAAACTTCTAGGCCTTCAGGCTACAATTTAGTTTAATATAATTTCAGCCTGCAGCCCTGGTGATAGATCATTATTATTTTATTCATTACTTTCTGTATCCAAATGCTTTACAACAACCACATCAGATTTGTTTAACAGAAAGTGGTGAATAAAATAATCAGTTCACCCCTCCACATCCTCACATCATAGAGAGGACATTAAAAAATTAGCCCTGGATGTCATCAACATACTGATGAAAATTCACTCCAGCACTTGGGAGTCAGCTCACCCAGAAGCTTCTTATACAAGCTAAAGAGCATGAGGGATAAGATGGGACCTTTTGGTGATCCCACAGCTTCAGTGTGTTACCCAAAGAGATGGGTGGGTGGGTCCGTGGGAGCCCACTCGTGATGCCAAAATCTCAGTTATTAATTGGAGAAATTATTAGCTCAAATGGATGGCTGCAAGTGGTCAGATAGCATTCAGGACCTTGTGTACCTGTGTATACCAGTGCTAACTGCAGAGAACTCCAGTTAAAGTAAATAAAATGGTTTTTATTGGAAAATAACACAGAAAACATTCATGCACGCAACTCATGCTTGTAAGAGCCACACAAAGCTAACAAAAAGTTTAAGGCAGAAAGGTTGGACAGAGGAATAGATTTGGGAGTTAGGGCAATAATTACCAGTCCTGAAGAGGGGAGCAAAGTACTCAGATGGAAGTGTGAGGGTGGCACTAAAGTCTGGTCCAGGAGTGTGCCGACAGAGAAAGTGGCTGGGTGTCATCCACAGTGGCACACTTTGTTATTGTTTGGGACTAACATTTATATACTGTATTTCTTGTCCTTAAATGTTGGAGCCAGGCAACAGAGCAGAGCTGGCTGAAAGCAGACAAACTAAAGCAGTTTCACAGTCCCAACTAGACTGCCTGTCTGGGAGAGTTACACAATCCAAAAGTCAGTTTGAGTGTCAGGAATCCAAAGAACAGAAAGGTCAGATAGTCCAGTTGTCAAGGAGTACAGGTCAACAACAACAAAGTAGGGTGTTTGAGGTGCAGATCACAATGGTAAAGCCTGATGAACCACACACATTGTTTCCGTCATCAGGCTACTGCCCTCTGCCCTCATTAAAAAGACTGGAGCCAGCTGGCTCTCATTCATGACCCGATGTGCTTGTGTTTGCTTGTCCTCCTTCGAGGCTGCTGTTCACCTGAAGAAGCTGACTCCTTGCCCATGACATGAAGGAGTGTTTGTGCTTAAAACAAAGCATAGTTGGGTTTTCCACCATTTAAACAAAGGAAACCAAAACTCTGCTGATTGCTGCTAATGGCTGAGAGATAGGCATTGATGGGTTTAAGACAACCTCTGCATTATAGGACAGGGTGGGGTGATGAGGGATATTTCCTAGGAATAGTGGTTGTTTCGGTCACTTGTTTGTTTCTATTATGTGACTCATTGCTAAAGGTGCCCAAGAGGGGCTCAACACAAACCACCTTACTAAGGGATTTGCTTAATCCTATCTTGGGTGTCTCTCCTAGTGTTTTTCCATGACACCTTCCTAGGTCCTTGTGACCTCTGTCTGACCTCACCTTTTGGTGCACCCCCATATACTAGACCCCATGAAGCACCTTAATATTGACAATTATATTATAGGGAGTGATATAGGGCATGGTAACAAGTATCATGCACAAACCCCCCAATTCTATGATGTGAAACTGACCTAGCAGATAAGGTGGAACCACCATGCCAACTGTATTCCTGAACTTGTACTGCTGGTCTTACAGGGTACCATAATAGATGGAACCAAAAACAATGGAAAGTGTCAATATATATATTTATTATATTATAAATCATTTATATATATATATATATATATATATATATATATAGTGTGAGTGTGTGTGTGTCAGTCAGTCTAATTCTGAGTCAAAATCTTCTCTGCAAATGCCTATAACAGTTATGATCTTGTCCAATGTTTTCAGCTGGATTTGTCTGGTGTAACACTGACAGCCATGAGTCAAAGCATGGTGGACTTTAATAAGAGTCAAATGAAACAATGGGAGGTAAAACATGAAAATGAATATATTTCCAACTGGTTGAAGAGATAGTTTCCAAAGTTAAACTGGAGGTATAATGTAGGTAAATTTGATTTGTTCAGGTATAATTATTATACAGGATTATCTTAAAGATATATATTTTCATTCACTCTATGTATTAATCTCAATAATTTAGAGAAACCATTGTATTTTATGGTTTGATCCAATTTATCTGACTTAATTTGCCCCTGTTTGGTTTGGCTTCAGGCTAGTAACTCAGAAACCATATATATGTGTGTGTGTGTGTGTGTGTGTGTGTGTGTGTGTGTATTTGTATGCTGCCTTTCTCCCAAGATGGGATCAAGGCAGTTTCTATAAGACAAATTTCACAGATCAAATGATTTTTATTCCATTCCTCCCATTCCACAGAGGACTTCATATACACATTACAGTTGTCCCTCCGTATCCATGGATTTGGTATCCACGGATTTAAGTATTCATGGCTTGAAAATATTCTTTAAAAAATAATAATCCAAACAGCAAACCTTGATTTTGCTATCTTATATAAGGGACACCTTTTTGCTATGCCATTGCATATAATGGTACTTGAATATTCACGGATTTTGGTATCCACAGGGAGCGGGGGTCCTGGAACCAAACCCCAGCAAATATGAAGGGACAACTGTACAATGTTAATTTGCTTATGTAATAAATTATTCTAGGATTTGACGGCTGAACACATAACAATAATTTCAAATACCAGAAGAGAAAAGACTACAAGAAAAAACAAGTGTTGAACATTGATTATTATTTGAAATTGAAATATGCAATATGAAAGAAAAATCTATAATATTTACATGTAAAGGGCTATCTTATTTCTTACTCAAAATACACTCTGTGTAGTATTTCCTTTCTCAAGCCTATTGATGCTTTCCTCAGAGTGAATACCAGAAAACTGCGATTTTCTACCTGAAACTGAAATCATGAATAGACTATCACTTGGGAATCTTTTTTTTCTGCTTCACTGACTGTTTATTGTCAATATACTGTATAAACTTATGGTTTGCTGGGTTTAAATGTCACTACACACACTATCCAGTGAATACATGAGAATATATTCCTTCAGTTCCCTACTCCTGGATGGTGGCTCATAATGACCTGCAATTATACTTGGATGCAATCCCATAATACACTTCCCCTGAAATCTCAGATTTGCAGCTTGGGTTTACTCCTGGACTCAGATTTGAGCTTGGATGCCCAAGTTTCAGTGGTGGCCAGGAGGGCATTTGCACAGATGAAACTAAAAGTCCAGCTCTACCCTGTTCCTGGAGATGTCAGATCCGGCTATGGTGACACATTACTGAATTACATCTCATTTGGATTACTTTAATGCACTCTTCATGGGGTTGCCTTTGGAAACTGTTCAGGAACTTCAGAAGATCCAAAATGCTGTGGCCAGGTTGCTGACCAGGGCTGCTTATAGGGAACTCATTACTCATCTGTTTAAACAGCTTAACTGGCTACCAGTTCATTTCTGGGCAGAATTCAAAGTGCTGGTTATACACAGTTGAGATCCAGACTATAGGGGGTTGGACTGGATGGCCCTCGTGGTCTCTTCCAACTCTGCAATTCTATGATTCTATGATTCTATGATCTCCTAATATGAGTCTGCCTGAGTATTAAGATCTTAAGCTTTCTCTCCATCCTCCCCCATCACAGGCACATTTAGTGGAGGCATAGAAGACACCCTTCTGAGCCTTCTCATGGGAAACAGTCTTTTCTGCTCTCTTTCCACTATCAGGCAAAGACCTTATTCAGGCAAGCCTTTGGTTCTTAAATCATGTGGCAGGAAAAGCTTTCAGTGTGGTGTCCTGTGCATTAATCTTTTTATTTATGGTATAAATGTGCTTTACATTACTTTAACTATGTGCTTTTTAATAAAATTGCTTGTTTGCTTGTTCATTTTTTAACTTTTGTAAAATAAAATTTTTGCTGAACTTTAAAAAAATTGTTGAAAGCCTCTTTGGATCTCATGCCAGAAGAAAAATGGGATATTAAATAAATAAATAATAAAATAAAACAAAACAGTATGAGTTAGTGGGGATCATTTTGATTCATCTCGTTTGCTGCAAGCACAAAGAAACTCTGCCATGCCTTTTTTCCTCCTGTGAGATTCCATTTGACAAACATATGAAAGTAATGATTAACTGGGGTTGGAGATACTGGAAATATTACACCAGGTTTTTTTAAAACAAAACTCTTTTGTGAACCTGTAACTTTAGCTTTAAAAAGTTAATTTTTTTTAGATTAAAACTCCCCAAACTCCTAGCCAGCATGGCTAAACTAGGTGGGCTGATCCTGGGAGATGTAATGCAAAAAGCATAGCTTTTCAAGATCTATCAGTGACCTAAATACTTGATTATATTCTGGTTCAACAGAGACTTTTAAATAACAAATGAGGCTCCATTTCCCTTTGGAGTGGGTGTGGTGGAGAGATTTGGTCAAATTTGTTAAATTCAGACTTATAAAACTCAAACTCAAGAGATTGATTTTTGGAGTTTAAGTCTGTATCTGACATTAGTAGATTCATTTTCCATTGTGTGGGCTAGTAAGGGTTCCAAAAATAGTTGTATCTTTTGCTGGTTAGTAAATGTGAAATCAGGGGAACCACTAATACTACAGGCCTTGGCCTGGGATTTCCTGACTTGAAGCTATGGGTTTTAAAAACATTTTCTTGAATTCATATACAATAATGTTCAGTTAATGAGAGCCACTAGGTTTGAGCAGTGGACTATGACTCTGGAGACCAAGGTTCAAATCCCTGTTCAGCCATGGAAACCCACTGAGTGACCTTGGGCAAGTCACATTTTCTCAGCCTCAAAGGAAGGCAAAGGCAAACCTTCTGTGAACAAATCTTGCCAAGAAAACCCCGTAATAGGTTTGCTTTAGGGTCACCATTAAGTCGGGAACAACTTGAAGGCACATGACAACAATGTTCAATTTTGATGAATATTTATATTAAACTGTGCTTGAAAAATCCATAACAGAAATGATCCAATTCCCTAAACCAGCCTTTCTCAACCTCGTACCCTCCAGATGATCTGGATTCAAATTCCCAGCATCCTCAACCAATAAGGACACTGGGACCAAACATGGGCAAGAGTAAAAGCCATCTAGTGAGGAACATGAGCTCTGTTCCTGAGTCAAGATGCATCCTTGAGAGGACACACGTCTGAGGTTCAAAGTGAGTATTTGTCTGCAGGAGAGGAGCATTGCTAATTACATGAAGGAATGTTCTATTCAGAGTTAAACCACGGTAGGGTTGTGGGAAACTTACGAAATACATACTTAGGACACTATTTCTTATTTATTTGATATGCCTCAAGTTAGGGACATCTTGTGCCTGTTCTTTTTAAAGTGAAGAGACAAAACACAAATAGATAAATTAAGCTATTATGGAAACCCCAACAATGGAGAATGTGACCTCCAGCACATCCTTCAGCCCCACACCCTAGGATCCAAATGTTACGACTGCAATGAAATCACACAAGGCAAAACCTTAACAGAAACAACTAGCAATTAGATTAATTGGGAACACTAAGGGAGCACTTTTCACCTTCAGAGCAACTGGTAAACAATTTCTTAAATTAAAGCATCACTTTCTATTGAAAAGGGTTCAGCAGGTGGCACTGTTTTTACATTGCAGAGGGATAAAAGGATCCAATTCATCAGGAACTCTTAAGGGGAAATTTATAGGGGTGTGAGTGTAGAATGGTTGATGCAGTCTTAGTCACCTAATTTTAAAACATATATTCCGGCGTGTAAGACAACTGGGCGTATAAGACCACCACCCCAATTTCCAGCCAAAAATCTAGGCTTAGGCATATACTCGCCATATAAGACCACCACCCCCAATTTGGCTGGCTGACTGACTGGCTGGCTGGCTGGGGGAGCCTTGCCAGCTGATCCTCTTTGTTTCCCAACTCACGAGGATCTCCTCGTGAGTTGGAAAAGCGAACAGGATCAGCTGGCAGGGCAACATTCGCCCCTCTCTTCAACCTTCCAGTCAAACTGGACTCGAAGGCGGAGGAAAGGGGTGAAAATGCCCAGTTTGCCTCAGCAACCCCCTTCCCTCCGTCTTGGCTCTTCCAAAGGGGACCATGGCAGGGGAAGCGGGGGCGGCCGCGGCAAGCCCCTAGATTCGCCCCCTCTCCCCACCTTCAAGGAAGGTGGGGAGAAGGGGCGAACATGCCCCGTTTGGCTCTACAGCCCCAATCCCTCCTTCTGGGCTCCCTTCCAAAGAAGCCCAGAAGAAGGCATCGGGGCTGCAGAGTTAAACTTGGCATCTTCGCTCACTCTCCCCACCTTCCTGAAAGGTAGGGAGGGGGAGCGAATCTAGGGGTTTAACTCCATAGCCCCGATGCCTCCTTCTGGGCTCCCTTTGCAAGGGAGTCCAGAACAAGGCATCGAGGCTGCAGGGTTAAACTTGGCATCTTCGCTCACTCTCCCCACCTTCCTGGAAGGTAGGGAAGGGGAGCGAATCTAGAGGTTTAACTCCACAGCCCCGATGCCTCCTTCTGGGCTCCCTTTGCAAGGAATCGGGGCTGCGGGAGTTAAACGGGGCATGGCGAATCCCGGGGTTTGGCTCCACGGCCCCGCGTCCTCCTTCTGGGCTCCTTTCCAGGAGGGAGCCCAGAAGGAGGGATCAGGGCTATGCAGCCAAACGGGGCATGTTCGCCCCTTCTCCCCACCTTCCTTGAAGTGGGGAGAGGGGGCGAATCCCGGGTTTGGCTGCACAGCCTCCGCATCCTCCTTCTGGGCTCCCTTCCAGGAGGGACCCCAGAAGGAGGCATCGGGGCTATGCAGCCAAATGGGATATGTTCGCCCCTTCTCCCCACCTTCCTTAAAGGTGGGGAGAGGGGGCGAATCCCGGGGTTTAGCTCCATGGCCCCGCGTCCTCCTTCTGGGCTCCCTTTGGAAGGGAGCCCAGAAGGAGGGTTCAGGGCCGCGGAGAGGGGGCGAATCCCAGGGTTTAGCTCCATGGCCCTGCGTCCTCCTTCTGGGCTCCCTTTGGAAGGGAGCCCAGAAGGAGGGATCGGGGCCGCGGAGCAAAACGGGGCATTTTCGCCCTTTTCCTCCACCTTCAAGGAAGGTGGGGAAAAAGGGCGAATCTAGCAGTTTGCCTCGGCTGCTGCAGAGGCAATCAAGCGGCGGCTGCAGCAAACCGCAACATGTGCCCCCTCCTCTGTCTTCCGTTGCTCCCCAAAGGGGAAGAAGGCAGAGGAGGCGGGCGAATGAACTGCTAAACACTTTGCTTCACCCCCCTGCCCCATCTCCTGACTCTTCGCTCCATTTGCGAAGAGGCAGAAGATAGGCAGGCAGGCGAAGCAAAAGTATATCCGGCGTATAAGACGGCTCTTGATTCTGGAGGGCACTTTTGAGTGCTTAAAAGTCATCTTATACGCCAGAATATATGGTATATAATTATCTTGGATATGTTGCCTTTTCCAGTGTGCTGATTGGCTGCTCAGGAAACACACCCAACCAATCACCATCCACATGCAAATCCCCTCTCCACCCACAATGCACTCCTGTCACTCAGTCTGTGGCCCAAATTTATACCCCGCCCCTCTGTTAAAACAATCGGGGCGGCTTACAAAAATTAAAATACAGTACAGATAAAAATCCCTGAACACCCCCCACCCCCACCCTCCCCCATAAAAATATTAAACAAATATAAATTAAAAGAAACTGTCTAAAATCACATTTAAAAACAATAAATACAGTAAATAAATAAATAAATAAATAAATGATTTCATTATTGTGTCAATAATTGCTTTATTAAATGCACAGCATCACATATGGAAACAATACTGTATTACAGGTGGGAAGTGTCTATTGCCCCACAATAGTACCTACAGTTTTCATCCAAGGTTTGACCTGAACTTTGCTAAAGGCTCTTGCATGTGTTATCCTAAGCCTCCAGTTATAATTCTGTTATCATTTCTCACATGATACCAGATCCTCCAAAAATTATACAGCTGTCTCTCAGATCAAGGATCACTGCATGAGCTCTGTACCCACCCTGCGCCCCCAGCCCAACTGCTCAATGTGCACTGGACAGGGCCGGTTTAAGGGCCCTGCAGAACCTGCAGCCACAGGAGGCCCCCCCATCATTGCGGGGGAGGGATCGTAACCCTCCTCCTGCAAAAACATTATTAGTAATATGCTGAATATCCTGTACTGTGAATAGGTTAGGTTAGGTTAGGTTACACTGACCTGAGATAAACATTAGGCCCCCCCAAAATAAGTGTTGCAGGGGGCCTCAAAATTCCTTAAACCGGCCCTGGCACTGGATATCAGATTCATATCTCTGTTTCTCCATAAATCTGACAGAGCCACCTTGAGCCAATGATAGCCTCTCAGGCGAATCTGTCTCACAGGATTGTTGTGGGGATTAAAGTGTCTGTGTGTTTCTGTGGTATTAAGTTTAAACTTAGCTCCAGCAGATAAATTGAATGAAGTTACAGTTAAAGTTGACATAGCTGGGGGTGGGTGGGGGGAATGGGACACATGATTGTCTTACAGAAATTTATAACTTCCAATGGCTTTTTAGGATGTCTCACTTGGACTGCAGTCCCATACACACGCAACTGGGAATATGACAGGTAAATTCATTGGGGCTTACTTCTGAGTACAAATGTGTAGGACTGCACTGTAAACATAAACAGACTTATATTCTGCAGAGTCAGATTCTTGCAGAGTAAGCAGTCAATACGATAGGTAAAGGGAAATCATGAACAAGGCTTCTATTGGTGATCAGCTTAATAGCCACCCTGAAACTGGGAACCCTGAATGAATAGTTTTGCCCAGAATAAGGCAGCTTCCTAAATTTCTATGATAAAGGTTTGGATTGAGATTGCTTACATTATACTATGCATTTTGATTTTGCTTATTAACAACACATCTATCCTGTTTTATTTGATCCCACTGACATCACTATAATACTCATGAGCTGGTGGTGCTGGGGGACTTTAACATGCATGCAGAGGCCACCCTGTTGGGAGTGGCTCAGGATTTCACATCTGCCATGGGTCTGTCCCAAATGGTATCTGGCCCCACTCAGTTTGCTGGGCACACTCTAGACCTTGTTTTCTGTATGGGGGGTGAGGTGATGGTGACCTGGGAATGGAGGAGCTTTGTACTGTTTCATTGTCATGGACAGATCAATACCTGGTCAGGTTTAGACTTACTGGGACTCAGAGCCTCTGCAGGGGTGGGGGACCCATTAAGATGGTCCATCCCAGGAGGCTTATGGATCCAGATGGATTCCTGATGGCTCTTCGGGAATTTCCTGCTGCCTTGGCAGGTGATCCTGTTGAAGCCCTGGTTGTCTGGAATGGGGAAATGACCAGGGTCATAGACATGATTGCTCCTAAGCATCCCCTTTCTCAGAGTGGAGCTAAACCTGCCCCTTGGTTTTCTAAGGAGCTGGTAGAAATTGAAATGAATTAGATGGAGCCCAGAGCGACAGTGGTGGAGAACTCAGTGTGAATACAACCAAGAACAGGGTAAACTTCATGTGAAGACTTATGGTAGGGCAATAAAAGCAGCAAAAAGGGCCTTTCTGACCAACAAAATTGTGTCTGCACAGAACCGATCAATGGAGCTATTCCATGTGGTCAGGGATTTGTTGTGATCTGGTCCAGATAAGAAGCTAAACCTTTCAAATAACACACTGTGAAGAATTGGCCTGCCATTTTTCAGATGAAATTGCTTGGATTCACACTGACTTAAATGCCAGAATTGCTACATCTCCTGTGTATGTAACTTTGGTGCCTGCTTGTCCAGTATTGATGGATACTTTTCAGTTTGTGCAGCCTGAGGATGTGGACAGGATCCTTGGAGAAGTGAGAGCCACCACATGTGACATTCTGATTAAACAGGCCAGGGGAGTTCTGGTTGAATGGGTAAGGGGAGTGATTAACACCTCACTATAGCAAGGCAGGGTCCCAGCACGCCTGAAGGAGGCTGTGGTAAGACCTCTTTTGAAAAAACCTTCCCTGGACCTATCATTCTAGATAACTATTGGCCAGTCTCCAACCTTCCATTCCTGAGCAAGGTGCTAAAGTATGTGGAGGCTTCTCAACTCCAAATGTTCCTGAATGAGACAGATGATCTAGATCCATTTCAGTCTAGATTCAGGCCTTGTTATGGAACAGGGATAGCTTTAGTGACCTTGGTGGATGACCTACACAGGGAACTATATGGGAGGAGTGGACCTCTGCTGGACCTCTCAGCGGCTTTTGATAGTACGCTGATGATACCCAGCTCTATTACTCCTTTCCACCCAATTCCATGGAAGTTGTTCCTGTGCTAAACCAGCACCTGGTAGCTGTAATGGACTGGATGAGGGCAAACAAACTAAAGCTTAATCCAGACAAGACAGAGGTATACCTGGTCAGCCGAAAGATAGATCTGGTAATCTGGATTCAGCCTGTGCTAGATGGGGTTACACTTCCCCTGAAAGTGCAGGTGCGCAGTTTGGGAGTACCCTTGGATTCCGCTATGAGCCTGGAGGCCCAGGTCTCAGCAGCGACCAGGAGTGTGCCAACTGCAACTAAAGCTAGTGCGCCAACTGCACCTGTTCCTAGAGAGGTCAGAGCTGGTCACATGCCTTGGTTACATCCCATTTAGCTTACTGTAATGCACTTTACATGAGGCTGCCTTTGAAAAGTGCCCAGAAACTTCAGTGGGTCCAGAGAGTAGCAGCTAGGTTGTTAACAGGGGCTGGATACGGGGAGCATACAACTCCCTTGTTGCAACAGCTCCATTGGCTGCCAACCTGTTTCTGATCACAATTCAAAGTGCTGGTTTTGACCTACAAAGCCCTAAACGGCTTGGGTCCAGATTACTTGAAGAACCGTATCTCCCTGTATGAACCCAGCAAAACATTAAGATCAGCTAGAGAGACAGTTCTCTCTGTCCCACCATCTTTTCAGACTCGATTGGTGGGAACTAGGGAGAAGGTCTTTTCAGTGGCTATTCCCACACTTTAGAACTCCCTCCCTAAAGAGGTTAGGATGGCCCCATCTTAATCTCCACAGGCAGCAGGTTAAAATATTTTTATGCCACTAGGCCTTTGCTGGCAAATAAAGGTTGGACTGCTGGTGTTTTTGTTTTTAAGATCTACTTTAATTTTTATGAATTTTAAAAAAATGTTTTTGTCAGGAGTTAGACTGGACTCCATTATAAAATGGCCGAACTGCAGAACCAAGCTGCATGAACTACCAAGTCATGCCTAGTCAGGCCACTAGGGGGCAATGTCCTTTAGATAGATAGATAGATAGATAGATAGATGATAGATAGATAGATAGACAGATATGAAAGCTCAGAACAGAGCTCTTCCTCCTTCTTCTTGTGAATGCTGAGGCCTGGTGAAGCAGTTTCTCTTTGAATTGTAAATATCTGTATACAACTGTTTGAGTTTGAAGATAAAAGTGCCTCCTGCTTATTTGGACGTCAAACACTCTGTGTGTGAGTATTCTTGGGAACGGGTTGCTACTGAGTCTACTGAGACAGGGTTTTTTGGTTTCTACTGGTGACTGCGTGTCCTATCATCCCCTGACAGTTTTATCATATATGTGGAATTTTAATTATATAATTGGTTTAATCTCTTTGTAATTCTTATTTATTGTACTATGGGTTTTTTTAGCTGCAGTATTGTTGTTTTAAATATTGTGAGCTGCCTTGGATCCTGCCAAAGGGAGAAAGACAGGATATAAATAACTATAATAATAATAATAATAATAATAAGTAGTAGTAGTAGTAGTGGTGGTGGTTTCATTTAAATCTGGTAGATGGCCTCACAGTTTTGATGAGGTAGGTGCTCAGTTCTGTTGACAGAAATACACAATAGCCTGCTTTATACTTATTACAGGGTTATACTTGGTCCCATCACCATCACAAACTCACTTGGTGAGCACATGAGAGAGAGCCTTCTCAATAGCTGCTTCCCACCCTCTGGAATGTCCTTCCATGGGAGGCTAGGCTGGCCCCTTCTTCCCTGCTTTCCTTTCACCAGCAGGCAAGTGTTTTTATTTAAGAAGGCTTTTAATGTATAATCTATAAGCGGAGGGGGGGAGCTTTTAAACTGATGTTTTATTTATCTTAAGCTTTGTTAAAATGATTTTAATATGTTTTTATCAGTGATTTTAACAGTTTTAAATTTCATTATAATTGTTTTACAGTTGTCCCTCCACATTCACGGATTTGGCTTTCATGGTTTTAAGTATTCACAGCTTGAAAATATTCTTTAAAAAATAATAATCCAAAAAGCAAATCTTGATTTTGCCATCTTATACAAGGGACATCATTTTGGTATGCCATTGCATATAATGGGACTTGAGTATTCACGGATTTGGGTATTCACGGGGGGTCCTGAAACCAAACCCCAGCGAATGTGAAGGGAAAACTGTAATTGATGATTCTTGGAAGCTGCCTTTGGTCCCATTTTGGGAGAAAGGCAGCATATAAATGAAATAAATAAATAAATAATTTAAATACTCTTTTAACATTTCTGGATTTCCTGGTCCCATGTAGTAAAATGTGTGATGTTCACTGAAGGTGTACAAGTTTCTAGATCAAAGATCAGCTCGACAGTGTAAAAGATCAATAGCAAAAATGTTTTAATGCCTACCAATAAGGCTAGTAGCTACTAATAGCCTTATCATCCATGAGTTTATCTAATCCTTTAGCAGTGGTCCCATTTGGTGGCCATCACTATATATTAAGGGTAGAAACTTCTACATTACAGTCAGCCCTCCATATCCACGGATTCTTTATCCACAGATTCAACCTTCCACAGACTGAAAATTTACCACCAAAAATGTCCAAAAAGCAAACTCTGCTGTTTGCCATTTTATATAAGGGAAACCATTTTACTGTGCCATTGTATATAATGGGACTTCAGCATACATGGATGTTGGTATTCTGGGAGGGTCCTGGAACCAAACTCTAGTGGATACCAAGGGCCCACTGTATAACTACGTTAAGGAATGTTATATATAATCTGTGCTGACATACACCTTGGTAAATGGGTACAATTAAAATCATAAGTGAGGTCAAATAAATAGGCCATCTAGCATTATGTCTACAAGTCTGAGAAGTGGAAGATGCTGTATAGCAGGGTGAGCAGTGCAGCCCGTGGGCCACATATGGCCCCTGGGACTCCTAAATACATCCATGTGCCTCCCCAGAAGCCCCTCAGAGCCACCAAACCCTTCTCATTTTTTTAAAAAAAATCAGGCTGATTTTAGTGCAATTTTTTGCCCTCAGACTGCCCCAAACCTCCCCAAGCCACCTAAAAAGGCAATAGTTTGCTCCCCAACAACCCCCTGGTCCCCAAACCTCCCCAAATCAGATGAAAAGAAATGAAATCAGCTGAAAATTGGCCAAAATGCTGGCTGGAAGTGACACCACATCACTATATGAGTGCTGATCTGTGCTGTAGCAGCCTGCCAGGCAGGCACAGGAAGGTGGGGGGATGGCCTATGTCCTGTTTCCAGTTGCTAACCCCTGCCATAGGGGAAGTAAATGGTAGCACAGCCACTAATGGGATACTTCAGTCATTTTCAAACCCTGCTTGTCTAATGCTGACAGGTAGTATCATCAACTGTATGGGTTCAGAATGTTCACTCTTGTATATTACTTGCTGCCTTAAGCTTAGAGGAAATACTGCCTTGTTTTGATTTTCCCCTTTATTGAAGTAAGATGGTTTCTTTAATTTCTTCTTCTAATAAGCTTTTCTTCTTAATGGTGATGCCTATTATGTGGAAATTGGCTCAAGGTTGATGCTCGTTGAAATCTATCAAAAAACATTCTCATCAACAGACTGCTTTTTTAAAAAATGGTGCTACAACAGTGTTCTGTAATATTTTAACTCTTCTCTTTTAATCTTTTAAAGCTGAAATCTATTTATTATTTTTCTTTCTTTCTTGAGCCCACATTCCTCATAGGACTAATCCAAGATGACTAGGATGCTGAAGGATTTTTTTATTATTATTATGTCACTTTGGGAATATTTGAGTAAAAATGTAATCAGTAATCTAAATACTGTCCCGTCTATTATATCACTCTGCACATTGTCTCAGTGCAAAGGAACGTTTTGTGTTTTAAATGAGAAAAATGAATGATCTAAGTAAGATACATTGAGCTTTTTAAAAAACTTTATTTTTATAACATTAGTTCTCTTATAATAAAAATGTAATTACAGCTGTCCCTTCATATTCACTGGGGTTTGGTACCAGGACCCCCCGTGGATTCCGAAATCCATGAATACTCAAGTCCCACACCCCACAGCAATGAGAGCACACAATGATACAATGTAGAGGAAAATTAATTCCCCTTGAATCATTTTTAACTTGTATGTTAAATTTAACCAGATGCCCCACAAAACACCTCTCTCTCTGGCTTTTCTTTGCAAACAAAGACTCAGGAAGGACCATGTGAAATAACAGCTAAGCATTTTCCATTAATAATAATAATAAAATTTATTTATACCCTGCCCCTCTGTTAAAACACTCGGGGCGGCTTACAAAAATTAAAATACAATACAGATAAAAATCCCTAAACACCACTCACCCCCAACCTCCCCCATAAAAAGATATTAAACAAATATAAATTAAAAAGCAACTAATCTAAAATCACATTTAAAAACAATAAATACAATAAATACCCAGCAGACTAAAAGAGGTCAGGAGCCCCTGAGGCTGGGATCTAATTAGGAAAGGACTGCCGAAAGAGATCCATCTTTAGTGCTTTTTTAAAGCTACTAAGGCTTGTCATCTGACGGATCTCATTCGGCAGGTCATTCCACAATTTGGGGGCGATTACCGAAAAGGCCCTCTTCTGTATGCACCTTCAAAAGTTATCAGGCTGTGTAAGTACATTTGGCATCATTTCAGACTGTTCTGATCAGATTGGGGAAACCATGATGGGGTTGGGGGAAGTGTGGGTAATTTTACTTTGTGTTACTTGGTAGCATTTTATGAGCATCTTTTTTTGCCACACACATCACAATCTATGCTTCCCTCTTGTGGTCATAATGAGTTATTGGCACTACTGTACTGTTTTTTTAATTTTATATCCTGCCTTTCTCCCAACATGGGATCCAAAGCAGCATACAACATTTTAACATCACAATACAATTTTAAAATTGTTAATGCAAAAGTTAACATGATTACACTAAATTTTTATTTTAAAAAATGTAAGTTTAAAACAGTTTAAAACAGCAATAAAAGATGCTTAAAACATAATAAAATAATAAGGAAAGAGGAGGCGACCAGGATGGTAGGAGGTCTGGAAGCCATGCCCTATGAGGAGCAGCTTAGGGAGCTGGGCATGTTTAGTCTGGAAAGAGAAGGTTAAGTGGGGGACATGATAGCCACGTTTAAATATTTGAAGGGATGTCATACTGACGATGGAGCAAGCTTGTTTTCTGCTGCTCCAGAGACTAGGACACGGAACAATGGGTTTAAACTACAGGAAAAGAGATTCTGCCTAAACATTAAGAAGAACTTCCTGACAGTAAGAGCTGTTCAGAACTGGAATACACTGCTTCAAAGTGTGGTGGAGTCTCTTTCTTTGTTTTTAAACAGAGGCTGGATGGCCATTGTGTCGGGAATGTTTTGATTGTGTATATGGCAGGGGGTTGAACTGGATGGCCCTTGTGCTCTCTTCCAACTCTATGAATCTATGAAAAGCACTACACCCCCTCTCCCCCCCCCATTAAAACCTTTATCTTCCACATACACTAAAAACCAAAAGCTTCCTTAAATAGAAAGGTCTTTATCTGCTGGCAGAAAGACAGCAAGGAAGGGGCCAACTGGACCTCCCGGGAAGGGAGTTCCATAACCTGGGAGCACCCACCAAGAAGGCTGTCTGTCGTGTCCTCACCTGGTATGGTGGTGGGACTGAAAGAAAGCCTTCCTTTACAGATCTTACACATCCCCCCGCCATGCCTTTACTATTATCTTCTTTTTCTGTTTCACTTGGTAATGAGTCTTCAGTCTCCTCAGCAAGGTAAGAGTCTGAGTATCATATCCATCCCCTCCTTTCTCAAGATCAAGTTTGTTTATTATGATCCGCAGATCATAACAAAAAAGACATAAGACAGATAATAGACAGAATATTTTTAAAAATCTAAAAATGAAACATTTACAACAGGTTTTTACCTAACACACAGTAAGCTCTAATCCCGTCCACCTCTGTAAGAAATTAAGTAACAGCCAGGGTCACTTTTGAGGACTTGTCTTCCATTAAAAATCTGATGTAAAATTGATCTGAGTTTCCTGGAAATTTGCTCAAAAATGGATGGATTGTATAATGATAGGCCTGATTATAAGGGCTACAAGATGAAATGATGTTTCATCGACTCAGTTTCATATTGCTACATGGACACTATCTTTCCAAATACAGTACACCAGCAAATCTGCCTCAAAAGTAATTCAGTAGAATAGACATTATGTCTGGCTTTAGAAAAAAATCTGTGGTAATTAACCACCAACAGGTTCTTTAAATAGGCAGCTATTTGGAAAGGTCCAACATAATGGACCTTTCATCTGGAGGCCCTCAGGTTCCCCATGCCTGCTCTAAACACCATCCCAGGATGACATCACTAACCCCTATGGCTTTTGTTGTCTTCTATATACTGATATCAATGATAATCAGCTCCAATTATAATCAATCGATTTCTCCAACCCAGAACACTATTGTCCCATCCAGTCTTGCTCCACATGCCTGGAACTGTATTCTAGAATGCTGCTATGATGCTACTTCTCTTGTTTCTTTTGAATATATACTGAAAACGTCATTTCACTTTGACACAGTACCCCTATTGTCAATACCCTGTAACTTCATCAAAATACATGTAACTTCAATACAAAGATAAACTAGCAAAATTAAACATATTCCTGTATACATCTACAGTATGTATAGCTCATGAAAAGATGTACACAGTTGTCCCTTCATATTCGCTGGGGTTTGGTTCCAGGACCCCCGTGAATACCCAAATCCGTGAATACTCAAGTCCCATTATATGCAATGGCATAGCAAAATGGTGTCCCTTATATAAGATGGCAAAATCAAGGTTTGCTTTTTGGGTTATTATTTTTTAAGAATATTTTCAAGCCGTGAATACTTAAATCCATGAATGCCAGATCCGTGAATGTGGAGGGATAACTGTATATAAAATAAAAATATTTCATTTATAAAAGTGCACTTAAAAATCACCCTTAGGTAAGAAACACGCCATAGCCTTAAAACTCAACCTATTTCTCAACCTGATACTGGATTTTATTCCATGAACTCTCAGTTAAAATGTATCCACACCAACATTAGTAGTTGCTATAGGAACAATCTATTCAGTAATGACACACCAAGATAATTCCCTCAACATGTATTTACTTAGTGCAGAGAAACTAAAAGTGACGCCTTCCGTGACAGCAAAAAAACAAACAAACAAACAAACAAACAAAAAACAACACCAAACTGCTGATGCAAAAGAGAAATATAAATACAACTTTTCCACCGAAAAGGGATCTCCTATTCTAAATATTTGCTTTTATGCCAGTATGTTCAATTGAAATCATTACACTACAAGCTAAGCATTTAAACCAGGACTTTTTCAGACAAAACCACAGGGCCATTACAGAGTATATACTTTTCAAAGAAAATACCCTGCCAAGGTATTTGACCCAAAATTGACAGACATGAGTGGCTTATTTAAAGTTGTAAATAATGGGTACTTGGAATTTCCTTCAAGTGGTTGAAAAAGCTCAGAAAGGGGGCTCATATTCCCTATGGGCCTAAACTCTTGCACACATTCCATGCAAAATACTGAATGGCCCAGTCTTCCATAATCGTCAGAAGCTGTTACAGGCTGCCCAAATCTGCCAATATCATGTTTAAACATGATTATTTCTTCCATTGGAAAAGGACAGTAAAGTGAAACGTGTTTAAGCAAACCAGTGAAACCAGAGTGAACTTCCTCTTTTGATCTTATTTCTCTACACTTTCACCTTTTCCTTGTCCTCAGTATTGTCATAAAGCAGCACACATTTCTTAGAATAGCACTCATTTAGATGTACGTAACTACTGTAGTTTATGTTAATATGCTCCTAGGGATCACTCTTTCTAAGGTTTATTATTAATGAGTAAAAGATACCTTCACTTAAAGAGGGACACTGTAAAGAGGTGACACTGAGTGGGAGAAAACAATTCCAACAGCATTGTGTCAGAGAGACATGAAGAAAAATATTTCATCCAAGAAGAAGAAAGACAACACAATGCAGTATGAGTCATGGTTTGGTAGGATTTCCTGAAAAAACCAGGAAGAAATTTATTTCAGGCAGTACAAGTGGAAACACATTTTGGTTGCTGTAGCAGCCAACAAATATTGGGTAAGCCAGGCAAGTCTGATCTGTGCCAAACATTAAACTGAATATGAGCAGTACTGCAGAATATTGCAAAACTGAATTTGCATTTTAAAAACAGAAAGTACATCAGGGATCTCTTACTGGCAGCTCTGTGGCTCAGGTGTGTGTGTGTGTGTTCATCAGACCTCCTGAAATGCCCTATTTCAAAGATCCCCCTCCAGGACTATTTCAAGCATTTTTCTGCCCGAGGCAGACCAGCAAATGGCACCCCCCAGGGCAGATATATGAAAGTGGCAAGGTTTGCCTTAACATATTCTGTTTCGAAGAAAGAACCATAATAAACTCCAAGACTAAGCAAATGATTACACTGGTACATTATGGATTCTCAAATGAAGATGTGCCCACTCCCCATGGTGGGGGCAGGGACCATCAACAGTAAGCCAGTATGGTGTGACTGTTTTATAAACCAAGCCAGCAATGCGTGTAGAATGTATTTTGTCATCATATGCATCCTTATGTACAGAATACCCCACGCCAATGCAATCCACCCACCGTTGTTTTATTTTTAGCAGATAGATAATTGCTATGGTATATGTGTGTGTCCTCTCCCTTAACGCCCCCTTGTCATGGGAGAGAGGCTTGCGTACCCTAATGATGTTTTGAGCTATGCTGGCGGTGGCATAATAGCCACTGGTAGGGTCTCCCATGCCAGACAGGTCAAAACCGAAGGGCCTGACAAAGAGCGTCAAAGGGCAGGATGGGCTCTCTAGCCTTGTGGCAACCGTCCTAGGAGAAGGAAAACTCTAATCCCAAACCCGGGCAGATGGTGCTCGTCCAACCCTGTAAGGTCAACCATCTAAGAGAAGGAAACTCTAATCAAACCTACGGCCTGAGGACCTCGCTGCCATGTCCATGCTTGCAAGGCCATGGCAGATGAATCTCTGGTTTAAAGGGTGAAGCCATTTCTGTGCACGCTGGGCTTCACCAGAAAAATCCATTGCACAGGCTCGAAGGACAAATCCAGTTCCAAAAAAGCCCTGTAGCAACTGGCGAGGGACGAAACCGGCAGGTGTAAAGATGCACTGGAAGCCGCAGCCCCAACCCTGCATGCAGGCGGTTCAGGACATTGGTCGCTCGAGGCTGACACAGGAGATGACAGGCTTGTTCAGCAGCATCCTGAACGACCAAGCAGCCTTTTTTAAGGAGAGCACTGCTTGCTCCATAAGGAGAGGGGCCTAGAAAAGGTGGCCTAACGAAAGCTCATCCCCAACTACCTGGTTGGCTAGCCGCGGCCAACGGGAATCTTCTGATGCGGTCAAACCAAGGCAAAGAAACAAAGGCACACACCGGCCTCCAAAGGTGTAACTAAACTGACACTTGCATGCTGGAACATCAGAACTATGCAAGACTCTGAAGATAGTGGACGGCCTGAGCATCATTCTGCCCTAATAGCCCATGAACTATCACGGCTTAATATTGACATCGCAACTCTTAGTGAAGTTCACTTCCATGAGGAAGGCAGCCTTAAAGAACATGGCGCCGGCTACACACTTTACTGGTCTGGCAAACCCAAAACCGAAAAACATCTTTCAGGAGTAGGCTTTATGATTAAAAACTCCATTGCCTCCAAACTCGAAACCTTGCCAACAGGACACTCTGATCGCATTATTTCCTTACGCCTCCCACATGTTGCTCTCTTTAGTATATATGCCCCAACTATGCAAGCCGACCCTGCAGAGAAAGACAAATTCTACACAGACCTACGCCAACTCATACAAAAAGTCCCTGTAGAAGATAAAATTATTATCCTTGGTGACTTCAATGCCAGAGTAGGAAAGAACTCCGAAGCCTGGAAAGGTGTCTTAGGCAAGCATGGTGTTGGAAATTGCAATGATAACGGACGCCTCCTGCTAGAGTTCTGTGCAGAACAACAGCTGACTATTACAAACACAATCTTTCAGCAGAAAGATAGCTTGAAGACAACCTGGATGCATCCCCGATCCAAACATTGGCACCTCATTGACTATGTTCTAGTCCGTCAGAGAGACATTCGTGATGTCCGTCATACCCGAGTTATGCCCAGTGCAGAATGCCAAACAGATCATCGCCTCGTCAGATGTAAACTAAATCTTCATCTTAAGTTCAAACCTAAGAGGGGTGGCATCTTAAAGAAGAGACTCCAAGTCAACAATCTTCAACAAGCTACCATGAGAGACAACTTCCAGGAAAATCTACAAACGAAACTTGAAGACCATCCTACAGATCCTTCTCCTACAGTGCTTTGGCAACATATCAAAAACAGTATCCTCCAGTCTGCAGAAGAATCCCTCGGGCTCTCCCACAAGAAAAATCAAGACTGGTTTGATGAAAACAACCAAGAGATCCAGGAGCTGTTGGCAAAGAAGAGAGCTGCTCACCAGGCATACCTCGCCCAGCCAACCTGCCATGTAAGAAAAGCAGCTTTCCGCCTCACATGTAGTAAACTTCAACAAAAACTCCCAGACATGCAGAACAAGTGGTGGATCAATATAGCAGAAAAGACACAACGCTGTGCAGATCTGGGGGATTCTAGAGACTTTTATGAAGCTCTTAAGACAGTGTTTGGACCTACTTATCAGGTCCAAAGCTCCTTATACAGTACAGATGGTCAAACATTAATTACTGATAAAGCCTCCATCCTGAATCGTTGGGCTGAACATTTTCAAAGTCTTTTTAGCGCCAACCGAGTAGTCCAAGGCTCAGCTATCCAACATATGATACAAAAACCAATGAAAAATGAATTGGACATAGCTCCCACTTTGGAAGAGACCCTTAAGGCCATACAGCAGATAAAAAACGGCAAGGCAGCTGGAATTGATGTAATCCCACCTGAAGTTTGGAAACACGGAGGTCATGCACTCCACGAAAAATTCCACAAATTCCTTGTGAATTGCTGGGAAAAAGGGGAACTGCCATCAGACATCCGAGATGCAGTCATCATCACCCTGTACAAGAAAAAAGGAGCAATATCCGACTGCTCAAACTATCGAGGCAAAACACTGCTCTCTATTGCTGGAAAAATCCTTGCAAAGATACTCCTGAACAGATTAGTTCCCGCTATTGCAGAAGAACTTCTCCCTGAAAGCCAATGTGGCTTCAGAGCCAATAGGAGTACTACAGACATGGTATTTGCCCTTAGGCAACTGCAAGAAAAATGTAGGGAGCAGAACAAGGGTCTCTATGTAACATTTGTCGACCTCACCAAAGCCTTTGACACTGTAAGTAGAAAAGGTCTGTGGCAGATCCTGGAAAGACTAGGGTGTTCCCCCAAATTCCTTAAAATGATTATCTTGCTACACGAGGGCCAGCGTGGCCAAGTCAGATATGGTGATGCCCTTTCAGAGCCCTTTCTAATAACTAATGGAGTGAAGCAAGGTTGTGTTCTTGCACCAACTTTATTTACAATCTTCTTTAGCACGATGCTCCAAAGGGCTATGGCAGAGCTTGAAGAAGACGACGGCATCTATATACGTTATCGTACTGATGGTAGCTTGTTTAACTTAAGCCGTCTGAGGGCTCACACTAAGACTCTAAACTATCTAGTCCGTGAGCTGCTCTTCGCCGATGATGCTGCCCTTGTTGCCCACACAGAAGCAGCTCTGCAGTGCCTAACATCCTGCTTTGCAACAGCTGCAGAGCTGTTTGGGCTAGAAGTCAACCTGAAGAAAACAGAAGTTCTTTACCAGCCTGCACCACAGGACGAACACCACCATCCCCACATTGCCGTCGGCAAATCTGTGCTCAAGTCCATTCAGCAGTTCACCTACCTGGGAAGCATCATCTCCTCAGATGCCAAGATTGACAAAGGGATTGATCACAGATTAGCAAAGGCATATAGTGCATTTGGAAGACTTCACAAAAGAGTCTGGAGCAATAAACACCTGAGGCAAAGCACAAAAATCAGTGTGTATAGAGCCATTGTACTGTCTATCCTCCTTTATGGATCTGAAACATGGGTCACCTATCACCACCACCTACGACTCCTCGAGCGCTTCCATCAGCGCTGTCTATGCACAATCCTAAATATACACTGGACTGACTATGTGATGAATGTTGCTGTCCTTGAGCAAGCAGGGATCACCAGCATTGAGGCCATGATATTGAGAACGCAACTGCGCTGGGCAGGGCACGTTTCTAGGATGGAGGACCATCGCCTCCCAAAAATACTACTCTACGGTGAACTCACCACTGGTCAGCGTAAGCAGGGCGCTCCAAAAAAGCGATACAAAGACTCCCTGAAACAACATCTCAGGCTTGGCCAAATTGATCACCAACAGTGGTCCGCCCTGGCCTCACATCAGGAGGCATGGAGACGCACTATCCACAATGCTGCAACCTTATTTGAGAACTCACGCCGAACAAGTCTTGAAGAGAAACGACAACGCAGAAAGAATCATCACCCAAGGAGACCTCCTGCTGTGCTTTTTGCAACCGGACTTGTCTATCTCGGATTGGCCTTTTTAGTCATCAGCGCGCTTGCAGAAAGCGCGGGATGAGTCCTTCCTGAATCTTTGTTTGCGAAGAAAAGCCAGAGAGATATATGTGTGTGTGCATGTATGTGCGTGCACATGCTGGACCATGTGAATATAAAATCTGTGTGCCAGATCACATGCTTGTGCTGCACACAGAGGGGCCAAACACCATCTAAAGATTCACTGTGTCATGTGTGTGCAACTGTGCGCGTGGATGTGTGCGCATGCAGAAACAGACTGCAGCTCAGGATCTCTGAGTTCAGTGTCTTGAGTTGGATAAACTATAGCTGAAGCCTGAGTTGTGACCAGCAGAAACAATGACTCCGTGGTCCAGGTAAAGACAAGTGATATGACTTACAACATTGAGACCAGGCCTGGCCTATCTAGATGTCAGTGTGATGCATTCCCCCCACTCCTCTAAATATGAACTGAGATCTGAGTGCACATAGTCCATGGCAGTATACCCAGCCAGGTTTTGACATCTGACTTTGATTCCTTGCTCAGGACTCTGGTAGATTAGGACCCACAACTGGTCATCCATTGTGGTACTAATGTTGTCACAGCCATTTGTTAAAAATGTATGATACTGGGTGGTGGTGGTTTGCCACCATTTATGCACAGTGAATGGTTTGCCACCATTTATGCACATTTAATATGCAGCGGAGGGATATGTAATATTATTTTGAGATTAAATTTGTGTGCCTAATGCAAGGGATGAGACATTTACCAGATCTCATGATCTCTGGATATTGCCTGTCCACCAAAGAATTGAAGATTTCTTCCGAGGAAGAGTGGCCTGCTGAAGAAGGTGACATGGTGCTAGGCCTGAGTAAGGGAACCTAGGGTGAGAAAGGCAACCATCATCTGATGCCTGATAAGCCCTTCTCGGAACTCTTGGAGCAACTCTGTGTCAACCTAGTCAGAGATCTTCAAAAAGATTGGGCATCAGCATTGGAGCCCGGGAACTCAAAACTTACTACACTTTCTGACTGCATATGCAACATTGAGGGCACAGCAAACACAGTCTTTGAACGAGGCTCTTATCAAGCAGCTTGGCTTGACATGCTGGAAGAGGAAACTGAATACCTGCATTAACAAGCTGGAGAATCTGAAGAACCGAAGTAGACACTTGAACCTTCACCTACAAGGTTTTCTGGATCTGGTGGAGAAAGGAGATTTACTTAACTTCTTAGTCACCTGGTTCAATGAGGTTACTATGACCTTAACCATCAGCCCAATGACATTGAGAGGACTCATCGGTCGCTGATCTCAACTATGAAACTAGCCTTCCTGCAATGGCAGTGGGTGGTCTGCCCTGGGTACATTTTGGGATATATGGTATGTTTGCTATTCAGTTTCTAGCAATAGCAGTAGCATTGATATTTATATACCGCTTATCAGTGCCGAAGCACTCCCTAAGTGGTTTGCAATGTTTTTTAGTTAATTGTCCCCCAACAAGCTGGGTACTCATTTTACTGACCTATGGAATGATGGTAGGCTGAGTCAGCCTTGGAGCCCTCTGGGATTGAACTCATAATCTTGTGGCTTGCAGTACTAGCATTTAACCACTGCACTACCATTACAGCTAGAGTTGGGGCAGAACCTATAGAGTAAAGCAAAATGTCTGTGTCTGCATTTTTTGTTCGGTTTTTGTTTTACATGATGTTTGTTAAGCCCTTTCCTAATCTTCCTTAAACTAAACAATCCCTCCCTGGTTTAGTCTTTTCCTGTATGTCTTCTTCATAAGACCAGGAAGGGGTTTGGATTACAAAAATTCAAAATAATTTTTCCTATTCTCCTCTCACCACAGGAAAAAATGCAGAATATTTCCTGTATTCTTAGCTGCCTAATGTTTGAAGTTGTTATGTTGTATTAGAGATTGTCAGGAAACTTCTCTTGCAACATAAAAGCTTGCAGGGTCGGAATTTTCTCCTAATGGAAAAACTATGGAGGAAATGATCCAATTGATTATACTCTCATTCCTATTGTATTTTGAAATTTAGGAAAATTAGATATGTAAGTAAAAGATACTGCCAGGCAATTCAAATGTTTACAAGAAGTATCTAAGTGGTAGATAATTGTAGGTCATGTAATGCAAATTTGAATCATGTTTTTGATTAACTTTTCTTTTTTTCATCATCTCCACTTTTGCTGGACAGTTTTACCTTTTAAGAAATGAAAATGGCAGTAATTACAAATGTCAAAGATTATGATTGCCAAGTTAACTCATATCTAAAGTACAGAAAGTAAGAAGAGCACTGTTGAGTTGCATTCTTTCCTCATGCTGATCACCTCTCTCTCTCTCTGGCTTTTCTTCGCAAACGAAGATTCAGGAAGGACTCATCCCGCGCTTTCTGCAAGCGGCTGATGACTAAAAAGGCCAATCCGAGATAAACAAGTCCGGTTGCAGAAAGCACAGCAGAAGGTCTCCTTGGGTGATGTTTTTGGGTTGTGATTCTTTCTGCGTTGTCATTTCTCTTCAAGACTTGTTCAGCGTGAGTTCTCAAATAAGGCTGCAGCATTGTGGATAGTGCGTCTCCATGCCTCCCGATGTGAGGCCAGGGCGGACCACTGTTGGTGATCAATTTGGCCGAGCCTGAGATGTTGTTTCAGGGAGTCTTTGTATCGCTTTTTTGGAGTGCCCCTCTTACGCTGACCCATGGTGAGTTCACCGTAGAGTAGTATTTTTGGGAGGCGATAGTCCTCCATCCTAGAAACGTGCCCTGCCCAGCGCAGTTGCGTTCTCAATATCATGGCCTCAATGCTGGTGATCCCTGCTTGCTCAAGGACAGCAACATTCATCACATAGTCAGTCCAGTGTATATTTAGGATTGTGCCTAGACAGCGCTGATGAAAACGCTCGAGAAGTCATAGGTGGTGGTGATAGGTGACCCATATTTCAGATCCATAAAGGAGGATAGACAGTACAATGGCTCTATACACACTGATTTTTGTGCTTTGCCTCAGGTGTTTATTGCTCCAGACTCTTTTGTGAAGTCTTCGAAATGCACTATATGCCTTTGCTAATCTATGATCGATCTCTTTGTCAATCTTGGCATCTGAGGAGATGATGCTTCCCAGGTAGGTGAACTGCTGAACGGACTCGAGCACAGATTTGCCGACGGCAATGTGGGGATGATGGTGTTTGTCCTGTGGTGGAGGCTGGTAAAGAACTTCTGTTTTCTTCAGGTTGACTTCCAGCCCAAACAGCTCTGCAGCTGTTGCAAAGCAGGATGTTGCAAAGCATGGATGGTAGCAGCGAGGTCCTCGGGTAGTAGGTTTGATTAGAGTTTTCTTCTCTTAGATGGTTGACCTTACAGGGTTGGACGAACACCATCTGCCCGGGTTTGGGATTAGAGTTTTCCTTCTCCTAGGACGGTTGCCACAAGGCTAGAGAGCCCATCCTGCCCTTTGACGCTCTTTGTCAGACCCTTCGGTTTTCACCTGTCTGGCATGGGAGACCCTACCAGTGGCTTTATGCCACTGCCAGTATAGCTCAAAACATCATTAGGGTACGCAAGCCTCTCTCCCACGACAAGGGGGCGTCAATGAAGAAGCATGCTGATCAATATGTATAAAAAAAACCCTAAATTTAACTTTTGATTTTGGTATATCAGTGGGGTTGTTTGGGGAACAAAAGTTGAGAAATCATGAATTTGAGTTTCCCCACTTCTTTGTACATGTTAAATCTTATTTATCTTTGCCATCATTAAAGAGAATAAAGATTTTACCTAGATACCAGATACTTTTATAAATCCTGTGATTGAAGGATAGATAGTCTAGGGAAATTAGCCCACAGTTTGGAAAGTTTCTTTTATGGTAAAATAAAATGTCATGCTGGAGCCACCCATTAACTGACAAGTGGTGGAATGATAGCCTTGATTCCAGAGCACCATCCTACCACTGCTCAGTTCTGGACAGCTTCAGCTTGTTATTATGCTCCTTTTGTCTTAGAAGTAACTTTCTAAGCTCTTCTCTAGCCAGCCCATATTTAGAATCCTGCAAGAGGCAGCAACGTAAGCGCTACCCATAGACTTACACCCAAAGAGCCAAGACACTGAGAAATCCAAAGAAACTCAGCAGATGGTCTTTGTGAACTTTAGCTGCTGGTCTATTTGCGCCTTTGTACGTGTGTGTATGCATGCATGCAGAGGGACCTTGTAGCATAAGCTTTCATAGATTTAAGTCTACTTCCTCAGCTGTATGGAATGAAGTGCCTAGGAACAGTCTTTTATGAGCAGTCTACAAAACTTGTGGGTGTGGTGATGAGCTGACAAATTCAGTTTAAATGATGGTTGTTGAGAGACAGGCAGGAAGAAAGATGTTGCCTAAAGCCAAACAACATCTGTTTAAAGATCTCCAAAGGAGAGTCCACTATCCTCCAAGGCAGTCTACTTCACTATCAGTAAAGAAGTTCTTCCTAATGTTTAGGTGCAGTCTCTTTTCTTTAATTTGAATCCATTGGTTCATGTTCAAGTGTCTGGAACAGCGGAAAAGTCTCTGGAGCAGATAGTCTTCTTCATGACATCTCTTCAGATATTTAAAGTAGGCTGTCATGTCACTTCTCAGTCTTCTCTTTTCCAGGCTAAACATATCCAGCTCCTTAAGTCTTTCTGCATAAGGATTTATTTCCAGAACTTTGGTCATACAGTCGCCTCCTATGGACATATTCCAGCTTGTCAATATCCTTCTTGAATTGTGGTGCCCAGAACTGACATAGCATTCCAGGTGATGTCTGACCAAAGCCAAATAGAGTGGCATTACTACTTCTCTCGATCTGGATTCTCTGCTCCTGTTAAGGCAGCCTGGATTTGCATTGGCTTTTTTGGCCACCAAGGCACATGGTGGACTCATGTTCAGCTTGTAGTCTAAGACCCTTATATCCTTTTCACATGTACTGCTTTCAAGCCAGGTGTCACTCATATTTTTTTTCATTTCGTTTTTCATGCCTATTTATGTAGTACATTTATCTTTGTTGAAATTTTGTTTGTTTTGTTCGTTTTGGCCAAGCTCTCCAATTTGTCAAAGTCATTTTGAATTCTGATCCTATCCTCTGGGGTATTATAACTACTACTCCTAATTTGGTATCATCTGCAAATTTGATAAGCATGCCTTGTATTCCACCTTCCAAGTAATTTATAAAATAGAAACTGTTCTTACCAAATTTAAATTTAAATTTTAAAAGTGTAAACAAGTTAAAAGATTGTTTTTCTACTTCTAGTAATTGTATATTACTAAAAATTTAAAATTTAAAACAGTACAAGATCATTTCAACAGTCTAAAAGCATATTAAACAATTTAGCACTTTAAAACATTTCTGAAAGTTTTAAACTATGTACCTGTATTGATTTGGACAAAATAATTAAACTCTGGAGACTTTATTTAAAAACCTGTTTTAACTAGCTGTTGGACTGAAGGTGACTTTGATGCCTCCATAACTCAACTAGGGTGCCTTCGCAGAGAAGATGCTGCTCTACATACTCACACAGTGTATTGCTCCTGTCTCTGAGACACAGGTGGTGGCCTCTCCAATAGACCTTAATCCTCACATGGGCATGTAGAGAAAGGAGCACTCCAAGGTTCAAGATCCCCATTTAGGACTTAAATGTAATCACCTACACACTGAATTCAAATCAAAGCATATTGGCATCCAGTACAGTTCCTTTAAAATCAGTGTCATATATTATTTTTCTTAATGTTCCCATCAGCAATTCAGCTGCTGTATTCTGCACTAGCTGCAACTCCAAGTCATAGCCTAATGGGGAAGTTGCCAGCACATGAATTACTGTAGCCACGATATCCCTGACCAGGAAAGTTTGTAGCTGGCGGTCTAGTCAAATGCTGTTTCTGGGCAATCTGAGTATACCTTGGCCTCCAATAACATTGGAGTATACCTTATTGGAGTATACCTTGGCCTCCAATAACAGAAACGGATGTGGGAGTACTCTCAAGTTATGCACATGGTTGTCCTTCATCCAAGACAGGTTGATTATGCAGTTCCCAGACCCAAGAACCTCCATTCCACAGAGCCTTCATTTTATCAGGATTAAGCTCCAATTTATTGTCCTTTATTTAGCTCATTGCAATGTCCAAGGACTAGTCTAGCATCTTCATAACCCCAGCTGACTGATCACAAGACAAATTAGAGCTAAGTGTTGTCAACATAGTGATGGCACTAAACCTCAAAACTCCTAAAGACCTCCAGCAACAGTTTCATATAGATTGGAAACCTGTGGCATTGTACCTCTTAATAGCTATGTGAATAGAAGTCCCCCAATACCATCCTCTGGAGCCAACTGGAACAGTGCCTCCTACTCGCATTTCACAGAACCAGTCCAATAGAAAAATGTATGGTCAACAGTATTAAAAACAGTATACACTGTACAGTAATATAAAGTGGTAAAAATCTGGTATAGCAGTATGACTTTACCACTTGGGACTGCATTTGGGAAAATATCAATACTGCAAATACCACTGTTGGACTAGATGGACCTTGTGGCCCCTTTCAACATTAAGATTTTGTGTTTCTGTACTATGAATATTCCACCACGTAAATATTTCTTTTAAGCAGAACATTAGCCTATTATGTAGAGTTTCTAATGTACTTTTCTCTTTGTTTCTGTTTGCGGGGAGGGTTGGGGTGTATTTTAGGTAGACAGTAATTCAGAAATAGGATTCTTTACCTGTTGTCTTAAATGGAACAGTCCATTCTGTCACACCATTCTGTTGTATAGGCAGGCTACCTTTGATTTGCATTTGGGAAAATTTTGCTGAAATGAATAATAAGTTTGTGGCTTTGGTCTCATGAGGCTCAAGCTACGCATAAAGTTGACAGAGGTAGGTCTGCCCAAATCATTTATAAATCATTGCTTTTCAGAGCATAATAGTCAAATGTTTGAGGGAACTGTTGCCTATCCTGATAGCCCCCATCTTGGAATATCAAATAATTGGCTATATTTAATAATTTGGCTTAGTGTGGCATCTATGTGGTCAAAGGTAAACCAGGATTCCCAAATACCAAGGCAGGACTCAAGTATAACCAAAGGAGGGGGCTTTGGAAATTTCCCAAAACCAAATATTCAGGCCAGAACTTAACACCTGGAGGTGAGTCAATCACTAACCCACTCAACAATAGCAGAGGGTTTGTCTAAACGATAAAAATAACCCTCATAGGATGCATTGGGAATCCTACCTGTCTAAATAGGATCCTGCATCAATCCACTGTAATTCAGAAGGAGGGGGCCCCAAAACAACAAAAATATTGCAGGAAAAGCCTTTGTGACTTTTCCCATACTTTTTTAAAAACAGCGAGGGGGGTGCGCATTCCTGCTCTTTGGGACATAGGAGAGGAAGTGCAAAGCTGATTGGCTGGGTGAGCCTGGGGGGTGGGGCTTACTAACAGAGAAAGCAACCACTGCTGCCATGTTGGATTTTCACCTTAGCAAGCAATCACTACAGTGATAAAATGGGATGGTTTTTTTTTTCTGTCCTGTTAAATCAAAAAATTGCTCTATCCCTGTAGCATATCTTTGATATATATATTTTTTAAGTTCGGCAGTGGTTAAGAACAAACCTGTGTAAATTATTCATGGCCGTTATCTTGAATGTGAAGCTTATGAGGGCAAAAACACCATTTAAGACAAGTCGCTGCTGCTGCAAAATGCCATTACTGCAATTTTTTCCACCTTGTATAGACGGGGCCAGAGACTTTAATGCTTGTAAAACAGGATCTTCCTCTCCTGCTTCTTTCCAACAAAAGACCTTGCCTGTTCTTATTCAATTTCAAAATATAGCACCCATTAACAGTTGTTAACTTTTCCAGAGCACACATTGTTTAGCCCTGGGAACCTCTGAGAAACAATGTATTCCACTCAAACTCCCATCCCTTCAGGGGAATGATTTCATATAAATATCACCCCAAAACACCATCAAAGTGCACACAGTTCATCTTCCTCTTGACTCCACGTTACACTGTGTAGCCAGTCTACCATCCGGACCTCTTCGACCTCTTCGCTGTCAGGGTACTTTGCAATCTCAGCTCTCCAGGATTGGTATATTATAACCTGCCATCCCCTTACTCTATTCTATCCAAATGCTTCCTACTATTTTTGATAGGCTTGTGTGAGTGTCTGAAGCCTGAATGTTTGTGTGAATGCTGTTACTGTTAATTTCCAATAAAGATGATTTACTTGTACCTTTTGGCTCAAAGTCTTCTCCGTTATTACTGGTATACATAGGTTAAAAGGTCCCACCATTGCCTGATATCTCATATGCCAAGTTGAGTAGCTAAATTCCCCAATTTAATATTAGGACATTTGAGGGTCCCCATGGACCTCAAGTAATTCAGGTAACAAAATAGTATCAGAGCAAAATGTTCTTTTTACCCCATAGCTGGGTTATGATACTGGATATGATTCCAGCAAGGTGGGGGGAAATGCCTGGGAGGAGAGATTGCAGAGAGTTGTGGAATTTTTCCCATCTTCTGCCGGCCGACAAACCTTGCCACTTTCATCCTCGAATTCTTCCCATCTTCTGCCGGCCAACTCAGCCTCCCAGTTGCTCTTCTCTGTTCTGTCCATCCTCTTTTCTTTCTTCCCCACTCTCCTTTTCAATTCCCCACTAACTCCCCTGACTCCTCCCATTCTGAAGCCATCCTCCACGCCTCCACTTCCCAGCTCCCGCCCTGTCTTGGTGTCATGCCAGGCATGTTCTCCACCCGCCTTTCCCTCCTGGTCATTCCCAGCCTACCGTCATGATGTCCAGGTAAGTTGGGTTTGACAGGGCAGCTGCTGGCTGCAGGCACCCCAACTGTCCACCCACCAATTTTCATCACATTCAAGTTTGAACTTATTATTGTCGCACTGGACAGCACTACATGTTTTTAGAAACTCCAGGAGGCTGCCACAAGCAGTAGCTCTGCACTGAGTTCCTACCCCATCAGTTAACTAACACATGCCCTAACAATGTTACAAAAATTGTTCCCCTGCTAGCAGCAGACCATGAAAGGTTAGAAACATGGAAATACAATGTATAACATCTGAATACAAAGCAAAATGAACTAGTGACTAAGTGGAACAAGTGGAGCAAAATGAACTAGTGACTAAGTAAGAACTCAGTGCAGAGCTGCCATTGTTTATGTTTCTGATCACCAGGTGTTGTGTCTATCAAGTGTATCTCACTGCTCTCCCTGCAAGAACATAAGGACAGCCATGCCAGATCAGACAAAAGGCCTATATAGTCCAGGATCTGGTTGACAGAGTGGTCAACCAATTGCCTATTGGAAGCCCACAAGCAGGACTTAGGGCAACTGTATCCTCTACTGCATGTATCCTCTACTGTATCCTCTACTGCAGCAGAATCTACAGAAGCACACTGTCTCCTATATTGGGATGATACATGGTTATCCTTTACAAGAAGCCATTGATGGCTCTAATCTTCATTAATGTATCCAGTCCACTTTTAAAACAATTCAATCAGCTGTGGCAATGAGATACCATACTACAACTTGTGGCAGTGCACTTCAACTATAGGCTGTGTGATGTACAGTCGTCCCTTCACATTCGCGGGGGTTCCGTTCCACGGACCCCCGCGAATGTGAAAAATCCGCGAATAACGACTGCCCTCCCCCTCCCCCACCATAGCGACCATGGGGCCTCTGGAGGCCCCATAGTCGCTTCCTCCAGCCTCCCCACTCCCTTCCTAGGCCTTCCCGGGGCTTCTGGAGACCCTCCCGAGGCCCCGTGGATGCCTCCCCAGCCCTCCCCCCTCCTGCCCAAGCCCTCAACGGGGCCTCCGGAGAGTCTCCGGAGACCCCGCGGAGGCCTCTCACGGCCCTCCCCGCTCCCTCCCAGGCCTTCATGGGGCCTCCGGAGCGTCTCCGGAGGCCCCATGGAGGCCTCTCCCGGCCTCCCCCCTCCCTCCCCGGGCCTTCGTGGGGCCTAGCAAGGCCCCATGGAGGCCTCTCCGGGCCCTACCCCCTCCCTTCCCGGGCCTTCGTGGGGCCTAGCAAGGCCCCGCAGAGGCCTCTCCCAGCCTCCTCCCTCCCTCCCCGGGCCTTCGTGGGGCCTAGCTGGGCCCCGCGGAGGCTTCTCCAGGCCCTCCCCCCTCCCTACCCGGGCCTTCGTGGGGCCTCCGGAGCGTCTCCGGAGGCCCCATGGAGGCGTCTCCCAGCCTCCCCCCTCCCTACCCGGGCCTTCGTGGGGCCTAGCAAGGCCCCGCGGAGGCCTCTCCCGGCCTCCCCCCTCTCTCCCCAGGCCTTCGTGGGGCCTAGCAAGGCCCCACGGAGGCCTCCCAGGCCCTCCCCGCTCCCTCCCCGGGCCTTCGTGGGGCCTAGCAAGGCCCCGCGGAGGCCTCTCCCAGCCTCCCCCCTCCCTCCCGGGGCCTTCGTGGGGCCTAGCAAGGCCCCACGGAGGCCGCTCCCAGCCCTCCCCCTCCCTCCCGGGCCTTCGTGGGGCCTCCGGAGCGTCTCCGAAGGCCCCACAGAGGCCTCCCCGGCCCTCCCCACCCCCTCCCCGGGCCTTCATGGGGCCTCCCCGGCCCTCCCCGCTCCCTCCCAGGCCTCCATGGGGCCTCTGGAGCATCTCCGGAGGCCCCATGGAGGCCTCCCCAGCCCTCCCCCAGGCCTTCATGGGGCCTCCGGAGCGTCTCCGGAGGCCCCATGGAGGCCTCTCCCGGCCCTCCCCCCTCCCTCCCCAGGCCTTCGTGGGGCCTCCGGACCGTCTCCGGAGGCCCCATGGAGGCCTCTCCCGGCCCTCCCCCCTCCCTCCCCGGGCCTTCGTGGGGCCTCCAGAGCGTCTCCGGAGGCCCCATGGAGCCCTCCCCAGCCCTCCCCCAGGCCCATGGAGGCCTCTTCCGGCCCTCCCCCCTCCCTCCCCCGGCCTTCGTGGGGCCTCCGGAGCGTCTCCGGAGGCCCCATGGAGGCCTCCCCAGCCCTCCCCCAGGCCTTCGCGCGGGGCCTCCGGAGGGTCTCCGAAGTCCCCGCGGAGGCCTCCCCAGCCCTCCCCCCTCCCTTCCAAGGCCTTCGCGGGGCCTCTGGAGGGTCTCCGAAGGCCCCGTGGAGGTCTCCCCTGCCCTCCCCGCTCCCTCCCAGGGCTTTCACGGGGCCTCTGGAGGCCCTGTGTCACGGTTTTGGGGGGGCCCGGGGGGGCCCTCGCAAAACCGCAAATAATCGAAACCGCGAATGTCAAGTTCGCGAATGTGGAGGGGCGACTGTACTTCCTTTCACCTGTTTTTAATCTCTCACATTCAGCTTCCATGGAAGACATCACTTCTATTGCAAAGGGCGGGAAATCCTCTCCTTATCTACCTTCTCCACACAATGCATAACTGTTTTAGGTGTGGCCCCCTGTTGTCAGGCAACTGTGCAGAGCTGGCAGAAAGCAAACAAAATGAAACAATCTCACAAATCTGAGAGGCTTGTCTGAAAGCATTGTCAAAGTCAGTCCAACGGTCAGGAATCTAGCAAACAGTAAGGTCAAACAGTCCAAGTAGATAGTAAGCAAGAGGTTCTAAGCACAGAACACAAGGGCAGGGGCCGATGAAACACACACATTGTTTCTGGCATCAGGCTACTGGTCTCTCTCCTTCTTAAAAAAGCTGGAACCAGCTGGCTCTCATTCAAGGTCTGATGAGCTCCCGGTGTGTTTGCTTCTCCTCCTTTGAGGCTGCTGTTCCCCTGGAGAAGCTAACTCCTGGCCCACGACAATAACTGTATATACTTCTATCATATCGCCTCTTACCTGCCTGCTCTCTAGACCAGCGATTCTTAACCTGTGGTCCGGGGACCTCCAGGGCTTCACGATATCTCCACAGGGAGTCCGCAAAAGCTTGAAGGCTGCTTGGCCAACCTCCTCCCTGCAGTGGCGTGGCCACATGATAGGAGCCAAGGCAAAGGCTGGCTGGCTTGGCCTGCATATTGCCATTCAATCCGATCCACCCACAAGCTTTCAGGAAGAAGCAGGAGAAAAGTCTTCCCTCCCCCTCCAATGCCTCTGAGGAAAGGTTTCATGAGTGGAATAATTGTATATGATGGCGATGGTGATGATGATGACTGCAACTTCTCAACCTTGATGCTCCCTTATCTTTTGCCCTGTACAGCTTCGTTCAACTAGAAGCCCTCTGGCAGGAACAATCTTAGATACAACACATGAGGCTTGAACCTGCGTATGTGGCTCCTACCTCTGCCCTATTTTTTTGCTGAAAACAAATGGTAAAAAAAAAAGAAGAATCGCTGCTTTGGAGGCCTCTAGGAGCAACAATGGTCTTTTAAAACAATGAACAGAAAAAGCTTAAGGAACAAACTAAGATATCTCAAGGATACCCCATAAAGACACCCTTTGCAGAAAAATGGCTTCTGATGATTGATTAAACTGCAATATAGCCCAGCAGGCCCCACCTGCCCACCATGAGAAATTGTGGAATGATGCCCTAACTGAAATACAAACCCTTCCAAAGACCATTACATACCTACATTGCATAAAACTGCCTACCTCTATTTTCATGATCAAACAGAACTGTTTACTAGGAGAGTATATTTAATTTGTTCTACGTATAACGGATTATTTTTTCCTTTCTTTTCTTCTGTTTCTCCTTTTTATGTATAAAAATACTATTACTGTCTGACATTTTGTAGTGACTTATAACTACAAAACGGACATGTTCAATTGTATTCTACTGTTTTTTGATAAATAAAAAGGAATTATTAAAAACTCACTGGGAGATCTTGGGCAAGTAGCACTGTCTCAGCCTCAGAGGAAGACAAAAAGTCAGAAACAACTTGAAGGCACAAAACAACAACAACAACAAATATGAGATTACTTAGCATTTTGAACCAACGTGGTATAGTGGTTTGAGTGCTAGACTATGATTCTGTGAGAAGTAAGGTTGGAATCCTGCTCAGCCAGTGAAACCCAGTGGGTGTCGTTGAGCTAGTCACACTCTCTCAGCCTCAGAAGAAGGCAATGGTAAACCCCCTCTGAATAATAAATCTTGCCAAGAAAATCCTAAGATACTGTTATCATAAGTCAGAATAAACATGAAGGTACATAACAACGAGGAGCAGAAACTTGCTTTATTTGGTGGGGTGTGTGTGCTTTTCTAGGCTTTTTTTAAATATATATATATACATATATATATATATATATATATATATATATATACATACTTCTGGCCACTTCCAATTTTGAAAAAAAAACAATTTAAAAAACATTTTTGTAGATAGTGCAGCTTTTCCTTTAGGAAATGTTTTTTCTTATGGACCCACTGATGCAGCCATCTAAAATAACAGCATGTGTGAGTTTCCTGTGTTTATTTTAATGTGTGTGTGTGCAGGGGTGGGGGGGCTTCAAGTTGATTTATTGCAACCTCATGAATTTCACAGGGTTTTCTTAGACAAGGAATACTGAGGTAGTTTTGCCAGTTCCTTCCTCTGAAATATAGCCTACAGCACTTGATATTTGTTGGAGGTTTCCCATCCAAGTACTAACCAGGGCTGACCCTTCTTAGTTTCCAAGACTGGACAGGATTCTGGTGCCTTTAGGGTATTTAGGATTAGTATTTTTGTATATTTTTGCTATCAGTACATTTGTTTAATTTAATTGTCATGACACTACCAGTCATGACCTCTCCATTGACGCCCCCTTGTCGTGGGAGAGAGGCTTGCGTACCCTAATGACGTTTTGAGCTATGCTGGCGGTGGCATAATAGCCACCGGTAGGGTCTCCCATGCCAGACAGGTCAAAACCGAAGAACTATCGAGGCATAACACTGCTCTCTATTGCTGGAAAAATCCTTGCAAGGATACTCCTGAACAGATTAGTTCCTGCTATTGCAGAAGAACTTCTCCCTGAAAGCCAATGTGGCTTCAGAGCCAATAGGAGTACTACAGACATGGTATTTGCCCTTAGGCAACTGCAAGAAAAATGTAGGGAGCAGAACAAGGGTCTCTATGTAACATTTGTCGACCTCACCAAAGCCTTTGACACTGTAAGTAGAAAAGGTCTGTGGCAGATCCTGGAAAAACTAGGATGTCCCCCCAAATTCCTTAAAATGATTATCTTGCTACACGAGGGCCAGCGTGGTCAAGTCAGATATGGCGATGCTCTTTCAGAGCCCTTTCTAATAACTAATGGAGTGAAGCAAGGTTGTGTTCTTGCACCAACTTTATTTACAATCTTCTTTAGCACGATGCTCCAAAGGGCTATGGCAGAGCTTGAAGAAGACGACGGCATCCATATACGCTACCGTACTGATGGTAGCTTGTTTAACTTAAGCCGTCTGAGGGCTCACACTAAGACTCTAAACTATCTAGTCCGTGAGCTGCTCTTCGCCGATGATGCTGCCCTTGTTGCCCACACAGAAGCAGCTCTGCAGCGCCTAACGTCCTGCTTTGCAACAGCTGCAGAGCTGTTTGGGCTAGAAGTCAACCTGAAGAAAACAGAAGTTCTTTACCAGCCTGCACCACAGGACGAACACCACCATCCCCACATTGCCGTCGGCAAATCAGTGCTCAAGTCCGTTCAGCAGTTCACCTACCTGGGAAGCATCATCTCCTCAGATGCCAAGATTGACAAAGAGATCGATCACAGATTAGCAAAGGCATATAGTGCATTTGGAAGACTTCACAAAAGAGTCTGGAGCAATAAGCACCTGAGGCAAAGCACAAAAATCAGTGTGTATAGAGCCATCGTACTGTCTATCCTCCTTTATGGATCTGAAACATGGGTTACCTATCGCCACCACCTACGACTCCTCGAGCGCTTTCATCAGCGCTGTCTACGCACAATCCTAAATATACACTGGACTGACTATGTGACGAATGTTGCTGTCCTTGAACAAGCAGGGATCACCAGCATTGAGGCCATGATATTGAGAACACAGCTGCGCTGGGCAGGGCACGTTTCTAGGATGGAGGACCATCGCCTCCCAAAAATACTACTCTACGGTGAACTCGCCACGGGTCAGCGTGGGAGGGGCGCTCCAAAAAAGCGATACAAGGACTCCCTGAAACAACATCTCAGGCTTGGCCAGATTGATCACCAACGGTGGTCCGCCCTGGCCTCACATCGGGAGGCATGGAGACGCAATATCCACAATGCTGCAGCCTTATTTGAGAACTCACGACGAACAAGTCTTGAAGAGAAACGACAACGCAGAAAGAATCACAACCCAAAAACATCACCCAAGGAGACCTTCTGCTGCACTTTTTGCAACCAGACTTGTTTGTCTCGGATTGGCCTTTTTAGTCATCAGCGCGCTTGCAGAAGGCGCGGGATGAGTCCTTCCTGAATCTTCATTTGCGAAGAAAAGCCAGAGAGAGAGAGAGAGACCAGTCATGACAAGCCACATCTCTTAAACAGTCAAATATATGTAGACATTTTAATCCAAACATAACATATAATTTCTAAAAATAGTACAACACCACTTACAGTTTGAGATGGATTGTTTTTATGGTGAACTCTAGCAACGTTGAGGCCATCAATCACAATATCAAAAGGAGGACGCTGACTTACAAATCTCTGAAATACTTCAAGTTCCTAAAATAAATTAAAAATTAAGATATTAAGAAAAGCAACAAATGAATCAGACCTGTTTCATCATACTCAGCTATGTTTACTCTCTCCAGATACTACAACCACTCTGTGCAAAAACAAATTAGTACTGGGCACAGAACTCAACTTTCCAAGATACCTGTAGTAAACTTCCCCTTTCCACTATCATTTTAAAGACAACTCTCTAGCTGTTAGGTAGCAATGATGTACAGTACTTCAAAGATTATAGACAATAGCTAACAAAGTTTCAGAGTGCAAGGGTCAAGTATGTCTGTAGTCTGGAAAACGATTTAATGCTACTCAGCCAATATTTGTGGCACACATTTGTTTTCATAGTTTCATATTTCATGAAATAAAATAAACAGTTCTACTTTAGCTGGATTAAAGTTATAAAATGGAAGTATAAGAATTATTTTATGCCAGTTTGAGTGCTTTGTGTAAGTTGCAAGACTCTGCTTTTCTTTTCAAACCTGGGCAGAAGATTTTTAAAATAACACTGAAGTATAAGCCCTGCTTTCATACAGCTCTAAGGAATAGAGCCTGGGATTTTATTTTAGTTTGTTACAGCTTAATCTCCCTCAGAATGGAAATTATTGCACAGAAAATAACAGTTCAGCATAAGAACTAAGTTTTGTTGTGTAACTACTTGTCATGTACATTATAAAGACAATACAGATTTGTCTACAGGGAGGTGTCAATCTACTGACATAGACCAAGATCTAGTGATTTACTTTGGTACCCAGTGGCAGCAGAGTAAGGATTTACTACAGTACTCTCCATCTTCTACTGCAGCCTTCAATGAAGGCAAAAACCTGCACCAGTAAGCTCATCAACCCCCCAGAGCAGGGTTTAAGCAGGCACAAGAGGCTGCAAGAAGGAGGGGGATCATCTATTCTGGATGGAAGTAGAGATTGAATCCTGAGTAGGAATGGTACATTTTGGCCTGTTAAATCCTTTTCAAAAAGTCCACTAAAATTTAATACAGACATTTCATTTGTTTAAAAACATAAAACAAATGTGGGTAGTAATTATATAAAATACTTAGAGCAATACTGCAGATTTATTTTGGGTTGATTCATGAGTAATAGCCAAATAATGATCTGGTGTTACTTGATGGAGTACTGTATTATGGGTTCCCTCTTTATTTCATGTGTTCTGTTTTAAGTCAGTTCAGTTTATAGAAACCCAGAGTTAATGTTTCATTCAAATAACAAATGGTGGTTTGCATGATCCCATCACTGCAAAACCCAAACTAAACTTCACTCTCAAGGTAAGCCAAAGGATATTCCCCTTCATGGGCAGTCAAGACACAGCGCCTTCTCTGTTCTGCTGAAATTACCACAGGAAAAGAAATTATAGTATTGGCCAAGATGAATGCTTGGAAAAGGGGACCTCACATAGGGTTCAGAGATAGGATGCATCCTTCACTATGGAAATGCAAGAGATCATTTGAAACATGGAGTACTATGTGCTACAGAATCATTAAGGTCAAAGAGGGCTAGACCTAACTAATCTGCCAAAATCTTTTGTCATGGTCATTCAGACTCCAGAATATAGACTTTATTTATTTATTTATTTATTTATTGTATTTATACCCCGCTCTTCAGCCACAAAGCTGTCAGAGCGGCTTAAACAAATGGTCAATTTACAAGTTCCCTGCTCTCAGGCTTACAATCTAAATAAGACATGACACATAAGGAAAAGGGAATGGCAGTGGAGGTAGGGATTAAATCTAGCAGATACTGCTGGTTCTTCTCTCCCTCCAAAGGCAGGGCAGTGGCAGTTGGGCTGGAGGGAGGGCCTTTCACCTGCTTCTGGGCCCAGGCCTGATGCTGTTCTGTCTACCTCTTCTTAATCTATGTTGTATAATAATAATGATAATAATTTAATTCTTTTTAAACTTTTATGTTTTAGTTGTATTTTTAAAATTATTGTAAGCCATCTAGAATCCGATCTTGGGAGAAAGGTGGGATGTAAGTCCAATAAAATAAATAAACAAACAGTTATATTATTTTACTTAATAAGACAGGACCACTGGTACTTGATATTACTACTGAACAAAATGATCAGACAAATACACTGGCCTCCTACATTTCTTTTTCCATCACCCTCTATGTATTCATAGCAAGATTCTGAAGTGGAGAGCCTCTGCAAGCCATATAGAGTCTTCACATGATCTGGAACTCTGATTTTCCAAGATTTCAACTCACATGGATGACTTCCAAACAGAGCCGGGAATCTCTGCTTTACTCTCCATGGACTGCAGAGCCCCCCTGCTTTGCTATTCACTCTGCTTCACTCTTCACAAGGGCTACAGAAGTGACAACAGAACAGGTGGCACTTACACATTATTCCCCTGTTTATTGCATGAACATACTGGATTTATACTGCACATGTCTAAGGTCTAAATCCCTCTGCTCTTTTGACTAACTACTGTACTTTGACTAACTACTGTACTTTGAAATAAAAAAGGCAAAATTAATTGAGAAACAGATTTAAGTCTGAAGGAAGGCAAGCACACATGAGGGAGAATGATCTTGCCATGAACAAAGAAACAGAGTGCCAAACTGTTGTTGCTCAAACTAGTGTATCTGAAAAGTAAAACTGTAAAAATTGTTAACATAGGCTAGCAAGAAAAACCTATTTCAGGTGCTTTATCACTCTGCACTTGACAGTATGGTCATTATTAGCAATTCTTGAACAAATACAGTTCTCTCACTCCTATCAATACTTGAAACAGTGCTCTCTGCTCCAACATTTGACAATTAGTCACCAGCATTAGTCACTAGCCTCATGTTGCATTTCGAAACTGACATTTTGAACACAATTCTTAGCTACTTAGTCAAGTACCTGACAGAAAATATGCTGGGAACTCCCTATTATTTTCTTGCACAAAATGCATTGCAGAGTTACAGCAGGTGTGTTCCCTGAAATGAACCATGTTAATTCACACACATATAACCAAAACCTCCCAATTACCCCTGACATTTCTGTAACATGACAGGAAAACAGAACTGACTACAAATTTTTTTTAAGGGCAACCTGCTGTGACTTGTATCCTAGTACACACCTAGACACAAATCCTGTGTGAGCATCACAAACATAGCAACAGGTCTTTCCAGCACACAATAAGTACTGGTATTGCAAACATCTTCATCAGAGAGTATCTAGTCAGTGACTCCCTACCAGCCCACCTGCCAGTTGTTTGCTTTCATTCCATTTATAACTGTATGACAACATTTTCTCCTTGAGTACCTTTTTACTCTACAGTTCTGTGACTTCATTATTTTCTCCCATGGGATCATTGTTGAGACACAGTATTCATGTCCTAAATTTAGGGTGGGGAAGGAAATTTTTCCTGGAGAGATCTATGGAGGGCTTGTCCAAGTAGGAACCCCATCATGAGGGGGAAAATGTACAGCATGCTTGGGTATATTTATGGAAACATATTTCCCTGTATCTCTCTGATATTCCTTGTGGTTTCCATCTATCCATGTTATAAAGATCTTGTGAAATCTTTTGTAGCAATAAGAACAAATGAAGCAACATTCTGAACAGTGAGATGTTGATTCAGGCCCTTCTCTAAAACAAAGAACTTGCACTTGTGTATTTCAACTATGGTTTGTAGTTTGAGAGACAAATTTGTGCTTCCTTGTGCAACATGCTTTCTTAAGAATAACATGGGCACGTATCATTGCCAAAAAAAAGAGGAAATTTAACACCAAAAACAGAGAAGGAAAAAAGGGTGAAGATCTGTATATCTGTGCATATATTAATTTATATGTATGGAAGTATACAGTCAGAACCCCGTATCCATGAAATCAATATCTGCGGTTTCAGCTATCTGCAGGACACAAAATAGGGACACATACCATAGAAATGCCTGAGGAATGCCTAGAGAGGTGTCCTCTCTAGGCATCTTCTAGATCCTGCAACACAACTATATGGTATGTTTATACTAGAAGCCTTAACATAATAGGGTTCACTGTTAGCTGCAGTTTCCGGTATCCGTGGTAAGTCCGGATACTTTCTGCTTTCTGCAACCAGACTTGTTTATCTCAGATTGGCCTTTTTAGTCATCAGTGAGCTTGCAGAAAGCGTGGGATGAGTCCTTCCTGAATCTTCGTTTGCGAAGAAAAGCCAGGGGTAAGTCCGGGAACAAAACCCACATGGATATGGAGGTCTGACTGTATTTAGAAAAAGTACTATAAAAAGAAATATAATACACTTCAATGTGACCAGGAGCCCATTCACATTACACAATTATGGTGCTATTATTCCACTTTAGCTGCCTTTGCCCCGTATTACACTACACTGTTAATGGTGCTATATTTCACTTTAACTGCCATGGCAACATCCTATGGAATTCAGGGATCTGCAATTTAGGGAAGGACATTTAGACTTATCATCCAGAAAGTTCTTGGGCCTCACTAAACTACAAAACCCTGAATTCCAAAGTATGTTGCCATGATAGTTAAAGTGGAATATAATACTGTAATAGTGTAGTGTGATAGGGGACTTTGTTTCATCCTATGGAATCCTGGGATTAGCAGTTTAGATAAAGGTATTTAGAATTCTCAGCAAAAGAACTCTAGTCCTTCACCAAATTACAAATCCCAGGATTCCATAGGCTGGAAGCATGGCAATTAAAGTGGAATAATAGTACTATAATTGTGCAGCGTGAATGGGCCTAGGTGAATTGTCTGCCTATTCTGTCTGCTGTTCAGGTATACTAAGTATTCATGGGCAACTTCAAACACTAGCTTTTTCTTCATTTTTAAAAAACATTTAAATTAGATTTAGATAAGTCCTTCAAACAGAGGTCTTTCATCATAATGCAGGACACATTGCTACCTTACTCAAGAACTAAGAGATCCAGAGTTTCTTGTTGAACATATAGAATGGACAGGCAACCAGTATGATGGACAAAATTCCTAGAATACCCGGGGTCCCCATACTTTTTGGAATTATGTGTACATTCAGAATTTTGAGAGTATGGTGTGGATGCGTTCACAAAATGGCTCCTATACATCTGCAATAGAGGTATAACCTGTGACAAAACTATCGCTATTCCTTGCCTAAGAAAACTCTGTGGAATTCATGAGGTCACTATAAGTCAACAGGCAACTTGAACCCTCACACAAACAATGACAAAATGTCCACTTCACAAAATACAAACTAGTGTTCTTTCTTTCTCATTCACCAAGGCACTCTTTCTTTCTCCTCTAACCCACCTAGCCACTCACTGACCCAGATGGTCATCTTCTCCCCTCACATCCCCCTGCGGGTGGTCTCTTTCCCAGAGCTAAATAATCTTTCTCTCCCCTTATTCACCAGCTATGTGCTAACTCTCTCTTTCTCTCTCCCCCCACTTCTCATCTGCCCACTGTTTTTCCCTAACCATGCTGCTCTTTTGTCTTCCCTTCTGCTCTCTCTCTTCTCTCCAGCACCCACCTTTTTGTCTCTCTCTCTCTCTCTCTCTCTCTCTCTCTCTCTCAGGTGCTGACTGAAACTTTCCCTGTGCTCAGACTTTCTCCTACCTTCCCCCTTACCAGGCAACAGGATCCTCTTTTCTCTCTCAACTTTTTGAAGCCTTTTGGTTAGGGAAGTCTGCTTCCTTGGATAGTACTGCAGTCTACAGACAGATTTAAATCACCTAAAATCATTTAATCCTTAAAAAAGCACACAAATAACTCCAAGATGCACACCACAAGAGCTCCCTCAGTAGGAAATTTAAGTTTCATGTGTGTAGGTTTCATGGTCCTGAAGCTACAGTGGAGACAGGGACACAAACAGACACTCCTCTTTACTAACAAAAAAGAATGCCTCTTGGGTCCCCATGAAGCCTGGAGTCATTCTCAGAAATATAGAAGGCTATGGAGCCTGGTGCCCCAATTTGAAACATATTGGCCTTTCAATTATTAGTTTTTTAAAATTAAAAGAATCAGGTTAGACCTGGCAAAAACCAAAGGAGATAGCCATGGGCATATTACTGTACTCAGGTATAGAGTAATATGACATCTAAAATTATCTCCAACTTTGTTAATATAAAAACTGTCTAATTTATTTTTGTTTTTGTTTTCCAGCCAACAATGAACCTATTTGTTTGGATTAAGGAAGGAGGTGGTTCTAAAATAGGTGGATTTTAGATTTTCAAAAACGTAAGATTGACTGTTTCTCCATCACAGCAGCCCTTGGGAAGAGTCCAAGAAGCAGCCTGAAAGCATCTCAGTATCTGATAGAGCCCAGATGCCTAACCTTCAGGTTAGGCATCTATCCATCATAGGATTATACTAGTTACGGGCTCCAAGACTTGAATAAGAGCTCCTCCTTCCCCTGCCAACAAACTTTTTTGCTTTGTTTACCATCTTGTTTGTTGAGGAGTTGCCCTAATGAAGATACAGCCAGCCCTCTGTATCTACGGATGCATTCTGCATCCATGACTTCAAAATATTTTTTTAAAAATTCCAAAAAACACACCTTGATTTTGCCATTTTATATAAGGGACACATTTTACTACACCATTCTATATAATGGGACTTGAACAGCCACAGATTTTGGTATCCACAGGGGGTCCTGGAACCAAACCACAGCAGATACCAAAGGCTCACTGTACAGTCCAAATACGGATACTTTTTGTTTTTCTTATGGCCAACATAACTATCTCTCTTTTTGACTAATCAGGGACAGTGCAATCCAGTGACGCTCTCCCCCAAATTATACCTATTCTGTGACTGTACAGAGACCTTAGGAACTACCACCACCTACTATGAGTCATCTTCTATATGAGCTCTCTTACAAGTTGAAGTCATTTGAGTGGGCCTACTCCAAATTTTTTAACAAAGAAAAGTAGACTGTCATGAAAGCTTATGCTGAAATAAATTGGTTAGGCTTAAAGGTACCATAAAACCTTTTCCTTGTTTTTTTAGGCTGGTCAATATAAAAAGCTAGAGTTGTTTTAGTTGTTAAATCCTCATTGTGGAAGTCTACAGGCTTGCATACCGTGTTAAAAAACTGGATTACACTTGTTTACTTTAGAGGGCTTTAGTGAATTGATAATCTTTTATAAATCTGTCACTATTTCATTTATATTTTAAATTCTGCTTTATGTTTTATTGGCTTCAATAGTTAGTAATTGTGTTAGTTAAATTAGAAACACCATGTGTGTACCTGTTTATATGTATTATTATTGCCAAACATAGGATTAGATTACATGTAAGATTACTATCTACAAGATGCCTTGAGGGCCCTTGTAAAATTGAATAAATAAATCTGGATACATTTGCTTTGAGAGGGGTCTCAGTCTGCTTTGCCAGTGTTCAAAACAGCCTTTTTTGAAAAACCAAAAGGATGCCAACCCTAGGTCAATATGGAATAAAAGGGACATGGGGAAGATAGTGAGGAAGGGTGAAGAGGGAATCAAACTGGGTAGACGACAATAAAGAAACTGGATTAAAAGGGAATGATGATATGCAAGAAGATGACTGAAGTCACCCAGATTCATCTACCAGTCGCCAGGAGTTCAGTGATGCACCATAACAGCACCATCAAAACAAGGAAATTGCTAGATATTTTATTACTTGGTAAATAATTTAAATCAAGCTGCAAATCAAGCTGCTGGATCAGACCAAAGACCTAATCAGTCCAACATCCTATTTCTAATAGTGGCTGATCAGATGTTGTAACCAAAAGACCTGAGAATTAGAAGGTTAGCACAAACCCTTAAATGCTTCTCTGTGAAAGTAGTGACATATCTGGGCCCCTTAGAGGGGAAGCTCTGACATATCTAGGTACAAAGAGACTAATTTTTTAATGAGATTTTTTTAGAACGTATTTGGAAAAAAGTTAATTAAACTGAATTGAAATTAATTTCAGTAAAATTAAGGTTTGATTTTAAAAGTAGAATGCTGACAGGGGGAAGGAAATAGAACTGTATTAATGGTTCATTAAACTGTCACTGCGCTCCTTTGCCTACCTAACTAACAAATTAGTGGAAGGTGACAATTAGCTACCATTACAAACCAAGTCTTACCTAAATGGTTAAAATGCTTAGCTTCACACTTTTGAGGATTAAGTTTACATGTTAAATCCTCTTGAAACAGTTGGATCAGATTTTCATAGGACTCTATCTGCATTATAGGGGAATCCACCATCATTATTTTAGATCAGAAAAACCATACTGCGTATGAAGCCAATTTCCGCTTCATTAATCCCTCCAACTCCTATGACCATTTAGGTAAGTAAGTAAAGATGACCTTTACTTTCTTTTAAAGGGTGGAGTTGAGGAAACCACTTTACACTACCTTCAATCGCTATAGTAAGCACTAAAGGCTGATGGTCACTTTCTATTCTGGCATCCACACCGAAGTGTAGAATTGATCAGTAAGCATTCCTTGAGATCAAACAATAATCTATCGTACTAAAACCAAAAGAGTTCATAAAAGTATATTCACCCAGGATGTCATCCTGAGCAACACCTTTAACAAAAGTAAATCCAACCTATTCATAAATTGAGCCAGACAAAACCCAGAAAAGTTTGATATCTTATCCTTGGAAATCCTAGGAGGAAAAAAACATGCTTCTTTTAGTTCTATAAGAATTGGGAATTTTGCTTCCAATTCAATGTCATTCTGACCGATTCTGGCATTTAAATCCCCTAATAAATAAAAATATGCCGTAGGGTATTTTGTATTCAGGAATAGGAAATAATGCTCAATTTCGAGCCAACTGTCCTCTATTATGGCTTAGGCACTAATTGGGTGATATAAACCATTAGTACAATAATGTCATAAAATGGTAACTGAATAAATATCCCCAGTGCCAAATGGTCATACCTCTCAAGCAGCGTAACCTTTGCTGTCATAGCACTGGCAACCAACACAGCAAGACTACCACATGCCCTCCCCTTCTTATTTACCTAGATAGCTTCTAGGGTAAAGAGTCAAAACCTTTCAAATTCATGTTACTATTAACCCAGGTTTCTTGGAGCAAGATAATGTCAAATTGACTAATATATTGAAAAAAGAAGATGTTACCACTTTTGCTAGCCCAACCTGAAATATCCCAGGAGATTAGTCTTAGGCAAAGAGACTACGGAGAAGGCCAACTGTCAAATTCCCTGGCTGGTTGATTCAATTTCACTGCTTTCATTTGCTGAATATTTTGACCTAGCAAAATCTGGAGAATTGCAATGGTCAGATGCAGTGGTTAGTTCAGGTATAGCTGCCATTGGGTTTCTCCCAATGGTTGGGTTTATCTCCACTTCAATGATGTGCACTTTAGGCAGAGAGGAAAAAAGGGTCTTCACAGGGCCCCTTAGAGGGGAAGGCTTCAACATGGCTCAGATTGTCTTCTATTTGGTTATAATAGAGGACAGTTGGCTCGAAATTGAGCATTATTTCCTATTCCTGAATACAAAGTACCCTACAGCATATTTTTATTTATTAGGGGATTTAAATGCCAGAATCGGTCAGAATGACATTAAAATTAGGTAATAAGAAAATCCCTGTTATGCTTTATGCTGATGACACTGTAATTCTTTCAAGATCTGGAAAGGGGCTTAAACTTCTATTAGGGAAATTTTCAGATTATTGCTCTGACAATGAACAGAAGATAAATACTGCAAAATCTAAAATTCTTGTTTTTGAAAGGAAATTTACAATATCTAGTTGGAGTTTAAATGGCTGTCCCCTGACTAAAGAACTTTCAATGGAGCTGGATGACTAAAGAAGTTTCAACGGAGCTAAGTTTTAAACGGTACATGTATAGGAAATGGAAAAAGGGGGAAATCACCAAAGAAGAATTCAAACAGATAGTGAACACGTGTAGGAGTAAAGTCAGAAAAGCTAAAGCACAGAATGAGCTCAGGCTTGCTAGCGAGGTTAAGAACAATAAAAAGAGTTTTTGGGGGTATGTCCACAGCAAAAGGAGGAAGAAGGAAATGGTAGGGCCACTACGTGGAGAAGATGGCAAAATGCTAACAGGGGACAGACAAAAGGTAGAATTACTCAACACCTTCTTTGCCTCAGTGTTTTCAGAAAAGGAAAAAGGATGATCAACCTGAGGATAATGGGACAGAGGACACAATAGGGGAAATCCAGCACAGAATAAGCAAAGAGGTAGTACAGGAATACCTTCTTAATCTAAATGAATTTAAATCTCCAGGACCAGATGAACTACATCCAAGAGTATTAAAAGAGCTAGCAAACGTAACCTCAGAGCCATTGGCAATAATCTTTGAGAACTCCTGGAGAACAGGAGAAGTCCCAGCAGACTGGAGGAGGGCAAACATTGTCCCCATCTTGAAAAAGGGGAAAAAAGAAGATCCCAACCATTATTGTCCAGTTAGTCTGACATCAATACCAGGGAAGATTCTAGAGCATATCATTAAACAGAGAGTCTGTGAACATTTAGAAGGCAATGCCATAATCACAAAAAGTCAACATGGGTTTCAGAGAAACAAGTCATGCCAGACTAATCTGATCTCTTTTTTTTTATAAAATGACCAGCTTGGTAGATGAAGGGAATGCTGTGGACATCACATACCTTGATTTCAGTAAGGCCTTCAACAAGGTTCCCCATGACATTCCTGCAAACAAGCTTGTAAAATGTGGGCTAGACAAGTTAACTGTTCAATGGATTTGTAATTGGTTGACCGGCCAAACCCAAAGGGTGCTCTGCAGTGGTTCCTCTTCGTCTTGGAAAGCTATGACCAGTGGGGCGCCACAGGGTTCTGTCCTGGGCCCAGTGCTATTCAACATCTTTATCAATGACTTGGATGAGGGAATTAGGGGCATACTTATCAAATTGGCAAATGACACCAAATTAGGAGGAGTAGCTAATACTCTAGAGGACAGGATCAAAATTCAAAATGACCTGGATAGACTGGAGAGCTGGGCCAAAGCTAACAAAATGAAATTCAATACGGAGAAATGTAAAGTACTGCACTTAGGGTGGAAAAATGAAATGCATAGATATAGGATGGGGGAAACCTGGCTGAACCTGACTACATGCGAAAGGGATCTAGGAGTCCTATTAGACCACAAGTTGAACATGAGTCAACAGTGTGATGCGGCAGCTAAAAAGGCCAATGCAGTTTTGGGCTGCATCAATAGAAGTATAGTATCTAGATCAAGGGAAGTAATAGTGCCACTCTATCCTGCCTTGGTCAGGCCTCACCTAGAATACTGTGTCCAGTTCTGGGCACCACAGTTCAAAAAGGATATTGACAAATTGGAGCGTGTCCAGAGAAGGGCGACTAAAATGGTGAAAGGTCTGGAAACCATGCCTTATGAGGAGAGACTTAGGGAGCTGGGTATGTTTAGCCTGGAAAAAAGACGGTTAAGAGGCGATATGATAGCCCTGTTTAAGTATTTGAAGGGGTGTCACATTGAGGATGGAGCAAGCTTGTTTTCTGCTGCTCCAGAGACTAGAACACGGAACAATGGACGCAAGCTCCAGGAACAGAGATTCCACCTCAACATTAGGAGGAACTTTTTGACAGTCAGAGCTGTTCGGCAGTGGAACACACTCCCTCGGAGTGTGTAGGGTCTCCTTCCTTGGAGATCTTTAAACAGAGGCTGGATAGCCATCTGTCAGGGATGCTTTGATTGTGTATTCTTGCATGGCAGGGGGTTGGATTGGATGGCTCTTGTGGTCTCTTCCAACTCTACAATTCTGTGATTCTAGGTCAGAAGCTTTCAATATCTTGGGCTTGTTTTTCATCATAAAATCTTATGGTCCTTCCAAAGATCGGCAGCAATTAGCAAAGCCCTAGGTTACAACTCAGCCATTTTTTAAAAATTCACACCAAGGGGAAACATTATGTACCTGCTGCTTTTAAGGTCTACAATGCTAAGATTATGGCTACATTGTTATTTAGAGCTGCAATTTGGATTGAGGGGTTCAACTGAGCTAGATAATTTTCATGCCAAATTCTTAAGGGCCCTCCATCAGATGCCAATATGTGTTGCTAATTCGGTTTTAATGCTTCAAAGGTGGGAAAGCCCTCCTTCTATGAGGGCTTAGCAGACAGCATGAAACTTTGGCTTAGAGCCATACTCTTCGTGCATGGTAAGGGTCTACATAGACATCTTGCAATGGACACTTATGAAAGCAGATGGTCCAAGTACATTGCTAAAAAAGCAACCACAATTGGGCTTTCACCATCCTTCCTTCTAAACCTGGATTATAACACAGCCTTAAAAACAGTTAAACAAAGACTTCAGGACATTACTTTTTGTAATTTGCGGGCTAAATCCTTTCTGTCATGTTCACCTAGTGCATTGCATATACCATATTCATGTTCATTTGCTCTGGCTGATTACATAAAGAACTTAACTGTGCCAATCTATTGCATATTATTTATTTATGAACCCACCCACCCCCATGGACAGATATCTACACAAGAACTCCAATCATCACCCAGGACAAAAAAGAAGCACAATAAAAAACATTGGTAGACTGCACAAAAAGGATCTGCGAACCCCACTACCCAGAGGATGAACTGAGGCACCTAAACTGGGCCCTACAGGCTAATGGTAACTCCAGATCAGACATCACAAGAGCAGCCAAACCCAGAAAAAAACCACAGGAATGAAGAAAAACAGCCACCCAAAGGGAAAGTATTTTTACCATACATGAAAGGAGTCACAGACAGAATAGGGAAACTGATGAGGAAACACAACCTCCAAACAATCTACAGACCAACCAAGAAAATCCAAGAAATGCTACACGCAGTGAAGGACAAAAGAGACTCTCTCATAGCTGCCTGCAGGAGTTTACTATATACCATGCAGCTGTGGACAAGTTTAAATAGGGACCATTAAACGCAGTATGCAAACGCGAATCAAGGAACATGAAAGACACTGCAGACTGGGCCAGCCAGAAAAATCAGCAGTAGCAGAACATGTTATAAACCAACCTGGACACAAAATGTTATTTAAAAACACAGAAATTCTGGACCAGGCCAACAACTATAATGTCAGAATGCACAGAGAAGCTATTGAAATCCACAAACACCTGGACAACTTCAACAGGAAAGAAGAAACCCTAAAAGTAAACAAAATCTGGCTTCTAGTTTTGAAAAACAATAGAATCAAAACTCAACACCTACAAAAGAATTCCACCCAGGGACAGGGGGATTTCCAACAGATAATGGACTATCAACCAACCATTAGCCAAGCAGACACTAATCCTCCTTGCATTTGTACACCCAGAAACTAACCACTGAAATACACAAATTTACATATACTCCCCAACAGGGGTTCATAGTATATAAACTCCACGAACACGTCTACCCAACCATTCTCTGAAGATGCCAGCCACAGATGCAGGTGAAACATCACAAGTAAACTCTTCCAGAACATGTCCTCTCAGCCCGGAAAAAAACAAGGAAAATCTATGGATGCCAGCCGTGAAAGCCTTCGACTTCAGAAAGTGATAATTCATTGTGTTGTCTTCCTCTCTTTCTTATGATACATGTAAAATGTTTGCAGCCAAAGTTTGGAAAGAAATCAAAGTAGTGTAGGGACAGATTTACCAGGATTGTTAAAGTAGCTGAGAACATCTCCTTTAGCAACCTGACCTTACTGGTCCTGTGTTGCCAAACCTTAAAACCTACTCTCCTCCCCGACCTTGCCTTTCTCACCTGAGAAAAATGGCCTTAATAGTTCCAGCCAACCCACCCCAAAGCATGTGATCCTCTGAAGGAGGGATGGGCAGAAAGCAGAATGGAGGTGAAGAAAAAAAGGGGGGGAAGCCAAGACAGGAAAAAGAGGTTGGTGAGAAGAATTTTTCACCTAATTATTCAAGTGCCTAGAACTGTGCAAGAAAAAATTACACGAAAAGAATATCAGTACAAAGGATATCATTGTACCAAATACCAAGGGGGGGTGATTCATGTTGAAGATATGAGAGAGGGAGGCAAGTGCTGTGTGTGTGTGTGCTGGGTGGTGCAGCTGGCCCTGGGATCCATGCTTTGAATCTGGCTTTTTTTGAGATTTTAAACCTGCATTCTGCAGGCCAATGGGTGCTGTTGCAGACCATGGTCAATCCTTTCAAAAGCAGAGACTGGAAAAGTGACCTTTTTTATTGCAATGCATAGAATCCCCCTCCCAGGTACTTTAGGAATTAGTTGGAAAAGGTTACTTTTCCAAGGTTTGCTCAAAAGCATGTCTGTATGTGACACAATGTGTGATTACTGACCTGCTATGGATGTATTTTTATTTACTGAATTTATATCCCGCCTTTCTCCCAAGATGGGATTCAGTTCCCATCTTGCAATTGCCTTACAATTCATATGTATGTAGCTAGAGTTCACATGAACCTTCCAGCTAGAGCCCACTTATCCCACCAATTGGGGTTAACAGAATTTAGTCTTCCTTATTATGTAAAAGAAATCCAAAGAGAGGATTCCCAGCACTAGCAACAGTGATGCAGGTTTTCTAGAAAATGTAGAACTTGAAAAATTTTGAGGAGTGAGTCAGTATGTTTTGAGTGATGGGCTATGACTCAAGACTAGAGTTTGGATCCATGATCAGGCATGGGAGTCCACTGGGTGACCTTGGGCAAATCACAGTCTCTCAGCCTCAGAGGAAGTCAAAGGCAAACCCCCTCTGAACAAATCTTGTCATGAAAAACCCATGATAAGGGCCCTTAGGGTTGCTAGAAGTTGGAAACAACTGGAAGGCACACAACAACAACAACAATCCGGAAGCACCCCAAATGGCAATTCACTGCAAGTTTACCTTGTTCATAATATTGTGAGTGAAGTTTATGACCTTTCAATAAAGTTCTGACTGAGAAGTATATCTGTTCTAAATGCTCTTTCTAACAGTCTTCATAAAAAAAGAAAAGAAAATAGTAGTACAAAATAGGGGATCCCAATTAGCAATAATTACATTCAACAATTAATTTACATTTAATACACACACAAACACCTAAGTTTATTCACAGTGTGACTAAATAGAGAGAGGAATGCCAACTATTTGTGCACATGTCTTAAAGTGAATCACTGTGGTTCTGCAAGAATGGACACGTGCATATCCACTTGAATACAAATGCAGATTACCCTAATGGGTACTAAAAATAAAGAGACAAGCAATTATAATTACTTCCACAAGACTATGTATACTGTACTCTAGAACCCAACAGAGCTACCAGCTTTCCTTACCACAATAGAATAGCCTTTCCTGAGTTACCAGGACAAAGAATTTGCAGGTCACAGTGGGGAGGCTTCAGTTGGACACCATTTTGCTAGCCAGAACTCTCAAGAACCCTAGAGTAGCCTACTCAAAGGGCAGGAAGAAAAACCAATCACGCTCAGACAGGATCTGCAGAAGTCAGAGGGACATTTCCCCTCAGGTCCGCCTCCCTGGTATATATGCAGGTCCACATTGTTCTCAGACTCAGACCATTGTTGGACTTCATCCCCATGCACTCACCCTAGAGCTATACTGCTTGGTTATACTTTTCTTATTGCACTAATCTTACTTTGTCACAACTTTAGGTGGTTGTGCCATGTGACCAGATCCATTTGAAGAAGATAAAGGGCAGGCTGCCCCTTATGTAATTGGCTGGAGGTTCTGTTCTGAGATCCTGGTGAAGAGGTATGGGGCAGTTATGTCCACCTCAGGGGCAGGGGGCTGCAACCTCACTGCTTGGTGGCAGGGAAACACGCAGCAGCTTCTGCCCAAATAGCATTCCAGTACTGTTATCCCAGGTATTTCCCAGCAGGTGGGTTGGTGTTTGGCTCATATCAACTGGCACTTGGGTCAACTGATGTTTGGATCCAGGCACATGCTACTGCCAAGCCTCCACAGCTGTAACTAATAAAACTGTGACTTTTCCTGCCAATTATTGGTTGTTTGTGTCTTATTTAAGGAAGCTGTGATTTGTTGCTGACCTGCAAACAGAATTTTACAGTTGTTGTTTCTTTAAATACAAGAACAGTTCCATTTGATGTAGGAGTAATGCTAAGGGGCATTTAAAAGCATTCTAGGCTTTTACACTGACTCTTCTTTGAAACACAAAAGTTTAATCACTTCCTTTAAAGTTATACTCTTCCACTCTTAATGCCAGGAAAAACAAAAAGTTGCATTTTTAACATGAGCTGCAAAATTCTATATGTACAATCCTAAATATACACTGGACTGACTATATGACGAATGTTGCTGTCCTTGAGCAAGCAGGGATCACCAGCATTGAGGCCATGATATTGAGAACACAGCTGTGCTGAGCAGGGCACGTTTCTAGAATGGAGGACCATCGCCTCCCAAAAATAGTACTCTACAGTGAACTCGCCACGGGTCAGCGTAAGAGGGGCGCTCCAAAAAAGCAATACAAGGATTCCCTGAAACAACATCTCAGGCTTGGCCAAATTGATCACCAACAATGGTCCGCCCTGGCCTCACATCGGGAGGCATGGAGATGCACTATCCACAATGCTGCAGCCTTATTTGAGAACTCACGCCGAACAAGTCTTGAAGAGAAACGACAACGCAGAAAGAATCACAACCCAGAAACATCATCAAAGGAGACCTTCTGCTGTGCTTTCTGCAACTGGACTTGTTTATCTCGGATTGGCCTTTTCAGTCATCAGCGTGCTTGCAGAAAGCACAGGATGAGTCCTTCCTGAATCTTCGTTTGTGAAAAAAAGTCAGAGAGATATCTGAATAGCCTACGGAAGTATCCTCTGTGACTATACACGATTTATATCTGCTTAGATCTATCAACCAGAAATATCTCTTTATTAAAGAAAAGAAAGGACTCTGGTAGTCTTCCTTGTAGTCCTAAAAAATAAATACAGGTGTTCCTATTAAAAAAAAATAACAATATCATAAAGGAACATTGCTACAGCACCCTTGCACCTGTGATTGTTGCCTTTCTAGCTACTACGCAATTGCCCAATTTGAGTACTTGCAAGTGTATAAATACAATTAATTCTGTGCAAGACATATGCTAAACTATTTTTTAAAATAAGAAAAAAAATATAATTCCATATCAACTGAAAGGAAGATTTGATAATTTAATTTATATCTGATTTCCTTCACATACAGTAGCTGCAAAAGCTACCGTATTATTAGCTGGATGTGGACTCTCTCTCAACATCCAAAGCTTGCCAAAATATAACTATTCTGTTATCAAGGCTGAGCTGTTCCCACTATAAGTTCCTTCTGGAAAAGCCCTTGTTATGTTTAAAATAGCCAAACTTTCCCAACCATGAGCAATCATTTTAATTCAATTCATAGGATCATCTAGACAATGACCCAAGAGATTATTCAAAACCTAGTGGACAGCTAAATTATAGACACAGGAACCTGCCTTATCCTGAGACAATTCACTGGTCCATCTAGCCCAGTTTTGTTAATGCTGACTGAGAGCAACTTTCTAAGGTGTGAGACAGGATTATTTTATAGTCCTACCAAGAGATGTCAGGGTGTTAACCTGGTACTTTTTGGATGCAAAGCATGTTTTCTATTACTGATTTGTAATCCGCAAAAGTAATTATGCTGAATCAGACTAAAAGTCAACCTAGCTCAGCATGTCATTTTTAACAGTGGCCAGTTAGATGCCTCTGGGAAACCTATAAGGAGGATATCCTTGGTTTTGCTCACTGTTTTCCCCTAGCAAATAGCATTCAAAAGTATACTGCCCCAAAGATGAAGGTTCCACTTAGTCAATGAAGTTAACAGCCAGTGGGAGGACCTATCCCCCCATAAATGTCATAATTTATCTGAGAATTTTCAGAATTGCTCAATTCTAAGCGTATGTCTTTTGCATTACGTTCCAGTTGCTAGATCTTGGGGTTCAAGCATAAAGCCAAGAATATTCAAGAAACCAGAAGTATGTCCACACCTACACACCAGAATAGCTGGGTTTATATTACCTATTTATTGCATTATTACCCTACCTTTCATTTTGGCCGAAGTACCCTGAAGGCACCAGATCCCGTCTAATCTGGGACACTAAGGCCGGCCTTGGTTAATACGTGGATAGAAGACCATTAATAAATATCAGGTGCTGTAGGCTAGATTTCAGAGAAAGAAACTGGCAAAACCAGCTCTGAGTATTCCTTTCCTTAAAAAACCCAAGAAATGCATGGGGTTGATGTAAGTTGACAGGCTACTTAAAGGCACATACACATCCTACCTTTCTCCCACAACTAGGAGTCAAGGTGGCTCACAGTAAGATTGAATAAAAATACAACTAACACCACAGAAAAGTTCACATATTAAAACCATATTAAGTTAAAAACACGCATTAAAAATACATTTATCGTTCGGGTCATATATGAGAAACCCAAGCACATTTCACCACATTATTAGATATATTCCAATTTTTTAAAGTAGTCAGTCCATTATATATTAGTTTCTAAATGATGTTGAGTCCTGTGATTCTGATTAAAAATGATCTAATCCAATGATTAAACTGCAACAGCTATAGTTTGGTACTGAGGAAATACTAAAATACAGTATAATCTCCAATTTCTAATGCAGATAGTACTTTATGTCCTTAACATATGAAAGCTGCAGCATCAGCACCATCTAGTGGTGCTTTTCTTTCCATTCCAAGAAAGCAAATAATACAATGTGAATTTCTAAATCCTAAAGCTCTTTTCATTTAACACAGGGATGTGCACCCCATGCCCTTCCAGATGTTGCTAAACTTCAGTTTCAATAAGTACTTTTCACTACTGCCAATAGTGGGGTTGACAAGACTTATGATCCAACATCTGGAGAACTACTATTTTGCCCACCCCTGATAATGTCATCAATGGATATGTTGTCCCACTGTATCTCAGGATGTTTTGAATTCACAACCTTTGGTGTTAAACTGTAAAATACCAAGTAGACAAATGTATGTGTAACTGCCAAGTTATTACCGACAATATGGAACTGTGTGGTAATAATAATAATAATGATATTTATCTATGCCCCACCCCTCTGTTAAAACAATCGGGGCAGCTTACAAAAATTAAAATACAATACAGATAAAAATCCCAAAACACCACCCACCCCCACCCTCCCCCATAAAAAGATATTAAACAAATAGAAATTAAAAGCAACTAATCTAAAATCACATTTAAAAACAATAAATACAATAAATAGCCAACAGACTAAAAGAGGCCAGAAGCCCCTGAGGCCAGGATCTAATTAGGAAAGGCCTCCCAAAAGAGATCCATCTTTAGTGCTTTTTAAAAGCTACTCAGACTTGTCATCTGATGGCAGGTCATTCCACAATTTGGGGGCGATTACCAAAAAGGCCCTCTGGGAGGTTGCAGACAGCCTAGATTTTTGTGGCTGAAGCAAATTCCTCCCAGAAGACCAGAGTGCGCGGGGAGGATTGTATGGGAGGAGGCAGTTCCGGAGATAAGTTGGACCCAAGCCATTTAGGGCTTTAAAGGTAATAACCAAACACTTTATACTGGGCCCGGAAACTGATAGGCAGTCAGTGGAGAGGTTTTAATACTGGAGTTATATGGTCTCTCCGAGATGTTCCCGAGACCACTCTGGCTGCCATATTTTGTACTAACTGAAGTTTCCGGACCAAGCATGAGGGTAGCCCCATGTAGAGTGCATTGCAGAAATCTAGACGAGAAGTTACCAGCACGTGCACCACAGTCTCGAGGTCCCTTACTTCGAGGAAAGGACGCAGCTGGCATATCAGCCGAGGCTGATAACAGGCGCTCCTGACCGTCGCATTCACCTGACTAGTCATCTGAAGCAATGAATCAAGGAGCACCCCCAGACTGCGAACACAGTCCTTAACGGAGAGCGTGACCCTGTCCAGGACTGGAGGTTGCAACCCAACTCCTGGTTTGGGGCTGCTACCGTGAGCACCTCCGTTTTGTCTGGATTTAATCTCAATCTGTTTTTCCTCATCCAGCCCATTACTGCTTTAAGACAATCATTAAGAGGAGAGACGCCAACGAATTTGAAGCCGACGATCGGGACAAGGAGAAATAGATCTGGGTGTCATCCGCGTACTGATAACACCCAGCCGCATAACTCTGAATAATCTCACCCAGCGGCTTCATATAGATGTTAACAGCAGGGCGCCATCCTGTCCCCGATGCTGTTTAACATCTATATGAAGCCGCTGGGTGAGATTATTCAGAGTTATGGGGCTGGGTGTTATCAAACCTTGGTAGAAATCCACTCTTTATCATCTGCAAAAACTTTTCAGAAGTTTTATTGAATGTCAGAGAAAAACAAACCAAAGAAATTAGTATCAAAAGCTTATCTGACATGTCTGCTTAAAAATCATCAGTCAGTTGCTTGACAAGATTTCATATACAAGCATAATGCAGAACTCTCTTCATTCTATAGTAAACATAGAAATAAATTTTGATGATACTTTTGGTTTGGCTTGCTATGCCCTCAAAGGGTGGAATGTGGCAACATTCAGCTATATGACCCAAAGACACATGAGCAAACATTTTAAACACAAGATGATCTGTCAAAGTGATGGTAATATTACAGTGTTACAGACAGATATTAAATAGTGATCTCTTTGCAACTCACCTGGGGAGTTGTTTTTCGAAATGTGTCAGTTCCTTGTATAACATCCTTTATTATTTTTTCTTTGAGAATGCCATATTCTTCTGCAGTCAGGTTAATATTTTCCAAGAACTGTTCACAAGATGGGCACTGTCCACTGCCATACCAATAAAAATCACACAATGGCTTCATCATTATTAATTTATAAAACAGCAGCATGTTAAAAGTTTATTCTTCCTAAGGAGAAGCAGCCTCATTCAACCAAGAGTCTAGTAACCATGCAGGCGAATGTCTCCTTTGTTAACCTGGAAATATAGGTTAGTAATCTCTTGGTAGGATAGCAGACAATAACACTTCATGCTAACAATTTTTGTGTACTTATTTATAAAAATGGATTCCAAAGAGGCAAAGTTAACAGGTGCGTTTACAAATCTCTAGTTCATAATCTTTCAGTATAATGTCAGGAGTTCCACTGGCCTCATTTGAAGATAGCAAGGAAGTATGGTTTTGATCTAAATGAGTCACAGCAAGCTTCAGCTTCTATGTTTCTTCCTCCAGCATGGGCATGAGAATGGGAGTTCTGGCTTCCAAGAAACTGCAGTTCAGCTTCAAAATGTAGACTGTAGTCAGTCTTAACTATGGTTTATTGAAATACACCAGCTTTATAACTGATCATCTCAAGCTGCTGTTTACCAGTAAATCATAATTAAGATTAGCCAGTTTCTCCAGATTCAGACACAATGCTAAACTGTAATTTAAAATGGAAGTGAAAGCTTCCAGTCTTCTTTTTAGCCATGTCAGAGTGAACTCATTTTATCTGGTAGCTGACTGCCTTCCGTAAAAGCTAGAAACACTGAAAAGATGACATGTAAAGCACTGATCTGTTGAAATAGTCAGTTGAGCTTCAACAATTTAATATGCCTGTGCATAACTTATCAGAAAAATCTAAAACATAACAACCAAACATTAAATATAGCTTGAAATTAAGACATAACTTTACCTATTTTTCACAGTAGTTAAATTTCCCTTCCAGTCTTCTCCTGGAATGCTACAAAAGATTGCACAAAAGTTAGGAAACAAATTAATTTAATAATGGCCAAAAGACACACCACCTCTCATTAGATCAAAATGAAGGCTACCATCCTATACACACCTTCCTGTAAGTAAGGCATTTTCAATATCATGGGCCTTACTTCTAAACAAGCATGTAGAGGAGGAGTGTAAATTATGCAACCTTTCAAACATTCTTGAATAGTACCTCCCAGCAGCTCCAGGCAGTATAGCCAATGGTGAAGAACATGGGAAATTACAGTCCAACAATCTTCTGGAGGGCTGTACATTTTGCACCCCTGATGTATAGGCTCAAATATGTAATTTCATTTATAAGCACATTTGACATGGACTTCTTTTAAAACAGGTAGGCATGTTGAAATATGTCCTGAACTAATTTATTTTGTGCAGGTGTTATCAACAAGTTACACCAAAAAGATTTTAAAATATCTCCAGTGACCATCTCCAACAGGAATTGTTACTATGCACAAGAGAGTGGCAAAAGAAGCAGAATGTTGGAGGCCATCTGTCTGTTTCATTGCACTGTTTATTATTATGTGAGTGATCTCAGATTCCTAGGTCCAATTATGCCTATACATATACAGTACATATACAAACTCCCTTCAAAACACATATACACTTTGAGTCAGAAAGAAGTTCCTCTCTCTTGCTAAAGGTGTTTTATTCATATCTCCCAGGAAGTCTCCCTTCACAAAAAAGTATTGTGACCATATTCTATAACTGGAGAGCCAGTGTGGTGTAACTGTTTGAGCATTGGACTATGACTGAGTTCAGATCTTTGCTTGGCCATGGAAACCCACTGGATGACCTGGGGCAAATCACACTCTCTCAGCTTCAGAGGAAGGCAAAGACAAACCCCCTCTGAACAAATCTTGAAAAGAAAACCCTGCTACAGAATTGCCTTAGGGTCATGAGAAGTTGGAGACGGCTTGAAGGCACACAACAAATCCCAGAATTTGCTATAACCTACACCAGGTACAAAGACCCAAACTGCAGAGATCTCAGAGAAGCCATATATATTCCCAGCCAACAAAAATGATGCTAGAAGTTAATAGGTTGCTTATAATGATCAGAAATTGAAGTCTGTATGATTTTAAACAGTCTTCATACAAGAGTCTGGCTAGATGAAAACCACCAATAACTAACTCACCTTTCAAACCACTGCTTTATGCTCTGCATAAGAGCTTCTCCAGGATATACTTGATTATCTCTTAAGTAGCTAAGAATGTAAATGAGTTCACTTTTTAAATGGGCATTGTTTACACACTTGCCAGTGTCAAAGAAAAACTGTATGGTATCTAAGTTTGGTGTCACATCCTTAGCTAGCATTTCATGAAATAGCTTGGATGCAAGATTTATTTCCTGATTTGCAAGGGCTCCCCTGATGCAGTCTCCATAGTTTCCCTTTGAAGGTATTATGACTTTTTTCATTTCCTCTAGCAGTATCAAGGCTTCCCTCCAGCGCTGTGAATCACTCAGGCCTTTGATGAGAAGACTAGATGCTGATGTTTCTAAAGTCTTAAACCTAGCTTTCATAATATCATGGACATCATAAATCTCTTTTGTCTGCTTCTGAGAAACACACAGAACCAAGTACTTCACCAAAAGACTATACCCAATATCTCCATCTCGCTTAGCCACTGCAGCTAGTAAAGACTTGGCCACATCTATAGGACTATTGTGCATAATCATTTGTGCAAACATAAGTTCTTCAAACTTTTTAGTTCCCTCAAATTCTCCCATGAGCTTTTCCCACTCCTCAGCACTCAGGGGCTTTTCTGGAGGAGAGAGTGTTGTCTTCTTACTAGAAATAATAGGCTCTCCATTTGAAAAGGCTTCATGAGACACAGCTCTCTTCTTGGATGCTCCAGCAGCAAACAGATTAAAAGGACGAGGAGAAGAGTAATCTTTGCCAGATTTCCTCTCCCTTTTATCATCATCTCTTCCTTTAGAACTCCACTTGGCAGTGCTTGGATGAAGTGCTTTGGGGTTCACTGGTTTTGCCCTCTGATATGATGTGGTAAATATGAAGCACCCCAAAGCAGTAGGCAATTGTTGAGGCATTTGCATAGGATAGAACATGCGATAGTTCTTCAGTAATGTCTGTAAAACACAGCTGCTTATCTGGATAGAAAATATCATGATGCTGAAGAACTGAAATTGCAAGAGAAAATCCTGAAGTAATAAACCTAGCGATAAATGTATCGAGTATAAAGATATATTGACAAGCTTACAAAAACTGAGAAATATGAGAAAAGATATGATAGGTCACTGGTTATGGGTTTCATTAAACTAAGTCAGTCCTTACAGTCTTCATTATTATTTCAAAATGTAAAGAAGGCTTGACATGAAGTCATCTTTAACATTCTCAGAATATCTTCACACTTGAATAATAAGCAGGATGAGGTGAGATTTTCAGTCAAGGGTCAGGCTACATAAAAAGAAAATATACAATGATTAACTACTTCTCCGATGTGTCACAAAATAAAATATATTATTCCAACCCATCATCAAATACACCCGTGCACACATGCCTATTACAGCTTCCCTATTTCATTCTCTAAAACAAAACTCTTGTTCTTCACTGTTCAGAAGCATATAATCACCTTCTGTGGAGAAGTCTGTAAAAAGCCTGAAAAATGAGAAGATTCACAGGATTAATAGCCTGTAGAGTAATAGCCTGTCTCAGTTTTAAAAGCTTCCTTGACGAATCAAGGAACCAATCCTGATAAGTCCTCATTGCTAGTTCTGTCTCTTTATCTGTTCTGCCAACAATGTCTCTGGACCTACCAGTGCCAGATACATTATCATGGACCCATTCTCGTGCACTTCCCCATATGCTATACATATCATCAGCTTGCCAAATCATTCCATCAGACTATGTCAGCCAACTGAGAAAATCTTTTACTGAAATACAAAAGGACACACATATAAAAGCCAAACCATACAGACTGCTGTGAATGGATTTCAGTCTTTCTTACCACAAAATCTTATGCATGCATCCTCAAAAGTAAGTCCAATGCATCTTACTCCTAAGGAGAGGTCAGAATCATATCAACTCTCCAGATGTTGCTGGACAGCAACTCCTAGTATTCCTCATTTGCTATGCTAGCTAGGTTTGCAGTTCAACATTTGTATGATTCCTTGCTCCTAGGTTATAGGACTGCAGCCTTAAGCACACTCTTTCTAGGTCACACTAGAACTATTGTGATTTAAAGCTTCGAAACTGAATTTGGAATGAACTGCTGCAATTTCTGAGATTCTGATAAAAAGAAGGAATCACTGCAGCAGACAATGTATATTGTATTATCTGTAATGTGGCTGTAGCTCATGTGATTAGATTGTATGTATTGTTCTACACTACACATTTTATATTTGCTTGACAGTGCTTTCACATCTTTAGACATGAGTTGGTATTAAAATACCCACAATGTTTAATGCTCAAAAAGTCAGAGTGAGTTGTGCATCCCAGATTTCATTTTTGTCTTATAGGGATCTGTCTGCCAGATTTTTCTACTGGTTTTCATAGAACATATTTATTTACTTATTGCATTTATACCCTGCATTTCCACCACTGAGTTCAAAGCGATATACAGTATGTGATTCTTCTCCCAACTTTCACTTATGTGAAGTAGGTCTGTCTGAGAGACCATGAATAGCTGAAGATCATTTAGTGAATTTAATGTGGCAGTGCAGCCTCAAACCTAGTTCCCCCAAGTCTAACAAGTCTCCCATTCTGGGAGAAAGGGACATATACATTAAATAAATAAACAAATGAGTTTGTTTCCATTAGCTGCCACTATACAACCTAACCTCACTCAAGAGATCTTTTTCATTTAATATAATAAAATTTATTTCCCCAATATGTCTTTCTTTTGAGTACTCCAGCATCCTATTTCAGCTGTAGATCCTATGGCTGGGTTTGAGCACAACACTTGACTCACTGACATTACACAGAGATTAGTGTGTTCTGGGAACAAACATGAGGCTCACATGTGCCCCTGCTCTCTATTGTGGCATAGTCACATGGAGATTATAAGGATCTTTCTGTTTTCACCTGACCACAATTTACCATTTATCCTAAAGCAGGAACAGCAGTAAAGTACAGTTGATTCAAACAATTCAGAATCAGAAATTACTATCATCTGATTTTGCCATGTCTAGAAGAGCCACAGTTTGCACTAACCAAAGTTTGTCCCAGTTTTGATGGGGGCGGGGGAAGCAGTTACTGTAATTGAAAACTGAAGTAGCTCCTGTCACTGTCCACTTCATAGGCACGACTTTGTGAGAGTATTGTACAGTACAACAGTTTAGAAATGTCTGATCTTGCATCACCAGTGTCCACAAGCTTAGTTTCTGAGTACTAATCTTTATCATACGACACTATCAAAGAACACAATGGCCATCAGATTTTCAGCCTGTGGAAAAGAGGAGAGCACAAGCTTACCATGAGATGACAAGTCTGAATGAGACACTTTGTGTTTTACAGTACAACAAATTATTACTTGCGCCTCCTTGTCCTAACAAAAAGGCATCCAGAATGGGCTCTCCATATATATATTCTTCCATAACTGCAGAGTTCATAATGCACAGCAACTGAATCTACATCCTCTAATTCTCACAAGAAAAGTTGCATATTTCTACTGAAATTTAGCTCTGAAATCACGTGCCCTAGGAGGGAGAGGTCCTGATATGAATAATCATCTCAGGCTTCCTTTCTCTCTGCTTTCCTATGAACTTCCACTAACCATATACAGCAGGGTTTCGCAACCAGGGTTCCCTGAAGCCCTAGGGTTCCTCAAGAGGTTGCTAGGGGTTCCTCGAGATATTGTGATTGAAAATAATAATAACAATAAGAATAACAATAATAATCTTTTAGGCAGGGGTTCTCTGAGACCTGAAAATTGTTTCAAGGGTTCCGCCAGGGTAAAAAAGTTGAGAAAGGCTGATGTACAGAAAGAGAGAATTTTTTAAAAAATGAATTTAAAAGCCAAATACAGTTGTCCCTTCATATTTGCTGGGGTTTGGCTCCAGGACCTCCCGTGGATACCAAAATCCGTAAATACTCAAGTTCCATTATATGCAATGGCATAGCAAAATGGTTTCCCTTGAATAAGATGGCAAAATCAAGGTTTGCTTTTTGGATTATTATTTTTTGAAGAATATTTTCAAGCCCTGAATACTTCAATCCGTGGATAACAAATCCGTGGATATGGAGGAACAGCTGTACTGTACTGTACATTGTTACCACAAAGCAAAAACGCGCCATTCGCAACATAACGAAAAAGAAACTAAACTTTCCACACTGTTCAAGAAATCTTCCGGCAAACGGACCGCACGGCATGCTGGGAACCGTAGCACCCATCAGCCGCTAATCCTACAGCTGCCTACTCTGAAGACAAGCACTGACATAACCTGAGGTAAAGAGATACGGCGGCGGAAACGTTAATATACCTCAGTCACTTATCTTCAGACCGTGGACATTCCATGGCTGAATTACAGTCGAAGCATCCTCAGCCAATTACAGCGCTCCAACCGCATCAGCTGACCTGTACACGCGCACTCCAAGAGTCGATGAGGGTAGAGGACTGGCAGTAGCCATGTCACTTAAGGGCACATTCCCTCCCTCCCCTCCGCTATTCCCTTTTAACGGGTCTTCTTTACCCTACACTTAAGATGGCGGCCAACGGTCACGTGATAAGGGCCCTGTTCCCCGGATGTTACTCTTAGCGGCGGCGGTTGAGGGAAACCGGCCTGCTTGTTGAATGGGCCTCCAGTATCCCCGAACATGGATTGGAAGCAGGCGTTGAAGAACCGCTTGGCCGTCAGCACCGACTGTGAGTGCTTGCGCTAGGAAGCGGGTCTGGGGAAGGAGCTGCAAGATGGAGCCGCTTAAGTCTCAGTCCCTCTTGGTGCGCGGGGTGGGGGGGGGAAGGCAGGTTGACATCTATTATTATTATTTGGGGGAAGGGGGATGGTCTTCTGCCACGGGGCCTTCGCTTCTTCAGTTCTTCCTGCTTACCTGGCTCCAGGTGTTGCACCTTCACACCTGAAAGGGTCCGTAGGTGGCTTCCTTTTGGTGGAGCTGATTTTCTTTGCACGAGAGCGTACTACTGAGCAACAAGGAGGGAAGGGGTGTGTATGTATGTGTGTGTGGAGAGAGAAAGCCGAACTGTTCATTCATTACCTCATTATTTCTAGCGGGTTTTCAGGGTTCTTTTTTTAAAAAAAAAAAACTTAATTTAACCCATCAATCTGTCATCTTTCTGTCGCATATTTCATTCAAGGGAACCCAGGCAATGTACACAAGTGTATACCTATTTATTTATTTGTTGGATTTATATCCTGCCTTTTTCCCCATCATGGAGGGATTCAGGGCAGGTTACAATAGTTTAAAATACACACAACTAAAACCCTACAAATTACAAAAGTTAAAAAAATAGAATTAAATTAAATTTTCATTATTAAACTATAGTTTAAAACATTAAATCGACAAAAGTACAACATTAAAAAAAACAGCACACCAAATAAAATTCACATGTCAAAGGCCTGTCTAAATAAAAAGGTCTTCAACTGCCTCAAAAGCTCCTGTGAAAGTGGTAGGTTGGACTGAGGGATTTATCAGTGTGAAACATTTTTTATCCTGGCAAAATCTTTATAAGTGTTGAGTTCTGATTTTAATGTTTTTCAGGACTGGCAGCCAGATTTTGTCTACCTTAGGGTTTTCTTCTTTCCTGTTGAAGTTGTCCAGGTGTTTGTGGATTTCAATAGCCAAACAGACACTAATCCTCCTTGCATATCTCCACCCAGAAACTAACCATTCAAATACTCAAATTTACATATACTCTCCAACAGGGGTTCACAGTATATAATCCACACACACACACTCCTACCCAACCATTCTCTGAAGATGCCAGCCACAGATGCAGGTGAAACGTCAGAAAGAAACTCTTCCAGAACACAGCCTCATAGCACGAAAAAAGGGGAAAAAACCAAGGAAAATTTATGGTTACTGGTCTGTTTCTGGGCAGAATTCAAAGTGCTGGTTTTGACCTTCAGTGCCCTTAACAGCTTGGGCCCAGACTATCTGAAAGACTATCTCCATATATAAGCCAGCGTGAGCATTAAGATCTGCAGGAGATGGCTTTCTCTCAGTCCTATCACCTTCACAGGTGTGGTTGGTAAGGGCCTGAGAGAAAGGCTTCTCTATGGTTGCTCCCAGACTATGTGGAACTCCCTTTCATGGGAGGTCCAGTTGGCCCACTGTCTGCTCTCTGTTTCTGTCAGCTGGTGAAGATATTTTTTATTTAGTTAGACATTTGAATCTTGAATTTTGAAATTTAATTATGGAGCTGTAGTGTGTGTATGTATTTAAGTGGTGTGCTATTTTAATCTTGTTATCTTTTATTGAAACTATTTTTAAAATATGTTTTAAGTGTTTTTACTTGTCTTTCAGTATGTTTTTAATAATAGTGATGTTTGATTCCTTTCTGACTTTTGTAAATTAATGTTTTAGCAGCATCTTTTTAAATTACTGTATAGTAAGCTGCCTTGAATCCCATTTTGGGAGAAAGGTGGGATATAAATTAATAAAATAAAATAAACATAACAGTAACAAAAACCTAATCCAAGGATGAGCAGCAGGATGAAGTAGAAAAAAGATGTGTGGCCAGGGCATTTCAGACATCAGAAAACAGCTAAAACTGAGAAGAACAAGCCTGAGGGAGGAGATCTAATAAGGAACAACCAATCAAACACAGATACAAAGAATCAGTCCTGATAGGTTGATAACAGATCTATATAGAACACACTTATACCATAGCACCCCCATATCCACAGATTCGCTATCCGCTGATTCAGTTACCCATGGTTGGCAACAGAGTGAGAGGAGGGGTGATCTCGCCTCCCTTCCCCCAGATGGCTCCAGTGGTGGTGCAGGAGGGCAAAGGGAGAAGAGGGGGGAGATCTTGCCTCCCTTCTCCCTTACCCCGGGATAGCTCCAGTGGCATCTGGGGGGGGGGGAGAAGAGGAGGGGAGAGCTCACCTCCCTTCCCTCGGTATGGTTCCGGCAGCACGGTGGAGGTGGCGGGTGGTGGACAGGGGAGAGAAGTCCAGCGTTTGCTGTTATTCATGCATTTCGGTATCAGCGGGTGGGGGGGGGAACCAACCCCCTGTGGCTACACGGGTGCTACTGTAATTACATAAAGGGCAACAAACTGTAACAGAAATGCCCTGTTGGAGCAGAATGGGAACTGTTTATGAAAGAAAAATGCAATAACAAAAGAACTAGAGAGCATAAATGACAGTCTGTACTGAAAGGTATTAATAATTTATCCCAACTTCACACTAATAGAAAAAATGGAAAAAAATATTAAGAGAAATGCAACGTCAAAAGCTGCAGCTTTAGATCTCGATAGAATTCAAACAGCAAGGACAAACACCATCATCCCCACGTTGCCATTGGCAACTCTTGTGCTTAAGTCTGTTCAGCAGTTCACCTACCTGGGAAGCATCATCTCCTCAGATGCCAAGATTGACAAAGAGATCAATCACAGATTAGCAAAGGCATATAGTGCATTTGGAAGACTTTACAAAAGAGTCTGGAGTAATAAATATCTGAGACGAAGCACAAAAATCAGTGTGTATAGAGCCATTGTACTGTCTATTCTCCTTTATGGGTCTGAAACATGGGTCGCCTATCGCCACCACTTACGACTCCTCGAACGCTTTCATCAGCGCTGTTTACGCACAATTCTAAATATACACTGGACTGACTATGTGACGAATGTTGCTGTCCTTGAGCGAGCAGGGATCACCAGCATTGAGGCCATGATATTGAGAACACAGCTGCACTGGGCAGGGCACATTTCTAGGATGGAGGACCATCGCCTCCCAAAAATAGTACTCTACGGATGTACTCTCCACGGGTCAGCGTAAGAGGGGCGCTCCAAAAAAGCAATACAAGGACTCCCTGAAACAACATCTCAGGCTTGGCCAAATTGATCACCAACAATGGTCTGCCATGGCCTCACATCGGGAGGCATGGAGACGCACTATCCACAATGCTGCAGCCTTATTTGAGAACTCACACCAAACAAGTCTTGAAGAGAAACGACAACACAGAAAGAATCACAACCCAGAAACATCACGCAAGGAAACCTACTGCTGTGCTTTCTGCAACCGGACTTGTCTATCTCGGATTGGCCTTTTTAGTCATCAGTGCGCTTGCAGAAAGCGTGGAATGAGTCCTTCCTGAATCTTTGTTTGCGAAGAAAAGCCAGAGAGAATTCTGACTAGGGGAACATGAATTGAGCAATAAGAATATACAACTGTTTTAAAATGTAATTAAAAGTGTTCTTATACAAACATTATTCCTCTCATTCAGTTTTCCTCAGGAAAACAAATTACATCCTTTGACCTAATCTGCAATGAGTTTAAATAATATTTTAGACATTTATATAAATCAGAAATTAATTCCAAGTTTAAACTAATGAATTCTATAAATCCATTAATATCACTCCCAATTAGTAATTCCCATAATAAACCTAATAAACCCATTGTAGAAGGCGAAAACAGTGATTTAAAATATTAAAAATAGTTAGACTCCAGGCACAGACAGCCTAACTGAAGAACTCTACAAAATTTTCTTATCTGACCTTGTGTGCATGTTGTGTGCTTTTAAGTCATTTCTGACTTTTGGTGACCCTAAGGCGAACCTGTCATGGCCATGCATGGATTTGGCCAAGCGTGGATTTGAACCCTGGTCTCCCAGTGTCCTAGTCCAACACTCAAATGACTACACCACACTGGTTCTCAGTATCTGACCCTCAAGCTATTAGCACTTTACAATGATACGTTTAAAGGCAGAAAAATCTACAAAAACTGGAAAGGTGCTCTCTCCATCCAACTGCCCGAGCCTTGCGCTTGGAGAGAGAGATGAAGAAGCAGTCAGAATTCACATAAGTCCTAGGCCCAGAAGCAGATGAAAGGCCTTCCATCCTAACTGCCACTGCTCTGGCCTTGGAAGGAGAGAAGAACCAGCAGTATCTGCTGGATTTAATCCCTACACCCACTGCCATTCCCATTTCCTTATGTGTCATGTTTTATTTAGACTGTAAGCCTGAGGGCAGGGAACTGTTAAATTAACCATTTGTAAGCCACTCTGAGAGCCTTTGTGGCTGAAGAGTGGGGTATAAATACTCTAAATAGAATAAATAAAAATAAATAAGAAGGTAGAGTTATAGGTATTCCAAAATGGAATGGTGCCACAACAAATATTACTGCATATATACCACAGCAGCACCAGATCCTGTCAGATCTTGGAAGCTAAGGAAGGTCATCCTTGGTTAGTACTTGGATGGGAGACAACCAATGAATACCAAGTGCTGTAGACTATATTTCAGAGGGAGGAACTGGTAAAACCACCTCTGAGTATTTGTTGCCTAGGAAAATCCTAGGAAATTCATGGGGTTGCAATAAGGTGACAGGCAATTTGAATGCACATATGTATATGCATACATATGAGATAAAGAGGAGGAGGAGGCAGCTTGCCAGGAATCTGCTGCTCCTGCTAATGAAGGCCTTGATGTGTCTGAAGAGCTGGGGGCTGGGGCAATGGGGGACCCTGCTCCCCAGCAGCAGATGGCAGAGTCTGAAGACAACACACCCCCATCCTTTTTTGAGCAATGAAGAGAGGAGTGCCGGTCCCAACAACTGTTAACTGGTAGACATTGGCCTGATTAGACACCTGTGGCCTTTAAAGAGCTGCCCATAAATATCTCAGCAGTTCCCTTGCAGCTTCAGTGCTGATAGCCGTCTTATCTTCTTGACTGGCAGTACTCTCTAGTCCTATTTTCATGACCTTGGACTGGCTACATTTTGATGACTTTGTTTACCCCTTACTGACTATCTGGACTACCAACTTTCTGTAATGACTTCTGGCCCAGCTGACGATCACCCTCGTCTTCTTTCTTCATCATGCTCAGATAACCTGTAACTAACCTGGACTGGACTAACTACCCAACAGCTCTTGCACTCTAACCACCTGCTTCCTTGGGCACTTGCTCTCTGGTGTACAAGAGAATCTACATAGACCAATGATAACACTCCTAAATCAAGATTGAAATCCTAATGGCCATATTTGGTAATCTCATCAACCACTTTATAAGTACTTATATGCCCATACACCAAATTGGCTTTATTCCCAATAGACAATTATCAGATTGTCTTAAATATAATTCATCATTGCAATAAAAATGATAAAGCTGTCACTATCCTCTCTTTAGATGCATGGAAGGCCTTCAATAAGGTAGAATGCTCTTATTTGTTTTTGTTACTCGAAAAAGTGCAATATGGAACACCATTCATCTCCCTAGTGAAGAGCGTTTATCAAAATTCTAAAGCATATGTACATGTAAACCAAATTGACTCAAGGCTATAGCTTTCAGAGCACATAGCAAATGGTATTAGAAACTCAAAGGACATAGAACGCATTAAGAGGAGGAGTAGAGAGCACACTCTGAATGTTTATGCTGATGGCATGTTTCTGTAATTAAATACAGTTGTCCCTCCATATCCGAGGATTTAAGTATTCACGATTCTTAAAAAAAAAAATCCAAAAAGAAAACCTTGATTTTGCCATCTTATATAAGGGACACCATTTTGCTATGCCATTGTATATAATGGGACTTGAGTATTCATGGATTTTGGTATCCACGGGGGGGGTCCTGGAATCAAACCCCAGCAAATATGAAGGGACAGCTGTCATCTGGAAAAAGCCTTTCCCACTATTAAAAAAATTAATTGACTACTTCTTCCTGGTAATGGGATTCAAAATTACTCTAATCTCATATTTTTTTAATCAATATCCCACTTAAGACTTAACAAGTTTTACAAAGCCACCTTGATATATATATATATACTGTATATATAAAATATATTTCAAATTTTAAATATCTAGGTGTAGAAGTTAAAAAAATATAAATTGTCTGATCTGATGTAATTATAGGCCCATATTATCTCATATATAAAATAAGTTAAAAGAATGGTGAATCTTGCCTTGTTAGGGCACATTGTGGTCATCAGGGCTTAGCCATTACCAGAGTTACTTTTCCTTTTTCAAACAATCCCTTTGAACCCCTCCAAAATCAAAATTTAAAAATGGCAAAAATACTTGTAATTTTATTTCCCAAAAGTTTTTTTTAAAAGTTCCCAATAAATATACAGTACACTCAAGGAACAAAGGGAGGTGTAGCCATTCCAGATCTTGAGCATGATTATAATGCATACCAAATAGAACAGGCCTTATCACTAATCAGTAATGATAGTACAATAACAATGGACAAATATGGATATTGGAGATAAATTCACAAATCATACACATACTTACAAAAGACATTCATTTTTTAAAATCTCCAAAGTAATAAGCCCCTTTAGGAAACAGTTAATTTTGACATGGAGAAACTGGAATAAATTACTTATTCCTTTACCATGCCCTTTCTATGCTACCTGCTTTCCAGCATATGCATACTCAAAAGTACCAGTAAATTGGAAATATGGGGGGGGGGGGAAGGCATAGTCACCATTACAGACCTATTTAATGGTCAAAAAGTAAAGTCACAGGTTTGTTTGATAAAACATATTGGTTAGATCCAGTAGTTCTTAACCTGTGGGTCTGGGGTCCCCTAAGGATCCGCGATTTCCTCAGAGGGTCCGCGAAGGTTTGAAGGCTGCTCAGCCAACAAGACAGGAATCAAGGCAAAGGTTGATTTGCCTTGCACATTGATGTTCAATCCTCTCCAGCCACAATTTTGCAGGAAGAAGCAGGAGATAAGTCTTCCCTCCCCCTCCAGTGCCTCTGAGGGAAGGTTTAATGGATGGTATCATTGTACTATTACTATTATTGTTATTATGTGTTGTTGTTAGGATTTTAAATCTTGAGTTAAGTCTTGGGGGCCCACTTCAACAAAAGATATTTAAAGGGGGGCCCCTGGGAACGAAAAGATTAAGAGCCACTGGCTTAGATAATACAAATTGTTAAGAACTTGCTCAGTTAAACAAAACTGCTGAACATTGACTGAAAGCGTATGGAGCAGAGCAGCAGCCATTTTAAATAAGGGCTTACTGTATAAGTCTCACCTCATGAGCCTTGCAGAGAGACTGCCAAGCCTTGTGAGACTTATACAGTAAGCTCCACTCCACTTCAGGTGCCTAAAATGGTGGAGAGCATAGAGCCCATCTAGCCAGCAACATCATCATCTGTTTCCAGCATTGACCTATGGATAAGTCAACCCAGGTTTTTTGGGTTGATTTTTTTGTCAGGTTTTTTTTTTTTTTACTTATGCATGAGTATATATGGTAAATGTAGCAAATAAGCAAGATGATGAACAAACATGCCTCTACTAACAAACCATGGTTAGTACCTAGCCAAGCTAATCTGTTCCAGTATAAAAAGATAGATAGGGATCCTGTAGCACCTTTGAGGCTAACAGGGGAAAGGAAATTTCTTACTTAAGTGTTAGTGGACTGCAGTGGAGGGCATCTGATGAAATGGACTGGAATTCACAAAAGCTTATGCTAGAAATTTCTTTTTCTCAGTATTTGTTTTTACCTTATGAATTTTAGCATACAAACCTGTGACGTCAGAATTGCAACTTGTGCTTGTCCCTCAGTTGTCCACTCTGAAATGAGCTGACAAAATGGATAGGAGAAAAGCAAACCAAAAATGGGAAAGAAAGTCATTGGTTGGTTGGTTGTCTGCTGTGCAATTTTATGGCTTCAGTTTAAAAAAATGATTAATGAAAACCATGGTCTATCATGAGCAATGTGCTAATGCATCCATTGTGATAATTTTCAGAATTCTTAAACATGTAAGAATGTTACACCAGATGAACCAAAACAGTCCTGCAGTCATTTTATTTATTTATTTATTTATTTAAATATTTCTAACCTGATTTGTGAGGCAAAGTTTCTGCAACCTGATTCACAAGGTAATCATTTTTTTAAAAAAATGGAAAAATAATTAAAGCTTACTGCTTTTCCTGCTATAAACAGTGAATATTCTGAGCTGTAAGAGCAAAGTTTTCAATCAGATGCATAGCAGTAGTTATGATCTTTGTACCCAGTTTTCCTATACTTTTTTTCCTTATCCTCAGCCTTTCTTGATTACCGTATATTCCGGTGTATAAGACGACTTTTGAGCACTCAAAAGTGCCCTCCAAAATCCACAGTCGTCTTATACGCCGGATATACTTTCCTTCACCTGCCTGCCTATCTCCTGCCTCTTCGCAAACGGGGCGAAGAGGCAGGAGATGGGGCAGGGGGGTGAAGCAAAGTGCTCCTCCCTGCCCCCCGCCCACCCCCCGCGCATCCACCCCCCCTGCCGAAAGCCGCGGAATCGCGGCTTTCGGGAAGGGGGGTGGCTGGGAAGCCCTCTCCTCCCTGCCCCCTGCCCACCCCCCATGCATCCACCCCCTCCCGAAAGCCGTGCAACCGCGGCTTTCGGCAGGGGGGGCTGGGAAGCCCCCCTCCCTGCCACCCGCCCACCATCCGCCCATCCACCCGCCCGCCGAAAGCCGCTGAACCGCAGCTTTCGGCGGGGGGGTGGCTGGTAAGCCCCCTCCTCCCTGCCACCCACCCACCCCCGCGTATCCACCCCCCTCCCTGCCGCCCGCCCACCCCCCGCACATCCACCCCCCTGCCGAAGCAGGGGGGTGGCTGGGAAGCCCCCTCCTCCCTGCCACCCGCCCACTCCCGCGCATCCACCCCCCCTCCCTGCCACCTGCCCACCCCCCGCACTTCCACCCCCCCTGCCGAAAGCTGCGGAACCGCGGCTTTCGGCAGGGGGGGTGGCTGGGAAGCCCTCTCCTCCCTGCCACCCGCCCACCCCCCATGCATCCACCCCCTCCCGAAAGCCGTGCAACCGCGGCTTTCGGCAGGGGGGGCTGGGAAGCCCCCCTCCCTGCCACCCGCCCACCATCCGCCCATCCACCCGCCCGCCGAAAGCCGCTGAACCGCAGCTTTCGGCGGGGGGGTGGCTGGTAAGCCCCCTCCTCCCTGCCACCCACCCACCCCCGCGTATCCACCCCCCTCCCTGCCGCCCGCCCACCCCCCGCACATCCACCCCCCTGCCGAAGCAGGGGGGTGGCTGGGAAGCCCCCTCCTCCCTGCCACCCGCCCACTCCCGCGCATCCACCCCCCCTCCCTGCCACCTGCCCACCCCCCGCACTTCCACCCCCCCTGCCGAAAGCTGCGGAACCGCGGCTTTCGGCAGGGGGGGTGGCTGGGAAGCCCTCTCCTCCCTGCCACCCGCCCACCCCCTGCCCATCCACCCCCCCTGACGAAAGCCACGGAACCGTGGCTTTCAGCAGGGGGGGGCTGGGAAGCCCCCTCCTCCCTGCCACCCGCCCACCCCCTGCACATCAACCCCCCCTGCCGAAAGCCGCAGAATCGCGGCTTTCGGGAGGGGGGGTGGCTGGGAAGCCCTCTCCTCCCTGCCCCCTGCCCACCCCCCGCACATCCACCCCCCCTGCTGAAAGCCGTGGAACCGCAGCTTTCGGGAGAGGGGGTGGCTGGGAAGCCCCCTCCTCCCTGCCCCCCGCCTACCCTCAGCCCAGCCATCCCCCTTACCCACTGCCTCACTTTGGAGAGGGGGGGTGGCTGCGAAGCCCCCTCCCCCCAGCCACCCCGCCACCCTCCGCCCAGCCACCCCCTTCCCCAAAGCTGCGCTCCTCCCTGCCACCCGCCCACCCCCCGCCCATCCCCCCCTGCCGAAAGCCACGGAACCGCGGCTTTCGGCAGTGGGGGTGGCTGGGAAGCCCCATCCTCCCTGCCCCCTGCCCACCCCCCGCACATCCACCCCCCCTGCCGAAAGCCGTGGAACCGCAGCTTTCGGGAGGGGGGGTGGCTGGGAAGCCCCCTCCTCCCTGCCCCCCGCCCACCCTCAGCCCAGCCATCCCCCTTGCCCAAAGCCTCGCTTTGGAGAGGGGGGGTGGCTGCGAAGCCCCCTCCCCCCAGCCACCCCGCCACCCTCCGCCCAGCCACCCCCTTCCCCAAAGCCGCGCTTTTTAGAGGGGGGTGGCTGCGAAGCCCCCTCCCTCCACCCCCCCAGCCAGCTGGCCATCCCGCATTCCCCAACCCACCAGGAGACTGGGCAGCCTCCTGTGGGTTGGGGAATCGCGGGAGGAGGGAGCCCAGAAGGAGGGATGGGGCTGTGGAGTTAAATCCCTAGATTCGCTCCCTCTCCCTTAACGGTGGGGAGAGGGGGCGAATCCCGGGGTTTGGCTCCACGGCCCCGCATCCTCCCTATGGAGCCAAACGGGGCATGTTCGCCCCTTCTCCCCACCTTCCTTGAAGGTGGGGAGAGGGGGCGAATCTAGGGGTTTGCCGCGGCCGCCCCCGCTTCCCCCGCCTTGGTCCCCTTCGGAAGAGCCAAGACGGAGGGAAGGGGGCTGCTGAGGCAAACTGGGCATTTTCGCCCCTTTCCTCCACCTTCGAGTCCAGTTTGACTGGAAGGTTGAAGAGAGGGGCAAATGTTGCCCTGCCAGCTGATCCTGTTCGCTTTCCTAACTCATGAGGAGATCCTCATGAGTTGGGAAACAAAGAGGATCAGCTGGCAAGGCTCCCCCAGCCAGCCAAATTGGGGCGGGTGGTCTTATCTGGCGAATATATGCCTAGGCCTAGATTTTTGGCTGGAAATTGGGGGGGGTCTTATACGCCCAGTTGTCTTATACACCAGAATATACGGTATATATTTATTCATTTGCCAACATCACCAGTCTTGTGTTTCAGTACCTCCTATTGTTGGCTGTTTTGTTAGGTACATTGGAAGCATTTCTATCTTACTGTGCTGCAGAAAGAGATGTTGTCACTCTAAAATAGGGACCAAACTGCTATTTGTAAACTCATGCAACAAAATCCCAATTGTGGCTTTTCTTAGTTGGAAACAGCCTTTTTATTAATCATTCAAAAGCAAATAACAATTTTTGTTGTATTCAAGTTAACATTTACGGGGGATTTTCTTTTCTATTCTGAGATAATACTTAATCAGCATATTGAAACTTCTCAGTTCTAACTTATTTATAACAGGTTTTAAAAGCAATTTAAATCAGTAGTATTCTTTTGACTTTCTATAAGTTAGACAGTAATAAGTTAGACAATAAGTTGCAGTAAGAATAGCTTATATACATTGATACTGACTTTGTTTGGATTGATGTTTTTCAAAATTTCCCCTGCGTATTAAGTGATATACCTTATAGTATATCTATGACCTCCCCTTTTTTCTCTAAGTTTTAATAATATAGACAGAGTCACAGTAGTACCAGATTCTGCATATTGTACCCTGGTCCTTTTTTTTCTCCAAAGTGTTATTAATGGTAGCCATTTATCTAATGATTTCTCTTCAGGTAAATTGTGTAGTTTAGCAGTTAATATATCTAGCTCTAACATTTCCTGGGTTTTTAAAATCCACTTGTAGATAGTAGGTGGGTTAGCTGCTTTCCATTTGTGGACTATCTTTATTCTGGCTGCTGAAATCAAGTATAGAATTTTCCAGTATTTTGTCTCTACTTCTTTCTCTAATACATTGATCATATTCAGCAGAAATAATTCAGGCTTTGCTATAAATTTAATCTGTAGCGTTCCTTCAGATATTCTGTGAATTTTATCCCAGAACGTTTTAACCACCTTACAACTCCACCACATATGTAGCAGGGAGCCAACATTTTTATGGCATTTCCAGCAAGTATTCTTGATTGATTTGTTCATTTTATTTAATCTTAAAGGGGTATAATATCACCTGTGCACTATTTTCATGTAATTTTCTTTCAGATTCTGGCAAACTGTGTATTTACTAGTTTTGTTTTCTAGCTTTTTCCCAAGCCTCCAATTCTGGAGGGGTATCCAAATTCTTTTGCCCTATTTATCATAAAGTCTTTAATATTGTCCATTTCTAGGCTTCTGTTCATTAGAAGTTTATATAATTTTGTAATCTTTTTTTTTCTTTTGTTCATCCCAAATGATCTTGTCTAGTTCATTTTCTTCCATTTCTGTGTTTTGAGTTTTTGAGTCTTCCAAAAATCTTTCTCTTATTTTATGATAATTAAACCAATTGATTTTATAAAAAAATTCTAATTGTTCTTTTGACTTCATAACAAATTTGCCATTGGGGTTCTTGTTTCCTGTCTCCTTGTAACTTAGCCAGTAGTCAGTGGTCTTCCATCTATTCTGAAAAGGTACTTGTGGTGAGGTCCACAATGGCAACTTGTTATAAAACATATTCTTTATTTTTTTCCACACCATTAACAAAGCTTTTCTGACAAAATGATTGTTAAATTTATCTTTCTCATAACATAGGTAGGCATGCTACCCAAATCTGATATTGTGGCCTTCTATAGTTATTGTGGAAACAGCTTTGAAGAAGAATTTGAAGAGTGTAGAAGTAACAGGAACGGCTTAATGTTTCATTGCCTTCCCATCTCCAGACTAAATAGCCCATCATGAGATTTTTTTCCTCCCTACAGAGAACCAAACATGGTATGTCTTAAGTGTGATATTTTCTGTCTTGCATTAAAAAGGTAAAAGAAGTGATCAAGAGTTGAAGGATGAAGAAATGGAGCTGTTTACAAAATACTACCTAGAATGGAAAGGAGGAAGAAAAACTGCCAATACCTCCTACATGAACATACCACGATTTTATTATAGGGTAAGTAGCATCCTATAAACATTTGATTGTCCTGGTGCATAATCTGTATTCAGGACAAGAGGCTACCGTCAGGACAGAATACAGAGAAACTGAATGGTTTCGAATTGGCGGTCAAGCAAGGCTGCATTTTATTATCCTATTTGTTTAACTTGCATGCTGAACGTATCATACATAAAGCAGAATTGGAGGAAGGAGACATGAAAATTGGAGAAAGGAACATCAACAATATAAGATATGCAGATGACATCATATTGGTAGCAGAAAATAGCAAAGGCTTGGAACAATTACTGAAGAAAGTCAGGGAAGCAAGTGCAAAGGCAGGTTTACAGCTGAAGATTGAGAAAACAATAACAACCACAGAAGATTTATATAACTGTAAAGTAGATGATGAAGCCATTGAAATAGTTCGAGAATTTCCTTACCTTGGCTCAGTCATTAATCAAACTGAAGACTGCAGTTAAGAAATCAGAAGACTAGGACTTGGAAGGGCAGGTATGAAGGAACTAGACAAGATCCTAAAATGTCAAGATATATCATTGACTACTGTTAGGATTCTCCATGCCATCGTATCTCCCATTTCTATATGTATGGTTGTGAAAGCTGGACAGTGAAGAAAGCTGGTAGGACAAAAATCAGCTCATTTGAAATGTGGTGCTAGAGAAACGTTCTATGGATACCATGGGCTGCGAAAAAGACAAATACAGTAGGATCCCCATAACCAGGGGGATTGGTTCCAGGGGGGGGGGCGTGGCTAATGAATTCTGCAGATAATAGCAAAGCCTCCCCCCCCCATCGCCATTGTTGCCATAGAAGCCATCCGAAGGGAGAAGGGAGGCGAGACCTGTCCTCCCTCCTTTCGTCCCCCCCCCATCACCATTGCTGCCACTGGAGCCATACCGCTGGGAGAAAGGAGGTGAGAACTCTCCTCCGTCCACCATCCACCCCTGCTGCCGCCAGCTGTGGACATCAGCGGATGTCGGATCAGATATGGGGGTGCTACTGTGTGTCCTAGAGCAAATCAAACCCGAACTCTCCCTAGAATCTGAGATGACTAAACTGAGACTATTGTACTTTGGCCATATCATGAGAAGGCATTACTCACTAGAAAAGACAGTAGTGCTTGGTAAGGTAAAGACCACTCAACAGCTCTCTGTGAAGAATTTGCAAGACACTTTGCAGATAAAATCACTCAGATTTGCTCTGACTTGGATGCTGTAGTTGAGGCAGGTCCAGTAGATGTAACTTTGGTACCTGCTTGTCCAGTATTTTTGGATAAGTTTCCATTTGTGCGGCCTGAGGATGTGAATAGTATCCTTAGAGAAGTGAGAGCCACCAAATACATACTGGATCCTTTCCCTTCCTGGCTCTTGAAAGCAGCTAGAGGTGGACTGGCCAAGTAGGTGAGGGGAGTGGTGAATGCCTTACTGCAGCAAGGAAAGTTTCCATCCTGCCTAAAAGAGACTGTGGTGAGGTTGTTACTAAAATAAGGCCTCCCTGGATCCCACCACTCTGAATAATTACTGGCTGTCTCCAACTTTCCATTTTTCAGCAAGGTTCTGGAGCATGTGGTAGCCTCCCAGCTCTAGGGGTTTCTTCATGAAACGGATTATCTAGATCCATTTTAATCTGGCTTCAGGCCTGATTGTGGGATAGCTTTGGTTGCTTTGGTGGGTGACCTGCACAGAGAACTGGACAGGGGGAGTGTGTCCCTGTTGGTTCTGCTGGACTTCTCAGTGGCTTTCAATACCATTGACCATGGTATCCTTCTGGGTTGCCTCTCTAGGATGGGCCTTGGGGTGAGAACTCAGAAGGTGGTGCTGGGGAACTCCTGTTTGATGCCCTGGCCATTGACCTGTAGGGTCCATCAGGGTTCTGTTCGGTCCCCCATGCTATTTAACATCTACATGAAACCCCTGGGAGAGGTCCTCCGGAGTTGTGGGGTATGGTGTCACCAATATGCTGATGACACCCAACTCTATCTCTTCTTTCCATCTGATTCCAAGGAAGCTGTCTTGGTATTTAACCAGCGCCTGCTGTCAGTAATTGACTTGACAAGAGCAAACAAATTAAAACTTAATCCAGACAAGACAGAGGTGCTCCTGGTCAGTTGAAAGGTTGATCGGGGAATAGGGACCCTACCTGTGCTGGATAGGGTTACACTTCCCCTGAAATCCCAGGCTCGCAGCTTGGGTGTTTTCCTGGACTCAACTCCGAGCCTGGATGCCCAGGTTTCAGGAGTGGCCATGAGTGCATTTGCACAATTCCTTCGAGCCTGTGCAATGGATTTTTCTGGTGGAGCGCAGCGTGCACAGAACTGGCCTCACCCTTTAAGCCAGAGATTCATCTGCCGTGGCCTTGCAAGCATGGACGTGGCAGTGAGGTCCTTGGGCCGTAGGTTTGATTAGAGTTTCCTTCTCTTAGATGGTTGACCTTACAGGGTTGGATGAGCACCATCTGCCCAGGTTTGGGATTAGAGTTTTCCTTCTCCTAGGACGGTTACCACAAGGCTAGAGAGCCCATCCTGCCCTTTGACGCTCTTTGTCAGACCCTTCGGTTTTGACCTGTCTGGCATGGGAGACCCTACCAGTGGCTATTATGCCACCGCCAGCATAGCTCAAAACATCAGTAGGGTACGCAAGCCTCTCTCCCACGACAAGGGGGCATCAATGGAGAGGTGCACAATTCCATTGTGCACCCATTCCTTGAGATGTCAGATCTGGCTATGGTGACACATGCCTTGATTGCATCCCGTTTGGACTACTGTAATGTAATCTATGTGGGGCTGCCTTTGGAAACTGTTCAGAAACTAGCGGGTCTAGAATTCTGCAGACAGAATGCTGGCTTGGGCCAGTTATAGGGAGCATATAACTCACGTGTTAAAACAGCTACACTGGCTACCAGTTCGTTTCCGGGCACAATTCAAAGTGCTGGTATTGACCTATAAAGCCCAACACGGCTTAGGTGCAGACTATCTGAAAAATCGTATCTCCCTGTACGAACCTGCAAGGGTTTCAAGATCTGCAGGGGAAGGCTTTCTCTCAGTCCCACCACCATAACAGGCCCACTTGGTGAGGACATGAGAGAGAGCCTTCTCAGTGGCTGTTCCCACCCTTTGGAACTCCCTCCCACAGGAAGCTAGGCTGGCCCCTCCCTGCTGTTTAAGAAGGCCTTTGGCATATAAGTATGGCTTTTATCGGGTATATTTTTATGCTGGTTTCATCTGTTTTTATTGTGTATGTTTTAATTGCTTTTAATTGTGATTTTAACTGTTTGTAAGCCGCCTTGGGTCCCACTTTGGGAAAAAGGCAGCATAGAAGTGTCACAAATAAAATAAAAAGGTAGAAGGCAGTAGAAAAAGAGGAAGACTGCATGCTAGATGAATAATAATAATAATAATAATAATAAAATTTATTTATACCCCACCCCTCTGCTAAAAACAATCGGGGCGGCTTCCAACAATTAAAACATTATAATAATGACTAAAAACACCACCCACCCCACCCTCCCACATAAAAAGACATTAAACACAATAAGATTAAAACCATCTAGCTAAAAAACAGATTAAAAACAAATATATACATAATTTTTAAAAAGCCAGGAGACTGAGTTCCTGAGGCCGGGATCTAATCAGGAAAGGCCTGCCGAAAGAGATCCGTCTTTAGTGCTTTTTTAAAGCTACTCAAGCTCGTCAGCTGACGGATCTCATTCGGCAGGCCATTCCACAATTTGGGGGCGATTACTGAAAAGGCCCTCTGGGAGGTTGCAGACAGCCTAGATTTTTGTGGCTGAAGCAGATTCCTCCCAGAGGACCGGAGTATGCGGGGAGGATTGTATGGGAGGAGGCGGTTCCGGAGATAAGTTGGACCCAAGCCATTTAGGGCTTTAAAGGTAATAACCAACACCTTATACTGGGCCCGGAAACTGATAGGCAGCCAGTGGAGAGATTTTAGTATTGGAGTTATATGATCTCTCCGAGATGTTCCTGAGACCACTCTAGCTGCCATATTTTGTACCAACTGAAGTTTCCGGACCAAGCATGAGAGTAGCCCCATGTAGAGCGCATTGCAGAAATCTAGACGAGAGGTTACCAGCGCGTGCACCACAGTCTCAAGGTCCCTTACTTCCAGGAAAGGGCACAGCTGGCGTATCAGCCAAAGCTGATAACAAGCGCTCCTGACCGTCGCATTCACTTGACTCGTCATCTGAAGCGATGAATCAAGGAGCACCCCCAGACTGCGAACACAGTCCTTAACGGAGAGCGTGACCCCGTCCAGGACTGGAGGTTGCAACTCAACTCCTGGTTTCGGGGCCGCTACCTTGAGCACCTCCGTTTTGTCTGGATTTAATCTCAATCTGTTTTTCCTCATCCAGCCCATTACAGCTTTAAGACAGTCATTAAGAGGAGAGATGCCATTGGGATTCGAGGCCGATGATCGGGACAAGGAGAAATAGATCTGGGTGTCATCAGCGTACTGATAACACCCAGCCCCATAACCCCGAATAATCTCACCCAGCGGCTTCATATAGATGTTAAACAGCATCGGGGACAGGATGGCGCCCTGTGGAACACCACAAGTAAGCTCCTTTCTGCTGGAGCAGCTGTCCCCAAGCCGCACCCTCTGGGACCTGCCCGAGAGGAAGGACCGGAACCACTGGAGCGCAGTGCCTCCAATTCCTAACCCTCTCAGGCGATCCAGGAGAATGCCATGATCTATTGTATCGAAAGCCGCTGAGAGGTCCAGAAGCACCAACAGGGACACATTACCCCTGTCGATGCTTAGATGCAGATCATCGGTCAAGGCAACCATGGCAGTCTCAACTCCAAATCCCGTCCTGAAGCCAGTTTGAAATGGGTCTAGATAATCAGTTTCATCCAAGACCACTTGGAGTTGAAGAGCAACTGCCCTCTCGATCACTTTGCTCAAGAATGGTAACATAGAAACTGGCCTATAGTTATTCATGTCCAGGGGGTCTAGAGAAGGTTTTTTCAGGAGCGGCCTAACCGCCGCTTCCTTTAAACAAGATGGAACACACCCTTCCCTGAGGGATGCATTGATGATGTCCTTAAGGAACACCATCAAGGCAGTCCCCCCCTGGATGGCCAGCCAGGAAGGGCAAGGATCAAGAGGGCAGGTCGTCTTCCTCACTCTACCAAGTAGCTTGTCCACGTCCTCGGTACTCACAGATTGAAATTGATTCAGTAAACTTACATCAACAGAGTTGCTGGACACCTCGTCAATTGTTTCTGTCAAAATGCTGGCATCTAAGTCGGCTCTTATCCGAGAGATTTTATCTGCAAAGTAGTTGTTAAATGCATCACAGCAGGCTGTTGTTGGGTTAAGCAATGGGTTCTGTGCAGGTATAACCTGCGTCATCTCCCTTACCACCCTAAACAGCTCTGCTGGACGGGACTCTGCAGACGCAATACGTGCAGAGGAGAAGGATCTCTGCGCTGCACGTATTGCCTCTCGATAGGACCGAAGAAAATTCCTATGTCGAGTCCTGTCGGATAAGAGTCGAGTTTTCCGCCAGTTACGCTCTAGTCGTTGTCCAACCCGCTTCAATTTCCTAAGCTCTGAAGTATACCATGGCTTACGGTTAGAGGCGGGTTGGAAAGGACGCTTGGGAGCGATCGTGTCAATAGCCTTGGTAAGATCGGTGTTCCAGGTATTAACCAAAGCTTCGACAGGGTCACCGGCGTTACCAACCATTAACCCCTCCAAGGCTTTCTGGAATCCTATTGGTTCCATTAGCCTTCGGGGGCGGACCATTCTAATGGGTCCACCACCCCCGGTGGGGCGGGAAGAGACTCTTATTTCAGTCTTGACCAGGAAATGATCCGTCCATGACAATGCGGCGGTTTTAATAACCGCCGCCCACGGATATTCCTGTTCCGTACTAAAGACCGCATCGAGAGTATGACCCGCACAATGTGTGGGCCCAATGACCAATTGGGATAGGCCCATGTTTGTCATGGTTTCCATGAACTCCCGAGCTGCACCACTCAGATTTGTCAAGCTGGTCTCGAGTGGAATGTTAAAGTCGCCCAGAACTAAAAGTCTGGGCGACTCCAGCAGCAACTCTGAGACCAGCTGTGTCAGCTCAGTTAGGGAGTCTGCTAGACAACGGGGTGGTCGGTATACTAGCAGAATCCCCAAACTATCCCTGGTCCTTAGGCTGAGTTCCTCTTCAGATTTCACTGAAGAGAATTCTTTTGTTATAAGTGCAGTTGTGAGGACTTGTATGAATATATGTAGTGTGCCAAGAAACCTTTATCTCTGTTTATACTTCATTGAATGAATTAGAATTCATGTTCAGGTATAACATTATGATTTAATGTGTGTGTGTGTGTGTGCTGTATGTTACTTCAAAGTCACCTGTTGACTTATGGCAACCCCATGAATTTCATAGGGTTTTCTTAGGCAAAGGAATACTCGGAGGTGGTTTTGCTAGTTCTTCCTCTGAAATATAGCCTATAGCACCTGGTATTCATTTGTGGTCTCCCATCCAAATACTAGCCAGGGCTGACCCTGCTTAGCTTCCAAGATCAGACAAGATCTGATGCCTTTAATTAGGCACCCTATTGTATCTTAATTCTTATTAATTGCTTTGAAATAGCCAATGAAGTTCTCATAAAAATTTTTAAAAATCAATAATACAGGTTCATTGTAGTTTAGCTATTAGACAGTTTAATGTGATGTGGATTAGAAAATTTGGATTGGAGTTCTAATTCTGCGGTGAAGAGTGAACAGTTCATACAAGCAGCATGTTAAATGTTGAAACAGTTCCTGGAGTGAACTATTATATGCTGCATGTTTTTTTATAGCTTCCTATGTGCTATGCTAATTTTCTACGTGCAGATAATTTTTTTATACCAAGGCAATCAAAAATTCACTCCTGTGCCTGTAATATTATAAGTGGCACAATCCTGGGAGATTATACTCACTTCAGTTCTGTTCATGTTAGCTACATGATTTGCCAAAGACTATGCAGAACCTTTCATTTGACCTTTACTTCAGTTGTCCTTTTTTTCTCAGTTCAGCTATAAAATGACAAAACCACAGCCTTTTTGGGAGAGTAAATACTGTAAAATGTTGAATAACATGCTAATGCGAAGTTGAATAGTACAAAGATTTTTCATTTGAAAAAGTTGGGTCCTAACTAATGCTGCATGAATATTATATAGTATGAAATTTCTCATTTCTTTTTTCCCCACCCTCTCCATGCCCCCCCAGGTTTGTTCCAAATGATCTCCCAAACCTCCAGAGCATGTTTTGGGGGGGCTGTGAAGGAAGGGGAATTCATTTTTCTAGTGATATCTATTCTGCTAGCTGGTAGACGGTTGAACACAGCCCTTTAAAAGTACTAATTATTAATGAAATAATAATTTTTCATTAATAATAAAGCAGGGACAAGAATTGGCATATTAATAAGTTAGATTCTTATTAACTTACGAGATGGCCATATTTTGATTTAGTCTATTGATCACTCAAACCCAGCACTGCCTACATAGATTTGCAGTACTTTTCCTAGGTTTTGGTCATTTTTTCTCAACCTTTCCTGCTAAGATTCTTGCTGGATTACAACCTTCTTCCCATAAAACTATGGCACCTCTCTGGTTTCAAAGCACTGGCTCTATAATATAAACATATGCTACTTTTTGTCAAATATTGCAATGTTACTATAATTTGCAAATACCTACATCCCTTTTCTTTCAATTGGGTGCTATTCTAATGGACCAGTACTCTGAAGACATCTACCCTGTGTGGGGCAAGCTTATTTCATGTTATCTTTTCACACAATTTGCCTTTCTTGTCTTGTGGTTCTTGTTTATCATGAACTGCCTTGCTGTGGACTCAGAGGAGGAGGAGGAAGCAGAGAATACAAACAAAGCAGATAGAGAAAGTTTGGCTCAGCCTGAAGAGACTGCCCTAGCTCTCTCTGAGAGGGCAGACGAAGCAGATGGAGAAAACATACCTCAGTCTGAAGAACAAACAGTCTGCTAGCCAGTAATAGATGATCAAGATGACATGCTGCCTTCCTTCATAGAAAGGAGGAGGGAGAAACACCATTTCCAGCATCGTTTAAATACTAAACGCTGACCTGATTACTTGTTAATGAGGCCCAACTGGCCTTGAGAATCTGGCTATAAATCTCCCAGCAGTTTTCCTTCAACCCTCAGTGCTGACAACTGCTTAGCTGTTGCACTTCTCCTATGTTCCTGTTTTGCCTTGACTTTGGACTGACATCTGGACTGTTGCAATAACTCCTTGCTGATCAAGTACCTGGACCTCAGACTTTATTCTACTGACTCTGACCTGACTCTGGACTGGCCATTGACTTCCCTGGCACCTGGTATGGACAATTGGTAATTGACCTCTGGACTGGCTATTGACTTCTCTTGCATCTTGTATGGACAGTTGGTGACTGACGTCTGGACTGGCTGTTGATTTTTCTTGCATCTAGTGTGGACAATTGTTGACAGACTAGGACTGCACCCCTTTTTCTGTTGTTCCTGCATCTCTCCCATGTTGTTCCTCTGGCACTTGCTATTGTGAGTTCATGACATTGTTATATCCAGATTGTGAATGTGTTGTGCATTTGGAAGGAAGACTGTGGGGCAAATCTAGGTGAAGAAAACCCTGTTACTGAATTTGTCGTATGCTCCAGTCAGCAAGTGTACCAGGAATCAGATGGTTTGAATACAGAAGTGTGAAGTAGTTAATTTAGTCCAGGTCAGTCAGAGAAAATCCAGCAGGATAAACAAGAGGGTGTTTGTCAACTGGTCCAGGAGTCATTCAGCAAGTCAGTAGTCCAGACAAACAAAGCCAGCAAGAAATACAACAGAGTTGTAAATCATAGCCAGTTCAGGGGCAGGAAAAAAACAAATGGAGAGGTGGAGGAATACTGCATCAAGAAGGAGGGTTGAAAGCAACAAAGCTGCCAAGGAGTGGCTGAGATATTTATGGGCAACTGTCTCCAAAACACCAGGTTCCTAATCGAGTCAGCATCTCCTACTTAAAAACAAATGTGAGCAATGTAATCTCTCTTTGTCTTTTCATCACTCCATGAATTATGACAATGGGTCTTTAGCATCTGCAATCTCCTGCTGAGGAACAGGAACCCCTACCTCAGCCCTGAGCTCTCCTGATTCAGAGAGACCACCAACTTCAGGAACTTCAGATTCCTGGCAGTCTGCCTCCTTCTCTTCGTCTGAATCTTCTGACTCCACAGGGTGAGGTAAGACAGAATTTAGGGCTCAAAAAAAGTGTGTGTTACACCAAAAACATTCCATGTACGAGACAGTTCTCTTGTGGACTCTACTTTCTGTTCATTGCATTCAGTATAGCATCTGGGAGATTCTTCCTCATCTCTGTTGTCTCTTGTTATGGAGGGGACATTGCAGAATATACTGTGTGCCCTGTCCTTTTCTGCAGACATACAGTCATACTTTGGGTGCAGATCCATGCCTGGAGAGTGGACAGAGTCTGCAGAGGCCAGTTTGCCTTTTTTCCCCTACACAAACCATTCCCAATTATCATGGAGAGAGAACAGCAAGGCAAACTCACATAGTCTGGCTAGGCTCGTCATAACCCATCTTGGACTGATGAGGAAACTGCAGTGCTGTTGGGTTATTGGAATACATTGCTGGTCCAGTGCTGGGTTCAGAACATGCCAACCAGTAGTGATCTGTGGACTGTCCTAGCCAAGAAGATAGCTGAAGAAGGATTCCTATGCATGCAAATTCAACACAATAACCAAATCAGGGATCTTCACAAAACATATTGGAAGGCAGAAGCTGTTATGCACAAGGTGGGAGCTGTGCCAGTTTGTTGCTGATCTTCAGAATGCTGGGTAAGATCTGTGGTGAGGAATCAGACACTAGCTTTTCTTCCATTGTTCAAAGTATGAGGTGCTAGCCCTCTGCTAGTGGTTCATCCAGGACAGTCTTGGGAACCTGTGTGTGAAACTTCCTGGAAGTTAGAAGAGGACTCTGAAACTGAGACAGCCTTTGATTAGAGATGCTACACATCCCCTGCAGGAAATAGTAAAGATTAGATAGAATTGGAACTTGGGGAAAAAAACAGCCACCTTTCAACTGCCCTCATAGCCTGTTTCTTCATCTCCATCTAGCTTAATGGCAATAGCACCTGCCTTGGAGGAAGATCAACAGTTTACTTTCCAAGAACCAGACATTCTAATGCCTGCCAGACCAGCTGCTGCTCAAGCTCTGCAGCCATTATCCCCCACCTACCATTCAGAAGAGAGGTTGAACATGCAGGGCCAGGACAAAATTGCTGTAAGTGAATGTTCCTAGTAACTTTTTTGAATCCAGTTGGGGGAATAACTGCTGCTGGAATTGAGCATCTCTTTCTGTTGTACTTCAGGCTTTTAATTTAATAATGCATGGAAAGGGAAAAGAGGGTTTATCATATTAGGGTACTTGTTGCTGGCAACTGGTCTTTTAAATCCTTCCTTTTGTCTTCTACCTATCACATGTTATTTTCATAGTTAAATGTGTTCAGTTTGGAAGTGTCTTTTTCCTGTTGACAGTTCCAACAATTCCTTGGAATAAATCTCTGCTCTTTCTGAAGCAGCTATTTATAAGTTGCTGGGAGAAGGTTGTTACATCATGCACCTGCCTATTTGATGTTTTTATTCAACTGTTATGGGAGCTTTCTGTTGTGAAAAAATGCAGAGTCCGTTCCCTCTCTGCTCACCAAAGCAGAGATGTTCACTTCAGTACATGCAGCGAAAAACGTGGGCTTTTGGGCAAAGCCATGCATACCTCTGGTGCAAAAGAAAGAGCTTGTTGGTTTTCTTTATAACTTTTATTGAAATGAAAAGAACTGCAAAATCAAAATAAAGGACAAAAGGCATTCATCCATGCTTCTGTATGCTCCAAAGCTTTTCAAAAGCTAAGAGGAGGGAAAAGGAGCTTCCAAGGCAAGAGGCTAACTAACACCAAAAATCCCTCCTCAGTTATATACTTTTCCCCTCAAAACATTCAGTCCTTCTGAGGCAGAACAGAAACCCAAAGACCTAGTTTCGTTTCTCCAAACAATAAAAGACAGATTTACGACCTCTGATAGACAAACTGGCGTCTCATTTGTATGGTGACCAAAATTACCCAAAAGAGGGAGATAGATTTCTGATTACAATATTTATTTTCCCTGACACACCTCTAATTTTTCATCCAGGCAAATGTATTTTACACTTCAGACATTATACTTAGCTTGTCACACAAAAAGTCGTGTTTGATTTGACCCAATGCTTTGGTAAACAAATCTGCTACATTTTCTTCACTGGGACAATAAACCAAATCAATCAAACCATTTTGAACAGCTTCTGTGACATTTTGAAATTTTACAGCAACATGCTTAATTCTGTTTTTCACCCCTTGTGCAGTTGCCATTGTTATACAAGCTTGGGAATCTTCAAAAATATTACTAGCCCCTGAAATTGGGATACCCAAATCACTGAAAATCTGCTTCAGGTAAACCAGTTCAGTGACCAGGCTCGATAGAGCTGCAAACTCTGCTTCTGCAGAACTTAAAGCAATGGTGGAGTGTTTTTTTTGATCCCCAATGTATAGCAGTACCAGCATAAAAAACAATCATCCCTGTGTCAGATTTTCTGTTAGAAATTTCGTTGGCAAAATTGGCATCGACAAAAGCTTTCAACTCATGGCAACCTTGTGAACTGATTTTTACGCCATGATTTTCCACGTAAATATCTAAGCAGTCTTGTTAAACCTTGCCAATCATGTTGAGTTGGCTTTGACACTTTTTGGGACAAAACATTGACAGCATATTGAATATCAGGGCGTGACCATCTAGCAATGTACAACAAACTTCCAATTACAGAATGAAAAAGTTCAGGATGTTCATACAGCCTACTATCTGTAATATTTATGAAATCTGAACACATAGGAGTTCATGCAGGTTTACATTGAGACATGTTACAAAGATCTAGGACCTTTTCAATTTTCTGAACTTGGCTCATCTTAAAATCACCATTTTCAAACTTTTGGAAATCCACTCCCAAATAGTTTTTAATTTGACCAAGGTCTTTAAGCTTGAGCTTTGAACCTAGTTCTTCCTTAAACTTTTGCACTTGAGTGTCAGTTTGGGTGATTAGACATAGATAATCTACGAAAGCGATGAGACTTTCATAATTCTGATTGACACCTCTTGTGTACAAACATGGATCAGCAATGCTGTTCTGAAAACCAACATTTTTCAGCTGTTCATCCAAACAAAGGTACCAACGCCTTCCACTCTTTTTCAAGCCATACAAAGCTTTTCTTAGTTTGTACAAATGGTCTGGTCTCCCACTGTGAAACCCAGGGGCTTGCTTGACATATATACACTCATCCAGTGGGGCATTCAAATAGGCAGTCTCTATATCAAAGTGATTAACTTTGAGCTTATGCAGACTTACAACAGACAAAGCAATTTTAATACTTTGTGCTCTAGCAATGGGGGCAAAAACTTGATCATAATTCAGATATTTTATCTGTGAATATCCCTTTGCCACCAAACGTGCTTTGTATTTGACACTCCCATTCTGCATCTGTTTCTTTTTGTACACCCAACGACAACCCACAGCTTTTTCTCCTTGTGGCAATGCCACAATATGAAAAACATCATGATTTTTGATGGATTCCATTTCACTTTCCATTGCCTTTTGCCACTTCTGTTGCTGCTCTTGAGACAACTTCAGGACATCAGCAAAATTATCAGGTTCAAAAGTCACCTGACACACTTTTACATTTTGTGCAGTGAATCTCAGAGGAGGCACTCCCCTTGTCTCTCTGTTCGAGCATCGGGGAATGACAGGCTCAGCCTTCCCAAATTTGGGGAACTGTCAGTGCCTGACCCAGCAGCCTGCTGTTGCTGCTGATCAGGCTGAGTTTCACCTACAAGTGAAGGCAAAATTACTTCTGGGTTAGAGTGAACATGATTCCAGTTAGCTTGTTCCTCGAGCTCAGCACTTCTGGAAATCTGCCAAAGCAAAACGCCAGGCTTTGCTAGACTGTTTGTACCCTAGGAATCTCAGCCTTCTGGCCTTAGGCTCCCCCTTTTTTCTGATTGCTTTAGGGATATTTACCCATGCATAGGACTCAAAAGTCCTAATATGCTTCACAGATGGCTTCTTGCCATAAAACATGAAAAAAGGGGTATTTGAGACCACAGAGCTTAGCACTTGGTTACTCAAATAAGCAGCTGTCAACATGGCCTCTCCCCAGTACTTCTGTTCAATGTTTGCATCAAACATCAGGCTATCTTTGATTGTTTGCAAAATGCCAATTTTTCTCTCCGCCACTCTGTTCTGGCTGAGAGAAAAAGGAGCCGTCAGCCTGTGGACAATTCCCTTCTGCTTCAGCCAGCTCTGGAACTCATTTGACATGAGTTCCCCTCCCCTATCTGACTGGAGAGATGACAGCTTCTGAAAGAAATGTCTCTCAACATAAGCCACCCAATTTTTGAAAGTCTGAAAAGTCCCATCCTTACTCTTGAGTAAAAATACGATGGAAAAATGGCTGTAATAATCCACTAGGACCAAAATGTACTTGGCTCCTCCCAAGGATGCTAGATAGGGGTCAGACAGGTCCATATGGATCAACTCAAGGATTCTTTTAGACTTTCTGTCACTGTGCTTGGGAAAAGGATGGACCTTTGATTTCGATCTCTTACAAATCTGGCAATCCAGGTACTTCTGGCATGCCCTCAAACTCAGCCCATCCACCATCTCAGGCATCTGCCTAAGAACGTTAAAGCTAGCATGGCCAAACCTCCGATGCATGAAATGGACACAATTATCATGCATGGGAGAATTTGCCATCACAGTACCAGTTTGAGGTTCTTGTACACAATCATACATGTAATACAATTAGTCATGGAAAATACCTTCAGCTAAAACAGCACCATCTTTTAAAATAAGACATTTGTTCCCTTTAAATTGTACTTCACAGCCCTCCTGTGTCAACTTGGCAACAGAAAGGAAACACGTTTTTAAACCAGGAACATACTGAACATTTTTTACATCCATGTTCAAACATTGTACAAAGCATATACCTTTACCCAAGCATTCTGACTTGGACACATCAGCCAAACTCACACTTGAGGGGCCAGTCTCTTTAAGGTCCTTAAAATTTTCTTTAGCATTAGAAATATGCTCGTTACAGCCTGAATCTAAGGCCCAAGGAGTTAAATGTACTTTTTGTTCCTTTGCAGCTTGCAAAACAACTGCAGAAACAGTCATACTGGAACCAGATTTCTTTGCCTTGGGATTCTTTCCCTTCTTAGACTTGCATTGTTTGGAGAGGTGTCCCTCCTTCCCACAACTCCAGCAAGTCTTGGCTTTCACAACAAAGGCAGGAACTTCACCATTACTGCAGTCTTTGGAGCCATCTATTGGGCCATTTGTAGAACTGCGGGTCTTCGGCTTTGAAGCCATTGGAGATTGCAAATCCTGTTTCCTTTCCTGCCATTTTGATTCTTCTTCCAACAAACGACCAGTAATAAAATTAATGGTCAAATTTGCTGTGGGAAGATTTTCGAGGGAATGCACTAGGGAACCATATTTTTCTGGGAAAGAGGAGAGGAGGATATAACACTTATCCCGTTCTGTGAAATCCACATTCACTTCCTGAAGTTTGTCAAAGTGTTCTCTTAAAGTTGCTATGTGGGTTGCCACATCACCATCTGGCTGCAACTTTAGTCTATACAGCTTTCTTGTCAACATAAGCTGTGAGCCAGTCCCAGCATGGACATAAACTTGCCTCAGCGCCTGCCAGGTTTCCCGGGCCGACACACAGCCTCACACATAAACCAGCTGACTGTCCTCAATTGCCAAAATAAGTGACACTTTCGCTCGTGCTTCAGCTTGAAGCTGCAAAGCAGTGGCACCTTGGCCAGGGGTAGCTACAATAGGGGCATGTATCAATTGTTGATGCAAATAGGCTTCCATCTTCACAGCCCACAAATGATAGTTCTTATCATTTAACTTTTGAAAGGGAAAAACTGCCACATTTTGAGACATTGTCCATAAATATTCTAGCCCCTCTCAGCCCAATATCTGCTGCCCTAGCACGGGCAGCTTACCAGCCGGGGCGTTATAAATGGTTCCATCTCAGCAGCTCTTCACAGGCATTTTCAAATTGCAGATCCCCTCTGTGCTGGGTTTGTCAGCTTTTGCCAGGTTCAGACATAGAAAAAGCTCCAACAGCTTCAAAACAGCCTCCAAAATCCACAGCTCAAAAGGAAAATTCACACCAGAGGAACAAGTTGCCCAATTTGCCGCTTGTTAAGAGGCCCTCTCAACTTAGACTCAAACAATCTGCGGCCATAAAAGCTTTCACGGCTCATAAAATCCTGAGCCAGCCACTCTGGGCCCGTAACCTGTTGTGAAAAAATGCAGAGTCCATTCCCTCTCTGCTCACCAAAGCAGAGATGTTCACTTCAGTACATGCAGCGAAAAACGTGGGCTTTTGGGCGAAGCCATGCATACCTCTGGTGCAAAAGAAAGAGCTTGTTGGTTTTCTGTATAACTTTTATTGAAATGAAAAGAACTGCAAAATCAAAATAAAGGACAAAAGGCATTCATCCATGCTTCTGTATGCTCCAAAGCTTTTCAAAAGCTAAGAGGAGGGAAAAGGAGCTTCCAAGGCAAGAGGCTAACTAACACCAAAAATCCCTCCTCAGTTATATACTTTTCCCCTCAAAACATTCAACCCTTCTGAGGCAGAACAGAAACCCAAAGACGACCTCTGATAGACAAACTGGCGTCTCATTTGCCTGGTGACCAAAATTACCCAAAAGGGGGAGATAGATTTCTGATTACAATATTTATTTTCCCTGACACTTTCCTGCTTTGCAGATCATAGATTACAGCAAAACATGGAAACTGCTGTCAAACTATTGCTAGTTTCTTTTGCTAACTATTGTCATCTAAAAGGACTTGCTTTTTCTTCCAATGAGGACTTTCAGTTACAAATAAGAGTTTACCCATATTTCAGTGGAAACAAATACCTCTTTTTCTGCTCTGTATTTACTGACTGTAATACTAAATTGTTCTGCTGTTGTGTTCAGGTCGATGCAGTGATACGATAGGAATAATTTTTGGAATTTTGCATCCTTTTTTTCTACAGTTCTCCTTCTTCCTGAAACAGGGAAACCACATTCTGACTCAGAGGCAATGCCAAAGCCCCAAGTGCCAGCCACAGAAAGGGTTGCACAGATGAGGTCTAGATGACACTGGACTAGAGGAGAAACAATAGGCCACTTCTTTGAGTAATCAGGGCTGAAGGGACACCATGGACACAACATTCTGGCTCTTCCTTGAATAATGGTGCTCATTTCAGAACAGTATAATCAGAGATATGGCTAGCATCATGAGAACAACATACTGTTGAAGCTGAGCTCTGAGCTCACCAGGAAGAGTGGCGGCATCAGAGGAGTCAGTGTATTCTGGACCCTAACAGAACTGATGCTGAGATAGTTCATCACAGGACCTTTTCCAACAGCTTTCTAGCCTCCACTTTGCCCATTTAGGGAGACCTGGCCAAGGCTCTATATCTAGACCATCCCAAGGGAAAGTTTCTTTACCAAATCCACAGATGTTTGGGGTGCCTTCACAGGCAGGGGGAGGGAGGCCAAGAAAGTGTGGAGGAAGCTACCAGGAAGCAAGTCCGTAGAGAGTAATTTGGGTTGGCTTAACTGCTCATGGAATTTATATTATCTAGCCTCGCATCTACCTCCTTTTAATTTTCAGCATTCTCAGGAAGGCTAAAGGAGCAATCCATTACCTCTGGGTTATCCCCCCACGCCAGCCTATCAAGGCAGGAGATGAACGTTCTAATCCATTACTTCCATTGCTCTTTCCCTCCTTCAGTTTTTTTCTTCTCCTGCCTTGTCAGCTGAATGAGGTTTTCCTTTCTCCTTAATTAGTTCAGTGGTAGTCAATGTTAGTATTAATTAGAATAATTAATTAGAGGTAAAAGTATGGCAGCATCAGGGGATTTGTTAAAGAAAAAGAGGTAACTTTCGCCTGCATCTGTGGCTGGCATCTTCAGAGAATAGTTGGGTAGGGGTGTGTGGGGTTTATATACTGTGAGTCCCTGTTGGAGAGGATATTTATATTTGTGTATTTGAATGGCTAGTTCCTAGGGGGAGATATGCAAAGGGAATTAGTGAACTAGCCATTCAGATACACACATTTACATATCCTCTCCAACAGGGACTCATAGTATATAAACCCCGCACACCCCTACCAACCATTCTCTGAAGAGACCAGCCACAGGTACAGGCGAAACATCAGGAATAAACTGTTCCAGAACATGGCCTCACAGCCTGGAAAAAAACCCATGGAAAACCTAAGAAAAGAATAGATTCAGCTTGAGAAGGTCTCATGAAACTGCAGCAGTGTCCATAAGATTGTCAGTGGCAAGCTCAATGTTTGCAAGAGTTGCAATGCTATGAGTCCAAGAAATTTGTGGATCGGAGGTTGTGAGTGCTCAGGCTGCACAGAGGGCATTAGGTAAATTAGAACAGATGTTACAATATATAGCTGATGTGGGATATGATGCTGCAGTGTTTGCAGCCAGGTCTATTACTGCAACTGCAGCAGGTAATAGGAGTTTGTGGTTAAAACACTGGGATGCAAATATGAAGTGGAGCAAATTTGGCAAATACAGTATTCCATTTACAGGCAATTTGTTGTTTGGAGAAAGTGCTTTATAAAAGTATTGATGGAAGGAAAGGGTAAAAGACAGGTGCATTAGAAGATTCTTTAGAGGAGAAAACTACAGTATTCCTTTTGGGGAGGAAGAAGTTTTCAAAAGCAGCAAGGTTTCAGAGGTTATAGACAACAGTGGAATAGAGGAAGATTCCAATTAGCAGAGTTAACAGCTGTCAAAAAGAGGAGCAGGCTAATCCCAATAGGGGTGGAAAACAGCAATATTGACTTGAGGAATCTGCCAGTGGGAGGAAGATTAATTCATTTTGGTGATCTTTGGGGAAATGTAACAACAGACAAATGGGTTCTTCAAGTAGTTCAAAAGGGTTACCACATTGTTTTCTCAAGAAGACCAAAGGGAATGTATCTGCATCCACCAGTACCAAAAAGCAAAGTAAAAATAGAGATATTAAAGAGGAGCGTCTACATTTTATTCAGGTCAGGGCAATAGAACAAGTTCTTTTCAATCAGAGATTCAAAGGAAATTATTCTATTTTCTTTATGGGCTGAAATACTGGGGTGGAGGGACTGGCCTGTCTTGGATTTGAAATTCTTAATTACCATGTGCAATATCAGAAATTCAGGATGGAGACATAGCAAACAATTTTAGAGAATTTGGATTTGACTGACTACTTATTCTCTATACCTTGAAGAGACAAGTGGCAGCTTTGTCTTCAGTACTGTCTTGTCCGGAAAAGCAGCTCAAAATGCCAACAGGATAAACAAGGGCTGGGAAAGCAGCCAAGCCCCAGTGATAGTTAATTAGGGAGAGCCAGATAAAGTTCAGAACAAGAAAGGTTCCGTTTCTTGGAGAAGCAGCAATACAGGCAAGAAGGCACAAAGAGAAGAGTCCAGAATACAGTCCAAAGGTCAAAGCTTACAGAAGGCAGTGTTGCCCAGAAGTTGGTCCGTGGGTCAGCAGGATCAGGCAACAGAGTGGTCAGGAACAGTCCAAGGTCAAGGCACGAGCCACGGCAGCAAGGATTCAGGCACTGAAGTCAGCAGAAAGCTTTCACCAGGGAGATCAGTTGATCTCTGACAAAGCCTCCATTGCCACTTCTAGCCTATATAAAGCAATTAAGGCTTTAAGGTGTTTCTTAACAAGCAAGTTCCTCTCATAAATTCTCAGAGACCTCCCTTGAGCCTCCTTTTGAGCTTACTGCTGGGTATATGATGGTGGAGGTAAGTCCCTCTCCTCTTCTTTGTCCTTATCTGAGTGGGCAGGACTCTCTGCTGGAACTGATGCCAACCCACTTGGACCAGGCTCTTCCTCTACTCGAGTTTCTCGGCTGGCAGGGTTCCCTGCTGGCACAGGTGTAAATAAACCTGTGCCAGGGTCCCTAGGGCTGTTCCCATCTATGTCCTCCTCTGACTCTATAGCCTCATGAGGCTTACGGGGCATGACATATCTATTAATGTGAAACCTGTGTCAATTCGTGTCCATGTCAAGTGTTTTTTGAGAGGAGTGACTTTTCAGGTGCCAACAACTGTTTATAGGTTCCCTGAATGGGATCTAAATTTAGTTTTGAATTCTTTAACAAGGCCTTCTTTTGAAACTTTGAGAGAGGCATCTCAGAGAATTTTTACTTTTAATGTTTCATTTTTAGTGGTAATTTCTTCAGCAAGGTGGGTGTTAGAGATTGCTTCATTGTCCGTAAACCCGAACTGTTGCAAATTTGAGGAAGATAAGTTGTCTGACCATAGATCCATCTTTCAGGCCAAAATCCTTATCCAGTTTTTCAACTATGCCAACATTAGAGCTTCTGACGTTTTGCTCTGAGCATCGCATCCATTAGAGAATAGGTGGCACTTTTTAGATGTAAGAAAGGTATAAAGGTTTATCTTAACAGAACAAAATCTACTAGATATACGGAAGTATTATACATATCTTTTAATCCAACAACATTGGGTTTTAAGACATCTAAGTCAACTATTTCATGATGGTTGAAAGGATGTATTTGTGTTATGATTATGCATATGTACTGAGACTGCAGAGGATGTGGGTGCATTCTGCGTGGACAATGGCAGCAAGAACAGCTTATAGTGTTACTTCATCTTTAGAGGATGTTTAGAAAGTAGCTGGTTGGAAGAATCTGTCAACATTCATTAGGTATTATAAAATGGATGTGTTTAGATCAAGTCAAGCAGCTTTCAAGCATACTGTTTTACAAGCTGTAGTTCAAGATTTGGACAGCCACTCCCATCCTTAAGCTTGGGTGTGTCCCAGAGGTAGTGGATTGCTCCAATAGCCTTCCTGAGAATGAGAAGTTGATAGTGAATGGACATTCTAAGAAGGCTGGAGGATCAATCCATCCCCTACTATTAAAGAAATAAATAAATCTGATTTGAGTTCAAAAAGAGAGTTTGTAAGTACGTAGTTACAGGCAAGCCTATATAACAAAAAAAATTGAGAGAGGAAAAGGAGAGTGGTAGGAATGGATTAGAATGTTCGCCTCCTGCCTTGATCAGCTGGCACAAGGGGATAACCCAGAGCCTTCCTAGAATGACTAATGCTTTTTTTAAAACCATCATTTGAAAATATGGTTGAATACAGTCAGTCTTACACTTTGTGATTCTGATTCTCAATGATTCTGTAATGATTTTTTTCTGTTTTTGTACAAAATGTTTTTCTTCCAATAAAGTTTGTGATGTGCAGTATCATCCTGTATTAAAGCATATGAATTTCTTAAGTGAAGCATACAGCTGTAAACAAAAGTTGCAGTATGCTTTGCAGTTAGTCTGAAATCATTTTTTGCAAGGGGTGGATATATGTATGTTCCACTAGGTTAAGGGCACTCTATGATCATGTTTATCCGTTATTAGAATTTTGCCAAAAGTGTGTCTTTCTTGGTCAATAATCCCAAAAGTTGTCGGTGTTTTATTGCATAAAAGTTTGATAAAATGTCAAAAAGCCTGAATCTCCTCAACCTAAGGCATGAAGAGTAAGCACGTCCATGAGAACACTGCAGTTTTTCTGGTTCTTCCCAATCTACAACACAGTTTCTCAACTCCCTCTCCAACTGCTGTGGGAATATCTTCCAGAACAGAGTCTAATGTGTTTACATGACATTTTTACACTGGTTGCTCTGATCTGCCTCTCTTTTATCATACTTTCCCTCTTCCCTGACCCAAATAAATGGCCAAAAATGATCAGGTACTTATACATAGTCACTATGATGTAAATATATTACCTACCGAAGCCTTTTCCTGCTATACCATAACCAGTATCTGGAGCATTTTTAGTTTAAAATTCTTGGTTTACCTACTCTCATCTGAGCACTTAGGCAGTGCTTGTTTTGAAAGCTCTTTGCTGTAAAGGGAGACTTAGGCTGATTGGGTGGCAAGAAGGAGTTGGAAGAACCATTGCAAATATGTAAGAGAGGCCAAGTGCCGTTTCTGCCCAGATAACCTGCATCATGCTATTGGATACTGGTTGTGACATTTTGCTGTATGTCAACAATAAATGGGGATGAGGGAGGGACATCTTTAAAAAATAAAACAGTTTGGAAACAATTTTTTTTACTGTTGCTTCCCAAATTCCTCAGCTGGCATGGCCACTGACCATACTGGCTAGATGACTGGGTTTTGTCCAAAAAATACCTTTTCCAAGCTTTTTCAGAAACTTCATTTATGACTGCTTGCCATTACTCACTATAAGCAACATGTTAATTTTGATATATCTGACCAGCAGAAAAAGTGGGGAAGTTATTAAAAAACTGATCCCAGTGCAAGAATTTCTGTAGCAGAAATATAGTAAGAAAAGAAGTTTTAATACTTGTACTTTGAAGGTTTTCATATGGATTTGAAAGAGGCTGGTTCCATTTTGCCAGGGAGAGTCGGAGAAACAGTTGCTGGAACTAAGTTTTTATATTAAAAGGTGGTCTAAAAACTGTATAAGTGTGTATTCATACACAAAGGTACATTAAATAAATTGAAAATAAGAGTTTGAATTCCTATTAGGATTTGAACTATTGCTATGCTAACATAATGGTAAAACTAGCTGGAACAGCTAATATATACATCCATTTTACTCTTGCTTTTATCTGTCCTTGCATATTGATGTGAAGTAGACTCTAATTTCTTTTGTGGCATGAATTTATGTTGTGATGGGCTAGTTTGGCTTTTGGCCAATAGAGCCCTACCATACTACAATTGACAACTTTATGTGTTTATTTATTTGCTTACTTTATTATTTAGCTGCCGGCCGAAGATGAAATTTTATTACAGAAACTGAGAGAAGAATCTAGAGCAGTCTTTTTGCAAAGAAAAAGTAGAGAGCTGTTGGACAATGAAGAATTGCAGGTAAGAAATTACTGATAATGTTTTCTTTAGTTTCATGTAACTTCAGATTAATCTCTTTGATATTAAATATCATCTGCTTCAGTCTTCATCTTGGTGCCCCTGGACACCACCCTGGTATACTCAAGGTGCTCTGGCTGCATTGGGTTTTTTAAAAAAAAAAAAAATTGGAAGGCAGACTCCAGGAACCCAGGAACGAAGAGTCATTGTTCTTTTCTGCCACACTCAAGCAAACTCATTTTTGTTGTGGCAGGAGTGCCTGAATGTATGTTGTGGGGATTTTTTAACATTAGTTTTGTTTTAATTTTTATTTTATTGGGGGCATATTTGGGGTTCAGCTCTAACTTTTGCCTTATACTCAGTTTCTTGGGCAAATTAACTTGTCTTTTGTGACTGACCAGGCCCCAATGGTAATTATTTTTCTTTTCAGAATTTGTGGTTTCTCCTGGACAAACATCAGACATTACCTATGATGGCTGATGAAGCAATGATCAACTATGAAAACTTCCTGAAGGTTGGTGAGAAAGCTGGATCCAAATGCAAGTAAGGCACCTTCATATTAAGAGTCAGGCTCTCCCACAGTCCTCACCTCTCAATTTTCCACAAAATAATTTAACTGTGAAACTTACTGCAACTATTGCAGAATTTACATTGGTTCTGCAGAACTTCAATGTTACATTCATGTTTCACAGGCAGTTCTTCACCGCTAAAGTCTTTGCCAAGTTACTTCACAATGACCCACATGGAAGGATATCTATAATGCAGTTTTTCAATTATGTGATGAGAAAAGGTGGGTTTGTTTTTACAAATTATATAATAAACTGTATAATAACATGTTGACAGCAGTCCTAAAGAGAGAGAGGTCTACAAACTTCAGTAGGTTTGTAACATTGAATTTAATAAGAATAAACATCTTGATTTGACTTTTCTAAAAGAGCAAAGTTCTTGTAATGGATGCAGGAAACAAAATAAAAAAAATTAAAGCAGTTCCTTTTAAAGAAGTCATAAATCAGAAGAATATCTAGATGATGATCCCTTTTATTTCATTAGTTCCCCTTTCTTTCAGTACTTTTGTTCTGTGTACTGATGAAGTGTGTAGTACAGGAGGGCTATGAGAACCGCACAGCACTTTCTTTCAAAAAACAGTTTTATTTTAGCCATGACGTACAACTGTGGAGACACCACTGATATATGCTGTGATTGAAGGAGAAGGGAGTCTCTGGAACACTAAATTTGGCCTGAACATTTTGCTTTGAGCAAATTGCTCTGAGCAATTCACCTTAGAATTGGCGGTATACAGGCCAGAAGGTTCTCTGCTGCTTCCAAGACTCTGCTAAAAAGGCACTGTTGCAAAGTGGTGGCATGTTTTCTTCATCCTGCATCTCATAGAATCATAGAGTTGGAAGCGACCACAAGGGCCATCCAGTCCAGCCGCCTGCCGTGCAGGAATAAACAATCAAAGCAGAATAACCTCAAAATAACTTGCTTTCCCATTCACCTCAAGATTGACAGTCAGCACAATCTGTCCTGTCCATGAGTCAACATCTTGCCATCCCTGGCCAAAAACTTAATGTTCACATGCATATAACATACCACACAGAGCACATTGGGTCTAATTGTGATCTCATCCCTGTACTCTTGCAGATGATATGATTTAGGAAAGGTTTTAAAAATTCTTCTGACTTAGATAGAAAGTCTCCTGCTGTCCTCTGTACTGGAGTGATGATGAGAGGAGAGTAGCAAAGTAAGCCTAGCACTACCACACTTTAAACAGAAAGCAGCTAAGTAACCTAAATGGGAGTTTTATTTTTTAAGGTCAAGAATATGGAGTTACAATAGCACCCCTGCATCCACTGATTCGCCAACCATGGATTCAATTATCCACGGTTGGTGATGGCAGGAAGGGAAGGGAAGGGAAGGGAAGGGAGGGGGAAGGAGGGATCTCACCTCCCCCGTTCCTTCCCCTGGGTGGGCTCTTGGTTGCCGTGACAGCAATCGCTGGGGGGAAGGAGGTGGAGAAGCGATCTCTCCCCCCACCTTCCCCCTTTGCCCCCGCCATAGAGGCGATCGCAGAAGCGAAGGGGGAGATCGCTTCTCTGCCCCTTCCCCCTTTGCCCCTGCTATGGCCCCACCATGGCAGCAATTGTGGGGGCGAGATCGCTTCTCTTCCCCCTTCGCCACTGCGATCGGCACCACGTCGACAGGAGCCCTCCCAGGGGAAGTGACAGCGATCTCGCATCTCACCCCCCCCCCTTCAACCCTGTGGCGGAGCCATGGTGGGGGTGAAGGGAGGGGGGAGGAGCAAACTCACCCCCCCCTTTCATGGTATGGCCCCCCAGAATGGCATTTGCTATTATCTGCGAAATTCACCATCCACAGGAGGCCCCAGAACCAATCCCCTACAGATAGGGGATGCTACTGTACAACTACTTCTTTATCTGCTTCTGTTATCTCCTCTCTCACTAATATTTCAAACTGATACTATCTGGTCTCCCTCCTGCTACATGCATTAACCCTTTAGTGGATCTTCTTCGTGGTCTCTGTGAATCACACAGTTGGGTTACTCCTGCGCCTGCGCAGAGCTTCGGAACCTTCTAGAAACGCTAGGCAGAACATGCTTTGATACATTTTTGGCGGTAACTCCGCCCACCCTAACGGTCCCTTAAAAGGGCTTCCCGCTCAAATTCCCCTCAGTTCCTTTCTTTCCGCCCCGGCTTGGAGCCTCGAACTGGTGCTCTCTCAACTGGTCCGTCGACCCTTTGAGCCCATGGCTTCCATTGATCTCCAACTGCTCTCCTGGAAGACAGCCTTCTTGGTGGCGATCACGTCAGCGCGTCGGGCTGGTGAGATCTGCGCCTTACGGTCCGATCCTCCCTACACAATCTTTCATAAGCACAAAGTGGTCCTCCGTCCCGACATCTCCTTCCTCCCGAAGGTGGTCTCCAGCTTCCATCTCAACTAGTCCATCACTCTCCCTGCTCTGATGCAGGACCCGAAGGATGAATTCGAACGCACCCTTCATCTCATGGATGTCAGACGGGCTCTAGCCTTCTACATCCAACAAACTGCGTCCCATAGAAAGTCATCCAAACTGTTTGTGTCTTACGCTGACTCTAAGCTCGGCGAGCCCATCTCGCCACAAAGACTGTCGAAATGGGTGACTTCGACCATCGCGCTCTGCTATGAACTTGCAAGGAAACCTTTGCCTTCACGGATTCGAGGACACTCTACGAGAGCTGTCTCCACCTCGACAGCCTTTCTCTCTGGAGTGCCTCTAGAGAACATTTGCAGAGCTGCAACTTGGTCATCAACTTTGACCTTCATCTCTCATTATAGACTTGACTCTCGTTCTAGGAACGAGGCGGCCTTTGGGAAGGCTGTACTGTTATCTTCCATTCAATGAGTGAGTGTTTATCTGTTGCCAAGTCATTGTTGTTGTAATATGCTTTGATCATTTTATTTAGCAAAGGTACTCTTAATGTTAAGTTTACTTGGTTGATATATTTGGTTTTATGGTGTAGGACATACCCACCTCCAAGAGTGAAGCTTGCCAGTCTACACCCAACTGTGTGATTCACAGAGACCACGAAGAAGATGGACAGGTTGCTTACCTGTAACCATAGATCTTCGAGTGGTCTTCTGTGAATTCACACAGACCCGCCCATCCTCCCCTCTATGTCCTGTGGCATTACATACACATGCTTAATGTTCCTGGTGCTGCATGTTGCGGCGTCATTCAAGGAACTGAGGGGAATTTGAGCGGGAAGCCCTTTTAAGGGACCGTTAGGGTGGGCGGAGTTACCGCCAAAAATGTATCAAAGCATGTTCTGCCTAGCGTTTCTAGAAGGTTCCGAAGCTCTGCGCAGGCGCAGGAGTAACCCAACTGTGTGAATTCACAGAAGACCACTCGAAGATCTATGGTTACAGGTAAGCAACCTGTCCTTTCTTAGACAGATATATTTCTCTCACAGAGTGGATCTTAAGTGGTGAATGTTGCTTATTTGAACAAGAAGATACTCACTACTCTAAACTTCATTCTGTAACAAATATAATAAGTTGGAGCCTTTGGAAAGATTATAAAAAAATTAACTTTTTTTTGTCTTTGATGTCTTTTTATGCCTTATTTTACTTTGCCAAGAGATTTATTTGTCTACAAAGAGGTTCCATCTTATTCTTTTTCTTATCTATTTCACAGTGTGGCTGTACCAGACAAGAATAGGCCTCAGTTTATATGATGTAGCTGGGCAAGGCTACCTCAGAGAATCAGTAAGTGATGAACTTTGAATATGTAATCTATGTAACTGGTATAACGGAAATGTCTTTTGGTGTCTTGAACAACCTCCATTTGAGCTAGAGCCAGTGTGTATAGATACATCTAGTAATTAGGAGTTAATGTACAGTTGTATAATCTGGAAGATTTCAAATTTGATTTACACTTATGTAGTTATTGAAGAGAGTAGCCATGTAAAATGTTCATTGATTTTTCATGCATTCTATCAGTTTTTTTGTGGTTGTAAAGCCTCTTGGGTAAATAGTTTGTGCATCAGGAAGGTAGAGGTTTGTATTGTGTAGGGCAGCTAGGAAGCAGGTCACTTGGAGTGTTCACCATTACTTTCTTCTTGTATCATCACAAAATGCATAGGAGAGCAGTTGGAGCCAAAAGTTACGCAGTCTTGCTCCCTGTAAAATACAGAACAAATGTAAAAACTGCCACTCCAACATGATGACTCCTGTTGTTTAACCAGGTATTTTCTTTTTAATTATCCAGGATTTAGAAAATTATATTCTAGAACTCATCCCCACATTGCCACAGTTGGATGGTTTAGAAAAATCATTTTACTCGTTCTATGTCTGCACTGCAGTCAGGAAGTTCTTCTTTTTTCTAGATCCTCTTAGAACAGGTAGGTTCACATCACTTCTTCCTTGTTTTGCTAACTAGATACCAGTTTTGTAGTCTAAGCTTTCCCCTGTACTTTGTCCTACTCCATGGAAAGTACTGGAGATGCTCCAGAGTTGGGTAGACTTTGATGTCTAAATCTAGTTGCTTTTCTGACATAAAGTAAATCCATTGATTCATACCAGCCATTTGCAAGAAGGGAGGACTTTGCCATAAAAAGTAACATTCTAGAATACACATAAATTAATCAAACCTGAGCAATATAGCAATAAAAACAGCAGAAAATTACACATGAATGTGACCTAAGAACTTTCCTTGCTTATTAGTTTGTGTGTATGGTAAAACTACTCAGTGGAATTACCTTCTTGCATCCTGTACTAAACTGTATAAAATGCTAATACTCAAGCATTATGTTTATTTATAGAATAGACAGCTTTGCCTGATGAAAGATTTTCAGTCCTTAAATTTATTTTCTATTCAGGTGCATTTAACATAAATGGAGTGCAGCTGTCCTTGAAGACCTAAGAATATCCTACCAGTTAATTAATACATTGAAAATTTTAATCTTATTTATAAATTTGTCTTTCAGGGAAGATAAAAATACAGGATATTTTAGCCTGCAGCTTCCTTGATGATTTGTTAGAGGTAGGCATTTTCATGTATACTTCTACTTTTGTGTTTTTCTTATTGCTGATTGCTAACTCATTATTTCCATATTCACTCAGTTACGGGATGAAGAACTTTCTAAAGAAAGTCAAGAAACCAACTGGTTTTCAGCTCCCTCTGCGCTAAGGGTTTATGGTATGTTCCCATCAGTAAAATACGTTTTGTTATATCAATTTATCTTCAAAACGTAACATTTTTGAAGATATTTTTGTTTACTGTATATTCCGGCGTATAAGATGACTGGGCATATAAGACGACCCCCCAATTTTCAAGTAAAAATCTAGAATTTGGCATATATTCACCGTATAAGACCACCACCCCAATTTGGCTGGCTGGCTGGAGGAGCCTTGCTAGCTGATCCTCTTTGTTTCCCAACTCACGAGGATCTCCTCCTGAGTTGGGAAAGCCAACAGGATCAGCTGGCAGGGCTCTCCCAGCCAGCCAGCCAGCCGCTACATTTGCCCCTCTCTTCCACCTTCAGTTGCACGCCAAAAAGGGGTGAAGGCAGACAAGGGGGCCGAATGAACCCTGTTTGCATCGACCACTGCCCATTACCTCCATCTTCGTTCCCTTTGCAAAGGGAATGAAGACGGAGGGGATGGGTGGCGTCCATGGCAAACCGCGGCATTTGCCCCTCTCTTCCACCTTCCAGTCACCTTTGACTTGTAGGTAGAAGAAAAGGGCGAATATACCCGGTTTGCCTCGATGGCTGCCCATTCCTTCCATCTTCCTTCTCTTTGCGAAGGGAAGGAAGACGGAGAAAATGGGCAGCCTCCAAGGCAAACCATGGCATTTGCTCCTCTCTTCCACCTTCCAGTCAAACTTGACTCGAAGGTGGACGAAAGGGGCGAAAATGCCCAGTTTGCCTCGTCCACCCCCCTCCATCCATCTTCATTCTCTTTGAAAGGGAATGAAGACAGAGGGGATGGGCAGCAGCCATGCCAAACCGCAAGATTCGCCCCTTTCTTCCACCTTCCAGGAACGTGGAAGAAAGCAAACGTACCCGGTTTGCCTCGGCTGCTGTAAGGGTGGCTGGATGGGGGGCGCTTTCCAGCAATCCACCCCCTCCCTGAGGCTGCAACTGGGAGCCCAATTGCACCTTTGGGGAGGGTGGAAGGGTGGCTGGAGGGGGGGCTTTCCAGCCATCCACCCCCTCCCCGAGGCTGCGATCAGGAGCACAATCGCACCTTCGAGGAGGGTGGAAGGGTGGCTGGAGGGGGGCTTTCCAGCCATCCACCCCTTCCCCAAGGTTGCGATCGGGAGCACAATCGCACCAGGGAGGGTGGAAGGATGGCTGGGGTGGGCTTTCCAGCCATCCACCCCCTCCCTGAGGCTGCAATCAGGAGCCCAATCACACTTTTGGGGAAGGTGGAAGGGTGGCTGGAGCGGGGGCTTTCCAGCCATGCACCCCCTCCCCCGAAGCTGCGATCGGGAGCCCGATCGCAGCTTTGGGGAGGGGGGAAAGGGTGGCTCAAGGGGGGGCTTTCCTGCCACCCCACCCCCTGCCCAGGGCCACGTTTGGGAACCCTATCGCGGCTTTGGGGAGGGGGAAAGGGTGGCTCAAGGGGGGGCTTTCCTGCCAACCCCCCCTCCCTGAGGCTGCGAATCAACGTGTAAACACTTTGCCTCACACACACACCCGCCCGATCTCTTGCTTCTTCGCTCCGTTTGTGAAGGGAGTGAAGAGGCAGGAGATCAGTCGGCGGGGCGAAGCAAAGTGTATCTGGCATATAAGATGACTCCCGATTTTGGAGGCTATTTTTCAGGGCTCAAAAGGTGTCTTATACGCCAGAATATACGGTAATTTGCTTGTATGCAACTAGCATTATGTAGACCCATTTACTCCACTAGTTCAAGTTACCAGAGGTCACAATACTGTATAAGAGACACAGTCAGCACTTGTCACATGAGGATGCATTGTGAAGATATAAGTGGTCCATTGCAGGATCATGTGAAAGACATTTAGATGATGTTTCTTCAAGGAGTGCATGGTGCTGAGTGAACATGTGTTGATTATGAAATTGTCACCTTGCTATCATTTGTTAGTTGTTACTGTGAAGAAGCAATTAGTATATATTTATTGTTGATTCTCCTAAATTTGGGAGAGGGAACATAAAGCCTGTGGGTTTTATCTAGTATTTCAGGAATGCATTGTTTTGTACTACTGTATGATGACTTGCTCATGAACAGGAAAAGAATGTGTTAGTGTGCCTGGTATGACTTGTGTACCCTACCTAACCTCATCTTCCTCAGTTGTGTAAATGCAAGTTGTTTAAATACTCTTGTCAGAATCCAGTACGACCCCATCTTCACTAAAATTCTACCTTCCACTTTTTAAATTAATCTAGTTACCTTCTACCTCTGTTTTGATCTTGCTCCTACTGATGCTGGAGTAGCTTCATCTATAATTTTTTTACGGGTATTACTACAGTTCTGGTTTCACAGCATTATAATGGTTTCACTATAGCAGTAGTTCTTAACTTTTGAGGAGTCAAAGATCCATTTAAGAATCTGATGGAAGTGCCAGACTTCCTCCCCAGAAGAATGCACATAAATATATTAAATTAGTTTGTATAAATGGCACTGAGACAAAGCATATTTGTCTTTGCATATAAAGTGCAAATCTATATGGAGATGAAATTATTTTAACTTTGCAGGACCCAGACTGTGCTCTTACAAATTTAAACACAATCGTTTATTATTCTGAACCTTAGAAATGATTAAAATTATATTAAATCCAGACTGTTATGCATGAATGTGCCTATACAAAAGCAATGTGAGTTACCAACATTGATAAAATTGAGATTTTATTTATTTTTTAAAAATTATGATCTGCTTTTCCCTCATAAAAGCAGTAACAGTAATTCAACAGTATAAAACCACAGAACACCCCGCAATAATCCAACATTAAAACAAGATTGCCAAATTAAAAGCAGCATGAAAGATGAAAACCACAAAAAGCTGAAACAGAGGAAAGCAATCCCAGGATCATAAACGTGCAAAAAAGAAATGTCTTTAGCTTTTGGTGGAATACAAATAGATGGGACAATAACATCTTGCAGCAGGGCATTCCAAGTACAGATTGATGTCAGAAATAATTTCCACATGAACTGAGTCATAAACAAGTGGAAACTGCAAAAATACTGTTGCAATGTGGAGTGCTATTCAGAGTGCCAACTAGCCAGCCATCTCCCTTTCAAGGATATACTCCCCTCCCGTTTCACTCACCATTATTTGGCCACTTCACATGCTGATCCCTGTTCATCTGGATGGTTTCCTCCACTCCACCCTTATGAGTTTTTCTCAGGTTAATTCTACTGGGGATTCGCCCCAAGCCTGCTAATAACTTCCATTTTGTTCATGGGTGATGCTTTTTTGGCTTTGTAAAGCTTGACACTCAGAGAATTGAGTTCACAATTCATATGTATTGGGGTAGGCAAAGTACAGCCTTGGAACAATATGCATCAATACTACGCCCTCCAGACTCCTCAGATCATCCTTTTTCTGACTTAAAAGGGTGGGTTGCCTCTCCAGGAAGCATCGAGGAGCAGCAATTTACCTTCCCCTTTACTCTGTCGTTTCCAACTTATGGTGACCCTATGGTGAACCTATCATACAGTTTTCTTGGTAAGATTTGTTCAGAGGGGTTTTGCCTTTGCCCTCCTCTGAGGCTGAGAGAGTGTGACTTGCCCGAAGTCACCCAGTGGGTTTCCATGGCTAAATGGGGATTCGAACCCTGGTCTCCAGAGTCATAGTCCGACTCTCAAGCAGCTAAACCACACTGGCTTTCACACTATTCAACACTATCCCCCCTGCACTATTTAACATTAAAAAGTTCTCATTCTCCAAAAGAAGAAGTGGGCTTCTGGGTGTGTGTATGTGTGTGTGCATGCGTGGTTGTTTGTTCATTGACATTTGTGGCAATCTGTTTGGACCCTGGAGGGGACCAGAGGCAGAAAATAGGATCCTTGTGCAGTTACCAACTCCTAATGATAGTGTGGTTACATTATTTTCTGAGACCCATTCTTTACAACAATAAAGAATCAAGCTTCATACACCAGAGGGCCATATCAGTGTTCCTGTGGGCACTCCTAATATTTTCAGAAACACAAGCAAAACCCAACAGTGAGAAAAAAGTCCAAATCAGCCTCACAAAGACTAGGCACGTTCAGTAGATATACATCAAATGTTGGTGGTTGGAGGAAAAGGGAAAACTAAACAGGTAAAAGAAAAAAAGAATCCTGTAAAAGCATACTTCTTGCTGGATAAAATCCTAACAAGTAGCATTCAACATTGTAACAGGTTCCTCTTGTAAATGCTAAATATTGTTGCTACTATCCCTACTTTGCTACATAAGTTTCTACAATCCAAGTAACCATCAGTATAAGCTTCTCAAGACAAATGCCTTTGTCAACACATGCTGTGAAAATCAATCAGGTATTTTAACTACAGATTTAAAATGTTGTAGTATTACAACAGGCCAGTATCCAAGAGGGTATTTCCTTCAGTGGAACCATGCAACACCCTCCCCATGTGTTCTTAAAAACTGGCTCCAGTGGGAAACTCCCTGGAACATATTTTCAGTGCTGTAGAGAGCTATGTTTGTACCTTAAAACTAAAACTAAGTACAGTAATAGAATGTGGTAGTTTGAAAACGTTTACTCCTTAATCCTTTTTTTAATGTGGTACAAAAACTTGCTACTGCATTTGCACTCTTTTCTCTCTCCTTTTTCCATCCTCCCACTCCTGTTGCAGGTCAGTATTTAAATCTTGACAAAGATCACAATGGAATGCTTAGCAAAGAGGAACTGTCTCGTTATGGAACAGGGACTTTAACCAATATATTTTTGGACCGTGTCTTCCAGGAGTGTCTGACCTATGATGGTGAAATGGTACTCCTCTTGTATTGTATGCATAACAGTAATGATGTCTTGCCTTTTATATACAAGTTCTGTGTGTGTTTCATTGGAATGCCTCCAGTTTTTAAAGCCTGTAACATTAAATGAATATTAACTAAATAAAATGAAGCCAATATTCTCATTTGAATGGCAGCTGAAACCCACACATTGTGAATTCACAACTGACTAAGGAATTAGCTGAATAAGAAATCTCACTGTGACAGGGAGGACAGTGGCTTCTTGCTGCCAATTGCTAGAACAGCAAGGAACCTGTTATTTATTGAAACTAACAGCATAATGCTGCTAATATAGAATTCACTTTTAATTGTCCACAGCCTTCACCCTTCTGATGTTTATGTGACCATGGTCATTAAACATAATCAGCTAAGTCACGATTGTCTACATCCCCAACTTAATGACAGAACTGGGCTATTGTTTTGAAATTTGTTGTTCATTTTTTAATAATATTGGTCACTTTTAATTTCTGTCTACTGCTTTCCATATAAGACCTGAGTTGTCATTGAGATATGCTGGAGTAACTTCATATAAAACTAAGAGGATTTAGGACATTTGGCCATAAAATACATCACAGCATCCAGCAAATGAGTTAAGTTGCTAAAGGGTGTGTTTTTTAAAATTATCTTAACACATTGATCCAGCTTTTTGGAAGATGGTTGGCAGTTAGAAGAATGTGGTAGACTATTGTTTAAATATTCTTTGATTAATTTGAATTGTGGGACAAGCTGTCTAGTAGCTTTGATCAAATCTATGGGTATGTTGCCTATCCAATAAAAAGTCAAGTGTTTTTGCACACCTTTTCCCCCTCAGCAACCCTTTCTGTTTCATGCTGTCTTTCAGTGAAAACTAACTGCTCTCCTACAAGGAAATAGCCACCAATTATGTTCTGCTTGCAAAATCAATTTAGAAAGAGGACTATAATAAACATGATTGCATCTGCTTTTAGGACTATAAGACGTACCTGGACTTTGTACTTGCATTAGAAAACAGAAAGGAGCCTGCAGCTCTGCAGTATATTTTCAAACTGCTTGATATAGAGAACAAAGGATACCTGAATGTCTTTTCCCTTAATTATTTCTTTAGGGTAAGTCCCTTTTTGTAAAGGTAGGTCATTTTTTGTACATGTGTTGTTACAGCCATTGTGCCTCTACTTAGAGACCAGCAGGCAATTGCTTTAAACTACCAGTGTTCACTGTAAGGTTTTTGACAACTTTTAAGAAAGATATAAATGTTTAAAGCTGCACATTAAAAAGGGAAATAATTTAAAATGTGTTTTCAGAACACATCTTACATAAAAAAATACTGCTATGATTTTAATTAAATATCAAATGTTGCTAAACTGAAATTTTCCATAAAACTCAGCTTTCTTTTTTAAGGTAATAGTTGCTAATGACTAACATCTGTAGGATGTTAATGACTTCTATTCATTATCTGTGATAGGAAAAACTGTGCTTGCCTTCTGCTTATGACACCTTTTCCGCAGTATTGTATATGCTTTACTGTGCACTTTCTAATCTTTTTCTCACTCACTGGCAGTCATTCAGATGATACTATTGCAAAAACAAATCCTTATAATTAACCATGATTACTATTGCCAGCAAATAAGTACTTTACAATAGTACTAAACACTGTGTATCAGCACAATCAAAGAGAGCTGTGAGTCCAAATATTAAGGCTCAATATAGTATCTGATATATAACTAGATAAGCCATATTAATTGTTTCTATAGGAAATGCTTATTACATTTATATTATCTTTTCCTTTTTCCACAAGCCACAATGGGTAACAAAACATAACTCTAATTTGTTAATCCAGTCCCTTTCTAATAGGACACATCCTCCTGATAAAACGGTGCTTTCACTGTCCTAATCCCGCACAAGTGTCATTTTGTTTGGACTTTAGCAATCAAAATAACTTGAAGTCTTGTTTGTAAAACCAACATCTTCTTAATATTGATCACCTCCAATTTGGTGTCTATTTAATAAAAGCATTGTACTGCTAATAATTGAGAAGTAGAATAATTCATCCAAGGGTTTCCACGCCAAAAAAGAAAAAGAAGAAGAAAGAAAAAAAATCTGGAACACTTTCAAAGCTTTTATAGTAAATGCTCTGCAGGTTGAAAATACATCCAAAGCTGTGTTCTTTTAGCAGCATGAAGCAGATTAATTCCTCTGTAACAAACATCAATTGGTCCTTCATCTTCCAATTATTTCTTCTTCCAGCATACACTTTACAGTTAGTCTCAAAGTTTGCGGTTAAAAGCTTATTCTAACAATGAGGCATGCTGCCTGCCTCATTTCTAACTCTTTTCTTCAAAGCAAGCTGGGAGCCGGGAATTGTTGCGCATAGACAGAACAGATGGTTGGCCCTTTGATAGCATCGGTCACCTGTTTTGCAGAGGAGAGGAGTGAATTCAAACCTTGCATACCATTCATACAAGGGGTCAAATGGGACTGGGTGCAGTTCACAGAACTTTCTGAATAACTGATAATGGACAAAAGACCTCACTCAGCAGTTAACATCTCAGGTTCAGTATCCAGTATTTTCAGCCAAAATGGGACAAATCTTAAACTAGGACCCTGGTATAAAGCTGTCAGTTAGGGTGGGCAACAATTGATTATATGCACAACCTAAGCCCTATCCAGGCCTTTTCTTTTATGGTTAACTAAATAGGAGAGGGAGAATGCACCAGCTCTATCCCTTCCATCATTACTTTGCTAACATCCAAAGGGGGAAACTGCACATGGACCCCCACAGCCCCCTAAGACTCCCCAGCTTTTTACCCCAAAATGCCCCCTGGAGGAATGTGTGGGCAATTTTGCCACATTTATCTCCCTCTGGCTATTTTAAGCCCAGGAAATGCCTTTTTGTCCAAAAGGAAGTGGATAAATGGGCCTCTCCTTGTTCTATAAGGGTTGAGAGACCAAAACATGGTGAAATTGTCCACGTGCCTATTAGGGGGCCAATAAATAAATAAATTTGGGGGAGTGTGGCCCTCTTAAGGTCTCCTGGGGGCCAGTGTGACCCTGTAGCCCCAACAGTTTTCCATTCTTGGCTTTGATAAAAACCAACAGATCTGAAGCAGAGGATCTCTTACAACCCTGGAGGTTTTCCATTAAATTCTGAACCGTGATTTTCCAGGGTTTCAAATCACTCAAGTGGGCCTCTCTTTTACAGATTAGTCATTTCAGATAATGATAGAAGGGGGCAAGGCTAGTATATTCCCCTCCTTGCTTGCTTGTTAACACCTACATCTCCTGAAGAGGCCTTTAATATAAGGCAGTGTTCTGTGTTCATGTCAGAGATAAAGGTAGCTGTTTAATGGCCACTGTTTTGTTACCTACAATCGTGTGAAAAAGTACACCCTATTTGAATTAATGGTTTTACATATCAGGACATAGTAACAACCATCTGTTCCTTAGGTCTTAAAATTAGGTAAATACAACCTCAGATGAACAACAACGTGTGAGACATTACAAAAAAATAAAGCCAAAATGGAGAAGCCATGTGTGAAAAACTTAAGTATAGTTGTCCCTTTATATTCGCTGGTGTTTGGTTCCAGGACCCCCCGTGGATATCAAAATTAGTGACTACTCAAGTCCCATTATATGCAGTGGCATAGCAAAATGGTGTCCCTTATATAAGATGGCAAAATCAAGGTTTGCTTTTTGGATTATTATTTTTTAAAAAAATATTTTCAAGCCGTGAATACTTACATCTGTGGATACCAAATCCATGGATACAGAGGGACAACTGTACACTTCCGTAGGAATTAAGATGCTAATGAGAAGATAGGTGCTGCTAATCAAATGCCCTTGATCAATTGATCATCAGCAAGTGTGACCACCTCTATAAAAGCCAAAGTTTTAGCAGTTTGCCAATCTTCCCAGGAGTGTATGTCCCAACAAATTCACCCCAAGGTCAGACCGTGCAATGCTCAGAGAAATTGTAAAAACCTCAAGAGGTATATCTCAGACTCTACAGGCCTCAGTTAGCATGTTAAATGATAAAGTTCATGACAGTACAATTAAAAAAAAAAAAAAAGACTGAACCAGTATGGTTTGTTTGGAAGGTTTGCCAGGAGAAAGCCTCATCTCTTTAAAAAGAGCATGATAGCATGGTTTAGGTTTGCAAAGTTGCATCTGAACAAACCACAAGACTTCTGGAACAATGTCCTTTGGACACACGAGAACAAAGTGAAGACGTTTGACCATAATGCACGGTGACATGTTTGGCGAAAACCAAACACAGCATATCAGCACAAACGCCTCATACCAAATGTCAGGCATGGTGGTGGAGGGGTGATGATTGGGCTTTTTGCAGCCACAGGACCTGGAAATCTTGCAGGCATTGAGTCAACCATGAACTCCTCTGTATACCAAAGTATTCTAGAGTCAAATGTGAGGCCATCCATCCAACAGTTAAAGCTTGGCCAAAATTGGATCATGCAACAGGACAATGATTCCAAGCACACCAGCAAATCTACAACAGAATGGCTGAAAAAGAAAAGAATCAATGTGTTGCCATGGCCCAGTCAAAGTCCAGGCCTCAACCCGTTTCTTTTTCACATGACTGTATGTATCTTTGCATCAGGCCAGTGCTTATAGTTTAAGTGAATATTGTTTTATCAAGGGCGTAGTTCACTCACTTGAATTCACTCTTATTTTCTTGTATATTTTATGTTTCTCCCTAATCTGTGTGATTTCCATAGGCTATTCAAGAACAAATGAAAATACACGGACAAGAGCCAGTTTCTTTTCAGGATGTCAAGGTTAGATTTTTTTAAAAAAAAGTAAAATGTGTTTGTATATAGTATTTAATGTGTGTGACAGAAATGCATATTTAATAGTTAATTTTCAGTATAGATATACTTCAGTTAACAAAGTAGATGTGTAGTTTGGCATGACTTTAACAGAGAATTTGGTACTGTGACAGAAATAACATGGAAAGAACAGGGATGGGTTTCTGCACCACAAAAAGAAAAGCAGTTCAGCATATTTCAGTAAACCTTTTATACAAAATATATGCATTTGTGAAACAAAACAACCAAGTCAGGTTGTTAAGTAAACTAAAATATTTTGCATAAGTACACAAACAAGTAATTAAAATAAGTAAACAAAAGTAGCTAAACAAAAATATTTTTATTATTATTTTTAAGACAAAGTATGTTGTAACAATTAGTTTCTTATCCAAATCTAACTTTACAAGTCATTTAAAAAGATTAAAGAACAGCTATATGTAATAATGAACAATAAAATAACTTGCATAAAGAAAAACTAGGATATCTAATTTCAATTGTCAGTCCTTGAATTTCTACATGTCTACATGTTCTTCTTTTTCTTTTCTTTACTGTGAAATTTAAATGAAAGCAAATAACCAAACAAAAATATTTTGAATGTTCTAAAGACTACATGAATGCTTCTTCCAAAATGCATACAGGGGCTGCATTCTCAGGAGGGCCAAAGGAGCAATCCACAAGCAATAGATATTCTCTCATGTCAACTGATCAAGGCAGGAGACCAAAATTCCAAACCATTTATTACATTGCCTTTTTCTCTCCCCCCTTCAGTTTTTTCTTCTGCCTTGCCAGCTGGTCAAGAATTTCTCTCTTTCTCTCTCTCTCTCTCTCTCACACACACACACACACGCACTGTTACACAAAACACTTGCGAGAATGGAAAACCCACTCAAGATCTTTTGGCTTCAATGGGGAATTAGAAGCTACTCAAAGATAAGAGGCTTGCATAATGCTGCAGGACCTTGGACCATATGTATATGGGCGGAGCGAAGGAAATACACAGAGACAGACGTCCACAACCAATGGATGGAACTTTACAGTAGCACCCCCATATCCACAGGGAATTGGTTCCAGGGCCCCCCAAGGATAATGAATTCCACAGATAATAGCAAAAGCCCCCATTGCCATTGCTGCAGTGGAAGCCAGGTGGGGAGAAGGGAGGTGAGGACTCTCCTTCCTTACCTTTGCACCCCCCCTTTGCCATTGCTGTCATTGGGAGCCATCCCTGGGAGAGAAGGGAGGTGAGAACTCTCCTTCCCTCCCTTTGTGCCTCCTGTTGCCATTGCCGTCAATGGGAGCCATCCCAGGGGTGAAGGGATGTTGAGAACTTCCCTTCACCCCTCCCATCTCCATTGCCGTCAATGGGAGCCATCCTGGGGAGCGAAGGGAGAAGGTAAGTGAGATCTCCCCTCCCTTGCCTTCCCCGTCTCCACTGCCATCAGTAGAAGCCATTCTGGGGGAGCAAAGGGAGAAGAGAGGCGAGAACTAATGGCGTAACTAATGTAGAAGTTATGTAGAAGCCATTCTGGGGAGCAAAGGGAGAAGAGAGGCGAGAACTAATGGCGGGGGGTAATGGCGACCCCCCCCCCGGTCGCCATTACCATCAGTGGGAGCCATCCCTACCAGAGCCATCCAGAAGCCTTCTCCCCTCCTTTACCCATCCACCACCCCCCTGCTTTCAGCAGATACGGGGGTGCTATTGTACAATTGTAGCATTCACACACACACACAACCCATACATTCAGTTAATCAAGTGAAATAAGACTTTCAGAGTAAGGCAAGAATTTCATTAGAAAGGAATAGTCAGGCTATGGGTAATACTGTACAAAATTCCTGAAGCTCGTTTTTCCAGAGAAACAGCATTACTCTTGAGTAGCAGCAACAAGAGCCGGGAGGGAGAGGCTCGGGCAAGAAGGGTTGAGGTTACTAGAGCAGAGGAGGAATGCCTGAAGTGGTTTTAAGGTCTGGAAAAGTTAGAGGCTAATTCAGAAGGGCAGGGGAATAAGGAACAGAGCAGCATTGATTCAGTTAAAAAATGGGACTGAACCAAAGAACCTAAGATATCCAGAGTTTTTATAAGGAATATTCCTTTCAAGTTGCACTCTGGATCAAAGGAACATTTTATTTCAGATAGTTCACAATTGTTTTACAAAGGGATTCCGAACAGCCAGGATCTGGGAGATTGGGGATAGAATCATAGACTCATAGATCTGGAAGAAACCACAAGGACCAACTAGTCCAACCCCCAGCCATGCAGGAATAAACAATCCAAGCACTCCCAACAGATGGCCATCCAACCTCCATTTAAAAACCTCCAAAGAAGGAAACTCTACCACACTCCAAGGCAATGCATTCTACTGCCGAACAGCTCTTACTGTCAGGAAGTTCTTCTTAATGTTTAGGTGGAATCTCTTTTCCTGTAGTTTGAGTCCATTGCTCCATGTTCTTGTCTCTGGCAGCAGAAAGCAAGCTCGCTCCATTCTCAGTATGACATCCCTTCAAATATTTAAACATGGCTATCATGTCACCTCTCAGCCTTCTCTCCTCCAGGCTAAACATAACCTGCTCCCTAAGCCACTCCTCATAGGGCATGGCTTCCAGACCTCCCACCATTTTGGTCACCCTCCTCTGGTCCATATCCTTCTGGAATTGTGGTGCCCAGAACTGGACACAGTATTCCAGGGGAGGTCTGACCAAAGCAGAACAGAGTGGCACTGTTACTTCCCTCGATCTAGACACTATACTCCTATTGACGCAGCCTAGAACTGCATTGGCTTTTCTGGCTGCCGTATCACACTGCTGACTCATATTCAACTTGTGGTCCACTAAGACTCCTAGATCACTTTCACATTATCATCATCATCATCTTTACCTTTACTTCTATCCCTCTTTTTCCCCAATTTGGGACTCAAGGCATTGTATGCACTGCATCAAGCCAAGTGTCACCCATCTTATATCTGTACATTTCATTTTTACTGCTGAAGTGTAGTACTCTACATTTCTCCCTGTTGAAATTCATTTTGTTAGTTTTGGCCCAGCTTTCTAATATCTTAAGGTCATTTTGAATTCTGATCCTATCCTGTGGGGTATTAGCTACCCCTCCTAATTTGATGTCATCTGCAGGGTTGATAAGCTTGCCCTCTATTCCCTCATCCAAGTCATTGCTAAAGATGTTGAATAGCACTGGGCCCAGGACAGAACCCTGTGGCCACCCCACTAGGGACTTTTCTCCAGGATGAAGAGGAGCCAGTGGTGACTACCCTTCAGGTTTGGTTGGTCAACCAATTACAAATCATCTAACAGTCACATTGTCTTAGCCCATATGTTACTATTTTTTTTTTTGCAAGAATATCATGGGTGACCTTGTCAAAGACTTTACTGAAATCAAGATACACTACATCCATACCATTCCCTTCATCTACCAAGTTTGTAACTCTATCAGAAAAAGAGATAAGATTAGTCTGGCATGAATTGTTTTTGAAAAACCCATGTTGACTTTTAGTGACCACGGCATTCCTTTCTAAGTGCTTACAGACTGTTTAATGATCTGCTCTAGAATCTTTCCTAGTAGTAATGTCAAGCTAATTACTAGGGTCTTCTCCCCTCCCCCCCTTTTTTTTTTAAATATGGGGACAACATTTGCCCTCCTTCAGTCTGCTGGAACCTCTCTTGTTCTCTAGGAATTCTCAAAAATTATTCACAGTGGCTCTGAGATTATTTCTGCCAGTTAGTTCTTGTAAAACCCATGGATATAGTTCATCTGACTCTGGAGACTTGAACTCATTTATACTGGCCATGTATTCCTGAACTACCTCTTTACCTATTCTGTGATGTGTTTCCCCTACTGCTTCATTTGCTCCATTTTTCCCAGGTTGAGCACTATTCTCCTTTTGGGAGAAGATTGAGGCAAAGAAGATGTTGAGTAGTTCTGCCTTTTCTCTGTCCCCTGTAAGCATTTTGCTATCTTCTCCATGCAGCAGCCCTACCATTTCCTTGTTCTTCCTTTTGCTACGAATATAACCAAAATAGCCCTTTTAATTGTTTTTAACCTCTCTAGCAAGCCTGAGCTCCAGCTGAGCTTTGGCTTTTCTGACTTTCCCCCTACATGAACTAGCTATTTCTTTGAATTCTTCTTTGGTGATTTCCCCCTTTTTTTATTTCTTGTACATGTCCCTTTTAAGTCTTACCTCAGTTGAAAGTTCTTTAGACATCTCCCATTTTTCCTCCTCATTGGAACTGTTTGAAGTTGTGCCTTCAATATCTCACTTTTAAGAAACTCCCATCCATTATGAACTCCCTTCTTTTTTAGTATTCCTGACCATGGGATCAACCCCGGAAATTCCTTAAGCTTTCTGAAATCAGCTTTCTTGAAGTCTAGAATGCAAGTCTGACTATACTTGGCTTTCCCTTTCCTCTGTATAACAAACTCCAGGAGAACATGGTCACTCCCCCCTAAGGATCCCGCCACTTCCACCCCGTTAACTAGATCTTCTCTGTTCGGTAGGATCAGATCTAAAACAGCTGATGCCTTGTTGCCTCTTCCATTTTCTGGCCAATGAAGTTGTCTGCAAGGCAAATGAGGAATTTGTTGGACCTTATATTCTTGGCAGAGTTTGATTTCCAACAGATATCGGGATAGTTGAAATCTCCCATTACTACTACATCTCTTCTTTCTTAATGTGCGATCATCTGTTCCAGGGAGGCATCATCTAAGTCCTCAGTTTGGCTTGGAGGTCTGTGGTAGACCGCTACAATGACATCCTTGCTGTTTCTCTCCCCCTTGATTTTTACCCAGATACTGTCAGCCTGGCTCCCAGGATTTAAGTCATGGATCTGTTCACAGGTGTACACATCCTTAACATATGAGTATAATGCTATTCCATCTCCCTTCCTGTTTGGTCTATTTCTCTGAAATAGGTTATTTCCTTCTATTACTACATTCCAATAATGAGACTCATCCCACCAGGTTTCAGTGATGCCTATTATATCATATTTGTTCTTCTGTGCTAAGAGTTCAGATTCAACCTGCTTATTTCCCATGCTCTGTGTATTAGCATAGAGACATCTAAGACCATAGACCATTCCTCCTATTTGTCTTTTAAGGGTTTTATTTCTCCTGCTGTTGGGTTCTTGTACTATTTGCCTTGTTCTCTGTATAACATTCGAGATATTATTTCCAGCACTTGATGAACTCTGATAAGCAGGTAACCCTCTTTGGTCTCTCAAATGCAAGGGTGTCAGCTTAATCTAGGTAGCAATGAAGTGCCTGCTGTATGTTTGAAGCAGGTAGGATACCTGTCTCCTTGGTGTTTCCATTTCAGAGAAGATGCAAGATGTTTGTATTCAGGTGTGAATTTGTGGGAAGGTTACAGGGGCCCTTCCCAGGCATATCCATGTTTGCCCTCAGCATGACTCCTGACTATGTCATGGAATGCATTGTATTTCCTGGTAGCCCTTGGATGCCCCTTCCAGCCAGATTAGCCAGATTTTATCAAGGCAGTTTCCAATCACAGTGAACCAAGGTTGTAAGCCAAGGTGAACCAAGTAGTGGCCTATGGTTCTTGCAGTGGGGACCACGGAGACGCACTATTACAACACACACTCACTAAAAATATAAATTAAAACTAAAACTAATTAAGGGTATTAGCTAATAGAATCTGACATCTGTAGAAGATATGCAAAAGAAAATGAGAAAAATGTCTGACTCAAGGACAGGGAGGTGGTTTGCACCCATCAGAGAAAAAGAAAACACTGCTGGATGACAAACCCACCACTACAACTACTCAATTAACTGCAAGTACACAAGCTACTGAGCAAGAAAAAATAAATAAAAATGCTTTTAATGTTCAGCTGGGCAGTGAGGGACATATCTCTGAACACGCTCCATAGTAAAATCTTAAAGAAAATTTTCAAGTGAGAGCAATACACAGGGGCAATCCTCTCATTAGCACTCAGATTCAAAAACTGTGGCTGTAAGATCTAAATTGCTTCCAGAAAGGCCAAAAAGGTTAAAAAGGATAAGAAGAAAGGTGTGTGTGGGGGGGGGGGGAATAAAGGCAAAAGGCTTAGCAGTGCAGGTTTCCCACAGGGAGAAAGGGAAGTCAGTCAACTCAATCATAGTTGAAACTTCTGGTTGCCATCTTGAACTGGGAGATTCCAGGGAAAAGGGAGGGGCAGAACCAAAGAGAACTTTCAGGTACTTACAGAAGGCTGCAGTATTGAATGTGCAGATGCATGGTTTGAGTGACAGCCAGGGCAGCAACACTGAAGCAGTAGTTCAGTTTCTCAGTAGAGAAAATGAGCCCTTTAAATGCAAGCTGCATGACCGAGTTGCAGGACAGGTTTATAACTTACCTGAATACAGTGTTCTCATAGACACAGCCTATACAGACATGGAGATCTAATAACACCATTTCAGCTGAGCATGTTTCCATTCAGCAACAACCTCATGATATCTCTGCAAAAGCATAGTGGAGTATTTAATGCAGAAATGGAAGCAAGATTGCAAAATACTTTCACAAATCAAAATATATCAATTTGAATAACTTGATTAATAAAATTGCTGTCACAGACTAATTTAACTACAATGAATTTGAATAATGATGACAATTTATATTTAATAAATTTGGAACATTTATCTGGTGGAAGAGAAAGGCATTCCTTGGAATTCCACAGTAACATCAGTTAGCATCACAGAGGCAACTCAAAATATGTCTCTCTTAAAGATACTTTAAGTACTGAAAATAATTTAAATAAAATTGATGAAATGTGAAATTTAGAGTCAGAAGGGGAAGAGTTAAGCTCTCAGAGGCAGAGAGGAAGTAAAAAGATTCAGATCTGGATGATATGCAATCTTTAGATGGGGAATATGAAACAGAACAGAATATAAGCAGATTATTTGAAGTTGACAATTTCAGTGGATTGCTTAAAAAGTTACTAGTCACTTTGAGTTTAGAAGATCTAGAACAGGGTGAAAGTAAGGAAAAGGAAAAGGAAAGTAAGATAGCAATAGTGTTGCAGAACAGGCCATCAAAAAATTTAGGAACTCCTATGCCAGATAAATTTACAGTTAATTGAGTAGGAGTGACAAACAGCTCTTAGCCTTCAGAGATTCTTAGGTTACAGTAAAACATTGTACACATTTACAGGGAAAAAGCAATGGATCAATTGGCTATCCCATTGGTCGGTGGTCCTGTCTCAGCTTTAATTTCAAATGCTGTCATCCTTTGGGAAGATGATACATTTTTAAAGGATGTAGATGAAAAAAGAATTAATTCAGCTTTAAGAAGGTCTCATGAAGTTTCAGCATGGTCCATTAGTGCATTAGTTGAAGTTTCAGTGTTTGCTAGGGCAGCCATATTTATGGGTTCAGGAAATTCTGGGTTCAGAGGCTATATCTACAAGGTCTGACTATTAAATAACAAGACTGTGATTCTACCTTTCAGACAAATCAGGGAGAACTGATTGTGAACACTTGAGTGATGACCTTGAACATGTCTGAACCTGCATAACAAACATAAACACTCCCGAATGTTCGGTTAATTTTCCTTGGTTTTATTCCAGGCTGTGAGGCCGGGTTCTGGAATAGTTTCTTTCTGACGTTTCGCCTGCATCTGTTGCTGGCATCCTCTGAGAAGTCTCAGAGGATGCCAGCCACAGATGCAGGCGAAACATCAGAAAGAAACTATTCCAGAACACAGCCTCATAGCCCAGAAAAAAAGCAAGGAAAATCTATGGATGCCGGCCATGAAAGCCTTCGACTTCACATTGTTCAGTTGTCAGTCATTGTTTAAAGCAGCTGTGTTGTTTGATGTATGCTGGAAAAATGCTAAGTTTAAAGTCAAGCAACATGTCAATTTGAAATTCTTAGTAAAATTGAACAAAACACCAACAAAATCTTTTCATATGCTTACTGAGGCCTATAAGAAAGACTGCATGTCTCATGCATGTATGTTTCAGTGGCACAAAAGATTCAGACAAGGACGTGAGACTATGGAAGACAATGAATGCCCTGGATGACCTTCCACTTCAAGAACCAAAGAAATTGTGGAAAAAATCAGACCGACTGTTCAAGAAGACCACTGACACAGTGTCCGAAAGATAGCTGAAGTTGTGAACATTGACGAAGACACTGGAAAATTTTGCATGAGGATCTCAAACATGAGAAAAGTTTGTGCCAAGATAGTCCCTAGGGTTCTCACCAGAACAAAAAGAGTGCTGCAAGGAAATCTGCACTGACATTCTGAAGCAACTTGAGGCAGACCCAAACCTCTTTCAAAACATCATCACTTGTGATGAAACCTGGATCTTCCAGTATGATCCTGAGACAAAACGACAGTCAATGCACTGGAAGACACCATCATCACCAAGAATGAAAAGAAGCATGTCAAAGCAAGTCCACATTCAAAGCCATGCTCATTGGGTTGTTTTGTGTGTGTGTGTGTGTGTGTGTTTTACATCATGGGCATAATTTTGGCAGAATGGGTTCCAGAAGGCAGAAGAGTGAACCAGCATTATTATAAGGAAGTTTTGACAAAGCTAAAAGAGTCATAAAAAGGCCAGAACTGTGGAAAAATGGTTTCATTCTTCATCAAGAGAATGCACCTGCTCACACAGCACTTTCTGTGAAGCAGTTTTTGGCTGATAAACACATTACTACACTTGAACATCCTCCATATTTGCCAGATTTGGCACCATGCAACTTTTTGCTTTTCCCTAAAGTGTAATTGATGCTTAAAGGAACACGTTTTGAGTCAATTGATGCAGTAAAGAAGAAAATGTCAGATGTGTTGAAATAGCTGACAGAAACTGATCTGCTCCACACCTTCGACCAGTGGAAGACAAGACTGCATCAGTGTGTGAGTGTGAACAGGGAGTATATTGAAGGGGACAAGCATTAGAATTGTAATACATATAAATAAAGATGGGTTATTGTATCAGTCTCGTTATTTAATAGACAGACCTTGTACAGAGAATTACAAAAGTTAGGAAAAGTACAGTAGGACCCCCATATCCACAGGGAGTTGGTTGGGGGTGTGTGGATACCAAAAACCGTGGATAACAGCAAACACCATTGAAAATAATGAGACTTCTGTTTTAAAATACCATAGAGTTGCCTTGGAGGACCTAGAAAATGGCTAGAGAGGCTGCATTTTCTAGGAAGACTCTGTGGCAGCTGTGCTGAAACTGAAACCACGGATAATGAATCAGTAGATGCAGGGGTCCTACTGTACTTCAGTATATGGCTGATGCAGGTTATGATGCTGCAGCATTTGTGGCACATTCAATCACAACTACTACAGTGGATAGGAGATCAATGTGGCTGAAACATTGGGAGGCTGACCAATGCAACAGAGAAGGTTTTATTGGAAGAAAAAGTCAAGAAATAAGTTCTTCCTACAATTCAAAAAAGAACGTTAGGAATTACTTCAGGGAAGAAAACTATAGTACATAGATTTTCCTTGGGGTTTTTTCGGGCTGTGAGGCCATGTTCTGGAATAGTTTCTTTCTGATGTTTCACCTGCATCTGTGGCTGGCATCCTCAGAGAATGGTTGTGTAGGTGTGTGCCTGGGGTTTATATGCTGTGAACCCCTGTTGGGGAGTATATGTAAATTTGTGTGATTGAATGGTTAGTTTCTGGGTATAGAATGCAAGGCTCGTTAGTGTCTGTTTTGCTAATGGTTGGTTGATGGGTCATTATTTGCTAGAACTCCCCTTGTCCTTGGGAGTTCCAACAGATAATGGCCCATCAACCAACCATTCGCCAATTAAACACTAACAAGCCTTGCATTTCAACACCCAGAAACTATCCAGTCAAATACACAAATTTACATATACTCCCCAACAAGGGGTCACAGCATATAAACTCCACATACACTCCTACCCAACCATTCTCTGAAGATGCCAGCCACAGATGCAGGTGAAACGTCAGAAAGAAACTCTTCCAGAACACAGCCTCACAGCCTGAAAAAACCCCAAGGAAAATCTATGGATGCCGGCAATGAAAGCCTTTGACTTCACATTAAACTATAGTACAGTCGTCCCTCTGTATCCACGGATTTAAGTATTCACGGCTTGAAAATATTCTTTAAAAAATAATAATCCAAAAAGCAGACCTTGATTTTGCCATCTTATATAAGGGACACAATTTTGCTATGCCATTGTATAGAATGGGACTTGAGTATTCACAGATTTTGGTATCCATGGGAGGTCTTGGAACCCAACCCCAGTGAATATGAAGGGACAACTGTACTCCTTTTGAGGAGGAAAACGTTTTCAAAGACAGATTTTAGAAATTTCAAACAGCAGTGGAATTAATTTGTATTCCAGTTCAGACAACAAGGTCAACAACAGTCAGGAAGAGTGGCTGCACAGCCCAATAGAGGTGCCAGGCAACAATACTGACTTGAGGATTTACCAGAGGGGGAAGGTTAATTCACTTCAGCCACTTATGGAAAATCTTAACTACAGACAAATGGATGCTTCAGGCAGTCCAAAAAGGATACAAAATCATTTTCTAAAAAAACCAAAATGAAGATATTTTCCATTGCCAGTACCTCAAACAATATCAAGGGGGAGAATACCAACAGAAATTCAGCATTTAGTGTACAGACCTGTCTTGGACTTAGAATTCCTGAATGGTTTCATTTAATATTGAAGGTTCATGATGGAGACATTGCAGACCATATTAGAGAATTTGTAATTGAACTATTACTTATTCTCAATAAACTTACGAGAAACTTACTTTTATATACCTATGCATTACAATTGTAGGAAATACAGTATTTAAGATTTGAATACAACAGCAGCCACTACCAATTCAGGGCTCTACCTTTCAGCCTGGCATCTGCACCCAGGGTTTTCACCAAAGTACTAGTCCATCCCATCGATAGCCTTCTTGAGACAACAGAGGATTCAGTAGTTTCTCTATTTAGACAACATTTAGACAACATTTTGCTGGAAGCTGGGTGCGCAGAGAATGCAGAACATTGCAATGTTTACAAACTTATAATTTTTTGATAAACTTTTAAAAAAAGAGTCAGTTGAGAGCTACAAAGATTATAACTGATTTGGGAAGAGAAATAAATACAGAAGGGATGTGATTTCATTTCCAAGGAAAGAAAGCAGAAAATAAAGGAGGAAATAATAAAATTGTGGAAGGTAAAAATAATAGACCAGGGTACTAGGAATATTAGTATTGACAACAGAACAAGTCCCATAGCAAGGTTCCATACAAGGACATTTCAGGTTTTCATGAGACCATGTCAAAATCACATAAGGTAAAAACATATCACCCCAACCACATCAATGCAAGTAAAGAAAGATTTGCTTTGGGTGGGTCAAACCAGGCAAATCAGATCAGAATACTTCATTTGTATCATGAAACAAAATAATAGCAACAGATGCAAGTCTTTATGCATGGGGTGCCCATTGTAAGGGTCAAGTAGTTCAGGGAAAATAAGAGTCAGAGAAAATACTCAACATAAATTTACTGGAAACTAAAGTAGTCAGGTTAGCAGTGTTAAAATTTGCAAGCAAAATAAACAATAATGTGCAGGTACATATGGGCAACATCACTCTGGAAGCCTATCTTTGTAACCAAGGGGCAATGAGATCCCAGCAACTAACTAAAGGAATCAACCAGATTACTGACTTGGTCTGAGAAATGGTTGAACTCTCTGACAGCAGTCTATCTCAGAGGGACTTTGAATTTGACAGCGGACTACTTAAACAGAAACAAAATACAACTAAGGGCATGTCTATACGAGACAATAAAATGTGGATCAGTGTGCAGTAATGTCAATTCTCAGCAGCTTTCATTTGTCTCCATTTTCTTTTCAAGATCGCAGGTATACAAAGCTATATGCATTTGATGTTCAAACTTCTTGACAGTAAGAGCTGTTAGGCAATGGAATGCACTGCCTCAGAGTGTGGTGAAGTCTCCTTCTTTGGAGGTTGTTAATCAGAGGCTGGATAGCTATCTGTTAGGAATGCTCTGATAGTGTGTTTCTACAGGGCGTGGGGTTGGAATAGATGGCACTTGTGGTCTCTTCCAGCTCCATGATTCTATGAAATGTGCATGCCTGTGAATTAAGATGGCGGGCATGAGTGAATTACTTGTGTTTTTATTCTTTCCAGTTGCCGCTGCGAAACGGTATTTTTTTAAAAAGCAAATCCAAGGTGCGGAAGTGCAACCTTCCACTTAAATAAACAGAAAAGAAAGGGGGAGGCTGTTTTGTTGCTTAAGTGCACAGTCTCTACAGCAAAATTTCAACATGGCAGTTCCGGGCACTGCCTTGCCAGCAAGCTCTGCCCCTGCACACATCTGACTAATCAGCTTTGCACTTCTGCTCTTATCAGGAAAGAACAGCAAAGCAAATCAGTTGGCCCAACGAGCAAGAATGCGCATTTCTATCAGTTTTTAAAAAAAACTTCGGCAAAAGCCTTTGCAGCTTTTCCCACTGAGTATATGGTGGTTTTGGCCCCCTCCTTCCGAATATGGCGAAATGATGCAGGATCCCATTGGGGCAAAAGGTATTCTCCTTGAATTCTATGAGTATTTTCACTATTTAGACAAGCCCCAGGAGAGTGATGTTTGAATCAGGAAGTATTCAACAATCTACAAATATGGAAAATTTGTGCATCTGGTCAGAATTTCAAAGTAAATTTTTTTTCAATAGATGGAAGGGTGTGGAAGGGCATGATACGTTAGCATAATGTTGGCCGAAGAGTCTACTTTATGCATTCCCACAACTTCCAATAATATGGAGAGTACTGTGTAGTGGTTTGAGTGTTGGACTATAACTCTGAAGACCAGGGTTCTAATGTTCACTTGGCCATGAAAATCCACTTAGTGACCTTGGGCAAATCACACACTCTCAGCCTCAGAAAACCCAGTGTTAGCTTCTCCTTAGGCTTGCCATAAGTCAGAAAGTACTTGAAGGCACACAACAATTATGAAAATCAGAGCAGAGAGGGCAGAAGTACTCTTAATTGCCCCACACTGGCCATGCAGACAATGGTACCCTCTGTTAATAAAGATATCAGTAGAAAGTCTATACGGAGTGCCGTAGAGAATGGATCTGTTAACTCAAGGTCCAGTTTTTTCACCCCAATCCACAATGGTTAAGTCCAACCACATGGAGATTGAGTGGCAAACCCTTAAGAAAACAGGGGTACTTAGAACCAGTAATGAATACCATTCTAGTATCTAGACATCAGTCAATGCAACATATATGCAAGACTATGTGGAAGGCCTTCCAGAAGAGGTGTGAGCAAAATTCTGTGATAGTGAAAGATGTACAGACAGGTGATGTCCTGTCCTATCTACAGAGTGGAATAGATAAAGGACTAAGACCTAAAACTTTAAAGAGGCAGGTTGCAGCTTTGTCATCTGTGCTGTTAGTGAAAAGCTTTTGTCAGCTCATCCTCATGTCAAGCAGTTCTTGAGGGGGCAACTTTATAAACTCAACCAATCATTCACAGATTGCCCACGTAGGATTTGAATTTGGTACTGAATACTTTTGACAAGATCTCCTTTTGACCACTTTGTGAAGCATCACTGAAATTAATGACTTTCAAAGTAGCATTTCTAATAGCAATTACATCAGCAAGGTAGGTGTCAGAAATGGTATCACTTTCGGTAAACCCTACCCTATGTAAATTTGAAAAAGATAAGTTATCTTTGACCATCGATCCCTCCATCCTTCCAAAAGCTGCGTCAGACTTATGCATGAGTCAGACATTACAACTGCTAACCTTTTGTCCAAGTCGAACACATCCTTTTGAAAGACAATGGTACTCCTTGGGTGTCAGGAGGACTGTGAAGATTAAACTGTAGGGTTCAAGGCTACTAAAACAATGATTTCAAGATGGTTGAAAGGTTGCATTTATGCCAAGACCACAAGTGTGGACTCATTCGACAAAATTGATGGCAACTACAACAGCATTCAGGGTAACTTCTTCATCGGAAGAAGTGTGTAAAGCAACAAGGTGGAAAGAGCCATCAACATTTATCAGACATTATAAAGTGGTCAAATTTAGATGAGGACAGATAGCATTTGGGCAAACATGTTCTATAAGCAGTAGTTCAGGAATCGAGCAGCCATTCCTGCCCATGATTCAGCCTGGGTATAGCCCAATGGTTGTGGATTACTCCTTCAACACTTCTGAGAATGAGAGGTTGATACCTGCCATGAATGATCATTCTAGGAAGGCTAAAGGAGCAGTCCATCCCCACCTATGTCTCTGTTTAAAATAAAACAACTACCTGTCCATTCTCTGGATGACTGGAGCCCTGGTGGCGCAGTGGTTAAATGCCAGTACTGCAAGTCACCACGTTGCAAGTTTGATTCCAGAGGGCTCCAAGGTTCACTCAGTCTTCCATCCTTTTGTAGGTTGGTAAAATGAGTACCCGGCTTGTGGGGGCAATTAGCTAATACACATTGGAAACTGCTTAATGCAGTGTAGATGTGTAAATTGCTATTGCTTAAAACAATGTGTAAGCTGCTCTGATAGCCTTGTGTCTGAAGAGCGGGATATAAATAAATAAATAAAAATAAAAAATAAAAATGACTGAAGGAGCAATTCACGACATATGGGCTTATCCCCATGTGGCAGCAGTGTGAGGTAGGAGTGTAAAATTCTTTTCAGTTAGGAACATTGCCTGTCCTCCAGTGTTTTAATTTCCTGCCTTGCCAGCAAGTAAAGTTTTTCACTTTCTTCTCTTTTATTGCCTCTACACTAACAATATTTATAAAAATAGCAAATGACATTTTAAAGAAAAAGAAAAAAATACCTGATTGTGATTTTGTAGATAGTCATCCAGAAGCGCCATCTAACAAAAAGAAAAGGCAAATGGAAGACCATTTAAATAAACCACCATCTCTTACAACCACAGTTCAGCAGGTCATGGAGCAACAGACAACTAAAAATAATGCAGATCTGTTGGCCATTGAGAGGTGAGCCTCTGATCTGGCATCGGAAACAATACTAAGAAAAATACAGGAGTCAGCCTTAAATCAGCACCGCAGAAAAATAAACTGGGGGCAGAATCTAAAAAAAAAAAACTTCAGATAAAGCTTCATAATTGATGGTAAGAGACAACAAAAAAGGACTAGAGTTAACTAGGAAGGGAACAAAAGACAAAGACAAGAGTAAGCAAACAGACATACCAGCTTTATTTATTCAGGAAATTTATAATGGCTCAGTAGTTAAGTCTCTCTGCATCATTTCAGCATGACATCTTGAAAACATAGATTCTAGGCAGAGGGGCAGTGCCGTAGCCAGAGATGAAAATGGGCATATTGTTAACTCTCAGAACATGAAGGCACAGACATGAGGCTTGATTGGCAATACAGAGAGTAGGAACAAACCATTGCAGTTTGAAACAGGGAAATCTGATAGACTTCATCATCTAGTGGAGCTGAGATCCAAGCAAGATTTCTACAGTATCTGAAAACAATGTTTACCAATTTAAATGGTATTGCTTCTTAGTCAAACTTTCTTTCCAACCAATTCGTATGGAATCTCAGCACACTCAGCTTTCTGAAGTGAGTAACAAATTAGAGACTAGATTAGTAGAAGCAATAGGAAATTTACAAGAGAGGTGTATTAGAGAAGGAAATTCACAATAACATAAATATTAATGCAATGAATGTAATGAATTTGATAAAATTTTAAAAATGTTTTTAATTAAATCTAATATGCCAAGTAGCCCAATGTTAATGAATTTAAACACATCTAATGTTCCAAATAAATTAATTGCACACAAAAGATGATCAGAAATACTGATGGGAGTATTAAGAGAGTAAGAGAGGAAATACTAGGGAACAACAGGAATGAGATAAGGAAATGTAGAGAGAAGACAAACATTTATCTGTCAGAATAGGAAGGCACACTAATGAAAATACTTACTTTAAAACAGAGGAAATAGATTTAGATTCTGAGTCTGATTCTCAACAAAACAAGAATGTGGACCAAGATGTGCAAGACTTACAGTTAAACAGTGCAGAGAGGATTCTGATTATATGATTCAGACAAGGAATGCAATACTATAGATGTTTTGACACAGAGGATTTCAAAAGCTTCCTGGAAAAAGTATTGGCAACATTAGGATTACAAAGCTCTAATGAGGGAAATTGGTGGGGGGGGGGAGAGCAAGGACTCAGATAGTATTAGAGCCAACATAGTTTTACAGAAATTTTACCAAAATATTTAGAAATACCTTTATCAGAAATGTTTAAAGACATGATTGAATTAGAGTGGGAGACACTGTTAAATTCCAGATGTATGTATGCACCACCATTGCATAATATGGGGCATGGCCATCTGCGGACACTCCAATCTGCAAATGGCTAGTCCTCAGGTAGGGCAGACCCACTTTAATGCCAAAAGTTTTTAAGAGGAAACAGGATAGGAAATACTTCAGAAATGTATATCCTTCTTTCCATGAAGGAAAAGATTTCCTCAGAGAGATTACAGAAATTTCACTCCTCAGTGGAACAGATCAACATTTCACTTCAAACCTCAAGGAGCTCTACAAAACAAGAGGGGCTGAACATCCCTCAAGAGGGGGAAAGCAGTATTGACTGGAAGGAAGTGCCAGCAGGGGGAAGACTTCTGAAATCCTGTCTCTTGTGGCAATCAATAATAGATCAATGGGTTCTTCAGGTAATGACTCAAAGTTATAAGATAGTATTTACAAAGAGACCAAAGGACAGATATCTAACCTCTCCAGTACCAAAAAAACCCAAAGCCAAGTTAAAAATTGTTCACAAAGGAATGAAACATTTAGCGCAAATTGGAGCCATAGAGAAAATCAGAAATTCAATGGAATTTACTCAATATTTTTACAGTAGCAAAACATAATTCTGAGCACAAACTAGTACTGAATTTTAAATTTGTCAATGGGTACATAAAGTACCAGAGGTTCAAAATGGAAATGCTGTAGACAATTATGGACAATCTTCCAATTGAACAATTATATGATCTTGATTGATTAACAAGAAGCATTTTTACACATTCTTATGACCCAGAGCGCAGAAAAGATTTGAGATTCCATTTTGGGATGGAGCATTATCTTTTTTGGGCTCTTTTGACCTGGTCTCAGCACCAAGAGTATTCACAAAAGTGCTAGTTCCCATCATAACACATTTAAGACAGAAAGTCATAAAGCTGTTTCCATACCAAGATGATATATTACTAAAAGCAAGGTGTGGGAATAAGGCCAAAAGGGATCTACAGTTAACACTGAGGTGTTTGTAGAGAGTCATGGATTTCTAATTTACAAGAAAAGTAATTTGGATGCAGCAACCAAGTTAATTCACCTGGGAGCAGAGTTGGACACAAGGAAGGTAAATTTAAACAGGGATATCATTTCTGAATCAGGAAAACAAAATAGTTACAACAGACATGAGTCTCTTAGGCTAGGAAGCCCACTGCCAGGGGAGAGGTGTTCAGGACCAGTAGTCACAGGAGGAGAGCAAGTGCAGTATAAACCTCTTAAATCTATTAGTGAGATTAGTTTTGATAGGGTTCAAAGAGATAATAAGAAATCAGGATGTTCAAATCACTAAGGGCAGTGTTTGCAAGAAAGCTTACATTTGCAATCAAGGAGGATCCTAATCACCCTTAATTGATCAGGGAAGCAGAGAGATTTCTTCGCTGGCTAGAAAGAACAGTAAAATCATTAACAGCAGTCTGCTTGAAAGGTTCCTTAAATCTCAAAGCCAACTATCTCAGCAGAAATTTTGCCAGGACCAATCTGCCTCTACCCTGTGGCTGCAAAAAAACAATAACCCTTTTCTATCTTTCAAGCCCCTCTGTCTAAGTATCTACTCTGTTGAACAATATATACTATATAATAAAATATATAATAAAACTGGATGAGAGAGGAGTCAGCGTTCCTAACTGAAAAAAAAAATTAGACTCCTGCCTTGAGCTGCTGCTGTGGGGATAAACCCATATGTTATGTAGATTGTTCCTCCAGTCATCCAAGAATAACTATTCACAGTAAGTCCAACCTCTCATTTTCTTTCTACTTTGTTTCTTCATATGGGAGTCAAACCTGGCAGCATACAAGGCTATGTAATAAAATGAAGGAGAAAGAGAAAGGAACAATGGAATAAAAAGTTGGGAATTTTGGTCTCCTGCTTTGATCAGCTGGCGTGAGAGAATATCTCAATGGTTGTGGATTGCGCCTTCAGTCTTCTTAGAATGATAATTCACGGTAGGCATCAACCTCCCATTTTCTTTCTCTAGCCTGTTTTTCATACAATTTCTATTTTGATGGCCAAACTTACAGATTTATGCTCTTTTACTATGCCTTGCGTAACTTGTGAGGCAGGCTTACCTGCATCCCCCCTTTTCTCTATATTTTTCTGTTTGGGCATGCTCAGTAAGGGCATTCTGCTGTTCTGGAGGCAGCTGCTGTTTACCTTGCCTGCTGTAGATACAGGTACAGTAGGATTAGTTACAACAGAATCCTATTCTTTCCCACTCATGTTTTACTGCAGTCAGGCTGCTACAACCTGACTCTGAAAGCTTGTGTTTCCTCAGCCCTCTTTCACTACCCTTCTAATGCTGATGCTGCTACAAAAAACTTCCAGAAAACAAGAAGGAAAAGGGTGGATGGGCAAGCATAAAAAAAACTTTGCATAAAAGGAGCTTTTTTGTCAGAGGCTTTGTTAATTGAGGTATGCCTATATAACTAATAAGTACACATTTGTTCTCGCACTTGTTTTTATTAGTTTTTTGATATCCTGCCTTTCTCCTGTATGGGACACAAGGCAGCTTACAACAAATTAAAACAAAGTATAGCTAAAATATTTTTGATATAAATGTTAAAAACTGTTAAAAAACAATTATATTTAAAATACCAAATTAAACAAGTTTAAAGATACTATACACAAAGTAAAAAGGATAAAAGCAATTAAAAGATCTTTCTGCCACAGTAAGTTAAGTAAGAGGCAAAGGTTTGCCTAAATAAAAAGGTCTTTGCTTGCTGGCAGAGAGAGAACAAACAGAGGGCTGAACAAGGCTCCTGTGGGGGAGAGTTCCACAACTTGAGAGCAGCTGCTGAGGGGGCTTTCTCTCCTTTGTCCTCACCAAATATACCTGTGACAGTGGTCGGATGGAGTAAAAGCCCTTGCCTGAAGATCATAAAGTTGGGTAGGCTCGTGTTTATAATATATATTTGTTAGCATAATAATTTTACTAAATGATTTAAAACCCTGGAGGAGCCCTGGTGGCACAGTGGTTAAATGCCAGTACTGCAAGTCACCACCTTGCAAGTTGCAAGTTCGATTCCAGTGGGCTCCAAGGTTCACTCAGCCTTCCATCCTTTCGTAGGTCGGTAAAATGAGTACCCAGCTTGTGGGGGCAATTAGCTAACACACATTGGAAGCTGTTTAATGCAGTTAGATGTGTAAATAGCTATTGCTTAAAAAACAATTTGTAAGCCGCTCTGATAGCCTTGTGGCTGAAAAGCGGGGTATAAATAACTAAATAAATAAAAATAAAACGTTACCTTGATAATACTGCATTCAGTATATTTTTATCCATATGTGTACACTTTTTAAAATGTTGGAAGTTGTAATATGTGATAAAACTAGGGCACAGCATGAATAAGACTTTTTGGGAAAGAATAAGACTTTCTACTGCATGAAACAGCAGGCCTAAAACAATTCCCTGCCTAGAACATAATGGTTTAAATCTCACCCAATGTTAATGGAGAGAAAAATGACAAGAGTATCCACCTGGATTAATCATACTAAATGTCTACTTGATGAGAAAATGGTCTTGGTCCAAGAAAATGTCAAAATATGTTTGAGCTCTAAATCCAACTTATAAGACTTCATATTGCTGTTTGGACATGTTTCATTCTCTACAAATGAAGCAAGACTCCTTATACATACCAGCACAGCTAGGGGAAAATGACAACTTGGATAGCAATCACTAAGGTTATCTTAAGCAGATCCTTAAATGGGTTTTATCCTTTAAAGTGTCCTAAAAATAATTTTGAGTGTAGGCTGCTGACCACATGGCTCTAGCAATCTTTCTTCAAAGCATTTTCTGTTTGTTTTTTTGTTTTTACTGTTTGCAAATAAATGCTTTGGCACTTTCATATAGCTTGCACAAGAAAGAGACTACACTTGATGACTTGAATGTGTATACCTCTTCATTTTTGGTGACAATGTTCAGGAATTGCTAAAACATCTCAAACTATTGTTCCTTTTCGTTTAACAAAGAAAACCTTAAGCAATCTGTGAGGCAAGATTTTTCATGCAGATATATGGAGAGAGAGATATTGGAATGGAGAAAACAAAAAATATCCATCTTATATAAGACTGTCAACAGGTTGCTTACATGTAACTGTGGTTATTCGAGTGGTCATTGTGCCCTCACAATTGGGATCTCGTGCATGTGCAGATCAGATATGGACCATTTCAGAGCTGAGTAGCTTTTTGGGAGTAACACCACCCACACAGGGCACGGTTAGAAATAGTGGCCAAAAGCTACTCCTCTGTTATGGAGTCTGTCTGAAAGTGTTGTGGACCTGCCAGAAAGAGGGGAGGAGGGTGGGTTTGTGTGAGGGTACAGATGAGCACTTGAAGAACCACAGTTACAGGTAAGCAACCTGTCTTCCTTCATGGTCTCTATGCCTCACACAATTTGGAGACTAGCAAACTCACTTGTGGAGGAGGGCAGGTCAGCCAAAGATGGAAGAAAGCACTGCCCAACTGAAGTCCACATCTGCTCTTGCCCTGTGGTCAAGGTGGTAGTGGTGAATAAATGTGGACAGTTGAGACTGCATCACCACCATGCAGACTTCCGGCAAGGAGATATCTCTGAAGCATACTTGAGTCATGGCAATGGCTCTAGTGGAGTGGGAGCAAACATGGAGAGGTTGTGGTTTCTTAGCGAGTTGGTACACTAGATTAATGAGATTGACCACTCAATGGGGAGAGTATCTGGTAGGAAGCTGGGGAGCCTGGATACTGACCTCTGTAGCAAATGAAGAGGCAAGGTGATCTCCGGGTGACAGCTGTGTGGAAAGTGTAGAATGCCACAGCACGGTAGATGTCCAGGGAGTGCAAGATTCACTCCAGGTCCAATCTTGGGTTTGGAAAGGATGCCAGGAGGATGATATTCTGGTTGAGGTGGTAAGCAGAGACCACCTTGGGGAGGAAAGATATGTCTCAAAGCAAAGCCTGGCTTTGTCCCGGTGAAAGATTAAATAAGGGACGTCAGCTTGTAAGGCACAGAGTTCACTCACCCTTTTTGCTGAAGTTACGGTAATAAGGAAGATGGTGTTCAATGTGAGGAGTCATAAGTTGATGGATGCCATGGGCTCAAAAGGCTTGTTAATGAGTTGTGAAAGGACAAGAGAAAGCAACCATGAAAGAACGGTTGTGGACTGGTGGGTAAAGGTTAAAAAGGCCTGTAACTAAACCTTTTATGTAGAATGAGCAACTATGGCTGCAAGGTATGCTTTGAGAGAGGAATGGGCTACGCTACTATCCCAAAGATGAAGGAGAAAAGACATGACAATCAGGGAATTGGTGGGGGAAGTAAGTAGGTGAGAAGCACAGGGGAAGGTGCAGAAGCATTGCCATTTGTGGGTGTAAGAGTCTAGTAGACAGTTTTCATGATGCAGTAAGGACTTCCTGAATATGGTCTAGTGCAGGCAGATCCACCATGCTGTGAGGTGGAGTGTCGTGAGGTCGGGGTGTCTCAGGGAGCCTGAGGCTTGAGTCAGGAGAGTGGGAGAACGGGGAAGGTGGAAGAAGTCTCCCCAGGTCATGAGAAGGAGAGTGGAGAACCATGGTTGTCTCAGCCACCATGGGGCCACAACAGTGCAATTGGCAGTATTTTTGTGTATCTTCCCTAAGAACCTTGTCATCAGTGGTAGAGGGGGAACAGATAGAGGAGGGGGTCTGACCATCATCTGAGAAAGGCATCTCTGAGGGAACCCCAGCCCCTGATGCCCCGCATGCAGAATTGTGCACACTTCCAGTTCTGTGGAGAAGTAAACATCTATCGTGGGATATCCTCATGTCCTAACTACGAGGAAGGCATTGTCTGAGATGCACCATTCATGAGGGTTTTCTGTTGTGCAGCTGAGAAAATCTTCCAGGGTGTTGTCAGATCCCAGGACGTGGACTGCCAGGGGAAGGATGGATCTATGGATGCACCCATTCCATAGACAAGATGCTATGTTCGTCAGGATGGATGAGTACGTACCGCCCTGTTTGCTGATGTAGTATACTGTGGTCACATTGTCACACATCACCTAGACAACAGTATTGTGGGTTATGTCTTTGAAAGACTGGAGGGCTTTCCACACTTTCCATCTCCAGGACATTTATATGCAGGTGTTGGAGATGAGGGGGTCAGGTTCCTTGTACAGAGTGGCCTTCGCCATGAGTGCCCCATCCATGGAGGGGAGCGTCTGATGTCACCATGGTGGTGGGAAGGGGGGGTTGAAATGACATGCTGGTCATGATGTGAGGATGGAGCCACCAATGGAGAGATTGTTAAGACACGTGCACGGTCTCAACAGGAGGTCGAAGTTGCACCTGAGGAGAGTCATGCTTGAAGTTGAAGTTGTAGAGGAACCATATTTGGAGTGGGTGACTTCGCAATCTTGTGTATGGGATCACCATAATGGTGGCAGCCAAGAGGCCAAGGTGTTGTATGATGAGGTGGGCTGGGATGGTCCAGTCGCAAAGGGTGTAGTGAAGGAGGAATGTGAGAGTCAGCACCTGCGGAGGAGGTAGAAAGGCTCAGGCCACCAAGGAGTCCAGAATGCCCCCTATGAAGGGCAAGACCTGTGTCAGATGGAGATGAGATTTGACCATGTTGAGCCCTAGACCAAGGTCCACAAGGAGGGATATAGTGTGCATCACATCCTGACTGAGAGCGTGTTTGGAGGGTGCCGCCACAAGCCAGTTGTCGAGGTAAGGAAAAATTCTCACACCTTGGGTGTGGAGATGGGATACCACAACAACAATTACCTTGGTGAATACTCGTGGGGCTGTGGAGAGACCAAATGGCAATACTTTGTTTTGGTAGGGTTTGTGACCTACTGAATCATAGGAATGTCCTGTTTTGTGGAATCTGGAAGTACATGTTTTGTAAGTCGAGTAAGATGAAGCAGTCTCCTTTCTTGAGGAGGGAAAGTATAGTGGACAGGGTGACCATGCGGAACTTTTTGGGTTGGATGTACCATTTTACCACTCTGAGGTCCATGATCAGGCAGAGGGAACCATCTTTCTTTGGGATTGTAAAATAGCGGGGGAGGAACCATGATGGGAAGTGTGAGGAGGCAATTGTTGAATGGTGTCCTTTGCTAAAAGGTTGGTGACTTTGTGCTCTAGGACCAGAGAAGAAGGGTTAAAACAAAAAACTGGATGGAGGGAGATGGGCAAACTGGATGGCGTAGCCTAGCCGTATTACAGTAAGGACCGAGTTGCCTCTGGAGGTGGCTTCCCACACATGGAAGTGGGAGGCCAGGAATGGCCTGGTGGTAGTGGCAAGGCAGTGGCAGAAGAGACGGGAGATAGGCCAGGAAGGCATCGGAATCAAAGGTGCCATTTTGTTGGGGGATGTCCTTTCACTTGAGCGAAGGATTGGTATCGTGTATGGCAAGATGATCTGTGAGGCCGTGGAAGTTTGCACATCTGATGTGTCTGGCAGTGAGGGGACTGTGGCCCCAAGGAGAAGTGGGACTTGCACCAGTAAGGTTTAGTTTGATGAAGTGGACAAGTGAATTGGGCGAAGCCCATCTTTTTCACTTTGGTCCTGGCCTTGATGAGGGTGTTCATTGCCCATCTATCTTGGAATTGAAGAGGCCCCCATCAAACAGGAGGTCTTCTATGCACTGGCAGGTGTTCTCTGTTGTTCCCACGGATCTCAGACACATGTAATGACAGAGGCCAACAAAGGCAGCCAGTGATTTAGTTGTGCAGTCTGCTGTCAGCCTGCTAGGCAATGAGCTTCCTGCTAGAATAGGGTGGCAATGTTCTTGTGATCATCCAGCAAGTAAGGCAGGAGGATGATACCTTGTTCTGAAGAAATTGCTGGTATCCAGCCATACATGCCTGATAGTTTGCCACACAAATGGCCAGAGAAGCAGACAAATAGTATTTTCAACCAAGGAGGTCAAGGCAATGGCCTTCTTTATCCAGCAGTGTGGTGATGGCAGATTGTCGCGTGGGTTTTGTTTGTGCAGCTTCCATGATAATGGAATTAGGAGGCGGATGAGTGGAGAGAAAGGAGGTATTCTCCAATTGAATTTGTAGAGGTTCTCCAAATGATTGGACATAAGAGGAATGGACAAAGGTTTGGTCCAGGCATGCTTCACTACCTCCTGGAGAGTGGCGAAAAGGGGAAGCATGGCTGGTGTTTTACCAGGAATTTCAATGCATTGGAAGATTGGGGTGAGTGGAGCTGGCGTTTGAGACTTCAATTCCAGGTTGAGGGATTTGGCGATTTTGATGATGAGGTTGGCGTAAGGTCAGATGTCCTCGGTTGACAAGATGGAAGAAGTATCAGCTATGTCATCTGGAACTGAGGAGGCCAGTGGAGAGGGGGAACATTGGGTGAGGACACCCTGACCTTCATCCCTGTCTACTGATGAGTCTCTGTGGTGTGGCAAGGTCTGTGGGAGATCTGAGCCTTCCACAGGTTATGGTGGAGGCTGTGCGGGTGGCAAAGTAGGTTGTACTGGCTGTGGTGCAACTGTGACCAGAGCAGGGTAGGATCCAAGTGAGGAGGATGCTTATCAGGGCAATATGTGCACTCCAGGGTGCAGTGGGAAGGAGACCTGCATCTCTGTTGAGAGATGCCATCTTGATGGTGGTAGCACCGCTTTGGGTATGGGTAGTACTGAAGGTCCGGATAATGATAGTAGTTCCAGTGAGGTTGAAACCTCCAGGGGGGCATGGAAATAGTGGGCTGATTCTGACAAGTTTGAGTTGGAGGGATCCCACCCGTGTCGTTTATGTTCCACAGAAATGCCTGAGTAGGATAAAGCCGACTGAGGCCTATAGTCATCATTGGGCTGATCCCAGGAGTGAGATTAGGATCGAATGTATTGGGGCTGGCAGCATGGAGATCGAGGTTGGTACCCAGGGTGTCAGAATCAGTCAACATGGTAGTGATGGAACTGAGATTATTGGGATTGACAGGAACGAGATGAGACCGATCGTGAATGATGGGATCGAGACTGCCTGGAGTCAGACGATCAGGATCAAGCCGAGCAGTACCGAGGAGATCAAGACCAAGCCAGTCAAGATCGGGACCAAGATTGGGACCATGAGATCAGGATTGTGAATGTCAGTCCTGAGAGTCCTCGGAATTGGAATGTTGAGTTTGTGAGGCCATGGTACTGAGAGCTCCACTGCTGAGGGTTTGGTTGATGTCTCCTTGGGAGCAGCATTGGGGGGTGGACAGTGTCATGCTGGGGCAAAGGCTGAGTGCATTTCAGCAAAGAAGCCAATTATGAAGGGCGATCCCTGAGAGATTGTAATGAATCCAAGACCTTCAGGACTGTCGAGGCCGAAGCTGATGGCAAGTGTCAGGACGGTATCAGATCTGGCAGTGGAGCCAGTTGAGGGACTGAATGGTGGGTTGCCTTTGCCTTATTCTTCACAACTGACACAGAAGCTTTGGCTGCAGACTGCTTGTGTCCCTTTTTAGAGTGGGACTTGGTGGTTTTAACAATAGTCAGTTGACCTGATGTCATAGAGAAAAGATCTTCCTTGTCACCCTTTTCTGTGGTGGTAACCACTGCGAGGGATTCAGGGATTGAAGCTGAAGAGGTTGCTATGGAGGGAACTTTTTTGGAGGCCAATAAGACCAAGTGGTTCTTGCAAACAGACCTCGATGATGTGGCTAAAGGCTGCTTTTGGTGGCCTCGTCAGCCGATTGAAGGGATTGTTCCCCGAGGTGTGTTCAAAGTCTGGAGAGCCTGTTCTGAAGCAAACTGCACAATGGACAAAAAGGGATTGAAGAGAGTAGCTTTTGGATGCTATTTCTAAGAGTGTCCAGGGAGGGCAGGGTTAACCACCAAAAAGCTATGCAGCTCTGAAACAGTCCATATCTGATCTGCACATGAGCGAGGTCGCAATTGTGTGAGGCACAGAGACTACAAAGAAGAATTTGATGTGCCTTCAGTATACACATATCCTGACCTTACACTCACTGAGTCTACGGTCAGCCCCTCCAAAGTGTGTTAGGGGGCTGATGGCCCTGCTGCTTTTCTTAGCTATTAAGAAAAACTGGACCCCATTCTTATCCTCTAAACATTTACTCATGCAGCATGTAAAGTACAGCAGTTGTGATGAACCAGTAACACATGCTGAAAACAATATCCTTTTTGCAGTTTATTGTTCAGGATCTGTTCGGTAGCATGGCAAAGTTAGTTCTGGCGATTCTAAGGCCAGAGAGAACTGATAAAGCTAAATTAGGTTTCGTTTCCCCTCAGTTACATGGGAACCAGAGAAAGGGAGGTGTGGGGAGGATAAGGAAAACACATTCCAGAATCAAAGGGTCTAAATATCCTAGCTGGTGACCTTGGGCCGCTAGGCTAGGAGGAGATGTCTGTGAAGCTTAAGGCGGGCTGGCCTGGTTCCAGGAGTTAAGGTGCCCTGAGAAAGCTCCCGAGAGAACCAAACTCATGTCGGGCCTAGTCTGGATCACTTATCCAGGCCTGGCCATGACATACCATCCCCCTAGCGAGAAACAGCCCTACTGATCCAAAACCCCAGGTAGAATGAGCAGTTCAACCCAGCTTGTCAGGGAAGCGAGCATGGAACTTTGCTAACAAGCGGGGTGCATGAATATGTTCAACATTAACCCATTCAGCATGCCCTAATGGAAGGTGCTTCCACTTGACCAAATACTGAAGCCCCCCCCTCCCCGACGACAACTAGAGTCCAGAATATCAGAGATCTTGAAATGTTGGTCACCATCCACCATGATTGGTGCGGGCGTATCAGACGTAAGATGTAGCGGGCTCAACAAAGTTGTGGGCTTCAGGAGGCTATAATGAAATACAGGGTGCACATTACAGTACAGCTTGGGTAGAAACAATTGAAATGCAACTAGATTGATTTGGCGCACTATAGGAAAAGGTCCAGTATACTTGGGGCCCAATTTCTTCGATGGTTGTGGCCTCTTGAGAAACTTGGTGGAAAGATACACTTGGTCCCCCACAACATAGGGGGGAGTGGGATCCCTTCTTTTGTCCACCTGCTGTTTGTATTGGGCCTTTGCAAAGCTCAGGGCGGCAACCACCTTATGCCATGCATCTTTTATCCGGGCACTCCATTGGACCAAGGGGACAGGGTCGTTGGAATCTACATCTCCCAATGACAAGGGATTAAATTCCTGCCCAAAAACAACCTTGAAAGGGGATAACCCCATACTCTGATGTACCACATTGTTGTAAGCCACTTCTGCAAAGGGTAACAGGTCTACCCAGTCAGACTGTTGGAAGTTAATGTAGCACCTCAGATGCTGTTCCAAAGTAGTGTTCATATGTTTCATGTTTCCATCGGATTCGGGATGATGACTGCTAATCAGCCCCCGTTCTATACCCAATAATTAGTAAAAGGTTTCCAAAATTGGGAGGTGAACTGTACCCCTCTGTCAGAGACAGTCTTAGAGGGGACCCCATGAAGCCTGTAAATGTGTTGAATAAACAGCTTGGCCAGTTGTTGGGCCAGGGGAAACAGTTGCAAGAAACAAATTGGGCCTGCTTAAAGAACATGTCAACTACCACCCAAATGACAGTTTTCCCTTTGCTTTCAGGGAGATCCACAATGAAATCCATGCTTATCACATACTAGGGTCTGCCCAGGGTGGGTAATCTTAGCAACAACCCTTTGGGCTTCCCAGCACCCTTCTTGGCCATGGCACAAACGTGACACCCCTTCACATACTCCTCCACCTCCTTTCGCATGGGAGGCCACCAAAACTGCCTACTGGCAAGTTGCAACGTTTTGACATAGCCAAAATGGCCTGCACTTTTTACATCGTGGCACTGAGGACAGAGGGTCTCATGGCCACAGGTACATACAAGCATTCCCCCCTCCAAGCCAAGCCCTCCGTCATATCCACCTCGGCACGATGACGTAGGAACCAAGGGTCCTGGGGAAGGGCATCGGCCAGCTGGCTATGTCACCCCCCACCTTGGGGATGGCATTGGACAAGGCTGGGTTGTGGGACCCCTGGGCTGGGATATTGGAGGGAGGACTGGATGGGAACGCCAAAGGGCGGCCTAACGGAACAGGGCCCGAACCCCATCTGGAGGACTCCCCAAGGTGGGGGCCACCTTAGCGGCATGCCGCTTCATTTAGCTGCAGGTGAGGACCGCGAGACCCAAATGAAAAGGGGAGAAGACAGTGTCAACAACCTCTTTGCGCTTACTTTCATGCTGTGGAAGCCTAGACAAGGCATCCACCAGAAAATTCCTTTTTTCTGGGAGGAACTTCGGTGTAAAGCTAATCAGCCCACCTAATTTGCTTAGGCCCCAACCACCAAGGGGTTTTCAGTGCCTCAAGGTTCATCCATCCATACCTCAAAAGGCTGGGATAAACCTAGCAAGCGTCACCAGGTCTCAAGCGCCACCTTAATGGCTCCCACCTCCCACTCCCAAACGGGCCAATTGCGCTCTGTCTCATTGAATTTTTTGGACAGGTACACACAGGGCCTGAGCTCCCCTGCCTCATCCTGTTGCAACAATACCCCCCATAGCCACATCAGAGGCACCCACCTATACCACAAAGGGCTGCTTGGGGTCAGGGTGTTTGAGAATGGGTTCAGAAGTGAATAACTTTTTCAGTTTCTCAAAAGCTTGTTGGCATTCTGTCCACACAATTTGGCGGGGGGGGGTGTCTCACACTTCCATCTTTGGCCTTTTTCTATCCACCAGACCTGTTGGTCTTTAGCAAGTCGGTGAAGGGTAGGGCCACCTCAGCAAAGTCGGGAATAAAAGACCTATAGAAATTAGCAAAACCCAGAAAACTCTGTAGTGGTTTTCTGTTCTTGGGGGTTTCCCATGCCAGAACCCCTTTAACCTTTTCTGGGTCCATTTCAGTCCCCTTGCTAGTGATGCGATACCCTAGGTAGTCCAGTCGGGTCTGGTAGAACTCACATTTTGAAAGTGGCATACAACTGATTTTCAGCAAGTTGTTCAGTACCTTTTTCACCAATTTGACATGGGACGTGTAGTCCTCAGAGTAGATGAGCACATCATTGAGATAGACCAGTACCCTTTTGTACAAAAATTCCCTGAGCACATCGTTAATCAAGTTCATAAACACCCCCAGAGCTCCAGACAAGCCAAACAGCATTACAAGAAACTCAAATGTCCCCAGTTGACAATTGAAAGCAGTTTTCCACACATCACCCTCTTTGATCCGCACCTGATAGTAAGCTTCCCTCAAGTCCAGTTTGGTGAAGATTTTGCCCTTGGCTAGATGAGCCAACATGTTCTTCATCAGGGGCAGAGGGTACTGGTTTGTGACACTAACCACGTTGAGGCCGCGGTAGTCAAGGCACAGCCTCAGAGAGGAATCCCGTTTGCGCCGAAACAGAACCGGGGGCCCCAGGGGGGAGTTGTGGGCCTAATGAAGCCCCATGCCAAGCTTTTGCTATATACAGTCCTCCCTCAACATTCGCGGCCTCCACACTTGCGGTTCCGCATATTCGCGGTTTGCCACGAGGGAAGGCCGAGGAAAGTGGCGACGGGGCCTCTGAGGTCCCATCACCACTTTCAGGAGGGAGGGGGAGGCATGGGAAAGCAACTACAGGGCCTCCAGAGGCCCATGGTGGCCTGGGGAGGGAGGGGAGGCATGGGTAAGTGACTACGGGGCCTCCAGAAGCCCCATAGTGGCCTGGGGAGGGAGGGGAGGCATGGGTAGGTGACTACGGGGCCTCCGGAGGCCCTGTGGTGGCCTGGGGAGGGAGGGGGAGGTGTGGGTAGGTGACTACGGGGCCTCTGGAGGCCCCATGGTGGCCTGGGGAGGGAGGGGGAGGTGAGGGAAGCGACTACATGGCCTCCAGAGGTCCTGTGGTCACTTCGGGAGGGAGGGGGAAGGCAGTCTTTATTCGTGGAATTTTCACATTCACGGGGGTTTGTGGAACCTAACCCCTGCGAATGTGAAGGGGCGACTGTATTCCCTCAAAGCATCCAACTCTGTAGGAGTCATGGAGTAAATCTTGGGCTTGGGCAGCTTGGCCCCTGAGACCAGTTCAATAGCACAGTCAAAAGGTCTATGGGGTAAGATGTCACATTCCTTCTCTTCGAAAACGATGCACCATTGCTTATATTCCACAGGTAGGTCTTTCACTTCCCCCCATACCAAGGCTACTAAAGATTCTCTGGGACTTTAGGCTAAGGAATCCCCCTCTGTCGCAGGGCCCCTCCCCTCCTCAACCAGGCACTATTCCTGGACACGTCACGATTTCACTGACCCAGTCTATGGAGGAGTTGTGGAACTTCAGCCAATTCAGTCCAACCACTGCTGCAGGCACCAGGCCTGGGGTGATCATGAACTGCAGTTCTTCCATGTGATCCCCCATTCTCATCCCTATGGGCTCGGTCATTTGCTTCGTGGGGTCCCCCTTCATCATTCCCCCGTTCATCTGGGAGAGCCATATGGGCTTGTCCAGTTTCATGGTGCCCAGGGCTATTTTCCTCACTAAGGATGGGTGGATCAGTACCTGTGTAGACCCACAATCCACCATCACCATGACCTTATGGGGGAGGCCTTCCCGTTGACCCCTATTTTGGCCTTAATAAAGAACAGGGTTTTGACTCCACTCACCACAGCACTTTGGCGCCCTTCGGTGTTAGCCCACCCTCAGGCACTTAGTAGGGCAGGCTGGATTGGTTTCCCGCCAGCTCGATGTCAGAGGAAGACCCACTGTCCCAATTCCCAGGAGGACTTTTCAGCCAGATGGCTGGGGACCAGGGAGTGTGTTGTCGCTTTGGTTTGTGGCTTGGAGGGTGTCTTCAGGGGCGTCTGCTTTCCCTCGGGTTTCTTGGTCAGCTCCTCTCGTTGGCTGCTCTTAGGTTGCTTCTCCACACACTGCTATAAGGTGACTGCCCTTCCCGCAGTGAAGACGCAGGCCTTTCCGCATCCGCAGCTCCTTCTCCATCTCCACTGCCGTGCTGCTTGTTGGCCGCGCTGCCTTGATCTTCTTGGTTGCCCCACCACTGGGTTTACCAGATGTCAGCCCTTGGCACTGCTTTGCCAGTTTTATGCTTTGTCTCAGGGTTTCCACCTCCCTGGCTAGATGGACCCATCCCAGCAAGGTCTCAGGGTTCCCTTGGACTAGGGCCCACTCCAGGATATCAGTGTTAAGGCTATCCTGGAAATACTGCACCTTTGTAGCTTTGGTCCAGTCAGGAATCTGACTGTGGAGACAGTGCAACTCAGCGTATTCAGCTATGGCTTTTGGCCCCTGTCATCGTCGCTATAGCTCTGTGCGCACCCATTCCTTTGCAACGGGTCTTCGAACTGAGCCCAGAGTGCCATCATGAAGTTGTGGAAGCTTTCCAACTCAGGGGCCCCCATGTCGTAGAACCCCACCAGCCATTGTGCCGCCTCCCCTTCCAGCTGATTGGAGACGTACTGGACCTTCTCGGACTTCGTCTGGAATTCCTCCACCCAGTGGGACAGGAATCCCATCATCTGGGTGAGGAAGAATGGCAGCTTAGCGACGTCCCCATCGAGTGTTGCCTTCAGGTCTTGATGCGTGAGGCCCTGTGGATGTGGTCGAGATTCCACTGGTCCCGCACCAGCTGGGCGTGCCAGGGGACCAGGAGCCGGTGGGATTGGGGCCACTCCAGGTGGCGCCCGGCCTCCGTCCGGGGCTGGTGCTGGCCCTAGAAGTGGGCCAGGTGCCAGAAAGCCTCTGTCTCCCGGGGGAGGTGGAGGGTCAACTGGGGGTGCTGGTCGCTGGGGCAGCCACTGCAAGATTTCCCCAAGGCTGGTCTGCATCAGCTGCATCTGTTGCTTTAATTGCTGCAGCTCTCTCCAAATCTGGGTGCAGGCACCTCGCCCCATAATCCCGAACTCCACTGGTCTGTGGTAGGTCCCACCACAGTGACCTACAGTCCTCCCGACCAGCCAGAGTCAACTGGCTCCCATGGCCACGCTTGCCCCGCGCACGGATGTCTCTGAAAAGGGGTAGCCGCCTGCTACCCCCTAGAGCCTGCTTGGCCCCAACTCCATCAGGTTGGGAGGGGGGAACAGGTTCATGGCCCTCCATTGCTCCTGACTCAGTCTCTCTCTTCCCTGCTCAGAGCAAACATCCAGAAGGCCGGCTGGAGGTTTCCTCCGTCTGGGTTTCGTCCTCCATAACTTGAGACATGTTGCATCAAACAATTCTCAATCAAGTCAGAATGTTTTGAGAACTAGCTTACTGTGATGAACCAGTAACACATACTGAAAACCATATCCTTTTTGCAGTTTATTGTTCAGGATCTGTTTGGTAGCATAGCAAAGCTAGTTCTGGTGATTCAAAGGCCAGAGAGAATTGATAAAGCTAAATTAGGTTTCGTTTCCCTCAGTTACATGGGAACCAGAGAAAGGGAGGTGTGGGGAGGATAAGGAAAACACATTCCAGAATAAAAGGATCTGAATATCCCAGCTGGTGACCTTGGGCCCCTAGGTTAGGAGGAGAAGTCTGTGAAGCTTAAGGCGGGCTGGCCTGGTTCCAGGAGTTAAGGTGTCCTGAGAAAGCTCCCGAGGGAACCAAATTCATGTCGGGCCTAGTCTGGATCACTGTACTGTCCACTTATCCAGGCCTGGTCATGACAGCAATAAAGAAATTTATTAGCCACAATTTACCTTTGATTGTTTTGTTTTTTTTAGGTTAAGTTTTAAGTACATCCTGTGTGGGCATGAAGTTTTATATTCTTAAGCAAAGATGTACTTGAGCTGAACAATGAAGTATCAGGAAGTGAAATTCAGTAATATTTAGTGATTTATTTTTTTTTATATTTTTTTTTGTTAAATAAATTGCCCAGTACTGGTGTACCAAGTTAATACTCTGTTTGCCTTAATGCAAAACCCACTGTGTTAATTTTTGATTGATTTTTCTAGGATGAAATCTTTGATATGGTGAAGCCAAAGGATCCCTACAAAATCTCCCTTCAGGACTTAATCAACAGTAGCCAAGGAGACACAGTCACTAGCATTTTAATTGATCTTAATGGCTTCTGGACCTATGAGAACAGAGAGGTTCTTGTAGCCAGTGATAATGACAGCACAACAGATCTTGATGACACATGACTTAAATGGAACAGACTGTATCCATGGAGATATGCCCAACTGATACAGTGGCAATATGAAGCTGAACAATATATTCATTACCCAAATCAATGAACCTTCCATGTATCCCCAGATGTGCATAATTAAAGCTTTATACAAACTTGTGCAATAGATATCATCTGTATCCAAAAAGAGAGAGAGAGAGAGAGAGAAGAAAGCAACACTGTTTATTGGAAACATGTCATCAAATATCTAGAGACTCACTAATGTTTATTGGAATAACTCCCAAACCTTCAATAGTAAGACATCTTCCAGTTTAGACAAGGTATACCATTTGGACATTTTGGGTTTGAACAACTGTACACTATTGAATTGTCACTACTGGAGACAAGTCTCTAATCTCATGTGTGCACAAAAATAAGTTTCATGTCTGATAAAATACCCATTACATTACTATCAATATGCAGTCGCCCCTCCACATTTGCAGATTAAGCATTTGCAGATTTGATTATGCGTGGATTACCAAATGTGTTCTCTCAGCATTTTCTAAATCCGCCAGCATGATTCAATAGTACACTTCTGCTGGAAGTTGACCATAAAGTAATGTTGGAGGACCTAGAGGTTCCAAAAGAGAACACTGATCTACGTATTTGTAGGTCCTCCAACACAATTCTGTGGTCAACTTCCAGCGAAAGCATACCATAGAATCGCAGTGGAGGACCTACAAATGCTTAGAGAAGTGTTATCTCAGCTTTAAAAAAAAACAGGCTGGTATACAGTTTTTCCACTTTCGCAGGGGTCCTCCACCCTAACCCTCACAAAAGTTGAGGGCCGACTGTACAAGTTTTTTTAAAAAAAAAAATACAATGTATGAAAATATCTGTCAAATTGATCATAGTGAAACATGCTGTGAAAACAGCACTCAGACCATGACAAAAGGCTACTATAACAAATAGCTGTTAGTGTAAACCAGCTTTTCTCAACTTGGTACACAGCACCACTATCCTCCCCAGCCAGCACTGGGGAGAGAACACTTTTCTTTTGCTTCTTGTTGCAAGTTTGTGGCTGGAGCAGATTGAATGGCAATGCACAGGCCAAGCCAGCCAGCCTGCCATTGCCCTTGCTCCTGTCATGTGGCCACTCCACTCCAGGAAGGAGGTGGGCTAAGCAGCCTTCAAGCCTTCACAGACCCCCTATGAAGACACTGCAGACCCCTGGGGGGCCCCAGACCACAGGTTAAGAATCACTGCTCAAGATCAGCATAATTAAGCCTTCTTTCTATGTAATACTGTATACAAAATGCCATGGATATCCCAAAACCTGAGAAGATAAATACACTGAATAATTTTCTAGGAAAATAACACTGTCTTCTTAAAAATGCAGTTGTCCCTTCATATTCGCTGGGGTGCGGTTCCATGCCCCCCCCCCGATACCAAAATCCGTGAATACTCAAGTCCCATTATATGCAATGGCATAGCAAAATGATGTCCCTTATATAAGATGGCAAAATCAAGTTTGCTTTTTGGATTTTTTTTAAAGAATATTTTCAAGCAGTGAGTACTTAAATCCATGGATACAGAGGGACAACTGTATATCTCTGCTGTCCCAGTTGCATGCAGTCTTCAACAATGAAATCATACACCCTTACTTGGGAGTGAATGCCATTGTACTCAGTCGGTTTTATGTCTGAGGAAACGTGTGTTTGACTTAGTAGCATCCGAGCAACTATTACTGGATATTTCTAGCAATACCTGATACTTTGCCAAGTCCTGTAATAACAACTCCAAACACAACTGATTTAAAATTATATTAAATATAATTTTAATGTTATTGCAAGAACCACTTTTGTACCACTTGCATATATTGAAAGAAATATCAGAGATAAGGCACAGTGACAAAAAGAACCTCATGGCAATAAGCCCTTCCCTAGTCCATACAACAAGATTTTTGGCTAGTGAAAGTTACAGACCTAGTCAATCAGCATTTGATTAATTGTGATGCCTTAGTGGGTTTTTCATCCTATGAAGAGATTTGAACACAGGCTTGCCATAGTGAACAACTGCTAACTGAAATTAGCACGATTCTCTAAACCAAAATGGAAACACACTTTAAGACTTCTTTTAAAACAGATTCTTTTGTTAAAGTTTGTCTAAAACTTTTTTTTAAAAGTTTGAGAAAAAGAAGAACAGAGTGCCAAATGAGACTTTTCTTCCTAACCACATGCCTGATAAGGACAAAGAAGGCAAGAGTGTGCATATGCTCTCTGTGTTTTTCAGGCTAGTGTTGTGACAGGTTTCCTTCCCTGTGAACAGCAGAGTATATAGTATGACTTTCTACTGCACAGTTTCTTTTGAAATCCTTACTTATTCTATACAATGATATAAGGTTATACAAAAAAGGAGCCAACATACAGTGGAGGAAGGATCTTAAAACTATTTTAAGTATTGAGCTGTAGCCAGGAAGTGCTTGCAGAGGGAGGCAGTTTTGCTGAATGCATCCCTTTGTGTTACAGGCACATAGCCCTTTATTCCTTTCCTGTATCTACAAACAGTCGTACTGCAGATGTTTTGTGAGAATTAGTATGGATTGTCTACAGAAAAGTTAATTATACAAGCAACAGCAGATTCTTAGCAGTCCTTGGTCAGGGGGAAGAGATTTCTAGCTAGACATTTCTCCCACCCCCAGTATTGGCACAGTAGGCAGGTCTCAAACTCATTTAAAAAAAATACTTTGAATACAAAAATCAAATTTCACCATTGTAACTGAGCCTATTTTTAAATTCAGAAAAGTGGAGAAAAACTACTGAGTACTTTTCACTTTGACTCAGATGAAGAGAACATTCCTTCAACATTTAGCTCCTCAGTGAGTTTTATCACTTACCATTCTCTCTTCAGACTACTTTGATGTAGCTTTGGTGTTGGAGATTTGTGACTCTCCATATCTTATTGGACTTCCAAGTCCTCTCATCCCTGACCAGTAGCCATGCTGCCTGAGGAGAAATAAAGTCGTTACCTCACCAGCAGCAGTGTAGGACAGGAGTGGGAAAAGTGCAGTGCCTCAAGGCTTATTTTGTTGCCTTTCAGCATCTCACTCCCTGGTTCTTTTTTATACCAAAAAAACAAAACAAAAAAAAACCTTAATTCCTCTAGGGAGGAGTTTTAGTTTAGCAATGTTACTTTATTTTACCCCCATCTCAAGTGTTTTAGGTCCAGGGACGGCTATTTTTCAAAATCAGAAGTCATTTCCTCTGAGGTCTGACAGAGGACATATGGGGCCTCACTTCTGGGCTAGGGCCACAAGTTCCCCATTCCTGATTCTGGACTTTTTCAGACAAGCCTTACCGCACAAGAAGACTCCAGGAGAGGTACAACGCTGTCACGCAGCAGGGGGTCCTTTTTGGACGCCACTGTCCCTCTCGTGGCATCGTCTGTGACAATTCCGTGTCCCATCTACAGCAACCGCGCCATATTTTACTCACGGACAACTTCCGTGAATAAAATATGGTGCGGTTGCTGTAGATGGGACACGGAATTGTCACGGACGATGCCACGAGAGGGACAGTGGCGTCCAAAAAGGAACCCCTGCCGCGCGACAGTGTCGTATCTCTCCCGGAATCTTCTTGCGCGGTAAGGCTTGTCTGAAAAAGTCCACAGACAAATTAAATTTCAAATCTAAATACTGGAATTCCTTCCCTGAACACTTAATACAGCAAGAGATTATAGCCAACTAGTGAGATGCTTTTAGACCTCTTCTACCTAGTGACAGTGTGCTTTAGGAGCCTACTAACAAGACTGCCCTTAGCGAGACAGTTTTTGGACACATATATATACAATTGTTTGTTTATTTAAGAGGCATTAACAAAGTCACCTTATTTTACACTATATAAGTATGCACATGCAATAGTGGCAATAAATTAAACTAAGTCACAAAGATACCTTGTGAGTTAGTTTCAATTAATCTAATAAGCTTCCACCTTGGTTATAATAAGTAACTTATAAACATATAACAAACATTAAACCATAAAGCACAATTATCAGTTCTGTCAATAAGGCACAAGATGTTCAGGAAAGACATTTTACTTGTTCTGCATAGACAGGTCAATTCAAATCCTAGTTACTTGCATTTCATAATCACATAGTTTAAGTAAAATGTCTTCGCCTTTATTAGACAGGTGTTGACTGAAGAGATACTGATAACTCTCCCTTCCCCATATCTTAAAATAAATTACATTCCATTTGAACATGCATAAAGGGAACTATACATTTTGACAAGAAATAAGGAATATTGTTATGTAACATCCTCATTCTTAAGCAGACACAGGAGTAATTTCTTGTTTATTTTCTATAACAGGCAGACAATCTCCTTCAGTTTCAAAGTTGAGGTTCACAAAAGTACTGCAGGTGGTAGCTTCTGGCTGGGCTGTCTGAACAGAACTCCCTTCTTGATTCTGATTTTGCTGCTCTTGGAACCTTCTTTCTGCTTCCTCTGACATCTTGTTCTCTTCTTCTTCCTCTTCTTCCTAAAAAAAAGGGGGGAGGGGAATGTACATATTTTAAAGCCAGTTATACTCTGGATATGGAGAAGGAGCAATCCACACACTCTCAACTAGATACGTGGGGAAAAACAATTCGATATGTGGGGAAAACCCGAGAGTGTGTGGATTGTTCCTCGTCCTAGTCAAGAATGAATATTCACAGGTTCTGTCTATATAGTCAAAATAATACGAACACGATGCAAAAGATCAGCAATCCATTCAAATGGCCATTCACACAAATATGTGCCATTCGGAAGGGGGGCCAGCCAAATACACCACAAAGTCCATACGGCTTCATACGGATTTTCTGAAAAGCTCTGTACAACTTCTGAATGTGCGACCATTTGAACACGCACATTTGCACAGATATGAACAGGCAGTGCAATTTGATTTGCTGGACAAGCACAGGGGGTGGGAAAAGTGGCTGCAGCCGCCATGTTGGATTTTCAGCTAAGGGAGGGTCTGGTAAGTCGATCAAATGGCAATCTCATACACTTTTTTTATTTCTTTATTTATAAATACTAAGTGTTGCTTTGCGCACCTTAAGAAACTTTTTTTTAATGGTGGCAGCAGATTTATAATTGATCTGGCTAGGGAGTCATGCAGAGTTTAGGGGGGGTGTCTTTTGCCCATTTAGACAGGTCGCATGGTTGCAAGTGCCTGCCTTTCCGAATGTGTTCGTATTTTCCCCCTCGTATAGACAAGACCACAGTAAGTACCAACACCTCAATCGTCCCAATTCCTGAACATGCTAATAATTCAAATATTTGTTTCAACAAAGAATGTAAAGTATCCAAATCAATGATTCGGTCTTTTGCTATCATCCAACACTTTCAAGTGGCCATCAGATGGCATAAATTGAACATAAAAGTATAGATGTAACAGATATATTTGTCAATTAGAATACTGGTAGTATAGTGTACTATTATCAAACAAATACTGGAATAAATGTGGGGGGGGGAGAATCAAAACATTATTTTCTCCACATCTGTTACACACTGTACAAAATAGTATTCAAGCACCCAAAGTAGATTTAATAGATGCTGAATGCCATAATATCCTAAAGGCACCAGATCCTATCTGATCTTAGAAACTAAGCAGGATCAGCCCTGGTTAGGACTTGAATGGGAGACTACCAACAAATACCAGGTGCTATAGATTGTATTCCAGAGGAAAGAACTGGCAGAACCACCCCTTGAGTACTCCTTGCCCAAGAAAACCTTATGAAATTCATAGGGTTGTCATAAGCTGACAGGAGACTTTGAAGGCACATGCACAAATACACTAAATCTTCTCGAGATCGTGATTTTTTTGCTGAGGTGTTTATTTAATAAAATCAATAGAAACATTTATCTTCGCAAAGAAGGAGGAAAAAAATGGGGGGGGGGCTTGATAAGAAGCCAAGAAGCCAGGGGTTGTATTTGTTTCTTAGTTGGAGTATCATTTATCCCTTATTTTAAGTAACATTAAACATTTGCTTTTCCTGTAATATAGGCTAAAGTCAATTTGAAAGATTCCCAGAACAACCCATGTTTCCTTTAGAAAGTGGAATCTGTTCTAAGCTTCTGGCAGAAAAAGGTGAACTTGATTTAGATTAATTTAAGGGGGAATGAACGCACCTGAACTTGATTAGACTGTGCTGGCATTAAGATGGCATTCTTAAAGAACGTTTAAAATTCCTCCTTAATATTTCATTTTAAGAAATCAGATTAATATGCTGTGCTTTGAAAAGAGGTAACCATTCAATCCCTATGCCATTCGACGGGTACAAAAATACATACCTCCTTCTTCATCCTGTAGTATTCATCTATGGCATACTGGTATTTTGGTGTACTGATTCCCAAAACAGAAGCAATCTTTTCACCAAGGAAGTCACACACTGAATAAATAAATCATATAGAAGTGCATGGATATTACAGATGTCACAAGCATTAATTCTTGAGTACAGTTTCCCTTAGTTCTCTGTTCCGTCATAGATGCAGCAAGTTGGAGCTGCAAGGTTGTTTTTACTTGTTCAGTTTTTCATTCCATGTTTGACAAGCAAAGGTTAACGCATACCCACATATCCTATAGGAATCAAATAGAAAGTGCTAGCATCATCCAGGGAGTCTAATTCCAGACTGTTATACCTACAAGCATGCAGAAAGGTTTGTCTACAATTTTCAGAAAAATCTTCACTGATAATAGATTTCACAACAATGTTTAATTTTCTTTGGATAGTCTCATTCTCCTTTTGGATAGTCTCACCCTCCTTTTGGTACTTTGACAAACCAGAAGTACAGTTGTCCCTCCACATTCACGGATTTGGCATTTACGGTTTTAAGTATTCACAGCTTGAAAATATTCTTTAAAAAAATAATCCAAAAACAAACCTTGATTTTGCCATCTTATATAAGGGACACTATTTTGCTATGCTATTGCATATAATGGGACTTGAGTATTCACAAATTTGGGTATTCACAGGGAGTCCTGGAACCAAACCCCAGCGAATGTGAAGGGACAATTGTATATAAGAAGTGACCAGAAATAAAAATATGAAGTGACACAAGCAGTCTCTGCACTAACACTGTTGGCACCTTTGTTAGTTTGTCAGGGTTTCTTACACTTTTAATACCCCTCTGCCACAAAAGCACATAGGAAAAAGCCAAAACTAGGGCATGCATCAAATATAGGTTAGTATAGCATGAGCACATATACTCCTAGATAAACTTGCCCTAATACCAAAATAAAAGCATCATATCTAAACCTAACTTTCCACGAATTCCATGGTTCTTTGTATATCATCATGTATATCATGATTTTATAAAAACATTTGCTTAAAAAAAAATACTCCTATCTCTCTAAGCTATAATAATTATGCCTGTTTCCTTTAGTCTTTTTGTCTAATTGTTTCTTTAACTTAAAAATTCTGGAATATACTAAAAAAAGAGAAAGGCCCCTATAAATAGGGGGAGTGGCAGAAACTAATAAGAAACCAATTAGTGGTAAAACTTATTGCAAAAATATTTTTACTACATTTTTAAAGCAAAAGAGATGGTAAGCCTAATAAATGAAGACTAGACTTCACTAATCATTGTTTAGACCATGCAACCCACTCATGCCAGACTAGCAAAATGTAGGCCCTGACATACATAGATTGCATCAGTAACTTTATGGTCTTGCACTCAATATACTTCTATGAGGAGAAAAAGCATTCAATGATTGCTTTCAGTGTTTGACTTAACATTGACCAAGCCTCCTATCTAAGGAAACAAAAGCTTTCAGCTTTCAAGGATCAATTTTTCCCCCTCAGGATAAATATCACTTTAAAAGGCAAAGAAAAAGTGTTTTACAGCACCTTCAAAGCTAAGATTTTATTTGGTATAATCTTGCATTAACTACAGTGCACTTTATCAGATGTCTCATGAGAATGATGGATTTCCACTTCATATGGCTATTGCTGTTTTCCTATTGTGTTTTTTAAACCAAGTAGTAGCCATTTCATTATGTTACAGCAAAGCTAACAAGGAGTCTTGTGGTACAATACTTTAAAGACTAACAAGTTTTATTTGGCATACGTTTTTGTAGACTGCAAAATACATATTGTGACTAACAGACTATATCTCCCATAAGGGCTCTTACTGGTTTAGCCCTATATGTACATTCACACATTCAATAAACCCATACCTGATAATGTTGATGTGGCTACTCTTAGCATCTGAAACCACAAATAAGGCCCCCAAGTAAGAGTTGCCTGAAACAAAGTGAACGTTCAGTTAAATGTCTTTATGCTGATTTCATGTAAAATACATTACATTTATTTCATTTCTATCCTCTGAGTTTCATGATGACCCAGAGAGGGTTCTGAGGCAGCCTCCCCACAATGCACTGATCAGATCCAGGCCTTGTATTATCCTATGTTGTTTACAGTCCCACCTCTTCCCACATGATGGGCTCCAGGGAGTTCCATCATGTGCCTTCAAACCATGCCCTGTACGTAATCCTTTGTTTTGCATGAGTTGTGCAAGTAGCTGCCACTTTCACGAATGCAGGCTAACTCTTAACTTTTGAGCATTCTTCTGACCACAACATGCACACCCCAGCTGCTTCACAATTACAAATTCCCTTCTATGCAAGTTTATGGGTATCTATGCCTGAACCTCTTCGAGAAGGACCTTTAATGCCTTTTCAATGTGGAATGGCTTTCAGGTACTGGTGTTAAGATATTTAGAAGTTGGGAGGGGTGGGAAGAAGTGCAAAGCATGTAATTCTGGTAAACTGTAGTATTGTTACTGTGCAACTGGAACCGGACACACTTAACATCGAGTACATTTGGCCAAATTTGACTGATGGTCTGACAGGAATGTCACTCCTCATCCCTTTTCACAGCAGCCCCTCCACGGCCCTCTGAAAATGCTACATAGAAGTTGGGTGACTGTACTGAACAGCCGACACACGATACAAGGTTCTGAGAGGAAACCTCAGAAGTCAGGAATAGGCACCTTTTGAGATTAAAGGGCTTCCCAATATAGTCTACACATCATGGCAAGGTCCCCAAACCCACACTAGCATTTTCAGAGGGCTGGAGGGGCTATCATGGGCAGTGAGGGAAAACAGTGGGCAAGCCTGTTTCCACCTGGGTTTGTTTTTGTTTGCTGTGCATATGCCTGAATCTGGATCTAGCCCTCTGTCCTCCTTTACTAGGAAAGTCCACATCAATACTGCATGTTATAATAGCCTTTAGATTTGTAAAGTCATGTGATTATAGTTGCAAGCTATCTGAAGTGTTTGCATTTACAGTCTTCCTATGGAAAGTATCACTGAAAAATGTATTTTTATCTCAATAACGTGAAAACAAACAACCCTATAAATAGATTTTCCTTGGTTTTTTTCCAGGCTGTGAAACCATGTTCTGGAAGAGTTTACTTCTGACATTTTGCCTGCATCTGTGGCTGGCATCTTCAGAGTATGGTTGGGTAGGAGTGTGTGTGGAGTTTATATACTGTGAACCCTTGTTGGAGAGTATACGTAAAATTTGTGTATTTGAATGGTTAGTTTCTGGGTGCAGAAATGCAAGGAGGATTAGTGTCTGTTTGGCTAATGGTTGGTTGACGGCCCATTATCTGCTGGAAATCCTCCTGTCCCTGAGTGGAATTCCCTTGTAAGTATTGAGTTTTAATTCTATTGTTTTTCAAAACAATAGAATCAAAACTCAACACTTACTAAGAAACCCTAAAATAAACAAAATCTGGCTTCCAGTTTTGAAAAACAATAGAATCAAAACTCAACACTTACAAAGGAATTCCACCCAGGGACAGGAGGATTTCCAGCAGATAATGGGCCATCAAGCAACCATTAGCCAAACAGACACTAATCCTCCTTGCATTTTGACACCCAGAAACTAACCATTCAAATACACAAATTTACATATACTCCCCAACAGGGGTTCACAGTATATAAACTCTACACATACTCCTACCCAACCATTCTCTGAAGATGCCAGCCACAGATGCAGGCAAAATGTCAGAAGCAAACTTTTCCAGAACATGGCCTCACAGCCTGGAAAAAAACCAAAGAAAATCTATGGATGCTGGCCGTGAAAGCCTTCGACTAAACCCTCTAAGTATTTCTCTACCTTTCTTATTCAACATCTAGTACCTTCCACATCTTTCTCTAGATTTAGAGAAGTATTAAATGTTTTGTTCAGAAATTTCAGCATTTACACATTTTGCAATGCACAACCTCCATGTTTAGCTACTAGGTAAAACCTAGTGGCTAAACATACAATCATAGAATTGTAGAGTTGGAAGAGACCACGGGGGCCATCCAGTCCAACCCCCTGCCACGCAGGAAATCACGATCAAAGCATCCCCGACAGATGTCATGAGCTCAGTCAGTGTCGTGGCAAAGGAAGTCTTCTGCCTTTGTAAAGCACAAGCATGCCCATCTCTCTGCATAAAAGCACTCACTTTCCATTCATTGTGCACACAACTGGCAATTGCTTGAATAGCGAAGTTGAACAACGTGGTTTTGCACAGGTTATCTCTGCACAAATTTTGAAATTGTAGATGGTAAGTCTAACATTTGTTCTGAGCATGAACATAAATGGAGAAACATTCCAGGTCACACCACTGCATTGTCTAACCCAGTGTTGTCTACTGGCAGTTGCTCCCCCAATCTTAAGCCAAGGATCTTTTCTACCACCTGGGACCTTCTACATGCAAAACTTGGAAATTACCATTGGGTTTGCAGGTGTATAATAGCAATAGGAGGCACTGCCCCTCAAAGTTTGTAATTTCCTCTGAATTCATGGTAAACTGAAAAGAAGTTTGAAACATATCAATAGGATGTTAAAAAAATCTGAAAATCTGGCTTGTTGTAATAAAACAACACTGTGGTGTAATGTATGTTGCAATGATATATGAAAAATATACTCATTGTAGTGTATTTTACAACCATTCCAAAGTTTCACCAGTCAGAAAGATTCTCTAGTTCAAGCCCAATCCTGGGAAACTGTGATGATAAGATTAATTCAAATATGAACTACATTTATTCTGTATATTAGTCAAGTCCTATATTTTCACAGCCTTATGCTTACATTCAAGAACTTTCAGAGAAACAGCTAGGTTTTTTCAATTTCAGTTCTGACAGCAACTGTTTGCCATGCTTAGAATGTTTCTCTCTCACCCACTCACCCACCCACTCTTAATTTTCCAGTAGCATAAATGGAGCTTCAGAAGTCTAGTGGTTGAGTGGAAGCTACAATTACTGCATGCAGCAAATGCTAATATCCAAATCCTTGGAAGAAAACTTGTACTCAAGTTGGGTCTAGAGAAACATGCTTAAACAGAACAGACTGAAGTGTGTAAAGACTTGCTAAAGGTCCACTAGAAAAATATAGGTACCAGAAGAGGAACCTATTTGTACTCTTCATTAGACCAAGTATAATGAAAGAGTGCATAAAATAATATGATGTCCTACTCTGCTACTCAGCATGATTTCTTCCACATAATTAATATATAGACTCAACAGTATCATTCTTAGATACACATGTAGAACCTTACTTACCAGAAAGCTATACAATATGCAATTACTGCATTTGTTACAGAGAGACATGGACTAGTACATACTTCCTTATTTATAAGGGTAGCTTTGGACTGCAAAGTTCCTATTGCGTCTCTAGCTAAACATCAGAATTATTTTGTTCTCCACATCTCTGGAGAAAAGCTATCACCAGCTGAGTTCTAAAATCATTGAATTTTGAGTCTTCATCAAGAGTACTAAAATGAAAGTATACCAGGTCAAACTAAATGAGGAAGCCAACCTTGTTATGCTCCAATTGTAATAATAAGCTGCCAACATGGCACTCTCATGAATACAAATTATTTAATGGTCTTTATAGAAATCTTCCAACATTTTTGCCAGCACATCAAAACGCATTTTGGGCTTTGATTTTTCTTCATCTAATTTATACTGCTAGAATATACACCAGACTACAGGTAAAAGCAATCCTAACTTGAAAATGCCACAAGAAGATCTTATAATAAAGCTTCCCCTCTCAAAGAACATAAAAGCAAGTTATGTTGCAAAAAATAAGCTTGTTACTTAATTTCAAATCTATATTCTAAAATCTCACAAGGAAAAGTTTGCTAAATAGTTAAAGAATGCTTACATTTCAGAGGTGTTTAAATAAAGGACAAATGCCTTTCTCAGTTTTATTCCATTATGCTTCGAACACAGCTGCACTCTGTATTCTAGCATACTTCTCTTGTGCTGCCTTGCTTGCAACACAATCCATCAATAGTATTTCTCTCTGATTAGCGTGCAAATTGCTATTCAGAGAGATGCCAAGTCTTTTGAGCTGTTCTTCAGCAAATGCAAAATTCATTGCATTCAGAGCAAAATAATTCTAAGGGTGTGATGCAGCACAAATACACAAGTAAACCTGAAGGAGCTGTTGACCCGGTTTTATATTTATTTCAGAGAAGACTTTACACCTGCATGTGTAAATTACTATAAATAAAAATTATGTTTTCAAAAGGAACTGAGACAACAAACCTATTGTATTGGCTACTTTCTCAGTACAATTTCATATCCATAATTCAGATGTGAGAAAACTAATCAGTATGAGAAAATGACATAGTGGTACATCTCTCTAGTTAGAAGATGTGAGTTGGCTTGAGGCTCAACCCATCTGCAAACTGAAAAGCTCCCATTTTTGTGGAGCAAATTGGGGTCTAGCCAAACCTATCTACTGGACCTAAGGAGGTAGGGTAGCAATTTTCTAAACTCACTCTTGCAGCTGTATTCACCAGTGCCAACTTTATTATGGGGTGTTCCTCAACCCTACGTAACAGCAGTGCAGGTGGCACTCAGCAGTACAAAAAAAAGCCAGGAAAATGCTGCTTCATTCCCTTTCCTCTACCACCAGTGGCATTTTACAGAGCACAAGACTGGATCCAACCCAGCATTTGCAGGTATATAAATTAACAAATATAGTCCTTGAAATATTTATTAGAAGTATCTTGCATGCTTTCAAGGAGCAGTCACTAGAACCAGTTTCCTCACTCGAGCATCATCATCAATACTACTGAAATTTCATTAATCCAGAAAGCATGATTGGTTAAAAATAAATCCTAAGTACAATACAGACCAATCAGGATGTTTAAAATCCCTCAGGCTACAAATTTAAATTTACATCACTTTTCTATAAATTATGCTTATAGAAAATTACTTTCTATAAGTAAAAGTACCTAAAATATTTTTCTATACATTGGTTTGCTTCCTGAGTTTCCATATGCACAGGGAGGTTCTACCTAGTTTCCACTGATTTCTCCTGCTCCTAACTGCACTCCTCCCAAATCATATTCCACATAGTTTCCAAGAACTCCTTGTCATTCAGAAGCAACTTTTTCAAGCTGCAGGAAAATGGAAGAGGAGGAAGAACTTCCATGCATTACTGGAGTTCTGCCAAGGTTACTTCAGATCCATTATTTCATATTTGTTAAAAACAACCATGTAAAGTATATCAAAAATACTGCATTGTTGCATATATGAAATTTGTGATTGTTTGTCCAAAGCAGGGGTTAGCAACTGGAAATACTAAAACAATAAAAAATTAGGAAGAAAAATCTAAACTGGGAGACATTGGATATCTGCTTGCAGTTTTGATTTGTGGGGTTGGAGTGGGGTTGAGAAGGGCAAATGCAATCCCTCAATGCAAAAATCACCACTCCTGGATGCCTCTAGGAACAGAAACCCTTTTATAGTTTGTTTTTTAATTCTGCGGGGGGGGGGGGTTCCTTGAGGATTGCAAAAAATGGTCTTGCAGACCCGTATGCTCACTGCTGGGGTATATTGCATAGCACAAGTTCACAAGTCAGGTGAGATTTGGACGCATCTATTTCAAAAAAAAAAATTCCACCCAACTTTATGGAAACATAATTACCCCTGTTTCTACTCATCAAAACAGGACAAAAACAAGAGTTTATAGACTTCTGTTTCTGCAGATTCAGAAACATGGTCACACATGAGTAGTGCAAATCATTATTTCAGAAGCAAACCTACTGGATCAACAGAAGGCAAGAGATCTTTTTTCTCCTGCTGTTCATCTTCCTCTTCATCTGTGCTATATTCTTCCATAGTTTCACCACTTGCAAAGTGGATGACTCTCCTTGGAATTTTCTTTTTTTTCCCAATGACTCCAAGTTCCACATTCTCAAAGCCTTTATCGCCATTTGCATGCAACTGTAATAAAAGAGGACAAATGTCAGGTGCAAAAGTACCTATAAAATAAAGAATGGGGGAAAACCAATGGCTTTCCAATAAGTGCAGTACCTACCTTATCAGAAACAAGTAAGCTTATTTAATTTTTTTCATTTTTCATATCCCAGTTAAAAGGCAAAGGTAGAAGACTCCTGCATTTTCATTTAAAACAAAGGAGGGTGGGAACCTCCAGCCCATGAGCTAATCTGGCCCACAGAGATTTCACATTTGGCCGGTGGAGGTGTCTGGGCAAGCCCCTCTCCCTACTCCTAACTGGAGTAGTGAATTCCCAGTGTCTCCATTTTGTCTGGGGACCCAATTGTACCAGGGTGTGTGGGCATACACTCTGCTGTCATTCAACTCATCAGGAGAACTGAGAGGGGTAATCTGGTCCCCAACTAATTCAGGTTCCCCACCCTGATTTCCTGCCTGATGCAATCAATGACAATGCAGTAGCAAATCTGATTCTCTACCCAATTACAGTATGGACAATTACAGTATGGACAGTCGCCTATTTGGTCTTTGAAAACTCCTCCTTGGCCTTCTCCTATGAAGAAAAATGGCAACTGCTTGTATTGTCACTGCTGCCAGTGGATCCATAGGAAGGATACATACATCCCTGGTCTTAACAGGATCATGTTGGCCAGTGTAACCCTGCCTTTTATAGTCCAGAGATTGAATTACTAATGTTTGTTTTAGGTTGAACTAAACATCAAATACCTGATAAACCTTGACTCTGAAGTGTATTATAAGTATAATTTATACCTAGGCAAACATTTGATCATATTTAGAAGCAAAGTGGGGGGGGTGTGTGGCAAAGCCTGAAATCCCTACATCTTCTGGAAATGGAACATAACTCAATGGTAGACTACATAATTCACATAGAAGGTCCTCTGCACAGGACAGAGATGTTGGGAGGTTGTTGCACTATTCTTGAACTATTGTTGACCTGGACTATTTTTAAATATACAAACAACATTTCTATTGTCCCAGGCTATTTTCTAGCACCTACCAATTGCACTACCTTTCCACGGTGGTGGGATTGTGTGTTCCTGTGAGGCAAGAGACTATGCTGACAGCAGCGGTGCTGCTGGTAGGATCTCCCATGTCAGACAGGATTTTGCTGAGGAACCAGACTCAATGCCCCAAAGAGCTACTGGGCAGCAGCAGTAGTGGGGCAAAAACACTGGTGGAGAATCTCTCACAGACAATGGCAGTGACACCATAGCTAATGCTTGCTAGTACTGAACAGAAGAAGGCACATACTCCACATGTACTGAAAACTACAATGAGCCAATCCAAAATCAAACAAGATAGAGCCAGAACATGAAACCCCACATTGGATGGCACTCAACAAGCTACTGGGGTACAGCAGAGGACAAGGGCAAGTAGCCCTGTGCCTAATGATGCAACTGGACTCAAGTCAAAAGGATGTTCAGCTGTTGATGTGCTCAGATAGGAAAGGAAAGTCTGAAACTGCACAACACATATAAGAACAAGGAATGTGAGAAGCATGAATTAGGGGAGGCTAGACAGTTTAAAACAGGAAATGGAAAGTATAAACATTGCAATACTTGAGGTAAGCGAGCTAAACTGGACAGGAATGGGACATTTTGAGTCAATGTTTTACTTCAGGAAATGAAAATCTAAGAAGGAAGGGATGGCGTTAATAGCGAGGAGAGACGTAGCAAAAGCAGTCAAAGGATATAATGCAAAGTATGATCAAATAATATCAATAAGACTTCAGGGAAAACCCATCTATATAACCATAATCCAAGTTTATACTCCAAATACAGAGGCAGAAGAAGAGACTGAAAGGTTCTAGGCTAAAGAAGAACACTAAACCAATCATCGAGCCAAAATACAACCTGAAGAACATTCTCGTAGAAATTAAAGATCATGAAAAAAATAGCTTTGCACTATTAAGCCTAACTGACAAGATGCCAGAAGAATTCTGGACTGAAGTCAGGCATATTATCCAGGAGAAATGCAAAAAGATGCTATTTGCAGCCAAAAAGAAAGAGAAGACTCAATGGATGCCAGATGAACCTCTTCAAGCAGTTAAAGACAGACAAAAAGCACAAATAAAAGAGGACATAAATAGGATCAGAACCTTGAAGGCAACTGTTCAGCAACCTGTGTGTGGGGATAAAAAAAACTACAGTTGTACCTCCACATTCACAGATTTGGCAATCACGGATTTAAGTATTCACGGCTTGAAAATATTCTTAAAAAAATAATAATCCAGAAATCAAATTTTGATTTTGCCATCTTATATAAGGGACACCATTTTGCTATGCCATTGCATACAATGGGACTTGAATATTCACGGATTTGGGTATTCACGGGAGGTCCTGGAACCAAACCCCAGCGAATGTGAAGGGACAGCTGTACTATAATAATCAAAGCAGAGAAACAGAAGGTGACAATAAAATAGGAAAAACATGAGATCTCTTCCACAAGATCCAAGAAAGGGAGATTTAAACCAGGAGTGGGGATGCTCTATGACCAACAGAGGAACACATCACATGACCAAGTAGAAATAAAAAGCAGATGGAAATAATACACAAAAGAACTATATAAAAGAGATGACAGGTTGATAGATTCATTCAAGGAAGCACCACTGGAAGATAAACTTACAATTTTAGAAAGTGATGTGAAAGCTACACACAGAGCACTTGGGAGAAACAAATCACCAGGAACAGATGGAATATCAATAGGCCTGTTTTAAGCTACAGAGGCAGAATCTACTCTAGTTCTAACTAAAACCTGTCAACAAATATGAAAAACAAAGAATGGCCCACAGATTGGGAATGCTCAGTATACTTGCCCAAGCCCCAAGATAGGGGACACCAGGGATTGCAGTAACCACAGGACCATTGTATTAATTTCTCATGCAAGCAAAGTGATGCTCAAAATTATAAAACAAAGACTTTTACCATATGTTGACCAAGAAATGCCAGATGTCCAAGCTGGGTTCGGGAAAGTAAGAGGCACTAGGGATCATATTGCAAACATACGTTGGCTAATGGAGCGCACCAAATAATTTCAAAAGAAAATCAGCCTGTACTTTATAGATTATAGCAAAGCCTTTGATTGTGTAACACAACACTTGACTGCCCTGGTGTGTAACCAATACTCGGACTACCATCAGGAAAGAATACAGAGAAAAGGAAAGGTTTCCAAGTGGCAAAGGGATCAGGCAATGCTGCATTTCATCAAACAATCTGCTTAATTGTATGCTGAACACATCATAGCCAAAGCAGAATTAGGCTCAGAGGAAGGAAGTGTGAAAATCGGGGGAAGAAGCATTGAATATTTAAGATATACAGATGACACCATACTACTAGCAGAAAATAATCTGGAACCATTACTGAAGAAAGTCACGGAAGAAAGTGCAAAGGCAGGTTTACAGCTGCACATTAACAAAAATAAAGACCACAGATTATTTATATTACTTTAAAGCAGACAACAAAGACACTGAAATAGTTCAAGATTGATTGTTTCAGTCATTAATCAGAGTGGAGACTGTAGTCAAGCAATCAGAAGACTAGGAATTGGAAGGGCAGCTATGAAGGAACTAGACAAGATCCTTACGTGTCAAGATATATCACTGCATATTAAAGTTAGGATTGTCCATGCCATCATATTTCCCATTTCTATGTATGGTTGTGAAAGCTGGACAGTGAAGAAAGCTGAAAGGAAGAAAATCAACTCATTTGAGATGTGGTGCTCGAGAAGAGTTCTATGGTTACCATGGACTGCTAAAAAGGCAAATAAATGGTTCCTAGAGCAAATCAAGCCTGAACTCTTCCTAGAAGCCAAGAAACTAAAACTGAGACTGTTGTACTTTTGACATATCATGAGAAGACATGACTCATTAGAAAAGAGAATAATGCTTGGTAAGGTAGAAGGCAATAAAAAAAAACATGGATTGCATTACAGGTGGATAGACTCAATCAAGGAAGCCACTGCCCTGAGTTTGCAAGACCTGGGGATACTGTTGATACCAGGGTGACTTAGAAGTCTCTCATTCACAAAATTGCCATAGGTCAAAATCACCTTGAAGGCAATTAACAAGAACAAATGCTAGATTTTGGTTAGCTTCTGCCAGTTCTCAGCTGGTGAAAAAATAATCTCCAGCAGGGAAGTATGGTTCAACTCATGTTGTCTACCACAGTATAAGCAAGCTGGGCTTCCAGAAGTGCATTTGGCTGCCTGCCCAAATAAATGTCTCCTCTTTCAGAGGATACTACTACAGTATCATCACATTTTATGTCATACTTTCCAATTTTCCTTGGCATACGGCACTGGAATGGGCATTTACCTCTCAGTTCATCAATAATCAGAACCCTCTTTGGTGTGTTCCACATTTGAAGTTGCCCAACAACCATACTCCACATGTACTGAAAGGCAACCAGTTTATCACTAATTCTACACATAACTCTAGTTTCCTTGTTGTCTAACCTCAAGCACATTGTGTGTGCTCCAAAATCTCCTAAGATTCATTGTGGCTGTGAGTTTAAGCACCCTCAGAGTGGATGCCAGAGTTCCTCCATGGCTTCTTGTTGTCCATGATACACCACCACCAGAAGCAGGACAATCTCTGCCTTTAGCTCAGTGCTGTCAGGTGGCTTCCACACTTTGACTTTGATAGTGTTTGTGCCCTGAATACATACCATGCCTGTTTGTTAGATTATGTGGTAAAGAATATTTTTTATGAGGTGCAATTCAAAGGTTCCTAGCACTGCTCCTTTCTTTGCTTTCTTCTTTGGTTTCAGGTATTCCACTATCCCACAGTAAACTGCTTGTAGATGTCTGCGCCAGGTCCTTTCATTCCTACCTCTCATGACATCAGTATTTCCACTTGTTCCTTCCTGGACAGAGTCAAGTGAGTGTACACTTGCTGTACTCCCACTTCTGACACAGAGAGAAAAGGTTTCTTATCAGACTCACATCACTTTCTCTGCATTATTTTTCAACACAAAATGGTGTTGGACATATTTTGCTGCTGTCTCTCTCTCTCTCTCTGGCTTTTCTTCGCAAACGAAGATTCAGGAAGGACTCATCCCACACTTTCTGCAAGCGCGCTGATGACTAAAAAGGCCAATCCGTGCAATACATTACATAATGGGCTCTTCCAGACTGGTTTAAAGAAGTATGAGTTCTCATAATATACCTTCTTTGTTTCTGTTGTACCTTTCCAAGTTGTTGTTGCCCCTGCATCCGCTTGTTCCCTGTCTGTGGGTTCTTTTTTTGGTTATCTTTGGGAGGATGTTTGCTGCTGGACACAGTAATATCTTAGATCCTCATTAGAAGGTTTTTAAAACTGGGGGCATGGTTTGCTGCAGGTGGGGTGTGCTATATTTTTAAATGTATTTTTCGTTATTTCTCTCTTGTAGTGCACCAGTGAAATTGTGAAACTGCATTTCAATGCAAAAGTGCTATTTTAGTGTCACTGATGTGCTGGGATGCTATAATTCTATATTATACATCAGCTTCCCCCAACCTACTGCCTTCAAGATGTGTTGAACTACAACTCCTACAATCCTCCATCAGCACAGCATTAATGGTTGAGGGATTATGGGAATATAGCTGAACAAATCTGGAGGATATGAGGTTGGAGGAGGCATTTATATGCGCTCACACACATATATAAAATGATAGTGAATAATCTGCAACCAGACCATGGTAATGTCACCTCTCTCCTCAAATAAAAATCTTTATTTTGCATTTCAGAGCTCTTCCTTTTGAATCTCTCTTTTCTTATTAGTCTTTTTATAGTCTATAGTGGGGGGAGCAGTTCTATATTGTTATCATATATCTAATTTTTTTTAGCTCTTTTAAAATTTAAACAAATAACACTGTCCACAGAGATTTCATATTCAAAATATTCAAATAGAAATGCAAAATACTTTCACAAATTGTTTTCTTAATTGGTTATTTAGTTAAGAAACCAAGTTCATTACCTCATAGATTAGGGCAAAGAAAATAGAGAAGAGTCAGAAAATTCTTAATTACAATTTAGAATGCATGGCAGTTTTACTTTACTAACCTTACTAGTATAATCTCATGCATTATATAGCAAGTAATAAAACTGTCAATTACTATAAAAAATAGATTAGCATCTCTGCTTCTACTATAAAAGAATTAAACAGAATTGCATGATACTAGTTTAGAATCCCAATACTTATACCTAACATTTATCCTCTATCCCTTAATATTTACCACCTGTGAATTTATATTAAATATTTGTTTGTAGCATAAAAACATCAATAACTGTGCAAACAATGTAAATTTGTGTTAACTTTAATTATCTTCTTTTAAACAGATCATATTGTCAGTGTCTCCGCCAAGTTTTCACAATTAGCAGGAAGTCAAAACCTCTCCTCATTTAATATTGAACAGACCGGTTTGTAGCAGGTATCTGCTTACAGAAGAAGCTGGAAGAAATCAAAACAGTAGCTGTACATGTGAAATATCAATGCCACATTAGGGCAGAAGTTAAGATGATCTGCATGACAACTAGATAAATGAATAATACTTGTAAATTTATTCATATTTATATGACAAAGTGGAGACAGAAATTTATTTAACTCAAAGTGATGACATGTAAAATTTTGTCATCATAAATACTAGTTTGTCAAGCTTGAGGCCTCATAAGAGGCCTTCGTGAGAACTCAAGCCTGAACTGTTCAGCCAGCTTCCACCAGGAAAAGATGGCACATTCACTACTTTTCACTACTTGTCCTTAGTTGTTCTGTTGGGGAAATAGGTACAGCCTTATTCCTAGTTTCTGCAGCATAAAATAAATAATTTCCCTTGAGTTTTTTTTAAAAAATGAAATATTTAGAAGCAACAGTGTTATATGTTTAAAAAACGCTCAAGCTATGCACTGCTAATCTTTTTCTTTTTTTGGGCGGGGAGGTGGGAATGAAATCAGTTCTCACTTGAAAGATATGCAATTCCACCAACCAAGAAGTAAACTGACACAGAATGTTACATTGGGTACTTACCGTGAAGGTACTTTCTGTAGGATAGATGGCAGGAACAATCCGTGAGTATTGGGAACCTAGGACCGCCCAGCTCGAGCAGGAAGTAGCGCAAAGCCTCTTGGGAGATTCCAGTTCTTTGTTCCCAGTCCTCCTCTCCCACGAGGCCAGTTCTCTGACTAGCATAGCCCTGTAGAAAAAAGGTAGAAAAGACTCCTCCCTGTTGAGAGAGTGATGCATGATACATTCATGGTTAGTGCCCCCTTGTACCCCCTTCACAGGCTCGTATGTCAGTCACGGGGCGGGCCGGATTGTTCCTGCCATCTATCCTACAGAAAGTACCTTCACGGTAAGTACCCAATGTAACATTCTGTAGGTTTAGATGGCAGGAACAATCCGTGAGTATTGGGACGTGCCATAGCCCCTTATCTCCCCTGGGTGGGAGTGACTGAGTTCGAGTTTCCGTGTTGGTGTGCCACCTCGTGGAGGACTCTTCTCCCGAAGATGGCATCTGATGACTTGAATTTGTCCACCTTATAGTGGCGGATAAAGGTGGATGGCGTAGCCCATGTCGCGGCCCTGCAGATTTCGTCAATGGGCGCGTTCGTTGAAAAAACTGCCGACGTTGCTGCTGACCTGGTGGAGTGTGCCATCACCCCGGATGGACGTGGTATGTTCGCGGTGTCGTAGGCCAGGAAAATGCACGCTTTGATCCAAGTTGCCAGGGTCTGTCTGGACACCTTAGCACCCATTGATGCGGGTGTGAATGATACGAACAGTGAGTCGCAGCGTCTGAATTCCGCTGTGCGTTTAATGTAGATCCTCAAGGCCCTCCTGACGTCCAACTTATGCCACAGTTTTTCTGTCGGGTGAGATGGTCTGGGGCAGAAGGAGGGCAGGATTATTTGTTGCGATACGTGGAAGTCGGAGATCACCTTCGGTTTGAAAGATGGGTCGGGTCTGAGGTACACGGCGTCCTCTTCGAAGGAGCACAGGTGCTCTCTGATGGACAGCGCCGTGAGCTCTGACACTCTCCGGGCTGACGTGATTGCCACTAGGAAGGCCACCTTAATTGTCATTACTCTTAAAGGGACCCTTCTCAGGGGCTCGAAGGGGCTTTTGGTTAATTGGCGGAGCACCAGTGAGAGGTTCCATGACGGGAATCTGTGGCGCACTGGTGGGGATATGAGGGTCGCCCCTCTCAGGAACCTCCTAATGTGTGGGTGTGTTGAGATTCTGTTTCCCTGTGGGCACTGTATAAACGCTGCCAGTGCGGCTACCTGCCTCTTCAGCGTGTTGGGTCGGAGGCCCTTTTCGAGGCCTCCTTGCAAGAATTCCAGGACGTGTTTTGTCGAGGCTTGCAGTGGGTTTATCTGTGCTGCTGTGCACCATTGCGAGAACACTTTCCAGGTTGCTTGGTATATCCTCCTCGTTGACGGTCTGCGTGAGGCCAGGAGGGTCTGTATTACATTGTCTTCGTATCCGCAGGCCCTCAGTGCTCTCCGCTCAATCTCCAGGCTGTCAGCTGGAGCCACGACACGTCGGGATGTGCCACTGGACCCTGAAGGAGGAGGTCCTGGCGTGGAAAAAGCCTCATTGGTGTCTCGACCGACATCTCTGTCAGGTCGGAGAACCAAGGTCGCCGTGGCCAGTGTGGAGCTATCAGGACCACTTGCGCTCTTTCCGCCCGGATTTTCCTGCACGTTTTCCCTATGAGGGGAAATGGGGGGAACAGATACAGGAGGCCTATTGGCCACCGGGATCGAAGAGCATCGGTTCCCTCCGCTCCCGGGTGGAAGAATCTGGTGAAGAATCGGCTTAGTTTCGCGTTGAGGTGAGACGCGAACATGTCCACTGACATTTCCCCGAACCTCGCTTGGATGTGATTGAAGGTCTCTTGGTTCAATTCCCACTCTCCTGGGAGAACCGTGTGTCTGCTCAGGAAGTCCGCTTGAGTGTTGACTTCCCCTTGTAGGTGTTGGGCCGTCAGGGACAGTACTGTCCTTTCCGCCCAGAGTAGCAGAGTTACTGCCTCCGAGTGTAGTGACCTGGATCTGGACCCGCCTTGTCTTGCTATGTACGATCGCGTCGTTGTGTTGTCTGTGAGCAGCAGCACATGCTGTCCCCTCAGCGTGTCGGAGAAGTATTCCAGGGCCAGTCTGGCTGCCCTGAGCTCCAGCCAGTTGATGCTGTGTTCCTGTTCGGCTCTTGACCATAGGCCTTGCACTGCCATGTCCTGACAGTGTGCCCCCCATCCTCGGAGGCTGGCATCTGATGTCACCACCACTTGTTGTGGTACTGACAGCGGGGATCCTTTGGATATGTTTTCTGTCCGTGTCCACCAAGTGAGGGAGTGTCTCACTGTGGGCGGGATATCTATGGTGAACGTCTCTTTGTGGGATATGCTTTCCTGGTGGGGGAGTAGCAGGGCCTGGAGAGGTCTGGAGTGGAACCTCGCCCATGGGACCACCTGTATGGCTGATATCATAAGCCCGAAGAGTCGTGCTAGTGATGCGATCTGGACCTTCCGCCTTCCTCTTGCTATCGTGGCTTCCTTCCTGATGGCCGACTGTCTTTCCGTGGACAGGGCGACGGAGTAGGACACTGTATCTATCTGAACTCCTAAGTGGACTATGGATTGGGCTGGCATTAGGGTGCTCTTTCTGAAGTTTATCATGAACCCGTGGTCCTGAAGACACCTTATGGTTATCTCCAGGTCTCTGAGGGCCTTGTCCCTGGATGGCGCTCTTAAGAGGATGTCGTCCAGGTAAGGGTACAGGTGTATCCCTTTGGTCCTCAGGTGGGCGATTATCACCACCATCACCTTGGTGAACACCCTTGGTGCTGTCGCGAGTCCGAAGGGGAGTGCCCGGAACTGGTAGTGTTGGTCTCCGAAGGCGAATCTGAGGTATCGTCTGCTTTCTGGGTGCATCTGAATGTGTAGGTATGCTTCCGATAAGTCGAGGGAGGCCAGGAAGTCTCCTTCCTGCACCGCCTCCCTTATGGACGATAGCGTTTCCATCTTGAAGCGCTTGTAAGTAATGAAGGAGTTTGTAAACTTGAGGTCTAGAACGGACCTTAGGCTTCCATCTTTTTTTGGTACTGTGAAGAAGTAAGAGTACACCCCTAAGAAACGTTGCGTGTCTGGTACTTCTTCTATGGCTTGTATCTCCAGTAGGTGGTTTATTGCTGTCCACAAGTTCCGTGCCTTCTGGTGGTTGGAGGGGACGGGTGCGGGTAGGAATCTGTTCCTGGGTCTTGCGTTGAGCTCTATTTTGTAACCGTGGGCGATCGTCTCCTGCACCCACCTGTCCGATGTTGTGTTTAGCCAGACGTCCAGGAACCTTGACAGCCTTCCCCCCACTGGAGATTTTTCCGAGTCAGGCTTGTTGTCGGGAGGAACCCCGCTGTGGCTGGGTTCCCCCCCCTCTGCGGCTAGGGGGGTGGCTGACGAAGGGTGTGTGGCGAATGACATAGTTGGTTTTAGCCCATGCTGGTCTACTGGACCTGTAGTCTGTTCTTCTTCCGTTTCCCCTATAGTGGCGAAAGGAAGAGTTAAATGAATGTGGCCGTCGAAAAGGCTTCTTGGTTTGCTTTCGGCCCGAGGAGGGCATGGCCTGTTTCTTGTCCTTCGTCTCTACTAGGATGTCCTTGAGTGCCTCCTCGCCGAACAATTTTGTCCCTTTGAAAGGTGCTGTGGCCAAGGCATTTCTAGACTTGCCGTCCGCATCCCATTGTTTCACCCATAGTGATCGTCTTGCCAGGTTGGCTGCCCCTGAGGCCCTGGCCGCGTATGTTAATGAGTCCTGAGACGCGTCGGCAATGAAATGGAGTGCTAGACGGATTCTGCTGAAGGCCTTGTCCAGGGCGCCAGTGTCTAGTTCTTCTGCTTCCATGATCTCTTGCAGCCATATTATGGCGGCCCGGGAGATCAGGGCTGTTGCCAGTGTGGATCTGATACCGAGGGCAGATGCGTCGAATGATCTCCTCAGTGCGATATCAGCCCGTTTCTCGTCTGAGTCCTTAAGGGCGCCGTCTCCTTCCCTGGGCGCTAGTGAGTTGGACACCATGGATACAACCGGCCGGTCGACCACTGGGGTCCTTAGTTTGTCGAGTGTCTCCTTGGGGAAATTGTAGAACTTCTGGGCAGCTGACATGCCCCGCCTTCCCAAGGCTGGCTTGTCCCACTCCTCTGCCACCAAGTTCCAAAAGGATCTTGGACAAGGGAAGAGTGGCCTCTTCGACTTACTTGACGGCATCAGTGCTGCCGCCCTCTCACTCTTGGGAGCATGAGGGTCTTCAGTCGTGTCTTCTTTAGCAGTAGGGGGGCAGATCCCCAATGCTGACAAGGCCCTGCTGAGAAGGTATGGGAACTTGTCCCCTTGGAAAATTCTGTCCGCTGCCTCGTTGTCTGAGTTATCGGAGTCTGACAATTCCCCCTCCTCCCTGTCAGGAGTCCTCGCCCCATCATTGTCCACTGTGTCATCCAGGTCTGGGGTGACGTGCGTGAGGAGGTCCTCCCCTTCTGAGGCTCCATCCGACTCCTCAGATGAGTGCCTCGAGGGTGGCTCCTTTCTCTTTTTACCTGTGGGGGGAGCTGCAGGGGTTTCCCGATGTTTCCCCTTGTCCTTCCCGGTCGGCCGACTAGGGGGGGGGGCTTGCTTTTCCTTGGGATGGGTGTTTTTCCCCTTTCCTTACGCTTCCTCAGTAACTCTACTAAGCTCGGGGTTGGCTCCTGTTCCTCCTCCTGGTCAGACAGGAGTGCTTCGGACAACATTGCCAGGGCTATTTTGATGGACTGTTTCTTAGCCTTGGCTTCGTTCTCCTTGCTCTTCCCCCGCTCTGGGACTCCCTCCTCCCCCTCCCGGGTGACTAGATCCTTGGGGTTCCCAATGGCATCTGGGTCATCGGGCTGAACGGGCTCTTCCCCTTTGTCTGGGGTGACCCAGTACTCATCCCCCTCCCCTTCGCTAGAAAATTCCAGAGTGTCCAGGATAAGCCTGGACCTAGAAATCGCCGCTCCTCCTACCTTGTCCTGCGTCTTCTCCTGGGTCTCATCTTGGAGGTCGGGGTATTTATGGGAGTTCCGGGGGGGCAGGGAAGAGACCTCGGCCCCCGCGGTCCCCTGGCCCTCGTGGTGCTTTCCATCTCTTTGCCACCACTGGATTAGGGCTCTGGGCGCGCTCAGAGAGCGGCCACTGGCCAGGGCCTTCTCTGCCGCCTGTGCTGCCCGTCGTTGGGGGACCAGGGCTGGAATGAAGGCGGCGGCAGCACTCGTGGAGGGGAGCTCATGGTCGCCATTGTGAGCGCCAGCGCGCCCCTCAGCTCCTTTCTTCTGTTGCCTCTTGGCGCCCTGTTTGGCGCTCTCTGCAGGCCCCCTGATGCCTCCCATCTCCCCTGCCTCCAACGAGAGTGGGGAGTCGCGTGCGGCTGCCGCTCCTCTGGTTCGTGGCAGGACAGAGAAGTGCGCGAGGGCGCTTGCGGCGGTGGCGTGCGGGCGCCGCCGAGCGCGGCGCGATCGTGGCTGGGGGGGGAAAGCGATCGCGGGGAGCCGCGCGGGTCGCGGGTGGCTGTAAAAGGCAGCCGCGCGGGTCGCGGAGGGGCTGGAGGGGGCTGCCGCGCGGGTCGCGGAGAGGCTGGAGAAGGCGGCCGCAAGGAGCCGCGCGGGCCGGGAGGAATGTGGGGGGGGGGCTCGTCCGACTCCGCTGGGGAGAAGGGAGGGAAGAGGCCAAACGGGGAAAAGGGCACCGCCGGGTAAAGGAAGGAATCGCCGGCTGGTGAGAGGAAGCGCAGCAACTCTGCAAGGCTCCAGGGGTGAGGGGGGGGAAGAGGCCGAGCGGGGGAGGGCGCCGCTGGGGCGGGAAGTGGTTGCCGGGCGGGCGAAAGGTCGCCTGAGGTGAGGGTAAGGCAGAGAGGGTAAGTGTGGGAAAAGGGTTTTTTTTTTTTTTTTTTTTTTTTTTTTTTTTTAAGCAGTAGGAGCAGCGGAGGGGGAGGGTAGAGTCAGAGTGTGCAGAGAGAAGAAAAGGATAAAAGTGAATAAAGATGGCGATACCAATCCGGAGGAGTTGGGAAAACCTGCTTCGCTGGGCTGAGCAGGAAGTAGAACTGGCCTCGTGGGAGAGGAGGACTGGGAACAAAGAACTGGAATCTCCCAAGAGGCTTTGCGCTACTTCCTGCTCGAGCTGGGCGGTCCTAGGTTCCCAATACTCACGGATTGTTCCTGCCATCTAAACCTACAGAATTACTTGGCTTGCTAAACTGCCATAAAAGTTCAATTGTCTTATTGAAGTAACAATGCAATAAAAATTATGATCACATCCCCAACAATCTATCATCAAATGCCTTGCAGAAAGAAAAAGAGGAAAAGGGAGTCCAGTAAGTATGGCGCCTTTTCTTATTTCAGATGGATTCCTTTTACTACAGTTATCCTGATGATTACTATGGGGACATTTTTTACAGCAACTTTACTGATACATTGATTTTATTTGTTACTTTGGAAGAATCTGCATCCTCAAAAATGTCACAAAATAAATATTTATCACAATTGGCAAACTTCCAGGATTTACATGATTTCTAGGTGAGGTTCAGCCACCCACACTGGGAATCCCAGGACTACAGGGAACAATCTCAGGGATCCTGAAACTGTTTTTAAGGTAGGGGCTCAACTTTGACAGGCAGGTTGTTACTAATTTTGCCTATTTGCAGGCACTTGCAGGGGGAGGGCAAATTACTTTCCCCATCCATTATTAAGACATCCTTAAAAATGAAGACTCCTGCAAGCACAATATGTGCATATAAGTGCCCTCTATGTGTTCAGTGGAGCTTCTTCTCAAGTATGTGGTCATAGAATAGACTACAGGTAGCCTTTATTATTCTTGAGAGTGCTCAACAACTATTATTGTCTTATTATTCCTTTGTGTTTAATCATTTAACGATCAAGCATGGACAGACAACACACCCTCTTGCCCAACACTTAAGAAAATAACAACAACAACATTTATTTCTTACCCACCTCTCCCTGTGGATGGAGGCAGGGAACAACACATCAAGACATAAATATAATACAGTTGTCCCTTCATATTCACTGGGGTTTGCTTCCAGGACCCCCGTGGATGCCAAAATCCATGAATACTCAAGTCCCATTATATGCAATGGCATAGCAAAACAACATCCCTTATATAAGATGGCAAAATCAAGGTTTGCTTTTTTGGATTATTATTTTTTTAAGAATACTTTCAAGCTGTGAATACTTAAATCCGTGGATACAGACGGCCAACTGCATTCGTTAAAAACACATATAAGTTAAAACTTATCAATTTTAAAAAGCGAGTAAGACTAAGCCCCTTTAAATTAAACAATCAGTATACAGTTTAAAATTCACCATTTAAAACCATATGGCTAGGCCTGCCACCCATGCCAAAGCCTTGCATGCCCACCTAGTACCACAGAGTATGTTATTTATTTATTTATTTGCATATTTATACCCCACTCTTCAGCCATGAAGTCATTCAGAGCGGCTTACAAGTTGTTAAGCCATAGCACCTACCCACATCTACTCCGCTTTTTATACCATCATGTTAGGCACTCTGCAAGCTAACCCGCATTGGAAACTGCTTAATGCAGTGCAGATGTGTAAATTGCTATTGCTTAAAAACAATTTGCAAAGCCGCTCTGATAGCCTTGTGGCTGAAGAGCGGGGTATAAATAAATAATAAAAAAATAAAATAAAATAAATAAAAGTGGTTTCCAATGTGCGTTAGCTATGAAATGCAATTGATGCTCTGGTATGGCTTTTCTCCAGTACAGATTCTTCTCTATATGAATAGGAATGTGACAACCCACGTGCTATTTTCTTCTTTCTTTCTTTCACTTATAAATAAAGCCATGTCCCCTGGAGTGGGCTTCGGCCCTGCTCAGCCAGCGAGTCCTTTTCCTGAGGAAAACGACCCCTTCGGGCAGGGCGGGAAGGGGGCAGCGGAGGGGGAGGGAGAGGGAGGGGACGGGGCTGCAAAGGAAAGGGCGACCCCAAAAGGCTCCTCTCCCTCCCCTCTTCCGAGGCAGGAGGAAGGAAGGCCGGGGCACGGCGGGCGACGAGGAGCACGGAGGAGGGCAGGTCGCCACCACCCAGGTGCGCTTCCCTTCCCACCCGGGGAGGAGAAGCCCAGCAAGGCGGCAGCAGCAGCACCGGCGCCCACCCACCTGTAGGGAGGGGACTCACCTGTCCTTGCTCCATAGCGCAGGCGGTGACGGCGACCAGGGCGGGAGCGCAGTGGAGGGTGACACAGGCCAGCCCCTGCTCCATACTCCCTCTGCCCAGCCCGAGAGAAGGCCAGGAGCCCGGCGGGCGGGAGGAGACCAGGCCGGACCCGCCTCCCAGGCCGAGGAGGAGGAGGAGGCCCGGGGTGGGAAGGCAGCTCAAAGGGAAGGCCGCCCGCCAGTCACACCCCGGCTGGCTCCGCGGTTGCTAGGAGACCCGGCAGAGCCGCCCGCGCCCGCCCCCTGCCGGCGGAGGGTGGAACGGCGAGGTTTCAGCTTCACCAGGGCCTTTGCTTTAACAGGGGCCCCATTTAAATATCTTTGTTGCAACGGGCCCCCAAGACTTAACTCAAGATTTAAAACAACAACAACAACAATAATAATACATCATGATGGTGATGGTGATGATACAATTACACCATCCAATAAACCTTCCCTCAGAGGCATTAGAGGAAGAGGGAAGACTTTTCTCCTGCTTCTTCCTGCTAGCAACAACTACAACAATAATACAGGGTGGTGATAATGATGATACTGATACAATTACACCATCCAATAAACCTTCCCTCAGAGAGACTAGAGGAAGAGGGAAGACTTTTCTCCTGCTTCTTCCTGCGAGCAACAACTACAACAACAATAATACATGGTGATGGTGATGATACTGATACAATTACACCATCCATTAAACCTTGCCTCAGAGGCACTAGAGGAAGAGGGAAGACTTTTCTCCTGCTTCTCCCTGCAAGTTTGTGGCTGGAGCAGATTAAATGGGAATGTGTAGGCCAAGCCAGCCAGCCTTGGCTCCTCATACGTGGCCACTTCACTGCAGGGAGGAGGTGGGCCAAGCAACTTTCAAGCCTTCATGGACCCCCTCTGAGGACACTGGACCCCCGGATGTCCCCAGACTTTTGCCTTGGCCCCTTTCATGTGGCCACTCCACTGCAGGGAGGAGGTGAGCCAAGTAGCCTTCAAGCCTTCGCAGACCCCCATGTGAGGACATCACAGACCCTTGGGGGGCTTGGACCCCAGGTTAAGAACCACTGTAATAGGAGACCTACTGCGCTGTCGAGACAAAAGCAGGTATCAACTCCTGGGCCTCTCAGTATGCCTGCTAGCCAGTTGCGCAAATGCAGTTCAAGGAGAAAGGACATGATGATATATAGGCTTTTCCCCACCTCTCTTTTGCAAGACTTTGTGGAGAGAGGGGGAAACACATATCTTAGAGAGGGCTACAAAAGTGAAAATTCCTGTCACTTTAAAAAGAGGGAATTTCAGTAGGTGTTGCTTGTTACCTCACTGGATGACAAGCAACATCTGCTGGTATTTCCTCTTCTACACAACCATTAAAGATACAGGAGTCATCACCAGTTTTCAATCTGGCAACCTTAAATCCTTTTGGCATGTCTGCACTATAGACTTGGGGCTGGTTAACATTAATACTTGTGGTTCTGAGAGTAAAATCAGATAGCCTGGATTGAAATGCTCAGGCCATAAACAAATAAAATATCCTTTATAGAGGGAGCAATGACATGGGGTCATCCCTGCAAGATGTAACTTTATCAGACAGTGCCTTTTTGGCATCACTTTGTCAGCACTGCGGACAGAAAGGCAGAGTAGATTCTGCATGGTTGAAAGCGGGAGGAATATTTTATTTTTTTTTTAATTTAAATATGTGCCTTCAACAGATTCACTGTGGAGTAGTGGTTGGAGCGTTAGACTAAGACTCCAGAAGACCATGGTTCAATTACCTCCTCAGCTATGGAAACCTATTGGGTGATCTTGGGCAAGTCACCTTCTCTCAGCTGAAGAAGGAGGCAATGGCAAACCTCCTCTGAATAATAAACCTTGTCAAGAAAACACTAGGATAGGGTCACCATGAGTCTTAGTTGACTTGAAGGCAACAATAACAAATCACCTGTTGATATATGGCAACCCCATGAACCTCATGGGATTTTCTTAGGCAAGAAGTATGCAGAGGTGGTTTGCCATTGTCTTCCTCTGAATATATGCCACGGCACCTGTTATTCCATGGTAGTTTCCCTTCCGAGTACTAAACAGTTCTCTGTACTAAACTAAACTCTGCTTAGTTTCTAAGGTCAAATGGCATTTGGTACTTTCACAGTATTTAAGCTTTCAAGATATTTAAGCACTCATGCAAGATACTAAAACTGAAGAAAAGTATCTCAACTGTTAATAAATTCATTATGGACTGAGATTTTTTTAATGGATTTTCAGCCTGTAAAAATGGTAGCAAAAAGCACAAACTATCATAGTCAAATAAACTCCCTCAGATAATGGCCTACTTCCTGAGTGCATGTAGTATTATTCGACTCATAAGATTACAAAATTAAGTCAGGGCCGGTCTAGACGAGGGGATAACGGTCTAGATGGTCTAGAGCGCAACTGGCGGAAAACTCGACTCTTATCCGACAGGACTCGACATAGGAATTTTCTTCAGTCCTATCGAGAGGCAATACGTGCAGCACAGAGATCCTTCTCCTCTGCATGTATTGCGTCTGCAGAGTCCCGTCCAGCAGAGCTGTTTAGGGTGGTAAGGGAGATGACTCAGGTTATACCTGCGCAGAACCCATTGCTTAACCCAACAATGGCCTGCTGTGATGCATTTAACAACTACTTTGCAGATAAAATCTCTCGGATAAGAGCCGACTTAGATGCCAGCATTTTGACAGAAACAATTGACGAGGTGTCCAGCAACTCCGTTGATGTAAGTTTACTGAATCAATTTCAATCTGTGAGTACCGAGGACGTGGACAAGCTACTTGGTAGAGTGAGGAAGACGACCTGCCCTCTTGATCCTTGCCCTTCATGGCTGGCCATCCAGGGGGGGACTGCCTTGATGGTGTTCCTTAAGGACATCATCAATGCATCCCTCAGGGAAGGGTGTGTTCGATCTTGTTTAAAGGAAGCGGCGGTTAGGCCGCTCCTGAAAAAACCTTCCCTAGACCCCCTGGACATGAACAACTATAGGCCGTTTTCTATGTTACCATTCTTGAGCAAAGTGATCGAGAGGGCAGTTGCTCTTCAACTCCAAGTGGTCTTGGATTAAACTGATTATCTAGACCCATTTCAAACTGGCTTCAGGACGGGATTTGGAGTTGAGACTGCCATGGTTGCCTTGACCGATGATCTGCATCTAAGCATCGACAGGGGTAATGTGTCCCTGTTGGTGCTTCTGGACCTCTCAGCGGCTTTCGATACGATAGATCATGGCATTCTCCTGGATCACATGAGTGGGTTAGGAATCGGAGGCACTGCGCTCCAGTGGTTCCGGTCCTTCCTCTCAGGCAGGTCCCAGAGGGTGCGGCTTGGGAACAGCTGCTCCAGCAGAAAAGAGCTTACTTGTGGTGTTCCGCAGGGCGCCATCCTGTCCCCGATGCTGTTTAACATCTATATGAAGCCTCTGGGTGAGATTATTCGGGGTTATGGGGCTGGGTGTTATCAGTACACTGATGAAACCCAGATCTATTTCTCCTTGTCCCGATCATCGGCCTCGAATTCCAATGGCATCTCTCCTCTTAATGACTGTCTTAAAGCTGTAATGGGTTGGATGAGGAAAAACAGATTGAGATTAAATCCAGACAAAACAGAGGTGCTCAAGGTAGCGGCCCCGAAACCAGGAGTTGGGTTGCAACCGCCAGTCCTGGATGGGATCACGCTCTCCGTTAAAGACTGTGTTCGCAGTCTGGGGGTGCTCCTTGATTCATCGCTTCAGATGACAAGTCAAGTGAATGCGACGGTCAGGAGCGCTTGTTATCAGCTTCGGCTGATACGCCAGCTGTGCCCTTTCCTGGAAGTAAGGGACCTCGAGACTGTGGTGCACACGCTGGTAACCTCTCGTCTAGATTTCTGCAATGCGCTCTACATGGGGCTACCCTCGTGCTTGATCCGGAAACTTCAGTTGGTACAAAATATGGCAGCCAGAGTGGTCTCAGGAACATCTCGGAGAGATTATATAACTCCAATATTAAAATCTCTCCACTGGCTGCCTATCAGCTTCCGGGCCCAGTATAAGGTGTTGGTTATTACCTTTAAATCCCTAAATGGCTTGGGTCCAACTTATCTCCGGAACCGCCTCCTCCATACAATCCTCCCCGCGTACTCCGGTCCTCTGGGAGGAATCTGCTTCAGCCACAAAAAATCTAGGCTGTCTGCAACCTCCCAGAGGGCCTTTTCAGTAATCACCCCCAAATTGTGGAATGGCCTGCCGAATGAGATCCGTCAGCTGACGAGCTTGAGTAGCTTTTAAAAAGCACTAAAGACGGATCTCTTTCGGCAGGCCTTTCCTGATTAGATCCCAGCCTCAGGAACTCAGTCTCCTGGCTTTTTAAAAATTATGTATATATTTGTTTTTAATGTGTTTTTTAGTTAGAAGGTTTTAATCTTATTGTGTTTAATGTCTTTTTATGGGGGAGGGTGGGGGTGGGTGGTGTTTTTAGTCATTATTATAATGTTTTAATTGTTGGAAGCCGCCCCGATTGTTTTTAGCAGAGGGGCGGGGTATAAATAAATTTTATTATTATTATTATTATTATAAAATGTGAATTGGTGCGCAGGAATGATCACTGTTGTGCGAAGCTATTTGTGTTTCCTTTTCACATGGAGGCATGCCAGCGAATCAAGATGGCAGCCGCGAGTGAATTACTTGTGGTTTTGTACTCCCCAAATTGCCCACACCAAACAGTATTAAAAAAAACAACCCTAATTCCAAGGTGCAGAAGAGCAATCTTCTGCTTAAATAACAACAAAAAAGGAAATAAAGGCTGTTTCATCACCTGAGCTCACGATTGCTACGTCGACAATCTAAAATGAAAGATCTGCAATCTGCCATCTAGGCAAGCTTGTCCCCTGCGCATGTCCAACCAATCAGCTATCCTGTTCAGCAATGCGCTCCAATGCAATTTGGTTGTCCTAACATGCGGGATTGTACATTTCCTCCACAGTTGTCAAAAAACTCCGGGAAAAAACTCCCGGAGCCTTTTGCCATGGACTTTCCCCAACTTTTGCTCCCCCTGCCTCTGAAAAAGACAGAACACTATGGGATCCCATTTGGACACATACGATTCCATGAGGATTTGTTTCACCGTCTGGACTATCCCTCAGGCACTAGCATTATTGGTTCTAGATGTGTTGTTAGACAAATGAACTGACTTGATATGGAAGCTATGCAGTCCATATGATTAGAATCTTAGAATGGAGTACAGAAGACATAATTAAGTAGATTAAGGCTGCATCTGCACTTCAGAAATAATCCAGTTTGACAGAGCTTTAACTGCCATGGAACTATCCTATGGTAGTTTGGGATTTGTAATTTGCTGTGGCACCAGAGCTCTCTGACAGAGAAGGCTAAATATCTCACAAAACTACAAATCCCAGAATTAATTAGTATTGAGCCATGGCAGTTAAAGCAGTGTCAAACTGGATTATTTATGCAGTGCAGATGCAGCCTAAGGTTTCCCTAGCAGTTTCACATTACACTTAGGATTGTTTGTATAAAGAAAAATATAACGGCTGATTTCCCCCATGTTTGAAAATATCAAACCCAGTTGTTACTTGGGTTTATTTCCATCTTTGGAGAAAGGCACGGTTCCTTGGTAGCAGAAAATGAAAGAGGAAATAATTGTTTTATTAGCAAAGACGGAGATTAATTTTCGTTGGTGCACTGTATAGAAAAAAATATATAGATATTTTTTTAAGTTAGCCCTTACTTTCTAGAAAAAACTGTTTTGTTCATGCAAAAATAGTTTTTCACTGTAATAATGTCAAAATGAAGTTGTTTTAGAGGTTAAGATACATTTTTGCACAAAGCATTTTCTTTGGTGTCCAGTGAGGCTAAACTTTAGAAGACACAAGTTACTAGCTTTAATATGCTGAATGAATCCACAACAGAAGCACACAATCGACATGTCAGAAGCTAAGGCTTAGCAAACTTACGGTTTGCTACCTGGCTTTGCTAATATTTTTTTCCAGAGTGTTTCAAAATAAACCTTCCTAGGTACATTTTAGCTTTGTAAAATTTCCTCCTCCCTGCCCCCACCAAACACATACTGGTTGGCATTCTATTATTTCAACACGTTCGTTATGTCAGTGTGGCACCTAGTGACAAAATAAAAGCAACAGCTTTCATGCTTTTCCTAACATCAGTTAGGAAAAAGTAAGACATACATTCCAGTTTTACTGCTGAGTATAAGCACAAAACTAACAAGATGTACAGTAATATGAAGGAGCCTTCTGAAACAAGGAATTGTTCAATACTATAGGAGAAATTAACAGATCAAAATGATTCCATGAAGTGAAATAAACCTGTTTGATCTTATTCAAACGTACGGTACTTCACCTTGATTTTTTTTAGATATTAAAATTAAATCTATGGAATTTTTACTTTTCACAGTGTTCTCATCTATACACAAACTGAAATATACGGTGTTTTTCTCATTTAGGAAGGAGAAGGAACGAAGCAGCATATTTGAGACTGATTTATTTTATCATGAGCTTTTGTAGACTTCAATACACTTCTTCAGAAGTACTGATGGAGTACAATATTAAGCCACAGGTATTTAAAAATTATTACATAGTTGTGGAAGTGGGATCAGAGTGTAGTGGGATATAGAATTATGCAAATTGTGACATTGGCCACCTTCAAAAAATTATGTCAAGTAGCTGGTCTTGAGGTGTAAAAACAACCCATTCTGGCCACCTGAAAACCTGTTCAGTATGAAAATGTTCTGAGGAGAATCCTCATGGTATACATGTAAATCTGATAAGACCCATATTTTAATAAATATCTCTCTGGCTTTTCTTCGCAAAGGAAGATTCAGGAAGGACTCATCCCGCGCTTTCTGCAAGCACGCTGATGATTAAAAAGTCCAATCCGAGATAAAGTCCGGTTGCAAAAAGCACAGCAGGAGGTCTCCTAGGATGATGTTTTTAGGTTGTGATTCTTTCTGCGTTGTCGTTTCTCTTCAAGACTTGTTCGGCATGAGTTCTCAAATAAGGCTGCAGCATTGTGGATAGTGTGTTTCCATGCCTCCCGATTGTGAGGCCAGGGCAGACCATTGTTGGTGTTCAATTTGGCCAAGCCTGAGATGTTGCTTCAGGGAGTCCTTGTATCACTTTTTTGGAGCGCCCCTCTTACGCTGACCCGTGGCGAGTTCACCGTAGAGTACTATTTTTGGCAGGCAATGATCTAGGAGTCCTAGTAGACCACAACATGAGTCAACAGTGTGATGCGGCAGCTAAAAAGGCCAATGCGATTTTGGGCTGCATCAATAGAAGTATAGTGTCCAGATCAAGGGTAGTAATAGTGCCACTCTATTCTGCCTTGGTCAGACCTCACCTAGAATACTGTGTCCAGTTCTGGGCACCACAATTCAGAAAGGATATGGACAAATTGGAGCATGTCCAGAGGAGGGCAACTAAAATGGTGAAAGGTCTGGAAACGATGCCTTATGAGGAGAGACTTAGGGAGCTGGGTATGTTTAGCCTGGAAAAAAGACAGTTAAGAGGCGAAATGATAGCCCTGTTTAAGTATTTGAAGGGATGTCACGCTGAGGATGGAGCAGGCTTGCTTTCTGCTGCTCCAGAGACTGGAACACGGAGCAATGGGTGCAAGCTCCAGGAACAGAGATTCCACCTCAACATGAGGAGGAACTTTTTGACAGTAAGAGCTGTTCGGCAGTGGAACACACTCCCTCAGAGCGTGGTGGGGTCTCCTTCCTTGAAGATCTTTAAACAAAGGCTGGATGGCCATCTGTCGGGGATGCTTTGATTGTGATTTCCTGCGTGGCAGGGGGTTGGACTGGATGGCCCTCGTGGTCTGTTCCAGCTCTGCAATTCTATGATCCTCCATTCTAGAAACGTGCCCTGCCCGGCGCAGCTGTGTTCTCAATATCATGGCCTCAATGCTGGTGATCCCTGTTTGCTCAAGGACAGCAACATCATTATCACTCTTCATACCTCTGCTAATGACTTGGAATTTGTGAGTTTCTCTTTTCAATCTTTATTTTATCCTGCCCCCCTCCTCCAAAACAGCTACTTGTACATCAGAGGTTATCAAGGAGGGCTGAAATGCTCTGGTACCAATTGTTGTTATTCTTATTTTTAATGTCAGAGAATTCATAGGGACATTGCTGACAAAGGATGGCACATATCACATTGGAGGATGAGCAAGTAAAAGTAGCTCTGATGTTGTGGGTAATGCCATTAGGACCTGCAATGTTGCTGCCAGAGTAGATGTGGTGAGTTGGCATCTGGGTTTAAAGCAGGGTTTTGTCCCTATACTTCTGTGGCTGTTATGGTACCTGTTATGGTAGGTGATTAGTTGTTAAAGGCTGGGGGTGGGGCTGTCTGTAGGCAAGTCCTGCAACCCAGAGTATGTTAGGGCACACTGTTATCTTCCAAAATTGGTTGCAGATTTGGTAATGTGTTTTGGGTAGAAGCTGGAGGTATGTAAAATATGTGTATCAATCAGTGGGCTTACAATATAGCATAGTGCTTAAAAGTCCATTTTGTAGCTCTACAATAGTGTCAAGAAAGTGAACTTGTTTGGATTGTTCCAGATTTAGGTTGAAGGTATGGAGAAAGTTGTTGTAATTCTGGTGGAATTTCAAATGATTCCTTTCAAGTAATTTAAATGTTAAAGTTGTATCTTGGGTAGAAGAAAGGTTTCTATGTGCAGGAGGTGAGGAAGCATTGTTTTAGGTCAGCAATGCAAGTGCCCACAGCAGTGCTGTTAACTTAAAGTATATATTCCCAAAAGTGAAGTTGCTTTAAGCACAAAGTGACAGTTTGGTGGCTAGGTATACTGTAATCCCATTCAGAACAGTATTCTTCATGGCTTGTAGTCCACCCTTGTGTGGGTTGTTGATGTAGAGTGATGTCATATCCGTAGCAGCTAAGAGTGTGTTCTGGGAGGTAGACTGTATTTTCCTCAGGAAGTCCTTCACATAGCTTGCAGTATTGCTGCATATGGTCTGAGAACTCAGCCTATATGTATTTGGTTATTTGGTCATTTGATCTGTTTGCTCCCAACCATCACTAATCAGAAAAAACTTGAATTAAATTGAAAGGTGCAAACGACATCGGCTTTTATTCCCAACTATGTCAAAATTTCAGGAAAAGCTCCCCTCTTTTTTGCTTGCATATTAGAAAGGGGTGATTAGATGGCAGCAGCTACTCTAAAATAAAACTGCATCAGTACGAAGTCTACTCAAACCACTTCAGAGCAGTCACCAAAATGACAAATATGTTGGTTTTAAAAGACACTCCCTGGCCCTGTGATATAATGAAATCACATTCTACCTGAAGATGAGGACACCCAAATCAGACATATACAGTATGCACACCACCTGAGGTGTTGTAGGCCTTAGAACAGGTTGTCTGGTATTAGCCACTGAGACAGACAAATTGTAATTCTAATTAATTAAACGAAATGAAGCCTCCCTCAAAAGACTGCGGGGGGGGGGCTTTTAAGATATACTAGGCCTCCGGGGAAAAGGAAGTAGCTGGGGAGATGCTGAGGCAGAATTACACTAGCTCCTTTTCTGTAGGAATGCCAGGCAGATTAGACATTACAAGGTGGTGGGTCCCTACTCAAACACTTGTGGGTTTGTATGGAGCAGAACACACCATGTTCCCTCTTTCAAGATAGCAGTGATGATGGTTAGGAACACACAAAGGTATAATATTTTCCTCAAAGCCCTCACTATCTCATCACTGATAAATGAGATGTGGGAAAGGATCATTCTTCAAACTTTATTAGTGTTCAGGCTACTGTTCCAAGAGCTATGCATAAGCAGGCTAGAAAAACTTGCTTTTCTATGGAAGCCAGAACCAAGACTGAAAAGGAGTTTCTGTTGAGAAAAGCAGAATTATGTGTTGTTCCTGCCTTCTCAAACAAGAGTTTACCCCTTCTGTTGACTTCACTCCTCAGGTCAGCTAACAAACTAATGTTGTAAGTATTCAAGTGTACTTTTGTTAATTTTGAAGAAATTTCATATAAAAAGCTGTTCCCAAAAGGCTTCATTAAGGGCTAGCAGTCCTCTAAAAGGCAAACACCCTCTTCCCCTTCTCCTCTATTCCTTGAATCAACATAAGAGACTTATGACACAATGCTTTGTTTCTATATAGTCATTGCAGATGCTTAAATCACAATAAACAGCAATGTTGAGGTACTGACATGAACTATTGTATATGTGTGTGTGCGTGTCTGTGACTGCACCTTCAAGTCACCTATGAAAACCATGAATCTCATAAGGAATACTCAGAGGTGGTTTTGCCAGTTCCTTCCTCTGAAGGTGCCTACAGCACCTGGCATTTGCTGGCAGTCTCCCATCCAAGTATTAACAAGGGCTGACCGTGCTTAGTTTCCAATATCAGATGGGGTCTGGTGCCTTTAGGGTATTTAGGCCACTGACACTATTAAACACACTTAAATAAATTTCGGCAAATTATGTGTTACTAGTGCTCAGCCAAAAAAAAGGGTAAGGAAAAATAAGAATGTAGGTAGTTTACAAAGATCCTACATAGTGAAGAATCAACAAACTCACTGAGCTCATGATGGGTGAAAGGCATTTAAGCAGGAGAGACAAAGTATTTAATGCCAGCACTCACTTGCCCAAATCTCCTGGTAGCCTCCTGCTGCTTAACCAATTAGTTAAGAAAAATGGAGTAGCCTCTGACAATATAAAGTGCTGTAGAATGAAAAGTAAACATATTTATCATTAGCTCCTAGCCTAGTTCTGGTGTTGGGTCTTAAGCCTAAAGTATCATGACAACTGGAGAAAAGTATTGCAAGGAAAAATATTCACTAGGGAATAGTTACCCTCCAAATAATGACCCCTTTAAAAAAAAAAAGTGACCAATACTTGTTTTGGAGAAAACTATGAACTTTGGCCATTTGGAAAAATTATAGGTTCTGCTTCACTCAGCAGACAAAGGTGTCAGGTGTGTAAATGCACAAAGTCATCTTGCCCAAAGTAAATGCACCTGCACCAAGGAAGCAGGGTCTACTAAGGGCACTTCAATATATTCAGAAGGCAGGTCAACGCTGGCAAATGCTTACTTCCTTACAACATTTCTGAGGCCCAGTGCAATGCTGTAAAAATTCAACTCTTAAATTTACAACCACTTAAGTTTATTTTATAGTATATTTGTGACATATTGAAGATCTGAATTGTTTACAAATATAACGGCTGCCGTCTGAGGCAATTAAAAAGTTCCTCTAAATATTAAATTTGTACATGATTAAATTTTTAACTTAATTCTCCATGTAACATCAAAATTAAAACAGAAAAAGCTAATTTACGCAAAAATATAACAACTTTCTAGAAATAAATCTAGAAATTCTCAGAATTGAAGTTTCAAAAGTGTCACTTGCTGCAATAACATTCTCCTCCACTGTAAAAATAGGAGATCTCATTTTTTTAGTGATGTTTCAGCAAATATGGTTAACCAAGTCAGTTTATTAAGGCTTTTTTTTTTACATGTTATTAAATCCCATCATGCCTTTCATGTTTCCAGCAGCACCTTGTTGAAATTGTCGCATCATTGACTGCAATCCTGCCATGCCACCTGGAACAGAAGTGTAAGATTGAATATCAACACTTCAACCTTAATTTGGAGGTTTAATTTTAATGCATCATTAAATGAAACATGTACACAAAGTTACGTTCGATTTGTGATTCTTTAAAACAAGCCTGTCATGACACATAGCAAGCAATTTTAAAATGCAGGGGCTTTCCCAGTGACCAGTGTCTTGTTCAAAAAATAAAAACTAAAAAAAAATTTAAAAGAGCAAAACAATAAACCGGTCAATTCCAAACTTTTTAGTATGTTTAAAGTAGCTTGTTCAGTCACAGCCCATTTAATGCACAAAATCAAGTGTGCAAGAAAAATGAAACTGAAGAATGTACTCAAAAAGTAATACTTATAAGAACATAAGGACAAAAGAAATGTAAGTATTACTCTGGATAAATGTTGGCATAAGTTTTCAGATAATCCAGGTAATAAAGTAATCTTGATCTTCAGCTAATTTAACAAAAAGAGTACTTGGCTACTTGCACAGGCTGTTACTTAGAGGAAAAGGTCAAAACTCACAAGACTTTTTTTAGTGCTGGGATCAAGCACCAATATGCTATTGATGATATGAGACTTCCATTCTTATTAACCATCATTTGCATTTGCAAAAGATCATATGCATTTAATGAAAAAATCAGCTTGACTGCTGAATTTCCAGTTTAACTGAAAGTTAAAGCAAAAAATCTTGTGGCAAAACTAAATTGCATCTTTTCATTGCAGTGTATGTTCTGCATGAAGCACCCATTTATCTCACTACAATCACCTGTGCTGAGGTATACTTACTCTATCTTCTAGAACCTGTGGCCCTCCAATTAATTCTGGACTGCAACTCCTAGCAACTTTAACATAGCCAAAGATCATGGAAATTACAGTCCAACAACATCTGGAGGGCTGTAGTTCCACAACCACTTTCTAGATGTACTGAAGACTTTATAGGATAGGTACTTTCTAATTAATGTAGATATTATTGTTGGACATTATGCATATGCATACAGCATTAAAGTTGTTAAATACAAGGGCTCAATTTGCCTGTCATATTATGCAGAAAAAGCCCCATAATCATTACCCATGTGATGAAGAACTCTGGGATCCATCATCTTTGCCATCTGTTGGTTTAGTTTTGCCATCTGGGATGGGTTTACATTCTTTGACATGTCACCTCCTTAAAAGAAAGAAAAAAGGCAGGGGAGAAAGAGGGAAATGATAAGGTAATACAACAGAAACATTACACAAAATTTTAGAGTATTAAGTATAAGTGTACCAGCAGTTGTATTTAGTGAAGTCACAAGCAAATTGCTGGAGGATGGTACTATCCACAAGCAGTATATTACTTGGTTAATACTGGAAGATAATTTGAATACAATCAACTACTATCACTTTTAATAATTTTTATCACTTATCATTGAACTAACTTTAGGAATATGCTGAACTCTGGTACTGGACAATGAATTTTAGTCTCATTACTAAAGTACTAGTAATTACTAAATTACTAGTAGTTTTAACTACTGTCTATTCATCTCTACCACTTATGCCTCAGTCTCATCTTTCAATCATGATAAATAATAATTTTCTAGGAGAGAATTAAGAACATTAATTGGTTCCTCAAATTACACAAATATCTAATTCCTTGGAAAAGTTACATGGAATTGCTGATAGCATTCCTCTTAAAAATTCACTCCATACAAATAAATGTTACAGTACCTGTGGCGTTTATGGATGTTAAGGTTAGCTTAGAACCAAAGTTTCTAAAATGTAGCCACTGATTCACTTTCAAACATCCAAACCATATAATCATATTCTCACCTTTGAAAAGTCCTTTGATGCCTCCCATCTTTTTCACCATTTGTGCAAATTTTGTGTACTGCGTTAGTAGTTCTTGAACATCTCTAGTTGAAACACCAGAACCTCTTGCTACTCTTTGGATTCTTCCTGGTTGTTTACTGAAAACTTTGGCGCCATCTGTACTATCCAGTTCTATAATGAGAAAAACAGTAAAAATTAAATGCATTCATTCTGTAATGTATGTGAAAATGCTTCCAAGTGAATTTCCAATTTGCTTCTGTTAAAAAGATCAACAGCTCAGAATTCTCTATTAGCAGCTAAATACTCAATTAACATTAAACAGGTAATACTGCTACTATATTATACCTTCATGTTTCCTATAATAAATGTCAAGTACAGAAATGCTGCTTCTGAAAGCAACAACTAAAGCTATTTTCTACACTGTAAAATAATATTTGATCAGGCAGATTACTTACTTAAGAACACAGAGTTGGCTCTAGGCTTCTGCTTAGAGTTCCACTGACATTAGAGGAAGGGAAAGCAACATTCTCCATTTCTCCCTTTCTTCTGCTGCCCCCAGTGACACTTCCCACATTTCTCCAGAGGGCTCTCCAGAAGAGTGCCAAAGGTACAGGGAGCTTCAGGGAGAAACGGAGAAAGGGGCACCATCCTGCCCCTTGCTTCAGCAGGAAGTTTCTGCTAGATACAGTTTCAACAATGAACAGAAGAACTCTTCTTGTTCATAGAGAGCCAAGTCTAAATCAAGTCCCAAAATTCTGATCTTAGAATTTAAGTACTACAAAATATAAAGGTTAGACATTTAAGCATGTTCATGTCCGGGATGTGCAAGTGAGACCCTCTTGAGCATGTCCAGGGAGTCAAGCTGCACTGGAATGTTAGCTCATGTAGCTGGCTCCAGGGTGTAAACAAATCACGCAGATACAGTGTGTGTCTAACTACAAGTATTTACTTAGGTATCAGGAAGCAAATGTACAAGTCAGCTGATCAGGCACTCTTGAACTTGAACTGTCAGTGATACAGATACTTACATACATATGACATGATGGGCTATTCAATCATGTCAACATATCAGGTCTCACAGACTCATAGTCTGTTCAGTTCTTGGTCACAGAGATACCAGCTCCAAGACATACCTGCTGGTCTCCCCACTGCCCAGCATATCCTGCTTACTCAGTAATTATCAACACCAACTATGTGATTAAGATTGCAGTGATCTCTACTGACCACTGCTCCCTTTGCTATGAAAAATCCTCAGATTAATATATTACAGCTTAGCACATTAACACATTAATGTCACAAACACTCAATAGTTCACTGTTCTGGCAGTATATTAAATATATTTCAGCACCTGTTATTCGGTTTTAAACAGCTGGAAATGTTACCTTGATCATTCATACTGTCCATTATTGTCATCAATTTCCTTAGCCTTGCCATTGATTCCTGTTCATTGCCTTTACTCATAAAATCTGTTCCAAAACCAGGGATCATACCCTACAGAAGCAATAAGGAAACACTAAATATCTTTTTTCAGGTACATGTAATATCTTTATGCAGTTTTAAAATTCAGATGGAAGTTTAATTCTATAGTGCAGAATCTTATGAAGATCTTTTTAAAAATGCAAAATTTTAAAGTATTAGCCATAGTTACCAAGATTTGACTGAAGGGTCCCATTTTCATGATGTTTTGAAACTGTTCATACATATCTCTCAAAGTAAATTGACCTGAAATGCAGAAGATGTTGTTGGTTGAATTATTATATTGGCAAAATATAAGCAGAAGCAGCAGTTGGCACAGCTCCATCATACCTAGGCCCAGAAGCAGATGAAAGGCTCTCCCTCCACCCTAAATGCCACTGCTGAGAAAAAAGGCAGTATCTGCTGGACTTAATCCTCCCCCACACTACCATCCTCTTTTTCTTTTGTGGCATGGCTTAATTAGATTATAACCCTGAGGGCAGGGAACTGTTTTGTTGTTCTTTGACTTGTAAAGTGCTATGTACAGAGATAGTGCTAAATAAATAAATAAATAAAATCAGGGCACTCACTCATCTTTCTAGAACATGTTTACATGCAGAATGTTAAGCTGATAAAGACCATATTGAAAATGCTTTTGGTATAGCTTACCATGTTTTAGTTTCTCTATGAGAGCCTCATTGTCATCTAATTTCAATTCATTTACTTTATCTATCAATCCTTCAATATCTCCCATGCCTGGAATACAAAAAAAACCATATTCAGCAACAAAATAAAGTTTCTGTGAGAGAAGGCAGAGGAAGCCACAGTGTTAGACATAAACTTCTACAATACATACCAAGAAGTTTGCTGATAAAAGGTTGTGTTTTAAAGGGTTCAAAGTCATCTATGTGTTCACCAGTACCAATAAAAATGATTGGACTTTTAGTGGCAGCAACTCTGCAATACAGCATAAAATACACTGTAAGTTAGTTGAGCTTAGTAAGATTTAAAAACTGAATGAAAGCCTCTATTGAGTAAGATAAATTTCAGATATTGTATGCTGTGATATTCTCAAATGGAAAGCTTAATATGAAAGTCATCATGAGGCAAATCACAACTAATGCAGGATATGTGTGTTTAAAATTCTGTTTGTGAACAGACTGGCAGAACTAGGTATATGGTGCATTAACATTAAATATTGCAACCCCTGAATTTTGTTACTGGGAAAACTGACTACACCTACCAGATACAACTTTTAAAAGAAAAGCCATTCTTCCCTGCATCCACACTGCAGTAAATAGACAATTATTCTTTTGTCTCCACCAAAGCAAAATTAAAAGGTGCCTCAACATTACTCATTAGTGACAAGACATAAGCCAGGTTTAACTCTGTACTTTCCTAACTGTTTTACTGTGGAGTCATTTGGAGTACTACTTAGCCCCATGATGAAGTGGAAAGACCTCCTTGTTTAAAAAGGCCTTTAGTCTTGGCTGACTAGGGTGGAGTGATGTACAACTGGGTGTGCTGTTTTTAGTGTGTAATTTGTATTTTAACTGTCTTTAATGTTTAATTTTTAAAGTAGTGCTCTTAACTGATTGTTTGGTTTAATGCTTTTTAAACTTTTGTACGCTATATTGTTTCAGATGTTCTGTTTTAATTAATATTGTAAGCCACTTTGAGTCCCATTCAGGAGAAAAGCGGGATATCAAATACTTACGCACTGAGCGCCCCACCTCCTTTTGCATGGCCATCAAGTTTTGTCACAATCACAGAAGCGACATCAACTTTATCTTTGAACGCCTTTGCTTGAGCTTCACAGGCTTGCCCAATAGAGGCATCCATCACGTAAACAATATTATCTGGTTGCTAAAAATGTTTACATAAACAAGAAGGGGGTGGAAATCAGGATCTCTTCTCTCTTTATAATTGCCAGCCAGCAAGCATAAAGGAAACTGAACAAGAACAAGATGTTTAATAAACAAACTATTGATATATCTATATCTATATCTCTTATGTTTACACTTGGTCAAGAAATATGACAAATTATTCAACAACTAGCAATTACTCTAGACTAAAACTACCCAGTTTTATGACTCCTTCAGTATAACTCCTGATCCAAATATCAAGCATTTTTTTCATGGTTATTTCACTCATTTTAAGCAGAGACTGCACAAACTTACTTGAATGTAAGTCCCACTGAATCCAGATTACTTTATGCCTCAGTAAACATGCTGAGGAGCATGCTCTATGCATGCACATCTAAAAAATCTTCTGCATTTTTACAACCAGAGTAATTAACATTTCAAGACAGGAAACATTTCTACTATTGTTTTGGAGAATGAAATAGCCAGAATATCATCATGGCTAGTTAAAGGAGTTTAGCATGAAAGCTTCTCAAATTAGGCAAAGGTTGATTGACTAACATTACTTAAGTAGCATCTATTCTAACAACTCCAGGCTGCCTTATTAGAGAATTAGCTAATTACTAATTAGATTAATTAGAATTAGAATTAGCAACAGATCTGGTATTTTATTACTAATACAATACTTACTATGGCATTGGCAACTTGCAACATTTCTTCAAACAGAGAGTCTTCCTGTTTGTGACGACCACTTGTATCAACGATTATTATTTCAAAATTTTCATTCTTAAATTTTTCGACACCTTCTGATGCAATAATCACAGGATCCATCTCTGTATAACTGTTCCAACAGGCAAACACATACTTATGTGAAATTATGAGATGGTTCCCACTTGCCACCACTGAAGGCTATGGACAGTGATCCTCCAACTTGTTGGCCAGATGCAGACTGTGGGCATTCCCTATCCAACCCACAAGCTTCTCTGCTAACCAGTGATTAGAGATAAGAGGAAGCTACTGCATGGAACTAAAACATTCTTTACAGCCCAGTAAGCTGTTGTGCTGGGACTTACTACTAAGTAAGGTGTGTTGGAATTGAGCTGTGCTTCTTATAATTCATTGAAAACTATCTTATTTTGTAAGTATTATATCTGGCCACACCAATTTTAGTTTGTCCTCTTTCTGTGCCCTTAAACCCCACCCATTTCTCTAATGTGGCCCCTGAGAAACTTTCTAAATAGAAATTCAGCCCCTAGGCCAGGGAAAGGGACCATCTTACCAAGAAACCTAATAGCCTTGGGCTTAGTCCATAACTGGTTCCCTACCCCTACTGTAACCAGGAAGGGGGCAGGCAGCTGGAGAGGCCATTCTTCCCAAAAACTAGCACCAACAACTGTCAGGTAGCTAGTGGCCTCTGCTGAAATAGGCAGCATACTTAGATAGTACTGACATCCCCAACCTCCCCATGGCCACGTCATTGTTCCTGGTAATGGAACAATAGCTATCTCCCCTCAACCTTCTAGTTAACACATAGTACCTGTGTGTGGTTTCCACTAGTTTTCTGCCTCCTTAGCTGCTGTCATTCTTATCTCCAAAATTATTTTCTATTACTACAATATTCTGCTAGAGTTCTGGGCAGGGGTTGGGCCCACTTAAAAACTCAGTTATTCACATATCTAAATAAAATATTTTTCACAATACACAAGTAAAAATATTCTTCATATTTTGGCTTACAGATGTAGGGGAAATGAACATTAAGTACAGTTGTCCCTCCATATCCACGGATTTGGCATCCATGGATTTAAGTATTCACGGCTTAAAAATATTACCTATTTAAAAAAAAAATAATCCAAAAGGCAAACCTTGGTTTTGCCATTTTATATAAGAGGCACCATTTTGCCATGCCATTGCATATAATGGGACTTGAATATTCACAGATTTTGGTATCAATCCATGGGGGGGGGTCTTGGAACCAAACCTCAGCGAATATGAAGAGACAACTGTATATGCTACAGCAACAGAAGGAGACCTGGAGATAAAGCTGTGCTGTATCCCTGCTACTTACAGGGTGAGGCATGCAGTTTTCCCTGGTTCTTATTTACCAAAAAGCATTATTGCAAATGTAATTTGTTTCACTTTCTTTCAGAGATCCTGAGAGAAGCTATCCAGTTTTTTATTTTGCAAAAGCAAAACTGCCATTGAATTAAGCATTATTATCTGGATGGTTTGCTGTTCATTTAATTTTTTTTAAAAAACCCAGGTTTGAAATATTCAATGAAAAAACAGCATATACAGTAAATAAATAAGTAATTAAATGAATAGAGAATTGAGTGCATGCCAATGTAATTGTCCTAGAGCAGGTTGAGGAAAGTACACTCCCAGGGTTCCCAATTTTTTTTAAAAAAGAAATTGCTCCAACCCCCAAATGACCTCTAGGGTGTGGAAAAACTGCCCCCATGCCTCTTAAAGGATGCAGGGGGGCATGTGGGGGCAAACAAAATTTCTCAAATATTTTTTGTGGGGGGTGCAGCCCTCTGAAGTCCCTTGGGGACGCCAATGAGGCCACCTAGCCCCCAACAGCTGCCCATTCCTGTTCAAGAGAAAATGCCAAGTTTGGAGGTTTGCTGGTCCACCAGTCCAAATATGACTGGTGGATATACTAACATACTCTCAAGAACTTGTTTGTGCAGCTATGTTTGCAAGCTCCGATTCAGAGCTATGTGTATTGCATGTGAAAACAGGACTGATCAATGAAACAAAATGCAAATAGCATGACAGTATTCTTTCAGACCTTGGCTGAAAACTAGACTCACCATCTAACGCTAGGACAATGACTCCAAGTAATCAAGCTTATCTGGAGAGTCATGAGACATATTTTAATAAGTTCAGCTATGTAATACATTTTCTAGAAGTATCAAAACATATTAATTAGGTCACGGAGCTTCTACAGATCTTAGTTTGATAATTAATCTTAGCAGGGGAAAGTGGTTAAGGATACATACCTGCCATAAAATGGAATCCTTGCTTTTGTTGCATTCTGTTTTAACTGGTCAAAGGCACCTATACAAAGCAAACACTGTTTATTAGCTACATAAAACATGCACACCCAGCAAAAATGGAATAGCTAAAAACAAAAGTGCTCATTTCACCTGCTCTGTAAGTATCTGCGCATATCAAGCATGTCTTCCAGCCTTTCCTCTGGTAATAGTATGCCAACTGTCAATAAGAAATCCAAGTTGTAATTACAGAGCAAATGTATATTAAAAATGCTTCCCACAAACATTACATCATGCTTTCATTATTTTACAACAGTCAACATGAAGACTGAAATATATACCTTGTTCCTTCAATCTGCCTCTTTGTGGCACAAGCAATAATTAGCATAAAATTATGGTCTGTTCACATGCTAATTAAAGTTCAAGTCATATATGTCAGTTTTCAATTTAAAATGCACAAACAAATTGAACATACAAAATAAAGGCAAATAAAGGACAACCAAAACAGCCCTTATTGAATAATTATGGAATGCCCATTGCCTACCATACTGGAGGGCCAACAGATTACAGAAGAGTATCCCTGAGAAGTCAGTCTCACATGAGGCTACCACAACTCCCAAGTATTTCAATTGTGCATAAGTCTGTTTTGAAATATTAAGCTCCTGACATCCTTGACTAGAAAGATTTTTGCCTATTAACACTTGCATACATATCTATGATTTGCTTATATTAAAAGGCAGTTCCAGCTGTACTCATATACACTGATGTCTACTTAAAGAAAACAGCTTTAAAGGTTGTGAATTGTGTAGTGTTACCTTTGAACATGAAGTTGTTTTGCCACTTCCCTGCAATCCAACAAACATTATGATGTTCTGTTTTCCTTTTGTTGGTGTCCAGGCTTTGACTCCAGGATCTACAAGCTGTAAAATAATAGTATATATGTGTATTAGAAAGTCTGGTCTCAGACTCACAGAACAGTTTTCAGAATCACAGAAATATACACAAGTTTACAAGGAATGCAGTTTCAACAGTAGATTTTTCTTCCAATATTCCTGTTTCTGTCTCAATTCTGGAAGTGAGAAATTGAAGCAACACTATTGTATCTGCTATACAGGCATTCTATAGGTGGGAAAAAGATCAACCTACCCTACTTCTAACCCAGATGGATCTTATAAAACCTCCAAATCCCTTTCTTACACATACAGGAAGCCCCTGCCTTTCAATGGCTTGTTAGCTGACTATTCGCTCTTTCAACACATGTGAATTAAGGACAAATTCCATTCATTCCACTCTTTTGACAATTTTTGCCTATGGAGGCTTGCTTGGGACTGTCTGTACACACACATGCTGCTTGCAAGTGAGTGGGGGGGGGGAGCAAGCCACCAAGCCAACTGAGAGACTTTGCAAGCAGCATGTGTGCATGTGTGCACAGGAGTATGTGGGCGTGTGCAGGCAGTCCCAAGAACGTTCCCCTCATGTTCCCTACATGGGTTCTGCTTATCAACCAATTCCTGTTTCTGACATGCTGCAGTCCCTTAAACTGTTGAATAAGCGGGGGTGTCCTGTAGTGCTATTGCAAACTGATGTCAGGAAGTAAGAGCAATCTTACAGCCATTAAGTTGCTTTGCTAAAGACCAGGAGGGTGTTGCTCTACTTCCTATGCCAAGCACAAGACAGTTATCAGTTTCCAACTCTAAAGAGAGGCATTTCAAAGTGAATTAAAGAAAATTGACAGTATTTCAGCTGGTGTAAGCCAATTTACTTGTGGCAAACAGTAGTTCCTACAGAACTAAAAATAAGAAATGTAGTGTTTTAAGAAAAATCATTGGCTTGTCTGGAGAGGTAGAGTTAATCAAGAATATGCAAATGTGCTTGCTACACTAACAAGTGTGTATGTGTTGGGGGGAGAGGATGCAACAGGGGAACAGTCATACTTTAACCAGTTTTTGCTTAATCACAGTCATGTGCCAGATAGCCATTTCAAGAGAGCAGAAGAACTCATGTATGTACTTAGGTCTTTGTTACCTCAGCTGCTACAACTGCAGCTCCACATGCCACAGTTTAAGGCTACTTCTGGAGCTTTGCCAAATTTGGAAGAAGCTTTTTACAGCATTTGCAGCTGCTTTTGCAATAAGAGCTCACTGCACAACTCAACCAATTGGGATTATTGTACACTACTGATGTAAAATCTACAGAATGATTCATTTAAACTACACTATAGTTCAACTCAGACAAAAAACACTAAAATTCTGATTCGGAATCCAAGTGTAATTTAGGCTCTCAAACTTACAGACAAGCCATATTTAAGCATTGTTTGCTTTCCCCACCCCTTCCATTTGTTCAGCATTCCGCTCTCTAGGAAGAATGGACTCCAGAGGGAGAACAAGGATAGTTAGTCAATTCAGATATCACATAAATAAATAAATAAATAAATAAATAATAAAAAATAAAAAATCCAACCTCTAGTAGCACAAATTGTGGGTTGGCCTGAGAACTGATCCAATGTGACTTGTGTCAAGGGCAAAGCTTGCTTAAGTAATAACCTACTATGATCAACAGATTATTACTACATATGAAAGGTCAAAGACAACAGTGTCTCTAGTAAGAAGTATTTAAAACAGTTGGGTCAGAACAAAATCTGCACTGTTGCAGTGAGGTAACATAACCAACTCTTTGTAGTTTCACGTCTCAATAAGACTGCAGGTACCCACACCTGGAAAAATATGACCATGTAAGAGCCATATATGAAATGTGGATGTAAAATAAGAAACATTTAGTAAGAGAAATATGGAAGCCAAGAATGTTATGTTGCTTCACATATAGATTAGAAAACCAGTGTTACTATTCATACATTTTACCTTAACAAGTTCTTTAAAGACAGCATGTTGGATCATTTTCCTTTTGTTGAGGCCAGAAGCCATTTCTTCAAGATCAATAGCAGATCTGTAGTTGAAGAAGAAAAAATATAGAAGCCAAACATCAGTATAAGACTATTTAGTTATTCTGTTGCATTCAATGGGATATGGCATAACTAGGGGCAGGGAATAAACAAACTAGAAATATTAATGAAGCAACATTAACAAGTTAATATCAATTCACAAAGATTCTGTGCACAAAATATGTGCAACTATTTCACATTCAGAACACAAATATTTATTTAAACCAAGTGAATGCCTTTCATGCATGTATCACAGACACTTAAGTAGACGCTTATGTACTAAGTAGGTCCCACTGCTATTTTATTTTGTTTTTGGCGGTTGGTCCCAAACTACGTATTCTTCTCTCTTGTCCTCCCTCCCCCAAAATCAATTTGTCACCAAAGTGTCACCTTTAATTATTCTGAAGCCTCTGAATTTTAAGACTACTTATAATAGTGTCACTACATTTTTATAAGCCCTCTATTGCAATGTATGCATATATTGGATTTCCTAAATAAGTAAGAAGAAAGGTTCTTGAGCCAATGTATAATTGGTCAGCCATTTCTATACAGTATAGAATTAAATTGCTTTAAGCTAGATACTAAATCAAGAAGTGCAAACAATCCTACTTCCCTGTTTCAAGGGATGAAAATAAGCATGAAGTGAACTAATACCTGTGTAAGAGAGAAAAACTGCTATGTTATTTTATTTTGTTCACTCACTTGACATTTTCTCTTAGTTGCTTCACTAACTTTATGTTGACATCAGCTTCCAACAGTGCCGTACACACTTCTTTTAACATAGCATTTAAAACCTAATAAGGAGAAAACAAAGATAAAATTAGAAACAGATAAGACAGAGAATTGTTTACTGTACCATGAGCATTTCAGAGTAATTAAGGTAAAATCAAGTAGTAAATGTCAAGTGTTCATTTTGCTTCTTCAAAGACATGTGATGTAAAGTGAAAAATAAATAATAAGTGGAAAAGTATTAAATAAAATGTATAGAACGGGGGGGGGACGACAAAGTGATTCTTCCAAGGGCTTTGTTGTGGGCCCTCCCTGCTCCTAACTTTTTTATGGCAAAAGGGTGTCATTTTTTGCTCCTGGCAGCCTGCAGGAGCAGCAAGTTTGGAATAAAACATGGTGCAGCCAATCCTCAAAACCAGAAGTAGTATTTCAGCCACTTCTGGTTTTGATATTTCATTATTTGTGTATATTTTGGTAGTTGTGTGGCCCATGATAAGTCCTGGGGACAGAAAATTGGCCCATGAACCCCCTAAAGTTATCCACTCCTGATTCGGATATGCCAACAAAATGAATTAATATTCTGAACTACTTAACAAATAGAATTAGCTCATAGCATAATACTCCCTGTAAGGTTAGAGCTAACTCATGGGACATTTTAAGCAGCAGTCATGTTTAGTGATATGTAGACCTTCAACCATATTACATTAATGTAAGCTATGAGAGTGATAAAACAGTCATGTTTACTATCATTTTTATCACATATTCAAAGATTACATACCTCTTCATTGATAATTGTAGCATTGCTTAGTGAGCGCAATGCTGAGGTTATTTTCCTCCCAAGATCTGCTAAAACCATTTTGACAACTTCAAAGGCCGTTCAAATGTGATCTAGAAGGAAAGAATAGAAGACTTAATTTCTAACTTACCGGTACAAGATGCTACACACTACCCCTTCTTTGTGAACTAATTTCTCAGTATAATGACCCTAAACCTATATTTGGAACAAACGTATGAATATTTCTTTCGGAAGATATGTGTAACTGTAACTTTTATTATTTAATGCCATAGACCATGACAATTTAACACACGAAAATACAAAATAGCAGCCATACCTGAAAAAACTACAATTACTAAAAGACTTTCCCTAATATGCACACTAAGCCCTCAATACAGTCAGCCCTCCATATCCATGGATTCTGCATCCACAGATTCAACCAATCTCAGCTCAAAAATATTTTTTTTAAAAATCCAAAAAGCAAAAGTTTTCTAGGTTTGATTGCTGTTCACCGTTTATATAAGGGACATCATTCTACTGTCTGGCTGGCTTTTCTTCGCAAACGAAGATTCAGGAAGGCCTCATCCCGCGCTTTCTGCAAGCGCGCTGATGACTAAAAAGGTCAATCCGAGATAAACAAGTCTGGTTGCAAAAAGCACAGCAGAAGGTCTCCTTGGGTGATGTTTTTGGGTTGTGATTCTTTCTGCGTTGTCGTTTCTCTTCAAGACTTGTTCGGCGTGAGTTTTCAAATAAGGCTGCAGCATTGTGGATAGTGCGTCTCCATGCCTCCCGAGGCCAGGGCGGACCACTGTTGGTGATCAATTTGGCCGAGCCTGAGATGTTGTTTCAGGGAGTCTTTGTATCGCTTTTTTGGAGTGCCCCTCTTAGGCTGACCCGTGGCGAGTTCACTGTAGAGTACTATTTTTGGGAGGCGATGGTCCTCCATCCTAGAAACGTGCCCTGCCCAGCGCAGCTGTGTTCTCAGTATCATGGCCTCAATGCTGGTGATCCCTGCTTGCTCAAGGACAGCAACATTCGTCACATAGTCAGTCCAGTGTATATTTAGGATTGTGCGTAGACAGCGCTGATGAAAGCGCTCGAGGAGTCGTAGGTGGTGGCGATAGGTGACCCATGTTTCAGATCCATAAAGGAGGATAGACAGTACGATGGCTCTATACACACTGATTTTTGTGCTTTGCATTCTACTACACCATTGTAATACAGGAAGACTTGAGCGTCCATGGGTTTTGGTATCCACAGGGGGTCCTGGAACCAAGCCCCAGTGGAAAGTGAGGGCTCACTGTACTAAAAAGTAAGCATAAAAACATGGCGAATGCAAAGGACTCTGTATACTCCATTTCATATGCCTGGTTTTTAATGTTCTAGCAGCACAGCAAATTTTGCAACCCACATAGTAATAAAAACAGCATTCCCCCCAGCAGTGTCCATACCTGTTCTAAGAGGGGTCTGTTTGACAAAGAATAGAGGACGCAGGCACAGGCGGTTTAAGGAATTTTGGGGGGCCCTGCAATGCTTTATTTTGGGGGGCCCATATGTTTATCTCAGGTCAATGTAACCTAACCTATTCACTGTACAGGATGTTCAGATTATAGTAGGACCCTCGTATCCATGGATTGTGTCCCATTATCCATGGGACACAAAACAGCACACCTACCATAGAGTCTTCCTAGAAAATGTGTCCTCCCTAGCTGTTTTCCAGGTCCTCCAAGGCAACTCTATGGTATTTTAAACCAGAAGTCCCATTATTTTCAATGATGTTCACTATTATTTATGGTTTTCAGAATCCACACACACACCGAACCAATCCCCAGTGGATAAGAGGGGCCTACTGTATTACATACCGTAATTTGTCACCAATAATTTAGTTTAAAAACTATATTATAGGCACTAACCTAATTTTTTTGTTTATTAGCAATTAACATAATGGTATAGATTTCCTCAAAGAAAAGAAAGAGTGGACTACAAGCTGAACATGAGTTAGCAGTGTGATGCAGCAGCAAAAAATGCCAATGCAATTCTAGGCTGCATTAATAGAAGTAGTATCTAGATCAAGGGAAGTAATAGTATCACTCCATTCTACTTTGGTCAGACCTCACCTGGAATACTGTTTCCAGTTCTGGGCACAACAATTCAAGAAAGATACTGAGAAGGATGGTGGGAGGTCTGGAAACCATTACACTCTATGAGGAACGGCTTAGGGAGCTGGGTATGCTTAGCCTGGAGAAGAGAAGGTTGAGAGGTGACGTGATAGCCATGTTTAAATATTTGAAGGAATGTCATACTGAGGAAGGAGCAAGCTTGTTTCCTGCTGCTCCAGAGACTAGGACACTAGAGCCATGGGTTCAAACTACAGGAAAAGAGATTCCACCTGAATATTAGGAAGAACCTCCTGCCAGTAAGAGCTGTTTGGAAGTGGAATACACTGCCTTGGAATGTGGTGGAGTCTCCTTCTTTGTGTTTTTTTAAACATAGGTTGGATGGCCATCTGTCAGGAATGCTTGGATTGTGTGTTCCTGCAGGGCAGAAGCCGATTGTATGGGATGGCTGTTGGGGTCCCTTCCTATGAATCTAGGCTGCATTCAGAGCCTGGGAAAGTTACTCTTGGATTACACCTCCCAGAATCCCCCTGCCAGCACCCTTCTCAAGGTCTGGTTGCATTGTTCCTTTTCCAGCATTCTCTAGCCTAGTGGTTCTTAACTTGGGGTCCGCAACGTCCTCACAGGGGGTCCACAAAGGCTTGAAGGCTGCTTGGCCCACCTTCTCCCTGTAGTGGAGTAGTCATGTGACAGGAACCAAGGCAAAGGCTGGCTGGCTTGGCCTGCACATTGCCATTCAATCCACTCCAGCCACAAACTTGCAGGAAGAAGTAGGAGTGCCTCTGAGGGAAAGTTTAATGGATGGTGTAATTGTATTGTTGTTGTTGTTAGCTATTATTATTAGGGTTTTAAATCTTCAGTTAAGTCTTGGGGCAACAAAGATATTTAAAGAGGGTCCCTGGTAAAGAAAAGGTTAAGAACCACTGCTCTACGCCAATGCCTCTCACATAACACTAATGCAATACTGGTGTTTTAGTGACAACAAAAAAACCTTTGTTCCCAGTAATATTACTCCAAATTTTAATTTATATTCTTTATATTCTTCTGTTAAAAGATCTAGAGTGTTGTAGAAGTTTCAGCATTGCACTATGACTATGGAGACCTGGGTTTGAATGCTTACTTAGCCATGAATACCCACTGGGTGACCTTGGGCAAGTCACACTGTCTCAGCCTCAAAGGATGGCAAAGGCACACCCGCTTTGAACAAACCTTGCCTAGAAAACCCCATGGTAGGTTTGCCTTAGTCAAAAATGACCTGAAGGCACATAGGCAGACACACACAAATTTCTTTTGCAAGCTGAAATCAGTTGGCAGCAAGGGGAGGAAGCTGAAGACCAAGGGGTGAAGGGAGGGAGGGAAGAGACCCCAGGAAACCATGTTAAGACCAGCTGGAAAGATGGGCTGGAGGGGATCTATGTGGAAGGAAGGAAAGGGAAGAAAGAAAGAAAGAAGCCCTTTCTGAGGGAAAGAGACAACCCTCAAATCCCCCCCCTTTCTCTCTCTCTCTCTCTCTCACACACACACACTCACCCCTCTCTGACACGCTTGGCTGGCTTACATTTTGCAGCAGCAAACTCCCTCCAGCTTCTGCCACAGAGGGCTGCTGCTTCTTTCTCTTTCTCTTTCTAGTTTGGGAGACGCTGGTTCGCCCTGCCGGAGGGGGCTGCAAAGGAGGTTAACAGGGGGGGCCCTTGACCTTGCCCCCCCTCACCAATGCTGATTTGGCAGACTAGTTAACCGGCCCTGGACGCAGGTTAGAAATAGGTACCTTAGGGATTTATATAGTCAGCAGCTTAATAAAATAGTGGACAATATCCTCAACTATATCAGACTCACAGATGCAAAATCTTTGGTGAGATGGAATATTATTAAACCTCCTGTCCAAAAATGCAGGGAGCATGCACTAAAGTTGTAGACATGTAAATAATTTTCTTAAAGGGGCTGCAGTGAGAAATGTAAAACATTGGTCTAAGACAAATGTTGTTTTATACAATGGATACCGCAGAGAATTTGTGTAACTTAGTACAAATGCCACCATTTTGAATAAAGATATTCTTTCTTTGAACAATTGTTTTACTCTGGTGGAAAGAAGGGCTGGAAGAACCTCAGCATTTATTCCATAGGTATGCAAGGGGTTTTAGTAGAAATTACCTAGAAAGGTTGCAGTTGTTCTAAAAACAATGTTTTGCCAAGCGAAGCAAGATTCATTCATACAGGCCAACTTCAGCCAATATATGGTAAGAAGTAACATGGGCAGCTAAAGTCCCAAGTATCTAAAGGTATATTTAGCTGTTCAAAGGGGGTTTGGTTGTGTTTCCACTTATAGATTGTCCTCCTCTTTCCCCAAACATCACTTTGGTTTAACATGATTGAGAACTGACTCAATTTGTTCAAAAGTCTCTGCATCCCAATGTGCACAGAGGTGGTCACAGCTACACATTTAATAAAGCACTGAAGCTGGAAAGTATTCCAAGCCACACAGTTCTTGTGCAATGTTGTGGATATAAAAATTAAAGAGAAGGAAGACCAAGAAATATCCCTGTTGTACTCCTTTGCTGGTTGGTATGTTTTCTGGTAATAAGCCCATTTGTCTCAAGTGTAATATCTGAATGCAGCATTTGTATTAAATGCAAAAGCCTTCTATCAATGTCAAGCTAAATTTTGTGGCAGCTATTTTTGCTACAGATGATCCCTATCTATGGAATAAAAGGTACAGCTGAAGCATCAAATAGTTCTTTTCAGTCACTTTGTGAGTTTTTCGGATTTTGGGGAATAAACCACTGGAGTATTATGGATTTACCCTTTATGAATCCTGTCAGTTCCTTCAGCAGTGATTGCATTTTTTCCAGGCCCAAGACCCGTTTGCATAGTAGGTATAATTTTGAGGCAACATTAAGCAGTATAACTGATCTGAAGCTCTTTGGATCTGCTTCAGAACCCCTTTTGTGAATGTGTATCACAATAAAGTACTCTGTAGCCTTGGGGATTTTCCCACTGTGGTTTATTTAAGTAAAGTGGAAAGGACTGGGCACCACCAAGGGGAATGTACTCTAAATAGTTCTCCTTCCCGTGGCTTTTTTTGACAAATAAGAAAGAATATCAAAGAATCATAGAGTTGGAAGAGACCACAAGGGCCATCCAGTCCAACCCCCTGCCATGCAGGAATACACAATCAAAGCACTTCTGACAAATGGCCATCCAGCCTCTGTATATGATCTGATTTATTTCATCTAGGGTTACTGGGTCCCATTCAAGGCAAGAAGAACAAACTGATATATCCTTATCAGGAAGAATAAAAAAAAATGCCCCAGTGACTGGCTGTATGAAAAGGAAGGAAAAAATAGGTGCACCACTGTGGTGAACTAATGTGACTAGAAAAACCGTAACATTGTTTTGTCCCTTTTGCAACCAAAGCCCAAAATCTAGCTGAGTCCATTTCCAGGGATCCCAAAACTAAATCCATTCAAGATTGTTGTGTGTACTTATTCTTTTCAGAACATAATACATTTTTTTTCCTGCCTAAATATCCTGAAGGGACCAGATTTCATCTGATCTCAAGAGTCAGGCAGGGTTAGTACTTGGAAGGGAGACCTCCAGGGAATGCCAGGTGCTGCAGACTATATTTCAGAGGAAGGCAATGGCAAACCACCTCTGAGTATTCCTTGTCTAGGAAAACCTTCTAAAATTCAAGGGGCTGCTAAGCTGACAGGCAACCTGAAGGCACATACTTTACCTTAGATTTTTGTACTCTCTGTGCTGGTAAATAAAGGAATTAAATGTGAAGTCGAAGGATTTCACGGCTGACATCCATATGTTTTCTGTGGTTTTTTTCCGAGCTGTGAGGCTGTGTTCTGGAAGAGTTTATTTCTAACGTTTCACCTGCATCTGTGGCTAGCATCTTCAGAGAATGGTTGGGTAGGAGTGTGCATGTGGGGGTTTTCTATACTGTGAGCCCCTGTTGGAGAGGATATGTAAATTTGTGTATTTGAATGGCTAGTTTCTGGGTGGAGATACACAAGGAGGATTAGTGTCTGTTTGGCTAATGATCCATTATCTGCTGGAAATTTCCCTGTCCCTGGGTGTTCATTTGCATGTGTTGAGTTTTGATTTTAGTGTTTTTCAGGACTGGTAGCCAGATTTTGTTTACTTTTAGGGTTTCTTCTTTCCTGTTGAAGTTGTCCAGGTGTTTGTAGATTTCAATAGCTTCTCTGTGCATTCTGATATGATAGTTGTTGGCCTGGTCCAGAATTTTGTTATTTTTAAATAACATTTTGTGTCCAGGTTGATATTGGTTGATATAAAGATATACAAAAAGTGAAGTATTTTTCCAGTTTGTGTTAATTCACAACAGGAGCCTAAGTAAATTACAAAATACAATCTGGAATCTTAAAAACAAAAACAAAAAACAAAGTTGAAGTTACTGAGTTATTTGAAGGGGGGGTCCATCCACAACTGAGCTTTTAGATAGAAGTTCACCAGTCTGAAGTGCTTTTACATGTCTTGGCTCAAGAGACAAAGTCAGTGATTGCAGCCTGAACATTAGGGTCCTCTACTACAGGAGGTAAAGAAAGAAAACTTAGAAGATGGGCTACCTTCCCTTGAGAACTGCTTCACTTCTTTAGATCACACCTTTCCTCCTCCTGATATCCTCCTTTAGCATACTGAACAGTCTTTTGAAGTTAACTCTACTACCAAAAAAAAATTTGTTTCTTTTGTACCTTGGCTGATTTTGTGTGTGTGTGTGTCTCATACTGTTCAACTGAGGCTGATTTTTATGCTTTGACCTTTGGAATGTTCCCTTCTGTTCCATTTAGGGAGCTGCATATCATTTTCTGCCACTAATCCAATAGCTCCCTTACTTCTGTAGACTTTTGACTGTATGATGCCATGCAGACCGGCTAGTAGCTCCATTTGTCTACTGGCATTAAGACATTTCACTGCTCATGTATGAAGACTTATGTGAAAGAGACTTTTTGCTATCATCATAACTTTAGTAAGCGATCAGAAACACTAAGTTGAGCTAAATTTACAGGGGCTTCTGAGAATGGACCCATAGGACACAGAGAAGATAAGACTGCTTAGCTTTTGAGATTAGTTTAATAACTGCAATAACTCTCAGAATAATTTGTAATGAATGTGCAAACAGCATACTTTGTGCTCCCATAATATCAAATCATAATGAGTTGGGAAGATGTTATTAGTAGGGGAGGGGCTCTGATGTTCTTGCCTCATTTGGAGATGTAAAATTATCCTTAGGCTTGTGAAAGGACCAACTAATTTCTTTTAAGGGCTCCTCTGAAATAGAGAGAGAATAACCCCTATCCAAATGTGGTAGCTCTTCTGCTGTCTCCAAAATTTCCATGGATTGCTTCTGCCCTGCAACTGTAATTGTTTTTTTAGACAAAACTCCTGATCAAGTTTCTTCCATGAATTACTCTAACATCTACCATCTTCACAGTGTTCCTCAGTCTAATCACTCACAGCTGGATACCCTCAGGCTTGGTGTCCTGGGAAAATCCCTTCTCTGCAAGCATGTCTGTTTCTGTTTCTCTCTTTTGCTGTTTGTGATGACAATCTTGACTGCTGGTTCCATCTGTTATATTTGTTGTTAGAGACACATTCTTTACAATCTCTTATTTATTCCTCTATGATCAAACTGTCTGGGAGGGTCCATCTGCTGTGTTAAAAAAGCACATGTTCTTACTGACACATTCCTGTTTTTCACAGTAAAAAGTTGATGGGTTACATATACATCACAGCCATAGTAATGACCATGTTAATTATACAGATGTCATTTAAAAGGTCACTTAACAAAGAAAAGCTCTTAGCTGTATGGACAACCTCCTCTTGCCCAAATGCCTTTTGGGTTCTCAACGCTAAAATATTTACTAGGTAAATAACTGGTCATATTGCAAACATATGTTGGATAATGAAGCACACCAAAGAATTTCAGAAGAAAATCAGCCTGTGCTTTATAGATTATAACAAAGCCTGTGATCGTGTAGATCATGAAAAACTATGAATCACTCTTTAAAAAATGGGTGCGCCTCCTTCTTTGGGGGGTTTTAAACAGAGGCTGGATGGCCATCTGTCAGGCATACTTTGATTGTGTGTTCCTGCATGGCTGGGGGTTGGACGGGATGGCCCTTGTAGTCTCTTCTGACTATATGATTCTATGATTTGATTGTCCTGATGCGTAACCTGTATTCAGAACAAGAGGCTACTGTTAGGACAGAATATGGAGAAACGGAATCATTTCCAATTGGCAAGAGAGTCAGGCAAGGCTGCATTTTATCGCTCTATCTGTTTAACTTGTATACTGAACGTATCATACATAAAGCAGGATTAGAATTGGAGGAAGGAAGTGCGAAAACTGAAGGAACATTAACCATTTAAGATATGCAGATGACACCATACTACTAGCAGAAAATAGCAAAGATTTGGAATGATTACTGAAGAAAGCCAAGGAAGAAAGTGCAAAGGCAGGTTTACAGTTGAATATCAAGAAAACAAAAATAATGACCATAGATGGTTTACATTTTTAAGTAGACAATGCACACATTGAAACAGTTCAGGATTTTCCATACCTTGGTTCAGTTACTAATTAGAATGGAGAGTGCAGTCAAGAAATCAGAAGACAATAGGAGCAGACAAGATCTGAAGTATCAAGATATATAATTGAATACTAAAGTTAGAATGGTCCATGCCATTGTATTTCACATTTTTGTGTATAGGTGTGAAAGCTGGACAGTGAAGAAAGCTGATAAGTAAAAAATCAACTCATTTGAAATGTGGTGCTGGAGAAGAATTCAATGGATACCATGAACTGCTAAAAAGACAAATAAATGGGTATTAGAGCAAATCAATCCTGAACTCTTCCTAGAAGCCAAGATGACTGAACTGAGAATGTCATACTTCAGACATGTCATGAGAAAACATGACTTACTAGAAAAGACAATAATGCTTGGTAAGGTAGAAGGCAATAGGAAAAGAGGAAGACCATATTACAAATGGATAGACTCAATCAAGGAAGCCATGGTACTGAATCTACAAAACCTGAGCAGGGCTGTTGATGATGGGGATACTTGTAGATCTCTCATTCATTAGGTCACTGTAAATTGAAGTCAACTTGACAGCAGTCAACAACAAGTTACTAACAGGACTATTCATTATTGTTATTATGTACTTTACTTTTCAGAAAACTGCCTTTCAAAATGGCATTAAAAATGTGTCAAGCTTTGTAAGACAAGACAACAGGGAGCAGAGAAAAGACACATTGAGGTGCAGAACACTCATGATCTATAAATGGACACTTATATCCAGTTGAGTCCTGGATGATACATTGTTCTTGTAGGAATAATAACAGTGGTTCTAGTTCCTCTAGCCGTGGTAAGGTGGCAAATTTTGAAGTGCAGACCTCATCATGATCTCTATAAATACATGCAAAACACTATTTCCAGCACTTTTCATCTCCACCAGAAGCAGATATTTTATAATGCTAATGGGTCTTGCCCACTCTAGACCAGAATTACTTTGTATTACAACACTAATAGCTTACAACAAACCACTGTTGCTGGAAAAAATTATTTCCCCTCCAGCTGTTCTGGAGATTGCAGCTGAATGTAGAGGCAAGGGGGGGGGAGTACAAAGGGGGTGACAGATGAAGTCACACATCCCTGCTTTTAAAAATGCCCTGACACTTCAGTTCTGTGAGCTCTGGCTCCATGCTCCATTGCCCTCCAACCAATGAATGAAGCCAAAAGAGAGCAGAATATCTGAACAGGAGAAAGAATACTTCCTGCAAGTGTTCCTTCTCTGGTGAATGGATAGATACAGGCTATCCTCCCTGCACACTTTCTATTGTTTCCAGAAAGCAGGATGGGCAGCATCCTAGTGGCAGACGGCAAAAGTCACAGTGCACTGTGCTTCAGCTCTGCAATTCCAGATCAACTATTTAGGCTACAATTCTATATATACGTATTCACACTGAATTTGGTTGGGCTTTCTTGGATAGAAATGTATATGGCCAGACCAAATACCAAAATAAGTAGACATTTTTATTTCTCCTTATATATCAAGAACTAGTTATAGTAACACTGAAAAAGGATTATGAATATTTCAATTATTTAAAACAAGTGTATTCCATGTATAAAGGAAAATAAATATTTGTTCTACCTCAAATATGTGTTTCTACCTCTGTTCTTCATTATGATCTAGTATTCTAAGAAGTTATATTCTACAATCAATTTCCAAAGAGCTATTTTAGTTGGGGGTGTTATCCTCTCTTTCAGCAGCTGATGTACCACCAACGCAAATCACAACAGATTTTTCAAAGTGTTCACTTTTTCATAAGTAGTTTGTTTGCATGCAGCTTTGAGAGACACTGGTCCAAAAAATCTAAATCTAAAACTTCGTATGACAGACAGACTAGTTGCATTGGTCTTAGCATACCAACCCTGCCTGTAGAGTTCTTCAGATAACAGGACTTAGTTCTAAACACAGCATGGCACGAATTAACTTTCAAGAAGAAACTTTTGAGAATGGAAACATATCTTGATTCCTCTATAATCAGCTGTATAACACAGATGTTGAGAGAAAGCTAACAAAACTTTAAATCCATTTATTTCTCTATGGGAAGAAAGTTTTAACATTCTTGATTATACAAATGGTGAAGTTCAATGTTACAAATATATCAGTTTTCAATGTGCAAGAACAAATGAATAATTAATTAACATAACCTAAAAATAAATTCTGAACAATCATGTAACTTGCTTTTTATAATTTTGTATAAACTATTGTCTCCCTCCCCGTTGATTAAAGTGCATTTAGCAGCTTACCACTGAATTTCAGTAGCAAACTGTGGGAAATTTGAAAAAATAATTCTGGGGAGGAAATGTGGTACTCATTATGCAAACTAAACATTCTCTTAAAATGTGTAGGGAATCTTTAGTGGAGAACAGACAGGTCATGATATCCTGATCAGGAAAGATGAAATGGAATGAAGTTCTAGCAATCCCCACTATTCTCCCCAAATGCTGATCAGAGATTAAGAGAAAATATTTCTCTCCTTGTACACAAAGGGGCAAGGCCTGAGGGGGAGGTAAGTCCAGGGGAGGTAACTTTCATTGGCCAGATTTGGCCTATAAATCAGGGTTCCCCATACCTTTCTAAACTGAATGCCCAAAAGCAATGATGTCAATGTTAATGGAACACATACAAAACCAACTCACAAGAAAGCAGCCTTATATTTAGATTAAGCAGGTGATAAATATGCTTGAAATGAGAACATGAGAAAAGCCATGTTGGATTGGACCAAAGGCCTACATAGCCCAGCATTCTGTAACCATAACATGCAACCCACAACCTTTATCTAACAAATGTGATAACGTCATTGTAATAGCACTTATCCATGTGTTCTCATGCAACCAGCATTTAAAAGCATTTAGTGATAGCTGCCTAAGTATTTTCAGGTTCATTTGTTGTCATTGTTGTGTGCCTTCAAGTCATTACCAGCTTATGTCAACCCTAAGGCAAAATTATCACAGGGTTTTCTGAGGCTGAGAGTGTGTGACTTGCCCAAAGTCACCCAGTGGGTTTTCATGCCCAAGCGGGGATTTGAAGCCTGGTCTCTTCAAACCACTATAGCAAACTGACTCATAGCTAATTTAAAATTCCACTAACTAAAAGTACACAAACATTATGTTGCAAAAGCGACCTCCCGACATCTTTAATACATTTAAGAAAAATATAGAGTCATCTAAAAAAGTTTTTTAAAAATTCTTAAGTTGCCAAAATAGTTCTCAACTATAACTAAAATGAATTTCTTATTACATCATCTCAAGCCAACATATGGCAACTGGAGAGTTAGCAAAGTTCTAATTTCATCTCCCCTTCTATCTCCAGGCCTTCAGCATGTTTACTGTACTTTCTAGTGAAAAGGGCAAGCAACAGTCCAACCTCTGAATCACAATAATTCTTTGTGACTTATTTCCCAGTTAACTGGCACCTGTACCTATGAGCATATAAGCACTAGATGAATATGAACTTTGTCACTCGCTTTAAGAGTTAAGGTTTTCTTAAATAAACCAAAAGAGGAAAGAACTACTGGACAAGGAAAACAAAACTGCAATCCTAAAGCTTACTATAGGGTAAGCTCCATAAAATGCAGAAAGACTTACAGTACTTATTTTTAACTGCCATATCACTGCACTGCCATAACAACTGTTACATTTGCTTTGTTTGCTTTCAACAGATAGCTCAAAAATAAAAATAGCAATTTTGGACTTAGATTTGACAGAGAAGTGAGTAATATTTTAAATAATCAGTTCACCTACAGCATTTGAACTAGGCACAGATTCGGACGGTAACAACAAACTCTCCAACTCTGATTGTATCACTATCATGGCGAAATTACTTAAGACTACTCCACATGTAGTGTTTTCCAAGACAATTATAAACTCTGCATAGCGGGGGAAACACTGTGCACCGTATCACTCCTGAAAGCAGCAGTACAAGCTGCAAGCTGTATCTGTTGGGAAGCTGCTGCCCACACCAACCTCCAATGAAGGAGTGGCAACAGAACAGAACACTCACCTCTTACTTGTAAAGGATGCGTTTGCTATGTGTTTTGCAAGTCTGAGAATTTATCCAGGGCTTCATTTGAGCAAAGACACAGAACCTCAGTTTAAGTTCTACAGCTCAGCCCTCGAGAATATTACTTTAAGTATTAAAAGAACTTCCATACTTATGGGTACAGAAAGGCTGCTGCTACATTGCAGAAATAATAGTTTGACACAGCTTTAACTATCATGGCCCCATCCTATGGAATCCTGGGATTAGCAGTTTGTTTTGGCACCAGAGCTCTCACTCACAAAACTACAAATCCCCAAATTCCACAGCGTTGAGCCACGCATATAGCAATTAAAGTGGTGTCATATGGCATTATTTCTGCAGTGTGGCAGCAGAGACGTCCAGGTCACTGAAGGAGGACCTCGAGTTTGAGCAACAACACAATTTGCATCCTTACAAAGTCACCTGATGCCCCTAACAGCCACGACACACTGTTGTGCGTTATCTCCTGCCCCCTATACAGGGCCGGTTTAAGGCACCCGCGGCGTCAGCATCCGCAGGGGGCCCCATCATTGTGGGGACCCCCGTAGTAACCCTCCTCCTGCAAAAACATTATTAGTAATAATCTTAATATCCTGTACTGTGAACAGCTGTGGTTGAGTTAGGTTACACTGACCTGAGAAAAACATATGGGCCCCCCTAAATAAAGCATTGCAGGAGGCCCCCAAAATTCCTTAAACCGGTCCTGCCCATATATATATATATATCCCAGCTGTTTCAAGCCTTCCTTAAGTTTGGAAGAAGAAGAAAAAAGAGGGCAGTTAAGAATAACCCGAGTGAGACAGGAGAAGTTTTAAAGCACTGCACAGCCTGGCTTCGCGAATATTGCTCACCGGGACTCGCAGTCCCGACGACCACAGGACTCACCGAGGACAGGAGCTCTCTGGCCCTGAAGCAGCAGCAGCAGCAGCAGCGGCGGCGGCGGCGGCCTGGCCCGGCCTGGCCCCGCGGGGACTTCGGTGGGGCTGCTGCGAGGGACCCTGGCGAGGCCGGCGGCTCGGGCCCAGCGCCAACCCGCTTCCCTCTAGTCTCCCGGCCACTCCGGCATCCGAGCAACCAGGAAGACTGTCGCGTCACCACTCCACCCAGCCTCCCGAGCCAGGCTTCTTCTCTTTCGCCCCTCCCTCCCTTCCTTCAAGCTCCCCGGCTACTTCCGCTTCCGGTCCATTTCACGAGGACCCGCCCCCCTCCTTCATAAGTACAGCCCTAGCTTTGAGTTTTCTGGGAGACTCACCAGAGCGATGCGTTTCCATAGAAACCTAAGAGCCTTATCGCACTACACTGTTGTAGGCCTATTATTCCACTTTAACTCCTATGGCTGCCTCCTGCAAAATCCTGGGATTTGCAGTTTAGGAAGGGCCATTTAACATTCTCAGCCAGAGAGCTCTTAGGCCTCATTAAACTACAAGCCCCAAGATTCCTCAGTAGGCAGCCATAGCAGTTAAAGTGGAATAATAGTGCTATAACAGTGTAGTGTCATAAGGGTCTTAAGTCAAAGTAGAAACGAGAGCAAGTTGCCTTGGACTGGTAACAAAATATCACACTACACTGTTGTAGCGCTATTATTCGGCTTTAATTGCTCTGGCTGACTCCTGGGATTTGCAGTTTAGGAAGGGCCATTTAGCATTCTCAGCCAGAGAGCTCTTAGGCCTTACTAAACTACAATCCCCAGAATTCCCCAGGAGGCAACTATATCAGTTAAAGTAGAAGAATAGCACTATAATAGTCAAAGTTGAAATGAAAGTGAGTTGCCTTCAACTGGCAGAAAAATATCACACTACACTGTTATAGCGCTATTATTCCACTTTAACTGCTATGGCTGCCTCCTGGGGAATTCCAGGATTTGCAGTTTAGTGAAGCTTAAGAGCTCTCTGTCTGAGAATGCTAAATACTCCTCCCTAAACTGCAAATCCCAGGATCCTACAGGAGGCAGCCATTGCAGTTAAAGTGGAATAATAGTGTAGAGATGAGGAACCTTTGGCCCTCCAGGTGTTTTTGACTTCAGCTCCGAGAAGCCTCAACTGGTGATGGGAGTTGTAATCCACAATTCTCTGGAGAATCTGTTTTAAAGGCTCACTTTCCTGGCTGTATTCAAGAGGGACTGGGAGGTCCTTAGAGTCTGTTAATGAGTATGGGAAGGCCCACCCCCTGGAAATTAATATTATTATCTTTATTTGTAGCCTGCTTCCCCGCCCCAAGACTGGGAGCCAAAGTGGCTCACAGTTTTAAAAGCACATAATTAAAACCTACAAAAAAGTACACATTAAAACAGAATTAAACCAAGTTACATCATTAAAAGAATCAAAATATTTATAAGAATAAAATATACTTAAAAGTATGTGAAAAGATTAAAAGCTTTTTAAAACCGCACAGCCCAAACCAAACAACACTCCTCCCCAGCCTGTTCTTTTTTTAAAAGCCTGCCTGAATAAAAAGGATTTGGCCCTTTGCTGGAAGGACAACAGGGAGGGAGTTCCAGAGTCTAGGGGGCAGCTACTAAGAAGGCCCCCTCCTTTCCCCACCAACTGTACTTGAGATGGCAGTGGGTCTGAGAGAAAGGAGGGCCATATGCATCTTTTGTGAAGAATGTCATTGTCAATTTTACTTGTAGATTGCTTTTCCAGTCATATTTAATAAGGAAGGAAGCTTATGTCAAACTGGCAAAACCGTACCAAAAAAAAAAAGTAAAACAGCACTCTAGAACACTTTCCTAGGAGTAAGTGCCCCTGAACGCAGTGTAGCTTATTTCTAAATAGTCACTGGGTTTATTATTGTTATACAATATACACCTTCAAATCATCTTCCACTTACGGCGACCTTAAGGGTGAGAAACCTCCAAGAGCCCTTGTCATCAGCTACAAACTCAGGACTGTGGCTTTCTTGATTGAATCAATCCACGTGTAGTGTGTGGTCTCCCTCTTTAGCAGACACCAGTGATTTCTTAAACTGTGGTCCACAGACCCCTAGGGGGGGCGCAATGTACTCACAGGAAGGACGCAAAGGATTGATGGCTGCTTCCAATCGCAGGAGCCAAGGCAAAGGCTGGCTGGCTTGGCCTGCACATTGCCATTCAATCCGCTCCAGCCACAGACTTGCAGGAAAGAGAAAAGTCTTCCCTCCCTCTCCAGTGCCTGGGAGGGAAGGTTTCATGGAAGGTGTATTATCATTATCATTATCTTTATTACATATTATTATTATTAGGGTTTTAAATCTTGAGTTAAGTCTTGGGGGACTGTGGCAACAAAGGTATTTCAAGGGGGTCCCTGGTACAGAAAGGGTTAGGAACCACTGCCATACATTATCGTTTTTTTCTAATGAATCATGTATTCTCACGATGTATCCAAACTGCAATAGCTTCAGTTTAGACACGTGTAGGGTTGCAATATGAGTTTTGATAAGCTGCTCTTGCTTAGCAGTTAAGTAATCTAGTACCTGATTACTTAATTTGTACAGTACTTAATTTGTTGTAAGCCACCTTGGGTCTCATACTTGGAGAAAGGCGGAATATAAATAAATTAATGTATATATTTCCCTGCTTTTGCCCTGTATATACAGCAGTCAACTAAATGCACCTGGGAACCAGGATTCTACATAGAGAGCAACTTTGTCTGTTTCTCCTTGGTCTCCCAAACCCAGTGTGGGCGGATTCTTCTCAGGGCCGTTTTCGTCACCATGACGCAACGTAACCGGGCGGAGTTCTTTCTTCTGGCGCGGCGCACGTTTTCCTTACTATTGGCCTAGAAGGCAAGGCGATTGGACCAAAGGGGTAGCGAGAGGTTGATTAGTAGGCTTGACTTCCGGGATGGAGAAAGGAAATGATAGAGATGACTTTGCGCATGCGTCGGAGGGCGCCACAAATGGGGTAAACAAAGTGGGTAAGCGATGACGCCTGTATGTGACGTGTCAACAAAAGGAGAGCGCACGCGCAGTGTGTTTGAAGCGCACTAAGATGGATTTTGCGTCGGCTCGCCAGGCTGTTCTGAACGTGCTGAAGGGAGCGCGTGCGGGGGAGGTGCCCCGCCTCCTTCACTGGATGAAGACGACCAGTAAGCAGCGCCTCTCCTAGGAGGAGCCTCTCTTGCTTCCTCGCTGCCATTTTTGCCCCCGCCCTTGGCTGTGTTAAGGTCTTCCTGCACTCTATGGGGAATATAAGACTTTCTTACAGGTGGACTCTGCAACAAAGCCTTGCAGCGTTCCTATTTATGATGCTTGCCCTGCCCTTTTCCAGGAAGCTCCATCCCACCACCTCCGTTTCCCATTCCTCTCAGGTATCACACTACACTCTTATAGCGCTATTATTCCGCTTTAACTGCTGTGGCTGCCTCCTATGGAAGAATGGGATTTGCAGTTTAAGGAGGGGCATTTAAGCATTCTCAGGCAGGGAGCTCTTAGGCCTCATTAAACTACATAATAATAATAATAATAATAATAATAATATTTATTTATTTTTATCCCGCCTCTCTGTTAAAAACAATTGGGGCAGCTTACAACAATTAAAATATAATAATGCTGGCTAAAATCCCTAAGCACCATCCATCCCCACCCTCCCCCATAAAAAGATATTAAATTCATATAAAATTAACCACAAGATTCCTCAGTAGGCAGCCATAGCAGTTAAAGTGGAATAATAGCACTATAACAGTGTAGTTGTTGGCATTTTCTGTTTGCTGAACATGGTCCTATTCATCATCAAGCTATATTTAGCCCTCCACACACACACACATCTCTTGGATTTCCCCCCTTTCTACTTATTTGTTGTACATCTTGGGGTTATCCCAAGTCTGCTCATATTTCTCATTTGCTAGTGGACAGGAGTGTTTTGGCTACGTTAACCTCAGATCCACGTGACACAAATGATCCAGCTTGAAACTGGATTGTTTGCCATGGCTCCTGGGATTTGTAGTTTTGCAAGGTCTTTACCCTTCTCTGCCAAAGAGTGCTTGTGCCTCATCAAACTATAAATCCCATTATTCCATAGGAAGGAGCTGTGGCAAATAATCCAGTTTCAAACTGGATTATTTGTGGAGTGTGGATTAGTAGGTCCCACATTGAGAGACAGAGACACTTGGTATTTACTTGGTAGCCGCCCCGATTGTTTTTAGCAGAGGGGCGGGGTATAAATAAATGTTATTATTATTATTATTATTATTATTACTAGGATACCTGTCCTGTGACTGACAAGGGTTATGTTGGAAAAACACATAAGATAAATCCTACGAGATAAGACCAGTGGTCTGACTCATCCAGCACCTTATTTTTCCCAGTGGCAAACCCACAAACTGTTGCCCTCTCCTGTTTTTGCTCCCCAACAGCTGGTACTCAAAGGAGTAACTTCTCTAAACCTGAGGGTCCTACCTGGCAGTCATAGCGATTAACCATTTAACATAGCTAATATGTACAATTCTATACGTACCAAATCAGAATGTAAGTTCTACTGAATACTATTGGGCCTGCTCACAGGTGGGTGTTTATAGGGCTTCCATAAAGCCATCTGAACTTATGTTGGCCATTGTGTCATTTTATAGCACAGAATTCTATGAATTTAAGCCTAATTCCAGTTGTTAGTCCTAACTACAATAGTCCCACTGAATCAATTAATCATAAATAAATGTTGATTTATCAAGTCCCCACTGTGTCAGTATGCTTACTCGGGACTAACAGTTGGATTTAGGTTAAATTATTGGCCATCTGGAACCATATTTTTCTCTATCATGAATCTTCTGCCACTCATTTCACTGGGCAATCCAAGGGATTTCTAACATGACTGGGACAAGGGGGTGATCTAAAATGAATTCAAACCTGCTAGCCTTGCAGTTGATGAGGTTGTTGCATAAAATAGTCCAGGCCAATCCCAATATTCCACTCAGTTTTTTAAATGCCACAAAAGGGCTCTTGGGAGATGTCAGCAACATAGTGGGATCTGCCCATGACTGCTGACATTGATTGTATTTATTTGTTGTACTGTATTTCTTTGCTGCCTTTCCTCCAATAGGCTCAAAGTTATGCATGTTGATATCCCTACACCACCTTGTCATAACAGTCCTGTGCCATAGATCAGGACTAGATAGTCCTGAAATCACCCAGTGAGTTTGATAGCTCAGTGAAGACTGGATTTCCCCTGTGTGTCACTCTAGCAGCTATGCCACATCTACTCATAACTTACTTTCAGAACCAGCATACCAGATTCTGGCAGACAGACAACATGCAGGGGGCAAGGGAGGCTACTGTTTTTCTGTCAGGCTTGTGGCTCTCTGTAAGCAATTGGTTGGCCGCTGTGGAACATGTGCTGAATTAGATAGACCCTTGAGTTTAATCCAGCAAAATCTTCTCATCTTGTAAACTTAACATGTAATAGTTTCCCTCTTGTTCTAGAGCAAGTATCGTTTGTGGTGATGGTAAAAGTCTTGTGACAGACTTCTTAACAATTTTAGAAAATTACAGTTTTTGACATTCTTTTAGGAACTCTTGAGAATTAAACTGGCATAGAACTGACACACATTTGTAGGATAGATGCATTGTTTATTTGTACTAGCTTGTGAAAAATTATAGGCCTGTTCTTATAAATACACAAAAACAAACAATTGAGGATTATGGTTTTTTGGTGAAGGTAATACCGGTAGTTGGTTCTGGTTTATTGTGTTTTTTATAGTCAAATCAAAAACTTTTGAAGTTATGTATTCAGGGTGGATAGAGGAACTAAACTAACTTGGATTTGCTTGAGGCCCATTTCTGTAATATGCTTCCTCAAGAGATTGTTCTGCCACATTACTACATGATTTTAGTTCCTGCAGAATGCAAGAATAGCCTTGCAGGATCAAACTAACAACCTTATAGGCCGAGTCCAGCATTCTCCTAGCAATAGCCATTCTGATATCCTTTAAAAACTCACAGCCAGGAGAAAGGAAATGGTCTTCCTTTATTTATTTATTCATTCATTCATATTTCTACCATGCTGTACCAGGAAAAAGTGCTCAGAACCACTAACTCGGTTTATAATACTATAGTAACACATTGTAAAAATCTTGTTGAACCACTTGCAGTGAGGTGGGGAGTAGATGGGAATGGGACATAAAACCCAATTTTACAATAGTACTTAAAATTAATCAACTATAGGCTTGGTTGAGTACAGAGCTCTTCAACTGTTGACAGAATGAAGTGATCTTTGCTGCCAGGTCAATATCAGACAATGCTCCAGGAGGAAAGAGTTCCACAACTGGATGAAAAAATCTTGCTTGCCCCTGTTCTTACTGGTACACTGTACAGCATATGTATCCAAGAGTTATCTTAACAAGCTTGGGAAGGCTTGTGTGACAGGACTTTCTTGCCTTTTGTCCTCAATGTCGCTTGAGCATGGAGCTTCATCCTTAGTCACAAATCTTCATGGTTTTCTGTAATAGTGTAATTCTTGTTCTTAAAATCAGCCTATAGTAGTCACTACCTTGTCCCCCATATGTTCAGGATTAAAAGGAAGGAACACAAGAGCAGATTACATCTTCTTAATGGGGGGGGGGAAGTAATTGTTGTCTAAATCCAAATACTTTTCTGATACTCCTCTGAGCAATAAAATTGCAAAACATTATGATGGGCCCTTTTTTACTGAACCAGCAATTCCTTACTGTACCCATTGCAATTTTTTTTGCCTACAGTCCAGAGGCAATATACAATACACACTTGCCTTCTGGTGTTTTGCCTCTTCTAGTCCAGGGCAATATTTTCTGCAGCAAGGGATACTACTAAGACTAAATAGCATCTACTTTTTCTTCAGATTCAACAATCACTCTCCTCTGGATGTGGTCCTTTGCCTTGCACTCCATACTAGTCCACTTTTCCTACATATTCCTAAGGTCTTTTAAGTTTTTTTCTACCCAACTAATGACTGGAACACTTTAGATTGGATTGGAATTCTTAAATATTTTCATCTTTTTTGAATAAATGCAAATCTCTTAAATATAGTCATCCTTATTGGGCCATTTGTATCCTGCAATGACTTCAGATTGTTCAAGCCAGGCAGAGAGAGACAATGTGAGTCAAAATCAGCTTCAATAATTAGAAGCCAAGAGCCAATATCTGAATACTGCAGCTTCTTCGTTTCACAGGCTTTACAAGAGATTAACACTACCACCAGCAGGTGACAGTAGAACTATCAAAAATAAGAGAGAAAACAAAAGAAGCCTCTCATCTTTATTAAATGGGAATGAGAAATGGACTGTACTACTTAAGGCTGCAGATGGAAGAAATAATCTTGGAATGCTCCTCTGTGTTAATGGCATGTAGTGGGAATAGGGGCCAAGCAGCTATTTGCTTGGGGGCTGCAGAATTGAGGGCTTCCTGGACTTTACAGTTGTCCAAATAAACAGGAATGCTGCATAATTTTAACATATTACACACACACACATATATATTGAAGATGACTGAAGTGGAAGTTTAATTGTACTTATGCAGTAGCAATGAGACTTCTATCACACCAAAAGGCTGAAAGGTAGGCATTCTGGCATAGCTGAAATGGCTGCTTATGGCATTGGTGACAGAAGAATGATTAAGACATACATAAAGATATATAAAAAGCAGATGTAACTCTGTTGGCCACAAGACAAAATATCTGCATCCTAAAAGCTTTCACACACTTTTGTGCCTTTTTGGTTGGCCTCCTAAAGGCATTTATTACAATATGGATTTTGAGGTTATAAAAGCCAGTCTGAAGCATTCCATTCTTTATAGATATATTTAAAATGTGAGTCTCATGCCCCATTTTTAAGAGTCAGCTATTGATGGTGACTGTGTGATATAATCTTTAAAAATAACCTTGCAGATAAATCTATACGGTTGGTTCCTTATGGCCTTAAAATAAGAAAGTAATCCTCTCGTAAAGGTACCAAGCCTGGCCAGCAGTTTATGCAAGTAGCTAGTTACAAAATCTACTTCAAAACATTGTTAAGATAAGGAAGAATCAGGATGAAATGGTTTTTGAACAAGAACTTTTAAGAGAAATCTTGTCAATAGGTCAAGTAGATCTTAGGTGATATCAGGAGTGTCAAGCATACCATGTCCAAATAGGGTTGTAGTTCCCACAGGTGTAGCATTTGCACCTTAATGATAGCTGTATTTATCTGTTCGCATAACCTCCAAATGTCCCAATTCGACAGGGATAAGCCAGATCAATCCTCTCTCTTCTCACTTTTTCAGCTGCTTTTAAAATATCCCCATTTCTCTCTCCCCTTTTCCATCTTTGTTCTCAGCTTACTTCAGTTGCTGCAAACTGTGTGCAAAAAGCAAAAGTACTTTGCACTTAACCAATTCAGCAGGGAGGAGAGAAGGATGAGCCTGTCCACTTATGGCGACCCCGTGAATTTCATAGTTTTCTTAGGCAAGGAATATGCAGAGGTGGCTTTGCCAGTTCCTTCCTCTGAAATACTGTATAACCTACAGCACCTGGTATTCATTGGCAGTCTCCCATCCAAATACTAATTAATCAAGGTTGACCCTGCTTAGCTTCAAGATCAGACAGGATCTGGTGCCGAGAGTCAGTGTGGTGTAGTGGTTTGAGCATTGGACTACAACTCTGGTATTCATTGGTGGTCCCCAATTCAAGTACTAACCAAGGGCTGACCCTGCTTAGCTTCCAAGACCAGACGTTTAGGCACCTGCTTTGGCTTAAATAGGAAAGAAGGAATAGGCCTCTGAATATTAGCACATGTCCCCTGTACAAAGCCCTCCTGCCATAGATATTTTAAGCTGGGAGTTGGGTTTATTTATTTTTATTTATTTATTTACAGTATTTATACACCGCTCTTCAGCCACAGAGGCTTTCAGAGCGGCTTACACATGGTTAATTTAACAGTTCCTTGCCCTCAGGCTTACAGTCTAATAAGACATGACACATAAGGAAAAGGGAATGGCAGTAGGGATAGGGATTAAATCCAGCAGATATTGCAGGTTCTTCTCTCCCTCCAAGGCCAGGGCAGTGGCAGTTGGAATGGAGGGAGCGCCTTTCTTCTGCTTCTGCTTTCATCCTTTTAACAATAGAGGAGGAATTGTGCTGGCTGGGTCAAAGAGAACACCCTCAGTCATCTTGGCAGATAATTTTGTGAGGGGGTTAGAGGGAGAGGGCATAATTGGGCACAGGCATGGAGCAGGAGTCAGTGGAAAGAATAGCCAAGGACCTTTCTTTTGACATCTCAGCTTCCCACAATTTGCCCAACCTTCAGCAGGGTGTAATTAAGTTATAAGAGGGCTGTATCATGTGGAGGACTGGGTATGTTGCATCCTCTGTGTAGGTCCAAATTCTCCATGTCCTAAAAATTCGTATCTCATATAGTAAATTTTGCTCATGGTTCTCTACTCCATTCTAACAAGAGGGATTAATCAGGTGATGGCTAAGCTTTGAACTAGTTCCAAGGTGCCAGCTCTGAGGAAACTTGCTACAACCTCTCTGTTTCAACCAAGCATTTCTTGGCTTTAGCAGGGGAGTTCAGTTAAATTAACCATTTGTTAAATTAACCATTTGTAAGCCACTGTGATAGCCTTTGTGGCTGAAGAGCGGGGTATACCTCTCTCTCTCTCTCTGGCTTTTCTTCGCAAACGAAGATTCAGGAAGGACTCATCCCGCGCTTTCTGCAAGCGCGCTGATGACTAAAAAGGCCAATCCGAGATAAACAAGTCCGGTTGCAAAAAGCACAGCAGAAGGTCTCCTTGGGTGATGTTTTTGGGTTGTGATTCTTTCTGCGTTGTCGTTTCTCTTCAAGACTTGTTCGTCGTGAGTTCTCAAATAAGGCTGCAGCATTGTGGATAGTGCGTCTCCATGCCTCCCGATGTGAGGCCAGGGCGGACCACTGTTGGTGATCAATTTGGCCAAGCCTGAGATGTTGTTTCAGGGAGTCTTTGTATCGCTTTTTTGGAGCGCCCCTCTTACGCTGACCCGTGGCGAGTTCACCGTAGAGTAGTATTTTTGGGAGGCGATGGTCCTCCATCCTAGAAACGTGCCCTGCCCAGCGCAGCTGTGTTCTCAATATCATGGCCTCAATGCTGGTGATCCCTGCTTGCTCAAGGACAGCAACATTCGTCACATAGCCAGTCCAGTGTATATTTAGGATTGTGCGTAGACAGCGCTGATGAAAGCGCTCGAGGAGTCGTAGGTGGTGGCGATAGGTGACCCATGTTTCAGATCCATAAAGGAGGATAGACAGTACGATGGCTCTATACACACTGATTTTTGTGCTTTGCCTCAGGTGTTTATTGCTCCAGACTCTAAAATAATTCAGCAGAGCTGGCCCCATAGAGTCAGGAATTTGTGATTGGCTGCCAAACCCCAGGTCCTTATCCCCACCAAGGTTTAGGAAAAGCCTAGTAAATAAACTTAATAAGGAACTATGTACACAACTGTTCCTCAAAATAACCTTTGGCCTTGTTGTATGCCTTCAAGTCATTTTTTATTTATGGCGGCTGATCATGTGTTACTTGCCCAGTGGGTTTTTATGGCTGAGCAGGGATTTGAACCCTGGTCTCCAGAGTCATAGTCCAACACTCAAACCACTATGCCATACTGGCCTTTGGCCTACCCTGTATCATATATTTCTACAGACAAGAGCTGTCCCAATTGCTAGTATTAGGTCAACCTGTGTGTTCAGCCTTTAGTCTATGATGATTTTTGAGGATCTTATATAACACAGGATAGCTACATGTCTCACATTGATTGCATCTACGTACTTGGATGGGTAGCTGAAGAAAAATGGGAGATAGCTGTAATATGTCTATATCTACACTTCCTGACTATTTGAAGCTTTAATATCACTCTGTACTGCATGTGAAGAAAGGGGGTTTATAGCCACGAAAGCTCATGCTAAAGTAAAAAACAAAAACAGTAAGTCTTAAAGGTGCTGCAACGTTCTGTTTTTTTCTCCCCCTCTTTTCCTCATCTTTATCCTGTAAGAGACTAACAGGACTACTTCTTTGAAAAATGCACTTCTAACAGTGACTATTGCCACTGACAGAGATGGAATTAGTTTTAGCCCATAGAAAGTTGCCACTAATTCTTGCCATGTTTTGCCTACCACTTTAATATTGGCAACCACAAGCTTTTAAGTTCTTTTTTCCCCCTCCAGACAGTTATTCAAGTGGTAAACTGGATGGGCCAGTCATACAGGTTTTGCAATGGAATACTGAACCACCTTCCTTCCCATAAAATAAAGTGGCCTCAAAAAATACTGCTTGGAACTGCTGTGGGAATGTATTAAATGTTGTTAGCAGACTTGAGTCCCATTGTTGGGAGTAAGGTGGGATATAAATGAATAAAAGAACAACCAACAACAATAGATGGAGTACCTTCTGAGACTGAGCCATAACAGCATGTCATATGCCTAAGCATTCCACAACTGGGTGGAAGGGAATCAAGATTATAAAGGACAAGTGGGACCTGCAACACAAAGTTTGCCAATGAATAATTGCTCTTAATGGGATTGCACTTGTTTACTGTTTCAGACAACCAGCCAAGCATATCCCCCAACCTTTCTGGAAACTACAGACTTTTGGGGCTTAAGCATTTTGCTCCTTTTGGTCAGTTCTTTTTTTCATCTGACACTCAGGATTCCATGGCCACCGAGCACTTAATTGCTGAACTGTTGAGATATTTGGTACGTCTGGAAACCTTGGGATTTCCCCATCTTTACTGATGCCTCCCTCTTGTAGAATTCTTACTGGCCCTGTTCTGTCTGTAGATTTGCTGGCACTCTCCACTTGAGCTCACTATTAGAGGCACTAATTTTAATGAGAAAAGATCATAGAATCATAGAATTGTAGAGTTGGAAGAGACTACGTGTGAAAGGGATTTAGGAGTTCTAGTAGACCACAAGTTGAACATGAGTCAACAGTGTGATGCGGCAGCTAAAAAGGCCAATGCGATTTTGGGCTGCATCAATAGAAGCATACTGTCTAGATCAATGAAAGTAATACTGTCTAGATCAATGAAAGTAATTGGTCAGGCCTCACCTAGAATACTGTGTCCAGTTCTGGGCACCACAATTCAAAAAGGATATTAACAAACTGGAGTATGTCCAGAGGAGGGCGAATAAAATGGTGAAAGGTCTGGAAACCATGCCTTATGAGGAAAGACTTAGGGAGCTGGGTATGTTTAGCCTGAAAAAAGGATGGTTAAGGGGCGATATGATAGCCCTGTTTAAGTATTTGAAGGGGTCTCACATTGAGGATGGAGCAAGCTTGTTTTTTGCTGCTCCAGAGAGTAGAACACGGAACAATGGATACAAGCTCCAGAAACAGAGATTCCACCTCACTATTAGGAGGAACTTTCTGACAGTCAGAGCTGTTCAGCAGTGGAACACACTCCCTCAGAGTGTGGTGGGGTCTCCTTCCTTGGAGGTCTTTAAACAGAGGCTGGATGGCCATCTGTCAGGGATGCTTTGATTGTGATTTCCTGCATGGCAGGGGGTTGGACTGGATGGCCCTAGATGAGAAACAACAGGGAAGTAGTCTCAATTAAAGAGATCTTGATGTTGCAGAAAACAGATCTTATAGGGAATACAATGCATAAAAATAGCCTGCAGGTCAAAATCTTATTATTTGAGTTTTAATCATGTTGATATTTCACATGATTGAAGATGACTTGTAAATGTTCCCATTGGTCTAGGCTACCCCTCAATTCTTTCATGATTTTCTCAAATACTGTTCCAACAAACTTTTTTTCATATCATCTTACAAATAAAATGTGTGTCAAAAATGTACAAGGCAAGCAATTGCTTGTTTTTGTCATTTGTCCAACACTTCAAAAGCATCTTTGATGTTTTAATATAACATTGACTGAAATAATAGAAGTTCATTGGAGACAAAGATTGCTGTGCTGGTGGATTTATACATCTTTTAAAAACTGAGATGTTTGGCTTTTAAAAGTTCTTGGGGCCTTTTGAATAGCAGTTTCATTGACTTGGAAAACCCTTGCAGGAAGGATGAGCAAGAAAAGCTTAAAAGTGTTTCTCAATTTTTTTTAAAAAGCTGTGCATCTGGAATTCTGTTCAAACTACAGCTATAGTCAATATGGGTGTGACTCAACTGTTCCCATACAATCTTATAAAACCCTTTGTGTGTGTGTCTGTGCAGGTGACTTTGATGAATTCACATACAATAATGATGAAGTTATACTTAGAAGTATTGCTGAAGACCTTCGACATTCTTTGCCCACTGAGGCAATGTTCAACTCAGAGCATCTTGCTCTTCAAAAAGTAAGTTTAGTTGCTTACATCTTTCTGTACATTAGGAAAGTGAGAATTAGTTAGTTCAGAAATTTGAGTAGAGAGCAGCTCCTGAACTATTGTTCTTGTACTTGTGCCTTCAAATTACTTATGTGAACCCATCATAGGGTGTTGTGGCAAGATTTGTTCGTAGGGGCTGAGGCTGAGAGAGTGTGACTTGCCCAAAACCATCCACCGAGTTTCCATGACTGAGTAGACATTCGAACCCTGATTTCCTAGAGTCCTAGTCCAACACTCAAATCACTATACCACGCTGGCTCTCATATGTCTTGAACTACTGGCCTGAAAAATATTGGACATATGCTTAACTATATCACTGCCCACACTAGGCAAAGGAGAGAAATGCAGGTAATAAGGTTTACTAGCCAAAGAAGTGTTTTCTGCTGATGGAACAACATAGGCTACATGATAATCCCTGGCCCCTGTAAGAGGTTCCAGAGCATGTCTGACTATTGGCCCAAGTAATAAAGGCTTGCTCTTATTTTCTTCCAGTTCACTTTCTCCAACCCTTAGCCACCCAGGAACTAGAGCTGACAGAATTTTTTATTTATTTTATTCTAGTGCTTCAGCTGTGTCAACAGATTACGTATGGGGGCTGAAGTGGAAGGGTGGCAAAGCATCTCATCTCAGGATTTTCTTCTCAGGCTTTCCATAGTTGAGCTGTGTATGGACAAACTTAAAATAAGGAAAGGAAATAATTTGTCACTTCTTGTTGTTCGCCTTCAAGTCATTTCTGACCTACGGTGACCCTAAGACAAACCTATCACGAGGTTTTCTTGGTAGAATTTATTCAGTGGGGGTTTGCCCTTGCCTTCCTCTGACCCCTCTAGCCTATTTAAGTGGTGGCTTCAAGGTGCCTTCTTTTTTGTCCACAAAACAGTGGTCTAGGGGTTGAAGACCACAAAACAATCTTGAGGGCTGTGCATCTTCCCAAGGTTGCACTTTGCCCATACCTGTCACAGAACTTATAATGTATGCCAAGTGGCATTGGGGGAAATGTTTTTTTAAGTACTTGTTTAGATTCGTGTGGTTTTTTTTTTAGCTACAACAGCAAACTAAACCAACCATTCATATTGATGCATTCCTTTATGATGATGACTATATTGACTCATTGTGTGAAAAAGGAAAGTTGAGCAGAAACTACTGTCTAACCTGTGGCTCACATCGGACAGCACCGTTGGGTAAGTATTGATATGATGCTCTTACAAACCAAACTATAGGATTGGCTCTTGTGTGCTTGTGCATTACATCCAGTGGTTTATTCCTAAATCAGATAAGCAGTATCTTTTGAGTTCAGCCCAAATGAGGCTGTGCTGTCCTTAGCAAGTTCCAGAAGCATCTTTCAGTTATTGGGCTCCTAAGTGTGAGAAAAAAATAACTTCTCCCAGTGCATAAAGTAATCAGAAGATTCAGGAACCAGGCTTATTCAGTGCATCATAGTATATAAAGGAACCTCTTCCTCTAGGGTGAGTCAGAAGGTATTTTTAATCTAAAGCTTATACTTTCTGCTGCAGATTCCATTCTTAAGCATGGCAAGACACATGATGCTAATTTGGTCTCTCTCTGTGTCTAATTAGAATCCCCCTATTTACATGGTCCCTCTTCTGAGTTGGATCTGGTACAAAAATCATATTGGCAGGGGAACTCACCTCCATTACATGTGTAGTTTGAGAAATGGCATGGGTGGGCTTTGAAATTTGATGCACAGATACTGCACTAGATTGCAGCCATTCTTTTGAATATATATATATTTACTTCTATAAGTGGATATTGCTATTTTTAAAACATATGACTTATATATGGCTAACATATGTTTAGTATAATTGCAGTGTTCCTTAGTGGAGAAACAGCAGGCATCCAGGATACATCCTCAGTCTTGGTTAACTTCCCAGTCACAAACTTATTAGCAAATAGGTCCCATATGACTCTACTGGGATTCATTTTTGAGTAATGGCAAGATCCAGTATACAGTACTGTATTCACAGCAACATAGTGTTGTAGGAAGGAAAAGATTGCATACACATGGAAGAGCTGTTCAGTCACAGTGTCAGGAGTCCTTATTAGATCAGGACCTCCATGAGACTTGTGGACTCAGATTGTAGCAAAAGCACTATCAACATCAAAACATTCAACCCATTTTGAAGCAACTACTTTTAAACATTCTGTACTTATTTTTCACATTTCACTGCAATAGTTCAACATTCATTACTTAAAAGTAAGTAGATATATGTATAATGTGGCAATCCTGCCCTGTTTTATTTGGGGTTACTTTCAAATAAATAAATATAGGATCACATTCGTAGCCTGTTTTTTACTCTTTACCAAAGTTGCACATGATATTCTTGTCATTTAACAAGAGGAAAATGTGATTTTTCTCCCTTGGAAAGATTGTATTTGATAATGATTGATACCTTTCTTTCTTTCTTTTTGTATTCTTGTTTCCCAGAGTTCATTTCCCATTCATTTTCCCTTGTGGAAGTAAAGTTTCTGTATCAGCATGTTCTGCCTGACCTGACAGGAAAGATTTTGGTTGATGTTGGCTCCAGACTTGGTGTGGTCCTGTTTGGGGTAAAACACATTCCAGAAATCTGTTAAAAGTTTCTTGGTGTCTCTTTTCCCTTTTCCTTGTGGTTTATTCTCAACCTATACTATGTTTTGGCTTGCAGATTTGCTGATTTCTGTTACTATATCTTGCTCAAAAATCTTTATTACAATATGAATCCTGTATTCTCCAACCTGGTGAAAGGATAGTATGTATGTTTTCTCTTTTGTAAGCCAGGAAGCAGTGGTGTGATTATAGACTGCAGTTACTTTATTATCAGAAGATGACAAGTTACTTTTGTGTACTACAGCTCTTAGAATCTTCCAGCCAGTATAGCCATTTATTTCTTTATAAAATATTTGTATATTGCATATTTATTTATATCTATGCATTAAATGTTTCATATTTTGTCTTTTTCTCAGTGCAGGACCCCAGATATCATAGCCTGATTTTGTTTCAGCTAAGACTCAATCGGCTTGGACTGGTGTCTTGCTGGCCATTTATTTTGATGGGTTTTGGTTAATATTAGTTGTGTTACTCAGCCTAATTTATCCTGCTGAATAATTAAAAGATCTGCTTCAGTCTTGAAGTTATATAGATGATGCATTTGCCAAATATATTGCCAGGAAACTTATTGTTTGTGTTCAGTTTTGCTTTCAATGTTTCGATTTGCCATAAGTCTAACATCTGTGTAAAACCTGGGTTCCCAAATATTCTATGGTTGTGCCTTCCTAATAGCTGTAGGGAAGTCCTCTAGCTCAGTGGCAGAGTACATGCTTTGCATACAGAAAGTCCCAGGCTCAGTCTCTGGAATCTCTAGTTTTTAAGGTAGGCTTCAGTTCAAAACGTTGAATTGCTCCTGTAAGTTGGTATAGAATAGATCATTCTTATAAACCCAATTCTAAAAGGCAGGCTCATATATTAATAAATTCAGAGCTTAGAAAAAGCTTTTCTACACTCTGAATATATTCCACTTGCCACCAAGAAAATCAAGTATACCTTACCAGCTTAAACTCTCCCTTGTCTGAGATCATTGAAAAGGTAGAAGCATAGCTACTCTGGAAGAAAAAGCTGACACATATGGCTTCTCTCTTTCCCTTGCTATCATTTGTCAGTAGCTGAAGATGTTTGTTTAAACAAACTTTTGCACTGATTGCTGCTTGAATATGACTGTTTTTAGTTTATTATAATTTTCACAGTTTTATTGTCTACTTTTCTGTCTTATTTTCTGTCTTGTTTGATTTTTGACATTAGCAACCATCAACTGCCTTGGAATTTAAAAGACAGGATAGCAGTCCTTTAATAAATTAAAGGGTTATGATATGGTTGAAAGGCCTTAAAGAGACAATTCCTTCCAACATTTCACAGATGAAAACCACCACACATAAGACTAAGCAATGTGAGTGTGGTCAAAAGGGTGTGGCCAGGTTGTCCCACCTACTATAAAGACATTTCCTCTGTTAACTTAAAAATAAAAGTAAAAGTAAACTCAGCTTGATGAAGGGAATGCTGTGGATGTAGCATATCTTGATTTCAGTAAGGCCTTTGACAAGGTCCCCCATGATATTCTTGCAAAAAAGTTAGTAACATATGGGCTAGACAATGCAACTGTTAGGTGGAATTGTAATTGGTTGACTGACAGAACTCAAAGGGCTTTCACCAATGGCTCCACTTCATCCTGGAGAGAAGTGGATGGCACAGGGTTTGGTCCTGGGCCCAGTTCTATTCAACGTCTTTATAAACGACTTGGATGATAGAATAGAGTGCATGCTTATCAAATTTGCAGATGATAGCAAAATAGGAGGGGTAGCTAATAACCCAGAGGACAGGATAAGAATTGAAAATGTCCTTAACAGATTAGAGAGCTAGGCCAAAACTTAACCAAATGAATTTCAACAGGGAGAAATGTAAGGTACTACACTTAGGCAGAAAAAAATGAAATACACAGATATAGAATGGGTGACACCTGGCTTGACAACAGTACATGTGAAAGCGATCTCATAGTCTTAGTAGACCATAAGCTGAACATGAGTCAGCAAAGTGATGCAGCCACTAAAAAAATCTAATGCAATTCTAGGCTGCAACAATAGCGGTATAGTGTCTAGATTGAGGGAAGTAATAGTACCACTCTATTCTGCTGGTCAGATCTCACCTGGAGTACTGTGTCCAGTTCTGGGCACCACAGTTCAAGAAGGATATGGACAAGTTGGAACATGTCCAGAGGAGGACAACCAAAATGGTAAAAAGTCTGGAAACCATGCCGTATAAAGACTAGCTTAGCCTGGAGAAGAGATGGTTAAGAGGTGACATGATATCCATGTTTAAATATTGGAAAGGATGTCATATTGAAGAAGGAGAAAGCTTATGATTTCTGCTGCTCCAGAAATTAGGATATGGAGCAATGGATTCATACTACAGGAAAAGAGATTCCACCTAAACATTAGTAAGAACCTCCTGATCGTAAGAGATGTTTAGCAGTGGAATATGATGTCTTAGAGTGTGCTGGAATCTTCTTTGGAGGTTTTGAAACAGAGCTGGATGGCCATCTGTTGGGAGTACTTTGATTGTGTTTTCTTGCATGGCAGAGGTTGAACTAGATGGCGCTTGTGGTCTCTTTCTCTCTCTGGCTTTTCTTCGCAAACGAAGATTCAGGAAGGACTCATCCCACGCTTTCTGCAAGCGCGCTGATGACTGAAAAGGCCAATCCGAGATAAACAAGTCCGGTTGCAGAAAGCACAGCAGAAGGTCTCCTTGGATGATGTTTTTGGGTTGTGATTCTTTCTGCATTGTCGTTTCTCTTCAAGACTTATTCAGCTTGAGTTCTCAAATAAGGCTGCAGCATTGTGGATAGTGCGTTTCCATGCCTCCCGATGTGAGGCCAGGGCAGACCATTGTTGGTGATCAATTTGGCCGAGCCTGAGATGTTGTTTCAGGGAGTCTTTGTATCACTTTTTTGGAGCACCTCTCTTATGCTGACCTGTGGCGAGTTCACTGTAGAGTAGTATTTTTGGGAGGTGATGGTCCTCCATCCTAGAAACGTGCCCTGCCCAGCACAGCTTCGTTCTCAATATCATGGCCTCAATGCTGGTGATCCCTGCTTGCTCAAGGATAGCAACATGATTCTAAGAATGTGTGCTAAATTCTCTACCTCTGCTGCTGCCATGATTGCCACATTCCTTGTCCTCCTCTCTTCTTTCCATAATGGGGAGCATGTGGAGGCATGGCAACCAGCGTGAGGGAGTAGATGCAATCCTTAGTAACAGTTTGCAATGAATGACAGCAAAAAACAACAAAAGCAAGCATCACAGTGGCTGAGAGGGGGAAAGTGGGACATTTTTACACCCACTGAGAAACAGAGTGGAGAAAAGTTAAGCATGGCTGTCCTGGCCAGGTGGCACCACTCAGAGAGAGAGTGTGTGGGAGACAACTCAGGGGCCTAAATCCAGTTATTAGTTCTAACTAGAGTAAATCAACCGAATCACTAAAAAGCTGGTACATTAATATTTGCATGAGTTACATTGATTATGTTGGGATTATGTTATGTATGTCTACTCTAGTTGGGAATAACAATGAGATGTGGGCTATTAAAAAAACGAGCCATCCCTATTGAGCACTAGTCTTGGCGAAGAAAAGATAATTATATGTTTCCTCTAAAAGATTGCATGGGTGCCCTAATACTGACATTAGGAGCCAATTACATTGGCATTATCTTAACAAATTATTTGAACAGATGAAATAGATGCAGTGCCAGACTTTGCAAAATTTATCTTAAAATAGAAGCCTGGAAATACTATCAACTAAAACATTCAGAAGATAAAAACATCTATAGTGTTAAAATGGAAGCTACCCTCAAGATACAGCATCTACATATTTTTAAAAACACTTATTTTCATCATATTCTTGGCTCCCATTGCATAAGTGGCAGTTTGCCATGTTTTATCTTCAGAGACTGCTTTACTTGCCACAGGGTTAAACAGGTTCAGAAAGCTATAATAATGAAGTCATGGTTTAAGAATACCTTAATAGCCTGTATGTTTTATCCCAAAGCTCTTGGGATTTTTAAATTATGTTTTTTATTTTCCACATCACAGTGCAATACTGTGAATGTCTACTCAGAAGTAAGTACTTCTGAAGTCAGAGGGGCTTGCTGTTTGGTAAATCCATAGATGATTACAGCCTAAATGTAAGTTATAGCATTTATTGTCGTTAAACCTGGGTAGATGTCTAGTAAGCTTTTCTATGTAGTAGTCATCCTAATTTCTGATACAAATTATTCTGTAGAATAAACATTCTCTTGTTGGGCTTAACACTGTCGTGAGCAGAGTAATGTTTGTCCTCTGCAACTTACAGGAGCTTCTTGTGATTCTTAAAACCTCATCCTATGCATACAAACCAAATTTCACAAAGAGAGCTTTGATGACACCTGATACCATAGGAGCAAAGAAACATAGGAAGGTGCCATATATTGCTCTGGCTGGCAGTGGTGGTTCTCCAGGGCTTTCTTTCGAAGCCCTACCTTAAGATGTTGGGGATTGAACCTTGGACCTTCTGTATGTGAGGCATGTGTTCTGCCACTGAGCTAGGCCCTTACCCTCATCCTATGGAATATTGTTTTAGAAACAAGCCCTATTGGTAAATGAAACCTTTAACTTCCAGTAAAGTTCAACTTAACGTTTTTCAGTTCACTTAAAGAAAAACATTCTCAGCTTTTCTCCTTTTTATTTTAGGGCTATTTTTATAGCTCAGCATCTCAACTCTATGGTGTTGAAATAAATGCAGACTTTTGCCAGCTGCAGGAAGCTATTATTGCAAAATATCAGCTGCATGAAAGAGTAAAGGTAATGCAACACATGTGACTATTTTATTTATTGTGAGATTGCAGGTTAGAAAACCTGTGTTCCAGAAACTTTCTTCTTTCTTTCCTTGAGCTAGAGACCCATCGCTCATATGCACACAGGTGGTTTAGTATTTCAAACAATTTTCAAATCAACTTGGCTAAAATTTTCATACAAAATAATTCTATGATATCCTCAGTGCTGTATAGACTAAAAGGAAGCCAGAGGTATGTAAATAAAACATATTCATATACTCATAATATTGAAGAGATACTGTAGCAATTCATATTTTTTTAGTTACCAAGATAATATTAAAACTTTTTTCCTGACCCATAAGAGGTCAGGAAAAAATAAGAGCAAAAAAATAATAATGCTTACCATTCGTGCAGCACCTTATGTATTCAAAATATTTCACTTGCATTGCCTTGTATTGAGCTTTACAACAATTATTTAAGGAAGAGAAACATTCAAAGATGGGGGAAACAGTTGAGGCTGAAAGTGAATGGCTTGTTTGACTCCTAGTGGAGTTGAGATGTGAGAAATCTCCTGTTTATAGCTCATTTTCTTAGTCCTTTTCTTAGGTTATAAAAAGCACATAAGCTTTTAAAAATTGCCTGCCATTTTGCAATAAATTATTCACGCCTTATTGATTATAATCTGTTTGATCCCCTCTGTTTTAGTACTGTGTTTAACTACTTTGTTTAAGTACTTTGGATGGGAAACAAGCAGCCCTCAAGATAGTGTTGGTCTGCTGCTTCCACTGTCCCTCACCATTGGCTGTACTGAATAGGGCTGATGGGATATGTATTCTAACAGCATCTAGAAGACCACACATTCATTCCCCACTGCTGTGCTACTTAATCAGTGGGTTCATTTTGTGAGTGAATGTTGCTGGGATTAGATTTTCTCTCTCATTCTGCTTTTGTTAATATATATGGCTTTGTGCTTGCCTAATATTTACTCAGTTTTTAATTCCATTACAATAAAAAAAACTAAGATGCATCCTTATCTATGTTAGCAAAAAATATTTTGTAATGGAATGATTAAGGCATACAACATAGTCTGAAAGAAGTGTCCAGAAGAGGTCAAAATATGTAACTTCTTCTGAATAATTTTGTTTTAGTTCTGGCAAATATTACCAAACAATATTTCATGTTAAAAAGATAGATTTCCCTCCCTTTCAGGTGGTTAATGCAGACATTTGTACCCAGGCTTCACTTCTTCAGGATGCAGATGTTGTTGTAATGAATAATGTTTTTGAATATTTCCTGGACAGATCAGAACAGGCCAGGTAAGCTAGATGTTTTAGAAAATAGGATTATTTTCTAAAAGCCAAAATTGAATTTTAATTGAATATATTGTAATTTTTTTTTAATGCGCATCATGAACATTATTCAAGGTATTAATGTACTTGCTTCTCTTTGTATCTGGACACAAAAAGCTTGTTGAAGTTACAGGCCACAGATAAAAATGGTTCATATTCTAACAACAGCTACAATAACAGCTTCCTAAAAATGGAACCAGTAATAATAATGTTATGCAATAAAAGATATGTGATATTTCTTTACAGAAGAGCCTACTTAGCAGTATCACTTTTTGAAACGTTTGCAAAAGAAAAAGCATGTTGTTGTAATAGGTTTGCCTTTTTTACCTAAACAAAAATCCTTCAGGCTCTTGATAGAACTCAGCAGTATGACATATTTGCATACTGTGGTTTATCATAATTTGCATAAGGTTGCCTGCTTTGTCATTGTTCTCCTTGAGCTTATACTAGGTTTTCTTTTGAAATGTATTCTTTTGAAATGGTGGGTTGCTAGCTTTGCTGTAACAAAGGAACCTTATAAAATGTATTAGGTATTGCTGTTTTTTTATTGACAATGTGTGTATGCTAAGCAGCTGATACTATATGATTGTCTTGAACCAATGATCCCTTTTAAGGATCTTGAGTTTCATAAGTCCTCATTCTTCTATAAAGAGTTGAGGGCATTATTTACAAGAGTAACATTTCCCTTGTTTTTGAAGGGGTACTTTATTTTTATTATAAAAACTGATATGTCCTTAAGTCAATCCATTAAAAAACATAGGTACTGGAAATGTATCCATACTCTGTTAGGTGAAATATTAGCTCAGGGATCAGATACATCTGCTAGAAGAATATAACTTCTGTTCTAATTTAAAAACGTTGGAAGATCCAACAAATTCATATTCCTCAAAACACTGTGATACTCATGTAGGCCAAGCTAGATTTCTAAGCATTAGAACTTACGGTAATTTGTGTTATGGGAAAAAAATAGCTCTCATTCATCATTTGGTCTTGCGAAACTGTGCTTGAAATGTGTGTGAGGGAAGGATCTGTGAATCGTGAACACAGTCTCAGAAGACCAAATGATAGATGTGAGCTGTACTTTGTTGGAACATGTTATGTTATTTTACATACTTAATAGTTCTGGAAGGCCTGTTTCATTAGACATCTAACCATACTTTATCCTAGATGCTGGGAATTCATCCATCAGAATGTAAGAAAGAAAGGATCATTATTAGTGACAGTCCCAAGTCTTGAGAAATCTCTTTCAGGTCTTCAGGTAAATAGCTATTTTTCAAACTATGTAGCTGTCAAGTCTGTTCTAAGTATGGAGAGGGCTGCTTTGTATAGGTATAGCACTGATGGTTGCAGTTGCTGATTAATAATACTGTATACTTATGTTAGAGAGGAAGCATTCTGGTCTTGCTTGAGTTACATCAAATAAGAATGTGATCTCAAAATGTGGTCACTGATTTTAAAAAATATAAGACTCTTGTGGCACCTTTAAGATCATAGAATCATAGAATTGCAGAGTTGGAAGAGACCACGAGGGCCATCCAGTCCAACCCCCTGCCATGCAGGAAATCACAATCAAAGCATCCCCGACAGATGGCCATCCAGCCTCTGTTTAAAGACCTCCAAGGAAGGAGACCCCACCACACTCCGAGGGAGCGCGTTCCACTGCCGAACAGCTCTTACTGTCAAAAAGTTCCTCCTAATAGTGAGGTGGAATCTCTGTTCCTGGAGCTTGCACCCATTGCTCCGTGTTCCAGTCTCTGGAGCAGCAGAAAACAAGCCTGCTCCATCCTCAGCGTGACATCCCTTCAAATACTTAAACAGGGCTATCATATCGCCTCTTAACCGTCTTTTTTCCAGGCTAAACATACCCTACTCCCTAAGTCTCTCCTCATAAAGCATCATTTCCAGACCTTTCACCATTTTAGTTGCCCTTCTCTGGACACGCTCCAATTTGTCAATATCCTTTTTGAATTGTGGTGCCCAGAACTGGACACAGTATTCTAGGTGAGGTCTGACCAAGGCAGAATATGAACAGACTTACCTGTGGACAAGAGGAAAATCATGAGAGGCAGATAAAAGAAAAAATAATATTGATATTCTAAACAAAACGTTATGAAAAGCTGAAGGTTCAGTAAGTCTGTGACATATCTATGTAAAGCTCTGATATATACACAAGATAAGAAGTGACCCAGTCACAATCCCAGTATTAGGCAATGTTGTTTATATAGCTATGGTAAACGAAATTGAAAGTAGTAATGAAATTGAGATCCATGATCCTGAACATGACCTAAATGTACAGGATCAAATTTGCTGATTAAGTCTACTTCAGCAATCTCACACTGGCATCTCTCTGTGATGGTTTTTTTTCCCAATTAATTTTTATTGTTATAGTATTGTTCAAGCTTACAAAATCAGATATACATCCAACAAATTTATCAGTCTTACAATCTTACCATCACTTTTTTTTCATATAACCATCTAAAAAAAAACACAGTGACTTCCTTAGTATTAGTATTGTTACAATGAAAAAAAGAGAAAAAAATCAATCTTCCTTGACTTCTGATAATCTTCTATCTTTTACCTTCTGTTTCCTGCTGCGCTCTCTGATAATTCTTCTCAATGCTCTTTTGTCTGTTCACTCTTTTTATCTCTATAATATATATACACATATGTATATACATATCTATGTATCTGTATACCTATACCTTTAAACCATTAAAACTCCGAGACATGCGGAACAAGTGGTGGATCAATATAGCAGAAAAGACACAACGCTGTGCAGATCTGGGTGATCATAGAGGATTTTATGAAGCTCTTAAAGCAGTGTTTGGACCTCCTTATCAGGTCCAAAGCTCCTTATACAGTACAGTAACTTCTCCCTGAAAGCCAATGTGGCTTCAGAGCCAATAGGAGCACTACAGACATGGTATTTGCCCTTAGACAACTGCAAGAAAAATGTAGGGAACAGAACAAGGGTCTCTATGTAACATTTGTCGACCTCACCAAAGCCTTTGACACTGTAAGTAGAAAAGATCTGTGGCGGATCCTGGAAAGACTAGGATGTCCCCCCAAATTCCTTAAAATGATTATCTTGCTACACAAGGGTCAGCGTGGTCAAGTCAGATATGGCGATGCTCTTTCAGAGCCCTTTCTAATAATTAATGGAGTGAAGCAAGGTTGTGTTCTTGCACCAACTTTATTTACAACATTCTTTAGCGTGATGCTCCAAAGGGCTATGGCAGAGCTTGAAGAAGACGACGGCATCTATATACGTTACCATACTGATGGTAGCTTGTTTAACTTAAGCCGCCTGAGGGCTCACACTAAGACTCTAAACTATCTAGTCCGTGAGCTGCTCTTCGCCGATGATGCTGGCCTTGTTGCCCACACAGAAGCAGCTCTGCAGCGCCTAACATCCTGCTTTGCAACAGCTGCAGAGCTGTTTGGGCTGGAAGTCAACCTGAAGAAAACAGAAGTTCTTTACCAGCCTGCACCACAGGACGAACACCTCCATGCCCCCATTGCCGTCGGCAAATCTGTGCTCAAGTCCGTTCAGCAGTTCACCTACCTGGGAAGCATCATCTCCTCAGATGCCAAGATTGACAAAGAGATCGATCACAGATTAGCAAAGGCATATAGCGCATTTGGAAGACTTCACAAAAGAGTCTGGAGCAATAAACACCTGAGGCAAAGCACAAAAATCAGTGTGTATAGAGCCATCGTACTGTCTATCCTCCTTTATGGATCTGAAACATGGGTCACCTATCGCCACTACCTACGACTCCTCGAGCGCTTTCATCAGCGCTATCTACGCACAATCCTAAATATACACTGGACTGCCTATGTGACGAATGTTGTTGTCCTTGAGCAAGCAGGGATCACCAGCATTGAGGCCATGATATTGAGAACGTACCTACACTGGGCAGGGCACGTTTTTAGGATGGAGGACCATCGCCTCCCAAAAATACTACTCTACGTTGAACTCGCCACAGGTCAGCGTAAGAGGGGCGCTCCAAAAAAGCGATACAAAGACTCCCTGAAACAACATCTCAGGCTTGGCCAAATTGATCAACAACAGTGGTCCGCCCTGGCCTCACATCGGGAGGCATGGAGACGCACTATCCCCAATGCTGCAGCCTTATTTTAGAACTCACGCCAAACAAGTCTTGAAGAGAAACGACAATCCAGAAAGAATCACAACCCAGAAACATCACCCAAGGAGACCTTCTGCTGTGCTTTCTGCAACCGGACTTGTTTATCTCGGATTAGCCTTTTTAGTCATCAGCGCGCTTGCAGAAAGCGCGGGATGAGTCCTTCCTGAATCTTCATTTGCGAAGAAAAGCCAGAGAGAGAGAGAGATCTTCAGGGCATGTCTTTCTTTGCTTGGTGTATTCATTTCTATTGACTGATCGCTAGTCCTTAGTCATAAGGTACTAATTTTTGTGGTAGCCAATTAAAGTTACATCCTTAGGTCTTATCTTGTGTCTTATCTTATGTGGTGGACTCATGAAACATGCATTGGATGAGTATCCCTTGCCCATCTAGGCCTTTTATGAGAGAGAGAGAGAGACCAATAGTTAAAACTGCCAGACCTCTGTATTCCTTTGCCTGTGTCAAAGCATAATGGTGTTAATACACAACAGTGGGACAGGATAGCTCATGCTCTCTTTGGAGCATAACATTTTATTCCCTGAGGCATTTGTGCCCCATTACAAAATATGTGCTGGGATACTTGGCTTTTTAAAGTTTTTAAAAAGGACAGACCTTGGGCCATCTTTTAAAGATACTTGTATTTTAAATACTACAGTTCTGTCTACTTGTTTACAGATTCCCTCTTCACAAGTACACACTCATACACATATGTGTGCACACATAAGGGGGGGGAGGAATAACAAGGCATTAGGTTTCTTTATCCCTGCTTACTTTTCTTGGAGTTCTGCTGAACATATTATATCTGAAGCAAATTCTGACATCTAGCAGCTATAAATTATGCTGATGACATTGGCAGTGCTAGTAAAAGAACATTTCCTTTGGCTGTGTTGGTAGGGTAACATTTAGTCAGCATTAGCAGGTGTGACAGATCCATGGAGTTATCCTCCTAGTAACTGCATGAGCAACACATAGTAAACATCTTAATACACTCTTGTTCATGTCTTCACAGCCAACTGCAGTTCATATAAATAGATAGATCTCTGTGCCCTGGACATGGAGCTAATTTGTCAGGTCAGAGAAATGTAGATAAATAGTCCGTCATGTTATTGTGACTTAAAAGTAGATGGAGATTCTCAGCAGGGTAGAATGTGTATTCAAACCCCTAAGAGTGCCATTCAGTTTCTGGGCTCCATTCAGTCTGGAACAGAAGCCTTGTAATCCTGTTCAGCAATTATTGAGTGAGAGGGAAGGCACAGTTTTGGGAGTATGGCATGCAGAAAGCATGCCCCCTGTCTTCCCAACCATCCTGAAGTCTATGTTGAAAGGTAGCAGGTGATGTGAAAGGTCTTTGCCTGCTGCCTTTGAGAGAGTAGACAAAACTGGACCAGATGGACAAGTAGTTTGAACTGGTTTAGAACAGCCTCCTTTGTTCCTACAGCACTTCCAAACCTGTACCTGAGTATTTGATATGTATGTGGGCTGAGAATTCTGGAGAATAAAGGAGGGAAAATCTGTCCTTTTTCCTTTTCTTTATCTTTAAATATTCCTATATACTGCAGGTCAGACTGTGCTTTTTAAGCTCATGGCACACATTCCCACAATACTTGGGTATACCTGGATTGAGATGTGAGGGATTTGATACACCCTTTTCCTCACCTATCCAGTCTAGTTCTGCTTTTCTCAATTTGATACCTCAACATTCCATACATCCTTGAAGCCAGACCTTGAGAAAGTTATTTTGGGGCTACTTCAGTGTCAATGGTCATGCTAGCTGGGAGATTCTAGAACCTGTAGTCTAAAAAAGTAACTTTTCCAGTCTCTGCTTGAAGCTCTGGCCATTTTCTGTTGTTTTTGTTTTTAATTTACAAAAGTATAGGCTTCTTCATACTAAGGGAGTTCCTCTAATATGTGGACACCATTACCTTGTTTTTGGGTTGGTCTTTTTTGTGGGTGGGGTATTTTTGACATGACCTCAAACTGATATTCAGGCAACTGAATTAATTAGTAGAAGGAATATAATGGAATATAGGCAATACATAAAATAGTTTTCTCCACTTTGTACAAGTGTTTAATCACTGACCCTTTCTGTTTATCCTAGAAAATAAAGTGGGAAGCTATATAGCTGCCAGAGAATGCTATCTTTATAATGCAATGTGCTGCTGTTGAATGTCTGTTTACTGTGATACCTCTTCATTTTTCAGCCAGGTTCTGACCACATTCTAAAAAACAGTGTTGCCTTATCAAGAGATCCTGTGCATAAGCTACCTGTGTTAACACTAGTTGTGTGTGCATGTGTGTGTGTGTGTATTGCTAAGCTCATCAGCTACACAGTACCTTTACTTGGAAATATCAAATGAAAGAAAATAATGATTTAACCCCCTCCAGCGCTACAGTTCCAAATGCAACACACTTATGTCTTGACTTGCAGACATTGCCTTTAATAACCCCATAATACAACAATATTGTATTTGTGTATATGTGTGTGTGTGTGTGTGTGTGTGTGTATATATATATATTTAAAATTTGCATTCATCAGAAGAGAGGACCAAGTATAAAAATACTTTATTTTAATTCCTTCGCAGGTGGCTATTCAACTGAATCAGTGGGTAGAAGCGGTGCCATTGCAATATGATGTATTCTTGGAAGAAGATGCTGATAGAGAAGCCCTTGAAGAAATTTACTTATACAAGATTCTCTAACGTAAATATGTAGTGATACTCAAATTATGTTGAATTAGGATTATACAGTTCCTCAGTTTGTCCAGTGTGGAGGGAGCAGACCTTTGTGTCAGAATAATTCCAGAAACTCCAGCCATATTCTTAGTTATGTAAATGGAAGGGATTTTTTAAAATCTCTTTGATTTATTTCTAGTGAGAATTGAGAGGTACTATTGTCCAGGGTTAAAGAACAGGAAATAAAACATGTATCATACTTCAATTTTTTTTCCTTTTATCCCTAGAATTATTTTAACTTTTCCTGGGTATTTAAACATACAATATATAGCACAGGTGACTCAATGTGTTGATCTTGGTTGCATGGTGGTTCAGATATCTTTTTTGTAGGACATGAATCCTTTGCTCTGCCCCCACCCCAAATTTTTAGACTGAAGGTTGCCACTTTCATCTTTATTTTCCCTTCAGTGAATGTCTGCTGTCAGACTGCTGAGCATAGGAGGAGTGATTTGACGGGGGTGGGCGTGGGTGGGCAGAAGAATCCCAGAGTCATGCACTCACATGTAAGCACACATTCTCAGCATGAGAGAAAATAATGAAGTACAGTAGTTGTAATTGTTAGAGCTCTCTGAAGAGATGGTGAAGTGGCCCGACTTATTCTTCTCACTTTGAATTTCTTTTAAATCACATAACTTTCCTCATTAGGAGCTTGCTTTCCTTCTGTGGTAGTCAGGAAGAAACAGGGTTCTTCTCCCCAACCTAGAATGGAAGGAAAGCTGTGTGGAAGGCATATATGTGAATGGGGGACAGATTAATGGGTGTGAACATCTGTGAATGGGACCCAACCCTTACCTATCACAGACTTTAGCCTTGCCCACCAACATGTGTTCCCTGACATCCTATTTGGCACCATATAAGCATTGCTCATTCCAACTATTATTTTAATAATGAGATTTTAAAAGCAGACGCAAAAGAAACCCTGTGTCTAAGGTGTTAAGAGAGTGCCTGATATGTGAAATTCATGTTGAGGAAAATATTTTTAAATCTTGTATTTCTTGTTGAGAACGTGACCTGAAATCACTTCTTGTTAAGAACTTGGCCTGAAATAGCCTGGTTTATGAAATTCAGTGTTCTTTTGTATCCAGTCCAGTTAAAGTAAATTTGAAAAATCATTTTGATAATATATTTTAAACATTGTTCTTTTTCTTTTTCCCTTTTTGAACACAAAAGTGATTCTAAAAATTTTATATTGTAAGTATCAGTTTGAATGCTTTAATTGGGTATTCCTGCATGTCAGGGGGTTGGACTAAATGGCCCTTGTGGTCTCTTCCAACTCTATGATTCTATGAATAACTGGTTCTATGAAGGGCTTTATAAACTAGGTGTCTTTTTTTTTTTTTTTTTAAAAAGGAAAGTGTTACCTGTAGTCTGAAAAAAGAGCCTCTGGTCAATGTTGTTCAGTATTGTTTTTGTTTTTCTGGCTAATTAGTAATGCACGCAATTCTGTGCAAGTATACCTTATTACTTGTCAGTCCACAATGTTCTTACTCTGCCCCAGATCTTATCAAGCATTTACATCTATCTCAGGTTTTGAGCATTTTATATACTAAATTTTTGGAGAGTATTTTAAAGCAAATGTGATTAAACCAGATTCCGCTGACAAACAAAAAGTTCTAAGAGTTCTAAACGATACATACTTGAATTTTAGCCAGGTTCTCAAACTTCATCATAGTAAAGAAAACCGACCATCTACTAATATAAAAACTCATTTATTTTCTTCTTGCTGTTCCTGAAAAAGGGAAGAATGTGTATGCTTCTTAAAAGAGCTGTTTCTGCTCCCCACCACCACCACCATCAGTGCCTTCTGCATGCTATCTATGCTTCAAATTAGATGTAGTCACACACTGTGGCTGGGGTGGGGGAGAGCAGTTTGAATCTTTCCTAAAATCAAACTACTCTGTACTTCCAGACAGAGAGGGCTCTTGCTGCTCCCAATTAAAATACAGTGTCCAGCTATTCCAACTTTTCCTTAACAACTGTTCTCTAGTAAGAAAACAGAAAAATCTAGGTGAATGCAGGAGAGCTGCAAATTAAAGATAAGATTTGCTGGCATGTTTGTGTGTGTTATGTGACTGGACCGCCTGTAAAATTCCATGAATTAGGCCCTGTTAATTGTACAGTAAAACCCTTGTGTTGAAGCAAGATATGCTTCCTTGAGAACTGGAGTAGTTTCTCAAATGTATAGTAAGGTAATGTTTTTTATTTAAATGTGGAAGGACATTTCAGTCCTCCCAAAACATCTGCAGCTTAATGTGTGCCTATTATTTATGTATGCATACCACTTGTCTGAGTCATCCATTCTGATAATGCTCAGTTGATGGGTCCTCCCCCCTCTCTCATGCTTAATTTTACTTATGGCCAAATACAATAATTTAACTCACAAATACACATTTAGACATCAAAGAGAGCTGGCTGGGATGCCAGATCCCATCTTCTAATCCTTTCCTGCAGTTTGTATTCCTATCATTTTACCACTTATTGTTTTATTTTTAAAAAACATGTTATTAATTTTAAGTAATACATAGTACATAATATATAGTCCATAGTTCATAATTTTTTTGTTCCCTTCCCTTCCTTCACTCCCACAAATGGCTAAATAGAGGATTAACTCCCCATTTAAATTTAACAGTCATTCTCCGAGATATGGTATATACCATTAATCAAATTTTTCACTTCTTCATACCTCTTTTTTTTCTTCTACTTTCTCAATCACAATTTTCCATTTATCTCTCCATGATTCTTTATTGCTTTGTCCAATACACTTAAGCCTTCTTTCCCTAAGGAAATCAAATAATATACCGTATATTATTTTATATATTTAAACAAATAAGATTTATTCTAATTTAATTTCTTTTTCCATCCTAAAGCAATCACTGCATGGTCAGCTTTTACAATTTGTTTTATCACATATCTTTCATTATTATTCAAGTTGATTTCCCCTAAATTAAGAGTTATACAATTTTCTTTACTTAATTGTACCTCTATTCCTGGTACACTTATCTGTTCCTTAACTACTATCTAAAACTCTTGAACAAATGGCATTCCCACCACATATATATATAAATCCATTTCACTCCACATCCATGCCAACATTTTGATTGGAATTTATCATTTATATATGCCAATTGATGTGGTGTTCTATACCATCTTCCAATATTTATTGTTTTATTAACCTGTTACACCTTGAATAGTATCAGGAATATCTACAAAACCAGTTCTCTATTTAATTAGCCTTTTTGAGACAAGCACTGAGTTTAGTGTCCTTGTAATTTGTAACTGTAGTAACTCTAACTGTAATTCATGGAACTGAATTTAAAAGTATGTGACAGAGAGATGACATACATTGAAATCTGTTGAAAGGAAACATTGGTTGGTTCCTGTTCAACACCAGCAGAACAAAACCCCTTTGGCACCTGTATAGGCTCAAGTGGAGCTTGGCTTGCATATATGGCAGTGGTGGCATCTGGCAGCACATCATGTGGCACTTTTGTGACCACAGCCACTGAACAGCAACTACAAATCCCTTGCACTAGGAGGTCTGGGATGCTCCTTGCAAGAGCAATGAGAATATGCAACTGTGGGTTGTGCAAGAATTGTTTCCCAAAAGGATCCAGGGCCAAGTAAGCAGTTCTTGAAGTCTAGATATATATCATTCATCCTGAAATAGACACAAATCATGGAGGAAAAGCTAGTATATTGAGTTTATTCAACTGAGGAAAGTATTTGTATGCACACAGTGGGCCTACCTGTGTTATGGGTAAGAGATTTAAAATGATTCTTTCAAAGAAGACATCCCCTGTCAGAAGAAGAAGATCATCACTATTTCAAATGCAAATTTGCCTTTCCTGGAGCAGATACATTCCTTGCAATCCCTGTCTTTACAACTGTGCCACCAATTTGGTTTGGTTGAACAACCACCAGAGGGGCATAGCTATTCTTGTTGCAGCAAGAAAATAAAAATAAAATCATATACTGAAGTTGCCCCTTCACATTCGCTGGGGTTTGGTTCCAGGAGCCCCCCACCCCCGTGAATACCCAAATCCGTGAATACTCAAGTCCCATTATATGCAGTGGCATAGCAAAATGGTGTCCCTTATATAAGATGGCAAAATCAAGGCTTGCTTTTTGGATTATTATTTTTTTAAGAGTATTTTCAGGCCGTGAATACTTAAATCCGTGAATGCGGAGGGACAACTGTACTAACTCTTGTGGCACCTAACAAACAGTTTATTAAACTTTTAAGGTGTTATAACGTGTTTTGTTGTTAAGTGGCTAGATATGATGACAAAGATTTTGTTTTTTTTTTTTGTTTATAGGAGCAATATGGGTGAGATTGGAATTAGGACTTTGAGGGGGGGGAACTGCTGATTAACATATCTTCCTACGTTCTCCCTTACTTAAATTGCCCCTCAAATCCTGTGGAGAGTATGGGAGAAGGCAGGTACATTATGCAATGTATCTCGTTCCTTCTCTGCAGTCCAAAGGTAAAAACTAAAGAAACAACAAATGTCACATTTCCCAGCTGGTTCTTTTCCAAAACACGGTTCCTGAATTTTTGAAAAAATACTACTTACTTTTTATTAGCTCCTCAAGACTGGGAAGTTACAATGTTTATGTCACAAGATCTAAATCACTTACTGTTGTTCATGATCACAGTATAATAGTTTAATTAGATTCCAGTGTTAAAACATTTTAAACCAGTAAGTAGCAAGGCAGATTGGAAGAGGATGGGCTTCTTTGCGTCCAGATAGTCCTCTGTTCTACACCAAACACTGCACAGAGGCTCCTCGTCTATCCTGGGGAAATGAATTGTGCATCTTAACCTGGTAATTTTTTTGAGATCCACTTGAGAATCAATTCAAGAAAGGGTAGAGGTTGGGAAATTAGATTACAGGGAAGGTAAATTGAGAAACCGAGAGACACTTTTTTGGTAGGGTGGATGAAAACTTGGATTTTCAAAAATATATGTCACTATTTAATTCTCTCCCAAGATCAAAACAAGGGTAAGGGGAGGCTTTAGAATAATGGACGGTATTTTTCAGCTTCATTTCAGTAACGCATCAACCTAAATACAAATTGTAATTTGATATGAAGTTTAATTACTTTTCCCCTTTCCAGCATCAATAACTCTACAGTATTAGACTATTATATTTTTAAAAATTAACTAAACATTCCTAGGAGAAGGAAAACTCGAATCCCAAACCCGGGCAGATGGTGCTCGTCCAACCCTGTAAGGTCAACCATCTAAGAGAAGGAAACTCTAATCAAACCTACGGCCTGAGGACCTCGCTGCCACGTCCATGCTTGCAAGGCCACGGCAGATGAATCTCTGGTTTAAAGGGTGAGGCCAGTTCTGTGCACGCTGCGCTCCACCAGAAAAATCCATTGCACAGGCTCCAAGGACTAGTCATCAGCGCGCTTGCAGAAAGCGCGGGATGAGTCCTTCCTGAATCTTCGTTTGCGAAGAAGAAAAGCCAGACAACTAAACATTACCATTCCTCCCATCTCTGGTTAAATCAAGGCAGTAGCCAGAAAGAAAAGAAAATCTCCATGTCCTCATACAGCTGTTTAACCAAAGAAAATAACAGAAGATCAGAAGAGTACATTTTGGATCACCCACAGCACATTTAGCTTGGTTCTTATACAATTCAAATTATTTTCAATAGTGTTCAAAACAGAAATTAAGATTGTGTTTGATGTATATTTGTGTATAGCAGTTGCTATATGTTATTTTATATGAAATGACAGAGGCATCAATAAATACAAATAGCAGTTCATAGTGCCTTTTTTGTTTTCATCCTCTTAAACCAAAACATTCCCAAAACAGAAATCTGGTGTAGCTGTGGTATCCAGCTCCACAGGTATTTTTTGTATTTATTAGTATTACCACTAGATGGCATTTGAGACATTGAAGGGCCAAGTTCTCAAAATGAGCAGCTAGCTTTTGGTTTTTAAAGTACAAAAATTAGTGAAAAGGTTCTCAAGCTTTCATCAGCTTCTAAAATGGCAATCCTTTTACTTACACCACTGAACATAGTTGTACATATCTTGGAGCATGAGTGCAGTATGAGAGAGATAGTTGTGAAATTTCAACAAAGAAAGTAATATTGGATGGTGAAATACCCTCCAACATTTCACAGATGAAAACCAGAACACGTGACCAAGCAACACCAGAGTGTGGTTAAGATGGCAAAATACATTAATGAGTGCAGACTACTTTTGAATTTTAACTCATTTGGTAGCAGTGGAAGCAAGCTTGAAGACATAGGAGGAAAGTGGGAGGAAGAGAGAAACTGGAACCATAGAATCATAGAGTTGGAATCATCATAGTTGAATCATAGAATCATAGAGTTGGAAGAGACCACAAGGGCCATCCAGTCCAACCCCCTGCCATGCAGGAAGCATTCCTGACAGATGTCTATCCAGCCTCTGCTTAAAAACCTCTGAAAAAGGAAAGTCCACCACACTCTGAGGCAGTGCTAAAATAGCTCTTAGTGTCAGGAAGTTCTTCCTAATGCATAGGTAGAATCTCTTTTCCTGCAGTTTGAACCCATTGCTCTGTGTCCTAGTTTCTGGAGCAGCAGAAAACAAGTTTGCTCCATCCTCAGTATGACATCCCTTCAAATATTTAAAAATGTCTATCATGTCACCTCTCAACCTTCTCTTCTCCAGACTAATCATGCCCACTTCCTAAGCCGCTCCTCATAGGTCATGGCTTCCAGACCTTCCACCATCCTGGTTGTCCTCCACTGGACATGTTCCAGCTTCTCAATATCCTTCCTGAATTGTGGTGCCCAGAACTGGACACAGTATTCCAGGTGAGGTCTGACCAAAGCAGAATAGAGTGGCACTATTACTTTCCTTGATCTAGATACTATATTCCTATTAATGCAGCCTAGAATCACATTGCTTTTTTAGCTGCTGCATCACACTGCTGACTCAGGTTCAGCTTGTGGTCCACTAAGACTCCTAGATCCCTTCACTGTACTGCCAACAAGCCAGGTGTCACCCATCCTATATCTGTGCATTTCATTTTTACTGCCCAAGTATAGTATCCTACATTTTTCCCTGCTGAAATTCATTTGATTAGTTTTGGCCCAGCTTTCTAATCAGTTCAGGTAATTTTGAATTCTGATCCTGACCTCTGGGGTATTAGCTACCCCTCCTAATTTGGTATCATCTGCAAACTTGATAAGAATGCCCTCTATTCCCTTGTTCAAGTCATTGATTAAGATGTTGAATAGCACTGAGCCTAGGACACAACCCTATGGCACCCCACTGGAGATCTGGAGAGTCACTTCTCTCCAGATGAAGAGGAGCCATTGGTGACTACCCTTTGGGTTCGGTCAGTCAACCAATTACAAATCCACCTAACAGTTGCATTATCTAGCCCACAAGTTACTAACTTTTTTGCAAGACTATTATGGGGGACCTTGTCAAAAGCCTTACTGAAATCAAGATACACTACATCCACTGCGTTCCCTTCATCTATCAAGTTTGTAACTCTTATCAAAAAAAGATGAGATTAGTCTGGCACGACTTGTTTTTGAGAAATCCATGTTGACTTCTTGTGATCATGGCATTCCTTTCTAAGTGCTTACTGACTGTCTGTTTAATGACCTGCTCTAGAATCTTTCCTAGTGTTGATGTCAGGCTAACTGGGCAGTAATTATTTGGGTCTTCTTCCCCCCCCCCCTTTTAAAAGATGGGGGCAACATTTGCCCTCTTCCAGTCTGCTGGGACCTCTCCTGTTCTCCAGGAATTCTCAAAGATTACTGCCAGTGGTTCTGAGATTACTTCTGCCAGTTCTTTTAATACCCTTGGATCAAGTTCATCTGGCCCTGGAGGCTTGAATTTATTCCTGAACTACCTTTTTACCAATTCTGCGCTGAATTTCCCCTACTGTATCATCTGCTCCATTCCCCCCAAGTTGAGCACTCTTCCCCCTTTGGGAGAAGACTGAAGCAAAGAAGGTGGTAAGTAGTTCTGCCTTTTCTCTGTCCCCTGTTAGCCTTTAGCCATCTTCTCCCTACCATTTCCTTGTTCTTCCTTTTGCTACGGACATAACAACAAAAAAAGCCCTTTTTATTGTTTTTAACATCTCTAGCAAGCCTGAGCTCCATCTGTGCTTTAGCTTTTCTGTCTTTCCCCCTACAAGAGCTGGCTATTTGTTTGAATTCTTCTTTGGCGATTTCTCCCTTTTTCCATTTCTTGTACATGTCCTTCTTAAGTTTTACCTCAGTTGAGAGTTCTTTTGACATCCATCCTGGTTTCTTTAGACACTTGCCGTGTTTCCTCCTCATTGGAATTGTTTGAAGTTGCGCCTTCAATATCTCACTTTTACGAAACCCCCATCTCTCATGAACTCCCTTCTCTTTTAGTATTTTTGACCATGGGATCACCCCCAGTAATTCCCTAAGTTTTCTGAAATCAGCTTTCTTAAAGTCTAGAATGCATGTCTGACTATGCTTGGCTTCCCCTTTCGTCTGTATAACAGACTTCAGGAGAACATGATCACTCCCCCCTAAGGATCCCGCCACTTCCACTCCATTAACCAGGTCATCCCCATTGGTTAGGATCAGATGTAAAATAGCTGATCTCCTTGTTGCCTCTTCTACCTCCTGGACAATGACATTGTCTGCAAGGCAAGTGAGGAATTTGTTGGACATTAAATTCTTGGCAGAGTTGGACTTCCAACAAATATCAGGATAGTTAAAATCCCCCATTACTACTACATCTCTCCTTTCTGAATGTGTGGTCATCTTTCCAGGAAGGTATCATCCGTCCTTAGTTTGGCTTGGAGGTCTGTAGTAGACCCCCATAATGACATCCCTGCTGTTTCTCTCTCCCATTATTTTTACCCAGATGCTGTCAGCCTGGCTCCCAGGATTTAAATCATGGATATGTTCACATGTGTACACATCCTTAATGTATAATGCTACACCACCACCCTTCCTGTTTGGTCTGTTTTTCTGAAACAGGTTATACCCCTTTATTAGTACATTCCAATCATGAGACTCATCCCACCAAGTTTCAGTGCTGCCCATTATATCGTATTTGTTTTGCTGTGCTAAGAGTTCAAGTTCATCCTGTTTATTTTCCATGCTCTGCACATTCGTATAGAGACATTTAAGACCATGGCCATTTCCCCTATCTGCCTTTTAAAGGGTTTATTCTTCCCCTTGTTGGGTTGTTGTGTTATTGTTCTCTGTATAACATTTGGGCTATTACCTCTAGCACTCGATGAACTCCTGCCTTCAAGAGTACTGTCTCCCTCCCCTATACAACTCAGTTTAAAGCCCTCCTGATAAGATCTTTCAGACTCTTACCAAAAACATTCCTGCCTACTGCTGTGAAGTGCAACCCATCCCTTGCTAGAAGTCGACCTCCATGAAACCGCATCTCATGGTCCAGGAAGCCAAATTTTTCCTGGTGGTACCATCTGTGTAGCCAGTTGTTCACCTCCACTATTCGTCTCTCCCTTCCTAAGCCATGCCCTTCCACTGGAAGAACAGACAAAATGACTATCTGTGCACCCAGGTTCTTCAGCTCCCTACCCAAAGCCTCATAATCCCTTGTGATCTTCTGGAGGCTATGCCTTGCAGTATCATTGGTTCCCACGTGGACCAAAAGGAAGGCTTAAGGGTTAGAAGGCTTGATAAATCTTGTCAGCCTCTCTGTTACATCTTGAATTTTTGCCCCAGCGAGACAGCATACCTCCCAAGACATTTTGTCAGGCCTGCAGACTACTGCTTCTGTTTCTTGCAGCAAGGAATCCCCTACCTTGCAGCAGAGAATCCCCTGCCATGAAGCAGGATTAACCAGGACTGTCTCTGCCAAATTGAGCAGTTGGAAGATGTGCTGTGAACTTCTCTAACATAATGGAATAAATGTCCATACTCTCCTGATTTAGATATCTATTTTGCCCAAGAGTACCTAAAAAATCATAAAGATTAATGGCAGATGAGTTCATATACCCTAAAGGCACAAGATTCTGTCTGATCTTGGAAGCTAAGCAGGGTCAGCCCTGATTAGGACCTGGATGGGAGGCCACCAACAAATACCAAGGCTATATTTCAGAGAAAGAAACTGGAAAAAACAACTCTGAGTATTCTTTGACTAAGAAATTCCAATGAAATTCATGGGGTCACCTTAAGTTGACAAGCAATTTGAAGGCACATACACACACCAAAGGAATAGTCAGTGCAATAGATCAGCTGCTAAGGGGCATGAGTGCAATTGTATTCATGCCCTGCTTATGCACTTCCCAGAGGCCATTATGGGAACACAATGCTGGACTAGATGGGCCTTTAATCTGATTCAGCAGGGATTGAACAGAAGAGTTGATGGAAATCTCTCTTTCCTATGAAATGCAAATTCCTGAGTTTCCTCCTTTGTGGATAGGATGAGAATTTTTTAATACTTTGACCTGAGACAGGAAAACCACCTGATTGTTTTAGGGTGAATTAGCAAAAATCAGTGGTGCTTGTGTGGGAGGAGTCTATGGTCTTCAGGCATGTGGTGCAAAATTAGCAGTTGCATTGTCTACCTGAGATAACTGTGCACCCACCAAGTGTTTGGTTATATTATTGCATAATTTATTTACAATTTATGCAGGTGCACGGAGTCCTCTCAAACCTGGTGCAAGCCTATACATTAATAGACATTATAAGAATATCAACACTCCCCAGTGTGATGTTTCATTTAAAGGAAGCTAAATCCTATTAGCTAACACACATTGGAAACCGCATAGTGCCTAGTGCACTATAAAACAGTGTAGATGTGTAAAATGCTGTTGCTTAACAATTTGTAAGCCACTCTGAGAGCCTTTGTGGTTGAAGAGTGGGGTATAAATACCTATAAATAAATAAATAAATAAATAAATAAATAAAATATGGTGCTAATCTTGAATATCTCACCACCATAGGGGGTGTGCAATTAATAGCATCCACCCAAAATACAGTACAGTGTTCTGTTCAAGATTCTTCAGTCAAATTAAACGTGGACTTCATGCTTTCCTGGTGACAACATTTGTGAATTATCCATGACCTTTTATTGGATGAGGCTGCCAACCTGGCATGCTTTACGGAGACCTGGCTGGGAGAGGCCAGTGCTGCGACTTGGGCGCAGGCACTCCCGGCCGGGTACTCAGTCAGTGAGCAGGTAAGGAAAAGTGGGCAGGGGGGCGGAGTGGCTCTGGTTCATAAAAGCAATCTAACCTTGACCAGGAAGCCTATCCGGAACACAGTCCACATCGAGTGTATGTACCTAAGCCTGAGGTCCAGGGATAGCTTAGGGATTCTGTTAGTATACCGGCCACCCCGTTGTCTAACAGACTCCCTAACCGAGCTAACACAGCTGGTCTCAGAGTTGCTGCTGGAGTCACCCAGACTCTTAGTTCTTGGTGACTTCAACATCCCACTCGAGACCAGCTTGCTAAATCTAACTGGAGCAGCTCGGGAGTTCATGGAATCCATGACAAACATGGGCCTATCCCAATTGGTTGTCGGGCCTACTCACTGTGCAGGTCATACCCTCGATGCGGCCTTTCGTACGGAACAGGAATATCCGTGGGCGGAGGTTATTAAAACCTCTGCATTGTCATGGACGGATCATTTCCTGGTCAAGATGGAGCTAAGAGCCACTGTCTGCCCCACCGGGGGTGGTGGACCTATTAGAATGGTCCGCCCTCGAAGGCTAATGGAACCAATTAGATTCCAGAAATCCTTGGAGGGTTTAATGGTTGGTAACGCCAGTGATTCTGTTGAAGCTTTGGTTAATATTTGGAACACCGACCTCACCAAGGCTATCGACACAATCGCTCCCAAATGTCCTTTCCAGCCTGCTCCTAACTGTAAGCTCTGGTATTCAGAGGAGCTTAGGAAGATGAAGCGGGCTGGACAACGACTAGAGCGCACCTGGCGGAAGACTCGACTCTTATCCGACAAGATTCGTCATAGGAATTTCCTTGATTCTTATTGAGAGGCGATACACGCAGCGCAGAAGTCTTTCTCCTCTGCACGTATTGCGTCTGCAGAGTCCCGTCCAGCAGAACTGTTTAGGGTGGTGGGGGAGCTGACGTGGATTCCCCCTGCGCAGAACCCCTTACTCAACCCGACAACGGCCTGCTGTGATGCGTTTAACATCCACTTTGCAGATAAAATCTCTTGGATAAGAGCCGACTTTAGATGCCAGTGTTATGACAGAATCTATAGACAAGGTGTCCAGCAACTCCGTTGAAGAAATTTTATTGGATCAGCTTCAATCTGTGAGTACCGATGACGTGGACAAGCTCCTTGGTAGAGTGAGGAAGACGACCTGTCCCCTCGATACCTGTCCATCTTGGCTGGCCACCCAAGGGGGCGACGCATCGAGAGCACTCCTTAGGGATATTATCAATGCGTCCTTCAGGGAGGGGTCTGTTCCACCCTGTTTGAAGGAAGCGGTGGTTAAGCCGCTCCTGAAAAAGCCTTCCCTGGACCCCTTGGATAGGAACAACCATAGGCCAGTCTCCTTGCTCCCTTTTTTAAGCAAGGTGATTGAAAGGGCGGTCGCTTCCCAACTCCAAGCTGTCTTGGATGAAACCGATTATCTAGATCCATTTCAAACTGGATTTAGGACAGGATATGGAGTGGAGACTGCCATGGTTGCTCTGGCTGACGACCTCCGCTTGAGTATCGACAGGGGTAGTGTGACCCTGTTGGTGCTCCTAGACCTCTCAGCGGCTTTTGATACAATAGATCATTCCATCCTCCTGGATCGCCTGAGGGGGTTAGGAATTGGAGGCACTGCTTTGCAGTGGTTCCGTTCCTTCCTCTCAGGCAGATCCCAGAGGGTGAGGCTCGGGGACAGTTGCTCTACTAGAATAGAGCTTAACTGTGGCGTTCCTCAGGGCGCCATCCTGTCCCCGATGCTATTTAACATCTATATGAAGCCGCTGGGAGAGATAATTCGGAGGCATGGAGTGCGGTGTCATCAGTACGCTGATGACACCCAGGTATACTTCTCCATGTCTCGGTCATCAGCTTTGACTTCAGATGGCGTCTCTCCCCTCAATGATTGTCTTAAAGCAGTAATGGACTGGATGAGGAAAAACAAATTGAGACTGAATCCAGACAAAACGGAGGTACTAACAGTTACAGGCCCGAAACCAGGTCTGGGAATAAAACTTCCAATCCTGGATGGAATTACACTCTCCTCCAAGGACTGTGTTCGCAGCCTGGCGGTGCTCCTGGACCCGACGCTCCAGATGTCTAATCAGGTAAATGCAACGGTCAGGAGTGCCTGTTATCAACTTCGGCTGATACGCCAGCTGCGCCCTTGCCTGGAAACTAGGGACCTTGAAACTGTGGTACATGCACTGGTAACCTCCTGTCTGGATTTCTGTAATGCGCTCTACATGGGTCTACCCTTGTGCTTGACTCGGAAACTTCAACTAGTTCAGAACATGGCAGCCAGGTTGATTTCTGGTGCTTCCAGAAGAGAGCATATAACACCTGTGCTAAAAGCTCTCCACTGGCTGCTTATTAGTTTCCAGGCACAGTACAAGGTGTTGGTTATAACCTTTAAAGCCCTACATGGCTTGGGTCCAACTTATCTCCGGGACCGCCTCCTTCCGTACGACCCTCCCCGCGCACTTCGGTCCTCTGGGAGGAATCTGTTACAGCCTATGAAAACAAGGCTGTCGGTGACCTCCCAGAGGGCCTTTTCTGCTGCCGCTCCCAGATTATGGAATGGCCTGCCGGATGAGATCCGTCTTATTACCACCTTAGACAGCTTTAAAAAAGCTGTCAAGACGGATCTTTTCCGGCAGGCTTTTCCTGAATAACTATCCCGGCCCAAGACTCGGCTGTCCTTTCTAAGCGGCAACTAGATTTTTTAACCATTGTATGTTTTAATTTTTGTCTTTCTAATTTATATATTTTTAATTATTGTATGTTTTTAATCTTCTATAATTTAATATTATTTTAAGGGGTGGGTGGGTTAGGGTACTGGGACTATGGAGTTTTTATATTGTAAGCCGCCCCGATTGCGTTGCAGAGGGGCGGGATAGAAATAAATTTTATTATTATTATTATTATTATTATTATTATTATTATTATTATTATTATTATTGAGAACCAATGGATTCTTTCTCCTAGACTGACATCATTACACATTTTCATAAATCAGGGGATGTTGGGTCCTCAGACTGCTGGCTCTTAAAAATGGCAAAGTTTATTAACCATATAATGGCAGTATTCTGGATGGTCTAAAGTTGTGGGCGGGGGGGGGACAGAGGATAAGAGTGGAACAGATTACTATGTGATTTGCAGTAGATCACTAATAATTTCTGACTCTCAGCTGTTTTAATAATAGTACAAACAAAATGACCCCACACCACCATTGTTGTTTGTTAAGTGCCTTCAAGTCGTTGCTGACTTATGGTGACCTTAAGGGGAATCTGTCACTTGGTTTTCTGATGCTGAGAGCGTGTGGCATGCCCAAGGTCACCCAGTGGGTTTTCATGGCCTAGCGGGCATTCAAACCCTGGTCTCAAGAGTCAAGTCCAACATTCAAACCTCTACGCCATGCTGGTTCCTTCGCACCATCATTACATAACTGAAATTAAGAAACCATGGAGTAACCAGGAATCAATTTTTGTGTAAAAGATAGCAGACTTAGCTCAGTTCTGGCACACAAAACAAATCCATGTGCTCAATTAACTGTTCAGAAATGCCATGTTCTTTAATGCTTAAATATATGTATTTTGCAGGTGACTCTAATGCAAGGATTTGAGGTTCTAGTAAAATACAAAATAGATTATCCAAGACTGACATCTGCCTTCTGTCCCAAGGCAGTGACTTTCAGATTGTAAACTGGGAAACCTTGGCATTCCATGGGAAGTTATGCAGTTCCTCAGTTAGAAGATCAGTAAGGACAATAGGAAAGATGAGTTTAATTTGGTGTGATAACTTAATGGGACGGACAGAATGAAGTAAGATTGTATGATGAAAGAAGATAATTATGGATTATGGATATTTAACCAACAATTACAGAATCTGCTATAATGTATATTGTATAATGTATAGCAGAAAAATGTTGTGTAGGTGTTAGATTATTTGGTAACATTGTTAGATTGGTTGTTTGGATTGTATTTAACTTTGCTTTTATAATTTGTTGAATATAAGATCTTTTTTTAAAAAGAACATCAGTCATACTGGACAAGTGTCAGAAAAGGAAAACAGATTTTCTCACCACTTCTGTTAATTCCTATAATGTACAAGAAGTTGGGGGATATATGTGATATAGGTTAAATATATGTGAGATGCTCATGAAACCAAATAGGTGTGGGTAGAATTCCACATGATTTTAATGTGTACTCTAAAATGCAGAGCTTGGAAATTTTACCTTTTTAAAAATTAAAACAATTCCCTGAGTTCCCCAGACAGCAAGGCTAGTATTCAAATGTGCTTCAGAATTCTCTGGCAGTGTATAGCAATTATGTACCACATGTTGAGGGGTTCCTCAGACAGTGAGTCCCATGCTGGTAGAAAGGTGGGATAGTAAGTAGGTAAATAAATAAATAAATAAACAAATGCAAAATTCTTCTTGAAAGCAGAACATCTAGAAAAGAGCAGACTAAACCAGAATGTTAATTACCTTGGCACTCTACGTATTGTTGGATTATAGCTCTCAGAATCCTTGTCTACTGACCATGCTCACTGGGGATTCTGGGTGTTGCAGTCCATGAACATTTGGGGACCAAGGTTGAGACAACTGGTTTAGGTGTTTCATTTTGTTCCTTGATTGGCTTGGTTTGACAAGAGAGATGCATGTTTTTCTTTTCTTAGTTGTGTGGTCTTGAAATGATAGAATCTGTTAATTTCAGATTAATTGTTTAAAACACTGATGCCGCCAGAACTAACTGTAAGAAGGCATGGATGATCTGGTGGGAAAAACACACAAGATGGACCCTATATGTATGCTCCCAGAATAAGAGGGATTAGTGCAATAACATTAGAGCATGGGGAAGCAGCTTCCATACCTTTTAGATCACATGAGAAAGTGGCCCTTGGAAACCTTAATCCCAAAATTGCTCTGTGTTTTCCATTTTGTTTGGTCACAATGAAGCTCATTGTATTAACTTAATGGTCTTTCTAGCAATGAAATTTCCACTATGACCTACATCTCTTAACAGATTGTAAACAGCTATCTGTACCCCAAGGCATTTCTCTGTGAATTTGGAATGGAGCCACAACAAGATTTTTCCTTGGGGAATCTGTATTGTGAAGTTGAAGGCTTTCATGGCCGACATCCATAGATTTTCCTTGTTTTTTTTCCAGGCTGTGAGACTGGAAGCGTTTCTGGAAGAGTTCTGGAAGAGTTTCCTTCTGACGTTTCGCCTGCATCTGTGGCTGACATCTTCAGAGAATGGATGAGTAGGAATGTGTGTGGGATTTATATATAACATTTTGAAAATCAAACCCTGGAAACAGCACCAAAAAAGCCCACAACATGGTTCCAATACGTGGATGACACTTTTACCATTTGGAGCCATGGAGAAGAAGATTTTGTCTCATTCCTGAACAGCATCCACCCAAATATCCAATTCACAATGGAAAAAGAAAAGGAAGGAACACTGCCATTCTTGGATGTCCTAGTCATCCGCAAACCAAACCAATGGTTAGGCAACAAGGTATACAGAAAACCCACATACACGGACAGATACCTACACAAGAACTCCAATTATCACCCAGGACAAAAAAGAAGCACAATAAAAACATTGGTTGACCGCGCAAAAAGGATCTGCAAACCCCACTACCTGGAGGATGAACTGAAGCACCTAAACTGGGCCCTACAGGCTAATGGCTACTCCAGATCAGACATCACAAGAGCAGCCAGACTAAAAAAAAAGCCACAGAAATGAAGAAAAACAGCCACCCAAAGGGAAGGTATTTTTACCATACATCAAAGGAGTCACAGACAGAATAGGGAAACTGATGAGGAAACGCAATCTCCAAACAATCTACAGACCAACCAAGAAAATCCAAGAAATGCTACACTCAGCAAAGGACAAAAGAGACCCTCTCACAGCTGCAGGAGTTTACTGCATACCATGCAGCTGTGGACAAGTTTACATAGGGACCATTAAACGCAGTGTGCAAACACGAATCAAGGAACATGAGAGACACTGCAGACTAGGCCAGCCAGAAAAATCTGCTGTAGCAGAACACGTTATAAACCAGCCTGGATACAAAATGTTATTTAAAAACACCGAAATTCTGGACCAGGCCAACAACTATCATGTCATAATGCACAGAGAAGCTATTGAAATCCACAGAGAAGCTATTGAAATCCACAGAGAAGCTATTGAAATCTGGACAACTTCAACAGGAAAGAAGAAACCTTAAAAATAAACAAAATCTGGCTCCCAGTTTTGAAAAACAATAGAATAAAAACTCAACACTTACAAAGGAATTCCTCCCAGGGACAGGGGAATTTCCAGCAGTTAATGGGACATCAACCAACCATTAGCCAAACAGACACTAACAAGCCTTGCATTTCTATACCCAGAAACTAACCATTCAAATACACAAATTTAAATATCCTCCCCAACAGGGGTCCACAATATATAAATCCCACACACACTCCTACCCTTCCATTCTCTGAAGATGCCAGCCACAGATGCAGACGAAACGTCAGAAGGAAACTCTTTCAGAACACGGCCTCACAGCCTGGAAAAAAACCAAGGAAAATCTATAGGAATCTGTATTGGTTCCATTGAGTATTATTATTGGTCTCTAGAATGGTATTTATACCTTTTCAAAAGAAATCTACTTGGCCACCTACCTAAAGGCACTGTACTACAGGTCAGAACATCCTTGTAGTTAAGGTTGTTGTAAGCAACTGAACGGATCATGTGCTTTGGAATTAATGTTTATGGTAAGATGCTTGGCATTGCAATTTTTTTTTATTGGGAAGTGATTTCTGACAGTGCCTTATTCAGTTGTATTATTCTGCCATTTGTGAGTTTTAATGGTGTACATCAGTGGTCTCCAACCTGTGGCCCTCCAGGTGTTTTGGACTCCAACTCCCAGAAGCCTGAGGCAGCTGGTCCAATGGTTAGGAATTCTGGGAGCTGTAGCCAAAAACAACTAGAGAGCCAGAGGTTGGACAGCACTGGTGTACATCATACAGATGGTCATGGGTAAAGCACATGTGTGTGCCTTTCAAGTCACCTGTCGTCTTACAACAACCCCATTAATTTCATACTTTTCTTAGGCAAGGAATACTCAGTGGTGGTTTGCCATTGCCTTCCTCTGAAATGTAGCTTATAGCACCTGGTGTTCACTGGCGGTCTCCCATTCAAGTATTAACCAGGGCTGACCCTGCTTAATTTCTAAGATCAGATGGGATCTGGTGCCTTTAGGGTATATATATTTAATTAATGCAAGCTTTTCTAACTGGGATACTTTTAATTGATTTTAATTCTATTGGTAGCTAAATCATATTTTACCTTTTGTATGATGTGTAGTTTTAGCTTTATCTAACTTTTGTAAAGTGCCTTGAGTCCCATAGATGGGGGAAAGGTGGGATATAAATAAATAAAATTATGCTGGTGCTAGGGCATCTAATTCTTATGTGGCAATTGTTTAAAAAAAGGTGTGGGACTACTGGGTGGGAATACTTCCCAGGCTTTTCTTGGTCAAACTGATTTTGATTTCTCAATTAAGGGGGCCTTGCCCACATGTTTCAGCTCAGAAACTGTCAAAATAAAAAAATAGCTATCAATAGATTATTTAGGAACTATTTTAATGTCCTAAAATTTCCTTTCTCCATACCAGAGTGGTGGCACAAAGAATTCAAGCATTCCCATATGATGCTTTAGCATTATTCGGGTCACACACACACACACATATAGATGTAACTAGTTTATTTCTTCTAGGATGTATTCCATTACAGTGTGTTGGCAGGGCACCTGCTTGGTTGATGCAGTTGTATGGGGTTGGGGAATTTGGTTGTCATCAAATAAATAATGAGTCAGAATCTTAGAGTTGGAAGGGGTTGCCATATACAACTAAAACACTCTTAAAAGATACCCATTCAACCTCTGTTTAAAGACCTCCAAAGAAGGAGAATCCATCACACTCTGAACCAGTTTATTCCACAGTTAAATCATTCTTACAATAAAGAAGTTCTGTCTAATGTTTAGGTGGAGTTTATTTTCTTGTAAATTTAATCCATTGGTTCTCATTCTGGCTTGGGGAGCAACATAAAACAAGTTCACTTCATCTTCTAGATGACATCCCTTCAGATATTTAAGATGGCTATTATGTCACCTTCAGTCTTCTCCTAGCTAAACATGCACAGCTGTTACCCTAAGAGGTGAGGGGTGCTTTAGAGACCCACCTGTGATGGCAAAATCTATATTCTTATCTGGGGAAATTATTAGCTCAAACAGATGCCTCGAGAGGAGGGTAATGGTGAGGATCTTTTCACCTATGTATACCAGTACTAACTGCAGAGAGCACTCTAGCTTTAAAGTGAAATAAAGTATTTTTTGTATTGGAAATAACACAAAATGCATTCATACACACATGTTCTTAAGAACCATACAAGGTTGTAGAGGAGTAAAGCAGAAAGATTGGATAGAGGGAGAAATTCAGGAAAATAGGGCGAGAGTTACCAGTCTTGAAGAGCAGAGCGTCGTGCAGGGAAGGTATCTGAGGGTAACACAGGAGGTTCCAATCTGGGGGCACAACGAGAAGGAGAGTGGCCAGATTTGTCTGCCATGGCACACCTTGCTATAGTGGGGGCTGTAATATTTATAACCTATTTCATGCCCTGAAGGCATGTTCTAGTTTTAACAATGGCTACATGGCTTTTCCAAGGGAGAGACAAAGGAAAATGAAACTCAACTTATTGTTTTAATGGTTGGGAGATAAAATTGATGGATTTATGACCATCTTGCAATTTTGGACAGGAGGGGGTATAGGAGAAACTTCGATAGGAAGAGATTTGGGAATGGTCACTTAATTGTTTGATTGAATTAATAATTGCTGAGGCACCCTGGGCTGCAAGAAAGGATTAGCACATACAGTACCTCCTTAACAACTGTGTTTACTAAGGGGCTTCCGCACAATCCCAATATGGGTTTCTTTGCCAAAATATTTCTAAGTCACAACCCAGGTTATTGTAACCTCCAACTGACCTTTTTGGTTCATCCCAACCAACCTGACCCCAAAAAGCGTCCAACACTTTCAATTATGAGATAAAGTGGGGAGCTGGTAGTAGGGCATGCTAACACAGTTCCCTAAGTCATTCCTCATAAGACTTGTTTCCAGACCTTTGATCATTTTGGTTACCCTTCTTTGGAGAAATTCCAGCTTGTCAATATCCTTCTTGAACTGTGATGTCTAGAACTGAACACAGTATTCCACATGAGGTCTGACCAAAACAAAATAAAGCAGCACTGCTATGAGGTCTGCCTATTAAATAACAAGAGTACGTTCCTACCTTCCAGACAAATCAGGGAAAACTGATTGTAAACGCTTGAGTGGTTACCTTGAACATGTCTGAACCTGCATGACAAACTCTCGGCCGTTCAGTTAATTGTTCAGTCATCATTTAAAGCAGCTGTGTTATCTGTTGTGTGCAGGAAAAATGGTAAGTTCAAAAGTTGAGCAACATGACATTATGGAGCAACTTGAGGCAGACCCAAACCTTTTTTAAAAAAAATAGTCACTTGTGATGAAACCTGGATCTTCCAGTATGATCCTGAGACAAAGCAACAGTCAATGCACTGGAAAACACCATCATCACGAAGAATGAAAGAAGCATGTCAAAGCAAGTCCACATTCAAAAACAAAGGCAGTACAGTGAACCAGCATTATTATAAGGAAGTTTTGGCAAAGCTGAGAGAAAAAGTCAGGGGAAAAAAAGGCCAGAACTATGGGAAAATGGTTTCATTTTTCATCAAGACAATGCACCTGCTCACACAGCACTTTCTATGAAGCAGTTTTTGGCTGATAAATGCATTACTACACTTGAACATCTTCCATATTCACCAGATTTGGCAGCATGTGACTTTTTTCTTTTCCCTGTAGTGAAATTGGTGCTTAAAGGAACACATTTTGAGTCAATTGATGCAGTAAAGAAGAAAATGGCAAATGTGTTGAAACAGCTGACAGAAACTGATCTGCTCTATGCCTTCAACCAGTGGAAAACAAGAGTGCATTTATATGTGAGTGTGAACAGGGAGTATATTGAAGCATTAGAACTGTAATACAGTTGTCCCGTCATATTCACTGGGGGCTGGCTCTAGGACCCCTGTGGATACCAAAATCTGTGAATACTCAAGTCCCATTATATGCAATGGCATAGCAAAATGGTGTCCCTTACATAAGATGGCAAAATCAAGGTTTGCTTTTTGGATTATTTTTTAAAGAATATTTTCAAGCCATTAATACTTACATCCATGGATATGGAGGGACAACTGTACATATAAAGATGGGTTATTGTATCAGTCTCATTATTTAATAGACAGACCTCATACTCCCCTTGATCTGGATGGACACTATACTGTTGAGGCAGCCTAGAATTGCATTGGCTTTTTTGGGTGCCACATCTTATGGCTGACTCATATTTAGCCTGTAGACTACTAAGACCCCGAGATCTTTTCCACATGTACTGCTTTGAAGCCACGTGTAATCAACCTGTGCTCGTGCATTTCATTTTTCTTGCCCAGATATGGTACCTTACATTTCTCCCTATTGAAATTAATCTCGTTGGTTTTGGCCAGCTCTCCAATCTGTGAAAATCAGTTTGAATTCTGATCTTGTCCTCTGGAGTATTAACTGCCTTCCACCTGTAAATGTTATAAGCATGCTTTTAAGTAATATATGAAGATGTTGAACAACACAGGACCCAGGACAGAATACTGAAGCACCCCACTAGTCACTTCCTCCAAGATGAAGAGCAACCATTGGTGAGCACTCTCTGGGTTTGGTCAATCAACCAATTACAAATTCAGTAGCACTGTCTAGCTCGCATTGTACTAGCTTGTGTGCAAGGATATCATGGGGATCTTGTCAAAACCTTACTGAAATCAAGATATATTAAATCCATAGCACTCCCTTGAGCTACCAAGCTTGTAACTCTATTTTAAAAAGAGATGTTAGCTCAGCATGACTTATTTTAGAGAAACCCATGCAATCTCCTAGTAATCACAGTATTATTTTCTAAATGACGCACTATCCACAATGCTGCAGCCTTATTTGAGAACTCACGCCGAACAAGTCTTGAAGAGAAACGACAATGCAGAAAGAATCACAACCCGGAAACATCACCCAAGAACTTCTGCAATTGGACTTGTCTATCTCGGATTGGCCTTTTTAGTCATCAGCGCGCTTGCAGAAAGCACAGGATGAGTCCTTCCTGAATCTTCGTTTGCGAAGAAAAGCCAGAGAGAGAGATTCCTTTCTAAGTGTGCACAGACTGATTGATTAATGATCTGTTCTAGAACCTTTCCTGGTATTAACATCAAGTTGACTGGTCAGTAGTTGCCCAGGTTCTTTTTTATGAAGATGGACACCACATTTACCCTCTTCCAATCTGCTCTTGCTCCCTTTTTATTTGTGATGAACTATACATTGAACTATACATTCTGGAGAGCCAATCTCTCAGCCTCAGAAGATGGCTGTGGCAAGCCCCCTCTGAACAATTATTGCCAAGAAAACTCTGTGATAGTTGGATAAGTTTCATAACTTGGAAATGACTTAAAGGCACAAAACACCGAATATGTTATATGATAGAAGAACTACTGCTGAGATATTCTAAAATGGTATCTGTGACATAGTGCACATCTTTCATCCATAGTCACATCCCATTCTCTCTCTCTCTCTCTCTTCTCTCTCTCTGGCTTTTCTTCGCAAACGAAGATTCAGGAAGGACTCATCCAATGTTTTCTGCAAGCGTGCTGATGACTAAAAAGGCCAATCTGAGATAGACAAGTCCGGTTGCAGAAAGCACAGCAGAAGGTTTCCTTGGGTGATGTTTCTGGGTTGACGTTTCTGGGATTCTTTCTGCGTTGACGTTTCTCTTCAAGATTTGTTCAGCATGAGTTCTCAAATAAGGCTGCAGCATTGTGGATAGTGCGTCTCCATGCCTCCCGATGTGAGGCCAGGGCGGACCATTGTTGGTGATCAATTTGGCCGAACCTGAGGTGTTGTTTGAGGGAGTCCTTCTATTGCTTTTTTGGAGCACCCCTCTTACGCTGACCTGTGGTGAGTTCACTGTAGAGTAGTATTTTTGGGATGCGATGGTCCTCCATCCTAGAAATGTGCCCTGCCCAGCGCAGCTGTGTTCTCAATATCATGGCCTCAATGCTGGTGATCCCTGCTTGCTCAAGGACAACAACATTTGTCACATAGTCAGTCCAGTGTATATTTAGGATTATGCGTAAATAGCGCTGATGGAAGCGTTCGAGGAGTCGTAAGTGGTGGCGATAGGTAACCCATGTTTCAGATCCATAAAGGAGGATAGACAGTACAATGGCTCTATACATATTGATTTTTGTGTTTTACCTCAGGTGCTTATTACTCCAGACTCTTTTGTAAAGTCTTCCAAATGCACTATGTACCTTTGCTAATCTGTGATCGATCTCTTTGTCAATCTTGGCATCTGAGGAGATGATGCTTCCCAGGTAGGTGAACTGCTGAACGGACTTAAGCACAGAGTTGCCGACAGCAATGTGGGGATGGGGGTGTTCGTCCTGTGGTGCAGGCTGGTAAAGAACTTCCGTTTTCTTCAGATTGACTTCTAGCCCAAACGGCTCTGCAGCTGTTGCGAACCAGGATGTTAGGCGCTGCAGAGCTGCTTCTGTGTGTGCAACAAGGGCAGCAGCATCAGCGAAGAGCAGCTCACGGACTAGGTAGTTTAGAGTCTTAGTTTGAGCCCTCAGATGGCTTAAGTTAAACAAGCTACCATCAGTACGGTAACGTATATAGATGCCGTCGTCTTCTTCAAGCTCTGCCATAGCCCTTTGGAGCATCATGCTGAAGAAGATGGTAAATAAAGTTGGCACAAGAACACAACCTTGCTTTACTCCATTAGTTATTAGAAAGGGCTCTGAAAGAGCATCGCCATATCTGACTTGACTGCGCTGGCCCTCATGTAGCAAGATAATCATTTTAAGGAATTGGGGGGGACATCCTAGTCTTTCCAGGATCTGCCACAGACCTTTGCTACTCACGGTGTCAAAGGCTTTGGTGAGGTCAACAAATATTACGTAGAGACCCTTGTTCTGCTCTCTACATTTCTCTTGCAGTTGTCTAAGGGCAAATACCATATCTGTAGTACTCCTATTGGCTCTGAAGCCACATTGGCTTTCAGGAAGAAGTTCTTCTGCAATAGCAGGAACTAATCTGTTCAGGAGTATCCTTGCAAAGATTTTTCTAGCAATAGAGAGCAGTGTTATGCCTCGATAGTTTGAGCAATCGGATTTTGCTCCTTTTTTCTTGTACAGGGTGATGATGACTGCATCTCGGAGATCTGATGGCAGTTCCCCCTTTTCCCAGCAATTCACAAGGAATTCGTGGAATTTATCATGGAGTACATGACCTCCGTGTTACCAAACTTCAGGTGGGATTCCATCAATCCCAGCTGCCTTGCTGTTTTTCATCTGCTGTATGGCCTTAAGGGTCTCTTACAAAGTGGGAGCTATGTCCAATTCATTTTTCACTGGTTTTTGTATCATATGTTGGATAGCTGAGCCTTGGACTACTCGGTTGGCACTAAAGAGACTTTGAAAATGTTCAGCCCATCGATTCAGGATGGAGGCTTTATCAGTACTTAATGTTTGACCATCTGCACTGAATAAGGAGCTTTGGACCTGATAAGTAGGTCCAAACACTGTCTTAAGAGCTTCATAAAAGCCTCTAGAATCCCCCAGATCTGCACAGCGTTGTGTCTTTTCTGCTATATTGATCCACCACCTGTTCTGCATGTCTCAGAGTTTTTGTTGAAGTTTATTACATGTGAGATGGAAAGCTGCTTTTCTTACATGGCAACTTGGCTGGGTGAGGTATGCCTGGTGAGCAGTTCTCTTCTTTGCAAACAGCTCCTGGATCTCTTGGTTGTTTTCATCAAACCAGTCTTGATTTTTCTTGTGAGAGAACCCAAGGGATTCTTCCTCAGACTGCAGGATACTGTTTTTGATATGCTGCCAAAGCACTGTGGGAGAAGGATCTGTAGGATGGTCTTCAAGTTTTGTTTGTAGGTTTGCCTGGAATTTGTCTCTTGTGGTAGCTTGTTGAAGATTGTTGACTTGGAGTCTCTTCTTTAAGATGCCATCCCTCTTAGGTTTGAACTTAAGATGAAGATTTAGTTTACATCTGACGAGGTGATCTGTCTGGCATTCTGCACTGGGCATCACTCGAGTATGACGGACATCGCGAATGTTTCTCTGGCGGACTAGAACATAGTCAATGAGGTGTCAATGTTTGGATTGGGGATGCATCCAGGTTGTCTTCAAGCTATCTTTCTGCTGAAAGATAGTGTTTGTAATAGCTGTTGTTCTGCACAGAACTCTAGCAGGAGGTGTCCGTTATCATTGCAATTTCCAACACCATGCTTGCCTAGGACACCTTTCCAGACTTCGGAGTTCTTTCCTACTCTGGCATTGAAGTCACCAAGGATAATAATTTTATCTTCTACAGGGACTTTTTGTATGAGGTGGTGTAGGTCTGTGTAGAATTTGTCTTTCTCTACAGGATCGGCTTGCATGGTTGGGGCATATATACTAAAGAGAACAAGTTGGAGGCATAAGGAAATAATGCGATCAGTGTCCTGTTGGCAAGGTTTCGAGTTTAGAGGCAATGGAGTTTTTAATCATGAAGCCTACTCCTGAAAGATGTTTTTCGGTTTTGGGTTTGCCAGACCAGTAAAGTGTGTAGCTGGTGGCGTGTTCTTTAAGGCTGCCTTCCTCATGGAGACAAACTTCACTAAGAGCAGCGATGTCAATATTAAGTCGTGATAGTTCATGGGCTATTAGAGCAGAATGCTGAGGCCGTCCACTATCTTCAGAGTCTTGCATGGTTCTGATGTTCCAGCATGCAAGCGTCAGTTTATTTACACCTTTGGAGGCCGGTGTGCACCTTTCTTTCTTTGCCTTGGTTTGACCGCATCAGAAGATTCCCGTTGGCTGCGGCTAGCCAACCAGGTAGTTGGGGATGAGCTTTCGTTAGGCCACCTTTTCTAGGCCCCTCTTCATATGGAGCAAGCAGTGTTCTCCTTAAAAAAGGCTGCTTGGTCGTTCAGGATGCTGCCGAACAAGACTGTCATTTCCCGGGTCAGCCTCGAGTGACCAAAGTCCTGAACCGCCTGCATGCAGGGTTGGGTCTGCAGCTTCCAGTGCATCTTTACACCTGCTGTTTCATCCCTTGCCTATCGCTACAGGGTTGTTTTTTTTTTTTTTTTGAATTGGATTTGTCCTTCGAGCCTGTGCAATGGATTTTTCTGGTGGAGCACAGCGTGCACAGAATTGGCCTCACCCTTTAAACCAAAGGTTCATCTGCTGGCCTTGCAAGCATAGACGGTAGCAGCGAGGTCCTCGGGTCATAGGTTTGATTAGAGTTTCCCTCTCTTAGATGGTTGACCTTACAGGGTTGGACGAGCACCATTTGCCTGGGTTTGGGATTAGAGTTTTCCTTCTCCTAGGACGGTTGCCATAAGGCTAGAGAGCCCATTCTGCCCTTTGATGCTCTTTGTCAGACCCTTTGGTTTTGACCTGTCTGGCATGGGAGACCCTACTGGTGGCTATTATGCCACCACCAGCATAGCTCAAAACATCATTAGGGTACGTAAGCCTCTCTCCCACGACAAGGGGGCGTCAATGGAGAGGTTCCAATTACTGAAAAAATAAAATGCATTACATCCATTACTGAAAAAATAAAATGCTACGTTTACAAAGCAATAAAGTGTAGTTATTCCTTAAGTTGTAATTGTAATGTAATGTAGTTATATCTCTCATTGGGAAAAGTGCTTAAGTAAATAGTTGTTTGCTCCCAACTGTTTCCAAGTATGTAAATTTCAACATGCCAGTTTGCAGAAACAGTAATGCTTAAGCTGAACTCTCAGAAGTAATGTCTGATATACTGTATGTGTATTAATCTGCTGCACCTAAAGCAACCATTATTTGTATTCCCTATTGGTCTATAGATCTAGACAAGGATATGTTTGTATGTGCATACACACACACACACAAATCTACACATACATATAAGTATGTTATAACATAAGCTTTTAGTGTCCTGAATCCATTTGGTCAGACACACAAAGTCATCTTAGTCAACAGGGCCACACCCACCCTGATTGAATCTTGTATTCATGTTACCATTGTTTGGCCTCACTGTTTGCTTGTTTGACCTCATTTTGTATTGTTTTAAACAAAAACAAAAGGTGGATAGATGTATGTCCTTTGAACAGTGAGACCAAATGGCTAAAACAATTCAAGTGATAGAAGGTAAAATCAATATAGGGGCCAATCATGGTGGGTATAATCTGGTGATGATTAACAGATATAACAAGATTAATGCTGTATATCAAACTCTTAGAATCTACCATTGTGTTATCACTGTGGGCTCATTTACTTCATATCCCATTGTTTAAGTGGGATGGGGCGGGCAATGTGCTTTCTTAGTGGATATTTGGCTCAATCCGCTAAATTAAATACTTGGATTTAAACTGCTGAAGGCAACATAACATAATGTGCCATGCTATGACTCCAAATGAAGGACAAGACTTCTTTTTCTAGGTTCTTGAATGTTTCTTTAGGGCTCAACTACCCTAAAGACACCAGATCCTGTCTTATCTTGGAAGCTAAGCAGAATCAGTCCTGGTTAGGACTTGGATGGGAGACAGCCAACAAATACCAGGTGCTGTAGTCTATATTTCAGAGGAAGGAACTGTCAAAACCAGTTCTGGGTATTCTATATATAAGAAAACCCTATGAAATTCATGGGGTTGCCATAAATCAGTAGGAGACTAGGAGGCACATCCAGAGAGAGGCGGGGGCGGGGGTGCTGTGGTCTGAGTGTTGGACTAGGACTTTGGAGACCAGGATTCAAATCCCTGCTTGGTCATGGAAACCCACTTGGTGACCTTGGGCAAATCATACTGTCTCAGCCTCAGAGGAAGGCAATGACAACCCCCCTCTGAACAAATCTTGACAAGAAAACCTGTGATAGGGTTGCTATAGGTTAGAAAGGACTGGAAGGCACACAACCACCACCACCACTACCAGACACAGGTGTTTCTTTAATGACCTATTAAGCTAATCTTTAAAATTTAATAGTAGAATACACACCTACATCTTTTTTGGCCTGCAGGCTGAGAATAATACTTTGGGGTTTTGATATCAGGAGAGGTATAAACAGAAAAAGCAGGAATGTTGTGAATGGCCAAAGCAGCAATACTACAATGGTGCTTGCATTTGAAATCAGAGACTCCTTTGAGATTAGTGGTGCATATATACACTATGTGTTTCTGAATAAGATACTACAGAAATGCTGTGATCCTCTGAAACCAATAATTTAGATTGAAACAAAACTAACATCACCAATCTATATAGCCCAGGTAGAATCACACTGATTCAAAAGTAAGTCTCAGTGAGACTTATTTAATAGAGCCTATGTGTAGGCTAGCAGTCAGTATAGTTTTAAATATGTAATACAGATTGTGTTCACATGAAAACAGTTATAACAACTTAAGTACCAGCATATTACTCATTGCCACCGTTGTTCTTCATGAAGATTTTATGTACAAATAAAACATTTTCTACAGAAAGGATGCTGTTTTGTGAAGACATGTAAGTATTCCTTGTGGTTTTAAAGATGGCTGTTTTTCAATGATGAGCAAAACCCAATTTTAGTGTACATGAAGAACGGTTTAGTTTAAGGGTGCACGCTCCTTTTCACAACAGAATACCTACTATTGCTTCCTATTTTAACTCTTATTTCACATGAAAATGTGTTATGGTTGTTAAAAGTAACCTTTTTTATAGATAGTTTGGGGAAGGGCATATAAATAATGGAAGAATGAAACAATTCTGAGTGTTCACCATCTAGATGAAGTGATATAACATCTCCACATAATAATACCTGTAAATGGAGGAGCTAGGGATTGAGCCTGCAAAGCCCCATACTATTTGGAATAGTGAACAAGATTAAACACATTTTTAAAAATTGCTGTATGCCAGTTCTCTGCATTTTGCATCTGCCTAGCGATGTTTGTAAGAAAAACAACCCAGAGGTTTTATATGTATCTATATCCTATATTGAAACTTTTATTTTTTTTTAATGCATAGATGACATTATCCCCCTTAGCATCCAAGTATATTTTTACAAGGAAACCAAGAAACCAGCTGGTTCCCTAGGTACCAGCACAGGCTTAGTCCTCGACACAGATCCTGGACACAGGCCACCCTATCTTTTGGGCTGCTAATTCAAAAATGGAGGATGAGCGCCTCGTCCCTTAATTAATAATGTAGCTCTCTGTCTTCCTGTGTGTCACAAGCTGGAAAGGCGGTGATCGGCCAATAAAGATGTAGGGGAAAGAAGTCGAAAGCTCCTCCCAGCAGCTCTTCCTCGTTGAGAGCTGAAGTAGCAGATCAAAAACTTCCGAAGAGCTCGGGCGGAGAAAGAAGAAGAAGAAGACAGGGTCAAGGGAGAGTGGGAAAAAAGGGGGGGATTTAAAATAAAATAAAGGAGCGGGATCTCATTTAACACCATCCAGGCGACAGAAGGAGCAGCCGGGTTTCAAATCAGGTAGGAGGGGATGGTGCAGCCTTTAGGTTTCTCTTTCTCAAGGGGAGCCGACCTGCTTTCAACCCAAGGCTGGGAAAGGCTCTCTTTCTCTCCTGACAGGAGGAAGCTCATCAAGTCAGCCTCCCAGCTGGAGGGGATCCCTCATTAAACATCAAAAGGGAACGGGGGGGGGGAAGAGAAAGAAAACTGGGGGGAAGAGGAGGAGAGTCCCGACATAGACGGGAAAGAGATAAGACCTGCCCTCCTCCTCCTCCTCTTCCCGGTTTGTTTAGCATTTTGGAGGCGGGAGGAGGAAAAGAGGCGTTGCGCGGCCCAGCAGGAGCAGGTCAGAAAAGGGTTGACCCGGCGGGAGTACTAGTAGTAGTAGTAGTGGTGGTGCTGGTGCCGACGGGGAGGGTGGCCTTTGTAGAGACGCGGGTGGAGAAGAAAAGTAGGGAAATCCCCACGACCGGCAGCGAGCACGTTGTGTGTAGGGGGAGAAGGGAGGGAGAGAGCAGGAGCTCTGCCGCCGCCTCCGCCTGCTGTTCGGCGTCATGGCCCCATTGTGAGGCGGCCTAAGGGAGGGTGGGGGCTGAGAAGAAGCGGGGGAGGGAGGGAGGCAAGAAGAGCGGCGCTCTTTCCACACACACAGCTCGCTCAGTCCCAGGCGAGAAAGCGGCGTGTTGTGTCAGGCACACACACACACACACGCGGAGAAAAAGAGCCGCCAGGTCGACCCCCCTCACCCCCGGGCTCGCTCTCTTGTTGTGCCTCCTCGACTGAGCGCCGTTTTTTCCCTTCTCCTCCTCTTTCCCTCCCGGCGCTTAGAAACGGACCCCGAGCGATGCCCCTGTTACACCGAAAGCCCTTCGTGAGGGAGAAACCCCCCGCGGACTTGAGACCCGACGAGCACGTCTTCCACTGCAGGGTCACCAACGAGGTCTTCAGGGACTACGAGTAAGAGGCGCCGCTGCTTTCCTTCCCCCTCCCTCCCTCCCTCAGCGCACCCCTCTCCTCTCCTCTCCCCGTGGGCGCGGGCGGGCTAGTTTGAACGGGGAAAGCGCGGCGGTGGTGGCGGCGAGAGACCAACGGCTGGCTGACACCTGGCCGGGGAGGGGAGGGGGAATCCTTTCCCTCAGAGAGAGAGGGGTCGGGGGAATCCCTTGGCTGCCCCTCGCACTCCTGGCGAGAAAGGGGGTGAGGCGGGGGGCGGCGGTCGGGCAGCCCACCCACCCACCCACCCGCCTCAGCCCCTTCCTCGATTGGGGGAGGAGGAGGAGGAGGGAAATTTTGTAGCCTGGGGTCCGCTTGCTGCCCCCCGACCCCACTTTCCCTTGGCTTGCCTCCGTGCTTATGTTCCCAAGACCCCACCGCTCCTCGGCGCGGCTTTTACTAGGCCTTAAAAGTATATATATGTGTGTGTGTGTGTGTGTGTTTGGGCGCGTGTGTGGATGGAGCCGAAGCCGAGCGCGGAAACCGCCACAGGGCCAACGGCCAGCCGCCTTAAGTAGGCCAGGCTTGGGTTCAGGAGGGAGAGAAAGGGGTTGCCTGACGGGGAACTGGTTCACAGCCTCGCACTATTGTTTTCCCAGCAGCTGGAAGGAAGGATAAACGCGCCGCCTGTTTAGCCGCCTTAGTGACTGCCTCCCTTTTCTAAATGCTGGGTTTAAAATCCCTCCCCCTCCCCTCATATCCTCTTCAATGAGGCAGCTGAGTAATCCCCCCTTCATCCCAACACCTGTTTTTCAACAATCACCAGGCCTTTTGCCACGCTAGAGATTTTTGGTGGCTTTCAGTTACACACCCCCTCCCCACAATTTTCACTCGTGGGAGCTGGCTGGCACCTGTTTGTTGAGCTAGTGAGGATGATGATATTGCATTTCTGTAGCATCTTTCCTACCAGAGAACTTATTTACAGTCTCTGTTTACACTTCACAGTTCTTTTTAAAGGTAGGGTTGTAAAATAGATGAGTTTTCTTCAAGCAAATGGATAGCACCCTTGAATGTAATCATCACCTGTGCAAGCTGCTGTCCTTTTGTAGCTTTTAAATAATTTTCCCCAGTTTTTGAAATACTGTACCTTCCTCCTTGATTATTTTAAGAGAGGGACAACTAACTTGTCCACAAAGCAGAGCCTCTTGAGCCTCTGTCTAGTTAGTAAGAAACCTTAGTGCATTTAGACTTCAGTCCTTTACATACTTACCTGGAACTAAGCTTCTTTGATTTCAGTGAGAGTTAATTCTGAGTAGAGAGGCATATTGTTGTGCCTTTTATTTACTTAAGAAATTAAATATCAATATTTCAACACAGGAAATACTTTGGTGAGGTTTAATGACATCACTCTGGTTTTTGGATTTCATTTGCCAAATGACAAATTATGGCTTAAGTTCTCAAACTCAGTTGTTGGGACAGTAACTGAGGTCAAATCTTAGGTGCTAAAATGGAAATCTAATAGCATGTTGCTAAAACACTATCAGCAGTGTGACCTAATTTCAACACCCATATTTCAAAAAGTATGTTAACAATTTGCCTTCACTAGAGGTTCCTTCAGGTTATAATATTGCTTTCCCAGAAAACAGTGTGAAGGCTAATTGAAAGCCTACAGTTTAATTTATAATGCATTCATAAACTGCATTCAGTTTTATTTTTAAGTATAAGTGTGACATAAACAAAGTAAATGTTAAAATTATATATTAGTTAATTAAGCTGGGAATGTTACAAATCCTGAGGATAAAACAGTTGTGATCCAGAACTCTTTGTCATAATCTAGAAACAGGAATGCATTTTTGATGTTTTACCTTTGGTCACAAGTATGTGAAGAATAATTTATCCAAAACTCTTCAATATTCTAGTGGCTTCAGAAAGTTGTATAGCTCACCCACTGACATGAATATATTTAGCTCAATTACTTGGCTATGTTTATCTTTAATATATGTACCTTTACAAGGTTTAATATAATTTTTTAGTAACATGAAATTAGAGCACACCTTGCTTTTCTCATGTTTAGGCTTGTTTGATTGCTCAGATTGACTTCACCTTATAAAACCTTAAGTTAGATTAAAAACATTGAGTAATATTCCTTTGCATTTCAAAGAAAGCACTTGTGTTTTTTCTAAATCTGTTTTTAATTCTGTAATAATGATAATAAGAAATGAGGTCTCAGAACTTGTTCAGTGATTGCAACAGTGCCATCCCATGAACCAATGATAACTAACACCTGAGGTCAAGTGCCGGGTTCCTTTGGTATTGTGTAGAGCAGGGGTGGGAATCATGTGGCTCTTGGGAGGTTGTTGGACTCCTTAAGTCCTAGCAGCCCTAGCCAGGATAGCCAGTGGTGAGGAATGGTGGGAGTTACTGCCCAACAACATCTGGAGGAGCCACATAATTCCTTTTTGTAAAGGCCACTTAACTGGAGTGGGAGAAGGATTTTGAGGTGAAGTGGGGGGAAATCTCTGCAATGTGACTATTTCCAGCATTTTGAAATTTGCATCTACACTTCCCCATTCAGAAATGAAGCAGTAAGAGTACAGGTTGACCCCTGTATCCGTGGGTTTGGTATCCACAATTTCACTTATCCATGTCCGAAAAAAATATTTTCTCTCTAGGGATTTCTAGTTCTTCAATTGTGATTCTGTGGTTGACTTCTGGTGTTTGTCTCATTGAAAATAATAGGGTTCCCTATTATGCACAGTTTCAGGTATCTAGGGGGGATCTTAGAACATATTCCTTGCGGATACTGGGGCTGACCTGTATTTCAGAGTTCAGGAGATTCCTTAAATAAACTTAAAAAATTTATTGTAAGACAGCAGTGTGTAAAATACAAAAAGCCAGAACACTTTCTTACTTAGAGTTGTATGAGTGCACGTGTTAAATAATCTTGCTGCTCTTGTGTTCTCAGAGTATTCATATGTGATTAATTTTTTAAAATTTTGATTTGCCTACAGCACCAATCTGATATTATTGAGATACTTGCTGAATAAGTATCAGCAAACCTGCCAATCGTATCTCTTGTGAGAGATCATGAAATGCAGACTATAATAGTTGACTAATAACATGTGTTGTTCCCCTCCACCCCATTTATATATTTACAATGTGAGGCTGAGATAAATTTCTGTTACTGTTTTAGGGTCACCCATCAAACCTTACAGCTGAGTGTAAATGTAGATTAGATGACCTAGGATAAGACCAATTTTATTTTTCATAGCCATTGTGTTGGATCTTAGAGATAGACCTTGTTTTGTGGTATAAGGAAGGCATGAGAATAACTTGTGCTTTCCTGGGTTACTAATTCTTTTAATTGCATCCTTCCCCTAGGCAAAGAGCTTTTTCATGTTAATAGTAAGCTCAGAGATGCTTCTTTATTTTGGGTGCCTATCCTCATAGGGTGGCTGATAATAGCTAATACAAATTATTAAGTTATAACAGTCTAATATAAAATACACAGTGATCTAAAATGATACCAGAACATACAGTAGTTATAAAATGAACCCTAAAATCACTGCAAAGTGACTAGAATTTTTAAAAAGTCTAGTATTCTCTCAAAAAACAGTAGAGAAGTGACTCCTTGGGAAGAGAATTCCAGAGTAACTGGGCTGCTATAGAAAAGGTGAAAGACTACAGGCTATGGCCACAAGAGGCCAATCTCAAGACTAATGTGAGTTATTGTAAGTGCAGGTGGGCCTTCAATTAAGGAAGTACCAAATAGACTTTAAAAACTGAAACCAATATCTTAAATTGGGCCTACAAGAAGTACGTACCTAGTATACTCAGAATGGAACATGTGCAGTATGACCAGAATGTGTAAGTCATGCAAGCATCTTGCTACTAAGTTTGGCTCTAACTGAAGTTTGCAAATTGTTTATAAGGGTAGTCTCATGCAGATCTAATTAGAGTAAACTACAAGAAGGCACTGAAGGAACCATCTATCATAGTAGGTACTACAATTTATCTGTATAAAATAGTTGATCCAAGCTACTAACTTTGGTTTATTGTGAAATAAGGGATCTGATATGAATTACTGTGGGTCATTTTGAGTAGCACACACCCCTCATCTGCTGATTCACCACCTGTGGATTCAATTATCCATGGATGGTGACAGTGAGGGGGGTTGGATGGGGAGGAGGGGAGAAATGGAGATGCAGGCCAAAATTGCAATGTGGGGGTGAAGGAAGAGGAGGAGACATCTCCCTCCCTTCTCCCTTTGCTCCCAGGATTGCTCCCCAGGCGGAAATGGCGATGTGGGGGCGAAGAGAAGGAAGGAGAGATCTTCCTCCCTTTGGCCCCAGGATTGTTCCCGGGATCATTCCCGGGTTGAAATGGCAATGGGGGGGGGGTGAAGGGAGTGATCTCGCCCCCCCTTTCCCGGGATGGCCCCTGGGATGCTGTTCACTATTATCCACGGAATTCACCATCTCCAGGAAGGCCCAGAAAGAATCCTACTGTATTTATTTGTCAGATGTGTTTATAGAAATATTTGATATCCCAGTTTCAAAGCTATTTTTAATCAACGAAGCATTATTTAAAACAGTTCAGATCTTGCAAGTCAAAGAAATCATAAAATACTATGAACATGAAAGAATATAGTGTCCACATTTAATGAAATTTTGTCTAACTGCCTTTGAAATCTCTGAGAAATTCACTCCGTTAACCTTTTTTGATAGTCAATGCATCCAAATTTTATAGAAAATAAACAGCTTATTCATTTAATTCTCTTTGCTTCATTTTAAATTTTTCCATATTAAAAAAATATTTTTGAGTTAGGCTGGGATTAAGAATAATGAGCATCTCATTCCTCCCCCCTTTCTGTGTTTATCATGCTTCAGTCACCAGCTTTTTTGTGATGTAAATAAGTGAGCACAGCTTAAACTTGTTTCTTCTCTGAGACCTATTTATTGGCTCTTATACTAAGACAGGGTGATAGATCCGGCAGCAGCTTGGTGCCACCTCTCATACCTGGGTCCAGATTATGCAAGTTGTCCTTTTTTCATCATAAAGGTAGATGATAGAAAAGGCAACTGTGAGTTTATCTTTTCGAAGAAATTATTTTGCAGGGTGAAGATAGAAAGGATTAGCTGCTCAAATTCATAATATTCTGATTTGTGGAGCATATTCTTTTTCTCTAGGAACCAGAAATATTTGAGGAAAAGATTGAGATATCACAAGTGAGGCCAGCATTTTGAATTGGCTGTGGAAGAGATCTCCAATGAATTCATTATGGGCCAAACTGAGAAAACATATTGTCAGGCTTGTGAACCACTGGTATTTTGCTCTGGTCAGATTGAGTTAGATCATTAGAATGTCTGAGATGAGTGATGGTGTTATGATATGTGGGAGAGGTACTTACGTTATGTGTGGTTTATGGTTTTGGTGGAGACTGTTGATAGAAATGGAGGCAATCACTAATCAAGGTATAGAAATTCCTCCAGCACTGGGTGTCTTGGATCTGTTTGATGGGTCCATTCAGTTTTTGCTTTGTAAGTTTCCTCTGGTCTACAGCAGTTAGAGCTATTTAAGAGGCGATTGGAGACACTGTGATAACTTTTATAACTTTTATGTGATTTGGCCTCCATTCATTTCATGTGCAGGTAATTGCACAAAAGAATATATCATACCAGATACACAGGGAAATAGATGGAGAAACAGCTAAAAGAAAAATACTTTCAGACTGACTCCCTAAGTTCTTAAATGCATTATGGTCTCTGGTCCAGTAGGGGGAGCCAATTTATTGCTTTTCTGACCATTGGTAAGGTTGCTTTATTTTATACAGTGGGTCCTCGGGATCTGTGGCTTCAACTGCCCACACATTGTTGTGTTCCATTCCTAAAATGGCGCCTACATGCACAAAGACACACTAATGGTCTGTGCTCATATTGCCACCATTTAATAATATAGGGTGTGACCGTCCGTGTTTTTTGTCATCAGCAGGGGGTCCCAGAACTGAACCCCTGCTAATCTGGAGAGCCCACTGTATTATCTGATGATGTATTTCACGGTGTAACATATAAAAAACACTTCAGTATGATTCTATGTTTCCATTCCCATTCTGCTGATTGGCCACTTAGGAAACATGTCAAGAGTACAATCATTTGACGCATTAATATATAACCTTTCAAATCAACTATAATGGCTGGTTTCATGCTGAGAGCCCCTTCGCCAGTGCCATGCAACTGCGCGTACACACAGACACATAAACAATGCTAGACACACACACATCACACATGCTAGGATGTGAGAGCCCCACCACCGTGCAGCCATGTGTACACACGCACACTCCCCCCCATGTGCGCCAGGACATGAGAGCCCCTCCACTGCTGCCATGCAACCACGTATACACACACACACACCCCACGTGCACCAGGATATGAGAGCTGCTCCACCAGTGCCATGCAAACGCACATACGCACACAAACACCACACTAAACACATACACACCACGCTACACACATACACACACCATGCACAGCAGGATGTGAGAGCCCCTCTGCCACCGGCATGCAATCACACATACACACGCACATCATGCATGCCAGGATGCGAGAGCCCATCTGCTGCCACCATGCAGTTGTACAAACACCCCACGCTACACCCCCCCTACGTTACACACACACACACACACACACATGCTACATACACACACACACAATCGACATGTGGCAGCATGCAAGAGTCCCTCCATTGCTATGTTTAGAAAGGACTTGAAGTTTTCCACATGCTTACACCCCAAGGTCCAAGAGGAAGGAACTGCTACAGACAGCACTGAAGGCCCAAATCCCAAGAGGAAGGAACTGCTGCAGACAGCACAGAAGGCCCAGGGCACAGCTACAGACAGTGCCCAGGGGCCAGGCAGCACAGAAAGGTCCAAGACCCAAGACCCCAGGCAGCACAGAAAGGGCCCAGGGAGCACAGAAAGTCGAAAGGCCCCAGGTAGCACAGAAAGTCAAAAGGCCCCAGGTAGCACAGAAAGGGCCCAGGCCACACATACGTGGAACAATGGAAAGCCCCTCTGCCATTGCCATGTTTAAAAAAGACTGAAACTTCCACATGTTCCCACCCCCAGTGTGCTGCTTGGCTGCCCAACAGAGAGCTTTGATTGGTTGGTAGCTGTCCTAAGCGGCCAGTCAGCACACTGGAAACGGCAACATACCCAAGAGAATTATATATTAAGATGGTTGTATACTAATATGTTATTTAAATTTTATTTTTTTAAAAAAGGGGTAATGAGCCTTTCTGGGGTATCGAGTGGCTTTGCTGGTAAATCTGAAACGTCTCTTTTCTTGACCATAGTCTTTTACCATAGGAAAAAGATCCCAGGTGTGGTGTGTGTGTCATGTAGCAGCTATTATTTCAACTGCCCAGGCCATTTGGCCATTACCACTCTGTTCTGCTTTGGTTAGACCTCACCTGGAATACTGTGTCCAGTTCTGGGCACCACAATTCAAGAAGGATATTGAATGACTGAAATATAAAGACTTAATAAAATGGAAAGGGAATCAGCCAGAAATAAAAACTCAAGAAGAAATAAACAATGAAGGTATTAATTGCCAGTGGTGGTTGTATAGGCAGATATGGGAGAAACTGAAACAGGACATAAGAATTTTCGGACTTAAAGAAAATAAGACAGCAATAGAAGAAATTATATTCTTAGGAGATTCTAAGATATTATCTAAAATATATAAGGTACTATTAAACTGGGATTGTGAGGATGAAGCGGTAAAGGAACCTATGATTACGTGGGCTAAGAATATAGGTACACCAATTTTGTATGAACAGTGGGAGAAATTATGGAACAAAACCATGAGAGTAACAGTTTGTCAGGATTTAAGGGAAAACTGCTGGAAAATGTTTTTCAGATGGTATATGACACCAGATAAGCTATCTAGAATATATAAGAACATGAATAATCGATTCTGGAAAGGTAAAGAAGAAGTGGGAACATTTTTTCATTGCTGGTGGTCATGCAAGAAAGCACACAAATTTTGGTCAATGGTTCATGATTCGGTAGAGAAGATTGTGAAAAGGAAATTTCAAATGCGGCCAGAGACTTATTTGGTATGTCTGTTTGGTGATGAAATTAAAAAAGATGAGGAGAGAATAATATTCAATTTAATAGTTGCTGCAAGAACTGTTTTTGCACGACATTGGAAACTTGATAGCATACCCACAAGAGAGGAGTGGACTATTAAAGTGGTAGAATTAATATATTTGGACAAATTGACAAGAGTTATAAAAAATAAGGATGTGGAAAATTTTGAAAATGAATGGAATGAGATTAAAGCATATTTAGAGACAGTATGGGGCGGCTGGATAAATTCTGGGTTTCTTGTATAAAAGGATAAAAAGACCACACCCATTTTTGAAATTTGTGAAAATTATAAAGAATTGTTGTCATAATTGAAGTGCAGATATAAAAATACTATACTATACTGAAAGGCTTATTAATGGTGATAACCAGAGGTGATAATTCTTAATGGGAAGTAACGAGTGAACTTGGGAGTGAAAAGGGTTGAATAGGTTGGATGAAAGGAAAGGATAAAAGGATAGAATGAAATAATGACATAATGAATTAAGGAAGAGAATAAAGGAGGATTTTAGATAATATGGAAAAGGGATAGTAGAATAATAAGTTTGTATGTATGTATTTGGAAGAAGAAAGAATGTATAAGATACTATAGTAACAACTGTAATAACTGTGTTAAGTGTAAAAGATGTTAATAAAAATTAATTATAAAAAAAAGGATATTGAAAAGCTGGAACGTGTCCAGAGGAAGGTGACCAAAATGGTAAAAGATCTGGAAGCCATGCCCTATGAGGAGCGGCTTAGGGAACGGGGCATGTTTATCCTGAAGATGATAAGGTTAAAAGGTGACATGATAGCCATGTTTAAATATTGGAAAGGATGTCATATTGAAGATGGAGCAAGCTTGTTTTGTGCTACTCCAGAGACTAGGACAGGAACAATGGATTCAAACTACAAGAAAAGAGATTCCACCTAAATATTAGGAAGACCTCCTGTGGGTAAGAGGTGTTCAACAATAGAATATGCTACCTTGGGGAGTGGTGGAGTTTTTGTTTTTTGGAGGTTTTTAACCAAAGGCTGGATGGCCATCTGTTAGGAGTGCTTTGATTGTGTATTCCTATATGTCAGGGGATTAGACTGGATGGCCCTTGTGGTCTATTCCAGCTCTCTGGTTCTGCAGCGGTCAACCAGAACCCATCAGGAAACCACCCAGTTCCATTAGATGTAACCATTCAAATAGCAGCTCATAAAGCAACCACTTTTGCAAAGGTGCCCTAGCAGGCTTAGGTAATGGCCATGTGTTGCTCCCACAGATTTGAATCACAGCAGGAGGAAGCGCTTTCAGTCTCCCTAACCCCATATCCCCAGAAACTCCATTTGGAGCTGGTTCCTCATGCTTACTTTTGAATAAGGAAAAACAAGTTACGTGCAGTTTGTCTCTGAATTATGTCCCTTTACACTGTTGACAGGGCCTTCTTGGTTATCATAACAAGGCCTTGGAAACTCCTCCCTAACAAGCCTTGTTTTGCTACCTTTTTATCTTTTCTTGGTTATTTGAAGACTTCTATTCCTTTCGCAAAGTCAACTCTACAGAGGAGAGTAGTAGTAACAGTAGGGAGGGAATGAAAGATATACTAAAGATTCAGTGTCAGAAAGTAGCCACACATGACAATAGGAAACCCATAGCATGTCTTTGTTACCCACTGATCTTTTCACAGTATTCTGTTGCTCACTCTCCAATACTGTTCTTAGCTTGTTCCTTTTATGACAAGTTACTTTCTCTTCTTGTAGTTTCTTCCCTGAATTCACATGACTGGTACCTCCCTCCCAGCACTCATACTTATTCTTGCCATTCTAAGATTTTAAAAAGGAAAACACCTAAGCCTTTTTGGAAAAGCAGGCATTTAAGTCACTGAAACACACCCAATGCCAATATCTTTGTTATGTTGTCATATTTAACTTGCAAATGACTTTTTAAAATGTTTAAATTGGCAGGGGGGGCTGGGACACAGGAACTTAAGCAGGATTGCAATTCTTTATCCCCTCCCCACTGCACTAAAGATGGAAAGGCTTCAGAGAAAACCATTTCCTCAGAGATATTGATAATAGTAACTAATATCTCATCACCTCAAATCTATTTACAGTAACATTAAAATATTTTAAAAAACTAAAAAGAACTCAACAATATGTAAGATAATTGTCCTTTAAAAAAAGTTTTATAGTGGAATGTGGATGTGGAATGTGTGGCTCTCTAGATGTCGTTGGACTCCTATTTCTGCTAGTGCTACCCAGATACCAATGCAGAAGTGTTAAAAGAATCAGACGCCTAAATTAAATTGCTGGTCCCAACTAGAGTAGACCCATTGAATTAACACTATATGACCATTGATAGTAGTGTGAGGTTTGAAGAATGCAAACAGAAGCCTCTAATAAAGTGCAATGTATGCTGATGATGCAATATTGCTTTCTACTCTGAAAAACAACTTTGAAACTATTCTGGATATACAGTTGTCCCTCCATATTCATGGATTTGGCATTCACGGATTTAAGGATTCACGGCTTGAAAATATTCTTTAAAAAATAATCCAAAAAGCAAACCTTGATTTTGTCATCTTATATAAGGGACACCATTTTGCTAAGCCATTGCATATAATGGGACTAGAGTATTCACGGATTTGGGTATTCATGGGGGTCCTGGAACCAAACCCCAGCGAATATGAAGGGACAACTGTATTATACTTTTTATATCAAAGTGGACAAGGTGTGACCCTCCAGATGTTATTGGGCTGCACTTCTCATCAGCCCGAGACAGCAAGGCCAGTGGTGAAAGATGCTGGGAGCTACAGTCCAACAACATCAGGATGGCCATGTGTTATGTTACCATTGAATTACATGGTTGACAAATTAATGAGTTTTTGATGTTGACTTCATACTTTGAAGTTATCTTACCCATTATTTGTGCCCTTCAGGACTTACTTGTTTACAAAAAAATTGACAAATTTTAGCAATTTTGGGTGATTTGGCAGAATTCATCTTTCCCAGTACTAACAATTCTTACTCTTAGAGCAGCAGTTGAGAAACCCTTTGTTTGGACATACTCATTGATAATAACAAAAATATGTAGAGTCTGAAACTACTGAGAGGTCTTTGTAATTGCCCTTGCAGAACCAGCATTAAAGAGAGAACTAAGATAGCTTTGATTTAGAGTAATTGCTGTTTTCCAGGATCAAACTAGTTGAACTGAGAATCCTTATATTCTCTGTGAGGTTTTGTGTATTAAAAGTGGTGGAGCTGTTGCCTCACTAAGGTTTTGAACTAGACTCTGATTTTCACATGCAGATACATTTTCTGGCTTTTTTACATACAACAACAACAATAATAATAAATAGTTATTTATTACCCACCTCTCCCCTTAGGATCAGGGCAGGGTACATATATCATAATACATAGTACAATACATAATACATAGATTTTCCTTGGTTTTTTTCTGGGCTGTGAGACCATGTTCTGGAAGAGTTTACTTCTGACATTTTGCCTGCATCTGCGGCTAGCATCCTCAGAGAATGGTTGGGTAGGAGTGTGTGTGGAGTTTATATGCTGTGAACCCCTGTTGGGGAGTATATGTAAATTTGTGTATTTGAATGGCTAGTTTCTGAGTATAGAAATGCAAGGAGGATTAGTGTCTGTTTGGCTAATGGTTGGTTGATGGCCCATTATCTGCTGGAAATCCTCCTGTCCCTCGGTGGAAGCAGTGAAAATGCCCTCTGTCTCCCAGCTACCATCTTGACTCGGGAATTGAAGACAAAAGGTGGAGACAGTGCATCATGTGACTTAGTAACACCAATCCTTCCAACGCCATGGATCTAGATACTGATATGGCAGATAGAGATATTCAACCAGAGGGGCCAGAAGGGAAAAGCCTTCTGAGTGTCAGTCCAGACTTACATAGTTCTAGAGAGTTTTTAAGTTATTTAAAACAAATGCTTACAGATGTTCCAGAAGTAAGGAAAGTAACTCACCAAAACAATCACTCAGGAGCCCCACATTGTTCCAGGGAAGATGCTAGCCCACAGCACTCACCTGTAGAAAAACAAGAACTAAATTCATTACTCCACAGTATATCATACATAGTGAAAAATACAGTAGTGAATAAATTATATAAGTTTCATTAGAGTTACAATACTCCGCCTTCTGTGGATAATGGTTAACTTAGTACATGAGGTGATGCACAGCCTCAGTCAGGCAGCGAGAGCAACTTCATGAACACAAATAGACCAGCCCAGGGGACGTCTTTCAGTAAAATGCAAAACATAGCATATGCAGCAAACATAGCCAGGCAAGAACACATACCTGAGCCAGTTAAAAGAAAATGTGGGGATAACACACATGTACTGTACAGGCAAATGAAACAAACAAACAAAAAACCCCCCATAGACTGGAGGTCCTGGAGTCAGAGATTTCTGAAATGGAGAAACCAAAAAAAGTATACTAGGAGAGTTAAACATTGGAGGAAATGAATGAGTCAGATGTGGACATAGATTACACATATGACAAACAGGACGAAGGGGAGGAAATGGAAACAGAGCAGCAAAACTCTTCTGATGAGGATAATAGAAATGTGTACACTAATAGATAGTTTCTAATTGATGCATTCAAAAAATTGTTTAAAAGGGTTTTAAATACTTTAGGATTAACGACTTCAGAAAGTGATTTGCACACTGAAGATGATCTAACTAAGGAGAGTAAGGTAGCATCAATTATATGGACTCAAGGATTTCAATTGATGGATATTCTTTTTCTGGGAATGTTCAAAGACTCCATTGGAATGGAGTGGAATGCTTCATTGAATTCAAAGGGATTCATAGGGTAGTCCCAGAAGTTATATTCGTTCATTAAAAAAGATGCATCCGCAACCAAGGGGGGCTGCGATCCATTCCGCTCTTGGAGGAATCCAACAGACTCCTACTGTGGGCAGAGAAAAATGTGAAATCCCTACAGCAATCTATCTGCAAGGAAATCTGAACGTGCAAGCTGACTATTTCAGCAGGCATCAAGTGCTTCCCAGGGAATGGATTCTAAATTGGTCAGTGTTTCATCAGTTAAATGAAATATGGAGTCCATTTCAAGTAGATCTCTTTGTGAGTTCACAAAACTGCAGATTATGTCGGTATTTTTCAGTAGATGGAAGCAAAGGTGCCCAGGCATATGACTTGCTACACATGGCATGGCCTTCAGGGTGTCATTATGCGTTCCTGCCTATTCCAGTACTACAAAGAGTGCTATTAAAAATTCAAAGTGAAGAGGTGTCAGTAGTCCTGATAGCTCCATACTGGCCCAGAAGACCATGGTTCCCATTGTTGATGTAGCTGTTGGTGGACAAACCAATGGAGGTTGCCACAAACAGCGGATTTGTTAACTCAGGGTCTAGTGAAACACTCAGATCTGGCCTGGCTGGCTTTAACTGCATGGAAATTGAATGGCAGTCACTGCAGATGAATGGTTACTCAAAGTGATAACAACGATTTTGGCATCTCGACGAAAATCTACACAAGAGATTTATAAGAGAACACAGACAGTCTTTGCCAACTGGTGCAAGTAGATACAGCATGGGTTAGGGATGCTTTAATGTTCCCTCAGGAAGGCTTGGATAAAGGTCAACGACCAAATACTTTGAAGAGACAGGTGTCTGCTTTGTCAGCTATACTGTCAGTAGATGGAAACCCGTTGTCAGCACACCCACATGTCAAGCGTTTTTTAATAGGAGCAACTCTTAACAACTTATCCCATGGTCCATCAGTTTCCAGCATGGGACCTTAACTTGGTTCTGAATAGGTTAACTAAGACTCAATTTGAACCTCTGAGGGATGGCTCTCTTCATCTACTATCTTGTAAGGTGGCATTCCTTGTGGCTATTACATAGGCAAGAAGAGTCTCGGAGTTGTCAGCCTTGTCAGTTAATGAGAACCTGTGCAGATTTGAAGAAAACAGATTGGTGTTGTTGTTAGATCCAACATTTTTTAAAAAAAAAATTTTTTTTATTTTTATTATTTATTTATTTATTTATACCCTGCTCTTCAGCCACAAGGCTATCAGAGCGGCTTACCAATTGTTTTAAGCAATAGCTATTTACACATCTATACTTCATTAAGCAGTTTTCCATGTGTGTTAAGCTAATTGGCCCCACAAGCTGGGTACTCATTTTACCGACCTACAGAAGGATGAGAGGCTGAGTGAACCTTGGAGCCCGCTGGAATCAAATTTGCAGCAACGTGGTGACTTGCAGTACTGGCATTTAACCACTGCACCACCAGGGCTCCCTCTGCGCCACCAGGGCATTTCTACCTAAATGCGTTCCTAGACAAGGCAAGACTGATCCTATTTACCTACCTGATTTTTTGCCTGAATCCAGTGCATCAAATAGAAAAGCAGTGGCATACACTAATTGTCAAGAGGGCTGTTTGATTATATTTGAAACAGATGAAGAGACTGAGACGTGTAGAGGCTCTGTTTGTCTCGTTTAATCTTAGATCATTGGGACAAAGAGCTTCAAAAACTTATCATTGCACGTTGGATAAAAGCATGCATTTTCGTGTGCTACGACCTCAAGAACAAACCACGGTCTTTGTTAGTGTGGCCTCATTCCACAAGGTCGATGTCTACTTCAGTGGCTTACTGGGTGTCTTTACTCCAAGAGATTTGTGATGCAGCAGGATGGGCTGAACCACCCACTTTCATTAAGCATTACAAACTGGACAGGTACAAGTCAGCACAAGCATCATTCAGAAGGACGAATGGTGCTTCAGTCAGTGGTGTCATCAGACATATAGGGGATGCCACCCAATATGGGAAAGCTTGGGCACATTCCAGGGCTCGTGGATTGTTCCTCCATGCTATCCCGAGAATGGGATGTTGAACTTACCGAGAATATTCTGGGAATGACAGGAAAACCAATCCACCCCCATCCAAATGTTAAAAAAAGAAGGAAAAAGAAAAATGCAGGGACAGAGGCCAAATTGAAATAGGGGAACATTGTAATAATTATAGGACAGGTCAGGGCTATAGACCAAAACTGCAGGAGAAGATTGGTCCTTACGAGCTTAACCGGAAAAGAACTTTGGAATCCTGCACAGTCGGGTTAGCATGCGGGATAAACCCAGGGCTCATGGATTTGTCTTCCTGCCATCCCAGGATGAATATTCTAGTCAAGTACAATGTCTCATTTTGTTCCCCATTGAAATTAGCTTGATCTTTCAGTGGTTTTGGACACTAGCACATGGTTCTGGATAATAGCACAACATATGGAGCTAGGCTGGTTCCATGTATTGGATACCAAAAAGAATGGTGATAAAGCAGTTCCGTTCTCAGCTGCAGATAAATAACAGTGGAGAGTTTTCTGTTTGATTCCATGGTCTTTTAGCAGTGGATTCCATAGAATTTTTATTTAATCTTCTATGCTTTTAGTATCTATATGATACTTCTGTGGTGTCATTGATATGTGGGTGACACATAACTGTTTTTGGCGTAAGAGTCAGAGGATTATGTAAGTGTTGAACCACTTGACTTGGTAATAGGCTGAATGAGGCACCAGACTGATGCTAAATCTCAAAAAGATGAAGGTACTGTGGGTACAGTATATGGTTCTTACGTCTGGGAACTGGGTGTGCAACCTGCTTTACAGAGTTGCACTCCACTGAAATAACAAATACATAGCTGGTGGCACCATTTCATGCATTTTCATTCTTTGAGGACCATGTGATCTTGGAGACTCAAAATTACATCTGGTTAACCATCTATAGGGATAGGTTTGCTGTGCAGTTCTTGGTCCTGGTAACCTTTCACCTGGACTTACTGCATTTAGTATATAGAATCGCCCTTGAAAATGGTTTAGCCCAGTGGCACTTAACCTTTTCTTTACCAGAGACCCTCTTTCAATATATTTTGTTGCTGCAGACCCCCAAGACTTAACTCAAGATTTAAACAACAACAACAACAACAGTTCAATGGCAGTATGCACGCCAAGCCATCCTTTGCCTTGGCTCCTGTTACATGGCCACTCCACTGTAGGGAGGAGGTGGACCAAGCAGCGAGGACATTGCAGCCCCCTGGGGGTCCATGGACCACAGGTTAAGAACAATGGTTTAGCCCATGCAGAATGTGGCTATCAGAACTTAACTGATGCAGCTGGATGAAATCGTATCACACAATTCTGAAAGAGACTGAAAGAGACCTGCTCCTTGGCTGCTGTGATATGTTAAGTTGCAGTGTTTGTCATGCTGTACTGATTGCCTCTCAGTTGCTCTGATTGCTTTCTCTCTCACTTTGTTTTTTTCTCCAATTGCTACTACAGTACCATGTATGGTAGTAATAGCATTTTATAATGTTTTAGAATCCTGTGCCTCTCCATTGACGCCCCCTTGTCGTGGGAGAGAAGCTTGCGTACCCTAATGATGTTTTGAGCTATGCTGGCGGTGGCATAATAGCCACTGGTAGGGTCTCCCATGCCAGACAGGTCAAAACCGAAGGGCCTGACAAAGAGCGTCAAAGGGCAATGGGCTCTCTAGCCTTGTGGCAACCGTCCTAGCAGAAGGAAAACTCTAATCCCAAACCCGGGCAGATGGTGCTCGTCCAACCCTGTAAGGTCAACCATCTAAGAGAAGGAAACTAATCAAACCTACGGCCCGAGGACCTCACTGCCACGTCCATGCTTGCAAGGCCATGGCAGATGAATCTCTGGTTTAAAGGGTGAGGCCAGTTCTGTGCACGCTGCGCTCCACCAGAAAAATCCATTGCAAAGGCTCGAAGGACAAATCCAATTAAAAAAAAGCCCTGTAGCGACTGGCGAGGGACGAAACTGGCAGGTGTAAAGATGCACTGGAAGCCGCAGCCCCAATCCTGCATGCAGGCGGTTCAGGACATTGGTCGCTCGAGACTGACCCGGGAGATGACAGTCTTGTTCGGAAGCATCCTGAATGACCAAGCAGCCTTTTTTAAGGAGAGCACTGCTTGCTCCATATGGAGAGGGGCCTAGAAAAGGTGGCCTAACAAAAGCTCATCCCCAACTACCTGGTTGGCTAGCCGCAGCCAACGAGAATCTTCTGATGCGGTCAAACCAAGGCAAAGAAACAAAGGCACACAGCGGCATCCAAAGGTGTAAATAAACTGACACTTGCATGCTGGAACATCAGAACCATGCAAGACTCTGAAGATAGTGGACGGCCCCAGCATTCTGCTCTAATAGCCCATGAACTATCACGACTTAATATTGACATTGCTGCTCTTAGTGAAGTTCGTCTCCATGAGGAAGGCAGCCTTAAAGAACACGCCACCGGCTACACACTTTACTGGTCTGGCAAACCCAAAACCGAAAAACATCTTTCAGGAGTAGGCTTCATGATTAAAAACTCCATTGCCTCTAAACTCGAAACCTTGCCAACAGGACACTCTGATCGCATTATTTCCTTACGCCTCCCACATGTTGTTCTCTTTAGTATATATGCCCCAATTGTGCAAGCCGACCCTGTAGAGAAAGACAAATTCTACACATACCTACGCCAACTCATACAAAAAGTCCCTGTGGAAGATAAAATTATTATCCTTGGTGACTTCAATGCCAGAGTAGGAAAGAACTCTGAAGCCTGGGAAGGTGTCTTAGGCAAGCATGGTGTTGGAAATTGCAATGATAACAGACGCCTCCTGCTAGAGTTCTGTGCAGAACAACAGCTGACTATTACAAACACAATCTTTCAGCAGAAAGATAGCTTGAAGACAACCTGGATGCATCCCCGATCCAAACATTGGCACCACATTGACTATGTTCTAGTCCGTCAGAGAGACATTTGTGATGTCCGTCATACCCGAGTGATGCCCAGTGCAGAATGCCAAACAGATCATCGCCTCGTCAGATGTAAACTAAATCTTCATCTTAAGTTCAAACCTAAGAGGGGTGGCATCTTAAAGAAGAGACTCCAAGTCAACAATCTTCATCAAGCTACCATGAGAGACAACTTCCAGGCAAATCTACAAATGAAACTTGAAGACCATTCTACAGATCCTTCTCCTACAGTGCTTTGGCAACATATTAAAAACAGTATCCTCCAGTCTGCAGAAGAATCCCTTGGGTTTTCCCACAAGAAAAATCAAGACTGGTTTGATGAAAACAACCAAGAGATCCAGGAGCAGTTCGCAAAGAAGAGAGCTGCTCACCAGGCATACCTCGCCCAGCCAACCTGCCATGTAAGAAAAGCAGCTTTCCGCCTCACAAGTAGTAAACTACAACAAAAACTCCAAAACATGAAGAACAAGTGGTGGATCAATATAGCAGAAAAGACACAACGCTGTGCAGATCTGGGTGATCATAGAGGATTTTATGAAGCTCTTAAAGCAGTGTTTGGACCTACTTATCAGGTCCAAAGCTCCTTATACAGTACAGATGGTCAAACATTAATTACTGATAAAGCCTCCATCCTGAATCGTTGGGCTGAACATTTTCAAAGTCTCTTTAGCGCCAACCGAGTAGTCCAAGGCTCAGCTATCCAACATATGATACAAAAACCAATGAAAAATGAATTGGACATAGCTCCCACTTTGTAAGAGACCCTTAAGGCCATACAGCAGATGAAAAACGGCAAGGCAGCTGGGATTGATGGAATCCCACCTGAAGTTTGGAAACACGGAGGTTATGCACTCCACGAAAAATTCCACGAATTTCTTGTGAATTGCTGGGGAAAAGGGGAACTGCCATCAGACCTCCGAGATGCAGTCATCATCACCCTGTACAAGAAAAAAGGAGCAAAATCCGACTGCTCAAACTATCGAGGCATAACACTGCTCTCTATTGCTGGAAAAATCCTTGCAAGGACACTCCTGAACAGATTAGTTCCTGCTATTGCAGAAGAACTTCTCCCTGAAAGCCAATGTGGCTTCAGAGCCAATAGGAGTACTACAGACATGGTATTTGCCCTTAGGCAACTGCAAGAAAAATGTAGGGAACAGAACAAGGGTCTCTATGTAACATTTGTTGACCTCACCAAAGCCTTTGACACTGTAAGTAGAAAAGGTCTGTGGCAGATCCTGGAAAGACTAGGATGTCCCCCCAAATTCCTTAAAATGATTATCTTGCTACACGAGGGTCAGCGTGGTCAAGTCAGATATGGCGATGCTCTTTCAGAGCCCTTTCTAATAACTAATGGAGTGAAGCAAGGTTGTGTTCTTGCACCAAATTTATTTACAATCTTCCTTAGCATGATGCTCCAAAGGGCTATGGCAGAGCTTGAAGAAGACGACGGCATCTATATACGTTACCGTACTGATGGTAGCTTGTTTAACTTAAGCCATCTGAGGGCTCACACTAAGACTCTAAACTATCTAGTCCGTGAGCTGCTCTTCGCCGATGCTGCTGCCCTTGTTGCACACACAGAAGCAGCTCTGCAGCGCCTAACATCCTGCTTTGCAACAGCTGCAGAGCTGTTTGGGCTAGAAGTCAACCTGAGGAAAACAGAAGTTCTTTACCAGCCTGCATCACAGGACGAACACCACCATCCCCACATTGCCGTTGGCAAATCTGTGCTCAAGTCCGTCCAGTAGTTCACCTACCTGGGAAGCATCATCTCCTCAGATGCCAAGATTGACAAAGAGATCGATCACAGATTAGCAAAGGCATATAGTGCATTTGGAAGACTTCACAAAAGAGTTTGGAGCAATAAACACCTGAGGCAAAGCACAAAAATCAGTGTGTATAGAGCCATTGTACTGTCTATCCTCCTTTATGGATCTGAAACATGGGTCACCTATCGCCACCACCTACGACTCCTCGAGCGCTTTCATCAGCGCTGTCTACGCACAATCCTAAATACACATTGGACTGACTATGTGACAAATGTTGCTGTCCTTGAGTAAGCAGGGATCACCAGCATTGAGGCCATGATATTGAGAACACAGCTGCGCTGGGCAGGGCACGTTTCTAGGATGGAGGACCATCGCCTCCCAAAAATACTACTCTACGGTGAACTTGCCACGGATCAGCGTAAGAGGGGCGCTCCAAAAAAGCGATACAAAGAGTCCCTGAAACAACATCTCAGGCTCAGCCAAATTGATCACCAACAGTGGTCCGCCCTGGCCTCACATCGGGAGGCATGGAGATGCACTATCCACAATGCTGCAGCCTTATTTGAGAACTCATGACGAACAAGTCTTGAAGAGAAACGACAACGCAGAAAGAATCACAACCCAAAAACATCACCCAAGGAGACCTTCTGCTGTGCTTTTGGCAACTGGACTTGTTTATCTCGGATTGGCCTTTTTAGTCATCAGTGCGCTTGCAGAAAGCGCGGGATGAGTCCTTCCTGAATCTTCGTTTGCGAAGAAAAGCCAGAGAGAGAGAGAGAGAGAGAGAGAGAGAGAGAGAGAGAGAGAGAGAGAGAGAGAATCCTGTGGTATCCATTAGAATAAAGAATGCTTTATACATTTCTCTAAGTAAATAAATAAATAAATAAATATCTGTTCAGTGAGTTGCATTGGTTGATTCTGGATTCTAGTGTTGCATGTGAGGGAGAAAAATATAAATCAAATACTTTAAGTTACTTTATTTATACCTTGCCCTTTTGCCAAGAATAGGGCTCAAGGTGGCTTATAGAAGAAAAGGAAATACAAGTAAAATCACATATAGCTAAACGTTTACAAAAAGTTTAAATTAAAGTATAGTTGTCCCTCCACATTCATGGATTTGGCATTAATGGTTTTAAGTATTCACAGCTTGAAAATATTAAAAAAAAATAATAATTCAAAAAGCAAACCTTGATTTTGCCATCTTATATAAGGGACACCATTTTGCTATGCCATTTCATATAATGGGACTTGAGTATTCAAGGATTTGGGTATTCACGGGGGCTCCTGGAACCAAACCCCAGTGAATGTGAAGGGACAACTGTAGTATTAAACTGTCTATAAAATTAAAACCGTATAAAACATTAATTTAAAACCTTAGATTAAAAACACTATGGCACTAAAACAGAAAATTTGTTATATAAAACAATCAATTCCCAAATGCCTGCCGAAATAAGGTCTTAACAAAAGGATAGCAAGGAGGAAGCCAGCCTAATCTCCATAGGAAGAGGCTTAGAGCCTTACCACACTCCAAGGTAAAGCAGCAGGAACATTTTGCCTTTCCTGTTGCCTTCCCACATGATGTTGGCATCCTTCCGGCATCTTTTCGTTCTAGTCGCATAGGGGACCGAGCTAAAACCACACCTTTTTGCAAACAGGTTTTTCTGGTTAACAATAAGGCATGGTTTTACCTCTGCCTCTTACAGGACCAGAATTAAAAAAACAACAGTGACAAGCAGGAAGGCAACAGGAAAGATGGAACAATCCTGCTGCTTTACTGCTTTTTTTCAGAACGTGGTAAGGCTCTTAGAGTCTAACGTGTCTTTCTCTCAGATTTCTCTACTCAGTTCATAGTTATATAAATCTCTTAATCTCTCCCTCTTAAGTTACCTTCTTTCTAACCTAAGGGAAGAAAGCTCCAATCATTGTGTCTTTTCCTTAAAGAGAAAGTGCCTCAGCCCTCATCATATTGAAGACTCTTTTTTGTGCATCTTCTCTAGCTTTATAATATCCTAAGGTGGGGTGGATATACCTTGATAGACTGATGGATATTTATGGATAATTACGTTCTCCGAATGGATTATAATAAAAATTGGATGCTAAAAATTAAATAAAAGCTAAAACAAATACTAACACAAGGCCATAACATTTCTGTATGAAATGTACCACATCATATATTTGTATGAAGATACTACAGTACTGGCAGTTGCCATTTGCATGAAATTTGCCTTTTTGGCATCTGCTTTTTACTAGGCTTCTATTAAGCTGTTTACCATAAACTCTAAAATGTCAGAAACCTGTTCAGGAAAAGTGACTTTCAGTCCAGCAACAGAAATGTGAAGCTAGAGTTTCCTCCAAATAGATATAATTTTATATTTATATTGAAGTACAGTTACAATTTTGTTGTATGTTTACTCACTTTGAAGAGATAATAGTAGACTTTAGTTCTCATTGTTTATATATATGCCTTCAAGTCACCTGTCGACTTATGGTGAATTTCCCCATGAATTTCATAGGCATTGCCATTTTTTCGTGTCCTTGGTGCCACTACCACTGGCTCTGCCTTCCTGATGCATAATGAATGAGAGCCATCAGTGGAGGTGTAGAGGAGGCGGGAAAATGGTGGCACCTGTCAAGCAGTGCTTGTCCTGCCTCCCCTTCCCCCAAATCCAGTGTGGATCTTTTGTCTACAGTACAGCTTTTTCCATAGTTTCCAACAAACTCCGGAGAAAACGGCAAATCTTCCAAAACTGAGTTTTAGGTGGTATACTCTGAGTCTGGTGCAGATAGGGTCATACGTTGTGTGTCGCTATTGCACCAGATCCAGGGATTATGCTGCTTGTTGTGTGGCATTATTGGACCAGATTGGGCAGGGGTATCGGATTTTATCACTAGTGTAGAAAAGGCCTGAGGTGAGAAAATACTCAGATGGTTTTGTCAGTTTCTTGCTCTGAAATATAGCCTACATTATTACCCTGGATAACTTAGTGTTATCTAATTAAAAGGGAACAAACTTGATTATGTTCAGTTTAGTGACACCATGAAGCTAGTAGTCTTACTGTACTATCATAATAGATAGTACATTATGTCATATTCCCTGCATGATTTTGGATTCAGGTAAGTTGGAAAGGAAAGCAAACAGAAATGGTGTCTAAACCTCAGGAGTCAGTGAAAATAAGAATGTGCAAATCTTAAATAGTTAAAGTAAACCCTTTCCATCTTTTGTTTTGACAATTTCAAGACATTGAACTTACTATTTACAGTATATGTAAATGAAAACTTGGGAATAGTAGGGAAAAAGTGCCAAAAGTTGAGTAAAGGAATATTTTTGCATCTCTGAGAACAAAGAAAGAGTGACATACATTTTTAAAAGTGTTGATGTTTTCAATCTTTTCTGATTTTTTTTTCTGCTTCTAATCACAGGTATTGAACCCTGAAGTGTTTAATTACAAATATGTCCTTCTGTTCCAGAACATTCATTTTGGAAATATTAACAATTTTTACATTTTTTGGTAAATACTAGTGGGCAAATAATAAGTTAAAAAGCAGGTGGGAATTTCATGTAGAAATATTGTTCAGGATATGTGGTTTCATTATTACTTATTTGAATTTGCCATCAAGAAGAGTTTAGATCTTAAGTAGGGCTGTAACCAGCCACTGAAAAATAGGCAGTGATAGTTGACTCTTAGTTATTCTATCTTTATGAGGAGAGATTGTCTGACATATGTCCTGGGAGAAAAGCAAGATATATATCAAATCAATCTGGAATCATGTATGACATCATGGTTGCATAACAGGCTATGTTTATAGGCTATGATTGCTAACAAGAGACAACTGGGTAGGGACCATAGCTCTCTGGAACATACGGTATGGTCTGTATCTATAAAGTTCTTGATTCAGGTACCAACTAGTAGGAAAGACTTACGGCTGAGATCCTAGAGAGCCACTACCAGTCCAAGTAGATACTTTTGGCCTACAAGAACAAATAGCTGACCTGTTAATAATGTAGTTTCCTATAAACTGCAATGTAAAGAATTTACAAATACAGTACATTTATAATATTCTCTGTATTCTTATTATTCAACAAACATGTCAGATAACATTGTTGTGAGCATAAATTTGAGATGGGAGAGAACCATGTCTATTATCTTGAGCTTGTTAGATGAATGGCAGTTCATAAATGTAATAAAGGCAGATGATAGTATGAAATAGTACAGCACCCAAATCAGCAGGACTTAAAACAGTTTTTGTTTAGATATCCTAGTAAACAATGGCTGACAATGTAGAGTTCATATTAGTTACTTTAACTTTCTTCATTGCAGTGACTTTTTTGAACGGACCATTCTGTGTAATAGCCTTGTGTGGAGCTGTGCTGTCACAGGTAAACCAGGACTCACCTATCAAGAAGCACTAGAATCAGAAAGGAAAGCCAGACAAAATCTCCAGAGCTTTCCAGGGCCACTTATTGTTCCAGTCCTCTACTTAGTTACCCGTACTCAGCACTCACGACTTCATGAAGTTTGTGATGACATCTTTGCTTATGTCAAAGACCGTTATTTTGTTGGTGAAATTGTTGAAGTACTGCGGAATAATGGTGAAAGGTAAGGTTCTTTGATATGTGCTACTTTTGTTACTTACTTATATTTATGATTCTTAAAAAAGAAAATTCAGTCTAGGGCAATTTGTAAATGGTAATTTGAGATGGCTTTAGTGCTTACTTTGCTGGGATCTTTAATTATGTTGACAACTACGGACAATTTTTTTTAATCCAGTGTCTATTTTCTCACCTGGATATTTCATTGGTTTGGTAATAAAAAAAAAATCATTATTTTGCATCTGTAGAATGGATATAAATCTAAACAGAAGGAACACTGCTTGATAGAATACTTTGTTATTTATTCTTGTCATTTTAAACACAGTGGCCTCAATGCAGGTGTTATCTTCCTTATCTCCTAACTGAGATTAGGTAATTCTGAGTACAGTCGTTCCTTCACATTCACGGGGGTTAGGTTCCACAGACCCCCGCAAATGTGAAAATTCCACGAATAACTACTGCCCTCCCCCTCCCCCTCCAAAGCAACCACGTGGCCTCGGGAGGCCCCATAGTCAATTCCCCCCGCCTCCCCAGCCCACCACAGGGCCTCCGGAGACCCTCCGGAGGCCCCGTGGTCACCTCCCCAGCCCTTCCCCCTCCCTCCCAAGGCCTTCACGGGGCCTCCGGAGACGCTCTGTAGGCCCCGTGGTCGCCTCCTCAGCCCTTCCCACTCCCTCCCAAGGCCATCACAGGGCCTCCGGAGACCCTCTGAAGTCCCCGTGGTCGCCTCCCCAGCCCTTCCCACTACCTCCCAAGGCCCCCTCGCCGCCTCTCCTACCCCCCGCCCGGCCTCCTAAGGTGGCAAGGGGGCTTCGGAGAGCCCCCTCCCCACCTCTCCCATCCCTCTGGCCTGCTTCTCTTCCCCCCCAGAAGTGGCCACAGGGCTTCTAAAGCCCAGTCGCTGCTTTTGGGAGGGTGGGGGGGAGGCCCTCCCAAAACCACGAATACTCAAAACCGCGAATGCTAAATTCGCGAATGTGGAGGAGGGGCAACTGTATATAACAAGCTCCCTTCTTTCCTCTGTGCATGGTTTCTCCATTTTTCATGCCTTAGTACTGTCTTTTAAATTGAATTTTATTAAGTGTAGATCTGAACTACACTTCACTGTACTACTGAACTGCTTTATTATGGTTAGTTTAATTGCATTTTAATGTTCACTTTTTAAATGCTTTTTATTGTATTGTTCTTTCTAAATAGTATGCCACCTTGAGTCCCAATTTTGACAGAAAGTCAGAATACTACTGCTAATAATTATAATAACAGCAACTGTTAGCACAATATGGTATGGATTTACAAGCTCTGACTACAACGGTAAAATCATTAACATTGAAATGGAGCAAGGTAATCTATTTTGTCCAGGAACTCCTGGAGCTGAGAGGCTACCACATCCTTCAATACCTTACCCTGAAATTATATGTTAAACACTGGCCAGTAATTATCTAGTATAGAGGGATTCAGGGATGATTTTTTTCAACAGACCTAACGACTGCCTCCTTTAGACAAATTGGTACTCTCCCTAGTTGTAATGCGGCATTGTCCACCCCTTCACACACTGAGCTAGTCCTCCTCTAGCCTGCTTAGTGTTCCAGGAATGGCAAGGGTCTAGCACATGTGGTAGCTGTCACCTCTCTTAAGGATCCTGTCCACATGTTCAGACTGCACAAATTGAAAAGTATCCAGTTACAATGAACAAGCAGAAACCAGGGTTCTTCTTTGTGGGTTATATGTGCCTGTGCAGAGCACTATTCATAACCATCTAGAAAGTTATGTAAGCATTTTGGCAGTAGCCCTGCCCACTCTTCCCTTACCCTATATAAGGGCCCTTCCCGCCCAAACACCTCAGTTCCTTTTTTTTCACCACTGCAGCAGCACGGTGAGGAACTTTATGTAGTCTTTCTGCTTAGGCCTACTTTGTACTTCTGCGTTTTGGCTCTCTGCGGGTTTTGACCTTCTTGGACTGTCTGGACTCTTCTTTTTCTTGACAGTTTGGACTGTTTCTGGTTGTTTCCACTGTTTTTTGACACGGACTGGCTCACGACGATGGCTTGCACTACTTTCTTCAAGCATTGTTCGCAGTGCAGTGATAAAATACTGACACTGATGGTCATGGTTTGTGCCTGCTCTGCTTGGGTGAAGGTCACAACACCCAGTCATGGCCCCTTTTGTAAGGCTTTTACACCACAGGCGAGACACAATTGTGAGGTCTTCCTAAAGTCTCTGCTGTGTGAGCATGCCCTGACAGCGGCTTCCAAGGAGAGAGTGGATCATACGTGTTCCACAGTATCAGTATGTTCCTCCTCGCTCCTCTCTCTGTCAGTCCCTTCAAGATTGATGGCCAAGAGACGGTCCTTGACTCATGGTCTTAAGACGTGTTCAGATCCAACATCAGTAACTGGGACTTCGTCGAGTTCAAAGTCTAAGACGTCTTCGCACTTGACTCTGCATCCCTTGATGTCGACCACTTTGGGCGTGGCTCCCAAGCCTTCGACTTTGATTGCCTCGGGGTCGAATTCAGGGCCCTCGACCTCCATCACTCAGATGAGGCCGCCTTGTCATCTGGAGCCACAGGGGGACCCTGCACGTAAGAAACATAATAAGAAGAAATGTTTCCGGGAGCTTTCCCCCAGACCTGCCTCGATCCCGTTGGTGCCAGCTCCAGCTTCTGTCTTGAGAGAGCATGTGGCGGATGGAAGTTGAGCGCTAGATACCATGCCTGCTGAGCAGCTGTTCGAGCAACTCTGTGACCCGAATTCCTGCCTGTCATCCCCAGTGGGACTGCACGAGATGATTTTGGTGTTGGAAGGTGAGATTGCAGATATAACAGAGGAGCTTGATGTTACCGTACTCTCCGTGGACCACGCCCCTCTGCTTGATCCTGGTGCAGTAGATGCCCCCTTTGACTGTCTGGTCCGGCCTCTACCACTGATCCTGGATAGACCTAGATCACCATCTTGACAGTCCTACACTTCCAGATCAGGTACTTCCTGTTGGTCCTCCAGGTCCCGCTCTTGTAGCAGGGATCAATGACGTTTGAGGTCATGCTCTCGAAGCCGTGGACGCCACTATGCCCATTCTTGTTCTTCGAATCGGGGCCATCACCGGGGTGGACGCTATCACCATTCCCAGTTTTGTAGTTCGTCTCAGTCCTGTCATCACCGTATCAAGTTTGACCAGTATCCTCACTTCCACTGTGATGCAGCCATATATTGGGACCCGGACCCATTGTACTACCAGCATCTTTCTGACTGTGACTGCTACTCTTGTTATGACTTTGCAGGACCTTAGTAGTATGATCCCTCTCCTCGGCATCGCCATGACCCCATCAGGCCTCGGGTAGCTTCACCATCAGGGACTGCCAGGACTTGGCCTTTGCACCTTGCTGAACCTCCGTCTCCTCCACCTGCGGATGCTGGACCGGGCAGGTGTGACCTTAATGAGTCTGGGGCACAGGGTGGGTTGCGCCATCAAGAATCTCCCAAGGGACCAGACCACTGGTGATTACCCACAGGACAGTATGCCTGAGGTTCAACCTAAGGAATCCTCCCCAAAGGCTCCTCCCCTGTGATTGAAGCATCATACCTCCTCAGGTTTGTATACTCTCAACTACGTCCTCTTCCGTCAGCAGGCATTAGTTGCCGTCTCCAATTACTATAGTGACTGATGCCTCCTCAGCAACAGACGATGTACACTCCTTCGCAGACCAGATGGGCCGCGTGGCCGCTTCCCTAGATCTCCAGTTCTCCCTCACTGAGGTCGACATTGATGATTCCATTTTTAGGGATGCTCAACAGCAGGCTCCCTTTTTAGCATCGTTGTCTTTCCTCCCTTATTTGCAACAGATGATTAAAAAGTGCTGGGGTACCCCTTCCTCTGTGCCACTAACATTGAACAGATTGGATAATCTCTATCAGATTGACTCGTCTGGTGTGGACTGGTTGTTAACAGCACTCTAAACCAAATTCCATTATTGTGGATGCCCCTCAAAGTCCTCTCAGAAAGTCCACACGACACCTGTCGATAAAGAAGCTTGATGCCATTGGGAGAAAGTTTTATTCCATGGCTTGTCTCCTGGGGCGCATTGCCAATTATTCAGCCTGCATGGGGGCCTATCAGAAGTTCTTATGGGAGAAGGTGGCCCCCTATTTCGATAAGCTGCCCAAAACAGATTGTCATGGTGTCATTGTGCTGAGAGATGAAGCCTATTCCTTGGCATCACAGCAGACTCAATCAGCAAAACATGCGGCTGAGTATACTGGCAAGAACCTACTAGCACTGTCACCCTTTGGAGGCATGCCTGGTTGCAATCATTGGGCCTCTTTCACTCTGCTAGGTTGGTCATTGAGGACCTTCCATTTGATAAAAATGGACTGTTTCATGGCAATACAGACTGAAAATTGGAACACACTCATAAAATGATGTCTGTTGCTAGGAAGTTTGGGTTTCCTACCCAACCTTCTTACCGCTCTAAGGCTCACTGGCGCAGGTTCTATCCCTATTACCACCCATTTAGCCTACCTTCTACTCGGTTCCAACAGCCCATGCCTTTATCCGTGATGCTTCCTCTCGGAAATTCCAGACTGGTGGTCGCTTCAAGTCACCTTATAAGAGGAAGTCTGTGGACCAAGGCAAGCAACGGGTTGGACTGTTGGCAAGACTCTCCCCCTCGTGCCCTCATTTCATCTGTTATCCTCCCACCATTCCATGATTGCCCCCATAGTTTCTATCATGCCTGGACCGCTATCACGAAGGACACTTGGATGTTGGACATAGTCAACAGAAGATATGCCATCGAGGTCCAGTGCCTGCCCCGTCGGGGTCTACTGCACCACTCTACCATCTACATCATCGCTGGAGGAGATGCGTGCTCTCTTGTCCAGAGGTGCTATGGAGCATATCCCACCCGCCCATTACCACCTGCACTTTTTCTCCCAGTATTTCCTTGTCTCCAAGAAGGATGGAGGGCTGCGTCCCATCTTGGACCACCAGGAGGTGAATTCTCATATCTGTCCCACTTTTTTCCGGATGGTCATGCACCCTGAGATTCTGCCACTGCTACAGGTTGGTGATTGGTTCACCACGCTCAACTTGAAGGATTCATATTTTCACATCCATCTGTCCTGCCCACAGATGATTCCTGTGCTTTGCCATCAGCAGGAAGGTTTATTGCTTTTGTGTCCTTCCATTTGTCCTGTGTACAGCCCCTCATGTGTTCACTAAGTGTGTTGCTGTGGTAGTGGCATGGCTTCATTGCGGAGGCATGGTTGTATTTCCCTATCTCGACAATTGGCTGTTAATGGCAAAGTCCCCTCCGCAACTCATGCATGATATAGACTGTACTCTGCTTCTTCTCCACCGCTGGGGCTGGTCGTGAACTATGTTAAGTTTAAACTTCACCCACCTCAATGGATGCACTTCATAGGCTCCCTAGTGGACTCTGTGCAAGATCTCGCCCTTTTGCCAGATGATAGGTTTGCAGCTTTGGTGAAGGCTGTTTCCACGTGTCTCCGATACCGGAGGGTCATGGCTTACCACATCCAAACAATTTTGGGGTTCATGGCTTCTCTGACGGCAGTGATGCCCTTCATGAGGCTCAATATGTGTGTGCTTCAAAGTTGGTTCCTTGTGAACTTCAATCATCTGGGGGATCACCCCCTCAAGTGGCTCTCCGTCCCACTTGAGGACCGATGGGTCCTCTGGTCCCTGCTCTGGTAGTTAGACCCAGTAAATGTGTAGAAGGACATGTCCTTCACACCCCCACCCTCAATGACAGTCACCACAGATATGTCATTGGACGCTCAGGTTGCGTACTGCATGGACTTGATGGTCAGAGAGAAATGGTTGCAGGGTGAACGGTCACTCCACATCAACGCTCTGGAGTTGCTAGTGGTTGTGAAGGTGCTGAGGGTGTTCGAACCCTCCCTCATGGGTCACCACATCCAGTTGGTCACCGGCAACACCTGTCATGCCCCATGAGTCTGATGAGGCTATAGAGTCAGGAGGTGGAGGACATGGCAGGGAATGTCTGTGGGAACCCTGGAGCAGGTTTATCTACACCTGTGCCAGCAGGGAACCCTGCCTACCTAGAGGCTTGAGCAGAGGAAGAGTCTGGTCCGAGAGGGTTGGCATCAGTTCCAGCAGAGGGTTCTACCCGCTCAGATAAGGACGAGGAAGAGGAGAGGGACTTACCTCTAACATCATATATCCAGCAGCGAGCTCAAAAGGAGTCTCAGAGGAGGTCTCTGAGAATTTATAAGAACTTGCTCATTAAGAAACACCTGGCAAAGCCTTAATTGCTTTATATAAGCTGAACACTCATTCAGAGTGCCTTTTTTGTTTGGATGAGGGGCGCATAATACAAAAATGCTCCATTTGCAAGGGATTCACTGCCAAGGCATTGAAGAATTGGGCCTCCACGTTTAAGCTGTATTGTTGGGAGAAATCCCTTCAAGAAGCCAATCAAGCAGCAACCAACAAACCTGTCTTCTCTGCATCGTCAGCTGTATCAAAGCCGTAGAAACAGGTCCACAAGAAGTTGAAAGCATCTTCAGTATCAATATCCTTGGGTTCAACTCAACCATCTTTTGTATTGAAACAGCCCCAATGACGCTAACGACTATGGCTGTTTTTGGGTTGCCAGTTGCTTCACCACATGTTTCTGTTGTCTTGGTAGCAGGGGATTTAGTACCAATGGCTTCTTCTACTCACCGTTATAAGACTTCTAAATTTTCCTAAGCAAACTCTGGACATAAGGGACCACCTTCTCTGTCTGGCTTGGTATCAACTGAGCAGAGGCTGAAAGAGAGGAGGAAGAAGAAAATGTGGCATGAGGAACAACCATTGGTATTGATGCTTTAAAGTTCAGTACAGATGGGCGTGACTGGTTCAACACTGTTGATTGCCACAAGATTCCTTAAGGGTCTACAGCACATTTATCCACCAGTTCAGGCTCCAACACCGACATAGTCACTGCTGTTGGTTCTGTCACAGCTGATGAACAGGACTTTTGAACCTCTTGCTTCTATAGATGAGTGTCTGCTCATGCTCAGGTTGGCTTTCCTAGTGGCAATTACATCTGTTAGATGGTCAAGTGAACTCGCAGTGCTTAGATGTGACAAACTTTTCCTGACTTTCTATCATGACAAAGTCATTCTTTGTCCTGATGTTACTGCCCAAGGTAGTCTCTCAACTCCATCTGAGTCAGGATATTGTATTACCTACATTCTATCTGCAATTGTCATTGCCATTAGAAAAGTCACTCCATTGTTTAGATGTTCGACAGCCATTGGCTTTCTGTGTACAGCGTACATCTGCCTTCAGTTCTACAAATAGACTAATTGTCTGTTATTTACTGTTCTCATTTGGGACTGCTGTATCTTTTCAGCAGCTGTCAAAGTGAGTTGTGGAGACTATACAGTGCTTTTATGAATTTACCAAGCAGCCTGTCCCTACTGGACTCAGTGCTCTATGAGAGTGATGACTTCCTCTGCAGCTCTTCTCCAAGGTGTTTCTCTGCCATATCTTTGCAAAGCTGCTGCATGATCATAGCAGTCCACATTTATACAGACTGGATTGCAGAACCAGAGCTGATGCCTGATTTGTATGTGCTGTTCTTTCCTACATTCTTCAGTGACCTGACTCACCTGACTTGATAAGCTTTACAGTCACCCATTTGTTTGAGGCACAGAGACTGTGAAGAAGGACAGGTTGCTTACCTGTAACTGTGGTTCTTTGAGTGGCCATCTGTGCCCTCATATTAACATGCCCTACCTCCCCTCTTTCAGGTCCCTGTATATTCATGGCAGACCTCAAAACTGAGGGGACAGTAGTTTGTTGGGCTAGGACATAGGTGGTACATAGGGAGGGGGTAATGTCCTTGCCAAGCTACTCAGCTCTAGAACCTTCTGAATGACATCTCTGTGCAGGCACGAATCTCATTTGTGTGCGTGCGGGCCAAGACGACCACTTTAAGACCACAGTTACATGTAAGCAAATGGTCCTTAATTTGACAGTTCCCTGTCCTCAGGCTTACAATCTTAAAAAGATACAACATACAAGGAAAGGGGGATGGCGGTGGTGGGGGGAGGGGATTAAATCTAACTCCTGTTCTCCCCCTCTGAGGCCACAGCAGTGGCAGTTGGGATGGAGGTAGGGCCTTTCATCAGGAGGGCCTATGTAAACCTATATTTATTTGGATGAATCAAACCAAAAGTTAATCTAGTCTGGCATTCTGTTTCCAAGAATGGCCAGATGGGTTCTCTTGAAGTTCATAAATAAGAAGTTGGTAATTAGAAGTGAGAAATAGAAGTTCAGTCTTCCATGATTCACATTTTTTCCATGAATTTACCTAGTTCTTAAAAAAGACTGTACTAGTGTACATTGCAAGATCTTGGCAATGCATGCAACAGATTACTGTGTCACATGAAAAAAAAAGTTTTACTTGCTTTAAATTCAACTCTTTGCATTTTATTGGATGGATTAAATTTCTAGTGTTTTAAAAGAAAGAGAAAGTCACAAATTTCACAAAGGTCCAAATTTTAGAATGTTTATATAAAAATAAAATATAAAGCTATATCATTTGAATCTATACAGAAGAAGGTTTGGTAACATTTCACATATCCTCTCTCTCTGGCTTTTCTTTGCAAACGAAGATTCAGGAAGTACTCATCCCACGCTTTCTGCAAGCGTGCTGATGACTAAAAAGGCCAATCTGAGATAAACAAGTCCGGTTGCAGAAAGCACAGCAGAAGGTCTCCTTGGGTGATGTTTTTGAGTTGTGATTCTTTCTGCGTTGTCGTTTCTCTTCAAGACTTGTTCGGCGTGAGTTCTCAAATAAGGCTGCAGCATTGTGGATAGTGCGTCTCCATGCCTCCCGATGTGAGGCCAGGGCAGACCACTGTTTGTGATCAATTTGGCCGAGCCTGAGATGTTGTTTCAGGGAGTCTTTGTATCGCTTTTTTGGAGTGCCCCTCTTACGCTGACCCGTGGCGAGTTCACCGTAGAGTAGTATTTTTGGGATGCGATGGTCCTCCATCCTAGAAACGTGCCCTGTCCAGCGCAGCTGCGATCTCAATATCATGGCCTCAATACTGGTGATCCCTGCTTGCTCAAGGACAGCAACATTCGTCACATAGTCAGTCCAGTGTATATTTAGGATTGTGCGTAGACAGTGCTGATGAAAGCGCTCGAGGAGTCGTAGGTGGTGGCGATAGGTGACCCATGTTTCAGATCCATAAAGGAGGATAGACAGTACAATGGCTCTATACACACTGATTTTTGTGCTTTGCCTCAGGTGTTTATCGCTCCAGACTCTTTTGTGAAAATAAAGAAACAAGGCCTTCCCTGATTGTCTGCAGTCCATAGTTCTTTCCCTCTATTTTGGCATATTATTAAAAGAATTAGAACTTCCCCCTGGAGAACATGATATTGCTACTCTTAAAAGAGTGATTCCAATTTTTAAATGTGTGAAGTCTAGCCAAAAACAATGCTCCTTCTTACTGTCTTGTTAAGATGACACAGCCTTTAAGATGATAATATTGGGCATGTTAGCTTGGTTTCAGCTCCAGTGTTTAAAGTCCAACCTGTGAAACCAAACCTGTAAATTGATAATAACTAAAAGTAGTAACCAAAACGTTAAGAACCCCAGTCATTTGGTAAGATTAATTTGATAAGGCTCTTACGTTTTTTGAATTTAGTTAACAGAGTACTGTTTTTTTGTTCACAGTGATCATTTTGGGACATGATAAACAAGAGTACTTCTGAACACCATGCAGTGATACAATGTTCCCCCAGATATTGCCAAAGACCAAAGTCTTACATTAAAAAAAACCCCCAAACCCTCCCTTCCTAGAGAGATTAGATTGGCGACCTCCTTGCTATTCTTTTCTAGGCAGATGAAGACCTTTTTGCTTCAGCAGGCCTTTGAAAGCTGACTGCTCAGTGGGAAAGGATTTTAAAATTCGTTCTTCCTTTTAATGGTTATGCTTTTAACTGGTTTTGATGTTATTGGTAGTTTATTATTTATTTTATATCATATCTTTTGTCTTGCACAGAAGGTGGTTTTAACTTATGTAAATTGCCCTGAGTCTCAGGGTCATTTCACACTACACAATTATAGCTCTCTTATTCCTCTTTAACTGCCATGGGGTTTTTAGTTTGTTGAGGCACTAGAATGCTTTGGCTGAGAATTCTAAATGCCCCTCCCTAAACTGCAAATCCCAGGATTCCATAGGATGGAACCATGGCAGTTTAAGTGGAATCCTACTGCTATAATTGTGTAGTCTGAATGGTCTGCTGGACTGGGGGAAAAGCAGAATATAAATGTTGTTTAAAAAGGGAAAAATATTGTAAGCAAATACATTTAATCACAGCCCATTCTTCACTGGTAGAGTCTGAAACAAATTACTGTCATGCTTTTGTTGTCTACCTTTGCACTCCCCATTCCTGGAAGCTTCAGTTCTTCCTCATGGTTTCTGTGCCTTACACAAATGGGTTTCTCTCCTGCGCAGACACCGCATTTGGAATATTCTAGAGCTGAGTAACTTGGCGGTAACCCCTCCCCATACCGAGCTCCTATCCCAGCTTTACCAAGCAACTGATACCTCCGTTTCTTTCCATCAGCCAAGAGATTCACTTCATTTTTGCGTATTCTCAGTGCTGAGTAATTTTAGGGTTTTATTCTTCTTTCCTTCCTCTTCCTCTTGTTCTTTCTCTTTCTCTTCTTTTTTCTTCAGTCTTAAAAAAAAAATTAAAAATTAGCTAGATATTCTATCTTTTTACTTGGGGTGTCTTCCTGCCTTTTTCTATTTCTTTTATTACCTCTTTTCTTTTCAAAACTTTTATCACCTGTGGCTACAAAGTTTCTCTTTCTGATGCTGTAAAGAGTGTTTATTTTGTTTGGGTGAGGGGCATGTTGTTCAATGGTGTCCTGTTTGTCAAGGCTTCACATCGCAGGCATTGAAAAATAGAGCACAATGACTGCAGCTGTATTGTGAGAAGTCACTGAATGTTGCTCGGGAGGCAGCATTGAATCAACCTCTTTCCTGCTTTTGTGACTGCTCTGAAGTTGAAGAAAAAGGCACTTCAGACTATGCTCTCCGGACTGGCTTCATCAGTCTCAAAGAAGCTGATTTCAGTACCAACACTGGACACTATGTTGAAATAGTGCATCATTCCTGCTGATGTGACTGCTACTCTCCTGCAGACTATTGAAGTACCAGTAGCAGGGGAGTTGAGGCTGGCTGCTGCTAGTCCAAGGTAAACTGGCAGAGACTTCAAAATCTACCCATCAGAAGTCAAGAGATAAATAGAAGTCTACTACAGATGTTTCACAGGAGCATACTAAAGAGAAAAAGAAGAAAAAGAAAGTAAGGCATCCAGAAACCCATGCTTTGCCTGAGCCTATATCCTCAACATCAGCCTCATCCTTGATAGAGTCTTCGGTACCGATGTTTTCAGTACTGACACCAACTGCTCGCTTAAGAGTCACCTATATTGGAAGAGGAAATTCCACGTGAACCTCTGATTCTTTCTACCACAGAATGTCCTCATCGAGCATCTTCTAGCTCCGTGAGAGTATTACAACTTGTCTCTCCTCATCATGCAAGACCGCTACCACCATAGCTGGATGAGCTTGCCCTTTAGTCAGAAGAACTTCCGTGCCTCACAAAGGTTGTATTGTGATTATCAGTACAGAGAAGGCTCCATTTACATCAGTCTCATACATGGACAGGTATTGCCATGAACACTTATGGAGAGAGCATCTGGGATCCTATTACTCTTATTCTCCATCCTGTTGAGACCAATATCATCGATTTTGACCATTAATCCAGGCTTCCTTAATGCTTGCATAGTGAGCCTTACTCAGCTAGATCAGTACACAGTTCATTTGAATTAGGGGTGTGAATGCACTTAGCAAGCCTGAAACTAAAGTATACAAGTGTAACCCCTAAAAAATTCTTGTCTGTTATCCATTTGTAAAGACTTGTCTTATACAGTGAGCCCACTGTATTGGCGGGCTGGCCATCCATGGATGGCCATGCCCTTGATTATTCAGTGGTAGTGCATGCACGCAGGTGCATCAGCACAGGGCTGTGTGCATGTACTGCCATTGATTAATATGTGACTTGAGTGTCCTCATTTTTTCCCCATCCGTGAGGGGGAGGTGGAACCGAACCCCCATGGATGAAAAGGGCCCACTATATTTTTTAGGGAACTGCAGTGTGTTTGCAAGTGTAACTTTAATTAATATGAGTACTGCAAGTTCTTTTTATACTGAAATATCTTTGAAATTGTTCACAACAGTGTAGAATGCATGTGTGCATGACATTCACATATGTGTGCACCCTCTCCACCCGTGAGCCTTAAAATGTATTGGGAAATAAATGGGCCATTATTAAGACTAGATTAGAGATGTGACAATCATTCTTGTTTATTTGGGTCATTAGCTATCGTAAGGGATGATCTTTTGCTAGTGTAAATAGCATAAAATGCTTTATTTGCCCCTCATTCCAATGAAAATCTTGTAAATGGTTAGTTTCTAAGTAACAAAATAGACATTTATATTAAGCTATTTACCTACCAGCTGGGTAAATAAGAGGCTTTGTTAATGAAAAACAATCAACAAAATCCAAGCAATTTTCTAAATAATAGCTTAAAAGTATAATTGTCACAGTGATATGTTGGTATATGAAATATTATTACATATGTCCTGGCAGTGCACTGAAGTCTTATGTGGAAATTGCTCCAGCTCTTGCAGTAGTTTGGATCCAGAGGTAACCTTCTGTATGCACCAGTATCTTCTTTTCACAGAAGGGCTGTGACACTATTTCACACATTTATGAGCCCTGGTGGCGCAGTGGTTAAATGCCAGTACTGCAAGTCACCACGTTGCAAGTTTGATTCCAGTGGGCTCCAAGGTTCACTCAGCCTTCTATCCTTTCGTAGGTCGGTAAAATGAGTACCCAGCTTGTGGGGGCAATTAGCTAACACACATTGGAAACTGTTTAATGCAGTGTAGATGTGTAAATAGCTATTGCTTAAAACAATTTGTAAGCTGCTCTGATAGCCTTGTGGCTGAAGAGCGGGGTATAAATAACTAACTAAATGAAAAAATTGCTGGAATGTTGCTCGAGAAATGTGAAAATTAATTAAAGTTTTTCCTTCTGCATTTGTGGGAGTTTGTTAAAGCAGAAAAATAACTGCACACCTGCCTATTGTAGTGCTTTATAAAATCTTTGTATTTGTGCTTGTGGAAGCATTGGCAGAACCGCATTACCCTTTTCCTTCCTATTTGAGTTAATCCATTAATAAATTACTGTAGAACTACACGTATGCATAATGCAAAAGTAGAGTAGTTAAAGCTGATTTTAAGTTGATGGAATATCTAGAAGTAAGTGAGCATACCAGGTGTGTTTGATACCACTGTTGAAATAGCCTTCCCAATCACATTTTTTGTGTTTTTTTTTTTTGGTTAGGCTAAAATGATAATAGATTGCCAGCTATTTAAAGGCATAGTTCTGTTTAATTAAACCTTTTTGCAATATAAAAATATTGAATGTCCTTTCATTTTGTTTATTGCAGATTGCAGTGTAAGATTTTGGAAGTTAAACCACCATTATATCACAATGGAATAACTAATGGCCATGTCAACAGTACAGATGGGGTCACCATAGTCATTAGTGATAGTGATGATTCAGACTCAGATACCAGTTCTGCACAAAATGGGTAAGATCTAGTTTTATATTTTGAAAATACAGATGCATTTTCAAAAGGCTGGAAATTTCAGTTATAAATGGCTGCTTAATGCTAGTTACAAAGCCTTCATAAAAATATGTACACTCATTCTGCCTATTTAAAAAAAAAGAATTGCAACATTCGAAAATCTCATAACTGAGGTTATGTGCTTTTACTTTTATATCCTAGAACATAGCACAGTTCTCTGTGTATGCTGCATTTATGTGGACATATATATTATGAAATACTTTTTTTCCTGCTAGTATTTAAGGCAGCCACTGGGTTAAAACAAGTGAGATTATTAACAACTAGTTTCTTCAAGTTTTTAGTTCTTATGTCCAAACACCAGATGGGTTTTTGTTTGCTTTTTGGAAGAAGACAATTCTTGACCTTTATTTTTTTCAGGAAGGAAAAAGCCATAATTGATCCCTCTTTGTTCAAATACAAAGTGAAGCCTATAAAAAAACAACTGTATGAATCTGTTACAGTGAAAGCATTTCAGATATGGTAAGTATCATTAGTTGCAATCCTATTGCCTCTGTATACACATACGCTTAGATCTAGACTTTACTTCTGTTGGTGGAAACAAGGGAGATAACTTGTGTGGATTATCTACTCTGCAGTCCCTTGTGCCCTTTAAAAGTTTGCTCTGGAGAACTGGGGGACCCTCTAGGATAGTGGCCAGGGGTTGCAGGGACATGGGGGGCCTGGAAAAAATTCAGTACAGTAGCATCCCCGTATCTGGGGGATTGGTTCTGGGGGGCCCTCTGGATGGTGAAATCCACGGATAATAGCGAACGCCATCCCACCCACCCCTCCACTGCAGGAGCCCTCTTCCCCCTTCTCTTCACCTCCATGATCGCAGCGGCAGCAACCGGAGCCATCCCAGTGGAAGGGGGGGCGACATCCCTCCCCCCTTTGCCCCTGCGATTGCTGCTGCGGCGACTGGAGCCATCCCAGGGGAAGGGAGGGGGCAAGGTCCCTCTTCCCCCTCCCTTTGCCCCTGCAATTGCCGAGATGACAACCAGAGCAGTCCTAGAGGAAGGGGGGCAAGGTCCCTCCTCCTCCCTCCCTTCATTTCTGTGATCGCCACTGCGATGGCCGGAGCTGTCCCAGGGAAAGGAGGTGAGGTCTCTTCTCCCCCCCTCTTCGCTCCTGCAATCACTGCGACAGTGACAGGAGCCTCCCAGGGGAAGGGACAGGGAAGGTGAGGTCCCTTCCCCTCTCCCTTCTCTTCGCCATTGCCAACTGCAGATAATTGAATCTGTGGTTGGCGAATCAGTGGATGCGGGGGTGCTACTGTAGTGTCTTCAATGCCAATTCAGAATACTCCCAATAGACCATGAGTAACAATGCTACAGTAGAATTTGAAGATTTAGCTATGTTAATCTGGAATATCAGTAAGCCAGGGGATCTTGTAGTACCTTTGAGACTAACTGAGAGAGAGAAGTTGTAGCATAAGCTTTCATAGACTTGGTCTAATTACTCCATGCATCTGAAGAAGTAGACCAAGTCTACAAAAGCTTATGCTACAGTTTATTTATTTCAGTTAGGTTAACTTTAGTACTGTAGCATTAAGCAAGGGGGTCTTGTTGCACCTTTGAGACTGTTTTTCTAGAGATGGGCAGATGAGAGGATCTTATTGTTAAACATCGTAATATTGATACTCTCAGTAGGGCTGAAGGATTGAAGCTGGAGTCCAAAGTTCTAATTTGTTTTCATTCATTGAAAATTCATTCATTTCCATTTGTTTTTTCATTGAAAAAATTGAAAAAAATGCATTTCTTCTCCCATAGAAAACAACACTCATGGTAATTTGATTCTTAGTGCATAGAATGACTTCAGTTAAAATGTAGAGTTATCAGTTTACAGTAAAATGTGCTGAGGTGGGGACAACTATAAAGGAATGGGAATTTTTACCCTGAGCCCCCAATGAACTGCACCAAACTGGAAGTGATGTCATGTCACTTCTAGTTTTTTGGGCAAAAAAATCGCCATTTTAAGGGGGATTGGAGGTCAAAACTAGTGAATTGGTTGCATTTTGTGGCAGTTTGGACTATTCTAGGGTGATTGGGCTTTGGAGACGACAAAAGTAGAGTACTTTCCTCATCCCTGCTCTAAATTAATCTATTTGATCAGCTCCATTTCTCCATTATAAAAGCAACAGACTTAAGAAAATGCTCGGTAAATCTCATGGATGACCTGATATTTGTGCCCTTAGGATTTTCTGGAATGCTAGTAGCCTGAGAAAATACTATATTTAAATTTCTTTGGGAGGAGTCTAGACTATAATTGTAGTGCACGAATTTAATTGGTAATGGTAAGATCATTGATAATGATATGTATTCCTTTTTCTTTTGGGTATGTATGATAGCCGGAGGAAGCATCTTTTTTCTCGTGACAGACTTAAGCTTTTCTTGAAGCAACACTGTGAATCTCATGATGGCATTGTTAAAATTAAGGTAATCAATGGCATTAAAAAGTTTGAAACTTCAAGATGAAGAGTGAAGATATGGTTGATCTGATTTTAAAGTTGTATATGAAACTGGCTTTATAAAGTGTTTTTAATTTGCCTTACTGATTTATTAAACAGTGTAATGCTAGATCTGAGCTTTTTGCATGTGATTATTACCTGTATTATAATTAATAAGTATTTATATTCTTGCCCTTAGATAATTTGTATTGAAAATCTATACTTTTAAGATAGGAAGAAAATATCTTTCAGGATCGCTTTTCCCTTTCAATACAGTGAAGAAAGGTCTGTGGTCTCTGAATCAATCCATTTTGATAAAACAGAACAGCACACCCAAGACTCTGATCCCTTTATGAGCTGTGAAATTTGTGCAGTACCTTATTTTATCTTATGGCTCAGTTGAACCATTATATTTTTTCTGGTTATTCTGCTGTAAATGCTGTTATTAATTATTATTCTGTTTGTTTGTTTGTTTGGTTAATGTTAGTGGTATTTTGTCCAACAGCTCTGACAGTTTCAAATTGAAACGTGTTAAATATAAAACTCATTAATAAATACAGAAGAATAAAAAGTTAACTGCTCTACAGCATTTTTGAGATTGTGTAACAGGAATAAGGCCCAGTTCACATGTAATGCCAAATCATGTATTTGACTGTTACTTGTTTATTTATTAGATTTATATCTTACCTTTCTCCCAAGATGGGAGCTTACATGATGGAATTCTTGGCTAACTTGTGTCAGGTGAACCAATAAAGCAGTAAATGAATGGCAAGTCAGGGTTTGCTTGAAACATGAAGTCAGCAAAGGAATTGGAACATGCAAGGAAAGAGAAGAGAGCACACATCATTGAGTCATAACTGAATCATCACCCATGAGAAAATTACTTTTTTAAAAATACAGTAATCTTGTGATACTTTGAAGACAAAAAAATTACTGTGGCATAATTTTGTTAGTATTTAAGGTACTACAATACTCTCTGATGTGTTCGTTTTAACAAACTGGCATGGCTGGTTTTATAGAAATATTTTGTTTTGGTGGGAGGGAGTGTCTGGAACCTGTTCTATAATTAATGCTTTGCTTTTGTTTTGGTGTAAATTGGAATCAGATTTGAGACATAGGTGTACTTTTTCTCTGAAATACAGTTGTCCCTCTGTATCCACAGATTCGGTATCCACAGATTTAAGTATTCATGGCTTGCAAGTACTGTATTCTGAAAAAAATAATAATCCAAAAAGCAAACCTTATTTTGCCATCTTATATAAGGGATACCATTTTGCTAGGCCATTGCATATAATGGGACTTGAGTATTCACAGATTTTGGTATCCACGGGGGGTCCTGGAACCAAACCCCAGCGAATATGAAGGGACACCTGTATTGCATTTGTGTCCTTTTAGAAGATAATGCTCTGACCATAAATGTGCTTGTGAGTCATTTATTTTAGCAGTACATATCCAACAGTGGCTCCATTTAGTACCTCAAACAGATGCAGACTCAGACTGGTGCACTGTGGTGTTGTCAGCTAAAAAGTAGTGGAAATGGAGTAGTTGCTTTTCTTTGCCCCTTAAAACAATAGCTTATTAGCAGTGTATACCTTCATAATATCTTCCCCCTTTCTCTTCCAAGGCAATATCAGTTGCAAAATACAAGATAGGAGAAAGGAATTTTTCTTACTTCTTCCCTGATGATCCTCCCACTTTTGTCTCCAGTACTTCGAAAAGGCGGCGAAGGAAACCTCCAAAGATGGTATTGGATGAACTTGTATGTAAAGCAGTGCTTCTTTGCTTCCCAACAGTTACAGTTGTGGGTTACAGTCCATAAAATTAGCTTAATTTACAGTCTTCCCTCCACATTCGCAGTCTCCATGCTCACGGTTCCGCATATTCGCAGTTTGCTGCGAGGGGAGGTCGGGGAAAGTGGCGACAGGGCCTCTGAGGCCCCGTCGCCACTTTCGGGAGGACGGGGGGAGGCACGGGGAAGCGACGATGGGGGCTCTGGAGGCCCCGTGGTCGCTTCGGGAGCGCAGGGGGAGGGCTGTCATTATTTGCGGAATTTTCATATTCGTAGGGGTCTGTGGAACCTAACCCCCACGAATGTGGAGGGATGACTGTATATATAATTTCAAGTGTGCAAAATGTCATGCTATCTTTGTTCACCTTCACTATAAATCTCTGAGGTATGTCATTATTGTTCACATTTGACAGTTAGGAAATATGGGCTGCAATCCTCTTGGTGTAGTACGATGATACAAATCAGACTTAAGCCATCACAACTGACTATTTTGTTCCATGGGGAGGCTGGAATTCTGGTCTGACCACACAGTGCCCAAAATCTCTCACTAAATCGTGGAGGATGTCACCTGGAGGGGTCTCCTGGAGATCACTGTTGATGCCTGTCAGAATTTTTCCAGCTACAGGAAAATAGATGGATGCATCCCCACTGGTACCCATACTCTCTAACAACACAGAAATGACCGTGTTGAGGCGGCTGTGTTGCTTACAGGAGAGCTTGGGGGAAGTAGCATCAGGAAACATAACTATTTCAAAGACATACTTCTCCCAATGCAGGATCTTGGCCATAATTTACAGCGGGTCAAGCTTATCATGCCTTACAGTTCCATGGACAATGGGGCTTAAAATCAGGGCTTCCAGATTTATAGTTGGCTATATAGATGCTGAACTAAATTGGTGCACTTGTTTGAAATAGCAAAGGAAGAAAAACAAAGTTTGCCATATCACAAAAAAGAACACCTTCATATAGTCATATGCCTGTTAATTTAGTAATTAATTCAAGTTTCACTTGAATTAAAACCACAATGTGTGTTTACTTATCAAGTTGTTGAGAGATGTAGGATTTCAGTTATTTCTCTTTCATGGAGTTGTGGTTTTGTCCCCAGGAGGATAGAGTTGCAGAAGAACAGCTTAGTTCTAGAAATGTAAGCAGTGCAGCAAAGGAAAGAGCAAGATTCCAAAAAGAAAAAGAAGAAATGAGGACCATGGGTAAGTTCATCTTTGGCCAATGAATAAGTGTTCCCTAAATGTACTTGCATGTGTCCTAGGTTGGCTTCTGTTGAGTCTATAGTCTAATGCCACAAACAGATTTTAAGAACACTGACATTTTATGGTACCTTAAAAATGAATAAGATACTTTCTTTGTGCTTGGGTTAAACCAGAAACCCTCCCAGAAACAGTTTTTAGTGTTCCAAAAATCAAATATTGCTGTATGCATGTTGTCCTTCAAGGAGGTAAGCTGTATTGGACCATGCACTAGCTCATTAGTCTAAGGCACCATCAGACATACTTGTTTTATTTATTTATTTAAAAAAATTACAAATTGTCCCTCCACTCAATGAGTGGTCTACAATCCTTGCATGGTTGTACCAGTTTTAAGTTCTATAGTTTTAAAATTGTTTTTTATTGAGATACATCATTTCCAAAGAAGTAAATACAGTATTTTGAAGTAAAAACCGTAATAAGTCTGTTCCCATACTTAACAGTAATATAAGAAAAACTTGTAAAATCAAATAGCAGCCTTAATTAATAAAAGCACCAGTTTAGTTTTTACTTGTGTTTCTAAGTCCAATAAGAGGAGATTACATGTAGAATTGCTTTCAACAATAGAGTCAGTAGGAAAGCAAACCTATGTAGGTACTCACTCCATATCAGTTATTGTTCACTAAACCCAAAGCACTGTAGTTCATTCACTTGATTTTAATCAGAATAGTAAATAAAAGTTCAGAGTGTAGAGGCTATTATTAGTCTCTCTGTTAAAGGTGATTGTTTGATTTAGTCTTTGTATGTTGGTTTTAGTTTTGTTTGTGCCGTCACATTGCTTACTGTGGTTGGTGTTAGTTTTATTCTTTGTGTTAGATTTCAGCATAGAATTGATTGTACTACTATTTGTAAAATTTTATTTTTATTTTCAAGCTTAATTGTGGCTTATTGCCTAGAGATCACATGTTACGAGGTGACAAATATAAATAATAGCTGTTTACCCCAGCTCTTCTCTTGTGCAGCCTGATGCATATCCTCCTCATATTTCCAGAATACAAGAATGAAGCCAGCACAGACAGCTACCAAAAGAGCTGTGTTTCTATAATGCTGTGCTTAATGGTGATCATTTTGTTTTACACTGCCTTCAAAATGCAACCTTGTTTGATGCAGGGTTCCATTCTGCAGGCTGTAGATGGGATCTTTCAAAAATAAATTGCTTTTTAAAAAAATAAAAGCTACTCAAAACTGTAGAACTATCTGAGATGTGAACCCTTTGATGCACAAAAAAGGAACCAAAGGGGGAGTAGGTTTTGGCGGCAAGTATAGCTGCCAATCCATGGTGGGTGAGGTTCCTGCCAGAAGCTAGTCAGCTCAGGAATTTTCCATATGTGGCTCTGTCCAGGTGAAGACCTATTTGTATGAGGCACAGAGACTACGAAGAAGAAACTTTATGTGCTATGTTTGAATTGGATGATAATCTATTCATCCACGTGTTTTACTTTGAAAATTTGATGTTCATGCATGCTGTGTAAGTATAAATATAACACTAGTTCTCTTGCACACCTTTAACAAAAGAAAAATTAAAAAAGGAGAAGGCAAATGCTGTTGAATCCAAGAAAAAAGAGAAAGAAGACAAGGAAAAAAGAAAGGAACAACTAAAGAAAATTATGGAAGAAGGGAGGCTGAAGAAGAAGGAAGAGAGGGAGCGACTCAAAATTGAAAAAGAAAAGGTTAGGCACTGTGCCAATTCCTAATAGCTTTGGGTTTGAAATGGCAGTAACAGTTGTATTTTGTAGCCATATTTAAAGGTTTTCAGTAAGTAGAATTTATGTTTTGGCCTAAGGGAGGGTAAGCAACATTGATGTTTTTCTTCAGATAAGTAATGTAGTGGAGCATTGTGTTCCTGCAGACTACTAGCAACATTCAGTTACAATAAATAGCGATTTCAGATAAATAGCTTTCTGTGTGGAGTTTTGTATCCTCGTCTTAAATCCTCTGCTCTGTGCAGAATAAAATTCTAATTTTTTGGTTTCAATAACAAATTCTAGTTTTTAAGCAAACTTTACAATAATTATTACTATAATCCTATTGTATTATGAACAGTGTTGTGTTGTAATGTTACCATCTCTGTTATATTACTCATTTCCAGCCAGATAGAAGCTGTTCTCTTATACTTTCTGAAGTAGCTTATACGTGTGTTAACATTCCTAACATGCATGTTGCCACTGACATGTACCTTGATCACTTGGAGGAGATTTTTTTTACTCTGAATTGCTTTGTACTTGTTGAAAGAGGATACTCTGAAAGAATAATATACTATTCATTAAGAATTATAAAATATGATAAATTCAGCTGTTCATTTAAACACATTAAATGAATGTTAGCATTTACTAGGTTAAATGTTTAAAGAATAGCAATATTAGTAGCTCCTGGCAAGTGTAGGAAAGACAATGGCTGAGAAAAATAAGACATCTACCAACAATTTCCTAATGATTGTGCTTGACTATTCAAAGGTAAGGAGGAAAAGGGTAAGAAAGAAAATGTACATAAGATTGTATCCAGTAGTATTTTTCTGCCAGTGGAATGTATATGCTGGTAGAATCAACCATCCCCGCCCCCGCAACTAGAATTGAAGGGGTGAGGAGAAGGAAAGCTCCTGTTGCATGCGTAAATGTCATTCTTTGTAATGATGGATTTAGCCCATGGTTATGATCCAGTTGTGTGGGGGTGGTACATATGAATTGAGTTCTATGGCAGCATGTGCAACACAGCAAGCATGAAAAAGAAAACACAAAAAAGGACACAGGTTGAAGTAAGGTAATAAGTAGATGTTACAGTTCTGTTTAATTACTTTAGTAGTAGTTTTCTATGTAATTGCAGGAAAGAGAAAAATTGCGAGAAGAAAAAAGAAAATATCTAGAACATCTGAAGCAATGGAGTAAGCGTAGAGAAGACATGGAATGTGATGATCTCAAGGTAATGTAATGTCAGCAATGGGTAGATCTGCAGTTTTGATCCTCTTTTTGGTTAGCTTACACATGACTGGATTTCAGAATGTTTCTTTAAAGACAGTTTTTAATCAAAGATCACACTTTAGGAAGCAACCAATCATTAGTTAAGTCCCAAACCCACTGTGGATCACATTAAAGGCTAACCTACCTTGTAGCTAGTTGACCTGCAGCTCACTGATGTGTGTGCTGTTGGTTTGCTATTGGAAGTAGGGATATTTGGTCCTTTTTAAATTGTACAATTGTAAAATAAAGTTGATAAAGGATAAAAAACTTTATTTGCTGTTATAACATTGTTCTACTTACGTGAATAAAAAAAATCATAACATGGGGGTGGAGGAGAATCAGCAGGATAGAACTGCTTTCAGCAGCAGAACTGGGAAGAGGTAATCCCCTCTTTGCATCTTTGGATTGGTGCAATCCAAAGCCTTTCTAAAGGATAGGAAACTCTTGGGAGCAGATTTTGGGGTGCTTCCAGGCGTTGAATGGTGGGAGGGGAAAAGAAGCAAGTTCTGTTGTATAGAACTATAGTACCAGTACAATGTTGACTTTAGCTTATGGTGAGTCATTGTATGCTGTATGGCTGCCTTACTTGGAAAGTTGTTTCAGAAAGAAAATCTCTCTTTATTTAGTGTATATGAGTTGATAAACACTTGCATGCTTCATGTGTTTTGTTTGAAGGAGCTGCACTTATCAAGTCTCGTTGACAACTTTTAGAATTTAGGTTTAAGAGCTATGGTTATATTTAGCTCAAGATTTGACTTCATAATGCTATTTGGCTCCCAAAAATATGTCTCAAGCATAGTAGATATAAATACTATCTATGTGACTTTACTGTTGGTTGTTCACTTTTCATGTTTAGCTGTAACATAAAATGAACAGCTGCTTATTTTTGCATTGCAGGACCTTCCAGTTCCAACTCCAGTGAAAACCAGACTACCTCCTGAGATCTTTGGTGATGCTGTCATGGTCTTGGAGTTCCTCCATGCCTTTGGGGAACTCTTTGATCTTCAGGATGAATTTCCTGATGGAGTGACTTTAGGCAAGTGTGGTTTTTTTCTAGTCCTTTTACCTTGAAGTATATGACTTCTAACGTGCTTCTTGTATGTAGGCATTAATAATCATTGCTTAAAATATCAGGATTTTACATTAATTTAAAGCTACTTCTCATATATATAAACTGACTACCTCTTTGAAAATTGTATTACCTTGAATGTATGAATGTGTGAACCCAGCTGAACGTAAAGACAGGATTCATCCATTTCCATCTTTATGGTGGCTTCAAAAATGTATGCCTCTGAGCTCCATTTTGTACAATCTAATTCAGATTGAATCTTTTCTGTGGAATCCTGTGTGTTCAACCAATTCATGTGTGCAATCTGGTGTGAAGGTTTTGATGCCTTCTAAAAGCATACTTGAATATAAGTTGTACAGTTTAGCCAAACTAGACAGGGTGCTGTTTATCTATTCTCTCAAGTGATACTATTCCCAACCCGCCAAAAGTACCTGCTGCTGCAGGCATATTCAGAATTTGCCATAGCTGAAAGCCCCAGGACTCATGCTGTTCCTACTAAGCAGAGATCTGAATCTATAGAAGACACACAAGGCAATCCTGTATGTGGGTTTCTTTTGAAAAGGAAGAAAAAGGCAGTTTCTCCTCACTGCCAGAGGAGTAACTCAAAGTCAGTGGTAAGCTAGTGTGGAAGCCAGATGTGGTTGTTTGGCGTAGCAGCCTGCAGCTAGTATTTTTTTTAAAAAAAATTATTTACATTCAAAGTGGATCTCAGTTACATACAATAATGTTCCAGTACAGCAAAAGCAGGAAAATAAAAACATGAAGGGAGGAAAAACAACCATATAATTTGTAAGTTTCTATAAAAGCTTACCAAATGGCCAAATATAAGTCTATTTGTAAATTTCATCTAGACATCATTCTTTCAAAAGTTGCAAGCATTGTTAGATCTATGCTTTGGATCAGAGGTAGAAAAAAAAAATCTTTCCAGTAACAAAGTATCAATCTTTTAGCAATCAAAAGGGCATGAGAAATCAACTTCCATTGGCTATTTGTTAATTTCTTAGAAACAGGTAAATAATTCAAAAGAACATGCACATCCCTGAATATCAAGGAACTTTCTAAAACTAAATTTACTCATTTGATTACTTCTTCCCAAAATGTTGTTACTATGGGACAACTCTAAAACATTTGTGTTAAGGACACATTAGCAGTGTTATATCTCCAACAATTTGCTGATTTAAAAGCCCTTTCCTGAAGAGACATTGTGGAGATCAATATATCCAAAAGAGCAGTTTCTGTAGTATTAGTCGGAGATCTCTGGCCATACTAATTATAGATGTTTTATTGATTATTGATTGGTTTGATTTATATGCTGCCTTTCTCCCAGAAAAAACCCAAGGCAGTTCACAAAATATTGCATAAAATACAGTTGAAGAACATTAAAAACATCACAATATAAAAATCTAAAATTACATAAAACATATAAAAGTTAAAAGCTAAAAATAAAATAAAAATAAAAACACACCCCAATAAAAAGCCTCCGTAAGCCCAGCTATGTATTAAAAGCCTGCTTGCATAAAAACATTTTTGCCTGCCAATGAAAGGAAAGCAGGGAAGGAGCCAACCTAGCCTCCCGTGGAAGGCAGTTCCAGAGGGTGGGAGCAGCCACTGGGAAGGCTCTGTTAAAACTTCTGGCCATTGATTAGTTAGAACTGGATGTTCCAGTTCGCTAGTCTGTTCTTGCTGTAAATCTTGTATATCATATTTATTTATAGGTAACAAATGTATATTTATAAATTGTTGGTTTGGATACTTGATCAGCCTGAACTAATGATTCTAATAAGGTAACCTCAGATGCAGATGATCCTGGAATTTTGTCTAATAGCAGATGCTAAGGGTTCCGAGCACAAATTGAATGTTAAAGGAGACAATGGACATCCTTGCCTTGTACCACGTTTCAGTGTAAAAAAAAAAACATTGGTGATAATCTGTACTGTTGGTGTTGAATATAAATTTTTTATTAGTATTATTTTTAAGATGTCTTATTCAGCCTGCTCTTTACAATATGTATGCTGCTTGTCAGTTCTCAGCATGATCATAAGATTTTAATGTGCTCAGATGTATGTATAGATGTTGGATATTTCATGTGTCCCTTTGTTTCAACCTTAGAGGACACTTGCACGTGCTGACCTATAGTATTATGCTGCTGAAAATTGTATATAATCAGACCCCTGTATCTGTGGAACCAACACCCACTGTTTTAGTTATCCGCGGGACACATACCATAGAGTTGCATTGGAAAATACCTAGAGAGGCATCCTCTCTAGGCATCTTCTAGGTCCTCCAACACAACTCTATGGTATGTTTTTACCAGAAGTCCTTTGCTATAATAGGGTTGGCTGTTATCTGTGGTTTCCAGTATCTGGTAAGTCTGGGAACTGAACCCCTGCAGATACAGGGGTCCAACTGTATAGATTGACCACTTCTTTGAAACAAAGTCGTAAAGTTTTACAACAAGAGGAGATGATCCATCATGTTTTGAGTGAATCAGAACAACTGTTTCTCCGGTGCCCCTGTTTGAAAATACCACCATACAGACTTGCCACATAATGTGGTAGTCACATGGCAGGGGAGCTACTTTCGGTGTCCTCCCCCCGCCCCGCCCCAAACCGTGTATCTGTAGCAGTTTGACTAAGATGACTCTTTTTACCCATTCTTTCCAGAGGTTTTAGAGGAAGCTCTTGTAGGAAATGACAGTGAAGGCCCGCTATGTGAATTATTGTTTTTTTTCCTGACGGCCATTTTTCAAGCCATGGCTGAAGAAGAAGAAGAAGTGGCCAAAGACCAAATTGCTGATGCTGAAACCAAAGGTCAGATTTCAACAGTGCTTCTTAAATCAGAACTTTTCATACTAACCTGCATGCATGGCAATTTTTTCTTCAGTTAACATTACTCTCCTTCAGTATGCATACCTTGTGTAGAAAAAGGGAAGGTACATTTTCGGTGCAAGCTGCAGCAGTAATCTGGTTTGATTTCGTGTTCAGCTTTCTAAAAATGAAAACATTCTCTTTATTATGCATGTCAAGAATTTCATGCTGGCAGGTTTTCAAAAAGTTTAAAAATGCTCTTTTTAAAATGACACCAGCAGTATAGGATACTTTTACTGAAAGTCAGAAAGTATGCTTTGGTCTGCAGGTCCCATCAACAGCTGTGTCTGTTAATTAATATCCACAGAAGTACATGCTTTTGTCTTTTGAATCAAAAGCCATAACTGCCTTCTAGCACTTTAAAGACTAACACTCTTATTATGTCTTAGGTTCTCATGGGCTACAGTCCACTTTATTTGATGAAAACTTCTGCTATAATATATTTGTTTGTCTTTAAGGTGAGATCAAGTCAGTTGTTGTAACAGCTCTGAAATATTACTATGCTTTTAATTAAGTGGCACACTGCACACTGGAATGCTTGGCTCAAGCATGGATGCACATCTTGTCTAGCCTAATTGGTCAAGGGATGCTCTTGTGAAACTTGAATATTACATTGACTTCTGATGGGTAGATTTTGAAGTCTCTGCCAGTGTACCTTGGACTAACAGCAGTCAGCCTCAACTCCCCTGCTACTGGAACTTCACTAGTCTGTGGGAGAGTAGCAGTCACATCAGCAGGAATGATGCACTGTTTTGACTTAGTGTCCGGGTACTGAAGTCAAACCTGTTGTTGCTGTTTGTTGTTAACTGCCATCAAGTTGGCTTCAATTTATGGCGACCTTATGAGAGACTTCCAAGACACCTTCAAGACACTCTGCTCAGGTCTATCCACCTATAAGGCTGTCTTTCCTTTTTCCTACTGCTTCCCTTTTTCCTACTTTCCAAAGCATTATCATCTTTGCTGATAAGTTATGTCTTCTCATGATAAGTCCAAAGTACTGTATGATAGCCTTAGTTTCATCATTGTGGCTTCTAGGGAGAGTTCAGGCTTGATTTATTCTAGGACCCATTTTTTTGTCTTTTTGGCAGTCCATAGTATCTGTAGAATTCTCCTCCAGCACTACATTTTAATCCTGGTGTTTGGCTAAATGGTTGACAAAAATGAACCATATTCTTATCTCAATCCCAGTGAGATGCAGCTGGATTATGAATTAAACAATAGAGGTAGGAAATATTTGGCCCTCAAATGCTTTGGTCTACATCTCCTGTACAGTAGCACCCCTGCATCTGCTGATTCGCCATCCACTGATTCAGTTACTCCGTGGATGGCAACAATGGGAGTGGATGGGGAAGGGAGGGTTAGAGAAGTAGATCTCGCCTCCCTTTGCCCCCGGGATCACTCCCATGGCGGGAATGGCAACAGGGGCGAAAGGAGGGGAGAAGTAGGTCTTACCTCCCTTCTCCCCTGGGATCGCTCCTGTGGCAGGAATGGCAACATGGGGGCAAAGGGAGGGGAGGAGTAGATCTTGTCTCCCTTCTCCCCTAGGACTGTGCCCCGGGATCCCTCCTGTGGTGGGAATGGCGACGGGGATATTTGCTGTTATCTGTGGGGGGCCCTGGAACTAATCCTCTGCGGATATGGGGGTCCTACTGTAATTCCATCATTGGCTGTGCTGGATGGGGTTGATGGGAGGTGTATGCTAAAACATTTGGAAATATTCATCTGCTGAAGAATAGTTTGTAGAGTAGGACCCCCATATCCACTGGGGATTTGTTTGGGGTGGGGCGTGGATACCCAGAATCGTGGATAATAGCAAACACCATTGAAGATAATGGGTCTTCTGGTTTAAAATCCCATAGAGTTGCCTTGGAGGACCTAGAAAATGGCTAGAGAGGACACATTTTCTAGGAAGACTCTATGGTAGGTGTGCTGTTTTGTGTCCCATGGATAATTGAATCAGTGGATAATGAATCAGTGGATACGGGAGTCCTACTGTACATTATGTTTTAAGTTTGGAAGTAGTTCATTAAGATTACAGAATCTAACATATAGGGGCATAATTATGAGCAGCAAGGCAGCAGTTTCAATACTAGTATGACATATTCCTGAGATGGTAGAGGATGGAGCTAGCTTATTTTTTGCTGCTCTAGAAACTACTAGAATGTAAACTAATAGATTCAAGTTACAAGAAAAGAGATTCTGTCAAAACACTAGGAGGAATTCCCCCCCCCCTGAACTATTCAGCAGTAGAATAGACTTCCTCAGAGAGTGTTGGACTCCTTTTCTTTGAATGTTTTTAAATAGTGGTTGAATGGCCATCTCTAACAAGTGCTTTAGCTGTGTATTCCTGTAGACAGGTTAGACTAGATAGCCTTTGCCTTCCTTTCCAATTCCCAGAATAATATAGTGGGACATAATTTAACACCAAGTGCTTCACTAAAAAAAATAAATGTTTTTTCAGCTCCTAATACTGTAGAATCATAGTTTTTAGTGAAGCAGTTGATATTACACTATGTCCCACTATGTTATAGGGGGAAAGTTATAAACAAAGCTATATATACATTATTTTGAAATGGATTACTTCTGATTTCCTAGGATATGTAGATCTTAGAAGTGAAATATGTTTATTGTTGATCACAGTATGAAGAGAGCTAGAATGTCCTTAAGTTGTGCTGTAGCTCATTTGTTGTTTTTCATTTATTTTTTATTTGTACAAAAATTCCTCAGTTTAGAAGAAATCAGGTTCTGTCATCCAATTGTGAGGGCGTACTTCAGAGGGTGGACCAGTTTGTTCTGAAAACTGCATTGGAAGCTTTTCCCTTTACTTCCATGGGCTTTCCCCCATTCACATATAGTAAAGTATTGGAGTTTTTCTGCTTTTTCAGAATTTGTCTGAAGCATTTTTTTGCATGCCACTAGTTGAACAGAAATGTGTGTCTTATCTGAAGCCAGTGCAGCAACAGTTGTGGGCATGGTGTTGTAAGTGCTTGTGGCAGAATCCCACAGAAGAATATGAGGCTGAGGTATGCTGTGTAGGATTGTGTGCATCAGTCTGAATATTCCAATAGATCTTTTGTTGCACACAGAGGAATAGTTTTCAGGATTTCTTGAGTGAAAGCAAAACATCTTTACATATTTTTGGTATACTGTGTAAGAAATGTGTAAAGATTAATAGTAATGCAAATTATTTTTCTTACTGTGAAGTTGAAGGCTTTCACGGCCAACGTCCATACATTTTTTGTGGGTTTTTTTTCCAGGCTGTGAGACCACGTTCTGGAAGAGTTTATTCCTGACATTTTGCCTACATCTGTGGCTGGCATCTTCAGAGAATGGTGGCGTAGGGTGTGTGTGGGGTTTATATACTGTGAATCCCTGTTGGAGAAGATATGTACCTTTGTGTATTTGGATGGCTAGTTCCTGGGGGAAGATATGTAAGGAGGATTAGTGCCTATTTAGCTAATGGTCCATTGTCTGCTGGGAATCCTCCTGTCTCTGGGTGGAGTTCATTTGCATGTGTTGAGTTTGGATTTTGGTGTTTTTCAGGACTAGTAGCCAGATTTTGTTTACTTTTAGGTTTTCTTCTCTCCTGTTGAAGTTGTCCAGGTGTTTGTGGATTTCAATAGTTTCCCTGTGCATTCTGACATGATAGTTGTTGGCCTGGTCCAGAAATTCGTGTTTTCAAATAACATTTTGTCCGGGTTGGTTTATCACATGTTCTGCTACTGCTCACTGTTCTGGCTAGCCCAGTCTGCAGTGTCTCTCATGTTCCTTGATTCGTGTTTGCACACTGCGTTAGTGGTCCCTATGTAAACTTGTCCACAGCTGCATGGTATGCGGTAAACTCCTGCGGCTGTGAGAGGGTCTCTTTTATCCTTCATAGAGCGTAGCATTTCTTGGATTTTCCTGGTTGGTCTGTAGATCTTGTGTAGGTATCTGTCTGTATGTGTGGGTTTTCTGTATAACTTGTGGCCCAATCGTTGGTTTGGTTTGCAGATGACTAGGACAACCAGGAATGGCAAAGTTCCTTTCTTTTCTTTTTCCATTGTGAATTGGATGTTCGGGTGGATGCTGTTCAGGTGGTTCAGAAATGCAGCCAAATCTTCTTCTTCGTGGCTCCAAATGGTGAAAGTGCCATCCACGTATCGGAACTATGTTGTGGGCTTTTTTGGTACCGTTTCCAGGGCTTGCTTTTCAAAATTTTCCATGTAAAAGTTTGCTATCACGGGAGTCAGAGGGCTGCCCATGGCTACCCCATCTATCTGTTTGTAGAATTCGAATACACATGGACAGATAACTACACAAGAACTCCAGTCATCACCCAGGACAAAAAAGAAGCACAATACACTAGTAGACCTTGCAAAAAGGATCTGTGAACCCTACCACCTGGAGGACGAACTGAAGCACCTAAACTGGACTCTACAGGCTAATGGTTACTCCAGCTCAGACATCAGAAGAGCAGCCAGACCCAGAATAAACCATAGGAATGAAGAAAAACAGCCAACCAAAGGGAAGGTATTTTTACCATACATCAAAGGAGTCACAGATCTACAGACCAACCAAGAAAATCCAAGACATGCTACGCTCAGTGGATAAAAGAGACTCTCTCACAATCGCAGGAGTTTATCGCATACCATGCAGCTGTGGACACGTTTACATAGGAACCACTAAACACAGTGTGCAAACACGAATCAAGGAACATGAGAGACACTGCAGACTGGGCCAGCCAGAACAGTGAGCAGTAGCAGAACATGTGATAAACCAACCCGGACAAAATGTTGTTTGAAAACATCGAAATTCTGGACCAGGCCAACTACTAACTATCATGTCAGAATGCACAGTGAAGCTATTGAAATCCATAAACACTTGGACAACTTCAACAGGAAAGAAGAAACCCTAAAAGTAAACAAAATCTGGCTACCAGTCCTGAAAACCACCAAAATCCAAACTCAACACATGCAAATGACCTCCACCCAGGGACAGGAGGATTCCCAGCAGTCAATGGACCATTAGCTAAATAGACACTCATCCTCCTTGCATATCTTCCTCCAGGAACCAGCCATCCAAATACACAAAGGTACGTATCTTGTCCAACTGTGTATACTGCGTATACTGTGATCTGTTTATAAATCCCATACACCCTCTACACCACCATTATCTGAAGATGCCAACCCACAGATGCAGGTGAAATGTCAGGAATAAACTCTTCCAGAACACTGCCTCACAGCCCAGAAAGACCGCACAAAAAACCTATTTTTCTTACTGTTACTCAATGAGCAGGTTTCATTTGGTGTTGAGTTTTCTTGTAAATAGGATATTTATTGTTTGCAGAATGTATTGAATGTGGACTGTTACTAGCACTGTTGACATCATTAATGACCTGTATGTGTGTGTATATCAAAAATTATCTCTCTCTTTTTAATTCATTTTGAGGATTCTCAAGTATCATTTTGAATCAAGTACGGCTTTGAATTTTCCCTAGCTTTGATGGAGGCATTCAGAATTCTATATGTTCATTTAATATTACAGGTTGAGTATCCCTTACCTGGAAATCCTAAATGCTCCAAAATTCAAAGTGTTAAAATATTTAAATAAAAAATATTAACAGTATTGCAAAAAATTACCTTCAGTCTATGTGTATACAGTACATATGAAACATAAATGAATTTCTTGTTTGACTTGGGTCTCGTCTCCAAGATATCTCATTATATGTATGCAAATATTCCAAAATAAAAAAAAAATTTAGATTCTAAAACACTTCTGGTCCAAAGCATTTCAGATACGTAAGTCATTGCCAGCCTGTATTACAGCTATACCTTATCTTTCTATAACGTATGCCCAAAGCAGCTAACAATACTATCTTCAATGAAAGCAACATAAACAATTTGAAACCGTTACAAATCGTGTGAGAATGCATATAGTACATGCTTTATACAGCATGAGTGGACTGTGTCCTTCTCCTGGTCTCTTGCCCCTTCCAGATGGTCCCACAACTGTCCCAGAAGATTTGGGAGGGATACAGAGAACTGCAGAGGTGAGAAGGAATCTATTCTGCTGGCAATGTTTGCTTTGCTCATGGGCAGGCACAGTTGAGTACAACCCAAGCAAAATTAAAGCCGCTTTAAAACTTCATTAAATTAAGGGAAGACAAAGCAGGTGTATAAGCCAAACATCTGTTCAGATAAAATGTTTTTTGCATATTGATGAAAGGCCTTCAGTGAGATGGGGCAGACATGTTTCCCATTTTAAAATTTTAAAGTATGGGGATAGGCACTGAAGTGGCTGTCATACTACCCACCCTTCAACAATATACCCACTTCTGTTAGCAGAGGTGGAGATATGCTGGAAAGGAGAGGAAGATGTTTTTATAATTTCAAAAAGATCCTTTATTTTGCTTCCACTACTTGCACCAGCCAGTATACCACTACTTCCTTTTCTCCTTAGTGGTGGGTGCAATACTCTTGAGATAAACTTTAGAACTAACTTTAGTTCACTGGTATGCTTTTTCTTCTGTGTTGTCTCTGTGAATCCACACAATTGGGTTATCTGTGCCTGCACAGAGCACTGTTTGGAACTTTCCAGAAAGTTATGTAAGTGTTTTGGTGGTAGCCCCACCCACTCCTCCCCTGCCCTATATAAGGGTCCTTTCCTCCTAAATGCCTCAGTTCCTTTTTCCCCCGCTGCTTGTAGCAACACTGTGAGGAACTTTCTTCTCTCTATTTGGCTAAGGCCTACTCTTTTCTACTGCACTTCAGCTCTCTAACGGATTTTTGACCATGGACTGTCTGGATTCTTCTCTTTGGCCACAATTTGGACTGATTTTTGGCTCTCTTCTCTGGCTTTGACTCAGACTGAGTTAAATAAAAGGTTTAAGATTACTCAGTGTATAGAAATATGGTTTCAGATAGGCAGTTTTTTATAAGTTATTGATGCTCATATAAATAAATGCCTGACTGCTTAACCTACCCACCTGTCTTCAAATGCTCTTTCAAACTCTCAGCCAATTAAAATCATGTCTAGCATTTTGAACACTGTGTCCCCACTCCCAACAGACCCCTTGCCTTAAACTATCTAATATATTTACATTACAGTTGTACAACATCATAGAACATAAATTTACATAATATATGTACAGTGAAGTTTATACAAACAGTAGGCCATTTCTGACACCAAACACACAATGGATGTTGGTGGGACAGACACAAGAAGCCTCTCTGGAAGGTCTGATCATTTGAAAGATTTAAACAGGAGAAGGTGGTTGGGACACTGAGCACCTCCATTCCGTAGAGGTATGATGGGCTGCAAGATACTTTGGTTCCCTAGCGAGAGCACCAGTGGGCAAATGAGTTGGGTCCAAGAGGCAAATTTTCTCATCTAGGACCCTGCACAGGCCACATGGACTGCCAAAAAATGAAGGCAAACTGACCCAGAAGTGGTTGGAAATCTGCTACTTGTTTTGGAAGACAGATATTTTTAAAAAGTTAAATAGTACAGGGGGCCCAGGGACTTGTTTTAAAAGTTTAAGTGCCTCTCCTGGAAGCTTTCAGGAGAGGGAATTCACCCTATTTGGTGGGCCAGAAAAAGGATGGTTTAGGGAATCTAGAGGGGCCAAAGACCACAAAACAGTTTTGAGGTGGTTGCATTCTTGCTACACTTTGCTCATTCTTGATTTAGGAATATTTATGCCATGACCCATACATATGTTAAGTCTAAACCTGAACACACGGGAGATTTAGATATTGAGGGTGCTTCTTGATATGCACTCAATTTGCAGTTTTTCCATTATTTCTTCTGTCTTTCCTCTTACAAGAGAAAATTCATTAACGGAAAACAGTGAATTGCTGCACAGTTCCTTTTCTGTGTGATAGGAACTGTCTATCTGAAAGTATGCTGATTTTACATTTACAGAAGTCAAGCCTGTCCGCGTGCTTTCAGGTTGCCTATTGACTTACAACAACCCCATGAATTTCATATGTTTTTCTTAGGCAAGGAACTGTAAAGGCCCTTTACAGAATTTCATTTAAACAACTTGAAAACTAGGTTAATGGATATGCCACATTGTGCAGCACTGGAAACCAACCACAGGCACTGGCAAAATAACTTTACTCAAGTAATGTTGGTAAAGTATAGTTTGATCAAAGATCTAGTGGTGAGAGATTTAGAAATGGGGAATTGCCCTTAAAAATGGAATTAAACATAGAAATAGTAGGGACCTAAGTCCTAAAAATATGTCACCATAGTAGCTTGCATGTCTAGGAATGGGCGGTGGGGAGTATCTGAGACTTTAGAATATGCTGTAGTGTAGTCTTGATTCATAACCAGTGGATCAGACAAAATTAAGATTTTATAACCAAAGATGTTTCTGTGATGGTAACTATCATAGAGAGGCTGGAAATTCAAGCTGCTTGGACATGTCCTTTGTTCAGTCACATTCTAAAAAGTGGCAGGGAAATTATTAGTTTCTCATATGGAACAATCATGTAATCATAGTCTAAGCTTTTTATAGGTCACAGCCAGCACTTTGTTATCACCTAGAAGTGGATGAACAGCAAGTGTAAATATTGTTATTTAGGAATCACATGCTTCTTAAAAATTGGCTTATGTCAAATACCTTATCTGCAACATTTTATACTAGTTTTCAAAGAGTCTGTAAAGAAAATTCCACATAGCACATTGTAGTCATTCCACATAGCACATTGTAGCACATCTAAATGAAATGTAACTAAAGTTGATGTCACTGTTGCCAGATCTATATTCAAACCATAAAAGAGAGACACAGTTCTGGACAACCTTCTCTAGCAATTTCATTAAGATGTTTAATAGAAGTGAGGACAGAACCTAGTAGGATAGTATAGGTCAATCACCAAAGTATTAGACAGTAATCCCTCAGTACAACTTTTTGGAACTATCTCTCCAGATAAGACATGAACTATTGTAGAGATTGTATGCATCCCCAGCAGGTCTTTCAGAAGAGTGCTGTAACTGATAGCATTGAGACTACTGAGAAGTCTAGCAGAAGGAAAAAGGATGCATTCTCTGTATCCATTTCTTACTCTTTCATCAAGGTGACTAAATCAGCGTGGGTCCCATTTAAGTAGTTCTAGATAAATAGTATCATCGGGGGTGGGGGGTGGGATAGTTTTGTAGCTGGTAGTACCTGTTCATTTAGTTGCAGTGGATATTCTTCAGTTCATATACTCAATGAATGTTGACAGAATACTTAGAGAAGTAAGACTACCGTATGTTTGCTTCTCCCAGGCTTATGAATGCTGGATAAGTGGGTCAGGGGAGCAGTTCTATCAGGCCTAAAAGAGGAGTTTCTCATTCTTTTCCTCAAAAAGACCTTCATTAATCCTACCATGTTAGTTAATTTCGAGCCACTTTCCTATATTGCATTCTTAGGTGCTTCCGTTTATGAGAGCATCTGCACAAACTGTGTGGTGTCAGAATCAGAGCAGATGATGAACAATTTTATTTGTGAAGGACATACTTGTAGTTTTGTATTGTAGCTCATTCCATTTGGTTAAGCTGCTTTCATCTGGATAAAACTGAAACGCCTTATGCTGTTCTTGCAGGAACAGCTCAGTTCTGCTTTATAGAGATGAAATAATTCTTTATAAACATCTTGAGTAAGCATGGAGAGAAACAACTTTAAATCTGGGGGGAAATAATGAACAAATATCTCAGAAATAAGCAATGTTCTCTTTAAAGAGGAATATTTATTCTTGCGGATTCCCTACTTGAACTTTTATATAAGAATAGAAGAGGCTTATATACAACCTGTGCATGTGAAGTAGTTGTAGGTCCCTGCTGATGTTGCTTCAAGTCTAACTAATATTTGTATTTCTAAAAAAGTTCTGGTAACCCTTCAGTGTGACTAAATATGATATGGACCTTTCTGTGTTTTGTTCCTTAGTTAATCTTTTTGATGCTGCATCTAAAAAACCTGAAGTTACCTTAGAATAGGTTTAGTGGGTACTAGTTGTGTGGAATATAGGATTATACATACAGTAAGGCAGATCAACACCGACTGGTTTCTGGCTTTGATATTTGTTTCTCTTGGTCTTGTACGTATACAGTTATAAGGAATATAGTAGTAGGATGCTCTTTGACTGTTCACATTATATTTCTTTTTACAACATTATTTCTTGGGTTTATCCTTGTTTGCATGTGTGTTTATGTGCCCTTGCAATCAGCTTATATGCATTGGAAGAAGTTGTTAGTATGCATTGCATGCCTCCTCTGGCTTTTAGGTAGTTGTGCTGCAGTGTACGTACTTTGATACAGAATTTATATGCTGTCTCTGCTTTGATTTAAAAAGGCTTGCTTGCTTCACCTCCCAAATACAGGTATTAATTTACATTAGAATAAAGTCTTTATTTCCTTAAAGATTTAACCGAGGCTTTGGATGAAGATGCAGACCCCACAAAATCTGCACTATCTGCAGTTGCAACTTTGGCAGCTGCCTGGCCCCAGTTACATCAGGGTATGTGTGGGTTTTACTTTTTTGTTACGTTGTTTTGCTCTATTTTACAAAAAGTATAATTCATATTGGTTTTAAATGGCCTTAGAAGCCAAATAGACTAACTTTATTCTGTTGTTAACTGTAGGTTGCAATTTAAAAAACTTGGATCTTGATAGCTGCACCCTTTCTGAGATTCTCAGACTTCATATCCTTGCATCCGGTGCAGATGTAACATCTGCCAATGCAAAGTATCGTTATCAGAAGCGAGGAGGATTTGATGCCACAGATGATGCTTGCATGGAGCTAAGATTGAGTAATCCTGGGTTGTTGAAGAAACTCTCATCTACCTCAGTATATGATTTATCATCGGGTAATAGAACCAAATAAATTTGTCATCTTGTATGGCAAAGGTTCTTAGATTAAGTCAAGAGAATTTGGTCAAGATTTGTGAAAGATGTTTACTAATGGTTTAATGTATTAGCATTAGTAATTCTATATGTGCTGCATATAATGCTTAGAAAGCTTGCAGTCAAGAGGTGGACAGAGCATACATGGCTTTATATGAACAGTTAAGATAGTATTGTGTGTTAACTTACCTGGGGAAAAGCAGATGTGGAGTCTTGAGGGCCACCAAACACAAGCCCATAAATTCTTTGGTGCATAGTACAGTTCCATATTCCTTTGGACCTAGCCAGTGTCTAGATAAAGAGGTATGCTACAAGAAGGTCACAGGCATGCAATTAAACAACAGCTTCTGTTTGTAACCTATCTACCATTTAAATTAAATGTGGCTTGGCTACATTCTGAAATGGCATAATATCCACAAACATAGATTTCCCCCTCAGCTTATATCTTGTCAGTGCCTATAAGATTAAATGAGTCAAATGTCATTTGTGGGTTAAGGAAAGATCTTGTCTAATTGATAAGGCTAGTTGACAATTGAAAGGCTAAATCCCTGATTTTTGTAATGAAGCATCACCCATTATATTAACTGAATTAGGAGAAAAGATGAAGATTCTTCATGCTCTCTGTGGGAAGCTTCTGACTCTTGTTTCTACCCGAGACTTCATTGAGGACTCTGTTGAGGTACTGAGACAAGCAAAACAGGAATTCAGAGAATTAAAAGCAGAACAGCATCGCAAAGAAAAAGAAGCTGCAGCAGCCAGGTGAGAAAAAAGAAAACCAAATATGACTAAAATAAGATAAATCTGTTTTCTAGGACAACGTTGTTAGCAACTCTCTAGAAGAATTGCTTCAGATGCTGAAAAAAAATCGTCTATTGCAAATAATGTAACCTGTACAATATCAAAGTTTTCCTGTGACTATTTAGCTTAGGAAAAATTTTTGTTGTTGTTGTTGTGTGCCTTCAAGTCATTTCCAATTTATGGTGGCCCTAAGGCAAACCCATCACAGGGGTTCCTTGGCATGGTTTGTTCAAAGGAGGTTTGCCATGCCTTTTTCTGAGGCTGAGAGTGTGGCTTGTCCTTCCATAACAGGTAAACATAACCATCTCCTTTTTTTACAATGTTTTTTATTAAAGCGCATATATTTTTTTACCTATCTAAAACACAAAGATAACATTCCAATTAAATGATCAAATTATTTGTACGTAAGTAACATTAAGACAGCGGGGGGGGAATACATAGAAAATACTCATACATATAGAAAGAAAAAGAATGAAACTATAAAAACTACACACTACTATGACTTCCTACCCCTAGCTGGAGACTGTTTTAATTAAAATTGTAATGTATTTTCTAATTACTTTAAAAATGTACTTTTGCTACATAATGATTATATTTCTCAATTTTATATATCTATTTTTAGCTTTCTAAGCCAATAACAAAGGTTGGTCCACAACATAAACATCTCTTGTATGTTGCTATTTCCAGTCTTTTTAAACCAAGTGATACACTCAGGGGAAACAATTGAAGGTTGGATATGTTAACTGATTGTGTATATTATATTGCTTCAGAATCCGCAAGAAAAAGGAAGAAAGATTAAAAGGGCAAGAACAAAAGATGGAAGAGAAACTGAAGGAAGAGCAGAAAATTCCTTCAATTGAAGTGTCTATTGGGTATGATCATTCATATTTAAGTTTCCCACATTCATGCTCATGCCTAATTGCATGCCTTGACATGCTGTTCATGATGTACATAAGGCTAGGATAAAGGTATATTTCAGTCAGTGATAAAACTTGTCAAATAATCTTGTTGTCTTGCCTATAGAGTTTACTGAATACGCTTAAAGGAAGCTAAAATGCAGAGGTAGCTAGATATGGCTTACATCTAATGTCACACCCTATGTGGATGTATCTGGGAAACTAGGACCTTCTGCATTCAAAATATGTGTTCTGCCACTAAACTGCATTCCTTCCACATTAGTGATGAGAATCAACTATGACTTTTTTTGCACTATTTATTATGTACTGTTGTCCTGAGCTAGAGTATTCTGTGCACATAGGTGCTCAAAAGCATCTTTTATATATTGAGATCTCCAGTCCTTTTACTTGAGTGATATGCTCAGTGGAAAAAGCTTAAGGTGTGATAAACTAATTGAATGCGCTGCCACAGCTTTCCATGTCACCTAGGCCAGCTCCAAAAAGTTTGTTAATCTTCTGGAGTTGTTTTTAGGGGCATGGGAGGAAGAGCTGCAGTAAGGAAAGAGATCAACTCCTACCCTGACATATCTGCTGACAGAATATGTTCTGTCAGTAGAAATAGTCTTTGGGAGCCTGGCCTGTGAATCCAATTTTAAACTGTAGGTGGGATAACATTACAATGGACAAAAAAGTATATATACTCAGATATCATTGAGAAGTGCACTTGCATTCATAACTGTTAGAAAACACATGGAATTAGAACTGACCTACCAAAAGTCAAGAGACATACACTTCTAATCTCCTGTAATTATTAGCAAAAACAAAAAGAGACAGCAAAATTATTTTAATGTGTGTCCATTGCTAAGTATTGATACTGATGTACTTGTTTCTAGGATTTTAATGTAAGGCACGAAGAAAGTTGAGATTTCAACACAACTTTCTTTTTCATCTGGTTGGTAAAAGTTTGAATTAGTTTAAATAGATTAATCATTTTCCTGCAATATGGGGAGGCAACCCTTTATGCTGGGTCTGGCTTCTACCTTGTGCTTCACTGCCAGGACTTTCAATCTGTTATTCATCCTTACCACCCTAAGAGGGAGGGCCAGTCCCACCGTCCCAGTTCTGCCCTGCCTCAGCTCAGCTCAGGACAGGGCTTTAGTGTTCCAGCTCAAATGTGATTTCGTTACTGAATTTGAAGATTTCATTGATTGGATTCAGTAGCTACTATCTGCTTAAACAGCACCACCCTTACTGGAGCAGTCTGGTCAGTCCTTTTGGCCTTTGTTATCCTATCAAGGTCGATCTGTTTCACTTGCTTTGAGTCGTTACCATCCTAATAGAGATGGTTGATCTCAAGGTGATGGCCATTACCAAGGAGCCATTCTGAGGAGATTAGTGTAGAGATTTTTCTCCTTTTTATCTTTTAAGAGAAATATATTCTATTTCCCAACTTACCACCCCAGTGGGAGTGGTTTGTTCTCAGATGGATTGCACTCATACCCCTGATGTCTCCTCTGATGAGGGGTCTGGGAGCAACTGAGCTAAGGCACAGTCTGGCTGGGCCCATGGGGAGGACTGACATACCCTCACTGGAGGCTCGGATCCAGATCCAATTTATGCCATGGAGGCAATGGGGGCACATGAAGCAAGAAGGATCAGGAGTGCATTCTGGATGGCATTGCTTCATCTGTGCAGGTGAGTGCTGGTGATCCGGTTGCATCACCTTCGCCCCTCATGGTTGAAGGAGAGACCTCTCACGATGGCAGTCTTTTGGGGCATGAAAAGTTTAGGGCCAAAAGCAGTGCAGGCCTGACGAGCTAGCTGCACAGCTGAGGCCCACTAGAGGCTGAGAGCATGCAAAATAGGCACAGAAATGGCACTTCTTCCATTTCTAAGGAGAGGAAGGGAGAGGGTGCTGGAGGTACTCCAGTGGTGGTTCCCCTCCCTCCCCGGGCTAAAAAGAAAAGGCATATTTCACCTGTCTCTTCTGTTAGGGACTCTGAGTCTTTAGTCTCTCCAATGGCTTTCAGTTAAGGGAGAGAAAGAGAGTGATACCCAGATGAGGGGGAATTTTCTGCAGAACATGTTCATCTGTTTGAATCATATGACTTTCTAGTCCTTCTCAGGAAGATGGAAAAAACTCTGGATTTGACTTCTAAGAGCCAGGTGTCTGCTGTGTGTCCAAAGGGGTACCAGAAGTCAGATCTAAGGTTAAACAAGAGGCTGGGCAGGGCACGTTTCTAGGATGGAGGACCATCGCCTCCCAAAAATACTCCTCTACGGTGAACTCGCCACAGGTCAGCGTAAGAGGGGCGCTCCAAAAAAGCGATACAAAGACTCCCTGAAACAACATCTCAGGCTTGGCCAAATTGATCACCAACAGTGGTCCGCCCTGGCCTCACATCGGGAGGCATGGAGATGCACTATCCACAATGCTGCAGCCTTATTTGAGAACTCACGACGAACAAGTCTTGAAGAGAAACCACAACGCAGAAAGAATCACAACCCAGAAACATCACCCAAGGAGACCTTCTGCTGTGCTTTTTGCAACCGGACTTGTTTATCTCGGATTGGCCTTTTTAGTCATCAGCGCGCTTGCAGAAAGCGCGGGATGAGTCCTTCCTGAATCTTCGTTTGCGAAGAAAAGCCAGAGAGAGGGGTGTGTTACACCTTTTCCAGCTGTCATTGCTTATGTTATGGAACTGGAAAGGTCTCACTCAGGTGTGGCTAGGCAATCCCTGTCTATACTAAATGTCTCTATTCTTTATCTCAGGGGACACAGGAGGAATTGAAATTACTCCTCATTGATGCCCTAGTGGCAGGGTTGGTTTTGGGAACTCTTTCCTAAGGAAGGTTGGAGTTTTTCCTGCACAGGTTTCATGAGGCAAATGCTCTGGTTATTAGAGCTACTTCAGATCTTCTTCGTGGTCTCTGTGAATCACACAGTTGGGTTACTCCTGTGCCTGTGCAGAGCATCAGAACCTTCTGGAATTGCTAGGCAGAATGTGCCATGATACATTTTTGGCGGTAACTCTGACCACCCTAACGGTCCCTTAAAAGGTGCTCCCGCCTAATTTCCCTCAGTTCCTTTCTTTCCACCGCGTTAGCAGCTTGAAGGAACCTTCATTCGCTAGTATTTTTCCTCACTTTCGATTTGACTGGATTTTTGACTTGGCTTGGATTTTTTTACTACGATTTCCCTCACTCCTCTGGATTTGGCATTCTCTTCGTGATTTTTTGGTGTTGACTTGGACTGTTTCTCTCTACTCTTACGATTTGCTCCTTGAATTTGACGACCTCGTGAGTACAATGGCTTCAAGAGCGGCCTTTGAAAGATGTGCCATCTCCCAGGCTAAACTCCGAGTTCTGATGGCCATTCTCGCTGTCTTATTTGTTTGGGCGAGTCCCACAATGTGGACTCTTGTGTGCATTGTAGGGCATTTACACCTCAAGCCCATAAGCACAGGATGTCCCGCCTGAAATCGTTCTTATATGAAAAGGCTCTGATTCTGGCAACTGCTTCAACTCCAGCCTCTGCTCCGGCACCCGCACCACCTAAATGGGGCCGCTCGTCATCTCCAAAGTCAAAGGCTCAAAAACGTCATTGGTCCCATAGTCCGTCACAACGCCATTCGGTTGCTTCGGACCCAGAGGCAGTGCGGGGTTCACACAAACATGCTGGCCCTTCCGACCCGTGTTGAGACCGAGCACAATCGACACCATCAGCCTCCGTAAGGGATCAGGAGCCCTCCACGTCGTCGAAGGCTGTCCCTCGAGACCAAGCGCCTTCTGAGACCACCTGTCGGGACCATACTTCTTCGGACTCTTCAAAATCCTTTAAAAAGAAGGAGAAGCATTCATTTCAGCATGAGGATAGCTCTAAGTCTAAGAGCAAGCCGAAGGATGATCCCAAAAGGTTGAAACCAACATTTGTTGAATCTGTGGTCCCGACTGTTACTGCCACCGTGTCTGTCGAGAGTGCAGAAGCTCCGCCTGCTGGGGATCCCAGGGACACTACTGCTTGGCCTTCCCCCACAAGGACTTGTGAGGACAAGCTTCCGTCCTGTGCCCCAACTCCTGCCACTTCAGTGGAGATTGTCATGGTAGAAGTACCCTTGTGTGCTGATACGGATGTGTCACCTAAATGTAGAGGCCATTCGCCGGCCCTTGTTTCAAGAGTTCAACTTGGACACTCTGCCTCTGATGTTGAAGTTGATGTTGTTGAGTCTGAGGATGTAACTTGGGCCTGTGCTTCTTCGCCCATGATCCATTATGATGAGCCTGCTTACTCAGCTTACGATCTGGCACATTCCATCTACTGTGCCCAGTTTACTTCTCCGATAGGATCCCAGGTCCTGACCACACGGGCTTTTGATTTAACGGGACTGTGTATGGGTTGGAGTGTGCGTCGTTCTCCGGCACGTCTTGGGTTTGATGACTCCTCGGTTCCGACCAAAAAAGACGCAGGGATTCAGGTATCTCCACATCCTGATCAACGTCCTCTGCCACTTATCCCACCTATTCCACCAGGTCAAACCACTTCTCTTCTCCAAGGAGGCCGGAGTCCATCACCTTCAGACTTGACCTCTACTTCATCGGATTCATGGGATCCATACTTACCTTATCTGTCGTCACCGCAACCTGATTTAGTAGACGAGGATTCTGCTTCACCAACGGACGATGTCCATGCCTTTTCTGAACAAGTGGTCTGCATGTCCCACGCTCTGGATCTCAAGGTTGTGGTAAAGGAGTCAGAACTGATGGATCCGATATTCCATCGTATACAGTCTTAAGGCACCTCCTACCGCCAGTCTCCCAGTCCTGCCTTCTCTGTTAAAACTAACTCAGAGCTCATGGGAGAATCCTTCTTCGATCCAGTCAACGTCGAAGATTGACAGACTGTATTGGGTTGGAGGTGAACACATCGAATGGTTGGAGACTCATCCTTGCCCCAATTCAGTGGTAGTTGAGGCCTCCCAGAGCCAGAAGCAGTGTCGCCCACATTCAATGGCACCTGACCCAGAGGGACGGAAGCTAGACGTAATTGACAAAAAGATTTATTCAGCCGCAGGTCTGAGCTTCTGTATTGCTAATTATTCCGCCTGTATGGGGGCGTATCAACAGGTTTTCTGGGAGAGGATGATGCCCCTCATTCAGGATCTGCCAGATGAGAGACGAAGGTTAGCTGAGGCAATCCAGTCGGAGGTACAACTGTTGGCTGGACAACAAATAAACTCTGCCCGACATGTCGCAAATTGCGCTGCCAAGACGATAGCTGGATCCATCACCCTGCGTCGTTATGCGTGCCTCCGGTCTTTGGGCTTTACTCCGCAAGCGTCTGCCACCATCGAAGATACGCCGTGTGATGAGTCGGGCCTGTTCAACGGCTCCACGAACGAGAAATTAGAGTTCACACAGAAGATGAGGACTACCGCCAGAAAGTATGGTATGGCTACTTCCTCATCTTCTGTGTATCACTTCAGGAGCCGTACCAACTGGCAGGCCTCCACCCCTGGCCATCAGTTTAGAAGAGGGTTCAGTGGTCAATCCTATAGACGTTCCCGCTACCTGCTGCCCACCTCGTCAGCCTCATCAGTGAGGAGCCAAAGATCGACATCTTGGTACCAACTCCCCGCTAAGCAGAGGTCCAAGGATCAAACCAGGAGAAAATTTTGAATCTCTACTTCCTCACTCTCTTCTTTTTCTCTCTAGACTCTAATGTTCGGAAATTGCCTTTCGAGGATTCAAGAAGCCTGGTCTTCAGTAACATCAGACCGCTGGGTACTTTACCTTATCCAGAACGGCTATTGGATCGAATTCGATTCACTACCTCTGACAGGTCGGGTTCGACCAACACTGCCCTCCCCTCTCCTCCTCGAGGAAGTGCAGACATTGCTGCAGAAGGGGGCCATTGAACCCGTGGGCTCTGAACTTCATCGCCTCTGTTTCTGTTCGAGGTACTTCCTAGTCACAAAGAAAGATGGCAGCCTCCGTCCTGTTCTCGACCGTCGTGGAGTGAACAGGTATATTGCACCAAAGTTCAGGATGGTTACCCTGGCTTCCATCATCCCGCTCCTTCAACAGGGAGATTGGTTTGCGTCCATAGACCTCAAGGACACCTACTTCCACGTCGGGATTCATCCTTCCCACAGGCAGTTCCTACTGTTTCAGATCGGGACCAAAGTATTCCAATTCCAGGTCCTGCCATGTGGACTCTCAGCTGCTCCGAGAGTTTTCATGACGTGCATGGCGGTTGTAGCGGCCTTTCTGCGTCAGCACGGAGTAGTGGTCTTCCCCTATATCAACGAATGGCTGATTGTAGCAAACTCTCGACGTCAGCTCGAACTGGACATCGGTCTCATGCTAGATGTGTTAGACAGCCTGGGACTTGTTTTCAGCATGAAGAAGTCACAACTTTGACCGTCCCAGTCTATCCAATTAATCAGGGCTCGGCTGGATTCGTCGACTGCAATAGCCTATCTCCCTCAGGACCGATTTGACACCCTTTGTTCTTTGATCCTCGCCTGCCGCTGGTCCTGAAGACTCAGCCCATGCAGTTCAAATACTTCTCAGCCACATGCCAGCTACTACCTACGTGACCCGTCTCGCAAGACTCCGGTTCTGCCCGCTTCAGCATTGGTTTCTGCAGGTGTTCGACCCTTTGCACGACTCCCCAAAGAAACTCCTCATGATGCCACGCGCAATCCAACGTTCGCTGGAATGGTGGTTAGTCCCAGAAAATGTCTTGTCGGGGATGCCCTTCGACCCACCTCAGCCAGACACCTCTCTGACGACAGATGCCTCCATGCTCGGCTGGGGAGTCTATCTTGAATCCTACGAGATTCAAGGGACTTGGGATGCCAATAAATAGACGTCCCATATTAGTGTCTTAGAGCTCCTCGGTGTCCAGAAAGCGCTACAGGCCTTCGAGACTTTGGTGATGGGCAGACTGTTCTGGTGGTGACAGACAACACATCGGTTATGTACTATTTGAACAAGCAAGGAGGAACAAGATCCCCCCAACTCTTCAGCTCACATTGGACATCTGGGATTGGTGCATACTCAGGAACATTAATCTCCAATGTATCCTCTTACCGGGGGAGGAGAACATTCTTGCAGACCGACTCAGCCATTCCAGCATCTCCATCCACGAGTGGATGTTGCACAGGTCGGTGGCAGGAGACCTGTTTCAGCTGTAGGGAACTCCTCAGGTAGACCTCTTTGTGTCACCAGAGAACAGGTAGTATCACCAGTTCTGTTCTAGGGGTCGCGCTCCAGACTCGAGAGACGACACGTTCCTCTTCCGTTAGACGGGACCTCTTCTCTACCTCTTTCTTCCGTTCCCACTGTTGACAAGAGTGATCGCCAAACTACGTCGGGATCGAGCGGATGCCATCCTCATCATTCTGTAGTGGTCCCGTCAACCTTGGTTTGCAACCCTCCTATGTTTGGCCAGGCATCGGTTCATCCACCTTCCAAACTATCCCAACCTTCAGACACCCAGATTTAGAGGTTTTGCGGCTGACATCATGGAGATTACGCCATTGAATTTGTCCTCGGTTCTGAAGGGCCAGATCCCTCTATCCCTTCCTCCAGAGGTACAGGCTATCATCGACACTGCCCAACGACCTGCAACACGTAGGTTGTATCCCTACAAGTGGAAGAAGTTTGAAGCCTTCCTGGCTGACCGGGGACTGCCCACGGAACCGTACTCCATCCCGACAGTCCTGGAATTCTTCCTTCACCTGTCTGCAAGGGGACTTTCAGTTTTGTCGCTCCAGTGCTACTTAGCAGCCATCTCTGTTGAGTTCCAGGCTAGGCGCCGACCTTCCCCTTTCACGGACCCGATGGTCAAGAAGTTTTTATGAGGCTATGTCAACCTGCATCCTCCCTTGCTCGAGCCTACCCCGACCTGGAGCCTTGAACTGGTCCTTTCCCAACTGGTTCGATGTCCCTTCGAACCCATAGCATCTACTGACTTGAGACTCCTGTCTTGGAGAACTGCTTTCCTTATTGCTATTACTTCAGCACGTCGAGCGGGAGAAATGTGTGCCCTATGCTCGGACCCGCCATACACTACTTTCCACAAGCACAAAATGGTGCTGCATCCTGACATCTCTTTCCTCCCGAAGGTGGTGTCTAGCTTCCCCCTGAATCAACGTATCACACTCCCTGCTCTGATGCAGGATCTGAAGGACGAATTCAAGCACACCCTCCATTCCATAGATGTCAGGAGGGGCTCGCCTTTTACATCCAGAGAACTGCTCTGTTCAGGAAGTCACCTAGACTGTTTGTCTCCTATGCCGACTCGAGACTTGGAGAACCAGTTTCTGCACAACGCCTGTCAAAGTGGGTGACATCGACTATATCTCTTTGCTATGAACTGGCTAAGAAGCCGTTGCCACCATGGATTCGAGGGCACTCGATGAGGGCTACCTCTACCTCGACAGCTTTCCTCTTTGGGGTGCCTCTAGAGGATGTTTGCAGAGTGCCAACTTGGTCATTACCTTTGACTTTCACCTCTCATTATAGACTTGACACTTGTTCTAGGAATGAGGCTGCCTTTGCAAAAGCTGTGTTTTTGTCTTCTATTCAATGAGTGAGTGTAAATTTGTTGCCAAGTTACTTGATTGATATCCTTGATATGCTAAGTATATATAGTTGATCAGTTTACTCATGCTTAAGAATGTGCTGTCAATAAATCCAATTGCTGTTTGACTGTGCAGCATAGTCCTAGTGTAAGTATGTATAGGATATACACACCTCCGGGGATGAAGCTTGCTAGTCTACCCAGCTGTGTGATTCACAGAGACCACACAGAAGATGAACAGGTTGCTTACCAGTAACCATAGATCTTAGGGTGTTCTTCTGGGAATTCACACAGAGCCGCCCATTCTCCGCTCTATATCCATACATATATATATATATATATATATATATATATGCGCTTAATGTTCCTAATGCTGCTGGTTGCGGTGTCATTCAAGGAACTGAGGGGAATTAGGCGGGAGCGCCTTTTAAGGGACCGTTAGGGTGGGCGGCGTTACCACCAAAAATGTATCAATGCACATTCTGCCTAGAGATTCCAAAAGGTTCTGAATGCTCTGCGCAGGCGCAGGAATAACCTAGCTGTGTGAATTCACAGAGGACCACTCAAAGATCTATGGTTACAAGTAAGCAACCTGTTCTTTCCTCACTGTCCCGACCAAGGCCAGGGAGGATGTGCAGGCCACAATGGTTTGTCTGGCATTTCATGCATTTGTGATCAACCGAAATAAGACCTACCTGGATCCTGTTCAGAGATCCAGCACTTGGGCATCATCATAGACATGATGCAATGCAGGGTGTTTCTGTTGGTAGACAGGAGGAGAAGCTTCAGTTCCTCATATGGGTCATGTTGAATCAATTGACATCAGAGCTGATGGTGCTGGCCAGGTTCTTAGGATTGATTGTGGTATGCATTGACTCTGTCCCTTGAGCCAGGTTCCATCTGAGGGAGCTGCAGTGGGTTCTTTTGCTCTTTTGTGACAACAGTATCATGAAACATTGCTTGACTGTGCAAATTCTCCTGACTGTGAGGTCATCTCTAGGTTGATGGCTCTCCAAAGTACTCAGGGTGGGTATGGCCATTAGAGAGCTGAGGAGAGTATTGGTAACCACTAATGCCAGCCTGCAAGAATAGGGAGTGCACTGCAAGTGGCAGATGTGGCAGATGACAGAGCTTGTAATCACCCTCCAGGAGGATACACAGTATCAACTGGCTGGAGGCATAGGCAGTATATCTGGTGCTACTCAGTTTACAGGTAGAAGTTCAGTGCAAGCATGTGCTGATCTGGAAGGACATGTCCATCAAAGCCCATGTAAAGAGGCAAAAGGAGGACATGGTTGTGGTCCCTGTTGCGAGAGGCAATGCTCTGGTTGTGATGCAAGGAGTCTTATATTCAATTTTTGAGAAAGGAATACAGTTGTCTCTCCGTATCCATGGATTTTCAAGCCGTATCACAGCTTGAAAATATTCTTTAAAAAAAATAATCCAAAAAGTAAACCTTGATTTTGCCATCTTATATATGGGACACCATTTTGCTATGCCACGGCATATAATGGGACTTGAGTATTTATGGAATTTGTTATCCTCGGAGGATCCTGGAACCAAACCCCAGTGAATATGAAAGGACAACTGTACAGGTCAACCCATGTCCACGGATTCAGTATCCACAATTTCAATTATCCATGTCCAAAAAAGTATGTTCTCTAGGCATTTCTCGGTCCTCCAGTGCGATTCTGTGGTCAACTTCCAGTGTCGGTCTCCTTGAAAATAATAGGGTTGCCTGTTATCTATGGTTTTAGGTATCCACGGAGTGGTGGTGGTGGTCTTGGAACGTTTTCCCCACAGATATGGTGTTGACCTGTATATCAAAGGGCAGCTGAATTACCAGGCTGATTGGTTGAGCATGGAGCGTGTGAATCAGGGAGAGTGAGCTCTGAACTCGCTGGTCATTCAGAGTACTCCAAAGATTTGGCAATCCATGGGTGAATCTTTTTGCTTTGCAGGAGAAATACAAACTGCCTCAATTTGTATCAAAGTTTTGGATATAGAGGGCCTTAGCCTTTGATGCTCTTGACGATCACTTGGCCAAGGTTGTTGTGCAATGCCTTTACTCCTGTGGTGCTTCTTTCCAAACTGCTATAGAAAATAGGATGGAGTGAGCAGAGGTGATTTTGATAGCATCCACTTGGCCTCCCCAGCTGTGGTTTTCAGAAATAATCTGCATCCAGGTTCAGGAGAGTTGGACATTACCAGCTTGGCCAGACCTGATACATCAGAAAAGGTTGTCTACATCCCAACCAACACTGGTTACAGTTACACACCTGGAAGTTGAGCGGGAAAGGTTAGTGGCTGAGGGGTATGATGAGGATGTTGTTCAGACCACCCTCTCAGCTAGTAGACCTTTCACTAAGCATCTGTATGAGTCTACCTGGAGGTGGAGGGCTTTTTGTAGAAGGTGCATAAGTAAAGCAGTGTGCCCTCAGTTGGCTTCATGGACTTCTTGCAGGGTCTTAGTACCAACACCATCAGGGGACATGTCTCTGTCTTGAGTTCCATTTTAAAAGGGAAGCGAGGAAATACTGCTCGCATCCCATCCTCATATGTAGAGTTTTTTGAAGGGAGTGTCCTTCCTTTGGCTGGGGACAATCCATCATTTTCCTTCTTGGAATCTGAATGTAGTATTGTGAGCTTTGTTGAAGGCTCCTTTTGAACCTTTGAGGTTGATAGACTTGAAATTCCTTACCTTAGAAGTTTTATTTTCGGTTGCTTGTGCTTCTGCTCACAGGGTCTCTTGAGTTGAGGGCATTGTCAGTTCATAAGGAGTTGTGTGATTTTCATAAGGATCCAGTTGTTCTCTAGTTAGAGCCCTCTTTTATTGCTAAAGTGAATTCAGTAATTCCATCGATCTGAGGAGTTTGTTCTGCCTTCTTTTTGCCTGGATCCAAAACACTGCAGGAGAAAGAATGGCACAGATAGTATGTGCGTAGAGCTCCTAAATTCTACTTAGAACAAGACTTTCATAAATCTGCATTTTTATTTGGCTGTTTTCAAGAGAATATAAAATGTCAGTGGGTGTCTATTCCACTTTGTTTTGTTGATTTGAATTTGAATTTTTGGCCTAGGCTGTGTCATTGTAATTAGAGAGTTACCTGCCCAGATGGTGAGGTGACCCTTTGTGTAGATCCCAGCATGCAGGATTGCCTTCCCACACTGCAGGAAATCCATTGATACTCACCATGAAGTTTCCTTTTATGCAGTTGTGGGGAGGGAATCCTTCCCACCCTAGTTAGTGGATAGTTTATGTGTTAGGCTGCTGTTTCTTCAGAGCTCTATTCATACCATCACTGGGAAGGTGGGACTGGCCCTCCCTCATAGGATGGTAAGAATGATTGACAGATTAAAATCTCTGCCTGTAAAGGAAGAGGGAGGAGCCAGACCGAGCATGAAGGATTCGTCCCCACAACTGCAGAAAAGGAACCTTCATACTGATTCCCAATGTTCCATTCCATTGATCTAGTTAGATACTTAAGGCTGTAATTACAGTGAATCCTGTAATTCATGATAATTACACAGAGGCATAGCTTCAAACGTTAGGATTAAATTAAACAATTACAGGAGATAGAAAGTGTAGGTATTGCAAAACTTGCTTTAATTTGGAATTATATTGTTGTGTGACTGAGTTTTCAGGGGAGTGGGCTTCTTTGAATGTTGTGCACAAATAAGCATAATACAAATTTACAGTGTTTGCTCTAAAGCCATGATACTCAAACTGGTGGTTTCTGGTCTAGTGCAAGCCATCAGCTGCTGGTTCCTGAAGAATTTCAAGAAAAAAAGAAACAGCTATAGCCAATGGATATGAATATGGCGCTGGTCCCTGGCACACTAGAAAAAACAGTGTGTTCTAAAGTGTGTTGCCTGTGCAATTGAGGGTTTGTTCTCTGCCCATTTTTGTTTTGCGCTTAATATAGGGAGGAGGAACGGGAAGAGCTTGATACAAGTACAGAGAGCAAAGAAGTTGAAACAAAGGAGCAAGACCTAGATGCAGTAACAGATGATGAGGATTATATAGAACCAAACAAAAAGAGGAGAGGTAAATTCATTTTTAATGTATGCCCACTGCTAAGTATTGATATTGATGTGCTTATTTCTAGAGTTTTGAATAAAAAGCAAAATAATTGAAATTTCAGCACTACTTTTTCATCTGGTTGGTAAAAGTTTGAATCAGTTTAGATGAATTAATGATTCCCCTGATCTAGCTTGATATTTACAGATGCCTTGATCAGTACTATTTTCTGCTGTAAAAATGAACCTTTGTTGGATTCCTGGGGTTTGTATCCACAGAACAAAAACTTTTTTTCTAATTGTATAAGAAAAATGCAGTCTTTACATTATTTTTAGTAGCTTGTGGTAGAGTCAATACTTTTATATTCTTTGGGTTGGTGCGAGGAGGAATCCAAAATTCACAACTGATGTGTGAACTCCACCACCACCCAGAGAAAGAGGCAGGAAGAAATTTAAAAGTATGTCACGTGATGACCAGGACCGTTAGTGCCTTCCTTCTCCCAGTCATCACATACTTACTTCTTCTTCCTGCCTCACCCAGAGAAGAGTGTTCCTTTGTCTTTCATTCTATTACTTTGTTTTCCCCTCCATTTTCTGATTTTTCTTCCTTATCCAGCCTTCCAGCCAATCCACCCCTCTTTTTGCCTTTCCCTGCTCAAAACAAAAACAAAAAAACCTCTACTTTCTTCTCCGCTCCTTTCGTTTTCTCCATCTTTTCCTCCGTTCAAGCACCCCCCTCTCTCTGGGATGGCGCCAACCAAGACCAAGAAGGTCAAACAGCTGCGTGGAGGCAAGCCGCAGGCAGGGACCACTCAATCCTCCTTCCCGCCGCCGGACACGGTCCCACAGGCGCTGGAGGAGGGTGAAATGAGGAGCGCTTCCCCATCACCAACCCTTGCTCAGCAGACAGGGGAGGCACTGGGAGAGCCTCGTTCGAATGAGGCGGCTCCTCTGACTCAGGGCCTGACCCTGCAGTCGGGAGTTGAGCACCACAGACCGCTGACCAGCACAGCAGATGCGTTCCAGCAAACCGGAAGGACCAAGAGCAATGTGGAGCAAGCCCTGCGATGGAGCAGGGAAGTAACCACGTTTTTCTCTCGGTCCGGGGGTGCAGCGACCTGAGGGTTGCCCTGTTGTTCAGGGGGGATAGGAATCTCTTCTACCGCCCCCTCCTCTTTGGGTCCTTTCTCCATTTGGGAGTGTGCACTGGGGAATCCGGGGGTGCAGGCGACCTGACACTCAAACCGGTCTTGTCTGCTGGTGGTGGGGGAGCCTTCTTGGGTTATGTCTCCCAGCTCCTCGCGGATCAGGGGAGGGAACCCTCTGAGGAATGCAGGAGGATGGCGGGCCAACATGCCTTTCATGTGGCTTTGGAGGTATTCCCAAGCTCTGGAGGCCTATGGAGGGGAGAGCTCAGCGGGGGCTAGAACTGCTCCCAAGAGGGTCCACTTCAGAGAAGACCCATATGATCCCTCCTCTGGGTTGGGGGCCCCCCACCACAGGAAGACTCCTGCGAATGCCCCAAACCCCAGCCTTCAGGATCCCTCTTCGGAGTGCTCAGTAAGTGCCCTCCTTGCCCAGGTGGTCCGCCTCCTGCAGGCCAAGGAAAGGAACGTTGCAAGGCCTGAGGATCACCCCAGACCAGGGACCAGTGGCATTTAAAAATCATGGCAATCAAAGAGAAATACCGCTCCCTCTCCACATTCTTCAGCAGAGTCAGAAGGGGAGTTAGCCAATGATTCCTCCCTGTTAGAACTAGGGGGTTTAGACCAGGAGGACTTAGAGCCACAGGACAGCAGGGAGGAAGGCGAGCGTTCGGACAACGAAACACCCCAGTCGGACAACTCGGACAGGCTGTTTCATTTGGAGGATTTTCCTTCCCTCTTGACAGGGATAGCATCTATTCTAGGCCTTTCATTGAAACAATTGCAGGATCCCCAGAGTTCCTCTGACTTCAGTGAGAGTGCAGCCATGGTATTGAAGCTTCTGAAGGCACAGAGCAATGACGTTCCCCTCCCAGCCATCTTCATAAAGATTCTGGAAGAAGAATGAGAAAAAACACTACAATGGAAGAAGGGCACTCTAGTAGCCCAGAAGATTTACATGCCTCCTAAATACTTTGTGGAAAAGTTGAAGGTTCTGGTGGTCGACTCACTGGTGGCATCCCTGGTCTTGGGATCTGTAGTACTGAAACTAGGCAAAGCATTTCTAAAGGACCCTGAGGAGAAGACAATAGAGAACTCTCTGAAGAAGAATCACAAAGCGGCAGCCCTCGCTTTCAGAGCCTCAAGAACTGTATCCCTCTTTGCCAGAGCATCGTTATTATGGATCAAAGACTTCCTGAAGGATCGGACTCTGGACTGCCATTCTCTACAAGAGGATTTGTCTAGGGTTTACGTGGCATTGCAATTCATTGCTGACACCACGATGGACGCTGCCACCTTCACCTCAAGGACAATGGCCCTCGCGACGGTGGTCAGGTGTTCTATGTGGCTCTGCCACTGGGAGGTTGATGCCCACGCCAGGGCGAACCTTTCCACCACGGCTTTTCAAGGCTCAAACCTCTTCAGGGAGGAACATTGAAGGATATCCTGGTGGAGACCAAGGATAAGAAGGAGGCGATCTTCTTCGTGGTCTCTGTGAATCACACAGTTGGGTTACTCCTGCGCCTGCACAGAGCATCAGAACCTTCTGGAATCGCTAGGCAGAATGTGCTTCAATACATTTTTGGTGGTAACTCCGCCCACACTAACAGTCCCTTAAAAGGCGCTCCTGCCTAATTCCCCTCAGTTCCTTTCTTTCCGCCACGTTAGCAGCTTGAAGGAAACTTCATTCGCTAGTTTTCTGTCTTTCACTTTTGATTTGACTTGGCTTGGATTTTTGACTATGATTTTTTCTCACTCCTTTGGATTTGGCATTCTACCTCTGAATTTCGGTGTTGACTTGGACTGTTTTTCTCTATTCTCCCTTTGGATTTAGCGACTGTGAGTAAAATGTCTGGACGAGGGGCCTTCAAGAGATGTATGATCTGTCAGGCTAAACGTCCTAGTGCAGATCATCATTCCCACTGCCTGATTTGTCTCGGAAAGACCCATAATGTCGACTCCTGTATGCACTGTTGGGCCTTTACCCCTCAGGCATGTAAGCACAGGATGTCCCGTTTGAAGTCCTTCTTCTACGAGAAGGCCTTAATTCCGGCCCCTACTTTGACTCCGGCCTCTACTTCAGCGTCCAAACCGCAAAAACGCGGCCATTGGCCTTCTCCAAAAACCAAGCCCCAAAAGCGACATCAGTCCCGTAGCCCATCCCAACGTTGTTCAATTCCTTGGACCCGGAGGCTGTGTGTGCTTCATACAAATAGGCTTCGTCGGCTGCAGCTCAAGATCGAGTGTGGAAGGGATTCAATAGGCAAAGGGATATTCATCCCTTTTGCCTTTCATGGCCTAGACCCCTAGACCATCCTTCACCTCAAAACAATCTGGTTACAGTCAGTTCTAGTCAGGAGGCCCCCAAGCACAGAGAGGTGGGGCCGCCAGCAGTTCTGACTTGGAATCAGCACCAGTGGGAGGTCGACTTCAGCTATTCCATCAGGCTTGGGAGTCGACAGCATCAGACAGATGGGTGCTGTCCACTATCTCTCAAGGCTACCGTATACAATTTGACTCACTGCTGGAAGGCAGGTTCAATTCCTTCACCGCTTGTGAAGGATCCTTCCAAGCTGAAGGTTCAACAGTGTGCAATAAACCATCTTCAGTCCAGGGCAGTAGAACCAGTGCCTCCCTCTCAGCGGTTCTCGGGCGTCTACTCCATCTTCTTCACAGTCCCGAAGAAGGGTAGAGACGCCCATTCGATCCTGGATCTGAAGCACACCAATGAACACCTCACATACAAACGCTTTCGCATGGAGACCTTGTTCTCCATATGGGAAGCACTCCAGAAAGGGGACTTCTTGGTCTCCCTGGATCTAGCGTACTACACATTTTGATTGCGGAAAACAGCAGATGCTTCCTCAGGTTCGCTGTGAATCACCAGCATTTCCACTTCAGAGCACTGCCTTTTGGGCTCACTTCGGCCCCCAGAGTGTTCCCGAAGGTGCTGGTGGCATTGGTGGCCCACCTGCGTCAGAGGGGCATTCATTTATACCCGTACCTGGACAACATACTCCTCAGAGCTCCCACCTTCCAGAGGGCATGAGAGGACTTGGAGATGACAATTTGCTGTCTTCAGAACCACAGCTTCTTGATCAACTTCAAGAAGAGTTCGCTGATTCCTGCGCAGACCATCAAGCACTTGGGCATAGTAATCGACTCCAGGTTGGGGATGATCTTCCTCTCAGCAGAAAGACAACAAACAATCCAGAGGGAGACACTGCACATCCTCTCCAAACCCAGGGTTCCTCTCACGGATCTCTCATCTCCTAGGGCTGATGGTATCGTCAATCCTGGTAGTGCCTTGGGCCAGGTTCCACGCTCATCTGCTCCAGATGTTTCTCAATCAATTCCAGCCCCAGATATCCCTCAGGAAGCCTATCCTCTTGAAGCTGCCTCTTGAAGTCAGGTCCTCCCTTCACTGGTGGACAAGGAAGGAGATATTGGCAGAAGGCTCTCTGTGGGCTTTCTCCCATCAGGTCACGATAGTGACAGATGCAAGCCTATCGGGCTGGGGAGCTCACTGTCAGGGAAGCATGATTCAGGGCAGGTGGGACACCAGCGAGAGGACTCACAGCATTCACTCGTTGGAGCTGAGAGCAGCACGTCTGGGTCTCATCCACTTCCAGGATAAAATGAAGAGGAAAGCACGTCAGGGTCCTCATGGACAACACAACGACATGCTCCTACATAGCCAAACAATGGGGAATGAGATCAGGATCCTTACAGAGAGAAGCCACCCTTCTGCTCACCTGGGTGGAGCGGACAGTGACATCCATCTCGGCGCAGCACATCCAGGGATCAACCAACCTCCAAGCAGATTATCTAAGCAGACACGAGTCTCCATTCCCAGGTGTTCGACCTCCTGCTGGACAAGTTCGGCCCGATAGAAGTGAACATGTTCGCCTCACCAGTCAATGCCAAAATAAGCAGGTTCTTCATGAGGTTCCATCACCCCAAGCAGAGTGAATGGACGCCCTGCAGGCACAGTGGCCACGTGGCCTACTCTTTCCCCTGTTCCCTCTGATTGCCAAGGTCCTCAGAAAGGTTCAAGAGGAAAGAGATCACATAATCCTAATTGCCCACAATTGGCCAAGGAGACCTTGGTTCTTGGACCTGATGGAGCTGGCTCTGGAACATCAGTCCTTCCTTCCCCAGAGGACTGACACAGGGGCCTCTACTTCATCAGGACATCCCTTGGTTGCAGCTAGCCGCCTGGAGATTGAGTGCCGAGCACTCAGTACACTTATGATGAGGCGGTGATTTTGACCATCCTGTCTTCCCACTGCCAATCTACCATGAGGATCTACAAAGCCACCTGGAAAGCCTTCGCCAGATGTTGTTCAGCCACCGGTATTGATCCGGCAGACATTTCGGTTAAACACACCCTAGCCTTTCTCCAAAAGGGCCTAGATTTAGGCCTCAGGTCCAATACGCTGAAGAGACAGGCGGCTGCCTTGTCATTGGTCGTACCAATGGCCAATCTTTGGCCTCTCATCTCCATATCCGGAGAATCCTCAGGGGGGCCACCACTGTTTGCCCCCTGCTTCCCTTCCTGGAATCTCCCACTAGTCCTCAGACAGCTGACCAAGGCTCCTTTCGAGCCACTCAGGAAGGTGTGTCTCAGGCTCCTAATCTTAAAGGTTGCATTCCTGGTTGCGATTACTTCAGCCAGGCGAGTCTCGGAGCTCTGGGCTCTGTCCATTAGAGAACAATGAGGACCATGTGATTCTTAGAATGGATCCATCCATTCCATGTCTCTCAGGACCTCATCTTGCTGTTGTTCTGCTCCAATCCTTCCCACCCAAGGGAGAGATTATGGTGCAAGCTGGACGTGAGAAGAGCCCTGAAGATCTACACCAAGAGAATGAGCACATTCAGGCACTGTGACTCACTATTTGTCTCCTTTAGCCTGTCATCAGTGGGCCCGAAGGCTTCCAGACAAACCATCGCCAGCTGGATCAGAGCTTGTATCCTAGCAGCCTATGATTCAGCCAGGCTTCCCTGCCCCACTAATGTTTGGGCACACTCATCCAGAGCGGCAGCCGCTTTGGCAGTTTTTTCATCCAATGCCCCAATTCTGGAAGTATGTCGGGCTGCCACCTGGTCCACACCATCCACCTTCATTCGGCACTACAAGATAGACTAGTTCAGAGCCAGCAAGGCGACATTCACCCATAGAGTACTCCAGGAGATGATCAAGGACTAATCCCACAAGCAGTCATTCCTCTTGTACTCGAAGGCTTGGGCATGTCCCGTCAGTTGCGAATTTCGGATTCCTCCTCTCACCAACCCAGAGAATGCCACGTTGGTACTTACCGTGAAGGTGCATTCTGGGGTTGGTAGAGAGGAGGAATCCGCCCCGCCCTTATGACTGCCCAGTTTAATGCAGTATAGATGTGTAAATAGCTATTGCTTAGAACAATTTGTAAGCCGCTCTGATAGCCTTGTGGCTGAAGAGCGGGGTATAAATAAATAAATAATAAAAAATGTCTGGGCTTTGCTAGTCAGGGAACTGAGTATGTGATGACTGGGAGGAAGGAAGGCACCAACGGTCCTGGTCGTCATGTGACTGACTTTTAAATTTCTTCCTGCCTCTTTCTCTGGGTGGTGGAGGAGATAACCCATCAGTTGCGAATTTCGGATTCCTCCTCTCTATCAACCCCAGAATGCACCTTCACGGTAAGTACCAATGTGGCATTGACACTAGATAAGTGTATGCTTTTCTTTCTTCTCACTCCATTTGGCTTACTTCACTCTGAAGATATCCTCACACAACTGTACAGGTATACCATAGTTAAGAAAGTAGATGTGTTCCTGGGCTTTGCTGCTTTAACAGAAAATTTGGTACCAGAGGCAGACATAAGGTGGAAAAAATAGGGATAGGTTCCTGCGTCACAAAAAAGAAGAGCAGTTCAACATCTTGCAGCAAACTTTTTCAAACTAACAATATGCACATTTGACATGAGACAACCAGGTCAGGGTAAGTCTTGCATAAGTAAACAAAAACATTTTGAACCTTCTAGAGGACACCTGAAAGTTGCTTCCAAAATGCATCCAAGGCTGACTTTTCTTTCACCAGCTTCCATTTTTCTTATGATTTTCATTTTTAAAAAAAATTATTTAAGAGATTTAGACAACACAAACTTCATCAGACATAACCATACATTTATATGTCATTATTCGCCTTAATCTCATATCGTTTTCATATTTTATAAGAATGTAACCATCCATCCTTGCATTCTGTCTCTTTCATTTCCTTTACCATCCTTTCCTCTCCTTTCTTCTTCTTTTCACCTACATCCTTTCTTTATCCCATCCCTTCTTCCCTTCACTCTTCCTCTCATTCTTCTTTTCACTGTCTCATACTCTCTACACTTACAAACTTCCTTCTTCACTTTATCTTCTCATACATTCCCACACTTTCTATTGACTTCGTGTCCAACCTTCCCTGTTTATTCCTTGTTATTGTCAGTCTCTTTATTAGTTTTAGCATATATTTTCTACATCCACATACAGTTCCATCACTCAACTTCCACAAACCTTTAACTATTATTTGTCTTATAATTTCTCTCTTGGTCGAGTTATCATTTGCGTCTTTCTCCTATTTACTATAGATCAAGTATCTCTTAAAACCTATATCCCTTATAGGTATCATTTCCAAAGTAATATTAGAGGGTGAGAGGATACATTTAAGTTCTTATTCTTATCTGACCTCTCTCTATTTCACCTGTTTTCCTCTTATGGATAATCCATTATTCTGCTATCTTCTATTTTCTTCTCCTCTTGTCAACATTGTTAGTCTCTCAATCCAATTGTCGCAAAGTCACCCCCATGTTTTTTCCAAATATTTTGACAATTTTCCCCAATCTTGTTGAAATTTCTCTACGCTTTTCCCTTTCATTAGACAGGTAAGTTTATCATTTTCTAAAATTTCATATACTCTGATTAGCCAGTCCTCTATTGCTGGTGTCAAAGGGTTCTTCCACAGTTTCGCGTATAATATTCTTGCTGCTGATAATAAATAAAATACTATTTTTCCATGTTCTTTTTCTGTTGGTACACTATCATGCCTAATAAGAAAGTTTCTGGCTTGAATGAAATATTGACTTGTAATATTTCTGTTATGACTTTGTGAATATCTCGCCAATATTTTTTTGCTTTGTCACAAGTCCACCACATGTGGAAATATGTGCCTTGTTCGTGATTGCATTTCCAACAATTGTTCTTTAAGCCCTTATAGATATTTGCCAACTTTTGTGGAGATAGATGCCACCTATAGAACATTTTATATGTATTTTCTTTAACGTCTTGTGATAGTGTGGATTTCATTCTGTCTTTCCACATTTTTTCCCATTGTGCAAATTCTATTTCATGGTCGATGTTTTGTGCCCATTTCACCATACTGTTTTTCACTGTTTCTTCTTCTTGATCCCATTCCAGTAATTGTTTGTAGAGTCTAGTAATCAACTTCTTATTTCCAGGCTCTAGCAATATTTCCCAAGTAGTTTTCCTTATATCAATGTTATCTAATTTTGAGTCCATTAGAAATTTTTCTCTCATTTGCCTGTATAGGTATAGCATTCTATACCTTCATTTTTTAGCTCTTGTGATTTTAAGCTATACTCTCCTTCTTTTACTGTCAATATATCATTATATGTTAACGTCTTATCTGATGCTGATACCCCCTCTCTGCTGAAAAAGGCCTCATGTGGCGAGGCCCATAATGGAATTTTATCACATAGTTTTCTTTTGTATTTCTTCCAAGTTATTAGTAATGGTCTTCTTACAAAATGATCATTAATCTATTTATTGGCTTTTTCTTTATCATAAAATAGGAAAGCATGCCATCCAAATCTTATTGTATCAGCTTCCAATTTCAACATTATTTTTCAATGAAGTCCAGTCTTTAATCCAAAGAAGAGTACAGGCTTCATAATAGAGCTTAAAGTTTGGAATCCCCAAACCTCCTCTTTCTTTTGAATCCTGCAGAGTTTCTAATGATTTTCATTTTGATGGCAAGACTTTGGTGACAAGTTCTGTGCTTCTTTAGCATGGTGAGAGGTAGCTGGTAAGGCAGGCTTATCTGCTCTCGCCCTTTCTATTTTGCTGTTCATGGATGCACAGTAAGAAATTCTGGAAGTAGCTTTTTTTCAATGTTGTACTGGTTAAATGCCAGTACTGCAAGCCACCACGTTGCAAGTTTGATTCCAGCGGGCTCCAAGGTTCACTCAGCCTTCCATCCTTTCGTAGGTTGGTAAATTGAGTACCCAGCTTGTGCGGGGCAACTAGCTAACACACACTGGAAACTGTTTAATGCAGTGTAGATGTGTAAATAGCTATTGCTTAAAAACAATTTGTAAGCCGCTCTGATAGCGTTGTGGCTGAAGAGCGGGGTATAAATAACTAAATAAATAAATAAAATAAATAACTTACCTGTTGCAGGAAGGCACACACAGCTACAGTAGGATTGACTAGAGCAGAATTCCATTTCCTTATCAGCTCAAGCTTTATTGCATGGTTTACTGCAGGCATGCTGCTGCAGCCCAACACCAAAAATCTGTCTTTCTCTAGCCCTCCTTCACCATTGTCCCAATGCCAACGTTGCTAAAAATGTCCAGCTAGACAGAAGACAAGGAGAAAAGGGGAGTTGGATGGGTATAAAGAGCCTTTTGAAAAAAGAACTTCATTTTCAGAGGCATTGTTATAGTGGTAGAACTAGAACTGTGAAGACTTACGGTATCATCTTCATTCAGGAAGTTCATGAGCTAACCTTGGACCAACCGCCACTGCTCAACCTACCCTGTCTCCCAAGGTTGTGAGTATAAATGGGGGAATAGAAAAGCCATGTGCATAGTCTTGACCTTGGAGAAAGGTGAATGTATCTGAAATAAAGTAATAGAAATTTTAGTTCAAAAATATGTCAAAGAAAGAATTGTCATTTAAAAATAGCATGTGAATCCACAAGCAGGATCTGTGACTTCAAAGCTTTAGTAACCTGATGGAGAGCAGGCTTAGAAGAAATTAATTAGATTTTTTACCATTTGCATGGAATTGTATTTCTTTTTAACTGGATAAACGTTTTCCTGTTTTCAGACTAATGATTTCTAAGCTGTTTGTCCAGTATGTGGTTGACACAGTTTTCTTGCTTCCTAATTTAGGAAGAGGACAAAATGGCTTTAGAGGTCTTGCAAGGCAAGTAGAAACTACAAGTGAAAAATGTGAGCCACTTACTCCAGAGGAGGAGGAAGCTTTAAAACAGGAGCAGCTAATTAAAGAAAGAGAACTTACGGAAAAGATTCAGAAAGCAACAGCCTGTACCAATATTTCTTCTCTGGGCCGTGATCGCCTCTATCGACGCTACTGGCTTTTCACATCTGTTCCAGGATTATTTGTGGAAGAAGACTATTCTGGTTTAACAGAAGACATGTTGTTGCCCCGACCATCTTCTTTTCAAGATAATGTACAGAGTCATATTGAAGAGAAATCTCAGATAGCCACTAAAACTGCAGATTCTTTCAAGACAGAATCTATCTCTAATGCACACCAAGATTTGAATGGTAGTGTCAGGGTACAGATGTCACAGCCGATACTTAAGCCAAACCGATGGTGCTTTTACAGTTCTCGGGAACAACTAGATCAGCTTATTGTGTCTCTCAATTCCCGAGGATACAGGGAAAGTGCCTTAAAGGAAGTTCTTTTGCAGGAAAAAAACAGAATATATGATCAGCTGAATAGTTTTCCTGTTGAAAAATTCCATATTTCAGGTAAATATTCTAGGATTTCCCTTACTGCTGACTGTCACAGAACTAATTTTTTCTGCTATAGATTTGTTCTTCCTGTCTTAAGAGTTGAGCTGATTTGTGGTAGAGGAAGATGGGATTTGTAATGTTAGCATATTACATGATTTCTCAACCTGTTCCACCAACTAAACATGAAAAATACCTAGCAAATACAAAACACTTCCTGTTCTATAATACACCAAAGAATGTCTTTCAGGGTTTATTGAACAATCTCATAACCTTTTTAAACCAAATTTTGCAGAATAAAACTTAGCAAAGTCTCAAGATTGTGGCTTTACCTAATTTTAGCATGTATCCAAGATCAGTTGTATATTTAGTCAACGAACTAGTTATTTTAATAAACTGTGCATAAATACTAGAATGTAAAAGAGGGCAGGATCAGCTGAAAGCGTGGGTGCAGTGTTTACATGCAGAAAGTTACATTGAGGCTCTGTTGAGCAAAGCTGCCCCAACCTGCATAGGCTGAAGTGCAAGCAGTGTAATGAGTAAATAGAGGAACAAGAGATATGTGTGCACAGGTGATAGCTCCAGCTGGATGAGAATGCAGAAAGTATGCAGAGGACCCATTCATCCATTGCCTCTAATGATCCATTTTACTGCCTGCGTACTTCCCTTTGAGAGAATGGTGGAGTAGGGGAAGACACCTTTTGGATATTCTTCTCATATAATTGTACCTGCAGTAAAAACATGTTGTACCCATAATGTCTAAAAGCCATGGCAAGATCAGCTCAGTGGTTTTTCAATGCAAAAATTTCTCAGGTTCCGTCCTCAGCATCTGCAGGTAGAGAAAAAGCTCCCATCTGAAACTTGAGAGATACTGCCAGTCAGTGTAGACAATGATAAGCAAGATGGTCAGATTCGGTATAAGGCAATTTCCTATGTTCCTAACTAAGTTATACTTTTAAAATTTTGGCTCACAAGGTTTACTGTGTGATATAGTGTATATAAAAAAAACTTAATTACAATCTGGAAGTATATTGAATTGCTATTTGTTACTAGGCTTTTTGTTTAATGTTTGGTATATTTATGAGAGCCAGCGTGGTGTAGTGTTTTGAGCGTTGGACTAGAACTCTGGGAATTTGAATCCCCGCTCGGCCATGGAAGCCCACTGGGTGACCTTGGGAAAGTCACACTCTCTTAGCCTCGTAAGAAGGCAAAGGCAAACCTCCTCTGAACAAATCTTGCCAAGAGAACCAGTGATTGGGTCACCTTAGGGTCGCCATAAGTCGGAAATGACTTGAAGGCATACAACAACAACACATTTATACCTTGGGGGACATTAACTAGTGCTGGCTAAAAAATTTTTTGTAAACAAGCAGTTAATAATTTTCTCTTTCTTATGGCAAAGGAGAAACTAAGGCATTCTGTACAGTCTAACAAAACAGTGGAAATATATACATATAGACATAAATGTGATAAACATCACCATTGGTTTTCCTGCACAAGTGGCCACTTCATAAGTATTTTTTTTCCTGATGCTACTTTGTTTCATCCCCTGTTTGAAAATGCATATAAAAGATGCTCTGGCCTTTCATGGGTACATCATCTTAAATGCCCTCTTCAGTGCATGGTACAAAAACAGTTTTGGCAGTAACTCACTCAGATTATTGTACTAAGGGGAAGTGATGCTTCAGAACTGCAGGGTTTTTCTGGTTTAGTTACTGAAAAAGACGAAGAATCTTTACTCGTAGTTTGGTTTTATTTTCTCAAGCCTTTTGCTATTACTTATTAAATTATTTTGTAGTACTGCTTGTCTCGGCTACCTTTTTATTCTGTAAAACAGAATGTTATCAGAAAAGCAGAAAAATACAGTTTATGGATAGTGCTGTAATAAAGAGTAAATTGCCACCATGTTCAGAATGGAAAAAATAATAATTTGATATACTTCTGGTTTTTACACGTCTCTTCTATTTTTTGAGGCTGATGTCAAAAGTGTTTCTTCATAAGGCAAATGGGAATTTGGTCATGGTGATATCCAGCTGTCTCTGTTAGAAAGGCTAGGAATACTGAAATTCGTACACAGCTTAGATGATTCATTTAGGTGTTGTCTTTTAAATCTGAAATCGAATTGTTACTTTGAGTATTGATTCTTATTACAGAGAAACCTCAAAATGAAACTAAGCTGCATCTAGGACGGGGGAAAACACAGAATGCATATGATGTCACTCTAATGTCTGCAGAAAAGCAGCTTGAATCGAGGCTCAGAGACTTTCTTTTGGACATTGAAGACAGAATCTTCCAAGGAACTTTGGGCTCTGTTAAGGTATTTTTAGCTCCCTGCATCTTTTTGGGAATGCTGCTTACAAAGCTGCTGAAATCTCCAAAGATAGTATTTTCATCTGCATCAAGTGAAACTTGTAAATTGTCTTCAGGTTCTTCTGCATGTCAGGCCTCTAAGTAAAATGCATTTTGTTTGTTTGTAGGTAACAGACAGACATACTTGGAGAACCGCCTTAGAAAATGGGCAATATGGGCTGCTAAATGGGGAAATCAGAGAAAATGGTATAATAAAATCTGAGACTGAAGATGCTGAAGAGATAGAAATAGATGATCAAGTAAAAGTTTTGATAAAAGACAGGTAAGAGAGTTTGCTAGATAGTAGAGTGGCTGGTTGGCATTTCATTATTAGTTCGTCTTCTTCAATTTAGCAAGCAATAAAATGGTTTCTGTTAACTAGTTAACAAAAGCTGCAATGCTGTAGCCCTGTGGAAAGCCTATAAGACGTAGTAGAATGCCTTTCTGCCCACTGAGAATGCGGCACTTGTTCCCATGCAACAGTGGGAAGGTCAACCACCACTGTTTCTCTTTCACTGGAATTCAAGTGAAGAGGGTAAAAAGTATGTAGAGGGAGGCTCTGCTCGAACAACAGCAAACAAGGGAGGGCCTCTAAACAAGGAAAACACCAACAGAAAACCAAATGGAAAAAATCTCCAAACAGATAATCAAAAAAGTTTTAGAATGACAGTTAATAATATTGTGATAAGCATAAGGGATACAAAACAACAGAAGCCTATAGGCAATACAATATAACTACATAACTTATAAGTCTATACAGTCCTTGACTTCATGTAGTCTTTCATGTGTTGATATCTGTTGCTTCATTTTGTGAAGTGTATCCTGTAGTCTAGCACATTCTGTCTGTGACCAATGAGACTATTTTGGAAAACTTCTTTCTCATCAAGTCAGTAATGAAGACTTATTCAAATTATTCCACATTCCTGGGAGCAACTGTTCAGTGGTGCACAGCTTTCGCATATTTTTCCCATTTGTACTAATCACACAGATATTTGAATAGACTTGGATGTTTATATAGCTCCAACTTTCATTGTGGAATTCCATATCTGGCTTTAGGGCTATTTATCAGTATTGAAACTGTTCTAGTTTTATAATTTTTATCTGGTTTTGTAGTACAGCCTGACCCCCGTATCCACGGAATCAATATCTGCAGTTTCAGTTATCCGCGGCGCACAGAAAAGGGGACACATACCATAGAGTCACATTGGAAAATGGCTAAAGAGACGTTCTCTCTAGATCCTCCAACGCAACTCTATAGTATATTTTTACTGGAAATCTTTTATTTTAATAGTGTGTGCTTTTATCTGCAGTTTCTAGTATCCATGCTAAGTCTGGGAACCAAACCTGTGGATATGGGGGTCCAACTGTACTATGTAGTACCGCTGGTGGCCAGTGTCCACTATAGCTGGTAAGTTTGAGGGCAGGGCAGATGATCATAGGCACACCTATGGTTAATAAGCTGTCCTAACAGTTGGAGCAAGGGGCAAAAATGGATAGGCAGATATCTGCCGTTGCCAACATGCACACACCTGAGAGTGCCTGAGATTAGAGTGATTTTTTTTTTATTCTAAAGAGAAGGTCTTTTAACTTTACAATAATGACAGACAGACCACATTTGCACTAATCTTAGCTACTCTAGTTTTCTGCTACCCAGTTGAATATCAGGAGCAGAAGATCACGGGAGAAGTGAATTTTAAACCTCACTATCTTCTTCGTGGTCTCAGAGAATCACACAGTTGGGGTTACTCCTGCGCCTGCGCAGAGCTTCGGAACCTTCTAGAAACGCTAGGCAGAACATGCTTTGATACATTTTTGGCGGTAACTCCGCCCACCCTAACGATCCCTTAAAAGGGCTTCCCGCTCAAATTCCCCTCAGTTCCTTTCTTTCCGCCGCGTTAGCAGCTAAGGAACCTCTGTGCGCTAGTGCTTTAGTGAATTTAACGGTTTTGACTTGGCTTTCGACTCTGACAACGGCTATCTCTACCCCCCCTGATTTGGCTTTTGACTCTGATTTCTGGCGTTCGACTCACTCCTTTGGCTCTTTGACTATGATTTTGGCTCGCTCCCTCGGTTTGTTGCCGCTCTGACCTTCGTGTTTGACCTCGGACTGTGCTGACAATTCTGATTTATGATGTCCACCAAAGGGGCCTTTAAGCGTTGTGTGGTATGTCAGGCCAAGCTCCCAAGTGCAGATGGCCACTCCCGTTGTTTAATTTGCTTGGGGGAATCCCATGATGTGGATTCGTGTATCCACTGCCGGGCCTTTACACCGCAGGCTAGGAAGCAAAGACTTTCACGCCTCAAGTCCTTCCTCTACGAAAAGGCCCTGGTTCCGACTACGCAGCCAACTTCCGTGTCTGCTCCTCCATCCGAACCTCGAAGCCGAGGCCGGTCTCGATCTCCGCCTTCCGCAGATCGCAAACGCCGTCGGTCCCGTAGCCCTTCTCGACGTCGTTCGACCGCGTCGGATCCTGAGGCTGTGCACTCTGCTCATCGACATCAACCCTCGGATTCGGCTCGGGACCGGTCGGCCAAAGCTAAGGAGCCTATTCCCTCGACACCCAAGGAGCCTGAACCTGCTCCATCCACTTCTGCTGCTGTTTCTTCGGAGCCAGCGAAGAAGAAAAAGAAGGAAAAGCACACCTCCAAGCACGCTGGGGATAAAAAGGAGAAGGAGAAAAAGGCCAAGACGGCAGAGCGTCCTGCTCCATGCATCCCTCCTCGAGATCAGAAGGAGCAGGGTGAGGAGTTTCTCCGTCCACCACCACCGTCTGCACTGGATGCTGAAACCCGTCGCCCACTACCTCCGCAGACCGATCTGGAGGTGGTGACTGTGGAGATCTCTCCAGCTGTCGATGTCGTGCCGCCGGTTGGACGAATGCACTCCTCTCCAGCCCTAGTTGTCTCTCGAGACCAGCTCTTGAGACACCGTTCCCCTGATGTGGAGGTGTCTGTAATCGAGCCACGGGATCCATCGTCGAGCCCTGTCCATTCCATCACCGGTGATATCCCAGCGTATTCTGCCTACGAATTCGCCCGCTCCGTATGCAGAGCCGAGCTGGGTTCCCCATCGGGGTCGCAAGTCTTCACCCCAAGGGGGAAATTGATCAGATCCTCCAGGCCTCTACCTCCGAGGGGTCGGTCGTGCTCCCCTATATTTCGGAGAGTATCTTCACACCGAGATGCCACGGTACAAGTCTCTCCCTTCGAGCATCGACCACTCCCGCGTACGCCTCCGACTCCGGAGCCTCGTTCTCCAATGCCAGAACGGCCTAGAGATCGATCTCCCAGCGAATCCTCTTCCTCGTCAACGGGTTTGTGGGATATGTACCGACCATATCTCCCATCCCTGAGGGCAGAGCTCATAGATGATGACTCCAGCTCCCCCACTGTCGATATCAGAGCCTTTGCGGAGCAGATGTTGAGGATGTCGCATGCTCTGGACCTGAAGATGGATAAGCCGGCCGAGCCTCTCGATCCCATCTTTCAGAGGATCCAATCCAAGGCGCCCCCGTCAACCGCTATTCCAGTGTTGCCCTCCTTGTTGAAGCTGGCACAGGGGTCATGGGAGAACCCCTCCTCGATACAGCCCATGTCTAAAAAGATCGACCGGCTGTACCGTGTGGGAGGCGAGCACGTTGCCTGGTTGCAGACCCACCTGAAACCAAACTCGGTGGTGGTAGAGGTGGCCCAAAATAAGAAGCAGCGCCGACCTCTGTCTTCCCCACCTGATCCCGAGGGCAGGAAACTGGATATAGTGCGTAAGATCTACACTGCTGTGGGCTTGAGTTTCAGGGTAGCCAACTACTCGGCGTGCATGGGCGCCTATCAACAGGTCCTATGGGACAGGATGGTCCCGTTGATTAAAGACCTCCCCGACGAACGACGCCGGATGGCGGAGGCCATCCTGTCTGAGGCGCAGGCGCTAGCAGGGCTTCAGATGAATTCGGCTCGACACGTAGCGGACTGCGCGGCCAAGACCATCGCCGGATCCGTAGCCCTATGTCGACATGCGTGGCTGCGTTCATCGGGCTTACCCCGCAGGCATCGGCCACCATCGAGGATCTCCCATTTGATGAGTCGGGTTTGTTTAATGGCGGAACCGACGACAAGTTTGAGTGCACTCAAAAGATGCGGACCACTGCCAGGAAATACGGTATGGGCTCTGCCTCCACCAGCCAGTACCGACCTAGAGGAAGGTATTCCTGGCAAGTTCTATCTTATGGCCAACAGTTCCAACGGGGGTACTCAGGCCAAGGTTATCGACGATCCCAGTTCGCTCCTTCTGCCTCTCCAGCCCCTTCGGTGAGGAGCCAAGGCTCGGGGTCCAGGCACCGGCAGCAGCCCAGACAATGGTCCCAGGATCAGGGCCGCAAGAAGTTCTAATCCTCTCCTTTCCACTTTCATGATTTTTCTGTTTCTTCCTAAACACCTCTCTTCGGGGATCGACTGTCCAACTTTCATCATGCCTGGGCCTCCATCACGTCCGATCGATGGGTGCTTCAAATCATCCAAACAGGCTATTGGATAGAGTTCGACACTTTGCCCCCGACGGGACGGATTCGATCAACACCGCCCTCCCCTCCCCTCCTCGAGGAGGTGGAATCTCTGTTGCAGAAGGGGGCTATCGAACCTGTCGACCCCGACCTTCATCACCTCTGCTTCTTTTCAAGGTACTTCCTGGTGACCAAGAAGGACGGCGGTCTGCACCTGATCCTCGACCTCCGGGGAGTGAACGAGTACATATCCCCACAGAAATTCTGGATGGCGACCCTGGCATCGATCCTCCCCCTCCTCAGGCGGGACGACTGGTTTACATCTATAGATCTGAAGGACGCTTACTTCCATATCGGGATTCATCAGGATCACAGGCGCTTTCTCGCCTTCCAAGTCCGGACCGAAGTGTTCCAGTTCAGAGTTCTTCCATTCGGTCTTTCCACCGCTCCTCGCGTTTTCACGAAATGCATGGCGGTAGTGGCAGCCTTTCTACGACAACAGGGAGTGGAGGTCTTCCCGTACATCGACGACTGGCTGATCGTAGCCCAATCTCGACGTCAGCTAGAACTCGATGTTGGCCTCACCCTAGATGTCTTAGACTACCTGGGACTTGTTGTCAACATCGAAAAGTCTCAGCTCCTGCCGACTCAAGCTATCCAGTTCATTGGAGCACGCATCGACTCTCCTACTGCAGCAGCATACTTGCCCGAGAACTGCTTCGACAACCTGCGCTCCCTAATTCATGCTTTTCGTTGATCCCGAAGGCTTCCAGCCCACTCAATCCAAGTACTTCTGGGACACATGGCAGCTACAACATATGTAACTCAGCTTGCCAGACTACGGTTTCGGCCACTCCAGCACTGGTTCTTGCAGGTGTTCGATCCTCTCCACGATTCTCCACGCAAGATGCTCACGATGCCGAGGGCAATTCACAGGTCTCTGGACTGGTGGCTGGTACCAGACAACGTCTTGTCGGGCATGCCCTTCGACCTTCCACAGCCGGACGTCTCTGACAACAGGCGCTTCGATGCTGGGATGGGGGGACGCACCTCAACTCTTACGAGATCCGAGGATCCTGGACCGCCGAGGAGCAAGCCCTTCACATCAATGTCCTCGAACTCCTCGCTGTGCAGAAAGCGCTGAGGGCTTTCGAATCCATGGTGCGAGGGAAGACGATACTGGTACTGACAGACAACACTTCTGTCATGTACTATCTGAACAAACAGGGAGGCACGAGGTCCCCGCAACTCCTTCAACTTACACTGGACACATGGGACTGGTGCGTCGAGAGGAAGATTCTTCTTCAATCCATCCATCTTCCTGGCGAGGAGAACACCCTAGCAGATGGACTCAGCCGTTCCAGCCTTTCCATCCACGAATGGTGCCTGCACAGGTCGGTTGCCCTGGACCTTTTCCGGACCTGGGGGTTTCCTCAGGTGGATCTCTTCGCGTCTCCAGAGAACGCCCAGTGCTGTCAGTTCTGCTCGAGACACCGAGCTCCGGGCTCGAGAGGGGACGCATTCCTGTTCCATTGGTCAGGACCGCTACTGTACCTCTTTCCTCCGTTCCCACTACTGACAAGGGTAATCGCCAAGCTTCACCGGGACAGGGCAAACACAATCCTCATTGCTCCATGGTGGCCTCGACAATCATGGTTCGCGACCCTTCTTCGGATGTCGGATCGTCGTTTCATCCGCCTTCCGCCTCGCCCAGACCTACTGACCATCCAAGGCGGCAAGGTCAGACATCCCGACTTGAACACTCTGCACCTGACAGCTTGGAGGTTGACTCCATAGCTCTTCCTTCGGGCTTGATGCCTTCGGGCTCATTGTCGGCACCGAGATGTTCCACACCTCTTCATCCCGATGTCCAGACAGTTATCGACGCTGCGTGCCGGCCTTCAACCCGAAAGTCTTACCAGTACAAGTGGAAAAGGTATGAAACGTTTCTGGCTTCTCGGGATCCGATCCCGGAGAAGTTCTCCACTTCAACAGTCTTGGAATTTCTTCTTCATTTGTCTTCAGAGGGCCTGTCACTCTCCTCCATCCGATGCTACTTGGCAGCCATCTCGGTCGAGTTTCAAGACAAGGGACTTACCTCTCCTTTTGTGGATAAAACGGTGAAGAAGTTTCTGAAGGGCTTTGCAAATCTTCACCCTGCGGTAATGGAACCGACCCCGGCTTGGAGCCTCGAATTGGTACTCTCCCAACTGGTCCGTCGACCCTTTGAGCCTATGGCTTCCACTGAACTCTGATTGCTCTCCTGGAAGACAGCCTTATTGGTGGCGATCACGTCGGCGCGTCGGGCTGGTGAGATCTGCGCCCTACGATCCGATCCGCCCTACACAATCTTTCATAAACACAAGGTGGTCCTCCGTCCCGACATCTTCCTTCCGAAGGTGGTCTCCAGCTTCCATCTCAACCAGTCCATCGCTCTCCCTGCTCTGATGCAGGACCCGAAGGATGAATTCGAGCGCACCCTTCATCTCATGGATGTCAGATGGGCTCTGGCCTTCTATATCCAACGAACTGCGTCTCATAGAAAGTCATCCAAGTTATTTGTGTCTTACGCTGACTCTAAGCTCGGCGAGCCCATCTCACCACAAAGATTGTCGAAATGGGTGACTTCGACCATCGCGCTCTGTTATGAACTTGCAAGGAAGCCCTTGCCTTCACGGATTTGAGGACACTCTACGAGAGCTGTCTCCACCTCGACAGCCTTTCTCTCTGGAGTGCCTCTAGAGGACGTTTGCAGAGCCGCAACTTGGTCATCGCCTCTGACCTTCATCTCCCATTATAGACTGGACTCTCGTTCTAGGAACGAGGCAGCCTTTGGGAAGGCTGTGCTGTTATCTTCTATACAATGAGTGAGTTTCATATTGCCAAGTCACTGTTGTTATATATGCTTTGATCATTTTTACTAGTATTGTGCTTTTACTGTGTTATTCTCAAATGGTTGATGTGTATGGTACATGGGTGTAGGACATACCCACCTCCTGAAGTGAAGCTTGCCAGTCTACACCCAACTGTGTGATTCACAGAGACCACGAAGAAGATGGACAGGTTGCTTACCTGTAACCATAGATCTTCGAGTGGTCTTCTGTGAATTCACACGCCCATCCTCCCCTCTATGTCCTGTGGCATTACACACACATGTTTAATGTTCCTGGTGCTGCATGTTGCGGCGTCATTCAAGGAACTGAGGGGGATTTGAGCGGGAAGCCCTTTTAAGGGACCGTTAGGGTGGGCGGAGTTACCGCCAAAAATGTATCAAAGCATGTTCTGCCTAGCGTGTCTAGAAGGTTCCGAAGCTCTGCGCAGGCGCAGGAGTAACCCCAACTGTGTGAATTCACAGAAGACCACTCGAAGATCTATGGTTACAGGTAAGCAACCTGTCCTTCTCCATCATTTCTCTTTGTTATTCAAGCAGAGAAAAGGAAAATTAGAAATCATTACCATCTTTGTGTGTATTGGAAATGGAGAGACAATGATGAATATGATGCTCTAGTGCCATTAAAGCAAACACATATACAAGCTAACAAAGAAGTGGACAAATTCAAATAATTTCTGAGTAATCCAGCTGAAATTAGCATTCTAAACACTATTTGTGCTTTTAAAAATGGCTGTATTTAAACTTTATTTTAGATTGATTGGATTAAAACCTGAACCTCGAAGCACAGCTTCAACTAATACAAGCACTCCACAGCCTGTGAATAATGCAGTCCATTACTTGGCCTTGGCACTGCTGCAAATACAGCAAGGTGTTGAACGCAAATTCCTCAAAGCTCCACTTGGTAAGTACATTTTTGTAGAGCCCTCTGCTCACTCAGCTGAATCTGATTTATAAAGGATAAAATAGGCCTGACCCAAAGGTTGTTGACACAGATTGAGCCTCCTTTACCCAAAATACTTGGGACCAGAAGTGTTTTGTATTTTGGATTTTTTCAGATTTTGGAAATCCTGTATATGCATATACATATACATAGTGAATGAGGGATGAGGGGAAAGGGGATTAGTCACATGTCCAATACCCACTGAGTTTTTCCCTCAAGGAGCCCTTACTCCACCAGTGTCAGAAATTAATCTTTTACTTGAAGCCAGAAGTGGACAACTGGCAGCAAAAAGTTTCAGTTTTTGGAGGTTTTCAGATTTCCAGATAAGGGAGGCTCAACCTGTGGTTGTTTGTTTACTGTAGTAAACAGTTTGTTACAGCAAGAGATCAAAAATGGCAGTGCTCGCTCTGGAGCTGCTCTCTAGAATTTCTGTTCTAGATGGAGTTGAGGTGAAAAAAATGAGTCAAGAAGAAGGATAGATAATGCTAATCTTGTAGCCATGCCTGAACCCGAGATTTGCTTTATTGCTTTACCGTGTGCAAGAACATGCAAAGTTTGCGAAGTGTGGTCAGCTTTCAGGTATTCAAGTACAGTAGCACCCCTGTATCCACGGGGGATTGGGTCCGGGGCCCCCACGGATGGTGAATTCCGTGGATAATAACAAACGCCATCCTGGGGGAAAGCCTTCACCCCTGCTATGTCCCCGCTGCAGTGGTGATTGTGGGAGAGGAGGAGGGAGGCAAAATCGCTCCTCCCTCTTTGGCCCCGCTGCAGCAGTGATTACGGGGGGGGGGAGGGGAGGAGGCGAGATTACTCCTCCCCCTTTCTTCACCCCTGTAATCGTGGTGGTGGTGATAGGACTCCTCCCAGGGGAAGGTGCGGGGGAGATGAGATCCCTCCTCCCCTGCCATCACTAACTGCAGATAATTGAAGCTGTGCTTGGCGAATCAGTGGATATGGGGGTGCTACTGTAGTCAGATCATAGGAATGGAAACAGTACAGAGCTTGGAAACTATTTAAACTAGCTAGCATTAGTGTTAGTATCAGCATTAGTAATTACTTTACTGCTTTTATAATTTGTCAGTACTGTATTAATCTTAGTGCTGATTTGAGAAGGGAACACTTTACACATTGAAAAACCCTTTAAGAATAGATCCAATCCCCCTCTAATCCTAAAAATGATGTTTTGGTAAATTTTATTGTATTTATTTCCAGTGATTATATACTGTCTTTCATTTTAGACATCTCAACATGGTTCACAATAAAATGGTGTTTAAAAACACCAAACCATTCATTAAAAACCAGGGATAAATGATAGGGTTCATAATTAAAATTTGCAGAAACATTCATAATTTGGGAGCTTGTCTGATTTAATGGGATGCACTCAGCCTGGTCGGGCAGGCCCTGTAGCATGTCCCAGTACCTCGTAAAGTTAGGTTGGTAAGTACATGTAACAGGGCTTTCTCTTGTAGCAGTACCCAGCTGTGGAACTCTCAACCTAAGGAACTTAGGCTGGCTCCATCTCTTTTGAGGTTCCAGCAAGCAACCAAAACAGTGCTGTTCTGCATGGTCTTTAATATTTGAAATTACTGTTTCAACTGTTTTAAAATTGTATTTTAGGATTGTTTTTATCAGTAAAGAAGGACCCCCGTATCCACTAGGGATTGGTTCTGCCCCCCGCCATGAGTACTTAAAGCTGTGGATAATAGCAAACACCATTGAAAATAATGGGACCTCCATTTAAAATACCATAGAGTTGCCTTGGAGGACCTAGAACATGGCTAGAGAGGACACATTTTCTAGGAAGACTCTATGGTGGGTGTGCGGTTTTGTGTCCCATGGATAATTGAATCAGTGGATAATGAATCAGTGGATACGGGGTCCTACTTTATTTTAAAAGTTTTTTAAAAGAGTATTTTAAAATGTGTTTTTAAAAAATATTTTTTAACTTTGTACTGTTTTAATTTTTTTTTTTTTATTGTCTGGGGAGGCCTTGTGGACTAGGAGGCAAAACAAAAATATCTCAAACAAACAAGCAAACTAACTACTGGGAAAGAGCAAAGGATAATTACTAGTAGAATTGTGTCCAGTGATGCAGCTGGACTCAAACTGAAAGGATATTGGCTGCAGACATGTGCAGAGGTGAAAGAACAGTCTGAAGGTGCAAGCCATGGGTCTGAGTTTGCAAAACCTGAGCAGAGCAGTTGATGATTGGGGTACTTGGATGTCTCTCATTCATGTCGTCATAAGTTGAAATTGACTTGAAGACCAAAAAAACAAACAAAACAAAAACAAAACAAATCAGCATTACCCTTTGTGAAAGCTACTACAGAGAGGGCCTTCTATATCACAGCCAAATGAAACTCAGTAGGCTGTGGTACAATAAACTGATCAACCTCTCATTCCCCCATCCCCCGAATATAAGGACTCAGGTAGTTTATACAGGGGAAGACAGTCTCTCAGATATAAGGCCTTATAAGCCAGATATAAGTTCCCAATCAGTATCTAATTGGGAACTAGTGTAAATCTTGCAGCACATGTTTTACATATGCCGAGCAGGAAGCCCCACTGAGCAGCTTGGCTGCTTCTGTCAGCACTATTTGCAAGGAAGTCCGAGTGCAGCCAGATTTTGTTTACTTTTAGGGTTTCTTCTTTCCTGTTTCCTGGCTGCCAGTCTTGAAAAACACCAAAATCCAAACTCAACACATGCAAATGAACTCCACCTAGGGACAGGGGGATTTCCAGCGGACAATGGACCATTAGCCAAACAGACAGTAATCCTCCTTGCATATATCCACCCGGAAACTAACCATTCAAATACACAAATTTACATATCCTCTCCAACAGGGACTCACAGTATATACACCCTACAACACTCCTACCCAACCATTCTCTGAAGATGCCAGCCACAGATGCAGGCGAAACATCAGAAATAAACTTTTCCAGAACCCGGCATCACAGCCCGGAAAAAACCCACGGAAAACCTATAGAGCTTGGGTATGTTTAATGTGAAGTCGAAGGCTTTCATGGCCGGCATCCATAGATTTTCCTTGGGGTTTTTTGGGCTTTGAGGCCGTGTTCTAGAATAGTTTCTTTCTGACGTTTCCCCTGCATCTGTGGCTGGCATCCTCAGAGAATGGTTGGGTAGGTGTGTATGTGTTTATATGCTGTGAACGCCTGTTGGGGAGTATACGTAAATTTGTGTAATTGAATGGTTCGTTTCTGGGTATAGAAACGCAAGGCTCGTTAGTGTCTGTTTGGCTAATGCTTGGTTGATGGGACATTATCTGCTGGAAATCCCCCTGTCCCTGAGTGGAATTCTTTTTTAAGTGCTGAGTTTTGATTCTATTTTATTTCAAAACTGGGAGCCAGATTTTGATTACTTTTAAGGTTTCTTCTTTCCTGTTGAAGTTGTCCAGGTGTTCGTGGATTTCAACAGCTTCTCTCTGCATTCTGACATGATCGTTGTTGGCCTGGTCTAGAATGTCTGTGTTTTCAAATAGCATTTTGTGTCCAGGTTGGTTTATAACACGTTCTGCTATTGCTGATTTTTCTGGCTGGCCCAGTCTGCAGTGTCTCTCATGTTCCTTGATTCGTGTTTGCACGCTGCATTTAGTGGTCCCTATGTAAACTTGTCCACAGCTGCATGGTATGCGGTAAACCCCTGCAGCTGTGAGAGGGTCTCTTTTGTCCTTCGCTGAGCGTAGTATTTCTTGGATTTTCTTGATTGGTCTGTAGATCTGTGACTCCTTTGATGTATGGTAAAAATACCTTCCCTTTGGTTGGCTGTTTTTCTTCATTCCTATGGTTTATTCTGGGTCTGGCTGCTCTTCTGATGTCTGAGCTGGAGTAACCATTAGCCTGTAGATTCCAGTTTAGGTGCTTCAGTTTGTCCTTTTTGCATGGTCTACCGATGTTTTTATCGTGCTTCTTTTTTGTCCTGGGTGATGATTGGAGTGCTTGTGTAGGTATCTGTCCAAGTGTGCGGGTTTTCTGTATACCTTGTGGCCTAATGGTTGGTTTGGTTTGCGGATGACTAGATGGGCCAGCAGATAATGGCCCATCAACCAACCATTAGCCAAAAAGACACTAATGAGCCTTGCGTTCCTATACCCAGAAACTAACCATTCAATTACACAAATTTACATATACTCCCCAACAGGGGTTCACAGCATATAAACTCCACACACACAGCTACACAACCATTCTCTGAGGATACCAGCCACAGATGCAGGCGAAACGTCAGAAAGAAACTATTCCAGAACACGGCCTCACAACCCGAAAAAACTCAAGGAAAATCTGGGTATGTTTAGCTTAGAGAAGAGAAGGTTAAGCAGTGACTTGATAGCCTTGTTTAAATACTTGAAAGGATGTCATATTGAAAAGGGAACAAGCTTGTTTTCTGCTGTTCCAGACAAGTGAACTCAAACTTCAGGAAAAGAGATCCCACCTAAGCATTAGGAAGAACTTCCTGATGGTAAGAGCTGTTTGACAGTGGAATCCACTGCCTTGGAGTGTGGTGGAGTCTCCTTTGGAGGTTTTTAAACAGAGGCTGGATGGCCATCTGTTGGGAGTACTTTGATTGTGTATTCCTGCAAGATGCAGGGGGTTGGACTGGATGGCCCCTTGTGATCTCTTCCATCTATGAGTATATGATTTTCTTGTACTGTATATAGCTGGATACTGTGTTCTTGACAAGGTTTGTCCTCCCATGCTCTCTCTTCTATCTCTTGCAGCTTTTTGCAAAAGTAGTTGGACAAAAATTAAATATATTTCATGAAAAGGAGACCACATTTCTCCACTTAATGTCTATTGTGTGAAAAAAGAGATTATCTCTCTGCTTACTGGAACTCATAAAAACTTTAGCTGCTGATTCTGTAACTTTAATGTTTCCATTTGCTACATAAGAAAATATTCACAATCAGGATGACAGAAATGTTTGTTACCACTGAGAAGAAAATGTTTTAATTTTCTATTACGATAGCTAGTGCTACTCTGGGGTAGGGGTTACGGTATTTTTTCAAATTCTAATCAGTTCATCCATTTTACAAAATTAAAGACTGGTATTCCCATTTTAGATGCATGCTTCAATTTTAAGAGTAGCAGGTGGTGAAGAGAAGTTGTGTTCTGACTATTTCATGAAAAGGAACTTTTGTTATAACTTGCTACAGTTTTTGAGAGTTGCATTAAAAATGAATCATTCAGTGGAACTATAGATTTAAATTATGTCTAATTCCTGAACAAAAATTATCATTATGCTAAGTGGCTTCACAGCATGATTTTTTTCATGTAATTGCCAATCCTGTTTTACAGCTACAGTGTCAATAAAATTTGCGCACTTTTGAGGAGATAGGGTGAGCATGTTCATGAACTGTTTAATTGTGTATTTAATTGTATTTCCAAGCCAGTCATGAAATAACAATGTGCATTTAACATTAGGTGATGCAGAAGAAAATAAGAGAGACCAAAAAGGAGACAAAAGAAAGAAGAGAGAAGATCAGTCTTATCAGAAAGATGGTAAATTGTTTACATTATTCCATATATGAACATAGAAAATGCATTTCATTTACCGTTGATTTGTATATCTCAGTCCTCTAATCATGTTTTAGCATAGCAAATGTAACTTAGAAATCCCAAATCACAATTCTCAGGATGGCACAGAGGAGCAATCCACTTTGATTAGGTTATTCCCCACATGGCAACTTGACCATACAGGAATGAAAAAACTAAATAACTGAAATCAAAGTGGATTGTTCCTCTTGCCATCCCAGAATGAATATTCTCGGTAAGTCTAGCCCCTCATTTTAAAAATATGAAACAAAGAATGGCTTATACATAAAGAGCTTAAGGCTAAAATAACTTTTGTACTGATTTTAGTGTCTTGGTTTGTGAAGTACAGCAAAGTTTCATTTGCTTATTTTATATATAAGAAAAAAACCAGAAAGAAATGGAGGTCCTACAGCAATCTCTAGTCAAAAAGGCATTGGGCAAACTGTAATTTTTGTCTTCAGTTGCCATATTTTAGTGTACCGTATTAGTGTGCTGTGCTTTTTGATGGTACCACTTCATAGTGGCCATCTGTTTGTAACCAATATGCCTGATGATATATTTGTAAATGGCTTCTAAGTATTTTTATGATTTTATAATGAAACCAACATGGTGTAGTGGTTTGGGTGTTGAACTATGGCTCTGGAGATCAGGGTTCAAATCCCCACTCGGCCACAAAAACCCACTGGATGACCTTGGGCAAGTCACATATTCTCATCCTTAGAAAACCCTGTGATAAATTTGCCTTAGGGTCACCATAAGTCAGAAAAGACTTGAGGGTACAGAACAGCAACAAAATGGTTGATTTAATAATCACTTCTTCTGTTCATGAACTTCTGTGGTGAGAACCAATAGAAGAACTGTATCTGCTGAGAAACAAAAGGAAGGGATTGACATATTCAGGGAACCCAGACATTTGCAGACAAAAAAAATGTTTAAGACACAAAAAAAACAAAACAAAGCCCTAAGGCAGCAACAAGAAAAATTGAAAGTTGAGGAGGGGTAGATGGGAGTGAAATGGGCTGCCGGAAGAAGATGTGGTGCCTGCAACCCTGAAATAGAAGAACCCCTGTTTAGGAGATGAGAATACACTGGAATGTTTTGTTACAGATATACTTTTGTGTGTATATATGGAATTAATAAATGCAGATGTAGCAATGACCACTGCCTTAGATGCGTAACTTGTGGCAACAGGTTCTATTAATGTATTTTGCATCATGTGAAGACCTTTTTGTCTATCTTAAAAGATATTGCCAACTTATTTCATTAGGTGATTCTGTGTTCAGTTTGCTTGAAGTAAAACCCATTGCTTTTCTCATAGGCTACATTTTCCAACCCTGACTTTACTTGCCCTATTCTGCACCATTTTACTTCAGCAGTATCCTTTTTGAGATGCTGTGATCAGAGCAGTACAGGTATTCCAGATGTGATCACACAGCAGAACAATAGAAGGGTACTGCAATACTGGCAATTTTACTTTCATGTTCCTCTATTCCTACTCCCCCTCCTCTTGTTTAATTCATTTTTGATTCATAAGAGGATCGGTCATCTTATTCCAGATTATGTTTAGAGTTCTTGTCAAAAGCTTTTTGGAAGTCCAAGTATTCTATGTCTACCAAATCACCATATCTGTGTATGTTCTGATATTCTCAGAGAAATCTAAACCCATACTGAAGCAGAAATTATCTTTGTAGAAGCCAATTTGCTTTCCCTCCCCCCTCCCCCAATATTGCTTGCTCTGCATATTTTTGTGCTATGCTAGAACAGATGTTTTCCTGTAGAATGAATGGGATAAATTGTGTGGTGTTTAGCATAATTACTCCTTTTTGTTTTCTCTGTTGCTAAGATGCCAGTGATGGTGGCCGTTCACACAAAACAGTATTGGATCGCTGGAAGGAATCACTGCTTTCATCTGCTAGCCTGTCTCAAGTCTTTCTTCATCTCTCAACACTGGAACGAAGTATAATCTGGTCGAAATCCATTTTAAATGCTCGTTGCAAAATGTGCAGAAAGAAAGGAGATGCCGAAAGCATGGTGCTGTGTGATGGATGTGATCGAGGCTATCATATATATTGTATAAGGCCAAAACTCAAGGTAACTGTGCATTTAATTTTAAAAATAATACTTGTGATCTTAAGTAGTGGTGGTATTTTGCTAATGCACGTTGGCTCTTTTGTTAGGCTGTTCCTGATGGAGACTGGTTTTGTCCAGAATGTCGACCAAGGCAGCGTTCTAGGTGCCGTTCATCCCGTCAGAGACCATCTGTGGAAAGTGATGAAGAGTCAGAAGAACAAATTGTAGATGAGAAAGATGAAACCAGTTATGAGGAAATGGGGCAAAGTGAAGAAGATGATTATGAAGAGGAAGGTGGTGGTGATGATTCTGATTCTCAAGAAGAGGATGACAAAAGGTAAAGCAGGCTTAGTCAGCACTATAAAGAAACTGAGCACAAATTTCTCATAGCCATAGTTTCTTCACCACTTATATCAAGACTGGGTGCCATTCTGTCTGTTCATCTCATCACATCTTTGTTCCTTCTTGATTGCTATCTTATCCTTTAATTTGCAAAGACACATTGGCATTCTAGAAATAGTAAATTCATAGTTATAAAATCCTTGTACTGTCTTAATATGTTTGCATACATATCTTCAACCAGCCACTAAAGTAAGAACAAACGCACTTGAAGAAAGTTGTTGCCATTCACTTGTTTGACAAATGATTCATCTAGCCAAGGAGGTAGAACTTCTTTATTTGTTGTTGGAGTTGTTTATTTTAAAAATTCACTTGTAATATAATGTTTAGAATATAGCTAGTGAATTATACAGTGTTTGAAGGTTTTTCCCCCTACCTCGATGTCTTCATGAACTGGAATCTTTGTGACTATTAATCCTTTTTTAAAATTGAAATTTTTATTTATAGGAGGTAGAACTTGCACTGAATTTCACTTATTGTGAAGGATCAGCTGCATGCAGTCTGCGGTGTTCTTATATCCAGATTTGTCACTGAAGCCTCAATTAGTGTCAGTGTTTCAGAGTTACTCCCACCAACCAGTGCCGCTATATCATCTAATACTTCTGGATAGGATGACTATGATGTAATTATCAGTTTAGACTACAGCCAAACATTACATATGCTGCTGTCTCTTGAAGACTATTTGGAAACATCAGCTAATTCAAAATATAGCTGCAGAGGTTTTGGCTGGAACCAGTTATGTGAGAACATACTTGACCAATTTTTAAGTGTATGCATTGGTAATTAGTCTGTTTCTAAGCACAACTGAAAGTACCTATGGCTTAATTTTAAAACTCATATAGCTTGGGACTAGGGTACTTCATGCAAACCCCATCTTCCTATTGGATTACCCATGCATTGAAATCTTATTGAAGGCCCTTCTCTAGTTGTGGTGGGCAGTTGGCAGTTGGCAATAAGGAAGAGAGCCTTCTTAGTAGTGATATGCTGCTTATGAAATTATCTTCTTTGAGAGGTTTGTCTGGTGCCTACTACGCTATCTTTTTGGTACCAGCCAGAGACTTTTCTATTTCCTCAGGCTTTTAAATACTAAATGTGATAATTTTAGCTGTTTCTGCATCAACTTCCATTTTTATGGCATGTAACCCTGAAAATGTTTATATGGAAAAGTAGTGCAGTAGGCCCCTTGTATCCTCACATTTGGTTCCAGGATCCTCCATGGATACCAAAATCTATGGATACTGAAGTCCTATTATATGCAATGGCATAGTAAAATGGCATCCCTTATATAAAATGGCAAATAGCAAGGTTTGCTTTTTGGATTCCCCCCCACCTCCAAATATTTTTAAGCAGTGGTTAGTTGAATCTGTGGATGCAGAACCAGTGGATAAAAAGGACCTATTGTATGTATACTTTTAAAAAATAACGAAATTAGTGGTGCAGTTCTCCCATGTGAGGGAATGGGGGAGCTAGTTGGGTTCATTTATATGATTTTGTTTGTTTCTACTTATTATATCAAATTTTACAGTTGGCCCTCCCTATATTCAAACTCAGAAGCTGCAGATTCAACCAACCGAGGCTCTGTATTCAGGGAGGGGGGGGATCCAGAAAGTCCCCAAATTCCTCCTTTTCCTAATTCCTTTTCTCCTTTCCTCTCACGCCTATTCCTCTCCTTCATTGCTTCTTCACCACACATGGCCCTGTCTAGACTTGGCCCTTGCACTGTTCTCTATCTTTTTCTTCTTTGCCTTCTCCATCTTCCAACATCCTCCCAGTCTTTCTGCCATGCACACATAGGAGCCTTTCCCAGCTTGGTCTCCTACCACCGTGCAGAGAAGGAAGGTAGTAGCTTTAAGTATCTGCAGATTTTGGTATCCACACGGGGTCTTGGAACTAAACGCCAGCGGATACCAAGGGCCAATCCTATGGAATTATCAACTTTGAAAACTACAGACCAGAAAGGATACTGTAGCATGTTAACATTTGTGTAACTACTTACAGCTTATGCAGATCAGGAAAACCTCAGGTAAAACTGGCTTTAAAAACAAGAACTTCAAAACTTACTACTACCATCTCAAGACAATGCAGCCAGAAACAGAGTACTGGAAGATACAGTTCCAGGAGTCAGCAGAATACATCTAAATCAACTGGATTTTCCTATAAAGCTACTGGAAAAGTCGTAAGGAAAACAAAGTCTGCTCCTCCATCAGTAACAAAATCATCAAGACTTAACATACGTACTACTCGTCACAATCGTAGTTTGCTGCAAGCAGATGAATTTATAGAGTTAACCAGTCCACGAAGACAACGCAGAGGAAGGAAGACAGCAGATAATACTCCTGCTAGCAGTCCTTCGAGTTCTCTTGGCTTCAGAATTGTTGATACTGTGGACTCATGTGAAAAGAAAAACCTTCCAGTTTCTATAGTAAAAACTTACCTTCAGGATTCAGAGCCCAAAAAGAGGGGTAGAAAACGACAGCATGCAGGTATGTTGAATCCTTTAATTAAAATGATAATGGCTATAGAATCAGTTCATTTTGGGGTGTCAGATCCTGGCTGTCTAATGAAACAGAAAACAAAGAGAAAATTCCAGAGAAACATGAAGTCTCTTGTCTAGGTATCCAGGGCAGATGGGTGGGGGTGATTAGGTGAACTTTTACATCTGTGATGACTTTGTTGTTCTGTTTTCCTCACGCTTAGTGAATTGCTAGGGAGGAAGCTTCTCACTTTGAAGCAAATAAAAATCTAGGGTCTATAAATAACTGAAATAGTTATACATCCTTCAAGAAGGTGTGTGTCAGTGTGTATTTATTTAATATCCTGCCTTTCTGCCAAAATGGGACCCAAAATGGCTAAAATAATCTTTCTGGCTCTCTTTTTCCCTAGAACCTTCTCAAATGCCATTGAATAGGAGGAGTTCAGGACGTCAGGGTGGAGTACATGAATTGTCTGCTTTTGAGCAACTTGTTGTGGAACTAGTACGTCATGATGACAGCTGGCCTTTTATGAAGCTAGTTTCCAAAATCCAGGTAAATATATAAGTTAGTTTCATAGTAGTGAAAAATGTCTTTGAACTGACATATGCTGGCAGGAAATCCAAGCATGGTAACTCTGGTATAGTATTTTCCTGTTCGTGCCCTGCACTCTAGTGATTCAGGGCTGCTGATGCAGCCAAGGATTTCCTCTGCTCCTACTCGGATACGTCCTTTCTCCCACGCTGCCCCCTATTTTTGGATCTCCTTCCCATGAATTTGCAGACCACCACCTCTCTAGACTACTTTAAGTCTAAATTAAAGACTGTTCTATTTAGGGAAGCCTTCCAACTTTCATTTTGATTTTATGTCCATATTATTTGTATTAACTTACATTTTATAGTATTGTTTTAATCCTGTTATAGTAATATTTTATTAATTTTATAATTTTGCTTGTGGTTTTAGATTGTGCACCGTAGGCAGGTTTTTGTGTTTATCGTGGATTGTTGTTTTTCTTTTTTGTAAAGCGCTATGTAAAGCTTATAGCGCTATATAAATAAACGTAATAATAATAAAAACCGGAATAGCAGTATACAGCTGAAGTCCAGTCTCTACACTTGAATCGTAACTGGAACAAATCTTATTAAAATGTTTAATAGTGGGATATGCAGTGCATCTACTCAGTGAAAATGTTAGAAGATGGAAAACTTATACAGTATCCAACGCAATGTACTATAAATGCTAATACCATTGGTACTGAATTTTTAAACAAACCTTGAGTGCTATGGTAATAAAAGGTAACACAAAGATCTTCTGCTATTTATTTTAGAATTAATCTTGAGTGATCAGAGATTTGTGGCTTTGCCTTCCTTTCCTGCAATACTAGGATAAGGTTAAATAATTAAAATAAAATCCTGCGAATAGAGAGACAATGTTGTCTTAGTATAGTTGTCCCTCCATATCTACAGATTTGATATCCACTGATTTAAGTATTCACAGCTTGAAATTATTCTTAAAAAATAATAATCCAAAAAGCAAACCTTGATTTTGCCATCTTACATAAGGGACACCATTTTGCTATGCCATTCCATATAATGGAACTTGAGTATTTGCGGATTTTGGTATCCGGGGGGGGGGGGTTTCCTGGAACCAAACCCCAGCATATATGAAGGGACAATTGTAATTGCGAATAAATGTTCATCAAGTAGAAAAAGAATATCTTAGTTTATACTCTTCCCAGAGGACTCTTTAAGTAGTATGGGAAACTGGTAAGACTGTTGGTTCACCTGTTAGTAAGGCTGTTGATCACAGTGGGCATTTGTGGCTTTGTCGTTGTGAGACAAAATATGTGTAGGTAAAAAAACGATAAATAATATTGTATTCCCCTCAGAAGTTCTTGCTATACAATCTTCAGTTGCTTTTGAGTGATGCAGGAAAAAATGTAGTAAAACCAAATTATGAAAAATTATTGGAAGAGCTACTTGTATTTTAATTAAGAAGTTGCTAATATGCCATTAGATGATAAAATCAGCAGATTCAAAAAAAAAAATCTGCTTGCTGCTGAATTCTATTAAATACACCTTCATAGCGAGGTAAAACAGTAAGACCTAACCAGTGAATGACAGATGGTGACTTTAAATGTACATGTATCTACAAATAACTAAAAAGTTTTCTAATACAAAATTAATTCACTGCAATACCTTCAGTCAGAAAGGACCCACCACTGGACACGCTCAAAAAAGATATTATTGTGGACTTGTGGGAGAACTGCATGCATGGTTATAAAACCAACTGTACAGTATTAATTAATTGTAAGGGAAAGTTCAGTGAAGTCAGTAATAGTTTGTATAATTATTGACAATGGAAACAGAAGCTTTGTCTTGACTTCATTTCATCTTTTTCTGTTTTAGCGGTAGTTCACTATCTTTAAAGTTAAGGTAGAACATCAAAGTGCTATGCACATTTGGAACATACAGTTGACCCTTTGTATGTATTTGGCGTCTACAGATTCCACCATCCACTGCTTGAAAAAAAAATTTTTTTTAATTCTAAGAAGCAAACCTTGATTCTGCCATTGTATATAAGAGACACCATTTTACTATGCCATTGTATATAATGGGACTTGAGCATCCACGGATTTTGGTATCTACGGGGGTCTTGGAACCAAACTTCAGTGGATACCAAGGGCCCACTGTATTCTGAATTTCAAAACTGAAAACTAGCCTGATCTATCAGTCTTTTCCCAAGGGATGATAATACGGGAAATATATATAACATATCCATTGTGATTGCTCCAAAGACTGATGTGGTTGGGCTTCCTCTTTGGGAAGGCACATGGAAAGATGTAACAGTTCTCCTGCAGAGTGGGAGGGACTCCTTCAGTCTGGGTTGGCTCCTTCCATGGTGCTAAACAGGCAGGGCTAATAACCAATAATAAAACAGATATCTACCACCTTAAGTAGGAGCAGGGGCGTTTCTTTTTACTCCACAGACTGTTCTGTTATTTCCTCTTCTTTTCTCTCCTCTTCCACCTTGAAGAGGATGGCTGGCCAAAAGGGTTTTGCTGGCACACAGCACCAACCTCTCCTCAGATGAGGGATCGAGGTTGGGGGACCAGCTGACCCTCTCGGGCCATGTGGATGATCGGGCCCACTCAGACCTCGCCGGAAGTTCTGTGTGGAGGCAGTAGTGGTGGCTGTTCCACACAATGGGGATCCAGTTCTTGGATCAGACCATGCAAGGACTCAGGCCTATGAGACCCTGGATTTGGCAGTGGCAGCTGGCGTGAGAAGGGGGAACCCCTCCACCTCCCTCCCTCAATTGATCATTGCTGGTAGAAAGCTGCCACCGCAGCTGGTGGAATGGATCGCACTTATCGTGCGCCAGGCTCTGGTGGCAAATGGTTCTGGAGGGGAGGGAGAGGCTGCGGGCCCGTTGGAGGCCTCCTCTCAGGCCATGCCTGTTTTGCACTAAAACGCAGGGGGCGTGGCCAGCCGTTCTTCCCGCACCCTTATCGGCTGCTGGCCCACCAAGTGCCATTCAGCAGAGCTGGAGGAGGATTTTGGAGAGGCCTCTTGGGTGGATTCCTTTCCATCTGGGGCTTCTTCTGCATCCCCTCACAAGGCAACGAGGAAGTTGGTCCAGGCTCCCTCCCTCATCTGGGAGAAGGAAGGTTCGGGGGCCGGTGGGACTACTTTTGAGAGGGAGGAGGGAGAGGCCCCTCTGACGAGGATGTCACCCTTCCTCAGCAACTCTCTCCTAGGCTCTTTGATGGGCAAGTTTTTCAGATGTTGTTCAGGAAGGTGGAAAAGACTTTGGGTCTACAGGCTCCCACCAAGTCTTGAGGAGAGGGAAGGTGGCATGTCTGAAGTGAGATCTCAATCCAAAGTTGATCACACTGTGATTTCCTTCCCTAAGATTTTTTTGAGAGACTTTGGAAGGAGAATCATTTTCTTCTAGACCTCCTTGCTCAGGTCCTGCCTTGGCAAAAAGCTTTTATACCTTGCCATCCCAGGTGATAGACAAGCTCAAACTGCCTCCCGTTGATGCCCCTGTTGCGGGTTTGGTTTCAGGATTGCTCTTTCCTCAGGATGGTGATGACAACCTAAAGAGTCCCGAGGATAAGAGGGTGGATAACTTCTTAAGGCGTGCCCATGAAGTTTCGGCTTTGGCCATTAGGGCTGCAGCAACTACATCCTTATTTGCCAGGGCCACCATCAGGTAGTGTAAGGATAGTCTGGAGGCTTTTCCTAAGGGGCATCCCAAGGTTAAACAATGGCTGAATAAAATCTCCAAAGCTGTTGCTTTTATGGCAGATGCCAGTCTTGATTCCAGGCAGTTTGCTTCTAGATCCCTGGCAGCAAAAGTGGCAGCCAGACGTCAATTATGGCTTAAGAACTGGAATGCAGACACCAAGTCAAAATCTAATTTGGCTATCTTCCCCTATAAAGGGTCCAAATTATTTGGTAATACGTTGGAAGAAGTCCTAGTTGAGGCCAAGGACAAAAAGAAAGCCCTCCCCTCTTTGCCTCAGAAGGAGGACCAGAAAGGATTTTGCCCAGGTTCTCAACAATTTTGTAGTTTCAGACCTTGGTTTAAACAGAAGGATTTCAGGCCTTTTAGGTTCAACTGTGGTGCTTCCAGACATCAGATGAAAGCCCAATCTTCAGGCTTTCAGAGGAATACTTCTAATCAAGCTTCCAACCAGGGGTCGAAGCCTAATCGTCCCCTTTAACTGGACTTCCGCGCCTGTGGGGGCACGTCTCCTTTTGTTCACCCATCGTTGGATCAGTCCTGTACCTCCAAGGCAGCACACAAATGTCTCTTCATGCAGGAGGCGATCGCATATCTATTACAAATACAGGTGTTAGAGCCTCTCCCACAAAGCTTCCAAGGGGTATACTCCCATTTATTTCTGATTCCCAAAAAGAACGATGATTGGAGAGTCATTCTCAACCTCCGGGGAGTCAACCGGTGGTTGGCAAGACAGAGGTTCCGCATGAAGACCTTGCTGTCCATCCTGAAATGCATTTAGAGGGGAGATTTCCTGGTGTCTCTGGATTTACAGGAGGCATAACTACACATTCCTATGCATCTAGCCCATCGATGTTTTCAGTTTGCATTCCAGGAGGATCATTACTAATACAGAATCCTTCCCTTCGGTCTCTCAGAGTCTTCTCGGGTATTCACAAAGGTCTTGGTAGTTCTCACAGCCTATCTTTGACAGAGAGGGGTCCAGGTCCACCCTTACATGGATGACCTCTTGATCAGGGCACCTTCTCCTCGAATAGCTTATCAACATGTCTGGTCCACCATTCGTTGTTTGGAGCATTTTGGTTTCATGATCAACCAATCCATAAGGGCGGAGTACCTCCAGGGCTTGTTAAATTTACAGGCCGATTGGTTGAGCAGACAGGCAAGTGGAACAGGGCAAGTGGGGTCTGAACTCACTTGTGTTCCATATGATTGTCCCTGTTTGCACCTAGGGACAACTGCAAGGTTCTGTGGTTTGTGTCCAGGTTTTGGACTCAGGAAGCATTGACTTAGGATGCTCTTACAATAGCCTGGCCCAAGGTCTTATGCTACGGTTTTCCCTGTTAGTACTCCTATCCAGGGTGTTGTGCAAGATCAGGTTGGAGGCGGTGGAAGTGATTCTAATAATGCCAAAGTGGCCTTGCAGATTTTGGTTCCCCGACATAGTCAACCTACAGGTCGGAGAGACTTGGGCCCTTCCCCCCCTGGAATGATCTACTTCATCAAAACAGGTTATTACACCTGGACCCAGGCTGGTTACAACTACACACTTGGAGGTTGAAAGGGGTTGGCTACTAGTGAAGACATGCAGAGGATGCCATTGGCACTATCCTGGCTGCTTGACACCCTTTTACCATCAGGAATCCACCTGGAGGACTTTCTGTAGATGGTGTAGATATAAGGGGGTTTGCCTGCAGATAGCTTTGGTGGGTTCAGTTTTAGCTTTTCTTCAAGTAGGTCTCAACAAAGGCCTGGCTGCTAATACATTGAAGAGGCAGGTGTCTGCCTTGGGTTCCATTTTGAAGAGTGGGACCTATCCACATGTTCGGAGCTTTCTTAAGGGGGTTTCTCAGATAAGGCCTCTGGTGGTTCATCGTTTTCCCTCTTGGGATATCAATGTGGTTCTTAGGACGGTAATCAGACCTCCCTTTGAGCCTCTTAGAACAGTCAACTTAACATTTCTTACTCTTAAGCTTGTGTTCTTGATAGCCATCACTTCGGTATGCAGGGTCTCTGAATTAGGAGCTTTTGTCCATTAAGGGAGGAGCTTTGCATTTTTTCATAAGGACTGTCTCCCTTAGATTGGATCTGTCCTTTGTCCCAAAAGTGAATTCTATTTTCCAAGGATACAGGAGTTGATTTTGCCATCTTTTTGTCCTTCCTCTTCCCTCAAGAAGGAGTGGCATAGGTTAGATGTGTGACGTGTATTGAAGTTTTATTTAGAAAGAACAAAGGATTGTTGTAAATCAGATAGTCTGTTTGTGTCCTTCTCAGAGGTGTCCAAAGGACTTACAGTTTCTCTTTCAACCATAGCAAAGTGGCTTCGATTGTGCATTCAGTTGGCATACATGCATAGTTCTCTGCCTGTGCCAGGACATGTTCTGGCACATTCAACCAGCAGTGCAGCCACTTCTGCAGTGTTTGCCACATCTGCCTCATTATTGGAGATTTGTCGTGTGGTGACATGGGCTTCAGTGTCTTCTTTTATCAAGCACTATACGATCTACAGATTCATATCTGCTGAGGTATATTTTGGGAAACAGGTCCTACAGCAAGTGGTGAAGTGGTGTGAATATGTTACCCTCCCTTCTGGAGACTGCTTTTGTAGGCCCCAAACTGAAGGAGTCCCTCCCCACTCTGCTGGGACTCAGTGGGGAGGGACTCATTCCCACCCTTCTGTTTGTTACTTGATGCTCCTGGTTGTTTAGTGTTCTTCTGCTGGAGTTTTTTTCTGCTTTTCCATCACTGGGGAGGTGGGGGATGGCCCTCCTACTTAAGGTGGTGGATTTCTGTTTTCTTATTGGCTATTAGCCCTACCTGTTTAGCACCATGGGAGGAGCCAACCCAAACTGAAGGATTCATTCCCCACTACTGCTGAGAAGGAATCTTCACAGTAAGTCCAATGTTCAGTTTTGAATTATGCCTCTTGAACCATGTGGATGTCTAACCTAGAAAATAGGGCCCAAATTCAGTTATTAATCCCAGCTAGAGTAGACCTATAAAATAGATGAGATTTAACTAAAGTTTTTCAACATTTAGCAATTGATTCAATGGATCTACTCTAGTTGGGACTAGCAATTTTATTTAGGCCTGATATGAGTCTCCTTTTGTATTATTACTGTATTATAATAATTACACACTTACTAATTATTTTATGTTTCCTTACAAAAATGTAGGTGCCAGACTATTATGATATCATCAAAAAACCTATTGCCTTAAATATAATCCGTGAAAAAGTGAACAAATGTGAATACAAACTTGCCTGTAAGTAAAATTGTCTAAACTAATCTTATTTATTTGTTACATTAAACACAGTTTAATTTACATAGCACTTCAATAGGTTCAGAATAGTGAACATTTCCAAATATGTGTGTACTTCTCATGCATTGCAAGAAACCTTCAGTGCACTGTGAAGTTTCACAGTGCACTGAAGGTTAGGACTGTGTTACCCAGCAATAGGTACACATGTGTCTAAGGATAATTTAGTTCTAGATGAAATGTTGGAGAGACCTATTCAGGCATTCCAGAAACAATGGTAACAAAGGGGAGTGTGCTAGCTCTGTCTTCTCCATCTCAGTTTTTATTGCCTTCCAAAAGTGGAGTGTGACTTTCCAAAACAGCCCTGTCAGGAAGTTGTTCTTTGTGTGGAGGGCAATAGTAGAGCTAGCATTTTATCCCTCCTATGTGTTTAACCTTTTTTAGAAACCTGAATTGGCCTATACTTGTATCCAAGATACAAACCAAATTTTACTGATCAAAACCATAATTTTAGATATTGTATCCATGGATTATATAACATTATGCACCAAAAGCATATTTATGTTTTTCTTTATAGCGGAATTCATTGAAGATGTTGAGCTGATGTTTTCAAATTGCTTTGAGTATAATCCACGTAATACAAGTGAAGCAAAGGCTGGAACAAGACTCCAGGCATTTTTTCATACTCAGGCTCAAAAGCTTGGACTTCCAATTACATCTGGTTACACGGACCATGCTGCTCCAGCAGCCAAGAAATCACGAATCTAACCTCTTCCTTCTAAAGGACTTTAACTAGAGAAATCCTCTTCATTTTCAAGGAAAATGAAACACTGAAATCATGCAGCTATACAAAGCAATAACATCTGCCACACCTTGGAAGTGTGGTCTGCACTATGCTCTCAGTTTATTATGCACTCAGGAGAATGTAGGAAAGATTATCTTTGCTACAGTTTTGTTCAGTGTCTAATACCTTTGATAGATTGAATAACAGTACTGGTTTACAGTAGCTTTTGTATTTTTAAAGACCAATTTTTATGTCCAAAAGCCTTCCAGAATATTTTTTCAGCACCAGGCAATATTGTCATATTCTTTAGATTTTGTAGGGTCTTTGCGAAGGTTCTATCTAGAATAAAATCATCTTCACAATGGACAAATTAAAAGTCTAAAGTCACTTGACTACAAGTTTTTGACACTACATGAATGAGTGTAATTTTTTATTCTTTAAATTACTGTGCCAGTGCTAGTTGGAAAGATTCAGTCTTACTTTGTTAAGTAGATATTTATTTAGCATTCAAATAATTTGTGAATTTGTTTTTGTATTTATAAAAAAAACTACTTTGAGGATATAAAAATCCTTATTATTCTGTTTTCTTTGTGTTTTGTTTTTATTTCAAATGATCAATTAATTGTCCTGTTTCTACAGGACAGTTCTTCCAGCACTATATGTTTATACAGTTTTTATGTGTAAAATAAAAATAAAATGAGACCATTTTCAAAATGCTACTTTTTTGTCTGTGTACTTTTGGATGTACCATTCTTGGCTGAAGCTGAGAATGGGTGGCAGGATTAGTTCCTACTGCCAAGATACAGCAACAGCATCTCTTAAATGATGTGTATTATATTAATGTTTTTCAGTGCTTTATTGTGGACTGTCCCAATGCTTGTGTCCATAATAATTCACCATGCTGTTCTGCAGGTGTCTTGAGAATAGTTGTCCAAATTTATTTATTTTCTAAAATATTTACTTTGGGGGCAGGGGGTCTTTAGAAATGCCTTGATGGCATTTTTTTTTTTTTACATTTCTAATAATTTCCAAATCTCAAATTAGTTTTACCTGAATCTCTTGGGTAACTTTGACATTTCTCTGGATACAGGTGGACAGATATGTTACAGTTCCAAATGATGACAGAATGGCTGAAACCTATGTTTTTCCAGGTCACATTGTAATAATCCCATCAAGAACTAAACTGGGGATAATACTTTGAAGGAATCTAAGCCACCAAAGAGGCAGATTGGGGAGTCAGAGTCAGAGGTTGTTATGTCTCTGAATGCCAGTTGCTGGGAACATTTATCAGGAAAATACTCTTGTCCTCCTGTCCTGCATGTGGTCCAGTTGACCACTCAGGAAACAGGATCCAGGATTATATAGGCCTTTGATCTGATTCAGCAAAGCTCTATCGTATATTCCGGCGTATAAGACGACTTTTGAGCACTCAAAAGTGCCCTCCAAAATCGACAGTCGTCTTATACGCTGGATATACTTTGCTTCGCCTGCCTGCCTATCTCCTGCCTCTTTGCAAACGGAGGGAAGAGGCAGGAGATAGGGCCGGGGGGTGAAGCAAAGTGCTTTTCCAGTTCATTCGCTCCCCTCCTCTGCCTTCTCCCCCCTTGGGGAGCAACGGAGACAGCGGAGGGGGGTGAACGTTGCGGTTTGCCGCGGCCGCCGCTTGATCGCCTCTGCAGCGGCCGAGGCAAACCGCTAGATTTGCCCTTTTCCCCCACCTTGCTTGAAGGTGGAGGAAAAGGGCGAAAATGCTTTGGAGAGGGGGGGTCTGCGAAGCCCCCTCCCCCAGCCACCCTCTGCCCAGCCACCCCCCTTCCCCAAAGCCGCACTTTGGAGAGGGGGGTGGCTGCGAATCCCCCTCCCCCCAGCCACCCCCTTTCCCCAAAGCCGTGCTTTGGAGAGGGGGGTGGCTGCAAAGCCCCCGCCACCAAGCCACCCTCTGCCCAGCCACCCCCCTTCCCCAAAGTCATGCTTTGGAGAGGGGGGGTGGCTGTGAAGCTCCCTCCCTCCAACCATCCTTCCACCCTCCCCAAAGCCCCCTCCCTCCACCCCACCCCCCAGCCAGCTGGCCATCCCGCAATTCCCCAACCCACCAGGAGGCTGGGCAGCCTCCTCGTGGGTTGGGGAATCGCGGGAGGAGGAAGAACCCCCCTTAGCCAGCTGGCCATCCCGCATTCCCCAACCCAAAAGGGGGCTGGGCAGCCTCCCCGTGGGTTGGGGAATCACGGGAGGAGGGAGAACCTCCCTGAGCCAGCTGGCCATCCCGCATTCCCCAACCCACCATGAGACTGGGCAGCCTCCTGTGGGTTGGGGAATGGCGGGAGGAGGGAGCCCAGAAGGAGGGATTGGGGCTGTGGAGTTAAATCCCTAGATTCGCTCCCTCTCCCTTGACGGTGGGGAGAGGGGGCGAATCCCGGGATTTGGCTCCACGGCCCCGCGTCCTCCCTATGGAGCCAAACGGGGCATGTTCACCCCGTCTCCCCACCTTCCTTGAAGGTGGGGAGAGGGGGCGAATCTAGGGGTTTGCCGCAGCCGCCCCCGTTTCCCCCGCCTTGGTCCCCTTCGGAAGAGCCAAGACGGAGGGAAGGGGGCTGCTGAGGCAAACTGGGCATTTTCGCCCCTTTCCTTCACCTTCGAGTCCAGTTTGACTGGAAGGTTGAAGAGAGGGGCGAATGTTGCCCTGCCAGCTGATCCTGTTCGCTTTCCCAACTCACGAGGAGATCCTCATGAGTTGGGAAACAAAGAGGATCAGCTGGCAAGGCTCCCCCAGCCAGCCAAATTGGGGGGGGTCTTATCTGGCGAATATATGCCTAAGCCTAGATTTTTGGCTGAAAATTGGGGGGGGGTCTTATATGCCGGAATATACGGTATTTATATTCTTCTGACTGCCTAATTGGTCCAGCCCCTTTCATTCTAGACAGTTGCTGAAGTGAAAATATTGATCCATGTATCATGCACTCTGAGTACACTGCTCTTTTGGGGCTATATTTGATAGGTGAGGAGGCATATCACTGGTCCTCTAGGGAAACTACAAAGGACCTCATCAGGAATCTTTTAGTGTGGCTGTTAGGTTAATGTGTTGTTATTTGGAACAGGGGTCTTGGGTTCTAGTCTTGGTGCTGCTTTTCCATTTCCATTCATAATCGTTGCTGACAAGATGTCCCAAAGGTAGGGTTTTCTCTGTACAGGTCACCAACAGCTCTCAGGACTATATCTTGTTTCGCAATGCAACACTTCTATTGAAAGAGCAGCCTAGTCACAATATTCCTGACACAACATTAGCCTTGTAGTGTTATTCCTTGTTCATCGGGCTTGTGATAATGGGCTCTCCCATTATCTGGGCAGCACAGCCAGGCAGGTAAACAAAGGGTTAATGAGGTGCTGGGAAGTTATAAATGATGCCTCAGGGGCCATGAGGCAGAGAGAGAACAAAGGGGAAGAGCAAAGAGAGACATCAGCCATGGGAACTCTAGTTTATTATTTTATTTTATTTATATTTATACCCCACTCTTCAGCCACAAAGCTATCAGAGTGGCTTACAAATTGTTTTTAAGCAATAGCAATTTACACATCTACACTGCATTAAGCAGTTTCCAATGTGTGTTAGCTAATTTTAATGTGTGTTAGTAGCATCAGGGCTGATGTTTAAAATTGTCTGGAATGACTTCTATAATTTTGAGTTCTATAATTTTGTAGCTCTTAAGTGTGCCTGAAGGAAAGGTGCCTTTCATGTAAGAGAAATACCCTCTGCTGTGTTTATTTGGCTCAGAATAAAACTTCCTATTAGAAGTTCTCTTGTCTTCCGCACCTTTCATGTACCTGCTTGGTATAATTATCCACAGAGGTGGAGCTGAAGGCAATTTCTGCAGTGGCAGAGTGGAAAACACAAGTGAAACCCCAGCAACGTCCCATTGTGTTGCTGTGCATGGGAATTCAATTCAGTGGGCGGTGGCAGCTAGTCTAGATAGGCTCTGGAATGTCCCAGGCTGCAGGCAGAAGGTGGAGGGGATCGCAGAGCGTAATATAGTGTCAGCAGAGCTCCTTTGCAGAATGTTTGTTCCAGTCTTACACATCAGTACAGATTGGGGTTGCAGAGTTCTATAAACATAAATTGTGGACAGCACCGGTATCACATTGAAAGTCTTCCAATTTCAGGTCTGCAGTGTATGGCTTTTATATGATTCTTACACATATGTGGCCTGCTGGTATATAGGAGAAAATATGAAATAAACAATACTGTGACTAAGGTATTGACTTCCAGGCATGGCTAATAAGTTTAATCAATGAGTTAGCTGTAGCTGATGGCAAGCAATGTCATTACATTGGGAGTAGCTTTTGTTAAATTTGCTCTTTGCTCTTAGCCCACCCAAAATGTTTTGCTACCTCAGAATTGCAAAGGACAACTTCCGAAATCAAAGGGTTAGCATCTTAAAGTTTAGCACCTGGACAGAAAATCAAAACAGTTTACTCAGCCAACTAATTACTTAATAGCAAATTACTTTCCTAATTATTTTACATGCTGGCCATTCCAGCAATCTTTCTTTTGTTAATGCATCTCTTTATTATGTAAGTTTTTTTTTTTATTTTGTATTGTGGAATGGAACATTTTCAGTCAAATACACACAATTTTCCCCCCAGGAAATGAAAGTCAAAGAAGACATGAGGTGGCATTAATAGTGAAAACACACACAGGAAAAGCAGTCAGGGGATAAAATGCAAAGTCTGACGAAATAATATCAATGAGACTTTAGGGAAAACCCATCAGTATAACCATAATCTGAGTTTATGTTCTCAACTACAGAGACAGAAAAGGAAGAAATTGAAGTACTCTACCCTGGAGTCCAGGAGGAAATTGATCACACACAAAAACGATATATTGATAAGTGACTTTAAGAAAAACAGGAAACAGAGCAGAACAAAACATTGTTGGAGAATTTGGACTAGGATCAAGAAATGAAGCAGGAGAGAGACTGAATTTTGTGAGGTCAACAGTGAATCACACAATTGGGTATTGTGTGCTTGCACAGAGCAGCTTTTGGAACATTCTAGAGCAGTTATGTAAGGTCTTTTTGGCAATAAACCTGCCCACTTCTGAGCAGTATATAATAGCCTTCCCGCCAAAATCACTTCAGTTCCTTTTCCTCAGTTCCTTTTGTTTTCTTTTGAGCGATTTTCGCTTTGGTTGTTATTTCTCTGGATTTCTGTCCGGCTTCCCAGCTAACTGCAGCTTTTAACACTTCCTTGGCTTATTTTCCAGTCTGTGGACTCTTTCATTGTTATGAAGATTATGTCCTTTTCTTCCTTTAAGCGCTGCACAACCTGCAGTGTGAATATTCCTAGCCATGATGGCCATTTGAAGTGCCTTTTGTGTTTGGTTGAGACACACCACATCGGCTCCTGCACCCACTGTAAAGCATTTACTTCAGAGGCCAGGAGGAATAGGGAGTCAAAGCTTAAGACCCTACTTTTATGAACGGGCACTCCTTCTGACTGACGTGCCTTAATTGTCTAAGTCTCATCTGAAGGCATCAGGTACTTGAGACCCTCCTACCCGATTGGTGTCGGTACCAATAACCATGTCGAGCTCTGCATGCTACTCTTAGAAATGGTCTCCTCACAATCCTGAAACACAGCCATCTCTACCAAAGAGGCCAAGGAGCCATGCGTCCCCTTTGTGTTTGAAACTGTCTGACACTGCTTTGGTTTCAAAACAAGTCCCTTCTCCTGTTGAGATTCCATTGATGCCTGGTTGGTCTCTTGAACCATCCACTCACAAAAAGGCAGATAAACATAGGAAAAAGAAAAAGGAAAATGCTCCACTCCCTCTAGCCACGTCTCCGCTACTTTCAGCTGTTCCTTCCTCTGAGATGGTGCCAGTGACCAAGTCTATGGTGTCTCATATGATTGAGACTCTTAACGTTCTCTCCAACCATTTCTATGACCAACCTCTGAATTTTGTTGAGGTAGAAGTTCAATCTGCATCGGATGGTGAAATTCTTGAGGTGATGCAACAAACTCATACAGTTGTCCCTTCACATTCGCGGGGGTTACGTTCCACGGACCCCCGCGAATGTGAAAAATCCGCGAATATTGTTTGCCCCCCCTCCCCTGCCATAGCGACCATGGGGCCTCCGGAGGCCCCATAGTCACTTTCTCCCGCCTCCCCACTCCCTTTCTAGGCCTTCCCGGGGCCTCCGGAGACCCTCCCGAGGCCCCGTGGATGCCTCCCCAGCCCTCCCCCTCCCGCCCAAGCCCTAAATGGGGCCTCCGGAGAGTCTCCGGAGGCCCCGCGGAGGCCTTCCCGGCTCTCCCCCCTCGCCCCAGGGCCTTCGCGGGGCCTCCGGAGGGTCTCCGGAGACCGCGCGGAGGCCTTCCCCGCCCTCCCTACTCCCCCCCAGGGCCTTCGCGGGGCCTCCGGAGGGTCTCCGAAGGCTCCGCGGAGGCCTTCCCCTCCCTCCCCACTCCATCTGCGGAGGCCTTCCCCGCCCTCCCCACTACCCTCCCAGGGCCTTCGCGGGGCCTCCGGAGGGTCTCCGGAGGCCCCGCGGAGGCCTTCCCTGCCCTCCCCACTCCATCCGCGGAGGCCTTCCCCGCCCTCCCCACTACCCTCCCAGGGCCTTCGCGGGGCCTCCGGAGGGTCTCCGGAGGCCCCGCGGAGGCCTTCCCGGCCCTCCCCACTCCCCCCCAGGGCCTTCGCGGGGCCTCCGGAGGGTCTCCGGAGACTGCGTGGAGGCCTTCCCCGCCCTCCCTACTCCCCCCCAGGGCCTTCGCGGGGCCTCCGGAGGGTCTCCGAAGGCCCCGCGGAGGCCTTCCCCGCCCTCCCCACTCCATCTGCGGAGGCCTTCCCCGCCCTCCCCCCTCTCCCCCAGGGCCTTCGCGGGGCCTCCAGAGGGTCTCTGGAGACCGTGTGGAGGCCTTCCCCGCCCTCCCTACTCCCCCCCAGGGCCTTCGTGGGGCCTCCAGAGGGTCTCCGGAGGCCCCGCGGAGGCCTTCCCCGCCCTCCCCACTCCCCCCCAGGGCCTTTGCGGGGCCTCCGGAGGGTCTCCGGAGGCCCCGCGGAGGCCTTCCCCGCCCTCCCCACCCCCCCAGGGCCTTTGCGGGGTCTCCGGAGGCCCCGCGGAGGCCTTCCCCACCCTCCCCACTCCCCCCACAAGGCCTTTGCGGGGCCTCCGGAGGGTCTCCGGAAGCCCCGCGGAGGCCTTCCCCGCCCTCCCCACTGCCACCCCAGGGCCTTCGCGGGGTCTCCGGAAGCCCCGCGGAGGCCCTCCCCACTCCCCCCCAGGGCCTTCACGGGGTCTCCGGAGACCGCGCGGAGGTCTTCCCCGCCCTCCCCACTCCCCCCAGGGCCTTCGCGGGGTCTCCGGAGACCGCGCGGAGGCCTTCCCCGCCCTCCCCACTCCCCCCCCAGGGCCTTCGCGGGGTCTCCGGAGGCCCCGCGGAGGCCTTCCCCGCCCTCCCCACTCCATCGCCCCACGGAGGCCTTCCCCGCCCTCCCCACTCCCCCCACAGGGCCTTCGTGGGGGCTCCGGAGGGTCTCCGGAGGCCCCGCGGAGACCTTCCCCGCCCTCTCCATTCCCCCCGCAGGGTCTTCGCGGGGCCTCCAGAGGGTCTCCGGAGGCCCCGCAGAGGCCTTCCCCGCCCTGCCCACTCCCCACACAGGGCCTTCGCGGGGCCTCCGGAGGCCCCGCGGAGGCCTTCCCCGCCCTCCCCACTGCCTCCCAGGGCCTTCGCGGGGCCTCCAGAGGCCCCGTGTCGCAGTTTTGGGGGGGCCTGGGGCGGCCCTCCCAAAACCGCAAATAATCAAAACCGCGAATGTCGAGTTCGCGAATGTGGAGGGACAACTGTACAGCTCTAGCAGACAGTGGAGATGTGGCTATGGTCACAGTAGCAGATGAGGCTCTTCCTGCCATTCAATCCCCTCTGCATTTTCACCATACATCACCTAGCCCTCCACAGCTGCAACAATGTCTTCCTACTCGTCCACGGTCTCCTTGGTGTTAGCTCAGGTTCAACCAATCATTTGGTTTCAAGATGTGAGCGTGACAGGAACTCAGACCAAGAAGCACCACAGACATCATAGGCATTACCAGCATAGCAGATGCTGCTGGTCTCTATCCTATGACTCCTACTATGATAGCCTAGCAAGTGTTTATATCTATGAGAGATACTGTGAACCTCACATTTGATGTCATGCACATGATTGATCTCCATCTCATTCGAGACATTGGTCTCAGTCCCACCCTCCCTCCCATACAAGGTAGGTGATTATTCACCCAACCACTCAGACAGAACTTTGCAGGTTGGGTATCCAACAATGCTCACTTCTTCATGTGGCTGCTAACAGACATGCTTCTGGGGTGTATGTTGCTCATCAGCCATTGGGTCAGTCTGGTTTATCTGCACAGGCTTCAGGCCATAAAGACAATGAGTCTCATCACCACCAATCACACTAGTCTGCCTCACTCTGTGGAGGCATCCTCTACCACATCTTCTGACTCACATCAGATTCTCACTCCTCCTTGGTATGTCGGTTAACATGAGTCAGCTTCTCCCAGCAACATCTGTGCTTTTGCCAAAAAAGTTATTCAAGTGGCTAACACCTTGGACTTAACAAGTTAAAAAACAAGAGGATGATCCCATTGACCAAGTTTATAGTAGAATCCAATTTAAGGTGCCTGCTTGCTTCCTGCTTCTATATCTGTCTTAACTGTCAGTCCTCAGAATCGCTCTGTGTTCTTGGTCTATGCCTTCTTCAATCCCTTCAACATTGAAGAAGATTCATTTGCTGTACCGCATTTGTGAGCAAGATTTTGCCTGGCTTTTCAAGTACCCTCGGCCTAATTTAATCATAGTCAAGGCTTCCCAATCAAGATCTCTTGATAAGACTCATTCTGTTCCCTCTGACCATGAAGGGAAAAAGCTAGATGCTATGTCCCAAAAGTTTTATGCTTCTGTGGCTTTGGGTCGCTGTGTCGCAAGCTATTCCACATGCAGGGAAGTGTACCAGCAACATCTTTCTCCCATTCTAGAAAAGCTCCTTGATGAGTATAGAGTTTGGCTATGGCTATCCACTCCAAGGTGCATTCCCTCATGAGGACACCAGATTAACTCTTGCCTGTCATTCTGCAGATGTTGCCACCAAGACTCTTGTTGGATCAATAGCTCTCCGAAGGCTAAGATCTTCCGGACTTTCATCTCAGGCCAGGTCTACAGTTGAAGACATGCCATTCTATGAAGACGGGTTGTTCCATAAGGAGATGGATAAGTTAGAGCTCATGCAGAAAATGTGTGCTACAACTTGAAGGTTTGGATTTCCATCTCAAATCTGATTCCAACCTCAGCTATGGCATGGCTGGTTTGGTTCTTCCTCCAACCAGCAATTGTTTAGTCCTTCAGCATATTGTCATCCTAAAGCACAACACTTGAATCCACCTCTGGCTCATAGACAATCTACGTCTCTCTACCATTAGTCATTTTGAAAGAAAGGTTAGGAATCTGGTAAAAAGCATCTTTTACTTTTTGTTAGGCCTTCGCTTCACAGACAACCCCTGTTTCGGCAACAGACTATCCCGCTTCCATCACTCCTGGCAGACAATTACTACAGACTTATGGGTCCTCTGCATTATTTTTCAATGATATGCAGTACCTTGCTGAACTTCCTCCCACTGGGAAGCTGTATGTCACTCCCCCTTCCAACATCTTGCTAGATGATGTGTCGTTCCTGTTAGTGAAAGGCGCAATCAAACCCATACACATGTCTATGATTCCATTCTTGGTTTTCTTTCAGTATTTCATCGTTGAGAAAAAGGATGGTGGGTTCCATCCTATCTACGGGAACTCAAGGTTTCAGACGGTGACTCTTTCATCTTTCATCTTTCACCCATCCATCCCACTTTTACAAAAGGGAGACTAGCTGACTACTCTCAATCTCAAAGACATGTATTTCCATATTGGCATTTGCCATCGGAGGAAGGTCATTCCAATTCAGAGTTTTGCCCTTTGGACTTTCCACCATGTCTCACATGTTTACAAAGTGTGTGGCCATAGTGACAGCATGGCTGAAACAACATAATGTCGTTGTCTTCCCTTGCTTAGACGATTGGCTTTTTGTCACTGCCTCTAAACAAAAACTCCAATCTGACATAAATTACTCCCTCACATTACAGGATGAGTTGGGCCTTGTTGTCAGCTTCAACAAGTCCTCCTTGAAGCATACCCAACAAGTACATTTCATAGGCACTCATATTGACACAGTTGCTGCTGCTGCTTATCTTCCAGAAGAAAGATACTATCAGTTTCTCAACACCCTTCTTCACTGTAGACATTCCAGAAGAGAGTCGACACACATAATCTGAGATCTTCTTCATGGTCTCTGTGAATCACACAGCTGGGTTATTCCTGCGTCTGCGCAGAGCATTCGGAACCTTCTGGTATCGCTAGGCAGAATGTGCTTTGCAATATTTTGGCAGTAACTCCGCCTCTTCTAACGGTCCCTTTAAAAGGCTCTCCCACCTAATTCCCTCAGTTCCTTTCCCCCCGCCACATTAGCAGCTTGAAGGAACTTATCCTATCCATTTTCACTTTCGTTTTCGACTCGGACTGGATTTTTTGACTACGATTTTGCCTACTCCCTTGGATTTGTCTGCTTTCTCTGATGTTCAACTTGACACGGCTGGCTCACGATGGTATCTCTTTATCCCTTGGCTTTGGTTTTGATCTTGACTCTTTCGGCTATATCCCTGTTGTCTTCTACTACTGTGCCACTCGAAATGGCCTCAAGAGCTGCTTTCAAGAGGTGCTCCATTTGGCAAGTTCACACGGCCACTCTAAATGCCTTATCTGCTTGGGTGAGTCGCATAATGCCGATGCTTGCATCCACTGTAGAGCGTTTACACCTCAGGCTCGCAAGCACCGATCCTCGCGTTTGAAGTCTTTTCTATATGAAAAGGCCCTTATACCACCCACAGCCTCCACTTCGGCTACCGGGCAGCCGGCCTTGCCTCAGAAAAGGGGACGATCAGTTTCACCTCAATCCCCTCAGAAGAAGCGTCACCGATCAAGGAGTCCTTCCCACCGTCGGTCTGTGGCCTCCGACCCTGAAGCAGTACAGCATTCTCATAAACATGCAGCCAAACTGTCCTGAGCTTGGGACCGAGCTTCGTCGGATTCAACTGTTTCGACCTTGAAGGCGACGCCTCAGGACTGAGCAGGACCGAGAGACCCCGGTCGGGACCAGGAATCCTCAACATCCTCTAAGGATAAGGTCTCCAAGAAAAAGAAGACCAAACACTCTTGTCGAAGCGATGAGATTTTGAAGGACTTGGCTAAGTCCTCCACGGAGGTGACCCTGCACCCACCTGCCGCTGGCATTACGACGGTGCGTGAGCCTGTGGCTCCAACTCGAGAAGAATCTCGAATTCAAGAGATCTGACACGGAACGGCCCTGTTCCCGTACGGGCACCCCAACTCCCTCTCTGGAAATTGTAGAGGTTGATGTGGGGGATGTGTCGACAGAGACTTTGGAAACGACCTCCTGGATTCGAGCCCACTCTCCGGCCTTACTCATCTCAAGGGCAGAGCTCCTTCAGCACACTGCCGCTGATGTTGACGTGCAGACCAAATCCATCATTGAGGTCGATGAGCCCAGGCCCTCCACATCGAGTATCCAAGAGGATGTGCACGCTTACGGTGCCTATGATTTGGCCAGGGCTGTCTTCCGCACACCTATTTCCACCATAGAATCATAGAATTGCAGAGTTGGAAGAGACCACGAGGGCCATCCAGTCCAACCCCCCTGCCACGCAGGAAATCACAATCAAAGCATCCCCGATGCTTTGACCATGTCGGAACGGAGAGAGCATTCGCCTGATCCAGTGTTTCATCTTTCAACTGAAGCTGCCACTTTGTGTGCCATGGTACGGACACCACCAAGGCTTTCCTTCCACGGACTGGACACACCTCGTGAACCTGAGTACAGGCCATTGGTACCGATGCGTAGGGACGCTGAGATACAAGTGTCTCCATTTCATCCCTTACCTCCTTTGCCTCCTACACCTCCGACTTGCACAACTTCGCTGGACCATAGGCACCGAAGTCCCTCTCCATCGTCAGACTCTTTGATATCCTCTGAGTCTTCTGAGAACTACATGCCTTACGTTCCATCTTCACAACCTGACCTGCTAGACGAAGCCTCACTTTTGCCTACAGATGATGTTTGGTCTTTCTCTGAACAGGTTGTGCGCATGTCTCATGCACTGGAGTTGAAGGTGGTCGAAAAAGTGTCAGAGCCGGTGGACCCAATTTACCACCGCTTAAAGTCAAAGGCCCCTCCGGCGCCAAGCGTCCCTATTCTGCCTTCCCTCCTGAAGTTGGCGCAGGGTTCATGGGAAAACCCATCCTCCATCCTGTCAACTTCAAAGAGAATCAATCATCTATACCAGGTGGCAGGCGACGACATTGACTGGCTAAAAGAACACCCGCGTCCCAACTCCGTGGTGGTCGAGGCTTCGCAAGCAAAGAGACAACGAAGGGCCCAAACGACCCCATCGGACCCAGAATGCAGAAAGCTGGATATAATTGGCAAGAAGATGTACTCGGATGCTGGACTCAGCTTCCGAATTGCCAATTATTCCACACGTATGGGGGCTTATCAGCAAGTCTTGCGGAAAGAATGATGCCCCTGATTCAAGACTTGCCTGATGAGAGGAGGAGGCTAGCTGAAGCTATCGAGACTGAGGCCCAACTGCTGGCCAGGCAGCAAATGAACTCGGTGAAGCATGTTGAAGACTGTGCCACCAAGACTGTTGCAGTTTCCATCGCCCTACAACGACATGCTTGGCTCCGCTCCTCTGGACTCACTCCCCAAGCTGCAGCAACCATTGAAGACATGCCGTTTGACAACTCCGGCCTCTTCAATGAATCCACTGATGAGAAGCTAGAGTTTACATAGAAGATGAGGACCACCGTGTGCAAGTATGGTATGCCATCGTCCTCATCTTCTACTTACCGGGCATGGAACCGTACGGGCTGGCAAGGCTCATCTTACAGCCTCCAGTTCAGATGAGGGAACATGCCTCAATCATCTAGGCGCTCCCGATTCCAACAGCCTCCATCTTCGGCTTCGTCAGTGAGGAGCCAGGGCTCAACCTCCCACTACAGGCTGCACTCGAGACAAAAACCAAAAGACCATGGCAGAAGGAGGTTCTGATTCACCTTAACCTCACTGTGGCTGTCTCTTTTCTCCTAGACTCTCCTGTTTGGAGACCGACTGTCATCATTCCAGGACGCCTGGTCCTCAATAACATTGGACCACTGGGTGCTACAGATCGTACAACAAGGCTACTGTATCGAATTCGACATCCTTCCTCCAACAGGTCGGACACGACCAACACCGCCCTCCCCTCCCCTCCTCGAGGATGTGCAGATGCTCCAAAAAGAGTCCATCGAACCCCTTGATCCTGATCTCCGACACCTCTGCTTTTTCTCGAGGTACTTCCTTGTCACGAAGAAAGACGGGGGACTCTGTCCAATCCTGGACTTCAGAGGGGTGAACAGGTACATTGCCCCAACGAAATTCAGGATGGTGACTCTAGCTACTATACTGCTTCTCCTTCAACAAGGGGACTGGTTTGCATCCATAGACCTCAAGGATCCCTACTTTCACATTGGGATCCATCCTGCCCACAGATGGTACCTGGTGTTCCAGATCAGGGACGATGCTTTTCAGTTCTGTGTCCTTCCCTTCGGCCTCTCCATGTCACCGAGGGTATACACAAAGTGCATGGCTGCCGTGGCCGCCTTTCTTCGACAACAGGGAGTGATAGTCTTCCCTTACATTGATGACTGGCTAATGGTCTCAGGGTCCAAACACCAGCTCGAGATGGACGTTACTTTCACCCTAGATGTGCTGAACACCCTGGGACTTGTTGTCAACATGGAAAAGTCTCATCTTACCCCATCACAATCCATTCAATTCATAGGGGCCCGACTGGATTCAGTGACTGCGAGAGCATATCTCCCTCGGGATCGATTAGACACTCTTTGATCCCTCATCCACGACTGCCGTTGATCCCGAAGACTGTCTGCTCATGCGGTACAAGTTCTACTGGGCCACATGGCGGCTACCACTTCAGTCACTCACCTGGTCAAACTTCGATTCCGACCGCTTCAAGCCTTGGTCTTGAATGTATTCGATCCTCTGCGAGATTCACCCAGAACGCTCTTGACAATGCCACGATGAGTGAATCGCTCCCTGAACTGGTGGCTGATACCAAACAACATACTGTCCAGCCTGCCATTCGAGCCTCCACAACCAGAGGTCTCACTGATGACAGATGCCTCCACACTGGGCTGGGGAGCCCACCTCGGAGCCCACGATATCCAGGGCATTTGGAGTGCCGAAGAATGGATGCTCCATATCAACATGCTGGAGGTTCTTGCAGTTCAAAAGGCACTTCAGGCCTTCAAGACTCTGGTGATGGGCAGGACCTTGCTCCTACTGACAGACAACACCTCTGTCATATATTACCTGAACAAGCAAGTAGGAATGAAATCCCCACAGCTTCTCCAACTCACACTTCAAATTTGGGACTGGTGTGTTCGTCAAGACATTCTTCCCCAATCCATCCACCTTCCAGGGGAGGGGAATATTCTTGCAGACAGACTGAGCCGGTCCAGGTCATCCGTCCACAAATGGATGCTAAACAGGCATGTGGTGCAGGAGCTCTTTCGTCGTTGGGGAACTCCTCTAATAGACCTCTTTGCGACCTGAGAAAAGCAGTGCATGCAGTTTTGCTCCAGGATCTGATCCCGGGGATTGAGGGGTGATGCGTTCCTGTTCCGGTGGACAGGACCATTCCTCTATCTTTTCCCTCCGTTCCCGCTCCTTACAAGAGTGGTCGCCAAACTCCATTGGGACCGAGCGGACGCAATATTGATTGCTCCATGGTGGCCTCAGCAGGCGTGGTTTGCACCGTTACTCCATCTGTCTGGTTGGCGCTTCATCCAATTACTAGACCGTCCCGATCTCTTCACGATTCAGGACAGCAGGGTCAGACATCCCAACCTCAAGATGCTCCACTTGACAGCCTGGAGGATACGTCTGTGACTCCTCTCCCATCTGTAACCATGCCTTCTGTTGTTTTACCACCTGACATCCAAGCTGTTGTGGATGAGGCTAGGAAGCCATCTACCTGCAAATCCTATCTATACAAATGGAAACATTTTGAAGCATTCCTAACTGAGCATGGCCTGAACGTGGACTCTTGTTCTGTGCCAGTTGTCCTCCACTTTCTTGTTCTCCTATCAGAAACAGGGCTCTCAATATCATCCCTCAGATACTATCTGGCAGCGATCTGTCGAATTCCAAGCTCAGGGTCGACCTTCTCCGTTCCAAGATCCAACAGTCTAAAAGTTCCTGAAGGTGTATATCAACCTTCATCCCCGGTACTCGAACCCACCCAGGCTTGGAGCCTCGAACTCATCCTTTCCCAGTTGGTGAGGCGATCCTTCAAGCCCATAGCTACAACTGACCTTCGTCTGCTCTCTTGGAAGACTGCCTTTCTTACCGCCATCACCTCTGCTCGTCGGGCTGGAGAACTCTGTGCCTTGCGGTCGAATCCACCGTACACAGCCTTCCATAAACACAAGGTGGTACTCAAATCAGACATTTCTTTTCTGCCAAAACTGATCTCCAGCTTCCACCTCAACCAGCCCATTGTTCTGCCTGCATTGATGCAGAGCCCGAAGGACGAATTAGAGCGTACTCTACATTCCATGGACATGCAGAGGGCGCTCGCATTCTACATACAACGAACTGCTCCAATCCGTAAATCACTTCAGCTATTTGTTTCCTACGCAGACTCGAAGCTGGGTGCACCGATCGCATCGCAGTGCCTCTCGAAGTGGGTAACTTCGACCATTGCCCTTTGCTACGAGCTTGCTAAGAAACCATTATCTCCTCAGGTTCGTGGACACTCCACAAGGGTTGTCTCCACTTCGGCGGCTTTCCTTTTGGGGGTGCCCCTAGAAGACGTCTGCCGTGCTGCCACCTGGTCATCACCTCTGACCTTCATCTCACATTATAGACTGGGCACTCATTCTAGAAACGAGGCTGCCTTTGGGAGGGCTGTACTTTTGTCCTCCATTCAATGAGTAAGTTTGATTGACTGATTGATAATGAGTTACTTATTTCTTAAAGAATGTGCTGTCAATAAATCCATGAGTTGTTTGAATACACAGTGTTGTCCTCGTCTACTGATGAACAGGGCATACCCGCCTCCAGGGGGAAAGCTTGCTAGTCTACCCAGCTGTGTGATTCACAGAGACCACAAAGAAGATGGACAGGTTGCTTACCTGTAACCATAGATCTTCGAGTGGTCTTCTGTGAATTCACACAGACCAGCCCATCCTCCCTTCTATCTCTCTACATGGCATATATGCTTTAATGTTCCTCAAGCTGCTGATTGCGGCTTCATTCAAGGAACTGAGGGGAATTAGGCAGGAGAGCCTTTTAAAGGGACCGTTAGAAGAGGCAGAGTTACCACCAAAACGTTGCAAAGCACATTCTGCCTAGCGATACCGGAAGGTTCCGAATGCTCTGCACAGGCACAGGAATAACCCAGTTGTGTGAATTCACAGAAGACCACTCGAAGATCTATGGTTACAGGTAAGCAACCTGTCCTTCTGCTCGATTTCATGACATCCCCTACAGCTGTCGCTCCACTCACACAGTTAAGAATGAGGATGCTCCAGTCATAGTTCCTCTCCCAATTTGACCTACTAGTGGACTCACAAAATCTATGCCTCAACTGCCTCACACAGGTCTCTCTCTTGGTGGCTGGAAGCTCAGAATTTGCTGGTAGAGATGCCAGTCCTATCCCCGGCACCAGAGCTCTCCAGGTGGGGAGCCCATATGCACAGACTGGTGCATATTGTCTGGTGGTCTTCGACAGACTGCTTACTTCAAATCAGTATATTAGAGATGCTGGCAGTTGAGAAGAGCATTGGAACTCTTCATTGGAACCAAGCTGTCCAGGTCGCCACAGACAACTTGATTATCATGTATTACATAAACAAGCAGGGAGGAACAAAATATCAAATGTTAGTTCGCTTGACCATTCGAATTTGGGATAGGTGTCTAGCCAGAAACATATCTGTATTGGCAATCCACTTTCTGGCCGACAAGAACACTTTGACGGATGCTTTATGCAGATCTCAACAATCCTGACACGAATGGACTCTCTCCATCATGACACCCTGTCTGGTCTTCCATGCTTGGGGCACCCCAATGATTGGTACAGAACATACAATGTCAAACCTTTTGTTCCATGGTTTCCCATTCCAGGTCTCTAGGAGATGCCTTCTGGTATCATTGGGGAGCCACTCTGTTGTACACGTTCCCACTGATCATAAGGGTCATGGTGAAACTTCGCTCCGATAAAACCTGACACATCCTTGTTACTTCCTGGTGGCCCTGCCTTCTCAATGCACCTTCTCTTGTCAAACTGCACTTACCTGTGGCTTGCTCAACAACCAGATCTTCTGACCATGAACCACAGTTGAATCCGTCACCCAGATCTCCAGGCACTCAACATTGTGGCATGGAGGTTCAGGATATCATCAAAGCCTCACATAAGCCTCCTACAATCAAATCTTATATGTATTGCTGGTGTAAGTTTCTAGTAATTCTGCCCACCAGAGACTTGACCCAATCCCAATCTCTGATTCAAGATGTCCTCGAATTCTGGTATGTGTCTTTCTATGATCAGAGTACCTTGCTTCCATTTGAACCACTTCCTTTTAGCAGATCAACTGTCTTGCTTCAAAGGCCCTTTTAATCAAAAAGTTTCTGAAGGGCTTTTGCAACTTACACCCACCAGTTTCAGGCCCTACATTCACATGGAATATACAACTGGTCCTATTGCAGCTTCATCAACCTCTGTTCAAGCCAATGGCTTTATGTGATCTACGGCTCTTGTGCTGGAAGACTGGGTTCTTAGCTGTGATAATGTCCGTCAAAAAAGTTAGTAAACTTTGTGCTCTTTGTGTCAACAAGCCCTATCTACATTTCCATAAGGACGAAGTGCTCCTCAGGCTGGACATTTCTTTCCTTCCTAAAGTGATTTCATCTTTCCATTTCAATCTATACATCATTCTACCAACTTTCATGCAAAATCCTTTGAATCACTTCAAATGAATCACTTCACTTTCATGCAAAATCCTTTGAATCATTTCAAATGAAAGCTGCATGCTCTCAACATTTGACAAGCCCTAGCCTTTTATGTCGACAGAACTATTTCTTCCCATTGGTTGATCATACTGTATGCTACTCACCTACAAAGCTTGGCATGCCAGTTTTGACACAGAGACTTTCCAAGTGGGTTGTCTCCACGATTCACCTGGCATACAAACTGACTTATACCGAACCCCTCCTAGTGCTTTTGGACACTACCAGAGCTATGGAGCCCTCTTCTGCCTTTCTCACAGGTGTTCTTCTACCTGATGTTTGCAAGGCTGCTGTTTGGTCACACCTTTGTCTCTCATTAGATAGTATTGATACTTGTTCTTGAACTGATGCTCTTTGGTATAGCTGTGCTTTCTTCCTGTCTTTCAGGGATTGGGACTTGAGGTCCTCAGTCATATACTTCTTGTGTTGATGCTAACTGTTTTATCTGTAACTCACTTTACAGATTATATTGTGTTTGCAATGTGCTCTGCTTTCTTCATATGCTTTCTGATTGCTCAATGTCATATTGTGCATATTGCTTCTTTCCTCCATACATGGGTATGTTTTTCAATAGAGATATTTTTTGCCACAGCATACTGCTCTTTCTTTTATTCTGTTTGACATGTGTATCTGCATTACATTCCTGCCTCCTTCAGGGTATAGCTTGTTAAACACCCAATTGTGATTCACAGAGACCCCAATGAAGGACAGGTTACTTACCTGTAATTGTAGTTCTTTGAATAGTTATCTGTGAAAACACACAAACCTTCCCAGCCTCTCCTCTTGTGTCCTGCCATCCCTTGGTACCATCAATGCTGCTTAGGTGGTGGACATAGAACTGGGGTGGTTTTGGCAGGGGGGCTATATTATATACTGCTTGGCGATGGGCAGGTTTACTGCCAAAAATACTGCTCTAGAATAGCTGCTGTAGAATGTTCTGAAGGCTGCTTTGAACAGCCGTGGAATACCCAATTGTGTGATTTCAGAGATGGCCGCTTGAAGAACTACTTTTACAGATAAGTAACCTGTCTTTGTTCATTGCAAACTCATTCTTTTGGTAATCAAAGATATGACTGTATACTCACCTGATAGACAATACAGAAATCAGACTACATAGTTGGAAGCAGAAAATGGAGTTTAATTCTCTGTAAAAACAAAACCAGGAGCAGATTGTGGCAAGACCATGAACTGCTAATATTAAAAATTAGAGTAAAGTTAAAGAAAAACACTAACTCAATTACCATGCCAAAATACCACCTTGAAGAACATTACTGTAGAATTTAAAGATAATGTAAAACAACCATTTTCATGATTAAGCCTAATTGACAGGAAGGCAGAAGAGCTCTGGATTGATGTCCAAACAAGAATCAACTTATTTAAAATATGGTGCTGGAGGAGAGGTCTGCATACCATGGATTGCCAAAAAGACAAATGTGTCTTAGAGCAAGTCAAGTCTGAATTCTCCCGAGAAGCCAAGATGACCAAGCTGAGACTTTTGTATTTTGGACAGACACATCTCACTAGAAAAGACAATAATGCTTGATAAGGGGGAAGACAATAGGCAAAGGGGAAGACCATATTGCAGATGGGTAGACTCAATCAAGGAAGCCATGGCCCTGATTTTGCAAGACCTGAGGAGGGCTGTTGACAACAGGGTGACTTGGAAGTCTCTTATTCATAGGGTTACCATATGCCAAAGTTGATGGCAGTTAACAACAACAACTCATGTGAGACATGGCATGTGTGTAGTTATGTAACATCTCATGAACATTCTGTTTTTGGAGAGGCAAACCTATTGGATAAATTAAGCTCTTTCTTGTTGTTGTGCCTTAAGGTCATTTCCTACTTAAGATAACCCTAAGATGCACCTCTCATGGAGGTTTCTTGGCAAGATTTGTTCAGAGCAGTTTGCCTTTGCCTTCCTCTAAGGCTCAGAAAGAGTGACTTGCCCAAGGTATCTCAGTGAGTTTCCATTGCTGAATGAGGATTGGAACCCTAGACTCCAGAGTTATAGTCCAATGCTCAAACCACTACACACTGGCTATTTTTAGCACTACTTTATTTAAATAATGCTTAATTTTTCCAGGATCTTGCCCATGGTACAATAAAAAAAATATATAAAGAACAAAAAATAGTATTTCTAGCTTCCTGGATGCAGTCTGTCACAGATGACTAAACATACTACTGTGCTATGTCATTCCTCTAATAATTTGAATTTCTCTATTTTCTTTCTCCCTTTACTTATCAAAGTTCTTTCTAGCCACACAAGCCTTAGTTCCACCATACAGTGGTAACTGTTAAGGAAAATGCAACATGGGACATACAGTGAAAGAAATAAAATATGTATGTGAAAGTCACAATGACTAAGCAAGAGCAATTATGAAGCTACACAGGTGAAACTGCTAATGTAATCTAGAAGGCCTGAGAGCCAAGGACAGAGGTACTGAATGCAGATTGGAAACACCTGAGAATCATTAAGTGTACAAGGTGAAATGTTGAAATACATGGGTTGGTCTTAAGCATGGGTGGAACTACGTGGACCAATCAGAATGGAAGTACACACCCACTGGGTGGAAACTAGCTAGTGGGTGGTGATAAACAATGGCTATAAAATTGCAATGTTTGCCAATGTATTGTGGTTGAGTAGAGGTGGAGTAGTGTGTAGAGATTGTGATTTGTTGACCATATAGTATATTTATATAGAAGAATAAAGTAGGTTTTATATAAAACTACTGAGTTGCCTGAGTGCATCCTGGAGGTGTTTTGGAGACACCTGGGGAAGAGTGAGAAGGCTTGGAGAGTTTGTCAGGATCTTCAGCCTATTCTCTGAAACTCTGCTGCTTTGGAGGAAAGCATTAACCACTGATCTAAGCTGGTCAGCTCTGCTGCATAGCAAGGTGGTGAGTTAGAGCCAGAGGTGAAGAGCTACAACTCCCATCATCCCTGACAAATAAGATTTCTTGGTGAGTATTGCTCAAACCTCCACATAACATTTTGCCAAATTAGCTACTTTATCACTTTATTATTTCTCCTCCATGCTCAAATTCAAATTTTACATAGTATACACTTCGGGATAGGAACTAGACTATACAACAGTTCCTCTGGGACACTCATCAGACTGTAGCTGTTGACCTGTATTATAAAGCTAGGTTTGGCTATCTTAGGGTACTTTGCTAGAATAGTAACAAGACCTCTGTTGATAACATTTCTTCACTTAGCTGAAATGTTCAGAGGGAAAACCACCCTTAACTGCCCAACAGACATTTATAATATTTGCAAACTTGGTGTGATATATGTGATATGCTTCCAATGCTGTCCCAAAAAGTATTGGCACCAAAAATAACTTCATTTCTTAGTTACTGGGCAGAGGATACTAAAGTCATCCTCTCAATGTGAGAAAAATGCTCTATATTTTATTCCTCCAGATACAGAGAAAACTTTGCTATATTCATTGAAGGACCAGTCTGGTTCTCCTTGTGCCTGGTAAAGGCCCCTGTGCAGGGCTGTGGATGAGGGGCAAACATGGACTCTGATCCTCCTATTTCTCTCCTCTTCAGGGAACCTAGCCAAGCACTTTTTTTTTTTACAGAGCCCTAAATTCCTTCATCTTGGTATGTACTCTTTACAGACTATACATTTCTAAAACAGTTTTCAGAAAGGCTATAACTAATCAAGCAAAGGCATATGTTAGCATGCCCTATTACCCTTCCCCACGAGATTCCATAACTGTACATACTGGACATTTTTCAGGGTCATGTTGGCTTAGGCAGCCTGGAGGTCAGTTGACAGTCACAATGACCTGAGATGTGTCTAGAAATATAATGGTGGAAAAACCCAAATTGGGATTATGCAGAAAGCCTCCGTAATGGGTTTATGCTAACCCTTTCTCCCAGCAGATGCTAACTCTTTCTCCCTGGTTATATGCTATAATTGAATCATGCAAACAAGTGACCATTCCTCAATCCATACTCTACAGAAATCTCCCCTCACACACCCCTCCTATCCAACCTTACAAGGTTGTTGCAAAGCCCATCAATGTTCTATCTCTCCACAATTAAGGCAATCAGTTGAGTTTTCGTTTCTTTATACTTTTTGAAAGCCATCAAGGCTTTGTTATAACCAGCATACCTCTCCAATGCATGGAATACAGTATAAATATCATAGACCCAACAATAGCAAGGTGCGCCACCGTGTACGAACCCGGCCACTCTCCTCAGCACACCATGGATCAGAACTTCCTGTGCCACCCTCAAACGCCTGTTAGTATCTTCACTGCACAGAACTCTCTTCTCGAGACTGGTAACTATCACCCTATCTTCCTGGACCGCTCTCTCTCTCTCCAACCTTTCTGTCTTACTCTGCTTATAGCCTTGTATGGTTTGTAAGAACATATGTTCGTGTATGTTAGTTTCCCCTCTGTGTTATTCCAATAAAATACTTTGTTTACTTTAACTGGAGCCTCCTCTACAGATAGTACTGGTATACATAGGTGAAAAGATCTCCGAAGTTACCTGCCTCTCACAGGCCTCCTGTCTGAGCTAATAATTCCCCCAAATATTAAAGGAAATTTTGGCATCACGGATGGGACTCTAACATACCCCCCCTACCTCTTAGAGTAATACATCTGTCTCCCATTAATATACAATTCAGGAGAGAAATTACAACTATATCTTCCAGATCCAGCTCTACTATTAAAGTTAGGCAACAACCCCAGATAGCAGATGGTGTGGGGGCAGCTCACTGACCAATCCTCCACAGGCTCTCCCCCTGCCCCCGGTTCCTCTTTGTTGTAGGACAGAGCTGTGTATGTAGATACAGGGCCTATTCTGAAGACCTTAAACTAGGGTGGAAATTATGTGGTCCTCCAGATGTTTGATGTAAAGTCCCAGTAGCTCTAGCTAACAAAGAACACTGGGAGTTGCAGTCCAGCAACATGGCTGAAATGGCATAGGCCACAGTATGATCAAAGATGGCAAGACTTCTGTTATGACTATTATGCAGCAGTAAAATTGGCTAAGAAGTCTTACTTTGCCTGTGTTATCTTTAAAATGCTTTTCAGCAGAGTTATTCTGAGTGGTGAGAAATCTGTTGTAATCAGGCCAGGAGTGGAACCCTTAGTGACCTGCTGTGATAATTTGCTAGGTACTCTGAGGACAAAGTTGCTCATGTTCACTCAGAACTTTACATCACAGTTACTCAGTGGTTTGAAGAAGTGCTCAGTGCTCCATCCAGTTAGGTTTTTTTTGGAAGTAGTCTCAGTTGCTTCTGTCTGATGAGGACAAGATCTTTGAATTAGTCCATCCCATCACAAGTAAACATGCCCTTGCTCATCTTGGCTTCAAGATCCAGTAGATGTCGATTGATCCAATAAGATGCCTGCAGTGCACTGTATCTGGAAGAGGACCTCCATGGACTGAGAGGTATATAATTATTGATCCATTCTTTTTGGACACGTGCAGTGGGTAGTCAACTTCAGATGAACTGGGAAGAATGGCTACCTTGATTCATTTCACTCTGATTTCCAGCCAGGGTATGGTACTGAAACAGCCTTGGATGCCTTTACCAACAATCAGCTCTTAGTGGAATAGAGTGCTGCCCTATTGATCCTCCTGAATCTTTTAGTGGTTTTTGATACCACTGAACATGTCACCCTACCAGACTGAGTCTATGGGATAGGAGTATAAGGCACTGTGATAGGGTCTTTTATCTTCTGTCTACATGGCCAATTGAGTACAGTACTGAGGGACTACTGTTGACCCTCATGGCTATTAATCTGAGGGGTGCTATGGGAGGTCATTACAAGTTTGGAGGTTGGGTACCACCACTATGCCAATGACACTTCACTTTGCTTCTTATTGTCAGTCAGCTAGAGTTTTGCAGGTAGACCAGGATGTGGATCTGTAATAGGTTGGTTGAGGGCAGAAACACTAAGATTAGTGCCCTGTAAATTAGTGGTTGCTAGGTCCAGGAACTGGATAAGTGATCTGTTCTTGACATCCCTTGAAGGAACACGTGTGTATCTTGGAAGTACTCTTGGATCCATCTTTGTCAATGGAGGTCCATGTGGACTTTGTGGCTTGGAGTGCTGGGAGGCAACTTTGACTGGTCCACCAGCTATGGTCTTTCATGGCCACAGTAGTTCATGCACTCGTAACTTCCCCAATCAGACCACTACAATGCACTCTATGTGGGACTGCCATTGAAGAAGATTCAGAAGCTGCAGCTAATATAATATGCAGCTGCTAAATTGCTAACTGGAACATCATATAGAAACCCTATACATTCTCCACATTTGCTGGTGTTAGGGGCACGGGACCCACATGGAAGTGGGAAAATCACAAATATCTTTAGCCCCCCCCCAACTATATTTAACACACACACAAAGTTCAATCCAGGGATTTAACCCACCACAAAGTGGCAGGGGTTCCTTTGCAAGGCAGAAGAGGGCAGCTGATAGGTCTCACTGCCACCTCCGCTGCTGCTTTATGCCATTTTTAATAGGGTCTTATAAGCCTTGCTGTGCATTCACAGTCTCGTGAGGCTTGCAGTCACTATTAAAAATTACATAGGGCAACAGTAGAGGCAATAGTAAATCTGTGAATAATCAAATCTGCATAAATTAAACCCGCAAATGTGGAGGGATGGCTGTAATACCAGTTTTAAAGGAACTGCATTGGCTGCCAATATAGTTCCGGCCTGAATTCAAGTTGCTGGTGATGACACTTAAAGCCCTAAATGGCTAGGGAGCTCAAAACCTGAGGAAGCACTATTCCCCATATACACCTGCCCCGCCCAGATCTACACTCAGACACTACTCTGTGTCCCACCAATGGGAGAATGCTTTCTCTGCCCTGGTTGTGGAACGCCCACCTCATAAGGCCCATCTGACATCAATACCGGCTTCTTTCTGGTACCAGCTTAAAACATGGCTTTATTATCAAAGCCTTTGGAGACTTAATAATTCTGCCAAAATTGGTATAAGGTTTAAGCTGTTTTAATTCATTTTGAGTGTTAAAATAGGTTTTTAAAGTGTTTAAATTACTCCCTTCTGTTTTAAATTTAAATACTTCTAAATTGGTTTAAATATATTTTATCTTGTGATATGAAGCAGAATATAAATACAATCATCCCTCCACATTTTCAGGTTAAGAATTTATGGATTATTGTATTTGCGGCCGCTGCCTCTGTTGCTGCCCTATTACTATAGAATCACACTGGAGGACCTAGAAATGTCTAGAGAAATGTTCTCTTAAGTTTTTTAAAAAGTGTTTGTGATTATACACAAAAATCATTATACAAGAAGCAGCTGGAACGGATATCTCGTATAATACGTGGACCTATATTCTGTTTTTCTACTTTCACAGAGAAAGTTAGGTGCCCTTAACCCCCATAAAAGTTGAGGGCCAAGTGTATTTTAATAATAATAATAAAAAGAAGGGTTGCATCATTCCTAACCCTGCCATAAACTAATCTGCTGAACACTGTGGAGGACCACATCCCCTCATCAATGTTGAAGCAAGTACAGCTGTCAATCCACTCAGCTTCTCCAACTGGAATGAGAAGGGACACCATCTTTTTCTTTGCCTCACACATCAAAAAGCTTTAGCCAGATCTGGCTGTCTCCACTAGCATCGATTATCAGAGAATTCTGATGTCCTGCATTAAAAATCAGCCAGAAATTGTGATATCCAGGACTTAAAATAATCTAGAAAACACAAAGCTTAATCATTGGAATGTGCCTTGAAAGGAATGGCTCAATTACCATACAGCAATTAGATTTTTAGGCTATTGCTGCAAAAACAACAGACTCCCCTGCACCTTAAAGATTTAAAAAATGTGCTCATACTTATGGTGATGGACAGTTTACCAACATGTCCTGGCACTGGACCTTGGTATTGAACTCTCAGATGCATTATGGTCCCTCCTGTGGACCATCCTCCCATATAAATCACACCCTGTCAACACAAAGGAGGGGACTCTCAAAACTATGTACAAATGGTACCTAACACCAATCCAACTGTCCAGAATAGTTAAAAATGTCCCCTCAATTTGGAGCGGGTGCAAATGTATGGGCTCACATCTCCAGATGTGGCTTGAATGCCCCAAAATTCAAATTTTTTGTATAATGGTCTTGGATCAAATCTCTAGCATTACCTGTCAAAAGTTCATTTTTGTCCTGTCCTTTTGTTGCTTTCTCTACATGTCAAAAATAATAGCTGTCTAAAACATAGAACTCTAATAACATTATTTCTTACAGCTGCTTGACAAGTGGCCAAAAACTGGAAACATGACTATGGACAATTGGTGGAAAAGTGTGGGAAACTTGCCTGGTAGAAAAGTTATCTCACTCAATAAGGATTTGTAATGGACACAAAAACCATGAGTCTTTTTACTCAGATTGATCAAATTTTATTGAATATATTAACACACACTCATAGAATCATAGAATTGCAGAGTTGGAAGAGACCACGAGGGCCATCCAGTCCAACCCCGCTGCCACGCAGGAAATCTTGATCAAAGCATCCCCGACAGATGGCCATCCAGCCTCTGTTTAAAGACCTCCAAGGAAGGAGACCCCACCACGCTCTGAGGGAGTGTGTTCCACTGCCGAACAGCTCTTACTGTCAAAAAGTTCCTCCTCATGTTGAGGTGGAATCTCTGTTCCTGGAGCTTGCACCCATTGCTCCGTGTTCCAGTCTCTGGAGCAGCAGAAAACAAGCTTGCTCCATCCTCAGCGTGACATCCCTTCAAATACTTAAACAGGGCTATCATATCGCCTCTTAACCGTCTTTTTTCCAGGCTAAACATACCCAGCTCCCTAAGTCTCTCCTCATAAGGCATCGTTTCCAGACCTTTCACCATTTTAGTTGCCCTTCTCTGGACACGCTCCAATTTGTCAATATCCTTTCTGAATTGTGGTGCCCAGAACTGGACACAGTATTCTAAGTGAGGTCTGACCAAGGCAGAATAGAGTGGCACTATTACTTCCCTTGATCTAGACACTATACTTCTATTGATACAGCCCAAAATCACATTGGCCTTTTTAGCTGCCGCATCACACTGTTGGCTCATGTTCAACTTGTGGTCTACTAGGACTCCTAGATCCCTTTCGCACGTGGTCTCATTCAGCCAGGTCTCTCCCATCCTATATTTATGCATTTCATTTTTCCGCCCTAAATGCAGTACTTTACATTTCTCCGTATTGAATTTCATTTTGTTAGCTTTGGCCCAGCTCTCCAGTCTATCCAGGTCATTCTGAATTTTGATCCTGTCCTCTAGGGTATTAGCTACTCCTCCCAATTTGGTGTCATCTGCAAATTTAATAAGTATGCCCCTAATTCCCTCATCCAAGTCATTGATAAAGATGTTGAATAGCACTGGGCCCAGGACAGACCCCTGTGGCACCCCACTGGTCACATCTTTCCAAGACGAAAAGGAGCCACTGCTGAGCACCCTTTGGGTTTGGCCGGTCAACCAATTACAAATCCATTGAACAGTTAACTTGTCTAGCCTACATTTTACAAGCTTGTTTGCAAGAATGTCATGGGGAACCTTGTCAAAGGCCTTACTGAAATCAAGGTATGCGATGTCCACAGCACTCCCTTCATCTACCAAGCTGGTAACTTTATCAAAAAAAGAGATCAGATTAGTCTGGCATGACTTGTTTCTCTGAAACCCATGTTGACTTTTTGTGATTATGGCATTGCCTTCTAAATGTTCAGACTCTCTATTTAATGATCTGCTCTAGAATCTTCCCTGGTATTGATGTCAGACTAACTGGACGATAATTGTTGGGATCCTCTTTTTTCCCCTTTTTGAAGATGGGAACTACGTTTGCCCTCCTCCAGTCTGCTGGGACTTCTCCTGTTCTCCAGGAGTTCTCAAAGATTATTGCCAATGGCTCTGAGATTATATTTGCCAGCTCTTTTAATACTCTTGGATGTAGTTCATCTGGTCCTGGAGATTTAAATTCATTTAGATTAAGAAGGTATTCCTGTACTACCTCTTTACTTATTTTGAGCTGGATTTCCCCTATTGTGTCCTCTGTTCCATTCTCCTCAGGTTGGTCCTCCTTTTCCTTTTCTGAAAACACTGAGGCAAAGAAGGTGTTGAGTAATTCTGCCTTTTCTCTGTCCCCTGTTAGCATTTTGCCATCTTCTCCACGTAGCGGCCCTATCATTTCCTTCTTCCTCCTTTTGCTGCGGACATACCCAAAAAAACCCTTTTTATTGTTCTTAACCTCCCTAGCAAGCCTGAGCTCATTCTGCGCTTTAGCTTTTCTGACTTTACTCCTACACGTGTTCACTATCTGTTTGAATTCTTCTTTGGTGATTTCCCCCACTTTCCATTTCCTATACATGTTCCGTTTAAAACTTAGCTCCATTGAAAGTTCTTTAGTCATCCATCCTGGTTTCTTGAGACACCTCCCATTTTTCTTCCTCAATGGTACTGTTTGAAATTGTGCCTTCAGTATCTCCTTTTTGAGAAAGTCCCATCCGTCTTGAGGTCTCTTCTCTTTTAGTATTCCTGACCATGGGATCACCCCCAGTATTTCCCTGAGTTTATTGAAATCAGCTCTCCTAAAGTCAAGAATGCGTGTCTGACTATGCCTGGCTTCTCCTTTCCATTGTATAACAAACTCCAGGAGAACATGATCACTCTCACCTAAGGATCCCACCACTTGCACCCCATTAACCAGGTCATCTCTGTTGGCTAGGATCAGATCTAAAATAGCTGACCCCCTTGTTGCCTCTTCCACCTTTTGGACCATGAAATTGTCTTCCAGGCATGTAAGGAATTTGCTAGACCTTGTAGTTTTGGCTGAGTTAGATTGCCAGCAAATATCAGGATAGTTGAAGTCCCCCATCACTACTACATCTCTCCTTTCTGCATGTGTGTTCATCTGTTCTAGAAAGGCAACATCCAATTCCTCCGTCTGATTTGGGGGCCTGTAGTAGAGTCCCACAATAACATCCCTGTTGTTTCCCTCCCCTTTAATTTTTATCCAGACGCTCTCCACCTGGCTTCCAGTATTGATGTCGTGGATCACTTCACTGGTGTAAATATCCCTGACGTATAATGCTATTCCTCCTCCTTTCCTGTTTGGCCTGTTTCTCCTATAAAGGTTATACCCCTCTATTCCTACATTCCAATAATGAGACTCGTCCCACCAGGTTTCAGTAATGCCTATTATATCATATTTGTTTTGTAGTGCGAGTTCAAGTTCATCTTGCTTATTTCCCATGCTCTGTGCATTAGTGTAGAGACATCTGAGACCATGTGTTCCCTTTACTTGCTTCCTGTGCAAGTTTTTTTGCCTCCCACTGTTGGGTCCTTGCGCTGTTTGCCTTGTTCCCTCTGTGACAGTTTGACTATTTTCTCCAGTCCTTTTGCCTTCCAGAATACTGTCTCCCTCCCCCATTTGACTCAGTTTAAAGCCCTCCTGATCAAATTCTTGAGACTGTTGGCAAAAATGTTTCTTCCAACTTTTGTAAGATGCACCCCATCTCTTGCCAGAAGTCCCCCCGCATGGAAGCGCAGTCCATGATCCAAGAATCCAATTTGTTCTTCGCGACACCATCTACGGAGCCAGTTGTTTACGTCGGCTATTTTCCTCTCCCTTCTTGGACCTTGCCCTTCAACTGGCAAAAGAGACGAGATGACCACCTGTGCGTCCATTTCTTTCAGCTTCCTCCCCAGGGCCTCATAATCTCTTCTGATCTTGGGAAAGCTGTGCCTTGCAGTATCATTGGTTCCCACATGGACCAAAAGGAAGGGGTAATGATCCGTAGGCTTGACGAGTCTTGTCAGCCTCTCGGTCACATCACAGATCTTTGCCCCAGGGAGACAACACACCTCCCGAGTCATCTTGTCAGGGCCACATACCACTGCTTCTGTACCCCGCAGCAAGGAGTCCCCCACCACCACCACACGCCTCCGCTGAGGCTTCAAGTCATTTTTGAGCTCCACCCCACTAAGTATATCTCTAGAAGGACATACTCTACTTGGATTCCTCTGCATGTCAAGCAGAACCCCCAACTGACATGCAATCCTCACAATTTTGTTGATATACTACGGAACAATGCCTCATTGCAATGTATGTCTTGGATTAGCAGTTGTATTAGTTTTCTTGAGTTTTTCTTTTTGTTGTAATGTTTGTTTACCTAAAAATGACAAAATAAAAATTAATCAGAAAAAATATTTTTAAAATGTGTTCCATGAAACCTGAGACATTATAAAATTCTTAATCATTAAGGTGTCACAGGATTGTTACAGCTGAAGACTTTACAAAAGAGTCTGGAGTAATAAACACCTGAGGCGAAGCACAAAAATCAGTGTGTATAGAGCCATTGTACATTGTACTATCTATTCTCCTTTATGGGTCTGAAACATGGGTCACCTATCACCACCACCTACGACTCCTCAAACGCTTTCATCAGCACTGTATACGTACAATCCTAAATATACACTGGACTGACTATGTGACGAATGTTGCTGTCCTTGAGCAAGCAGGGATCACCAGCATTGAGGCCATGATATTGAGAACACAGCTGTGCTGGGCAGGGCACGTTTCTAGGATGGACCTTCTGCTTTGCTTTCTGCAACCGGACTTGTTTATCTCGGATTGGTTTCATTTCACATGTGCATTATTGTTACGTTTGAATTAAACAGTTTGCTGAAACATGCTAAATGGCTCTTCCTTTTTGTGAAAAATCCCTATTCTTTTCATGTTCTTTCTGCCTCTGGTACCAAATTGTCTGTTAAAGAAGTAATGCCCAGGAACGCATCTACTACATTAACTAAGGCAAACTTGTGGTCTGGGGACCCCCAGGGAGCTTTGATGGTGGAAGGTGAAGGCTTGAAGACTGCTTGGCCCACTTCCTCCCTGTAGTGGAGTGGCCACATGAAAAGCCAAGGCAAAGGCTGGCTTGGCCTGCACATTGCCATTCAATCCGCTTCAGCCACAAACTTTCAGAAAGAAGCAGCAGAACTCTTTCCTACCTCCAATGCAGCTGAGGGAAGGTTTCATGGATGTAACTGTATTATTATTATTATTATTATTCTCTCTCTCTCTGGCTTTTCTTCACAAACAAAGATTCAGGAAGGACTCATCCCATGCTTTCTGCAAGCGCGCTGATGACTAAAAAGGCCAATCCGAGATAAACAAGTCCGGTTGCAGAAAGCACAGTAGAAGGTCTCCTTGGATGATGTTTCCGGGTTGTGATTCTTTCTGCGTTGTCGTTTCTCTTCAAGACTTGTTCGGTGTGAGTTCTCAAATGAGGCTGCAGCATTGTGGATCATGCGTCTCCATGCCTCCCGATGTGAGGCCTGGGCAAGACCATTGTTGGTGATCAATTTGTCCGAGCCTGAGATATTGTTTCAGGGGGTCCTTCTATCGCTTTTTTGGAGCGCCCCTCTTATGCTGACCTGTGGCGAGTTCACCGTAGAGTACTATTTTTGGGAGGTGATGGGCCTCCATCCTAGAAACGTGCCCTGCCCAGAGCAACTGTGTTCTCAATATCATGGCCTCAATGCTGGTGATCCCTGCTTGCTCAAGGACAGCAACATTCGTCACATAGTCAGTCCAGTGTATATTTAGGATTGTGCGTAAACAGCGCTGATGAAAGCGTTCAAGGAGTCGTAAGTGTTGGCGATAGGTGACCCATGTTTCAGACCCATAAAGGAGAATAGACAGTACAGTGGCTCTATACACACTGATTTTTGTGCTTTGCCTCAGGTGTTTATTACTCCAGACTCTTTTGTAAAGTATTATTATTATTATTATTATTATTTTAAATCTTGAGTTAAGTCATGGCAGCAAAAGATTTTTAAAGGGGGTCCCTGGTAAAGAAAAGGCTAAGAGCCACTGGACTAAGATGATGTTGTCTTGGGCTTTCAAGTCCCTTCCGACTTACGGCGACCCCCAAGGTGAACCAATCATAGGGGTTTCTTGCTTTTCTCTGCAGCTGAGAGAGTGCAACTTGCCCAAGGTGGGAATTCGAATCCTGGGAATTCAAACCCTGGTTTCCAAAGTCCTAGTCCAGCGCTTAAACCACTACCTGTTTTTTATTGTGCTTCTTCAGTGGAAACTCCCTCACGCACAAGAAACGCCATAGCAGCCAAAACAAAACTGGCCAGGGCTGCCCCCAAAAGCACCTGCTCCCCATGACCCCACCATTTGCCCTCCTCCTATCAAGTCTCCATCCATCCTCGCTCAGGAGGCCTCAAGGCTCTTCTTCCCGCCTCGGGCTCTTCCCCGCCTCAGCTGCGGCAGAGGGGGCTCACCAGAGCCAGCTCACCGCCATGCTGAGAGGGCGGGCAGGCGGGCGAGCCGCGAAGATGCCGGAGGTTTCGGGAAGCGCAGGATCCCTCCTCGCCCCACAGGCTTTGAGAAAAGGAAGCACCCCACCCCAATGGCTGCCCCTTCCCAGAGCAGCAGCAGCGGCAGCGGCACCACCACCATCCTTCCAGCCACCAATGTTCCCGCTGAGCCACTTTTACTTCAATGGCCCAGCCCGGCTGCAAAGAGCTGCCACGGCTGCCATTCTCTTTCCCTTTTTGTGACAGGAGGGTGGCACAGAGAGAGAGAGATTGAGCTCGCCCGCCAAAATCCAAGTAAAAAAAAGGAAAGGCTGCAGAGCCAAAGGAGCATTTAGAGGGGGGGAAATAAAATGAAATGAAATACGCCGGGGCCGAGCCCACAGCCCGCTCTTCTCCTAAGGCGTGGGGAGGGCGGGTGAACAATGCGGGGCATGTGGTCCCGCCGAGCCCGGTCCAAAAGCGTGGCGGCTCCTTTCGCGGAAACAGCAGCTGCGGGGGCTCAAATGAGAGGAAGAGACAAGGCGAAGAAGCCATGCTGCCCTGGATCAGTCCTCCCTCCCCCGCCTTCTGGGCAAGACAAGAGCGGCGGGGAGAAGGAGGTCTTGGCTCCGACGGGAGGAAACAAGGAGAAGGGGGCATGAATGAAGTCGAAGGCTTTCACAGCCGGCATCCATAGGTACTCCTTGAGGTTTATGCCTGACGTTTCGCCTGCATCTGTGGCTGGCATCTTCAGAGGATGCATGGGTAGGACACACACACACGCTTTCTCCTCCCCACAAAAAACACGCAGCTCTGGGGCGTATATAATTCCCAGAACCAGCCCTGCGGAGCGGAGATAGAGCAATGCTGGTGGGGCGGTTGGGTCTACTTTGTCTCCACCAAGCAGCACATTTACCCACGCGGGGAGGGGAGGGGAGGGGAGGGAGGAGAAGCAAAAACACCCCCTCCTGGACTCTGAGGCGGCAGGCCGTCCCTTCCTTCCCTCCCCTTCCCCATTTCTCTCTCCCCCCGTCTCTGCAGGGCTGGGCAGGGTCTGCACGGAGCACGTGGGGAAAGGAGGCTGCGCCCATGTGACCGCCTTTGCCTTCCCTTCACTCCCCCCCACCCGCCTCAGCCCCTCCGCCTGTCTTCTCCCTTCAGCCCAGCCCTGCGAGGAGGAGCGGTAGTAGGAGCAGCGCCGCTCAGGCTCCGAGCTGTAGCAAGCAGTAGCCGCCGCCGCCGCCGCTACCACCACCCCCGCAACAGGGACCCGGCACCATGGTAAGGAAGGAAGGGCGGGGCGCCGTGGCCTGGCCTCGGGTGGGCTTCTTCTGCCGGAACGGCGAGGACAGGCCCCTGGCTTGAGAGGGGCGAAGCTGGTTCTGGCGGCCATTTTAGTCTAATTTTAACCTCGGCGAAGGGGGGGGCAGGGAGGGAGAGAGGGTGGCAGGGGCGACCCCCCCTCAGTCCAGTAATATGTGGGGGTTTGAGACTAGGAAGGCTAGGAAGGGATGGGGCGAGGCTTGAAGGAAAGGGGGGCCTGGTGGCCCAGGAGGGCTTGGCCCCACTCGCGGGGGCTTGCTATCTTTCCTTCCTTTTTTTTTTTTGAGGGAGGGGGAAGCGGGTAATTGTGTGGCAACCCTAATATGACGGGGGGAGAGACGGAGGAGGGGGTGATGTGTGGGCTTCTCCGTGGCTGCAGAGCGAGGAGAGGAAGGCGCGTTGGAAGATGGCAGGGTTTGGCCCATCATCCGTGTGCGGTACCCAAAAGCGGGGCTTCTTGCTCTTTGCCTTTCTGGGCGCTTCACCTTCCTTTTCTGTGGAAGTATAGGGGCCCTCGTGCCTAGGGTGTGGTGGGTATAACAGGGCTTGTAGCCCTTTTCTTTGTATTGTAAGGATTTTTAAATATATATATATATAGAGAGAGAGAGAGAGAGATGTGTTTTTTGGTTGCTGGTTTTTTTTAAGTATATGGAAGAAAAAGATGACAGGCTTTATTCCCCCTTTCACCTAGGAGGAGCTAGAGATAACTATAATACGCATTTCTCTTATTGACGGAAGGTGGATGTGAGGGTTTGGGCCCCTTTTCTTTGCCAAGAAAAGGCCCAGCTGCTTTTGCCTTTCCTCCTTTACCCCACCTCCGTGATTGGGAAGGTCTCCCTTATTATAGTATGCCTGTGATAGAGCCGGGTTGACCTCCCTTGCGTTTGGGAGTGAAGTGCACTGTATTGAAATTTCCCCTTGTGTGTTGAAAGGATAGAATGGCCTTTTGCTTCTTCTAATTGGGATTATGATGGAAGCAGGGTGATGGTGGAGTGACGCATAGTTGGGTTTGCCCCCTCTCCATTGTGTCTCTAGGTTATCCCATCTGTGTCAAGAACATGGGGGAAAGAAAGCACCAAGCACAGAGATGACTGTTCTGCTTTGTTGGAGTGCCTTAATCATAATTTGTGGGCAGAATATCCATTCATTGGGAAAGCATAAAAGTTGACGGGTGTCTATACTATTCAGTGTGTATAGATAGGATTTTGTTCTTGGCTGGTATTTAATGTGTGGAGGCATCTTACCCTCCTGGTGTCTATAGAAGACCCTGTATTTCTGGTTTCAGTAGATTATTTGGAGCATGGAACCTGTTCACCACTTTAGGAATACATTTCTGAAAATCAAACAGAAGGGTTGCAATGTCTTAACTGTACAGTATTTGGCTAACATTACTATATGATTGTCTCAATGGCATAAAAAGGTGCCTTACATTTCTTGTAGGGTAAGAAAAGAGGGGGAAATAGTAGAAGAACTGTATTATCTTTCTGTAGAAGAGAACACTGTAAAATGTGCCAGTTTTGTGTTTGTTTACAGAAGTTTGTAAATGTTGGATTCTAAAACTATATAGTAATTTGAAGCAGTGTTTTGTTTAAGAGCTAGTATTTGAATTCTAGTAGAATGGAAAAATGATTTTTTTTTTCTATTCAAAAGAACAAAACAGAAATGGATGAGTATTGTCTTAAACGTTAGCCTGTCACTTCTTTCCACTAGGTGCATACACATTCCCTTAAACTCTTAATGTACCTTCAAATTTTATTTTTCTTAATAAATTTTCCTGTTCAAAAGCAGTGTCGTGGGAGACACTCTGTTGAGGGTTCATCTCATATTAGTATTTAAGTGCCCACAAATGTAGGTGGGACAATTGTGTGAGGCTTCTGAACTGATTTTACATCCTCAGTTTCAGGCGTATAACTTTACAGCATTACTGTTGAAAATTAGAGTAAAAAAAAAAAAACTCACACAGCTCTACTGTAAGATCACCTCTGTCCAGTTAAGAATGTATGAGTTGCAATTTTTTAGGCTGAGTTCTTGCTAGGCTTAGTGCTCTTAAAGAGCTGTATGATCTGTTCTTGATGCCTTTATCATATAGTATGTATACAATGGAATATTTATAGGGCAGTATTGAATAAATTAAATGAAATCCAGGAATTTTAAATATATAATATTATAATATTAAACCTGACACAATACAGAAGGCATTTCTTCTGCTGTTGGAGGCTTACATCAGTGAACAGAAGTAGAATAATGACAGAGTTGGAGATGAACTGCCTGTTCTGTATTTGGTTATTTAAGGGGAATATCCCATGTACTACTAAGCATAGTTGTACAGATGTAAATCACTCAGTGAATTCTACTGAATTCGCACTCAAATGAGTCAAAACACTATCTTAACCTAAAACTAGGTAGTTGGTCTAGAGCTTTAATATGGGAAGCCTGACTGAGAACCACATTATGGTTTTCTAACACTGCGACTATATATATAATCTAAATGAAGTAAGATTCATTTAGGCAAGAGAGTATAAGTCCGTATTCTAAATCTGATAGATCATGTTTTATTCAATCTTTAACCTGCCTTCCATTAAAGACTTCCCACTTTGCTTGTACATTCAGTTTATTCTAGTGAATGCTATTTCACTTTGTTTTGTAGGCTTCTGGAGTAACAGTGAATGATGAAGTTATCAAGGTTTTTAATGACATGAAAGTACGAAAATCTTCAACGCCAGAAGAGATTAAAAAAAGAAAGAAAGCAGTTCTCTTCTGTTTAAGCGATGACAAAAAACAAATAATTGTAGAAGAATCAAAGCAAATACTAGTTGGTGACATTGGTGACACAGTGGAGGACCCTTACACATCCTTTGTGAAGCTGCTACCTCTGAATGATTGCCGATATGCTTTGTATGATGCAACGTATGAAACAAAGGAATCAAAAAAAGAAGACCTGGTATTTATATTCTGGTGTGTAAATCAAAGGATTGTTGTTAAAACAGAATTTCATTCCCAAATATCAATAGATTGAATAACAAGTTTTTCTTCTCCATCTGTAGGGCTCCTGAAAGTGCCCCCTTAAAAAGCAAGATGATCTACGCAAGTTCTAAAGATGCCATTAAAAAGAAATTTACAGGTATGAGCAGGATATATTCCATAAGATGAATTTCCATTTAGTCACTTGCTCACAGTGAGTAACACTTCCTTTTGGACATGTACATTGTGTAAGCTGCTGTTGAAGTAGACAGGTGGGTTGGTATATGCTGGTATTAGCCAGACTATGCAAAGTACTGTACTTCTTGATACTAACATTTGGACAAGGAGATGGAGATATAGATACATATATATGTTCATTTGTCTTTTTCAGGTATTAAACACGAGTGGCAAGTAAATGGTTTGGATGATATTAAAGATCGTTCAACACTGGGAGAGAAACTAGGAGGCAACGTGGTAGTTTCACTTGAAGGAAAACCATTATAAAAGGACAGACAAGTGCCATTTGGAGCTTCCATTTCTGCAGCTCATTCAATTGGAATAGTATTAGTTTCTTTTGCCCCCTTTCCCAGATCAAAAACACCTGAAGGAAATATAATTTAACAGTCTGCAAATGATCACCAGACTGTTTTTAAACTTGATAGTTTTATGTAGATTCCAAGGTATGCTTTCCATCATATTTTTAGCCAAAACTGATGATGTGGGCATTCCTTGAAAATGTGTACAATGAATGTGATAGTTGATGTGGATATAGTCTGGCCAAGCAACAAGATGTTTAAGCTAATTGATTGCCTTTAAAGTATTGTCCAATGGTCAAACGGTAAGACTCTTTTCAGTATTACTTAAGTTGCACTTGATTACAGTTCCATGAGGCTCTTGTGCATTCATACACCTCACCTGCCTTGACAAGCCTTTTTTTTTTTTTTTTGTGACATGGCAGCACACAACACTATGCATTTAAAGCACTTTTTTTGTAATATGTTTGATTTATCCCCTCACCCCCCCTCCCCAGGAATGCCAATTAATTTCTGTAATTGTGTCATCAAACTGTTGTAGTACCTCAGTCTCCATTCCTATTACACGCATATCTTTATAAAGGAAGTAGCTGTAATGATGCCTTTGTGTTTTTCCATTGAATGTACACTACTGAACAGAAGTAGAAACTATCTGTTTACCATGTAAGTCCTGCAACACTAAAGATGTTTGTAAAACATCAGTCATAATGGCAGTTTCTGTATAAAAAGAGCCTTAAATGGAACACTGTTTTTGAGATCAAATACATTGGCCACGTTGCAATAAAACTTGTGGCTTATTACAGAATGTTGCCTTGTTTTCATTGGAAAATGTATGTTTAAACATTTTGCACAGCTTTTCCTCCCCAGTGGTACCTTTCATAGATATTTAACAGTGACTCTCAACCTTAGTAATGAGGTTTTTTTTTTTTAATTATTCCTGATTTTACTGTAAGAATTATCTAAAGGGACCTCCCCCCCACATTATTTACCTTTATACGCTGCCAGTGTTAGGGAGCAATTAGACCAGCAACCTGCAGGTAGCTTATATGTGAAACTTATAAGGGAAATTATTACCCAAATAGTGCATTATTACAGAATATTCTTCATAGTTTTACATGCTTACTTAGTATTGCACACGCTACCTTTTGTCTGGTCATAGGGCAACTGTTCTCCAATTAACTTTTGTGCTAATAGGACTGGAAAGCTTTTGCAGCTACTAAGTCTTGCATCAGGAACATGATTGGCTAAGAGCCAAGCACTGCTCTCCTTATAGAGAATTTGATCTGCTCTGTGCGAGCAGTCCTCCGTTAGCCAGAGCTATTTATGGCAAACACATGCTTTTGTATCTTGTCATCAGTTCTCCACAAATGGCAAAACTGGACATGATTCTACTGGTATGCATAAAGGAACTCTGCTAGGCAGCCAATCGCTGTTGAAGTGTACATACCACTAAGAGGAATGCTTTCATCAAAGGACAGAAATTGCAAACAGTTTCAATTTCTTAAGCAAGGATAGCATAGAATAAAAAATTAAATCAGTTGTAAAATTGACTGTACTCAAGTTGGAAGAAATAAGGAGCGAATACTAAATAGGTTTACACACTGAATGACTTAGTTTTCTGGTAGTTATTCTGTAGAACTTTTCACAGTTTCAAGCTTACAGCTGTCTTTGACTTATTAAAAATGAAATGTATATCTTTTAGAGTACTGACTGAACTCTATTGTAAAACTTAAGGCATGCAGACTGTTGCTAGATGTTAATGGTTATGTAGGAAAAGGAAACGTAAAATTATTTACAGGAGAGTTTTTTTTAATGATGTGAAAGTATCTTCACCCCATGTCTTTCTCAGATACTCTGCCATATGTACCAAATAATAATATTAAAGCCTGGCTGGGTTTTTTTTTTAAACGCCACTTGTTGCTCAGCAATTTCATTATCTAGAACTGTACTACTTCCCTTCTAAAATTAGAATGTGCTGATTTAATGCTTTATTGGCAAAACCCAAATGCTTTAAATGAATGCTAAACTTTAAAAAAATCTGTACAGACCAATGTTTATCCCATCTGCAGTCTAAAGCACTGTTTTTCAGTTTATGTAATCCTCTGTTAGTAATGTCATTGGTGTTTGCAAATTATGTTGGAACAGATGTCTGAGGCTTTATATCTGAATACTGTAGGATACATTTACTTTAAAATTTAGCTTAGCTATGTCTTGTCCAATTTCCACATGGATTTCTGTAAAATCAAAGTTTGTGTTGACAAAAGCACAGAACCCTGCTTAATACTTATGATTTAAAAAAATTAAAATTCATTTATTGCTGAAAGGGTACTACTAACTGAGATCCAATCCAGTAAACTACAACTTGCTTTTGGAAATGCTGCTACAAAACTCGTATTGCTTAGACAATAAAACAAATGAGAGACAGCTGGCATGTGTTCCAAACAGGCTGTCAGCTGTTGTTTTCTGTCATGCAAAATGATGAAGGCCTCATTGTGACTTAAAGGTTGAAAGAAAGCTTCACAGTCTGAGCATCTTGCATGTCTCCCATCGTAGATGGGACACTGGGTATCTGCTTCAGTTACTTTATTGGTAAAAACAATAAATAAAAGTTTCATGACAGTACTGAAAGTCTCTGCAGATATTGTGTTTTTATATGACAATTGAAACGTTTGTCTTGAGAACTGAAATATGAAGATGAAATATAGGCTGATTCTAGAAGGAAAACAACTCCATAATAGGCACAGAAACTGAGTGGCTTGAGTAATTACCTTGAATATGCTGCTAAGATGGTTTTGGATGCTACTTGTTTGACATAGAGATAATTTGCTTTAATTTTGTCAGTCTTTCTCAAGTAAAGGATTTCTGTGCAACATTACATATACTAGGTGAGGCACATCAGATTGAACTCAAACTGGTTTGTGAATAGCAGGTCTAGGACTGGTATTGGTTACTCATAAAAATAAGTTACTATATAGATAACCTGATTAAAATAATTCCTCCTGTGTTACTAATATAGGAGATTAAAGTAACGTAGAGACTTTGTTAACTGATAAATTTGGGGAAATAGGGTGTCTAGGTGTAAAAGAACAGAACCTTCATGATATACTGAAAGTCTCTTCTACCCAGGTCTTAAGGATGCAGGAACCTTATACTCTTGCATTTGGGCACCCTAACCTAATCAAATCTCTGCTGACAAAGTTAAAATCAGAGGTAGATGGGGAAAGGAGTATAAATTGCTGTTGTGATACATAGAGGAGTCTACCCCTGCCATGTTTAATTGTCCTAGGCCTTGCAATAGGTGTCATTTTATTTATTTGTCCATTTTTATTGTATTAGTTTGTTTGATACTTTATAAAGGAACAAAAATAACAATATAGACTGCTTGTCCCAAGGAACTTAGTACTGTACTAAAATTTGATGTTGGGATCTGCTTTATATTGAGTCGCTGTAGTCGATCCCAGTAGTCATCTCTGAGAATGGTTCTCCAGAAGTTCATGCAGGAGTCTTTCTGAGCCCTGTCTGGCAATCTCACATATTGTTGCCTGTTGGTCTGTCATCTACTGCAGTTTTCTTCCAATTTATTATTTCAGGATTGTTCTGTTAATTTATTTTACTGTGTATCTGAAAGGCATCTTTCCTATTAGTACTACCGTAATCTTATTTCTTTAATATTCACATTTTTTCTGTCTTCTCAATGTCATCAGCAAGTACTAGAAAAATGAGAAGTGAGAAACACTGTTGCATTAACACAAGTATTTCTTCCAGAGTGGTTCCATTTCATATGTCTTATGGTATAATAAATAGTGCTGATAGTATTGATATTGTTGTTAACTAGTACTGTTTCAAATATGTTTGGCATTTCTTCATGATTGAACCTTGAAACTGATTCATTATGTTTTATTAGCCTATGGCAACACAGTATCAGTATTTCTACTGCTATGAGACTACAAAGCCCGACTTTGTTTAGATTTGCAAGTAGCCAGATATTTCTTTTAAGGCAAATGTAAAACAAAAAAACAAAAAACAAAAAAAACTTTATTTTCTTCCCTTTTTATTTATACAGTTGTCCCTCCACATTCACAGATTTGGCTTTCACGGATTTAAGTATTCTTGGCTTGAAAACATTCTTTAAAAAATAATCCGAAAAGCAAACCTTGATTTTGCCATCTTATATAAGGGACACCATTTTGCTATGCCACTGCATATAATGGGACTTGAGCATTCACAGATTTGGGTATTCACGGGAGGTCCTGGAACCAAACCCCAGTGAATGTCAAGGGACAACTGTACTGTGCTTTGTCCCCCAGACTGGGACTCAATGTAGCTTTTATACTGTTCTCTGTGCTAATGTAAAATATATATTAAATCACAGTCCTATACTATTTCCAGTTTCAAGCTTTTTAGTGACTCAAAGCTAGAGTTTTGAGAGCACTAGCTTGGTTCAGAGAATATTTTTGAGATTAACAAAGAAGTGAAGTGTTCTTTTCAATGAAGTAGGTGGGCAAATAAAGCAGCAGCGATCAGTATTAATTTCCTGTCCTACATTAATCTATTAGGGTATTTCAACAATGCTAGCAGGAAGAGCAGCATTCTGTGAGTGGTTGCATATTTTGGTAGTGGTTACGCATGTGTTGGCAGAACAACTAGCACAAGTATCACCTAGAAGTTGTAATGAGTTATAAAAGTGTATCTGAAAGTAGAATCAAACTTTTGACACCTGGTCCAATGATGAAGAGTTTCCACAACTGGCAGAAGCTTTATGCTAGTGAAATAAAACTGCTGGGTAGAACCTTCAGTTGTTAATAAAAGCTGTATGTTAGTATATGGCCAAAATAAATGATTGATAATAGAAGCTGATACTATTGTATTTTGTATATATTGGCCTGAGAAGATTGGTAATTTATGTTTGCAGTCATTCCAGCAGCCTATTTTAACTGAAAGTAGCTGAAATATGACTACGGCTTGACTGAAAATAAAATACCTATAACATGCAACACAACTTAAGCTAAATATGTTAACTTCCAGATCACAAGAATTGCCAGTTAAATCTGTTTCTGGATTAATATTATTTGTTCCCATCCAATTGATAAGCAAATGTATTCCAATAAATCAGAAGATTAAATTGCTGTATTTTGATGCCTCATGAAAATGAATAGCCAGTTTTAAAATGTGGCTGAAGTAATATAGCATTGCAGTATACGTAATGTTTTATTGTTTGCATGTGAACATAACATACTCATCATATCCAGACATAATACTTTGTCTTCTGTTTGGCTAGTTGTTTGTAAGGTAACACTTGGTCTTATGGGTGGCAAGTAAGAACTGCAGCAAGGCATTCTTGTGTACTGTCCACAGCCCTTGTGAGGAACACCCATTTTCTCGGTTCTAGACAGCCTGGGACAAGAATTTGTGAGGGAGTTTTGTAGTGGGGGGGAATACATGTTTTTTTTTTTTCTGCACCATGTGGAAGACATGTGGCTGCAACCCAGAACAGAAATGGGCAATGTGAAGTCCAAGGCTACATCCAGAAACTAACCATCCAATTACACAAATTTACATATTCTCCCCAACAGGGGTTCATAGCATATAAACTCCACACACACACCTACCCAACCATTCTCTGAGGATGCCAGCCACAGATGCAGGCAAAACGTCAGAAAGAAACTATTCCAGAACACGGCCTCAGCCCGGAAAAACCCAAGGAAAATGTATAGAAATGGGCAAGTTCCTTACATCCATATTTTGATTAAAGATAATGTCTGCATTGATGCAGCTGGTTCTGTTATGATCAGAATATCTTTTTAAAAGAGTAAACCTTTTTATCGGTGCTAGATTTCATTAGTTTTCAGTGTTTTTGCATTTATGATGCTATAGCAGGCATTCTGCCCCTTGTGAAACACTTAACATCTGAGGCTGGTTGTTCCTATTTTAACTAGCAGTTTCTCCTGCACAAGTGGAAGGAACTAGTGAAATTGATAAGACCAGATTCCAAGTTATTTCTTGTTCAGTCAAATTCACCCCTCTCTCAATACAGTAGGCCAGCATTTCTCAACCAGGGTTCCCAGAGGGGTCCCTAGGGGTTCCCTGAGAGATGTGATTTCTAAATATTTTTCTAGCTGTAGATATAATAATTTTTAGGCAAGGGTTCTCTGAGACCTGAAAATTATTTCAAGGGTTCCTCCAGGGTAAAAAGGCTGAGAGTGGCTACACTAGACAAAGATCCATCTAGCCAGCATTCTGTTTCCTACAATGATCAGCTAGGGCAGCTTAGGAAGATTATAGGAAATGGTCATCCCAAGTGTTCCTACAAAAGGGAACAGATGTATTGCTTTCGTCCATGGAGTGATCTTGCAACTATTTTGGATAATCAATCTTTGTCTATTTTTTTTAACGTAAAGCTTGTGTATACTGCCACAATAGATTTCATTATGCTAGGTGTGAAGTGTTTCCTCTTATTAGCCTTAAATATACTTCATCAGTTTAACTACATTAATCTGAATTATAATAATTTCTTCTCCTTTTTTGCATTATAATTGTACAACCTCTTACTTATACCTCCCTCCCCCTTAAAATCTTCTTTCAGAACTAAAAAGACATCCAAACACTTAAAGCCTTTCATGGTATGAAAGGTTCTCCAGTGGCTTGGCAACTGGAGTTAGAACTGTGCCCAGTATTCTAAATGTGGATGTGCCATAGATCATATGACATTGGTAATTGCAGCTTCATGGCTGTATTAAACACCACACAGGCCAAAACAGTTTGCAGGAATGGCTTTCCTTTTCTCCCTTTCCCACAGCAGCCCTCAGAGCCCTACTGCTTCTTTGGAGGAGGTGGGGACCTTCCTGAAGGCTGGGAGTAAGAGGGATCACTGGAAAATGGGCAAATGTACCGGTATCTTCTGACCCTTTAGAGAAGTCTTTCATGGCTGCTGGAGAAAGAGAGAGCAGGAAAGTCATCATCTGTGGATTCACTTTCTGACTGCAATACTGGATACTACTAACTTTGTAATAATTTTCACAGCCTACTGAGCTATTCTTGGTGAGCTTTCCAGATAGACTGTTAAATATATGTGAGAAATCAAATTCTTTTGCCCCAGTATGTTCCATTTTGCATTGCTTCTCCTACAGTGGACTTTGCTATCTGCTGGGGTATGGTTCCAGGACTCCCCCGTGGATACCAAAATCAGTAGATGTTCAAGTCCCATTATATACAATGGTGTAGTAAAATGGTATTCCTTCCATAAAATAGCAAAATTAAGGTTTGCTTTTTGGATTTTTGTTTTTTTGGTGGGGGGAATATTTCAAGCTGCGGATGGTTGAATCCGTGAATGTAGAATCTGTGGATACAGAGGGATGACTGTATTTTGTTGTTCATCATTTTGGAGACAATCTTTTTGTAGATCTTAAGTCTTGGGAGTTCACTGTTCTGGCAAATGTCAAATTACTTGCATTGCTCATACTTGACTAGTCAGGTGGGCAAACACAACATTTGTGAAAGCAACTTTATTTTTAACTAGACCCCCTGAGATCTACCATCTGAAGTCTATTAGCAAAACTAGAGAATTCTCCTGCCAAGAACTTGAGTACCAGAACTAATGGGGCTCACACTCTTTCTCTACATTTTCTACTCCTGGTGACCCCACATTTTCTTTATTTCAGAAGAATAAATGTAGAATGCACTTTTTATAGCTATCATTAAACAATTCAAAATCTTTGCCAGTCTTCCCACTTCTGATAGCCCAGATCACTCTTGAGCAAGTTATTAAGAGAATTCAAACCAATGCAGATAAATAGGGGCTCAATGTCCTTCAAGAGAGAAATGGTCTTCCTTCCTTTGCACTATGGATATGCTGATATTAAAAGATTTCTTATTTAACAGAACCTTTAAGCATATTTCCAACCATACACTAGCATAGTTCCTTTGTTTACATTTTGTGTTTGTTTTCATGGGCACTATCCAGTATGTGCCTGTAATAGCCCACCAAGATGTACACATATCTGCAAGCTTATTTTGATTTTTCCTAAATACTGCTGAAGTATTACTAAAATTACAAAGCTAGTTTTTTCCTATTTTCTACTCACCATGGTCTCTGTGCAATTACTTAAAATATAATTTATCATGAATAATGACACAGAATAGTGATACATGATCATACAGCATCTTAATTTTTTAGTCTCACAGAATGAAATCCAATGTTATTGTTTTTATGGTGGGACTTTTATCCTCTTCTTGCTCTGAAGGGTTCCCCGTTTCTCCAGAGAAGATTTTGAGACCATGTGGGGGACTGTGTGTGGGGAAACACCGCTTCCTAATGATAGAAACGGTTCTTTTGGTGGGCAGAATTAATTTGATATTAACTATAATGGATATCATTGGTTTCCTCTTGCTCATGTGAAAACCATGTTCAGGAAGCGTTCTCCTTTGTGGTCTCTGTATATGACATGTATAGGTTGTGCACCTGCAGAAAACCTTCTATACAGATCACCTCTGCTTTATGCTGTGGGGGAAGAAAGACCACAGGCTGGTGTGACTCATTTGGTTGCAGTGCAGATGAGGGTACTGTGGGCAGACCTTGTAGAATGACGACACTGAAATCAGGTGAGTTCCTAATGTAGGATGTGTCTGCCATTATCTAAAGTTTGTCCAGCAGCATTTCTGATTGTTAACTTGCCAGTCACCCCTAATGATTTTAATAAATCATTTTATTGTTATATTGTTTAATTGTATTCAATTTTTTTTACTATTGCAAACCACTGAGATTTTAAAAAAGGAAAATATTATATACTTTAAAAAAATAGTACAGGTTGAGTCTCCCTTATCCAAAATGCTTGGGACCAGAGGTATTTTGGATTTTGTAATACTTCCATATACATAATGGGATGTCTTTGAAATGGGACCCAGGTCTTAAAATGAAATTCATTTATGTTTCGTATACACCTTATACACATAGCCTGAAAGCAATTTTATACACAATATTTTAAATAATTTTGTGCATGAAGCAAAGTTTATGTATACTGAACCATAAGAAAGCAAAGGTATCACTATCTCAACCACTCATGTGGACAATTTTGGAATTCCAGATAAGGGAGACTTAACCTGTAATATATATATATATATATATATATATATATATATATATATAAAAAGTATCTCTGGAGCCAAGCAGTTTGGGCAGAAGCCCATCCTCACCCTCAGTATGAAATACAGTAAATAAAAATAATACTTTAGGTACGTTTGTTGAAAAACTAGTAACTTTCTATTTCTTAAGTAATGCTATGTGGTTTTCCCCCTGTACAATAAATTTGTATGAAATTATATTTTAATTACAGGTACAACTGCCATTAATATATACACCCATAGCATTATCTTGAGGTATCTTGCAACATAACTCTAAGGGAAAGATGCATGTAGGTTCTGCACTCATTCAGTTTACATGATGTTTCACTGCAAAAAGCTAAATATGCCTTAAATTGTATTGGTTTTACTAGCTGGATTGTTGGAAGGTTTTATCGTTCATTAAAAACAACCATTTAAACACCAGCAAATTGTATTATGACATAAGATTCTGTGGACAACAGATCCCTTCATCTCATGCTATAGCCCATGAAAGCTTATGACATGCCATCTTTAAGTCTTTAAGGTGATAGAAGATTCTGTGGATTTTGGAGCAACAGACAACACAGTTATATACATGCAAGGAAAATTCAGTAATTGAGACTTAAACTTGCCTGTCTTGGTAGCCATGGAAAATTATACCTGTAGCTCCATCTATTGACAATAAAGAGTGTTGCAGCTTAATGGTCATAAGTACTAGAATTTGCATTATGTTTATGGAAGCTAAATAAATAAAAAAATACTGTGTTCATTCTCTGCACTGTAAACTCTCTCTAATTTAAATCTTACTTCACAACACCCATTTGACTAAATGTAATTAAAATGTATTGCATACAAATCTGCTGCCTTATACAGGTCATGATGACCCAGGCTGCAATCAATCCATCATGCTTGCTGTTTTGACGAGATTCAGTAATAGCTGTTAGGAGAGCTGGGCTCCTGACACCTGTCTAGTAGTCAGTGGAATAGGCTGCAGGCAGGATTGGCTTCACAGATTGTCATGCTGTCCTTTACAGAAAAAGGCACACTTTAATTCTTTCTGGTCAGGGTAAGCAGTTGCATATATATATTTGCAAAGGGTATCTACTGAACTAACTTCCCGACCAATTTTTATACAGAACTATCAGCAATTTGTCTGACTCTAGTATCTGTCCCATTAAAACTGTCTACTGTTTTACAGTTTTTGAGGGAAGGTGTCTAGAAAGAGACAGATACTGTACCTTTCGATATTTCTTTTAGCGATAACTGTTCCTCTTTCCTTTATTGTTGAGGAGTTGTTTTTTATGACAGCATGGTAAGGTTATGTTTCCTTTCTGTAGATGTTATAAGAGACAGGAGAAATGAAACAAGATTCTATTTCAGCAGTCTGTAAAACAGTTTTCCTGCGCCAGGCTTAAATATACAGCCATACTGCGTTAATATTTTCTGGTTAGGTCTTTTTGTAATCATTAAGGAAGGCAATGAAGTTATGTATGTAATGAGCTCAGAATTGGTACTTTCAAGATCTAGGCTAGGCTATAGATGATGCTGAAGATCTAGGCTAGTCTATAGATGATGCTGAAGAAGCATTTCTGCAATACCATATATATGTACAGGTAGGTGTATATAGTCTGCTAAAACCTGAGGGGGAAACCATAAGACACAAATAATCCAGTTTGAAACTGAATTATTTGCATGGTTCCTTCCTATGGAATCTTGGGATTTGTAGTTTTACAAGGTCTTTCTTTAGCCTTCTCTGGCAAAGAGTGCTGGTGCCTCACCAAACTACAAATCCCAGGATTCCATATGAAGGAGCCATGCAAATAATCCAGTTTCAACATGTATTATTTCTCTAGTGTGGATATGCCCCCTAAGAGAAAAACCTGCATCAATGAAAACAGCATTTTGCAACTTATAAAATTACATAAATTTGTATGAATTTTTATTATGTGTAATCCTGCAATGTTCATAATTCTATCAAAAGTGAATCATGGAAGTTATGGGGAGGCACAATGAGCAATGCTGGTCACTGAAGCACTACCAATCACTGAAAAAGTTGTTCCCCAATTACTTTGATTTTACCAGGCATTGCCCATACATTTGTCAGCATACTTTCACAATAGCTAGAAATTAGTGTTGAGGTAGGAGGAGAAAACAAAATTTTGTTGTGTGAATGGAAGCCTGCTCTTGTGACATCCAGCCTTGCCCTTTGTTATCAGTCCAGTAGGTATCTCATAAAACAAAAAAGGAGATGTTTTATACAAATATATAATACTGTCTCATAGTGAACGGGTGTGATTAGGTGATGGCCATGAATCTGTGGAAATATGCAATTGGTCATCTGCAGTATTATGGGGTAAATAATGTCAAAGTTGTCTGTCACAGAGGTCTAAAAAAATAAATATGTATCAAAAGGATAGGAATGATATTTCTTTTCACTTTCTCCTGCAGATATCAACATTTGGGTCCTTAGCTCCTCCACCCTCTCTGCGCAAGACATTAAGAACTCTGGAAAGAAGCAAACCATTAATGAGGAACATCTTATATGTGAACTAACAGACGTGTCAGAGCTAGAGCTTTTCCATTTTTTATGCCCTCTGTTTTTAGTGGGGAGGGGAATGCTTGTTAATAAGTGTAATCATGAGAATACTCTGATTCTCTAATGAAGTTATGATTTTCCTGTGAAAGAATCTCTCTATATAATTATCTTAGGTATGTTGCCGTTCCCAGTGTGCTTATTGGCTGCTTAGGGAACTGACCAACCAATCAAAGCTCTATTGGGCAGCCAATCAGCACACTGGGGGCAGGACCAGGTGGAAGTTGAAATCCTTTGTAAATATGGCGGCTGCAGAGGGAGTGTGAGTAGCATGGGGGGATGTGGCGTGTGTGTGTATGTAAAGCATGGCATGTGCTGGAGCGCAGGGGAGCAGCGTAGGTGGCTGAGTTTGGCGGCAGGGGGCGCGTTTGCTGGGGCCCCGAATTTGACGGCAGGAGGGTGAGTGCAAGGGGGGGGGGAGTTTGGCGGGGGGCGAGTTTGCCAGCAGGGGAGTTTGGAAGCAGGAGGGCAAGCGGCAGGGGCGAGTTCAGCAGTGGGGGGGCAGTTTGGTGGCGGAGGGGCAAGTTTGGCGGTGGGAGGGCGAAGGCTGGGGGGGCGAGTTTGGCAGGGGGAGAGTTCAGCAGCGGGGTGGGGGCAAGCGCTAGGGGTGAGTTCAGCGGTGGGCTGAGTTTGGTGGCGGGGAGGGAGTTTGGCAGGGAGGGAGTTTGGCAACAGGAGGGCAAGTGATGGGGTGAGTTCGGCAGTGGCGGGTGAGTTTGGTGACAGGAGGGCTAGGTTTGGTGGCGGGGGCAAGTTCGGCAGTTGAGGGGTTAAACCCATCAGCCTACCTTACAGGGTTGTCATGAGGTCTACTGGGCATTTTGGGGGGAGTTTTTTAATGGCGTATGGTAAACCGGGTCCAGCTAGTATATAGTAAATGGGAATAGAGCACTAACGAGGGATAATCAGAGCATGGCATGATGTGTGGACAGCACCAGTTTTAATTAACTAATGAGAGAAGAGTTGGTGTAAAAATTCATACCTTTTACAGGTAGTGTAATAAATGTGTTATTAATATGGGGGTGAGAATTCTTCCTTATCTAAATGCTGTTTCACAGATATTTTGCCATTTGGACTATTTGAGGAAAAGGCAACTAAAAAACTTTATAAATAAAATAATATGCCAAAAAGCGGACAAAGATTTTTCTTCCTCTCTCCTGTACTAGAACCTAGACTTCAAGGCAGATTAAAGGAACTGTTTTCTATATAGTCAGTGCATAGTAAAAAGTATAAAATTGGCTTTCACAAGATGTGACAATAACTACCAGTTTCATAAGTGGGTTAGACAAATTTGCAAAGCATAAGAAAAGTAGAATGTGACTAGCAGGAAGCTAGAGTTAAAGGTATATGGGCAAATATGTTTACAACTTCCTTTTATTCAGGGTTGTTTTTTTAAGGAAGATGATCCCAGGGAATCTACAGTACTAGTTGCAAGTCCTCTTGATGTGGATAAATGTAGGGTGCCTATCACTAATTGTTTTGCCTTCCTTGGTTCTGCATCAACCTCTTAATGTTGGGCAGGAGGGGGTGTAAGGAGATATTTCTGTAGTGTCGTACTGTCTATCCTCCTTTATGGATCTGAAACATGGGTCACCTATTGCCACCACCTACGACTCCTCGAGCGCTTTCATCAGCGCTGTCTACGCACAATCCTAAATATACACTGGACTGACTGTGACGAATGTTGCTGTCCTTGAGCAAGCAGGGATCACCAGCATTGAGGCCATGATATTGAGAACACAGCTGCGCTGGGCAGGGCACGTTTCTAGGATGGAGGACCATCGCCTCCCAAAAATACTACTCTACGGTGAACTCACCACGGGTCAGCGTAAGAGGGGCGCTCCAAAAAAGCGATACAAAGACTCCCTGAAACAACATCTCAGGCTTGGCCAAATTGATCACCAACAGTGGTCCGCCCTGGCCTCACATTGGGAGGCATGGAGACGCACTATCCACAATGCTGCAGCCTTATTTGAGAACTCACGACGAACAAGTCTTGAAGAGAAACGACAACGCAGAAAGAATCACAACCCAAAAACATCACCCAAGGAGACCTTCTGCTGTGCTTTTTGCAACCGGACTTGTTTATCTCGGATTGGCCTTTTTAGTCATCAGCGCGCTTGCAGAAAGCGCGGGATGAGTCCTTCCTGAATCTTCGTTTGCGAAGAAAAGCCAGAGAGATAGGTTAAAGAATGGTCACTTAATTGCTTGATTGTACTATTGCTGGGAATGCACAAGGCTGGAAGAAAAGATTAGCACATACCCCTCTAATGACTGGGTTGTTAGCATAAACTCATTGCGGGGGCTTCCTACTCAATCCTAATATGGGATTTCTTACCATTATAACCCTAGGCACATCTCAGGTCATTGTGACCGCCAACTGACCTCTGATCTGCCTAAGGCAACCTGACCCCCCAAAGTGTCCAATATTTCCAGTTATGAGATACCATGGGAGGGGGTACTAGGGCATATTAACACTCTGCTTTTGCTTAGGCCACCTTGGAAACTACCCGTTTCAACTCAGGTTTGAATCAGTTCCTTCCTACAAAAAATCCAGAGCTGCTATGTGTCCCCATTGGTTATCAAGGGGAAATCAACAAATGACTAAAATTATTTTGCTTTGTGAAAAATGGATAAAATCTGTAGGTCCCTTCTAAGAGCATATGAGCCAGGATACTCTGGCTCCCCACCAGCGTAACCTGGCCGCAGATCGGGCCATTGTTCCCCATTACTGCCTCCAAACAGGCCAGAGTACAGACAGATATGCTGGCCCATGGCTGCAGCTGCCACAGTCTTCCTCACTGTCTCAGAAGGCAGGAAGCCAGCCCGCAATATGTGACTAAGGCCCCCTGCATGTGACCAGCCTTGGTTACATGCTGCAGCAATCCTATCTGCCTTCCGGGAGAGCAAGGTAAACTGACAGCAGCAGGACGGGCTCCTGTGGTCTCTGGAGCCCAACCCGTTCCTTCCCAGTGGGAACAGATTAAAAGATGGGTTTTTAAAAACATATTGGGCCCTATCCCGCCTTCCCCCATCTGAGACCGTATCTGCCCCGGGGGGGTGACTACCTGGGGGCAGAATGGGATAAAAGCAGGACTCTAAGACTGCAGGGCTCTAAGACGGGGGCAAGACAGCGTATACTGTCCGTGTAGACAAGCCCTAAAAGGATTAATAGTGTGCTACTCCCATGTGTTATGGTGACAATCCTACAGAAACATTTTGATAAGCTTCTATGGGTTACCCTGAGTGGGAATCGCACAGCCTTCCAGATGATGTTCGACTACAAGTCCCAGCAGCCCTTACCAGCATAACAAATGATGAAGGATGCCAGGGGCTGCAGTCCAATATAATCTTGGGGGAGGACTACATGGTTACCATCCCAGGTTTTTACAAAGCTGGTGCTACACAAGCTGTGGAATGATGTGAAGGAAGAGATGCAATTGAGGCAGGACAACTTTTATAAGGGGGACAGGACAAGAAACACCATGTTGTTAAAAATCAGGGTAAAAAAAATTAAAAACACACAAATATCCACATATTCTGAAAATAGCAGAAACTGCTGCTCTTTCAATAACCAGTTGGCCAATAGTGGGAGCGTGCTATTACTGTTCTTCCTTTTGCCTCAATACACTGGAGACTGTGCAATCAAGAAACAATGAGCCACTGAAGTCAAGCATTTCCTTCTTGGTACCCAAAACAACTGCATAGATTGCCCAACCCACAGAGGTCTCCAGGCTTGTGTCATATGGTCTGGTGTTGTTTTTGACTTAAGTTAAACAGGCATTCATTTCCAAGAGGAAGATGCCTAATTGTTTTTCAGCTGGTCCAAATCACATGTTTTTTGCTAACCTAGAAACAGAAGCCTTAACGAGGCTCCCCACCCACCCACCCACCCGCTCCTGATCTTTGCAAATGTCTTTTCAGTGTTCTTTGCATATGATACGTAAGCTGGGTGATGGAATAAATATAATACTGTGTCCTCTCTATATAGCAGTGTTCCTTTCTACGCCACAGAACCCTGAACATCCCTATACTGGGCTGAGTTAGTACTTCGATGGGGCACCATCAAGGAATACCATGGATTTCCATGTAACCGCTAGGAAAGAATCCTGCCTGAAGCTCTGAAGAACCATTGCCAGTCACAGGGCACAATACTGGCTAGATGAGCCAATGATCTAACTCAGTATGAGGCAGCTTCCTTTATCCCAGTGTTCCTGAAGTGTGTCTTCCAATGCATCTATTTGTTCTACAGATGATAGTTCTGTAATCCCAGCACAGTTTTATAATTCCAATACTTTGAAACAAAATGATAAAAGTACATAAATGGAATGTATAAATCAAATGTAGAGGCCTAATAATTAAAAGATGTGGAATAAAGCCAATATATTACAGAATAATTCATAATATTAAAAAAGCCTGTACAGTTGTCCCTTCATATTCACTGTTTTTTTAAAAAATTATTTATTTATACCCCGCTCTTCAGCCACAAGGCTATCAGAGCGGCTTACAAATTGTTTTTTTAAGCAATAGCAATTTACACACCTACACTGCATTAAGCAGTTTCCAATGTGTGTTAGCTAATTGCCCCCACAAGCTGGGTACTCATTTTACCGACCTACGAAAGGATAGAGGGCTGGGTCTGATTCCAGGATCCCTCATGGATACCAAAATCTGTGAGTACTCAAGTCCCATTATATGCAATGGCATAGCAAAAAAGGTGTCCCTTATATAAGATGGCAAAATCAAGGTTTGCTTTTTAGATTATTATTTTTTAAAGAATATTTTCAAGCCGTGAATATTTAAATCCGTGGCTACCAAATCCGGAGGGATAACTGTATTACAGAAAATGTAGTAGTAAAACATCCAACCACAACTCTAAATTGGAGAATAGAGGACTGACAAAGTATCCTGTAATGCAGTGCTATTCAAAGTGTTGTTCCCTGAACCAGTGCTGGTTACCAATCCATTGGCCGCTGGCCTGTGGCAAGTTCCCAGAAAAGAAAGAAACAACTGTAACCAATGGGAACAAACATGATACCAGTCTCTGGTACATTAGGAAAACAAATGTTGGTCCCCACATCAGCTAGCCTGAGAAGTGCTACTCTAGTAATCGCCACCCAAGTGCAAGATTTGTTCCGGAGGGTGCGTGAATCAGAAAAATGAAGCTATCTTGGGCTAGCAGAATAAAAAAGTGCCTTTGCACTAAGGTAAGGCAATCTCCCTGAAGTAAGCCTTATTGCATTAGCTCTTAACCATTTTTCTACCAGGGACACCCTTTAAATATCTTTTGTTGCTGTAGATCCCAAGACTTAACTCAAGATTTAAAACCCTTATGATAACAACAACAACAACAACAACAATACCTGACAATAGTAATAATACAATTACACAATCTATTAAACCTTCCCTCAGAGGCACTTGAAGGAAAGACATTTCTCCTGCTTCCTCCTGCAAGTTTGTGGCTGGAGCGGATTGAATGGCAATGAACAGGCCAAGCCAGCCAGCCTTTGCCTTGGCTCCTGTCACATGACTGCAGGGAGGAGGTGGGCCAAGCAGCCTTCAAGCCTTCACGGACCCCCTGTGAGGACATCATGGCCTCCTGGGGGTCCCCGGACCACAGGTTAAGAACCACTGCCCTATTGATTTTGATACAGTTAACTCTGAAGTAAGCAGCTTTAAGTTTGGAGCTTTATTTTAATTTTCCATTTACTCAGTTACAATTTGTACATGAAAGGTATATTTCCTTCCCAGGGCTCCAAATACTGGAAGCAGAGGATGGGCAAAGTACTTATGGGAGCATCACTGCTAGCACCTTTGATGAGCAGTCCAGTAATCCTATGACATTGGTGGTATTTGAGATACACGTTCAGACCCACACCAGTTGCATTCTGCATCATCCTCAGATGCTACTTTTCGGACAACTACTTCCAAAATCCTCCTACCATGCTTGTTGGGGAGTTCTGGGAGATGCAGTCTGAAAAATATATTTTCCAAGCTCTGAGCCAGTGGTTCTTAACCTGTGGTCCATGGACCCCACCAGGGGGCCGTGATGTCCTCAAAGGGGGTCAGTGAAGGCTTGAAGGCTGTTCAACCCATTTCCTCCCCACAGTGGATCGGCCACATGACAGGAGCCAAGGCAAAAGCTGGCTGGCTGGGCCTGTGCATAGCATGCTGTTCAATCCACTCTGGGGACAAACTGGCAGGAAGAAGCAGGGGAAATGTTTTCCCTCTCCCTGTGATGACTCTGAAGGAAGGTTTAATGGATGGTGTAATTATTAATAGTTTATTATTAACAATATTATTATTTAGAGTTTTAAATCTTTAGTTAAGTCTTGGGAGGTGCACAGTAACAAAAGATATTTAAAGGGCATCACTGGTAAAGAAAAGGTTAAGAACCACTGGTATAATGGATTGTGTAATTGTATTATTATGCTGTTGGCAAATCTGTGCTCAAGTCTGTTCAGCAGTTCACCTACCTGGGAAGCATCATCTCCTCAGATGCCAAGATTGACAAAGAGATTGATCACAGATTAGCAAAGGCATATAGCACATTTGCAAGACTTTACAAAAGAGTCTGGAGTAATAAACACCTGAGGCGAAGCACAAAAATCAGTGTCTATAGAGCCATTGTACTGTCTATTCTCCTTTATGGATCTGAAACATGGGTCACCTATCGCCACCACTCACAACTCCTCAAACGCTTTCATCAGCACTGTATACGCACGATCCTAAATATACACTTGACTGACAATGTGACGAATGTTGCTGTCCTTGAGCAAGCAGGGCTCACCAGCATTGAGGCCATGATATTGAGAATGCAACTGCGCTGGGCAGGGCACGTTTCTAGGATGGAGGACCATCGCCTCCCAAAAATAGTACTCTACAGTGAACTCGCCACGGGTCAGCCTAAGAGGGGCGCTCCAAAAAAGCGATACAAGGACTCCCTGAAACAACATCTCAGGCTCGGACAAATTGATCACCAACAACGGTCTGCCCTGGCCTCACATCGGGAGGCATGGAGACGCTCTATCCACAATGCTGCAGCCTTATTTGAGAACTCACGCTGAACAAGTCTTGAAGAGAAACGACAATGCAGAAAGAATCACAACCCAGAAACATCACCCAAGGAGACCTTCTGTTGTGCTTTCTGCAACCAGACTTGTTTATCTCGGATTGGCCTTTTTAGTCATCAGCGCGCTTGCAGAAAGCGTAGGATGAGTCCTTCCTGAATCTTCGTTTACGAAGAAAAGCCAGAGAGGGGGGGGATTAGGTATTACTGTTATTATGATTATTAGGTTTTTAAATCTTGAGTTAAGTCTTGGGGGTCTAGGGTAATAAGAGATATTTAAAAGGGGTCCCTTGTAAAGAAAAAGTTAAGAACCACTGGTATAATGGATGGTGTAGCTGCAGTATTATTATTATTAGGTCCTCTCTCTCTCTCTCTCTGACTTTTCTTCGCAAATGAAGATTCAGGAAGGACTCATCCCGCGCTTTCTGCAAGCGCACTGATGACTAAAAAGGCCAATCCAAGATAAACAAGTCCGGTTGCAAAAAGCACAGCAGAAGGTCTCCTTTGGGTGATGTTTTTGGATTGTGATTCTTTCTGCGTTGTCATTTCTCTTCAAGACTTGTTCGGCGTGAGTTCTCAAATAAGGCTGCAGCATTGTGGATAGTGCGTCTCCATGCCTCCCGATGTGAGGCCAGAGCGGACCACTGTTGGTGATCAATTTGGCCAAGCCTGAGATGTTGTTTCAGGGAGTCTTTGTATCGCTTTTTTGGACCGCCCCTCTTAGGCTGACCCGTGGCGAGTTCACTGTAGAGTACTATTTTTGGGAGGCGATGGTCCTCCATCCTAGAAACGTGCCCTGCCCAGCGCAGCTGTGTTCTCAATATCATGGCCTCAATGCTGGTGATCCCTGCTTGCTCAAGGACAGCAACATTCGTCACATAGTCCAGTGTATATTTAGGATTGTGCGTAGACAGCGCTGACGAAAGCGTTCGAGCAGTCGTAGGTGGTGGCGATAGGTGACCCATGTTTCAGATCCATAAAGGAGGATAGACAGTACAATGGCTCTATACACGCTGATTTTTGTCCTTTGCCTCAGGTGTTTATTGCTCCAGACTCTTTTGTGAAGTCTTCCAAATGCACTATATGCCTTTGCTAATCTGTGATCGATCTCTTTGTCCATCTTGGCATCTGAAGAGATGATGCTTCCCAGGTAGGTGAACTGCTGAACGGACTTGAGCACAGATTTGCTGACGGCAATGTGGGGATGGTGGTGTTCGTCCTGTGGTGCAGGCTGGTAAAGAACTTCTGTTTTCTTCAGGTTGACTTCCAGCCCAAACAGCTCTGCAGCTGTTGCAAAGCAGGATGTTAGGCGCTGCAGAGCTGCTTCTGTGTGGGCCACAAGGGCAGCATCATCAGTGAAGAGCAGCTCACGGACTAGATAGTTTAGAGTCTTAGTGTGAGCCCTCAGATGGCTTAAGTTAAACAAGCTACCATCAGTACGGTAACGTATATAGATGCCGTCGTCTTCTTCAAGCTCTGCCATAGCCCTTTGGAGCATAATAATAATAATAATAATAATTTGGAGCATAATAATAATAATAATAATAATAATTCGGTATTATTATGATTATTAGGGTTTTAAATCTTGAGTTAAGTCTTAGGGGTCTCGGGTAACAAGAGATATTTAAAGGGGGTCTCTGGTAAAGAAAAAGTTAAGAACCACTGGTATAATGGATGGTGTAACTGCAGTATTATTATTATTATTAGGTAATTATTGTTATTATGATTATTAGGGTTTTAAATCTTGAGTTAAGTCTTGGGGGACCGTGGTAACAAGAGATATTTAAAAGGGCTCCCTTGTAAAGAAAAGATTAAGAACCACTGGTATAATGGAGAGTGTAGTTGCAGAATTATTATTATTAGGTATTATTAGGATTATTAGGGTTTTAAATCTTGAGTTAAGTCTTGGGGGTCCGCGGTAACAAGAGATATTTGAAGGGGGTCCCTGGGAAAGAAAAGATTAAGAGCCCCTGCTCTGAGCCATAGTTCTAGGTATGGGGCAGACTTGCCCTCAGACATCTGTTCGCCAGGTTACCTGCCGCAGCCGCCCCTTCTGCAGCTTCCAGAGGTGTGCAAGTCCCGAGTCCTCCGACTCAGCTGTGCCTCAGGGGCCGACGGCCTTCCTCTCCATTCAGCCAATCTGCCCAAGAAAGAGGCGGCGGCTGTCGCTGCGGCGGCCTCCCCGCTGCTTCTAAGGGCCGCCGCAACCTCAGAGGCAACTCCTTCTTTGCCGCCGCCGCCTGTCCCCGCCTTAATCCCGCCTCTCCTCCGGTCTGGGCCGCCTGGTGGGTTCGGCCTGCGCTTGCTGAGGGAGCGGAGTCCGGGCTGGGAGGGAGCAGCCATGATGGTAGGTGCTGCTGCTGTGTGGAGGCGTTGGGTGGGCGGAGGGGGGGAAAGGGTGGCCGAAGAGGCCGCCGCCGCCGCCGCGTTTGAGCTCCCCTCACTAACCCGCCCTCTTTGTTCTTTCTTTCTTTCTTTCTCTCCTCGGTGGCTGCTTCTGCCTCTTCTCTCCTTCTCGCCTCCGCCCTGTCTTGGAGCAGGAAGGCTCGGACGACGGCCCAGATTTCCTTTCTGAGGAGGATCGAGGGGTAAGTGCTCCAGCCCCCGACCCAAGGGAGCTTCTCTCCCTTTTCACCCCCCCCTAAAAACATTACAGGTTTCCTTTCATTCATGGCCGAGAGACAGAGCTCTGGGGGTCGCTTCCTCTCCCCCCCTCCAACCAGCCTGCTGTGTGGGGAGGTAGGTGGGGAAGCCTGGCTGGAAGAGGGGGCGAGTCGGCGGCCTTTCTTCGGAGGTCCCCCCCCACCCTTGAAGCCGCAGCGTTTCAGGCCCCTTGCAATTAGTATTGCATAGATTTTCCTATTCCATAGATTTTGTGACTTCACAGTTAGTATTGCTTTGCTTTATGGATACTCTGGGCTGTCAGTAGAGAACCAAGTGCAAATACTGGGTTTGCTGCTTGTTTTAAATGTTTAATTATTTAATTGTATTTTAAGGGGTGGGTGGGGTGGAGGGGTTTGTATGTATATTTTAATGCTGTAAGCCGCCCCCATTGCATTTTGTAGAGGGGCGGGATACAAATAAATTGTATTATTATTATTATTATTATTATTATTGCTCTGAGGGAGTTTATTCTCTCCAGTTTGTAACAGTGATAATGATCTTACAATAAATTAGCTGCACCAACAATAAAATGTAGTTAGAAGTACAGTAGTAATACACTTGATGTTACCCCAACAGCATTTATTCATTTGAGGCACTACACTCTTCTGTTTGTTGAGCTAGGTTCCCCATTCCTGAGCTAGATGTTTGTCTCAAAATACTGAAAATGTAGCTGTAGCTTTGTCACAGTCAGTAATACGAATAATATTGAGTCAGGTTTTTGTAGTGATTTGCTTTAAACTGGTATGTGTAGATTCAACCTCTTTAGTTTGGTTTGATAGTCTGTGTGTGGCATCTTAATTGATCTCCTACTGAATGTTTTGTCTAAAAGAGAAGCACAAGCGCCTCAAAATACTGGCAAATCTCTCTTTTGAACTACTTTGAATGCAGTATCTGGCATCCTGTTGTTAGGAAATGATTATTGTTATTTCATTTTTGTCCACTTTTCCTATGGGGTGAACTCAGGATGGTAATTCCTTTTTCTGTTTTATCCTTACAACAACTCTGTAAAGTAGGTTAAGCTGATAGATGATGGCATATTTACCCAAGGTAACCCAGCGAGTTTCGCTGTTGAGTGAAATGTTGAACCTGGGACTACCAGGTGCAGCACTGATCACAACATCACACTTTTTCTCAAATGGTAAAAAAAAAGTGTTTATGCATTATGGTAGTTATGTGAACAACAATAAAAATGAAATATTTTAGTGAAACTGCGTGTGACTTTTATCAGACAGTGATGAGAAGAAACATCAAGCAATGGAACCATTGAGGGTGGGATACCAACGGGCATAAGAAGATAGATCTTTGTGTAATTTGCAGTAGATTGGTAAGGATTTCTGATTCCCAGTTATTTAATAGCAACAGCAAAAAGATCCTCTTCCCCAAGCTTTACTGCTGAAATGCATTTGTGGGGCAAATAAAAGTTGCTAATTTTTTGTGTGTGAGGACTGTGAACACTATTCAGTCCTGGAACTCAGAACAACTTCCAGGATTAAAGATTCTTTCATTATAAGTGCAAGATTTTGTGGGAGAGGCTTCTTCTTCTTCTTCTTCTTCTTCTTCTTTTTTTTTTTTTTTGCAGTAGGCTCAATTTTGGGCTCCTAGTAAATAAATAAAAAGTAGATCATGACAGTTTAAAATTTGCTCCCTCTCTAAACTGGGTCTAAATATCCTAAAGGCACCAGATCCCATACGATCTTGGAAGCTAAGCAAGGTCAGCCCTGGTTAGTACTGTACTTGAAAGAGAGACCCTCAGCAAATACCAGATGCTGTAGGCTGTATTTCAGAGGAAGAAACTGGCAAACCACCTCTAAGTATTCCTTTTCTAAAAAAATAAGCCTATTAAATTCATGGAGTCACCATAAATCGACAGGCAACTTGAAGGCAGGTAACAATTGTTAAATACTGTACAGCAGGAAATTTTCAAGGCTTCTGTGGAGTTGCTTCATTTTGTTTTCTCTGGATGTAACTAAAGCAGACCATTCTGTACCTGCTTTGAAGAAAGCAATTAGCTGAATCTTGAGGGGTGTTTTTTGGGGAACAGAAGAGCTACTTCTAAAGCCCAAAGAAGGAACTCAAATCCAGTGGAAGGGAGGAGAGGGAAGACACAGTTCTCACTGATTTGTCTTGCCATTGCAGTTGTCTGTGGTATCCCATACTCAGAGAGTCCCCCAACCTTCTGAAGCAGGTATTCAGGGGAGCAGAGAACTGTGGCTGGAAGTGGGAGGCTGCAATTGTGTTGGTGAAATATGCAGGATTAAGTGGATGTTAGGGCCAGCTCTGGTTAGTACTTGAATGGGAGGCTTCCAGCGATTACCAGGTGCTGTAGGCTGTATTTCAGAGGAGGGAACAGGTGAAACTGCCTCAGTATTCCTTTCCTAAGAAAACCCTGTGAAATTCATGTAGTTGCCATAAATCAACAGGTGACTTGAAGGCACACACATATGTCTGCATATGTACTATGTCACACCTGCCAGTACCTCCTACAAAGCACTCACTCCAGTATGTAACAGTAGCCAGGAGATTGCTGGGGCAGCTCCCTCTTTCCATCTACTGATCATCTTGCAGGGGTGTGCCTGGTTTCATTTAGCTTCTCTTGAGCAGCAAGGAAAAAATGAGCTGCCTTATGCTCAGGTGGGGGCTCAAGAGAAGCTGGAACAACCCTGGGTGCCTTCCTGCAGTTGATCAGTGGCCATGGTGGCAGAGTTGCACCTGGCAGCCGCTGATAGTTCTGAATCATAGAATCATAGAATTGGAAGAGATTACAAGGGCCATATAGTCCAACCCCCTGCCATGCAGGAATACACAATCAAATCCTGACAGAGAGCCATCCAGCCTCTGTTTAAAAACCTCCAACGAAGGAGACTCCACCACACTCCAAGGCAGTGTATTCCACTTCTGAACAGCTCTTACTGTCAGGAAGTTCTTCCTAATGTTGAGGTGGAGTCTCTTTTCCTGTACTTTGAACCCATTGTTCCGTATCCTAGTCTCTGGACCAGCAGAAAACAAGCTTGCTCCATCCTCAGTATGACATCCCTTCAGATATTTAAACATGGCTGTATCATGTCACTCTCGATCTTCTCTTCTCCAGACTAAACATACCCATCTCCCTAAGCCACTCCTCATAGGGCATGGCTTCCAGTACTTTAACCATTTTGGTTGCCCTCCTCTGGACACGTTCTAGCTTCTCAATATCCTTCCTGAATTGTGGTGCCCAGAACTGGACACAGTATTCCAGGTGAGGTCTGACCAAAGCAGAATAGTGTGGCACTCTTACTTTCCTTGACCTAGACATTATGCAGTACTCCTATTAATGCAGCCTAGAATCACATTGGCTTTTTTAGCTGCTGCATCACACTGCTGACTTATGTTCAGCTTGTGGTCGGTCCACTAAGACTCCTAGATCCCTTTCACATACTGCCATCAAGCCAGGTGTCACCCTCCTATATCTGTGCATTTCATTTTTACTGCCCATGTGTAACATCCTACATTTCTCCCTGTTGAAATTCATTTTGTTAGTTTTGGCCCAGCTTTCCAATCTGTTCAGCTCACTTTGGATTCTGATCCTGTCCTCTGGAGTATTAGCTACCCCTCCTAATTTGGTGTCATCTGCAAACTTGATAAGTATACTCTGTATTCCCTCATCCAAGTAATTGATAAAGATGTTGAATTGCACTGGGCCTAGGACATAACCCTGTGGCACTCCACTAGTCACTTCTCTCCAGGATGAAGAGGAGCCATTAGTGAAGCCCTCTCTCACCTATGGTGAGTACACTGGCAGAGACTTAATTCTCCCCTGGCATGATGTAGGATCTCAGTTGCAGTTTGCAAAAATTGCCTTGCCCCTTTTCTGTTGAAGGGAATGTCAGTAGAATTCCTCAGAAAGGCCACTCTCACCAATTAAGCAGTATTATGATCCAGGTATAACTTTCTGTAATTAGGAACCATATACTGAATAATAAACCTATACATGATTCTACATAGAATTAGACATACCAAAGTTCAGTCATCTTGATGGACTCTGAGATCCGTAACAGAAGAATCTGAGACTACTTACTTCACCAAAAGCATCTTTTCTTGGTGGCTGAGATGCTGTGGCTCATCCCAAAATACTACTTCAGACCTCAAATTCAGAGAGAATAGAGTTCATTTAGTGGGATAAATAATGAAACTCGAGCAGTTTTTCAAAAATAATTGAAAGCTCGTTGCTTCAGAGATTCACTCTGTATTAAGTATTTCTACAGTCTTAACAGAGTGGTTTCTACAAGCATATGGCATATCTAAAAATCTTTAGAAAACCTGGTGGTATCAGTGCCTTAGTACTGCCCTGTGATGACATACCAATGGATAGTAGCACTGTGTTTTAGTTAGCACCCTCTATCTTGGAATTTGTGCTTTGCTGATAAATAGTTTTAGGACTCAGTTCTGCAAATGCCCAGTATTCATTCATAAGTGCTGACTAAATGTTTGGGGAATTTAAGGGTTTCTGATTTAAAGTTTCAGTAATGTTTGCTTCTAAATTTTTCTTCTTTGAAGAAAGATATATATTTTTTTTTTGCTCCTGGGGGCAATACATTTGATCTCTAACTAATCACTCCTATCATAATAAATTTGTGCTTAAGCTATCATGAGATTCCTTGTTTTCATTTGTTTTGTTTGACTGTTTTCCCTTCATATTTAGGCATATAAAGTATGACTTTTCAAGTGCTGCTATATTCCACTTCTTTTGTATTAGAGTTTTGGAGAATCAGTAGTAGTCTAGACAACATTTGTCTTGTTTGTGCTTGTTTGTAAGGGGGTTTAAGCTGCCCTTATTTTTCCTCGAATGCTGACTTCCAATAGGTTGCTCAGAACTACTACTGGAAATTGTAATAACTCCTAGCATGTGGGTGGTGGAGATGATGTCATTTAACTGCTACCTAGTTCAGAAGGTAAAGTTAGTCATACCAAAATGCTCGCAGACCATTACATGCAGATAATGTCTACAGGTGCATAGATAATTGTCTCATATGACAATTTAATTCTTTTTGTTAAAATAAGAATTTTGTGCTTATTTCAGAATTGGTGTATACAATACAAATCTATAAAAATACAAGAAGAATACAACATATTATTAGTGCATTTATTAAAATAAACATCAAACCCTGTCAAACACCATTCTTAATACAATCTTCATATTATATTTTTTATTTTATTCAATTATACATTTCTTAACATTTCCTCTAAGCCAGTGCGATTCAAAGTGGTTGTCGGTGGCTTGTCTGCATGCCACCAGCTGTTCCTCTGCAGCAAACGTCCAAGAAAGAAACTTGTAACCAGTAAGGACAAATATTGAACGGGTCCCTGGCACATTAGGACAAAATAATTTCCAGTCCCCCTCTTCAGAAAGCCTGAGAAGCACTTTTCTAAACCACAATAACTTAAAATACTGAGTAATCTATTTTGTTCAGAAACTTAGATGAGTGCTCTATTACCAGTTTTCTTAATGTAAAATGTGGTTGTAATTAATGTTATCATCATATAAAACAGTTAATTCAATTTAGTAGATTATTTATGGATGTAGTCATCTTGTAAAAGGAATTACCCAATTGAGGGAGCATATAGTTCAGCCATTGTAGTCCCTGGAATTGCCTTGAAACAGCAGCAGTGTGTGGTAGCCCATTCATGTGAGCCTTTCTCTAGATGAGTGACGTGATATGGTGAAGTGGCCCAAAGTAAGGATTTTGTATTGTGCCATGGATTTAGTTTACCAGTAACTTTTTATTAGAAGTTTGAAGGTATTCAGCAGCCTTATACAGCTGTTTGAAATTCTTCAGAATAATACAGTACATTCCCCTTTTCATATTACAGAGTTATTGATGGTAAAATATGACCTGAAGGTTAATAGAAAAGCTAATTTTTGAACAGTAGCAATCAAACTATTGGGGGAAAAAAGTCATTTCCAGAAGAGGAATACACTTGGAATACTGGCTATAGTTATGGCATTGTAAGTTGTCAAAGGTGCAAAGGAGATCAGGACTGGAGCACCCACCCACTCCTTGCTGGTTAGGAAACAAGTTTACAATGTTTGGGATTTTTTAGTTTAGGGAAGAAAGGTGAGTAGCTGGGGAAGGCATGTGATAGAGATATATACATTTACTCATTGTGTGGAAAAAGTGAATAAATATAATACTAGAACCATGGTTACCTGCAAAAAAGTGAATGGTGGGAGAGATTCAGAACAGATAAGAGGAAGTACAGTACTGTACTTCTTTACACAGTGCACAGCTAGACTGGAATTCAGTACCATACCATGATGGCCACCAACATGGATTATTTTGAACAGACATTAGACAGACTCCTGGAGGGTACGGTTATCAAAGGCTACTAGTTTGGATGGCTCTATATCACCTCCAGTGACAGAGGAAGTATCCTTATAAAATACCAATTGCTGGGGAAGTTAGTGGGTGGGTATTCTTGCTGCCTTGTGCTTTCCCAAAATCAACTGATTGGCCATTGTGTAAACAGAATGTTGAGCTAGGTAGGCCTTTGACCCAGCACAACTTTTGTTAGGTTTTTAATTCACTACTATAGTTTCAAGCCATTTTTCTTTATTTCTTATTAGAAGCCTAGAATACTATTGGCTAAAAATCCTGTGCCTAGCCAAGTTTTAATAAACAGTGGGTATACAACTAGTAGTAGCCAATATAACTTCCTAAAAGAAACAGTTTTATTATATGATTGTCCTCTGAGAATTTTTATGGGCATGCCTATGTTTGTCAAGTAAGCTTCTTACATTTACAAATTAAGAAAACCTCAGTTTTACCATGTTTGCCAGCTTTGACAGTTGTGTCAGATTTAGTTATTCCACCCCATTTTACTTTGTTCTGATTCCAATAAACATTACCATGCCAACATTGCTTTCAGCAGTTCACTAACAGGGTACAAGTTTATGGAGAATACTAGGCTGTCACAGATCCCATCATTCCTAGTGATTTGTTTAAAAACTAAACAAATTTATGTAAAATATTATATTTAAGACAGTGGAAATGCAGCTGTATGCTCATTCTTTTAAAATGTCTGCTGATATTACTAATAGGTTTACATATTTTTTCCACACCTTTCCTGCTCTTTCTTAATTGTATTTTTGAATGTAGGCATCCTCCTGCTTCTAGAAATCTTTCAGCTTTTCTGTCTTTATTTCTAGACCATCTATTTAATGAGCTGTTCCTTTTGAAAAGAGTGACTGCATTGTTAAGTTAGTATTCAGAACAATAAGTTGCTGCTTAAATGTTTACTGAGTTCCTTCAGGTTTCAGTTTGTTTTCCCTGCTGATTAGAAAGCCTTTTCTCTTAAGCACTATTAAGAATTTAAAGGAAGATAATTGAACATGTTATCAGAATATATTAAATATTTCAAAAAATTGGCTTGTGGCCACAAAACATAATTTGTTTCATATGGGTGTGCATTGTTGCCAACTGATGAAGTGGACTGTAATCTATAAAAGTCTATAAAAGTCTATGAGAACAAATCTATTTTTTATTCCTAAAACTATAGCATGATTATTAGTATGTCCCACTGAGTGATAAACTTATGCTTCCTTACTATTTATAGATTCAGTGTTTGATTAATAAATAACAATTTATCTTCAAAGTATGTAATAATAATAATAAAATTTATTTATACCCCGCCCCTCTGCTAAAAACAATCGGGGCGGCTTCCAACAATTAAAACATTATAATAATGACTAAAAACACCACCCACCCCCACCCTCCCACATAAAAAGACATTAAACACAATAAGATTAAAACCTTCTAGCTAAAAAACACATTAAAAACAAATATATACATAATTTTTAAAAAGCCAGGAGACTGAGTTCCTGAGGCCGGGATCTAATCAGGAAAGGCCTGCCGAAAGAGATCCGTCTTTAGTGCTTTTTTAAAGCTACTCAAGCTCGTCAGCTGACGGATCTCATTCGGCAGGCCATTCCACAATTTGGGGGCGATTACCGAAAAGGCCCTCTGGGAGGTTGCAGACAGCCTAGATTTTTGTGGCTGAAGCAGATTCCTCCCAGAGGACCGGAGTATGCGGGGAGGATTGTATGGGAGGAGGCGGTTCCGGAGATAAGTTGGACCCAAGCCATTTAGGGCTTTAAAGGTAATAACCAACACCTTATACTGGGCCCGGAAACTGATAGGCAGCCAGTGGAGAGATTTTAGTATTGGAGTTATATGATCTCTCCGAGATGTTCCTGAGACCACTCTTGCTGCCATATTTTGTACCAACTGAAGTTTCCGGACCAAGCACGAGGGTAGCCCCATGTAGAGCGCATTGCAGAAATCTAGACGAGAGGTTACCAGCGCGTGCACCACAGTCTCAAGGTCCCTTACTTCCAGGAAAGGGCACAGCTGGCGTATCAGCCGAAGCTGATAACAAGCGCTCCTGACCGTCGCATTCACTTGACTCGTCATCTGAAGCGATGAATCAAGGAGCACTGTGTTCACAATAAATGTCTTGCATTTGAAACAATAGTAACATAATCAAAACTTCAGGTAATTCCCATTAATCTCTGATCAGGACTGGCTTTTTAATCAAGGCATATGGGGAGGGGAAGAAAGAGAAGTATTGGTATTTTTTTTTTTAAGCTTAAGGGCAAACAACCTGGTAACCAGCATGGTTTGAGTATTGGATTGTGACTAGTCTGGACACCAAGGTTCAAGTCCCTGCTCAGCCATGGAAACCCACTGGGTGACCTTGGGCAAGTCACACTCAGCCACAGAGGAAGGCAAAGGCAATGGCAACCAAGAAAACCTCGTGATAGCTTTGCCTTAGGGTTGCCATAAGTCAGAAACAACATGAAGGCACATAACAACAAAGGCAACCTGGTGCACTCCAGTTGTTTTGGACTCTCTCTCTCTCTGGCTACTCTTTGCAAACGAAGATTCAGGAAGAACTCATCCCGCGCTTTCTGCGAGATAGACAAGTCCGGTTGCAGAAAGCACAGCAGAAGGTTTCCTTGGGTGATGTTTCCGGGTTGTGGTTCTTTCTGCCTTGTCATTTCTCTTCAAGACTTGTTTGGCGTGAGTTCTCAAATAAGGCTGCAGCATTGTGGATAGTGTGTCTCCATGCCTCCCGATGTGAGGCCAGGGCGGGCCATTGTTGGTGATCAATTTGGCCAGGCCTGAGGTGTTGTTTCAGGCAATCCTTGTATCGCTTTTTTGGAGCGCCCCTCTTACGCTGACCTGTGGTGAGTTCACCGTAGAATACTATCTTCGGGAGGTGATGGTCCTGCAGACCACAGGTCTTGTTTATTGTCTTTATACCAGCTGTAGTAGCTAAATATGTAGAGGAAGGCAGGTTGTCTGTCCCTGTTCTAGATCATTGAATCATAGAGTCCAGTCCCCTGCAGTGCAGGAATACACAATTGAAGCATTCCTGAGAGATGGCCATCCAGCCCCTGTTTAAAAACTTCCAAAGAAGGAGAATCCACCACCTTCCAAGGCAGTTCCACTGTTGAACTACTCTTGAAGTAAAAAAAATTCTTGCTAAGGTTTAGGTGGAATCTCTTTTCTTTTAATTTGAATCCATAGATAATTAGACTACAAGAGTTGCCAATTGACCATGATAAAAACCTGACCTGGACATATTTCCATGCCTTTAAGAGCAACTTATCTGTCAGAATCAGTCAGGTGATACATTTTCTAGCATGCAGGTAAGCATTATCACCTACCAACATTTGCTGATCAAACCGCTGTTAAAACTTGAGGAACAGAAGGTGATAAAAGGATTGGCAACACTGTCTGTCAGAACGCTACCCTAGATGTACTCTCACGTAGCTAGGTGACACCTCACCAAGAACCTATGCAACATATGGTATAGCTAGGGCAGGGTGAGATGGCTGAAAGGTCTACGGACCCAAGCCGAAGCCTCAACCCATTTGACAGACCTGAAGTTATATCCTTCATCTGCTGTCTACTGCTAGGCTTGGTAGTAATTTTTTTGCTGCTCTCTAGCTTGGTGGAACCTTTGGCACCAAGTCACCATACTCAGAATTTTTGGCTCTCCTGTACATCACTAGAGCCAATTTCCCACTATATCTTCACCTCTTTTATACCACCTTTGGATCTTCCTGCATATTCAGAGTAATGGTTCTCTGATTAATTTTACTAAACATCAGTGGTCTGTGTCCTTCTCATTCTGCTTAATGTTTCCCTCCCCCCATGGGGAAAACATTGCACTGATACGTATTTGTTAATCACACAAAAAGTTGGATAAATATTGTTCAGGAGGCAGATTTTTGTCAGGGTAGAGTCCCTTTGTGTTCACTTGATTATCTTTTAGATTGAGGTGCTTAGATTGTAGGGTTTCGTTTCTGATCAAAGTTAAGTTTAGGCTTTTGCCATATTCATTTCTTTTTATGTTTGCTTGTGGATGGACTATTAACTTATCTAAATATCCCAAAACACACACTGTTTCCAGGGCTCAGTGGGGAAGGGGAGGAAAATTGCCCCAGGACCTCAAAAAGCTGAGGGTCCCAAAATATTAGTACTATATATATAATGAATATTAATGATCAAAGCAGGGTGCTCTTTTTGCATTCTTTCTCTGTATGAGTCAAGCCAGCATGAACACACTATGTGAGTGAAATAGAAGAAAATATTTAACTTTTTAATGATTGAGCCTGTATAATTCTGTAGGGTGAGATGGGCAGGAAGAATCCGTAAGCATTGGGAACTTAGGACCGCCCAGAGAAGCAGGAAGTTGACCATTGATCTTATAGAGTTTAAATCCCTTTGTTCTCCTCCAAGAGGCCAGTTCAACTTCCTGCTTCGCCCAGGGAAGATCAGGATCTCGCTCCTCCACCTTTCCACTTTCTTCTACCTCACCCCCCCACCTCATTCTTTCTGCCTTAGTCTTAGATCTCTTTCTATCTGTAATTCCTTTAAAAAAAAAAAAAAAAACAAAAAACCACAACTTCCTCCTTTTTTGCCTGCTCCGCTTCTCCCCCAGCTTCCTTCTAGATATCTATCTTACCTTACTCCCCCCCCCATCGCCTCCCCGCATTGTGGGATCCTCGAAGGGGACGGATTGAACCAAGCAGCAGGCTGCGAACGAGCAGAAAACGGCAGCCTCTGTTCCCCAGAGCCCCCATCATGGCGGCTCGGAGGGAACCATGCGGGCCAGCTCCTCCTCTTCCAGCCACCCGGCACTCCCGGTGGCTCAGAGGAAAACCGCCAGAATTGCGGAACAGGCCCTGACCGGAGGTGGCTTGCAAAGCGCGCCAAAAACAAGCCGCGCCAGCAGCCCCAAAGGAACCAGCAGCCCCGGTCGAAGGAGCAGCGTTCCGATCCCTCCAGGAAGGAGACGGACGGACGCTCGACAACCAGAGGAGAAGAGGCTGATGTCGGAAACCGCCTGGATGACGACCAGGAGGCGGGAGCCTCTGAACAAGTAAGAGGGTCCCATTCGGGGGAGGAGATGTGAGCGGCAACCCAGGATCCCCTCCCAAAGCAGGCAAAACCTCGTCCCCCAGCAGCGCTCGAGCTCTCACCCAGCGTGGAGGAGGAGTGGGGGGGGACGAGTTAGACGCCACCCAGGGGGAGGGGGAAGAGGAACCCTGACTCTTGGATGATTCGGGGACTCTGATGATAAGCATGGGGGAGCAGTGCCCCATCCAAAGGGGAGGCTTTTCCGATTGGCGCCCTAAGTGTTGTTGAACGCCCCCCCTTTCCAACAAGGAGGGCTCGGCATTCCTCAAAATAAGGGGCACAGGCAGGAGGCAGCCCTCAGCCAGTAGATCTAGGGCTCAAGGGCCTCCAGAAACTGGTAAAGGCCCTCTAGGCCCTGGAAGGGGAGACCACAGGCTGACGCTCAGCCGTCCACCTCCAGTGGGGGGGGGTGCCACTTTACCCAATAGGCCCCCAGGAAAGAAAGACTCCCCCACCAGATACTCCTCTGAGGAATTGGGGGAAGTATCTGAGGGGGAGGGCCTGGTGCCAATGTGGACACACAAGATAAAGAGGATGGGGAATTCCCTGCTTCAGAAACCTCGGAACCAGAGATTTGGAGAGAATTTTCCAAGGGGACAAATTCTCCTACCTACGTAACAAGGCCCTTTTGGTCTCCAGAGCCCTGTAACACCCAGACCACTATGCCTCACTGACCCCACTACTGTTTTCACAGTACATATATTCTATTAGCTGACACACATTGGAAACTGCTTGATGCAGTGTGGATGTGTGGATGGCTATTGCTTGGAACAATTTGTGGGCCGCTCTGATAGCCTTGTGGCTGAAGAGCGGGGTATAAATAAATAAATGCGTGACACTACCCTGGTCTCCAGAGCCCTGTAACACCCAGACCACTATGCCTCACTGACCCCGCTACTGTTTTCACAGTACATATATTCTATTAGCTGACACACATTGGAAACTGCTTAATGCAGTGTGGATGTGTAGATGGCTATTGCTTGGAACAATTTGTGGGCCGCTCTGATAGCCTTGTGGCTAAAGAGCGGGGTATAAATAAATAAATAAATAAATATATTATTATAAGATGATTCCATGCTGTCTTCTACACAGAAGTAAACTCCTCCTAAAGGAGGACATATTAATAAACACAGTCACAATAAGACAGTCTTCTCCAACCTAGTGCTCCTCAAATGGACCGAAGCCCCCATCATCTTCAACTGTTATCCTCAACCAATTGGGATTATGGGAGTCGGAGTACAGCATATCAGGCTGGTGACTCCATATTTCTCTATGTCTTTTGCAAGGGATGGCCATGTAAGAGCTGATATGGCACAGTTTGGAGGTAACCAGACTTGCAAATACTTATCTGTAGTCTGTGAACTTCCTCAACAATAGTACATTATCAATCTGGGCAACCATTTGTTTTCTTAAAAATGTATGAAGACTCTTGCTGCCTCAAAGCAACTGTCCATCTAGTCCAGTACCTGGGTGCCCAGTGCCTTGACTAACTGAAAGCCTCCAGGAAGACTGCAACAGCAGCAGGGGCCCCCACCCTGGCACGGTGATCCATCTGGATCAGACATTGGGATGCTGACACACAGTCTAGAAACGCCCTTATTATACCAGCCTTCAAAGAAACCAAGTTGTTCGGTGATGATGCTTGAAGGATATTCTGGTGGAAACAAATAAGAAACAAGTGATGCCTTCAGCAAGCCCAAGTAGGACAGGAAAACTGGGAAGCGACCCTCTAAGCAGCCTTTCAGTACCCTGGCTCCGTTCGACATCCAAGGGCAACGGTAGACGGGGAGACTTTCGTTCCTCTAGACCAGCCTGGTCCAAAACCAATTATGTTACTTGACACGCACCATTCTCCAACCCAAACGCAAGTCGCAGAGGGGGATCCCAATCCCAAAGAGGGTCCTCAAGGCATCAGTCCTGACTCGGACAGCGGGAGGAAGGCTGCCCAGGTTCCCAGACTCATGGGTAAACCCCACCTAGGTCAGTTGGCCCCTGAACACCATAAAACAGGGATACAAGGTCACCAGTTTTCTTACCGGCACCAATCCCATCAAACCCAAGGAAGGCATTAGACCTCAGGACAGCCATCAACCACCTACTGGGAATAGAAGCCATAGAGGAGGTACCAGCATCCCAGCGTTCTTCTCTGGGATATACGCATACTTCCCCACAGTACCAGAAAGGACGGAAACCGCGGGTCGGTATTAGACCCGGAGTACACAACCTCATGCGCTGCTTACAAACTTGTCTGGATGGAAACACTCTCGTCGATATGGCGAGGCATACAGGAAAGAGACTTCCTGGCATCACTGGTCCTGTCGGAAACCTACTTTCACATCATGATTCATTCAGGCAGCAGACACTTCCTCAGGTTTGCGTCCGGGGAGGAACATTTCCAATTCAAGGCTCTCCTTTCAGTCTCTTGACAGACCCCAAGGGTTCACGAAGGTGCTGGTGGTTCTAACAGCACACCCGAGGACCAAAGGGATACGCCTGCATCCATACCAGGGTGACGCCCGCCTCTCCGAACACCGTCGAAAGCAAGATCAGAACGGGACTTGAGATACACAATCAACTTCCTACAACGCCATGGCCTCCTTGCGAACTTCAAGGAAACCATTCTGGCCCCTTCAAAGCTAGGAGTGCAATTAGACAAGGTAAATTACCATGTTGCCCTCCCGGGAGAAAGTCAGCCTGTACTAAGGCGGGAGGCCGGACAGATTCGAGCTCGGAACCATAAACCCTCTAGCATGCCTCTTTGGTCATCAGTCTAGGTGGTTCAGTGGTCCAGGTTCCACCCCAGTCCTCTACAGGCATCCTTCCTTCCATGTCAGGAGCAGATAGCTCGAATATGGAGCCCTCTCCATATTCGTCCCGATCTCTGTAAAGGACATGCTCCTAGGGTGCCAAGGCCCCCCCCCCCGCTGACCATCAATCACCAGGCAGTTGCAAGTTGCAATTACCTCAGACGCAGTCTCTGAGGGGGGCGGCCACTGTCTGGACCAGGCGGCTCATAGGACCTGGTCAAGACAGAACAGCTCCACAGCATAAATCGGCTGGAACTGAGAGCACTAGCCCATTTTTCTCACATCCTGGAGGATCAACACGTCCTGCTACGGACAGACAAAAACACAGCCTGCCCCTACATAGCGAGACAAGGAGGTCCCAAATAAAGATCTCTACTCCGGGAAGCGGAGGCCCTCCTCAGGTGGCCAGAGTCAACGGTCCAGTCCCTCTCGGCATGGTACCCCCAAGGAGAGGAGAACCTACAAGCAATCTACCTGAGGAGACTCACATTTCTCCCAGAGGAGTGGTAGCTGAATCAGGAAGTCTTCCTTCAGGTACAAAGGAGGTTCGGGGTCTTGCAGGTTGACCTCTCCTTAATGTCACGAAACACCAAAATTTCGACACTCCTTGGCCAAATCCAAATAACCTATTTCCCCCAAGACCAGCAGGGCTCCTACACCTCTTTCCCCCCCCCTCCACCCGATAGGGAAAGTGTACAGGAAAACACGGGAGGAGGGAGCGCAGGTGGTCCTCCTGGCCTCCTGCTGGCCACGCTGGCCGGGGTTCTCAGATCCGAGACAGATGGCGGTGGAACCACCAATGAAGCTCCTGTCACACCTAGATCTGCCTCTCCAGGGCCCAGCCTAACACCCCAGTGTGGCAGGGCTACAGCTGACAGCCTAGAGATTGAATGCCAGGCCTCAAAGGACTGCAGCTACGTTGCCAGGTCACAGCCTCACTACGGACATCCAGAAGACCACGAATGAGGAGAATCAACCAAGGTTGCATGGTAAATTTTCTCGCAATGGTGCACTTCAGAAAGAGTGAGACCCATGGAGGTCTTAACCAAGCACGGCCGGGCCTTCCTTTCAGGAGGTCTAGACAAGGGTCCCAGGATCAACACAATGAAGAGACAGGCAGCTGCTTTGGCAGCCGCCATCCAATGCCCCCAAGGGGGTCGAATCTCAGCACACCCAAAACGTGAGGAGATTCCTAACAGGGGCAACTCTGATCTCACCCCCCAGTTCACCACAGGCCTCACACATGGAGCCTCCCGTGGATGTGGAGACAACTAACATGTCTCCCCTGTGAGCCACTCAGGAAGACCCCAATTCGAAGGCTAACCCTCAAAGCGGCCCCCTGGGGGCCACCACCTCCGCCAGGAGAGTTTAGAAATTATCAGCTCTCTCGGTAGAGAACACCTGTGCTCAGTCGGAGAGGACTTTGTGCCTCCGCGTACCAACCCGTCCTTCCATCCCAAGGTCTTATCCAAATTTCGCATTGCACAACAACTTACCCTTCCATTCTTCCATCCCAATCCATCCCAGCCCACTGAGATATATGACTCAAGATGGCATTCAGGAGGGCACTGAAAGTATACATTAAGCACACGGCTTCCTTCAGGAGACGCGAATCACTCTCCGTATCCTTCAACCCGGCCTTGATGGGGACACGGGTATTGAGGCAAACGATTGCAAAATGGATCAAGGAATGCATTTTTGAGGCCTATGGCTCAGCCAAAGTTTCCTGTCCCCGAGGGGGTTGCGCTCACTCAACCCACTCAGTGGCTACAGAAGTCTGTCGGGCCGTGACCCGGAGCACTTCGTCCATCTCCATCCGACATTACTAGGCGGACACGTATAGATTTGTGGGAGCCACTTTCAAAAGAAGTGTGCTTCATGTCGTTGTATGCACCTAGTTCCTCCTATCACACGCAGTCACACCCTCCCTAGGTGATTCTTAGGCTTGGGTATGTCCCAATGCTTATGGATTCTTCCTGCCCATCTCACCCTACAGAATGTTACATTGGGTACTTACCGTGAAGGTACTTTCTGTAGGGTAGATGGCAGGAAGAATCCATCCCACCCTGTGACTGCAAAGGAGGGTCCATACGGGTTCATAATTGTTTTCTTTCTATGCTTCTAATATGCATGTTTGTCTTAAAGGAAAGAAGCTACCTCACTGATCACCAGGCTTTGCTAGTCAGAGAACTGGCCTCTTGGAGGAGAACAAAGGGATTTAAACTCTATAAGATCAATGGTCAACTTCCTGCTTCTCTGGGCGGTCCTAAGTTCCCAATGCTTACGGATTCTTCCTGCCATCTACCCTACAGAAAGTACCTTCACGGTAAGTACCCAATGTAACATTTCTTTGGGGCCCGAACACCATAGAGTTTGGAGAACTCTCACCTACATTGCATTTGTTTCTTTTTCTCCATTCCAAATGTTTTCACCCTTGGTTTTCCCAGTACGTTCTCATAGTAAGACTCCTTGGGAAGTTTTGTGCAGTTTGCTGTTTTCAATATGCAGTAGAGCTTATCTGAACATACACCTTTCAACTTCAGAGAAATGGTTTTACAGAATCAATAGGAAGCCTATTCAGTGTTCCCGTAAGGGGGGGGGGTAGAGTGCTACAGTGATTCCTGAAACAACAACCCTGACTGGTAGGGAGAAGGACTGGGCCTCTTAATGCTTCTTTGAACTTTTGAGAGTGGGGAGCAGCATATAAATGTAGTAAGCAAATTAATATTCAGCTGCTTCACCATATTTAAAGTGAACATATCTTTAGTAAAATGAAATCGGTAAAGGATCAGCGGCAAAGGAAGATGAGCTTAATCACCTTATTTTTGCAGCAGAACATACATTTTCAAAGAAAATTTCTTCTGATAATTTCATTGATAAGCTTGCAAAAATGAAAAAAAGGAATGAATAATTAAAGTAGGCCAGCTTGACCAAGTATTAGATGATTGATTAAAGTTTTCTTTGAATTAAATAGTTGTTTGTTAATCTGTACTTTTAATTTTAGTTGTCATCAATAATTTTGTAAGAAACTATATCATTTCCTGAGGCTGTAAAACCCTCCTTTTGCATTCCATTAACATTATCTTTCTTATCTGATGATTTCACATTCTTACTACTAATGTTGTATCATTATATACATTATAAGCTATATTGTACATTTACTGTATGTATATACTCTTGTCTACTGACAACATTGGGATCGGGAGAATACAGGAAGGCCTTGTCTACACGGATCAAATGAAATGGCCTCCCCATGTTCGTGTGCCTGGCTGTCCAGATGACACAGTGTTTCGGCCCCATTTCTAGTCCAACTGTCCAAACAATGTCTGGGTAGTTCTGCCGAGAATCTGGGGCAAAAATCCATGGTAGACACATGGTAAAAAACTCACAGTTTGCTGCATTTTTTTCAGAGAAAATGGTGAGTTCTTTTGCAGCAGCAAGGTGCTAGTGTCTGCACAGGCAGTCTGCATCGTGCACGGCACCACCTTTTTTCGGCTTGGTCATGCATGTCACGTCAGCTGAGGTCACCACAAGGTGCCCAGCCATATGACCACAGCCAGGCATCTTGTTCCTCACCTCGGAAGACACACCCAGCGCAAGGAACAGAAACGCTGTTTGGTGGGTGGACCGCTGGTGTGCAGACCCTCCATTGCCACAATAGAAAGGCAGGTAATGGAGAGAAATGCTGCGGCCTGGAGTTGGAATACTTCTGCCAGAAGGTGGAAAATTCTGGGCAGTGTACACAAACCTCCCCAAAATTCCAGTTTTGTCCTTGATCTCAGGTTACTACATAAAGGCTGTACACACACACACCTTCAATATTATAGCTACTTAAGATTCAATGTGTGGGGAAAATATACTCTTGTATATTCTTGAGGCCAGAATACCACTTTTTAGTGCTGCTTGTTGCTTCCAAGTTGATCATGAGCATTTTCTTGGAAGTGAGTTCAATGAGTTTCTTAATATTTATTCAGATTACATCCTGCAGTGGAAAGGAAGGAGGTTTCATCATGTTGACATTGTAGTGCCAACACTACCCTGGATTTAGCTTCTTGCAACTAACAAAGATCACTGCCATTGAAGTGTATTTTGGTTAAGAGACTACAGAATATTTTCTTACATGATCCAACACTGGTTACATGATCCAGCCCTTGTGGTGCAGTGGTTAAATGCCAGTACTGCAAGTCACCACGTTGCGAGTTCTATTCCAGAGGGCTCCAAGGTTCACTCAGCCTTCCATCCTTTCGTAGGTCGGTAAAATAAGTACCCAGCTTGTGGGGACAATTAGCTAACACACATTGGAAACTGCTTAATGCAGTGTAGATGTGTAAATTGCTATTGCTTAGAACAATTTGTAAGCCGCTCTGATAGCCTTGTGGCTTAAGAGCAGGGTATAAATAAATAAATAAATAAAATAAACACTTAATGAGATTACAAAAGTAGAAAAGGTTTAGGACTAGAGTTTGACTGCCAGCCTGAAAACAGAGTTTCTATACTGTAATGTCAAACATTGAGGCTAAATTATACATGAAAGATCTTAATTGGAAGTGGGGGGAAAGTGGGTACTTATTGATACAAATTATTTGTACACATACTCAATGCAAACCTAGATATGATAATTTTTAAAAGTGGTGCAGTGCAGCAGTGATGGGCTTTCATTTGTGTTGTGCATTTGAGTATGTATTTCGTTCAGAAGGAAAACAAAGTTGAGGTCCTAATTCTGGGGGTAGTTAATCATGTTTAAAGTTACATTCTGTACAGTTGCTAAGTGGAGATAATATTTTGGAAAACTGAAATATCAGAAATACACGTTTATGGTTGTCAGCATGATGATATTATTTGGTGGAGTCCCTTCCTCAAAGCAGTATGGATAAAAATACCTGATTTAAATAAATCTGATTTCTTTATTTAACCATTTAATTTTTAAAAAAAGAAATACACTGTTCATTCACAGCATCTCAAAACCTAAGAGAAAATTATATTAAAATGGCCCTTAGGTGGTATTACACACCCTTAAGATTGAATATGATGAAAGTAAGCTGGCATAGTAATTGTTGGAAATGCGGGAAAAACAAAGGGACTTTAATGCATATGTGGTGGCATTGTGAGAAAATTAAAAAATTCTGGAGGCAGGTCCATAGAGCAATTACAGAGATCCTTCAAATAGACATGGTCTTCACTCCTAAAATGTACTTACTAAACATTTTAGGGGAGCTGGAAGAAGTGAAAAGAAAAAGTTACTGGAGAATTGTACTTTATATGATCACAGCGGCTAGATTGGTTATTGCTAAAAAATGGAAAGTAACAGATCGCCCAACGATAAATGAGTGGAAAAATAAGCTGATAGATATGTTAGAATTAGATATTCTGACTAAAATGTTGCGTGATAAAAAAGAGAATGTGTGGAAGAAAGAATGGAAACCAATTATTGATTATTGGAAAGGAAAGGGAGATCTACAGGCTGTAACTCTTTTTGGTAGCTAAATAACCCTAGCAAAGCAAGGAGCTAAGCCGATACTAGGCCAATCCTAACATGGAATTGTCAAAGTCACTTCTCAGACTGTGAATTTAGTGCAGTTTTGTCCGACACTCACCAAAACATAATAGGAAGTCATGACTAAGCTTCAGGGAAAACGTCTTCTACTGTATTAAATTTTTTTTCTTTTTCTTACTTTGCTGATCGAATCTTATGCTGATTGAATTTTAGGATGATTTATGATGTATATAACTATAAGTGTAGGAAATTAAGTTACTAAATGTAATAGTATAAGATGCCTAATTGTAAATGTAAACGATCAAATAAATAATCTAGAATCTGAAAAAAAAAAGAAATACACTGTTTATCTGAGTAGGTAAATATCAAATATTGATATAAATAGGTTAACCTTACTGTTAGTCTGCAGACTGAATCACTTCTTTATGTCAGGTTTATTGTATCAAGAGACCAGAGCCAGTTTAATCATTTCAGAAATATGAATATTTAACACTATGTATCAAATACAGAGATTTCATTCTTAGCGCATGAAAATGAATTGATCTAGCCTTTCAACTACCAGTGGCTAACAGACCTTATTTCAGTAAATTAGTCATGGGCATATCAGTTGGTTTTGTCTGCTGCTTTATATTTATATGGGTGTGGTGGGCCAAAACAGGATGAAGTAGAAAGAAAAAATGCTGGGGAGGGGGGAGAATAGAAGGAAATGATTGTTCAGTGCAGAAACTCACAAATCCCTGTAGTAGAGGAGAGTCATCATAAAACTTTCTATGGCAATATAGGGAATGTTGGAAATACTTAAAAGATTATATTGCTGTAGTTTTTTTAAAAAATGTAAACTGTATGCATGGCAACAGAAAGATACAAAGCCTACTGGTAAGAATGAACCAGTAATGAAATCCTAGTTGCAAATTGACATGGTTTTGTTCTGGGGTGGGCAATCTTAGCTGGTCTGGGGGGCAGTTTTCTGCCCTGAGGCCCTGTGGGGGGGGGCTGCATGGGCTGCCAGAAATGCAAAAAACAAACACCCCCCCCAAAAAAAACTTGGCTTTCATTTCCGATTTTGATGTTAAACAATAAAACAAGGGCCTCGTACAACATACCATTTTCTCAAAGGTAGCAGTTTTGTGTCAGACTACAGTTGTCCCTCCATGTCCATGGATTTGGTATCCACGGATTTAAGTATTCATGGCTTGAAAATATTCTTTAAAAAATAATAATCCAAAAAGCAAACCTTGATTTTGCCATCTTCTATAAGGGACACCATTTTGCTATGCCATTGCATATAAAGGGACTTGAGTATTCACAGATTTTGGTATCCACGGAGGGTCCTGGAACCAAATCCAAGCGAATATGAAGGGACAACTGTACCTTGAATATACAGTGTATATATATATATATATATATATATATATAGGCTTTCTTAAAACTTCTTTTGAGTTGGATTATCCTCTGAAGTCATTCTGCAAATGAAATGACAACAGACTTAAGTTGTGAGTGAATATATATTTGAAAGGGACCTACAGATAACCCTAGCTTTCTGAGTATACCCACATGGGAATATGCCTGTGATTACACTTGTCTTTCTTCTCATCTCCTTATATTCAAAGATATCAGAAGTTGTCCATCCTGCTTAAAGCAGTAAGAGTACAGTGGGCCCTTGGTATCTGCTAGGGTTTGTTTCCAGGACCCCCTGTGGATAACAAATCTGTGGCTATTCCAAGTTCCGTTATATACAATGGCGTAATAAAATTGTGTCCTTTATTTATTTATTTATTTATACCCCACTCTTCAGCCACAAGGCTATCAGAGCGGCTTACACATTGTTTTAAGCAATAGCAATTTACACATCTACACTGCAAGAAGCAGCTTCCAATGTGTGTTAGCTAATTGCCCCCACAAGCCAGGTACTCATTTTACTGACCTACGAAAGGATGGAAGGCTGAGTGAGCCTTGGAGCCCTCTGGAATTGAACTTGCAACTTGGTGACTTGCAGTACTGGCATTTAACCACTGCGCCATCAGGGCTCCCTGGTTTATATAAAATCTTATATAAAATTGCAAAATCAGGATTTGCTTTTTGGAAATTAAAAATAATACCGTATATTCCGGCATATAGGACGACTGGGCGTATAAGACCCCCCCCAGTTTTTAAGTAAAAATATAGACTTTAGGGTATGCTCGCCGTATAAGACAATACCCCATCACTGCCCTCCTTGAAGTTGCGATAGGGCTCCCCTTCCTGGCTTCGTGAAGGGCGGAGGGTGGCTGGAAAGCTTCCCCCGCTCCAGCCAGCCACCCTTCCTGAAGCCTTTCGGAAGCTGGCTGAGGAATGGTGGGGGGATGGCTGCCTGGCTGGGAAGAGGCTCAGCCACCTCCCGGGATTCCCCAACCCACGAGGAGGCTGGGCAGCCTCCTTGTGAGTAGATGAATCACGCGGGATGGCAAGCCGGCTGGGGAAGGGTTCACCCTCCTCCCGCGATTCCCCAACCCACAAGGAGGTTGCCCAGCCTCCTCGTGAGTAGGGGAATGGTGGGGGATGGCCAGCCGGCTGGGGAGGGGTTCACCCTCTTCCCGTGATTCCCCAGCCCACAAGGAGGCTGGGCAGCCTCCTCGTGAGTAGGGGAATCGCGGGATGGCCAGCTGGCTGGGGTGGGTCTCAGCCGCTCCCACCCAGCAAGGCTTCCCCCCCAGTGCAGCTGCATGGGGTGGGAATAAGGTGGCTAGCAAGCCCCCCCCCCCGCAGCCAGCCACCTCCTTCCTTCCGAGTCCAAGATGGACTCGTTGTATCCAGCGTATAAGACGGCCCCTGACTTTTCAGCTGATTTTTCAGGCTGAAAAAGTCATCTTATACGCTGGAATATATGGTACATATTTTCAAGCCATGGATGGTTGAATCTGTGGATGCAGAATCCATGGCTAGGGAGGGCCTACTGTATATGGAAGCCTACTGGTATCCTAACAGTGGTCATCTAGGGATCTGTCTAGAAAAAGAGCCCTTTATATTAAACACTGAGCTACTTGGTATTCAGCATAGGCATGAAGTTTGTGTGCCTGCCATTTTGTTTAAATTGTGCTTTAAATAGTATACTTAAGAAGATTGTATTTTGTAATGTTTACTAAAGCCTCTGAGAAACACTTGAAGAATTTTTTGTTTCTACTATTGCAGTAGATTTCTCTAATTTCTAATGTCTTGTTAAAAGTTACAATGTGTATATTTTTGTTGTATTTCTGAATTAAAGTACAGTATATATGAAAAAGTGTAATTTAACCTACTTTTAAACTCATTTTATGGCTCTTAGTAAAACCATTGCTTTTTCTTTAGCTTAGAGCAGTCACTGTAGATCTTCAGACTGATGCTGCCTTACAAGTGGACATTTCAGATGCTTTAAGTGAGAGGGACAAAGTGAAATTTACTGTCCATACAAAGGTAAGCCATACTGTTTGCTTAACTTTCTATTTATAATGCAACTTTTTAAAAGGGGAAATAATAAGTTTGGCATCCAAGGCTGCAAGTACACCGTTTGGATGTCAATAAGATTTAATTATATGTAAAAGTCATTTTAAGAGCAGAATAACATGAACTTAGTTTTTTAAAATATCATGTAAGTAAAGAATTCACTTTGTATATTAATTAAAACGTTGAATTGCATATACATACACATATGCACACATACATAACTTGTCAAACATTGTTAGACTCCCGTTTTCATTTTTTGTTTAAGTTTATACAATACAAGAGTACAAAACATGCTGTGGACCCTCGGTATCTGCTGGGGTTTGGTTCAGGACCCCCCTTGGATATCAAAATCTGTGGATGCTCAAGTCCCATTATATACAACGGCATAGTAAAATAGTGTCCCTTACATAAAATGGCAAAATCAAGGTTTGCTTTTTGGATATTTTTTTTTTTTTTTTTGGAGGGGGGAATATTTTCGAATCATGGTTCGTTGAATTTGTGGATACAGATGGCCGACTGTACTAAGTATTCAAAGTAAAAAGAGAAAAGTTGGGGGGGAATGAGAGGAAAATATAAAAGAACGAAGAGAACATAATATGAACACATATATGATTACGTACACACACACTTAAAACAAATCTAACCTAACACTAAAGTTTACACACCCTACTTAACTAAACACTAAACTACTCACTAATTAACACATCAAGGCCCTGAGTTCTTAAGCTAAGCTGTAATTACGTATTAAGAGAAAAATTCTGCAAGAAAAGGGAGACTAATAAATTCTGTCATTACAGATCTGACTAAATAATAAATAATCCTACTAGGATTGTTAAAACTCATATCCACAAATTATTGCATAATTATTATTCTTGTTCAAAAAAGTCCATAAACAGTTTCCAACCTTTCAGAAAGTCTTCAATTGGTTTCTCCTTTAAAAGTCCATGTTAACTTGGCAACTTGAGCTAACTCAGCAACATTAACAGTCCATTCTTCCATCATTGGTGATTCAGTCTGCTTCCAGGTCTGAGCTGACTTCCATTTTCATTTTTTATGTCACTCTGTGACTATTGTTTCTCCTCTTGTCTGTAAATACATACTTCATATCACTAATCCTCTGTCTCATAAACAGAGTTTAATCACTACAGAGATTATTGCTTTATTGTTTGTTTGATATTGTACCTAGTTCGTGAAGGGTTTTTCTATAGTAAAATTATGTGATAAACTTTCAATCTAATTTATTCATTCTACCTTTTTTGTTTTGTAGAGTTCTTTGCCAAATTTCAAACAAAATGAATTTTCAGTTGTCCGACAGCATGAAGAGTTTATCTGGCTTCATGATTCCTTTGTTGAGAATGAAGACTACGCAGGCTATATTGTAAGTTCGTATTTTTTAATGTTTTGTATCTGATTGTTGGAAATGCTGAACAAACATAGCCATGGATTCTGCACCTGTAAGAGGTCTCACTTAGAGCAGTGCTACTCAAAGTGGTGGTCCATGAGCTGGTGGTGCTTCCCAAGCCAACTCCTGCCAGTCTCTGGCAAGTCTCTGGGCATGAAAGTGGTACCAATCCTTGGTACACTGGGGGAAAAATGCAGTTGCTCCATATCAAACAGTTTGACATGCATTGATTTAGAGCATGCTACAGCTGATTAAATTTTGGAAAGAGTCTCCCCTCACCCTCTGAAAAAGATGCTGATCCCACTATTTCCTCTTACCCTCTTTATATTGGCCTTACCTTACGTTCTACATGAGCAAAGGAGTGCTCATTCCTGCCAGTTCCATTCCTGGGAATGTTTCCCAGTATATCTTCGTAGGATATTGTTTTGCCTATGCTTATGCAAAATCCTTCTCTTGTTGATGCTGCTCTATGCTGTGTTGACATTTAGAGATTGTTTCTGGACCTAACTACAGTAGGACCCCCATATCCACTGATTCATTTTCCACTGATTCAATTATCCATGGGACACAAAACAGCACACCTACCATAGAGTCTTCCTAGAAAACATGTCCTCTTGCCATTTTCTAGGTCTTCCAAGGCTCTATGGTATTTTAAACCGGAAGTCCCATTATTTTCAATGGCATTCACTATGATCCACAGTTTTTGGTATTCACGGGCCCTCCCAGAACCAATCCCAGTGGATATGGGCGTCTTACTATAGTTCTTTTCACATTTTTATCAGACTTTATATGTTATTACAGCCCACAATGGGGCACCCGCAGAATGGCTGATGTTTACCATCTGCCTCTGCTTGAGGAAAAAGCAGCAACTCTTTTGCACTCCTGAGTGGACTTTCTCTGCCAGACCGCTACTGCACTCCGGTGTGGTTTCCACTGCTTACCTTTGTCAAGTGCTACAGGTTGGACACCAGTGTTCAGGCTGATGCTGCCTTTGTTTGAACAGTACTCTCTTTTGTACTGGCATGATTTGTGCTCTTCATTAATGAGTTAACTTCCTTAATCTACCACTGTGTGTGAGATAGAGACCAGAAGGAAGGCTATTGTTTATAAGTGGAGTTCTTCACCTGGTCATTGTATATTCACACAGTCCATCCTGTGTCTTGATCTTTCTGCTTGTTTTGCCAAACTGGCAAACTTGGAACTGAAATGGAACAATGGGAGCCACAGCCATTGAGTATATAGAGGCGAGTCAGCTCCTGCCAAAACTCTGCTCAGCTCTAGAATGTGCAGGATGAGGCTGTATACATGTTCAAAACATACATGTGAATGCAACAGTTACAGACAAGCAATCTGTCCTTCCTAATGAAGCTTGTTCTGCTTTTCTTTCAAACTGATATATGATGGTGCTACTCAAAGTGGTGGTCCATGGACAGGTGCTGGTCCATGAGGCATTGGCAGCTGGTCCCTGACAAGTATCCAGGAAATGAAAAGAAACAGTTATAGCCAGCTGGCAAAAATATAATGCTAGTCCTGGCACATTTTGGAAAAAGCTGTGCTGGTCCCCCCCACAGACGGCTTAAGAAGCACTGGTTTATGAGATATTATTCTGTCTGACAACTAGGGAGTTGGGTTCTCATGGAAAGGCTTCAAATGGCATGGTTTTTAACATGCTGTGTTACTGCCTTAAAAATAGAAATAGAAAACATACTCTTTATGAGGAAATGGCAAATAATCTGATGTGAAGGAATCCATAACATAATTTAGATGAACCACCAGTGGAAGGTGTTTGAAGTTCTTGTTGTAATGAATGTTGTCTTCAGAGTAACTAAGTGATTAAAAGAGGCATGATGGGGGTGATGGTTTACAAATAGGATACTCCAGTTGGCCAACATGGGAATATTTACATTGCTTTAGTATCACAGTTGTGTTTTCTTTAATTGAAATAACAGACAGCTTCTTCATATCACTTCATCTTCTGTACCTTGGTGCCTGATTTTCTTGAAGTTAATCTTATGCATTTCGTGGTCTTTGTACTCTATAGAAAAATAATTGTTGACTACTACAAATAGTTAACTAGCTTCAGGCTATGTATAAGGCTATGACTAGTAATGTTTGTATTGTGATTAATCTGAGTGATTAGGACTTCTTCCAGTTCAGTTGGTTGCTATTAATAAGGACAGCCAAGAATTATTATTCCTATTTAAATTTCTTACTAAATCATGCTTTTTTGGGGGGGAGGGTGATACCATGTTATTATTAGGCATTCTTAACTTTCAAAAGCCTTGTAATTGGTATGTGGAAAACACAATGTGTGGGTTATATTTTAAAATGGGCTGCTACAGCAGTGTACATAGCAAAGTCTTTTGAAGTAAAGCTTACCCCCAATCAATTGAGTAGTATGGAAAGAACAGATGGTGTCAGTGTGCTTAAGCAGTTCACTGTATCCTACTTGAAAGGGTTTTTACTTTCGCAAGGATTCAAAACTACTTTCTGACTGATTCGCATGTCAGATTCCACCAGCACCACCAAGGCCTGATTTTGATGCTTCAAGAGAAAAATTGCAGAAGCTTGGCGAAGGAGAAGGATCGATGACTAAGGAAGAGTTCACCAAGATGAAGCAAGAACTAGAAGCGTATGTGCATGTTTTCATTGTTTCTGTCCTGTCAGCTTTTCCAGCACTTCCTAATAATTTCACAAGAATTTCTACTGTGTGAAATATTTCCCAATTATTACAAGGAAAATTGTACACATTAATGATCAAAATGTTGGGAAATTTGAAGTGGGGAAGAGAAATACTCGAATAATTGTACTGTATTGACTGTTCAAGTCAATGTAACAGTCAAATCATTTTGAATCCCATGAGGGGACTGGGGGAGTTTGCTACACTATTTGAAACTGTTAGTTGAAGTAATAGATTATTAGGCTGAGAGATACTGAACTGCCTGAGACCATCCACTGGCTGCTGACACACTGAAAGAAGAATAAAGTTTGAAATTGGGCTATAATATTTAAGCCTATTAGGGAAACTAGGCCTGGACCAATGCTTGTTTAGTCACATTCCTGTCCTGTTAATGATCTTCCCACAGAACTTTCCATAGGCAACAAAGTTAGCTGCCAAGGTCATCTAGTGAGGATTCACACTCACAGAGACACATATACCTTGGTACCCTATTTACCCAAAACATACCCACATACACAGCTCCTCCAGAGGATCCACACAGAGCACACACAAACCTACCAGCTTCCCACAGAAAACACACACAAGCTTCCTTCCCCATTCATTTGAATTTCCTATCAGGTACTTGCATTCCCAGACACAGTGATCAACAGTTTCAGAGTTAAACAGAAAACTGTATTGGCACAATAATCTAGAAAGCATAACATACCAAGTCGTTGCTCAGAATGGAAACTCAGAAGACAGCCAGTTTACTGAAAGCATTTTCATTCTATGAAATCTGGTGGGCTACAAAGTTACTGGCTATCCATCAGACAAACCTCTGCAGGTGCCAGGCTTATCTCAGCGACCCCTTACACTCTTCTTTTCCCACAGTCACTACATAGCCCTTGTTAGCAGTAGAGAGAAATGAAAACATAATTAACAGCAAGGTTACAAGAAACACTGAAATTGCCAGGAATAGGTCATGTCCAGGACCAATCCTGACACTTACACGTAGATTCTCCCAACAGCACTGGAGTGGGAGCGGGGGAGTACTTTCAGAATGGAGCCTTTACTCCGATTCTTCAGAAGAATTTTTTTGAAAGTACTTATATTAGGATGGCATGTAGGAGTTAAAAGTTCTGTAATTTAAAGAAAGCTTGGACACTGGCCTGATAGACTAAATAACAAAGAAGCTGTGATATTTTGTTGGTCCTTTTCATAGTTTTTAAAAATATGTTTAGAAGTTAGATAATAGCTAATCTGGTGCCATTTCCCTCACCTCCATCTCTTGTTTTTGGTGAATAAAAATAATTCTTCATCTAGAACAAACGACTCCCATAACTGAAAATCTGATGCTTTCCGATAAGGAGCTAGTATGGTGTAGTTGTTAGAATCATTGATTTAGATTGTGAGAGCAAAGTCCAAATCTCTGCTTATGCACAATCTTCATTTGATAAGATTTAGGCAACCCTTTTAGTTTGATTTATTTTACAGCACTAACCTTTTGTCTTCTGCTTTTTTCCCTTCATTTTGGAGTTAAGAAAATTCCATTCTCTTTGATTTACTTATGATTTCCTTTCCTTCCAGAATATAGCACTTATTCTGAAATGTTTATTGCCCATGCCTTTCTGGGTGTACATAAAATTATGAAAGACAATGTAAAGTAATTGTGAAAATGAAACAAAGGCATAAAAGAAAAGGACTGCCAATTAAACAACTTTAATTTAGATTGTGCATTTAATTCTATTTTAACATTTCTACAGGCTTCTCAAAAATTTTAGACAGAGAAAGTTAACATTTTGGTCTCAATCTACTTGCTAAATAATAAAACAATACTTACATAAGTCCCATTGATTCAGTGGGCCTACTCTAGTTGGAGTTGGCAGTTGCATTTAAGCTATTAACAACAGATTTAATCTACTTTGTATTGTCTTTGTAATGGTGTTGAAGACTCAGTTCATTCAGCATACTTCATTAAGCTAATGTTGATCTTCTCTTGCAAGTTTCTAGATGAAATGTATTATTCTTCATGTAGAAATGCTACTTATAAAATAATATAGCCTTGCTTTTCTTTCTCTGTAGTGAGTATTTGGCAATCTTCAAGAAGACAGTAGCCATGCATGAAGTCTTCTTGTGTCGTGTAGCAGCTCATCCCATTTTGAGAAAGGATTTAAATTTCCATGTCTTCCTGGAGTATAATCAGGATGTGAGTACTGAAATGAATGCAGTTTGTGTACATCTACAAATACTTAAAAATAGCATGTGTGGTGTTCTGTTCCTTAAAATATTGTATGTAATTCCCCCTCACTGTGTATCTTTGGGTATAAATTGTAGAAATAACACCATAATCATCATGTGAACTGGCATGGTTCTATCCAAAAGACATCCTGAGATTTGTACTTTGGTGAGGCACACATAATTCTCAAGCAGGCTACACAGTAAGAATTGCTATCCCAGATTATGGTGTTAACCTCTTTTGTTCTTGTAGTAGTCAGTATTATGTATTACACAGCTTGTCTAGGGTAAGTTGTATTTTTAACTCTAATCTGGCTGTATTTTCCACTTTCTATGGTTGTAGATACAGTTGCCCCTCCACATTCGCGACTTTCACATTCGCGGTTTTGATTATTCGCGGAAGGCTGCCTCCCCCCCTCTGCTCAACACCCCCTCCCTTCCCAAAGCAGCAAAGGGCTTAGCCCGTTGCTGCCTTGGGAAGGAGGGGTGGGAAGCAGCTGGCACGTTGCCTCTGCGCCCCACTCCCTTCCCAAGGCTCCGAAGGGCTTCTGAAGAAGCCTTTCGGTGCCTTGGGAAGGAGGGGTGGGAAGCAGCTGGCGCGCTGCCTCTGCGCCCCACTCCCTTCCCAAGGCACCGAAGGGCTTCTAAAGAAGCCTTTCGGTGCCTTGGGAAGGAGGGGTGGGAAGCAACTGGCGCGGTGCCTCTGCGCCCCACTCCCTTCCCAAGGCTCCGAAGGGTTCTGAAGAAGCCTTTCGATGCCTTGGGAAGGAGGGGTGGGAAGCAGCTGGCCTGCAGGCTCATTTCTTATTCGCGTTTTTTTCACATTCGCGGGGGTTGCCTGCCCCTAACCCCCGCGAATGTGAAGGGATGACTGTAATATGTTTCATTCATGTGAATGAAATAATGAACTTAAAATATAACCATCTATGAAGGTTCAAAACAAACTCAGTACAATGTATTAGTTTTCTCTCCCACCTGTCTACTAAAAGGATTTAACCAATTTGGTCCCATTGATTTGGATATAGTTTTGATATTAGAGATTAAGCCTCCCTTATCCAAAATGCTTGGGGCCAGAAGTGTTTCATATGTTGGATTTTTTTAGATTTTGGAATAACTTTTAATTAATTAATTAGGTATTTATACCCCACTCTTCAGCCAGAAGGCTATCAGAGTGGCTTACAAATTGTTTTAAGAAATAGCAATTAACACATCTACACTGCATTAAGCAGTTTGCAATGTGTGTTAGCTAATTGCACCCACAAGCCGGGTACTTGTTTTACTAGCCTACAAAAGGATGGACGGCTGAGTGAACCTTGGAGCCTTTTGGAATCGAACTTACAAAGCGATGACTTGCAGTACTGGCATTTAACCACTGCGCCACCAGGGCTCCCAAATACCTGTATTTGCATATACTGTACATATAAATAGTGAATGAGGGATGGGGGGTGGAAGGGGGTTAGTCACACGACCAGTGCCTGCTGAGCTTTCCCTCAAGGAGTCCTTGCTCCATGTCAGAAATTTCACAGGGGATAGAGAAGAGGGAGAAGCAGGGAGGTCTCTGGTTCCTGAAGCTCTGACCACACAAAGCCCCTGTAAAAAAACAGATGTCCCAGGCAGTTCCCTGGCTGTCAGTACATTTTTCACCCTTTTGGGAAAGTAGCCGTCATAGTTGGGAAGGTAGGGAAAAGTCCCAGTGGATTTGGCTGTTGCCAACAGCTGGCGCTTCATTCGGCCACCGTAACCCTCATAACTGGGAAGGAAGGGAAAAGTCCAAGTGATTTCAGCCACTGTCAACAACTAGTGCTTCGTTTGGTGGCAGGTGCATATGTGACTAACTCCCTTTCCGTGAAAGCAGAAGCCCACTGGTGGCAAAAAAATTCGGGTTTTAGATTTCTTGGATAAAGGAGGCTCAACCTGTACTTCTCAAATTTGGCTTTTCAAAAAGTTTTACTGAAAGACATTTACAGGTTGTTTAAATAAAAAAGAAAGCATAAAAATAAAATTTACTCATGGTTATGCAAAATTAGAATAGCTGTGTTCTAATGTGTAAAAATTCCGTTGTTAGGGTTGAACTATTTTAGATTCTGAGCTATGACAACTTCTTGTTGTGAAAGTAAGTGAAAGTGACAATAACAAATAGGCAGAAATGAAACTTATATTGAAGGCAGTTTCTTGTTATGGTTTCTGAATCTGAGAATCAAATATTTCTGACTTGTAAAGAAGCAACCTAATGTTCTGTTTCTATATTTCAGTTGAGTGTCCGTGGGAAAAATAAAAAAGAAAAACTTGAAGACTTCTTTAAAAATATGGTTAAGTCTGCAGATGGTGTCATTGTTTCAGGAGTAAAGGTGAGTAGCCATTTTAAGTCAACTTAAGTCTTATCTCATTTGTGAATATTCTACTGATTGTTCACTGAAACTGTGGCAGGATACCAACAAATGACTTGAGATGTATTCGTGAGCTCAGGATCTGTGGATTCAACCCACTGCAGATTCAAACGACAATACTGTACACAACACAGTACAGTTGTCCCTCCACATTCACGGATTTGAGTATTCACAGCTTGAAAATATTCTTTAAAAAATAATAATCCTTATAGCAAACCTTGATTTTGCCATCTTATATAAGGGACACCATTTTGCTATGCCATTGCATATAATGGGACTTGAGTATTCACGGATTTGGGTATTCATGGGTCCTGGAACCAAACCCCAGCAAATGTGAAGGGACAACTGTACACAATATCTATATACAACACATTTGCAATGCTGGAACGGCTGCAGAGAGGTGCGAACATGATGCTGCAAATACTGTAAGGGGGGTGGGAATGGTGGTTAAGGAGATTCACTTGCAGGGGATGGTCCTCCAACCAAGGTAATTAAGACTTGCCTCTGTAGGAGGCCATGAGAAGCCCTGTCCCCCTTACAGCATTTATAAGTCCCTTATTTATAAAATAGCATAGTGCATGCAGCAGAGGCAGCAGCATGTCCCAGCTACCAAGTACATATTCTTTGGGCTCCCCTGCCTCCAGGGAGCACACCAGCCATCTGCTTCTGCCTTGTGAACAAACGAGCAGAAGTGCCGCAGCTGCCACCTTAAAGGCAATACAAGTAATAAATACAAACCTGTTGTGTTAGTTATGGAATTAAAATTTTTATCATTGAAATTTGTGGTATCAAATAAACAAGTAACACCTGGAATGTTGGACACCCATGGTCAGGAATACTAAAAGAGAAGAGACCTCAAGACGGATGGGACTTTCTCAAAAGGGAGATACTGAAGGCACAATTTCAAACAGTACCATTGAGGAAGAAAAATGGGAGGTGTCTCAAGAAACCAGGATGGATGACTAAAGAACTTTCAATGGAGCTAAGTTTTAAACGGAACATGTATAGGAAATGGAAAAGGGGGGAAATCACCAAAGAAGAATTCAAACAGATAGCGAACACGTGTAGGAGTAAAGTCAGAAAAGCTAAAGCGCAGAATGAGCTCAGGCTTGCTAGGGAGGTTAAGAACAATAAAAAGGTTTTTTTTGGGTATGTCCGCAGCAAAAGGAGGAAGAAGGAAATGATAGGGCCACTACGTGGGGAAGATGGCAAAATGCTAACAGGGGACAGAGAAAAGGCAGAATTACTCAACACCTTCTTTGCCTCAGTGTTTTCAGAAAAGGAAAAGGAGGACCAACCTAAGGATAATGGAACAGAGGACACAATAGGGGAAATCCAGCTCAAAATAAGTAAAGAGGTAGTACAGGAATACCTTCTTAATCTAAATGAATTTAAATCTCCAGGACCAGGTGAACTACATCCAAGAGTATTAAAAAAGCTGGCAAATATAATCTCAGAGCCATTGGCAATAATATTTGAGAACTCCTGGAGAACAGGAGAAGTCCCAGCAGACTGGAGGAGGGCAAACGTTGTTCCCATCTTCAAAAAGGGGAAAAAAGAGGATCCCAACAATTATTGTCCAGTTAGTCTGACATCAATACCAGGGAAGATTCTAGAGTACATCATTAAACAGAGAGTCTGTGAACATTTAGAAGGCAATGCCATAACCACAAAAAGTCAACATGGGTTTCAGAGAAACAAGTCATGCCAGACTAATCTGATCTCTTTTTTTGATAAAGTTACCAGCTTGGTAGATGAAGGGAATGCTGTGGACATCGCATACCTTGATTTCAGTAAGGCCTTTGACAAGGTTCCCCATGACATTCTTGCAAACTAGCTTGTAAAATGTGGGCTAGACAAGTTAACTGTTCAATGGATTTGTAATTGGTTGACCGGCCGAACCCAAAGGGTGCTCAGCAGTGGCTCCTCTTCATCTTGGAAAGATGTGACCAGTGGGGTGCCACAGGGTTCTGTCCTGGGCCCAGTGCTATTCAACATCTTTATCAATGACTTGGATGAGGGAATTAGGGGCATACTTATCAAATTTGCAGATGACACCAAATTAGGAGTAGCTAATACCCTAGAGGACAGGATCAAAATTCAGAATGACCTGGATAGACTGGAGAGCTGGGCCAAAGCTAACAAAATGAAATTCAATACAGAGAAATGTAAAGTACTGCATTTAGGGCGAAAAATGAAATGCATAAATATAGGATGGGAGAGACCTGGCTGAATGAGACTACGTGCGAAAGGGATCTAGGAGTCCTAGTAGACCACAAGTTAAACATGAGCCAACAGTGTGATGCGGCAGCTAAAAAGGCCAATGCGATTTTGGGCTGTATCAATAGAAGTATAGTGTCTAGATCAAGGGAAGTAATAGTGCCACTCTATTCTGCCTTGGTCAGACCTCATTTGGAATACTGTGTCCAGTTCTGGGCGCCACAATTCAAAAAGGATATTGACAAATTGGAGCGTGTCCAGAGAAGGGCAACTAAAATGGTGAAAGGTCTGGAAACGATGCCTTATGAGGAGAGACTTAGGGAGCTGGGTATGTTTAGCCTGGAAAAAAGACGGTTAAGAGGCGATATGATAGCCCTGTTTAAGTATTTGAAGGGATGTCACGCTGAGGATGGAGCAGGCTTGTTTTCTGCTGCTCCAGAGACTGGAACACAGAGCAATGGGTGCAAGCTCCAGGAACAGAGATTCCACCTCAACATGAGGAGGACCTTTTTGACAGTAAGAGCTGTTCGGCAGTGGAACACACTCCCTCGGAGCGTGGTGGGGTCTCCTTCCTTGGAGGTCTTTAAACAGAGGCTGGATGGCCATCTGTCGGGGATGCTTTAATCAAGATTTCCTGCGTGGCAGGGGGGTTGAACTGGATGGCCCTCGTGGTCTCTTCCAACTCTGCAATTCTATGATTCTATGATTCTATGAAGTTTTATTCTGCCATTTTTTTAATTAAAGTGTTTTGTCTCATATCAATTTGATAGTTGTTACTCTGGGGATTGCAGTTATATCAAAGGAATATATAGAAATATTCTAGAAACTTGGTCTTCGTGCATTTTGTTGCCTCCCTACCCCTTTAAGGCATGGAGCGCATTGGACATAGCTGTTCCTATGACCATGTTATTACTGTTTTTCTGACCTGGACCTTTCTTGCTTATTCATGAGAGGCAACTGTACTTTGTTCTCAATGAACAGCCAATGAGTACAGATAACTGCAGTTCTGAAAAAATGTACAGGCATACCTCAGTTAACAAAACTTCTGCCAAAGAAGCTCCTTTTTACAAAGGCTTTTTATGCCCACCTATCTCTCCTTTCCCTCTGTCTAGCTGGAAGGTGTGTTTTTTTTTAGCAGCCTAGGCATTAGAAGGATGATAAAGACAGACTAAACACTTTGAGACTTTCAGTATTAAGTTTCAGCAGCATGTCTGCAGTAAACAATGCAATAAAGCTTGACCTGGGAAAGAATACCATTCTACTCTAGGGAATCCTACTGTATCCTGTATATGCGTGCCCACAACAGTTATGAGATAAATAGCAGCTGGTTCCAGAATCCCTTATTAAGCATGCATGAACAGCAAAACAAGGAAAAGGGGGAAGCAAATAAGCCTCCTTCAGTAGCTAATGCCAGCATGTTAGAAAAGCATAGAAGTATAAGGTGGCCACCAAAATGCAAATCATAAGAAATGTGGAGTCTGATGAAAGAAAGAAAAAAAAATCACTGGATGCATTTTTGAAGAAGTGATCTCTAAAAGGTTCAAAATATTTTTGTTTATTAATCAAGGCTTACCTGACTTGGTTGTTTCATTTCACATGTGCATATTGTTAGTTTTGTATAAACAATTTGCTGAGGCATGTTAAACTGCTCTTCTTTTTGTGGAGTGGGAACCTATCCCTGTTTTTTGTCCATGTTACTGATGCTTATGGTATCAAATTTCTCATAAAGAAGTAATGCCCAGGAACACATCTACTTGATTAACTGAGGTACACTTGTATTCTGTTTTCTACAACTCTGTTGTCTTGCAGGATGTGGATGACTTCTTTGAACATGAAAGAACATTCCTAGTAGAATACCACAATCGTGTCAAGGATTCATCTATCAAGTCTGACAAGATGACAAGATCCCACAAAAGTAAGTTTGTTTTTCTCTGAAGAAAGGCCATGTTAGATGGCATATTTTAAAAAAAACACACCCCAAAACAGTTCTGTTCAAGGATAATAGATATTTAAGATAAAGGCATAGAAGTAGTACTAGCTTGATAAAGAGATAAATTGAGAAGGATTAAGATGTGGAGTTAAGGGATAAGGACAGAACTCTCTTGCTTCCTGCCTTTTCTGCACCCGTTGCTGAGTTTCCCAATCTTAAATAGAAATTGTTTGCATCTTTTTTTCCAGCTCTTACTAGCAAAAATGAGAGGCAGACTAAGGATGAAAAAGGAATAGAACTTAATTTAGTTCTCTGTAGTGATGATTTGTAGTGATGATGCACTGGTGGCGCAGTGGTTAAATGCCAGTACTGCAAGCCACCACGTCGCAAGTTCGATTGCAGCCGGTTCCAAGGTTCACTCAGCCTTCCATCCTTTCATAGGTCAATAAATTGAGTACCCAGCTTGTGGGGGGCAATTAGCTAACACACATTGGAAACTGTTTAATGCAGTGTAGATGTGTAAATAGCTATTGCTTAAAAACAATTTGTAAGCCGCTCTGATAGCCTTGTGGCTGAAAAGCGGGGTATAAATAAATATATATATATTTTTTAATGTGTCCAACAACTGATGTAAAGTAGAATACAGTGGTCTTTTGCAGTGTTTGAGCTTTGTATGTACATATCTTGGAATCTTCCTCTGGCTCAATAGAACAAATTGAATTTTATGTCTTCTCTTTCAGATGTTGCTGATGACTGCAATAGAATTGGTTCTTCGTTGTATACATTGGGAACACAGGATTCCACTGATATATGCAAGTAAGTTTTTTAAATTATACAACTTGACAAAATTACAATACAGGATTTCATATGTTGCATCTCAGCAATACCTATGATGCTTGGATCTTCTTAAAAATTAAATCTTTTTTTTAATGTCCTACTTTTAGTTTCCTTTTCCTTTATAAAGCTTGGGAATGGAAATACATTTTTAAAATGGAACAAAGAATTGATGTAGGGTGTTGTATTGTTGGCTTTCTTCAGAAAATGAAATGAAGTATCATTATCCAAGTAGAGAAGCTATACAATATGGAGGGATACAAAATGTATCTACACTTTCTTTCAAAGAATATACATCAGTGATCTTAAAAGTGGGCATGATGCATTAGACTGTTGAAGATAACAGAATGTGATCAGTATGCACTTACTATGAAAATTTGTTTGGATTTGCTTGGTTGCAAGCAACCTCAGCAAATTACAAGAGTAATACAGCCATATTGGGAATCTGGGCTAAATTATCCAAACCTGTGTGCATAATAACGTAGTTATTGGTTGCCAAGAATGCATTGCCAGAATGTTGTTCTAAACCAAAATTTTGAAACTGAACAAAGGTTTCAGAATTTTGGTTTAGAACAACATTCTGGCAGTGTATTCTTTCTTGGCAATAACATAATTGCATACCATGTCTCGTAAGTCTTGGTTTTCTGTTTTGCAATTTAGTGCCCCTTTTCAATATTTCAGTGCTGCAAGGCTGATGCATTACTTAAGTCTTGTTTATGATAGAAGTCTATCTCTGGTCTTTTGCTGAATAATAAAAGACCCACAATATATCATTTGTACTACATTTTTATGCTTGTTTGTCTCTTCGACATTTACAAGGTAGCCAAACCTAGCTATAGGCTTTCTGGAAGTCTCTAAAATTTCAGTCTGTTTCCACAGTTACATGTAGCAGCCACCAATGCTCCTCCTTGTAAGTGTTTTCTAACTTGGCTCTACAACTTTTTTTTGTATGCCAAGCAAGCTTTGCCTACTTGTCTACTTTCTTCAGACCTACATTAGAGCTTAGACAGACTTTCCAAGAGGGAAGCAAGTAGGCATTTCCATCCTGCCTGCTTAAATCATGTTCACTTCCCTTTCTAATTGCAGAGCAAGATTAATAAACAGGGAATGCATTATTTATTTCACTGCTAGCAATATAAGTGAGTCAATTCATCATCTTCACATTTTCTCCAGAAAATAGCATGTCATAATTTCTATTTATTTAACAGAGTTTCTCTAGTAACTCCAAATGCAAATAGTTTGCACCAAGAGCCCTGTATATGGCAAACCAAATAGCTGGGTGACTTTTTGTTTGGTTTTGTATCTAATGAAGACTAGCTGCTTTGCTGTTTGACCTCAAAGTTCAGAATTGTAAGCCTTCCAGTTCTTTGTATTTTTCCATGTATAGTAAGTCACAGCAGCAAAACGCTTCCAGGTTGTAAAACTGCTAAGATATGAAGAGTAACTAATGCAAATCTAGCAAGTTTGTCAGAATGCAGTCTTTTCCCATAGTCTATGCTGTTCCCATAGTCTTTTGTTTTCTGAAGTGACGTTTAACCTTGACATATTAGATTTGCTTCTAATAAACCTGAAATGGTACAGGCAGCAGAGAGGGCAGAAACTACAACCTATCTTGATGGAAATAAATTTTTAGCAGTTTTTATTTCTACTGTGTTTTACTTCAAAACATTAGACCAAAGCAGTTAAAAGCCATTATCTTGATAACAGTTTTCTACTGTGTTACCTTGGCCTGAAGATTACATCCAGATTGAAAGCTTGAAACTCTACAGTGACAGTATTTACCTCTTAGCTAGTTACAGTTGTCCCTTCATATTCGCTGCGGTTTGGTTCCAGGACCCCCCGTGGATACCAAAATCTGTGAATATTCAAGTCCCATTATATGCAGTGGCATAGCAAAATGGTGTCCCTTATATAAGATGGCAAAATCAAGGTTTGCTTTTTAGGTGTTTTTTTAAAGAATATTTTCAAGCCGTAAATCTTAAATCCGTGGATAGCAAATTGGTGGATATGGAGGGAAACTGTAGTTTGAAAAGTTGCTGCGTAGCCTCTTATTAAAAAATCTGCTTAATAAAATGTAGTTGAGAGTTGAGAGAGTAGTAGTTATTTGCAGAAAATCAGTGTTGTGTAGGGTTTAGTGTGAGATTGGAGACAAAAGGTCAGATCCCCATTCAAGCACAAAATTCACTGGGTGGTAATAGGCCAGTGACCATCAACCTAATCTATTTCACAGTAGCATTGTAAGAATAATATGGGGAGCAGGGAGAGAGCACTGTATACCATCTTGATCTTTCCTTACAGGAAAGAATATAAACACACTAAAGAAGTCAATTGTAAATTGGTAAACACTATGAATAGACTGACCTTTACTCAGGATTCCAAGACAGTTTGTATGTGTAATTAGTTTGCTAATTACTCACATGTCCAAAAATCCATTTGTATAAAGCTCCCTTAAAATCAAAACAGAAATTATTTTTAGAAGACAGATATGGAATAAAAAATGTTTTCCATTTACAGATTTTTCCTGAAGGTATCAGAGCTGTTCGACAAAACAAGGGTATGTATTGTGAAAAATAAGAGTACATTCAGTTTTTAGGTACTGTTATCTGGCCTTAGATTTTTGTATCCGGTATATAGATGGATTTATAGTGTCTTCTGGTACTTAACGGCAGTTCGTGTATTTGGGGTGTATTTAAATACTTAGAGAAAGAAAAGTTGCTTACAAATAGCTTTGTATTTTTGTTTGTTTGATCTTAGTATTTTTCTGATTGTGTATTTTATACAAAGACAAAGTACTGTCTTTGAACAAACAGAGACTTCCTGTGAAAAATGGTATGCATCTAAACAAATAAAAATATATTTTGGATTGAAAATATTGGGAAGGGTGGAATTGGTAGTGGTTGTAATGCAGGATTGTAAGATACAGGGTTGGACCAGACAAATTTAGTTGAACTTTAATCATACTGAAATCAGTGAGAATTCAGTCATAGCTTATCCTGTTGATTTCAGTAGGACTCAAGTTGAACTCAGCCTAGATCAAGCCATTAGTGTGAATCTCTACATTATGTTTACATTGAATGCACAGTAATGTGCAGCTGAACCATGATGTCTTTGCTTGATGTGTGCTGACTAACAAAAGTCCATGTTTGGATCCCAGAATGGTATGATGAACTTACAGTGTGGATAGTGTTAAACATAGACATCCCACATACGCTTTGACATATCTTTCCTGATTTCCTGCATATTCTGGGTTCTTGCCATGTTGGCTCTGGTTTGCTTCAACATAGACTCAGCTGTACAGTGACAAAAGGGGTTTTATATTTTAAATGCAGTCTGTATTTTGAGATCACCTGTATTCTTTTTCTTTTGTGCTCTCATGGGAATGGTTTACTTTCCTGTCAGACTTTGTGAAGCTGTCTACAACTTTGGTGTGCCTTACTTTTTTACATAATAGATTTTTTTAAATGAACAGAGTACATCTGTTAAAAATCTGCTTTTAATACTTGACTTTGAAACAAAAATGAATGCACATGGTGACTGAAGCACTCTAAATATAATCTTCTGGTTATTTTACCAAGAGTTTTGATTCTGAAATATTTTCTTTTTCTCTTCTAGAAAATAGAAGCACGTGTGTCTGCTGATGAGGACCTTAAACTTTCAGATCTTCTAAAATATTATCTAAGAGAATCACAAGCTGCAAAGGTGAATGTGTATTTTTTTGCTTTTAGGAATATTGTTTTAAGAAATGACATTATGGAGGACATCCAGAGGAAATTACCAAATTAGAATAATCAGTTTAAAAAGTATTTATATTGTCAGATAGTTACTAAGCAATAACATAATGTAAAATACAGTCGTCCCTCCACATTCGCGAGGGTTACGTTCCTGAGACCCCCGTGAATGTGGAAAAACTGCGAATAACAACTGCTCGCGCACCCCCCCCCCAGAGGGAGGGAAGCGGCGGGAGGATGTTTGGCCAGCCTGGCTGGCCTCTCCGCAAGCCTTCCTGAAGGGACTCCGGGCCTTAGAATACCCGGAGCCCGCTTAGGAAGGCCAGGGACAGCAGCGGGCGGGTGCGCGGGCGGGAGGGTGGGGAGGAGGCTGCGCTGCCTCTCTCCGGCCTTCCGAAGAGGGTGCCGGGGCTTCCGCTTCGGAAGGCCGGGGACAGCAGCGAGTGAGCAAGCGGGCGGGGAGGAGGCTGCGCTGCCTCCCCCCGGCCTTCCGAAGCGGGCGCCGGGGCTTTGGAGCCCCGGCGCCCAGTTCGAAAGGCCGGGGACAGCAGCAGGTGGGCGGGTAAGCAGGCGGGTGGGGAGGAGGCTACGCTGCCTCCCTCCGGCCTTCTGAAGCGGGCGCCGGGGCTTTGGAGCCCCGGAGCCCGCTTAAAAAGGCCGGGGAAGGCAACGGGCGGGCGGCTGTCTTCCTCTCCCCGGCCTTCCTGAGTGGACTCCGGGGCTTAGAAGCCTTGGAATCCCCTCAGGTAGGCTGGGGAAGGCAGCGGGCGGGCAGGGAGGAGGCTTTCTGAGCGGACTCCGGGGCTTTGGAGCCCCGGAGCCCACTTAGGAAGGCCGGGGAAGGCAGCAGGTGGGCGGGAGGGAAGCTGCCCGGCCTCTCCCCAGCCTTCCTGAGGGGACTCCGGGTCTTAGAAGCCTCGGAGTCCCCTTAGGAAGGTCGGGAAAGGCGGAGGGAGGGAGGCTGCCTGCCCCACCCCCTGGCCTTCCTGAGCAGACTATGGGGCTTTGAAGCCCCGGAGCCACCTCTGGAATGCCAGAGAAGGTGCAGGCAGGAGGTTGCCCCGCCTCTCGGCAGCCTTCCCTAAGGGGCTGGGGCTAAACCGCGAATAATCAAAACCGTGAGTGTGAAAGCCGCGAATGTCGAGGGGCAACTGTACTGCTTGATTCAATAATAAATTAGTGTTTTTGGAATTTTTTTAAAATGAAAATGCAAGCTATAAATATAAGTAATCTGGTAAAAACTAGTAAAATTATTTCATATTCTAGTGCAAAATTTAGTGCAAAATTTATTCTAGGGCAAAATTTTATGTTCTACCTACAGTAGACCCATTGAAATGATTGGGACTTGCTTGTCTCAACTAAAGTCCTGTTGATTTTAATGGATCTTCTATAAGTGGATTAATACTGGATTTAGCCCCTAAAAAGATGATAATACTGTGAATAGCTTTTGCCTCCTGCAGTTTGTGTGAGGGAGAAGTAACAATACTTTCTCATTTGTAGTACAAAAAAACATTAAAAACAAAAGCTTAGATCCCCACAAATCCCTGTGCCTAGACATGTAATTCTTGATCTCCTTCTACTTTAGCCAACTGCAAAAAACCCACTCCAGAGTGTCCATTCCTCTTAGAGGATATGTAGGGTGCAACTACCAGAAGGGGGAGCAAAAGACCCCCTTGTACAATTAGAATTAATCTCATGCTAGGATTGATCCTTTTTGAAGAAGAAACACTTGGATTAGGTATACTTTAGCTGTTCCTTGCTTTCTATTTCTGTTCCTCCTAAACAAATGAGCCAATCAGTTTCATGTTAGAAAGAAGAACTTGCACAAGGAAAGGTTCTTTGGCTTCATTTAAAAAAAAAACACCTTTAATCTTACTTTAAAAAACAACTCTTGAGTAATACTAGAAGTAACCCTTCTTTTTCTAGGACCTTCTGTATAGAAGATCAAGGTCATTAGTGGATTATGAAAATGCTAACAAGGCATTGGACAAAGCAAGAGCGAAGAACAAAGATGTGCTGCAAGCTGAAACTACTCAGCAGATTTGCTGTCAGAAATTTGAAAAAATATCTGAATCAGCAAAACAAGGTATTTGAGCAGTCTAGACATTTGAAAAACTCAAAAGGTATAATATTATGCAGCTTTCTGTCCTTTCAAATATGAATGAATTCGAGCAAATGTTGTTTTTCTTTTTTTTAAAAAAAGAATTCCTTTAAAAAAACTATGCATTGGTGCACAGAAAAAACTATAGATAATTTTTCATTACCCCCTCTAATTGTTACTACAGTAGGACCCCTGTATCCATGGGGGATTGGTTCTGGGCCCTACTGTGAATAACGAAATCCACGGATAATAGCAAACAGCATTGGAAATAATGGGACTTCTGGTTTAAAATACCATAGAGTTGCCTTGGAGGACCTAGAAAATGGCTAGAGAGGACACATTTTCTCAAAGGACTCTATGGTAGCTGTGCTGAAACTGAAACTGCAGATAATTGAATCAGTGGATAATGAATCAGCAGATACAGGGGTCATACTGTATATGAAAATGATTCTGTAAAAATTTTGGGAAATGTGTGAGGCAGCCCTCGGTGTATCTGTAGGGCCTCCTTATAAGTTATTACACGGGTGCAGTCAGCAGAATGGAAGATCTTAAAATGCCACTTACATCAGTCTGGCACATCTGTGACTCATTTGAAAGGCTGACTTCAACTTCCTGTACAGATTGAAGGCTGGTGGGCAGTTGTAACTGCCAAAGGTTTGAGCCAATTAAATTAAAATATAGAATGGCTCTTTATCTCAGAATATCTGATAAAGACTGTGCATGTAGAAGAACTAGAAAAAACTATTTCCATTTGAAAAACTCTGCAGCCTGGCGCCTTCCTTAGCCTGGTGCATTTTGGATGTTTTGCATTACGAACCCATCAGCCCCACCCAGAATGGTCTTGATGGAAGTGTACTACAAAACAGGTGGAGGTAAAGATTGTACCAACTAATTAGACAAACTACAGGGTTTGAAAAATTAAGCTTGTTGGGTTTGACACTTCAAGGAATTGCTTTTCTTAAAAGTAGTTGACCAATATTTTATAAATGGAGCACCAATGTTTTCCTCTCCACAGAACTTATAGACTTTAAAACTAGAAGAGTTGCTGCATTCCGGAAGAATCTAGTAGAACTGGCAGAATTGGAACTGAAGCATGCTAAGGTGGGATAATATTTTTCCTTGCCACTTAATTACTTTTTTAGCATAGAAGCCTGGAATGGCAAAATGTGGTTTAGAGCAGAACATACCAGACTTCAGATTTTAGAATGCAGTTTCCATCAACGATAGCCAGTGTAGCCAGTCGTGAGGTATGATGGGAGTTCCTTTGCCATTTTTTTAAAAAAATGGAAATATTATCACCAATACATAGCATATCCCCCTTTCAGTACCAGAATATAGTCTGAAACAATGGCATAGCTACTGTACCTTTTAATTGATTGCGCAATCGTAAATGTCTTGGCATATATTTCTGAATAAATTGTAAAATAACAGACGCAGCAAATACTACTGAAACTAAGGGAAGCATTCCTATACTACTGTAATAAATCTGCATTTATAATAGCCCCCTTTGGGAAAAATTTGCATATTATAGATTTTCCTTGTTTTTTTTCCGGGCTGTGAGGCTGTGTTCTGGAAGAGTTTGCTTCTGACGTTTCGCCTGCATCTGTGGCTGGCATCTTCAGAGAATGGTTGGGTAGGAGTGTATGTGGAGTTTATATGCTGAGAACCCCTATAGGGGAGTATATGTAAATTTGTGTAATTGAATGGTTAGTTTCTGGGTATAGAAATGCAAGGCTCCTTAGTGTCTGTTTGGCTGATGGTTGGTTGATGGGCCATTATCTGCTGGGAATCCCCATGTCCCTGGGTGGAATTCCTTTGTAAGTGTTGAGTTTTAATTCTATTGTATTTCAAAACTGGGAGCCAGATTTTGTTTACTTTTAAGGTTTCTTCTTTCCTGTTGAGGTTGTCCAGGTGTTTGTGGATTTCAGTAGCTTCTCTGTGCATTCTGACATGATAGTTGTTGGCCTGGTCCATACTTTCTGTGTTTTTAAATAACATTTTGTGTCCAGGTTGGTTTATAACATGTTCTGCTACTGCTTATTTTTCTGGGCCAACCAGAAAAATGGGTGCCGGCCGTGAAAGCCTTCGACTTCACAATTTACATATTGTTTTCTCCTTTGCAAGTCTTTTCTTACTTAATCATAAGTACTAGGAATGCCTTCTGTAGGGCAGAGAAAGTGCTACATTTTCCAGGAAACTTATTCTCTACCTTCATTGACTTGCTGATGGAAGGAGAGCAAAGACAAGGCCATCCTGGCTTCTCTAGGGAGGGAGTTTCAAAGTCTGGGAACAGGCACTGAGAAGGCCCTCTATCTTGTTCCCACTAAAGGAGCCTGGGAAGGTGGTGGGACAGAGAGAAGGGCCTCTCCAGACAACCTTAGAGCTCTAATGGGCTCATAAAGGAAGAGTTCTACGAGAGCAGAGTAGTAGAGGACAGGGAGTCTTAGAGGTGTCTCATTCATAGGATTGCCATGAGTTGAAGTTGACTCAAAGTCAGTTAACAACAACAAAGGGAGATACAGTCCTTCAAATACCCTGGACCTAAGCCATATAGACCGAAGACAGTTAAAACTCATACAGGCTCATATGGGGCAATAGTCTTTCTGATAGTCTGCACCTAAGCTCTTTAGTGCATTACAGGTCAGCACTTTGAATTTAATTCTGCCCAGAAACAGAGCAGTAGCCTATGAAGTGGTTTCAAAAAGCAAGTTTTACATTGGAGTTGCACCATTTTGGACCTGCTGAAGTTTCCCAAAAGGGAGCCCTATGTAGAGTGTGTTATAGTTATCCATACAGGATGTGTTAACATGGGCAGATCTGACACCTTCAGGAACAGATGCAACTGATGCATAGCCTGAATTGTGCAAATTTGTATAGTTACTCCTGATGACCACTGAAACTGGGTCCTCCAGGCTCATGTCTAAGCTGCAAGCTCAAATTTCAGGGGAAGTCTAACCCTGTCCAATACAGGCTGAATCCCTATTCCCTGATCTAATTTATAACTACCAAGATCATCTCTGTTTTGTCTGAATTTATCTTCAGTTTATTTGCTCTTTTGCAATCTGTTACTGAGAGCAAACACTGGTTTAATACCTAAGCAGCTCCCTTGGAGTTAGATGGAAAGGAGAGAGAGAGAGTGTGTAGAACAGCATTAGCATACTAGTGACACTGTACCTCAAAGGTCCAAACAACCTTTCCCAGCAATTTCATGTGCAGGTTGCTCCTCCATATCCACAGGATTATCCATGGTTTCCATTATCCAAGGCTGAAAAAATAGGGACACATACCATATAGTTGTGCTGGAAAATGCCTAGAGAGGTGTCCACTCTAGGAACTGCTAGGTCCTCCAATGCAACTCTCTAGTATGTTTGTACTGGAAGTCCTTTATTTTAATAGGGTTAGGTATTATCAACAGTTTCACTTATAAACAGCAAGTCCAGGAATGTGTCTCCTGAAGATACTGAGGGTGACCTGTACATGTTAAATAGTATGGGAGACAAAACTGAATCTGAGGGACACCACAGACAAATAGTCAGGATGCAGAACGGGTGTGCCCAGCACCACCTTATGAGTGTATCCCTCCAGGAAGGATTGGAACCTCTGTGGGACAATGCTCCCAAGTCCCATTTCAGAGAGGTGGCCATGGTCAATGGGAACAGTACATTGGAAGCGGAGTTATAATGATTCAAACCATTGGTCCAGCTAGCCCAGTATTGTCATCTCTGACTGATAGTGGCTATCCAGAATGTGGGCACAATTTTTTCTAGCTCTGCTTGAAGATTCTTGGCATTGTTTATGTGTCCTATATAATAAGTGTAAAGAGGATACATTTATTTCTTTAAAAAACTCTTTGAATGTATTTTGAGTCAGAAGCTTCCTCCATGCAGAAATATTTGTGGATGTGGATGTTCAAAGAATGGATTCCAATCAGGTTGGTGGAACGTATATCTGCAGGGAGCTTTGCTGTAGCTGCTGCTAAAAGCACTGAAGGTTCAAAATATAAGACATGATTACAAGCTTCTTTCCTGAGGAAACTTTGCCTCGTTCTGTGTCTCTTTTGAATATTTTGATGCCTGTTTGTGGAAGTATTGAATAAAAGGTCAAAACAAATTCAACACCTCACTGTTCTTTGTGAAACCTTGTAAAGAACTATGGGGTGCTTCCATAAAAATATAACCTGGCTACTTGAGATATAATTATTTGCATCTTCATTTAATATTCTAGATTTTGTACTGCTGAAGACTAAGTGATATACAGTACTAACTTTTGTTTGTTCTTTTTGCCACAACAGGGTAACTTGCAGCTGTTGCAAAGCTGTCTGGCGGTGTTAAATGGAGATACATAAACCAGAATCTGTCCTCCCATTAACAAGGGCTGCCTTCCGATGGAGTTTACTTTATGAGTTTGAATTGACATTTACAACAGGCTGGGATATGGCTGAGAAAGGACACATAAAACAAGCTCCTCTTTTTTCTTTAAAAAAGCATAATAAGCCCACCAGAGTAATTCCAGATAATATGAAGCAACAGTATATTTGTTGTTACTCACGAATAGTCGCACATTAATTTAATCACTGTATGCTCTTATTGTTCAGAAAACCAAACATTCTGGGTCTCTCTCTCTCTCTCTCTTTTGTGTGAAAGTAGCCAATAGAATTATGTTCTTGTTTGAGGCTAGTATTAAATATTGCTGCCATTCTTATTTTACTACCTTTGTAATTTCTGAAGTTGACAAATTGTTTCAAATCAATTAAATATTGCCACTAGGTGTTTCAGGATTGTTGCTATAAAGCATTGTATTGGTTATTCCACATAATGTTATCAAGCATTAACTTTTTTTTTTCAAATAATAAACATTTCCTAGAAATTTTGGAGCAAACTTTATGTAATCTTTATAATAGGACTCCAAAAGAAAAGCAAATGCATTAGTATGTTTGCCTTAACTTGTAGACTAAAACCCAATTATTGTAAAATAAACTGTGAAATCAGTGATTTTTTTCCTAAAATACTGTAGCATTGTTATCATTGTCTTGTAATCTTTAAAGTTCGTGAATGTGGTTATTTTCACTTTATACTCAGTGTTGTGTGCGTTCATAAATACTGAAATACATAATCCAGTGTATGTACTTAGAGCTCCTATGCTACACCCAAGACTATGCCAATGTAGTCGGACAGTCCCCCCCCCCCCACACACACCAGAAACTGCCTGCATTTTTAATTTCCCTATTCACCTTACTATAAAGACTGGATTTCTGCAGAGGAAGGAATGTTTTGAAGTCTCATAGTCTGTCCCTTCCACTGAAATGAATAAACAAGTCTTGCAGAATTTCTCTGAAACCATAGATTTTCCTTGGGTTTTTCTGGGCTGTGAGCCCGCCGTGTTCTGGAATAGTTTCTTTCTGACATTTTGCCTGCATCTGTGGCTGGCATCCTCACAGGAAATGCCTCTGAGGTTGCCAGCCACAGATGCAGGCGAAACGTCAGAAAGGAACTATTCCAGAACACGGCCTCACAGCCCAGAAAAAAACCAAGAAAAATCTATGGAGGCCGGCTGTGAAAGCCTTCGATTTCACGTTCTCTGAAACCCTTTTTCATAGACTTCTTGCTTTGTAGAAATACCCTTCAAGACACCTTGTCTTCTGCTTTAAAAGGGGAGGTGTGTGTGTAACATGTATGAAGTCTTTAGCGTAGGTTGTGAGTGGCATTTCCAAACCTCCAGAAGAGCTGGAAAGGATCCAACAGAATCACCAAAAAACCGTATCTCAAGAGGCTGAAAAATGATGTTAAATATCTAAAAAGCCTGATGGATTTCAGCCTGTATTCTCTCCTGGAGGTCGTGCAAAGAATATAAAGGACAACACAAATATATGGACACACATTTCTACATTTAATGTTTAATACTTGTATGTTGCATATAAACTGTTGATGCTTAAAATTGACAGAAATTTCTGATTAACAGAAATCATTTACTGGCTAATGAAATGTGAATTTATATTTTATAAGAAGATGTTGGAATGACCTGATAACAGAATTCTTGAATGTTGATGGGGGCAAGCAGAATATCTGAAAAATGTTGTTATACATATAGAGTGCTTGCTGGAAAGGAAAAAAGTGATGTGTGTGTTTTTTAAGTCCTTCTATCCAGGCTGTTAATGAAGAGACAGTCTTTCTTCCACTCATATAAAAAATACCCGGAGTTTTAAGATGTTTCCTTCTCCAGCCCATGATGTCCACAATGGCAGGTTTTTCTAAATTTACCCATAAAATTAAACATTTTCTGCATATCTTTCATATGCTTTCTTTTGTCAGTAAATGATACTGGAGTCCTTTCGACCAGAAATTTCTGTAAACTATGTACAGTTGTCCCTTCATATATTCCCTGGGGTTTGGTTCCAGGACTCCTGTGTATACCAAAATCTGTGAATACTCAAGTCCCATTATATGCAATGGCATAGCAAAATGGTGTCCCTTATATAAGATGTCAAAACCAAGGTTTGCTTTTTGGATTATTATTATTTTTAAATAATATTTTCAAGCTGTGAATACTTAAATCTGTGGATACGGAGGGACAGCTATATAAAAAACAATCTTCTTAAGTATACTACAGTATTTAAAGCACAATTTAAACAAAATGGCAGGCACACAGACTTCATGCCTATGCTGAATACCAAGTCTCTCTGGCTTTTCTTCGCAAACGAAGATTCAGGAAGGACTCATCCCGAGCTTTCTGGAAGTGCGCTGATGACTAAAAAGGCCAATCTGAGATAAACAAGTCCGGTTGCAGAGGGTCTCCTTGGGTGATGTTTCTGCGTTGTCGTTTCTCTTCAAGACTTGTTCGGCTTGAGTTCCCAATGTGAGGCCAGGGCGGACCATTGTTGGTGATCAATTTGGCTGACCCTGAGATGTTGCTTCAGGGGAGTCCTTGTATCGCTTTTTTGGAGCGCCCCTCTTAGGCTGATCCATGGCGAGTTCACCATAGAGTACTCAGTGTTTAATATAAAGGGCTCTTTTTCTGGACAGATCCCTAGATGACCACTGTTAGGATACCAGTAGGCTCCCATATACAGTAGGCCCTCCCTATTCATGGATTATGCATCCACAGATTCAACCACCCATGGCTTGAAAATATGTATTGTTTTTAATTTCCAAAGAGCAAATCCTGATTTTGCAATTTTACATGAGGGACATGATTTTATTACACCATTGTATATAATGGAACTTGAATATCCACAGATTTGTTATCCACAGGGGGTCCTGGAAACAAGCCCCAGCAAATACCAAGGGCCCACCGTACTCCTACTGCTTTAAGCAGGATGGACAATTTCTGATATCTTTGAATATAAGGAGATGAGAAGAAAGACAAGTGTATTCACAGGCATATTCCCATGTGAGGTATACTCAGCTAGGGTTATCTGTAGGTCCCTTTCAAATATATATTCACTCACAACTTAAGTCTGTTATCTCATTTGCAGAATGACTTCAGAGGATAATCCAACTCAAAAAGAAGTTTTAAGAAAGCCCATGATATATTCAAGGTATAGTTGTCCCTTCTCTCTCTCTCCTCTCTGGCTTTTCTTCGCAAACGAAGATTCAGGAAGGACTCATCTCGCACTTTCTGATGACTAAAAAGGTCAATCCAAGATAAGTCCAGTTGCAGAAAGCACAACAGAAGGTCTCCTTGGGTGATGTTTTGGGGTTGTGATTCTGCGTTGTCGTTTCTCTTCAAGACTTGTTTGGCGTGAGTTCCCAAATAAGGCTGCAGCATTGTGGATAGCGCGTCATATTCACTGAGGTTTGGTTCCAGGAACCCTGTGGATACCAAAATCCGTGAATACTGAAGTCTCATTATGTGCAAGGGCATAGCAAAGTGATATCCCTTATAGACGATGGCAAAATCAAGGTTTGCTTTTTGGATTATTATTTTTTTAAAAAATATTTTCAAGCCGTGAATACTTACCTCAATGGATATGGAGGAACAACTGTACTCAGAAAACTAGGATTATCTGTAGGTCCCTTTCAAATATATATTCACTCACAACTTAAATCTGTTGTCATCTCATTTGCGGAATGACTTCAGAGGACAATCCAACTCAAAAGTTTTAAGAAAGCCCATATATATATATGTATATTTGTCCCTTCATATTCGCTGGGGTTTGGTTCCAGGACCCCCCGTGGATACCAAAATCCGTGAATACTCAAGTCCCATTAAGTGCAATGGCATAGCAAAGTGATATCCCTTATATAAGATGGCAAAATCAAGGTTTGCTTTTTGGATGATTATTTTTTAAAGAATATTTTCAAACCGTAACACTTAAATCCGTGGATACTTAGGGACAATTGTATTCAGAAACCTAGGATTATCTGTAGGTCCCTTTCAAATATATATTCACTCACAACTCGGCCCCAACCACTACCCCTCGCCTTTGAGGCTCCTGTCCACCCCCCTCTCCCCCTGCTATTCATAGTAAGGGGGACTTATTAGCAGAAAGGACCAACTCCGGGCTTGGCGGAAGCGGAAGCGAGGGGGAAGCCTTTCCTGCTGCACCGAGGCGGAAGGGCCTTGGGGTGGATTGTTTGGGGAGAAGAGGCCGCCATGAGCCGTTTGCGGGAGGAGGACGACCCTTACCTGGTGGAGGAGCCCAGCGATGAGGATCCGGCGCAGAGCAGGTCTGGCCGCGGCTCTTTCTGCCGTGTGTGTTTCTTTGTTGGCAAATGTTTGGAAATAAATCGAGGCGCAGCGAGGGCGGGCCTCATCTTTCGAGATTAATGGCTTCTTCTTATTCTTCTTCTTATTATTATTTTTAACAGTGCCTTTGAAATCGGTGATGGGGAGCTAGGGGAACTGTGTGTGTGTGTGTGTGTTTGATGATGATGATGATGATTTTCCTGATTAGATCCCGGCCTCAGGAGCTGCGTCTCCTGGCTTTTTTAATCATGTGTGTATTTGTTTTAATGTGATTTTAGTTAGATGGTTTTAATTTTATATTGTTTAATGTCTTTTTATGGGGGAGAGTGGGAGTGGGTGGTGTTTTTAGTCGTTATTATAATGTTTTAATTGTTGGATGCCGCCCCGATTGTTTTTAGCAGAGGGGCGGGGTATTAATAATAATAATAATAATTATTATTATTATTTTGTTGTCTTCTGATTTTTGTAAAGCTCATCCTGTTGATGTCCAAAAACCATTTGTTGTTTATACTACACTTGATCTTAGCCAAAAGTTCTAGCTTCTCTCAAAGAACATTTCCTTCATGTAAAGTGATGCACAAAATGATGTCTCCACGTACTGTAATCTTTCTGCCCATTTCTTTTAATGTTTCATACCGCATATTCCTGGTCATTTTTCCCTCCCAGAGGTTAAAAGGAAGGAATATTAAGACCACTTGTTATTAATAACGGGCAACTTGAAGTTAAAACAACAACCCACCTTTGTATAATAAAAAAAAAATCACTTTGTTTTTTTAATTATTATTATTATTATATCAGAGCAGCTTACAAACTGTTTTAAGCATTTATTCCCAAGCAGCCTGTTTGTTTCATTGCCACAAATATGGCTCATTTTCTAGTGATGGTGTATTAGTATCTACCTAGGAAAGATCTCATGGTTATTTATTATTTATATTTATTTATATCTTGCCTTTTTCCCAATATAGGGACTCAAGGCAGATTAAAAACAGATTAAACAGTTTAGGGTGTTAAAACATTTAAAAATATTAAAATGCAATAAAACTATATACATCTTAAAAAAACTAAACTACACAGCAGGTACAAGCCCAGCCTCCATCAAATTGTAAATGCCTGATGGCACAAGAATGTTTGTTTTTTTTTTACTTGTTTCCAAAAGGAGAGCAGAGACAGGGCCATCCTGGCTTCTCTAGGGAGGGAGTTCCAAAGCCTGGGAGCCGCCACCGAGAAGTTCCCACCAAAGGAGTCTGAGGAGGTGGTGGGACAGAGAAGGGCCTCTCCAGATGATCTAAGAGCTCTAATTCGCTCATAAAGGGAGATCCAGTTCTTCAAATAACCTGGACCCAAATCGTTGCTTGTATCTCATAAAATGGAAGACAAATTTTTCCTCATTTTTGGGAATAACGAGTTATTCATGTTCCGTTTTGTATAATTGTCTTCTGGAAGGTGTTTATAAAACTGCCTTAAGCATTGTGCTTCAGTAAATAAGCCATGAATAAGTGTGCCTGAATAGATAGTTCGGCTTATTCATGAACTTGCTAGACTTCATGTGTAGATGTAATTTGTGTACACTTATATTTATCCAGTGGCCTCCCACTTGCAGGGTAACTAACCAACTTAAACTTAAAGCATGAGACTACTGGGACCTGCCATTGTACCCCTAAGCCAACTATCAAGCAGTAAAGTATGCACCTAGGGACAATAGGGAGGAAAGTTATGGAGCTGTATACCAGATTCTGCAACACATCATGACACTGTCAGTATAAGACTTCAGGAAAACTTCTGCACAATCCCATCCTAAGGACCACTTTGTCTTTAAACCCCTTTCTTGAAACACTTAATACTCTTGTCTTTGTTTTGGGGAACTAGCTCTGCAAAGCCAGTCCCAGATGGAAAAATTCTTCTGTATCCCCCCCCCCCATCTTTACAAATGCCCAGATCACCAAACTGTTATTTAGTCTGTACGTATTAGGAAAATATTAAGAATTGTGTGGGAAACAGTTGATCAGCTTCTTGAACATGCCTTTTTCTTTTTAGAATTAGACTGGGTAAAGACGCATAGATGTCCCCACAACAAATGGCTTATGTAATTCAACTATAGGCAATGAGGCAATAGGATTTAATACTTTTTTGACTTACAGTTATACCTTCATATTTGCTGGGGTTTGGTTCCAGGACCGCCCCCCCACCCACCCCCCCCCGTGGATACCAAAATCCATGAATACTCAAGTCCCATTATATGCAGTGGCATAGCATAATGGTATCCCTTATATAAGATAGCAAAATCAAGGTTAGCTTTTTGGATTATTATTTTTTAAAAGAATATTTTCAAGCCATGAATACTTAAATCCATGGATACCAAATCCATGGATACAGAGGGACAACTGTATACCTCAAAGAATCCCCCAGGTAATATGACTAGTGGCTGTGCTGGTTGGGGGAGTCTGGAGATTTAATCTAAAAAGTAACTAACATAGCTAATAATAATAATAAATAATAATAATAAAATTTATTTATATCCCGCCCCTCTGCAAGCAATCGGGGCGGCTTACAATGATAAAAGCTCTACAAGCTGTGATCCATAGCCATTTAGTCTTTTCAGTTGTTTGTTTCTCTTCCTCTCATCTTTACCCCCTTTTCTGTTAAATGCTTCCTTCATCTCCATTTTCTCTGTTCTGTCAGTTTCTCTCCAATTTGATATTCCTGACTTAACTCTTGCTGTTGGATTCTTTGCAGCGTTTGTGTTGCATTCTGCCATTCTGTTTACACTGTACAGTTGCCCGTCCACATTTGCGGCTTCCACTTTCGCGGTTTTAACTATTTGTGGTTTGCTCAGGAAGCACCTCATTTAAATCAGCTTCTTTCCCTCGTACACAAGGGAGAGGAGCCAATTAAAATGAAGTGCTCACTGAGCAAACCGGCTGCCTAACTCCCTGCTTTCCTGGGACTTGGCTCTGTTTGGGGTGCACAGACAAGCCCCAGGAGAGCAGGGAGTTTGGGGCAAAGGCACTTTTCAGCCACCACCCCCCGCCCTTCCCAAAGTGGCAATGTGGCTTTTCCAGCCTTGTTGCTGCTTTGGGAGGGTGGGGGGGGTGGCTGAAAAGCCTGTTGGCCGCCCTCCCTCCATCCCCTCTACGGCCTCCCCGAAGTGGCTACAGGGTTTCAAAGTCCCCAGCCATTTCGGGAATGGTGAGGAGAGGCTCCTCACCCTCCCGCCCACCTGGCCACTTCCCTCCCCAGCCTCCCCAAAGTGGCTGAGGGGCTTCAAAGTCACCCAGCCACTTTGGGAAGCGCGGTGAGAGGCTCCCCATCCACCCACCCCCACTTGGCCACTTCCCTCCCCGGCCTCACCAAAGTGGCTGAGGGGCTTCAAAGCCCCCTGGCCACTTCGGGAAGAACGGGGAGAGGCTCCCCACCCTCCTGCCCACCTGGCCGCTTCCTTCCCCGGCCTCCCCGAAGTGGCTGAGGCACTTCAAAGCCCCCCAGCCACTTCAGGAAGGGTGGGGAGAGGCTCCCCACACACCTGCCCGGCTGGCCGCCTCCCTCCCTGGCCTTTCCAAAGCGGGTATGGGGCTTGAGAGCCCCATAGCCGCTTCAGGAAGCATGGCGGGGGGGGCGACCAGGTGGGCGGGAGGCTTTTTAGCCCCCCCCCATGTTTCCCAAAGTGGCGATGGGGCTCGAAAAGTCCTATCGCCACTTTGGAAGAGTGGGGGGGTGGCGGCGGGCGGGAGGCATTTTTTATTTGCGTTTTTTCCACATTTGCGGGGGTCTTGAGCCCCTAACCTCCGCAAATGTGGAGGGACAACTGTATTCTGTAATGTGGTTTAAATTGTTGAAGCAAAATTGCCACTATATAGAATGTAGACTTTTGTGTGTGTGCTTTGCCTGTGCTGATAGCACTAGATTACTGTTAATAAAAGTCTTTAATTTTCCCTCTCTATTTATTTTATGTCCCACTTTTCAATTACAAGGCCCAGGTTAAAACCAGAATCGTGATTTTAAAATGTAACATAAAAGCAAATACAAGTAAATTATAAACATTTTAGTAAAAGGACACTGTCAACACTCAGCCAGTTAAACCCCTTTCAACAGCAAACAAGCCAGCATGACAAAAGCTTACTTGACTAAAAATGTTTTTGCATGCTGGTGGAAGGATATTAGAAAAAGAGCCTAGCTAATCTTCCTAAGCAGAGAATTTTGATCTTAGAAGCAGGCATCAAGAGTGTCCTCCCTAAAAAGGAGCACTTCAATTTTTTTTGTTTTGCCAGTGATAGGGATCCTACATGCATCCTGGAATAACTGTCTTTAATATTTCACTGTCTTTTAGCTCTGAAGATGAAGTGGATGTGCTGTTACATGGCACCCCTGAGCAGAAGCGTAAACTTATCCGGGAGTGTCTGACTGGAGAAAGTGAATCTTCTAGTGACGATGAATTCCAAAAGGAAATGGAAGCTGAACTAGCCTGCACCATGAAGAACATGGAGGGCAAGTGGAAGTCACAACTTACTGGTAACTGTCTTTATCAGATTGGCAGGGAAGATTTGTTTGATCTCTTGACAACTGTCTGCCCCTGCGTGTTTTGCTGGACCATGCCTGTTTTGTGCTGCTTCCTCCATTTAATAACTTACTTAGAGATCTTAGAGCAGAAAGAAACACCAGGAGACTCCTGGGCAAAATTCCGCTCTATATGAAATAGTTTGGGATGTGAAGAGAGTGGAAATCTATAGCAGCAAGATTATGGGAGGAAAGAGTAACTGTTTAGCAAAACAAATTGCTGACCAGTGCCTTGAAAGCATTGAATATGTTCATTTAGTCCTTCAAAAAGGATATTGACAAATTGGAGCGTGTCCAGAGGAGGGCGACTAAAATGGTGAAAGGTCTGGAAACGATGCCTTATGAGGAGAGACTTAGGGAGCTGGGTATGTTTAGCCTGGAAAAAAGATGGTTAAGAGGCGATATGATAGCCCTGTTTAAGTATTTGAAGGGGTGTCACGTTGAGGATGGAGCAAGCTTGTTTTCTGCTGCTCCAGAGATTGGAACACGGAGCAATGGATGCAAGCTCCAGGAACAGAGATTCCACCTCAACATTAGGAGGAACCTTTTGACAGTAAGAGCTGTTCGGCAGTGGAACGCATTCCCTTGGAGCGTGGTGGGGTCTCCTTCCTTGGAGGTCTTTAAACAGAGACTGGATGGCCATCTGTCAGGGATGCTCTGATCGTGATTTCCTGCATGGCAGGGGGTTGGACTGGATGGCCCTCGTGGTCTCTTCCAACTCTGCAATTCTATGATTCTTTCCCATTGTTAAGTTTACAGACAATAATTTGCAAACTAGTTTGTTCCTCAACGCAGATGTATCCCTACAATAGATTCAGAGATCATCTGGTAGATATAAACATTTACTAATGTCTATCTCTGTCAGACAAAATAACTTTATAACTCTATAATCACACTGCTAAGTTTAAAACTATAGTTTTAAAACTACAAAAAGGTCCCATAGAGGCAGTACTGATTTATTAAGCTAGAAAGTAGTTTTGACAGTTCCCAAAACCAACATGTATGAGGTGTAAAGAGGTGACATGGACCTCCAACTGCTTCTCAGAATTGTTGTGGTTGCAGGCTTCCTCCGGTTAATCCTAGAAATATATTTAGAACAAAATTAGCACAAAAAAACTAAAGTATAGCAACAGTTACATGAATTAGTAACTTCAAAATACAAAAATAGAAACTTTAAATTTTTATATCTCTGTATCTTTTATACCTGTATTATTATATTTGGGGCCATCAGGTTTTGTTTCTTCTGCTTACAGATAGGAGGCACAAAGCCCCCTCCCTCCACCCCCAGAATTGCTGTTGAATCATATGGGATGGGCAGTTGCTCACCTTCCAGGTTTTCTTGGACTGGAACTTCCACCAGTCTTAATGTAGCCATTGGTGGGGGCTGCTGAGAATTGCAGTGCAACAACATTTGGATGGTCACATGTTAACTAGCCCTGGCAAACAAGTTTGTTCATTTTATTTGGAACAACATGCTTAGCACCTGACATGCTGGGACACAAAACAGCCACCTCAAAAGACAGTCACAACATAGAAATGTCTACAGAGCATTATAGTAATTTCAGGTAGCATCCCTGAGAAAATATTTGCATGTTTGCTTCTATTGTATGACTGACATATTTTGTAACAGATGGTACTTCGAATGCTGGCCAGTCTGGAACTTCTTCAACTACAAAGTATTATGATGACATTTATTTTGATTCCGATTCAGAGGATGAAGACAAAGTAGGTAAATAACTGGTAACGATTCTGATATTTCTCCCTTCCCCTACATAAAAATCCATGACCAGAAAGATTGGTGTAATGTGTTTGGCCAGAAGAGTTTAACAATGAATGAGCTGTCACAAAGGAAGAGACATTTGGGTTGTTCACTAAGATAGCGGAATGGACTGAACAACATGATTACATTCTGATTTAATATTCCTTGTGAAGAAATCTTTTGTGTAAATAAAGGTAGTCTTCCTGCTGGTAAACTACTGTAATAAAATAATTCCTTGCATTATAAATGCTATTTAGGGTGAAGACAGTTGCCATCGTGACTCAAATAACTAAACATTTTCATAATTCCAGAACGACCATAATACTTGGCTTTTAAATGGGAATGTGGATATAGAATATATATACACACACATACAATATACGCACACCTATACTCTCTCTCTCTCTTTCTCTCCCTCTCTCTCTTTATATATATTGTTGGTGGGTATACAATATAACACCCAGCAACAAGGCAGGAAAATTCTTCAGCATCTGTTACAAATGCTTCTAATAAACAATATGGTTATTGTTTCTCTATAAAGTGCATACTCAGAAATAGTGCTAAATTGGTGTAGGAATAACTTGGGATACCATGTCTTAGTTTTGCTGAATATGCAGACAAATACACCATTGGAACATAGGGCTTATCTAAGGGAGATCAGAAGGAAGAGACTGGGAAGGGTGGATTCCACTGCTCCGCCTCTCAAACCACTATGTTCAGCAGGTATTCAAGGAACATTTGGAAGTGGATATGAGAACAATGGCAAAAACCCATCAAAAACAGAAACAAAATAGTTTGCAACCTTGTGCAACAAAAAGCTTAGCTGGATGAGCTCATTGTGTGTGCGTGTGTGTGTCACGTGTTTATGTGTACCTTCCTTGCTGTATCTCTTTAGAAACTTGCTGCTTGCTCAAAAATTCTCCTGAAGTAGTCATTCTCCTCCTGCCTTTCCCCCCAATACTGGGACTCAACAAAGCATATAAGATGTAAAAACAAATACAGATTAAAATACATACAAAAATATCAGTAAAACTATGAAAGTTTATTAAAATGCAACTAAATAATCTAGAATCTACAGAATTAAAGCATTTAAAATCCATTAAAAACAAAACATCAATAAGACAGCATACCATTAAAAGCCTATTGTAGTCAGTTCCTTAAAATCTGGCAAAATAGAAGTTGTCATTTCCCAGCAGAAAGATAGCCAGAGGAGAATTCCCAAGCCTGGGAGCAGCCACTGAGAAGGCCCTTTCCTTTGTTCCATGTAATTGTACCTGGGAAGGTGGTGGGACAGATAGAAAGACCTTTCCTGAAGACCTTGGCTCTCAGACAGGCTCGTGTAGGAAGATACAGTCCTTCAGATAGCCTGGACTTGCTTTCTTCAACACACTTTAAAATAAACCATGTAAAAATGTGCTTTACAATGTTCCTTTTAAAAAATGGAAGTGAACTTTTGGTCACTTTTGTGTTTGTTTGTTTGTTTGTTTTAAACAACCATCTAAAACTATTTTAGTTGTGGTACAGCCTGTATTGGGTCCGGGGTGGGTGGGTGGGGAGCCAAAATTGGTCCCTGGATCTGCTGAAGTTGTCCACCCCTGATCTACAACATCTTGAGGAATGATGCATCAGAGGAGCTACTGAGAAAGTAGGATGGTGGAAATGAATACAGTACAACTCTACAATTGATGGGATAACACTTCACAGTATTTTTGAAATTGATCAGTGTCATTGAGTTAGATAGGTTGTACTCCTCAATGTAGTGGGAGCCAATGTGCTGTAGTGGTTTGAGTGCTGAACTAGGACTCTGGAAGACCAGGGTTCGACTTCCCACTCAGCCATGGAAATCTACTGGGTCAGTCACACCAGGAGGAAAGCAGTGGCAAACCCCCTCTGAATAAGTCATGTCAAGAAAACCCTGTGACAGAAATGACTTGAAGGCAAACAACAACAAATTCCTCTATGTATCACTGGATTATTGCAGTTTAGCCTCAAGTCTGAGTTGTGTGAATGCACTGTGTCTCTTAATCATGGAGAAATTAGACTAATTGATGTTAATATAACAGTATATCCAGTCTGACGGTACTTACCTCCCTCATGGTTAACTTTTGATGATTGAAAATGAATCTCGAATTTGCATGCTGTTCCCTCCTTTTATCTTCTCCGTTCATTTTTGAAAGGAGGAGAGAGCTGTGTCTTTCACAGTAGAACAAACCATAGTTCTCAGTTATGTATTAACCCAGGGAACTGTGATTTGTTCTAACCATAAAACAATCTAGGATGTGAAGCTGTAGGTTGATCTTGGTTAGTTTTTAATGCTCTCCCAGTATCTATAGGCAACAAAGGATTGCACACGTGAAATTGTATGCATGAAATTCTATGCAAGTGAGGCACTCCATGCCTCCCCTGCCCAGCATAGAAAGGAAAAGAACTGCCAAAAGAGAGAAGGCTGGGGTTTCTTCCCCAACACAGAAAGAAACTATAGCTGTATTCAGATATTACTCATTTTGCTTTTTTCAACATGTAAGCAGAAGGAGCACCTAGTTCTGCTCCCTCCCCCCACCCTGTAATCACTTTCCTCATGTCAAAGAAAATGATTTTGAAAAGAGGGTTGTTCCATTTTCTATGAAGGTCTTTACTAAGGGTTTTTGCTCACATGGAAAGCATTGACACAAACAAAAACCTCTCCATTTTAGATGCATCCATTTCCATGTGAGGAAAATGATCACATAGAGGCTGGGGCTAGTTCACAGTATATAAACTCCTCACACACTCCTACCCAGCCATTCTCTGAAGATGCTAGCCACAGATGCAGGCAAATCGTCAGAAGTAAACTCTTCCAGAGCACAGCCTCACAGCCTGGAAAAAAAAACAAGGAAAAACTGTGGAATTCACTATCACAGGGTTTGGCTGAGGCCACCAATTTAGGATGACATTGAAAGGGGATTAGACAGATTCATGGAAGATGAGCTTATCAGTGGCTTCTGGTTTCAATAGCAATATGCCATGTCCAGAATCAGAGGCAGCATGTCTCTAAAAACCAGCTTTTGTGAAATCTCAGTGGTCGAATGCTCATACCATTGCATCCTGCTCACACATTTCCCATAGACACCTGCTTCATCATTGTGGTAAATGGGATGCTGGGCTAGAAAGTCCTCTGGTCTCATCCACTGGGGCTTCTTAAATGCAGTGGACTATTTCCTCTGTCACAGCAGGCTAGTAATATTTGTTAGTGGGCTAGTAACTTCCATGGACTTAAATACAGTAGGATCCCCATATCCGCTGATTCATTATCCAGTGATTCAGTTATCCGCGGGACACAAAACAGCACCCCTACTATAGAGTCTACTTAGAGAGGCATCCTCTCTAGACATTTTCTAGGTCCTTCAAGGCAAACTCTATGGTATTTTAAACTGGAAGTCCCATTATTTTCAACTGTGTTGGCTGTTATCCGTGGTTTTCAGTAACAACGCCCCCCCCGAACCAATCCCCTATGGGTATGGGGGTTCTACTGTACAAGTTTGGTCTTAAACAATGCATTACATTTTGTGAACTAGGTCTCTGTCTAACAGCTGGTCCCTGCTTTTGGGATGTTAAGACAACATCCTGAATCAGGAATGATTATTCATAACATGCTGTGCAGCTGTAGCTATGGTTTATGAGTGGTACTGTGCTTCTTCAGAAGCATGGTGAATTAGCATTTGTATAGCTTAGGCTGCATTCATTCTTCTAAAAAATCACTTGTAAAATCACTTGAACATTTTTGGGAGGGATACCTGGAGAAGTGAAAAGGAAGATTCATTTTTCAGTGATTTGCAGTTCTTTCTTCAAGAGCTTCTGTTCTTTGGAATAAATATTCTAACTGCATATATGTACATTTGACAGCTGCGCCAGAAGCCAGGAAAAAAAAGAAACACCAACAGCGCCGAATTCCAACAAATGATGAACTCTTCTATGATCCTGAAGAAGACAATAGAGACCAGGAATGGGTAGACAGGAAGAGAAGGGAGTAAGAAGGCTGAGTAATTTTTTTGAATTATGGGGGTAGCCTGAACTGGTATTATACAAGTTGCTTAAATTTCTCTCTAACTACAGTAGACTCACAGTGGCAACCAGGATGAGACTTGACAAGGAATGTCTTGAGCTCAGTTGTAGCATGCTTTTTAAGCTGATGGATTCACTTGGCTTTTGCCCATCATTCTTCTCAGAGGATGGGGAAAAAATAAGAATTTTATCATTTGTTTGACTAAAGCTTTCTTGTAGTTCACAATACTGATTTTAAAATTGCTGAAATTGATACACACCACCCCTTTCCCCAGCCCTTTGTTTTTTAAAAGACATATTTAGGTAAGGAATGGGTTATAACTCATTCACTGAGATGAGCATGAATAGAGTGGTGTTATGCTGAAGAAGGTTTAAATATTGTGAGTTCACTGTTTTTGAGTTCTCTGTGGAAGGAAGGTCCCATTGGATACATCTCACCTGACATCATGTTCACCATCATGCTTCTAGTCATGGTGTAATAAGGCTTCTGTGACCATATGTCAGAATCTTTTATTACTTTCACAGCATTATATTGTTGCACAGAACCAAGGGAACTGTTCCATTTTGTATTTCCCACATTTTGCTACATGTTGCCCTAACCTAATGCCTCAAACTTCATTCAGCTTTTGAACTTGGTTCCATGAATCTATTCTAGAGCAAATTGCAATAGAACTATATGTTTTCCTGATTTATTATTATTTATTAGAACACTTCTAGCCTACCCTGCATCATAGGATCTCAGGGCAGCATAAAATGCAGTATAGAACTCAAGTGTCCAGTCATGCTTTGTTTACCTCTCTATCTAAAATTACTTGAAATCACCATTATTAAACTTATTTTAGTAGCTATGCAAATTACATTGTGATAAAACCCACTGAAACCTGTGATGGGAATATATTAGGAAGAATCAAATTGAGAGCCAGGGGCTGCTTTCCCATGGCTCCTTGATGTATTAGCATCAGTTTTCCCCTTGGCCAGAGAAGGCTGGGTTGTGAAGGAATAGTGTTAGCTCTCCCTGTGTGGATATAACCATGTCAGCACCTTCTTCATTGTGGCTTCGCTACATGTTGTTATTATTTTGTTATTTATTTATATCCAAACTTTTCCATAATTCTGGGATTCAAGGAAGTTTAAGGTAAAGTTAAAATAGGTAAAATTAAAAGTTCATATGATACAAAAGTTAAAAATAAAATTTTCCTATCAGTAGAATGAAAAACAATTAAAAGCATGACCATTTAAGAAAAAAGAACAGATACACAATACAACACCTTATGAAAAGCCCTTTTCCCTGAACAATCAGTCCTCAGAGGCCTGCTGAAACAAAACAAAACAAAAAGAGTCCATCTGCCTATGGAAGGATGACAAGGAGGGTGCCCGCCTAGGCCTCTTTAAGGAAGGCATTCCAGAGCCTGGGTGTAGCCACTGAGAAGGCCCTCTCCTATGATCCCAAAAGATGTATCCGTGAATGGGGTGGGACAGAGACAAGGGCCTCCTCAGAAGATTTCAAAACACAGGCAGGCTTAAACAGGAGTATATGCTCTTTCCGATAAACTGGACCCAAGCTTTATAGAGTTTTATAGGCCATAACCAGCGTTTTGAACTGTGGTCAGGAATAGACTGGCAACCAGTGGAGTTTTTCAACAAGGAAGTTGTGTGCTCCCTGTAGCCAGCCCCAGTTAACAGTCTGCAGCTCTGGATAAGTTGACATTCTGAAAACTCTTCCAAGGGAGTGTTATGTAGAATAAGTTACAGTAGTCCAAATGGGAAGTTACTAAGACGTGTGTCACTGTGGCCATATGTGATGTCTGTAGAAATGGATCCAGCTGGCACACTAGCCTTAACTGTTGAAATACACTTCTGGTTAAAACTGAGATTCCACATTCTTGGAGTGATGCCTTGTGGGGAAACAATCCCCACACTCTGGGGTTATTGTACTACCCACCGTATCCATGTCAGTTTTATAATATGTGCTGAAATAAAAGTGATATGGCTAAAACAAGAAGCTGGAATGTTAAACTCCTGGTTGCAAGTATGTAGTGGGGAAAAGCATGCAGGGCTTTAATCTTGGTGTTGTGTTAGGACAGCCTTTTCATCAGGTGCTTATGAATGAGCTTGTGCCATGCTCATGACTATCATGTTCATGCTGCTCATATTGGGCTACACACAAATGTTTCCGTCAAAATGTCTATCCAGCTTTCCCTGACCTATATTCTACTTTTTCATAGGTATCACAATATAAGAAGTACACAGTTGCAACAGCAGCAAGCCAGACTTCCTGCTGTTCCCAACAGTGATGCTGTCTTGAACTGTCCTGCTTGCATGACGACATTGTGCCTTGACTGTCAGAGGTAATTATGTGTTGAGCAATCTGCATTAAGTGTTTGGCACTGACTGATGATGGAAACCAGTGCTTATTCACATAGTCACACTGCAATTTGTATTCACTCTGGGTTTTTTTAAATAGATTTCTATTTCATGAATCAGGGCATTCGTTACAGAATAAGAGAAACAATTTTATCACTGTGGTTGTAAGAAATCTTGTCTATTCAGAATTTGGGGACATTACTTTTTTGAACTATTAGAATCACCCAGTCAGAATGTACTGTAGTAAAAAAAAAAAAGCCTCTTTATAGTCAAAAAATGCCTCTTTGTCTAAGGTATGTTCAATTCCTGCTGCAAATAATTAGTGAAGTGGAAGAAGAGAGAGGATTTCTCCCCTTTGGAAATACATTATTATATACTGTATTTGATCCTGCTTTTCAGACCATTAATGGCTGTCAAAGCAGTTCACATTTTTTTTAAAAAGGGACAGGATCTGCAATTACACTGCAAATTAAAATACTCATGGGAGGAGAGAAGAAGGAGATCAGTTCCTCAGGGCCAGAAGAAATTGGTGAGCTATATGCAAGCAGGCTCATTCTCCTTTGAAGATTTTTTCCCTTTAGTAACAATGACCAGTACTTTAAACACAAGATTTGTGCTCACTGACCACAACTGTTTCTTTCTTTGCTGGAAACTCACCATGGGCTGGCAGCCAGTAGCTTACAGAGCAGCACTGGTCAATGGAGCACTACTTTGAGTTGCACTGCAATAAGCTTGTACTTGGTTTAGACCCCATGGGGAACGTTAGTTCTGGACCAATTAGTTTTGGACCTCAATTGATTTTGGTGTTTTGGTTTCGGAGGGGGGGATCAGGAAAAGTGGACTGAAGGTACCACATCAGGTGAAATTTGGGGGCATTTTTTCACCTGAAGAAACTTTTAGTGGAGGCATTGAGGGGTACAGGAAAGGGGCAGGATGCATATAGCCCATGGGCAGCACTTTTCCTGCTTTAGATCCCCTGAGTGCTAGTCGTGATTAATGTGTCCCATTGAGTTCAGAAAGCCTAAATCAGCTAAGTGGTTGCTTCTGTTATGAGGCATGTAAAAGTTGTATCCATTGGTGATTACTCCAGTGGAAGTGAGGCAGTTTTCAGCATTTCTTCTTTCATCCACAGCCTCCCAAATCTGCTTGGGGTGGTTGTGGGGGCTGCACCAGGGGAAAGAGAATTACCAAAAATAGCCTCTGTGATAGTAAACTGTTTCATTCAGTAGTGTGACCGCCATTACATACAGTCTTTCACTTGCTTTAAACAGGTCTTTATATTTGAAAAAGTAGGTCTGTTCTCTTATACTTAAGAACTTTGTTCTTATTTTTGCTAAACATAAACTGATTGAGTAAGAGGAACGTGGATTCTGAAATGGGATGGGGAGACAAACACTGTATATAGCTAGAACCTGAAAAGGTTACTTTTGGGGGGTATAGTTCCCAGAATCTCCTACCTGCAAGTTTGGCTGGGGGATTCTAGGAATTATAGCCCCCAAAGGTAACATTTCCAGGCTCTGCAAGTAGCTAGAGCTCTATAAGGAGAAAGTAACAAAAACAGATTATAACATTGGCCTCAGCTTACTTCATTAGATAAAGTACCAAGTCCACAAAAAGGCCTTGTCAAATAAGCCAACTAGTCTGTAATATGGTGCAGTATTCCATATTTTTCTCTGGCTGTGTTACTTTACTGGCACTAAGAGATGCCTCTTTCTTCTTTGTGTTTTCTTTATCTGCAAACCTCTGGGAAGCATGACTTCAAATGTTACCAGTTTTGAAGTGCTTTGTCAGTCACAGATTGCTGCATTTCTTCTACCCTGTTTTTTTTAAGGCATGAATCATACAGAACTCAGTACAGAGCAATGTTTGTGATGAACTGCACTGTTATCAAAGAAGAGATTTTGAAATACAAAGGTCCATTGAACAAGAAGACAAAGAGAGGGCACAAGAAAATTAAACAGAGTAGTGAATCCATTGCTGGTCCGGAAAAACAGGAAGAGGAGGAAATATATCATCCAGTAAAATGTACTGAATGTTCAACAGAGGTGGCTGTTTTAGATAAGGATGAAGTCTTTCATTTTTTCAATGTCCTAGCAAGCCATTGCTAAGACACAAACGTTACATTAAGTTTGTATTAAAGATCAAAAACAGAGAATTGTCCTATTTGTTTTAAGTCAACTTTATGTCATTTGTTGAAAGATTAATTTAGCTAATCTGATGTGGAAATTTTGTCCTTGCCTCTCTTTCTATTGGTAAACGAGGTAAACTTCAATTTTTGTACATAATTGTGTGGATTTTTTTTTACAAACTTGTTCTTATGTAAATGTTCTTTATCCTATTAAGTAGCATTTAAAATGTTACAAGGTAGAGCAAGTTTATATCAGGATTTCATATGTATAGTGGTTAGCTGCCATAAACTGTATGGTGGCATCACTAAACTGTTCAAGACTCCTGTGTTTGATTTTGTTCTCTTTGTTATTTTGAAAGCCCAGTGTACTTGTTTCTTGTGATGCACCCATTTTATATTAAGGCTTGCTTTCATCTTTAGAATCAAAATACTATAGTCTGCCAGAGCACCTTCTTGATAGTGCTATCTATATATCAAACAGAAATCAAGCCACAAAGAGACATTTTTGGTTTCTCACTTTAGACCTTAGGTACACTGCAAATGTTCCAAACTCTTCTAAAGGCTATGTAAAAATTGTATGATTTAAACACACTTCTAGTAATTGGAGAGAAACTAAGAACTTTATAAAATGTCAGGTAGTTGTTTAAATTTATTCTTCCAGTATCTGTCACATGACACATACAATGTTTTTTTTTCCAAAAGCCCATTAATTTAATTTTCTTCTTACTTGATTCTATACCCAGTTATTCTAGAACTGATTCCCCCTCCCGCCTTTCCAGCTTTGGTATTGAAAATATTAGATACCAAAGTTGGTTTTCAGTCTGACTCAGATCCTGCACAAGTATACTTGATTGTTGATGATTACCAATCTAAATGTTAGAAAAGGAATGAAGATACCACTTTTTATTAAAAGATAATAATTCTCGGGATGGCATGGAGGAGTAATCCACCATGATCGGGTTTCATCCCATGTGCCAACCCCATCTAGGCAGGAGTCAACATCCCCCCCCCCATTTGATCCATTAAGACTCCTTCCTTTCTCAGTCAGTTTTTTCTATCCTGCTCTGCAACCTGATGTGATTTTTGCCCTTCTCAGGTGTAGTTAGGAGAAATTAAATAGGTTTCTTCAGATAAAGAGCAGAAGTTAGGAGATGGAGAAAAGACTAAAGAGGATAAAAGGAGGGTTCAGACACCAGGACAAAGATGATGGAAAATAAAAATGAAATCGCAGCACTGGCTGAGCAGGGGCCACAATAAATAAAAAAATTCCACCCAGATTACCACTGTGCACTGTATGTCTGTGGATGAGCGAAAAGTCCTCCAGTGAGAATGAAGTGGGGGAAATTATAATGCAGGTTTCTCACAAAGGCAGCAAGGAAACCGAGCAGAGGCAAGGTTTCCAGCTTAAAGAGACTGTGAGTAAAACGAAACAGATGAAAATCTCGAGAACAATGCTAAAAACACTTCTGTACCCTTACATAGACTGGAGAAAAGTGCCAGAACAAAGGCAAACTCTTGGAAGGCCACTTCTGTTAAGGAAAATGCAACATGGGACATACAGTGAAAGAAATAAAATATGTATGTGAAAGTCACAATGACTAAGCAAGAGCAATTATGAAGCTACACAGGTGAAACTGCTAATGTAATCTAGAAGGCCTGAGAGCCAAGGACAGAGGTACTGAATGCAGATTGGAAACACCTGAGAATCATTAAGTGTACAAGGTGAAATGTTGAAATACATGGGTTGGTCTTAAGCATGGGTGGAACTACGTGGACCAATCAGAATGGAAGTACACACCCACTGGGTGGAAACTAACTAGTGGGTGGTGATAAACAATGGCTATAAAATTGCAATGTTTGCCAATGTATTGTGGTTGAGTAGAGGTGGAGTAGTGTGTAGAGATTGTGATATAGTATGTTTATATAGAAGAATAAAGTAGGTTTTATATAAAACTACTGAGTTGCCTGAGTGAATCCTGGAGACGTTTTGGAGACACCTGGAGAAGAGTGAGAAGGCTTGGAGAGTTTGTCAGGATCTTCAGCCTATTCTCTGAAACTCTGCTGCTTTGGAGGAAAGCATTAACCACTGATCTAAGCTGGTCAGCTCTGCTGCATAACTAGGTGGTGAGTTAGAGCAAGAGGTGAAGAGCTACAACTCCCATCATCCCTGACAAGGGTTATGGGCCCAGTTACTAGAGCACCCAGCATCCACAGAAGCTGAAAGTTCCAGAAAGTGGAAGAAAGCTTTGTGGACGACAGATCAGAGCAAGTTGCTTGTGCTGCACTGATAAGCCTCGTGAGTAAATCATTTTGTGTTTTGCTTAAGCCCAGACGGGTCGGCTGTGCATACTCAGAAGGACTGTGTCAAATTGAGTCACTGCACAAATTAAGATGGAAATTCTAAAGTTTAGTAAATTAAATAGAAACAACTACTCTACCTGGAAGATTTATGCCCAATCTCTACTAGTAAAGGAGGGTCTGTGGTCAACAGTTGAAACAGGGCTGGCAGCCGATGCTAATGCAGCCACTCAAGAGAGAGATAGTAAAGCAAAAGCCTGTCTTTATCTCATGCTTGAAGAAGACTTGATTAATGACGTCAGAGATAAAACGTCCGCCAAGGATGTGTGGGATACCTTGCAGAGATTACACACTCCTTCAACTGCTTTTGCAAAAATGCTATGGTCTAAAAGAATATACAGGCAAAAGATGGCTAAAGGGCAGTGTGTGATAGAACATTTAAAAATAATGCAAGATTTGTTTGTGCAAGCTGAACTGAGGGGAGTGCAAATTAGCAAAGAGCAGCAATGCTACATTTTAATAGAATCGCTAGACTCTTCGTGGGACAACATAACGAACAGCTTGCAGAACTTGCCAGAAGCTGAGCTTAATAGAGACTTAATTGTGGCCAGAATATTGGAAGAGAACCAGAGAAGAATGTCTGAGCAGGGTGACTCAGCAAGTTTAAAGACTGTGCCAAAACAACAAACAATTCCTGACTGGCGAATGCAGGAGGAAGCAGCCTCTACAAGGGAGCAACGGAGGTGCTTTTATTGTAAGAAGATTGGTCATCTGAAGAGACATTGTAAACATTTTGCAGCTGAGAGACGCAAGCAAGCAGAGAGCAGATGGCAGCCGCGGCAGTATCAAAAACAGTCCAGACCTCCATTTTTGAGGGACGGTGGTAATAAAAAGGGGGTTGCAACCATGATTAAGGAAAAACAAAATGCAAATTCTAAATGGCTAGTTGATTCAGGAGCCTCATCTTCGATGTGTAATGATATAAATTTAATAAGTAATAGAAAATCAGCTAATGTAAATACTGTAGTTTTGGCTGACGGGAAAGAGCTAAGTACTGTAAATCAAATGGGTACTGTGTACATTCCAGGGCTAAAAGAGAATTTTAATGATGTCTTACATGTAATGGAGTTAGAAAATAATTTGTTATCAGTAAGCAGATTAACAGAAAGAGACTACACAGTCATCTTTGAAAAGAACATGTGTAAGATAAAACTGAATGGGGAATTGCGTGGCATAGGTTTGAAAAGGGACAAACTTTATTATTTGGAGGACAATATTGATAGCTACAGGGTTGAAGAAGCTAATAACATAGAAAATATTCCAATCCACAAAGACTGCATACACGAGCTTCACAGAAAATTCGGCCATGCGAGCTTCAAATGTTTAAAGAATTTAATCAGTATGTGTCCAGATTTAAAAGTTACTGAATGCAAAAACCACTTAGATTGTACGGTATGTCATCAGGTAAAGGTCAGAGCTTTTCCAGTAGCTAAGAAAACAAAAAGAATTGCTCAAAGACCATTTCAGTATGTACATGCAGATGTCGCCCAAGCTAATTGCTTGTCCTTAGGGGGAAGCAAGTATTTCCTAGTAATTGTTGATAGGTATACAAGGTTTGCATTTGTGAGAATAATGAAAAACAAATCTGACGCTGGGCAAAGTTTAAAAGCATGGGTAAGAATGGTGGAAAGACAATTTGATAGCAGAGTAGGCACCATCATTACTGATAGAGGAGGAGAATTTTTAAATAATCAATTGTTTAACTGGTTTCAAAAGGTGGGGATAAGGCATGAAACTACAAACCCTGCTTGTCCTAGTGAGGATGGGTTAGCAGAGAAGAAAATACAAGATATAAAAAGAATTACTGCTTGTATGATGGCAGATGCAGGGGTGAAAGATAGTTTTTGGGCAGAAGCAACTTTGACTGCAATACATATCAGTAACAGATTGTATCATTCAGAAATTGAAGACATTCCCTACAGGGTATTGTATGGGAGAATGCCAAATTACAAGTACTTAAGGGTTTTTGGACAATTTGCTCATGTTTACACACCTGCTTGTTTCAGGAGGAAAGGAGAACCCAAAAGCAAAAGGCTTAGGTTTTTGGGGTATTCTGGAAATAGCTACAAGTTTCATTTGGGAGGAAAACAAGTGCAGTATTCTAGGTCTGCAAATTTTGAGAGACATGCTGGTTGGGACAAACTGCATGCCAATAAAGAAGTGTTTTTGAGGTTAGGGAGTTCAAATGAGCCAAAAGCACAAACTGAACCAACCTCAGGAAACGGAGGGGTTTCAGTTAAGCAGGAAGCATCACCTAGCAGCAGTGGTAGTTCTTCTGATGATGAGATAGCATCTAGGCCTACTACTACTCGAATGACTGAAGACAAGAGATTTAGTCATAGAACTACAACTCCCAGTAGAGAAAGTGAGGATGAAAGAGACAGAACAGCAGATTTTATTCCCAGGCGTAGTCACAGAGTTAGAAAGCCTCCAGATAGGTTTGTTGTGACAAAGGCAAGAGCTTGTTTAGCAGTAGAAGAGCCTGAAAGTTTTGAAGAATTGGAAAGTTATTCTAGTGAAGAACAGGAAAGATGGTTTGATGCAATGGATAATGAGTTTGGTTGCCTGGTAAATAAAGATGTTTTTGAAATTGTTGACAGACCCAAAGACAAGAAAGTAATTGGTTGTAAATGGGTATACAAAAGGAAAGAAATGCCAGATGGAAGTATCAAATATAAAGCTAGGTTAGTGGCTAAGGGTTTTGCACAACAGCAGTATGAGAACTATGATAAGACATATTCTCCAACTGCAAAGCCAGAAAGTCTGAGAATGGTTCTAGCTGTAGCAGTAAAAAGGAATTTAGTTGTAGAACATTTTGATTTTGAGACAGCTTACTTGAATGCGGTTCTGGATGAAGAAATATTTATGGAACAGCCACAAGGTTTCGAAGAAAATGGTAGTCAGAGAGTATATAAATTAAAGAAAGCGTTGTATGGTTTAAAACAAAGTGCCAGAGCGTGGAATCTGTGCATCAATGATGAGCTAGTTAAGCTAGGTTACAAGAGGAGCATTGCAGATGCTTGTGTTTATACAAAAGGAGATATAGTATTAGTGATTTATGTAGATGATTTGTGCGTAGCAGCAAAGTCAAAACAGGAAATTGAGTCAGTAAAAAGAGAATTGTCTAAGAAATTTGTTTTGAAGGACTTAGGTGTATTGAAGTCTTATTTAGGTATTTGCGTTGAATGGACAGAAGAAGGACATTGTTTGTTAAGTCAGAGAAATAAAATTGAAAGATTGATTGAAAAGTGTGGATTACAGAATGCAAAAATAGTAAGAGCTCCAATGACAACTGGTTTTGTGTCTGAGAAAACAACTAGGGCGTTTGAGGACAAGACTTTCTTCAGAAGTATAATAGGATCTTTACAATTCATATCTTGCCACACCAGACCAGACATTTCTTATGCTGTAAATGTATTGTCTAGAAGGGTTAATGATCCAAAAATTGAAGACTGGACAGCGGTAAAACATTTATTGAGATATTTGAAAGGAACCTTAGATAGGAAATTGATAATAAGAAGCAGTAGTTCAGATCTAGATTGTTATGTAGACAGTTCATTTGCATCAGAATTAGGAGACAAGAAGTCAGTTACAGGAATGATAATTAAATATAGTGAAAGTCCAATAGTTTGGAGAAGTAGAAAACAAACTAATGTAGCGATAAGCACAACGGAAGCAGAATTTGCTGCTTTGAATGAGATAGTAAATGAGGTACAGTGGATTAAGCAATTGCTAAATGATTTAAATGAAAGTTACAAGATACCAGTGGAAATTCTGGAAGATTCACAGTCATGCATAGCGATGGCTGAAACTGAAAGTTTGAAGAACAGAACAAAATATGTTGGTGTAAGATATCAAAATGTGCGAGACATGGTTCAGAAGGGTGAAATAGAATTGAGATATATAGAAACACAACACAACATAGCAGATTTGTTCACAAAAGCATTGACAGCAGAAAAACATGAAAGGCTGACACAAATGGTTGGAATGACATTGTAAGACACATACAATATTTTATTTCGGAGGGGATTGTTAAGGAAAATGCAACATGGGACATACAGTGAAAGAAATAAAATATGTATGTGAAAGTCACAATGACTAAGCAAGAGCAATTATGAAGCTACACAGGTGAAACTGCTAATGTAATCTAGAAGGCCTGAGAGCCAAGGACAGAGGTACTGAATGCAGATTGGAAACACCTGAGAATCATTAAGTGTACAAGGTGAAATGTTGAAATACATGGGTTGGTCTTAAGCATGGGTGGAACTACGTGGACCAATCAGAATGGAAGTACACACCCACTGGGTGGAAACTAACTAGTGGGTGGTGATAAACAATGGCTATAAAATTGCAATGTTTGCCAATGTATTGTGGTTGAGTAGAGGTGGAGTAGTGTGTAGAGATTGTGATATAGTATGTTTATATAGAAGAATAAAGTAGGTTTTATATAAAACTACTGAGTTGCCTGAGTGAATCCTGGAGACGTTTTGGAGACACCTGGAGAAGAGTGAGAAGGCTTGGAGAGTTTGTCAGGATCTTCAGCCTATTCTCTGAAACTCTGCTGCTTTGGAGGAAAGCATTAACCACTGATCTAAGCTGGTCAGCTCTGCTGCATAACTAGGTGGTGAGTTAGAGCAAGAGGTGAAGAGCTACAACTCCCATCATCCCTGACAACTTCTAGTTGCTATCTTGAAATTCTGGATTCAGAGGAGTGGATGGAGCTGTGTTAGAACATAGCTCTGCAGTGAGGGCGTGCTCAGTTTCAACAGCTTCATGCGTCAGTAGATGTGTGCTGTAATGATGTAGAAAATTTGAGAGTAGGGGACCAGAGTGCTGATAATTTAAGAGTTACAAAAGTGTGACCCTACATCCATGTTTGCACTTTGCAGAGTCCCCCTCCACCATATTTTGAATTGTTTTCATTTACTCAGAATATCCGCACACCCTCTAGAGTGTGAGGAACAATTTCATCATATTTTAGGCTAGGTGGTGCTTCAAAACTGGAAACTATCTTGGGCCAAAAAAGCTTAAGGACAACCAGAAAGATGGTAACAGTGCTTCCATATCCTCTAGAAGGTGTATGATGGCATTCTTGAGTTAAAAACAAAATTTAAAAAATATTTTTGTGGGTGATGTGGCTCTCCAAGTTCTAGTGAGAAGGGTGTATAGGCCCTGGACTTCACGTCATTGCCCACCCTGCGTTAGAGGGAATAGATTGACACAGAAATGCAGAATTCTTAATTAGAGGTTAATCCTGATGCAGAGCTGTTTGGGCTGGAAGCCAACCTTAAGAAAACGGAAGTTCTTTACCAGCCTGCACCACAGGACGAACACCATCATCCCCACATTACCGTCGACAAATCTGTGCTTAAGTCCGTTCAGCAGTTCACCTACCTGGGAAGCATCATCTCCTCAGATGCCATGATTGACAAAGAGATCGATCACAGATTAGGAAAGGCATATAGCGCATTTGGAAGACTTTATAAAAGAGTCTGGAGTAATAAACACCTGAGGCGAAGCAGTGAAGAGAAACGACAACGCAGAAAAAATCACAACCCAGAAACATCATCCAAGGAGACTTTCTGCTGTGCTTTCTACAACTGGACTTGTTTATCTCGGATTGGCCTTTTCAGTCATCAGCACGCTTGCAGAAAGCGCGGGATGAGTTCTTCTTGAATCTTCGTTTGCGAAGAAAAGCCAGAGAGATGCATGAGGGTAAACCAAACATAATGTTTTTCTTGCCTATTCCATCACTAGACCTATTTCTAGTGGTTTTATGGAATGTGTCTTTTTATATTATGGCTCCCCCAGTTGTGAATGTTTCTCATCTGCACCTAAGCACATGTAATTTAGGTGTCCGGAGAAGACTTTTTAAGTGTTGGCTTTTATTTATTTATGCATCAGTCACTCAGTGCAGTTCTCTGGGAGGTATGCAGATTTTCTTTTTAAAAAACCACTAAAACCTAACATATTAAAAGCCCTTGCCACAGAACAAATTACTTAAAGAAAACCATCAATAAAGAATAACTGCTGACATTTTTTATTTGTACTGTGATTGTGCTGTCGCTTATTGCTACCAGTCTTGTTTTACTGAGATTTGTTATTTCATGGTGTTTTACTGAGATACTACAAACCAATGTGAACATTTTTGATGGAAAGGTTTTTAAATAAATATGGTAATTTTGGAATTATCTTACCCATTAGCTGCAGCATAATGGTATAATTATATTATGTGTATATATTATATTATATTAGTATATTATACATATTGTATTGTATTGTATTGTATATACTGTCCTAGCTTCAGAGGGAGAGAAGAGGCAGGCATGGCTCCGCCAAGCCTAGACCCAGAAGCAGGTGAAAGACCTTTCCTCCATCCCAACAGCCATTACTCTGGTTATGGAGGGAGAGAAGAGGCAGTATCTGTTGTACTTAATTCCCTCCCATACTGCCATTCCTTTTCGTTTTGTGCCATGTCTTAATTACATTGTTGGCCTGAGGTCAGGGGACTGTCCCCATGCTGTCCCCCTTTCCAAGCTGATGAAATTTTGGAAATTTTCAGTTTGCTCAGAGGTTTTGGACTCAGATTCATCAATTAATAGAGACTATTCTAAAAACAAAATTGCAGAGCTTTACTTATTGGGAATGCTTGATACCCTAAACACTTAGGGGTCCTAAGGACCCTCTAAATATCAATATTAATTTGCAGAATGAATGTACTTGGCTTGGCAATACAAGAGGGGACAACAGAGCAGGACCTTTTTGTCAGGAGTTAAAGACTGAACTCCATTATAAAATGGCTGAACAACTGCAGAACCATGCTGAGTCAAAATGGCTGACTGCATGAACTACCAAGTCATGCCTAGTCAGGCCTCTAGAGGGCAATGTCCTGTAGATGTATATATGGGAGAGCTCAGAACAGAGTTCACTTGCTCCTCTCTTCTCTTCCTGTGAATGCTGAGGCCTGGTGAAGCAGTTTCTCCTACAATTGTAAATATTTGTATATGTTGCAACTCAGACTTTGAAGATAAAAGTGCCTCCTGCTTATTTGGACGTCGAACACTCTGTGTGTGAGTATTCTGGGGAACGGGTTGCTACTGAGTCTGTTCAGATAGTTTTTTTGCTTCTGCTGGGTATTGAATGTCCTATCATCCTCTGACACTTTTGACCGATGTATACCAGTAATAAGGAAGAGACGTTAAGTACAGTTATTAATTTTATTGAGAAAGCAGTAACAACAACATTCAGGCACACACTCAGGCTTCAAGCAATCATGCAAGGGTAGTGAATAAAGTAGGAGGAATTGGGATAGAGGGATAGAGAAGGGAGGTTGTTTTCGGGTGATACTGTACCTATCAGAAGTCATGGAGGAAACCCGTAGAGTGGGGGTCCCAAAGCAAGAATGGCTACACAGTCTGACGTGGTGTCTAAAAGTAGGAGGACTGTGCGCCCTGGGAACACAGTGTTGTGGAGTAGACAGGAAGGGAAAACATGCACACTTGAGTGGGGTTTTGAAAGAGTTTTTATACCCAATAATTTCCTTCAGGGAATAGTATTTAGAATGAAAAACAGTGCTTCTTGGAGGTTCTCAAGGTAAGACAATGGACACTCCAGATATGCTAACGACCATTAACGTGTTGATACTTTGTAAATGAACAGAGGAAGCAACCCTCTTTATTTGGGGGAAGGTAGAGGTAAGATACTTCTTTACAAACTTGAGCATCTCAGCTTAGACTGTTGGGATTAGCCAGATGTTCAGGCAAGAAGTTGGCTTCCAAATTATCCCTCTTTGGAATTTGGGCTGGCCCCTCCTTAATGCATACTTGGCTGAGTCTCAGTGCTAGTCTTTGGGATTCCTGGTTGTTGGGAGTTCCCAGTTTACTGGCCACACTTCATGGAAGGCCACATTTGGCCAAATTATTAAATATTGCCAATTATTACAGATATGGGGCAGGGGGTGTCAGGGTAGGTAACATGCTGGATGAGCAACTTGAGAGGAAATATGGAAGAATTCTTCAATATATGATTACAGCGACTAGACTTCTCTATGTCCAAAGATGGAAGAATATGTTTATTCAGACAAGAGAAGACTGGGTGCTGAAGATCAATGTTGATTAAGGAAAAATCCTTGGTAATCCTTAAGAGAGATCAGTATATGTTTATAATTTTTGAAACAACAATGGGGAAATGCATTAGTATTGGTTTTTTTGAAATAGTAGCTACATTTATTAAGTAGTAGGATTGATGGGGTAGCATCTACAAGAAGTCCAAGTAATGTTCTTTTTTAACCTTCAGCTTTGTGGCAGGGGGGAATAATATAGCGAGTAGATTTTGTTAGGTTTGGTGGTTGTTGTGGGGTTTTTTTGTATGTTCCCTTTTGTATATTATATATATATAAAAAATCTGTGTTTAATAATAGACTATTTAAAAAAAATTCAGAAATTGTCTTAACTTCCTGTTCTTTGTGAACTTTTGCAAAAACCTCCACTTCTCCTATGTGAGAAATGAATGCATGATTATTCTCCTTGCTTGGAGGAGGGGCAAGATGGTGATGGACTAACAACTTCTGAATCATCCTCCCATCACTATCTGGCATTATCACTTCCATATATCCCAAAATGCTAACCCCCCCCCCAAAAAAAGCAAGAAAATAATTCGGACCAGGCCCAGCAACAACACTGGAACCCAGGAATCCTTCAAAGCAGAGAAACCGATGAAGATTGACTCACTTTTCCCAGCAGCAGAGACAACACAGCTCATGAGTAACAGATCTGCAACAACAGCTCCTTCACTCCTTAAGACACCACAGAAATCTGAACTAAACAAAATTGCCTCCCCAATTCCTCAAAATTTAAATATAAACTATTCTCCGGGACAGGGAGATAACAGAGATAAACTCCCAGAACTCACTGATAGTATATCTTACAATAACACTACTCAACCCTTCTATGAATTCTACCAACTGTCTGTAGAAACATTGATTCTTATATTGCAGAGACTAGATGACATTGCAAGCAAGGTAGAGAATTTCTAGCAAGCCTTTCAAAGGCAAAACTCATATGGCATACAGGGGGTTAAAAAGGCAGATGTTTGGGAGGAAGCCTGCCCAACCCCATCACAACAACCGGATGTAGTTAAAGCAAAGTAGAGAATTTCCAGCAAGCCTTTCAAAGGCAAAAATCATGGCATACAGGGGGTTAAAAAGGCAGATGTTTGGGAGGAAGCCTGCCCAACTCCATCACAACAACCGGATGTAGTTAAACACTGCCGACTGCTACAGAGAAATCAGCTTGTCTTACAAATACATCACAATGCCCATATTTGGAACAGCTGCAAGTCAGTTGTGAGATTCCTCTCTCAACTTTTAAACTCATAGTAGAACAATTGCCTTATTAGACTGCCACTTTTTACCCAGCTCAAGAGCAATTAAACATATATTTTTTACCTTGAATCAGGCAAATAAACACAACAGGCTGATACAGAAAAGAAACTTCCTTTGGAATGCACACTATATCAGAACTATCAGAGTTTTTAAGGATGAGGTAGTTTGTGACCTCATCACAGGAAAAACAGCAACAACATCACAGAAGCATAATAAAAGTCATGAGAATTTAAGCAATAAACTTGCCTACCACATCTAAGAGAATCTAAACACACCTTAAAGGAGGAAGCCCAGGTTATAAATCAAGAAATAATTAAACTGAGAGAAAAACTCACAGATATCTGGACACACACTCCCACACTACAGCTGATGAAAGAAATTATCCTGAGATAATCTTAACAGTAATCCAGCCCCTCTGAAATCACTCCCCTCCCCAAGGATTTGCAGAAAGCTGTCAGTACATTATTCAGATTTTTCTGATAACAGATACAGACAACAGAAGTGACCCTGAAAGTGATGACTCTACTACCACTGAAGGAAGCCCTGAAAACCCGAGTAGCTAACACTCTTGCAATAATGTCCTATACTGCAGATGCATCCCCATCTACAATTAAATTCCAGGGGCTATGCAAACCCAGCCCATAGGAAAAACAGTCTTCACCACCACCTATCCCATCACCTATCTTATTGGATAAGCCAAACGATGCTCCCCTCACTAAAAAGATAGTATCCGTGCTTGCTTGTGATCTTCATTGTCTGCCCATGCTGCACGGGTTCTGCCAGCCTCCCTACCAGAACAGCTGGAGCAGGAAATACAGGAATGTGATCCATTGTGGTTACATGCTTTCTCGGGATGCCCGGGAATGCCCACTCCCCCATGGGATTGCACGTAGTCTGACATCCTCTCAATTAACAAGGAGGGTGTTAGATCAACTGATAATAATCCCCAAGACAAGATCTGTGTACCCAAATGATTATACCTGTGTGTACCTAGACAAGTGATAATTATGTCTGTATGTATCTTGCAACCCTTCTTGTATATTCAGGTAACATTGAGGCCATGATATTGAGAAAACAGCTGTGCTGGTCAGGGCACATTTCTAGGATGGAGGACCATCGCCTCCCAAAAATAGTACTCTATGGTGAACTCACCACGGGTCAGCGTAAGAGGAGCACCCCAAAAAAGCGATACAAGGACTCCCTGAAACAACACCTCAGGTTCGGCCAAATTGATCACCAACAATGGTCCGCCATGGCCTCACATCGGGAGGCACGGAGATGCACTATCCACAATGCTGCAGCCTTATTTGAGAACTCACGCCGAACAAGTCTTGAAGAGAAACGACAACGCAGAAAGAATCACAACCCAGAAACATCTCCCAAGGAGACCTTCTGCTGTGCTTTCTGCAATCGGACTTGTTTATCTCAGATTGGCCTTTTTAGTCATCAGCGCGCTTGCAGAAAGCACGGGATGAGTCCTTCCTGAATCTTTGTTTGCAAAGAAAAGCCAGAGAGAGAGATGTCTGTATGCACTCCTGTGTACCAACATAATCCTTACCTAATGATTAACAGTGTATATGTGATCACTACACTATATAAACCGGCCTTCTGTACCAATAAAGTATGCTCTACACTAACAATCCCAGAAGGCATTTGAGCATCATTACTACAATCCATTATTCCTCCACTCACAGAGGAAGACATAGCTAGTCATCCCAGCCATTTAACCAAGATGAATTATCCATCCAGTCCGTGGCCTGCAGTGCAACTGCCTGGCTTCCAGCCGACCAGCACAAGGTTACCCTAATGACCTGGAACATCACTGGGTGGTCTACAGCCAACAGAGATCCCTGTCTTAGTGACTTTTAAAATCCAATATGACATTTTACTGATCCAAACTTGGACCAATAAGGACCTGCTATTAAATGGCTTTCAATTATTCTCAATTGCAGCAGAGCCAAGAAGAAAGCATGGAAGAGCTAGGGGCAGCCTGGGCATTCTGGTTTCCACCACCCTACGTGCCATAACAAGGCCTCTTCCTACACTTAGCAGTGTTAATTCAATTTAAACATTGTAATTTGTTGATAATAAATGTCTACATGCCCCAATGAAGAAGAAATCCCAAATCAGAACCCTGTGGGCCAAACTGGAATCATACACGGCTAATCTCATACCGCAGAATCCAAATGCTTTTTTAGTTCTGAGGGGTGATTTAAATGCCAGACTGCGCCCCAACCATCATACCCTATATGCCCAGCACAAATGCCCTCCTCCTGATCTTGAAGATGATGGAACCCACCCCCTCCGATGCTCAAAGGACAAGAAATCAAATTTTGCAGGACTTTGTCTGGCCCAACAGTATTCAGGTTAAACCTTCACATCCTAAATGGTGGTCTGAAAAGTGATTGTCCAGCCGAATTCTCTTATCTCTCTGGTCCAGAATGAGTGCCATTGATTACATAATCATTTCTAGCAAACCTTCTTCCCTATGCTAAGGACCTAGAAGTTATACCCAGATTTGAAAGTGATCACTTACCAATTCGGCTACATCTAAGTGACTTCACTCAGGAGACGCAACAGGGAGTGTTATCATCTCTCTGTAATGCCATCAGGAAGGACTCTTCAAGACTTGTTCGGCGTGAGTTCTCAAATAAGGCTGCAGCATTGTGGATAGTGCGTCTCCATGCCTCCCAATGTGAGGCCAGGGTGGATCATTGTTGGTGACAGAGTTGCACTATTACTTCCCTTAATCTAGACACTATACTCCTATTAATGCAGCCTAGAATCACATTGGCTTTTTTAGCTGCTGCATCACACTGCTGACTCAAGTTCAGCTTGTGGTCCACTAAGACTCCTAGATCCTTTTCACATGTATTGCCAATCAAGTCACGTGTCACCCATCCTATATCTGTGCATTTCATTTTTACTGCCCAAGTGTAGCATCCTATATTTCCCCCTGTTGAAATTCATTTTGTTAGTTTTGGCCCAGCTTTCAATGCTGCAGCCTTATTTGAGAACTCATGCCGAACAAGTCTTGAAGAGAAACGACAACGCAGAAAAAATCACAACCTGGAAACATCACCCAAGGAAACCTGCTGTGCTTTCTGCAATTGGACTTGTCTATCTCAGATTGGCCTTTTTAGTCATCAGCGCGCTTGCAGAAAGCGTGGGATGAGTCCTTCTTGAATCTTCGTTTGCGAAGAGAAGCCAGAGGGGGTCTAATATGGAGAGGTCATTTTGAATTCTGATCATGTCCTCTGGGGTATTAGCTACCCCTCCTAATTTGGTGTCATCTGCAAACTTGATAAGAATAGGGTATCTCTATTCCTTCATCAGTCATTGATAAAGATGTTGAATTGCACTGGGCCCAGGACAGAACCCTGTGGCACCCCACTGGTCACTTCTCTCCAGGATGAAGAGGAGCCATTGGTGACTAGCTTTTGGGTTTAGTCAGTCAACCTTACAAATCCACCTAACAGTTGCATTGTCTAGCCCGCATGTTACTAAATTTTTTGCAAGAATATCATGGGGGACCTTGTCAAAAACTTTAATGAAATCAATGTACACTACATCCACTGCATTCCCTTCATCTATCAAGTTTGTAACTCTATCAAAAAAAGAAAAAAAGAGATGAGATTAGTCTTATGGGAAAACCACAATCAGGCCAGAAGCAGAACTATATCCTCCATTTCATGCGCCCCAGCAACTGATATAGCAAGACATACTGCCTCTGATACTTAAAGACAATGCAGTGCCCAATCCTCTGTGAATTTATTTACTCCTCTTTTTAAAGCATTCTAGTTGATAGCCGTAATTACATCTTGTGGCAGTTAATTTCACAGTCCAACAATGCATGGTATAACAAATTCCTGTACTTCCTTTCAAATACTGTCCTGAATCTCTCACCATTTGGTTTTCAGCAGATGACCACATTTCTAGTACAGTTGTCCCTCCATATCCACGGATTTGAGTATTCACGGCTTGAAAATATTCTTTAAAAAACAATGATCCAAAAAGCAAACCTTGATTTTGCCATCTTATATAAGGGACACCATTTTGCTATGCCATTGCATATAATGGGACTTGAGCATTCACAGATTTTGGTATCCATGGGGTGGTGGTGGTCCTGGAACCAAACCACAGCGAATATGAAGGGACAACTGTATTATAAAGCAGAGGTTCTTAACCTGTAACCCGCAGAATCCCAGGGGGCCACAATGTCCTCACAGGCTTGAAGACAAAGGCTTGAAGGCTGCTCAGCCCATGTGATAGAAGCCAAGGCACAGTCTGGCTGGCTTGGCCTGCACATTGCCATTCAATCCACTCCAGCCACAAACTTGCAGGAAGAAAAGTCTTCCCTCCCTCTCCAGTGCCTCTGAGGGAAGGAATAATGGATGTTGCAACTGTATCATCATCATCATCATCATATTGTTGTTGTTGTTGTTGTTGTTGTTATGGTTTTAAATCTTGAGTTAAGTCTTGGGGGCCCTCAGCAACAAAAGATATTTAAAAGGGATCCCTGATAAAGAAAAGGTTAAGAGCCACTGTTATAAAAGCAATGAAAAATAAAGTCATTCTCTGCTTTCTCCACACCATTCACAATTATACACACGTCTTGCATATTATTTTATTTTGATATTAGTTATTTATACCCCACTCTTCAGCCACAAGGCTATCATCTCCCCTTAGCCATCATAAACTAATTTTTTTCCCTCCTATGCGAGTTTCTCCAAGTAAGTCCTTTGGTCATTTCAGGTTCCCTGTTCTTCCCTTTTTCCCAGCTCTTCTCGCCTATATAAAGAATAAATAGAATCATTTATTTATAAATCATTTATCTATAAAGAATCATAGAGTTGGAAGAGACCTCAAGGGCCATCTACTCCAACCCCTGCCATGCAGGAACACACAACCACTGCACTCCCACCAGGGGGCCACCCAGCCTCTGTTTAAAACCCTCCAAAAAGCATCGAAGAAGCCCAGCTAGAACCAATGACGACACTCCCTCTCACAACCAATGGCCAAACACTTATCTGCTGTCACTCAACGCAACCTTTTGACGGTTTATCTTCTCTCCCCCCCTCTCCCCCGGTCTTGGTCTCACCCGCAAATTGAATAGGCCAGTGCTTGGCTCACTTGGTCTAGGCCCGGAGGAACTTTGTGGGGTTGGGGGGGGTTAGAATAGGTTTGGCTTGCAAGAAGCGGCTTAGCCAATCCGCGACGACGCTGCTCGTTAACTCCCTGCCCCCGCTCGGCTTGGCCAGCTGGGCTGGATTCCTTTCCCTCTTAAGCACCGAGGAGGCGCTGCTGGTGCTGCTGTTGTTGCCGGGGAGATGGCGCTCGGCTCGGCCTGGAAGCGGATGTCGTGGCTTTATTACCAGTATCTCTTGGTCACCGCGCTCTACATGTTGGAGCCTTGGGAGCGGACGGTGTTCAGTATCCTTTCCACTGAGGGGACTCCAGAGGAGGGAGGGAGGGAAGGAGGAAGGAAGGAAGGAAAGGCTGCTCCCTGTCTTTAGGGAAGTGCCTTAGGGACTCGCCATGGCCGGCGCCCAAAGGTCGAAGAGGAAGCGGGAAGGGAAGGGCAGCAACGGCCTGGCTTGGGAGGAAGAGGAGGAGGAGGAAGGAGGCCGCCCCTGGATGTTGCAGTGGGTCGGGATTGAGGGCACAGAGGGGGCCACCCTGTTTGGGAGGGACCCCATACCTTGCCCTCCTCACTCCTAAAGATTTAGCTATGGCTTAAGTTTAACATTTATTTTTTTAAAAAATTATTATTATTATTATTATTATTTAAAACGCTTTACCACTTTATATAAATTGGATTATACAACATTCTCAACACATAAATTAAAGGCACTGAGAAGGAGCAATATTAGGCTATCTCTTCACCCTCCACTTTCAGCAAAGGATGGGGGGGGTCATTGAAATATTTAGCAACAATGCAGTTGTCCCTTCATATTCACTGGGGTGTGGTTCCAGGACCCCCGTGGATACCAAAATCCAGGAATACTCAAGTCCCATTATATGCAATGGCATAGCAAAATGATGTCCCTTATATAAGATAGCAAAATTGAGGTTTGCTTTTTGGATTATTATTTTTTAAAGAATATTTTCAAGCTGTGAATACTTAAATCCGTGGATACCAAATCCGTGGATATGGAGGGACAACTGTATTTATTTCTAGCCATGACTGGGAGATGTGCCAAAGTCTCCAAGGGGCAGATACAAACTCTATTAAAACCCAAAAGGACTGAAACAGGAAGCAGGAACAGAAGAGGATTTTGACATGTCAGGCAGATGATGCAATAATAATAATAATAATAATAATATTTATTTATTTATACCCCACCCCTCCATTAAAACAATCGGGGCGGCTTACAAAAGTTAAAATACAATACAGATAAAAATCCCCAAACACCACCCACCCCCACCCTCCCCCATAAAAAGATATTAAACAAATATAAATTAAAAAGCAACTAATCTAAAATCACTTTTAAAAAACAATAAATACAATAAATGTCTAGCAGACTAAAAGAGGCCGGGAGCTCCTGAGGCCGGGATCTAATTAGGAAAGGCCTGCCGAAAGAGATCCGTCTTTAGTGCTTTTTTTTAAAGCTACTCAGGCTTGTCAGCTGACAGATCTTCGTTCGGCAGGTCATTCCACAATTTGGGGGCGATTACCAAAAAGGCCCTCTGTTATCCCTCCATATTTTGGTATTAATGGATTTACGGCTTGAAAATATTCTTTAAAAAATAATAATCCAAAAAGCAAACCCCAATTTTGCCGTCTTATATTAGGGACACCATTTTGCTCTGCCATTGCATATAATGGGACTTGAGTATTCATGGATTTTGATATCCACAGGGGTCCTGGAACCAAACCCCAGCAAATATGAAGGGACGACTGTATATGCATAACTATTCTCCCTCACCCAAAATAAAATGGGGGACTATTTTTTATTGAATTATTGATATATATTAAGAAACATAGAAGAAAAAAACATCACAATGTATACAAACAATATAACATCTACTTACACATTCACTTACAACACAACTTAACTTTATTGCTACATAAACAACCATTCTACATAATTACCCTACAAATACTACATACACTACCCTACATACAACAAAAACTAAAATGACTTCCAATCTCTTATCGGATTTCAAAGAACATTTTTTATTACTTTCTAAGTTTAACATGTTATAGACAGGTAGAAAAAAAATTCTTTATTATTATTATTATTATTATTATTTGTGAATAACATTTCATTTACTTAAAAACACACATAAAGAAAAACAGACATACCTCAAATATTACAAATATCTTATCCTACCGACCCTTTTAAATTATGTCACCATTCTATTAACATATTGCACTACCTTTTAATTTGAACCTCTCAAATATCATATGTATGTTAATTCTTTACCACTAAAAATGACATGTTATAGTTGTTCACCATCTGTTTCTATATAAACTATATCTGTATTGCCTTTATGTCCTCTCTTTCCTCCTCCAGTGAGCTCAAGGTGACTATGCAGCTCTCCTCCCCACTTATTCTCACAACAGTTTTGTGAGGTAGGTAGGTCAGGCTGAGCATAAGTGGCTAGCCCAGTGTCACCTAGTGAATTTTATGACTCAGTGGAACCTGAACTTGGGTTTGCTCCAATACACTTAATTAGTACAGTACACCACAGTAACTATTGTATTATATACATTTGTTGAACTTTTCTGTTGCTCTTCTCCTCTTCCCTTCTACGTTCAGAGCACCTTGCAAGTGATTTCTCTTGGTTTTTCAGTCATGCACGAATCAAGTTTCTTCCACTTTAGCTCTGTCCTTGTTGTGAAGTTAAGTTAGCTGCCCTAAGCTAATTGCTGGGTTTGGTGATAAGACAGTAGATATGAAACAAGAACTGGAATCCACAAGCAACAGGTGGTCTTGGGCTTCACTTGGCTCCTTAGGATGGATTCTTGGCCAAGATGGAAAGATTTTGCTCTGTTTCCTATTGGTTTGTTTATTTAGGATTGGTAACTTGTATTTCATGCTTTGGATTTTATGGCTACTAAGGAGCTGTGTTTGCTATATTAGATTTCTATCTAGTAATCTGGTCCAAGATGCTGATGAAGATTAAACCAAGTTTTGATATACTGGGGGTGCTTGGGATGCGTCCTTTGTCACCAAGGGCTTAGTGGGTATGCCTTCAGATGCTTGAGCAAGTAGAGGGATAACACATTAAGGTCTGGGGTGCATTATTGCTCTATAGCAAACAGATGGAGAACACATTTGAGATTGCAAGTTCATGCATTTTTTGGATGATAACATCTCTTTTGAGGTTGGTATTACAAAAGCCTGTAGTGAGTTTGGCCTGTGTCACCAGATGAACAGGTTTTGGAGTCCTTGTTGGTATCATGGCTAAACATTGGCAGCTGTCTGCCAATAGCAGCACTAAATAATAATTATAATTAACAATAAATAGTAGCTGTCCAGTGGCATGGAGGGAGTTGATTTCTATTTAGTGACTTTGTATTGAATACTTTTTTTGGTTTAGCTTGAGAATTCACTGGGGGAGTTGTTGTTGTTGTTATTGTTATCTTTTATTTCTATAGCGCCATCAACGTACATGACACTTTACAAGAAAAAGAACAACGAAATAGTTCCCTGCTCTCAAGCTTACAATCTAGTGAAGACATGATACAAAAGGAAAGGAGATAGCAGTAGGGGAAGGAATTAAGGAGATGACAGTAGGGGAAGGGATTAAGTCTAGCATTAACTTCTCTCCCTCCTTGGCCAGGGCAGTGACAGTTGGAATGGTGGGAGGGCCATTTTGCTTCCTGGCTGAGGCAAGATGGAGCTATGCCTGACTTTACTAGCTAATGGGGAGAGGAATAGGTTACATGCTTGGTTTTTTTCCTGTTTGTTTCTGCACTGTGTAATCCTTCGGAGTCCATCATTCTTTGGCTTTGCCTGGGGATTGCACCCCAGCCCAGGGGCTCCCCATAGATAGCCATGGAGAAATTTGATTGGCAGCCATAGGTTATGAAGTGGTGTTGAACCCCATCAGTGATGGGGTTGGAATGCTTCTCTGCTGTATATCATCTGCTGCATCATTTATAATAATAATAATAATAATAATATTTATTTTTATCCCGCCCCTCTGTTAAAACAATTGGGGCTGCTTACAAAAATTAAAATACCAATACAATTTAAAATCCCCAAACACCATCCACACCCATCCTCCCCAATAAAAAGATAGTAAGCCAAATACATTAAAACAACTGATATAAAATCACATTACAATCATAAGTAATAAATAGCCAGCAGACTAAAAAGAGCCAGGAGCCCCTGAGGCCGGGAACTAATCAGGAAAGGCCTGCCGAAAGAGATCCGTCTTTAGTGCTTTTTTAAAGCTACTCAGGCTCCTCATCTGACGGATCTCGTTCAGCAGGCCATTCCACAATTTGGGGGCGATTACCGAAACGGCCCTCTGGGAGGTTGCAGACAGCCTAGATTTTTGTGGCTGAAGCAAATTCCTCCCAGAGGACCGGAGTGTATGGGGAGGATTGTATGGGAGGAGGCAGTTCCGAAGATAAGTTAGACCCAAGCCATTTAGGGCTTTAAGGGTAATAACCAACACCTTATACTGGGCCCAGAAACGGATAGGCAGCCAGTGGAGAGATTTTAATACTGGAGTTAGATGGTCAAAGATGTTCCTGAGACCACTCTGGCTGCCATATTTTGTACCAACTGAAGTTTCCGGACCAAGCATGAGGGTAGCCCTATGTAGAGCGCATTGCAGAAATCTAGACGAGAGGTTACCAGCGTGTGCACCACAGTCTCGAGGTCCCTTACTTCCAGGAAAGGGCGCAGCTGGCATATCAGCCGAAGCTGATAACAGGCGCTCCTGACTGTCGCATTCACCTGACTAGTCATCTGAAGCGATGAATCAAGGAGCACCCCTAGACTGCGAACACAGTCCTTAACGGAGAGTGTGACCCCGTCCAGGACTGGCGATTGAAACCCAACTCCTGGTTTTGGGGCCGCTACTGTGAGCACCTCTGTTTTGTCCGAATTTAATCTCAATCTGTTTTTCCTCATCAAGCCCATTACTGCTTTAAGACAGTCATTAAGAGGAGAGACACCATCGAAATTCGAGACCAATGATTGGGACAAGGAGAAATAGATCTGGGTGTCATCAGCATACTGATAACATCCAGCCCCATAACTCCGAATAATCTCACTCAGCGGCTTCATATAGATGTTAAACAACATTGGGGACAGGAGGGCACCTTGTGGAACGCCACAAGTAAGCTCCTTTCTGCTGGAGCAGCTGTCCCCAAGCCGCACCCTCTGGGACCTGCTCGAGAGGAAGGACCAGAACCACTGGAGCGCAGTGCCTCCTGATTCCTAACCCACTCAGGCGATCCAAGAGGATGCTATGATCTATCGTATCAAAAGCCACTGAGAGGTCTAGAAGCACCAACAGGGATACATTACCCCTGTCGATGCTTAGACGCAGATCATCGGTCAAGGCAACCATGGCAGTCTCAACTCCAAATCCCGTCCTAAAGCCAGTTTGAAATGGGTCAGGATAATCGGTTTCATCCAAGACCACTTGGAGTTGAAGCGCAACTGCCCTCTTGATCACTTTGCTCAAGAATAGTAACATAGAAAACGGCCTATAGTTGTTCATGTCCAGGGGGTCCAGGGAAGTTTTTTTCAGGAGTGGCCTAATGGCCGCTTCCTTTAAACAGGATGGAACACACCCTCCTCTGAGGGATGCATTGATGATGTCCCTAAGGAACACCATCAAGGCAGTCCCCCCCCCCAATGGCCAGCCATGACGGGCAAGGATCGAGAGGGCAGGTCGTCTTCCTCCCCCTACCAAGTAGCTTGTCCACGTCCTCGGTACTCACGGATTGAAATTTGATCCAGTAAACTTACATCAACGGAGTTGCTGGACACCTCGTCAATTGTTTCTGTCAAAATATTGGCATTTAAGTCGGCTCTTATCCGAGAGATTTTATCTGCAAAGAAGTTGTTAAACGCGTCACAGCAGGCTGTTGCTGGGTTAAGCAACGGGTTCTGCGCAGGTATAACCTGCGTCATCTCCCTTACTACCCTAAACAGCTCTGCTGGACGGGACTCTGCAGATGCAATACGTACAGAGGAGAAGGATCTCTGCGCTGCACGTATTGCCTCTCGATAGGACCAAAGAAAGTTCCTATGATGAGTCCTGTTGGATAAGAGTCGAGTTTTCCGCCAGTTGCGCTCTAGTTGTTGTCCAACCCGCTTCATTTTCCTAAGCTCTGATGTATACCGTGGCTTATGGTTAGGAGCGGGTTGGAAAGGACGCTTGGGAGCGACCGTGTCAATAGCCTTGGTAAGGTCGGTGTTCCAGGTATTAACCAAAGCTTTGACAGGGTCACCGGCGTTACCAACCATTAACCCCTCCAAGGCTTTCTGGAATCCTATTGGTTCCATTAGCCTTTGGGGGCGGACCATTCTAATGGGTCCACCACCCCCGGTGGGGCAGGAAGGGACTCTTAGTTCAGTCTTGACCAGGAAAAAATGATCCGTCCATGACAATGTGATGGTTTTAATAACCTCCGCCCACGGATATTCCGGTTCTGTACTGAAGACCGCATCGAGGGTATGACCCACACAATGTGTGGGCCCGATGACAATTTGGGATAGGCCCATGTTTGTCATGGTTTCCATGAACTCCCAAGCTGCACCAGTCAGATTTGTCAAGCTGGTCTCGAGTGGAATGTTGAAGTTGCCCAAAACTAAAAGTCTGGGAGACTCCAACAGCAGCTCTGAGACCAGCTGTGTCAGCTCGGTTAGGGAGTCTGCTAGACAATGGGGTGGTCAGTATACTAGCAGAATCCCCAAACTATCCCTGCTCCTCAGGCTAAGGTACATACCACTCAAAGTGGACTGTGTTTCGGACAGGTATCCTGGTCAAGGTCAGATTGTTCTTATAAACTAGAGCCACTCCACCCCCCCTGCCCACTTCCCCACACCTCGCTGACAGAATACCCAGCTGGGAGGGCCTGTGCCCACGTGACAGCGCTATCGTCTCCCAGCCACGTTTCTGTGAAGCACGCCCGGTCGGCATCCTCATCCAAAAGAAGATCGTAAATAATGTGAGTTTTATTCTTAACCGACCTGGCATTGCAGAGGAGCAAAGTAAGGTTCTGTGGAATGGTAGGTACGCTCTCCAATCCATTCCGGGAAACAGGGTGAACTGAAGGTGGGATAGCTAGCAAACAGCGATTCCACCTTCTTTCATAACATCTGTTCACTCTGTTCCGACCATACCTCCCTTTCCCCAGTGCAACTCCAATTTTCGCCCCCACTCCATTCCCGGCCTCAACTGACTCAGTTCCAAGCTTAGGTCTTCCTGGCTGACTGGCTGGTGTTCCTGGGGTGTGTGGGAGTGGCTTAAAATACCCGCCACTCCTGGCCACGCCCCCTCTCACTGCTGCTCAATGCTGATGGTGAAGGTGGGGCCTTTATAGTTTCCCCTCTGGCTCGTCCTCTTACTGCAGCTTGTGGAGAGCTGATGGTGAAGGTGGGGCCTTTATAGTTTCCCCTCTGGCTCTTCCCCTTACTGCAGCTTGTGGAGAGCTGATGGTGGAGGTGGGGCTTTTATAGTTTTCCCTCTGGCTCTTCCTCTTACTGCAGCTTGTGGAGAGCTGATGGTGAAGGTGGGGCCTTTATAGTTTCCCCTCTGGTTCTTTCCCTTACTGCAGCTTGTGGAGAGCTGATGGTGAAGGTGGGGCCTTTATAGTTTCCCCTCTGGCTCTTCCTCTTACTGCAGCTTACTGCAGCATTTACCACCAAAAATGCTTACCTTAAAGCAGTGATGTGTGCTAGTGTTCAGTACCAAACAAAGTCTTGGGGAGGCCTGGAACAAGACCCAGTTCCAAACCAGAACAAGGCCATATTGAATCATGGGGATTTTTTGAGTGGAGGCTGTAAGTGATGTATGCCTGAGGTGTTGTAGTACAGTATGACCCTCAGACCTGCAGAACCAGTATCCAAGGTTTAACTTACCCAGGTTCAAAAAATAGGCCCTCCCTAGGTATTATCTAGGTTCTCTGGGGTGATTCTGTGGTATGGTTCTTCTAGAGGTTGGGCTGGAAGTACAGTATCACCCTCATATCCATGGGAGATTGTTTATGCCCCCCCCCCCAGATACTGAAATCCGTGGACAGTGAACGCTGAACTTCCCTCCCTCTTCCAGCTCCACTGCGCCACCGGAAACGGAGGTGAGCTCTCCTTCTCCCTCTCTTCCTCATCCAACCTCCCCGCCAGCTCTACAACACCACCAGAACCTACTGCAAAGAAGGGAGAAAGGAGGTGAGCTCTCCTCCTCTCTCCCTCCCTCGTCTACTTCCTGCCACCTCCACCGCTGCCACCAGAAGCCCTAGGGAGAAGGGAGGCCAGCTCTCCTCCTCCCTCTCTTCCCCATCCAACTCCCTGCCAGCTGTGCTGTGCCACCAGAACCCCTCCCACAGGGAAGGGAGAAAGGAGGCGAGCTTTCCTTCTCCCTCCCTTCCCTGTCCACCCTCCACCACCTCTGCCGCACCACCGGGAAACCTCCCCCCCCCACACAAAAGGAAGGGAGAAAAGATGCAAGCTCTCCTCCCCCCCCATCTACCCTGCTGCCAGAACCCCCTGGAGGGAAGAGAGAAGGGAGGCGAGCTCTCCTCCCTCCCCCCCATCCAACCCTCCCCCGCCGTCTCCAACCACGGATAACTGAATCAGCAGATGACGAATCAGCGAATACGGGGGTGCTACTGTAATTAATTTCAATAGGGTTCGCTACTATCTGTGGTTTCATGGTTCCACAATAAGTCCAGGAATGTATCTTCCACAGGGTGAGTTGTACTGTATTGTGGCCAGGTTTTGTGAATTGCATAGATTTGGAGAACTGTGTTTCAGAAAGAGGGAGGGGATAGAAAATTATGCAGCATGTTGTAGCCTGAGATGTGAGACTAGCTCCTAAGTAGAGCTGGAGAACTGAACCTGTGGCTGCTGTCAAAGTTGGATGTGCAAGTTTCATTTTTTAAAAAAGCTAAGATATAATGTTTGGAACAGAGCTACGGTATTATTATCCGTTATAACTTGGTTACAGTTCATTTGAGATGAAGACAAATTATGGATGGAATATTTCTTGATAAGTTACTATTTATGTAACAAGGACTTTTTTTGCATCTGTATCACTGCCTAAAAAATCTCACCTGTGCACTAAATGCTAGAGTTTGAAGTTATACTCTCTGTCTCTGTCTCTGTCTCTCTCTCTCTCTCTCTCTGGCTTTTCTTTGCAAACGAAGATTCAGGAAGAACTCATCCTGCGCTTTCTGCAAGCACTCTGATGACTAAAAAGGCCAATCCGAGATAAGCAAGTCCAGTTGCAGAAAGCATAGCAGAAGGTCTCCTTGGGTGACGTTTCTGGGTTGTGATTCTTTCTGCGTTGTCGTTTCTCTTCAAGACTTGTTCAGCATGAGTTCTCAAATAAGGCTGCAGCATTGTGGATAGTGCTTCTCCATGCCTTCCAATGTGAGGCCAGGGCGGACCATTGTTGGTGATCAATTTGGCCGAGCCTGAGATGTTGCTTCAGGGAGTCCTTGTATCGCTTTTTTTGGAGAGCCCATCTTACGCTGACCGGTGATACTGTCACAGTTTAAAGACAAAAAGCATTGTGTGCCTGCCGAAAAATAAAGCGTGCTATCAAGTATTAATTCAGCACCCATTTCAAAGGCCAACTTAGATTTTTTTTTAATCTTTCATCCATTTGCCACTAAGTGTATTTTTTAGTGAATAATACTAAGGTACCAGATCCTGTCTGATCTTGGGAGCTAAGCAGGATCAGTTCTGATTAGTACTTAGATGGGAGAAGGCCAATGAATACTAAGTGCTGTAGGTTATATTTCAGAGAAAGGAACTGGCAGACTACCTGAGTATTCCTTGCCTTAGAAAACCCTATGAAATTAATGAGGTTGCTGTAAAGTCAACAGGAAACTTGAAGGCACACATGTGCGCATGCACACACATAGAGAATTCATTTATTTCTTTATTGTCTTAACATTTTACTTTCTCTGCTTGCCTTTGGCTAGAGTTGAAACGATTCTGTTAAGACTTACTTTTTTTTTTTAAAAAAAGGTCATCCATAGTAACTTCTGCATTTTTACCTGCTATGCATTCTTTTTTCTTTTTCTAGAAATTGCTTTTAAAATTTGAAATTATATTTACTTCATTTCAGAATGTTATGACTTGGTTTCACCAAACAGATATTATATTAAACTGCTCCAGACTATTGACTATGTAATTGGTCTCTTAACTATTCCCCTGACCAGAGAATCACAGTGGGCTATCAACCTGTTGCTGCATGCGTGGCTTTTCAAAATATGTGCTGTATAGGACTATGTGCAGTTCTATATCTATTCCTTGTATCCAGTAGAATGTACAGTGGGCCCTTGGTATCTGGGGGTGGTGTTGGTTCCAGGACCTCCTGAAGATACTAAAAAAGTGGATGCTATTTAAAATTACCTGCAGTTGACGCAGCCAGGCCGAGAAGCAGTCCCAGGGCAGTAGCAGAGGCTGCGGCAGTAAGGCCCGGCCACTTGACATGCATTCTTCCTGCTTTGACTGTGGCGATTCTGCTCCCAGCAGGAAGAATGGGCACTTAGCACTTGGGGCTTATGTTATGATCACATAAAGGTCCTTTTAATCAGGTAGTGTTTAAGATTTTCCCAGACAAATGACAGGCAAAAAGGCACAGAGAGACCAAATTTGGTTTTCAGTCACTATGCATGTAACATTTATTTAGACATAAGACATTAAACATTCAGTTAACTATCAAGAGCTCTTTTCCATTCACACACACACACTCACACCACATACTCACAACGATCCTTCCCTGAACGGTGATCAGACATCCATGAAGGCTACCTGATTAAAAGGACCTTTATGTGGTCATAACACTTGCTGCTGCCACTTCCCTCGCTGCCTTTGTCGATTGAAGTCAATCCCAGGATGATTCTACCACGAGAAGCGGCATTTAGGAAAATCAGCCAGGCAAATCAGTATCTGTACTGTATGCACATGTTCCATTCTTGCATGTGTATACAGATAAAGAAGGGGATGTGGGGACAACATGTCAAGGGAAAAGTCACAAGCATTGGCTTCCTTCCCCTCTCTGGGCTAGATTTGGGCAGGTTTATTGTCCATTCCAGCTCTGTGGATAACTGTAATAAGCAGTGTTATGATAGCAGCCGGAAACAGCAGTGCTGTGGTTGTGAAAATCTCTTCTGGATGTACCCAAACCTAGCAGATATTGGCCAGCATCATCCTGGGATTGACTTCAGTCAGCAAAGTGAGAGCGGGGGATGAAGTGTTGGGGAGGCCCAAGGGTCAGGCGCTTGCCACTTCTGTCTCTTGTGGTAGAATCATCATGGGATTGACTTCGGTCATCAAAGGGAGGGAGGTGGCAGCGCTGGCAAACCCCAAGCGTCAGACACTTGCTGCTTCTGTCTCCCATGGTAGAATCCACAGATACCTAACTGACATCCTAGTTCCTCCAAACAGTCATTAAGGTAACTAAACTACATATAGGTGCAATATCATAAATTGCTAGCTGATGTACTATCAGTAGTTCTTCTTGACATGCTGGTATGATATTTACAGTAAGTGTGAATAATCCAATGCACAAACTAGATTGCAGTTGATAAACAGCTGGGCCAGACAAGGAGATGGTTGTGTTTGTATCCTAAATGTTATCAAACTGGATCCTCCAGTTTTTGTCAGTAAAGCATTTCTCACATTATCTAGAAACTGACATTTTATGAAGCCAGTTTGTCAAACATACAATCTTCGAAAATTTTGTATCAGTCAGAAACAGTCTGTCTCCAGATGGTAAATCCCAGTATCTCTTTCTTCCATTTACCCTTAAATGGCTCATGCAATCCTTTGGAGAGGAGAAGACCTATGTAGTAGTAATTTTTAAATACTTGTTCCTGATGTGCGTCAGAATGGAAAGTGTGTGTGTGTGTGTGGGGGGGGTGTCTTCCCATTCTTTGGCTGACATCTGTTAGTGGCATACACAGTCATAAGTCAACCATATGCATGTGGATGTCTCTTTTTGGTTGATAATGGGGGTTGGTATTCTACTTCTCACTCTGCCCTTAGTCTGCCTGGACATGCCATAGGAGTTGCTGCAGTCCTTCCTTGGTCATTTCATTCCTGATGGAGAGTAGTGGTGGAGTGATTGAAGAAGCATCTGGCTATGTTCCTGCAGCTGGATATGAAATACTGTAATTACACTATCTGCTGAGACCTCTGGAGGACCCAGTAGTTGAGGATATAATAATTTCATGTCTAGCTATGGGGCTGTGGCCAGAGAGTTTCTCTGCTCTCCCCTGCATGGATTGGAATGGCCAGGGGGCTGCAGTGATTCTGTGGTAGGGCTAGTCAGTGAATGGCCAGCTGTTGCATAGTTCTACATCTGGAACTGTTAAATTACTCTGGGCCATATAGGATTGTGGCCTTTGTTTGTAAGGGTGTCTTCTTCTCCTCCAATGCTTTGCTCCATATGTCCCAATTGACATTTTGTTCCATAACTCCTAATCAACTCTGCTACATCATTCTTGGCCCAAACACCTAATTCTGCTTTCTTTCTGTGCTTCCTGTTGGGTCTTTAACAGTCCACCAGTGTGGTAAGAATTTGACCTTGCTGATAAAACTAGACTCCAAACAATTGAATTCTATTTTGGGCTTAGTTTGGGACCTGGGTTAAGCAAAGCCCTCTGGGTGTAGCTTTGCATCAATTTGAATTCAGCGCGAAAGCTAGTGTTTTGAGAGTCAAGAAGTTTATGTTACTGTATGAGTTCTTTAACTACCCCACCCATGGTAAACAAATTGGGGAACTGTGGATTTTATCCCAATCAAAAGCTATACTCATTAGTGTGGCTGAATTGATTCAGTTTCTTCAACTTGTAGTCGTGTTGAATGTTACTGTTACAAACTATGTTATTAACTGTAGTAATGCTACTAGCTGGTCTAGTCTTCATAGGTATGCTGTGTTGCTGCAGGTTAATATTTTTGTATTAGTCCAGCTGGCTGTGCAGCTAGACTTAGGTTGGAATCATGTACCAACACATGGGACTAAGTTCCATTTAACTCAAAGAAGATTGCCTGTGGGCATTTGTAGTACTGTAATAAACTTTTTATTATATTACTTGAGATTCCACATTAATGCACTATTTCGCTCTGAGTAGTGCATTATCAATGTGTGGTTTTCCTTTACTGTCACTCAGATTCCATGTTAGTGTCCATCCTTGGAATGGCACTTTACACTGGCTATGTTTTCATGCCTCAGCATATTATGGCTATATTGCACTATTTTGAAATTGTGCAGTGATGAAGAACATTACAAGAAGTGATTGAGCAGAAGCCGAGGACCAGAGTGCTAAGAGGAGATGACCATCTACAATTAAGGATTTCCACAGATAACAAACAAGGCATGATGGTGGTGAATGCCAGTTGTGCACACAAAGATGCAACATGCCCTGAGTTTTGGTGGCATTTTTTCTTTATGAGATTCCCTTGTAACTTTTGTCTATTAATATTGTGATTGTACCTTTGATATCAGTATTTTCTTAACTTTGTGACAGTCTCAGTATTACACTGTGAAAGCTTTTCTTAATGTAACTGAGTACATTTTGCCTTCTATTTTTAATCAAAATCATCTTAGTAAATGGGGCTTAAAGCTTTTGCTATTGTATAGTTATATGTCCACCTGGGTATATTTCTAGTAACATATTTTGTAAGAAAAAAGTGTTTAGATTCATATGGAGATGTGGATATATTCATGGAATTTTCTTACAAAACCTTGTTTATAAGTTCCAACTCAGGTGCTTCAATTGCAGTCTGGACTGTTCAACAGAATATTTGGTATATCACTCTATTTTGCTTTAACAATAAACTGAAAGCTCTTTCTGTTCTATTTGGAGAAGGTGACAACTAAGTACCGAACGTTTGGAAAAATATTGTGTAATGGAGAAGGACTGTATTCAACATGAAGACTTCATTTATTTTGTGCATGCCATCTAGAGATTTGTGATAGCATGTTAATGCTGCTATTATAATTCTTCTAATTGACTGTACCTTTATGCTTCTAATTGAATTATACTTGTATATGTTTTGTTACCCCAGAAAGCTAATTTTAATATAGACTTGAATTAAAAGACTGTGGCTTATGGCTGTTGTCTATAATATAATCATGTCTGTATTGTGAACCCATTGTTGTAACTATTGTTTAGACTTCTTCGACTTCTTAGACCAGGGGTGTGTCTAATGGATTGTAGTTCTCAGCCGTCCTAGCCATCATAACCAATGGTGAGGAATGCTGGAAATTGCAGTCCAGCAAAATTTGCAGGGCTACATTCCTTCTTAGACCAAAAAACCAAATTATAAGATTTGAAGTGGTCTAGAGTTTAAAAAGTACAGCAATTAGGAGCTGTCTACTAGGCTTGAGTCATGTCTTAGGTTTTTATAGCTTTTTTGAGATTTGTATTCTGAAGTGTAAGATGTCAATTTTTAAGGTGGAGGTTATTCTTTTCCAAAATAAAAAAAACTAAATGAGTTGATGCCTGATGTGTCTCCTTAATTTTAGGAGATTCTGTTGGATAATGTTCTTACTGACAATGCCAAAGGACACAAACTGTTGATCATATCACTTGGAGTGCTAGATTGTGTTAAGAGAATAAGCTGTTGAGTTGGAAAGCTTCTAGTTAAAATTTCAGTTCAAGTGTGAGTCTTCACTCAGTTGTTGTGTGCAAGCCACTGTATCTTAGATACAGCCCTGTTTCTAATATTAGGAATAAGACTGAGCTAATTGTTCTGGAAATACTTTTATGAAACACATTTTATAATCTAAAAAAATACAAGGGGAAAACATCACATAATATAACCATACAACACACTAAATCTAAATAATTGGTCCCATCTACCTAACACCCCCCCTCTACTGTTTTAACCCCCACACCTAAAAATAACACCATAAGACTAGACTAAAAATCAACAAGGGACACTTAGATTCCAATTTATGAGCTAAAAGGTTATAAAAAGAGCCTAAGTTAATTCTAATTGATTTATAATACTGAATTTGAAATTTCATTTTGATATATTTCTCTGGCTTTTCTTCGCAAATGAAGATTCAGGAAGGACTCATCCCACGCTTTCTTGCAAGCGCGCTGATGACTAAAAAGGCCAATCCGAGATAAGCAAGTCCAGTTGCAGAAAGCACAACAGAAGGTATCCTTGGGTGATGCTTCCGGGTTGTGTTCTGTGTTGTCGTTTCTCTTCAAGACTTGTTCGGTGTGAGTTCTCAAATAAGGCTGCAGCATTGTGGATAGTGCATCTCCATGCCTCCCAATGTGAGGCCAGGGAGGACCATTGTTGGTGATCAATTTGGCCGAGCCTGAGATGTTGTTTCAGGGAGTCCTTGTATCGTTTTTTTGGAGTGCCCCTCTTACGCTGACCTGTGGCGAGTTCACCGTAGAGTACTATTTTTGGGAGGCGATGGTCCTCCATCCTAGAAACGTGCCCTGCCAAGCGCAGCTGTGTTCTCAATATCATGACCTCAATGCTGCTGATCCCTGCTTGCTCAAGGACAGCAACATTCATCACATAGTCAGTCCAGTGTATATTTAGGATTGTGCGTAGATAGCGCTGATGAAAGCGTTCGAGGAGTCGTAGGTGGTAGCAATAGGTGACCCATGTTTCAGATCCATAAAGGATAATAGACAGTACAATGGCTCTATACACACTGATTTTTGTGCTTTGCCTCAGGTGTTTATTACTCTAGACTCTTTTGTGAAGGGCTGGAGAAAATAGTCAAACTGTCATAGAGGGAACAAGGCAAACAGCGCAAGGACCCAACAGTGGGAGGCAAAAAAACTTGCACAGGGAGCAAGTAAAGGGAACACATGGTCTCAGATGTCTCTACACTAATGCACAGAGCATGGGAAATAAGCAAGATGAACTAGAACTCCTTGCACTACAAAACAAATATGATATAATAGGCGTTACTGAAACCTGGTGGGACGAGTCTCATGATTGGAATGTAGGAATAGAGGGGTATAACCTTTATAGGAGAAACAGGCCAAACAGGAAAGGAGGAGGAATAGCATTATATGTCAGGGATATTTACACCAGTGAAGTGATCCATGACATCAATACTGGAAGCCAGGTGGAGAGCATCTGGATAAAAATTAAAGGGGAGGGAAACAACAGGGATGTTATTGTGGGACTCTACTACAGACCCCCAAATCAGACGGAGGAATTGGATGTTGCCTTTCTAGAACAGATGAACATACATGCAGAAAGGAGAGATGTAGTAGTGATGGGTGACTTCAACTATCCTGATATTTGCTGGCAATCTAACTCAGCCAAAACTACAAGGTCTAGCAAATTCCTTACATGCCTGGAAGACAATTTCATGGTCCAAAAGGTGGAAGAGGCAACAAGGGGGTCAGCTATTTTAGATCTGATCCTAACCAACAGAGACGACCTTGTTAATGGGGTGCAAGTGGTGGGATCCTTAGGTGAGAGTGACCATGTTCTCCTGGAGTTTGTTATACAATGGAAAGGAGAAGCCAGGCATAGTCAGACACGCATTCTTGACTTTAGGAGAGCTGATTTCAATAAACTCAGGGAAATACTGGGGATGATCCCATGGTCAAGAATACTAAAAGAGAAGGGACCTCAAGACGGATGGGACTTTCTCAAAAGGGAGATACTGAAGGCACAATTTCAAACAGTACCATTGAGGAAGAAAAATGGGAGGTGTCTCAAGAAACCAGGATGGATGACTAAAGAACTTTCAATGGAGCTAAGTTTTAAACGGAACATGTATAGGAAATGGAAAAGGGGGGAAATCACCAAAGAAGAATTCAAACAGATAGCGAACACGTGTAGGAGTAAAGTCAGAAAAGCTAAAGTGCAGAATGAGCTCAGGCTTGCTAGGGAGGTTAAGAACAATAAAAAGGGTTTTTTTGGGTATGTCCGCAGCAAAAGGAGGAAGAAGGAAATGATAGGGCCACTACGTGGAGAAGATGGCAAAATGCTAACAGGGGACAGAGAAAAGGCAGAATTATTCAACACCTTCTTTGCCTCAGTGTTTTCAGAAAAGGAAAAGGAGGACCAACCTGAGGAAAATGGAACAGAGGACACAATAGGGGAAATCCAGCTCAAAATAAGTAAAGAGGTAGTACAGGAATACCTTCTTAATCTAAATGAATTTAAATCTCCAGGACCAGATGAACTACATCCAAGAGTATTAAAAGAGCTGGCAAATATAATCTCAGAGCCATTGGCAATAATATTTGAGAACTCCTGGAGAACAGGAGAAGTCCCAGCAGACTGGAGGAGGGCAAACGTTGTTCCCATCTTCAAAAAGGGGAAAAAAGAGGATCCCAACAACTATCGTCCAGTTAGTCTGACATCAATACCAGGGAAGATTCTAGAACAGATCATTAAACAGAGAGTCTGTGAACATTTAGAAGGCAATGCCATAATCACAAAAAGTCAGCATGGGTTTCAGAGAAACAAGTCATGCCAGACTAATCTGATCTCTTTTTTTGATAAAGTTACCAGCTTGGTAGATGAAGGGAATGTTGTGGACATTGCATACCTTGATTTCAGTAAGGCCTTTGACAAGGTTCCCCATGACATTCTTGCAAACAAGCTTGTAGAATGTGGGCTAGACAAGTTAACTGTTCAATGGATTTGTAATTGGTTGACCGGCCGAACCCAAAGGGTGCTCAGCAGTGGCTCCTCTTCGTCTTGGAAAGATGTGACCAGTGGGGTGCCACAGGGTTCTGTCCTGGGCCCAGTGCTATTCAACATCTTTATCAATGACTTAGATGAGGGAATTAGGGGCATACTTATCAAATTTGCAGATGACACCAAATTGGGAGGAGTAGCTAATACCCTAGAGGACAGGATCAAAATTCAGAATGACCTGGATAGACTGGAGAGCTGGGCCAAAGCTAACAAAATGAAATTCAATACGGAGAAATGTAAAGTACTGCATTTAGGGCGGAAAAATGAAATGCATAAATATAGGATGGGAGAGACCTGGCTGAATGAGACTATGTGCGAAAGGGATCTAGGAGTCCTAGTAGACCACAAGTTGAACATGAGCCAACAGTGTGATGCGGCAGCTAAAAAGGCCAATGCAATTTTGGGCTGTATCAATAGAAGTATAGTGTCTAGATCAAGGGAAGTAATAGTGCCACTCTATTCTGCCTTGGTCAGACCTCACTTAGAATACTGTGTCCAGTTCTGGGCACCACAATTCAGAAAGGATATTGACAAATTGGAGCGTGTCCAGAGAAGGGCAACTAAAATGGTGAAAGGTCTGGAAACAATGCCTTATGAGGAGAGACTTAGGGAGCTGGGTATGTTTAGCCTGGAAAAAAGACGGTTTAGAGGCGATATGATAGCCCTGTTTAAGTATTTGAAGGGATGTCACGCTGAGGATGGAGCAGGCTTGTTTTCTGCTGCTCCAGAGACTGGAACACGGAGCAATGGGTGCAAGCTCCAGGAACAGAGATTCCACCTCAACATGAGGAGGAAGTTTTTGACAGTCAGAGCTGTTCGGCAGTGGAACACACTCCCTCGGAGCGTGGTGGGGTCTCCTTCCTTGGAGGTCTTTAAACAGAGGCTGGATGGCCATCTGTCGGGGATGCTTTGATTGTGATTTCCTGCGTGGCAGGGGGTTGGACTGGATGGCCCTCGTGGTCTCTGCCAACTCTGCAATTCTATGATTCTATGATTCTATGATTCTATGATTCCAAATGCGCTATATGCCTTTGCTAATCTGTGATTGATCTCTTTGTCAGTCTTGGCATCTGAGGAGATGATGCTTCCCAGGTAGGTGAACTGCTGAACAGACTTGAGCACAGATTTGCCTTTTAAAAGTGTGGACACCTACAATAGATTTTCTTAAAGATGCTAATGGCAATATAGTTAGTTATGTTCAACACTATTTGAAAGAATGTATGGGCAGGTGGTGACTATCTGAATATCTGATTTATATATATTGACATGATACATTAACATCAGTAGTAAATATATCACCTCAATATTTCTATCATTTAACAAAGTAGTGAATTTATCCATTTCAGTCATGGCATAGTTTCAGTGTCCATTCTTTTACTGTTGGAACAGTCTGTTTCCACTACTAGGCATAAACAAGTCTTGCAGCTGTTGTCATCTCTCTCTCTCTGGCTTTTCTTTGCAAACGAAGATTCAGGAAGGACTCATCCCGTGCTTTCTGCAAGCTTGCTGATGACTAAAAAGGACAATCCGAGATAAGCAAGTCCAGTTGCAGAAAGCACAGCAGAAGGTCTCCTTGGGTGATGTTTCCGGGTTGTGATTCTTTCTGCGTTGTCGTTTCTCTTCAAGACTTGTTCAGTGCGAGTTCTCAAATAAGGCTGTAGCATTGTGGATAGTGCGTCTCCATGCCTCCTGATGTGAGGCCAGGGCAGACCATTGTTGGTGATCAATTTGGCTGAGCCTGAGATGTTGTTTCAGGGAGTCCTTGTATCGCTTTTTTGGAGCGCTCCTCTTACGCTGACCAGTGGCAAGTTCACCATAGAGTACTATTTTTGGGAGGTGATGGTCCTCCATCCTAGAAACGTGTCCTGCCCAGCGCAACTGTGTTCTCAATATCATGGCCTCAGTGCTGGTCATCCCTGCTTGCTCCTTCCCATGCTCTCATTCTATGGCGTCTTCTAATAGTCCCAATAGGAGCATTTCTGGTTTTAATTGTAGCTTGATTTTCAGTATTACTTCAGTTGTTTTGTGAGTAGATGTCCAAAAGGTTTTTGCTTTCTCACAGGTCCACCACATATGATAAAATGATCCTTCAGATGTCAAGTATTTCTAACAATTATTTGAGGAAGCTTTATATATATATTTGACAACTGGTGTTAAGTACCATTTATACATCATTTTATAAAAGTTTTCTTTCAGATCATAAATTAAGGTAAACTTCAACCCCTTTCCTCACATATTTTCCCATTGAGACATCTGTATCTCAACCAATATTTTGTGCCCATTTTATGCGTTCCTTAATTTTTTCCTCTTTCAATTCAAATTTTAACATACCTTTTAAAAATCAAATTAGCATTTGAGCACTTCAAATTCATTTTTAAACTTTCAAAACCATATATGGCGGCGTAGACAGATGTATGTTTGCTTCACTCCTTTTTACCTGCCTTTTCTTCAACTTTGTGAGTAGTATATCTTAAGAAGAGTGCTGCCAATTCAACTGATTGATAATTTTGCCTCTCTCATGGGGAAGTCTTTGAACTCGCTGAACTTGTTGACGACACTTTTAAATTAATACCGGGAGTATGTTAAAGATAAGCCTGCTAGTTTAGCCTGATCTTTCCTGGGGGCTGGAAGCTAAAACAACTACAGTCATCCCTTCACATTTGCAGGGGTTGGGGCAGACAACCCCCGCAAATGTGAAAAAAACGCAAATAAGAAATGAGCCTGCGGGTGAGCGGCTTTCCACCCCAGTAGAGGGCGGGAAGGAGGCTTCCCACCCCACCTTCCCAAGGCAGTGATGGGCTTCGTGAGAAGCCCCTCGCTACCTTGGTAAGGGAGTGGGGTGAAGTGCGAGCACGACAGCTGCTTCCCACCCTGGCTTCCCAAGGCAGCAGGTTGAAGCGGGAGCGTGCCAGCTGCTTCCCACCCTGGCTTCCCAAGGCAGCGACGGGCTTCGTGAGAAGCCCCTCTCTGCCTTGGGAAGGGAGTGGGCTGAAGCGGGAGCACGCCAGCTGCTTCCCACCCCGCCTTGGGAAGGGAGTGGGCTGAAGCGGGAGCGCGCCAGCTGCTTCCCACCCCGCCTTGGGAAGGGAGTGGGCTGAAGCAGGAGTGCACCAGCTGCTTCCCACCCTGCCTTCCCAAGGCAGCAACGGGCTTCATGAGAAGCCCCTCACTGCCTTGGGAAGGGACTGGGATGGAGCGCAAGCACACCAGCGGCTTCCTACCCTGCTTTCCCAAGGCAGCAATGGGCTAAGCCCTTCGCTGCCTTGGGAAGGGATGGGGTGTTGAGCGGCGGGGGGGAGGCGGCTTTCCACGAATAATCGAAACCGCAAATGCGAAAGTCGCAAATGTTGATGGGTAACTGTATTGCTTATTCAACAAGGCATTCTGAATACAACTCACTGCCACAGTCCTAGCTGCTGAGAGCTTTATAATTATCTGGAACTTTATAAATAGCATTGTTTGCAAAGAACTTAAGAATTTAAGAGTATTTTTGGTAACCTGGGCTGCTTGGAGATTGGGACTGTTTGCTCTTCTCCTTGCCTCAGCATTTTCCCCTGGGAGCATATAAGTAAGCCTGCCTTTTACTTTTTGTTGGCCTGGGCTGCTCGAAGATTAAAGACTGTGAGCCAAGCAAGCAAGTTGATCACGAATGTTAAGGATTTTACCACAACTGCTCTCTTCCCCAGAGGCAGGGGCGGTAGCCACAGCGTAATGCGGAGGGCGAGGCGGGGACGCCAAATGCCCAGGGCCTTTACAAGGCCCCAGCTATTCTTCTTCCTCCTCCCCAGCAGTAGTGGTGCTGGCAGCTGCGCAGCACAGAGGGGGAGGAGAGATTGCCCAATGTCCAAGACCCAAATAGTCCCTAACACTATTTGGAATTTTGCCTTGATGGTAGTATTCCACTATAGAGAGTTGTTGAAGCCCCCTCTTGGCAGCAGTGGGAAGGTGTGGGCAAGAAACTTACATATTGCCTATCGTGATGAAGGAAGCACCATAGGGATGCAGAGACTAATTCACCCCCAATGGCCAAACAACCCAAAATTGTGGATTTTTATAATTACCAAGTCCCTACTGAGAACCGCTTTTCGGCTCTAGCAGGTTATAGTAATGATAGTGAAGATCTCGAGACAGACAAGGCATCCAATCGATCTAGTGTAAGTGTAAATCACCCAGGCAACCCTATTTGTACTAACAAGGAAAAGGTAATAGGAGGGAGGGGCACCAAGCTGTTGGATTTGGTTGACTGTTTAAATTCTATACAACTTATGGCCATAACAGTTGAGCATATCTATAAGGAACTTGGAATGCTCAATTGTAAAATGGACATTATTACTAAGAACCAGGAAGTGTTAGGATCTTGGAAGCACACTAACAGTGAGACAGGCTTGGATAAACTCTTTTTCAGTAAGCCTACCTTGATGTTCCATAAGATAGGAAAGCCTGCAAAACTGGTGTTAAATTCCTACTAAAGTTTGCTTGGATGTATATATTTACAGAGGAACTGTGCCCCTCTGGAACACTCTTCAACTCACCAAGAGGCACTTAAATGCTCTACTGAATATAGAAGTAAAATACCGAGATCTTCACACAGTAGAAATGGAATAGAAAGTTTGCTGGGGAACTTGGAAGATGGGCAGGTCAGGAGGCTCAAATGGAGCAAGGTTAACACTGAATCACTCACCAAGTTTTTAACCTCCGAGCAGATCAGGTCAGATTATAGATCCATAACGTTAGGCTGTATAAAAATACTATTGCAGTTCAAATCCTTGAGTTGCAAGAACCTCAATGGATTTTATCATCATTTGATCATTTTCTATTAAAAGTAAATTATACAATAACTTCTCTTTGTAGTACAAAGCTTCATGTGGCGACAAACACAAAGGAGTTTTGGCCTGGATTCTTGTTTTATACTTAAGCCAAATTCTCAATATGGCCCTTCTCACAAAATGATTATTAAAGTCTTTATTTACTTAACAAGAATCCATGCCATCCAAATCTCAAATTTCATCCCTCCAATTAATACTGAACTAATGTGCAAGATTATTGGAATGGCTACTTAGACACTGTGTGTAAAGTATTTCAGTAACTTAAAAATGTGCTATACAAATTCAATAGCAAATAGTATACAGTTGTCCCTCCGTATCCATGGATTTGGTATCCATGGATTTAAGTTTTCACAGCTTGTAAATATTCTTTTAAAAAAATCCAAAAAGGTAACCTTGATTTTGCCATCTTATATAAGGGACACCATTTTGCTATCTCATTGCATATAATGGGACTTGAGTATTCATGGATTTTGGTATCCACGGGGTTCCTCGAACCAAACCCCAGCGAATATGAAAAGACAACAGTCTTCTGTATATACCAATCCCAGTAAGAATAAATCCTATTGAAATAAACGGAACAAGTTACTTGTAAGTTCCAATTTAAGTTACTATATTACGTTCTGTTGCTGTCCTTGAGCAAACAGGGATCACCAGCATTGAGGCCATGATATTGAGAACACAGCTGCGCTGGGCAGGGCACGTTTCTAGGATGGAGAACCATCGCCTCCCAAAAATACTACTCTACGGTGAACTCACCATGGGTCAGCGTAAGAGGGGCGCTCCAAAAAAGCGATACAAAGACTCCCTGAAACAACATCTCAGGCTTGGCCAAATTGATCACCAACAGTGGTCTCACATCGGGAGGCATGAAGACGCAGTATCCACAATGCTGCAGCCTTATTCGAGAACTCACGACGAACAAGTCTTGAAGAGAAACGACAACACAGAAAGAATCACAACCCAAAAACATCACCCAAGGAGACCTCCTGCTGTGCTTTTTGCAACCGGACCTGTTTATCTCAGATTGGCCTTTTTAGTCAGCGCGCTTGCAGAAAGCGTGGGATGAGGCCTTCCTGAATCTTCGTTTGCGAAGAAAAGCCAGAGACTTTCTGTGGGAGTCCCAACTAGCATCACCTAGTCTGAGCCCTCATTTATTAAAGCAGATGACTTTATATGCCCATATAAATTCCTTTGGTGCCCATATTATCTGGGCTCAATTGGATATGATAGCAAGTTTACATGAATAGTCCAGCATCTGTTATCTTCCTGCTACTTTCTGGGCAAAGTTTGTTAGTTGTTCCCTGTGTAATGCAAATGTCATCTCTCTGTTTATCCAACTACAATCTTTAAAATCAGATGGGAGCATATTAAGTACATTACACATGCTCCTTTCAAACACATGTAGAAAGGCACTTTTTTCCTTTACTGCTACAGTAGTTATCTGTCAGCCTCATCTAATTTCCTATTCTCCCATAGCTACATTTTTAAAAAATCCAGCATATTTTTTGTTTGGAAAATATGTTTGAAAATAACAGTATAGGAAACATAAAATTAGAACATGCAGGTTGCTCCCTGTGTCTGCAGAAAAAAATATCCATGGTTTCAATTAACCTGTGGCTGAAAAAGAATAGGGACACATAGCATAGAATCATGCTGGAAAATGCCTAGAGAGGTGTCTTCTCTAGGAATTGCTAGGTCCTCCAAGACAACTCTATGGTATTTTTGTTTTGGAAGTCCTTTATTTTAATAGGGTTCGCTATTCATGGTAATCTCAGGAACTGAACCCCCGTGAATATGAGCGGGCAACCTGTATGTTGTAGACAGCATGTTCAGTTTTCAGGTGTGGGAGATAACAGCAACAATTTAAGATAACTTACCTTGCAACTTACTATTTCTGTTTTAAATTGCAACAGTGTAATAGTAAGCAAGGGAATCTTGTAGCACCTTTGAGATTGACAAAGAAGTTATAGCATAAGCTTTCATAGACTTGGTCTACTTCTTTAGATGCTGGGCTCTATGGTCTATGGTGTAATGCCTAAGTAATGTTCTACTTCCAAATGTCCAAATGAAATGTTTGTTCATTCCAGTTTGCCTTGTAATATATATCTGCAGAAGAGGAATCTTTTTCAGCTAGAAAGTAGGTAGGGATGTGTGGTCTGTGTGTGTGTGTTTGTGTGTGTATGTGTGTGTGTGTGAGAGAGAGAGGTTTTTAGTAGTTTTTTTTTACTTGTCCAAGGAGAAGCATGTTGCTGTGGAATATTTCTTCAGCAGCATCACCATGGAGGTGAAAGCAAGGACTGGTTCCAGGGAATGACCTATCATATCTCACAGCATGTAGCGCTACTGGGAGGTGCACTTTAACAAAAACTGGAGGGCCATATAATTCCCACCCACCCCAGCACAGAATATGAAGGGGGAAAAGCTTTGAGCAGCTATAATAATAAAAATGGTTAAAATCTGGGACCTGCATAGGCTGAATTTCCTCCAGTGGGTACAGAAAGAGTGCCTGATTTACTCTAGGGAATACAAAGGGAAATTCTCAATGCCCACACATTGTACTGTTTGAATACAGTAGTTTGTATCTTTCATGTTTCAGTTGAGACAAGGATTTCTCATATAACAAAAATAGTAATCAGGGCCAGTTCAAGGAAGCTTGTTGCCTGTAAAGGATTATCCACTGTGCCATCCTCTCTTAAACTAAGGGTCTGTATAACCATATAATATTCTAGGACAGCCAAGTTATTTTGACACCTAAGGCAGAAAATTCCAGAAGTCATCAACTTCCATTTGTAAGCCTAACCAGGCATCCATCTGGAAGCATCCCCTGTAAAAATTACCCTGAAAGGGAAAAAAAAAATGAAATATTGATATTGAAGGCCTGAGTAAAACAAAAATGAAAACAACAAGGTTCCAGCATAGGCAGACTCTTATCTAAAATGTGTAATACAGTAACTATAGAAGATGATAGATAACTTATTACTGATAGAAAATAACTGAAAAGTCTGGAAAAATCTGAGAAAATAACTTCAGTTACTAGAAAGCAAGATAGCTTTCAAAAAGTTTAGGGTATAAATTTCTCTTGCATCTGCACTGCAGCTCATAATGCTCTTGAGTAATTCAGTGCAGTGAGTGGAGAATGCAGAGTTTCACAGAAAGGCGAACTTCAAAGGGCTCCCTGTCCAACAAGCCCTTATCGCCCTTCGACACAATCTCCAATTTCTCATATAATGAAGCTTCAAAGTTTCCTCTGAATGTTAGCTATTCTAATCAAATCTGGTTTTACAGCCTATCTTCTCCCTGCTGTACTAGTCATGTTTTAAACATCTTGATTAAGTTGAGACATCAAACGGATGATTTCCAAATCCCCCTTGCTGACGCCTGAATGAGGAAATAATAGCCTGCGTGCAACATTTAAAAAGGTACTGTTGTCCTCCACTTCAATAGCTGTAGTTATGAGAATTGTTTCTTAAATGATGGCTTATGCCAGGGGTAGGAAGCCCAGTGCATTCTAGATGTTTGGACTACAACTCCCATTATCCATGACCACCAGACATGCTGACTGGGGTTAATAATGGGAGCTGGGATTCAGTAACAACTGAAAAACACCAGGTTTCTGATATCTGGCTTAAGCTATTCTTTTGTTTGTTTGTTTGTCAAATAATTTTTATTAAATAACAACATTAAAACAAATTGAACAAACACACATAAAGAAACATAGTGTTAAAAAAGACAAAAAACCCAAAAAGGATGATACAAAACATATACCCTCATTACCCCATCCCACCCCCACTCCAGTTTAGAATTGACCTCTCGCTTCTCTGATTGGTTTTCTCATTATTATTAACTTAATATCTCCTCCCCTTTCCATACATCTTATTAGTTCATTCACTCTTTGTATATTATGAAGAGATATAGACATTTCTCTCAAATCACATTATATAATACCAATAATTAAATGTCAAATCCCACAATACTAATATCCCCACTTTCTTTTCTGATATTTCCCATGTATTTTTATAATTTTCAATTGACTTATTTTTCACTAAATTTGAAAGTTTATCTAGTAGTGCTAATTCCATAACTTTTTGAATCCATTTTTGATATTTCTGTGTTTCATTGGTTTTCCGCTTTCTTGCATAGATCAACCTTGCGGCCGTAACTAAATAACTAATAAAATTTCTATTTTTTTTCCTTTTTATTTTTTACGTTTACCATGTTCAAAAGATATAATTTGGGTCTCATATTTAACTTAAATTTCAACATTTTTTCTATCAATTTATTAATTTAAAACCAAAATCGCTTTACTTTTTAATATTTCTACCACAAGTAAAAAAAAATGACCCTATCTGTTTCTGACATTTCCAGCATCGATCTGATACACCTTTATATATTTTTGCCATTTTTAGTGGGGATAAATACCAATTATACATTATTTTATAGAATTTTTCTTTAAGGTTATATGAACATGTAAATTTTAATCCTTGGTTCCAAACTTCCTCCCATTGTTCCAAATGTAGATCACATCCCAAATTTTGCGCCCAACCTATCATGCACTGCTTAACTTGTTCTTCTTCCATACTAAATCTTAATAACAATCCATACATTTTACGAATTAAATGATTTTAATATTTTGAAATTCTGATTTCTCCATATCGCAACAGTTTTAAATCCTCTTTAGCTCTTTCTCTCAACTGATAGTAACTCAACCATTGCGTCATTCCTCCTCTAACTGTTGTCTTTGGCTTAAGCTATTCTAAGGATATCTTGTGAGTGGACTGCTTATGCTGTAGATTCCACCAATTAGAGATTAAAGAACAGGAAATTAATCCACATATATTCTATCAAAACATCAAGGATCTCAAGCATATGGATATCTACAACATTATATCTACACACTACCATAAATAATGGTGTTCACTATGTAGAAAGAGACAGCTTTGGATAACCATCAGTATAATGCCACATAAAAAGCATTCTGCCACCCAATTTTTAACTCTTATTTCCCCTGCAGAGCAGTAGTGGCAGCTGATACCAACAGAGATTGGTGGGGCAGAGGATATGGTCATCATAAATGGAGCAAGCTACAACAAGTTTTCTATCTAGTGGTTTACCTTGTAAGATTGAAGAACACCTTTTATCCCATTGCTTGTTGGAATGGGTATTGGAGGTTAGGTGGGTAGTGCCCCATCTGCCCAAACAGAAGATGCATTCCAACAGAGCAATTGAAATGAGATGGACAGGAGTGTCCTAAGTGTATAGGGCCACCAATTGCACTACCTTTCTGTGGTGGTGGGATTGTATGCTCCTGTGAGGCAAGAGGCTATGCTGATGGCAGTAGTGCTGCTGGTAGGGTCTCCCATATCAGACAGGCTTTTGTTTAGGAGCCAGACTAAATGTGCCAAACAGCTACTGGGCAGCAGCAGTAGTGGGGGATGACACTGGTGGAGAATCTCTCAGAGACAATGGTAATGGCACCATAGCTAACACTAGTTAGTACTGCACAGGAGGCAAAGTAAACCTCCTTTTGAAGATCTTTTACCATGATGAGACAATCCCAAATGAAACAAGAGATAGTGCTTGAAGATGAAACTTCCAGGTTGGATGGCACCTGAGCTACTGAGTAGAGGATGACTACTAGTAGCACTGTGGCTAATGATGCAGCTAGACTCAGAGTCATGCTCAGAGGTGAAAGGAAAGTCTGACGCTGCACAACAAATATTGTAGGAACTTTGAATGTGAGAAGCATGAATCAGGGGAAGCTAGATATAGAAAAACAAGAAATGGGACGTGTCAACACTGCAATACATGGGGTGAGTGAGCTAAAGTGGACAGGAACGGAACATTTTGAGTCAGATAATTACACTGTGTTTTACTCAGGAAATGAAAAGCTAAGAAGAAATGCAGTGGCATTTATAGGAAGGAGAGATGTAGCAAAAGCAGCCAAAGGATATAACACAAAGTCTGACTGAATCATGTCAATAAGACTTCAGGGAAATCCCATCAATATAATCTTAATCCAAGTTTATGCTCCAACTACAGAGGCAGAAGAAGAAGAAATCAAAAGATTTTGTGCTGGAGTCCAGGAGGAAATTGATAACACATACTTCTCCATAAGTGATTGGAATGCAAAAATAGGAAACAGAGAAGAATCAAAGATTGTAGGAAAAATTGGCCTAAGATCAAGAAATGAAGCAGGAGACTGACTGACTGAATTTTGCGAGGCCAGCAGTTTGTTGATTATTTGCAAACACATTCATCAAGCAACCCAATAAGTGACTGTATACATTGATATCACCTGGAATTGCACCTTGAATTTAGTTTTTTTTTGTTAAAAAAACTGTTTGGTGAGGTAAATAAAAATGCAAGTAATTCACTCATGCCTGCCATCTTGATTCACAGACATGCCCATTGGAACAGTGAAAGCAGATAATTTCACATGCCTGTGATCTTAAAAAAAACCCATTGAGACAAATAGAAGCTGCTGCAAATTGGCATTACTGTGCACCAGTCCACATTTTATTGCTTTGAATAACAAGGCCTAAACTGAGGGCTCATCTACTCTAGGAAAAAATCCATACCTGCCTTGAATCTGGTGCTATAGGAACACACAATGTAAGGTCCTTTTCACAGTGAAACACTTCTTTTAACCTTTAACTTGATTTTAAAAAACTCACCTCTTGCTCTGCAGCTTCCACGGAAAAAACTATCTTTACTGGGCTTTTGTACATGTGGCCATCTGGATTGGAGTAGCATCAGATTTTTGGATGGCAGCTGTTGCCATTTTTTAAAATGTTATTTTTATAAATGTTACACCATACATGTTTTCATATATACAGAAAAAAAACATGTTTCCATACATAAAAATATTAACAAAGAAAAGAAAAAACATTCTCTCTTTACATAGTAACTACATTTTTAAAGAAAAACCAATAAAAGCTTACGAATAAGGGAGAAATTTCCTCAATTTTTCCACATAATCATTCTTACTCTATTTCCCTCTTTTTTCCCTTATATGATTTCCTTCCGTGTTGGTTTATTTTACATTCGTTTACATATATTCTTAATTCTTTATTCACCTATTATAGTTATTTCTGGTCGTAATTTCTATTTCTCTCGTTTTTTCCTAATCCTTTATATCTTCTAAACAAAGCAAAAACTATCATGTTTATCTAATAGAAGGCCTATTTTCTCCTTATTATATATCCATATTCCATTTTTATTTCCAAAATGTTTTAATACATTCCCACTCCTTTTCTATTGTACTCAGTGACTTATCCTTTAATCTAGCCGTCAGCCTATCCAAGTCTAGAGCATCATAGAGATTTCCGAGCCATTCATCTACAGATGGAATTCTTTTTTCTTTCCAATATTTTGCATAATGAATTCTCGTGATGGTTACCATATACAGTAATGCCATTTTTGTTAGTTGTTCAGTGGTAGTTGCTGGAGTTGTTTAGCAGTAACAATCCAGTGCCGCCACCCGCTCTTCAGCCAAGCCCAGCCAGCCACAAAAAACAAATGTCCACTTCTCCCCAGGGCCACCACTGCTGCCTTTCTGGCCAAGCACCTAATAATAATAATAATAATAATATAAAATTTATTTATACCCCTCTGCTAAAAACAATCAGGGCGGCTTCCAGCAATTTAAACATTGTAATAATGACTAAAAGCACCACCCACCCTCCCCCTCCCCCATAAAAAGACGTTAAACAATATAAAATTAAAACCATCTAACTAAAACCACATTAAAAACAAATATACACAAGATTAAAAAAGGCCAGGAGCCACAGCTCCTGAGGCCGAGATCTAATCAGGAAAGGCCTGCCGAAAGAGATCCATCTTTAGTGCTTTTTAAAAAAGCTACATAAGCTCGTCATCTGACGGATCTTGTTCGGCAGGCCATTCCATAAATAGGGGGCGATTACCAAAAAGGCCCTCTGGGAGGTTGGAGACAGCCTAGATTTTTGTGGCTGAAGCAAATTCCTCCCAGAGGACTGGAGTGCGTGGGGAGGAGGCGGTTCCGAAGATAAGTTGGACCCAAGCCATTTAGGACTTTAAAGGTAATAACTAACACCTTATACTGGGCCCAGAAACAGATAGGCCGCCAGTGGAGAGATTTCAATACTGGAGTTATATGGTCTCTCAAAGATGTAACTGAGACCACTCTGGCTGCCATATTTTGTACCAACTGAAGTTTCCAGACCAAGCATGAGGGTAGCCCCATGTAGAGCGCATTACAGAAATCTAGACGAGAGGTTACCAGCGCGTGCACCACAGTCTCGAGGTCCCTTACTTCCAGGAAAGGGTGCAGCTGGCGTATCAGCCGAAGCTGATAACAAGTGCTCCTGACCGTCGCATTTACCTGACTCATCATCTGAAGCGATGAATGAAGGAGCACCCCCAGACTGCGAACACAGTCCTTAACGGAGAGTGTGACCCCGTCCAGGACTGGAGGTTGCAACCCAACTCCTGGTTTTGGGGCCACTACTGCGAGCACCTCCATTTTGTCCAGATTGAATCTCAATCTGTTTTTCCTCATCCATCCTATTACTGCTTTAAGACAGTCATTAAGAGGAGAGACGCCATTGGAAGTCAAGGCCGATGATCAGGACAAGGAGAAATAGATATGGGTATCATCAGCATACTGATAACACCCAGCCCCATAACTCTGAATAATCTCACCCAGCAGCTTCATATAGATGTTAAACAGCATCGGGGACAGGATGGTGCCCTGTGGAACACCACAAGTAAGCTCCTTTCTACTGAAGCAGCTGTCCTCGAGCAGCATCCTCTGGGACCTGCCCGAGAAGAAGGACCGGAACCACTGGAGCGCAGTGCCTCTAATTCCTAATCCACTCAGGCGATCCAGGAGGATGCTATGATCTATCGTATCAAAAGCCGCTGAGAGGTCTAGAAGCACCAACAGGGACACATTACCCCTGTCGATGCTTAGACGCAGATCATCGGTCAAGGCAACCATGGCAGTCTCAACTCCAAATCCCGTCCTAAAGCCAGTTTGAAATGGGTCTAGATAATCAGTTTCATCCAAGACCACTTGGAGTTGAAGAGCAACTGACCTCTCGATCACTTTGCTCAAGAATGGTAACATAGAAAACGGCCTACAGTTGTTCATGTCCAGGGGGTCCAGGGAAAGTTTTTTCAGGAGCAGCCTAACGATAGCTTCCTTTAAACAACATGGAACACACCCTTCCCTGAGCGATGCATTGATGATGTCTTTAAGGAACACCATCAAGGCACCCCCCCCTGGATGGCCAGCCATGATGGGCAAGGATCGAGAGGGCAGGTCGTCTTCCTCACTCTACCAAGTAGTTTGTCCACGTCCTCGGTATTCACGGATTAAAATTGATCCAGTAAACTTACATCAACGGAGTTGCTGGACACCTCGTCAATTGTTTCTGTTTCTGTCAAAATACTGGCATCTAAGTCAGGTCTTATCTGAGAGACAACTGTCATAGCAGGCCGTTGTTGGGTTAAGCAATGGGTTCTGCACAGGTATAACCTGCGTCATCTCCCTTACCACCCTAAACAGCTCTGTTGGATGGGACTCTGCAGACGCAATATGTGCAGAGGAGAAGGATCTCTGCACTGCATGTATTGCTTCTCGATAGGACCAAAAAAAGTTCCTATGATGAGTCCTGTCGGATATGAGTTGAGTTTTCTGCCAGTTGCGCTCCAGTCGTTGTCCAACCCGCTTCATTTTCCTAAGCTCTGATGTATACCATGGCTTACGGTTAGGAGTGGGTTGGAAAGGATGTTTGGGAGCGATATTGTCGATAGCCTTGGTAAGGTCGGTGTTCCAGGTATTAACCAAAGCTTCGACAGGGTCACCGGCGTTACCAACCATTAACCCCTCCAAGGCTTTCTGGAATCCTATTGGTTCCATTAGCCTTTGGGGGCAGACCATTCTAATGGGTCCACCACCCCTGGTGGGGCAGGAAGGGACTCTTAGTTCAGTCTTGATCAGGAGATGATCCGTCCATGACAATGTGGTGGTTTTAATAACCTCCGCCCACGGATGTTTCTGTTCCTTACTGAAGACCGCATTGAGGGTATGACCCACACAATGTGTGGGCCCGATGACAATTTGGGATAGGCCCATGTTTGTCATGGTTTCCATGAACTCCCCAGCCACACCAGTCAGATTTGTCAAGCTGGTCTCGAGTGGAATGTTGAAGTTGCCCAAAACTAAAAGTCTGGGCAACTCCAACAGCAACTCTGAGACCAGCTGTGTCAGCTCGGTTAGGGAGTCTGCTAGACAACGGTGTGGTCAGTATACTAGCAGAATCCCCAAACTATCCCTGGTCCTCAGGCTAAGGTACATACACTCAAAGTGGACTGAGTTTCGGACAGGTATCCTGGTCAAGGTCAGATTGTTCTTTTAAACCAGAGCCACTCTGCCCTCTGCCCACTTCCCCTCACCTGCTCACTGACAGAATACCTGGCTGGGAGGGCCTGCATCTATGTAACAGCGCTATCCTCTCCCAGCCAGGTTTCTGTGAAGCAAGGAGATCCCCATTAGCATGCAGTCACTTGCTCTGAGGTCAAAACGAGGCACCCAGCCATGCGATCAATGGTAAGAGGGTAGCTTTAATTGCTGCATGTACTTGTAGCACCAATCCAAACACAATCAATATTTTACAGGTACCTTACATGCTACTTTAAATGTGTAGTGTTCAGTGTAGTGTGGTATGTAATCTTTTTCACCTGCAAGTCAGGAGGCTAGGATCTGAGCTGGATCAGGCCCTACACACCTGGGTGGAGGTGTGTTTCAACCCTTAGCCAGGTCACATTTTGCCAGAAGAAAATACTGACTGTTCCAGACTGGGATGAAGCTTAGAATATCAGTAGGTATATATTCAAACCCAGAGAAACACTATTCAGTTTAGGGATCCTCTTCCTCCTCTCCCCTGGTCACAGCAAAATGAATCCTAATCACCATACTAGGAGAGAGTATGGTGGAAGTTGCTTTGAAGTAAGAATGTAAATGATTACACTGTAAAAGATGTGTGTGCATCTGACAGATGAGGACATCCTGTGGCTAAAGGAAGATAAAGAAACAGATTCTAGCAAAGTAGAGACACAAATAGGATTTTTCTATAGTCCAAATCACCTGGTTAACTCTTCTTCGCTCCCATTGTGTACTGGAGCTACAGTGGACTATTAGGTAATTCACATCAATTGTACCATCGGTGGAAGGTCATATCAACAGCAGGGCTTTGAATAAAATTGGCCTGGGTCTGCTTAAAAACAGCAGGAATCCTTTGTGCTGGGAGCAGAAGGGGGAAGAGGCAGATTTGGAGAGTTCTGGGGAGAAACCTGTTAAAGGGCCTGGGTCCTTATTTCAGGCAGTTCAGAGTGCCTTGCATTTCAAAAGAGAATGCAAGAGTTTTAAGGCAAGGGTTGTAGCTCAGTGGAAGAACACACTTTTTTGTCTGAAGTTCAGTCCCTGGTACCTCGAAGTATGGCTGGGAAAGACTCCTGTTTAAAACACTACAGAGCAACTACCTGTCCGCATAGATCAGGGTTGTTTTCAGGTAAGCCTTCTGTTCTGCCATCACCTTGCCTCATTAATGGAATTTCATTTAGAGTCCAGACATAATTGCTTTCCATTTGTAACCCTTTCATGTTTTCCCACCATGTATGGCCATTTTTAAACCACAAAACATTGGTTAAGGACAAAAAAGAAGCCTAAACAAAAACAACAACACAGAGACCAGTTACACAATGTCTTCTGACTGGTATTGCTGAGAGCTGTTTATCTAGAAGCACCTCAGCCTTACCTAACCTGGTGAACTCCAAATGTTTTGGTTTGCACCAACTGCCAGCCATTCCAGCTGAGAACAGTAGGAGATGTAGACCAGCACAGCTGGAGATGAGAAAAGCTAGTGTACATGACCCTGAAGGAGATGAACCAACATTCTGACTTGACATACAGTAGAGTTTCCCAAAAGGACATCAACGCTTGCATTTGAAGCTGTCTGCCTTATAGTATATAAAATGGTGGAATGTTTTGTATGTCAGTGTAAATTATTCTATAATACAAAAAGCAAGCACTTTCTCCATGGCGACATTAATTTTGGCTGGACACAGAGGATGGTTATTTTCAAAGAGCTTAGGTTGATATTGTTGCATGTGATAGGCATACTCCAGGGTCATTCCTCACAAACGTTAGTAGATTTTGTAAAGTTTCACAAACTTGAAGCATCTGTTTCTCCAGAGATGAGGATGTAATAAAAGAAACTACGGTAATGGCTGAATCTGTTGGTGACTGGTGTGTGTAACTTTGGGTTACATGCATGTAAGTCTCATTTTGAATGATGCACAAGGGAGTATTTGTGAGTCCATTTCTTATTGTCTGAGACCTCACCTCTGGCAGCTGTCAAACTCCATGCTACAGCCATGTAATGGACAGGGAAGGGGAAGTAGGGACTTTGCCTCATCCTGGCTACAGATCTCCAGCCAGATGAAGGAAAACAAGGAGAGTGGCTTCATTCCACGCAGCAAGGGATTCTTGGGCTCTCACATCTTTCTTGTCCAAACAGGACAATGCACCAAGAGCTTCCTTATAGAATCATAGAGTTGGAAGAGACCACAAGGGCCTTCACCTGAAAGAAATTTTTCCTTTATTGTTGGCCATGCTGGCTGCAGGATTTCCAAAGAGAAACTTTTCTGAGCTGTGAAGTATTTTGTCTCCCTTCTGCAGCTAGATAATATTGCTCTCTGCATTTCCTCCACTTGCCTCACCTGGTTTTGACTCCCTTGCAAGTCCTCAGAAACCTTTCTGACCTTTAAAAATAATATCAGCTTTGAGACTCATCTACAATTGTTGACTCCCTTTAGTTTAATCAAATACTTCAGCCAAATCCCCTGTAGCTCAGAAGCCCAAATATCACACTTCTCAGACAGGAGGTATTTGCTGGGATTAAATGATCCAATTTGTCCAGCTGCCTGCTGGTAGACCATCACCCCCATTCCGCCAAGTCTACTTTTTACCCACATGTTGTCTGAATTCGGGAAGCACTGTTGCCACATCCCCCTTAATCATTCCGTAGGAGGCAATTCTAACATTCACTCATTGCTAGAATCTGTTTCATTACAGATGGGAACAACCTCCAGCATCTAGTCCTTCTGTGTCCCCTGCCCTTATGTCAGGTAATCAGAGTTGTTCTTAAAATGTGTTTCTCTGTACCAAGTCCAATCAAATGGTAAATGATTGTGTATGTGAACTTTCTCCACATGGGTAGTCCTTGGGTCAACATTTCTAGTGTAGGTAATGCAGCACAGGAGGCTAACGAATTTACAGGCTCTCTGTCAAAGTGAAATCTACAGAAATATTATCAGAGATTTCATTTGATGATCAGTTTTGCTTCCACTTTGGTGAAAACAGGAGAAAGTGATTTATGTATTTCTCTGTGGAATTATCGCTGCTTTTTTTATACCTTACAAATGGATATGTGTGAATATTTGTTGCATCCCTGCCCCATTTCCACAATCTATTTGCATACATACACACACACACACACCACGGCCCACTTCCCATGACATCACCAAAGTGATATTCCCTAGATCTCAGATTTGGTCATGACTTGGCAACTCTGTTTGTTACACATCTGCCTGCTGCTGTGACCTAGGGGGTTGTCTATATGGTGAAAATACTTCTCAGAGAATTTGAGGAGAATACAATTTGTCTTAATAAGACCCTGCATCAATCTGCTGTATTCGGAAGGAGGGGAAGCAAAACCTCCAAAATCTACACGGGAAAAGCCTTTGTGGCGTTTCCTGAAGTTTTAAAAAAGTTCTGCAGGGAATGTGTGCATTCTTGCTCGTTAGGACAACTGATTTATTTCTCTGCACATTCCTGATAAAAGTGGAAGTGGAAAGCTGATTGGTTGGACTTGTGCAGGGGTTGGAGCCTGCTGGCAAAGCGAGTGTCTGAACTGCCATGTTGGATTTTTGCCATAGTGATTGTGCACTGAAGCGTTGAAACAGCCTTTCCCCCTGTTTATTTAAGTGGAATATTGTATGTCTGCACCTTGGATATGCTTTTAAAAAAATACTGTTTGGCGGGAGCAACTGGTGACAATAAAAACATGAGTAATTCACTCGCACCCGCCATCTTGATTCGCAGGCATACCAGTTTGAACAAGGAATGCAGATAGCTTTGCATGTCTGTGATCTTGCCAAAAAATCATTGAGACAAATGAAAGCTGCTGTGAATTGGTGTTAGTGCTCATCAATCCATATTTTATAGTCTCATGTAGGCTAGCCCTAGGATTGCCAGGTTTTCTAAAGGGACAAAAGGGTCAAATTCATAAAGTGCAGAGTTGACAGTTAGGAAGTGGCTATTAACAAGGTTGTGTTCTGTCTAAACACCAAATAAAATCTGCAGCTGTAGCTGATGGTTCATGTATAAGGCTTATTGACACCACCAGCCCTGCCCGTCGCTTGACATCACCAGGGGTTGTTCCTAGGTGTCATGTTAGCTATAAAATCTCACTGCCTAAAATTATCAATTCCTGGCTACCTAAGTGCAGGGAGCCCCTTTGGTTTGGGCTATGTAATAAAAGCAGAGCTTGGAAAAGTTTTTTTTTTAACTACAGCTTCCTGAATCCTCCACCCCGAATAGCCAGTGATCATTCATAATTCAAAATAAATATATATATATATTAGTCCTAATTTTTGTAAGATGGCTCTCTCTGTTTTAGCTTTGTGCCCCTGACAGTGCTGTAAGAATATTATATTATTTATTTATATCCCGCTTTCCCCAAAAAATTGGGACTCAAAGAGGCTCACAATTTAAAAGAGCGTTACAGTTAAAACAGACAAAATGTAAACATTAAAAAAGAATTAAAATGTTTACAGTTGTTGCAGAAATCATGGAACAGCAAACCCACGGATTGGAAAGTGAGTTTTATTACACCGGTGGGCCTGACTGGAATATCTTCCAAAGAGTCAGAACCCAGAGCTATGATTACAGAATACCTTTATACAGTAATTTCGGTTTGCAAAAAACAATTCTCTCCTCCTTCTCTTTGGTGTCAGCAACTTCCTTGAAACAATTGTTGATAGTTCAAGGCAAGATAACTTAGGAACATTTAGGTACAGTTTGACCATTATTAGAGAAAGAATTTGTTTACATCAGCATATCGTATGTTTCTGGAACATAGAGTTGATTAGTAAGGAACATTGATTAGGCCTGAGAGTTAAAGGAAAAAGACTTTGCAGAGTCTCAGAGTCTCATGGGCTATTTAGTCTGACCCCAAATAGTGATTGTAAGATTACATCATTCAGCAAATAGACAGTAGAGTCAGAATGGCTACTACATTTCCCCCCTTAAATTAAATGATTAATTTCAAAGACAATTAATCCATTTCACACAAGTAAATCCCTATTTAAGCCATCAAAGCATATCTAGTATTGATCTGTGTAGGATTGCAGGCAGGAAACAAAAGATACATGAGATGAGCATGCATAGCAGAACAACAATGAAACAATGCCAACAAGAATAACATAATCTATCCTTTTAACCATCTTAGCTCTATTAAAATTAATCTCCCTGAATGAAAACAATGAAAGATTCACCCCTGAAATAGTTGCCAATTGTAACCATATGTTTTCTGAAAACCTTTTGTAACAGAGACCTTCCCTTTTGGTTATAGCATAAGACAATAAAATCAACATTACAGCATGTAGGTTAATTTTGTTTGGGAATCTGACCGTACGTTGAGCAGCCTGATGGAACTTCCAGTCATCTGGTCAGCTGCAGTAAGGTCTAGTCCCATCTTCTTTCCAGTTGCAGGTTTCGATTTTATGTTGAGTGAGCAGCCTCCCGAGTGCTCATAGTAGAATCGAACATGAGTCTTCTTGCCTGCCTCTTCATGATTACCTTGAGTTTTTAACAAGTGCGATATCCCTGACACACTGAACTAACTTACTGAGTCTGTACACAAACAATTGCTGTGAATATGGGAGTGGGGAACAAAGGCTGACTTTTTGGTTTGGCTGCTTTTGCACTTTGTGGGGATTTTTGAACTACATACAGTTAAAATTTCACTCAAGTTACTGCTTTTTCTGTAACAGATGTGGGGCTATGGAACTTTAACTCAAACCTCATTCCCTGGTTGGAAAGTGTGAGCTTCTGTGATGGGGACTGGGGCATGTTTTTCTAACACATAACAGCATTGGGCTTGCAATACATTATCTAGCATTTGCACCTCTTGTTGCAAACTAACATTTACTAACTCTTGCATGTTCCCCCCTTAACTCAACCAAAATCTGGGATGGCCTACTATACATCAATTCAAATGGGGATAAGCCAGTAGTCTTACGTGGGGTGCAATGAATCCTAAACAGGGCCAAGGGCAGTATTTCTGTCCACTTTTGCTTGGTTTCCTGGCACAGCTTAGCCAGATGAGTTTTGATAGTCTGATTCATCCTCTCCACTTGTCTGGAACTCTGAAGATGATATGAACAATGTAAATTCCACTGGATTTAGGGTGCCCAGTCTGCTTCTGTCATTCTGATGCAAGGAGCCTCTTCACATACCTCTGCTTGTGTTTTCATCTGCCAGTTGTCTCCTCCCTCTTCCATTTCAGTCTCTCTCTTCTTCTTCCATCTCATCATTTGTATTCACGCTGCCAGTGTCCTCCTTGTCCACACCAGGCACATTGATTCCTTCTCTCCCTCTTCCAGGCTTTTTCTTTCATCTCCACATCTCCATGTCTTCTTTCATGTTCTCTGTCATGCTGCTCCACCAGTGCTGCTGCGAGCAACTCCAGCTTCTTGACTATTTTCCAGGCCTTCTCTCACTTCTCTTCCTCGTCTCTATTCACATACTCTACACCTTGTTTCTATTCTCATATACTTTCTATTCTCTACTACACTTTCTATTCTCACACACAATACCTTCTGGGCTACTTCCAACAATTCCTTCATATTCTTTCCTGCATAACCTTCATAACTCTGTGTTACAAAAGTCATGTTAACCATCCTCATGTTATTCAGGGTTGAGGGGGTATACTGGTGATAGGCATCTAGGAAGCACTCTAGGTAGGCTGCAGGGGCTTCAGTGGCTCCCTCCAGTACTTTTGAGACTTTAGTCATGTTGATTTGCTTCTTTATCCGATCATGGCTTCTAATAGTAGGGTCTGATATTGGATGAGGCACTTTATCTGTTCCAGCTTATAAGGATCCCAGCGGGGTTGCCCTGATGGCACTCTCTCTCGCATCCTTCTTTGAGCATCAGCATGATTCTCAGGAGCTCTGGCCAAAGCTATCTGCTCCCGCTTGTTGTATAATGCATCACCTCTCTTCAGTGGTGAATAGGGTTAGTAGCTGCTGCTATTGGCAGTCTAGCCAATTTGGCATATGTGAAGCCATAGTGTTAGCACATAGCTCTACAATCGCTCAAAGCTTCTCTGTATATAAGGTGTAGTGGGTATTCCAATTCATACAGTTCCAGGTTATTAGGGAATCCTTGTGCTGGTCAGTTGGAAGTCAGGCAGTTGCCCTGCAGGCCAGGGGCTGAATGGGTAACTTAACTTGTTTAAATGACTAGGATGATGTAGGAGTAATGAGTCTAAAAAATACAATTGCATTAAAAATTCCAGGATCTAGTCCTTTTAAAAGCAACAAGAATTATCTTCTTTAAAAAAGAGTTTAAAAAATCATTAATTTACTTTTAACTTCATACAGAGTGCAAACTTAAGAATGCTGACTTAAGCTCAATTAACATTTAAAAAGTGTATTCAGAGGTCTGAGATCACCCAGTTAAATTAGACTCATTACAAAACAAAGGAGTCAGTTTAAAATGCAAATCAAAGTTTATTGAAGGTATATCAATCTCAATCTACATACTAAAACAAACTTTAAAAAGAGGTTCCTAACTGATTAAGAGTATTTAGGGTAAGAAAACTCACCCAGCCTACAGGCTGCATGGTAAACATCATGGCATGGTTGCAGGAAAGATGGTATAGCTTAAGATGTCTTATGATGGAGAAAGATGGCTACAGCCTCATGGAGACTCTAACTTAAAAGAGAACTTACACAGAGCAATAAAATTTAAATTAGGTCATGTGTTGAATGACCCAGCACTCCAGTTGGCTGGAAATGCCCAGTGAAATAAGAGAAAGGGAATTTTGGGAGAACAAAAGCATGCAGGGAAAAAACCCTAGACTTATCTAAGGATGTGAATGAGGTACACAAGATTGCTTTTACATTACAATGATTATTTCCCCACATACTACAGATGACTGTAACTGTGTCTTCCTCTGGGAGTGGAGGAATAATGGATCACATTCATGTACTTCCTGCTTTGTCTGTTCTGGTAGGGAGGCTGGAAGAACCAGTGCAGCATGGGCAGTAACATGAGGATCACATGGAGGCATGGATCCTTTCTCTTTAGTGAGGGGAGCATCTTTTGGCTTATCCAATAAGATAGGTGATGGTAAAGACTGTTTTTTCTCTTGGGCTGGGTTTGCATAGCTGCTGGAATTTAATTTTAGATGAGGATGCATCTGTAGTACTGGACATTTTTTGCAAGAGTGTTCACAACTGACACAATTGTGATATATTTGTAAGACGAGTTGATTTTTCTGTAGCACTCGGCAGTGTTTAACTATATCTGGTTGTTGTGATGGGGTTGGGTTGGCTTCCTCCTGTGTGCCATGTGAGTTTTGCCTTTGAAAGGCTTGCTAGACATTCTATATCTTGCTTACAATGTAATTTAATCTTTTCAATATAGGAATCTATGTTTCTACAGACAGTTGGCAGAATTCATAGAAGGGCTGAGTATTGTAAAATATACTGCCAGCAAGTTCCAGGAGTTTATCTCTGTTTTCTCCCTGTCCCAGAGAATAGTTTACATTTAGATATTGAGGAGCTATTTTGTTTAGTTCAGATTTCTGTGATGTCTTAGGGAGTGAAGAAGCTGCTGTTGCTGCCACTGGGAAAAGTCACTAAGTTCTCATCTGTTTTTCTGCTTTGAAAGATCCCTGGGTTCTAGCGTTATTGCTGGGGATGGGCTGAATTCTTTTCTTGTCACTGGGTGGCATTTTTAAGTATATGAAGTGATAATACCAGATAGTGATGGGAGGACAGTTCAGAAGGTATTAGTCTGTCGCCATCTTGCCCCTCCTTTCTTCATGATAAGGCTGCTGGTGCTGCGCTTCCAGTGTAATGTAAGGTGGGGGTGCCATTGGCCCTATCAGGTCATCTCCCCAGGGAATCTAACACTGGCTTTAACTTATTTGGCTAAATTTCCTTTTCTAAGTACCAGAACTTTGGCTTGGGATCTCTTGGCACTTTTCAACCACTGGGGGGGATTCAAGGACCACTGTATCTCCTGAGTCAATGTAGGGGAACTGATTTGGATGTTCTGGGTCACCAACATTTACAGAATACACACACCAAATTTTATCTAACTTCAAAGACCCCTCACTGGGCCACTGAACACCAAAGGAGGGCCATTCTATCTCACAAAGGGATTGAACCCCATTTTGAAGTTCTTTAACATACAGCTCAAGGGGTTACAAACTTCTATGCTTCCCCCTCCACCCATGTCCTCCCTCTTAAAATAGACACAGACAAGAGACACAAGGGAAAACAAAAACAAACAAACAAACAAAAAACGCGCGGACAGTAGGTAAGGGGTCCTATTGCCCAAACCAAGAGGAAATGGACACCAGTATCAAGAACTGCGGCAATCACGCATACAAACTCACATACACATTGCATATATTCAATTCACAGGCATTCGTTCCTACCTCCCACTTTTCCCAAATTGCCCCAAATTACAATATTACCACTTTCTCAATGCTTCAATGGTACAACGGTTTCACCAGTGCGCCCTCACTGCGTCTTATCTGGGTACTCAGGTTGCCCTTTAGGGGATGATCAAGCCCCCCTTCCACTCTTATGGAGTGGGCCACAATATTTCCCTTGTTTACTTGCCTTTTACTTTGGAGGTAGGGCTCAGTTTCCTTCTCTGTTTACTGGGTTCTCCTTGTGCGCGTTGCTGTTCAGGCAGCCATGGCACAGACTCACGTTCTTCCAACAAATGGTTGGTGGTGCCTCGAATGAGTGTGCGTGCTCATGGCCCCTTCCCAGCCACGGCAGTTAGAGCAGGCAAATGCCACCTCCTGTTCCATCACCTGCTGCTTCAATCCCAGATGAGCCCCCATTTATGATGCAGAAATCATGGAACAGCAGACCCACGGATTGGAAAGTATGTTTTATTACACCAGTGGGCCTGACTGGAATATCTTCCAAAGAGTCAGAATCCAGAGCTATGATTACAGAATACCTTTATACAGTAATTTCGGTTTGCAAAAAAAAAAAATAAAAAAAAAATGCTTGCATTGATTGGACTGAGAGAAGGGCCTCTCCTGATGATCTCAGAGCCTGGGTTGGCTCATAGAGGGAGATATGATCTGCCAAATACCCTGGAACTGAGCCATATCGGGCTTTATAGGTCATACCCAGCACTTTGAATTGTGCCCAGAAACTAACTGGAAGCCAGTGGAGCTGTTTCAACGGGGTCATAGTATGGGCTGTGTAACCTCTCCCTGTTACACAGGAGTCTGGCTGAGGCTCTTTGGGTCAGCTGAAGTTTCCGAACACTCTTTCAAGGCAGCCCCAAGTACAGCATGTTAGATTAGTCCAAATGGGATGTAACTAAGGCATGTACCACCATGCCCTGATCGGACATCTCTAGGAAAGGGCACAGTTGGCCCCCAAGCATTAAATGTGCACAACTGCTTTCCTTTTGCTGGCAGGCAAAGATGTTTTTGTCAGGATTCTGGGATAGGCAATCCAGTAAATTTATGCTGTGAAGAGCAAAAGAGCATGAAGTTCAACATATTGGCCTACAGGGGGCTAACAGTGAAAGCAATCCTGTAGCTGGCCTGTGTTATGGTTTAGACGCCTGTAAAAGTAGCCTTGGGACAGAAGCCATATCTGTCTGGAAATGTTATCTCTATGGGAACTGTGTATGTCTCTGTAAGCAGGATGTTACTGTGTATGCTCTGTGACTCTGTATTCAGTCATGTACTGTTCTGGGTCTATGCAATACGAGAACTGTTTTTCCTGATGACTGAGAAATGTAGTTTACAGAGACACTGTATATATTTTAAATATGTTCCAGTAAAGACAAATAGAATTAGACACTACATGTGTGTCTGTTTGCTTTATTTCTTCACCTGGATGATGGACACTCTGCTAAAACTTTTTGCTGCCTGGAACCCTTGACATGCACAGAGTCTCCAGTGCACTAACGTGTCAGTTTTTATTTAAGCAGGCTTTTAATGTATAAACTGTGTTAAAATGTTTTTTATCTGTGATTTTAATGGTTTTAAATTGTACTGTAATTGTGTTAATTGATGATTCTTGGAAGCTGCCTTGGGTTCCACTTTGGGAGAAAGGTGGCATATAAAATGAATGAATGAATGCCTAAGTGGTCCTGGCCACCACAGAAACCTGGGCCTTCAGCTTCAAAGCTGAGTCCCGGAGTATATCCAAACTGCAAACCTGTGCCTTCAGGGGAGTGTAACCCCATCTAGCACAGGCTGAATCCCTATTCCCTAATCTGCCTTCCGACTGACCAGGAGCACCTCTGTTTTGTCTGGATTAAGTTTCAATTTGTTTGCCGTCTTCCAGTCCATTACTGATGACAGACACTGGTTTAAGACCAGGCAGCCTCCTTGGATTTGGGTGGAAACAAGTGGCAGAGTTGGGAGTCATCTTCATATTGATGGCACTGTACCTCAGAACTCTGGATGACCTCTCTCAGTAGTTTCATGTACATGTTGAATAGCATGGGGGACAAAACAGAACCCTGGGGGATCCCACAAGCCACCTTCTGGGTTTGCCCCCCCAGGAAAGAACGGAGCCACTGTAAAACAATGCCTCTAAGTCCTATCCCAGTGAGGCAGCGCACAAGGATACTATGGTTGATGGTATCGAAAGCCACTGAGAGGTCCAGCAGAAACAACAGGGACACACTCTCCCTTTCCAGTTTCCTGTCTACCAAGGCAACCAAAACTGTCTCAGTCCCATATCCAGTCCTGAAACTGGATTGAAATGGATCTAGATGCAGGCTGACCCCTGCATCTACAGATTTGGTATCTATGGTTTCACTTATCCACGTCTTAAAAATATGTTATCTCGCATTTCTAGGTCTTCCAATGTGATTACATGGTCAACTTCTGGTGTTCATCTCATTGAAAACAATAGGGTTCCCTATTATCCACAGTTTCAGATCTCCAGGATACGGATATGGATACAGGGGTCAACCTGTAATTTGTTTCATCTAGAAACCCCTAGATTTGGGAGGCACCACATGCTCTAGTACCTTGCCCCAAACTGTTAGGTTGGACACAGTGTTTCCAATAAAATTTCAGAACACAGAGTATTGAAATTTCAAGTTTTTCCCCACAAATATTTTTAGAGATGTAAGGAAACTCATGCATTGCAATTACTGTGTACTCCCATGGAGTGTACAGATAATTTTGCTGTCTTCTAAGGAATTTCCTTTGTGTTGGACACATTCTGTTCTGCTCCTTAGCAGTTCATAGATGTTTCTGTAAGCCGCTTCTTCTTCACCTTCTCTTGCGGTCTCCTTTTCTAAACAACAATATGCATTCCTAGATCAAAGGCTAAATTTTGCCCTTGTGCTGCAGCTTTCCTCAGGCTTTTTCAGATGACGTTCTCCTCCACAGCAGGAGGCAATAATAGCTGGCAGGCAGAAATATCAGAGGAAGGCTTCAGAAGAAGGCTTAGAGGACTAGAAGCATCCCTCTGCCACCCTCTTCAGGTAGGTGGTCTTCCTTTCTTGAAGCACCCCTACCTCTGCTTTTCACATTAACTGCAGAACAATTAGTTGTGCTCCAGTAGAAGCCTTTTCTTCATTTTCTTCATTCATTTGCTCAAAGGTGAGATCATGCTCAGCATACTCACACAAAATGAGATGGTTACATATTGCAGAATACAGCAGGCCATGGAAATGTTACTTTTGGACTACAACACCCAGACTCCCCCAGCTAGTATGGTCTGAGAAATCTGACCATAAATCTGAGGAAAAGATTTCTTTTATTTTTTTTTAAAAAATCACCAACTTGGGCAAAGCAGAGGTGCTCATTAATCAGGATGAATGTTTCTAGTCTGGGCCTTCAATCTGTACTGTGGCGGCTTGCCACAGTTATGCTGGGAGAACAAATAATACCACCTGCTCATGCTCTCGGCCCATTCAGACATCACCAGAGCAGCTGGTAACAATTATTCTCTACAGTCTTTCCCAGTGGTGCTTTATTCCCTTGCTGCTGCTGGCTGCACACCATCCTCTTCCCTTAAAAAAAAAAAGGGGGGGAGGGGGTTGGGGCAGAACCAGATTATAGAAGACAGGAAGGAATAAACCTATTCTCTGATTCAAATAACCATGCTAACTGCATAACATTATATACCTTGTGTTGGCTCCAGAATTTGGCTTCCACGCTGGAAAAGCTGCCTGAGGTTGATTGACTATGGTCATCCTACTCAGCTGAGTCCCCCAACCCTCTATGTAGCATGTCAAGAGCTTTGGAGGGATGAGTGGGGAAGTCCATTTCCTCGGGCCCCACTAAATGCAGTGACATTTGGATCTGACCTGTTATATACTGTAGTACATATATACCTCAGTTAATAAAGCAGATGTCTTCCCAGGCATTACTTCTTTAATGGAAAATTTTGTATTAGAGGCACAAATAACATGGAAAGGATAGGGTTAAGTTCCTGCACCACATAGAAATACTTTGTCTCTTGTAGAAAGGTGCACATGGTTACATTAGGCTTGGTTAGAGTAGGCGCAGACTTTTGAGTGTTGGGTTGCAGAAGTGTGTCTGCAAGAGACAATGCAATGAATAAAGTCTGAGCTTGGAATGAGTGTAATTTCAAGCTTTCCTTCACTATCTTCCCAGTGCCAGTGCTGCTTAAAAACTTCCAGCTGGACAAAGGTCAAGAAGAAAAGGGATGGGGTTGTAAAAGACTTTGTAACAAGGACTTCTCTTTTAGAGGCTTTGTTAATTGACCTATGCCTGTATCTTAAAATGGATATTTTCCCCATTTTGTTCCAAGTGTGTCTAGGTCAGAATTTGGGAATAACAAAAGTAATGATGTTACCTGTATTTTTTTTTAAATAACAAACTCAAGGTGACATTATTTTTACAATGATGATAACCTGTAATGCTCTTATTTTGTAATGTTGATATAAGTAACATTTACTTGTTACTTCTAAAATATGGTTTGGGTTCATGGAAGGTATTTGGAGCCATTTTAATATTTTGGGGGGATAAAAATAAAAATAATAGAAGGTGATTATGTTATAAAAGTGTTACTAATATGTTATTTGGAAAATAACGCAGAAGGTATTACTTTTTAAATGCAGTTGTTAACCCTGATATGTGACTTAGGCTGCATCTGCACTGCAGAAATAATCCAATTTGACACTGCTTTAACTGCCATAGTTCAGTGCTATTGAATCCTGGAATTTGTAGTTTGTTGTGGCACCAGAGCTCTCTGACAGAGAAGCCTAAATATCTCACAAAATGAAACAATTCCCTATGAGCAGTAGGACTCAGTAGAAGAAAATATGGAGAATGAGATTGTTGCCATGTGAATTGGTTGTTACATGTACTGTACTTCCAGAGTAACCATTAAAACATAAAGTCAAGAGACAGAAGGCAAATCAGAAAAACTGCAATCCCATGCAGACCTTCTTGTGCATGAGTCTCACTGATTTCAGAGGCACTTACTGTTGGGAAAATATAAGCAATTTAGTAGATCTCTCTGGCAGAGCAGCTGTTGCACTACCAGAAGTTAGAAACAGTAACCAGTCCACCTCCCTCACACACAGTATCTAGCAGAGAAAGAAATTAAGCTTAGTCTTCTTCATAAAGTATATAAAAGTACAGTAGCTTTCCTCCAAAAGTAGTTTACTTTGGCATAATCACAAAGGTTCCGCTCCTTGAGGAAAGGTAAGAAAAATGGAGTTCTACATCGTAGAGCATCTCACTCCTTTTCACCACATGCGTCATGGAGGCAGGCAGGGAGGAAGGGAGTGAAAGAGCAAGCAAGCACATGCCACCCCAGAGAACAAAGGAATACCTACCTGACTCAGGAAGAAAGTGGGTGTGAACAAACAAACAGGAAGTAATCATAAACTCATGCTCTGACTAACACTTGTAGAGTGAGGTACAATCACCTGGGTGCCAGTTACACAACAAGTTTTGTTGCAGGGCTTACCGTGACTTCCTGATCCCATATCCGTCCCTCGCTGTTTATATGATTTTTGTCACTCTTTAGGAAATCCTGGAAGATCCCGTGATTGATATTTACACAAAAAAAGTTTTTATTGGTCCCGCACTCTTATATCCCATGCTTTTGCTGTTTACACATGTTTAGCTTACCGGGATTTTTTTTTTTGGCTGTCAATCAAGGATGCGATTAGTCGTGTTTTCCCAACCTCGGTGATGCACTTCCTTTAGAGTTCCGTGCCATGAGCGATGCTATTGGCTGGCTGGGGGGGGGGAGAGAGAGGGGGCAGAGGTTTGGTATTCCCCTTGCCTCTTTAAAATGTTAACCCTTAAAGCAGAAGGCATTTTGAAAGACCCAGAATGTGATCTTTCGCTCAGACGCAGGAACGAGTGCTTTCCTTTTGAAATCAAGGCTGGGGAGGGGAGGCTTGGGATTCCCCTTTCTTCTTTAAAATGTTAACCTTTTAAACAAGGCATTTTGAAAGACCCAGAATGTAATCTTTCGCTCAGACGCAGGGACGAGTGCTTTCCTTTTGAAATCAAGGCTGGGGAGGGGAGGCTTGGGATTCCCCTTGCTTCTTTAAAATGTTAACCTTTTAAGCAGAAGGCATTTTGAAAGACCCAGAATGTGATCTTTCGCTCAGACACAGGAACGAGTGCTTTCCTTTTGAAATCAAGCCAAGTGAGGTGGGGGGAGGCTTGGTATTCCCCTTGCCTCTTTAAAATGTTAACCCTTAAAGCAGAGTTTTAGCTGCAGAGTGAAGATTTCAAACCAGCGACAGACAGGCATTTTGAAAGACACAGATGCTGGCATTTTTTTTTACTGTGCATTGTGACGGGGGGAGGGGGAATAAAAGAGTGTTCATTCGCTCAGACGCTGGAATATTTTACTGTGCCCGTTCAGACCCAGGGAGGTGATAAAGGCAGGGGATGAATGGGCGACCCTCTGCCCACCACAATATCTTCGTAACATGCAGTTGAGGAAGAGGTTAAAGCTGAAGGGTTTGCAGTGTAGAAATCCATTTAAAAAGGTGATTGAGTACACGTGCGCACACACACACCAAGCTGGAAGGGATGCCTTTATTTTCAGCTGGTGAGGCTGGATCTGTTGAACGGGTGACTGACCCCTCCTTTTCTGGTCACTGATCTCTAAGCCCGCCCCCAGTCACCATTTCCGGCCATCCCCTGGTACTGAGATATTTTGTCCCAAGCTGTTTACATTTCCAATTTTCCGAATCCTCCAGTGACTTTTTTAAAAACCAGCACAACCTGCGGGACTGGAAGTCCCGCAGGTTGAGAGATAAAAGGTGGCCCCCCTTCCGAAAATCATGTACCCAACCCGATGTACGTGTAAACTGCCAGGGATTGACACAAATTCTTCCTGGGACATTTTCATCGTGTAAACGGCACCCAGCTGTGAGTATAGGCATGCAAAAGTTGCTAAACTCCAACACTTGCATGCAGGTTAACATGGACAGAATCATGTTGCAATTCTATGCATACCTATTGGCAGCAAAGTCATTCAGAGTCCTATTGCCCTCAGCCTACACACCTAAATGTTGACTGGCATCCTGTTAGTGACTTATACAGGTGTAAGTCCAATTTATGCCTGTGTAAGCCATGTTTTTGTTAATTGTGGAAGCTGGAATCCTCTACTAACATCATGCAATGACCAAACTCCCCCCTCCAACATACCTTTTAGCTGCAGCACCCCATGTCAGTTTACTGGTCAGTGAAGAGTGGAGCAATGCCTTTTTGTTCTGCTATCGGAACATAACTGGACATCGCTGCTGCTCCTCTGCTCTCCACCCGCCTGTAAATCGGCACAGGAATGGGAGCTGCAGCAGCTAAAAGGTGGGGTTTGTGGGTGGAATGAGAGGGGATATTTTACAGTTCTGCCTGTCTGGAACTTTCAATGCAAGACCTCAGCTGCTTCCTTATCATGAAATTTCTTTGCATCCCATTGTTACTTTTCCCCTCTGGTTTTGGAAAGTTTCTTTCCAGTTTATAACTCTTCGGCAAACTAGAAAAAAGTACGGCTTTAAGTTCTGCTTGGCCCTGATAATGAAGAACACTTGAGAAGCAATTCACCTTGGTTCTCAGAGGTGTCATTCAACAAGTTTGTACCAGTTTGCCAAAACTGGTTGTTAAAATTTGTTGGGTTCACTGACTCATTTGTTCTGTGGACAGAAAAAGAAAAGTTTTACTGCACCCTCCCTCTTAGGATTTTTTCAAATGGGGGAACCTCCCTCCTAGGAGGTTGGGCGAAGAACAGTGCTGTTGCGCTTACATCACTCCATTTCAGACGGTGCTGTCCTCCTCTCAACCTTTCCCCATGCTGCAGGTGCTACTTTTTATTGACGGGGGTTTTCTGTCAATAAAAGTGGTGTGTTTCTCGCAACCACAGTACGGAGGCAACACAGAGGAAGGGCGGGAGGAGGATTGTGTCATCTGAAACTGAGTGCTGTAAGTGCAACAGTGCCATTCTTCTCCTGACCTTGGGGTACCTCCTCATTTGAAAAAGACCCCTTTTTTTTGACTGACACACACTTTGATTCATTCCCAGCTGCCTTCTCTATCAGCAGAGTAGCAGCAGCAAACCAAACGTTTTCCTGGCCAGCTCCAATTCTGGATTGTGGTGCACATTCTTGGGCAGGGCCGGTTTAAGGAATTTTGGGGCCCCCTGCAGTGCTTTATTTTGGGGCCCCCATATGTTTATCTCAGGTCAATGTAACCTAACCTATTCACCGTACAGGATGTTCAGATCACAGTAGGGCCCCCGTATCCATGGATTCATTATCCATGGGACACAGAACAGCACACCTACCTTAGAGTCTTCCTAGTAAATGTGTCCTCCCTAGTGGTTTTCTAGGCCCTCCAAGGCAACTCTATGGTATTTTAAACCAGAAGTACCATTTTTTTCAATGGTGTTCACTATTATTCATGGTTTTCAGAATCCACCCCCCCGAACCAATCCCCAGTGGATAAGAGGGGCCTACTGTATTACATAATTTGACACCAATAATTTAGTTTAAAAACTATATTATAGGCACTAACATAATATTTTTAGTTTATTAGCAATTAATGTAATGATGCAGATTTCCTCAAAGAAAAGAAAGAGTGGACTACAAGCTAAACATGAGTTAGCAGTGTGATGCAGCAGCAAAAAATGCCAATGCAATTCTAGGCTGCATTAATAGTGTCTAGATCAAGGGAAGTAATAGTATCACTCCATTCTGCTTTGGTCAGACCTCACCTGGAATATTGTTTCCAGTTCTGGGCACAACAATTCAAGAAAGATACCGAGAAGGATGTTGGGAGGTCTGGAAGCCATTATGCCCTATGAGGAACGGCTTAGGGAGCTGGGCATGTTTAGCCCAGAGAAGAGAAAGTTAGGAGGGGACATGATAGCCATGTTTAAATATTTGAAGGGGTGTCATACTGAGGAAGGAGCAAGCTTGTTTTCTGCTGCTCCAGAGACTAGGACACGGAGCAATGGACTCAAACTATAGGAAAAGAGATTCTACCTAAACATTAGGAAGAAGTTCCTGACAGTAAGAGCTGTAAGGCAGTGGAATACTCTGCTGCCTGGGAGTGTGGTGCACTCACCTTCTTTGGAGGTTTTTAAGGAGAGGTTGGATGGGCATTTGTCAGGAATGCTTGGATTGTGTGTTCCTGCAGGGCAGAAGCCAATCGGATGGGATGGCTGTTGGGGTCCCTTCCAGCCCTATGATTCTAGGCTGCATTCAGAGCCTGGGAAAGTTACTCTTGGATTACACCTCCCAGAATCCCCCTGCCAGCACCCTTCTCAAGATCTGGTTGCATTGTTCCTTTTCCAGCATTCTCTAGCCCAGTGGTTCTTAACTTGGGGTCCGCAATGTCCTCACAGGGGGTCCACAAAGGCTTGAAGACTGCTTGGCCCACCTCCTCCCTGTAGTGGAGTAGCCATGTGACAGGAACCAAGGCAAAGTCTGGCTGGCTTGGCCTGCACATTGCCATTCAATCCACTCCAGCCACAAACTTGCAGGAAGAAGCAAGAGTGTCTCTGAGGGAAAGTTTAATGGATGGTGTAATTGTATTGTTGTTGTTGTTAGCTATTATTATTAGGGTTTTAAATCTTGAGTTAAGTCTTGGGGCAACAAAAGATATTTAAAGGGGGTCCCTGGTAAAGAAAAGGTTAAGATCCACTGCTCTAGGCCAATGCCTCTCACATAACACTACTGGATATTGGTGTTTTAGTGACAACAATAAAACCATTGTTCCCAGTAATATTACTCCAAATTTTAATTTATATTCTTTATACAGTATTCTTCTGTTAAAAGAGTTAAGAGTGTTGTAAAAGTTTCAGCATTGCACTATGACTATGGAGACCAGGGTTTGAATCCTTACTCAGCCATGAATACCCCACTGGCTGACCTTGGGCAAGTCACACTCTCTCAGCCTCAAAGGAAGGCAAAGGCACACACCCTTTGAACAAACCTTGCCTAGAAAACCCCATGGTAGGTTTGCCTTAGCCAGAAATGACTTGAAGGCACATAGGCAAACACACACAAATGCAGGCTGAACTCAGTTGGCAAGGGAAGGGAAGGGAAGGGAAGGGAAAGAAAGAAAGAAAGAAAGGAGCCCTTTCCGAGTTAACCCTCAAATTCCCTGTCTCTCTCATAAACACACACTCACCGTCTCCGCGGTAGCAGCAAACTCCCTCCAGCTTCTGCCACAGAGGGCTGCTGTTTCTTTCACTTTCTCTTTAGTTTTGGAGACATTTTTTTGGAGGAGGGCGGGAATGTGGTGGAGTAGAGGTTTTTAAACAGAGGCTGGATAGCCATCTGTCTTGACTCCAGCAACAAGTTAAAAAGTAAAATAACCACCCCACTGTGCATGGCAGCCCCCCCCCAAGATCCCCGCGGCCCCCTGAAGACAGTCCCTCACTCACACGACCAGCTGCTCTGCCTTTCCTCCTTCACAGCAGTGCAGCCAGGGACTGTCTCCAAATTACAACTTCCCAAGAGCAAACCCTTTCTCTATCTCCTGCACTAGCTCAGTGCTATTGCCATGCCCTGCCTGAGGAGGGAGGGGGAAGGGGCTCCAAAGGAGCGGAGGAGCCGGCTGCTGTCTCCTGGCTGTCTCCTTCATCAGATAAGGGCAACACTCACCAGGGGGCCCCCTTCACCCCCGAGGCCCCCCGCCAATGCGGATCTGGCAGACAGGTTAAACCGGCCCTGTTCTTGGGAAAGGGTAAGAAACAGGAGAAAAGGGAGTCAATCATTGCCTCACAGGCAGTCCCTGTAGGGGAAGGAAAGGCAGGGAGTGAATAAGAAAGGGAAAAGAAGGGAGAATGACAGGGGGGGGGAGGGTCATCGGCAAAGTGCCCGGCCCTGATTATTCCCTTCCCTTCCCTTCTATTTTAGGTAGTATACATCCACACACATTTCTCCAAATGATGAATCATATAACATTTGAATCTTTTTTGTGTGTGTGGGGGGGAGTAATATGTACACATTTGGCAAAAAAATAAAAAAATAGACGGAACCAGTTGTTAATTGTTTTGAATGGCACTACTGTTGATACACACAAGAAATTATCCTACAAACAAAATAAATCCAAATCAGGCCTAATATTTCAATGACTAGACTCACTGAGTAGTGGGAACTTGGCAAAACTACCTTTTTAAAAACTGCAGTTTGCAGTATCATCCAGACATCATGGCTAACAATGAGAACAGTGAGCATGCTGGCTGGGGGATCCTGCAAATTGTAGCTTAAATTGTAATTTTGCCAAGGTCTGGGAGAAACAGTTGCATAAAACAGGAAAGCACTGAGGGCCAAAATGTATGCTCCGTCATGGGATGTCTATAGTAGACTGAATATCAACAGTAACTATGGGTAAGCATAGAAAAGAAGGCTGGAATTCAGTAAGGGACTTGTGTCTTTGTACGTGGAAAGGAAATAGAACGTTTTGCAACATCCATATTCAGCAAGGGGCTGATGTGACATGATGTTACTATGTAGGGGAGCCAGTGAAGTGACTGATGCATAACACGATTGATGCACAATGGGTGCCAATGTGCATCATGCACTTTGATGAGCATTGGGACTCCAGCTAGGGAGTGTTGAAGTGCTTCAGTAGAGCCTGATGAACATCGGAACAATCTTACAGGTGCCCTAATAGGCATCTTTTCATAGTCATGTTAGTCTGGAATATCAGTAAGCAAGGGGATTTTGTAGCACTTTTGAGATTAACTGAAAGAAATTGTAGCATAAACTTTTGTAGACTTGGTCTACTTCCTCAGTTGCATGGAGTGAACTGGTGCCTAGGAACAGACCGTTTAAGCAGGTTGTTGAATATCTATAGAAATGCAAAACCGTGGGTGTAGTGATGAGGTGACAAGTTCAGTTTAATAATGGTTGTTGAGGGACAAAGGCAGGAGAGAAGATGTTGTCTAAGACCAGGATGAGTGGGTGATCATATGAATGTTGGAGGGAGCTTTGGAATGTAACGTGATGCTGGCTGGGAACCAGAAGGGAGATGTGATAAACTGGCCAAGAGCGTTCATATGAGACTAGGGTGTTAACTAGTGTTATAATAACTGCAGTTCTTTTGTAGTTTTCTTTTGTTCAAGTACACCTGTCCTGAGGTCAGAGACAGAATGTTCAGGAAGATTGAAGTGTTCTGCAACCTAAGTTTGTATATTCCCATTCCTTATGTCTGAGTTGTGTCTGTTTATTCTCTGGTGCATTTACTGGCCTGTTTGCCTAATATAGAGTGCTGAAGGGGATTGTTGACAGAGGATGGTGTTGTGCTGTTAGCATTTCTTACTACCCCTCCTCACAATATCTCATAATTGGAAATATTGGACACTTTTTGGGATCAGGATGGCTGGGTTGAACCAAAAAGGTCAGTTGGAGGTCACAGTGACCTGGGATGTGTCTTAGAAATATTTTGGCAAGGAAGCCCATATTAGGATTGTGTGGAAACTCCTTAGTAAACACAGTCATTATGTGCTAATTATGTGCATTAGGTATGTGCTAATCCTTTACTGGGTACCTCAGCAATGAGTCAGTCATTTGACCAAACAACTGACCATTTCCCAATTCTGCTCCTTAGGAAATCTCACCTCATACTCCTTCCTGTCCAACATTACGAGGTTGTCATAAACCCATCAATTCCTATCTCCCAGCCATCAGTTAAGTTTTGGTTTCTTTTGTCTATTCTGTGGGAAAGCCATCCAGGCTTCGTCCCAACCAAAATACCCCTTCAGGATATGAAATAGAGTATAAATATTAGTTCACCAGCAATAGAAAGGTGTGCCATGGTGGACAAACTTGACCACTCTCTTTCTTGGTGACCTCCCTCCCAGATTGGAGCCGCCTGTGCCACCTTCAGTGCCTGTCTGAGTATCTTTGCTTCAAGAAACTCTACTCCTTCAAGACTGGTAACTGTCACCTTATATCTCCAAATCTCTCCCTCTATCCAATCTTTCTGCCTTATTGCTCTGTAGCCTTGTATGGTTCTTAGGAACGTGTGTTCTGTGTGTGAGTTCACTTTGTGCTGTTTCCAATTAAAATACTTTATTTCATGTTAAAACTGGAGTGCTCTCTACAGTTAATACTGGTGTAGATAGGTGAAAAGATCCCTGAAGTTACCTGTCTCTCACAGGCTTCTGTTTTAGCTAATAATTCCCCCAGATAGGTTTTGGCATCACAGGTGAGTCTCTAAAGCACCCCTATCACTTAGGGTAACAGTGCATTAAGTACTAAGCACAGTTGCTCACAACTTGTTATTCTAACATGCACACCAACACAGAGAACATGATTTCCTCTTTGGAAATTAAGATGGAAATCTTAGCAAAGGAACCATTTTCAGATCAAGGTGAAATGAGAGATTATTCCTTCTCATTTATTTAGAGATACAGGATAAGGAACATTTAATGTAGCCTAATTGTTTCTAGCCAGAAGGTGGCTATGGAGCAAAGTGGAGGGTGAACCATGGTCCCACAAAAATTGGGAGGGAAAGAAGCTAACTAAGGCTGTATCTGTACTACAGAAATATTTCCACTTGATACTGCTTTGACTGCCATGGCTCAACGCTATGGAATCCTGGGATTTGTAGTTGGTTGTGGCACCAAAGCTCTCTGACAGAGAAGTCTAAATATCTCACAAAACTACAAATCCCAGAATTCCATAGCATTGAGCCATAGCTGTTAAAGCACTGTCAAACTGGGATTATTTCTGCAGTGCAGATGCAGCCTATGTAACTACACAGACCCCCCCAGGAGAGTCTTTGCAAGTTGCAGCAAAAAAATTAAGCCCTGCAAATTGTAGCAAGTTGCTGCTTTATTAGCTGAGCTAAAGATTTCCACACAGTCCTATCTTCTTGCCTGTGAGCCCCCAAACTGGAGAATTTGCACCTTTGTCTCCCATCTGGAGAGGACCTAAAAAACCTGGAGACTTGGGACTAGGTCCTGAGATCTGGCAACCTAACAATGAGCTACTCTGGGTGAAAAACAGAGGGAATGCTACCCTCTTGACCTTCCTGGACTGATCAGTGGCTTTCAGCTGCAGTGAACATGGGCTCCTACCAGTCTGGCTTAGTGGAACAGGAGTAGGAGGTACTGTGGTACTGTGTGAGGACACAAGAGGGCCTTCTGTGCTATGTTGTACAGTTGTACAGTTCTTTCCCCCTGGAGGTTTGATTAGCCCTGACAATAGTTTCATTCCAACATCAAGTCAAAACATGGATTTTTATTAAACCCTTTAAAGTCTAACATTTTATCCAATTTGTACACACACATGGTTTTTAAAGTATTTTAACTTATTTTAAATTGTCATGTTGTTGAATATGATTTCAGACCCTTTACATTTTACATTGTTTTAAATTATTTAAATGTTTTTATTTAAATATATTTTTATTGTATGTCCCTTGAGAATTTTCTTAATGTAGGGTGGGATATATTAACATGAGAAGAAGGCTAGAAACAAAAGACCCTGAGATATGGGAATCCCAGTCACAATCCTTTTAGCTGCCGTTGAATTCTTGTTGCTGTTGTTAACTGCTGTCAGGTTGATTACCACTTATGGCCACCCTCTGAACAAGAGACCTCCCGGTCACCCTATCATCAATAGCCCTGCTCAGGTTTTGCAGATTCAGGGCTGTGGCTTCCTTGATTGAGTCTATCTATCTGTAATGCTGTCTTCTTTTCCTACTGCCTTTTACGTTGCTGTTTGTTTGTTTGTTTGTTGTTGTTGTTGTTGTATGCCTTCAAGTCATCTGTAATCATTAGTTTTATTTTCTTAATGTTCAACTGTAAACTGTTACAATTTTTTTCTGACTTTCTTCAGTAATTGTTCCAAGTCTTTGCTATTTTCTGCTAGTAGTATGGTATCATCTGCATGAATTAAATTGTTGATGCTCCTTCCTTCAATGTTCATGCCTCCTTCCTCCAATTCTAATCCTGCTTTACATAATATGTTCAGCATAGAAATTAAGCAGATAGTGTCATGTTGAGCCATTGGATTAGCAGGCCTGAAGTTCAACAGGTCCTGGCTGACTGAGTAGTAAGAGGAACTTAAGTCCCTTTTAGGCCCGTTCATCATTTTTTTGTGGTAAATAAAAACATGTATGTGTAGCCAAGCCATACTATCCAAACACATTTTATGAATGTGTATCACCTTGATGCTTAGCTGTAGAGGAGCCTTTCTCAACCTTTTTATCCTGGAGGAACCCTTGAAATAATTTTCAGGTCTCAGGGAACCCCTACATAAACATTATTCTATGTACTTCTATTGCTTCCTCCCAAGATCATAATCTCTTGAGGAACTCCTAGCAACCTCTTGGGGAACCCTGGTTGAGAAACACTGCTGTAGAGCCTTCTAGTGGAATGGACAGATAGTACTTCAAGTGTTTATATCTAATGATGTCATTCTTATAGTTAACACTAGAGGACACTACATTTTCAATTATATCAGCACAGACAGACTACAGTATACTGAATTCTTTCCTTTTGACCAATGTTCAGTTACATGTCTGTGCAATCTATGTTCTGAACACTCATAATATGGTTGTTTAACAAACAATATGTGCTAAAAATTCTACATTCTTTATGCAAAAGAAAATCAATGCTCACATAATCCTCCTCTCTGGAAAAAACAGTCAGGAAAAAAAAAACATTCTAAGGATGTTATGAATTCATAAAATGCCACATGCTGGCTTCCTTGTAAATGTCCAATTTAGGATAGGTCCCACTGATTAGGGGGTCATTACTGTAGTTTGATTGGCTCCCCACATGAGTTGGATCCAGGATCTGCCTTCCAGTGCAATGTCTTCATAAATACTTATGAAAAGATCTTACTGTTCTTAGTTGACTGTGGCCATCTTGACACAGTAAGTCAGCATCTTGAAGATTCTTCATGTCCGTGAAGAACTCCTGTCTGTACACAAAACTAGTGTCTTCTTTTTCTGAAGCTAAATGCACACACAGGGCAAGCACAACACAACAGACTCGTTGATCATAAGACACAAATAGCGCATCCAATGTTACTACTCTTACTATAAGGCAGCAATTATTACATTTTCCAAGGCTATGCATTTCACTTTTTTTGTTTGTTTACTGCAAAAGGACAAGTCAAGTTAGGACTTACAGCCTTATCTCCACCCAAATTTCAGAGATTTTCCCCTACACTACAGCTCAACTCATTCTGCAAGGCCCTGGGTAGCATTTTCAAGATGTGCTTGTGGAGGGGTTACTGTGGGGAGGTGATGGTAGCAAACCCCCTGTGAGTCTAATTGCACCTAATTATACCTACTTAAAATTTGAACCCAACCCATTGTTTGCCATAAATTGACTGTTGATCAGAGCCATAGGTGCCAAAGATGCATGGTAGCTTGCACTACCAACCTGTTAAGGTTGGTAGTGCAAGCCTGCCCCCAGGAGCCCTGGTGGTGAAATGGTTAAATGCTGGTACTGCAGCCACAACATTGTGAGTTTGATCCTGCAGGGCTCCACATTGACTCAGCCTTCCATCCTTCCGTAGGTCAGTAAAATGAGTACCCAGCTTGTTGGGAGCGATTTAGCTAATACATTGTAAACTGCTTAGGGAGTGCTTAGCACTATAAAGTGGTATAGAAATGTAAGTGCTAAGTAAGTGCTCTAAACTTGGTTCTACCATTAGGCACAGTGAGGCAGCAGAAGGTGTGAGCTGGAGGCAAGGTGTGGGAGGAAAGAGCTATGAGGCATGCAGCCTGCCTTGTGTCCCCTAAACCTGCCTGCTACATTCAGATGCCATAGAAGATGCTGTTCTGCTGTTAATCTCCAAAGTTGGAGAAAGAAACAACTGTCAGTCCAGTCAGATTTTGTAAATGAGGATGGCCTCCTCCTCCTCCTCCTCCTCCTCCTATTCCTAATTCCTTCTTCTTCTGTAAAATATAGTGCCAAAAGAATGTTTTTAGACGCAGCCTGATAATCTCCTATGTGTGTTTGTCCAACATACGAAGTCTGATACAAATGTTTATGTACTAATTTATTTAGTCGTTTATTTCCTGCCTTTCTTCCCAGGCAGCTTACAACATTATTACATTCTAATAAAGCACAGGAAATTATAAATATAAAATTATAGATTAATATAAAACGGTCATTTACACATTACTTTAATAGATACACTGAAACACTAAATATCTATTTTCTTTCAATAGATCTTATGCACTTTATCATCCTGACAGTGGTTCTAGCAAGTTTTTTGTTTCTCTTGTTTCAATAAATGCCCTAGTCATTTTATCCTCCTAAATGAAAACAGATATTATGGGGTTGGACTTACTGAACAATTCCCATCCCCACAACATGTCTCAAGGGCTAAGACTGACACCATCCCTGGAGCGATCATAGTTAATTTCCCCCCATTGATGACAATGGCAGGAAAATTTTTAAAAATGCCATACAGAGGGAGGAAAAAAGATTAAGGTTGCATCTGCACTGTAGAAATAATGTAGTTTGACACCATTTTAACTGCCATGGTTCCTTCCTACAGAATTTTGGGATTTGTAGTTTTGTGAGGTACCAGCCCTCTTTGGCAGAGAAGGCTGAAGACCATGTAAAACTACAAATCCCAGGATTCCGTAAGATGGAGCTACGGCACTTAAAGTGGTGTGAAACTGCATTATTTCTACAGTGTAGATGCACCCTAAGTCACCTGGTCTTCAGAAGTGGTGGTTCCTCTGCCTGGATTCTTTCCCTTAACCTAGATCCTCTAATGTGAATTTATGCTTTGGTTTCTGCACCCCTCCTTGAGTTATATTCAATATTTTTGAGGCTAAATTGCATTTGAAATGGAATATTTTCTAGTGACTTATTTTCAAGGTAAGTATAGTATACACCTCCTTAATGTAATTTATATGTTTGGAGAAAAGTAGATTGGGGGGAGGCAAAAAGAGATGAATTATGAAGAAGTAAAGAGAAAAATAATTTCAGGAGGTAATAGATGAGCGCTGTCCGGAAGATTAATCAAGGCAGTTGCAAGAGAGTGCCAAAAGCATAACTGAAGTAGAACTAAATATCTGATTGTAATTAAAACTTTAGCCTTCTAATGGCTCCATGAAAGATATTTTAATAAACGTGAAATGCACTTTCTAAATGGCACGCTAACTTTTAATGACTTGGGTGTTTTGTTTGATTAGTAACCTGGACTGTTAAATTAAAGCCAACTGCAAGTGCATGATAAAATATTGATGGTTTCAGGCAAATGAATTGGGGGAGTTATGCTTGACAGATTTTTTGGGTATCATTAAGGATTTTAACTGGTGGAAAATATATATTGCTGGTGCTTAAAGATAGTTAAAGAGGATCTAGCCATTTATATGCCCTAGTTTTAATTTTACAGTAATAATAGGTGGGGGAGGGAGCTGAATTATTCACAGATGGCTGGTCAAGAGGGGTCACTTAATTTAAAAAGTGTTAGTTTAATTACACCTGTTTCTCATTTCCAGCACAGATAATTAAATATTCAGAGGTATTTGGTTATTTCTTTTTCTTAAGAATGCCTGAAGCTTTTAGTGTCTGTTTCTTTTCTGTCAGAAGCAGAGTGCATATGGCAGTAAAAGTTCTATTGTTTCTCATTCAAGCCACTTATTGATCTTAATTGAATTAGAAAGATTTTTACAGTACTGATGCGTACAACTATCACAGAAAATGTGGATGTTCTCATAGAATGGTGTTTCTTCGCTGTCAAACTCATGAGCATTTTGCAGATCTCACTTGATCATACACAGTGCAGTGGGTGCAAATATACTAATGTGTGAGAACATGGCTGCAGGGCAAATCAGCTTTATTCCCTGGGAAGGGCCAGGAGCTACAACAGGAAGCCAGATGGACAGTAGCACCAAGTATTACCCTAAGAGGTGGGTTTTTTTGTCAGAGTCCCATCTGTGATGCCAAAATCTCCGTTAATATTTGGGGAAATTATTAGCTCAGATAGGAGGCCTGCAAGAGGAAGGTACCTTTGGGGATATTTTCACCTATGTATACCAGTACTAACTGTAGAGGTGGTTCCAGTTAAAGTAAAATCAAGTCTCTCTGGCTTTTCTTCGCAAACGAAGATTCAGGAAGAACTCATCCTGCGCTTTCTGCAAGTGCGCTGATGACTAAAAAGGCCAATCCGAGATAAACAAGTCCAGTTGCAGAAAGCACAGCAGAAGGTCTCCTTAATACAGAAAGTAAACTAACATACATGAACATACATTCTTATGAACCATACAAGGCTATAACAGAGTAAAGCAGAAAGGTTAGATAGCAAGAGAAGTACAGGAAGATAGGATGATAGTTACCAATCTTGAGTAGAGATGGTTCTGTGCAGTGAAGATACTCAGAAAGGCATCTGAAGGTGGCACAGAAGGGTCCGATCCAAGAAAGAGAGTGGCCAGGTCTGTATGCTATGGCACACTTTGCTATTGTTGGGGCTATAATGTTTATGCTCTATTCTGTGCCTTGGAGGAGAGATGTGAAGTTGAAGGCTTTCATGGCCGGCATCCATAGATTCTCCTTGGTTTTTTTCTGGGCTGTGAGGCTGTGTTCTGGAATAGTTTCTTTCTAACATTTCGCCTGCATCTATGGCTGGCATCTTCAGAGAATGTTTGGGTAGGAGTGTATGTGGAGTTTATATGCTGAATGGTTAGTTTCTGGGTATAGAAATGCAAGGCTCGTTAGTGTCTGTTTGGCTAATGGTTGGTTGATGGGCCATTGTCTGCTGGAATTCCCCCTGTCCCCAGGTGGAATTTCTTTGTAAGTGTAAGGAATTCCACCCAGGGACAGGGGGAGTTCCAGGAGATAATGGGTCATCAACCAACCATTAGCCAAACAGACACTAATCCTCCTTGCATTTCTATATCCAGAAACTAACCATTCAATTACATATAAATTTGCATATACTCCCCAACAGGGGTTACAGCATATAAACTCCACACATACCCCTACCCAACCATTCTCTGAGGATGCCAGCCACAGATGCAGGCGAAACGTAAGAAAGAAACTATTCCAGGACACGGCCTCACAGCCCAGGAAAAACCCAAGGAAAATCTATTGGAGGAGAGAGTTAGTAATAACAAAGCTTGGATGGCTTTCCTATGGGATAGACAAAAGAAACCAAACTCAACTGATTGCCTTAGTTGTGGAGAGACAAAACTTGTGACAACTTTGTAAGGTTGGACAGGAAGGGGTATGAAGAGAGATTTCTGTAGGGCGTGGAATGGTGAATGGTCACTTGATCTCTTGATTGAATTATTGTTTGAAATGCCCAGGGCTGGAAGAAAGGATTAGCATATACCACTTAATGACTGGGTTGTTAGAATACACCTATTATGGGGGCTTTCCGTATAATCCTAACTTGGGCTTTCCCACCACTATATTCCTAGACACGTCTCAGGTACTGTGACCTTAGACTGACCTCCAGTCTGCCTGAGCCAATGTGAACCTGAAAAGTCTCTAATATGTCCAGTTATAGAATTTTGCGGGGAGGGGTGCTAGGGCATGCTAACACAAGAACCTACCCTGGGCCAGGCAAACCTGTAGGTAAAAGGCTTCACTACTCTTCCTCCTCCCATTATTCTTGCTGGGACTGCCTGAAAATCAGTTGGAGTTGAAGACCTATTTGCCCAGCTGTTCCTCAGTCATGTCAAGAGAGAGCCCAGGACTGAGGAAAGGTGGATATACCGTAATTGACCAGGAAGGACCCCAAGAAGGGGCTTCCAGAATCTCACTACCATAAATTTAAGAAAGACATTAGACTTGTCAAGGGCCTGTGGAGTAAGTAAGGAGGCCTCTGGAGAGACAATGCTGGGTCTGAGACCCAGGATTTGAAGTATTTATTTGAAATGCTTCAAACAAAGTATTTGTAAACCTTGTAACACTATGTGAGCTCATGGACTTTAAGGAGAAAGGAGGGATTTCATAGAATCAAAGAGTTGGAAGAGACCACAAGGGCCATCCAGTCCAACCCCCTGCCATACAGGAATACACAATCAAGGCATTCCTGACAGATGGCCATCCAACCTCTGTTTAAAAATCTCCAAAGAAGGAGATTCCACTACACTCCGAGGCAATGTATTCCACTTCTGAACAGCTCTTACTGTCAGGAAGTTCTTCCTAATGTTTAGGTGGAATCTCTTTTCCTGTAACTTGAACCCATTGCTCCATGTCCTAGTCTCTGGAGCAGCAGAAAACAAGCTTGCCCCATCCTCAGTATGACATCCCTTCAAATATTTAAACATGGCTATCATGTCACCTCTTAACCTTCACTTCTCCAGGCTAAACATACCCAGCTCCCTAAGCTGCTCCTCATAGGGCATGGCTTCCAGACCTCCCATCATTTTGGTCGTCCTGCTCTGGTCATGTTCCAGCTTGTCAATATCCTTCTTGAATTGTGGTGCGCAGAACTGGACACAGTATTCCAGGTGAGGTCTGACCAAAGCAGAATACAGTGGCACTATTACTTCCTTTGATCTAGACACAATACTCCTATTAAAGCAGCCTAGAATCACATTGGCTTTTTTAGCTGCCACACTGCACTAGTGACTCATGTTCAGCTTGTGGTCCACTAAGACTCCTAGATCCCTTTCGCATGTACTGCCAGCAAGACAGGTGTCACCCATCCTGTATCATTGCATTTCATTTTTACTGCCCAAGTGTAGTATCCTACATTTCACCCTGTTGAAATTCATTTTGGCCCAGCTTTCTAACCTGTTAAGGTCATTTTGGATTCTGATCCTGTCCTCTGGGGTATTAGCTACCCCTCCTAATTTGGTTTCATTTGCAACCTTGGTAAGAATGCCCTCTATTCCCTCATCCAAGTCACTGATAAAGATGTTGAATAGCACTTGGCCCAGGACAGAACCCTGTGGCACCCCACTAGTCACTTCTCTCCAGGATGTAGAAGAGCCATTGGTGACTATTCTGTGAGTTCGGTAGGTCAACCAATTACAAATCCACCTAACAGTCACATTGTATAGCCCACATATTACTAACTTTTTTTGCAAGGATATCATGGGGGACCTTGTCAACGGCCTTACTGAAATCAAGATACACTACATCCATAGCATTCCCTTCATCTACCAAGTTTGTAATTCTATCAAAATAAAGATAAGTTTAGTCTGGCATGACTTATTTTTGAGAAACTCATGTTGACTTTTAATGATCACGGCATTCCTTTCTAAGTGCTTACATACTGTTTAATGATCTGCTCTAGAATCTTTCCTAGTATTGATATCAGACTAACCAGGTGGAAATTAAGAGTTCAGATTCATCCTGTTTATTTCCTGTACTCTGTGCATTAGTATAAAGACATCTAAGACAATAGACCATCCCCACTACCTGCCTTTTAAAAGTTTTATTCCTCCCACTGTTGGATTCTTGTACTGTTCACCCAGTTCTCTCTATAACAATTGGGCTATCTTTAGCACTTGATGAACTCCTGCCCTCATGAATACTGTCTCCCTCCCCCACACAACTCAGTTTAAAGCCCTCCTGATCAGATCTTTCAGACTCTCAGGAAAAACATTCCTGCCAGCTGCTGTGAGGTGCAACCCATCCCTTGCCAGAAGCCCACCTCCATGAAAGTGCACACCATGGTCCAGGAAGCCAAACTGTTCCCAGCGGCACCATTTGTGGAGCCAGTTGTTCACCTCTACTGTTTTTCTCTCCTTACCTGGGCTGTGCCCTTCCCCTGGAATGACAGACAAAATGACTACCTGTGCACTCAAATCCTTACGCTTCCTATTCAGAGACTCATACTCCCTTCTGATATTCTGAAGGCTATGCCTTGCAGTATCATTAGTTCCCATGTGGACCAAAAGGAAGGGATAGCTGTCAGTCATTCTGGGCAGCCTCTCCGTTACATCACAGATATTTGCCCCTGGGAGACAGCACATCAGGTTCACAAACTACTGATTCTGTACTCCTTAGCAGTGAGTCTCCTACCACCACCACATGCCTCCTCCGAGGATTGGCAGGGGCCAATGTTTAATGTTCCCCTCCCAGGAGGGGATACTTATATAATATGGGTTAGAAAGCTGAGCCCTACAGTACAGTCTGGGGAGCAGGGTAGGGCTGAGACTGAAGCTCTGCAGATGTGTAGACTGTAACTCCTCTCCAGACAGTTGTGGAACCAGTCTTGATGACTGGGGATGATGGGATTTGTAGCTGAACAAATCTGAAAGGCACTGGCAGGGGAAAGTTAACATTTCAGAATTCAGCTAGAGTCAGTCCACTGTTAATTTGCATGTAATATCCTCTAAGATGTATACATTGTCTCGTCAAGTTTGCCTCACAGAGCTACATTTCCACTATAACAGTACAGAGATAGTAAACAGTGCTTTTTCAGACTATAGTAGAACCCCTGTATCTGCTGGGGATTAGTTCTAGGGGCCCTGTGGGTACTGAAAACCATGGATAATAGCGAACACCATTGAAAATAATGGGACTTCTGGTTTAAAATACCATAGAGTTGCCTTGAAGGACCTAGAAAATGGCTAGAGAGGACACATTTTCTAGGAAGAATCTATGGTAGGTGTGCTGTTTTGTGTCCCATGGATAATTGAATCAGTGGATAATGAATCAGTGGACTCGGGGGTCCTACTGTATTCTAAAGACGCATGAGTTCCACACTACTCTAAAGACACATGCCCAACAGCTCCTTGAGGTTTGAAGCACAAATGTTCTTCTCTGCTTAAAAAAAAAAGTCTTAAGAGTTACAGTATTATAGTGCAAAAGTTGTCATCCTACCAGTACACTGTAACTATAAAGGAAGGAAAGAAGGAAGGAAGATAAACGAAGGGAATATATTGTTCCTATATGACTCAGAATTAAAAAGAAATCCACTTGAAGGTGGGAATAAAATGTTGCAGGTGATGCTGGAAATTGCCAGAAAACAGTCTTGGATATCTAGGATATATGTATTATTTGGATATTTAAACCCCACCTACAGCAACAAATACCACAACCTCCCAACACATTTGCCTCTCGGGAGGGGCCCAGAGAGTGCAACAGAACACACACACACACACACACACACAGAGATCTCAGATGGTCACCTCCATTATCCCTTCAGCCATTACCAAATCAACCCAATGTTCAGCTGAATGAAGATATTATGCTCTTTCGCCTTAGGCATACATTCATTGTGCTTTACTGATTTACACAGTTGAAAAATGGAGAGCTAAACCCAAATATGGGTGCTCCTAGATATGGATTTTGTTGTGCAACCATTCAACCCCAAACATGGAATTTTAGAATTTCAGGCATTGTTTTCATCCATGTGTAACCTTCTCATGTTTTCCCATCACTATTTCTGTCTCCCCGCCCCCGCAAAAGAATTTCTTAAGGATGAAAAAAAGACAAAATAACTCTACAATGCCTTTTGATTCATGGTGCTAGCTCCTGCCTGTTTGGAAGCACCCACGAAACTATGCATTGCTGTTCCTGTTCCTGTTTTTTTTTTTTTTAAAAAAAACCTTTATGATTAGCATAATAAACATAGCGTTCTACCTATACCTCAGGTCCCTGCTAAGCAACACAGAGTGATTGAATAGAATGAGAAGGGTTGCATCTGTAGCTTGAAAACCGCAACAAGGCCAGAAAGATAATCCATATCCATTCCAGACTGAAATCAACCCCCTGGATGGTTTGCATCCATTGCTGGAAAACTATTCAAATGCAGGTAAAAATAAATAAATCTGGACTTAGTAGAGTTTACTGACATCCCTAGAAGCAATTCTGCAAATAAAAAGGATACAAGGCAACAGACGATAAAAGCTACCCCAAAGACACCATGCACATTGCTCAGAATATACAATAAATAAATATTGTAATAGAAAAGCATTGAGGACTCCTAATATATAGGTAATTCTTCATGTTCAAGAAAAGATACAGCTCTGAGTAATATTCTCATATTTGTATAGTCATCTGTCTATTTGTTTCAGTGACTGGACAAGGTGAGGCATGCTTCAATTTCTATATAACTACAACTGTTATTAAAAGTGTTATGTGGTGTTTATTGAAGGCCAAGTATATCTTCACAGGCAATATCAGTGTTCCCTCTGCAGGAGACAACATAGTGTTTTTGAACTGGGCTGGAAACAGTAAGTACTGTAAGTGTGACCCCCACAAGGAGGGGGGGGGCTGACAGGGTTCTAGCCCGGAGGCCCAGGGGCTAGGGATTAGGATGGGGCCCTGGTGTGGAATTATTGTAAGTTTTTATTATGTAAATTCATTTAGCTTTTTAAAAAATAAATGTAAATAGTACTTTGGTGTCATCATTTAAACTGTCTTACTTTAATTTTTATCCTAAATCCTGTAGAGCATCTCGCTGCCCTTAACCTTAGCAGTAGGTAGGGGACCCGCCAAAGACCCTGGCTTGGGGGCCTGCTTCAGGATGTGGGGGGCCATGACTGTAAGTATAATACATGTAGTTTCTTCATCAAACAGAGTTACCAAACATATCATGTTTGTACTTGACAGAATTCCTGTGACACTGTTTTCAGATATAACTGTGACTGCATGTTTGTTATATATCACTAGCTAAAGACCTTGACTGACAAAGAAGTTATTTCTATCTGCTCAGTCAGCTGAAGTTCTGTCAATTCCCATTTCCATTATTTATTTTACTTATTAATAATAGGTACTTTTATACCACCCTCAAATCATATTTGTATCACTCCTTGCAAGTGTGACTAAGGAGTTGTCTAGACGGTGAAAATACTCCTCATAGAATTCGATACACCTTTTGTCCCAACACTCTGCGAACAAGATTTGCGGTATTCAGAAGGAGGAGGCCCCAAAACTCAATCCACTGCAGGAAAAAAGCCTTTACAGATTTCCCCAAGGTGTTTTGAATACTGTGTGGGCTTATGCATTATCGCATGTCTGGATATCCAATTTGAGATGCTGCGCATTCTTGGTGAGGATAGAAGTGGATAGTGGATTGGTCCACTGCGCGGGTGATGGGTGTGCTTTCTGGCAAGGAAATGGCTGGAAGTGCCATTTTTTATTTGTGTGTTATGAAGTGTGCACTTTTTTTGCTGTGCTGAAGCAACCAAAGAGCTTTTTATAAGTGGAAGGCCACACTTGCTCACCCTTGATTTACAAGTAAAAAAAAAAAAAAAAAGCTACTCTGCAGCAGCTACAACTCATGTAGAGAATATGCTGTACTCTCCGCCACCATCTTGATTCACAGACATGGCTGTGTGTGCACTTTAAATGTGGGTAGCTTTGCGTACAATAGATTTTGCCAAAAGACTGTGAAGACAAATGAGCGCTGCTGTGAATTTGCAATCATGCACATCAATCTGCATTACATCTTCTTGTCTAGACCAGCCCTAAAACAATAACATAAACACGCAAATAATAAATTAAAAGGCTACAAACACAAGATTAAAGGTATGCCTTAAAATATATTTTCCTGGTACCAAAAACAATTGGAGGAGGTATTATACATCTTGGGTGCCACAACTGGTAGTCACTCACATCACTTATACCGTCCTACTGTCCCAGTTTAGAAGGGATGATTCTGATTAATCCTCTATTGTCCCACTTTTTCAGATGCTTCTAAAATGTCTCTGCTTCTCTCTCCTCAGTGTATTTCAATTGTTGTAAAATGAGTTCAACATGCCAAAGTTGTTTGTACTGTATTAATTAACTCAGTGGGGTTGGGGAGAGGAAAGGGTGGAGTCTTGGGGGCTTACTGCACTCCAAAGAAAAGTGGTAGTGCAGCAGGAACGTTCTATCTTCCATGCTGCCTTACCGCATGACATTGTCATTCTTTTGTTCTAGTCCTGTGGGAGACTGAGATAGAACAGTGTCTTTTGCTAACCGGAAAAACCCGTTAGCAAAAGATGCACTTTTACCTTGGTCCTCCACAAGACCAGAACAAAAGAATGCCAGAAGAATGACACTGTCATGCGGTAAGGCAGCATGGAAAGTGGAATCTTCTGGCTGTCCTGCTGCTTTTCTTTGGAGTGTAGTAAGCCCTTTGCTCTTCTCAATAGGCTCAGACACAAACAAACTGCTGCAGCCAATCCTAGCTCATCTGTTCTTCTTCATTAATAACTTTTGACATCTTGACCACATTCCAATGTTGTTTTGCCACACATGTCCCAGTTTTCATCTGTGAAACGTTGGAGGGTGTGCATCACATCAGGTGGTGGGAGCACCTGCAAGGTATAGATAGTGCATAGGATAGGGCAGAAGCATTTCTTCATGTTCCCAAGACCTAATTTATGAAGGAGGTCAAAATAAATAGTTTGAATTGGCCCCAAAAGAAAAGGACATGCTGCAATGTAATTGGCACGACACAGTTATGCTATGTTCATAATGGGCATGTGGATAGGCTGATCTGGGGTGGGTTTTTCCCACCTCTGCCATGGAAGGAGGAAGAACAGAGAATAATGGGCCTTCCTAGGGTGGTGCTCTTTCCCCTGAGCAATGCAAGAAGGTAGTGGGGATAACTGGAGAAAGAAAGGGACAGAGAAGAGGTGTTGATTAGCAGCAACACTGGGCACCCAGGCGATACAGAGCAGTATCACTCTTGAAATGTCTGTTTCTCTAAAATATGTCTGATTGACAATAAAAAAACCTGTTCTTGTTGGTTGATGATTTTTTTGAAAAAATAATACCTCCCAATCTTGTATGTAGGACTCTGATTTTGTGGTGGGGGAGTGGTTTAATGATGGGAGCTCTTGTTTACAGTTTATAGTCTTAGGTTTTTGTTTCCTGCCTCTTTCCTGTGTGTGACAAGTGGGAGACAATTGGGTTTTTCCTATTTATTTATTTATTTATTTATTTATTTATTTATTTATGTTTTCTCAGTTTGGGATCCATGGCAACTTAAAATATAAGTTAAAATCAAATACAGTTAAAAAAACGGATGATACAAAAGTTAAAAAGCAATTAAATAAACAATCATATCAAAATGTTAATTCAAACCCATTAAAAAGTTCGTTAAAACATAATAATAATTATAAAAAAAGCAGCACGCTCTAGTTAAAAGATTTTCTGCACTGGGTAGTTAACAAAGGCGTGGGTAGATGAAAAGGTCTTTGCTTTCTGGTGGGAAGAGAGCAGAATGGTGAACAACCTAGCCTCCCATGGGAGGAAATTCCTGGTGAAGCAGGTGTGGTTTCCTACCCCTGTCTCTTTAGACTGAAGGACTGAGGGTCCTTTGCCATTTGCCAGGTAATCTTTATCTGTCTGGGTTCCCTTTTATCACCTTCTGAATAGCTGGGCATCCAACTTGTGGCCACAGTAAAATCCAGATAGGTAGAGTTAATATCAGCACTCCACTTAAGCATTCTTAACTATTTGAATCTCAGGATACTTATATGGGAGAATGAGCAGTCTCCCTGTTAATCATTAGGGTATTTATTATATACAACCATAGATATACACCACAAACATGTTTCTCCCTTATGGAGAAACATAGACATGTCATTATCTACACTTTGGAGTGTAGTAAGCCCTTAATGAAAGCACATTACTTTCATTACATTACATTGCATGTAAGACATCATACAGTCATTATATTGCTGTGAATGGCAGATCTGTGGATTTATTATCAAACTGTACTATCATAGATTGTTTATCACTGTGTTGGTGCTCTGCCTTGAATGAGCCTGTGTTTAGGCTCATGGTAACACAGACACTTTCTACATTACACAGAGTGTTCTGCTTTATATTTAATATTTCATGAACCCATTATTTACATTTTCAGGGCTTGAATTTCACAAACTTTAATCCAAATCAGTGCTTAGCCTGTAACACTGGGGGAAGACACAACAAAGGCTCTTCCAACTGTATCTATGATGGTGGTGGGACTGAGAGAAAGGCCTCCCATGAGGATCCTAAAACTTGGGGAGGCTTATAGTGGTCTTTCAGATGGGAATTTTTCCAAACTTCATTCAGCTGTTTCTGCTTCTGCTGAAACAGGGACAACTGGGGTGGGGTGGGGTGAAGAATAAAATAATGGACAAGATTTTTCACTGAGGAAGTTTTAAACATAGTATAAATTAAATGGCAAGTTAGGATTAATGTATGTGTTACAGTGACCCGCCTTCAACGTAAATACATTTAATACCATTTTTACAACATATTCATGCAACAGGAATATATAGAGAAATAGACAACGTGTACCAGTAGGATTACAGACCCACACATGTACCCATGAATTGGTCTGGCTGCTAGTGGGATGCTCTCTACAACTTCCTTCCATCAGATAATATTAGAATCAGGACAGGACAAACCACAAGGCCAAAGGTTACAGTTTTAGGTTCTAGAGTAGATCTGGAGCACCTCCAGTTTAAAAATCCCTATAATCAGTGGCTTGATTTGAAGAGGGTGGAAGCTGCAACAAAGCAAGAAGTAAGCACACGGTTGATCGGGTCTGGCTAATTTGGAGGCTTCATTATTGCCTGCAAATGAGTGGTCATGTTGGCTGGTGGATTCTGGTAGTCCATGAGTTGCCCATGGTTACCCAGTGGGTTTCTATGGCTGAGCAGGAGGTTGTCTAAACAGTGAAAATAAACCCCATGAATTTGCTGGGGACATGGCCTGTCTAAATGGGACCTCACATCAATCCACAGTATTCAGAAGGAGGGGGCCCCAATATGGCAAAAAATCTAAAAAAATGCTTTTCTAAAATAGTGAGGGGTGTACATTCCTGCTTTTTAGGACAAGTGATTCGTGTTGAATTCCTTTCCCATACAAGAGGATGTACAAAGCTGATTGGCTGGGCAAACACAGGGGCAGGGCTTGCCAACAGAGCAAGCACCTATTACCACCATGTTGAATTTTCACCTTAGCAAGCGATCACTAAGGCAATAAAATGGGGTCGATTTTTTTTTTGCTGTGCTTTTAACTTAAATAGCTTTATCCCTCCTGCACACCTTAGACAATGGTTCTTTTTAAAAAAAAGTTTGGCAGTGGCGAAGCACTAATGTGAGTAAATCACTCACAGCCACCATCTGGTATGCAAAGTTTCTGGGTGCTTCTGGGGCCAAAACCAGCATCAAGACAAGTCCCTGCTGCAGCAAAATGCCATTATTGCTAGGTACTGTGTTTCCCCCCACCTTGTATAGTCTCTGTTCTCTCAGAGTCATGGTCCAATGCTCAAACCACTACACCACAATGGCTTTCCCACCTTCACTTACCTCACTGATTTCACATTTCATTTTACAGAAAAGTTCAGCTTCTATTGGAAAGACTGTCCAGTCTGCATTTAAAGGCAGAGAAATATATGAAGAAAGACTTGGGGTCTTGGCATTGCCTATCAATGTTTAGCAGCTGGATAGCACATTAAGATGGCATCAAGATCATTAGTCTGCAGTCTTCCCATTATGAAGAACAATATTGTATTTCTGTTTGAATTATAGTAATGAATCCTAAATTTGCATCAATACATTATGCCTCCTTTTCGTTTCTTTTTTTGGTGACAATACTTATTGACAAAAGGATATTGTCTAACGTTAGCATTTTCTAAGATTAACAACTTTCAGAAGTTGCCTCTGTCAGTGTGAAATTTGTCATATTCACGATACATGTTGTTGAGATGATAGTTTGTCTGTTGCTACACAAAATGGCAGGTGTATTCTATAATCTGCGGTGTATGGATTTTATTCTCTCTGCCTTTTTGTTTGGCCCTTGACTATGTGTGTGTTATCTTACTGGCAAGCAGCATCTTTGAAGTGAATGAGGAGGCAGCTATTGTCTCTGACAGCTACTTTGTAATACTGCTTCCCTGTGCTTGGTAGGTTAGCAAATATTTCATGGCCTATTTTGCCCAAGTTAGTTTCTCATAAAGTGAGGAAGAATCTCTGGAGAAACATATTTGGCAACTGATAAACACTAGCAATAAATGCACACACACACATTTTTTAAAAATATAGATATTTCCCCTCCACTCTGACAGCTTAATAGCAATAAGAGATTTGGAAACAAACCAACAGGTTTTTCTAGTTGTTGCCTGAAAGAAAAAGAACCATGCACACACCATAAAATAATCACAACATTGTTTGTTAGGATCATTGCTCTGCATGTTGCTTTTGTAAATGATAACGAAATAAGGAAGCCATGAAAAAAACCAACTTTTATCTCTAGAGGGCAGTACAACATAAAGAAATCTGATTTCTTACATAGTTTTTAGGTTACCAGACACCACTCATAACAAAGGCCCAAATTCTACCTGGTGTTTGAGAAAACTATAGTACGATCTGAAGAGAAACCATATAGGAAAACTATAGTAGTGGATTATAGAATGTGGAGTTGTTCTTTGTGTCATAATGAGATATTGTACTAAATATCCTTTTTTCAGGTCCTAGATAGTATGCGCTGTGGAACCTTGTTGATATACTGAGTGACAGCCTACCTAGTTGTTATGGAGGATGTGTGTCACTGCCACAACCAGCATCTCCTGTATAACTTCTAGTAAGAGGGATGTGACATTCTTGCAGTCTGAGGAGATTATCAGATGTGTCAAATACGGCATGATAATGACATGAAACCATGAAAGGGCTTTAATATCACACAACGTCATCTCCTTGGAGAAAATTCTCCAAGCGTTCCACTCCTGTGAAAAAGCCATTCTTTTTTAACGGGCCAAGCCATCAACTGAATGTCAATGGTGTTTTTTCTACAGTATTGTCAGTGTCTGAAACTGCGTCCTATTATGCTCTTGTGAATACAGCATCAATGAGTGGTCCCTGCCAGATCACTTCTGGGTGAGAACGTGAAAACTAGGTATGGGATGTTCTTCTTATGAACCTCCCCATTTTGCTGGTAAATTTTAAAGTATGTTTAAGTGCTTGTGTGTTCATCTTCTTTGTTAATGTTGGTGTTTTTAGACTTTTAAGCATGTTTGCGTCTTCTCATGAGAACTGCCGAGATCATGCGCCCCAGTGGACACGGAAGTAAACAGTGTTAGTGGCCATGCTCCGATAATTCTGGGGCCCGCTCTTTCTCATTATTACAACAATCTATAATAAAAAGGGTTATTATACCAGGACACTTATGCTTTTAAATACAGTGGGACAAAATTGTTTTTAGACACTCATCTGATAATCTCCTGAGAGTCAAACTAGACATGGGAAATGCTTTTTCCTCCTGATTAACTTGTTTTCCCTCCCACAGTTTGACTTCCACAGACATACATGTCTCAGCAATCACATCTGCAAAATTATCCATGTTTACCTTCCAAATGCCAGTCACAGAACGAAGCACTCTGCATGCAGAGCTGGGAAAATCCCATGCTATGAAAAAATGGCCTCTTTCAGCACATGAGGGAACACTGCTTTTAAAAAGTATCATCTAATTTTGGGGTGCAAAGTGCAAAGCTACAGATGTTGTCCTATTGTGAGGGATCTTTGGAGTTGCATCTGGAGAGCTGCCCTTTGCCTTTCCTGATATACTGTACTGTAGGTTGATACTACACCCTACAAATGCAGCCCAGTGAATTGGTGGTGGTGGGCCAGAGATCGCTAATGCTTTATAAAACCCTAGAATTCCGTAAGATGCCACCATGACAGTTAAAAGGGAATCATAGCGCTATAACTGTGTAGTGTGAAAGGGCACCATGTTAAGGTAAACTCTGATTTGAAGCCCAATATTATCTTTGTTTTACATCCCCTCATGAAGTTTTGAGGGGCATGTACAGTTCCCCCCAATTTTCTCCTCACAACAGTCTTGTAAAGTAGGCCCAATATTACCTAGTTAGCTTCATGGTTGAATGTGGAATCTGAACATGGTCAAGGCCTCACAGAATAACCATTGCACTGCAATTCTAGACATGTTTATGGCAAGTGCAGCCCCAATCAATTGAGTGGGACTTAGCTTCTAGGCAAGTAATGTTAGGATTGCAGCTTTAGTTCTGACATTCCAATCTTCCTATGTAGGATTGATTTCCATTCAGCTGTAGGAAGACATTCTCCCTGTGAGTACACAGCAGAAGCTGTCATCCAAATTCACTTTTATACTCAAGAGATACTTGTAATTTAGCAATATCTAGAAAGGAAATAAGTGAAGTCCTGAAGTTCTCAGTTGTCTTCAAGTCTGATTATTGTATGTTTGCAAATTATTGAACAGGATTCCTCACAAACATAAGAATAGCCGAGGGCTTGTCTACACAGGTGAAAAAATTCTGCTTCAAATCACATTTTCCTGGTCTGCAGTGATCCCACACACATCTTGTTAATGCCACACACATTTTGTTAAAGCAAAGTGAAAGTGGCATTACCAGCCATGCATTTCCCCTAGGCAAGCTCATTTTGGTGTAAAAGCAAGGTCCTGCTATGATCATATGTCCTATACTTCATATTAATTTTTGGCCAAATGGCTGTAGCCACTTGGCTTTTTTTCTTCCTATCATGCATGCAAATATATGAATATGCAAATAGGCAGAGGTGCGTTAATAGTGATATACAAATATCTGCACAAATGCACCTTCAAAAAAATAATAGTGACTGCATGTTGGCAAAATGTAAATATAAACAAAGGAGTTAGCCTTTCCTGGCAGGAATGATCAGGTGATCCAAAACCGCACCCTATGGCTCCACACCAAAGCCAACTTGGAGGCAGCCACACCCCCCAGGATAATGTGGTATAAAAGGTAGTTTTTAAAAAATTGGATCTAGGCCTTCAGGCATCAAAAAGAACTGTTCTCAGTTTGAATCCTCAAGAATATCATTTGTTCTATCCGCCCCCTTTATGATATAAGTACATTTTCCACTGCCTGTGTAGACCAGCCCCCAAATAATACAATGTGATTATGGAAAGGTGTTTATGTGAGCAGATCCTAGACTAGCCTTTCTCAAACTTTTTATTCTGGAGGAACTGTTGAAATAATTTTCAGGTCTCAGGGAACCCCTGCATAAACATTATTCTATATACTGCTATTGCTCCCCCCCCCCCGAATCACAATCTCATGAGGGGGACCCCTAGCAATCTCTTGGGGCTGGTTTACACAGCAGATTTATTGCGGCAACTTGCGCTTTAATTTTTTTCCGCATCTGTGCCAGTCAGGTTTTTTTTTCTGATTATGCTGCTTTTTCATTCAGATTTGAAAAAGTGTGGGGTGTGTGGCCTCCCAAGCAGACAAAGGCTGTATGGGAAAGGGCATAGACCCTCCTTTGAAGCCTTGCATTTCTGAGCTAAAGACTCACAGACTGCCAAAATAGCAGGGGGGAAGATCAAAGAAGTGGCTCTGTCTCTGTGTCTCTGTAAATCTGCCAGTAAATGAACCCACTCCCTGAAGCAGAGGGAAAGACCTTGCTGCCATGCCGTGGATCCTAAGGTGAACCTATCACAAGTTTTTCCAGCACGATTTGTTTAGTCAGGGTTCACAGACTTGCAAAATAGCAGAGGATTTTTGACTCTCCGTCCCTCAGTCCCCCCTCCCCCCCTCTCTCTCCTTCCCCCAAGCAGAGCTGACAGATGGGAACTTTATGACTGAAAGGTCTTGGGAATCCTTTTTCTTGGCAGACCTGCAAAATAGCAGAGAGGATTTTTCAAAGTTTCCTGATCGCTACTGAACCCAGTCCCTCTCTTTTAAGCCCGCCCCTGCATCATAGCAACCAATCACAGTAAAGATCTGCGGAAGCTCTTAACGGAATGGTAGTTTACACAGCCAATAAAGCGCTACATTGCAAATATACATGCAAAAGTAGCAACATCCCCTGGCATGCTATATTTGGGTGTTTTACCTTCCCCCCTTCTGAATGAGGCGATGCTGTGCTGCGATCCGTGGGAACTATGAGCTATCTCAGCGGTATATTTAGAGGAATATTTGCCCGTGTAAATGACCCCAGGGGAACTCAAGGGTTCCAGGGAACCCTGGTTGAGAAACACTGTCCTAGACTGTTTCTTAGAGCAGCAGGGGGCAAAGGGCTTTTCTACACCAGCAAAAATAATCTAGCTGCAATTCAGACTATTCTGTTCTGGAGATGTCCCACATTCATCCTACTCCTAGTATACTGCTCTAAAACTGAAATGATGTCCACACATTTCCCCTGCCCAAATTTGAATTAGCACCACTCTTTTTTCTCCTTTTCCTTTGGGCCACCACTACTGCCTTCCTGGCCAAGCACTCCCCAGCAGATCCCTGCTGGCAAAGTTCCTTGCTTTGAGGTCAGAACGAGGCACCTAACCATGCTATCAACAGTGAGATGGTAGCCCAATCAATGAGGTAGCCTGGGCACCTCATTCTGACCTCAGAGGAAACAACTTTGCCAGCAGGACTCTGTTGGGGACGTGCTTGGTCAGGAAGACAGTGGCCCCAAAGAGAAAGAAACATTTTATTTTTACTAGCTACACCTGGCATAACATACACCATTATCATATATCTATATATATAAAATGCTTCGGTATGTTTCCACTCCCACTCTGCTGATTGGCCACTTAGGAAACATGTCAAGAGTACAATCATTTGACGCATTAATATATAACCTTTCAAATTAACTGTAATGGCTAGTTTCATGCTGAGAGCCCCTCCACCGCCACCATGTAACCATGTGTATGCACAGACACATAGACACACAATGCTAGACACACACACCACATGCACCAGGATGTGAGAGTCCCTCCACCACCATGGAACTGCACATACACACCGACCCACCACGCTACACACATACCACGCTACACACACCAAGACATGAGAGCCCCTCCGCTGCCACCATGCAACCACACCTACACACATACTATGTTACACACACACATCATGCTACACACATACCACATGGGGCAGGATACAAGAACCCCTCCGCTGCCAGCATGCAACCATGCATACACACACACACCATGTGCTCCAGGATACAATGGTCCCTCTGCCGTCATGCAACCATACATATACACACACACATCATGATACACACACACATCATGCTACACACATACAACACAGGGCAGGATGCAAGAGCTCCTCCGCTGCCAGCATGCAACCATGCATACACACACCACAAGCTACACACACAGCATGCTCTCCAGGACAAAAGGGCCCCTCCACCACCAGGCAACAATGCATACACCATGCTATACACTTACACACCAGAATGCAAGAGCCTTAACCACTGCCATGCAACTGCACATACACCACACTACACACACACAATGCACACCAGGACATGAGAGCTCCTCCACTGCCACCATGCACAAACACTCCACACACACTCTACACCCATACACCCCACATGCACCAAGACATGAGAGCCCCTCCACTACCATGTTTAGAAAGGACGTGAAGCTTTCCACATGTTTCCACACACAAGACCCAAGGAGCAACACAGGACAGAAGACCATGTTGTGGTGACCAAGACTGAGAGCTGAATGCTGCTCTTAAACAGCAGTTTCTCTGGCTGCTTCAGGTGTGCTGCATGATTGCAGCTGGCTGTGTCTGGTAGCTGGGCCCTGGTTCTTCCAAGACTCCCACAGCCAGGGCCTGCAAAGAGGCTGTGTTGCTGCAGCAGCCAGGGCCTAGTCCTGTGAGGAGAGGCAGATCCTGACATCTAAGCAGCCAATCAGCACACTGAAAATAGCAACATACTCAAGAGAATTATATATATAGATTTTTCAACATTGTTGGGCTTGGTTAGGGAGTGGGTGGTAGCCCCAGTGCTCAGCAAGTAGCACTGAACTTTTTTTTTTAAATGGTGATGTTTGCCACATACCAATCTATCCTATCACCACCTCATGCACATGGACACCCATATAAAAGACAAGATTTTCCTGGAAACTGTGGAGCAAGAAGTGAGTTTTTAAAAATCTCATTAAAGCCTAAAAGAAGCCTTTTCACTGCTAAAACAGTCCTATGTTGTGTGTTCCTATAGACTCAGAATGGAGGTAGGTATGAATTTTTCCCCTGGTGTAGACAAGGCCAAATACCCAACATGCAAGGCCTGCATACACAACCTACTGGACCTGGCAGGGCTGCACTCCCCCCATTTCCACACACCCCAATATTTTTTTGAAAAAGAAAAGAAAAGAACAGTATGTACCATCTAGGAATTTAAGATTCTAGGATTATTGTCTGTTCCACCAATGTGCACAGCTCTACCAAGGCTACAAGCCTTTCAAGACCTGGCTCTGCATCTGTGGAACAGTCTTCCTTTGGACCTCTGTCTGCAGGAAGATCTCACCCATTTTCATAAGGGGTTGAAGACCTTCCTCTTTGATTCACCAGATTAAGCTGCTGAGTTGTGACTAAGGTTGCTGAGATGGGTAGTGACTGGTGGGGTGTTGGGATTTCATTTTGTGTCATTTCATGGATTTTTAGAGTGTTATGCTTTTAATGTCCTTGTCTTTATTGTATGTGATGTCCGACCCTTTGGTGAAAAGGGCATTATAAATAAATATTATTATTAAAAGGCTGGAAAAAACCTCCTACACTATTTAGCAACCCAGAGGCAGGGACCCTGGAACTTTTATTTTTAAAGGTAGACAGCCTCAATACAGAATCCTATATCAGCTTATGTTTAACTAAATAACTTCCCCTGGCCTGACATCTCCCCCCATCTATTAATATTCACGATCACTATGATTACTTCATGATCATTATTTAGTCACAGTTTTGACACCATTGCCATGATCATAACTCACCCCAACCTACTTTACTAGGCATCAGAGGCATGGGGAGAAGGAGGGCTATTCTGTCAATGATGACAGCATGGTTGAATAATGCTTCCTTCAGATTTCGGGGGGTCAGGCCAGAAGAAGTTACTTAGTTAAGTATAAACTGATACAAGATTTCAGCCATAGAAGACAGTGAACAGGAATAATAAGAATAATCTCATCAACTAAAGCAACGTGACTGCCATGAAGACAATGACAAAATAATAAATGAAATATTGTTTAAAGAATTTAATATATATATATATATATATGTATTATAAAATAATATATCACAGAAAGGAAAAATATATATAACACCCTATTAAATGAACAGCAAAATGGATTTAAACTGGGACACTTCTGATTGGTGGTTCCTTGGGGACTCAACAACACAGCAGTTTTGGTGGTCCATATCCTTGGCATTTGCACATTTCAGTCAGGCTCATTCCCCCCACCAGCCTAAGCTTAGGGGCCTCAGCACCCTGACCCCCGTTCTGGGGTCCATGCCTAGAGTGCAATGCTTGGAGGCCTCTGTGGCTTGTTTAGGCCCAGAAATCACATGAGTTTGAGAGAAGGGGGTCCCCTGACTTAAAACAGGCACAGGGAGGGGCATGGCATAATGGCCCCCCATGACCCCTGGAGCAGTGGTGGGCAAAGTGTGGCCCTGGGGAAACATACAGCCCCCCAAGGATGTTTTCATGGCCTTTGACCTCTCCAGAATGCCCAGACTGACCCTTTTCTGGTTGAAGAAAGAGGGTAAATAGGTGCTACCATTTAAATAGGTTGCAAGGCCTCCCTGTACTCTTTAACATTTAAAAAAAAACCCAAATGTTGAAAATCAGAAGTTCATTTCTGGACACTTTGGTTTGGGTTTTATTTTTTGGTAGTTCATGCAACCCCTGGAGGGTCTCAGGGGATAAACTTGTTTGCCAGAGCTGCTGCAGCTGCCCACCCCACCTAGAGGCAGGGTAATTATGCCACCTAGAGGGTAGGCAGGTGTCAAGCCAATTTTTAAAAGAAATATTTGTTTTTTGCACAAAAATTGTAGGCAATACTTTGGCTACCCTTGTCTTCGTGAGTCTGGTTAAGAGAATATTGTCTTTCATCTGTACCTACTGATGCCCCCTTGTCGTGGGAGAGAGGCTTGCGTACCCTAATGATGTTTTGAGCTATGCTGGCGGTGGCATCATAGCCACCGGTAGGGTCTCCCATGCCAGACAGGTCAAAACCGAAGGGTCTGAAAAAGAGCGTCAAAGGGCAGGATGGGCTCTTTAGCCTTATGGCAACCATCCTAGGAGAAGGAAAACTCTAATCCCAAACCCGGGCAGATGGTGCTCATCCAACGCTGTAAGGTTAACCATCTAAGAGAAGGAAACTCTAATCAAACCTATGACCCAAGGACCTCACTGCTACCGTCCATGCTTGCAAGGCCGCAGCAGATAACCTTTGGTTTAAAGGGTGAGGCCAGTTCTGTGCACGCTGTGCTCCACCAGAAAAATCCATTGCACAGGCTCAAAGGATAAATCCAATTCCGAAAAAGCCCTGTAGCGATAGGTGAGGGATGAAACGGCAGCTGTAAAGATGCACCGGAAGCTGCAGACCCAACCCTGCATGCAGGCCGTTCAGTTTGAAAGAATTTACAAAAGAGTCTGGAGTAATAAACACCTGAGGCGAAGCACAAAAATCAATGTGTATAGAGCCATTGTACTGTCTATTCTCCTTTATGGGTCTGAAACATGGGTCACCTATCGCCAACACTTACGACTCCTCCAACACTTTCATCAGCACTGTATACGCACAATCCTAAATATACACTGGACTGACTATGTGATGAATGTTGCTGTCCTTGAGCAAGCAGAGATCACCAGCATTGAGGCCATGATATTGAGAACACAGCTGCGCTGGGCAGGGCACATTTCTAGGATGGAGGACCATCGCTTCCCAAAAATAGTACTCTACGGTAAACTCGCCACGGGTCAGCGTAAGAGGGGTGCTCCAAGAAAGTGATACAAGGACTCCCTGAAACAACATCTTAGTCTTGGCCAAATTGATCACCAACAATGGTCCGCCCTGGCCTCACATCGGGAGGCATGGAGACGCCACTATCCACAATGCTGCAGCCTTATTTGAGAACTCATGCCGAACAAGTCTTGAAGAGAAACGACAACGCAGAAAGAATCACAACCTGGAAACATCACCCAAGGAGACCTTCTGCTGTGCTTTCTGCAACCGGACTTGTTTATCTCGGATTGGCCTTTTTAGTCATCAATGCGCTTGCAGAAAGCGCGGGATGAGTCCTTCCTGAATCTTCGTTTCGAAGGAAAGCCAGAGAGAGAGAGAGAGAGAGAGAGAGAGAGAGAGAGACATAGCTCCAGTGCCTTGTTGGAAATGAAAATCCTTTACCTGTTTTTCATTGCTTTCCCTGCAGTGACAGTTGTCAGCAACCCAACAAGAAGACTAACTACAGCTAACCTGTCAAGTGATATTTGCTTACAGCCCAGGATTTTACCAAGTGGCATTAGACCAAACCCTATTAGCTTTCTTTCCCATCTCTAATGTGTGGCTAGCCACACTGCATTATCTTTCAGAAGTGTTGCAGAGATTTCTGAGAAAGTGTGTGCAAAGCTCTTGAAGTCTGAAATACATCACAGAAATTACCACCACCAGCAGCAGTAGTTTATTTTTGTTACATTTATATGTCCCCTTTCCTCAAATAAGCTGAAGGTGACATACATTGCTCTCTGCTTCCCAACTTTATTTTCATAATAATTCTAAGAGGTAGGTCAGCCTGATTGGTCCAAGGTCACCCAGTGAGTTTCATGGTTCAGTGACAACTCAAATTTGTATTTTTCAGGTCCCTGTCCAAAACTAACCATTAGACCAGTCGTAATTATGCTGATTGATCATTTCTAGATACTGGTCTGTTTAGCAAAGTGAGAAATCAAACATGAATTGGCATTATCTGCAAAACCTTCCCAGACACTGAGACATTGATAAGAGAATAAATATTGAACCCTGTATCCACAGATTTGGTATCCATGTTTTCACTTATACACGTCCAAAAATATTTCTCTCTAGGTATTTCTAGGTCCTCCAGTGTGATTCTAGGGTCAACCTCTTGTGTTTGTCTCATTGAAAATAATATGGTTTCCTACTGTTCACAGTTTCAGGTATCCACGGGGGGTGGGTGGGTGGGTGGGTCTTGGAATGGATATCAGGGTCAGCCTGTATGTCATCACCCTAAGGGCAGAGTCCTTTTCCTAGTTAAAGTGTTTCATTGTTAAGAACTCCATCAGTATTGTCAGAATATTACCAGATGTTCTGCATTTTAGAAGTTTATCTGTATTGGCAGGATTTGCCTGGTGTTTGTGGGTGTTATTGTTTGGCAAAGATAGCTCACAGCCCAATGACTGATGTCACCTTAGGAAGATAGGGAAAGATACCAATGCAAGATAGAATTATGAGCATGATGCTAACAGAGAGTTCACCTGGCTGGCACTTGATTTAAATGACAGTTGGGTGAAATATTATATAAGAAAAGATAGCATATTATTAATTGCTTTTAGCTTACGTTCATGCTTCTTGCCCCATGTTTATGTATGCCTCTATCATAAAAGGTCAGCCGAGAAATCACTGGGGCTGAAATGAATTTGGCCCTCTTGATCTGTATCTGATCTGAAGATTAATATTCATTAAGAGGTCTTGGTACTCTATTTTACGCTGTTTGAATATTTGCATGACTTGTTTGCTAATTAAATCCTTAATGAATCATCATCTGGATATAGTAAAAAGCGCAGACTCAGTATCATGGATACCATTGTTCCCGTCCAGAGTCACTTCAGGATCATCCTGAGCCTTGAGGCTTCCAGGCCAAAACCAGAGATCTAGCAACAGCCCTGGTGATATCATTAAGTATTATATAGTAAGTGCCAACCACAGTTGCTCACAACTTGTCATTTAAACACACACACACACACACCAGCATCTTTTTCTGTTTGGAAATTAAGACAGAAATCTTAATGGGGGCTCTTCACAGATCAAGGTAAGGTGAAAGGATTATTCTCCTTTTAACATCTGGATTCAAACTATAGGAGAAGAGATTCCACCTCAACATTAGGAAGAACTTCCTGATGGTAAGAGCTGTTTGATAGTGGAATGAACTGTCTTGGAGTGTGGTGGAGTCTCCTTCTTTGGAGGTTTTTAAACAGAGGCTGGATGGGCATCTGTCGGGAGTGATTTGATTGTGTGTTCCTGCATGGCAGGGGGTTGGGCTGGATGGCCTGGGTGGTCTCTTCCAACTCCATGGTTTGTTTTAATGTAGCCTTCTTGCTTCTAGCCAGAAGGCAGATGCAGAGCATAGTGGAGGTGAGCCCTGGAATCACTACAACCACAAGGGACGGAGGAAGCTAACAAACTAAATACATAGACCCCCAGGAGAATGTTTGCAAGTTGCAGCAACAAATCAATTAAGCCTTGCAAATTGTGGCAAGCAGCTGCTCTGCTAGCTGAGCTGGAGAATGGTACACAGTCCTTTCCTTTTGTCTGGAGCTGAAACCCCTCCAAACTGGAGAATTTCCATCATCATCTTCTGCCTGAAGATGAACAATGAAAATGGGAGCCTCAGGGCCAGGCCCTGAGATCTGGCATCCCTATCAGAGCCTCATGTTCTATGAGTGCGCTTGCATGTTTAAGCCACCCTCCAACCCAATAGGTAGGAAGGCACATGCAGTTAATGCATGCACAGGGGAAGCTCTTTTATTGCACTCAGAGAAATGGGAAAGGCCTTGCAGAGCAGTGCATGGATACCAGATTCTCCCTCCCTTGCCATATGTGAATTCACATACGGTATATTGCGTCCCCCTCTTTTCAGAGCTGCCAATGGAGAGGGTCAACTGGGCACTTACAAAACAAGGACCCCCTCCATCAGGCCCTAGGTAGTGACACTAGCCCCTGCCCCAATCCTTCTATATTGCTCGCTAGAGCCTGCCACATGCATGGGACCTTGTAGAAGGCAGTGGTAGGGCCCCAAATGCCACTTCTGCTCTGGGCCCCATAAACTCCTGCCCCTACTGAATTGAAAAAATTACATTGTTGAATCAATGTACATCAGTAGACAAGCTATTCTGGTGTTTTAATAGCAGATATAGTGAAATAAGTAGATTTGCATCTAATACAAAAGTAGTACACATTATTTACATTACTTTTCTATTACAAGTCTCAGAATTGTTTTGCTAATTTCAGAGATTCTCATAAGATGTCAACTAATGTACAATGAATATGAAAATCTAGGGTGCAGCTAGACGGGATAATTTGTAGCAAAAAGTATCACCTTACCCCCCTGTCGCTGGAGTGCCTATTTGTGCCCACGGCTCATTCGCAAGCTTGCTAGTAGGGGATAGCTTGCACTTTGCAGTTTGAAATAGCAGCTGTGAGTGAGTTGTATCTGGAAAATCTCCCTCCATTATCTCCCCTCCTTTTTTTTCCTAAAAAAAATGTCAGGTGAGGAAGAGCTATTTTCTGCTTTAAAAAAAGGATCATACTTTTGCTCTGCCGCTCTGCCACTTGATTAATCAGCTGGCAAAAACAACAACAATGGCAACTCTGGCATTGCAAGTCCTCCCTTGCAAGCCCACCCCCTCTAAGGTCTGACCAATCAGCTTTCAGCTCTGCTGCATCCCTTTTTTGAATTGGTTGTACAGATGACCTATTATGCACATTTTTGCACATTTAAAAAAAAAGATCGCAAGAAACAGCGAAAGCTGTTATCGTGGTCTAGTTGGAGTTTTCAGCCCCCCCCTCCTTTTGAATATGGCAAATCCCGGCAGGAGATCATCTAAACTAAAAGTATTCTGCCTGCATTCTTGCTGGATTTCTTTCATTGTGTAGATGTTCCCCAAGACAGCTGTCCTTGCAATAGTCTTGAATTGTAATTATTTTAGCCTCAACTTTGGATTCACAAAAAGAGCCATTTTTGCCATGCCACTGAATGGGTACTATATTCTTTCAGTTCAAGCATTTTATGGAATATCTGTTCACCCACATGCTGATAATTTTGAAATGACCTTAAGAAGGGTAACTACATGCACCAGTCACTCCCTGTAAGATTTAGAGCGTTTGCAATGGGCAGAATGCCTGGAAGTTGACAAGGACAGGATGTAAGGCACAGAATGAAGGAGACAAGAAATCTTTTTATTAGCAGCAACCCCTATGCACTTGAGCTTTTCAAAACCCAATCACCATTTGAGATATAAAACACAAATAGCCATTGGGAAATGTTGATTTATATTTGAATAAATGTGGCTTCTTTGATCACAATGAGGTAACTTAATGTTTCAGTCCTTGGGAGGCAGTTGCAATGTCAAAGTCCACACATGCACGATGAGAAACACTGGAGTCATTGGATTTCTGGCTCCCCCGCCCTTCTAGCACCTATAAAGGAAGGAACATTTTCTAAACTTACACAAAATGTACATACAATATTTCTAATGAGCCAGTACATGCTATTGTTTATTATTAACTCCTGGTTTTAGCATAAAAGAAACGGAAGTAAATTGTGATTTTTTTAAAAAGCAAAATAATCTTAGCTATGTTGTTAAACATTTTCTGCTTCTTTCTTTTTAAGTATTACCATCCACTTTGCTTAAAGAAAACAATGTGTAAAGAACAAGAGAGGCAGAAAGCTGGTAAAAATGGAAAATCTTTTCAAGGCAGGCTTGCTTCTCTCTGCAGAAGTTTGTAATGAGGTGTTTGGTGATCACTCCCTGCTGAACACTGCTAACCAGTAATATTGCTATTAATGAAAGGTGAGTTGGAACTGAACAGTAGTAGTTCAGGCTACAGCAAATACACCAGGAGACTTGTGGTCTCTTGACAATTGCTCTCTTGTCTGGTACTGTGGAATTTCTTCAAGCATCTCCATAGACTTGCTGGGGTGCAAAAGCACCTGAAGGTGATGTAATCCAGCTGCTGCATTGAGAAATGAGACTACGGACGTTATCATACTACACTGTTATAGTGCTATTATTCCATTTTAACTGCTATGGCTGCCTCCTGTGGAATCTTGGGATTTGTAGTTGAGTAAGGCCTAAGAGCTCTTTGGCTGAGAGTTCTATATGGCATGCAGCCTGTAGATGTTCCACGCTGTCCAATGCAAATTCAGCCAATATAAATTCTGTTCGTAAACTGTAAGTGTATGTCTATTGAAAAGTCCAGTTGAATTCCTTAGGACTTCCTCCCAAGTAATTGGGATTAAGATTGAAAGTTTTGGGTCAGCAGACTATTATATCTTTACTTGAGTGGATGGATCATAATCTATGGGATCAGAAGGAATTAAAATGCAAAAAGTAAAACAGGATTCATTATCTTAACATTGGCCAATAATAACCAGTAAATTGGGTGGTAATATAGACATCTTTTTTGCACTGAGAAACTGCTTAAACATATGTAGATGCCATTTATCTATACATGTTGAGTCTCCTGTATCTGAAATGGTTGGGACCAGAGGTATTTTGGATTTTAGAATATTTTGGATTTTGGAATACTTACATATACATAATGGTATCTTGGAGATGAGACCCAAGTCTAAACAGGAAGTTCATTTATGTTTCATTTACACTTTATATACATAGCCGGAAGGTAATTTTATACCCAATATTTTTAATAATTTTGTGAATGAAACAAAGTTTGTGCACACTGAACCATCAGAAAGCAGAGGTATCACTATCTCAGCTAATCATGTGGACAATTTTGGATTTTGGCACATTAGGATAAGGGAGATCCAACCTGTATTACATTAGGATGAACATTTGGATATGATCGAGGCATAAGGATATGTTGCCAGTATTGCTTCTTTTCTCTGCCCTCCAACAGAGCAGGAAAACAATAGCAGTGCTGTAAAAAAAAAAATGTGACAGAACAATATAGAAGATTGACTACAGTTTTGATCCTAGTAGCAATGGTATTGTTTTAATGCAGAAAACTGGTCACATTTATTTGTTACAGAACTACAACAAACAAACAAACAAACAAACAACAAACAAACACATACATACATGTATGTATGATAACCCCCGCCCCCAGGAGATATTGATAAACATCTTAATAAATTGTTGTGCAGCTGTTTTGTATGGTGAGAAAAAAAAATGTACCCCTCACTGCTCTGGGTTAGTTAAACAAGTCATAATACAAACACTGAAGTGTGAGTCTATTGACAGTTTTTCAGTGCCATCCTTCAGTTCTATTGAAACATCATTCTTTATTCTGAGCATGAAATTACTTTTAATATGGGAGAGCAAGAGACCCAAGATTTAAATCAAATTCCCATTCATTTTACATTAAACTTGTATCTTGTCCTTTCTCTAAGTGTCTCTGTGTGGTATTTATCAGTTATTCCATGGGTATCGCCCTATGATACAGTCAAATACTGATTATTATTTTAAAACAATGATCAAATACTTTTGAAGGCTGAGTAGCATTGCATGATAGATTCCAAAAACAAAACCAACCAGCCAAGCACCCAGTATTGAATATTTTTAGATGTCAAGTACCAATATGAAGTGCTAAGTGAATATTCAATGACTATCTGCAGGATAAGTGCATGTCTCAAAATCTGCATGGGACGAAATCTGACATCAAATTTAGTTTCAGCTCTGATAATCTAGCGTGTAGTGCTTATTAGAAATTGAAAGAACCTCATGTGCTGGAACAACAAACAATTTTGTGGCACTTTATAGACTAATAAGTTTTATTTGGAATACACTGGGTATGTTTTCCACCTGCACATGTATAGCTTTTGCAGGGGAACATAGGGTGTAAGTCAAAAATACAGAAACAAACCTCTGCTTGCACATATTTAGTTCTCCTCCTTCTGCATCTCTCCAAATCAGCTCCAGAGGATTCCCCCAACACTTCTGGAACAGATCAGAAAGAGGGACTTGAAAGAGCAAATCTGATCTGCTAGAGGTATTTTCCCACTAGTGCAAAAAGAATATTGTGTGCAGCCCATATATGTTTCACACTGTCCAATACAAATTTATGTAATATAAATTCTGTTCATAAACTGTTAATGCATGCCTACTGAATAGTCCAGTTGAATTCCTTAGGATTTCTTTAATCTTTTTTTGATTGGGACACTAATTTAGTAGATGGTGGGAATGCTGTGGATATCATTTATCTGGATTTCAGCAAAGCATTTGATAAGGTCCCCCATGATATTTTGATTAGCAAACGGACTAAATATGGAATAGATCAGTGATGGGCAAACTTTTGAGCTTGGTGTGTCATATTTCGCCAAAAAACTGAGCATAACACAGGTGGTGTGTCACTTTGAGAAAAAAACATTATCTCTGCTGGTGGATGTGAGGGCAAATATCCTGGCTTAACCGGAAGTCCCAGAACTAGACGCTCTGTGCTGGACTTCTGTTGTTTTAGCCTACAGACCTCTGGCACAGAGTGTCTAATAGGGGAGGATGAAACATTTGCGACTACAGTTATCCCCCCACACTTGCAGGTTTCACATTCGCGGTTCCACATATTCACGGATTCTCGCTTTTGGGAGGGGGGAGGAAAGTGGGACCGGGGCTTCAAAGCCCCGATCACCACTTTAGGGAGGGTGGGGGGCTGGAAGAAACTGGCAACCGGGTCTTTGAAGCCCCGATTGCCACTTTAGAGAGGATGGTGAGGTTGTGGGTGGCAGGGGAGGCCTACGACCGTGTGTCATCAGAAATGGCTACACGTGTCAGTGTTGACACATGGGGTCATAGGTTCGCCATCACTGGAATAGATGGAAATACCATCAGATGGATCCATAATTGGTTGGGAAACTGTGCTCAAAGAGTTGTCACTGGTGGTGTACTTCAAACTGGAAGGAGGTTTCAAGTGGAGTGCCACAGGATTCTGTCCTGGGGCTGACATTCTTCAATATTTTTATCATGATTTAGATGTTGGGGTGGAGCGAATCCTTATCAAATTTGAAGATCATACAAAAATGGGAGGGGTAGCTAACACTTTGGAGAATAGGAACAGAATTCAAAAGGACCTTGATAAACTAGAAAACTGGGCTGAAATTAATATTGTACAATGAAATTCAATAGAGACAAATGCAAAATTCTACATTTAGACCACAAAAATCAAATGCACAGGTATAGGATGGGGGATACTTGGCTCAGCAGTACTACGTGTGAAATGGACCTTGGGATTATTGTTGATCATAAATTGAACATGAGGCAGCACTATGATGCTGCAGCAAAGAAGGCAAATGTTATCTAAGCCTGCATTAATAGGAGCATAGTTTCCAAATTGAGGGAAGTAATAGTCCCCTATATTCTGTGCTGGTCAGGCTTCATGTGGAGTACTGTTTTCAGTTCTGGGATACAGAGAAGTTGGAGCGAGTTCAGAGAAGGACAACAAGGTTGATAAGAGGTATGGAGAACAAAACATGACAAAACACCAAAATATTCAGCTTGATGAAGAGAAGACTGAGGGGTGGCATGATCATACTTTTTAAATACCTCTAGGTGTGCCACAAAAGAGGAGGGTGCAGGCTGATTCTCTGCTGCCTCCGAGAGGGTAAAACTCAGCCCAATGATTTTAAGTTACAGGAGGGTAGATTTCGATTGAACATTAGAAGGAACTTCTTGACAGTGAGAGCAGTTCAGCAATGGAACCAACTGTCTAGAGAGGTAGAGCCTGCTTCTCTGGATGGCCTCAACAAGAGGCTGGATGGCTACCTGCTGGGGAAGCTGTACCATCTAGATTGTGCATTGAGCTGGGGACTGGACCTGATAGCCTATAGGGCTCCATCCAATTTTATGATTCTATGATTCTTCCCAAGTAAATAGGATTAAGACTGAAACTGGATAAACTGGATAATATGTGTAGCATGTTTTTGGCAGAGGAGTTCAGATGGGAAATATCTGTTTATCACAGTCTTGTGATTTTCCTCGCCATCATATCTTGCATTTGGCATGCTTTTAAAAAACTGGTTATGTAAAATAAACACAGGCTTAATCTGCAGGTATGATTGCTGAGGCATTTATCTTTGAGTAAACCCTGCTGTCAGAAATCATAGGGAATATAGTCATAGGAAATATCATAGGGAATTTGATTTAGTTATACTTGTTTTTGACATGGCAGACTTACACAGAGCTACACCATGCACACAGTAAGATATATTGTTAAAAGCGTACTTCTTGTAAATATCTGTGACACAATAGCTAGCTTCAAACAAACACTATCTTGTTCATCTAACCTTGACACAAGGGTACTTAACTATCATCAGTGTGTTTTCTCCTACATTGCCCCCTGTGGATAATAAGGACAGTTTTTATCTACAGTTGATCCATCTTGTCACAAGTCATCCTGCTGAGGACCACTTTATTTACTTGGAGATTTTAACAAAAGTGTTGGTTCAGATCATGGCTCTTGGACATTTTGCTGATATCAGCAGAATAATGGGAACACAAATAGACAGAAGTTTCTTGAATATTGTTTTTAACCACAGTTGTGTGCATTACAGGCATTTGCCTAAGTTGGCCAAATATGTCAACAGACACATTTGTGATCTGGTCATTGGGCACCAAATAGATTTGATCATGAATTGTCTGGAGAAAAAGAAATGCATGGAAGGTGTTTTTTTTTTTGCATACTAAATGTTTCACACACCCTTAATTGTCACAAAGCCACACTGATGAATTTTTGGCATGTGGAAGGATTCAAATCAGAGCCAATTAAAGATTCTGAGTGTAAACACTGGCACAACATTAACAAGACACCTTTCTAATGTTCAAGGAAAAATAGTGCGAAAGCATTTTTTCTCCACAGTTGGGAATGCATTAGAGAAGCCTAATGTCCCCATGTAAGCTGCTGTGATGATGCAGATTGCTAAATTTCCAATCTGTTGCAAGAGTGTAGCTTGCCAAGATCTGTGACTGCAAGGCAGAGCTTGGGAAAGTTATTTTCTTTGACTACTCCTTCCAGAATCTCCCAGCCAACACACTTAGTGACAATAGCTGGCATCCTGTTCAGCAGTTACAAAATTGTAAACTGGATTGTTTTACACTTCCACCGTACCTCAATGACAAGGAATTAAAAGGAACATCATATTGATATGAGGATGAATCATGAGGATAGCAGAAGCCATGTAGGTGGAGCTGTCAGGCACATACCACATGGACTGGATGCTAAGATCAAAAGGGCAGGAACTATATGGTTTTAGTAGGATTCTGTGAAATGCTGAGAAGCTTCCTCCTGCCCAGGTTTGAGGTAAGCAAAGTCATTATGCTAATGTGTGGCCACTTCATCCAACAATACTCTTTTGTGTCAGTTTTCCCAACACTGCAAGGCTGTCTCAACCCATCAAAGACCCCCACTTCAACCAGATAGGATCAGTTATTTTGATCAAATACAGGAAAGGGTGATTTGGCCATTGTTTTAGACTTAGGAGATTTTCACCTGCGGGAAATAACCCCCAAGGAGATCAGGAGAGAAATGGGGCTGTTCTGGTAGCAGAGCTCCATTTCACACTCCCCCTTCCTTCTCCCAATCTCCCGTTGTCCTCCCTCCTTGCTGCTTCCATTTCCCTCTTGCTATGTTCTGCATTTTTTTTTTTTTTTTACTAACGAAGAACTTTCATTAGTAAAAAATATCGGGAGGGAAATGGAAGCAGGATGACGGGAGATCGAGAGAAGGAAGGGGGTGTGCAAAATGGAGCTCTGCTACCGGAATAGCCCTGTTTCTCTCCCAATCTCCCCAGCGGTTACTTTCCCCATGTGAAAATCTCCTTACTTCAAAGTGCAAAAAGGGTATAAGAACCCTGGATTTCTGGCCATTCAGTGGGGTCTCCAATCTGCACGTATGCAGTCTGAGTCTTCATCTTTTTCTCCAGATAGGTAAATACAGTCTGTCATCCATGATCACTATTCCCTTACTCTACTATTTTCCTTTCTGATAACTCTTGCAAATTTGTATTACTGACTGAATGCCACCTTTTTGTATGCAGATCTCTCAAATAAAGATGATCTTTTGTTTACTTGGCTGGACTTCTGACAGCCATGCTGGTACACATCAAGAAAAAGGTCCCACAAGTTACCCAACCTCAAGCTGCCAATTATTTGAGCTAATTAATTCCCCTAATTAAGATCTGAATAAAAGCATTTTGGGTAACAGGACTTACGATCTCATAATCCACTGGGTGACCTTGGGAAAATCACACTCTCTCAGCCTCAGAGGAAGGCAAAAGCAAACCCCTCTCTGAACAAATCTTACCAAGAAAACCCCATGATAGGGGTCATCATAAATTGGAAACAACTTGAAGGCCCACAATGACTGCTGAAGATTTACTTTTACAGTCATGAATAACCAAATGTGATCCCCAAAGCCTACTTCTGAAGCCTGGCAGAGTCCCAACTGAAGCATTTCTGAGGCACTGGAGATCAGAGGATTCGCAAAAGATGTCAGCAGTGCTCTCTTAATCATAGGGTGACTTGAGACAAGCAGTCGTAGCAGGACCCCAAGTTCTCCCCAGCTGCCTGTTCTCAAGGCACCCCATTACTGCGTGCCTGTTGCGGACATTATTCTCTAGGGCTTTGATCTCCAGCACCTCAGAAACACTTCAGTTAGGCCAGGTTGAGAAGGTAAGTTTGGGGAGAGGCATTGTCAGTTGTAAGTGTTACGATAACACAGGATCTTGGCCAGCGTTTCTCAAAATGTTGAACATGGTTGTTCTGTTGCATTCCTCATGGGGAGTTGTAGTCCAAAAAAGTGACTTTCGCAAGGAACACACCTTCCCTGCTCCTTGTATGAAAATAGGAAGCTGCACTTATGATGCAGGACATTGAAGGCAGTCATTCTCACAGTGTAGCTTATCTACCCACCCAAGGGGGGGTTGGGGGATGTTTGATAAGGTGCTTATGATGTTTCAGGGCATAATGGGATGTTGAAGTTAGTGGAACCTTCTACAGTACTAACAAAGAATTGGGTAGGCTGAATTCACTTTTCCCAAGGGCCCACATTGATCACACTGGAAATGTGGCAGTGGTGTCATTCCATGTCTCTCCATAATTTTACCTGATCAAGGAAGAAGAAAGTTCAAAGCGTGCTGCTTACTTGCTTTCCTTCTTTGCCTTGGAAAAGTTTGAGAAGCATCACACTGAGATCAAATTAGTGTTTTTAATAATAATTGTTCAGAATTCATAATGGCCAAATATAGAAACATCTACCTGATCCCTGCTCAGGGAAGGCGCAGCTGATTATCCAAATGAAGTACTGTCCAGTCTTTGCTTGAAGACCTCCAACACTGGAGAGTTCACCATCCCTCTAAGTTAATGGTTCCACTGTCAAGCTGCAAGATGTTTGCCTAATATTCCACCAGAATGTATCCCCCTGAAACTTAAGCCTAATCAATCCAGTCCTGCCTTTGAGGGCAGCAACAAACAAGTCTTGTCTTCTTCAATGTCATGGTGCTAAGCGTATTTAAAAAATGCTTTCATACCCCCTTGAGTTGTCTCTTTTCCACTATAAACATATCCAGCTCCTCTTGACTTAGAGCATATTTTTGATATTCCTGATCAGCTTTGTTGGCCTTCTCTGTTGTAATGTGTCTATGAATCCATTTGCACCATGTAGTGTAATGCATAACTTTAACTGTCATGGCTTTAGCCCATGGGATCTTGGAATTTGCTGTTTCATTTGTAGGTTGATGGAAAAATGAGGCAGGGGAAAATGGTAAATCCTCACCTCCTCCATTGTAGTTCTGATCTAGTTTTGTCCCCCATCACTGTTATTAAAAATATTGGTGAAAAATGAAACTCAAGGCCATCTTTTCTTGTGAGATCTGTGGCAAAAAACAGTTGTGCCACATGCTGGCCTCATTAAACTCATATGGTTACATGAGACTCCCCATTGCTAATAAATGTTTATTATTTATTGATTTAAAGAAACTAGGGCAGGCTCTACAGGGCAGAGATAGGCAGATGAAATAGAGTTTGCATTTTTGTTAAGGATATCTTGTATTTACTGTGTTTTTCACTCTTATTCTTTCCTGACACTTCTGAGATAAGCAGATGCCAATGCAATGTAAATTCACATGGTAGATATAATCACTAATAATAATTCCCATCCTATCATGACCAGCATTAGGAGGAGAAGAGACTTCATTAGCTGGAAATAATGGAGTAGATAAAGTAGATATGATGATGGTGATCATCATCATCATCATCAATTGAAAGGTAGCCTTCTGTGTGATATGATCAGGACATATCTCCATCCGTCCGTCTACCATAATTTTATTCACATCCTTCCTCCAGTTAATTCACAGACATGGGGATTGCCCAATTTGATCTTGACAACAACCCTCTGAGGTGGAGTAAGCTAAGAACAATTTGGCCCAAGGTCACCTAGAAAGCTTCATGCCCGAGTAGGGATTTTATTATGAAAAGGACCACAAATCCATTTACATCCAATTTCCCGCATTATGCCAAAGAGCAATAATGGAAGAAAACACATTGACTGCTCTTGACCTAATAGATCTTAAGGCTTGGCTTAGATTGAAGCACTAGTGGGGCTGGCTGCAGAGAAACTCTGGAAACAAAGTAGGGCTCTTGGCATGCTGTTTTGCATTCTAATACAGCCAGAAAGCCATTATTTTCCCCAGCTGCATTATGACTATAGTACTAGATCTGAATTCTAAGAACTAGCTAAAGGGGTTGTTTGCTTAGACACAGAAGCTTCACAAGCAAAGCTTGAGATCTTTCTGGTAGTCCCCAGTCACTGAAGGTTTCAGTGCTGTTGTTGTTCTTTCAAACCCAACAGAACTAATACTGCTCACAATGAGATTTTTTTTTTAAAAAAAATTATGGATCATTCACACTTGAGCAACTGTCTGTCCTCTTAAATTAGGGAACAGCTGGGGCTTCAGGCACCACCCCATCCCACCGTGGTTTCTCTGCCTTGCAATTTCCTATGGATTTTCTCTGAACAAGAAAACCTGATTCATCTTTCTATCTTTGCTGGGTATAAAGGATAAAAATCTATCACCATTCTTTCTAGTAGAGTCCTCTCTATTTTCCCGTCAAACACTCTTGCAAATAAGCCTGCAGATCTTTCGACACAATGCCCCGGAGCCACGGCACATGATAAATCCCTTCCCAGCTTCAGCTTTCAGTAACCTTCCCCATTCTTCACAATGACACAGACTTTCTGTCATTCATCTTTTATTACAATTCAATATTGTGCTTGAATATAATTACTTTGTATGCTATGTTCCCTCCCCACCCTTCTTCTTTTTTTAAAGGACAAACTAGTGTTCCTGGGAAGATTTCATCTGGAAATTGACTTCAGCATTGTAGTCTCCTCTATATATTTACACAACAGATACAGAATGGCATTGGAGGGGGCAGGGGGAAGAGGAAAAAAAAACATTTTGAACATCATAAACCTCTCGCAAAAATATGTATGCAATAGAATCTGTACTATGGTTCTACACACATTACAGCTGTCACAGTGACTTACCGCCTTAGTTTAGCTGAAAGAAAATCTATAACCTTAGAAATGCAACAATGTCTGAGTCACAGTTCAGAGAAATAAATGTTTTTCACAGAATACTATAATCCATATTTCCAATAGTATCCCAATACAGCAAAGGCATTACTACAAGAAACCTTTCAATTTCATGGGAAAGAGACTTTAAGACTGAGCCAGAGAGAAAAAGATGTGCATGTATGTTTGTGTCTTAGAAGAAAAGGTAAGTGATAAAACATCTGTGTGTTCAGAAATATTAACTGGGAGATGCCTCCAGCATATGATTCTTGCTTCTGAATTACATCTTAATCAAGGCAACATCATTTTGGATGATGAGGTACTTATTAAATTTACTTGCCGATAAGAAAGCTGCCACTCTTGAACTAGGCTTTGTTCACTTGGCATGTGTTTTTATTTTCATTAAATTTGTGGGTAGATTTTTAAAAAGTCATGTCCATACCTTCCAATATTTGACCAATGAAATCCAGGATACATTTTGTATTTGTGTTCACATCATCCTAGCACCTTGTCTAATATGTCTTTTGTTCTAGGAAAGAATCTTGGGGCATCTAGAATAAAAAGGATCCTCACAGTGTTGTGGTGGGCCTTCAAGTCATTTTTGACTTATGAGGACACTAAGGAGACTCTATCACAGGGTTATCTTGTCAAGATTTGTTCAGAGGGAGTCTGCCTTTGCCTTCCTCTGAGGCTGAGAGTATGTCATCCAGCAGGCTTCTATGGTTGAGTGGGGATTCAAATGCTGGTCTCCAGTGTTATAGTCCAATGCTCAAACCACTACATCACACTGGCTCTCCCTCACAGTTGTATCCTAGGTTATCTCTCTTTATTATGAGTTAAATAACTTAAAAGAGGAGTTGCCCTCCTACTTTTTCTCAAGCTGGGGAACTCCACATAAAGGCAAAGGCCTTCCTGACTCATAGGCTACCCTCCACTTTAGGAGATTATCAGATGAGCTTCTAAAAACATTTTTGTCCCACTATATTTTAAAGTGTAAGTATCCTGGCATAATAACACTTCTTATTACACATTCATGTAATCATGAGAAAGAGCCGCCCCAGAATTTCAGCAACATGACTATTTGTGTTGTTTACTTCTGTGTTTTCGCATGAGCGAGACTTTGGCAGTCCTCACAAGAAGATGCGAGTGTACTTAAAAGTCTAAAAACACCTAAATTAACAAACAAAATGAACACACAAGCACTGAAGCACACTTAAAAACTTGCCAGCAAAATGGGGAGGTTCATAAAAAGAGCATCCCGTACCTAGTTTTCACGTTCTCACCTGGAACTGTTCTGGCGGAGACCGCCCATTGATGCTGAAATCACGCCAGCAGAATAGGATGCAGTTTCGCACACAAGCAATACCACGAAAAAACGCCATAGGAGATCAATTGGTAACTTTGGCCTGCTAATAAAAAAGAATGCCTTTTTGATAGCAGCAAAATGCAAGGAGGACAATGTCGTGTGGTAGGGGAGCCCTTTTGCTGTATCCTTTTGTTGTTATTATGCCATCTTTGCTGCGTCTGATAATCTCCTATGTCAACCCACGAGGGAACTTTAAATTGTTAGGAAACATAGCTCAATCCTGAAGCATCTTCACCTAAAAAAATGATCAGGTTAAAGCACCTTGTTCACATGCATAAGGTACCCCTTCTTTCCTCTAAATGCCTTTAACTCATGGAACTCCATCATTGTAGTTGTGTCTGATGATGCAGGATCTCAGCCTCTGTTTTCATGTCTTTCAATGTACATTTTAAGCAATGTAAATTTTAAGAAAAAAAAGTGGGAAAATATATTCAAAATTTCAATGTGGGCATGAAAACCAGCTTTTGTCTCTCTCACTTTGGTGCACAGAGAAGCCCCCAATCTGTCTAGGCTGACCAGTGGTTTTCTGGTTTTGTTGACAACCCTATTTCTGCCTCTATTACATTGAGAAATGTGTGGTTCACAATTTCCCTTCAGATCTATAACTTGTATATTAATACAGACAATTTTGCCTGACTTAGCTTTCCTATGTGAAGAGAGTATACATACACACAATCCAATCACTTCATTCTCTCACTTGCATCCTTGAACTGGTACAGACCAGGAACAGTTTTCATAGAATCATAGAATCATAGAATTGCAGAGTTGGAAGAGACCACGAGGGCCATCCAGTCCAACCCCCCTGCCACGCAGGAAATCACAATCAAAGCATCCCCGACAGATGGCCATCCAGCCTCTGTTTAAAGACCTCCAAGGAAGGAGACCCCACCACGCTCCGAGGGGTGTATTCCACTGCCGAACAGCTCTTACTGTCAAAAAGTTCCTCCTCATGTTGAGGTGGAATCTCTGTTCCTGGAGCTTGCACCCATTGCTCCGTGTTCCAGTCTCTGGAGCAGCAGAAAACAAGCCTGCTCCATCCTCAGCGTGACATCCCTTCAAATACTTAAACAGGGCTATCATATCGCCTCTAAACCGTCTTTTTTCCAGGCTAAACATACCCAGCTCCCTAAGTCTCTCCTCATAAGGCATTGTTTCCAGACCTTTCACCATTTTAGTTGCCCTTCTCTGGACACGCTCCAATTTGTCAATATCCTTTCTGAATTGTGGTGCCCAGAACTGGACACAGTATTCTAAGTGAGGTCTGACCAAGGCAGAATAGAGTGGCACTATTACTTCCCTTGATCTAGACACTATACTTCTATTGATACAGCCCAAAATCGCATTGGCCTTTTTAGCTGCCGCATCACACTGTTGGCTCATGTTCAACTTGTGGTCTACTAGGACTCCTAGATCCCTTTCGCACGTAGTCTCATTCAGCCAGGTCTCTCCCATCCTATATTTATGCATCTCATTTTTCCGCCCTAAATGCAGTACTTTACATTTCTCCGTATTGAATTTCATTTTGTTAGCTTTGGCCCAGCTCTCCAGTCTATCCAGGTCATTCTGAATTTTGATCCTGTCCTCTAGGGTATTAGCTACTCCTCCCAATTTGGTGTCATCTGCAAATTTGATAAGTATGCCCCTAATTCCCTCATCTAAGTCATTGATAAAGATGTTGAATAGCACTGGGCCCAGGACAGAACCCTGTGGCACCCCACTGGTCACATCTTTCCAAGACGAAGAGGAGCCACTGCTGAGCACCCTTTGGGTTCGGCCGGTCAACCAATTACAAATCCATTGAACAGTTAACTTGTCTAGCCCACATTCTACAAGCTTGTTTGCAAGAATGTCATGGGGAACCTTGTCAAAGGCCTTACTGAAATCAAGGTATGCAATGTCCACAGCATTCCCTTCATCTACCAAGCTGGTAACTTTATCAAAAAAAGAGATCAGATTAGTCTGGCATGACTTGTTTTTCTGAAACCCATGCTGACTTTTTGTGATTATGGCATTGCCTTCTAAATGTTCACAGACTCTCTGTTTAATGATCTGTTCTAGAATCTTCCTTGGTATTGATGTCAGACTAACTGGACGATAGTTGTTGGGATCCTCTTTTTTCCCCTTTTTGAAGATGGGAACGTTTGCCCTCCTCCAGTCTGCTGGGACTTCTCCTGTTCTCCAGGAGTTCTCAAATATTATTGCCAATGGCTCTGAGATTATATTTGCCAGCTCTTTTAATACTCTTGGATGTAGTTCATCTGGTCCTGGAGATTTAAATTCATTTAGATTAAGAAGGTATTCCTGTACTACCTCTTTACTTATTTTGAGCTGGATTTCCCCTATTGTGTCCTCTGTTCCATTCTCCTCAGGTTGGTCCTCCTTTTCCTTTTCTGAAAACACTGAGGCAAAGAAGGTGTTGAGTAATTCTGCCTTTTCTCTGTCCCCTGTTAGCATTTTGCCATCTTTTATTACCTCATTTGTCTGAAATAAGTCTTGGATTTAAGCAAACTGCATCTTATTGATCCAGAAGCCCTAAAACAGCAATGCAACTTAGATTTAAGACATTTGGCTTAATTGGGTTGTAGATCTTTTTCTTCACCCCTTCCTTCCTTTTCTTTGACAACCAGGTCCTTAAAATAGAAGACTGTATTTTGTAAAGTGCACAAGATCACCTTAATTACCTGGCACTGCTCTTCTAGATTGTATGAAGACTTCCCATGTTTGTATCAGTGAACTGGGAGATTTATTTTGGTCAACTGCTCTAGAAATTATAGCCGGATCTAAGGAACCATTGTCATGTGAAAGCCACACCTGTGTCAACCAGGTAATATATAAGAACCGGCCTTTATATTATGATTCTTGCCTTGTTCACTGAAATGCTAAATAATTTGACTTCCATGATGGCCTGGGACATTGCCTTGCCAAGTTGAATAGGTTTCTCCCAAATTGATATTTATGATTTGTCAAAACAGTGTCCTTGTCTATAACTGTGGTCAAGCCAATGACAGCATGAAACTGGCTTGAGTTGTGTGCCTGGCTAGGTTTGACTTTGTGCATGATGAAAAACTTGAGCTGAAGCCAACCTCCCCAGACTGCTTTGGCAGAGCTTCCTGCTGGTCACAGTGAACAAATCTATCACACTACATACTTCCTCCCTCAGAAGCCCATAATCAGCTTGGTAGCTTGGTAGCATGTGTTCTGGCTCCAAGAACCTTAATTTGTCTTTGCTTTCAAACTCTTTGGCAAGCTTCTTTATGTCTATTAATTTTCTGAATCCCTGAAAGAGCGAAAGGAGGGGGAGGAAAAAAAGGAACAAATTGCATTAAAGTGAATTGTAATCATTTGAGTAACAGGGTGAGTGATAACGATGTGGCAGCCAAGCTCCGAGGATGAGTAACATGCTGAGGAAAAGCTATATGGAACCCTGATTTTTGTTTACTGTCCATATTCCACACTGACCAATAGTGTGTGTGATTACTGTGAAGTAATTCCCACAGAGTTTAATGGGTCAAAGTTAGTCACAAAATGTTGTAATTCACTGTTCACAGCATGTAAACACATACCTGCCATTTTGGAAAAGAATGAACAAGTAAATCTTAAAATTCATCATGCTTATGGCTTGTCTTAGAGCCAGTGTGGTATGAGTGGTTTGAGTGTTGGACTAACACTCCAGGAGACCAAGGGGCTCATCTATATGAGGCAATATAATGTGGATTGCTGTGCATTAGCACAAAATTACAGCAGTGTCCATTTGTCTCCATTTTTTTTTTGAAGATCGCTGGTATGCGAAGTTATCTGTGTTTGAAGTTCACACAGAGGCATGCCTGTGAATCAAGATGGTGGCTGCAAGTTACTCGTGTTTTTATTCTCCACAAGTTGCTACAGCTGCACTTTAAAAAAACTTTAAATCTGAGATGTGCAAGTTCAACCTTCTGCTTAAAAAATACTGTTTGGTCGCCTTGCTGCTGAAAAAAATGCGCACAATCGCTACTGCAAAAAATAAAAATGGCAGTTCTGGCAACTTTGTTGCCAGCAAGTCCGCCCCCTCCATGCACGTCCAACCAATCAGCTTTTGACTTCCAGAATGTGCAGCAATTTGAATTGGTTGTCCTAACAAGCACTAATGCACATTCCCACACATTTTAAAAAAAATGTGGAAAGCCATAAAGGGTTTTCCTGTATTTTTTAAAAATAATGCATGGGAATGCAAGGAGAATGCCTTTTGTCCCATGAGATCCCATGGTGATTTGCTGTTTTTGGAAGGCAGGGGGCCAAAAACTGTAAAAACTATGCGGGGAAAAGCCTTCCCCTGACTCTTTCTTTTTCACTAATCTGACTCTCTGTAGTGCTTGTTCAGCAGTTTTTCTCTGTTCACCCCTTCACTTTACTGAGCAGCAGGAATCACTTTCTCTCTCTTAATGTTTTGAAAACCATGAGGGCCCTGCCAAAGGAAGCATACCATGGAGCTGCCTAAAGGCCCTATGGAGAAGTGATACCCTTGGCCTGTCTGCACCTTGTTTCTAGGGAAATTTGGAGAGCAGTCACCTCTTAATTGAAGATGGTAGTACAGGCTATAGATAGATGGTAATTAACTAAATTTCACTTCAGATGTTGTTGAATGAGGAATCCCTGCAGCCTTAGACAGTATTGGGGTGAGGGATCATGGGAGCTAGGCCTATCTCATAGTCAAGGAAGATGGGAGCTGATGTAACCCCTATGAATTATTGGTTTGGTCCAGTGCATGGGGGACCCTGTACAGTCAGACCTCTGTATCCATGGAACCAATGTCTGCTGTTTCAGATATCTGTGGGACACAAAATAGGGACACATGCCATAGAGACTCGCTGGAAAATGCCTAGAGAGGCTTCTCTTTAGTCATCTTCTAGGTCCTCCAATGCAACTCTATGGGTTTTTTTGGGGTGGGGGAAGTCCTGTATTTTAACAGGGTTTATTGTTATCTGCGCTTTCTGGTATCCATGGTAAATCCAGGAACCAAACTCCCATGGATATGGGAGTCTGACTGTCCTTGCTAATTCAATGCAGAAAGAGAGAAACAGAGAAGGCGGGCGGGGGGGGGGAGTAATCAAGCTCAGCCATCTTGAAGTTGCCTTGAAGGGAATTGACGTTCCCTGCAGTAACTGCTGAGCAGCAAGATTTCTGCAAGCAAGAACTTTTTATTGGTGCTTCAGGGGTTGCATAGAACTTTGGGAGATTGAATAGAGACTGAATTCTGTGTAAAATATGTTGCAGTGTTGCTGTTTAATTTAGCATTTGATTTAAATTTAGATTTTTGCAAATTATTGTGTTTGAAGTGTTAAGTTATAATTGCACAGAACCCAAGAGGAAGTGGTACACTGGCATTGGGAGGGCCACATATTACCCACCTCTGATGCAGAAATATGGTGGTGAGCTGCTTGTTTGCTTCCTCATCACTAAGGGAAAGAGCTTTCTATCTCATGCCATGAGCACTTCTCAGGGGTGGAAGCACAACTAACCTCATCATTTCTTCTAGGTTGGACTATCATTAATGCACAGTGCTAAAAAAAACCCCAGCTTCTCATAAATCAGGTTTATTTGCTCTTTTACTTGGGGATAATTCCTATTATTGCTTCATTACATATCTGCTTCAAAATCATTGACTTGGGAAGACAAGATTGGAAAAAGTATTCTCCCCTCCCCCCTTTCATAATTTAATTGGGATATCACAATTAGACAGTGGTTGATGCATACCAGTGAACAGGGTGAAAGGGGATTGTCCAGTATGCATGCTCATATTGAAAAAGCTTGTCTCTCTCTCTCGTTCACTTCAGTGAAAAACTGAACAATTTAAGTGAGCACCAAGCGAGAGCAAGACAAGAAAATGTAGAATGTGCTGGAATGTTGATCATGCTTTACCTTTGAACTTTCAAGGCAGGACCTGCTTTTCTGTGGGGCCACTGAGAAATAACAGGAGCCTGCAGCAGAGGTGAGCTTACCTTCCAACTGTCCCGACTTGACAGGGACAGCCCAGATTAATCCTCTGTTCCACTTTTTCAGCTGCTTTTAAAATGTCCTCGTTTCTCTCTTCTCCTCCCATTTTGCCCCTTTGTCCTTGGCTTATTTCAGTTGCTGCAAACTGAGTTAAAAGTGCAAAAGTAGCTTGCACTCAACTCAGCAGAGAGAAGAGAAGAGGAGGGGGTAGATTCTTGCCCTTTCCAATAGGCTCAGACAAAAGCAAACTTCTGTAGCTTTTCCTGATTTGCTTGTTCTTCTTCATCTGACCATATTCCGATGTTTGCATCTGACCATATTCTGATGTTGCTTGGCCAGATAGGTCCCAGTTTTCATCTGTGAAATGTTGGAGGTTATGGATGGGGAGCCAAAGAGGTACTTCTGGCTATCACTGCTCCCATCCCTGACCAATAAACTTGCTAACTAGAGCTTCTGAGGAAGTACAAAATAAACCTGGAAGGTAAAAGCTTGGCTTAAATCATAAGCCTAGGATAATGGAAGCTATAGTCCTGCAAATCTGGAAGGCTCTGATATGGGGGAGGCTGGCCTAGATTCAAAGAGCTACTTTATTTGCTCAAATTCAAGGTCTCAGGCCCACCCAGATTTTTTTTTTTTGAAACTCTTTCCCCTCTTTGAATGGCATGTGCCAGTGCCAAAACACAGGGGCTTTTCTCACTATACTATTAAAGCATGATGTCTCATTTAAAAATTTAAAAACCACAAGAAGGGAGAGCAGGGACCTTGAAGTTGTTCATTAGCTGTTTGCATTTGGAGAGCTGAAACACCTGAGATGTCTGGGAATCAGTGTGCTTCAGTAATTCCAGTCCTATCTCTCAGGAAGATTCCAGATGGTGGTGGTGCTTGGGGATAGCTGCTTTTCAAAAAAGATGTTCTATGGAATACCACTAGGTGCCATTCTATCCCCAATGTGACCCTAAGGCGACCCCCTATCATGGGGAGCTTGTCTACACAGGAGAAAAAATTCTGCTTCAAATCACATTTTCCTGGTCCGCAGTGACCCTACATACATGTTGTTAACACCACACACATCTTGTTAAAGTAAAGTGAGAGCGGCATCACCAGATACACATTTCCCCTAGGCGAGCTCACTGGTGTAAAGGTAATTTTTAAAAAATTGGATTTAATCCCTCTGGTGTCAAAAAGAACTATACAGGTCTCCCCTTGTTTATGCGGGATCAGTACCCACAGTTTCACTTACCCGCAGTTGGGGGAAAAGGTCTCTCTAGGCATCTGGAAGACCATAGGGTCATGTTGGAGGTGGTCTCTCTAGGCATCAGGAAGTGCTCCAGAGTGACTTCCATTGGTGGTTGACCATAGAGTCATGCCAGATGCCTAGAGAGGCATCCTCTCTGGGCACTTTCTAGGTCCTCCATCATGATTCTATGGTATTCTATGGCAGTTTGTTATTATATGTGGTTTTGTGCATCTGTGGTAAGTCTGGGTCCTTATCTATCCCCCATGGATACAGAGGGCAACGTCTATTCAATTTGAATAATCAAGAATGTTGTGTGTTCCCCTAGCCCCTGGTACAATGTGAGTATGGTTTTTGTTTTTGTTTTTTTGGTGTCTGTGTAGTCAAGCCTGGGGGTTTCTTGGCAAGATTTGTTCAGAGAGAGTTTGCCTTTGCCTTCCTCTGAGGCTGAGAGATTGTGATTTCCCAGTGGGTTTCCATGGCTGAGAGGGGGTTCAGACCCTGGTCTCCAGAGTCGTAGTCCAATGCTCAAACCACTACACCATGCTGGCTCTCTATTTTAATATGTATTGGTTTTATATGTTTTTAAAACTGATGTCATATGTTTTTAACTGGTGTATCTGTTTTTAACTGTTGAGGCGGCTAAGAAATCATCATCATCATAATCGTAATCACCTATGGCTTTTTCACACAATACAGTACAATTAATAATACTATGATTCCACTTTAACTGTGATGGTTCTGTCCTATGGAATTAGGCAGGGGCTTTTAGAAATTTAGCTCCAAACTACAAACCCCAGGATTCCTTAGGATGCAGTCAAGGCAACTGAAGCAGAATCATATTGCTGTAACTATGTAGTGTGAAAGGGCACATGGTCTGTTTTAAAAAAACCTCTTCAGGCTGTGAAGGGAAAGTGTGTGCCTGGGTCTTTTCAGATGGTCAAAAATAATGCAAGCAGCCTCGTTGCGTTGCGAGGCTGCTGCGCTGCAGAGCATCGGTTTCAGATGACGCTCTCCCCTGCCGGTACTGTTGCGGTACCGCGGGGAGATTTGAGCGTCATATTTTGTCGGTTTTTACTCACGAAAGTTGATCGTGATTAAAAACCAATGAAATATGACGCTCAAATCTCCCCGCGGTACTGCAACAGTACTGGCAGGGGAGAGTGTCATCCGAAAACGATGCTCTGCAGCGCAGCAGCCTCGCAACGCGACGAGGCTGCTTGTGTTATTTTTGACGCGTCCGAAAAAGTCCTATATTAGAAAACCTCAGCAAGTGCATTCTTGGGTACACAGAACCAGTGACACAGTGAAATCTGGGTGCCAGCCTTAAAACAGGAGTGGGGAACCCATGGTCTTCCAAATATTGTTGGACTCCTAACTCCCATTAGTTCCAGATGGCATGGCCAACGTTAAGAGGTGATGGGAGCTGTAGCCCAAAAAAGCTCTTTAGTGTACAACACATCTATCTAAGCAGTACAATACACACAAGAAATATGATATAAATATAGGATGCAAGCCTACAACCACATAGCCTCCAACTGTGGAGATCTGGCAGAGGCAGTGCTAATTAATCCTCCACTGTTTCACTTTTTCAGATGCTGTTGGTTTCTCTCTCTATCTGTTGTTTACCCCTTTACCAATTTGTCCTTGGTTTACTCCATTGGTGCAAACTAGAGAAGTGAAGGCCTGGGAAAAAACAGGAAAAACTCAGAAAAAAATGTTTTTTCCTGAAACTTTTTTGTTTTTTTCAAAAAAACTGAAAAAAGGAAGAAAATCAATTATGGAATGTTTTTCTTTGTTACTAATGTTGATGGTTTTTTCTGTATTTTTTTAATTGTTTTTTTTTTTTGCCTGCTCCTCATAAACTAGCAAAGCCAAAGAGGGTCCATACAGTTCAGAAGATTGTTGCTCCATTTGTTACAAATAAAAATGAAAAAAAGTAAATTCCATTTGCTATAATTGTTTGAATACACTGTATTTTTAATATGCCAATGGTGATAATTGTATATCAAACCAAATTGTACATAGTCATATTTTATGTTCCTAATGTAACAGAGTGACTTTCAATCTGTAAAAAGTGCTAATGTTGCATTTTTTCCTAAAAATTTCCATTTTTTTCTGGAAAAAATCCAGAAAAAAAGTTTTGGTTTTTTTTAACCATGGCTTCAAAATTTCTGGAAATTTTACATCTCTATTGCAAACTGAGATCAAAGTGCAAAAGTAATTTATGCTCATTTAACTCAGCAAGGGGGAAATCTTGCCTTTCCCTGTAGGCTTAGGCAAAAGCAAAGTGCTGCAGCCTCTCCTAGCTTATGTGTTCTTCCTCATTAATAAAGATTCCCCTCTTAACCATGCTCTGATGTTTGGCCACATGTATCCCAGTTTCATCCATGAAATGTTGGAGGATATGTAATCACTTACCTGGGAAGCAAGCCTTATTGAACTTGGTGGGATTTTCACCTGAGTAGGCAAGAATAAGATTGCATTGCTAATTAACATGATAGTTTGCTGAATATTCATGCTAAAGAGTGAGATTAACTGCATAAGAAAAACAGGTCTCTAACCTTTACAATAAGGCCCTGTAAGGCTTCTATGAGGAGTGTTATGTGATGGTATAACAGAGAGCAAAATCTCTAAATTGTGCTGGTAGGGTACTCACAGCAGATCTATTAGTTGTCCTAGAAGTAGTAATTTAGGGTTTTAATTTCCCCAGTCGTCCTGGAGGCTTCAGCTAAATGATTCTTGCAAAAGTTGGCAGCACAAAGACTTTTTATGGCTTATCCCATGGGTGTCTCTTGGCAAAAGCCAGGGAGGGAAAAAGGTAGGGAGGAGAATGAGCTGATCACAGTCTGTACTGTTCTCCATCAGATTTAACCTTAATCATTTAGAAAACACACCTGCGTTTTGGGAAAGATACGGGCGCACCTCTGTTAGCAAAGCCTTTGAGAAAGACACTCCTTGTTACAAAGTTGTTTTGCTCACCCAGCCCTGTTTTTCCTCCTTGTTCTCTAAGCTGGACTTTTTTTTTTTTTTAGCAGCGTTGGCATTGGGAGGATGGTGAAGGAGGCCTGAAGAAACACAGGTTTTTGTTGTTAGTTTACAGTAGCATGTCTGCAGTAAACAAAGCAATAAAGCTTGAGCTGAGAATTAATGAGATTCTGCTGTAGCTGGTTCTATTGTGGCTGTGTGTGCTTGCCTACAACAGGAAAGGTAAATAGCAGCTGCCTCCAGAATCTTTTACTGAACATATGTGGACACCCAAACAAAGAAAAAGGGGAAAAACAGATAAGCCTCCCTCACCAGCTTTCTCCTAGACTGTTAAAGAAGGCTAGATCTAGAAGTCTGGCCATCAAAATGGAAATTATAACATAAGTAGAGGCTGGTCAAAGGAAGAACAAATCATCCTTGCATGCATTTTTCAGGGCACTTTCAACTGGTCTCTGGAAAGTTCTAAATGTTTTTGTTTCTTTATAGAAGGCTTGCCTAACTTGGTTGTTGCACTTCACATGTGCACAGGGCCGGTTTAAGGCACCAGCGGTGTCAGCATCTGCAGGGGGCCCCATCATTGTGTGGGGGGCCCGTAGTAACCCTCCCCCTGCAAAAACATTATTAGTAATAATCTGAATATCCTGTACTGTGAATAGCTTTGGTTGAGTTAGGTTACATTGACCTGAGATAAAACATATCCCCCCCAATAAAGCATTGCAGGGCCCCCCAAAATTCCTTAAACCAGTCCTGCATGTGCGTATTGTTAGTTTTGAAGCACGCTGAACTGCTCTTCTCATTTGGGGTACAGGAACCCATCCCTATTTTCCCCATGTTATTTCTGCCTCTTCTACTTTATAATGTCTGATGTTACTGTAATTGTCTTGATATGGTCAACTGACTAATCAATAAACTATAACTGTAACTATTAAAAAGCTAAAAAAAAGCCTCTGGTACCAAATTTTCTGTTAAAAATGTAATGTCCAGGAACACATCTACTTCATTTCCTGAGGTATTCCTGTACTGTGTTAGTATCTTAAGAAAAAAAATCACAACCCTTCACTTTTGGCACCAAACATAAGCACTGTCAATTCTGGTCTTATATGAGTACATCTTTACAATTAACATGTTTTCATATACAAGCTCATTAACTTGCAGTAAAACTTGATTTTCCACTGAATGTAACCTTGACAGAGAGTTATAGGGCTTGTCTATACGAAGGAAAAAAAAAACCTGGACTGCTCTACAATAATAGTAAATTGCAGCAGCTGTGACCTGTCTTAATGGTTTTACAGCGCCCTTAAACTTTGCATGTCTGTAGCTGAGATGGTGGTCATGAGTGAATTACTCGTGTTTTAAAATCTGCTGCCGTCAAACTTTTCTTTTTTTAAAGAAACATTTCTATGGTGCACACAAGTTATATTCCACCTTTCCAAAAAAAAAAAAAGAAAAGAAAAAAAAAGAGAGAGAGAGAGAGAGAGAAAGATAACACAACCCCCTTAGCAATCACTCACTAAGGTGAAACACTAACATGGCGGCAGCGGGTGCTTGCCCTGTAACCAAACCCCACCCCCTGCACTCATCCAGCCAATCAGGTTTGTGCTTTGTCTTGTATGGGGAAGTGATTCATGTCGAATCACGTGTTTTAATGAGCAAAAATACAAATATCACAGGAGCTTTTAAAAAAAAAGTCGAGAAAAGTTGTGAATGCTTTTCTCGTATAGTTTTTCTTCTTTTTGGTCCCCCTCCTTCACAATACAACAAGACAGTGTGGAGTCCCATTAAGATAGGTCGTATTCCAGGAGAATTCTGTGAGGAGTATTTTCACCATATAGACAACCCCATAGACAAAACAAGCTTTTGTGAGAGTACTGTATATCTCTATGGTATAGTTCAAGGTAAAGGACAAGATGGTATCCCTCTCCCTGTTCCATGTATGTAGATTGGCAGGATTGGTAGCTGACTCCTATTTCCAGAAGCACGACAGGGACATATTAGCAACCTCTTACTCATGTTTGCTAGCAGTTGCTATTTAGAGACATAGGACTTTATCATACAAGGATAGTAAATGGCTGCAATTGTGTTGTTTAAGCAATTGGGAACATGATGGTATTGAAATATAGTACTCACTTTTGCACTGACCCTACGATAGCACTATGGTGCTGCTATGGTGATTCAAGATCCCACATTCAATCTTGTGCACCACCTTGCTAACCCCACCTTTCTTGCCATCCAGTGCATGCACTTTTTATTTCTTTGCTGTAACTTCGCAATTGCACAGTTTTGGAAGGCCTGCACAATTTTGTTTGTTCCCACTGCTCCAGTTGCGCATTTTCAACACTTCTAGCGAGACTGCCATAATATTGGAACTGCCGTGGAATGACCCATCACACCACAGTGAGTAATGGAACAGCTGCAATATTAGCAGCCATTTATGGGGTTTTATCATCAATTAAAAGATGTGTGACACTGACAAGTGGAATGCAAAGCAGCAACAGAAGAACCATGACATTGTGTGATAAGGATCAGCTGACAATTCTATTATACTGCTGGTATTGGGATTTACTCCCCTCGTGTGATAAAATCCATACTGTCTCTGAATCTGGAGTTAATACATAACCACCACGACTAGCAGTTACCCTCCCCTCCATGAATTTGTCTAACTCCCTTTAAAAATCATCCTGGTTGGTGGGCAACCATATCTTGTGGTAGAACATGCACATCTTAACTATGTGCCATGTGAAGAAGCATTTTCTTCTGGAAAGGGAGTCCAAAGCAAAGTACTCCCTTTCCAGAAGGAAACACTTCTTCCAAAGGAGAGTTATTGCTCCTCAGTCAGGTAGAATAGAAAATAGTGGGCTACAAGTAGAGCCTCTGGTTATGATAGCTTGGGGATTTTGGGAGCTGCTGTCCAATAGATTCAGTTCTCTAAGAACTGGCTAGATGAGCCAATGGTCAGACAATATGAGGACATTTAGAGAGGACCAAAGATTCACCCATAGAGGGACTCAAAGAACTAATACTACTGTAGTTGCAATATCCTTCTTTCAAAAAGCCTTCTTGAAAGTCATACTTCATGCTGTATTTAGTTTCTGGCTCACATTTCTCCATAAACATCCATCTGTTTGTAAAAGCTTGGTACCTGCTGTGAAATTGGTGCGACCCCTTGGCAAAGACTATGAATGCACAACATGACAGCTAGGAATCTACATAGACTCAAACAGATATCCCCTCCTTAATGGGCACAGTTCAAACAAAATTATCTATGCTTGGTATTATTTTGATGATATAGGGCCATCTGGTGCAGAACTGTGGAGAAACAGAGAAGTGATAATGTGTGCCTCTAAGGCTCAGCTACAAGGAGGCTGGGAGCCAGATTTTGAGTCTCTCTTTTCAAGTACACATGCCATCGCTTAGGGTTGGCTAATGCTATCTTTCCAATGTAATTCTTCTCAATGCCCTTATACAGTATATACAATCGGTATGTTTGGATGGGTAGACTCAGGGCTTATTTCAAGCTCATGGTGATAGTGACTATATGTCAAGTTACTTTTTTGGGACTACAACCTCCATCTGGGTGTTGTAGTATAAAATGTTCCAAGCTTTGCAGTTTCAGAAACCCTTGATGGCATGGGGAGGAGCAATGATTCTGTCACATTTTCACACCAGCCATTGATTAGAAGGATTTCAAATTTTGTTTTACAGGAGTTATACAGGAAAGAGCCATGCTCCTCCCACATACACCTAGGCAAATCTTAAATTTATCTTTGAGGCCCTTTGAGGCCAATGAAGTGTGGAAGGCAGCCACTAAAGAGTGGACCTTCTCAGTGGTGGCACCCTGCTTGTGGAATCTCTCTCTAGAGAGGCTTGCCTGGTGCCTATCTTCTAATTTTTAAAGCACCAGCTAAAGACCATTCTATTTCCCCAGGGTTCTCAGTCTTAAAGCCTTTGTTGTTGCTGTTATGCATCTTCAAGTCATTTCTAACTTATGGCGACCCTAAGGTGAACCTATCATGGGGTTTTCTTGGCCAGATTTGTTCAGAAGGTAGTTGCCTTTGTCTTCTTCTGCGGCTGAGATAGTGTAATTTGCCCAAGGTCACCCAGTGGGCTTCCGTGGTCAAACAGGGATTCAAACCCTGGTCATCCAGTTTCCTAGTCCAACACTCAAACCACTACACCATGTTGGCACTCTATAGCTTGTAGCTATAGTTACTTTTAATTACTTTTCAAAAAACTGGATGTGACCATGGCAGAGTGGGGATTTGAACCCTGGCCTCCAGTCCAATGCTCAAACTACTACACCATGCTGGCGCTCTTAAAACCTTTAGCAATTTTAAAATCTTTTTCACTGCTCTTAACTGGTGCTGCTGTTTTTTTATTTTAGTTTAATTTAGTTTTCTAATTAAATGTTTCTGTCTTATTGCGGTTTTGGGATGGGTGTCTTTTTCTATAAGCCACTCGGAGGACTTTTTCAGATGGGGCCAAATGCCCCATTGTTCTTGCTTCACAAGCCCCAATCCCATTCCTGCTACAGAATGAAGGGAACATGTTGAAACACTTACCTTCATTCCGCAGCAGAAATGCCCTCCCTCTCCCCAAGCTGGCCAATCATAAATGCAGCTGTCGTAAGGCTGCCTTTACGACTGGCAACTGAAATCCCGCTCATTCTCATGAGAGAACGGCTGCACAGGAAATTTAAAAATACCCCCCCCCCAAATGTCAAAAAAGTACAGGAAACAGAAAAACACATAAAAACCCCCAAGTAACCCGGGGAGGGGAAAAAAAGGGTGCCATTTACCTGGGTGTCCTGTTCGTGCCCGGAAGTGTCCAGAATGGACCTCCTCCCCACAGCTGTCATTGCGGGAGATGAATGGGACACCTTTCAGATCACCTGTGATTCCGTTACTACAACGGAATGGGTGGTCCAAAAATGATGTTTCCCCATGATGCAAATATCACGGGGAAATGTGGAATAGGGATGGGGGAGACATGGAAAAGGGTCCACGTCTTCTGAAAAGAAGACTTTTTCCCGACCCTGTTCTGTGTCTCCCACAGAATAAATAGCCCGTCTGAAAATGCCCTGAGACAATACGTTGCAAAGAAATGCTGCAAGTAAAATGAATGAATGGATGAATGAAGGCTTGGACATCTCACACCATGGAAGTACCATCAACGGAATCCTAGAATCATTGAAGAAGCCCTTGCTATTGCCTGAAAACAGGATGCATAGATAAAGAATCCATGATTACCAGTGCAGTACTTTAGTAAGCTTCTGCAGTGAAGCATTCTGCTATAGAGCAGGGCTACCAAAAAAATGCAACAGAGCAGGGGGATCAACACTATTTTTTAAAATTTATTTAGTTATTTATACCCCACTTTTCAGCCCCAAGGCTATCAGAGCGGCTTACAAATTGTTTATGTGATCTGTGTGACTGTGCACTTCCTTGTTTAAGAAGGAGCAGATATTGTTGTGCATTTGCAGTGCTTGGAAGTAACTAGTTAGAAATAGTCATGAGCCCGCTAGTGCTTCAAGATCTTCCGGGCAGGGTCTTTCCCTCTGTCCCACCACCTTCTCAGGCTCATTTAGTGGGAAGAAGGGAGAAGGCCCTCTTTGTGGCTGCTCCCAAACTTTGGAACTTCCACTCTACGGAAGCTCGTATGGCCTTGTCCTTGCTCTCCTTCCATCATCAAGTTAAAACATTTTTATGCCATATGCTTTTAGAAACTGTCTGAGATGGGATTTTAATGCTGTACAGCACTGTTTTTATTGTTTGTAGAACAAGCAGGGATCACCAGCATTGAGGCCATGATATTGAGAACACAGCTGCGCTGGGCAGGGCACGTTTCTAGGATGGAGGACCATCGCCTCCCAAAAATACTACTCTACGGTGAACTCGCCACGGGTCAGCGTGGGAGGGGCGCTCCAAAAAAGCGATACAAGGACTCCCTGAAACAACATCTCAGGCTTGGCCAGATTGATCACCAACGGTGGTCCGCCCTGGCCTCACATCGGGAGGCATGGAGACGCAATATCCACAATGCTGCAGCCTTATTTGAGAACTCACGACGAACAAGTCTTGAAGAGAAACGACAACGCAGAAAGAATCACAACCCAAAAACATCACCCAAGGAGACCTGCTGCACTTTTTGCAACCGGACTTGTTTGTCTCGGATTGGCCTTTTTAGTCATCAGCGCGCTTGCAGAAGGCGCGGGATGAGTCCTTCCTGAATCTTCGTTTGCGAAGAAAAGCCAGAGAGAGATAGTTTATAAATGAATTTTAATATTTTTAACTTTATAAATTGTTTATTTGTTTTTACATAATTTTATGTTTTATGTTTATGCTTAAATTTATGTTTTAGTTGAAGTTTTTGTATAGTTTTAATCTGTATTGTTTTTAAATATGTTGTTAGCTGCTTTGAGTTCATGACTGTGAAACAAGCGGGATATAAATGAATAAAATAAATAGCTATTTGCATTTACTTGTAATTAATTCCTTTTTATATATAATAATGAAGTTACATTATGAGTATAATTTCTTGAGGAATTATTCACTCCTTTTGTGCTGCTGTAAATGTTAAGTTACATTTGTACTAACTTAAGGCCCTTTGATTTACTTTCCTTCTTGCTGGAACAGGAGAATGTGTTTTTGAGATGGATCTCCCTTCTACTTTCGCACTCATTATCTTACCCATTTGATTCATTTTCTGTCTATGTGTGCGGAGCTGCAACAGGAGAATGTATTTATTTATTTAACTTACATCCCATCTTTTGCCCAGTATGGGACCAAGGTGGCTAGTATGTGTTTGCAACAGAGTGTTTTTGTACTGATGTGTGGGCCATCTCATTCCTGCTATTATATGGAGAGAAGTAGGTTTTGGATGCTTTCACAATTTGCTGCTCATGCTTACTCCTGAGGAATTGTGACCTTTCTCCTTCTGAGTAGACCTGCATAAATTAGATGTATGCATTATGTTGCTTTCTTCTGATTGCAGGAGATGGGCAAAGAGGTAAGCAGTTACAGTACTTACTTTTGAGTAGAATGCACTGAATAGCAAAGCAAAAACAAACACCCCCCCCCACCAAGCCACACTCTTAGGATGTTTTTCAATCTTGTACATTTTATTCAACAACAAGCTCTTTGAGCAATAGGTTCTCCTGGATTAGAACAGGTCAATATTTTAAAAGTAGCATTGTAAGAGGAATGTTTCAATCTTAACCCCACCCCCATGCATTACTGTTTGCTGGGGAGTAGATCCAGGCATATTGTTAGTCCTGTGTATTTTTTTCCAAATGCCATCATATGAGTATGTACTTGTTTTAAATGTTGGCTGGTGTCCTATTGGCATCTGACACACGTGTAAGATCCCTTACGCATGGAATTGCACTTTTTTGGGCTGATGTGTAGTGTCTGTATTCAGTTGAAGGTTACAAAGGGTTCGTCTATATGATTAAAAAAATCCGTTTGGGGGTAAAAAATACAAATAGGCAGCCATTCATATGCATACGATCTGCCTACATGATTTTTTATCCCCCTAAACTCCGTATGAGTCCCCTTGCCCAGCTGGCTGGAGCAAGCAAGCCAAGCGGCAGTTTTAAATCTCCTGCCACTTTTTTTTTAAATTTAAAAAGGTGCCTGCTTTGCGGACATTCGGTTTTCCCTATTTACAATGTAAAATAAAAATAAAAATATATAAAATTCACAGACGTACCAGACTCTCGCTTAGCCGGAAATCCAACATGGCAGCTGCTCCCAATTCCCCTTCTTGTTAGCCCCGCCCCTCTACTTGGCCAGCCAATCAGATTACACTGCCTGTTCGTATGTATGCGAACGGGGCGCACAGACCATCAGCCATTCGAACAGCTGTACGTATTTTATGCCGAGATCCTGAACGCCGAATCCAAGTAGTTTACGGGGGAATCGCTAGCCCCCCTTCTGAATGACACGTATGAATCCGAAAGGCTGTGTGTCCAGAAGAGCGATCTTCTGTACGTATTTTTTTACTGTGTAGACAGGACCAGAAATGGAGCTATGCATATGGTTGCATGTTACTTTGTTGAGCATTGCATGTTGTACATACGTTGTGCATTTTGCATTGTCTGTCATTGCATATTGATTGCATGGTTTTACACAGTTTTTCATTGCACATCAAGCCAGAATGTACATTTCATTGGACATGCCTTAGTTCTACAGAATTCTGTAAGGTGGCATAGTGGAATTGAAGCATTACTCTGTAAGCATAAAGTTATGATATGGTCTCTTCAGTGCAGAATCTTGGCTGTTGTTATAGGCAGTTTATGTGCAGACCAGTGGCTTGTGGCATTCTTATTTTTAAAAAGGAATGAAAAGCACCTACAGTTGTCCCTCCGTATCCATGGATTTGGTATCCATACGTTTTCACAGCTTGAAAATATTCTTAAAAATAATAATAATGATCCAAAAAGCAGAACTCATGCCGAACAAGTCTTGAAGAGAAATGACAATGCAGAAAGAATCACAACCCGGAAACATCACCCAAAGAGACCTTCTGCTGTGCTTTTTGCAACCGGACTTGTTTATCTCGGATTGGCCTTTTTAGTCATCAGCGCGCTTGCAGAAAGCACGGGATGAGTCCTTCCTGAATCTTCGTTTGCGAAGAAAAGCCAGAGAGAGAGGTTTATTTACACACACAGTATATACACCTTGAGTGTAAGATGAAGCGTCCAACAGAGTCCCGCTGTTCATCAGATATCTAGGGTGTCAGGGTAATATTGCTTTAAGGGCAAAAGGAAAAATGTTGGAGCAACAGACCACAGACTAGCACATCTGAAGTGGGTTTGTTCACAGCTGTGGCTAGGCAAAAGGCTGACAATCAAAACACTCCTATATAGATGGACCACAAGATGCATTGTGGGTTGGTGTCGTAGAGAAAGAGGAGTGTTGGTGGATGTTGGAGAAATTGCTGTTGAGTTTCTTAATGAGGTTTGTGGTGTATATACAGTTGCGTCTCCATATTCATGGATTTGGTATCCATGGATTTAAGTATTCATGGCTTGAAAATATTCTTTAAAAAATAATAATCCAAAAAACAAACCTTGATTTTGCTATCTTATATAAGCGACACCATTTTGCTATCCCATTGCACATAATGGGACTTGAGTATTCATGGATTTTGGAATCCATGTGGGGGGAGGTCCTGGAATCAAACCCCAGTGAATATGAAGGGACAACTGTTTGTTTATATTGCAACTGAAGATAAAGGTTTCCAGATATCTTTGGATGAAACTCTCTGTCTGTAAGTCTGTCTTTTGTGTAAAACTGGGTCAGTGCAGTGAAATGGCTGCTAGCTGAAGCCTTTTGTTTTTGTGCCCTTTCTGCTGTGCAGTACTGCTGTTTTGGCTACTCCTGGGTTTGTTCATCCCCAGGCTGTGCCAGTGAGTCTATATAGAGTGGACAAAGGGAACCCTGCAGTTCTATAGGATTTCACATTGTTACCCAAAATGCTCCTTGGAAAATTCCAAGAAAATATCAAGCTTCTAATATGTTGGGGAAATTAGCAGCAACTCGACTTAGCTATGCAAGAGGGGGTAACCAGGGAATCTTTTAAACCAATTATACCAGTACTAGTCTGGATGGAATATGTACACATTTAAAATTAAGTATGTTTTTTTTATTAAGGAGTTCAAAAATAACACCAAAAACACACACATTCACCCAGAAGAAGCATTCACTCAAGGCTATAGAAAGAAACAGTAGGAAAACTTGGATAGGGGGTAGCAAGAGGATTCTGTTGAGGTAATACAACCTGTCCTGTAGTCAGTCCGGCAGAGTGGATGGAGGAAACTGGGTTGGCTAACACAGAGTAACAGAGTTTCCCCCCTATTACAATTGTGCGCAATGAGGCATATTTTGGGGGGGGGTCTTTTATACCTCCAAATACACCTGCGAGGATTGGTTGCTTCATGTGCTGAAACAATGAATTCCATGAGCCTTCATGGATTGCACAATGAGTTTCCTGGTCTTGACAAAAGGTGAGGAAGATGCTAAATGTGTTTCTTAATGTCCAATGATTGAATTTTAATAGCTTTGAGCAACTTCTTTTAGGTTGGGAGCTGAGGAGAGGAAATGTCACAATCAGCAAATACAAAAGGGTTTCTCCATCCATTAACCTCCCATTTATGTGGAATGTGTCTTCTTTTGGCCTTGCAGCCCCAGGCCTTCCTTTCCAGGAAAAAAACAACCAAAAATGACCTTCTCTGAGACCATCCTGTCTTTTCCCTTGTAAAAGGCCACAGTAATGAACCAAGCTTGGCCAGTCTCTGAGGCCTATAGCCAATGCTAACATTCCAGAAGTGGGGTGCCTTGGAAGTGGGGTTACAACATAGTAAGCTCTTTTCTCCTTTCAAGCTCCATGCTACCACAGCCTTCTATATGCACAAACTTTTGGTTGATTTAGCTGTTCTTACTCAATTAGCAATTCCTTGGGGAGGGGAGGAGTCAAAATGAACAATTTCTGTGCATCCTCCACACCACCATGGCTTATCACAATTCTCATTAAACTAGCTCAATAGAACACTGTTAGTTTTCAGTTGTCTATTGTCAGGACTTTGTGAGGTGTTGCTCTCAGGCATCTGCACTTATACCAGCTGCTGTTGTTGTTATGTGCCTTCAAGTTGACTCAGACTTACACTCAGAATGAGTGACCCCATTCTTAGGATTTCCATGACAAGATTTGTTCACAAGACGTTTGTCTTTGCTTTCCTGTGAGTCAAAGAGTGTGTGACTTGCCTAAGGTCACCCAGTTGGTTTCAGTTGTTATCTGAATTGCGTGAGGTCCGTGAAGAACCCACTTGTGTCAAGATATTAATATGGGGAATTTTAATTAGCACAATATGAAAGCAAGAGTCCAGGTAACTGTAGGCCCTTTTGACCTACTGTACGATACTGGCACTCACTGACGAGACTCCAAGCCAGGAAGTAAAATAAAATGTTTTTTTATTGAAAAAAAATCACAGAACCACTCAAACATAATCTCAAGCTTCAAGCAACCACCGAAGGCTAATGAAAGATAGGTGGAAGGACTGGGATAGAAGAATAGAGTTTGGGATGATAGGTTACATTGTACCTGTCCAATGAGCAGAGATTTGTGTAGCAGAAGATACTCAGACAGAGCTCTGAGGGTCACACAGCAGACTGAAAGAGTGACGGGAGGTAGGACGGCCATGTATACTTTGGTTGTGTTTTGGGGTAATATTTATACTTGCTATTTACCCTTAAAGAGTGTTATGAGTGGAAAACAATGAGTAAGTTTCCCACAGTTAGACAATGGATGCTCTGGCTTCATTAATGGATGTTGATGATTGAAATATTAAGATTGATGGGTTTTCAGGCAACCTACTATTGTGTGTATGAGAAGTGTGAAGACAAACCATTTGCAGAGTCTTGGGTGTTCCGGCCACTTGATTGTTTTATTGTATGACTGTCATGTGCGCCCAGGAGAATTAGCATATTCCACCCTAAATACTGTTTGGAAGGGGATCCGAAGAATTACTTCCCAGGTGTATCTGTTTTTGGAAATTTCCAAGCCCTCTTCTCAGGTTTTGGGCAAACCTTTACCAGTCCCTATAATTGGGCAGTCTTGGGACTTTATCAGATGAGCCAAATCTCACCAAAAAAGTGTGTCATGTAGGATGCAATGATAGCACAAAAGGCAAAATTATCAGACTTCCTTGTTGCTTATCCACTCCTGCTGTATCGCGCTGCTGTGAATGAGGTGTCACTTTGTTTTGATGGGCTAAACCATCAGTAAAAAGTGATCCCTCATTCATGCTAGTGCGACGCAGCGGAACAGGTAAGCAACGATGTTGTCTGATAATTTTAGCCCTTTGTGCTATTGTCGTGTCTTAATGACATGGTTTTTGCCACATCTGATAAAGTCCTTGGTCTACTGCTAACCATGTGAATTGGTGATATAAACCAAATTATGAATTATAGCCAATTAATGAAATATGGAAGGGGGAGGGGGTGTCAGGGCATATAACACAGTAGCTCAATGGGGATTCAGGAGACTATCAGATGCGGCAAAAAGTCTAAGAGCAGCATGAGAGGATGATATTACTATCCCTTGAATGGGACCCGGTTTCAGACATCCTCATCATGTGCTCCTCCTGTGCTGCAGTCGTGAGTAAGGCGTCACCTTTTATTGACGGGGCCTCCCCATCAATGAAAAGCGATGCTTTACTTATGGCTGGAGCACAAAAACAGCATGCAACTATGACACTGTTGTTTGAAACTGGGACCTGTTCATGATACAGCAACGTCATCTTTGTGTGCTGCTCTTGGACTTTTTGATGTGTCTGATAATCTCCTCAAACTCCAGTCTCCCAGAGGCCTAGTCTAACACCCAAACCACTACACTAGCTGTCTGATAGCTTGACCTACTGGAATCTCAGGACTAAATCTAATCAATAGCCCCAACTAGAGCAGGCCTAATGAGAACTTGAGTCTACATTCACGTAAGTTCCATTGACTCAAAGAGTTGACTTTAGTTAGGACTCACAAATGGAATTCAGAATCAAGGTTTAAAAAGCTGGAAGAGATTCTTCAAAAGGATGGTCAAACTCATAAAAGGGTAGGTCTTCAAGGGGTATTTCTGTGTTTACCTTCTGTTGCAGTTTAATTCTAAAATGCAAAATTAAGTGCTCAGGAAGTTGCTCCACAGATTTGCTCTCATTCTTAGTAAAACTGGGAATCTGGCTCTAGCTTGCATCATGACTTGGAGGAAGGTTCAAAAGCAAGGTCAAGCCCAAGGATAAATCACAGCCAGTATGAGTAGCACCTTTGTTCTGCTTGTCCCCTTCCCCCAGCTTACTTAAAACAAACAAACTTTTAAAGCACTTACAGCCCAGAATCCTGTATCTTGCCCCTATAGGAAGTGGCTGGGCATTTTGTCTGATGCAGACCATTCACATCAAATACATGATTGCAGAAGTGAACTTGCTCATGTGGTTATGCATTCAGTTGTGCAACATTCCCATTCAACACAAGGGTTGCCTAGCATGATCAGTCTATAACTTAATGTATAGAGATGTATAATGTGCAACCCAGATGTGTGATCTCAGCCATATTGTTTACAGTATTTGAAATATTTATAGTGTTTGGCAATGTTGCATCAAAGTAAAAGCATGTTCTGCTGATTTTTATCTGGAACAAACAACATAACATTGGAAATTGAAAGAGAAATGTGCTTTAAAACTAATCAATGGAAATGTCCAAAGTTAGTATGCATACAGGGCATAGAACTTTGAAAAACCCTTTTCCCCCACCCTCACTTGAGCTCACTGTAGACAGTACATTCAGCAAACATGGAGCTACTAATTCCCTGTGGGTCCCCCATCGGCTCAGCACCCAGGGCAAACATCCAGGCTGCTCACCCCTATGGCTGGCCATCATTCAATCAGAAAGTCCAAACTTGGTTTCAGTATAAGCTGAAACCCCAGCAGCACTTCTTGAGGCATACTCCTTCAAAAGTACCTTTTTTTTGACAAGTGAGGCTACAATTATTGGGGAAGGTTCCCCCAGCCATTATTTTTATTAATATGTTCACTGACAAGAAATAACTTGTTTCCACGACAACAAGATTCAAACATCCACCATTGACTGCTTGGAAGAAGTCCCCCCCCTGTTTTTCAGTTCTTTGAAGAAACTCACAATTTGATGGGCAAAACGCCAAAAATAATTATATGGAAGAACTTCATAAAGCCAATTGGAAGCAAATGGATATGCTGTGAGGATTTTCTCACCAGAAATCATGAACATCAAACCAAAGCCTGGGTAAGATCCCTTCTGCGGAGTACTTTCATGCACATATACACATGTACAGACCTGGGTGTTGGAAAAAGAGAGAAATAAAAGTGGAGAATTTTTCTAGCTCATGTAATAGAATACTAAAAAGAAGCAGAAACAGCAGCTTTTTTACTTGATGGGGTCTTCTGGTGAAATAATAAGTAGGCAGGGCAATCAAATTTAAAGCAGTATTCCCCAAAGCAAGGTCAAAACTGCTAGAAATGTTCATTTCATTTTTATTTGCTTTTCCTGTGAGGTATCTTCTCTGGCTATAATTTCCCATTCTTTATGTTGAGATCAAGAGATTTGTGCTGCGCAGAGTAGGAATCAATTCAGCCATCCTGGCAGCATGCCAATCTTTATTACATTATTTGTTATCCCCAACTTATAGAAGAAGAAAAAAATAACAGCTCAACAGGACAAATTAGTTATGGTTTTTCTTCTTTACTTGACCTCGAGTTCCCTGCCCCCACCATGCTCCCCTCTTGTACCCACATGCAGATAATGATTGTCTGTGTTAGAGAAAATGAGACATAACTACAGAGTCTGTGACGAATGACATTATTGATCCTGTGGTGGGCAAGCTAACCAGTAGGCTAATTCTCTTTGCAATAGCAGCGTTTTATTTTGTAAAGCAAACAGAGATCTAAACATTGTCTGGGATGGGTGCCCACAGGGCCAAATTGTCAGTAGGATCTGGGACCAGAGGGATACAGAAATCTGGGATGCTGAATTTCTGCAAGATTGGGACTGGCCAGGTGACAAGCAGATTCCTTCCCTACTAGATCCCTTTGAGTAGGGCTGGAGGGATCCATTTTTTTGCAGTTACCTGGTAAATGAATTAAAATATGCAAGCACTCAATATGCTGTCGTAATATCCAGTGGCACCCTTCCCTATGACCACCATTGTTTTGCAATGTTTGTTAGGTTGTAATGTTTACTTCTGTAATGTAATTCCCATTCAGTGAGGATCTCAGCGATATTAGTTAAATGTTTCCTGCGTGTAGGCTCAGATCATTTTATTGCTTTTTGCTGAATGTGGATGGGGGAATTAAAGATGACCGTCCCATATATTGCACCTTGAATAATCTCTTTTAGTTAATCCAGTCTCTGTTTCTGTTTGTATGGGCATGGCCTGAGGGCTTTACATACTAATTCCCTCTCACTGCTTCAGTTCTCTTCCAGAAAAATTATAGCAAAACAGAACTATTTTGTTATTTAAATAATGGGGGCGGGAGAGTAATAATGAGGGGAAACCATAACTAAAATATACCCTCTTAATGACAAATGCTGTTGGTGAAATATATAGGTGTAAGTCCAACGTCAGCCTATATATGTATTTTTATGGTCAATGCAGACAGGGGAATCCAACTCTGCTGTCCATGCTGAGTTTCTGAGTCTTGTCCTTACATCTCCTGGTACAGGTATGCCTCCCAGAGCCATTAATAATGGCAAGGGGACAACGGGATGGCCAGGCAACAGCTAATTATGTTTCAGCAGTCAGCCTCAGGATAAGAAAGGCATCTTTCCCCTGCTATCCCCCCATTGAATCACACAGGGCACTCTAGCACAGGTTTGGTAAAGTAAGGGCTCGGGAAAGTGGGCACTTAGTTATACCTGGTAGATCAGGATCTTAGCCATTGTAATTGTTTTTGTAATTGTAATTTGTAATTTTGTTTTCTGTTATTGTATACTGAGTGTTTCCAATCTATGGGCTATTGTTTTGTTTTCCATAATTGTTGATAGCTTTCAGTTAGAACTAGAGTAGGGATTCTGTCTCTGTAGATTGAAGCAGCTGTATTTTGGTATGCCATCTGTTCCTGGTCATTTATTTTTCCCAAGTGGTCTGAGTGCAGCTTCCACTTCACTTTCTAAAATTGGAGGTTTGTCTTCATATGGTTCTTCTTCTCATGAATCTGTTACCATTTCATCTTTTTAAATATAGTTCTTCAGTGTATTGTTTCTATCATCTTGTTATATCTACTTGGTCATATAATGTGTTCTCCTGCTGGTTGCAGAGCATCTGCACTCTTGGTTTAAATTCCCCTTTGATTTCTTGGATCTTGTAGAAGAGGTCTCTTGTTATTTTTTGTTGTTGTCACCTTCTATTTCTCTGCATTCATTATTATAGTAGTTCTCCTTGTCCCTGCGCACAAGTTATTGAACAGTTAATTGCGTACTTGTTGCAAACAGCATGTTGCAGACTCTATTTCTGTCACCTTTTACTTTTGCTTCTTGTCTGCCTTTAACTGCTTGAAGAGTTTCATCTGTCATCCATTGAGGTTTCTCTTTCTTTTTGGCTACAGGTAGTCTCTTTCTGCACTCCTCCCTGACAACTATCATTAGCTATGGTGCCACTGCCATTGTCTCTGAGAGCTCCTCTACCAGTGTCACCCCCCCACTACTGCTGCCCAGTAGCTGTCTGGTACATTTAGTCTGGCTCGCCTGAAAAATCTTGTCTGATATGGGAGACCCTCTAGAATAGCCTTTCTCAACCTTTTAACCCTGACGGAACCCCTGAAACAATTTTCAGGTCTCATGGAACCCCTGCCTAAAAATTGTTATATCTACAGCTCAAACAAAAATGTTTAATTTTTTCCATCTCAATATATCAGGGAACCCCTAGCAACCTCTTGGGGAACCCTGGTTGAGAAACCCTGCTCTAGAATATCAGCTACACTGTTATAGCACTATTATTCCACTTTAACTGCCATGGCTGCTTCCCATGGAATCCTGGGATTTGCAGTTTAGGGAGGAGCATTTAGAACCCAATCAGAGAATTCTTAGGCCTCTGTAAACTACAAACTCCAGAATTCTATAGGTGGCAGCCATAGCAGTTAAAGTGGAATAACAGCACTATGCCAGTGTACAGTAGGACCCCCATATGACTGATTCAATGGGACACAAAACAGCACACCCACCATTGAGTCTTCCTAAAAAATGTGTCCCCTCTAGCCATTTTGTAGGTCCTCCAAGGCAACTCTATGGCATTTTAAACCAGAAGTCCCATTATTTTCAATGGTGTTTGCTATTATTCACGGTTTTCAGTATCTACACCCCCCCCAGAACCAATCCCCAGTGGATACAGGGGTTCTACTGTAGTGTGATAAAGTCGCCTACCAGCAGCACTGCAGCCATCAGCATAGTGTCTTGCCTCACAGGAGCATGCAATCCAACCTCTATGCTCAATGGTGAGCATTGTTATTGACACTGGGGCAGTTCAGGGAAGCCATTCAGGAGGCACTTAACATTTAAGGAGGCACTTAACTTCATGAATTCTTACACTTGTACAATGGGCTGAATCTACAGACAGGTAGCATGCAGCTGAAAGAAGCAGAGCCCTTTTAATATCCTCACTAGCATTTGATTGTCCATACTAAATAGGCCAGTAATTGTACATATATGTACATGTCATTACATTTATCTGGCTATCTTTCTGTTATCAACATGAAATTATATACTCTGTAAAAAGTGAATGGAAGAAGGATGGCAATGCCAGAGAGAAAGGATAGATTGGAAGGAGCTTATTAGAATTGTGTGTAGAAGAAAGGAATCCAATGTCAAAGCAGGAAAGGAAGAGGTAGGTTCCAGCCAAGTGGACATAAAAGACTGAAAATACATTTATGAGATGACAGATCATGTGCTCTCTGTGAAGCACTCCAATTTAAATTTTGTATTTTAACTTTTGTACAACGTAAATTTTTAGCTGTATTTGTTTCATTTTTTCTAAGTTGCCTTCCCAGATTGTGAAAGATAGGATACAAATATGATGATGATGATGAGTAGCATTCTGTTCAGTAGTTATGAGATCATAAGTTAGGCTTATGATTTATTAACGGTTGGCGATTTATGTTTACAGTTGTTAATACCCAAACTTATCTTCTCCATCTTGGTAGTGTTTCAGCCTGGTAAGAATGGAAAAATTCCTGGCTGGTAAAAACCTCATTTTGATAATCCTTTGGAAGCTGAATAACCCTATTCACATTGTAGTATAAATGACCAACGTAACAAACTGAAATGCACAAAGAAAAAGAAGAACCACATGCAGTAGCTAAGGAACTATTGAATTACAATCAGGGAAGAGCTTTCTTGGCCTTCTGGCTTTCCCACACAAATAAATCATTCATGCTGAGGAGAGTTTAAATTGGTCACTCCACTCCCTACTGTGGCTATAAAGGGACCAAGAGGCAAGAATGCCAGTCTGGGGAATGCACTGTACATGTATAGCCTCAGCAAGGATACAGCAGACACACTACAAACTGATGGATCGGAAACTGTTCCCATTATAATCAAGGGCAGAACTCCCATTGACCTCAGCACCTGTGTTAAGGAGAGAAGATGGGAGTTTATGAAGTTTATGTGTTTTTCACCTATTCATCTTGTGTCCCTGAATTTGAAGTCTCTCCACTGTGGTTTGTGGTCCATTCTTCTGTGGTTCACCCAGTGAGAAATGGGATTTCTTATAAAAGGCAGCTATTCTGACATCCAACACTTAAGCAGTTGGATAACTGAAGGAGTATATTAGATGTTTTCTAGTTTTATATTTTGTACTCTTGACAACACTGGATATGCTTGGATATCACAACAAGCCAGAATTCTAAGGAGGTTATCAGACGCAGGAAAACGTGGCAAAAAACTGTGTCCCAAACTGCATCAGAAGAACATTACGAGAACAGAAAGGGTGACATTATCAGATACACTAAACAAAAGGAGAGTTCCTGACTGTCTCTCTCTCTGGCTTTTCTTAGCAAACTAAGATTCAGGAAGGACTCATCCCGTGCTTTCTGATGAAGGACTCATCCCGCGCTGATGACTAAAAAGGCCAATCCGAGATAAACAAGTCCGGTTGCAGAAAGCACAGCAGAAGGTCTCCTTGGGTGATGTTTCCAGGTTGCGATCCTTCCTGCGTTGTTGTTTCTCTTCAAGACTTGTTCGGCGTGAGTTCTCAAATAAGGCTGCAGCATTGTGGATAGTGCGTCTCCATGCCTCCCGATGTGAGGCCAAGGCGGACCATTGTTGGTGATCAATTTGGCCAAGACTAAGATGTTTCAGGGAGTCCTTGTATCACTTTCTTGGAGCACCCCTCTCACGCTGACCCGTGGCGAGTTCACCGTAGAGTACTATTTTGGGGAAGCGATGGTCCTCCATCCTAGAAACATGCCCTGCCCAGCGCAGCTGCGTTCTCAGTATCATGGCCTCAATGCTGGTGATCCCTGCTTGCTCAAGGACAGCAACATTTGTCACATAGTCAGTCCAGTGTATATTTAGGATTGTGCATAGACAGCGCTGATGAAAGTGTTGGAGGAGTCGTAAGTGTTGGCGATAGGTGACCCATGTTTCAGATCCATAAAGGAGAATAGACAGTACAATGGCTGATACATACTGATTTTTGTGCTTTGCCTCAGGTGTTTATTACTCCAGACTCTTTTGTGAAGTCTTCCAAATGCGCTATATGCCTTTGCTAATCTGTGATCGATCTCTTTGTCAATCTTGGCATCTGAGGAGATGATACTTCCCAGGTAGGTGAACTGCTGAACGGACTTGAGCACAGATTTGCCGACAGCAATGTGGGGATGGTGGTGTTCGTCCTGTGGTACAGGCTGGTAAAGAACTTCCGTTTTCTTCAGGTTGGCTTCCAGCCCAAACAGCTCTGCAGCTGTTGCGATGCAGGATGTTAGGCGCTGCAGAGCTGCTTCTGTGTGGGCAACAAGGGCAACAAGGGCAGCATCATGAGCGAAGAGCAGCTCACGGACTAGATAGTTTAGAGTCTTAGTGTGAAGGTAATGTACCACAGAAAGGAGAAACTCAAAACTAGACGTATGTTGTAAATAAAATGCTATATTAAATGAAAATAAGTTTTTTGAATTATTGCATATCAAGCATATACATAATAATGATGTATAACATCAAATTCTCATGAAATTATGACCGATAAATAATTCTACAAATTATAATAGTCCCATCTGAATAGGTGAGTATATCCACAATGTATGGTATTTCCAATTTGATGAATATCAGACTGACTGCTCAATGAAATGTCCAAGGTCCTAGACGAGGTAGCATAATAATCCAAATATTCCAAATAGGATAATCCTTTTCTTATTCTCCTGATGGGAACACAGGCAATATCTTGTCAAAATATGCAAGTAAATTAAATCCAATTACCGTACGGATTGGATTGGTGAATTTTAGATCTGTTTCAACAGACTTCTTCAGCGGTAATTCTGGATTACTAACAGGTTAAAATACTGTTAGACATATATGAGAAAATTATGATTATGCAAAAGATAATGTTCAAAGCTGACATATCTTGCCTTAATTACATCAAACATGGCACAAAATTAAAAACAGCATAAAACTTTTCTTCTTTCTTCCTAACATCCTGAGAGATACACATTCTAGCTATATGTTTAACATAGGCTATGCCACGTCACATCAACTGAAAATGATAATTCCATTGAGTTCTCAAAAGTGGAACCCTTGGCAGACACTTGAAAGACTTACAGATACACAAAAGAATTTGAATTTAAGGATGCATTGACAAATCCAATTCATTATTCAAACCTATTGGTTTACAAGTCAGAAAAATGGCTCATGGTTTGTTCTAAGTTTATTTCTCTGGCTTGTTGGGAAAGAAATAAGTGTGAGAGCCAGTTCATCCTAAGTTTGGAAGGCAATATAAATGAACTACAGGGAGGAATGTCCACATTGTGTGCAGCAGGGGTGTCTTAGGACTTTTTCGGACGCGAAGAAAGTAACGCAAGCAGCCTCGTCAGCTTGTGAGGCTGCTGCACTGCAAAGCGTCAGTTTCGTATGACGCTTGCCCCTGCCGGTACTGTTGCATTACTGCGGGGAGAGTTGAGCGTCATATTTCGTTGATTTTTACTCACGATCAACTTTCGTGAGTAAAAATCAACGAAATATGATGCTCAACTCTCCCCGCGGTAATGCAACAGTACCGGCAGGGGCGAGCGTCATATGAAACTGATGCTTTGCAGTGCAGCAGCCTCGCAAGCTGACGAGGCTGCTTGCGTTACTTTCTTCGCGTCCAAAAAAGTGGCATCCACCAACAACTACGCATGAACGATAAGTTAGGATTCCCTTTAAACCATGGTTTATTGTGTTTTCTGAACTAGATTAATAGATACATAGGAAAGATAATCAAATTTGGTTTTCTAAACTACCAAGGCAACATAACAATTTGCTCTTACTTCCCTATTCTCCCTTAGATAAACTTTATGGCACTTTTTTATTGCAATACATAAGCAATATTATAGCTATTCTTGATAGAAGGAAATGCTTTGCTCAATGGTAGAAACTGAAAAGATGGCTAAAATTTAGACAGTATAGCCCCAGTTTCTCTGAAGAAAATTTACAATCTCAACTGTTGTAGATTTCAGAGTTTGGAGACAGATATTTTCCATACTTGTGGTCATTCTCTCAAGTACAACCATTTTGGCAAGACATACTCGATATAATTAAAGATACACTCCCCTGACCTCTAAGAATGCTTTTCTAGGATGTTTAAAAGAAATCTAAATGAAGAAGATTTAGAACTTATTGTTTGTTAATAGAAATAAGAAAAACAATTGCTTTACATTTGATCTTATGTCCTTATCAGTTTTGAAATGCTATGAGTGTGTCTGGATAATGGCCATTAAAAGGTAGGTTGTTAATCGTACAGTGATGTAAAGAAGGCCACAACCTAATACATTAATTGAAAAAATGGATTTTCTTTAGAAATCTCTGGAAAACAAACTCTTGAGATGATATTCAGCCTCATGGAATGTTTCAATTTATACAATATTAACTTTCTTGCCCAACTCTTATTGTTAAAATCTATGATGACTGAAATGTTATTTCTCAGAGTATTATTTCTCATTCCAAAAATAGTACTCTACAGTGAACTTGCCACGGGTCAGCATAAGAGGGGCGCTCCAAAAAAGTGATACAAGGACTCCCTGAAACAACAGCTCAGGCTCAGCCAAATTGATCACCAACAATGGTCTGCTCTGGCCTCACATTGGGAGGCATGGAGACGCACGATCCACAATGGTGCAGCCTTATTTGAGAACTCACGACGAACAAGTCTTGAAGAGAAACGACAACACAGAAAGAATCACATCACCCAAGGAGACCTTCTGCTGTGCTTTCTGCAACCGGACTTGTTTATCTCGGATTGGCCTTTTTAGGACTTTTTCGGATGAAAGTTGATCGTGAGTAAAAATTGCCGAAATATAACACTCAAATGTCCCTGCGGTACCGCAACAGTACCGGCAGGGACGGGCGTCATGCGAAAGGGACGCCCTGCAGCGCAGCAGCCTCGCAATGTGGCGAGGCTGCTTCAGTTACATTTTAGATGTCCGAAAAAGTCCTTAGTCACCAGTGCGCTTGCAGAATGCATGGGATGAGTCCTTCCTGAATCTTCGTTTGTGAAGAAAAGCCAGAGAGAGATTTCTCATCCAGAAGATATTTGTGTTATTATTTTAAGCAAACTCTTCTGCAGAATTATTTATATTTATATATCTTTTCTTACAGCTTTCTAAGTGCAGAACCAAGCTGAGGTTAAGCTTACTAAGCAGGCAGCAAACCTGAGGACAGCATAATTAGACTGTCTGGCAGCAGTGCTGGCTGGGAGCGCCCATGTGAGTGGGGCAGTGAATCTACTCTGGGTTGTAGTCTGAACTTTTAAAGGAGCATCCAAATAATTTTGGGTCACTTTGGATATAACACTTTTTAAAGTTCAGACTAAAATGCAAAGTGAATTCACCACACAACTGCCATGGGAGCCACCACTGACAGGCAGGTGAAAAGTAATCCGTGATCTGCTTAACAGTCCATCACAGGCAGTCACCTGTCTCAGGTACTTGATGGGGTTGTCTAGACTGTGAAAATAATCCTAATAGAATTTGCAGGAAATCTCTTTTGTCCCAATGAGATCCTGTGGTGATTTGACTTATTCAGAAGGAGGGGAACCAAAAACTCCAAAAACTATGGGGGAAAAGCCTTTGTGGCTTTTCTCAAAGTTTTAAAAATAATGTGTGGAAATGCGCATTACCACTTGTTTAGATAACCAATTCACATTGCAGGGCAGGGCAGAGGTGGAAAGCTGATTGGTCATACGTACAGAGGGGGTGGTCTTGCCAGCAATAAAGTTGCCAGAAGCGCCATTTTGGAGTTTCACATTGTTGATCATGCACTTTTTTGCTGCACTGAGGTGACCAAACAGCTTTTTTAAGTGGAAGATCACATTTGCGCACCTTTATTTTGGATTTTTTTTAAAAAAAATACTATGCAGCAGTGACAACTTGTTGAGATAATAACACGAGTGGTTCACTCTCCGCTATCATCTTGATTCACAGGCATGGGTCTGTATGAACTTCAAAAACGGATAGCTTCGCATACCAGCGGTTTTGCCAAAGGACCGTGGAGACAAAAAAAACACTGTAGCGATTTTGTGTTAATGTGAAACAATCAGTATTATATCTTCTCATCTAGACAAGCCCAATTTTGTTAGCAGCTGCCCTCAGGCCAACCTTGGATACTCTGTTACTCTGTTGTAGATTTTAGTGTGTAAAAATAGCCACAACATGGAAACAGTGACAGTTGTCTTGGGGGAAATCTTGGCCAAAATGTTCTCTGTAAGCAAGATAGGATTATTATTATTTTTTTTGGCTGATGAGGCTAGATTCTAATTTGGGAAAGCGCCCTAGGGTCATATTCCAGCTACGGGGAGGCCAGGGGACCAAGTATACAAAACATGATCTCTGGATCCTCATCTAAAGAGAGTTCATTTAGCAGCAGCATAACACATCTTTTGTCTGGCTGCATCCAGCAGGTCAACTTGTCTTGTAAACTAGTTGTAAACTGTTGTGACTAGTTAGGTAGAATCCACATTGATGTTTAAAGAATTAAACACAGACAAACAAATAAAAACACATTGGAAAGTGTGATGTGATGGATAAATGGCCATTGAGAGATAATCTAGCCATGCATGCTTAAGAGATACCTTTTTGAGTGTAAATTTAATTAGCATCTGGAAATTAAGAAGGCTAGAAAGAAGAACAATGTGATTTTAAGTGGTAGTATTAAGGTCCTTCTGTTTGATGCATAAAGATAAATGAGGATTTAGTTTCTAGGGTGAAATTATCTAGGTGTCTGCAAAATGCTTTGTTTTTGATGGAATTTGATGAAATACTTTAACAATTCAAGGTCAGCTTGTTTCTGTTTATCTTTTTGTGAGTGAAATAGGTTTGGAAAAATGGCCATGTTTGCACTGAAAAATATTTGTATAATTTGACTAGTGCTGATTTCATTTCCATAGTAATAATTTTTTTTCTGTCAAAAGGCTCTCTGCCAATGAGTATTTATTTCATATACACAAAATACAAATTCCTCATGTTGGCTATAGCCCAGCTTACATCTTTGTTTGTTTATGTATTGCTAAAGTCAATGGGATTTAGACAACCATGACTGTGGACAAAATTAGCAATTGTCCTTAAGTGTAGGACAGGAGACAAAGTGAAAAGTGCTGTTGCTAAATGTTCAATGTCTTTGTCCTCCCAGGTTTGTTAAAGGTGCACTGTAAATTGATAAATATTTTGATCTGGAAGAATGAGTTGTCCTAACTACATCTTTGAAATGATGAGAGCAGAACACAGATAAATGGGTCACAAAATGGCAGCACCTAGACAATTCTAGAATGCTGCCAGGTCCAACTTTTCTTAGGATTTTCTACTGAGTCCCTATTGCAAGAGACAGCTTTATCAAAATACCAAGATAGTACAGAACAGTCAAGAGAATAATGTGAGTGCAGCCTTGTCCAACTTTGTTGTCTTCCACATGTATTGAACTACTATTTCCATAAACTCACAGAGCTGTGGTCCAATATATTTTGAGTGCATCAGGCTAGGAAATGCTCTGCTAGAGGGCTTGAGCTTTCACTACCGTAAAACTACAGATGGGCAACTGAATTAAGTATTTTGCCGAAGGATATCCTTCTAGAGCTAGTGCCATCATCAGGACCCTGACACAATGCCATGCAGGCCCTGGAGTTAGATCCAGACTTAATCTGGTTTATTTCCCTGGATGAGAAACCACCCTTCCATTATGGAGGGACTGGCAGTGACCCATTCGTCTATTGGGATGGTCACTGGTAGCTTCCATGTCAGTAGAGTGGTGAATCTGCTCTAGGTTTGAATTTAAAGGAACTATTCACAATATTGAACATTATTTCCAGAACATGAGCATCAGCACCTTGTATAGTTCCTTTAAAATTCAGACTAAAACCCAGAGCAAATCCATGACCCAAGTGACATGGAAGCCACCGACCTTTATTGGGGACGGTATGTTTGTCCAGCCTACACCTAGGGTGGTGACTTCATTAATTATAGAAAAAACAGGAAGCATGTCACCAAAACCAAGGGCAAAAGAGGATACAGGTTTGCATAAAATATGCGTATGCTAATCTATTTGTATAGATTTAAATTCAGACATAATTACAGTAATCTAAATGGAAGTACAATAATCATCTCACCAGAGTAGAGAAGACTCCGGGCAAATGATCTATGTTGACTGTTCATTTTCCTGTTGATGGGCAACTTCAATAAAGGTACTGCTGTTTTGTGGATTTTGGATTTTGTTGTATTTTGCTGTATGGCCAACATGGCTACCCCTGAATATGTTTCAAAGTCCTTAGTATCCCTTTTTATGCTTGTTTACTTTTACACCAGGCTTGGAGTGGACAGACTCTCAAACACAAAATGGTGGTGGTGGTGGCAGTGGCTCTTTGCTTCCCTGCTATGGTGGACAGAGTAAAGGGGTTCCCTTCACCACCATAGCAGGGAAGTGCCAAAGAGATGCTGCTGCCATTTCCCCACCCAGGCATTCCAAAAGGCTGCTAGAGAGACTAGAGGGGATTGGTCCTTCTTTTAGGTTCTCCCCGGATGGAAAAAGCTCTTGAGCTTAGTCTGTCCCAGGAGAACCTAAAAGAAGCACTGACTCCCTCTGCTCTCTCTGTTGTAGCGGGGAAGCACCATTTTTTTGCCCAGGCATTCTAAAAGGCCAGAAGTGGCATGGTGATGGAGAGAGGTACTTACATTGACCTGTGTATAAGTTGACCCAGGTTCTTGGGTTGATTTTTTTGGCCTATTTTCCCTGACTTATACAGGACTTATACAGTAGTTTGTGATTGCCGAAAACCAAGATGCACAGAGAACATGTAAACAGGGCTCCTTATTTTTGGGTATCTATAGTGGAGCGTGGAACCTATGGTCATGCAGATGTTGTTGAACTCCAATATCCATCTACTTCAGCCACCCTGGTTAGTGACCCAGCTCAGGAGGGTTGCAATCCAACAATATTAGAAAGTCACAGGTAACCCAGTCTGGTATACATCAGGAAACACCAAACAGCTTTCTTGTATGGGTAGGAAAATGGGGAATTTTGGATATTATGGCACAGTGGTTTAAGTGTTGGACTATGACACTAGAGACCAGGGTTCGAATCCTGCTAGGCCACAAAACTGACTGGCGACCTTGGGCAAGTCACAGACTCTCAGCTGCAGAAAATCCCATGACAGAGTCACCTTAGTGTCACTGCAAGTTGGAAATGACTTGAAGTCATACAACAACCTAATAGAAAAACACAGGCTATTTTCTTAAAGAATGTCTGAGTCTCCTGAGAGCCATGGCCAACAGAGCTCTCTTTTTGGTGTGTTTGACATCATCATCATATCATATCATTGTAATCATAACCATCAGCTTTATTTATACCCCACTTTCCCCTCAAAATAACACTCAAGGTGGCTTACAAATTAAAATTAGTACAATATATCTAAAACATACATAAGATCACAATGTTAAAATAGTATTAAACTATTAACAATAGTAAAACACTTTAGAACTCGCAATCTAAAAAGCAGTCAAAACAGTATAATAAAAAAAATAGTACCCTCTTTAAAGCCCCTTGTTTTAAAAATTTCAGTTCTAAAAGCCTGTCAGAACAAGAAAGTCTTTACTGACTGATGGAAAGACAGTAAGGAAGGGGCCATTCTGGCCTGTCTGGGAAGGGAGTTCAAGAGCCTAGAGGCCCTGACGTCCTGACCATCCATGCCCGTGGAAATGGTGGAACTGAGAGAAGGACTTCTTCTGAGGATCTCAAGACCTGGGCAAGCTCATGAAGGGAGATGCAGTCTGTTAGATGGCCTGGACTTATGCCATGATACGTTATCATAAGGACATTTTTACCATCCATGACACAGACATACAAACTGAGTATAAAGAAGAGACCATCTTTATTCAGTTTGACATCTGAAATTATTTCAAGAATCCTGTGCAGGGAGTCCCATGGAACTGGGTAGGGAAAGGGGATGGCAGTGGAGTGGAGGTCAGGATGGGTTGGGTTTTTTCCCCCTTTTAATGAATAGTGAACATATGGATTGTTTTCAGCCACCTTTTCAGCAGTTAATAACTACTGCTTTAAATGGGCGGAGAAGTACATGAGGGTGTCTGACAAAGGGGAAGAAGTCAGGAGAGTTCTTTGTTTTGTGATAAATTTAACGTGCCTGCGAGAAAGCGTCTGTACAAATGCCTTTTATGAGCAACAGTTTCCATCCATTTAATAATGACCTCGCTTTTCTCATGAGAATAGCACAATTATCAATCTGTCACTACATTTTGTCGTAGGGCAAGATAGCACTTCCTGTTAGGCTTAATCATTTCTCCCATCTGTGGAATATGAGTCTCTCCGGAAGACACCTGCTTTCTCAAATGTTGTTTTTATGGATCTACTCCATTGCAGTTGATTGTGTGAGCAGTTTTATGGAACTGGTTGTCTTTTAGGAAGAAGGGTGAGAGGATGGCTTCCTATCAGGCATGCAAGTCGGTAAAAACAACCACTAATTAAATATCAGAAGGAATGTGGTCATGAACACTCCGAATACTTACAAGAGACTATTTTAAATATTTACAAGAAACATAATTGATATAATCGTTTTCCATGAAACTGTAGATGACATATCCAGATTTTTTTGTTTCCCTGCCCACTTTTGAATTTTCTTTGATTCTAAACAAGAACATGTGAAGCTGCCTCATAGTGAATCATACCATTGTTCTTGACACTGACTAACAGTGGCTCTTCAGAGTTTGTGGCCTGTCTATATGAGGAGAGAAATGGATTGCTCTGTAGTAATGGCAAATCTCAGCAGCTGCAATTTGTCTTAACAGTGGTTTGCCCCCCAAAAAAACTTCACATGCCCTCTGGTCAAGATGGCAGTCTTGAGTGATTTACTCGCATTTTTAATTTGCTGCTACCGAACTTTAAAAAAACAAACAAAAACTTTTCCATTGTGTGCTCCAGTGATAGTTTGCCTGTTGAAAAAAAAAGAGAACACCCTGTGTTATCGCCTTAGCACTCGTTCGCTGAGGTGAAAATCCAACATGGCGGCACCTGTTAGCAAGCCCTGCCCCCCTCATGTGGCCGATCACTTTTGCACTTCCCCTCCTATGGGAAAGTGTTTCATATCAATTGCTTGTCCCAACAAGGGGGGATGTGCATTCCCCATGCAAGTATTTTAAAAACTTTACAGAAAACTACAAAATCTCCTAGCACATAGTATATGGCACTTTTTGCCCCCCTCCTTCTGCATACAGCACATTGCTGCAGGTTGCCATTAAGACAACGCATGTTCTCCTTCAATTCTATGAGGATTATTTTTGCCATTTAGTCAACTCCTCAGACAGGAGTTTATGTACCTGTACCTTGGAGACATTAAAGCTCGACTCTGAGGCCTGCTGTGTGCAAAGCACATATTGTACCACTAAGCAATGATCCTCCAACAGACCTTGGTTCCATTGGCACAACTTATCATTGTATCTTAACCAAGAGGTAGGGTATGTGCATGTGTGTGGAGAGAGGGTGTCTTGGGGAGAATTCACACAACTAAGGACTTTATCAGGAGTGTGAAAAAACATATCAGAAGAACACAATGAGAACACAAATAGGTGACATTATCAGATGTTGTCATCCTTCAGCTGTTCTGGGGGCATAGCATGGGTGTGAATAAGGTGTCCCTTTTTATTGACGGCTTAGCCTTTCAATAAAAAAGGAACGCTTCATTCACACCTGCACTACACCACTGGAATGGCTGAGAATGTGGGCATCTGATAATGTCACCTTTTGTGTTCTCGTTGCATTCTTCTGATGTGTTTTGGGATGCAGTTTGTGCCATTTCCCCCCACATCTGATAAAGTCCTAATAAGTTTCTTTGTGGCAAGGGGCTTTCAAACTTGCAACACTGGCATATAGAGATGTCGTTCAGACTGACACACTTTAATGTACTGAGAAGATTGCACATCTGAATGCTTTCATAGAATCATAGAATCATAGAATTGCAGAGTTGGAAGAGACCACGAGGGCTATCCAGTCCAACCCCCCTGCCATGCAGGAAATCATGATCAAAGCATCCCCGACAGATGGCCAATCAAGCCTCTGTTTAAAGACCTCCAAGGAAGGAGACCCCACCATGCTCTGAGGGAGTGCATTCCACTGCCGAACAGCTCTTGCTGTCAAAAAGTTCCTCCTAATGTTGAGGTGGAATCTCTGTTCCTGGAACTTGCATCCATTGCTCTGTGTTCCAATCTCTGGAGCAGCAGAAAACAAGCTTGCTCCATCCTCAATGTGACACCCCTTCAAATACTTAAACAGGGCTATCATATCGCCTCTTAACCGTCTTTTTTCCAGGCTAAACATACCCAGCTCCCAAAGTCTCTCCTCATAAGGCATGGTTTCCAGACCTTTCACCATTTTAGTCGCCCTCCTCTAAAAACAACCTTGGGTCCCTTGTTGGGAGAAAGGTAGGATATTAATAAAAGATAAAATAAAATAAAAATGAGAGAAACCAACAACAGCCACCAGCCACTTGTACATGAAAAGCTTAGCACAATAGGAAGAGCTCCTTTTTCCTTTCAATTCTGAGTGACATGCTAAAGCTGTCTAATTGAAGTCTTGAGAGGGTGCCAATGGAGAAGGAAGCAGCTTATATTTCATGAGGATATTTCTTTCAGGAGCATAAGTCATGGCCTCATGATGGTGCTATATTGTTCCTGAAGACAGGCTGTAGAAAAGAGAAGCAGTCTTTCCAAGAACTTGTGAGTGGCTGTGGATGAGGCAGCATGCTGGGATTACTTAAATGCAGAAGGCACCCTAATAGAAAAGTGCAAGCAGTTAAACCTCTCTCTGTGTGTGGGTTTGCATATTTTTAATTTTATTTTTTAATTTAGTTATTTATACCCCACTCCTCAGCCACAAGGCTATCAGAGCGGCTTACAAATTGTTTTAAGTGATAGCAGTTTACACATCTACACTGCAATAAGCAGCTTCCAGTGTGTGTTAGCTAACTGCCCCCACAAGCCGGGTACTCATTTTACCAACCTACGAAAGGATGGAAGGCTGAGTGAACCTTGGAGCCCGCTGGAATTGAACTTTGTATATACATATATAGGCCCACATTCTGTATCAGCTACTTAGTGAATCAACCACTTGGTGACTGTGAATATGAAAGTTATTGTTGTTATCAACTTTCCTCAGGTTGACTTTGACTTGGGGTGACTCTATGAATGAGAGACCTCCAAGTCACCCTGTCATCAACAGCCCTGCTCAGGTCTCACAGACTCAAGGCTGTGGCTTCCTTGACTGAGCCTATCCATCTGGAAGGCGGTCTTCCTCTTTTCCTACTTCTCTTCACCTTACCAAGCATTATTGTCTTTTCTAGTGAGTCATATCTTCTCATGATATGGCCAAAATACGAAAGTTACAGATGGGTAAGTAACTGTTTTATTTACAATTGCTAATTAGTCATGATTATAACACTATTGCCATAATCATAACTCCCCTTCCCAACTTACTTTACTGGGCATCAGCTGCATATGGAGAAGAGGATGTATTCTGCAAGTGATTGGCGCACTGATGAATGATGTTTCTCTCAGGTTCATGCGGGGGTGGGTGGTCAGGGCAGCTAATACAGGATTCCATCCATATTTTTCTCATTCGTGCAGGATTTTACTTAGCATTGCTGCATCTTGCCTCCCTTTTGAACTGTAGAGTGTTGTCATTTGTTTCTCTGTCACATTTTAGATTGGGCAAAGGCATTCATATGCTATACCTCAACAGGTTCCAAACATGCTGCTGTAGCGACACTTGCTGTTCTGTAGATTTGTGATCCTACCACTTTGAGAAGAGAGATTCCTGACTCTTCCAAGTTTTTGGATCAGCAAGCTTTTTGACAATGATATAGATTCCAAATAGTTTGGGGGTTTTTTTAGTTATAATTTTAAAAGATTGAACTATGTTTAGCTTTTTGACTAGAAAAGCTTTTTAACCAGATAAGTACTGCTTTCTAAGGATATAGAGCAGGAGAATCATGCTTGGTTCTGTCCATTTTACCACTTGTATTCTCATCTTGATCCTTGTCCATCATGGCTGATTATGGCCTTACTTTTTTAAATACCATTTGCCAAAATTACTGTACGTATTTACAACTCCACCACATGTGGATATAGGTGCCAGTTTCCTGGCATCCCATCCAACATAACATTGAAATATTTTAATCAATTTGACTTAATCTTACTGGTGTCAGGTACCATCTCCATACCAATTTATAATCATTTCACTTTATTCTTACAAACATATTTTTCAAAATATCTAAATCCCAATTTCCCCCCCAACTCTGTTTACTTACTGGTTGCACTAAATCAATCCAGGAAATGATAAATCCTTCCCTGAGAGATGACCAGCAACAAAATATTGTGGCTGTGGTTCAGTCATACCTAATGTCACTAGGGTTTGGTCTAGAGGACCTTAATAATTTTAGATCAGTGGCCAATCTCCTGTTTTGGGACAAGGTTGTTGAACTGTGGTTGCTAGTCAGCTTCAGGCACTTCTGGATTACACTGGCCACCTGGCAGTTTGGTTTTAGAGTAGAAAGTCCCTTGGTGCTCTATGGAATGACCTCTGCTTGGAGAAAGTCGGGAGGGAGTACATCTACTGGATTTCTCAACAGCTTTCAGTACCATTGATCACTGGAAGTTGGAGACACTGTTTTCATAGAACCATTGAGTTGAAAGGGGCCTTGTAGGCTATCAAATCCAAACCCCTGCTCAGTGTAAGATCTCCAGCTAGAACATCCCCAGCAGGTAGCTATCCAGGCTCTTTTTTAAAGACATCCAGATAAGAAGACCTCACCACCTCTCTAGGCAATTGGGTCCATTGCTGAACTGCTCTCACTGTCAAGAGGTTCCTTCTAATGTTCAATCAAAATTTACTGTCCTGTAACCTTAAAACCATTAGATCAAGTTCTACCCTTGGAGGCAGCAGAGAACAAGCCTGCACCCTCTTTTTGTGGAAGCCCTTGAGGTATTTAAAGAGTGCAGTCATGTCGCCCTTTGATCTTCTGTTCACCAAGCTGAACATGCCTAGCTGTAGGAGTAATGAGTCTAAAAAATAAAATTGTATTAAAAATTCCAGGATCTAGTCCTTTTAAAAAGCAACAAGAATTATCTCCTTTAAAAAAGAGAGTTAAAAAATCATTCATTTACTTTTAACTTCATGCAGAGTGCAACTTAGGAATGCTAAGACTGGTAAAGCTCAATTAACATTTAAAAGAAAAGTGTATTCAGAGGTCTGAGATGACTCAGTTAAATTAGACTCATTACAAAACAAAGGAGTCAGTTTAAAATGCAAATCAAAGTTTACTGAAGGTATATCAATCTCAATCTACATACTAAAGCAAACTTTAAAAAGAGGTTCCTAACTAACTAATGGTATTTAGGGTAGGAAAACTCACCCAGCCTACAGGCTGCATGGTAAACATCATGGCATGGTTGCAGGAAAGATGGCTTAGCTTAAGATGGCTTAAGATGGAGTAAGATGGCTACAGCCTCATGGAGACTCAAACTTAAAAGAAAACTTACACACAGCAATAAAATTCAAATTAGGTCATTTGTTGAATGACCCAGCACTCCAGTTGGCTGGAAGTGCCCAGTGAAATAAGAGAAAGGGAATTTTGGGAGAACAAAAGCATGCAGGGAAAAACCCTAGACTTATCTAAGGATGTGAATGAGGTACACAAGATTGCTTTTACATTACAATGATTATTTCCCCACATACTACACTAGCTCCTTCAATCTCTCCACATATGTTTTGTCCTCTTATATCTCTTATCATCCTCATTGCTCTACTCTGAACCTGCTCCAGCTTGTCTATATCCTTCTTAAAGTGAGGTCCCCAGAACAAAACACAGTACTTCAGATGAGACCTGACCAGTGCAGAGTATATGGGGACTATTACTTCCCTTGACTTGAAAATTATGCTTCTATTAATTCAGGCTGAGATAGCATTTGCCTTCTTTGCTGCAGCATCATACTGCTGGTTCATGTTCAGTTTATGATCAATGATAACCCCAATGCCCTTTTGAGCCAAGTATCCCCCATCCTATACTTGTGCATTTGGTTTTTGTGGCTTAAATGTAGAATTTTGCATTTGTTTGTGCTGAATTTCATTTTATTAATTTCAGCCCATTTTTTCTATTTTATCATGTTCTTTTTGAATGCTGTTCTTATCTTACTATGTGTTAGCTACCCCTCTCAGCTTTGTATCATCTGAAATTTGATGTAAGGGGTTTGTCCTATGTGAGTTTGTAATTGTGTGGCCAGAAACTTGGCCAAGTCATACGTGGGGGATCCAATGGTGCTCACTATGGGTCAGAGTGAAATGGAATCCTTGTAGATCTTGGGAAGTCCATATAGTCTTGGTGGGAGAGCCTCTGCCATTCTTGGATGTCCTAGTCATCTGTAAACCAAACCAACAGTTAGGCCACAGGGTATACAGAAAACCCACATACATGGACAGATACCTACATGAGAACTCTAATCATCACTCAGGACAAAAAAGAAGCACAATAAAAACATTGGTAGACCATGCAAAAAGGATCTGCAAACCCCACTACCTAGAGGACAAACTGAGGCTCATAAACTGGGCCCCACAGGCTAGTGGTTACTCCAGATCAGACATCACAAGAGCAGCCAGACCCAGAAAAAAACACAGGAATGAAGAAGAAAAACAGCCACCCAAAGGGAAGGTATTTTTACCATACATCAAAGGAGTCACAGACAGAATAGGGAAACTGATGAGAAAACACAATCTCCAAACAATCTATAGGCCAACCAGAAAAATCCAAGAAATGCTATTCTCAGCAAAGGACAAAAGAGACCCTCTCACAGCTGCAGGAGTTTACCACATACCATGCAGCTGTGCAGGGCTGGTTTAACCTGTCTGCCAGATCCGCATTGGCGGGGGGCCCCGGGGGTGAAGGGGGCCCCCTGGTGAGTGTTGCCCTTATCTGATGAAGGAGACAGCCAGGAGACAGCAGCCGGCTCCTCCGCTCCTTTGGAGCCCCTTCCCCCTCCCTCACCCAGGGCATGGCAATAGCACTGAGCTACTGCTGGAGATAGAGAAAGGGTTTGCTCTTGGGAAGTTGTAATTTGGAGACAGTCCCTGGCTGCATTGCTGTGAAGGAGAAAAGGCAGAGCAGCTGGTTGTGTGAGTGAGTGACTGTCTTCAGGGGGCTACGGGGATCTTGGGGGGGGGCTGCCATGCACAATGGGGTGGTTATTTTACTTTTTAACTTGTTGCTGGAGTCAAGACAGATGGCTATCCAGCCTCTGTTTAAAAACCTCTAAAGAAGGAGACTCCACCACATTCCCGCCCTCCTCCAAAAACCTTCTAGCTTTTTTTTTTTTAAAGGTCTCCAAAACTAAAGAGAAAGTGAAAGAAACAGCAGCCCTCCGTGGCAGAAGCTGGAGGGAGTTTGCTGCTACCGTGGAGATGGTGAGTGTGTGTTTATGAGAGAGACAGGGAATTTGAGCGTTGTCTCGGAAAGGGCTTCTTTCTTTCTTTCCCTTCCCTTGCCAACTGAGTTCAGCCTGCATTTGTGTGTGTTTGCCTATGTGCCTTCAAGTCATTTCTGACTAAGGCAAACCTACCATGGGGTTTTCTAGGCAAGGTTTGTTCAAAGGGTGTGTGCCTTTGCCTTCCTTTGAGGCTGAGAGAGTGTGACTTGCCCAAGGTCAGCCAGTGGGGTATTCATGGCTGAGTAAGGATTCAAACCCTGGTCTCCATAGTCATAGTGCAATGCTGAAACTTTTACAACACTCTTAACTCTTTTAACAGAAGAATACTGTATAAAGAATATAAATTAAAATTTGGAGTAATATTACTGGGAACAATGGTTTTCACTAAAACACCAATATCCAGTAGTGTTATGTGAGAGGCATTGGCCTAGAGCAGTGGATCTTAACCTTTTCTTTACCAGGGACCCCCTTTAAATATCTTTTGTTGCCCCAAGACTTAACTCAAGATTTAAAACCCTAATAATAATAGCTAACAACAACAACAATACAATTACACCATCCATTAAACTTTCCCTCAGACACTCTTGCTTCTTCCTGCAAGTTTGTGGCTGGAGTGGATTGAATGGCAATGTGCAGGCCAAGCCAGCCAGCCTTTGCCTTGGTTCCTGTCACATGGCTACTCCACTACAGGGAGGAGGTGGGCCAAGCAGTCTTCAAGCCTTTGTGGACCCTCTGTGAGGACATTGCGGACCCCAAGTTAAGAACCACTGGGCTAGAGAATGCTGGAAAAGGAACAATGCAACCAGATCTTGAGAAGGGTGCTGGCAGGGGATTCTGGGAGGTGTAATCCAAGAGTAACTTTCCCAGGCTCTGAATGCAGCCTAGAATCATAGGGCTGGAAGGGACCCCAACAGCCATCCCATCGATTGGCTTCTGCCCTGCAGGAACACACAATCCAAGCATTCCTGACAAATGCCCATCCAGCCTCTCCTTAAAAACCTCCAAAGAAGGTGAGTGCACCACACTCCCAGGCAGCAGAGTATTCCACTGCCTTACAGCTCTTACTGTCAGGAACTTCTTCCTAATGTTTAGGTAGAATCTCTTTTCCTATAGTTTGAGTCCATTGCTCCGTGTCCTAGTCTCTGGAGCAGCAGAAAACAAGCTTGCTCCTTCCTCAGTATGACACCCCTTCAAATATTTAAACATGGCTATCATGTCCCCTCCTAACTTTCTCTTCTCTGGGCTAAACATGCCCAGCTCCCTAAGCCGTTCCTCATAGGGCATAATGGCTTCCAGACCTCCCAACATCCTTCTCGGTATCTTTCTTGAATTGTTGTGCCCAGAACTGGAAACAATATTCCAGGTGAGGTCTGACCAAAGCAGAATGGAGTGATACTATTACTTCCCTTGATCTAGACACTATTAATGCAGCCTAGAATTGCATTGGCATTTTTTGCTGCTGCATCACACTGCTAACTCATGTTCAGCTTGTAGTCCACTCTTTCTTTTCTTTGAGGAAATCTACATCATTACATTAATTGCTAATAAACTAAAAATATTATGTTAGTGCCTATAATATAGTTTTTAAACTAAATTATTGGTGTCAAATTATGTAATACAGTAGGCCCCTCTTATCCACTGGGGATTGGTTCGGCGGGGGGGTGGATTCTGAAAACCATGAATAATAGTGAACACCATTGAAAAAAAATGGTACTTCTGGTTTAAAATACCATAGAGTTGCCTTGGAGGGCCTAGAAAACCACTAGGGAGGACACATTTACTAGGAAGACTCTAGGGTAGGTGTGCTGTTTTGTGTCCCATGGATAATGAATCCATGGATACGGGGGCCCTACTGTGATCTGAACATCCTGTACGGTGAATAGGTTAGGTTACATTGACCTGAGATAAACATATGGGGGCCCCAAAATAAAGCACTGCAGGGGGCCCCAAAATTCCTTAAACCGGCCCTGCAGCTGTGGACAAGTTTATATAGGGACCACACAACGCAGTGTGCAAACATGAATCAAGGAATATGAGAGACACTGCAGACTGGGCCAACCAGAAAAATCAGCAGTAGCAGAACATGTTATAAACCAACCTGGATACAAAATGTTATTTAAAAACACAGAAATTTTGGGCCAGGCCAACAACTATCATGTCAGAATGCACAGAGAAGCTATTGAAATCCACAAACACCTGGACAATTTCAACAGGAAAGACGAAACCTTAAAATTAAACAAAATCTGGCTGCCAGTTTTGAAATACAATAGAATTAAAATTCAACACGTACAAAGGAATTCCACCCAGGGACATGGGGATTCCCAGCAGATAATGGCCCATCAAACAAGCATCAGCCAAACAGACACTAATGAGCCTTGCATTTCTATACCCAGAAACTAACCATTCAATTACACAAATTTACATATACCCCCCTACAGGGGTTCACAGCATATAAACCCCAGACACACTCCTACCCAACCATTCTCTGAAGATGCCAGCCACAGATGCAGACGAAACATCAGAAAGAACCTATTCCAGAACACGGCCTCACAGCCGAAAAACCCCCACAAAGAAAATCTATGGATGCCGGCTGTGAAAGCCTTTGACTTCACAGATATCAGGATAATTGTAGTCTCCCAAAACTACTACTTCTTGCTTCTTGGAAATTTCTGAGATTTCAGAAAAGCATCACCCACCACCTTGCCTTGGTTTGGTGGCCTATAGTAAACTACTACCACAATGTTGTTTTTATTTCTTTCTCCATTTATTTTTACCCACATGCTCTCCACTGGTCCAGTTTTATCACTTACATGGATTTTTGTACAAGTGAATTTGTCTTTGACATATAATGTTACTCTTCATCCTTACCTCCCCATCTATTCTTTCTGAACAGATTATATCCCTCAGTTGTTATATTCCAGTCATGGGAGTCATCCTACCAAGTCTTCGTTATATCTATAAAGTCCTATTTGCCTTCCTGCACTTTGACTTCAAGCTTGTCTTGTTTATTTCCCAAATTCTGTGCATTGGTGTATAGACATCTAAAGTGTTGTTTGTTTTCACCTTTCATTCTACTGTGAGTTCTACTGTGGCTCCTATTCTCTGCCTCAGCTTCTCCTCTAGAATTCACATCACTGTGTTTAGAACTTGATTTTGGACAGATGTTTAAGCTATCATCTCCAGCCCTTGAAGGATTTAGTTTAATGCCCTCTTGATCAGATTTGTGATGCTTTTGCCAAAGACATTCCTCTCGGTCTCCATGAGGTGTAACCCCTCGGTATCCAGTAGTCCTTCATCTAGGAAATGGACAATGGTTCCAGAAGCCAAACCTCTCCCCTTGACACTATATGCATAGCTAGTCATTCACCTGCAGGATCTTCCTGTCCCTGTGTGGTCCTCTATCTTTCACTTGTAGAATTGGTGGGAATACCACCTGTGCCTCTAAACTCTTCACTTTCCTGCCCAGGGCTTCATAGGCCAAGGTGATCTGCTCAAGGGTTCTTTGCAGTGTCATTGTTGCCCGCATGAATCAAAGGAATTCTGCTCTGTATTCTTGATAAGCTTTGGCAACTTGCTAGTGCCATCCTGGATATATGCTCCAGGAAGACAGCAGACTTCCTGATTTATCTTGTCTGGCTGGCACTCTGAGCTCTACACCCCTGACCAATGAATCTCCTACCTTTCTTTCCTTCTTGATGCAGTTGGTGGTTAGGTTGGCTCCTTCCCTGGCATGCAGTGTCTCTTGCTGCTGGTCTTCACCACCACTATCCTGAGGAAGATGCAGAAAGTGATTGCTCAGTTGGAGGGGTTCCAAATTCTTTATGCATAGTCTGCTCCTGATGGTGACTGTCCTCCAGGGTGCTCCCTCAGTGCCAAATTCCTCCTGTTAGTTCTATAGGATCAATTTCCCCTCTGTTCTATCCAGGAAGTCTTTGTGCTCTCTGTTTTGAAGAGTCTCAACATGTAGCTGCAGTGCACTGATCTTCTCATCCAAGAGAGCCACCAGTTTGCATTTGCTGCAAATGTAGTCAGTGAGGTTTTCTGGCAAGAAGACAAACATTGCACACGCATTGTCCAAATGGTGAAAAAAACTCCTCACAGAATGTGAGGAGAATCCTACCTGTCTTAGGACTTTATTAGATGCAAACTTTAAAATGTTCTTTTGCCAGAAAAAAAACCCTCCCATTTTTATGCTGGCAAAAGAACACCCCCACTCACCTCCTTTCCTGGCCAAGGCTCCTCTCTGAAGGAAGAGGAAGTGAACAGAGCCCTGTTCACTTCCTCATTTGCAATCTTGTACAATTTCTTCATGTGGGAAATTCAATCTTTAAAACAAAAATAAACCTTAAAAATTAAGCAAAGCACATACACACATTTTAAAAGTCACAAGTAACCCAGGGAGGGTCATAAAAAGAGCAAAACTTACCTGGATGTCCTGATCTGACCCAGAAGTGTTCGTGCCGAACACTTAGCCATTGTCGGGATAAGTACAAGATTTAAAGGGACAGAGGTATCGCATGCTGGCAATGCTGGCAAAAAAAGCAGCTGGGGAATCTATTGACAGCTTAAGCTGTCAATTAAAAAGTACGTGATTTTGCTTTTTTTAAAACTGCAAAAGGGTGACGTCATCTGATCCATGCACCCTTTCGCGGTTATGTGGCATTCTTATGATACCGTATTATACATGTCTGATAAAGTCCTTAGGGAGCCCTGGTGGCACAGTGGTAGGGAGCCCTGGTGGTACAGTACTGCAAGTCACAATGCCAGTACTGCAAGTCACAATGTTATGAGTTCGATCCCATAGATCTCCAAGGTTGATTCAGCCTTCTATCCTTCTGTAGGTCAGTAAAACCAGCACCCAGATTGTTGGGGGTAATTAGCTAACACATTGTAAAACCGCTTAGGGAGTGCTTTGGCACTGATAAGCAGTCTATAAATATCAATGCTATTGCTATTGCTATTAATGGTATCCCCCCTGATTTTGCCATATTGTGAGGGAGGGGAGCCAAAACCGGTAAAAACCTCACCAGAAAAGCCTTCGTGGCTATTCCCATCTTTTAAAAAATACAGCGCAAGCCTGCGCATTTCCACTCATTAGGACAAGCGAGACAATTTGATTCTATTGCCCAAATGAGAGGAAGTGCAAATCTGATTGGCTGGATGAGCTCAGGGGGTGGGGCTTGCTAACAAGGCAAGCGCCCACTGCCACTATGTTAGATTTTTGCCTTAGCAGGCAAATGCTAAGGCGAGAAAATGGGTTATTGTTTTTTTTTTCTTTTTCTGCTTTTGTGTTAAAGTGAAAAATCACTCAATCTCACTGTGGATATCATTTTTTTTAAAAAAGGTCAGTGGCAGCAAATTCAGATAAGTGCAAATGCGAGTAAATCACTCATGGCCATCATGTTTCCTAGTGGAGCTTAAGGGGGAAGAAAAACCATTAGGATAGGTCACAACTGCATCATCATCATCATCATCATCATTTAAAATGGCATGAGGGACTCCATTTTTTATGGGCTTGTATAGACAAGCCCGTTGTGGCAGACAATGAAAGATCCCTCTTCATCCTGCAGTTATTTTTTCACCCTTTTCAGACTGTAATAATAATTATTGATATGACTGCATGCACCACAAAGTTTGTGCCACTGGCCCTCAGAGACTGAGCTCCAAAGACTGAGGAAGATATTATATAGAGCTATTGGCTGCTAGCTCTTCCCCCAAGCAAGTTCATGCCTCAGCAGAAACCCCTCCCATTAGACAATGTGCTCAGATGGCATATGGCCAAAACACAACAAAAGCCCACATCATGCCTTCAAAAAAGCCAACAACCCTGCAGTCAAATAGTCAAGGATGACCCCCCCCCCCAACACAGCTTGCCTTCTGCTTTCTCCTCAGAAGCTGAGCTCCAAAGACTATTTTAAAGTGATTCTGCTCCTATTTGGAAAGCCAGTTCCAGAAGATGATGCTGTTGTACCCACAGAGAGATGCAGCTGGTGTCATTAGTAAAATTTAGATGCCAGGTTATGAATGCCTCATTCAGCTGGCATTGGATCTTTTATTTTTATTTTGGTATTTAAGCTTTATTTCTGCCTCCTAACATTCTTATGATTAAATCTAATGTCAGCCCTAACTCAGACAGATCCTTTGAAATAAATGGGGCTTGCTATTTAGTCCTTATGTCTCTGACTTTTAAATGTTTTCATACTGTTTTGGCTGATTTGTTTTAATTGTATTTGTGATGACAGCTGTGTGTGCCTGCTTAGAACAGGCAAGGTAAACTGTAGCTGGCTACATAATCCCTTACTGAGAATATGAGGACATACAATAGAAAGAGAAGGGAAAATCAGATGAACCTGCTTCATCAGCTATTCCACCATGTTAAAAAAAACATGCTTCTGTAAGTATGGTACCAAAATGGAGATCATAAGAAAAGTGGAGGCTGGTGAAAGAACAAATCATCGCTGGATGAGTTTCATAGCTTCGACATGTTCTTGTTTATTTATTCAAGGCTTACCTGACCTGGTTGTTTCATTTCATATGTGCAAATTTTTAGTTCTGAATAATACTCAGTAGCTGTTCTTTTGCTTCTCTCTCTATTTAGCATGCATTCTTGTCATTTCCTGTTTGTTAACCTAAGCCACACCCTCTTTATTCCTGCACCTGGTAGTCTGAATTTGCTCTCGAGTTTTGTGTTCTGTAGTTATCTCTGTCTCTCCTCCATGTTTGAAGAGCACAGTGCAGAGTTTCTCACCATGAGATGTTATAAAACCTTTAGTTTTTGTAAGTGAACCTGGTTTATTTTAAAAATAATATATTTGCCAAAGAAGATTAAGCACACTTCATTTCTGTACTAGACTCTGTGTGTGGGAATGTGTGGAGTGAGACAAGTTGCTGCTTATTTTCTGGTTCCATATACAGTAGGACCCCCCGTATCCACTGATTTATTATCCACTGATTCAGTTATCTGCAGGGCACAAAATAGCACACCTACCATAAAGTCTTCCTAGAAAATGCCTAGAGAGGCATCCTCCTAGAAAACCAGGGTTTCTAGGTCCTCCAGGCAACTTGATGATATTTTAAACCAGAAGTCACATTATTTTCAATGGTGTTCGCTGTTATCTGTGGTTTTTAGTATCCATGCCGCCACCCCCCAACAAACCAATTCCCTGTGGATATGGTGGTCCTACTGTACTAACTATTCTGCTTGTGAGACTTCTCACATTCCCCAACAGATTTGCCATATGGCAGGTGGGAGCTACTTTTCTAGAAATCCCAAATTCCCCTTCAGGCCACAAAACTATTAGAATAGTCATTTAGTCCAGGACTGTTGTCTCAGCCATTTATATGGCTGGAAGCTTAACCTAAAAATGTGACCCAATTTTTAATTGGCTGCATTATCTCCATTACTTCATTGTCAGGTTTTAAGATTTCAACATGTTTTGTAGTACTGTATCGAATGTAACTGCTGATATGCCCCATCCTAAGCTCTTATGTGCTCACACAGGAAGTCTTAAGGAAGTTTTTAACAACTAACTGAACCTGAATCAAATGATAATTTAGTCAAGTTATTCTTCATCTCATACAGACAGCCCTTAACCCTCATCAGACAAAGCAATCAAAAAGAGCTGCTTTTGTTTTAATCACACTAATCACTACCGTCTGTCACTTAAGCACTCTTTGACTCTGTGACACTTTGGGAAACTATTTTGTTTCAGGAGACAATTCAGAAGTGCCATATCCACATGTAAGGGACTGGAGTAGGAGAGGAGGTGCTTACAGAAAGGCAAACAGGTGCAGACACTCTGTTGTTTCCCCTACCTTTAAAGAATAGTGTATATTCCCATTTGTGATAGAAGTGATAGCATGTGGAGTCTAACAACTTGTTACATTAATTGTAGGATCTGCATCCTACCAGGGGAGCCGATACACATTACTAGAGCCCAGTGGTCAGAAGGTGCCCAAGACTAGAATATATTGTATTTATTTTTCTCTTTGGTGCAGATTAGCCCCAAATTTTGTATTTTTTGATCTGGTGAGAGTAGGTGTGATGAAAATAATAAAATAGAAGCCCTCACTCTTAGGAGATTATCAGACATTCAAAACATCCCAGGACAGGGACGACAGGAGATCGCTAAAAGGTTTACCTTTTAGATGACGTCCCTCTCCTGTGATGTTCCCATTCTGCTCCTGTTCCTCCCCCGCTTCCTTTTATTCACGGCTTAAGCCATGAATAAGAAGCCCGTTCCATTATAATAACAGAATGACGGGCGAGTGAACAGAGCACCCGTTCTGATGGTGAGATGACATTGCAATGTGATGACAGCGGGAGGTCCATGCCGGAGACTTCCGGGTTTAATCGGGACAGCCAGGTAAGTGACATCCTTCCCCCCTCTCCCCGGGTTACTTGGGCTTTTCTTTTTCTGTTTTGGGGCTTGGTTTTATTTTTTTACTTTGGTTGGGGTTTTATTTTTAAATTTCCCGGGCGTTCGTTCTCTCGTAAGAACAAACAGGATTTGGCTTCACTGAAGTTAAAGCAGCTTTTCGACAGCTGCATTTACTGCAGTGAAGCCGAGGGGAGGGGGAGATGTTTGCTTCTGATAAAAGAGAGGTGTTTGAAAAGTTTTTTTTAGTGTTACAGGGACGGGAGTGGGGCGGGTGTGGGGGTAGCAGGACAGACATATTTTCCAGGTACCCGTGTAATAATCTCCTTAGTTAGAAATTCCCTATTCTTTCTGTATTCATAATCCAGGATTCTCCATGACTGGAAAATGAGAGGGTTAGATAGGCAATAGGTGACCTTTTGTCCCTTAACCCCTGTCTTTGGGCTTGTCTTGACACAAAGATATAATGTGGATTGCTGCACATTAATGCAAATTCACAGCAGCATTTCATTTGTCTCCATGTTTTTTTTTTTGTGTGTGAAATTACTGGTATGCAAAGTTATCCATGTTTGAAGTTCACACAGAGCCATGCCTGTGAGTCAAGATGATGGCCGGGAGTAGATTACTCATATTATTATTCTCCACAAGTTGCTGCTGCTACACAGTATTTTTTTTTTTTACTGTACATCTATGCTCCTAACCATAAGCCCTGATATTCAGAGGAGCTTAGGAAGATGAAGCGGGCTGGACAACGACTAGAGCGCACCTGGCGGAAGACTCAACTCTTATCCGACAAGACTCATCATAGGAATTTCCTTGATTCCTATTGAGAGGCGATAGGTGCAGCGCAGAAGTCTTTCTCCTCTGCACGTATTGCGTCTGCAGAGTCCCGTCCAGCAGAGCTGTTTAGGATGGTGGGGGAGCTGATGCAGGTTCCACCTACGCAGAAGCCCTTACTTAACCCAATAATGGCCTGCTGTGACTCATTCAACAGCCACTTTGCAGATAAAATCTCTCAGATAAGAGCCGAATTAGATGCCAGTGTTATGACAGAATCTACAGACAAGGTGTCTAGCAACTCCGTTAATGAATTTTTATTGGATCAGCTTCAGTCTGTGAGTACCAGTGACGTGGACAAGCTCCTTGGTAGAGTGAGGAAGACAACCTGTCCACTCAATCCTTGTCCATCATGGCTGGCCACCCAAGGGGGCGACACATTGAGAGTATTTTTTTGCTACCCTTAGGGACATTATCAATGCATCTTTCAGGGAGGGGTCTGTTCCATCTTGTCTGAAGGAAGCGGTGGTTAAGCTGCTCCTGAAAAAGCCTCCCCTGGACCCCTTGGACAGGAATAACTATAGGCCAGTCTCCTTGCTCCCTTTTTTAAGCAAGGTGATCGAGAGGGCGGTCACTTCCCAACTCCAAGCTGTCTTGGATGAAACTGATTATCTAGATCCATTTCAAACTGGCTTTAGGACAGGATATAGAGTTGAGATTGCCATGGTTGCTCTGGCTGATGACCTTCACTTGGGGATCGACAGGGGTAGTGTGACCCTGTTGGTGCTCTTGGACCTCTCAGTGGCCTTTGATACAATAGACCATTCCATCCTCTTGGATTGCCTGAGAGGGTTAGGAATTGGAAGCACTGCCTTGCAGTGGTTCTGTTCCTTCCTCTCTGGTAGATCCCGGAGGGTGAGGCTCGGGGACAGTTGCTCTACTAGAATAGAGCTTAATTGTGGCATCCCTCAGGCCGCCATCCTGTCCCCGATGCTATTTAACATGTATATGAAGCCGCTGGGAGAGATCATTCGGAAGCATGGAGTGCGGTGTCATCAGTATGCTGATGACACCCAGATATATTTCTCCATGTCTCGGTCATCAGCTTCAACTTCAGATGGCATCTCTCCTCTCAAAGTTTGTCTTTAGGGCAGTAATGGACTGGATGAAGAAAAACAAATTGAGACTGAATCCAGACAAAATGGAGGTACTAACAGTTACAGGCCCAAAACCAGGTCTGGGAATACAACTTCCAGTCCTGGATGGAATCACACTCTCCTCCAAGGACTGTGTCCGCAGTCTGGGGGTGCTCCTGCACCCATTGCTCCAGATGTCTAATCAGGTAAATGCGACGGTCAGGAGTGCCTGTTATCAGCTTCAGCTGATACGCCAGCTGCACCCTTTCCTAGAAATCAAGGACCTCGAAACTGTGGTACATGCTCTGGTAACCTCTTGTCTCGACTTCTGTAGTGCGGTCTACATGGGGCTACCCTTCTGCTTGACTCGGAAACTTCAACTAGTTCAGAACATGGCAGCCAGGTTGATTTCTGGCGTTTCCAGAAAAGAGCATATAACACCTGTGCTAAAAGCTCTCCACTGGTTGCCTATTAGTTTCCGGGCACAGTACAAGGTGTTGGTTATGACCTTTAAAGCCCTACATGGCTTAGGTCCAACTTATCTCCGGGACCGCCTCCTTCCGTACGACCGTCCCCGCACACTTCGGTCCTCTGGGAGGAATCTGTTACAGCCTATGAAAACAAGGCTATCGGTGACCTCCCAGCGGGCATTCTCTGCTGCCGCTCTCAGATTATAGAATGGCCTGCCAGACGAGATCCCGTCTTATTACCACCTTAGACAGCTTCAAAAAAGCTGTCAAGACAGATCTTTTCTGGCAGGCCTTTCCCGAATAGCTATCCCAGCCTGAAGATTCGGCCGCCTTTTCCCTTTAGCGGCCACTGGATTATTTCATTTCCCCCCCCTCTTTTTAATTATTGTACATTTTTAATCTGTTTAATTTAATATTGTTTTAAGGGGTGGGTAGGTTAGGGTATTAATGTAATTAGGGATTTTTATGATGTAAGCCGCCCCGATTGCATTGCATAGGGGCAGGATAGAAATACATTTTATTATTATTATTATTATTGTGCGCAATTGCAACCTTCTGTTAAATAAGCTGTTTGGTCACCTCAGGGTAGCAAAAAAAGCACAAGATCGATACTGCAAAACTCCAAAATGGTGCTTCCAGCCACTTCGTAGCCAGTACGCCCCCTTGATGCTGTCCAACCAATCAAGTTTTCACTTTTACGCTTATCTGGGAACGTGCTGCAATGCATTTTGGTTGTCTTAATGAACAGGAATGTGCATTTCCCCTGCATATTAAAAAAAAAACCTCGGGAGAAGCTGCAAAGGCTTCTCCTGTGTAGCTTTTGGCCTCCCTCTTTCCAAATATGGCAAATCACCATGGGATCTTGTTAGGACCAAAGGTATTCTCCTTGAATTCTATGAGGAGTTTTTTTCACTGTTTAGACAACCCCTTTGTCTCTCTTCAAGTCAAATTGTAAAGGGTGTATAAGCTGGACTCTGAAAACCATCCATATTCTAACTTGGGATCTTTCTCTAAGTGTGTATCATATTTTTGCTACAGAAATAAGCTTCTCTCCCTTACCTTGCTCGTGTTACTTCTGCATTCACAGCAGGCCAATCTCTTGAGCATTTTGGTAGTACAATAAAATGGCCTCAAATTCATGCTCTCCAAAGTCTCCAATTGTCCTAATTTGACAGGGACAATCCCAATTAATCCTCTATTGTCCCACATTTTCAGCTGCTTTGAAAAAGTCCCAGTTTCTTTCTCTTCCTCCCACTTTTCCCTTTTGTCCTGGCTTATTTCATTTTTTGCAAATTAAGTTCAAAGTAAAGAAGTCATTTGCACTAAATTAACCCAATGGGAGGGGGGAAAGGAGAGGAAGTGTGGAATCTTGTCCTTCTCTGTAGACTCAGGCAAAAGCAAACTGCTGCAGCCTCTCCTAGCTTCTATTCTTCCTCATTAATAGACCACATTCTGATGCAAATTACATACTATATTCTTAGGGATCTGTTTCAAGCACAGCTGATGCCTACACTTCCTACCATCAGCTGTCCAGGCTTAGTCAACTGAAGCAAGAGGCATGTGAGACACGCCTGTATAAGTCCCATCTCAGGTCTTGTAAATCTGAGCTCCCATAAGATCTCTAATCTTATGGCTGTATAGGGCCTGAACACAGTCTCAGCAGCCTTGCATCAATGTCATGTAATTTTTAATTTAAATCCTAGGTGTGGAGAGAGTTGGGAGGCAAATACCACTGGGTGGCAAAGAGATATTTTTATGGGGAACTGCAGCTGGGATGCAAAATGACTACCTATTCCTATGCTTTCATTTTAGGTGGCAATCAAATTATGCAATTGGCATAAAGTGTAGTTAGATCCTAACTGAGAGCATGAGAGCAGAATTTACCTACAGTTGCACTCCTGTATACGAAGGGGTTTGCTTTTCAGACTTACCATGGATATGGAAACCACGGATAACAGCAAACCCTATTAAAATAAAGGATTTCCCATAAAAACATACCATAGAGTTACATTTGAGGACCTATGATGCCTAGAGAGGATTCTTCTCTAGGCACTTTCCAGTGTGACTCTATGGTATGTGTTCCTTATTTTTGTGTCCTGCAGATAACTGAAACCACAGATATTGGTTCTGTGGGTACGGGGGTCCAACTGTACTTTTAAGGCAAAGTCTGAAGAAGCCTCTTGTCAATTTCCCTTTGGCAGCTTACTCTAGGTCAACTATTTAGGCAAAGATTGAGGATATTGAGGCAGAAGAGTGAAATTTACAAGTGACACTATATCAGTGAGTTTCAGCTCCAGTTCCATAACTTTTGTGTTGTCTAATTTTATTACACTTTGTGTGGTTATGACCTATAAAGCCCTAAACAGCTTGGGTTCAGAGTATTTCTCTCTATAGAAGCCAGCCTGAATTTTAAGATCCTTGAGGGAGGACCTTCTCTCAGTCCTACCACTACCATACAAATGTCTGATGGGACAGAGACTTCTCAGTGGCTGCCTATAAACTGTGAAACTCTCTCCCCAGGATGGAGTCTAGGGAGATTGTCACACACCCTTAATATGGTGTTACACAAATGCCAGGAGATTGCCAAAGGGCTTACTTGTCAGATAACGTTGTCCTCATCCCGTGCTGGTTCCGTGCTGCCCCTGTTTCTTTTTATTTATGGCTTAAGCTGTCCATTCCTGTCATGGAACAACGGGCGAGCAAAAAGGAGCCTCGTTATGCTGGTGTGATGCCAGTGTTAGTGGGAGGTCCATGCCAAACACTTCCGGGTGCAATTGGGACAAGGAGGTAACTGACACACTTTTTTGTACCCTCCCTGGGTTACTTGGCTTTTTAAAACTGTGCTTTTGTGCCTGGTGTAACTTTTTAAATTTTATTTTCCTTTATATTTTTGAATTTCCCATGCACTCGTTCTCTCGTGAGAATGGTCAGGAAGATACTGTATTACATTAGATTAGAATGCATTTATTTAATAAGTATTCTACCTTTCTCCCAGTGCCAGAACCCAAGATGGCTGTCAATATTTTTTTTCAAAACAAGGTACATAAACAATGATATTAAAAGACAATTCAACAGATTAGCATCTTCAATTCCAGTTGCAGTTCCACTACTTGGCTACTTCCAGAGAAACCTGTGGCTTGGAAAGGATGCTACCGTACTTCCCCAGGGAGAAGCAGCACCTCATGCTACCAGCACTTAGAAGGCACTATGAGGCTGTTGCATGTTTCGTTTTTCTTTTTAATGGATTTTCTGCAGGAAGGAAACAAAAATGGAAATTGGAACAATAAAGGTAACAAGTAGGGGATGATATCATCTAAAGCCCAGTGAATACGGAAGGAATGTGGCATGACAGAACCCTCATCTGCCTCCCACCCCCTTTTCTTATTCACCTGTAATTCAAGAAAATCTTTTTCTTGCATTTTGTGGCATACAGGTCTAAGGCTTTATTATGTTTTTTTTAAAAATACAAAATAGAAATGGGTTTTAATTTATTGTCAGAGAACTGAAATGTTCAGAACACAGGAACAGCTTTTTGACAGGTATGTTGTCTAACAGTTATATTTCCTTGCAGTAATGACATCACTGTGCCTTGTGTCTACAATAATTGTTTTGGTCCTTGCTGCTACTCAGACCCATATTGTGACGTTTGAATTATCACAGAGTTTATTTTAGAAATCACATTTTGAGCCTTGGATTTGATGACAACACATAAACGCTTTGCTGGAAACAGAGATTTATTGCATCAGATTTTATTACCAGCCATCCGCTTCCACTCCAATATCCTCTCTTCTTTGAGGATTAGGGCTAGCCTTATAAGTAACAACATTGTTAGGAAGAGCAATGGGAGATTAAGAATGGGGGACTCCATTGATCTAAGTGTTTCTGTGTAAGGAGCCCTAAATATTCTGTAATAAGTGGTAGCTCAACTTAGCTTTGAACATAATGACTCTGCACGGAAGCATTTGAATTATGTCCTCTTGTGCAAGGTTTTTCTTTTTTTTAATGCAAGTCAGAATGAGATTGATATCAGATCCCTCACCATTTATTCATTCCTGTTGTACGTGAACAATGTACTAATCTCGTGTGTCTACCTTGCTTGTATGTAAATATAATGTGACTCTTCAAACCGTTTTTTTTACAGTTGAAGGCCAGACCTATATGTCAATTACAAGTCTCTTGTTGGCTGGGCCTGTTCACTTTGGAACAAATGCACATACTTTATACTGAGTCAGATCATTGCTCCATCTAACCCAGTATTTCAGCACTAACTTAGCACTGTCACTTTAGAATTTCAGACAGGATTCTTTTATCCCTTCTTGGAAAGCCTTCAGATTTAGGGGTCATCCAGACTGGTAACTCGTATTGATTCAATCAGCTACATTTAATGTCAATTTTGGCAAGTTTTTCCTATTTCCACATCCACAATTTTTTTTAATTAAGATGAATGGTCTCCTCTTCCTAATTATTGTATTGAATGAGATTAACACCCCACCCCACACAAAGCAAGAGAGTCTTTTGTCACCATAAATTGAACAGGAAATCCTTACGATCTCTCTCCCCCCCCCTTTCCTCTGTCCTCCCCTTCCACAGAGCAGTTTTGCAAAACAGTGGGGAGAGGGACAGGCATGGTCTCTTCCTCTATCCCTTCTTCCTCTCTCCTCTGCTGGTGTGGGCACACATGTATGTGAATACATGTGTGTGCACAGCACATATACACAAAGCACTGCAGATCCAACTTAAAATGTGCAAAAGAGGGGTAAAGAGAACAAAAAGGAGAGGACTGGCTAACCAGAAAGTATTGTGTGGTTGTTTTTTTTAAAGCTATCCTGCTGATAGGAACAGTAGGTCTTGGGAAAGGAGAAAGAAAAGCTTGAAACTTCCTAGAATTACCAATACTTTGCCTGAATCTTGGAAAGACAAGTAAAAACCGCGATCTCCCAATATATTTGGCCAGTCTAGATGAGCTGTTACTCTGGTACCTTCTGCATGCAAAGCATGTATCTGTTATGCAAAACACTTGCATCTGTGGAAAAATCCACTCATGAAAGTCATCTTACAAAGGGGGATCGAAACTCAAATTGCAAAATGAGAGGTTGTATAACGTACGAGATCATTATCCTATTTATACGGGTGGAGCCAGGAAAAGACATGGGAGTCAGGTATCCAGAACAACTGATGAAACTTTATTGACCTAAGTAAAGCATTCACACATGACACACATTTGTCTAAACAAGCAGACAAGGCTATCAGAGTAAGGCAAAAAATAGTTAGAAAAGGGAATTAATCTGTGGCTTCTTGGGGTGATAATGTACCTGCTCCTGCAGCTAGGTCTCCTCAGGAGAAGCAGCATTACTCTTGAGTAGCAGCAACAGAAAGTGGGGTGGGAGAAATTTAGGAAGGGTAAGTTAGGATTATGAAAGCAGAGAGGGAGTGCCTAAGGTTGGTTGGAAGCTGGCCAGAGACCTGGGAGGTGTTAGCAAGGATTTGGAAGGATGGAGAGAAGGTTTGTGTGTGTGTGTATGTATGTGTGGGGAATCAAGGAACAGAGCGATGTGGATTTAGAAGGTAGGGGGATCTGAACCAAAGAACTTGAGTTTTCCAGGGTTTTTTATAAGGAAAATTCCTTTGAAGGTGCACTCTGGATCAAAGGGACATTTGTTTTCTGATAACTCTCAGTTGTATGAACAAAGGATTTCTGAACCAGTCAGGAAATGGGGGCGATCTGGTATCACATGACTGACTGGCACTTTTCCTTTGACAAGGGGAGAGTTTGATTTGCAAAGCAACAAAATCAACCAATGCGGTAGATAGCTGTCAAGTCCTGCATGTTATAGGAAGAGTCTCCTTGTTTCACAAAGGAATGTTGCATGATTATTGTAAAGGTGTGAATGTTTTTATAATTTGGCAGACCTACTTCCTTGGCAAGTTATGTGCATGAACTTTGTTTTACTCCTATTTTTCCATCCGCCCTTGGGTGGCCTGGTTTACTGGCCAAGTTAATATTAAGCCAATTAAACATTGATCCCAAATTGGGATGATGAGACATACAGTGGTTGTGATTTCAATATCAGAATAACGGTATATGCAGTAGGGTTACACATCAGTGTTGGAAATTCTACAGCCAGGGGTGTGGTGGTGGGGATGATTGTATTGCCCCCTCCCAATAAGAATTCATCCCCCTAAATGAAATTTTCCTATGGTCCTCAAATTTCTAGCACTGTAGAGAGTAACACATTGAAAACTGTTCACACTTAACACTCTTATATTTGCTAAGTTTGAATTCCCCTGCCACTTGTTTTGGATGTCTAAACTGTATTTGTAAATGCTTAGTTGAAGCATTACATTTAATGCTAGAAATTAGGAGACGGAAGGAAATTTTCATTTTGGGGGGTGGGGGGCAAAATTCTTACTTGGGGAGTCAGTATTCTTATTTTGCACCTCCTGTGTAGCTACATCCCTGTCTATAGCCCTTTATATTTTGTTGGACTGCAACTCTCATCAGACCCAGCCAGCATAGTCAATGGGGAGGAATGTGGGAAGTTGCAGACCAACAGCATCTGAAGCCCCATGCTATTCCCATTTCTGGCCCATTGACCTTGCTTTTTATTTTTTTATTTTATTTATTTATTTATTTATTTATACCCCGCTCTTCAGCCACAAGGCTATCAGAGTGGCTTACAAATTGTTTTAAGCAATAGCTATTTACACATCTACACTGCATTAAACAGTTCCCAATGTGTGTTAGCTAATTGCCCCCCACAAGCTGGGTACTCATTTTACTGACCTACGAAAGGATGGAAGGCTGAGTGAACCTTGGAGCCCGCTGGAATCGAACTTGCGACGTGGTGACTTGCAGTACTGGCATTTAACCACTGCACCACCAGGGCTCCTTTTGAATTATCTTGCCTTCTTTTCACAGGCCACCTGGGTAAATGTGCAGTTCCATTTCACTCTGTCCAGGTGGAAAGCTTCCTCCTTCACATTTAAATCTATGGATTGTGGGTAATCATGGGGATTTTCCTGTTACATTTGCACTAGCTTTCCCTTAATGACAACCAAAGGAAAGAAATAGGAGCTGAAAACTACAGTAAAAGAGCCAACACCCTTCACTTACTCAGTACTATATACCCTCCAACATTTCACAGGTGAAAACTGGGACGTTGTAGTCAAGTAAAATCAGAGTGTGGTCAAAATGGCAAAAGTTATTAATGAGGAAGACTAGACAAGCTATGAAAGGCCGCAGCAGTTTCCTTTTGACTGGGAAGGGCAAGATTCCAACCCCTCTTCTCCTTTCTGCTGAGTTAACTGAGTGCAAACTACTTTTGTACTTTGAGCTCAGTTTGCAGCAGTTGAAGTAAGCTGACGACATAGAAAAAAAAGTGGGAGGAGAAGGGAGAAACTGGGACATTTTAAAAGCAGTGGAAATAATGGGATGACAGTGGATTAATTGGGATTGTCCCTGCCTAATCAGTACAGTTAGAGGGTATGATAGCAAGAACAACTTCCTCCAAGCTTAGCAGTAAAGGTAAGGATCTTCCCCAACCCTGCCACCTCTTTTGTGCTCTTGACATCCCACAAATTATTTACACTGCTTTTGTATGTGCTTGTTTGCAAGGTTGCACATAAGGCCTTGGTAAGACTTTTCTTCCATCCTTCGTTTTAAAAAGACTAAATATTTTATTTTAGAAATATGAGATAAAAATAATCCCACAACACACACTGTAAATTATAAACATAGAAATTCTGTACATATTTTAGGAACATTGTTCCTAGATCAACACTAGTTGTTAAGGTCTTAATCTCTGCAACAGACCCAGAATCTTACTAATGAGTTTACCCTTCCAGAAGCAGCATCTGTACATTCAGTGGATGCTAGTCTGTGAAGCCAAATGTCTATGCATAAAAGAACATATCCTAGTTGGCTGTTTGGTTTTGTATCTGCACAGGTGGACTGTATAATCCTCCCAAGTACATACTTATGCACATATATCTTCTCTTTAACTAATGTTTTTGTTGTGGATTTTAAAAAATGAAATGTGTCTTGAGGTGCACATTTTACACTGATGAAAATCTATGTACAATTATAACATCTAATTTATTTATTTAATGGTTAGACTATTTCTAACTCACCCTTTGCCTGAGTCCTCTTGGGGTTATGTCAGCATATGTACTTTCTCAGACATTGTGCAAGAAGGTATTCAGTCTCTCTTTACACAATTTTTTTTTTTACTTGACCTCCCAACAGCAGCCAGATGGCACCCAGGCACAGCTATGCTTCCGGTCCAAACAGACACAGATTGGCTCGGCATTATATAACAGGTGTTGCATAGTTGTGGGGGAAAAGATCAGGCTTCAACTTCCTTGGCCTCCAATATCAAATAGGTTCTTGGCCTGTATCTGAGGATATCATGCTAGGTACAATCAATAAAGTTAACTTTAAAATAAATGTAAGCAAATTTAAAACAATTCAACATTGCCAAATGATAAACAAGCATGCAAAGAGAACAGAAGATAGAACCTACCCACAGTCCAATAGGCTAAACTGAGCCATGATCGGGGTGTCACTCAAAGCTTGGGTGAACGGCACCATAATGAAGTCAACATTGGAACAAGATGGGCCTCCAAGTGGGGGGCATTTCGTTGGGTAGGGGTACCACAACCAAAAAGGCTCTCCTTCTGTCATGTTTCAATATAAATTATTATTTCCAACCCTGACAGACAGAGAAACACTGGCAGATCTTTGATCAGGCAGCTTAGATATAATATACAGGTGGAAGTGATACTTCAAATATTGAGGCTTCAAGCCATTTAGGGCTTTGAATGTTATCACCAGTACTATGCACTTGAACTGGAAACATGTTGGCAGCTAGTGTAGTTGCCACATTCTGGACTAGCTGCAGCCTCTGTGTCATTCTTAAAGGAAGTCTCAGGGTGAGTACATTGCATTGTCCAGATGGGAAGTCCAGTGCAAGAACTACAGTGGCCAAGAAAAACAAAATCATAGCAGCTTGGCTAATCAAAGCAGATCAGCATTTGCATAGACTCATATCCTGCTTCTGATGACAAGGGGTAATAGAGTTAAGTGTCAGCATACCGTGGCATTCAGTTTCAAAGCTTCACCCAGTGACTTCATATGAGGGATAGGATGAAACCTTGTGGCACTTCAGGGTTTTTAATATCCACGAGGCTGAACAGAGATAACAGCATTATAGTCTCTGTAACTGGTAGGAGCAAACCCACCATAATGTTGTTTCTCTTACTTCCATCCCACAATATTCTGTGGTGTTAAAAGCTGCCAAGTGCTTACGAGGATCAACAGAGTAGCACTCTTCTGTCTTTCCCCCAAAACTGATCAACTGTCAGGGAAATCAAAGCTGTTTAGGCCTTGAACCCTGGCCTGAAATTGGCCTAGATAATGTTTTCTGGAGTCAGTGTGGTATAGTGGTTTAAGGCTTGGATAAATCTCCACTTGGCCATGGAAACCCTTTGGGTGACTAAGGGCAGGTCACAATCTCTTAGCCTTAAAGGAATGCAAACCTCCTCTGAATCAATTTTACCACGAAAACCCTATGGTAGGTATGGTAGGATGCTGTAAGTTGGAGTTGGCTTGAAGATGTATAACAACCACCATCTGAAGTTGTACAGCCACCATTAAGTTGAAATCCTTGCCCCCCCCCCAAAGATATTTGCAATCTAAGACAGATTGTTCCACTACCAATGCAGTGCCTAGTGAATTCCTAACAGGTTCAAAAGTTCAGTAAGAGCCACTCAAGGATCCGTACCCTTATATTACCTGAAAATAATTTACATTTCTGCTCCTGCTTAAGCAGCTTTATGTGAACAACTGTCTCCTAAAGCCAAGGCAAGATTTGTCTAGATTGTGTACACAACCATTTCCTCTACAGTAGTTTTGATCCTAAATAGGTGTACATTGTTTCCTTTTCCATGTGGATAAAGAAATCCTAATCAAACTAAAAATAAAATAGAACATGACCTTCAAGAGAGATTTCCTCACCCAGCAAGCTCCACTTCAGCAACGGCTGTTGCTGCTTTTCCTGGCTGCAGAGGCAGAGAGCGAGGTAGAAAAGAGCAATCAGCTTGTTTATGGCAAGTTTTAGTGCTTCAGTGGTGTAATAAAAAGAGGTTTTGGCAGAAGCAACTCGGTCCTCATGTACATCAGTGTGTTCTGCTTGGTTTTGCTCCATAAAACCCAGGCTCTTGTTGACAAGAATTAGCAGCTTCCCAAGGTTTCTGCTGATTTTGAGGAATCAACCCCTTGCCGCTCAGTGCTCTCACTTGGCGTGTTGCTCCTCCTTTTTGCTTGTTCTTTGCAAAATGACTGCTCCCTACGTGCCATTGAGCACTTGGATTAAACACCTGCACTAAACAATTGGCAGAGCCCGAAGAGCTTGTTAGAGGCTCCATATCCTGTGTGGGAATCACTTCAAGTGAAATTAATGATTCTTCTCTGCACGCAAGACTTTTTCCCAAAGAAAAATCTGCTTTTTAAGATAAAATTAATCTGAAGCAGTCCACGTACACAATACACTAGTGCTCATCTAGCCCCCCCCACACTTTTACAACTTTTGTCCCATTTACACTGATATTATTTTATTTCTAGCCATTACTACTCTCCATTGACTGTCTATTCTCCTTTATGGATCTGAAACATGGGTCACCTATCGCCAACACTTACAACTCCTCGAACGCTTTCAACAGCGCTGTATACGCACAATCCTAAATATACACTGGACTGACTATGTGACGAATGTTGCTGTCCTTGAGCAAGCAGGGATCACCAGCATTGAGGCCATGATATTGAGAATGCAGCTGCGCTGGGCAGGGCACGTTTCTAGGATGGAGGACCATCGCCTCCCAAAAATAGTACTCTATGGTGAACTCACCACGGGTCAGCGTAAGAGGGGCACTCCAAAAAAGTGATACAAGGACTCCCTGAAACAACATCTCAGGCTTGGCCAAATTGATCACCAACAATGGTCCATCCTTGCCACACATCAGGAGGCATGGAGACGCACTTTGCACATTAGCTAACACACATTGGAAACTGTTTAATGCAGTGTAGATGTGTAAATAGCTATTGCTTAAAACAATTTGTAAGCCGCTCTGATAGCCTTGTGGCTGAAGAGCGGGGTATAAATAAAAAAAATAAAAAATAAAAATAACAACAATGCTGCAGCCTTATTTGAGAACTCACGCTGAACAAGTCTTGAAGAGAAATGACAACGCAGAAAGAATCACAACCCAGAATCATCACCAAAGGAGACCTTCTGCTGTGCTTTCTGCAACCAGACTTGTTTATCTCGGATTGGCCTTTTTAGTCATCAGTGCGCTTGCAGAAAGCGTGGGATGAGTCCTTCCTGAATCTTCGTTTGCAAAGAAAAGCCAGAGAGAGAGAGAGATTTTATTTCTATCAACAAGAACCTGGCAGTATGTAGGAATCTGATGAGATATAGACCTATTTACTACAGAGATGGGAACCTCTTGCGTTGTACAAAGTCTGTACAAATAAAGCCCAATAATCTATCATAGTTGGTCACCAAGGAAATAAGTTGCATGTACAGTACGACCCCTGAATCCATGGGGGAATGGTTCCGGGCCCCACCGTTGATAATGATATCTGTGGATAATAGTGAACGTCATTGAAAATAATGGGACTTCTGGTTTAAAATACCATAGAGTTGCCTTGGAGGACCTAAAAATGGCTAGAGAGAGAATGCATTTTTTAGGAAGACTCTATGGTAGCTGTGCTGAAACTGAAACCGTGGATAACTGAATCAGTGGATAATGAATCAGTGGATACTGGGGTCCTATTGTACCACCCTGCCAGCATCCAGGAAATACCTATTCTTTTATTTATTCTGGGATGCCATTTTGGAAAAAAAGGCAGTTGCTTTGTTTCCCTGAAGGTGAAACCATATATGACTATAGGTTTTCCATGAGTTTTTAAATATATGACTGTCAGAAATCTCAACTGGTGAATTTTGACTGGGGTAGAAGAAACAAATCCATGTATGTGTATGTGCATGCATGCATGCACGCACACACACGCACAACAAATCCAGGCTTCTATATGTAATACACACAAAGCTTTTAAAGTGTTGCCAACTGATTCAAAAACAGAATGGAATAAACTAACTACTCAATAAATGAAAAGTTACTGGTTGGGGGATTCTGGGAGTTACAGTCCAATTTCTCCCCCTGAGCTCTGATGATGTGACATGTTAGAAATGGAAAAATTGACAGTTTTGATTTTATCCAATAGTTAGTGGGTTCCATTCCATTTCTGAATCAGTTTTCAACTTAAAAAAACTCTGTGTGAACATAACTATGCATTTTAGCCTAATATACAATTTTTTTTGCAACTTGATTTCCCTTATACTAGGGAATAGTGTATGTTTTTCAGTGTAACATACACTATTATCTACATATATAAAATGCTTCGGTATGTTTCTGTTCCCACTCTGCTGATTGGCCACTTAGGAAACATGTCAAGAGTACGATCATTTCCACATTAATATATAACCTTTCAAATCAACTATAATGGCTAGTTTTATGCCAAGAGCCCCTCTGCTGCCACCATGCAACTACATGTACACACAGACACATGGTCACACCACATGCGTCAGGACACAAGAGCCTGTCCGCCACCATGGAACCACTACACTACATCCCTCCATACTACTACCACCCCCACCCACGCTACACACACACACACAACATATGCTGGGATGTGAGAGACCCTCCACAGCCATGTTTAAAAAGAAATCATTCTACATGTTTGCAGCTCAAGAGCAAGGAACAGCTATAGACAGCCCAGAAGGCCCAAAGCCCAGCTTCCGACAGCACAGAAGACCACGTTGTGATGGACAAGACTGAGGGCCGAATGCCATTCTTAAATAGCAGTTCCCCTGGCTGCTTCAGGTGGGCTGCATGATTGCAGCCGGCTGCATCTGATAGCTTGTTCCCGGTTCTTCCAAGACTCCCAAAGCCAGGTTCTGAGTCTGCAAAGAGGCTGTGCCAGCTGCTTCAGCCAGGGACCTAGTCTTGTGAGGAGAGGCAGATCCTGACACCTAAGCAGCCAATCAGCACATTGAAAAAGGTAACATATCCAAGAGAATTATATATATAGACAATGGTTTTCTGTGTGTTTTTCCCACTAGAACATGTACATTTTTGTGCAGTTTTTCCTAATAATACTTAGTTATTACTGTACTTACTATACAATTGTACTCTTTTTGTTGTTAAAAGAATTCTTATAATTCTGACGAGCACAAATACCAAAGGATAACTGCAGTCCAGTGTGCTTATTGATTCAGGAAATGCAAATTTAGAACTGTAAACTGAACAAAATTATTGCCTGTTCCTAACAGATACTCATTAAAAAAAATCTAATCAATTAATTTTGTTATAACATCAAGAATATCTATGACCATGTATTTATACCTGCCTCAGGTTTACTGCCATCATTTACTGAATGTTTGTCAGCCTTCTAAAAGGAGATGCAGCCCATTGAACTGCAGACCCTTCCTGTACACATTTGTTTAAATGCTGCAATTTTTGCTTGTTAACAATGTTATTAACATTCATATTATATTTTCCATGGCCTTGGCTTTTGGTGTATCCTGACATTACAGTTGACATTGCAGTTTTCCTGCAGCATAGAAAAATCTAATTTCTTCTTTTCCAATTAAATGTGACCAGCACAAGACTGAATTCACTTTGTTTCTTAAAGTATTATATGTCCCATTTCTTTTTTTTTTAAATGAAATGTTCAAGGCAGCTCACAGTGAAACTTTAAACCACCTATTGAGGAGACCAAAGGCCTGTCTACCATCCTCATGGTCATCATATGGGTGCACTGTGTAGTTCCAAGCAATGTATGGTTGAGATCCTACATCAAGCAGGCAGAGTGTAATGCTCTGCCAGTGAAGATCATGTAAAAGAGGAGTTACTTACTCTGAGGAACTGGCTTAGAATCTTAGCAGCTGTATTCTGCCCCATCTGAAATTTCTGGATACTCTTCAAAGGCAGCTCCAAGTAGAACATATTTCAACAATTCATCCTTGACTTAAGTAACACTTGACTATGACCAGAACCATCTTCTCAAGAAATATGTTATACTTCCTACACCAGCTGGACAAAAACACATGGCCTATATCAATGTGTTGATAATCCAAGAACAAAGATAGACCCAGGAACACTCCTAAACTTGGAATGAATTTGAGTTTTTAAGCTAAACAAGGCTGGATCCTTATACCTGACTTAGTTATTCTACTGACCAGAAGCATTTCTGTCTTGTCTAAATTGACACGGAAGTCTTAGGACTTTATCAGACGAGTGTCCAAAACCAGTGTAATCCTGCTATATGGATAGCAGAAACATCATGGCATTATAACACTTACCTTCAGACATCGCTGTAATCACGCGAACGAACCACCACAGAATCATTGCACAATGACCACTAGTGCTTTAAGAACAGGAGTTTACTTCTGCAGTCTGGCACAGGCAATATTTCAGTGGTTCTCACAAGAAGATGCAAGTGCTTAAAAGTAAAAAAAACCACACTCAATTAAAAAAGTAAATGAGGACACAAGCACTGAAACAAACCTAAAAATATCCCAGCAAAAAGGGGCAGTGCATAAAAAGAGTGTCCAGTGCTTCATTTTCACATTCTCACCTGGACATTTTCTCGCTGATGACCACCCATTCATGCTGTAATCTCGCAAATTACAATGGAATATGTTTTTGCATGCTTTCAATTCTGCAAAAACAGTGCTATTGAAGAACTATTGATGGGAACTATTGATGGGTAACCTGACAATTACCGGTAAAAGCAATGGGTTTTTTGCAGCTGTGGAACAAGATAAACATGACATCATGAGGTAGTGTGGCCCATTCATACTACCCTGACATCATAATCCCATGATTTTTGCCACGTATAATAAAGTCCTTAGTCCATATCCAGACCACTACAAATCTCAAGCCTCAGTTTATAATCTCCACAGACTGGACTGAGATGGAAAGAAAGGATAGCAATGATTTTCATCTCATGCTGGCTCCTCATCTACAGTAGAGGGCGGCAAAATGCATCCCTTCAGATATTGTTAGACTGCAACTCCCAGCAGACCTGGTCGGCATAGCTAACAGTGAGTAATGCAGTCCAGTATCTGAAGGGCTATATGTTGCCCTACCCAATCTGTAGGGATGAAGTTACATCTCCTCCTCTTCTTCAAAGTCTGGCAGTTCCACTTCTGGATTTAGGAATGGAAACAACCATTTGAAATATTCAAAATGGGTTAAAATGTGTTTTTTCCAGTATAAAGAAACTGTGGTAAGAAGAATCCTCAACTGACAAGAATCCTCACAGTTCAGAGCTTATTCTGCACAAAAATTGCACACAAGTGTTTTGCACAGAATACAACCACATATGAATTTTGTGCAGAATAAATCCCGAATTGTGAATAGGCTTTGAAAACTGTATAGATTTCAAGGACTTTCTCACAGCAGGAAGAAAATGGCTAAAATTACTTGTTGCCTCCTTTAAGAAGAAAAATAGTGAAGAATTACATCCCTACTTCAGTCACCAGTGCTGAATTATGAGCTCTATTATTATATAATCGTGTACAGTATAGAGTATTATGTAGTGATAAAGAAGTAGTAGTGAGATTTTAAGCAAAAAATTACTTTTTACTATGTTGCTTCCAGTCTCTGGTTATAGGTACTGAGGCAATGACAAAGTGGAAGGGAACAGAGTATGCTTTTTACCAAATGTTATAGCTTATAACCTCTAGTTTAAAAACCCTGCCACAAGAACACACAAACAAACTCAGAAAGAGTTACTTTTAAAGATTTATAAACGGAGAGGGCATTAGAATTGTAACTGTAGCTAATTCTTAAAATAATTTCTAAAGCAATTGTCTAGATATCCCAGAGTTGGAGAATTCAGGAAGGAGGGCAGGAATGAGGAATATGTGGCTCTCTAAATGTTGTTGGACTGCCTCTTTCTTCAGCCTTCACCATTGGCTTGCTGGCTTGGGCTGATGAGAGTTACAGTTCAACAACATCAAGACAGTCATATATTCCCCAACTTTTTTGTAGGCAAATTTCAGTGGATTCATAAAAACCAATCCTGCTGTTTCTTGGACAGTGCTACGTGGAGCTAAGCAAGCGATAATTAAAGTTTACATCACTATAGCAACCCTCTTTTAAAAAAAATTCTTCCATAGAACTTTTAGTAGAGTACTTAGCTAGAAATATTTTCATTCTTTTTTTGAACAGGTTTTTACATATTAATCTGTCACAATATTGTACCTTATATAAATACAATATACTGTATACTACTGCTAGACTGTAATTTAACAGATCAACAAGATGAATCTCTTTTGGAATATGTTCATTTTTTTTTAAAACTTAATGTCTTCATGTGTCTTTTCATCAAGTCATTTCACAATGTAACCATTGAAATCCATGTACAGCTTCAGTAATAAGGACAACAGGTAGCATTTCAATTTGTTAAGTATTTTTAATCCCCCCAGCCCCAAAGTTATCAATATATTTTTTTACTCTCTTTCTTCTGCAAACCTAATTATATCTCACCAGTTTGTATTCTCCAAGAAAGGTGACATAATTATTTTTGCCATATATGTGATGGCACATTAAGGAGCAAATGGAAGAATGCTATTTTGCAAAAGGAGAGGCCTGTAGATGGTGCTGTGAACTAGGAGGAAAAACTAGATCTATAATGAAGTTAGGATATCTGTCCTCTTGGTGAATCTTCTGCAATTTAAAACTTGAATTATTTTCCTTTATATATTTATTGGTGTATAAAGAAACATCACACAAAACAAGGTCTTCTGTAGTGATGAGCCTGTTCATTTCAATATTCAGATATCTTTTGATAAGTATCTAAGGACGCAGTCTTTCCACTAATGGTTCCTTCTTTCAAAAATGTCTTTGTTGCCCCCATAATTAGTTTCTCAGGACTGCACAGAACACAATAATATGAACAAATTTACACACACACACACGTAAAAACATTAGCTAGAACTTTGAAAAGTTAATTGTTACAATTGATCAGGCTGACAGCAGTATTCTGAAAGTTTTAATGCAAAAAAGTAACTTTTCCAAGCTCTGACATAGATAGTAGGAATGGATGAAAAACAGCAAAATGAAACGGCTTCTATGATATAGGAATGTGGGCGATTAAAAAAAAATCCTTTTCTGATTTTAAAATGACATTGAAGTTGACATCAGGTCATCCCTTGGAGAGTGTGTTACACATCTGTGACACCGTGACTGGGAAGCCCCTCTCCTCACCATGCACCTGTCAATTGCAAGAGGAAAACCCAGGAGATGGCATCTGATGACAACGATAAAACCTGGAAGGGTCATATTTCCTTAGATCCCAAGCCATTTAAATAATCAGCAGATCCCAAGACAAGCTGGAGCATGTTCAGAGGAGGATGAACCAAATGGTGAAAGGACTGGAAACTATGCCCTGTGAGGAGTGGCTTAGGGAGCTGGGTATGCTTAGCCAGGAGAAGAGAAGGTTAAGAGGTGACGTGATAGCCACATTTAAATATTTGAAGGGATGGCATATTGAAGAAGGAGCAACCTTGTTTTCTGTTGCTCTAAAGTCTAGAGGACTAATCTGATCTCTTTTTTTTTTTATAAAATTACCAGCTTGGTAGATGAAGGGAATGCTGTGGATATCACATACTGGCACCTTGATTTCAGTAAGGCCTTTGACAAAGTTCCCCATGACATTCTTGCAAACAAGCTTGTAAAATGTGGGCTAGACAAGTTAACTGTTAAATGGATTTGTAATTGATTGACCGGCCGAAACCAAAGGGTGCTCAGCAGTGGCTCCTCTTCGTCTTGGAAAGATGTGACCAGTGGGGTGCCACAGGGTTCTGTCCTGGGCCCAGTGCTATTCAATATCTTTATCAATGACTTGGATGACAGAATTAGGGGCATACTTATCAAATTTGCAGATGGCACCAAATTAGGAGGAGTAGCTAATACCCTAGAGGACAGGATCAAAATTCAAAATGACCTGAATAGACTAGAAAGCTGGGCCAAAGCTAACAAAATAAAATTCAATATGGAGAAATGTAAGGTACTGCACTTAGGGCAGAAAAATGAAATGCATAGATATAGGATGGGAGAGACCTGGGTGAATGAGACTACGTGCGAAAGGGATCTAGGAGACCTAGTAGACCACAAGTTGAACATGAGTCAACAATGTGATGCGGCAGCTAAAAAGGCCAATGCGATTTTGGGCTGTATCAATAGAAGTATTGTGTCTAGATCAAGGGAAGTAATAGTGCTGCTCTATTCTGCCTTGGTCAGACCTCACTTAGAATACTGTGTCCAGTTCTGGGCACCACAATTCAAAAAGGTTATTGACAAATTGGAACGTGTCCAGAGGAGGGCAACTAAAATGGTGAAAGGTCTGGAAGCCATGCCTTATGAGGAGAGACTTAGGGAGCTGGGTATGTTTAGCCTGGAAAAAAGACAGTTGAGGGACAATATGATAGCCCTGTTTAAGTATTTGAAGGGGTGTCAGATTGAGGCTGGAGCAGGCTTGTTTTCTGCTGCTCCAGAGACTAGAACATGGATGCAAGCTCCAGGAACAGAGATTCCACCTCAACATTAGGAAGTTTTTTTTGACAGTAAGAGCTGTTGGGCAGTGGAACACACTCCCTTGGAGCATGGTGGGGTCTCCTTCCGTGGAGTTCTTTAAACAGAAGCTGGATGGCCATCCGTCAGGGATGATTTGATTGTGTATTCCTGTGTGGCAGGGGGTTGGACTGGATGGCCCTCGTGGTCTCTTCCAACTCTACAATTCTATGATTCTACGGAGCAATAGATTCAAAATAAAGGAAAAGGGATTCCACCTAAACATTAGGAAGAATCTCCTGATGGTAAGAGCTGTTTGACAGTGGAATATACTGCCTGAAAGTGTGCTGGAGTCACCTTCTTTGGAGGTGTTTAAACATAGGCTGGATGGCCATCTCCCAGGAGTGCTTTGATTCTGTATTCCTGCATGGCAGGGGGCTGGACTGGATGGCCCGTGTGGTCTCTTCCAACTCTTACAATTCTATGATTCTAAGACATTTAGACAATTAGTGCTTTGATTAGTGCCTGGAAATGGACTGGCAACCTGTGTCACTGTTTTTAAAACTGGTGAGAGGTATTTCTTTATATTTGGATGCAGTAAGTTACCCAGAAGCTGTATTTTGTATCAACTGAAGTTTCAAAAATAAACAAATCTATGAAATCAGCCCATCTACCAATGCCACAATAGGAAAACCGAGAGATTACAAGAGCATCGAAAACTGTATTGGGAATATTTACATTCTGTAATGGTCAGTCCCAGCCTTGAGTAAACCATGGTGGCGAATTCATGTTTTAGATATAAGTCTATGAGGAAGTGGTGTTGGCCGTATCTTACCTCCTTTGCTTTTCCTGCAAAGTGTATCACAAGTCATCCGCTCAAACTTTCAGTCTCACAGGGCCTTTTTTTTTTTGGCTATATAGTAAATGTATTGAATAACACAATCACCCTTGATTATGTTTACTATATCATGGAGGAATCCAAGTGGAAGGAGAGCTACGCAAGTATGTAAAGTGCACAAAGGTTAAATATAAATAACAGTTATTCCATTGTCACAGAATCCTCAACAAATAATCTCCCTAAAGGCCTTTGTGCATATCAGCCAACCAATCAGTCAATCAATGCATGTCCTAAGTGGCTATAATCCATTCCAGAGTATCTGTTCCATATTAATCAATCAATCAATCAAGATGTGTTCAAAGTGCTTCTTGTTTGCAGTGTTGTGCAAGAGGCAGTTCAGCAGCAATAAAACTATCCTGACCACACATGAGAGATGTGAGAACAGTAGGTAGGTTGCAGAGATAATCCTGCTACTATAAACCCCACACACCCACACACCACCATTCTCTGAAGATGCCAGCCACAGATGCAGGTGAAACATCAGGAATAAACTCTTCCAGAACACAAGCTCATAGCCTGGAAAAAAAACCCATGAAAAACCTATGGATGCCATCCATGAAAGCCTTCAACTTCACAATCTTGCTACTGTTTGTCATCTCTCTTTAAAAAGTCACTCAATTTTAGTTATTTAGGTATTTATATCCTGCTCTTCAGCCACAAAAGCTCTCAGAGTGGCTTACAAATTGTTTTAAGCAATAACAATTTACACATCTACACTGCATTAAGCAGTTCCCAATGTATGTTGGCTAATTGCCACCACAAGCTGGGTACTCATTTTACCGATCTACGAAAGGATGGAAGGTTGAGTGAACCTTGGAGCTCTTGGGACTGAACTTGCAACGTTGTGACTTGCAGTACTGGCATTTAAGCACTGCGCCACCAGGGCTCCCTTAAAACATATTACCCATTGTACGAGCTGGAGGTATGACTGGAAAGTGTCCAGTGTCATAATCAGAGATATTGGGCAGAGTTTGGAAAAAGTTACTTTTTGATTCCAGCTTCTAGAATCCTCTCCAGCTAACAAAGCCAAAAGTTCTGAGGTGTATTTTTTTGTGGATGGCCATAATGCTGTTACCCTAAGAGGTGAGGGGTGCATTAGAGTCTCACCTGTGATGCCAAAATCTCCTGTCCTATTGGGAGGAATTATTAACTCAAACAGGAGGCCTGTGAGAGGAGGGTAATTTTGGGGATCTTTTCACCTACAGTACAAACTGTAGAGAGCACTCCAGTTAAGGTAAAATAAGGTATTTTATTTAAATAACACAAAAGGTAAACTAACATACACAACACACATTCTTAAGAACCAGACAAGACTATAGCAGAGTGAGGCAGAAAGGTTGGATAGAGGGAGAGAGGTCTGGGAAGACTGGGTGATAATTACCAGTCTGGAAGACCAGTGGAGGTACTCAGACAGGCATCTAAGGGAAGTTCCGATCTGGGGCAGTCTGAGAAAGAGATTGGCGAGGTTCATCCATTGTGGCACACACTACAGTTGTCCCTTCATATTTGCTGGAGTTTGATTCCAGGACCCCCCATGGATATCAAATGGTGAATACTTAAGTCCCATTATATGCTCTCTCTCTCTGGCTTTTCTTCGCAACGAAGATTCAGGAAGGACTCATCCCACGCTTTCTGCAAGCACACTGATGACTAAAACGGCCAATCCGAGATAAACAAGTCTGGTTGTAGAAAGCACAGCAGAAGGTCTTCTTGGGTGATGATTCTAGGTTGTGATTCTTTCTGCGTTGTCGTTTCTCTTCAAGACTTGTTCGGTGTGAGTTCTCAAATAAGGCTGCAGCATTGTGGATAGTGCATCTCCATGCCTCCCGATGTGAGGCCAGGGCGGACCATTGTTGGTGATCAGTTTGGCTGAGCCTGAGATGTTGTTTCAGGGAGTCCTTGTATTGCTTTTTTGGAGCGCCCCTCTTACGCTGACCCGTGGCAATGGCATAGCAAAATGGTGTCCTTTATATAAGATGGCAAAATCAAGGTTTGCTTTTTGGATTATTATTTTTTTAAAGAATATTTTCAAGCTGTGAATACTTAAATCAATGGATACTAAATCCATGGATATGGAGGGACAACTGTACTATTGTTAGGGCTTTAATATTTATACCTTATTCTGTGCCTTGGAGGGGTGAATTTACCAATAACAAAGCTTGGCTGGCTCTCCCACAGAATAGACAAAGGAAACTGAAACTCAACTTGATTGCTTTGATTGTGAAGAGATAGAACATTGATGGGTTTGCAACAGCTTCATAAGGCTGGACAGGAAGGGGATGTGAGGAGAGATTTCCATAGGGCATAAATTGAGGAACGATCACTTAATTGCTTGATTGAATTATTGTTGAAAATGCCCAAGGCTGGAAAAAAGGATTAGCATATACCCCTTTAATGACTGGGTAGTTAACATAAACCTATCACAGGGGCTTTCTGCTCAATCCTAATTTGGGTTTTTACACCATTATATTTCTAGATACGCCTCAGGTCATTGTGACCTCCAACTGACCTCCAGTCTGCCTAAACCAATATAACCCCAAAGGTGTTCAATATTTCAAGTTATGGAATATTGTGGGGAGGGCGTAGTAAGCCATGTTAACAATCCCTCAGAGGTACACTTTTGGGGACCACATACTGGCAACTGACAGGGCCAGAGCAAAAAGTGCATAGGACCATTTCCTCCCACTCACATACATATGTATATACACCCTTTCTTTTTCTGTAAGCTTTCTCAACTTCACTCTTCCTTTCTCTTTTTTCCCATTCAGCAGAATTCTAAAGGAAGGATAGGTTGTACTTGCTAGAGATCTGAATGAACTACTTGCCGAGGATTACTTCCTGATTACTGTACTTCTATTTCTATGTCCATTTCGACTCTCCTGTCCTGTTTATTCTTCCCTAGTTCCTCTAATTTTGGGCTCACTGCAAGAAACTGAGGCTGAGAGTAACCTTCACAGTGTTCCTGACCATGATGCAATACATCTGCATTGTATACAGTATATCTGACACAATATATGAGAGCTGGAGTGCTGTAGTGATCTGTTGGACTAGGACCCTTTCTTCCAATGAGTTTGAAGTGACATATATGAGTCTCCTTCTTCCTACTTCATCCATACAACAACAGTGCCTCAGGTGGCAGATGCTGCAGGAAACAATAGCAATTCTTAGGCTGTACTGTTGGAGTCCCACAGCCATTCCCCTTTCTTGGAGGCCACAGCCTGTTTTCATCCCCTAAACAGAGTCCGGGGGGAGGGGGAGGAATCATGTAGCTCTCCATATGTTGTTACCGGTAGTTTTTAAATGCTACCATAGAATCATAGAGTTGGAAGAGACTACAAGGGCCATCCAGTCCAACCCCCTGTCATGCAGGAATAAACAATCAAAGGACACCTGACAGATGGCCAGCCAGCCTCTGTTTAAAAACTTCCAAAGAAGGAGATTCCACCACACTCCAAGATAGCGTGTTCCACGGCTTAACAGATCTTACCATCAGAAAGTTCTTCCTAATGTTTCGGTGGAATTCTTTTCCTGTAGTTTGAGTCCATTGCCCTACGTCCTAGTCTCTGGATCTGCAGAAAACAAACTTGCTCCATCTTCAATATGACATCCCTTCAAATGCAGTATTTAAACGTGGCTATGATGTCCCCTCTTAACCTTCTCTTCTTCAGGCTAAACATGCCCAGCTCCCTAAGCCGCTCCTCATAGGGCATGGTTTCCTAACCTTTCACCATGTTGGTTGCCCTCCTCTGGACATGTTCCAGCTTACCATTCCTTGTGTTGGCTATTCTGGCTAAGGAGGATGGGATGTACAGCCCAGCAACACCTAGAGGACTGCATAATTCCCACTTCTGCTCCAAAATGACATGCTATACATAGGGGTGGTGGAAAATGTTATCACATTCTCCATACTGAATGAAGATTCAGTTGCCAGTCCAGTAATACTTTGTATGCAGAATGTCGGAGTGGCAGTGTCTTCATGTCAGGTAGGAAAATATCTTGGGTGAGCCCAGGAAAGTTAACTGAGGGTAAGTGCTGGAAGCCCTGTAATCTCACTGCTTGAAGAAATGGGTTGCACATATACTCATGAATTGTTTTGTGCTTTCAAGTTGACTTGACTTATAGCAAGTCTATCCTAGGGTTTTCTTGATAAGATTTATTCAGATGTTTGCTATTGTCTTCCTCTGAGGCTGAGAGGCTATGACCTGTCAAAGCCCACCCTCTGGGTTTCTATGGCTGAGCAGGGATTTGAACTCTGGTCTCCTGGATTCGTAATCCAACACTCAAACCACTATACTGTGCTGGCACATTAACAGAATGAAGGGATGATGCAAATGAATGTGTCTGGGAAAATAGTCAAACTGAATATTTGTTTAGCCCTTCTAGAATACGAACCTTTGCCTAGCATTTGTGGAATGGGTGGAACATAAATACAAACTACTGTGGGAATGAATACATTTCCCCCTAGTTTCATGGATAGGATTCTATCAATGGAGACATGATGTTATGTTGTGTGGAATGTCAGAAGTAAATTCTATCTGCAGGAACTCTGCTTAACCTTTTACAGATTCTTCTGTTGAAGAGATCTGTTGGCATAGCTGCATGGATGAAACAGCTGGGGGTGGAAAGGAAGCAAGGCTGTGATGTATATTGGAAATATAACAATTGGTCGCTTTTATAAACCCATTGTAAAGATGAGAAATCCAAATAAATGCCACAGACAGCCCAACTATCTCAGCAAGGCATGTTTTATTTGATGTACCTCCCATAAAGCCTGATTGGCCTACTGGGAATATCTGGTTAGTACAAAAATAAACCAGGGCACAAATCATGGTAGTAGCTCAGTCTTTTACTGTTGACTGAAATCAAGATTAAGATTGTTGAAGTCTAAATGGCCCAGTTTTCACTGGGAGCCAAGTGCAACACAGCTGTGGTTGACAGGTTGCTTATTTTATCAATAGCTCTAACATGAACCGTGTCTTAATTCAGCAGTTGAATGGGAAGAGAGCTTTAAAAGGAAACTTCTAAATGGTCTCTGTCTTTCTTCTTAAAATAGCAGAACTGGCACTTCTTCATGCTCTGGTCTATATGGTTGTAGGGGACAGTACTATAGTAGAAGCAGGGCTCACAGGGTCAAAGCGTTGGCACTTTTTGATTATAACATGGACTCTTATGTCACCTGCCAATCCCAGTGATTTCCTTGTTGCCTCTGAACTTGGCTGTAATCACCTCTGTAGCTTGAGGATAAATTGACAAATTGGAGCGTGTCCAGAGAAGGGCAACTAAAATGGTGAAAGGTCTGGAAACAATGCCTTATGAGGAGAGACTTAGGGAGCTGGGTATGTTTAGCCTGGAAAAAAGACGGTTTAGAGGCGATATGATAGCCCTGTTTAAGTATTTGAAGGGATGTCACGCTGAGGATGGAGCAGGCTTGTTTTCTGCTGCTCCAGAGACTGGAACACGGAGCAATGGGTGCAAGCTCCAGGAACAGAGATTCCACCTCAACATGAGGAGGAACTTTTTGACAGTCAGAGCTGTTCGGCAGTGGAACGCACTCCCTCGGAGCGTGGTGGGGTCTCCTTCCTTGGAGGTCTTTAAACAGAGGCTGGATGGCCATCTGTCGGGGATGCTTTGATTGTGATTCCCTGCGTGGCAGGGGGTTGGACTGGATGGCCCTCGTGGTCTCTTCCAACTCTGCAATTCTATGATTCTATGATTCTATGATTCTATGATTCTATGATTCTATGATTCTATGATTTTTTTCTAGTCACAATGTATTGTTATGAGCTCCCTGTGGTGTAATCCAAAATATTTGGATTTGGTCTTTAAAAGATTTTTGGTTTGAGACTAAATGGGCCAGACCCATTGGTTTTTCAACATAACAAAATAATGCTCCTTACTGGACAGAATTAGACAGATAGATAAATAGATATGAACACAGATACCTCCTCCTCCTCCTCCTCCTCCTCCCCCCCTTTTTTAAAGAACTTTCTTGGCATTGTTAGTATAGGGACTGTCATTATGAGAGAGTGCACTTTAAAATTTAAACCACTACATCAGTGATTCTTAAGCTATTCTTTACCAGAGACCCTCTTTAAATATCTTTTGTTGCTGCGGACCCTCAAAACTTAACTCAAGATTTAATAATAATAATAATAATAATAATCTCTCTCTCTCTGGCTTTTCTTCGTGAACGAAGATTCAGGAAGGACTCATCCTGAACTTTCTGCAAGCATGCTGATGATTGAAAAGGCCAATCTGAGATAAACAAGTCCAGTTGCAGAAAGCACAGCAGAAGGTCTCCTTAGGTGATGTTTCCGGGTTGTGATTCTTTCTGCGTTGTCATTTCTCTTCAAGACTTGTTTGGCGTGAATTCTCAAATAAGGCTGCAGCATTGTGGATAGTGTGTCTCCATGCGTCCCAATGTGAGGCCAGGATGGACCATTGTTGATGATCAATTTGGCTGAGCCTGAGATGCTGTTTCAAGGAGTCCTTGTATCGCTTTTTTTGAGTGCCCCTCTTACGCTGACCCGTAGTGAGTTCACTGTAGAGTACTTTTTTGGGGGAGGTGATGGTCCTCCATCCTAGAAATGTGCCCTGCCCAGTGCAGCTGTATTCTCAATATCATGGCCTCAATGCTGGTTATCCCTGCTTGCTCAAGGATAGCAACATTCGTCACATAGTCAGTCTAGTGTATATTTAGGATTATGCGTATACAGCACTGATGAAAGCGTTTGAGGAGTCGTAAGTGTTGGCGATAGATGACCCATGTTTCAGACCCGTAAAGGAGAATAGACAGTACAATGGCTCTATACACTCTATATATTATGTTAAATGCTACAATAAATTACTGCTTACATTCCAACTTTTGAGCAAAATCTGATTGCTCAAACTATCAAGGTATAACACTGCTCTCCATTGCTAGAAAAAACCTTGCAAGGATACTCCTGAACAGATTAGTTCCTGCTATTGCAGAAGAACTTCTTCCTGAAAGCCAATGTGGCTTCAGAGCCAATAGGGGTACTACAGATATGGTATCATGGCCGTTTCCATGGCACTGTCAAAGCCGAGAACGGAAAACTGGTCATCAATGGAAATGCTATCACAATCTTCCAAGAGTGTGACCCTGCCAACATCAAGTGGGGAGATGCTGGTGCAGAGTATGTTGTGGAGTTCACTGGTGTATTCACCACCACTGAGAAGGCCAGAGTAAGTGGCAGATGTATATGGGAGGAGTGGACTGGGACGACTGCCTTGGGGGGATGGGCACAGATAGTCACCACTATCGATTCCAGCGGGCTCCAAGGTTCACTAAGCCTTTTATCCTTTCGTAGATCGGTAAAATTAGTACCCGGCTTGTGGGGGCAATTAGCTAACACACATTGGAAACTGCTTAATGCAGTGCAGATGTGTAAATTGCTATTGCTTAAAACAGTTTGTAAGCCGCTCTGATAGCCTTGTGGCTGAAGAGTGGGGTACAAATAAATAAATAAATAAATAAATATTAAAAATAAATAAAAAAATATTTGCCCTTAGACAACTGCAAGAGAAATACAGAGAGCAGAACAAGGGACTCTATGTAACATTTGTCGACCTCACCAAAGCCTTCAACACTGTGAGTAGAAAAGGTCTGTGGCAGATCCTGGAAAGACTAGGATGTCCCCCCAAATTCCTTAAAATGATTATCTTGCTACATGAGGGCCAGCATGGTCAAATCAGATATGGCGAGGCTCTTTCAGAGCCCTTTCTAATAACTAATGCAGTGAAGCAAGGTTGTGTTCTTGCTCCAACTTTCTTTACAATCTTCTTCAGCATGATGCTCCAAAGGGCTATGGCAGAGCTCAAAGAAGAAGACAGCATCTATATACGTTACCATATTGATGGTAGCTTGTTTAACTTAAGCTGTCTGAGGGCTCGCACTAAGAGTCTAAACTATCTAGTTTGTGAGCTGCTCTTCACTGATGATGCTGCCCTTGTTGCCCACACAGAAGCAACTCTGCAGTGCCTAACATCCTGCATCGCAACAGCTGCAGAGCTGCTTGGGCTAGAAGTCAACCTGAAGAAAATGGAAGTTCTCTACCAGCCTGCACCACAGGACGAACACCATCATCCCCACATTGCTGTCGGCAACTAAGTCCGTGTGCTTAAGTCCGTTCAGCAGTTCACCTACCTGGGAAGCATCATCTCCTCAGATGCCAAGATTGACAAAGAGATCGATCACAGATTAGCAAAGGCATATAGTGCATTTGGAAGACTTCACAAAAGAGTCTGGAGTAATAAACACCTGAGGCGAAGCTCAAATAATAATAATAATAATAATAATAATAATAATAATAATAATGATAATTCCTGAACACGGAACCACTAACAATTACACCATCTGTTAAACCTTCCCTAAGATGCACCAGAGGGGGAGGAAATACTTTCCCCCCTGCTTCTTCCTGCCAGGATGGAGTGGATTGAATGGCAATGCTCAGGCCCAGCCAACAAGCCTTTCCTTGGCTGCCGTCACGTGGCTGCAAGGAGGGCTGGGCAGTTGAGCAACAGCAGAGTTGACAGCCATCCAGCCTTTGCCTTCTCTCATTCTCCCCCTTCTCTTCTTTCCAGGGGATAAATGGGACACCTAAACTAAGGACCTGAGGTGACACTACGGTGTGTGTGCATGTCTGTGTGCACATACCAATCTTTTCTTCCAAATGCTTTCTTTAAACAATGACACCACGAACAAAAACCCTTTGCATCTCCAGCCTTAGGCTGAGGCAACTATACTCCTTCACGACTCCTCCACCTCCTTCTCTTCCTCTTCCTTCACCACCACCTCAACTGCGCTTGCACCCCTAAACTCAGGTCCCTAAACGTTGTAACTTTGTCTTCCACATTGAAAGGGGGAGAGAAGATACAGATGTTTCTTCACCACCACGCCACCCTCACATGTAGGGTCAGACTTGCTACTCTTTCATGGGTGTGCACAGCATTCACACACACATTTCTGCATTGAAAGATTATCATGGGGGAAAGATCGGAAAGGGGGAGGGAACAAGGAAAAAACTGGGCGGAAGAAGCATCCCAACAGAACACCAGCCCTCGAGAAAGTGCCATCTTAGAAGCCTACCTTTACAGTCACTTGTGGAAAAAGCTCCCAGCATGCTGGATCCTCTGCAAACCACAGTCAGGTGTCCAGGGGTTTTGGGCCAGGGGTGACAACCTTTTCTTCCAAACTCTCAACTACTAACATTAGTGCTAAGAATGGTTGCCAGACCCTTTGCTTGCTTACCCACCCACTCTTTCTTTCCCTCCCTCCTTCTCCCACCTCTGTCTCTTCCTCTGCTGATGAAAAAACAAAACAAAACGGGGGGGGGGAAGAGAGTTGAAGTGTTTCTTCCACAAGCAACTGTAAAGGTGGGCTACTAGGATTGTGGCACTTTCTCAAGGGCTGGTGTTTTGCCATTCCCCCCCCTTGTTCCCTCCCCCTTTCCAATCTCTTCCCCATGATAATCCTTCAATGCAGAAAGGTGCATATGCATGCTTTGCAAACACAACACATTACTTCAGAAGGTGTGCACACCACAGAAGGTTGGTAAGTGACCCCAAGTGTGAGGGAGGCATGGTGGTGAAGACTCATCTATATCTTCTTTTCTCCTTTCAGTGTGGAATAGGAAGTTACAGACTTTAGGAACTTGAGTTTGGGGATTTAGGAACAGTTGAAGTGATGGTTGTGGAGGAGGAGTCATGAGGGAGATGTAGTTGCCTCAGCCTAAGGCTGGAGACATGAAGGGTTTTTGTTGGTGGTGTCACTGTTTGAAGAGAGAGTTTGGAAGAAAAGGTTGGTGCATAAGCACATACACAAACACACACTACTGTATTGCCTCAGGTCCTTGTTTTAAGTGTCCCATCTTTCCCCTAGGAAGGGGGGGAGGGAGAGAAAGAGAGAGAAGGTCAAAGCCAGGCTGGCTGGCTGTCAGCTTTACTGTCACTCAGCTGCTCAGCTGCCTCTACCCCACAGCGGACCAGACATGTGACAGGCAATGTGCAGGCCCAGCCAGCCAGCCAGCCTGCCTGCCTTTACCTTGGCTTCTGTCACGTGGCTCCTCCGCTTCAGGGAGGAATTGGGCTGAGCAACCTTCAAGCCTTTGCGCCACCCCCCCATAAAGACATTATGGACCCCCACAGGTTAAGAACCACTGCATTACATCACAGGTGGGGGAGCACTGTATAACCATCCCTGTGTCTTCATAAAGGAAGAACCTAGAGGACTGCAGGTATATTAGTGCTTGGTTTGCACTTGCACATTCACCTTCAAAGAACTGGCAGAACAAAATGAGTAGACTGTGTAGCTAGGGTTGGCTCTAACATTAGGTAAAATAAGACAAGCATCTTAGGTAGCTCCTGCTGGAGTGGGGAAGAGCAGGAGGGCCAGCCGCCTAACTGTTCCTCTTTCCAGCTTTGCCGCACAGATTCTCCTGTACTCCCAAATTGTCTTGCTGCCTTCAGTTGTGGTGGAGGACTCTATCCCACTGCCAGCATTCACGAAAAGTTCAACTGCCCATGAGTCAGCTTCTGCACATGGCACTGAAGGAGGTGACATGAGAAACTTCTTCCCTTTCTGGTATGTTGAATGAAATTTCCCCCTTTCATGTATGCAATGAAGGTTGAACTGTGCTTATCTTTATTTATAGTGCAGCCACAGATATCTCTACTCAGAAACACCATGAAGTTCAATGGGATTTACTTGAAGATAAGGATGCAATGCTACATGCACTTACTTTGGAGTAAGTCCCATTGTGTTCAGTGAGCTTTGAATAGTCATTGTATAGGATTACATTGCTAGTCATTTAAGTAAGTGCAGCTGACTATCAAGTAAGTGGATGTAGAATTAAAGCCTATGTCTTATAGCCATTTTAGGTGATCAAAGAGATTATTTATTTAGTCTCTATGGTGCAAGAGGATGCCAGAATGTCCTCCTACTTCAGAGACACCTGCCCATCTGCTGGGCAGAGCAACTCCTTCCCTTCTAGAAGGAAAAGGGAAAAACACCTGGGTTATGCTACCACCACCAAATTTTGGTAGGACAGTTATGCAGGAGACTGTAGTGGCGCTGCTGATTTCGGTGGTGTGGGGCAATGACGCCTGCCAAAAAAGGGCATTAGACCCTACACCTATACAATAGATTTTTATGTCCCAAGGGCTGAACTTGATACAGGTATTGCTCAGCTAACAAAGTAGATATATTCATGGGCATTACGTCTTTAACAGAAAATTTGGTACCAGGGGCTAACAACATGGAAAAAATAGGAATGCCATCAAAGAGAAGAGGAGTTCAATACATTGAAAAACTACCAATGCACACATGTTAAATGAGACAACCAAAGCAGCTAAGCCTCACATAAATAAAAACATTTTGAACCTTCCAGAGACCAACTGAAAGTGCTTTCAAAATCCATGCAAGGATGATTTTTTTTCTTCCACCAGCCTCTACTTTTTGTTTTATAATTTCATTTTGACAGCCAGACTTATAGATCTTTACTTCTTTAACATGCTGGCAGTGGCTGTGGCTGGTGAGGCAGGCTTCTCTGCTTTCCCCTTTTCTCTCTATTTTGTTGTTCATGCATGCTCAGTAAGGAATTCTGAAGCAGCTGATATTTATCTTGCCTCTTGTAGGCAAGCTCACACAACTATAGTAAAATCAGCTAAAGGAGAATCCAATTCATTCTCAGCTCAAGATTTATTTCATTGCTTACTACCAACATGCTGCTGGACCTGGCACCAAAGGTTTATGTTTCTTCACCCCTACTTCACCAATGCCAATGCTGCTAAAAACACCCAACTAGAGAAAGAACAAGGAAGAGGAGAGGGTCTGGGGAGGTGTATAAACTTTGTAACAAGGAGTTTCACTGTCAGAAGCTTTGTTACCTGAGATATGACTGTACTTGATCTGATGACCATTCAACTGTGTTACTTGGATTCATCATTTAACCAAACTAGTTTAGAGAGCCAGCGTAGTGAAATGGTTTGAGCATTGGACTAGGATGCTCGAGACCAGGGTTCAGATCTCCACTTGGTCATGGAAATGCCCTGGGTGATCTTGGGCAAATCACATTCTCTCAGTCTTAAGAGGAAAGCAAAGACACCCTCTCCTGAACAAATCTTGCCAAGAAAACCCTGTGATAGATTTGCCTTAGGGTCATCACCACGAATCAGAAATGACTTAAAGGTACACAGCAACAACAAACCAGCAAGACTCAAAACCTCATTTTTGTAAGGATCATATAGATCATCTGAAGTGTAGAAAATTCCTGCATAATCACAATGTCAACTCATTAGTACACTTATTACTAACCATGGCTCTAGTGAGTTCTTAATCACCCAACCAGTTTAATTTTGCTATCCTATCTGAGACCTTCAGCAGTGATCAACATCAATCTATTTTGGACTTCTTCAATAAAAGGAAAAGTTAATTAAATGCCTCCTCAGTTTGCATGTAATGCATACTGAGGCTTCAATAGCCCATACCCTCCTTCATTTTAGAGAGGAAAACTGGGTTGTATGTGGCTAAGCAACATTGGAGAATGGCAAAATTTATTAATGAGGAAGAATACACAAGCTAGGAGAGGCTGCAACAGTTTGCTTTTGTCTGAATCTACTGGGAAGGGCAAGATTCTGCTTCTTAGGACTTTTTCGGACGAAGAAAAATAACGCAAGCAGCCTCTCCAGCTTGCGAGGCTGCTGCGCTGCAAAGCGCCCCTTTCGTATGACACTCGCCCCTGCCGGTACTGTTGCGGTACCGCAGGGAGAGCTGAGCGTCATATTTCGTTGATTTTTACTCACGATCAACTTTCGTGAGTAAAAAATCAACGAAATATGATGCTCAGCTCTCCCTGCAGTACTGCAACAGTACCGGCAGGGGTGAGCGTCATACGAAAGGGGCGCTTTGCAGCGCAGCAGCCTCGCAAGCTGGAGAGGCTGCTTGCGTTATTTTTCTTCATCCGAAAAAGTCCTTACTCTCCGCCCTGCTAAGAGAGTATAAACAACTACTGCACTTTGAACTCATTAAGCTGAGGATGAAGGGGAAAAGTGGAAGGAGGAGAGAAACTGGGACCTTTTAAAAGCAACTGGCAAAGTGGGACAATAGAGGTCTAATCAGGACTCTCTAATAAACTCGGACAGTTGGAGTGTATGATAGCAATGATACCTATGGCTTCTACAGCACTAACACACATTTGCCCTAGATTTACTAAAACTTCATGGTACAATAAAGGATCACAGTTAACTGTTTGTTCAGAAGGTACAGACATCTCTCCTTGTGGTCGCACATCATTTGATAACAAATTTTCCAGTGCTCAGTATTTTGACTGTTCAGAAGGTACAGACAGCACGCCCACTGCTATTTATATTGCTGTTTTCAACACTTATTGAATATTGGCTGAGAAAACAGTCATTTCCCATGTACATTTGTTGTGTGACTTTTTCCTTCATTCTTTTAAAAAAATGTCCTTAAGTATCACAACAATGAATAATTAAAGAATAATAGAAGAATCATACTTTTAAAAAGAAAAATATTTTCCTAAATAGTGTTCTATAGTCACATCAGCAGTCAATATATATCAAGTAATCCAGTCACTGATGTGGGAAATTCTCTTATTACAGTTCAGTGGCCAAATTATTCTCTATTTGTAATACAGAAATCAGTAACATTCAATCATTCTTAATTCAAGACACAGCTCTTTTATCATCTGGGCTTGTGTGTGTGTTTAGAAGCTGCCTATCAATGTGTGGCAACCCCATGAATTTCACAGGGTTTTCTTGGGCAAGGAATACTCAGAGGTGGTTTTGCCAGTTCCTTCCTCTGAAATATAGCCTACAGCACCTTGTATTTGTTGATGCTTTCCCATCCAAGTACTAACCAGGGTTGACTCTGCATAACTTCAAAGATCAGATGGTATCTGATCCTTTTAGGCCTCTTGGTTTATATGCTTGTTCAGATATAATCCACAAGAATATTTCTCTTCTATTCATTGACAGAAAACCCTAAACCAAAGGTGGGGAAAGTGTGGGGCTCTGTGTGTTGTTGAACTGGAACTTCCAGCATTCCTCACCACTGGCTATACTGGCTAAGGATGCTGGGAGTTGCAACTCTAATAACAGCTGGAGGGCCAGACTATGCCCACCTCTGCCCTAAATGTATTGGTAGCTGGCAATTGTGTCTTCTTGGATTACATGAGGTTTCCTACTGAAACCGTTTTCAAGCCAAGCCCTTAATGAAAAAGTAGGTGGAACTGCTGACCTTCTAGATCTTGTTGGACTTTAGATCCTGTCAACTCTACCCATCATGGTTAGGGAAAATGGGAGTGAGAATCCAACAAGAAAAGGAGAGCCACAAGATCCCCATGTCTGGCACAATAACATTGTCATTATAGCACCACTGGTGGTGAATGTTATGCAATTGGTTACTAGAGAGAGGGACTTTTCTATGGTAGCACCCAACATGTGGAACATCCTATCTCTCAAGGGAGGTGCATCTAGTGCCTTTCATATTATCCTTCAAGTACCAAGCAATGCCTGCCTTGTTTGCTTGGGCTTTCGGTGCAAGAATTGATTTGTGTGTGTGTGTGTGTGTTCCCTCCCCTCAGTTTGATCTGAGGAAAAAACTGCTGACAAAAACTGCTGACAAAAACTTCAGCTTTTTTTATTTATGTATGATAACATGCTTTCTGATTTTATCTGCAGTTACGGTTTTATTACACTAATGTTTTTAATCAGATTAACTAAGAACAGCAGCATACAGAGTTTTTTTTAAATGGTGACCTTTGCCAAAACCTCAAACTCACAAAATTCCTAGCTCATAATTCTTTCGCGGCACAACTAGTGCTAGGTTTATCATACATGCCCATTTATTTTCCCTTCCCACATATCTTAAGTAGTAAGACTATAATACCACCAGTAAGATTACCATAGGATTGGGCTTATATTGGGTCAGACAATTTGTTCATCTAGTCCAAGATTAGGGAACCTGTACCCATCCCCAAATATTGTTGGACTCCATCTCCTGTCAACCCCAGCAAGCATGGCCAATAGTTTAGCCTAATATTGGTCAGTCTGACTGGTGGTAGCTCTCTCAAGTAGAGGTTAATATTCTAGATGTACTACTTAGTTATGGAACTACCTCAATTACATAGGTAAGTACTGTCTCCTGGCCAAAATACCCCCCCCCCAATCTTGACTTAATGGGCAGCTGCTGCTGCAAGTGATGGGGGTCTCTTCTCCTGTTGATTGGGATGCAGCTGACTGATGTTTCCACACTTTCCCTCAAGTGATTTCTGATGTGAGGAGAAATTGCAACAGGAATCCTGCTTCTGGCTGTCGCACCGGAGATCGCTGGAGGAAGGGGGTGGGAATGTCAGTCTGCTGTGTCTTGATCGACAGGAGAACAGACCCACATTGCTCGCAGTGGCTGTTGTTCAGTAAGGTAGGATTTGGGGGACTTCTCTGATCTCTATGTATTCCCTACATAATTGAATATATAAGGATCATGACTACGAATCAGTTATAAATGTGTAACTCTAGGTTATGCATTTGTAACTGCAATTGTGAATTCTAGCTAAGATCTTTCCCCCAAACCAGAGGTGTTTCCCACCACCTACGACATTTTCAGACACGTCTTACCGCACTAGAAGCTTTCGGGAGAGTCTCGGCGCTGCCGCACGGCAGGAACTCCATTTTGGACAACGCTGTCCCTCTGGCGAAATCGTTTGTGTCACTTCCGTGTAGGATTGGAGGTGGCTGCGCCATATTTTATTCATGGACAACTTCCGTGAATAAAATCTGGCAAAATATGGCTCGGCCGCCTCCAATCCTACATGGAAGTGACACAGACAGTTTCGCCAGAGGGACGATGTCATCCGAAATGGAGTCCCTGCCACATGTCAGTGCCGAAGCTCTCCTGAAAGCTTCTAGCGCAGTAGGACGTGTCTGAAAATGTCCCTAATCCCTCTTTCACAGGAAATGCTTACAACTTTCCTATTGGTGTTTTATGTGTTTATAAGTTCTCCTAAGGAAGTGGTTGGACATTTTGTTTCATGCACAATAGAATCATACAATCATAGAGTTCGAAGAGACCATAAGAACCATCCAGTCCAACCCCTTGCCATACAGGAATACACAATCAAATAATTCCCGACAGATAGCCATCTAGCCTCTGCTTAAAAACCTCCAAAAGAGACTCCACCACACTCCAAGGCAGTGTATTCTACTTCTGAACAGCTCTTATTGTCAGGAAGTTCTTCATTCAGTTCAAGGTCAAGGATGTGGAGTTGCACATGTGTAAAACAGTGCCTCCAAGTCCCATCCTAGCAAGGTGGCCCAGAACAAACCATGGTTGATGGTACTTACAGCCACCAGGAAGTCCAACAGAGTCAACAGCATCACATTGCCCCTTCCATTTCTTTACATAGGTCATCAGCCAAGGAGATCAAAGTTGTTTTTGTTCCATAGCTAGGCTTGAAGCCAGATGGAAATGGATCTAGATAATTGGTCTCAACATTCTGGCCTCCTCCTTAATGCTTGCTGATGATTTGTTGCTTTCTCACAGTTCCCGAGTTTAATTTCTAAAATTGCACTGAGGACTGATAGAACATAGAGGCTATGTCTGTGCTATAAACAGAGTTTGGAAAAGTTACCTTTTTGGACTGGGAGATTTGGGGACTTGTAGTCCAAAAAATAACTTTCCCAAGCTCTGCATTGTGGTCTTTATAACCAAATGTTTCAGTAGGGAATACATCGTTTCACTGTTCTGATCGGTCAGCCATGCCTTCCTCCACAATACATCAGTCTCTTCCCTATGGTCATGTGCCCCCATTTACTGTTATTTTTCTCGAATGGCCAGTCAGCTTTGCATGACCATAGCGCATGTGCAGTCCTGACTTCACTTCTGGAAAATGTAGTGTCACTCCATGTCTGATTGTATCTTCTTCTTGTACATGGGTAGTATTCTTTTGGCTAGTTATGCAGCACTCACCCCTGAGCAGTGGAAATGAAGATAATGATTTTATAGGCATAGAGATTGAATAAAGGACCCAAGAAAACTGTATTCCACTAGAAATATACTGTATTTCAATTGCACTGTTCTTTGGAAAATCCTGACAGACCTTCTATTTAATTTCTTCAGCAAGAGGACCAGATATGTAAGGGGGAAGCTTCAGGGCTAATAAGAAAAGAGATGACTCACTATCACTAAAGGTGAGTTATGTGGAATAATTATATTTTAGTGGAGCTGTTTATGAGTTACTTCCCCAGATACAGGGGTTTAAAGCTCATTTCTGAAGCGCTCCCTCCCCCTTTCCCTACACCATACCACATGTTACACATCTTTAGAATTGCCATTGTAACTTGGACACAAACGAACATCACATGTGTGGGTGCACACTCTCTCTTTCACAGACACAGACACACAGACACACTTGAGCCACAAAGGTGAAGAATCTCTTTTATGGCATTATTTTTATGATAATCTATTTCAATGGTTAATTTAGTTTAGAGCACTGATTTATAACAAGTTTATAGTTCTTTTTTTTACTGCTCTTTGTTGAATTATAGAGGTGGCATGTGTGAAATTGAAGCGCTTGGCCTATTGTTCTGCTTCTCACGCAACCGGTATACCTCCAACAATAAAAAGATCTATAAAATTAATATATACAGAGAGAAGGGAACAAAGACTGGAAGAATATGTAATACTTGCGTGTCTGATACCACATTTATCTCCTCTGGTGAGGTTAAGATGCCACACATACATACTGAAATATTGCAGAAATGTTACTATTCTGGTGTGATCAGAGGTGAATTCTCTGCATATAACCTGTTGTTCTCTGGTGTATTTATGCATGACTGATATTTTTTTCCATAAAAAAAAACATGCCATCATAGAGTTTCATAATGTTCAGAATTCTCTAAACTAATTCATGTAATTCTCTAAACCATTCTATTGCATTTGATTATAGTATGCCTAAATATACTTCACAGGGTTATCTGAGAATATTTAGAAAAACAATCAGACTGCAAACATGCTAAAGGTAGCAACCTTGGCATGCCTGCACTCAGTAATTGCTATTCTACATCTTTTTAAGAGTTTAGGTGTAGTATATTTTCTTGTCATTTCCTGTTTATTGTCCTTAGCCGCAGCCTCTTCATCAATTTGTCTGAAGTTTGTCTGAGCTTACCCTCCGTTCTAAAATCTGCATTTCTCTGTCTTACCTCCATGTTTGAAGAGCACAGAGCATCTCACCAAGAGGTATGAAACCATTAGTTTTTATAAGTAAAACTACTTCACATGTTTTTTACAAAAATGACTAAGCCCACTTTATTTCTCTGCTATACCCTGTGATATGCAATCGTAGGACTCATTGTTTCTCAGTTTCTGCTTCTGAATACTAATTACTCAGCTTATGATATACAGGACTACCACTCCTCTGAAATATACTGCCTTAGAAAAGTGTGTAGTTTTTTTACTTTGTAGAAAAAAGAATGAGATTCAATTATGACAAATAATAAAAAGAAATTCTTGTTTTGCTTAACATGTCTAAGTATTCAGCCCCATTCTGAAGGCTGAGAATGGGTGACCATACAGAATAAAAAGATAAAAATAACATTTAACACATATGATAAAAAGGAGGAAGGAACAGGGAGAAAAAAAGAAATGTGGCAGCACCTTTAAGACTAACTAGTTTTTATTTTTGAATGGGCTTTCATAGATATACACCCATTTCTTCGGATGCAATACCAATTGGTATTAAGGCCTCAGGTATAAAACATATTTATACAGTTGAGGGAGTGGGATAGAATGTAATAGGGTCCAGAAAGATGCAAATCATGACCCTTGCTCTAAATTTTCAAAGGGCTGTCTAAGGTGATATAGGTCTTTCCTATCTTTACAGTGGTCAGTTAGTGTTGATGTGTGAAAGCAAGAATTCTGCTTACCAAAAGTCAGTTTTCCAGGGTTCAAAACTTTCTGAGGAGATTCCTTTTGTTATATGTGCAGTAGCAAGGATTCCTGTATAAATATATGCAGTGTACCATGAAGCCATTGTCTTTGGACTTTTTTGGACATTAAAAATAGAACGCTAGCAGCCTTGCCACATTGCGAGGCTGCAGCGCTGCAGGGCATCCCTTTCGGATGACGCCCATCCCTGCCGGTACTGTTGCAGTACCGCAAGGACATTTGAGCATTATATTTAGCCAATTTTTACTCACGAAAGTTGATCATCTGAAAGGGACGCCCTGCAGCGCTGCAGCCTCACAACGTGGCGAGGCTGCTAGTGTTGTATTTTTAATGTCCGAAAAAGTCCTTTGTTTATACCTCTGTTAATGGATTGGAATTTGTGAATATAATTCAATTCAGCAGTTTCGCTTTCCAGTCTTCCTTTGTAATTTCCTTGTCCAAGGACCGCAACCTGCAAATCCTTTACTGTGCATCCAGGAAGGTTGAAATGTTCTGCAACTGGTTTTTGTGTATTACCATTTCTAATGTCAGATTTGTGTCCATTAATCCACAAAGATTGTCCTGCTTGTCCAATGCGGAATGTAGAGGAGCATTGCTGGTGTAGGATGGAATATATCTTATTGGGGGAAGAGCAAGTAAATGTACCTCTAATGCTGTGAGTGATGTTTTGGCCCTTGTAGTATTGTTCCTAGAGTAGGTGTGGATTTGTGGCAGGGTCTTGTCACTGTCTAACCATCCATGTTATGTATCCTGTTGTAAATGAGTAGTTGTTTAAGATTTGGAGGCTGTCTGTGGGCCAGTAAAGGCATGCCTTCCACAGGTTGTGAGAGGGCTCTGTTATTCTCCAGAACTGGTTGTAGCTCATTGATGATGTATTTGAGTGGTCTCATCTGGTGACTGTAGGTGACCACTAGGCATGTTCTATGATTTTCTGGTTTTGGTCTGTCTTGCAGTAAATGGTACCTGGGTATTAATTTTGCCTTGTCAATTTGTTCCTTTACCTCCTTAGGTGTGTATTGTAGTTTAAGAAATGCCTGTTGTAAATCCAAGAGTTTTGAGTGTCTGCCTTGTGGGTCTGAACAGATGCATTTGTATCAGAGGACTTGGCTGTAAACAATAGATTTGGTAGTATGTTCTTGGTGGAAATTGGAGGCATGTAAGTATTTATAGAGTAAGGTGCTTAGAAGTTGCACAATGGTGCCAAGAAAGTGAATTTGTTGTGTGGCCTGTTCCAGGCTCAGGTGGAAGTTGTTAAAATCCTGGTGGAACTTCTCAAGTGATTGCTTTCCATGTGACCAAATTGCAAAGATGTAATCAAGAAATCGTAGTTAGAGGAGAGGTTTTTGGGTGCATATGCTGAGGAAGCGTTGTTCCAGGTCAGCCATGAAGACATTTGCATATTGTGGTGCCATGTGGGTGCCCATGGCAGTGCCACTGATTTGGAGGTACATATTATTCCCAAAAGTGAAGTAGTTATGAATACAAAGTGGTAGAGTTGGGAAGCAAAAAAGGAAAGAAATCTTTATGTGCTTAGTGATGGTTGTATTTTATTCTTTTAAAAGGTTTTATGATTATCCTGTTCTGTAAAAAAAAAAAAAAAGCCCAATGTATTTCAGCCTTTTTATTACTGAATGGCCTTCTTCAGCAGCTACCATTCAATCTATCAGCAGAAGAAATTTCTGGTGTTGGCTAAAAATCTCTATCCATATAACTGGACTGTTACACACACAAAAAATGTTGGTGTATAGGAATTTCATATACATAGTGGCTAAGATGGTGTTCCCTGGGAGGTTGTGGATGGAATACATTTTCCTCAGGAAATCAGTTGTATCCTTCATGTTGCTTGGAGTGTTGATGGCATATGGCTGGAGAACTGAGTCCATATACAATAGGACCCCACGGATAATAGCAAACGCCCCACCCCCAGTCACCATGGCTGCTACGGAAGCCATCCCACCTGGCAAATGGAAAAGGGAAGTGAGACCTCTCCTCCTCTCCCTTTGCTCTTCTGTTGCCATCGGAGCCACTGGAGCTCTGGAGCCACCGGAGCTTCACCCTCCCAGAGCTTCACCCTCCCTTCATCCTCACCAGAGCTTCTCTCTCCCCTCCCTTTGCCCTCCCTTTACCCTCACCAGAGCTTCACCCTCCCGGAGCTTCACCCTCCCTTCACTCTCACTGGAGCTTTGCCTTCCCTTTGCCCTCTTGGAGCTTCGCCCTCCCTTCACCCTCACTAGAGCTTCTCTCTCCCCTCCCTTTGCCCTCCCTTTACTCTCACCAGAGCTTCACCCTCCTGGAACTTCACCCTCCTTTCACTCTTACTGGAGCTTTGCCCTCCCTTTGCCCTCTCAGAGCTTCGCCCTCCCTTCACCCTCACCAGAGCTTTGCCCTCCTGGAGCCTCACCCTCCCTTCACTCTCACCAGAGCTTCACCCTTCCCTCACATCACCCTCACCAGAGCTTTTGCCCTCCTGGAGCTTCACCCTCCCTTCACCCTCACCGGAGCTTCTTCCTCCCCTCCCTTCGCCCTCCCAGAGCTTTGCCTCCCTTTGCCCTCACTGGAGGCACTGGAGCCATGGGGAGGTGCAAAGGGAGAAGGGAATTCTTCACTTGCCTTGCAGACAATTTCATTGTCCAGAAGGTGGAAGAGGCAACAAGGAGATCAGCTATTTTAGATCTGATCCTAACCAATGGGGATGACCTGGTTAATGGAGAGGAAGTGGTGGGATCCTTAGTGGGGAGTGATCATGTTCTCCTGGAGTTTGTTATACAGGGGAAAGGGGAAGCCAAGCATAGTCAGACATGCCTTCTAGACTTTAAGAAAGCTGACTTCAGAAAACTTAGGGAATTACTGGGGGTGATCCCATGGTCAGGAATACTAAAAGAGAAGGGGGTTCATGAGGGATGGGAGTTTCTTAAAAGTGAGATATTGAAAGCACAGCTTGAAACAGTTCCAATGAGGAGGAAACATGTCAGGTATCTAAAGAAACCAGGATGGATGTTGAAAGAACTCTCAACTGAGCTAAAACTTTAAAAGGACATGTACAAGAAATGGAAAAAGGGAGAAATCACCAAAGAAGAATTCAAACAAATAGCCAGATCATGTAGGGGAAAAAATCAGAAAAGCTAAAGCACAGATGGAGCTCAGGCTTGCTACAAGGTTAAAAACAATAAAAAGGGCTTTTTTGGTTATGTCCGCAGCAAAAGGAGGAATAAGGAAATGATAGGACCGCTGCGTGGACTGGAAGAGGGAAGATATTGTCCCTATATTTAAAAGGGGAAAAAAAGAAGACCCCAAATAAATACCATGCAGTCAGCCTGACATCAATACTAGGATGAAGGGAATGCTGTGGATGTAGTGTACCTTGATTTCAGTAAGGCTTTTGACAAGTTTCCCCATGATATTCTTGCAAAAAAGTTAGTAACCTGTGGGCTAGACAGTGCAACTGTTAGGTGGATTTGTAGTTGGTTAACTGACTGAACCCAAAGGGTAGTCATCAATGGCTCCTCCTCATCCTGGAGAGAAGTGACCAGTGGGGTGCCACAGGGTTGCGTCCTGGGCCCAGTGCTATTCAACATCTTTATCAATGACTTGGATGAGGGAATAGAGGGTATGCTTATCAAGTTCGCAGATGACACCAAATTAGGAGGCGTAGCTAATACCCCAGAGGACCCCAGAGGACAGGATCAGAATCCAAAATGACCTGAACAGATTAGAAAGCTGGGCCAAAACTAACAAAATGAATTTCAACAGGGAGAAATGTAGGATACTACACTTGGGCAGTAAACATGGCTATCATATCACCTCTCAGCCTTCTCTTCTCCAGACTAAACATGCCCAGCTCCCTAAGCCGCTCCTCATAGGGCATGGCTTCCAGACCTCTCACCATCCTGGTTGTCCTCCTCTGGATGCGTTCCAGCTTCTCAATATCCTTCCTGAATTGTGGTGCCCAGAACTGTACACAGTATTCCATGTGAGGTCTGACCAAATCAGAATAGAGTAGCACTATTACTTTCCTCGATCTAGACACTATAGTCCTATTAATGCAACCTAGAATCACATTGGCTTTTTTAGCTGCTGCACCACACTGCTGACTTGTGGTCTCTTCCACTTCATGATTCTATGAACATATGCCATTATAGTTTATTTGAAAGGTTTTATATTAATGCATCACATGATCGTACTCTACCATCCATGGCTTGAAAATACCCCCCGCCAAATCCAAAAAACAAACCTTGATTTTGCAGTTTTATATAAGGGACACTCATATACTATGCCAGTGGCTCTTAATCTGTGGTCTGTGGACTTGTAGGGGGCCACAATGTCCTCACAGGGGTCTGCAAAGGCTTGAAGGCTGTTTGGTCCACCTTCTCCCTGAATTCATTTTTTTTTTTTTTTTTTTAGTTTTGCCCCAGCTTTCTAATCTGTTCAGGTCATTTTGGATTCTGATCCTATCCTCCGGAGCATTTAGCTATCCCTCCTAATTTGGTGTCATCTGCAAACTTGATGATAATGCTGGATAAAGTGAAAGGCAGTAGGCAAAGAGGTAAACTATCACATTACAGATGGGGTGAATCAATCAAGAAAGCCACAACCTTCAGTTTGCAATATTTATTTATTTATTTATTTATTTATTTATTATTTATACCCTGTTCTTCAGCCACAAGGCTATCAGAGCAGCTTACAAATTGTTTTAAGCAATTGCAATTTACACATCTACACTGCATTAAGCAGTTCCAATGTGTGTTAACTAATTGCCCCCATAAGCTGGGTACTCATTTTACCGACCTACGAAAGGATGGAAGGCTGAGTGAACCTTGGATGTGGATGGCCAGGGCTCATGGATATCTCTCATTCATACATGTTGCCAGTGACCAAAGCCCCCCCACAGAAAATATCAACAATTTGAGCTAGATTCACTTACTAGCCTAGTCTGCACATAGAGCAGTGAGAGGCACCTTCTTCTTTCTTGCCTCAGTCAGTTAAGTGGCTTGGGTTGGTCTCCTGCTAATCTGAAAAATGCCTTGCCCAAGGTTTCTTATTTGTATGGGGGGCAGGCCTCTTGGAAGCATAATTTTACAAAGTGATGCTGCTTGAAATTCTTTCATTGTCCTTGATCTCCCATCTCTGGCAGATTTGTTCCCCCTCTATTCATTTGAGTAAACAAATAGGCAGAGGGGAGATAATTGTGGAAGTTTCTGATGCCTTTCCCTTTCATCTAAGAGCTGTAAACTATATTTATACATCACCCATTCTTCCGCAATGTATAAACATGAAGCCTCTTTCTTGTCAAAACAAGTCACTATTTCTATTTGTACAAAGCAACATAAAAATACTAAATATAATCTTACACTCCAATTGTAAAGAAACACACACACACACACAGAGACACACAGAGGTTTTCTGCTGCCAGGGAAGAAAAGCCTCCAAAATGACTGGAATAGAATCTCAGTTTATCTTGTTAGATGTTAAAGGAAACCAATTCCTTTCATAAGCCAGAAGACATTTAGAGGATTCAGCAGTTTAAAAACATCAGATTTCTTTCTTTTTCTTTTTTTAAAAAACACCTTGTGAAAACAATATAGTTCTTCCATTCTTGTTTGCGTTTGGGAACACAAGCTGTCCAGAGCAGAGCATATTCTAGGAAAAGAAGGCAGTCACTTGCAGTCAGTAAAAAGTATTTTTTTCAAAAGTAGTAAACAACACACTGACTTTCCCCCACTCTCTACACCATGAGAAACAAAGTACATGAAAATCCATAGCAAGAGTCTGCATCCACACAAGGTTTTTTATTGTGCAATTTTCCTGCCTTTTCCAGTGAGTTTGATGTGTGTGTGTTGTTACCCGAATGTGTGGGGTCCATGGGGACCCACTCGCAACACTCAAATTACAATATTAAACTGGGGAATTAATATTAGCTCAAAGGTATGGCTGTGAAAGGCCAGGTAACTGGCAGGACCTTTGCACCTGTGTATACCAGTACTCACTGCAGAGACTCTGAGGTTAAAGTAAATGGAAATGGTTTTTATTGGAAAATAAACATGGAAGTATTCACAGATGAACTCAAACTCACAAGAGACCACACAAGGTTAATGAAGAATTGGGCAGAAAGATTTGGATAGAGAAATAGATTTGGGAGAATGGGCTATAATTACTTGTTCAAAGAGTAGAGATTTGTGAGCAAAGAAACTCAGACTTGGAGCTGAGGGTGCAACAGCAGTCTGGAAGAGTGATGGTACAAGAAATGTGTATGCTGGACACTATTGTGGGACTAATATTTATACCCAATTTTGTGTCTTGAAGGGGTGTTTTGAGTGTGAAACAATACTTGGATGGGTTTCCCACAGTTAAACAAAGGAAACGCCGGCTTCATTAATTGTCGCTAATGGTTGAGATGTTAAATTTGATGGGTTTATGGCAGCCTCCTTATTGTGGATAGGAAAAAGCAAGAGGAAAGACATTTATGATAATAAGTTGGTATAATAAGTGTTCCGGTCACTGTTTGTTTTTGGAGTATGACTCACTGCGAAGAGGGATTAGCACATTCCACCTTGATTACCCTAATCTTAAAGGGCTCTGCTTAATTCCTTCTTGGGTGTGTTTGTTGGGAATTTCGAAGAGACATCTTCAATAGGTCCTAGCTGACCTCCACTTGAACCCAATTTAGGTTTGTCCTGGTCTACCTAGACCTCGTGAGTCTGTCTAATATTGCCAAATTATGAATTATTAGAGGGAGGGGATGTAAAGCCAGGGAACAGTATGTGTGTTCAGACACTTTCACCTTCCATTTCTAATACTCTTGTGCTTTATTCTTACTGCTTCTTTTCTCTTTCTTCACCCAAAATCCACTAAGGAGGGAGAGATGGAATCATTGTGCAGAATTCTTACAATAATAACACAAAGGGCTATCTGTTTGAAAGCAGTCTTTTCACCTAACACCAGTGCCATTGCTTCTGTGGAGCATAGGAAGCTCCCTTATACAGAGCCAGACCATTTGTCCATCTAGTCTACTGTTGTCATCTCTGGCTGCCAGAAGCCCTCCAGGATTTTCAGGAAGGATTCTTTCCTAGGCCTACCTGGTGATCCTTGGTATTACCTGGTGGTTCCCTATCCAAGTACTACCCTGGTTAAACTCTGCTTAGTTTTCAAAATCAGGTTTGTTAAGGATGGTATGAGGTTCCAAATGGCTCCTCCCACGTTAGTAGGTGCCTTCCTCTTCCCACACAGGTGTAGTTCAGTGTTGACTATAACTACTGCCCTCCCTTTCCTTTCTTCTATCCATGCAATTGTAATTCTCTGCTCCAGCCCTCAGGCTATGAAGCTTTCTCCCCATCACTTAGAACAGAGATGTGGCACCTCTAACCTGCCACCTGGCTGTAGCCTGTGTGGGTTTCTCCTCAGGCCTGTCAACTGTTATCTCTGATCAGAAGCTGTCAGATAATGGACTATTTGATGGTAGATAAGTGTGTGCACACAGCAGTTATTAAGAGGTTCTGTTTTACAGAGCAAAGACATCCATGGATTTAGAGAAACAGATTAAGGCGTTTATTGTGGGAACTGCATTCTAAGATAGGAAAGTTACTCAGGGTGCTATCCTAACCTAGCTACATCTCTACAGAGGGCTGAGAGAGATCTGTATAAGAGAAGAGGTGGAAACATGCCTAAGAGCCAACAACTATCATGTCAGAATGCACAGAGAAGCTATTGAAATCCACAAACACCTAGACAACTTCAACAGGAAAGAAGAAACCTTAAAAATAAAAAAATAAATCTGGCTCCCAGTTTTGAAAAACACTAAAATCAAAACTCAACATTTGCAAAGGAATTCCACCCAGGGGCAGGAGAATTTCCAACAGATAATGGCCCATCAACCAACCATTAGCCAAACGGACACTAACGAGCCTTGCATTTCTATGCCCAGAAACTAACCATTCAATTACACAAATTTACATATACTCCCCATAAGGGGTTCACAACATATAAACTCCACACACACTCCTACCCAACCATTCTCTGAAGATGCCAGCCACAGATGCAGGTGAAATATCAGAAAGAAACAATTCCAGAACACACCCCGGAAAAAACCGAGGAAAATCTATGGATGCCGGCCATGAAAGCCTTCGACTTCACATCCCTAAGAGTATCAGTTTACACCACAGAGGGATCAGGTTAGGTAGAAAAATGGGGAGAATTTTGGGTCACTCAAACTTTCTAACCCTAAAACCACCTCCCACTCTGAGGCATTCTTAACTCTTTCACTGCTAAGTGTTGTTGCATTTCCAACATTTAATACACAGGAATCATGTATTAAACTTTGGTTTGCATCAAAGGAAGCCATTGCATAGAACTGAAGTCTGATTTGTAGCTTGTTAAACCCCCTCATCATGCAGTATCCAAACTTATCAGTGACAGATACAGAGAGAGCTTTGGATGTGACCTACAGTAGGCTCTAAAACAGTGGGGAGATGGGTGCATCCCCATCTGTTGTGCTGGCTAGGAATTATGGGACTTGCAGTCCAATAACAACAGCTGATGGACCACAAGTGGTCCATATCTGACTTAAACAATGGGTATAAAAACCCATTGGAATAATAGTTCTTTGTTGTTGTTGTTGTTTTGCAAGGACACTACCTTAAGCACTGCTATAGTATTTAGAATAAGGTACTCTTATTTAAAGGCCTGGATCCTCTTCTCTGGTCCTTAGGGGAAGGGGGAGGAATCTCAGGGCAAGAGCACTGCCTTGGAAAATGTGAGTATGCATATAATCATAGAATCTGAAGGGGCCTCATAGGCCATCGAGTCCAACCCCCTGCTCAGTACGATCTCTGACCAAACCCCCCAGCAGGTAGCTGTCCACTCTCTCTTTTGAAGACATCCAGAGATGGAGACCCCACTGCTTCTGTAGGGCTGCATTTACATGGCAGGTTTTATTACGATAAATTGCGCTTTAGCGCTTTTTCGCACCAGTGGTGGGTAGTTTACACGGTCTATGGAGGAAACAGCTGTATTTTGTTGCTCTTTGGTTTTTTACGCTTTGAGATTCACACAGCCAAATGTGGTGGGGGCATGGCCAAGCATTGGAGAGGAGACAAAGGAATGCCATAGGAATGTCTGCCCTGGCCCCAACTCCGTGTGCTTAACAGCTGATGGACGAAGAATGTCACCCTCTGCCTTCCCCCCAGCTCCTTGCCCACAAATCAAACTCCAAACGGAAGGTTTTTTTCTCCCTGCTTAACAGCTGATTGACAAAGGGGCAAGTTACATGACAGAATAAAGTGAACAAAATTCCGGATTTCCGCCCTTTCGGAACAGGGGTGAATAGTTCTTCCGATTTATGGCTAATTTGGTGATGGCTTTAGTTTACACAGACAAAGGTGGTGGGGGATGGTCAGTCAGTTCTATCATTATCATTAAAGCCAGGCAGAAGACGGAGAGGAATGAAAGTGGAGGCAGTGGGAGTGGAAGGAAAACAGCACACACACACAAGCAACTGATTCCTTCTGCTCTGTCAGCTGTACTTTTCCCTCTCTCTCCCAAGCGAGCATCCGCACGCATGCACACACACATGATATCTCTCTGAAACAGTAATTATGCTAAAAGCAAGCCGGCTCATCTATTAAGCAGAAGAAAGGAAGGATTTTTAATTTCCTACCGCTACTGAGTCTCCCTCCTGGCTCCACTTCTAGCCAGCCCACCCCTTCATCATAAGAACCAATAACAGTGCAGCTCTGCTGCAACTGTATCGGAAAGATTGCTGGTAATTCACACAGCCCGTAGTGAAATGGTTGTTTACACTATCAATAATGTGCTAAGCTGTGCTACTTTTCAAATAAACCGGCAAAAGTAGCGACATCCCCTGTCATGCTACAGTTGAGTATTTTGACTTCCCCCCTTCTGAATGAGGCGATACTGTGGCTCGATCCATGGGAACAATGAGCAATCTTAGTGGGATATTTAGGGGAATATGTGCACGTGTAAATGCAGCCTAGGTGATTGGTTCCATTGTTGAACTGCTCTTACTGTATACCACTCTTACTGCATACATATTCTTCGTTAGAGTTGGCTTGATTGTTGCATTTTGGCAACAACCCCAGTTAATCCTCTGTCATTCCACTTTCTCAGCTGTCCTAGTTTCTCTCTCTTCCTTCCACTTCCCACTTTGCTCTCAGCTTAATTCTGTTGTTGCAAACTGAATTCTAAGTGCAAAAGTAGTTTGTACACCATTAACTCAGGGGGGAGGGGGTAGAGAATCAAGGAGGGGAATGGAATCTTGCCCTTCCCAGACAAACTGCTTCAGCCTCTCCAAGCTTGTCTGTTCTTCCTCACTGATAACTTTTGTCATCTTGGACACCCTCTGATATTGCTTGGTCACATGCACCTAGTTTTTTTCCTGTGAAAGATTGGAGGGTATTACACATTCAAATGAGAATCACCTCACTTGAAATGTTGTGCTGGAGGAGAGTTCTGTAGATACCATGTACTGCCCAAAAGACAAATAAATGAGTCCTAGAAAAACAAAAACAAAAAAACCAAGCCTGAACTCTTCCCTGAAGCCAAGATGACTAAGCTGAGACTGTTGTACTTCGGATATATCATGAGAAGAAGTGACTCATTGGAGGAAAAAGATGCCTGACAAGGTAGAAGGAAGTAGGAAAAGAGGAATACAGCATTACAGGTGGAGAGACTCAGTCAAAGAAGCCACAGCCTTGAGTTGGCAAAACTGAGTAGGGCTGTTGATAATAGGGTGACTTGGAGGTCTCTTATTTATAGGTTGCCAAAGTTGGCTTGATGGCAGTTAACAACAACAAATCACACACATAGGGGAGGAGGGCAGGGAGGAAGAGAAGTACATCTCACAAAAGTCAAGTAATCCCAGTTAACTATGTATAAGATAGCAACCTTGATTTTGATGTTGATTTCTCTTTCTTACAAGCCTGTGATGTTCCAATGGATCAGCTTTACTTCAAGTGCACAAAATCAGAATTTTTTAATGCCCATTTCCATGAGAGAAGCAAGAGAAGGATGAATTTTTGTGTGTGGTTGTAACACCACACACAAAATTATTTTGCCATTCATTTAGTCTTAGCAGTTATTGGGAAGTTGGCTCATTCACATTGAATGATAATTTGAAGGAGCATTTATTTTCATCTGAAAACTGAGACACATGGGATATTGTAATCATGCTCCTCTGCTGTAAATGAGAGGAATGACAATTGACTTTCCACATGACTAGGGATGAGGAAGAGTCAATTTACCTCATCAGACATTAGTATTATTATTTTAAAATAACTTTCATCCTGGAAACAAAGATCTCTGAGCAGGCATATGCAGAAAAGAGTACATGGATTTTAAATTCTAACCCAATGTTTTTGTTACTGGATCTGTGATTCCATGTCTTCAATCAGATGTACCTGGAAACATGCCTCTATACATGTTTGAGTGACGCAGAAATACAAGGATCCTAAGCACTTGCATGTATCAAGAGTTTCCATTGTTTGTCTGCTCAAACTTAGGCAATTCCTACCTAATTCAATTTGAACAGAGGACAGACAGGTCATTCACTTTAAATATAATAGATGCTAGGAGCTTACACATTGCCAACAGGAAGTTTCTGTTCTTGGCTGCCTCCAAACCAAAGTGTTTCAAGCTGGAACAAAATAAGGACCTTTGACAAGGTTCTGGTGTGATGCCAAATATATATATGGCTAAACTTCTCAGATATAGGCCTTCATAGATTAAATTAGAGTTGGTGCTATTGTTAAGAAAATCATAGTCATGTTTGGAACATAGGCTTTTATTGAGTTAGACTATTGGTCCAATTGGCTCAGGGGTGGGGAATGTGTAACCTTCTAGATGCTGCTGGGCTAGCATAACCAATGCTGGGGAATGATGGGGCTTGCATTTCAACATCTTGCCCAGAATTGGTTACATATTCTGGCATGATCCCTGGTTATACCAACATAAGTGCCTTTTAGGAAATTGCACAAGGAAGTATCGTTTACCTTCTTGTGCATTTTTTGAGGCTATATAATGGTAGCCAGAGGGTGCCAGCTATAGTTCTGCTCCTTCCCCATTTGGCTACTGATTGGCTGGTAGAGGAACTGAGAGGCTTCTCTGGAACCTTCCACACCCCTCCCAAACTTCCTACCCTCCCAGACTTCTCCTATAACTATGATGGTGGAGCTTTATACTCTACCAGCAATTCTCAGCACATGTTCTCTGTTTCTAAACAAGTTCATTAGAGTCTACACTGACTGGCAAAAACTCTACAGGATTTCAGACAAGTATTTCCCAATCATATCTGGTAATGTCTACCTGGATTGAACTTGGGACCTTCTGCATGCAGAGCACGTGCTTTACCTCCAAATTATTCCTATTAGTCCTCTCCATTGATGCTCCCTTATCGTGGGAGAGAGGCTTGCGTACCCTAATGATGTTTTGAGCTATGCTGGCGGTGGCACAATAGCCACTGGTAGGGTCTCCCATGCCAGACAGGTCAAAACTGAAGGGTTTTACAAAGAGCACCAAAGGGCAGGATGGGCTCTCTAGCCTTATGGCAACCATCCTAGGAGAAGGAAAACTCTAATCCCAAACCCGGGCAGATGGTGCTCGTCCAACCCTGTAAGATCAACCATCTAAGAGAAGGAAACGCCAATCAAACCTACAGCCCGAGGACCTCACTGCTACCGTCCATGCTTGCAAGGCCAGCAGGTGAACCTTTGGTTTAAAGGGTGAGGCCAGTTCTGTGCACACTGCACTCCACCAGACAAATCCATTGCACAGGCTCGAAGGACAAATCCAATTCAAAAAAAAAAAAAAAGCCCTGTAGCGATAGGCAAGGGACAAAATGGCAGGTGTAAAGATGCACTGGAAGCCGCAGACCTAACCCTGCTTGCAGGCGGTTCAGGACTTTGGCCGCTCGAGGCTGACCCGGGAGATGACAGTCTTGTTTGGCAGCATCCTGAAAGACCAAGCAGCCTTTTTTAAGGAGAGCACTGCTTGCTCCATATGGAGAGGGGCCTAGAAAAGGTGGCCTAATGAAAGCTCATCCCCAACTACCTGGTTGGCAAGCCGCGGCCAACGGCAATCTTCTAATGCGGTCAAACCAAGGCAAAGTAACAGGTATACACCGGCCTCCAAAGGTGTAAATAAACTGACACTTGCATGCTGGAACATCAGAACCATGGAAGACTCTGAAGATAGTGGACGGCCTGAGCGTCATTCTGCTCTAATAGCCCATGAACTATCACAACTTAATATTGACATTGCTGCTCTTAGTGAAGTTCGTCTCCATGAGGAAGGCAGCCTTAAAGAACACGGCGCAGGCTACACTCTTTACTAGTCTGGCAAACCCAAAACTGAAAAACATCTTTCAGGAGTAGGCTTTATGATTAAAAACTCCATTGCCTCCAAACTCGAAACCTTGCCAACAGGACACTCTGATCGCATTATTTCCTTACGCCTCCCACATGTTGTTCTCTTTAGTATATATACCCCAACTATGCGAGCCAACCCTGTAGAGAAAGACCTACACCACCTCATGCAACAAGTCCCTGTAGAAGATAAAATTATTATCCTTGGTGACTTCAATGCCAGAGTAGGAAAGAACTCTGAAGCCTGGAAAGGTGTCTTAGGCAACCATGGAGTTGGAAATTGCAATGATAATGGACGCCTCTTGCTAGAGTTCTGTGCAGAACAACAGCTGACTATTACAAACACAATCTTTCAGCAGAAAGATAGCTTGAAGACAACCTGGATGCATCCCCGATCCAAACATTGGCACCTCATTGACTATGTTGTAGTCCGCCAGAAAAACATTCGCGATGTCCGCCATACTCGAGTGATGCCCAGTGCAGAATGCCAGACAGATCATCGCCTCATAAGATGGAAACTAAGCCTTCATCTTAAGTTCAAACCTAAGAGGGGTGGCATCCTAAAGAAGAGACTCCAAGTCAACAATCTTCAACAAGCTACCATGAGAGACAACTTACAGGCAAACCTGCAAACAAAACTTGAAGACCATCCTATAGATCCTTCTCCTACAGTGCTTTGGCAACATATCAAAAACAGTATCCTCCAATCTGCCAAAAAATCCCTCGGGTTCTCCCACAAGTAAAATCAAGACTGGTTTGATGAAAACAACCAAGAAATCCAGGGGCTGTTGGCAAAGAAGAGAACTGCTCACCAGGCATACCTCGCCCAGCCACCTTGCCATGTAAGAAAAGCAGCTTTCCGTCTCACATAGGTGCCAGTTACACGACAAAAATTGTCGTGGGGCTTACTGTGTCATTGTGATCCCGAATCTGTCCCTCACTGTTTATACGATTTTTGTCACTGATCTGGATATCCTGGGTGGTCCCATGACTGATATTTACACGTCCAAATTTCCATGGTTTTTTTAGGTTTTAGGGGGGGGGTTTGGCTGTCAATGAAAGATGCAATTAGTCGTGTTTTCACAACCTTGGTGACACACTTCCTTTAGAGTTCCGCGCCACGAGCGATGCTATTGGCTGGCTTGGGGGGGGAGAGAGGGGGGCAGAGGTTTGGTATTCCCCTTGCTTCTTTAAAATGTTAACCCTTTAAGCAGAGGCAGAAAGCATTTTGAAAGACCCAGACTGAGATCTTTCGCTCAGATGCAGGAACGAGTGTTTTCCTTTTGAAATCAAGCCGAGTGAGGGGGGGAGGCTTCGTATTCCCCTTGCCTCTTTAAAATGTTAACCCTTACAGCAGAGATTTAGCAGCAGAGTTTACATTTCAAGCCATCTACAGACAGGCATTTTGAAAGACACAGACACAGAGAGGGGGAATTAAAGGGTGTTCATTCACCCAGAGGCTGGAATATTTTACTGTGCCCGTTCAGACCCAGGGGGGTGATCAAGGGAGGGGATGAATGGGCGACCCTCTGCCCACCACGATCTCTCTGTAACATGCAGTTGAGGAAAAGGTAAAGCTGAAGGGTTTCCAGTGTAGAAATCCATTTAAAAAGGTGATAGAGTACATGCGCGTGCGCACACACACATCAACCTTCGTGCAGCTGGAAGGGATGTCTTTGTTTTCGGCTGGTGAGGCTGGATCTGTTGAACGGGTGACTGACCCCTCCTTTTCTGGTCCCTGATCTCTAAGCCTGCCCCCAGTCACCATTTCTGGTCATCCCCTAGTACCGAGATATTTTGTCCCAGGCTGTTTACATTTCCGATTTTCCGAATCCTCCAGTGACTTTTTTAAAAACTGGCACAAACTGCGGGATTGGAAGTCCCGCAGGTTGAGGGATAAAAGGTGCCCCCCCTTCCAAAAATCACGTACTCGACCCGATGTACGTGTAAACTGCCAGAGATCGACACAAATTCTTCCTGGGACATTTTCATCGTGTAAACGGCACCATGTAGTAAACTTCAACAAAAACTCCGAGACATGCAGAACAAGTGGTGGATCAATATAGCAGAAAAGACACAACGCTGTGCAGATCTGGGGGATTCTAGAGGATTTTATGAAGCTCTTAAGGCAGTGTTTGGACCTTCTTATCAGGTCCCAAAGCTCCTTATACAGTACAGATGGTCAAACATTAATTACTGATAAAGCCTCCATCCTGAATTGATGGGCTGAACATTTTCAAAGTCTCTTTAGTGCCAACCGAGTAGTCCAAGGCTCAGCTATCCAACATATGATACAAAAACTGATGAAAAATGAATTGGTCATAGCTCCCACTTTGGAAGAGACCCTTAAGGTCTTACAGCAGTTGAAAAACAGCAAGACAGCTGGGACTGATGGAATCACACCTGAAGTTTGGAAACACGGAGGTCATGTACTCCATGATAAATTCCACGAACTCCTTGTGAATTGCTTGGAAAAGGAGGAACTGCCATCAGATCTCCAAGATACAGTCATCATCACCCTGTACAAGAAAAAAGGAGCAAAATCCGATTGCTCAAACTATCGAGGCATAACACTGTTCTCTATTGCTGGAATAATCCTTGCAAGGATACTCCTGAACAGATTAGTTCCTGCCATTGGAGAAGAACTTCTTCCTGAAAGCCAATGTGGCTTCAGAGCCAATAGGAGTACTACAGATATGGTATTTGCCCTTAGACAACTGCAAGAGAAATGTAGAGAGCAGAACAAGGGTCTCTATGTAACATTTGTTGACCTCACCAAAGCCTTTGAAACCTGAGTAGGAAAGGTCTGTGGCAGATCCTGGAAAGACTAGGATGTCCCCTAAATTCCTTAAAATGATTATCTTGCTACACGAGGGCCAGCGCGGTCAAGTCAGATATGGCGATGTTCTTTCAGAGCCCTTTCTAATAACTAATGGAGTGAAGCAAGGTTGTGTTCTTGTGCCAACTTTATTTACAATCTTCTTCAGCATGATGCTCCAAAGGGCTACAGCAGAGCTCAAAGAAGAAGACGGCATCTATATATGTTACCGTACTGATGGTAGCTTGTTTAACTTAAGCCATCTGAGGGCTCACCCTAAGGACTTTTTCGGACGTCTCTTATACAGCGCAAGCAGCCTCGTCGCATTGCGAGGCTGCTCCGCTGCAGGGCGTCGCTTTTGGATAATGCTCTCCCCTGCCGGTACTGTTGCGGTACCGCGGGGACATTTGAGCGTTATATTTGGCCGTATTTTAATCACGAACGTTGGTCATGATGAAAATACGGCCAAATATAACGCTCAAATGTCCCCGCGGTACCGCAACAGTACCAACAGGGGAGAGCGTCATCCAAAAGGGACGCCCTGCAGCGCAGCAGCCTTGCAACGCGACGAGGCTGCTTGTGCTGTATAAGAGACATCCGAAAAAGTCCCAAGACTCTAAACTATCTAGTCCCTGAGCTGCTCTTCGCTGATGCTGCTGCCCTTGTTGCCCACACAGAAGCAGCTCTGCAGCACCTAACATCCTGCTTCGCAACAGCTGCAGAGCTGTTTGGGCTGGAAGTCAACCTGAAGAAAACGGAGGTTCTTTACCAGCCTGCACCACAGGACGAACACCACCATCCACACATTGCCATCGGCAAATCTGTGTTTAAGTCCGTTCAGCAGTTCACCTACTTGGGAAGCATCATCTCCTCAGATGCGAAGATTGACAAAGAGATTGATCACAGATTAGCAAAGGCACATAGCGCATTTGGAAGATTTTACAAAAGAGTCTGGAATAATAAACACCTGAGGCAAAACACAAAAATCAGTGTGTATAGAGCCATTGTTCTATCTATTCTCCTTTATGGGTCTGAAACATGGGTCACCTATCGTCAACACTTACGACTCCTCGAACGCTTCCATCAGCACTGTTTACACACAATCCTAAATATACACTGGACTAACTATGTGACGAATGTTGCTATCCTTGAGTAAGCAGGGATCACCAGCACTGTGTTCTCATGATATTGAGAACACAGCTGTGCTGGGCAGAGCATGTTTCTAGGATGGAGGACCATCGCCTCCCCAAAATAGTATTCTACAGTGACCTCACCACGGGTCAGCATAAGAGGGGCGCTCCAAAAAAGTGATACAAGTACTCCCTGAAACAACACCTCAGGCTCAGCCAAATTGATCACCAAGAATGGTCCGCCCTGGCCTCACATCGGGAGGCATGGAGACGCACTATCCACAATGCTGCAGCCTTATTTGAGAACTCACGCCGAACAAGTCTTGAAGAGAAACGACAACGCAGAAAGAATCACAACCCAGAAACATCACCCAAGGAGACCTTCTGCTGTGCTTTCTGCAACCGGACTTGTTTATCTCAGATTGGCCTTTTTAGTCATCAGCGCACTTGCAGAAAGTGCAGGATGAGTCCTTCCTGAATCTTCAAAAGCCAGAGAGATTTCTGTTTTAGAAATACAGGGTGTAAATAACTGCAGAACAGTCTCCTGTGTTTAGACCCTGCTCAACTGGAACTGTTATAAGGATTAGCATAAATTTTGGCACCATCTAGTAAAAACATCACTAAGTACTGATTATGCCAAGTATTTAAACCTGTAATTATTACACCTGAGAAACGTGCTACATATTATTTGCCCCTCAGAGACCCAAATGTATCCTCAAAGGGAAAACCAGCCAGGAGGAATCCATCAAACAAAAGCCACGAGGAGAGCAACACTTTGGGCTGACAAGATGTAAAACACCCATCACTGGGTACAGGTAAAAGAAAAAAAAATCAACACCAGCCAATCAGTAAAGAGCATTATGCAAGCCATTCTTTATAGTCTCTGTAATAAATGCAAGATCAGAATGCTATGAGTACACTCTGATGGGAAGCTTTGTGTGACATTTGTAGGAGTATTGATTGTATCTTTGAAAAAATGGTTAAGCATAGAAAGCTATAAAAATCTCTAGAGAGGTCAACAGAGCTGTTTACATGAAGCATAATAGCTATGGCATGTGTTTGATGGGAAAATACATGGAAAATAAAGGGGGCAACGTCAGGAAGAGGAGAAGGTTTCCTATAATAATTACAGTACATCTTTTTTAAAATTCCAGATTTTTTCACCTTCCATTTACTTTTAGCTCATGTTTCCCACCACAATGTTAAAATTGGCAACAATAACAAAAAAAGAAACACCTTGAATGACAAGGAAGGAAACTTTTGCTTAACAGTAACGGCCTGCCTGAATTTACCAGCATACTGCATTTTATTTGATGTTTGTCCAAAAGAAAACAATGTATGAATTGCCTATAATAACAGGATTAATTTGGAGAAAGGCTATACTAATAGGAATCTCTCTCTGGCTTCTCTTCACAAACGAAGATTCAGGAAGGACTCATCCCGCGCTTTCTGCAAGCGCGCTGATGACTAAAAAGGCCAATCCGAGATAAACAAGTCCGGTTGCAGAAAGCACAACAGAAGGTTTCCTTGGGTGATGCTTCCGGGTTGTGATTTTTTTCTGCATTGTTGTTTCTCGTCAAGACTTGTTCGGCGTGAGTTCTCAAATAAGGCTGCAGCATTGTGGATAGTGCGTCTCCATGCCTCCCGATGTGAGGCCAGGGCGGACCATTGTTGGTGATCAATTTGGCCGAGCCTGAGATGTTTTTTCAGGGAGTCCTTGTATCGTTTTTTTGGAGCACCCCTCTTACGCTGACCTGTGGCGAGTTCACCGTAGAGTACTATTTTTGGAAGGCGATGGTCCTCCATCCTAGGAATGTGCCCTGCCCAGCGCAACTGTGTTCTCAATATCATGGCCTCAATGCTGGTGATCCCTGCTTGCTCAAGGACAGCAACATTTGTCACATAGTCAGTCCAGTGTATATTTAGGATTGTGCATATACAGCGCTGATGAAAATGTTCAAGGAGTCGTAGGTGGTGGTGATAGGTGACCCACGTTTCAGACCCGTAAAGGAGAATAGACAGTACAGTGGCTCATTTTACTGACCTATGAAAGGCTGGAAGGCTGAGTGAACCTTGGAGCCCTCCAGGGCTGGTTTAAGGCACCAGCGGGGTCAGCATCCGCAGGGGCCCCATCATTGTGGGGGCCCCCATAGTAACCCTCCTCCTGCAAAAACATGATTAGTAATAATCTGACTATCCTGTACTGTGAATAGCTTAGGTTGAATTAGGTTACACTGACCTGAAATAAATGTATGGGCCCCCCAAAATTCCTTAAACCGGTCCTGGAGCCCTCTGGGATCAAACTTGGAACGTGGTGGCTTGCAGTACTGGCCTTTAACCACTGCACCACTTGGGCTCCATTGTTATACAAAGCTCACCTGACCCAATTGTATCATTTCTCATGTGTAGACTGTTAGTTTTTAAATAAAAAAGTTTGCTAAAACATATTGAACTGCTCTTCTTTTGTGGTGCAGGAACTCATCCCAATTGCTTCCATGTTATGCCTCTGGTACCAAATGTATGGTTAATATCCAGAAACACATCGGCTTCATTAATGGAAGTATAACAAATGAATGGGAACCACCATTTTTGTTATGGGTGCCGTCATTTTCGGTATGCAGCAGCACCATTTTTTAATAGGCAGTGCCATTTTAGGTATGGATGCCACCATTTTAGGTATGAGGTGGTGCCATTTTAGGTATTGGCACTGCCATTTTAGATATCCAACAAGATGATCTGTGGATACTGGAATCTGCAGATACCGAATCTGTGGATACGGAGGGCCCACTGTATTTAAAAATACAGTTTAGGCATCCAAAGAAAAGGTGCAGCCAAAGTTACCAAGGGAATGTGAACACAGTTAATATAAGACTTCTAGGTATGTATAATGTCTCACTCTCTGTAATGTAGGAAATTTGGGAACTTAAGGAAAATTTCATCGGGGGGGGGATTCTTATTGGGGAGTTATGCCCTTATCCACAAGCTATCCTCAGCACCAAATGCCAATAATATTCTGGAAACACTCTAATTATTGCTGTTCTTTAGCAGATGAATGTTTGAGAAAAGAAAACATTGTGAAAACAGTAAATTCTGTTTAAAATGCCACAGTGATAGTGAACACTGGAGTGTTACAGGCTGCTTTTTGTATCAGATCAAGGATGGGAATAACTTGCCAGATGTGGTTGGACTGCAATTCCTAGCATTCCCCATTATTGACTATGGTCACTAGGGCTTCTGAGAACTGCAGTTCAGCAACACCTGGGGCAGATGCACATTTCCCACCCTTGTATTGCATGCTTAAAATATGGAGCAGAGAATATGTACACAAACTTTTCTCTTTCTTAGAATTATAAAAGGATGTTGTAATCTATTTCTTGTTCCATCTGGACTGAAAAGAAATATAGGCAGAGAAATAGGGGCATACAAGAATAAAGTAATCAGTTTTATCTTTATTTTTAATAGGTCTAAAATCCTTGATTATGAAACAGACAACCACAAACAGGAAATCCCTGTGCTGATTTCAAAAGCTTGGGCACACCTGTATGGAAATACATGCATCTTTAAGCCCTGCAGCACTTTTCTCTTGGGTTTGTCAAATTTACTGGAACAGTATGCATAATGAGCAGCCTGTTGAAGGGAAGAGCAAACTATCTTGTCTATCTGTCCAGCTGGTAATGTGATGAAAACAAGCCTGTAAAACAAAGGCAAAAGATAAGCCTAGTTTTCTTCAGTTTGGCAATGTGTCCTGTTTCCACACTGAATACCCTTGATAAAGAAAAGGGTGGAACAGAATAAATACATTATATATGTGATCAACAACATTCCTGTGCATTATGTTTTATAGCAGGGAAAGGAAAGTATGCCTAAATAACCTAAAGGCACCAGATCCCATCTGATCTTGGAAGCTAAGCAGGGTCAGTCCTGGTTAGTACTTGGATGGGAGACTGCCAAGGAATACCAGATGCTGTGGGCAATATTTCAGAGCAAGGAACTGGCAAAAGCACCTCTGAGTATTCCTTGCCAAAGAAAACCCAATGAAATTCATGGGATCACCTTAAGTTGACAAGTGATTTGAAGGCAGGCGCGCACGCATGTACACATGGGCAAAGTCGAGCCATCTAGATGTTGTTTAGATTGCAGCTGTCATCTGCCCTACCCTGCATAGATCATGGTGAAAATGATTGGAATTGCAGCCCCACATCATCTGGAGAGCTTAGAAGTAGCACATTATAGGATGCTCAGATTACTGTTACCCAAACCTTTTGAGTTCACCGATATTCTACATCAGCTCCTTAGTTATGTAGATGTAACTAAATAATGTCTCCTGACCTGACCCACCAGCCCACCTTAATAGCCAGCAGCCAGATCTGGCAAAGGAGGTCTGTTCAGCTGCCAATAGGAGTTCAAGGAGCATGTTCCCAGCCTTCTCCCACCAGTGAGTGAGTCTGTGACAAGGAATTCCAACAGAGGTCTTGCTTCTGATTGTTGCAGCTTCACTCACTGGTTGGAGGGGGTCAGAAATGTCCTCCCCATGGCATCCCAGTCAGCAGCTGAAAAGGCCTCCATCACCCAATTCAGCTGCTGGCTGTTAAGGTGGGCTACATAATCTTACTGAATACTAGTCCGTAACTCTAGGTTATAAATCAGAATGCTAGCCATTATTTTTAAATAAATAATTAGCTGTTAACAACAGCTAATATTCTTTAAAAATACGCTGAAGGCACCAGAAGATATGCAGAATTAGGCCAGGTTTGTCCTTGGGTGGAGGACTACCAATGAATACCAGGTACTGTGGGCTATATTTCAGAGGAAGGCAATGGAGAACTGTCTCTGAGTATTCCTCGCCTAAAAAAACACTGTGAAATTCATGGGGTCACCATAGGTCAACAGGTGACTTGCAAACACATGTGTTACATTATTTTACTTTTTAATCCCAAACCACTTCTCTTTGGAGAATTATTAAAGTGGTTTTTTTTAAAAAAGAAGGTAATGTGTTAGTAACACAGGAAAGAGTTGCTAAGATGTTACTTCTAAAATAATGAGCAATGAGAAATGTTAATAGGCTACTTTGAAATAATAGTAATGAGAAGTTGAAGGCTTTCACGGCCGGCATCCATAGATTTTCCTTGGTTTTTTTCTGGGCTGTGAGGCCGTGTTCTGGAAGAGTTTATTTCTAACATTTCACCTGCATCTGTGGCTGGCATCTTCAGAGAATGGTTGGGTAGGAGTGTGCGTGGGGTTTATATACTGTGAACCCCTGTTGGAGAGGATACGTAAATTTGTGTACTTGAATGGCTAGCTTCTGGGTGGAGGTATGCAAGGAGGATTAGTGTCTGTTTGGCTAATGGTCCATTGTCTGCTGGAAATCACCCTGCCCCTGGGTGGAGTTCATTTGCATGTGTTGAGCTTTGATTTTAATGTTTTTCAGGACTGGTAGCCAGATTTTGTTTACTTTTAAGGTTTCTTCTTTCCTGTTGAAGTTGTCCAGGTGTTTGTGGCTTTCAATAGCTTCTCTGTGCATTCTGACATAATAGTTGTTGGCCTGGTCCAGAATGTCTGTATTTTTAAATAACATTTTGTGTCCAGGTTGGTTTATAACATGTTCTGCTACTGCTGATTTTTCTGGCTGGCCCAGTCTGTAGTGTCTCTCATGTACCTTGATTCATGTTTGCACACTGCGTTGTGTGGTCCCTATGTAAACTTGTCCACAGCTACATGGTATGCAGTAAACTCCTGTGGCTGTGAGAGGGTCTCTTTTGTCCTTCACTGAGCATAGCATTTCTTGGATTTTCTTGGTTGGTCTGTAGATCTTTTGGAGGTTGTGTTTCCTCATCAGTTTTCCTATTCTGTCTGTGACTCCTTTGATGTATGGTAAAAATACCTTCCCTTTGGGTGGCTGTTTTTCTTCATTCCTCTGTTTTTTTTTCTGCATCTGGCTGCTCTTGTGATGTCTGATCTGGAGTAACCATTAGTCTGTAGAGCACAGTTTAGGTGCCTCAGTTCGTTCTCCAGGTAGTGGGGTTCACAGATCCTTTTTGCATGGTCTATCAGTGTTTTTATTGTGCTTCTTTTTTGTCCTGGGTGATGATTGGAGTTCTTGTGTAGGTATCTGTCCTACACAATAAAGGGAAGAATAAAGGAGCAGCAAGATTTCTGCCACAGTTTTCTCCCAATATTGGAACTTTGCAAAGTGTTCTGGGGACTTAGTCTGTGTAGAAATACATGTAGGTGTGTGTGTGTGTGTGCACGCGCATGTGCGTGTGCGTGCAGAACATTTGGGTTTTGCAGACCTTTCTGTGGAGGAAACTCTGGTCTTATCTATACGAGGGGGAAAATATGAACATGTTCAGAAAGTTCGTATTTTTTTTACCGTATAGACAACACCTCTGTATTTTGTATAGACAATACTGTTTGCTATGCAGAAAACATGTTTTTGGCATTAGAATATAGGGTAGGGTGGAAACCCATGTGTATTTTGACACAGAATAAGTCTCTAGAATACTTCACAATGTCCAAATGACAGAAAAATAATGCACAGAAACCTACATTTTGTCCTCCATCAGGGAAAAACCTGTGGAGGTTAAGAACAGTCGTCCTTTTGAAAGTGAAACTGCAGTTAGGTGGTAGATACGAAGAAGAGGGAACTGGGGATGATGGAGCCATGTTGCCTTGCATCCCATGATGTAGCTTTCATATTGCTACAAAAGAAAGCAAGAAAAGGAGCAGAGGACCCTAGTTTTAAAACAGGGTTGGGCAAAGTATAGCCTGAGATCTACATGCACCCTCCTCTCCAAGTTGTGTCTCTTGCAGAGCCACCAGACTGCCCTATTTCTGGCAAGAAAGAAAAAGACAGGCAGACAGACAGAAAGAAAGAGGTGAATTGTAATACAACATTTCAATAGGTTGCAGAGCACCACTGCACTGGTTTACACAGATACCCACACTATTTCTCAAAACCAGAAGTGGACTTCGGCTGCTTACAATGTTGTTATTGTTGGATGTTTTATGGCAGTTCATGCAATAGGGTCCTGGAGAAGAAAACTGGCTCCCCAAAGAGCCACCAGTGGTCACTCCTTTTGAAAGTTGAAAAAATAGATCAGCCCTCTCCCATGTCATATAATTAAGGGAATAAATAAGACATAAGTGCTTCATGCTAAGAGGCAACACTCCTCTCCCAATTTCCTAAGCAACAAGAGCAGAACAAGGAGCGTAAGAGGGAAGCTAATGAATTACTTGGACACAGGCGGGGAAGATGAGCAATGTAACAAATTGTGGTCTGCTCCTCCCCCGAACAAGTAGTACAACAATAAATTTGCCAAGTAGTAGTTCATTTCTAGAAATCTGACCAGAGATTACCTTTAAAAAGACACAGAGAGAGGAACTTACAGTCCTGCTCCCCAGAAAGTGAACTTTTTATTAAATAGTTGAGGTGTCTGCATAGCATAGCTACTATATAAGCAGAATCAGGAGGCAAAATAACTGTTTTTGTTGGTCCCTGCTCCCACACAGTGAATGGCATAAACTGAGTTCTGGGCAGTATGAAAGCCTTCCTCAAAGAGAAATTAGATTAATTGACTAGATACAATACAAGGTCATGCTCTCTTCTTGAAACTGCAGTCTGCACCAGTTGAATACTAACAAGAGAAATATTCATCTGAAAAGCCACAACTGCATAATTATATTATATTCTTTAAATACAAACTGCAGAGTGGATTCTCAGTTTTTATTCTGCTGATGGAACTTGTCCCCGAACAGAGTTCTGTGCTCTGTAAATAAAAGAGGGACAGAACAGAGACAATATTTTACCAGTTCCCTGTCCTTCAGTGCTCTCATTCATTGTTGTGGGGGTTACCCCAATCCTCTGAAGAAGATTATTGGAAGCAAAGGACACAGCAGTGGGAAAGGCAATCAGCAAAGATAATTCAAGTAGGGTGGGGACGACAATGGATCAAAATCTTCCTGTTGACCGGAGTCTATGGGAGGTTTTTGGTGGATCTAATATTTTCACTGATTTCCCCCTATGTTTTTTTAGACAATAACAAAGTAATATTCACTTATTTCATTGTTAGCTCTGTATTATGGCATATTATGGTGCAAAGGAAACATACCGTAAGTGTTGAAGGCAGAGAGGTCTGTCTAAAGTCCTTGATAATAACTGATACGGTGCTAAATATACATGAAATCAACATCTTTCCCAGATAAGCTGAATGCTATTGTCCACTCCCTTTTTGCTTCCTTTTTTCTTTCTTTTAGAACTATTTGTTTCTAAGCCATTTGCTTATTTCTAGGTCAGATGCATTTCTTTGAAGCCATGACAAATGCATAGGTGTCCTAAAGTTTTCAAATGTGGCGCAGTGGTTAAATGCCAGTACTGCAAGTCACCACGTTGTAAGTTCGATTCCAGCCGGCTCCAAGGTTCACTCAGCCTTCCATCCTTTCGTAGGTCAGTAAAATGAGTACCCAGCTTGTGGGGGCAATTAGCAAAAACACATTGGAAACTGTTTAATGCAGTGTAGATGTGTAAATAGCTATTGTTTAAAACAATTTGTAAGCTGCTCTGATAGCCTTGTGGTTGAAGAGCGGGGTATACATAACTAACTAAATAAAAAAAAAAATTAAAAATTACAATATGGTGAACAGGGGGAAAACCCAGAACAAGGAAGTATTACTTTTGGAATACAGCTCCCAGAGTCCCCAACTAACATTGCTTGTAGGGGATTATGGGAGTTGTAGTTCAAAAGGCAACTTTTTCAAGTTCAGGTAATGCTATTCAGGAGGCCTTAATCTTTATCATGCATTAGAATTTGTAGCAAGGGAAATAAATTTCACCTCACTTGTATTAATACTGGTGACTCAGTAGATCTATGGGAGAAAACCTTTCTGTTTGGTGAGAAAGCACACTGTAGTGGTGTTTTGCTTCCTTCCATCCTATTTTGCAGTATAGAGGTTTACTAATTTGTGAGGAGGGTGAGCAATTATGTGATAAATTCAACTTTCCTTAGTTACTGATTATTTTAGGAGGTTGCCTTTGTTTCCTAACAAAGTGAGATTTGTTAGGTTAGCTTTTCCCAATCACACTTTCCCCAGATTTATAGGTCTCATGCTTGTTCTGATCCCTCTCCCCCTTCCCACACCTACACACTGGCTGCAAAATTCTCTGCCCAATGAATCATGCATAGCTACGTGCATAAGAAAGAGGAAGCCTGGGATTTCATTACAGCAGAGAACTCAAGAAAAGAAGTCCTTTATGGCGCAATCTTTTCCAGGATGTATTTGCTAAGGACAACAGAACTTGACCTTTTAGATTTTATTTCATTTCCTCCCAACTGTAGAATTTCATGTTTGAAAAAGCTAGCCAGAGTTTTGGTTGAATGGGTACCATATACTTCACTAATAAGACAAATACCCATAGGAGGTTTTCTGCATCATTGTTTCTTATAGATGGCTAAAATCCAGTGTGAATTTTGGGGAGTTCAAAACAGAAAAGCAAATGGTTGGAGTCCTGTAGTTACTCCCAAATGGTGTAGATCCATTAAATCAGTATGGTTTACCTATGTGCTGACATAACGTTCAACAACTGATTCAATGAGTCTCCTGTAGTTGGGAATAGCTAACAGGACCGAGGCTGAATATTGATAATTACTGAATTTGAGTTGAACACTCCAGGCTGAATTTTCAAGGAAGCAATGGTGATGCCACTTACTGGTGAGCCAATGAGTTATTTTGCCATCAATGAGAATTGAGGCAGCCTATAGTCTGAAGTAGGGGATGCAGTGTATCATCACAAAGTGGTGGGGTGAGGTGCTACCTCTGTGTACTCTTATATATTCAGGACTATCTAAAAACAACATCTTACCATATGAGCCAGCCTGAGTTCTAAGATCTTTGAAGGAGGGCTTTCTCTCCATCCCAGCACCTTCACAGGTGCAGTGTGAGGACATGGGGGAAAGCTGCCTCACTGGCTGCTCCCAGGCTGTAGAACTCCCTCCCATGGGATGTCTGATTAGCTCCCTCCCTGCTCTGTTTCTGCTGGCAGGTTAAGACATTTTCATTCAGGCAGGCTTTTCACTGATTATTCATATGGCAGCATAGTATTCAAAGAGGTGTGCTTCTGGCCATGTGGTCATCACAGAGGAGAGCTTCTCATACTATCGTTTTTGCCAAAACACTGTGGAGCCTAAGGAACACTGCTGCAAATTGCTTATAATGTGCAGGTATGTGCATTATTTCTTCCCTGGGACACGGAGCAATGGACTCAAACTACAGGAAAAGAGATATAATCTAAGCATTAGGAAGAACTTCCTGATGGTAAGAGCTGTTTCAGGAGTGAAATGCGCTGCCTCGGAGTGTGGTGGTCTCCTTCTTTGTAGGGTTTTAAAGAGAGGCTGGATGGCCATCTGTCGGGGGTGCTTTGATTGTGTATTCCTGCAAGGCAGGGGGTTGGACTGGATGGCCCTCATGGTTTCTTCCAACTTTATGATTCTATGAAATAAATAACACTTCTTAGATCAGTTTTATAGTTTTGACATTTTCTTCAACTAATAATAACACTCTAAAAAAGAAAAAAGAAGCAGCAGAAAGGTTGCAACCCACTTTCTCTAGTTCTTGTGAAGCACAGATCACAGTAACTTAGCCTAAGAACTCCTCCTGGATGATGTCAATGGGCTGGGCTGCCCTTCTGCTCTTTGGGCTCACAGCCAGGTTTGAAAAGTAACCTATCGAGGACCTGGAGGTTTCCTGAGATTCTGGGAGTCTCTATGAACTTCTGTGCCCTTCTTTTGTCCCGGGAGAAGAGATCTCCTTGAAACAAAAACAATGTATTAGTAAGCACAGGAAAAACATTGGGCTATGGAAAAAAAAAAGAACATCATTGTGTGACCGTTTTGAGCAGTTGAAAATGAGGAATATGTAAAAAGAAAAGAAAAGTGGAAAAAGAAGGTCCAACCTCAGAAACCCTCCCCCCGCCAATATTTATGGGACATCAAGTGATTTTACTCTGACCTTTCAGAAACAAACTCCTGGAGGGAAATTAGAATTGTTAGCTACTACAGCTACTGGGATGTCAGGAAATTGTTTTTAAACTACCCATTTAAAACTACAGCCAACAGTCAACTGTGCCAGTGAGCCAGCGTCCATTTTCTACTTTTCTTGACTAATTAGATCAGCTCTATTCAGACTCCATGTTAGATAACAAAGGTCATGAAATGTCAGGCAAGCCTATCACCTCCTGTTAAAACCTGTTAGCTTGTAACTGCTTTTGCTTTCATTCCAGAAAAGGCACCCTTGACAAAGTTAATCACTTTGACCTCCAAAGAGCAACCTTCCACCTAGCAAAAGTCCCTGAAGCTAAAAGGAAAGGAATAAAATTCAGTTGCTTAACAGAAACCTTGTGTGCCTACTGTTAAAAATGTGGTGTAGCAAAAAATAGGAAAAAAAGACGGAAAAGTTGGATATAATTTTTTTTGTCACTATGGGGTGATATGAGTGCTAGAAACTGAAACTGAAGCACTACAAGGGCTACATCATTCATCTGCTAACCAATGGGCTTATTATACCAGCAACAAGAAATTCAGATACCCCCATATACTCCTCAGGGGAAAGGGGAATACTTGACTCATTGTATATATATTGTAAGAAAACATTTCCCCAGGAGACAGTGATGTTCTCAAACTTATATTGTCTGCTAAGTATCTATTAGTATAGGTGTCCTGTACTGTCCCACTGTAATACCATAGGTACAAAATTAATGTTTCATAGCAAAATAACATTATTGTTTCAGGTGGGCAACTGCAGATCTCCCCAGTGTGGAATGGAGCCAGTTAAAATCTATTTATAAATAGCAATTCAAAAGCAACTTTTGCAGCAGCTTTCTTTCCAAAATTACTCACAGCTTTGGTGGAGGGAAGATGGCAACTTCTCCCACTATGAAGGAGAAAAGGGTTAACCGCTCCTTGCCTGTGTGTGCCATGGTCTTGATCTCCCTCCTCACTATTATTATTAAAATAAACAAAGACAAATTAAAAGTAATTATATGTCAGTCAAGTAGTCATATGATCTCCTTTGGCTGTCCAAATGACTTGAATGCTATATATAGACTGCAGCGAAAGACAAGAAAGAAAAGCCAAACCATTCACCAGGTAGTCAACAGAGCTGAGAAATGCTGGCTAAGGGATTCTGGGAGTTGTAGTAAAAAGTGACATTTCCAAACTGTGCGTAATAATCAGCAGTTTATTATACTATCAAAATGATTGATTTTTAAGCTGCAGCATTGTATTTTCAGAAGGCAAGTATAGCCATTCCTGTTGAAACTTTCCCAAACCCTTTACAATCTGTGGTTTATTATATCATCAACTTGATTTAATTTTAAGCTGAACATTAAATTTAAGGGCCAGTATGCTTGGAATTAGGGATGGACAGAAATGTATTTTCAGTTCATTTTTGATAGGAATATATGCAACTTTACAAAGTTTTTCATGTTCCAAACGAAAAGATGTGAGGTTGTTTTATTTTTAAAATAAAACACAAGAAAACCAGGAAGGCTTTCCTCTACTAGGATTTCCCCATGAGCATACCTGGAGGTCCTCATAGGTTATGTCTGGCTGCCTTCACCCGCTGAGGAAATAAGCTCCACATTTTCGTCCCATTCACATTATCCAATTAGAGCACCATGAATCCACTAACTGCCATGGCTGCATCCTATGGATCCTTAGTGTTTGTAGTTTGGTGAAATACTAGAGCTCTCTGACTGAGAATTCCAAATACCTGTACTGTACCTATCCCTAAACTGAAAATTCCAGGATTCTTTAGGATGTTGTCATGGCAGTTAAAGTGGAATATAGCACTATAATTATGTAGTGTAAAGGGGCCCTTGATAATAGGTAATTATTTTTTTTGGCATTCAGTGGTATAGTTAGGTCTGGCAAGTTCTGCCAGCAAATTAAAACATTTTTATGCTGACAGGCTTTTAGAAACTGCCTGGGATGAACTTTTAATGCTGTTTTTAAGGTTTGTACATAGTAATTTAATGAATGTTAAAGTTTTCAACTTCATTGTTTAATTGATTTTAAAACAACTTTTATATTTATACTTTTAGTGAAGTAATATAATTTTTAATCTGTATTGTTTTTAAATAAGTTGCTAGCTGCCTTGAGTTATTATTAGAAGAAAGACAGAATAGAAATGAACCACCACCACCACCTCTCTCTCTCTCTCTCTCTCTGGCTTTTCTTCGCAAACGAAGATTCAGGAAGGACTCATCCCGCGCCTTCTGCAAGCGCGCTGATGACTAAAAAGGCCAATCCGAGATAAACAAGTCCGGTTGCAAAAAGCGCAGCAGAAGGTCTCCTTGGGTGATGTTTTTGGGTTGTGATTCTTTCTGCGTTGTCGTTTCTCTTCAAGACTTGTTCGTCGTGAGTTCTCAAATAAGGCTGCAGCATTGTGGATATTGCGTCTCCATGCCTCCCGATGTGAGACCAGGGCGGACCACTGTTGGTGATCAATTTGGCCAAGCCTGAGATGTTGTTTCAGGGAGTCTTTGTATCGCTTTTTTGGAGTGCCCCTCTTACGCTGACCCGTGGCAAGTTCACCGTAGAGTAGTATTTTTGGGAGGCGATGGTCCTCCATCCTAGAAACGTGCCCTGCCCAGCGCAGCTGTGTTCTCAATGGAGAGGACCACCACCACCACAACAACAATAAGTAGTAGTAGTCATAGTAATTGACATAGTCATTTTAGACTTAATATTCTTTTAGAGTGGGCAACTAAAGAATAAAGGAGTGGGCAACAATCAAGTCTTGAGAAGTTACATTGCCCCCACCAGGCCTTGGGAGGGGAGTGTCACCACAGTCCAACCCAATATTTTTTTCAAAAAATTGCCCCCAGGTTGACTCTGGGGACAACTGTTTTCTGCAACCCCCCTTACAGGTTAAAGAGGAGTCATTTTTTTTAACAAAGGAAGTAAACTCACAGTCAGCTTTCATTAAAAAGGAGGTTGTGGGATGACTTTGGGAACCTCAAAAACCAGACTTTGGGGGCCACACTTTCCCCATACTTAAGATTTTTAATGTGAATTATATCAGTTCTGAAGCACACAATGAGAATTCCTGCTTCCCAAAATAGGGGTACAGCTAAGTGATGGTCTTAATAGTCACCCACACACATATTCTTTAGGGGTGGGCCAGTATGGTGTAGTGGTTTGAGCAATGAGCTACAACTCTGGAGACCACGATTTGAGTCCCCACTCGGGCATGGAAACCTACTGGATGACCTTGGGCACATCACATTCTCTCAGCCTCATAGGAAGGCAAATCTTGCCAAGAAAACCCCATGACAGGTTTGCCTTAGAGCTGTCATAAGTAGGAAACAACTTGAAGGCACACAACAATAACAACTCCAGATGTTTCTGGATTACAGCTCCCAGAATCCTTTGCCATTGGTTATGCTGTCTGGGGCTGATGGGACTTGAGGATCCCAAGCATCTGGGAGTCACTGTTGCCCAGACCTACTTTAAAGAGTACTAATGTGTATTATTTCAGCTGTGAAGCACACAATGAATATTTCTTCCCACCACCACCATTTATCACAGTTATACTTCTATTATGCTAAAAAGGAACCATATTATAGTGATTACTGTATGTGTCTGTATGGAGCCAGCATGATGCAGTAGTTTGAGTGTTGGACTATCACTCTTGAGACCAGGGTTTGAATCCCCACTTAGACATCTTAAAAACCTACTGGGTGACCTTGGACAAATAACATTTTCTCAGCTTCAAGTGAAAGCAATGGCTAACCCACTCTGGATAAATCTTGCCAAGAAAACTCTGGAGATAACTTCAGCTTAGGGTCTCCATAAATCGGAAATGACTTGAAGGCACACAGCGACAACAACAACAACACACAAGAAATATTCCCTTTTAATGGCAATAGAAAAAGTGAAATGGTTTGACAGTGGTGCTCAGTATGTAAACAGAGGGCTCTGGTAGAAGGGTAAGTAAATGAGGCAAGGCAGTCAGGAGTGTATCTACACTGTAACTGTAGCAGTTCGATACACTCTAAACTGTGATAACTCTATCCTACAGAATCCTCCCCTGAACTGCAGCAGAGAAATCTAACTATAAATCCCAGGATTCCATATGAGGGAGCCATGACAGTAGTCTTTCAGGGTATGAAACTGATCTCACAGTGGTGTAGGTATGGTCCTGGAATCAACAGATGTCACTGGATACTCCTCCACAGACAGTGGAATAGTTGTGCAGCTATACGTCATCTGGACAGGAGGTTATGGTAGTGAGATCCTGTCTGTAGCTGAGAAGTCACCTCAAACAAGCTCACTTTGGAAGGGAAAAATGGAAAACAATCGCTGTACAACAACAATCTGAATGACAGTAGCAGGATGCTCCATTTTTTTAAAAAAAAATTATTTTAAACATCCCTAAACAGCAAGTTAATTCCAAAGAGGATTTCAGAGCAATGTACATACAAGTCTATAAAAGTGAACAAAGGAATGGCAGCAATTTCAGATTCCATGTGGATAGGCCCTGCCCATTTTTCTGGTGAAAAAATCCCTTTTATGCATGGCATTTGGCTAATTTATCTATGACTCTTGCAACTCATGCATATCACTAAGTTATAGGAATGTAAGCATTATGTTATTTAAAGTAACACATTTATATCTGTTAAGCAGCATCAATGCAATTTTCTTCCATCAGCCCTTCATATATTTATCTCAAAAGGGGGGAAAATACACTTGAGAATTGCTTTTGATCAAACAGCAGGTATTCTCAAAAGCTCTTAGTTATTTTGAATACTTCTAAGGAATGGAACAATGTATTATTTTTGTTTTTACTCTTTCAAGAGAAGAACTAAACCAGGAAACATTTGATGTGATCGGAGATCAAAGTTTTAATTTGCCTGTAAACACAACGACTATGGATTGGTTAGTCCCTCCGCCACCTGCCTCCCTCCCAAAAGACATCAAGTTCCTGCAAGAAGAAATTGAGAAGTTTCTTCCAGTCTTATTCACACGAAATGATGCATGTATGAAGAGAAGGGAGCTCAGCAAGAGAAACATGAACACTATGAGGAAATAACTGCATGTGCATTTAAGAGAAGACAAAGCCTTGCTCATCCACGTATATCTGCACAGCAAACACTGCAAACTGAAGAGTGGAACTTAAAGAAGCTCTTCAGGATGAGACTGAAGGCCAATCTAATCAAGTAGTCTATTCCCACAGTCTTCCCAACTGCCCATGGGAAGCCCACAAGAAACGTAACACAGGCATGCATTTGTCAGTTAACAAAGCCTCTGACAATGAAGCTCCTTTTAAACAAAGGCTTTCTATGTCCTCATTGCCCTTTTCTCCTCCTTTGTCTGGGAATATTTTAGCAGCATTGGCATCAGGATGATGATGAAGAAGGCCTTGAGAAACACAGACTTTAAGCGATCGATTGCAGTAAGTGATTCATTAAACAAATCTTAAACTGAGAAAGAATGAGATTGTGCCCTGTATGTATAGTAAACCTACCACATGTACAGTAAACAGCAGGTGCCTCCAGAATCCCTTACTAAGCACACATGAACAGCAAATACCTAGATCTATGTTTGGCCACCAAAATGGGAATTATATAAAAAAATGGAGGCTAGTGAAAGAAACAGTAATTCCTGAATGCATTTTGGAAGACACCTTGAGGTGACCTCTAGAAGGTTCAAAATGTTTTTCTTTATTGATGCAAGGCTCACCTGAGTTAGTTGTTTCATTTTACATGTGCATATTATTAGTTTTGAATAGAACATTTGCTGAAACTTGACCTGCTCTATCCCAAGTCCTTCATGAGCAGTTTGGTGGGTGGGAAAGGAAGACAGTGTCAGGGAAAAGGGGAATTAATAAAAATTACCTTTCCCCCTAAATGGAAGCCTTTGCTGGGTCTGAAGGCTTGTCTAAACGGTGAAAATACTCCTCACAGAATTTGAGGAAAATACCTTTTGTTTCAATGGGATCCCACATCATTTTGCCATATTCAGAAGGGGGGGGCAAAAACGCCATATACTCCATAAGAAAAGCCTCAGCAGCTTTTCCTGAAGTTTTTTTTTAAAAAAACTGCAATGGAAATGCACATTCCTGCTCACTGGGACAACCGATTTGCTTTGTTGTGCTTTTCCAATAAGAGCAGAAGTGGAAAGCTGATTGGTTGGAGCTTGCTGGCAAGGCAGTGCCTGGAACCGCCATGTTGGATTTTCGTCGTAGCGATTGTGTGCTGAGGTGACAAAACAGCATTTTTTTCCTATTTATTTAAGCAGAAGGTTGCACTTTCGCACCTTAGATATGCTTTTTAAAAAAATACTGTTTGGCAGCAGCAACTGGTGAGAATAAAAATGTGAGTAATTCACTCATGCCCGCCATCTTGATTCACAGGCATACCCATTTGAACATCAAACACAGATAGCTTTGCATACCTGCGATCTTGGAGACAAATGAAAGCTGCTGCGAATTAGCATTACTGCACACCAATCCACATTGTATAGAAAATGTGGGATAGACAAGCCCTGAGTTTCTCCCCTAATAAGAAGTACTTCTGGATAAATTAGGTAGTTATTTTTGCATCAAGACTCTATACAGTTAGTATCCGAGTACCAAAATAGTAATCAGTAGATTGTATTCAGAGCTGTGGGAGGGTCTTAATTCAGCTCTGGATTCAACCAGAGATAATAGCAATATAATGGTGGGCCAAGGAGAAGATATCCAACAATATATAAAAACAACACTTACAGTAATAAAACAAGAAATTCATATAATACAAATACAACTACAGCTATACAACAGGCAATGGTAAAAGAGGCTCAGCTCACTCACTGTAAAGCAAGCATTACAGGTTACCTGTGGACAAGGAATATAGTAGTTCAGTTCTTGTTGGGAAGTGTGAGAGATAGTAATGGATATCCCAAGCAGAGAAATAAAATTGGTAAGGCAAAAGTCTTCTTTGTAAAACACACAAGAACATCTTTACTTACAAAACTTGTGCATAATTAAACACATGCTGTAATGGAGGGGAGAGAGGGGAAAAAAGAAAATAGCTATAGGTTAGTGTGATGCAGGAAGAGAATGGATATGGAAAAGGAGGAAACAGGAAGTCAGCAAACTAGCAGTTAGTGAGTACAGTACTGTATAAGCACGCAGAGTTGCTAACTTTATCAGTTTTGCAGTCTCATCAGAAACAAAAGGCTAAAAGAAACTTTGCTTGCATGATATGTTTCTACCTTATTAATATGTGTCCTGCCCTGGCTTGGGCTAATCAGATGTAATGTAGAGGTGGCCCTTAGAATTATAGAGTTGGAAAAGACCACAAGGGCCATCCAGCCCAACCCCCTGCCATTCAGGAATAAACAATCAAAGCATTTCAGACAGATGGTCATCCAGCCTCTGTTTAAAAACCTCCAAAGAAGGAGACTCCACCGTACTACAAGGCAATGCATTCCACTGCCGAACAGCTCTTGCATGTCTAGGCTGGATGTGTTCCCCCAGCCCCTTTTCCCCAAATAATGACAGACACAATGTATGAGTTGGAAAGATATATTGATACATGATTATTGTATATATTGGCAATAAAGGCCACAACTTTATTGACAACAGCTGGTTGGCTCAAATCACATGGGTGCAGATCCAGACATCAACCAACCCGAATGCTGGTCGATGAAACTGCTGTTGGTCAATGACACTCACCACAAAGAAGGGGGAGGAGCCCTGGGTGGGCCACTGCATGCCCCCCAATCCATCACACTACCCCTTCTCACCAACTGTTGGGGGAAGCTGGGTTTCTGTGACCTTGACCTTGACCATGAACTTGATGAAGACCCCCCTGTTACCGATAACCTTGGATCAGGACCCATGTTAACCGCCCCCCAAAGTTGTGACAAAGAGTAAATTCATGCTACAAAATACCTACAACCTATAACTATAACTATAACTATAACTATAACTATATATATGGAGGCTGGGTGGGTTTTGACTCCTGAAGAGCCACTGGGCAATCTGGTATGGGGGGCAGGTTATATACCTGATCTCCATGCTGTAAATCTGACTGCTGCAAAACTGCTCTAAAATGTTGCAAAAAATGCTGCAAAACTGTCATGAAATGCTGCAAAAGGCAGCAATGTCCCGCCTCCTTCATAACAACCAGTCAGGGCAGGGAGGACCTGCCCTGATTGCTTCCTTTTTTGTGCCCCTTCTAGGCCCATGGAGCAGGCCGGGAGGAGATGAAAGGCTGGGGGGGGGGACCAGACCATACCCGCAAAGAGGCTGCTGGGGGAAGCAGTAAGTCCAGAAGCCCCCTTACTGTCAGGAAGTTCTTCCTAATGTTTAGGTGGTTTTTTTCTTTTATTTTGCTGCTACAGTACCGAGCCAAAATCCCCAAATCCAGGTTGAAAATTAAGTGTGGTTCAGCAGTAGGCTGAAATAGGCCTCAACTTTCCTATTTATTTATTCAAGTTTTTATGCAGGTTGTCCCCACCTCCATGGGGGACACATTCCCAGACTTACCATTTATAAATGAAATCACAAACCCTATCAAAATAAAGCACTTCCAGGACAAACATGTCATAGAGTTGCATTGGAGGACCTAGTGATTCCTAGAGAGGAAACCTCTCTAGGCATTTCCCAGCATGACTCCATGGTATGTATACCTATTTGTTCAGCTGTGGATAACTGAAACCGTGGATATTGGTTCTGTGGATACAGGGGATGACCTGTATATCACTTTTGTGCCTCATAAGTAAAATACAATAAAAATCACAATATAAAATAGAGAAAAGAGAAAAGAAACATTCAATCTAAACAGATTAAAAACCCCTTTAAAAGGCAAAGACCTCACAAAACAGTGCAGTTTTTACTGTTGTTGAAAAGTGCCCTCCTGACTTAGGATGGAGTTCCATAATCAAGGTGCCATTACAGAAAGAGCCCTCCCATAGGTGGGACACACAGCGTAGTCCCATGTTGTGAGTAGTGTCATATGGAATGAGATGGTTTTTCAGATATTCTGGCTCCAAGGCATGGATGCTTTAAATCAGGGGTGGGAAACCGGGGGAGTTAAGGAGGCTGCATTAATCCACCAGAGACCTTGGAGGGCTGGACACCCCCACCTCTCCCCCCCCACCAAAAACTAAAAAAAAAAAAAAGTCTCCAATGGTTCCCCATGCCCTCTAGCATGTGTGTGTGTGCATGCGCGTGTGCGCGTGCACTTTTCCACCATATTTTTAGGCTTAGGAAAGGCCTTTTAAAAAACAGGAAGAGGGGCGGAGCCAGCGACTGACTATGGCAGACACATAGTTGTCGTGCTCCTCTTAAACCTCATGAAATTCTACCCAAAAAGGAGTTTATGACCAACAATACGATATAATCTTATCACCTTTGCTAATCAAGATACTAAGCATCCGGTGGATCAAACAACTGTTGACTTTTACCCAGAGACTAAAGAGCAGAGGTCTCTTCAAGTGACCGACCCTGTCATGCCTGAAACCAGCATGGCCCCCGGCCTGAACAAAACTGGGAAGGGACCCAGACCTGATGCTCAATTGAGGCTAGATCAGGATGTGTCCACCCAGTTGGAGAAGCAAAGAGAATTATTCGTGTTTTACCTACACCGTGAACTAGCCCAAGCGCTCGAGCCAGTAAAGGCAAAACTGTCAGCTTTGACAGATAAAGTCGCAGCGATAGAATCAACTGCTTCTGAAGCTTTAAGAGCGACTTCCTCCCAAGATCCATGGATTCAATGATTAGAATTGTTTAACCAGTATTTACTGGATACAGTGGATAAACTTGAAAACAGGAATAGGTGACTAAACATTCGCCTTCGCAGTCTAGAAGAGGGAGTGGAGAAATCCGATCTCAAAGGATTCTTAATCGATTGGCTTAATGCTACTTGCCCATATCTGGAGCTGTGTGATGCCGACATTGAGAGGGCACATAGATCATTAGTCCCCCCTCAGCTGGCCCAACGCCTACCTCGTGAGATTTTCTTCCATCATCAAGAAAATGCAGGTGACTTCCAAGCTAAACAAGCTGACTTCACTTACCTTCAATGGCCTCCCTGTATCAATATATCAAGATGTCTCACCTGAAACTCTACGGCAGAGAAAAGACCTTAAACCCCTAACTTCTCTCCTGACAGAAGCAGGCATCAAATATCGCTGGGGGTTCCCATTTTGTATCATGATCACAAAGGCCATGACCATCATGTCTGCAACGACTAAACTCCAGCTTCTGGATGTGTTGCTAGCCCTAGATGTCCAGGTTCCTAACACCCTGATATCAGAGATCAGAAGAGAACTGCCTGGACAAGCTTCATCAGACTGGATGGTTGTCTAGCGAAAATGGGAGAAAAGAGCCAATCAGAAGGAGCTCAAGACCCCCTGAAAGTGACGTCACAAGACCCTTATTAGCTTTATTTTTCTCCCCCTCGGCAGAGTGGCAGCCATATTGTCACCTTCTTTTTGTCTTCTTCCAAATGACAGGGGGGCTACCATTGCTGATTTTCTGCAGCTTTTCAGTTGGAAATTATTCCTCCCTGCCCTGCTGTCGGCAACAATGTTGTGAATCCTGTCAACCATCGGCTGTTTACTCTTAACTACCAGTTACTCTTTGTATAGCTTGGCTGAATGACCTGCTGCCATGGTAGAGGTGAACTTCACACGGATTTCTTCTGGAGCTATTAGCTGATCAGACGCATTTTGACCAGTCCATACTTCTCCTTACTCCTTCTCACAGCATATCTTACTTGCTTTTTCGTGAGGACAGAGGTTGTAGTGTGAACATACAGCACCACCCCATAGCCCAGATGGGCACTCCAAAGGGGATCGGAACGACCCTGGATTCCGACCGGGAGGAGATTGCCCAGATGCCCTCCCTCCTTCTGGTTATCTTGATGTTTATTGTTGAGTTATGTTTGTTTTTCTTGTTCTGTTTTGAGAAGGAATAAGGAATACTTTGTTTCTGCATACCTTTGTACTGTGGAAAATCTATCAAATGCTGAAGCGGACACTGAAACCTTCATCGAATGCTGGTTTCCTATAGTCACATATCTTTCTGAAACTGAATCTGCAGCACTGCCTCCAGCACATCACGGCAAAATGTAGAACTATGTCTTTTCTGTCCCCTCCCTTTGATTCCGGATGTATGGACTGAAGTACTATGATTTCATAACAAGTCCAACTCTTCATCCCTTCTCTGATTACTTGTTATATTTTGTTTTTGATTTATGTATGTTATTGCAGTTATAGAAAGAGTTCTGTAACAAACTATTGACTACTTATGCTTGGTTTTATTGATGAAAACTTTATTAAAACAAAATAATTAAAAAACAGGAAGAGATTGGGAGTCACTTCCAGTTCACTTCTGGTTTTAAAAAGTCCCCCCCAGGCCTAAAATGGGCCACAGACACCCAAACACAGGGCTTCTCAAGCTCCCTCAAAGCCATTTTGGAGTAAAAACATTTTGAGCATTTATTTAACCACAGGGCGGGGGAGGGAGGCAAAAATGGTCTTGGTGTTGCATGTGGCCCATGGACCACATTTTGCCTATCTCTGCTTTAGATGTTGTGGATTTATTACCCATCTTTCTTTTTCATTGTTTCAGCCCAATTCCAGAGGTCAGTTCATATAGCAGTGTATGCCTGGTCACTACACTACGGTTTAGTCCAAATTTTTCAGTCCATTTAATGGTGGAGATATGGGCTCAAGGAAGGGATCCTTCAATTACTACATCTCTCCTTGTACCAGTGGAATGGAAAGGAAATGAGGGTCCATGTCAATGAATTTAATTTTAAAAGACTGAAAAAAATAGCACTTGAGTGTTTGTTGGCACTCATAGTTGCTATTGTAATAATGATGCCCACAAAAATAGGAATGGAAGACTTTGGTTCCCTAACCCATAATCTAAGATGGGAAGGCAGTAGTTTATTTTTTTTATAAAATCACAGTAAACATGAAACCTACTTTCATGCATTAAAAAATGGGATTAAACTTTTCTGACATACTGATATGCGTGTTAGAAAAATAAGCCTGTGTATTGTTTATATTTTTTAAAATTCATCTCCTTGGGTTTTGGCTACTCATAAATTTATACCACAGGATTTTAGACATTCACAACCAACGAATTTTATTCTGAAGACAGCTGGTACGTTTATTATGCTATACTACTGACAAGTAATAACACTTGAATGAGGCTCTTTAAACCTCAGATACCCTGAAGGCCAAGTCTGCTCTCTTTGAACAGAATCTGAATCAACAAAGACATGTCCTTCCCCCCCCCCTAAGGAATTTTACAGAAACTGTGGGAAATAGATTCTTCTTTTTGCAAACATACACCCTTAACCTCTGCATACTGCTCTCCTCAACCTGGCAATCTCTGGATGTTTTAGACCACAACCCTCATCAGCTCCTGCCATCATGGCAGATTGGGATGGTGGAAGCTGTAGTTCCAAATATTTAGAGGATACTAGCTTGGGGGAGGTTTGCATAGGTAGTCCCTGTCAGGAATCCTGTCTGAACCAGGCCTAACTTAGCCTAAGTCCAGCCAGGTTCCTGTCATGCGCAGTAGGTGTCTGGGTATTGTTTAGATGTTGGGAGGGGGACTGGAATGTGAGTACCTTACAGCTCCTAGACCTGGAGAGCTCACAGCTTATCTCCAAGGTCACACATCTGCTGAAGGCTTGGGAATGAAGGGGAGGGGGATGCTGGTAATGGGGAGGAGTCAAGCCTCTGATTTTTTCTACACTTTCTTCCTGTGAACCAGTTCTGCCAATAATTCTGGACCTGTTCACTTCTTTACCTTTGCATTAAAACACTTTGACTAGTGCCTGTTGTCTAAGTGAAATGACATTTTGACTGGATCCTTACAATCTCAATGAAATTGAACCAATAAGATCACTTGTGTATTGTTGTTGTTGTTATATTTATAGCTCTCCTTTTCTCCAGTCCTGGAACTCAAGGTGGATTGCAAAAGTTAAAATAGGGCTCCTTCAAAGGAGGCAAATGTGTTGGGAGGTTGTGGTATAGTAGGACCCCCGTATCCATTGATTCATTATCCACTGATTCAGTTATCCATGGGGCACAAAACAGCACACCTACCATAGAGTCTTCCTAAAAAAATGTGTCCTCTGTAGCCATTTTCTAGGTCCTCCAAGGTATTTTAAACCAGATGTCTCATTATTTTCAATGGCATTTGCTATTATCCATGGTTTTCAGAATCCATGCCCCACTCCGAACCAATCCCTAGTGGATACAGGGGTCCTACTGTATTTGTTGTAGTTGTCAGGTTTCCTGTTCTCCCAGATTATTTTCTCACAATCCCCATCACCAGCTGCAACATTTTATTTCTACCCCCAAGTGGATGTCTTTTTAATTCAGATATATATGAGAATAAAAAAATAGTATTTTCACTCCTTTCTTTTTTTAACTTGGAAAAATAAAAAATGGTTATAGTGTACCAGTGCATCAGTGAAATGGCACTTTTGCACTATAGTACTATACCTTTATAAATAGATAGATAGATAAGTTATGCCAATGATTGAAACACCTCAGAAAACCAATGTTGTTGTTGTTTTGTGCCTTCCAGTCATTTCTGCCTTATGGCGATCCTAATGTGAACCTATCCCCAGGTTTTCTTGGTAGAATTTGTTCAGAGGTTTGTCATTCCCTTCTTGGAGGCTGAGAGAATGGGACTTGCCCAAGGTAACCCAGTAGGTTTCTATGGCTGTGCGGGGATTCACACCCTGTTCTAAGGTCTTGTCTACATGAGGGGGGGAAATACAAACATGTCCAAAAAAGCAGGCATTCACAGCGATGCAACCTGCCTTCGTGGCCAAAAGTGCCCTCCTAAACACTACATGATGCCTAGCCAGGATGGCGGCTGTGAGTGATTTAACTCATAATTTTAAATCTGCTGCTGCCAATTAAAAAAAACAAAAAACAGTTTCCCATGGTGAGTACAAGTGATAGTTCGTACTTACAAAGAAGAAAGAAAGAAAAAGAGTATAAGATCACCGTTTGATCGACTTACTGGATCCTTGCTTAACTGAAAATCCAACATGGTGGCTGCAGGTGCTTTCCCTGTTTGATAGCCCCACCCCCATGCTCACCCAGCCAATCAGATAATGCTGCCTGTTAGTATCTGTGCAAATGTGAGTGTTCAAACGATTGCACAGTCACGTGTCATATGGAAGTTTTTTTAAAAAATCCTGATGAAGCCCTGGACGTGACACACAGATTTTGTGGTGGATTTGGCTGCCCCCCTTCTGAATGACACATATTTATGCACATGTCCATATGAACGGATTGCTGCATGTTCACATGCTGTTTGGATTATTTTGACCGTATAGACAAGACCTCAGTGTCCTAGTCCAACACTCAAACCACTACACCACACTGGCTCTCTTCAGCAAACTGTGCACCTGGTTTAAAACAAACTTTGGAAGAGCCCTAGTCCAGATCCAAGAACTTGCTGCAAACAACTCCACAAAAGAATGGAATAAGTAGACATAGAGGCAACAAGAATCAGTAAAATCTGGCAAAATCCAAGTTCTAAAAAGTTGTGCTTCACCTTAGACCAGTCTGGAAGACCACACAGATACAGTTATGGATGTATCACTAATAGCATACAAAAGTTAAAATTTAATTAAAACTCTGAATAGAATTAAAAGCAATTTAAAAGCATATCTGATACCCTAAGAGGTGCAGAGGGTGCCTTGACACCCACTTGTGATGCCAAAAATCTGTGTTCTTATCTGGTGGAATTATTATGCCTGAGAGAGGAGGGCAACTGTGGAGATCTTTTCACTTATGTATACTGGTACTAACTGCAGAGAACTCCAGGTTAAAGTGAAATAAAGTGTTTTTATTGGGAATAACACAAAATGCATTCACACATGCAACACACATTCCAAATACCCAGACAAGGCTATTGGGGAGTAAGGCAAAAAGATTAGATAGAGGAAGATATTTGGGACAATAGGGCGATAGTTACCTGTCTTGAAGACCAGAGTTTTGAGTAGCAAGGTACTCAGACAGAAGTCTGAAGGTGGCATAGGAGGTTCTGATCCAGAGGTGCTCTGAGAAAGAGAATGTCTGGGTTTGTCCACTGTGGCACAGCTTTCTATTGTTGGGGGAGTAATATTTATACCCTGCTTCATATCCTGAAGGTTTACTCTGGCTAGGACAAAGCCTGGATGGTTTTCCCACTGGGTAAACAAAGTAAACTGAAGCTTGACTGGTGTCATGGTCAGTCAGGACTCTGAGGACTCAGAAGGCGAGGAGGCTGAGCCAGTAACAGAAGAGCTGGCTGAGTCTGAGTCTAGCCCTGAAGAACCCAGGGCTCAGCAGCCTAACCCTCCCCCAGCTCAGGGTCCAAGCCTGGGAGACATAGTAGAGCAAGAGCAAGAGGTAGAAGAGCAGGTACCTACCTTTAGCCAAAGGAGAGCAGAGAAGGTGTGGCTTCGTCGTTCTCAGAGATTAAGAGACAGAAGCTCATCAATCACCCCGCAGCTGGGAGTGGGAGCTGGGCCAACATAAGCAGCTGGGGGAGGCTGAGTTCCTTGTTTCAAGCAGTTTGTGTTACCTGGAGGAAGCCTCTGCCTGTGACCCTTCTGGAACCTTGCTATTTTGAGACTTTGGATATCTTGACCTTGGACTGCCTTCGTTGACCCACCTGCCGGAACCCTTTTGACCTTGGACTGCCTCTTCGTTCTGCACTCTCTCTCTCTCTGTGTACTTCTGACCCTGTAGGGCTGCTACTGACAACACCAGGTACTGTGCTTTTGAACTGGGTTGTTGCCGAGCAGGGTCCTTATCAGCTATTGAGTTGGCTTCACGACAACTGGTTGCATTAATGGCTGGGAGATAGAAATTGATGGGTTTACGACAACCGTGCAATGGTGGACAGGAGCGGGTTCCAAGGTGAGATTTCCTTGGGATTGGGGTTGGGTCACTTGATTGTTTGGTTGGATGATTCATTGCTGAGGTGCCCAAGAAGGAATTAGCATATATCTCCTTAATGGCTTTGTTTACCAACGGGCTTCCCCACAATCCTAGTTCAGAGGGGTGTATCTTGCATCTCCTTCTGGGCCTAGGCAGGATGCTGTGCCTTCTCTCCCTCTGCGGCCAGGGCAGTTGCCACTATATTGCTACTATGCCTTTCTGAGCCCACTCCATACACAGGATGGGATTGATCAACCTCACATTGACCTTAGAGCTGAATTAATACGTATAGGCTGGGATCCAAATAGATTGGTAGAGTAACACAAGGGTTGGCCCTAGCCAAAAGGGATGGTTTCTTTTCACCTTCTTCAAACAGCTAATATCTATATATCTCACAAAATTGTTTTCAGTCCTCTTGGTTGGTACAGGACTGTGGGATATGCCTACTGTCTGAAAGGGGGAGACCCCCCCAGGGCACCTGGTGAGAAAATTCAGCTAGCTGCATCTTCTCTGGAGGGAAATCCCTCTGAACCTTGTCTTCCCAGAGAAGACACAAACAGCATCATTCTCCCACTGCAGATCCTGGGGCTAGAAGGTCCATCTCCATCTCTATCCCCAGCAATGAAAGATGCTCTACCAGAATTTGGGTAGAGAGATATCCCCCAAAGCTGCCACTACTTGTTTCCTCCCTCTGTCCCAGGAACCAGGAGGCAGTACTTGTGAGATGACTCTTGCTTGCCTTGTTCCTGCCTGCCAATGTTCAGAGAAGAATCCTGACTTTTGTGAGCACTCTGGTTCAAAAATGCTGGCCTCATGATTTTTAATGATCACATACGCTTGATCTGAAACAAATTGTGGAGGACACGTGAATCTTCAGATGTTCAACTCCATTGAACCTTAACTTATTATTCACTTTGCTGGCTAGGACTGATGAGAGTTGCAGTCCAACAATATCTGGAGAGTCAAGTATTCCCATATATGGCTTAATAAAACATGAAGCATTTTAACTATTTTTTTTTAAAAGCATACATTTAAGCTTGTAATCTGAATAATACAAATATTTAAATACATATCTTGAGGGTTTTACTTTCACAATTGGATGAATACTAAAGCAAAAGCATGGGAAACCAAAAGATTAAGGAAATGTAGTCGGGGTAGCTGTGTTGCCCATGTAGATGTTGTTTCTGTTGTAGTTCAGTTGTTCTAGAGAGATCTCAATGCAGGCAAAGGCCTCTTCTTAGCCATGTAGGGACTATGGAATAAAAGACAGGTAATAAAATTTCAACTCCATTAGTAAAGTAACATCCCTTGATATCCAGGTTGTCCCTGTCCTGTGTGAAGGTAACTGATCCTTTCTTAGGCAGAGAACATTGAATTTCTCAAAACAGCCCTGCTATACTGTTATATCTGAAAAATTTGTAGTCCAAATAAAAGGGCCTTTTGTTGGAGGTAAAAACTTCAAAGAGTTAAGTCTCAGTCCATTAGCTTCCACCTCTTAAAGTTTCCCCTGTTGCAGCAAAATTGGGTATCTTCAAATCCAGGAAACATATTCAGGGGTAGCTGTGTTGGCCATGTAGCAAAATGCAACAACACCCAAACTCCACAAAACAGCGACTAGGTTGTTATTTTAAATTGTCAGACATTGACAATAATGTGTGACCCCACTGCCAAGTCCTTACATAGAATTACAGAATCATAGGGTTAAAAGGGACTGAAAGGGCCATTAGTCTAACCCTCTGCCTACAGAAATACAGTAAAAAACCCTTATCTGTGATGGATACATTCCAAGACTCCCCATGGATGTGTGAAATGGATAGTATCAAACCCTATATTTATATAACCCTATGTAAAATGCCTATGTGAGAACGTAAATAAGAGCAAATCCCAGGGGAAGCAGGATGAGGGCAGGCTTCAGAAGTAAATGATAATTAGGCTAATTGCCAGGCTGTAGGCCTACAGGAAGCCTCCTTTACTCAGAAGAACTTGGTCAGCACAAGGAGGCACTGTCCATAAGGGGAAGAAGACATATTGGCCCTCATCACCCATGTGCAGGGATTTTACTCAACCCTGAGAAGGAGACACTGCTAAACACCAGGCTGTTAGTCCCCACGTCACTGCCACTTTGCCTTCCATAGAATCACACTGGAGGACTGAGAGATGGCCACAAACACTTCTGGGAGTGGTGACCGTGGGTAACTAAAACCATGGAAAGCCATCTTGCAGACAAAGGATTTTTATTGTACACAGCTAAAGCACTCCTGAAAGATGACCTTCAAAGGTCTGCTTACATATGTGTCCCTATTCTATGCAACTGCTGTAATTCCTAAAAGCTTCTAATATCATATTTATAGACTAATGAGGTGCCCTAGATGACATATCACAAGGGATGGAGGAATTGTGAGTTTATAGCCTGTTAGAGATGTTACACCAAGAAGCTTCATAGGGTTGATTATAACAAACTGGCCACTATTACAAGTAAATCCTTGAAATAGAAAGAAGTGGATCCTCTGAACACATTGATCTTTCTTCTGTGACCAGAAGGGTTTCTTCCATGCCTGGAAAGCTTCTGATTCAACAGTGCATTTCCATTAGTAGAATGGGGACAAAAGTGAGCTTCAGAGATGCCATCCTTCTTCTGGAGTCCTCAGCTGATCCTTTGGAACAATGAGAGGCAGCAATGAGGATTTCAAAAGGAGGGAGAATTGGCAGAGATCATCTTCTTCCCCTACTTTTCACTCAACAATTCAGTGGGACATTCTGAACCATTCAGGGAAAGCTCTTGCTGATAGAAGAGAAGCTGGATCCAACTCTTCTTCATCCTCTTCTTCATCCCATCTCATTCTCATCCTCATTATTTTACTTCTGCTTTGTAGCTACGAGGCCAAACTTTTTAACTCATCATAAGCCACCATCACACAAACACTGGCTTGCTAGGTTTATTTTTGAAGGAAGACTGTGCAATCATACTGGTAGATGCACTGAAAAGCCTCTTAAGATGGAGCCTTAGAAACCACCTCACATTGAACCTCGGCTACTGGAAGCCATCCAGCTCATCTTGGCAGGTATGTTGCCCAAAACAGAGAATGGTGTTTGATAAGGTTACATTTCCTGCTGATAAACAGTTGTTGAGCTGACCACATTTCCAATTATCATGTCTGTTTCACAGCATAATGTTACCATAATCCTGTGTCTTGCAGCAAAGAGATCTCTGTAACACCTACTGTGTAGTTATATTTCTTTGGAAGGAAACAGCATAGTGAAGCATTAGACATAGTATGTTTAAACAAATCCATGGCATTTTGTAATTTTCTTGGACAAGTATTAGCATCCAGTGATTAAGCTGAGGTATATATTATTGAGAGCCATTTTTAAATATGATCACAGGTGAGAAAAACCATTATTGCTCTCTTCAGGCCTGATCCACTGGAAATTTCTTATACACAAAAACATTTAAAGAAAAGAGAACTGAGTATATTTGAGCTCCCAGAGTAACAATGGACCATGGTGTTATCTAGATGGAGAAAAAAAGACCTCTCGGAATGTGAGGGGAATACCTTTTGTCCAGATGAGCTCCTGTAGCGATTCACCATATTCAAAAGGAGGGGGGCCAAAAACTGCAAGTACTTCGTGATAATAGCCTTTGTTGTTTATCGTGAAGTTTTTTTTTTAAATGCAGAAATGTGCATTCTAGCCCATTTGAACAACCAATTCAAATTGGGACACATCCCAGAAGTCAAAATGTGATTGGTCAGACATGCGCGGGGGTGGGCTTGCTGGTGATGAAGTAGCTGGCGCCGCCCATTGTTGATTTTCATGGAAACGATCATGCGCTAGTTTTGAACGGCAGAGCAAAAAAAATTTTTTTAAGCAAAAGATTGCTCTTCCATGTCTCTGATTTAACAAGGAGGAAAAAGGGAAATAGAGGGAGCTTTTGGGGAATAATAATGCATGTAATTCACTCACGGCTACCATCATTATTCACTGGTATGTTCTGTGTGAACTTCAAACGTGGATGGCTTCCCATGCCAGTGATCTTGCAAATGTATCATGGAGACAAATGAACATTGCTGTGATAGAGAGTTAATGCACTATTTTCCACAATTAATTCTCCCATCTAGCTGAGTCCCATGTCTTAACTTAGTATTGATTAAGTATTAAGTTAGGAACTTCCTCTCCCTTTTTTGGTTCTGTGGCCATGTTTGACCTCATAGACATCCAAACTTGGAATATTCTCATAGAACAAGAAAAAGAGAGAAAAATTTCGCTTAGGACTGGGGGCAAACTGTATAATGGATTGGAAACTGTGATCTCATCACCAGTATCACATTCAACATGAGTGGAAAATTGTGTGGAAAATCCAAAGCAATCATTATTTTATTTTTGTTTAATTAGGGGATTAATTCAAATGGAGCTGAAAGGTACAATTAGGAAGGTCTCTTTGGGGAGATAAGAAGCTATTTAAAAACACTACCATAAGGATTCATATCAAATATTCATGATGGATTAAGTAAGGGACAAACAAATGGAAAAGAATGCAGAATATGTAGCGAGGGCATCTGAAGGACGTGCAGAAAGGACAGCTGCTGAAATTTAAAACAAATCACAGATATAATCAAAGAACTGAAAGATAGAAAATCTAACATTAACACCATCCCAGTCTTGCTTTCTTGAAGAGGGAACATAGAAAGCAGCTTTTTACCAGCTCAGTTTTTATCTGAATGTGGAAAAGTTACTTTTTGGGAACTATAATGCCTAGCATCCTCCAACAGTCATGAGGGGATTCTGGGATTTGTATTACAAAAGTAACTGCCCCTGTCTCTGCTTTTTATACTTCTGGTCCTGTACTGTCTATTCTCTGGCTGCTGATGACTCTCCAGGACTTAAAAATGTTTTTTCCTATCACTTGTTACCTCCTCCTCCTCCTCCTCCTCATTATTATTATTGATAGAAAAGACAGGAATTGAGGTTGGGACTATCTACATGCCAGTCATGTGCTCAGCCATTGAGCTATAGCCTGTCCTCTTAGTTACCTCACTAACATTTTAAATTTAAAAATGAAAACATAGGTTACCTTTAGAACACAAGAGCCACTACAGCATGTGTTCCTCCCACATAACCCTCTAGTAATATTGGGTGGGGGGCAGTTAGACTATTGGCATATTTCATGCCATGGGCTCCTTGGGGTGGAGCAAGAACCACTGGCACCTCAGTGTTACTGCTGCTTCTCCCATTATTACTATCTGCTCTTTGTCTTGCTCTGGGAGTGAGGCAGAAGGGCAGGGGGTTGGACTAGATGGTCCTTGTGGTCTCTTCCAATCCATGCTTCTATGATTTTAGGTAGGCTTTGTAGAGGGTAGCACAAGCCAGTAGCACAAACTGGTGTTGCTCCCCACAGTGGGAGCCAGGCCAAAAGCCTGACTGAGGGAGGTCCTTCCTTAAAAAGCTCCTTCATGCATTGGTGGTTGCCATTCCCCTGGGTTGTGCCTACGGTGTGGTGGTATCCCTCCCATACTGCCTTGTTCAGAGGTCATCCTCTGAGGCCTCCTCTGGAGAGATGTTTGCAGAAGCTGTTTCAATGCTGTGGTGCTGTCACAGCAGGAAAGCAGCTGTTGAAGATCTCTAGAGAGTGCCAGTGTCGCACTCTGGAGAGCCAGTTTCCCAGATTCAACATTTGCAAGAGACAGAGTACGGAGAACAAAACCCTCTAGAGCAGTGTGTGTATGTGGGAACTCCTGGAATTTGCTCATACTCAACCAACTGAGGGCTGAACTCTGCTCTGCTGAATGGGAGGGTGTTGCTCTTTCATGGTAACTTGAACTCTTGATATGTCTTGTAATTTTTGCAATATCAGTGGCAATGGTGCATATTTTGAGCTTGAATTCTCAATTCTGTATTACTTTGATCACATTGGCAAGGACTCAGTTGGTTACCTGGGCTGATGGATGACAGATATAAGAAGAGCCATTTCTTCCTGCCCCCCTCCCCACAATGCAGGCTTCCCATGTCCTCAATATAATTGCTATGCCAGGCTAGAAGAGAGTTTTGGGTAGTATAGGGTGCAGGAGGGGAGGGAAAGGAGAATATTTTGCTATGTGAAATCACTCATTCCTGCAGTGGTGGCTGATGCTTCCCATTTCAATGGAGCACATGAATCTGCTCTAGTTAGGTGCGGTAGGTGGCATCCAAGTCAGGAGTGTACTGAATCTGCTGTGAGTTTTATTCCATATTTAAGAGGAGCTAAACAGGGAACTGATCCTATCCCCCAAATAGGTTCAGTACTTTGGACAGCTACTTTAATGTCAAGAATTAACACTTTGTGTTGCTTGGGGCTTTTAAAAATTATTGGCATGCTGTGTTTCCTAGATCTTTCTTTAGACGTTTTGTTTTTGTTTACAGAAGTGTTTTCAATTGTATTTTATTACTGTGCTGTTACTAGGATTGAAACATGTGAGGAAAGATGAGGCAGAAGGATTTTAAATTAATAAACAAACAAATAAATAAAGTTTCTCACCAACATTATCTAGGAAAGAATTTTTGTGGGTTTCCCCCCCCCAGGCTGTGAGGCTGTGTTCTAGAAGAGTTTATTCCAGATGTTTCGCCTGCATCTGTGGCTGGCATCGTCAGAGAAAGGTGGCATGTGTGTGTGTGTGTGTGGGGGGGTTATATACTGTGAGTCCCTGTTGAAGAGGATTAGTATGTAAATTTGTGTATTCAGTTGTTGGATGTCCAGTTCTTAGGGTGGGAGTGTGTGTTGAGTTTTTATTTTGGTGTTTTTCAAGACTGGTAGCCAGACTTTGTTTTCTTTTAGAGTTTCCTCTTTCCTGTTGAAGTTTTCCAGGTGTTTGTGGATTTCAGTACCTTCCCTATGCATACCACCAAAATCAAAACTCAACACATGCAAATGAACTTCCCCCAGGGACAGAGGGCTTCCCAGCAGACAATGGACCATGAGCTAAAGAGACACCAATCCCCCTCGCATATCCTCCAACCCTAAGAACTGGACTTCCAACAACTGAACACACAAATTTACATACTAATCATCTTCAACAGGGACTCACAGTATACAGTTGTCCCTTGACATTCGCGGGGGTTAGGTTCCACAGACCCCCGCGAATGTCAAAAAACCGCGAATATTGATTGCCCTCCCCCCACCCGCCCCAGGCCTTCACGGAGCCTTCCAAGGCTCCGTGAAGGCCTCCCCCCAACCTCCCCCCTCCCTCCCTGGGGCCTTCAAGGAGCCTTTCAAGGCTCCGTGAAGGCCTCCCTCCATCCTCCCCCCTCCCTCCCCGGGGCCTTCACGGAGCCTTCCAAGGCTCCGTGAAGGCCTCCGCGGCCTCCCCCCACCCTCCCCAGACCTTCACGGAGCCTTCCAAGGCTCTGTGAAGGCTTCCCCCCATCCTCCCCCCACCCTCCACCCTCCTTCCCCGGGCTTTCACGGAGCCTTCCAAGGCTCCGTGAAGGCCCCCGCGGACTTCCCCCACCCTCCCCAGGCCTTCAAGGAGCCTTCCAAGTCTCTGTGAAGGCCTCCCCCCACCCTCCACCCTCCCTCCCCGGGCTTTCACGGAGCCTTCCAAGGCTCCGTGAAGGCCCCCGCGGACTTCCCCCACCCTCCCCCGGGCCTTCATGGAGCCTTCCAAGGCTCCGTGAAGGCCCCGCGGCCTCCCCCCACCCTCCCCAGGCCTTCACGGAGCCTTCCAAGGCTCCGTGAAGGCCTCCCCCCACCCTCCCCCCTCCTTCCCCGGGGCCTTCACGGAGCCTTTCAAGACTCCGTGAAGGCCTCCGCGGCCTCCAACCACCCTCCTTAGGCCTTCACGGAGCCTTCCAAGGCTTCGTGAAGGCCTCCCCCCATCCTCCCCCCTCCCTCCCTGGGGCCTTCAAGGAGCCTTTCAAGGCTCCGTGAAGGCCTCCGCGGCCTCCCCCCATCCTCCCCCCTCCCTCCCCGGGGCCTTCACGGAGCCTTCCAAGGCTCCGTGAAGGCTTCTCCCCATCCTCCCCCCTCCCTCCCCGGGGCCTTCACGGAGCCTTCCAAGGCTCCGTGAAGGCCTCCACGGACTCCCCCCACCCTCCACGGACTCCGTGAAGGCCCCGGGGAGGGAGGGGGGAGGTTGGGGGGAGGCCTTCACGGAGCCTTGGAAGGCTCCGTGAAGGCCTGGGGAGGGTGGGGGTGGTCTGCGGGGGCCTTCACGGAGCCTTGGAAGGCTCTGTGAAGGCCTGGGGAGGGTGGGGGAAGTCCGCGGGGGCCTTCACGGAGCCTTCCAAGGCTCCGTGAAGGCCTCCCCCCACCCTCCCCCCTCCCTCCCCCGGGCCTTCACGGAGCCTTCCAAGGATCTGTGAAGGCCTCCCCCCACCCTCCCCCTCCCTCCCCGGGGCCTCCCCCCTCCCTCCCCGGGGCCTCCCCCCACCCTCCCCCCTCCCTCCCCCCTCCCTCCCCAGGGCCTTCACAGAGCCTTCCAAGGCTCCGTGAAGGCCCCCGCGGACCACCCCCACCCTCCCCAGGCCTTCACGGAGCCTTCCAAGGCTCCGTGAAGGCCTCCCCCCAACCTCCCCCCTCCCTCCCCAGGGCGTTCACGGAGCCTTTCAAGACTCCGTGAAGGCCTCCGCGGCCTCCAACCACCCTCCTTAGGCCTTCACGGAGCCTTCCAAGGCTCCGTGAAGCCCTCCCCCCATCCTCCCCCCTCCCTCCCCGGGGCCTTCACGGAGCCTTCGAAGGCTCCGTGAAGGCCTCCGCGGCCTCCCCCCACCCGCCCCAGGCCTTCACGGGGCCTCTGGAGTGTCTCCAAAGGCCCCGTGAACGCCTCCCCGGCCCTCCCCGCTCCTTCCCAGGGCTTTCAAGGGGCCTCCGGAGGCCCCTTTTCGCGGTTTTGGGGGGGCCCCGGGGGGGCCCTCCGAAAACCGCGAATAATTAAAACCGCGAATGCTGAGTTCGCGAATGTGGAGGGACAACTGTATAAACCCCACACATCCACACTGCCACCTTTTTCTGAAGATGCCAGCCACAGATGCAGGTGAAGCATCAGGAATAAACTTTTCTAGAATATGGCATCACATCCAGGGAAAAATCCACAAAAAACCTATGGATGCCGGCTGTGAAAGCCTTTTACTTCACGTTATCAAGGAAAACTTAGCAGGTGTAGTTTAAGAGGGCAGACTGGTTATTGGTTGCTGCTTTTAAAAAAAGGATAACTGAAGGTGTAGGAATAAATTGATAGTTTTCACAATAGAAAGTGTTAAACAGTAGAATCCTCTAAAAATCTATATAGGGGCTGACACCATTTAAAATCCATGAGTGAATGATCTGAGGTAAGAGGCAAACAGAAGTTAGGAAATTTGTAGAAGGAGCGTGAAATCTCAAGCATACTGTAAAGAACCATAGAAGTATATCTCCAGTTCAGATGGAAACAAAATGGCAGATGAGATTCAGGAAAATAAAATAATGCAATACACACTGGGATACAATCCCCTAAAACTCCCAAGATATGATGATCAAGCTCTGAAGAAGTTGTGACTGTCACAAGGAGTGCTCATAACCAAACTGCTTTGTTGCTCCATTTCCTCAACGTTAACTTCACATTTTGGCTTTCACAATTGCTGTATGTCCTCACACCTCTGGCTTAAAGCTCCCTGATCACTGTTATGATGATTTCCTTACTTTGCAGAACAACCTGCATGGCTGCTATTAGGCTTCAGCAGCTGGCCACAGGAGTTCTGGGGCCCTTTTGCCCTACATAATTATAGTGCTATTATTCCACTTTAAGTGCTATGGCTGCATCTTATACTATCCTTGGATTTGTATCTCAGTGAGGCACTAGAGCTCTCTAGGTGAGAATTCTAACTACCCTTCTCTATACTCCAAATCCCAGGATGGAGCCATGACAATTAAAGTGGAATCATAAGTGCTATAATTGTGTAGTGTGAAAAGCACCTTGGTATTTCTCCTTACTCCACATTTTATCAGGAAAGTTAAGAGCTATCTTAGTTCCTTCGTGTAGGGTTTCACTGTTTTTCAATGGTTCGGATGAAACAGACTCTAGTCTACAAAAGCTTTTATCATAATTCATTTTCAATTTGTTAGTTTCCAAGATGCCGCAAGCGTTTCAATTGGTTTTCCTGCTGGATAGACAGATGTCGCTGCCCCTCAAAAAGCTCTAAGCGCTAAAGGAATTTAGTTCTATTTATTTATTTATTTATTTATTTAAATCTCTCCTTTCTCCCAATAAGACTCAGTTCTTATGGGTCTCTGTATGGACTTAAATCTGGTTTAGACAGTTTCTGAAGAACCCAGCGAATGTTCCACAATCAGTAAAAAAATAAATAAAAATAAACTCAGCTCTGTAAAAAGTGACAGGCTATAAAATACAATTATAACTTAGTGCACAAGCAATAAGAAGTTACAAAGCATGCATAATCATGAGATGAATGACCTCAATGGCCAGATGAGGAGAAAGCAAGGAAAAACCAAGGTCAATTATCAAAACTGCTAATTTTAATGCCATAATTAATAATGAATGTTTCAAGAAATAATGCTTAAAGTATAATTGTATCCAAGCATCAAAACCTGTTAAATGCTAAAGTTATGCAGTTTATGCAAATTAAAATGATAAGAAGAGACAATTACAGCTTATAATTAGCAGATAAATACAAATGATCCCATGATGAAGGTCTTGGCTTCTCTTCTGTCATATGAGACAATGTAATTGATTTTTATAAATGCTAATTTATATGCTCTGTTAACCATTGACACACTGTAATATCATATATTAAATTTAAAAAGAACAGTAATGTCTAAAATAATACCTGATTTTAAATATCTTATGGATAAAATGAAGCAGGGCTTTGTGTGTGCTTGTGTGCGACATAGAGGGAGAGAGAGAGAGAGAGAATGCTAAAAATTGTATATTTATTTTATAGTTTTTTCTTTCTTTTCTTTTAAGAATGAGCAGTTGAGGTTTATTTTTAGAAAAATATGAGAAGAAAATATTTTCACTATTGTAACCTATTATCTGTATCTGTATCTATATGTACACCAACATATATATGCATGCACACGTGCACACACTTGAAAGCTGCAAGTTATATATCCATAGGAGAATTATTGAACTTTCCAAATTCTAAGGCTCGAGTATCAACAGGGTAAAGTAGCAACTGACAGGTGTAGGGGCTGACATTGCCCCTCCTGGAAACCTGGGTGCCACCTCCCCTTTGTTACCACTGCATCCTGGTCTGATCACTTCCTATCTTGAAAAAAGGCCTATACAGGCCAAAAAAAAAAAGAAAAAAAAAGAGAGGACTACTGTATACAGTTATCTAGAGATGAGAGCCCCCCAAATTCCCCCGTTGGTTTTTTACCTCCACAAAATCTGGGGAATGGAGCGTGTGGAGTCTACAAAAATGGCTGCACTTTCCATACCTCTGCTCCAGTATATAGTAGTGACTAGACTAGATTAGTGGATTTGACTCTAAAATATAAGTCTGTGATACAGTAAATGTTTACTTGAATCAAAAGCCAATGGTGTGCCTGCACTGCATCCCACAGCTTCCACCAGAATTTGCTTCCATCAGAATCAGCAGTCACCCCTCCTCTGAGCACTGGAAGTAGGTATTACTGGGCAGATAATACAGCATCTCAAGAACCTCCGGTTGGGAATTTATACTTGACTGCTGGACTGAAATGAAAACTGCTGCAAAAGGCAGCAGAGCCCTGCCTCCTGGCTAATCAGATTGTGAGGCCCAGGAAGGCCTCTGATTGGCCGGGAGCCAGTTCATACCTACCAATCAGGGCAAGGCTGGCTTGCCCTGATTGGCTATCACTCCGACCCCGTCCTGGCCTGCAAAGCCAGCCGGGAAGGAGACGAAGAGGCATGGCGATGGCCATGCCGCCCCTTCCCCACCACGTGGGAGGGAGTGAAGACAGGTACTGGCCAGGACCCGCAAACAATCCGCCGGATGGGGGGTAAGTCTGGCAGCTCCCTTACTGGGCACATAATACAGCATCTCAAGAACCTCCACTTTCCTTTTCAGAAACACAAATCCTTTGCCCTTATGACTGCAAAATAGTCTTCGAAGTAAGCATAGGCAATGCTTGGTGAATTTTCAGTAGCCAGAGGAGGGACCTGGTAATAGACATGTGTTCTGTGCAAGCAAACTTCTGACCAATTTCCTAATGAAAGCTTTAGGCCTCATAAGTGCAATTGTTAATCCCAGTTAGGTAGACATACCAATAGAACTTACCTAATTACTTCTCTAGATGGGACAAATGTGCCAGGAAGTTTCTGGAAGTGGCAGTATTTGTTGTGTTTTGTTTTAATACCCAAACAACATTTCATAGAATCATAGAATTGCAGAGTTGGAAGAGACCACGAGGGCCATCCAGTCCAACCCCCTGCCACGCAGGAAATCTTGATCAAAGCATCCCTGACAGATGGCCATCCAGCCTCTGTTTAAAGACCTCCAAGGAAGGAGACTGCACCACATTCTGAGGGAGTATGTTCCACTGCCTAATAGCTCTGACTGTCAAAAAGTTCCTTCTAATGTTGAGGTGTAATCTCTTTTCCTGGAGCTTGCATCCATTGCTCTGTGTTCCAGTCTCTGGAGCAGCAGAAAACAAGCTTCCTCCATCCTCAATGTGACACCCCTTCAAATACTTAAACAGGGCTATCATATCGCCTCTTAACCGTCTTTTTTCCAGGCTAAACATACCCAGTTCCCTAAGTCTCTCCTCATAAGGCATCATTTCCAGACCTTTCACCATTTTAGTTGCCCTTCTTTGCACACACTCCGATTTGTCAATATCCTTTTTGAATTGTGGTGTCCAGAACTGGACACAGTATTCTAGGTGAGGTCTGACCAAGGCAGAATAGAGCGGCACTATTACTTCCCTTGATCTAGACACAATACTTCTATTGATGCAGCCCAAAATTGCATTGGCCTTTTTAGCTGCCGCATCACACTGTTGACTCATATTCAACTTGTGGTCTACTAGGACTCCTAGATCCCTTTCGCATGTAGTCTCATTCAGCCAGGTCTCCCCCATCCTATATCAATTCATTTCATTTTTTGGCCTAAGTGCAGTACCTTACACTTCTCCGTACTGAATTTCATTTTGTTAGCTTTGGCCCAGCTCTCCAGTCTATCCAGGTCATTTTGAATTTTGATCCTGTCCTCTAGGGTATTGGCTACTCCTCCCAATTTGGTGTCATCTGCAAATTTGATAAGTATGCCCCTAATTCCCTCATCCAAGTCATTGATAAAGATGTTGAATAGCACTGGGCCCAGGACAGAACCTTGTGGCACCCCACTGGTCACATCTTTCCAAGACGAAAAGCAGCCACTGCTGAGCACCCTTTGGGTTCAGCCGGTCAACCAATTACAAATCCATTGAACAGTTAACTTGTCTAGCCCATATTTTACAAGCTTGTTTGCAAGAATGTCATGGGGAACCTTGCCAAAGGCCTTACTGAAATCAAGGTATACGATATCCACAGCGTTCCCTTCATCTACCAAGCTGGTAATTTTATCAAAAAAAGAGATCAGATTAGTCTGGCATGACTTGTTTCTCTGAAACCCATGTTGGCTTTTTGTGATTATGGCATTGCCTTCTAAATGTTCACAGACTCTCTGTTTAATGATCTGCTCTAGAATCTTCCCTGGTATTGATGTCAGATTTCTCTGGTCCTAAACTATTTTCTGGCAATTCATAGCACCAGCTGCAGCATTTTATTCCCAAGACTGAATGGGATTCTTTTGAATTCCAAGATATATTGGAACTATATTTTCACTTCTCTTCTCCTCCCCCCCATCTTTTTTTTTTTGGTTGAAATTATAATGCTATAATCAATCTGGAAGAGTGTGTTGATTTACCAAGTTCCCATTGGTTCAATCGTTCTACTGTAGTTGGAACTGAAAATTCCATTTGGGCCATGGATTGATTGCTGAATTAAACTATTTAAAGCTCTGTGGACAAGTGTGGCTGATGGATGCCTTGCAAACTGCAAGGCCAGTTTTGCTGCCCTTAGGTCCAGAGACTCTGCCCCCATTTGTTTGCTGGAAAAAAAAGATGCTTGCTGCTCCTGGAAATGACTAGGAGTAGAGATTTTGTATCAGAACAAAACATTTGTGGACATTTTATGACAATTACAACTACAGAATCTTAGATTTTGTTCCAAGGTCTGTTTTGTGGTAGTTCCTTTATTAGGCCAACCAAAAAACCCCACAAAAATTTTGGTTCTAGCTTTTGAAAACAAATTTCATCACCAAATATATTTTTAAAAAATGTAGAGAGAACAAAATGGTGGTGGAAGAGATGTTATGGTCAGTCGTCTACGGAGATTCTCAGATGGGGACAAAAATAGCATCCCCATCTCGCTATCTCCTCTCCCACTACCCTCCTGATCCTGTCCTGGCACAGTAACAAAGAGTTTCAGATCTACCTTTAATCATGAGCTTTCCCCTCGGCAGCCATGGAGTGAATGCAGCTCGCAGTGAGCTGCATTCACTTCCTGGTTGAAATCCCGGACCGTTCTCACAAGAGGATGAGTGTGTGAGAAATTAAAAAAAGAAAAGAAAAATAAAGGTTAAAAAATTATAGCAAACACAAAAACACACTAAAAAAACCCAAGTAGCCTGAGGAGGGTACAAAAAAAGGGTGTCACTTACCTTCATGTCCTGATCGCACCTGGAAGTATTCTGGCATGGACCTTCCTCTGCAGCTGGTATTACGCTACAGAAACAGGGCATCTTTTCACTCGCCCGTCATTCCGTTACAGAAATGGAACAGGCGATCTATTCATGGTTTAAGCCATGAATGAAAAGGAGCGCCATGGGAATGGGAGCATCACAGGAGGATAACATGACAGGGATGACGTTGTCTGATATTCAAGTCCTTTCCCGATCTCCTGATGTCCTCATACCACCATATTTAGGGTATCTGGCAATCTCCTACATGTTGTCTTCAGATGTTGTGTGAGGAAGAGTATGTGGAATATATGAGGAAAAATATTGCAAAATAACACAAATTGAAAATGTTAGGCCAAACTACTGTAAGTATCTCTGCAGTTCACAGGCAATAGTTTGATGATGTGCTGAATGTTTTGAAGCTTTCTAACAAACTGCAGTATTGTAAAGATGTGCATACAGTCCTATGTATGGATGCAGTAGTGCTCATGGTCCTAACTAAAAACACAACTAATTGAAGTTCAGCCTCTGAAGATGGTTCACATTGTCTGTGGAAAAGCTGCCAACCGACAGTAATCTGCCATCATGTTCTTAATGTTAATTTCCCTATGCAGCCTTTATTACTGCAGGTACAAGTTTGGTGTACAATAACAAATGTTTTTTTTTTTGCCTGTATTAATAATTGCAGTTACTTAAGATTATTTAAATCAGGGTGGGGAAGTTGTTTGTTTCTGACTAAATTAGACACATCCTTACACAGCTGCACCAGGAAGAGCAAACCTCCAGTTTCCCCTCTTTAGGAGCCTGGGATCAGGTTTTGGGTGTGGCGGAAGAAAAGACATGATACATGCTCTGCTGCTTCCGTCAAGTAAGTAGGTGGAGTACAGGAGGAGGAGAGGGTAGGTGAGGTCACGGCTCTGCCACTCCCTTGCTTCAACATGTGCATCTGGTTGTGTGTGTCATTATTTGTCAAAAATGCAGCAGAATTCTTTTATCACTTCATCATGCCAGGAACTTGGGAGAAGGAATAAGAAGGGTTTGAGAACAAGGATGTAAACTGCATCCTGATTCATCTTCACACACTAAATAAGAAAGCACCAAATTTTTTATCCCATGAGATGATGAGGATGATTTTTTTTGCAAGTTTGCACCTTCCTCCTTTCTGTAAATGAATAACATTTAAAACTACAATAACTGCTGCCTTATTGAATGAGCTGTTAAAAGCTAGAAATATTAGATGGGTTGTTTGCATTTTGCGAACAATCAGCCTGTCTTTTTTTCTTGTCGTGTGTGCATGTGCTTAACTTCCCAGCTCTAGAGATACTTTTGTACGTATTGTGCAAATCATGATGGGGGGAAAAGCACCTGGTGCTTTTGTGATGCAGATAAGGACTGTTGTAGAGGTTGGGCAATCCTCAACAGGCTGCCTCACCATGTTAAGGCAGCCTGTCTTAAACATGAACGGGACATTGGCTATGTATCTTTACACATCTAGGTGAGAATATGGATTTCTGTGTTGAGTTTCTGTGCAGTCTCTCTTGGAGCTATTATTGCTATTTTCACTTGCTTTGTGGTATGGAAGATCATGTTATGCTTACAGTCTCCGTTTGGTGCAAACAGGGATTGGAAGCTGAGAAGCAATCAGGAGCTGACAATGGAGATTGTCAGAAGAATCACATATCCATTAGGGAAAGGGCAGTTAAGAACTTGAAAGAGAAGAGGAAATTGTCTGGAGAAAGCACAAAAACAGGAATGGAAGAATGAGAGAGTAGAACCTGATGATTTAGGAGTTCATTTTGTGCAGATGGGGAGAACAGAGTCAGCTTCTGCCTGGAGGAAGCCCTAGAGCAGGGCTGGACAATCATGGCAGGTCCAGAGGCTACTTTTATACCTTTGGACCCTCCGGGGGCTGCACGGACTATGGAAAATAAAACAAGAAACCTAAAGTGGCCAGAAGTCCACTTCTGGTTCTAAAAAGAGGATATTTTTGATGGTACACAGTACAGGGAGGCCTTGCAGCCTCTTTAAAATGTAATTGATTGCATCTGGAGGCTTCCAGGAGCAACAATTCAGCCTTTTTTTTTTTTGGCCAGAAAAAGGCCAGCCCATGGATTAAGGAGGTGTTGAGGGCCACAACAGTACCCTTGGAGAGAGGTTGCACTTTACACATCCCTGCCCTAGAGATTCTGGCTGTTGCTTGTGTCTTCTGGGGCATCACAGCTTACCCAGTGCTAGCAGTGTTCCTCTCACTGGTGCCAAATCACCATCATATACACCCCCCACATTTACTATGATGTAGCTTTGTTGTAGTTGGGGTTGCCAGAGTGAAAACTGGAAACAGCTTATGTCTCTTTAATGGTGGTATAGAAGAGGACATTTCAGCAAGTGTTGCTTGTTAACTGGCTGTATACCAAGGAACACCTGTTGAAACCATTAAGGTACAGAACCCATTTCTAGTTTTCAATCTGGCTATCCTAGTTCCAGTACATTGTGGGAAATTAAAATGACAGCCTCCTAGCACTGAGTACTGGGGGACGGAGTAAAATATACTCGGGAGAGCCCTTACAATGAGTCCTGCAAGTGTACTGGGACTCCAGCTGCTCTCCAAGGATGTCACATGGTAATACTGGGCCTCTTGAGGAGGATAAGTGTTAACTGAAGATGCAAAACTGAAAGGACATATCCCCCCACTCCCAACATCGGAGGCATCCTTTACTGTGGTATTCTTTCTTCTATACCATGCTTGCGTCCCCAGTCAAGTAGGTACAGTATTTGTAGCACTTTTGAAGCACAGATCATAGTAGGGTGAATATATCAATTACCATAAGCCTTTATGAGACCTCTTTAGTTCTCTGGCATTAGTTCCTTACTTCAGCCATGGTCAAAAGCAGAGAACTAAAGAACATTAAATATAGAGGAGGCAGCTTGATGTGCAGAGGAATATGGAGTCTGTGGTTATGTAGAGAGTTTCCATTGAGACCTGTATGAGTAAACTGTCAGCCCTGAAAACAAGGACTCCTGTGTTTGGGATCAGAAGAGCTTTCTGTTTCAAAATGTCAAGATTTAATTGTTTGCAATTTAAAACACTGTAAAGTACTTTATCACTGATAGGCAAGATGAAAGCCTGGAAATTCATAATAAGATATCAAAGCTCCTGCCCTCAAACAGAACACATAAGAGAAGTGCTTTGATACAAAAATTAAGAAGCAACCATGCTAGGAGCTTGTTATCTGATTGGAAAAGCTGACAAACAGACACAAAAAACTGCACTGAAATGTTCGTATCTGACAATTTACCCACGGCTGATGGTTTCACAGCAAGATGAAATAAGCCAACCAAGCCACAAGCAGCAGGCTCAGCTCAGAGAGTTTCCATGCATTGCTGTTCATTGCTGGAGAACAAACCAAATTCACAGGAATTCTATTTTTGTTTACCCTGTTTATCACACATCCTTTTGAGCTCCATTTACAGTAAGAAGGCAATCCTGAAGCCAACTTTAGCCAAATGTATTTTCTCAAAAAAGTTGCAGGTGGTGGCATGCAATGCGTGCAGCTGGTAGTTTGCTGTCAGAGACACTTTGGCAAACTGGAGACTGTTGTTTTCCCCTTGACTTGAATAATATGAAATAGAGGAAGCATATTGCTCATATTCTTGATACAAATTTTCAGTCTGAGACTTTTGAGTGCTGTGCGTGGGACACAGTAAAGAAGGCTGGAATTCACTATCACAGTTACAGATGTGTGATATAGAGTTACATCAATAACTGATTTGTATTCGCAGTCCCAATATATTCACAATCGTGGCACTATTGCCACAATTCTAAACCCCCCAATCCTGCTTTACTGCAAGCAGCCACTGCGAACAATAGAGGTCTGTTCTCTTATCGACTGGGGTGCTGCGTACTGATGTTTCCAGCTCCCTCCTGCTAGTGAACTCTGGTGCAAGGAGGAATTGCAACAGGGATCCTGCTTGTGATTGTTACCCTGGAGGTAGGGGGTAGAAATGTCAGTATGCTGCACCCCTATCGACAGGAGAACAGACCTCCCTTGATACTTCTTGGTAAAGTAAAATGGGGCAGGAAGTCAGGCCAGGAGGCACTTCTTAGTTAAGTATACCTAATAAAGTAGCTAATCTAGGGGCTTGTCTAGACAAGAATATATAATGCTGATTGCTGTGCCTTAACACTAAATCCCAGCAGCATTCTTTTGTCTCCACGGTCCTTTGGCAAAATCACTGGTATGCGAAGCTATCCATGTTTGAAGTTCACAAGCAGCCATGTGAATCAGCATGGTGGCCAAGAGTGAACTACTCATATTATTATTCTCTACAAGTTGTCACTGCTGCACAGTATTTTTTTAAACTGAAAATCAATGGTGTGCAAGTGTGACCTTGTGCTTTAAGAAGCTGTTTGGATGCATCAGCGCAGGAAAAAAAAGCACACGATTGATTATATAAAACTCCAAAATGGAACTTCTGGCAACTTCACTGCTGGCAAGCCTGCCCGCTGTGCATGTCCAACAAGTCAGCTTTCAACTTCCACCCTCACCGAGAATGTGCTGTACTGTGACTCAGTTGTTCAAACGAGTGGGAATGTGCATTTCCGTGGATTAGTTAAAACACTTCGGGAAAAGCCGTGAAGGGTTTTCCTCCATAGTTTTTGGAGTTTTTGGCCCCCGTCCTTCTGAATAAGGCAAATCACCACAGGATCTCATTGGGACAAAAAGGTATTCTCTGTGAATTCTATTAGGATTATTTTCACCACCTAGACAACCCTGAGATCTTGGTTACAATCTCTACATGTATTTAGGCATTTATTTAGAATGCTTCCTGTAGAGGACAGGATAGAAGAGATGCAGTGAAGTGGTTTATTATACTCATTCCACCCCTTGGTGCATGTAGGATTCTAAGGTGGCCTTCTATTCAGACACTGGCCAAATGGACACATAAAGAATGTGAGAAGAGCTGTACTGGATCAGACTCTATCTTATCTACTATTCTGCTCACACACTGGCCAACCAGTTCTCTGTGGGTTGCAAACCAGCACATGCAGTAGGACTTCCCATTCTCAATTATGCTCTCCAACAAATAATATGTAGAGGAATACTATTCCTGGTATTGGACTGAATATATATCCATTTCAGCTAGTAGTACATTTTTTTAAAGTCTCAGTAAGATTGCTGCTCCCAGTGCCCTCTGATCATGTCCTGTGTCAAGAAACAGCAGGGGACACAGGATTGTTGAAATAAAGCAGTTGTATCATCAATGGTAATGCATTATGGCTTGGAATGGGTGAGTTCAGAGCAGCTAACTGTAACGTATATTCTTGACTTGCCCCCCCAGTGGATGATTTGTGTGTCTGGTCCAGTCCCCCCTGGCTCCTGTCGCACGTGGTGTGCAGCATGGGCACTAACAATTGATCTTCTCCTTCCCAGCCTGCTCCATGGGCTGGGTAGGGGTGTGAAAAAGGGGAACCAATCAGGGCTGGTCAGCCCTGCCCTGATTGGTTGCTTTGAGGGGAGGTGGGACACTGCTGTCTTTTGCAGCAGTTTTGCAGCAGTTTTGCTACAGTGTGTTTTATGGCGCAGCAGCTGGGTATAAATCCCCAGTTGCCGCTCCAGACTGGCCAGTGACTCTCTAGGCACCAAAACCCACCCACCCTCCCTTTATCTCTTGTCTGTAGGTTTGTAAGTCATTTTGTAGCATGTATTTACTTTTGTCACAACTTTGGGGGTGGTTGGCATGGGTCCTGATCTGAGGTAATCGGTATTGGGAGGAGGGTCTCCGTCAAGTTCATGGTCAAGGTCATGGAGACCCCACCCTTCCCAGTGGTTGGTGGGAAGAGGGAGGGGGAGGGATTGCCAGGCATGCTGGGGCCTGACCAGGACTCCTCTACCTTCACCAGTGGTGAGTGTCAGTGGTGAACCAACAGTGGTCTCATCGACTAGCATTCGGGTTGGTTGATGTCTGGATCCGGACCTATGTGATTTGGGCCAACCATTGCAGCTGTTATCAATAAAGTTGTGGCCTTTATTGCCAATATACAATCATCATATACCAATACAGTTGTCCCTTCACATTTGCTGGGGTTTGGTTCCAGGACCCCCTGTGAATACCCAAATCCGTGAATACTCAAGTCCCATTATATGCAGTGGCATAGCAAAATGGTGCCCCTTACATAAGATGGCAAAATCATGGTTTGCTTTTTGGATTATTATTTTTTAAAGAATATTTTCAAGCCGTGAATACTTAAATCCATGAATGCCAAATCCATGAATGTGGAGGGACAACTGTATATCTTGTCCAAATTACATATTGTATCTGTCATTATTTGGGAAAGAGGAGCGGGGGGAGCACATCCAGCCTGGACACGCAAATGCTAATCTTAGATAATGTTTACAAGCTCAGGCTGGGTTGTATGACTAGTGAGTTGCCAACCTCAGACCTGACCATTTTATAGCTAGATGGCAAGGGAAACACAGTCTTGGAGAAGAGGAAAGGGGAAAATAATGCAATGTAATACGTTATAATATTAAAATACAAGTAAAATGCAGTGCAAGCAGCCTCGCCACGTTGCGAGGCTGCAGCGCTGCAGGGCGTCCCTTTCGGATGACGCCCGTCCCTGCCGGTACTGTTGCGGTACCGCAGGGACTTTTGAGTGGAATATTTTGCCGATTTTTACTCACGATCAACGATTCCACTCAAATGTCCCTGTGGTACCGCAACGGTACCGGCAGGGACGGGCGTCATCCGAAAGGGACGCCCTGCAGCGCTGCAGCCTCGCAACATGGCGAGGCTGCTTGTGCTGCATTTTACTTGTCCGAAAAAGTCCTGAGGCTGCTGACACACTGCAGAAATAATGCAGTTTGACACTGCTTTAATCATCATGGCTCCTTCGTATGGAATCCTGGGATTTGTAGCTTGTTGTGGCACCAGAGCTCTCTGACAGAGAAGGCTAAATATCTCACAAATCTACAAATATCAGAATTCCATAGCATTGAACCATGGCAGTTAAAGCGGCATCAAATAGCATTTTTCCTGCAGTGTGGCAGCAACCCAAGTCTAGAAAGTTTATGCTACAAATGTCTTTCTCCCAGTTAGTCTCAAAGGTGCTACAACATTCCTTTTTATGTTGAGGCAGACTAAAACAGCTATGTCTTTGAATACTACTTTTGAAGCTCTGATCTCTTTCCCCAAGTTTAAAAACATACCAGTGCCAATGGAGTGTTCTCCCTTCCTTTAAAAAAAGCTCTGTGGGAGGGCAGATTTCAGAATGGAAGGAGCTGTGTGTTGCCATCATGTGTGCAATTAAACCTTATCTCTTCACATGGAGTCAGCCCAATCTGTATAGAAACATACTTAGAGGTTGTCTAGATGAGGGGATATAATGCGAATTCCTTCCCATTATTACAAATTCACAGCAGCATTCATTTGTCTCCACGGTCTTTTGGCAAAATTGAAAGTATGTGAAGCTATTTGCATTTGAAGAGCACACACCTGCAAATCAAGATGGTGGCCGAGTAAATTAGCGTGTTATTTTTCTCCACACATTGTTGCTGCTACACAGTATTTTTTATCTTTAAAGCAAAGGTGTACAAGTGCGACATTCTGCTTTAAAAAGCTATTTAGGAGATTTTCAGACGCCTCTTGCCGCCTCTTGCCACGCAAGCAGCCTCCGGAGCAGTAACGAGGCTGCTGCGCGGCAAGGGGTCCATTATGGACAACGCCGTTTCTCTCTCGGCGTCGTTCATGACTGTTGCGGCTAGCATTGAAGGTGGCCGCACTGTATTTTACTCACGGAAACTTCTGAATACCATGAATCTCATACAGATCTCTTTGGGACAAAAGGTATTCTCCTCAAATTCTATGAGGAGTATTTTGACCATTTAGACAACCCCTTACTGTGGAGTAAACAACGAGAAAAGTGAGATCTTCACACTAAGTAATTAATTTAAGGTGAAATATGATCTTGAAACCATCTTTAGGACAACTGAAATGTATTTTTTCAATTACCTCTCATTGTATTCAAGTTGATGAAGATTTGGGGGGGGGTCTGGGGAGGGACTTATACGCTTAAGCATGTCAGTATCTTAACATTGCATTTTCCCTGTGAATGGAATTTTGGTACCTCTTTTTCTTGTAAGTTCACCACTTCTTTCTCTTCTAGCCGGTTTTTCTTGTATTGAGCAGCCCCACAGGTTTGTCTGAATCTTTATTCAAGCAATATGGCTATAAATCATGGTGTGCTAATATTGAAGTTATGTCAGCAACAGAAAGTACAAATTCTGAACACCAGAGATGAAGTATTGTTACCTTATATTAAATGGAACCTTTAAACTTGAACTTACACCAGATAATATATCTTAGACATGGAGGCTATATGTCAATTCAAAAGTCTGGATTATGGAAGTAAAGATTCAAGGGACTGTCTCTTATAATACATCAGTCCCTGGATCCACCTTGCCCAGTACGGTCTAGCAGAATGCTGAAAGTTACTTTTAACAAGTAATTAGTTAAGGCTACTTTTCTAGTGGCTTCCAAATATAAGTTCTCTTTACAGTTAACATTTGAAAATAATTCTTTCCTATTTCCAAAAAACAACTAATTTTTTTTAATGCCTTAAAAAAATCTGAATGCTGAAGCCTATGGTGCGAAATACAGTCTCTTCCTATCCACCTCTTACCTCAGCACTCACAATAGAGCATAGAGATTTTGCTGGAGTCCTTTTGCTGGGAAGGACAGAGATTGAGCAGGGGATCTTCTACATAACAAGGATACATTCAGGACATTTTCAGACACCCCTTACCGCGCAAGCAGCCTCCAGAGCAGCAACGAGGCTGCTGCATGGCAGGGGGTCCATTTTGGACGATGCCGTCCCTCTCTTGGCATCGTCCGTGACTGTTCCGGCTAGCATTGAAGGCGGCCGTGCTATTTTTTTTACTCATGGACAACTTCTGTGAGTGAAAAATAGTGCGGCTGCCTTCAATGCTAGCCGGAACAGTCACGGACGCCGCCGAGAGAGGGATGGCGTCATCCAAAATGGACCCCCTGCCGCGCAGCAGCCTCGTTACTGATCCAGAGGCTGCTTGCGCAGTAAGGGGCATCTGAAAATGTCCTCAGTCTCTAAACTATGGTCTGTCTCCTAGAAGGTCTGCCTACCTATATGGTGGTGACGGATAATCTATTCAGTGGGCCATGTCACTGAGCTATGTCCCTGCAAAGTCTTTTGAATGCAGAAGGTTAAGCAGATTTGTTCTCTTTTGCTCCATTTAGAAAAAATTAGAACAGATGGGTGGAAGTTGCAAGGAAGCTGCAAATTTGGCATAACAGAGACATTTCCTGAGAACAAGCTCTGGTCAGCAATGGAGTAGACTGTTCCAGGAGGTAATGGGCTATCCTTAACTGGATATATTTAAGTAGAAGCTGAATGGCAAATTGTCAAGGATGCTACAGCTGCATCCTGCATTGCAGAGTCTGCACTGAGCAGGGATTGGAACAGATACATTTCAAGGTTCCTCCCAAATTTAAGTGACACCCAATCCTTTCCAGAGATCATAAGCAAATCCAGGCGATTGTTGTGAACATCACATACAACCAATTATATGGAAAGATGATTCATATGTATTTTAGGAAACTGACGATTTAAAAAGGGCCAATTCACACATCCCTTTGTATAAACCATCATGAGAGTCAAGGGAAATCCAATGTCTACACAGAACATGGAAGCATTACTTTTTTGGATATCAAGTCCCATGAACCTCCAACTAGCATGGCCACTAGTGATGTTGGCTGGCAGATTCTACAAGTTATAGCCCTCAAAAGTACAGTGGGCCTTGGTATCTGCTGTGTTCAGTTCCAGGCCCCCTGCTGAATACCAAAATCCATGGATGCTCAAGTCCCATTATATACAATGGTGTAGTAAAATGGTGTTCCTTATATAAATTGACAAAATTAATTTTGCTTTTTGGATTTTTTGGGGGGAGGAGGGAATATTTTCAAGCTGTGGATGGTTGAATCTGTGGATGCAGACTCTGTGGATACAAAGGGCTGTCTGTAATAGTTCCAACCTCTGTGAAAACCTTAATGATATCATGGTCAAATTTTGTAAAAACTTTGACATGATATATCTGGCCAAAAAGAAAGTGTCAGAAAGCTCAGCTAGACGGGATAATAAATTGTGTAAAATAGTGCATTAACTCACCATCACAGCAGCATTGATTTGTCTCCACAATACATTTGCAAGATCGCTGGCATGGAAAGCTATCCATGTTTGAACTTCACTCAGAGCATGCCTGCAAGTAATGATGGTGGCCGCGAGTGAATTATGTGTGTTATTATTCCCCCAAAGCTCCCCCCATTTCCCTACCCCCCTTATTAAATCAGAGATGCAGAAGAGCCACCATGTGCTTAAATTTTTTTTTTTGCTCTGCCACTTGAAAATAGCTCATGATTGCTTCCATGAAAATCAACAATGGCGGCTCTGGCCACTTCATCGCTGGCAAGCCCCCCCCCCCCACACACACATCCAACCAGTCACATTTTGACTTCCGGGATGTGCCTCAGTTCAAATTGGTTGTTCAAACAGGCTGGAATGTGCATTTCTGGGTATTTAAAAAAAAAAAAACTTAGCGAGAAACAGCAAAGGCTGTTATCATGAACTACTTGGAGTTATTGGGCCCCCTCCTTTTGCATATGGTGAATCCTTGTGGGAGCTCATCTGAACAAAAGGTATTCCCCTTGCATTCTGAGAGGATTTATTTCACTGTCTAGATAACACCCAAGAGTGAGGATGCTATATGACCAGAAAGGGAATACACTGCATGATCAAGAAGAACTAAAAAGCTGATGGAAACAATACACTGAAGAACTGTATAAAAGTGATGAAAGGATAATAGATTCATTCAAGGAAGAACCACTTGAAGATGAACCCACAATTTTAGAAAGTGAAATGGAAGCTCCTCTCAAAGCATTTGGGAGAACTAAATCACCAAGAACAGATGGCATACCAATAGAGCTGTTTCAAGCAACAGAGACAGAATCCACTCAATTTCTAACTAAAATCTGTCATCAAGTATGGAAAACAAAACAATGGCCCAAAGATTGGAAACACTCAATATACATTCCAGTCCCCAAGAAAGGGACACCAGCGATTGCAGTAACCATCAGGCCATTGCATGAATCGTCCACACAAGCAAAATGATTCTCAAAATTCTACAACAATGACTTTTACCATATATGGAGAGATGAATGCTGGATGTCCAAGCTGGGTTCAAGAAGAGAAAGAGGCATGAGAGATTATATTGCATACATATGTTGGATAATGGAGCACACCAAAGAATTTCAGAAGAAAATCAGCTTGTGCTTTATAGATTATAGCAAAGCCTTTGACTGTAGATCACAAAAAACTATAAATCACTCTTAAAGAAATGGGTGTGCCACAACATTTGATTATACCAATGCATAACCTGTACTCAGGACAAGAGGCCACCATTAGGACAGAATATAGAGAAACAGAATGGTTTCCAATTAGCAAGGGGGTCAGGTAAGGTCGCATTTTATCACCTGTCTGTATACTTTGTAAGATAAATGTATCATATGCAAAGCTAGATTACATTCTGAGAAAGGAGGTGTGAAAACTGGAGGAAGGAACATCAACAATTTAAGATACGCAGATGAAACCATACCGCCAGCAGAAAATAGCAAAAACTTGGAACAACTACTGAAGAAAGTCAAGGAAGAAACTGCAAAGACAGGTTTATATTTGCATATTACGAAAACAAAAAATAGTGACCACTGATGATGATAATAAAGTTTATTTGTAACATTATTTGCCTCAAAGGGAGGAACGTCAAAATATACAATCAAGGACCAAGATAATAAAACATGATTTACATAACTTTAAAGTAGACAATGAAGACACAGAGTGAGTGAAAGATTTCCTATACTTTGGCTCAGTCATTAATCAAAATAGGGACAGCAGTGAAGAAATCAGAAGACTAGGAATCAGAAGGACAGCTATGAAGGAACTAGACAAGATGCTCAAGTGTAAAGATATATTGTTAAATACCAAAGTCAGGATTGTCCATGCCATTGTATCTCCAGTTTTTATGTATGGCTGTGAAAGCTGGACAGTGAAGAAAGCTGATAGGAACAGAATTAACTCATTTGAAATGTGGTGCTGGAGAAGAGTTCTGCAAATACCCTGGACTGCTAAAAAAAACAAAAAAACAAATAAATGGGTCTTATTGCAAATCAAGACTAAACTCTTCAAGCCAAGATAACTATACTGAGACTCTTGTACTTTGGACATTATCATTAGAATACATGACTCACCAGAAAAGACAACAATGCTTGGCATGGTAAAAGGCAGTAAGAAAGGGGGAAGACCCCACTACAGGTGGATAGACTCAATGAAGGAAGCCCCAACCCTGAGTTTACAAGACCTGAGCAGGACTGTTCCTGATATGAGAAGGACTTGTAGGATGACTTGGAGGTCTCTCATTCATAGGGTTGCCATAAGGTAAGGTTGACTTGACGGCAATTAACAACAATAAACCCTCCTTGAATCCCATCCCAGGAGATAGGCAGGGTGTAAGTTCAGCAAACAAAGGAAAAAGCATAACTAACTAACTAACTAAATAAAAATTGCTGACTGGTAATCTGGATGAAAGATGAATGCTACCTCATATGTCTAACTGATTCATATGTCCTATTGGCAGGTGAAACTGGCCAATATTCGATACAGCAGAGATGTTCAGGTTGGATTGATTCTCAACCTTATATCTGAATGGTTTGCTGTGAGCAAAATAATATTCTACGGTGAACTCGCCACGGGTCAGCGTAAGAGGGGCACTCCAAAAAAGTGATAAAAGGACTCCCTGAAACAACACCTCAGGCTCAGCCAAATTGATCACCAACAATGGTCCGCCCTGGCCTCACATTGGGAAGCATGGAGACACACTATCCACAATGCTGCAGCCTTCTTTGAGAACTCACGCTGAACAAGTCTTGAAGAGAAACGACAACACAGAAAGAATCACAACCTGGAAACATCACCCAAGGAAACCTTCTGCTGTGCTTTCTGCAACCGGACTTGTCTATCTCGGATTGGCCGTTTTAGTCATCAGCACGCTTGCAGACAGGGCCGGTTTAAGGAATTTTGGGGGCCCCTGCTATGCTTTACTTTGGGGCCCCCATATGTTTATCTCAGATCAATGTAACCTAACCTATTCACCATACAGGATGTTCAGATTATAGTAGGACCCCTGTATCCATGGATTCATTATCCATGGGACACAAAACAGCACACCTACCATAGAGTCTTCCTAGAAAATGTGTCTTCCCTAGCCCTTTTCTAGGCCCTCCAAGGCAACTCTATGGTATTTTAAACCAGAAGTCCCATTATTTTCAATGGCATTCACTATTATTCATGGTTTTCAGAATCCACCCCCCCCCGAACCAATCCCCAGTGGATAAGATGGGCCTACTATATTACATAATTTGCCACCAATAATTTAGTTTAAAAACTATATTATAGGCACTAACATAATATTTTTTGTTTATTAGCAATTAATGTAATGGTGTAGATTTCCTCGAAGAAAATAAAGAGCAGACTACAAGCTAAACATAAGTTAGCAGTGTGATGCAGCAGCAAAAAATGCCAATGCGATTCTAGGCTGCATTAATAGGAGTAGTGTCTAGAACAAGGGAAATAATAGTATCACTCCATTCTGCTTTGGTCAGACCTCACCTGGAATACCGTTTCCAATTCTGGGCACAACAATTCAAGAAAGATACTGAGAAGGATGATGCGAGGTCTGGAAGCCATTACGCCCTATGAGGAACGGCTTAGGGAGCTGGGTATGCTTAGCCTGGAGAAGAGAAGGTTGAGAGGTGACATGATAGCCATTTTTAAATATTTGAAGGGATGTCATACTGAGGAAGGAGCAAGCTTGTTTTCTGCTGCTCCAGAGACTAGGACACGGAGCCATGGGTTCAAACTACAGGAAAAGAGATTCCACCTGAATATCAGGAAGAACCTCCTGACAGTAAGAGCTGTTTGGAAGTGGAATACACTGCCTTGGAGTGTGGTGGAGTCTCCTTCTTTGGTTTTTTTTTTAAACATAGGTTGGATGGCTATCTATCGGGAATGCTTGGATTGTGTGTTCCTGCAGGGTAGAAGCCAATCGGATGGGATCGCTCTTGGGGTCCCTTCCAGCCCTATGATTCTATGATTCTAGGCTGCATTTAGAGCCTGGGAAAGTTACTCTTGGATTACACCTCCCAGAATCCTCCTGCCAGCACCCTTCTCAAGGTCTGGTTGCATTGTTCCTTTTCCAGCATTCTCTAGCCCAGTGGTTCTTAACTTGGGGTTTGCAATGTCCTCACAGGGGGTCCACAAAGGCTTGAAGGCTGCTTGGCTCACCTCCTCCCTGTAGTGGAGTAGCCACGTGACAGGAACCAAGGCAAAGGCTGGCTGGCTTGGCCTGCACATTGCCATTCAATCCACTCCAGCCACAAACTTGCAGGAAGAAGCAAGAGTGTCTCTGAGGGAAAGTTTAATGGATGGTGTAATTGTGTTGTTGTTGTTGTTAGCTATTATTATTAGCTATTATTGTTAGGGTTTTAAATCTTGAGTTCAGTCTTGGGGCAACAAAAGATATTTAAAGAAAAGGTTAAGAACCACTGCTCTAGGCCAATGCCTCTCACATAACACTAATGGGATACTGGTGTTTTAGTGACAACAGTAAAACCATTGTTCCCAGTAATATTACTCCAAATTTTAATTTATATTCTTTATATTCTTCTGTTAAAAGAGCTAGAGTGTTGTAGAAGTTTCAGCGTTGCCCTATGACTGTGGAGACCAGGGTTTGAATCCTTACTCAGCCATGAATACCCACTGGCTGACCTTGAGCAAGTCACATTCTCTCAGCCTCAAAGGAAGTCAAAGGCAGACCCCCTTTGAACAAACCTTCCCTAGAAAACCCATGGTAGGTTGGCCTTACTCAGAAATGACTTGAAGGCACATGGGCAAACTCACACAAATTTCTTTTGCAGGCTGAACTCAGTTGGCAGCAAGGGGAGGAAGCTGAAGAAGACCAAGGGGGAAAGGGAGTGGAGAGGAACCAAGACATGTTAAAAGCAGCTGGAAAGATGGGCTGGAGGGGATCTGTGTGCAAGGAAGGAAAGGAAAGGAAAGGAAAGGAAAGGAAAGGAAAGGAGCCCTTTCTGAGGGAGACAACCCTCAAATTCCCTGTCTCTCTCTCTCACACACACTCATCCTCTCCAACGTGCCTCTCCCTCCAACTTCTGGCACGGAGGGCTGCTGTTTCTTTCTCTTTCTCTTTAGTTTTGGAGAGGCTGTTTTGTTTTTTTAAAAAAGCCAACAGGAGGGTTTTGGAGGAGGAAGGTAAGAGGGGGCTCCTCCCGGCTGTCTCCTGGGTGTCTCCGTCAGATTAAGGAGGCCAACACGGGCCCCCCTCTTGACCTCGGGGGCCCCTGCCAATGCTGATTTGGCAGACAGGTTAAACCGGCCCTGCTTGCAGAAAGCGCGGGATGAGTCCTTCCTGAATCTTCATTTGCAAAGAGAAGCCAGAGAGAGAGAGATTTTTGTTGATATTCAGAGATTTGTTTTACAGACAAAAGATAACCAACATGTTACAAATACCTAATATGCACCTTAGTTTATGAGTGGTTAACCCAGCACAGAGATGGGAATCATGCAGCCCTCCAGATGTTGTTGGACTGCAGCTCCCAGAAGCCTTAGCTAGCATAACCAAGGATGAGGTATGTTGGCTGTTGTGTTCCAACAATAATGGGAGAAATGCATGATTCCCATGACAATCCAGCACAAAGATGCTACACATGTGGTCCTCTAGGTGTTGTTGCACTGCATCTCCCAGCAGCCCTAAACAGTGTAGCCAAAGATGAGGGATGATGGCTCATATAATCCATCATATGAAGGCCCATGTGTTCTCCATTCTTGATTTTACATGTTGTTTTCTCCTTAGACCTTTCTTGTATGACATCACAAACTAGAATTAAAAATGGTAGGGAGGTGTTACATATGTACAAGGCACTTGCACATGTGTTGGCTATTCAGTGCACTCTAGGCAATGCCTAGAATATTGTTGTGCACAAAAATCTGCACAATTTTGTCTAACACTGTTGTCTTTAAACTTTCGAATGTTCAGTGCTCCAATAATTGCAAATTACACTTTCTGTTGTGATGCGTTTTCCTTTGAAATACCATCTATTGACTTGGTTCCAGCTGGGTTTTAATTAGCTTGTTGAATAGCTGAAGGCATTAAGCTTCAAGAGTGTGAGCAAATGATTGCATTCTTTAACCTTTAAGGATCCTATTTGTCCCTTTCAGCTACAAATTTAAAGCTCCACTCCTTTTGTATAACCAATGGATGCCTTTCTAAAACAATGTGGAGAGCATTATTAATAACCATCAATCATGAAGTGCAGGCTCAAGGTTTCGTTACTTTAGCAGCATCTAGACACCTCAATGATTAATATCCAATTATAAGCAATCGGTATTGGCCTTAAATTCTTCAACAGTCATCTTGAATTCCTTGAAAACAAAGCATGTGGACTTTTATTTTTAGTTCTATATTTGCAAACATGTTTTCCCAACTACAGAAGTCACATGTTGTCTTGACATTCCTTTTTATTCCATCTTCACTGAACAAATGCAAGCTGGTATATATGAAAGTGTATTGTATTCATCTAGATCCATTTTCTCATCCCCTTTAGAAAGAAGGTGAATACAGAAGAAAAGGGTAACATACCTTTGACATGATAACACACCTTTGTCACTATTGTAATGGAATTGTGTTTTTCTTTTAAAGCACAAACTTTAAATGTTTGGAAGTGACAGAAGTTCATTTTTGCAATATATGTGTGTGACTTCTTATGTGTGACTTCTCCACCCCCTCCTTATTTATTTATAGCCTGCCTTTTTTCCAGTATGGGATTCAAGGAGGCTTACAGTGGTTAAAACATCATTAAAAATTGGCACCATACAAAAGTTAAAAAGCAATCAAATCATCATAAAATTTGAAACTAGTTAAAACATATTAAGACAATAACAACAAATAAAAGTCCAGCACATCACCAGAAGGCCTGTTTCCCCTGAAAAAATTAATTATCAAAGACCTATCAGAATAATAATAGAAAAATCACCTGCTTGTGAAAAGATAGTGAGGAGGGTGCCAGTCTGACCTCTCTGGGAAGGGATTTCTAGAGTCCAGGAGCAGCCACTGAGAAGGCCCTCTCCAGTATTTCCACTAAATGTACCTGTGAGGATGGTGGGATGGACAGCAGGACCTTCCAAGAAGATCAAAAACATGGCTAGGTTCATATGGGACAGTACTTATGGCAAATGCACAGATATAGGATGGGTGACACCTGGCTTGAGGGCAGTACATGCAAAAAGGATCTAGGAGTCTTAGTGGACCACAAGCTGAACATGAGTCAGCAGTGTGGTGCAGCAGCTAATAATAATAATAATAATAATAATAATAATAATAATAAATCTCTGGCTTTTCTTTGCAAACGAAGATTCAGGAAGGACTCATCCCGCACTTTCTGCAAGCGCGCTGATGACAAAAAAGGGCCAATCTGAGATAAACAAGTCCGGTTGCAGAAAGCACAGCAGAAGGTCTCTTTCGGTGATGTTACCATGTTGTGATTCTTTCTGCGTTGTCGTTTCTATTCAAGACTTGTTCGGCATGAGTTCTCAAATAAGGCTGCAGCATTGTGGATAGTATGTCTCCATGCCTCCCGATGTGAGGCCAGGGCGGACCACTGTTGGTGATCAATTTGGCCAAGCCTGAGATGTTGTTTCAGGGAGTCCTTGTATCGCTTTTTTGGAGCGCCCCTCTTACGCTGACCTGTGGTGAGTTCACCGTAGAATACTACTTTTGGGAGGTGATGGTCCTCCATCCTAATAATAATAATAATAATAATAATATTTATTTATACCCCACCCCTCTGCTAAAAACAACCGGGGTTGCTTCCAACACTTAAAACACTACAATGCCGACTGAAAGCACCACCCACCCCCACCGTCCCCCATAAAAAGACATTAAACAGTATAAAACTAAAACCACCTAACTAAAATCACATTAAAAAATCAAATACAAACAAAACTAAAAAAAGGCCAGGAGATGCAGCTCCTGAGGCCGGGATCTAATCAGAAAAGGCCTGCTGAGAGAGATCCGTCTTTAGTGCTTTTTAAAAACTATTTAAGCTCATCATCTGACGGATCCCGTTCGGCAGGCCCTTCCATAAATTGGGGGCAATTACCGAAAAGGCCCTCTGGGAGGTTGCAGACAGCCTAGATTTTTATTGCTGAAGCAAATTCCTCTCAGAGGACCGGAGTGCGTGGGGAGGATTGTATGGGAGGAGGTGGTTCCGAAGATAAGTTGGACCCAAGCCATTTAGGACTTTAAAGGTAATAACCAACACCTTATACTGGGCCCAGAAACTGATGGCAGCCAGTGGAGAGACTTTAATACTGGAGTTATATGATCTCTCCGAGATGTTCCTGAGACCACTCTGGCTGCCATATTTGTACCAACTGAAGTTTCCAGACCAAGCACGAGGGTAGCCCCATGTAAAGCTCATTGCAGAAATCTAGATAAGAGGTTACCAGCATATGCACCACAGTCTCAAGGTCCCTTACTTCCAGGAAAAGGCGCAGCTGGCATATCAGCCAAAGCTGATAACAGGTTCTCCTGACTGTCGCATTCACCTGACTCGTTGTCTGAAGCGATGAATCAAGGAGTGCCCCCAGACTGTGAACACAGTCCTTAATGGAGAGCATGAACCCATCCAGGACTGGAGGTTGCAACCCAACTCCTGGTTTTGGGGCCGCTACCGTGAGCACCTCCATTTTGTCCGGATTTAATCTCAATCTGTTTTCCCTCATCCAGCTGATTACTGCTTTAAGACAGTCATTAAGAGGAGAGACGCCATCGGAATTCGAGGCCGATGATTGGGACAAGGAGAAATAGATCTGGGTGTCATCAGCGTACTGATAACATCCAGCCCCATAACTCCAAATAATCTCACCCAGCGGCTTCATATAGATGTTAAACAGCATTGGGGACAGGATGGCGCCCTGCGGAATGCCACAAGTAAGCTTCTTTCTGCTGCAGCAGCTGTCCCTGAGCAGCATCCTCTGGGACCTGCCTGAGAGGAAGGACCGGAACCACTGCAGCGGAGTGCCTCCGATTGCTAATCCACTCAGGTGATCCAGGAGGATGCTATGATCTATTGTATCGAAAGCTGCTGAGAGGTCTAGAAGCACCAACAGGGACACACTATCTCTGTCGATGCTTAGATGCAGGTCATTGGTCAAGGCAACCATGGAAGTCTCAACTCCAAATCCCATCCTGAAACAGTTTGAAATGGGTCTAGATAATCAGTTTCATCCAAGACCACTTGGAGTTGAAGAGCAACTGCCCTGTCAATCACTTTGCTCAAAAATGGTAACACAGAAACTGGCCTATAGTTGTTCATGTCCAGGGGGTCCAGGGAAGGTTTTTTCAGGAGCAGCCTAACTGCCTCTTCCTTTAAACAGGATGGAACACACCCTTCCCTGAGGGATGCATTGATGATGTCCTTAAGGAGCACCATCAAGGCACCCCCCCCCGATGGCCAGCCATGAAGGGCAAGGATCGAGAGGGCAGGTCATCTTCCATACTCTACAAAGTAGCTTGCCCATGTCCGGATTGAAATTGATCCAGTAAACTTACATCAACGGAGTTGCTGGACACCTAGTCAATTGTTTCTGTCAAAATACTGCCATCTAAGTCAGCTCTTATCCGAGAGATTTTATCTGCAAAGTGGTTGTTAAACACATCACAGCAGGCCATTGTTGGGTCAAGCAATGGGTTCTACACAGGTATAACCTGCATCATCTCTCTTACCACCCTAAACAGCTCTGCTGGATGGGACTCTGCAGACGCAATATGTGCAGAGGAGAAGGATCTCTGCGCTGTGCATATTGCCTCTCGATAGGACCAAAGAAAGTTCATATGATGAGTCCTGTCAGATAAGAGTCAAGTTTTCCACCAGTTGCACTCTAGTCATTGTCCAACCCGCTTCATTTTCCTAAGCTCTGATGTACACCATGGCTTATGGTTAGGAGCGAGTTGGAAAGGACGCTTGGGAGTGATCGTGTCGATAGCCTTGGTAAGGTCGGTGTTCCAGGTATTAACCAAAGCTTCGACAGGGTCACTGGCGTTACCGACCATTAAACCCTCCAAGGCTTTCTGGAATCCTATTGGTTCCATTAGCCTTCAGGGGTGGACCATTCTAATGGGTCCACCACCCCCAGTGGGGCGGGAAGAGACTCTTAGTTCAGTTTTGATCAGGAAATGATCCCTCCATGACAATGTCGTGATTTTAATAACCTCTGCCCACCGATATTCCTGTTGCATACTGAAGACCACATCGAGGGTATGACCCGCACAATGTGTGGGCCCGACGACCAATTGGGATAGGCCTATGTTTATCATGGTTTCCATGAACTCCTGAGACGCACCAGTCAGATTTGTCAAGCTGGTCTCTAGTGGAATGTTAAAGTCGCCCAAAACTCCAACAGCAACTCTGAGACCAGCTGTGTCAGCTCGATTAGGGAGTCTGCTAGACAATGGGGTCGTCAGTATACTAGCCTTCCACCTCCCTCCCAAGGCCTTCACGGGCCTCTGGAGCACCTCCGAAGGCCCCGTGATCACCTCCCCGGCCCTCCCACCTCCCCCAAGGCCTCCCCGTGGAGGCCTCCCCAGCCCTCCCCCCTCCCGACCGAGGCCTACACAGGGCCTCCGGAGCATCTCTAGAGGCCCCATGGAGGCCTCCCCGTCCCTCCCACCTCCTGACCAAGGCCTACACAGGGCCTCCGGAGTCCCCGTTTTGCTGCTTTTGGGAGGGCGGGGGCCCTCCCAAAACCGCGAATATTCAAAACCGCGAATGCTAAGTTTGCGAATGTGGAGGGGCAACTGTATTTCAAATAACCTGGATCTGAACCATATAGGGCTTTACAGGTGACTACTGGTACTTTGAATTCTGTCCAGAAAAGAAGGGGCAACCAGTGGAGCTGTTGCAACAAGGCAGTTGTGTGCTCCCTGTAGCTAGCCCCAGTTAATAATCTGGCTGCAGCCCTTTGGATCAGCTGAAGTTTCTGAACAGTCTTCAAAGGAAGCTCCACTAGAGTGTGTTAAAGTAATCCAAACAGTACTGGTGGTTTACAAAATTCTGAATGATAAGGAGCAGGCAAACAGAGCAAAGCCCACTCTTTCAGAATTCAGAGGATCCAGTAAAACTGAATGGCATTCAGGACAAACAATAGGGAACATTTCATTACCCAACATACACTTGTCTTATAGAATTGCCATATGCTCTAATGATGGCAGAGCTTGAAATTAATTAGGAACAAACAAGTAGTTTGTGACTGATAACTAGGTATTTGTTATTAGTTACTTCCCCCAGTAATTAAGGGCCTTTTTACACTATGCAGTAATAGCACAATGATTCCACTTTAACTGCCATGGCTGTTTCCTGTCGAACCCTGGGGTTTGTAGTTTGGTGAGGTTCTAGAGCAATTTGGCTGAGAATTCTTAAAAAAAAACCCTCTCTAAACTGAAAATACTAGGGGGTTGTCTAAATGGTGAAAATACTCCTCATAGAATTCAAGGAGAATACAATTTGTCTAAATGGCATCCCACATTAATCTGCTGTATTCGGAAGGAGGGGGGCCAAATCCACCAAAATCTCCATAGGAAAAGCCTTTGCGGCTTTTCCCAAAGGTTTTTAAAAGCTCTGTGGGGAATGTGTACTGTATTCCCATTTGCTGGGACAAGATGATTCAGATTCATTCACATTCCCGATAAAAGAGGAAGTGGAGAACTGATTGGTTGGATATGGGCTGGGGTGGAGCTTGCTAACAAGGCAAGCACCTGGAACCACCATGTTGGATTTTTGCCATAGTGATCATGCACTCAGGTGATGAAACAGCCTTTTTAAAAATATTTATTTAGGTGGAATATCACACTTTTGCACCTTAGATATGCTTTTTTTTTTTAAAACAACTGTTCAGTGGCAGCAACTGGCAACAATAAAAATGCGAGTAATTCACTCACACCCGCCATCTTGATTTGCAGGCATGCCTGTTGGGACAGCAAGGACTTTTTCGGACAAGTAAAATGCAGCGCAAGCAGCCTCGTCAACGATCGTGAGTAAAAATCGCCAAAATATTACACTCAAATGTCCCTGCGGTACCGCAACAGTACCGGCAGGGACGGGCGTCATCCAAAAGGGACGCCCTGCAGCGCTGCAGCCTCGCAACGTAGCGAGGCTGCTTGTGCTGCATTTTACTTGTCCGAAAAAGTCCCAAAAGTGGATAGCTTCACATACCTGCAATTTTTCCAAAAAAACGTTAAGACAAATCAAAGCTGCTTCAAAGTGGCGTTAGTACACATCAATTCACATTTTCCCTCTCATTTTGAATGACAGGCCCTAGGACTCCATAGGTTGACAGTTAAAGTGGAATCATAGTGCTATAACTGTGTAGTGTGAAAGGGTTCTAAGCTGTAATGTATTACATTATGATTGGAACTTCATGAGGGATAACTTTACTCCTTTTGCAGTATAACTTATAACCGTTATATTATTTTCATAGTTTCAGTGGTGTGGCCTAACTGAAAGAAGAATATAACTTGATTCAAGCACTGTTTTGCACACTGCCTGTACATGGTCTTTTTCAAGAAGATGTGAATGACATGTGGAGATCAGCTGTGGAGTCAGACCCTCTAAAAATACTCTGTACAGGTCATAGAATCATAGAATCATAGAATCATAGAATTGCAGAGTTGGAAGAGACCACGAGGGCCATCCAGTCCAACCCCCCTGCCACGCAGGAAATCTTGATCAAAGCATCCCTGACAGATGGCCATCCAGCCTCTGTTTAAAGACCTCCAAGGAAGGAGACCCCACCACGCTCCGAGGGAGTGTGTTCCACTGCCGAACAGCTCTTACTGTCAAAAAGTTCCTCCTCATGTTGAGGTGGAATCTCTGTTCCTGGAGCTTGCACCCATTGTTCCGTGTTCCAGTCTCTGGAGCAGCAGAAAACAAGCCTGCTCCATCCTCAGCGTGACATCCCTTCAAATACTTAAACAGGGCTATCATATCGCCTCTAAACCGTCTTTTTTCTAGGCTAAACATGCCCAGCTCCCTAAGTCTCTCCTCATAAGGCATCGTTTCCAGACCTTTCACCATTTTAGTTGCCCTTCTCTGGACACGCTCCAATTTGTCAATATCCTTTCTGAATTGTGGTGCCCAGAACTGGACACAGTATTCTAAGTGAGGTCTGACCAAGGCAGAATAGAGTGGCACTATTACTTCCCTTGATCTAGACACTATACTTCTATTGATACAGCCCAAAATTGCATTGGCCTTTTTAGCTGCCACATCACACTGTTGGCTCATGTTCAACTTGTGGTCTACTAGGACTCCTAGATCCCTTTCGCACGTAGTCTCATTCAGCCAGGTCTCTCCCATCCTATATTTATGCATTTCATTTTTCCGCCCTAAATGCAGTACTTTACATTTCTCCGTATTGAATTTCATTTTGTTAGCTTTGGCCCAGCTCTCCAGTCTATCCAGGTCATTCTGAATTTTGATCCTGTCCTCTAGGGTATTAGCTACTCCTCCCAATTTGGTGTCATCTGCAAATTTGATAAGTATGCCCCTAATTCCCTCATCTAAGTCATTGATAAAGATGTTGAATAGCACTGGGCCCAGGAGAGAACCCTGTGGCACCCCACTGGTCACATCTTTCCAAGACGAAGAGGAGCCACTGCTGAGCACCCTTTGGGTTCGGCTGGTCAACCAATTACAAATCCATTGAACAGTTAACTTGTCTAGCCCACATTTTACAAGCTTGTTTGCAAGAATGTCATGGGGAACCTTGTCAAAGGCCTTACTGAAATCAAGGTATGCAATGTCCACAGCATTCCCTTCATCTACCAAGCTGGTAACTTTATCAAAAAAAGAGATCAGATTAGTCTGGCATGACTTGTTTCTCTGAAACCCATGTTGACTTTTTGTGATTATGGCATTGCCTTCTAAATGTCACCTGGAATCATGCAGATTTAAACATTTAAATTTAATCATCATGATGAATTCATAAGAATAGGTCTTATCCTTTTGGCTATTAACCAAAATAGATAGATATATTCTCTATGTAGTTGATCCTCCATATCCATGGATTCTGTGTCCATGGATTCCACCATCCATAGCTTGAAAATATTTTTTTAAAAAAATCCAAAAAGCAAACCTTGATTTTACCATTTTATACAAGGGACAACATTTTACTATGCCATTGTATCCATGGCGTTTAGTATCTACAGGGGGTCCTGGAACCAACCCCTAGTGGATACCAAGGGCCCACTGTAATTTCTAGCACTGCAAAGAGTGAGACACTGAAAGTCATTCCCACCTAGAACTCTTGTATCTGCTCTGTTTGCACTCCTGCAATAATTTTACCTGCCTCTTTTCTTTGAAAGCCTCAATGCTCAGTTTAAGTTACTGCAATGATAGAAATGTGGGAATTGAAAAAGTCATGGGGGGGGCAGAATTTTTATTGAGGAACTCTCATTCTACCCCCTCTGTGGCTACACCCCTGGATTCCTTGCTCTGCATTAGTGGCCATGCACCTCTGTTCGCCAAGTGCTTGTCATCTGCTGTCTCTATGTGCTCTCTGACTTGTGTACATCTTCCCAGGTACATCTTACTTCATATTGTTATAGAGTACTGAGTTCGATGGACTTTTGTCTGACCTGCAAGGTGATTATTATAGTCTTCTGAAAGCCAGGCAAATAAGGAAGCCCACTGAAGATGGGGTGCAGAGAAAAATGCAAACTTCACACTCGCATAAATAATGCAATAGTACACAACCCAGAAAGAACTGCATTGGTTCTTTCTCTGCTTTAGGAACCTTTCACATCTTATTTTCAGTATTGATTTCACAGCTGATTGGCTCCACTTGGAACAAATATAATTGGGATGATTTCTTTTCCAGGCAACAGATCACCTTTTGTCCTGTGTACTCTACTGAAACTTCTTTCATTTCACATTATAAAGGGGTTTCTTGTTGGGCTAAGTATAGTAAATTATGATAAATTTGGCTCTTTATGTGGTTTCTGGAACGTCTGGATTATTTTCAATTCTTGTCTTGATTGCCCTTTCAACAGAGCTGTGAATCAAGTGACTAATTGTTCAAGTTTACAAATCCTCCTCATTTGTTTATATAGCACCCTCAGTGTATATGGTGCTTTACATGAGCAGTTTATAATTTTTTAATTTGACAGTTCCCAGTCCTCAGGTTTACAGTCTTAAAAGGACACATCTCAAAAAGAAAAGGGAATGGTGATGAAGGAAGGGATTAAGTCCAGCAGAAGCTGGGTGCTCTTTTCTCCCTCAGAGGCCACAGCAATGGCAGCTGGGACAGAGGAAGGGCCTTTCTTCAGCTGGTGGGCCCAGGCATGATGGAGCTGTGCCTGCCTGTTCTTCTCTCCCTCAGATGCCATGGGGAACTGAGATGGAGTAAGGCCAATACCATCCTCTGAGTCTCTGCCTGTGAGGTTTCCTAGATCTCCAGGCCTGTCCCTAAGTCTTAGGCCTGACCCTTTTATCCCATTTCCAGGGGGAACAATCTCAAGAAAAGAGTACTGCCTTGAACAGTGTGTTTGTGCGTGTGTGTGCATGCACATGTTTTTATATTTTAGATTTGGTGGTTCCCCCCCCCGCCAATTTGAATGACATACTCTGAGCAAATGTGTTTAATGATTAATCTGTTTGCTTAATGACATAACTAGGAGCCTGTGTCCTCATCAAGAGCCATTCTTAGGTTTGGATTTTGGCTTAGCAGCCTCAGGGCCTGGGATGGTACTAACCTGGACGCCCTATAGCCTGCACAAGGAGCTGATGCCAGGTTTCCACGATCGGTTGAATGCTCTGACAGCACTTTGTTCTCGTAACAGGGAGGACTGGGTGTTCCTTGCCCAGGAGTGTGTTTTGACTGCAGGGGCCCATGCTTCTACTTACATCATTTCAGCTAAAGCCAAGCCACAGTGTTTTTAAAGGTCAGTATTCAATATGCTCCTTTTCTTTATGTCCCAGAGAAGCAGCAAGAAGAAAAGCCAATTAATACAGTATGTACCCTTCTATACCAGATTTGGGTTGCCAAAAATCCTGATGTTGTCAGTCTTGAAAATCAGCAGCATGTACTGGGGAAATGTCCTGATGCTTTGAGGAAAAGCACAGGATTTCACAACTATTTAGGTACATACACTGTGTACTTTGAAACATGGCATAGACTTCCGGCTTATGACTGGTGGCCGGGTATGTTTGCTTCAACTTTGAAACAGTCAGGAGCCTTAGCCTGCTGAGTTGGCAGCTGAAGAATGTTTTAAGGTACTGAGTTTCTGCCTTCCTTCTCCATCTGTAAATAATATTTAAAGCAGAAGCTTGATATTGTCGCTAACACTATGTCATTGCTTACCCAACCTGACATCTTTATGATAGCCTGGCAACATATAGAGAATGCCCTTAAGTGTCTGATGCAAAACCAGTGAAGGCCTAGTATAGAAAGGCACAGATAATTCAACTTGAATCAGAGGCATCCCAGCTACTCTTAGCTTTCTGCATTAACTATGTTCATTATAGGGAATGAAAAGGGACCACCAAGCAGGTTTGATTTTGTTTGCTTCCAGTTCTGGGCTGAACAGGCAATCCTCCTTGCTGATGTACCATCATTCAAAATATGAGGTAAGTCAGTCTTGATTTTTGTAGATACTGGCTGCACCCCGTGTACCATATGCTGTTAAAAACTCCCAAAAACACACACCAGGTAGACCTCACAACAACCCTATAAGGTAGGCTGGTGGATTTAAATTCCTCCTCACCCTTCTCAGCATTCCACACTTTTCCGAGAATTGCTGAGGGTGACTTGTTCTGTTGCCCTGCCACTGCCAATGCCTGTTGACTGTCTGGGTCCCAATCTGAGCCACAGATTGAGTGACAGGAGTGGATTGTGAGGTGGAGAGGGAATTTGCATGTGGGTGGTGATTGGTTGGGTCTGTTTCCTGAGCAGCCAATCAACACAATGGGAAAGGTAACATGCCGAAGAGAATTATATAGATAGATAGATGATAAATTGGAAAGATTAGGAGAAATACTTTACAAGGATCTCCCCTCACTCTTATTAGGTTCAAAACTTTATGAGGATGGCTATTGATTATAATCTTACCTCCAGGATCAGAGACAGGATGTGCCTCAATACCATCATCAGGTGGGCCGTATTGTGCAAACATTGAGCTTGTAGACTTCCTATCGGCATCTGGTTGGCCACTGTGGGACCTGAATGCAGGACTAGACTGGTTTATTGTTCTGATCCAACAAGGTTCTCCTTCTACTGGAGTTACCTCCTTGCTTGATCAGCCATGCCCTCCAACCATCTTAATTTGGCAGTGACAGTCCCAATTTTCAGCTTCTTTTAAAATGTCCCATTTCTCTTTCTTCTTCCTTTGCCCTCAGCTTCCTTCAATTCCTGTAAACTGAGTTCAAAATGCAAAAGTAATTTACACCCAGTTATCTCAGCAAGGAGGAGAGGAAAGAGAGGGGAGGAATCTTGCCCTTGCCAGTAGGTTCAGGCAGAAACAAACAGCTGCCACGCCTCCTAGCTTGTGTGTTCTTCCGTATTAATAACTTTTGCCATCTTCATCACCTTCCGATGTTACTTGGCCACACATTTTTCATCTGTGAAATGTTGGAGAGCATGATTTATTCAAACATTCTGGTCAAGATCCTGCTCAACAGCTGTGTAGTGTAAATTTGTGTCAGTGTAGCTACACCACAGTTATACTATGGTTGAGTTGTACTGGACTGCCCTGTTACCCAACCGCTCATGTAAGAGGTGGCAATGCTTCACACTTACCTGTTGTGCAATGGTATAACTCAGTGTTTCTTAACCTGGGGTCTGTGGACCCTTAGGGGCCTGTGATGTCTTTACAGGGGATCTGCAAAGGCTTGAAAGGGGGTATCTGGTAAAGAAAAGGTTAAGAACCACTGGTATAGTTACTTCTGAACTATCAAGGACTTTTTCAGACAGTGCTTACCGTGCTAGAAGCTTGCGAGAGAGGTACAGCACTGTTGCGTGGCAGGGTGTCCATTTCGGACGATGCCGTCCCTCTCTCGGCATTGTCCGTGTCAGTTCCATGTACAATTGGAGGCAACCGTGCCATATTTTACTCACGGACAACTTTTGTGAGTAAAATATGGCATGGCTGACTCCAATCGTACACGGAAGTGACACGGACGATGCTGAGAGAGGGATGGCGTCGTCCGAAATGGACACCCTGCCACGCAACAGTGCTGTACCTCTCTCGCAAGCTTCTAGTGCAGTAAGCACTGTCTGAAAAAGTCCCAAGTGAAATGGAGGAATCTGACAACCAACTAGAAAGATCATCTGCTGCTAGAAAGATTATGCTAGAAACATCACTTGCACAAACCAGATTAGGATACCACCTTCTGCACAACAATCCAGAAAGTGCAACTGCTTGTATCTATGTTGGCATAAATCAGCTGAAGGATCCTTAGAGTTGTCCAAAAAATTAACTTTTCCTAGTTCTGTCTTGAGCACGAAGAACCTATATTATTATCACCAGTAAGTTTGCCTATTTATGTTTTTAAACTTGTGGATTCTGCATGTTAACAATCATAGAGTGTCAGGTAGCCCTCATAGTTTATGATATTCTGACGAGTTCTCAAGGGAAGAGGCCCTGCAGAGCATATAGTCTCATTTCTGTTTCCTAAATCATAACCTTGGAGCATCCATTGCTACTCCCAGTTGTACAGCAGTTATAATGATATTGATTGGCACCATTTATTCTACCAACCTCACTCAACCTTACTTTCAACTATGTTCTCTTTTTTTTAACCCGAGGGATTGATTCAAGCTGTTCAAAAGGACTCAAAGCTAATGACTATCACACTTTGTTGGTATCCTCTGTGTTGAAGCATGGAGAAGAGAGTTTGTGTAGCCATCCTTATAAATGCTAACAAGTTCTGGCAGGTGATACTTTCATTTTAATCCAGATGTATTGTTAAATGTTCATCCCTTCCTCTGCAATATTTTTTTTAAAAATAATATCTTTATAATATTAATCACAAAACAATAGACAATGAGCCTGGTGCTGTGCACACTCAGTTGATACAAGTCGAAGCAGAAATGCTTTACATCAAAGATAACTGGGCCCCTTTGGCAAACTGCCAGGACTCCAGTGCCTTTTTATGACTATGTGGTTTTAACTTATATTGTGAGCTGCCTTGGGTCCCAAGCTAGAAGAAAGGTGGGATAGAAAATAAATAAATAGGTAAGACTTATATTTTTACATGAAAGAACTAAAGCCTCTTTCTTCCTGCCATTTGTAATGGAACTCCAAGGAATAAAATTCAAAATTCAGATTAACAATAACTGCCTAAACTGAAGGGCTACACAATTATCCAAATGGATACAAAAATCCAGCCCAGTCTTTTGGCAGCAACATTAGGTCCCATCGTTAGTTTCAACTGTGAGGGGCCAGAGAGATGCTAACATCACAGGCAACTCCTAGATAAAACAGAGAAACATTGTTTCCATTCAGTCCCAAATGAATGGAATCAAATTTTGTTATTCATTCACATTTGGATATTTGGATATTGTACACTAATTCTGCCCTTGAAGTTGCCATTCTCCAGTGGAGGAAGCTCAGAGAAAGAGTGCAGCATAAAATGATTTATCTTAATTTTAATTAATACCAATGCCTGTTTCCATATGTTTGGATGTAAATAGCAAAGCAGACAGATGTGTAATGAAAAGGTTGTATATAATACAAAGTATTTCATTCAGGCTGTGATAGTATACACACTTGGGAATAAGTCCCTTTGTGGGTCTTACTTCTGAGGAGACATGTTCAGGTGTGCTCTGCCTAGTGGTATAACATGGCTGTTGCCCCAAGTTTCTGTTCCTAACTTGCTGTTCCCCGGAACTCCATATAACCACTTGTTGGACACTTCAGTTCGTACTTTCAGTCAGTTTTCAAAGATATATCTGTTTTAGTCTGTTTCAAGATAAAAAGGGAAGAAAAGAAGGGGTGGGGTAAGGAATGTCTTAGAGGAAAGAAACTAGCATTACTTAGAGACTTTGGACTTGTCTACATGGGCAATATACACTACCTTGCCACCACCTTAGAGCCCTGCAGTCCTGGCAATGCAGGGCTTTTGCCCCATTCTGCCCTGGGCAGTCCTCCGCACCCCTGGGGCAGATACAGGGCTCAGATGGGGCTAAGATGGGGTGGGGCCTGTTACAGTATTTCAAAATAATACCTGGTTTAACCCATTCCTGTTGGGAAGAAACATATAGGGCCCCGCATGTCCACAGCAGCCTGTCCCAGCAGGTCCGGCCTCATTGCTGCTGCCAGTCTACCTTGCTCTCCCAGAAGGCAGAAAGAAGTCCTGTAGCATATGACAAAGGCTGGTCACATGCAGAGAGCATTGGTTACATGTTGTGGGCCGGCTTTCTACCTTTCGAGACAGCGAGGGAGATGCTGGCAGCGGTGGCTGCAGCAATGGGACCGGCATGCCTGTCTGGACTCTGGCCCATTTGGAGGTGGTAATGGGGGACAATGGCCAGGATAAGCTGGCGGGGAGCTGGCATACCCTGGCTTATGTAGATGAGTCCTTAGGCTGCAAACACACTGGCTGCTGGCACACTGCAGAATCATAGAATCATAGAGTTGGAAGAGACCACAAGGGCCATCTAGTCCAAGCCCCTGCCATACAGGAGTACCCGATCAAAGCATACCCAACAGATGGCCATCCAGCCAAAGAAGGAGACTCCACCACACTCCGAGGCAGTGGATTCCATTGCCAAACAGCTTTTACTGTCAGGAAGTTCTTCCTAATGTTTAGGTAGAATCTCTTTTTTTGTAGTTTGAGTCCACTGCTCCATGTTCCTATCTCTGGAGCAGCAGAAAACAAACTTGCTCCATCCTCAGTATGACATCCCTTCAAACATTTAAACATGGCTATCATATCACCTCTTAACCTTATCTTCTCCAAGCTAAATGGTTTAATGGGCTTTACTCTATCTGCCTTGGGCTATGGGATTCTGGGGTTTGTAGTTTTGTGAGATATTTAGCCTTCGCTGTCAGAGAGCTCTGGTTTCACAACAAACTACTAATCCAAGGATTCCATAGGATGGAACCATGGGCTCATTTAAACGGTATAAAAAAACCGTGAAGAATTTGCTAAGAGTTCTAATTGTTTACATGTTTTGCGACTCTAAATCACCTCTTTCAGAAGGAGGGGTGGGAAAAAACCCATCTGTAGCGTATTTTAGGACTTCGTATTTTTTCCCGTCTTTTTAAAAAAGAACCGAAAAGTATTGCTAAACTGATGATGTGAACTACCTTTGCGTTTTTAAATCGATTCCTAAAAAAGTACTGGAACCGCAGAGCTTTGCCATGATTGGTTGAACTCACCAGGGAGGGGTTTGGACAAGGAGGGGATGGAGGAAAAATCCATCCACTGTTGTTTCCAGCCACGGAAAAGACTGTGAGAGCTGTGTGTGTGTGTGTGTCTTTCCTCCCTGACTCCTTGGTCTCTTCGAGCTTGGCTGCAGCAAGCTGAAGAATTCCTTTCAGTCTCTGTGTGAATGTTCTTCGTCTCCCCTCCCTCCTCCCTCTCTCTCCCTGTATGCTCCACCAGCCGATCTATCGACAGATCGTTGTTTTGTGTGTGCATGTTTGTGCACGCTCGCAGTGCTGGCATGAGAGAGGGAGAAAAAACAGTCTACTTATATAGGAGAAATGCACAGCAAAGAGAATTCTTTTCCTACCATCCTTTGTCATTAATCCTTCCCACTCCCTGCTTTTTAGTTGCTTTCTGGTTTTCTCGCTGAGATCAAGCTGAAGGTGATACTGTTGCTTTGTATACAAATCCCTTCTGAGGAACGCCTGCAATTAAAGCCCTTTCAGAGGAACTATTCCCCCCAACAAGCCCCTTCTGCTTCAACTGTGTGTGTTTTCAGTGAGTGGCTTTAAGAGGCAGGCAGGCACGCCCCCTGCACCTTTGCCATCTGAACTGAGAAGCGAAAAAATAAACAACACAACCGAATCCCCTATAAATCATATGAACTATCCGTCACTGCTGCGAAAAAGCGCTAAACCGCAAATTGCCGCATTAAAAACTGTAGTTTAACTGACACCCATGATAATTAAAGCAGTGTCAAACTGCATTATTTCTGCAGTGTGTCAGCAATCTTAGAGACTGATTTCTTTTAGCATGAGTTTTCACTGATTTCAATCATGCAGCTGAAGAAATGGATTGAAATCCATGAAAGCTCATGAAAATAAATTGTTAGTCCGAATTTATTCTGGATTCTTTTCCCCACCCCACCCTCTTTTTTCATTCTTTCTTTCCCTTTGAATACAATGAGTCTGTGAATAAACCAATGTTGAACTAGATGTCATAAACTCTGTGGCATTACTAAGCCCAGTGTCACCCCTCCCTCTGATGGTGTCACCTGGTGCAGTTGGGCCTCTCCACACACCCCTAGTGCTGCCACTGCATAAACTGCTGGTGTTTCATACATATTTCCTCTGTCTTCTTTGTAACATATACTACAAGTGAGGTTAGGTATAAGGGAAGTTGTGTATTTCCTACAATTAGTGTTTCTTTATGACAACAGGCTTTCCTCAGATCTGTGTGCCTCAGGATTCAAATGTGCAAATTAAGCCTGCATTTGCTTTCTGAAACAAAGCAACAAAACAAAGCTCCTGTCTTTGCAGGGTATGTAGCTAAAGACAACCATGTGCTAGGAGACATATTTGGGAATAAGTCCCTTTGTGGGTCTTACTTCTGATTTAACATTTATATGAAGCCGCTGGGAGAGATCATCCGGAGGCATGGAGCTCGGTGTCATCAGTATGCCGATGACACTCAGATATATTTCTCCATGACCAGGTTGTCAGCTCAGACTTCAGATGGTGTCTCTCCTCTCAATGACTGTCTTAGAGCGGTAATGGATTGGATGAGGAAAAACAGATTGAGACTAAATCCAGACAAAACGGAGGTACTGACAGTCACAGGCCCGAAACCAGGTCTGGGAATACAACTTCCAGTCCTGGATGGACTCACACTCTCCTCTAAGGACTGTGTTCGCAGTCTGGGGGTACTCCTGGATTCATCGCTTCACATGACTAGTCAGGTGAATGCGACGGCCAGAAGTGCCTGTTATCAGCTTCGGCTGATACGCCAACTGCGCCCTTACCTGGATACAAGGGATCTGGAAACTGTGATACATGCTTTGGTAACCTCACGTTTGGATTACTGTAATGCACTCTACATGGGGCAACCCTTGTGCCTAACCCGGAAACTTCAACTGGTACAAAATATGGCAGCCAGGTTAATTACGGGTACATCTAGGAGAGAGCATATAACACCTGTGCTTAAATCTCTCCATTGGCTGCTGATTAGTTTCCGGGCGCAGTACAAGGTGTTGGTTTTAACCTTTAAAGCCCTACATGGCTTGGGTCCATCTTATCTCCGGGACCGCCTCATCCCATATGATCCCCCCCGCGCACTTCGGTCCTCTGGGAGGAACCTGCTGCAACCTATGAAAACTAGGCTGTCGCAGACCTCCCAGAGGACCTTCTCTTCTACGGCTCCCAGACTTTGGAATGGCCTGCCGGATGAGATCCGTCTTATCACTACTCTTGATAGCTTCAAGAAAGTGCTAAAGACGGATCTCTTCCGGCAGGCCTTCCCGGAATAACTTCCCAGTTCCAGTGGACTGATTGCTACCCACCCCCTTGCCATTGTTGCCGTTATTTATTTATTTATTTATTTATCATATTTTATTCTTGTTTTAACTCTTCATTAGTTTAATTTAGTTTTAAGGGGTGGGAGGGTTAGGATGGGGAGGGATTGTTTTAACTTGATGTTTTAATCTTGTTGTACGCTGCCCCGGTTGCTGAGCAGAGGGGCGGGTTAAAAATAAAAATTTATTATTATTATTATTATTATTATTATTATATTTGATAGACGTATTTCACCAGTTAAAGAAGCACAGCTTCTAAATACAGACTAAGCATATCATCTAGTTTAACCCTAAATATGAGGGGGTTGTGTGTGCATGCATGTGCGCACATGCATGTACGCCTTCAAGTCGCCTGTTGACTATGGCGACCCCAGGAATTTCATAGGGTTTTCTTGGGCAAGGAATACTCACAAGTGGATTTGCCAGTTCCTTCCTCTGAAATATAGCCTACTGGGATCTAATGCCCAGGTCTCTGGCCCAGTCCAACACTTGAACACAGGTTTATAAAATATAACACGATACAGTATGGGATGTGCCATCTTTGCAGTATTGAAGTTAGTACTGTACAGATTAGAGTGTTTGTCTGGGATTCAAGAGATGCAGGTTTTAGGCCTCAGTGAGTCATGAGACTCACTGGATTACCTTGAGACAGATTTTCTCTCTCAATTTAGGGCTATTTGCCCTGTCTTGCCCCCATCTTAGAGCCTGCAATCCTAACGACACAGGGCTTTTGGCCCGTTTTGCTCCCGAGCAGTCCTCACGATGCCCAGGGCAAAGACTGGGTCGGGGGGGGGGAGATGGGATAAAGTGTAATATTAAACCTAGGAAAAACTGCATCAGCTGAAAAAAACGGATCTGGCCCTGCATGACCACAGAAGCCCGTACCAGCATGCTCTCTCTGAAGCCAGGAAGGAGTCCTGCAGCATCTGACCAAGGCTGGTCACATGCAGGGGGCTTTGATCATGTGCTGCAGGCTGACTTCCTGGCTTTGGAGAGAGCGATGCGGATGACAGCTGCAGTAGCTGTAGAGACAGGCTGGTGTGCCAGTCTGGTCTCCATCTAGTTTTGTTCAGGTAATGGGGGAGAAATGGACCAGATCCATGGTCAGAATACACCAGCACAGAGCCAGTGTATTCTGCCCAGTGTAGATGAGCCTTTAGTTTCTCATTTGATTTTTATGTGAATAAAATATGGAAGAGATGTACCATGTATTCCACTTGGAATTCACTGGGAAGGTGGGAATATAAAAAAATATATAAATTATAAATAAGAGAGAACAAAGAGACGTGTGTCCCTTATGATGTCCTAGTTTCACCTTAAAGCTCTGGAAGCTGGGACAGTTCAAGGATTAATTCAATTTACTGTACTAAATCCACTTACAGATGTGTGCACTGCAGTGTTACACAGACATTCATTCTTTAACATTTGATGCTAACTATGAAAAGAATGCCTCTTATTTTCTTTTGTAAAGTGCCTTATCACTATATAACACAAATTACTTATGTGCTAGCTAGACAATAGGCATCAATTATTTCCTCTTTGGCAAATTGATTTAGTTGCATCAGAAATCAGGCTTTACTGTTCTTATTCAGACAGTATAATCAGCAGACTTATGGTAAGTTTTTTTTTAAACAACCTTTTTATTAGCATTACTATCAGAATGAGAAATACCCTAGAGAATCAAGGAAATGCAGAAAAGATCCATCCCCTGTACATCTCTAAAAGAAATTCTGCAATACAAGTTGGGATTGCATGGTTTCAATAGGGCCTTCATCATTTGCTTTCTCCTGAGAGGTTCAGCAGCCATTTTGGGTTGTTTATTAACCTAGCCGACATAAAATACTATGTCACAAATGCATTTTGAAAATGATAAAAGCAAATAAACATATGGAATATTCCCTAGCAATCTGGCAAGGCATTTATTGTATAGATACAAGCATTTTAATTATCTCTTGCCTCCCGTTTCTTACTGATTGACCCCAGGGGCTGTGTTTTAAATCTTTGCGGAAGAGATTATCAAGTCAATGTATCTAATTATGGCTGGGATTTTTAAAAAAGTATAATCTACAGAATACAAACATAAATTTTTAAAATGTATATATTTCTATAAAATGTTCAGATGTATATACTATCCCCTACTCAACATTTATTTATTTATGTTATATCTTTCTTCTATTGTAGGACCCAGGGTGCCTGCCCATTTCTGATTAATGGAAACAAATAGAAAACACTGCTAGTCAAAGGCTGCAATCTACCTGAAGCACAACAGAAAAGGTCTTGGAGAAAAGAGATGTGAAATAGATTGAAGGTAATTCTTTTTTTCTCTGGTTATCAGTAGATTTTCAATATGGTTAGACACCCTAGTTTTTTTAAAATAACTTTTATTAAAGTTACAAATTACAAACACAGTACAAAGATGAACTATAAAAACAAGCAACAAAACAACAGCATTACAATCGCAAGAAAGCTGTATATCATCTGTTGAAAGGTATGGAAAAAGGAGACAGTAAATTAACCAAATACATTTCTCCAAATTTGACCATGAGAAGCAGGGAATAACAAAAGTCTTTTGCATCACAGTTTGTAAAACAAATAAAAGTGAACCATGTTTTCACAAAGATCTGATTCTAAATCATTTTGAGTTCTGTTCTGTCATCCCTACTGTCTCAGTTTTTCTGAAAGAGCTAGATCCCAGACACGAAGGTACCACTGATTCAGAGACAATGAAGTCATTTCCCAGTTTTAACTACTGTATATCTTTTCTGCCAGTAAGCAGAAGAAAAGCCATGAGATCTTTTAATGTATATCTCTAAATTAGGACCCTGAAATATCTTTAGAAGTCCAAGACTGCTTTCAGGTTGACTGATTGGTAATTGTGCAAATTTCTACTTGCACTTCTTTCCAAAACCCTCTAATCTTTGGAACTACAGTTGTCCCTTCACATTCGCTGGGGTTTGGTTCCATGACCCTCCATGAATACCCAAATCTGTGAATACTCAAGTCCTGTTCTATGCAATGGCACAGCAAAATGGTATTCCTTATATAAGATGGGAAAATCAAGGTTTATTTTTTGGATGATTATTTTTTAAAGAATATTTTCAAGCTGTGAATACTTAAATCCATGAATGTCAAATCCATGAATGTGGAGGGACAACTGTAGTTGATTTATCATGTGCTTTGCTCAGTCAAGGATACTTTATATGGAACAGAGAACTTTGTGCTTCCACTGTGGAACCTAGTATGATCATTGGGTCGCAGTAGACCTTAACAGACATGAATGAAGACTTCTGAACCGTTGTGTGAATAGATGATACAGTTGAGTCTCATCATCAAAAGGCAATGCCCAAACAACTGTCCATGCTGATGAGACTAATGATCAAACCACATGCTGTGTTAAATATGCAATATGTTCTGTTATGTTTGCTTTATGTCTGCCATTTTTGTGCCCCCCTAGGGTCCCATGGGCCCAATTGTTTATTTTATTTTATTTTTAAAAATTGTTGTCTCCAAATGCTCTCTGGGAGCATTTTGCCATGCTTCTTCCCCACTGGACCATTTTAAGCCCTGAAGAGGCCTTTTCCGAAAACAGCAAGTTTCCTGTTGTTAAAAAACAGGGACCAACAACAGCCCAGAAGGACCCAAAACTTGGCAAACATGTCCCCATACCTCCTAGAGGACATTTGGGGAAATTTATTTTCTATGAGGCTTGTGGTGGGGTGTATCCCCTAATGTCCTCTGAGGGGGAGACTAAAGCGGTCCCCTAGGCTCCATACTTGTCCATCCCTGCCCTAGAATAAGTGCATGGGGTAATCCATATTGGGACCACTGTGTGAGAATGAGGGAGATATAAACATTCACTATTATCTATTTTTAAATTTAATAATACACCCCTAGGGCATGGGAGCTTAAAAAGACAATTGGTGCTCATGATCTCCCCTCCTAAAGAGCTCCTGTACAAGGTGGGAGATTTTAAAAATAAAATCAGATAGGGACCACCACCCCAAACTCACATGTTGGTCTAGATCCAGAAAGGGCCCATGTGTACTTATTGTTGAGTATGAAAATAAACCCTCAGACACTAATCTGCATGTCATATGTTTAAATGGTGCATATAGTTTGACCCGTAGAGTGGCCCTTGTTCCTTGCATGCATCTTTTGTGCAATTTATCATGGTCTAATAACCTTTTGGAGTCTGCTGAGTTTACTGCAGATGTGGTGCCTATTCATCTGATATTCAGTCAAGTTAAAATCCCAGATCTGTGGCTAACACGCAGTTTGAGCTGGAAACCAAGAGCTTGTCTATATGGTGAAAATATTCCTCATAGAATTTGAGGAGAATACGTTTTATTCAATTGGGATCCTGCATCATTTTGCCGTATCCTGAAGGGGGGAGGGACTGAAAATACTCCACGGGAAAAGCCTTCATGGCTTTTTCTGACTTTTTTTTAAGTCTGAAGGAAATGCACATTCCCATTTGTTGGGACAATTGCTTTGCTTTGCTGCACTTTCACAATAAGAGCAGAAGTGGAAAGTTGATTGGTCAGATGTGCCCAGGGGACAGAGCTTGCTGGCAAGGCAGCCTGCGGAACCACCATGTTGGATTTTCACTGTAGGGGTTGTGTGCTGAGGTGACGAAACAGCCATTTTCTTTTTTCTTTTTGCTGTTTATTTAAGCAGAAGATCGTACTTCTGCACCTTCGATTTGCTTTTAAAAAATTACTGTGAGGTGGCGGCAACTGGTGACAATAAAAACACAAGTAATTCACTCATGCCTGCCATCTTGATTTGCAGACATGCCCGTTTGAACAACAAACATGTATGGCTTTGCATGCCTGTGATCTTGAAAAAAAAATGTGGAAACAATGAAAGCTGCTGTGAATTGGTGTTACTGCACATCAATCCACATTTTATTGTCTCGTATACATGAACCCCAAGACCTGTGTGGAATAGCTTAGGGGCGTGGGTGTGCTAAGCTTGGAAAAGAGAAGATGGAGTGGTGATATGATAGATGTCTTTAAATATTTGAAGGAATGTCACGTTTGCTCTCTTTTGGTTCTCCAGAGACTAAGACATGAACCAGTGGATTCAAATCTCCCCCACCACTAAAATCCACCTAAACATTAGGAAGATCTTCCTGATGGTAAGAACTATTCAACAGTGGATGAGGCCTCCTTGGAGGATGGTGGACTTTATACAGAGGTTGGATGGCCATCTTTTAGGAGTGCCTTAGCTATAGATTCCTCCACAGTAGGGGGTTGGATTAGATTGCCCTTGCCATTCCCTTCCAACTCTATGATTCTGTGAATTTCTTTGGTAGATTTAGAGATGGCATCCCAACAACTACATTCAAAGTATATCTTGCAGTTGCTGCACATACTAGTCAGAATGGCTACTTGACTCCTCCAGGATCAGAGACACCATACCTTTCAATACCATTTGCTGAGGAAGAATTATATAGGAGATTTGTCCTTTTGCCTGATTTGTGGGCTTTTCCTGGGTATCTGGTTGGTTGTTGTGACCAATGGGATGCTGGACTAAACAGGCTTTGGCCTGAGCCAACAATGTCTTACATTCAAAACAGGCAAAACCATGACAACCAATTACAAAACCACTAAAATCATAGGGAAGGGGAAACCTAACAAACAGCTGGTGGTAGTTTTCACACCAGTAGGGTGGCTAATCCACTTGGGTTTCATTCTAAATTTTAAAGGAACTACCTAAGGTGTTAATCTCATTTTGGGGAAAAGGTTCCCCACCTTGGATAGTTTCTTCAATATTCTGAGTAAAACCTGGAGTGGATATAACTCACCCCTGACGTGCGAAAGGGATCTAGGAGTCCTAGTAGACCACAAGTTGAACATGAGTCAACAGTGTGATGCAGCAGCTAAAAAGGCCAATGTGATTTTGGGCTGCATCAATAGAAGTATAGTGTCTAGATCAAGGGAAGTAATCATGCCACTCTATTCTGCCTTGGTCAGACCTCACTTAGAATACTATGTCCAGTCCTGGCCACCACAATTCAAAAAGGATATTGACAAATTGAAGCGTATCCAGAGGAGGGCGACTAAAATGGTGAAAGGTCTGGAAATGATGCCTTATGAGGAGAGACTTAGGGAGCTGGGTATGTTTACCCTGAAAAAAAGACAGTTAAGAGGTGATATGATAGCCCTGTTTAAGTATTTGAAGGGGTGTCAGATTGAGGATGGAGCAGGCTTGTTTTCTGCTGCTCTAGAGATTGGAACATGGAGCAATGGATGCACGCTCCAGGAACAGAGATTCCACCTCAACATTAGGAGGAACTTTTTGACAGTAAGAGCTGTTCGGCAGTGGAACACACTCCCTCGGAGCGTGGTGGGGTCTCCTTCCTTGGAGGTCTTTAAACAGAGGCTGGATGGCGATCTGTCGGGGATGCTTTGATCTTGATTTCCTGCATGCAGGGGGTTGGACTGGATGGCCCTCGTGGTCTCTTCCAACTCTGCAATTCTATGATTCTATGGAAGCCACCAGCCATCACTGACAGCTGATGAAACATAAGAAGTGAATAAGTAGAGAGAAAAGCCTAGACCTTCAGCAAAATAACAGGCTAGGCCTTCAGAGGTGAATCCATCCTATATTCAGGAAATGTTATGACATTCCCTTATTTCAGTATTTCAGAGTGTTTACAGTGCATTCTTCTGGCAGGAGGGTTTCTATGATTTCTTTTCAGAGACACTGGCAGCCAAACAGATGTATCATGGTGAGGGTTTCGGGAAGGACAGGAGAAGCTGCACGTGTGAAGCCAGTAGAAAAGCATGCATGTGTGACTCTACACATGCACAGAGAGAGAGGGAGAGCATGAAAGAGAGACAGAGATGGAAAGAGAGGGATTAAAACATGTTTGGCTTTGGATGTCATTTTCTTTATTTATTGAGCTTTGCTAATATGATGAATGGGCACAGCAGAAGCCTCTGATTCCAACTCCTATACAAAGGCTTTGGCAGCTTGTCAGGCTGGAAGTAGTAGGTGCTTACATTTGTAATCGCTGAATGAGCAAAGGCTCACGTACACGTATGCTGATATGTAAATGTGGCTTAGGAAGTTGGTTATTGACAGCGGGAACACTTTCTACACTGCCTGCCCACTGAAACAAAAGTAGGCTTCAGCGTAGCAAACAAGTTGTACTCTGGATTTCTGATCCGTCAGCAACTCTGCCAAAATGTCAGAGAGTTGAAAAGGAGAGTTCATTGTTTCAGATGAAACATGCTGTGCTCACTTGTCCAGTGCGTGCTTTGGGACGTGAATGCAAAAGGATCCTTTTCATTCATACTATTCTCCCTACATTGTTGGGTTTCTTATCCCAAATGTTCAGCAACAAGCACCAGGGCTTTTCTGTGTAGTTTGGCTGTGGGATAGAAAGCCTTCTACTGAACTTCTAACACAAGTTGATTATTTGTATTTCTTTTTCTTGTAAGCTGCCTTGAGCTTCTTCTTTATGAAGGAGGAGGGGTATAAATAATCAGTGCAATGCAGTACAGTACAGTACAGTACAGTATGGTTTACTCCACATACTAGGCACCTTTAAAAATGGTTAAAGTCATGTATATCCAGATTTATAATACAGAACCACACCCATAGAATATTTTTTAAAATGCAGGTGGAATCAAAGGCACCCTTCCAAAACAACACATTATTAAGAAAAATACTTCATCTTAAATTGAATTATTTTTATTTGTGTCTAAAAAAATCCCCATTATTTCTGGGTAATATTTAAACTGATGTTTTTGCCCTATAGATGTGACACCAAAAGTGTGGGCGGGCAGGATATTTAGATCCAGAGAGCAGGAGAGAGAGAGAGAGAGAGAATGTCCTACTAATCTCTTAAGGCTGGAGCAATGAAGCAACTAGCTGAGTCTCCTTAGGCAGGCAGATCCAGTGGCAGAGTATTGCTGTTGAGAAGGATTGTCCATGTTGCCTTCTCCTTTGTGGCCCTGCAAATGTTGGCTGATCCTCCAAGGAGGATGGTTGCCTGGTACTGAGCATCCTGCCATTTATCACAAGACTGTCAGCTAGCAATAAGGACAAGAGCCTTGTCAGAGGAAAGCACAACTTTCTGACAAGGCCAGGAACTCTAGACTTGTTTTTAAGGTGGGCAGAGGTCAACATTGGCAGGCAAGTAGTTGTGAATTTTGCCTGCTTCAGGAAGAATGCAAATTATTTTCCCCATCTATTATTGTGGAGACATCCTTAAATATGAAGACTCTTAGAAGTACAATGTCTACTTAGAAGTGTCCTCCATGTGGTCAGTGGAGCTTTCTCCAAGTAAGTTCACATAGGATAGATTGCAGGCAGCATTTATTATTCCTAGTGACAATAGCACACTTCAGGTTAATAATTATTGAGGAGGCTCAATTACATAAGAATCTTGGTGGTCCAATTTTGCCAAATTATTTGGCAGGGGGGGTTAGCCCCGTCAGTCTAGTCTTAGGGAGGACTTAGGGAGGACTTTCCAGGGTCCAGGGTCAAGGCAGGTAACTTTCTTTTTAGGACACAATAATGTGGCTTAGTGGATTTCCATCAACAAGGTGTTCTTTTTTTAGGCTGGAGAATTCCTTCTCAAATTAAGATGCCTGGGGATCAGAATATCATATTTCACAAATCTTTTGTTTGAATGTGCATTGATTATACTATAGACTGAATCCAATTATACCTATTATACTATATATTAGACATCCATAATGTAGGTCACATATCAAATGCAGAGAGGAGTAGGAAAGTTGTGACACAGGAATACTCTGGTACTGGATAAAAGGATGATAGGGGGGAGGGATTTTTAGTCTTTCAGAGAGATATATCAAATGATTCCAATCCCATCTTTACATATGGGGTTAATCTGAACCACGAATGTTTCTGTTCCTTCCATTGCTAAAAAAAACCCAAAGAGAACAAAGAGAAAATTAAACAGGGAAGGGGGAATTCCTAGCTAGACATGACACACTCCACCTTATACACATAGTGGTATTTTTTTAAAAAAGTCTGAGTTCCTCATTTAGTTTTGAAAGGTACTTTCCATGATCCTACACTGTGTTTCCTCACAATGCTCATTTGTAAGATGATTATTCCCTTTTTGGATTTTATATTCCACTATTTGCCAGAGTCAAAGTAACTGGAATATATTTTAAAGTCAAAAGGTCAGAAGTCACCAGAAGCCCTAAGTAAGGTAGACCTATAGTCTACCTCCTGCCACCTTATAAAAGCACATTAGCTATTAATAGCCAAATATAATGAATATAGTTTCTAGATACCACATGAGGAGTGTGTCTGTGTGTTTTAATGCTGTCATGTTATAGGAATTGTCCAGCCAAAAATAAGCATTGAAAATACCATGGGACTTAAAAGTGAACTATGTATGTGTCATGCCCTTGATTGTTTTCATAACACCCTAAATCAAAGTTTACTTTGATGTAACATGTAATAAAATCAATGGGACAAGTATGATTACAGCTGTGTAGTCTGAGACACAGTAGGCTTACACAAATATTTACGACACCCACTGGTGTCATTGGGGCTATAGGTGTGCATGGGAGTGTAGCTCTTTCCCAAATGGTTATGGCAGGTTTTAACTCATCCAATACCAGAAAGAAAAAAAACACCTAATAAAATATAAGAAGACATGAGAGCAAGCCTTCTTAGTAGCTGCTGCTAGGTTCTATGGAAGCTAGACTGGCCCATTCCTTGCTTTACTTCCAATAGCAGGGAAAGATTTCTTTTTATTCCAAGTAGTTAAAAAAAAACCCTTATATTTTTAATAGTGTGCTGCACAGTTTTTAAACTGCTTTTTATGTTTTCTTTTTATAATGGATGTTTTAGATCTTTTAAATGTTACAGATAGTTCAATGATATTTTAATGATAATCTTTTGTATGCTTTAAAAACCTGTATTGCTTTTGTTTTAGTTGTGTGAGCTGTCTTGGATCCCAGTTCTGAGGGGGAAAAGAAGAACATCTGATGGACAGACTGTGTGTGTTAGTGCCTTCAGGTCTCCTGTCAACTTATGGCGACCCCATGAATTTCATAGGGTTTTCTTAGGCAAGGAATATTCAGAGGTAGTTTTGCCAGTTTATTCCTCTGATGTATACCCTACAACACCTGGTATTCTTTGGCGATCTCCCATCCAAGCACTAACAATCCAAGCACTAATTGACCCTGATTAGCTTCCATACTCAGGCGGGATCTTGTGCCTTTAGGGTATTTAGGGCATTTAGATAGATAGACCAGAGTCTTATTTAAATTTCTGAGAAATCCAACATGATAAAAGTCTTCAGTAGATTGTTTCCTTCCAATGTCAACACTGTTATTATGTGCCTTCAAGTCAATGCAGATTCATGGTGACCTTATCATAGGTTTTCTTCACAAGTTTTATTCAGAGGAGATTTGCCATTGCCTTCCTCTTAGGCTGAGAGAATATGATTTGCCCAATGTCATCCAGTGGATTTCCATGGCTGAACACAGATTCAGACTCTGGTCTCTATATCACACTGGCTCTTCAAAATATTATGAGCATTACCAAGTATTTTAGAAACATCTTGAGAACCTTCAGCCTTTTCCACTATTCCTTCAGCAGTTCTTCTCTTAGGTTTTGAGACTGCAATGAGCAAGTTAACAAAATAGGTCACCTGGCTTTTGAATAAAGAGAGGTACTCAGGAATATACACGGACTGTTCCTTTCATACTTTTTTGAATAAATGATTCATTTTTTTAAAAAGGCTTGAATTTTCTGTTGTTCGATTCTTGCACACAAGGTGGCAGCACAGTTACTGTTTCTTGCATATATAAAAAGGAGGGAGGGAGGGCAGGAAGGAGGGAGAAAGAAGAAAAAGAAATGTGGCAGCACCTTTAAGACTAACTGGTTTTTATTTTCGCATGAGTTTTCATGGATATAAACTCACTTCTTTGGACACAGTACATAGTGACAGTAAATGCTCAGATACAAAGCATGTTTACACAGTTGTGGAAGTGGGAAGGAATGTAATAGGATCCAGAAAGGTGCAAATCATGAACTTGCCCTAAATTTCCTTGTATAGGCTGTAGGAGTGTGTGGATGCTTGTCCATATATATTCATTATTCAGTATCAGGACTAAGCAACTGGCAAGAGGTCCTGGCATCTTTTTCTCATGTTAGGTATTGGCCTCCAGTCTGGTTTCTGAGCCAGATTTCAGAAGTTTGCCAGCAGAAAAATATAGTGTACCCAGATCTTGTCCCTTAAAAAGAGATTTGATAACTAGGTATCAGCTTATGAAGCTTTGCTTTCCAATGTATAGAACTAAAGATTATCACCTGCTGCTGTTATAGAGGAAGATACAAAGCTGATTGAAATGCTGGAGGGCCAATGCTATTCAGGAAGAAGGAAGCAATTTCCTCTGGCATCATATTTTGGGTATCATGAGAAGGCAGCAAATTGTTAGTTATTAATATATTATTGTTGTCTTTCTTCCAAGTGAATGAAGAGAGATACTTGTGAGATTTTCTGCCTTGGGACAGAATATTTGAATATTATGCCCCACGATTTGGGAAAGGGAGTGGTGACATTTGCTGCTCGGCCTCAGGCAGCAAAATGTTTTAGGCTGGTTCTGAAAACTTGATAACTGAAATAACTTTCTAACTCATTGCCACTTTTCTAAGATATTTTTCAGATAATTGAGGTAATTTCTGAGAGGTAATTTCTGAGATAATTGTTCTCTACCAGAAAGCTCCAAAATTCATATCTCTGTAGTTCAAGATTCTTCAATGCTGAAGAAAAGCAGAAATGTTCCTAATTCTGTGATTACAAACCTGAAATATTTCAATCCCCCTACAAACAATGCAAATTGTGCACATTTGTATATATTTAGTTCCATGTTTTGCAGAATACATAGTGTGCTAATTTTATGTTTGAATGGTCTTCTTTTTCCTTGAGAGTGGAGGAAAAGGTTTTGAAGTCTTAGCTCAAAGAACAGTGAAGTAAGCAGGGGAAACTCGGTCTAGTGAGAGTTGGATACTTTCATGTCAGTGAAAAGGTGAGTCCATTCTGACTTTAAGGAGATTTTCACACCAGCAACATGTTCTGTTGCAGGCACAGAACAGGGGCGCTGTAAGATTTTTCTTTCAGATGACGTTCATCTGATTCCTTGTCCTCAACGTGACTGTTCTGTTGTCTTCCTGTGATATTTCAATCACAGGGAGAAGTCGTTAATGACCACCCATTCCGTTTCTGTCACAGAATAACGGGTGGTCTGAAAGGTGTTCCATTCCTCTCCTCCAATGACAGCAGCTGCATTTACAGCAGTGAAGCTGAGGGGAGAGGGAGGGCGTGCCTGCTGCAGGGTTAAGGTAAGTGTGTGAACATTTTCCTTAATCCTGTAGCAGGGACAGGAGAGGGGCTTGTGGAGCAGAAATGGGGCATTTGGCCCCTTTGTGAAAATCTCCATAGTCTGAGCTTTTAAATAGATATTCAAAGTGCTGAAACTATTTGGGGATATGATTCAGGACCTTGGACAGCACCTTTAAAATTTAAAGGTTTATCACCTCACAGACTTGGAAGCCACCAGCTTGGAAGGATCTGTACAAACAAGATGGATTCCATGGGGAGGCTATATGGGGAATGGCTGGTAGTTATGACAGGTAAAACCTGCCTTGTTTTATGGCTGTGAATATCCTCCATCCAAAACATTTTCCAGGGTGACCAAACATGGACTCTTCCAAACTACTGGAGAGAAGTACGAGCTCTCACAGCAAATACTGATGGTTCGTGTCCCTTGGCACCACCTGAGTATTCATACACAGTCTATAAAAGGCAATGAAGGGGGAGAATGAAAGCTATACATTATATGGCATGGCCAGCCATCATTCAGATCGCATAAATTTTCTGTGCCTTTTTTCACTATTGGCTCTGGAGATGTATGGCCAATCGTCATTCAAATCTCATAATACTGTACTGTAGACCAGTGGCTCTTAACCTTTTCTTTACTAGGGACCCCCTTTAAATATCTTTTAATAATAATAATAATAATACAATTACATCATCCATGAAACCTTCCCTCAGAGCCACTGGAGGGGGAGGGAAGGCTTTTCTCCTGCTTCTTCCTGCAAGTTTGTGGCTGGAACTGATTGAATGGCAATGTGCAGGCCAAGCCAGCCAGCTAGCCTTCGCCTTGGATCCTGTCATGTGGCCACTATACTGCAGGCAGGAGGTGGGCTGAGCAGCCTGCAAGCCTTTGTGGATCCCCTGTAAGGACACCATGGCCTCCTGGGGGTCCCTGGACCACAGGTTAAGAACCACTGAGGTAGACAACTGGCCAATCATCCATCCTCTTCTGTGTCTTTGCTCAGTGTTGGTTCTGAAGACCTGCATGGTCTTCAGATTTTATCTTTGTTAAAGGGACAGTGTAGTCGTAAAGGACCTTGTGCTCTCTCCTCTCATCCAGCAAGGCAGATGCCCAAGGAATCTGGTTGAGTTGCAAGTATCGAACCATATAAGTCTTTTAGTTTTTGTTGTTGCTGTTGTTTTTGCAATATATCCTGGAATTTTTTAAAAAAAAACACTCTGTGGGTGATAGTAAAAAGCTGCTGACTAGGCTGGATTTGCTATCAAATTCTCCTTGATAACACAAATGTTGTTTGTAGTGGAAAATAAATACCAAGGTTTACCAGTGCAAATATTACAACCTTCAGCAAAATTTCATGTATCTGGAGACAGCAGCCCCCATAGCTACTGTTCAAATCCCACTGAAGTTAATAGGACCTCTAAAATTGCACAGGAGTACCTGCACTTTCAATTATCTGTCATCCAAAAAAAGGGGTATCTCTAGGCATTTCCTAGGTCCTCCATCACAACTCTATGGTAACCTCCAGCAAAAGTTACCATAGAGTTCTGCTGGAGATGCCTAGAGAGGCATCCTCTCTAGACATTTCCAGCACAATTCTATGGGGTTCGCTATTACCCACAGTTTCAAGTCTTCACTGTAAGTCTGGGAACATATCCCCTACGGATACAACAGGCAGCCTGTACCTCTGAAAGCTTTAGAGAACACATCTAATCCTTAAAAGGAATTTGAGAGAGAAGAAGAAATGCATCTTTTACAATGTTCTCTCTTGCAATACTTACATAGCATCTAAAATGAAAGAGAATTTTCCCCCTTTCTTTTTACAACAGTAGGCTTTTCTTTGGTATCGTCACCTTTGAGGGAGTATGCTTCATTAAGAACTGTGGTTTACTTTGTGCACACACATACACACATTTTCAAAGAATTAATTGTGAACGAAAACTCATGCAAATGATGAAACATTCTTTACTTGAATGAAATCCTTACGGGTAAAAGCATACAAACAAGATAAAAAGAATTTTTAATTGTTTTCAACAGTTTAAATTGATTTTACTTAATACGAGTACACCACCACTCTGAGATCCCATGATACAGAGAAGAATACAAATCTTTTAATAAATAAATTTTAAAAATTAGAAGACCTTTGAGGGATGACATCTAAGATCGATTTAGTCCAACATCCAGTTTTTCACATTGACCATCTAGGAAGTCAACAAGCAATATGTGAAGCCTCTGTCAGAGCCTATGTAACTTTTTAGAATACTACCTCTGTCCCTATCCGTTGCTATTATTAATGCTGTTTAGGTTTTCCAGTACTTTGTTTTGTTGTTTTCTGTTTTTAAAAAACTTTATAGTTTGGGAAGGACGTGTTTTGTCCATGTAAAGATATAAAACATTAACTATATTTTTTGGGTGTAGGGGAGATCTCAAAATCCTACAAAAGCACTTTTTGCCCACTATAGATGATGTGAAAAAGTACAGTAGGACCCCCGTATCCACTGATTCATTATCCACTGATTCAATTATCTATGGGACACAAAACAGCACACCTACCATAGAGTCTTCCTAGAAAATGTGTCATCTCTAGACATTTTCTAGGTCCTCCAAGGCAACTCTGTAATATGCTAAACCGGAAGTCCCATTATTTTCAATGGTGTTTGCTGTTATCCACAGTTTTCGGTATCCATGGGCCCCCCTGAACGAATCCCCAGCAGATACGGGGTCCTACTGTAATGATAAATATTACTTGCTACCTGGAAAAAGTAACGGTGCATCTCAGAGTGGTAAGTGGAGTTGGTTACAGAATCCATTCAACTCCACTGCTACAACAGTTCCACTGGCTGCCAGTCTGTTTCCAAGCACAATTCAAAGTGTTGATTATGACCTATAATGCCCTATATGGCTTATGTTCAGGCTAGCTGACAGACTGTTTCTTCCCATATGAACTTGCCCAGGCCCTGAGATCCTCAAGAAAAACCCTTCTTTCAGTTCCATGACCTTCGCAGTTATGGTTGAGGGGAACGTGAGAGAGGATCTTCTTGGTGTCTGCCCCTAGGCTCTAGAACTTTCTCCGTAGGAAGGCTAGAGTGGTTTTCTCTTTGCTATTCTTCCATTAGCATATGAATCCTTCCCCGCCCCTACCCCCAGACAGAACAGAACACCCTAAATAAAGAGTTTGTAAGCTGGCACTGCATTGTTTTAGAAAGTATAATTTTAATGTTTGCTAGCCTAAAGTGTTTGTTTTGAATTCTTTTAATATTGTTAATTATATAATTCTATTTTAATGTTTTGTATTTTTTAAAACAATATTGTAATTGTTTTAATTTGTAAGCTGCATTTAGTCCCCAATCTTGGGGAAAAGGTGGGGTATAAATAAAGTTAACAACAACAACAAAATTTCTTTGCAAAAGGAACATTGTTCTACTTTCCTGCTCCCACCTCAATAATGGTGGGAGTATTGAGAAATTATCAATGTTTCCCCCTGTGCTTTACTGGAATTACCTCACAAGACAGGCACCATAAAACGGACGGCTTTTAACCTCCTTAGAAAGCACAGTAATACTCAGCAGAATTTCTCTGTTTAAAAATATATATGCAGCAGACACGTATTGATTCCAGCATGCAGGCTTAAGATAACCATCTACAGATTTCCTCAATTTATATTTCTAGCATAAAAAAGGACTCAGAAACACTTAAAAGCAGTTTAAAAGTATAAACACATCTTTACTCACAGTCTCTGTGCATTTCTCATAGAATATCAGCAGCATAACAATAGGTGAAGGCTAAACTAGTAAAAATAACTAAAAAACTACATGATTACAAACAAAATATGCAGGACCCCTGCAAGGTAGGTCCTCACTCAAAAAAGGTATCATGGCAAGTGGTAAAACCTCATGGTAATTTCCAGAAAAAAAGAAGGACTTGAACATACCTCTTCCTCTGGAAAACCAATTATATTTCAGTAGGAAGTTACATCAAGCATTCTGTTTGCTTCTGTCAGTTAACCCTTTAGCAGTCAAACATCTCAACTTATTGAGTTGCAAACTACATATCCCAACACCCAAGAATATAAGTACCATGCTAGATCAGCCTATATAGTCTAGTGTTCTGTTCACACAGTGGCCAACCAGTTGGCTATGGGAAGCAACAGTTGTTTATAGGGAGTTATCTGGGCTTCACCACCAACTGATATATAGAGGCATACTGCTTCTGATACTAGAGGGGATACATAGCCTTCCTTACTAGCAACCACTGATAAGCCTAATGTTCATGAATTTATTTTAGCCCTTTGTAAAGCTATTCAAGTTGAAATCCAGTGCTATCTCCTGTGACAGTGGATTCCAGAGTTTCTTGTGTAGTGTGAAGGATTTCCTTTTCCTGAATTTCCTGAGTTACATTGGATGGCCCTTGGTTCTAGTACATTTTATTGTAAGCCTCCCAGAAATCTTATGATATGAGGCAGTGTGTAAATATTTTAAATAAATAAATAAATAAATAATATGAGAGACTGAGAAGATAATTTCTCTATTTACTACCTTTGCTCCATGCATAATTTTAAACACATTTATCATCTCCTTTCTTGTTCACTCATTTTCTAAGCTGAACAATTCCAAACATGTTGATTTTTTTCTTCATGGGTTGATTATTGTAGATCTTTGATAATTTTGATTGGCCATTTTGCACCTTTTCCAGCTCCACACTAGTGTAACCAAAGCTGTGCACACTATTCCAGAAGTGGTTACACCAGGGATTTGTAAAACAGATGGGGCGGCTACAGAAATTCCATGGGCTGCACCCATCCCATATTTTTTTTATCATTCCCAATCCCTGTGTTTTACCTACTCATTTTTTGAGAAACCAGAAGTGATTTGTCATTTTTAATCTGTACTGGTTTTTAAAAAAAATAAGCAAAGAGGAATGGTAGAAGGGATATAGAAAAGAGACAAGTCTCAGGGTGTTGAAAAATATGATTTTATTTTAGTAATTAGCCAAATGTATTTTTGCATAGTAATATTTAATGGCTTTCTTCAGGGGCTGTTAAAAGAAAGAAAAGGAACACTATATATACAACAAAAATAAAATTATAGCAACAAAATTGTAACAGGAGACAACTTACAATATCAATTTTATGTACATATATCTTGCATAAAGATGTATGTAAAATATCTCAATTTTAAAAATGCCTATTAACCAAAATAAACTTATAAAAGTACAAAATGTTACTTACAGTGCAACTTTACAGCTGCCTGCAGGGATTCTAAAAAGAGAGTTTCCAAAGCTTATTCCTGGCAACTGGTAGTTTGAGAAGTAGGAGGCAGAGCATTATACTGTTCCATTTTTTCCCCAAGGTGTACCAAGGAGTGCTTACCATAGCAGTTCTACTGCAGAGTGGGAAGTTAGGGATATGTGAAAACTCAAATTTTAAAGTACATTGATGTACTCGTAAGTCCACATTTAGGAGATTTTCACACGCCGAAAATATTGCCTCCAGAAACCGGGACAGAAATATTTCTGTCCCGGAAGCAGCGCCGCGGTTCGCACGCTCACCTCCCTCTTCCGTTGTTCCGTCGTCCTCGCTTTGGGTTTTTTCCTCCCTCTTCTGGAATATTTTACTAACGGGAGTTTGCCGTTAATAAAATATTCCGGAAGAGAGAGGAAAAAACCCAAAGCGAGGACGACGGAACAACGGAAGAGGGAGGTGAGCGTGCGAACCGCGGTGCTGCTTCCGGGACAGAAATATTTCTGTCCTGGTTTCTGGAGGCAATATTTTCGGCGTGTGAAAATCTCCTTAGACAAGGGGACTAATATGTCAATTCATTTCTTTTTTAAGCAGGGTGGTCTCATTCTGGGGGGGGAAGTTTCTCAAGCACCCAAAAGCGCAGATCTTTAAAGGAATGATCATGTTCCAGAAAGTGGTTAACCAAAGGGACACCTGATTTTATGTTCCTGAGATTGTTAAGATGTTCCCCTGTAGATTTTTAAGGCTGTACATGTTTTTCCTATATATAAATTTGTTGCAGGGACACCTGATGGCATCACTGATGGAGTGTTGCAAGTTGAAGATGGTTTTAGGTTGAATGTTTTTTCATTATGATTCACAAGCTCTGCTATCTTGAATTTGTACTTACAATCAGTACATTGTCCACATGGGAGATAGCTTCTGGGGGCTGTTGCTGATGGTAGAATGTTGGGATGGGCAGGTTGTGTGTTGAAATCACTTCTTATTAATATGTCGCAAATGCTATGAGTTTTCTTAAAAGAAATAAGAGGATTTTTTTCCTGGTACCCATGTATGTTCCACAAGATGTCACAATGTTTTCTGATACTATTCTAAAATTTTTGGGTTATACTATCATAAGTCAAACTGCAGTTTATTCTGGATTTAGTTTTTCTTTCCTGTTGTTGTTGTTGTTCTTAAAACTGTAGTTAGTGAGAGACTCAGGATAGCCTCTGTTCTGTAGCTGGCAGCTGAGTGACATTGATTCATCTAAAAAGTCTTCCTCCACTGTACAGTTTCTTTTAATTCTCAAATACTCAAGATTATTTCTCAAACATTTAAAGTGTGAACTGCCAAACCCTAGATAAGTATTTCAGTCAGTAGATTTTTTATAGAGATAGATGAATTAGTTTTGTTCCTCCTTTCCTAATAGTGATGTCCAAAAAGTGGATCTCATTAGAGTGATAGTATCAAACTGAATCTTGTTATTTATAAAATTGAGCTACCTGAAAAATTCTTTCAAAATCTCCTGACTTCCTGTCCAGATGAGGAACACATCATTGATAAATTTGTGCCAACTCCTTATATTCTTTTTATAAGGGTTGGTGGGGGAAATAGTATATCTCTCAAAACTTTACATATATAGGTCAGCTACTTCTGAAACCATGGGGCACCATGGGGTGCAGCCACCCCTTTGATTTGCCAAAAAAAGTTATTATCAAATCTGAAGTAATGTTTGTATAAAGCCAATTCAGCCAGTGTGCTCAACATTTTTTAAACTGCTTTAAGTACCAGTAGAAAAGTTGGGATATAACAACAACAACAACAACAACAACAACAATTTTTATACTGAAAAAAGGTAGAGCCTATTTTGAGGCTCCCAAAGGTGTGTCCCCTGAAATAGCTTGACAGTAGAAAATCACACATCCTTCTGGGAGCTGATGTTTTTTGTGGTGAGGGGAGGGACTTGAGGATCTGGGCCCATAGGAAACACACTGGGGATCTTGGCCACATATAGGCCACGGTCCATGCAATTCCCACCCCTGATTTAAAGTCCTTGGAGCCCATGCATAAGGATCCTAGTATGAAGAGGCTTTAGCTGTAATTACATTTTATTGCAGTGAAATAAAGAATAAGAAGAGATAGTCACAGAAAATGGCTCTGTGGCTGCTCCCACCCTCTGGAACTCCCTCCTGTGGGAGGCTAGGCTTGCCCCCTCCCTGTTTTAATTTTACCAGCAGGCAAAAACATTCTTATTCAAGCAGGCCTTTGACGTATAATTGTGGCTTTTATCAGGGTGTGTTTTTATGTTGTTTTTTACTTTGTACGTTTTCAAGTGGTTTTGATTGCTTTTAATTGTGATTTTTATTGTTCTGTGAGCTGTTTTGGGTCCCACTTTGGGAGAAAGGCAGCATAGAAATTGCACAAATAAAATAAATAGAAAATACTGCATTTTAACAACTTGACAATGAACTTGTCGAGATGCAGATTGGCCAAAGTGCAACCCTGGGGTTCCATGTGGCCCCAAGACTGTTTTTGTGACCCTCAACACCTCCAGACTCCTAGATCACATGGGGGGGGTGAATTTCTTTTCCTGGAAACAATTCAACATGTAAATAGCTTGCATGACTCCCTTACACTGTTAACATTTTTTAAAAAAACAATTTTTCAAAACTGCAACAGCCAGCCACTTCATGTTTATTTAGGATTTTTTAAAGTCATTTTTGGTAGTCAGTGTAGTCCCATAAGGTCCCAGTGACAAAAGTTCCCCCTCTAACCTATTCAAGTTGCTCACCACTTGTCTCGATTCTCTAAAAAGTACTTTCAACAAAAATGGGCTTTTCCAGATTTGTTTGAAGAAGCATGAGTTCTTGTGATACCAATCCTTGGTTCTTGCCAGTTGTCATTCCATTCTTTTTGAGGGCTGTTTGTAGCCATTTCTTTGTCCTGCACTAGTGTTCTTCCAGATGTTTCTTATCAGGGTTTTTTTTTTCTTAGAAGGGTGGAAAATTTTATCAGTCTGATTTTAAATAATTTTTAAAAGAATTATAGTTCTATAGTGCAAAAAGTGCCATTTCACTGATGCACCATAGCACTACAAAGCTGAGGGATAGGGAGAGAAAGAAGTGAAGGACATACCTGATTTGTTCATGTCTTGGAATTGAAAAGAAATCCATTCAATGATGGGAGTAAAATGTTTCAACTGGTTGCTGGGCATTGTCAGAAAATAGTGAAGGACTACAGAAACATCATTTGGGTATTTTTTTAAAAAAGAGTAAGAACTACAGCAACAAATACTGCAACCTCTCAATACATTTGCCCCACCTGGAGGAGCCCAATAATAGCTGCAGAGAAACAAGCTGCTGCTAATGCTGCCTTAATGAAAACAGTAGTTCTAAAAAAAGGTCTAAACCCAATGAGGATTCATTGCTCCACTAGCATACTGCTCGTCTAAATGGTGAAAATAACCCTTGTAGAATTTGTGGAGAATACCCTTTGTCCAAATGAGTTCGATATCAGCAGCTTTTGGAGAGTGAAAGACAGGCATGAGACAAATAGCAGCCCAGCCTGGGAGGGCGAGATAAAGCTGGAGCATCGAATAGCTGTCCTCCTCTTCCTTCTCCACAACCAGTGGCTGGCCAGGTAGCTCCTCCCATCCCTTTAATTGAAGCTGGATTCGGATACTGCTGCTGGGATTGGTGAAGGGCTGGCAGCTCTGTTCTCTCCTTCTGTTCCTCGCAGTGGCTGACCTCCTCATCGTCTCAGGGCATTGCTGGGTTCTTATTGCCTTCCCGCTCCGAGTGTCTCCCCCAATAATCCCAATGGCAAAACAAACAAACAAACAAAACCCTCTGCAGCGATGAGAGCGCATAACATGGCCACCACCTTGATTTACGGGCGTGTGAACGTCAAGTGTGGAGAGCTTTGCAGCTGATTGTTTTTGTGGAAAAACCATGGAAACAAAAGGATGGTGCTGAAAATTTGCTATAATGCGCAGGTATGAGCATTATTTCTTCTTGTCTAGACAAGTCCATAGAAGCCACCAGCTTCCATTGATGAGGCTTCTTCACAGAGAAAATTGGTATGGTAGGGAGCTTTCTGGCAAACTTTCTCATTTCTGAAGAAAAGGTAATGATGTAATGAATTTAACAGTAAACCTGGTTTTTTTTCATATAAAGACCTTTCTGAATAGAGTGGCCTTTGCATTTTTATACAACATGGGCAATTTTTAAAATAAAGGTTGTACAAATTTGCTAGGCTGGTGGGATTCTGAAAGATGTAGTCCAACAAAGCACTGTTTTCACATTCTATTTTATATATATCAACTTTGAGTATTGTGGTGCTCCTCTAAAATGGAATTGCAATGACTGGACAAGCTTGTACAGAGGTAAAATAAATGTACGAGAGTCTAATATCACAATTCTGAGTGCATATTTATTTCTTTAATACTGGCCCACTCATCCTCAAAGAAGATTAGAATGGCTTACATTTTAGCAAATGGTGATATTAAGTGCTGTTATTAGTAACTCATTTATAGCCAAGTAAGTCCAGGTATGACTTTCTTTTGTACTAGTTTTGAGTCCAAGTGGAGCACAGAATCCCACGAATTACAATAAAGTATAAATCAACAAGAAGCCTACGGTGTATTAGAAGATTCCCCCCCCCCAACAGCCAAATGAAATCTTCAGACTTTTTAGGTGAAAAGAACCATTTGATCACATCATAAAATAAATTATTCACCACTGTCAAATGATTACAGAACAAGAAAAACTGCAAACTGCATTCCCACTTTGTATCTGGAATCAGGTTACAATTTTGACTTGATTTTAGAACTATAAATAATGTAATTGGGACATGACATAAACTATACAAAAGTAAAACACCTTCATGTTTTCTGCGTATGTCTATCTTATAAAAGAAATGTTGCCCCCAAAGAGAACAAAACAGGTTCCAGTGAGAGGTGCTAATGAAAGCTTTTTTTAAATAAATAAAAAAATCCACCAAAATATTGTTTATGCTTGTTTTCAGGCCACCAACAAAAGCAAATAGGCTCTGTAAATAAGGTAGCCTTCTGGTTTACACAGAGACTGAGCTGAGGGAAATATGACATTAGCAAGGAGAAAGGCAACGTAAGAGAAGGTATCTTATAGCCATGGGGAAAGATGAGCATCTATTCATAACTCTTCACAATAGAACTTAAAAAAAATCCATTCTGTTACTCCCTGATATATTTCTTAGAGAAGGCTCTCAGTGAGACGATGGATTTAGGAAAAGTGATATTTTTACAATTCCATCTCTCAACAGCTCATTTTGATTTCTTACATTTGCCTTCATTCAGTGAGCATCTCTAGTCTGTTTAAAATGAAAACTGCCAAGGCTGTGATTGGTTAAACCGTCTGACATAGGCTGAGATTCTACCTCACACTGGTGAAGCATAAGTATTCATCATATTATTTACAGTTGTGCTGATCTACGGCCCAAATAAAATTGATTTGAAACTTACAGGGGGCAGTGGAGGCTGTTCCCTCTGCCCAGTTGCTTCTCCCATGCTCACCAACAGCTGGGGTGGGGTGGGTGTATAACCCAAATTGCATGGGGTCAGTTGGGATGCCACTGGTATCCGAATTCTAATATGGGGAATTTTAATTAGCTCAAGATGACAGCACAAGGCCAGGTAACAATGGGATATTCCCCTTACTCAGTAGTGTCTTTGAGGAATTTGAGCTGGCTACTTCATTAGGTTTTCTGAGCAAACCTTGATTCCTTGTACTTGGGAGTCCCTGGTCTACTACCAACCACATGGAGTGCCAATAATAAGCCAAGATATGAAATGTAGCCAAGTGATGAAATATTATAAGAGTAGGGGGTGTCAGGGCAGGTAATAGGGATTGGGTTGCTGCCAGGTCCATCACCATCTCTCTAGCTCATTCTGTCTGCCTTTGAATATGCAGGGAAGGAACAGCCTCTGCCCCTCCCAGATATTTGGCTGCTTCTTACTCCCTTGGTGCTCAAAAAGCAGCTAAAACAAGCCCAGGCACACCCGTGCAGCCAATCAGTGAATGGAGCTGTACCCTGTACCCTTCAGCTCTTGTTACACACTGGGGTAGGGGCCTTACAGAAGGAGGTGCTGGTACTTTCTTTGCAAATTCTGAAAAAAATACATACATGGGTGTAACCCCACTATGGATGCAAATGTCACCCACAGGATGCCAGCTTAGAAATGCAATCTCAGGTCCCAGTTGCTGTACTTATTTGGGCATAATGGAAAGCTCGTCATATACCATATATTCCAGCGTATACGACCACTGGGCGTATAAGATGACCCCCCCCTTTTTTGAGTTAAATATAGAGTTTGGGATATTCTCACCGTATAAGATGCCCCCCCACTACAACCCACCACCCGCCCTCCCCAAAGCTGCGATCGGGAGCCCGATCGCAGCTTTGGGGAGGGTGGGTGGTGGCTGGAAAGCCTCCCCCCTCCAGCCAGCCACCCTTTCACCTTCCCCGAAGCTGCAATCGGGAGCCTGCATTGAGGAATCATGGGAGATGTCTGGCTGGCTGGGGAGATTCCCCAGTCCTGAGATTCCCCAGTCTCCCAGCCACCTCCCGCACCTCCCCATCCTGCAATGGGTTGGGAAGGACGGGAGCTGGCTAAGAAGTCGTCCCCCCCAGCCAGCTACCCAGGAAGGATGGGAGCTGGCTAGGAAGCTTCCTAGCCACCTCAGAGGGGTGGCTGGCTGGGGGGGGGAAGCCTCCTAGCCAGCTCAGCTCCCATCCTTCCCCAGTCCAAGATGGGGTTGGCAGCCCCATCTCAGACTTGGGAAGGAGGAGAGGGGGCTAGGAAGCTTCCTAGCCAGCTCCTGTCATTCCCAGCCCGCAAGTTGGGAAAGCACAGCCAGCTAAACCTCCGCATTTCCCCTGCTTTGCCAGGGGAAACACAGAGGTTTGGCTGGCTCGCCTCACCCCCCACCTGATCTCCTGTGTCTTCACTCCCTTTGTGAAGGGAGGGAGTGAAGATGCAGGAGATGGGCGGCGGGTGAGGCAAACCGCTCCATTCGCTGCTCTCCTCCACCTTGGATTTCTCCCCAAAGGGGGTGACGGTGGATGAGAGGGGCGAATGTACCTGCTTTGCCTCATCCCCTGCCTGATCTCCTGCATCTTCGCTCCCTTTGCGAAGGGAGTGAAGACACAGGAGATGGGTGGCGAGTGAGGCAAACCACTACATTCACCCCCTCCTCTGCCTTGGATTCCTCCCCAAAGGGGGCGAAGGTGGAGGAGAGGGGTGTATGTACCCGCTTTCTCTCACCCCCCGCCCGGTCTCCTGCGTCTTCACTCCCTTTGCGAAGGGAGTGAAGATGCAGGAGATGGGCAGCAGGTGAGGCAAATCACTACATTCGCCCCTCTCCTCCACCTTGGATTCCTCCCCAAAGGGGGTGAAAGTGGAGGAGAGGGGCAAATGTACCAGTACACACTTTGCCTCACCCCCCGCCCAGTCTCCTGCCTCTTCACTCCCTTTCCGAAGGGAGTGAAGAGGCAGGAGATCGGGCGGTGGGTGAGGCAAACTGTATACCCAGCATATAAGATGACTCCCGACTTTGGAGGATATTTTCCAGGGTTAAAAAGTCATTTTATATGCCGGAATATACGGCATATTCAGATACACCTTTTCTTTATGATGATTTAGATATTTCATAGCTTCACCCAGGAATTCAAAACTGATTACAGAGTGATACTTTGGGGGAGAATTGTCACCATGAAACCATGATGAGCATGGGTTTCTCTAGCTGCACCTTGTATAATGTCATTCATTTGAACTTTATCAAAGGGATAAAGATTAGAGGCCACTGTACTGGTTAGAGTGCTGCATTGGGACTTGTGAAATCCAGACTCAAGCTCCCTATGAGTCATGAACCTCACTGGTTCCCCACAGACCAGGGAATTGGTCCTTCAGCCTGATCTGCTTTGCAACATTGTGAGGCTACAATGCAGAGGAAAAGACTGACACCACCTTGAGCTTATTAGAGGAAGGTAGGATATTAATGTACCGTAACTAAAAAATAAATAGTCTTACTCCAATCTCATTTTGAATATCTAGAAGCAGAAGCACACATTTCTAGAACAGATGACTACACACGCAGAAAGGAGAGATGTAGTAGTGATGGGTGACTTCACTCTCTGGCTTTTCTTCGCAAACGAAGATTCAGGAAGGACTCATCCCGCCCTTTCTGCAAGCGCGCTGATGACTAAAAAGGCCAATCCGAGATAAACAAGTCCGGTTGCAAAAAGCACAGCAGAAGGTCTCCTTGGGTGATGTTTTTGGGTTGTGATTCTTTCTGCGTTGTCGTTTCTCTTCAAGACTTGTTCGTCGTGAGTTCTCAAATAAGGCTGCAGCATTGTGGATAGTGCGTCTCCATGCCTCCCGATGTGAGGCCAGGGCGGACCACTGTTGGTGATCAATTTGGCCAAGCCTGAGATGTTGTTTCAGGGAGTCTTTGTATCGCTTTTTTGGAGCGCCCCTCTTACGCTGACCCGTGGCGAGTTCACCGTAGAGTAGTATTTTTGGGAGGCGATGGTCCTCCATCCTAGAAACGTGCCCTGCCCAGCGCAGCTGTGTTCTCAATATCATGGCCTCAATGCTGGTGATCCCTGCTTACTCAAGGACAGCAACATTTGTCACATAGTCAGTCCAATGTATATTTAGGATTGTGCGTAGACAGCGCTGATGAAAGCGCTCGAGGAGTCGTAGGTGGTGGCGATAGGTGACCCATGTTTCAGATCCATAAAGGAGGATAGACAGTACGATGGCTCTATACACACTGATTTTTGTGCTTTGCCTCAGGTGTTTATTGCTCCAGACTCTTTTGTGAAGTCTTCCAAATGCACTATATGCCTTTGCTAATCTGTGATCGATCTCTTTGTCAATCTTGGCATCTGAGGAGATGATGCTTCCCAGGTAGGTGAACTGCTGAACGGACTTGAGCACTGATTTGCCGACGGCAATGTGGGGATGGTGGTGTTCGTCCTGTGGTGCAGGCTGGTAAAGAACTTCTGTTTTCTTCAGGTTGACTTCTAGCCCAAACAGCTCTGCAGCTGTTGCAAAGCAGGATGTTAGGCGCTGCAGAGCTCCTTCTGTGTGGGCAACAAGGGCAGCATCATCGGCGAAGAGCAGCTCACGGACTAGATAGTTTAGAGTCTTAGTGTGAGCCCTCAGACGGCTTAAGTTAAACAAGCTACCATCAGTACGGTAGCGTATATAGATGCCGTCGTCTTCTTCAAGCTCTGCCATAGCCCTTTGGAGCATCATGCTAAAGAAGATTGTAAATAAAGTTGGTGCAAGAACACAACCTTGCTTCACTCCATTAGTTATTAGAAAGGGCTCTGAAAGAGCATCGCCATATCTGACTTGACCACGCTGTCCCTCGTGTAGCAAGATAATCATTTTAAGGAATTTGGGGGGGCATCCTAGTCTTTCCAGGATCTGCCACAGACCTTTTCTACTTACAGTGTCAAAGGCTTTGGTGAGGTCGACAAATGTTACATAGAGACCCTTGTTCTGCTCCCTACATTTCTCTTGCAGTTGTCTAAGGGCAAATACTATATCTGTAGTACTCCTATTGGCTCTGAAGCCACATTGGCTTTCAGGGAGAAGTTCTTCTGCAATAGCAGGAACTAACCTGTTCAGGAGTATCCTTGCAAGGATTTTTCCAGCAATAGAGAGCAGTGTTATGCCTCGATAGTTTGAGCAGTCGGATTTTGCTCCTTTTTTCTTGTACAGGGTGATGATGACTGCATCTCGGAGGTCTGATGGCAGTTCCCCTTTTTCCCAGCAATTCACAAGGAATTCGTGGAATTTTTCGTGGAGTGCATGACCTCCGTGTTTCCAAACTTCAGGTGGGATTCCATCAATCCCAGCTGCCTTGCCGTTTTTCATCTGCTGTATGGCCTTAAAGGTCTCTTCCAAAGTGGGAGCTATGTCCAATTCATTTTTCATTGGTTTTTGTATCATATCTTGGATAGCTGAGGCTTGGACTACTCGGTTGGCGCTAAAGAGACTTTGAAAATGTTCAGCCCAACGATTTAGGATGGAGGCTTTATCAGTAATTAATGTTTGACCATCTGTACTGTATAAGGAGCTTTGGACCTGATAAGTAGGTCCAAACACTGCTTTAAGAGCTTCATAAAATCCTCTATGATCACCCAGATCTGCACAGCGTTGTGTCTTTTCTGCTATACTGATCCACCACTTGTTCTGCATGTCTCGGAGTTTTTGTTGTAGTTTGCTACATGTGAGGCGGAAAGCTGCTTTTCTTACATGACAGGTTGGCTGGGCGAGGTATGCCTGGTGAGCAGCTCTCTTCCTTGCCAACAGCTCCTGGATCTCTTGGTTGTTTTCATCAAACCAGTCTTGATTTTTCTTGTGGGAGAAGCCAAGGGATTCTTCTGCAGACTGGGCGATACTGTTTTTGATATGTTGCCAAAGCACTGTAGGAGAAGGATCTGTAGGGTGGTCTTCAAGTTTCGTTTGTAGATTTGCCTGGAAGTTGTCTCTCATGGTAGCTTGTTGAAGATTGTTGACTTGGAGTCTCTTCTTTAAGATGCCACCCCTCTTAGGTTTGAACTTAAGATGAAGATTTAGTTTACATCTGACAAGGCGATGATCTGTTTGGCATTCTGCACTGGGCATCACTCGGGTATGACGGACATCACGAATGTCTCTCTGACGGACTAGAACGTAGTCAATGAGGTGCCAGTGTTTGGATCGGGGATGCATCCAGGTTGTCTTCAAGCTATCTTTCTGCTGAAAGATTGTGTTTGTAATAGTCAGCTGTTGTTCTGCACAGAACTCTAGCAGGAGGCGTCCGTTATCATTGCAATTTCCAACACCATGCTTGCCTAAGACACCTTTCCAGGCTTTGGAGTTCTTTCCTACTCTGGCGTTGAAGTCACCAAGGATAATAATTTTATCTTCTACAGGGACTTTTTGTATGAGTTGGCGTAGGTCTGTGTAGAATTTGTCTTTCTCTACAGGGTCAGCTTGCATAGTTGGGGCATATATACTGAAGAGAACAACATGTGGGAGGCGTAAGGAAATAATGCGATCAGAGTGTCCTGTTGGCAAGGTTTCGAGTTTGGAGGCAATGGAGTTTTTAATCATAAAGCCTACTCCTGACAGATGTTTTTCGGTTTTGGGTTTGCCAGACCAGTAAAGTGTGTAGCCGGCGCCATGTTCTTTAAGGCTGCCTTCCTCATGGAAGCGAACTTCACTAAGAGCAGCGATGTCAATATTAAGCCGTGATAGTTCAAGGGCTATTAGGGCAGAACGACGCTCAGGCCGTCCACTATCTTCAGAGTCTTGCATGGTTCTGATGTTCCAGCATGCAAGTGTCAGTTTATTTACACCTTTGGAGGCCGGTGTGTGCCTTTGTTTCTTTGCCTTGGTTTAACCGCATCCGAAGATTCCCGTTGGCCGCGGCTAGCCAACCAGGTAGTTGGGGATGAGCTTTCTTTAGGCCACCTTTTCTAGGCCCCTCTCCATGTGGAGCAAGCAGTGCTCTCCTTAAAAAAGGCTGCTTGGTCGTTCAGAATGCTGCCGAACAAGACTGTCATCTCCCGGGTCAGGCTTGAGCGACCAATGTCCTGAACCGCCTGCATGCAGGGTTGGGGCTGCGGCTTCCAGTGCATCTTTACACCTGCCGGTTTCGTCCCTCGCCAGTCGCTACAGGGCTTTTTTGGAAATGGATTTGTCCTTCGAGCCTGTGCAATGGATTTTTCTGGTGGAGCGCAGCGTGCACAGAACTGGCCTCACCCTTTAAACCAGAGATTCATCTGCCGTGGCCTTGCAAGCATGGACGTGGCAGTGAGGTCCTCGGGCCGTAGGTTTGATTAGAGTTTCCTTCTCTTAGATGGTTGACCTTACAGGGTTGGACGAGCACCATCTGCCCGGGTTTGGGATTGGAGTTTTCCTTCTCCTAGGACGGTTGCCACAAGGCTGGAGAGCCCATCCTGCCCTTTGACGCTCTTTGTCAGACCCTTCGGTTTTGACCTGTCTGGCATGGGAGACCCTACCAGTGGCTATTATGCCACCGCCAGCATAGCTCAAAACATCATTAGGGTACGCAAGCCTCTCTCCCACGACAAGGGGGCGTCAATGGAGAGGGGGTGACTTCAACTATCCTGATATTTGCTGGAAATCTAACTCATAACAGGCGATATGATAAAGCCCTGTTTAAGTATTTAAAGGGGTGTCACGCTGAGGATGGAGCAGGTTTGTTTTCTGCAGCTCCAGAGACTGGAACACGGAGCAATGGATGCAAGCTCCAGGAACAGAGATTCCACCTCAACATTAGGAGGAACTTTTTGACAGTAAGAGCTGTTCGGCAGTGGAACACACTCCCTCGGAGCGTGGTGGGGTCTCCTTCCTTGGAGGTCTTTAAACAGAGGCTGGATTGCCATCTGTCGGGGATGCTTTGATCAAGATTTCCTGTGTGGCAGGGGGTTGGACTGGATGGCCCTCATGGTCTCTTCCAACTCTACAATTCTATGATTCTATGACATTCTTCATTAATTAGAGTCTGAGTTTGATTAAACCTAAATACAAAGATGTAATGTGGATGAACTTAACAAAGCGTGTTTATACAAAGGACATGGGTCTCTCCAATGTAAGCAGATGAAAATGCTTAGTCAAGCAGCCTCAGTTACTCAATGGAACATGCTATCAAGTGTAATGGGCACCATGACCTTGAAAAACTATAAATGTTGAAATAATCCTCTCAGTTTAAAAAAGAGGGTTGTTTCTTCACCATCTGTTAGAAAGTGTAGGCACCAAGCTGTTCCAATAAGAGGAGACACCCAACAGTTTTAACTTTTAATGTGCCCAATTCTCATAAAGGATGAAAGTACATGTAAATTGTTTAGGCAAAGTGAAATTATTCCTGTATGCATATTCTTGCAATTCAACACCCCTTTTTTTCTCTAGGTGCCAAATACTCCTAAAATTAGATCATTTATATCCAGGTAATTAGATTATTTATTGGAATGGTAAACAATTGTTAATGGTCCAAAAGTGAAACAGTGATGAAATCAACACAGTGCTAGCATATTGGTAGAGGTAATTACATTGGGAAAGCAATGGCAATCATACAAATAACTGAAGCAATACAGTGTGACACAATAAAGCCTAGAGAAACAGCGCCCTAGAAGAAGGGAATGACAAACATCCCATTAATAAATCCTGTCAAGAAAACCCTATGCTAAGGTCATCATAAGTCAGAGTCAACTTGAAGACATGTAATAACAACAATGATAAATTCTCATATAGTGAACAAGCAGGTAGAATGGTAACTCAAAAAGCAGAGCCTGATTGGGCTAATACATTAATAATGTACTGTGTTTTAAGCATCTAACTTGCATGCAACCACACTTTTGCATTTTACAGAGCTTCTCCACAAAGAAAGACTTGCGTTGCTCAAAAGCGCCATCTTTTCCTAAATGTAAGTTCAAGCAGCATGGACAAAATGGAGAGCTGCTTGGAGTGTGCAGTATGTAATTTTGCCTTTCCCAATTGGTTTCTTCCCCATGGGGCCAACAAAATATGATGGTGGCATGACCCATCACTGGTCCTGCAAATACCAAGGAAAGAAGGAGCCATTGGAAGCCCAGTAATTGTGTACATGGAAAGCACTGAGCTGAACTCTTAGAGCTGTACTTTCCTGCTGGGAGGAATACAGCTACTGAGAGGTATTTGGGGGAAGGGATGGAATGCAAGTATAGAAATGGTTAAACTCTCATCTTTCCACTTCCACTCTTACCAATATCACCCCATTGCATTTCAAATAACCCCTAGAGATTCAGCAGCTATCTTATTCTGTAGGGCAAAGGAAGATTAGAAAGCAACAATTTATGCAGCAAAGACTGCCTGGTGTGATTTGACCAAAACCAGTATATTTATTCATATATTTGACTTTTGTACTTCCTCCCCCTTTCCTTCCTCCGTTATTTATTGATTTTCATTTTCATTATTTAATTTATATCCCACCTTTCTCCTGGTATGGGACCCATAGGCAGCTTAAAACAAATGAAAAACAAAATACAGCTGAGAGCTTATTAAAGCAAAAGTTAAAAACAATAAAATAAACAATTGTATTAAAGGCACTATGTTTTTAAAAGTTTAAAGGACATTTAAAACTAAGGAAAAAAAAAGATTAAAAACATTGCACACTCTATTTAAAGATCCCCCAGTCACAAAGAGTTAAGAGTTTGCCTGCTGGCAAAAAGAGAGCAGAAAGGAGGCTTCCTCCTCTTCTCTTAAATAGGGTTATTAGCTCCCATACCTTTAATGGTTGGGTAGAAGAGGGAATTTCACCAGGGGTTTGTCTAAACGGCAAAAAACTCCTCATGGAATTTGAGGAGAATTCCATTTGTCCTAATAAGATCCTGTGCTGAATTTCGGTATTCAGAAGGAGGGGGGTAAAACCTGAAAAAACTATGCTACAAAAGACTTTGGGACTTTTCTGGAGTTTTAAAAAAATTGCAGGGGAGATGCGCACTCCCACTCATTGGACTACTAAATTGCATTGCTGCGCATTCCTGAAGTGGATAGCTGATTGGTTGGATGTGCATGGGAGAGTGGAGCTTGCCATCAAGGCAGTGCCCAGATCCACCATGTTGGATTGTTGCCATAGCAATTGTGTGCTGGGGTGACAAAACAGTCTTTGGGGTGGGGTTGTTTATTTAAGCAGAAGATTGTACTTCTACACCTTGGATTTAGTTATTTTTTTAAAAAAAAAAACCAGTTCAGCAGTGGCAACTTGGGGAGAATAAAATGCAAGTAACGCACTCACGGCAACCATCTTGATTTGCAGGTATGCCCATTTGAACAGCAGATGCAGATAGCTGTGCATGCCTGCAATCTTGCAAAAAAAAATGGAGACAAATGAAAGCTGCTCTGAATTGGCATTACTGCACAGCAATCCACATTTTATCGCCTTGTATAGACAAGCCCCAGGTGTTCTTTGTCAGGCACCCAGGTAATGAGTAGCACCTGCTGCAATTCCCTCCTCTACACAGCCATGAAAGATACAGGAGTCATCTCCACTTTTCAGTTTGACAGCCCTACTCTTGAACCTGGGCCCGACAGGCAGGCCTGCTGCTGTCCCATTAAGGACAACACAGCTGAATGGTTAGGGGAGGGGCAGCTAGCTGCAGGTGCAATGAATCCATGCTGGATGTTATTGCCATTCCTCCTGAACAGGAGATCTGCCAATACCCCCCCCCATCACCCTTGGAGTGGGGGGAAAGTTAAAACGTTTCCTCGCCCCTCAGTACCCAAATTGGAAGTCACCTAACCTCTAAACAATCCTTGTTCTGCCTGTTAAAGCTCATAGGCCATTAACCAACTATTTAATACAAATTAAGGACATAATAGGTTCTCAACTTTTTGAAATTGCTGTCATTGTGTTACATAATTCATGCTAGAAAGGTTGTACCATTGTTAATGAGTGAGAGCTGGACTTTATTAGAAAATGGATGTATTAATTAGAAGTAGAGATGTTAAAATATGTAACGTCTCTATATCTGTCTATCCATCATCAGATCTCTTGCGTACTGGTGATACTGCTTTTTTTCTATTTTATTCTTTATTTAAGATTCAGCATTCTCAAAACTCTTCAAAATACAACATTTTCAAAAGACATCTTATATGCTTAATATACATCTCATAACATCAAAACTTTACCTTATCATCTTACATTTCTACCAACATTTTAATATACCATATTTACGTATCCATATCTTACATACATTTTGTGTCCAAGATGCTTAAACATGACTTCCATCATATGTCATTTTGACAGCAGAAGACTTGTGATTATACATGAATACTTTAAATGACTTCTGCTCCTTTACGTTTTGACTTTTCTCTTATTTACTTTTAACATTAGTTTGCTTTCTTATTTGTAAATATCATTCCCAATTTTTATATACTGTACTCTTGGCTTTAACTGTTATTTAATTCTAACTTTATTAGAACATTTATGTGATACTGCTTTGTTAAGAATGAGAAATTGGTTCATAATTCAACTCAGCCCAGATAGATATGTATACAACCAGTAGCATTTGTGGGATTGGTCTCTCATAAGAAAACTTAAACTAAGCACCTTCTGCTCCTTTAAATCACTACTGCATTTTGGAGGGAAACCTTGGTCCTTCTTGGGCCAATGGCTTGCCATTTGCTACCAAGATGTAAGTAGCTTTTATGGGCTTGTGGCTTTGTAGCTCCTTTCGCCAGTGGGACTGGCCAACTGTCTTTCAGGTTCCTTAGGAAGGATCCACATTATACAAACAATCCAGTTACAAATAACTGGATTATTTGCCATGAGTCCTTCCTAAGGAATCCTGGAATTTGTAGCTTTGTAAGGTCTTCTCTGCCAAAGAATGTTGGTGCCTCACCAAACTGCAAATTCCAGGATTCCTTAGGAAGGACTCATGGCAAATAACCCAGTTTCAAACTGGATTATTTGTGTAGTGTGGATACACCCTTAGATAATCTTCCCCTATGAACAAACTCTCTGTGACAAATAATGTACTGCATGCAGCACAGAGCCCCTACCCCACTTAAAAAACAAAGAAACAAACCTCTGTGAGCTTTTCCCTCTTTCCTCTGGCACACATCAAATTGTTGTTTCCATTACCTTATGAAAATAGGGTGCAATCCTCTGCCATCAAGGTCAGGAGTCTTCAGCCTCCCAAGTCTGCAATTTATCTTTTCAGGATTTCTGCCCCTTGCTTCAAATCTGTAACAGGCAAAATCCAATATAGGCTTCTGAAAAGACCTCTGAGCACTGTTGTTAGACTAGTATTGTGTTCTGTGATTGCTTGGAGATGTCATAAAAGAGGGAGCAGACGTAATATTTGAAAAACTGCCAGAAGAAGTCAAGGGTGTTGACTTAAAAGAAGTGAGCCCTTGACTTTTCCCCCCATGGTGATCTTGGTGCTGTCAGCATTTTATGGTCAAAATATTCTGTAGTTGATTTCCTTCCTCCTTTTTAGTTAAAGAGAATGCTGGCTATTCTGTCATCCTTTCCCCACCCTTCAAGAAAGCAGCAAGAGTAGTCTCATATTTGATTTTGTTTAGAAATGTTTTATTACAAAGGGACAGCATTTTCACCCAAGGCTTTTTCTTTTTCTTTTTGTCAATATGTAGGATTTGCTGCTGTGCATGGAGATACCATTTTGAACCACTGAATAATTTTAGGAAGTTAATGTTGAAATAAAGAGACCTATAAATATCAAGAAGAGTTTTAGGTCAAATCCACACTACACAAATAATCCAGTTTGAAATTGGATTATTTGCTGTCGCTCCTTCCTATGATATCTTGGGATCTGTAGTTTTACAGGATCTTTAGCCTTCTCTGCCAAAGAATGCTGGCGCTTCATCAAACTACAAATCCCAGGATTCCATAAGAAGCAGTCATGGTGAATAATCCAGTTTCAAACTGGATTATATGTGTAGTGCAGGCTAGGTTATAGTCCTTGGCCTCTTCATATCCTCAACTGTCTTTGATTTATTCTCCTACTTTTTCAGTTGCTTTTAAAATCTCCCAGTTTCATTCTCCTCCTTCCATTTCTCCCTTTCTTCATCAGCTGCACTCAACTAAGGACTTTATCAGATGCAGCAAATATGGCATCATAAAGACGCCTAATGATCGCAAAAGGGTGTACATACCAGACAACATCATCCTTTCACAATCATGTAAAGTCTAAAAGCTGTTCTGTTTTATTGACCGGCCAAGCCATCAATTGATCTCCCATTCCACTTTGTTGCTGGCGTTGCCGGCATTTGAATCCTCATGCCATTGTGCTCATGTAGCGTCAATAGGCAAACACTTCTGGTTGAGATCATGACAGCCAGGTAGGGGACATTCTTTTCTCCATGCCAATGATTCATTGCAACTGTCTTCAGTTTTCCCGGTATATAGGTCATCCCGCTTTCTACTTGTAGATCAGGGATAGACAACTGTCAGGGACAAGGGGGCGGGCTGCATTGTGCCCCTTGAGACCATAGATGGACTCTCTTCTCTCTGTGTGTCACTTCCTGTTTGGGAAAAATAAGGTCCATGCAGCCCTTTAAAAAGATTAGAACCCTTGAAATGTGGTGAAATGGCCAACAGCACCCTTGGAGGATTTGGAGAAACTATTTGACATTTTATTGTTTGTGCTTTCAGTTTGAGTCCAACTTAAGGTGACTCAGGGCTTATCTACACAACCTAATACCCAAGTTTTTCCCTGTCTCAGAGCCTTCCAGTCCAAATGACGCAGGGAATTTGCCCCATTCTGCACCTGGGCAGCCCTCACCACTCCCAGGGCAGATACAGGCCTCAGACAGGGGCAAGCTGGAGTAGGGCCTGATAAGGTGTTATAGCAAAATAACCGTTTAAATCTACCCGCCAGCCAAAATCTGAATCTGGCCCCGTATGTCCGCAAGAGCCCATCCAGCATGCTGGCCCTTGTTGCCACTGCCAGCTCCCTGGCTCTCCCATAAGCCAGGCAGGGGGTCCACAGCATGTGACCAAGGCTAGTCACATGCAGAGGGTTTTGGTCACATGTTTAGGACCCCCATCCTGGCTTTGAGTTAGCGGAGAATATTGTGGCTGCAGGGATGGGATGGCATTTCTGTGTGGACTCCGGCCCATTTCTTCCATGTAAGGGAAGAACTGGACACCTCCTCAACCAGGATATGCCAGTGGGAACCCAGTATATCCTGGCTGGTGTAGATAAACCCCCAGTCATAGGATTTTCTCTGCAAGATTTGTTTAGATGTTTGTCATTGCATTTCTCTAAGGCTGAGAGAGTGTGACTTGCCCAAGGTCACTCAATGGGTTTCCCTTGCTGAGAAAAAATTAACACTGGTCTCCTGGAGTCCTAGTCTAGCACACTGGCTCCATTTAGGAGCAAAGAATACAAAATAAAAGTTAAAAAAACAAAAACAAAAAACACCCACCATCAGATCTTTCTCTCTTTCTTAACAGAAGTTTCCCTTTCTCTGCCTCACTTCCAGACATTCACATCATCTGAAACTGCCTTGGAGAGATTCCCAACCCTTTATATGAGATATTTAGGGCAAATCATTAAAAGACTATCAGTGGATTTTGTTCTTTTGTGGATATATCATTCTCCTCTCCATTGATGCCCCCTCGTCGTGGGAAAAAGGGGAACTGCCATCAGATCTCCGAGATACAGTCATCATCACCCTGTACAAGGAAAAAGGAGCAAAATCCGACTGCTCAAACTATCGAGGCATAACACTGCTCTCTATTGCTAGAAAAAACCTTGCAAGGATACTCCTGAACAGATTAGTTCCTGCTATTGCAGAAGAACCTCTTCCTGAAAGCCAATGTGGCTTCAGAGCCAATAGGAGCACTACAGACATGGTATTTGCCCTTAGGCAACTGCAAGAGAAATGTAGAGAGCACAACAAGGGTCTCTATGTAACATTTGTTGACCTCACCAAAGCCTTCGACACTGTGAGTAGAAAAGGTCTGTGGCAGATCCTGGAAAGACTAGGATGTTCCCCCAAATTCCTTAAAATGATTATCTTGCTACACGAGGGCCAGCGCGGACAAGTCAGATATGGTGAGGCTCTTTCAGAGCCCTTTCTAATAACTAATGGAGTGAAGCAAGGTTGTGTTTTTGCTCCAACTTTATTTACTATCTTCTTCAGCATGATGCTCCAAAGGGCGACGGCGGAGCTCGAAGAAGACGACGGCATCTATATACGTTACTGTACTTTAACTTTAACTTAAGCCGTCTGAGGGCTCACACTAAGTAACTTTAACTTAAGCCATCTGAGGGCTCACACTAAGACTCTAAACTATCTAGTCCATGAGCTGCTCTTCGCTGATGCTGCTGCCTTTGTTGCCCACACAGAAGCAGCTCTACAGTGCCTAACATCCTGGTTCACAACAGCTGCAGAGCTGTTTAGGCTGGAAGTCAACCTGAAGAAAACAGAAGTTCTTTACCAGCCTGCACCACAGGACGAACACCACCATCCCCACATTGCCGTCGGCAAATCTGTGCTCAAGTCCGTTCAGCAGTTCACCTACCTGGGAAGCATCATCTCCTCAGATGCCAAGATTGACAAAGAGATCCATCACAGATTAGCAAAGGCATATAGCGCATTTGGAAGAATTTACAAAAGAGTCTGGAGTAATAAACACCTGAGGCGAAGCACAAAAATCAGTGTGTATAGAGCCATTGTTCTGTCTATTCTCCTTTATGGATTTGAAACATGGGTCACCTATCGCCACCACTTACGACTCCTCGAGCGCTTCCATCAGCGCTGTTTACGCACAATCCTAAATATACACTGGACTGACTATGTGACGAATGTTGCTGTCCTTGAGCAAGCAGCGATCACCAGCATTGAGGCCATGATATTGAGAACACAGCTGCGCTGGGCAGGGCACGTTTCTAGGATGGAGGACCATCGCCTCCCAAAAATAGTACTCTACGGTGAACTTGCCACAGGTCAGCATAAGAGGGGCACTCCAAAAAAGCAATACAAGGACTCCCTGAAACAACATCTCAGGCTTGGCCAAATTGATCACCAACAATGGTCCGCCCTTGCCACACATCGGGAGGCATGGAGACGCGCTATCCACAATGCTGCAGCCTTATTTGATAACTCACGCCAAACAAGTCTTGAAGAGAAACAACAATGCAGAAAGAATCACAACCTGGAAACATCACCCAAGGAGACCTTCTGCTGTGCTTTCTGCAACTGGACTTCTTTATCTCAAATTGGCCTTTTTAATCATCAGCTCACCTGCAGAAAGGGCGGGATGAGTCCTTCCTGAATCTTCAGTTGCAAAGAAAAGCCAGAGAGAGAAACCAGAGGATATTTCATCCTACATAGGTAGTGTTTCTTGGATTTCTCTGCTAAAGTCATTGGGCTCCTCCAGACAAGTCATGTGTATCACGAGATTCTGGTAATTGTTGCTGTGGTTCTTGATTTTGTTTTGTTTTTTAAAATATCCAAACAATACAGTATTTTTGTTGTCCCGGATTCTTCTCTGGCAATTCCTGGCAACCAGTTGCAACAGTTTATTCCCACCCTTGAGTGGCTTCTTTTTAACTTTGAGACATATCAGAATAAAAAGGTTTGATCATTTTTCTTCCTTTCTTTGTTCTTTCTTAGGGTTGTCGGACTTTATCACATGATAGCATGATTGTAGTGGCTTAGTTCCATGACTGAACTTTCCTTATTACATGATGTCATGACTTTCCTGTTGTTGCATTGCATTTCCATCATTAATGGGTCTCACCTTTTCATTGATGGGAAAACCCATTAATGGTTCCAATACAGCTGCCGTTCAGCTATTGCTTCTGGTGCGAACATTGCATTCTGCTGTAGTTCCAGTATGTCAGGATCAGTTTCTTGTGTGACCTGTTCCTGTCATTTTCAGTATTCTTTTGTAACCTTGTTGTTAATTGTGTTTTCATTTCTTTGTGCTTGTTAATGAGTGTTCTGTGGCAAGAGTGAAAGCAAAGTATAATGGTTGCTAATGGGAATGGACAGATAAGCCTGAAGCTGCAGAATTGGCTTGGGAAAAGTGGTATGGAAGTGGTATGGGAAGAGGAGGTCAGGGGATGTTGGATAATTAGTTCTATTGGAGCCTGCCAGATTTCATAGATTGTAATATGCTTTTAGTATACTGTCTGCCTTCTAAATTTCAATTCTGAGCAACAACCTTGTATGATTTGCTTTCTGGATTTCTCTGTCAATAAAGTCTTCTGTTTAACTCTGAAACTGCTAGTCACTGCATCTGGGAATACAATATTCTGGTTGTCATGTAGTGTGAGTGGGTGTGGTTTTCTTCTCCCCCCATCTCCTATCCCCAAGCAGGGTGAAGTCATGTTGCTTTTAGTCTGTTCCCTAGGTTTTATTTTATTTTTATTTTTAAAATTTGTTTTGCTGTAATTGCACAATTGGGATGGTGTGGTTGGTTGTCAGCATAGCACAATTATGGCAATGCCCTCCTTTTGTGAGAAATGTCAAAACTGCATAATTGCTACATTAAAAAAAAGAAAATGTTCAACAGTGCACATGCCCTATGTAGGGTGGGCAGGAGTAGGAATGAGGGGTCAAGCAAGGCAGTTTGGAAGACTGATTGTGGGAACATGCATTACCTAAGTGGCACTGTAGTGATATTAGAGAGAAGGTGTGAAAGTGATTGTTTCCATTTGCTTTCTGTTTGCTTAAACAACACAATGGCTGTGAGACAACAGGCTGGTGTGATAAAGCCCATAGTGCATCAGTGAATCAGTAAAAAAGACACTTTTGCACTACAGCACTACAACTATTATTTTTTTTTGTAAAGGAGAATAACATTTCAAACCATAGCATCACCTCAGCAAGTCTTACCCCATTTTTTTTTAAAAAAACCCTTTGAATGAGCCCTAGTGAATGAGTTGAATGAGCCATAAAGCAGATCCAAGAAATTGCTACAAACAGTCCCCCAAAAGAATGAAACAAGTGGACATGGAGGTGAAAACTGACATAAATCAGCAAAAACAAATAAACCATGTTGTAAAAACTCATGCTTCTTTAGACCTGTTTGAAAAGAGCCCATTTTTTCACTAAGAACTTTCAAATGTATTAGTTTAACTGCTTATATTTTTTTATCTTTTTTTTAACTCTTTTTGCTGGCATAAATTCACCCTGCAATACATCTAAATGTGTAAAGTTGAACTGTGCCCTGTAGAAGAGGAATTCCTCCAAGTTCATGCAAAAATCATCCATGATAGGTCCAAGCATCCTTGACCTCACTGTTTTAAGTGTTCAAGGAAATAGTTCTGGGCTTTGTGCTATTTTTCTTCACAGAAACAGATATTTTCATTCCAAAGTATCTGATGGAGGAGTCCTTAGTGGTAAGTCCTGAAAAGAGCCATGAGCATTGTTAAAACATTGTAGCATTGCAGTTGTTTGACACTGTGGATATTTTCAGACATGTCGTACCATGCAAGAAGACTCCAGGAGAGGTACGTGGCTATCCAGTGGCAGGGGATCCTTTTCAGACGCTGCCGTCCCTCTCACGTTACCCTCCATGTTCCTTCTGTGTCTCATGGAAGGAAAAGGCACCACTTTTTATTCACGAAGAACTTCTGTGAGTAAAAAGTGGCACCTTTTCCTTCTGTGCGACACGGAAGGAACATGGAGGGTAATGCGAGAGGGACGGCGTCGTCAGAAAATGGCCCCCTGCCGCGAAACAGGCACATACCTCTCCCGAGCCCTCAGGATGACTTTTTTGTGTCTGAAAATGTTCTGTGATTTGTTGAGCTGCTTGAAAATTACTGAAGGTAAAATATTGGTAATATTTTTGAGGGGTTTTTTTGTTTGTTTTTTCAACCAGAAGAGTTTTAAATCAAGCCTGCCTGCAGTTTCCAACCCAACATTTTAGAGATGAGCACCAGGGCAAAATGAGTGCTCACTTACCCTCTCCTGCTGCTGCCACCACCAAAATGGATGGAAGGAAGGCAGACCAATGAAGCACCTCCTGCATAGAGTGGGTGGTTTCCTGAATGGGTCCTCAGAGAAGGCTCTGTGGGAGAGAAAGGGGTGACCAGGGAAATAACCTGTGTTGTGGCACCTGTTACCAAAAATGCAGGCGGGATCCTGGAGGACCTTCTAACACGCTAATATTAAGATGGAGAATTAAAATACTCAGCAATGTGAGAGGGGGTAATGAGCAGGATCTTGTAGACCTGTGCATACCGATATTAAGGAGGAGACTTTAAGCTAGATAGTTCAGTTAAATGATCTTTATTAAGAGTATAGCAATAACAACATTCTCTCTTTCTCTCTCTCTCTCTCTCTCTCACACACACACACACAGGCTTCAAGCACTCGTGCAAGGCTAACAAAATAAGTAGGAAGTATTTGGATAGAGGAATAGAGTGAAGGGAGTTTTCAGGTGATACTGTACTGATGAGAGGAGTTGCAATCATGAGGAAACCAGCAGAGTGTGATGTACCAAGAACACACGCTCTCATTCACTCAATAAGGATTTTGTATTGGTAAGGAAACATGTGTCAGGAACGTAGAACAAAGCTGAAACTGAATACAGGCTAGCACAACCCCCCAGATAAACCCTTACAGTGTGAGAATGGCATGTAGGGAGCAGAAACAGTCCAGCCAGCACCTGGAGCTGTGACCTTGAGCTGCTGTGGAGAGCCGCGTTCCCAGGCCAACAAGGTGGGCTGGCACCCCTCCAAAGACAGAGGGGCCTAAGCAAGGAAACAGGCCAAAGTTAGCCTCATGTCAGGGTCCTCCATGAATTCCACTCTAAACCCCAGAATTCAGGGATGAGCCTGACACAGAATGGGGTGGGGGTCCCAGAAGTGGGAACAGTAACACAACTGATGTGGAGTCTAGAAGCAGAGGAACTGTCCACACTTGACTGGAGTTTTGAAGGGTTTTTATACCTAATATTTCCCTTTGGAGAATGGGATTTTGAGTAGAGTACAATGCTTCTTGGAGTCTCCCAGGCTAAAACAATGGATGCTCCAGAAACACTAACGATCATTAATGTGTTATCGTTTTGAAATTGAATGATGCAAGCAATCTTATTTGTCTGAGGGAGAGGAGAGGGGAAATAGCTCTTTTACAAACCTTGAGTACTCAGCTATACTTTATTGGATTAGTCAGATGTTCAGGCAAGAAGTTGCCATTCTGTATACCTTTCTTTGGAATTTAGAATGGCCCCTCTCTAAGGTGTATGTGACTTAGTCTCAGCGCTAGTCCTTGGGAGTCACTGGTTTCTGGGGTCCCAGGTTTACTTGGCACTCTCATGGAAGGCCACAGTTAACCAGATTATTAAATATTGCCAATTATTCCATGGAAAAAAGGATGGGGGCTGTCAGGGCTGGTGACACACAGGTGATTTCCCTAGTTACCTGATTCCCCTTCCAAATAACCTAGTGCTGAAGATGGAGCATTTAAGAAGCCAGCAGCCTTGATTCTTCATTGGATTTAGAGGGAGGGGAAAGAAGGAAGGAAGGAAGGAAGGAAGGAAGGAAGGAAGGAAGGAGAAAGAAAGAGAGTGTTTGCTCCCACACTGTAGGCACAAAGGATGCCTGTTCCTGAATTACACAGCATCCTGCTACTTTGCTTTCTAAGATCCCCCCTGGACGCCCCCCCCACCACTAGATGATTTCCACATTCTTTGTCCTCTTCTCTTCCTTCCATGGTCAGGAGTGTGTGGAGATATGATTACCATTGAGGAAGAGTAAGGAGAGTAGCATACCCTCCAACTGTCCTGATTTGGCAGAGATGGTTCCAATTAATCATCTGTCATCCCGCTTTTTCAGGTGCTTTCAAAATGTTCTGATTTCTCTCTTTTGCTCCCACTTCCTCCTTTGACCTCAGCTTACTGTAGTTGTTGTAAAATGAGTTCAAAGTGCAAAACAGTTTGTGCTCGGTTAACTCACCAAGAAGGTAGAGGAGGGAGTAGACACTTGCTCTTCCCAGTAGGCTCAGGCAAAAGCAAACTGCTGCAACCTCTCACAGATTATCCTCTATTCCTCATTAATAATTTATGCCATCTTGACCACACTCTGATTTTTCTTAGCTATGTGTGCCCAGGTTTTCATCTGTGAAATGTTGGAGAGTATAGTGTAGGTGCAATCCTTAGTGGCAGTTTGCAGTGACTGATGGCAAATAATAGTAACAAAAGCAAGCTACACAGTAACTGAGAAGGGGAAAGTGGGACATTTTAAAACTGATTGAGAAAACAGGGATACAAAGGATTAAACATGATGATTCTTGCTGATCTACAGCACTTGGATCATGTCATAAAACACTGAATGAGATTGTATAACTTTGCTGATAACTTTATGAATAATGCATGAGCAAAGTAAACAAGTTATATGTACTATATGTTTCTTCCTACAGGAGAGACAGTATGTCTCTGAACACCTGTTGCTTCAGATGGGGAAAGGAATGGGGAGGTGTGATTGCACTTGTATTTTGCTTGTGGGCTTTTGAGAAGCATTTGGTTAGCCACTGCATGAACAGAAAGATGGACTACACAGGGCCTTGAATTTATTTGGCACCAACCTTCCTTTGTTATACTCTGAGAATATGGGGGAAAGATTCCAGGTAACTGATGGGTATCTTCCGTTTATTATACATTCTTTAAAACTCTGGAAAGATATTGGTCACAGGCAGTGAGAATCTATGCCAGTGACTGCACTAGAAGATTGTAGGGTTTACTTTTACTGAAACAGAGGACTGCAGACCCATCTGTTAGGAATGTTGAACTTCCATCTTGCATGGTAAATCTAGTGTTGAACATTAAGTTGGACTAAATGACTTCAAAGATCTCATCCAGTTCTAAAATTTCATCTGTCCATTCATTCATCTTTATCTCACAATTTCCCCATAAATCACATTCAAAGTAGCTTATAATTAAACTGAACAAATACAGTCAAAAACACATTTTACTGCCTTTTACAGAGGTTTACCACCTAAAGAAGTGCTACTTAAAGTGGTGGTGTTCAGCCTGGTGCCAGTCTGTGAGCCACTGGCTGCCAGTCTGCAGCAAGTTTCCAGGAAAGAAAAAAAGAAAAAGTTGTAGTCAGTGGACATGAATATAGTGCCAGTCTCTGGTACATTAGGAAAAAATCCTGCTGATTCTCCACATCAGATAAGACAAAAACTGGAGAGCACCCAATAGAACCCACAGGAAAAACTGGAGATATATCTTAAAGTGCTCAATAGATGCCTGTTTTATTTGGAAAAAGCTCAATGTGTTTTGGCCTATATATATTTCTTTTGCCTTCTTCAGGGGCTACATAAAAACATAAAAATAAATACCAACATAAATTTAAAATTTAAAAGGACAACACATAATTATATAACAAGACACACATAATATATATCACTGTGATTTTTGTACACTGCTCATAGCCTGTACATACTGATATGAAATTTAACTGCAGAAATTTCTGAAGCTGTGAATCTCATTTCATATATTGGACAGAGAAAAACGTGAACTAAGCTCAAGTTTTTTTTATGTTAGTAGATGGTCAGGAAAAAAAGGGGGAAAGAAGAGAAAAATGGGGAATGAGAGCCTTCAAGGACATATCAGTGCAACTGGGCTGGAAAATGTTCTGAGTGAATTTACAGAAGCGAGAGGAGATCAAGCTCGTCAAACTCTGGGAGTAAAAGATTTTAATTTTAAAGCCCACTCTGGTTCTTTCTTTAATAGATACTTCTTACCAGTATTATTTACTTTTTCTATAACCCTAAATCTGAAGTCTGTTGTAGGATGATGGTTTTCCAAGAAATGACTTACCAAGGGAGCACCTTTTTTTAATTGTTTCTTATATTGGAAAGGTATACCCTTATATATATTTTTGAAAGGTCTTGTTGTCTTCCCCACATAAATCTTTAGACACTTGCATTGTATGCCATAGATGATAAAACTGCCATTGCAAGTGCTAAACAATACCTCTGTTTGTTAATGCAGTCTGTGAACTCAATCATTTTGGAAGTATACTAGCCATAGACACAATGCCGTAGGGATGGTGTCCTGTGGGTCTGATTGCACCCATCAGAGTGTTCATGGATGTTTGTTTCTGTTCCCCGAAATTGCTATTCACCAAAATATCTGCAATACCTTTGGTTCTTTTGAATGAAATCTGGGCTTTTCTTGACAACCTGGTAGGTGTTGGATTATGTGCCAACGTTTAAAGATCTTTGAACCTGCTGGTTCCCCACATCAGATAATCTGAGAGCTTGTTTACACTGGCCTAAAAATGCAGGCTCACCTCAAATCTGGTGCTAGCAAATCATACGATGTATGGCTATTTCTGAGGATGCGCACTTTTTGCCCTTAACTTAACCTTGCTCTGAACTAAGCAAAGTTGTGGGAAACTCTGGGGTTTCCTGGAAATTCAAGAGTGACCTTGGATTCTTTTGTAGCGTGGACAGCTTGACTAGGTCTAATTTGACCTGATCCACAGTTGTCCACACGTGAATGTGGTAGCATCTCCCTTACTCTGTGCTGAGAAGCACAGGGAAGGGGGTGGATCCTAGCTGGAGCCATTGAAGCTGTTTGTCCACTGGCCAAGCAGAGCTGCCACCACCACTACTTTCTCACTGGCCAAGCAGTTCTGTGTAAAGCCTGCCCAGCATGCCATTCCTTCTGCTAAGGGCAGAAACGGGTGCCCAGACACATAATAAGCAAGGAGGGGGTCATTATATTCCCTCCTTGTTGATTGCATAGGCACTCCATTCTGACCTCAGTAGAAGTGACTGCATGCCAGGCAGGCTTTCCATGGAGTTGTTTGGCCACAAGGAAGTGGCTTTCATGGCTCTACCAAGGATCCATCATCCCTTTCCCTGCGCTTCTCAGCATGCCATCACTTTTGCTGAGGTCAGAATGAAGTACCCATATAATCAGCAAGAAGGAGGTAGAGTGATCCCCTCCTTGTTGATCACATGCCCAGGTACCCATTTCTGCCCTCAGGAGAAGCAATGGTGTCAGGCAGGCTTTCCATAGATCTGCTTGGCCAGTGAGGAGGTGGTGGCGGTGGCAGCTCTGAAAACAGGGGACAGGCCAGCGGAATGATGCAGTGTTGGCACGACTGGCCCATGTGGCCAACAACACATGTCACACCGGATTGGACCTGGTGTGTATGGGTGATCTTGGGTCAGTCCAAAGCATAATGCTCCAGACTGGCCCTGGATTAAGCAGCCAGTATAGACAAGCCCTGAGAACTGGTCTCAAACCTTTCCCCTAAAGCTGCAAACCCTGTTCTTGTTTGTTACATTTGGACACTATACAGTATTTCAAATACATATATTAGATATGCTGTCATTTATTTGTTACTTGGTTGTTTCATTAGTTATGGTCTTGTTTTGCATGCCCATAACTTCACAAGATAAATCCATAGAATGAAACAACAAAAATATCCAGAGCTCAGTAATGCTGGGTACTAAGAATCAGTGTCTTAGGAATGTCTACATGACTGGGTAGACATAAAACATGCACAGCAGTTTCCCACTATATCTCTAAACAGAAGTCATTCCAACTACACTTAAACTCCATCAGTGATAAATGTGTGTGTGTGTGTGTGTGTGTGTGTAGTGACTTCTATTTCACCCCAGCAATTACCTCTCCCAAGCCTAAGAAATGTTTTGTTTTGTTTTGGACCAATAATGTTTTTAAACACAAAAAGGGATCAGTCCAAAAATGGCAGCTTATATACTCCTTTTCCTTTGAATCAGGAATGATTTAGCTTTTCAATAATTTTATAAGCCTTTTCAAATCTATAGTACACTGTGGGACTGAGTATAGTGATATGAATATGGAGGATTTGGTTATGCCACTGCCTAATCATATTACGTTTCAGTTCTTTTTAATTGTTTAAACTTGACTTGTTCATGAACCCAGGGTGCAGTGACCTAAACAACACAGTGCAATATTCAACATAGCATTTCAATATTCATGTGTTCTTTTTAAAAAAATATCCATGGAGTATTTTCTCCTTTTTTGGCTTCCAAGCACAGATTAATGGTCTATAGCTTGAGTACACTCTCAAAAATGTCAAATTTAATTGAAAAAGGGAAATCACAAAAGAAAAAGTTATGCACCATAACTCCTTTGGGCATCCTTTCTAGAAGCTCTACAGATTTTTCTGGTTCATTAATCAAACCTGAGTGATGCGGGTAAAATCTCAGTTTTTCCCTATGTTTGCTGCCACTTGCCCAGAGTCGCTGGTCACCATCTGTTGCAAATTAACACCTGAGCTATCATCCTCCTTTCAGTTCTGCATGTCAGGTTGCAAAAGGCATTGTAGACATGAAAGTGAATAATAAGAAATATCTTATTTCAACTGCTGAATCAAACTGATGTAAAGAAAGAAAAGAAAAGAACAGCAAAGAACCAGGTCTACTATATAATGGAGGACTTAATGAATTCTACATGCCACCAATGTTCTGTTATTTGAATCACAAACTTTATGGAAAAAAAGGGAACATTTTCTTCACAAGTTATCTGTTCTGCAGAGTAAACTTTGGCTCTTCAAATGTTTTGGGCATGAACTCCCATCATCCTTTATCACTGGCCATACTAGTTGGGGCTTATGAGATTGATGTCAAAAATGACTAGTGGACTAAAGGGCCTGAATGCTGTTCGTCCCAACAAAAGTAGACCCATTGAATTAATTGTTGAATGATGAGTCAACATATAAAAAAATCCCATTGAACAAACACATAAGCAAATCCCAGGCCAAGGTCTGTCAGCTCAACAGAAGCCCAAATGCATGAATGGAGAATGGGGTCTTGCGTGGTGTCCTAATGCCACTTTCTTCACCAGTCCTGCTTCTGATATCTGCAGCTTCCTTTGTGGCTCTCCTTCCACTGTATTGTATAAGCATATATATCTACAGTATATCTCTTCTGGGGAGAGGAACTGGATTTTTCCAAGGTATATTCAGCATGTGAAGAAGACAGGCATAATTACTTTGACTGAAGGTTATGGTGAGGCAGAGGGAAAATCACTATGTAAATCCTGGGCAACAGGGACAGTTAAAACCTCCTCAAAACTGGGTTTAATACCAGAAGCTGTTTTTATTAACAGATATTTAAAAACCCAATTTCCAGATAGAATTCCATTCTACCAACTAAACTCCATAGACAGCTGGCAAGGTGTGGAATAATGTTCCTGATTCAGTTTTTTAGAAGTCTGATCTTCTGCTTCAGGAGATATAACACACACACACACACACACACAATCACCATTTATGCTTGGAATCCTGTTGATGCACTACACTAGTGGTTGCATTTTTGGCAAAGATAAGCAATGAATTGAATCAATCAAATATCACAAAGCCCAGTCACAAAGCCAATACCATGATCCAGTACAATAGCTGAAGGGAGTGTGGGTGGGATGACACAGAAAGCCTGAATGTGTGCTATAGTGCAAGCGGAATACTTTCATACTCCCCTGTCACAACTGAGTGAAAACCTCTGAACTATTAGGGAGAGCCCACCTTCATCCATCAGGTTGCCTTCTGACTGGGTGCCTCTCACATTTTGTGGCAAGCCCACAAAACAATGTGAGCTTTCCAGAAGATGCTGCTAGCACCTCAGAAGATGGTGCCTTGCTACCACTTGGCTCCCCAAGCATGGTCTGAAACTGCCCAGGTAAGTATGGGGTAGTTTTTTAATACCAAACTAAACAGAAATAATCTCTGTTCAATATACTTTCTATAATTCTTTTCCCCCAAAGACAGCAACAATTACTTGCAAATTGTTACTTGCAAAAGTACTTGCAATTCTTACATAAATGGGGGTTCCAATTCATCCCCTTGCTTTGATCCTACTTCCATTTTTTTTAAAAAAGGAGGGGTCTTACTAATGATAAAAATTTACTTGGTGATATATATCATAAAAACCATTATATCTATCAGATACCATTGTGTGAGGTACAATTGCCACAAATCATGCACCAGTTTGTAGAATTAACAGGAGCTGCTGTTTAAGTATGTTATGAAGGGCTATGTTCAAGTAGGTCAGAATCAACAGATGCTGTTTAGAGAAGGACAGGAGAATTATAGGGAATATATCTCAGGCATTATCAAATAGATGCACCAATCTTTCAAATTCATACATCTTTATCCCTCTCCCCAAATAACTAAAAGAATGATCTTAATCAGTATTTTGGGAGATATGTGTTAAATCCTTAAAAAGCATCCAGAAAAGATTCTAATTTTTTTCTTCACAAATATTGCAGGGGTGAGGAATAAGCCCACATCTTTCAAAGCTTTCCAATCAGATAATAGGCTATGTAGTTTTCAAAGAAAGTCCCTGTACTTAATGTCCAAATATTCTTCATTGTTATTCTAGCTCTACATGCATCCATCTTCCTTCAGGGCCTTAAGCTTTGCTGTTTATCAAGCAAATCAGCAAATAAGTCAAAGCAGAAGTCTGAGCTAAATCGTCCTTATCAGCAATAGTTGGAAATAGAATTCTGCTATTTTATGGCATACTGTACCATCCAAGCAAAGTCTTTATCCAAATCAGATTAAGCATTACGAATGGGTCACATGGATGTAAATGATGAGGAAAGTTGCAAACTAGATGCAGGTGAAGGCTGGAGGGAGGAAGCCAAATCTTCAGTCAAACATCTTTCATGCAATGTCTGGAATTTCAAGGTATCTGGGAAGGATCATGTTGCTGGAAATTTGCTAACAGTAATCTACAACCTTTCTAAACTCTCCCTATAATAAAAAGAGAAACAATGTTTATCAATGTGTGTGCATTCACATGATGGCAAAGGTGCATGTTGCTTGAGAAATATAATGAACAGGACATAAGAAAAGTCAGGAGTTGTCTATACGAGGCAAAAAAAATGTGGATTGCTCTGCAGTAATGGCAATTCATAGCAGCTGCTATTTGTCTTTAACTTTTTTTTTGCAGATCGCAGGCATGTGATGCTATCCATGTTTGCTGTGCAAACAGGCATGCCTGTGAATCAAGATGGTGGCCATGAGTGAATTACATGCATTTTTACTTACCTCATTTTGCTGCTGGTGGACATTAAAAAAAATAATATCCAAGGTGTGAAAGAGCGACCTTTCGCTTTAACAAAAAAGCAAACAAAAACCAACAACCCTGTTTCTTCGCCTTAGTGCTTGCTTGCTAAGGCAAAAATCCAACATGGTAGCTCCAGTTGCTTGCCTTGTTAGCAAGCTCCGCCCCCACACATGTCCAACCAATCAGCTTTCAACTTCTGCTTGTATAGGGAAAGCGAATAAAATCAAATTGCTTGTCCCAATGAGTAGGGATGCACATATGCCCTGCTGTTTTTCAAAAACTTTGGGAAAACCCACAAAGGCTTTCCCCACACAGTATATGGCATTTTTGCCCCCCCCCCTCTTTCCTTCCCAATACATTGACATGATGAGGAATCCCATTGAGACAGATCGTATTCTCCACACATTCGGTGAAGAGTATTTTTGCCATTTAGACAAGCCCTCAGTCTTGTGTTCCAGTGTACTGTACTACTACTAATAACAATAACAGTAACAATAATAATTTCTTACCTTCCTCTCCCCATGGATCAAGGCAAGGAACAACAGATTTATACAGAACAACTTAATAGTACCGTGTAAAGGAAAATGTGTAACTTGCAGATTGTTGTGGACCACAAACACTGGGGCCAGAACTGTTATTGTGACATACTGTATGTTGGCATGATGCCTGTGTACGGCCTTTTAAAGTCATGGGGGGGGAGGAGGCTTCCAGTGTCTCCTATATGCAATGTCCCCCATGCTCACACACAACCTACCATCCTGCTGCCATGCCCCCATCCATACAACCTTCTAGTGGCTGCAGGACAGCAAGAAGGCAGCCAGGTAGGCTGCAGGGATCATAGAATCATAGAATTGCAGAGTTGGAAGAGACCACGAGGGCCATCCAGTCCAACCCCCCTGCCATGCAGGAAATCTTGATCAAAGCATCCCTGACAGATGGCAATCCAGCCTCTGTTTAAAGACCTCCAAGGAAGGAGACCCCACCACGCTCCGAGGGAGTGTGTTCCACTGCCGAACAGCTCTGACTGTCAAAAAGTTCCTCCTCATGTTGAGGTGGAATCTCTGTTCCTGGAGCTTGCACCCATTGCTCCGTGTTCCAGTCTCTGGAGCAGCAAAAAACAAGCCTGCTCCATCCTCAGCGTGACATCCCTTCAAATACTTAAACAGGGCTATCATATCGCCTCTTAACCGTCTTTTTTCCAGCCTAAACATACCCAGCTCCCTAAGTCTCTCCTCATAAGGCATCATTTCCAGACCTTTCACCATTTTAGTTGCCCTTCTCTGGACACGCTCCAATTTGTCCATATCCTTTTTGAATTGTGGTGCCCAGAACTGGACACAGTATTCTAAGTGAGGTCTGACCAAGGCAGAATAGAGCGGCACTATTACTTCCCTTGATCTAGACATTATACAGTTGTCCCTTCACATTCGCTGGGGTTTGGTTCCAGGACCCCCCGTGAATACCCAAATCCGTGAATACTCAAGTCCCATTATATGCAATGGCAGAGCAAAATGGTGTCCCTTATATAAGATGGCAAAATCAAGGTTTGCTATTAGGATTGTTATTTTTTTAAGAATATTTTTCAAGCCGTGAATACTCAAATCCGTGAATGTCAAATCCGTGAATGTGGAGGGACAACTGTACTTCTATTGATGCACTCCAAAATCGCATTGGCCTTTTTAGCTGCCGCATCACACTGTTGGCTCATGTTCAACTTGTGGTCTACTAGGACTCCTAGATCCCTTTCGCACGTAGTCTCATTCAGCCAGGTCTCTCCCATCCTATATTTATGCATTTCATTTTTCCGCCCTAAATGCAGTACTTTACATTTCTCCGTATTGAATTTCATTTTGTTAGCTTTGGCCCAGCTCTCCAGTCTATCCAGGTCATTCTGAATTTTGATCCTGTCCTCTAGGGTATTAGCTACTCCTCCTAATTTGGTGTCATCTGCAAATTTGATAAGTATGCCCCTAATTCCCTCATCCAAGTCATTGATAAAGATGTTGAATAGCACTGGGCCCAGGACAGAACCCTGTGGCACCCCACTGCTCACATCTTTCCAAGACGAAGAGGATGGGGGGGGAGCAACCAGATGGGAGGCCTGGAAGGATGGTATTGTCTTTATACATGTGCCGCGGAAATGCATCCAGCTGCTGCCTGGCTGCCACACTCTCCCCTAGTGATTAAATAGCCATATGTGAGGGAGAGATATGCCACAGCAGAACTGTAGGTTGTGTGTGTATGGCTGAGGGAGGAAACGGAGGTACACTGAATGTAGCTTTATGTTCTGCTAAGACTACATGATATTGGCTGATGAATAATCAATCTAGCATAGAGTTTTATATGACCTGTCCTAAGGACTTTATCACACTACACTGGCATAGTACTATTATTCCACTTTAACTGCTCTGGCTGCCTCCTGTGGAATTCTGGGGTTTGTAGTTTAAGGAGGCCTAAGAGCTCCCTGGCTGAGAGTTCTAAATACCCATCCCTAAACTGCAAATCCCAGGATTCCACAGGAGGCAGCCAGAGCAGTTAAAGTGGAATACAGTAATAGCACTATAACAGTGTATGACTGGCGTCCTCTTGGTGAATTACAATGGTGTAGATCAACTTGATTTTGGTCATTATGGAGACTGGAATTCATTACTGACTGTGCAATGCCAAAAGTCCCCTAACTCACATTTGATCAGTTGCAGCCCCCTGACCCTAGCTACTTCCTTCCCCCCCCTTTTTTTTTGGAGAGCAGCTGACAACCATCCATTTAATTTTCCTATACTGGATATAAAGCAATGACATCATCTTCAGGGCTTTCCAAAGGACTCCCAGAAGCCCCTGCAGATGCCTGTTGCTGTGCTTCCAGCTGTAAGAAGTGTAAGAAAATAGTTGTACAGTTGTCTGCTGCTTTACCCACTCTCCACTGACAACGGAATAGTTGTTGGGAAGGGGTTGCAGCTAAGAAAAGGTGTGGGTTTTGGGGGGGATGGATTGGATGGGAGACTGTTGTAGCTGCATCTCACAGCTGCAGCTCCAATGCAGGATTGTGACCTATATTTTATGTGATTATATCTTCTATGCATATTGTATATTTATATTGTGACCTGTATTTTATGTGAGTATAACTTTTATTTATATTTAAAAGGCCATACACAGGCATAATGCCAACATCTATTTATATTGTATATTTTCTATATTTTATTTTTGTCACCACATGTTTGCAGTCAGACACAGGCAGACAGACAGACAGAGGAAGAGAGCACAAATGAACTGCAGTCAAAGAGTACGTGCAACCTTGAAAGACTTAATCTCAATTTAAGTGCTCCATTTTGTCATTATGGAAAGACAATCAGCAATCTTAGATGCTCCAGCCAGTCAGTGTCAGAATCTAGTGTTACGATGTTAAGAACAGCCCTGAATGCCACTAACACGCAAGTCTTTATTTTTCACAGCAAAGCACTCATGCTTGTTATTGTATTAAAGGAATTCTAGTGGTTAAATCAAGCAGTGAATATAAATAGCTGTATTACTGCCATTGGGCATTAGTGTTTATTTAGTAGATGTGAGTCATGCGCACACCTTTGATGTGGTTGTGAATAAGCTGTTGCCTTTTTGGTATGAAAAGGTGATTTGCAAAGGATACAAGAATATCTGATACCTTTGACATGGAATTAATAAACCTTGGAATGTTACCAGCCATTTTTATAGTTTAGCATCTGGACTCCGGTGTTTCTGAAAGGTCCACATGACTCTGTGAACATTTGGATATGAAGATAAGTGTGTTGCTGCTTGGAAGAACTTAAAGCCCTTTGAAAAAATTATTTAACATCTTGAAAGGTATTGAATTCTGTTTCAAATGATGGGTGTAAACCAATGTGATATTAGCATTACTGTGCCTAGTCTCAGAAAGGACAAAGGCAATCAAGGGCAATACTGATTTATTTGTGATTAATTTTAGTCCAGGGCATGAAATTGGAGAGAGAAATTTATTTGTGCATAATTGGATATGCAACTGAAAATAATGAGAAATCAGCCATGTGCTTTGATTGACAACAATGGACACATAATATCAGCATAGCTGTAAGTCTGTTTATTTTCCTTTAAGAGGATGTATGCTATATTTTAAAAACAAATAATACTCCTTTTAAAAAACAAATAATGCTCCATGGTTTGTTCTCCCCCCGACCCTTGAAGCTGATGAATCAAGGAAGCAGAGATGGAGGACTGGGTCATAAATGCATGTATATCATTTTAATTGCCCATCCCTTAAAATTACCAGTTGATATGTGAATTGATTCCATTGAAACGCATTGGGTTCAAGATGATGTGAGGTGATATCAAAGATCTGTCTGTAGAATTGGATCAAGTTTATTCATATGTGCAATTCACCACTAGATGCTAGTCAAGTGATGAAAATACTCTACAAGATGCTAGCATTATCAAAATTGTAGCCACTAGTAATTTTTATATGAAACTCACTAAGATGCATATGATGGGGGGGAAAATCCTATTACATTTGGGGTAGATTTGCAGAGTAAATTCATTAACCATGCATGTTTATTCAAAAGTAAGTACCACTGTGCTTAGTAGAGCTTACTTCCAGGTATGTGAGTAAATTTTGCAAGCTACAACATGCAGTACTTTGATTATTTCACATACCTTGTGGACAAAAATCATTTTAAAAAAAGCTAATGAACCAACGGAAATAACTTCCATATAAAGAGATTACTGTCATAGAATCATAGAATCATAGAATTGCAGAGTTGGAAGAGACCACGAGGGCCATCCAGTCCAACCCCCTGCCACACAGGAAATCTTGATCAACGCATCCCTGACAGATGGTAATCCAGCTTCTGTTTAAAGACCTCCAAGGAAGGAGACCCCACCACGCTCCGAGGGAGTGTGTTCCACTGCCAAACAGCTCTTACTGTCAAAAAGTTCCTCCTAATGTTGAGGTGGAATCTCTGTTCCTGGAGCTTGCATCCATTGCTCCGTGTTCATAAGATGTAACTGCCCTATCGAATGGAGCTTGGAATAATACTTTTGTAAAAGGGACAGTTGTATTATACATCACCCTAATCACCCCAAAGGTTAATATTTGTTACTGTTACTGCAGTCCAGAAAGTAATTCATGGGTTTACACATTAGGAACATGCTACTGTTAATATACCCTTCTCCACTTATCCACAGAAACACAATGTAGTATACCATGTAACAGTCCCACAGGTGCTCTGGGGGTATGCAGAAGGCATCACTCACTCAGTCTTTCTTCCTCTCCTATCTCCCTCTCTCCCAAACAATTGCTCTAAATCTCATGCTTTATCTGGATTCAGGCATGCAGATTCCACCCCTCATTTTCTCTTCCTGCTCATAACAACACAGGGCTCATCTATACAGCCCAGGATATGCCGGCTCCCTGTTGGCATATCCTGCCTGTGGATCAGGCCCATTCCTCCCCTGTTACTTGGAGGAAACAGGTTTGAGTCCAACCAGGCACACTGTCCTGCCACTGCAGCCTCCACCACCACCAGTGTCCCACTCTCCAGATCCAGGCTGGAGGCCTGCAACACATGAGCAAGGCCCCTTGCATGTGATCAGCCTGGTCACATGCTTCAGGGCCCCTTCCTGGATCTGGAAGAGCAATGTAATGGGCTCCTGTGGTCACATGGGGTCTTATCTGTTTTATTTTGGCTACAATGATTTTCCACCAGGTATTTTCTGATAATGTTGTATCGGGTCCTACCTGTCTCCCCCCATAGAATCATAGAATTGCAGAGTTGGAAGAGACCATGAGGGCCATCTAGTCCAACCCCCTGCCACGCAGGAAATAACGATCAAAGCATCCCCGACAGATGGCCATCCAGCCTCTGTTTAAAGACCTCCAAGGAAGGAGACCCCACCACGCTCCGAGGGAGGGCGTTCCACTGCCAAACAGCTCTTACTGTCAAAAAGTTCCTCCTAATAGTGAGGTGGAATCTCTGTTCCTGGAGCTTGCATCCATTGCTCCGTGTTCATAAGATGTAACTGCCCTATCGAATGGAGCTTGGAATAATACTTTTGTAAAAGGGACAGTTGTATTATACATCACCCTAATCACCCCAAAGGTTAATATTTGTTACTGTTACTGCAGTCCAGAAAGTAATTCATGGGTTTACACATTAGGAACATGCTACTGTTAATATACCCTTCTCCACTTATCCACAGAAACACAATGTAGTATACCATGTAACAGTCCCACAGGTGCTCTGGGGGTATGCAGAAGGCATCACTCACTCAGTCTTTCTTCCTCTCCTATCTCCCTCTCTCCCAAACAATTGCTCTAAATCTCATACTTTATCTGGATTCAGGCATGCAGATTCCACCCCTCATTTTCTCTTCCTGCTCATAACAACACAGGGCTCATCTATACAGCCCAGGATATGCCGGCTCCCTGTTGGCATATCCTGCCTGTGGATCAGGCCCATTCCTCCCCTGTTACTTGGAGGAAACAGGTTTGAGTCCAACCAGGCACACTGTCCTGCCACTGCAGCCTCCACCACTCTCCAGATCCATGCTGGAGGCCTGCAGCACATGACCAAGGCCCCTTGCATGTGATCAGCCTGGTCACATGCTGCAGGGCCCCTTCCTGGATCTGGAAGAGCAATGTAATGGGCTCCTGTGGTCACATGGGGTCTTATCTGTTTTATTTTGGCTACAATGATTTTCCACCAGGTATTTTCTGATAATGTTGTATCGGGTCCTACCTGTCTCCCCCCATAGAATCATAGAATTGCAGAGTTGGAAGAGACCATGAGGGCCATCTAGTCCAACCCCCTGCCACGCAGGAAATAACGATCAAAGCATCCCCGACAGATGGCCATCCAGCCTCTGTTTAAAGACCTCCAAGGAAGGAGACCCCACCACGCTCTGAGGGAGGGCGTTCCACTGCCAAACAGCTCTTACTGTCAAAAAGCTCCTCCTAATGTTGAGGTGGAATCTCTGTTCCTGGAGCTTGCATCCATTGCTCCGTGTCCCAGTCTCTGGAGCAGCAGAAAACAAGCCTGCTCCATCCTCAGTGTGACATCCCTTCAAATACTTAAACAGGGCTATCGTATCGCCTCTTAACCGTCTTTTTTCCAGGCTAAACATACCTAGCTCCCTAAGTCTCTCCTCATAAGGCATCATTTCCAGACCTTTCACCATTTTAGTTGCCCTTCTTTGGACACAATCCAATTTGTCCATATCCTTTTTGAATTGTGGTGCCCAGAACTGGACACAGTATTCTAAGTGAGGTCTGACCAAGGCAGAATAGAGTGGCACTATTACTTCCCTTGATCTGGACACAATACTTCTATTGATGCAGCCCAAAATCACATTGGCCTTTTTAGCTGCCGCATCACACTGTTGGCTCATGTTCAACTTGTGGTCTACTAGGACTCCTAGATCCCTTTCACATGTAGTCTCATTCAGCCAGGTCTCCCCCATCCTGTATCTATGCATTTCATCTATCCATCTTAGCCCTGTCTTTGCCCTGAAGGTTGTGAGGACTGCCTGGGGGAAAAATGGGCCAAAATCCCATCTTGGACTGCAGGGCTCCAAGAGGGGCAAAAGACGGGGTAAGACAGGGTAAATTGCTCCTTGTAGAGAAGCCCACAGCCAATTCAAATGTGTACCCTGTGCTGCTGTTTGGAGCAGCCAGCCTGGCAAGGCAGCCCTCTCTCTCCCTACACTGTGAGCTTGCACTGACTCTTGCATTCTAGCATTGGCAGCTGTCACTTTTACTTGGGCACAATGGAGGAAGGCACAAATGTCAGGCTATCTTTTTAAAAAAATTCCAGCGAACCCAGCATTTTAGTGCAATTCATATCCTCAATGCATTTCTTCCTCCTCTCTTTCTCTTTCCCTCACTTCTCCTCACTCCCTTTTTGCTAATCCCTGTGCTCCTTCCTAGTTGCACTGCACTAGTTAAAGTAGGATCACAGAGGTCCACAAAGGCCACCCATGTGGCCCTTCCTTCTCTCCTTATTGCTAGAACGGAGTCAGAACATACCCAGTAATGAATAAGAGGGGGGGAAAAACTAGTTGGCAAAATAATTAATTACAAATAGCATGTTACTTCAAGCTCTGCTATCAAAACTGTAGCAAAGACTATCTGTTATTGGAAAACAGGGCCATTAATTGGCAAGAATACCAACCTAGAGAGCACTTCTATCAGTTCTGGGTATGCCAGACCCATTCTGGAGTCAGCCACCCCTGCTCTCCCGAATTTCATCTTTGAAGTAGGAGAGGATTAGAAAGTCTGAACTCCTGTTATATCAAAAGGTGGTTTTGAAATCCACTTCCTACCTGTACAATCTGCCTGTTTATCTTACCTATTTCCCAGGAGAAGCTGGAAAATTACTTCAGAGCTTTACAGGATAACATCTAAAAGCTTCAGATGCTAACAGAAAAACCTAGCAATTCATGCATATTAAATATATATTACATATTAGGGCTCACACACCCTAGCTGACCTTTAAAGCCATTCCAAATGTGTTCTTGTCATGAAGTTGCCTGCCCTCCAGAGGGAACAGTATCTTTTGATATGATGCTAATTTTGAGACCTAATTGGTACTGGATGCATCCTTTCATGAGAATGTTAAAAGGGCATGGCAGGGGGTGTAGGGAGAGTCCCTGTTCTCCACCACAATTGAGAAATGGAATTGAAGCTTTCCCTTATTGTGCTAAGCCTCAGGTATGTAGGAAAGCAATGAGCACTTCCATGGCTGGCCAATGTCTCCCAGGTTCAGTACAGCACTGGGAAGCCCAGAGATGAGAAACTTCTTAATCTAGATTTTATCGTGTTTCCTTCAATACTTCCTGTATTTTTCCTATCCTTATTTATTTGCAACATTACTTTGGGAGATGCTGTGTTTTGTTCCTTCACTGAAATTCATGCAATGTTTAAGCACATTTTCACTAATTCATACATTTATTTACACAATTCACCTAACTTGTCCTAACTTTTCCATTGACTAAAGTGTGTTTTATACATATTTTTCAAATGTGTGCATTGTAGGACTTTTTCAGATGGGGAAAAAAAAAAAAAAAGCCCGAGGAGGTCAGGAGAAGAACGGGGCTGTTGCGCTTACAGAGCCCCATTTCAGATGATGCAGTCGTCCTCCGTCCTCCTCCCAACCTTCCCCCATGCTGTGGGCTCCGCTTTTTATTGACGGAGGTTCTCCGTCAATAAAAAGTGGTGCCCACAGCACGGGGGAAGGTCAGGAGGAGGTCGGGAGGAGGATGGGGCTGTCTGAAATGGGGCTCTGTAAGCACAACAGCGCCATTCTTCTCCTTACCTCCTTGGGGTTTTTTCCCCCCTGTCTGAAAAAGCGCCGTTCTTCCCCTTACCTCCTCGGGGTTTCCCTCCCCCCGTCTGAAAAAGTCCAAAGTTACACACACACATGCATACACACATACACACAGGTTGCATCTCCAAAATGCTTGAGTCTAGAGGTATTTTGAATTTTGGAATTTATTTAGACACTGGAATACTTGCATATACATAATGAAATATCTTGGAGATGGGACCCAAGTCTAAATAGGAAATTCATTTATGTTTCATATGTGCTTTATGCACATAGCCTGCAGCTAATTTTATGCACAATATTTTTAACAATTTTGTGTATGAAACAAAGTTTGTGTACATTGAACCATCAGAAAGCAAAGGTATCACTTTATCAGGCACTCATGTTGACACTTTTGAATTTTAGAATATTTTGGATTTCAGAATTCTGGATAAGGGAGACAATCTCTCTCTCTTTCTCTCTCTCTCTCTCTCTCTCTGTGTGTGTGTGTGTAAATATCATAGAATCATAGAACCATAGAGTTAGAAGAGACCACAAGGACCAACCCCCTGCCATGCAGGAATTCTCTCTCTCTCTCTCTCTCTGTATTACATTTTATTTCTTGAAATGCCCTATAAGTCTCACTAACATGTAAGATGCACAAGATGAGGTGCACATTTTCTTGTAACAAGTCTTGGAAGATAAGTATAAATCGACACACACCTGATGTCAGATTTAATGGCAGTTTAAAGAAAAAACAATTCAATGTCCCAGATCTCTCTGTCACTGATATTAAGATGGCCATTTTTGATCAAAGGACCTTAGAAAATAGATCCCAACAGCTGAACCATAATTCTTTTACAGCATGGATGGGGAAAGTGTAGTCTGCAGACTGCATGTGGCCCCAGGGCTGTTTCTGTGGACCCCACAGGGGTCCAAAAAAATTCAGGCAGCATATTCTGCATCCAGTGAGGTAGGGAAAAATGTTTTGCTCCATAATGCCCCCAAATGACCTCTAGGTGGTGTGTGTGGAGGGTGTTTCCACCATGTTTGGAGATCTCCCCGGAGATCAAAATATTTTTTTTTGCCTCAAAATGATAAAAAAATGCCCTCTACGGACCCCTGAAGGCCTACAAACATGGTAAGAATGCTCCTGTCTGGGGCCAAAACCTGATTTCAGGAGCTGGTGCAATGGGGTGTGGCCCTCCAAGTTCTCCTGGGACACTAATGAGGCTCCCTGGCCATCCACAATTGCCCACCCCTGATTTTGAGGTTAATCTCTACCCCATGGCTTGCAAAGATGCAGATCCTCTTGCAAGGATGTCTGCAGTATCATCCAATTGTTTTGTTAACAGCCATTGTTAAGATTATTATCACTGCATGCATTTTCTACATTTCAGTTCTGTTTTATCTTACTATTTACAGCCATATGTATATACAATAGCATTCAGGAGATACTTTGGGCATCTAGTAAGGTAGGCTAGTAACTAGAGTGCCAAAAGACTCCTTGTTGTTTTGAATTCCTGCTGTTATTTTTAGGCGCTTCCCTTCTCTCATAGAAGTTGCCTGCTCCACATGAGCAGTGAAACATGTGAGTTTGGAACACATGACTTTTAGGGGCTGTTTACACGGCAAAATAAATCCTCTAAGAATTCGCAAAGAGTCCTAATAGTTCCCACATTTTTCAGATCAAAGTCGCCATATTCAGAAGGAGGGGGGCAAAAAACTCCCATAAGTTGCACAGTATCAGCTTTTGCTATTTTCCCTGACTTTTTTGAAAAATAGCATGACTTAGTGCGCTATTGATTGTGTGAACTACCATTTCACATACAGCTGTGGAAACTGCCAGCAATCTTCCCAAAACAGCCACAGCAGAGCTGAGCCGTGATTGATTGGACTGACCATGGAGGGGGTGGACTTGTAAGAGATGCAAGGAGCCTCAAACGAAAAGATCCAGCCAGCCGGCTTGCTTTCCACTTAGCCATAATTACTGTTTGTGTGTGTGTGTTTGTGTGTGAGAGAAGTGGGGAGGAAGAGAGAGGGAGAGAGAGAGAGTAGCGATCTGCTCCATCGGCCGTTCGCTCCCTTGCCCTGCTGTAATTGCATTTGTGTGTGTGTGTGTGTGTGTGTGAGAGAGAGAGAGAGAGAGAGAGAGAGAAGCAGTCTACTTAGCTGGCACGGATACAGGGTGAAGGGAATCTAGCCTGCTTTCCTTGCCTACTTTGTCATTATTCCTCTCCCCACCCACCATGGTCTCCCTTCTTTTTTGGTTGCTTTATCTGCTGTTCTCTGGCTCAGATGAAGCTAATGGAGCCTCTTGCGGAGCCCTCTTTGCCCCTTGCACTGCCACCCCTCCTCACTCCCTCCCTGCCTCCTGCCTGACTTCAATGACAGTGATCTGGAGGCCATGCCCCCCCCTTTGTGTGTGTGAACTACAAAGCCAAAAACTCACCGGATCAACCAGTTTAGCAATAAATCATGTAAACTATGCAGCGCTGGTGTGAAAGGACGGTAAGCCGGAATTTCGCGCATCTTATTCTGCCATGTAACTGACCCCAGTGTCACAACAGCTTCTGTAATCTGAAAAGCACACCCAGATATTGCAGAAATTACTGCAGTTGTGACCTCTGTGACCTGCACCTCACACAATTAGGCAACCCACAGGAGCACACAACAGAGTATCTAAAATAGCATGTGAAGCAGGGGTTCAAGAGAACATATGCATAACCTCCTTTCCTAAGGAGATGGTCTGGGCTGAGCCAAAAGCAAACAATCTTCCCAATAAAGTTTTCAATATTTGCTTGATCACCTTCACAACAACAATGGAGCTAACTGGGTCTCAAGAAAATGTGGACATTAGTATGAAGAGATTCTAACAAAATGAGAGGAGAGTCCTCTGTCTGTGAAAGATAAATGCTAGCAATGCAGAAGACTTGTTGTTTTGCCTTCTTAAAGGAGTGGGATGTAATGGCTCCTTTGATGCACAAAGCCTTGGCTTGTTCAGAAATGTGTCTGTCCATGGGTGAATTTATACATTTATGTTTATCAATCTGATTAAAGTGTGAAGCAGTGGCTTGTCTGTGTGTAAATGGCTCCACAACGAGATATAATTGCTTATCTATCACCTCAGATAGAGCCAGTGTGGTGTTGTGGTTTGAGTGTTAGACTACAACTCTGGAAACCAGGGTTTGAATCCCCACTTGAACATGAAAACCCACTGGGTGACCTTGGGCAAGTCACACTGGGCAAGTCACACCACTGGGCAAGTCACACTCTCTCAGCCTCAGAGGAAGGAAATGGCAAACCTCCTCTGAACAACGTTAATGGGAGACAGATTCAGGAGTATCATTTGGCCATTTATCATTTTTTGAAGTGTCATTATCGACTGAACCAAGGTGTTCCTTTTTCAGAACAAGAGCTTAACTGGGCGAAGGGAGTGATAGCAAGATTTTGCCAAAAGCAAGGACAAAACAGAAAGAGGAGCAAAAATTTCAGGACTCAAGGTGGTGTGGTCGATGTGGATGAGTGGGCAGGCGCCCGGAGTCCAAAGGCTCCTATCGAATTAAATGGCTTGAGGGCCTCTGAGTCAGACCCTATTGCATTTAGTGAGTGAGATGCTGGATATCATGGAGGGATATTACAGGCAGTTATATGCTCAGAAGAACATAGATATAGAAGAGATTAAGGATTTTTTCCAAGCTTTTTCAGAGGACCAGATGGGCACCCTCTATAAGGGTTTGAGTCCAGAGGACAGGAGGAGGTTGGTCTCTCCTATAGAAGAGCAAGAAGTTCATGAGGTCATAGTTCAGGGGAAGGGTAAGTCGGCCCCTGGCCCAGATGGCCTCAGTTGGAATTTTTATAAAGTTTACAGGAAGTGGATTGTTCCCCCTTTAACCACTTTGTTTAATTTTTTGTGGGATAATAATGAGCTCCCTGAGACGTTTTATCAAGGGGTTCTGATTTTCCCCCCAAAGGAGGGCGATCCTACCCTCCCAAAAAACTGGCACCCCATAGCTCTGACCAACGTAGACTACCGCATGTTGGCAAAAATACTGAATAATCGGCTGGCTAAGGTGGCTGATAAGATTGTGATGGAAGCACAGTCCAGTGCTGTGCCAGGTAGGACTATGGTAGACTCTCTTTGTTTGTTTCGGGAAGTGTTCCGACTCAGTAAGGAGGGAGCTTGGACTGGTCAAATCCTACAGGTCGACCAGATGAAAGCTTTTGACAATGTAGATCATACGTTCCTATGGGAAGCCCTCAAGTGGAAAGGAGTGCCAGAGAGATTTATTGCTTTAGTAAAATTGTTTTATAGGGATGCAGAGGTGGTTTTGCAAGTCAATGGTCATAGAGGAAAGAGGATTAAGTTAAATTCTGGGGTGAGGCAAGGTTGTCCACTGAGCCCTCTCTTGTATGTTATTGCTTTGGATGCTATCCTGTGTAAGATTAGTTTAGACAAGAGCATCTTGGGGATCCAAATCCCACGTCTGTTGGACAGTTCGTGGTTGGTTTGGTGTGAATCTGTTAAATTTGTTGCCCATGCTGATGATGTATCCCTCTTGGTTAAGGGCAAGATGGAAGTTAGAAAGATTAAAGATGCTTTTGAGGCCTACGGTCGAGTTTCTGGTGCTTGACTTAACATGGAAAAGAGTTTTTCGATCAGGATTTTTGCTGCAGAGGACAAGATGGCAGCTATTCCTCTAAAGGACATAGTTGAAGGAAAGGAAGGGTGGCAAGCAGAGCAAGAGGCAAAGATGGATAGGGTGAAGATCCTGGGGCTGAATTTTGCAGTGGCTCCCGAGGGATGGAAAGAAAATTGGTATCGCTGGTTGGAAAAAGTGAAGGAGAGGGTGGCCCTCTGGCAGAGATGGACGCTGGCCATTTACCAGAGAGCTGCTTTTGTAAATACCTACCTTCTTCTGGTGGCAGCCAACTTGGTGGCTGTTTTCCCGCCTCCCTCCAGATTCAGTGATTAAAGAAGCCGATGGGTTCTCTTCAAGTTCCTTTGGGGAATGGCCAGGTTCCCCCTGGCAAGAGCAGTGGCTTATGGGCAGGTAGAACAAGGGGGCCTGGACCAGGGCCGGTTTAAGGAATTTTGGGCCCCCCTGCAATGCTTTACTTTGGGGCCCCCATATGACTTGAAGGCACATGGGAAAGAAAGAAAGAAAGAAAAGAAAGAAAGAAAGAAAGAAAGAAAGAAGCCCTTTCTGAGGGAGACAACCCTCAAATTCCCTGTCTCTCTCTCTCACACACACACTCACCCTCTCCGATGTGCCTCTCCCTCCAGCTTCTGCCACGGAGGGCTGCTGTTTCTTTCTCTTTCTCTTTAGTTTTGGAGAGGCTGTTTTGTTTGTTTTTTTAAAAAAAGTCAGCAGGAGGTTTTTGGAGGAGGAGGGTAAGAGGGGGCTCCTCCTGGCTGTCTCCTGGCTGTTCCTTCGTCAGATTAAGGAGGCCAACACGGGGCCCACTCTTGACCTCGGGGCCCCCTGCCAATGCTGATTTGGCAGACAGGTTAAACTGGCCCTGGCCTGGACTTCCCAGCCCTGGGACCTAAATTCATCACCATCTTTTCTGCCCAAAATTTTGGGAAAGTCTCTCTGTTGCAAAAGGGTCAGATTCAACCTCAGGCTTGGCTAGTTTTGTTTTGTGAGTGCTGGATGGGGACTAGATGGGGAAAGACTTGGTGGGAGGAAGGCTCATTAAGTTTTAGGTTTTCTTTGCCTGAAAAATTGAAAGCACCAGATTTTTTGAGAGACTTTGTTTTTTACCTAAAAAAATATAGAATCCATGCTGAGGAGCTGAAGGGTGAAGACAGGCCAGGTCAGAGCATCAAGAGAGGTTTGTACAGAAAAATAGTGGAGGAGATTTATGTTAACCCATGTTTGCAAAAACATCAGGCCAAACCAGATTTGTCAGACTACCTAAAACACCAGACTGGCCCAATTGAGTATTTCATGGACAAAAGGGTCCCCAAAAAGTTGTGGGACTTGAGGTGGAGGCTCTACCATCAGGTTCTTAATCTGAGGGGAAGGAGACTTGTCCTTGTCTGAAATGTAAAAAGGCTGAGATTTTGAGTGGCGTGACACAAAAGGAGACAATCAGACATTTTGTCCAGGACTGCCCGAGTGCCCGGGAAACATGGGAGGAGGTGGCCCGGGTCCTGGTTTGACCAGATTTGGCACAACAGGCTTGGGAGACAATACTTTTGGGGACTGAACCTCCAGAGGGTGTCAGGGGACCCAGAAAGTCAGTGGGCCAAAAGAGGAAGAGGAAGGAGTCTGGTTCTGTGGCTGAGAGTTTTTGGAAAGTGCCCTGGTCCACGGTGCGCCTGGTCAACCTCTATGTGATGTTAGGGTTAGTTTTCCAAAGACAAAGGTAGCTGAAAAGTCAAAATCTGCAGGATGTAAAAGGCACTGCTTATTATGTGAAGAATGTAATTGAAAATTTAGCTCTGAGCGAAAAAGAGAAATTGCCAAACCATAGTTGGAAAAAGTTTTGGCCGTGGTTTAGTGAGATGACCCCATCAATAACTTAAAAGGATATTTTAAATAAATAAATATTTTATTATTATTATTGTATTTTTGTATAATTTTGTATTATTTTTTAATTAATCTTTTATTATTATTATTTTCTTTTCCAAATAAGTATAATTGTATTGTGTAAATATAATGTGATTATAGTGCATTTAGATTAAGAGGAAAAATGTATTAGTGTTAGGATAGATAGTTTTATTTTTGTATTAGTAAGAAAAGCGGAAAATAATTAATATTATTTTTGTGTTATTGTTATGGCCTTTTGCGGTCGGGTGTATTTTTCAGTAGAATGGTCTTATTCCAATAAAAAATTCCTAACCCCTTAAATTCCTCTGAACAAATCTTGCCAAGAAAACCCTGTAATAGGGTTGCTTTAGGGTTGCCATAAATTGGAAACAACTGGAAGGCACAACAACAACTACACCTCAAATACAGTGCTTTCCCTTGGACTCCCATTCTTCGATGAATGGAATATGGAGGGGAAAAGTGACGGCAGATGTGCCCAAACGCCCAAACTTTTTGGTCATTGGGCACATTTAGACTTTTGAAAGAATGTCATGAGACCGCTTGCAAAATAACTGCTGTGGGGGAAAGAAAAGGAGAAACTTTGCTGTTCTTTTAGCCTCACCATTTTGCCTTCTGGGAAATGGGTATTTAGTATTGAGTGACCGGCTACTCACACTGTGGCAGCTTTTTATGACTGGCTATATCCTAAAGGTACCATATCCCATCTGATCTTAGAGGCTAAACAGGGTCCACTCTGATTAGTACTTGGATGGGAGATGGCTAATGAATACCAAGTGCTGTAGGCTATATTTCAGAGGAAGGAACTGGTAAAACCATCCCTGAGTATTTCTTGCCTAAGAAAACCCTGTGAAATTCATGGTGTTGCCATAAACTGACAGGCAAATTGAAGGCACATACACACATGCCCACTGTGCTCCTATTCTGTTGTCAGGCAGATGAGGTTATAGGGATTTAGCCTGTGCTGGTTGGGGTTACCCTCCGCCAAAAAAATCTCAGGTTTTCAGTTTGGATGTACTCCTGAACTTAGATCTGAGCCTAGATGCCCAGGTTTTGGTGTTGGTATCTGAGCAGTTAAAACTAGTGTCAGCCTTGGCTGTTCCTGAAGATATCAGATCTTGATATATGGTGACACATGTCTTGATTGCATCCAATTTGGATTATTGCAAGGCACTCTATATGGGGCTACCTTTAGAAACTGTCCAGGAACTTCAATGGGTCTAAAATGCTGCAGCCAGACTACTGACAGGGGTTGGTTGAAGGGAACACATAACCCCCATGTTATAACAGTTTCAATAGCTATTGGCCATTTCCCAAGCAGAATTCAAAGTGCTGGTTATGACATTTAAAGCCCTGCGTGGCTTGAGTCCAGACTATCTGAAAGACCTTATCTCCTTATATGAATTTACCTGAGTTTTAAGATCCTCAATGGTGTGCTGTCTCTCAGTCCCATCACTGTCACAGACATGTTTGGGGAGGACATGGGAAAAAGCCTTCTCAGTGGCTGTTCCCAGGCTGTGGAATCATCTTCCACAGAAAGTTCAGTTGAAGCCCTGTCTGAGCTCTTTCTGCTGCTAGGCCCAGTCTTTTTATTTGACAGGCCTTTGGCTGTTAACTCATTATGGCAGAAGGGTCTTTTAATAGAGTGTGCTTTTATCTTTCTATACTATGCTTTAAATGTGGTTTTAAAATTAGTGTTTTGAATAGAATTATTTTTTAAACTTTTCTGTTACTAGGTTTTAGCAGTTCTCTGTTATTAATGTGATCAAAAGCTCCCTTGGGTACTATGCTGGGAGACTTTACACTAATTAATTAATTAATGACCTGTTAAAACAATTTAAAACACCAAATGAATGTTAAATAATCAGCAAAATATTAACAGCCCAAAACAGTACATCTATTTTAAAAATTTTGTCTACGGCAGTCAATCACTGGTTGAAGGCCTGGCTTAATAGAAAACTCTTTGTCTGATGCAGGAGGATGGCATGGAAGGGGCTAGCATTACATTTTCTGGGAATTCCATAATCTGAGAGCAACCATTAAGAAGACCTTACTTTGTGTCTGTACCAGACATACCTCTGAAAGTGGTGGGACTGAGAGAACTTGTTCTTAATTTCCCAGGCAGGCATGTATAGGAGTTCAGTCTTCCACATAGGTTAGCCAAAGTCCTATAGGGCTTTATAGGTCATAACTAGTGTCAATGTGTTTGTTGGTTCTTCTTTAAAAAAAACTTTGACAAGAGTTGTTTATCTTTCCCCCCTAAAAAAATGGATGGATTGAAGCACTGGGAAATATGAGCTATTCCCCTTTCCTGGTATAGGGAAAGGAGGTTTTCCTCCTTACTTGTAGGCCTATCAGCTCTAGAAGCTACCCACTTCTGTTTCCTCAGCCTTTCCTGACTAAGTCTGCACCTGAAGAGTTTTTAATAACATGTATGCAAATAACCCAAAGGGATTTAGTTCTAAGTGGATAAACATGCCCCAGACAGAGGGGAGATATTTACAGCCTCAATTTTCACAGAGGCACTGAAGGGAAATTATTATCTCATGATAACCACACCCCTTGCTATCCTTCATTAATCACATCACATGCTTCCTGAACAAAACACTTTGACAATATTCCCCTGGCATCTCGCATGTCTCATAAATACACTGCTTACCATTCTCAGGGTGGAGACCAGTCAAGATACAGTTCAACAAGCTTTTATTAGCTGTCCAGGAGTGGGTGGGAAACTTTTAAATGTACAATGGTCTACATGGGGTATTAAAATCCCTACAGAAGTTGCATTTCCACAATTGGTCTAAGAAAAACTGTTGATACATTCAGTCTTTGCTACTTGCTATCAATGAAAAGGTATCTGAAAAAAATCTCTTCTGCTTCTTCATTGGCTCTCTCTGGGATGGTTGCCACACTGCAGAAATAATGAAGTTTGACACTGCTTTAACTGCCATGGCTCAGTGCTATGGAATTCTGGGATTTGTAGATATATTTAGCATATTTAGCCTTCTCTGTCAAGAGATCTGTGGTGCTACAACAAACTACAAATCCCAGGATTCCATAAGATGGAGCCATGATAGTTAAAAGCATTGTCAAACTGCATTATTTTTGCGGTGTGGCAGCAGCCTGGGGCAACACTGATATTACATGCAAATATATATAATAAAAGTCATCAGGGTTTTTTTTTTCATTAAAAAACCCGACAGTTTTGAGCTATTCCTATCTCATACCTGTAAATTCAGGAACAGTAAAGGATCTGGGGAGATGATGCTTAGTGGGGTAAGGGTTGTCAGAAGAAAGATTAAACATGCCTTCATCCTCTTGCTCATTTGTTAAGGTTGCTTTTCAAGCTGAGGTTGCTTTTCATTTCAAAGTTATCAGGCTTTGTTGTACACTTTTGCATGTAATGTCTAGCTTCCCCTCAGAGTGATGTCTGTTCATGTTTGGAATGTAAGTTGGAGCATAGGGTAAAGAGGCCTTATATCTACTTGATGGCCCAATATCTGGAGCACACAGAGTTTCAGTCTTCTTGATGACTAATGCTGGTATAACCAGGGATTACACCAGTGTAAAATAAATACTTTTTGGGACTCACGTAGAGATATCTTGTACTATCTTTCACTAAGAGATATCCATGTGTAAGACCTTTCCTTAGCTATACAGTGACATTCGGATGGTGCCCAGGTATAGCTCCAACCCCTGATCCAAGCCCAGTGGCTGCACTGGTGGGGGGGTATGGAGAGGCCAAACCGGACCAGGTGAAACCATTGGAGGAAGGGGTGACACCGTACTGTAACACCACTGCCCAAGCCACTGATTGTCTATGGGATTGTGCCTGGGCACCATTCAGCTGCCATTACGCTTCTGGACAACACAGAGCAACTTTTGCCCATCCAGACCCCCAGTGTAAATACTCTGGCAGAATGTTATACTCCACCATGGTTTAGTAGCTTACAAAACAGATAAGAGACAATCAGACGTCACAATAATGACTCTGATGCTACATGAGTAGGGACTGTTGTTAGAATACTGTAATCCCCAAGCATCATTTAAAGAGCCATTTAACATTTTGCTTTTCTTTTGTAATGATCTCACTCTTCATCACAGTTGTTGTTGTTGTGTACTTTCAAATTGACCCCAACTTATGGCAATCTTTTTTCTTGGGTTTTCTTGACAATATTTGTTTGAGGGGGGTTGCTTTTGCCTTCTTCCGAGGCTGAGAGAGTGTGACTTGAAAAGCCAGTGTGACGTAGTGGTTTGAGTATTGGACTACAACTCCAAGGTTCATACCACTACACCACACTGGCTCTTCAATTAACTATATCCAGCCTTAAATCTAGACTCAAGTGACAGGGCAGTTTCTAAGCAAGATCTGTGGATAGTTGAAGACATTAGTTTTACTTGTGCTAGTCAATAGGAGTCACTCCCCAAATTATCCAAAATATGACATTGAAACTAGACATCACCATGAAGAGTGCTATTGGATGTCTACCTGAAGCTGGCAATGGACAAACATAAACAATATTATTTCACTGAAATTTAAATGTCCATCTCTTTAAATGTTTAATAATACACAGTGTTCTTGTCTAATATCACATTAACATAGGAGAACTGATGTCATGATGTCTAGCAGCTGATCTAGTCTCCATAGTCTTAACTCCCTTTGGAGTTAGTTGCAAGGAGTCTGTATTCGCCAGTTATTTATACAAGTCAGAAGATATGTCTTATGATACAAATTCAATTCTGGGAAATTAGTTCCATCTTCTGGAAATGACAGTTGCACCATTTTAAGTGAAAAAATAAGGTGATACAGACATTTTCAGTTATTCTCTAACATTGTTAAAATCCTTTTATATTTTCCACAAAGGAGTTTTGAAGAAGTTTTTTAAAGAGCCAGTGTTGTGTAGTGGTTTGAGTATTGGAGTCAGACTCCAGGAGACTAGGGTTCAAATCCCTGCTCAGCCATGGAAACTCACAGGGTGAGCTTAGGCAAGCCACACTCTCTCAGCCCTAGAGGAAGGCAATGGCAAACAGACTCTTCTCCCCTTCTTTCATGCCCAAAACCCCCATGATAGGTTCACCTTAGGGTTGCCATAAAACAGAACTGATTTGAGGGCACACAACAACAAATAATTTTTTATTTTTTATTTTAGAAAGGAAGATTTTAAACCAGTTCTGTACAATATATAATTCACCAAGCCAAATGAGGCTCATCAACCAAGTTATAGCAATTCCTTACAGATCCCTGACTTCACACCCCCAAGAAGGCAAGGTAAAAAGTGGTTTAGTGACCCTGTGTGTGTCTTAAGGCTACGTTTGGCTTGGTGAGTCACATGTTATGGGTGCCTGTGCTGGATACATGAAGCTGTCCTTTGGATGTGGAGAAGGTATGTATATATTTTATGAGTAGGTCAGCATTCTCAGCATAGCATTTTAGACCAACGATTCTAAAACTGCATGAATTTTCTAGCGGGTTTAATCCAGATTGGCCATTCATGAGTAGAAAGGCTCCTTCCTGTACAGACAGCACCAGATTCTGGAGGAGGGTTCCCACTGGAAGAACAGAGTCAATCTTTTATAGCCCCTTGCATTGCCTCACACTGCTTCAAAGGGTTCCTCGGCCCTCCAGAGCAACTTTTCAGGAGATACAGGGGGCTGCAAGATAAAATAGGAATTGCTATGATGTGCCCCATTCTCTGTCTCCAGTGTGAGCGGAACGCCACTAACCCCTAATTGTCATCTGGTCTAATGTCTTCGCTTGAAGAGTGAAAAGCCCTTTGGTAAAACAAGATTAATCTGCCTTCTAAGTGTGACTGTGGTGTAGTGTTCCCAGATCTCTGAGCCTGTCCTGGATCCCTTCCTTCCATCTTCAGGTCGAGGGGAGTAATCTCAGAGTAAGAGTGCTACCTTGAAAAATGTGTGTATATATTGTCTTCATTTGTTAGACTTGGAGTTTGTTTACCATCATGCTTAATGACATCACCAAGGGGAAAGGGTTTCTCAACCTTCACCAAAGATACTTATCTTTTTCCATATAATAGTAGTCATAACTATTATGAATTACTGGAACAGTTTCTTAGAAGAGGGCCATGGATGTTGGCATGTTATAATGTGAAGTGAATTTTGAGTCAGTTTATTTATTTTTATTTATACCCCGCTCTTCAGCCACAAGGCTATCAGAGCGGCTTACAAATTGTTTTAAGCAATAGCTATTTACACATCTACACTGCATTAAGCAGTTTCCAATGTGTGCTAGCTAATTGCCCCCACAAGCCGGGTACTCATTTTACCAACCTACGAAAGGATGGAAGGCTGAGTGAACCTTGGAGCCCTCTGGAATTGAACTTGCAACTTGGTGACTTGCACTTACTGGCATTTAACCACTGCGCCACCAGGGCAGTGGTTGACACAACCAGATCCCCTTCCATCATACAGCAAGACAGTTAATGGCATTGTCTGTATGAGTTCAATGGACTCTGTATCACACTTTCAGCAAACCATATCATTTTAGCCTTATTTTGCAGCCAACCTGTTTCAGATGAGGTTTCCATCATGCAGATGCCTGACACCACTTCGGTAAAAATAAAACCACTGATATTATCCATTGGCAAATTATCAACGAAATGGAGAAAATAAATGTTGATGAGTTTAACGCTTATCAAGGGCCTGTCTAAACAGTGAAAATACCCCTCATGAATTTGCTGGGAATCCTACCAATCTAAACAGGATCCAGTGCCAATGCACACTATTTGGAAGGAGGGGGCCCTAAAACATCAAAAACAACAGAGTAAAAGCCTTTGCAGATTTCCCCATACTTTTTCACAAACTGCGAGGTGGCTGTGCATTTTTGCTCATTTGGACTATAGAACAATAAAAAAACTCGAAGGGAGGCAAAAGCTGATTGGCTGGACAAGAGCAGGGGTGGGGCTTGCTGGCAGGGCAAGTGCCCACTGGCACCATGTTCGATTTTCACCTTATTGATCACTCGCTAAGGCGATAAAAAGGATCAGTATTTTTGTTTTGCTTTGAAGAATCACTCTATTGTACCAGCACACCATGGGATGATTTAAAAAAAAAAAAACTGGCGGTGGCGTGAGTAAATCACTCACAGCTGCCATCAGGAATGTGAGGCTTATAGGGGCTTCTGAGGCCAGAAAAACCATTTGGACATGTCGATGCTGCTGTGAGATGTCAATACTACAAGGTATTTGGGATTTTTCCCCCTTGTGTAGATGGCCCCAAGTTTTGCATGTTTCAGAGGGATAGCTGAGTGAGTCTGTTCAGGCAAAATAACTGAGACTGGCACGATGAAGACAACATGATTTATTGTAGCATAAACTGTGTAAAAATAACTTGCCTGAATCATTAGTTTCCCTTTAGTCTACTTCCTTGTAATTTGGAGGGAAGGTCCTGTAGAGCTAAAATTAATTTACAAACGATACTGTTGAAGCAACATTCTGCTTGGAGGCATGTTTTATTTCTAGGTGAAAAGCCCATCAGATTATTGCCTGCTTCAAAACATTAGGGCTCGAGTGTAATATAACTGGTATACCAGTTAGCTACCTCAAGCACAAGCTGTTGTGGAAAGTTAGAGTATACATTTAATAAAGGAATGAAGAAATAAATTGTTGAAAGAAATGTTTCTTAACCATCAGCAATGAGACATTTTAGTACCCCAAAGTAATATTCTTGCTCTAGAACTCACATAGAATGAGACCTACAAGGTAGACATTTTATGACATTGGGCTTGTCAACACTAGCCAGAATACATTGCCTTCCAACCAGAATATTCTAGCCCCAGAGCTGGCCCAGATCACAATGAAACACGTGTCTCTGCGTTGCACTCTCTGAAGCCAGGAAGGAGGCCCTCAGCATGTGATCAAGGTTTATAACATGCAGGGGGCCTTGATCATGTGCCCGGCTTCAGAGCAACACCAGCAGTGGCAGTGGCCAGCAATACAGCCCAGAGTGCAAGTACACACGGACTCCTGCGTTCCTGTGCCAGACCCATCTGGGTTTTCCCACATAATGTGGGTTTACCTGGAGGTAATTTTGAAACGTTTTAAAAGGGTTTACCCTGGCTTCCCCCTGGCTTTGCCTTGGGCACCATCAGGACTGTATGGAGGTGAATCGGGGCAAGAGCCCTGCATTGTTTGGACTGCAGGGCTCCAACACGGGGAGGGGGGAAGCAGGAGTAAACTGCCTGTCTAGACAAGCCCGTTGTCACTGAAAAGTTGTAGACTGGGTTGGTGTCCTGTTTTGAAAGTCATTTGAGGGGGGGGGGCATTGTGGAGGTTGTAACTCACTACTGACTGTACAATAATCAAATTCCCCCCATCCCCAATCCACCTTTTATATCATAAAACTTATCATTTGCATCTCTGTGAACCTGGCCATTTCCTGGTCAGTGGGGACATAGGGAGCAGCAAACACACATGTAGCTGTTCCCCTGTATCTGGGAGCAAAACAATGACATCGTCTTCAGGGACCTCTGAAGTATCCCCAAAGGTCACTGTCAGTCCAGTTCTACAAAAACAGCAGCATGCTTATCTGATGCTTCCCTACACTCTACCAATCAGGTAATTACCAGGTTTGGGGGACAATAACTGAGAAAAGGTGAGTTGGGAGGGGGGGTTGGATGGGAAATTATTGTAGCTCTGTCTCATGGTTACATCTCCCAATCCAGGATTTGGAGCCAATATCCACAAGTTTCAGTCACCTGATGGGTACAGATAGTTGTGTTTTTTACAGACAAAATGATTAGGATAAACATGGCCCCAATTAATCTGTTGCATTTGTGTTGGTTATATATTTTGCAAACAAGGAAGACTGGCAGTTATTCACAACAAATGTTCCACCTCATCTGAAGGTCTTTCCTTCGGCTTTGGGTGTCTGAGTATTGCAAAGTACCCTTAATTCTATACTCATAAATACTCATGTAGACATTTTTATACTTCATGATACTCTGGAATTCCCAATGGGACCAGAAACTACTGCAGACTGAGGTGGAAGTGTTTTTCTCCCTCTGTGTAAGGGTTAAAGACTGAGAGTATGGTTCATACGCTTCACACTGAGAGTGTGGTTCATCTAATCATTACCTAATGTATAGAAATCAACACATTTAAAAAGCAAAGGACCTGTACAGATGATTCTAAAATACACAAACATTACAAAATATAGAGAAAGTTAAAATTAGTGGGATTGTCATTGGAAAGCCCTTTATGTCCTTCAAACTCTGATATCGAGGAAGAAAAAAGGCATTAGAAGCTGAACAGATAAGTTGAAAGTGTTGCAGAAGGAAAGCAGAAGTGATCTGAGCAATGGCATTCAATGACCCAGAGGGAGTTTCATTTGACAGATAAGCACCCTGAGTCAGAAAGTGAATACGTGCATAAAGATATCAATAGATGAAGGAAATCCTATCCCAGCTGACAATTGTGGTCAGACATGCTGACTCAGGAGCTTTGCTACGTGAGCTACTGGGATGCAAGCAAGATGTGGCTCAGTGGTATCGCTTTCACATAGCCCAGAAAGGAAGCTGGCTGACAAATAAATAAAATAGATAAAGACATAAATGATCCTCCCTTCCTGGCCAGGAAAGTTACAACTTGCATGATAAAAGTGTAGATTACTTCTCTTTATCTATGAAATTAAATAGTTGTTTGAGGCTATTGAAAAACACATATGTCTGCTCAAAATCAAGTGTTACATTTCAAAATGAGAAGAAACAAATGTATGTTTTCAGGATGTAACTAGCCAGCAAAAACCTGCCACCAACCTATGAAAATATATCCAAGAACTTGACATATGTGGAAGGTATTCAGGTAACCAGCATAGGACTCTATTTGACTGGGAATATGATTTCAATTAAATCCTGATGTGTGTGTGTGTGTATATCACAGTTATTTTAGCTATGGAGTGAATAATGCAATTTCTTTTAAGAATTAGACTTCCTTCAGATAGGATGTTAGACTTCTTTACCTAGCACTTTCTCATGTAGATAACACTATAAAAACACACCTTTATTTGCCATTTAATTAAACTTGTGCTATCTGAGATCTCAATGTTGCCTTTTGTATTCTGAAAGAGAAAAGGGCTGGGACAACCTAACACAGATATCATCAACTAATTATAGGTCTTTTTTTTTTTTTGCTTTACTTATTGAACTTCTGTTACCAAACATATTCTGGCCTGTGGGGAATTGTTTTCAATTTCTCTTACATGTTCCTAATCTGTGAGGGGGAACAATTAAAAACACTCTTAATTATACCACAGGAGAGCAATAATAGCCATTTGAAGCATTTCCTTCCCACTTGTCAAGCATAAAAGTCAGATGAAAGAATTGTGAGCTAAGTAACATTCAAAAACAAGGTGGTGGGTGGTTTTATTTTTCGTTCAGTGGTGGCATGGTTTATGAGGCACAAAGAAAACAGTTGTCTGCAAACCAAACATATGCTTATCGGGATTGTGCAAAATCACCAATACGGATGTTAAAATCTATCTGTCTCATTCTTGTTGTGTTTTTCAGAATCCTTCCAGTATTCCCATTCCATCCCATTTTCCATACTGTTTAGTAACATTCTTTTTCTTCCTTCATGGAAATTTCTTTATTTCTTTTTGTGCATTTTTTCCCTGAAATGTATGGTTGTTGTTGTTTCTTACATACAGTTGGACACACACACCCCTCATATCCATGGGAGTTTGGTTCCTGGATTTACTTTGGATATGAGAAACCACAGATAATAGCAAACACCATTGAAAATAATGGGATTTCTGGTTTAAAACACCATAGAGTTGCCTTGGAGGACCTAGAAAACATCTAGAGAGGATGCCTCTCTAGGCATTTTCTAAGAAGACTCTATCATATGTGCTCCTCTCTTTGTGTCCTGTGGATAACTGAAATCACAGATATTGGTTCTGCAGATACGGGGTGTTCGACTGTATTTTCTAATGCACAGGTTGGCATCCTGTTGATGCAAAAAAGGGAAAAGTCCAACTTACACTAGTATAACTCACTTTTTTTGTTGTTGTTACAGAGGTTGAAATTCTCTATTGACTATATAACAACCAAATGTTCCCCCCAAACCCACCCTTTAAGTTGCTGCAGCTTGTCCAATAAATATGATTATGTCCTGGTTGGTGGAGAGCAGGGAAGTGGCATAGTAGCACTCAGCTATATCCCTATAGCTGGAAACACAGTAGTGCCATCACTGAGGACATCCAGAGGACACTGGGTAGTCCCGGAGGATGTCTCTCACTGTCTTTACAATATATGTCCTATTCCAGGCTCCCTGCTGCAGACTTTTATATGCTTTTCCCTTGTTACTAAAGTCTGGTTGTATGCATTTTTCAAGTGTACTGCACACATTTTTAGTTCTGTACATTTCTGAAATGTATGCAGAGTCTTATGTGCATCCCCCGCCTCCAAAATGTATGGAGTTTCAAGACAAGATGTGCTTCATGACATTGCCAGTCTCAGGAAGTGAGAAATGGGTAATTCTGTATGAAGATACAAAATGCAACAAAACTCTTTTCCACTCCTGGTCATCAAACATAGATTAGCCATCCTGAATTCACAAATGCATCATAAACAGTCTCCTCAAACCCAACCAATATATTTCTTAGGCACAAGGCTTGTTCAAATCACAGTAGACTCACTAAATTGGAAATGTTATTTAGTACTCCTTGTACTAAATGGAGAGCCAGCATGGTGTAGTGGTTTGACTACTGGACTATGACTCTGGAGACAAGGGTTCAAATCCACACTAATCCATTGAAACCCACTGGGTGACTTTGGGAAAGGCATACTCAGCATCAGAGAAAGGCAAAGGCAAACTCCCTCTGAACAAATCATGCCAAGAAAACCCTGTGATAAGTTCACCTTAGAATCAACCTAAATTGGAAACAACATGAAGGCACACAAAAACAGAGCTCCTTCCTGTTAAGAATTCTTAACAAGGGCCCCCACTTCCTGCTACCTTTCTTGGTTAGTGCCAATCTTAACTGATGGACATTTCTTTCTTGATCTGATTTGTTAACCCTGAGTAAAGCCATTTATCATGTCATTCTAAAGGAAATTTAAGGTCAATATATCTCTGTGTCATCAAGAATTTGGTATACTAAAGTAAGACATATGACAGCAAATCTTGATACTCTACAGGAACTGAGAGTAGGATGATATCTGAAGTTCAGAATAAATCTTGTTGCTCTATAGGAAGTGAGAGTAGGATGATATCTGAAGTTCAAAATAATAATAATAATAATAATAATAATAATATAGTTTTTGTTGTTACTCTTATTCTTATTTATACCATGCCTTTCCCCCCAAGATTGGGTCTCAAGGTGCCTTAAAATTAAAATGTTTACAATATAATTAAAAGCATCCAAAGCTCAACATAAAAATAGAATTAAGCTATTAACTACAATTAAACAATTTAAAACATATGCTTTAAAAAGATTTTTAAAAATGAGTTAAACAGTACAATTTAAAACAATGCAGCACCCTTTTACAGCCCTTTTCTTTTAAACCCTTCAGTAACTCAAATCTGCCTGAATAAAATAAAAAAGTCTTTGCCTGCTAATTTAAAGGCAGCAAAGAAGGGGCAATTCTAGCCTCCCTAGGAAGGGAATTTCAAAGTCTAGGGGCAGCCACCGAGAAGGACCAACCTCATGTTCCCACAGTGGGCCTCACCTGTGGATCTCAGGCTCCAGGTAATATCATAAGAAGAGAAACATCTGTCAGATAGCCTGGACCTGAGCTGTGCTATAGGGCTTTGTCGGTCATAACAAGCACTTTAAATTGTGCTAAGAAACAAACAAGGAGCCAATGGACCAGCTGGAGCAGGGGAATTGTGTGATCCCTGAATCAGCCCCAGCCAACAAAAGATGATGAGACATGCCTCTGAATCTACATGTGTGATGCACAAGGCTGCATCCTTCATCTGAGGTTAGCAGGCTGTGTGGCATTAATCACTCTGGCCTCTACCACCTTACCTCTGCTTCTTGCCACCTTGCAGCCACAATATTTTGCCTAATTGTAGAGCTGGCCTTTAGTGAAGAAGGGAAACCACATTTCTCGATTCCAGCATATTGCAATCAAAGATGCACAAATAATCTCATGATAATCTTCATAAATTTATGCAGTTATGTTAGTAAGCAAGCAGAGCTGTCAAAGTTTTTGGAAAACAATTTGTTATTAAACTCATTATGAAAGCCCCCAAACACCAATAATCCATTGTGTTACTATTACAAAGATTCTTTTTTTTGGGGGGGGGGTGTATCTCATTATGTTATTTATTGCTCTCTTTTTTGCTATTTTTCTGCTTATTTTACTAATGTAGGCTGGAATTCTGTATGGAAGTTATGTCTTCGTAATGAACTTACACATGCAGAAATTAGAACTGGGTAGTTTCATAATGTCCATGTACAGTAGAGGATTGCTAAATGATACTATGTAGCAGAGCTGGCAAAGTGACTGTTGTGTAATGGGACCGATGCACGTTCATGCATCAGGCATTAATGCACATTGGGCACTCTTGCTGTTGTCCCAATATGTATCTTCACAATTGACTAACAGGGGGCTCATCTACATGACCCAGCATCAGGCCCATTCCTCCCCTGGTGGGTAAACCTGTCATCTGGCCCAACCACTGTCTGACGTTACTCACCTCCTGCTCTGTTACTCCATAAAGGCATCAGTTCTGAGGGGATGATACAAGATGCTGTAGGGAACAGAAACATAAACTTTACACACTTACCAAAAGTACACAGCTACAGCTATGAAGTTCCAGTATGGAAAGGAAGACAATGGCACGATGATGCTACCCCACCCCCTGCCCAATTGTTCAGAGTTCCTGCATTGTCCTAGTATTAATGTAGGGATATAAGAGGAGCTGCATCAGACCAGAGAACAATCCATTTCCACATCCTGCTTCCTGCAATGGCCAATCAGATGCTTTTTGGAAGCCCGCATACAGGATGTGAAGGTAATAGCCCCCTCCTGTGTCTGCTCCCACTGGTGCTTCCCTCCTGCATTTAAAAAATTGGAATATGTTGCACAGTGGGTCAGGGATTTCTGCTGAGATTCCAATTTTCATACTCTTCAGATGAGTATCAAGGTGAAATTTTCCCTCAACATAGGCTGTCATCTCAATACTAACATGCCTTTCAGAAATTGTCTGTTGCTCTGTGGGAATTGTCAGTAACCATGTAATTATCCCTGTTTACATGACAGAACTATTTTTGCATGTCCCATTTAGCATTTTCTAACTGCTGTTTGTGCTTGCCCCTCCCTGCTAACAATGAACTTCAGATCTTGTTTTGTGTGTGTGTATAATTAAGACTTTGCTTTTTAAGCACTTGCACAGCGGATGGCTTTTGCTTCAGTAACATTCAATTTGGCATTTTCCACTGTTCTATGAGGTCACCTCTGTGAGAATGCCCCTAGAATGCATTAGTCAGTGCTGACCTTGAGATTCAAGGCTTGCTACTGGCCTCACCCTAATTTTGTACTTGCACGCAACTCAGCTTGACTAGACTCTACAAGTGTTAAGGGGTCTATTTATTTATTTATTTAAATATTTTTATCCCACTTATTATCCAGGGACCTTACAGTGGTGTACAATAAAACCAATCTAACCAGTTTAAAACAGTATAAATAATTAAAATTGTTTGTTAAAAGCTAAAAAAACCCAATTTTTAGCTATTAATACATTATAAAATAGATTAAAGGAGTTAAAAAAGATTTAAATGAATTGAAATTATGTGTGTGTGTGTGGGTTTATAAAACCAATCAAGGCACCCCCACAAAGTTTCCATGAATATCCACATTTTTACTTGGCATCTAAACAACAGCAGTGTTGGCACCAATTGGACCTCCAAGGGAAGGGTGTTCCATAACTGGGGTGGCACAGCAAAAAAGGTTCTCTCCCATGTCCTCACACAGCATATTGCTCTGACTGATAGGGTACAGAGGAGGGCCCCTCCAGCACACTTTAAACTTCAGGCAGATGTGACTTAAGAGGTGACTTAACACTTCCTTACCATGTGCATGGTTGTAGTGGATGTGTTAGACACCTATGTGGACATCAAGAAGCCAGCAGGAAACTGGTTGCATATTTCTGTGTACTGTATTGTCCATGTGCTTGTATGTTAACATATTTTTTCAAAGCAAATAAAAAACAAAGGTCCCTATGCTGATCCATGAGGGAAGAAAAAAAAATCTACAGGTGGGCAATACTTGTTTTTGTTACCTTAGGTAGCTGAGAGCTCTATCCACAGCCATAGGCAAAGCACATGAGTGCCCAAAATGACACAGAGCAGTAGCAAAGAGGAACATGACTGTTTTTAGACAAACAGCATGTGGAGATTACATTTTAGGTGGTGGATTAGCTTTTTTAAAAGTTAGTTGAGGTCAAACTAAAAGTATTACCTAGTGGTTAAAGGAGATGTATTCTCCATCTCCTCTTGGGACAGAGTTTAACTGCACAGCCCCTGGCCTAATTTGGGGACTTTTCTGTTTCTTTCCCCATCATCTACTTTTTTTTGTACCACCACCAAGAGTTCTGGAGAACTTGAAAGCTTATGCACTTTTATAGCATTTTGGTTGATCCTAATAAACATATTGCCCAGTGGTGGGTTAGGTTAGTATCCATGAAAGTCATTTCCATACATTATGCTGTTTCCTAGTAGACACGTGAGGGACAAATATGAACCTGTCTATAATGCAAAAAAAATTGAAGCAATCTTTTTGAACTATGCAGAACCAAAATGACTCCAGAAAACAAAACCACAGTGATTCCACTGGGTGTACCAAGAAGGCAGAACTATAAGTGAAGTCATACAAAAAAGAGCACCCATGAGCCTCAAAGTTTAATGTTTTAATCAAAACATTAAAAGACATGGAAGAACCTTTAAAAAATAGAAATTAGGAAGCCAGCCTAGGCATGTCCAGACAGACAAGCACTATAGGTCATAGTGCTTATAAAACCAAAAACCTACACAACAGGAATATGCTGGAATTGTCCAGCACGAAGCCAGGTCCTTCTTAGGCTATTTCTGTGTTTACACAGGCTACACAGCTTCTGGTCAGTTGTTACCCTAAAAGGTGGGGCAGGGGTGTTTTAGAGACCCACCTGTGATTCCAAAATCTCTATTTTTTTTTTATTTTTTTTTTTGAGGGGGAAGATTATTAGCACAGATGGATGCCTGCGAGAGGAGGGTAACTGCAGGGATCTTTTCACCTATGTATACCAATGCTAACTGCAGAGTACACTCCAACTTAAAGAGAAATAAATATTTTTATTGGAAATAACACAAAGTGCATTCACACAAGCAACACACATTCCTAAGAACCATACAAGACCATAGAGGAGTAAGGTAGAAAGATTGACTAGAGGGAGAGAGATGAGAAAACAGGGTGGTAATTACCAGCCTTGAAGAGTTGAAGATACTCAGACAGGTGTCTGAAGGTGGCATTGTCATGCCTCATGAGTCTGGTGAGGGTATAGTATCGGAGGAGGAGGAGGACATGGCAGGGAATGGCCCTATGGACCCTAGCACAGGTTTATCTACACCTGTGCCAGCAGGAAACCCTGCCAACCTGGAGGCTTGAGCAGAGGAAGAGCCTAGCCTTGGGGGGTGGCAACAGTTCCAGCAGAGAGTCCTGCCAATTCAGATAAGGATGAAAAAGATTCAAACTTACCTCCACCATCATACAGCCAGCAGTGATCTCAAAAGGAAGCTCAAAGGAAATTACTGAGACTTTATGAGAAACACCTGCTCACCAAGAAGCACCTGGCAAAGCCTTGATTGCTATATATACGCTTTGGTGAAATGTGGAGACTTTGTCAGAGATCAACTGATCTTCCTGGAGAAAGCTTTCTGCTGACTTCATTGCCTTGACTCGTGTTGCCTTGACTCATGTTTAGACCTTGGACTGTTCCTGACTATGCTTTCATCTGACTCTGTGGACCCACAGACCTGCTTCTGGACTATGCTGCCTTCCATAAGCTTTAACCCTTGGACTGTATTCTGGACTCTTCTCTGTGTGCCTTCCTCTGGTTTTTGCTGCTGCTCAAGAAACTGAACCTTGCTTGTTTCAAACCTTATCTGACTCCACTTAATTGACTTTGTTATCATGGAGAGTTGGCTGCTTTCCTGGACTTTTGAGCTTTATCTTGGTTAAACTCCTAAACTGTACTAATTGCTGGTAACTGGCTGCTTTCTTGGACAGGCATAGGAGGTTCTGATCTGGGGGCAAGCCAAGAAAGAGAGTGGATGGGTTCATCCACTGTGGCACACCTTTCTATTGTCAGGGGACTAATATTTATACCGTATTTCATATCTTGAAGGGGCACTCTGGTGAGGACAAAGCCTGGATGGCTTTTCTACTGGATAGACAAAGGAAATAGAAACATAACTGATAGCATTAATGGGCTGGGAGACAGGGATTGATGGGTTTACAACAACCTTGCAATGCTGGACAGGAGCAGGTATGAGGTGAGATTTCCTCAGGAGCAGATTTGGGAATGGTCACTTAATTGTTTAGTTCTATGACTCATTGCTGAGGTGTCCAAGAAGGGATTAGCACATACCTCCTTAATGACTTTATTTACTAAGGGGCTTCCACACAATCCTAATATGGGCTTCCTTGCCATATTATTTCCAAGACACATCCCAGGTCATTGTGACCTCCACCTGACCTTTTTGGTTCCTCCTGGCCAACTTTACCCTGAAAAGTGTCCAATATTCCCAACTATAAAATATCATAGGGAGGGGGTAGTAGGGCATAGTAACACAGTTGACAGTTCAGACTGATGTATTGATCATGTCTGAATGGAGAGCATAAAGAACACTAAAACATCACATTGGACTCTAAAGGATATCATGATTTTCGAACAACCTTCTGTGCCACATCAAAAACCAGTACTGTTAGTGCCCCTAATGAGCCCCCACCTCTAGAAACTCCAAAATTGGCTTATTAATAATTTGGCTTATTAATGTGGTCTTCCCCTGGGAAGAGCAGTACAGTTTCAGAGATGTGCTGAAAGCCATGCATCGCCCAAAGAAAGAACTACAGACAAATTCCAAAGTGTGAGGAAATATACATTGCCACCACCACACCCCCAGTGGCGGACAATGATTCCATTAAGCAGATGGAGTATTCCTTTGTTTAAAGGTTTCGAGCTTCCCTTCCCCATCACCTAGCCATCAAAAGAGGCAGCTCAGGCTTTGTGGATCCAATCATCAGACATTTAAGGTAGTTGCAAACCCATTAGCATCTTCAGACACCTATCGTCAAGACCAGGAGTCTTCCTGGAACTCATTGTGCGATCTTTAGAGCTATTATTTCATCCCATGAAACTTTCCCTCCCCAGGGCATATTTTTGGTATAAATATTGGCTGAAAATCATGCCTCATTGTGCACAGAACCTATTTCTGAGGACACGCTGTCCCTCTGTGTAGCCAGGGTGCACAGTACCTTTGCTTGGGGGCACTACATCTCTCTCTGAGTTAGCCACTCCAGATTTATCCATCCACGCTGCCTGATTGTTCAACGACTTCAGGACTACAAGACAGGTGTTGTATCTCCCCAGAAATCTCCCTACCTATCCCTCTGGCAACCTCTCTTCCTCCATTCCTAGCTGTCTTGTGTGAATGCTTCTTGTATGAATGCATGCGTGCTGAGTGTTATTATTTTATGTCTTCAATAAAATACCATTGTTAATTTTTCATTTTTCATTTGTGTGCATCTGTTCAGAGTTAGTAGGGGTATAGCTGGCGTAAAGATCTCTCTCTCTGTTGCCCCTTTTCGCATTGCTAAGGTCGAGTTGCTGCTAATTTCCCTAACATATTAGAAACTTGATATTTTCTTGGAATTTCCAAGAGCTCTTTAGGTAACAGTACAGTGGAATGATTTGAGTGTTGGAAGAGGATTGTGGAAGACCAGGACTCAAATTCCCACTCAGCTGTGGAAATCCAGTGGATGACCTTGGGCAAGTCACATTCTTTCAGCCTCAGAGGAAGGCAATGGTATAAGTAGGTTCACCCTTATTATTAGGGGGAGTGAGGCATCTGGCTAAAGTAGCAGATTCTGGATGCCATGAAAAGCTGTCAAATTGTAAATAATTAATTTATTATTGTTGAATTTTTGAGCCAGGAAGGAGGAGAGGAATCTGAAGATTTTGTTTTAATAAAATAATTTGGCTAGCTGAAGGTATTATGTGCATTGAATAGGGAAAGGGTGGGTGCCACCTGTTGTTCTCGCAGCAAAATATCCTGCACTAGTCACAGTTTAAATTTCATTTATTTCAACAGAAAAGGTTTAAGCATGTACAGTACCCTTTTACAGAAATTCATGAAACCTACAATAAAGAATCTTGGCTGCCACAAAGGCTAATAATTTGATCATGGCATGAACTTCTACAGGCCAGCATCCATTTTATTGGATGTGCAAAACATCTGGCCAATGAAAGCTTATGTCACAATAAAATAGTTTGTCACTAAGGCACTGCAAGATTGGTTCTTGTATTTACTGCAACAGATTATCAAAGGTAATCTGGAATATGAACTTTAAGAGGATCCAACCTGGGCCAGATTCTGCCCATTGGGTTTAAGCATCCTTAATGTTTTCTGGAGTCTGGCCAAGGACAAAAGATCATTTAAAACATCAAGACTGGTGAGCAAATCTTTAACAATAACAGGCATCTGTGCTAGGGTTTTGAACAAGTACTGTATTCCATATTATTAGAGGCTCCTATTGTTTTTCGGTGTTTTAAACTTTTAAAGTTAATGCCAAAAAAACAATTTTAAAAATTACATTTAACACTAAATAAAGCTAAAGTTCAAACTCTTTTGTGTGTGTTACATGTTGTCTGTGTTTTACAGACATTTAAACTTCCTTTATATGTTTTTTATTAAGATTTCTTTAAAAATGTATCTATAATTCATAATGGTAAAGGAATGGGGGAAAGGGGGGGATTTAGAAAGAAGGAAGAAAGGGAGATCTTGCCTTGAGCTCTGAGTCAGAGAATTTACAGACATGACCTTTTGAAACAGTAGAAAAATCATCCTAACCTGCCTTGCAGGTAAAAAGAAGGAAAGGGGTGTTTACCCAATGGATTTTCTTCTTTAGAAGGGTCTAGTTATGTTAATGTTTGTGCCTGTCCACTTTTGTCAATTGTGACCTAAATCCAATTGCTAGTCCCAACTGAAGCAGACCTACTGAATCAATTGTTAGACATTGCAGGTCCAAATGTTGTTGGACTGTATGCCCCAGCAGCACCAGCCAGTATAGCCAAGGGTAACAAAAGGTGGCAGTAGCAGTCTAGCAACATCTCGAGAGCGGCATGCTTTTAACCCACAGCTTAAATCCATTTGCTAGTCCCAGGGAGAGTAGACTTCACTGAATCCATGGGATGTCCTTAGAAGTTGACTTTGCATCCAGCAATTGAGTCAGTGGATTTAATTTAGTTGATACTAGCAATTAGACTTTGGAGATTTTCAGACAACACTGTTATAGTGTTACTATTCCACTTTATTTGCTATGGCTACCTCCTCTTGATGCTGGGGTTTACACTTTAGGGAGGGGCATTTACAACTCTCAGCCTGAGATCTTAGGCCTACTAAACTACAAACCCCAGAATTCCACAAGAGGAAGCCAGAGCAGTTAAAGTGGAATAGTAACACTATGACAGTGTAGTCTGAGAATCTCATTTGACCATAATTAATGGAAGTGTATAGACAAAAAGTTAAAATAGCTAAACCCTCCTGAAGAAGAAGGGTCTTACCCTGGCCATTGATTGATCTTGAGCTGTTAGTGTGAGCCCAAACCCATTTAGCCCCCAGTTCTATTTATACTGTGGTTGGCACACTGAAATATGCTCAGCCATCACTGCGAATGTGATGACCAGCAGAACTCACGTAAAGATATCCACATCCACCCTGTAGATCTCTAGTACACTTGTTTATATGGGACTCTGGCCTCACATCGGGAGGCATGGAGACGCACTATCCACAGTGCTGCAGCCTTATTTGAGAACTCACGACGAACAAGTCTTGAAGAGAAACGACAACGCAGAAAGAATCACAACCCAAAAACATCACCCAAGGAGACCTTCTGCTGTGCTTTTTGCAACCGGACTTGTTTATCTCGGATTGGCCTTTTTAGTCATCAGCGCGCTTGCAGAAAGCGCGGGATGAGTCCTTCCTGAATCTTCGTTTGCGAAGAAAAGCCAGAGAGAGAGAGACCACAGGCAAGATAATACAGAACAGGCAAATACTTTACAACAATGTTAACAAATGTCTATCCAAGACTGTATTATTATTTGCATAATATTATTTTTCTCTAAGAAGAGCACCACTGTGTAGAAAATGTTAAACAAGGAGAGTTTTTATTGCACTCTCATACAAAGACATAATTGGTGGATGTGTATTCTACATGTACATGTTTATATACAAAATATCCATGTTTCAGAAACCACTGCATGGCTTGTTTCCATTTGCTTTGTAGATAAGATCATCACTTATTAATGCATGTCATGTGTAAATATGCAATTACAAAGCCCACAGAAAATTCTGTGTCAGAGTAGTCTGACGTTTATGCCACCTGTGAAACATACATGCTTATTAGTAAGGTGCCAGGCCTCATGATTATTTTGGCACCAAGGCCACTAACCGAGAGCCATGCCTTCTAATTACAATGACACTGTGAGGTTGGCTGGCTGTGCTTATTTGGGGATATGAAACACAGATCATAAAAGTTAATTTGGAACTATAAGTTCCAACATCAAGCGACCAGGCTGGCTGGGACAAAAATTAATTTTTTCAAGCTCTGTCCCTCCAATAACATTTTTCTTCATGTTTTTCACTGAATGCTTTCACTTGGAGAATTAAGTTCTAGTCATATAATTCAAACATTCAAATCAACAAGTCTCTTCTGACAGTACTGATAGTAACATGTGTGGAAGAATAAACTGTCCCAAGACAGTAAGGCAGGCCTCTAGTTACAATCAATCAAGATTGAGATATTGTGTGTCTGAAGATTTTCATGACTGTTATCTCATTCATTCCTCTCAATCAAGAAATGTATACTGATAGGTCTCCCTATTTAAAGTGATTACAGTTAATTAAATCAGGATAATCTTAGTGGGATTCTGAATAGGTCAGACAGAGCTTGAGAGTACTGACCAAAGTTACAGTACCTCTTTGCATCTTTTCTACCTACACAAAGCAAAAGATTATGAATGGCAGAGGTTCTGGTGGAGAAATTTGCTTTGCAGAGTCATTTTTGCATAGAGCAGGGGGAAAGTCTTTAATGTTCTTGGGTTTATTAAAAATAAATAAAGGAACTACACAGAGACTCAGCTGGCCTAAATATTAGCTTTGATATATGAGCAAATACTGAAGGACTTCTTCTGGTACAGGGACATTTCCCTGGGTACATTATACAGTCTATAGGAACAACATCAGTTTTAAGTTACTATTTAAAGGACACTTTTAAAGAATAATCCACAAGGGCATAAACCCAGTTGAAATGAATGAAAAGTGCCTGAAGAATATCATACCCGTCAACTGTCCTAATTTGGTAGGGACAGACTCAATTAATCTGTCATCCCACTTTTCCAGCTTTTAAAGTGTTCTATTTCTCTCTGCTCCTCTCACTTCCCCCCTTTGTGTTCAATTTACTTCACCTACAATGAAGTAAATTACAATAATTTACAGTTGTCCCTCCATATTCGTGGCTTTGATTTTCAGTTCTGTTTATTTGTGGAAGTTTCAATCCCCCCGGGGAACGTGCGGCTTTCATCGGCTTTTGTTCCCTGGGGAGGGGGGAATAAGAGGGCCAGGCAAGGCCCGGGCATTGCTGCTGAGAAGCCTTGTTTTAAATGCACTCACCTTGACACCCCCAAGGTTGGGGGGGGGCACCCGAGGCCCATGCCAGCCTCCCCTGCTGCTGCCGAAAATCCAGGGACTGGGTGGCGAGGCGAGTGCATTTAAAATGAGGCTTTTCGCCCATGGACCCATGGCGTCATGGATCAGCTTGGCTGAGAGGAAAGGGGGCAAAGGCACTTTGCTTCTCCGCCCCCTTTCCTCTTCAGCCATGAGTTCAATCTGTTTGAGGAGGAATGAGGCTTGCCTTTCCCTTCTCAACCACACTGAACCCTCAGGGCACCTGCAAAAAAAAAATATATATATAAATATAAATGTAAATATAATGTTCATTGGAAAAGAAAAAAGAGTGATTATAGTGTGTTTAGATTAAGAGGAGACATATATTAGTGTTAGGACAGATAGTTTTATTTTTGTATTAGTAAGAAAAGAGGAAAACAATTATTATTATTATTGCATTATTGTTACGGCCTTTTGCAGTCGGGTGTATTTTTCAGTAGAATGGTCTTATTCCAATAAAAAAATTCCTAATCCCAGGGCGCTCGCAAAGCTGCTGAAGGCAGGCATCCCTCGGAGTTCAATCGGAGTTGAGGAGGAATGAGGCTTGCTTTCCTTCCTCAACTGGATTGAACTCTAAGGGACGTCTGTGTTCAGCAGCTTTGCGGGCGCCCTGGGGGTTCAGTCCGGTTGAGAAGGAATGAGGCTTACTTTTCCTCCTCAACCAGACAGAACCCACAGGATGCCCACAAAGCTGCTGAACGCGGGCATCATGGGGATTCAATCCAGTTGAGGGAGGAACACAAGCCTCATTCCTCCTCAAATGGATTGAACTCCGAGGGATGCCCTTGCTCAGCAGCTTTGCAGGTGCCCTGGGGGTTCAGTCTGATTGAGAAGGAATGAGGCTTGCTTTCCCTCCTCAACTGGACTGAGCCCACAGGATGCCCACAAAGCTGCCGAACACAGGTGTCCTATAGATTCTATCCAGTTGAGGAAGGAAAGCAAACCTTGTTTCTCCTCAACCGGATTGAACTCTGAGGGACTCCCATGTTTAGCAGCTTTGCGGGTACCCTGGGGGGTTCAGTCCATTTGAGAAGGGAAAGGCAACACTCATTCTTCCTCAACTGGATTGAACTCAATGGCAAAGAGGAAGCGGGGTGGAGAAGCAAAGTGCCTTCGCCCCCCTTCCTCTCCACCGACCTGATCCATGGTGCCATGGGTCCATGGGTGAGAAGCTTCATTTTAAATGCACTCACCTCGCCACCCAGTCCCTGGATTTTCAGTAGTGGCAGGGGTGGTGAGGTGAATGAGTTTAAAACTAGGCTTCTCAGTGGTGATGCTCGGGCCTTGCTGCCACCTTCTAGATGGCTTCAGTTTAAGCCCTCCCATGGAGGGGGGAATCGGAGGGCCAGGCAAGGCCTGGGCATCGCCGCTGAGAAGCCTTGGTTTAAACACACTCACTTCACCACATGTGTCCCTGGATTTTCAGCGGCGGCAGGGGCAGTGAGGTGAGTGCATTTAAAACAAGGCTTCTTGGCGGCAAAGCCTGGGCCTTGCCGCCACCTTCTAGACAGCTTCTGTTTAATCCCCCCATTGAGGGGGGGGGGAAATCAGAGGGCCAGGCAAGGCCCAGGCATCGCGGCTGAAAAGCCTTGTTTTAAACACACTCGCCTCGCCACTCCATCCCTGGATTTTCGGCGGCGACAGGGGTGGTGAGGCGAGTGTGTTTAAAACGAGGCTTCTTGGCAGCGACAGTGGTGGCTTTCAAGGGCTTTGTCTCCTCCCTCAAGTAAACCCTGGGAGGAAGGGGGAGAGTTTATTTACTTTTTTTCAAATTTGTGGGGGCTTGCGCCCCTAACCTCCACAAATATGGCGGGACAACTATAATATAAAGTCACTGCTGAGATTGATAACCTAACGGATACACTCTAAGTTAAAAGCATTTTACAATCACCAAAATCTGGCAGGCTGCATCTTCCCAGTGTCTCTAGCCTTGAAACTAAAACCATTAATTGCAGGTGCTTTGTAATCTCCTTTCTCAAGCAAAGCCCAGACAGTTACACAAACATCATTTCACCCCTACACAAACTGCTATGTACCAAGGTGCACCGATGCCACAGGGAAACTAATGAATATGGCAGGAGCAGGAGCAAAGGGGACCAGTCCTAACAGTAATCAAGCATATAACTATACAAACTGGAAGTAAAACATGTATGTATGTACACACACACACACACACACACGTATGTATACACACACACACATACACAAACATACATATAGATATCTATATGGATGGCATGGATATTTAGTACCAAGGCAATATATGGTGGGGAACATTTTAATAAAAAAGGATGTTCCATTTTGTTTCAGAGGTTGCTGATTTACAATTGCTGTCCTCCATCAACTGCTTAATTTCACATTGACACCATACCCAGTTAGCTTGATCTGTGCCACCTTCAGTTCCAGATTGGGATAAAGGCAGAATAAGAAAGAAAAAAAGAAAGAACTAGTTATTTATAATTAGCCTCTTCCCTGCTAACTAATATATAACTACATTACTTTATGACTGTACTTTAATAAGGGGTAATTTCATTGTTTTTATGGTATAACTGTAACTTCTAGTTACTCATATAGTGTTGTGGACCTCACTCAGTGATGCAGAACAAATATGATATGACTTAAGTGCTGCCTTGTGCTGTCTCTTGTGCTCTATTGTGGTTGTTGCAATAATGACAAAATGGAAAGGAAGAGAGTGTGTTTTGTTCCATAAGGCTTATTCAGGTCCTGTCTACACGATGGGAAAAAAAATGTTCAGGGGGTAAAATATTTAAAAAGGCAGCCATCCGAATGTGTATGATCTGCCTACATGATTTTTACCCGACCAAACTCCATATGACCCCCCCCCTTGCCCAGCTGGCTGGAACGAGCGTTCCAAGAGGTGGTTTTAAATCTCCCACCACTTTTTTATTTAAAAAGGTGCCTGCAATCCAGACAGCCATTATTATGTTTTAATATTTAAATATAAACACACAAAAAATAGCGTGGACTTACTGGACCCTCACTGAGCCAGGAATCCAATATGGCAGCCGCAGTCGCTTTCCTAGTCCCGCCCCCTCTACCCACCCAGCCAATCAGATTGCATTCCTGTTTGTATCTGTGTAAACAGGAGTATACAAATGTCCGATCATTCGGAAGCCACACAAATTAATCCCTGAGATCTCGTTCAAGCCCCGGATCTGCCGGACACGGAGTAAAAGGTGAGTTTTGCCACCCCCACCTCTGAATGACACATATTTATTCAAACTGTGGTCTGTACAGATTGCCAATTTTTCTAATAAATACCTGTCATTTTTCATCGTGTAGACAGGACCTCAGTTTTTAAAAGAGCAATTAAAAGTAATTATAGCTACCATCTATAGAGAACCAGTGTGGTGCAATGTTTTGAGTGTTTTGACTAAGTCACTGGGGGACTGGGTTTTGAATCCCCGACTTGTCATGAAAACCCACCTGGTGAACATGGCCAAGTCCCATTCTCTCAGTCTCAGAGGCAGGCAAGGGCAAACCCCCCTCTGAACAAATTCTGCCAAGAAAACTGTGTGATAGGTTTGCCTTAGGGTCACTATAACTCAGAAATGACTTGAAGGCACAGAACAACATAGCTACCATTTGGTCCTGTAGCAATAACTGATTACTTCTAAGAAATTAAATTGCTTTTTTAAAGTAACATTCCAAGCTCTGGTAAAAGATATTGCAGTATCTTTGCTGGTGAAAAACCTTGCCACTTTGCTGTATGCCTTCCTTATCCTTTCTCCAAAGAGAAACTCAGCAACTTTTATAGCAATGACTGGAAGAAGTTTGTCCCTCTTCCACAAGTTCCATGGTAATACATCCTTTTTCTGGAGATTTTCACAAAGGGAAAGTAATCTCCGGGGAGATCAGGAGAGAAACAGGGCTGTTCCGGTTGCAGCGCCCCGTTTCGCATGCCCCCTTCCTTCTCCTGATCTCCTGTCATCCTCCCTCCATTCTGCTTCCATTTCCCTCCTGCTATGTTCCACAATTTTTTTACTAATAAAGAACTTTCATTAGTAAAAAATAGCAGGAGGGAAATGGAAGCAGGATGGTGGGGAGGACGATGGCAGATCGGGAGAAGGAAGGGGGCGTGCGAAGCGGAGCACTGCAACCGTAACAGCCCCATTTCTCTCCCGATCTGCCTGGGGATTACTTTCCCCGTGTGAAAATCTCCTCTCTGCTGCACTTACTGGAATTCCCCCCCCCCAAACCTCTTGCTTTCACATTAAGAAAATTAACTCATACACTGTTGTAGACAGAGAGTGACATGGCTTAGATTTGCATAGATCTTTGAAGGTCTGAAAATAGTCCCTGGAAGCCCCTTGCCTCTTCCCACCCCCCATGGAAAATTAGCAGAGAGGGGCTACCCATGCAAGGGCCTGGGTGACATGAACCTCTGAGTGAGTTCCAACCAATTGTGATGTGCTCCTACAAAAACAAATATTTCTGTCAACAAGTGCAGCGGACCTAAAGAGACTTCTATACTGTTATTTCTCTCTCTCTCCCAGAAGGCAAACAATGTTTCAACCTGACACCAGGCAGAACCAGAATCAGCTGGTGGACAGTGTTGTGAAAGAAAACAGCAACTGGGAGAAGGCAGTAGCTGTGCTTAGCATTCATGACTTCTTACTCTGTCAGCGTTGCTTCAACTCCAAAGTTCAAATGTGGTTTGAACGACAGTGGCCTTTCCACTGGATCCATAGATCCTTAGACCAATGTGAATTCATGAACCTTTCTTGGTGGGAGCTTAAATTAACCCTCAAGGCACTTCAGTCTGGCCTTTCCTAAGCAAAACTCTGCCTTGGCTGTTACTTGGCTGCCCTCTACATGCCCTTTCCCCAGTGTGGTACTCTCCAGATGTGTTGGAATATAACTCCCCAAATCCCCAAACAGTATGGTCTGTATGTCTGGAGGACATCAGTGGGGGAAGGCTGGTTTTATATGATTGCATCTTAACACAATTGTATCCTAGTCCAAGCTGAAATTATTTTTTTCCCATTAAAGATATTCCTGATTAGCACTGGTGTAATGCAGTAGATATTTCAAATGACATCATTCTTTCCTTTTCATGTCAGTCTTGGTTAAACAAACAGAATAGCTTTGTGCAAGACATGGTAAGAACAGACAATCCATGCTGGATCCGACCAGAAAGGTGTTCAGTTCAGCATTCTGCACAGTCATTAACCAAACACCTGTGGGAAGGATCCACTGAGGATAACAGCACCTTTCTGCTCATATTCTTCAGCACCTGGTATTCAAAGCCACGCTGCTTCATTTGCTGGCAGTCATATAACAGCCCCACAACTACTAGCTATCCATAGACTTATTTTCAATTAATTAATTTCATTTCATTTTCAACCCACCCAACATTGTGCCCAACAGAGCGCGCGAGAGAGAAAGATACATTTATGGTGAGGTATGAAGCTTTGACCCTTTGACCAGGGAAGTAATAGTGCCGCTCTATTCTGCCTTGGTCAGACCTCACCTAGAATACTGTGTCCAGTTCTGGGCACCACAATTCAAAAAAGATATTGACAAATTGGAGCATGTCCAGAGAAGGGCAACAAAAATGGTGAAAGGTCTGGAAACCTTGCCTTATGAGGAGAGACTTAGGGAGCTGGGTATGTTTAGCCTGGAAAAAAGATGGTTAAGAGGTGATATGATAGCCCTGTTTAAGTATTTGAAGGGGTGTCACGTTGAGGATGGAGCAGGCTTGTTTTCTGCTGCTCCAGAGACTGGAACACGGAGCAATGGATGCAAGCTCCAGGAACAGAAGTTCCACCTCAACATTAGGAGGAACTTTTTGACAGTCAGAGCTGTTCGGCAGTGGAACACACTCCCTCGGAGCGTGGTGGGGTCTCCTTCCTTGGAGGTCTTTAAACAGAGGCTGGATTGCCATCTATCGGGGATGCTTTGATCAAGATTTCCTGTGTGGCAGGGGTTTGGACTGGATGGCCCTCGTGGTCTGTTTCGACTCTACAATTCTATGATTCTATGATTCTATGACCAGGAGCTCATTTACATGGCAGGTTTTATATATAAAGTTGCACTTTAGCGCTTTCCCGCATCAGTGGTGGGTAGTTTACACGGTATATGTTTACACAGCTATATTTTGTGGCTCTTTGATTTTTTCCGCTTTGAGATTCACACAGCCAAATGTGCTGGGGGCATGGCCAAGCATTGGAGAGGAGACAAAAGAATGCCATAGGAATGTCTGCCCTGGCTCCAACTCCGTGTGCTTAGCAGTGTAGAGGCAGTCACTCTTTGTCTCTTCCCCCCTGCCAGCTCCCTGCCCACAAATCACGCAGAAGGTTTTTTCTCCTTGCTTAACAGCAGTTTCTAGCCAAATAAACAGACTGTCAAAATAGCAGTGCAGCTCTGCTGCAGCCCTTAGTGAAATTGTTTCTCTCCCTCCCCCAAGCACAGGATCACAGCTGACAAGACGAGCTTTGCATACTTGCAAAATAGCAGAGAGGAGGAGAAGGAATGCTCCCTGACTGAAAATTGTTGGGAATCTTTTTTGTTTGCAAACTGGCTTGCAAAATAGCAGAGAGGATTTTTCAAAGTTTCCTCTAATCGCTACTGACTCTCCCTCCCTCACTCCCCCTCTTTTAAGCCCACCCCTGCATCATAGCAGCCAATAACAGTGCAGCTCTGCTGTAGCCCTTAGCGGAATGGTTGTTTACACTGCCAATAATGCGCTACATTGCAAATATACCAGCAAAAGTAGCGACATCCCTTGCCACACTATATTTGGGTGTTTTACCTTCCCCCCTTCTGAATGAGGCGATGCTGTGCCTCGACCCGTGTGAACGATGAGCTATCTTTGCGGTATATTTAGAGGAATATTTGCCCGTGTAAACACACCCCAGGTGATTATTTGCCTTCAGTTCTAGTCCTGGGAGAAAGGTGGGATATAATTTTTAAAAGGCAAGATGTAAATGAAATAAACAAATAAAGGCTGCCATGCTGGTCAGTATTTATGACTACCTAAGCTAGACTTATGGCATCATAAATTTTAGAAGCCAGGCAGTACCAGCAACACAGGGATTACTTAGGTGCTGGGGAGTGAGGCAGAGAGCAAAGAAGCATCCACCCCTCTCTCAGCACTGAAGCATTTTGTGACAAGCAGTTGCAGCAGGACCTAGTGGGGTTTCTGCAGCTGCCTGTTGAAAAGTGCCTCACTGTCAGAGGAGGGGTGGGTGCTTCTTCACTCACCCCCCTGCTCCCTAGCCCCTCAGAAATCCATATGTTGGTGGAGCTGCAAGGGCTTCTAAGGTGGGTTTTCATCACCTTAGTTCATGTAGTTCTTCATCAGAACTACATCATATTGGGAGATGTAGTTCTGATGACTGAGCACCAACAAGCTACGCTGTTGTCATGGTTACTCACATGTCTCCTGATGCAGGATCTAAGCACAGCTAAGCACAGGCCCCAAACATTTTGTTGCTGAGAACAAGATGGTACCCCCATGTCAGGCCGCATTCAGAAACTAAGGACAAGCTCCAGTGCACCAGTGTGCAAATGTTATCCCTCCCTCCCTCCCTCCCTCCCTTATCCTACTTTTTTTCCATTATGGAACTCAAAGTGGTATATATGGTGTTACCTTCTGGAAAGTCTCTCACAAAACTTGGGAAAAGTTACTTTTTTGGACTACAAGGCCCAGAATGCCCAAGCTAATATGGCCATGGGGAGTTGTAGTCTGAAAATGTAACTTTTCTAAAGTCTGGTCTCTTATGTAGACACTAACCACACAGAAACCTCCTTAGTACTTGCTGTTACCTGAACATTTCAGGTTAAAAAAACATTAAAATGGTTGATCCAATACAAGTTATTGCCTGACCAGTTCTGCATCACCTATTTTTCATCTTCCCAAGAAAATCCTATGATATCAACACTACAAGTTGGCATTGACTTAGAAGCACACAACAACATAATAATAATAATAATAATAATAAAATTTATTTATACCCCGCCCCTCTGCTAAAAACAATCGGGGCGGCTTCCAACAATTAAAACATTATAATAATGACTAAAAACACCACCCACCCCCACCCTCCCACATAAAAAGACATTAAACACAATAAGATTAAAACCTTCTAGCTAAAAAAACACATTAAAAACAAATATATACATAATTTTTAAAAAGCCAGGAGACTGAGTTCCTGAGGCCGGGATCTAATCAGGAAAGGCCTGCCAAAAGAGATCCGTCTTTAGTGCTTTTTTAAAGCTACTCAAGCTCGTCAACTGACGGATCTCATTCGGCAACAGAAAGGGTCAACTATCACCCCCAATCAGAACTTTCTGATAAGTGAGGATATATCATAAAGGTGGCCATGCTCCCCCACCTCTCCTTCCCCCTCCTTGAAAGGGAGCGACTTTGCCACAGTTTCAAGTATTAAACTGCCTGCCCCCAGCAACCTGGCAGTGTGTTTTAGTAATCTGGGACATTATGGCCAGATTTTTAGTGGTGCACTATGCTACAAGCTGCAGTTTCCCCAGAGTTGTATAGTGGAGGTAAGACAAAATCTGCCAGCAATGAGCAGCCTGTTTCTCCAGTGCCTTACTGCATTCATGACCATAGTGCTGGTCCCCCCCTTGCTGCCTCCACCTATGCTGCCATAGCCATGCCCCCATAAATGCACTAACAGATTCTGCCTCCTGTGTAGCATTGTTCTCATGGCACCAACCCCAGAAATGATGAAATGGTCCATTTTAACACAGCCCCCACACTGCATCCCATCCTATATACTAACTGTGAACTCATTATTTGGGTGTGGAAAATTTTATAGCCAAAATGAATCAGCATCCAAGTGATACCCACTAGATAAAGGGGTCAACCACCTTCAAGGTTTACAGAAGTAGGAAAGGAAGTCTAGGTTGGTGAGAGAGACCTTGGGAGGCTAAAAAAAACAAAAACCCTCAAACAGGCAGATTAACACTAAGCATACCCAGTAGGTGTGGAATTAAGACTACTGAAATTTAAAATGGAAGACTGGGAGTGAGGAGGCGGGGGGAATGGAATATTTTGGAAGAGGGGATGGATGGATGGATAGAACTCTAGACAGGAACACTCTATGCTGCAATGTCTTTGTTGTAGTACATTTCACTTGTTTTATTCTACTCTTCTGAATGCTCCTTTATTGTAACTTTGCATACTCTACCAAAGGTAATGTTTCTACAGTAATCATTAATTTATGTTCTTTACCAAGATCTCTCTGTTTTCTCTCTCTCCCAACCTACCTCCCCCCCCCACACACAACACACACTACTTTAGAATGTGAAACTGACATTCTGAGGTAGTTTTCCATTAGCCAATGCATACAGTTGTTGCTGGCAGTTCCACATGTCCACACAGTATGTGGTGTACTTTGCCATTTCAGCTTTTTAGAAAGGGCAGGACTCGCTTGCTCTTCCAGGAAAAGAACGATTACTTAAAAGGTGTGGTAACAAGTTATCATTAAATGAACATATCTTTCATTATAACCTCATGAAAACAGCAGTAAGTATAAATTACAACAGGTGAGCTCGACATACCTGAGTGATAATGTCACTAGCATTTCAGCTCAGTGGTAGTGCATGGGCCCCAGCATCCCTTGGGCAGAGGTGAGGAGGACTGGTGTGTCTTACTGCAGGGACATAAGGATGGAGTGGGTTGTAGAATTGCCAGTCTGAAGAAATGAGGGGCCTTAGCAAAGTGAGACTTGTTTCCAGGGAGGGGAGATCTTGAAAGTGGGTTAGGAGATTTGCAGCTTAAATGTTGATACCAGGACAGGATAGAATCTGAGATGGGACATGTAGGAAAGAGTGTTTGAGAACCATGCTTACACTTGCAACTGACAGGCTATTGATATTAGCTACCTTCCCTTCTCACATGAACCAAGGGTTGTAATCCTGGGATTTGTATATTTATTTAGTAAAATAAATATATACATTTAACAAATAAATAAATGCATATGCATGCACACACATGAGAAAAATGCACAGTTAATTTGTAGCACCATGTGTTCTTGTGTATAAACTACAATCCCTTAATATTCTGCAGTTTTGCCATATGCATCCATAGAAAAATTTGTATGGATATCCATGGATCAGATGGACTCCTCCAGTTCCATAGTTTACAGACCAAAACTGAAAAGGACCAAACATGCACTGTGGTGGGATACATGCAAGTAGAAAAAGAGAGGCTGAAGGCACTTGAATAGACAACTGAAAGGGAATGGAAAAATTGAGCACATCTTTCCAGGATGTGTATGTGGTTGGAGGGAAGGAAAGCTGCAGTCTGTAGCTGTATTCAAAAAGTCAGCTCCACATAGGTCACAGATAATTAATCCTCTGCCACAACCAGAACAAACTCTACAATTGGCACTGTGTTTTAGGAAAAGGGCATGATAGTGCATTATTGGTGGGGAACCACAGTCACTTCAAAACAAGAAGTAGAAGCCTCCATCTCTCTCTTTCTGGCTTCTCTTCACAAACAAAGATTCAGGAAGGACTCATCCAGCGCTTTCTGCAAGCGCGCTGATGACTAAAAAGGCCAATCCGAGATAAACAAGTCCGGTTGCAGAAAGCACAGCAGAAGGTCTCCTTGGGTGATGTTTCCGGGTTGTGATTTTTTCTGCGTTGTTTCTCTTCAAGACTTGTTCGGCGTGAGTTCTCAAATAAGGCTGCAGCATTGTGGATACTGTGTCTCCATGCCTCCCGATGTGAGGCCAGGGCGGACCACTGTTGGTGATCAATTTGGCCGAGCCTGAGGTGTTGTTTCAGGGAGTCCTTGTATCACTTTTGGAGTGCCCCTCTTACGCTGACCCATGGCGAGTTCACCGTAGAGTACTATTTTGGGGAGGCAATGGTCCTCCATCCTAGAAACATGCCCTCCCCAGCACAGCTGTGTTCTCAATATCATGGCCTCAATGCTGGTGATCCCTGCTTGCTCAAGGACAGCAACATTCGTCACATAGTCAGTCCAGTGTATATTTAGGATTGTGCGTAAACAGCGCTGATGGAAGCGCTCGAGGAGTCGTAAGTGGTGGCGATAGGTGACCCATGTTTCAGACCTATAAAGGAAAATAAACAGTACAATGGCTCTATACACACTGATTTTTGTGTTTCGCCTCAGGTGTTTATTACTCCAGACTCTTTTGTAAATTCTTCCAAATGCGCTATGTGCCTTTGTTAATCTGTGATCGATCTCTTTGTCAATCTTGGCATCTGAGGAGATGATGCTTCCCAGGTAGGTGAACTGCTGAACAGACTTAAGCACAGAGTTGCTGATGGCAATGTGGGGACGGTGGTGTTCATCCTGTGGTGCAGGCTGGTAAAGAACTTCTGTTTTCTTCAGGTTGACTTCCAGCCCAAACAGCTCTGCAGCTGTTGCGAAGCAGAATGTTAGGCGCTGCAGAGCTGCTTCTGTGTGGGCAGCATCATCAGTGAAGAGCAGCTCACGGACTAGATAGTTTAGAGTCCTAGTGTGAGCCCTCAGACGGCTTAAGTTAAACAAGGTACCATCACTATGGTAACGTATATAGATGCCGTCGTCTTCTTCGAGCTCTGCCGTAGCCCTTTGGAGCATCATGCTGAAGAAGATTTAAATAAAGTTGGTGCAAGAACACAACCTTGCTTCACTCCATTAGTTATTAGAAAGGGCTCTGAAATGCATCACCATATCTGACTGGATCATGCTGGCCCTCGTGTAGCAAGATAATCATTTTAAGGAATTTGGGGGACATCTTAGTCTTTCCAGGATCTGCCACAGACCTTTCCTACTCACGGTGTCGAAGGCTTTGGTGAGGTCAACAAATGTTACATAGAGACCCTTGTTCTGCTCTCTGCATTTCTCTTGCAGTTGTCTAAGGGCAAATACCATATCTGTAGTACTCCTAATGGTTCTGAAGCCACATTGGCTTTCAGGAAGAAGTTCTTCTGCAATGGCAGAAACTAATCTGTTCAGGAGTATCCTTGCAAGGATTTTTCCAGCAATAGAGAGCAGTGTTATGCCTCGATAGTTTGATCAATCGAATTTTGCTCCTTTTTTCTTGTACAGGGTGATCATGACTGCGTCTTGGAGATCTGATGGCAGTTCCCCCTTTTCCCAGCAATTCACAAGGAGTTCGTGGAATTTATCATGGAGTACATGACCTCCGTGTTTCCAAACTTCAGCTGGAATTCCATCAATTCCAGCTGCCTTGCCATTTTTCAAGTGCTGTATGGCCCTAAGGGTCTCTTCCAAAGTGGGAGCTATGACCAATTCATTTTTCATTGGTTTTTGTATCATATGTTGGATAGCTGAGCCTTGGACTATTTGGTTGGCATTAAAGAGATTTTGAAAGTGTTCAGCCCATCAATTCAGGATGGAGGCTTTATCAGTAATTAATGTTTGACCGTCTGTACTGTATAATGAGCTTTGGACCTGATAAGTAGGTCCAAACACTGCTTTAAGAGCTTCATAAAATCCTCCAGAATCCCCCAGATCTGCACAGTGTTGTGTCTTTTCTGCTATATTGATCCACCACTTGTTCTGCATGTCTCAGAATTTTTGTTGAAATTTACTACATGTGAGATGGAAAGCTGCTTTTCTTACATGGGAAGTTGGCTGGGCGAGGTATGCCTGGTGAGCAGTTCTCTTCTTTGCCAACAGCTCCTGGATCTCTTGGTTGTTTTCATCAAACCAGTCTTGATTTTTCTTGTGGGAGAACCCGAGGGATTCTTCTGCAGACTGGAGGATACTAATAATAATATAACAATAATAAAATTTTATTTATATCCCGCCCCTCTGAAACGCAATCGGGGCGGCTTACAATATAAAAACCCCATACTCACAATACACTAGCCCACCCACCCCTTAAAATAATATTAAATTACGAAGGATTAAAAACATGCATTAATTAAAATATATTTAAATTAGAAAAAAAATAAAACATACAATCATAGCCTAGAAAGGGCAGCTGATACTGTTTTGATATGTTGCCAAAGCACTGTAGGAGAAGGATCTATAGGATGGTCTTCAAGTTTTGTTTGCAGGTTTGCCTGGAAGTTGTCTCTCATGGTAGCTTGTTGAAGATTGTTGACTTGGAGTCTCTTCTTTAAGATGCCACCCCTCTTAGGTTTGAACTTAAGATGAAGATTTAGTTTACATCTGATGAGGCGATGATCTGTCTGGCATTCTGCACTGGGCATCACTCGAGTATGGCGGACATCGCAAATGTTTCTCTGGCGGACTAGAACATAGTCAATGAGGTGCCAATGTTTGGATTGGGGATGAATCCAGGTTGTCTTCAAGCTGTCTTTCTGCTGAAAGATGGTGTTTGTAATAGTCAGCTGTTGTTCTGCACAGAACTCTAGCAAGAGGTGTCCGTTATCATTGCAATTTCCAATACCATGCTTGCCTAGGAAACTTTCCAGGCTTCAGAGTTCTTTCCTACTCTGGCATTGAAGTCACCAAGGATAATAATTTTATCTTCTACAGGGACTTTTTGTGTGAGTTGGCGTAGGTCTGTGTAGAATTTGTCTTTCTCTACAGGGTCGGCTTGCATAGTTGGGGCATATATACTAAAGAGAGCAACATGTGGGAGGCATAAGGAAATAATGCGATCAGAGTGTCCTGTTGGCAAGGTTTCGAGTTGGGAGTCAATGGAATTTTTAATCATGAAGCCTACTCTTGAAAGATGTTTTTCGGTTTTGGGTTTGCCAGACCAGTAAAGTGTGTAGCTGGCGCCATGTTCTTTAAGGCTGCCTTCCTCATGGAGACAAACTTCACTAAGAGCAGCGATGTCAATATTAAGTCGTGATAGTTCATGGGCTATTAGAGGAGAACGACGCTCAGGCCATCCACTATCTTCAGAGTCTCGCATGGTTCTGACGTTCCAGCATGCAGGTTTGACCGCATCAGAAGATGCCTGTTGGCCGCTGCTAGCCAACCAGGTAGTTGGGGATGAGCTTTCGTTAGGCTACCTTTTCTAGGCCCCTCTCCATATGGAGCAAGCAGTGCTTTCCTTAAAAAAGGCTGCTTGGTCGTTCAGGATGCTGCCGAACAAGACTGTCGTCTTCTGGGTCAGCCTCAGGCGACCAAAGTCCTGAACTGCCTGCATGCAGGGTTGGGTCTGCGGCTTCCAGTGCATCTTTACACCTGCCGTTTCATCCCTTGCCTATCGCTACAGGGCTTTTTTTTTTTTTGAATTGGATTTGTCCTTCTAGCCTGTGCAATGGATTTGTCTGGCGGAGTGCAGCATGCACAGAACTGGCCTCACCCTTTAAACCAAAGGTTCATCTGCTGGCCTTGGAAGCATGGACGGTAGCAGTGAGGTCCTCGGGCCGTAGGTTTGATTAGAGTTTCTTTCTCTTAGAGGGTTGACCTTATAGGGTTGGATGAGCACCATATGCACGGGTTTGGGATTCGAGTTTTCCTTCTCCTAGGACGGTTGCCATAAGGCTAGAGAGCCCATCCTGCCCTTTGATGCTCTTTGTCAGACCCTTCGGTTTTGACCTGTCTGGCATGGGAGACCCTACCGGTGGCTATTGTGCCACCGCCAGCAAAGCTCAAAACATAATTAGGGTATGCAAGCCTCTCTCCCACGACAAGGGGTCGTCAATGGAGAGGAGAAGCCTCCATAGAGCAATGACTACACTGGTACATATCATAAGAAGGAATGAGTTGAAAGTATTTGGAAATGATCATTTTCAGGATCCAAATCTTTGAGTGCAGTTCCATACATGGTGTAGCAGGTTGACTTTACCTTAACTCTCATGCTCCATCCCATAGAATGCTACTCTACCCTGAAATATAGCACTTGAGCTCTCTACTAGAGAATTCAAAGCACCCCATTAAGCTACAAACCCCTGGGTGCCAGTTACATGACAAAAATTGTTGTGGGGCTTACCGTGACATTGTGATCCCGAATCCGTCCCTTGCTGTTTATACGATTTTTGTCACTGATCTGGATATCCCGGGTGGTCCCATGACTGATATTTACATGTCCAAAGTTCCAGGGTTTTTTTAGGTTTTAGGTGTGGTTTTTTTGGCTGTCAATCAAGTATGTGATTAGTCATGTTTTCACAACCTCGGTGACGCACTTCCTTTAGAGTTCCGCACCATGGGCGATGCTATTAGCTGGCTGGGGGGGGGAGACGGGGGGCAGAGGTTTGGTATTCCCCTTGCTTCTTTAAAATGTTAACCCTTTAAGCAGAGGCAGAAAGCATTTTGAAAGACCCAGACTGAGATCTTTCGCTCAGACGCAGGAGTGAGTGTTTTCCTTTTGAAATCAAGCGGAGTGCTTTCCTTTTGAAATCAAGCTGAGTGAGGGGGGGGGAGGCTTCGTATTCCCCTTGCCTCTTTAAAATGTTAACCCTTACAGCAGAGATTTAGCAGCAGAGTTCAGGTTTCAAGCCATCTACAGACAGGTGTTTTGAAAGACACAGACACAGAGAGGGGGAATAAAGGGTGTTCATTTGCTCAGAGGCTGGAATATTTTACTGTGCCCGTTCAGACCCAGGGAGATGATCAAGGCGGGGGATGAATGGGCAACCCTGTGCCCACCAAGATCTCTCTGTAACATGCAGTTGAGGAAAAGGTAAAGCTGAAGGGTTTGCAGTGTAGAAATCCATTTAAAAAGGTGATTGAGTACACGCACGCGCACACACACACATCAACCTTCGTGCAGCTGGAAGGGATGCCTTTGTTTTCGGCTGGTGAGGCTGGATCTGTTGAACGGGTGACTGACCCCTCCTTTTCTGGTCCCTGATCTCTAAGCCCGCCCCCAGTCACCATTTCCGGTCATCCCCTAGTACCGAGATATTTTGTCCCAGGCTGTTTACATTTCCGATTTTCTGAATCCTCCAGTGACTTTTTTAAAAACCGGCACAAACCGCAGGACTGGAAGTCCCGCAGGTTGAGAGATAAAAGGTGGCCCCCCTTCCGAAAATCCTGTACCCGACCCAATGTACGTGTAAACTGCCAGGGATCGACACGAATTCTTCCCGGGACATTTTCATTGTGTAAACGGCACCCTGGATTACATAAATTGGAACCATGACAGTAAAAAAAAAAGTTTCCAACTGCCATGATTATGCTATGTAGATACACTGTAAGCTCATGGCTATAGTTTGCAGCAGGATGGGCCAAGTATGATCTGTGGGCCTCATGCAGCCCCTCTAGGACCCCACTGCCCCACCTTTTTCTTAGCCACAAATTGCCATTCATATTCTCTAGGCACACAATAGGCAATTTTGCCCCATTCTGAACTCCTGATCTGTTTTAGGCATAAGTCTGATTCTCCCATAAAAGCCAAAGTGAGTTCTGGTTTTGAAAAAAAATGTCCTTACTGGCCTAAATCAGCAGTTGCGGGTGGGTGGGCAGGATTGGTTATCTAGATGTTGAGGATGTGTGGGTGAGGAGTGGGGCGGGGAGGGTGCAGTCCTCCAAAATAATAGGAAGCTGCCTAACCTTAATTTATCAGATTGCTCACTTTGTATACATTTTAATACAAGTAGCACTGATCGGAAGAAACAGAACACTGCCTTTAAGTTGATCTGCATGTGTGGTGGAAAGCTTCACCTTCAAAGAACAACAAAAAGAGAGACCGAGATTAGGAGGAAGGGCCTAAATACCCTCACGGCACCAGCTAAGCTAGGTCAGCCCTGGCTAGTACTTGGACAGAGACCACCAATAAATACCAGGTGCTGTAGGCTATATGTATTTCAGAGTAAGGAACTAGCAAAACTACCTCTGAGTACTCCTTGCCTAAGAAAACCTTATGTGATTCATGGGGTCACCAAAAGTCAACAGGTGATTTGAAGGCGTGTGCACAAACACACACACACACACACACACACACACACTGATAAGGAATTATAATAGAGAAAGGGCCAGAGGTGCCAAAACCAAACCAAGCAGGGTTGGATATTATTCTATATGTTACATATGTTTTGAATACATTGTTCTTTTCATGCAATCTCACTTGTTTTTGGTTTTGGCAACTCTGGTGCATTCTCTTAGAAGAGGCATGCTCCTTTCATTGGGTTCTACAACCACCTATTATGAATAACTAGAAAATCAAAATCTGCTCAAGGTTGCTTTTCAAAGCAATTTTTCAGTTGACCAAAAGTGAAATTCATTATTTCCACCAATTAATCAATACTCCAGGCCTAACTTACATTCTCTCCTCTCAAATATAAGCTAAATATACATTTTCATTAGCTCTTGCAGTATCAACATTTTAGCCTGGGCTGGCTGGATACCGGAATAAGTCTCATTAGACTCAGACTTGTGTCTGAATGAATATGCCTAAAATCAAGTTATACGTCAATTTTTTAAAAAAATTAAAAATTCTTTTTGCAGGTTTGATAAACTGCAGCACAGAGTGAAATATACAGGAAAATAGAAGACAGTAACTTTAAAACTGCCATTTTATAGGAATTATGAAATTTGGCAGATGATAAACTGATCACCTCCTATTTCTGTGATGTTTTAATTTTAGCCTATTACTTTTATCATTCAAACACAGAAATAAGGAAGGAATAGTTTACATTGCTGACTCAATGTGATTAATACAAAATTTGTAAACCCATTCTATTGCCACCCAGCAAGCTGGGTGAACATCTTCTATAAATAAGCAAAGATGTGACATGGATGATTCTCTCTCAAGATAAGGGCTGGTGTTATTCTCGTTTGACTTGTGCAAAAATCTACATAAATCTGGTGTCACCAGCAGTGCCCAAACACACATCCCAAGTGTTAAAAGTTCCAGCTAATAATTAAACAGTTTTTTAAAATGACCAAACCACTTTCCCAGTTACAGATTCCTTCAGATCCATATTGTACCATCCTTGTAGATGTGAAGTGTTCCTCTCTACTCTAGTTATGTCTAAATAAAACTATGCATGGCATAGGGGATGGAGGGGATGGAGAAGTGATCTCACCTCCCCTCTTTGCCCAGTGATTGCTGCCGCAGCAGGGCCATGACAGGGGTGAAGGGGGAAGGGAGGGGGAGGAGCAAACTCATTTCCCCCCTTTCCCCCGGGATGGCCCCCCAGGATGGCGGTCGCTATTATCCATGGAATTCACCATCTGTGGGAGGCCCTGGAACCAATCCCCTATAGATAAGGGGGTGCTACCCTATAGGATTTCAGCCTGAAACACCCATGTAACTCTTTCTTACCAAAATCAGTAGGAACTAAGTGGATTGCACCCAAAATTAAAATAAAATATAGCAAGAGTCACCGAAATTAAGCAGACGTGGAAATTATTATTCTCCAACATATAATAATAATAATAATAATAATTATTATTATTATTTAAGAAATGGAAAGAAAATACTGAATATTAAGATAATTTTTGCACTGATAGTTCATGGGGTGGAATGTTGTTTTTGTGTTTAAGTTATAACCAAATAAGAAAACTTCTTTCTTTCTTTCTTTCTTTCTTTCTTTCTTTCTTTCTTTCTTTCTTGCACTTGTATCCCACCTTTCTCTCAAAACAGAACTCAAGGCAGTTTACAATATTAGGAACAGTAATGGCACTAGCAGGGTGCAGAGTGACTAACTACACCAGGTGACACCGTTGGAGGGAGAGGGGACACTGGCCTTAGTAACACCATAGATTAGAAGACTTGTTCTGGCAGATGAGATAAATCATAGCCCATTTTTCTTTCTCCTTTCTGACTTATGTTGCATGAGAAACAGGATGGCATTTGAATGGAGTGTTGTTGTTGTTCAACGGTAGAGGAAGAGAAACAGATGCATAATGTGAACAATTTTGTTCAGTTTACCAAGGTTTAGTGCTGAAAACTTGCATTGCTACTGTAATTTTACTGTACTAAAAGTACCACAAAACTACCAATAGAGAAACAACTGAATGCGACAGATAAGATGCGGCTCCTTAACCCACCACTACTAAGTCCACTTCTTCCTATAAACATAGTAAATGTCTGTTTTCCAAAGATCTCTCTTGGATCCTATTCGACAAGCCCTCCCTGTTTTCCTCTTTTGTGGGAAACAGTATGTTTCTTACACTGCAATATTCTTCCCAGCTAGAGAAACAAAACTAAACAAAAACAAACAGATCAACACAGCCAGAAACAATCTACTGTAGGACAAATCCAGAAGATATAAAAATGGAAAACCATTTGCAGTTACCTAAAGTTCTCAGCTAAAACCATGTATATGCCACATCATTTGCATCCTGGATAATGGCACTTCTCTCACACAGAATAAGCCTGTATAGGCTTATAGACAGAAGTCCAAATTAAAAATGGTTATTCACTTGGTAAAACACACCTTTCAATACATATTGAGGAACTAGAACTAGATACTGATATCAAATATGTCCTTATGTCTACTCTCACTGTTATTTCTGTTATGCCTTCAAGTCATTTCCGACTTATAGTGACCCTAAGGTGAACCTATCACTGGATTTTTTGGCAAGATTTGTTCAGGGGGAGGTGCCATTGGCTTCCTCTGAGGCTGAGAGTGTGACTTGTCCAAGGTTACCCAATGAGTTTCCATGCATGGCTGAGTGAGGATTTGAACCCTGGTCCCCCAGAGTACTAGTCAAACACTCAATCATTACACCACACTGGCTTGGCAACACTATTGTAATACTGTAATACACACTGTAATAACATCACCTCCTTCATCAGCAGTTTGTATACCTGCTCATACGCCAAGGTGGTTGGACTTCTTAACACCTTCTAAGGAGATTTTCACACGGGGCCAAAATGTCCCATTACTGCCCCGCTACCTCCTCTCCCGTTCCTGCCACGGAATAACATAAATCTTTCGCACACTCACCTTAATTCCGCAGCAGGAACGGGCTCCCCCTCCCCTTGCTGGCTGGCCGTAAATGCAGCCGTCGTAAGGCTGCTTTTACGACCGGCCATCTGAAACGTTATCACGTTATCACGTGATAACGCCGGACAGTAAATTTAAAAAATAAAACTCCCCCAAACATAAAATCAGTTCACCAAGCACAAAAGCACTCTTTAAATCACATAATCAAAACAGGGAGTGTAAAATAAAGGGTGCCACTTACCTGGATGTCCAGATCGTACCAGGAAGTGCTCGGAACGGACCTCCCCTCCACGGCTGTCATTTCAGAACAGGAACGGGGCTCCTGTTCGCACACCTGTGATTCCGTGATAGTGACGGAACGGGAGGTCTATTCACGATGAAAAATCGTGATTACATTGTTCTGGAACAGTCACGGGAGTAGGACAGATGAAGGACAGAACGGGGTCAACGTCGTCCGAAAGGGAAAACCTTTCCCGACCCTGTTCTGTTCCTGCCACGGGATATATAGCCCGTGTGAAAATCTCATAAGAGAATAAGATGCACAACTTGTATCTTCTATAAACAACATGGCAAGCTACACTCACTGCAGCTCTTTAAGGCAAAGTCATATTTGCATTCTCCATCTGCTCTGAAAATACAATAGAAGACACTGTGGTCTTTCATGCAAGTCAGAACAGCTATAGAACAGATCAAAACTTTTCTTGGTTTTCATACTCCTCCACTTACTATCAAGGAAATAGGGAACTGCAAAGATGAACATCCAAGTATGCTCTGCCAAGTATGTTCTAGGCCAAGCCATATAATCACAAATCATACTGAATACACTACTGTTTTCAAACTTTTGTTAAGGACAAACCTAATTGGTCTAGCTACAGTCATCAAGTATGACTGCAGGAAAAAATACTTCCCCTATCTGAATTCTAGTATTAAAGTTTAGAACTCTAAATGAATGAGGTCAGTTTTAATTAATGGAGTATTTTAATTATAGCAGAGTTAAAGTTTTGCTGTAGTTAACTGTGCCTAGATGTTGACATCCAGATAGTTTCTTTGTTGAAACAAAACCTAAAATCACAATAAGGGGAGAAGATTGGGGGATGAAAGATTTGAGTATGTCCTATGCTCGCATCCTCCTTCATCCTCTATCTCCTTCATCCTCTATCCTCTATCTCCTCACCACATGATGCAGTTTCAGCCAGTTATTCACTCTAACCCACGCGGCAAACCCAAACCCATGACTTGGGAGATTATCAGACAGGAACAAAAAAAAAAGTGTTCCTATCCCACAATCTTCTCTCCCACACCTGACCCATCCCTGTCCCAACACAGTAACAAAACTTTTCAGACCTACCTTTAGTAGTGTTGACAGGGCAGCCCAGGAGTGAATGGAGCTCTAACAGAGATCCGTTCACTTCCTGGAGTGAAACCCCTCCCGTTCTTGCGAGAAGATACAAGCATAGGAAATTCAAAAATAAAAAGCAAAATACAGAAAAAAAAAGTGACAGCAAGCACAAAAACACACTTTAAAACTTCCAAGTAAACCGGGAAGTTTTTTAAAAGTGTGTCACTTACCTCGATGTCTCGATCTCACCAGAAAGTGTTTTGGCAGGGACCTCCTATTGACGCTGGGATCTCGCCGGCGAAACAGGGCACCTTTTCTGTAGCAGGAACATCCAGGACAGGACTGGAACGGAGGATCTATTGACGCCTTCTCCCATCAATAAAAAGTACTGCTGGCAGAATGGCAGCAGAACAGGTGCATTTTGAGGGGGGGACGACGACATTATCTGAAAAGGGAGCCCTGTAGCGATCTCCTGGTGTTGTGTAACACCACTTTTAAGGTGTCTGATAATCTCCTTTAATTTTGTGCCTGCCTAATCAACCAGGGTTAGAGAGCAGTTCAAACTTAGTTTACAGAAAGTTCTTGGACATTCTGTAGAAGTAAATATTTTATTTTTTATTTTTTAAAAAATCAACTGGTTAGTGTTTAAAATAATTGGCTGTCCTTTATTGTTTTAAGGTGCTACTTTCTGTTACTCGAGAACATAAGATTCTTCTTAGATTAGAACAAAGGCCTTTCTAGTACAGCGTTCCATAGTTGCCTATGAGAAGTCCAGAAGCAGGGCATGAGCGCTGTTGCTACTCAGCAAGTAGTAGTCATAGGAGATTTTCAGACTACACTGTTATAGTGTTACTATTCCAGTTTAACTGCTGTGGCTTCCTCCTGTGGAATTCTGGGGCTTGTAGTTTAGTGAGGCCTAAGATCTCTCTGGCTGGAGTTGTAAAAGCCCCTCCCTAAACTGCAAAGCCCAGGATTCTACAGGAGATAGCCATAGCAAATAAAGTGGAATAGTAACACTATAATAGTGTTGTCTGATAGTGGGCATAATCCTTGAGGCAGAATATTGTCATTATGATTAGTAACCTCTGATAGCCTTATCTTCTGTGAATTTGTCTGTTTCTCCTTCAAAGGCATCTAATCTGGTAGCCATTGTTAAATCTTGTGGGCAGTCATAATGCCTCTATTCACTGTGTGAAGTTACTTCCTTTTATCTGTCCTGAACCCCCTACTGGTCTGCTTCATTTTATGACAAGAGGTTGTTTTGTCTTAATGTATACTTTCTCCACACCTCTGCTCCTCTGTATCTGCCTTTATGTCAAAATAATAAAACAAAAACGTTCCAAACACTGAAACCTTCTCTGGAAGAAGCATTGCTCCAACTCAAATTATTTTCTGGTCCTCTTCTGGTTGTACAATACCCTTTTTCGAGATGAGGTGTCCAGAACCATGGAGTATTCTAACTGTATTCGGTCCATAGGTTTGTATTGAGACTTGACTGTTTTTTTCAATCCATTTTCTAATAATTTCACATTTTCTTTGATTTATCTGCCATATTTATTTAACATTTTTAAAGTGCTTTTTTACCCACTGTGCATAGTATTGGGGGATCTAGTGAGTTGAGAGGTGACAAATAAATAAAGACCTAAGAGCTTTGTCCTAGCCACCAGTTCTTATGCCATCAGTGTGTATGCAAAATTTGGAATTTTTTGCTCCAATATGCATTGCTTAATACTTATTTATGCTTATTTATGCTGAACTGTATTACCATTTTGCTGTCCATTCTCTCTCTCTCTCTCTCTCTCTCTCTCATTCTCTCACTCACTCACACACACAGGTCCTGTCTACACGATTTAAATAATACGTACAGAGTGCGGAAGTTCGCGCTCCGGTACAAACGGCCGTTCGGATGCACACGAATGCAAAAGGGGGGCAGTTTTCCACCTTGAAATACACACACGAGGCATTTGGGAGGGAAAGCAGATCACGAAGAGAAATCCGTACGCCGTTCGGATGGCTGACGGGTTTGTACGGTCCATTCGCACACATATGAACAGGCAGGGTAATCTGATTGGCTGGCCAAGTAGAGGGGGCGGGGCTAGCATGGAGGAGAATTGGGAGCGGCCACCATGTTGGTTTCCCGGCTAGCGAGCGTCCAGTAAGTCAGTGAATTTATATGTTTATTTATTTTTATTTTATATTGTAAATACGGAAAACCGACTGTCCGCAAACCAGGAACCTTTAAAAAAAAAGCGGCGGGAGATTTAAAACTACTGCTTGGCTTGCTCTCTCCAGCCAGCTTCAGGAAGAGGGAGTCATACGGGTAGTTTGGGGGGGGGGTAAAAATTGTATAGCCGGCTCGTATGCATATGAACGACAGGCTGTTCGTATTTTTTGCCCCCCATACGGATTTTTTAATGATCGTATAGCCACACCTACACTAACTTTAATAACCTGTATTACTTAGAGTGGATTTTCTCTGGAATCACCCTTTTGAAATTAGCACTTCTTAGTGTATCTGGACCATGGAATTTATTTGAAGAAAGCCAGACTCTGATTAACATCAATATATTTTTTTCCAAGGATACTGCAGCCTACATGTTGAAAGGTGACATCATTTGCAAAGTCAACAGCCTGTGGTCCAAATGCCAGAAATGTTAATACTGTTTCTAAACTGTTTAAACATTAAGATAAGAACTTTGAGGTTTCTTGTTTTTTAAGAGTATAATATTTGCCCAGCATGAGTTGAAAGCTGTGTAAGCGTGACAGCCACCACAAGTGCTTGCTGCTAACTTTTTACTTATGGTAATCACCAAACAACCAATTGATTTCTGTTGCTAACAGGGCAATTTGTCAAAGCTCTCCAGACAAGAGAAGATTAAAAGAAGGGGAACTAGCCCCATGGCTATTCAAAGATCACATTTATGAACAGTGGGGTGGCCGAAAGCAGAATTTTCTGAAGTGCTGATATGAAGCTTCACTTTCAAATCAGGAATTTTGGACATACCACAGAGTACTAACTACTGCGTTAGTGCATCAGGCTTTTCATTAAGCAGAATCAATGTGGTTTAATTTTAAAAACAACACTGCAATCATTTATGCACAGTATGCTCCATTTAGACTGTATTTGAAGATTAAGGATAGTTAGTCATGTTTAGTATCCATAAATTGTATCAATTTGCAAAATATTAAGAAGAAAAAAAGCTCACTAATGACCTGATACTGTCTGAGGCTTAGGACTTTGGAGATTATCACACTACACTGTTATAGCACTATTATTCCACTTTAACTGCTATGGCTGCCTCTTGTGGAATCCTGGGATTTGCAGTTTAGGGAGGGGCATTTAGAACTCTCAGCCAGAGAGCTCTTAGACCTCATTAAACTACAAACCCCAAAATTCCACAGGAGGCAGCCATAGCCATTAAAGTGGAATAATGGCACTAAAACAGTGTAGTGTGATAGTGCTATTATTCCACTTTAACTGCTCTGGCTGCCTCCTGTGGAATTCTGGGGTTTGTAGTTTATGGAGGCCTAAGAGCTCTTTGGCTGAGTTTTCTAAATGCCCCTCCCAGGATCCCAGGATTTCACAGGAGGCAGTCATAGTGGTTAAAGTTGAATAATAGCACTATCACAGTGGGGTGTGATAATCTCCTAAATCTACACACCCCAAAATGAAATGGGTGCATGGAGATGGACTAGAATGGACTGCCTTTCTTCAGATTGCCAGATTGGGTGGCATTTTTGTATATTCTTCTGTGTTAAAAATTCCATGCAAATTAAAAAAAAATCTAGCAACTATTTATTTATTCACTTAAGGCATTTATTTATTGCTTCTCAACCCACCAAGGCCCAATAAAACACAAACAGGCAAAGAACTGGGAGAGAACCTTTCTCCCTGATATACTAGGTTAAATTTGTGGAAAGTGGTATTGGCTTTCTTTTTGCATGGAAGAACATGTAAAAGTGGCACCGCTCCCTTTACTTTGAAATAGTACACTCCATTCAGCCATCCTCTCAGCATTCTGTCTCTGCTTTATTGCTTTAATTTGTTACAGATACAAACCTGGCCAAAAGCATGAGTTCAAAGAATCCACTGAAAATGTTTCTATGAAGGGCAACAGGACAACGTGCCACTCTGTACAACACCAGTGTGGTGTAGTGGTTAGAGCAGGGGTGGGCAACTGAGGGCTTCCAGATGTTTTAGGCCTACTCATACATGTCCAGTCAGCTCTGCCCAAAACAGCCAATGGTGAGAGATTATGGGAGCCATAGTCCAAAAACATAGTCTGGAGACCCACAGTTACCCACTTCTGGGCTACAGTATTTGATTCAGCCTTAAGAGATCCAGGTTTAGGCCACCTGAACCAAGAAAGTCATTGGATAACCTTGGGTTGGTCACTTTCTCTCTCTGCCTGGCCTACATTGTGAGGATCAAGTAAGGAGGACAGTCATTTATCCTGCCTTCAGTTCACCAACGAAAAAGTGGAGTGGCAGTGTGACAAACAAACTGATTGACACTGGGCTTATCACTTTCTGCCAATATCATGTACCTCACAAGATTGTTGTGAAAACAAAATAGGGGTGGAAGGAAGAGAAAATAATGTACATTGGGTCAAGCTCCTTGAAGGAAAGGCAGCATATTAATGTAATATATAAATAAGCCATAATTTTCATTTAACTAATTTAATTAATTAATTATATTTTATTAATTTTCATAATGTTCATTTCATTTTCTTAAGCCAGCCAACAGACTGCTTATGGTGTCAGGCTCTTACAAAAGAATACAGGAATGTATTTATGCCCTGTGATTCTAATAACCTTGTCATTTCAGTTTCACTATATGGTAAAGGGGATTTTAGAGGTTCCATAAGAGAACCCAAGAGAATACTCCCAAGTTGCCATTATGACCTCTCTTGCGGGAGTTCAGCCTCCATTCTCAAAGTAAGAAACCACAATGTGTGCTGGTTTTCTTTCTTTTTTTTTAGTATGCTGAAGGAAGTATTTACGACACAACTTTTTTTTCTTCCTCAGAACTCTATGTGTGCAGAGAGGCACGTATCTGAATGGCTGCACTGTGTCTTTAATTACTGTGATTAAACATGGTAACAGATCAATTGTGCATGCTGTGTATGAGGCCAAGTACAACAAAGGTGTAAAGATGCATGATGAGACCACTGCGGACTATATAACAGGGTGCCCTAAGTAAAACCCTGTGACATGCTGGTGTTAAAAAGAAATTTAAGAAAACTCAAATCATTACTCAGAGCTTGGAAAAGTTACTTTTTAGACTGAGGATCCCCAAATCCCCAACCAGTACGGCAACTAGCCATGCTGCCTGGAAGATTCTCAGAGTTGTAGTCCAGAAAAGTACATTTTCCAAGCCCTGCCATTATTTTGTCACCTCATAGTGAAACATGACATTATTAGTCCAACAACATCCTCTCTCCTTCCCACCCTTTCTCTTTTCACTTTAGTCCTTTATTTTCCTTTTCCTTCTTGCTTTCCAAAGGCAGATGAAGATTTCCATAGAGGAAGGCAATGTGGGCAGTTCAAGCATTAACCTCTCCTTTACTGTGTCATACATCTATTTTTTGTAGGTAATATGACCGAGCGGTGTGATGCTGATCCAATGGTGTTAATAGCCGCCCTGATTGTTCGCAGAGGGGCAGGATATAAATAATAATAATAATAATAATAATAATAATTATTATTATTATTATTATTAATGTGTCCCCTTGTAATGTTTTTCTGATCTGAATAGGTCTTCCAGTTATTAATTGATGGGAGCATGAATATAAGCATGACACAGGAGCGTTTATTTGAGAAGAAAGTACTGTAGTGAGCTGATGGGGGACATTCATAATGGGAAGGGGATCACCATGGTGCAGTAGTCTGAGTGCAGGAGTAGGACCCAGGGAGATCAGGATTTGAATCCTCAGTCAGCCAGGGAAACTCGCTGTGTGACCTGGGTGAGTCATATTCTCTCATCCTTTAGAGGAACGCTGAATAAAATCTTGCTGAGAAAACCCATGATAGGATAACTGTAAGTTGGAGTCAACTTGACAACAAAACAACTAATTCAGAATGGGAAAATGGCACAGAGAAAAACATCCCTGCCCTCTCACCACTTCTCCAATCAAGTTAACAATAGCATCACTTAAGATCAAATAAAGCAGGGAAATCAGTTGTGGATTTTCCATATATCATGCAGATTTGATCTACCATATTTTCTGGCATAACCAAACATAGCTAATTGTGTGACCTCTTACCTCCTTATTATGTGGATTCACTATCAGAGCGTGGTGGAGCAGGTCGACTGGTACTAACTACTGCACATGGGCACATTATTGCCATTTCCTCTGGGGCATATCCCTTGGTTCGGCATCTGCACAGTAGCAGCCACTGGTGCTGTTCAAGGCTTGTGCCACATTCCCCCACACCACAGGTTTAGTACAACTGATGTGCAATGCAGCAGCAGCAACACTCCCACAATCTCTAGCAGTCGCTAGCAGTCGTGGTCAAGCTATCTACTTTTTTTGACATGCTCAAAATATCCATATGTAATGTGTACTGCAGGGAACTGTGGGAATGCCTGACGATGCCCCTTGATAAATCTGAGACAAGGAGTAAATAAGGGCCCACCATAAGTAGCAATAGCATTGATATTTATATACTGCTTATTAGTGCCAAAGGATTCCCTAAGCGGTTTTACAATGTATTAGCTAATTGCCCCCAACAAGCTGAGTACTCAATTTTACCTACATATGGAAGGATGGAAGGCTGAGTCAACCTTGGAGCCTCTGGGATCAAACTCATAACATTGTGGCTTGCAGTACTGGCATTTAACCACTGCACCACCAGGGCTCCTGGTGTCAGAGGACTCTTGGAAATCCTCCAACCATGCTGAGTGCTGCTATTGGCCCTGGTGCTGTTACTTGTTCCAGTGTATATCTATGCACTGTATTATTGATACCACTGTGTCATGGTTCCATCATATGGAATCCTACAATATGTACTTTCATGAAATACTTAGAATTCTCTACCAGAGGGCTCTAATGCTATAGTTTAGTGGAGTACACTATAGCATTGTTTCTCAGGCTATGTGATGTGAGGACTGGCATTTTATCCTACATAATGTGCCAGGGATAGGTAACATATTTATACCCACTGGCTACAGCTATTACTTTCTTTCCAGGAAACTCCCCAAAGACTGGCAGCTTTTGTTTTATGGACCAGCACTGGTCCACTAGTGCAGAGACCACTCTGAGTAGCACTGGTTGTTGTGTGCCTTTAAGTCATTTCTGGCTTAGGGCGACCCTGTTTTAGGGATGCTTTGTCAGGGATGCTTTGATTGTGATTTCCTGCATGGCAGGAGGTTGGACTGGATGGCCCTTATGGTCTCTTCCAACACTACAATTCTATTATTCTATTTGCAGAATTTATTCAGAGGAGGTTTGTCATTGCTCTCCTCTGAGGTTAAGAGAATGTGACTTGCCCAAGGACACTCAGCAGGTTTCTATGGCCAAGCAGGGATTTGAACCCTGGTTTCCCATTGTCCAACACTCAAACCACTGCACCACACTGGCTCTAGCACTGGACTACAGCACTCTAAGCACCTCATGAAACTACAAGACCCATTTTCCATGGAGTCGTGGCAGTTAAATTGTTGTCAAAATACTATGTCATTGTGAGGCATGGAATATACCGTGGGCACCAGCATTTAGGTTCTGTACAAAGGTATATATGTAACACCAGTATAGATTGAACAACAGTCTTTTTATAGCATACACACTGGAGATGAAGATAGACGGTTTATGTGTGCAGAGGAAGTGGTTTCAACACATGTTCTCTGCAATGAAAATAAATGCCTTGGAATGCAGAGAACATGTGTTGAAACCACTTCCAGCCCATTTTAGAATATATCTCTGGTCTTTACCCTGAATGTCCCAGGAGCAAATTCAACTGTACCTGAATAGCAAGAAGCTCAAGGGGGTAGACAACTATGCCTATTTGCCAATCCCAGCATGCTGCTTTAGTTGCTAAGTGTTTACTACAGTTCATACTTCCCGCAGCTATAGCAGATTTACAGGATCCAATTTTACATGCGGTTGGAACAATTTTCTGTTCACTTGAAAAATTTCATTCTGAGAAATCCTAAATATGTAATATGTTACTTTGCCAGAATTTGTATATGATGAAAAGTAGTCATCATTCAGCTTTGTTTTTAAGATTGTTTTCAAGCCACTGTTTAAAAATTAGTAGGTGGGTAATATAAGACATGCTGTGCCTTTTCAATCAATGTATATGCTGAATCCTAAATATACACTGGACTGACTATATGGCAATAATATTTGAGAACTCCTGGAGAACAGGAGAAGTCCCAGCAGACTGGAGGAGGGCAAACGTTGTTCCCATCTTCAAAAAGGGGGAAAAAGAGGATCCCAACAATTATCGTCCAGTTAGTCTGACATCAATACCAGGGAAGATTCTAGAACAGATCATTAAACAGAGAGTCTGTGAACATTTAGAAGGCAATGCCATAATCACAAAAAGTCAGCATGGGTTTCAGAGAAACAAGTCATGCCAGACTAATCTGATCTCTTTTTTTGATAAAGTTACCAGCTTGGTAGATGAAGAGAATGCTGTGGACATTGCATACCTTGATTTCAGTAAGGCCTTTGACAAGGTTCCCCATGACATTCTTGCAAACAAGCTTGTAGAATGTGGGCTAGACAAGTTAACTGTTCAATGGATTTGTAATTGGTTGACCGGCCGAACCCAAAGGGTGCTCAGCAGTGGCTCCTCTTCATCTTGGAAAGATGTGACCAGTGGGGTGCCACAGGGTTCTGTCCTGGGCCCAGTGCTATTCAACATCTTTATCAATGACTTAGATGAGGGAATTAGGGGCATACTTATCAAATTTGCAGATGACACCAAATTGGGAGGAGTAGCTAATACCCTAGAGGACAGGATCAAAATTCAGAATGACCTGGATAGACTGGAGAGCTGGGCCAAAGCTAACAAAATGAAATTCAATACAGAGAAATGTAAAGTACTGCATTTAGGGCGGAAAAATGAAATGCATAAATGTAGGATGGGAGAGACCTGGCTGAATGAGACTACGTGCGAAAGGGATCTAGGAGTCCTAGTAGACCACAAGTTAAACATGAGCCAACAGTGTGATGCGGCAGCTAAAAAGGCCAATGCGATTTTGGGCTGTATCAATAGAAGTATAGTGTCTAGATCAAGGGAAGTAATAGTGCCACTCTATTCTGCCTTGGTCAGACCTCACTTAGAATACTGTGTCCAGTTCTGGGCACCACAATTCAGAAAGGATATTGACAAATTGGAGCGTGTCCAGAGAAGGGCAACTAAAATGGTGAAAGGTCTGGAAACGATGCCTTATGAGGAGAGACTTAGGGAGCTGGGTATGTTTAGCCTGGAAAAAAGACGGTTAAGAGGCGATATGATAGCCCTGTTTAAGTATTTGAAGGGATGTCACGCTGAGGATGGAGCAGGCTTGTTTTCTGCTGCTCCAGAGACTGGAACACGGAGCATTGGATGCAAGCTCCAGGAACAGAGATTCCACCTCAACATGAGGAGGAACTTTTTGACAGTAAGAGCTGTTCGGCAGTGGAACGCACTCCCTCAGAGCGTGGTGGGGTCTCCTTCCTTGGAGGTCTTTAAACAGAGGCTGGATGGCCATCTGTCGGGGATGCTTTGATCACGATTTCCTGCGTGGCAGGGGGGTTGGACTGGATGGCCCTCGTGGTCTCTTCCAACTCTGCAATTCTATGATTCTATGATTCTATGAATATGTGATGAATGTTGCTGTCCTTGAGCAAGCAGGGGTCACCAGCATTGAGGCCATGATATTGAGAACACAGCTGTGCTGGGGAAGGCATGTTTCTAGGATGGAGGACCATTGCCGCCCAAAAATAGTATTCTACGGTGAATTCGCCATGGGTCAGCGTAAGAGGAGCACTCAAAAAAACCGATACAAGGACTCCCTGAAACAACATCTCAGTCTTGGCCAAATTGATCACCAACAATGGTCTGCCCTGGCCTCACATCGGGAGGCATGGAGACACACTATCCACAATGCTGCAGCCTTATTTGAGAACTCGCGCCAAACAAGTCTTGAAGAGAAACAACAATGCAGAAAGAATCACAACCTGGAAACATCACCCAAGGAGACCTTCTGCTGTGCTTTCTGCAACCGGACTTGTTTATCTCAGATTGGCCTTTTTAGTCATCAGCGCGCTTGCAGAAAGCGCGGGATGAGTCCTTCCTGAATCTTCATTTTTGAAGAAAAGCCAGAGAGCGATGTGCTGAATGTATAATACAGTAGCATCCCCATATCCGCTGATTCGCCATCCACTGATTCAATTATCCGTGGATGGTGACAGCAGGGTGGTGGACAGGGAAGGATGGGAGGAGGCGAGATCTCACCTCCCTTCTCCCTTTGCCCCCAGGATCATCCCTTGAGATCGCTCCCGTGGTGGGAATGGCGACGGGAGGGAGAGTTCGCTATTATTCATGGGTTTCATTATACACGGGGGCTCCTGGAACTAATCCCCCACAGATACGGGGAGGTCCTATTGTATATCCAAATATGGTGTTTTGGTATCAATGCTTATTCTTTTAAAGAGTAGTTTGAAAAGTTAAATATGATTTTTTTTTTAAATGAGAAAACATGTCCAATAATTATAATAAAGCTTTAGTATATGGAGTGGTCTTCCACTGTATCATGCCATGCACGACCCTTATAACAGGGAAGCTTTCCTTAGAGGGTTTGTACTCTGTCACATTTCTACCAGCAGGATTTAGTGCTGTCTTTCTGAAACACTAGTGCACAAAATATAATTTAAAAAAATGTTGAAGAAAAGCATATTTCAAAAGAAACATAGGTCTTAACACAATCAAATGTGTTTTACAGGAAGTCTCAATTTCTCCCTGTCCAAATTCAAGCACCTGGGGATGGGACTCTTTAGGTTGCCATTATAAATCAAGAAGGACAGGCAAAAACCCTTCAAAGAAAAGGAAATAGCCTTATTAAATTTCAGTTGCTCACATTCCCAACTGGCACTATTTGCATACAAAGCATGATTTATAAATTGTAAATGTTTCCTATTTAATGTGCTGATATTTTTAAAGTCTGGAACATTCTGTTTTGAGTAAGAACACTTGTACACCAGGTGTTACAAGATATGTTTGTTACATGCAACACATTATTTTAAACAACAATCAGGAGAATGCTAAGACTCCTGAAATGTGAGCAGGACAAAAGGAGAGGATCCAGAGTGTACCCGAAGAGTGATTGTTCCCAAGGAAATAATCTCATATACTTAAGTCATATGCTTGTTTCTACTTAGAATAGTGTAAAGACATACCGGTAGTTGTATCTGGATGATCATAAACTAAGTACTGCAGAGGTAGAAAATCCCACTGCTGCACCACAGTGAAAACTATGGAGAAGTCGGAGGTGTTAAACCTGCTTTTTATTCATTTGGTGAGATTATCCTTTGCACTTTAAACATGCCCTGTGGGTTATTTACGGCGGATGGGGGGGGGGATGGATGTGAATTTTGTCTCATATTAGGTACCAATTTGATTGATGTAAAAGAAAAGAAATGGCAGTGTACTGTATATGCTGTTTGCTTGTTTTTTTTTTAAGTTGGCAAGCATGGATGAGGCCTTGATCGTTTTTTTATTGTTATCAGACTGGTGTCTGAACATACCTACTTGTATCAGCCTGATATTCCACACACTAGGGATATAGCTACATTGAGGTATATAGAACTGAGTTCAAGGATTGTCTCCAGCCTACACTAGCAACAAACACCCCCCCCCCCCAACTCTGTACACATACAAGAGATTTGTTCTTCTTACTAGGATTTGCCAGAGCCTTCATTTGTTTGCAGTGGAACAGAATTACTAAAGAGTGGTTTTTTCAATGCTGGCATAGGTTTGACAGCTAAGAAAGGTCCCCAGCTTGGGAGATAGGCAGGACGTAAATCCAATCAATCAATCAATCAATGGTACAGGAATATTTATGGCCATACAGATGAGATCTTAAGGAAGAGAGTGCCTTTGTGCAGACTGTATTTTCAGCACAACTCAGTAGTTGCAGGCTGCTCTCAACTCTTAGCAGGCAAGTTGTGGAAGGGGAAAAGGTTTTCCATTAACAAAAAAAGAAAAAAAAAGGGGGGGGGTTCCTTCTTGTTTTCCCTTATTCCAGAGTAACTGTGAAGACCCTAAGAAGTGCTCGGAATTTTTAAACTCCTGCATTCAAATAACTGGTCATAGCATGCTGGAGTCTCCTTCTTTGGAGGTTTTGAAACAGAGGCTGGATGGATTTTCTTTGGTTTTTTTCCAGGCTGTGAGGCCGTGTTCTGAAGTTTCCTTCTGAGGTTTCACCTGCATCTTTAGAGAATGGTTGCGTAGGAATGCATATGTGGGGGTTATATATTGTGAACCACTGTTGGGGAAGATATGCAAATTTGTGTATTTGAATGGTTAGTTTCTGGGTTTAGATATGCAAGGATTAGTCTCTGTTTGGCTAATGGTTGGTTGATGGTCCATTATCTGCTGGAACTCCCCCTGTCCCTGGGTGGAATTCTTTTGTAAGTGTTGAGTTTTGATTCTATTATTTTTCAAAACTGGGAGCCAGATTTTGTTTACTTTTAGGGTTTCTTCTTTCCTGTTGAAGTTGTCCAGGTGTTTGTGGATTTCAATAGCTTAGTAAGAAAAGAGGAAAACAACTATTATTATTATTATTGCGTTATTGATATGGCCTTTTGCAGTCGGTGTGTTTTTCAGTACGCACTATCCACAATGCTGCAGCCTTATTTGAGAACTGGTGCAGAACAAGTCTTGAAGAGAAACGACAACACAGAAAGAATCACAACCCAGAAACATCACCCAAGGAGACCTTCTGCTGTGCTTTCTGCAACCGGACTTGTTTATCTCGGATTGGCCTGTTTAGTCATCAACGCGCTTGCAGAAAGCGCGGGATGAGTCCTTCCTGAATCTTGGTTTGCGAAGAAAAGCCAGAGAGAGAGGTCTTATTCCAATAAAAAAAATTCCTTCAGAAATTCCTCAGAGGAGGACAATTCAGAGTCCGAACAGGACGGGGAGGTGTGCGCGTGAGGGGGAAAACATGTTTTCAGGGCAAAGACCCGGGTTCACCCAGGTGAATGAATGGGCGACAGGGCCAGGGTTTCCGAGCTTTTCTGGGTGAGTCACGCCTGTCGTTCCCAGCCAGCCAGGGCACGTCACCATCCCGGATTCCAGCCCTTCCCGGCACGTCCGGCACTGTCCGGGAGCCTTTTCCGTGCGCTTCGTTGGATCCCGCGTGTTCCCAGCCCGTGTCCCCGAGGGATGGCTCTGTGGGTGGGGGGAGGCGGTGGTGGCGGCGGCCCGAAAGGCGAGGCGAGGCAAGAAGGGCGGGAAAGGGGCGGCGGGGGCCGCGACGCGCGCTCCCTGGCTCCCCTTGGTATACGTGCGCACGCTCCCGAGCGGCATGTCCTCCTCGGCGGTTCGTATCCGGCGGTGTGGCGGGGCGAAGATGGCATTTCCCGCGTGGGGCTGGCTGGGGCAGGGCGGGAGCCAGAGCTGGCTGTCCTGGCCACGGCAAGGGGATGCCCTGAGAGGGGGACCTGATGGCCTCCGGTGGTGGGGAAACGGTGGCGGCCGAGCTGAGGGGAGACTCCATGGAAAGCTTGAGGAAATTTTTCCTCAGGCGCCCCGCCGTCGAAGCTGAGGAGAAAGTAGAGAAGGAGGAGGAGGAGCTGCCCGGCGAGGAGCCAACTGCCAGGCTGACCCACTTGGCGGAGACCCGAGATACCCCCGAGGGCGCCTTGCCCTCCAGCCCTCCTCCTCCTCCTCTTCCTAAGCACCGCCGGGATGCTCAGCGCCTGGTCTCCCACTACCTAGTGCCGTGCCTGAACGCCTACGGCTTGTGCATTGTCGACCGCTTCCTGGGTCCCCGGCTGGCCGAGCGGATCTTGCAAGAAGTGCTGGCTTTGCACCGGAGCGGCCGGTTCCGGGACGGCGCTTTGGCGGTGGAGAAGCCGGGCGGCAGCCGAGCCATCCGCGGGGACCAGATCGCCTGGGTGGAGGGCAGCGAGCCGGGCTGCCAGCACATCGGCGACCTCCTGAAAAGGATGGACAAGCTCATCCTGTACGCGGATGGGAAGCTGGGGAGGTACAAAATTAGAGGAAGGCACAAGGTTAGTAGTAGCCTGTCCAGGGCGCACCACCTCCCCCAAACCCCAGGCTTTCAGGGCCGGCATCCATAGGTCGTCCTTGGGTTTATTCCGGGCTGTGAGGCCGTGTTCTGGAAGAGTTTCTTTCTGACGTTTCGCCTGCATCTGTGGCTGGCATCTTCAGAGAATGGCTGGTAGGAGTGTATGTGGAGTTTATATGCTGGGAACCCCTGTTGGAGAGGATAGGTAAATTTGTGTAATTGAATGGTTAGTTTCTGGGTATAGAAATGCAAGGATGATTAGTGTCTGTTTGGCTAATGGTTGGCTGATGGGCCATTATCTACTGGAAATCCTCCTGTCCCTGGGTGGAATTCCTTTGCAAATGTTGAGTTTTGATTTTAGTGTTTTTCAGGACTGGCAGCTAGATTTTGTTTACTTTTAGGGTTTCTTCTTTCCTGTTGAAGTTGTCCAGGTGTTTGGGGATGGACCAGTAGCCAACCATTAGCCAAACAGACACTAATACTCCTTGCATATCTCCATCCAGAAACTAGCCATTCAAATACACAAATTTACATATCCTCTCCAACAGGGGCTCACAGTATATAAACCCCCCACAGACTCCTACCCAAAGATTCTCTGAAGATGCCAGCCACAGATGCAGGCAAAACGTCAGCAAGAAACTCTTCCAGAACACGGCCTCACAGCCCAAAAAACCCCCAAGGAAAACCTCCCTCCCAAGTTTACTCTCCACTCCACCAAAGTTTCTGAGCTCTCTTCTCTGTGCTCTTGTATGTGGTGGAGCTTGCCAGTCTTCTTTCTTCCCCACCTGCCTACCCACCCACCACCCTTTCCCCAAGCCTGATCCTTCGCTTCACTCGCCTTGTAAAATAAATAAGAGTTTAAAAATCCATTTCAAAAGCAGGAGGCTTTCAGGAGATGTCGCAGCTCACCTGGCTTTTTAATCTTGCAAACTGGACCTTCCAAGAAGAGAGACTCTCGCCATCATGCTCAGGACAACTTTGGGCTTGGCTTGTTTTTCCTCTTTCACCTCAACTTCACACGTAGCCACCAAGCATGCTTCATTCGCCAGAATTGGTGGCCAGATTTTTTTTCCGAATTACAAGTTTTACTCATAATATATCACACACACACACCTCAAAGCACCCCCGTTTCCATGACTCGTGCCAACGGTTTGTATGGTTACGTTAAATAATAATTCGTTACCCTTCGGAGCTAGGAGACTGGGGCTTACTCTGTTTCCTATAAGGCTAGATGAATGAGAGTTAGATCCAAAGCAGTTATACTTTAAATAATAAGGAGCAATTTAAAAAAACCACACATAACCAAGTACTGTGGACAGATGGGGTTTGCAAAGGACTTTCCAAGCAGTTGTCCCTTCATGTTCACTGGGGTTTGGTTCCAGGATCCCCCCAATACCAAAATCTGAATACTCAAGTTCCATTCTATGCAATGGCATAGCAATTTTTTTTATTTTTTTTTTTATTTTTATATTTATTTATTTATTTATACCCCACTCTTCAGCCACAAGGCTATCAGAGCAGCTTACAAATTGTTTTAAGCAATAGCAATGTACACATCTACACTGCATTAAGCAGTTTCCAATGTGTGTTAGCTAATTGCCCCTACAAGCCAGGCACTCATTTTACCGACCTACGAAAGGCTGGAAGGCTGAGTGAACCTTGGAGCCAGCCCTCTGGAATCGAACTTGCAACGTGGTGACTTGTAGTACTGGCATTTAACCACTGCGCCACCAGGGCTCATATAAGATGGCAAAAATCAAGGTTTGCTTTTTGGATAATTTTTTTTTAAAGAATATTTTCAAGCCGTGAATACTTAGATCCGTGGATACCAAATCCATAGATATGGAGAGACAATTTTATTTTAAATAACAATAAAGAGCGATTGAAAAAAACCCCACACACAACCAAGTACTTTGGACACATGGGGTTTGCAAAGGACTTTCCAAACTGTCTAAATATGCCTTGTCTGCAGCGGATCAGGTGTAGAAAAGAGGGAAAGGGGACTTCCAGAAAAGGGAAATAAAAAAGGAAAAGGAAAGAGGAGATAATAAATAAAGCACATGGAAATCCCCTCCCTCTCTCAGTGGGATTATGTTGCCGAAAGACACAGCCCTTGCGCACTTTACACCCTCTCTTCTCCACCATTTGTTTACATTGGCTGGTGGGAGGGGACCGTAGTAACCGCGTACATGCTGGGGGAGAATTCCTCAATGGCGGAGGCCACGCCCCTTCTGGGGGAGTGGGCGGTGCCCTCCAAACTTCTTAAGCCACGCCCTCTCCAGACACGCCGCTCTCTTTCTCTGTCTCTTCCCCCCCTCCTCCATGCAATGATTCCAACCGTGAACTCTTGCGGGGGTTGGGCGTTCAGCGCCAGGAGCCACGCCCCGTCTGCCCTTTGATTGGCTGGGCTAGCGTTCTGTTGGGCTGCCGGCGGGAGGGAGGGCGCAAGCGATTGTCCCTGGGCTGGGGCTCCACCCACGTGCTGCTCGTTGTTGAAGTGGGAACACATTCTGCACGTAGCAGACGTATTAATCAGAGAGGGGCCATCTGCTCCCATGGTAAATAAATGGAAAGGAGTTTGTCGGACTTCTGCTCCCCAAATATAAATAAATAAAGAGGCGGGACGGGGAGTGATCATAGCAGCGACTGGGGAGTGTTCACACACACACACACTGATCTTCCGGCCTCCAAGCAGATAGTAAAAAGGCTCCCGCAGCTTCCAATTATCTGTGTACCAAGGCGCTAGTCCTGGCAGTGGGTGGAGGTCAGTTCGGAGTGCAATCACCCTTCCTTCCAGGGTCGAGCTTTGCATCGCCAGGATCTGCTGCCTGCGGAAGACAAAACTGTTACTTTAGCAAAACTTTGTGGACCCTCCGATCTCTTCTTAGTCTTGAAAGTAGAGTCGCTTGGCTTGCTTGCTTGCTTGCATGCTTTTGCTTGGAAATCCAGGTTTTTTTTTTAAAAGACATGTCGGGGTGTGTGTCCGATTCGGCTTGCTAGAGTTACTGATAACACAGTAAACTCTTAGCACGGTCCACGGCTCATTGATTGCTCTCTTGACTGTATACAGACGGGAGGAGGGGGGGGAGACATTAATCGCATTCCCACGATGCCATTGGGGCATATCATGAGATTAGACCTCGAAAAAATTGCCCTGGACTATGTGGTACCTTGTTTGCATGACATCGGCTTTTGCTACCTGGACAATTTTTTGGGCGAGTTAGTAGGGGATTGTGTCTTGGAACGTGTGAAACAGATGCACTATAATGGGGAGCTGCAAGATGGCCAACTGGCCGGCCAGCACAATGGCATCTCCAAGAGACACTTGCGGGGAGACCAGATCAAGTGGATCGCGGGCACAGAGGAAGGATGTGAGGCTATCAACTTTCTCCTGTCACTCATAGACAGGCTGGTGATGTACTGTGGAAGTAGACTGGGCAAATATTATGTCAAAGAAAGGTCCAAGGTAAGAGTTCAACATGGGGGCATGAATGCTTAATTTGTTCCAATCTAGCTTTATTTCTTCCAGTACTGTTGCTGAAATTAATCTTTCCATTCTAAGCTTCCATGGGACACATGTAGTTATAATGACTAGGAGTCATTATAATTAACCCTTCTCTCTTTCCCTTTTCTCACCTCTAAAGTTCAGTTCTAAACAGATTCTTGTAAATAAGTTCCACTTCAGTCAATGGGACTACTTCCAAGTAAAAGTTCTTAGGGTTTTAACAATCTTTCTCTTTTAAGGGCAGTGCATGCATATGAATGAACTGAGTTTATAACACACACTGAGGCAGGTGGTTGGTTGATTGGACTGAGACTATACCAGTTTGGCAAGCTGTCTCCTAGAAGTAAAAATGCAGGATGTTTTGTTTTGGTTTTGTTCTTTTTAAAAAGTAACTTTTGCTGACATTGTTACCACAAATTGCAAATATGGCATTGCTTAAAAATAAATAGCTTGGGTTCTTACCATTGTTTTCGGAAAAGCAAAATTATTTTGAATGGTGTCAAAAGTTTGCAAAAGTCCAGTGTGTAATTAGATTAATTTAAGTTACTTTCCTGTCACTTTCCGCTAAACTCCAGCTTGGATCATTCATGGTACCCGTACTCATATGTTGAGTGCTTGTCAGGCTTCTGAGTAGCTTAGCTTGTCTTTAGAGAGGTAATAAAGTTAATCCCTAATTTATGCACATATGTACCAGCAGAGGCCACTGCACAGCTGAGTAAATAAAACAAAATCCACAGCAATTAATAAATTAATTTATGCTAAAGAGTGACAGATGTCTGGGTGCAAACATCAGCTCCTTGTGGTGTTTGAAGTTTGTTCATGGAGGTTCTGTGCACTGGTGGAACTGCTGCTCCACCTAAAAGTTATGTTTTCCATCTGCTCTACACCTTGTTTACTTTGAAGTAAGAACACTTTAACTCAATGGGGCTTATGCCTTAGTAAGTGTGTTTAGGGTGATAACTATAGACTGCTAAAGATATTTAAAATGTGTAATACAGTTCCTGTTAAATTGAGCATGGGAGGAAAGCTATAATAGTAGCTATGTTGGTATTTTTCTCCCTCTGTTTCAAACCTTCTTGACAACATTATCTATGGTATGCTTGTGATCTTGACACCTTTGCCACTCAGAAGGCAGAGAGGTAAGGAATTTACCATAGTGTAAACCATGTCAGCTTGACACCTTAAGAAAAGTCAGAGAAACTGACTTCTTGCTCCCATGTTGTTGATCAGTTTGGGAACACACGTGCTAACTAATGAGCAACAGCAACAAAAAACCAGTTTACTTCATCAGTTGCAGCTGATGAAGTAGACTTAACTGTGAAAGCTTGTGCTACCAACTTCTTTCTCTCAAGGTACATACATCTACACTGTAAAAATAATGCAGGTTGACACCACTTTAAGGACTAGCTGCACCCTATGGAATCCTGGAATTTGTAGTTTTACAAGGTCTTTAGCCTTCTCTGCCAAAGAGTGCTGATGCCTCACAAAATACAAATCCCAGGATTCTGTAGGATGGAGCCATAGCAGTTAAAGTGGTGTCAAACTGCATTATTTCTACAGTGTGGTTGCACCCTTAGGTCTTGTCTATATAAGGGGAATAATATGAACACGTCCGAAAAGGCAGGTGTTTGCAACGATGTGAACTACCTACACGACCAAAAGAGCCCCCTAAACTCCTCATGACCCCCTAGTCAGCTGGCTGCTGCGAGTGATTTACTCGCAATTTTAAACCTGCTGCCACCAATTTTTTTTAAAAAAACACAGTTTCCCAGGGTGCGCATAAGCAACACTTCGTATTTACAAATAAATAAATAAACAAAATAGAGTAAAAATTGTTGTTTGATTGACTTACTGCTAGTCCCGCACCCTGTGCTCACCCAGCCAATCAGATTGCACTGCCTGTTCATATCTGTGCGAATGTGAATGTTGAAGTGGTCGCACATTCGGGAGTCGTACGGAGCTTTTCAGAAAATCTATTGAAAGCCCTAGACCCAGCACACATGGACTTTGTGGTGGATTTGGCTATCCCCCCTTCTGAATGACACATATTTTTGTGAATGGCCATTTGAATGAATCGTCAATCTTTCGCATCGTGTACTTTTTATTTTGACTGTATAGACAGGACCTTAGTCTCAAAGTTGCTACAAGATCCCTTTGCATACTGATCCATGGTTATGCCTCTGAATCCTAATAAGAAAAAAGTTACTGGAACTCTTTCTTTGGTAGTAATTAAGGTTACAAAACAGCAGCAGCAATGCCTAACTTTTCTTTTATAGGCAAAGGTGACTTGCAAAAAAATGTTGCAGTGCGGTTTCTGTTCAGAGATCTAGCTAGCCATACTCCTTTTCAGGACATCCCATTCCACTTTCCACCACCACAGTGTTCCATTCTTTCCCCCTTAACTGTCAGTAAGTATTCTATGGTCACTGACCATGTTAGCTTCTGTTCCTCATTGTTGCATTGAGGTATTTCTTTCCTTATTTGAGAATTTTCATTTAAAGATGCTGGGTATTTTATCAAACCTTGGATGGTGGGGGGGTCCCTATGGGAAAGCTCTAGTGCTGTAGCTTTCCTTTTCTGTTACATATTAAAACTCCCTAAGGGGGAAATGAAAGCATGCTTATTAGAGAATAAATCCTTTTGGCTTCAATGGGACTTTTGAGGAAAGTTGCTTAGGATCAATAAAAATATGTTTTTTTAACCAGATATGATTGCAACGTTGTTTGGTACATGTGCCCTTTCACAATCATTAGGCGTCCTTATGACACTGTATTTGCTGCATCTGATAAAGTCCATGTTTTCCCATATATATCTGTGTGTAACACAGCGGACTTGGGGCTACCAACTTGCCTAAAAAATAGCCTAGAAGGGTGAATAAGTAGCTGACTGATCTGTAGTCATCTATGTACAAACTATATTAAAATATATTTGATTTTAGTTGTTTGCAGCAATGCATTCGTCTATTCCAACTAGTTGTTGCTGATCAGATGTTTCTGTGCAATTCCATTGTCATGAAATGTGTTGTGCATCACGTTTTTTCACTGATCCTTGTACCTAAATAGGTGGATCACATGAACAAATGGTGACAACAGAGAACTGAAATGGAATTGGACAAGGCAGTTCAGCTCTTCAGTTTTCCATTCTTGTCTTCTTCCAACCTCTTTCAATGTTAAGTGTGGCAGCTGTAATATATTGGTTCTTTTCCCTTGTTATTGCCAATGGAGTGTTCTGTCTGTACCAGCATTCTCACTAACCATGGTATGGTCAAACCACCATGTTCAAACCTGCTTCTAGCCATGATTGAAAACTACAGTAGTTGAATCCAGCCATGGGTATTGACATTTTTACAAGAGTGCAGATACAACAGTACATTACACTTAATATGAATGGGAGGAGAATTTCATAAGAAAGGAACCTATGCATATGAAAACAGGGAGCTTCCTGTCTTCAAAACACAATTAAGAGATGGCACAGTGTTAAGTCTTTACCAGACCACAGTGTTGTAGTTTGTTAAATATGACTGTAAAACATGTCAGAATGTGAATTTAGCACTGAATCTGTTGTCCTTCAATTATGTTAGGATTAGAATGAAGGGGCTTTTTAATGCATGACATTAGAAAAGTTTGTTTGATCCTTTCTTATTCTTTTTGTGTCTTGTATTCGCCAAATGTTTATGTGCTGTTTATGGGGGGTGAGTATGGAAGAGAAGTCTAATGGATGCTGAAACCAAGACTGGTTTATATTCTTAGAAACTAATGTAAGCCTCAGGTTGGGAAAATGAGTAAGATTGTTGCCTTGGGCTGCAGTCATATACTCTCTTATTTGACAGTAAGGAGATTTTCGGACGCCTCTTTCAGCCTCTTGCTGCGCAAGCAGCCTCCGGTGCAGTAACAAGGCTGCCGCGCAGCAAGGGATCCATTTCGGACGCCGCCGTTTCTCTCTCGGCGTCGTTCGTGACTGTTGTGGCTAGCATTGGAGGCGGCCGCGCTGTTTTTCACTCACGGAAGTTGTCTAGACAGTGAAAATAATCCTCATAGAATTTGACTAGAATACCTGATGTCCCAACAGACTGCAAACCAGATTTGCAGTATTCAGAGGAGGGCCCCCCAAAACTGCATGTACTGTGGGGGGAAAGCCTTCACGGATTTCCCCAAGGTTTTTCGAATAATATGCGGGCTTGCACATTATCGCGTATCTGGACATCCAATTCTGGATATTACACATTCTCGGCAAGAAAAGTGGAGAGTGGGTTGGTCTACTGTGTGGACGGTGGGTGGGCTCGCTGGCAAGGAAGTGGCTGGAAGCGCCATTTTCAATGTTTGCGTTATCAAGTGTGAGTTTTTTCTCTGCGCTGAGGTGTCCAAAGAGCTTTTTATAAGTGGAACGTCGCACTTGTGCACCTTTGATTTACAAGTACAGAAAAATATATTGTGTAGCAGCTACAACATGTGCGGAGAATAACAACATGCTGTATTCTTGACCACCATCTTGATTCAGAGGCATTTTATTTATTTATTTAATGTATATGCTGCCTTTCTCCCAGAAGGGCCCCATGACTGCATGTGCACTTCATACTCGGGTAGATTCACAGACAGTAGATTTTGCCAAAAGACCATGGAGATAAATGAGCGCTGCTGCAAATTTGCGATCATGCACATCAATCTGCATTATATCTTCTTGTCTGCATTATATATTCTTGTCTAGACAAGCCCTTAACCTTCTCTGTCAGAGCTCTTATGCTACAACAAACTACAAATCCCAGAATTCTATAGGATGGAGCCATGATAGTTAAAGTGTTGTCAAATTGCATTATTTCTATGTGGGCTTATCTACACAAGCCAGGATACGCCGGCTTCCTGCTGGTGTATCCTGGCTGTGGAGGTGAGCCGCTCTGCCCTTGTTACCAAGATGATACAGGCTGGAGTCCAAAAAGGACGCTGGCAAGTCGTTGCAGTTACCGCCATTTTCCTTGCTATGCCGGGTCCATGTAGCAAGCCCCCTGCATGTAACCAGCCTTGGTCACATGCTGTGGGCCTGCTGCCCAGACCTGGAAGAGTAAGGGTGACCTGTGGCAGCAGCAGTGAGGGCTGGCCTTGCTGGGACATGCTCCCCTGGACACATAAGGCCCACTCTGTTCTGTCCCAGTAGAAATGGTTTAAAGCAGGTATTATTTTAAACCGCAATAAAGGGCCCTTTTGCAGCTTGCCAAGGTCCGAGCCCCAAATTGCCTGGGGGCAGAACAGGGCAAGTGCCCTGCGTCATTTGGACTGCAGGGCTCACAGACCAGGAAGCCAGAGTAAACTGCCCTTGAAAAAAGGCCCGTGTCAGCAGCCTTAGTATGGTTTATCCTACTTTACAGTTGGTGGGTCCCCCTCAACATTTTTTTGAAAACAATTTGCCATTGTCAATTCAGAGTTTCAAATCCCTGTAAACCATTGGTTTGGGTGGGCAATAATCCAGACCATGGTCTGGAGAATCAAGCTTGCATTTTCCTCTCATCCTTCTCTTTTGTGTTGGTGTATTTCTTTATTTTCACTTATGAGAGGTCTATATAAATCCTTCCACTATAAAATCTATAAAGCATAGTATGTTGGTGAATACATGGTAGAGTCTTCCCATGTAATTATAAACATTTTGGATGTGTGCATATAGATCTATTGGTTGCAAGGTTCCCAACATCACACTTCCTGTAAATGGAAAGCAGTTCCATTGAAATGAATGGGTGGTGATCCTACAAAAAGGAAGTAGGCAACCCTTTTTCCAGTACATTACTTTTACAGATGAAGATTTATCAGGATGCTTTCAGACAAGTGGTTCCTTAATATATTGCATATGTAAACACCCCATATCAAATCCCCTGCTGATGGTAAGTCAGCTTTTGTGTTGAATCAGCACCACAGAATTGTTGCACCATTCCTTTGCGTAGACTGCTGGCAGTGCAGATGAATGTTGAGTGGCCATGATGCAATTGCATCTGGTTAAACCTAGCCATATATCTGAAACTGGTATGCAAGTGAGTGCTCATGTAGCATTAAAGCAGAGGCGGTCATCATGCAGCCCTCCAGATAATGTTGGGTTTAAAATTCTTGTCAAGCATAACCCATGCTGACAAATGCTAAGGGTTTCAATCCAAAAACATGTGGAGGACTGTTTGATTCTCAGAATTAAAACCTGTCTAACTGCTTTTTCAACAGATCCTATAACTTGTGTAGAATTCTACTTTACTTCAACACATGTATTGTGTTGAAATCGTTTCTCTACTATTGAGTGAAAGAAAATGTAATCCATACCCATAGGATTGGACCAAGGTTTGGAAGAGGTTTTGGATCACAACTGTGGCCACAATGGTTGGCTGATTGTTTAGGTGAGCTTTTGACCAAAATAACATTTCCAGGTTCTGGGCAGAAGTTCTGGGTTGGACTACAGATCTATGTCCATGCATTATTGCTGAGGAGACATACACAGGATTGTGCTGTAAATTAAGCCTTAGTCAAGCATTCAATAACTGGGTATAGTGAACTGTTCAAGGAAGAGGAGTATATATTAAGCGAACGAGATCCGTCAGATGACGAGCCTGAGTAGCTTTAAAAAGGCACTAAAGACAGATCTCTTTCAGCAGGCCTTTCCTAATTAGATCCCAGCCTCAAGAGCTCCTGGCCTCTTTTTAATCTGTTGGGTATTTATTATTTATTTATTATTTTTAAAAATGTGATTTTAGATTTGTTTTTTAACTTATATTGGTTTAATTATCTTTTTATGGGGGAGGGTGGGAGTGGGTGGTGTTTAGGGATTTTAATCTGTATTTGTATTTTAATTTTTGTAAGCCGCCCCAATTGTTTTTAACAGAGTGGCGGGGTATTATTAATAATAATAATAATAATAATAATAATAAGTGTGTGCCTCTGCATCACTATTTCTACCACCCTCCACATATGGAGGTCAGCTTTCTGCAGTGGGGTACCTCATCTGTCCACGGAGGCTCTCCACACAGTTCATAATGTGATTTTCCAGATTGAAAATCTCTCCTCCAGTCTCACATGTTCATTCATCACAGAACGTGCATGCCTGAATAGGGATACAGTGCTAGCTATATTTATCTTAACTATAGAAGCAAATTGCTCCTATTACTAAATGTTTAATCAGATAAAACATACAGTAAACTGAAAAATTAAAACTTATTCCTACTCTGGGTCTGAATTCCAAGCAGCAATGTGAGTGAGATTTATTATTGGGTTGTTGGGAGAGTCCTGCCTTTGGAACTATGATTGTTTATTACAGGTTACAAAGGATTTTGATGATACTTTGAAAGCAGCATGTCTTGCAATTAGTTTACAATGGAAGGTCTGATGAAAACTGCCATCCTGGAGAAATATGCATAATTTGTCTCTCTTTTTTTTCTAATCAAATGCACATGTTCTGGCATAATGGTTCGGTTCAAATCTGTTCTCCTGGCTGACAGCCAAGATGCCCAGTTTTCATCAGCTTGGGTCCATAGCCACTGGAATTGTAAATACAACAGACAAAGTCATTTTATGATATCAGACGGAGGAATCCAGTTTTTGGCGGAGATCCTGGAGCAGTTGCCATGGCTCTTTGTCAGAACTGATGTTAATATCTGTGTTTGTCAGGCAAGATTAGTTAGCCTTGTTGATTATATGCAGGAATGGATTTTTTTGTATTATTTTTTTTAGCAACATCAGTTGAGGCATTAAAAATTGTATGCAATTTAATGTACTTTTATTTTCCTAACTCAAGCTGTGTTCTCAGTTCTTTTATGAAACAGTATTCACCATATCCAAGCTTTATGAAAACATTTTTAGAGCAAGTGAAGCTTGGGTTATTTAAGGTGAAGCAGAAGTTAGAATGTTGGATTTTGATATGAGGTCTTTGCTCAAGTTCCTCAATTGCCACATTGTTGTTAAATGGATATCTCTCACATATCAATATACTGTACTTGTTGTTCAGTGTACGTTAGAAAGAAATGTGCATTATAAAAACATACTGTAGGTTTTTAAGAAACCTAAGCACAATTTGTGACAGAGGTAGAGATAACAGGTGGACAGGAAAAGAAAGGATGGACATAAGCAGTTTAGTTTCTGTGAGTGGCAAGGATTAAATCAGAGGGTTCACAGAAAATGTGTGTCCGAAGGAGGAAAAAAAATAGAGAAGAGAAAAGAGAGGTTCCTTGTTGATGTCCTGGCAGGGAATTCTAGGCATAAGACTTGAGTTTTGAGCCTCTACCTTTCAGCATGACCTATTTCACAGGGTTCTTTGGAAGATACATTGGATTATAATTCAGGAGTGAGCAACATGGGTCTCCAGATGTTGTTGGACTTCAGTCTCCCATTATTGACTACATTGCCAAGACCTGAAGGGAGCTGAAATCCAACAACATCTATGTATTTGATAGACAATGTTGTCTCAGGAACATTGATGTCACCCATACTGAAACATGATCCTGACTCTCACATGTGAATCAAGTCACCCTCCAGGTAGCTCCTTACCTACAAAATGTTTTTAGAGGGGAAGAGATTTGCTGACTACCACAATGCAGGTGAAGCCATGTTGTTGTCGTTGTCGCTGCTGTTATTTGTTGTCAAGTTGACATTTATGTATGGCAGTCCTATGAATGAGAGCCCTCCAAAACCCTGGTCATCAACTGTTCTCTAGGACCTCTAGTCCTGCAAACTCAGGGCTATGGCTTTCTTGATTGAATCTATCCACTTGTAGTGTGGGCTCCCTCTTTTCCTATTGCTTTCTATTTTACCAAGCATTATAATTTTTTCCAGTGATTCTTGTCACCTCATGATACATCCAAAGAACAGGAGCCACAGTTTAGTCATCGTGGCTTTTAGTAAGAATTCAGGCCTGACTTGCTCTAGGACCCAGTAATTTGTCTTTTTAGTCCATGATATCTGTCCAGCATCACATTTCAAATGAGTTGATTTTCTTCATGCCAGACTTCTTTACTGCCCAGGTTTCCCAGCCATACATGGAAACTGGAAATGCTATGGGACCAATGAATCTGATATTTAGCCATACCTCTTTACATTAGAGGGTCATATTTAGTTCCTTCATAGCTGCCCCTCCAAGCCATGTTGACCATAAAACAAATTCCAAAGTCCATATTGTACTACAAGTTGAGCATCCCTTATCTGGAATTCTGAAATTCGAAATACTCCAAAATCCGAAATTGTCCACATGGGTCGCTGAGATAGCAACACCTTTGCTTTCTGATGGCTCAAAGTATGCAAACTTTGTTCATGCACATTGTTATTAAAATTGTATAAAATTTATCTTCAGGCTATGAGTATAATATATATATGAAACATAAATGAATGTCATGTTTAGACTTGGGTCCCATCTCCAAGATATCTCATTATGTTTGTATATGCAAATACAAGTAGTCCAAAATCTGAAAAAAAATCTTAAATCCAAAACAATTCTGGCCCCAAGCATTTTGGATAAGGGATACTCAATATGTATTACTTTATATTAGGGTGATCAAAAAGGCAAAAATATGTTCTCAAGTGGAGATTCATATTTTATTAATCTATTTTCATTACCTTTCTTGTTTCTGGCAGGTTCAGGGCCATGGGGTGGTGGTGGTCTGATGGGTCTGTTTTGATACACCGCAGACCCTTTCATACCCTTAGAAGACAACATGAAGACTTTCAGACTGTAATACCATCACTTCTTCCACCACATCCTTTCTCCTGCATGTTTTTTTTTAATCTTTGTCTAATGAAGAAAGCTTGGTTTTTGAAAGCTTACATATGGATTTTCTGCCTTTTTTAGTTGGCCTAATAAAGGTATGCACCATCGTTTTAAAAAATTCTGCTACAGTTCGATCCAAAATATAGGTTGCTTAAGGCTTCAATTGAAAGACAAAGTGCTTGGAGTAGTTCCATCTACAGTACTTAGTTGTTTTGTTTTTAATCAGGTTGTTAATCAGGGCCCCAGTCAGTCACATTGCCATTGACAAGTCTCAGTTTTTCCTTCCTGGGAAAAGGAATTTCTGTAAATTGCTTCAACTCTAGGTGACCTTTCCTGTGGAACTAAGCTGAAGACGCCTTTTGCTCTTAGTCATTGCAGATGACCATTTAAAATGCAAAATAAGAAGAGATAAAAAGGAAGGCATTAATGAACTTTTGGATACTTGTGGGAACTGAATTTTCATTGTATTTAGGGGATTTCAAGTAAGGCTGTTAATTACAAGTTATCCTAGCGAACAGAGTTTGCTGGGGAAATATGAACACAGGGATAATTGTTGGGTAGAAGAATGGGATGCTTCCTGTGCTCTCCCTATTCACCTCCTGCTAGCTCTTTCCTCAGACCATTCTCCTTGCTTGTTTTATTTTCCCCAATCAGAGCTTAGAAGAACAGCCAGAAGGAGATGGTGGTGGGTGTTTGCCATCAATTTGACACCAACTTATGCTGACCTATGGATGAGAGGTTTCCAAGGGCTCCAGTCATCAACTGCCCTCCTCAGGTCTTGTAAATGCAGGGCCGTGACTTCTTTGATTGAATCAATTCACCTGTAGTATAGTCTATTCCTATTGCTTTCCATTTTACTGATGATCATCACCATCTTTTCTGGTGAGAGCCGTTCACGCTACACTATTATAGCACTATTCCACTTTAACTGCCATGGCAACATCCTTTTCGGGGAGGTTATTTAGAATTCTCAGCCACACAGTCTTAGTTCCTCACCAAACTACCAGTCACAGAATTTCATAGGATGGAACCTATTAAAGTGGGATAATGATGCTGTAATTGTATTGTGTGGAAGGGCCCTAAATCATACCACCTCATGAGATGTCCAAAGTATAAGCTTTAACTTAGGGCTTGTCTAAATGGTGAAAATAATCCCAACAGGATGTGAATGGAAGGCAATCCGTTCATATGGACATTCATATCAACACGTGTCATTCGGAAGGGGGCAGCCAAATCCACCTGAAAGTTTGTGTGGGAAGCGTCCAGGGCTTCAATTGGATTTTTAAAAGAGCTCCGTATGACATGTGAATGTGTGATCATTTGAAAACTTGCATTCATATGGATATGAACAGGCAGCATAATCTGATTCGCTTGGGGGGGCATGGGGTGGGGTTAGCAAACAGGGAAAGCACCTGCTGCTGCCATGTTTTTTTTAATTTTAATTTTATTTATTTATTTATTTATACCCCGCTCTTCAGCCACAAGGCTATCAGAGCGGCTTACAAATTGTTTTAAGCAATAGCAATTTACACATCTACACTGCATTAAGCAGTTTCCAGTGTGTGTTAGCTAATTGCCCCCACCCCCACAAGCTGGGTACTCATTTTACCGACCTATGAAAGGATGGAAGGCTGAGTGAACCTTGGAGCCCTCTGGAATCAAACTTGCAATGTGGTGACTTGTTGGATTTTTGGCTAAGCGATGGTCTGGTAAGTTAATAAAATGGCAATCTTATGCTCTCTCTTTTTTTCTTTTTGTAAATATGAAATTTTGCATGTGCACACCATGGTAAACTATTTAATTTTTTTTTTTGGTGGTGGCAGATTTAAAATTGTGAGTAAATCACTCACAGCTGCCATCTTGGCTAGGGGTCATGCGGAGTTTAGAGGGACTGTTTTGACCTTTAAGACAGGTCACAGCGTTGCAAATGGCTGCTTTTTCGGAGGTGTTCGTATCCCCCCCCCCGCCTTGTATAGGCAAGCCCTTAGTCTTGGTTTCTAGTTCAGGAGGAGAAGCTGTGAGAAGAGTTCAGTTCTGATTTGCTCTAGGACCCATTCATTTGTCTTTTTAGCAGTTCATGCTATCCACAGAACTCTCCTCCAGCACCACATTTCAATACAAATGACTTGATTTTCTTCCTGTCTATTCACTGTCCAGCTTTTACAATTATAAATAAAAAAAAGGAGATGTTGCAGGGGCTAAGTGGTGGGCAGAGTAAAGATTAAGCTTCTCTCCTCTTGCCTACCAGTTTCTCTCTGCAGATGTTCTCCACATCATCTCCCTGTCAGCACTACAAAGCTGAGGGGGGGAGGTTGGAATCTGTTTGTCTTGTGTAATTGTGACCTGTGTTATCTGCAACAAATACCTTATATCACTTTTAATGACTATATTTGTGTCTGAATATTTTTAAATTGAAACTTGAGAAAGATATTCCTTTCTAATCTAATAACACCTCATTTGTTTATATACACTCCTTGAAGTCCCATTTTTCTCCCTAGCTGAGTCCTATTCAGAGCAATTTCTAGTGCAATACAAACCTGCTAATTTGGTCAATTTCACCAATCTCCAATACTTTAAAAGAGCCATTCTATTGTTGTTGTTGTTGTTAAATTGTGACTTTTCTAAAATACTGAACCAGTATATCTTTGGCTGTTAACGAATATATAAATAAAAAAAGAAGTGGCACACTGATAGTCTCAGTGGATCAATATTCAGGTTTAGTTCAGTTATTTGGGAAAGGTCCCTTAATAGTATAACAAGCATGATGGAATCGCATCGCATCACAAATATGAGCAATCTGCCCAGTCTGTCGAATTTTCAGCTCTTAGAGCTATTAGAGTTTTAACTTTGAATGCTTATATTGCCAGTGAGACTTGCAACAAAATGTTGCAGTATTCAGCCCTCCCTCATTTCCCAGTACTCTATTCCATTCCCCCTTCTACATGGCTTTTTGTCTCCACAAAAGTCAGCATTCCATGGCCTAGTAGATTTCCCCTCTGTTTTGGTGTGTGAATATTTTGGCAGATCATGGTTTTCCTAAATCTACAGTAGGACCCCTGTATCTACTGGGGATTGGTTTGAGGGGGGGGGGCGTGGATACTGAAAACTGTGGATAATAGTGAACGCCATTGAAAATAATGGGACTGCCACTTTAAAATACCATAGAGTTGCCTTGGAGGACTTAGAAAATGGCTAGAGAGGACACATTTTCTAGGAAGACTCTATGGTAGGGTTGCTGTTTTGTGTCCCATGGATAATTGAATCAGTGGATAATTAATCAGTGGATACAGGACTCCTACTGTTCTGATTACTTCCATCTGGTGTGTATATGGTGTTGTTTTGGCTACATAAAAAGTCGTACTCATGCCTAAGCACTAGAAATAGAGGGAGTGATTCCATGATATTTAGCTGTCAGATCGGAAGTGTATAGTATGTATTCACTCTTGCTGCATATAATAAACAATGGCAGGTCTACCCTGCCCTCAAACCTACCTTTTTCCTATACATCCCACTAGGATGTTTTCTCAAAAAAATTCCCTTTCTCAATGACTCAAGTCCATATGCCATAGTCCAGAGAAGAAGTACTGTTCCTAAAGGTTTCCACAAGCAACATTTCTCATTTTTGACCTCTGCTCCCAAATTTGGTGGGATGGGACAGGGTGAGAGGCCACAGAAATGTTTATGGCCCCATGTGTGGATTGTGGGCTGCAGGACCCCCCACCTCCCTCCCAAGTAAGGAAAAGGAAAGTGGAGTTTCCAAGTGGAGTAAATCCTTTGGGCTACCTGTAAACATATTCGATTTTGCTGTATCCAGTCTTCACAACATGTGGATGCTTGTTTCAAATAGGAAATCTGTCTTTGATTATGCCTCCTTTGTTCAGAAATAGAACCCATTGCGAGATGGTGTGGCGTTGTGGGCTGAATGTTGGACTAGGACTCTGGGAGACCAGGATTCGAATCCTTGCTCAGCTATGGAAGCCCACTGGGTGACCTTGGGCAAGTCACATTCTCTGAGCCTTTGAGGAAGGCAATGGCAAACTTCTGAATAAATCCTGCCAAGAACACCATAATAGGGTCACTGTAAGTCAGAACTGACTTGAAGGCACATAACAGCATCAATAGCAGATCCTAGTTTGATTAGAGGAGCATATTGCCAGCTAAATATGCATAGGATTTTATACTCAGCATAATAGAACTGATCAAAGAACTTTTGAAATTAAATAATGTTTTCATATCTGGAAGTGACCTTATTTCAGGGGAATTTTCTTCAGGAGCCATTCTTGAAAAAAGCACGCATACAGTAAATGTCCACAGGCTCTGGACATCAGCCCTCTCTCCTCCTCTTCCTCCAATCAAAGCCCACATGCCAGTCCCACGGCGACATCAGAAAGGCCATTATAGAGGTACAGGAGGGCTTATGCCCATCCATCTTTCGGAGCAAAGGGGAACCAACCCATCGACTGCGCCAAAAGCAACTTTTCCCCAGCAAGAGTTTTAAAAACTACAACTTTCCCCCCTTCCCTTGTTGCTCCTCAAAGCCATACGCTGAGGGCAGCCTGCAGCCCTTTAAGCCCTTACCTGGTATTAAGCCTTACTCAGCACAGCCATGCTGACTCCCAAGTAAATGCGCAGAAACACAGACTATGTGCGGAAACACTTCCCAGCACCTAAAACCTTCCACACTTCCCCACCTTCCCTACAGCTCTTGCCCGGTTCCCAAAGCCCTGCCATGGTTGCTGCGATTCCTTTCTCCTTAAACCCCCAACTGTGCCTTCCCTCCTCCTGTCGCCTCAAATCACCAGGGTCTTCCAAGGTAGGAGGACTCAACCGTCCCATCACCTCAGCTGGCGGTCGGGGCAAGGGTCAGGCAGGCAAGCAGCCAGCCTCCCTCTCCTCTCTGAGCTCCCCAGCTTAACAACCATCACCTAAAGCATCAACCCTCCCCGCTCCCAGAGCGGTCCTCAACCTGCTTCTCCTGCTGGCGGCGTCCCCACATGAGCCAAGACTGACTGGGATCCGGTAGCATGCTTACTTGCGCATCAGAAGCCAAGGTGGCCAATGCCCACCAGAAGCAGGGTGAGCAGCCCGGGGACTGAAACTCCCCAGCAGCGCCAGGCCAGAGGAGGCATTGCATGCTGACTTCTGAGGCGGCTGGAGTTCCCTCGCCTCTTGGCCTCCTCCTTCTCCTCCACCTTTTCGGACTTAGTGTCCTCATCTTCTTGGGCTTTTTCTTCCTCCTCCTGGGGCTGCGAGACCTCCAAAGCTCCAGACTTGCTGCCCAGACTTCCCTCTCCCCACCGTCGCCTCTTCTTCTTCTTCCTCCTCCTCTTCCCTGTCCTCTGGCAACCTCGCTTATGGGGACCTGGCTCTCGGGAACTCTGCTCAAGCTGGAGCGGGCAAGGTGATGAGCCGGGGGAAGCGTGGTGCCTCTGCTGTTGCTGGACCCCTCACCCAGGGCCAGGCTGTGGAGTTGCTCCTGGCTCGCTTTTCCAAGTTGGGACCACAGCAGCACTGCCAATGCCTCCGAGTCAAAGAGGCAGCCAAGGCGGCAGCAGCTGCTGCTCCTCTCATGACACCCTCATTGCTGCCATCTAGAAACCATGAATACGCAGAACTGCAAAAGACAAAAATGGGAATAGGAAGGGACAACTGTATAGTATGTTTTGAATAGATATACGTAGGCTATAATCCCATGCATACTCACTTGGGTGAACTCTAGTGAACACAGTTGGATGTATTTCTTGTAAAGGATTGTCTGTTCATCAGGAATCTTCCTTTTGCAGGAAGATTTTTTTCATCTATTTAGCTCCTTCCTAAAGAGTTTCCTTATTAATTATTTTACAGAATTTATCTGACTATAAAGGATTTCTAAGGATTCCTAACTGTTACAACCCCAATAATCTGATAAACTTGACTTGCCCAGGGCAAATTTTACTGTCTATAAAAGGGTGTATTTGTAGGCCTTTCATCAGGTCCTTGGATTTGCAACTTTCAAACACCAAATATTTACAAGACATGCAGTGCCAGTATATACTTTTTGATAATCCATTGGAAAGAAAGTGTTGCAGTAACAAACCAAGACAGAGTCCGAGAGAGCAGGAAAGTGTGTTTTATTTACGCTAGTGGTCTCCTGAGAGGATCATTCCCAAAGCTCAGGATCCCTGAACAACTCTTATCAGCAAGTATTTATAGACTTCCCACAGGCGGGGACAGCACTTCCATGTAAGTTAACGTTTGTGGTTCTTATATTTCATTGGACACACTGGGCGGAGCTTGCTTTAGTGGGCTGGGTTACATTTAAACTTTAACGATGGCTACCCCAAGAGGATAGCCCAATACATAGAAGGCAGTGACATGCATTTAGACTTCTTCTAAAACCAAGTTTCAGTGTAGAGGTAAATGACTTTAGGTACAGTATAAAACTAGATCTTCCAGATCTATCACTCTAGCAAACTGCACTTCGCCAACCTTGTAAAAAGCCTTTAGGGGATGGGCCATGGCTAATAGTAGATAGCATACTTTGCAGATAGAAAATCCTAGGCAAGTCCCCTGGCTCCAAGTATGATCCTTTGCCTGAAACCCTGGAGAATAACTACCAATTTTCCTAGATACAGTTGTCCCTCCATATCCATGGGTTGGTATTCACAGATTTAAGTATTCATGGCTTGAAAATATTCTTAAAAAAATAATAATCCAAAAATCAAACCTGGACCCCCTGGACTTGAAAAATTATAGACCGGTTTCCCATCTGCCATTTTTGAGCAAGGTAATTGAGCAGGCTGTTGCCTTTCAACTCCAAGTAATCTTGGATGAAATCAATTTTCTAGATCCATTTCAAACCGGCTTCAGACCAGGATTTGGGGTGGAGACTGGCATGGTTGCTCTGGTAGATGACCTTCATGAAAACATCAACAGGGGAAGTGTGACCCAGTTGGTGCTTTTGGATCTCTCAGCAGCTTTCAATACGATAGATCACGGCATCCTCTTGGGATGCCTGGGAGAGTTGGGGATTGGAGGCACTGCACTTCAGTGGTTCCATTCCTTCCTCTCAGGTAGATTGCAGAGGGTGATGCCCGGGGACAGTTGCTCATCAAAAATAGAGCTTAATTGTGATGTCCCTCAGGGTGCCATTCTGTCTTCGGTGCTTTTTAATATCTATATGAAGCCACTGGGAGAAATCATCTGGAGACATGGGGCAGGGTGTTATCAGTACGATGATACCCAAATATATTTCTCTATGTCTCAGTCATCAGCCATGACAAGAGATGGTATTTCTCCCCTCAGTCACTGTCTTGTAGCGGTAATGGACTGGATGAAGAAAAATCAACTCAAACTGAATCCAGAGAAAATGGAGATGCTTACAGTGGGGGTCCCTAAACCTGGTATTGGGTTGCAACCGCCAGTCCTGGGCAGGGTCACACTCTCTGCTAAGGACTGTGTTTGCATTTTGGGGGTGCTCCTAGACTTGTTGCTTCACATGACTTCTCAGGTAAATGCGACAGTCAAGAGCACCTGTTATCAGCTTCGGCAGATACACCAACAGTGCCCTTACCTTGAGACAAAGGACCTAGAAACTGTAGTGCATGCACTGGTAACCTCACAACTCGATTTCTGCAATGCTCTCTACATGGGGCTACCCTTATACATAGTTCAGAAACTACAACTGGTGCAAAATATGGCAGCCAGGTTAGTCACTAGGAAATCGAGAAGGGAGCATATCACTCCAATCTTGAAATCCCTTCACTGTCTGCTTATCAGTTTCCGAGCACAGTATAAGGTGTTGGTAATGACCTATAAAGCCCTATGTGGCCTAGGTCCAACCTACATAAGGGATCGCCTCCTCCCATATAATCCGGCCCGCACCCTTAGATCTTCTGGGAGGGGTTTATTGCAACCAATGAGATCTAGATTAACAACAATCTCCCAGAGATCTTTTTCTATCACTGCTCTCAGACTATGGGATGCCCTGCCGGAGCAGATTCGTCAAGCAACCAGCTTGGAGAATTTCAAAAAAGCTATCAAAACAGATCTCTTCCGGCAGGCCTTCCTTGAATAGAACAGACCATTTTTAATGGATACTTCTCCATCTTTTTATGTTTTGATATTATAGTTTTAAAGTCTTAGGGTAGTTATTTTATGTCACTTGTGAATTTGCCAGTTATTTTAAATATATGTACTATTATATGTAATTTTAAGGGGGGGGGTAAATTGTTTTAAGTTTTTACTATTGTTATGGATTTGTTTGTTTTATATCCAATTGTTGTGAGCCGCCTTGATTGCCTAATAGGCAAAAGGCGGGATACAAAAATAAAGTTTATTATTATTATTATTATTATTTTGCCATCTTGTATAAGGGACACCCTTTTGCTCTGCCATTGCATATAATGGGACCTGAGTACCGTATTCACAGATTTTGGTATCCATGGGGGGTCCTGGAACCAAACCCCAGCGAATACAAAGGGACAACTGTAGTATTGGGCTGGACAGACCGATGGACTGACTGAAAGCTTGGAAGAGGTTACTGTTTTAGACTACAGCACCTGAAATTGGCTACCCAGAATTCTGGGTGTTGTAGTCCAAGAAAGTAATTATTCTAAATTCTGATTAACACAGCTTCCTGTGTTCAACAACTAGGATTGTTGGGGTTTGCTTATATATTTTAATGTTATTCTTTTCACCCCTAGAAATATTTTTTGAAATGAATAATGCATTAATGTGGTCCCTAATGAATGGAAAGGCATGGATGTTCATCACCCTGATTGATGCAGGCAAGTGCATCTGCTGAAAGTCAAATCTGTTTGTTTGTAGAAGAAATTCCAGGTGTCTAATTGAGTTAACAATTTACTTTGGTATCTTTATTTTGGTCTAAAATAATTTCCGTCAGTTAAGTGCCATTTTTTCTTTGCAGGCTTATGGGCCCAAGTGGAGTGAACAAAATGGGGGCCCTCAGATTATGGATAGATAATTTCATCTTGGGTCAGACAAGAATTAATTATGTGTTAGTTGCAAGTTTAAATGAATAGTTCCGCTATTTCATACCCTCCCCCATTTCACAGATGAAAACTGAGACACATGTGGCCAAGCAACATCAGAGTGTGGTTAAGATGGTAAAAGTTATTAATGAGGAAGAATGTACAAGCTAGAAGTGGCTGAAGCTGTTTGCTTTTGCCAGAGTCTACTGGGAAGGGCAAGATTCTACCCCTTCATCTTTCCTTCCTTTTGTATTAAGTGAGTGCAAACTACTTTTGCAATCAGTCTGCAGCCACTGGAATAAGCTGCAGACAAAGCAGGAAAGTAGGAAGAAGAGAAAGAAACAGGACCATTTTGATAGCAATAGAAAAAATGTGATGATAGAGGATTAATCAGGACTCTCTCTGCCAAATTGGGATAGCTGGAGCACATGCTATTTTAAGTTCTACATTTACACCCAGTGTTGTATGAAAGTCACAGAGCCTGGAAAATTATTTTTTGGACTACAGCTCCCAGAATCTCCCAGGCCATGTTGTAGTCTAAAAAAGTAACTTTTCCAAGATCTGGGATTTTATTAGCACTTTGAAAGGACCAACCCTGCTTGTGTCATTCTCCATCAACATTCCTGGGCTCCTCTTCTTGTTGCATGCCTGCATTGTGCATCCTGATAGAATGGTGTATCAGGGTAAATACAAACTGATGGCTTTTAAAAATAAACAAACAAAAAACAAAATAAAAACTGGCATTTTAAAAAGTTTAAATAAGATTTTTTATTATTTAAAATATATAACTAAAATACTACATTTCTTTCTTGACTCTCATTTTAATATAACTGTTAAAACTAAATCTCATCACAAACATGCCAGCTAAATCTATACTTGCAGTTTCATAAAAATGAATTAATGGCTCTGTCACACTTGCATGCATTGCGTTACCTACAAGCAAGCATGAAAAAGCAAGACCACACATATTTCTGTTTCAGTCTGTGAATAAAAATGACAGCGGGACTGTGGAAAATGAGATCTAGTGGTAGACATTTCAGAATGTGCATTTATTTAACACTGAGTTTTTTTAAAAATATAAAAATTGAAAGTGGTATAAAGCGCTGTCCTTTGGATGCCCAGTTAAAGGTCCACCACCATCTGCGTGCACTTGGTTACTTAGTACCATCTTCTCTGCTTCTCCTGGGTGACTGCCTCAGGTATAATACGGTACCTATACAAAGGACTTAAACATCTGTGGTTGAGCACGTGGGCGCTATATGACTATGTCTCTGTGTTTTAAAGATAGCCATGAACCAGCAATACTGCAGTAGCAAGTGTGAAACATCTGATGTTTAAGATTTAGCTTAATAAACCATGCCCTAGATACAATAGTTTCAATCAATGGAACTTACATACATGTTGATTTAACAGATTCCCATTGATTTATCAGATTCCCAAATCAATGGATTTACTCTTGGTTGGGACTAAATCGAATTTAAACTTAAGTGCTCTTATGTTTATGGTAGCAATTTACTTCTTACCATTTTTAAGGAATGGATGTACTTTGACAGAAGTGATGAGTGTGTGTGTGTGTGTGTGCCTTCAAGTCACCTGTTGACTTATGGCGACCCTCATGAATTTCAAAGGGTTTTTTTAGGCAAGGAATACTCAGAGGTGGTTTTGTCCATTCCTTCCTCTGAAAGATAGCCTACAGTACCTGGCATTTGTTTGCAGTTTCCCATCCAGGTACTAACCAGAGCTGACCCTGCTTAGCTTCCAAGATCAGATGGGATCTGGTGCCTTTAGAGTATTTAGAGTATTTAGATGGCCTAAATTAATAAAAAGAAAGTTTCCAAAAAATTGCACAAAGTAGTTGTTCTAAACTGTTCAATTGCATTGCAAATTCATGTATTTTGGTGTTCAGATTTACACAATAGTTTTTTTTAAGTGTTGTGGCAGTGGGAACCCTATTAAAGTAAGGGTGGGGAACATGTAGCCCTTCAGATGTTGTTGGACTGCAACCCCAAACAGCTCATCTTGTAGGGCTACATGATGAAACTTTAAACTCAGTAGTTCTAGCTTGATTTAAAACAGGTATAGGCAACTGATCAGGGCCATTTGCCCACCGTGTGACCACCTGCCATTTTGGCCAATTTTTATCTGATTTTGAAAATTCCTTTTGGGTTTTGGGAAGGTTTGGTGAGCTTTGGAGGGCCAAGGAAGCAAACCACTGTGGTTTGGGCATTTTTTGGGTTGTTTTTTCAGGCAGAAATATCCCTCCCCAATCCTGGGGCTTTAGTTTGGGGGCTTTGGGGGGCTTCTTGGGGACTTCAGGGGCTACACTTAGGGGTCCCAAGGGCTGCATGTGGTCCAAGGGTCATACTTTGCCTACCCCTGATTTAAATCAATTCACTCTGTGGTTCATGGTTTTGTATGGTTACAATGTCCACTGGAGTTTGTTTGGTTAGTCAGTCATGCATTGGCTATTTGTCTCTTGAAATCTGGTGCTTCCACTCTGTTATGATCTAGGATCCAGTTGTGTGACATATGAAAGTTTATCTTGAAATAATTATTGCTGTGTTTATCTCAAAAAATAGGAACAGAAAAGGGTTAACTGTTCTGTTTTATTATATTAGTATTTGTTCTTTAATCACACAGAACTCTATTTGATGAAGCATTCTTTATGACTCAGATGTTGGAAAATATAATTTGCAGTCCAATAAGTGGAAATGTTTTGCTACTGAAGGGTTAACTAAGAAGCCATATAGGATGAGTTGATGTAACTTCCTGAAGTTTTTCTTTTGGGGTTCTGGGGTAAAGGGGAGTGTCTAAGTTTCCTCCTTTGTTCCAAAAGCTCCTCTCTCTAGCGCATGGACCATGGAAGGGATAGGATGTCCCTCTCAGGGAGTCCTGAATTTTCTTTTTGTAACAATGTAGTTTTTAGACATTTTTAAGTAGTTTTAGTCTATTCTGATGATGTATTCATGTATCTGCCATGAAAGCTCTGCAACTGTGAGTAAAGATGACTTTTATGTACTTTTAAACTAACTTGATGAGTCTTGAGTGGTTATTTTTGCTAGTTAAACAACTTGGGAAAAGATAAAGGGTGTTTGGTTATTTACTAAGCTGTGGTTTTATATGTATGCTAAGAATCTAATGCTAAATACTGCTGCGTTTGTTTTAACTCTGCTATATGGCTGTATTCTCCACTAGCGTGTGAAATACAGTGTGGGTGTTAAAACAGGGAACAATATTAGAACCCTGATACTTTAAACAATTTCCAATATCAAAAGCTTCCATACCTCTGCATCCACTAAGCAGATTTCAATAAAATCTATCCCTGCAACAGTTCTGTATTTCTTAATGTAATGTAACATAATTATCTGTGCTGGTAGCACCAATGCTGATAAACAGCCCAGGAAAAAAGGGGCTGTCTGCACTGCAGAAATAAAGCAGTTTGACACCACTTTATCCACCATACTTCTGTCCTATGGGATCCTGGTATTTGTAGAACTCTGTTGTCTCACCAAACTACAAATACCAGAATTCCACAGGATAGCACTATGGTGGATAAAGTGGTGTCAAACTACAGTAGGACCCCGTATCAGCATGGGGATTGGTTCTGGGCCCCCCGGTGGATACCGAAAACCATAAATAATAGTGAATGCCATTGAAAATAATGGGACTTCCGGTTTAGAATACCATAGAGTTGCCTTGGAGGACCTAGAAAATGGCTAGAGGGGACATATTTTCTAGGAAGTCTCTTTGGTAGGTATGCTGTTTTGTGCCCCATGGGTAATTGAACCAGTGGATAATGAATCAGTGGATATGGGAGTCCTACTGTACTGTATTTTTGCAGTGTAGAGAGGCCCAAAGCTACCATGCTCACCATTGTGGAAAGGATGGTGAAAAAGAGACAAAAAGATAGCACAAACCCCCTTCTATTTCCTTAGCGATAGCTCACTATGGCGAAAATCCAGCATGGTGGCAGCAGGAGCTTGCTGTGTTAGGAAGCCCCGCCCCCCCACTTGTCCGGCCAATCAGGTTTGTGCTTCCTCTCATATGAGAAAGTGGTTCAAAGCGAATTGCTTGTCCCAATGGGTTGGAATGCACTTTCCCCATGGAGCTTTTTAAAAACTTTGGGAAAAGCCGCAAAGGCTTTCCCAACATAGTTTTTGTAGTTTTTTGGTCCCCTCCTACTGAATATGACACATTGATGTGGGTTCCCATTAAGACAGCTTGTATTCCCTTTTCACCGTTTAGACAACCCAAAGAGACTTTTGTACGAAGGCACCAGTTATTTAAGTTTTGTTAAAGTGATCAGATTTTAATTTTTTTTGATGAATTCAACTTTCAAGAAGCTAAATGCTGAGGTGATTTAAATACAGTCTTAAATGGTATTGCAGATACTGGGTTTTAATTAGGACAAACTTTTATTTATAATGTACCACTAGTAGTCGCCCTGGAGCTATTGGTGGTGCAGTGGTTAAATGCTGGTACTGCAGCCACAGTGTTTTGAGTTCAATCCTGCAGGGCTCCAAAGTTGACTCAGCTTTCCATCCTTTCATAGGTCTGTAAAAAGAGTACCTAGCTTGTGGGGGCAATTAGCTAACATACCGTAAACTGCTTAGAGAGTGCCTAGTGCTATAAAGCGGTGTAGAAGTGTAAGTGCTATTGCTAACAATTTGTAAGCCATTCATTCTGAGAGCCTTTGTGGCTGAGGAGTGGAGTGTAAATACTCTAAATAAATAAAATAAATAAATAAATGATAGGAAAAGTCTATCCTAAATACTGAGACATTAAAATAAATCATGATTATTCAGAATCTATTTGCACATTAAAGCTTAAAATGGCTTTCTACCATTTTTTAAAGGAATTATTTAATAGTTATAGAAAACACTAAGGAAAGGTAAATACTTGATTTTAGATGTAAAACCAGCAGACTATGGTATTTCAGAACTTAACATGTAATGCCTGTTTTTTCTGTTTGTAAGTACTGATATTCTATTGTGAGATTGATATGCTCTTGTAAGAATATCAGTAAGAGAAGATGATGGTTGGTCTCTTTTAAGCTCATGTGATAAAAGATTTAGTAAAGCCAGTGGCACTAACTCATTTAACTGCTAGTTTTCCTGTGGAATGCCAACTTCTGTGGTCCAGCAGTGAGCTTTAGAAGCATATATCTCCCTAACGTAGTATATAAATTTCAATTGAGAAATAAGGGCTACATCAAGACGGAGGTGCTCATGGTAGCGGCCCCAAAACCAAGAATCGGGTTGCAATCTCCAGTCCTGGATGGGGTCACACTCTCCTCCAGTGACTGTGACTGTGTTCGCAGTCTAGGGGTGCTCCTTGACTCGTCACTCTTGATGACAAATCAGGTAAATGCGACAGTCAGGAGCGCTTGCTATCAGCTTCGGATGATACGCCAGCTGCGCCCTTTTCTGGAAGTAAGGGATCTTGAGACTGTTGTGCACGCGCTGGTAACCTCATGTCTTGATTTCTGTAATGCACTCTACATGGGGCTACCCTTGTGCTTAGTTCGGAAATTACAGCTGGCACAAAATATGGCAGCCAGGCTAGTTTCTGGGACATCTAGGAGGGACCACATTACTCCGGTTCTGAGGTCCCTCCACTGGCTGCCTATCAGCTTCCGGGCCCAGTACAAGGTGTTGGTTATCACCTTTAAAGCCCTAAATGGCTTGGGCCCAAGCTATCTCAGGGACCGCCTTCTCCCTTATAATCCTCCCCTCGCTCTCCGGTCCTCTGGGAGGAATTTGTTGCAGCCACAAAGACCTAGGCTGGCGACCACCTCCCAGAGGGCTTTCTCAGCTGTTGCCCCCAAATTGTGGAACGGCCAGCCGGATGAGATCCGCCTATTGACATCATTAGAAAGCTTTAAAAAGGCTGTCAAGACGGTTCTCTTCAGGCAGGCTTTTCCAAAATAGCTAACTCCGGCCTCAGGAACCCCCTCTGGAGGTTGCTTCTGGACCTCCAAACTGATGCTGCTTGCTCGAAAGGGTTTTTAATAAACTGTATTATATATTGATTTTAATTTGTATTAATTTAATAATGTTTTAAGGGGGGGAAGGGATTTTGAGCTGTTTTATACTGTGTATTATTTTATTGTTGTAAGCCGCCCCGATTGCTCGCAGAGAGGCGGGATATAAATAAATGTTATTATTATTATTTTATTATTATTATCAAATAGTAGCCCTGCTTAAAAAAGACCCACTAAAACCAATGGAATTTAAGTTAGTTGTAATGCCGTTCAATGCAGTGGGTCTATTCTAGGTAGTACTAGTATTGATCTTCAGTCTTCAAATAATCATCTTAAATATTTTATTTCAAAGAATACGTTGTTTTTAAGTAGATCTGAATATGAAATTATAACTGTTATTTCTAAATAAAAAGGATTTTTTGTAAGTCTACAATTTATTTTTTTCATGGAGACTTGCCAATGGCTTGTGAACTGGCACTGGTTCATGAACCACCATTTTGAGTAGCATTGCTGTAAAGTAAGACTAATTCTAAATCCAACCCTATCTATATCCATTGTGGACAAGACATGCTTGATTTTTATTTCAGCAATTAAAAATTAGATACTGTGCCAAAGATTATATTCAGCAGTCAAGGCCTGCTGTTACGCTTGCTTTTCTGCTTCAGTAGAACTTTAGCATGCATAATTAGATGAAGGAATACCTATAACTCATTGACTTTGATCCAGAGAAACACGTCATTCAAATTCTACATTACTTTTGCCTTTGTTTTCCAAACAGTGGTGACGATGTGTAATATCTTATGGGTAGCATGGGGTGGAGGTGCTGTTGTTTGGAGAACAAAGTCAACAACTCTGCCTTTTTCGTGGTTTCATGGGTGCCCTGGATCCAAGGGACGCTTTTATAATAGGTTTCATTGAAACTACCCTCAACATGTTTCAGCATAAATGAAACTTAATTTCACTTAATCTATGTGGGATCAAGGTTTAATATAAACTTTGAACTGTAGCAACATAAGACTTTTTTGACAATTAAAATCAATTGCACTCATTATATTTCCATCAGCACAATTGGTTTCACCATTACTGGTTCTGAGTTACAGTTGGGTGCTGGGTAACATTGAAAGGGCACTTTTGTCAGGATCGGTTCCTGATGGTACCTAATCCTGCTGTTTTCAGTTATTTTTTCTGCAACCTTGATACTCATTCTGTTTTGCTTTTTTGGTACTTGTAAAGAGTGCTTTTTTGCCAACTGTGGAGGGAGGTGGTAACAGATTCAGTTGGTTTGGGGGAAAGATAAGAATACAACTGCAAAACCAGCCTGGGGAAAAAAGGCTGGCTGGTGTAAAGGAATGTTAGGTCAGGGGTGATGGCTCACCAATGGTATTAGAGCCCACCAGATTTTATAGACTGTAATATGCTTTTAATATAGTGTGTAGCCTTTAAGTTTCAATTCTCAGCAATAACCTTGTATGATATGCTTCTTGGATTTCTGTGCCAATAAAGTTTTCTGATCACTCTGAAACTGTGGTCGCTGTGTCTGGGAATGCAAGTATATGACACCTTTCACGTTATACAATTATAGCCCAATGATTCTACTCGAATTACCATGGCAACATCATGTAGGAATCCTGGGGTATGTAGTTTGGGGAGGCACTAGAGTTCTCTGGCTAAGAATTCCCAATACCACTTCCTAAACTGCAGATCCCAGGATTCCATAGGATGCAGCTGTGACAGTTAAAGTGGAATATAATGGTATGTTTGCGTCGTGTGAAAGGGTTCCTAAACTACTTTATTGTCTAAGGGGTTATCTACACAAGCCAGGATATGCCACCTCCCTGTTGGCATATCCTGGCTGCGGTTTAGGCCCATTCCTCTCTCACTCATTACCTCTACAAAATGGGCCGGAGTCCAGATGGGCACACTGGCCTGTCGCTGCAGCCGCCATCGTCGGCGTCTCCTCCTCTCTCTTCCTCTGAAGGGAGGAAGCTGGCTCGCAACATGTGACTAAGACCCCATACCTGTGACCAGCCTTGGTCATATGCTGTGGTCTTTCTTCCTGCTTTGGAGAGAGTGAAGAAGACCAGCAGCTGCAGCAACAGGCTGGCCTGCCAGAATGGGTTCCTGCAGATACACAGGACCTGCTCCGTTCGTTCCCGGTGGGAACGGATTAAAACGGGTGTTATTTGAAAACGTGGTAAAGGGCTGTACCCCACCTTCCTCCTGTCTTTGCCCCAGGGGTGGTGAAGACTGCCTGGGGGAAGAACAGGACAAAAGCCCTGTATTGTCAGAACTGCAGGGCTCTAAGATGGTTGCCCCTGTATACTGTATTGCCCCTGTAGATAAGTCGTGAGATATGGGTAAGTCTGCTAGTTGTATTTGCATTAGGGCCCATGAGAGAATATAGGTGGGACATTCCATTGTACTAAACATTGGGTAAAGAGGTAGATGGGTATAGATGTGCTTGTTTTGTGCTCGCAGTCAGGTCCTCTGAGCATCTAAACAATGGTTAATGATACTGGAAAATGAAACAAGATACTGTAGTAAGGTGCTTTGTCATGGGGGAAACGTCTGCCTCTCAACAGCTTTTTGAAATTTCTCATAGGCCTTCAATGAGTTAAAGTAAAGTAAGAGGTTGAGTGACCCAAGGAGGTAAAAATTGAATATTATGAATATGGGTTTCATGCTCTCTTTTCCAAATGAGGGCTGAGTCTGGTAAGTTCAGAAGGTTCCATTTCCACTGGAGGATGGGACGCTGTAGTTTTGGAACCATTGTGACCAGTAGAAATGTGTGAGGAATCAGCTGTATCAGATGTAAATTTAGTTTAGGAGATTTCCCTAGTCTGGCCCACCAAGAAAGAGACATAGATGAGACGCAGGTGGGGTGCAGAAATCTGTACATACCAATACTTTTGAAATATATGTCTGATAAAATGCAGACATTTGAACAGTGTGCATATAGAAAAATATATGTATTTCAGAAAAGTGTATTAGGATAATTTAGTCAGTGAGTAGATCAACAAGCAATGCACGCAATTTGAGACACACACATTTTTTTTAAAAATAAGTCCCTCCTCAGAAAGGACAGCTGGAAGGAGCACAGACTGTACATAGAGGTGGGGAGAGGAAGACATCTGCAGTAATGGATTAGTTAGACATGGATATCCCTACTGCAAATCCCCTTTACTGGCTGAGAAGCACTGGGTTCAGAAAGAGAAGCCATTAGCACAGAAAGTGCCGTTAAGGATGTATCCACACTGCAGAATTATAGCAGTTTGACACCACTTTTATGTGCCATAGCTCCATCTTATGGAATCCTAACATTTGTAGTTTTATAAGGTCTTTAGCCTTCTTTGCCAAAGAGTGCTCACCAAACTACAAATCCCAGCATTCTGTAGGATGGAGATGAGACGCCACCACCACACATCACACCAAGGTGGTTGAGGGCAATCTTTAAAGTGCCAGCCCCACTTTACCTCAGAGTTCAGCCTGGCTGCCTTTTTACCCTCTGTTCCTCCCACCTAAATGTCTATAACGTTCCCTTAGTTCCTTTTTCTGAACCAGGGATATACCTTTAACCTAAATGTGTGGATAATGTATTATGATTGCTTGCCTTTAAGTATCTTTATTCTGTAGGAATGAGCCAGAGTCTATGGCCCCGTCTACATGATTAAAAAAAAATCTGTTGGGGGGGGTTTAAAAAAATCCGAAAAGGCAGCCATTCATATGCATACGATCTGCCTACACGATTTTTTACCCCCTAAACTCCGTATGACCCGCCCCTTGCCCAGCTGGCTACAGTGAGTGATCCAAGCTCTGGTTTTAAATCTCCCACTGCTTTTTAAATTTTATTTTAAAAGGTGCCTGTTTTGCGGACAGTCGGTTTACCATATTTACAATATAAAATAAAAAGGAGTAAATGTAAAATTCATGGACTTACCGGACTCTTGCTTAGCCGGGAATCCAACATGGCGGCCGCTCCCAATTCCCCTCTTTGCTAGCCCCACCCCCTGTGCTCGGCCAGCCAATAAGATTACACTGCCTGTTCATATGTGTGTGAATGGGGTGTACAGACCATCGACAATACGAACGGCTGTATGGATTTTAGGTCGAGATTCGCTAATCCTCCCAAATGCCGAATCCATGGACCTTACGGGGGATTCGCTAGCCCCCCTTCTGAATGACACGTATGCATCCGAATGATTGTGTGTATGGGTGATCGATCTTCCGAACGCCGTACATATTTTTTTTACCATGTAGACGGGCCCTATATTTTAAACATGCTTCAGGGTGGAATCTTTTGTTTTAACCAGTACTTATATTTTTATAATGTCATTCCTTATTTCCTAGCCTCATTTGCTCTTTGTCCATTCACTCCTCTATGCCAAATTAGTAACCTCTGCACTCCATTTTACCTCATCCAAGCCTCTCATACAGCACATACATAAGGAGCCTTCAGCTCCAGCCAACTCACTTCAGCTCACTTCCACTCAAAACTCAGAGCTTAACTTACTTTTTCCAACTGTCATGAAACCTTTAAACATCCAGAAGCCCTTCTCATTTCAGCTTCCCTACCATAGGATTGGCTCCTAGGACACACTGCTCCCATTCACTCATCCAGCCATGGCAGTTAAAGTGGTGTCCAACTGCAATAATTCTACAGTGTGGATACACTGCTAGTCAGCTTAGTGGACTGCAATAACTGCAGGCTGTTTCTACTTTTTTTCCTGATTCCAGTACCCAAGGCAGCTGTTTCAGAATGGTTAGTGTTTCTTCAAGCTTAGCCCATCTGTACAGCCCCTGTGCATTCAACCCAGTTAGCAAAGTTGGTTTGAAGAACTCATCTGTTCATTTGAGTTGTCACAGATACAACAAATGCATTTTCTTTTAAACTTAAAAGGAAGAATGAAATTCTTTACTGGTTGTACCTTGCTGTGTTAAAAGAGCAGAGAAGTAGAGTTTCCCTATATATTTTAGTTTGCAAATGCTTTGGCCAACTTGACTAGTCCGTATTCTTAATGCTGCCTCTGTTTTTAACCTATGATGTAGCCCTGTTCTGAAGTGTAGATATTGCCTAGGCATATACAACACAGTTCTTGCTGTCAGATGGTGGCAGCATCTCTTCAGGGTTACTATCCAAAGCACAAGACATGTGTATAGACATTGGAAAAACATCTCTGTTGAAAAAAGGTTGGGGGTGTTGCTTCTTGAGTTGGGAGATTAATACTCTTGCTTTCTTCGTGTAGCCGTTTCCAGTGTGATCGATGAACTAGAAAATAATCAGGGTTCCTTCATGGTAGGTTATACATCTTAAGACATTTATTTCTCATTGATTACACAGGTAACACCAATGAGCCATTGATATAAATCTTATTGCATTAGCAACAGACTTAGCCCTTTATCTGGTCTAGAGATGGATTTTATAGTATGGCTTTAACACAGTTAACACAGTTTGTAATTGAAGCAGAAGTGTATTATTAATTAGCAATATGCCTGTCATTATGGTGTGTGTTTATGTGTGTATTTACTCAGGTCACTTGGTCTTTTATAGCTTAGAATGACTTTTGTCCCATTGGATGATACCACTATGGTGGGGCAGGCTACTTTGTGTTGGAGTGGAGGGTGTCTTTTATCCTTACTAAATATTGTATCCCAAGTGCAATATAGTTGTTTTCCACAAGACAAAATGCCAATAATTCATTTAGATGGGAGAAAACAACCTGGTACATTTGGGGATATTGTTGGGCAGTGGTGGCTGATGGTTTCTGTTTCAGTGAGGTGGGAAATCTGCTCTGCATTTTATTAAGAACATTAAAGGAGCCACCCAAAATGATGAACATTCTCCCATTCTGGGAGAAATATGGCATATAAATAAAATAAATAATATAACACTGTCCCAAAAATATAGTCAGTACCTTGGAGGGGTACTGAAAACCTTAGACTAAAATTCATAGAGGTTCATCATCCCACTGGCATGGGAACCACCAGCTTCTACTGTTGTTAGGCTAACCAGGTTATTTCTACTAGTGGGAATCTAAATGCACAGAAACACTTTTTTTCCTTTGCACACCTTCTTCCTGTATTCATTTGCTTGGTCACCAGAGTGTGAAAGTAGGTTGTGACTAATTTTTGCTAATATTTATTAAGCTGCGGCACGAAGTACTGTACATGAATCAGCTGTGATTTGGTACATTTCCATGTAAATATATACAGTACCTGCTAAAACAAATTCCATTGAAATCAATAGAACTTACTTTCAAATGAGTTCATTAAGATCAGAATTTAGGAACATGGCTGGAACAGCAAAACAAGAGAGATAAGCTTTAGAATAAATGAGAGACTAGCAAACGTGTGGAAAGTGGTGGCAAAAGCTACAAAAAAGAGCAGTTGTGATGCTCAAAACCCAAAACAGTTTCTGGGAAAGAAGTGGAATATTTTTTTAAAAGACAAAAGAATTAAATAGTAGTAGGGGTGGATGCATGCTTATCAGTAAATTTTAACTTTTGGACCTAAGCATAACAAGAAAAAAAAATCCACATATACAATACTATTAATCATGAAACTGACCTATGCATTTTAATGGCCAGTCATAAACGAAGAAAGGAGGCACCAATCCTTTCTTCATTGCTGCATCTATGTTTAGTGTGGCCATTCACAACTGCAGTTTACCCTGTGCTCAAGTACTTGTATCCACTTTTAAAAAGTAAAACAACTAATCATTACGTTGTGTGTACCAGACAATTTCTGGACAAGTTCTGTTTGTAGAATATTTGTGAATACTGCAAATATGATATGGGGGGGGGGGCATATCTTGCTATGTGCGAAACTTAGCATCTAGTTTTTAGTAGGTTCAGTCATCTTTGCCAGAAGCAAAAATAGTGTTTCAGGAGTCAGCCACTCTTGGTTTGCTTTTAGTCTCTTGTCACCAGCTTGTTGAAAAATCACTTACTTTCCCTGGGTTCTCACCTGTGCAGTGATTAATGGTGATCAATCACAAGAAGCTCTTGGGAATCTCTTTGTATTTATATTGTGTTCTGAACCTGAAGATTTCAAAGTGGAGCAGTTGGATTGTCATTTGGTAGTGCTGGTTTGCTTTTTCTTTCAATGTGAGTATTTTTCCTCTGACTTTTCATATTGCTGAATTATAAAGGCAGTCGACATGACTCATAGGCAGGATTCATGGCCCTTAGGTGCACCCTACACAAATGGGAAGCGATCCATGTAATTATCATAGGACCTGCTTTCTTCCCTTTTTTCTGTTTGTACACATAGATCTCTCTGCTGGTTGCATGTGCATAGCTATGTAAATAATAAATGATGCCCATGTTTGCTAAAACAAAATGTAAGGGTGACATAATTCCACTCTGAACAAACTGTTCTCGTCTGATTTGGAAACTAAACAGGGTTGGACCTGATTAATACTTGGATGGGAAATCACAAAGTAAAAGCAGCAATCTCCAGCTCTGATTCTTAGGAAAGAATGCTTACTGTAACCCTAGAGAATTGACAATAGTAAACTTATTGGCTAGGTGTGGTCACATCAGCAGTGTCACATCAGCATTTCCCTCCGGATTATGTTCTAGATATGTTCAGTTTAAATCACACCTTAACCTGATAGCATCATTCATTATATTTCTCATAAGGAAAACTGCCTAGGTGACAGTACCCCATGGGACATCTGTTCATTGACTCCTTCCCTGCAGAAGGTCTGCTTGTAAGAGGGAGGCAGAGATGGTCAGAGACAGTGGCCGTGCTGGCCAAGGCATTCTATGAGCTGTAGGTGAAAGAGTAACTTTTGGCCGAGGTTTTGAAATGGAAGAATCTGAGCTCTGGGCTGAGTGTTGCATATTGCAGAATCATATAGCATGGAGGTCTGCTTGCAATAAGTGTCTCACTTCCTCTTAAGGAAGAAAGGGTGGCAGGGAAGAGGCAACATTTAAGTATCACAAAGCCTCTTTGTCCTCCTGCATAAACCTGCTGGTGGAAGTGTGCCCATTACAGTTGACCAGTGCAGCCATGCTTCTGACCCACTAATTGAGCTTCTTACAAGGAAGGACTGGATCAGGACATTGAAACATGGGCAGGGGCCCTTCTCAACTATGACACTTGCTTTCTGGCAATTCCTGTGCTGTTCTTTGGATTACACATGTTTGAAGAGGAGCAGGAAAGAATATCAAAGGAAAGAGAGACAAACGAAGAAACAAAAACTTTTTTCTTTTGTACCAGAAAGAAAAAGAATGGTGAAGGCACAGCCATAGGACTTTTATCACACCAGCTAGTTTTCTTACAGCAATCATGTTAGGGGAGCAAACAGGAATATACCGGCTTGAGCACATTCAGTATCACAGTTGACTGCAGTCGTGCAAGTGTGCTGTGCTTTGGCAATCCATGGTCCCTTCCGCACTGGCTACGTGACCCCACCATATGCCCTACTCAGCACATGTGTGGCTTTTATTTATTTATTTTCCATGATTCCATAATTACAGGAAAACAATAAAAATATTTTTATCTCAGCCTGCCTGGGAATAGGGAGGAGGAGGTGGTAGAGGGGTAAAGGAGGAGAATCATGCCCTATCATGCCACATGACAGCTGTCATATGACTTATGCACTGCCCCTCAAAACAGGAAGGACAACATTTTTTTAAAAAAACAACAACATGGATGACACCCAGACTTCAATAAAATTTGGATATGCTGATATATTCATTCAGATGCATGTTTAGACAGAATTGCTATGATTTAAATAAACAGAATACATCTCACAATAGTGGCAAAGACTCACAAGGTGACCTTCATGCCTGCTCTGTCTGCTATCTAGGTGTTAGGTCTGGATGAGCAAATTCAAGTTCCCTCCCTTCTGTTATTTAAACCAGACCTGGCTTTCAAACAGAGGCAACCCTCTGACAGCCCTTCACAGAGAGGACTGTCCTCTGTAAAGTAGAACACACAGCTACGGTCATTTGATGGTTCTGCTTAGAAAAACACATTTTGTGGTTTCTTATGTCAAAAGTTACATGATTTACATAAAACTACTTCACAGGCCATTTACAGGGGGAACATCATAGCCAGTCCTGGGAAATAAGAATATACACATGACATATAGCAAAATTTACATATGGTCTGGTGAAACCAAGAACCGAGCCAGGTATCTATTTTGATTTATCAGCTGGAGAAACCAAACTAGCTATTTGAGGTTTCGAAATACATAGCATTGGCAGCTTATTTATTTCATTATTTTCAGTAACAGTGTAGGCACAATGTACCAATGGGGGAGCACTTGTAACCCCTCCGATGTCATTAGACTGTGCTTCCTTTCATTCCTGGATGGAAAGTGCAGTCCAATAACTTCTGAAGGGTTACAAGTTATTCACCACTGCATTATACCTTAAATTCATAGACTATGTCACCCTGGTCCGGCCAGTGCAGGTGAACATCTGGATGTTCCCTCACATCTCCATTATTATATTTATCTGGGTCCTCTTGAACTGGTTCAGCACATCTCTTGATGTGCGTATGTGTATTTCCATCTGGAATCAACAGTAACAATAGCTGAATCAAAGCAAGTGTCTACATTTCTTTTTTAAATCCCTAGAAATCTACGGGGCATGAATTAATATATCAACTATGCTGGTATTCTCTTGGATGATTAATCAAACAGAATTATAACATTCTAAGTGCTTTCAGGGAATGCAGCATATATGAGGGGCTATATTTTCCTACTGTCATGTAGATCTAACTTATAAGGGTAAAGATACACTTAACATAATTTCATGTAGAGTCATTTTAACTTTCCAGACCTCTACTCCTGCAACTTGAGCAGTAGGAGAGATCTCTTTCAGATGTTTGTAATGAGCATATACTTAACAGTTATGTGCCTTCAAGGCTGAGCGCTTATTCACTGTATCTCATGCGCCTCATTATAAAAGAATCTTTTTCTTTCTCTGTCTTCATGGAATACTAACAATGACTACATTTGGCATGATCCTCTGAAATATTTTCCTGCACACGTCCCATTGAAATCTGCAGGAACTGCACAAATACAGAGTTCATAAATTTCAAGGGAGCATATACAGGAGAATGTAATAATTTAACTTGTGTTTTTAAAAAATGTCCCAACTTTACTTCCTTTCCTTACAGTATGTTAAAAATAGCAAATATCAGAATATAGTAGAAACAGTAAACCAAGTCGTATAGTGGTCAGAGCAGGTCTGGGGTTCCGCCAGATATCCCCAGGGGTTCCACGAGAAAATAGTAATAAATCACGGAGAAGTGGTGAGCTGAAAGGGAGCATGCCTCCAAAGGTGGGGTAGAAGGACTTGGTTTATCTCTCCCCTCCACAAAAGAGAAAGCTTGGCGAGAATAAGTGTGTGTGAATGAGTTTTCACACCAAGGGAGCCTATCTTAGATGTGCTAATCAGGCTCCTCATCTTAGTCCCACATTGCCTCCACCTGGCACCTAAAGGGCAGGGTGTGAGGAATGAGTGATCTGATCGTACATTCAAGATGAATTTGCTGACCTATCGCTGGACAAGTTCTGGATTTCTGTGAAAGAAGTGTATCCTACTATTCATAGGAAAGCACTAAATATATTGCTGTAGTTTTTAACCTCTTACATGTGTGAGCAAGCTTTTTCTTATTTAACAAGTATCAAGAGCAAAGACAGAAATCATCTCCTTTCAGTTGAGGATGAAATCAGGGTGTGTTTATCAAAAGTTCGACCCTGAATTAAATATTTGTGTACCAAAAGACAAGCACAGGTTTCACATTAATGTTATCATAATAAATATAGTTGTTTTTCATCAAATATATTTGAATTAGTCTTTTTTTGGTATTTTCATATGACATTTTTTAGGTTTTAATAATGTTTCACGATAAATATATTTATTTTTCATTTAATTTATTTTTATTAAAGATTACCTTTTTTGGCATTTTCATAGGGTATTTTGTCAGTATTTTAATGTACACTTTAAATACTTCTCTGCCAGTATGCTTTTTCAGGCCTGTTACCTTCAGGTATCAAATATATATTGCTAGCAATGTGGAATAGAATAAGCATCTATTTTTTTCACTGTTTCTGTAATTTTTTAAAAAAGGGAGCTGTAGCTATAATTTTTATGTAAGGGTTTCCTGAGACCTGAAAATTATTTCAAGGGTTCTTCCACAGTAAAAAGGTTGAGAAAGGCTGGGTTAGAGTGACAGATTAGCATTGAGTACAGTTGTCCCTTCATATTCGCTGGGGGTTCCAGGATCCTCCATGGATACCAAAATCCATGAGTACTCAAGTCTCATTATATGCAATGGCATAGCAAAATGGTGTCCCTTATATAAGATGGCAAAATCAAGGCTTGCTTTTTGGATTATTATTTTTTAAGAACATTTTCAAGCCATGAATACTTAAATCCGTGGATACCAAATCCGTGGATACAGGGAGACAACTATAGCTTCTGTTCAAATCTGCAAAATTTAAATGTCCATGTGTACATCATTTTCTCTTTCTGGGCTAAATACATTTGTTGTTTCCAACTAGAATATACCATTGGTTCAATTGAATCAATAACTGTTGACTTATGAAGTTCCCATTAATTTAGTAAGTCTACTCTAGTTGAGACTAACAATTCAGTTAGCCCTGTGTGTGTCACTTTGAGCTTCTTGAAGGGCATGTACAATATAAAGGTAGCAATGCATAAAATATTCAGTTTTACTCACTTGGCCTACAGCCAATTTTGTTGTAAATATTGTGGCCCAGCATTTATTTTTGACCTGTAAACTCCCAGCAGCCCTATATAATGTAGCCAGGGTATAATGTAGCCCTATATAATGTAGCTATTGGAGGAGAAAAGCCAGTGGTAAAGGGACTATAGGAGATGTAGTGCAAAACCATATGGTGTGCCAAAGTTGCTGGCCTCTGGCTATGACCATCCCATTTGTTTAGGAGCGGACAACTGTGCAACAGTAGAATAAAAATACAGGACATTGCTGTTAACCGAGTTATTTCATCTAGCTCAGTATAGTTTGCCCCGACTGGTAACCACTGTCCAGGGCAGCCATATTGGCTGGGCTTTGTGCAAATTGTGGTCAAAATGCACATCGCAAGTGGTAAGGGTCAGTTTCCTTGTTCCAAGGGGGAGAGTTCTATTTGTTGTTGGTCTGTTTGTTTTTAATTTGTAAGCTGTGGTCTTTTTAAATAACTTGCCCAGTCAGCAAAAGAAGAAAAGAAAATGTTTTACATATAGAACACAGGAGCGGAAGTAAATGGGGGAGCAGTGCTTGCAACAGTGATGGGTAGAGAAGAAAATGGAGTAGGGAGACAATGCTATAACCATTGGAGGAGAAAAGTATAGGGTGTGGATTGCCCCCAAACTGCCTTCCACTTCTAGGCAACCAACACCTTGTGAGTCTCTGGATAGCCTTGGCAACAGACCCCCCTGGGCTGAAAATGCTGTTGCTAAGTGCCAGATCTCTAAAAGGAAAAACAGCAAAATTCCAGGTAGCTAAGATGGAGTTGGTCCTGGATGCGTATGCCTGAGACTTGCCTGGATGAAGCTGAGTTGGTCAACCTCTCCCACCTTTGTCCATCTGGGTTCTCTGTTCAGCAGCAGGTGAGGGATGTGGGATGGGGAGGCAGAGTTGCAGAGGTCTATCTGGATTCCACCTTCCTCACCAGATGCCATTGGTTTTGAATGAGTTTACTTGAAGGTAGGTGGTTTTGAATGTGTTTACTTGAAGGCCGGGACAGAATAGAGATTCTGTTGGTATAACGTCCACCTACTGCTTTCTGAGCTGGCTGTGTTGGTCTTGGCAGTGGTGTTGGAGTTCCCCAAAATTTTTGTGCTGAGGGACGTCAGCATCCATGCTGAGACCACTCTGTCAGGAGCAGCTCAGGACTTCATGTCCTCCGTAACAACCATGGGTCTATCTCAAGTAGTGTCTGTTGCCACCCATGCTGCAGGTCATAGGCTCAGTCTAGCTTTCTGTGCTGGTTAGGAGGATGGTGGTCTGGGTGTGGAGGAATTTTCTCTTGATGTGCATATGTGTATTTATAGTTCCATTGTCATGGGCAGATCACTTTCTGGTGGGGTTGAGAGTCACTGGGACTCAGTGCACCTGCAGGGGTGGGGGACCAATTAGGATAGGATGGGAGAGACCTGGCTGAATGAGACTATGTGCGAAAGGGATCTAGGAGTCCTTGTAGACCACAAGTTGAACATGAGCCAACAGTGTGATGCGGCAGCTAAAAAGGCCAATGCAATTTTGGGCTGCATCAATAGAAGTATAGTGTCTAGATCAAGGGAAGTAATAGTGCCACTCTATTCTGCCTTGGTCAGACCTCACTTAGAATACTGTGTCCAGTTCTGGGCACCACAATTCAGAAAGGATATTGACAAATTGGAGCGTGTCCAGAGAAGGGCAACTAAAATGGTGAAAGGTCTGGAAACGATGCCTTATGAGGAGAGACTTAGGGAGCTGGGTATGTTTAGCCTGGAAAAAAGACAGTTTAGAGGCGATATGATAGCCCTGTTTAAATATTTGAAGGGATGTCACGCTGAGGATGGAGCAGGCTTGTTTTCTGCTGCTCCAGAGACTGGAACACGGAGCAATGGGTGCAAGCTCCAGGAACAGAGATTCCACCTCAACATGAGGAGGAACTTTTTGACAGTAAGAGCTGTTCGGCAGTGGAACACACTCCCTCGGAGCGTGGTGGGGTCTCCTTCCTTGGAGGTCTTTAAACAGAGGCTGGATGGCCATCTGTCGGGGATGCTTTGATTGTGATTTCCTGCGTGGCAGGGGGGTTGGACTGGATGGCCCTCGTGGTCTCTTCCAACTCTGCAATTTTATGATTCTATGATTCTATGAGGAGATGGTGCTTCCTAAGTAGGTGAACTGCTGAACGGACTTGAGAACAGAGTTGCCGACGGCAATGTGGGGATGGTGGTGTTCATCCTGTGGTGCAGGCTGGTAAAGAACTTCTGTGTTCTTCAGGTTGACTTCCAGCCCGAACAGATCTGCAGCTGTTGTAAAGCAGGATATTAGGCGCTGCAGAGCTACTTCTGTGTGGGCAACAAGGGCAGCAGCATCAGCGAAGAGCAGCTCATGGACTAGATAGTTTAGAGTCTTAGTGTGAGTCCTCAGACGGCTTAAGTTAAACAAGCAACCATCAGTACGGTAACATATATCGATGCCGTCGTCTTCTTCAAGCTCTGCTGTAGCCCTTTGGAGCATCATGCTGAAGAAGATTGTAAATAAAGTTGGTGCAAGAACACAACCTTGCTTCACTCCATTAGTTATTAGAAAGGGCTCTGAAAGAGCATCGCCATATCCGACTTGACTGCGCTGGCCCTTGTGTAGCAAGATAATCATTTTAAGGAATTTGGGGGGACATCCTAGTCTTTCCAGGATCTGCCACAGACCTTTTCTACTCACAGTGTCGAAGGCTTTGCTGAGGTCGACAAATGTTACATAGAGACCCTTGTTATGATCCCTACATTTTTCTGGCATTTGTCTAAGGGCAAATACCATATCTGTAGTACTCCTATTGGCTCTGAAGCCACATTGGCTTTCAGGAAGAAGTTCTTCTGCAACAGCAGGAACTAATCTGTTCAGGAGTATCCTTGCAAGGATTTTTCCAGCAATAGAGAACTGTATACCACTCAGTGGCTTTCAGTACCATTGACTATGGTATCCTTCTGGGATGGCTCCTTTGTGATGAAACTTGGGGGAAGTGTTTTACAGTTTTACAATGATTCTGGTCCTTCTTGGAGGGGCAAATCCAGAAGGTACTGCTGGGAAATTCATGTTCAATCTTCCGGTCATCAGGGCTCAGTTTTGACCCCTATGCTGTTCAACATCTACAAGAAACCACTGGGAGAAGTTATCTGAAGTTTTGGCGTTCAGTGCCATCAATATGCTGATGATCCTCAACTCTTTCTTTTCCATCTAACTTCAAGGTAGCTGTTTTGATGCTAAACCAGTGTAGGCAGTCAGTAATGGTCTGGATGAGGGGGAACAAATTGAAAATCCAGACAATCAGAGGTGCTCCTGGTCAGTTGAAAGGCAGATCAGGGAGCAGGGATTCTCCCTTTGCTGGATGGGGTCACATTCCTCCTGAAATCTCAGGTTTGTAGCTTGTGTATACTTCTGGACTCAACCCTGATAAGAAGCTGGGAAAGCATGAAGTAAGGTCTTTGCAAAATTAGCAGACAAGTAAGGTGATCTGACAATACAGTTATCCCTTCATATTTGTTGGGGTTTGGTTCCAGGACCCCCATGGATACCAAAATCCATGCATGTTCAACTCCCATTATATTCAGTGGCGTAGCAAAATGGTGTCCCTTATATAAAATGGCAAAATCAAGGTTTGCTTTTTGGATTTTTTAAAAAAAATATTTTCAAGTCATGGATGGTTGAATCCGTGGATACGGAGCACCAACTATAATTTTTAATTTAGGTACCTTGCAGTAACCCATATGTGAGCCTTGTTGGCTCCCATTTGGGAGAAAGTTGGGACACTAAATAAATAAATAAATAAATAAAATATCCAGAGAGCTTTAGTTTGTGGGGTCTGCTTCAGAGGTTCTGAAAGGGGGCTTTAGAGATAGCATAGAATGAAGCTGGGACCTTTTCCATGAAAAACATGTGAGTTTACAGCCCTCTGGATTCTAGTTGTTGACCATAGTCAAGTGTTCCTCCATTCCAGACTGGATGTAAATCTTAAAAACATGTGAGCAGAGTGAGCCTGGCTTCTAAGATGAGAGATCTCATTCAGCAGTTTTATATGCAGTGAAACCATGCATAGCTAAGAGCTGGCAATCTCTCCATCAGCCTTCCAGGAAGCAGATTAGATGAGATATGGGAGGTGACGGTTATGTATGAATTTACCAAGTCCCACTCACTGAGAATTCTGCTGAGAAGACAAAAGCCATGGCTTTGTGGCTTCCTTTCATCTGTATTGGGTCATTACTGGCCAGTAAATGTATTCCTTTAATAAAGATATGTGTTTATTTAAATCAGAAAAAATAAGCATAATACATGTATACCCTTGTTTCTTATGTACTAATCCTAATCCCTCCTGTTCTTCTTTTTTTTTGATAGAATTTTCTTCAGTATTCTTGAGTAATACTCTTTCAGTTATAATTATATACCTGTTATTTTCTTTTATGTACTTCAACTTATATTTGTGTATTAGGTGCTATGTTGTGTACATTAGAATGCTTTAATAATCTGCATGTGGAAAATTTTAAAAAAAGGTCTGGTAGTGTAATCCTGCCACACTATTTTTTTTAAAAAAACATTTTGCTTGGCCTTTTAAATGAATTTGTCCTCATGGATTTTGGGATGTTCCTTATGCTATGTTAATCAGATAGCCTTATATTTGATTTTTGTTTTAAAAGAGAAAATAATAGTAAACCACACTGTGAACAGGTAGTATTGAAATATTTGGCTAAACCCATTTTTTAATGCTGGGCCCAGTTATTAAACTCAACCAGAAAGTGCCTATTGAATCAGTTCCTGAACAGTAAATCAAAAGTTATGCAAATCCTGTTGGTTCAGTGGATTTACTCTAGTTGGGATTAAATTGGATGTAGGACATTGTATAGTAGGACCCCATTCTCCACTGGGGATTGGTTCTGGGGTTCCCCGTGGATAATAGCGAACACCATTGAAAATAATGGGACTTCCTATTTAAAATACCATAAAGTTGCCTTGGAGGACCTAGAAAATAGCTAGAGGACACATTTTCTAGGAAGACTGTATGGTAGGTGTGCTGTTTTGTGCCCTGTAGATAATTGAATCAGTGGATAATGAATCAGTGGATGCAGGGGTCGTACTGTAAATAAAATTTCTAACCTCAAGTTGCTTTGCTGTCAATGAGAGAAAACCAGTATTTTGCTTCTGGCTAAGATTTGGCACCTGTTTTCCCCAGGAGTTCTTTTGGCAACAGCATGACAAACACAAACATCCAACAGAAGCAGTTGTTTCTCCTTTCAGAGAGAAAATGATGGGGTAAAGGTGTCGTTCTTGAGTTTATCATGAGGCTGCTGAAGACATGGGATTCCTGCCAGGGGAAACAAAGGTGGCGACTGTCTAGTGACTGTTCAGCATAATGTCAGAAATTGGCAAAAGAGGGTGTGGAATCTCATTTTTGTGCCCCCCTCCCTCTAAAATAAATAAATTAAGTGACTCCCTCTCTCTCACACACCCCTTCTTCCAACTTGGATGAATTCAGCTTTGAAAGAATGTGAGACACGCACACAAAGGAATCAAAAGATTTTGAATGTGTGCTTGCCAGAGGCAGGAGGATACAGCAGCGAATGGTGTGTGTGTGTGGTATATGTGTATGTGGGGGAGGCAACTTCCAGCAAGAATGAGACATAAGTAGTCTATGTTTTGTATGTGCTTTCCCTCCCCTCAACGGTTTCTCTGTGAAGTGTACTCTGGAGTGAAGTTTGCGTTTGATTGCTGATAGCCTCACGCTCTGCACGTAGCACTGTCATTAAGCCATCATCTAGCTGGCCCAGGGCCAGATCACACAGCAGCTCTGAGGAAGGCTTCCTTAAACCGAAAGGGCTTCTACTGATATATGAGTATATACACTGATGCACCCGGAGTGTTTGCTTCTGCTAATTGGAGGATGACTCTGGGCTGCCCTGACAGAAAATAATTAATTTTCTTGCATTTGAAGCTGTGATGGTTTCACAGCTGCCCTTGGCATGTGGTGGATAGAGTTTGAAATTATGGTGCACTTCTGTAGATAGGAGGGAGAAAGAATCTGCCACCTGCAATTTCAGCATATTGGTTTGTTTGTTTATTTATTTGTTTATTTGCAAAGGAAGAAGTTTTGACTGTTGGGATTGCGAGAAAACCACTGGGCAGCAGGATGCTTCCGGATAAATAATTCATCACAATATATGCTGAAATGTGTGGGGCTAAAGAGCAAGGCAACACCCTTCATGGAAAAAAAAGATTAATTGTTTTGATAATGAGAAGAGACCAGGCTGTTCACTGCAAGCAAAATTATGATCCCGTTCCTAACCAAATTCTTCTTAACCTCACTTTTCTTTTCATAGCCTTTAGCATTTTTGCTTAGTGCTGAAAATACGGAGTGACAAAAGGCAGGCAGTTTGAGAAAACTGTTTTATAGTGCTCTCTCTCTCTCTCTCTCTGTGTGTGTGTGTGTACTTTGTCGGTTTGTAGCCTGAAAGGCTTGAGACGTGATTCAGTCCAAGCGAAGTAAAGATAAGTCTCATTGATTTTACTGGGTGAATTAAGCATGTGGCTAGCTCTTTCCCATTACTGATGAGACTTAACGTGGCCTTGATTTTGCCCTTCTGACTAAAGGCACAGTTTGTTCCCTTAAGTGAGCATTGTTCCCTTCTTTTCCTTAGCCTCCTTAACACTTCTACTTAAGCAGGTATGCTTTGTGTAGGTGAGTGCAAGTGGAAATCTGCACAGTGTTCATTCAGCCTCAGCCTTGGAGTCCATTAGACTTTGAACAGTGTTAATAATTTCCCAGTTTTAAACTTGCTGCTTGCAAGATTTATGACCCGGAGCCCACCAAGGGGCAGTGCATACAATTCTTGATCCTGCAAGTGGGACAGCAAGGAAGGGTATGTGAATGTATGCATGTATGCTGCTATTTTAGTCCAAGAGTGGGAACTATGGGATCCACTGACCACATGAAGCCTTCAGAGGTCCAGTGGAACCCTTGGACCCCTCCTTCCCACTGAGCTTCCATAACCCCTCACAGCCTCCAAAAATGTTGCAAGAACCAGTCCCCAATATCTGCGAGGTGACTTAAAATGCTGTTTTGTAGTCGCCCAGTGTGAAATGAGAAGTAGGGAGCTGAAATGGTCTGAAAAGGCAATTGGGAGTGATGTGATGTCACTTCCGGTAGCTCAAAACAGTGGCCATAACCTAGCATTGTGGCCTCCTGAGTGGCTGATGATCAGATGGTACAATCCTCTGGCCTTTGAACAATGCCCACTGCTGCCTAAGTCAGACTACTGACCCTCAACTCAGCATGGTTTATTCTACCAGGCAATGAGTCTCCAAAGTTTAAGGGCTTTACCAGAAAGTAAATAGGTGCTATTAATTTTGTTTCCTAGTAACAAAGATGTGTATGTGTGCACACGTGTGCATGTGCCTTCAAAGTCACCTGTTGACTCATGGTCACCCCATGCGTTTCATAGGGTATTCTTAGGTAAGGAATGCTCAGAGGTGATTTTGTCAGTTCCTTCCTCTGAAATATACCCTACAGCACCTGGTATTCATTTGTGGTTCTCCCATCTAGGTACTAACCAGGACTGATCCTGCTTAGCTTCCAAGATCAGAAGGGATCTGGTGCCTTTAGGGTATTTAGGGCAATAACAAAGATATACCTGCAGACATAACTTTATGGTTGTTACAATTGTAACTTAATTAGTGATGACTTTACTCCTCTTGTGGTATGACTCTTAGGGCTCGTCTATATGAGGGTAAAAAATGTGGATTGATGCGCACTAAAGACAATTCAAAGCAGCATCAGTTTGTCCTAACAGTGTTTTGGCAAGATCACAGGCATGCAAATCTATTCACTTTTGCTGTCCCAACAGACATGCCTGCAAATCAAGATGGCAGGTGCGACTGAATTACTCGCATTTTTATTATTGCAATTTGTCGCCTCTGCACTTAAAAAAACATATCTAAGGTGTGAAAGTGTGATATTCTGCCTAAATAAATTTTAAAAAGAAAAAATAAAGACTGTTTCATCGCCTGAGCACTCACTCGCTAAAGCGAAATCAAAGATGGCGGTTTTTGGCGCTTGCCTTGTTAGCAAGCTCCGTCCCCTGCCCACGTCCGATCTATCAGCTTCCACTTCTGCTTTTATCGCAAATGTGAATGAATGTGAATCCAGTCGTCCAAATGAACGGAAGTGCGCATTCTCTATGGAGCTTTAAAAAAAACTTTGGGGAAAGCTGTGAAGGCTTTACTGGTTGAGTTTACGATGGATTTGCCCCCCCCTTCCAAATACTGTGATTTAATGCAGAATGTCATTAAGACAGGTCGTATTCTTGGCAAATTCTATGAGGATTATTTTGACCGTTTAGACAAGCCCTTTTCAGTGCTTCTATATTTGTAGGGGTGTAACCTTACTAAATAGTGAAAAAGGAACATTGCATGGTTTAAGGGCTGGCCTGTGCTGCTTCCTTTGGTAGTGTTCTCAGCATGTAGACAATGATAGTGGGAGATGGATGGGAGAATACTTTGTTTTCTACCAAAGATGTTTCATTGTTTAAAATTAGCACAAATGTAGTTATCTCAATACTTTTGGAAATGAGAAAGTGAAGTGTTGCTTTTAAAAATAGAAACTATAACAGCAGCTAACTACCTTTGGGGCCCACAGCTTATAACTCTGATTACTTTTGAAAAGTAACTTTCCAAGCTATGTATCCAGCCATCTTACTTGAGATCATTTTAACTAGAGATGCCAGAGTTTAAATAGCAGAGGCCCACCATATTAGCAGGATAAAGATCTGGGACATCATGTTCACTGATTAGGGTAGACTCATGCCATTGTATCTAGAACAGCCCTTTTCTGGCACACTGAGATGGCATTTTCCTTTTCACTTTAGCAAATGGTAAGATCCACAAGGAGAGACCTGTTTGTATTTGCACATCTGTCTTACTGCTTTGTAGGTGTTATATGGTTATGCTAAATCAACCACATTCCAATTATAAACAGATAATATATGCCAGCTTTGCTACACTACACTCAAACTATGAGGAATTTTGCTGATTCCTTGGTCTTAATTACTGCCACTGATTTTATTAGTCTAGACCAGCAGTGCGTAACTTGTGATCCTCCACATGCTGAGGGATTGCAATTCCCATCAGACCAATGTATAGGGATGAAGGAAGTTGTACTCCAGTAGTATCTGGAGAGCGGTAAGTTGTGTACTCCTAGCTTAGAATAAGGGGGAGAAGCCACAGTCTGTTTCAAATACATACTATTTTTTTTCTTTTAAAAATCAAATTTAGATGAATGCTACACACTTCTGTTTGTCATATTTATTTATTTAAAATATTAATACATCACCCTTCTTCATTAGAAATACATTCCAGAGCACTTCACAATAATTAAAAATACAACTCTGATAACAATAGAAAACATATAGATGAGAACAGGAGCTGACATCAGTCTGGTGAACACTGATTTTATGCACCATTTCAGCTATCAGCATGCAGAATGAGCAATTCCTGTTGTGTTTTTGGCTCTTGGTGCAACACTTTGTTTGCTTTTATTGTCAGCTCAGGCCCAAATCCAGTTGTCATTCTCAACTTTAGACTAGTTGAATCAATGGGATATATGTAAGTGTTGACTTAATAGGTCTGCTCTAGTTGGGCTAGCAGTTGGATTTAGACCATAGTCATCTTCAGTTGTTCTGCCTAGTCCAATTGGCAATAGAAACTCAAAGCTGTAGGTTACTGGTAAGTAGCCCATCTTAAGCAGTTGGCTTCATGAAATATGGATTGTTATAAAATTGTCTAGTCTTCCTTTATTTTCTTTTTAATTCTTCTGAAAGAGGTGTACACACCAGCTTCATCTGTGCTGGAATTATTTTAATCAGAGTGCTGATAAAACTTGATATCATTTCAATGGTCTCTTAAGAGGGCTGGAATGATTTCCCTTCATTGTTTAGACCTTCATCCAAACAGTGCTAGCAGCTGGGATGAGTATACAGTTGAACCCTCGTATCCGTGGAACCAATATCCACAGTTTCAGTAATGTATCTCCTACAGATACGTGTGTGAGAGAGAGAGAGAGAGCGAGAGAGAGCTGTGTGTTCAGCTTGTTCAAAGTTTACGGTGTCAAATATTTGTTTAGGGATGGTGTAGAAATTGGTGGAGTGGAGCTTCGATATGAAAGGAATAGTGATGCAGATTATTAATCTTATATGAATTTGGAGTCCTCTTGTCAGTTGTTAGCTTCTAAGGGCTACTAATTTTAATCTCACTTTTGGTGAAAAGCAATTTGCCTGGCTCTTTGTTGCTATGTTTCAACTTTTCCTGTTTTAATGCTGCTGACCAGAACAAACAAAACATGGGTTATCAACTATCAGTTGACCAAATCAAATCCAATTTTGCTTTCTGTGTTTTGCATTGCAAGCCTTTTTTGGTGATTTTCAAACTGGAGATAGGAGACTTATCTAAGTCAACCACTGCTTGGTTTTTCCTCAGAAGTGAGAGGGAAGGAAGGGTTATTTTGGCTGCTGCATCCTTTCGTGTATTTAAAGCAAAAGATGTTTACACTATGAATCCAGTAGTCTTTCTGTGGATTTCTCTGTGTCAAAGGGCAAAGATTGTTCCCTTCATACACAATTTCCAGGCACCGTTAGCCTTTTTTGTTGGCTGGAGTGGGTTTTCCCGGGTATTTTTTAAAAGCTGTGTAATGGGCTTTACCTTGCCTTGGTCCCATCTTTGCCCCAGGGTTGTACAGACTGCCTGAGGGCAAAATGGGGCAAATGCCCTGCCTTGTCTGGACTGCAGGGCGCCAAGACGGGACCAAGATGGAGTAAATAGCCTGTCTAGACAAGGCCTCAGTCTGTGTGCTCAGAAAGGTACAGTCTCTCACAAGTGCAGTGTGAGAGATTTGCATATTTCAGCAAAATTGCTGAGACTTGAGGTGGGGGAGTTTTGCTTACTTTAAGCACTAGGTTTAAAACATGCTGAAAGAATGAAGCTGGAATGTCTGAACACTAAAGGGAGGGGGGATATGAGAGGGAAGAAAAATCAAGAAGTCATCATAGGACCTGAAGTAACTGGTATGCATAGTATGCCTCAAGATTAAGGCTGCTCCTTCCCACCAGAGATATCTGGCAAGCTCAGATAAAACAATGAAAGCAAAGATAAATCAGAGCTTTTAAGAGCATCAAGTCTGCATCCTTTTTAAAGAACCCTTCCTGCTACACTACTATGCTGTCCTCACTTGACCAAACTTGCTCTGGTTCCACACAGGTTTGGGTGCTGATTCTGGAAATTCTCCTGTGATGGCTGCAGGGAGATAAAAGCAAAGCAGATGTTTTTTCAGAGCTGCTATCCAAGTCAGTGGGGTTTGCTCAAGAGAACATCTCCAACCTGGAACTATCTAGATATGGTAGATTATAGCTCCTGTAATTCCCAGCAAGTATGGCCATTGGATGTAGAAGGCTGTCCTAGTGGATTGTGCCTTTTGATGAAATCTCACTCAAATAACTTTCGGCTGCAGTCCCTGATTTCACAAATAAAGGCAACAGCAGCACAATTTAATATAGGAAAACAGTGTGGGAAGAAGAGATGCTGAAAGTTATTTTGATGCTTGCCCCTTATCTGTTTCAAATTGCTCCCTCATGCCACTTCTTTCCACCTTCCAAGATCCAAAGGTCAACCACCTTTCTGGGTGGAGCAGAAAGACTGGTGGGTTAAATACATGCATTTTTGTGTCATATCTAGTTTGCTTCATGAAATGGCTACATTATACGGCCAGAATGAACCAGAATATTACAATCCAACCATCTGTGCTCCCACAGTGTTTACTGACATCTAATTTATTCTAGTGGTGGTTGTACAAGATAGCATTTCCTAAATTAATGTTTCTACTTTTTTTTAAAAAAAGGATAAATTATTTAAGTCCTCAGCAGCCACTTCATTGATTGCTCCTTAATTTTACCTGTTTCTAATCTCCAATATAAATTTATTAGTAAATCAGTTGAAATAAGAATTAGTTTCACATTCTTCACCTGATGAATTACTCTTTAAGAGCATACCTGTTGATTTCACAGGATCAGGATTACATTAGAAGTATGCACTGTGCACAAATGATCTTGTTAGCATTTATAGGAACCACTTCAGTGATAGCATGAACAGCATGTGATGGTATTTTGATGAACACCAAAAGAGTAAATGGAAATCCTGTGGAAGTTACAAAAAAAATCTAATTGGTATTCCTTTTCTTCATATTTTTGTCATTTAGGCAATGGTAGCCTGCTACCCTGGGAATGGAACTGGCTATGTGCGTCATGTAGACAATCCCAATGGTGATGGCCGCTGTATCACCTGCATTTACTATCTAAACAAGAACTGGGACTCAAAGGTATGTAGGTCATGACATTTTGAGATGCATATGAAAAGAAGACTGTCCAAGAAGGTACTCTTTAAGTTTCTTATTCTTTCATATTTTGCTGGTTATTGTGGAATTTCTGATTACAACATCCTTGGTGCTTGGTATCCAGCCACTGTGTTGGACTGAGTTCCTTCTGTACATCTGGGAACATTCCCTGAGCAGCAGATTGCTCAGAATGGTCACACTGTTGGAAGGGGGAGTGAGGGGATCCTCATCAGTTCTTTTCCCCTTCTGTTCCCTTCACCCCAACACACCACTTCCCCCTCCATATTAGAGAGTCTTCACAACCATCCAATGCAAACTGTTGCAACAGAAAGTGGAATTAGCAAAAACTGGTTCCATCCCCTTTCCACTGGCTGGATCAACTTTCGACAGACAGAAGGAGGCCTTCCGACCATGGGAGGAAGATGGTAGAGTCAAACCACTGTTTATAGTCAGCATATTGGTAATGTGAAACTAAAATTAATTTCCTTGTTGGTTTATTTTTATTTCCATTTGACATACCACTTATGAAAGAAAGGTGTATTGTTCAGAAGTTCTGGGCAGCTGCTATGGCAGTTATTGTCTAAAGGAATAGATAATGAAAGCTTTAGCTTGATGAAAACAAATGACAGCCACCAAGAAATGAATGGACTCTGACAGCTGAAGTAGATTAAAGAATGAAAGGATGGTTTGTGGTCCTCTCATCCTTTGCAATATCCCTCCTTCCCATGAAACGGCATTTGAAAACGAATGTTAAGGGAACGTTTGTGCTTAGGAAGGTTGTGTGTATGTGTTGGGAGTTTTCTTGCACTAGTATGTATTTATTTGTTACACTTATATCCTTCCTTTCCTCCATTGAACTCAAGGTGGCATGCATGGCTGTCCTCTTCACTTTGTAAGATAGGTCACCCTAAGGGGATGAGAGTGGCCCAGATTCACTCATGGCCCAGAGGGGACTTGGAACTAGGTTTCCCAAATCCCAGTCCACTAGCTGCTACACCACACTGGCTGTAGGTCATTGCCTTTAATGCATGCAGTGTTGCACATGTCATGCCTATGTTTTCTCTTCCTATCCCATGCCATGGCTTCATTAAAAATGATGTATTTGCTGACACACCTGAAGAGAAATGAATGGGCATTGTGTCTTTAGGGGTGATGACTATCAAAAGAATAGATTTCAAAGCTCTGAATGTGGAGCTTGTGCATACAAGAAAATTTCCAAATTCTGTTCATTGGAAAAGGCAAGAATTATGGTTTCCTTTTCCATATTTAAATAAATGAATAAGTGAAATAGGTATTTATTTATTTATATGTTGCCTTTCTCCCAGAATGGGAGGCTTTTTGCCTTTTGGGGAATTTTATATAATGCAGCGAGTTCCATATCAATAGCGCTATTTTCCTAAAATGTTTTAAAACATATGCCTGCAAGTAAAAGTGTGCTTTGTACAATCAGGGCACCATAATTTGCTGTATGTTTGAGCTAAATGTTCATTACGTAGCTTTATTTTGCAGTGAGGGAGGCATTCACAGTTGATCATAACATTCCTGTGAACCCATGGTTTTCATGTCTTAAAGGCCCTGAGTGAGCATTGCTCTCCTGTGGTTTTGTGTAAGTCCAGAACTAGCTTTGAGGCCTTTGTGCTTAGATTCTTGTTGGTGGTGTAAAGCAGGAGTGGGCACCCATAGCCTTGCAGATGTTGTAAGATGACAACTCCCACAATTCCTCTCCATTCCTCACTCTGCTGGCTAGAGCTGATAGGAGTTAAAGATGAATAAGAGTTATATGGAGCGCCATAGCTGTCTACCCTGCTACGGGGGCTTTCCAGAAGAAAAAGTATCCAACTTTTTCTAGTAACGTTTCTCTCATTTCTTGGGCTTGTCTAGATGGGCAATTTACCCCGGCTTCCCCCATCTTGGAGCCCTGCAGTCCAAACAACACAGGGCTCTTTCCCTGTTTTGCCTCTAGGCAGTCCTGATGATGCCTGAGACAAATCCAGGTGGAAGCCAGGGTAAACCCATTTAAAGCATTTAAATAAAACAGCTGGGGAAACCTGCATTATGCAGGAAAACCTGGGTGGGTTTGTAGGGTCCATACCTGCATGCTGGCCTGTATACCTGGGATGCAGCCATCACCACCACTGGAGTTGCTCTGAAGCCAGGAAGGAGACTCCCAGCACGTGATCAAGGCCCCCTGCATATGACCAGCCTTGATCACATAGTGAAGGCTTCCTTCCTGGCTTCAGAGGGAATGATGTGCAACAGTGGGGGAGGCTCCCACCGATACTGGCCAGCATGTGCATCTTCACATTTCGTCATGGTAATGGGGGGAGGGGTTGACAGGCCAGCTCCAGGCATATTCTGGCAGGTGTAAACAAGCCCCGTGTGAAATAAAAGCTCTGAACCACAATGGTAACCAGTTGTGCTGGGTGTGCTACAAGGCCACACCCTTTATCTTTACTAAGGGCAGCAATGAGGAGCAGGTATGGTGTAAATAAATTACCTATCTTTAGTGTATGAGATGGTGAGGAATCTTTATTATAACACAGTAAAGGTAACACGTTACAGTGTACATGGACGTTTATGGCAGATAAAAATTGTTTTCCTAGGACCTTCCAAAACTGGGTTCTGAAGGCTTGACCAAAGGAACTTCCTACTGCCCACCCTCCATTCATACTTTACACATTTTTTTAAAAAAAAAAATACAAATAATTAGGAAGTGCAATGGCTCTAGTATAGCAAATGAAGTTGAAAGGATTAGAAACAATAAACAGGCATTCTATAGAAAAGAAACCACATTTCTGATATATCAGGAGTTGGGGGAGAAGCCCTTTCTGTGTCTAAATTCCTTTATCTTTCTTGTATCTGCCACGCCCCTAAATATAATTAGTCTTTCAGAAGTCATTCTATCTTTATCTCATTGACAGTCATGCAGAGTTTCTTATTAAAATAATGGTACCAAGGAGGGGAAATCTTCAATGCTTACAGCTGCTTTCAGTGTATTCATTTATTACACTTTTCCCAGTAATACATTAGCTTTCAATTTATACTAAGAGTAAAGTCCACTGGAAGGCTGGCTGAGGGAACATAGGAAGTAGTGTGAGTGCTACCTTCCTGACAGAGATGCCAGCAACATGGGGCTAGCATCTCTGGCCCACCAGGGGGGAATTTCCACCAACACAGGTAGTTCAGCAGAGCTTGGACTACAAATCTCATAATGTGAAGTCGAAGGCTTTCACGGCCGGCATCCATAGATTTTCCTTGTTTTTTTTTTTCTGGGCTGTGAGGCTGTGTTCTCGAATAGTTTCTTTCTGACGTTTCACCTGCATCTGTGGCTGGCATCCTCAGATAATCTCATAATCCCTTAGAGGGTATACTGGGGATTATGTGAAGTGTAGTTGCCAAAATGTAACTTTTCCAAAGCTCTGGTTTTGTGCCAATAATGTTTTCCCCAAGAGACAAGGTGAAAATGAGATTTGGCAAGTGCATAGATACATCCCATTCTAAACCCCTTCCTTGTCTTGAATGCATGCTCAGAAGCATTGCAGACCTATATCAGTGAAAGAGGTTGAGTTGGTTGCTTCGTTCCAATTAAAGTCAATAGGAAGGAAAAACTGCTTTTCACCTACTGCACTATTTACAGCAAAATGGCAGAGCAATGGCTATGACAAACCCTTACCCACAAATGTCTCCTTTACTGTGCTCCTCCCAGTGTAAATGTACCATAGGATTCTCTACAGATTTCCCTTTCTGACAGATTTCTTATAAATCAAAGTGGAAAACAAGGCATTTTATGCTAGCTTGTAAACCAACAAGCTACATGTAGGTCTATGAGAGCCAGCATGCTGTCATGATTTGAGTGTGGGGCTAGAACTCAAGGAGACCAGGGTTTCAACCCCTGTTGAGTTGAAGAAACCAACTGGGTAAACCTGGGCAGATCATACACTTTCAGCCTCAGAAGAAGGCAAAGGCAACCCCCCTCTGAACAAATGTTGCCAAGAAAACCCCATGATAGTTTTGTCTTAGGGTTGCCATTAGTTGGAAGCAACTTGAAGGTACACAACAACAACAGCATATATAAGTATAAAATCGACACTCACATTCTGTCTCTCTCTGTGTCTCTCTTTTAAAGCTGCATGGGGGAGTTCTACGAATATTCCCAGAGGGAAAGTCTTATGTAGCAGATGTGGAACCCATATTTGACAGATTACTTTTTTTCTGGTCCGACCGAAGAAACCCACATGAAGTTCAGCCTTCCTATGCAACAAGGTAAAGAAAATGTGGTTGGTTGGTTATTTTATTGTATGTGTATGAAAAAATGAGTGGATTGATTTGCATGCAGAAGACCCTAGGTCAGTCATATATCTCCAGTTAAATGACTACAGCCAACAGATTTGAGAAGGACTTCAGGGAGCAGATTTCTTTCAACTGAGACCTGAAAAATTGCTGCCAGTCAGGTTAGATGAAATTAGACTATATAGTTCAATATTCTGGTCAAGTAATTTTCAAAGACACAGCATGGAAATATAACTTTTTTTTGGACTAAATTTCCCAGAAGGTCCCAGCTAGTATTACCACCAGCCATGTTGGCTGGAGAGTCTTAGGATCTTTTATCCAGAAACAAATAACATTTCCAAGCTCTGGAATTTTATTGAAGAAATGAGTTGGAATAAATGTACAGTGAAGGCAGAATAAATATGCAGTGGGAAACACTTTATGGAGCTAATGTAAAAGCAATTCCTGATTTATAGATTTTCCTTGTTTTTTTTCCCGGGCTGTGAGGGCCTGTTCTGGAAGAGTTTACTTCTGACGTTTCGCCTGCATCTGTGGCTGGCATCTTCAGAGAATGGTTGGGTAGGAGTGTATGTGGAGTTTATATGCTGTGAACCCCTGTTGGGGAGTATATGTACATTTGTGTAATTGAATGGTTAGTTTCTGGGTATAGAAATGCAAAGCTCATTAGTGTCTGTTTGGCTAATGGTTGGTTGATGGGCCATTATCTGCTGGAACTCCCCCTGTCCCTCGGAGGAATTCCTTTGTAAGTGTTGACTTTTCATTCCATTGTTCTTCAAAACTGGGAGCCAGATTTTGTTTACTTTTAGGGTTTCTTCTTTCCTGTTGAAGTTGTCCAGGTGTTTGTGGATTTCAATAGCTTCTCTGTGCATTCTGACATGATAGTTGTTGGCTGTGAAAGCCTTTGACTTCACACTTCCTGATTTATTAATGTTGTGTTTCTTTTTAACCTTGTATTTTGTAATGATGCCTTCTCATTTTTAAAGAAAAGACTCCCAGGGTTTTCACATTTAGGGTGTTTTTTTTTTTTAAACCACTTCAAAAGCAAGCTATCACGGAATAATATTGACTGCCTACTGATTGGCATTTGCTGTTGTCATGCAAATGATAAACATTTGCATGGTTTTGTGTAAAGTGGTATGCAAATTAATGTTGGCCTGCTGGCTAGACATATGTTTCCATTGTGGTTCTGGATGCTGAACATGATGTCCATTCCTATTCAAAAAAGCACCTCGTGCTGAAAGATTTTTGTAACTAACTGAGGCCTGGTACATGAAAACAGGCAGTAACATAATGGATACTTTAAATCAAGGGTGAGAAACTTGCTGCTTCAGATGTTTTGGATGACGAGTTCCACCTAATGCTTTACCAGCAGCCATACTAATTGGGGCTGATGGGAGTTAAACTCCAAAACATCTGGCAGATGAAGTAAGGTAGCTTTTAAATCCTACCCTTTGCCTATATAGCAAACCATTTACAGTGGCTTTCCATAGAAATCCATAGATGTTCTTAGGTTCTCCTTGGTTTTTTCCCCAGCTGTGAGGCCGTGTTCTGGAAAAGTTTACTTCTGATGTTTCACTTTGCATCTTCAGAGAATGGTTGGGTAGGCGTGTGTGTGTGTGGGGGTATATACTGTGAACCCCTGTTGGGGAGGATATGTAAATTTGTGTATTTGAATGGCTAATTTCTGGGTGGAAGTAGGCAAGGATTAGTGTCTGTTTGGCTAATGGTTGGTTAATGGTCCATTATCTGCTGGAAATCCCCCTTTGTCTTCACATGAATGTTCTGTTTGTCACTGCAAAGAATGTAACATACTCATACTGCTGAACTGAGCCTTAAGTATGTGTGCATCTCCACACTTAGCTCATATCTGCACCACTGTGGTTGCTATTGTGGTTACTTTTACTCTGATCAGGCTATGAGTAAAGATTTCCGACCATGTGACTCTTTCAAGTGGCATGTTTATATAACAATATGAATGTCCCACCTGGCACTTTGGGAAGTTTAGTCTACCACTGATCTATAGCTGATTGTCTTCATGCTCGAGAATATAGCCATGTAATGCCTAGCAACAATTTAGGTAAAGTTGCAGTGTGCTGTGTTAATCTCTGGAGGTGTCTATAACTGGAGAAAAATGAAGGCAGAAAACCCAGTTATATTTGCCTACCTGTTTATACCTGTGTGCTTTGCATGCAGATGAACAGAGTTATGATGTGCATGCTGAGACTGTCACCTACTGACCAATTTGGTTGTTTAGTAATATATTTCAAAAGGCAACAGTAGATCACTCTTCCTAGAGCAGAGTCTAGCATTCCTCTCTCATTTGGGTAGCATTCAAAGGTGTGTTTCACTTTCTTCTCTTTCACAGATATGCAATGACTGTGTGGTATTTTGATGCTGAAGAAAGAGCAGAAGCCAAAAAGAAATTCAGGAATTTAGTTGGTATGATAATTTTGTTTACAATATTATCACATTTGTGTAGCCACCATTCACCATGCTGAGAGACCAAGGGCTCCACAAAACTTAATTATGCAGGCAAAGGACCTATGGCCTGATCCAGGAATGCAATCCACATGTGGAAACAGGTTTCTGCTGGCAGATATACTGTGCTGAATATGCAACAGCCTGCATCTAGCAATTGGATAGTAGTTAAGAATGCCACACCTTCACTCCACACAGATTCGCCATGCAGTAGCTCTCTGCAATCTTTCGGTCTTCAGAAATGTCAGCATACGAACAAGTTTCTGCTGTGTCTGTAGTTCTCTTGATGGGGTACTGTTTTTTATATAATTCAGACAACGTCATTTCTGTAGAAATAAGGTCCAAAATACACTTTATAAGGAACACTTGACTGTTGCTGGCTAAAGTAATTAGTATTTAATTTTTTAAAAAAGTAATGTAGTAGCAAGACCAGGGGCCCATTCACATTACAGATTTATAGCACTATTATTCCACTTTAACTGCTGTGGTTCCATCTTATAAAATCCTGGAGTTTGTAGCTTGGTGAGGCACTGAAGCGCTGTGGCTGACCATTCTAAATGCCCTTCCCTAAATGGTTAATCCCAGGATTCCCTAGAACAGAACAATGGCAGTTAAAATGGAATGATTCTGCTATAATTTTATAATGTGAATGGGTTCCAGGTCTGGGCTGGTGTGGCAGTTAAAGTGATGGTCTTAGACCAGTAAAACCTGGGTTCAAATCCTTCCTTAGGTTCCCAGCCTACCTCACAAGGATAAAAGGAAGAATGTATATGGTGAAGTGAGTTCTTTGGAGGCAGAGCAAGACAAAAAAAATTTTTTTTATACCTGCTGAAGTTGAAGTTGAAGTTTGAAGTTTGACCACTGTATACAGTTATATTCAAGATTCTTGGTCAAGAATGATCAGCGAGGATCTACAAGTCTATCTCTGGGTGATCATTTCTGGGTGATAAGAAGTTAATTAGCAAGAATTCCTAATTTCATGTTGTTTTAACTATAGCTGCAACTGGATGACTCTTCCCCCATCCCTTACTTCTGGAATATATTGCTAAAATGCAGAAAGTTTGAGGAAAGCAGGAACCGATTTTTGTACAAAGGGTCTATGAGCTCTATTCAGTTCTCATAGTTAGATATTTGGCTCAAAGTATGCAGTATTTCTTTTGCACCTGACCCTGGTTGACAAATCTTGAGCTTGTAATAAAAAACAAAATAGATCCCACAGAAATGAAACCTGCCCAGCTCCACCCGTGGTAAATTAAACAACAACAACAAAAATGTACCTATTCATAGAATCATAGAATTGTAGAGTTGGAAGAGACCACAAGGGCCATCCAGTCCAACCCCCTGTCACGCAGGAAATCTTGATCAAAGCATCCCCAACAGATGGCAATCCAGCCTCTGTTTAAAGACCTCCAAGGAAGGAGACCCCACCACGCTCCGAGGGGGTGTGTTCCACTGCCGAACAGCTCTTACTGTCAAAAAGTTCCTCCTAATGTTGAGGTGGAATCTCTGTTCCTGGAGCTTGCATCCATTGCTCCGTGTTCCAGTCTCTGGAGCAGCAGAAAACAAGCCTGCTCCATCCTCAATGTGACACCCCTTCAAATACTTAAACAGGGCTATCATATCACCTCTTAACCGTATTTTTTCCAGGCTAAACATACCCAGCTCCCTAAGTCTCTCCTTATAAGGCATGGTTTCCAGACCTTTCACCATTTTAGCCCTTCTCTATTGACAAAATGCTCCAATTTGTCAATATCCTTTTTGAATTGTGGTGGCCAGAACTGGACACAGTATTCTAGGTGAGGTCTGACCAAGGCAGAATAGAATCATAGAATCATAGAGCGGCACTATTACTTCCCTTGCTCTAGACACTATACTTCTATTGATACAGCCCAAAATTGCATTGGCCTTTTTAACTGGAGCCCTGGTGGCACAGTGGTTAAATGCCAGTACTGCAAGTCACCACATTGCAAGTTCGATTCCAGCGGGCTCCAAGGTTCACTCAGCCTTCCATCCTTTCGTAGGTCAGTAAAATGAGTACCCAGCTTGTGGGGGCAATTAGCTAACACGCATTGGAAACTGTTTAATGCAGTGTAGATGTGTAAATAGCTATTGCTTAAAACAATTTGTAAGCCGCTGTGATAGCCTTGTGGCTGAAGAGCAGGGTATAAATAAATAAATAATAAAAATAATAATAGCTGCCACATCACACTGTTGACTCATGTTCAACTTGTGGTCTATTAGGACTCCTAGATCCCTTTCGCACGTAGTCTCGTTCAGCCAGATCTCTCCCATCCTATATCTATGCATTTCATTTTTCCGCCCTAAGTGCAGTACTTTACATTTCTCCGTATTGAATTTCATTTTGTTAGCTTTGGCCCAGCTCTCCAGTCTATCCAGGTCATTCTGAATTTTGATCCTGTTCTCTAGGGTATTAGCTACTCCTCCTAATTTGGTGTCATCTGCACCAAATATTAACCCAGTTGATGTAGTTGTAGACCACTACATCATCATTAAGAGCTTTCACAGATAACCATATTAGAAAGGTGTTTTGAACATTTTTTTCATATAGATTATAACAGAGGGGAGTCAAACATATCAACAGATACTTAAAAATACAGCTATTTTTAATAATTATGTTCACTCACAGACATTTTACTACTTAAAAACATTTAGAGAATTTTTTAGAGATCTTGATAACAATAATGACCCACACAGCAACACAAAAGCACTTCTTTCGAGATACAGGTCGACCCCATATCCACTGATTTGGTATCCACAGTTTCAGTTATCCACATCTGAAAAAATATATTCTCTCTAGGCATTTCTAGATCCTCCAGTGTAATTCTGTGGTTGACTTCTGGTGTTCGTCTCATTGAAAATAATAGGGTTCCTATTCAGGAAGGATATTGAGAAGCTGGAACATGTCCATATGAGGGTGACGAAAATGGTTAAAGGTCTGGAAGCCATGCCCTATGAGGAGTGGCTTAGGGTGCTGGGTATGTTTAGCCTGGAGAAGAGAAGGCTAAGAGGTGACATGATAGCCATGTTTAAATATTTGAAGGGATGTCATACTGAGGATGGAGCAAGCTTGTTTTCTGCTGCTCCAGAGACTAGGACATGGAGCAATGGGTTCAAACTACAGGAAAAGAGATTCCACCTTAACATTAGGAAGAACTTCCTGACAGTAAGAGCTGTTCAGCAGTGGAATACACTGCCTCGTAGTGTGGTGGAGTCTCCTTCTTTGGAGGTTTTTAAGCAGAGGCTGGATGGCCATCTGTCTGGAATGATTTGATTGTGTATTCCTGCATGGCAGGGGGTTGGACTGGATGGAACTTGTGGTCTCTTCCAATTCTATGGTTCTTTGATTCTATGATCTACATTTCAGGGTATCCACGGGGGGCAGGTGGTGGTGGTGTATGTGTATCATGGAATGTGTCTCCTGCAGATGTTGGGGTTGACCTGTCTATTATCCTATCCCTTCAACAACCTACATTGCATGTAGAAGGAAGCAGAATCAAGCAGCTAAGGTCATGAATGCAGAACTGGAGGGGGTGCTAAGCTGGGTTTCAATATAGGTTTCAAAGTAGACCACCAGGTCCCACTGAAACAGGAAAACAGTATCCCTGTTTTTAAGGTTGGGGAGGCTCAACATTGGCAAGTGGGTCATTACTAATTTGGATGACTTACGGTGTTTTTTTAACAACACAATGAAAACATAGTACATTGTGCTAAAACAATTATCAGCTTCACCATCAGCATTGTTAAACTGAAGGTGGTAACAATCTGAGTATCATGTAAACAAGAAAACAATAACAATAACAATAACTATCAATAATAATAATAATAATAATAATAAATATTTGTTTCTTACCAGTCTTTCCCCAAGGCCCGAGGTAGGGTACAATATGAATTAAAATACAAAACATAACATACAATAATTTAAACACACAGGTAAAAACACATAGGATTAAAACAAACATTACATTAAAATCATCCATACAAATGTAAAATTCATAGGGTAGGCCTACTGGAAGAGATAGGTCTTTAGTACTGTTTTAAATTCTGACAGCATATTTAGCTGTCAAATCTCTTCTGGCAGGTCATTCCACAGTCTGTGGGCGGCCAACAAAAAGTCCTCTGGGTGATAGTTGGCAGTCTAGTCCTGGCTGGTTGTAGTAAATGTCCTCCAGAGAACCTGAATGTACAGAATGGATTGTATGGGAAAAGGTGATCCTGAAGGTAACCTGGACCCAAACCATATAGGGCTTTAAAGGTAATTACCAACACTTTGTACTTTGCCCAGAAGCTAATTGGCAGCTAGTGGAGTGATTTTAATATTGGTGTAATATGCTCACTCCTGGATGTACCTGTAACAAATCTGGCTGCCATGTTTTGAACTAATTGGAGTTTCCGAACTTGGTACAGAGGATGTCCAATGTACCGTGCATTGGAGGTTGCACTACCATCTTTAGGTCTTCCAGTTCTAGGAAGGGGCACAGCTGGCATATTTAGTACACTTTTTGTTGACAACTCCTATGATAGTTCAAATATATAAGAGTCTTGGTGGTCCAGTCTTGCCTATTCATTTCAAGGGGAATCTCACCTCCTTTGACTAATCTCAGAGGGGCCTTGAGCGCCCTCCCCAGCCACCAACACTCTGTTTCAGGGTCATGCAGGAAAGTTCTCAAAGGCCAAATCCAGATATAAAAAACAAAACAAAAAACACAAAACATAGCTCAAAACATAGCTCAAAAGAGGGCACAAAGCATAGCTCAAAAGACTTCTCTCAGAGGTCAATGCCAGGTCTCCCCAGTTCAAACAAAAGCCAAATTTAAGCATCAAAAATAAGTTCAGGACACCAAACCAACCAAAAAATAAATACAGCATGACAGAAGGACTGCCTCCCAATTACTACAAGAACCCAAACCAAAATATTAAAGAAATGTTTGCCAAGAAGCAACCATAGGGCTCTTCTACACAGGCCTAGATAATCTGGGTGCTGCCCGGAGTATTCCGGCCCCGGAGCTGCCCCAAATTCCCCCCATTACTGGTGCACTCTGTGGTTACACCAGGCAGATGTCTACACACATGTCCCTGCTGTGTTGCTTGACGGCAGCCCCACTAGCACAGATCATGTACTTTGAGGCCAGCAACGAGGCACCAACATTGATCACATTGCTGGCTCTTCATTGTGACCTCAGAGTACATGACTCATGGCAGCAAGGCTGGCCCACACATTGGGAACGCATGTGTAGTCATCCGCCCAGTGCACCGGGTTTTCTTACAAAATCCAGAGCAAATGGTGACTTATTTTACTCCATTTTAAGGGTGGTTTAGTGAAAGTTCAGTGCTGAACTGGCCAGATGTTCTGTAGACAGTCTGTACCAGAATTGGGAAACTGTCCCTGCATCATCTGGACACATCGCCATTGGGACACAGCTAGGATGTTTTATTTGGCCATGTAGACAACCCCATAGAAGTAGACCTAGAAATAGATTTTTTTTAACGGGCAGGAAATAAATCATTGCCTTGAACAAATGTAGTATGTTGGTTTTTTTAACAGCATAAAGAATCAGAAAGAAGAGGAGGAGAAGATTAAAACTGAGGGATGGATTAGTTTTTAGGTCTGGAATCCTGGCTTATATAAACTAAGATGTCTGTGAGTCTGTTGCTGGCCCAAACACACTTTTTAAAATTTTAACCATCCTCCTGGTGATCAAAGTAAAACAAAACAACATTTATCCCTCTCTGTTGTTCTGCTGCCAAACTCTTCTCAAGAAGTGTGCTTCTTGCCTTAAGTACTCCCTTACAGGGAAAGGTTCTAGCTATACCATAAGGAGCCCTAGCTTTGTTTCTCAAAGACATCTTAATCAGGCACCTTCCACAAGCTGCATATGGTGCCCCAGCTGTGCATTATGTGGACAAAGATAGCCTGACCACACTGATTTATGGTCTTGTATCTTCCAAATTAGATTACTGGAATATGTTCTATGTGGGACTGTCCTTGAAAACAGTTCAGAAGCTTTAATGGCTAAGATTCTCACTAGAATCAAGCTGCTAGGATTCTCACTAAATTACCTAAATGGATGCATTATACCAGTTCTTAAAGAATTATATTGGCTTCCTGTTCACTTCCTTGCCCAGTTCAGGGTTAATTGTTGTTATTTCTCATCAAGTCAGCTTCAACTCATGGTGACCCTATGAATGAGCGATTTCAAAGAGCCCTGGTCATCTACAGCCTTATTCAAGTCTTACAAACTCAGAGCCATGGCTTTTTTGATTGAATCCAGCCCCCGTTTCTAATGCCTTCCACTCTACCAAGTGTTACAATTTTTTTCTAGTGAGTCATGTTATCTTACGATGTGTCCAAAGTGCAACAGCCTGAGTTTTGTTTGAAAGTTCAGGCTTGATTTGCTCTAGAATTGGTTGATTTATCTTTTGGGCAATCCACTGAACTCTCATCCAGCACCACATTTCAAATTACAGGTAGTTGATTGTCTTCCTATCAGCTTTCTTCAGTGTCCAGCTTTCACAACCATACATAAAAATCAGAAAAACAAAGAAATGTCCTATTTTGTGTGATCAGTTTCCTCCTGGACACCAGCATAGAAATGTTCACTTTCTTCTCTGCATCTGTAGTTAGAGCGTAAACTTAGATTATGGTTATATTGGTAGGTTTTCCATGGAGTCTTATTGATACTAGTTTGGTCAGACTTTGCATTATATGTCATCTGCTTTTGCTACATCTTGCCTCACTGGTAATGCTATCTTGGGCTTGTCTAGATGGGCAATTTACCCCAACTTCCCCGTTTTGGAGCCCTGCAGTCCAAGTGATGCAGGGCCCTTGCCTGTTTCACCTCCAGGCAGTCCTGATGGACTGGAGGAAAGCTGGAGTAAACCCATTTACAACATTTTAAATTAATACCTGGGGAAACCCAGATGGGTCCGGCACGGGAATGCAGGAGCCATACATGCATGCCAGCCTGCATTGCTGGCTGCCACCACTGCTTGAGTTGCTCTGCAGCTGAGAAGGAGGCCCCCAGCACATGATCAAGGCCCCCCACATGTGACCAGCCTTGATCACATGCTGAGGGCATCCTTCCTGGTTTTAGCATGTACATCATGTGACAGTGGGAGAGGGCCCACTGATACCAGCCAGCGTGTACATATGGAATTCTGCCCATTTCGTCTTGGTAATGGAGGGTAAACAGGCCAGCTCTGGGACTATAATATGCTGGCCAGAAGGTAGCATATTCTGGCCAGTCTAGGCAAGCCTCTTGTTTCTTCTCATGTTGTCACTTCAAGAGTAAAACACTATGTAATTACCCAATTGAAAATGTCCTATTTCTGTCCACTTTAGTTGGCTCATCTCAAGTATTGCAATGTGCATGTTTCATTTTTTGTTTTACAATTTTTAATTTCCTTTGAGTCCTTCTTCTCACATTCCATGTTCCTCTGGTGTGTGCTGTGCAGTTTTGGACTTCCCTTTCACATCTGTGCATGTCAGTAGCTGAAGGTTCTTTCAGCTTGAGTCCAGTTGTATTATTAGAGACAGCACTATTAGTACTTGTTCTCTGCTCTTCCCCAGTACCTACTCATAGCTGAGTTGCTTCTGACTTGAAGGTCTCATTTTCAAGTATTATCTCTTACTTTCATTTGGATTGTTTCATCATGGGGTTTTCGAGCTAAAAGACATTCAGATGTGGTTTAACAGTGCCTCCTTCTGTGCAGTGATAACAAGTGGTAACTAAAATGCCACTGCACTATGCAGAGGGCATTTGCTGTGGTGATGCCTCAACTTTGGAACACCCTTCCGAGGGTAATGTACTTGCTGTTGACTCTGTAGTCTTTCCAGCAACCAATTATGTTGCTTCTGTTAGAGAAGAATGAACTAAATTCACAGTTTAAATTTATTTAGATTCCTGTGTGGTTGTGTTTTTTTTTAATCCTCTGTTGTGTCATTGTTGTTATTTTATACACACCACCCTAGGGTTGCCTTTGATGATAAACAAGTAGTATAGAAATTACTTAAATACACAAATAATGAACCATAGGTTCTACAAAACATTTAGGCTTATGAATATTGTGTAGGCCTATTCCCAATGTGTGTGTGTGTGTTTTACTTTAACTATGTCTTCCATTTTTATTGCAGATGCAGGGAAGACAGATCCAGTTCTCAATGAAGACTGAGTTTACTCAATACAGGTTTTTTTCAATGATGAATTGGAGACTGTTTGCAAGCAATAAGATCCAAAGGCAACATGGTCTGTTTCCAGTGATTATTGGACACTCTTTTTACTTGCAGAAATGCACTGTTTTTGGCACTCTCTTGTATTTGCATATTACAGCGATGGTACTCATGGCAGCTTCGTATCACACATCTCTTTGACATAAAGCACCCCTCTTTTCTACTTGCCTTTAACTGAAACAAATCCACCCAGAGTTTTAGAAAAGTGAAGAATATCACCAAGCTTCCCAATAATGTCAAGACCAAGTTGGCAATACTGGTAATAAAGATACTAAACATTTTAAATATTCTGGGGGAAACCTGAGTCTTATTTGCACTTTATTTACCTTGGGATTTCCCCCCCCCCAATGGGACGGAGTTTTTACAGAGGAGCCTCTATGGCAGACTACAGATGGGCAACCCAAGCAATCAGAGATGCAAAATGGAACAAGACATTTATCAAAAGCCAAGGTCATTATCCTTAACGTGGGGCCTTTATGGACTGCCTTGTCACTTTACTGCACAGACTGTTGGTTTCACCAGCTTGTATCATTAATTTCTAAAAAGTTTTTGGGGGGGGGGGAGAAAAAAAGATACTGGTAAGCAATTTTCCATGAAATGATTTTATCCATGTTGCTAAAGCCAAGCAGCAGTGGCAGTTCCATCATTTTGCCTTTTAGAGCCCCAGAACAGAGATGGAGGCAGTTGTGCAGCTGTCCACTGTTTTGTGCAAAAAACATTTTCTTTTCTGAAGTGTTGATAGATGTGTGTATGATTTTTTCATTCTTTAAAAAAAGGCCTTCATTTTATAAATCTGTCAGCCCCCACATCCCAGCTCCTGCCATATTTGTCAATTTTTTTGGGGGGGGGGGTGAAGACAACCTAAATGCATGTATGCCAAGAAATTCATCTAGCCAAGTATATTATTCATTTTACTTTTTGAAACTGACCTTCTGCCAGCCACAGTTTGTCTGAGAGAAATGGAGTTCTGGTAGTCCAGTGTATGTTCATTAGACTCGGCAAATGCATGTTGGATAATTGTGGCCAGTTAAGTGATAATGCAATGCCATTTGGATTAGTTCAGATCTATGATTAACATGGCAGCCCTACTGGGGAACAAGTCCCATTGACTCAATTACTTCTAAGGAGATAGGGATAGGATTGCACTGTATATTTCAGATTTGATGTTGGTGGGACTTGGATTATACAGCAGTTGCAGACCTAATCACTATTTGTGAATCCATGAGAAAGTGTATTGAATACTGCAGCAGCCTTATAGCTCAATCCTAATATTAGTTGTGCCAGAACACACAAGTGTGTGGTGGATGGGATATACCAGTTGCTTTAGCTATGCAATACCATAAAACATCACCTTGCAGGAAAGCACACTATGAAATTGTTTGGGAGTAAGGTTCATAGTCTCTGTCCTGCCACATCAGAGCCCCAATGCAGATTGGATGGCTATGTAGATTTGTTTTGATATATATTTAAACTGAGTAGGGAGAAATTATTCAGTCCCACATGTTACATTACTACAGGTAAATATTTCCTTCCTGCATTTCAACCATGACTTGTATAGCGATGGGATTAATAATGACCAAGCATACATTTTTTAACCTGAGGTGTACTTTTTAAAAGACAAAAGATTTTCAGTGAGGAACTTTTCTATGCTACTTTACTCAATAAACAGTAGAATTGTAGACATTCAGCACTTAGCCTGGATCATGCTTAGAATGGGAGATCCAATAGTTATTCCACAAAAAATATTCTTGATTTAAGAAAGGGAGACTAACGTAAACATTCTGTCAGGATAAATTCACTTTCTTAATTGATATCTCTAGTGATATTGTGAACATTGTATCAGAGATTCAGTTTGTTCTTCCTTACGTGTATATATATTCTCTTCCATGTTCCATATCCTCCTAGTAACATAATCAACTCTGGCAATACCCATTTTTCTTTTCCATACTAACCAGCGTCTTCCTCAGCCAATTCATTTCCTGCTGTTCCCCTTTATGCAGGAATGGCAGTTATTATATCACCTTATTTCTAGACAAGTCAGTTGCTTGTCCTAGAACTAGAGCCAGTGAACAAGACAAATATTGAAGCATTGCCCAGTCTTAACATGTTTCTGCCTGAGAATATTTCAGCCACTTAGCAACACAGCATGTAAAAGCAACACATTTTATAACAAAATGACAAGTGTTTGTTCTAGAAAAGAAGTCTCACTTATTGCCCAATTTGATGTCTGATTTATAAGATACTTCTGAATTATTCCATTTCCTTTCAAATTTCCCTTTGAAGGCACCTATATGATCACATGGCTTCACAGATTTGGGTGAGATTGCTATGTGACCTCAGCATACAGCTCCCGTTTCATTTCAAGAAGTGATGAGCTCAGACGAGACTCCATAGATTCAGCACATACACCAATGCATTCCATTCGTTTTAGTGAATGATCAGACTCTCCCTTCTGTGAACAGCACATACATAGTTCACATTGTTTGGGAAGACATTGTACCATGACATTCCACATGTACCTACCCCAGCAGAGTTCTGTAGATATCAGAAGATAGGCATTGAATAACTGTATCTGTGGAAGGGAATAGGGGCAAAAACTGCTTCCTTTGCCACCTCCCCTTGCAACCGTCCTGTGTTTAAAGGGTAGTTCTGAAAAGAAAATGTAAGCAAGTTCACCTAACACAGTGGCTTCCTATTCACAGCATGCTCTCTTATCCACCAGAAAATTCTGGTAATATAAGGAAGAAAAGAGGACATTTTTTGCTGATTCCTTCTATACCCCTCCACTTTACTCTATCCCAGTCTGCTCCTGGAGTTTGGGATATACTCCAGAACAGAATGGAGGTTAGTGAAGGGGGAGGGGCTTGGAAAAGGAAGGCTGTGAAAATCCCCTTCTTCCAATCAGAGCTATATTAACTGCACCAGAGCAGTATTAGCTACACCAAAGAGCTTTCTGTGGATGCAAGGAAGACACAGTTGGTAATAGATTGCCATCCCGTACATGTGTGACAAAATAAGTGGGTTGCTTTTTTTTAGTGTACCTCCCAGAATCCACCAGCTACTTGTAGCAAAAATTAACTTTTCATTGCTATGGGAAATACACTTCTCCCTCATTTCCCTGTGAACAGACATACCAGAATTGAATGTAATCTGAGTATTAAGACACAAATCAAAATAGAGGAAACTGTGGTAGAATATTTCATCTGTGCCTGTCTTGTCAGGAAGGTGTACTACACATTCTCAGGGATTGGCTAACAGATTTCATGAAATATATATTGCCTCCTTTTCATTTTTCTGAAACAGCTAGCTTTGCTAGTCATAGATAAGAAAAGCCTGCCCACTCATTCTACTTAGTCTCTGGAGCATTTGAGAACTGGAAAAACCTGTGTGCTCACTAGTAGGATGTGGCTCCAAGGGTGGTGAAGAATCTGAATATTTTATTGAAGCATCTTTTTTTCAAAATTTGCCTCCAAGACTGAGTAAAAAACAGGTAAAGCATCTGAAAAGGTTACAAGTTCAGTTTCAATAGGTTTCAGATTTGAAGACAGTGGTAATAGAGATCCAAAGAAATGATGAGGAAAAACCCTGAAAATTTCCCTGTTCGGTCTCTTCTTGCTGGCATTGTTCTTGTCACTAATAGAGTTTACCTGTGGGAGATTGAAAGTGGGGAGAGGGTTGGAGGCAGAAGCATAAAATAGTTTCAATGCATGTAGTATTAACAAATGGGTACCATATTTTGAAAAGCAAAAAAGAGGACACATATATTGACTGACTATTTCAAGCCACTGATCACTATGATAATTCTTACTTTAAATACCCCTGCTATATAAACTAGGACAATAGCTTCTAGAAATATTCCTAACCTTCTTTGTACTTAAATAAAAACAACTTTGCCTTCCCTTTCAAATCCACTTGGGCAAAAATTTTAGCTCTGAAAAAGAGGACATATCTGTTTCTAGAAACTTGAATTTTACCTCTGATCTCCTTCACCAACTCTCTCAAATTGTCCAAATATGGGCCTGAACTCTGTTGGTTAGTCCTAAATAGAATAAACCCACTGAATCAATTGTTGACTGATGAGTAAACAGGTAGACAGATACTCTAGTTGGAATTAACAGTAGGATTCAGGTCATGGTAATCCAACATTACATGGAGTAACAATATAATCCTCTGTCAAAAGGAAAAAGAAAAAGATGCCAGTGTGTGTGAACTACAGTATATTGCAGTTTTCATTGGCTAACTCAATTCAAAGAATATTGTCCAATTATTATCTTTCCAAACTTGATTTCTTTACACATGAAGCACACCTTATAAAATCATTTATATGATTTATACACATATATACACACACACAGACGGGGTGGGGGGGAATAATTGTTGGCAAAAAGGCCACTGATAGATTTTCCTTCCCCCCCACCCCCTTAGGCTGTGAGGCTGTGTTCTTGAAGACTCTTCCAGAACACGGCCTCACAGCCCAGGAGAAAAAAACAAACAAAGAAGGCAAATGCATAGATGCCGGCCGTGAAAGCCTTCAACTTCACAAAAAGGCCACTGCTTTCCCTGTTAGCCTATTTGTATGAAGCTTATTTAATTTTTAAATTTGAGTGCATTCTTAGGGATTTGATGGACTGATGAATCTCAAATTCCCTTCAGTGTTTCCTATCTTCCTGTGGGATAGTAACTTCAGAAATTTTACCTTCATTTTTGAATCTCATAAAAGTATTCCATTCTTCTCTGTTGATATGATACTATGGTGTCACTTTTCAGTGTAATTCATTCTAACATTGTTTGTATGGGAAATGCATCAATTTACTGGTAAATATCTTTTTTTATTTCTTCTGTGGTTTACTCCACAAATAATCTTTCTGGGAGTATTTTTTGGGCATACCTTTTGCCAGGTTGCAAGCTGGTCGTTGTTGCTGGCAGATGGGTGGGATACTGATCAATACTGTAGTATTTTGCCCTCCAATCCACACTTCATGTTTTATTTTTAATGGTTTTTTTTTTAATATGGAATGAAATAAAGTGCTGCAGCAGTCAATAAAACACTGGATTACATCATCTTCTGTACTGGCTCAATAATTCTCTTCACTGTTGGGTCTACTGAGAAGCTGGGAGTATTCCTCAGTTTATAGTGCTGGAAATTTCTGTGCACATGAAGCTGTTGTTCAAAACCATTTGTTTCTCAAAGACGATTGTGGTTGGACCTTGGGTTGAGAGGCAATTCAGAGAAGCTGCCAATAGGAAGATAAATGTTTGTGTTACTGAGGAAGCAGTCTTAAGGTGCGTAGAAGGATGGCTGAGGAACTATAGGAAAATGGAGACATTCCCCTCTGCCTGTCAGGAGGGAGGGGGTCTTTTGCCCCAGAACATGGGGTGTTATTTTTTGGGTTACAACTCCTGTAATCCCCCAGCCAACCTGGCTGCTAACCATGGTCACCTGAGGATTCAGGGACTTCCAAGAGGATTGTGGGAGCTGTGTTTTTTAAAAATAACATTGCTGAGCTCTTTCTGCTACCAGTAGGGTTTCCATAGTGAAAACTTCAGATGGCTCCTGTATCTTTAATGATTGTGTAAAACGAATTTCAGCAGCATACAACTAGCTAACAAGCAACACCTGCTGAAATTCTCCCCTCTGCCAAACATCAAAGGAATAGGAACTGTCACCAATTTTCACTCTCTCCCCTAGCTGCTGGAGACCTCCCAATTGTGGCAACTGAAGGGTTTACTGCCGTTGCTTCACCACCATTGCAGCTCCATTTTCATTTTTTCAAGCAAAACCATTTGATCAAGAACAGCAGCCCCTGGATACAATCAGGGAAGAATTTCTCTTGACACCAAGCTGTGCTCCAATATCAGTAAATTCTTTACAACCCATTCTGCTCTAAACAAGGTTGTCCATTTTTCATCCAAACATCTCTTAAGAATGAGGGTATCTCCACATTTGACAGTGTCTCCAGTATGACTTATTTGAATACTGATCAACAGGCTCTATACCATGCAGAAAATGGTATTTTCTGGTTCTTTCCCCCCGCACACACACATACCCTGATATGTGTACAGCACTTAGAAATAAAGAACTGAATGCCTCTGAGCATATTATGAGCCAAGGATTTTGTTTTTAGCTGAAGTGAACATGCAGCCCTTTCACAAAAAAGTCTACTCATTACTCAAAGCTTCCTTCATGTCAGTACTCTGATTAAATATGTAACATATGTATGTAGTGGTCTGTGTATATGTGTGTGTGTCTGTGTCATTTTGTTGATTTTTTTTCTTGAACAACTGAAGAATCCTTGCCATTTTACTGCATATCCCTTTAGATTGCAATCTGCAATCTATCTGCAGGATAAGAGGAAATCAGAAAACTTAATGGATTGGATCCAGGTGCATTCATAAATAGAATAGATCCATTGTCACTTCAGTTTGGCATCATGATTAATATATACTGGGCTATGCCCGAACACCCTAAAAGCACCAGATTCGATCTGATCTTGGAAACTAAACAGAGTCAGCCCTGGTTAGTACTTGGATGGGAAACCACCAACAAACACCAGGTGGTGTAGGCTATAGTTCAGAGGAAGGAACTGGCAAAACCGCCTCTGAGTATTCCTTGCCTAAGAAAATTCCATGAAATTCATTCAGTTGCCATAAGTTGACAGGCAACTTGAAGGCACATACACATTTGATTTAGTCTGGATCTAAACCAGTCATTGTGGTGTGGTGGTGACTGGGACTGAGATCCTACAGGGTAAAGCGTGGTGCAAGAGTTCCACATGTGGTATTCCACCATGGCTCCTTGTCACCATGCCCACTGTTGTGCTGTGAGAGCCCCCCCCCCCGTGCTTCCATTGCTGGCAGAGAACAGAACATCTGGCTATGTCCCTCAGCGGCTGAGGACAGCTGCTGAAAATTATTTATTATTATTTATTTTTATTTATTTATACCCCGCTCTTCAGCCACAAGGCTATCAAGAAAACTACTGGGGGCCTCTGGAGATCTCAATAGATGATATCATTGGTCTGTGTCTGGTTATGGGGATGTAGCCAAATAATTCTCCCTATCCCCACTCTCCACCAGCAATGGAATGGCTATTGGGGCTTTCTCAATGCACAATGCTTTCTGGAGTGTTGCAGATGTTGCAGAAAGAGCAAGGGAATACCAATACCAGCAGTCAAAAAACCCAATGCAGTTCTGGGTTGCATCAGCAAGAATATAGCATCCAGAATGAGGGAAGTAATAGTGCTGCTTCATTCTTTGGTCAGACCTTACCTGGAATATGGTGCCCAATTCTGGGAGGGTATTGACAAGCTGGAATGTGTCCAGACAAGGGCAAACAAGATAGTTTAAGGGTATAGAAACCAAGCCTCATGAGGAATGATTTAGGGAGCTGGGTATGTTTAGCTTGGAGAAGAGAAGACAGAGATGACATGGTAGCTGTCTTTAAATATCTGAAGAGATGTCATGTAGAAGATAGAGCAAGTTTGTTTTCTGCTGCTCCAGAGGCTAGAACACAAACCAATGGATTCAAATTACAAGAAAAGAGATTCCACCTAAGCATTAGGAAGACCTTTTGTTCTACTTCATGGTCTCTGTGAACCACACAACTGGGTTATTCCTATGCCAGCGCAGTGCACTTCAGAACCTTCTAGAATAATTATAGAATACTTTTTTGGCAGTAGCTCCGCCTACCCTAACAGTTCCCTCAGAGATTGGATGGGTGTCTTTCAGGAGTGCTTTAACTATGTATTCCTGCATGACAGGGAGTTGGACTAGATGACCTTTGTGGTCTCTTCCAACTCTGGAGATTTTCAGATGGGGGAAATAACCCCCATGGAGATTGAGAGAGAAACGGGCCTGTTCTGCCAGTGCTCCATTTCTTACACCCCCGTCCTTCTCCCGATCTCCATTTGTTCTCCCTCCATCCTGCTTGCAATCTCCATGGGGGTCATTTCCCCCGTCTGAAAATCTCTAGAGTTGGAAGAGACCACAAAGGTCATCTAGTCCAACTCCCTGTCATGCAGGAATACATAGTTAAAGCACTCCTGAAAGACACCCATCCAATCTCTGAGGGGACTGTTAGGGTAGGTGGAGCTATTGCCAAAAGAGCATTCTATAATTATTCTAGAAGGTTCTGAAGTACACTGCGCTGGCATAGGAATAACCCGATTGTGTGGTTCACAGAGACCATGAAGAAGAACAAAAGGTTCTTTGTTAGTAAAAAATAACAGAAGGAAAATGCAAGCAGGACGGAGGGAGAACAAAGGGAAGTTGGGAGAAGGATGGGGGTGTGCGCAATGGAACAGCCCTGTTTCTCTCCCGATCTCCCCGGGGGTTATTTCCCCCATCTGAAAATAACTCCTATGATTCTATGAATTTTAGCAGCAGCAGCAGCAGCAACAAATACATACACAAGCATAAGGTGAACTGACACTTTTGCTTGTCATTAATGGCAGCCTGGGTGTCACTCTCTTTCAACCTGAGCTACCTCACAGCATTACTGTGAGGATAAAGTGAGGAGGAGGATGGGTGTGTTTGCTACCTTGAGCTTAGCGGAAGAAAGTGGTATGTAATGTAACAAATCAACCAGTCATAGAATTCTGGGTGAATTAGACATTCCCCTATCATTAGAAGTCTGTGTCTCTTAAAAATTCTTTATAACTGAAGATCAGAAAGCCAACTCTAGCAGCCCCACCTGAATATATGCCTTGTTGAAGGGATTCCAAACACTCTTATCATGCTTTTCCATTTAGGGCATTTGGTTCTGAGAGAGCCAGTGTAGTATAGTTGTTTGGGTGTTTTGCTAGTACTCCAGGAGATGACAGTTTGAATCCCCACTCAGCCCTGCTCAAAACCAATGGGTGACTTTGGGAAAATCACACAGTCTCAGCCTCAAAGGAAGACAATGGCAAACCACTTCTAAACAAATCTTACCAAGAAAACCTCATGATAGGTTCACCTTAGGGTTTCCACAAGTTGGAAATGATTAGAAGCATACAACAGCAGCAACCGTACATTTCAGGGGTGCAGAATCCTGTGGACTTTGTTGCTGTTGTGCACCGTCAAGTCATTTCCAACCATATGGTGACTCTAAGGCGAACCTTAGGTTTTCTGAGACTGAGAGTGTGTGACTTGCCCAAGGTCACCCAGTGAGTTTTCATAGCCTAGCGAGGATTTGAACCCTGTTCTCCAGAGTTGTAGTCCAACACTTAAATAATTATGCCACGCTAGACTACAGAGATATAAAAGGGGTAACTCAAATATGGGGACTGCAGTTGCACTAGTTGCTCTTGGGGAAGAAAAAAATAAGAGGTGGAACAGAGGGGTTATCTAAATGACGAAAATACTCCTGATAGAATTTGAGGAGAATACGATTTGTCTAAATGGCATCCTGTATCATTTCCTAGTATTTGAAAGGATGGGAGAAAAATCCACCAAAAACTCTGAAGGAAAAACCTTTATGGAAGCAAATTGGTTGTCCCAATGAGCAAGAGTGTGCAGTCCCTGCGGAGCTTTTAAAAAACTTCAGGAAAAGCCTTTATGGCTTTTCCTGAAGTTTTTTAAAAGCTCCGCAGGGACTGCACACTCTTGCTCATTGGGACAACCAATTTGCTTTCATTCTCATTCCTGATAAGAGAGGAAGTGGAAAGCTGGTTGTTTGGACATGGGCAGGGAGTGGAGCTTGCCAACAAGGCAAATGCCTGGAACTGCCATGTTGGGTTTTCGCCTTAGTGATTATGTCCTGAGGCAAACAAACTGCCTTTTTTTTTCCCTTTAAAATTTTATTTAGGTGGAATATTGCACTTTCACACCTTAGATATGCTTTTTAAAAAAATACTGTTCAGCAGCGGCAACTGGTGAAAATAAAAACACAAGTAATTCACTCACACCCGCCATCTTGATTCACAGGCCTGCCTGTTGGGACAGCAAAGCAGATAGCTTCGCATGCCTGCAATTTTGCCAAAAAATTAAGGCAAATCAAAGCTGCTTCAAATTGGTGTTAGTGCGCATCAATTTACATTCCCGCCCCCACTCATATAGACAACACCTGAAACATTGTATTACAGTTAGAAACAATAAGAGCTGTGCTATTGGGATTCAGAGGAAGAAGAACGTATCATGGGAGAATGAGAAAGTTTACAGAGAGGGAAACTTAGAGCAGCCTGTGGTGAAGCCAAGAAGAAAGGGATCACAAGGAGCTAAAAGGGATTAAAGAAAAGGAAGAATGGGCTCAAAAGAGCACATTGTAACAGAAAATCTTTTCTGCCATTGATGTAGACAAACTATACTCGTTTGTGTCTATCTGTGTCTCCAGGCTGACTTGAGTTGTGCACTCCTGAAAAAGAGAATGGCTTTCACTGGTAGAAACACTCTGTAAAAAAAAAAAAAAAAAACACCCAGCAGAACAAGACTTCTCTATCTCTCTTTTAAAAGGCTATAAGAAATATTACAGTGACTGAACTAAAGATTTCAAGTGTAGCAGTTCTCTCCTGCTGACAACCCTAGTTAATGCAACATCTTATTTGGTTCCTCTGCTGGACTCCCACAGCGGTAAATCCTTCCAGTACAGCTAACAGATAAGAGACTTTGGTTCTTGATCCTAGCCAAGGGGCTTTCACACAGTGGAGTCTGATTTCTCGGGGGTGAGGGAGGTGGATGAGAGACGAGAAAGTGACTGGTTTGTCTTAGAGCTGCTGTGGTGATATGTTGCATCTGGAAGAATCTATGTGCTGATTGTGATTAGGGATGGAGAGCTTCAACCTGTGGAGAGGATTAGCCCTATGATTCTATGATTCTATGATTCTATCGCTAATATTGCCCTTTCTATATGGTGTTACTCTTGACATCTTCAATTCTGAGAATTGGTTTTGGTTTCTGTAATTTCCATATAAACCACCTAAAAAGCACTTGGAGAGGCACACATCCTTGTAATGCCTTAAAACTATATTTCTAATCCAACATTGATTATTTATTTGCTAGTTCTGCATGTTAAATCCAAACATACGATGGTTAACAAGCATGGTAAAGCTCAAGATTAACAGGCATCATAGGTTCCTTAAATTTGGGGGAAGAGAGAGAAAGGTGAAAATAACATCTGCTAAGGAATATTTGAATCAGTGAAAATGGTGTTAGCTTGTAGAATGTCTTCCAGTGGACCTGATGAAATTCTCGCCCAAATTAGAGACAGAAGACCTGTGACAGAACAAGATTAGATTGATCACAGGTCCAGCTCAAAAAAGAAAAGCAAAGCAAAAAGCAGACTCAGCTTCTTTGATTCATCTGGTGGTTGCTTGACCACTCTAAAAAAATTAACATTAAGTTGCAAATAGGGATGTAAATCCTCAACTATCTCATTCTACATACTGTATAAGGTTGAATGACAGTAGTTTTCTTTCCAACTTCAGAGTAATCTCCCTATATTTGAATGTCCCAAAGTGCTGTGGAAAGGAAGAAAATGTGTTTTTTTTGTTCAGAAAGGCATGTATTCCCCCCCCCACAGAATTTCTTTGAGTTGTCAAATACCAGCAGAAAATGGTACAAAATTATCACTAGTCTATTTCCACCCCCCCACAACCTGGCAACGAATAATTATGAAAATCTTTTTCATCCCTAGCTGCAAGAGAGACAGACAATTGTGTTATGTGTATGTGTCTGAAGTGGGTATGTACAGCTATAGCGATAATCACAATGAGCAGACTTGCCAAATTCTAAACATTCTGCTCAACTGTTCTTGCCTCTCCAGTGTCATGAAATTCTGTGGTCTTCACAATCCCAGAAGAGTATGGCTCTAGTATCTGACATGTCTGAAATTCATTTTTATGTGACTGGCCCAGTGGCTGAATGCCTTCAGGATTACGGTACTGTTTTCCATCCTTTCACTCATTCATTGAAATGACCAGATCATTCAAAACAATTATTGTTTAGTTGAATTGACATCAAAGCTCTTTCTCAGCATCATTCATATCAGATTTGCATGTTGTTATTTTGATGAAATTCAGACTAGGCAGAATTTTCAGAATAAAGGAAACGTTGAATTCAAGTTACTATGGATGGGAGTTCTTCACACACCACACCTTCAAGACCTACCTATAAATTATACAATGCATGATATATAACAATGGAACATGGTGCTTAACTATGTGAGCACAGTGCCTGCTTGCAGAGAGATCTCCACAGAGCAGCCTGTTTAACATAGTGGACATTCTGGATTGCAGTTTCCATCATCCTCAGCACCATGACCATTGGGGCAGCCTTTTCAATCTGGCAGTACCCTCCATATGTGCTGGACTACCATTTTCATCATTTCCCTAATGGGCATGGAAAAAATGAAAATGAGCAACCATTGCATTTGAGGTGTGTGACATCCCCAAGGGCCTGTGCTCATGGTACCCCCAGACCTGGCACCAACTCTACTTCTCATCCTCTGCATGCAAGAGCAAGGTCGGTTTTCATAGAATCATAGAATTGTTTAGTTGGAAGAGATCACAAGGGCCATCCAGTCCAACCCCCTGCCACACAGGAAATCACGATCAAAGCATCCCCGACAAATGGCAATCCATCCTCTGTTTAAAGAACTCCAAGGAAGGAGACCCCACCATGCTCTGAGGGAGTGCGTTCCACTGCCGAACAGCTCTTGCTGTCAAAAAGTTCCTCCTAATGTTGAAGTGGAATCTCTGTTCTTGGAGCTTGCAGTCATTGCTCCGTGTTCCAGTCTCTGGAGCAGCAGAAAACAAGCCTGCTCCATCCTCAATGTGAAACCCCTTCAAATACTTAAACAGGGCTATCATGTGGCCTCTTAACCATCTTTTTTCCAGGCTAAACATACCCAGCTCCCTAAGTCTCTCCTCATAAGGCATCGTTTCCAGACCTTTCACCATTTTAGTCACCTTCCTCTGGACACGCTCCAATTTGTCAATATCCTTTTTTGAATTGTGGTGCCCAGAACTGGACACAGTATTCTAGGTGAGGTCTGACCAAGGCAGAATAGAGTGGCACTATGACTTCCCTTGATCTAGACACTATACTTCTATTGATGCAGCCCAAAATCACATTGGCCTTTTTAGCTGCTGCATCACACTGTTGACTCATGTTCAACTTGTGGTCTACTAGGACTTCTAGCTCCCTTTCGCACATAGTCTCGTTCAGCCAGGTCTCTCCTATCCTATATCTATGCATTTCATTCTTCCGCCCTAAGTGCAGTACCTTACATTTCTCTGTATTGAATTTCATTTTGTTAGCTTTGGCCCAGTTCTCCAGTCTATCCAGGTCATTCTGAATTTTGATCCTGTCCTCTAGGGTATTAGCTACTCCTCCCAATTTGGTGTCATCTTCAAATTTGATAAGTATGCCCCTAACTCTGTCATCCAAGTCATTGATAAAGATGTTGAATAGCACTGGGCCCAGGACAGAACCCTGTGGCACCCCACTGGTCACATCTTTCCAAGATGAAGAGGAGCCACTACTGAGCACCCTTTGGGTTAGGCCGGTCAACCAGTTACAAATCTATTTAACAATTAACTTGTCTAGTCCACATTTGACAAGCTTGTTTACAAGAATGTCATGGGGAACCTTGTCAAAGGCCTTACTGAAATTAAGATATGCGATATCCACAGCGTTCCCTTCATCTACCAAGCTGGTAATTTTATCAAAAAAAGAGATCAGATTAGTCTGGCATGACTTGTTTCTCTGAAACTCTTGTTGACTTTTTTTTTATTATGGCATTGCCTTCTAAATGTTCACAGACTCTCTGTTTAATGATCTGCTCTAGAATCCTCCCTGGTATTGATGTCAGACTAACTGGACGATAATTGTTGGGATCCTCTTTTTTTACCTTTTTGAAGATGGGGACAACCTTTGCCCTCCTCCAGTCTGCTGGGACTTCTCCTGTTCTCCAGGAGTTCTTAAAGATTATTGCCAATGGCTCTGAGATTACATTTGCCAGCTCTTTTAATACTCTTGGATGTAGTTCATCTGGTCCTGGAGATTTAAATTCATTTAGATTAAGAAGGCATTCCTGTACTACCTCTTTGCTTATTCTGTGCTGGATTTCCCCTATTGTGTCTTCTGTTCCATTATCCTCAGGTTGATCACCCTTTTACTTTTGTGAAAACACTGAGGCAAAGAAGGTGTTGAGTAATTCTGCCTTTTTTCTGTCCCCTGTTAGCATTTTGCCATCTTCTCCATGTAGTGGCCCTATCATTTCCTTCTTCTTCCTTTTGCTGCGAACATACCCAAAAAACCCCTTTTTATTGTTCGTAACATCTCTAGCTCATTCTGCGCATTATACTATGTAGTATTTTACTGTTGTAAGCTGCCCCGATTGTTCGGAGAGGGGCGGGATATAAATAATTTTTTTTAATTATTATTATTATTATTATTATTATTATTATTATCATTTAGCTTTTCTGACTTTACTCCTACACATGTTCACTATCTGTTTGAATTCTTCTTTGGTGATTTCCCCCTTTTTCCATTTCCTATACATGTTCCGTTAATTAATTCTGTGGGACTTAATTTCAGGAAGCTGAATTCCTCTTCCTCTGTTTTCACTGAAGAATGGCAAATACAAGTAATTCCTCTTCTATAGCAATTGCTACAGTCATACAGAACTGAGATTTTTCTATATATAATGTTTTGCATTAGGATAGCTAGTGCTAATGTTACAACCTGTTCTGTTCTTCTGTTTACTATTATGTTTATTTAACTTTAAGGGGTTGGAATGAGAGTCTGTTGTGTGCCAGCAGGAAGCATGTAGTACAAACACAACTGATTTTACTATTGGAAATGTTATTCCATGGACACATTCCAACCTACCAAATTCCATGAGCACTGGCTAAAACAGGCCTGGAGGAATAGCAGTGGGAAAAAAGATTCTGCATTCTATATGGCTATGCCACTTTTCCTCTATAATGCTGAAGACAATGGCTGTGGTCCAGGTCTGTGGAGCATGATGCTTCACATGCACAGTTCTGTATTGTTCCCACACCCAGAAGGCATCTTACAAGCCCTGAGGACACTTACAGAGCCATTTACTGGCTGCGAGACATGGATACCAAAATCTGTGAATACTCAAGTCCCGTAATATGACTCTCTCTGGCTTTTTTTTTTTTGCAAACGAAGATTCAGGAAGGACTCATCCCGCGCTTTCTGCAAGCGCGCTGATGACTAAAAAGGCCAATCCGACATAAACAAGTCTGGTTGCAGAAAGCACAGCAGAAGGTCTCCTTGGGTGATGTTTCTGGGTTGTGATTCTTTCTGCATTGTCATTTCTCTTCAAGACTTGTTTGGCGTGAGTTCTCAAATAAGGCTGCAGCATTGTGGATAGTGTGTCTCCATGCCTCCCGATGTGAGGCCATGGCAGACCATTGTTGGGGATCCATTTGGTTGAGCCGGAGATGTTGTTTCAGGGAGTCCTTGTATCACTTTTTTGGAATGCCCCTCTTATGCTGACCCATGGCGTGTTCACCGTAGAGTACTATTTTTGGGAGGCGATGGTCCGCCATCCTAGAAACATGCCCTGCCCAGCGCAGCTGTGTTCTCAATATCATGGCCTCAATGCTGGTGATCCCTGCTTGCTCAAGGACAGCAACATTCATCACATAGTCAGTCCAGTGTATATGTAGGATTGTGCGTAGACAGCGTTGATGAAAGCGTTCGAGGAGTCGTAAGTGGTGGCGATAGGCGACCCATGTTTCAGACCCATAAAGGAGAATAGACAGCACAATGGCTCTATACACACTGTTTTTTTTTGTTGCTTCGCCTCAGGTGTTTATTACTCCAGACTCTTTTGTAAAGTCTTCCAAATGTGCTATATGCCTTTGTTAATCTGTGAACGATCTCACATGGCATAGCAAAAGTGCATCCCTTATATATGATGGCAAAATCAAGGTTTGCTTTTTGGATTATTATTTTTTTAAGAATATTTTCAAGCTGTGAATACTTAAACCTGTGGATACCAAATCTGTGGATATGGAGGGACAACTGTATAAGTAGATGATTGTCAGGGCCATCCACGAATTCCAAGGCATAGAGTGGAGTTCGTGGAGATCCCTGACATTTTCATGGTTTGAGACTGGCTCTGCCTTGGCTCTGCCTTGGGCCTCCGGAATGTTTGGGAGATGTTGGTTTCCATGGGAACGCTGTTTATCCCGGGAGCTCAAGGTCGGCCAGATGGCCTGGCAGATCTCTCTCCTCCTAAGTGAGCTTTGAAGTTCTACCCCCCCTTTTCTGCTTTCTCACGCTGGGGGTACCTTATCTGTCCTGGTTGCAAGCTTGGTCTTCAGTATGCAGCTTTGCCACTGTTCCTTACACATGCTTCTATTCCAATAAAGAACTATATTGAAGATATCTGAGTTTGTGTTCTGTGTACATCACAGAAAGCTGCATACTCTGTTTTTATTTTTTTTCTCTGTCCTGAAACTGTGGAGCCTTTACCTGCAATGTCTGAGGACGCAGAGACTGGCACACAGACGGACCAAGATCTGACTGTAGCCAGCGCCAGAGAAGCCGATGCCTCGAAGCAGGAGACCGGGGCAGAGGGGGGTGCTGTAGCCGTCGCACCTGGAGGCGTCAGCCGAGACCGAGACCGCCAGAGGGCTGCAAGATTTCCACCCTCCACTGAGCCCTGGGAGCTGGGGATCGAGCTGGCTCCAGGGAGGGGCAGCCTGCCAAGCTTTGGCACTCCGGTGCGAGAGGTTTTGGGCCCTGCCTGGCCATGGGCAGGGGCCGGTCGCCGAGAAGACCGCAGGTCCCGGTGGGACAGACCCCAGGGTGAGGGGCCTAGAGAGCCAGAAGCGAAGTTTTCCCTGGCAGAAGTTGGAACCGAGGTTCTTCAACTGAAACAGCAAATGGGTGAGATACGGGAGGTACTCCTAGAACTCCTGCACAGAACCCCTCCAGCTCCACCAGCCCCGGGAGGGGCCCCGCCTCCCCCAGCGCCACCTGCGGCTGCCCAGGCACCCGGGGATGGGGTCCCCGTTCAGCCCCCTGATGTACCTGGCCTGCCGGCTCCTGGACCGGCTCCCCCAGTGGGGGCTGGCCCGGTTGAGCCGCAGGAGCGACCCCGGGCCTGGAAACACCGGCATCTGAAGGCGAAGTTCGATGGGGATCCAGCAAAACTGCCCTACTTCATGACTCAAGTGGTGAGTTACATGACTCAGTGGGAAGGGGAGTTCCAATCTGAGGCTGAGAAGGTGCAGTATGTGTCCAACCAACTGGAGGGAGAGGCGGCCCAGTGGTTGGTGGGTCTGTATGATATGGGAGCCCCTGAACTGGGTAATTACCAAGAGTTCCTAATGGCTCTCAGGGCCCAGTTCGACGATCCCTTAAGAGGGAAGCGGGCTCGAAGCAAGCTTAGGAGCCTGAAGCAATGTACGATGCCCGTGGCAGAGTACGCGGCTGAGTTCCGCCGCCTAGCCAGCCAAGTGCCGGAGTGGCCAGAGGAGGTCAAGGTGCAGTTTTTCCAGGAGGGCCTGAACCCTGACATTCTAGAGTGGGCCAAGTTCCAGGGAGACCCCGAAACCCTCAAGGGGTGGATACGGCTAGCTGGGGAAGTGGAATCGGTGAAGGCCAGCATCAAGATGTTGCGCCGCCAGGCCGGGACGGAGGGGAAGTCCACTGGGGCCCCAGGGAAGAAGACCAAGACGGCACGCTCGGGGGGAGGCACCACCGGAGAGTCCGAACGTGAGCGAAGGATGAGAAAGGGGCTGTGCCTGCATTGTGGGAAGAGCGGACACCGCATAGCGGAGTGCCCAGAGAGGAGCCCTCGGGAGCAACCCGTCGCCGCCAAGCCAGCGCGGAGCGAGGGGAGATCCGGGCCCGCCAAGACTCCCTCCAAGCCCAAGTCCAAGGCGACGGCCAGGGCCCTGGCAGCGGGCCATGCGGCAGGGGAGTCCTCAGATGATTCCGAGGATAGTGGGTCCTACTCTTCTGACGCTGAGCCGGCGGGAAACGGGCCCAGCCCGCCCTATTGAGCGCCCAAGGGCGGGCTAATCCGGAAGGGCGCCCGGATGCCATGGTGAATGGAGTGAAGGGCCCGTTCTTTATCAAAGCTCGAGTGGGGGTTGGAGGGGAGGGCCCCACCCGCAAAGTAATGTTAATGATTGACTCTGGTTGTACCCAAGTACTCATTCACCCCTCCTTAGTCAGTGAACTGAACGTTGATACTGTTAAGCTGGACAAGCCCGTGTGGCTGTCTCAGATGGATGGGGGGATGATGAAGGGGGGCCCCGCCCGACGCATAACTGGTCCCATGCACATGAGGATGGGCACCCACCAGGAGGAACTGCAGTTTGTGATTGCTCCAGGTTTAGTCCCCGCGGCAGTTGTGGGTCTGAACTGGCTAAAGTACCACAACCCCACCATAGACTGGATAAAAGAAACACTGACTTTTACAGACCCATTGTGTACCAAGGAGCACGGGGCGGGGGGAGGATCCCCAGGGGACGGGGGCCCTCTGGAGGATGAGCCGCAGAATTACACGACTGCCTTAGTAAAAGGGGAGCTGAAAGGGCTGCCAGTGGAGTACAAGGTTTGGCAATATGTGTTTGAGGAGAGGGAATGTGACATTTTGCCACCCCACCGGGCTTTTGACTGTGCCATTGAGATACTCTCGGAGTCCAGCCTACCCAAACCTCGCATTTATTCTATGACACCAGCTGAAATGGAGGCGCTCCGAGAGTTCATAGACAAAAACTTAGCCCGAGGGTTCATTAGGCCCTCAACCTCGCCTGTGGGGGCTCCGGTGATGTTTAGGCGCAAGGCTGATGGCGGGCTTCGTTTGATTCAGGATTACAGAGGGCTAAACGCGATTAGTGTCTCCAACCAGTACCCCCTGCCCTTGATGAAGGACATATTAGCCCATCTCTCCAAAGGGAAGATTTTCACGAAGCTGGATCTGCGGGAGGCCTACTACAGAGTACGGATTCGGGAGGGGGATGAATGGAAGACTGCATTTAATTGCCCCTTGGGGGCTTTTGAGTTCCTCGTCATGCCTTTCGGCCTAAAAGGGGCCCCTGGCATTTTTCAGAACTTAATTAATGATGTGTTATGTGAATTTCTGTACAAAGGGGTGTTGGTGTACCTTGATGATGTGTTGATTTATTCTGAGGACTACACGTCCCATGTGAAACTGGTGAAAAAGGTGCTTACCAGGTTGGGGGAAAATCATCTGTATGCGAAAATGTCTAAGTGTGAGTTCCACCAAAGCCGTCTGGATTATTTAGGGTACCGCATCTCAAACAAAGGGATTGAAATGGACCCAGAAAAGGTTAAGGGGGTCCTGGCATGGGAAGCCCCTAGAACCAGGAAACAGTTGCAGAGCTTCCTGGGATTTGCTAATTTTTATCGGTCCTTCATCCCTGACTTTGCATCGGTAGCCCTTCCCCTGACAGATTTGTTAAAAACCAAAGAAGGGAAAGACAAAGGTTCCAAACACGGTAAAGGGAACAAACCTCCCCAAAAAATTGTGTGGTCACCACAGTGCCAACAAGCTTTTGACAAATTGAAATCCCTTTTCACTTCTGAGCCTATTCTCAAACACCCCGACCCCTCCCAACCTTTCGTGGTCCAAGTGGACGCATCTGATGTAGCGATGGGTGGTGTTCTGTTGCAAAAGGGGGAGGAAGGGGATTTGAGGCCATGTGCCTATTTATCCAGAAAGTTCAATGACACGGAACGAAATTGGCCGGTGTGGGAGAAGGAGGCAGGTGCTATCAAGTTGGCACTAGAGACGTGGCGCCACCTACTGGAGGGCTCACCCAAACCGTTTGAAGTTTGGACTGATCATAAAAATTTGGAAGTATTGGCTACCCCTAGGCGTTTGAGCCCCAAGCAGGTCAGGTGGGCCAGTTTCTTTTACCGATTTAATTTCACCTTGAAATTTATCCCGGGGAAAAGGAATTTTCTGGCTGACGCTTTGTCCAGGCTACCACAACATGAGAGTAAGCGCAAGGAGGTCATTGACACCGTTTTTTCTCCTTCCCACTTGGGGCTAGCAGTCCTCACTTGGAGCAAAGCCAAAGAACAAAAATCCACTGCTAGCCCTGCTCAGGTGCTGGGTCCAACTGAAATTGGCGGTGGCTCACCCTTGGCGCCTGGACCTGTGCCCCAGCCCTTGAACCCCGAACCACCTCCCCACGATCCGGGGACCCGGGCAGTGACCCCTACGGCGGATAGCTCTGCCACGCCCACTGTTTCTCAAGGGGAGAAAGGAGGGTGGCATTCTCAATTGGCCTCGGAACTGCCCCTGGATCAGTGGTTCCTACCTCACCCCAATGAGGTGACTGTGAGGGATGGTGTGGCTTGGAAAGGGGATCGCCTGTATGTTCCTGAGGTCTTGAGAGCGAGTATTCTCAAGCAGTGCCATGATGTCAAGAGTGCGGGACATTTTGGGTATCTCAAAACTTTGCATTTGGCCCGGAGACAGTTTTGGTGGCCCCGTATGAGGAAGGAGGTGGAGGAATATGTGAAGGGGTGTACCACTTGTGCAGTGTCAAAAGGGGGGTCAGGGAAGCCCAAAGGTTTGCTCCACCCTCTACCTACCCCAAACAAGCCCTGGGAAGTCATTAGCATGGACTTTATTGTGGAATTACCAGAGAGTAGGAAAAAGACGGTTATTTGGGTGGTTACTGGTTTGTTCTCAAAACAAGCGCACTTTGTGGCCTGTAAGAAACTCCCCACGGCCTCCCAATTAGCCAAATTGTTCATTCAGCATATTTATCGGATTCATGGCATTCCGGCCAAGATTGTGTCGGATCGGGGGGCACAATTTACCTCGCAGTTCTGGAAGGCTTTCACGAACCTTCTAGGGGTGGAGCTCGGTCTCAGCAGCTCCCATCATCCCCAATCGGATGGGCAATCGGAACGAACGAATCAGACTCTTGAACAATACCTAAGATGCTATGTGAATTTCCAACAATCTGATTGGGTTGATCTTCTGCCTTTCGCTGAAGTGGCCTACAATAACGCCACTCACCAGAGCACTGGGCTCTCACCGTTCAAGGTTGTGTCTGGGCATGATTTCGGTCCCCTCCCCTTGTTGGAGGGGTCCCCCAACTCTGACCCCGTTTCGGTCTCCCAGTGGAGTCAAAAGGTCAGGGATGCGTGGCCTCACGTAATCTCGGCCTTGGACTTTGCCAAAACACGCTACAAACATTATGCTGATCAGAAACGGGACCCTTCCCCTAGATATGAGGTGGGAGATCTGGTTTATTTGTCCACCAAATTCCTTAAGTGTCCCCAACCCTCTAAAAAGTTGGGAGCCAAATACATTGGGCCTTTTCGTGTTGTTAGGATGGTAAATCCTGTGGCTTTTGAACTGTCCTTGCCTAAGTTGTACCGTCATGTGCATCCTGTGTTTCATTCCAGCCTGCTCAAGCCCGTGAACCCTCCGGACAAACACCATCCGGCTCCAGAACCTGCTCCTCAGCCGATCCTGGTGGATCAGGACCAACATTTTGAAATTTCTGAGATTCTGGACTCTGGACTTCACCGGGGAGGGTTACAGTATTTGGTGAAGTGGAAACACCTGCCTTTGGGCCATGCGGAGTGGGTTGCTTCTGAGCATGTCAATGCCAAACGCTTGTTGCGAAAGTTTCATGCCCACTTTCCCGATAAGCCTGGTTGAGGGGGGGAGTTGGTCTTCTGGGGGGCAGTATGTCAGGGCCATCCACGAATTCCAAGGCATAGAGTGGAGTTCGTGGAGATCCCTGACATTTTCATGGTTTGAGACTGGCTCTGCCTTGGCTCTGCCTTGGGCCTCCGGAATGTTTGGGAGATGTTGGTTTCCATGGGAACGCTGTTCATCCCGGGAGCTCAAGGTCGGCCAGATGGCCTGGCAGATCTCTCTCCTCCGAAGTGAGCTTTGAAGTTCTACCCCCCCTTTTCTGCTTTCTCACGCTGGGGGTACCTTATCTGTCCTGGTTGCAAGCTTGGTCTTCAGTATGCAGCTTTGCCACTGTTCCTTACACATGCTTCTATTCCAATAAAGAACTATATTGAAGATATCTGAGTTTGTGTTCTGTGTACATCAAAATGATGATGATGATGATGATGATGATGATACTAATAATAATAACAATAATAGGAACTATGCAGATGCAAGCACACACAGACATATGTACACAATAAACAGTGTATTTATAGACTAAATTACAGTGGGTCTGCCATGTCCGTAGTCTCCAGATCCATGGATTTAGCCAACTGCAGATTAAAAAATATTTGAAAAAAAATTAAAAATACAGGGACATCGTGATTGGCAGCAGTGCTCCTCATAGAATCATAGAGTTGGAAGAGACAATGAGGGCAGTCTTGTCCAACCCTCTGCCCTGCAGGAATACACAATCAAAGCAGTCCTGACAAATGCCAGAACCTTTTCTTCTCCAGGCTAAACATATACAGCTTCTTAAGCCGCTCCTCATCAGGCATGGCTTCCAGACCTTTTACCATTTTGGTCACCCTCCTGTGGACATGTTCCAGCTTCTCAATAACCTTCTTGAATTGTGGTGCCCAGAACTGGACACAGTATTGAAAGTGGGGTCTCACCAAAACAGAATAGAGAGGCACTACTACTTCCCTTGATCTAGGAGATTTTCACATGGGCTATATATCCCGTGGCAGGAACAGAACAGGGTCGGGAAAGGTTTTCCCTTTCGGACAACATTGACCCCGTTCTCTCCTGCATCCATCCTGCTCCTGTGACTGTTCCGGAACAATGTAATCATGATTTTTCATTGTGAATAGACCTCCCATTCCGTCGCTATCACGCAATCATGGGTGTGCGAACAGGAGTCCCGTTCCTGTTCCAAAATGATAGCTGCGGAGGGGAGGTCCATTCCAAGCACTTCCTGGTATGATCTGGACATCCAGGTAAGTGGCACCCTTTATTTTACCCTCCCTGCTTTGACTGTGCGATTTAAAGTGTGTTTTTGTGCTTGGTGAACTGATTTTATGTTTGGGGGAGTTTTATTTTTTAAATTTACTGCCCGGCTGTTATCACGCAATAACATGATAACATTGCATACGGCCGGTCGTAAAAGCAGCCTTATGATGGCTGCATTTACGGCCGGCCAGCGAGGGGAGGGGGAGCTCATTCCTGCTGCGGAATTAAGGTAAGTGTGTGAAAGATTTACGTTATTCTGTGGCAGGAACGGGAGAGGAGGTGGCCAGGCAGTAACGGAGCATTTTGGCTCAATGTGAATATCTCCCTAGACTCTATACTCCTGTTGCTGCAGACTAGAATCACATTGGCTTTTTTTAGCTGCTGCATCACACTGTTGACTCATGTTCAGCTTGTGGTCCACTAAGACTCCTAGATCCCAAATGAGTGATCAGGAGTTATCAGGAGTGATCAGGATCAGGATCGTCTAGCAAATTCCTTACTTGCCTGGAAGACAATTTCATGGTCCAAAAGGTGGAAGAGGCAACAAGGGGGTCAGCTATTTTAGATCTGATCCTAACCAACAGAGATGATCTGGTTAATGGGGTGCAAGTGGTGGGATCCTTAGGTGAGAGTGATCATGTTGTCCTGGAGTTTGTTATACAATGGAAAGGAGAAGCCAGGCATAGTCAGACACACATTCTTGACTTTAGGAGAGCTGATTTCAATAAACTCAGGGAAATACTGGGGGTGATCCCATGGTCAGGAATACTAAAAGAGAAGAGACCTCAAGACAGATGGGACTTTCTCAAAAGCGAGATACTGAAGGCACAATTTCAAACAGTACCATTGAGGAAGAAAAATGGGAGGTGTCTCAAGAAACCAGGATGGATGACTAAAGAAATTTCAACGGAGCTAAGTTTTAAACGGAACATGTACAGGAAATGGAAAAAGGGGGAAATCACCAAAGAAGAATTCAAACAGATAGCGAACATGTGTAGCAGTAAAGTCAGAAAAGCTAAAGCGCAGAATGAGCTCAGGCTTGCTAGGGAGGTTAAGAACAATAAAAAGGGTTTTTTTGGGGTATGTCCGCAGCAAAAGGAAGAAGAAGGAAATGATAGGGCCACTACGTGGAGAAGATGGCAAAATGCTAACAGGGGACAGAGAAAAAGCAGAACTACTCAACACCTTCTTTGCCTCAGTGTTTTCAGAAAAGCAACAGGGGGACCAACCTGAGGAGAATGGAACAGAGGACACAATAGGGGAAATCCAGCTCAGAATAAGCAAAGAGGTAGTACAGGAATACCTTCTTAATCTAAATGAATTTAAATCTCCAGGACCAGATGAACTACATCCAAGAGTATTAAAAGAGCTGGCAAATGTGATCTCAGAGCCATTGGCAATAATCTTTGAGAACTCTTGGAGAACAGGAGAAGTCCCAGCAGACTGGAGGAGGGCAAACGTTGTCCCCATCTTCAAAAAGGGGGAAAAAGAGGATCCCAACAATTATCGTCCAGTTAGTCTGACATCAATACCAGGGAAGATTCTAGAGCAGATCATTAAACAGAGAGTCTGTGAACATTTAGAAGGCAATGCCATAAACACAAAGAGTCAACATGGGGTTCAGAGAAACAAGTCATGCCAGACTAATCTGATCTCTTTTTTTGATAAAGTTACCAGCTTGGTAGATAAACACTGTGGACATCGCATACTTTGATTTCAGTAAGGCCTTTGACAAGGTTCCCCATGACATTCTTGCAAACAAGCTTGTCAAATGTGGACTAGACAAGTTAACTGTTAAATGGATTTGTAATTGGTTGACCGGCCTAACCCAAAGGGTGCTCAGCAGTGGCTGCTCTTCGTCTTGGAAAGATGTGACCAGTGGGGTGCCAAAGGGTTCTGTCCTGGGCCCAGTGCTATTCAACATCTTTATCAATGACTTAGATGAGGGAATTAGGGGCATACTTATCAAATTTGCAGATGACACCAAATTAGGAGGAGTAGCTAATACCCTAGAGGACAGGATCAAAATTCAGAATGACCTGGATAGACTGGAGAGCTGGGCCAAAGCTAACAAAATGAAATTCAATACAGAGAAATGTAAAGTACTGCACTTAGGGCGGAAAAATGAAATGCATAGATATAGGATGGGAGAGACCTGGCTGAACGAGACTACGTGCGAATGGGATCTAGAAGTCCTAGTAGACCACAAATTGAGCATGAGTCAACAGTGTGATGCGGCAGCTAAAAAGGCCAATGCGATGTTGGGTTGTATCAATAGAAGTATAGTGTCTAGATCAAGGGAAGTCATAGTGCCACTCTATTCTGCCTTGGTCAGGCCTCACCTAGAATACTGTGTCCAGTTCTGGGCACCACAATTCAAAAAGGATATTGACAAATTGGAGCATGTCCAGAGAAGGGCAACTAAAATGGTGAAAGGTCTGGAAACGATGCCTTATGAGGAGAGACTTAGGGAGCTGGGTATGTTTAGCCTGGAAAAAAGATGGTTAAGAGGCCAAATGATAGCCCTGTTTAAGTATTTGGAGCGGTGTTACATTGAGGATGAAGCAGGCTTGTTTTCTGCTGCTCCAGAGACTGGATCACGGAGCAATGGGTGCAAGCTCCAGGAACAGAGATTCCACCTCAACATGAGGAGGAACTTTTTGACAGTAAGAGCTGTTCGGCAGTGGAACACACTCCCTCGGAGCGTGGTGGGGTCTCCTTCCTTGGAGGTCTTTAAACAGAGGCTGGATGGCCATCTGTCGGGGATGCTTTGATCAAGATTTCCTGCGTGGCAGGGGGGTTGAACTGGATGGCCCTCGTGGTCTCTTCCAACTCTACAATTCTATGATTCTATGATTCTAAGAGCACTGCTGCTGCCACCAATCATCATGTCCCTGTTGAAGCTGCTTGCTACTTTTTGATTCGCAGTGGCCACAGTGCTCCTGTTCATTCATTCGCAAATTAATGAGCAGGTGTGCTGCCACCACTGCCAATTGCCATGTTCCTGCAGAAGCTGCTCAAAGACAGAACCAGGCAGCTGGCATGCTCTCCAGAGATGGGGAAGCCTAAAGAATGTGCACCTCATGGCCGGGCCTGCCACTGCCACTGCTGCTGCCCTATGCCATTTTATAAATAAGATATACTTCAGCATCTGTATTTTTTGGTATCCGTGCTAGGTTCTGGAACCAACCCTCCATAGATACCAAGAGCCCACTGTATTTACAGGGCCCACATCAATTCAGTGGAAACCTGTTAGGGGATCCACTTTTCAGTAGTGGGTGGGATCAAAACCCAAAGTGGGCAAGCACAGAAAAAGTGGCAGAGTTACAGATATGAGTCTTACCTTTGTTTGCTAATCAAGCAGGTAGGAAAGTGAGATATTTACATCCAAATAGTTTCTTTTCCTGACTTGTGCAAGATTCCTGTAGTTGGGGACAGAGCAAAATGGAAGAAATAATGTTGGTAAAACCTGGAGCAGCAACGTTGAAGGGGGGCATGGCCTGCAGACAGTCCAGGGGTCAGAACTGAGAGAGGTCTAGAGGCCTGCATTTGGCTTACGGGCTGGAGATTTCCCACTCTAACTCAGCCTTTCTCAATCTTTTTACCCTCGAGGAAACCTTGAAATAATTTTCAGGTCTCAGGGAACCCCTATGTAAAAATTATACCTACAGCTCCCCCCCCTTTTTAATTACAGAAACAGTGAAAAAAATAGATTCTTATCATATTCCATATTGCTAGCAATACATATTTGATACTTGAAAGTAACAGGCCTGAAAGAGCATACTGGCAGAGAAGTATATATAGTATTTAGAATCATAGAATTGTAGAGTTGGAAGAGACCACAAGGGCCAACCAGTCCAAACCCCTGCCATACAGGAATACACAATCAAATCATTCCTGACAGATGGCCATCCAGCCTCTGTTAAAAAACCTCCAAAGAAGGAGACTCTACCACACTCCCAGGCAGCAGTGTATTCCACTTCCAACAGCTCTTACTGTCAGGAAGTTCTTCCTAATGTTTAGGTGGAATCTCTTTTCCTGTAGTTTGAACCCATTGCTCCCTGTCCTAATCTCTGGAGTAACGGAAAACAAGCTTGCTCCATCCTCAGTATGACATCCCTTCAAATATTTAAATATGGCTACATCACTGACTCTGACCCAAAGATTGAGCTCTGAGCTAACAGAGCTTGCAAAAGCAGCAACTAAGAAGCTAGGTGCAGGCTGCGAGGGAGGCTGTACCTTCCTGCCAAGCCAGTGTTAGGGTGAATGGAAGGATTTTTTCAATAATGTGGGAGTTGGTCAGTCTGTTCCTAACCCCCACATTCAGTTACCAGACCCACAGTTTAAGAATCTTTTCTCTATAATGATTCCTTTACTGTAATGGCTCTGCCCTCTCCAAATCTGATTTAAAAAGAATATGCCCTAAGTCACTTTTATCAGAGTTCTCCCATCCACAGCTGGTGCCTGAGTAGCTGACTGACCAGGAGTTATTTGGCTTACTTGGTCATTTCCCCCCTATTGGCTAAGAGCTGTACAGTATTGCAATTCTCTTTCCCAGTTTACATTTGTACCTTTAAATCAGTTTTATGCAAACCAGTGTCCTCTTTTGTCCTCAATTCTGGCAAATGATAAGGGTCCATGGCTGCTTGCAGGAGGCAATCTCATTCACAGACACACTCATTCCTTGCCACCTCCCTTTTAGCTCCAGGCTGACATGAAAAGCTTGATTAGGATATCTAAGGCAGATCAAAGCTGGGAGGGAGAGCAAGATATCTGGCATGTAAACATCTTTTTCCCCAATTGACCCATACGAGGCCACTTTGGAGACTCTTGGTGTGAAAACATTCACACACGAATTCCTCGCCCAGCTTTCTCTGTTGTGGAGGGGAGAGATAAGCCATCTCAGCTCACCACTTTTCCGTGATTTATTTCTATTTTCTTGCAGAACCCATAGCAATCTCTGGCAGAACCCCTGTTGAGAAAAGCTGCTCTAACTAGAGCAAGTGTGACTTCTTACATGGTCAATAATGCAATAGTGTGTATCAAATGGGTGGCCTGAAACAGAGAACAGTTTTTGACTCACATTTCAGAGCTATAGCTGGATGTGCAAAGTTGGAAAGGACCCCAAGGGCCATTTTAGATGTATGTTACTTACGACTCCTCGAACGCTTTCATCAGCGCTGTATATGCACAATCCTAAATATACACTGGACTGACTATGTGGCAATGTTTCTGTCCCTGAGCAAGCAGGGATCACCAGCATTGAGGCCATAATATTGAGAACACAGCTGCGCTGGGCAGGGCATGTTTCTAGGATGGAGGACCATCGCCTCCCAAAAATAGTACTCTACAGTGAACTCGCCACGGGTCAGTGTAACAGGGGCACTCCAAAAAAGCAATACAAGGACTCCCTGAAACAATTTCTCAGGCTTGGCCAAATTGATCACCAACAATGGTCCGCCCTGACCTCACATCGGAAGGCATGGAGGCGCACTATCCACAATGCTGCAGCCTTATTTGAGAACTCATGCCGAACAAGTCTTGAAGAGAAACAACAATGCAGAAAGAATCACAACCCGGAAACATCACCCAAGGAAACCTTCTGCTGTGCTTTCTGCAACCGGACTTATTTATCTCGGATTGGCCTTTTCAGTCATCAGCGCGCCTGCAGAAAGCACGGGATGAGTCCTTCCTGAATCTTCGTTTGCGGAGAAAAGCCAGAGAGAGAGACATAACAGGACGCCTTGAAATGTTGAGGCCTGCAAACTTTTGGGATTAATTCTGCCCCAGCCTCCACTATCATTTAGGTGCAAATTTTATATGCACTGCAGCTAGAGTGAAATCCCTTTCCCATAGGATATCCCTTTCCCATAGGAAGCTACCAGACTGAGGTGCTGGGGGAAGCAACACCCAGATGCTGGAGGAGATATATGTGTGGGGCAATTAGTCTACCTTGCAACCTCAGCTACAATGGAGAAGATTGTCATATTGTCAGTACTGAAATGAAAGTCAAAATGGTTCACTTCTTTATGTAGAATTGGATAGGGTGCCTTTACTTCAGACATCCCAGTATCTTGGACCGGCCCTGCATGCTGGCATCATCCTCTACCTCAGCACTTCTCTGTCTATCTGATATGGGGGACTGGTAGTTATTTTCTATATTTGTGCTCATTGAATACAATTATTTCTTTCTTTCCTGGAAGCTAGCTAGAGACCTACAGCCAGTGGCTGAGGGACTAGCACTGGTCTAGGGGCCACCAGTTTGATTACCACTGCTCTAGCTTATACAGAATTAAATATGTTAATGTCCTCTTTCATTTTGAATTCCACCTCATGACATTGCCAGGCAGGAATAGAAGACCTCTTTTATTATATTCTCTTCACACATAGAAAAAGCCAAGTATTGTACAAGCTGATGAGAACATCAAGGCCATAGTGATTTCTGATACCTCAGAGCTGAAAGGCAGGAATCATATGTTCTAATTAGCTTTAGTAGCTGCAAAGGACTTATGTAAGAATCAGATTCAAACAGTGACTGCTCAGGAGCAACTTATGAGAATGCCTTTCATTTGTGAACAAAGAGAGCCCTCTATTCTTTGGTCCCCATAAATTGCAATTAAAATATAGTGAACCTCTATGCTCTTCACCTTTATCCTGGCCTCAGTGGTATCCATTGTAAAATCATTTGATATTGAATACATAGCTATCCAAGACATTTTTGAATGCTGTTACAGGCTGCCCTCATTCATCATCCAACGGCCACTTTAACAGTTGCATATACTGTATATAATTTATACATAGGCCAAGATCCTGTTCAGCATTTGTACAGCATAAATATATGATTGCATAGTTGCACTAGGATGCACCATTGTACAGGCATTTGCTGAGTGAGAACCTCAACTAGGTTGTGATCCCTGTTGCACTACTGCTTAACAATTAGGGACACAAGGGAAAAGCGAAGTCTTGAACAAACAGTGGAACTACTTGTGCAAATATGTTCACCCTTTTGTTGTAACTGAAAACATGCAGCTGCTAATGCAGCAAGAATTATACTAGTACACAACAGGATTGAAGAATTTAATTTTCATTCCTCTAAATACACTGTTGACTGTTTATGTCTACGTGCAGAATGAAAGATCTACTGCTATTCATAATCTTATCTTTTATTTTTGTAAAGTGAATGTCTGCCTTTGTTTATCCTCCGAACAACACTGTGTAGCAGGTCGGTATTGTTCCTATTTTGCCACACAAAAAACCTGAGGCTGAAAGAGAGTGATTTTCCCATGATCACACAAAGGGACCTTGGAACAGGTGAGACTGGAATCTTTTCAGTCTCTGAACAATAATGTGGTGGATGAAGCCTGAGGAATGAGTAAATCTATTGGTTTCAGTATCTCCTACTTCTGAATTTTCAGCTAAGTTTTTTATATCATATTAAGACATGTGAAACTTGCAAGGTTCCTAACAAATAATGATCTGAATGAAATTCCCTTCCATCCATGATAATGATGATGATGATGAAGAGGAGGAGGAGGATAATGATGGTGTTACTGTTGTATGCTGCCCAGTTTTTCCAGGTTTGTTGTGGACAGCAGTGAAATTTTGCACAAATAACTTCCTCAGTGCACTGATATTTGTAAATAGCAGACCATTGGAAAAAAGTACATTCATCAACACATGATCTTGCATGTGAGTCAGATGCAAATACGCTCCATGTAACCTGCCTTGGAATGTGATATCTGCAGCCCTTCTTCTCCCACCCTACCCGATGCCAGCTTCTACACCGATAGCATTATGTTGTCGTGTGTCACTGGATAGAGATTAAGAAGTAAATTGTTCACATTTCAGAGGCACTGACAGCTTCTATCATAATTTTTAAAAGACAGTTCAAAAGCTGTCTAATTGGCAAAGGAAAAGGCTTAACTGACTTAAGCTCCTCAGTCTTTAGAGAGTTTTCAAAAGCTCACTGCAAACACTTCTGCTTCAAAGCTTATGCTTCTTTATCTGTGAGAAGCTAAACATTGGATAATTCTTTAATTAGTTCCCAACAAGATGCTTTCTCTGCAGCACAGGCTTGCAACAGGGTAATTATGTCCTTAGTTTTAAAACAAGTGTCAATACAAATGGTTTTCTGGCTTTCTCATCCCCCCCCCTCACATCTTGCTTCCCCGTTTGATTTAACTACTATGTTGCCAACCAGCAGACTCCAGTTTGCTACATGTTACAGCAAAATGCGTAATAAGGAAAACAAGCACAACATGCAACCTTGGGGTAAAGCAGCAAAGGGAGGTGACCGATGGTTCTGATGCCAGTGGGGTTCTGAATATGCTCTGGCTTTTAGTCCAGACTTTAAAAGAGTATCTAAGGTGATGAGTCCTATCACTCAAATAAGTTCAGGACCATGGATTGTTCATTTAAAGTTCAAACTAAAATCCAGAGTGGATTAATCACACCACACGACTGACATTGGAGCCAGCACAGGACACCATTGGGAGAAGGTGATTTAGAATGGGAATCCAGAAGAGCAGGGATACATAACAACTTCCCTCCTCCATCAGAAGCACCTCCAGGGGTGTGGTTGTGAGTGCATGCACATACATGCATGCATGTGAAATTAAATTGTATTAGAAAATCAACAACTGGGGGAAAGCAGTTTGGGGGATTTCAGAGAAAAACTGGCATTGTTAGGACAGACAGTTAAGTACTTCCTTCCCTTCTAGTGAGAAATGTCCACTCCCACAGTAGCTTCATAATAAAGAAGTTTCCTTACACACATCTACATGTAATGTTGTAGATACCTGAGCAATGTTCTTATTTAACAAGAAAATCTAAGGGCTTTTTGGGGAGAATACCTTTTGTCTAAATGGAATCCTGTGATGATTCACCTAATTTGGAAGGAGGGGGGCCAAAAATTCCATATACTGCAGGGGAAAAGCGTTTACTGCTTTTCCTGATTTTTAAAAATAATGTGATGGAAATGTGCATTTCTGCATGTTGGGACAACCAATTTGGATTGCAGTGCATTCCTGGATAAGAGAGGAAGTGGAAAGCTGATTGGTTGGATGCGTGCAGGGGGTGGAGCTTGCTGGAAACAAAGTAGTCAGAACTGCCATGTTGGATTTTTGCAGTAGAGATCATGTTTCATGGCACTGAGGTGACAAAACAAAACAGTTTTTTAAAGTTTATTTAAGTTGAAGATCGCACTTCCGCACCTTAGATTTACTGTTTAAAAAAACTGTTTAGCGGAGGCAACTTGTTAAGAATAAAACTGTGAGTAATTCACTTGTGGCCACCATCTTGATTCTCAAGCATGCCTCCATGTGAACAACAAACACAAATAGCTTTGCATACCAGCAATCTTGCCAAAAATGTGGAGACTAATGAACACTTCTGCAAATTGGCATTACTGCACACCAATCACATTATATTACCTTGTCTAGAAAGCCTTAAGGTTAAGATCGTATATCAGGATTGCATAGTATAAGTCATTATAGGTAGAGTTGCACATTTATTGTGATCCACATTAAAGGGTAATGTTATGTAACCAGATGTACATCTAAAAGCACAAGTGGATTACAATGGTGTATAAAACAGAATGCATGACTACATATGCCAGTGCATACACAATGGCACTACATGTTCAGTTCCTCTTATACGATTCTGAACTGAATGTGGATGTTGCACATTAGATAATTGTGCACAACCACTTTCATAAGAGAATTAGCACACACACAAGATGCCAACATATTCAGGAGTAGCTGTGTTGGCCATGTGACAAAAGACAACAAAATATAAAATCCACCAAAGAATGATACTTTTATTAGCCAACTGAAATGCACAAAATACATCATGCAAGCCTTTGGAGCTCCACAGCTGCTTCATTAGGCAAAAGATGTTAAAAAATCATACAGGAGAAGAAAAGTGATGATGGTAGAGTTACAGACCTATACCAGATGTTGCTTCTATTGTAGTTTTATTTGTATGCCACCATAAAAATAAAAGATAAGAACAACAACAACGCTAATAATTGAAAGCCTTTTGGTTTTGGTTAAAAGCTAACCACAGTTCTTTATGATGTTCAGATTTGAGGAGTTGTGAGGAGTTTGAGGAGATGTTCTTTAAAATAACACCTGTGAAAACCAGAACCATGCTGGCTGAAAAATTCTGGGACTTATAATCCAAATAGGTAACTCTTCCAAGCTATTATGAGAACACACCAGGATCAAATCATGGTTTCAGATCCTAGCTTATTTTCAAATGGAGAACTTTGTTTAAAATCAAAAGCTGGCATGTTGAGTCTCTTCCACATGAACATGAGAGAAGATAAGAGAGTGAGGGAACACATATGCCAAAGGGTCAGTGAAACTTGTTTTCATAATGGGAAATTATGGTTTTCCATATTTTAGTAAACTTCAGTCAGGCAAACAGTCTAAATTCAAATAGTGTTAACAGCACATGTAGTTATTAGGAGGAAATGGGCTGAATGATTTTGATGATTTACAACCAAGGTGCATGTCTGAGAAGGCCTGCCCAGGATAGCCATTGGTGAGAAATGGGCGGGGGGGGGGAAAGTTTGCAACATCTGGAGAACTGCATGATTTCTGCCCTCAATTTACAGTACAATTCTATGCAACTCTATGCATGATTTTACTCAAAAGTAAGTCCATCTGTATGGTTTACTCCAATGGAAGGACTGCAGTCTTATTAAATAAAACACATTGTGTGTCCGTTAGATAGTAAGCTTAAGGGCAGGGAACTGTTTTGTTCTTTTTCTTGTAAGGCGCCATGTACATTGATGGTTATCTTCTATTTTTCCCCTTCTTCATCTTCTGAAATGATACACAATTATGTAAGCAGAGTCATCAGTGGTATTATCATATCACCCAAAGTAGGAACATAAGGTATGATAATGCTCACGGGGAAGAGAGTACTGCAATGCCAATATATATTTTGGATAGTGATAATAGCTGAGAAAGAGAGATGCAGATGAAGGAGAAAAGCCGTGGTGGGTGGGATCTGTTCAGGTTGCTGGTCCTGAATGGTGCATCATGACCCTCCTCTGTTCTAGGGGAACATTCCTTTCCCCAAATTGTGATTTAACACAGAGAAAACATAGCTGGAAATGTACTTTAGCAGCTGCTGCAGCAAATATGTGCAGCATTTGAAAATTGGTATATATTTTAAGTTATTCAGCAGTTTTGCCTTCTTGCAGTATGTATTCTGGGAAGGAAATTAAATTCACTAAAAATATTTTTGGGACCCTGTTTATGATGAGGCGACAGCCTAACAAGCCCTTTAATGATGCTTCTGTGGCATGTAAAAATTCTTATTAAAACACTCTAGGCAGCATAGCCTTATAACACCTTATTTATTGCTCTTCGTGAACTGAAGTGGAGATGGGGGGAGGGCCTTATGGCAGTGGCAACGGTGCTGGTGGGATTGATATCTACTGTAATTAGTTGTATAGTATTCTGGTCTAGGGCCGACACTTATTTTTTCAATTATCAGACCAGCAGCGATACTGACAAGATTCAATAAATCAAATATGGAAGTGTTGCCACCAAGTGGTACAAGATGGGTTACTCACTTTTAATTCAGTGATTAAAAATATCTTTTAAAAACCACAGAATTCCTTGATGAGTTAAAAATTTCTTTCTATAGTATATCTTGTTTTACACTGGAAGCAATACCAGCATCTATGTATTTAGCTGCTGCCAATTTCAAAGTGCTCTTTTGTTGTTGACTGCAATGGGAGACAGGAAGGTTTTGATCAACCACAAGTAATTAGGAGAGCCCATAAAGAGTGAAGGGGAAGGAGAAGGAAAAAGGGGGGAAACCCAAGGAGTTGTCTAGACGGTAAAAATACTCCTCGTAGAATGCGAGTAGAATGTGATCTGTTCCAAAATGCTGTAAATAAGATTTTCAGTATTCAGAAGGAGGGGGACTCAACACAAACCATGCGGTAAAAGTGTTTGCGATTTTCCAAGAAGTTTTCCAGAAGATGTGCAAGGATGCGCATGTTTGCAAGTGTGGAAATCAAAATGCTCAGCAATGCACATTTTCACTCTATTGTCCTTTTTTGGAGCGTGTGAATGCTCCATTCGAATAGATGTGCACCACATGCGAATTGGCAAAAAAAATGGTGGAGACAAAACACTGTTACTGCGAATGGGCAAAAGTATGTACCCCGTTACCATCAAGTCTAGACTGGCCCAAGACATTTTGTCATCTGAGGAAAAGGAATGGCTGATCTGGCAGTTGAATCTTACTTAAAGATAATCAATGGAATAGTGCCCTTCTCTACCACATCCGAGGCTGTAGGCCAGTTTAGGAGATCCAGGGCAGGTTATGTGGCAAAAAGACACAGTTTTACCTCAGTTCCCCATGGGACTGGAACAAAAGAATGACGTAAGAACAACAACTTCATGTAGTAAGGACTTTTTCGGATGCATGAAATATAACGCAAGCAGCCTCGTGGCGTTGTGAGGCTGCTGCGCTGCAGAGCATCGGTTTCGGATGACGCTCGCCCCTGCTGGTACTGTTGTGGTACCGCAGGGAGAGTTGAATGTCAGATTTCGTTGATTTTTAATCACGAAAGTTGATCATACTTAAAAATCAACGAAATATGACGCTCAACTCTCCCTGCGGTACCACAACAGTACCAGCAGGGGCGAGCGTCATCCAAAACCGACGCTCTGCAGCACAGCAGCCTCGCAATGCGATGAGGCTGCTTGCGTTATATTTCATGCATCCAAAAAAGTTCTAAGGCAGCACAGAAGACAGAACATTCCTGCTGCCTTGCAGCTTTTCTTTGGAGTGTGGTAAGCCCCTTAGACCATCTTCCTTAAGTTTTCTGAATGTTAGGAATTGCCTAAAAATGGTGGTTTAGAGAAAGATTGATAAGGACAGAGACCTGAGTTTTGAACTCTAAGCTAACAGCACATTGAAGAGCTGCCATTCTCTGGGTATCTAGTGTCACAGCAGTGAGCTTTGGCTGCCTGTTGGAATGTTTTATGCTGTGTCCCTCCACCCTGTTCAACCTATATATTTGTAAATGAACACAAATATCAGAAAACACTAATAAACCTGCAGTGATCTTCTTCCAAAGTAAACCAAGTCTGGAGGTCCTTTCACACTACACAATTAGTTAGATCACTATAATTTCACTAAAGTGCCATGGCGGCACCCTATCAAACCCTAGGACTTGTTGTCAGGAATTGGTTACTGAATCCTAAGTTTTAAAATGGCCAAACAACTGCAGAAATCATGCTGAGTCATGATGACTGACTCCATGACCCCATGAACTGCCAGTCATGCTAATCATGCTACAGCTGCATGAGAAGGATTGCATCAGAAGAAGGGTTACTACAGTACAAAGCCATGAGTATGGAAATCTGATGCAATGTAACCATGTGCTCGGGTAAGCCAATGCTGTGTTGAGATGTATATTAGTGAGCCAGATCAGTATTCATTCTCTTCCTATGATCTTCTGATGCCTGGCATAGCACTTTGTCTGCACTTGCTGAAACTACTGAAGATTAAGGCACCTCCTGTTTTCTGGATGCCAAACACTCTGTGTGTGTGAGTATTCTTGGGAAAGGGTTGCTACCTAGTCTGCTGAGACAGTTTTTTGGCTTCTGCCAGGGATTGAATGTCCTATCATCCCCTGACACTTGTAGTATGGTGAGGTACTAGAGGAGCTCTCTGGCTGAGAATTCTAACCCCTCTACCTGAACTGCAAATCCCAGGATCCCATAGGATGTTGCAATAACAGTTAAAGTGGAATCATAGCACTGTTACTGCTCTTGGAACTTCTCATCATTTGCAGAAATGGGGGTTGAGTGTAGTAATACACCCAATGTCTGTGCTAGTAACAGCTGAAAAATGGCAGGCTTAGAGAAGGAGAAAACATATCACATCCATACTCATCAGGAGTCTTGGAGTATGTATTTGTGAAGAGCTTCTCCCATTTTCTTACTATTACCTTATCAAAAGAAGAAAATACATCTGGAAAAGGACAGTGATCATTTGAGTTTCTTTTTAGGAAATAGAATATTATAGAAGAGAATCAAAACTATATTAGAGGAGCATTTATCAGTTCAAACATTTTAGGGCAGGTTTTAACATCACCCCCCAACTTTCTTCAGCAGGGACATCCAGAAGGCCAGTGACTAACACTGCTGGCAGGGACAGAAATGGAAGGGCAAACTGAGTGGATTCGATCTGATAAGCCTTTTTTTAAAAAAAACTTCTAACAGCTTTGGCAGGTTTTGCACATAAGCCTTTGTTCTTTGAGGAATACTGAGAAAAGAAGAGTCAGGTTGATTTGTGGTATCTTTTTCATCTTACCTGCAATGAACAGAATGGGACTGTGATCGACTAACTGAGCTAGTACAAAGTGCCCTCCAATCCATTTTCCTACCATTAGAACAATTTTTTTTTTGTTTTCCTTGATGTGCCTCATACTATAGTTGTCTCTCCACATTCACGGATTTGGCATTCACAGTTTTAAGTATTCACGGCTTTAAAATATTCTTTAAGAAATAATAATCCATAAGGCAAACCTTGATTTTGCCATCTTATATAAGGGACACCATTTTGCTATGCCATTGCATATAATGGGACTTGAGTATTCACGGATTTGGATATTCACGGGGGGTCCTGGAACCAAACCCCAGTGAATGTGAAGGGACAACTGTATATATCAACAGAGGAACCCCAAAGGTGCTTCACAGGAATGTGTGGAGTGCCTTCCTGATTAATGTTAGGAATATTATCAAGAGGAGCCTTGTTCTGTTGGACCAAAGGAAGCATATAATCTAGCATTCTATGGGTAGCAACCCAGATACCTATGGGGAGCTGATAAACAGAACATGAATGCAAAACCATTTGCATAATTGTGTTTCACAGCAACTGGTACTGACTGAGGACATTATCAGACCAGTGTCTAAAAATGCTGTGATTCCGCAAATGAAGATAGTGGGAATATCATGGCATTATAACACTTATTATCACATGTAGCTTTAATCACATGAAAGAAACACCATGGAATTATTGCACAATGGCCACTAGTGCTTCAAGAATGCGAGTTTACTTCCGTGATTCGGCATGGGTGAGATTTCAGCGGTTCTCACGAGAAGACGTGAGCACACTTAAAACTCCAAAAACCCCTTAATTAACAAAGTAAATAAACACACAAGCACTAAAACAAACCTAAAAACGTGTGAACAAAGGGGATAGTTAATAAAAAGAGTGTCCTCTGCTTCATTTTTGTGTTCTTACCTAGACGTTTTCATGCTGAGGACCACCCATTCACACTATAACCTCACAATTACAATGGGACATAGTTTCACACACAGTCAATAGTGCCATTGACTATCTATTGATGGCTTGAGCCATGAATGAGAAAGAACATGGTTTTCATGGCTGGAGCCTGGAGTAATAATGTAAGGATGGCAACGCTGTGCAATAGCGGGGCTGATTCGAACTACCCTGATGTTGTAATCCCGCAATTTTTGCCGTGTCTGATAATGTACTTTGAGGTAAATTGCTTTAGATACACAAGGAAATACATAGCTACCATGTCTAGTAGCCACTGATGCCCTTACCTTCCATGAATTTATCTTCTAAAGCTGTCCAGGCTGGTGGTGTAGGATTTATTTATAGCTGTGGTTTTATTTTGACAGCCAGGCCTTGGTCTGCAGAGGCATACCAGGCCCATGGTTTTCCTGTCCGCCCTGTGGCTTAAGCTACACAGCCACCTTTTGAATTCATAAAACAGAGAACATATTTGCACAGAAAAATAGAAAATGTTACAATTCTTAGAAATAGTTTTTAACATTTGAGCTAGTTTTACACGCACTTCTTCTGTAGCTGTATGCTCTAGCACCTGGAGCCTATTTCTGGTTGAGATTCAGCAAAGAGAGAGCTCCCCTACAACCAGTTCAGCTGCAGAAGGAAGAACTATAAAATTGGAGTGTTACTATAACATAGCATAATAGTATCTTGATAGTTGTGATAATGTACCATAGGAACCCGTGTGGTGTAGTGATTTGGATGTTGGACTAGGATCCTGGGAGACTAGGAACTTTATCAGAAGAGGCTATAATTGTACGATTACATCACAGTAGCATGAATGGATTCCCGCTGTCACACGACTTCATTGTCCTCTCATGGTTACAGTGTGCTCCAGCCCCCAATAATGTGTCCCTTTTAATTGATGGGACATGCTGTCAATAGTTCTCAATATCACTCTTTTTGCAGAATTGAAGAGTGTGTGAAAACATGTCCCGTTGTAATCGTGAGATTGTAGCAAGAATGGGCGGTCCTTCCCCCCTTCCCATTCCCAGCGAGAAAACCTCTGGGTGAGAATGTGAAAATGATCTATAGGACACTCTTTTAATGAACTGTCCCATTTTGTTTGCACATTTTTAGATTTGTTTAAGTGTTTATGTGATGATTCAGTTTGTAAATTAAGGTTTTTTTTTGGGTGTTTTTAACTGAAGTCATGTCTTCTCTCGAGAAATCTCACCCATGCTAAATCACAGAAGTAAAATGCCATTCTTAAAGTGCTAGTGGTGATCGTGCAATAATTCCGTGGTTGTAGTATTGGGCAATTATGGCAATATGTGATAATAAGTGTAATAATGCCACTATGTTTCTGATTTTCTCAAAGTAGAATTGCAACCTTTTTAGATGCTAGTCTGATAAAGTCCTAGTGTTAAAATTCCCACTTAGGTATGGAAACCTTGGGCAAGACACACTCTCTCAGCCTTCGAGCAAGACAATGGCAAACCTCCTCTGAAGAAATCTTGCAAGAAACCCCCATGTTACATTCATCTTCGGATCACTATAAGTCAAAGTCAACTTGACGGCACAATATAGCACAGGTCAATATAGTATTATGTTAGGTTGTAGCAACAAATTTTCACAGGGAAAGTTTGCTTCCTTGCAAAGATCACCTTTCAGAAGACCGTTATAGCAGAGGCTCAAGCTACTAGATCATAGGTGAGTTTGGGTATTCAGACCCCTGAAAGTCCAATGACTACATATTTGATAAATACTACCACTGCTGTTGTTGTGTGCCTTCAAGTCATTTCTGACTTATGGTGACCCTAAGGCAAACCTATCACAGGGTTTACTTGGCAGAATTTGTTCGGGGGGGGGGGGGTTGTCCTTGCCTGCCTCTGAGACTGAGACCATGGGACTTGCCCAAGGTCACCCAGTGGGTTTTCGTGGCTAAGAAGGAATTCAGACCCTGGTCTCTCAGTGACCTAATCCAACACTCAAACCACTGCAGCATGCTGGCTCTCACTACCACTACTACTAGCAATAAATAACAGGACATAATGTCTGTGGCCTGAATTCTCTTGGGACACTAAAGTAGTAATTCCACTTTTCCTACAGTTGTGTAACAGTGGTGCAGGAAAGTCTGCTACTTCCAATCAGCCTATTTCTCCCATCCCTGCCTTTGTTCATGGCTGCAAAACCCATGGCCTTTATCTTCCTACCGCCACCACACACATAACACACCAACACACATAACACATAGAATCATAGTTTTCTGATTATTCTTTACAACAGGGGTGGGCAAAGTGCAGCCGTCTGGCCCCACTTTGTGGGGCCCCAAGGGCTCTCCACAAAATTTTACAATTTCCCCCTAATTTTTTTAAAAAATATTTTTGCTCCAGAATGCCTCTAAATACACTCTCGGGGGTGTGGAGGATATTTCCACCAAATGTGGAGGCCTCCATGGCCCCTTTAAGGTCAAAAACAATTTTTGCAAAGTTTTTTTTTTTAATTGCCCCAAAATGCTCCAAAATGTCCTCTCTGGGGTGGGGGTGAGCCTTTCCACCACATTTTGCCTGCCCCATGAGCCAATTCAGGCTAAGGAGAGGCTTTTTTTTGAAACCTAAAGCATGGTAGAAATACCCCCAGTCCCCTAGAGTAGTTTGGGGTCAATTTGAGGGGGGGGAAAGGTATGGCTCTCAAAGGCCTCCCATAGCCTTCAACAGTTGCCCACTCTGGCTCTACAATTGTGTCAGATCATCTCTGAATTTAAAAAGCATTCCATTTTGGGATTATGGATTGTCTCATCATCGTGTTTTCATGGTAGAAGCCATTAAGAAGTGGTTTACTGGTGCATCCTTTTGTGCAGTACTAACAGAGTTAGCTAAATTGCCACTGATGTTTTCTCAGTGCCACTGTTTTCTCAGAGAGCATTAGCTAGTACGAGTTCCTGGGTTCTAGTATAATAAAAGAGGAGAAATACATTTTTAGAGCATTCTTGAAACTTTTCATCTAGTCTCTCATCGAGGAACTTCAATTTTGCTTCAAATTTTGTTTTAGATTAAATTTTGGTGGTAACTCAATGTTTACTGCTTTTCAATGCCAATCCATACTTTCTACTTAATGGGGTTGGAGATTAATTCACTATTTCAATTCCTTTTTTAAAACCAACAAAATGCCAAAGGAAAGCATATTAAAACATCCATCTCACATCTTGTCCAGCTATGCCTACATTTTTAAAAAAATGTTCCCATGTTAGCAAAGGCTTAGACTTTAAGTAATCAAACCAAACAGTTAATCTACTGTCAACCATGAATTTTAAAGTAGTTAAAATATATTAAAAGATTATAAAATAAATATTTTTAAATTAACTGGAATGAAAATCAGAATAAAGATTGGTTGCACATGTAGCAAACATAGATATATTTTCTAGCAATCCCTTCTCATCTAAAGCACCAGTAATTAATTACTTTCAACACTCAAGGGTGTGAAATTTCAAGGTGAACATTATGAACCACATCACATGTTAATGGCTATGCAAAAGTAGGTAAAGTTCAACCACCTATTTTCTTGGAGAGATCACTTACTAGAAGACCATTACAACAGAGTCCCAATCTACCAAGTCACAGTTGACTTCTTGTAGTCAAACCGCTAAAAGTCCAGTTGCTACATAATTAATACATTCTAATGCTACTATTAATAGTAAATAATCTGGCATAATTTCTATGGCCAGAATTCTGTTGGTACGATAAAGTAGTTGTTGCATTTCTCCTACAGTTGTATAATGGTGGTAAGAAAAGGCAGACAAAGCCTGCTGGTTCCAATCAGCCTATTTCTCCCATGCCTGACTTCCTTCATGGCTGTAATACCCATGACCTTTATCTTCCTACTGCCACCACATATGCCGGTTTAGTTAAGCTGGTGTAACACACCAATAGTTTTCTGGTCATCGTTTACGGACTTTATCACACGAGCTTTTTAAAGCAGAAGTAAAGCTGAACCTTTGCCAATACTTATCACATGACGTCGCCGCTAAATCATTGCTACTGTGCCTCCAAAGCATGGTTAGAACATCCCTTGCTATTGATGGGGAACATAAATAGCGATAAATTTCTTCAGTTGCAGTCCTGAGATTGGGCAGTCATGTGGTCTCGGTCTCTTCTTCTCTCTCCCTTCCCTCTCCCCGTCCCTCCTACTGTGTCCAAGCTGGCTGCTTTTCTTCTCCCCGCTACTTACTTTCCTTTCCTTTTTTCTTTGTTTTAATAAATTGCATTGTCATAATTGCCAAATTGCATTACAACTAAAAGTTAAAAAAAAATTAAAATGAAAGGCATGCTGGGTAGGGCAACAGGTCAGAGAAGAGTCCAGAAGACAGCAGAGGGATCACCAGTGGCTAAAAGAGACCTAGGGATACTATTGAAGGGGCATGTCATACTGAGGGCTGCCAAACTCATTTCTATCCATTCACTTTTGCAAACGCGATTGCAGCAACATGTGATAATGTCTTACAGTCATATCACGTTCTCTAAATTTAAGAAGCATTCAACTTTATGATTTGGCATTTACACTGCCATCTTAATTATTGCAAACTACTCTGAGCTCAGTTGATGAAGAGTGGTATCTCTCTCTCTCTGGCTTTTCTTCTCAAATGAAGATTCAGGAAGGACTTATCCTGTGATTTCTGCAAGCGCGCTGATGACTAAAAAGGCCAATCCGAGATAAACAAGTCCGGTTGCAGAAAGCACAGCAGAAGGTCTCCTTGGGTGATGTTTCTGGGTTGTGATTCTTTCTGCGTTGTTGTTTGTCTTCAAGATTTGTTCGGCATGAGTTCTCGAATAAGGCTGCAGCATTGTGGATAGTATAATAATAATAATAATAATAATAATAATTTATTTTTATCCCACCCCTCTGCAACGCAATTGCACATCTCCATGCCTCCCGATGTGAGGCTAGGGCGAACCATTGTTGGTGATCAATTTGTCGGAGCCTGAGATGTTGTTTCGGGGAGTCCTTGTATCATTTTTTTGGAGTGCCCCTCTTATGCTGACCCATGGCGAGTTCACCTTAGAGTACTATTTTTGGGAGGTGATGGTCCTCCATCCTGGAAACATGCCCTACCCAGCGCAGCTGTGTTCTCAATATCATGGCCTCAATGTTGGTGATCCCTGCTTGCTCAAGGACAGCAACATTCGTCACAGAGTCAGTCCAGTGTATATTTAGGATTGTGTGTATACAGCACTGATGAAAGTGTTCGAAGAGTCGTAAGTGGTGGCGATAGGTGACCCATGTTTCAGACCCATAAAGGAGAATTGACAGTACAGTGGCTCTATACACACTGATTTTTGTGCTTCGCCTCGGGTGTTTATTACTCCAGACTCTTTTGTGAAGTCTTCCAAATGCGCTATATGCCTTTGCTAATCTGTGATGGATCTCTTTGTCAATCTTGGAATCTGAGGAGATGATGTTTCCCAGGTAGGTGAACTGCTGAATGGACTTAAGCACAGATTTGCCTACGGCAATGTGGGAATGGTGGAGTTCGTCCTGTGGTGCAGGCTGGTAAAGAACTTCTGTTTTTTTCAGGTTGACTTCCAGCCCAAACAGCTCTGCAGCTGTTGCGAAGCAGAATGTTAAGCGCTGCAGAGCTGCTTTTGTGTGGGCAACAAGGGCAGCAGCAGCAGCGAAGAGCAACTCACGAACTAGGTAGTTTAGAGTCTTAGTGCGAGCCCTCAGACAGCTTAAGTTAACCAAGCTACCATCAGTACTGTAATGTATATAGATGCTGTCGTCTTCCTCGAGCTCTGCCATAGCCCTTTGGAGCATCATGCTGAAGAAGATAGTAAATAAAGTTGGAGCAAGAACACAACCTTGCTTCACTCCATTAGTTATTAGAAAGGGCTCTGAAAGAGCATCACCATATCTGACTTGACCACGCTGGCCCTCATGTAGCAAGATAATCATTATAAGGAATTTGGGGGGACATCCTAGTCTTTCCAGGATCTGCCACAGACCTTTTCTACTAACAGTGTCAAAAGCTTTGGTGAGGTCAACAAATGTTACATAGAGACCCTTGTTCTGCTCTCTAAATTTCTCTTGCAGTTGTCTAAGGGCAAATACCATCTCTGTAGTACTCCTATTGGCTCTAAGGCCACATTGGCTTTCAGGAAGAAGTTCTTCTGTAATAGCAGGAACTAATCTGTTCAGGAGTATCCTTGCAAGGATTTTTACAGCAATAGAGAGCAGTGTTATACCTTGATAGTTTGAGCAATCGGATTTTGCTCCTTTTTTCTTGTACAGGGTGATGATGACTGCATCTCTGAGATCTGATGGCAGTTCCCCTTTCCCCCAGCAATTCACAAGGAATTCGTGGAATTTATTGCGGAGTACATGACCTCCGTGTTTCCAGACTTCAGGTGGGATTCCATCAATCCCAGCTACCTTGCTGTTTTTCATCTGCTGTATGGCCTTAAGGGTCTCTTCCAAAGTGGGATCTATGTCCAATTCATTTTTCATCAGTTTTTGTATCATATGTTGGATAGCTGAGCCTTGGACTACTTGGTTGCCACTAAAGAAACTTTGAAAATATTTAGCCCATCGATTCAGGATGGATGCTTTATCAGTAATTAATGTTTGACCATCTGTACTGTATAAGGGGCGTTGGACCTGATAAGTAGGTCCAAACACTGCTTTAAGAGCTTCATAAAATCCTCTAAGATCACCCAGATCTGCACAGCGTTGTGTCTTTTTTGCTATATTGGTTCACCACTTGTTCTGCGTGTCTCAGAGTTTTTGTTGAAGTTTACTACATGTGTGACGGAAAGCTGCTTTTCTTACATGGCAACTTGGCTGGGCGAGGTATGCCTGGTGAGCAGTTCTTTGCCAACAGCTCCTGGATCTCTTGGTTGTGTTCATCAAACCAGTCTTGATTTTTCTTGTGGGAGAACCCAAGGGAGTCTTCCACAGACTGGAGGATACTGTTTTTGATATGTTGCCAGAGCACTGTAGAAGAAGGATCTGTAGGATGGTCTTCAAGTTTTGTTTGCAGATTTGCCTGGATGTTGTCTCTCATGGTAGCTTGTTGAAGATTGTTGCCTTGGAGTCTCCACTTTAAGATGCCACCCCTCTTAGGTTTGAACTTGAGATGTAGATTTAGTTTACATCTTACGAGGCGATGATCTGTTTGGCATTCTGCACTGGGCGTCACTTGGGTATGACGGACATTGCAAATGTTTCTCTGGCGGACTAGAACATAGTCAATGAGGTGCCAATGTTTGGATCGGGGATGCATCCTGGTTGTCTTCAAGCTATCTTTTTGCTGAAAGATAGTGTTTGTAATAGTCAGCTGTTCTGCACAGAACTCTAGCAAAAGGTGTCTGTTATCATTGCAATTTCCAACACCATGCTTGCCTAAGACACCTTTCCAGGCTTCGGAGGTCTTTCCTACTCTGGTATTGAAGTCACCAAGGATAATAATTTTATCTTCTACAGGGACTTTTTGTATGAGTTGGTGTAGGTCTGTGTAGAATTTGTCTTTCTCAACAGAGTCAGCTTGCATAGTTGGGGCATATATACTAAAGAGAGCAACATGTGGGAGGCGTAAGGAAATAATGCGATCAGAGTGTCCTGTTGGCAAGGTTTTGAGTTTGGAGGCAATGGAGTTTTAAGTCATAAAGCCTACTCCTGAAAGATTTTTTCGGTTTTGGGTTTGCCAGACCAGTAGAGTGTGTAGCCGGTGCCGTGTTCTTTAAGGCTGCCTTCCTCATGGAGACAACCTTCACTAAGAGCAGCGATGTCAATATTAAGTCATGATAGTTCATGGGCTATTAGAGCAGGATGATGCTCAGGCCATCCACTATCTGCAGAGTCTCGCATGGATCTGATGTTCCAGCATGCAAGCGTCAGTTTATTTATACCTTTGGAGGCCGGTGTGTGCCTTTGTTTCTTTGCCTTGGTTTGACCGCATCAGAAGATGCCCGTTGGCTGCGGCTAACCAACCAGGTAGATGGAGATGAGCTTTCATTAGGCCACCTTTTCTAGACCCCTCTCCATATGGTGCAAGCAGTGCTCTCTTTAAAAAAGGCTGCTAGGTCATTCAGGATGCTGCTGAACAAGACTGTCATCTCCCAGGTCAGCCTCAAACAACCAAAGTCCTGAGCTGCCTGCATGCAAGGTTGGGTCTGCTGCTTCCAGTGCATTGTTACACCTGCCGTTTCATCCCTTGCCTATCGCTACAGGGCTTTTTTGGAATTGGATTTGTCCTTCAAGCCTGTACAACGGATTTTTCTGGTGGAGCACAGCGTGTACAGAACTGGCCTCACCCTTTAAACCAAAGGTTCATCTGCTGTGGCCTTGCAAGCATGGATGGTAGCAGCGAGGTCCTCAGGTCGCAGGTTTGGTTAGAGTTTCCTTCTCTTAGATGGTTGATCTAAGAGGGTTGGATGAGCACCATCTACTGGGTTTGGGATTAGAGTTTTCCTTCTCCTAGGATGGTTGCCATAAGGCTAGAGAGCCCATCCTGACCTTTGACGCTCTTTGTCAGACCCTTCGATTTTGACCTGTCTGGCGTGGGAGACCCTTCCGGTGGTTATAATGCCACCGCCAGCATAGCTCAAAACATCATTAGGGTACGCAAGCCTCTCTCCCACGACAAGGGGGGGGATCAATGGAGAGGTATATAATTGCTGAGGAAAAATACTGACCATTGTAGGGAAACGTGCCCCTTTTAGGTTTCAAGAATGGAGTGATTAGTGACATGAAGACAACAGTTCATGTAACTTCACGCTGGTCCAGATGTCAGCATTCAAGCTGAGCAACCCAGCATTGAAACAACCTTTAACATTTATAGCAGCTTTGGAAAGTGTACCTAACAATAATATACAAATCATAGAAGTATGCTGGGTATATATTTGCGCATCACTGAACAGCAGTCATTAGGTCATAATGGAAAATTACTAAGCAAGTGCCAAGTAAAAACTTTCCCATACACTGCAGATTACTATTAGTATTAGTAGAAAATGCCCGGTAGTTGATGGTAAAGTCAGAGAGCTCTGGAGATGCACAATCTACTTTTCCTTGAGATTCCTAAGAGTCTAGTTAGTAACTCTAGGGACATTATCAGACACATCAAATACGGAATCATAATGATGCCACATAAACACGAAAGGGCATGCATACCACTTGACATTGCCCTTTCGTGTTTATGTCTTGTCCAAAACCCATCATATTTTATTGATGGCTTAAGCTGTCAATGGATTCCCCCATGGCACTTTTGTGCTGGCATTACCAGTGTTTGAATCTGCGCACCATTGTAATGATGTGGATGTAGTGTCAATGGCTGGTCTGGCCAGAACACGTCTGGGTGAGATCATGACATCCAGGTAGGTGACGCTCCTTTTATGAATCTCCATGGTTTACTTTAACTTTGAAAGTGTGTTTTTGTGCTTAGTGTAACTTTTGTTATTTTGGGGTTTTTAAAATTTCCTGCGCTATGTATTCTTGCACAAATACACAGGATTTCAAACAAGGAAGTGAACAGAGCTCCGTTCACTCCTCTGTCATTGCTGGGGAAGCCTTTACATGGGACAGAAGGTAAGTGTGGCATGGGGAGTTCTTTAGCCAGCATAAAGATGGCAAAGTTATGCCGGCATAAGAACGGGGTTTAGGAGAGTGGTCTGCTAAAGTCCTAGAACTTCTAAATTTTTCCCTGGTTGAAGGTACCTTTCCTTCAGCATGGCTCTGCCTTACCTTGGTCTTACAGTCACCCTCTGATCTTTCAACATCATGATCACCCACAGAGAAACTTTGGATGTACCTCTGTTGCCTGTAGATTCTCCCATTGATATACTTTCCTCCCTTCCCAACCAGGCTTCCTTTTGGGAAGAGATTTAGCTGTGTGAAAAACATCTGCCACACAAGTGGGAAAGAGGTGGCACATGGAACTTCCCTGACCAGCCAGAAATCTCCCTTGCACACAGAGGCTTACTAAACACAGATGTAAAGCGACGGGGCAGCCAGAAGGTTTCTCTTTGATGTCATCATTCTTCCATTGCCCTGCCATTCTGGTCCTGTGGGAGACCAAGGTAAAACCATGTCTTTTTGCTAGCCTTGCTAGTGGATTTTTCTGGTTAGCAAAAAGATGCAGTTTTACTTCACTCTGTCACAGAACTGGAATGGAAGAACAATGATATCATGCAGTAAGGCAGCAGGGAAGATGGAACCTTCCAGCTGCAGTGCCGTTTTACTTCAGCATGTGGTAAGCCTCACAGTTGTTAGGATTTTTAAAAAAGCTTTCCCCTGAGCCTATGGTTAGCTTTTCTCAAGATTAGCTGCCATCTGGAGGGAATGGGGTTATAGTCCTCCTCTCCTTTGTGCTGCAACCTCCCCAATCATCACTTTCTCTCATTTGGGAATCAGGCTTGAAAACTAGACTTCTTCAGACCTGAGATCTGTTTGAAGGTGGGTGGACAGGGCATGAATATGACAGTATGCATGTTGGAGCATGTGAAAGTGGGGGAGGATGCATGTGATGGATGTGTGACTAGAATGTGTACATGGTGTTAGCCTTGACCCCATGGGGTATGATCCCCCCCAGGGCTGTAACTACAGGGGAGGGGGAAATGAGAGCATCATCTCCCCCAATAGGAATTCTGCCCCCTCAAATTAAATGTTCTTCCAGTACCCCCATTTCTAGCATTGCAGTAACATACAAGTTCAGTTGAGCTTTTAGAAATATAGTTTAGGCACCCAAAGAAAAGGGGCAGGAAAGTTACCGAGATAATGCAAACACCTAGAGCTCTAGGTGTGAGTGATTTTCAATGTCTCACTCTCTACGATGCTTTGGTATTTGGGGACTGAAGGAATATTTCTAGAGAATTCTTATTTGGGAAGGCAAATGCCCCCCCCTGGCTACCCCCCTGCTTTCCACCATGGCATATGTCCACCCCCTCCGGATGGAGCAATAAGAGGAAGAGCAGGGGGGGGGAATCCAGGATGTTGAGAAGAACCTTTGGGCCTAAAAAATTATTTTCATTTAGGCATTCATGTGCTCTCTAGCTATTGAACAGCCTTATCTCAAGAAGTGAGACTGAGGAGATTTTCAGACAGGAACAAAAAAAGCGTTCCCATCTTGCATTCTTCTCTCCCGCCCCTCTGCCATCCCTGTAACGACATAAAATGAAAACTTTTCAAACCTACCTTAATTGTGCTTTGTTCCCTCAGCAGGCCAGGCCAGGCCAGGAGTGAATAGAGCTCGAACGGAGCTCCTTTCACTTTCTGGATTGAAATCCCAGCTGATCTCATGAGAAGTCGAGAGTGCGGGAAATTAAAAAAATAAAAGCAAAAATACTACAGTAAAAGTAACACCAAGCACAAAAACACACTTAAATCACTACAAGTAACCTGGGGAGGGTACAAAAAAGTGTGTCACTTACCTCGATGTCCTGATATCACCTGGAAGTGTTCTGGCATGGACCTCCCATTGACACTGGCATAACGGTGAACCATTTCAGTTACAGGACATTCCGTAACAGAAATGGAATGGGGGATTCATTGACACCTTACCCCATCAATAAAAAGAAGCGGTGGCATAATGACAGCAGAATGGGAGCAGAATGGCATCATCTGAAATGCAAGCCCTTTAGCGATCTCCTGGCATCGTTATCACGCCATATTTAGAGCGTCTGATAATCTCCATAGCCTTTGTCCATGAATGCTTATGCTAAAATAAATTGGTTAGCCTTAAATGTGCCAGAACACTCATTTTTCCTTCCTCCCCAGTTTTTTTTTTTTATACTGAAGCAGACTAATACAGACATATCTTTGAATACTGCTACACAAGATAACAGGTTTTCACACTTGGGGAACTGTGACCTTCTTCTAAAACCATCTTAGTGTGACCTTCTCCTCCTGCCACTCCTCTGCTTGGAGAAGTAAAGGGGAAGGTTTGTAAGCCCTGTTGCATGAACAAAATTCCTACTTATCTATCTCTAAATCCAACCCTCTGGCTTTTGCAACTTGATCTTTAATTTGCTGAACAGACCATCTATAGATTCCCCCCCCCAGCTTGCACTTCAGGAAATACGTGTAGCAGAAAGCTATACAATCATTGTCATGCAAGTGAAAAAAAATGGCAGTACCTAGTTTACAAGTTTGAGGTATGCAGGCAGTCCATAGCTAACTAACAAAGTAGATATATTCTTGGGTATTACTTCCTTAATTAGAAAATTTGGTACCAGAGACAGAAATAACATGGAAAGTATAGGGATAGGTTCTTGCACCACAACAAAAGAAGAGCCAGGGGGGTATTGTTTTAAACTCATTGTTAGCCACCTTGAGTCCTTATACTAGGAGAAAAGTGGGCTATAAATAAGTAAGTAAGTAAGTAAGTAAATAAATAAATAAAACATTTCAGCAGACTTTTAATCCAAAACTAACAATATGCACACATAAGATGAAATAACCAAATCAGGTAAGCCTTGCATTCAAAACATTTTGAACTTTCCAGATACTACTTGACAGCTTCTTCCAAAATGCATTCATAGATTATATTTTTACCTTTCACCATCTTCCACTTTTCTTAGGATTTCCATTTTGGGGGCCAAACTTATATATCTTCTTTAAACCTGCTAGGGGGAGCTGGTGAGGTAGGTACCTGCTCTCTCCTTTTCTCTCTGTTCTGTTGTTCACGTGTGGCCAATAAGGCATTCTGGGGATAGCTGCTGTTTACCTTGCCTGTTAAAAGCAACACCCACATCTATAGTAGGAGTGGCTATAGTAGAATCCCATTCTTTCTTAGCTCAGGCTATTATTGCATTATTTATTGCAGACTGCTGCAAACTGACATTGAAATTCTCAATTTTTCCAGCAAGACAGAAGGCAAGGGGGGGGGATGGGGGGAGATGGATGGGCATGAAACACCTTTGTAAAAAGGAGCTTATTTGTCAGAGGATTTGTTAAGTCAGATATGCCTGTATATGGAATTTCCCTGTGAAATCAGGCAAAGGTTTGGGAATGCACAGCTGAATGCCATCTTCCCTCTCACCCTCACAACAGCACAGCAAGCTTTTGAACTCTTCATACAAGAGATCTGCCTGTGGAAACCTATTATTCATTTGTTACAAGTGCTGGATTTGGAATTGTGTGTCTTGGCCATGTATCTTCTGGTGCTCCTAGTATAAAAGTTTGGTGCATTACATGAATATATGCATGAAACATTCTTGTAAAATTGTGAAATCCCATTAGGTAGAGCCCATTTCTACCTAAAGAACTCACATAAAGCACATAGAATGTCAACTAGTGTCCCAGAAAGTCTTTATAAAGCGTTCAGTGAACCAATAAGCTACAGCTTTTGTCTTTAGACAATATTACTCATGTATTTACATGTATGAAATCCTGTGATTCCTGTGGTTCTTGCCGTCCATTCATCCTAATCAATTTCCTCATTTGTGCTTTCTTCTCAGAATTTTGTTTAGGTGGAAAATACACACACACACACCACATTCACATCATTAGCTGGTATTTTAAGTCTTACTACCAGAGATTCTATTTTTCCTTTCTGCCAGTAATGTAGCAGTCTATTTGAAATGTCTTCAGGGTTTAGTACTAATCAGCTTTGCAGATGATCTGGCTAACTGCATCACAAGAGTGCTTCTTGTAAGACGAATTGCTATGAGCACCAACTGACCTTGGTTGGAAGTCTGAAAGTCTGAAAGCATCTCTCTAATGTTATGCCGGCAAGGGGAGAGATAACAAATCTAACCACAAATTCAATGGCCTTTCAATACAGATTAAAGAGGAGAGGGAAAGCTTTAGACACTTCACAAAACTGAATATTTCCTCACCATTTTTGAGTTGCCTAATCCATCCCTGGGGACAGAGGCAGTTTCATGGCTTGTGCCATAACAAAATGGCTTACCAGTTGTAGCAAAACATAACCTGTCTTTTAAAGAGGCATATCAAGGTTGAAACAAGTTGCCTTCCTCCTTGGATAGGCATGGGCTGAAATCCTGCATTGGGAGATGTTGCTACAAAGATGTAGCTACCATGATTTCTGTATTGCTGGAAGGAGGGGGGATGAGTGGAGACAATAAGTGGACACAATGAGGAGAGATGAGCCCCGCTGATGTGTGTCACACTGTAGGGTTGGCAGTTCAGGATCTTTTCAGGCTCTAGGGATGGACCATGGAGATGCTATTAAGCCTTATTCATTAAGTCCCAATCACAGTTGTTCACAGCTTCTCTCTCTCTCTCTCTCTCTCTCTCTCTCTCACACACACACACACACACAACTTTTTGGAATATTTCCTATTTGGAAATCATGGCAGAAATCTTAACTAATGGACCTATTCCTGGAGCAAGGTGAAATGAGAGGATGATTCTTACTTGCTTACTTAGGGAGATGGGATAAGGAACATTTAATGTAGCCAACTTGCTTCTAGCAGAACAGAACAGAGGGTGAGCCCTGCCACTATGACTGGGAGAAGAGGATGCTAATTAAGTAGGGAGACCCTCCTGAAGTCTTTGTAAGTTACAGCCACAGACCAATTATGGCTTGTAATCGGTAGCATGCTGCTGCTTTAAGAGCTGAACTGGAGATCTGCACACAGTCCTTTCCTTTTGCCTGGAGCTAAGCCCACCAAAACTGGAGAAGTTGCATCCTTGTCTCCCACCTGGAGAGGATCCATGAAAACTAGAGACTCTGATATCTGATACCCCTAAGAGAAGGAGAGCTGGATATATCTCTACTCATTCTCCCTCTCTGGCAACAGAAAGTGAGCTGCTTTGTGAGGGATGGTCTACAGCTGCTACATTTTGGAGGCACTTTTGCTTATTGTGTATGCAATGACTGTAAAAGGCAGACTTATCACATCATAACTACTGAACAGGATGCCAGTCATGGGCCTTGTCTAGACAAGCTATTTACTCTGTCTTGCCCCCATCTTGGAGCCCTTCAGTCCAAATGACACAGGGTTTTTGCCCCATTTTGCCCCCAAGGCAGTCCTCACAATGCCGGGGTTAAGACGGGGTAAGACAGGGGAATGCCCATTGAGACATTTCAGCAAAACACCTGGGAAAAACAGCTTCATTTTGGAAAAAATGGATTGGGCCCTACAGGTCTGCATGAGGCCATACTGCCATGCTATCCTTTTTTAGCAGCAGCAGCAGCAGCAGCAGCTATCTGCTGCGTTGCATTCTCTGAAGGCAGGAAACAGTCCTGTAGCATGTGACCAAGCCTGGTCACATGCAGAGGGCCTTGATCACATGCTGTGGGCTCCCTTCTTGGCTTTGGAGAATGTGATGCAGATGGAGCGGCCACGGCTGCAGAGATGGGCCAGCATGTCCATGCGGAGTCCTGCCTGTTTTGTGTAGGTAATGGGAGAGCCATGGGCTTGATCCGGCAGGAACCCAGCATATTCTGGCCAGTGTAGACAAGGCCATGGTTTCCTATATGATCTAGCAGGGTGTGTTTCTCTGTGTGGACAGCAAGCTGAAACTGCAAAAATGCTATACTTTTGTCTTTTCCTGAGTAAAGATGGGTCATATGGTGCATGTACACTATAGAAATAATGCAGTTTGACACCACTTTAACTACTGTAGGTAGCCTGGGATTTGTAATTTTTTGTAGTTTTACAAGGTCTTTAGCTTTCTCTGCCAGAATGCTGGTGCGTAACAAAACTAAGCTCCCAGGATTCTATAGGATGGAGCCAGCTAAAGTGGTATCAAACTGATTTTTTTCTACAGTGCAGATGCACCCTAATTAGTGAGATAATTTTTAAAATCTTTCTTGGCCTTGGGACAGGTGACTTAGAAGGTTATCTTATCCATAGTCATAGATGGAACAAGCTTGTTTTCTGCAGCTCCAGAGACTAGGACATGGAACAATCAGTTCAAACTACAGGAAAAGAGATTGTGGACCCAGACTGTTGCCTCCGCCCTCCTGAATGATACACGTACACAGTGGTTGATTAACAATTGTATTGGTTACATCTTCAGAAAACATGGTTAAATACAAGTTAGTAAATACATATTTTTTTGGCAATAAAATGTCTGCAACTTGTAAGCTAAATGGTTGGCGGCAATGCATGGGTCGTGATCTACTTCTTGACCCCACCCATGTGGGTCAAGGCTACTTGTCGGTCAATCCCAACTCCCTGTGGAGGAGAGAGATGCTGTCCGAGCTGTCCGCTCAACTCCCTCTCCTCCCCTGTAATCAAGTGTTGGTTATAAACTAGAGGTGGGGTCTCCCTTGGACTTGAACTCGCACTTGAGCTAGTGCTTGAACTTGATGGAGACACCTTGACCTCATGCCCTATCTCAACCCATGACATTTGCCTCCCCGCAAATTGCGACATGGAATGTGCTCTACTCTGAGGGAGGGTGGGTGGGTCTTCAGCTCTTTCTCGAGCAAAAAGAGGGAAGAGCCTTGATGGAGCTGCCTTATAACAGCTCCGTAGCTCCTCCCTGACGTCATCCGGCCATGCCAGAGGCCAGCCGGATGACCTGCCTCCCTTTGCTGTGGCAGCCGATTGAGGCCAGGCAGGCCCTCCCTGATTGGTCGCTGCTCCCTCCCCGCCCCTCCCAGCCACAAGGAAGGCTGGGAAGGAGATGGGGAGAATGGCGGCCGCCAGGGTGGCCCATGCGGTCCCCCGTTCCTCCCTGCCAGGGCAGGAAGGGGGGAACGCCGGAGGGCTTTCAGGGGGTGCCGGTTGGGCCTCAAAAAGGCCCGTCGGCAAGCAGCAAGCCCCCTTCCATATGAACACTAGAAAGAATTTCCTGACAGTAAGAGCTGTTTGGCAGTGGAATGTGCTGCCTCATAGTGTGGTGGACTCTCCTTCTTTGGAGGTTTTGAAACAGAGGCGGGATGGCTGTCTGCTTTGATTGTGTGCTCCTGTATGACAGGGGGTTGGACTAGATGGCCCTTGTGGTCTCTTCCAGCTCTATGATTCTATGTTTGGGGGGGAATGGGAGGTCATAATTAAAGGCTCCTAGGTTTCTCCCATATTAAATAAGTCTCCAAGCAGCAAGCTTTATGATAAGCACATTGTCAAATAATAATATAACAAAAGCTGCCAGCGTTTTCCCCCTCCCAAAATATGCCCCGAAACTATTAAAAAAACCTAGAAAGATGGCTGCCCCCCCCACAAGTGGTAGTCAGAATGGCAACAAATTTCCTAAATGATCAGTAGGCCAAATTATCTAGCCTATTTATTGTTAGAGAAACTTCAGGGAGTCTACGGACTTTTTCAAACGGGGTAACCCCCCCCCCCGAGGAATATTGGGAGAAGAACGGGGCTGTCGTGCTTGCAGAGCCCTGTTTCAGACAGCCCCGTCCTCCTCCCAACCTTCCCCCATCCTTCCTCTGTGCTGTGGGCGCCAGTTTTTATTGATGGAGGTTTTCCATCAATAAAAGTGGCACGTTTAACTGATTTTCATAAACAAATAAGCTGTTATTTCCAAAGAAATTTCCAAAGAAACTGCATTTATTCTTTGGGTTTTTTAAATTAGCTGTACAGGTTGACCCCCATATCCACAGATCCAGTAGCCACGATTTCACTTAACTACATCCAAAAAACATGTTCCCTCTAGGTATTTCTAGGTCCTCCAATGAGATTCTATGGTCAACTTCTGGTGTTTGTATCATGGAAAATAATAGGGTTCCCTATTATCTGTGGTTCCAGGTATCCGTGTGTGTGTGTGTGTGTGTGTCTTGGAATGTAAACCCCATGGATATGGGAGTCAACCTGTACTTTGTGTTAATCTAAATTGCAAGCTGCCTTAGGTCCCATGTTGGATCTCTGTTGCAACAAATATTAGCAGGATCTGCATTTCTGAGATATACAGAGATGATCTATTTTTCTGAGATACAAACTACATTTTTGGACACAAACAAGGTGAGAAAGAGGGCAGAGGGTCATTTTGAGCTCTAGAAAGTTCCTTTTGAGGGGCAGACATTCTCCAGAGGTCTGATGTAAGGCACAGAGTTCCCTGTTCACAGGGCATCAGCTGTGCCTCCAGCTATTGTTGACCTGTATATTTGTAAATAAAATCAAGAGTTATAAAACATCTAGGCTTAATTGAAGGATGGGGAAAAATGTGGCCAGACATTGATGGACTGCAATTCCCAGTATTCCTACTGCCACCTTCCCCATCACAGCACTCAGTTTTTTTCTCTGCGCCACACTGCTGATTCTGTTGCCTTTTCCTCCTCCTCCTCAACTGGTGAGATTACACCAGCAAATATGATCTTTTGGACAGAAATCACAAGTGCAGTCTTCTGAAGTATGGCACTACATCTCTCTAGCAGAAAATTCTAAATACCTCTCACCAAACTACAAATCCCAGACTTCCATAATAAGGACCCATGGCAATAAAAGGGATATCAAACAGTAATAGTAGTGCAGTATTGATACAGTCTAAGGACTTTATCAGACACACTAAATACAGCGTCATAATGACACCACATAAAGGCGAAAGGGCGCAGGTACCACACGTCACCCTTTCACGTTTATGTGCCTGCCAAAACCCCTACTTTTAAATTGACATCTGAAGCCATCAATTGATCCCCCGTGGTGCTTTAGTGCTGGCATTGCTGGCGTTGAAATCTTGTGCTATTGTACTCACGTCAGTGCAGCAAGAATGGTGGTCCAGCACTTACACTTCCAGGTGAGATCGCAACATGCAGGTAGGTGACACACTTTTTATGACCCTCCTCAGGTTACTTGGGACTTTTAAAGTGTGTTCCTGTGCTTTGTGTTACTTTTTCTTTGTTCATTTTGGTATTTTTAAAAAATTTCCTGCGTGATGAGAATCTGTGAGATTTTGAACGAGGAAGTGAACAGAGCTCTGTTCACTTCCTCTTTCATTGCCGGGAAGCCTTTGCTGGGAAAGCAAGGTAAATGTATGTGTGTGTGTGTGTGGTGTTTTTATGCCAGCAAAGGAACGTTTTAAGGGGCTTGTCTGGTAAAGTCCTAAGGCCACAAACTTGCATTGCTCACTGTAGCATGGTTGTTCTGCATGTAGGAGTGCATTACTGTGAGGCATTTGCCACCACCATAGGGATGCTGTCCTCCCATTGCTTCTGCAATCCACCCTATTCTCCTCAGGCACAGAATGGCTGTCGGGGGCAGTAGATTTGGCGGGGGGAGGATGGTGTGTTATTCCCATTTCACAGATTGAAAACAAGGAAGAGAGGAAATACATAATTTTTACACCAGATGGCAGAAGTAGAGTGTGATGTCTCCACCTTAAGGGAAATTTTTTCCCCAGTGTGTCTGAAAGGTTTATCACAGTTCTAACTGACTAGCACACACACAAAAACCATAATACACACTAAAAGAGGAAGCCCTGATGTGTGTGGACCTGGTGAAATCACCACGTGAGATTCTTTGGGAAAAGAGGTCAAGGATCATGATTGGGCCTAGATTCAGGGTTTGTCTAGACCAGCCAAAATATGCCACTTTCCAGCCAGCATATTCTGGTCTCAGAGCTGGCCCATCCCATCCCCTGTTACTGTACCAAAACGAGCAGGTGTACATGCACACGCTGGCTAGGATCAATGGGCACCCATCCTGCTGTCATACATTGCTCCCTCTGAAGCTGGGAAGGAGGCCTTCAGCATGTGATCCAGGCTGGTCACATGCAGGGGAACTTGATAATGTGCTGGGGCCCTCCTTACCAACTGCAGAGTGACTCCGCCAGCAATACAGGCTGGCATGCAGGTACGGTCCCTGCGTCCACCTGCTGGCCCCATTTGTGTTTTCCTGCATAATGTGGGGTAATTAAAACATTTTAAAAGGCTTTACTCTAGCTTCTCCTTGGCTTTGCCTTGGGTGACCTCAGGACTCCCTGGAGGCAAAACGGGGGAAGATGGTGGGAAGCCGGGGTAAATAGCCCATCTAGACAAGCCCTCAGATGGTTGTACATTTGCTGTTTCATTATTGGTGGGATAGAAGTAAGTAAGGGCCCTTTCAGACTACACAGATAACACTTTGGTCCTAGTTTAATGTCTCTGGCTGCATCTTGTGGAAGCCTGGGATTTGTAGTTTGGGGAGGCACCAAAGTTCTCTGGCAGAGAATTTCAAATACCTTGCAAACCTACAAATCCCAGGATTCCATAGGATGTGCTGTAACTGCGTAGAAGGAAGGGGCACTAAGTAAGGATTTTATCAGACCAGTCAAATATGGTGTCATAAGGATGCCTAATTATCGCGAAAGGGCGCACTTACTAGATGCTGTTGCCATTTTGCGATCATATATTGTTTAGAAACTACTTTTTTATTGATGGCCCAAGCTGTCAATTGATCCTCCGTGGCGATTTTCTGCCAGTATTGCTGGTGTTTGAATCTGCACACCATTGTACTCATATGAATGTAGCATCAATGGGCAAACACTTCCAGGTGGAATGGAGACAGTCAGGTAAGGGACACTCTTTTTATGACCCCCCCGTTTGCTTGGGACTTTAAAAGTGTGTTTTTGTGCTTTCCTGAACTTTTTGTGTCTTTGTTTTTTTAAAAAATTTCCCACATGAGCATCTTCTCACAAGATTAGGTGAGATTTGAAACCAGGAAGTGAACGGAGTTCCATTCACTCCCCGTTAGTGCCTGGGAAGCCTCTTTAATGTGAAGAAGATAAGGTCTGGTGGAAGGAGTTCTTTTGTCAGCATAAAAATTGTTATACTGGTCCTGATGTTGATGTAGGTTGATATAAGACTTGTATTATCAAGCCATTCGGTCTCTTATCACCTGACCGCTATAGGAATTGGATTATGGGACTGGGGTTGGTTTATCCCCCAAATATCCCTTTTTTCCAGTGGCTTTAAACTTTACTGTTCCCCTTGAGGCCGGGAATGAGCTGGGGGCGGCTATAGGAGTTGTGCAGGGGAATGGGAGGCATGGCTGGAACAGAGCGAACAAATGTTACAAAAGAAGATGGGATTGCTGTTTGAAAGCTATCCCACCTTCAGTTCCCTCTGTTTCCCAGAATGCCTTGGAGAACAGATCAACCATTCCACAGAACTTCACTCTGCTCCTCTGCAATACAAGGTTGGTCAAGAACAAGACCCATATCATAGAACCATAGAATCATAGAATTGCAGAGTTGGAAGAGACCACGAGGGCCATCCAGTCCAACCCCCCTGCCATGCAGGAAATCTTGATCAAAGCATCCCCGACAGATGGCAATCCAGCCTCTGTTTAAAGACCTCCAAGGAAGGAGACCCCACCACGCTCCGAGGGAGTGTGTTCCACTGCCGAACAGCTCTTACTGTCAAAAAGTTCCTCCTCATGTTGAGGTGGAATCTCTGTTCCTGGAGCTTGCACCCATTGCTCCATGTTCCAGTCTCTGGAGCAGCAGAAAACAAACCTGCTCCATCCTCAGCGTGACATCCCTTCAAATACTTAAACAGGGCCATCATATCGCCTCTTAACCGTCTTTTTTCCAGGCTAAACATACCCAGCTCCCTAAGTCTCTCCTCATAAGGCATCGCTTCCAGACCTTTCACCATTTTAGTGATCTCCTCATGGATGAGGATGCTGACCTGGCTTGCTTCACAGAGACCTGGCTGGGAGAGGATAGTGCAGTTACCTGGGTGCAGGCCCTCCCAGCTGGGTACCCTGTCAGTGAGCAGGTGAGGGGAAGTCAGGGGGGGGAGTTGCTCTGGTTCACAAGAATAGCCTGATCTTGATCAGGATACCTGTCTGGAACACAGTCCACTTCAAGTGTATGCACCTTAGCCTGAGGACCAGGGATAGTTTGGGGATTCTGCTAGTCTACTGACCACCCCGTTGTCTAGCAGACTCCCTGACCAGTCTGACACAGCTGGTCTCAGAGCTGTTGTTGGAGTCTCCCAGACTTTTAGTTTTGGGTGACTTCAACATTCCGCTCGAGACCTGTCTAACAGGCGCAGCTCGGGAGTTCATGGATACCATGACAAACATGGGCCTATCCCAATTGGTCAATGGGCCCACACTTTGTGCAGGTCATACACTTGATACGGTCTTCAGTATGGAACTGGAATATCCATGGGCGGAGGTTGTAAATACCTCCACATTGTCATGGTCGGATCATTTTCTGGTCAAGGCGGAACTTAGAGTTTGTATCCGCCCCACCGGGGGTGGTGGACCCATTAGATTGGTCCACCCTCGAAGGCTAATGGAGCCAAATGGATTCCAGAAAGCCTTAGAGGGTTTAATGGTTGGGAATGCTGGTGACCCTGTCGATGCTCTGGTCAATGTTTGGAACACCGATCTTGCCAGGGCTATTGACATGATTGCTCCCAAGCGTCCTTGCCAATCTGCTTCAAACCATAACCCACGGTACACACCAGAGCTTAGGAGAATGAAGCAGTTTGGACAACAACTAAAGCGCATGTGGTGGAAAACTCGATTCATATCTGACAGAACTTGCCATAGGAACTTTCTTTGGTCCTATCAGCAGGCAATACATGCAGCACAGAGATCTTTCTCCTCTGCACGTATTGCATCTGCAGAGTCCTGTCCAGCAGAGCTGTTTCGGGTGGTGAGGGAGCTAACACAGGTACCCCCTTACTTAACCCGACAGTGGCCTGCTGTGATGCGTTTAACAACTTTTTCACAGATAAAATCTCTCAGATAAGAGCCGACTTAGACGCCAATGTTTTAACAGAAACCATAGGAGAGACGTCCAGCGACTCTGTTGATGAAGTTATTCTGGATCAGCTCCAATCTATGAGTACCGAGGACATGGACAAGCTGCTTGGTAGGGTGAGGAAAATGACTTGCCCTCTCGACCCTTGCCCATCATGGCTGGCTGTCGGGGGGGGGAAGCATTGAGGAGATTCCTTATGGATATCATCAATGCTTCCTTCATGGAAGGACATGTTCCATCTTGTCTGAAGGAAGCGGCTGTTAGGCCGCTTCTGAAAAAACCTTCCCTGGACCCCCTGGTTATGAGTAACTACATGCCTGTTTCTTTATTGCCATTTATGAGCAAGGTGATCAAGAGGGCGGTTGGTCTTCAACTCCAAGCTGTCTTGGATGAAACCGATTATCTAGGCCCATTTCAAATCGGCTTCAGGACATGCTTTGGGGTTGAGACTGCCATGGTTGCCTTCACCGACAATCTGTGTCTGAACATTGACAGGGGTAATGTGACCCTGTTGGTGCTCTTAGACCTCTCAGCGGCTTTCAATACGATAGATCATGGCATCCTCTTGGACCGCTTGAGGGGGTTGGGTATTGGAGGCACTGCATTGCAGTGGTTCCGGTCCTACTTCTCGGGCAGGTCCCAGAGAGTGCTGCTCGGGGACAGTTGTTCAAGCAAAAGAGAGCTCACCTGGGGAGTTCCACAGGGAGCTATCCTGTCTCCGATGTTATTTAACATCTATATGAAGCCGCTGGGTCAGATTATTGGGAGTTATGGAGCTGGGTGTTATCAGTATGCTGATGACACTCAGATCTATTTCTCCATATCTCGTTCGTCGGTCTCAAATTCCAATGGCATCTCTTCTCTCAATGAATGTCTTTGGGCGGTAATGGGCCGGATGAGGAAAAACAGATTGAAACTGAATCCAGACAAGACAGAGGTAAATGCGACAGTCAGGAGCGACTGTTATCAGCTTCGGCTGATACGCCAGCTGCACCCTTTTCTGGAAGCAAGGGACCTCGAGACCGTCATTCACGTGCTGGTAATCTCACACCTAGATTTCTGTAATGCACTTTACATGGGGCTACCCTTGTGCTTGGTTCAGAAACTACAGTTAGTACAAAATATGGCGGCCAGGCTTGTTTCAGGAACATCTAGGAGGAACCACATCACTCCAGTTTTGAGGTCCCTCCACTGGCTGCCTATTAGTTTCTGGGCCCAGTATAAGGTGTTGGTTATCACCTTTAAAGCCCTAAATGGCTTGGGTCCAAGCTATTTCAGGGACCGTCTCCTCCCTTATAACCCCCCCCCCCACACGCACTCCGGTCCTCTGGGAGGAATTTGCTGTAGCCTCAAAAGTCGAGGCTTTCGGCTACCTCCCAGAGGGCTTTTTCTATTGTTGCTCCCAGACTATGGAATGGCCTGCCAGATGATCTCCATCAATTGACATCTTTGGACATCTTCAAAAAGGCTGTCAAGACGGATCTCTTCCGGCAGGCCTTTCCAGAATAGATTATCCTGGCCTCGGGAACCCCCCTCCTTCAGGAGAGTCCCCATAGCCTCCTTTGTTAACAGAACTGAATATCGCTGGGGACCTACTGTTATTGCCAAATGTAGGTATGTGTTTTTATCAAATGTTTTAATTGTTGTTTTAATTTGTAAATTGATTTAATAACTTTTTAAGGGGGGGAAGGGAGTATATTGTTTTACTTGTATGGTTTTTTAATGTTGTGAAGTGCCCTGATTGGATTACCAAAGGGTGGTATATAAATAAATTTTATTATTATTATTATTATTATTATTATTATAAAAACACCACAATTTATGCTGGCAAAAGAACTTTTATGGGGGATAGTCTGATAAAGTCCTAAGTGGATGCAGTGGGTCAGAGCCAGGGGCTTCTTTTCATTGGAGAACAACTGTTTCTCTTTCCCCTTACCTTCCTGCCCCACATAGTTAAGAAAAAGAGAAAGGGGAAAACTGTTTGCATGTGAGGGAGGAAGTAATGGAAAGTAACAGGCAGGGCTCAATTCATTTGTACATTCAAATTTGAAGATGACTTAGATTTCAAGATACCATCTGTCAAAGGATTATGTTGTTAATAATCTAAATTTGATTCACATTTCCCTCTCTCTTTCAGACACTACCTGCAAAGCCTCTCTCAAAATTATCTTGTAAAGCCGTATCGTGAATGGCTTTCCTGTGAGGTTTCTTTTGGAAAGCTCCAAAAGGTAAATAAAAATGAATTAATACAGCATTTCCCTTTTGTAGGCAAAATATGCAAATAGCGGCTTGACAGAGCTTTAGCCGCATTAAAGGCTTTCCTGTTGTATCCTCAGAGGCTTTGCTCCTAGAATCAGAAGCCTTTAGGCAACCTTTAGCTTCATTTATGTGTAATACACACTCTCTGGCTAATGTCCTTCTGGCCCAATTCCCCACAGCACCATTTTTTTGGCTTCACACTCCATGAATTTTATTTGCAATCAATAAATAAGCCCATTAACATCAGGGTTTTGTATTTTCATCATATATCATAATTTCTCATAAACTGTTTCATTGTACACTGCAGGTCAGGTTCACCAAGCGTGGCTCACTCATTTTTATTTCTCAGTAGATAACTGAGGAACACAGAATGTATCCACAGAAGAAATTATAGGAAAGGAATGCAGGATTACAGTAATTATTGTATTATTAATTTATCACGTTTTAACCATTTTTCCTGGAGGCATCCCCCCTGTGTGATCTTACTGACTAGTGTCACACCAGGTTTAGACAAACTGCTTTCAATTCTTCAGAACAGTTCAAATAATTTCCTTTTGATTCTCCAGAGTGAACCCAAAGGGGTCAGGAGACTATCCAGAAAAAAACAAACTGAAAAGTATCCTCCAGAAAATTAATTGTCTCATGGAAAACATAACTTAATCAAGAAATGAAGAGGTCTGCCTTTTTTACTAGACATGTTTGGGCAAGGACAAATCACTAGTTTGCCTTTACTCTCAAATCCTCTATATAAAATAGCTGCAGCTTTATTTATTGTGAACAGAAGGTATAATTTGTTACCAGTTGATCCTATTTGTACCTCTAATCACTAATTTCTAACAGCTGATTTTTAGTGCATTAGCAGTGTTTATGTGTTGAGTGCAAGCCAAATATTATATATAGCTCTCTGTTAAAAACAAGAGCCTGGTTCACATGTTAGCTTTTTGAAAGTCGTTGTCCGCGAATAAAATCTTGGTGAATATAGCGCGGCAGGCTCCAAGCCTTAGCGCGAGAGGGAACGACAATTTCGCAGCAGTGACGGTGTCATCCAAAATCGACCCCCTGCCGCACTGCTGTGACAAAACTGTCCCAGGCGATCCTTGCATGGCAAGGATCATCTGAAAATCTCCTAACACATGAATAAGTGGGAGTGGGTCATGCTAGTCCCCTGATAATGTGGCTGTAACCATACATACCCCGCATTGATCTCCATGCATCAGATGAAGATCTGAAGGCTATACTTGTTTAGGCCTCTCCCCACAATTGGGAGCTCTAGTAGTAGTGGGCTCCTGATCACGTGAGCGGTATTAACTCATTTGGAGGTGTGTCGAATCAACATGCCAAGAAGTGAGCATGCTAGTTCCACCCTTCCACCTCCAGTTCTGCCACTCTCCTCCCATTGAGAGGAACGTGTCTGCACAAATGAATTTCTGCTACACATGGAAACTCTCCATCTGTTCAGGAACACATACACCCCACCAAAAAATCAGGGTCCAATTATGTGAAGCACATCCACACACAGGGGAAGCTTTCACGTGCAGCTTTGTCACATGAGGACAGACATAGAACTGGAGATAGAAGGGGGGGGGATAGTGTGCTCCTTTCTTCATGTATTCACCATATTTTCTGAATGAGTGAACAGGGCTTCAGAGGAGCCTATATGAATATAGCCAGCGCACAAACCTATTCTCCCTCTATCTAGGCTGTAGACTCTTACACACATCACCTTTCCCAGTCAATTCAATAGAGAAATCCAATCTGTCTGTGTAGTCCTCTGGTCATGTGAATAGAAGCCATCTGTTGAACTTAGTAGTGGAGCTGTTTGTAAATATCAGGTATTGTACCCTTGTCATTAATTCTTGGATGGGGAAGGTGTTGGAGTTGACTCCCGTTTAGTGGGTCTACTACAGTTGGGCTGATTCAATGGATCATAGAATCATAGAATTGTAGAGTTGGAAGAGACCACGAGGGCCATCCAGTCCAACCCCCTGCCGCGCAGGAAATCACGATCAAAGCATCCCCGACAGATGGCCATCCAGCCTCTGTTTAAAGACCTCCAAGGAAGGAGACCCCACCACGCTCCGAGGGAGTGTGATCCACTGCTGTACAACTCTTACTGTCACTGTTAGGCTGCGCATGACACACAACAAGCAACCACAATGCAATGTATAGAGGGCACAATTATCATGCAAAATATAGGACGCACAACCAGAATGCACAGTATAGCATACACAACAATGCACAATATCATCACAATATCATGACAATCTGCCTCTGGTACCAAATTTTCTGTTAAACAAGTGATGCCTAAGAACACATCTGCTTCATTAACTGAGATACACCTGTACTCAAAATGAACTAGACTGGTCCCATCTGCTAGAATGCTTCTTTGGCACACATGATATAGCACAAATATAGGCTGCTACTACCTCATCCCTTATGTCTTATCAGATTGTAATGGTTGTGATGATTCATGGTAAATAGATCTGAAAATAAGACCTCTCAGTTAAATACGTATAGGACTATCTTTGAAAGTGAAAGACTTTGTTGAGCTGATGGTTATAGTACCCTGCTAGCTACTTGACATCCATGATTGTGGTGTAATCCTTTTCTCTTTTAAGCATTATCAAGAACTCTGTAGTGTAAATGGGAAATAATTTATTCTAAAAATACTACCTTGGGCTTCTTTTTGCAACATATAAATTGAGTTGACTGAGACATATAGCAGCTCAAGAATTCTTTCGGCAACACTAGCCTCTGACCTTATGGCTCACAATACATTCACAAAATACACCAGTGGCTTACTAATGGCCATGTAGTTGTGCCTTATTGCAAGCATAAAAGTTTCAATTTCATCCCTGTTTTGTATTCAGAAATAAAGAAATGAATGTATTCTTTACATAGGTTGCTTTAACAAGCCACAGAATCAGCTATGTTGGTTGTTTTAATGAGTCTGGCATCACACAGCCATTGGAAAGTGGAATGATCCACTGGAACAATTTAAAGAGGTCTCAGATCACGTTGCTCTGAATGGAACGCCTTGAACCTTTTGACAAGCAGCACTTATATGCCTCAAAAATAAAATCTAAAAAAACCACCCATAGATAAATCCAGAAATGCAAAATATAAATAATGATATGTCTCAAAAAAAGGAAGCCTCAGAAGCCCATCTTCAATGCATTGTTGTTTTGCTCTCTACCTCTTTATTGATAATAACAGTGGAGAGATGGCAATTCCATTCACTTAACATATATGCATTAGTCAAGTCTAGTGCATAGAAACTACAAAGACAAAGAGTGGGTCAAAAGCACAGGTCCAGTAAGAGCTGTTATTAAATGAATATCTGACATTCTTGTTACCACTGTACCAAAAATATATCAAAAACTGGGAAGAAATCATGCAGAAAATTATGAGGTCTCTCAGATGAGAAGGATTTGTCCTTCCTCTGTGAACCAGATTCTGGTTTCAAAGTATTCTTTAATATGCCTAGGACAATGATATTAGAGCAACTTAGTAATCAGAAAACACTGATTCATAGAGAATCAAATTATATCAGATATGGCTCCAAAATGCTTGTCAATTTTGAAACATCTCAGATCTGATTAAGACAAGCAGTGGCTTGTGAATATCCAATGTAAGTATTTGTATACCTGGTAGTATACAGTTGTGGGGAGGAAGTGTTGTGTTTGAGTGTTGGACTGGGCAATCAGGGTTCAAATCCCCACTCAGCCATGGGAACCCATGAGTGATCTTGTGTAAGTCACATTCTCTCAGCCTCAGAGAAAGCCAACGGCAAACTCTCTCTGTACAAATCTTGCCAAGTAAACCCCTGACTAGATTCACCTTAGGATCTCCTCAAGTCAGAAATGACTTGAAAGCACACTATCTCTCTCTGGCTTTTCTTCGCAAACGAAGATTCGGGAAGGACTCATCCCGCACTTTCTGCAAGCGCGCTGATGACTGAAAAGGCCAATCTGAGATAAACAAGTCCGGTTGCAGAAAGCACAGCAGAAGGTCTCCTTGGGTGACGTTTCTGGGTTGTGATTCTTTCTGTGTTGTCGTTTCTCTTCAAGACTTGTTCGGTGTGAATTCTCAAATAAGGCTGCAGCATTGTGGATAGTGCGTCTCCATGCCTCCCAATGTGAGGCCAGGGCAGACCATTGTCGGTGATCAATTTGGTTGAGCGGGAGATGTTGTTTCAGGGAGTCCTTGTATTGCTTTTTTGGAGCAGCCCTCATACGCTGACCTGTGGCGAGTTCACTGTAGAGTACTATTTTTGGGAGGCAATGGTCCTCCATCCTAGAAATGTGCCCTGCCCAGCGCAGCTGTGTTCTCAATATCATGGCCTCAATGGTGGTGATCCCTGCTTGCTCAAGGACAATATTTCAATCCTTCATGTGCTAGTTCCTCCACAATCCTCTGATTGTGGATTCAACCAGGATATTATGGGAGGAGCCACCAGATAACCCAGTCAGCCCTGAGTTATCTGGTGGCTGGTGGTATTTAGAAACCTAAGCAAGGTTTCTAAATACTGGCCTGAATCCTGTTGTTAGTTCTAACTAGAGTAGGTCCACTGAATCAACCCACTGAAGACTTTATCAGACAAGGTAAATATAGCAAAAAAATAAAAAAATAAAAAAATAAAAACCCTGCATCATTTAGGACACAACAATAACACAAAGGGTGAAATTATCAGACACCCTCATCATTCAGATATTCCCACTGCATTGCTCTGGCATGGACAAGGTGTCACTTTTTATTACAGGCTAAGCTGTCAATAAAAATGATGCCTCATTCACGGCCACATAACGCAGTGGGAATAGCTGAATGATGACGACATCTGGTAATTTCAGCCTTTTGTGTTATTGTCGTGTCCTTATGACATGGTTTTTGCCACATCTGATAAAGTCCCAAGTCAACCCAGCAGGCCTACCAGAGTCACTAACATGTGTTGTGTAATGTTGCTATTCTTCATGGGGTTTGTGTAGTGCTTGTGTAGCGTATCTCCACATGCAGACATTTATGCTACACTGAGAGGATGTAGGATTGTGGCCATAATTTATTCCACATTGGCCAAAAATGTACAACTGCATGAGTAAGGGAATTTACACAGATGTACGACACAAAGAAGTCTGGCGAAAGGCTATTGCATTGGGTAAATGCAATACCTTTCCATGGCACTACTTTTCCATGGTGGGGGGGACTGTGTGCTGCAGTGAGTCAAGAGATTATGCTGATGTTAGCAGTACTGATGGTAGGGTCTCTTATGTCAGACCAGCTTTAGCTGAGTAGCCAGAATAAATGTGCTACTTGGCAGCAGCAGTAGTGGTGGTAGGATGACATTGGGGGAGGATCTCTCTGGAACAATGGCTGTGGCACCATAGCTAATGCTTGCTAGTATTATGCAGAAGAAGGCAATGATAAACCACTCCTAAAACCTTTTACTTCAAAAACCCATTGAATGAGACAATCCAAAATTAAACAAGAGATCAGAAGGAACTCAGTGAGCTATTGGGATACAGCACAGGACAAGTGCGAGTAGTGCTGTGACTGATAATGCAACTGGACTCAAGTCAAAAGGACATTCAGCTGCTGATGTGCTCAGAGATGAAAGTCCACAGCTTCACAGCACATATTATAGCAACATGGGATGTGAGAAGCATCAATCAGGGGAAGCTAGACATTGTAAAACAAAAAACAGAATGTATAAACATTGCAATACTTGGGGTGAGCGAGCTAAAGTGGACAGGAATGGGTCATTTGGACTAAGATAATTACAGTTGTCCCTTCATATTCATAGAATCATAGAATTGCAGAGTTGGAAGAGACGGCAAGGACCATCCAGTCAAACCCCCTGCCACGCAGGAAATCACGATCAAAGCATCCCCGACAGATGGACATCCACCCTCTGTTTAAAGACCTCCAAGGAAGGAGACCCCACCACGCGGGAGTGTGTTCCACTGCTTAACAGCTTTTACTGTCAGAAAGTTCCTCCTAATGTTGAGGTGGAATTGCTCTGTGTTCTAGTCTCTGGAGCAGCAGAAAACAAGCTTACTCCATCCTCAATGTGACACCCCTTCAAATATTTGAACAGGGCTATCATATAGCCCCTTAACCGTCTTTTTTCCATGCTAAGCATACCCAGCTCCCTAAGTCTCTCCTCATAAGGCATGGTTTCCAGACCTTTCACCATTTTAGTCACCCTTCTCTGGACATGTTCCAGTTTGTCAATATCCTTTTTGAATTGTGGTACCCAGAACTGGACACAGTATTCTAGGTGAGGCCTGACCAAGACAGAATAGAGCAGCACTATTAGTTCCCTTGATCTAGACACTATACTTCTATTGATGCAGCCCAAAATCACATCGGCCTTTTTTGCTGCTGCATCACACTGTTGACTCATGTTCAACTTGTGGTCTACTAGGACTCCTAGATCCCTTTCGCACGTAGCCTCGTTCAGCCAGGTCTCCCCCATCCTGTATCTATGCATTTTGTTTTTCTGCCCTAGGTGCAGTACCTTACATTTCTCCGTATTGAATTTCATTTTGTTAGCTTTGGCCCAGCTCTCCAGTCTATCCAGGTCATTTTGAATTTTGATCCTGTCCTCTAGGGTATTAGCTACTCCTTCTGATTTGGTGTCATCTGCAAATTTGATAAGTATGCCCCTAACTCTGTCATCCAAGTCATTGATAAAGATGTTGAATAGCTGGGGTTTGGTTCCAGGACCCCCTATGGATACCAAAATCTGTGAATACTCAAGTCCCATTATAAGCAATGGCATAGCAAAATGATGCCCCTTATATAAAATGGCAAAATCAAGATTTGCTTTTCAGATTATTATTTTTTAAAGAATATTTTCAAGTCGTGAATACTGAAATCCGTGGATACAGAGGGACAACTTTAGACAGTGCTTTACTCATGAAATGAAAATCTAAGAAGAAATGGGGTTGGCATTAATAGTGAGGAGATGTAGCAAAAGCTGTCCAAGGATATAATGCAAAGTCTCACTGAATAATAACAGTAAGACCTCAGGGAAAACTGATCAATATAACCTTAATTCAAGTTTATGCTCCAACTATAGATGCAGAAGAGGAAGAAATTGATAAAAATAGATAAAAGCTATTGATTCAATGGATCTGCTTTATTTGGGATTAATAATATCTTTTATATCCATTGCTCTACTGATGAGTTCAAGGCGCTTGCCAGCACTTAGTAAACTATGAAACTATGGTAAACTATGGGCTGCCGTTAACACTGAGTTCACCTTTATCTTTATCATGTAAATATCATTAGGGATCTGGTTTTTAATACACAGTGGTAATATACCCAAGAGGTTATATACAGTAGTCTTTAAGATAATTTTTTTTAAAAAAAGAATTTTATTATGGTATTTACCTTTTGGGGGGTGGGGGGCAGAATAGGGGAATCAAAGAATTCAAAATGTTAGTCGTATGTGGCCAGAATCTTGTTGGGGACTTATTTCCTTGCAAGTGGACTGACATCTGTGGGAATTAGAATTGAGCATTTCTCTAACATTCATATCCAGTAAATGTCTGCTATTATGTTACTATGTAGGCAAGCCAGCAAAGTGACTGATGCACATTGGGACCAATGCACAACAGAACTAATGCGCACTGGACACTGGCTAGTGAGTGCCAATGTGCATTGGGACATACTTGCTGGTGTCTTGTAACATATCTTCGCGATCCATTAACAGGGTTTCTTAGCACCTTTGCTGTGTAACTAAGTCTAGTTGCACCCTATATGCATGGAACCAATATCTGCGGTTTCAGTTATCTGGATAGGGATATGGTATCATACTATATCCAACCTATCTTCGGGACCGCCTCCTTCCTTATAATCTTCCCCGTGCACTCAGGTCCTCTGGGAGGAATTTGTTACAACCTTTAAAAATTAGGCTTTCTTCAACCTCCTGGAGGGCCTTTTCAGCTATCGCTCCCAGATTATGGAATGGTCTGCCGGACGAGAGCCATCATATCACCATCCTAAATAGCTTTAAAAAAGCTCTTAAGACAGATCTCTTCCGGCAGGCCTTTCCTGAATAGATACCCGGCCGTCAAAAAAGGAAATCTCGCTTGTCCTGATCTCGCCACATCCAGTGTCCATTGTTCATTTTTATTCTTTATTTTTATTAATTTATTTTTTATATTTTTAGGTATGTTTTTAATTCCTAAATTATTTAATTGTATTTTAAGGGTGTGTGTGGAATTGAGGGGTTGGATGTATATTTTAATTGTTGTAAGCCACCCCAATTGCGTTTTGTAGAGGGGCGGGATATAAATAATAATAATAATTATTATTATTATTATTACATACTACAGAGTTGTGCTGGAAAATGTCTAAACAGGTGCTCTCTCTAGGCATCTTCTAGGTCCTCCAACACAGCTCTATAGTATGTTTTTACCTTTATTTTAATAGTGTTTGCTGTTATACATGGTTTCTGGTATCTGTGGTAAGTCTGGGAACCAAACCCCCATAGATAGGGGTTTGGGTTCCAACTGTATATATAAAATTACATAATGTACACTCTGATAGAGGATTATGGTCATGCCTTCCAACTACACAATCTGTTTTGAGTCAACATTTAAATCTATATATGACTGAAACCCTTTTAACATATTGAAGGAAATCTACTGTTTATTTTAAAGGATACCACTCACTCTTATTTATTTATTAGATGTGTACCCACCCTTTTCTGTCCCATGGGATTCAAGGAAGAAAGAAAGGTCATATTTTATATTTCTTTCCCCCCATTTGTATTACAGCAAGAATCAAAATAGCATTTAAAATGCATTCTACCCTAACTTTATGACCCTTGGATAAAAATTGTCCTCATAAGCTATTGTTGGTAATCCACCAATCAAACAGATTGAAGTTTACAGCCCCTACATGATATAAGAGGTTCTTGGGAGCCAAACTCTGCTTGTTCTGGCTGTGTTTCCCATGTTTCAGTCACTGGTGAAGCATCCTTAGGACATATTTATGTAGCAGGTCCCTTCTGAGCCTGGATTTAATACCAATCTAATATAGATTGGTTAGAGATAGTCAGCCTGGATTTACCAAAGGGATGTCATGCTTAACAAACTTGATTCATTTCTTTGAGGAAGTGGCAATGAGAGTGGACAAGAGTGAAGAACCAGACATAATTCACTTGGACTTGAAAGGACTTTCAATATGGTACCATACAACAGATTCATTTATAAAGTTAGCAGATAGAGCATTGATGGTGAAATACTCAATTGGATATCAAATTGGCTCAGTAATAGGCACTGGAGATGGTGGTAATGGTTACAGATCACACAGAGCTGTATAATATGCACCATGGGGTATACAACTGAAGATTTCAGGAACTTAGTATGGATAGGCCATTGTTGACCCAAGAATAGTAGAGGAAAGTATAATGAAACTTTACAAAAGCTTAGATGGGAAAGCAAAGTAATTTCCCCATAAAATGATATAAAAATCAAGAAATGAGGCAGCTGGCTTTCATTAGTACATTAATCCTCCAATTTCAAAAGTTAAGCGACTATACAATGTGGCTTAGCTCACCAATAGGCATGCCCATTTTTTCAGCATACCTTGTTCATGGAAATAATGAACCTTGAGGGTTAGGCCTGTTTCTGGGCAGTTTGTTACGCTGAAACAAACTACCACCTAGTACACTCAGGGAGTCTGTGCAAAGTGAAGATGCCATTACTTTTCAGGGTGAAGGGTGCCCTTTGCCAGTTAATAGATCCCTGGCAAATGAGCACCACACTTGGAGGTTCCTCTGCCTCAGTCTCCTGGCACTTTCCCAAACTCCCTATTTTCTAGAGCTGGACATGCACATCTAACTGATTTAGCCGGATTATGCTCAGGAAACAATGGCGTGCATCTTGTTAGGGACATGTGCATGTGTGAGTTTCCCAGAAATGTCATATACCCCCCTTTTTTTTGGTGCTGCAGATATTGGTATTCCTCCCTCCCTCTGCAGCCCACAAAGGCCCTTAGTGAACAGCCTCTGAAGCTGCTTGTGTGGTCATTCCCTGCTTTGTGGAGAGCAGGCAGGATTATAGAGGTCTATTCCTGTAGCCAGACACAAAATGATGACATCAACACTAAGATCCGCTGAGGTCCTCCAGTGGCCTCAGCACTGCTGCAGTCATTTTGTGTCTGGCTATGGGGATGTAGCCAGACACTTCTGCAATGGCTGAGGGGGAGGGTGTTGCTTCAGAGGCTATTTAGTCAGTGCAGTATAGATCAGTTTTTGAACCTAATATGCTACGCTGAGCCATACAGGTTTGCATCCTGTTAGTTATTCGCACATTAATAACTTCCCACACAGAAACAGTTGTACATTTTGTCCATTGTTGAAGTCCATATTCAGTTGAATGTTGTAGAAGCAGAGTTGCACATGCAGTACCATTGGACATGTGACACCATTGTGCATTGCAATAGTGAATTTCACCTTTGTTTGAACACTCAGTTATACTGTGTTGCAATCCACTACTGCATATTTGTTAACTAACTCCCTGATGTGGGATCTTGGCCAATATGTGCTAGATAATATATCTTAGTGAAGTTGGATTTTGCTCAGGAAAAGTCATCATAATCTTTTTTTTTTTAAATGTAGGTGTGAGTATGGAAGTGGTTGAACATTTTTGTCTTCTGCAGAACATCCACATTCAGTTCAAGGTTATGATAATAATAATAATAATAATAATATTTATTTATACCCCGCCCCTCTGTTAAAACAATCGGGGCAGATTACAAAAATTAAAATACAATACAAATAAAATCCCCAAACACCCCCCACCCCACCCTCCCCCATAAAAAAATATTAAACAATTATAAATTAAAACCAACTGATATAAAATCACAATTAAAAACAATAAATACTATAAAATACTATAAATGGCCAGCGTACTAAAAGAAGCCAGGATCCCCTGAGGCCGGGATCTAATTAGGAAAGGCCTGCCGAAAGAGATCCGTCTTTAGTGCTTTTTTAAAGCTACTCAGGGTTGTTATCTGACGGATCTCGTTCGGCAGGTCATTCCACAATTTGGGGGTGATTACCGAAAAGGCCCTCTGGGAGGGTATGGTAAGAGAGTTGTGCATGTGATGCTATTTCATATGTGGATACGCATTGGATTGTGCATTCAGTTATGTGTTACCATTCAACACACAGGTTGCACAGTACAATCAGTGCATAACTCTGCATACAGTGATTTAGGAGATTATCAGATGCTTGAAAAAGCCCCAAAGAAGCTCACGAGAATGATGTCACTGTACCGGGAATGGGTCCCAGTATTGCATGACCTCCTCCTCCTCATGTGCTTGCTTCGTCCTCCCTTCGTGCTGATGTGATGAAAAAGGCACTGCTTTTCATTACCAGAAACTCCCACCTTTTTTGTCATGTCAGCACAGAGGAAGGATGGAGCAAGCATGCCAAGATGACAACACGTTGGAATTTTTATAAATTTTTATAAAGTTTACAGGAAGTGGATTGTTCTCCCTTTAACAACTTTGTTTAATTTTTTGTGGGATAATAATGAGCTCCCTGAGACATTTTACCAAGGGGTCCTGATTTTTTCCCCCAAAGGAGGGTGATCCTACCCTCCCAAAAAACTGGCGCCCCATAGCTCTGACCAACGTAGACTACCACATGTTGGCAAAAATACTGAACAATCGGCTGGCTAAGGTGGCTGAAAAGATTGTGATGAAAGCACAGACCAGTGCTCTGCCGGGTAGGACTATGGTGGACTCTCTTTGTTTCAGGAAGTGTTCCGACTCAACAAGGAGGGAGCTTGGACTGGTCAAATCCTACAGGTCGACCAGATGAAAGCTTTTGACAATGTAGATCATACGTTCCTATGGGAAGCCCTCAAGTGGAAAGGGGTGCCAGAGAGATTTATTGCTTTAGTTAAATTGTTTTATAGGGATGCAGAGGTAGTTTTGCAAGTCAATGGTCATAGAGGAAGGAGGATTAAGTTAAATTCTGGGGTGAGGCAAGGTTGTCCCCTAAGCCCTCTCTTGTATGTTATTGCTTTGGATGCTATCCTGTGTAAGATTAGTTTGGACAAGAGCATCTCGGGGATCCAAATTCCGCATCCATTGGACAGTTCATGGTTGGTTCGATGTGAATCTGTTAAATTTGTTGCCCATGCTGATGATGTGTCCTTCTTGGTTAAGGACAGGATGGAAGTTAGAAAGATTAAAGATGCTTTTGAGGCCTACGGTCGAATTTCTGGTGCTCGACTTAACATGGAAAATATTTTTTTGATCAGGATTTTTGCTGCAGAGGACAAGATGGCAGCTATTCCTCTAAAGGAAGTAGTTGGAGAAAAGGAAGGGTGGCAAGCAGAGCAAGAGGCAAAGATGGATAGGGTGAAGATCCTGGGGCTGAATTTTGCGTTGGCTCCCGAGGGATGGAAAGAACATTGGTATCGCTGGTTGGAAAAAGTGAAGGAGAGGGTGGCCCTCTGACAGAGATGGAAGCTGACCATTTACCAGAGAGCCGCTTTTGTAAATACCTACCAGCTTCTGGTGGCAGCCAACTTGGCGGCTGTTTTCCCGCCTCCAGATTCAGTGATTAAAAAAGCAGATCGGGTTCTCTTCAAGTTCCTTTGGGGAATGGCCACATTCCCCCTGGCAAGGGCAGTGGCTTATGGGCAGGTAGAACAAGGGGGCCTGGACTTCCCAGCCCTGGGACCTAAGTTCATCGCCATCTTTTCTGCTCAAAACTTTGGGAAAGTTTCTCTGTTACAAAAAGGTCAGATTCAACCTCAGGCTTGGCTAGTTTTGTTTTGTGAGTGCTGGATAGGGACTAGATGGGGAAAGACTTGGTGGGAGGAAGGCTCATTAAGTTTTAGGTTTTCTTTACCTGAAAAATTGAAAGCACCAGATTATTTGAAAGACTTTGTTTTTTACATAAAGAAATATAAAATTTCTGCTGAGGAGTTGAAGGGGGAAGACAGACCAGGTCAGAGCATCAAGAGGAGTTTGTACAGGAAAATAGTGGAGGAGATTTATGTTAACCCGTTTTTGCAAAAGCGTCAGGCCAAACTAGATTTATCAGAATACCTAAATCACCAGACTAACCCAATTGAGTATTTCATGGACAAAAGGTTCCCCAAACAGTTGTGGGACTTGAGGTGGAGGCTCTATCATCAGGTTCTTAATCTGAGGGGAAAGAGACCATGGACCGCAGAGGATGAGCAGACCTGTCCGCGTCTGAAATGTAAAAAGGCTGAGATTTTGAGTGGCGTGGCACAAAAGGAGACGATCAGACATTTTGTTCAGGACTGCCCAAGTGCCCGGGAAACATGGGAGGAGGTGGCCCGGGTCCTGGATTGGCCAGATTTGGCACAGCAGGCTTGGGAGACGGTGCTTTCAGGGACTGAACCTCCAGAGGGTGTCAGGGGACCCAGAAAGTCAGTGGGCCAAAAGAGGAAGAGGAAGGAGCCTGGTTCCGCCATGACTGAGAGGTTTTGGAAAGTGCCCTGGTCCACGGTGCGCCTGGTAAACCTCTATGTGATGTTAGGGTTAGTTTTCCAGAGACAAAAGGAGGTGAAAAGTCAAAATCTGCAGGATGTAAAAGGCACTGCCTATTATGTGAAGAATGTAATTGAAAATTTAGCTCTGAGTGAAAAAGAGAAATTGCCAAGCTATCGTTGGAAAAAGTTTTGGCCGTGGTTTAGTGAGACGACCCCAGCCATAACATAAAATGATATTTTAAATAAATATTTTATTAATTTTGTATTATCATTTTTAATTAATATTTTATTGTTTTTTTTTTCATTTCTAAGTAGGTATAATTATAATGTGTAAATATAATGTGATTATAGTGTGTTTAGATTAAAGAGAAAAATACATTAGTGTTAGGATAGATTTACTTTTGTATTAGTAAGAAAAGAGGAAAATAATTAGTATTATTTTTGTATTATTGTTATGGCCTTTTGCGGTTGGGTGTATTTTTTTAGTAGAATGGTCTTACTCCAATAAAAATTCCCAAAATTCCCAAAGAAGCTCACGAGAATGATGTCACTGTACCGGGAATGGGTCCCAGTATTGCATGATCTCCTCCTCCTCATGTGCTTACTCCGTCCTCCCTTCGTGCTGATGTGACGAAAAAGGCACTGCTTTTCATTACCAGAAACTCCCACCTTTTTTGTCATGTCAGCACAGAGGAAGGATGGAGCAAGCACGCCAGGATGACAACATGTGCGGTATCAGGACCCATTCTCTGTACAGTGATGTTGTTCTCGCGAGCTCTTTTGGGGCTTTTTTTTCAAGCATCTGATAATCTTAACACTATATAGCCCTGCTCTTCGATCTCATCCTAAAGACTAATGAGTTTTATTTTGTATAAACCTTTGTGGATTGCAGCCCATCAGATGCATTTTGCATCTGCTAAACTGGGTAGCAGTCCATGAAAATGTATGCTGAATAAAATTCATGGCCACCAAAATTCACTGCCCCCTTTTCTGCAAGAGACAAGCATGGCTATCTACTTCAAAGTGTTGACTATGTAACATGTGCTGGCTAGCTATGCATGACAAAGATGGTTACACATTTTAGAAACATGGAATTTGAGATGATGGAAAATATATTACGATGGACAATCTGTCTTCTGTTGAATAGAAATGTTCACGGACAAAAGGAAGTGCTCTGAAACCTTATATAGTTAATGGGTCTTATACTGAAAATAACATATAAACTGTATTCTAGTATTATGCATCTGGATAGATTAAATAGGCAAGGAGGTGGGGTTTATTCTCTCCATCCCTCCTTCTGTTGTTCTCTGCACTCCTTTCCCTGATCACTTCTATTGCCTTTACTGTGTGGAGATTAATTTACTGAAGCGTGAGTCTCTTTGACCCACAGAGGTTTTCTGCATGATCTTGAACCATGGTTCTTCTTCGTGGTCTCTGTGAATGCACACAATGGGTTAATCCTGCACTTGCGCAGTGTACTTCGAAAACTTCCAGAAACCTCAATTCAAACTTTTGGGTGGCAGGTCCGCCCCCTCACCCCTGGCCTATATAAGCCCCACCTCTCACCAACTGCTCAGTTCCTTTTTTTCCCGCCACGTGATCAGCTCTGAAGGAACACTGAAGGAAACCTCAGACCTTTTTCTATTGTTATTGGATCTTTCCGTACCTTGTTGCTGACATTTGGACTACTCTTTGCTTCCTGATTATTGACTGAACTTTCTTCTTGGATTTGGATGTGGACTCTGGACTTCTCTTTGACTACAGTACAGTACTCTCCTTTGTGAGCCCCCTACCCTTCCTAAGATGTCAGGCATGGGTTTCTTTAAGTCCTGTTCCCAACGTGGGGGGAAATGACCGAATCTGATGGTCATTTTAAATGCCTACTCTGTCTGGGAGAGTTTCATGATGTTAAAACTTGCAGGCACTGCAAGACTTTTATCCCCCAGGTTCGCTGCAACAGAGACAAAAGGCTGAAGGGCCTCCTTTATGAGCATGCCCTCTCTGTGACATTGTCCCCTGTTAAGACGCCAGGTTCAGGGACCACAACGAAACCACCCAGGGAACCCAAGAAACATGGTTCCACAGTGGTACCATCCTCCTCCAAAGGGGCTGCAAAGAAAACCCCAATGTCTATCCGGGCTTGGGAGCAAAGTACTGCTAAAACAGTGTGGATGATACCACCTCAGTATCAAAGAGCAAATGCAGACTGGTACCACCAGCTAAGGTCCTGGAGGTTGCGGAGGAGGAGGACGAATTGTAGCCCTTCTAACCTTTGCTGGGTCTAGAATGTCAGCCACAGGCTTCTTCAAGGCATGCTCTCAATGTGGGGGTAAAATGACTGAGATGGATGGCCACTCTAAGTGCCTCCTATGTTTTGGGGAGTCCCATGATGTGAAATCTTCTAGGGACTGCAACGCCTTTACTCCCCAGGCCAGGTGAAACAGAGACAAGAGGTTGAAGGTGTTACCTTATGAGCATGCCCTCTCTGCAATCTCTCCCCCCACTGAGCACCTGGGTCCAGTACCATATCGAAGCTGGTCAAGGAACCTGAAGAACGGGCCTACTACAGTCCCATCTACCAAGGATCTGTGTGAACAATACCGCTGCTTCTCGACCAAGGTACTGTGCGAGTGATACCACTGCCCAAGGTACCGTGTGAGTGATACTGCTGCTTGTGACCAAGGTACTGTGCAAGCGATACTGCTGCTCACTACCAAGGTACTGTGCAAGCAATACCACTGCTCATGACCAAGGTACCATACGAGCAATACCACTGCTCGCAACCAAGGTACTGTGTGAGCAATACCACCACTTGTGACCAAGGTACTGTGCGAATGATACCACTGCTGCATCGAAGGACAAGCAAGGTCGGTTCAACTGGACCAGGCTGTACATGTTGCTATGAAGGAGGAAGAGCATGAACCACCTAAGACGTCGAAGGCAGCAGACAAGCGATGATCCCCTAGCAGAGGACGATCCTGTGAATGCAGGGAAACACACAAGGACTGTTCTCTGTCTCGTGGGTCACCCAAAGAAAGCGACAGAGACTGCTCTCAGGGTACTCACCCAATCACTTCTTTCTCCGGTGAGGAAGGTACCAGGCAAGCCAAGGATGCTGCCTCCAGCTAGGGTGCCTTTTAAGTCCCCTCCAAGGACACCTCCAAGGACTCAGTCATGGTCCCGTTCAGCCTCCAGGTCTCGCACTCCTCGCCTGCATCCTCGGCACACACCTAGGTCTCAGTGTTGTACAGCTCTCAACACTCTGATATGACTCCCCCTGGTACGAAGACGACTGGTCATGGGACAGATATGAGTGATGTGGATCAGACGAATCACGCTCAGAGAACCCATCCCTGAAGTCATCTCCACAGGGGAAGGGTGCACAACATGACCCACCATCCCCTACTGACGACGTCAAGACGTTTGCAGAAGTGGTAAACCACATGGTGGCATCACTTGGCCTGATGTCCATTCAACGAGACATCCATGTGGATGATCCTATTTTTTGTGACCTACAGAAGCAGGCCCCTCCATTACCTTCCATTCCCATCTTGCCCTTCCTTATACAGATCATCAAAGTGGCTTAGGCTACCCCGTTCCCTGTGCCACCCACTCCTTGGAGGTTGGAGCATCTTACCAGGTTTCTGATGACACAGCTCCATGGCTAGCCTCGCACCCGAACCTGAACTCTAGCATAGTGGATGCGGCCCAGATGCGCATGTCACATAGGGTGCATTCTCCCTGACAGACCAGAGGGTAAGGCGCTTGATGCCATTGGTCAAAAATCCTACTCCTCGGCTTGCCTACTAACTAGGATTGCCACGTATAGCATGTACATGGGGTGTACCAGCGACACCTTTGGGACACAGTTCCACCTTGTCTGGACAAAATCCCCACACGAGACCTTGATTTGGTACATAATATGAGGGATGGTGGCCTTACCCTGGCGAACTACCAGTGGTAAGCAGCTAAACATGTGGCCAACTGTGCTGATAAAGTATTGGCAAGTGCATTGGCAGTCCACAGGTATGCATGGTTGCATTCTTCTGGACTTTCCAGCACAGCCAGATTGATGATTGAAGACCTCCCCTTTGATGAAGCCGGTCTCCTCCATGCAGACACAGATACTACACTGGCACACACACAAAATGAGAACTACAGTGAAGCGCTTTGGCATCCCGCCTCCAGGACAAACCTCTCGGTCATGACTATATCAGAGGCGATTTCCCCCTCCTTTTGTAGGAGATATAGCCCTACAGCACAATGCTCTCAGCACACTGCCTCTGTGTACCCACAATACCAGAGGAAGTTCACTACTACATCAAAAACTAGGTCTCAGTTCCAAAAGAAGAAGCCTGATTCATCCAAACAGCGAGTTTGTCTACCCCCCTTCCACCCACGCCCACCACGGGTGCATATGTGGACAGGTTTCATGCCGCGTTCCACACCTGGTGCTCCACCGCATCAGACCTCTGGGTCCTGAGTATCATCCTAAAAGGATACTTTATAGTATTTGACCGTCTTCCCCCCTCTGGGGTCCTCAGAAGTTACTCCTTCTCTACACTTCACGGAAGAGGTGGCCACCCTCCTTCAGAAGGGCGCCATAGAACCTATTACCCCACATCAGAAGGCGGAGGCCTTCTTCTCCCGTAACTTCCTTGTCACCAAGAAGGATGGTGGACTGCGTCCCATTCTGGACCTCCAAGATGTCAACTGTCATATCGCTCCCAAGCGATTCAGTATGGTCTATCCTCCTGTTCCTCCAGATCAGAGACGGCTTGCTATGATAGCCTTTGTGATGCCTACTTCCACATAACTATAGTGCCATCACACAGGTGCTTCCTCACATTTGCTATCGGCTCCTGCATGTTCCACTTCAAGGCTCTTCCATTTGGCCTCTGCATGGCCCCATGGGTCTTCACCAAATGTGTGGCACCAGTAATAACCCACCTCCACCTAAAAGGGGTGGGTAATCTTCCCGTACTTTGTTGATTGGCTCATCACAGGACCGTCCAGGGCGAAGGTCGCCAGGGACATATCTTTGACCATCTCCCTGCTCGAGGCATTGGGCTTCATGGTCAACCTAGAAAAGTACCTCCTGGAGCCATCGCAACTCGTAAGATTCATGGGAGCACAGCTGGACTCCACATAGGGCAGGACTTTCTTCCCAGAGGACAGGCTCCCCACTCCGCAAGGCACAGCCCACTGCTGCATTGCACACAGAAGGATGCCAGTGCACTTTATCCAATATACCCTAGGTTACATAGCCTCTACCACAGCTGTTACCCCCCTCGCCAGACTATGGATGCAACCCCTGCAGGCCTGGCTTCTCCAGGCATTCAGCCCATTGATGGACAGTCCATCCAAGTTGCTCTTCGTGCCTCGCCCGATACTCAGGGCACTGGGCTGGTGGACTTGGTCAGAGATGGTCCGTTGCAGCCTACCTTTCGTGCATCCCAACCCACCAGGACCCTGACGACAGATGTGTCCATGACGGGATGGAATGCTCATTCACATGGCCTAGCCTTTTGCAGGCTGTGGTCACAGAAGGAGTCCCTTCAGGGACAGGTGGCCCAAGTCATGTCAGACAACACCACTACTATCTCCTGATGTTCCTGGTTCTGATAATTCAAATGTGGGACCATTGTGTAAATCAACAGATATCACTGCTGGCCATTCATCTGGCAGGATGCCAGATCGATGTTGCAGATGCATTAAGCTGAACTCAGAGCAGCTGTTATGAGTGGTCCATTGCGACAGACATCTTAGATCCTCTATTCGCTGATTGGGGAACACCGTTCATAGACCTCTTTGTGACCAAGGAGAATGCCAAATGCCATCTGTACTGCTCGAGGCAGCCTCCCTTCAAGAGGAATCTGGGGGGTGCATTACTCTTTGAGTGGTCAGCCGTCTACGTCTACATCTTCTCCCCTTCCCGCTATTCTCCAGGGTGGTGTTGAAGCTGCGGCACGACAGAACGGATTGCATACTGATAACCCCCTGGTGGCCCAGACAACCTTGGTTCTCTCCGCTGATTCTTCTCTCACAGGAAACATTTCAACACCTTCCTTTCTGACGGGACACCCTCTCGCTCTGGAGAGATCAAATACTCCATCCCGATCTGGAATCAATCAAGCCAACGGCGTGGCTTATTGCCGACTAGTACCCCTGTCAGACATGACTAGGACCATTCTACAGGCTACCCAACGTCCTTCCACTCAAAAGGCCTACCAGTACAAATGGCAGAAATTCTGCCAAGTTCTCCATGGCAAGAAAATATATCCTGACAATGCTACAGTTCCACTCCTTCTCGACTCCCTTGCTACCTTGTCATCGAAAGGACTCTCTCTTTCCTCAATAAGAACCTACATTGTGGCAGCATCCTGGAATTTTCAGCATCTTGGCATACAGTCATGCTTCAAGGACCCTCTGGTCCAAAGATTCCTCCAGGGGTATAAGAACCTGCATTCACCAGTGATGGGCCCAACTAACAACTGGGACCTTACGTTAGTTCTGACAACTCTCTCTGGGGCTCCTTTTGAACCTATGGACAGGGGTGATATACGCCTCCTATCTTTTAAGACTGCCTTTCTGACGGCCATCACTTCAGCAAGGCAGGCAAGCGAACTCTGTACCCTCAGGGTGGACCCTCCCTGTACCCGGTTTCATAGGGATAAGATCATCCTCAGACCGGATATGGTGTTCTCACCTGAAATGGTTTCATCCTTTCACCTGAACCAGGATATAGTCCTGCGGACATTTGATCCTCCCTTTACGGCTGAAAGGTCTGGTTCCTGCCATCCGCTTGACATCAAGTCGGCTTTGGAGCCCTACATTAACAAGATGTTGGAATGGTATTCTTTTCGCCATTCCAACAGACTATTTGTTTGCTACTCAGGCCCAAAGAAGGGTTTGGCTGTCTCATAGCAACACTTTTCCAAGTGGGTAGCATCCACCACCTCTACATCTTACGAGATGATGGGTAAGCCCTTACGCTCTCCAACATGGAGCCATTCTGCCAGAGCAACAGCTACTTCAATGGCATTTCTTAGGGGAGTACCTCCCCCAGACATCTGTAGAGAGGCCACGTGGCGGACGCCACATACCTTTGTGAAGAACTATAAACTAGACTCTGCCAGGAATGATGGATCAGCCCTAGGAAGGGTGGTGATCATGCCTTCAACCACCTGCGACTGACAGGTTTCCCCTTTCTATACTTGATTCTAATACTATCTATTAGTCTCCTTATATCATTGTTCTGCCTGTATTGGTATTAGGACACCCCCACCTTCCTGGTGTTATGAGCTTGCTAGTCTACCCATTGTGTGCATTCACAGAGACCACAAAGAAGAAGAACGAGTTACTTACCTGTAACTACAGTTCTTTGAGTGGTCTTCTGTGAATTCACACAAACCTGTCCTCCCCCCCTCTGGTGTCCTACTTCTTACATTGTTTCTAATACGTGGCTATAAGGAACTGAGCTGTTGGTGAGAGGTGTGGGCTAATATAGGCCAGGGTGAGGAGGCAGAGCTACCACCCAAAAGTTTGAATTGAGGTTTCTGAAAGTTTCTGAAGTGATCTGCACAGGCGTAGGATTAACCCATTGTGTGAATTCACAGAAGACCACTCGAAGAACTATAGTTATAGGTAAGTAAGTTGATTTCAGAATCACGAACAGTGGGGGTTCTTCCTCAATGCATAGAGTGCCATGGAAACAATGATTGAACAAGACTGGTATGTTCCCTTGTATGTTTGTTCGATCTAGATGCATAATGCCTAAATATGGTGAAATTCATAAGTGTGTTTGTGCTTCTGATTTTTGCCTTACATAGAGTTAAAGCAAAATAAATAATAAATAAATGACTTTTTGCAAAGTCTAGGAACCATTAATGTCAGCATTTACAAGGGTGTTGATTGATTTTAACAGGCCAAGGATTTGAACTTTTGTTATTATGCAGAACACATGGATAAACACATAAATCAAGAATCCATCAAGAGAATGCTAATTCTGGTGAGGGAAGGCTAGTACAGCATCCTGCTCCTGTCATTTCCTCCGCAATCTATGGGCTCATGCTGGACAGGGAATGAAAAATAAAGATGCTCCTCTTTTTGGTGTATTGTAGAATCTACAGGCTAGTATTAGCTTTGATCTGTGGCTGGATAAACAGGTTAAAAAAGGTTGGCTCTTCTGAGCTCCTGGTATCCTAAACTTTTCTTCTGTTTTGTTGCAAAAGTGGGAAAGAGACTGGATTGCCTTTGTTCCACTATTAAATCTGGGCAAAAACCACCATCACATCATATGTGTACCTAAGGGGAGGAAATGAGGGCACTGGCTTCCAACTAAGCATTCAGTACCCCCCAAATGGAATTTCCTTCAGTCCAAATGTATAGCATTGTAGTAATGCAGCAATGCAAAACTTTAGTTGAACATTTGTAAATACGGTCTAGGCAGCCAAAGAAAAAGGGCAGGCAGTTAGCAACAGAATAAGAATACAGCAACTGTAAGCATTCTAAGCATGAATGATTGTCAATCTCTCTCTCTCTGCAATGCTAGAAATTTGGGGATTGAATTAAACCTTTCTCCCATCCTCTCCCTATCCTGATCCAGCCTTCTGTAAAGTCCCAAAACCAGGTCCTGAGTAATTCTCAGGATCTGGGACCTATGTGTCCCCATCATCGGTGGTGGGAGAGGAGAGATTAATTTCCTTGGATCTCATGGCAATTTTTCCCAGTGGGGGGAAAAATCTGAAATGAAATACATTTTTTTTTCTGCAAGCATGACCCAAAATACTATAGATTGGGGAGGAAAATAAACCAGCAGCAAGGGAATAATTCAAAGAGAATATACTGTAGTGTTGCCCTTATACTTAATTTTGTATATGCTTTTCCTCATGTTTCTTGCATCACTTTTCATAGTACAAGGTTCAGTCTCTGTGGCTTCATTTCTTAATGTCATATGCTCATACCTAGTATGTTGAGGTTCCTTTGGCATCCTATTTTCTTGTAAAATCAGGTTGGTATAAGAAGCTCAGTATCTAGGTGACAGTTAATTAAATTATGCCAATGCCAATCAGCCCCACTTCCCACCCTTAAAACCCTCCACTAAAATATTAATGGAAATCCTTTGTAGATTGTGTAGGAAACAGTGAAAAGGTACCAAATAATACCAATAAAATCACTGTCAGTTGTAGTGTTTCAAAATCAGTGCTGATACAATCACTTTGCCATGGATGTGGGGAAATGCTATATATTTTTAAATCTTTCTGAAGGTTCCCTCAGTTCAATTTTTCAAAGATGCCAAGACCACCCTGTTAAGTCTCTCTTACAAGCACTTCAGCCTAGTCTTAGAAGATAGTATATCAGTGCCATCACTGAACAGCTATCAAGTCAGAATCAAGTCTTGGATCACAGGAGATCGGAACTGTCAGTGAAGTGAATTGTGGGTCAAATTGTCTGGAGTTATTTCATTTCTTTATTTTCTTTTGTTGGAGTGGCTTTTTGCTGCATTTGATCAGTTTTAACTAAACTGTACACATGTTATAATCCAGCTATTAGCCCTTTGACCTTTCAATCTCATCCAGAGCTTGGAAAAGTTACTTTTTAAAGACTAGAGCTCCTAGAATGCTCAACATGGACATGTTGGTGGGGAAATCCAAAAAGTAATTTACTCTGGTTCATTCTGATTTTATGGCTTTTTTTTAAAGTATGGAAACAAGAGTGTGCAAGTGAAATTCCACAAAATTCATTTCTGTTACTTCACAGATGATGGAATGCACAGAGCTATTCCAACACAGAAGAGAAGACATCCATGTGAAAACTTTTAAAGCAACATTCATAATTTTTAATTAATACTTACTAAGCTAATTATAACAAATGTTATTGTGATTTTTTTATTCAGGGAGGATTCTATAGAATTCAATTTCCTGTCCTTCTTCATTGCTGCCAGTATTTTCTCCAAAAAATGTGAAGCAGAAACAGATTGAAAGTGTCTGGATTGACTGTATTGACTGAATTAAAGAGACAGTGACTTTTGCCAACCCCATTTGCCAGCACGAGCATTGCCAAAGAGGGGGAGAATGAAAGGGAAAAGAGCCCTTCCTCTGAGTGAGATGGCTGCTGAGGCTCAAGTAATGAGGGCAGTGAGTAATAGCCCTGGGAAGGGGTCTGGCCAAGCTTGTTTTGTAACCTTGACAACTGTGCCTGAGGTAACAGGGCTGCCAGTGGAGTACAAAGAGGTCTTTTTGGAATGGGAGTCAGACATGTTACTTCTGCATTGGCCCTCAGACTGTGCGATCAAACTAGTGCCTGGGCTGTTACTCAAGTCCAAGCTATACTCCATGACTCCTACAGAATTAGAGTCTTTGAGAGACTTTGTAGACAAGAACTTAGTGTGTGGCTTCATTCGACCTGCCACCTCTTCTCTGGGGGCCCCAGTCTTATTTTGAAAGAAAAAGGATGGGTCTTTAAGACTATGTACTGATTACAGGGGCCTCAATGCAGTATGTGTATCAAACCAATACCCCCTGCCCCGATGAAAGATCTACTTGCTCATCTAGGCAAAGGGAAGATTTTTAACATGCTGGACTGGAGAGAGGCGTACTTTTGGGGGTGCATCAAGGAGGGGGATGAGAGGAAGACTGCATTTAAATGTTAACTGGGATCCTTTGAATGCCTTGTCATGATCTTTGGTTTGAGTGGCGTGGCAGACATGTCCATGCATCTGATTAATGAAGTCCTCCATGAGTTCTTATACTAGGGGGTACTGGTTCCAGTATGTTTTGGGGTGGAGCCCCCCAAAACACAAAGGCAACCACAGTGTTTCATAGGATTGTCAAACTTCTTTTGTCAATTTATTCCAAATTTTGCGCAGGTGGCCACCCCCCTCATGGACTTGTTGAAAACTAAAAAAACAAAAAATGTAGGGGAGGCACAGAAGCCCTCTTGCCGGATCAAATGGAATCTTGAGTGCCAACAAGCATTTGATCTATTAAAGAAACTGTTCACCTCTTAGCCCATCCTTAAACACCCAGATTTGTCAGCACCCTTTGTGATGCAGGTGGATGCCTCAGATGTTGTCATGGTGGCTGTGCTGCTTCAGAAAGACTCAGAGGGGAACCTTAAACCCTGTGCCTACTAGTCTTAATTTACAACTTAAATACCTTCTGGGAAATAAAAATTTCCTCACAGATGCCATGTCTAGATTACCCCAGCATGACAGCTAGAGGACAGAGGTGGTGGACACTGTGTTCTCCCGAAAGCAGCTGGGATTGGCCATACTGACTAGAAGTCAAACCCACTCAGAGAAAGCTCCTGCAAAAGAAAACGTAGACCCTGGGTTGCAAGTAATGTTACAGGAAACTTTGTCCAAGGACTTCTGGTATAGTGAGCACACCTCAGAGGTGTCTTTGAAGGAGGGGCTCTCCGTCTGGGGGGATCGCAACTGTGTGCCAGCTGAGCTGAGGGGGCAGATACTTGCTCAATGTCATGACATTAAGACAGCAGGGCATTTTGGATATGTGAAAACCCTGCACCTGCTTAGGAGGCAGTTTTGGTGGTCTAAGCTAAAGTGGGATGTGGAAGACTATGTAAAAGCTTGCCCTGTTTGCGCTGTGTCCAAAAGAGTGGGAGCCAAACATCCACGAATGTTGCAGTCTCTGCCTACCCACTCTCAGCCCTGGGAGGTGATTAGTATGGACTTTATTGTAGATTTGCTGAAGAGTAGGAAAAAGATTGTGATATGGGTGGTCACGGACCTGTTTTCTAAACAGGCGCATTTTGTGGCGTGTAAATCCTTTCTTACCACTCAGCAACTGGCTAAACTCTTTGTACAGCACATTTTCAGGTTATATGGGATGCCCGCCAAAATCATAGCATATGGGGGTGTGTGTCCAGTTCACCTCCCTGTTTTGGTGAGATTTTGCGAAGCTGTTGGGGGTGGAACTAGGGTTAAGCTCTGGCCATCATCCACAAAGTGATGGGAAAACAGAGAGACTGTTGTCAGTTTGAATTGGGGTCTGATGGGATCCTCACAGAATCTTTCAATTTCTTTTTCTTCTGCTTCTGTAGCTAAAGCATAAACTTGAATTATACTGTATTGGTGGGTTTTCCCTGAATTCTTATTGACAGGATTCAGTCAGACTTTGCATTATATCCTTTGACTGCTTTTGCTAAATCTCTACTCATATAAATACCACTCCATTTCTTCTTATCTAGGAGCCCTGGTGGTGCAGGGGTTAAATGCCAGTACTGTAGCCACAGTGTTGTGAGTTTGAGCCTACAGGGCTCCAAGGTCGACTCAGCCTTCCATCCTTCCATAGGTCGGTAAAATGAGTACCCAGCTTGTTGGGGGCAATTAACAACACATTGTAAACTGCTGAGGGGGTGCTTTGCACTGATAAGCAGTATAGAAATATAAATGCTATTGCTATCTTTTCATTTCCTGAATAAAACACTGTAATTACCTGACTTGAAATATCCCATTCCTGTCAATTTTAGATTGCTTACCCCAAGTATTACAATGTTTATACATTTTTATGTCTAGCTCCCCTTAATTCATGCTTCTCACATTCCATGGTCCTATAATATGTGCTGTGCAGCTTCAGACTTTCCTTCCACTTCTGAGTACATCAACAGCTCAACTTTCTTTTGGCTTGAGTCCTGTTGTGTCATTAGCCACAGTGCTACTTGTAGTTGCCCTCTGCTCTGCCTCAATAGCTTATTGAGCAAATCCTGTCACTAACTTGTTACACTTCGGATTGTCTCATGATATGGTGGTAAAAGTTTTTCAAGAGGGGGTTTACCATTGCCCTCTCTGTGCAGTACTAACAAGTATTAACAATGGTGTCACTGCTGTCCGAAAGATCGCCCCACCGCCACCACCACCGCTGCTGCTCAGTAGTTGTTTGACACCTTAACCCTAATACTTCCATCAATGACGTGCTGGGCTAAATAAAAACGCACTACCACTTTCCATTTTGGCAGTGAGAACATGCCACCACCACCCTCAGGTCAACCATCTTATTAGCTCCTGTGTCTATTTAATTAATTATTACTATCCAGCTTTCTGTAACATACATTTCTGCTGCTGAGTCCTCTTTCCATGCTTCCCATGCTTCGTCCCCTTGCGTCCTCCCACAGCCACCATCTTGGCCTCTTTCTCTCAGAGCTGCTTGACCCAGAGCGTCTTGTCTAGGGGCTTCTTGCTGCTCAGACTCCAGGCCTCCTTCAGCAGTTTATGTTATGCAAAATGTCATATAGGATTTCAGTTCATAATCATAATCCTATTGACCTCTCATGGATTCCAACACTAACCTGAATCCTATTCTAGTGGACTAGAAGTTTGAGAAACATTCCAGGGCACACTTTTCAACAGTTCAAAGGGCTTTGATGGGAGGGGCCGAAAGGTTAATTGTGCTGCTTCTTAGACATAGCACAAGGACATTGGATGTAGGCTTTTACCTGAACAAAGAGAAGTGGCTTTGCATTTAACACAAGGGTAGACCAATCCGTTTCTGATAAAAACCAGAAAAGGCTTTTCTTGAGCTTGATCCATGGGAAGGTGTTGATGACCTATGTAAATTTCCACATTAGGCTCAATACTCAAAATAGGTGTGTGTTTATGGGCCCTTATAGCAGGGATTGTGTTTGTTACTGTTATGTGTCTTCATGTCATTTGTGGCTCATGGTGACCCTAAAAGAGACCCTATCAAGGGGTTTTATTGGCAAGATTTCTTTAGAGAAGGCTTGCCATTGCCTTCCTTTAAGGCTGAGAGAGTGTGACTTGCCCAAAGTCACCCAGTGGATTTCTGTGGCTGAACAGGAAGTCAAACCCTGGGTTCTTGGAGTCCTACTCCAGGACTCAAACCACTACACCACACTGACTCTCTATAGCAGGGATTATCAGGATCAAATGGCTACTTCACCACTGAATGACTTTGATCAGCCATTACAGGTCTAACTTGCCTCACAGAGTTGTCAGATTAACTGGGGAAAGGTGGTAATAGATATACCCTTAGGGAACGGGTATGCTAAACAGGGTTAAATAATAAGATAAACTAAAAATAATAATGCACCAATCACAAAATTACATTCCTCATTGTTTTCTTGTCTAATGTATTCTCTTATAACAAAATTGAGATTTTTTTGGCCATTAATCAGCACCAGTTACAATACTTACTTTATTGCAGTGTAGAAAGAATGTGTAAAGAAGCACACAAATTAAATTGTTCAAATCAGTGGAATGTCAAGACATCAGAAGAGTGAAACAGCAAAATATTAACTTCCAGTGTTAATCATCTCAAAGCCACTATCTGCTAGTATCTCAAAAGAAAATAAAATTCAAACTTTTTTTCATGGTGGCAGCTATTGTTCTGTTAAATAGCAACCATTTCACAGGGTTTGGAGGCCTATGCCATCCATGTGATTTTATTCTGAAGTCAAGGTTTCTGTTCTGTGTACTGGCAAACTCTTCGGCCCTCAGTTGCCAGAAACACTGGCCAGTGGAAACATATGAAATCAATGCCTTAGTTGTTTTCCAGTCCAAAGGAAGAGAGTTGTTAAAACAGATCAAGTACCTGGATTGAGCATGAGTGACGGAAGAGTTTGGTTATAACAATGTCAGGTATAAGAAATGAAAATACAAACTGCATTTAATGTGATTAATGTATGCAAACTTCCTTCTCCTTGTGTGCAATCACCAAACAAATTCACACCTTTTATAATTGATAATTGTTAATGTTACAGGTCTGTTATTCAGCTTTGATAATGTGCATAAAATGCTCAACATGATAATGAGTTGGGGTAGCTGAGAATTTAGGATGGTGGCACGTTTAATGTAGTATTTGGATTAGCATTGTTAGCCTGCAGCTATGTAGGTTCTTAATAGCTCATAAGATTTAAAAATAATCTCGTTACGCCCTCTTTTTTTTTAGCGTTTAGCTTTTTTAAAATAAAATGATTAAATAAGGTACCCTGCTCAAACAAATACTACCAGCATTAATTAATCAGGATGATCATATGTAAAAGAAATGATGCCAGATAGTAACAAATCCAAGAGAAGTTTATTATGAAAATGGCACCTGCAAGATGAAAAAAATTAAGTTACATAAAGACAACCATGTATGACATGTATGAGAATCTACAAAAGTATAAAAAGAACCCTGTTGTAAATGAAGTATGTACATTTCTGATTTGCAGCATTATCAATGAGCAATGAAAAAAAAAATGTTTCGAATAAGCCAGGCACTCAGAAAGTTAGATTCAGTTAGGTTAACACAAAATAAATGTACCATAGCTGTCATTTTTTAACGTTTTAATTTTTTTTATATATTGTAGAGTTGGTAACACTGCTAAGATTTATACGAACAGAATCCCTTTCCCCTTTATTCAGCTACTTGGCACCAGTCTCCTCATAAAAGATTTCATATATTTGTACAAGAAATAGTTAAAAACACAGACACAGTCTTCACAGGTAATGAAGGTTTTTTTTTTCCATTTTGTAATTTTAAACACTATGGATTTAGACAGCAGCTGTGATTATCTGTTAGTTTAAATCACCAGAAATCATTTTGACACAACACAGAAACATTTATAAAAAAAATAAAATAAAACAACAACAGCTGGCTAGCTGTTTTTTTAAAAAATTGTAGCTGATAGGTGCACTCCTTTGATTGTTCAATAGCTAGAGTAGAGTTTCCAAAGGTAAACCCAAATCAGCTTCCCTTGCCTTTGAAATCTATTTTGAAATGCTTCAAATCTAACCCTTTAAAACTTCATTATCAAAATTTGTGACTTCCAACACCCTTTGGGGGTATTCTTCCATTTCACTCTTTTCAGACCTATCTCTCAGATTCTAAACCAGCTGGACTGGTTTAGCACTGTGTATTATCCAAATGGTTGAGAACCACTGAGCTGAAATATATTAACACTGTACATATATGCAAAAATATATATGTATGTATATATCACAGTCATAAGCTCAGCTTCCTTTTAAACCATGCTGGTTGACCTTTGAAAGGATTTTCTATCTCACTTGAAATCGCTCTCTCTATATTACTTCATTAACCTACTTGGGAGAAAAACCAAAGAAATGCACCCTCTACTTACAGTTAGAGCACAAGGGACTCTGGAAATGTTAAAACTGAGGCTATATGGCATCACTTTGTTTAATATATCTGAGTATCACTCTTCAGTGCATTGTGTGACACACACGGTAAGAGTGAGGCATACCCAGAATTCCTCTATGGGGAAAAAATGGCTCCATTAACCTTGAGCTAGTTAAGAGTCTTTTTATCTCTGAGAATGGAAAAAGAGAGAGGAAGAGGGGAGAAAGGGGTGAAGGAATGAGGGTGGGGAGAGGGAGAGGGAGAGAGAGAAAGAAAGAAAGAAAGGTCTGAGTTTACACAACAGCAAAGCAACAGCAGAAATGAAAAGGTATACAGACAGTGGAAGCAGCATAAGGTGACATTACAGAGGAAGGCCACCACACAAAAACCACTAACCCCCAAGAATCACTGGTTCACTAGGACTGTAGGAATGGGACTTTACCACTCCAGACTAGAGATAAAGCACAGAGAAGACAAAGGACAAAACAACTACATTAGCTTAGTATATACTGCATATAGTAACACACATTGAAACTGCAATGGGACTGACAGCCAAGGACACTTACACATTGTACACATTACAGTTCTCACATCTGTTATTAGATGCCTTAACAAACAGCTGCCAAAGATGGAGTGGAAGAAGAATTTATACTTGACAGTCATTTGGAGTGTTTGACACTACATTGATTTCTGGCAACAAAGACAAAATAGGAGATTTCTTTTCTTCTGTTTTTACTTAATGTGCAGTTTTAAGTTGCAGTTATCTATTTCAAGCTTATTAACCCATCTGTTAAAACATATTGGCTTCAACACTAGAAGGAGGAGAGGGGGATTACAAAAGACAAACCAATGAGCAAAAATAAAATAAAAATAAAAAACACAACCTTCCCTCTATAACATTAAATGAAAAAATAAAAACATGTTAAATATAATATATATATATATATATATATTTCCTTACTCTGAAGTGTTATTTGGAAGTTGTAAAATTAGCCTCAGTCACACTGAGAAAAATAAAATATAACAGAGAGAAACAATACACAACTAAAAAAAAAAAGGGAAAAAAAGAAGACGATCCTCAAGTCAATTCAGCTGAGTTTTCTCGTTCTTTTTTAAATGCTTTCACAAGATGAAAAAAAAAAAGGCTTCCAGATCCATATAAATTTAATATGAGGCTATGTTTGTTAGTTTGGAGGTAAAAAAATTAAGTCCTGCAGCAAATGTTAATGAGGGCTTTTGTCTTAACTAACCAAGGAGACTGCAGCACCGGACTACTGACTACCACAGAAGACATTCCTTTCAAAAATCCCAGCCCACAAGCTGCATATTGTGTGAAGACATTACAGATTAATAAATGATAGCACCATGGTTTTAGAAATTAAGTTAACGTTTCTGTAATTAACATTTAGTCCATCTTCTTAATATTCTAATCACAGGCCAGAAATTAACTTTTTAAGAACCCAAATTACTGTATGTGCAAGTAAGAAAATCTTAACCATAAAAAGTGAATTAAACTCTGCATAAAATTCTAAAATACTATCCCCTATTTTTTTAAAGGAATTAGGAACAAAAAATCCCCTTTCATTTGACTTAGTCAAACAGGGCACATTGTTTTATGCTTGTTTCTTTTAATCTTGATCATATCAAGATCGTTCTGAAGTAAACCCAATGGTTGTCACTTTTAAAATCTCTTTACCACAACACTGAGTATTCTATGGCAGAGGCATACACATATTAAAGGCATCTTAATAAAGATGCAAAGGAAAAAATACACATCTTGGAAGAAGACAAAATGGCAGGCAACTGGTACTTCAGCTCTCTGAAGGCAAAAATAAAAAAATATCTTTTACATTAAAGAATAAGTCAAGTTAAAGAGAAAGGGAATGAAATGGGGACCATCATATTGAGTGAATAAGCTGACCTGCTCAAATTCAAAGTGCTAGAATTAAAGGTCTAAATTAAAATATAGTCTATGCCTCAGAGTTTAACACTGAACACAGTATGTGGTCATATTTCAATCCTCCTTCCGTTCCAGTGTCTGTGCGGCATGAATACCATTGCTGTACACAGGAAACGGAAGAGTTGAGAAGAGTCCTTCGGCAGTTGTGAACACATTCCCTGCAGGCATTTGGGTCAGACTGGCCGCGCTCACAGCACTTCCAAATGGTCCTGACATATTGAGTCGGTGAACGTGGTGGTAGAGCATTTCCATTGGTGTTTTCGGATCGAGGCCAAAGCTGGGGCTGTTAACGTCCACAAAGTTAACAGCATGAGTATTGGGGAGGAGATTGCCCTGCATGGCTAAAGTAACTTCAGCTGGAGCATACCGAATAGTGCCAGTGGTATAGACCCTCTGAGCAGCCGTGCTGGTGGCAGCAAGCGTTCCAGTTACCCTGTGAACCAAAGGAAGGACCACATTGCCTGCCTGCAACCTCTGGAGGGCTTCCAGATCCCCAGTGTACAACAAAGAGTTGGAGGTGCTGGGGCCTCCTGGATGCTTGTCCCGTGGAGATGCGGACAGAGGTGGTGACAAAGGGTCAGAGGATACGGGAGCCAAGGCGGAGTTGGATGAGGTGCTGAACTGAGATTTGCGGCTGGCAGTATTTTCAGTCCCCGGTGGGGTGAGAACAGAGTCTGGAATGGAAACATGTAAACTACTGCTGGCTTGTGGGGAGGGGAAGTGCTCTGAGTTTGGGGGCTTGGTCATACTGTAGGGCGATTCGTTCCTTGAGATTTCCCTGTTGGGTGGGTAATTCCAAATACTGCTATCATTATCAAAATTGATAGGTTCTGAGATCTCGGTTTTGATTTTGAGCACTGAGGCACTGTTTGGCGATGAGAGCAGCTGGGGCTGATCCACCAATGCTGAATCAAGTCCATTTGGGCTTGAGGTGCTTGATAGCCTTCTGCGGGTCATGCTGCCTCCTTTCTGCTTTTTCCTCCTTTTCTTTCTCTTTTGATGCTTGCTGGAAGACTGGGCGTTTACTTCTCCTGCACTGTCCGAGTCCTTGGCACTGTCTGAGGTCAATGATTCACAATTCTGTAACCGCAAATCTGATTCACTCTCCACATAGCGCTCTACCTTGATCTGCATAGAGCCAAGAGTGCCAAAACTATCCTCAGGAGCCTTTTGATTCTCAAAGTCAGAGTTTTCAAAGCTGTCATCACTGTCTCTGCTGTCCTGGTTGCTGGAGCTGTTCCCATCTTCATTACAGTTCATTTCATTATCTGACTGGTTCCCAGACTTCTTTCTATCTGACTCGGGGTCTTCACTGTTTTCTGACTGGTTTCCTTTCTCATCCGACTTCGAATTTTCATTGTCCTCTGAACAGAAACAAAAGTGAAAAACATTGTTGAGTAGAGTGAGAGGTTCAAAGCGCACTTCAAGGCCCCATTGCCAGTGACATATTATTACAGAATAATAATAATAATGCAAAAACGTCTAGTACAATGCAACTTCCCTTCCCTCAGAATCACTGTTTTAGCAAGTTGGAGGAATTTGGGCTGTCATTACTCCTGCTCCAGTTCACAGATGGCAATGGTAATGGCAAACTTTCTGTCATGTTGCTTAAACTAGGAAATATTGTGAATGGTATGTACCAATATATCAAGCATATAGAAGCCCAAAGGTTTGGCCACACTCCATAATGTGGAACAGTGACAACTGTTTCTCTGCAGCCTGCTGCTGGCTGTGGAAAACCAGCCTTCTTCTGAGTAGCAATGGCTTATCTAAAGGTGACATTGAGAGAGAGAGAGAGAGAGAGAGAGAGAGAGAGAGAGAGAGAGAGAGAGAGAGAGAGAGAGAGAGATGGATAGACCAGAATATTGTATGTGGCGAGGGGAGGGAGAGAGAGAGTGAACTCTAGAGACTAGAAACGAGGAAACGAGGTTTCCTTTTTGTTTTCTCTTGAAATGTTCCTGTACTGAACAAGGATGGTGATTTTATTTTTAAAAAACACTTCTTCCCAAAGCTCATTCCCTCAGAATACATACTCCCGCAACCTCAGTCTTTGCTTCAACAGTACTTAAAACAAGCTGTTAAAGCCATAATCAGGCAAATTTCTTCTTTATCTTCTCCTCTCCTCTTCCCTTTCCCATTTTTTTGCCTTCTCAAATTGTCACATCAACATTCTGAAGGCTCACTGGTCCTTGTTTGACTGTTTTTGCATCCCACACAATACCCCAGGCCTGGTGTTGTTCCAGGGCATTGCATGCACGTGTATGTGTGAGAGAAGGGAAATTATGGTCACCACAAAAAAGTGGCAGAGGATAGTCAGAATATATTTGGCAACATGTCCTTTTTTGTAGGTAGGGGAGGAAGGGGAAAGGGCTGAAACAACTCCCCCCCCCCATGTTAAAAATGTTAAGGGAGTCCTGATGGCGCAGTGGTTAAATGCCAGTACTGCAAGCCACCATGTTGCAAGTTCGATCCCAGAGGGCTCCAAGGTTAACTCAGCCTTCCATCCTTTTGTAGGTTGGTAAAATGAGTACCCAGCTTGTGGAGGCAATTAGCTAACACACATTGGAAACTGCTTAATGCAGTGTAGATGTGTAAATAGCTATTGCTTAAAACAATTTGTAAGCCGCTCTGATAGCCTTGTGGCTGAAGAGCGGGGTATAAATACCTAAATAAACAAAAATTAATTAATTAATTAATTAATATAAAAAAAATTCTGAGAAATTAAGGCTCATTTCTAGTCCAACCCCAAACTCTGCTGTAATGAAATGTTTTAAACAGACAAGAAGCAAGCACTGGACCTTAAGGCCTGTAAATGCATTCTAAAGCCATGGCAAACTCACAAATTTATACATATGTGTAATTCAAGGAAGCATGAGCACTATTAATTTTTTTTTCACTTTAAAAACATACCACACACCACAGATTGCAAACAACAATGCTGTGATGTAGTAGTACCATCTATGAAGATCATAAGACCCACTGATCATTCTAAGTTGGTTGTGACAATCTGAAGGAAAATTTGAAAAAAAAACAACCCACCACCCTGAAAATAGAACATTCTTATAATCCTAGAGCAAAAACAACAACAAAGCTGAATGTTTATGTTACCTGAGTTATCTTTTGAGTCTGATTCAGAATCTGAGGTCTCTGAGGATTCAGAAGTTTTCTCTGGCAGATGAGGAAGCTGAGCAATATCCATTGGAGTGTCCTTGTATTCTGGGTTGCTGAAAAAGAAGACAAGGCAAATATAAACACAAACGTTATGAAGTGGAGTGTGAAACTTCCCCCTTTTTCTTTTCTCATCTCTCTGGAGTAAAAACATAAATGCAAATAGAGAGCATAACAAAGCAAACATGAAAACATAGAGATCTTTTTTCAGTTATTTACAGAACATATGTTTTATGGGGACCGCTTGCAATCCTACCTACCATCAAATATTTATACTGCTCTCCATGTCTGCTACTGCTCAGGTACCAGTACCAGAATATTTGTGATTAATCAAGTTTCACATTCTACTTTCTGTCTTCTAATTAACCTCTGTTTTGCAACCCACGCAAACAACATGCAAGCTACTTCTTGCCATCCCTGTTGTTGGAGTGCACTTTTTATTATGCCTTATGTCTTCTCAGCACCTTGTGAGAATCCCCATCTCTTCCTTTGTGTAACTCTGTGGTGGAGCTGGTTTTTTTCTCGGTAGGAGTGGTTCTAGCATGCTATCGTCCTGCCTTGTTCATTTGATTTTGACAGGGCTCCAACCAACACTGTCTTCCCTTTATAGCCTTAACTCGTCCCCTCCACCCTTCTTCCATTTTTCATCACCAAAGAAAGTCCATTAAAGAGAAGTAAATGGAATAGCTGCATGGTGCCTGCAAATTGCTAGCTCAAGGAGCCCTCCATGAGGAAACACCCTAAGAGGGAAATAAATCATTTACTATGTTGTAACCTATGGAGTTAACTATACTGGATTATTAATATTAAACCTACACTTTGCCCAGTGAGGTTTGCCTACAAGCAAGCAAGCTAGCAAGCAAGTGCTGTAAAGACATATAAGATACTTCAAAGTACCAGTCCTTCTGCATTTCTTAGACCAGTCTTACCAACTTGCTGCTCTTGGGATGTTTTCGACTACAGGTCCTAGAATCCTTCAGCCAGTAGTCCATTACATCTTAGGACTTTTTCGGATGAGCTTTTATACCGCTAGCAGCCTTGTCCCCGTTGCGAGGCTGCAGCGCTGCAGGGCGTCCCTTTCGGATGATGCCCTGCCCTGCCGATCCTCTTCCGAGACTGTTGCGTAACCTCTGTGACACTGCTGCGTTATATTCGGCGGTTTTCTAATCACGATCAACTTTCGTGATTAGAAAACCGCCGATTATAACGCAGCAGCATCACAGAGGTTACGCAACAGTCTCGGAAGAGGATCGGCAGGGCAGGGCGTCATCCGAAAGGGACGCCCTGCAGCGCTGCAGCCTCCCAACGGGGACGAGGCTGCTAGCGGTATAAAAGCTCATCCGAAAAAGTCCTTAGAGCACACACCACATAGGGGCCTTTAATTCTACAAAATTATAGCACTGTGATTCCACTTTAACAGCCATGGCTGCATCCTCTGGAATCCTGGGATTTGTAGTTTGGTGAGGCACTAGAGCTCTCTGGCCAAGAATTCTAAATACCTGTCTCTAAACTGCAAACCCCAAGATTCCACAGGATGGAGACACAGCAGTTAAAGTAGAATCTTGTGCTATAATTGTGTAGTGTAAAAGGATCTTTAGTGAAGCAAGGTTAGATTGTTCCATGCCTTGATGAGAGGTTGCTATCACCTCTCAGCATCCCCCTTTGAGTTTCATCATGATGAGGACCTGGCTAGCCCAAGATATTTCCATGAATGCTAGCCAGAACATCTGACAAATGCAGTGCCCAAGAAGCATAGTCTGAATAGAGTGTATGAAGTCCAGCAAGGATCACAGAACAAAAATGAGATATTAATGAAATAAATGCACCATTTAATAGCAAAACCATGGAACTCATGGGGATATTGTTTACTAAGAATTAGTATATGTATACCTAGTTACAAGAAGAGATGTGGGATTTTCTGCTGCAGAGTGAGCTCAGCTTTCCACATGTTTCACTATTCTGAGGACATTTACACAGCCTCTAGATTAAATTCTGTGTGCCCTTACTGTTTTGCCACCTTCCAGACATCTCCCAAGTTCAGTAGAGATATCCACTTTTTTTATTTCCATTTTCAAGTGCCTTGCATATTTATTTGCTCAAACATTTGGGGCGTATGTGCTTTACCTAACATACACACACTGTAGAGTGAGTGGGCTTGTGGTTGACACTAAGGCCAGCCAAACAGCACTGGTACACAGTTCTGCAATGAAAAGTGAGCTAAAGAAGCTATATTTTTTCACAGACAGTAGAACTGAGATTTAGACATTTGCTCAGGAATTCTCTTTCAGCTCTTTTGGAAGTCAGAATGAGTACAACCAACAGCAGCATTTTGAGATAAATCCCACAATAATGACAACACTGAGCAGGGGAATAAAAATGACCTTTCTAGGATTAATGTCATAAATATAGTAGGAACACTGCCCCAAGCTTTTATCCAGAATTCTCTGATAGCCAAATATAGCATGTTAGTAAGAGATGGCTGTAAATCAACTGTGTAATAAAGCCATACTTAAGTAAATGCAACACCTGAATTTGAGAGATGCTCAGGAAATGGCAAGCCTATGGACATCTTCCTACTATCCATTAGTCCACAATGATTCCGAGCAGGATGACATTAAATCCCTTGCCTTCTTTCTTCTACATCACCTAATCACTATGACTCATGCAGTTACAACACAAATGCAAATAATGGAACTGATGGAAAAATATACCTCAGAAGGTAATTGACCCAGATGATGTTCTTCTCATTTGCATTCTTGGCATTGATAGCAATAGTGGCGCTAGACTGTATCCAAATATAACCTCCATTCTTCTGCATCCAGCGGTAGTATTTTGTTACACACTGACCCTTGTTCAGCACTGTATTGAGGAAACAAAAGGAGTAAGGACTACAATTAGCACTGTGCATAAAGGGGAGTCATCCATACCAAGAGAGCATGCCACAAGTACAGAGGGATGGAAGGCCTTTTTCTCATTACATTTAATAGAACACATCATTACAATTACAAATAAATCCAGTCATTTCCTAAAGCCGTGACAGAGAAGTAGGGTTTACTATAATTTCCAGTGTGATTTCAATCTGTTTTTGGCAGCTCCAGCAAGCAAGGAAGAGCAGTACAAAATCTCTGTGGCTCTCAGAGCACCAGGTCCTATGTGGACATTTCCAATGCACTCAACATCAAATTGTGGTGTGGTTTTTTTCCACCTTTCTAAAAAGTTAAATTTCTGTGTGATTTATTCATAGCTCCTGGGTAAACCTCTTTGAGATTCTGGCTATTTGAAAGGTTTGGGAAGATACTGTACCCTAGTTCTTTGATCATTCCTCTTCATTGCAGGCGATATCAACTACTGAACTTACACATCTGTTTCTTTTGATCTTGTCAAACAGAATTTACAGTCCTCAGATGAACCAAATCTCCAATGGTCAGTAGGGGGAATGTCTGCGGAGACTTTGCTTAATACCAGAGCAAAATAAATCCACCAAAGAGCTGCAGGAGAAACTGTGGCCTAAGGGAGCTGCAGAATCGAGCGCATTAAAGCCAAGAGCTCTGTATGGTGTCTGAAGTGGGTTCAGACAAGGGAGGACAAGTGAAAGCAATCAGTTCTGAGGTGGGAAATGCTTAAATAGACAGATGTTAAAATCTGTCTCAAGTGGGCACCTTGCCAAGCTAAAACTAGTTTTGTCTCAGCAAAAAGACAAAAAGCTGTAAATCACTTGCTGGAATAATAAAGCTGTGTGTATTTGGCATGAATTTAGGCAATGTGTTTGCTATTCTTATGACACCAGCTTGCACCAGTCTGTTTGCTCTCAATCTTGCAAAGTCTTGCACACTAGAGGGCAGTGTGCATTCACACACATCTCCGCTTTTGGCATGTCCTTGTCTCCGTCTGCTAAAATGAAAAACCTCTAACTGCTGTAATAAATTTGGCTAAATTAGCTGCTAAATGGTTATCTCAAGTAATATGTATTTGCATTAATCATCTTGCTCTAAACCAGAACAAGCCAGAGTCCTAAAGACGTAGTAAATTCATATTGTCCATTTAATTATGGCTAATAAGTGCTTCATATACAATAGTTTCATGAAGTACATTTTGATTTTTTTTGTGCGTTGAAGAGGTGGGGAAGAGTTGGAAAAGAAGTCATGGGGGAATTGTATTGAAACTTGGAAATGAAACTATACTTTTAAAATTATGCTGTACTTCTAAATCAAGAAAATGTAAACTATACATACTGTAGTAGCATTTAAACCATATGGATTGAAATTCTGATTAGCATCTTAATCTGGACAAATGTCAAATCTGAAATGTTATTACTGTGCTTACCAATTTTGTTAAGGGGGAATTAAAAAAACAAGGCAAAGGGGAAAGAAGTTTTGTTCTCCCTTCCCAGCCTCATCCCAAGGTTTCCTGTACAAGTTTCTCATACAGAAGACCTGTGGTGAGTCATGAGACTCTGCTCCAGAGAGCTAGCTTTGGGTATGGCTAACAGTGATGTAGACTCAAGTCGATTGACTTAGACTCAAGTATCTTCAATGACTCGACTTGACTTGACTCTGCAATAAATGACACACTGACATGACTTGACTTGTGACTTGTTTTTAGTGACCATCCACTACAAGACCAGTGTGTATTTACACTAAGTAGCATCCCCGCATCCACGGGAGATTGGTTCCGGGGGTGCCCGTGGATGGCGAATTCCACAGATAATAGTGAATACCATCCCAGAGGGCCATTCTGGGGGGAAGGGGCGTGAGTCTGCTCCTCTGTCCCCTTCTCAGTTCGCCCCCGCCATGGCCCCATGGTGGTGTCGATCGCGGGGGCAAAGGGGGAAGGGGATGAGGCCAGTTTCGCTTCTCTTCCCCTTCCCCCTTTGCCTATGGCCCTGTGGCGGCAGCAATTGCAGGGGCGAAGGGGGAAGGGGATGAGGCGAGTTCACTTCTCTATCCCCTTCCTCCTTAGCCCCTGCCATGGCGGTGATCACGGGGGCAAAGGGGGAAGGGGAGGAGGCCAGACTGCTCCTTCCTTTCCCTTCGGCCCTGTGATCCCTGCAGCAGTGACAGGAGCCTTCCCAGGGGAAGGGATTGGGGAGGTGAGATCCCTCCCCCCCTGCCAACTGCAGATAATTGAATCCACGGTTGGTGAATCAGCAGATATGGGGGTGCTACATTATACCATAAGAGCATTGTGAAATCATTTTAATTGCCATGGCTCCAACTAACTGAATATTATGATTTGTACTTTAGTAACATTTTCTTAGAATTTTCTGCAACAGAATTCTAGTGCTGTAGCTCAGGAAAATTGCTTTGATCATTTTGTTAGAATATTCTAAGTACTGCACCACTACAAACCCCAAGACAGGGGCATGACAGCTAACAGTGAAATTAAACTGGTATAACCATATGTTCTTGGTCTCATGGGAGGTAGTAAATTCCATTCTTCTGCTGAGTTCAAGGCACACAATCTTGCAACAACATTAAAACTGAGATGCTGGGGGAGTTAACAGTCTTGACTTGCACTTGGTCTCATTTGGATCCCTCAGTTTGTTCTAGGGCATATCCAGCACTCTCTAGATGGGTTGGCCTACAACTTTCACCCTCTCCAGTCAACATGGCCAACTATAGCTCACATCTCCCCAACTAGCACGTGAATGACAATATTGGCCACAGGTCCTTTTAAGTTGCAAAGGGGAACAGATTGGAAAAGTTTTTTTTTTTTTGGACTACAGTTCCCCAGCCAGCATGGCTCCAGTCCCATTTGTCTCCTGTTTTGGAGACTAACACATTTACCTGCAGGACACCAATGTTTTTTTAACAGAAGTGATGCATATTTTCCATATAACTATATATAGAAAGGCATACAAACTGACATACTTGTAGATACATTCTGTTTTGACTTGGGAAAAAAACTTTTATGCCAAAGTGTTTTGACATTCCAACAAATTGACAGGCAAATGAATTTTGAAAGCTCAGTCAGTTCTATTTTGTAACAAGAGCAAACATTTGCAATTTGGGTTATACTGTTTTGTAAACAAGCTAAAGTTTACTGGATTTCTGCATTTATATCTAATCAAAAGGCTGTCTGCTTTTTTGTATTCCCGTTTCAGAAGTACTCTAATTCACACAATGTTAAACTGCGCAGATAAGAAAAAGATGGCAAAAGACTAACTACCTTGTGTATAGCTTTTCTTTCAAACAATGGCTGCACTCATGTTGAGACAGCAATTTTATGAAAATTACTCTGAGTAATTGTTCTGATTGAGGTTTGGGAAGAAGGATTTGAGAGGGAAGATTTTAAAAGATTTTACTCTATTAGGATATCTTAATTCAGCCAGGTTATTCAGTTCTGAAAATATTGATCACATATTGAAGGTAAGTAATCAGGTGATGGTGTTCACATTTGAGGGAAAAAAAATTGAATATTAGGTGATAGCAGATGCGGCTGGCTTCCATACACAGACTTTAGACGTCATAAAACTGCCTTCTAAAAATGAAGTTTTCTGGGAATAAGTCATGTTGAATCTATTGTCCTTTGAATGAACATGAAGCTGCCTGTGCAGTAAGTAACTCATTAATTTGCTGAAGCAAAAAAGCTGGAAGGAGTCTATGTCTTGTTTTGTGGCAAAATCAGCACTTCTGGAATCTTCTGGGAGTAGAAATTGTGCCTGCCTCTATCTATCTATCTATCTATCTAGCTATCAATATCATTTTTTTAGAGGAGGGCCTAAGGCCACCTAAATTGTCCTGGAAGGTCCATGTGGCTCACTGTATTACCACCCTTCTGCTAGGACTGGTCTGTTCTAGAAGGTACAACATCCCACCCTCAAAGAGCTCTAATGAGGACAGGTATTCTGCCGGTGTCACATTTTGAGAAGGACATGAAGAAAAATGAAGCTATTTGGGGGGAGGTTGTGATGGCTGGGGTGGGGCTTGTGGTTCATTTTTGAGTAAAAATTGCCCCCAAACAATATCATGTTTGTTTGTTTGTTTTAAATAGAGGGGCTGGGGTATTTTAAAGAGGCATTGGGGACCACAAAAATGAGGTTGAGGTGCCCCAGTCTGCCCCAGGCCACATTTTCCCCACCTCTGTCTTAAGGAGACAGAAGTTTGTTCCTTTGGACTATTTTATTTGAAATGCTATCTTCTAAAAAAGGGAGGAGGAAGGAAGAGGAATGCATTTGCTAGCCAAAAGTTATTTTCCTTCCACCTCTTAAATGACTAAAAGAGAATTAACTGGGGACTCTTTGCATTATACCCCACATATCCTGTCACTGTTTATCATAGAATCATAGAGTTGGAAAAGACTACAAGGACCATCCAGTCCAACCCCTTGCCCTACAGGAGCTCGCAGTCAAAGCATTCCTGCAGATGGCTATCCAGCCTCTGTTTAAAACCCCTCAAAGAAGGAGACTACACCCCACTCCAAGGCATTCCACTGCTGAATAGCTCTTACTGTCAGGAACTTCCTCCTAATTGATGTGGAATCTCTTTTTCAGTAGTTTGAGTCCAGTGCTCTGTAATCTCTGGAGCAGCAGAGAACACTAATTGTTTAGAAATCAGTTTTTCAAAGCCTTCCCTCCTGCAAACCTTTCAAGAAAGGCATTAATCGCTTCACCATACAAGGCAAAGTGCAAACCTCATTGGCTGGATGAGTGCAGGGGGTGGGGCTGGGTTACAGGGCAAGCACCTGCTGCCGCCATGTTGGATTTTCACCTTAGCGAGTGATTGCTAAGGTAATAAAACAGGGATTTGTGCTATTTTCCCCTCCCTCCCCTCTCTTTTTTGAAAAGGTGGAATATCGCTTGTGTACAGCATAGAAATAGTTATTTTTTTAAAAAAAGTTTGGGGGCGGCAGATTAAAAATGCAAGTAGTCCACACAGGGCTGCTGTCTCAGCTACAGGCATACAAAGTTTATGGGGGCTATAAAACCATTGAGACAGGTCGCAGCTGCTGCGACTTGCTATTACTGTGGAGCAGTCCAGTTTTTTTTCCTTTGTGTAGACAAGCCCTTAGAGTGTAGTGTGATAAAAGTCCTGAGTGTGTGTTCACTGCCCCTGTAGCAATGGATCCATCTGCTACTCTTCTTTGATACAAATTGTTTCCTTGTAACTTGTAGAGAGACTACACAGGTAGGAAAAATAAGAAAGGGGAACTGGTGATGTAAAGTAGGAATGACTGAAGGACTCAAGCTAGGCAATAAGTCCACAGCTTGGAAAAGTTAGTTTTTGTACAGTACTGAAGGTTGTGAGGTCATCCTCACTACAACTCCAAAACCCTCCCCCACAAAAAAAACCCAGCCATACTAACTGTGGGACTTAGGGAGTTATAGTGCAAAAAAGTAATTTTTCCATGTTGTGAATTAGCCTCATGGCCAGCCTTGATTTTGAGCTAATTGCATCCATCTGAAGAGAGCAAACCAACAAGGCAGGTCCCTTTCTCCAAAATGGTCACTTACTGCAGTTCCTCAACCTATTCCATTGGCCGATTGTTTCTCCAGCTATATCTAGAACTAGCACTATAGCTCTGGACCAGGCTGTTCCTGTCAGACCACTAAAACTATTACGGCTAGCTGGAAAGAGATATGGGACATCATGTTAGTGCCAAACTATGCCAGAGGGCATCATGCCAGGGGCAAACAACATAACCTGGGTCAATGCCTTCCAAAACAATAGTTTTACGTCATCTCCAAACACCATGTTCTGTGTCATCCTTACATGCTGATCAAGTCTAGCTTCTAAACCCTTTATAGTTAAGGCCTTAAGCTGTGATTGCATAGATTAAAGTCCCTCCAGTGATGAGCAAACCAAAGCCTGCTAGTGAGCCTGAGCATCAAAAATGTAATTAATGGGCAAAGAGGCAGGAAAATCACTGAAAATTTATTGGCTTTTATGCAGTCTTGTGCATTTACCAAGATCTTCCAAAAATGTTGTTGAATGTTTGTCCTCTCCACCCCTGGATAATCAGAGTTCATTGATGGTGTTGGTATATTTACTTTAGTTGCTGTGTTTCTCTTTTGCTTTAAGCATAACATTGTGGTGTGGTGAGATTTTTATCCCAATGGTTTATCATTCTGAGACGATTTTATCTTTTGAGCTTTAAAATGTGTGATCTACCCTGAAGGAGAGGCATAAATGGAAAAAAGGAGGAAAAATACAAATGAAGGATTGGCTAAATAAATAAAAGTTCTTTCTTCACGGCAAGATGAATTCTGCATGTGAGGACACTGACAATCAAATCCAAGCACATTTATGAAGTTGGGAACCTGGCTTTCAAAACATACCCTGGCTTATGTTTCCCCAATAAAGCTGATTAGTAATCAAGCCTTTAATGAGTTTACATACATCTAAATATTTCAGCTCAAGCTCACTGACAGGGATAGCCCTATTCCTGAGGCAGAGTGAAGTAGTTGCTTCAGGCAGCAGACTTAGGATATCAGGAAAAGGAAGTAAGCTGTTACTTATTTAAATTATTGTGATTGCATTTAACTGCCAGGGAGGGAAAAGGAAACTCATGGGATTTTCTGTCTCAGGTGTCAAAATAATTTCACCACCTTTGGGGCCTATGGACTTTGACTTGGGGGGCAGTGGGCCAAGAAGTGGCACCATTTCCTTTTCTGCCTTAGGCAGCTAAATGCCTTAGGCACTTTTGAGGTGGACCTTCTCATTGGCTTGCCTCAAGCAAGACACACTGTTTAGCTTGACCTGCTTCATAGGGCTTTAATGACGACATGATGATGAATAAGGTTCCTGCCTTAACATTCTTTGGAGGAAGGAACTTAACTTAATTCAGCAAAGAAGCTTTTAAAAGTTCTGGTTTATCCATGTTATCTTTATACCCATACACCCCTCTGTTAATCAAGAGAGTATGCCAAATCCTAAATAAAAGTTTCAGGAGTAAAGTTTCTCTAGCGAGTGACCTTTGTATTACCTACACATTTCTGTTCCTCATTTCTTCATGCAAAAATGGCTTCTAGATTTTACTGAATTCTTTTGCAATGCTATCACTTGTTTTGCTTGGCCCCAATGGTTAGCATGCAAAAGGCACAGGGTGTGTCTCATGAAGACTCTACGACATCTGATTTATCTTAGAGCAAATATACTGTGATATGCTCTACACATTTTCTGACAAAGAGACACCAGTTTTCTTTGGCAATCTATAATTCTGTGAGTAAACCAAAACATATCAGTACAAGTTTGTTTCTAGAGTTATATTTTAAAAGGATGCAGTTTCTTCCTGCAAGGCTGTTCCGAGAAATCAAAGCCTGAAGATTCCAAACACTGAGTTGTGTTTTATAAGAAGGAAATAGCTTAATCCAGTTTGAAGAGGAGATGAAGAAATCTCATATCAAGCAGCCTTTTAAAGTGAAGCAGCTTACAATAAAACATTTCACTAGGGTACAAATGCATTTAAAAGCTACAGTATATTGTATATTCAGGTAAGTATGGAGTAAATAGGAAATGATGAGATCAGCTTACAGTTAAAGCTTTACATCCCTGCAGCTTCACAAAGAGCCTCATTATAATACAGAAAAATTTGAAGGTTGCATCTGTCCTATTTACAGCTTCTGCAAAAATAACCTGATCAATGAGTATGGAATGCTGATATTCAATTTGTCTTGATATGAAGATATTGTTAATTTATTGGAAAGAGAAAAAGCAGCTCTGCACTTAGTGCCACAGTTGGACACTTAGCTGTAAATACCAGTTCTCTTTTTACATTCACAAAACTGGCAGATGAAACATGAAAAGGAATACTGACTCTTTAATCTCCTCTTCTCCACCTAAGGCCCAAGGCAAGCTGACAGGGTAACTTCATTCTGGAAACAGAGTAGTGTGTTGTTGTTTTTTTTTTTTTTAAAGAAAAATTCTGGATTACTTTTTCTTCTGCTTTTGAAAACTGTGGACTATAGGGGAATAAACCTGGCATTGACTTAAAACAAGAACAAGTTTCTTTATCTGAAAAGTTATAGTCCTTGATGCACACAGGAAGGTCATTTTCAAAACCCGTGGGGAAAATAGCATCACAGACAGAGAGAGTACATTAAGAGGGCCTTATTTGCTTGAAACAGAGAGAGTATTTCTTTTATAGCAGCTCCCAGAACCAACTGAGCCTTTGATGTTTATCTTTTTTACAGATTTTTCAATTATTGAGCAAGATGATTTAAATAGTAGACATCTGCGAATTAGTTTTGTGCAATAAAAAACACAACCACAATATTTAGCAAACTTACTTAGATAGAATTATGAACTGAAAAGCCAGAGGGTCTATGGACATTTTCAGACACGTCTTACTGCGCTACAAGCTTGTGGGAGAGCTTCAGTGCTGCCGCACAGCATGGACTCCATTTCGGATGATGCAGTCCCTCTAGCGAAATCGTCCGTGTTACTTCCGTGTAGGACTGGAGGCAGCCACGCCATATTTCGCCCGATTTTATTCACGGAAGTTGTCCGTGAATAAAATATGGTGTGGCTGCCTCCAATCCTACATGGAAGTGACACGGATGATTTCGCCAGAGGGACGGCATCATCTGAAATGGAATGCATGCCATGTGGCAGCGCCGAAACTCTCCCGCAAGCTTGTAGTGCGGTAAGACGTGTCTGAAAATGTCCTATGTATCATCTTCTTTCCCCACAAATCTGTCAATGGACCTTAAGGGCCAGGTGGCTCCTCCAGGAATAGATTAGAAAAAGAAGGAAGGAAGGAAACATACAGTTTCTGTCCCCTCAACCCATACCCCCCCAATTGTCCCAATTTAGCAGGAAAAATCTGAATTAATCCTCTGTCATCCCACTTTTTTTCTGCTGCTTTTAAAATGTCCCAGTTTCTCTGTCTTCCTCCTGCTTTCTCCCTTTATCCTCAACTTACTTCAGTTGTTGTGACATGACTTCAAAGTGAAAAAGCAGTTTGCTCTCTATCAGCAGGAGGAGAGGAAAGGAGGGGCTGTAATCTTGCCCTTCCCTGTAGGCTCAGACAAAAGGAAACCCCAGCAGCATCTCCTAGATTGTGTGTTGTTCCATACTAATAACTTCAGACATACTCTGATGTTGCTTGGCCATATGTGGCTGGTTTTTCATCTTCAAATCCAAGAAACATATTCAGGGCAGATGTGTTTGTCATGCAACAAAATACAATAAAATCCACAAAACAGTGGTACCTTTATTAGGCCAATAAATTTGGCCTAATAAAGGTATTGCTGGTTTGTGGATTTTGTTGTATTTGGGGTTTTCATCTGTGAAATGTTGGAGAGCATGTCAACCCAGTGTCCTATGCATAAAGGTTGTTCTAAGCTGTCCTCACTGAAAGGTGATCTAGTTCAAAAGGAGAAATATTGCTACTCTTCATACCTCCCCAGTATCCACTGCTTGATTGGGATATATTTGGTTCCATAAGTGGTGATTCTAATTTCTTGAAAAAAAGTCTTAGTGATTTGGAGTATTCTGAATTTTTATTATCTCTTTAATTTATATTATTGTAAGTCTCTCTTCTGTTCCCCCCTCCTAATAATAATTAAAAGAGCTGGACTGTGTCATCATAGAGTTTTCAAGGTAGAAGGCTTCAGGAGTGGCTTACTGTCACCTTCATCTGTGCAGTACCAGCAAGCAATAGCTATGGTGTCACTGCCATTGTTCCTGAGAGATCCTCCACCAGTGTCACCCACTACTTACTACTGCTGCCCGGTAGCTGTTTGGCACATTTAGGAGATTATCAGATGCTTAAAAAAAAGAAAAAAAAACACCCAAGGAGCTCATGAGAACAACGTCACTGTACCGCCAAAGGGTCCCAATATTGCTGCTAATGAAAAGTGGTGCCTGTTTTGTCGCTTCAGCCTGGAGTGAGAATGGAGCAAGCACGCCAGGAGAATGACGTTGTGCGATATTGGGACACTTTGGCAGTACAGTGACGTCATTCTCGTGAGCTCCTTGGGGGCTTTTTAAAAGCATCTGATAATCTCCTTAGTCTGGCTCCTCAGCAAAAGCTTGCCTGACATGGGAGGCCCTACTGCTACCATCACCATAGCCTCTTGCCTCACAGGAGCATGCAGTCCCACGACCACAGAAAGCTAGTGCCATGGTGGGTGTATACAAGAATATATTCTCCTGTACCATAAGATAAAATTGTAATAGTATATGAGGAATGATGAGGCCTGCAACATTTGAGAAGCTTGAATATGTAAGGCAGAAGAAGCAGCATGTTTCTGTGCACCAAGTTATAACTATGTACAATCTACAATTCAGCATCAAGTAAGTAGACTTGTAAGTAAGGCACCTAACTTTCAGATGATTATCCTAAAGGCAATTCTTTAGACTGTATTACAGTGAAATCAATGGTACTACTATGTAAGAGCATCCTTAATGAATTTGGTGCCAGGAGATTATCAGACATGGGGGAACACGCCAAAAACCACTTTCCAAACTGCATCAGAAGATCGCTACAAGAACAGAAAGGGCAACCTTACGAGACGCCTACATCCTTCTGCCATTCCAGGGGTGTAGCGCTGCCATGGACGAGGCTTCTCTTTTGTATTGATGGGGACGAGCCACTAATAAAAAGGGATGTCTTACTGACACCTGTACGACATCCCTGAATGCTGGAGGACGACACCATCTGATAAGGTCACCCTTTGCTGTTCTTGTCGTAATCTTTTGCAGAGGTTTTTGCCATGTTTGATAATCTTCTATATGAACAGGTCATTATACATCAAGGTGTTGGATGGCATCAAACAAATGGTTTAGCAAATTCATACAGTATCTTTGTCAAAATTTGTAAACCTCAGTGAGAATATTAAATGAGGATATTTCTATATACAAAGCAAAATTTTAAAGTTCACATATGTTTTAAATATAATGGATTGGATGCAGATTTATTTATACTTAAAACAGAGCCACTGAATACAATGACTAAGTCCCAGGACTGAATAGCTCTAAGCATGATTAAACATGGATACAATGCCCAGTTAATACACTTTACCTATTCTAATATGCTATTACAGGTTGAGTATCCCTTAGCCAGAATTCTAAAATCTGAAATACTCCAAAATCCAAAATTGTCCACATGGGTGTCTGAGACAGTGACACCTTTGCTTTCTGATGGTTCAATGTACACAAACTTTGTTTCATGCACCAAATTATTAAATATATTGTGTATAAAATTACCTTCAGGCTATGTATATAAGGTATATATGAAACATAAATGCATTTTGTGTTCAGACTTAGATCCTATGTCCAAGATATCTCATTATGTATATGCAAGTGTTCCAAAATTCAAAAGAATCCAAAATAAAGAACACTTCTGGTCCCAAACATTTCAGATATAAGATACTCAACCTGTATTATGGAGCAGACAGAATTTGATTAACTGTTAGATCTCCGCATAAGGAGTCTGCTTCATATTGTGTCAGACCATGGATCCATTTATCCCAGCTTTATCTTGGTACCAATTCACCAAGATTTCAGACAGCCCTATCCTGAGATTTTAAGGCATAAATATGAGACCTTTTGCATTCAGATCTCTGTGTGATTTACAATAGATTAGTAAACATTTCTGACTTCAATTGTTTGATAATAACAGCAGCAAAATGACACCGTCACCCCAATTATATGCCTAGAACAAAGAAAGCTATGGATAATCAGAAGTGGAATTTCATATGGACTATGAATTCAGCTGAGTTCTGATTCAGTTCTGGTACTTAAATTCCTGGGTTCAGAATTTTCTTCAGTAGAGAAAAATATTAACATAGGATGCTATATTTTGAAGCACCTGAAATTTGTTTGCTAAATGAATATTGTGTTTTTGCTGATTTGTATACTGAAAGAAGAAGGCAAACAAAGAGCTTGATACTAAACTGAGTTACTTTTTTTAAAAAAAATCTTCTACTGTCAGTAAAGTTTAAGATGAAGATAATTCATGTATATTTTAAAATGTATACATTATAACTGATGTGATATTTTGTCAATATAATGAGAGTTTTTAGAGCAAAATGGTAAGCTAACAGTACATTAGAATACGGTTTTGTTGTTCTAATGAAGGCCCTCATTTTAATGTCCTTTACATCCTATAAATGGTGAGTGACATCCAGTGAATATAGGAGTGGCAGCTTCCTAACCAGTGATTCTCTTCTCTTCTTTCCCACTGTAGTATCCTGGGTCTACTTCAGGCAGCAGAATGTTTTGGTGCTGCACAGGTTTTCATTTTGTTTTTCTATTTAAGTGCAACAATATAGCATTTTGCATCAAAAGGCCAGTATCTGTGTATATGCCGGTTAGCTGTCCTTGCCAATCCTAATGCTGCAAGACATATTCTCTAATGCTGGACTGGCTTCTAGTTAGCTTGCTCAGAAATCATCTAAACATGAGACATACTATCACACTAATTTAAAATCAATCTCTCTCACTTTGGTGATTATCATAAACTTGTACAACAGTGACATTCATTTGTATATTTTAGCATTTCACAGCAGCCACAGAATGCAAAAGCCTGACATTGGAATCAGTTTGATTTCTTTTACGATTGAAGATATTAAGCACTACAAGAGCATTGAAATTTCGATCTGATTAGGATCAAAATTCCTCAGGATCAAAACACTTCCTTTTCTCCCCCTACAGTTTTACTAATTGTGTGCTACTTGACATTGTGAAGTTATTCCACAGCATGATAGCAAAACTTGTGAAGTGTGTTTTTACTGTCAAGAATTATCAAATCATTCTATCTCAGTTTTTTATGGGCTTAAGGTTATTAAAAGAACAAAAAAATATAATTGATATGTACAAGTTAAAAGGCTTAGTTCATTTGTAGCTGGGAGAGTGAACCACTAAGTAATATTAAGTGTGTCAACAGAAATTTCCAAACGGAGGTACACAAAAGCAGCCATGTACATGCAACTGATTTTAGAGGAAAATTCTTCTTGATATTGTAAAGTAAGAACACTTGGAAAATGGGAAGCAGTGAATAAAGTGATTGTGAAGCAGTTTTTTTTTTTTAAAGGTCTAGATTATTTCAGCTGCTAGAATCCAAACAAAAGTGTATCAGAGAGAATGCTACCAAACACAGTCATCAGAGACCTTTGCTTTATGGGAAATGAAGTGCCCTTGCTTGCTGTTCTTTAACAATTGCGTTTCTTATAACTGTAAATCAAGTCTTGAAGAAATAAGATGATGTTTTCCAAGCAATAGCTGAGGGTGACAACTATCTTTTTGTCAGTGTCAGGTTTATGAATTTAGACCTCAATTAAGATTCCAAAATGAAAAAAACACCATCACCACATAGTATATCTGGTAGTTACACAATGCGAGTGACAGTATTCCCACAAGCAATATATATCCATTTTGTACCTCATGGTATATTGTCTTTTGTTTGTGACAAAAGAACATTCATGATGTCCTCTAAAAGTCTTGACTCCTTTACATCCTGTCTGGGTTTCTAGCCAAGAAGTACTTGATGTTACTATTCAGTGAATGTCATTATTTTTTAAAATTAATTGAGAAAATAAATGTTTCTACATTCTGTGACAACGATTTGTATATTTTTAGCAGTAAATGGACTTGCTAAATCAGAACAGGACTGCATTGTTTTACTAGAACAAAGGTTTTTAAAGAGGCTTTTTCATATATTAAAGTGATAGAAAATATATTAATAATCTTTGCCCCTCTTATTTTTACTGTCATCAGCAATATTAACACATTTGGGGGGGAAAACGGGTTAAAAGGAAATTTGTTTGACATGTGCTTAATATGGAGATGGTAAAAAAGGCCCCAGTTCCCTAATTGGTTGACTCCTGTGCAGCTCTGCAGTAATAACCTTTAGTGTAGAATTGTTGCCATGCTAGTGCAAAGGCACAGCATTTCCCCATGTCCATCCAAACCAGAGCTGATAATGGAGGTCCAGCTAAAGGTGATGCTAGGAGAATATTTTAAAGTATTCAAATGCCATTTCCAACACAGGACACTCCATAATCCTGGCAGTTATGGTACACTGGGATTATGGGAGTTTTAGCCCTATAGCTTGAGGGTGCCAGGTTAGGGAAAGCTGTATTGGTAAAATGCCTTATGTCACAGCACATTTGACTAGGTTATTGAACACTATGGCCAAGATCGGCATCAAGGAGACAGAGTGTAATTTTATGCAGTGGTTGTTAGTGAGCTGCAATATTGTGCATTTGTACCAGTATCTGTAGCACTGTGTGCAACTATAAACAATGTGAAACACATGCACTTCCATGTACAATGGCAACAAAAATGGAATTCCACTTCCACTTCAGCAAACTCTCAAACCACATAGGAGAAAAATGCCAACTGCTTCTGTAGAGTAACTCATATAACAGGATTCTTAATCCAGACAAGATGGGGTGCTCCTGGTCAGTCAAAAGACAGATTGGGGAATAGGGTTTCAGCCTGTGCTAGATGGGGGTTGCACTCTTCCTAAAGATTCAGGCCGGCAGCTTAGATGTACTCATAGGGCTTTTCTAGATGTGATAATATAATGTGGATTGGTGCTCAGTAATGCCAATTCATAGCTGTGTTCATTTGTTTCCATGGTTTTTTGGCAAGATCGCTGGTACGCGAAGCTATCTGTCTTTGATATTCACACAGGCATGCCTGTGAATCAAGATGGTGGCTACGAGTGACTCACATTTTTATTCTCCATAAGTTGCCACTGTGAAACAATATTTTTTTTTACAGCAAATCTAAGGTGGGGTTTACCTAAATAAGCTTTTTAAAACAAACCTAAATAAGCTTTTTTTTTAAAAAAAGTTGTTTTGTTGCCTCAGTGCATGATCATTACTGCAAAAATCCAGCATGGTAGTTCCAGCTATTTTGTTGCCAGCAAGCTTTTGCCCCCACACACATCTGACCAATTGGCTTTCCACTTCCGCTCTTATCAGGAATGCCACTACAATCTGAATCAGTTGTCCCAAAGAGCAATAATCGGCATTTCCCTTGCATTATTTAAAACTTTGGGAAAAGCCACGAAGGTGCAGTATATGGCATTTTTGCCCCCCTCCTTCCAAATATGGCAAATCACTGTGGGATCCCATTTGGACAAAAGATATTCTCCTCGAATTCTATGAGGAATATTTTCACCATTTAGACAAGCCACTGGATTCAGCCCTAAGCCTGGAAGCTCAGGTTTTGGTGGTGGTCAGGAGTGCATTTGTACTCTTTTACACTTGTGCCCATTCCTTGAACAATCAGATCTGGCCATGGTGACACATACCTTAGTTACATTACATTTGGATTATTTTAACATGTACTACAGGGGGCTGCCTTGAAGAGGGTTCAGAAACCTCAGTTGGTCCAAAGAGCAGCAACTGGATTGTTAACTGGGGCTGGCTACAGGGAGCACATAATTACCTTGTTGCAACAGCTCCACTGACTACTAATGTATTGGATTTTCTTTTTGCTGCTTTCCTTTTAATGACTTCTGTTTTTAACAGGCTTTAATTATATTTTGATTGTTTAATTCAATTTTTAAATTTTGTGTGTTGTGAATTTTTAGCTATGTTTCTTTTAACTGTTGTAAGCTGCCTTGAATCCTGAATTGGGGTAAACAGTGAGATATAAAATAAATAAATAAATAGCTGTTTTTGAAAAAGAAGTTTTGAAGAAAAAGTTCTTAAAGCTGAGTTATTACATTAATCACTTGCCAGCTTGTTATTCCATAGGCATTCCCAAGTAATGTAGCTTAATGTACTATTCAACTAACATGGCTATCCATCTTCTGTCCTATGCCTAGGCAATATAAAACTGATTGCCATATCTGGCTGTCCATGCTTTCTTCACTGTAAAGGTTCTGGTAGAAAGCAATAGCCCTTGTGCCCTTTGGGGAGACCTTCCTAGGCCTTAACAAACATCTTGAATTTATGGGTGAGATATTCTTTAATTAATTATTTTTCAGTCCACTGAAATAAAGATTTAAGATCCTCCCAGTTCTCCTGACAGTTGTGTTAGTATAACCATCCCAAATACAAGCCATTCAAAATGAAGTATAATCGATGTTACCTGCTCTGACACCCCCTATCCCATATCTATAATATAATTGGTAATATTTAATACAGTAGGAACCTGCCATCTGTGGGGGATTGGTTCCGGGCCCTCATGTGGATGGCAAAAATTGCAGATAATAGCGAATGCCATCCAGGGGGACAAGACCCTCTCCCCACCCACCTGAACCCTCCTTGTGCCCGCACCCCCAAGGCTGCCTCCTCCCTCCTTCCCTTGCCTGTTTGCCTACTGCCACCGCAAACTCCACGCGAGGTCACCTACCCGCCTAGTTGCTGCTTGATGCCACAAACTGCTCCGCAAGGCAGTGGCGGGTGACTGGTCTTGGGAAGGACAGAGGCAGTGGCCTTGTGGGGCAGTTTGCAGTGTGGAGCGGCAAACGGGTGGGTAGGAGAGCTTGCATGGGGTTTGCAGCAGCAGCAGGCAACCAGCCCCCCAGCCTCTTCTGCTGCCACTTCCTGCCCACGTGGAAGAAGGGGAGGAGGAACCAGAAGCAGAGAGAGTGCCGCCCACCCAAACCCTCTTCCTGTCCAGCCGCATCCCCAAGACTCCTCCTCCCTCCTTCCCTTGCCCATTTGCCTGCTGCCACCGCAAACTGCACATGAGGTCACCTACCCACGCGGTCGCTGCTCCATGCCACTAACCACTCCACAAGACTGCAGCAGGCGACTGGTCTTGGGAAGGATGGAGGTGGTGGCCTTGTGGAGCAGTTTGTGGTGTAGAGTGGCGACCAGGTGGGTAGGAGACTTTGTGTGGGGCCTGCAGCAGCAGTGGGCAACTGGGCCCCCCAGCCTCCTCTGCTGCTACCACCTGCCCACGTGGAAGAAGGGGAGGATGATCCAGAAGCATGGTGTGCACTGTCCACCCATAGCCAGCCAGCCAGCCAGTGAGGGAGACAGGCAGCTGCAGCCACGCAGTGGAGCCCAGCGGTGGCACATAAGGACAATAGGAGGAGGGTGAGGATGACTACGAGGCACCCCCTACCCCAGTTGTCCTTACCTGCCACTGTCCACTGCGTGGCTTCAGCTGGCTGCCTGTCTCTCTCGCTGGCTGGCTTGCTTGCACGCTCACTCGCTGCAGGTTCCTCCTCCCCTTCTTCCATGTGGATTGTATCATGCTATGGAGGCCTCCCAGGCCTCCGCTGCTGCCACTGCTGCCAGCCCATGTGGAAGAAGGGGAGGAGGAACCAGAAGCAGAGCACGCGCTGCCTGGAGTGAATGAGCCAGCAAGGGAGACAGGCAGCCGCAGCCACGCAGAGCCCAGTGGCGGCAGGTAAGGATGAGAGAAGTAAGATGGAGGAGGAAGCTGCCCCCATCACTGTTGTCCTTACCTGCTGCTGCCGGACTCCACCGTGTGGCTGCGGCTACCTGTCTCCCTCACCGGCTCGCTCACTTGCTGCGGGCAGCACGCTTCCGTTTCTTGTTCCACCTCCCCTTCTTTCACGTGGCTGCTATCATGCTGCGGATGCCTCCCAGGCCTCCACTAGCCCCACCAGAGCCATCTCCCCACTGCTGCTATTACCAACTGTGAATAATCAAATCAGCGGATGGCGAATCAGCGGATGGCGAGGCAGTACCGTAATTAACTCAAATGTGGCCTTCCATGCAGTGTTGGCCATTAAAGCAGGAAACATCCAAGAAAGTTCAAAGACTAGCATTCAGACTCAAGTCAGGAATGCACTTAAGGAGGAGCCAGCCCAAATTCCAAAGAAATGTTAATTCGCAAGACAACTAAAGGCCTGACACCTGGCTAATCCTATCAGCGAAAGCTGGGATACTCAAACCTGTAAACAATCCTGATACCTTTGTCCTTTCCCCAAACAAAGGAAGTTGCTTCCTCCATTCATAGAATCATAGAATCATAGAATTGCAGAGTTGGAAGAGACCACGAGGGCCATCCAGTCCAACCCCCTGCCATGCAGGAAATCACGATCAAAGCATCCCTGACAGATGGCCATCCAGCTTCAGTTTAAAGACCTCCAAAGAAGGAGACCCCACCATGCTCCTAGGGAGTGTGTTCCACTGCTGAACACGCTCCAATTTGTCCATATCCTTTTTGAATTGTGGTGCCCAGAACTGGACACAGTATTCTAGGTGAGGTTTGACCAAGGCAGAATACAGTAGAGCGGCACTATTACTTCCCTTGATCTAGACACTATACGTCTATTGATGCAGCCCAAAATCACATTGGCCTTTTTAGCTGCCGCATCACACTGTTGACTCATGTTCAACTTGTGGTCTACTAGGACTCCTAGATCCCCTTCGCACGTAGTCTCCTTCAGCCAGGTCTCTCCCATCCTATATCTATGCATTTCATTCTTCCGCCCTAAGTGCAGTACCTTACATCTCTCTGTATTGAATTTCATTTTGTTAGCTTTGGACCAGCTCTCCAGTCTATCCAGGTCATTCTGAATTTTGATCCTGTCCTCTAGGGTATTAGCTACTCCTCCTAAATTGGTGTCATCTAAAAATTTGATAAGTATGCCCCTAATTCCCTCATCCAAGTCATTGATAAAGATGTTGAATAGCACTGGGCCCAGGACAGAACCCTGTGGCACCCCACTGGTCACATCTTTCCAAGACGAAGAGGAGCCACTGCTGAACACCCTTTGGGTTCGGCCGGTCAACCAATCACAAATCCATTGAACAGTTAACTTGTCTAGCCCACATTTTACAAGCTTGTTTGCAAGAATGTCATGGGGAACCTTGTCAAAGGACTTACTGAAATCAAGGTATACGATATCCACAGCATTCCCTTCATCTACCAAGCTGGTAATTTTACCGAAAAAAGAGATCAGATTAGTTTGGCATAACTTGTTTCTCTGAAACCCATGTTGACTTTTTGTGATTATGGCATTGCCTTCTAAATGTTCACAGACTCTCTGTTTAATGATCTGCTCTAGAATCTTCCCGAAAGATTGATAATGTGTACATACAGCCTTTCGGATACATTTGTGTCTTTTGGAGGAAGGGCTAGCAAATCCCCGATGAATTTGGAGTTGGGGAGAAATAGCGGATCTCGGCAAAAAATACATACAATCATTCAAATGTTCGATTGTTTCTACACCCCCATTCACACACATATGAACAGGCAGTGTAATCTGATTGGCTGGCTGAGCAGAGGGGGCGGGGCTAGCAAAGAGGGGAATTGGGAGCGGCCATCATGTTGGATTCCCAGCTAAGTGAGAGTCTGGTAAATCTATGAAACTGACATGTTTATGTTTCTTTTTAAAAATTTCATGTTGTAAATATGGAAAAACGATTGTCCGCACCACAGGGAGCTTTTCAATTTTTTTAAAAAAGTGGTGGGAGATTTAAAACTGTTGCTTGGATCGCTCACTACAGCCAGCTGGGCAAGAGGGGGTCATACGGAGTTGCGGGGGGTAAAAAATCATGTAGGCAGATCATATGTATTCAAACGGCTGCCTTTCTGAATTTTTTACCCCCCAAATGGATTTTTTTCCCCTGTCGTGTAGACAGGGCCAGAGTAGCCATTCCTGATTGGGACCCGCAATCTGCTGGTTTCTTCCGTGAACTCATCTCTACAGGACAGGTGTTGTATCTCCCACAAACAACTTCCTTCTCTATCCCTCTATTCCAATATTTCCTACTTTATTCACTAGCCTTGCATGAATGCTTGAAGCCTGATTGTGTGTGTGAATGTTGTTGTTATTGTTTTCTCAAATAAAGATCAATTAATGTACTATCTAGCTTTACATCTCCTCTTTAGTACCAGTAAACATAGGTCAAAAGATTCTGCTATCCGTTGGCCCCTCTTGCATAGCCAAGCTGAGTACTAGTCTTGGAGTATATTAATTCCACAAGTTAATATCAATATTTTGAGTGTCCTTAAGACCCCCGAGTTTATAGGGTAACATAGGGGCAAAGTGTAAATGGACAGAAAGCAAGGCAGGATGATTGTTTGAACAACTGGGAAACAGATCTCAAAAGAATAGCAGAACATCCAAAAAAAAAAATTAACTCATGTTTTTCATGTCATACTAGGGAGATTTTCGGACCGCGTTTTAGAGTGCCTAGGGCGGGAGGAGCTTTCGGGAGAGGGACGGCGATCTTGCGCAGCAGGGGGGTGTTTTTGGACACCGTTGTCCCTCTCCCGAAACCATCCGTGTCACTTCCGTGAAGCTTTGGAAGCCTCAGCGCCATATTTTAATCACGGGCAACCTCCGTGATTAAAATATGGCTCTGCGGCTTCCGAAGCTTCACGGAAGTGACACGGATGGTTTCGGGAGAGGGACAACGGCGTCCGAAAACGCCCCCCTGCTGTGCAAGATTGCCGTCCCTCTCCCGAAAGCTCCTCCTGCTCTAGGCACTCTAAAACGCGGTCTGAAAATCTCCTATGTCATGAAAAAGAAGAAATCAGCATTAGAAATCATTATTGAAAAGGAATGAAAATAAACAGTGCATCATAATAATATTATAACTGTTTGAGAATTTTTATGGAGAACCCATATGTATTATGTCATGTGCCTTTGGATCAAGATCTCATTCAACTTTAAGAGGTACAAAAAAGACAAATACATGGGTGAAACATTCAGGAATTAAGAAGGTGAGTCTTTTTAGCTTAGAAAAAAAGATCACAGAAGAAATGTGAGAAGCAAATTGATAACACTATGGAATGCTCTCTATTCTCTGAACACCAGAAATCTCCATCAAAAAGCAGAAAGTTCAGGTCAAACAAATAGAAAAAAAAAGTACTACTCCAAGTAACTTATAATTAGCTTTCTGGATTAATTGCCATAGGATATTATGATGGGCAGTAGTATAAATGGCTTAAAAATATTAGATGAATTTATGGAGAAAAGATATTAACAATGACAATTAGCTACTAGGTATGATAGCCAAGAATTAGGGCTATCAACCAATTAAAGGATTTTTCAGTGATTACTGTACTTGCTTTTAAGACAAAGTATTTAAACAAATGTGCATATTATCAGAATGTCAATAGCAATGCCCTCTTGCAGGGTTGGAATTCTAACTCAAAGAGGTTTTGTCTCTTTCCTGTCCCAATATTGCAATATGAGGCTTCTACTATCAATCTAATATAATCCTGACTAGTATATTATACCAGAAGCGCAACACGTGAATGTGAAGCCTTCAAGCACATGACCTCATCCATAGGCTACATATCAAGTCACAAATCATGTAACATACATATATCTATATACACTATATTATTAAAGAATTAAGCATCAGGAAAGCATGCAAATCTTAAAGAACTGGACAAAAAATTCTACCTATTGTACAGTAACAGAATTGTACCAGTGAAAGTGAATTGTCCAACTGTGCTCGTCATTTTCCGTAAACATAAAACTGAAAACCTAACACAAGTGAAAGGTTAAATACCAAGACTCAAAAATAATAGTAACTATGAAGGTCAAGTCTACCCTTTAATACAGCTAGATTCACTAAGCTGTCCCTGTGTTCTGCTTTATAGATATGATGCAAAAGTGTTCTTTTCAAATATACAAGGATATACAAGTTCACTTGCAACACTTTCATTTCCATGTTCTATAACAGTAACCAACTATGAGCAAAAGAGCCTTTATAATGCACTATTTCCTCCAAAGTATCGGTTAATGATTGTTAAAACATAGTCCAGTGAATGAGCTGGACACTTCACTTACCCCAAGATGGCAATTCCTGTATTTTTCTTCTTGAACTGTTTCTTAGGACAAGCACAAGTTTACCCCATCTGCTCTAGCAACAGTGGGTTTTAGGCCCATTCCTCATTAAAACAACAAGGTAATTCATGTTTATATAATCAATGGAAAAATTCTATTTTTATGCTAAGTGATTAGAAACATGAAGAGATTTCCCCTTCTGCTGAGCTTATTTTGCCTGCAGGATATTTCAGTCTCTGCTACAGAACCCACACATTTCAGTGACTACAAATGCAGATTCAATGCAATTCGAATCCACTAGTTTCAAATTCCAGCATTTGCCAACTATATCTTCAGCGCGCTTGCAGAAAGCGCGGGATGAGTCCTTCCTGAATCTTCATTTGCGAAGAAAAGCCAGAGATACATTGCAGAGGAAACTATGTTGGTTAGATCTGAATTAGTCCCAGATTTAAATCAAACCAAAAAAGGAATGTGTAATGCATAGTATTGGAAGGTAAATAACATTTCAAAAACAGTTACAAAAACGAAACCATTTTTTTACAAGGCTAGAATACTTACAGTCTAAATGACTGTGCCTGATCCCTTCCACATCTTCAGCATGAATGAAGTGGTAACATCTCTTCCCTACGATATCTACAGGGGTCAGATCCATGTAATCACTAATCCTATAAAGGAAAAATAGAGGCTATAAATTGAGAAGGGGAAAATAGGGAAACAGCCAAACAGCTTTTTATCCTTATTTTAAACAATTTTACTTGTGTATCTCTCTGCAAAGCTATTCTTGTGACACCAGTTTCACCTTATTTTGCTGTGCTGGCCCAGATGTTGGCATGGTCTCATGTTCTGCTACACAGGGAATCCTGAGACTGGCTTCTAGAAGCAGACATCTGTACAAGCACTTTCTAGCACACCTGTATGACTGCTGCAATTTATTAACACAGAACACTTATAAGAATAAGACACCAGAACAAACCAAGATGACATTAATTTCTTGTTGTTGTGTTTAAAAAGTAGAACTAGACAACCTGGTGCCCTCTAGATGTTTTGAACCACAACTCCCAACAATCCCAATCTGCATGGGCAATGAATAGGCATTATAGGGATTTTAGTCCAAAACATCTAGAGGACAGCAGGATGCTGAATCCAGCCCATGAAAGCCATACAAAGGCAGCCTTCAGCAGGTCTGCTCCTGACTACAGCCAACAAGATACTATAGTTCTTTAAAATACAAAGCTCTTCATTAAACAAGCAAGATAATTCAAGGTTACATAATAAAATAAGAACATGCTATGCTTATGCTAAATGATTAGAGACACCTTTCATGTCAACTGATTGGTCTTCTATTGGGTATATTCACAGGGAAAAAAATCCTCTTCAGCTGTTTCCTGGCACAAAGTCCAAACTGACATTTCAAGTGATATAATTTAAATGCTGAGACATCCAGATGCCTGAGGGTGTTATCTTTTTTAGTCTTATTCATCTGGGAGCACTGCTTTCACTTCTGGCTCTTTCAACTGGGACTTTGTGGTTTACTCCGCACAGAACTTTTAAATCCTTTCAGTAGCTCTTCCCGCTCTGTGCTCTGCTCAGCCTCTCTATGTGTGTGTGTGTTTCTGTTATTGATTGTCCAGATGTCAATGTCCTGAGGCATCAGTGTTAAAAAAAATACACCCAAATTGAAAAACATGATCTGCTCAACATAAGCTTTTCCTTCCCCTTTAGAAGACATAATTCATTTTTATGTTTTTAATAGAATGTTCTACTATTTGCAGAGAAGTCTCTTTGAGGGGCTAATAGCCATTAGAATTCCAAGGGAATATTTTACAGGGTTGCTCCCAAATGGTAGATGGTTAATACTAGTAAAGAGATAGAGCTATCAAAGTACAAACAGGGTTCACACATTTAGAGTGCAGAGATTACTGGCAGAAAGCTACTCCCTGCAGTCAGTCTGAGAGACAGTAAGAACTAGGTGTGATAAAAAATATTACAGCAAATTAGGGAGCTACCTGCCAGCTTCTCTGTAACTGACAAAAATCACTTGCTGAAGTGATAGTTTTCTTTATGACTGTTTGCTCACATCATCTGGAAACAGGCGAGTCTGTTACCTCTAGCCTCTTCTTCCAGAGTGGAGAGTAAACCCCTTGCTGTATATGGAAGTTCTCCATCTTTGGGATGAATTAAGTTGAGGTGTTGCAGGGTGAAAATGATTAGAGGTGAATGTGGAAGAGGAGAAGGTAACATACAGTCTTCTTTTGGCATAGGGCCCTGCATGTCCACAGTCTTCTTGCTTTGGGATTGTGGAAAACTTGCATGGGTAGGACAGGAGATGGGGATTTTCTCTCACTCTGTCCTTTCCATGAGTGTAGGGGACATGGAAAGGACTTTAAAGTAATTGGGAGTGAAAGCACAGTAATTTCCCTTACTGTTCATATTAGAATGGTTAAAAGGGAACAGCGTCAGTCTGCAGGCTTATCACAGTCTGCAGGCTACTGTCTAACAACAGCCCCCCCAGCCATGTCTGTCAGTAAGAGCTGTTTGGAAGTGGAATACACTGCCTCGTAGTGTGGTGAAGTATTCTTCTTTGGAGGTTTTTAAACAGAGGCTGGATGGCCACCTGTCGGGAATGATTATGTGTATTCCTGCATGGCAGGATGTTGGACTGGATGGCCCTTGAGGTCTCTTCCAACTCTAGGATTCTATGATTTTTTTGCTGCACAAAGTGTTCGCAAGTGGGAGTGCATCTCCATTGTAGAAATAATGCAGTTTGACATCACTTTAACTGCCATGACTCCATCCTATAGAATCCTGGGATTTGTAGTTTTGTGAGGCACCAGCAATCTTTGGCAGAGAAGGCCAAAGACATCTTATTTTTTAAATTATTTTATTATTTATTTGATTATTCAACACTTCAACAAGATATTTATATACAGTCATCATTTCCAATATGTATCAAACACAATATTGACCTCCTATGTAAGATCCTCTCAGGAGTTCCCTTTACTTCCATTCTTCTTACTGTTCCTTCCTTTATCTTACTGTAATTAAGTGTATTCAGCTAATCCGTTCACATTCTGCACCAATAACTAAGCAATCCACCGTTTTAACAGCGTCCTTCCCCTTTCTCCCTTCCTATCCTTCCTTCCTTCCCGTCTCACTATTCCTTTGTATTCAAGAATCACTTCTTATAGTCCATCTTTTTTTTACAGAAATTAAATACTGGTTGCCATTCTTCTTCTGCTTTCCCAGTTTTTTTCTTATTTAAAATATGGGTCAGTATATCATTATCTCTTATTTCTATTACTCTGTTTAACCACTCCCCAACTTGTAGGCATTCACTGCTTTTCCATTTAGATGCTATTTGCATCCTTGCTGCTGTGATTAAGTATAGCAAAATTCTCCAGTTTTCACTTTCTATTTGTTTAGGTAAACTAGAAGTGATATTCAGTAGATAAAATCTCAGGTCCATAATAAATTGGATGTTTAACATTCTCTGAATTAAGTTGTGAACCTTTTGCCAAAATTTCTTAACTGTTGGACAATTCCACCACACGTGGTACATAGAACCTGTTTGTTTACCGCATCTCCAACAGCTACAATCTTTCAATTTGTAAATTTTACTAATTTTTAATGGTGTCAAATATGGTGTCTATTAAATATTTTTACATAGTTCTCTTTTAAGTTTTGAGATGCTGTAAACTTATTAGTTTTTAACCAAGCTTCTTCCCATTCTGCCATTGTTCCCCTATGTCCCTTGCCCATTTTATCATAATGTTTTGACCACTCCCGTTTCTAATTTCCTTTCTAACAGTATGTTATAGAACTTCGCTATTCTCTTTTTATCCTCTTTCCAGATTACTTTATCAATTTCGTTCCCTTCTAAGTCGAAATCATATTCTTTTTTGTCTTCCTTGTATCTACTGTATAGTTGTTGGTATGTCAACCAGTAAATATTCCATCCTCCTTCAATTAACTCTTCCTTTGTTTTTATCTCATTAGTATTGTCTTTCTTCCAGTTACATAGATCCTCGTACCGTAGCCATCTGTCTACCTTAGTCCACCTTCGTGCAAAAGCTTCCAGAGGTGAGATCCATTTGGGCATCTTAGTATAGAATTGTCTTTTAATTTTTTGCCATGTTCTTAATGCGTATGATGTTATTATTGAAGTCTTTATGAACTTTATCTTTCTCATACCATACGTATGCATGCCATCCGAATCTCAACCCCTCTCCTTCCAATGATAACAGTCTCTTATTACTTATTTTAATCCACTCAATTGCCCAGGTCATGCTACAAGCTGAGTAGTAAGTTGTAAGGTCCGGAGCCGCCAGGCTTCCCTTCTCTTTCCTGTCAATCATAGTGAGCCATTTGATTCTTGCCTTCCGTCCTCTCCAGATAAAGTCTCTTAAATCTTTCGACCATCTCAATAGGAATTTGTCATTTGTTAAAATTGGGATCGTTTGAAATAAATAAAGACTTCTTGGAAGAACCGACATTTTTATTGCCTCTACTCTACCAAGCAATGTTAATTTTAGCTTCTCTCATTTCTTCATTTCTGATTTTATTGATTCCCATAGTTTATTATAGTTATTTTCTACCAAGTCCATATTTCTATTAGAAATCCAAATGCCTAAGTATCTTGCTTTTTTCACCAGTTTACATCGTGTTATTGTCCCTAGCTCTTCCTCTTCTTTTCTTTGCATATTTTTAGTTATTATAATCATCTTCTCCTTATTGATTTTGAAACCAGATAGTCTACCAAAGTTTCCAACTATCTCTAGTAATTCTTTAATATTCTGTTCAGGATTTTCTATGATTAATGCCAGATCGTCTGCATAGGCCTGAGTTTTATACTCTTGATCTAAGATTCTCAATCCTGATATCTTACTCTCTTTTTGAATCTTGTGCAGCAAAATCTCTAATGCAGCTATGAAAAGCAGTGGTGAAAGTGGGCACCCCTGTTGAACTCCTTTCTGAATGGTTATTGGCTTTGTTCTATTACCATTTATTGTAATACGGGCCTCTTAATTATTGTATCTCCTTTTTAAGTTGTTAATCATAAACTGGCCTACTCCCAATCTTTTAAATACCTCTATTAGAAAAGGCCATCTGATGTTATCGAAGGCCTTTTCCGCATCACTAAATATAAAGGCAGCCTTCCTTTCATTGTTTCTTTCATAATATTCAAGGGCGTTAATAATTGTTCTAGTATTATCGGAGATGAATCTGCCCGGTAGAAAGCCCCTTTGATCAGAGTGTATCATTTTCGCTAGGATTGGTTTGATTCTATTAGTTAATATTGTGGCGTAGATTTTATAGTCCGTACATAATAAAGAGATTGGATGGTAATTTTTAACATCTTTTTTGTTCTTCCCCTCTTTCGGAATAACTGTGATGTCTGCAGAGTTCCATGTTTCTGGGGTTCCTTCAGTAGCTATTTGATTAATTGTTTGTAGAAGATTAGCTGATATTTCTTTTTCAAATACCTTGTAGAATAAAGAAGTAAAACCGTCTGGGCCAGGTGATTTCCCGATTTTAAGTTGTTTTATTGCCGTCGCGATCTCTTTCTTTGAGAATGGTTCAGAGAGGTGAATTCTTTGATTTTGTGGTATTTCAGCATATATATTCTCATCAATGTAATTTCCAAGATCTATCTGGTTGTCCTCTATGTTCTGCTCTTTATATAATTCCTCATAGTACTTATGAAACGCTTTCTCAATGTCTTCTTGTTTTGAGAGAGTTCCCCCCTCATACTCAATTTCTGCAATCACGTTTCTTCCTATTTTTTCCCTAAGTTTGTAGGATAACCATCTCCCTGCTTTATTGGCTTGCTCAAAGTGTCTTTGCTTTAATCTTTGTAGCTTCCTTCCTACTTCTTCTAATAATATAGTATCTAAGTCTTTTTGTAAAAGTTTTATCTTATTATATATAATCTTATTATTTGGATGCTGCCGTAGATCCAATTCTTGCACCTTTAACTCTTGATGTAGTCTGTACACTTTCTCTTCCCTCTTTTTCTTTATCTCTGCACCTTTCTTTAAGAAAATACCTCTTATAGTGGCCTTAAATGTATCCCAGATTACTTTCTTTTTTACGTCTTCTGTGTTGTTTGTTTTAAAGAAGAAGTTAATTTCTTCCTTTACTTTTCGGACAAATTCTTCATCCTTTAATATAAAATCTTTTAATTGCCAAGTATATTCAGATTTCAAACCTTTAATTTGTAGTTTAATTGGGTTATGATCTGACATAACTTTGGACAGAATTTCCATCTTTATGATCTTGGTCAGAAGAGGGGTTGAGATCCAGAACATGTCTATCCTAGACATGCTCTTGTGCAGATCTGAATAATAATGAATCCTTTTTCAAGTCCATATTTCCATGTCCATAGATCAGCTAGATCAAATTCTTCCATAATATCGTTGCATACTTTAGGTAGTTTACCTTCAGCTCTTCCCTTCCGAGCATTACTTGATCTGTCTCTACTCCCGTTCAGGACACCATTGAGATCTCAAGCTAGGATAAGCATTCCTTCCTTTAGGGTTTCCATATCTACTTGTAGTTTCTTATAAAACTTATCTTTCTTTTCCAGCAGTGCATATATTGCAATCACAATTATTGTATAGTTCTCCAATTTGATTTCAACCCCTATATAGTGACCCTCATTATCGTTTAGAACTTCTTTAGCTTGGTATTTTTTACTCACATAAATTGTGACACCTTTTTTCTTTTTATTTGATGATGACACGAACTCTTGTCCAAGTTTATAATATTCCAATAATTTCTTATCTTGTTGGCGGATCCTTGTTTCCTGTAGGCAGATGATACTCGATTTCGTTTTTTCCAAGTAATGAAATATCTTATGTCTTTTTAAAGGGGTATTTAACCCTTTAACGTTCCAAGATACTATCGAGGATGTCATTCTTGTAAGTCTGATTCTGCTCTTCCCTCCTCTTCCTCCTTGTCAGTTCCTCGTGAGTTTCCTTCCTCTAGTGTCGCTTCCTGTCATGGTTCTTTATCCATTTCAGTGTCATTATCTGCTTCCAAACCTTCATGAGAACTCCCATCAGCCTTTCTCACTTCTTTTTTCTTCTTTTGGTACCTTCTCCTTTGGTCATTTTTATACTCATCCTCTTCCAGTCTTTTCAAAAAGTCTTCCGCTTTCTCTATTGATGTTATTTTGTATCTTTTTTGTTGGTAGGTAAAGGATAAACCTTCAATCCTTCCCCACTTGTAACTCATGCCTAAGTTAATTAGCTTCTGTGTTAATACTCTGTAATCCTGTCTTCTTTTTAAAATCTCCGCTGGAGTATCCTTGTAAACTTTTATTTCTTTCCTGTCTATTATCAGTTTCTCTGCATAGTTCCTTTGAATTAAGTCATCTCTTATCTTAGTTCTAGTGAATGCAACTACGATATCACGAGGAAGGTTTTTCTCTTTAGCAATTAGAGAGTTTACTCTAAACATTTTGTCTATTTCTTGCTTCATCTGCATTTCAGTTATTTCCATAAAACCAGCCAGTATAGGGGTTAGACGTTCATGCAAGTTTTCATATGTCTTTTCTAAGACTCCTCTGAGTTTTAAGCATTTTTCCCTGTACCTTATCTCTTGCACCAAATTTATGTTTTTTATCTTATCCATATCTCTGCACGTTACCTCGGTTTTTGTCTCTAAATCAGCAGTTCTATTCGTCAATGAGTCTACGTTAGATTTGATGTCTTTTATTTCAGTTACCATTTTGTCTAATCTTTTCTCTATTCTACTGAGGTCTGTCTTCATCTCTTTTTTCAAGGAACGGATTTCCTCCCTCATCTCAAAACTACAAATCCTAGGATTCCATAAGATGGAGTTACAGCACTTAAAATGAGGTCAAACTGCATTATTTCTACAGTGTAGATGCACCCTGGGAGAATATTTGACTTCTTCTAGTTGCAATCTATTTAATAGTTTAGGTTTTCACCCCTAGAAAACAGTGATATTAGTAGCATCTTATTTCATAGGATACATGTGAATATGTTAAATACTACAATCCCCTCATGGAATTCCATTTTTGAATTAAGGCTAAAAATATAGAAAAGAACACCTATCCTTTAAAAACACTGAATATCACATAACAGAACAAAAATACTTGTTAAGACAAAAAACAGACTCACAAATCAGAATGCTTAGTACAAGAGTGGTGGACCTGTGAGCCTCCAGATGTTGATAACATGTCGACTAAGACTAATGGGAGCTTATGTCCAACAACATCTGGAGGGAGAGGGGTTGCCCTTCTCTCCCTTAGTGTATCATGGATAAGCTTGTGGGACAATAAACGTAAAAGTAAAACAGGCTAAGGAGAATCTCACTAATTGTTAAGAGAGTTTGAATGCATAGCCAGATCACAGTAAGAAGACAATATATTCATCTGTATTTAATTAGAGTTTGGCCAGAAGTCATAAAATCTTAAACTGGAATTCATAGCTTACTTATCAAGTTTGTATATATAGTGGACCCTCCATATTGGTGGGCTCCCAATCCGTGGATTGGACTGTCTGCGGATCATCACACCCCATATTATTCAATGGCATCATTGTGAACATGGACATGATGAAACATGTGCATTCACATCACTGCCATTGAATAATATGGCGCTCGATCCTCTACATTTTTTGGCATCCACAGGGGATCTTGGAACCAACTCCCCATGGTTCTGGAGGGCCCAATGTAATTATGGCATCTCAAATTTTGTTACTATACTGTTGTTTAGAAGGTTGTTGGGAGACAATATCCTATTTATTTATTTTGAAAAGCTGTATTGACCTGTTTAGGGATTGATTTGAGCTCAAAACCTCAAGGAATGTAAATGCATGATGATCCTAGCACCATTAATCTGGATGAAAGGTTAATATTGAACTAAGAAGATGACGTTGATTTGGACTCTCTGTTCTATTTACTCAGCATTATCAACAATCACATAATATTCCTATGGGGGATTGTGAACAGTGACAGCCTCATAAAGTATATGTATAAACCAGCATGGTGTAGTGGTTTGAGAGTTGGCCTAGGACATTTTGTGATCAAGATTAGAATCCCTACTCAGTCATGGAAACCTACTGGATAAGCATGGGCAAGTCACACTGTCTCAGCCTCAGAGGAAGGCAAGGACAAACCTCCTCTGAACCAATTCTGCCACAGAAAACTCTGTGGTAGGATTACAATAGGGTTGCCATAAGTCAGAAATTACTTGAAGGAACACAACAAAAACAAGAGACAGGATTATGTATGATAATTCTACCTGTTCCAGGTCAATTGGTGGAAAGTGTCATTACAGACAAAATAGTCAGACATATGGAAGGGCAAGCCCTGTGGGAAAAGTATCAATAGGGATTCTGCAAAGGTGAGTCCTGTCTTTTTAATCCTCTACAGTTCTTTGTGAGTGTTGGTACACATGTGGAGAGGAGTGATCCAGTAGACATTGTCTAACTGGACTTCCAAAGGAGATTTGATAAAAGTCCCAGTCCCACACCAATGCTTCCTCACCCAAGGCAGCAGGCATGGGATAAGAAAAGGTCTCTTTATGGACTGAAAACTGGTTAAAGAAAAGGAAGCAGAGAGTAGGAACAAATGGCCAGTTCTCACAATGGAAGGATGTGAATCATGGGGTTTCCTCCCCACTGGGTAAGATCACAAGAGTTTTTGTGCATTTGTCAATTATTCCCTGTGATGGACAGCCAGGGAGCCAATGAGGACCTGGTACTCCAGGAGCCAATCCTCTGTGAGGAGGTGGAAGGAGGAGGGGCTTCTGGAGGAGATTAAGGGGACGTGAGTGAGGAAAGTGTTCAAGTTTAAGTTTCAGTTTAAGTTACAGTTTCCAGTTTGGAAAGTTGAAATGAGGCTTTGAGTAATATCAAAGATAGAGGCTTAGATAAAGAGTGAATGTTTGTGCAGGCCCAATAACTTCATTATATAAAGTTACATGTTTCTTCTGTTTGACAATAAACGTTCTTTTGTTAATGAAAGACATACAATCTGGCGTGAGTGATTCTCAGGGAAGGAGACACAGCCAGGAATACATAGCCACACCTGAGTGCTTGTGCTATACCACCAGGAGATGTAGTTTGGCTGTGACGTTGAGGTTGTGCGTCACAAAGTGGTGACAGGGCGGGAGATGGAAATCCCCCATTCTTCACAAAGTGGTGGCAGCAGTGGGATAGGAAAGGCCCCATGCCACTAGGTAGGCACCTGGCGTCACATTCCCCCACCCCCAATATCTTGGGACTGAAAAAATGTGTTTGTACAAACAACTTGGGCTTTGCACAAAATATTGCGCAAGCTATATTCAGTGTAAAATACAAACCTTTCTGTGCAAAACCCATTATTCTTCTTTTTAAAAAAGTCCCCAGAACAACAAAGCAACAACAAAAACTCAGTGTCAGTAACCTTCTTAGAAGGGTGTCTCAAAGTGTTGAGAAACACTTTATCACTTTATTGTCAAGGATGAGAAAATTTGCGAGTATTCTTTACATCCCTAGTGTAGTAGTTCTTCAGTTATATGAGAGAAAGTAAGCAAAGTGCTATACTTGGAGATATCTTTGGTTGTGGGGTTAAAATTATTTTGCTCTACATAACGTTGCCTCCTGTAAGCAATCTTTGAATATAGGGGTGGGATTTGTGAGGCCTACATGCTGCCTGTGGGAGGTCCTATTTGGCCTTTGCTCCCATTGGCCCTCCTAACCACCGTAAACCCCCAATTTTAGAACTGCAAAACCACCACCACCACAACCACCACCAATCATCGTAATTTATTCATTTAAATCCTGCCTTTTCCTCAATACTGGGACTCAGAGCTGTTCATTTAATGCTTTGTAATGGATTAAGGCTAGCTTAAAAGATGTATGTTGGATCATATCCAAGTATCATTTTGCCACTAGACAAACAATCTTGAATCAATATTCACTGCAAATAAATGTCGTAGGACCATAAACTTTGCAAGAGGGGGTTACACCTAAAAATAAAGGGATAACATAAATAAAGGGATAAAATAAAGGGAGCTGGGTATGTTTAGCCTGGAAAAAAGACAGTTAAGAAGCGATATGATAGCCCTGTTTAAGTATTTGAAGGGTTGTCACGTTAAGGATGGAGCAAGCCTGTTTTCTGCTGCTCCAGAGATTAGAACACGTAACAATGGATGCAAGCTCCAGGAACAGAGATTCTAATCTTCCACCTCAACATTAGGAGGAGCTTTTTGACAGTAAGAGCTGTTCGGCAGTGGAACGCACTCCCTCAGAGCGTGGTGGGGTCTCCTTCCTTGGAGGTCTTTAAACAGAGGCTGGATTGCCATCTGTCGGGGATGCTTTGATCAAGATTTCATGCGTGGCAGGGGGTTGGACTGGGTGGCCCTCGTGGTCTCTTCCAACTCTGCAATTCTATGACATAATGCTGGATAAGCTTTGAGAGAAAATCAAGGAAGTCCTGAATAACTCACAGAGCCTTAGAAAATATCCTTGGGAATCTATCATCTCTTTCTCTCTCTCTCTCTCTAATCTATCTTTGTGTGAAAGGGTGGTTTCTATTACAGTCAGCCCTCAGCCTTTGTGAGGGTTAGCGGCAGAAGACCCCTGCAAAAATGGGAAAATCACAAATGTAAGCCCACTGTTATTATTATTAATCTCAGAGAACACTTCTCTAGGCATTTGTTGGTCCTCCGGCATGATTCAGTGGTATGCTTCTGCTGGAAGTTGACCAAAGAGTTGGGCTGGGGGACCCAGAGCTTCCTAGAGAGAACCCTTGTCTAGGCATTTATAGGTCCTCCAGTGTGATTCAATGTTCAACTTCCAGTGGAAGACCTACAAATGCCTAGAGAAATGTTCTCTCTAAGAATCTCTATGTTCTCCAGTGTGACTCTATGGTAAACCTCTGGCAGAAGCATACCAAAGAATCATGCTGAAGGACCTAGAAACAGTCATAATAATAATAATAACAACAGCAGCAGTAACAACAATAAGTTAAAATATCAGTTAAAACATAAAACCAAGACATTTTAATCAATACACGATTTAAAATAATCTGGATAGGCCTGCCTGAAGCGATTGGTCTAATGCTGTTTTGAATTCAGACAGTGTATTCAGTTGTTGTCTCTCTTCTGGCAGGCCATTCCACAGTCTAGGGGCGGCTGAAGAAAAATGCCTAGAGATAATAGATTTAGTAATCCATGAATAATCAACTCTCTGAATGCTTAACCCACAAATGTGTAGGGTTTTTCTCATACACTCAATGATATACTCTCATGAGTTTCAGTCTCCCATTGTAGAAACTGTTGATCCAGAGGTTACCATGGCAGTTTTGCAGTCAGAAAAGCAACATTTAAATTCCATGTTTTTCTTTACTACTTAACTCTCTTGGCAGCCTTCAGCCAATTAGTCTCTAGCTCAATAGCCCAAATTTCCAAATGAGTTCTCGCTTCTTGTGTGCAGCCCTGTAGGTCTGACTGAAAGAAAACACATGGTTGTATAGCTGGAATCCCTATCTTCATAGGAAACCAATGCATTGTTCCAAAAGGTATGGTGCAACACTGGAAAAAAAGTAAAAAAAAGTAAAAATGTTGTACCTGTTTTCACAGTAAATGATATTGAGGTCCATGTTTACTCGAGTTACAAACATGTGGCAGTCGATTCTGACTTCATTGATCGTAGGAGGAGGCAAGGCATGAGCAACCACAACAAGCCCCATGATCTGGCTGGGGACTGTCCGCCCATGGGATAGCGACACACGCAGGCGTAACCTTCCTGTTATATGAATCACCTGCAAAACAAACAGAGAAAGGAAATGTCAGTAAATTCATGAAGCAAATGTGAACACAATCCTTTTAAAGGACAGCATTATTATTGTAAAGCATGTTTAACTCTGCCAGAACTGTATATAGCCACTGCCAGTATTAGTCCTAGGCTTATTAATATTTGCAGTCAACATGTCCTGAATGTTGTTATGCTAGGGAGATTATCAGATGCTTGAAAAAAACCAAAAGGAGCTCATGAGAACGTTGTCACTGTACCAGGAACAGGTCCCGGTATCACATGGTGTCATCCTCCTCGTGTGCTTGCTCTGTCCTCCCTCCATGCTGACGTGATGAAAAAGGTGCCACTTTTCATTGCCTCAGCACGGAGGGACGATAGAGTAAGCACACTAGGATGACAACATGTGCGATAACGGTACTCATTCCCAGTACAGTGACGTTGTTCTCATGAGCTCCCTTTTTCAAGCATCTGATAATCTCCAAGGAAGGAAGAGGCGAAGCACATAATATCCAAAATGCTTCACATTTATCCTATCTAAAATGCAGAAGTCCCTCAGGCTAATGATCTCTTTATTTTTATTATTTTTAAAAGAACATATTGGAACACAAATGGTTGTAAGAAAAGGATCTGCAACTAATGTTAGAAGAATTGAAGTACTAATTATAGAATATTTGAGGATTAAATTATACAACATGTATCACAGGAGCCCTGGTGGCGCAGTGGTTAAATGCCAGTACTGCAAGTCACCATGTTGCAAGTTCAATTCCAGAGGGCTCCAAGGTTCACTCAGCCTTCCATCCTTTCGTAGGCCGGTAAAATGAGTACCCAGCTTGTGGGGGCAATTAGCTAACACACACTGGAAACTGTTTAATACAGTGTAGATTGGCCTTTTTAGTCATCAGCGTGCTTGCAGAAAAGCGCGGGATGTGTCCTTCCTGAATCTTCATTTGTGAAGAGAAGCAACAATTTGTAAGCCGCTCTGATAGCCTTGTGGCTGAAGAGCGGGGTATAAATAACTAAATAAATAAAAAATAAAAAGAAGTTCTGAAATGTTTCCAGGACAATACTGAAATAAACTGCCAGCAGTTTATAACAGGGAAATGATGTCTGTCTTTTTCAATATCTTTATGCACTGTGAATACAATACAGTATACACAAATCAGCAGCAGAATACTGTGATTTTGGATGACAAACAAGTATACCTTGCTGGTATAGCAATTTCTTTGGTAAATTTATAATTTTGTCCCATTGGTAGAGATGGAATACTAGACATAAATTTCAGTTAAACATAGAGAGCAGCTAATAGACTGCTCATATATTCTCAGTCCCCCTCCATATCTCAGTTTTTTTCTAGTCTTTTTGGGAGGTGGGTAGGGTGGGGGCACATCTAGCACTTGTATTTTATATTTATTTATTTATTAAACATGCGTGTACCCATGCTGTGTTGGGTCCCATGCCAGAAGAAAGACAGGATATTAAGCAAATAAGAAATAAATAATTAAAAAAAAAACAAAAAACAGAATATGGCTATTCAATAGAAAACATTTAGATGTGGAGATCACACAGTGAGAGAATGCCATGGTGCTGCCAGGTTCAAATACTGCCAAAAAGTTCTGTACACACTGTTTGCTGACAGAGAAGTAACTACAGGGTGGGGTGAAATGAAGGCAATGCTTCCCTTGCCAAGAATTCTGCCCCTGCAACAAAATTTTCTGTTAGTCCTCATATTTTTAGCAATGCAATAACTTTAAACTTAATTTGAGCATTAAAAAATAGAGTTTAGGCATCCAAAGAAAAGGGACAGGCAAAGTTATTGAGGGAAAACGAACACAGCAAATAGATGAGTTATACTGTAGTGTGATTTTCACTATCTCAATCTCTGCAAAGCTAAAAATTTGGGGACTGAAGGGGGGCAGAATTCTTATTTGGGAGGCAACCCCCTCATTTTGACCCCAGGTACTGAATATGCAAGAATTTGCTGAAATGGACAAATTAATAATTTGTTTATCATACTGAGGATGGAGCAAGTTTGTTTTCTGCTGCTCCAGAGACTAGGGCATGGAGCAATGGGTTCAAATGGGTTCAAAAAGGAAAAGAGATTCCACCTAAACATTAGGAAGAACTTTCTGACAGTAAGAGCTGTTCAGCAGTGGAATGCACTGCCTCGTAGTGTGGTGGAGTCTCCTTCCTTGGAGGATTTTAAACAGAGGCTGGATGGCCATCTGTCGGGAATGCTTTGATTGTTTATTCCTGCATGGCAGGGGGTTGGATTGGATGGCCCTTGAGGTCTCTTCCAACTCTATGATTCTATGATAAAGTTGATTAAGGAAAAACCTTTGGTAAACTTTAAGAGGGATTGGGATGTGTTTATAAACTTTTTGAAATAACCACAGGGGAAATGTAATGATATTGGCATTTTTGAAATAGCTGCATTTATTTAGTAGAAGGATTGAAGGGATAGCATTTATAAGAAGTACAAGCAGTGTTTTCTCCAGTATTAATCTTCAGTTAAGGGGGTATGTAATGCAGCGGGTAGGTTTTGTTAGCTGTACAGTCTTGGTTGTTGTTTTTTTGTATGGTTTTTTATATATGTAAAATTTGTGTGTTTAATAATAATATATACAAAAACATAAAAGAAAAATATTTTTGTGGGTTTTTTCCCAGGTTGTGAGGCCATGTTCTAGAATAGTTTATTTCTGATGTTTCACCTGCATCTGTCGCTGGTATCTTCAGAGAATGGTGGCGTGTAGGTGTGTGAGGTTTATATACAGTAATGTGAGTCCCTGTTGAAGAGGATTAGAATGTAAATTTGTGTATTCAGTTGTTGGATGTTTAGTTCTTATGGTGGGAGGATATGTGAGGGGGATTAATGTCTATTTAGCTCATGGTCCATTGTCTGCTGGGAAGCCCCCTGTCCCTTAGTGAAGTTCATTTGCATGTGTTGAGTTTTTATTTTGGTGTTTTTCAGGACTGGTAACCAAACTTTGTTTACTTTTCAGGTTTCCTTTTTCCTGTTGAAATTGGTAAAACCACAGGAGTGAAGGAAAACAACCACTGAAAGGGAAGGTATTTTTACCATACATCAAAGGAGTCACAGACAGAATAGGGAAACTGATGCGGAAACACAACTTCCAAATGATCTACAGACCAAACAAGAAAATCCAAGAAATGCTGCACTCAGCAAAGGCTAAAATAGACTCTCTCACAGCTGCAGGAGTTTACCGCATACCATGCAGCTGCGGACAAGTCTACATGGGGACCACAAAACGCACTGTGGAAACATGAATCAAGGAACATGAGAGACACTGCAGACTGGGCCAACCAGAAAAATCAGCAGTAGCAGAACACGTTATAAACCAACCTGGGCACAAAATGCCATTTGAAAACACCAACGTTCTGGGCCAGTCTAAGAACTATCAGGTCAGAATGCATAGGAAAGCTATTGAAATCCACAAACACCTGGACAATTTCAATTCACCCCAGTGTGTGTGGCCATCATTGTGGTTGATCCAGGGCCAGCCCTGGATTAAGCAGCCAGTGCAGATGAGCCCAGAGACAGACAGAAGAAAGATGACATTCCTCTGTCTCTCTTGGGTGCAAACTGCAGGGGAACAGAAACGTGGCCCTGCTATCCAGAAGCCCCCCTTACTCTTCCTCCTCACCCCACAACAGCAGCCCCAGGATTTACAGCAGCAACAGGATTCTGGCCAGTGACTTCTTTGAGAATGTTTTCTAGATTATATGAATTATCTAAGAATACAATGTATATATGTGCCTACTTTTTGATCCTCTCCAGTATCTCCTGCTTGCATTCTCTGGGATGTAGCATTCATTTTGTTACTGCCTATGGCAATCTGAATTTCATATTGTGTTGAATAATCTGTGAGGGCCTATGATGCTACTATTTACCAACATTGGGCTTGCAAAATATTGACCAGCACTACACTTGCAATCACGGATAGTCAAAATGTTGCCCGCATAGCTTTCTCTCCTCCCCTTGTCAAAAATGGGTCATTTTTCTCCCTTTCTACTCTGGGCCTGTTTTAGCCCCACAGGAGTCCTTCTTTCAAGAAGTCACTGTTCTGTCATTTCTGCACTTAAGGAAAAGGCTAAATCTGTTTAAACTGAAGTACAGTGGTTCAGTTGAACTGTCCAGAGGCATTGGAGACATTATTTGCCATTTCAAGTCCCTCCCCTCCTCCATCCGGAAAAATGTATGGAGAAAGTTGGGTTAAAAATGGGAGGATACAGTCTTCCAGGGGTGTGTGATACAGTCCCCACTAGCTTTTGAAAATTGCACATGCCTGCCTTAGATGAACAGAAAGCTTGTGTAATTGATACTGCCACTGCACCCAATTATTAAAGCTCCAGAGGCAGTTCCCGGCTGGAGGGAAAGGTCTTCTCCTTTCCCCTGGCTCAGCAGCGCTGCCTCTGCCCACTCTCCTGCTTGTATGTTGCAGGAAGAGGTGCTTGAAGAAAGCAACGGAAGCACTTCAAGGAAGTGAGGGGCGAGTGGAAGAATGGGCAGAGGCAGTGCTGCTGAGCCAGGGGAAGGGACAAACCCTCTTCCTTCTGCTGGGAATGGCTCCAGAGCATTAAAATTGGTCACAGCGGTGGTAGTAGCGATGGTGGACAAAACTCCATAGGGACAGGGAAGAAATATCCCTGTGGAGTATAATAATGTGCAGGCCTTTGGTGGGGGGGATGGCTTGAGGCCAAAACTCCACTTGGAGTATTTGCCTCACATGTAGACAAGCCCTGGGGAAACTATTTCACAGGTTTGATACCATCAGCATGAGTGCCTTTTCACTGGCTGACATCCACCTAACTTGGCTTGGCAGGAGCACTAGGAGCAGATTTGTGAAGATATACATTGGGGTATTTGGGAGAAAACAAAGTTTCAGGAAACCTGTTTCCAAGCATTAACAACTTTAGGGATTTAAACACTAGAACTCTGAATTGGGCCCAAAAATGGCTTGGGAGCCAGTGCAGCTGAAAAAGCACTAGCGTAATATCATCAAAACCTACTTAATAATCTTGGTGCCCTGTTTTGTACCTACTACATTTTATAGACAATTTTCAAAGAAAGCATTATGCACCAGCCAATTATAAGAAACTAAATGGGAGTTTACCAGACCATGGTTAATTGTAGCCCAGGTATCATTATGGAGGTATAGCTGCAGATGGTATATCAGCTAAAATATATAAAGCATCCTTCAGAGAACAGAAGCCACTTGAGCTAGTTAAGGACAATGGTTCGTCAATGAGCACCCTCAAATTGTGGACCAGTTCCATAAGGGAGAATGAAATTCCTTACAGAACATCTTCTCTGGGTGGCTCACCTAGGTTGACAAGCCATATATCAACAGTAGATCTATCTTGTTTGGACTGAATCTGAGCCTCAGTTATTGTTGGCAACCCCTTTTAAATTTATGATTTATACAGTAGTACTGGTAGGAGGGTAAATTGATTTGAAGCAACAGAGGAAAGTAAGGCCATAATTTCTAGCTGTTCCCTGAGATTTGTTGAGGACAAGGGAAAATTATTTGGGAATAGAAGGTCTTAATCTGCTAACTATAAAGTGTCAAGTCCTATATGCATATAGGCATAAGAAAGATAGGCAATCACCCGTATTTAAATACATCTTCTATCCTTAGAGAACATCTTTGAATTGAATGGAACACACTGGGTTCACATGTTATAGAGAGTGAAAGTTTAATCTTTATGATCCATCTTAAAGGCTCTTTAAAATGAGATAATAACACAACAGAGTCAATACCTACTAGAGTAGCAGTATTTTGAGGCTATTAACAATTTGCCCACTGATAATTATTACTGAAGCAGAGCAAAAACCAAGAGAAGTTAGTTCCAAATAATCTGTACAAGCTTCTCATGTTGATTAGAAACTGGAAAGTTCAATTTTTCCACTGGCAAGTTTTTAACCAGTCAGTTACCCAGGGAGTCACATTCCATTCCAGCTATGACAATCAGTTTGAAACTATTATTGTTCTTTATTTTTTTCTTAAAGGGTACCTAACTTCCCCATTTTAAAAAAAATCCAGAGTTGACTCTCTGAATGTTTTGCCCATTTTATTTGTGGTTTTATGGCCTGCCTGCCTCTCCCACACATACACCTAAGGTAATGTATTGCCTAAATTTATACTGCACCTACCAATGACAGTGTGTTTTTTTTATTAATATTTTAAAATTTTTCTACAGGCAAGGAAGTGAAAACACCATTTTAAAAAGCCATTTTTGTAAGACCTCATTAACTAATGAAGAAACAGCTAAAAGAAATAGGATTTAACTTCACAGGAGGGACATTAATAGTATACTTTGCTCCTTCCAGCTAGGCTTACTCATATGCTTATTTATCATTATCTGTCTTATTTTATCATGCTTCAGCTTTCTGGGGGAAAATTACAAATCTGTAAATGTTTGGAAATATACTGCCTTTTAATGGCTAGCTAGAAATTACATGATAAATAATCCTGTAGTAAACACATGATGAAAAGCATTGTTTTATGAAGAGTTACTATGTGTTTGAAGTTGGCATTAACACCAAAGGGCAAAACTGTAAGATATGCCATATTTAAAGCCTTCTTATCTCCCATATATATATATTACAATCAGTGCTTGGAAGCTATTGCTTAATATCAAACAGATTTGATTTTGAACAAGTGCTTGCTTCTTCAGTACTGAACCTCTAGTTGGTTCCAAAGCAACAAAATCTGGTTCAGAATCCAATACACAAAAATCCTACTAAACTCAATCGAATACAGGGAAGTTGTTCATCTCTATTGTTTGCTATCCCCTTCATTATATCTATGGGCTAAACTCAATATGGTGAAGGAGAGCTATGACTGGACTTTTTCTTTGATTAAAAGCAGCTACACACTGCAACAGTTGTTTATTACTGTCTGCAACTAACAGTACATTTTGGTGGAAGTGGCTTAGGTGGAGATGATGTTCCTTTAGTGGCACACATTGATGCAACATAGTTCCTTTCTCCAATATATATTTGGAAAGGGGATTGAAGATCTCTTTGTATATTGAGTCCAAATTGAGTAAAACTAAGAGGCATATTGCTCAAGGATCCTATCCTATGACAACTGTGTTATCTGTAAAAATGCAATAGCTTTTTTACCTTACCTTCAGCATTATTGCAAGATTAAAGTGTCTGTTGAGCTAATGTGTTGTCGTACACACTGACTGCCCACCACCTCCTCCAAAACATTATCTCCACCCTTTTTCATTGTTTGGCATCCACGCTGTGCTTGGAAGGTGTAACCTTTGAAAAAGTTTCCAGCTTTCCCTTCCCTCTTGTTCTTTGGTTCCAAGGGGAGTTGGGGCAGGTGAGGGATGGGGTGGCCCACAGACTTTTCCTCTGCCTTGATCTGGTTTTCCTGGCCTGGAACTCCACCCAGGGTTTAGCCACCTACCCACATGTGCACTCTCCCCACTCACATTCCCCCACCCTTCTCTCTCTCACTCTTCCCCGCCCCCCAAAATTGTACACCATCCGAGCACAACCCACCATGTAGATGCAAAACCTGGATGGGGAGGTTTGCCTTGAGGAGCCGAGTGCTGCGCCACAGTGTGTATGTGTGTGTGAGAGAGAAAGGCAGAGAGAGAATAAGTCATTAGCACACCATGCTGTTGTAGCATAGAAGTGACAGAGATTCTGGAGAGGGGCTGGATCTCCCAAGATCACTATGTTTGCCCACCCAAATCATGTCCAATGACAACCCCCAACCACCCAAAATCAGCATAAAAGCACAATTGCACTTTTGCAGAGGAAATTATAGCACAACAGAAGCAGTAAAGGAGATCATTACCAGATTTTTTTCTTTTTATTAAAAAAATTGCTTTTAAAATGGTCTCTCACACAACAGAACAGCAATGACATCATGCGGTACACCCATCTGAAGGCACAATTCTCCAGATGCAATTGCGATTCACCTGCCTCATGCGATAAGGCTCTAAATCCTCTAAACTGAGCCAAACTAAATCTATCATATTTCACTACAACTGAAGTTTGAAACAAAATCCCATTAATAGGTTCTGATCCTGTGGCTGCTTAGATCCACATTCAGCTTCATCTAGCTGAATTTGCCACTCTCAGGTCATTTGTGTTGATATTTAAAATAAAACTCATTTCCATCTCTAGTATTGTTTCCATCACTATTTCAACCAAATTCTCTTTCATTGACCCTGTGTGGCCTTTTCAAAACCGTACGTATATCTGTATCAGTTCTTATAGCACAGTGCTGAATATGAAATTGCAAAGAAGAATTGCAAATTTTTATGACAGTTAGAGACCCATGACCTATTTCCCAGACTGAGACTCAATCACTCAACATTGTGCCTTCCCAGGTGGAACCAGCTTATGACGGAGCTGCCAGAGTGTGTCTCCAGTGGGACTGTTCATTCTGGGAGAGAAGTGTGGGGCAGTATCTTTAGGCACACAGGAAACTACCTTACATTGAGTCATACCATTGGTCATCTAGCCTTGCACTGACTCAACTGTTTCATCTTTTCTAGTCCTACTTGGAGATATCACCAACCAGCACAAACAAACCGGGCCTGACCCAGTTCAGCTCCCCAAATCAGATGAGATTGACTGTGTTTGGGATGGGATGGTGGATGCACCACAGCATCTTATGTAACCATAGCTTAGTGGTACAACACACACTTTGCACACAGAAGGTTGCAGGTTCAATCCCTGGCATCTACGTACTATTGAAGAGTTCAGACAGCACCTAATATAAAAGCCTTCAAGCTGAGACCCTGGAGAGTTACTGTCAGAGCAGACTATACTGGCTAGATGGGCAAACAATCTGTCCTGGAGTGAGGCAGCTGTATATATTACCATGCACTGCTGGCATTTTGCCACTTTAGGGATTTTGCTACTTCTGGAGACTGAAAAGCAATGCCAGACATACCCAGGATGCTGTTATTTTATTGATCAAGATGCCATCCAGCTAAATCAAACCTGTATGTGGATGCATATGCATGTTAACGCTACAGAATTTCATGACAGAACATCTGTGTAATGTCATGCAGAAGTAAAATGTATATCATTACACATTTTTGTGCTGAAATACTTCATTCCCTAGTTAAAAAGAATTTTCAATTAACTCCACCTGATATGAACATATTGAAGATATCATAGTTTTTTCCTCTCTCCCTCTCCAATGGGAAAAAAATGAATGTGCAAGATGTTGAATGTACATGTAAACACAGTTTAGGATGAGTGTGGGAATGCTAGCAAGCTGTGTTTCTTGGACAAATATATATCTTTCCCCTGCCATATGCTCTCTGTCTGTCATCTCTTGGTGACAAGCATGTCATACCCTCCAACATTTCACAAAGTAAAACAAGGACATTTGTCTACTTGGAATGCTTCTTTTTGCACAACAAAGATCACTGTCCAAGGCTTTTCTTCCCTGCACAACATACAAGGACACACTGATGAAAGCTCTTGTTGTACATTTACTTGTTAATAGTGTCTGAGCCCTTGTAGCATCTGATAGCCCTTCCCTCCAGGTTTCCAATGGCTGCTGCTTTCACCACAGAAGAGGAGTAGCCAGCCACACCTCCACTGTGCCAGGGCCCTCACTCCAGATTTCCAACTGCCTCTGCTCTGACACAGAGGAAGCAAAAGAGGAGCATAACACAACTCCATTGTGGCTGGACCAAATTGCTGCTGAACTTAATTTTTTGTCCTTCTCTGCTGTCCCTTTTCCCTTGGGTGTTATTAACTATTAGACTATAATCCTGAGGGCAAGGAGTATCTAACTACTTGTAAACTGCTCTGGGAGTTTTCTTGGCAAAAGAGTGGGGTATAAATGTTTCAGATAAATAGACAGACAGACAGGTGATAGATTATCCATTTTGCCCTGACTGCTGAGCAGGGATGAACAATTATTGTGCCTGAGTAGATAAAAATGGATGGAAAGCTGTACACTAGCCTTTTGTGGGTGTGGACATGCATGTTGAGAGCACCAGTGAGAAATAAATCTTTGGCTTTCTAGAGCCTGCAACTGCCATCAGCTCTACCTAGCATGGGTAATGGTAAGGGACCATGAGAGCTGTAGTCTAAAATGTATGGTGGGTCAACATTTTCTACCCTTGTTCTAAGGACTTGTGCATGACCTCAAACTCTAGTATGGTACTACTCAAAGTGATGGACTATAGACTGAGTTCTACCAAGGCTTGGGCTCTCCCAACTTGGAAGATAGAGGGCAGATGTTTTGTTTCCTTTTCCTTACACTAACTCCAGGGCTGCCACAGTGTCCTTCCCATTTCATAGAATGCCTTAGGGAAATGAGGGAGCTTTGTATTGTATATACCAAGGTCTCTCTCTTTCTGTGTCTAGTGTGCTTTCTTTATACCACTGTCAGAATGCTACCACTGCCTGAGTGACATGGTACTGTATTGTACAGTACAGTATGGTACACTGCTACTGTAGTGCAGAGCTCCGAATGCAGTATTCCTTTCAGCCTGTGGAGGGGGAAGTCCACAAAATCCTGGAATGACCTTCTGGAAACTACAACTTTGTGGATATAAACCCACTTTTTCAGATGGAGTACCAAGTTGTACTATATCCACTTGGTACTGCATCTAGAGAAGTCGGTTTACATCCACTATAGTTCTTACAAAAATAAAAACCAGCAAGTCTTAAAGGTGCTGCCACATTTCTTTCTCTCCTCCTCCTTCTTTCCTCCTTTTTATGCTGCAAGAGACTAACATGACTACTTTTAAAAATTGGTTAAGACATCAGCCTTAGCTTCCAATATCCTGGCTTTGTGGCATTTGAACCAACATGAGATACTTTCAACTCTGGTCTTCTATTTAAAATCACAGAATTATTATTTATCTACTTTACATCCCAACCTTTCCCCAGAAAGCTCAGGGAACTCATACATGTCATTATCTGATTTTATCTTCAAAGAAGGCCTTGTAAGGTATGTTAGACTTAATGGTTTGCCTGATCATTAGAAATTTGCCTCTGTGTCATGGAGAAAAGTTTTACTAAGCTCTCACAAATTGAAGTACTGTAATAGATTGAGCAGAATGCCCATTTTGCTTTTGTGTTGATAGAATAATGTTGGAGTAATGTGCCTAAATACCCTTAAATCATCAGATCCTGTCTGGTCTTGGAAGTTAAGCAGGGAGACTGTCAATGAATACCAGGTGCTGTAGGCAACATTTCAGAGAAAGGAACTGGTAAAACCGCCTCTGAATATTCCTTGCCTATAAAAACCCTATGAAATTCATAGGGTTACCATACATCGACAGGTGACTTAAAGGCACACATGCACACACATTGGAGTAATATTATTTATCTGCACAGTAGAACATTTCCCACTGATATTTATGCAAATCATGAGATGAGTCTATACATTTAAGGATAGTTTGCAGATTCAGGCCCAAATTTTCCTTTTATAAGTCCCAGTTCGCAGTTTACCTTTAAGGAATGGGATCTACCAGCACTAAGACCTATCTGTTTTGAAATGTGTTTCCTTTCCCATTTCTTATAAATCAAATTTACAACAAACAAAACAAAGCAAAGCAATCTTACTCTCTGCAAATAAACAATGATACAAAATTTGTGTTACAGAGGTTGAACCCACATGGCAAAACCTGGATTTATGGCAACCTAATAGGATAGGTATTGCCACGGAATCATAACTCACACCATTTTGTTTATTATATCATTCACTATATTTGAGACCAGAGCAATAATTTTTCCACACCATCACAGCCACAAATCAAATCAGATTTCTTAAAACTCTCCTTTCAGTGTTTGCTGGTAGTTCTAAGGTGACATTTTCTATTTTAAAATACTATAGAACACCTTTTATATTTGACAATCTAAATAGCAAATCTGCTAGCAGTCATTTTATTTATTTATTTATTTATTTCAGATAGTAAAACATGCAATAACCAATTCTCTAAAAAGAGATTAAGCAACAGGCTAAATCCAAAGTAAACAAAATGCAGTGTGAGTCTAAAACATTTAGACATTTAAAAATTAGTCTAATTTTTTTTCTTAAATGTAGTTGGCACAAAATCTGTTCTAGTGCAGATAGTTTCAAGAACTCTGTGAGAAAATCACAGAAGGAGAACACTTCAATATATATTCTGGCAGCCAAATACAGATTGATAACAGTAGCAACAAACAAAGAGGGGACACCCAAATCCTAAATATCTCAATTTAATATAAGCCACTGCCTGTATAACAAAAGGATCTGTGATTACAAGTCATGGTTTAGAATACTACACTGTTATTTTCAGAGTGAACATTTGGTAGTAAAATTATAAAGAAGAAATTAGAGTGAACAGTCCAAGAGAATTTCTCAATAATCCTTTTGACATATTGTTACGGGGCTCAAACCTGAGTTCCCTTCCCAGGAGCTCCAGGCTAGCCCTCTCTCTGTAGGGTTAGTCCTGGGTGTCCTCACCCCAGGATCCTCCTACAAACTCCAAAAACCATCGGTCTGCCACCACCCACTGGGTTTTAACTGGGGGGCTTATTTCCCCCCTTGGGACCCCCCCTTTTACACGCACAACGCAGTGGGAAGTTGTGCGTAGTCTATGTTAATCAGTGGCACTCCTTGCCACTATAGAATCAACTAACTCCCTCCTCCTAACCCCAGAGGAGGTTCACAGTAGCATAGCCAAGAGTAAGGCACGTGGTCAGCATCAGCATAGGAAGATAGAAGTTTACTTTATTCAAGAGAAGTAGTCATGCAGTCTCACATGAGGCAGGGTTCTCCCCTACCTCAGGCAGGCAGGCTTAAAGTGATAGCAATACAGAGTATCAAGATCAAAGCATTACATTACTCAGGTTACATTCAATTACTAATTTAGCTACATTCAACCAAAGTAAAGAAATTAAAAAGAATTCCCTAACACAACTAAACAGGCCCTAATCTCTTCTAAATACTTGCAGTTTGTTGCCTTGAGATCTTGTCCAGGCAGCTGGGAGCAAAAGCCAGAGATGGAATGGCTGTGCTCTACCAGCATAGCAGTCTCTGTTCCTTCACATTTTCCAGAATCTCCTTCTCCAAGTCCCACTCATCTCACTCACTCTCTGGTCTCAAACAAAAGCAATTAAAACCTCTCCAGATTTCCCGGGCTTAAAGCTGTAATTGGTCAGTCCAGTCACATGGTGTTATGTTAATGATGTCCTCTCATTAGCTCTGTGAAGGTGGTGCTTGAGCCCCTTCCCATTAACCCTTTTCTTACCTGATACTATGCTGGCAAGACAATCTGTTTACAAACAAAGAGAGTTATAGTTCTCTAGCAGAATGATGGGAGTTGCACCTTGTGGCAACATGATGGAACTCCATCATGACACGCCCCCCAAATCTCAGACGGTCTGGGACGCTGAAAGCAGGACCAAACAGTCTGGGATTTCAACCTGTGAGCTAGAGCAGAAAGAGTTAGAACATATGCAAACTCAAACAATAAATTGAAACAAAGCATGGCCATAGAACATAGTGCAACACCAGTCCTCCTACCCTCCCACCAAGTCCCTGCGAGAGAGAGAATCTGCAACCGTGTTCGAGGTTCCAGACACATGTTGAATTTCAAAGTCAAAGTCTTGAAGAGATAGGCTCCACTGGAGTAACTTCTTGTTAGCCCCCTGGACCTTGTGGAGCCATCGGAGATCAGCATGGTCATCGCACCGGAGTCTCGGAGCTGTTGAAAGACTATCTTCAGGTGATGTAGGGGATCACCCCAGTCATCAGGGAAAATAACAATGACATCTAGGGAGGCAATCACAAAGGCCCAACCACTTCTCCGCAGAGGGGTTACAAGTCCCTGGAATGGTGTGGGCACTTTGTGAAGGCCAAAAGGAAGAACACTGAATTCAAACAGGCCCACTTGGGTTATGACTGCCGTGCTATAGCCATACCCTGTGGCTAAGGCCCCCTGCCAATAGCCTATGGTCCAAAGCAAGCAGAATAGACACAGGACAAGTCCCAAATTCTTGAAAAGATTTCCTGCATGCAGCATTGGGTAGTGTTCAGGATCCACCTCCTCCTCCAAGGACGTCATCCCGGCATGTGACACCCGTCCGGGCTGCCCTGAAGACGGCTTGCAGTCGTCAGCAGCCACCACATGCTGAGGCTGAGCGGTGAAACCTGGAACAGGTGAGAACAATGACGCAGACTTGGCTGCCAACTGAATGAACTGCTGCTGATGGTTCTCGTTGAGGTCGGAAGGGGGTGTAACATCCTCCAGGCCACCACCTTCCACACGAGTATCACAGGCACTATCCAGCCATTTCCCTTCATCCTCTTCTGGGATTGGCAGAGTCATAAGATGCTTGGGTCTCTTATAGAATGTCTGCAGGGAGACCACATAGTTCATTGTCAGCTTGGGCCCGACTTCCAGAAATTGGACAAGGCATTCCACAGTCCCAAGCTGCTCTAACACTGTGGCCATACCTTCCCATGACATCTCCGTCTTGGTGGGCCAGATCAACTGGAGGACTAACACTGGACCTCTCAGCATGAAGGAACATCGTCCTGCACCCTGGTTGTGCCAAGGAGTCTGTTGCTGTGGAGCCAGCTGGAGGTTCTCATCTGTAGTCACCCAAGTCACCCTGGGCTTCTCCTGCAACCCAGAAGACAAATCTCCTTTCCACTGGCACTGTATCAGACTCAAGGGTCTGACGCTGAACTTGGAGTGGACCAACAGCTGTTCCAGTGGCTGCCGGCCTTCCTGTTGGCCATCCGGCCAAGTCTCTTTGGAAAGCGGGTCATTGGCAATCACAACTCTGGCCTGCTGGGGACCTGAAGGCCTCTGTTTGTCATCCTTCACCTTCTGCCCAGCAGCTTGTTGAGTCTGATTATCTTGCTGCTCCTTTTGGAGTTGCTGGAACCCCACCGGACCGATATCTTCCATCGGGATCGCAGGCAGGCATGATTCAGACTGTTGACCTTCCAGACTTGCCAATGAATCATTGTTGACAGGGACAGGTTCTCCCTCATCAACTCCTGTGGGTGTGTCGTTGACCACAGCATCCTGTAGGGCTACATCTTCCGCTATGGCGCCATCTGATGGGAAGTCCTCCTCGTCAGAATCCACAGCTGTCGGATGTAGACCTTCACTGCGCATCTGCATTGGTTGCTGCTCTTGAGTCTCATGGAATTGTTCCACATGACAGGCCAAATCTTCACCCAATATAGCAGGGCAATTGAAGTCATTGTAGACTGCAAACGTCCATTGGCCCTTCCATCCTTTGTATTCCACTGGCACACGAGCCGTAGGAAGCTTGATGGGTGGGCAGTGGAAAGGTCGTACAGAGACTAACGTGTTGTCCTTCAAGAACTTAGGATCAACATAGGTACGATGAATCGCAGACAGTTGAGCCCCTGTGTCCCTATACGCCACTACTTCCTTCCCATCCACCATCAATGTATGGCATTGACGAGGCGGAATAGTCATAGGGTCAGGTGGCACCTCCTTCTCATCTGCCATATGCGCAGACGTGGATGCCCTTATCATGTTAATTGCCTTGGGCTCCTGTTTACAGTTCGCTTTGATATGGCCAATTTCTCCACATGAGAAACATGTCAGGCCAGTCTTCACCTTCCCCTGTCCTTGAGGAGGTTGCGCAGCCTCCTTGGGAGCCGGTTGGGATGGTTGTTGCTGCTGTTGGTTAGGCACACCTTGTGATCCCGTCTTCTGGAATTGCAGATTCCGGTGATCTTTGGTGGGGGATTGATTCCCCAACTTGTGGACAGATTGATTCCCTGACTTATGCTTGTGTGGTTCCGCTTCCTGTGGCTGCAAGTTCTGGTTCCTTCGGGTTTCCATAAACCGTTGAGCCAGCATAGTCACCTCAAGCATAGTCTTAGGGTCTTTATCCAAAATATAATTGCGCATAGCTGGCGGTGTATGCCACAGAAACTGTTCCATGGCTATCAAAGAGATAATGCTTTCGACGGTGTCAGCTTTGGCAGCTTTAGCCCAGAGTTCACACTTGCGAGTGATACGATGTCCCAGCTCACGACAATTGACTGTAGGTGTCCACCTTGTGGCCCTCATGTGTTGTCGAGCTGCCTCTGCTGTTAAGCCCAGACGGCTCCTAGCCAGCTCCAAGAAAAGATCAAAATCATGCATCTCTTCTGGTGCCAAACCCGCCTCCACAGACCTGAGAATTGGTGGGAGCAAGGGGCGCAGCTCACGCATGTAGTGCTCCTTGCGTACCCCATAGTCAACACAGACTCTCTGAAAAGTCGTGATGTATTCATCAAAATCATCTTCCTCCCGAAACGTGGGGTAATGGCGGGTTGGAGCTGTTAACATGGGAGCCGGCTGTGGCACACTGATCATTGGGTTTTGCGCCTGTTGCGCCATTTTCAATTGAAATTCCTGTTCTTGAAGTTTCAATTCCAGTTCTCTTTGCTTCAGCGCCATCTCCTGCATTTGCAATCGCAGCTGGCGTTCAGTGTCTTTTTCTTTAGCTTCTGCCTCCTGAAGTTGAAGTCTGAATTGAAGTTCCTTTTCTTTGTGCTGCATTTGCAATTCTTGCAATCTCAGCCACCTTTGTCTTTCTTCGAATTCCTGTGGAGTCATCTGGGTGACACCCAATAAATCATCAGGTATAGGAGAAGCAGCAGAAGTACCAGCATCACTGGCTGTCACAGGGTCAGTCATGTTTGCTTTAAATTTCCCAGATCTCAAAATCATGTGAAAAGTCAAAGCATGTACTTTCCTAAACTCCTATCATAGCAGAACCCGTCCACTATAAAAAAAAATTAAAAACTTACTTTGGTTGAATGTGTAATAATTTCTTTTTGCCAGCAGAGGACAGTGATTCTGTGGGGGGGATTGGCTGCCCCCCCCCAGGTAGAAGCAACAGGAAAGAACAGAACACAGGCCAAAAGGCAGATTAGAAAGACAGGCTAGAATCCTAATCAAGGTTCCCCTCCTTTTCTATTTAACAACAGGAGAAAGAGAAAAAAACTTTAAATGGTCCAAGTAGCACTTGGGACACAGGGAAGGTCCCCCCTCCCCTAGGAATCCAGCTAGCTCCTGCAGTTGCCTAGCAACAGTAGCCAGCCACACAGAGAGCTTCAGCTCCTCCCTAGTCCCTCCTCTCAGCTCAGCTCCGCCCCCTTAGCAAAACCACTTTGCAAGAAGGAACCAGCTTTAAACTTAGGCAGGGACCCCAAGAGCTAGCATCTCCACCTGGAGACCAGATCAAAGGGGACTGCTCTCTGCTACAGTGAGTGAGACAAAGGAATGGCCTGGTGGGCTTCCTGCCCCCCCCTTCCTATCACTTACATAGAAGCACATCCAACACAAAAGAAATGCAAGGACACCTTTCCTCCCAACAAGAGAAAACAGCCAAGACTTGAGACCTCTTTGTTCACTTTCAGTTCCACCAAAAGCAACCAACCCCTCCCTTCCCAGGGAGTTTTGGGCACAGCCTATGAGCGAATGGAGCAGAGACCTCAGCCTCTCTCACTTTCTGCTCTCTGTCCCCCACTTGAACAAGCCAAGGCTACAGCACCCCCCAATCTCCCTTTCTCTGAAGGCAAGAGGCAGAGCCTGTAGTTCTCCTAACTTCCCAAACTGAGCTTTGTCCAATCCCGCAAGCTGCCATCCATGTTACGGGGCTCAAACCTGAGTTCCCTTCCCAGGAGCTCCAGGCTAGCCCTCTCTTTGTAGGGTTAGTCCTGGGTGTGCTCACCCCAGGATCCTCCTACAAACTCCAAAAACCATCGGTCTGCCACCACCCACTGGGTTTTAACTGGGGGGCTTATTTCCCCCCTTGGGACCCCCCCTTTTACACGCACAACGCAGTGGGAAGTTGTGCGTAGTCTATGTTAATCAGTGGCACTCCTTGCCACTATAGAATCAACTAACTCCCTCCTCCTAACCCCAGAGGAGGTTCACAGTAGCATAGCCAAGAGTAAGGCATGTGGTCAGCATCAGCATAGGAAGATAGAAGTTTACTTTATTCAAGAGAAGTAGTCATGCAGTCTCACATGAGGCAGGGTTCTCCCCTACCTCAGGCAGGCAGGCTTAAAGTGATAGCAATACAGAGTATCAAGATCAAAGCATTACATTACTCAGCTTACATTCAATTACTAATTTAGCTACATTCAACCAAAGTAAAGAAATTAAAAAGAATTCCCTAACGCAACTAAACAGGCCCTAATCTCTTCTAAATACTTGCAGTTTGTTGCCTTGAGATCTTGTCCAGGCAGCTGGGAGCAAAAGCCAGAGATGGAATGGCTGTGCTCTACCAGCATAGCAGTCTCTGTTCCTTCACATTTTCCAGAATCTCCTTCTCCAAGTCCCACTCATCTCACTCACTCTCTGGTCTCAAACAAAAGCAATTAAAACCTCTCCAGATTTCCCGGGCTTAAAGCTGTAATTGGTCAGTCCAGTCACATGGTGTTATGTTAATGATGTCCTCTCATTAGCTCTGTGAAGGTGGTGCTTGAGCCCCTTCCCATTAACCCTTTTCTTACCTGATACTATGCTGGCAAGACAATCTGTTTACAAACAAAGAGAGTTATAGTTCTCTAGCAGAATGATGGGAGTTGCACCTTGTGGCAACATGATGGAACTCCATCATGACACATATAATACCTTAGAGATAATTGACTACAGTTGCCTTTGACAAACCACTTACTTGGGACTACTCTGGGTGGAGTGTACAGGTTTTCTCGACAATTGTGTATTGAAAACTTTAAATGAACAGGGCAAAAGGTCGTTACAGAGGAAGACGTGATGGATGCTTGATATCCATCTTACCTTCCATTCACCCTGCTACCCTAAAAGATCAGGTGAGCATGCCTAACCAGCCACTGAACCTTTCTCTGCTCCTATGTAATGCCAGGTCAGTGAAGAATAAGTCCCGTATTATGTTTGACTTACTGATAGATCATAGTGCTGACCTGGTATGTATCATGGAGACCTGGCTGGGAGCAGATAGCGTTGTAACCTGGGTTCAGGCCCTTCCAGCTGAGTATGTCAATGAGCAGGTAAGGAAAAGCGGGTGAGGGGGGGTATAGCCATGGTCCATAAAAACAACCTTGCCTTGGCCAGGATACCTATATGTACATTAGACCACATCGAGTGCATTTACCTTAGCTTGAAGACCAGGGAGAGTCTGGGGATTCTGTTGGTTTACCATCCACCCCATAACTTAACAGAATCCCTAGCTGAGCTGATACAACTAGTCTTGGAGCTCATGTTGGAATTCCCTAGGCTATTAGTTCTGGGTGACCTCAACATCCCCCTCGAGGCTGGTTTGACTGATCTTATTGGTGTGGCTCGGGAGTTCATGGTTTCCATGACAAACATGGGCCTCTCCCAGATGTGTCTGAGCCCACACATTGCACAGGTCATGCCCTCGATGTGGTCTTCTGCACCGATCAGGCACATCTGTGGGTGGAGTTAATTAGCATCTCCACATTGTCATGGATGGATCATTTCCTGGTTAAGGTTGGACTGAAGGCCACCATCCCTCCCTCTGGGTGTGGAGGACCAATTAGAATGGTCTGCCCTTGAAGGCTGATGTGACCTATTAGGTTCCAAGCAGCCCTAGGGGGTTTTATGGTTGGCAATGCCGGCAATTCTGTTGAAGCTCTGGTTAATATGTGGAATAACAACCTTACCAGAGCTGTAGACACGATCGCTCCCAAGCATCGTTTCCAACCCACAAAAAATCGTAATCCATGGTTTACTGAAGATCTTAAACAAAAGAAGTGAGTTGGACAATGACAAGAGTGCCATTGGCTGAAATCTCAACTCTTATCCGACAAGACACTTCATTGGACTTTTTTAGGTCCTATCAAGTGGCGATAGATGCAGCTAAAAAATCTTTCTATTCTGCATCTATCGCATCTGTAAAATCCCGTCCAGCTGAGCTGTTAAGGCTGGTGAGGAATTTAACTCAATTGCCTTCCACCCAGAACCCTCTATTAGAACCAACTATAGCTTGCTGTGACGCTTTTAATGATTACTTCACAAATAAAATCTCTTGTATGAGAGCTGATTTGGATGCCAACTTTAAGTCAGTAGCAACTAGAGAGGTATCCAGCGCCTCTGTCTTTACTGTTAGACTGGATAAATTTGAGTCGCGAAATACTGAGGACATGGACGAGCTCCTTAGTAGTTTGAAAAAGTCGCCCTGCCCTCTCGACCCTTGCCCAACTTGGCTGGCAGTCCAGGGGGGGTGATACTATCAAGCTGATGCTGGAAAATGTAATTAATGCATCCTTCAGGGAGGGGTCCCTGCCCTCTTGTATTAAGGAGGAAGTGGTTAGACCACTTTTAAAAACGCCCTCTTGGACTCCCTGGATAAAAATAATTATAGACCTATCTTGCTGCTGCCATTTTTGAGCAAGTTGATTGAGAGGGTGGTCACCAATCAACTACAAGTTGTCTTGGAGGAAAGCGATTTTCTGGATCCATTTCAAACCAGATTCAGGATGGGATACGGAGTTGAGTCTGCCATGGTCGCCTTAGATGATGATCTCTGTCTGAGCATTGATAGGGGAAGTGTGACCCTGTTGGTGCTCTTGGACCTCTCAGCGGCTTTTGATACCATTGACCATGGTATCCTTCTGGAAAGCCTGAGAGAGCTGGGTATCGGCGACACTGCTTTGCAATGGTTCCAATCCTACCTCTTGGGTAGCTTCCAGATGGTATCACTTGGGGACAGTTGTTCGGCCAAGAGGGAGCTCAAATCGGGCATCCCTCAAGGTGTGCTTCTGTCCCCAATGCTATTTAATATTTACATGAAGCCACTGGGCAAGATCATCTGGAGGCATGGGGCGTTGTTATCAGTATGCTGATGACACCCAAATATATTTCTCTGTGTCTCGGGCTGATGCAGTGACTAAGGATGGTATCTCTCCTCTGAATTCCTGTCTTGGGGTGGCAATGGACTGGATGAGGGAAAACCGACTCAGGCTGAATCCAGGTAAGACAGAGGTACTTGTCATAGGAAACCCGAACCCAGGAATGGAGTTATGTCAGCCAGTCCTGGATGGGGTCACACTTCCCTTGAAGGACTCTGTCCGCAGCTTGGGGGTGCTCCTTGACTCGTCACTTCACTTGATAGCCCAGGTGGATGTGACAGTCATGAGCTCATGTTATCAGCTTCAGCTGATATGCCAGCTGTGCCACTACCTGGAGCAGGGAGACCTTGAAACTGTAGTACATGCACTGGTAACCTCTTGATTAGACTTCTGTACTGCGCTCACATGGGGCTACCCTTGTGCCAAGCTTGGAAACTTCAGCTTGTACAAAATATAGCAGCCAGGTTGATTACTGGTACTTCCCATAATGACCATATTATGCTGGTCTTGAAGTCATAGAATCATAGAATTGCAGAGTTGGAAGAGACCACAAGGGCCATCCAGTCCAACCCCCTGCCACGCAGGAAATCACGATCAAAGCATCCCCGACAGATGGCCATCCAGCCTCTGTTTAAAGACCTCCAAGAAAGGAGACCCCACCACGCTCCGAGGGAGTGTGTTCCAGTGCCGAACAGCTCTTACTGTCAGAAAGTACCTCCTAATGTTGAGGTGGAATCTCTGTTCCTGGAGCTTGTAACCATTGCTCCGTGTTCCAGTCTCTGGAGCAGCAGAAAACAAGCCTGCTCCATCCTCAACGTGACACCTCTTCAAATACTTAAACAGGGCTATCATATCACGCCTTAACTGTTTTTTTCCCAGGCTAAACATACCCAGCTCCCTAAGTCTCTCCTCATAAGACATCGTTTCCAGGCCTTTCACCATTTTAGTCACCCTTCTTTGGACACGCTCCAATTTGTCCATATCCATTTTGAACTGTGGTGCCCAGAACTGGACACAGTATTCTAGGTGAGGTCTGACCAAGGCAGAATAGAGCAGCACTATTACTTCCCTTGATCTAGACACTATATTTCTATTGATGCAGCCCAAAATTGCATTGGCCTTTTTAGCCAGTGCATCACACTGTTGACTCATGTTCAACTTGTGGTCTACTAGGACTCCTAGATCCCTTTCGCACGTAGTCTCATTCAGCCAGGTCTCCCCCATCCTATATCTATGCATTTCGTTTTTCCGCCCTAAGTGCAGTACCTTACATTTCTCCGTATTGAATTTCATTTTGTTAGCTTTGGCCCAGCTTTCCAGTCTATCCAGGTGATTTTGAATTTTGATCCTGTCCTCTAGGGTGTTAGCTATTCTCCTAATTTGGTGTCATCTGCAAATTTGAAAAGTATGCCCTAATTCTGTCATCCAGAATTCTGTCATCCAAGTCATTGATGATAAAGATGTGGAATAGCACTGGGCCCAGGACCGAACCTTGTGGCACCCCACTGGTCACATCTTTCCAAGACGAAGAGGAGCCACTGCTGATTTCCACAATGCACTCCTCCAGGTGATAGTCAACAACCAGGATATATGAAGCTACCTGGAAAGCCTTCTGCCGAAATGCAAGGATGTGCTTGATCGATACACACGTCTGGTCCAACTGGCTGGCTGTGCACCACCTGGAGAAGGCTTTCCAGGTAGCTTCATATATCCTGGTTGTTGACTATAACCTGGAGGAGAGCATTGTGGAAATCACTGCCTCGTTGGACCTGCAGAGGCGCAGGGCTCTCTGCTCAGCCTCCGTGTGGCTAGGTGCAGCCAGGTGGGGTCTGGATGTAGCAGCGGTCCCTAAGACAAAAGATCCACTCTTGGAGGGAGGATCCACAGCCATTCCAGGGACATTTCCCTTAGATCTGAGAACCAGGCTCTTTGTGGCCAGTGTGGCGTGACTAGAACTACCAGGGCTCCCTCCTCCCTTATCCTCCTGATTGCCTTGGCGATCAATGGAAGAGGAGGAAAGAGGTAAAGCAAACCCACTGGCCAAGGGGACTGAAGGACGTCTGTCCCTTCTGCTCCCCACTCTGGAAATCTCATGAAGAACCTGTGGAGCTTGCAATTGTTTGCGGAGGCAATGATGCCCACTGCCATGGTTCCGAACCTCTGCTGTATCTGGTTGAACACCTGGGGGTGAAGAGGCCATTCCCCTGGTAGAATCTCATGTCTGCATAGATAATCCGCTCTCAGGTTGTCCGTACCCTGTATGTGGTGAGCTGTTAGGGACGCCATCGCCTTCTGTGCCCAATTGAAGCAGCTTTGAAGAGGCTTTCTTCTGAAGAGAGTGGGACCTTATCCCTCCCTACTTGGAAATGTATGAGCAGACCATGGTGTTGTCCATGAGAATCAGAACATGCTTCCCCTTGAGGTAGCCCTTGAAGTAAAGTAGGGCTAATCGGCTCACTCTCAGTTCCAGCCAATTTATACTGTGGGAATTCTCGGCCGGTTTCCAAGACCCTTGAGCTAAGAGATCTAGACAGTGTGCTCCCCAACCAAGGAGACTGGTGTCTGTGGTTACAGTGATCTCTGTCCTCGGAGTCCAGTAGGATCCTTTGGATAGATTGGCTGTCTTGTCCACCAGCGAAGTGAAGTCCTCACCTCCTGCAGAAGCTGGAGGAAGATCCTGTTGATGGGAGATTTGTGTCTGATATTGGTGCAGGAAGGACTGGAGCAGTCTGGGGTGAAACCTGGCCCATGGAACGATTAAAATTGAGGAGATCATGAGACCCAGAAGGTGGGAGAGCTCCATAAGCGAAACCTCTGAACGTGTGAGGGTGTTCAAGGTTTCCCATCTTAACACGGCTTGTTGTTCCTGAGACAAGAAGATCATCTCCTTTTGAATGTCCAGCATTGTGCCTAGATGGGTGATGGCCTGTGTTGGCTTGAGGGTGCTCTTCTTGAAGTTTATTAGAAACCCATGTTCCTGGAGACATTGAATTGTGACCCGAAGGTCCTCCTGGGCTCTCTGCTTGGATGGAGCTCTGAGTAGGATATCGTCCAAGTATGGATAGAGATGGATCCCCTGTGTCTGGAGATGGGCTACTACCATGACTAAAACCTTCATGAATACTCGTGGGGCTGATGCCCAGTGGAAGGTTAAGGCCCTGAATTGGTAGTGGTACTGCCTGAAAGTGAAGCGAAGGAATCTCCTGCTGTCCTCCATGATCAAAATGTGGAGATACACTTCTGCCAGGTCCAGGAAGACTAAGATGTTCCCTCCCTGTAACGCTTCGTGGATGGAGGATAGTGTCTCCATGTGGAAGCGTTTGTATGTTAGGTGCGCGCTGGTGTACTTGAGATCTAGAATAGAGCGGAAGTCTCCACCCTTTTCTGGAACTGTGAAGAATATGGAATAGACACCTGAAAATCTCCGCGATACTGGCACTGGCTCTATTGCCTTGATGGAGAGCACGTAATTCATGGTCTCGAGTTGAATCTTTCTTTTCTGTAGATCCTTTGAGAGGGTTGATGGTATGAATCTGCCCTGGTGTAATTCATTGAATTGTAGTAACTGTGGGAGATAGTGGAGACGATCCACTTGTCTGTGGAGGCTGCCTCCCAGCACTGCTGATAATGCTGTAGTTGGCCTCCCATGGGAAATGGAATCCGAGTCAGAACTGTTGTTGACCCCCTCCCCTCAGGGAGTGGGCTGCCCCTCTATGTCCGGATTGAGACTGGGTTGAAGAGGACCGTCTTGACGAGTAACTAGTTCTACCCGAGGTTGGGTGAAAAGGGCGAAAGTCACCCTGTCTTGTGCCCCTTCATGAGCTGAGGGAAGAGGAGTACAGATAGGTTTTCTTGTAAGGCCTCTTGTCCGACTTCTTACTCAAGACTGGCATGGCTTTCTTCTTCTTCTTGGTTTCAACAAGAATATCTTTTAAAGCATCTTCTCAGAATAAGCATGCTCCTTTAAACGGCGTGGTTGCCAGGTTGGCTCTGGACTGAGTATCCGCCTCCCAGTGGCGTAGCCAGACTGAGCGCTTAGCAACTGCTGCTGTAACCATGGCTCTAGAAGTAAAAACCACTGAGTCTAGTGTGGAGTCCACTAAAAACTGGAGGATGATGTAATGTAAACCTTTGAGAGAAACTGTTGCAAGGAGGCCCTGTCCAAATTCTCGCCTCGAAGAACATCTTCCATCCCCAACAGAGAGGCTCTTACAAACAAGGAGCCAGTCGTGGATGACCTGATTGCCAGGGCCATTGCTTCATGGGTCTTCTTAAGGGCCCCTTCCATTCTTTTCTCCTTGGGATCCCTAAGGAACCTTTCTCCTTTGTTGGGCGCTAGAGCTCCCGAGACAAGGGAGGCTACAGGAGAATCGACTGCCGGGACCTTAAGCTTGTCTATAACGTACTTGGCCAGCGTGTATAACGTACTTGGCCAGCGTGTATTCTGCACTAGCAATGTACCTTTTTTGCCCTGAAGAGACTTGTCCCATTCACCCTCTACTGCGCACATGAAAATGGATGGGAAAAGAACCTCCCATCCTGAGGACTTAGGTGTGCTCAGCACCGCTGCAACTCACCTGCTGAATTCAGTGGAGGGCTCTGGGATTGTTTTCTTGAGACACCCAAAATAGAGGATGCTTTGGCCAAAAGTGAAGGGAAGTCCCCTAAATGAACAAAGACTTTTTGATATGCCTCCTTGAGGAGTTTCAGAATCAGATCACCCCCTTCCTCTCAGTCTGCCTGAGAATCAATGGGCTCTTGCTCCAGATCCTCAGGATCCAGCAAGATTGATTAATCTGCTGAAGCTCCCTCTGATTCCACAGAGGAGTGAGGGGAGGGAGGAACCTTGTGTTTTGCTTGACGGTTGGGGTGAACTCCACTAGGGCCAGGTGCAGATTTGTTGTGGAAGGAAGCGTCCGAGGTGGATTCCCCCCGCCCAGAATTCGCATTGCTTCACAGAGGAGGGAGCTGATGTCCCTTGTAACTGTGATTGTCGATGCGTTTCGCAGTCCCTTGGCCATGGCCTGGGGTCATCCCTGCTAGTCTCCTCCCCTGTGCCTGGTTGATTAAAGTGGATGTGGTGTGGACCTTGGCTGGGGGCGGAGGGTGAGACCATCCCAGAAGAGCCCATAAAAACCTCTGCAAAAGCCTGATTAGCTGCCAAGATTGCCCTTTTTTCTGCAGCCAGGTAGTTGGCCGGATTTATGGAGAGTGGGACCTTAATTTGTGCCATGGTAATTTCTCCTGGGGATGAGGGGGATTGTGCTCCAAGATGGCGGTCACAATCCCTGCTGGCCACGTGGACAATAGGGAATACTCCCCTCATTGTCTCCTCATCCCTGGATTGCTTCTTCACAATGGCCTCATCGGTCAGCACAACTGCAGCAGGCATTCCATGCTGTACCTTCTGGTGAATCCTTTCCCCCCACTCACAATTGGCACTCCCCGCTCAACTGGTACCCCCACTGAAGCACTCCTGCAACTGCCTCCTGACCGACACATTGGTACTTCCCTGCCAGATGCTGTGATGTCCTCCATTGTTGGCTCCCTGATCAGTAGGGTGGTCAACATGGCGGCGGTCAGGTGCTGGACCACGGGTGAATCCCCCCACCCATGGAGCATGGCTCAGTGGCAATAGGGTCAAGCCAGGTCTGCTGCCAGCTGGTGCTCCACTCGCCTGTGAAGTGGAGCTTGGCGGCGAGGAGGCTGTGTCATTTGGGGTCTCACTCAATGCCTGCTGGAAACATTCCAGCAGCAGAGAGACCTCCTCAGGGCATCCCTTTGGTGCCTTAGTAGCTAGGGATTACTTCTTTTTTTCTCTTTGTTCTTCTGGCTGGTGGGGGCCATCTCAGGAGTCAAGGGGGAGGAGAAGTGGAGAGAAAATAGGGAAAGGAAAGATTTTTTAAAAAAACAGAAGGAAGTGAAAAGAGGAGGGAGACAACAGAAGACAAGGCTGGGAAGAAAAATAAAGGAAAGTAGGAAGTTTTTAGGGAAACTCAGGAGGATGCCTAAAAAGCTCTGCTCTGGGTGAGGCAGGAAAAACAACTGTGTATGTGATGGCTGGGAAGAGGGAGGAAACAACGGTCCTCAGCAATCACGAGACCAGTTTGAATTTCCTGCCTCTTCTCTGGGTGGTGGAGGGGCATACCCCAAGTGTAAAGATTAAGGAATCTGCAGTCCTCCTCTCACCAACCCAGAGAATGGCTAATTCAATTTGTTCTTTTCTAAGTTAATTAAAGCACAATGAAGTGGTGAAACAATGGGTGGTTAAACAGGGTGCTGGAGATGGATTAATGGAAGAACAATACATTGTAACAGAAGAAAATGGTTAAAAGGTGAGTTAATGACTGATTCAGTGTTCACTTCCACCTAGCGGCTACCCTGATGTTGTGGATTCACTGGATTTTCTAGAGATGGGCCTTTATGATAGTGCAGCTTGAAGGGCTTATCAGGGTGCATTATGGATTGGTGATATTTGTTTTTTTGTTTTTTGTTTTGAAGAAATTCTTGAGAGACGAATTTATTTCTTTAAAAAAAACCACCCAGTTTATGGCTAACCTCTGTTTCCTCTGTTTAGCCATTTATGATCCATAAAAAGTGTTATCAGTTTTAAGCAATCTTCTTATTATTTTTATACATCTAATCATTTTCTGGTTAAATTATTTTTGTATCCCTTATTGTAGATTTACTTTTTAAGTTTTAGTTTTAGCTTTTCTTATTGTTTTCTTTTGCGGGGGGGGGGGCGTATTTTATTTTAAACCAAGACATTTAAGAAGAAAGTGATAGCTGAACTAGTCTGTACATTTTCTAATCCATAGTATACTTTCTATTTGAGCTCCTGTTACAGTAGTGTTTTAAATGACTACCAAATTTCCTGAAGGAACCTGAGTTCCTTAAATGTAATGTTCACTTTCCTCTGAACTAATCCTTTAATTTTAAAGAAATTTTCCTTTGATATTAAATGCGACTTGGGTTAGATTTCTTGGGTAATTTTCAATACATATATGCTGATTTTCACAGCTTTATGGGTTACTGTTTCAAGAGCATTTGCAAGACATTATGTCTAGCATCAAACTGTGGGCAGTGCAAAGGATTAAATCAAGAGTAATTTTTCCTTTTGTTGGTACTGCAGGAATCCTTGACAACTCATTTTATAATATTATTGTATGAGTAATATAGGTAAGCCAAACATTTCATTTTTTCTTTAATGCGTGCCTTGAGTTGATATGTTTCCCAGCATAGGCTACTGCTTTTTGCATCTCAAGATCTTAAGATCATATACTAAGCCTCAGTGCCAAGGTTTTGATTTATACAACAGTTCCATTCCCCAAGACTTCAGGAATATGTAATTCCTTTGGGGTGTATTTTTCATGTATTTTATGACTTCACATATTAATTGAATTTGAGAACATCTCTATTTCCTCGGGGGTGGGGTCACAGGATGCTCATGTGAAGAATATTCCCCAAATTTCTCACTGACTAGGGCTGAAATCCTGAATCAGAGACATCCCATAAAGTTCTTCAGAGGAAGAATTATGGCACATCTCACCCACACACTTTCAAATCTATTTTTAAGCAATTGTACCCCACCAACATGGTCATTTACTAGCTGATGGGAAGTCGTGGAGCAACATCCAACTATGCTCCTATAGCTGGATGAACAGTGACAGGCAGGTCCTGCACAGTGATGTCATTGCTGTTGAGAAACTGATGACTGTTACAAAATTTATCACTTTTTAAAAAGGGGAGTGAGTTAATGAACGTCTTTTTTATTTTGGTCAAGGTTGTCTCTGTGCAGAACTGGAGCTCCTTAGCACAACACAAATATAGCACTATGATTCTCCTTTAACTGCCATTACTACATCCCATGGAATGCTGGGGTTTGCAGTTTGGTGAGACACTAGAGCTCTCTGGCTGAGAATTCTAGATGTTCCTCCCTAAACTGCCAGTCCCAGGATTCCACAGGATGGAATCATGGAGGTTAAAATTGAATAATAGCGCTTTAGTGTGAAAGGGCCTCAGGACTATTTTCTCTTTGTATACACAGAGCAAGCACAGAAAGAGAGGTTTATCCAGCCAAAAAAGCCACTCAAACTTAACCTCCCATCTAAGTGCTTGCAACATAGCAGCAGCAATTGTAGTCTGTGTAAAAATTGTATGTGGAATTTCTGCAAAAAATGATGTTGCAAGTGTGATTACTCTAATTGAAAATGGGGGGGGGTCTTCCCATTTTGTTGGTGTGGAAAAATATCTGAGATTCTGTGTTCTCACACATGAGAATGAGACAATCAAGGATTTACATCCCTCCTTGGACTTGCCAGAATTTCCCCCCAGTTTGCTTCTCCCAGAGAATTAAAACCTTGTGTCAATGTGCCAGCTTATCTGCACGAATAAAGCACCCAAGGTGATGTCATTAATCTCATTTGGATGACTTTCCAGCAAGAGGTGACATTTGTATGGGAAAGAATGGCCAATGGGGAGAGAGTTGGGACCTTTGTAGGGCAGAGAGGCAATGGTGGGTCCCACCCTGTCCCCAGCCAATGCACACTGACACAGGCTTGCCTAAGCAATTAAAAAAAACAAACCTTTACACATTGTCCCTAATTGTGTGTACATAGCGGATTCACATAGACCAGTAACCCTATGGCCCTCCAGATATTTTGACCAATTCCATACCACTGGTTGAGTTGGACCAATGAGAGTTGTAGGCAAAAGCATCTGGAAGGGGCAACAGGATTCCCATCTCTTGTGTACATTCTGTAAGAGCACAGGGATTGTACAGTTCAGTTAGTATGTGCAAATGATGGCTGAGGGCTGGCCCTGTAATCCCATTCCCTTCTACAAAATAATATGCACAGAGCTGGTGCCAGTATACAAAAAGACATCAGCATTCACCCATCAACTATCCTCTTTCATATCATTTACTTTCTACTGCTGTTCTTGGAAGCTTCTGATAGTTGGTACTCTGAATATGGTTTCTTAAATAATCACAATAAAACCGATCAGTATCAAATATCAGAGGTAGAAGAATAGCACAAAGTTCAAGCTCTTGGGTCTTCAGTGACAAATTATGATAGTCTCCTGTTTTATCTGCAGTGGGAATCAATTTAATCATTTTTAATTGACCAACTTTCCCTTGTTTGCTTAACGTTTATTAATTGATTGTTGTGTTCAAGGTAATTAATTCTAAAGCTGGCAATTTCAGTACAGAGAGATTAATTTTCTTTTACTAACATGCCACCTAAAATATGGTTTTTCAAGAACAGGTTAACAGAAGTTTGCTCTCAAATTAATCACATTGTAAGTGAAATACAGTGATGATGTTGGAGGACAATTTTCAGTTCACCAGTGTTAAGGTTTGTTGTACTTGACTAAACCCCACTATCTAAATTACTGAAAATGAAACTGTTCGATTGCTATTTGATCCCTAGAAAATGCACAGGAGGTAGAACATGAGCCAGGTTTGAACAATGACCACCAGGTAATGCATGGTGTTGTGAACAAGCATCAGGTGAACAAACATCTCATGCTCCTTCCTCCTCTTATGCACTATGGCTTCTTTTAACCTCTGCACTATTTGACTGAAAGCATTGGCTTGTGCTTTCCAGTTCTAATTTCTGATACTTTGTCCAGTGTGCTTCTAACAACTGACCTAAAGGCATATGATGGGAGAAGAAGAGTTGGGGGAGACATTTAACTTCATTCATAGAATTGTAGAGTTGGAAGAGACCACAAGGGCCATCCAGTCCAACCTCCTGCCATGCAGGAAATCATGATCAAAGCATCCCTACAGATGGCCATCCAGCCTCTGTTTAAAGACCTCCAAGGAAGCAGACTCTACCACACTCCTAGGGAGTGTGTTCCAGTGCCGAACAGCTCTTACTGTCAGAAAGTTCCTCCTAATGTTGAGGTGGAATCTCTGTTCCTGGAGCTTGCATCCATTGTTCTGTGTTCTAGTCTCTGGTGCAGCAGAAAACAAGCTTGCTCCATCCTCAATGTGACACCCCTTCAAATACTTAAACAGGGTTATCGTATCACCCCTTAACCGTCTTTTTTCCAGGCTAAACATACCCAGCTCCCTAAGTCTCTCCTCATAAGGCATCGTTTCCAGACCTTTCACCATTTTAGTCACCCTCCTCTGGACATGCTCCAGTTTGTCAATATTCTTTTTGAATTGTGGTGCCCAGAACGGGACACAGTATTCTAGGTGAGGCCTGACCAAGGCAGAATAGAGTGGCACTATGACTTCCCATGATCTAGACACTATATTTCTATTGATGCAGCCCAAAATCACATTGGCCTTTTTAGCTGCAGCATCACACTGTTGACTTATGTTCAACTTGTGGTCTACTAGGACTCCTAGATCCCTTTTGCATGTAGCCTCGTTCAGCCAGGTCTCCCCCATCCTATATCTATGCATTTCGTTTTTCTGCCCTAAGTGCAGTACTTTACATTTCTCCATATTGAATTTCATTTTGTTAGCTTTGGCCCAGCTTTCTAGTCTATTCAGGTCAATTTGAATTTTGATCCAGTCCCCTAGGGTATTAGCTACTCCTCCTAATTTGGTGTCATCTGCAAACTTGATAAGCATACCCTCTATTCCTTCATCCAAGTCATTGATAAAGATGTTGAATAACACGGAGCCTAGGACAGAACCCTGTGGCACCCCACTGGTCACATCTTTCCAAAAGGAAGACGAGCCACTGCTGAGCACCCTTTGGGTTCAGCCGGTCAACCAATTACAAATCCATTGAACAGTTAACTTGTCTAGCCCACATTTTACAAGCTTGTTTACAAGAATGTCATGGGGAACGTTGTCAAAGGCCTTACTGAAATCAAGGTATGTGATATCCACAGTGTTCCCTTCATCTACCAAACTGGTAATTTTATCCAAAAAAAGATACCAGATTAGTCTGGCATGACTTGTTTCTCTGAAACCCATGTTGACTTTTTGTGATTATGGCATTGCCTTCTAAGGAGATTATCAGACGCAGCAAATAAAGCAGAACAGGGACGCCAGAGTATCGGGAAAGGCTTTCCTTTTCACACAACATTCTCCCTGCCCATTCTGTTCTCATTCTGCTCCAGTGCTGCCCCCGTGTTTTTTTTTTTATTATTATTCATGGCTTAAGCTGTTAATAGATCCATCATTCCGTTTCTGTAACGGAATGACGGGCATGTGAAAAGGTGCCCATTATGTTGGTGGGATGCCAGCGTTAGTGGGAGGTCTGGAGTAAAAACACTTCTGGATACCTCCCTTATGACAGGCCCCTACTGCTGCCACCGAGATCGCCTGTCCCTGCATGCCAGCCCTCCACCCCCCCCCCCGATTGTCAGTCCTCACTGCACCCTGATCACCAGTCCTCCACCCCCGATTGCCAACCATCCACCACCCGATTGCCAGCCTTCCACACCCTGATTGTCAGCCCTCCACCACCTGATCACCAGGCCTCCACCCCCCGATCGCCAGTCCTCCACCCCTGCGATGGCCAGCCCTCCCCTGATCGCCAGCCCTCCCCTGATCACCAGCCCTCACCCCCCCAAATTGCCAGCCCTCCACCCCCGATCGCCAGCCTGATCACCCTCCCCCACTTGCTCCTTGATCCACCCCATTGTCCCCAGCATGTCCCTTTAAATCCCGGCTCTCTTGTTCTCGCGAGAGCAGCAGCCGGGATTATGAACAAGGAAGTGAAAGGAGCTCTAGAGCTCCTTTCACTTCCTGGGCTTCCCGGCACAAGAACAATTCAGGTAAGTGTGAAAGTTTTCATTCTTGTGCTGGGACAGGGGTGGGAATGGGGCGGGAAAGGAGATTGTGGGACAGGAACACTTTTTTTGTTCCCATCTGATAATCTCCTAAATGTTCACAGACTCTCTGTTTAATGATCTGCTCTAGAATCTTCCCTGGTATTGATGTCAGACTAACTGGACGATAATTGTTGGGATCCTCTTTTTTCCCCTTTTTGAAGATGGGGACAACGTTTGACCTCCTCCAGTCTGCTGGGACTTCTCCTGTTCTCCAGGATTTCTCAAAGATTATTGCCAATGGCTCTGAGATTACATTTGCCAACTCTTTTAATACTCTTGGATGTAGTTCATCCGGTCCTGGAAATTTAAATTTATTTAGATTAAGAAGGTATTCCTGTACTACCTCTTTGTTTATTCTGAGCTGGATTTCCCCTATTGTGTCCCCTGTTCCATTATCCTCAGGTTGGTCCTCCTTTTCCTTTTCTGAAAACACTGAGGCAAAGAAGGTGTTGAGTAATTCTGCCTTTTCTCTGTCCCCTGTTAGCATTTTGCCATCTTCTCCACGTAGTGGCCCTACCATTACCTTCTTCTTCCTTTTGCTGCGGACATACCCCAAACCCCCCTTTTTATTGTTCTTAACCTCTCTAAGCGAGCTTGAGCTCATTCTGTGCTTTAGCTTTTCTGACTTTACTCCTACACATGTTTGCTACCTGTTTGAATTCCTCTTTGGTGATTTCCCCCTTTTTCCATTTCCTATACATGTTCCGTTTTAAAACTTAGCTCTACTGAAAGTTCTTTAGTCATCCATCCTGGTTTCCTGAGACAAATCCCATTTTTCTTTTTCATTGGTACTATTTGAAATTGTGCCTTCAGTATCTTCCTTTTGAGAAAGTCCCATCTGTCTTGAAGTCCCTTCTCTTTTAACATTCCTGACCATGGGATTACCTCCAGTATATACCTGAGTTTATTGAAATCAGCTCTCCTAAAGTCTAGAATGCGTGTCTGACCATGCCTGGCTTCTTCTTTCCATTGTATAACAAACTCCAGTAGAGCATGATCACTCTCACCTAAGGATCCCACCACTTGCATCCCATTAACCAGGTCATGCCTGTTGGTTAGGATCAGATCTAAAATAGCTGAACCCCTTGTTGACTCTTCTACCTTTTGGACAATGAAACTGTCTTCCAGACAAGTAAGGAATTTGCCAGACGTTGAAGTTTTGGTTGAGTTAGATTTTCAGCAAATATCAGGATAGTTGAAGTCACCCTTTACTACTACATCTCTCCTTTCTGTGTGTGTGTTCATCTGTTCTAGAAAGGCATCATCCAATTCCTTTGACTTGGGGGTCTGTAGTAGAGTCCCAGGATAACATCCCTGTTGTTTCCCCCCCCCTTTAATTTTTATCCAGATGCTCTCCACCTGGCTTCCAGTATTGAAGTCATGGATCTTTTCACTGGTGTAAATATCCCTGACATATAATGCTATTCCTCCCCCTTTCCTATTTGGCCTGTTTCTCTTAAAATGGTTATACCCCTCTATTCCTACATTCCAATCATGAGCCTCATCCTACCAGGTTTCAGTAATGCATATTATATCATATTTGCTTTGTTGTGCTAGAAGTTCAAGTTCATCTTGCTTATTTCCCATGCTCAGTGCATTAGTGTAGAGACATCTAAGACCATGTGTTCCCTTTACCTGCTGCCTGTGCAACTTTTTTTGCCTCCCACTGTTGGGTCTTTGCACTGTTCGCCTTGTTCCCTCTATGACAGTTTGACTATTTTCTCCAGCCCTTTTGCCTTCCAGAATACTGTCTCCCTCTCCCATATGACTCAGTTTAAAGCCCTCTTGATCAAATTTTTGGGACTGTTGGCAAAAATGTTTCTGCCAACTGGCGTGAGATGCACCCCATCCCTTGCCAGAAGTCCCCCCTCATGGAACCACAGCCCATGATCCAAGAATCCAAATCATTCTCGGTGGCACCATTTACAGAGCCAGTTGTTATAGGCTATTTTCCTCTCCCTTCCTGGACCATGCCCTTCAACTGGTAGAAGAGACGAGATGGCAACCTGTGCATCCATTTCGTTCAGCTTCCTCTCCAGAGCCTCATAATCTCTTCTGATATTCGGAAAGCAGTGCCTTGCAGTATCATTGGTTACCACATGGACCAAAAGGAAGGGGTAATGATCAGTAGGCTTGACCAATTTTGTCAGCCTCTCTGTCACATCACGGATCTTTGCCCCCAGGGAGACAACACACCTCCTGAGACATCTTGTCAGGCCCACAAATCACTGCTTCCTTACGCCTCAGCAAGGAGTCCCCCCCACCACCACACTCCTCCTTTGAGGCTTTGCAGCGGCTGTTCCTTGTGGTGGTACTCTCAGGGTCTCCTGCTCTGCCCCTGAAGTCTGTCCATGCAGTTCTTCCTCGTTGTCCTTGATAATGCTGGGTCAAACCCTGATGTTTCTTCTGAACTGAGCCATTGTAATTCATCCCATTCCTACTATTATAAATGGAAACACGGTGCCCTGAAGGAGGTATAAAATAAATATATGTGCCAACAGACATCAAATTTTGTGTAAATCCATCAGAAATACACACTATGCCTTTCCTGACCATGCTCAAAGGTCAGAGCAGGTACTGTGACCAAGATATCTTTTTCAGATTATCTTCCACTAGTGAAGCTACTACTGGACTAGAAGGGACACTGCTCCAGGAGGTAGCCAGTAGGGGTGCTTGCCGCCACCTGTTCCTGCCCCAGTCGCTGCTCTTTTCTTCCACATTATCTGCTGGGGTGAAAGGGACGAGCATGCATACTGAGCACCAGCAAACATAATTGGACCTTCTCTTGCCAATTCTTTGCAGAGGTTCCACAACAGTGTCATCTTACCAACATTTGAAGTTGGGGTCACCTTAACTTCTAATATTACGGTACTGGCTTGAAAATTAGAAGAATGTTTCTTTCAGTTATTTTTAACTGAATCTGGAATTTCTTGTGGGATTATACATAAATCTTTTAAAACCAAGAGAATGTGGCCAAAAAAAATAATGAAAATAAATTTGGAAGATGAGGTAGCATCTCTGGAGTATAGTTCATTCTATAAAAATTAAAGACTTATGGATAGGACATGCTTTTATGGGAAGTTATTTTATCCCAAAGCAGCCTTCAGGTAGATCAAGGTAGCACCTCTCTGGGCCTTCAAATGAGAGTCTTATGCAGCCCTACCTGTATGAAATAAAATTAAAAATTAAAAAATGCAAAACAAAAACTAGTAGTCTGATTTATTTCCACATAAAACGAGATTTGTTTATCTTTAAATTGGTTGAGTTTTAACTGTAGCGTGTTAAATTACTGCTACCTACAGCTTATCTTGATTGTTTTCCAGCAACATATTACTACTATTACTGTTACTAATTCCTAACAATAAATTGGTGGAAAGTTTTGAAAGATGAGTGGTGACTATTTTCATTCACTTAGCTGTTACTTGACTGATGTTCAGATTAATCATTTTCATGCCAGGCAGGAAGGTCCTTTTCCTGATAGGAGGTTGGTGACAATATGCTCCCTGACTATATGCTCTTTTGAACTTTTGAGATAAACTGAAATATATACAATGCATGCTTTCATATCCACTACAATATTTTTACTGCTTTAATAACATAAGCTATATCTTTTACAATTTAGCATGTAAAATTGTGCTATTTGGCATAATTGCGCAATTTATAGAGCAATCCCATACCTGACTATTCAGAAGGCACGGGCTGGTAGAACACATGATGTTCTTGAAGATTTAAAATGAATACAGCTCTTTTTGGTCCCTGAGGGCTGAGATCTGATTTTTTAAAAACCTACCTTTTATACCACAGTTTCCTGGAAAAGAACCAGTTTATTGTACGTTTGGCCGCGAACGGGTTCACTTTGGTGTAGAGCTGGGGGTGGGGTTTGGGGTCACCTGATCATTTCTGCCAGGAAAGGCTACTTTCTCTGTATTTATATTTTGCCGGTGTGCAGCTGCTACTATTTTTTGAAGGTGCATTTGTGCGAATACTTGTATATCATTATTATTGCATCACTGCCTGTTTGCATGCTTACATATTTGCATACATGGCAGGAAGAAAAAAAGCAGAGTAGCTATGGGCATGTGGCCAAAAATAATGCAAAATATAGGACATGTGATCATAGCAGGATTGCCCTTTTACAATAAAGTAAGCTTGCCTAGGGGAAATGTGTGGATGGTAGTGCCACTCTCACTTTGCCTTAACAAGATGTGTGTAGTGTTCAGTGGTTCCATTCCTTCCTCTCAGGCAGATTCCAGAGGGTGATGTTTGGGTACAGTTACTCATCAAAAATAGAGCTTAATTGTGGCGTCCCTCAGGGCGCCATCCTGTCCCTGAAGCTTTTTAATATCTATATGAAGCCACTGGGAGAAATCATCAGGAGACATAGGGCGGGGTGTTATCAGTACGCTGATGACACCCAAATATATTTCTCCATGTCTCGGTCATCAGCCATGATGACAGATGGTATTTCTCCCCTCAGGCACTGTCTTGTATCGGTAATGGACTGGAGGAGGAAAAATCGATTCAAGCTGAATCCAGAGAAAACGAAGGTGCTTACAGTGGGGGCCCCTAAACCTGGTATTGGGTTGCAACCGCCAGTCCTGGGTAGGGTCACACTCTCTGTTAAGGACTGTGTTCACAGTTTGGGGGTGCTCCTAGACTCGTCGCTTCACATGACTGCTCAGGTGAACATGACAGTCAGAAGCGCCTGTTATCAGCTTCGGCAGATACGCCAACTGCGCCCTTACCTTGAGACAAACGACCTAGAAACTGTAGTGCTTGCACTGGTAACCTCATGACTCGATTTCTGCAATGCTCTCAACATTTGGCTACCCTTATATCTAGTTCAGAAACTACAACTGGTGCAAAATATGGCAGCCAGGATAGTCACCGGGAAATCGAGAAGGGAGCATATTACTCCAATCCTGAAATCCCTTCACTGGCTGCCTATCAGTTTCTGAGCACAGTATAGGGTGTTGGTAATGACCTATAAAGCCCTACATGGCCTAGGTTCAACCTACCTAAGGGATCGCCTCCTCCCATATAATCCACTCCACACCCTTAGATCTTCTGGGAGGGGTTTATTGCAACCAATGAGATCTAGATTAACCTCCCAAAGATCTTTTTCTGTTGCTGTTCTCAGACTAGGGAATGCCCTGCCGGAGGAGATCCATCAAACAACTAGCTTGGAGAATTTCAAAAAAAACATCAAAACGGATCTCTTCCAACCATTTTAATGGATGCTTCTCCCTCTTTTTATGTTTTTTTGTTTATGTTTTGATATTATAGTTTTAAAGTCTTAGGGTAGTTATTTTATGTCACTGGTGAATTTGCCAGTTATTTTAAATATATGCACGATTATATGTAATTTTAAGGGGGGGTAAATTGTTTTAAGTTATTACTATTGTTATGTATAAACAATTTTTATATCCAATTGTTGTGAGCTGCCTTGATTGCCTAATAGGCAAAAGGCAGGGTACAAAAATAAAGTTATTATTATTATATTATTATTAAGATGTGTGTGGGACAAGAAAAATGCAATTTGAAGCAGATTTTTCCCCCTTATGTGTAGACAAGCCCTCACTCTGTTTAGTACAGTGGTTCTCAACCTGTGGGTCCCCAGATGTTGTTGGACTACAGTTCCCAGGAGCCCTCTGAGGTCTCACCTTGACAGCCAGGTGGTCCTCCCGGTCATTAGTGAGGCTGTGAGTTCAGTGGGGGAACTGTAGTCCAACAACATCTGGGGACCCATAGGTTGAGAACCACTGGTTTAGTGGCACTTAGTCTACTCCCAGGTCAAGTGTGTACTCATGCACACTTGCCCATGTGTGGATTGTAGCTTCCAAAGTGTAAACATATATACTCAACAAAGGATATTCTTTATAAGGGTTATTGAGGTTATATCTGCAGAGATTTTCTCATTGTTATTATTTTTTAAAAATAGGGGTTTTGTATTTTGCTACTGTTGTTTGAACAAAAAAAGATTATTTCTCATTGTAGGCTCAGCTGCTTCCTCTGAGTCTCACCCGCTGCTTGTCTGCATTATGGGTGCAGACTAAGGTGGCCTGCCTTATGGGCTTGTTGAGATAACATTAGTCTCTTTCCCCTCTTCTTACTATGAGTTTAGAAATACAGTAGGACCCCCATATCCACTGATTCATTTTCCACTGATTCAGTTATCCATGGGACACAAAACAGCACACCTACCATAGAGTCTTCCTAGAAAATCCTCTCTAACCATTTTCTAGGTCCCCCAAGGCAACTCTTTGGTATTTTAAACCAAAAGTCCCATTATTTTTAATGGTATTCGCTATTATCCATGGTGTTTGGTACCCACAGCCCACCCCCTGAACCAATCCCCAGCAGATACAGAGAACCTATTGTATTGTTCATGTTTTCACTATAGGAATTAGAAAATGTAGAAGTGTAACACAAGAGAAAGCCTTTTAATTGTTAAGTGTGCTTTATTATATTTGAGATTTCTGGGGGATGGAAGTATTGGTCCTAAATTGTGACTTGCTTCCCATCCCAATAAACATACCCAAATCAGCATCTCTATCTAATGTTTACACCTAGTTGCACATGGTAGCCTCCTTCATGCTTTGCTACTTCCCATATGTTAGCTCCCCAAGACAAATTGGTGAGGGGAGGCACCAGATTTGATAGCTCCACCTACTGCAAGCTCTGTCTCTGTCTACCATTACCTCATGCTCCAACTACTGTTATCTGGGTTGACCATTTGTCCCTGGGCACTAACTTATGTCTTTGTCATCTTCCCAGCTAATATAGGCCATTTTAGGGACTTTGGGGTTCTCTACACCAACAGGAAAATCTAGCTGCCTTTGAGTTTCCCTGGTCAGCAGTGACCACAGGCTCATCCACATGATCACCACACACACCAAGGCGAATTCAGGAGCACTGTCCACACACAGTTCTCCCTTCTGAACTCATTCTGGTCTGATACATCAGAGAAAGTGCAGCCACACGGCCATGGCCACTCCAGTTTCCCCCTTCCCCCATGAAAGCCAATGTATATATGTCCGCATTGCCTCTGCCTCTTTTCCCCCTGGCTCAGAGAGGCTTTGGACATCCTATCAAGTAGATGTACGTGCAGCTAATGAGTATGCTGGTATAGCACTTCTCCAAACAACTGCTACATATACAAAAAAGAAAAAGAAAAAAGAAATAAAGAGAGGAACCGCTAAAAAGTGAAATTGAAACAGGGAAAGATGCATTCCCTGGTGAGAAAGGTAATTTGATCACCTGCCTAGAGAGCCTCCTTCCCAACCTCTTCCACTCACCCGCCAAGACTCCCCCCCCCCGGCACCACACCGACATCGCTAGGAAGCACAGTTCACACACAATAGCAATAGCAATAGCATTGATATTTATATACCGCTTACCAGTGCTGAAGCATTCCCTAAGCTGTTTACAATGTTATTTAGCTAATTGCCCCCAACAAGCTGGGTACTCATTTTATCTATCTATGGAAGGATGGAAGGCTGAGTCAACCTTGGAGCCCTCTGGAATCAAACTCAAAACCTTATGGTTTGCAGTACTGACATTTAACCACTGCGCCACCAGGGCTCTCTAACACACACACTCATACATGAATATCAGGACTTTCTGCTCAAATAGGGAGTGAATCCCAACTCCTTTGGTCCAGATTAAAGCCCTGTGGTGCTGAAAGTACCCAGATTTGAGTTGTATGTTATCTGGACAGCTTGCTGTGAAAACAAGGTGAGATCGTTTTATTTGGCCCATGCAGACAAGCCCTTTGTATCAAAAAGGAAACACTTCATTCTCATTTTTCATACACTGTTAAGATAAGGAGGAATTAATGGTTCATACAACTGCAGATGAGTCCCCGAGGGGCAGTACTTCCCATCTTGCAGGGGCAAAACAGCTGCACAAATCTTGAAATGTTATGCACTCCAATTGTTGTCTGGTTATTCAGCCAGGGTGATATGTATAGACAATGCACCTTCTCATGTCAAGCACTAACTTCCACCAGCTTGTCTCTTGGTAAATCTATATAGCAGATTTCATATGCATTTTTTGAGGATATGGTACTGACATTTTCCTTCCTAACAGAGGCTCTTTGTGCCTTTATAACATATGCAGGACAGGCAGATATCAATCAAGTGCAATAAGGAGATACAAAGAAGGGAAAGCTGCCAGTTGTTGTGTTTTTTTAACTGTTAAAGGCATAGGCCCTTTGTCATGAAAAATAATGGCAATCCTTGAAAGGAACTCCTAAGAATTTAAGCAAACATGATACTTGATAGAATTGCTCTCTCTCTCTCTCTCTCTCTCTCTCTGTGTGTGTGTGTGTGTGTTTGGCCATTTATATCTTGGTGACCTCCTCTCCCTTTTAGGTACAGTTTAGGTGAAATATATATAGCAAAATAAAAATTGAGGTTTCTTTAACCTGATGATTACCAAACTCAACAGCTAAATTGAAACTTTGGCACTGTGCAGTTTGTTGGACATGTCATCTTGTTTTGAAGGATACTGGCTGCAAGATCTGATAAAAATTGGCTAAATTAACTCCACAGTTTGTATTTACACAGCCAAAAGTTTATTGGCTTGTTTCCCCCTTTGGCTCTGCCTGTAGGGTTCATTACTTACAGTTACTGCAGAATCAATCTGAACTGGCCAAAATCAGTGATGGAATTTATAGCACAATAAATGCTCTGCCATACAAACACAGTTATACATTGAAGAGCCTGAGAACAGCCCTCCCCGCGCAGAAATCTTTCCCCATGGTGGCGTGCATTGTTTCTGCCAATTCAACAGGAGCATCACATCCATATTTTGAAAGGTGTAATCCAGATAGCTACACACAGTATGTTTTCTTAGAGATGAGTATCGGCGCAGAAAAACAGTATTATTGATAAAATCTTGGCACATCCGAACAAGGAAGAGACATTAAATGCATCGTCTCCTTTCTCCACGCCAGTTCTTGCAAGCTTCTCATGTAACAGGAACACATCATTTCTCATATCATCCTTGTTAAGGAAACCTTTTAACACTTCTTGAGCTATGAATTAATTAATTTTCCAGGAATAATGAAATGAGAGAAACAGCTTTCTAGCTGATAGTAGGAGGAACGAAAAATGTGAATAACACTCACAGGTAATATACATACAAGCATGGCATCAATTGTTCTATGCTTCTAAAAATTTCAGCTTGAGAGATTTATACTGCTGTTCAGCCTGGGCTCTTTTTGGTTAAGTGTTTGTGTAATGGACATCACACATTTTATTCTGTTTTGAAATACAGACTTTTTAAATTTTAGCTTGATAAAGTGTAAAAGGAAAAAAAAACACCCTGAAGAAAAGACAGATGGCAGGCTTTCTATCCCAAAACACAATTTTGTAATATGCATGCAATTGCTAATAGAGAGACACTAAAAACATTTTTTTCTTGACAGAGAAGAGCTGATAAATTGTCAACATAAACTTCATCTCTGGTTACTCCTGTGATCTAAAGCTCTTCTGTGAGTTTTGTACCATCAAAGTCAGCTTCTTACAACTGTATCAGAATTTATGAATGCTTATGACTATAAAGTGACTGAAGGCAACCCATAATACATGTTTGTTTATTGTGCATCAGCTCTTTTTTCTTTTTACAGTACAAGGAAAAGAAAGTTGTCCACTACTTTTTCTCCCACCTGCTGCCTTTCTACTGCATCATGATGTAATATTTTTGGCAACACTAATTCTTACCTTCTGAGGTAAAGATGAGAATATATTGTGCTGATCTCTAAGATACTTACAGTCAGCTACTGAACATTATCTGGTGTGACACCATTTGATTATTCGGATTTTAGGAAAGGAACCACACATATTTTTTATTCCATGTTTTAAACTAGAACCTTCAGTATTATAGTTACTTTAAAGGGCTTTTTTTTTAAAAAAAGTTATCTTTGTATTTACAATATTATGTTTCATGTTTTTGATTTGCTGTACAGCAGCTTGGTGGTTTTAGAAAAAGTCAGGACAAAAATTCAGCAAATAAATATGTGTGCCTAAGGACTTTTTCGGATGTCTAAAATACACTGCAAGCAGCCTCGTCGCATTGCGAGGCTGCTGCACTGCAGGTCGTCGCTTTCGGATGACACTCTCTCCTGCTGGTACTGTTGCGGTACCACAGGGACATTTGAGCGTTATATTTCGCCGGTTTTTAATCATGATCAATTTTCGTGCTTAAAAACCGGCGAAATATAACGCTCAAATGTCCCCGAGGTATCGCAACAGTACCAGCAGGGGAGAGCGTCATCCGAAAGCGATGCCCTGCAGCGCAGCAGCCTCGCAACGCGACGAGGCTGCTTGCGGTGTATTTGAGATGTCTGAAAAAGTCCTAAGAGAAGCAGCAAAATTAAAACCTGATTTGCTTTTAAGAATTCATAAGCTTTATATTGTATTCGATCTGGAATTAAGGCCTGGCCCTACATTTTAGGAAAGTGTGATCAATAGCTCCTCCCCTCCCACCAGCATATATTAAAATAATATTTGGTTTTATGTTAAAAAAAAATGGCAAAACTCCCACAAAAACCCTAAACCTGTCTGAATTATTTGCACATAAAACGAGATGAAACTCATTGAGTTTTAACTGTAGATGTTGAATTACAGCTAGCTACAGCTTATTTTTTATTCTTCTCAAGCAACTTATTACTATTGGATGTCCTAGCAATAAATTGGTGGAAAATTTTGAAAGATGAGCTGTGACTGTTTTCATTCACATAGCTGTTACTTGACTGATGTTCAGATTAATCATTTGCATGTCAGGCAAGAATTATCCCTTTTTGATTTCATGTGTGGGCTTTTTCCTTCTCAATCTTAACTCCATACCTTGATAAGTGCCCCTTCACATTCCTTCTCCCACTCCTTCAACCTCTACTTCATCATACTTGTTTAGATTGTAAGCCTGCAGTCATGGGCCTATTAATTTTACTACTGTGCAGTGCATAGTTTATTATAGGTGCTTTACAAATACCAAATTATGCTTTGTGTGTGTGTTTAGTGCTGTATGTTTAGTCAACACCAATTCCTATGGCCCAAAAATACCAAACAGGATTTGATAGAAAAATGAAATGAAAGTGCAAGTTTGTTTTCTGCTGCCTAAGAGGGTACAGCCAGGTCTAATGGTTTTAAGATAAGGGAGAGTAGATTTCCACTGAACATTAGAAGGAACCTTTTGGCTGTAAGAGCTATTCATCAATGGAACCAATTATCTAGAGAGATGGTGGGGTCTCTCTCTGGATGTCTTCAAAAAGAGGTTAGACAGCTACCTGCTGGGGGTGCACTAGCTGATTTCCCGCACCAAGTGGGAGGCTGGACTCAATGGCCTATGGGACCCCTTTCAACTCTATGATTCTATTCTATGAAAGCGATGTGGAAAAAAGTTACAAAGAAAAGGCATATGGAGCTGTCAAAAATATTGCCACCATGCACAATCTTTTGACAACTGCTGGGGCCCTCAACTGCCAAGGTCTGCTACTGACTCCTTTTAACAGAATTTCCGAGAATTTCTGTGACCAATGACCACCATTTTAATTTCCCCACCTAGCCTCTGATATGATGTCACTCTGGAGCACTGTGGAAACTTAAAAAGGAAACTTAGAAATGAAGCTATCTGAAACCAACTGGATAAATGGTGCCATCACCCAGTAACCTTACTGGGTGGTAACTAGTGTAGTAGGGGGCTTATTGGGGCACTATGTTAACTTCATAGGGTTGACAGAGTGAAACCTGGAGATGGCTTCTGTACCTTTAATGATTATATAGAAGAGGGCATTTCAGCAGGTGTTGCTTGCTACCTGGTTATATGACAAGCAACACCTGCTCAAATGCCCTCTCCTACACAACCATACAGTTGTGTTGTCTCCAGTTTTCAGACTGGCAACCCTAATGCTGAGTCTCCTCAAGCCTGGAACTGGATCTGACAAGAGTTAGTGATGACCACCAACAGGTAGATTACTCTCTTTAAAAAGATGAGGGAAGTATGCAGCAATGTCAAAGCTGCTAGTGAAGGTAAGAAGGGGATCTCCATATTCATAATCAGGAAACCCTGAATTACCAGCTATAGAGTTAAATATGGAAAGGCTATCATTATTTATTTTATTTATTCCTGTGCTGTGGTGCCCCAGTTGTGCTTTGCACTGTGGTGCCCCAGTTGTGGCGTACGCTCCCCTTAGAGGTTCTGTTGCCTCTAAGGGGAGCGTACGCCACAACTGGGGCACCACAGTGTAAAGCACAACTGGGACACCACAGCACAGGAATAAATAAGATAAATAATGATAGCCTTTCCATATGTAACTGTATAGCTGGTAATTCAGGGTTTCCTGATTATGAATATGGAGATCCCCTTCTTACCTTCACTAGCAGCTTTGACATTGCTGCATACTTCCCTCATCTTTTTAAAGAGAGTAATCTACCTGTTGGTGGTCATCACTAACTCTGCTGATGTCATTCTAGCACCAAGTAAAATGGCATTTTATTAAAACTTTTAGGGCCTAATTAATTTTATCAAAATAAAATTTTATCAAAATATGCATTATGATTTTAAATGTTTTAACTGATTTTAATTGTGGTGTTCTAACTTGTCATATTTTCTAATGGACCTTTAGTTTGTTTAAACTATTTTAAACTGTTTTGCATTGCTTACATTGGTTAAACTGATTTGATTATATCTTGACCTGAGATCTATGATATTAGGTGGGACAGAAAGGAAGGAAGGAAGGAAGGAAGGAAGGAAGGAAGGAAGGAAGGAAGGAAAGAAAGAAAGAAAGAAAGAAAGAGAGAAAGAAAGAAAGAAAAATTATTTTGCAGCAGGTGAGTGTTTGAGACATATTGTTGGTCCAGATGGAAGGAGAGGTCAGTCTATGGATGAAACCACTCATGATATCTCTGAATACCTCATTTGGTATGGGCTTGGAAAAACCATTGGCCATGATAACTAGTTGGTAGTAAAAAAAAAGTAACTTTTGCAAGTTTTGCATATGATATATAATATGTACATTTGTCAAAGTCACCATTCATTCTAATTTTAAAATTATTTGCTAACAGTGTTATAAATCTGTGCAAATAAAGAAGAAAATAACTGTAAAATATGCTCCTTAAATATACTGCTATTTGCAGTTTAGTTTTGATTATATTCAGCAATGGGTCATTGGATCTTGCCCCACCTGACTGTGACATAGTACCCTCCATGAAACAACACACCTGGCCTTTGGTCCACTCCAGTAAAACAACTCATTTATCCTTACTGCAAATTTAGGAAAGTGATTCATTGGAACACCAGTCAATACATCACTCCATAAAAATCATCCCTACAAATGCCACGGAGATGTAATACCTAGTTTTAGTATGCTACAAGGTCAGCACTACACAAAATTAAATTCAGTGCATAATAGTTCATTTGTGAAAATATTTTTTGGAACTTTAAACATTTTTCAATTTTGTGAGCTTACATATTTCAGAATTATTTCTATACACAGAGATTGATTTATAGGGAGGAAATTAATCAAATTTCAGAGTCCATTACTGAATGTTTGGCTACCTGCCTGTGATTGAACACTTGCATTTGTAGTTTTTATTCAGCTTATTAAATCAAGAATTTTCTTTCTCCCCCCCCACCTTTTCAGAACAATATAGCATGATTAGAATTAGCTGTTAAAAAACATGAAGACCAAGTTTTATTTTTTATTTTTTTTTATGATTCCTCTAAATGTCTTTAGCTACAGCTAAAGATTGCTTCAAAATGAATTTATTTTTTTGACGGAGAGAAAACCAAACTGTGTGCATAACCTCTATGTGATTCTAGCTCATATTCAACTTTTTGAACATCAGTAATTAACAGCATATTTAGATTGCCTACATAATAGACAAATGGGTAAAACAAAATTTCCTTAGTTTTGATTAGATGCTTCCATAATGGCCAAACATCCCAAGACATTTTCTTATCCTATCATTGGCTGAATTGAAGGCCAAAAATTTGATCTTCAGAACATGATAGCCAATGTATTCTAAGTACTAGGAAGGGTGGCAATTTCTTCTGTTTCAAGTCAGGACTGAAATCCTGTATTTAATATTTATTGCATACATTCAGCATTCTTTCAAGACCTGAATATATATTCAAAACACAAACCTGGAGTTCTCCCTGTGGTTCAAATGTCTGCAAAAGTCCACCCCTGGGGATTCACAGGACTAGTATGATACTGAAAAAGTCTTCGAGGTTGTTATATAGTACAAGCAGTAATTGTTTTTCATGGACAGCAGCCATCAGGATCTACAGGATTATATTGGGCCTGAATCCTATTATTAGTCCCAACTGGAGCAAACCTACTAGATCAATGGAACTTGCATAAGTGTTGATTTACCAAATTACCACGGATTCTACATTGAATCCTGGACTACTGTCTTGGACTCATCTCCAAGTCCCAAACTTCTTTTCACCCAAAGCCAGACTTTTCTCAGTGGAGGCACTGGGTATGTGTGCTGAGAGGCTGAACCACACCAGGTGACACCGTCCGAGGGAGGAGTGACACTGGCCTTAGTAACGCCATAGCTTTCTCCTGGATTCTTCTCCACCCAACCCTAAGTTCTCTTAGATGGATCTTCTCCACTCACTATAAAGTGCTATATTGCTGGTTGGCCTTGATCATGGTGGTGACTGAATTTTCTCCTATGAAACTCATAAACATGTTGTCTATCCTGCATTCACTGGACAAATACATGATTAGGGAAACATGTTTTCTAATTTTAGCAGGTAAGTAGTAGAGCAACCATTTATCAAAGCTTCATGGAAAATGCAGGTTTTGCACTATGTACAAATGGACATGTGGCAAGTGGCATATGGAAGTTGTGGATTCATTTTGTATTTTTTGAGGTGGCATTGATACTACTGGATATCTTTTAAAACCTTCAAAAACATTATTTACACTCATGTCACACAGGATTTGGAGACCAGGAACTCAGGGGTAGTCCAGACAGTGTAAAAAAACCCTCTTAGAATCCATGGGGACTCCCATGTGTCCAAATGGGATCCTGCAGCATTCTGTCCTTTTTGGAGGAAGGGGGAACAAAAGTTGTGAAAAGTCCATGGCAGAAGCCTCCAGGACTTTTCCCGAGTTTTTAAAAAACCCTGATGGAAATGTGCACCCTCACCTGTTAGGACAACTGAATCACACTGCATTGCATTGCCAAGTACCCAGCTTGTGGGGGCAATTAGCTAACACACATTGGATGCTGTTTAATGCAGTTAGATGTGTAAATAGCTATTGCTTAAAACAATTTGTAAGCCGCTCTGATAGCCTTGTGGCTGAAGAGCGGGATATAAATAAATAAATAAATAAATAAATAAAATAAGAGGGCAGCTGATTGGTCGGACCTGCGCAGGGGGTGGAGCTTGGTAAGACGGCAGATCGCAGAACTGCCATGTTGGATTGTCGCCGTTGCAATCATGTGCTGAGGCAATGAAACAGGCTTTCTTTCCTTGTTTTTTTTTTATTATTTAAGCAGAAGATTGATCTTAGAATCATAGAATCATAGAATTGTAGAGTTGGAAGAGACCACAAGGGCCATTCAGTCCAACCCCTGCCACGCAGGAATCTTCTGCACCTTGGAGTTAGTTTTTTTTTTTTAATTGTTTGGCGGGGGCAAGTTGGAGAGTACAAAACCACAAGTAATTCACTTGTGGCCACTATTTTGATTTGCTGGCATGCCTCTGTTTGTACAGGAAACACGGAGAGCTTTGCACATCAGCGATTTTGCCAAAATATCATTGAGACAGATGACAGATGACAAAATTCACATTTTATTCCCTCGTTTAGACCGGCCCTTAGTCTCTACCTCCAAGCATCTAACTAGAGAGAGATTTCTGCCCTGATGATTTGCAACAAAACCAAAGCAAAAACAACAAGAGAGGAAGTATTAATTATTGTACTTAGATAAATAGTATTGGACTGTTTTATAAATCATTGAATGGATTTACGCATAAGTCCCTCATACGTCCTGTAAAATAACAGAAAGCAGGACACGTGTGCAAGGGTTGACATTCAAAATGAAACATACACAATGTGTTAAGTTATGCTTATTATTAACTATAGCAGATATGAAATCAGGGAGAACAAGGAACAGTTATCCCCACTGACTGCATGAATTGTGTATATTTGATTATTTGCAGTCATTAGCTAATGGACATTGTTCTAATCCACCACAGTGAGAGTGTACAAATTCCCTTGGTCACCTCTACTCATACTGTTCTTAATTATACATAAATTATGAAAAAAATTATCATAATTTTTATGGGAAGGAGGGGTACATAGGAAACTTTTATAAATTTACATTGTCATGCAAAATCTTGCTCTAATGGACCAGTGAAATAAGAGGGACACAGGAACTGTGAGTGAGTTCCAGTAAAATCCTGTGTATGTTTACTTGGAAATAAGTCCCATTGTGTTCAAAATAGCTTGTTCCCAGGTAAGCATGTGTAACTCTCATGATTTCTGTTTACATGAACCACTGCTGCCCAGTTCAAAGACATAGTTGTATTAGTCTGGATCAGCATACAACAATTTGAGACTAACTGAAAGAAGCTGGTAGCATACGTTTTGGTAGACTTAAGTCTACTTCATCAGGTTCATGGAGTGAAGTTAGTCAATGAGGCTTACAACTGTTTTTGTGTGTGTATGTGTTGGCCAAGTTTAGCAGACTTCCAGTGGTAAGAAATAAACATTTTTTTAAAAAGAAGGCAAAACCAAAGTTTACCTTATATCCTGAAGATTTTATGTGTACACCTCGCTTAGTCAGGGTGGATTTCATCCGGATGAAAAAAGAACGCTCTAGATTGTTGTCTGTTGTAAGTAGACTGGGGCTTGTGGATTCCACTAGAATAGAAACAACAACAAAATAATTCACAGACCATTTAATTTTTACAAAGTCCATTTCATTATTTCATAGGCACAACTACTGAGCCAGCCTAGGGCAACACTAGATATAACATGGGAGTTCATACTGTTTTTAAAGTTAACAGTAGCTGTGAAATTATACCTGGAACACAAAACTGGGGAAGAATGTTTGATTGGTAGCAGAGGACTGGGGATGGAAGAGCTGTCCTCCCTTTCTGAAACTGTTTCCTGAAGGCAACTTGCCTGCCACAGAGCAATATATTGTTGTTGTGTGCCTTCAAGTAGTTTCCAACTTATGGTGACCCTAAGGAGAACCTATCACAGGGTTTTCTGAGACTGAGAATGTGTGGCTTGTCCAAGGTCATGCAGTGGGTTTTCATGGTAGAGCAGGGATTTGAACCCTGGTCTCCAGAGTCCAGTACTCAAACCACTATGCCACACTGGCTCCAGGAGCCTAAATGACATCTGATGATTAACTGAACTCCAAAGGAAGAAAGAATCCACCTTCCCATCCTCAGTGCATTGGTTCCAGTTCAGACTGTGTCCTTTATGGGGGCTATTAACTTTTTTGGGGAAAAAAAACATGGAAGGTCCTGGTCATAGACATAGTTTGCTACATCTAGTTGTCCCCTAAAATTAAATAACTCACATTCTGTCATGAAAGGTTAAATGTAAAGCGAGATATAGGTTATTGCTTAAAATATTTTTGTAGTTTCAACATTCTTCAAACTTTGTTTAGTTGAGATTTTAATTAGTTATTTTTCTGAAACAACATGCCTCATCTTTGTGTTCCATTTTGACTGAAAATCACATGATTAAAAGCACAGACACACACCCTAATCAGATCTCTCTCTCTCTCTCTCATTTTGAAATGTGTGTGTGTGCCTTGTATATGTCTCAGTTTTAATGTTAAGGATCTACCTTCAATTGGATTATTTGTCATGCTGAAGGGAATTGTTGTGTTGTATTGGTTCTATAAGGATCTGTAGACATCAAGACCTATTCATGTCACTGGAAGAGATGCAGGGGAAAGAAAGTTGGATAACTCAAATGAAGCTTATTCCTGTCTTACACTGAATTTCTTCTATGGTATGGCTGGCTGAATAACAACAATTTTTGCAAATCACATATGTATTTCATAGTATCCTCTAGAAACAGGGCTCACTCCAGATGATGGATGAAATGGAAGCTGCTCATGTCCTTACTGCTGAGATAATGGAGAGCCATAGCTACTTTTAGCCTTTATCCCTAGGTGAGCATGATAATTATCATTGTAGTGTTAGGGAAAAGAACTAAAAAATTAGTAACCTTCACATCCTTCTGCTTACTAGTGGTAGGGAGTGAGAAGGGCAGTATATACACACCACACATGATTGACAAAGAACAAAGGGGGAGGGTCTCAAATTGGTGCTAGAAAAAAGTAATTACTATTTGAAAGCATCCCAACATGCCTTGATGGATACAATGTGGCCTTCCTCAATGGCCTGGAAGAAGACTGTTGGTCAAAAAGCTTTGGCCAGTCTTCAAATAATAATAGTGCTACTTTCTAGCACCAATTTTGCAGTCTGCTTCTCCCTGTGCTCTTTCAATGAAACATGAGCTGGAAATGGTTTGGAAGCAAGAGAGAGATAATGGCAGCACTCGTGAGTCCACCTGAAAATGAGTAGAGAGATTACATACTTGAGTGCTTTTATTTTCATATCAAATGCAAGCACACTTTTGTTGTTTGAAATAATTAATTGTGGAACGAGCCTCCAAGAACATATTGGCAATAAAACAGATTTCTCTGTAAGGAGTCTAAATTGACAAGAAATGCTTTACTAACATCTTCGAAAGAGGACTGCTCATTATTAGCCAAGAGTGTTGCTGTTGTTAAAAGTGCCATATGATATTGATGGTGACGTGAATAAACCTTGTTCTGATGTAGTCACGTTTACTTTATATTTATGACATTTCAACTCTGTTGTGATTATTAATCCACTAACAAGAATGCCCCTTTCTTTAGTGTCTATCTTCAGAGTGTGGATTTTTTGGGGGGGGGGTTGTCTTAGAGAGCATGAATTCCATGTCATTTTAAATGTACAGCTCTTTATCACTCGAGGGAAAAGCACAGCCATGTTATATTTAGTACTTTCATTTCTTCTGATTAAATATGAATTACTATGAAATTTTTCTCATCATCTAACACGCCATAATACGCCAACAGCTTTTTAATACACTATATAAGCACAAACTTCTGCTCTAAGAGTTTAATTTGCCCCTCTAATCCAATCACATCAACCTTATTTCTCTTATCAGAGATTCCCATTTTGAATTAAATGAGCTCATTAGTTTTAATCAAAAGCAGAGAGATCAAAACTTAAACGTAAATGCTTTAGATCAGAACTGTCAGTCAGCCGTGCAGTTCTATTTTACTAAAACACAAGATCAGAGACCCTTAGAACCAATTTTTTTTCTCGTAAGGGATGCCGAGAGCTCGAAGATGCTATATTCCCCCCCTTTTTTTTCTTCCCAAGGACAGATTATACATTTAAGGTTAGACTTAATTTAGCACATTTTTTCTTCCATCCTGGTGGAAATGGAAAAGTATGCCAATCTGCTGTTTGTCTCTTTCACATTTATTGGTGGTAGTCCTTGGAGACCTGAACAAACGTGAAGCCATCAGAAACCATGCCACAAACCTGGCCTCAGCATTTCAGTTCCATTCAGTAATATCATGTTTGCAACATCTAAGAAATGAAACTTTCAAAGCAAGGAAATGTATGATCAGGATCAAGGTTACCGGAACCCTGAAACCACGAAAAGGGTCATAAGCAGTACTGGCAGCAAGAGGCTCACCATTAATTATTGCTTTTATTATACAGCACTCTCAAGTATGGTGTTTAAAGTGTACATTAAGAAACCACAGCATGTGTCCTTTCTGCCGACTGAATAAATATTAGAATCGTCTTAACACACACAACAGTGATGGCCCAACACATTATGACCTAACATAGTCAGGAAGTAAAATATGCTACAATATGGTCTTAATGGTAATTAACTAAATACAGTACACAGAAGTCACTTTAATTAACAACATAAGAAGAGCTCTGCTGGATCAGAGCAAAGGTCTACCTAACCCACACCTTGCTTTCAACAGTGACCAGCCAAATACATCCAGGAAGCCTATAAGCATAATATGAAATTAACAACATTGCAACTAGTAGTCAGCAACTAGTAGTCAGATATACACTGCCTTTAAACATGGAGGTTTGCTTTCAGTATCCTGGTGAATAGACATTAATATTTTCATCATTGATGAATTAAACACAGAATTCTTTTTTTGTAATATATTTAAAACTGTGGTTTGACTGTCACCAGGCCCAGATAAAGTATAAGATAATCCCCTGTCATTTAACATCACTTTTTGTTTCTTCCCCTTCCAAATGCTGCTACATTTTGTTCCAGAATTCTTTTTTTATTCAATTATTTTTCCCATTTGGGGTTGTCTGCTAATGATATAGACTGTGCTATCAGCTGTGGGTTGGTCTGATCCAAGGTATAGCTATGGGAGTGGGCAAAATGAGGACATTGTACCTCCAAATAAGAATTATGCCTTCTCCCAGTGAAATTTTCCTGCAGTCCCCAAATTTCTAGCATTGCCGAAAGTGAGATATTAAAAATCATTCACACCCAAATCTCTTAGGTTTGCTGTGCTCACATTGCCGTGGTAACTTTCAACTTATCTACACTAGTCAGGATATGCCAGCTCCCTGCCAGCATATCCTGATTTCAGAGCTGACCTGCCCCACAGCCCTCCATTACCTGGAGAAAATGGGATGGAGTTCCAACAAGATGCTGGCCTGTCACTGAAGCTGCTGCCACTGCTTCCATTTTCTCTGCTGATGCAGAAGCCAGGCAGGAGTCCTGCAACATGTGACTGAGGTCCCCTGCATGTGACTAGCCCTGGCCATATGCCAGGAAGATCAGGTAGCTGGTGGCAGCAGCAATGAATGGTGTTCTGGGATGGGCTTCCGCAGACATGCGGGTTCAATCCAGCAGTACTAGATTAAACTGGATATTTTCTTAAAACAAGGTAATGGGCCCTATCCTGGCTTGACCCTGTTCCAGTTCCCTATGTGCCCTGGGGGTCGTTTGGACTACCCGGGGGCAGATCGGGGTAAATGTCCTGTGTCATTTGGACTACAGGGCTCTGGAATGGGGCAAGGCAGGGTAAATTGCCTATGTAGATAAAATTTCTTTACCTGATGTTTTTGTTTGGATGCCTAAACAGTGTTTTTAATGCTTTAAATTAATGCAACACTAGCAATTTGGAGAATTAATTATGAACTTTTCCTTTCTAACTGGTGCTCACAAATAAGGAAAGTAGGAAGAGAAAATTGCTAAAACCACACCCATGATGATTAGAGAACTAAAAGGTCTTTAAACAGAGGCTGGATTGCCATCTGTCGAGGATGCTTTGATCAAGATTTCCTGCATGGCAGGGGGGTTGGACTGGATGGCCCTCGTGGTCTCTTCCAACTCTGCAATTCTATGATTCTATGAAAAGGATCACACAAGATATCCTAGGCACTAGAACTTGGAACTGTTGTAGAGTATCAGCTTGGGGATCTAGCCCTAATACTTATAGAGTTTAAAAATTTACAAAATTGATAAATCCATGGGGCAGAGGGAATGGGGAAAATCCAAAGTAGTGGAGGGTCAGGGACAGGCTTAAACACTAGTACCATGAGCCAAGTGATTATTGCACTGGCTAGCAAGACAATATTTCAGCATGCTGTTGTACAGAGTTGGGGGGAAACCCCCTTAAAAATGAATCAGAAACATTGTCACTTTGCTTGCTTGCTTGCTTGCTTGCTTGCTTGCTTGCTTTCTACAAATCCCAGGATTTCATAGAATGGAGCCATGGCAGTTAAAGCGGTATTAAACTGTTACAATTGTGCAGTGGGGATATGAAAAATGAGAGAAACAAATAAACACGCAAACAGGTACCTGAAAGAGTAGGAGAAAAACAGCATGGCAGAAAGACAGAGAAAAAGATAGTAGCCCCAACCACTAGGTGTTCTAGATGTTTCCACTACCAGCATGCATCTGCCCACAGATGACTTCTGAGCGAATACAACACATAAGATAAAAAAAATGGTTCTCCACTACTGTGTTAGTCTGAGCAAGTTGTGTGAACAAAAGGACAAAGATGCTGCTATTTAGTTATTTGCCCTTTTTGTTTGCTTGTCCTGTAGTTGCCCTGCCTCTGTTTCATCATAACTGAGTGCCCATTCACCTGTGACCCTCTGCAAGTGCCATGAACTACTACTCACATAAGCCATCCATAGTGCTTGTCTGAAAGGATGTTGGGAACTGAAGTCCTATATAAAATCATGCCCTGCTCTTTTTCTAAAGCTCCCCAGCTCTGAGATAATTCCTCAGCCCCTGCTCTTCCCTTCTTTGCTATGATAATCAAAATAAATCTCCTGTCCCACGAGAAAGGCTGGATATAAAATAACAAAATAAAGAAATAAAATGTGCATTCAGCAAAGTAATGATCAAGAAAAAGGACAATAGCATGCTGCAAAGATATAAAAGGTAGAAAATAGAAAACTGCAATAATACTAATACTATTATCATTTGTATTCTAAGAGCTAATTATATTCAAGTAATTTAATGTCTCCCCAAAATTTAAAGGCCTAGTAATCTGAACAAAGTCAGGATAACATCTATGCTTATAGGATTTTGAAGAATTCAGAATTTACTTCCCATCATACAAATAAATCATTTTGTAGACTATTGCACACATGAGAAGTAATATTTATCTCATAAATCAAACCACAGAAATCATACCTATCCCATAACCATGGCAATAGGTACAGACAAGTCTGAGAAGCAGAACAGCCAAAGAAATTATCCTTCTCTCCAGAAAAATAACATAAGAACAAAGTTGTACTACTAGCTGTAGTGCCCATTTCAAGTCTGAAAAAAAAAAAAACTGGCCAGAATACCATATCACCGATGTAGCTACATAACCACCATATTTACATAGCTATGTAGTGTCTTCACCACCCCATTGTCTCTCAGACTGGAAATTGCTTGCATGAATGGGGGGGGGCACACCAATCAGCTGCTTCCCAACTGACAGGGAAACAGACTCCCATTACAGAGCAGCTGCCCTGTAAGTGGGTGTGGGTGTCTAGATGGTGAAAATAATCCTAATAGAATTCACAGAGAATACTTTTTGTCCCAATGAGATCCCATGGTGATTCACCTTATTCAGAAGGTAGGGAGGGGCAAAAACTCCAAAAATTGCAGGGGAAAAGCCTTTACGGCTTTCCCTGAGCTTTTAAAAATAATGTGTGGAAAAGCGCATTACCGCTCATTTGGACAACCGTTTCGCAGCACAGCACATTTTCAGTGAGGGTGGAAATGGAAAGCTTATTAGTTGGACATGCACAGGAGTGGGCTTGCTAGCAATGAAGTGGCCAGAAGTGTCATTTTGGAGTTTCACATTGCTGATCGTACGTTTTTCCTGTGGTGAGGTAACCAAACAGCTTTGTAAATGCAAATCAACAACTATCATTTGCAGTTTTTAAAAAACTGTGCAGTGGTGACAACTTGTGGAGAATAACAACACGAGTAATTCACTCTTAGCCACCATCTTGATTCGCAGCCATGGCTGCATGTGAACTTCGAACATGGATAGCTTCACATACCAGCAATTTTACCAAAGAACCATGGAGACAAATGAATGCTGCTACAAATTTGTGTTAACACACAGCAATCCACATTATATCTTCTTATATAGACAAGTTCAGGGATTTGAAGACTTTAACAGTCCCTACAGATTCACTAAAGCAGTGAATATATAGGGATATGGAATGAACCAGTCACAAATGGTTAACTCAAGATTACATGTATGTAAGGCAGTTGCCTTAGTGAATTCTGGACACCAGTTTCAAGCTGGTGAAGCTAGACAAACATTTTAGCTTAAAACCTGAAGTTAAGAATCTAGGAAATATCCCCCCCACCCCACAGGTCAGCTAAAGACATTTGAGTGCCCAAGGTGCCTCCTCTCATCCATGTACAAAAGCTGATCAACTGATAACTGCTTTTTGCTTCAACGTAGCTGACAGGACAGTGTCTTCCACCACACTTGAGGGCAAGAGAAGAAAAAGGGCAGATTGCATCACACACAGACAACTCTATTCTCCAGCACCTCCCAGCTATCTGTCAGCATGTACCACTCAAGGTGGCCTCTTCACTCAGAAATTGGAAAGTTAACATTTAAGAAGTAGCTATACTTAAAGCCCCAAGCCTTAGTCGTTAGTCACTATGACCATTATAATATTAAAAATTACCTCTACTCCCTTTCTAAAAGGTAAAACAGTTACTTTATAAAGAAAACTGCAAGCCACTGGATTGTTGTATGCAAGCCTGAAAGTTGCAAGTCATTGACCTCTTGTATGAAACACTGTCTTCCTATAAACCTTGTTGTTGCCTCAACATCTATGACAAAGCACAAGGCTGCAGCACAATGCACAATATAAGCACCACCTGAACCATAGGACATCCCTATTCCACCATTTAGAGGAGCAACACACCACTCAAATTTCAGTTATTCCACAAAAGGAATAAAGTTATGCATTGTTAACATACAGCTGTAAAGTAGTTATATCTTCATTACTGGGAAAGATAAAAAGTTACAAACAGTAACTGTGGAATGTGAAGTTGAAGGCTTTCACAGCCGGCATAACATAGATTTTCCTTGGGGTTTTTTTCTGGGCTGTGAGGCCATGTTCTAGAATAGTTTCTTTCTTTCTTTCTTTCTTTCTTTCTTTCTTTCTTTCCGTGTTCTGGAATAGTTTCCCTCTCACAGCTGCAGGTGTTTACCGCATACTATGCAGCTGCGGACAAGTTTACATAGGGACCACTAAAAACAGTGTGCAAACACGAATCAAGGAACATGAGAGACACTGCAGACTGGGCCAGCCAGAAAAGTCAGCAGTAGCAGAACATGTTATAAACCAACCTGGACACAAAATGCTATTTGAAAACACAAAAATTCTAGACCAGACCAACAACTATCATGTCAGAATGCACAGAGAAGCTATTGAAATCCACAAGCACCTGGACAACTTCAACAGAAAGAAGAAACCTTAAAAGTAAATAAAATTTGGCTGCCAGTTTTGAAAAACAATAGAATCAAAACTCAGTGCTTACAAAAGAATTCCACCCAGGGACAAGAGGATTCCCAGCAGATAATGGTCCATCAATCAACCATTAGCCAAACAGACACTAACGAGGCTTGCATTTCTATACCCAGAAACTAACCATTCAATTACACAAATTTACATATACTCCCCAACAGGGGTTCACAGCATATAAACTCCACACACACACCTACCCAACCATTCTTTGAGGATGCCAGCCACAGATGCAGGCAAAATATCAGAAATAAACTATTCCAGAACATGGCCTCATAGCCCGGAAAAAAACCAAGGAAAATGTATAGTAACTGTGGACTTGTCTACACCAGCAAAAATAATCTGGCTGTATTCAGAGCAATTTGCCCAAGAGCTGCCCCAAATTCATCTCATTAGCACCACACCTAAATATACCACATTGAAACTCAACTGATGTCTACACATCTCGTCTGCCCAAATTTGAATTGGCATCACTTTTTTTCTCCTTCTCCTCAGGGCTGCACCTACCTTCCTGGCCAAGCACCTCCTCAGCAAATCCTTGCTGGCAAAGTCACTTACTTTGAGATCAGAATGAGGCACACAGCCATGCTATCAATGATGAGGTGGTAGCCAGATCAATCCCTTCATTGTTGATCTCATGGCTGGGAGCCTCATTCTGACCTCAGAGGAAGTGACTTGGCCATTGAGACTGTGCTGGGGAACGTGGCTGGGCTTGTCTAGGGAGAGGGTGGTGGCCCTGTGTAGCACTGAACATTAAAAAAAAAACACACACACAAAAAACGGTAATGCTTGCCACATACCAATCTATTCCACTGTCACCCTGATGCAGATGGATACACTTAAAGTGACCAGATTCTCCGAGAAACTGTGGAGCAGGAAGTGAGTTTTTATGAATCACATTAAAGCCTGAAAGAAGCACTTTAATTGCTAAAACAGTCTTATACCATATGTTCCTATAGGGCTACATCTGAGGGGAGTACAGATTATTTTCCTGGTGTGAACAATGCCTTAGATTGTGGCTTCCATGCAAGGGGTACAGTGAATCTACTCTGAGTTTTATTCTAGACTTTAAAGGCCTGTCCAAGGTGCTGAACCTATTTTAGGGATAGCTCCTTTAATGTCTGGAATAAAACCCAGAGCAAAACCCACACCTCTGGCATGGTAGCCAATCACTAAAGCTATTCGTTAAAAAACAAACAAACTACTACTTGTAACCAATACTTTGATGCTCTGTTCACTGTAACTAATGGTAGGGTCAGCTCTGCCATTAAGATATCGTTCCCAAATCAGGTTCAGTTAGAAAGATGAACTAACCTGAGAGCAAAGGAAATCTGAGATCAATAATGCAATCTTATACATGACTACTCGGAAAAAGTCCCATTCATTCCAGAGGGGTTTACCATTAGGCAAAGGGATATAGTATTACAGCCTAAGGCAGAAATCCTCTTGTACATCCTTAATGTGGAGTAAATTTCTCAATACTGAATGGGAATTATCTCTGGGAAGGTATGCATATTACTATTTATTTCTACTTAACTAGAAAGGAAACTGTAGAAACCACATGCATAAACACATACACGTTTTACAAATAATGTCTTTGAGTCTCCAGAAAATCTGAAACAGACTAATGGTGTATATATAAATATCACACAGCCATTAAAGATGCGTCACAGCAATGAAAAATGGAGGGAGGGGGAAAAAAAGAACTCCAGTACTTTGTCATACAAAAAGGAAAAGCAACAGCTTCTGATTCTATTTATTTATTTATTTAACTTTAAAACTGACTGATAACAGAAGTAAATTAAAAATATAAATTAAAAATATAACATATAGACCAAAAATAATAAATAAATAAGAACAGACAACGCATCATAAATTCAAAACTGTACCAGCAGATAAATAAAATAAAAAACACAATGGTATATATATAAACCCAAGTAAAGACAGCAGCAAAATAGAAAGTGTTATCATCTGGGAGGGAAACACTATTTTTTAAAATGCCCAGGAGAATAAAAACCCACAATTGTAGGCACCAGGTGGACCTCTTTGAGGGGGGTATTCTCTACATATGAGAGGCCACAACTGAAAAGGCCTCCATTTGGCAGTGGCACCTTGAGGCAAGTCTCAAAGATCTTAGGATCCTCTTAGGTATCTAGGAAGGAGATGCTCCTTCAGGTAACCTGGCTTTAACCCATTTAGGACTTTAAAGGTTGAAAGTGCATTGAACTAGGTCCACAATCATATTGGCATATTGTACAGATGGCAAACTCTTGCCATAATATGTTCATGGTCAATCCCAGGGAGCAGTCAAAAAAGTACCAAAATGCATTAAAATAAAATACAGAGATATGACGTACAACGGATAAAATACATCCACAGATACATCATTTTAGTGTACAGATCGTGCCCCCACCCCCTGTGTATGCACGGGGCCGGTACCCACAGTTTTAATTATCCATTGTCAGAAAAATGTGGTCTCTCTAGAAATTTCCTAGGTCTTCCAGAGCGACTCTATGGTAACTACTACTAGAAGTTACCATAGAGTTGTGCAGGAGCTGCCTAGAGAGGTGTCCTCTCTAAGCATTTCCTAGGTTGTTCAGTGCAACTCTATAGTAACTTCTGCCAGAACTTACCATAGAGTTAGCCTCTCTAAGTATAACCTAGGTCCTCCAGCATGATTCTATGGGGTTTGCTATTGCCTGCAGTTTCAAGTATTCACAGTAAGTCTGAGAACGTATCCCCCAAGGATACAGTGGGCGACCTATAAATGGATATTCTGTGACAAATATAAAACTGTGTATTGTGAGAAAATACATTACATATGTGCGTAAAATATAATATTTTTTAAAAAGTAGCTTGGATAGTTCATGGCTGAAAGAAAACCCATAGTTGGACAATAGTTGGGGATAGGGGAATAAATAGAAAAGTCCCAAAATCTGTAGCCATGATGTCTGCAGCTAAACTCAGTCCCAAGATGGAGACTGTAGTCTGAATGGGTCCATGATAGGTATGTAGATATCAGTTTACAGACAGCAGTCCATAACAGGATGAAGAACAAATGTTTGTTCTCCAGCATACCAGCTTGAACACATCCAATCTCATCTGATTTCAGAAATTAATCAGGGTCAGGCCTGATTAGCACTTGGATGTGACAGTACCAGAGATCTTACTGTAAGTTTAGGAAAGAATCCTTCTTGAGTCCTGGAAAGATGCTGCCAATCAGATAATACTGGACCAGTAATCTTGATTCCCGATAAGGCAACTTCCTATGTTCTTATAAGGTTCCTATACACATAGAAGGCAAGATGAAACTCAGAGATAAACATTAGGAAGAACTTCCTGATGGTAAGAATTGTTTGGCAGTGGAACAAATTACCTTGGAAGGTGGTGGAAGGAGGTTTTAAAACAGAACTTAGACGCTGCCTCTCAGGAGTGCTTTACCAGTGGATTGGTGGTGCACTGGTGGGTGATTGGAGTCGATAGCCCATAGGAATTCCTTCCAAGTCTGTGGTTCTGTGATTCCATGACATCTGTCCATTGCCATGGGCAAAACACATGTGTTGTTGAGTTGCCATAGGGCAAAGAACAGAGCAACATGGGAGTTTTTATATAATCAGACCTGAAATGTAGGTTGTGAAGTAGGTAAGATGTCAATGGAAGTCAAATAGTCAGTATTACTAGTTGGAGAGGATGGAACTTTCAGCAGTGTATTTTATGTACAAATAGGTTTTATGTATAAAACCTATTTGTATACAACTTTTTTTAAACAAAAATATAACACCTTAATGCATAAACAGGACAAAACATACTGATATAGGAAAACACAAAGAAACTGACACAAACTAAAAATACTGTATAATGATCTATCCACCTCTGTTAAAAAGAATAGAGGAAATGTATACAGAGAAGCAACAAAAATGATTTAAGTTATGGGATGCCTTCTTTAAACACAATACGGCTCAGGAAAGTGTCACAGAACCACGTGTATAAAACACAGCCATTTAAAATATGTTTTTAACTGTGAATGGAAAAAGCAAGCGTATTACTTTGAATAATAGTGAAACTGGAGAACACCCGGTGAAATTAACACACCACAAATTTTAAATGTAAAGCAGAAATACGTACAACATCTGAGATGACTGGAACATATGCCTTTTATGGCAGGAAGCAAAAGCATGTTCACTTCCTGTGTTAGTGCTGGGGTTCCTCTCCCTCGTCTTATTTGTGGTTCCTCTGAGAAAACACTGGGATAGAATAACATGTTTCTACTATGAATACTATCTCCTCTCAGCTCTTTGTATTTCTTATGGGCTATGTCACTGACTCTTTGTAGGTAATGTTGTCAGTGATTTCACTATTGTTGTTCCTGCCCAAGGGATCCTAGGTTTAGGAACCAAATAAATGTTTGGAGTAAAATCCAACCTGCTTTATTTGTCTTAGACTTGCAGATGTCTGAACAAGGATATGGGAAGCATCATTCTTTGGAATTACTCCAATAAATTGTGCTCACTTTATAGCTCAGCTATGTGGTTACAAATGCAGTTCTGAAGATATACCCAAACCCAAAGTAGCCAATGCACTTTTGTCCTTTTGTACACTTTTGTCCTTTTGTACACCTTTGTACCATCATGCTAGTACCCAGGGTTTTACAGCTTTTATTTAGTGTCTTGCGAATCATTAACTAGCATTGTAGACTACAGCAGAGCTGGAGAAATAACTGTAATTCACAACCGTTACTATTGGCCCACTAAAAATGGCATAAAACCACAATAAAAGCAGGTGGGGGTTGGAGAAGAGCACATTAAAGCCCACAAAACCCTGCCATTCTTGTGTACCATCACCACTCTGCTTGTGATTTACAGGATGTACTAAAAGAGCTTCCTTTCCACATTTCCATATGCCAAGCAGGAGTCTGCTTCTTGTTGAGGTTCTCCCCGGAGGAAGTGAAGAGTGTTTAAACTGCTTCATGCTGCTCACAGCTAGCTTTTGGAAGATACCACTCTGGGGAAATATGCACAGTGTCAAAGTCAAGCTGCTACCAGTGGGTGTTTCTGCATACAATTCCTAAGTGACAGGGAGTTCAAGGGGGGAAAATGGAGCATCATAAAGCTACCCTCTGAAAGCAAATGGCATCCAACAAAACACAATATTATGCAGGAGGCAATGGCACTACAAATAACAAACAGTATGAATTCCATAACAATAAAAAGCCAACATTTTAAATCTTATTGCAAAGCACCTATAAACACAGCCACTTGAGGGATCTGTTTCTTGAGAAAAATACACATTGTGCTCTTGGGATGCTCTAGGATTCAACTTCCTGTACCTCCATGCAGGAGCAAGTGTGGCAATGCTTTTTATCACAACCATAAAATGGTTATGAGCCAATTCCTCTTATAAAGGAGTCCATAAGAGTGAGGCCCCTTTCCCCCCAACAACACAGTGTCAGATAAAGGGCACTAGGACTTCATCTTTGTACTACAGTACAAAATAACAATACATAAACACCTTTGTGAAGGCAGCTTGAAACCCCATGTTTTCTATTAAGAAGTCATGTTCAATCTTCACTGTTGATAGAACAGAATAGCTAACACGGAGAACATTGTATATCAGAAAGGTCAATAGTTATTATGAGCTACAAATATATTTTTTTCCATCCTTCAGGCTGTTTAGCGCATATCACAGCATGAGCAGCTGTCTTCTTTAATGCTTTTAAAATTAGAATCCCAAAGAGGAAGAAAAAAAATTACATTTGCAATGATTGCTCTTTGCTTTTGTAAGTTTACTTTAATACACTATTTTATATACATGAATTGTCCGTGTAGTCTAACCAGGGGAAGTAACTGGCTGTTAGTATCTAAGCTGGATTCCTCTATCTATGTCTGTTGTTAAAAAAAAAAAAAAAGCCCCTTATCATAAACTGTGTTAACATAATGTATTATTTTTGAAAGAGTACTATTACCTATTATTTATGTTGGTAACTTCATAAATACATGTATATCTTACCTGGAGGTTATACTACATGCATAGAGTGGTTGCCATTGAGATATAAACATTTACCAAGAATTAATACAGTGTGATATGTGTGTTTTGAATTTTTAAATATGTAAAAGGGAAGGGGAAAAAAGCACAACTGACAGTTTAGCATCTGTGGAGCTTTAATGGCAACCATTGTGATAATGTTATCATAGCGGCTACCACAATTAAAGCTGTGAAATTACGTCCCTCCTCATCTTCCATCTTTCAAGCATGAAAAATAGTTCAAAAACTATTACCACTCAGGCTTACATTTCCAGTCCTGAAATTCCCATAGAGGCATTTTTAAAATGTCAATTGTGAACAAAAACAGCTCAGCAATTTTGAACTGTGATGAGAATGCAGAGCAAATAGTTCACACTGTTATCTATATAGTATATCTAAATCTATATATACTGTACACATGTATATACACATACAATACACACACTATTAGATACAGAAAATGTGTTAGATACAGAAAAGCAAATGCATTTTAAAATTAGAAAAATTTATAAGCAGACATTAATGGCAACTGGCTAGGAATTTAAGTGTCAGCCTTTAGACATTCTATATGTATCTACTCTGAAATAAAGTCCACTACGTTCGACAGGACTTACTCCCACATTAGTGCATACAAGACTGAAGACTCAAGTCTATGACAGAAAAAAACACCCTGAAACTAGCACTCCTTGTACTATACTGGGTTTTATAAATGGCAGTAGAGAAATCAATTTGCGGTGTTACTTTTAAGTCTGAGATGGCATACTGTTTTCTGTAATTATTCTAATTCTTTGTCAGTCTTCATGGTTTATTGATTGATTGTTGTTGTTGTGTGCCTTCAAGCTGTTTCCAACTTATGTGAACATATGAACAATGGGGTTTTGTTGGCATGATTTGTTCAGAGGGGGGTTGCCTTTGCCTTCTTTTGAGGCTGAGAGTGTGTGACTTGCCCAAGGTCACCTATCAGGTTTCAATGACCAAGTGGTGATTCAAACCCTGTTCTCCAGAGTCATAGTCCAACGCTCAAACAACTACACCATGCTGCTCTTTAATTGTGCTACAATCCCCTGTGAAAAACAGGAGAAAATGAGAAGCAAATAGTTTAGATATGAGCCAGGTATATGCTATAGGTATTGCCTTGGTTAAAATTTCCTTCTCATCTCTCCTTGGGGTAGGAATGTAAATTCTTGACTATTTTGTCTAGGCATGTGAGGACAAATAATTATAGTACTTTTCTCTTCATTGAAGGAGAAAAAGAGAATGCTCCATAGTATTCTGGCTGTATTAAAACATCCAAAATGTTGTGCAGGAATTGTTCAGTAGAGAAAAAAAGCATGTGTTTTTGTGCAAAAATCCTATTATTTGTACAGAAGAAATGCTCTGTGGACAGTTGTTTTGCTCAAACCCCCCCCTCCCCCGCACATTTTCCTACAAGGAATAATTCCTCTTCAACATGTGAAGTCGAAGGCTTTCACGACCGGCATCCATAGATTTTCCTTGGTTTTTTCCCAGGCTGTGAGGCTGTGTTCTGGAATAGTTTCTGATATTTCACCTGCATCTGTGGCTGGCATCTTCAGAGAATGGTTGGGTAGGAGTGTGTCTGGGGTTTATATGCTGTGAACCCCTGTAGGGGAGTATATGTAAATTTGTGTAATTGAATGGTTAGTTTCTGGGTATAGAAATGCATCCGCCCTGGCCTCACATCGGGAGGCATGGAGACGCACTATCCACAATGCTGCAGCCTTATTTGAGAACTCACGACGAACAAGTCTTGAAGAGAAACGACAACGCAGAAAGAATCACAACCCAAAAACATCACCCAAGGAGATCTTCTGCTGTGCTTTTTGCAACCGGACTTGCTTATCTCGGATTGGCCTTTTTAGTCATCAGCGCGCTTGCAGAAAGCGCGGGATGAGTCCTTCCTGAATCTTCGTTTGCGAAGAAAAGCCAGAGAGAGAGAGAGATAGAAATGCAAGGCTTGTTAGTGTCTGTTTGGCTGATGGGCCATTATCTACTGGGAATCCCCATGTCCCTGGGTGGAATTCCTTTGTAAGTGTTGAGTTTTAATTCTATTGTATTTCAAAACTGGGAGCCAGATTTTGTTTACTTTTAAGGTTTCTTCTTTTCTGTTGAAATTATCCAGGTGTTTGTGGATTTCAATAGCTTCTCTGTGCATTCTGACATGATAGTTGTTGGCCTGGTCCAGAATGTCTGTGTTTTTAAATAATATTTTGTGTCCAGGTTGGTTTATAACATGTTCTGCTACTGCTGATTTTTCTGGCTGGCCCAGTCTGCAGTGTCTCCCATGCTCCTTGATCTGTGTTTGCACACTGAGTGTTGTGGTCCCTATGTAAACTTGTCCGCAGCTGCATGGTATGTGGTAAACTCCTGCAGCTGTGAGAGGGTCTCTTTTGTCCTTCACTGAGCATGGCATTTCTTGGATTTTTCTGGTTGGTCTATTGATTTTTTGGAGACTGTGTTTCCTCATCAGTTTCCCTATTCTGTCTGTGACTCCTTTGATGTATGGTAAAAATACCTTTCCTTTGGTTGGCTGTTTTTCTTCTTCATTCCTGTGGTTTTTTCTGCGTCTGGCTGCTCTTGTGATGTCTGATCTGGAGTAACCATTAGTCTGTAGGGCCCAGTTTAGGTGTCTCCGTTCATCCTCCAGGTGGTGGGGTTCGCAGATCCTTTTTGAACGGACTACCAACGTTTTTATTGTGCTTCTTTTTTGTCCTGGGTGATGATTGGAGTTCTTGTGTAGGTATCTGTCCATGTGTGTGGCTTTTCTGTATACCCTGTGGTGTTCAGAACTCCAATCATCACCCAGAAAAAAACACAAGCAGCAAATAATGGCCGATCAACCAACCATCAGCCAAACAGACACTAACGAGGCTTGCATTTCTATACCCAGAAACTAACCATTCAATTACACAAATTTACATATACTCCCCTACAGGGCTTCACAGCATATAAACCCCAGACACACTCCTACCCAACCATTCTCTGAAGATGCCAGCCACAGATGCAGGCGAAACGTCAGAAAGAACCTATTCCAGAACACAGCCTCACAGTCCGGAAAAAAAACCCAAGGAAAACCTCCTCAACATGTTGAAATACAAGGAGAAGACTAGGCAAGATTATACGTTGTCTATTATTTTTTCCTGATGGGGTTTGAAAAAAACAGGCATTTACCACCTACACTGTCTGGTCTCATTTGGTGTGTTCACATTCTCATTCTCATATATGTTAGGTCTTTGCTTCCCAAGTATGACCCGCTCCAGTCTCCCCACCCCGAGGACTGAACTATAAGAATTGTTTTTCTGGGTGATGGATCACTTTAAGATGAGACGTGAGAAAGACCCTTAGAGGTGGAGGGATATTCATTTGTGCCAATGACTTGGAACTTTATCAGACGGGGCTGAAATAATGGAAATACAAAGCAATAGTATCACAAATGGGCTCCCATGATTGCACCATGTCCTTGTTCTCCTGTGGTCTGTGTGTGCTCCACCCATTAATTAGGCACAATGTTTAATTGATGGGCAAAGCCATCAGTAGCCCTTAATATTGCTCTTTTTGCGGTATTGACGAGTGTGTGATAATCACATCCCACTGTAATTGCACAATTACAGCATGAATAGGTGGTCCTCTTCTCCTCCTCCCCTTTCCCAATGAGAACACATAATTAAATTTCTGGGGGAGAAATTTGTTTTTAGTGTTTTAGAGCAAAGTTGCATTTTCTCTTGAGAACAGCTGAAATTGTACCCTTGATAAATCACAGAAGTAAGATGATTTTTTTTCTTAAAGGCGCATGCAGTGGCCAGGAGGAGGTGTTAATACTCTGTCAATAGAAGGCAATGCAAAGACAAGTGTTACTACAGTGAAAGCTGAAATCCTGTTCTTAAATTGTCAGTGGTGGTCGTGTGATAATTCCATGGTGGTAGTATTGCATGATTACGGTGATGTACGATAATTGCTGTAATCATGCAACTATATTTCCGCTTTCCTCCATTGTGGAATTACAGCAGTGAACCTGGTAAAGTGAGGGAGGCAGGATGCTGGCAAATGAGAGGCACTGTAATGGAGGAGCTCTTCAGGTGAACATTTTTTATTTTTTTTTAGCTTTAGAAATTTTCTTTCTGTGGCAATGCCACAGCTTTTTGTGAGAATTTTGTAAAAAGGATCAGAAAGGCCCACTCTATTCCAATTTGTAGTGGATTTTTTTTTAAAAATATATTTCTTGGTCTTGACTTGGAATTTGTTGTAATACTGCATTGCATTTTCTTCACATTATTCTTTTTATTGTGGATATTTTTTATCCCCCCTATTATTTTTTTTAAAAGGTATCTGAGCTATTTTTACTCTACTCTTCAACTGAACAGACTACCAAAGTGGCTTACAATGATGAGACAGTCCTTATCCTTAAGCTTACACAGCAGAAGATGTGCTGCAAAACACATGCTGAAAAGGTAGTGAGGGAAGGAAGCCCAGGGACTAATTTTGAAAATTATAGTTCTTGAAACAGGAATAGGAAAAGTGTGGCTCATGAGCTACATCAGCCCTACCCCACCCTGTCTCAGTTCAGACTCTTTTAGAGAAGCAGATTGATTCCAGGGCCTGCTTTGAGAAATCAGCTTCTCTAAGTAAAACACATAAAGATGAATTCTCACAGAGCCTTACAGTAACCATAGAAGATAGGTAACTACCAACAACATAAAAGAAACTGTACTATTATGTTTTAAATGTATTTCAAACTGTTTTTAACTTTTGTAATGCACATTTCACCCAACTTTTCCTTTAAATTTTGCAAGCCACCTTGGGTCTCTTGGTGGGAGAAAGGCAGAGTATAAACTGAATACATACATACATATTAATATAAGGTGAGTGTATAAATTGAATGAATGAATGAATAAATACTAGTGAAACAAAGGACTATTTGATCCAGCATTCTATTTTTCCAGGGGCCAACCAGCTCCTTGGGAAGCCCATAAGCCACACATCAGCATTAGAATTACCATTATTAGAGTTATCTTCAGAGAGCTTCCTGGTTCATAGCTCATATTCTTAGCCATTACAGAGTATCAACTGCATAGATGCTTGAGCATTATGTCAGTCAGCTCCCCTCTGATCAGCCACAGTAAACACCATTAAGTGTTCCACCCATTTCTCGGAAAATGCGTAGTCATATTGTTTTTTTGGAGGGGAAACCTACTCTTCCCAATTGAGCAGGATCATTTTGGGAATTTTCACAAGACCTTGAAAAAAAAAAAGAACTATTAACTGTCAGATTACTCAAGAAAGTCCTTTTAACAGTTAATTAATAGAGGAACACTACTAACAGAATGCGAAATTTTTATTGGCTATAGCATGATTCCCATTGCAAGCATTCAAAATTGGCGAATTGGTTTCTCTCCACATCTCAGCTGTGAAGTGGCAACCCCACCTCACCTCATCTTAGTTGTTCAGTTCCAATCCATGGAAAGAATTGCCTTTCCATGCTCAGCACCCTATCCACCCCCTCTGTTTCTATTCCACCTTGTCTAGTCTCCTCCACTGCTGCTGCACAGACATACAACACATGGCTAGGCTTAGGTTTTCAAGAGCAGCAGCAGCACTGATGCTACACCTTCCTACATTGCAAGAGTCAGGTTTTGGGTGGGGCATGTCAGCAGAAGAAAAGGGAGAAAGGGAAAAGAAAAGAGGGTGGAATGAGGAAGTTTCCATCCCAGCCAAACACCAACTCCTGCAATGTGAAGAAGTATCATTTTGCTGCTCTTCCTCCTGAGAGCCTAAGGAGATTTCCAGATGGGGATCATGTACAGCGTTCCCATCTCACTAGCTATTTCCCACCCCACTCCTATCCCTGCTGTATTTTTTTGTTTAAAAAAAATTCAGACTTTTGGAGCTTGACAGAAATGGCTCCCCTCTCGTCCGGCAGTCCAGCAAGTGAATGGAGCTCTCGCTGAGTGCCATTCACTTCCTTATTTGAAATCCCAGGCCGGTCTCATGAGAGAATGAGTGCGTAGGAAATTTAAAAAAAAAAAAAGGAAAAGAAAGAAAGCAAAGTGACAGTAAGCACAAAAACAAAGTTAAAAAAAAAATAAGTAACTCGGGGAGGGTGGAAAGGGGTGTCACTAACCTGGATGTCCCAATCGCACCCGGAAGTGTTCGGCAGGGGCCTCCCACCGCGGCTAGCATTGCGCCACAGAAACGGGGTGCTGGTTCACAAGCCTTGATTCCATTATAGAAACAGAATGGGCATCTATTGACAGCTTGAGCCATCAATTAAAAAAACACAGATGGAACAGAGGGGGCATGGGAGCAGGACGAGACAGGGACATCGTTGTCTGATAAGAGAGCCCTTTGGCAATCTCCTATTGTCCTTGTCCTGCATTTTTAAAGTCATCTGATAATATCCTAAGTGTAGTGTATTTATGCAGTGGCAACAGCAGCAGAGGCAGTGGTGGCAGTGGCAGCAAACAAATATGCACACAGGCAGAGAAACTCCAAAACCCCAGCCAATTTTATTTTATTTTTCAGCAGAATAAAATTTGTGGTAAGTTAAATGAATACCGTACAAGTAATGTTTTTAGAGATCTGCACCTAACCCTGTTTTCCCCATAAGTCCTGTTATTTTTAGAGTGAAAATTACTCTAATGTGGACCTTTTTAGGAACACAACTATAGCAGAACTTACTGAATTGGCCTACCATGCCAGTATTTTGCCAAAGCTTATCATATGTTTTGAATGGCCTGTGCCTTAGCTTTTCTTCTTATGTATACTGTTTTTTTTTAAATGGAAGTTAACACACTCCAGCATTCCTTTCTTCAGGGAAGCTCTGGTTTATAGCACACCTTGAGACAACACAATCAAGGAATGTGCCACACAATAAATTATCATTCTCTGTCTTATGCGTTTTTGCACTAGTGAGACTTGCCCAGATTTATGCCTGGAAATGGATTAATTGAGAAGAAAATCATTTTGGCATACCACATTTTGTAAATCTCTTACAGCAGTGTGTTCCTTCATTCTTTGCTCATATTTATGATTTTCTCGACATTGCATTTTCACTACACAGGAGCCTGTACTGTTGGTTTTCCTCCCTCCCCCTTCCTTCCTCCAAGCCTGGAGATCACCCCATGGATTAACAAATGATTGAGGATTCTCTCTTAAAAGACTCTTTAAAAACCTGTCAGAATCAGCCTGAGACACAGATTTATTATGAACTATTTAAAGGGCTTAATATATGTATCCCCAAAGAGCCCTTGGAGCAAACTAAAAAGGAAGAGTGGAGTTCTCAAAGAATGGGAAAAATTCTCCAATGCCCCACTTTCTTCACACCACGATTACTGTTTACTCAAAGGATAAAATGCCTAACCTGTCACATGCAGCCTTCAGAAGCCATATTGCTGGTGATGTACAGTAGCAAAAGAACCAAAACAATGAGATTCAATAGTAATACCCTTCTAAAGGCAGCTGTAATTTACTGTTTAACCTGTTCACTAACACACCAATGTGGATACTTCTTGTAGGAAAAACTGATCTTCTGACCCATAAAGCAATCAAATGACTGCCAGTGTTTCTGTCACACAAACTGTGACTATTACCTTAATTATATGCTACTAAAGTACCTTCCCTAATCAGCAAATTGTATCCCACCTGTGTCCCCATTCACCCTTCTGTCCTTTAAAATTTGCATTAGTGATTTCAGCAGGGCATTTTATTTATTTATTTATTTATTTATTTATTTATTCCCTGCTCTTCAGCCACAAGGCTATCAGAGAGGCTTACACATTGTTTTAATCAATAACAATTTACACATCTACGCTGCATTAAGCAGTTTCCAATGTGTGCTAGCTAATTGCTCCCACAAGCCAGGTACTCATTTTACCAACCTACGAAAGGATGGAAGGCTGAGTGAACCTTGGAGCCCTCTGGAATCAAACTTGCAACATGGTGACTTGCAGTACTGGCATTTAACCACTGAGCCATCAGGGCTCCTTTTACAGCAGGTTAGAATTGTTTCTTTTACTGGATTGGTACAACACTGTCTTAGCTACGGAGATTATCAGACAGACCCTTAGGGTCCGTTTCTGTCCCACTACCCCCCCCCACTCCAATCCCATTCCTGCTGCGGAATAAAGAGAAAAGTTTCACACACCTCCCTTAATTCTGTGGCAGGAATGGGCCCCTCCTCCCTTCACTGCCCAGTTGTAAATGCAGCCATTGTAAGGCTGCTTTTACGACCAAGAACTGAAATCCCAGCCATTCTCGAGAGAACGGCTGGGCAACAAATTTAAAAATACCTCCCCCCAGCTGTCAAAACAGCAAACCAACCAGGAAAACAATTTTTTTAAAAAAAGCAACCCGGGGAGGGGGGAAAGGGGGTTTAACTTACCTGGCTGTCCTGATCGCACCTAGAAGTGTCTGGCACGGACCTCCCAGTGTCGTCACAGCCCGTTGTCATCCCAGGAGCATGGGGCTCCTGTTCACTTGCCCATCATTCTGTTATAATAACAGAATGGGCCTCTTACTCACAGAGATTTCTGTGAATAAGAGGAAGCGAGGAGGAACAGGAGCAGAATGGAATCATCCCAGGACAGGGATGACATCGTCTAAAAGGTAAGCCTTTTAGCCATATCCTGTTTTCCATGTCCTGGGATATTTTTACTGTCTGATAATCTCCTACATTGTTTATTTCATTTGAATGCCAAGATCTAATTAACATCACCAGGTTTGTGTGGCAAAGAAACAAATGCACTTTATCTGAAGATATTTTTCAGGATGTTCCAGTAAATAGTGAGGCTGAAACTTGCATGGATATGAGTGACAGCGTGTAATACCACAGTTATGGCAGTTTGATACCCCTTTGGCTGCCATGGCTCTATCCTATGGAATTCTGTGATCTATAGTTTGGTAAAGTACCTAGAATTGTCTGCTAGAGAACTCTAGTGCACTCCCCTGAATTACAGCACTGAAACTCTCTAGCAGATAGAATTCTAAGCATCTTATTAAGCTACAGTCCCATGACACTGTAGGATGGAGCCATGACAATTAAAGTGGTATCAAAGTGCTGTAACTATGTAGTGTACATCTACTCAGTCTCACTTCCTTTGGAGCATCTTACTCCACCGTAATTTCACTGTTAACCAAATTTAAAGATTTGCATTGTTTACACTGTGTACAATGGTATGACAGCTGCAGCCATAATGTCACACTGGCACTTGTCCCTGGGTCGAATTCCTTTGTAAGTGTTGAGCTGAGATTTGAGTTATAAACCAACCTGGACACAAGAGTTATATCTGAGTTATAAACCAACCTGGACACAAAATATTATTTAAAAACACAGAAATTCTGGACCAGGCCAACAACTATTATGTCAGCATGCACAGAAATCCACAAACACCTGGACAACTTCAACAGGAAAGAACTCAACAACTTCAATAGGAAAGAAGGAAAGAACTTTCAACAGGAAAGAAGAAACCCTAAAAGTAAACAAAATCTGGCTCCCAGTTTTGAAAAACAATAGAATCAAAACTCAACACTTACAAAAGAAGTCCACCCAAGGACAAGGGGATTTCCAGCAGATAATGACCCATCAACCAACCATTAGCCAAACAGACACTAGTCATCATTGCATTTCTATACCCAGAAACTAACCATTCAATTACATGAATTTACATATCCTCCCCAACAGGGGTTCACAATATATAAACTCCACACACACTCCTACCCAACCATTCTCTGAAAATGCCAGCCACAGATGCAGGCGAAGCGTCAGAAATAAACCATTCCAGAACATGGCCTCACAGCCCGGAAACCCCCCCAAGGAAAACCTAGGTGAGTAGATAACCATATAACTTCTTTCTCTCAGTCTCAAAAGGTGCTACAAGATCCCTTTGCATACTGATCCAGACTAACATGGCTATGTCTTTGAATTCTTCCATAAGTACTGGTGAGATACAGAGAGTATATTTAATAATATCAAACATTTGCATAATTATGACTTCCTTCCATTAGAATTTTTGCATTCTGTTAGCAAATTTGGCTTTTGCTAACGTGATGCAAAAGTTGTTAATGAGTCTCATTGTATTAGCAACTTTCTATCGCATTAGCAAAGATTAAATTCGCTAATGGAATATGACAGTAGCTAACATAAGATTAGTGTAAAGAGAGGCCATAATCTCAGTAGGCTATCAAAAGGGAATGATCAACATGTAAACAATGCCTTGTCTATTTTCCCCTCTTTTGTTAACTACAATGTGAATGTTGGTGCAATATCACTCCCATTCACATCTACAAAAAGCTCCCTAGGAGGTTCTTGTTTTACACAACACTAATGTAGCCACAACATAGTGATTAATGTTTGATAGAAAATCATGAGCCATCAACTTTCCTCATTAGGAGTGCAGTGAATCATGCAAATAGATGAACTAATAGAACTATCACACAAAATATGTGGTCTTAAAGGCAGATATTCCAATTCTTACTGCATAAGTAATTTAGATAACCATTCCCTTGTATTCAGTAAGGGGTTTCCAAAGTATAATTACAAAGACTCAACACCTTCATACTCTAGACATCAAGACAATTAAATGAATTTGTAATGAGAAAAAGAAGTACCCAAGAAAACCAGATTATATTTTTACATTTGTCCCAGAAGGAAAAGTAATGCTGATTTACAGAATTATCTTCACTCCCATAACTGGAACTACAAGTGACAGAAATCTCCAAAATCATTGATATATTCAGCAATCTGGTTATCAGTTAAAGGATTTTGTGCTGATTGGCTGCTTAACCACCACATTTATGATTATTCTTCTCAAATTCACTTCACCTGGATTAACTCAAATATTGTTAACTGAACAGAAACAGAATCCATTATACTTTTCCAGAGAATACATATTGTTAATATATAATGGTCTTGGGTATGTTCCATTTCCAGTGTTCTGATTGACTGCTTAGGAAACTTATCAACCAATCAAAGCTCTCTGTTGGGCAGCCAATCAGCATACTGGGGGCAGGAACATGTGGGAGTGTCGGGGTTTTTAAACATGGCAATGACAGAGGGGCTTTCTGTTGTTCCAAGCATGTGCAGTCTGGGGCCCTTTCTGTGCGGCCTGGGGATTTTTTGTGCTGCCTGGGGCCTGGGGCATTTATGTGGTGCCTTGAGCCTGGAGCCTGGGGCCTTTCTGTGCTGCCTGGGGCCTTTCTTTCTGTGCAGCCTGGGGCCTTTCAGTGCAGCCTAGACCTGGGGCCTTGGGTCTTTCTGTGTTGCCTGGGAACTTTCTGTGCTGCCTGGGGTCTGGGGCCCTTTTGTGTTGCCTGGGGCCTTTCTGTGCTGCCTGAGGCCTTGGGCCTTTTTGTATTGCCCGGGGCCTTTCTGTGCTGTCTGGTCCCTTGGGCCTCTTAAGCCCTGGGCACTGTCTGTAGCTGTGCCCTGGGCCTTCTGTGCTGTCTGTAGCAGTTCCTTCATCTTGGGCCTGGGGGTGGAAACATGTGGAAAACTTCAAGTCCTTTCTAAACATGGTGGTGGAGAGGCTCTCACATCCTGCCACGTGTGGGTTGTGTGTGTATAATGTGGGGGGGTGTAGCATGGGTTGGGGGTGTAGTGTAGGGTGTGTGTGTAACATGGGGTGTTTGTGTGTTTGTGCAATTGCATAGTGGCAGCAGAGGGGCTCTTGTGTCCTGGCATGCATGGTGAATGTGTGTGTAGTGTGGTGTGTGTATGTGCAGTTGCATGCCAGTGGCAGAGGGGCTCTCACATCCTGCTGTGCATGGTGTGTATATGTGTGTAGCATGGTGTGTGTATGAGTTTAGTGTGGTGTTTGTGTGTGTGTGTGATTGCATGGCAGTGGTGGAGGAGCTCTCATGTCCGGTGCACATGGTGTGTGTGTGTGTGTAGTGTATCTGTGTTGCATGATATGTGTGTGTACACACGATTGCATGGTGGTGGTGGGGCTCCCGCATCCTGGAGTGCATGGCGTGTGTGTGTGTCTACCATTGTGTATGTGTCTGTGTGTACTTGTGGTTGCATGGTGGTGGCAGAGGGGCTCTTGGCATGAAATTAGCCATTATAGTTGATTTGAAAGGTTATATATTAATGTGCCAAATGATCGTACTCTTGACGTGTTTCCTAAGTGGCCAGTCAGCAGAATGGTAATGGAAACATAGAATCATACCGAAGCGTTCTATATACGTAGATGACAGTGTATGTTACGCTGGGTATAGCTAGTAATTGAGGATTTACTCTACACTGGCTACAATACACTGCCTTCCAGCTGGAGTCTTCCAGCCCTAGAGCTGGCCTGAATCCCCCTGTTACCATGATGAAATGGACAGAAGTCTGTACAAACACGACAGCCCATTTTGGCGGGTGCCTCTGATGGTGTTGCACATCACACTCTCTGAAGCTGGAATGAGGCTCTCAGGATGTGATGAAGGCTGGTCACATGCAGGTGGCCTTGATCATGCGCTGGTGGCCATCTTTCCAGCTTCAGAGCAATAACAGCATCATCACCATCCAGTGATGAAGCCTGGCATGCTGGTATAGACTCCTGCGTTCCTGCGTCAGACCCACCCAGGTTTTCCTGCATGACAAGGGTTTCCCCAGGTGTTTTAAAAAAGCATTTAAAAATGATGTATCCCATCTACCCACTGGGTTTTCCTTGGATATCCTCAGGACTGTCAAGAGGTAAGTCAGGGCAAGAGCCCTACATCGTTTGGACTAAACAAACCCTGAGGCAGTAGAAATCACCTCAAATGTTCAGGAGTCTAGAAATCCCCCACAATCTTAGCTTGGAAATCCATGCTTGGATCTGATGGCACTTATTTATTGTGCTTCTTGACTGACATCTTGTTGGCCTCCTAGTAGGATCTCCTCACATTCCTGCAAGCAATTGTAAACCTTCCATTCAGCACTATTTAGTATCTCATGTCCTACAAATATTCCTTTCCATCTGCTGCCTTAAATGACTAGTCCCATTTTGCCATTTTGTGCAGCCAGAAAACTTCTGCTAGCAGTCACCAGCATGTTGGTTTAAACAATTCTGTTTATTTCCTCCCTTGTTCAGTTGATGATGACCCAAAGGTCTGCTCAGCCATTAAATTCTTTGGGTGAACTCAATGTTTCTCAACCTGCACTACCTCACCAGATTGTAGTGAATATAAAGTATTTAGTACTGTATTAGTGTTTTTAACTCTCTCTGGCTTTTCTTCGCAAACGAAGATTCAGGAAGGACACATCCCACGCTTTCTGCAAGCGCGCTGATGACTAAAAAGGCCAATCCGAGATAAACAAGTCTGGTTGCAAAAAGCACAGCAGAAGGTCTCCTTGGGTGATGTTTTTGGGTTGTGATTCTTTCTGCGTTGTCATTTCTCTTCAAGACTTGTTCGGCGTGAGTTCTCAAATAAGGCTGCAGCATTGTGGATAGTGCGTCTCCATGCCTCCCGATGTGAGGCCAGGGCGGACCACTGTTGCTGATCAATTTGGCCGAGCCTGAGATGTTGTTTCAGGGAGTCTTTGTATCACTTTTTTGGAGCGCCCCTCTTACGCTGACCCACTGCGAGTTCACCGTAGAGTAGTATTTTTGGGAGGCGATGGTCTTCCATCCTAGAAACGTGCCCTGCCCAGCGCAGCTGTGTTCTCAATATCATGGCCTCAATGCTGGTGATCCCTGCTTGCTCAAGGACAGCAAGATTCGTCACATAGTCAGTCCAGTGTATATTTAGGATTGTGCGTAGACAACGCTGATGAAAGCACTCGAGGAGTCGTAGGTGGTGGCGATAGGTGACCCATGTTTCAGATCCATAAAGGAGGATAGACAGTACGATGGCTCTATACACACTGATTTTTGTGCTTTGCCTCAGGTGTTTATTGCTCCAGACTCTTTTGTGAAGTCTTCCAAATGCACTATATGCCTTTGCTAATTTGTGATCGATCTCTTTGTCAATCTTGGCATCTGAGGAGATGATGCTTCCCAGGTAGGTGAACTGCTGAACGGACTTGAGCACAGATTTGCCGACGGCAATGTGGGGATGGTGGTGTTCGTCCTGTGGTGCAGGCTGGTAAAGAACTTCTGTATATATACATATACACACACACACACAGACACACACACACACACACACACTAATCATTGGGAAAACAAACCACATACTTCAAATAATACAATTTGTGCTTTTGAAATGGTATTAATTGTGAATTTCAATCTGATTTTATAATTTTATGTCTTGTATAAATAACAAAAGGAAATAAACTATTTTTTAAAAAAATAATTCATTAGGCTTAGTCTACACATGCAGCAGAATTATATACAGTTGTCCCTCTGTACCCACGGATATGGTATCCACAGATTTAAGTATTCACAGCTTGAAAATATTCTTTAATTTTGCCATCTTATATAAGCGACACCATTTTGCTATGCCATTGCATATAATGGGACTTGAGTATTCATGGATTTTGGTATCCATGGGGGGGGCATGAAACCAAACCCCAGCAAATATGAAGGGACAACTGTACTTAGAGAGTTGAAGTGATCAAATAGACTGTATTACTTCAGATGTCCAGCAGGGGTGCAATTTTGAAAAAACCTTCAAGTAATGAAACCTCCAACCTTATCAGGGATGAAATTGAAGCTTTCAATTCACAGTCTTAGTTTTCAAATACTTCTGTTACTCAAACTATTTTATTGTTCATACTGAAAATATAGTTAATTTTAGGTATGGTGTGTTAAAGCAGGCCAGTTGTATAATCCATGGTTTGACAATGACTTGTTTCAAACTATAGTTAAGATCAGCCTGGAGGAATCCTTGAAATAATTTTCAGGTCTCAAGGAACCCCTATGTAAAAATTATACCTACAGTTCCCTCTTTTTTAAAATTACAGAAACAGTGAAAAAAATAGATGCTTATTATATTCCACATTCCTAGCAATACATATTTGATACTTGAAAGTAACAGGCCTAAAAGAGATTAAAATACTGACAAAATATCCTATGAAAATGTCAAAAAAGGTAATCTATAATAAAAATAAATTAAATGAAAAACAAATATATTTATTGTGAAACATTATTAAAACCTAAAAAATGTCCTGTAGTTTGAACCCATTGCTCCATGTCCTAGTCTCTGGAGCAGCAGAAAACAAGCTTGCTCCATCCTCAGTCTGACAATCCTTCAAATATTTAAACATGGCTACATCACTGACTCTGACCCAAAGATTGAGCTCTGAGCTAACAGAGCTTGCAAAAAACAGCAACTAAGTAGCCAGGCTCAGGATCAGAGGGAGGCTGTAGCTTCCTGCCAAGCCAGCGTCATGGTAAATGAAAGGCTTTTTTTCAATAATATGGGAATTGGTCAGTCTATTCTTGACCCCCACATTCAGTTACCAGACCCACAGTTTAAGAACCTTTTCTCTATAATGACTCCTTTTCTGTAATGGCTCTGCCCTCTCCAAATCTGATTTTAAAAGAAAAAGCCCGAAGTCACTTTTATCAGAGTTCTCCCACCCACAGCTGCCACCGGGATAGCTGGGTGGACCAGGGGATTACTTGGTCAGTTTGTTCCACTTGGGTAAGAGCTGTACAGTATTGCAATTCTCTTTCCATTGTTCTGAATTAAAAAAACACACCTCATTTTCCATTTGTACCTTTTATGCCAAACCAGTGTCCTCTTTTGTCCTCAGTTTTTTGCAAACCAGTGTCCTCTTTTGTCCTCAGTTTTGGCTGTCCCTGAAAAGGGTCCCTGACTGCTTGCAGGAGGTGTGCTCAGTTGGTGTGAAAACTCATTCCTCCCCTCCTCCCCTTTGATTAGAACATCTTAGGCAGAGCAAAAGCTGGGAGGAAAAGCAAAGTACAGTCATCCCTTCACATTTGCGGGGGTTAGGGGCGGTAGACCCCCGCGAATGTGAAAAAACCGCGAATAATAATAGTCCTCCCCCCACCAGCCTGCAACAACCCGCCCCTTCGCCACTCACTCCCACCCCCCGCCCCTTCCCAAAGTAGCGAGGAGGGCTTACGAAGCCCCCTTCGCCACTCTCTCCCACCCCCCGCCCTTCCCAAAGTGGCGAAGGGGGTTTAAGAAGCCCCCTCGCCACTCTCTCCCACCCCCCGCCCTTCCCAAAGTGGCTAGGGGGGTTTAAGAAGCCCCCTTCGCCACTCTCTCCCACCCCCCGCCCTTCCCAAAGTGGTGAAGGGGTTTAAGAAGCCCCCCTCGCCACTCTCTCCCACCCCCCCGCCCTTCCCAAAGTGGCGAAGGGGGTTTAAGAAACCCCCCTCACCACTCTCTCCCACCCCACCCCCCCACCCTTCCCAAAGTGGTGAGAGGGGCTTAAGAAGCCCCCTTCGCCACTCACTCCCACCCCCTGCCCCTTTCCAAAGTGGCGAGGGGGGCTTAAGAAGCCCCCTTCGCCACTCACTCCCACCCCTCCTCCCTTCCCAAAGTGGCAATGGAGCCCCTCGCTGCCTTGGGAAGGGACTGGGGTGGAGAGAGGGAGGCTTTCCATCCCCCTTCCCAAAGCAGTGACGGGCTTCGTGGGAAACCCTTCGCTGCCTTGGGAAGGGATGGGGTGGAGAGAGGGGGGGCCGGCGGCTTTCCACGAATAATCAAAACTGTGAATGTGAAAGTCGCGAATGTGGAGGGGCAACTGTATTTGGCACTTAACTTCCGTCTCCCTCCCCCCAACCGATAAGAGGCCCCTTCCTCCTTGGCAACAGTGTTTCTCTGTTGTGGAGGGGAGAGATAAGTTCTTTCAGCTTACCACTTCTCCGTGATTTATTAATTTATTACTGTTTCCTCATGGAACCCCTGGTGATATCTGGGGGAACCCTAGGGTTCCGCAGAACTGGTTGAGAAACACTGGTTAAGACATCCAGGAGTTTTGGATTTAAATGACAAGGCAAGTTACAGTCAATCTAAAATAGAAATGAAACCTTCCAAACTCCCACTTTTAGCTATCCCAGAGGAGGCAAGGTTCTTTATCCAGCCAGCCCTTTAAAAACAAATAATGAAGGGTTTTGTGGCACCTTAAAAATGGATCAAAACTGAGATCTACCTCCTTGGACAGAAGGGCTCTGCACAACAAAGTTATCTCCTTTCCATTTATACACCCCACTTTCAACATCATAGCACACCTCTCCCCATTCAGCTGGCTCCCCTGATTTGCTACTTAGCCTTCTTCCAGATTTGTAAAAGTATCCATGGGGAGGAAGAAGCAAAGAAGTCTGCTTTTACCAGCCCAGCTGTATGATCCTAATCTGGGCCCAGCCCTGACAAAGACAGTATATCAGAAGGTTTTGTGGAACGGAGCTCTTTTTTGTCAGATAAACAATTACTGCTGTCATGATTGTCATTGTGTTTATTTCAGATACGTTTAAGTTTTATTTGAATTGTCACAGATTGTAACCTTAAAAAAATTCATTACTATTGAACCCACTAGCATTTGATAAAGCGGACTCTGGTCCCCACAAAAACCTGAAGTTCTTAACCTTTAAACTGCCACAAAGCTCTTGTTTTTGTTGCAACAGATTAAGAAGGCTACTCTTCTGGCTGTCTTTAGGTATGCAAGCATCAACCAATAATAAATAATCTTGTAAAGCAAATTATTTTTAGCAACAGGGCAATCTGAAACACCATCTACTCTAATAAAAGTGGCCACTCTGTTCTTGACCTATTAAAACTTTGTTTGCTATTATGCTAGCTGGCAAGCTAGTCATGCAGAAAGGTGTTGAGGAAATGAGCCAGTGTGTTCCCCTGGTGATATAAATGCTTTATCAAGCTGATCCCTGCCTTGTTATGTAAACTATACCAGGTACTGTTCATTTTAAACATGGAGATAAACAGATCTAATATGCTTCAGGGCGTCATGCTTTATGCATGAACTGCTTTTTATTTTTATATTAAAGATTTTCTTGACACAACCCTTTGCAATAGAGTAAAGCAATAATATAACGTCTTAACTACAACCGCAGCTGCACCTGCAAGTTCAAAGTAGTGCGAGAGATATTCCCAATTCAATTAGACCAATGCAAACCTTTTTAATTAATTCTTAATAAACAATTAATTTTTTAGTGAACACTTCTTGTAATAAGAACATCTCTCTGAAAAGATAAATTAAAAAAAAATCCTCAGAGACAAATGTTATTAAAAAAAAAACCCACAACCCTTTCTCTTTCTCTTTACAATATTTAGGTATTTTCCACCTGATTATCATTCACTTCTAATATTTTCAATACATTTTGTACGTGGATTGCTATTATATATTATATTTTAACTATTTCGCATGTTAGTGATCTACACTTTATTTAACAGACATTAACAGAAGTTTGCATTGCTAAAATGCAAATACTTAGATTAATGATGTGGATACAGAGAAATGTGGAAAATATTCTCTATGTCATCCAGACAGTAGATTCTGGAGTAAACCAATTTAACCAACTGACAGTAGGTGAAAGGTAAGTACACCTTTGTGCAAAATAGTATTAAGTAATTCAATGAGACTTATGATGATCAATAACATAGATGCCTCCCTGGCTTTCAGAACTGATTTGTACTTCATGGTATATCCATCTATTAAAAACTATTATCTAAGTCAGTTTTCTGTAGATTTCCAGATGAAGAGAACAAAGGAGGCATTTGGTTGGATACTGTTGAGGAAAAATGCTAGATACTGTGGATTTTGGGGCTAAGCCAGCAAGTTAACCTCATTTTGTCATGTTTCTTTAGGTATATTATTGTTTGAAGATACCTTCTTTAGGGTAGGCCTAGGGACTATTCCTCAGCCCTTGTGAGCCTGTAGCTTAGCCAAAATGGCAAAGAATTCCCTCAAGCCCCCGCAAAAAGTGGCTTCCAGTCTACTTCTGATTTAATTTTAATTTCATTTTTTATTTTTATTTTGGTCTGGAGGGTTAAGGAGACCTACTGATTTCTCAAAAAACTTTTTTGGGGGGAGTGAGGGATTCCTGTGTGCTTCAAGGGGCTACACTTTGCTTCTTCCTGCTTTAGGGTGCCTATACCAAGAAATGGCTTACAGTAATAAATACCAGAAACTGAAATATTCAGATATAAAATACAGTCAGTACTCCGTATCCATGGATTCTGCATCCACAGATTCAACCAACCATGGTTTGAAAATAGTTTTAAAAATTCCAAAAAGCAAACCTTGATTTTTCTGTTTTATATAAGGGATGCCATTTATTACACTGTTGTATATAATGGGACTTGAGCACCCACAGATTTTGGTATCCATGGAGGGGCATGGAACCAAACTCTAGTGGAAACTGAGGGCCTACTGTCATGTAAAATACACAAATAACACCAGCAGATAAAATAGTTATAAATGAACTTTAAAATCTCCCCCAAAAATAACTGGAATAAAAATACAGGATTCTCCCGAAAACTCAAAGAAAGTAGCTATGCACTTCTCCCTGCAGAGAGAGTTCCTTATGGATCCAAAAAGGATTCCTGAATGCTCTTGAGGATTTTACAGCTGGTATAGCTGGCAATTCTCTTGGCATCCTGGTTACTCTGTGAAATGGAATTGAGACTGATGCGATCACTCTTCAGTACTGTATTTCCTTGAAGGCAGATAGAGGCTCCTTGCTTCTTGGAGGCACTAAGGGAAATGAAGCACTTTGGGAGATGAACAGAGTGACAGTCAAGAAAGATGATACAAATCCAATAAAACATAGGTAGGGGCCCATTTTAGACCTGACTCTGTAACACTGAGTGCCATGAAGAATCAGTTCATTGGTACTGCTATTGCATCAGCACTATCTTGTCCAGGGCAGTTCCCTCATGTAGTTAATGGTATTCTATACCTCAGAATCTTGAGCAGGAGCTTCGAAAACTAGGAATGGGGAAAATTTTTGCAAATATTTGAAAAAATGCTCTAAAATGTGTTTCTTAAGGGTTGAGAAATCCTGAGGAGAAGAATACTGGACAGATGAGACTTTTCACAGCTCAAGGATTATTGTACGCAAAATTTGCCTGAGGTCTTTTTGTGTAGAAAACAGCATTTTCTATGCAGCAAATTGCATCTATGCAGAAAATGCTGCAACCTGTGCACAAAAATACCACTGAGAATTTTGTGCAGAACAAGTGTCAAGCTGTGAATAATTTTCAAAAACTGCACAGTTTTCAAAGACTTTCTCACAGTGAGAAAAAAAACTGTTAACATTACTTGTTGCTTCTGTTGAGAAGAAAAATTAATTAAGAAATACATCCCTATCAGTGTGATGAATTTGTAAACTATCTGGGATCCATTCTCCCTTGGACTCCATGTTTGGGATAGATTCTGGCCAAGGTAATTGACCTATGTACTTGTCCAGTTTTGATGGATGAATTTCCCTCTGTTCAAGCTGATAATGTGGACAAGTTGCTTGGAAAAGTGAGGCCAGCCACCTTTTTGTTAGACCCATGTCCATCCTGGCTGATTAAAATTGTCAGAGAAGGGTGGTGGAGGTTGTAAATGCTTCTTTGAAAGAAGATTATGTTCCAACTCCTCCAAAAGAAGTAATCATGATGATGATACGGTCCCATCTGTTGTTGTTGTTGTTGTTGTTGTTATTATTATTATTATCATTATCATCTGTCCTCTCCCCATGGATCGAGGTGGGGAACAACAGATTTATACATAACTAATTATAATTAATTATAATTAACTATAATTAATTATAGGACCTCTGTTGACATTCACTGGAAACCACTATCCCAGATCTTTTAGTTTCAAATGTTTCTTAGGGCCTTAGGGGAAATGGTGCCTCTAAGTCAATATCATCAAAGTAAGTACAAGTCATTACCTTGACTGTAGTGTTCTTCTGGGTTATTTGGCACTTACTGCACTTGAGGGGAACTGTTTTGCAAGTGTTCTGGTCCCTTTGGGCTGAATGCTTCCAGAAGATGTAGGAGTGTTCTTGAGCCTCAGGGCTGTTAGCCTGTGGGGGTTCCACAAGGCTCAATAAGATTCTCTATACTTTTTAACATCTACTCGAAATCAGTGGGGAATCTGGGGAGGTCATCTGGAATTTGGGGTTGGGTGTCATCAATATGCTGATTATACCCAGCCATTGTATACCCCTGTTATAGTATAGTTCTTTCAAATACTTCAAATAATTTTATGTCTTTACAGTACTTATTAAAACAAACAAACAAACAAAAACAAGGTAGACCTGTGCTATGCCATGCCTGAACTGTCTAGTGCAATATGACAATTCATAACTCTATGCTGTTGACAAGGCTGAATTATAACTTTTTAATTTAGTCAGCTAAAGAATCATTACAATAGGACTCTAGGGCAGGAATGTGTTAATAAAACTGTACTTTCTGCCTTTTCATTTAAAATAATCCCCTTGAGCTGATTAAATGAAATATCACTTGTTTAATAACTGACAGAACATTATTTTTAAGTAGAAATGTTTTGCATACTTTGCCTTCCTAATTTTTAATTCCCCTCACAGACTAGGGAAGGCACTGACATCACACAAAGGAAGAAGAGTTTACCACTTGAATATAGTTTGTCCTGTCATCCTGGCATCTATAATTTAGTGTGAAGCAGTGAGGTAGACACAGCATTATCATTAGAAATCATCCTGAACAGGGATATAAACCACACTTGCAATAACACTTGTCAGAAAGGTGACTGCAGTCAAAACTAATATCCAAGAGTTTCAAGATAAATGCTGACACTGCAGCCATCCTACAAGGCTATTATTGCTTATAAAACACACACGCACACACCACAGGGTGGGGGGGGGGTAGGGCAGAGAAGAACCAAACCAAAATATGAACCTTCCCTGGAGTGAACAAGTTGGTATAAAGTTTTTTTTTATCTAACATAGCATAAATTCCATCTGAATTATTGTAGGTGAAGCCTTCATTTACCAAATAAGGTTATTTTATGTTGCTATAGAGGATTAGTCAAACGTGCCCCCCACCGCTTAATGACTGTAAGTTCCTTTGAGTTTCTGCATCCCATCTTCCTGTTCCCATGCCTCTGGTGTGCTGGAATATATGTGTATGTGCCTTAAACCAGATCATTAGTTGCATTTCTTATAGATTCAGTCTTTCCATGAAACTATACGATTATTCCTCATCCTTTGCTTGCATCTCCCCAGTCTTTACATTGAGGCATGCTTCCTTGCAATTTAGTGCCAGTATACTTCATGCCACATAAATTGTGAAGCGACAGGGGAAAAAAAAAACCCTTGCATTATGGCTACAGCAGTTTACCTGGGTGTAAATGTGCTGTGTTTGACAGTTTGCTTATTTAACATGTATAGTGAGCATTTCTGTAAAATAAGAAACAGAGAAATGACAATTCTCCTTGCATTTTCTGCTTATGAGGACAAATACAGCACTCTTTTCATACAAGATATGGAGGAAACATTGACTTTATACAGATTCTCTCCCAATTAAGCATTTCATCCCAGAACAGAATTCTAGGGACCCAGAGTTAGGATAAGCTGCAAGTAAATAAAGAGCAGCCATAATGTTTTTCTCAGAAACAAATCACTTAGATGTTGTTGTTCCAAAGAAGGAGAGATTCAAAATTTTGAACAAAATAAATTGGAATGCAAAACAACATTAATGCATCGCTGCTGCACCAACATGACTGTGATAGTTTAATATCACAAAACAGATACAATGTGTCAAAACAAAACACTCATGCAGTTGGAGATCTGCTTTTTCATGGATTCAAAAATCTTTATTTTCTGCAACAATGTTTCATAGCAAATTGCTGGACCTTCAGATCTATTACTGAAGAAAGGATCATGTTGGTAAACATCATCTTTTGTCTCAAAAGAGGACTTAAGAAACACTATAAGCATGGTATGTGAACATCTCAGAAAAACACAATATTATGATGGATGGGCATAAGAGCCGTAAAATGTGGGATTTGCTTTGTGTTAGTTGATATGCTGCTATAGTGGAGGCACTAAGAGGAATTGGAAGAGAATGCTACTGTTGTTGCAGCTGCTGGGGCACATAAATAATCATTTGCTCCATAGCAATGTCCCGTATTATAGACAAAAAGAAGAAAGTAAAACTGCCATAAAATTCAATAGGGGAGAACATTTACTTCTGTTAAGATACTTCTTGGTCCAAGCCAATTGCAACAAGTTGATAGAACTTTCTAGTTCATAATACACTAAGGTTTTGTTGTTGTGGTGGTGGTTGTTGACCTTTGGTGACTTTCATTTTTTTATGATGACTTCTTTATGGTGAGTTTATGGAAGCAAGACTTGGATTTCACAACTCACCCTTAAGCCATAGGTGATAAGGAATTCCACATAAACTAAGTTATCAAATGATTATGTTTTCCCTCCTTCACCAGACTGCTTGGTTTTTATACTGGCCATGGCAAGATGAGCTTCTTCTTCTTCCACAGCCAGCACAGAAATGGAACAAGACAGTAGATGAGGAATAGATTGTTCCTCTCCATCTTCTCTCCCTCTTCCACCACCAATGCAGTTGATTTCTGAGCTAAACCCTGTCTTCTTATGAGTGTGAAAATAAGTGGACTGGTAGAAGAGAGAAGCATGGCTTCTTTCCTACTCTGCCATTCTGTTTCACAGATGGCCACACTTATTTTTACTAGTGTACAGTTGCTGTTCTTGAGCAAGCAAGATCACCAGCTTTGAGGCCATGATATTGAGAACACAGCTGCTCTGGGCAGGGCATGTTTCTAGGATGGAGGACCATTGCCTCCCCAAAATAGTACTCTACAGTGAACTCACCACGAGTCAGCGTAAGAGGGGTGCTACAAAAAAGCGATACAAGGATTCCCTGAAACAACCTCAGGCTCGGCCAAATTGATCGCCAACAATAGTCTGCCCTGGCTTCACATCAGGATGCATGGAGATGTACTATCCACAGTGCTTTAGCTTTATTTGAGAACTCACGCCGAACAAGTCTTGAAGAGAAACAACAACGCAGAAAGAATCACAACCTGGAAGCATCACCCAAGGAGACCCTCTGCTGTGCTTTCTGTAACCGGACTTGTTTATCTTGGATTGGCTTTTTCAGTCATCAGCGCTCTTGCAGAAATCGCGGGATGAGTCCTTCCTGAATCTTGGTTTGCGAAGAAAAGCCAGAGAGAGAGAAAGGCCGGAGGTCTATGTTTTATGGCTGGCCATGGAGAAGACTTACCCTTCCACCACAGCATGCATGAGAAATTTTGTTGGACAACAACTCCCATGTAGCCCTAGCCAATGGCGAGGAATGCTGTAAGTTGTAATTAATAACATATGGAGGGCTGCACAATCCCCCCACCCTGGACCCCCATGTTTGGGAGACTTATTCAAAGGATTATCATGAAACTAAACAAAATATAGGTCACAGAGGCATATTCTTTGATCTATACTCTCTTCTCTATTTTCTCTATGCCATCTGCTCTTTCAGGATTTAGGAGATTATCAGTCACAGCAAAAACTGTGTCAGAAGATTGTGATGAGAACACGAATGGGGGATATTATTAGACAACAACATCCTTCGGCATCCCAGGGGCAAAGTGCAGGTGTGAATAAGGTGTCCCTTTTTATTGGTGGCTTGTCCCCATCAATAAAAAAAGGGAAGCCTCATCCACAGCAGGGCAACGCCTCAGGAACCATCTGATAATGTTCCTTCCTGTTCTCCTCTTGTTCTTCTGATGTGGTTTGGGACGTGATTTTTGCCATATTCTACCACATCTCATAATCTCCAACGTTTTTAATTCATATACTACCAGTTTTCAGTTCTAAACTGATTTACTCCATCTCTTTAAAAATCACTTATTTAACATCTATATGAAGTCTCTGGGTAAGATTATTCGGAGTTATGGAGCTGGGTATTATTAATATGTTGATGACATTCAGATCTATTTCTCCGTATATCGGTCGTCGGCCTCGAATTCCAATGAAATCTCTTCTCTCAATGAATGTCTTTGGGCGGTAATGGGCTGGATGAGGAAAAACAGATTGAAACTGAATCCAGACAAGACGGAGGTGCTCATGGTAGCAGCCCCAAAACCAAGAATTGGGTTGCAACCTCCAGTCCTGGATGAGATCACACTCTCCTCCAGTGACTGTGTTCACAGTCTGGGGGTGCTCCTTGACTCGTCGCTCCTGATGATAAATCAGGTAAATAAGACAGTCAGGAGCGCCTGTTATCAGCTTCGGCTGATACGCCAGCTGCACCCTTTTCTGGAAGCAAGGGACCTCGAGACCATCGTTCACATGCTGGTAACCTCACGCCTAGACTTCTGTAATGTGCTCTACATGGGGCTACCCTTGTGCTTGGTTCAGAAACTACAGTTAGTACAAAATATGGTGGCCAGGCTTGTTTCAGGAACATCTAGGAGGGACCACATCACTCTGGTTTTGAGGTCCCTCCACTGGCTGTCTATTGGTTTCTGGGCCCAGTACAAGGTTATCACTTTTAAAGCCCTAAATGGCTTGGGTCCAAGCTATCTCAGGGACCGCCTCCTCCCCTATAATCCTCCCCACACACTCTGGTCCTCTGGGAGGAATTTGCTATAGCCTCAAAAGTCGAGGCTTTCAGCTACCTGCCAAGACGGCTGTCAAGACGGATCTTTTCGGGCAGGCCTTTCCAGAATAGATTATCCTGGCCTCGGGAACCCCCCCCTCCTTCAGAAGAGTCCCCACAGCCTCCTTTGTTAAGGGAACTGAATATCGTTGGGGGTCTACTGTTATTGTTAAATGTATGTATGTGTTTTATTAAGTGTTTTAATTGTTGTTTTAATTTGTAATTTGAGTTAATAACTTTTTAAGGGGGGGAAAGGGAGTATACTGTTTTACTTTGTATGGTGTTTTAATGTTGTTAACTGCCCTGATGGGGTTACCAATGGGCGGTATATAAATAAATTTTATTATTATTATTATTATTATTATTATTATTATTATTACTTTCCCCATAAAACCTCACAGTGTCTACACCAGGGGAAGGAATTAGGCAGTCCTTCAGATGTTGTTAGACTACAGTTCCGATCATTCTTCACCATTAACTATATTCCTCTGAATAAATCTCACTGAAAAAATTGTATAATACGGTTGCCATAAGTCAGAGTCAACTCAAAGGCACATAACAACAACTACTGTTTCCAATTATTACAGTTAAGATTAGTATACATGTGGAGCAGAATGAGGTAGTGGAAGCCTGAGAGAGTAAAGCAGATGGTGCCAGTTCAAGTTAAATATGGTTGATGTACTGTATTCTCGTTTCCTTGAAGAAAAAAAAATCAGAAAAAAATATTCAGCCACCTCACTACTACGCTGGTTTTCTACTTGCAGGATTTTTATGTAGAGAAAGCATCAAAAACATGACTCCACACCTAGAGTCTGAGGAGGTGGTCCATTCTGCTGTGGTAATATTCCACCACCCCACTCAGTGGCCCTATACTTATGTTACCCTAGTAGCATGGGAACCTCTCCATCATGGCCTTGTATAGTAAAATGAAACCACTGGTACAGCCCATATAGTCACCATGCCCATCCTCAATAAGTTTATGAGGACAAAAAACTGGCATGGGAAGCAGCCACAGCATGAGCTTGCATTGCACCAGGTTTTCCACACTGCCTGCAGGCATAGAAAGGAAAAATTATGGTGTGGCATCTTCTACCTGTTCATATCAAGCCCCACTAGGCATGCATATGGATATATTTTCTAGCACGTACATCCCAAACCCCGTTAGCTGGTATTCCTAGTCCTTAGCACAGCTAAGAGAGTTCAACAACACTGAATAACAAGAGGAAGAAGAGAAAGATGGTCAAGAGGAGGAGGAGGAGGAGAAACACAACAAAAAGAACAGCAGTCACAATGGTGATGGTGGTAGTTTCAGACATGTCAGTGGCTATTCCTTTATTAGGGAGACTTCATATTAATTGGACAGGCTGGCTGGATGATATTTACTTAATGGCAGCTAATAGCTTGGAGACAGTTTGCAACTGTTCTCATTGTTTTGAGCTAGAACCCCATGAGATCTTGGTGTAAAGGTGGGACAACCTATCCCTCCACAGCTGAAAGGAGGGGGGTGAACAGCAAGGAGAGAATGAAAGGTGGGGAGAGGGGAGGCTTGTGATATCTGTCAGAAGCGACTTGCAGGTATGGAACACATCTCTGGAGTACAATGTGGCGTGGCAGATTTCCTACTTAGTAAGAGCATGTTGCTGCTAGACAGCACTTATTTTACACACTTGTATATTTGCAAATAAAGCAACTACTCCCTCAATATCTGGAAGGCCACATGTTTTCCATCTCTAATCTAAGATAACTGATACTGCATATTGAAGGCATTACTTTATGTCTTAATGCAAAATAAGGTTTATGTGTATGTAAGCTGTGCAGGATGGAAGAATAGCCTCCTCCTTTCCCCTAGATAAAATGGGCCCAAGGGCCATGACATTTTTTTGAAGTTTATTTGCTTTATGTCATTCCAAGAAACAAGTATTAAATCAAAGAATCATATTTTATAGAGAGAAGTGAATCTCATCAAAACTACATTGAACAGTGGCAGCTGATGCTCACTGAGGCTGGTAGGACAGAGGGTAGGGCAGGGGGCAGTTTAACCAGAGATGGAACCAGGGAGAAACTGTAGGTGCAGCTATTGTGCCTATCCTTCCACTACTGCAGTGACTGTAAGTACACTTGAGCAACACATTAGAATTAAATAAAATGAAAACTAGTGTCTTACTGTGGTTTAGAAGGTACCAGGGATGCTAGTTCTGACTCACTCTGATTTTGCTCACTCACTCGCTCACTCATTCAGCCCATGAGTGGGGCAGTATAACATACAAGAAACAGTATCTTTTTGTAAACACCAGAAGTAACTAACTGGTGTAAATGAGGCACATACATCATATGAGTTTGCCTGCAAAGCAGTGTGCAATGGATATGTGTGGGACCTGCATGACACTGGACAGTAGAACAAGGAGATGGCACAGCTGAGTTTGTAGCCCAACTTTGTATAAGCAGTGGCTGCAGTAGCTTCGGCTGCTGCTACTCCTCTACCACCATCCCTCAGCTGAAGCAATGTCTAGAGCGGGACATGCCAACTGAGGTGGCTGATGATCATCTCCAGACTTGGCCCAGAGGAGAAACCCATGCCAAAAAAGATCCCCACTCTCCTCTCCCCACTGCTTCCACCACAGGAGCATATATCCCAGTTAGTGCCTTTCCTAGCCAAGTGGTAGAGTCTGCTTTGGAGGTTTTTAAACAGAGGCTGGATGGCCATCTCTCAGGAATGATTTGATTCCGTATTTCTGCATGGCAGAGGGTTGGACTGGATGGTCCTTGTGGTCTCTTTCAACTCTATGATTCTATGAACTCCAGTAGTGTTGGTGTCAGTGGCAGCGGCGACAGGGCCACCAGCTGCCTGCCTCTGCCTTTGAGCTGGTGGCTGCAGCACTCCTCATTCGTTCAGCTGAAGAGAGATGTGATAAGCTGTGAAATGGCAGGAGGTATGGATATCTACCATTTCACAGATCTTCACATCTCTCACCAGCTGCATCGCAAACACAGCAGAGGTACATATTGTAGCTCAAAAACTTTTGAATTTTGGAGCATTCTGGTTTTTGGAATTCCGGATAAGGGATACTCAACGTGTACTGCGCTTCCATGAGGGGGGACTTCTGGCAAGAGATGGGGTGCATCTCATGACAGTTGGCAGAAACATTTTTGCCTACAGTCTCAAGAATTTGATCAGGAGGGCTTTAAACTTAGACATATGGGGGAGGGAGATAGTATTCTGGAAGGCAAAAGGGCTGGAGAAAATAGTCAAACTGTCATAGAAGGAACAAGGCAAACAGTGCAAGGACCCAACAGTGGGAGGCAAAAAAAACTTGCACATGCAGCAAGTAAAGGGAACACATGGTCTTAGATGTCTCTACACTAATGCACAGAGCATGGGAAATAAGCAAGATGAACTTGAACTCCGAGCACTACAAAACAAATATGATATAATAGGCATTACTGAAACCTGGTGGGATGCGTCGCATGATTGGAATGTAGGAATAGAGGGGTATAAACTTTATAAGAGAAACAGGCCAAACAGGAAAGGAGGAGGAATAGCATTATACGTCAGGGATATTTATACCAGTGAAGAGATCCTTGACATAAATACTGGAAGCCAGGTGGAGAGCATCTGGATAAAAATTAAAGGGGAGGGAAACAACAGGGATGTTATTCTGGGACTCTACTACAGACCTCCAAGTCAGATGGAGGAATTGGATGATGCCTTTCTAGAACAGATGAACACACAGAGAGAAAGGAGAGATGTAGTAGTGATGGGTGACTTCAACTATCCTAATATTTGCTGGAAATCTAACTCAACCAAAACTTCAAGGTCTAGCAAATTCCTTACTTCCCTGGACGACAATTTTATTATCCAAAAGGTGGAAGAGGCAACAAGGGGGTCAGCTATTTTAGATCTGATCCTAACCAACAGGGATGACCTGGTTAATGGGGTGCAAGTGGTGGGATCGTTAGGTGAGAGTAATCATGTTCTCCTGGAGTTTGTTATACAATGGAAAGGAGAAGCCAGGCATAGTCAGACACACATTCTTGACTTTAGGAGAGCTGATTTCAATAAACTCAGGGAAATACTGGGGGTTGATCCCATGGTCAGGAATAGTAAAAGAGAAGAGACCTCAATACGGATGGGACTTTCTCAAAAGGGAGATACTGAAGGCACAATTTCAAACAATACCAATCGAGGAAGAAAAATGGGAGGTGTCTCAAGAAACCAGGATGTATGACTAAAGAACTTTCAACGGAGCTAAATTTTAAACGGAACATGTATAGGAAGTGGAAAAAGGGGGAAATCACCAAAGAAGAATTCAAACAGATAGCGAACACATGTAGGAGTAAAGTCAGAAAAGCTAAAGCGCAGAATGAGCTCAGGCTTCCTAGAGAGGTTAAGAACAATAAAAAGGGATTTTTGGGGTATGTCCGCAGAAAAAGGAGGAAGAAGGAAATGGTAGGGTCATTAAGTGGAGAAGATGGCAAAACGCTAACAGGGGAAAGAGGAAAGGCAGAATTACTCAACACCTTCTTTGCCTCAGTGTTTTCAGAAAAGGAAAAGGGTGACCCACCTGAGGATAATGGAACAGAGGACACAATAGGGGAAATCCAGCACAGAATAAGCAAAGAGGTAGTACAGGAATACCTTCTTAATCTAAATGAATTTAAATCTCTAGGACCAGATGAACTACATCCAAGAGTATTAAAAGAGCTGGCAAATGTAATCTCAGAGGCATTGGCAATAATCTTTGAGAACTCCTGGAGAACAGGAGAAGTCCCAGCAGACTGGAGGAGGGCAAACATTGTCCCCATCTTCAAAAAGGGGAAAAAAGAGGATCCCAACAATTATCGTCCAGTTAGTCTGACATCAATACCAGGGAAGATTCTAGAGCAGATCATTAAACAGAGAGTCAGTGAACATTTAGAAGGCAATACCATAATTACAAAAAGTCAATATGGGTTTCAGAGAAACAAGTCATGCCAGACTAATCTGATCTCTTTTTTTGATAAAATTACCAGCTTGGTAGATGAAGGGAATGCTGTGGATATTGCATACCTTGATTTCAGTAAGGCCTTTGACAAGGTTCCCCATGACATTCTTGTAAACAAGCTTGTAAAATGTGGGCTAGACAAGTTAACTGTTAAATGGATTTGTAATTGGTTGACCGGCCAAACCCAAAGGGTGCTCAGCAGTGGCTCCTCTTCCTCTTGGAAAGATGTGACCAGTGGGGTGCCACAGGGTTCTGTCCTGGGCCCAGTGCTATTCAACATCCTTATCAATGACTTGGATGAGGGAATTAGGAGCATACTTATCAAATTTGCAGATGACACCAAATTAGGAGGAGTAGCTAATACCCTAGAGGACAGGATCAAAATTCAAAATGACCTGGATAGACTGGAGAGCTGGGCCAAAGCTAACAAAATTAAATTCAATACGGAGAAATGTAAGGTACTGCACTTTGGTTGGAAAAATGAAATGCATAGATATAGGATGGGGGAGACCTGGCTGAACGAGACTACGTGCGAAAGGGATCTAGGAGTCCTAGTAGACCAGAAGTTGAACATGAGTCAACAGTGTGATGCAGCAGCTAAAAAGGCCAATGCGATTTTGGGCTGCATCAATAGAAGTATAGTGTCTAGATCAAGGGAAAATAATATTGCTGCTCTATTCTGCCTTGATCAGACCTCACCTAGAATACTGTGTCCAGGTCTGGGCACCACAATTCAAAAAAGGATATTGACCAATTGGAGCTTGTCCAGAGGAGGGCGACTAAAATGGTGAAAGGTCTGGAAACCATGCCTTGTGAGGAGAGAATTAGGGAGCTGGGTATGTTTAGCCTGGAAAAAAGATGGTTAAGAGGCGATATGATAGCCCTGTTTAAGTATTTGAAGGGGTGTCACGTTGAGGATGGAGCAGGCTTGTTTTCTGCTGCTCCAGAGACTGGAACACGGAGCAATGGATGCAAGCTCCAGGAACAGAGATTCCACCTCAACATTAGGAGGAACTTTTTGACAGTAAGAGCTGTTCGGCATGGAACGCCCTCCCTCGGAGCGTGGTGGGGTCTCCTTCCTTGGAGGTCTTTAAACAGAGGCTGGATGGCCATCTGTCCGGGATGCTTTGATCGTGATTTCCTGAGTGGCAGGGGGTTGGACTGGATGGCCCTCGTGGTCTCTTCCAACTCTACAATTCTATGATTCTATGAACATACAACATAAAAAAGAAAAGAAAATCAAATTTAATGGCAAAGCAGAGGCTTGGGTGGTATTACTGACCCACAGAACAGCAGCAAAGCACTCTTCAGTACTCACATTGTTCTGGTCCTCCAGCATGTCATTGTACAGAAAGAGTAAATTGCATACAGTATTTGCATTTGTAATAACTGAACAACATAAGTGCAGATTCAGAGCTCAGAGGAACCCTAAAGATTCAGAAGCAGGAGCCGCTACTACAAGAGCAACAGCAACTTTTATTACACAGTAAAGGTTTGCTAGCAGGGTGTGTGTGTGTGAAGAAATAAAAAGAACAGATGAAGGGAAAGGAAAACTAAATAGTACTGAAAATAATTTGGTGAGGACATACCAAAGAATTAGGTCAGGACATGCACATAAAAAGTTGCTTTGGATCCTAAGCTGGGAGAAAGGGGGGATACAAACTGAATACCTATGTAACTAACTAAATAAAGGCATTTTTTGGCCAGCAAACACACTCCAAGCATCAAAAAATAGTGTTTTGTGTCCCCTCGCCAAAAAGTTCAAAATCAGCCAATTTTTAGAGATTGTCTGAAACCTGGAACATACAGTGCAGCCCGACAGTGGTCATAGGGACAGACCGCCTCACGCTGGCATCACATTTTCAATTGCCAATCTCTGGTCTAAGGCTTGAGGATACAGTCTCCAGAAACATTATCCAATGCTTATGCTGTAGAAACATTATCCAATGCTTATGCTGTACATAAGCATTGTATAATACAGTTGTCCCTTCATATTCGCTGGGGTTTGGTTCCAGGACCTCCCGTGGATACCAACATCTGTGAATACTCATGTCCCATTGTATGCAATGGCATAGCAAAATGGTGTTCCTTATATAAGATGGCAAAATTAAGGTTTGCTTTTTGGGATTATTACTTTTTAAAGAATATTTTCAAGACGTGAATACTTAAATCTCTGGATACCAAATCCGTGGATATGGAGGGACAACAGTACTTTGGATCACAGCAGGTTTCTCCCTTTACATGACAAGCTACACTGCTTAAATTCCCTATGAATGAGAGACCTCCAATACATCCTGGTATCAACAGCCCTGCTCAGGTACTACAAACTCAGAGCCATGGGTTCCTAGATGGCATCTGTCCACCTGCTTGTGATTCTGTGCAGGTTAATATTGCCTTATGTGTATTGCTGATGGAGAAACATCTCTTCTACATCTACACCAAGTAAAAAGCATGCTCGGTTGGAGGGAACGTGTAAACTGGACTTCACTGTTACAGTTTCAAGTTCTAGGATAATAAAGATGGGAAGGCTGACAGAAAGATAACACTGTACATCATGGGTGTTCAAAGTGCTGCCCTTCAAATGTTATTGGACTTCAATTCCCAGCATGTCTCACTATTAGCTATGGTGGTTAGTGCTGATGGAAGTTGCAGTCCAACAACATCTAGATGACCACACTTTGTCCATTTCTGCTTTAGAGGCACTGAGATGGAGATAAACATTTCTCTGTGCTGAGTGTAACTGTATAGTTGTCAACTGAATATTTACATTTTTTTATTTTAAAAACCTTTAATAAATAAAATAAATACGCAGACTTATTCTTACTACCTTTGTGGTGTCTGAAGAAGCATATAGGAGTACATTTGGTATGATTTATGGAGACAGATAGTTGTGTAATCAATGTATTTTATTTGATCTTTTAAATGTTTTTTATAATGCTGAAATAGATAACAAATTATACATGGCCTCTAATTTTGACAAGTCACTATAATTTCATTTTAATAGATTCAATAACACTATTTAAACCTTGGAAGTTAATAAACATGGATCTGTAGAATTAAAAATATTGAACAATTGGAGAGCTAGCAACTCACAAAATTAAAGTTTTATAAACCAAAGTCGAAGACTATGTTGCACGGTTTAAATATTTCATAACTGACATTTTCAAAGTGTACAATGTGAAGCAGGATTTTGATTTTCCAACCCAATATTCCTTTTTGGTGGTTGTAAGTGTTAAAATTTTTATTTTATTTTTTAAAAAACCAAGATATAAGCAATTTTAATTTTACAATAAAAATATTCAATGCTTAAATATCTCACAATTATTTTCCTATTACCCATTATGAACAACTTGCCTGCTAAAAATATTGTATATATTTAATTGTTTCAAAAAAAAAAATCAGCCACAGTGCTGCACACATAAAATCAAATGTCCCTTTGGAACTATCACGAGCTGTTTATATACAGAGGCTCACAGAGAGTTCTATGTGGCAGTGATCATAACGGCCTTCTAGCACTGATGCAAGAAATGCTATGTGATCTAAGAATACCCTCCCCACTTCTTTATTATAAGAAGGTTTTCATTTAATGTTTAGAAATAATCTACTGGGGAACATACCAGGAGTATATGAAAGGAAGTGTCATCATTTTTCTTTTACATTAACATTCTTGCTGAGAAATTTATGAAGTCTACTTTCTTTCAATGTTTCTCTGTGATCAGGTCCATAGATTATTAACAGGACTGTCAACTGATCAATTGTATGAAGTTTAGATGTTGAGTTATTAATCAATTGATTAAATTTCTGTACAAATATAAAAAATAATTTAGAAATAACAAAAAGAGTCCTCTATATTTACAAAATGCAAGTGTTCTAGGTTTTCCCTTATGTGTGTAATAGGAGGAATCCTTCTTGGAAATTGTTCTTATTTTATAATTATTTATATGTGCTTATATTTAAAATAATTAACAGTGCAATTCTAAACAGGTTAATTTAAAAGTACTGTATATGGGTTACCTAGTAAGTGGGTATATAATTGCAGCATTACAGCATTTAAACTGTGCTGCTCAAACAATAGAGGGCAAATTTTCTGTCAATAAAATTATTTTAAAGACATCAACATGACTGATGTACTAAACATTATATAACTTCTGAGGACTCTTGGTCAGATTCTCATCTGGCGTATGCCTCACATTTTGGACATATGAGATGACATATGGATTCAAATTACAAGTAAAGCTTGTAGGAACATCTTTACTGTAAAAACTGTTCAACAGTGGGAAAGCCTACCTCAGAGGGTACCCTGGTGGACTCTCCATCTTTGAAGGTCTTTAAATAGAGGTTGGATGGACATCTTTCAGAAATGCTTGTGATAATGTCGTTGTGTATTCCTGAATGGCAGGGGGTGAGACTAACTGGCTCTTGTGGTCCCTTCCAACTGTATGATTCTATGAAAGGATCTACTGGAAAAGATGTGAATGCTGAGGGAAGTGGAAGGTAGTAGGAAAAGAGGAAGACATTACAGGTGGATTGATTCAAAGTCACAGTCCTGAACTGAACAGGGCTGTTGACGATAGGGACTCTCAGAGGTATCTCACTTATAGGCCAGAAGTTGAAGCCAACTTGATGGCAAATAACAACAGCAATATATGTAAGTATTTCTACTGAAGAAACTAAACTGTATGAATCTGTGCCCACTTCAGAGATGGTACAGTAGAAACAACACAACGGCCTGTATATGAAGATCCTCTTGGTTTTTGATTCTGGCCCTGTTTATGCAAGTCAAAGTAAAAGCAACATACATGGCCACAATAATGTATTTGTTATCGTTGTGTGCCTTCAAGTCATTTCTGACTCATGGCAACCCTAAGGTGAACCTTATCATGGTGTCTTCTTGGCAAGATGTGTTCAGAGGAGGTTTGCCTTCCTCTGAGACTGAGAGAGTGTGACTTGAGAAACACTCCAGAACATGGTGTTCTAAGCCCCACAGAGTAGGGAAGGGAAGAAAGTTCTGGTCCTAGTGCAGCTTAAGATTTAGACCAGGAATGGTAATTCGAAACGTGCAGTTATTTTGAAGAGTGCCAGAGTACAGCATGGAACAACCCTGACATAAGTAGGAGGATAAGTCAGTAGACATTAGTAGGTCTTTCTGTTCCAGATTTCTTGCATTCTATTAAATCTAGCTTCTTTTTCAGTGAGAATTAACAACTTGGAAGAACCTCTCTGAGACTTAAAAATTGAGGTGATTCCTTTCTTGCAAACAACACTGCTTTACAAATAGTAAAAGCTAGCAGAAGATATTAAGTTCACTTTCATGGCATCTAAGGTCCTGTCTAAATAGTGAAAATAATCTTCATAGAAATTGCATGGAAGGCAATCTGTCTAAATGGACATTTGCATCGACACACCTTATTTGGAACAGGGGAGCCAAATCCACCATAAGCCTTCGGAGCTTTTACTGGAGTTTTTAAAAAGCTCTGTAGGGATGCAAATGCCTGGTTGTTAGTACAGTCACATTCACATTGCTGCGCTGAAGCAGTACAAGCTGATTGGTCAAACAAGCATGGCGGCAGCTTGCAAACAGGGAAAGTGCCTGCTGCTGCCATGTTGGATTTTCAGCTAAGTGAGAGATTGGTACGGCGATAAAACAGTGATCTTCCTCTCTCTTTTATTCTTTTCTTTCTTTTGTAAATATGAAGTCTGGAGACCTGGTGGCCCAGTGATTAAATGCTGGTACTGCAGACACAATGTTCTAAGTTCGATCCTATCGTTGACTCAGCCTTCCATCCTTCCGTAAGTTGGTAAAATGAGTACCCAGCTTGTTGGGGCAATTAGCTAATACATTGTAAACTGCTTAGGGAGTGCTTTGCTCTGATAAGTGGTACAGAAATATAAATGCTATTGCTATTGAAGTATCGCTTGTATGCACCATGGTAAATGTTTTTTTTTAATTTTGTTTGGTGGTGGCAGATTAAAACAGCAAGTAATTTACTCACGGGCACCATCTTGGCTAAGAAGCATGCAAAGTTTAAGGGGGCTCTATCGACCATTAAGACAGGTATCAGTGCTGCAAATTGCTACATCTTCAGAGCAGATCATATTTTCCTCCCTCATATAGACAGAGCCTAAGTTTGAGAACAGAAAGTTTTAAAATTTCTATTTGTGTGTGTGTGTGCACGTGCTTGTGTATGTGTGTATAACTTTCCCTACCAGAGTTTAATTATGACTGACAATGCACTAACTTCAAGTCATCAAGCAGATCCTTAGATCCATTTTGCTGTCAAATATACTTTTCCTGCAAATGGCAAGAGTAACACATATCATTTCACAGATAATGTTTTAATATCCTGCATTGAATAAAAGTTTTTTTTTAATCAAGTTGCATTGGGTAGCACTAAACTCCACATGGGGCTGGGAGGTTGCAGATGGCTGCATTACTCTAAATGTTCAAGCTTGACTGACCCATTTCATCAGCACTGTCAGAGCCTTGCACTGATACATGTTGACAACATTTAATCTTAAAAAATTGAAAGAAATGAATTAATATGCAAATTTCATCAGCTTTGTAATAAAAATGTCCTTGAAAAAAAACAGAGAACATGACCCCCAAGGAATAGTGTGAATTATCCCAGCTCAATTCTTTAAGTTAGTCAGAGGTATGCGGGTCCACAAGGAAATCAGCACAGATTTGACTTGGAAATAATTATGATGAAGAACAAAACACAAGCAGGTTGAATAAATGTAACAACTTGGGAAAAGTCTTAGTCCTGTTTGTTATTCACTTTGAATTAACAGGATTAGGTTTGGTTTTTGAAAATAAAGGAGCACTGCCATGTAATTTTAACACCTAAGTAATGTGAAAACAATATTTGGTGGGGAGGAGGTGGTATCAGTTTTAGTGAATAATACAAACTGTTTCAGATGGGGAGGGGTTTCAAATACATTATAATATTTTGGTTCTAAGGTACGTGGTCCCCCCCCCCAGTTGTGCCCTCTGACTGAAGAACTGATGAATATTATTTTTCTTTGGAAAAAGAATCTATGATCAAACGTCAAGGAAAGCTGTATACAATGAATGTAAAAATATTACAATACACTTTTTTAAACTTTTTTTTGGAGGGCTTGAGAAATTTGGGAAATTCTTGTCACCCTTTGCATTTACCAACCTTACCTGGATTCATATTGTGAAGACTTCTCAAATTAAGTTCAGGTGCCAATAGGTATTTCACAATGCAGAGGTATTGCTTCCCTACTCCCTGAAAACCTAGATCATTTAAACAGCCATCAAGAAAAACTATATAGCTCAGAACTTTTGGTGAGTTTACAATTTGTGCATTAATTTTTACCTACTCCAAATAGTTCATGCATTGGTCACCTCCCAATTAGTCTATTGTAATGTGATCTAAGTAGGGCCGCCCTTGAAGATGACTTGGAAACTAGCTATTGCAAAATGCAGCAACTTAATCGTTGGCTGCAATACTATATAAAATCATAAAGTGCCTGTCTTAAAAGAAATTGCCCTGGCTGCCAATATGCTTCCAGTCTAAATTCAAAGTGCTTGTGATGACATTTAAAGTTCTACATGGCCTCGATACTTGAGGAAGCACCTCTCCCTGTGTATATGGCTGTCTGAGGATTTTCAGCTGTGGTGGCCCTCCTCTGTGTATCAAATCAATGTACTCTATGAGGGTGTGGTCCTAACTGATTTACTTTATGCACATGGGCCTAAACCTTTTAAAACTTCTTCTAACTTGTTCTAACTTGTTAACCAGACATACTTTCATTAAACAAACGAACGAATGAATAAATTACTATGCTTTACATAGGGCATGAAATATATGGCAATTCAGGAAGTATATGGCAATTCAGGCAATTGTGTAAGTGCATACAAGCAAACTGCTACAGATGTTATGCATATCCACATTGACATCCCCTAAGGAATTGACTGGGTGAATATTTAGAGGCACATGAAGATGTATGTATCCATCCAGCATCATCAAACATTATAATTTCAGCAGAACTCATAATTTTAGAAAGCATTTCTTTAGAGACAAAGACCTGTATCTAAATGGACACGTTAGAATCCTGCCTTAGGAAGCATGCGCACATGCATCTATGGGAAAAAAATTCTGATCCTGTAAAGCTGCAGTGTCCAAAGGAAGCAACGAAGAACAATTATATAAAGTCCCATTGAAATCTAAGCTTCTTAAGAAAACAACTATCCAGACTATGTCCTGGGGTAGATATGGGACTGGAAGGGAGGAAGGCAGGATAGGGCCCAATAACATGGTTTATAAAAATACATGGTTTACTCTGTTACCACTGGCAAACAACGGACTGGGCCCTGTATGTCTACAAGAGCCTATCCATGCAGGCTGGCCCTTGCTACTGCTGCTGTTGTTGTCTCTCTGACTCTCCTGGAAGCAAGGAAGGAGTCCTGCAGCATGTGACCAAGGCTGGTCACTTGCATGGGGCCTTGGTCGGGACCCATTCCTGGCTTCTGAGGCAAGGAGGAAAATGGCAGGTGCAGGGACAGGCCAGTGTCCCTTTCTGTGCAGGTAACGGGGGAAGACTGGGCCAGATCCAGAGTCAGAATACACCGGTAGGGAGCTGGCGTATCCTGGCTAGTGCAGATGAGCCCAAAGTTTAGGAAACAGGATCTGACATATATCTCTAATTTCTCTAATCGGAGGCACTTTTTAACATGCAGCCTACATATAAACTCAAAGTAATAGCTACATGTGAAAATTAGGCCTGTTTGATATGAATTCCCATTACAATAGCACCTTCCATCCCATCTCTATAATTTCCCACTTTTGAAAAAAAATTAGAAAGATAAAGCTGGTATAAATTAACGAAACAGCATAGGTATTTTAAATGAACAGACTAGCCCAGGTCAACACACTTTAGAGGCATGCTTTAAAAATAAAAAAACAAACTAGCCTCTTCACATGAAAATTGAAAATCGCAATTGAAATAGCTCAGGAAACCCAGCGTAATCTTTTAGCGCCTTTGAAATAAGCCTTCTGACTTTATATATCCCTGGAAGAGAGACGCACTATAATAGTGACAATGACTAACCATATTAATCTAGTCTGTAAGCTTTTGTGGTTTACTACAAAAGGCTTTTAAGTTTCTCCTTTCTTTCTTAATCTACAATCAGTAAAATTCCACATTTATGGTGCCCTTTGCACTTATATGCATAAAATGAATAACCTTTCAGTTTAATTATGCAATATTCATTCAGTTTTGAAATGATATAAAGTTTCAGGTAGAAAAAGAATAAAACCTGTTTAAGAATTCAAAATTAATACATGTCAAAGTCATTCTAAATCTTAATCTTCTAGAAACATTTCACTAAAATAGATGTTCTTTTATCACCTGGCACGTCAAGACCCTCTGGAAGAAAAGAAAGCGGGTGGGGGGAGGGGGAGAAAAAGCGTTTGGTTAACATGCTGGAGAATACTCTCTTTTCTACCACACTCCAGGCTATTCTTGCAAGGTCTGAACAGTTGTATAATAATGAAAAATGTGCCATACTTGTGGGGCATTGCTTGTGCACACATACCTCCGCCCACGCATTCATCATTCCGCAGGTATTGTCAGTGCAAGTTTAATTGCATAAACACTCTGTAACTGTCCTGTCATATTTCTTGTCAGTCTGGATTCCCTCTCCGGGCTCACTATCTCACAAAACTATAATTGAATTGCTACCAAGTCACAAGAGAGCCCCCCAAAATAAAATCTTTATGAATAGAATTTGTTTCCTATCAGCAGATTTGACAAATTGTGGCAGAGGAAGGGCCTTCGCGATAATTTCTCAGTTTATTCTAAATCCAGTTATTTGCTGTTTCCTCTTATCTCTTTCTTAGAACTTTAAAGCTATAGTGAGAAAAGCATCCCAGCGAGTTTACTAATGTTATTTCTGCTAGCCTTAAAGGAAACCAGGAATGGGGGAAAAAAAAACATATATGTCAGAATACACTGAGCTTTCTATTTTGGGAGCTGGTAAGGTAACATAATGAGAATAAATACTGAGTTAATGCTGCATCATAGTGAGTTTTGTTGCAACCCACACGTAACAATGCCTGGTGTATCAGGTATACTCTAGCCTGTCCTGTAAAAAACAAGAGCCAAAAATACAGCAACATGCTTGGATCCCAAACCAGTACTTTATGCCTAATATTGTCCCCCAGCAAAATATTATGTGAAGAATCCTCATGATGCTCTGGAACACTGTGCAATACTCTAGAACTGGTTGAATTATTATTTTAACAAGCTTTGGTACATTATTCAGTCCATTACACAGTAAACAACTGGTTTGGGAAACCAGAATATTCTGTCTGCAATTATAGTGATTGTAGAATATTCTGTCTGTAATCATTATACAGAATGGCATGGCAGAGTTCTGCATTATATCTCTAGCTGTGGAGCTGCAACAGACTGTATTTTTCAATGCATCTCAGTGTTGTTGTTGCATTTTACTGGAAGAGATGCTTGAGGGATTCCCCTGCCTTATATTCCAGAATAACTTGACTGGTTATGGCTACTATGCACCTTGACTTGGATGGAAGGAAGTCTCCATTTCCTACTCTGCCTCAGGCAGCAAAATGTCTTGGGCCAGTTATGTTAAAAAGCCATACAAAAATGCAGGGGTTGGAAGTAACATGTTACTTATGATGTGCTACTCTATCCTACTGTATTTCCAATGAATTAAAGGTAGAATACAGTTGGCCTTCCATATCCACAGATTCTGTATTAATGAATTTAACCATCCATGAATTCAACCATCCAATACTAAAAATATTCCAAATTAAAATAAAATAAAATCCAAAAACAAACCTTGACTTTGCCATTTTATATAAGTGATACCATTTTACTATGCCATTGTATATAATGGGGCTTGAGCATCCATGGAATTTGGTATCAACAGGGGTGGGGGACCTGGAACCAAACCCCAGTAGATACCAAGGGCTCTGTTTTATTCTGACTACAATACTGAGCGGTAGCTCAGGCCAAGAGAGAGTGACTGGCCCAAGCTCACCCAGTGAGTTTTATGGCTCAGCAGGATCTTGTGTTTATACTTCCCAAGTCCTAGCACAGAACTCTAGCCAGTACACCAGAACAGTACCAGAATTTCCTTGTAATCACTATTTCTAATAACAAAATGTGTGATGCAATTTCATAGGACTCCAAGTTTCTTTGTCTCCAAACTATGATGGAGATTCATTGGCTGCCACTTACATGGAACAGGGAAAACCTGATGTCATAGGCCATGTTTTATATGCCTGAAAGTTACCAGGAGAGGGAGAGGAAAGATGACAGTGAAACATCTGCCCTAATGTTTCAGCTCATTTAAACATTTCACATATCCCTCTCCCTAATGTGTTATTGGGAAATGTGCAAAGAGCAAGGATGTAGCAGAACAGAGCAGGCCCCACCATTGGGTAGTCACCTCATTTTAACAAGCAATTGTTTGTCCATTTAATTTACTTTTTTTGTTGCATTTTTACTGTTAGGGATGGACAAGACCTTGAAGCACTTCTTGCCTCGCATACCAGAATCATTTGGCTGGTTTTGGGTATTATGCGCTTTAACATAGATGGATGGAGGTCACCATTTCCTAATCTCTTCCAGGAAACAAAATGTCTTTGGCCAGCCATGTTTAAGAATCATACCACCACCACCCCCCGCAAAAAAAAAATGCACAGCTTGGATGTAACACGTTATCTGTAATGAGTTACTCTGGCAACTAGTTACTTTTTGCAATAATGAACTAAAATGGTGTTACTTTTTTGCCTCTAGCAGGAACATGCAGGCTGTAATTAACTTCATTTTTAGAGGAAGGTCATAAGAGTGAGTGGCTACCCATGTTATATTTTTTGTGGTGTTACTGTGTAGCTAGTAAGGGGCAGAGAAGCCAGCAACAAAGAAGTTGGGTGTCGCGGGGGGGGGAGCAGCAGCAGCAGCAGGAGAAAAATATACATTGAAAACATGAACAGTACTAGAGGCTCAAGTCAGTTGGCAATATTTTTTCATGAAAAACTTTAGAAGCCTGCTGTTTTCTGCTTTCCTCCATTTTGCCCAAATGAAAGAGACTGCTATTACTGCAGGAAAGAGAAAAAAAGAAAGTGTCAGTGCACTGTGTGGGCGGGAGCATGTGCCTTGCTAGGTTGACTGCTCCAAACGGTAGCACAGTGCATGCACAGTACTTGGATTGGCTGGATTAGTGCAAGATGTGTGAGAGTTTAGAGGAGGAGTGGAAGATTTTCTAACTGCCTGAGGCAGGCTCAGCAATGGGGTTTATTTATTTAGGGCCATTATTTAGAGAACAAGACCATGGGGAAGGAAAAGGGATTGAGTGAGTGATTGCTGCTGTGCACCCGCCCCCATCTATGTACGATGCTCACAGCAGCTGCATTGCCTGCTATGCTGTGCCTGTTCATAGGTATGGGGAGTCCAGTCATAGTAGTCCAGGCAGAGACAGGGAAACTAAAGAGCATTTTCCTGTATTTTTAAATGGCACAATAGGAATAAATAATAGCAATGTTTTACTAATGGGTAATCCCACAAGTTAGTTTCCAGACTGTAGTAACAGTAAGTAGTGCTCTGTTGGGTAGCCAAAGTAATGAGTAATGTAATCAGTTCCTTTTGAAAATAAAAATCCAAGCCCTGAAAAAATGTGATTCTCAGGCTCATTCTGAGGTACTACAGTTCAGTTTCCTAAAACAGTCCAACACTTTCTTTCCCATAATGTATAATGTGATCTTTAGAGATCAGACAGAAGTCAGAACTATAAATGATTTTAGGATTGTCTTTTCTATATATGTCATCCTTACCAACTTTTTGTCCCCTAGCATACTGCTGTCTGGAGATGTGTGATTCCTCAGCAGATGATGAAGTCAATAATCAAACAAAATTAAAATGAAGACATGATCTAGGCTTCACTACACACATCATCATTAAACTTTAATAGAAACTAAACCATAATAAATTTTAATATTTCCAGAAAAACATATTAAAATAAAAACTGCTGGATCCAAATTGAGGATTATGTTTTTGCCTGATCTGCATTTAGATGTTACCCTTGATGAGCTGTAGCAAATGGGGGAGAAATAATTTCAATAAAAGAATGAGATCATTGTCCATTTCACTTTAAAATTCTATTACTAGTGCCCTGCCAAAACATGGTACTTTTAAATAGGATGGCACTTTTTCCAGATTGACAACTGTCTGCCTGTTTATTTTGTTTTAAACATGCTTATCAAAATCACATACGATTGATGGCTATTTCTTGATGAAGTTATGTTCTTTCAACAGACTTAATTTAGGACTAAGGTTAAGGCTTAGGATAGATGAGTGCATTAGATGATTAAAGAACATTTGTCTTGCGGGACACTTAAGTCATTTGTTTCTGACACTTGCGTACAAGCTGGCAAAAAGCAACACAATGACTCAACCCTTCCAAAATAAAACCTCTTAAACCATTTTTTTTATAACATTTAAATTTTAAAGTTTTAAATTGAACTATAGAATTTCATTTTGAGAATAGGCAAAAAAGTGCCTAAAAGGATATGGAAAATAATTTCCTTTGTGTATTTGTTTTTCATCCTTCAGTTTTGATCTTTCCCTCATTGTTCACAACAGAATATATTACAGACATTCTCATAAGAGGTATTTTAAATGCTTTTTTAATTTTGACAGCACCATAAATGCTATTAGATTTGACCCATATTTGGAATGACAGGGTTCCTCATCATACAGAGACCAGCTATCTCCAAGGCCAGTAATGAGATATGGTGCATTACAACTCTAGGTCACTGATTAGAAGCTGGTCTTGGTTAGCAGCTACTGTTAAGTCAGTGAGCATGTGGGTATACACGGAATGATTTGTTGATCTTATATCTATTCTTAATGGGCACATATTCACACTGCATATGCAGAAATTATCAAAGTGGTCGCAGATGTGCACACTTGTTGAATTTAATGGAGAGAATCCACAATTTGAATAGGAAGGGAAATAGAACTACCATTCCCCCCACAACAGGTAAGACATTTTTTGTATTTTAGTGCTGAGGGAACCTAGTGCAACATCAGGGAGAAATCTGCATTGCTTCTGCCCATTTGCAGCATGTTGTGAAAATAAACAACTTAGATTCCCCAGGGCCATCCCCATCTGGAAACTTTCATGAGCACAAAATTCACATTAAGAAATAGAAGGATGCTTTCTCATACTGATGATAAAAATGCTGCTACATTTGAATTCAGTGAAGAACAATGCACTGTGATTAACCAAGATTCCCCCGCCCCTACAGAATTAACACACATCTTACTATTTTAAGATTAACGTTTTGGTTTGGGTTTTCATTCATACATCCTGTTCAGCTGCCCTGTCCAGTTATATTGTATCATACTTGTGATAGGGGTCAAGCTATTGCTGCTCTGGAGCAATCCCTCCAGTTGATTAAGGCACCATGCTGATTGCTTGCAATGTAGGTCTCAGCTGATTCACCTATACTAGATTAATAGTAGTTATCCTGCTGGGGCTATAGGTCCAATGCAATTTAACTGAGTTACACACAGCTGAGGTTTATCCCTTGTATGCAGCCTCTTGAAAAGTCAGTGAGACTCAGAAAGGGGAAAAACCCATTACCTGAGTAGAAAATATGGTATCTTTTGATATAATGATTTATCATCCATAAAACATGTTTTAACTTTATTGTCATTCTTTTTGCCCTCGCAAGAGTCCTATGAGATAAGTATCTATTATTTCCTTTTCCTTCCCCCCTCCAGAACTGAGAGTATAATCCAAACCCCTGGGAGCTGTCCACCCCAGAGGCATGTTCTGTCTGCAGAAAGCTCTGCAGGTCTTGACAGAGGACATTTCAAGGTGAAGGTGAAGGGGAGGGTGATGGTATCTTTGGATACACTGTATCCAAACCTTCATAGATCCTCCAAGGGATCTAAACTTCAGGACCCTACATTTTGACCTGGATGACATAAAAATTTGGAATGACAGGATTCATCATCACATGGAGACCAGTTAGCTGTACAAGCAGTAATGAATATAGTGCATTACAAGTTTAAATCACTGATTAGAAGCTGGTCTGGGTTAGCAGGTTCTGTAAATCAATGGGCATGTGGATGAATGTAGAATGATTTGTTGATCTCATATTTATTTTTAATGGATAAAAATAACCGCACACACAGAAATCCTGCCCTTCACTCCTTCCTGGATTACTCTGCCTAGTTGAAAAATCACATTTCTGCTTAGAAGCTGAAAACATGCTAATTTTTAATAGTAATTGTTAATAAATCTAAGTAGTAACGGTAGAAACAAAGAACAAAGGAGCACTCCAATGAGTAATGATGTCAGAAGGAATAATAGACAGCACACACAAAAAGACTGCAGAGGAATATTGCACAAATAAGTCAGAATTATTTTCTGATATACATGTTATTTTGGGTGATGGTAAAATTGTGTCATTTTAGTCAAGTAACACTGCAATCTGAGGTAGTAATTTAATGAAGCTCACTTTTGAATAAACATTCTCAGCATAATGTTAGTATTTTTTTTTTTTTTGCGGGGAGGGGATTTAAACCTCATCTATGCAAATAAAAGAAAAGTTTCATTAAATGCCTTAATATGGGATACTGTTTGACTCTAATGAAAATTCCAATATATTGTAATATATAAAATGCCCCATATTTACAGCAGTGTTTACAGGTGCAGAGTATTTCACTGTACCCAGTCACTCAGAGCCAGAAAATACATCTTCACATGAGGTGGAACGATTATGTTGAGAAACTCTCTTCCAAAAAAAGTCACCAACACAAATGCATTAGACAATTTTTGCCCTTGCCATTTCTGTCTGAAGAGGGGGGGGGGCACTGTATAATAGGTTTACTGGATACTGTTTACAACTCTTCAGTGAGAATGTCACCAAATGCATACCTTGTCGGTCTAGTTCTGTGTGAATTCTGCAACAAAATGTGATTGAGTAACTAAGTATCCCATGTACTTGGATGGAGGTTAATCAGTGTATACACAAGTGACCAGTCTATTTTTTAAAAAATATATAAGACATAGAACATATGAGAAGCCCTTCTGCATTAGACCAGAGGCCTATCTTGTCCAACTGGCCACCCAATTGGCTATGGCAAGCTTGCATGAGACATGACTGCCACTGTGTCTTTCCACTCATGCTTCCCAGCAACTGATATATAGAAGCACTCTGCCCCTTGTACTGCAAGGAGTATATATTCATCCTGGATAGTAGCCACTGGTGGCCTCAATGGCACCGGTCCCTTCCAAGTCAGTGGAGTAGTGAATCAGGTTTCGGTTTTGTCCAAACTCTAAAGGAGTTATCCAATGTACTGACCTCTTTTCCCAAAAGAGGTTTTGCATCTTGGATAGGTCCGTTAAAGTTCAGACAAAAACCAGAGTGAGTTTACTATGCTGATAACATGGAAGCCAGCGACTGCTACTGGATGACCTCACTCTTCATGATTTTGTCCAATCACCTATAAAAAGAGCACAAGCCTAGCTGGCAAAGATGGCCATGAACCAGCTGAAGCAACACTAAGCCAGCTGAAGCTAAAGCTGTACAGATTCAGAGGCTGTACTGAATCCTTTCAGCCTAAGGATGCTGGATTACCCTGGCTGTACTTTTTTTTAAAAAATGTATTTTTATTAGATAAAAACCATTCCTTTCAAATAAAATAGCACAAATACATTTACCTTAGTGTCCATGCATCATTTGTTATATATACATTTGTTCTTTTCTTATTGTAATAAATTAACTTTCTTTACACATTATCTTAATGTACGTATCTACTGTATATTATTATTACCCTGGCTGTACTTTGTGCCCAGATTGTGGCTAAATTCCTGGGTTGGAAGAGGTTTGGATCTTGTGAACTCAGATCCTCCTTCATGCTGCCACTTCTCTGCCCTTGCCCACTCTGGTTGTCTTTTGGCAGATACTAACACTAGGTTGCTCTCTCAGCAAACCTCTGAGATCAGCTAGCAGGAAAGAGTTCTGCCAGAATCAGGGAACTTTTGCCAGTAGAAGATGACTGTGACTAATCCTAACCCCCTACAGATGGCACATCTTTTGAATTAGGATTGTACTGCAAATTGGTGGCCGTTACTCCATGCTGTAGCAACAAATTCCACCAGAGGCATAATCAGGCTATTTGTCATATGTTCCTCTATAACCAACAATGTCATGGGAAGAGATGCTTTCATTTTTTAAAATCTCCAAACCATTTCAACAGCACCACAATAAATAATAGCACATACAATAAATAAATGACACATAATAATTCTAATTTTGAAAATTACACACAGAACCAGGTGCTTAAAAGATCCTTGACCCTATATTTAGTCTAAAATTTACTAAAAATTTAAGATTAAAAAAAGTTTGCTGGAATAACTGTAGAGAATTTATAGTGGTGTACATTTTTTAAAAAATTCAGGGATGTTCACTCTTCATGCCTCAAAGATCTGTGCATGGCTTCAGAGCTATTTCACTCATTTTTGCTTCAGCAGCTGCCAAGTCTCAGCTACATCTCATTCACAGTGTTAATGGAGGTGTTGGGGGGAGGAGTGGGGAACAGAGCTAGACACTCAATTGTCATTTTTGGCAGTAGCCTTGTGTTTAACGTAATGCCTAGTTTGGTTCAGAGATGTATGTGGAGAATCTTAATGAGAAACTAATAAGAAAATGTAGGTGGAAGGTGGAAATATTCAAAAGAACTTGGTGAACACTTGTGTCAGTGCCAGGTTTCAGAAGGTCCTGGGGAAAAATCTGGACTAGGCCCATTTTGTTGGTGATGCTGGGCTTAGTGAATGGCAGGGAACAGTAGGTCAATGCAATGTCACTAATAAAAGGATGGGGCTCATGTGACAGTGTACTCTCATGACCATGAAAGTGACATATACTGCTTTTTGGAGAAGTGAGCCCAGTCACAGGGATTCAATTCGCCTTTCAACATGGCTGTTGAGAAGTCCACCTGGTAGCCCACCCAGCAGCAGTGGCAGCATGGCAGAGACCTGTCAGCAGTGTTCAGAGACTGCCAGCACGGCACCATTTACTCACAATACACTATCAGTCATGTGCATGTTACAGTTGTTGCACTATGGGAAAATAAAAATTCATGCCACATTGGCAAGTTTGAGGTAACTTGCCAATGTGGCATGAATTTTTATTTTCCCATAGTGCAACAACTGTAACATGCACATGACTGATAGTGTATTGTCAGTGCCTGGTCAAAATCTGAAGGACCCCCCAGAGGCTTGGCGTCAGCAAGTCCTGCTAGAGTCCCAGGTCATTGTTGTGTGCCTGCAAGTTAGTTCTATTTTATAGAGACCCGAAGACAAGCCTATTACTGGGTTTTCTTGGGAAGATTTGTTTATTGAGGGCTTTGCCTTTGCCTTCTTTTGAGGCTGAGAGAGTGTGATTTGCCTAAGGTCACCCAATGGGTTTCCATGACCAAGTAGGGATTTAAACTCTGGCTTCTAGAGTCGTAGTTCAACACTCAATGCACCACACCATGCTGGCTGGCATTTATCCACAATTCTGATGTATAGGCACAGGACTTGGTATTCAGAATCCAACTCCAATTTTTTTCTGGGATATGGTGGATGCTCAGTCTCCACTGAATTTATTACTTAAGAGGCCAGCCTCCTGTTAGTGAAGTATGCAGGCATTACATTGGATTGCCTTTGTGCAATGAGCATTGCCATTGCACAATAGCTTGTCAGCTGTACACACAGACCATTGATTCACATACACCATGCTACGTTGATAATCAGTACAGGGGTTGAATAACGTAATTCTACTAGTAGATATTTATGCTGCACCAAAGTGATGTAGAATCTTGGGCCAGGTGATATATGATATCTTGTGTATATATCATATATATAAGTATATAAGTATGGAAATAAGTAGATGAATCAATACACCAAGGAAGGAGTATGTTAGCTCCACCCCTTTTCCAGTTCTGCATCTCTCTTCATGTGGAACGTAACAAGTCTGTACATGGGAGGTTCCACTACTCATGGATGCTCTCTAAGCAACTGTGGACCTTGATATTTTGAGTTCCTGTGTGAATGGAGGCCACATGCACATAGGGGAAACTCTCCTGTGAAGGTTTTTTTTCTTCACGTGAGGAATTGACAGAACTCAATACAAGAGTTCCCTCTTTATGCTTCCTAAAAATATATCTATATCTATATCTGTATCTATATCTATATCTACCATGTTTTTTTTTTAAAAGGTACACTTCTGAAGTAACAACATTCTGTTTGGATAGAAGAAGGGATGTTGGATGTGGCCGGGGGACTACAATTGCTACCCTTGCTACAGATACAGATATGGGGAAACATCCTGAGATATTTTCCCATAAATTCAACTTTATAAACAAATGTCTCCATTATTATTTTCATTTTTATGCTGACTTTCTCCTAAGGAGCTGAAAGTGGAACACTTAGTCCTCCACACTTTTATGCCCAGAACAACCTTGTGAAGTAGGTTAGGCTGAGAGAAAGTGATTGTGTATTCCTTCATGGCAGGGGGTTGGACTGGATGTCCCTTGTGGTCTCTTCCAACTCTATGGTCCTGTCTATACAAGGGGGGAAAATACAATCTCCTCCAAAGAAGCAGCCATTTGCAGCACTGCAACTTGCCTTAACAGTCAAAAGAGCCCCCCCCCCAATTTTGCATGACCCCTAGGCAAGATGGTGGTTGCGAGTGATTTACTCATGCTTTTAAATCTGCCACCGCCAATTTTTTTAAAAAAACAGTTTACCATGGTGTGCCCATGTGATATTTCGTATTTACGAAAAGAAAAAAAAGAACATAAAAAAACCACCATTTTATCTCCTTACCAATCTCTCGCTTAGTGGAAAATCCAATATGGCAGCAGCAGGCACTTTCCCTGTTTGCTAGCCCTAACAATCAAATTATGCTGCCTGGTCGCAGCAATGCAAATGTGAATGTCTTAATGATCTCACATTTACATGCCCTACAGAACTTTTTTAAAACTATGAGAAAAGCTCCGAAGGCTTCCCTGATGGAGTTTAAGGTGGATTTGGCTGCCCCCCTTCTGAATGAGATGTATTGATGTGATGTCCATTTGGACATATCACCTTCCATGTGATTGCCATTTGGAGTATTTTACCAATTGGACAGGCCCTATGATTCTATGACAGTGATTGGCCCAAGGTCTCACCAGATGAGCTTTATGCCCAAATCAGGATTTGAACCAGTTTCCCAGTCCTAACCCAACATCCTAACTGGTATAGTGTGCTGCCTCTTATACTTTCCTCCATAACAGAAAAGTTATGAGTGCTATGGAAGAGGACAGACAGCAAAAGGAAATTAATATCTTAGTGAGAAAACAGCTGCGCTGGGCAGGGCACGTTTCTAGGATGGAGGACCATCGCCTCCCAAAAATACTACTCTACGGTGAACTCACCACGGGTCAGCGTAAGAGGGGCGCTCCAAAAAAGCGATACAAAGACTCCCTGAAACAACATCTCAGGCTCGGCCAAATTGATCACCAACAGTGGTCTGCCCTGGCCTCACATCGGGAGGCATGGAGACGCACTATCCACAATGCTGCAGCCTTATTTGAGAACTCACGCCAAACAAGTCTTGAAGAGAAATGACAACGCAGAAAAAATCACAACCCAAAAACATCACCCAAGGAGACTTTCTGCTGTGCTTTCTGCAACCGGACTTGTTTATCTCGGATTGCCCTTTTTAGTCATCAGCGCGCTTGCAGAAAGCGCAGGATGAGTCCTTCCTGAATCTTCGTTTGTGAAGAAAAAGCCAGAGAAAAGCCAGAGACACGGCATGTTTTAACAAGCAACAGTTTATTATGTAACATTTTCCCTTGTATTTTACTTTTATTGCTGTTAGCCACCTTGAGTACCATTTTGTGGAAAAGTGGATACAAGTTTAGCAAAGAAATAAAGTAAACAATAATATTCCATGCTGTTCAAACAGAAGACTGAGGACCAGAAAGTTTCCAGGCAGATGACATAGCCTCAAGCAGCTACAGCACTGTATGAGTCAAATCAGAGTTTTGAATCTCTCTTTTTTTCCCCAAAGCATCACATTAAGTGTTACTTGCTTTTCTTTCCCTTCAAGGTATCACATTATTTATGAATGTGTTACTTTGGAAGAAATATGTTGGCATAGTGATGCATTATCTTGCCATAACTTTTAAATTAAGAAACACTTAAAAACACCCAATCTGAGTAACATTATCAAAGCAACATGTAAATATGTAATGCACATAAAGAAGTAGCACTGTTATCAATTGTTACACTGGTGGTATCATCATCATCATCATCATCCATTTATATCCTGCCTTTCTCCCAATATAGTGACTCAAGGCAGCTAACAATGAGTTTAAAACAATACAAATTAAAAGCAATTCAAAAGCATTAAACATATAAATATAAAATTTAATGTATACTGCAAAAACAGCATTGTTGTCCTCAGGGGTGTAACTACAGGTATGTATGGGGGGGTGGGGTGAGGGCATAGCCCCCAAATAAGAATTCTCCCCCAAATTAAATTTCCTTCTGTCTCCAAATTTCTAGCATTGCAGTAACCTTCATTTGAACATTTAGAAATATAGTTTAGGCATCCAAAGAAAAGGGACAGACAACGTTATCAAGGGAATGTGAAAACAGCACATATGAGTCCTAGATGAGGAATATCTTAAGTGTAACATGTAACTTCCAGGCTCTGTGAGAAACCAATACAGAGACCCCAATGCAGACAGCTATTATTGTGATATTAGCATGTCAACTCTAGCAAGAAGTTAGAGAGATAACTGGCAGGAGAAGCCCTTTGAAGTGTGCATCCCTCCAGAGGGGACTGGGCTCTAGGCAGTATAATCAATTATGGGAGTTGCATTCCAAAAGGAGCCCCAAAGGGTCACTGTTGTCCACCTTTGCCCTCAGCCATTTAATTGTATATTCTTGAATCTAGACAACTAAGCTTAGTATCTGCAGAGCTAGCAAATCTCTGTTTGATATGTACCAGTCAGACTATAAGTCTCACTCAAGAATGGAATGCTATCTATCTATCAATACCCACACATACAGTAGGTGCTAGGGAAAAGAGCATTAGCATTCTTTTTCTCCTAGCATTCATTGTGGAGGGAAGATCTTTCTTCACCTTTTTTTTCTGCTGAGGAATATTCAACCATGTGGCTTGCCACCTGTATTCTGAAAAGCTTTGATCTAGACAAAGGTTTATGATCTCAGACTGAGGGCCAAGAATGAACAGCAGCCCATAGCCATGCAGCCTTGTTGCCAACTGCCATCAAGTCAACTTCGATTTATGGCAAACGTATGAATGAGGGACCTCCAAGAGCACTGGTCATCAACTGGTCTTTCAAACTCAAGGCTGTGGCTTCCTTGGTTGACTTAATCCAACTTTAATGCAGTCTTCCCCTTTTCCTACTGTCTTTCACTTTACCAAGCATTATTGTCTTTACCAGTGAGTCAGGTCATCTCATGATACATGATGCTGCAACATGTACACATTCCTGGATGTGAGCAGGACAAAGTTTTTCTGCAGATAAATTGCTATTGCTGAACTAAAATTAGTGACCATAGGATACACTCATGTAATATATAATTGCTATGAAAAATATAGAGAAATTTGCTGACAAAAAACTTGGACAAGAACTGAATTACAATGTAAGTTAAGAGTATATTAATACTCTTAATAAAGAGTGCAGAAATGCAACATTAGGACACTTTTGCTTTCAAATCCCAGTGAAATAACTAATTGAAATATCTGTTGTTTTTTTAAAAAACCTACCAATAATTAAACAAATGGGTACATGCATGGATACCCAATTAATTTAAAATCTATGCAGTTAATTAAGGGATGAAGGAGTTGAACAGGCTATCTCTTTCTCAGGCTGTTTTTGGAGATCCTCCCCTTAGGATTTTTGTTGCTCTTGTATTAGAGGCTGTAGTTTTAGCTCCCTTAAACTGCACATCACCTTTTAAGTGAGAGTGGTGCTGTTTTGGCTCTATAAGAATCTACCTTCACTTCTTAACTTCAGAAATAAGGGAATGATGCAATGTAAGAGAGAGAGAGAAAGATTCTCTGAAACAATGCTTTATAGTTACAATGAAGTCAATTTAGACTTGAATTTCTTTAACTGTGGCTAGATCATGACCACTTGTGCACTCCTCCACTCTCCTGAAATTTTTTCTCAATCTGTACAGACTGAGAGAGGGAGAGACATTTTGAGTACAACTACAGAAAAATGGAGACATAAATAAAAAAAAATGTATCCATGCCGATGGTTCAATCGAGACAGACAATATTTTTGTCTTTCTCTATTGGAGATCTCTTTTGTCAGTTCACCTACCTGGGAAGCATCATCTCCTCAGATGCCAAGATTGACAAAGAGATCGATCACAGATTAGCAAAGGCACATATTGCATTGGAAGACTTTACAAAAGAGTCTGGAGTAATAAACACCTGAGGCGAAACACAAAAATCAGTGTGTATAGAGCCATTGTACTGTCTATTCTCCTTTATGGGTCTGAAACATGGGTCACCTATCACCACCACTTACGACTCCTCGAACGCTTTCATCAGTGCTGTCTATGCACAATCCTAAATATACACTGGACTGACTATGTGACGAATGTTGCTGTCCTTGAGCAAGCAGCGATCACCAGCATTGAGGCCATGATATTGAGAACACAGCTGCGCTGGGCACGGCATGTTTCTAGGATGGAGGACCATCGCCTCCCCAAAATAGTATTCTACGGTGAACTCACCACCGGTCAGCGTAAGAAGGGCGCTCCAAAAAAGCGATACAAGGTCTCCCTGAAACAACATCTCAGGCTCGGCCAAATTGATCACCAACAATGGTCTGCCCTGGCCTCACACCGGGAGGCATGGAGACACACTATCCACAATGCTGCAGCCTTATTTGAGAACTCACGCCAAACAAGTCTTGAAGAGAAACGACAACGCAGAAAAAAATCACAACCCGGAAACATCACCCAAGGAAACCTTCTGCTGTGCTTTCTGCAACCGGACTTGTCTATCTCGGATTGGCCTTTTTAGTCATCAGCGCGCTTGCAGAAAGCGCGGGATGAGTCCTTCCTGAATCTTCGTTTGCGAAGAGAAGCCAGAGAGAGATTGGAGATCTAACTTAAAGGCTTTGAATCAATAAAACAGTGACAATACTAACACTCCTTCAACACTTCAGCTAGCACTAATCTTATATCCATTATGCCATCCTTTTTTACGTGTACAGTGGGTGGTGGAAAGGGCTGTAGATACTGTCTTGTTCATTTGTGAATAGAGCTGATACTGTAATTAATATAATGGCTTTCTTTGCCAAGGTAACTTTTCAGTTCATCTCATCATAGTAAACTTCAGCTATAACACAGCACTGGAAGTATTAATCTGCCAGAAATTCAGGAATTTCACAAACCTGGAGTTTCTGAAATTAATAACCAAAGGAGTTCTTCCTCATTGTCATGTGTTACAGAGTCCATAAATTATCACAAAGAGTACTAGAACAGCTTTAGAGAAATGTTTCTACAAATGAATTGAACAAGGAGAATCTGCTCCACGTTTGTCATTTAATAGATAACAGGTTTTGACAATCGTATGCACTGCTTGAGTTTCCACCGAATTTTGCCTAAAGCAATATTTCAAGCACAAGTTGAAATTGGAAGTTCTTTGCTCAAAAGAAGAAGAAGAAAGTTTTGGAAATGCTAGCAAAATTTATCTGAAGGCCACTGAACATCAGCCGTATGAACAGAGCTATAAAGAGAATAGCTTATAATACTGTTCCACAGCAACTTGAAGTCTTTGCCTTTGATCCTGAGGTCTCACTGAGGTCAGAAAGGGATTTCCTGCACTAAGGTCTGCTTCACACTCACAGTCATAGGAATTTGATATTGCTTTAACTGTCATGGCTGTGTCCTATGGAATCTTGCAGTTTATAGTTTGATGAGGCACTAGAGTTCTCTGGCAGAGAATTCTAAACACTTTACAAAACTACAAATTCCAGGATGTCCTAGGGTGGAACTATGGCAGTTAAAGTGGTATCAAAATACTTTAAGTATGAATTGTGAAAGACATCTATGTTTTACTTCTCCTTACAGTTTGTTGAGTATAAACATGGTCTTCTAATAATGACAGATATTCTTGAAAATGGTTCATGTTATAATGATCACCTAACAGTTTGATCCTGAATTCCTGTGCTTTTCCTCTGAATGGGAACCCTAGCATAGGCTTACATGATTCAACTCCAAAACAAACCCCAAACCAGTGCCTTTGTTTGACGTGAGTGCACCCTTTTAAAGAAGACTCTTAAAAGAAATATATAAACCAACAAAAAGTAAGCAATAGAAATGAATACAAAGAACCAGTTACTTCTACCAACCCACTAACCAATCATATCTTGCAGAATATAACACGCAAAAAAGAAGACGCCATCACAAGTGGCTCCCCACTCCACCTCAGAAATGTGGGTGCCACCGAGAGGATCCTATGAAGATCTTCATATCCAGTCAGTTTCATGTAGGAGAAGGCACTCTGATAAAAAGCTGTTTAGGACTTTAAATCCAGCTTCCTGAATTGATGCCAGAAATTTGCTGAAGGCCATTACAGCTGTTTAAATGACTGGTAAAATGTGTTCCATATATGTCACCTTAGTTGGTAACTGACCTATACTAATTTTTAAAGTTTTCTTCAAATGCATAAACTGAGACTCATTGCAGACAGTACCAGAACATATGTGAATGTGCCCATGTGATCCTTGTCTAGAAGATGCTGCAGCCATGCACCAGCATCAAATGTTGGGCAAAGGTGTTTTATGCCACTGAGTCCACTTGAATATCCAAAGATAGATTTGGAACTAAGAGAAATTCCCATAAGGGGAAGTGCAACCCCATCCAAAACAGAGCACAAAAATACCTTGTAAGTCACACGAAATACCTATCTCTGTTCTATTCCTCATCCATTCCATTAGCCACCTGATCACCAGTTCACCTGAATTTGATGGAAAGGAGAAAAAAAGACTTGGGTGCCACTTGCAAACTAAATTCACCACACCCAAAATCCCCAGATGACTTTATGGAGGCACAAAAGCAAAAATAATAACCGATATATGGGGTAGCCATGGGCAGCCCCCTGAGCCCGGTGATAGCAAACTTTTACATGGAAAGTTTTGAAAAGTAAGCCCTGGAAACAGCACCTAAAAAGCCCACAACATGGTTCTGATATGTGGATGACACTTTTACCATTTGGAACCACGGAGAATATTTGGTCTCATTCCTGAACCACCTGAACAGCATCCACCCAAATATCCAATTCACAATAGAAAAAGAGAAGGAAGGAACACTGCCATTCTTGGTCGTCCTAGTCATCCGCAAACCAAACCAATGGTTAGGCCACAAGGTATACAGAAAACCCCCACACACCGACAGGTACTTACACAAGAACTCCAATCATCACCCAGGACAAAACAGAAACACAATAAAAAACTTTGGTAGACCGTGCAAAAAGGATCTGTGAACCCCACTACCTGGAGGATGAACTGAGGCACCTAAACTGGGCCCTACAGGCTAATGGTGTTACTCCAGATCAGACATCACAAGAGCAGCCAGACCCAGAAAAAACCACAGGAATGAAGAAGAAAAACAGCCAACCAAAGGGAAGGTATTTTTACCATACATCGAAGGAGTCACAGACAGAACAGGGAAACTGATGAGGAAACACAACCTCCAAACAATCTATAGATCAAACCCTCCCCCCCCCCAAATCCAATAAATGCTACACTCAGGGAAGGACAAAAGAGACCCTCTCACAGCTGCAGGAGTTTAGCACATACCATGCAACTGTGGACAAGTTTACATAGGGACCACTAAACGCAGTGTGCAAACACGAATCAAGAAACATGAGAGACACTGCAGACTGGGCCAGCCAGAAAAATCAGCAGTAGCAGAACATGTTATAAACCAACCTGGACACAAAATGCTATTTGAAAACACAGAAACTCTAGACCAGGCCAACAACTATCATGTCAGAATGCACAGAGAAGCTATTGAAATCCACAAACATCTGGACAACTTCAACAGGAAAGAAGAAACCTTAAAATTAAACAAAATCTGGCTCCCAGTTTTGAAGAACAATAGAATCAAAACTCAACACTTACAAAAGAATTCCACCCAGGGACAGTGGGATTCCCAGCAGTTAATGGCCTATCAACCAACCATTAGCCAAACAGATGCCAGTGAGCCTTGCATTTCTATACCCAGAAACTAACCATTCAATTACACAAATTTACATATACTCCCCAACAGGGTTCAGAGCATATAAACTCAACACACACACCTACCCAACTATTCTATGAGGATGCCAGCCACAGATGCAGGGAAACGTCAGAAAGAAAATATTCCAGAACACAGCCTCACCGCCCGGAAAAAACCCCAAGGAAAATCTATAAAAATAATAAAACTGAGACCTCGACCTCTCTAAATCGACAGCACAACTATATCAACCCCCCCCACTAACCTCTGAAATCTGCTTCTGTCATAGGTACAAAATCACAAAAATGCAGTGTCCTATTCCCCACTTTAGACAGGCTGTCCAGAAGAATATCATGGTTCATTTTTACTGGAAGGCATCATGAGCTCCAGGTGAATTAACAGGACTGTTTTATCACAGTTCTTTTCCTGCTATTGGTCATCAATTGGGGCAAATGAAACTAGTAACTGGTGTCATTCTGGGAATTGCATAGCACCCTCCTACTCATTCATCATGCCCACCAACAGGTATGAAGTTTGGAACCTCACAGAAGGGCCAAAGAAGCTTTCATATGGAATGGTTTCATGAGTGCCCTTTTTGAGGCCATGGGATCCATTTGAAAGGTTAAAGCAGCTAGGCAAAGCAAGAGTGAAATGCACATATAGTAGGTCTTACTTCTCTAAACATTCTTAGGTTATAGAAGGTGAGCTATAGAAGCCTATATTTGATAAGGCATATGGTGCATATATAAGCAAGTCAGTCTTAGCAAATTGGACGGTTCTTAGCAAATTAGACAGTATGCTATGCTACCAAGAAGGTCTCAGTGGTGCAAATGGCAACTCTTCCTCCAATGCAAATAGCATTGCCAAAGTGGACCATCTGTGGGCAAAATGTTAAATCACCCCTTCATCCTCACATCAGGGTCATGATCCAGGTATGAGAGGAGTGCACCTGCTACTTACTTTGAAAAAAAAAAAACAGTTGCTCATTGAATGATGTCTTGTCTAATTTGACCCCGAGTCATACTCCCAGGCCACATGCACTATTTGCTTAATAAATTGCACTCCCAGCGACTCCATCACTTACAGTATGTATTAACACCCATTCATAAGTCACAATCCTAAATGGCCCTATCGAATGTAACCACTCTGTGCATGCAGTTCTGTACCTATCCTCCAGGCAGCTGCCAAGCTTTGTTACAGCTGTTAAATGGCTATGGAAGAGGAGGGAGTAGGGAAGACAATTGGGCAGCAGGGTCTGCCTCTCATTGTCCTGCAGTTTGAGAGAGAGAGGGGGGGAGGGGGGAATATCCTTGTCATTTTTCCTTTGCCCCCCTCTCTCTAGTAAACTGCAGGGGGGGGGGAAAGAAGCATTCCCCTCTGCCTAGTCACCTCCCTCCCTCTCTTCCCCATCCCTTCCACTCTAGCAGCAGCCTTACAGTTCTTGGCAGCTGCTGGGGTGGATGTGGTGCAACAGACTAATAACCTCTTCTGCACTATTCAAAACAGGACAAATGTAACATGAATTCTACATGTTACTAACCAGAGTCTCACTATGATATTACTTATTGAGGGTGGTGGTGGTGGTGGATATCACAGGCTTGCTAATTGGCCATAATGGAATAATGTTTTCCTCAATTAATGCTTGAACCATTAGTGTTTTTCCCGCCTTACAGAGAGAGTCTTTCTGATTGGAGATTCTTTTTATTTATTTCCAATGTATTTATTTGGATTCTTTTTTTAAACAAAACAGTTTTATTTTTATTGAAAACATCTTAAAGCAGAACATTGAGAATAATAGCTTGTGGGTACATAAAGTAAATGGTTGACACGTAGATGTTACAAATGTACTTTTAAGATTCTGCCCAAGTCCAGTTGGTCAGGAGTATCTTCAAAGGTTCTGTCACAAGGTCTAGTGCAATTACGTTATCAATAAGTCTTTTCAAAATTTCTGTCAATGTAATGGGATTGTCCAAAATCTGCCCTTGTTGTTCAAACAGTCAATAAATTAGAACCATTTTCAATAAATGTGTTCTCACTGGTTTCTCCTTTGATATACCTGATGATTTTTTTTATCATTGATCTACAACTGCTACTTCCCATTTTTACTAAGCATTTCCGAAGAGAAACAAATAGGAACACCCAAGCCCATATGTGGGGAATTTCCTCTAATGGTGGGGTTTCTAAACAAGTCTTAAATCTTGAAAGACTATTTGGGCTTTATAGCATTGGCTCTGTGGTGACTCTTTCCAGTACCACTTTTCATCAGGTAGGTTGGGGTTAGGTGGCCAGCACCACTACTTGATTCTCAGTTTTCCTGTCCCTAGCATATGATGTTAAGAGTGTATTTATAATAGCAGTTGTGGATTTGGTTTTAACTCAGTAGGGTGCCAGTGTAAAGTACTTCTTTCTTCTCTTCCTGGCTACTGATACAGCTACAGGATTAAATAACTGTGCAAATAGGATTACGTAATGGTCTTTCTAGCTCATTGTCATGTTGCAACAGAGAAATGTTAAAGGGTGTAGATAGCAAGGGGTATTGGCAACCTGTGCTATTTCCAAAGAAGGCAATTCAGCTCTTTAACTGGGGTTGGGGTTGGAGTTGGGGAACGGAATCTAGGCAGTGCAACATCTACCGGTAGTTGCCTGTGGTGTTATTTCAGTACAGTTGCCTTTTCAAAGTTCAATGTCACTGTGAAGGTATTTTGGCATTCTTCCTTATAAGAATGTTGAATTTGACCATATCATATTTGTTATTCCTTAGAGCCTCAAATGCATTCATAGCTTGGATCATTTCCTAGGCTTCACTTAGGGCTAATCAAAGTATGTTTTTCCCTTTAAGGAGTCCAGTATGAGTTGTTCCAGAAAGTTATAATTTGTGGAGTCTGGAATTTTTATATGAATGTACTACACTCTGGAATTAGACAGATTTTTTTTTAAAAAAATCTATATTAAAATGTTATCCTGTGCTATATCTAAGGATTATAAAATAATTTAAAAACATATAACAATGTGAAAAGTTTAAAACAATTCAAAATTATGTGGAATAATTTAAAACCATGCCCACTGAAGCAGAACTTCACAACTCATACTCCCCCAGCCCAGTGTCGGTACCAATCTCCAAGGGGAGGACATTCCACAGTTGTGGTGCCACAGCAGAGAACCCCCTGTCCTGTATCTCTACATAACGTTTTGCTCCCACAGGTGAGGTGCAGAGGAGAGCCCTCACATCACATCTCAATTTTGGGCAATAGAATATAGGGAGGGAAGCATTCCTTAAACTATCATGGTCTCAAGTTGTTTAAAGCTTTGAATACCATCATCAATAACTTGAACCTGAACCAGAAACATATTGAGAGCCAGTGTGATCTTTTAGAAGCAGTTTCATGTAGTTCCTATAAGGTGTTTCCATCAGCCAGCCATCTGGTTGCTGCATCACCTGCAGCCTCTATGTTGTCTTCAAGTGTAGTCCCATGTAGAGTGCATTGTAGTAGTCTCATCAGGAAGTCACCAGTTCATAGACTACTGCCACCAGGTTGTGCAAAGATCCCATAGGTGCCCCAGGTATCTTTTACAGAAAGAAAGAAAGATATAAGAGTACTCCCAAGCTGAGCACCTGCTACTTCAGGGGGAATTTAACTCTGTTCAGTGCAGGCTGCTTATCCAATTCCTGGATCTGGGGACTACCCATACAAAAATCTCCATCTTTTGGGATTCAACTTCAGATTGTTGGTCCTAATTCAGCCCATTATAGTTACCAAGCAATGATTCAACAGCCCCAAGGTCTCACTTGAGTCCAGTTACACAGAGGAAACTCCTGATAACGTCATACACCATATGGATAATACACAACATGTGGAACCCTGTGGCATCCCATAAGAGACAAAGAGCTTAACTGACGACTCTCTGGAATTGCCTAGTATGGCACAAGTACCTTGATTTGCTGATACACACTTGAATTCTACAGAAATCAATGGGATTTAAGAATATTTAAGCATGGCGAGAATGGCAGCCAATGGCACCAACTCATCCATGCAGTAAAACCTTCTAGATCAGTGGCTCTTAACCTTTTCTTTACCAGGGACCTCCTTTAACTATCTTTTGTTGCCATGGACCACCAAGACTTAACTTAAGATTTAAACTCCTAACAACAACAACATCAACAACACATTTATACTGTCTATTAATCCTTCCCTCAGAGGCACTGGAGGAGGAAGGAAGACTTTTCTTCTGCTTCTTGCTGCGAGTTTGCCACTAGAACAAATTGAATGGCAATGCACAGGCCAAGCCAAACACCCAACCTGCCTCTGCCTTGGCTCTTGTCATGTGGCCACTCCACTGCAGGGAGAAGGTGGGCCAAGCAGCCTTCAAGTCTTTGCGGACCCCCTGTGAGGACATTGCGGACCCATGGTGGTCCTCAGACTACAGGTTAAGAACCACTGTTCTAGACTTATAATATATACATAAGATTTAAAACTGAAAAATTCCCATATTAATTCACCTGCATCCAGCCACAGATGCAGGTGAAATGTCAGAAGTAAACACTTCCAGAACACAACCTCAAATCCCAGAAAAAAAACCCCAAGGAAAATCTATAAAAACCTCTTTACTGTAAATGTTTTTCAAAGTGGAATAAACTGCCTCAGAGAGTAACGGTGGTCTCTCCTTCTTTGGAGGTCTTTGAACTGATGATTGATGGGTATCTTTCAGGAATATTTTAGTTGTGTATTGGACTACGTCGTGTTGGACTACGACTCTAGGCACATTTCATATTTGTGCATTTCATTTTCTATGCCTAGATGTAGTACCTTACATTTATTCCTATTGAATTTGTTTGTTAGTTTTGGTCCAGATCTCCAATCAGAGGGGTTCATTTTAAAATCTGATTCTGTCCTCTGGGGTATTAACAATATCCTCCCCCACTGGTGTCCTAATCCTTTATCCAAGTCCTTTATAAAGATGTCAAACAACACCAGGACCAGGACAGAACTATGAAACTCCCCACTAGTCACTTTTTTTCTAAGATGAAGAGCCACCATTGGTGAGCACTCTCTGAGTTTGATTGGTCCAATCAATTACGAATCCATTTAACAGTAGCATTGTCTACCCCATAGTCTGTCAGGTTGCCTTGAAGAATATTATGTCAAAAGCCTTAGTGAAATCAACATAAACTGTATTCACAGTACTCCAAGCTTGCAACTCTATAAAAAAAAAGGGGGGGGTAAGATTAGCTTGGTATGACTTGCTTTTGAGAAATCCATGTTGGTTCTTAGTAATCACAGCATTCTTTTTTAATTGTGTGCACAGACTGACTAATTATCTGTTCTAGAACCATATTCAGTTCCCCCTTTTTGAAGATGGGGGCAATGTTTGTCCTCCTCAAATCTGCTGGGGCCTCTCCTATCCTCCAAGAATTCTGTGTCCCTGAGATTACATCCGTAAATTCCTTTACGATTCTTTGATGCAATTCATCCAGCCCTGGAGATTTCAATTCTTTCAGACTAGCCAGGTACAGGTATTTCTTTACTATCTCTTTGCCTATTCTGGGTTGCAGCTCCCTTACTGCATCATTTGCTCTACTTTCACCATGTATAGCACTGTTTTCCTTTTCTTCTTTGTATAACGATTCTGGTTTCTTTAAATGCCTCCTACTTTTCTTCCTCACTGTAACTGTCTATAACTATGACTTCAATATCTCACCTTTAAGAAACTCCCAGGCATCAGGAACTCTCTTCCTCTGAGCATTTCTGACCATGAGAACTCAACCAGTATTTCCCTAAGCTTACTGAAATCAGCTTTCTTGAAGTCCAGAGTGTGTGTCTGTTTTTGACTTCCTCTTTCCTATTTATAACAAATCCCAGGAGGACATGGTCAGTTTCAGCAAAGGATCCCACTACCTCCACTCAACTGACTAGTTCATTTCTTCTGCTTAAGATCAAATCCCTTTGTTGTCTCCTCTACCTTTTGTACAGTGAAATTGTCTGCAAGGCTAGTGAGGAACATTCTTGGCAGAGTTTTACTTCCAACAAATATCAAGATGGTTGAAGTCTCCAATTGCTGCTATATCTCTCCTTTTTGAATGTTTGGTCATTTCTTTTAGGAAGGCATCATCCAAATCTTCAGTCTGACTTGCAGGCCTACAGTAGACTTCCACAATGAGGTCACTGATGTTTCTCTCTCCTTTAATTTTTACCCCAAAGTTCTCCACCTGTTTTCCATCTTCTTAAACTGTTTTCCATGATCTCAACCATGGATCTCCTCACAGGTGTACACATCCTTAACATGTAATGCTATATAAGGCAAGGTGACTGAAAGAGCAGTTGCCTTCCAACTCCAGACAATCTTGGATGGTACAGAACGCATAGACCCATTTCAAACTGGCTTCAGAACAAGATATGGAGTTGAGACTGCTATGGTTGCCTGAGTAGATGATCTTCGCCTGAGCACTGACGGGGAGTGTGTCCCCCGCTCGGGATTTTTGACCTCTCAGTGGTGTTCGATAACATTGATCCTTCTGGAACTCCCGAGGGGTCTGGGAATCAGAGGCACTATGGTTCAGTGGCTCTGGTCCCATCTCTCGAGTAGATTCCAGATGGTGGTGCTTGAGGATAGCTGAACCTCAAAAAAGTGGCTATTCTATAAAATACTACAAGGTGCCATTCTATCCTCAATGTTGTTTAACATCTGCATGAAACCACTGGAGAGATCATCTAGATGCATGGGGCAGGGGGCTACCAGTATGCTGATGATGCCTTCAGTAATTGTAACAGCATCAGAATAGTGTGTCTCCTCTGAATGAATGCCTGGAGGAGGTAATGGTTTGGATGGGAGGGGGGGATTGAAACTAAATCCAGACAAGATGGAGGTGCTTACTATCAAAGATCCTAACCTGGGTTTGGAGGTGTGTCAACCAATCCTGGATGGGGTTACACTCCCCCTGAAAGATTATGTTTATAGTTTGTGGGTTACTCTGGGATCCATCCCTCTAAATGACAGCCCAGATAGATGTGATGGTCAGGAGTGCTTATTAATAGATTGGGCTGTTAACACCAGCTGCACCCCTTCCTAGAGCTGCAGGATCCAAAAATGGTAGTATATGTACTTGTAACTTCAAGGTTGGATTGCTGCAATGCACTATACGTTGGGGTACTTCTGTACCAAGTTCGGAAACTTCATTTATTTCAAAACATAGCAGCCAGATTGGTTACTGGTACTTTTAGGAGTGATCATGTTACACCAATATTAAAACCACTCCACTGGCTACCAATTAGCTTCCAGGTAAAGTACAAAGTGTTGATTATTACCTTTGAAGCCCTACATGGTTTGGATCCATGTTACCTAAAGGATCGCCTTCTCCCATATAATCTGCCCTGTACACTCAGGACCTCTGGGAGATATCTACTTCAGTCAGCCAAAACTGGACTGACTGTTACCCAGAGGACATTTTCTTCCACTGCCCTCAGACTATGGAATGACCTGCTGGAAGAGATTTGTCAGCTCGAGATGCTGTCTGAGTTTGAATCAGCAGTGAAGACCAGTCTCCTCCAGCAGGCATATCCAGATTATTTTTAAATTATGATTTTAAAGTATTTATTGATGGGGTTTTATATGTATTAGTTTTATATGCTTTTATACTGTATACAGTATAGATTTTCCTTGGGTTTTTTTAATATATATAACCGCCGCCCCCCTCCTACCCAACCATTCTCTGAAGATGCCAGCCACAGATGCAGGCAAAACATTAGAAATAAACTCTTCCAGAACATGGCCTCACAGCCTGGAAAAAAAAAACCCAAGGAAAATGTATGGATGCTGGCCATGAAAGCCTTCAACTTCACAATGTATACAGTATGTTTTATGATTTTATGTGTTGTGTTATTTGTTGTTTACCTCTTCCTTGGTCAACAGGGAGATGATGATGATGATGATGATCCATTCCTATACAGTAGGACCCCCCATATCCACTGATTCAGTTTTTAGCAGAGGGGCAGGGTACAAATAAATATTATTATTATTATTATTATTATTCATTATCCACTGATTCAATTATCCATGGGACAAAAAACAGCACACCTACCATAGAGTCTTCCTAGAAAATGTGTCCCCTCTAGCCATTTTCTAGGTCCTCCAAGGCAACTCCATGGTATTTTAAACCAGAAGCTCCATTATTTTCAATTGTATTTGCTATTATCCATGGTTTTTGGTATCCACATCACCCCTAGAACCAATTCCCAGTGGATATGGGGGTCCTACTGTATTCCTATTCCCTCAATTAATGTGAGGATGGGAGATCGGCTCAGAGAAAACAGTGAAGCCAGAAGGTATAGCTGATCATTGTTCCTCCTAAGCGAATTGTCTTGGCATTTCAATTCCAAATATTTTGGCTCTGCTGTCACACTGATAGTGTGACACAGATTTACCAAAGGCAAATCCAGTATGATTTGTAGTACACTAACAATAAACTACTACAGTCCAGGGGTCTGACTACAGCAATAGCAAAATTTCCCCTCCTGCCAGTCATAATGCCCAAATGAAACAGGAACGGATTTTTGTGCAGAAGGACTATGAGTTCTGTTCAGTTCTGGTTGCCACAAACAAACAAATAAATCCTGAGCTGAGAATTCTTAATTTTGAAGTTCTTATCTTTTGCACCTGCCTCTATTTGGTGGAGCTTAAATTTCTAGTAAAAACAAAAAAGTTCCTTAAATTTTGAAAATTGTCCACCTCTGCCCTAAGTTATCAATTCTAAATCCATTTCACTGATAATTATTTTATATATGCAAAGGTTTCCAGTGGGATGCTTCCAATTCCAGGTGGGAAGAAGCTATTTATTATTATTATTATTATTCCACATTTCCCCTGCTGCTCTTTGTATCTCCCAAAAATGAACTGTGGAGGGTTTGGGCCATTCCAAAACAGTACCAAAATGGCTTCACACAGGCCCTTCAGTCAGCAGAAGCCTCAGCTGGATCAAGGATCTTTTTGAAGAAGAGCAACCCCTTAGAGCTGGTGAATGCTGATGTTGTTAAATAACTGGAAATAGAAGTGGGCCAAGCCTAGTAGCACCCATTTCTCACCAAAGACCTGGATATGTGTGTGTGTGTTTTGACATTTTAAAATGCACTTTCTTTTTCCCTTGGACTTTAACTATTGAAGATTGCTACTATATCTGCCATATTTCCATTCTCTAGTTTTCTTGCTTTTGAGAAGCACTATACTTGAGAAATTCCATGGGGTTAACTTGCTTTTGGAGTTATTCTTCATCCAAAGTACTATCTGATATATTTTCCTAAGTTGTCTAAATCCAGCAGTAGTATTGATTTTTAGCTTTAAGAACTCTCCCCCATGTGGTAAGCTCCAAGGAGCCCTTGTCCTGGCTCAGTTCATGCCAAGACACAGCTGAAATACGTTATTCCTGACAATAATCCTACAGCTAGAAACTAATCGTTACAAAAGTTTAATAACATTATGCAAATAGAAATGCTGCATTAAAAAAATCTCAACAATAGTTGCTCTAATTCCTCAGTAATAAGACACAGATTTCCCTCCTCCTTTTTTTTTGCAGTGTCTTTGAAAATGGCTGGTTTTTCATTTACTGAGCACTTAACAGCAGCTACAGTGAATTTATTAAAAGGGAGAGTAGAGCAATCATAATCCCAAGCCTGCAGAACTATTAAAAGTAATGAAAAGACACAAGCAGATATGTAAAAAGTAAATTAACCATTCAGTCAGTATGGTCCAGAGGTTCTAAGCTTAAATTGTCCTGGGAATCTGCCAAAGAGGATCTAAATATAAATGTTCAGATATCAAGCACAAAATGACCAAGTCTTGACATTCTGTTCATATATATATATATATATATATATATATATATATTTAATGATGATATGGTGGGTGATATTTTAAGCACAGAGTAGAAATTGCATGTCTGAATGCACTAATATTCAC